>OU026153.1:199466675-204466675 GCA_907269105.1 Volucella inanis | reverse complement strand
CGACGGACGATCGGTTGCTTTTAGACTGTGTCGGTACATAGCACTATGTTGGCGCCGCCAATGGAGTTGTAGGTTCCGTCTAGTGCTTGGCGTATTATTTTCTCAATCTCGATATTTGGAGACAACGTCTCCGCCGATTATGAAATACTTCCCCTTAGGAATAGAAAAAGTGCTTTGAAGTCTGAGATAAATAAGGTAGATTGAGTAGCTTCAGGTATATATACAGCCTACGGCTGTAGGCTCTTTTAAATTATAAGCCTTTTCTAATGAAGATTACAACACCACAGTTTCTTCTTATATTTCTGTATTTTCTGTGGCTCATTTTAGTATACGCGCGTGCTCTGCACTTGATGTTGAGGCTAAACCATCTGCCCCTAAATAGAGATCAAAGTATTGGGTCTATAACTTAATAACGGTTTGCTAAGAGATGGCGTAACTTGTATTATTCCATTGGAACATGCATTGGAAAGCTACTGTCATTGTACGTCATTTCAGTATATGTCATTCATTTGAAGCGTAAACAACAATAATTTTTTTTTCACTCAAATATGTCGAACCTTGTGCCTGAAAAAGTGTTTTTGGGGAGTTCTTCTTCATTACTTTAATATGAAGAAAACTGCTGCCGAGAGTCATCGTATTTTGGTGGAAGTTTATGGTGAACATGCGCTAGCTGGTTTGGTGATGATCGTGGTTTGCACGATTTAAAAGTGGTGATTTTGGCTTGGAAGACGATGAACGTGAAGATGAAGAACTGGAAGCATTAATCTATGAAGATTGTATCCAAACACAAGAAGAGCTCACAGAATCCTTAAGTGTCACTCAAGCAGCCATTTCAAAACGTTTAAAAGCAGCTGGATATATTCAAAAGCAAGGAAATTGGGTTCCACATGAACTCAAGCTGAGAGACGTCGAAAGGCGGTTTTGCATGTCCGAAATGCTGCTGGAATGGCACAAAAGGAAGTCATTTTTGCGTCGGATTGTTACTGGTGATGAAAAATGGATCCATTACGACAACCCCAAGCGCAAAAAATCATATGTGGAACCCGGCCAACCAGCCAAATAAACTGCAAAGCCGAATATCCATGGCGCGAAGGTAATGCTCTGTATTTGGTGAGATCAGATGGGTGTGCTGTATTATGAGCTGCTAAAACCGGGTGAAACTATCAATGGACAACGCTAGTTTGAAGAGAGCAGTAGCCGAAAAACGTCCGGTATATGCAACCAGACACGAGGCAATAATTTTCCATCATGACAACGCTCGGCTCCACGTTGCTATTCCGGTTAAGAACTATTTGGAAAACAGTGGATGGGAAATCTTACCCCACCCGCCTTATAGCCCAGTCCTTGCCCCTTTTGACTACCATTCGTTCCGGTCGATGCAGAACGCCCTCACTGAAATACGGTTCACATCAGAGCAGAATATCAAAAATTGGCTTGATTCATTCTTGGCTGCCAAGCCGGCGCAGTTCTTTTGGGATGGGATCCACAAATTGTCAGAAAGATGGGAAAAAGTCATAGCTTCAGATGGGCAATACTTTGAATAATATTATTGTACATGTTTTTCTTAAGTAAACGTTCAAATTTTGAAAAAAAAAAACCGCACCGTATAAGTTATACACCCAATAGTTAGCACGTCAGAGTAGATTATTGTGCTTTAGACACTGTGGCTGGAGAAGCAACTTTGGGTTTTTGTACCGCGTTTCATCTTATTTGATTTACGACTAGAGGACGTTTAACTTAAACCTTTTATTTCCAGTCAGATTTACTTTCTTTATGTATTGAAATTTAGGGCAACCCTGATAGTTTGCGGTATGCCCCACTCATTAAACCTACAAATACTTCTTTCTTTCTCTCTAGTGCTCATTCGCCCTCTAGTGCGCGATGAAAGTATTAAGAATATATTTAAATTATTACCAAACACTGATAGAAATGCTTTCAATAACCAACAGTTTGTAACTAATAATTTGTGATATATTCTATTGATTGGGCTGGCAGAAGGCTTCTTTGTGCTCCATAGCACAAAAAATTTTTCCCCTAATTTTTTTGGAATCAATATTTTGCTTCTGGTTTTCATTCAAGAATCAAAATTTATTTTCTGAATTTTATGTCAAAATGTCCTAATAAATATAAATATGTTTAAATTTCAAATACTATTGTGTGTCAAATTACATTTCTGTTTTCGTGCAATCGACTGTGTTTGGCTAATTTATTATTTTGTGTGTTTAAATTGATTCACAAGTAAATATGTTTCGAAAATAAAAGATTAAAGAAAATTTTTAATGTTAACTTGGAGTACAAGAATAAGAATACTTCTGTTTGCCAAAAAAAAAACGCCCTAAGAAAAATTCAACATCTAATGAACCTCCTCAGTAAGAAAACTAGATTAAGCGCCGTTATGATGGTGTGTCTGCTTTGGTTTCGTGGAAAATAGTCTTCATTCTCACCGCCCAGTTGGCGGCAGTGCAAAATTTGATAGTTCTTTTCAACATGGCTTCTTCAGGTTGGTCTCTTAAATTGACAATTCATTGAAGATTTTTTTCCAAACTTTTCACAATTAAATCATTTTCTGATCGATAAATAAAAGTTCAATTAATTCGCGATTGATTCATGCAAATATTGACGCAAAAAGTACATTCTTCCGCCGTTGAAGTGTTCAACTGTGCTCGATTGAAAATTTTTTTGACATTTCATTGATGAATCCCTGCTTTTTATTCCGCGTGGCTAAAGTGAAAATTGAAAAGAAAAAAAGAAAAAAATCAAATCTAAACCAGCACTCAGATGTGAAAAGAAATTAAAATTGTGCCTTTGTTTCCATTTTTTTGCAGGTAAAAAGGGTAAAAAGAATAAAGGGACGGTAATCTCCCTGCAGTCGTTCCTTGCGAACGGGGAACCCCAGGTTGGCGTCACCCAAGTGGCCAAAAAAGTCCGTAACTACGGCTTCGACAGCGACGAAGATGATGGCTCTTTGCCACAAGTATATCAACTGCCAACGGCACCCCGTGCTAGTCGCATCTTTGATGATGATTCCGTGCCACATAAGCCGCCGTTCCTGGCGTATATTTCAAATTTGCCATTTGATGCTAATGAGGACGATATTGCAGAATTTTTCTACCCAATTGAGTTGGTTTCGTTGCGCTTACCGCGCGACGAAGGTGAAACTGGTCGTGTTCGTGGCTTTGGTTATGCTGAATTCGAGACCCGCGATGATTTGATTAGCGTTATAAGTTTGCCAGATCCGCAGGTGAAAAATCGTCGGGTGCGCATTGAGGTGTCGAATGAGAACGAAAGTCAGCAGAACCAGAGGCGTAACAATAATAACGATCGCAACAATCGACGTGGCTATGACGGCTTTGGATCCGGAGGCGGTAATCGTGAATCAACAGATTGGCGTCGTGACAAGGATGATGAGTATGGTGATCGGGATGGTGGTGGTCGTCGTGGCGGCGGACGTAATTATGAGCGCAATTTCGATCGTGGCGGTGGTTTCAATAGAGACCGACCGCCACGCGATGGTTCACAAGAGAAAGGCGGTGGCGGTGGTGGTTCTTGGCGTGCTGGTGATCGGCCAGCATTTGATGCATCTCCCCGTCGTAGTGGCGGTGGTGGTGGTTTTGGTAATGATCGATTCCGTGATCGTGACCGTGATCGTGGCGATCGTGAAGGTTTTGGTAATAGAAATAGAGATCGTGAAGACAATGTCCCACAAGAGCGACCAAAGCTAAATTTGAAACCAAGGACATTGCCGCTTCCTGAAATTGTTAGCAAACCAGAGCCAGAGGAATCTGTTAGCTCTGAATCAGAGCAGAGGCCAGGTTATGTGGATTCTGCTTCCGATTCCGATACTAAGTCAAAGTCATCACGTCCAGCTGGTATTTCGGCGGAGAAAGTGTTTGGTTCAGCTAAACCAGTAGATACGGCTGCCCGCGAGAAAGAAGTTGAGGAACGGCTTGAAGAGGCACGTCGCCAAGAGCGATTGCGTCGCGACCAAGAACAAAAAGATCGTGAAGGAGAAGTCAGTGAGAAGCTGGAAGAAGTTCAGCTAAACAAAGATGACAAAGAAACTAGGAATACGGCGATCAGCAGCTGGCGACGTAGAGATGATGAAAGCGATGGCGGCAGCGGTCGAAAATACAGCCCCGACCGAAGAGGTCCTGCGCGTAGGACCGGCGGTAAGTTACACTTGGCATACCTAAATGGACATTTGGTCGATTTTGTTTTTATCCCATATTCTCTACAGATGATCGCCGTGATGGACGTGATGGACGTGATAATCGTCGTGACAATCGGGAGTTTAATCGTGATAATCGCAACCGAGATAGGAATGATAGAAACGACCGAAATGATAGGTGAGTAAGTCTGACTATTTAATCGGTTTATCTCAGCGCATGTGGTGGGTATATCTCGCACATCATCCTGATAATACCAGAAAATTGACATCAATGTCTCGATATCACGCATCGATAGCGAATGAAAAGATGCGGGCAAATAAATTCATCAAACGATTAAAAGATTTTTTTTTCTCAGAACAGACTTTGAACTCGTCTTTGTATGGAGTAGAGAAAGTGCAATGCGTTTTCTTTGTAACAAAAATTCCAAATGATAGGTAGAGGGTGGTGACTCACTGAAAATTCTGTTCAATTCACAATGCAGTGGTGATAAATTTGTTGTTTGTGCTTTGCTGGAATTTCATTGTTTGAGTGCTGGCAGACACAAAGAGTATCGTCTTGCAGTTTTTTTTTTTTTTTTTTTTAATTTTCGGTTGTGCTTTGTTTTCATTTTCATTGATGAATGTTTGGGTGGATTGTGACTTTCGCTGTGGATGCATTTTTGCGTTAGAGTGGCTGCAGAATACCTGGCAAAAATAGAAAAAGGTCAATGGAAAAGTTTGAATTGCTTGATTAGGTAGGGATGAATCGATTGAAGGAATGTAGGGATCATAGTGTATTGTTTTTTAATAAGCGACTTCCTGTCACGTAATAGCGTGAGTGGAAATGAATTGGAAGAATTTTAAGAGTATAAGTCTTGCTGCCATTATATTATGTTCGATTGTAGGTAAACTATTTTGTATTTCCTAGTGAAAAGGAGCATCTCACTCTTGGCATGCTAGTGCATGCTAGCACTGGTACTTGTTTGTTCATTCAATTGATTAGTTATGTAAAGTTCTTTATTTGCCGGCGAGTAGTTGCCTAATGGAGGGAAGGCGACATCTTTCGTATAGGACATAATCCTGCTTTAACTATTCTCTATTAAAAAGAGTTCGTCAAGTAAGGACACCTCACTGAGTGTTTCGACTTTATATTTGTTTCCTGATAGAGCTACCCTAAATTACCTAAATTGGTTCTGAGTGGATCGGTGTTACTGAAAGATGTAAAAGCTTTGTCACTATCCATCTAGTTTTCAATAAATAGATCTAGAATTCTTTTGAGATTCAACAGCACAATATGTCGGGCTGACCGGTTTGAGATGCTTGGGTATATACAGATGTGTATTGCCAGCTCTTAAAAGGCGTGGCGACAACTGTGTTTGATTACAAAGAATCACATACTGGGTCGGCAGACAATTTTACTGCCTTATCGAATCGATTATCTTGGGCTATTGGTTTAGGATGTACATGCATAGGAGTTACAGCTTCTGAACATCTGACTGACCTCATTTTAACGGCATATCAGCTTATTGCATGTGTTAAAGAAGTCACATGACAGCGTGTCACTTTGTATAAAATTTTTTTTTTAAATCAAATGTCTCGGTTAAGTCGTTATCGACATTGACTGGCAACGAGCGTTCCCAATCGTTATTCTTCACAAACGAACGACGACGAGTTTGGTAAGGATGTCAAAACTAGAGATAGCTCTATATAGCACGCCTTTATAAATGCTGTAATATGCGGTGGGTATCGATTTGCACTTTTTGATTTTTTTTTTTTTTTTTTTTTTTTTTTTTTTTTTTTTTTTTTTTTTTTTCAGGATCTGCCAGGGTGAAGATTTGGTCGATTGTTGACTTTTCTGGTCTGAAACCACACTGATAAACACCAATCAGGTTGTTGACAAGGGTTACAGACTTATGCCTCTGTAGTTGGCAAACGATGCAGATTTGTCATTCATCAGGCATACACTCTTCTGATCAGATCTCTTTCTCTATGCTCTCCACAAAATCATTTCCAGAAGCTTTGAATACTTCGGCCCTTATGCCGTCAGATCAAGCTGCTTTGTTAATTTGGTCAAGTGTTAGCGGCGTTTTTGAGATTTGGGGATATGCGTTCGGCAAAGGTCCTGGTTGTGTCTTACGATTGTAACTTTTCTTAAATTTTCTAACAGTAATTCCTCTTTATTGTGGCGCTTGGGAAAAACGCATTTGCACCTTAGCTGTAACAAGGTGGTGATCTGAGTCAATGTTGGTTGCCCGGAAGGTTTGGACGTCCAAAATTCTGGATGCATGCCTTAGGTCTTTCGCAATGTGATCAATTTAATGTGCTTGTTATTGTGACATTTCGCCCCGCCGCACAGTTAATAAGCCTAAGTGCATTGCCAGACGTTGTCATGTAGGCTATGATAACCAACTGTCCTACCAGAGATGTACTCTTTTTCTATCCTGATTCGTCTAGTACGGCGTTAACATCATACTTCGGACATTGCGCGAAAGTCTTGTCGAGGAGCTCGTAGAAACATTTTTTGGTAGCGTCCGCCTAGTTATCCGTAGGGTCACGGGCTCATTCTAGGCTTATGTTAGCGAATTTAGACTTGATGCGGATTTTCATAGGACGCTCGTTCACGAAGCTTAAAATTTCTTGCCTAAGCCTGCCGCATATGTAAATCCGCATCTTTCCCTAAAGCCATCACCATAGTATGTAGGTATGTCACAGTTTTTCATCATTCTTATGTCCTGCTCATCTTCCAATCGGATATCCTGGATGCTAATTGTTCGGCAGCAGGTGGAGAGTTAAGGGTTCAAACATTTGCAAGGGTCGTCAACAGTGAATCCATTTTTATCCGAGGCCATTGGTTGGTTCGTCACAACTTTTTGATCTCTTTCGTATATGATTGAGAGCATGCTAAAGGATTTATCAACGATTACAGATCTTACTACGTGCTTAGTCTTTTGTACTTAAAACACAGTAATCTTAAATTCGAAATACATTACCCAATAGCAGCATTCTACGAATTACGATTTACTTACTCCAGGTTGGATGTAGTCCTCAAGGAAAATGGTTAAGGTTGATTTTTGATTGTCCGCGCTCCGAAAAACATTTACTGCATAGTCCCGCTAAATAGGTGGATGTCACTGTATGGGCAAATATAGTTCGCTATTATACCCCTTCATCTAAAGCTCGTTAACGCAAAAGAAACCAAAAATCATTTGAAGAATCTCGCTTTCTGACTTCTCTAATGTTCACGTTTCTGCGCCATAGAGCCGGATTGAGATGATTTAGTTCTTACATAGAACCTCCCTAGTGTTTCTTCACAAAGCCTTATTACTCAGTTGCTGTCGTAGGCCGAACAAACAGTGTTTTACTAGTGGGACTCTTCGTTTGAATTTCGTTTGATTTCCCTTCATTTACAACTAGGCCCATTTTTCCGCTTCTGTTCCAATACTTGCAGGCGTTTCGTTCTGTCTATGATATCAATGCCATCAGTGTGCGCAAATATTTGGACACTTTTCTGAAAAATAATGTTGGCTTGCAAGTTTTACACAATTTTCTCAAATGCAGTTTAAAGAAATCACATGACAGCGCACACATTAGCCCTTTTTTTCTTGGCTCGGTGAAATTGCTTCTGATCGTTACGGAGCAACGATCCTTGTCCTTACTATTTTTTACAATTTGACT
The DNA here is from genome assembly GCA_907269105.1 of Volucella inanis. NCBI lineage: Eukaryota > Metazoa > Arthropoda > Insecta > Diptera > Syrphidae > Volucella > Volucella inanis. The sequence continues at coordinate 204,458,853 of OU026153.1, read as the reverse complement.
AGATTTGCAAGAATGCCAAAACTAGTCATGGCTCTGTACACCACGTGCAGAGATGGTGTCAGATCCAAAGAGTAGATCTGAACTTACTGAATTATCTCAACTGTGAGTATTTGGTTTATTGTGAACAAATAGAGTCTTAAACCACACAATCCTTCACACAACACGGTAGACAAGATCTTTTACGCGATGTTAAAGAGATTGCACAGCTTTGAAGATGAGGCAAACGATGCTTCATTCTTCATATTCTTCACGTGCAAAACACCAGGCAAACCGAGTTTCCAGCTTGTAGTTTGGCTTAGCACTATCACTAGAGCAGAACTATATGTATTCGCTCACAAATAAATCTAAAAGTTTAAGTTTAAGTAGGCTTCTACGTTCAATGCAGCGGTGATATTCATTTCTCGTGTAATACCAATGCAAACCATCTCTTGAGCCTTGAATACAGTCTTAATTTTGGCAACTTATAACATGTCAGTATTGGCCAAATGTATAGTGTAACATGCTAACTTAAGTGCTATAACCTAATGTTTTGCCAAAATCTTATTGGTATCATATCTATCTTTCACCATTTTTTAGTATGGAATGTTGCACATTGTTTAGTTGTTTCTCGTTTTGTACTTTGCTTTGTTCTCTGACTAATTGTTGTCGGTTGATTTTGCAATTGGCACAATCTTACCTTTACTCAATGAAGTTTACTTACTTTTTTCATTTTTTGTATAATTCATATTCGATCAATGCTAGAGACATCACAACTTAAAAGCTAGCTTGCTCCGCAAGTAATGATGACATCATTATTATTTTTTGTGTATGTTAAAAGTTTTACATTTTGAGGGTACTTATTTACGATTGAAATATATATCTTACGTCATCTGTGTTATATCACATTAACCATACTGACTTACCTGATATTTCATCAAACAAGCAAGCTAGTACTCCTTAATGTTGTATTTAAACGCTTCGTTTTTATGATGTAAATGAACGTCTTTACAATGTCATTTTTTTAAGGATTTGGCGAATTTATGATTATTGTTTTTGGAACTTCAGACGGTCTTTTAAATAATTCTACAAGCTGCTCTAATTCGGATCACCTCGTTACTGAGGTTAGGAATTTGCTGATGTTTTCGCATTTGAGTCACCCAATTATTTGCTCAGGCTGGATTTAGTTTACTATTTGTTTCCTATTAGATTTCCATTAGATCACGTTTTGTTACACCTGCTGAAATTCGTAACATCGTCCAACACTGTGAAGTTTTCGCCCAATCAAAGCCACCATCTAACCTGACCTTTAATGCGACATCGTCATCACAATTTTTTTGGTGGTTAACGACAGAACCTAAGATGATTTCTCCCAAATGAAGGCCAGGAGATGGGTTTGCAGGTTCGGAAAAACGACAATTCAGGTATTCAGTATTAGCACGATCATTCGTAGCCTGTTACTCTCTCGCGCCTTTCATTTGTTCTCTGCAGAAATTGTGTTTGTTACTTAATTCGCCAGACGTCAATCAACGTTGTACACTCGTTGTGCTCGATGTGTTCGATTTAATTTAATCTAACAACATCTTAGTACAGCTCATGGAGTTGGAGATTTTGTTATTACCCAGCACTTTTGGCCTCATAACAGTAGGATTAAGGTTCTATAGAGGACAGTTGAGTTGAAATTAATTATTTTGTCAAGCGTGAGTTGAAGCGGTACCCCTATACTTTATCAGATCCCGATCTATTTGCTATATATGAAGTTCACTACCACTAGGTTGTAGCTGCCGATGGTGACATTTTGTTTTTGACTGTGGTGGCGGATTTCATTGTATATGTGATTGTTGTGCTGAAATAACTTTGCGCCAAGAATCGATAACGGTATTTTGTAGAGGGGTTAAAAACTAGCATTTTTTACTATGGGGGGGGGTCTATCTCGCCCCATTTAGGAGTTAGGGGCAATTTTAGAAAAAAAATACAACGGCAACACTTACAATAAAGTACTATACTATTTGAAAGCCTAAAATTTGCTCTTTAATATAAAATTTACATCAAATTATTCGTGCGAATAGTTTTTGAATAATTCGCATTCAAACTTAAATTTTTAATAAAAAATGAAAAAAAATTTTTTTTTTAAATCAATATTGTTCAAAATTGTGAGATGATGTGCCCAATTGGTTTTTTGTATTAATGCGCATATCAATTCTGAATCGAACACAAAAAACCACATGGCTTTATATCTTCTAGTTTTTTGAGAAAATTGAAAATTACCAAAACTATTTTTTATAAGACGTTTTTTTTTGGTATTTATGGTGATCTCACTTTGAGGATTAATATTGATGATAGGGTCATCTTTGTAAGTAAAGTATAGCAAATCATTTAGCGTGACCCAGAATGCACCACGAGGAGGTAGATTTGCATTGCATTCCGCGTCCCAGTCAGTCAGTTTGTGAGTAAGTTAGGTGTTAGTTAAGAGTAGTCAATTAAATGTTCAATGTACGAGTACATATTAAAAAGGTATGTAAGTTTCGTCTATGAAGTCATCGTCCGTACTGGTGTCAATGTCGAGTTCGTTGAGTTCGTCTATGATGGTGAAGAGCCGAGATTGTTTTGGTGGGAACATACCTTCTAAGTGCTCATTGTGAACGGTCAGAGGGTCGAAGTCCTTCAGTTGCAAACCCACACTTTTTTTTACTTTGACAAAACCAGGGTACACTTTGTTTACGTCAATTAAAAATTCCGAGATTTGGGAGTGCATGTCATCCTTATAATTTTTTTCAATGCAGTATTTCCGGTAAAAGAAAAGTGCCATATATTGGTGAAGGTGCTGTGTTGTATTGCGGCTTAAAATTGATTTTTCCAGAAGCTTGTTCTGATTCTCAAGATTATTTATAGTATTGGTTGCATATTCGCCTTTGCTGTGGTTTGTATTTTCATGAGTCGTAGAAGTAGGGAACATTTTCTCAAAACCTTTGTATTGGCGTGCGCTGTCGGTACAAATACTGTACCTGTTGGGGTTAACGTATTTGTGAATACAAGGAGTGTTCACTTTAAAGAAGCGTCCGACTTTATCTTCTTTACAAAATAACCCCAACACTACGATTTTCATTTGTTCGGTTACACGGCCTCTGTGGTATTTCCTTTTTGTAAGAAAGGTCTCGTCGATTTGTACAGTTTTTCCTTCGCCGCCAATGTTAACATCGACTTGAGATGCTACTATTTCGGCTATTTCACAACAATAGTTATAGTAATCTATTATAGTAGATTTACTAAGCTCACTTTTATTGTCGTAATGGCGCCAAGTGATTATATGCTAATTTTAAAATAATACCATACATGTAATAATATTTTTAAAAAAATCCTTAGGTTGTAGCTTAATTGATTTACCTGAAAAACCGTGTTCACAGGCATTTTGATAACAAAAGCGATAATTATTGCAAGCACCTAGCGAATCTCTGGTCGACATTGAGGTCCATGGAAAAATGTACCGATAGATGGGTTGATTGTATTTCTACAATTTTTTTCACCTTTTTTTTTAGATCTTCTCTTTGAGCATCGCCACATCCAGCCGAACTTTACATTTCTACACTTTTCTACCTTCATAGGTAAGTTGCAACACAGTGGAATTAAACCAGATTCTTCTAAAAATTCAATGCTTCTTTCGTTGGTCGACACCAAATCTCCGAACGAACAAAACACTGAGAAGTTATTTAGTTTAGAATGAATTAGAGGATTAGAGGATTAGCCGTCATTGCTTATTCACAAAAAAATATCACTTGATTCGCACTACGGTTGAACACAGAGTGATCTTTGTGAATATCAATAACTACACGCCTTATCACAAAAAGAAATAACGGTATAAAAGCCAAACGTTTGTTCGGTTATATTTTTGCATCATTATCAAGTGCATTACATATTACATACGTACAAACATAGATATTTCGCAAAGTAAATATTTTACTGCAACTTTGGAACATGTGAATTTTCTAAAATGCAAATAAGTGAAACTTTGTTATTAATGGGAACTTTGTAATTTTGTGATGAGTACTGTGGATGAAGAGTATTGATGACATAGGCGCCTGCCTGACGAAAAGCACATACCCCGAGCGGAGCAACGAAGTTGCGTAAGCGGGACCTGCCGCCTGCTTAAAGAGAGTTGAAATCCCTTAATCCCGCGAAGCGGGTCATCCGTGTACTCTTAATTAACAAAACTATTGATATAGGCGTCTGCGAGATGTTTAAATAATACTCATTAACTTATTCAAAGGAAGACTACGTACATAAATGCCAAAAAAAAGCTAAAGTAGTAATTTCAATTTCAATTTGCTCAAAAACTAGAGTACATATAGCCATGCGTTTTTTTTTGTCCTATTCAGAATTAATACGCGCATTGAATACAAAAAAACAATTTGGCACATTATTTCATTATTTTGAGTAATATTGTTAAATTTTTTTTTTTTAATTTTTTACCAAGAATTTGTGTTTCGGGCTTTAAGTGTTACCGTTGTTTTTTAATAATTTTTTTCCCATCTTAAGTCATTTGTCTTTAAATTACCCATAACTCCTAAACAGGACGAGATGGACGCCCCCCTCCCATAATAAAAATGCTAGTTTTTAACTCCTCTTCAAAATACCGTTATCAATTCTTGGCGCCAAAGTTATCGTACTCGTGCCAATTAGAGTTTCTAATAACTATTCAAAGTTTTTATAGCAATGTCAACTTTAATTTTGTCACTTTTTTTGATATAAATTTCACGATTCAGATGAATAATTTACCAATGAAATTTGTTGAACAGTTTTTTTAATTGGATGGATTGTGTACACCCTGGAAATACAAAGCCACCCTTTTTAAACTACACCAAACGGGTGGTTAAATTCTTAAGTGAATGGAATCATATCCAGGTCACAAAAATAGTTTTTGTATTTGTACAATCCTGCACGTCACGTGATATCTTTGGAACTCAACCCTTCAGCAATTCTTGCTAAATGAAACGTTACTATTACGATAGCGATTAATGAAAAATTGGTTCGTGCATAATCCCATTATACTAAATGACTGTGTTTGAATAAAACACGACCCATGAATTTGTTCGTCTCACTGTGGTGTGCTGGTCAAATTAGATTAAGTTAACTTAAAAAATGTTTTCAAATTGTTGGAGGTAGCATTTCACCCTATCTTTAGTTAATATTTTACCAAAAGAGGTCGTTAAAGGTAAATGAAGTACGGCTAGTATGCCTAGTGGACAAAAATATAGCTGCCATGGACACTTATGAGCATGCATGATGTACGAGCATAATTTTTATTTTGATATTTAAATGCTTGCCAACGATGACCACGACGACCACGACGACCACTCTGTATTTGCATAAATAATTGCTCTGTAATGAATTTGGTAGACAGCATGGCAGTTGAGTAATAGAGAAACTCTTTTGAAGATAACAAAGTGTAATATAAAGCTACAATGAGGCACCCTCCTGCAGTGCGGCATGCCATTTTAAGTCTATTCTTAGAACTTTTGTTTGATAGGTTTTATTTTTCGAACGCATTATTCAAAATAAAATATTTGGCCCTTTCAATTAGTCCTAATCAGAGCTGAAATCTGATCTGCTGGAGATGTCCGTATATGAGGGCTTATAAATTTTATACATGAAAAGTGATTTGTTTTACGGTAATGTTCGGTCTTAGCCAGCAAAGTCGGTTTAATGGTTTAAATATAAAAATGGAGAATCAATACAGCGTAGTTATAGTGCTAACAAAACACTCTTTTAGTTTTTAAGGCCTGGTAATATATTTCACCTGTATCCAGGTTTTACGAATGCGAGCGTTGTGACTTCTTCGAACGTTATGTGTCCGTCGACCCGCTTTTCTTCCATCTTGGGTAAGAAAGCAAGAGTGGTTACAGCTTTCTTGTGAAAGCAGTTATGTAGCAATACAGTATTATTATTGTAAAAATTAAAAGGTTGCCAACCTAATATCGTTAAGAAATTTTACGTCGAAGCCTGCAATCGCAAAAGACTGCTATAGCCTTTCTAGATCGAGTCTTCGGGAAGTCCTGTACTGACAGTAACTAATGCAAAAGTCCGTTGATGGCGTTGTTAGTAAGCCATTATAGATGCCGGATATAACTTTCACCTGGCCACCACAACGAAGAGTGCGCATGCAACGAAACAAGGGAAAAACAAGGTGGTCCAGTAAAGAGAGCTGAGAACTGCTCAAGAACTCTGAGAAAAAGTGACAGGAGGAACATCGACTTTTCGAGACTATTTCCACAGAAATAGTGTTCAGAAATTTAATACTAATAAATATTATGTCTTATACAACGCCAAGGCGTTAGAAGAATTTCGCAGCGGCGTTCGGCATTCTGTGCCACTACTATTTCTTGTAGCAATCAACGATGTCATCCCGGCACCTCTGTCTGGAGGAAACATAAAGCTTAAATGATCTACGACATCATATTTTAAATATATTGACTACGCTGATAATGTCTAGCTACTATCAGAACATGGGACCTATATCAGTTGACCCACAACTCAAAATAAATGTGGCTTCAACGAAATCCTTAAGTTATTCAAATTCTTAGCATAATAACATACTCAACATTGCCGCACCTTAAGGGGGTATTGTTGCCTAGAGGCATGTATTTCGGGGGGTTTTTGAAGCTCTGTACAAACGAAACAAAAAATATTTTTACCATCCATATTTTTATCATTTGTTTACTGATATTTTAAGATTACATAAAAAATTAATCGAAAAAAAAAACTCTAAATTAACAAAGTTAGAAGCTGGTAAAGTGGTGGGTCCAAAAAAAGAGTGTCCTGGCGTGCATGATTTCAACCCTTCTCATCATCTGAAACAAAAAAAGCCGAACAGATTCTGAATTTGCTTTTCCATACTTTTAGTGTTTTTCTTGTTGGCTTTAAAAAAAAACTAGCTTTTAACTGAATATTTATTCATCTTCCTGTCCTTTTCGTTATAGAAGTGATCGCTACAGCAAGGACAGGCCAAATAACAGAGAAAACGGCCCAAGGGATGACAGTAAACAAAAACGTGAACCCAAGCCAGAGAGGCCAATGCCAAAGTATCAGCCACCAGCTGCTGGACCGGTAAGTTACTAAATGGACCATATTGATGTTATATTGTTATATTGATGTTTGAACTTGTTTTTTTTTTTTTGTTTGTTTTTTAATCATAGATCCTCCAAACAGCAAACAAATATTCCGGACTGCTTGACGATGAAGACGATTATTGTTCATCTTAAATCGATCAACATTAATTTTTCTATGAACAAGAAGTTACTCAGCGGGCCTGTGGCGGTTAATGCGCATAACGTCCCACATGCCATTTTAATATTTCTAAAGCAGAAAACATTGTTATCGAAATCGTAAACTTTTAAACACACAAACAAAAATATAGAAAAAACATACATTCAGAATATTTTTATTTTATGTTTTCCTTATTTAATAATAAAAAGAAACAAAAATCTATTTTGTAAAATGTGCTCTTCCCCCTCTCACTCACAATTGTTTGGTTTTTCCTCTCAATCTATCGCTTAAATCGTTTTATTTGCAATTTTTTTTTTTTTTACAAAATTCAATTGTTTATCATTTGTTTTCCAGGAATTCTTAGAATGGAATTCCTTTTATTTTTTAATAGCATGTTTTGTTTTGTTGTTTTTAATAATAAGAACAAAGAATTTTTAAAAAGACGAATCAGAATGAGTTAAGATGAAATTTATAGATGATGCTAAAGCGAAGATGGAGAATAAGAAATATTAATTATATAATGGATCTACTAGTTAAGTCAAGCCGTGTGCTAATCAAATAAAATAGATTTAAACAAAAGCAAAATAAAACAAAACGCTAAAACGAGCATGTACTCCTCAAGCAACTCATATTTTTATTTTTTATTTTATTTTATTTTATTATTATTATTATTTTTTTTTTTTGTAAATTAAAGCCCAAGTGGAATTTGAATGACATAAGTAAAATAAAAAGAAAAACAAAACAAAACAAAAAAAAAAAAAAAAAAAAAAAATGGAAGAAAGAAGTAGTAGGATATAAAAAACTGAATAATAATTTATCTGGAAAGGGAATGTATTGTTTTTGTCTCTTGAATCATAAGTTATTACGTGTTTTACCTTATTATTATAATTTTATTTTTTTTTATATTTTTTTTTCTTTTTTGTTTAAATAGTCAAATATCTTAGTGTCCTAATTTTAGCTGATTCTTTTTAATTTTAATTTAAATAAACAGAGAAAAACAAGGAAAAAGCAAACGTATGTGTGTATGTGTATGTATATGTTACACACATGTATGCATATATGCCAACAAAACCTAAACAAAGTAAAAAAACAGAAGCAAAACAGAAAAAAAACTCGTAAAGGATAAAATTGAAAAACAAAATATTTAAAGTATATCTCTAGAATAACTGATCAAAATTTGGCATAACGGTTTATTTAAATAATTTTTAATATTGTATTTATATAATAACTATGTATAAACTAAAAAAAAAACAAAAACAAAAACAAACCAACCAACGTCGTGCGTAAAAACAAAACAAAATAAAACGTTTTTTTCCTTTAAACATTTTTTGATCCGACGAAGGAAAGATATTTTGTGTTTTTATTTACAATAATTGCTTATATTTTGTAAATGGTGTCACGACAAGCCGTATTTGCGGAAAATGTTCATGCACCAAGGATGTACTCCATATTTACTCACTTATTTAGATGGAGCTACAGTTCGGGCGTGAACCTACCCCTCAAGAAACAAACCTCTCGGGTGAGCTAGGTTCTTAGCTAAATGCTTCCAGTTGTGCACACCAAGTCACTTAGTTTAATACCTTTTTTTTTACATCATCATTACCGATCTTAATGGAGCTGCGTCGTTCCTGCACAAATGAATGAGCTTGGCAGGGATGCCATAACTAGACATAATTATGGTATGTAGTTTGTTTCTGTCCTATGTCGCCTTAAATAGATATTCACAAGGGGACTTGGAGAGCTCCTGATCAATCAACCGTCAAGCAGATTAATCACATTGCGGTCGTCGTAATTCACTCTTCCAGTATTATGGATGTCCGAACGTTCCAAGCGATCAACATCGACTTGGACCACTACCTTGTTGTATAAGGGTTTTCTAATAACGTATTATCAACTTTTTTTTTTTTTTAAATAAAAGGCAAGCCATTTGAGATATTTCAAAAACTTTGTTATTGGCTTGAAGAACAATCAAAACATTTATGAATGGAACTCGACTTCGTTCATATGGCCACCGCGGGCACGTTTGCAGCGGTCGATTCGTTGGACCCAATTTTCAACAACTCGGGAAAACATTTCGGCCAAAACGGCTGCTATTTCGCGTTCAGTGTTGACTCTGAGCTCTTCCAACGTCGTCGGCGTGTTGGCATAAACCAATGAATTAACGTAACCCCACAGAAAATATTCAAGCGGCGTTAAATGGCACGAACGAGACGGCCAATCGACTGGCCCATGTCTTGAGATAACACGCTCACTATACTTAATCTTCAATAAATCGATTGTAGCGTGTGCTATGTGGCTTGTGGCACCATCCTGTTGAAACCACATGTCGTCCAAGTTCATATCTTCTAATTCGGGCCAAAAATAATCGGTGATCATGGCGCGATAACGCTGACCATTCACAGTAACGTGACGATCGTTATCGTCGACGAAAAAATATGGCCCAATAACGCCGAAGGCATGCAAACCGCACCAAACAGTTATTTTTTGTGGATGAAGTGGTGACTCATGAAGCACATGTGGGTTTTCACCCGACCAATAACGCATATTTTGATTATTGACGAACCCATTGAGCCAAAAATGAGCTTCGTCACTGAAGATGATTTTGCGCTGAAATTCATCTTGGCGCATCTTTTCCAGAACACAATTGGAGAACGTTTGCAGACGTTGCTCGTTAGTGTACTTTACCATGATGAAAATGTTGAGTTTACTGAATAAATTAACAGTGACAGTTTGATGATTAGTGAAAGATTGCGTTCACAAATAAAATTCAAAGCTGTCAAGTCCCTATTGGAAAACCCTATAGATAAGGTACGATTGCGGATATCTCAAACATCGGAAGGCAAGCTAATACTGTGAGGAAGTTCAACGTCTGACGTCGCAAGACATCGCCAAATCCTTTTACGATCGAGTCTCCTTTAATTTTCTAAGAGGCCCTATGCTGCCACCATCAAGTATCGAAGATTAGTGGCGACATTATACCAAAAAGCCATTAGAGATGCCGCCTCTGATATGCTGGGTTTCACTCACCAACACAACGAAATCCCTGATTTCACGATGAGTGCCGGTAGGCACATGCAGCTTAGATGCATACAAATCTGCGCTGTAAGGACTACAGCTGTTTAAGAGTTCTACGTGAAACAAACACTGGCTTCTCAAGAAGAAAAATAACGAATGAGATACGGAAGTGGCACCAAAAGGTAAAGAAAAACATGATACAAAAACAAAACACGAACCGAAGACTGTAGAGATGACAAAAGCAACATAGAGGTTGGATCTGGTACGATGTTGAGGTTTTGGAAAGAGCATTTCTGTAGACAGCATAACAGCGATGACGAACCAAATACCGCTGTAAGGCAAAATGTAGACTAGCAATTCCGTCCACCCGACCTTATCTAAGCTTAAGTCCAACAAAATTGCTGGAGTGGAGTGGACAGTGGACCAGCTGTTTTAAGCGGCAAGCGATGACTTGGGAAGGAGCATACACCAATTCATCTATATTGTCGAACAAAAGTATTCCCGATGAATAGAACCTTAGCATTATGATAGCATCTATAGAGATGAGTTATACAGAGCGAATCCTAGTTTTTGGCATCCCTGCTAAACTCGTCTGCTTGTGCAGGATGACAATGGAAAATATACGCTAACACAGTTGATGTCAAAAAAGGAAAAAAGGAATGAAGGAAAATAGCGATGCGCTATGTTAAGATTTCGTTGACATCATTCTTGAAAGAATAGTGCAAAACACACGTGCTAACACATGAGGCACTATCTTTCAAAAATCTGTTCATTTACTCGTATACGTTGATGATATTGGCATAATCAGAAAAGGGCAGCGTAATGTCAATGGCGCGACATCGACTTAGCCAGAAGAGCGAAGGTTCAACGCCGAACGACAGCGCTGTAGAGCAAAACTGCAACGCAGGTGGTGCATGCAAGTGGAAGAGGACCTCAGCCTATTAGGCGTGCAAACTGGAGGCAGCTAGCTAAATATTGAGTTGGCTGGAAACGCTTGTTAGTTGGAGCCCAGGTTTACCCTGGACTATAGCGCCACCTTAAGTAAGTAAGTATATGGTTTTACCATACCAGATCAGCTTTGGATACCTTGGCCAGTAAGCTACCCTTACATCGTGTTGGTCAGGTAGACAGAAGTGCTATCATGGTCTAAATTGAGTCGACCTGTTGTTGGTTTTCTTTGCAGTTTTCTTTCTACAGTTTGTAGAAGTTTTTCCAGATTTTTACTACGGACTGTAACTCTACCACGCTTCATCATTTCCACATCGTTCTTAAAAGAAATGCCAAGCCAACAAGCCAATTCTAGAAGCACCATTTTTTGAATGTCTTTTCTGTTTCTTGCCACATTGATATGGTAAGAAGCAAATGGCGTGCTGTCAATGGAGCGTTTGCGACTACTAAAGTAAAAGAGTTGATGTGTTTAGCGGTTAACGAAGAAAGAAAAACGTGTATGCTGTCAATAAATAGAGAGTAATTTTCGATACCGTTAGCTTCAATGGAGACTGAAAGAGAAATTTGAACAGCAAACTGTATGGCCTGCACAATGATGCCGACCTCGTCAGAAAAGCTCAGATAATCCGGCTCAGATGACTAGAACGCATTGACATCAGCGCTCCGTCCCAAGTTTTCGACTTCAACATGGTGGGACAACGCAACACAAGTGAAAGTGAACTTCAAATAACTCCGTGTGCTAAATTGGAGGCAGCTGACAAGAGACCGCGCTTGTTGGCGAGGCTTGTTACTAAGGCATGGTCCATTCCGGAGTATAGTCCCACCTACATAAGTAAGTGAGGGTTCGGCAGGGTATATTGAGGATGACTCCAATTTCGTCTCTGCTTCGGTGGTAAAAATGTGGGCTCTATGCAGCATAATACTTTGACTGAGGGATGTATCAGTTTCTAGAGTGACAGCGAAAGCAGTTGTGTACTGGTTTGGAACCATCCGTGTTAATAAACTCCCATCTTTTAGAAATCAGTTTCAGTGATAATCTTAAGAAAACTAATCGATATTAATAACTGCTGGCTGGGATACAATATATTGAAAAAAGTCTTTAGTTTGGTACTTTGTTTTATTTATAATCTGCTGCAAGACTATAGATTATACAAACTCCCGATTTGGGAATTTGACAATCAGGTCAAAGGAGTTTTAAATTAATATACCGTGTTGAGTACGCCAGCAAGAAAGGATTGCTGATGCAGGCGCAAATCTCTCTTGCGCTGGGCAGGATCTGCGCAATTAGGATCACCAACGGTTTTCAAACAATTTCGAAAGAAGGAAGAAGAAGGCAGCATCGCCAGTCATGTGACAAGCCAGGTGGGACAGCATCATTTCCGTCACCGTTCACGTGGCTCCCCCGAAGAATACAGCATTATAGCTAACCAACCCAACTAATTGGGCTAATAACCAACGACAATCTTACGGAGACAGTGGTTGACAGAGCGGAGGTATTGTTTATTTCATAGGCGCGAGAGTCAGAAGAAGCGAATTGACCATGTCAGCAGTACGGGATACTGGTATCTTTCAAGATTCCAGTAAAATCATCTTCAGTAATGAGGCCGATTTTCTTGTGGATTGCTATGTAAACAAACAAAATTACTTCATTTAGAGTGACAAAATCACGTACATATGTGTTTCATGCATTCCATATGTATCAATGTTGATGCAGATTTTTAACCGGAAGCATCATTGGATCATTATGCTTAGAAGACAAACGGTGTCGTGGTTTTTCGTGTCAAAAATACACGTTTTTAATCTCGAGAACATGGGAATCTAAAATATCCTTATCTGGCCTAGCCTACCAGAATTGATCTTTATTATTGCTGAAACTATTGCTATTTGCTAAAGCATTTGAAGTTAGAAAATCAGATGTGTGTTGGTGTACTTCTTCGTCAAAATGAAATAGAGTTTTAGTGTTATGTACACATATGTACATAAAAATGTAGTGCAAACCATTCAGTCAATTGACACAATTTTTGTATTATTACTGCGTTATTACGCTTGCTTTGTTACAATAAACTTAAAGTAACCTGCAATTCGTTTGTCAGTTATGTGTACATCAATCTTCTCCACCAGGTGGGATATATGTTCCGGGCTGTAGTCGTCTGTCCAGTAAAATAAGTTCATTATGTGTTTCTTCCCTTCAAAAGCGTTGTCACTACCCAGAACCTGAACCCTTTGCATGTTTTCTAAAAGAACACTTTTATGATAACAATCAGTCAATAATATTGATTTGCCAATAGACTCACCAACAACGTTTTCAATGGTCGAAGGTAAAGCATCCAGGAACGTCTTGATCTTCTGCTTTCCAAGGTTGGATAGAGCAATTAGCGCGATCTGTGGAATAACAGATTTCAAAAGAACCTTTTGAGGTACTGCCCTCAGCCACAAATCGAACTCAGAAGGACTGTAATCATTCACAATTTAAAGAGTTACGCTAAAGAATACAAATTTTAGGAAACTTACCCAAAAGCTTTGTATAAACTGGGTGAACGCACAATGTCACAAAGTAAAATTAACACATAGGTTTCAGCTTCCTTGGTGAAGAGGCCATTGTAAGAAGACGAAATCACAGCCCTCAGTAGAGCTTGAGTATTTTCTTCATCGTACCTGAGCAAAGTCAATCCGCTTACATACAAATTGGCGCGTAGAGCTTTCTCTAAGCACTGAAAGTTGTCCATGTTGGAGGTTTTTATATTACAGACTAGGCCTGGAAAAAACACTACATGAGGCACATTCAATTTGAAAAACTTGTACTTACTTGTTAGAAATTTCAACATCTCGGTGACTTTTTCAACATTACTGCCGAGTTTGTTCTCAAAGAATACACACATTAGATATGCTAAGCTCGTATTCTGCTGCAGACATTTACATCCTCCTGCTTCTTGAACTTCTTTTTCGGTTGGTGCTCCTTTAGATTTCGATTTTGATAGTCCAGAGCCCTGTGCCTGCTTATAGGGGAATGTTCCTAAGAAGTTATTAACAAAACTCTGTGCATACTCCTTTCGAAACCATTGACTGAGGTCTGTATTGTTGATTTCAGTCTCGAGAATTTCTGTTAGCGTCCACAAGTTCTGAAGAATTTCCAACACAATCTTAAGGGTATAGGCAGCATCACAAGACAAAATAACCTGTGAAGAATTGAAATTTTCATTCGGACGTACTTCTAGCCATGATTCGAATAGCAGAGGCATAAGGTGTTCAATGTATCTGCGGAGAATGGTACTATCATCCAAATCAACGTTTGATTTTTCCCCGATAGACTTGGTAAAAGTCTCTGATAGATCGCAGTTCTCATTTAATTGCCACCGAATGATGGGGAAGTACTGTGGTTGATTGGGATTAAATGTGTTTGTGATCTTGTATTGAGAGTTGCATTTATTTCCTGATACTGTCAGACGATTTTGTCGATTTTCAATCAGCGTTCTAAGCATACTTTGTAGTCGTTCCAAAACTTTGCTTCGCCACTTGATTGTCGTTGTTTTGTTGCCCATGTTGACAGTGAGTGTCCGTCCTGGTTTGGCATCAGCTCGTATTTTAGAAATCATATCCAGGAAGTTTTGAAAGATTTTCGTACTATTTGCTGCAACCAGCTTTGGAAGATGTAACAGAAGGACATCCAAAAAGAGAAGTGAATCATCTTGAATCGATGGCTGAATATGTGTCATTGCGCATCTTAAATACGACGATAGAGCATGGAAGAATGGTTCCACTGCTTCTATGGGTAAAGCAGCCAGCAGGCTACTAAGAACCTTGAATGACTCTCTACGAGCATCTTTGTCGATATCTAAACTAATCGCTGCGATAGCTTGGATTAGTTCTCCCAGATTTTGAAAAACATCCTCCGATGAAGCAATAGAGTCTCGTAAGTTACGAAGTGCTTCAAGCCGGAATGAAGAGCTGCTGTGTTTAAGTCGGTTAAGTGTTTCCTGTTGACATACAAAAGAATAAATTATCGAAACCTTCAATGGGATAAGCAAATGTGAACTGGTACCTTAATATTTAGTTTCCTTTGACCATCTTCAACTTGGGATTCTCGTAGTTGCTCTCTGATAACAATCTTCTTGACTTTAAAATCGGTTTTAGTCACATTGAGACCTTTTGGTAGTTTTGCTCCTTTAAGCTTTACCTTGGCCTTTTCCGCCCGAAGAAATTTTTTGTGATGACCACCCATCTACTCTCAGTTCTTGATTCGAAGTTCCTTATGTGAACACGTGTGAATGTCAACTATTTTGACAGTTTAGTTTGTACTTGTTTTGTTTTGCTTTAATGTATCACACATCGGCGGTTGGTTCCAAGATTCATTTTGTGTTCCAGCTGATTTGTTTGATATCTACAAGCGTAGATATTACATAAAATACAAATAAATGGTACGCATTTACTTATTGATTTTTATTTAATTTAAGAATATAAAAGTATTAAATAACGATATTTAAGTGCGTAATTTTCGTTTTTCTTCGGCTTCCTCGAGTTGCTTTAGCATCTGTTCTTCCTTCTTTAAACGTATAGCACGGATTGCCTGCTGGAGCTCCTGCCTTTGGCTTTCATTTTCTGGAGGATAGAGTTCTCGTTTGGTTTTGGTGACCCACTCCTCGAAGTAGTCTGGCTGATTAAAAATGTGGAATAGTGCGACGGGGAATGTCATGTACAATGCCATTCTACTGACTTCCAGTATCCAGCCACCCATTGTGATCTATGAAATTAAGAAACGAAATAATTTATCACTGGTTAACGAAAACATTTTTTAAGGAACTCACTATTTTATTGTATTCTTGGATTAAATTACTTAAATGAAATAAAGAAAAACTATTTACCCAATTTTCAGTGTTATGACAAATCAGCTGGTTTCGATGACAGTTTTTGTATTCCACATAAAGGTGCGAACGCATAGATATTTTTTGTAAAAGTTATAGTTGGATTTATGCGAGAAGTTCAATCGAGGATAAATAGTTTTAAACTTAGCGCAGTGTATTTTCTAGGAATTGCACCCATTTATATGCAACACCTACACTCCAAAGTTTCCAAATTAGGAGGATCTAATTAATATCTTATCAGCGATACATTCAATGTCAATTCAGCTGAGTGACATGAAAACTCTAAATTTTCTTGGTTAAGAAGCAGCTCCCATTATCCAGTATGTATCCATACAGATATTGGAGGATAAGTTACCATCTGGAGTTAGCCGTGCAACCGATCTATTGAATATCAATATCAATATCAATATTATCACATGCGATAATTTTAGCCCCAACATTTTAAGACCGCTATCACTGAAAGCACCCGCTTTCCGTAAATCCGTCTTGGCTTAAAGATCTTTTTAGGAAAAATTTGCTATTCATGACGTGAAATGTAAGCTTGTTCGCAAAGCCAGGAACAAAAAACTTCAGTGCATACAGATAAGTATACCCACTAAGTATGAATACGGACCAGATTATCATTTCCCAACGTCAGAATAAAATAATAAGAATAAAATAAAAAATAAATAAATAAACAGCAATAATAATTTAACTCTATCCCGTCAGCATTTTAACCTAAACTGGCAACTTAAGACTCAGATTATTCCTCATACCTTCCTCCATTTGTTCAACAATAAAAAAAATCAAGATCAAACTCTTAGTCACTTAATAACAGAATTTTATATAACCTTGCCCCTGTACCCTTTAACCAAGTCTCTAATGATGTTCCGAATATCCTCACTTTATAAGCTCAAATACTCAACCCTACCTTTCTTCCGCAGCTGCATCTACAAACCTCTCTGATCCAACTCCGTTAGATTCTACTTCAAGTTCCTTGATCAACGTTTTCTACTGACCGAATTTCTTAAACAATTCTCAGATGTGAGTGATGATACTCAGGTCAAGTCGAACGAACTAATGCAAATATTCGCCCGCTATCATGAGAACTTCGACATTCTAACGAAGTTCAAAAAGATCTCACTGCTCCTTATGCCCATGTTAACTTCAAACGTCTTACCAACTTACACAGAACTCGTTCAATTTTCAAAAATTATTATTGGCTCACCAACCCAATTGGCATGGATATATCTTTTATTTTTTTTCATTACATGATTTTTCTTTCTCTCTTTTCTTCACTCATTAATTAATTACACCATTTTGTACATGTCAAAGGTTGACACAAAGCGTTGGATTATTTTCACTGCATATGGTTCAGGGGCTAGTGCTTATTCGGTACTGTTTCTCAGTTTTATGTGGGAGTTAGTTCATAGCGCAGCGTTTCATTACTCGTGTTTTATGTGTCGGCAAAACACCTCCTAAATTTAAGGCTGATTAACGCGGGAATCTCGTAAGCATATGCGATACTACTTACGCAATGCTTAAAAACTTACGCAAGAATGTGCTGCCGATCTTAAACGTGAATCCGGTAAATGACAAAAGATGCGAAAAGTGAAGCCAACAAAAAGCGAATGCGAGAATTTAGACTTAAAGCAAAGCTCGAAAACGAGGAGCAGAAACATTAATCCGAAGAATTACAAATAAATGATTCAATGTCCGAACCCCCGCGTAGTCTTTATGAGTGAGCGCGTCGTTTTCGGTTTACGGTCGTTTGTAGTTTGAACGCAATATGAAACACGCGTCGGCGTAAGCGGACAAATTGATTGTCGAAAAATAATGTGACGAAAATCTATGCGGTATGCGCGTGTGTGATATTTGCTATAAAGCGCTACTCAATATGAAACTTCCCCGTTTAGTAAAGGTCAATATATTTCGCTACCCCTCATCTTTCCATCCCCTCTCTGAGCGATTGGTGTCACCACGTATTCCGTTCATGCAAATTTGACGACTTCGCTTTGTGAACAGTTCCAGAGGCATTACTGGACATGTAATTAGTATCTCAGTAAACGTCTACTGGGGTTCGATGATTTTCGAACTTCCTCGTCAACCGGACGACGATTGTTGTCTCGACTTATTTTTCGTATTAAGTAAAAAAGTCGATGATAAAAAACTGTGTCCAAGCCGCTTTATCAAATGAACGCGATTATCTAGGTCAATCGCGCCGTTTAGAAATAGCGAACGTGAGGTTGGTTGTACCGATCGGCGTAGGTCAAACCCAAACACATACTCTAAATAGCGATGAAATTTATGTGCATGGAGTTGGCGCTCAAGGACAAACAGTCGACTTACAACATGATCGAGCCCAATCAATCGTTTCTCAAATCAATTCTAAACAGTACGGCATGGTTCGCAAAAAAGACGTGTTGCTATGATCTTTCTGAAACTTAGCGCTAACGAATACAGTTGGTCTGATTTATTACGACTTCTTATAGATTGGAGATGGATATTTACCCATGACCGAGAGAAGGGGTTCCCGACTACTCGATGAGTTCCGACTTGCCAGTGCCAGTGCCAAATCGAAGGTGCATAAACTTAAACCCGACAAGACATCCAAACCTCCTTGCCTTACATGTTCCGTTTACAGGTTGGCTAACTTTATATGATTCAGACGAATAATGACTTGATAAATGGTCTAGTGATAGGCTCAATTTGTACACAACGATTTTTTGACCACGATACTGAAACGAAAGTTGCTTTCGTTCGGAGATCCAAAAATCAGTTGTTTGGTACAAGCGAAAGTCCAAGCGCATGTTATATCGCATCCTTAACTTGATCAGTCTTAGGTTGCGATAGCGCGCGTGCTTGTAGCGTACAGACAAAGAGCAAAATCATTACGTGTAAACGCATTTAGTTTCCTTTGGTTTAGGGCAGCGCAATAACTATATACAAATCACAGGGCGGTTCGTACAACACGATCGTATACGAATATCGTATAAACCATGAACAGCATTTAGCTTATGTGGCTTTTTCACGTGGAACCTAATTGGAAGTATTATACATTACAAACTGCGACAAAAATCACATTTTCCATCATTTTCGAGGGAGGCGAAACAAAAAGTTAAGAACAGAATTCAAATGACTGGAAAATTCTCCGGTTGAAAACATTACGGCACAATCGCCTAGACCGTTCAACGCAGAGTTCAAGACCTCTTTCGTTGGCACATTTAACGTTGAGTCTTTAAACGATCAGATCGATCTAACTTCTGACTTTGTCATTCCTACTACTAAAGTACTCTCATTGAATGAGACTTGGATTGAGAATGAAAGTCCGCTTGATATACCAGGATTCTCGTCATGTTCATAACCTGGAAACCTGTCAATACATTTCGTACTTTAGTACACACCGTCTTGTTAACTACAATTACTTTGTGCTACCCTCTCCTATTTCCAGTAATTATAGTTCAAAGTGTCTGTCCATATGCTACCAAAATGTTAGAGGTTTACACCCAAAAATCACCGCCGTGTATCTTAATTAACAAAATCTCATTCTTACTGAAACTAATCTTATTCATGAATCAAGATACTGAAAATCGTGAGGTTGGTGAAAGAGATGAAAGTCCCCATGGTCGGGGTGTTTTCAATTTTTTAATTTTCAATTTTCATACAACTCCGTTTGAAATTCCTTATATTGATAATTTTGAGTAAGTATGTACATAACATATGTGTCACTCGACGCTAAAAAAAGCATGTTTTCGTTTTGGATCCTCATGTGTAGACCACATCAAAACCCTGCGAGTCATTATTGATCAGTGTGTTGAATACCAGTCACCAGTTCACCTGCTGTTCATTGATTTAGAGAAAGGGTTCGACAGTGTCGACAGTCAATTTATCTGGCTTGCTTTGTACAGGAGAGGTGTACCCGAAAAACTAATGGCTATTATTAGAATAACCTATTATGGGTCTTAATGTCATAGAGGAAATTTATCAGAGGAATTTGAGATCTAATGTGAGTTCCGACAAGGTTGCATTCTATAGCCGATACTTTTATTTTACTGCAAACGGAGGAATTCGTTGGACTTATACATTTCAACTCAAACATTTGGACTACGCTACTACGCGAGAGTGGTTGAAGATTAACACTGCCAAAACCAAAACCACCAACCTCAGTACTAACTCATCAACTTAAGTTAGAAGTTAGCATTGCTGGACAACTGGTAGACAGAGTAGAGAATCTCCAATTTCTTGGGAGTATTGTCTTTACCGAAGGTGAAACCGAACAGGTGATTGTTAATTGAATCGGCAAAGTAAAATCTGCGTTTAAAACGATGTCACTGATATGGCGAAGAAATGTAATCAGCTAAACACCAAGCTATGCTGATGGTAGAAAAACGGTTCGGCCGAGAAATACATGGCGCTGAATAGTTGAGTGTCACGACATTGGAAAAAGCTGAAGCACATTGCCAGGAACTGTACACGATGGCGCCTAGGCATAAGTGAGGCCATGTGACAACGAGGGAAAACAGGACATACGTAAGTTAGTAAGTATGTATCTATCATTATTTCCCCTTCCGAAGCACTGCCTTTACGTACTTTGTTGTTACATTCAATTAACAGACAACTTTACTTTGTCTGCACATGCGATTCCGACAACTGTGTCGCTTATGGGAGTGACCGTCTTCTTCCCATCCTGGATCACATGTATTTTCCTTTATAAGTTATATACTCATACGCAAATATCAACAAGTGTGTCGATCCGCAAAGTTAATTTTCTTTTAAATTCCGAAGAACCGGCTTTAACAAACTCAAATTTCTTAATAGCAACATTAACTTTGATTTTATGGCTAAGACTACATGCAACAATCTTGGCCTAGATCTTTTTATTCGTTAATTTACTTTACCTATATGAGTAACTCTCCACTCATTAAGCATAACAACATCTTTGGTAACAGAAAACTTAAACAAACAAAGAGATATCTGCACAGATCAGGACGGTTTCATTAAAGGTAAATCAACCAGGACCAACCTTATTGTCCTTTAGAGATGGTAATGAAGCCTATACAATTTCAACAGATTTCAGTAAGGTATTCGACAAAATTTCTCACCAACTTATCATTTTCAAATTAAAAAAAAATTGGCTTTAAGCCCCAATTTGTGGCATGGATTACCTCAAATTTGGTATTCCGCATTTTACTTCCAAATCTCATCAATCCTCCGCAAAATTCTCTCCTGAGCGGGTTCGCAGAAGGTTCCCCCTTCTCTTAATCGCTAATCCGCTCGAGTTTTCTGTAAGAATATGCAATAATATAATGAAAATTAAGAAACATTTTATGCTAAACCTGATGTTGAAGGTGTGTTCGGTTCAGAAAAGCTTCTATCGTTGGCTAGCAGGTCTTCCCTTAATAAACCACCCTGTGCGTCATTATACATTATTCATATACATATACAGTAAGTATTCAAGATGTATTCCTCGTTTTTCAGATAAGATGATTTTATCTAACAAATGCATCAGTAAATGATTTTCCAATAAACATGGCTTCGGTAAGGATAAGTCTCTTTATTTTTTCCTGTTTGTTTGCCGCTCTAAACTCCGATATCTTCCCTGAACTTGGACTACCGTAAATGAATAACCTTCTTCAGACAGTTTTTTTTTTTAATTTGTTGCCACATTTTTGTTTTATTTTTCAATTCGACAGTTTTCCGCACTTTTGGACGGAGATCTTCCACCAACGAAAGCAACAATTTTGTTGGTGCTTTCAGCCAAACATCTTTACATGCTGGATCTTCTTAAGTTCGATTCAACCTCAATATTTGGATCAATTTCATAAGAGCTTTTTAGTATATTAGAAATAAAATCCAAGTCGCTGCCATGTGTTTTTATCACTTCCTGAGTGACTAAGTCTCGGTAACCTTTGTCTACAAAGAAATTGTTGCTATTTATGTGCTAAAAAAGCAAATCATCTTACTTGATTGAATACGTTGATACGTTATTGGCGAACATTCCACTTCCAGGTTATTTTCGTTGTTATTCATGTCTTTTTCTATTTTTTTAAGAACGGAAAGCGAAACTAAACGGACAGTAAAACTAAATTCAAATTTTTGAAATTTGAGAATTTTTACACATCAATTGGTTTGACAGAAGTCCGACAAACTACCCAAAGAAATTTTTTGTGTTAAAATGGGCAGGCATTTTTACTCACTCGAGAGCGCAACCTAGATTTTTGGCATACGGGAACAGTCTTTCGTAGATTTGTACTCTTTTGTGTTGCTTATTTCGGGTACGGGAACACATCTTATGTATAAACAAATGTTAAAAATGATGCGCACAACATATAACTACGTTGAAGTCTTTAGCCTCAATAGCAGTAAATGTTTAATCCAAAAAACCTTGCTCAACACGCTCCGCTAGACAATCGACACATAGCTTATAATTGGTTTTATCATAACCGTGTAGATCCAAGGACCTTTCCCAGTGACAAGCCCATGACTTATCATAGCCCCGAACTGCGTTCGGTTCGGTTTTCTTCCAAATTAGACCTAAATTTTAAAGATTTCCTTATCTTATTGGGACAGATCTGCTTTCCACAATAGAACAGGTGATATGTAGTAGTAGTTTTGTGAGACAACTACTACTTTCTGCTTCGTTATGAGCTAAGGTGGAGTTTAAACGGACTTGTCCAGCTCTCCCCTTAAGCGATCCAGCATGAAATAAATGTATTGGCTGAGGAAATCAACACCCTTCCAAAAAGAAAATTCTGAAAGACAAACACCCGTTTAACGCTTTCAAAGCTCTGTATGAAAACCACATATAGTACATGGGTAAGGTTTGCAGAAAATTTTCGAAATTCTTTTTGAATGATACGACTTTCGAATTCCCTAACTCAAGATGCAGTAAAGGAAGGGAAGGTGTCTTGTGCGCTTTATATTTTATTTAATAAATTTATGTAATCGATGGTAACGTGGAACAAGCGCACATATTGCTTGATTTTATAGAATTTCAGAGTCACAGTTCTTTTTATTTACTGTTTTATTGAAAAACAGTGTATTTGTTCACCTGTTTTTTCTGTCTGTTAATGACAGGATAACAATCAAAACAAAGCACCACGAAAAATAATTTCGTATTTATTAATTGTTTAAAGAAAACCTTATAATTTGTCAACATTATAAAAAAATAAAATATCCTTCCCCATTCAATCTGAAGATGAATCTAAATTTAAGATTCATAAAAAAACTTTTCGACTTCTCGTGGCAATGTAAAGGCAGCCCTGTGTATGGCCGTGGAATAGTATCTCAGTCCCATTTTGTCAATTTCTTCATTTTTGAACTGCCGCACTGGGTCCTCACGTAAGGCCCTAGACGCATCCAAGCTTCCGATCACAAACCCGATATTCCCACATGGATACGATGGCACCGATGTGACTGCATAAGCCACCTGTGCGAAATGCTGCTTGCAACCATCCATAACTTTCTTAATATAAGTTTCATCTATCCAAAAACTCCCACCTTGCGATGCAACTACACCGCCTTTTCGCAAAGCGTTTTTCATCAGTTCATAGTAACTCTCCTGGAAGAGGCTTACGGCTGGTCCAATTGGATCTGAACTATCCGTAATGATGACATCAAATTCATTTTTATGCTGCTTCATGTATTCAAAACCATCGCCAATTGTTAGACGGAGTTTGGGATGCTCAAAGCCGCATGCCATCTTCGGTAGATATTGCTTTGACAAATCAACTACACGTTCGTCGATCTCTACCTGATGGACTTCTTCGACATCTGGATGTTTTACAACTTCACGAGCTACACCACCATCACCGCCACCAACAATAAGAACTTTGCGTGGTTCCGGATGGGAACAAAGTGGCAGGAATGAGATCATCTCTTGATATGAGAATTCATCACGCGAAGTACACTGTATGATTCCGTCAAGAATCAAACAAGTTCCAAAGGTTTCCCTGCACAAAGTAGAAAAACGAAATCAATCACCAGCAACACAATCACGTTTTGTTAACTTACGTCTCCACCATCCTAATGTCTTGATACTTAGACTTTTCTTCATGGAGAATCTTCTTAATTTTCAACGAAAAACACTGTCCTGGCCAAAGGTCATCTTGAATTTCGCTGAACCAGCCGTTTTGCATTGCGTTCATCCTGACTTTGCGTTAATTTTTAAGTAAAAAATGCAATATTTCTTGGAATGTGTGATAGCACGTTTTGATGGTATCAGATTTCGCCAAAGCACACAACCACTTGTTAGAGCTTGCTGACTCGTAATGAAATAATCCGATTGGTACGGCGGGCTCTGCCCTGTCCACAGCCAGCTGTTGATAGGAAGTGAATTGATAACAAGAATCAAGTTAATTGAATAGAAATTTGGAATGCGGATTTAGATTCTAGGGGGAATTATCTCTTGTTATTATCGCCAGATTATGTGCCGGTCGTTTATGATAAAGTGAAGATGCGGCTTGTTGTTGGGCGATTAGTTGGGTTCATTAGAGGAGGACGACTACTGAATTGTGGACTGTATATTGTGGATGGTAGGCAAGTTATTTGTTGGAGACTAAATTTTAATATAATAAATGTTTATTGAATGCTTTAAGATTAAAATTTGATTTTGAGACTAGTGTTAAGATATGTCACCAATTTTGATTGAAAAATTAAACTTTTTTGACTAGGTTTTAGATCGATAACAACGATTTCAAGATCGATAAATCTTCTCTCCATAGAGATGAGACTTTTGGAAATGTTAAAATTGTGACCGATAAAATTTATGCTTGATTTCAATATTTCATATATAATAGCAGGTAGTATACATCTTTTGTGTCGCACCTTCTTTCAACTTCAATGTAAGATATAATCAATTTAAGCAATTTTTAAAATATCTCAGGGCCTTACAAGGACCAATAGCGAATTGGTCGTCCCGGATAACAGCATGAGGATATCTTTATTCATGCAGTCTAACATGACAAGTGCATGCTAGACCAGAAGCAATATACTGTCCTATGCCCTCATAACGCTCATAACCCTATACGGAAAAGTTAAACAACAAATGTGACGACCAAACTAATAGCCTTGGATAATAACGGATTCACTGTTGACGACCGTGCGATTAAAGGACAACGATCTTCGGATCGGCACGTGGAATTTTCAAGCCATTTACAAAACGCGTGCAGTCGAACAAATAGCGGAGATCTTCGATTGCTACAAAGCAGACATAATCGCCATTCGAGATGCGATGGGATACATAGAACAAAAAGAGGATGAAAAACTATGTTATCTACTATGGAGAATATTACAGAAAACCGGCGGAACAAGAATAACATTCGTTTAGCCGCAGCGTTTATTCGCATGCGGGTTCAGCATACAACGAATACTTAGGGAATTAGTCTTGAGCTTCAAAAATGTAAGCGAACATAAAGGTGTCTCTATTGGCACGTTGGCTGCCTTGCCACTGTTACTTAATGCTGGCGGCGTAGGAGTTGTTGGGAGATTTTTGGATACGCATTCGGCAAAGATTTCAGTGGTATCTTGCGATTGTAGCTTTTCTTCTTCCGTATCTTCTCACAGTAGTTCTTTCTGTTGTGGCGCTTGAAAAATCCGCATTCGTACATTGGTTATAATACGAGTCAATATTAGCTACTCGGAAGCTTCGGATTCTTAGAATACTGTAGGCATGCCTTACGTAAATTGAAAAATGATCAATTTGATTTAGAGTTTAATGATCCTGAGATCGCTCTTTTGTCAACGAGTATATTGATATGATGAAAGTCTGTTCCCAGATTGCACAGAGAATTAATGTGGAAAGAAAAGGTTGCAGAGTGAAACAAAAGGCGGTAGCTATCCTCTATTTGTGTAAGAGGGTTGTGGGCTAAAACTAAAGTCATACACAAACTCTTATTAATGGTTTGACTGTTTTCTGGCCTGCACTGGGGGAAGTAGCATCTTGCAAAAAACAACGCAACGAGGTGCTTACTTACTTACAACGAGGTGACACTTTAAGGAAACTTCCAAAGGCGGCTCTCCAAAATTTGTAGGAATGCAGGAATTGCAGAATGCAGATTGAAATTAGCTTTGCCGTTAGGCTAAGAGACGCCAGCCATAGGAACAGCTAAAAATAGGACATGCTCGTCTATTCACGCTGCTTCTTGCCCCTCCCACTGAACTTTAATCAACTAAAAATCACTTAAGCCCTGACTTCAATAATCTTATTTCAGAAAAGGCACGAATGGAGACAAGGTGAATTAATTTTCAGTTAGTTCATTTCCTTCTTACCAGATGGCTATAAAACATCTTAAAGAGCTGACTCGGGCAGAGGTCCTAACACCGCTGCTTAAGCAAATCCTTTAGTCTATCCACACTTTCAAGCCAAAGTCTTAGATATTCATCAGGTCGCTACTTGGATCAGCCTTAATCTAATACACGCGTCGGATATATTCGTATATAGACTGGGAAGCATTAGTATAAAGTAATATGAACTATACTAGATCTTAAGGGCTGACAAATCTCAGGAGAAGAAATATCTCTAAGCTCACACAATCACGGGACACTGCGCAGCAATTGAGTATTTTTCACAACGATTGCTGCACAAACTGAAAGGACATATAGGAGGAGCCATGTGTGGCGTACTTAATTTACAACTGCTCAGCGTTGACACGTATCTGAATGCTATTCCGAGGTAGTTACCACTATGAAAATAGTCTACTTAATTAAGGTGGCGATACAGGGGCCTGGGCCCCAACCAACAAGCGTTTCCAGCCAGCTCGAGCTTAAGCTAGCTGCCTCAAGTTTCACACGCTAAGACCTGAGTCGCGGTCTACCTCTACTGCGCTGTCTCACGAGGTGACAGACTCGTGGGTCAGTGGGTCCAAAGACTTTTCGGACCGCAGCATTGGAGTCCATCAACTCTACATAATCCAGCAACTTCGATCGTTTGACCTTCACTCTTTTTCCTAAGTCGATGTCGCTGTACAGCTCATACAGTTCGTCGTTGTATCTAGTTCTCCGCTCACCGTCTTTACAGACGAGACCGGAAATCATCCGAAGAATTTTCTTCTTAAACTAGGTAAGATCACCTTCATCCATTTTTGATAAAGTCCATGGGTCTCCGCCATAGAACATGACTGGGATTATTAAAGTCTTATATAGGGTCACTTTTGTTGTCCAAGAGAGGGCTTTGCTAGTTAATTGCATTTTTTGCTCAATGAAGCAGCGATTGGCAATAATTATTCTTTGCTTAATCTTACGAGTAGCGCTGGTGCCGTTGTCTGAATTGATAGCGGATACTAGGTAGACAAATTGCCTAACTACCTCAAATTTATATCTGCAGAGGATGATCTCCTGCCCGAGATGTGAGTGTTGAGTGTCTTTTTTATTGACAGCATGTACTTTGTCTTGCCCTCATTGAACGCTAAATCCATTTTACTCGCCAAAGCGCCACTGACATCACGCTGTTTTTTTTTTCCGATTATGTCAATATCATTTGAGTATGCGAGGACTTTTGAAAGATTGTGCCTCATGCATTGCCATCAGAGTTTTGTACTATTCGTAATGATGTTAAAGAAATCGCATGACAGCAGGTTGCCTTGTGTAAAGTCTTTTTTGACATCAAAGGTGATATCTTTACCGAATAACTGCGTTATTCTGCACAAACGAACAAGTATGGCAGTGATGCCAAAACTAGATATTGCTTGGTATAGTTCGTCTCTATAGATGCTGTCATACGCGGACTTAAGATCTATGACTAGGTTGTGTGTTCCGATTTGGAGCTCATGGGTTTTTCCCAAGATCTGTTTGAATATTTGGTCGATGGTGGACTTTCCTGGCCAAAAGCCACACTGATATGGACCAATCGGATTGTTGACGAACGGCTTCAAGCGTTCACACAATATGTCATAGACGATATTAAGAAGACTGTTGTGTGTGTAGTTGGCGCTGTTCAGAAGGTCTCCTTTCTTGAGGATCGGGAAAACAATGATGAGGGTATACTTTCGTCCGAACATTTTTTACAGATGAGTTGATGTATGCTTCTTACCAAGTAATCGCCTGCCGTCTTGAAGAGTTCAGCGGACAGGTCACCCAGTTCAAGAGCTTTGTTGGACTTAAGCTTGGATACGGCTACCTTCACTTCAATCAGGTCGGATAGATTGAATTGTTGGTCTACATCGTCCAAGTTGAAAGTTTCATTCTATTTAATTTGGTTCATCATCAGTGATGCTGGAAGCATAGGAATTGTTACGAAGCGTTTGTTAACATGCCGAAACCTCAAGCGTTCTTGCATATGTCTGCCTCTAACAACAAATCCGCATCCTGCTGGATGCTTTTACCGTCGATAAAAATTGCCGTAGTTGATGCCGCAGTTTTTCATCCTCTTTTTGTCCAGCCCATTCCATTACATTTCTTGGATGGCGGTAATATCTGTTTTGCAGTAGTGGTGTGACTGCACGTGCCCTACTAAGGTAGCAAACATTCCACGTGCAGATCCTAAATTATTCGTTGTCCTTGTTTCGTTTGCGTATTGTTGCTCCATAGCCCCCAACCAGTAGGGAACTTAGCTGTTGGTCCATTTAGGACTCATCTGCTACCATCTCTTTTCCAAGAACCTGAATTAGTCTCGGAAATCCTTACCATCCTGAGCTTTAAATTTGTCGGAGTAGCCCTGATAAGGTCTTATTTGCTTAGTTCCCGAATTTAATCTATCGAAGGAACTCATTTGTCTGCTAGTCAACATAAGTCCTTATAAGTCCATATGCACATAGACAAGTACAAAATGGGTACCACTTGGAGGTAAAATAAGCTCATTAATGTGTGGAAATAGTTACAGCACTGGATATCGCCAGGCTGACACCTCTCAGTGCTTACCCTTTGTATTTCTACAGCATCCAACAACCATGAAAATAATCTATTTTGACGAATTTATCAAAAAATCTCTTTGGTTTCAGGAGTAGCTAAGGCATTGAACTCCATCCACCCTAGTATTAACTGATCCGCTTCCCATTTCCGTACAGAAGATTTGGAAGAACACAGCAAAAAGCTACATTCAAATGAGCTCACGACGTTTCTTTTTTGGTTTACAAATAAGTGCTTACACCAATGTACGAGTATGCATTAATAAATAGGAAAGCATACATTTAAAAAGTTGTCCAATTGATTACAACTTATACATAGATAATCTCACTTGCCTTGTCCATTGGAAAGGTTAAGTATCCGCATAAACGCGTCTATCCATATCGGTGAATTCAAAGAAAACTTCTCGTATCCTGCTGGATATGGACAATAAATATGTCAACATCGACAGGACAGTGCGCATTTTAATTGACTTGATAAGTGAGTTGTGATAAGCTCATGTCATCATGGACATATTTATTTAATCAAATGTTTGGAATAGAAATTGTTGCAAGAAAAGTACTTTCTACATATGTACATAATAACAGAACGGAGTAATAATTTGAATGTCTTTAATTTATTTCTTAAGTTTTAATTGGCTTTGACTGCGATGAAGAAACACTTTATTTCAATGCAATAAAATGGTTTAATTTTTTAGAAAACTATAATTGATCTTTGCTCAAAAGATTTATGAATAAGTGTATTACCAACGAATTAAATTGATTGTGACTTATGCATGTGATACGACTAATCCAGCTTTCAAATTCAAATTGGAAACTGTTCACCTCTCATGGCTTTTCTTTTCTGCTCATGTACGACGTGTGTTCAAAAAGTAAGGTTACTTTTAAAATTTCGCGGCAACATACATTCGATTATCGATTTTTTTGCTGTGTTGGTACACATTTCTCGAATATATGTTCACAGTTTCAAGTATATAGCATACTTAGTTTGCTTTTGACAGATAGAAAGGTTAGATGTGTTTTGGTGTGCTCGGCGATTTTTAATTTTTTTAAAAAAGGGAGCAAAGAATTCGCATCAAAGTGCTCTAAAACACTTGAAAACAGTGGCATACGGTGATTCTACTGTAAGTGAAAAAAAAGGTTTATAAGTGCTACAAGGTCTTCCAAGATGATCGAGAAGATGCCAATGAAGAACTTCGCTCAGGACGCCCCAGCACATCAAAAAAAGATGATAACGTCGAAGCTGTTAAGAAAAATGTTTTGGTAAATAGAAGTTGCTGAGAATGTTGGCATATCGGTTCGTCGTGTCATCCAATTTTTTCGGATGCTTTGGGCATCGTGTTTCGAAGATGTGTTCTGAAACCTCTTAATTTTGATCAGAAGAACCGTCGCATCAGGAGCTCATGAATGACGTCAATTATGATCCTGACTTGCTCAAAAGGAGGAAATAATAACGGCATCGCTGGAAGAGCTCAAGTCTATACCAAAAAATTCTTATGAGAAGTGCTTCGAGGATTGGAAAAAGCCTCTTCATAAGTGTATTTTATCTGAGGGTGATTAATTTGAAGTTTTTTTTTTTTTTATAAAAAATATAAAGTCATCCTATTTTTTTAACACACCCCGTATAACATGGAACTTGGAACTCATGAAAGAAAACCGATTTGTTTTTCTACCCGGTGTACAGTTATCTTCCATACAGATCGATTCAGTATCAATAAACGCACAAGTATTTTAATGGCGTTTTCCATTGTATTTTTAGAAATGCAATAAAATTCAAACATTTAATTTTGTTTTTCCAACTTGACGCAGCTTGTAAATGAGCCTACGCAAATACCATACGTTGATAGTCATGCCGTCAAAACCCTGGATTTATTTTTAGCTTCTCACCCTGATAACTACACCGTTGGTGTGCTCTCCCCTATAGGCTTGTCGCACCACTGTGTCATATCAGCTAAAATCTCGTATGCTGACACACAGTCAGTCCTAAATGAATCGAATGGCAATACGAGAAAGCCAATTGGAGCGGACTTAACACCTTTTATATCAATTTAACAGGTCGTTATGTTTCCTCGATAACGACGTGGATGCCGCTACTGATATCTATGATAAAATTATTCTCCTTTATCTCTTATCGGATTAAGAGTATTAAACCTAAAGAAAAGGCGTGGTACGACTCGAACTGTAAAGAGGCTGCCAAGGTTTGAAAAATGTTTTTTTCGGTCCTACAAGACCTACAGGGGAAAAACGAAAAAACTTCAAATGAGCCAGGAACGACTGTAAAGTCTTTCTTAAGTGTATTAAATTTAAATAAGGTCAATAACTGACGCAAAAAATACTGCAATGTCTCAAACGTAGTAACAATTTTTGGTCGTTCGCCAAATATAGTTCGTCTTCCTCAACCCCAGCGTTTATTATAATTACATTGCATCTGTCAGCTCTTTGGATGAAACCAATCTGCTTGCTGCACACTTTGCCGACTGTTTAACACTTCCAGTTTGTGCTTCGTCCCTGCCTGCATTTGAGTGCGTCGAATTTCCAATGGGACGAGTTCACTTTCGCTGTAGTAGCAATAGTACTTAAAGATCTTAAAATTTCACAAATCCGCTGGTCCAGATAGTATATCTCCTCTTCTTCTGAAGAGGTATTATAGTATTTTACGCTGGCAAAACCACTGCGTAAGCTTTTCCATCGATCTTATTCTTTAGGATTTCTTCCGAGTATTTGTCCAGCCCGTCTCTAAAGAAGGCGAACCTTCTTCCCTCTCTTCCTACAGACCCATTGCACATACGTCCCTTTTTTCCAAGGTCATGGATATGCTGATATCCACAGGTGATTTGATGGCATATCTTATCGAAGAGTGGAACCAAAGTCTACACCAATCTGGAGAAAGCAAAATAGTTGCACTTGATATTTCCAAGGCATTTGATAGAGTTTGGCATCGGGCTCTTTTGTCGAAAATCCGTGCATTTGGGATCGATGACTCTCTTCTTTAATGGACTAAAAATTACTTTTTAAAATGTTCAAATTAAGTTGTAATGAATAGTTTCAAGTCTAATATTTACAAAACAATTACTGGTATGTCGCAGGGCTCCGTTCTATATCCGACACTCTTTTTAATTTTTATCAATGATCTCTTGTCTGCTACTTGTAATCCAATACACACCTTTGGTGACGACAGTACTCTGCGTTTCATATGCGTTTCCAAACTCACGTCCCTGCTTTTCAGCTGAACGGGAACGGCAGCTAATGCTAAGCTCATTAAATTCTGATATAAACAGCATCACTAAATAGGGAACCTTCAAAAGAGTAAAATTCATTGTTTCCAAAACATAATGCTGTCTGCTGTCGCTAAGGCAAATTTAAATACCCAGCCATTATCCATGAATGGCACTTGCATCGTCGAAACCAAAAAACTTTCCATTCTTAGTTTATGTGTCAATGACAACCTACGTGTACATTTTAATAACAACATACTTGGTGTCGCCAAAAATGCTGCGAAATGTCTAATATAGGTTTTCTCAAGCGATGTAAGAAATATTTCACTTCTTCTGATCTGAGCGCAAAATGGTATATGGTAAAAGGAATTTATCCGTCCGAAATTGGAGTACATCTGGTCTAAGACTTTTTTACACTTGCTACATAGGATCCAAAACCGTGCGAATCATCATTCATAGATGATGACAATATTACACAGTCATTCCACATCCTCGAACACAGACGTAATGTCTCCTGTCTCACCTTGTTGTATAGTTATTTTCACCACCAGTGATCTACCGAAATTGCCCCTTCAAACTGTAGACCTTAACACCCGTTTAGCTATGAGTGCTTATCAGTATACCCTGAAGCCCATTTTTGGACGTACTCTGAAATATCGTGATTCGTTCCTAAGCCGTAAAACTCGCTTATGGAATGGCCTTTGTTTAAAACGAACGTACATCGGTACATCTCTTTGTTTCCTCCCTAATTTTCCTAATATCTTGAGGATATACTATACAACATTTCGGTTTCAGTCTTCAGACGCTCACACAATATGGCAGATAAGATCTTGTATGTAATGTTGAGGAAACTTATGTCTCTATAGTTGGTGCTGTTGAGGGGGTCTCGTTTTTGTGTATCGGGCAAACGATACTGAGATTCCATTCATCAGGGATATACTCTTCTGACCAGATCTGAGAAATGAGTTGGTGCATGCTCTCCACAAAGTTTTTTCCAGTAGCTTTGAGTAACTCAGCCGGTAAGCCGTCAAGTCTATGTTAGTTGCTTTGTTGGATTTCAGCTTAGATATTGCTATCATAACCTCTTTTTGGTCAGATAAGCGGAAGTTTTGGCTATCATCGTCTAAGCTGGATGGTTCATTCTGCCTGACGGCGTGATGTTAGCCTTCTTTGCTACAGTCTGCAGAAAAAGTTTTTACATGTTCTTACCACCGACCGTGAATGTGCCTAGAATTATGTAGTTGTCCTAGATATAGCACACAGATTTGGATTTGACAGTGTCGGCGAACTTGTGATCACTGCAGAGCATAAGGGGAATCATAGAGTCTACGTAGACATTGCGCGTTATGTAATGGCATTTAAGTATGTACAAATGTACGGGAATAGAGCGTGGTACGTAAAAAAATAAAATAATAAGGTGCATCTGACCACGAAATTTAATCACAAAAAAAAAAAAATAAAAATCTTGAACAATTTCTAAAATATTTCAGAACTTGAAAATGGCTAGGCTGATATACTATTGATAAACGCATAATTCAAAAGGGCCTTTTATAAAATCCTGTTAAGATTTTCAAGCGGTTTTCGATAAATAGCTAGAAATCACAAATCATTATACCCCATACTGCTTGATAGCGAAATACATGTTGATGATCTTCATATAGCTATCAATTAAGGACGATTCTTAAGCATAATGACTTTTCTGGACGCAAGACACAAAGATTTTGGAAACGCTAAATTCTTGTTACGATTAAGGAAAGATATACACTTGGCTTGGTTGAAAAAATAGATTTTTTTTTTGCATTTTTCTGAAGTTTGAGGTCTCAAGAATATCTGGTGAAAACGCCAATTCAATATTTCGATAAATAAGTTAGTAACAGCCGAACGAGTAAAAAAAATTTGGCGGCGTCGAATCGAGAGTTAGTTGAAAGCAAGTGACCCTTCGAACAGAGCATTCATAGACCTATTTTATGATTCTATTATGTTTTTGGGCGTGTTCGGCTCCAGGTATAACGGAAATATCATACCACTGTTATTATTTTCCAGAAATAGACACGTTTTGTCAGTTTTATAGCTTGTCGTTCGTGCAACTGTGCGTTACAGTGAATTTTCGTTTGTGAATAAATATTCTGAGGAAAATGGATATCAGAAATAAAAGTTCTCGAGAAGCTCATCCATCCAGATCTTTCCGCAATGATAGTGAGATAGTGGTAGTGATATTCGATTCTCAATAGAAAGCACTCGAGGACTCGGTCTTAAAATTGTAGTTTCGTGTTCACAGTGCAAAGCGACTTTCATTATTTTGTGCCCGTACATTAACACAGCTTACAAAATAAATACAAGATTCTTTTTTGTTATGCGCTTATTGGGGATTGGTTTCCGTGGAGATATGAAATTTTGTGGAGTCATGCATTTACCACCTCCGCTTCAACAAACAACGTATGATATGATAATTAATAACATTCAGTCTGCTGCTTCGAGTATTGTTCAATTGGTGTTAAAACAATCTGTAAAAGAAGAACAACAGGAAATTATATCGAGTTTTAATCCCCAAAAAGGTATGTAATAGACTGGGTGTTAATTAACTATTAATTAATGACCTTTATACAGGGAATTTTCTCCATATTATTTATCATGGTAATGCAGTCGATTACTCATGATTTACATTTTCTTTTTTTACATATATTATATTTAGTTTCACATTATCATACAATATAAGGTATAAGCTCCTCGAACAGCGACTCTAAGACGTACACGGGATTAGTGAATGCGAAATCGTCTGCTGATGAGATTGAAATTGTAAAAAAAGAATGTGCGGGACACGTTCAATTGACGGTAAAATTTAAAGATAGACTGAGCATTTACTATGACTTAGCTATTCGCAGAAATTGCAACTCCAAGGATGAGATGAAAAAACCGGTATGAGCAACATTCTACCATAACGGCTCAACAGACAGCAACCCTCAACATCATTTCTGATCAATATTAAAAGACAAATTTCCGTCACGATTATTCAGCATTGCCAAAAATGGTGTAAGAGTTATCAAACCAATTATTCAAATACCTCAGCAATGACAAAATTTTCTCAAAACCACGTTTTTCAAATCGGTACCCAAAATTTGTCGGAAACCAATGAACCGATTGCCTTGAATTTGTGGTTATTCTATACACCATTATCTAGCATTTTTCAATTTTTTTTTATAGTCAAAATAATAACTAATTTTTGGTCCAAAAATCACTTTTTATGTTCAAACGTCCGCCATTTTCTCATAAATTAATATTTTCAAAATCGGCTATAATAAGTACTAGATTATATGTAGTATCTATTGTAGTTTAATAGTCTTTTTGTTTTTTTTTTTTTACAGATGATTTTTGAAGAAACGCTAGTGGGTTCCGTTTACGCAGTTTTTTTTTTTACGACGCTCCAAGAATCATACAATACCTTTGTATATTTTAGATATTTTTAAATATTAATTAAAAAAAATTGAACACATTTCTGATTGTGTTTACCATACTTTTAGATAGTTAAACTCCCAATCCAAAATGTATGATAGTTTTCTTTAAAAAAAAAAGAGCGATTCAGCGGCCATGTTGGGAAGTTTAGTACGGTCACACATCATTTGTGCTTATTTTTGCTCCTCATGGGTACTGGTTTTGTTATTCCAAACCTATCAAAGAATGTGCTTTAAAAAAAAAAAAACTTACGAGCAATATTTTTGTGTCAGTGAAGGTGTTTTTATTATCCAAAAAGAGTAGAAATACGACTTAGATTAACTGACATTGCTGAAGAATGGAATATTACTATAATGATAGGGTTGAATTTCCTTACCCTACTATTTACGTGGTTACCTGATAATCAAACCACCAACCGAATTGATTACGATTCGATCGACGCAAGACAAATATCCAGCATTAATTATATCAATATAGACTTAGGCCACTTCCTTGCAGAGAACTATTTTTCTCATCCTACGAGACCAAACCAAAAGAAGAAAACTGGAAATGCAAGGCATTTCTTTAGTGAATGACCAAAACCTCGGCATAAAATTGAGGAAAAAAATACTAAAATGTCTCAAAGTAGTAAAAGTTAAAAAGAAGTTCTCCCACATTCACCAGTCTAATACTAATTTATAATGAAAATGGACAAGCCCAATCTACTTACTGTGCACCTTGCAGCTAGCCTAATGCTTCTAAATTGTGCCATGTTTCCATCTACTGTTCTTTAGGCTGAATTCACTGGTTCAAATGGTATAGCTTCCTTTCTTCTTGAAATGTGTTCTTCCGCGCTAGCAAAACAACTCCGTAAGCTTTTCCATCAATCCTAGACTTTAAAATACTTTTCGAGTAGACTAAAAACCGCATTTGCCCATCCCATCCCTAAAATCCTTTATTTCACTGCACTTACGAGTACCAATTTACACTGCACTTCTTTCCAATGTGATGGATACGCTAGAAAACCGCCAGCTCATGAAATATCTCAAATTACAACAACTTTTTAACGACCATTTTCGTAACAACAATTCCAGTTGTGATTAGATGGGATGTCTAAACGAATAGTGGGACCACCACTTTCATTTGAAATCAACGAATCTCTTCTTATAGAAATTATCATTTCAACGGTTTGAAAAGTTGTCTTTAACGGTTTCAGGTGTGATATTCATAAAATAAATGCTGGTGTAACCTAGGTCTCAGTGCTGTCATCGACACTGTTTTATATTTCCATAAGCGAACTTTTGTTTATTATTTAAAGAGCGTTTCAAACAAAAGATGCAGGATTTGAAAAGTGACATTTGATATGGTGACTGACGTCATCTATAAATTTGGGAAATTTCCATGGAACGCTACATAGTAAAGTTGAAATTTTTAACGAAAATCCACGTTCAATCGTGGTATCGATGCGAAAAATTCGCCCCAATTTTGCACGTGATCATCATTGTCCAAGATGTTCAATGGAATCGCCACAATAAAGGAAAGTGTCGAAAGCGGCCCAAACACCTCCATTCGTCATCGTTCTCAGGAGCTTGACCTCTCCACAGCCACACTGCACCGAATTTTTACGAAAGATTTGGCTCTCCATATGTACAAGATCCAATCAACGTACAAAAGACCGACCACCACCAGCACCTGGCTCATTTTCACATTGGCGGCTATATAAATAAGCAAAATTGCTAGATCTGGTGCATCGAAAATCCGTGATTGATTCATGGGCGGCCAATGCACGCAAAACGAGTAACTGTTTGATGCGGTTTTTGAACCGAAGATATCAAAGGGCCGTATCTTTTCGAAAATGAGAGCGGAAAAGCAATTACATGATATACAGTTTCTTGTGGCCGTTGCTCGAGGATATGGATACGAACGGTCTCTTTTTTCAACAGGATGGTGCTACGAGTACGTGACATACACGTTGCGAAACTATTGAATTATTGCGCATCAAGTTTCCTGGACGCATAATTTCGCCTTTCGGAGACAACTTTTGGCGCCAAAATCGTGCGACATAACATTGTTGGACTTTTTTCTTTGGGGTTGTGCTAAAAGCAAGGTCTACACCAAATAACCGCAAACAATTCCAACTCTGAAAGCCACTATCACCGTGAAA
Source organism: Volucella inanis (assembly GCA_907269105.1). Taxonomy (NCBI): domain Eukaryota; kingdom Metazoa; phylum Arthropoda; class Insecta; order Diptera; family Syrphidae; genus Volucella; species Volucella inanis. The sequence goes on along the minus strand of OU026153.1, from coordinate 204,421,169 downwards.
GAGCCCCAATTATGTGAAAGAGTGATTGAAAGTTTCGAGAAATTATGAGAGACTAGAAGTAGAGCCGAAGCTATCATTTGGAAGATATTGCATTCCATAAATAATACCCAAATTGTATTCTTTATGAAGCAATAAAAGTTTCAGAGATTTCTCAACAATTGTTTGTTTTATTCAAAAAACGAATCCTACACCTTTTGTTGAAACACTCTTTATAGTCTCACATATTTCTTTGTTGTCGACAAAGACAGCAGAGAGTGCTGCTTATCATATTGGTTCCCGGACTCAAGTCCCTGCTCTTCGGTTGTATTATACATGTACATTCATATTCACGTGTACTTCAAATCTGACAGCATAATAACTATAATTATTCAAAAATGCTACGAAATGTCCAGGTTAAGGATATATAGTAAGAAATAACTTACCTCGTCTAACCGGGTCACAATATATTTTATAAATACATACGATGCCGCCGTTTTTGCTTGATTTCTTCGCTTAAACGTTGCAATAAGTTCACATAATACTGGCCGTTGATAGTTTTTCCTTCTTCAAGATAGTCAATGAGAATTATCCTACGCGTATCCCAAAAAATCGATGCCATGACCTTGTCTGTAGATGAAACAGTCTTCGCCTTCTTTGGAGCCGGTTCTCCCTTTTGAATCCATTGTTTTGATTGTTCTTTTTTCTCGGGTGTAAAGTGATGGACCCATGTTTAATCTATTGTTATGAAACGGCGCAAAAATTCTGCTTTGTTGCTGTGAATCTTCGCTAAGCACTCAATTGAATTATCTTCACGACACTGGTTTTGCTCGAGTGTGAGTAAACGCGGCACCCATCTTGCACACAGCTTTTTCATGTCCAAACTTTCAAATAATATGCGATTTACCGCACTTTTTTAAATGCCTACAATATCTGCTAGCTCGCGCACTTTCAGTCGACAATCATCCAGTACCGCTTTCTGGATTTTCTTCACCATTTCTGGAGTCGTCACCTCATTTGGTCGACCACTGCGATGCTCGTCTCGGCAGTTTGTACGGCCTCGTTTAAACTGAGCAACCCAAGATTTTACTGTTGTAAACGAAGGAGCAGACTCAACCGGAGTAGAATTCAGTTCAGCTTTTATATTGGTTGGGCTGAGGCCTTTCAAAGAAAAGTATTGTATCACATAACGATGACCAATTTTCTCATTTTTCACAAATTCACTGACAACGTTCACTATTGATGGCTGACAAACAAATACTAAACAACGTGGTGCATTCAAACTTGAAACATATGTTTTCAATGAGATTTTCAAACAACTACCGCCATGTCTTGGTCAGGCCGGGTACTTTTGGGAACGCCATCGTAGTCACTCAAAAATTTAAATACATACATAGTCCACATCTGGTCAGGTGCTCCTTAATCTTCTCTGCACTTAGATAAGTCAAAACCATGAGATAAAAATCAATACACCAACGTAATGTTGCGTTGCCCTCAAGCCCACTTTAAGACGTTCTCTGAATTATCGTGAATTGACAACATGAGCTAAAATCAGTGGCATCGTTGTTAACAATTCATCAGAAGTGACAACTTCTACACCAGATAGAGAAGATAAAGAATTATTACTCTTGGAAAAACATTCAGATGTCTTAACAAAAAGTGGAAACAACATGCCAAGGCAACAAAACTCGAATAGATTCACGTAGGCATCTGGAAAGAAAACGTAATAAAGTGGAAACCGCTGGTAAAAAAACGAAACGGTATAACGAACCATTTAACACGGCCGATGAAAGCCTATGAATTATAGATAAAAATATTTGAACTTGGGTACAAATATTACTTGTCAAGTTAATAAATAAAGCGGAGAATGTGACGAAAAAACAGCAAGCAAGCACAAACTCATTTTCAAGATTTGGTGGAAGAAGAAAACTATACACCAACCTGAGCGTAAATACATTTTTATATATTTTCCATACATTAACCTGAAACTGTAAATTTTCCAAATTGCATACTAAAAGTCACCAGCAATTATCATTTATCGGCTATTCATTTTTATTTTGTACACAAATCTAAAATATGAATGTGACCCACATTACAGTCACAGCCCTAAATCAAATCGCTGAGAAATTGTATCCAACGCCTCTGATACTCTTATACTGAATAACCAGAACCGCTAAGACATTACATAACTTAAGAGATTCTCACCGATTAAAACATCGCAACACTCGAAAACAATCGTCGTTCGCACCCGTTTATTACTAACCCGGTATTCCTGATCCCCATTTACCATTCATGTGCATCCAGTCTGAGATGAATCATGTCCATTACCAAGAAGCGTGCATTTAAGGAGGCATGCCAAAGACCACGCAAAAGACCACCGAAACAAGCAATTAATTGCGTTGGTGCATTAACTTAACCACGCAGGCGCAGCGCATCTTTCCGCGTAATAAATTAACACTGAGCCGGTCCACCTCCTTCGATCTGTTGGATCAGTTGCGTTGCATTAAATCGAAAATCCTTTTTTTGTTTTTGTGTGGACGAAAATACTTTACTCCATTGGGACCAAGACCTCCAAATCTCTTGGTACTGGTTGCCCAGTTCTCCAGTTCTCCAGTTGTCCAGTTGTCCTGTTCCCCAGTTGCCCAGTACCCCAGTGATTTTGTGAGAGAGTGAATTTGGAGGGCCAAAGAAATATTACCGAGAAGGTGGGCTCTTTATCGTACGCTTTCTTGGGGGGTAAAATATTTGACACAGCAAAGTTAAGATACCCAGTGGTCGATGCCGTTTGTTTGCGGCATCTTTACCGTTCAATAACTAGGTTATTGGTTTTGCGTGTTTTGTAAAGGTTGTGAGGGCGGTTTGTCCGCCATTAAATATGGACTCAAGATTGCCTTTCAGATTTGAGATGCATGTGACGCATGTGACGGTTGGTAAGTTTTAGCAGAAATGAAAGCGGTGATTTTCAGATTGCAAAACTTCACAAAAGTATACACTGACGTATGTTAGTGGTTTACTTTTAGGACTACTTTTGTGGAGATACTATTTGCGGTGAGTCAATTTGGAAATGATTGAAATATCAACAATTGGCCAATTGCTGTTGAAATTTAAAAATGATGATACACTAATCTACCTTGGGTACCATCAGATATATCTTCTCCATAGCTGTTTCATCCGTGCTCTTTGGAGTAGGGCACTGTGCAATAATTTTACCACCTTGGGCTGTAAAGCTGACAACTTTGGCAGATGCTGCTTGAAGAAAAAGTACTTCATTGTCTATCTTTAATGGGAACCGATGTTCAAAATATGATTTCAGATCTTTCCTTTCTAATCTAAGATTCTTCGACCAGACGTTGCGGTCAAACCTTTAACCAGTTTTTAATGTTTCATGCAATCGAGTTTGGTGGGTCAGCATCTATTAGAAAAGCATACATTACTTGATGGAAATTGATTTGTAAGCATGAATATTCAGTATAAAATTGTTGGTCATCTAGGCCCATTGGCGCTACAAGGCATCGGCCTTTCCATGTTAATCTGTTTGTACCCATTATAGCGATAATATCACAACCACAATTCTCTTTGACTCTTCTTACTTATTCACTCAACTAACAAGCCTCTCCAGTAAGACCGGTATGTAGCTAACTGTCTCCAGTTGCGCACTCCAAGTCATTTAAGGTCTCCATTGTCTCCATTTCAGGCGACTTACATAATTTTTTGACCAGTTCGACGTCGCTCGTATTGGTCGTCGTTGAATCTTCACCTCTAAGGCCCGTAAACTTTTGAAAGATTGTACCTCCATTGTGTTCACTTGTGAGTTCCGCTCAATTCTTTCAAATACGGTGTTAAAGAAGTCACATGACAGCGCGTCATGACGCGTCACCTTGTCTAAAACCTTTTTTCACATTAAGGGTCGCGGTGAAGTGATTACCAACTTTGAGGGAACGGCGAGCGTTCTCAATTGTCAGACGGACGAGCTATATGCTATCATATGCGACTTTAAAATCGATGAAAAGGTGGTAGGTATCGACTTGGACTTGTTGAGTTTTTTCCAGAATTTGGCGGAGTGTGAAGATCACTGATGGGGGCCAATCAGGTTGTTGATAAAGGGTTTTAACCGTTTAATTCGACCGTACAAAAAGAAGATGAAAAACAGAGACATCCACTGTGACGATTGTTGTCGATGGCAAAAGCAGCGTTTATTTGTATGCGGATTCGTTGTAAGATGTAGGCTTAGGCAAGAAGTCTTGGGTTTTCGGCTTTTTAACGAGCTTTTTAAGAATAAATTTGCCAGCATTAGCCTTATATGCGCGCTTGGCCACACCGAGGGGAAAGATGATGACACGAACAGTGCCCTGGCTATGATATTGAAATTGTTCCTCGTGATTTTATTGCAAAGCTAGGAAGAGAGGACATCTTTGGTAGTACTGTCGGAAAGAATAGCCTGCACAACAACACCACTGATAGCGCATTCAGGTTAATCGACTTTGCGGCGGTCCGAAACATTATCGTAGATAACACGCGGTTCGAACATCTCGATATTCACAAGGAGACTTATAGAACTCCTGATCAATCAAACATCAACCAGACCGACCACATTATTATGTGTATTATGGATCCGCCCCAAAGGTTTGGGAGGCCAATATAGACTCGGACCATAGCCTTTTTGTAGCCAAGGTACGGTTGCGGATATCCCGAACATTGCAAAGGCAAGTTAATAATGTGAGGAATCAAGGAATACTATACAATCGCAAGAGATCGCCAAATCCTTTTTCGATCCAGTCTAATTTAATTTCTTAAGAGATCGTATGCTGCCATGATCAAGTATCGAAGACCAGTGGCAGCATCGCTAAAAATCCAGCAGAGATGGCGCCACTGATGTGCTGGGGTTCACTTGACTACCAAAACAAATCCGATGGTTTAAGGACGAGTGACGTACAAGGATATGCAGCTAAGATTAATACAAATCGGCGTTGCATAGAAGGACTAGAGCTGTTTGCTCTTCCTTGTTCTGCTCAACGAGCAGAAGAGGAGTGACTGCCACCGGCTTCTTAGGAGGAAAAAGAAGAAGCATGAGAAGCACGTGGTCGAGAAAATCGGGAGATGCTATTCCGGGAATAAGATTTGGAAGTTTAACCAAAAGATAAAAACACAAAACATGAACCAAAGCCAGTAGACACGAACAAGGCAACATAGTAGTAAAAACGCAGTCAATGCTAAGGATTCGGAAAGAGCATTTCTGTAAACTGTATGACGGCGATGACGAACCAAATACCGCTGTCATCCAGAATGAAGCTTTCAACCTGGACGATTTAGACCCACAATTCTGTCCACCCGAGTTGGATGAAGTGAAGATAGACATAAACTTAAGTCCAAGCTGTTGGAGCGGACTGTCTGTTTTCGAGCTTTTCAAAGCGGCAGACCACGTCTTAGTAAGGCGTATAAACCACCTCATCTATAAAATATGGTCGGACTAAAGTATGGATGAATGAAACCTCTGCATTGTTTATCTTATCCTCAGAAGTGGATCTTAGGCCAGGAAATTTCACCATCGACGAAATAGGTAGAACTTGGAAAAAATTCATGAATTCCAAATCGATGCACACCATCTATTCATCGGTTTTATAGCCGCGTATGACATCATCTAAAGAGACGAACTATGCAGAGCAATATCGAGTTTTGGTATCCCTGCCAAAGTCATACGCTTGTGCAGGATGACGATGGAGAATGCACGCTGCTCCATGTGCAAAACTCGCGAGGCAATACATGAGGTACAATATTTAAAAAGTCCGTCCAATTTCTGACATACGCAGATGATATTGACATAAATGGAAGAAAGCGGCATGATATCAGTGGCGCTATCGCGAGTATTGGAACAGTAGCGGCAAAAATGATTTAACGTTCAACGAGGGCAATACCAATTACCTATATATGCTGTCATCCAAAACGGACAGCCAACGCGAACATTTCGATTAGAAAGTCATTCTCGACTTATATAACTTTGAGGACTTTATCTACCTAGGCCCCGGTATCAATTCAGAAAATGACACCAGCTCGGGGTAGATATCAAACGAAGAATAGTTCTTAACAATAGCTTTTTCTTTGGGCTAAGAAGGCAACTGACTAGCAAGGCCCTCGCTTGAACAACAAAAGTGATCCCTTAATAATCCCAGTGCTGCTCTATGGCGCAGAGGCCTGGACCTTATCAAAAAGTATGAGGGTGCTCTTTGCTGCTTTGAGAGGAAATATCTTCGGGGGATTTTCAGCCTGCATTGATGGTGAGTGAAAGAGGAGATACAATGACGAGTGAAGTTCCTACGACTGAGGTAGCTGGGCCTTGTAGAGTGGATGTGCGGTTCGAAAAGTCTTCGATTGCACCCCCCGAGGAAGTAGAGGAAGACTGAAATTTAGGAGGCACACGCAATAGAAAGGGGACTTAGCGTTCGAAACTTGAGGCAGCTAGCTTAAGATCGATGTGGCGATTGTTGATTTAGGCCCAGGTTCACTGTAGCGGACTGTAGCGCCATCTCAAGTACTCGGAATTAAGTAACATATTTTATTCCACGAGTTTTGATAAATTTCGAAGCCGAATGCTCAAAATTGTTCAATCAATTAATTTGTTTTACAATAGGTAATTGGGATTCCCTGAAAAATCGTTAAGAGTGGATCAGTTGTAACTACACCCTGTGGAAGTAATGCAGCATCATAGCTACTTTCTCGGTATTGAGTTTGTTAACTTTAAAATTAAATTCACTGAATCTTTATTTTCAGGTCTTGTATTATCAAAGTCGGATAAGCTTTACATGAATACTTAACAAAATCTCTATTTTATTTTAAGGTTTGCTTTAACACTTCAAGATATCTACTCATAGGGCATATTTCATAGAAAAATAGAGCCAAAGCGAAACCAATGCGAAAGTTAGATATTGCACTTAATATTGCAAAGGGATTTAACAAAGTTTGGGATTAGGCTCTTTTGTCGGAAATGCGTGCGGGATCGATAAATCTCTTCTTTAATAAATTTGAAACTACCTTTCGGAACCTTCAATTCAAGTTGTCTGGGACGTTTTCTGGTCTGATACGCACAAAATAAATTCTAGTATATTCCATACTGCCTCCGATATTCTTTTTAATTTTCATCAGTGATCTCTTCTCTGCTATTTCCAATCATTCTGACAGTATTCTCTGCTTTTCATATTCGTTCCTGGACTCATGATTTTGTTTTTCGGCTGTAGAACAGGAGCGCAGTGTCCATTCAAATCTGACAGCATAACTTATCAGGGAACAACCAACAGAGTAGAATTTAGTGTTTCCAATACACAATGCTGTCTGCGTTCGTTATAGCGATTATAAATCCATACTTGGCACTTGTATCGTCGAAACCGAAGACTTGCCATTCCCGATATGTGCGACAGCCTACGTTCGACCTACTTACGCCAAAATCTCCGAGAAATGTCTAGGTTTTCTGAAATGATATAAGAAATACTTTCCTTCATCTGCTCTGGCCACAATTGATAAGGGGTTTATCCGATCAAAATCCCCACACTCGGTCAAGTGCTTCAAAGACCCCTATGCACATGCTAGATAATATTAAAAAATGTGCGCCAAAACTTATAGGTGATGCTTGTATCACAAAGTCAATTGACACCCTTGAACACAGACGAAATGTCTACTATTTTACCTTGTTCTATCGTTATGCTATTTTCACCAGTGTGTGCGCAATCGAAATTACCAGTAGCATTTCGTCCCAACACCCGTCTCGCTTTGAGTGCTCACCAGTTTACTCTGAAATATCGTATTCTTTCCTATGCCGTGATACTCGCTTATGGAATGCTCTACTGAGCTCTTTTTTTCCTAGCCATTATAACATGCAAACATTTTAAACCAACGTACATCGGTGGCTTTCTTTCTTTACGTTTTAATATGTGTTCGCCCGCGCTGTGATACAAAATCACTTTAGCACGCGCTTATTAAAAAAACGAAAGTAAAGTTCACTGTCATGTCGTATGTCTCCGGTGGGATAATAGAAGTATACATCTTAGAGGGAGTGAAGTCTAAAATAAGTCTATAGTCTATATTAACATTATTCCGTAGACATTTGACTAGGGTCCAAAAAGCTATAGAGCCTCAAGTTCTGACGAAGGTTCAAAGATGAGGCCGCCAGAAAAATATATAAATAACCAAAATGCAAAAACATCATCAAATTTTATTTTAACCTAGAAGATGTTTTTAAGGAGTCAGCTCATGGTGCGAAAGTTGGGGATAAAAAGAGCTGGTAAAACATCTAGAGTGGAGCAGAGCGTGATATGGAAAGCCTCCTTTAAGCTGAGACAAGCCATTCTTTGGAGTTTATTTCATCAAAAAAGTGATACATAGGGTGAAATTGATCTTATTATAGCTATACAAATTTAAAGTGCCTCATTAAGTAGCTGGTGCCATGTCTTATGAAAGCTCTTTCATACTAGAAGAAAGCCGAAAGCGCCTGGAATCAGAAAGGTTTGATGTTAAGGATAAGTCTTCGGTTTTTTTTTCGGAACAGAACACTCATATAAAGAACTAGTCCATTGCGTTCCTTGTGCGTTCGTTTTATTGGAATTTTAGAGTCCTTCGAAAAATGATGAGTAAAAGTTTTAGTGATAAAGTGATGAAGTGCCTGCGGTACTAGCAACCACCACGTCAGCGCTGAATACATGCAGTCGGACACACAGGGGTAGCGCAGCTCAGTGTCGTTATCACTTTTACAAAAATCGTCGCAGTTCTATAAGTGCTTAGCAAAAGCGTAATACCCCTTAAAGCCAGTAAGCAGCCTTTCTTTCTTACTGAGGGACAGCAGGAATGAAGTTGACCTTTCAGAGATGATTGGATTAACAAGATAATGATGCTGATGCCTTTTGACATTATGCGAATCAGATTAATTAGCCTCCTTCTTCTCAGTTTTAAGAGGATTCACTGAAAACTGAAAAGCCATATCTTATTTTACCTGCGCTTTAGAGAAGACAATTAATAGGTATCTGGATAATACAACATCCATTTTTTTTATCGTATAGATATATTGACTTAAATAACCAACAAAACCAATAGCAATTAGATCATTAGTCCTCGCGTTTTTGTCAACTGTTCACGGCTTACAAAGAGTTGTGAAACGTATTCCCTCTATCAAAGACCAACAAAAATTCAGCAATCACGTCAAAAGCCGGTCTCTTAAATTCGAACGCCAACCTGTTTGCTCTTTCTTCGTTAAGTTCATATTCTCTTAATCGTTAAGTTGATACCACATGTGCAACAGTGGCACCAGCTCCAGTAAATTTGCTGCGCGAAATTTCCATGAGATTCCCACACACAACACAACAACCTGTAGTTTGGCGGCGCCGCCGCGGCAACTATAACTGAAGAATTCTCCTCATTGTGGATTAAAACCAACAGACGGGCCGTGTGCGACTTTAGTCTGTTTACGATCGTACAACAAACGCCATCAGACGCGACGCGAATCGGACAATTTCTCTCGTCAATTATAGCGATCGTGTTACCGTACAATTTTATCACATACGAGTAAAATTTGGAAAAAGGCATTTTTTATTTTTTATTTTTTATTTTGCATTGAACAAACAGATCTAATACTCGTATACCGTTATACGGAAACTGATTCTCGCGGGTGTACCAATACTGCGGTATTTATCATTTTTGCGCTGACAAAATTTACAAATAAAAGCGAATGAAAAATTCACAACTTGTGCGAAATAATAAAATTGTGACAATTGCACAATAATCGTTGAGTTATTGCGTTTTCAAGTTCGCCATAAGGAAAACGAAAGCGGCTGCGGCTGCGGCTGTGGCAGTGATTAATTCAAGTGTTTGAATGTACGAGTATTTTGTCGTCGCGTTCAACGGAAGCCGGACTTGTGGTGTGTGTTGTATGTATCACACTTGTAGTTGGAGCGCAAACCAGTAGCCACCAACTTGATAATAAAAAAGGTAACACTTTGCTGCACCTACTCCGTTGAACTCTGTGCGCGACATTGCAACACCTCACAAGTGTTTTGATTTAACTCTGAAACGCGCCAGTACTTTTGGATTATACCAAGCGCGGGTGGAGTGTTTTATTGACACAAAAAATAGGACAGACGGTTGAAGCAGAAGATAGGAAACATAGAAGACGAGAAGACACAGAAGACACACTCTGTAAGTTATTTAATCTTGTTTAGTGTTGTAAACGTTTTGGTATTTGTTTGAGGTGTCATGGGTGCCAAATTATCAACTTATGAAAATTAGCCCAATTAAGATCGTTAAGTTCAAGTGTAAAACGTTTTGGTATTTTCGTATTTCATACTCGGTAGCCAGCGATGGACCGTGACAATTGGTTTATGGTGTTTTTCTTTTGTGGGTGTAATCTCACATATTTGAATATGACGGTAACAGAAGTCGGCTTTTTTTTTTGGCGTTTTGCATTGTGTTTGTTGATTTTGTTTTATGGTGCTGTCACAGGTTGGTGTTAAAATGTAATTTTATTATTCGTTTGTGGGCTTTTATAAGCCAGAGGAATATTTTCTGAAGGACGCACTCTTAAGGAGGTATTCTGTATGCAGTCTTTCACTTTGAAAAGCCAGAGTGGATGACGATATTAAAGGCCACTAGGTTGAGTAAAAATGTTCGTACCTTTTTTTGTGGAAAAATTGAAATGTTTTTGAGTTGTTTTTGAGCTCTTTAAGATGGAATAAGTTTGTCGTAGGGTTTACTATAACCGGTAGTTAGTCAACCAACCCAACTGTTTCCAATACTCAACCCTCCGTGTAGTCAAAATTTTTTTAAGTATTTACAGAGAACCCAAAACTTCAGGTAGATCTTTTGCCCACTTGGCCTATTTAGATGTTTTAACTCCCTCAAATTCTCATATTTCTATATTAAACTTTTCTTTGTTAAACCAATCAATTTTCGGTCAACTATATGTATTAAGTTAAATATATAATTATATTTGTGTGTTTATTTTTATTTTTTTAGATTCTTGCTATCGTTCAAAAAAGAGCTGAGACTGAAAAATCTTTTAAATAAAAAAATCCCCGACTAGTTAAAATATTATTAAATTTTTGATAGTGTTATAGTGGCAAATAATATTATCATAGAAAACTTTATTCAGTGATCTTCGACATGGAGAAATTTGCATTATTTTACTTCCATTATTTCAACGTTACTCTTATTTAACATCCAATTTTTAAATTAAATTTTATTTGCTAAATAGTTGGACATTAAACAAAGCATTGCACCAAATCAGTAGCCCTGAAGGTTTTCGTTTATATACAGCACACCCCATCTGTTTTATATTAAAGTCGTCCGTTCGTACTCAAACATGATTTAGTATTTATTTTTTCATTTATTTCAAATGTCTTTGTTTTTATCAACTTATCAGAACATAAAAAATATTCATAAGTACAGTAAAAAAATTGAAAATAAACCAGGAATTCATAACAATGCATAGATTAACTTTTCACAGAAATAGCACACCACGGTTTAATACGTTAAAACTAATTTAAAAGTGCAATTTTACCATTCCAAAAGCTAGTATTTGGTTGGATACTAATTGGTTCAGTATTAATTTGTATATGGATGGCATACACTCAATAAGTTTCCAACATCGTTCAGTGGGGGTTCTGTACCAGGTCCGTCGTGTGCTTTCCCATAAAAGACTTAAACTTGATGTTTTTTCGTCCTAAATCTTTTTCCCTATATCGCTTCATAGATCACTGTTTGTGGCTTCCACTCTAAAACATTAATTTTTTGGTCTGCAAGAAATTGACTTACAGACTTTGAATCTTCCTGGCAACAAGGCTCCATATGGTTCTCAAGGATCTCTAAGTGTTTATATTGATCCAAACGCCCTTCACAATTGGATCAATGCCGTGCCAAGACATACATCCCAAACCATTATGCTGCCACCTCCGTGTGGGACGTCGTACATACGTTTATCCGTCAGATTAGACCCAATTAAACTTTAATTCATCGCTCCACAAAAAGTTATTCCAGAAAGAAACAGGTTTGTTAATTTTTTCAACTTATTTTTCTCCGATACTGCTGGTTTCTTCCTTGCGACGTGTCCATTAAGATTAGCCTCCAAAAGACGGCTTCGTATGGTTACTGATGATACGTCAATATTATATCGATCCTCTATTTGGTTTTTGATCTCGGCGGATGTTAAAAACGGATCCTTTTTGCTCAGACGTTGCATTGTTCTTTCCACATGACCAGTGGTTTTTCTTGGCAATGGCTTCCGAATTTTATTGGATAATGTGTCTTCCATTCCATTAGGCATGTCTCATGCCTAAAATGACTCCTCGCAGTGTTTTCCACGACCCATTATTTAGGAATTTAATTTGCAGATCATTCAAATACTTTGTAAATCTTAAAAATTAACTTACTTCGAATTTTACTCTAGCAAAGTACTTTAAAAATCACTTCTAATAAACCTTGGCATTTCTCTGAACAGCTTAACCGCATGTTTGACGACTAACAATCGATGCGTATTATCACCAAACTTTTAAAAGGAATATTTCCTTGTTTCGTTGTTGTTTTTAAAGAAGATTTGATGATGATGACAATGGCTTTTTATTTATCGCTAACAGTAACAGTGAACACCACTGTATATATATATATATATATATAAAAATAAAACAAGTTTTAAATCCTATGTACATATATAGTATCTATATGAAATAAATAGAAAAATAAAATTCAATCCCAAAACTCTTAACTTTTTGCGGCTTGCATCTCGCATAGTGCACATAGTGTTCGTTACAAAAATGATGAAAATTTGACGTGATTCAGAAATTTGAGGTATTGGGACGAGTTAGTATTGTGAAGAACCGATATCTTGCCTTTGCTTCTATAGCTCGAAGTTTGGCCGCGAAATAGGGTTTGTCAATTTTACGTCAATCTCAGGAAATGATCATAATAAGCCATCTAACCCCAGAATTAAATTTAAGAATTTAACCGAAAAATCATTTTGAGCAATGAAGCACATTTTAATCGTCAAAGCTTTGCCCCATGTTGGGTTGGGAAAATCTAAGGAAGATTGTTAAGAAAGCAGTTATTTACAACGTGTTGGTGCAGTTTTTGGTTGGAAGGCATCATCGATTTTTATTTCTTCGCTATGAAACTATGATTGATGAATTTTTATGGCAAAATTTGAAGACATATGTTAGATGTGGCCGATGTATGTCTCTAACAAGAAGGCGCTACGTTTCCCACAAATAGCGAAATCCTTGCTCTTTTGCGAGAAAGTTTTTACGTCGGGCTATTTTTCGAAGAGGTGCGATTTAACACCGTGCGCCTTATTTGTTTGTGGCCATTTGAAGAGTAGGTTTATTTGGATGCTTCCCAATTGAAGGACTCAACGTCAACATCCGTGATGTTATTAATAAATTATAGCTGGAATTGTACGAAATGTAATATACCTTATCATTATTATAAGGTGAGCACTCAGCGGTTGTTAAAACTAAAACGATTATCGATTAATTATGTATGTTACCTATGAAAATAGAACTTATTTATCCACAGTAAAGCATAGCGAAAAATATTATACAATACAATTGCGCTTGGTAGATTTTGTTCTCCAGAAATTTGTTATGTTCTTTAAATTTTTCTCAAAATTTTTAATGCTTAACCGGTCAAAGCTCGCTTGTTAGGATCTTCAACGAAAATATGGTGAGAGACTCTAAGTATGTAAGTCTCTGCATTAAAAAAATTGTCCCACCTAGGACTGCCAAATCAAATAGGAAATCATACACGAAAGGTAAAAAAAAAGTTGCGGAAACAAGCTAAGGCTTGAAACTGTTCATAATAATTCGAATTGAACAAGCCACCAGTTCTAATTTATAACAAAAGAAATCGATCGCAAATGCATGATTTTTCGATGGTAGAGCATCTTCCCAAACCCTGCCAATACGTATCTTTACCTTTCACAAGATTAATTTAGGATTCGGTTCCTCCTTTTGGTGAGACTTGTCATTAAATTGTCGTATATGTACTGAAATGTAAGCGTTTTCATGAAGTGGAATGGGTCTGTAAAAGTAGAAGATTCACAAAGGAAGATGGAAAAGATTACCATATACAGTTGTTTTACTAACGTGAAGAAACCCCTTTCACAGGACACACTTATATACTATACGGACCAGCGGATTTGCGAATGTTAGGATCTTTGAATATTGCTTTTTTTTTCGGGGGTAATTTTTTAATTGCCATAAAATGCACAAAATAAATTTAATGTTGAAACTGTTATTGAAATTTGAAATCTGAAATTTATTCATGAGTATTTGGGATATATCATATTACTCCTTCGGTCTGTAAACAATTGTAAGTTTTTAGCTGCACTTTCAAATGGATGCATCGGAAGAGTATATTCGGCGTATGTTATTGTTTTTGTTCCGGAAAAACTAGAATGGAAGTGAAACCCCTAGAGAAATCCAAATGTGCATGTGGAGGATGTTCTCAGCGAGTCCAAGTGTTAGTTTGTAAAGTTAGTAAAGTTGGCAAAGTTTGTAAAATTTTAATGTAAAGAACGAACCTCTGTTAAAAAGGCCCGAAGAGCTAGACGATGAGTTCCTGAAGTCCACCGTCAAAAGAATTCCCATTGTTATGGTAAGCCATAAGATCATCCATTGACACCTAATAAATATGGGAAAAATCACAAAGTTGGGAAAATATGTACCACACTATCTAGCGAAAAAAAGTCTTTAGCAATGAATCGAAGTTTGCACTGCGCTTCTATCAGGTCACAATCAAGGGCCATTTTTGAAACGGGTAGCTACCTGAGATGAAAAATGGGTTCTCTGCAAAGATTAAACGTCCATTGGTCTGACTAGCTCAGAAGACAGACCAGCACAATATCCCAGAGATGGATTTCACCCGCTCAAGGTGTTACTGTCTGTATGAGTATGGTAATGGTATGGAAATAATTCATTTTGAGCTGTTTCCTCGTAACTATACTATCTCTGTTAACAGGTTTGCAGATAAAAGTCGGCACTAGAGAGAGACGGCCAGGTCTGGTTTATCGAAGGACTGTTCTATTCCATGAAGATAACGCTTGCCCTCATAGAGCTAGGAGTTCGGTTGGTAAAAAGGGTGTATCCGCCTTATTTCCCATATTCAACACCTTCAGATTTCTACTCGTTACAAAGTTTGCAAAACTTTCCTAATGGAAAATTGGAAAAAAACTTGTAGATCTCGGGATGGTGTCCAAGAAGATCTTGGGGTATTTTCTTCATCAAAGCCAAACAATCTTTTATCGGAGAGGTGGGCAGAAGTGTTGTCTAATGAAGGAAATACCATTGACGACTAAATTTTTGCATTTGGTGCAAATTAATAAACATTAAAAATAAAATAAAAATAAAATCGCGCACCATTTCTCATACAACCGATACTATTACTTCTTTATGGGTACGAAAGCATAAGTATCTGTCATTGAATGTTCTTTGCGCTTAACCTTGTGGGACATTTTATAGGGAAATATTTAGTTGGTTGTGGAGTGGACAATACAGATTTCTAAAAAACGTGCTAAATCTGCGACAATGAACATTCGAGTAACATTCAGATAAATCTTCGTATTCATAGCTATGTTACACATAGTCCGACGAGTATAGAGGCTTTAATACACCAATGGTGTTAAGAATAAATACAAGTTGTTTAGACCGTTTGATGGATGTCTTACGAGAAATGTTTTTCAAATTGCATACAGTGTAGATGATTTAACGGCTTATGCGGGTGAGTCAGAAAATTAGAAAGATTGTTCTGCTAAGACGGTTCATATACCTTGCCTATACCCACACTGATAAGGTCTAATCAGGTTGTTGATGATTAGATTCATTCTTTCACATTATACACTCGATTTTTTTTTCAATGCCTTATTTATAATATAAGATTGATCCAGCGGTAGTAGGGGAAAATCGCAGAATGAACTTTTAATGATTCGGATAGAGAATGCTTAGTTTCCAATCGCTAGGGATTATATCTTTTGACCATATTTTGTAAAGGAACTGACGAATGCAATGTAACAGCTTCTCAACTCCGGTTTTGAATAGATCAGCCGGCAAACCATTGATTCATACAGCTTTGTTTTTTTCTAACCGCGTTGTAAGTAGATTTTTGTACTACGTCATAATCGAGTGTTGGGGGAAATGGTTCGTTCAAAACACAGGCATGTACTAAGCATCTATTACCAGATTTCCCTTTTCTACTATAAAAAGATTGATTCACATCTTAGGAACTACATTGAGATGCTTCATTTTTCAAAAATATTGTCGGCACGTGTTTCTGACGCTTTTCGAACTTACATCTTTCGTAAAAGACGACACTGCACTATATGTTATACTTTCACTGTTGCGTCGGAACAATCTTGGCCTTACTAATAGCTCCTCTACCGCTGATTGTAGCAAAACAACCTGTTCATCAGCGGTACACATAGACGGGATAAGCGATTTCACTGTGCACTTATATCTGAAAGCTGTATGGGTGGGTGAACTGGGGTGGGAATTTTGTAGGAAGATCCTTGGCTATTCGCTATGATTGGAGCTTTTCGACCCTTGGCTTTCGTAGTGCGTATAAAGGCTCATTTTTAGCATATGTTGGATATTGACTCCGACTGCGAAGCTGGTGGCCGGAGCCCATATTGGAACTACGTATTCCGATCTAAGAGCGAGTTCGTTGATCTGCATATAGGCAAGGATGGTATTTCATTTCATTTCATTTCATATGTATGGTTTAATATATTTCATATAAATTCATTATAGTACTTTATGATTTACATACGAGTATATGGAAATATATGTACATCGCTATGACATTTTATATTAAGTGCATTTCAAGTGTAAAAATATTGTTAACATCGTTCTGCTGGAGCCATAAAAACAGCCTACATCTTCTGTGAGGGCCGTAAGAGTGCCTTTAAAATTAAGTTCAAACAGAGAGTTGATGTAAGCTCCCACATTAAGAAATCGGATTTCCCTCCTTGTTTCATCAATCTTGACGCTTTGGGATCGATTTGAGAGGTACGAGTATATGGCATAGCCACGAAAACCACCATTTTAAAGTTTGTTTAATAATATGATATAGTTGACCATTTCGAATGCTTACATATATAAACAAGCCAGTAGTGAACGTTATTGCCTTAAGGTTAGATAAAATTTGGGATCAAAATTGTAGAAAGGCAACTTCTAAAAGCCAAATTGCATAGGACTGAAAAACGTTGACCTATTTTAAAAAGACATTATTCTGTTCTTAACTATTTTTTCAAAGATTATGCTGAAAATCTTTGAAAAAATCGGGAGAAGCTGACCCTTTTTTGAACAAAAGAACAACATCCGGATGAATATTGCAACTTTTTTATCCCCTCCGTATAGTACAACTTTTGTTGGATTGCAAAATATTCCAGCTTATCAGATATATAACAGTTGTTTGCTCCTATTATGATAGGTTTTCTCTTAAGGGAAGACTGGTTCAAAATGATATTTACTACTTGCCATTCAATTTTTGTATCTCCTTTAGCAAAGGAAAATTGATTCTGGTAATAGTTGGGCCATCATATCGGAATTTTATTTTTGATATCAGAGCATAAAGCCTGATTAAACTTAGTAAGCGCATCATTGACGTATATGCCGGTTATCTTACTGGCGCCACTACTTCAGTATTTACCGCTGGAGCTTGCGGCTCTATTATTTATTTTATTTTCAAAGTGCATTCTCCATCTATCTCCCTTATAGAGCACATATACGATACGGGGTATGTATGATTTATCATGCGATTGATACGTGTATGGGATATTTGTGAACCACACTTTGACAACTAGAAATTTTGTCATACTACAATATATGTCCGCTGACTACAATGTATATTTTAAGACCAACTCTATCGCATACTTAATAGACAACAGGATGTAGAAATAGTACTTAGGGGAGAATCCAAAGTCTACTCGATAAATGAGTCTTATTATCCAATGTTTTCTCGCAAAATAGTCAATCATGGGATTTTTTAAACTGCAGGTTGAGCCAGAAAATATTGTACAATATATTGCCGATTGATTATCCCTTATCCCTTTCTGAACGTGTTACCCAAATAAATGGGCAATATCGACGTTATGACATTTTAGCACAATTGAAGGTTAAAAATCACAATCCACTCTTATCTACTCAAAGACATAGCCTCAACGGATGGGTCGTAAGTTGTCATGGCAAATGTAAGACTGCCTGAAGATTATCTAGTACGTTCAGCTCTTTGACATTGATTAAATAGTCAAATGCAATATTGAATTTATTAAAAGGTGAAGTGCACGATTGCACGTAACCTACGTTCATAACTGTGTTATTTAATAAATCGTGGTTTCGTGTGAATGTAAACATCAGAGAGAATATCATACAGATACTCGTTTAGATGTGAGTACGAGTAAACACGATCTAACGACAGATACCAGATCTGTGTTATCCCGTGCACTTATATGAATTCTTAGACGGAAATTGGATATAACATCCAATTGCACGTGATTACGTAACCTTAAATATTATTAACAAATTGTATACTTAAGAATACATATATGTATCAACTATATGTTACTAATTAAAGTACAAGCATGTTAGATACGTACAACATTTTCTGTCGTAGAAATGTCCAACTTCTACCGTGTAAAAGTGATAAATGACAGCCCCAAGAACTACCACAAAATTTATGAAACATGACAAGATGGTTTTAGGCAAACTTGCCATAGGTAAATATATTATAATTTGTGTGTTTGATAGGAATATTAGAGCATTATGACCTAGATAAACTTTGTTTTTTCGACAAACAGACCGGATCAAGTCGATGCTGCGAGATAAGCCGCTGATGATAAAATGCTCTCAAATAATATATTTTAACGAAAATGACGCATAAATTAAGAAAACAAATGTCGACCTGATCTTTGACAAAAAGCGAACACGGTGTTTCCCTATTGGAAGAAAGTGAATTTCCTTAATTATAATTATTATTTGTATACATATATTATTATACTATAGTATATTGTATATCACAACAGGTTATTTACTCTGATTCATACTTTGATTCATTGGTCGTGGGTATGTGCGATAAAGAGACCCTCATAAATCAATTTGTGTATTTAATGTAATCAATGCACGCTTTTGATTAAAGATAGTTGGATTATAGTTAAATTTATAATATGTTTGATTAAGCTTGGTGCTCTTAGAATCAGTTTAAGAGCTTAAGTAGGCTACACTAAGGCATGCAATGAACTCTATATTAATTGGTTATTCCTCTTTATCAAGATACTAATCCGATAATATAAGCACCTGATTTCCTGGTGTTTCAGATAGACTGACAATGCAGCACCATTATCCCTTCAATAGTTCAGTTTTAAAAATGAAGGTTCGGTATTCTTGGAGATCATACACTATAGGTCTGAAACTCGAACCCTTACTTAACTAAAATATTGCTGCACAATCAGAAGTACCAGCAATCGGCGGACCTCTAGTAAGTTCAAATTCATAGAGTGGGTTTGCTCTATGTATCTATCACTCTTTGAATACTTCGAAGTTGTAGCTGTCAATAGCGACATTTTGCTCCAGATGTGCGATATTTTCCTCTATTCAGTAAAGTATTTCCAAAAAGAGTGACATGCAGCTCAGCATAGAGACAAATTTAAATATGCTTGTTGTAGATAGTCGCTTCAGTGTTGATTCAACCCTCATGCACAAGTTTAACAAGTTCAGCCAGGGAATGTATTGTATTTAATTCTATTAATATTCATTATCGAGATTTCTACTTCGCCGATGTTATTTTCCGTTGCGTTTCAATATTGCTAAAATTTTCCGATCTTTTTTTATCATACTTATACCATGGGATTGACACCCATATGTTGTTCCCGCTTTTCGCTAGTTAGCACATATTGGGCTTATGCTTAAAAAAAAAAAATTTGAGGCGGAACACGACTAAACGATCTCAAGAACATCTTTTCACCTTTTATAAACACGAGTACGAGTACATAACTCGTAATTCCTTAACTTATGTATATTGCGATTTGTTTTTTTGAGCTGATCCAACATTCAAGGAGCATATTCACATTTTATAGTCTATTCTGCCTACGTTACGATCAGACAATTATACGGTTTCGATTCATTGATATAGGAGGTTTCAGAGCCTATACCTGTTTTCTCGATATTGAGTACTTAATACTGGATTTTTTTGTACATGATTATAATCTTTTTTTTTTACCTTGGTCTCATCCAGAAGAATACACAATGCACCAGTTTCCGTCCACCAGATTGCTTTTTAAACTTAACAATCTCTGGGAAAATCATAACTTACCTATGCACCCGCTATGTTGGTTAGCTTTTTATTTTAGTTTATTTTGTTTTACACTGGAATATACTGTCAATTTTAAAATGACATGCTCATCATTTGTCACAAACACAAGTTCTGGCAGTCCTATAAATACTACTTAAACACTACCAAACATTTATCAGCAAAGTCAAGGCACATATAGGGTGATTCATAGTGAGGTTTGATTTTCAATAGAATATTTTGACAGATCACGCATGACTCCTATCAAGTTGCTTTATTATTTTTATCCAGTATCGTTTGGCAAATTATTATGACTCACACCACAACATCGTCTCCAAATTGTTCAGCTGTATTACGAAAATCAGCTTTCTGTGAGAAATATTTTTCGTGCGTTTCGAGGAACTTCAAGGAACTAATACCATTAGCAGATTTGAGTCCCAGTTGACATAAGTGGATGATACTCGACCGGTTACACAACATCCAGCACGTAGTGAAGATTTAGCTGAGAGTGTACGCGAAAACCGTGACGAATCAATTCGTCGTCGTTCTCAGCAGCTTGGCTTGGCGTATTCGACAACCTGGATCTTGACCTAAAAGCGTACAAAATTCAACTTGTACAAGAATTGAAGCCAGGCGACTTGAATTTGCGTCATATTTTCAGTAAATGGGCTCTGGAAAAACTCAATGAAAATCTGGTGTTTTATCGTGAAATTTTGTTCAGTGATGAAGCCCATTTCTGGCTCAATGGATACGTTAATAAACAAAGTTGCCATATTTGGGCTGATGAGTAACCCCAAGAGTACCAAGAGCTACTTTTACATCTGCTACAAAGAACGGTATGGTGTGGTTTATGGGCTGGTGGAATCATTGGTCCATATTTCTTCAAAAATGAGGCAAATCAGAATGTTACCTTCAATGGTAACCGTTATCGCGAAATGTTAACGGACTATGTGCTTCCTGAAATTTAAGCACATGGTCTCGGTGAGCTCTGGTTTCAACAAGACGGCGCTATGAGACATACAGCGCGTGAAATAAAAGACTTGTTGAGAAATCATTTTGTTGAGCACTTAATTTCACGTTTTGCTACGGTAAATTGGCCGCCTAGATCGTGCGATATCACACCTTTGGATTATTTTCTCTGGGGTTATGTAACGTCTCAGGTCTTCAAGAATAAGCATTAGGAAAAGAATAGCATGCATTGCATTCATTTCGAATTCCAAATATCATTCCATTCTATTGATACTAATGTTCACTCACTCGTTTGGCCTCCCGCTCTGAATAAGGCGATCAGAATAAAAAAAAGCAAGATTGGTAAGTAAATATATGTTTATTTAACATGGTCCACCCCTTGACTTCTACATTCGAAATATTGTATAGAGTGGCGATTTTAGACTCAGGGAATTAGTGTTTTTTTGAACGAAACTATATATGTATATAAACTATATGATTCCTAAGGCATTTTCATGTGTCCTTTTGGGATCGATGACTCTTGAATAGTCTTGAATAGTTTCATGTCTGATATTCACAAAATAAATGCTCTGCTCCGTTTTGCTTTTGACACTCTTTTTAATTTTCATCAAAGGTCACTTGTTTGCTACTTCTAATCCAATAAACTTATTTGCTGACGACAGTACTTTCTGATTTTGGTATCGTTCCCTGACTCACGTCCCTGCTCTTCGACTGTAGAACAAGAACGCCAGCGTATGTTAAGCTCATTAAATTTTAATACCTATGATGCGAATCTTATACAAAATATGTGGACCTTAATGAAGCAAAGGCTTAAGGGGAAAAAATAGCCATGTTAAAATTACTTGCGTGGGTCTTGAAGCAAATTTGAAGAGGTCTAAGTTTGGAATATGCGCAGAAATTACGTGAAATAAATAATATTGGCACTTGCTACTAATAAAATAAAATTCTAGAACAGCTGCTTGACATCCATGTACGCACAAACAATGAGACGTAACTTCTATCTCTATTGCAAAGGAAAATTGGAAACGGCTCTGCATATCCTAGCACGTACTATCGAGTGTCCCCTTCATCATAAGGAGGATACAATCTTAAAATTTCTGGACATAGAAGGCGCTTTTAAGAATGTTTACACATCGGTTATCGCAAATGCATTGTCACATATGGAAGCAGGTAGATTATTCGGTGAGTTGATTACATCCTGCTCACTAGCCGGATGATCAACAAAAAGTGGGCGGAATATCTGTGTGTTAGCGACATTGCAAATTAACGTTCTATCCTCTCTTCTCTGGAACTTGGTGATTAATTATCCACTGACCCTGACAGTAACTGATTTCTGACATACGCCTTCTACGGTATTACAAGTAGGACAGATCGATGTGAATTAAGGCTTAACTATCACAAAACCAAACTTATCCTCTTCTTAATAGAAAAAAAATTATATACCTCCCTCCATTAATGGAGGGTGTTTTTCGACAGAAAATCAAACTCGAAACTTAACATACGACAAACAGTTAAAAAAGTCACTATAACACTCTTCTTTTGCAAAAAAGCGATCCGGAGTAAAACGCGCTTACAACACCAGTGTAGTTATGTGAAATCTGACATCAGCATCGCAAAGTATGAGATTTTCAATGGTGCACGTGCTCAGGATGTTTTGTTATATGAGCTATTTGCGTTTTTTTTTTTTTTTTTTTTACAGAGACTTGAAAAATTCATCTTAGTCAAAAGATGGTATTAAATCGTGAACATTTTCGTATGATGATTTTCTATGATTTCAACAACACCGCGACAATATGAGTTCTTACAAGTCGGATCTAACAAGTGACTTTTTGAGCACTCAAAATATCGAATTGATGGGTCATTTGCCATACAGTCCTGACTTGGCGCCCAACGACTTCTTTTTATGCTCGCACATCGAAAATAAATTGTGAGGACAACGTCTGAAGAAGCAGTTAATGTGTTTAAAACACTTATTTTGAAGTTACCTCGTTTTGAGTTGAAAGAGTGCTGGGAAAATTGGTTCAAGCGCATGCAAAAGTGTATTGATATTCTTCGAGAAAAATAATAAAGCCGTTTTCGATGGCTAAGTAGTTTAAGGGATAACAACCAACATTGTTGTTTTGTAAAATGTCTTCGATAAAGGAATGGGTTAGGCAAAGTCCAACGATCAGTATGTTTATGTATTTTGCTAGCACTTTGATGGGGTGTTTCCTCGGTCAAGCTAAATCGTAGTCGATCAATCCCTATAAACTCTAAAAAAGCCATCAACTGACGTTAGTCTCTTGGGAGATGGTGTAGAAGTTGACATTACAGAGAATTGCAAGGGCGATGGAACCGCAAAATACGTAACTTTATTTAAGGTATACCACCTTGATCAAAAAAATTTCAGAATTTATTCAGAAAATTAAATATACAAGTTTATTCATCTAAATCTATATTGTTCCCTTCAAAGTAATCCCCATAGACTGCACACTTATGCCAGCGCTTGATCCAATCCTCGAAACATTTTAATATTCGGTTTTCCGTATGTCCATCAGTGCTTCCTGCGATTTTTCCATTACTTCCTCTCGGCTGCTGAAACGTGTTCTCCGTAGTGGTTTTTTTTAACTCGATTGAACAGAAAGAAGTCACAAGGAGCCAAATCAGGTGAATTCGGTGGCTGTTGGATGGTATTTGTTGCATTTTTTGTCAAAAAATTACGAATAATAATAGCACTGTGCGACGGTGCGTTCTCATGGTGCAAAATTCACGAGTTTTCTGCCCACAATTCTGGTTTCTTTCGGCGAATTGCTACACGCAAACGTCTCATGACGCCCAAATAATACTCTTTGTTTACTGTCTGGCCTTCTGGCAAAAATTCATGATGCGTTGTAATCCATGAAAACCGTGAGCATTGCCTTCTTTTTTGACTGAAAACGACGTGTTTTTTTTTGGTCTCGGTTCATTTGGAGAACGCCATTCACTTGCCTAATGTCTGGATTGCCTGTCGTACTCATAAATCCACGTCTCGTCTCCAGTAATGATCCTTTTGATGAATGTGGCATTGGATTAAGACTCGCAAATCATCTCTTTTGCGACCTCAGCACGGTCTCTTATTTGCGTGAAATTGAGGTCTTTTGGCACTAACTTTGCTGATACTCGACGGAAACCCGAATCATTAACCAAAATGTCTTGGACGGATCCATAGGCAATGTTCAAGTCCTCCGCTATCTCTCTGATGGTTTATTTTACGGTTATTGACCAACATTTCTTTTACTTCATCAATGTTTTCGTCGGTTTTCGATGTCGATGGTCTGCCACTGCGTTCATCATATTTGATTGACTCACGATCACTTTGCCACCGCTCGTGACACTGGTAAACGACCGTTTTATTTAGAGAATCGTTGCCGAAACACTTTTCCAAGATTTCCAACGTTCGCAAACCATTAAATTTTTTTTTAAGTAAAATTTAATACAAGTTCGTTGTTGCAAAAATTGTAAAAAATCGCCAACACACACAGAGATAGATGTATTCTTGGCTACGTAACTTTTGCAAATGCCAAGTTATGACGCTAAGATAGAAGGAATGTTAACAATAGATGTTAACAAAAAAAAAAAAAAAAAAAAAAAAAAAAAAAAAAAAAAAAAAAAAAAAAAACCATCTAAAGGATTAACGTTAGGTGGATATGTTGTCAAGTGCTAAGAAGATTTGGATTAGAAAGTGTTGAATCTGTCTCATCACACATCATATCTGTACTTACAGACAAGCCTTTAACAGGGTTTGGAGTATATGCAAACGATTTCCGAAGAGGATGCGTTAGCATCTGCTTCCTCTTAGAAAAGAAAGCCCCATTTTGATGAGGATGACGATCTAAGTGATCTGACTTATAAGGACATTACAACCTTATTATGCTTTATCCAAAGTTTCGACTGGTTTAATAAGTAGGGATAAAATATCAAGATACCGGAAGCCACTTTAATGTAATCTGAACCGAGCATCTTTAAGATATTGAGTTGATTCATTATTTAAAAATGGTTTCTATGAAGCAGCAAACGAATTCTGAATACTTTTAACTGAACGTTAAATTCAGTAAAATGGTAAACAGTACTATAAACAATGTTACTGGAGCATCAGGCTTAATCTTTTTAGTAAACTCGAGTAGATGCTGTCATGCTGTCACTACTCGCTTTGCTATGAACAAAAGATGAAACGTAAGAAAAACATCTCATCCTTTCGTTTAGTACCATGGAAAAGAAGATCATATCCTGTATCTTTTGCGGCTTCTTTTCGGACAAGTCTTGTTGCCTTAACAGCTTGCTTGTAAGCGGCCTACGTAAGCTGTTAAAATTGACACAAAATCAAATGATGGAATGTTATTTATGAAAGCAAAAACTCTCAGACTTTGCAAATTCAAAAACAAATCATTCAAAGCCAAATGTCTTTTCAATAAAATTTCGACGTGCGTATTTACAAAAAAAAAAAAATCCGTAGCCTGCAGTACTTGGAACCGTTTAAACAAATTATTAATTTATTTAAATTGCTTAGGCGCCACACTAAGGCAGCACCTCCTCGGAAAGAGGCTACAAATCTTTGCAAAAATAAATCACTTTTTCGTCGTCGTATTTAATTAAAAGCTATTCCCCTTCCGACCAAATATAGAGCCAATGACATAGCATTCTAAAAATACTAATAAAAGTGATTCCAAATTTGTTTAAAATTGAAAACGTTCTCCAAGACTGAACGTCAAAGTTCAATTTGTCGATTGAATATGTCGTGCCTTAAGTGATCACAAATCGATTAGTGGCAAGCGTCAAATGCCAGCTGTAATACGCGACAATGAACATTCATGTTCAGCTCATGTTTGATCAATACATTGATCAAATCGAAATAATTCACTGAAATGCCCATAAAGAAATCAATGGCCGCCGCGCCAGTAAATTGGGGGCGTCGGATTGAGTGATTTGTTTTGATTTAGGCACTATGGCGCGCGTACAGTTTTATGGCCAGTGGTCAGCGTGATCACTGATCAGTGTACTCGTATATCTCCATATCGGTTCAATAAATTTCTGGCTAGGTGGTCACTACGGAAGGAAGGATTTCTGCACGATTCAATCTATCTATAGGCAACTATATAATCCATTTCCAAGGACTACTAGCCCAGAATTCAATTGAGCTAGCTTCTATCACTATTATTAGTGGCAGGTTTTTGACAGTTTTATTTGAAATATTGCTCTGACCTCAAAAAAGAAGTGAACTCCAGTCGCATAATTCATTGCATGATAGATAGATACGAGTTCGAGTAGATGTAAATATTCTTATAATCATATACATATGTATTTTCTTTGAATTTAGCTGAATTGAAATTGCAACATAAAAAATCACCACCACCCGTTTTATGCGAGATAGGCATAGGCATGACAGTAAGATACTCGAATCGACACCCCCTGATGGTATCGATTTCGAGGAGCTGCAATTTGACATACGAGAATATAGATACATACGAGTTTACATACATTCATGGATTGCATACTCGAATGTGGTTACCCGAATGTTAACAATCTCTCCCCCAAGTTAGCCTACAGCCTGGAAACAAGCGGAAATTGGAGCAAGATTCTTGACATTCATCATTAGTCTCTCTCTCTTTCTCTCAGTCTTAATCTAACGTGGTGTGGCGCACAAATCTTGTCGTGTTGTGGTTTTGTCGTGACATTTTCTCCTTTTTTACGGGTACGTTCGCAAATGTCTTGAAATGAAATAAAAACAACTGACGTTGTGATACATTGGGGTCTTTTCATTTTTTTTTTTTTTTTTTTTAAGTACAGAAATAAAAACCGCACTCGATTGTAATGTTTTACAAGCAAATCGTTTGGACCTCACAAATATTATAGTATGCGCATGTTAGAGCTAGAGATTTTCGTTGTGAAATAAATGTATCTGTCAGAGTTAGTTTAAATCAATTTCCAGTTAAGGGGGGGTTTCGAAATCTGCTCTTGCTGGTGAAGTGGCGGTGAAGAATTTTCTGGAGTATTTATAATGTTTGCTGTTTGAGATTATACTTATACAATTGTGAAGTTGCAAACACTTTGCTAAGCATCTTATCAGAAATTCCAATTCCGACACTTAACATTCCACAGATAAAATTGAAGATGGGACAATTAAAACGTGCAAAGTTATGCGGAGTAAGGTGAACATCGAAATAAAGATTATTGTGTCTCTGGGGAAAGTACTTAAATACTAAAGCAAATACAGAGGAAAGAATAACAGTGCTTATCATTTATTTAAGGAATGTTCCCAGTTTCTAAGGAGAAAAATATTATTTTAAGTAGATTCTATGACGCAGGGGATGTAAACCACTTTATTGGATCCAAAGATGAGTATACATATGTAGATTTCTAAAGTAGAGATCAGCTTTATTTAATTCTTGATGTTCTTTTTTAGCTCTATTTCTTGTTATGAGTTTTTATATCCGAATTTGATGCTTTTTTCCAACCTTGAATGTTTATACAATCCGATAAGTAAAAAAAAGAAAACAATTAAAAGCGACGAGTCTACGCGGAAATTTAAATACAAAAAATATGCAGCTGTGTCTATTATTTAAGGTTATCCAAATACGTAAGCCAAATGTGCAGATTGCAATTAATTTCTTTTATTTATTAATATTTCACAGAATTTTAAATAAGTGAGCATAAATAGTTCCTATTAAGACCATTGAAAAAAGTGCTATATAGGCGTAAATTTGCCGGTCAGCGTCGATTTCTTAGAAAGCTTCGTTCAAAAGTGACTTGCTTAAGCGTAATCGTCCTTCTCCATTTAAAAATTAATTCTTAAGAATATCGTGTTTTAAGATCTATAGGGAAAAATATAAAAAAAAGTTTACTTTTCTTAATTCTTTCAAGTAATCTTGGCCTACCTGGTAATTGCTATTTTTTTCTATTTGCGTCATGATGCCATAACACAAAAGGATTGGTTGTCGTGGTATTTCACGTTCATCAATGAATGTACAAGCTGGGGCAAAAGTAAATCATAATGTAAATTGGCTACTATTTTGTTAGAAATGAAAAAATTTGGCTCTGTTTTTACAAAAAGTTTACTTGAAGGTGTGAAATTGATGATATTAAGTTGAAAAAATGTTATCGCTCAAATGATCACCTCCTAAGTTGATGCACATTTACGTTTGTTTTGCGGCATTTTGAATTATTGTTCGCAAAATATCTGGTGATTTCCTCTTCAATGTTGGCTTTCAAGACTTGAAATGTTTTTTTTATAGTAAACGCGAAATTTCAAAACGTCCCAAAGGAAAAAGTCTGGATCGGCCAGTCCAAATCGCCAAAACGGAAGATCACGCGGTCTGGATATTGGTGATTCAAAATTTCCATCGTTTCTCGAGATGTGGAAGCGCTGGTTCTGTCCTGCTGAAATCAAACCTGTTCGATACCAAATTCAGTAACTTGCGGCAAGAAAAACTTGTTTAACGTCTATCTGTAACGCTCATCATTTACGATTACGGTGGTGCTGTCGGCATCTTCCCAAAAAGTAAGGGCCAATCAATTTTATACTTCATTATCTGCACCCAACAGTCACTTTGTGGGGATGAGGGGATAGCTCTTCTTGCATTTCATGTGAATACTCCCAGAAACGCAAATTTTATTGGTTCAATAAGCAATAACAATAGTTCCGTGTTTTTCGGATGTATATCGCTCCATTGCTTGTTTTCAACTTATTTTCTATTTGTGTATAATATAAATGCCAAAGCAAAATGACACCTGACACCATTTGCAAAAATTCTGGCACATTCACATTATGGCATTACTTTTGCGCCACCTTGTATTTAGATTAAACTATCCAAACTTTGAAAAAATGGTTACTTTACTTTCCCAATTGATATCTAGTCAAACGACCACTATCTTAACTATCCTCCCGGATTAAATTCTTTAAAGAAAATTCTTTTTTATTCGGGTGAACTGCATACTAATTCCAGATTCCATCAGACAGAATGTGTAATGAAATTGAGTCGCCTGTTGTACAACTAAAAGTTGGGGCACCATGTAATGTTGTAGGCTATTACCGACATCAAAATACATAGTAATTATCTTATTAACTGGAAGTCCCTTACTAATCAGATTCTACGGGTTTCTGAACGAATTTAACTGAGGCCCCCAATTAACTTAAAAACTAACAAAAATTAGTAAGGTTTGAGAACCGAGAAAATGGTGGAAGAGATCAAGGTTTTCGTAGCAACAGGTCCATTGGTGATTTGATGGCATATTTCACCGAAAAGTGAAACCAAAGCCTGTATCAAGATATAGTTGGATAGTTAGTTGAATAGATAGTTGCACTTAATATTTCTAAGACATTTGACAGAGTTTGGTATCAGGCTCTTTTCTCGAAAATTCGTGTATATTATTTGGGATCAACGACTCTCTTATTCAATGGATTAACAAAAAAAAAATTACCTTTCAGAACGTTAAATTCAAGTTGGCTTGAATGGTTTTAAGTCTGATATTCTGTTAATGCTGGTGTGCCGCAGGGCTCCATTCTGTCTCCGATACTTTATTTGATTTCCATTAATGATGATCTCTTGTCTGCTACTTCTAATTCATTATATGGTATTCCTTTGTTGACGACAACATTTTCCGCTTTTTATATTCGTTTCCAATTTCACGGGCTGTAGAACGGTAACGGCAACAAATGTTAATCTCATTAAATTCCGATATTAACAGCATAATCACTCGACGGAGTGGAATTCAAAGTTTTCAAAACACAATGCTGTCTGCTGTCGTTAGAGCGAAATTTAAACACCAAGCCATTACCCATGAATGGTAATTGCATTGTCGAAACCGCAAAACTTTCCATTCGCGGTATTTGTGACATTTATAACCAACGTTGGAATGACCACATATTCGTGGTCGTTAAAAATGCCACGAAATGTCTAAATTTCTTCAATCGATGTAAGAAATATTTCACCCCATTTGATATGGTGTTAATATACGAGTATAAGGCATTTATCCGCCCAAAAATTGAAAGAGTAAGAGTTTTTGGGTGAAGAAATAGTTTTGGAGAACTTAGTATCGTTGGCGTAAATGGATAGGGGCATTATTTAATAATCCACTCGAGACCGTCTATAGTTATGAAAAAAAGAGACCTAGATGGCTGCCATGTGTAATACTAGAAGTGGCTAAAAACGGTATTGAGAAGGCTGACGTAAAGCGAATGCTATAATAACGGTTTTCCATATAAGAAAGGGTCAAAACCAAGAAAAGAAAATATGAAAAGGATCGATTTCGATGCCATTTTCTAAGGGTGAAAGTACAAGGGATACGAATTCAACTAAGTTTGTAGTATTCGATCTATCTTTACTTATCTTAGATTTAGGGTTGTTGATAGGATTGGTCTGCGAAGTGTCGAGAAAGCGCTAAACGCGAAGAGAAGCGCCTCGTTATTTATTTCTTTTGTTTCGTAAAGAGCGAAGTTTTATGATCCTGTTATACCAGGAAGGAAAAGTAGATGATGTTTTATGCCAAGAAAGGGATACTGTAAAAAATGAAGAGAGCATCAATTAAAGATAGGTTGGTAAAATCAAAAGAATATTCACGAAAACTAGAAAAGTTGGTATTAAGAAAATTATGGAGAAGTTGATATCAAGGGAAGACAAGATCAATAAATCTAACTGCCAACTAAGCCTAGAGCGAATCATCAAAAGTAATGTGATATTTATTCTAATCATAAATATTGGTAAAAGGTAAATTTTATGAATTTTTTATTTTGTTTTGCTCCAAGATCTGGTCCGCTAACTGCGGGGGCATTGCGGCGTAAATCTTTTGTGCCACAGAATCAGAGATTTTGAGAATTTATGCAGGGATTTACATTTCTCTAAGGAAGTATCGTCTTCTTGAAGGAGTTAGATCCATGCATTTACATAAAATGTGTTCCGCAATTTCGTCGTCTTCCACGCAAAGACGATATTCAGTTTTCGGACCTATTTTGTGTAGTGGGTGTGTTCTGTTAGAAATCTAGCCAGTCTTTTGATATTATTCCTTTTAAATTGTAGAGATTCTTCAGATTATATGTGGGACATTTAGATGAATCTTTTAGCCTGCTAAAGCACTGGGATGTTCTCCCAATAGGATATGCACATGTTGTTTCCAAACTCTTTACTGTTGAGTTAATATCTGAATTCGGAATATTATAGAACGGCTCCGGCTATTTAATTTCCAACAATACCTTTGTGACCATTCACCTACAAAAGTGTTACTTTGTTCTTATGAGAGAGATCTAGCAGTGTATTGAGGAAGTTCAAAACTGAGCTAATGCTTTAATTGCTGCTTGATGAGTATATACTCGTAGATGGGGATTAATTTCATTCCCTTATCGTGTATGAAATTGACGCAACTTCAATGGCATATATTTCCGCTTGTAATAATCTGGACATTCTGGTGTTTGGACTTAACATTCTAGCACCCACTCCGATGTCCATCTTTGATGCATCCATATACCACTTATACTTTTAAGGTTTGGAGTTGGATTCTTTTAGTTCCATGCTTCTCGGCTTGGACTTACTCAATGAATCTTAATTTACCACACAGATTATGTTAAGCTTGGGGACTTCAGAGAGAAGATTCATTTCATCCATATGAAATGAATGATTAATCTCTCCCATTTGCAATAGTTTGACCGTTGCCATCTTTTTTATGCAGAGATTGAGTGGATTTGTACGGCTTAGAAAAGTATCATAAGGTTTTATTGTATGAACGAAAGCAGGCTGGAGGGTAGCCTCTTGGGAATTCAGAGAGACGGGTGTTACGGTTGAATATTTGGAGGAGCGGAATGCTATTGGTAATTTAGATGAAGCAATGAAAGTGAAAATAGCGATGGAACAAGGTAAGATAAGCGACATTAAATTTATATAACAATGATTTTTTAATCCTACCCAGCAAATGCAAAGAAATCTTAGAAGCACTACCAGGTGTGGACATTCAGTTAAGCTGAATTATTTCGTATACCCCTTAAGGAAACCCAAATATTTTGGGGTACTTATGTAGTCATTTCAATGTTTTGATACATAGACATTCATGGATAATGGCTGAGCGCTTAGGTTGGGCTTTAACGACGACACCAGGCAGGACTGTTGTTGGATTAGTTGTGCAGTAATATTAAACATGAACTTAATGAGCTTAACTTTACTACATTTCCGTTGCCATTCTACAGCTAAAGAGTAGAAACGTGAGTCTGGAAACGAATCCCAAAAGCAGGAAGTACTGTCGTCAGTAGAGGAATATACTGGGCAAACAGGGGATCATTAATGAAAACTGAAAAGAGTGTTGCTATACCACTCTGAATTTCCGCCTCATTTTAATTATACATACAAAAAATACAAATAGCTACGACGTTTATTGGTTTGAAACATTATAGGGAAAACGATCAATGATAGGAGAAAGAACTGCGTTTCAAGACTCAGTATAGAGTAGGCCATATACCTTTGTGATCCAATGATCCAATGGCCTTATGTTAGGCTTTGATTGACAACTGGTATATAGTCCACTGATATGGAAAAGCGGTTTTAAATTGTTGTGTGCTCTTCGTTGTGTAAAATGAATCGATGAATAGTAGGCATTATTGCCTATACTCACTAGATGTTCAGGTTTCTGTCCAAGCGTCTGTTTCCAACCCATAAGTTGGGATTTCTTCATGTTACTTAACGTACATTCATAAATCAACCTTTGATTAAACCAATCGTGTGTTATTCTTCCGAAGCATGCGTGACAATTGGATCTGCATATGGAATATTTGGAACATAAATAGGCCAAGTGCAGACGAAGAGTAAGGGGAAGACATAGGCTACTATGCTATGCTGTGTAGGATGTATTACCGCCATTCGGAAAGTGCAACTGTAGGACAAGATGAGAATTAAAAGCTATGACAAATACTATGGTAACTGGTAACCAGAATACAACAATAGCATTGTTTATTTGCTGCGGGGAGAAATATCACTAAAATAAATCATATTACCATTGACCCAAGGCATTCTTTCAGTGTTATAGATGTCCAATCTTTCCGAGTGGCTCATATAAATTTAAATTATTAGCCGTATGCAACCAAGGTACGCAACTGAGAAATACTATGAGGTTAATGTTGAATTGTTGCAATCGCAAGAAATCGCTAGAACTTGCCAATCGCGTCTTTCTCAATCTCCGGTTTGATGTAAACTGTAGGCAAGGACATGCAGCAAAATAAGTCGTCAACAAAGAGGCGTTGCGTAGCCGATGCACAATCGTGAGAAGCTGAGTAACCAGTAGACTTGCAGGTAAATGCAGTAGTAGAATCGTGATCGGTGTTGAGGTTATGCAAAACCGCTTTGCGAAGGCGACTCAAATTTTCTAGTTTACATATCCAAAAAGTTCACTCATACTCATCAGCTCTTAAACGATTATAAAGCCTCGTAAGATAGCATTTATAGAGGAGAGTTATATAGATTATAGAGCCATGTCTAGTTTTGCAATTTCTGCCTTAAAGTTTGAAAATAATCTCACCGAGGTACCTACAGTGAAAATTTGATGATACTTTTAAAGTTGTTATTTATTCTCAATTTTCAATATTAATGTGATATTGAATTACATTCTAAGTACCATATGTATGTTACATACAAAAAAGTAATTTTTAACTGAACTTATTTTTTCAAAAATGTTAACTATCAGTCGATGAACAATCATCATTACTTTTATTGTCAGGTAATGGAATCTCTAAAGGAATAATTAGATCCTGGATTTCCTGGACTACTCGTAGTTCTTGCGATATTTTTTTAAATTTTTGTAACGAGCTTCTTGTGCCTCTTCCGATAATTGTCCGAAATTCCGAAACACGGCCACTTAACTATCAATCCCATTCCATCTTTGAATTCCTTTTGTATGCGAGATTCGTTGACGGCTACAATTTTTTTATCTTGATGTGTCCTTAGATACCGTCAAAACCTTCTTCTGCTCATTTGGATGCAACTACCTGACCATGAACTCGCAAATTTATTTTTCCTGCATGCTCTAGTTCCGAAAGTGAAGTGCATTTTCCAAGGTGTTTGGTTTTTTGGCTTTTGCTTTGGTCAGAGCTATCTGGAAATTTTATTTCTGACCGACCTAGCCGTTTTTCAGGGATAACTCCGTATATTCTAAAATCATTTGAAGTCTCCGGCTATTGGTTGTTGTTCATAAAAAAATTGTCCTAAATAGGATGCCAGAAAATATGGTAAGATCACTTATAGCTTCCTTAGGAATGTGGTGAACAAGTGCAAATTTTCTGAATGGAGTTTTACCCTTCGCCTGGATTTTTTGTTGACCATGAATGGTTCTTTAAATCCATTTTTGCATCAGAGAGGGCTTAGTTGGGAGACGATCTGCTCATGTGGAACTATTTGTGAGGACTGGCATCACCTTGGATGCCATCACTGACTCACGATCTCAGTGGGGTGTTCACTGACATAGTATCGTTCGAAAAAACTCAAGGATTTGCAAGGGAATTGTTTAACAGAAGACGTACTAGGTAGATAGCAGGTGGCAATTTACTATAGTTTAGTTAAAATTTTTTTTATGGTGTCGAAGGCCGTCATTCCTGGGCTGCAAGGTGGCTAAATGGAAGTGACCGCAAGGTTGCGAAGCTCGACCGGAAACTATATTATGGTGCCACGGGAAGTCAGGGGCTCTTGAAACTTCTGTTCCAGCCTGATTATGAGTTGGCCCCCTCGTGGGAGTATTATGTTATGTTGGCTGTAAGTTTACAACCAAAATAGCGGGGAGGGTAGATCGTTTGGAGTTTGGACATCCCATGGTTAACATAAGTCGTAGTGTACCACTACTGGTGTTAGAAATTTGATGGCTAACGTACACAGATAACCATAGTTGATAGTCCTAACTGCGATTTTCTTTTTGTGTTTACTTCCGGTACCAACTGCCCCTATGTGCGAGGCCTCTGGGGTTAAAAAAGTTTTCCAGAAATTCTTACAAAAATTGTATAATGACGTTTACATTATTGGTAGAAAACAGCGAGCTGTCACGAGTGCTGCTGAAAGTATTGAAAAGCTGTGAATAAGATTAAAATTATGCAAACACTGTTATCAGGCATGGGCGCACAACATCAACAGATGTCATACCAGACAGTTATAGCTTTGAGGTAGTTTGGAATTTTGCATTCCTCGGCTCTGAAATTAAAACAAATTTAGACTTGCAAATCTGACAGGAAACACTAATGAGACCCCTTATAATATCCTTATCATTCCAGTCCTGCTTTATGGCTCAGAACTGAATGTAAGTGAAGTCTAATAGAATATCCTTGAGCTTTGGTGTATAAATGTTTTATAACTTTGAGGATTCTCAACGGATCGGTTTCAATACGCACGATTTGGAGTGTTAATTTAGTTTCATTTCAAGTATGAATGACTTCACACCAGAAGAACGCATCGAAATACGTAGTGAGGTTTTGCATTGCAAATTGTACTGTGCCTTCTGTACTGTGTGTCCGCAAATACGTGAAAAAGGTCTACATACTCTATGCCAGTGACATGGATTCTATTGCAAGATTTCCAGATTTGACTCCTTCGGTTTTCAACAAGCCTAAACCTAAAACAGCACTCGAGCCGAAATCAACTTAGACATTGGCCGTTAATTTGAAAAATGCCAGAAAAATGCGCCAAAATTGATCGTTATTGTGTTCAAAAAATAGCTCTCATAAATGCTAAATAAATAAATAAAAACTCGAAATATTGTATATGTTGTTGTTTTCTAAAAGTTATTAAATATTTCTATACCGAAACTCTAGATGGCGCTTACTACAGTATCAGCTAAGTAACTGTATTTCATTCCGACTGGTCATAACCATATACTCATGATTCGTGACCCTTATGAGCAAGTCAGGATCATCATTGACATCATTCACGAGCTCTTGAGCAATGCTCGTGCGACAGTTCTTCTGATCAAAATTAAGAATTTTCGGAACAAATTTCTCTGACACACGTCTAATGCCAAAACATCCGAAAAAATCGCATGACACCAGCCGACTGATATGCCAACATCCTGAGCAACTTCTCTTATGGTAATTCGACGATTTTCCAAAACAGCTTAGATGCTTTGTTGATGAGCTGGGGCGTCCAAAGCGAGGTTCCTCATTGGCATCATCTCGGCCTTCTTGGAAGAACTTGTACCACTTGTAAACATTTGAAAATTTTAGATGAAAAGCAACAAACGCTTCTAGGACAAATGATTTGAGTAATGACAACATTTGCTGGCAATAAAATATTATTATTGTCACAGATAACGCAGAGTAAAGAGAAGAGTTCGTAAATTAATGATAACAAAATCAATTTGAGAAAAATTGGGTACCGCATATGTCAAATTTAAGATGCTGACATACCAAATTATAATATATGATCAAAATCATATAAGCCCATATCACCTAACGAGCGAGGTCAGTTTCTGTATGTACAGTTCTGGTTTCTTTTAAACAATAAAACTTATTTAATGCATTTTCAAAACGTGTCTTTAAGTTATTTTTTGTAAAGTTAAATTTGCGCGTTTCAAAGCGTGCGTTATGCGCTGCTTCATGAAATCTTGACAATGACTTCAATACATGTGTAGTGCGTAGTTTCCTTGGTTAAAATTGCACTCGAAGGTGTGAATTTCTGTTGTGTTTAATTTTCGTCAGGTTTTTATTTTACGCACATACTCGTATTCAGTAAATTAATCTGATGAGTATTATAAGAGAATTTGCGTGCATAAAATGCGTGAGCTGCATTGTTGCACTCTAATAACGCATTAACGTGTCATCAGCTGAAGTATAAAGAATTCATGTCTGTGCTAGGCCATTGTATTTACTTTGAAAATTTTTAAAAATCTTCTAACAGTAGAATAAATTTAAAGTTCTTATAATGCATTTTTCAAGTTCACAAAACAGTTACAGGTCAGTATAAAGATTTTTCATCGTTAGTGGTAACAATGAGTGCTAGAGTTGAATCCAATTGCAGTGAATAAGTGAGAAAAGTGCTCAGGGTCCCTCAAGTCACGGAAGTGTTTAAGTTGACAACCAAGTTCAAGACGTTACCGCCGACACTACATTTTACGCATGTTTACACTTGTTTCTCGTGTAACATTTTTTCGTTAAACACCTGACGGAAATACACATGCATGTTTGTACATGTTAAATTGTCATTCGGCGCGAAATCAAAGAAGTCTTAATGCCAATATGTGTCGAGTTAGTTCCAAATTGTAATCTGTTGCATATATCGGATTTTTGAAATACCATGTATATTGATTGATCGTTGGTATGTGGTACATAACAACTAAAGCAGAGAAGATATTTGAAATACTTACGAAGAAGTGGTGGTGGTGGCGATGGCCTGATGATTGGCTCACTGGCTGTCACGCCAACCTACCTTGCATCGAATCCCGTTAGAAGTTCAACAGCAACATTTTTTTTCATCATCACCCATTCGGCGGGCAATGGCAAACCTCGGAAAGTCAAATTCTGTCTATGGAAAAGATTCTCAGAAGAGCCGTTCGGAACCGGAAATTAACAGTAGGCCTTGCTCAAGAGCGTAAAAATTCACAAAGTGAGAAACACAAATGAGTGCGAGAAGCGCTACTCCTTGGTCCACACCGGGCTGTCGCGTCGAAGTATTTATTTGTTTATTTAATGAAGAATTGGCCTTGATAGTTATTATCGGTCTCACTAAATTCCTCCATTAGATACGACTCCTTTTCATTACCATTGGACTAGCTGATGAACACATAACAATGTTTCGTTTTTTGTGCAGTGTTTTTTGAAGCAAATAATAATTAGATATTTTAGCTTTATTGCACAAACGAAATTTGGGAATCTGATCGTAGCTTCCATAAGATGTTTTGTTCATTTACTTCGGCTAATGGGCGCCAGGTCTGGCTCGAATAAAGCGCAGTCTGAAAGTCGACCACTTTTTCGACCATTTGGGACTGTATATCGTCAATAACGTCCATCGTCAAAGTTT
Source organism: Volucella inanis (assembly GCA_907269105.1). Classification (NCBI taxonomy): domain Eukaryota; kingdom Metazoa; phylum Arthropoda; class Insecta; order Diptera; family Syrphidae; genus Volucella; species Volucella inanis. The sequence goes on along the minus strand of OU026153.1, from coordinate 204,382,944 downwards.
TCCATCGTCTCTGGTTTTTCGACGTAGGCCAGCCCACGTATTCCCACAGAATAAAATAATGAAAACGTGTTAAATCACGTGATCCTGGAGGCTTATTCACAGCCTCCTGTGTCTATCGAATGTCTCCTTCAATAAACTGATCGCGGCGCAAATTTTGCGGCATGTTGCGCCGTCTCATTAAAATTACAGACTTTCCACAATAATTCCAATCATCATGGATCTTTAGTGGTCTCCATTATCTGTAACGTTCGCACTGGCATCATTTTTTAAGATATTCAAACCGGTTATTTCATAGCAGTAAGCTATTTTTTACTCCAAATGGAGCAATTTACTTGCTGACATTGCCATTCAACCAAAAATAAAATAAACATTGGTCAAGAGGATTCAATTCTTGCACGGGCTGGATCTTTCTGCTGAATCTTCCATAAAATTCTCATAAACACTACGCTCCAGCAACAATAGCTTCTTCGGGGCGCACTGTGCGATGGTTGGTATATATTAATTAGAATATGCATGGAGCGAAAATTATTTATAGTTATTCAGATAGATTGCTCAGATGAACGATTATGTCGAGCGTTAAATCGACTAAGTGAACGCTAAATTTCGCTACCTGAACCATTTTGTAGAATTTGGCGTACACATGTAAGTCTATTTATGATGAAATGCCAAACTAAACTGAGTGTAAGTCACCTGTCAGCTGTTAATTGAAAACAATGCTGCCAATTCGAAAAAATAAATCGCGAAAAAACACACATTATAATTAGCTGTGGTTTTTTGTACGCAAGTTAATGATATCACAAAAAAAAAAAAAACACCCAATTCCGCTAAAAAAATCATCATAAAAACTTGATAACAGACATATATATGACGTTTAGTGGCAGTCCATCTGTATGTCGGTTGGCGAACAAATTTAATTTGCTTTGAAAAAATGTTGTTCGCACATGTTTGACATCTCTGAAAATTCATTGGACAGCTCATCGCTAAGAAGAAACCGTATAGTATATAAATTGTCTTAGCGAACATCGCTATGTTATTGTTCTGATTTAAACAACGGATGTGCAAAAAATTGTTTTTGCCTTTTGGGTCCTATCGTCTACCATATTCGTCTTATATCTATAATGCCTATATGATTCTAACCTGGCTTTTTGTGAAGATCCTCGCTCAATACATTTCGTAGCCAACGATTGAAAAACATTTTTAGCATTCTCGTCATAATTGAGGGCATTTTTTTGGTGCTCCATTTAAAAAGGTATATATGGTATAGCTTGTATTTAGGATCTATATCATTGCTTCTGCGATGGAGACTCTCCATATCTATGACAACATATTAAACGCAAATTTCAGCTTGCCAAATTTGTCGACTTTATTTTCCTCTGTTCCGCTCATTGTTTGGGCCGTAAAAGTCAGTAATAGTCTTAGTTTGTCTGGGATAGCCTTTCTGCCTTTACAAATCAAAGCTCAGAAAATAAGCACCTTATACAGGGTTTTCCAATAGGGACTTGACAACTTGGAAGAGCTCAGAGCCAACAGAGCCAACGTAAATGGTTCGCCTTTTATTTAAAGAAAAAAGTTGTCAAGACCTAGACCAAGACCACTAAAAGACCTAGAGCCGTAACTTGCTCGATCGAGAATAAAATAATTTTTGCTTTTATTATTATCATAACCAGTAATTACTAAGCGATACAATTAAGTTCTTTCAGTACTTATCCACTAGTGTATGTCGAAGGTTTTTAATTGTTATTGCCCCTTTGACAGGTTTGTCATTTTAATTGCCTTGATCAGAACGAAAAACCCTTCGTTCGCTATTGGAAATACGGCGCGGAATTGATCTAAAATGTTCCATACATCATCTTATTCGGGCTTTATCAAAAATGGAAAACAAGCCATCGAAGTTATATTCAACTGTCTTGGCAACTGTCTTGACACGTGTCTGGAACAGTGTTTTTGTGGTACTGATATGGGTTTACAAGAACGCATTTATTGTAGTTAATGTAATTATATGCAGGTTGTGCAGTTTACTTTATTGATCCTTATTTCGTATAACAATACGAGTTCATTTCTGCCTACTGCAAGACTTGGTTGAAACGAACACTTAGATCAGATTCCAGACATTTTCGAAAAATCATGTGCTCTGCCGTCCTTTTCTATCCAATTTCCATTGTCCTTAGATGATAATGGCTAATTATTTACATTCCCTCCTTCTGAAGATTATTGCGTTAATCTTTGTTGGTTAGTGGTTGTTTAGATCCCGAGGTACTCGTGAAAGCTTAGTATCCTTAGGATGTTGTAGAATTTTTAAATTGATGTAGCACGTAATCTGAAGATGGCAAACATAAGATGGTGATCTCTGGCAAATAGAGAGTGGGTCATAAAGCCAGTGAAAATTTAAATAAGGAACACTCTTTTCGACAAAAAAATGTTTTATTTTTCAACATAATCTCTTTTCAGCTCCATATACTTGGTTCTTCAATTTTTTGATACCCTCCGTAATGCGATTTCTCAAGGCCAGCATAATAGCCGTTTATTTCTTTTACGCCTTTTTTCACGGAAATAGACGCAGGGGACTAAAGTTGCAGAGTACGCTAGAAAAGGAGGTTGCAACTACGAACAGCAAAAGCCATCTGTTTTAATTTTCAGAGAGTTACTGACCCACCGATAAGGCAGATTTTTTGACTGGGTTTTCTATTTGTTAGATACAAGTATGTGCGACCCTGTCCCATTAAAAAGGCTACGTTTTTTTAATTGCTGTAGTTTGATAACGTTAGAGGTAGACTGTAACGCAAAAGCGTTTCAGACCTACAGCCACTGATTCTAGATGTTTTTGAGTCATGCCATATTTTTAGCGGTCTTATAGCCCCTAAAACTTTGGTTTAAACCTAATTTGAAGGTGTAGGTCCAGTGAGAAGAGCCTTATGGTGGTTTTGAACAAAGCGTTATGACTCTTAGATTAGGGGAGTTGTTAGATAGGACTCATTCCTTCACCAAATGGAAGGCTAATACCTACATATGATTACGAATTGAAACTAATCGTCCCAGGTAAGATTAAGGACGTCGATGAAACGCTGTTTTGATCGCAAGTGCGAACACATCTGAGTGTGTGTACTCATTGTCATCCAACCATCATTCCAATTACTTTGAATGCATTAAATGAGTATAAAATTGACTTACATTTTATTTGATAGCAGTAATTGTCATTAGTGATGCTCTTTGCGTACCTTACAACTTATTCTGATATTTAAGAAATGAATCCTTATCAATATTTAATAGCCAACAGCTGTCATGATTGAATTCTTATCCAAAGCGTCAGTTGGTGTCAGTTTTATTAGTAAACAAATTTCAACTATGCTAGCCATTTAACCTAGACTGGAGCACGCTTTACCTTTCTAACTTGCATTTACAGCATATACCAACAATTCAAGTAATAAACGACTAAAGGCATGCAATGCATGTGAGGAAAAAACTCTGCTTTCATCGGTTACTAACATACGAGTACATGTATCTCCAATGTTGACGAAGCATTAACCAGGATTCTTAAGAGGAAGGAGCCTATTCACTTAAGTACAATATATTGAATTTCTCCAGTCAGTGTTAATTAAAGTACTTATTGAAGAAAGTAGAGGCGTATATATATTGTATATATATATTAATATGATTTATTCTGAAAGATACATAAAGAAAGTATGTGTCCGCAAAAGTCTTTATGCTTCTTAATGCGATCTTAGATTGCGTGTATTGTAGTTTATACCATGATTACCAAAAACGAGTGGCCAAGAAAGCAAATAACTTTTCATATGGAATTGAACTTTCCCCCTACCACAATCTGATTTTATTTACAAGTTTACTTGCATGGGCTAGAATTACATTCGTTGACTGGAAAAGTTACTTACTAGGTCTTACCAGATTGGTTATCAGCAAATCGCCTCTAGATGCTCATTTCAAGCTGGTCTCTTCCACCTAAGTACTTCTCTACTCCATTGTTTATTAGGCGCAGATAAGAAGAATTGCAAAGATTGTCAATGCTGATGACACTAGTATGGATAGCTTTTTATCACTGCCTCGATGTTACAATTTAATTTCTGGGTTAAGTTTCTGCCTTAAATTTTTGTACAGTTTATAATATCAATATCATCAATGCAATAGAAGTAGTTCGATATACGTATAAACGGTTCTACTTCTTGTGTTTGTTTTTATATTTTGTACTTTAAGTTATATGTGAAGTGATAAAGGGCATCGCCTTGCCTAAAGCCTCTTTGACATTGACATTATAGATTTAGTCAGAACTTGATATAGCAGTTTACGTTTCCCACACTTAATTCTGTTTAGAGCAATGAGTTCAGCAATATTGCCACAATACCATGAAGTCCTGTAGTGTGCTTCCCTGCAAACGCTGTCATTTGCAGTCTTAAAATATATACTCTTCTGTATATTATATATCTGACGAGTCGTGAATATATGATCTGTGGCGAATTTTGTTGGAGGAAAAATTACGCTGTTAAATCTGTATAATTCGTGATGTTGGGCTAAATGCAGGTACACATTACGGTTAGAAAGAAATCTAGAAACTCTATAGTATAATCGGAACAGTTAAAGGATTATTCCTTAACTGATGAAATAAGCAATGTTGAGATAATAAGCGAATTGAGATTCCACAACCTTACTTTTTATGCAAATGACTTGATATATTATTAACATATTTATATTATTTTTATTTTGTTATTTCATATTTTTATAAGAAAATATTTATTTATTCATCAATATTAATGTTGTCCCCTTCAATGTAATGCCCCTCAAAGTAATGCCCTTAAAAGTAATGCCCTTCAATGTAATGCCCTTCAAAGTAATACGAGTACACTTGTGCCAACGCTTTTTTCAATTCTCAAAGCACTTCTCATAGCACTTTTGGGCATAGCCTTGAGCTCTTCCAGCGATGCCGTTGTTATTTCCTCAATCGTTGCAAATCTCGTTTCATAGGTCTCTTCAAGTTTGGGAACAGGAAAAAGTCGCATTGGGCCAAATCTTGTGAATATGCTGGCTGAGGTATGATTGTCGTGTTGTTTTTGGCCAAAAAATCTCTCACAGGCAACGATGAATGAGCCGGTGCATTATTGTAATGCAAAAGCCATGAATTGTTTTTAAACAATTTTGGACGTTTTTTCCGCGAACTTCAAGGTTATACTTCTTATTGACCGTACGACCTTGAGGCAAAAACTCGTGATGCATTACGCCACGGTAATCGAAAAAAAAAAACAGTGATCAAAACTTTGAAATTTGATGGGACTTGGCGTGTTTTTTTCGGTCTTGGCTCTTCTGGGTGCTTCCATTGGGGCGATTGGGCTTTGGTTTGAACGTCATAACCACATATCCATGATTCGTCACCAGTTGTGACCTTTCTGAGCAAGTCAGGATCATCATTGACGTCAATCAAGAGCTCCTGATTGATGTTCATGCGACGGTTCTTCTGATCAAAATTAAGAAATTTCAGAACAAATTTCGCTGACACAAGTCTCATGCCCAAAACATGCAAAAAAATTGCATGACAGGAGCCTAGCGATATGCCTTCTTCACAATTTTCTTCACAGCTTCGACGTTATCATCTTTTGATGATGTGCTGGGGCGTCCAGAGCGAGGTTCGTCATCGGCATCTTCTTGGCCATTTTCGAAGAGCTTGTACCGCTTATTAACATTTTTTTTACAATACTTAGAGCAGACTCATAGTATGCCACACTCAACAGTCAAGTGTTCTACAGCACTTGATTCCATTTTTATACAAAATTTGATGCAAATTCTTTGCTCCACTTTTTATAATAATTGAAAATCGAGAGTTCACCAAAACACGTCTAACGTTTCTATCTGTCATATATATGATATATACTTCAAACTGTGAAGATACGTTCGGGAAAAAAGTTATAATCGAATGTTCGTTGCCCGCGAAATTTCATAAGTCATCTTAGTTTTTGAACACACTTTGTATACAATCTGAACATAGTCATTTTCATTTTGAGTAAGTCCCCTTGAAGATATTCGCCATTATTCCATTATTGAACTTTAACTTGAAAATTGCCATCACTGCTTCATTGCTGTCAGGTGGACACCATGTTTACATATACAAGTACTCTAGGCGAAAAGTAGGTATTTATACAATTACATTAGTACCCGCTCTTGTCGGCGTATTCAAATAGACACATCTAATTAGTTAATTAGAAACAACTATAGTACTTCAATTCTATTAAGGTGTAATCTTATCAAACGCCTGTTGCTTCACAACACAATATCTTTGGGGTCTGGACATGTGACTTAATAAGGAAGACTTTTACACTTCTAAAGCAATTACTTTCAAGAACTGCATTCGTCTGTCAATTTTGCTCAACTCTGTGTAAATACTTATACAAGCACTTTAATGTTATTGTCAAATTAATAAAAAAAAAAAATCACTTGAGATACTCTCTTATACATGCATAGATACGAATACTACTAGTCAAAAGATCAATGTCAGATTCAATTTAAAAAAAATCCTCGTAGTTAACTATCAGTAGAAACATTGCTCAAGTATCACCTTACATTGATCCCAACATTGTCTACTAGAGAAAACCATAAGCCACTGCCAGTCTTTTATCTGCCGGCGATCTTCTTATACACACGCAAGTGTTCGCGAACTTTTTGTACCTTACGAGAGATGACCACCCATTTTGTTGACGGCATGTGAATACCAATGCCAGGTACCACCGTCCAAGCAACTTAATTAAAAAAAAAATAAAAGAAAAGAGAGAGAGAAAAAAACAAAGAAAAAAAAACTTTTTCCAGCCTCCACTGTATCTGTATAAACATGTAACACAGTAAGCCAGCAGACAGTGGAGGATCGATGAAGTGCCTTAGCCTGCCTAGAAGTTTTACTTTTAATCATCTCGTAGTGATCATGTCAGCCAAGGTAATTGTGGTCGATGTCCGAACTCGATGATCACTGATGCTCATCACCTGAGTATCTAATTGATTTTGATTACTTCATGTCAGTCACGATTTGGCACCATGTCTAGTGAATGGTGGATAAGTACGTGTGAAGGAAGTAGCAAAAGTGAGAAACATAGTGTAGAAGAAAATCGAATAAAGTGTGAGAATTTGCCATACAAACTTGTATATTCATGTACTTAGGCTTATACATAGGTATTAAATGTATTTTTTTGGTCCTTTATAGATTATTCGGATTGCCTCTTAAAAAAAACTCATGAACGGTTCAGTTGAGCGATAAGATTTCTTTCATTATCATCTTATTAAGGGTGATTCATCGTAAGGTTTGACTTATAATGTAAAATAAAGCACATAAATTTGAAAGTGAACTTAAAATTTTTATTATTGGTTAAAAGAACAATTCATGGCAGTTACTTTTTGAAAATAATATCATGTAAATGTTGACCACGACTACGAACCATTCGGAAGGTTAGATTTTGGGCGATTCGTTGGAGCATAGCGACTGGTATCGCGCGGAAAACACGAGTAATGTTGACTTCCAACAATCGTAGCGAGCTTATTCCTGAAAACCTGAGACTTAACATATCCCCAGAGAAAATAGTCCAAAGGTGTGACATCGCACGATCTAGGCAGCCAATTTACCGTAGCAAAACGTGAAATTAAGTGCTCACCAGAATGATTTCTCAACAAGTCCATTATTTCACGCGCTTTATGGCTTTTAGCGCCGTCTTGTTGAAACCAGAACTCACCGAAACCATGTGCTTGAATTTCAGGAAGCACATAGTCCGTTAACATGGCATGACCAATGATTCCACCAACCCATAAACGATACCATACCATTTGTTTTTAATGGATTTGATGGTAGCTCTTGGTACTCTTCGGGTTGCTCATCAGCCCAAATATGGCAATTTTGTTTATTAACATATCCATTGAGCCAGAAATGGACCCATTCATTGAAAATATGACGCAAATTCAAGTCGCCTGGCTTCAATTCTTGCACAAGTTGAATTTTGTATGCTTTTAGGCCAAGATCATCACGTAAAATATGCCAAGCTATCGAATACGCCAAACAAAGCCGCTGAGAACGACGACGAATCGATTCGTCACGGTCTTCGCGTACACTCTCAGCTACAGCTGAGGTGGCTGTGGTGTAGTGGTATATGCATAGACTCCTCAAGCAGAGGGTCACGGGTTCGAGTCCCGTGCCATGCAATTCTCTGAAAAAGTCTTTTCATGAAATTTGTATTTAGTTATATGTAAATCCGTCGGCGTTAACTCTGACATGAAGGCATAACACTGCTGTTGGAGTGGTTGCTGCACGTACTAAGGCCCACTGGTTGAGGATACACTGGCTCCAGTTTGACAACCACATCTGGGAAAAATATCGAAACCTAATACACTTGAGTTTCAAACTACTACATCATGCGCGCGCGGAATAGTGGTTTAAGTAGGTCGATTATGCGCACTGTAAGTTCCTCGAATCGCACAAAAGACATTTTTCATAGAACGCTGATTTCCGTAATACAGTTGAACAATTTGGAGACGCTGTTGAGATATGAGTCTTTCCATGATGACTTGCTAAACGATACTGAACAAAAATGTTAAAGCAGTTTGATAGGAGTTACGCGTGATCTGTCAAAAAAGCCTATTGAAAATTAAACCTCATGATGAATCACCCCTTACATCTTTGCGTTCTGGTCGATAATTGTAAACTTCCAAAGTTGGTTCCTGGAGACGAGCATTTGATATATTTTCCTAAAAAAGAAAGTGACAGAGTGATATATGCCAGACTTTGGAGAGTATCAGTAACTGTGTAGAAGACATGATAAGTAAGAATCATGACTTTGCATCATTGATTGAGGTGTTTTGTAACTCATTAGCCACTGCTCAACAAGATCAAGGTTCAGGTTCATTGTACCAGTTGTACAATGTACACCAGAAACTATATTGTTTATAAAAATTCAGAATTATTATAAAAGGTAGGACAGACACATAAAAGGTGATGGACAAATTTAATTTCTTGCTTGATTCTTAAGAGCCTACATAAAGTAGTTCTAGCCATTCCGTGTATATCCATATTGATTTGGCGTATGACAGCTTTATCCGTTTTTACATTATCAATGAATGTTTTCATAGTATTGACCGTTTTCTTGCGTGTTCGTCCGCTTTTTCATTGCCTGAAATATCTATCTGACCTGATACTTGCCATACTCGTAGAGTCACCGCACTGTGCTTGTAATTTCCTTGATCTTAGCTTGAAAAGTTTTATAGTCGAAACTATTTTAATTCTAAAGAATCCATTGACTTAAATTGATTTAAAGTGAAATCTGGCTTCAGTTCCACTGATCATATTAATTTTCTCTGCGCATATACCATACAGAGACGGTTACAACCATAATTCCACCATCCTCAGTCTATGTGCAGCTTTAGCAGTTGCATTATAGAGAATGGGTCAAGTGGGATGGAAACTGGCATCGCTGTTGCGAGTGTTGCTTTTAGTGACCCTAAGATTCCAATACAGACTGTTGTTTTTATTTTTGCAGGGTTGCAGAGATGGCATTACTTATCAAGTACCCTCGACCAGAGTACGATTGTTAACAATCGTTTATCGCAACTGGTTTACGAGCCCACGTATAACTGCATGATTAGAAGGCTTAACGCGTATCTTTGATTTGATCAACAATGTCTGTTTTACAACTTACCATGTGGTTTGAGACTAACATACTATATAAAAACACAAATGTTTGGCAAAATTCTAATTAATTAACATAATCTCTTTCTAAAGTGATACAATTATTCCAGCGCCGTTCTAAGATTTCTATGTCTTTCTTATGTAAAACTATTATTCAAACGCTTCAAAATACTTTTCAGTTTCGGCGATGACCTCTTCATTGGAACCATATCTCTTTCCGGTGAGGATTTTTTTTGTCACATACCATGCATCCAATGTCACTTACCGTATGAAAAAGTTGTCTTTATTTCGTTTAAACAGCTCTAAACAACGGTCCGAATCATCAACACGTTGTTGTTTTTGATCCAAATGCGGTACCCACTTGGAATAGAGCTTTTGCACACCCAAATATGCGTTTAAAATGTGATGTGCATGGTCTATTGTCTACTGATCTCAGCTTTCTCACGAACTTTGGCTTTACGGTTGTTCAAAACGATTTTGTGATGTTTTCTGGCGCAGCAGCTTCATTAAGGTGCCCAGAGCGTTCAGCATCATTTGTGTCTGTACGACCGCGTTGAAATTCAGCACAAATGGAGCAGATTCCTTACAATTTCCCCATCAAATAACAGAGTTTTGTCCACGTAATAAAGTTCTTTCATGGTTTTGATGATATGAAAAGGTGTGTTGCTAAATTTTCAGTATCTCCATGACTAATGGTTGAAATTTCATACAATTTTGATACGTTTCGTTTGAAGCTTTGTACTAACTAAAAATGTTAGTCTCGGAACTTTTCGAATCACCTGCTTGTTTGAAGTCTATAATTTGTTCAAGATAGCGTACTGAATTAAAATTACAATTTTACAATTATCTTTATTGAGACTTTAAAAAAATCAATACAATTATTTTTCGTACTTATTCTAGATTGTAGCCGTAGAGTATATGTTTAGCTAAATAGATATATTAATCTGCTTAATGAATAATAATATTGTATAATCGCTTATATAATCAAAAACTAGTCGTTAATTTGAAATTAAAGCCTTACATAATATTGAATATATGTACATACATACATTTATGTATACTATGAGTATGCGAGCATATTTTTTATTTTAAGGACAATTATGTTATCCTCTCAAATTATACCGAGACGCAAGGTAACATAAGGCTTCTACCAACATCTTGTTCGATATGATGGAGGAGATCAAATGGTGAAAGATAATAATAATTTTTCACAACAGAATCTAAGTATTATTCTCTCAAAAATTCTCCAAGTCTTTTGTTACTGTAGGAGAGCTAATAAACCATGCACAGAATCCGTATGCCAATATGGGTCTTATAAGTGTTTTGTATATCAGTAACTTTGTATTTAAGGGCAATGATTTTGACTGCAATAAAGGCTTAAGCGAAGCGGTAACAGCTTAAGCTTTCACTAATGTCTTTCTAGCATGTTAGTTAAAAAGAAACCTCTTTGTTAAAGAGAATGGAATGGTTATCAATTTGCAAACTTAACGTTATGCAAAGAAAATTTCACCAAATTCTCGTTCCCCATCCAAAGCAATTTCGTGTGGAAAATCATAAAGAAATATGATAAACAGAATCGGGCCTAGAATGGACCCCTGAGGAATACACCGGGCTACTGCTACAGTGGTTGAATAAAGAGGACAATATTGAATCGAGCGTATGACAGCATTTTCGTAATATGATATTACCATAGATAACTCGTTTATGCCTGAAGAACGCTTCTTGTTTAGACTGGCTCTTAAAAGCTGTACTTTGTCAGGGGTGGTGAAAGGTGGTGTATTAGGGTTGACCGAAAGATGAGATGACGAAAACGTGACACAAAACTCTGTTATAGTGGACAGCACTATATTATATTATCGAAATTAGGTATTTTGTCCAGGTAGATAGAGGAATAAAGATCTTTATCTTTATCCTTTGAGAGGTCCATATCAAAAAAATTTTCTTCCAGTTATTCTGTCGATCTGTATAAAATCTTGAAGAGAAGGTCTTATTTTCTGTAGTCTTGACTTAAAAGCGGAGTTGATATCTCAGTTTATTCTCTCATTTATGATTTTACTGATGCATTTGATTCTTTACGGCAAATTACGATAAATATATTCTTTTCAGTTTTCTAAGCCACAGGGAATATATTCTAAGAGGTGTATCCCCATCAATACTTTTTAGAAGAATAGAAGTCTTTTTTGTCTCTTTTGGAGAGAATGAATATGCGCCTATACTAGTCGTCATTAATTATTATAGGCGCTTTTTGCCTCTTAGAAGAATGGTTGCTTCCAAAATTACTCACATCGCTCACTAAGGAACATTTATCCGTGTTGTTCAGCTCTGCTAGGGGAGAGAAAGGGTTGTTATCCAGAGTAGATTGTTCATGATTCATTGCATGAGAACGACTAGCGTCGCCTGCATTTATTCTCTTCATTTTTTGGATATTCGCGTTGTAGTTGTTTGCAGATCGTTTCAGGTTTTTAAAAACTGATATCCACTTGGTCGCGAGCAGAGATTTCTCCACTGTTTGTCGTTGGTCTCTGAGTATTTATCGAGAAATTATTATTTGCGAAAGAGCTGACAAGTTCTTTCTTTTTTAGACGGAGATGCCGTTCATGGAGAGGGTGGACTTCAACCAATAAATCTCTCGTTTATCATCAATTCACTCGTTCCCGAAGTGTCTCCGAACTGTTAGTGCATACTTGAGTGCTTCGTTAGTGTGAACAAATTTTTTTTCTAAAACCAAAACGACAAGATTGCCTGTCAACAGGTTAAATAATCGTCCTCTAAGCCGATAGCCCTTGCAGCTACTGCTTATAAGTTTCATTTTGTTTGAATTAATTGTTAATAAATAAATAAATAATAATAATAATAATTGTCCTCTTATGTTTTAAAAATCTCATCCTCTTCCAGTAGCCAAATAGGTGGCAAGAGGACACGCCTTAAAGTGTTCCTTAGTTGATTGTTTTTTTGCCTTTGGAATTAGACCGATCCAATTATAATACATTCACCCTGACTCGAACTGAAACTTTTTAAAATGCTAAAATTTCTTTATTTTTTGATAAATTTTATTGTGCCAAAGCAAAAAATGTTGGAAAATAGATCAATTTTCAAGTTGTATCAGTAGTTTTCAATATGGCCTCATTTGGTGCGAATAATGGCCTTGAGACGGCCGAAAAAAGCATCGCACGCTGCACGCAAGTGGCTCTGCGGTATTTTGGCCCATTTCCGGCGAAGTGCTTGTTTGAGGTGATCCAAACTTTGGTATTTTTTAGTGCCAACCTTCGCCTTCAAAATACCCCAGACAAAAAAATTCAAAGGATTTGCATCCGGAGAATTTGCAATCTATTGTGTCGAAGAAATGAAGTATGGAACATTGTTTTTTAACCAATTTTGGTTGACGCGCGCTTTGTGAGATGGTGCTGAGTCTTGTTGAAATGTCCACGGTCTCCGATCGAAATGATTGTTTGCCCAAGGCTTCAATACTGCCATCACCATCGGTGCTGCGTGCTTTCTGGTGGCCGTCCGAAGGTGTTAATTTTCGAAGGACCTCTCTGGCAAGTAAACTCTGCAACTCCTTCGCTCTTTCGACTCTAACTTTTTTCTGTTGCGATGTAAGATCGTGTGCTTTTTGGAACTTTAATGGCTTGAGACCAAGTTCATTTTTCGATATGTGTTGCATCCGTTTCTGTTGCATCCATTTCTGCCGATGTTGCTGTTTTTTTTATGACCACCTACATGGCGTTTTGCAACGCTGCCAGTATCACGGTAGCAAGCTATGGTTCGAGATACGAATGATTTATTCACGTTGAGGTGCTGGAGGGCTCTAAAGATAGCTACTTGTAGTTTTCCAGCTTGAATTCCATCGCGGATAACATTTTTTCAACACAACTGAGACGCAAATCGTAAATAATAAAATTATCTGTCATGTGTCAAAATCTGAGCTCATAGTTATGAACGTTTTGGAAATTATAGCAGTCTGAAGTTGGTTGCAGTTGAAGACAGGGTATGCTGATATCAGAACGTAAATACATATGTTTTTGATTTCTTCTTCGACATCAGTTCCGAAAGTTAGTTTCTTTTTAGCGTAGAGATATTTTATTCTGGGTTGCATAAGTTTTTCATGTGACTAATCCACTAATATGACATTTATGTATGGGTTTTCTCACTTAGGTAGGTAGTCGCTGTCATTCGCATTGCTGATATTACATAGTCGTGCATATTTCTAATAAGCGTTTCGATAACAGACAGGTAGGCTTAAAGGACTTTGAAGAGGCGTTACCAACTTTCTCAGCTTCGGAAATGAAGATATTCTCTCGTAGACATTATGGATGTAGTCTAGTTCAGGCAGTCTGCGAAGATCTGCTTGAACCAAGGGAATTATATTTTTCTATTTCTGCTGATTAATGGTGTGAGCAAAAGGTCAACACCCAATTTATCTTGGTTGTATCTAATCCTATCAAAGATTTCATGAGCGCCAGATTCAGTTCTGGAAAACCAGTACAGCCAGTCTGGCTCTTAACGATGAACTAGGTCAAACGTAAGCGACAAGATTGGTGATTGCTTTGGCTACTTCTAAAGAACGCTTCTAAAGCGTAGCATTCTGATACCACTCAGCTATTTTCCCCACCTCATGGGCACATTTTGATCAGCTGACTTTGCCAGTCTTTTTTAATTGAAAGGAATTTAACGATGAACAGATAAGTACGCCATGTTATACACTATTAAGATGTAAAGTTAATACCATCGTCGTTAAGTAGATACGCCGAAGCAATATTGCATTCTTGACCTTCTGAATTGCTATTGCGCGGTTTGCAGGATTGGTTAAATTTGCGGATCCCAGAACCATCCCTTTTTCGAACCTCGGCCGTAGCGATCACCTTTCATCATTTTGTTTTGAATTATATTATGCACATAATAATATATGCATATTATATCGATCTTACGTAGCCGTAATACGTTTTGTAGTTCGAAAGTTTTGTCCGTCATTGTATCGAAGTTAGTTCCTGAAATCGTCGAGCCCTGATACGACGATATTTCTATTCGAGATCGGTCCTTCGCTGTGTAGAAGAAGATACTTTTCATGGAGCAGTATTCTCGTACATTCCTTTCATTCATGTGGAAATGTACGAGAGTTGTTTGATGAATACCTGGATTAGAAATGACAACGCAACTTTTTTAGGTTTTGGCAATTTAGTTTTTAGTATAACCCCCTTTTAATTCTCCAAATAGTCAATTCTCCAATTACACATCGCGTGTTCCAAAAAACGGTGGCCATCACCTTTCCGGTCAAAAGTGCTGCCTTCGCCTTCTTCGGAGCACATTATCCGGGTAAAACCCATTGTTTCGATTGTTCTTTGGTACCAATGGCGTACCAATGAATTCATGTCTCACCGACGGTTACGAAACGACGAATGCGCTTGTTCTATGTTGTGAGCAAACGTTGCAATTAACGCGCGGACAGCTTTCTCATGCCCAAAATCTCGTGCAGAATATGATTAACGCGTTTAGTTGAGATGCCTGCTATATCAGTCAACTCGCGAATTTTCACTCGGCGGTCCGCCAATACGAGATCATGGATTTTGTCCACGGATTCCTCTGTGGTAACCGTTTTTGGGCTATCTGGGTGCGGTTCATCAAAAATCGATGTGCGGCCACGGCGAAACACTGCGAACCAATGGTAAATGGTTGTACGGAATGGTGAATGAGTCCCATACACACTGTCGAGAGTTGGCTTCGTTTCCTCACAGGTTTTGCCACTTAAAAACAAGAATCGAATTACGGAGCGATACTGCCCTTTTTCCATGATCGCAAAAACCACTAACACGATGTTTTGGAAATGGATGTCAAAACAAAATTAAGCGTCAAATTATCACCAAATTTTTACAGGCTGGCTAAAAGAGGTTATATGATGGTACACTCATTTTGGCTCAGTAGCGCCACCTATTTTCCAATACGGCTACTCATAAAACAGCCCTCGTATGCTGTAACTTATCATCAGATAGCTTGTACAATATTTATTTTTTTTTGCTATTCCTTTTCGATAAGTGCATACATATACTTAAATTCCTATTTCCATATTCCACTAAATGAATTAATAAAATAAATAAAAACAAAGTAAGTTACTAGCATTGCAAACGAACTCAACTAATCTAAATTTACAAAGGCCTCCATGTTTGGAATTGTATGGACCTTCCGGGCATGGATTTTTTGTGCATTTTAGAGTCTTTTCCATAAAATGATTGTTGCACACGAGTAAACCAAATCAACGGTTTTGCTCTTTATGAAAAAATTCAGAATCACTTGACACAATTTCCAAAATTTCAGCAATCACAGTTCATTTTGTTTTACTTCCCGATGTGGCCTCTTTACTTAATTGGATAAATTGTCGACCTTTGACTCTTTTTAACTCCCTTTTGGATGCAGTAGTAGCGAACTCCTGTGTATAGATGTGTGCCACCAGATGGTCTTAATGTCATTCCATGCTCATGACACAAAAACCAAAATTCAAAAATTCAGTTTAGTCACGATTTATTTTGTTTTTCGCATGTATCCATTAAACCAGTATTTTATGGCTGTGTAACGAAAGTTGACATGTTAACATGTCGCCATCAAGCGCCACATACTTTATGAGCAAATTCGTTTGGTATTTACCGTCCACGTTGACCCAGGAAGTGAATCTCTACCGTCCACTTCAAACCTCTTCCATAAATACCTAAAATTTCCATGGATCTCATTTTTGTAATCAAAAATATGCCCAACCAAATTCAAAATAACTTTTTAGTGCAAAAAAATTTTCCATTGTTATGTCCATGATACAATAGCTAATGACGAAGAAGCGTTTGGAAACAAAGTCATCTTGGTCGGAAATTCTTGGGAACTGAAACTAATCCGAGAAAGGGTTCAACATCCTGTTCATTGTCATTTTAAATGCTCCATCACGTGGATGTCTGAGGTTCCATTCAGCGAATTCGGTATCCGCTCTGCCAGTGCCGGAATTTCGCCAGATTTCTCATATGAATCCGCATTCCCAAGTGGCGGAGTCAAACTTCAATTTAAAGCAAAGGTTAGCATTTATGTCGGCTAATGTCAGTTGTGGTGCTATGAATCCAAATACTGTTAGATCGCTCCCTCTGGGGGACGCACGCGGAATAACCTGTGTCCATTTGATATTCAGTTTTGTTGATGCACTGACATTGAGGCTTTGTTACATCGGCATTTCGGTTCGTCCCTTTTGTCACGCGCCTCAAAAGTTGATGAAGCGTTTTGTGGAGCACCTCTCTGTTGATTGCCAAACTCCCGCCGGGAATTGCAGCAGTGTCTGCTGTTTGTGGTCGTTAGCGAGTGAGTGTTTCAGAAATCGTTAAATCTATACGTCTGGGCTTTAGTTGTGAGCTGTGAGTTGCGATTGGGAATTAAAAACATTGACGGTGTACCTGCGGTACACTCTTATATGCTTGGAGGTTGCAAATCACTTCCATTGCTCGCATGGTTATTTGTATATGTATCTGTACCAATCCCACCAATGCCGCCGCCGTCGCCATGCACCATGCATCGGTCTTATTTCCCCACCGCTCTTTGGTCGTTAGAGTTAAGTAGGCCAGCCTTATTGTTGGTTTCTAAGTCGCAGACATTCGGGTTGTGATCGTGAATTTTTCCACCAGTGAATATAAATATCGCGAAATTCCACTTTCAATTCGATGGATTGAAAGGTTGTACGAGTGCTCGTATACCAATGATTGGATACGCAATGCATATGAGTGGATATCTGTAGGTGCATTTGAATGGCGCGGCCATTTAAACGCTAAGAACAGATGGGTTTCCGCACGGAAGAACTCGATTGGAGTCGTCGATTTCTGGCATTCACTTTCCGTTGATTGAGTTGGAAGGATTTCTAATTTTTGATGCAATGAATTAGGGTTACCGGGTTTTAGTTTGGATTTGACTTCGTTGAGATAAATTTCGTCGATTAGAAAACGGTACTTGGGGTACACCGATTTACATTTTCCAATTTAAAGTATTTTAAGTGCTTGAGTGGTGTAGGAACATGGATAATTATAAGGATTTTTGTAGGTTTTACCTAATATTATTCATTAATGTCCTGAGAATGGTGTTTCTATTATTCTTTGCCGTTAAAACAGGGCACTCAGATAAAGAACTCCTTTCATGCTACTTTTACGAGAATTTCTAAGTTTTTCTAACATATCAGCACCGGATATCTGTAACTTGATATGAGTCTACCATACATGGGTCGGATGTTCACAGAGATGGTGTTATTATCATTCTAACAGCAGGTTCCGCAAGATGTTGTGTCAATAGTAGTAGTCCATAGTCGTTCCACTAAGCTCTTAGATACGTCGGGAAGAATACATTTAGTCTGTATAAGCTATTCTCACTTGAAGTCATATCTCAATGAAAGCCTTAACCGAGGATAAAGGCGGTACTAATGCAGGTTAGGCTCCTGAGAAACTCTCCTCTGAGCCATGCTTAGCAAGTTAGTCGCTGATTTTATTTCCAAGACTGAGTAAATTCAATCTGTCGATTGCGTTCAGAGAAGTCTTGTATTCTCGAATTATCTTGGAAGTCAAGAGAGTATTCAGCGAGACTTTGTAGCGTTACAGACGTAGGTACTTCTCCCCACGATGTAGTTTATTACCATCTAGAAATACAGAAATACAGGTGTTCTGGTGTCACTGGGTCAGATAAAATGTCCATAAGGTCAGGGTCAAAAGACAGTCGTTGAGTAACGTCATCAGAACTACTAAATACCACTTCTCTTAAAATTGAATACGGCTTTAAGAGTGTAGCCCATGATATGAATATCGATGTGAGGCTGATTCATAAGTGGGCATTGAGAAGAGCTAGGCGTGCAAGGGAAAGCCCATGGAACCGAGATAGACCATTCATTGAAGTCTGGTAAAAGGAGCGCGGACATATGTTATTAACTTGAATGCTTCCCTCACCAAACAGTCGACGCAAAAGATATATTGTAATTGGTCTTATCAAAGCCTTCTATGTCTTAAATTGTGTTGCCAAGGTACTCTTAATGCAGATGAAAATGTCCAATAGGCTTACACCATTTTGTTGAGTGCATCTTCAATTCTGCACACTAGATTTTAAAGCGCACTCTCGGAAGATCTTCCGCGTTTATAGGCACATTGCAGCTTGGACAGAGGATGCATTCGGTATAAAGTTCGACTAATCCTTTCATGCTCTTCAGTATGAAGGAATTCAGACTGATAGGTCTGAAACTCTGCTTGTGATCGCCGAAGATGGTCTTAATATTGTATCATACAAAGTGCGTTGCTTGTAAATTTTGCACGGTATATATATTTTGATTATATTTTTGATCGGAAAGATAGAGCAGCGTACATTCCCCATCGTGTTCTTGCTCAAACAGAAGAGTTTGGCAGGGTTGCCTTACTAATTCGTCTCTATAGATGCTGTCATATATGCGGCCTTAAATCGATGAATAGGTATTGTGTATCAATTTGGAGCTCATGGGTATATTTCGAAGATCCGCCATGGTGTGACTCTTAGATCGATGGTGGAGTTTCTTGTCCTAAAGCCACACTGATATGGACCAATCAGGTTGTTGACGAACTGCTTTACGCGTTATGACAATACGGCAAATAAGATCTTGAAGGCGATGCTAAGAAGACTGATGCCTTTGCAGTTGGTGCAGTTCAGAGGGTCTCCTTTCTTGAGATCGGACAAACAATGCTGTCCAATACATATTCTACAGATGATTTTGTATATTACTCATCGCATGCCGCTTTGAAGAGCTCGGAAGCCAGGCTGTCCACTCCAGCATCTTCGTTGTACTTAAGCTTAGATATGACTATTTTCACTTTATCCAAGTCAGGTTGACGGAATTATTTACCTACACCGTTTAGGTTGAAAGGTTCATTCTATCTGACAGTGGTAGTTGGTTCGTCAATGCTGTTATGCAGTCCGCGGGAGTGCTCTTACAAAATCATCAGCATCGACTGCATTTCTATTACGATGTTCCTTTGTTCGTCTCTACAGGCTTCGGTTCAATGTTTGTTTTTTTTTACTTCTTGATAAACCTTCCGATCGTCTCTCAATTTCCTCGTTCGCGCGATTCTCATGCTCCTTCTTTTTCCTTCTGAAAAGCCGGTGTTCGTATCTCCTTATTTGCTCGTACAGCTCGTGACCAGCTCTAGATCTTCTAAGTACTGCTGCTTTGTGTGCCTCTGGCTTATGTCATGTGCTTGACGGTACTCGTTATCAAACCAGGGATTCCGTTGTGGTGGCCGACTGAAACCGAGCACATCAGAAGCTGGCGGTATAAGACATCTTAAGATATTACGGGAGACAGTATTAGAGTTTTCTAAGTTCCCTTGTGTATATTGAGATGTGGAAACCGCGTGATAATTTTTCGCCCTATCGATAATCCTGATGCCCTCTGTTGAGAGGCGCTACCTCCAACAACAAATTCACATCCAAATTGTCACTGCTTTTGCCGTTGATTACAGTCGCTATAGAATATGTCGTAGTTCGTCATCCTCTTTTTGTCCGGCCCATCCCATAGTATTTGTTAGATGGCGGTTACATCTGTTTTACAGCAGTTCAGGGCCTCTGCTAATATGAGAGTTAACATTCCAGGTACAGATCCGAAGTTGCTTGTCCCTGTTTCGTTTGCAGGGGTTGTAACTGTAGATCAGTTCGTATCCTTGTCCGTAACTTGTTGTTCTTCGTTATTCCCTTTACCTGGATGAATTTATCATCAATGTTTCGTTTTCTTCGTTTATGGGGGACGCCCTATCATTTAAATACTTTTTAATTTTTCGACATTTCATTTCTGTACATAGAGTCAAGGATTTATCGTGAACACCTATCGTGAGACTTAAATTAACGGAATGCTCATACATCCATGGGAGCACAAAGATATGCCTTGCCATCGTCTGCCGCCGTCCTGCGTAGCAACTCGAAACTATGTTGGAGGCACAGTTTCACATTATCGATCTCTCTCGTTTCGAAAGAATGATTTTTTGAAAAATGCTCAGCACTTATTATTTTGTTTAAGCGAGTTCTACGTTGCATCGTTTCAGTTTATACCTATCTTTGACTCATCATTAAACATGCTCAGTTACGTGAAATAATGTTGCTCTCATCTGCAGTCTCAGTGCAGTCTCTTATTACTCCATGTCCTAGTATCTATTATAGGATAAATAAGGCAATAAATTATGAATCTCAAATCAGTGATACTTGCAGATTTTTACTTGCTAAGCTAACAATGTTGCTAGCTGTTCTGTATGGTATCTAAAGTAAGACGCTGCTTGTTAAACACGTTTTTTTCTCCAAATCACGTTTTCCTGTGATTTTTAATGTATAGTATTACGTCAATTAACTGGTGACTATCTAGACAAATTAACATTCCACATGCATATCCCTTTTAAGACCCTTGTTACATTGTCAATCATGATTGATCCTTCACTCATTCTTCACGTGGCCTCACTGTGCCACATTCATCCATTGGGGTGTTCTAAATATAAAATTGTCCCAATTTACCAACAATAAGATACGAATACGAATACAAGCACGAGCACGGGTATCGATGAACTCGTACGTCTTATAGGGAGTGCCCATGCATACGCAATGATTGCTTAAGCTACTTGTGGAACACGTTAATTAAGCGCAGTGGATCACTTTCCACCAGTAGCTACTCGAAGAGAGGGTACTCGTACGTGGAGTCTGGATAAAGACAAGCCTCAACAGTCATTACCAGTGTCCAGGTCCAGATCCAGATCCAGATCTGTCGTTCAGAGTTTTAATAATATAAAAAAAAAAAAAAAAGCAAAGTCTCCACAAGCCTTTTTATCTTTATTAATGTTCAATTGAATAACATTTAATCGGTGAATGGCATTGTTATCTTTGGCTAAGAAATGTCAGGATTAATGGGCGCCTGCTCGTAAAATGGTGTAAATAAAATGGCTCTATGGGGGTAAGGGTAACACCTTAGGCCTACAGTCTTTATATGTCGGCCCAGTGCCGTGATTAATGTTAACACTCTATTAAAAAAAAAAAAAAAGAAAATATATAAAATTGTTATCTCACTTCAGTGCTCGTTGTTTGTTTACTCGTAGTTGGCTTTACACCCTTTTACTCCTATAAGAAAGGGGAACGAGTTAACAAGAAGGTTTTACATTGTATTTGCATGGAGACTACATGGGCTGGTTCTGCCATGTAAATGACTGTTTGACATTGTTAAAGGTATCGAGGGGCTTACTTAGTTTTTCAAGGAAAAAATTAAATTAATTAAACAAGACCTGATTGTATGATCGAGGCAATTGTACGAGTATCTATAAAAGCTAGAGAAAATAACATCCGTGTAGTTGTTCTGTGGAACTTGATAAATAGACTTTAGCGAAGCTAATTTATCTACATCAGCAATGGTGCATTAATCCTAGTGTTGTGAATTGGCAATAACATAACAGAATTCTGAACGACATTGAACTACATTTGATCAAGCTACTACGTTATTTTTTATTCTCTACAGATTGCTTAGTTGGCTCTTAAAAGTGTTCATATCAGTGTTATCTCCTGGTATTTACATAAGATGGCTATCTGGCGCTTAACGGGATCGAAGGCGCCACTCCCAAATGCTGCGTTATACTCAATTGGCTTTGTTTGTGTCTCTGTTCCCGATAATGCCAGTTAGAAAAACTAAGAGCTTACAAGTTAAGGTTGACTTTATGGTCCAGTGAAAACCAAGGATAAATCTTCGAATTCATTCTGAACAGTGTATCTTCTGAAGTGTACATTTGTATGTCTATATATATATATATATTAATGCGTACAACTCGCTAAGCTAGTGGTTCCATATTCTACGGAATGCGTCGATTACGTAAACTGGACTATGGATCTTCTGAGAATTTTTCTTCTCTTCTTTTAACAATTGTTCTTCATCGTACGCGATCAGGCGTCATACCATTACATTAGGACGGGAAGAATTAGTGATTTCTGCCTGTCGTTACCTATTATTCCAAAGCTGGTTTTATTGTGAGTATTAATGCTGGATCAAAGATAGACATAATTCTTGACGACATCAAGAGTGTAATAGTTTACAGTAGCATGTTGTCCAAGATGCCAGGATTTTTTTTTCATCAAACTCTCTGTAAGATCTTCGGCTCGTACTGAATAGCTCGAAAAGCCGTTTGATTGTGTGGATTTTTATGATTTAGATATTTAGAACACTCTCATCATCTAAAGGTTGAGTAGATATTTTTCTTGTTATCATCATCTCCATTCAGCAACTTCGAGTATTATCTCCATACCGACAACATGCCTTGAACGTCTGTCATGAGTTCACGTTTTTTTCCCTTCTTGCAGAGAAATAGCGCAGTTTTCAAACCATTGGTGAGTCGTCTTACCTGTTTAAATAATTTACGGGTTTGGTAAATTCATCATTTATTATCGATTTGAGAACGGTTTTCTGCAAGCCGGAGTGAAGATTGTTTGAAAAAGTTCTAAGCTTTCCGTTGTAATAAGGTTTTCAACGCTTATCTCTTTATATATCGGCTTTGTATAAGGATGAGTATGACCAGAAGTCAGGTGGCATGGTTTTAATATCGCTATTGGGCACTGCTCGCATGTTTGCACGTAGAAAGTGTTCCTAGAAAAGTTGTCCTTCTTCTTCGTTAAAGTGCGGGCACTAATAAAGCTAATGCCGACATGTTTCACGGCGAATGGTCGTAATACTAACAAGGAGCGTTCTAGTCACTAATAGTGGGCGTCTACAGGACTCCATGTCCTGTAAGCTTACTTTCATGCGCCTCAACCGCAAGCAGAAAGCTAGCAGACTGTTTTTAATGGCTCTAATAATTAACCGGCTAGATTGCTTCTGTTGCATAAGCATAAGGGTATAATTTGGGTAGCTGATTGCGGAGAAAATTCTGGTTTAAAATATCTTTTATATCATACTCTTTTCAGTACCTGCAAAGGCGCCCGTTTTTCTGGATAACGTAAGAAGCTCAACTTGTTCCTTCGGACACACGAGTATCTTCATTGCGATTAACCGTAGTTCCTATGGTGCTAACTGAGAGCTCATTTCCATACCTAGAAATTATAGTGACAACGTACTCGATTAAAATGTCATATTGAGCTTTGGGACTTTTCCAAGTATAACTCTTTAGGTTCGTTTACGTCCCCTCATGTTCACATACACACTGAAGCCACATATTGGCGCTTCTCTAGCGATTAGAAGGCGTATGCGGGGTGGACGTGGTGTAGTGGTATATGCACAGACTCCTCAAGCAGAGGGTCGCGGGTTCGAATCCCGTGCGAGGCAATTCTTTGAAAAATTCTTTTCATAGAATTTGTATGTAGTTATATGTAAATCCCATCGGCGTCAACTTTGACTTGAAGGCATAACACTGATGTTGGAGTTATTGATTGCTGGGCTAAATGTAACGAACTAACAACTAGCACGTACTAAGACCCACTGGTTGAGGATGCACTGGTTCGTCCCGTCCAGTTTGACAACCACCTCTGGGAAAAATATCGAAACCAAACACACCTGAGTTTCAAACTACTACACCACCCACCCGCGCCCTGGAGAAAATATCTTATTTGTTTCCTCTTCTTTATATTGAATAAGACGATCTCGATAAATAGCTTCATCTGACAATGTAATGTTTAATTCCTGCCAATCAGCATCAGATAGATGCGATATTAAAAATGGAGTTAAAGAAGTCACTAGATAGAAAGCAAGCCCTTTAGTTGTGTAATTTATTTTTTTTTTATAAATGGTTTTTTGGAAATGATTGCACACAGCGCGGGCGAATAAAAATTGGGTAGGAAACAAAGAGATATACCGATGTACGTTCGTTTTAGAAAAAAGGACTCGGCAGGGCATCCCATAATCAAGTTGTGTGGCTAAGGAAAAAATCACAATATTTCAGAGTACGTCCGAAAGTAGGATTGTGGGTTAACTGATGAGCATTCAAATGTTTACGATCTGATTCTTATCTTGTGCCGTGAGGTAGATTTCTCCCTCCCACGTAAGACTCATAGCGGATAAGAGGATTTTGGTGGCTGAAATGACCGGTGGCAAATGACCTAAACTATTTTAGTTACCTAACTGCTGTACCAGAAACTAAGTGATGTAGCGCTTAGAGCGGCTTAAAGGTCCACTTAGACCAGTTTTAAGTCCATTCTAATACCAGTGGAAGAAGGTGAGAGGGCTGCTCCTGGAAGATCGTTGATCTTCGTAGAGCGAGATTATTTATATTGGAAGAAGTAAATGCCTGGTGTTTATATTCTACATAATTCATGCAACAGCATGGCAATTGGTGTACGCTACAGATTCCTTATCTTATTCGTTCCTGTATCTCTTATAGAAATATTTATGAGGAATTCTCAATTGCTGCATTTGAATTCCAAAGGTACAGTGCCTCGAGAAAATTTTTGTGAGTTTCAGGATGTCTCTTCTCCTTTGAGAAGGACTAGGTTAGGTTAGGTTAGGTTTAAAAATGGTATGATGAGATCACACAGACACAAGGCATCAATACGGGCCCATCGCGATCCCTGTGGAACCAGTTGAATTTGTCTTCAAATGGTAAAAAATCTAAACAATCTCCCTGGTGAAACAGCCAATTTCTGCGATCTATATCCCCCAGGTGTTCGAAAAAGTGTTGCCCTAAAAATTTTCTTCGATTACGCGATACCGCAGAATCTGCAAATATCCGTATATGACAACTTGAGTCTTTTTGCGTGTTTCCGCAGGAGACAATGTCCTGTCAGGATTCCTATTGCTGTCCTACGCAATCCCTGTTTAATTCTATTAGCTTTCTAGATCTTTTTCCGTCAAAAAGCGGCCTTGGATACCCTGTGCCCTTCAAGACTTGATCACCTTAAGTTGGCAGTCTTTGTGATTTTCCCCCGATAGTGCCCTTCACTGTGCAGAGGGGTGGTTTGATGTTGGCAACTACATTATTTTCGAGTAGTCCTCCTTTTCCTGGAAGTTTATCCGATTGTTCATTTTCTTTTATGTCCCAGTGCCCTGCCACCCAGCACAGTCTTTCCTGGTTCTGACTGCATAGTGCATTGAGCACTGTATCATATCAGAGTTGATGTAAGTTGATTACATTGTCTTGAGTGGGGCCTAGCTATTTATGTAGATAACAATATCTCTTTCAGATATCGATCTCATCTGCATTAGCTCATCCGCCCGAGGGCAGCAAGAACCTCTGATTGGAAGACTCTGCTTGTGCCCGGTAATCTAACAGATACTCTTAGATCTGCGTCTTCTGAGAAGATACCAGAACCTGTACCTCTGTTTTCCAGCCATTTGTGAAAATTGCAGTTACATTTGACCTGATTTTTGAATTTTTTTTCAGTCCTCCGTCTCCGGATATATTACATCATACGGGGATGTCGAAGCCAACCAAGGAAGGAATTTCATCCTTAAGAATTGGATTGGTCGGAAATAGCTCTGCTAGGACCATATCATGTCCAAAACTACTGCTCTTGAAGTAACCTAGATTAGTGAGTCGTATTGAACTGTTGCCAGCAAGTTTTTTGTTCTGTAAGTCAAGCGGTGTTAGGTGCAGAAAAGTGTCCAAATGCTGCCATAGGAGTGGTACGGAGTGCACCTGTAATGGCTACGGAAGCTGTCCGAAAGAGGCAGTTCCATTCCGTTGAGAAAGGCTAAGATTGCTTGGAATCGAATATGGGCCAAATTAGTTATGTTGTATTACAGCTGTATCGATGAGTCCAAAGAGATAAATGCTGAAGAGACCACTTAAAATTGTGTCATTCTTTTGGCAAAAAACATTGGTGGCTAGACGTTGCCAACCTGCCTACCATATTATTAGTTCGTAGGAATCCGATTTTGGCTAGTTTATCAGCGACGAAGTTTGCTGGAACCTCTGAGCGTCCTGTTGCTCAGCAATCTCACTTTCGAAGTAATTGTGTTTGAAATGAGGGATCTGGTCGCTGACTAACTATGTAAAGTACGCGGGTACTGGATTCATAGTGGCCCAAGTACCGATTTGCTTCAGTATGTGCGTAGATTAAGGGACTTATACATATGGTATATGCAAAGATTATCGGAGAAGATCAATGCCAATGGTTAACTGAAACGCATCCATCTCACAGATGGAAGCCGATTTCATCGTTTTCGGTAGGCATTTTGGCAACCTAGAAGTGAGTGGTTATAAGCAGATCCATGGATTCTTTCTTGGAATTAACATAGTTACAATCCGGTTCCTTTAGTACGCCCGAAGTTCGAACTTGTTTTAGGCTAAATAGTATAAACCAATATCATTTTTACGAAACCATGAATATCAGCCGTTAACAGAAAATAAAACGTCGGAAATATACGAGGTGTGTTCAAAAAGTAAGCTGACTTAATATTTTTAAAAAAAAAATATTCATTTAATCATTAATATTAATCCTCTTCAGATATAATACGAGTACACTTGTGCAAACGTTTTTCCAATCCTCAAAGCACTTCTCACAGCACGTTTTGGTATAGCCTTGAGCTCTTCCAGCTATGCCGTTTTTATTTCCTCAATCGTTGCAAATCTCCGTCCTTTCATAAGTCTCTTCAAGTTTGGGGAAAGGAAAAAGTCACATGTGGCCAAATCCGATGAATATGGTTGCTGGAGCACGATTTTCGTGTTATTTTTGGCCATTAAATCTCTCACAAGCAACGATGAATGAGCAGGTTTGAGACATGAATTGTTTTTTCCACAATTCCGAACGTATTTTTCGTATTGCTTCTCGCAAACGGCGCATAACTTCAAGGTTATACTCCTTATTGTCCGTGCGACCTTGAGGTTAATCGAAAAAAAAAACAGTGTTCAAAACTTAGACATTTGATCGAAGTTGGCGTGTTTTTTTTCGGCCTTGATTTTCCTGGATTATATTGTAACTATATGCTCATTATTCCTCACCAGTTATGACCCTTTTGAGCAAGTCAGGATCATCATTGACGTCATTCAAAAGCTCCTGAGCTATGCTCATTCGATGGTTTTTCTGATCAAAATTAACAAGTTTCGCATCAAATTTTGCTAACATACCTCTCATGCCCAAAATATCCGAAAAAATTGCATGACACATGCCGGCCGATATGCCAACAGCTTCAGCAACTTCTCTTATGGTTCTTCGATGATTTACCAAAACAATTTTCTTCACAGCATCGACGTTATTATCTTTTGTTGATATGCTGGGGCGTCCAAAGTGAGGTTCGTCATTGGCTTCTTCTCGGGCTGTACCACTTGTAAACATCTGCTTAAGAAACTGTAAACATATGTTTGAAACATGTGTACCAACACTGCAAAAAAAAAAAAAAAAAAAATTGTTAATCGAATTTAAGTTGCCCGCTTAATAATTCCGTTATTTACTTTCGGAATTAAATGAAATGAAACAAAAGAAAGAGGAGAAAGAAGAAATAATAGAGTAAAAAGAAAAAGAATGAGAGAAAATGTAAATGAATTTAAGTAGGAAAGAATTGAGAAGAGTGAAAAGTACAAATACATTTGGCAATTATTTAGCAGAGAAAATTAACTCAAACGCAGAAATAGCGTCTAATATACCATCGTCGTGTAAGCATACATGTTTTCCTAGTTTGTGTTCTCTGATGAACACATACTCAGATCTGGTAGTGGCTGAGAAAATCTCTTTCCGTTGCTTCATGCAAAGCTTGAGAAGCGTGGCCTCGACTTCCTCAAAGCTATGTTTGAAAATATAACCAGTTTCCGTGATTTTCTTTTAATGGTCGAGACTTTTTCTTGATAGGTCTACTACCTATTTCCTTTGCAGGGGCTTACGATATTTTAGTGATTCCAGGAGCTAGTTTTTTGGACGACGTGGTTGAAGCGTACAAATTTCCACTCATTAAATTACGTAAAATTCGTATATGTTTAAAGAGATAGAACAGAGCAAAAATGTGAGATGTTTAATCGACTTGAACGTGTAGGAATGAATTGATTTGGTGTTCCTACATCACATCACTTCTGCTCACGTACTATCTTAGATAGTGCCACAAATGTGAGCACGCACTTAAATATCTATTTTTTCGAAAGTTAACTTTTGCTTACTTCAGATGATAATTTATTTCGGAGCGTAGCTTGCTAACTTTTAACCGCTGTGTCTGTTAAACGCTGCCTTACATAAGTCGCCTCAAATTAAACACAAGGATGTAGCTGGGATCCTTTCCCATTTGAGCGCACCATCTACCATAAGATGAGGTTTTCCTTTATCGCGTTGTTCCAATGATATGGATTCGAAGGCACTTCGGCCCAAAATAGTAGTGTTCATTTTCTTGAATGCCCTGGTCATCAAATCGGTCGAATTCCATTCCATTTATGCAGAAGGAACCTTAAATCACTCCAATAACTTTTGTTTCCGTGAAATCAATGACATTTTTGTCCATTATTCCGCGGCATACGAAGGGACTGGGACTGTGGATGACTAGAGGGATTTATTTCTCAGAAGACTTGTTAATCAAGAGATGAGATTGTTAAGGGTTTCTATAGTGTCAGCAATATTTGAATACTGTGCGGAGCGTACGTAGACTCATTTTAAAGTAATAATTTGCCATTGTGTTATGCAAATTATTACATTGTGTTTTCTCGTTAACACGATATGCTTAAGTTTACACTTACTTAATACACATTTTTCTAGGATCTTACTGACGATGCAGAGATCTCATTCAATGGTTCTACTTTGATCCGACTGTCATATCATCCTTATCTCTGCATGATTGGGTTTAATATTTGTGTCCTTAACAAGTTCTTTTAACTTTTTGATGTAACTTTCAAACATAATTCCTGCAGAAATGGCCTCGATCAAGCATCTTCTTTGTGAGAAACCGATGTTTCTCCCGTTTCTTTTGCCAACAGGGTTCGTTAGCGGCCTGCACCGCCGGACCAGAATTCTCGTCGTGGTAGATGATGAACTAGCATACGAAGATTATGTGCGGCATCTTTAATGTTTTGCTGAATTTTTTTTTTTTATTGATACGTTATAAAATAGTTAACATTTCAGGATACTGCAACTAGTATATATTGTACTATGCTAATGAACAGTTTTAATTTAAAAATAAAAATAAAGAGTACATTATATAATACAGCGTAATTATAAGAATGTTTTAGGAATTCATGATTTTTGCAATATTTGTTATTTTACATTTAATAATTTTATACAAGTAAAGCTAAATAAAAAAATGTTAAGTAAACCGCAAAGTTCGTGTGGTTTGCGGCGATTTCCTACCATAATCCAGTTTAGTTTTCTTAGCTTGAAGTTAAGTTCTTCTTATTTCTTTTTAAGATGTTCCTTCCTTCTTACCTTGGGGTCTAAGTTCATCCACAGGTAATTAGCTGAATCAGAATAGGGAATTTCTACT
Source organism: Volucella inanis (assembly GCA_907269105.1). Lineage (NCBI taxonomy): Eukaryota > Metazoa > Arthropoda > Insecta > Diptera > Syrphidae > Volucella > Volucella inanis. The sequence continues at coordinate 204,352,930 of OU026153.1, read as the reverse complement.
CGCGATAGAAATATAGGAAGTCGCATGAATTTATTATTTGTAAAATTGTTTGTTTTTTTTTCACGCACTGTAAGAAACACTGTGTCATCGGCAAAAGTAGTTATTGTATAGGGTGATTCATCGTGAGGTTTGATTTATAATGTAAAATAAAATACATAAATTTGAAAGCGAACTTACAATTTTTATTATCCGTTAAAAGAACAATTTATGGCATTTAGTTTTTGAAAATGATATTATGTAAATGTTGGAAACGATTACTTCTGAGGTGGTCCATTCGAAAGGTCCAATTTTGGGCGACTCGTTCGAGCATAGCGACTGGCATCTGGCGTATAACACGAGTAAAATTGGCTTCCAAAAAATCAATCGTAGCTGGTTTATTCCTGAAGACCTAAGGCTTCACATATCCCCTGAGAAAATATTCCAAAGGTGTGATATTGCACAATCTAGGCGGCCAGTTTACCGTAGCAAAACGTGAAGTTAAGTGCTCACCAAGTCCATTGTTTCATGCGCTTTATGACTCGTAGCGCCGTCTTGTTGACTCACCGATACCATTTACTTGAATTTCAGGAAGAATAGTTCGTTAACATGACGGTTACCATTGACGATAACATTCTGATTTGCCTCATTTTTGAAGAAATATGGACCAATGATTCCACCAGCCCATAAACCACACCATACCGTTGTTTTTAATGGATGTAATGGTAGTTCTTGGTACTCTTCGGGTTGCTTATCAGCCCAAATACGGCAATTTTGTTTATTAACATTGATCCAGAAATGGGCTTCATCACTGAACAAAATTTCACGATAAACCACCGGATTTTCATAAAGTTTTTCGAGAGCACATTCACTGAAAATATGACGCAAATTCAAGTCGCTGGCTTTAATTCTTGCATAAGTTGAATTTTTTACGCTTTTAGGACGATATCCTCACGAAAAGTACGCCAAGTTGTCAAATACGCCAAGCCAAGCTGCTGAGAACGACGACGATTCGATTCATCACGGTCTTCGCGTACACTCTCAGCTACAGCTGCTATAGTCTCTTTACTACGTGCTGGATGTGGTCTAACCGGTCGAGTATCATCCAGTTATGTAAACTGGGACACCAGCTTGCGAATCGTATTGGCTTCAGTAGGTCGATTATGCGCACCGTAAGTTCCTCGAATCGCACGAAAAACATTTCTCACAGTATTTGGAGACGCTGATGTGGTGTAAGTCATTCTATGATGACTTGCCAAACGATACTGTCAAAAAAGGCCTATTGGAAATCAAAACTCACGATGAATCACCCTGTACAATTTGGAGGTGTTTTTATGGCGTTGAAAAAGAGTAGATATACAGCTGGGACTAGATACTACCTTGTGAAACCACAACCTTAATTGCTTTGAGTTCGGAATAGGAACTATCTTGTCTTACCCTTAAGTGTCTATTAGTGAGATTGGTAGAAAGTTAAAAAAAAATGGGCAAAAAGGAAATTGATCTATAAGATGATGTATCGTAATGGTCTTTGTATGATTTGAAAATCATTAACACATTCATAAGTATTGCCAACTTGAGAAAAGCTCTTGGTGGCAGCTCTTGTAGGACCTCAGCAGTTATAAAATCGTACCCAGGTGATTTTTTGCGATTTTGATAATAAATATGATTTGATCCGGCGAAGTGAAAGTAATTTTTTTATTAGACTGATCTACTTCTGGCCAAACGTCAATAAGATGAGATTCATTGGGTTTGATGGTATCCATTAGATACTCAGCAATTAAATCAGCCTTTTCGTTGTCTGATTTAGCCCAAGTGTTTCTCGACCTTAAAGGTGGATTCTGCTAAATTGGACGTTTTAAGTATTTTGTAGACTTCCAAAGGGAATATTCTGTTTGCTTATCAGCAGCAAGTTCATTCACAAATCTGTTGAATGACTGATTTTTAAAATCCTTTAACTTATATCTTATCAATGTAGTTAGCCTATTAAGTAGTGATTTATAGAGTGGATATTTCGTCTGATGCCATTTTTTTCTAATCTTTCTCTTTTCAGCTATAAGATCCATTATAAACCTTGGGTATTTAATTTCTGTTAGTTTCTTTGTTGCAGTAGGAGTACTTTTCCATGCTGTAATTTGTATTTGTTTGGTAAATAAAAATATTTCATTTGCCAATTCAGTTTCGTTAGATTTTGATCTAGTAAGACTCTAAAATATTGTCAATCCGTAAACTTAGAGATCCAGAGAAATTGAGAAATAAGATTTTAAATTGACAATATTAACACCGTGCTTAAGACACTGCTCATACGTCTGATCGAGTAGCGCATAGAAGAAATTTTACCTCTGTGGTAGAGTGAGGGCACATCAGGCTTTTGGTGGAAAAGTTAGCCCTCATGCAAACTGCTCAGATTGCTGATGTTCAAGACCTTTTGCCTGGGTCTACCTCTGGTGATAAATCTATATCTAAATCTTCTACAAAAATTACCACAGTGATCACTACAGTGATTGTAGTGATCAAAGCCCTCTGATGCTGCAGTTAACTCTCTCGTGAGAGTTCATCCGTCAAAAAAACTGTATTGTGTTTTACTTAGATCATGCGGATATTCCTATGTTTACCCAGGTATCATTGCGCAGGTGTGAATGAGCAGTAACATTTCCGTTGTCTGACTAATCATACTGCAGCCACCCCCTTCGTCATTTTTAAACTGTGCTGTGGTATTATTTCATTATTGTCAGGCCAAAGTGAATAAAAATTTTGTGACGGTATTTTCTGCTCCTGAGAACCTCAAAATTTGTTAGCTTAGAGCCAGAGAATTGACAGCGACGATGGAAAGTACATTTCTTTTGAAAGCTATTCCTGTGCTCAGCTGGGCAAACGAAGGAAAATTTATAAAAATGATCCTAGAAAATACTAGAAAGTTCTGATTTTTCTAAACCAATGATCCTTAATTACTGCGAACAATTGTTAAGTGCTGTGTATCTTCTACTCTCCGTAAATATCCAATTGACTGAAATAATCTATAATTAAAACAATGGCTCTTTTTACCAATTAGCAATTATTATCACAAATGCTGTTCCTGTTCCTGCACTAAAAATATGTATTCTCCTTTGTCCCTGTAGAGAGCAACCAGACTAAATACAGAATTCTTGTTCAAGATACAACTTACATCTTACTTTGGTTTCGTGCTCAGAATAAAAATATCACCTTTCGATATGTTGTAATAAAATCACCTTTATCTCACAACAAAGGTTTTTTTCAAAACTTTCAGATTCATTTAATTTTATTGCTCTTCTGGTTAAGGACACTTTAAGTTCTGTTCAATGAACCGGTGTATCTTTTCAGTTCCACCCTCGAGCTATCGTTCCATTTGAGCCTACGATAAAATTATCCTTTTTCTTTCTTAATATAATATTAAAGCCTTCCATCGTAGTCATCTTATATATGTCTACCCACCTACGCAATACCAATTTTCTGTCACAAATTTATTACGTACACTCGAAAACTGACTCACTACACACTGTCCAGTCATAACTTATGCTAAAGTGTCTAAAACGTAATTACAACATGACATGCTAAATGCCATACAAATACAAATAAAAACCCAAAACCTAGAGAAGTAGAGACAAACCATTTTCCACAATCCCGGAAATCACTGACGACACTGCTATAAAGACTTCATAAAGTCTATCCGAAGTCTGTCCAGAAGAAAGAGAAATAAAAAAAAAAAAAAAACACCAACTACCTCGAACGTCTCAACAACCTACAACATCTTTTAGTTCAACAACAATGCCTACTTCGACTATAGTGGGTACTATCCGTACAACCGCTGCATTAAGACTTGACCACTCTCCACACTATCGATGCAGGCTCTGGAGAGTGTGACTAAGTGAGTGTTCCTCACTCACTGGTTCTCTGCTCCAGCTCGAAATGGTGGATAATTAATGCATATGCCCAGGCCTATGGAGTTGTCCAGCTACACGTGTTATGTGCATCCCGCTTGGTGCGCACGTCTCTTTGCGCATCGGCTTGAGCACTAAATCTTGACTACAAGTCGCGAAGTAGAAAGGCTTAAAGATTCAATAAAGGAGCACAGTAGTAACGCCATATGCTGCCGCTGCCGATGCCGATGTCGCTGTTGCTGCTGTCGTGTTAGTCGTTTTCGTTGCGTCTTTTCTTCGAATCGAACCCACGATCACCCACCCGATACTTGGATTTAAACGCATGTGCGATAAGTACTCATACACACAAAAGCATATCGTTTTATACCCACAGTCCTTGTGGACGATCGTTTGTGGTTTACTTTAACGTTAGAGTCTCTATCGGTTTTGGTTTCACTTGAATGGTCATTCTCGTAGAAATTATTTTCCTAGGCGAAGGCGCATGCGCACATTTGCGCATTGTTTTACTTTCGAACTCCGGGAACTAATAATTTCTAATTAAATTCAAAATCTACGCAAGTGTTTTGTTTGTATGTATGTTTGTTTGTTTGTATGTGATGTTTAGTTGGAGTTAAGCCCAAAATCAAAATGGAACACGCACATAGTCGATGGTCAATTAAAAAGAAGAAACAGATTTGATACCGCTTTTCCTTCTAACGATTAGTGCCGTTCACTTTTGTATAAGAAAACGACTTCAACTCTCGAAAGCTCTGTGTGAGCTAATGTTTTTAGAAGGGGGCTCGCTGTAGTTAAAGTCCGGGACTTAACATAAACAGTAGAGATGTACAATGCATAAAATGGGGTAGAAATGAGCGAGCTCGTCAAGTCTTATTCATTATTCTGGAATCTATTTATGGCACAACGCTTTCGTCCTGATATACCAAAGTTTAGATCGGTTAAGCTTTTAGAGTAATGGTTTTCATTAAAGTATCTAGGTATTCCTAAATCAAGGGCGACTTACTGCCATCGGCTATCTATGGGCATTCCTTACAGACGTATGCTCGATTTTGTGCTCGGTAAGAACTTGGTACTTGAAGTTAGAACTAGATTTTGCAGAGTACCAGTGTTGATTTTTTTTTTGTTTTTGATAATTCTACGAGTATTCTTAGAGTCGTTAGTGTATTAGTGTTTTCTGGCACTAATACATTAAGATTAATTTGGGTAACAATTTCTAGGATTTATTAAGTTCACGACATCGAAGAAATATTTCCTCTTCCGTTCCACGTTCATATTTCGTAAGTTGTATGCCGCTAAAATCTAGGTCGATGTTTATCTTCAGCCAACAATCCTTTTATTAAATTTGGTTACCAAATCGCGAACGTTTCTTTATCCGAAGAGTTTGCGGGTCGCTTCAAGTGTCATTGAATATTTTTAGTCGAACCCCAAGTTCTTTAATTGGGCGAGGTGTATGTCCATCATATAATTTTAGTTCGTCGTTGTATATTCACCCCATCGACATTGAAATTGTATCGAATCAAAATTTTCGGATCTCTTCTAAGAAGATCTACGATCAATATTGCTAAAGTTTGAGTGCATACATAGTCGTATGCTTGGCAAAATTCATTGTAGAGTAGACTTTATCTAGTTACTTACTTACTTACTTGGGTTGCGCTACAGTTCTTGGTAACACTTGGCCTCAATTAACGAGCCTATACAGTTAGCCCGATCTTTAGGTAACTACCTTCAGTTGCTTACTCCGAGTTGGTCGTCTAAGGTGCTGCCTTTCGTCATTGAGTTGACCAGCTGGGTCATCATTGGGATGCCAAAACTAGACACGGTTCTATACAACTTGTCTCTATAAATGCTGTTATATGCTTCCTCAAGATCGAAGAAATGATGGTGGGATCTGCCCAAGTGTGAAGATGTAGTCGATTGTGTACATTCCTGGTCTAAAACCCCACTAATAGGTACCAATCAGTATTTCAGAAATTCACACAGTATGACGGATAAGATCTTGTATGCGATGTTGAGGAGGCTTATACCTATAGTTGGCAGAGCTGTGGAGGTCTTCGTTTTTGTAGATCGGGCAAACCATAATGAGATTCCATTCATCAGGCGCACACTCTTCCGGATCTAAGAAATGAGTTAGTGTATGTTCTCAAAAAAGTCATTTTCAGCAGTGTTGAATACCTCAGTTGGTGAGCTGTCAAATCCAGCTTCTTTGTTGGATTTTAGCTTATATATACTATATATTGCTATATACTATATATACTATACTATATACTATATTATAGACTCTGCAGAAAAAATTTTTTTTTATATTTTCAGCACCGACAGGTGTCCACAAATTTGTAAATAATTTTTATTTTATGCTATGTTGAGATGCAATGTGAATTGGTGGTGTGCTACAATTTCCCAAAACCGACAGTTCTCGAAAAAAAAACAATTTCTAAATCTACGTCTAGTTTAGTTTAGTTTAGAATAGTAATTTGAAACCGGGAAACCACGATACATGTCTATCGTTTCCTATTAAGGTGCCATCTTAAGTAATATGTTATACTTCTGTCTTTTTGAAATAAATTTGATAAATGTCAAAAAATTGCAGAACAAGTTGGCCTCTACACGTGCAGGGATTTCACCTTAGTCATTATCAGGACCATAAAAGTTAAACTAAACCGCAAATGTTTTTGAGCGAAAACTTCGCATTGCTTCAAATGTACAGAATAATCTGCACTCCTCCTTGAAAAAGTAATAATATGTCAAGCTCTTTGCTATCTTAGCTATCACTAAGCAAATATTCATGCTAATTCTATCATATTATGTACTCTAATATCAGACGAGTACCTGTACAAATCAGCACCGTAAAAAGTATCTTAACACATTGAACTTCATTTCGAACGATGTTCTGCACTCAACGATATTATCGCACTCATTATCAAACTCGACAAACATTTCTGCTCTTATCGTTCGTTTCATTTTATTATCCGTTCGCGTTAAGATTTTTATCGAATATTGTATGTATTCCCGAACAAACTTCATGAACAGAGCTAACTGAAATGAAAACGAGGTATGTTCGTGCGTAATTGTGGTGTAAAATTTATGCGTTTCCCGCCGAAGAGTTGCGGAATACGAATGCCAAGTCAAATATTGTGCTTGACGAATAAATTTAATTCATTGTCTTGAAACATTGATGTGAGCAGCTGTAAATTTTATAATAATTTGAAATAAGTTCCTTTTTTTTGTATAAATACAAGACAATAACAAAAGATATGAATAGCCACGTGCGGCTGGCGATTTCTTATTTCTGGAAATTTCTGTCTGTTGGCTTACGATTTTTTTTTGCTGAGACCGTTTGTTGTGTCATCAGAAATTGCATAAAAAATAGAAACAAGACAAGATAAAAAAAGTTTAAGTTTCCAGTTCATTTATTTATTTTTTCTGCAACAGAAGTGATGATGATTAGACATTTTGAATGAACGGAAACACACATCTGCATATACTCGTTTGTACATATGCATATGTGCATATTGTGCACGTAAAATGAGGGAGAAGTATGCGTACAAAAGGTTAACATGGCGCCTATGACAGTTTGTTGAATGTTTTTGATTTTTTTTCTTTGGAACATGACACTGTAAAAATTGTATTTTGACGTTTTTTCTCTTGAGTAATTTAACTGTCAATTAAATTGACCGTTGTCTTTCCAAAAATCTTTATGGGGCTTTAATAGAAAAATCGTCTATATCGGGTATATGATCAATATATCCGTCAAAGGTGGGGCGATGACATTTGCCCATATTCCGATAGATTGACAGTTTTTTTAAAGTCAATTGTAGCATTGCCAAGCTATTGTATTGACCCATAAGAAGTCAGCAAATAACGCCGTCCAATGATTACAGAGATATATATTAGGCAGCCCTAATAACGTATTTCATATCTAGAATCCTGGACTCGACACTAAAAAGTGGAAAATCAATTCTTACATGGAGAAAAAGGAACAGGAAAACAAGGAATCACACACGTCCTTATTTGAACCCTAGAAGGGTATATATGTAGGAGGAGAGGAGACTGAGAAGTTGTTTTTTGCCAAATTCACCAAATTCACCAAATTCTCTACGAAACGAACTTAGGATGGTACGAGTTTGTCGTTGCATACACTTATTTTCCTTACCGGTTCTACCACCATCAGCAGCTGTACTCATAGAGTATATCATCATGCGATGGTAATACTCAGAATACTATTTGTGGCAGAAGCAAATGCAACGTAAAATTCTGGCTACAAAAGTAAGACAACATTCAATTTAAAGCTATCCAACAGCGGAAGCTATTATGGTTCATTAATGTATGTATACAAGATGCTGGTGACTCTGAACAGAATCTTCACTGCTAGCGTGTCCCTGGCATACATACCAAAACCTAGTCAACAGTGAGATTAGCTATATAATGAAAATCAGTCTAACCTCGTTTGCGTTGTAGCATAGAGAAAATTGTCGAGATTCCTGTTCCAAAACTACTTTGTGAATACAGTACAGATTCGACAAAACTGCACATCAAAATCTATCAGGCAAAATTGAAGGCGCATTCGACATTGAGAGTGCTTTCGACAAAGCAAAATTTGACGGCATGTAACTTGGCAAAACAACACGCCGTGGACGAAAAATTAGTTTTGTGACTAAATGCTTTGCTCATTACAAATGCCGACTACGGCCATTTTGCTATGGTGGGGAGAAAACATCCTTTGTCCACTTCTATGATGCGTGTTGGTCGACTAATTGCTTAACGCTGTCAATAGGTCTAACGTCTAGATTCAATCATATGCAGACGATAGATCAGTACTTTCTATTGGATCATTTTAAGTGCGGGCCCTAAACGTGATCGACGATTGGTGCATCTCAAAACTAAGTTTGTTTTCTTTACGAGAAGGAGGAAGCTAACTGGCTAACTCATATAGTTTGATGGCATTACCATACTTTTCTCCAACTAAGCTACGTTACATATTTGGCTGTCATTCTGGATAGCAAAATTTTTGGACTAAGCGTGTCGCGTCGAAAACCTTCAAACAACTGTCGGCAGTATAAGGGAGATTTCGGCAAGACATGGGCCTTATCACCGATGAGGGTCGTCGAGGATCTACATGGCTATGCTAAAGCCAATTACATCTAAGACGTTTTGTGCCTGGTGAATCAAGGTTTCATGATAATACGTCGCTGCTACTTTTACTTTATAATAGACTCTGTCTCGGATGCAAGACCATCTTCCATTAAAAAAAAAGTTAACTTTGATACAACATGCACTGAAGTTTTGACGACTTTGCGCGATGATTATCTTTTGGCACCAGAACTCCTGTTGCTGAATAAAATCTGAAATCGGCTTTTCTGTCGCAAAAAATGATTTTGACCATAATCTAAGTCAGAAAACGAATGTAGTTGAGCCTTTAGAGATGGCTATGATCTAGGATGCGGGTTTGTTGCCTTTCTGAAGGTCGATAATGCTAAATTTCACTCCTCGTTAGGAAAACTTGTCACTGGACTCTAAATGAAGATATACGCAATCCTGATGGTAATGAACTAAGTCTTGATTGGGTCCCAGTTTACAATGGACCAGCAACAAATAGGAACAGGCAAGACTCTTTTAGGACCTGAACCTGCGTTACGATTGCCTGCGGCTTCAGTTAGAGATTCCATTGATAAAGACCAACGACTTTCCTGCTGTCTGCCAATAGCAACAACTTCAGACACTATGCTGAAACGCTGGTTGTGAAAGTGATGAGGACACTGCGAAGTTTTATTTTTGTGAGCGCCCGGCTTAGGCTCTTATCAAGCTGCAGATACTCGGTGCGGATGTTGTGGGTGTTGGTACCTTAGGCATCTACGAAATATTAAGAAACTCCAGCTCCGTTCTGACATCACTTTGTCTAAGCCCTTTCTTTTCACTGTATACTTCTGGGATGTTTACAATAATCAATAATAAAGCCATGTAAAATGCTGTCGTATACAGTCTCTAAGTTGATACTGAGATTGTGAGTATCAATCTTGATTTCCTGCGTTCTCTTCAAGATTTGTTATAGTGTGAGTATTTGCTAAATCGTGGACTTATAAGGCCGCAAACAGAGAGATGTCAGCCAGTTCAATGACAAATAGTTTTCACAGAACCACTTGCATGATTTTTAACGTGGTGTTTAGGAGATTGTTTCTTCTAAAAATTGTGTAGTTTAGAGCGTCCTCTTAATTGGGGAAAAACGAAGTCACATATGTACTTTCCTCAAACCGAATCTTGGATATGAGCAGGTGTATGCGAAGTCACGTTCTGCTGCCTTAAATAACTGAAGAGCTATCCGGCAGCCTTGTAAATTTGGATATTACTTTTCTGACATATAAGCCGCGCAGACAGAAGTCTTTGCCTTCAACAACTAGGCGAACAGTTCGTTCTGCTTGATAGCGAAATTTTGGTCATCCTCGTCGGTTAATAATATCTTTTCGTATCCACAGGTGTGCATTTGGATGTTGTTGCTTGATAAGTACCTTAAACTTTTTGGTAAGATTTTGGAACATTATTCCTTGAATAGTACCTATCTATTTCCTTTCTCAGAGGCTTCTCGAACTCCATTTTTTTCTTGGGAATAAGCCAATAACCTTGCGTTCTACTTATGAATATCTTAAAGAGCACACTAAGCGGTAATACCTAAATTTTGCTCAGTGAACCTTATGTAGTGAATTAGTTATGGCAATGGTTGAGCGAAACTCAGTACTTCAAGAGCGGCGTTTCTGAAGGTTTCTTGGCATCAATAGCACCCCTTTTCGGGCTTGATGATGACTTCAAGATCTTGTTGTCAGGTAGAAAACCCGATTGGCAGCAATTCATTGTTCTTCATTTAGTATTTCTCAATTATTTTGGAACCTGCAGCTGCATCAAATAGGACGCAGTTACCGTCACATTCAAACATTGCTCACATGTTTCGATTATTTTTTTGGGGAGCCCGTGGAAACACGGTAGTATTGTCTTTTTTCGCTGTGAGAGCGTGAGTACATATGGAACGTGGAAGCAATTAAATTACTTAATTTGGCACTTCTACCTTCCGGTTTGTCCAAATACACGTACTGGGATGACGCGACGATATTGTGATTTCACTGCACTACTTTATTTTATTTTGTTTCTGTAATATATAGTTTTGAATTCGCTTCTCGCTCCGTCAAACAGATAGATTATATAAAATTCACCTGCACCTGAGTATCGTTGTCTGTAGCAGCACCGTTATTGCCGTCTGCCCAGAAGCCATAAACCTCCATTACAATTCTATAAATTATAAATTAAATTAAAATTCAAACTGCAATCATACTCGTACGAGTGGCAGAACGAATTACAGGCATTTCATTCCGAAAAAAACTCATTACACGTACGATCGCATCGCAAAAATAAAATGCACTTCACAAATTAAAAAAAAAAAAAAAATCAAAAAACATACATTTTTGTTGCTGGTATCGTATTCAGATTTTATATTTTAGTTATGAGGGTCTTAGGAAGGCGGACTCTTCTTTGAATTAAAAGCTATCTCAAGGCAAGATGTGAAGTTAGCCACCCCTGTCACTCATTTTACCAATGCAAGCCACCGTAGGGCTCAACAAAAAGAAACGCTCTTCAACCTGTTTCTCCATTAATGACAATCGGCCGAAAATTTACCGTATTATTCGTTTCATAAAAAAAGAACACACTACAAAGGCAAGCTATCAGAAAAGGGGGAGAGAGAGAGAGAGAAAAAAAAAATGGTTTTTAACAAACTGCCACCGGCAACATTTTCTGGATCAACAACAAATTCCAGCACTTGACAGCCTGAAACATCATTGTGGTCGAGTCAGGAGGGCTTGTTCATTAAGATGTCTCCCCCATTCAGATGAGTCGCAGTCGAAACGGCCAAAGCTCCCATCTTCCGATCGTTCCATCATCATCATAACCATTACCAAGGCGCATGTGTATGTGCGAGCCGATCTTCAACTGTCATCATTGATTGTTGGGTAATTATGGAGATTTGAAATATCATCGACAGATGGACGAGAATATTCTTAAAAATAAATTCAAACGTGAACCGCAATCGTAATATGAATACTCGTACTCGTTTACGATTGCGATGTACGGATACAAACGCAGACGCAACACTAGAGATTGACCTAAATCTCTTTGAACGCTGTCGCTTCGATACAGAGATGTTTAAAAAACAACAACGACATTACAAAAAACAAAAAAAAAAAAAAAGAAGAAGAGAAAAAACGAATCCACAACATGACATGGAGACAACAATGACAACAAAGACAGGTTCCATTAATTGACTGTCATAATCTGAATGTCAATTGTTGGGGAAAATAAGGTTTTCTTTTTGCTTCTTTTGATTCCCTAGTTTTCTTCTTTTTCTTTTTCTGATTGTCATCGAGGATTTATTTATTTATTTTTTTTCATTTTTGACGGCAAGACGTTCTGCAGAATTTTGCGAGTAATACATATGATAATACTTGGAACATCTTGATGGGGAGATCATATTTTTGAGAAGTGTCGTTTTTTCTGGAGTCATTTTCGAAGACCAGGTGCACAACGTTGGAGACAGATTTATATCTCGCAAGAGCTTTTTGGTGGTGGATTCTCAAAGGAAATGGGTCAGTTTAACGATGACCTTTGTCAAGGGTTACACCTGAATGGTGAGGGCGTGACGTGCTTGGAATTCAAAATTTAGGAAGTTTATGATGATATGGAGTTTTTGTTTCATTTTAGGCGATGTAGAGGCGAAAGCCATTTCAAGGGAATATTATGTTTTTCTTTTGAGGCGTTGAGAGTTTCGTTATGGAAATGTTGTGACTGGAATTCGGGGGATTACGTATTGTAGTGTGAACTTTGTGACAATGCATGTCCTGCGGTTGTGGGGACTGAGGTATAAAAGTGTGATATTTTTCTAAAGTTGAGGTATGGAGTTGAAGGAAGCAGTTTGCATTCATAACCAAATGAATGGCTTAAGTTTCTAAATGATAGTAGTTCATAGTTCTTGTTTTGTTTTTGATGACACAAGAGTTCGAAATGGATCAGGATCTCAGCCCACCAAACTTACACGACGTCGAGTTAGATGATATCACCTTACAACTGCGCACATCATACTAGAAGTAGTCCTGGATCTGGATCGGATTCTACTTAAGGACTAACCCAGCTAAATTCTTTACTTTCTTGAATTTTTGTATGAATTTGGTTGTCAGACCGAAAGTCCTTTATAACTTCAAAGTTGTAATTGGCGATTGTGACATTTCGTGCAAGAAGCCGATATTATTTTACCCTCGTTCACTGTCAAACTAAATAAAGTGGCTTCATCCTTGATGTTTTGCAAATACCTCATTTACTGCCCGCTGTCAATCTCAATGTTATCAACAAATGCAAGCAGATTTACTGATTTAGAATAGATTGACTCGAAAGTTCTCTGTAGTGCATTCTCCGTTTCCATTTTTTACAGTCAGGCGTCAGTGAGTCAATTTTGACGAGATGCTGAAGCTAGATATATATCTGAATAGTCAGGCTGTAAAAAAAAAAAAAAAAAAAAGCAGATCGGTACGGAACAATCCCTAGTCTGTACATGTAGTCCTGTCGTTTTGTGGGTAGCGAGATGGATTTTTTACTGACTCTAATCAGCATCGTGTATGTTATTCTGCCTTTCGCTTATGCCGAAGATTTGCTTACGGATCTTTACTGTTAGCTAAGGAAAGCGTGATAACGTCTGAATTATTTCTGTGTTTCGCTATATAGCCTGAGAAATGAACCCTAAACTTCTGGCGTATTAGTTGACGAGATTAACCACTGGTTTCTCTTCCGGATTTATGCATTAAAATGTTTCATGTTTATCTTCTTGTTGTTATATTTTCGAACATTATTTCTACTATAGCTGTAACAACAGTAACAACAACAACGTCTTGATGATTCAGAGCGCTGCTTAGAGCTGTTTAAGCGAAAAAAAAAGAATTTTTCATGCGACATGTGATATGGCCCCAACAAAGAGGTGATCCCTGATACTGAAACTTATTTTAAAGGGTTGAACTAATCGTTCTATATGGTATAAGAAGGGCATAGAAATCTTAGAGCAGGCACTGGAATAGGAACATAGGAAACTATGTTAATAAATAAAGTCGAATTTCGAGTTAACTGTTACGTACCTTTACAAAAATGTGAAAATAATTCGATGAATACCATACAGCTCCGAAGGTTCAAAGATCCGAAATACCAGAGGTTTATATTGCGTAGATCGCAATTGGGTCTATTTTTCTGATAGCCACATGATCTTGAGATCGTCATGTCCAAGCAATGTTGTCATGTTAACCCGCAGCAAAGTCGATAAGCTTAAGTCTGTTTGTAGACATGGTGTCATTTAAGCTTTAATTTTCGACTATGCTACCAAAGATACACTACTCATTTAGTTAAAATCGGTTAAAAAGACATTGATGACGTGCTGAAGATATGCTTCCTAGACGTTGTTAAGGAGCTGGTAGAAGTAAATTCTCGGTAACGCCATTCCTTCCCGCTATGGGGAGTGTGAGCATATAAGTCGCATTTTTGAGAAATTGACGTCAATGACAGAATTATTATAGACGATTCTTCTTCTTACTGAAATCTGTCAACGGTCTCACCACACTGAAAGCATCGGTGAATGCTACTGTTCCGTACTGTTCTACTGTAGACAAAAAATCTGTTTCTGACATTTGATAACGAATCCGTACCTAAATGTACACTGCTTCGGGATATGACTTAATAACGGGAGAGATACTTAAAGCGTTGCCGAAAAAAGGTTTGCTAAAGCTGCTCTATCTTATAAATGCCAGCATTAGACTAGAGCACGTACCGCACCAGTGGAAAGTAGCCGAAGTTAATATGGTTCCGAAACCCGGTAAACCGCTGACTGAAGTCAAGTCATATAGACCAATATCGCTTAACCCGATTACATCGAAGGTCTTTGAGCGAATCCTTCTTAATAGTCTTAAACCAATTACCGACACAAATTCCCTCTTGCCTGATCATCAATTTGGCCTTAGAAGCCAACACTCTACAGTTGACCAAGTGCATCGAATAACCGATGTAATTGAACGAGCAATCGAGTGTAAGTTAGTCTGTTCAAGCGCATTCCTTGACGTTTCGCAAGCCTTTGATAAGGTATGGCATGAAGGCCTAAAATATAAACTCCGAAAAGCCCTACCCCAGCAATTGTCTTGTATTTTAGGTTCATACCTGGAAGACCGACTCTTCCGTGTGAGACACGGAAACGAATGTTCCACTTTTAAAACAATAAAGACGGGGGTGCCGCAAGGAAGTGCACTTGGCCCTCTGCTATATTTGCTTTTTACCCGCGATATACCGCAAACAGACGACACTGTCCTAGCCACATTTGCTGATGACACTGCCATTTTGGCAACGACATTCGACGCTAAACTAAACTAAAATGGAGAGCACACGTCAAGAAAAAACGTGAAGAGCTTGAAATCAAATATAGAGATATTTACTGGCTTATTGGAAAGTATTCCAAGCTTAGCTTAGAGAACAAACTACTGTTATACAAGCAAGTGCTAAAACCGATCTGGACATTTGGTGTAGAACTTTGGGGTTGTACTAAAAATAGTAACATTAATGTATTACAGACATTCCGAAACAAAGTTCTTCGAGGTATTGTTAATGCGCCGTGGTACATTAGAAAAGATGATATCCACAAAGACTTGGGAGTCGAAAACGTTCAGAACGTAATTAAAATGTTTGCGCGAAAACATAATAATCGATTACAAGGTCATACGAATATTTCTATTCAACAGATCCTCGACGAGACAAATTTATTGCGCCGTCTGAAAAGGACTAAGCCCCTCGATCTAGCGCGGTGATTAGCAGCGCGTAATTTTTCTAAAGTACACAGGAATTTTCAATGGAAAATCGCCTGCAGGATATCTTATAAGAACAAAATAAAATGCCATAGAAGAACTGCTTGTTGAGTGTGAACTCAGTCGTGGTTTGCATAAGGAAGGTGTTTTTTAGTGAGCAAGAATCTCACACTACTATAGGCTCCGGGCCTATAGTGTCTATGAAGATTTCTCACCTTCCAAAAGAAGAAAACTGGAAAAATCTCAAACGAGCCAGGAATTATTATAAGGCATTTCTTTAGTGAATGACCAAAACCTCGGCGTAAAATTGAGGAAAAAAATACTAAAATGTCCCAAAGTAGTAAAAGTTAAAAAGGAGTTCTTCCACATTCACCATTCTAATACTAAATTATAATGAAAATGGACAAGCCCAATCTACTTACTGTGCACCTTGCAGCTAGCCTAATGCTTCTAAATTGTGCCATGTTTCCATCTACTGTTCTTTAGGCTGAATTCACTGGTTCAAATGGTATAACTTCCTTTCTTCTTGAAATGTGTTCTTCCACGCTAGCAAAACAACTCCGTAAGCTTTTCCGTCAATCTTAGACTTTAAAATACTTTTCGAGTAGACTAAAACCAGCATTTGCCCATCATGTCCCTAAAATCCTTTATTTCACTGCACTAACGAGTACCAATTTACACTGCACTTCTTTCCAAAACCTCTCAAATTACAACAACTTTTTAACGACCAGCAGTACGGGTAACAACAATTCCAGTTGTGATTTGATGGGATGTCTAAACGAATAGTGGGACCACCACTTTCATTTGAAATCAACGAATCTCTTCTTACATGAATTAGAAATTATCATTTCAACGGTTTTAAAAGTTGTCTTTAACGGTTTCAGGTGTGATATAAATAAAATAAATGCTGGTGTACCCTAGGTCTCAGTGCTGTCATCTATATTTCGAGACTTATTAGACTAATTGAGGACCTTGTCGTCAGACTAGACGAAGACTTGTCTAAAATATATGCCTTGTTAATAAGTAATGGACTTAATTTGAACTCAAAGAAATCACAAATGATTTTAATATCAAAACACCACTTTGACACGGATGGAATACCACCAGTAATCCTGAACGACAGAAATCTCAACTTTGTTGACGTAGCTACTAATTTAGGTTACACAATAAATAGACCACTCTCCGCTGTTGAATACATTAATTATGTTGTTAGACAAATCTATGCTGGACTGCGTAAACTCTGGCTTTCTTCTTGCCTCACACCTGTAGGCACTAAGCTCAGACTAGTAAAAACACTATTTCTGCCAATAATTGACTACGCTGCTGTTCTCTATTGCAAGCTTGATTCCCTCTCGCAACATAAGTTACTTGTAGCCTTTAGTGATATGATAAGGTATGTTTACGGACTTACTCGATACCACCGATACCACCACACCTCACTCTACGCTGTTCTTGGCTGTACACTCAAACAATTTCTCGACCTTAGACGTTGTGTGTTCAAGCACAAAATTATTAAAAATAAGTCCCCTGCATATCTGTTTGACAAGATTAGATTTTCTCAGTCTACCAAAACATATAAGATCATCATACCTTCCTACACCTATTTGAACTCCTCGCGATTCTTCTTCATCCACGCTACCGGGCTATGAAATACACTTCCTCTAACGACTAAGCCCTAGAACACCTTAAGCAATAGCAACAAATACTCTTCTACCTTTTTTCTCTTCTACTCTACGTTTCTTTTATATTTTTCTTCCTATTTTCCTTATCTTTATTCTATCTTTCTTCTCATAACTTTTCCGCCTACCGTCCCCTCTGTGTCACCCCTAGTTCTAATGTATTTTTATTTTATTTTTTTCCTTTTATTGGCTCTTTAAATTCTTATGTTTAACACAAATTGTGAATAATTTACATTTTTTTATCTAAATCTATTCTAAAATTAATTGTAATTTATGTATTATAAAAGACTCTGTTTTTCTTATTATACTATCCAATCTATAGTACATAACAAAAATTGAATTGAATTGAATTACCTGCTAATCGATTTTAAGTCCGCAAATTACATTATCTTTGGAGACAATCTATACAGAGATTTATCAGAGTCTATCGTTTAATTCACAGATTTACAAGCAAAACAAATTGAGCAGAATGACGATAGAGAAGGCTTCTTCCTGCTCCGTAAAGGTCAGAAACAGTCTCCCCTTGATTTTAGGCAACTCACGTAGCTTACTTTATTTTAGATAGATAAATCAAACTATAGAGCAAGGATTTTTACTCGCTATAAGGCAAATGAACTGAATGTAGCTGAAAAATCTCTCTTATCAATTAAATTTATCTTATCTGATAAGGATCAGTTCTGTAAGATAGCCAAGATATGCAGCAGTATCTCAACGTCACCATACGCTTCTTCATATAAGCTAAAGTTATGCATATTTTTTTTTGAATAATTAACGCTTAATACATCGTCAAAGGGTTTTTAACAAGACATGGTGTGCAACACCAAAAAGGGTCTTCCGGATATAGAACAAGGATTACTCTATCCTATGCATCCATGGCTCTCGCAAATAGATCATACGAAAGAGATATATGTTGAATGCGATAAAGCCCCATACATTTACCGACGATCCTGTTATACGAAAAAAGGACAACGATTTTTGGACATTCATGTTGAATGTTGGATATTTAACTTGCAAAGACCGCTATAAAGCCTGTCTCAAAGCTATTCAGAAAGTGCTGATGTATTTACAGGACAAAAGGAGAATTAAAAAATTTGATGTCTACTACGATGAGTGGTATGGAAAATGAAGCTATAGGCCCGGAGCCTATAGTAGTGTGAGATTCTTGCTCACTAAAAAACGCCTCCCTTATGCAAACCACGACTGAGTTCACACTCAACAAGCAGTTCTATCGCATTTTATTTTGTTTTTATAAGATATTCCATTGAAAATTCCTGTGTACTTTAGAAAAATTACGCGCTGCTAATCACCGCGCTAGATCGAGGGGCTTAGTCCTTTTCAGACGGCGCAATAAATTTGTCTCGTCGAGGATCTGTTGAATAGAAATATTCGTATGACCTTGTAATCGATTATTATGTTTTCGCGCAAACATTTTAATTACGTTCTGAACGTTTTCGACTCCCAAGTCTTTGTGGATATCATCTTTTCTAATGTACCACGGCGCATTAACAATACCTCGAAGAACTTTGTTTCGGAATGTCTGTAATACATTAATGTTACTATTTTTAGTACAACCCCAAAGTTCTACACCAAATGTCCAGATCGGTTTTAGCACTTGCTTGTATAACAGTAGTTTGTTCTCTAAGCTAAGCTTGGAATACTTTCCAATAAGCCAGTAAATATCTCTATATTTGATTTCAAGCTCTTCACGTTTTTTCTTGACGTGTGCTCTCCATTTTAGTTTAGCGTCGAATGTCATACCGAGATATTTGGCCTCGTTCGCGTAAGGAATTCGTACTGCGTTGATAAACACCGGTGGATTCTCAATTTTCTTGAGAGTGAAGTTCACGTGGACAGACTTGTTTTCATTAAGCGCGATTCGCCAAGTCTTTGTCCAATTGTTAATCCGTGTAAGGGCACGTTGCAACTTGGCAGTTGCTTCTTCGACTGTTTTAGCCGTTGCCAAAATGGCAGTGTCATCAGCAAATGTGGCTAGGACAGTGTCGTCTGTTTGCGGTATATCGCGGGTAAAAAGCAAATATAGCAGAGGGCCAAGTGCACTTCCTTGCGGCACCCCCGTCTTTATTGTTTTAAAAGTGGAACATTCGTTTCCGTGTCTCACACGGAAGAGTCGGTCTTCCAGGTATGAACCTAAAATACAAGACAATTGCTGGGGTAGGGCTTTTCGGAGTTTATATTTTAGGCCTTCATGCCATACCTTATCAAAGGCTTGCGAAACGTCAAGGAATGCGCTTGAACAGACTAACTTACACTCGATTGCTCGTTCAATTACATCGGTTATTCGATGCACTTGGTCAACTGTAGAGTGTTGGCTTCTAAGGCCAAATTGATGATCAGGCAAGAGGGAATTTGTGTCGGTAATTGGTTTAAGACGATTAAGAATTATTCGCTCAAAGACCTTCGATGTAATCGGGGGAAGCGATATTGGTCTATATGACTTGACTTCAGTCAGCGGTTTACCGGGTTTCGGAACCATATTAACTTCGGCTACTTTCCACTGGTCCGGCACGTGCTCTAATCTAATGCTGGCATTTATAAGATAGAGCTTTAAGTATCTCTTCCGTTTATTAGTCATATCCCGGGGCTTTATTGGGCTAAAGCGTGTCTATAACTTGTCTTAGTTTCCTAAGTGTAGCCTTTTCTACTGGAAAGTTTGTCGTCACGTCTAGCGTATTGACATTCTCAGAAAACACCAACCCATCGAATGGTTTAAACGTTTCTGCAAGATGGTCGGCGAAAACATTAGCTTTTTCCTTATCTTCTTTCGCCCAGTCATCCTGGTTTCTTCTTATTGGCGCCACGTGTATTTGGGGCTTTCGAACACTTTTAACGGCTCTCCATATGGAGTAGTTGGTATCTTTTGTCGCTTTGAGTCTTTCAAGATAGTTATTAATACCTTGATTATTGAAGTCCTTGATCGATTTTTTCAGCAAGTTTCAGAGCCTATTGAAGGACGTTTTATCTTGTGGTGCGCGGGTTTCATGCCACTTTTTCCGCGTCCTTCGTTTCTTCCTTATCATTTCTCTGATTTCCGGTGGATATCTTATGCCGACTTTGGGAACTTTCTTCGATTCGCGAGGAGTGTTCTTCCAGGCTGCTTGCTGTATGACTTCAACAAAACGTTCAACTTCTTTTTCAAGTTGATACGCCGTTCTAAGTGCTACTTTCAACTCAGTATTGTCTACAACGTCTATTCGGAAATCTTCCCAGTGAGTTTTGCTGTTAGTTAATCTGGGTGGTCTTTGTTTCTTAACCTAGGATTCGCACAGTGAGAGGATAACTGGAGAATGATCGGAGGATAGATCGAAGCCCTCTTCAACTTTGACGTAACTAGCGTTTACTCCTTTTCCGATAAAGAAGTCTATTAGATCGGGTGTTTTAGCGACATACGAGGGCCAACATGTCGGCTTGCCTGTTGAGTAAAAATAGCAACCACATTCCATACCAGCCCTGTAAAGAGTTTTGCCTTTTTGAGAGATACATCTTGAGCCCCAAAAGGTGTGCTTCGCCTTAAAGTCGCCACCAATAATGAAGATTGCTCCAAGAGAGTTGAATAGGTCAATAAATTTCGTCTTTTTTTATTTTGCAGCGCGATTGGCAATAGATTGAGGATATATTAAAAGAGTAATTTTTATTTTTAGCGCGCACCACGGTCATTTGAAATTTGTCAAGTTCAATTATTGCTTCCAAAGTATGTTCAATGCAGTCTTTTATGAATAGGGATGACCCGCCTCTTGCGTTTCCCGATGGATGATGAGCGTGGTAGTCACGGTAACCTTTTAGTTCCACGCGCGATTCTGTTGCCAGGTGAGTTTCAGAAATTAAGCATATGTCAATTACTTTTTCCTGCATGAAAATATTGAGTTCATCAAGCCTTTTCTGTAGCCCGTTGGCATTCCACGCAAGTATATTGAGCGTCTTTGCCATAATTAGTTACAGAAATTGGCTTCGAACTTAAGAAGCCGTTCGAATATTATCTTATTTATTTTAGTCTGTTCTTCTAGTCTCTCAAGAATTACTGATAACACATTTGAGGCAGGATCCGGTAATGTACAGTTAGTCATATTAACTCGCGCCGCTATTTGCGCGTAAGTTTTTCCACTTTCCACTTG
Organism: Volucella inanis; assembly: GCA_907269105.1. Classification (NCBI taxonomy): domain Eukaryota; kingdom Metazoa; phylum Arthropoda; class Insecta; order Diptera; family Syrphidae; genus Volucella; species Volucella inanis. Next base: position 204,331,394 of record OU026153.1, on the reverse strand, counting down.
CGCATTGTTATTTTTGACGTTGTTGTTATTGGTGATTTTAGCGTTTGTCACCATTACCTTCTTTAAAGGCTTTGGAGTAGGAACGCTGTTGTTATTTCTCATTCTAGCTGTCCCTGCGTTTTTCAAAGGCTTCGTTTTTGATTGATTTCGTAGCCTTTGCAACTCCTTCGCGACTTCGCAGCCTCGATAATTAGCTGGATGTTTTCCCTTGCAGTTAATGCATATCGCTGGGGACTCTTTCGTGGCATTGCACTCTCGAGTCAGATGTTTGCCAGCGCATTTTACACAGCGAGGTTCCTTCTGGCAGTAGGTCTGAGTATGGCTGAATCCCTGGCAACGTGTATATTGGGGAATCAACCTAGAATTTATCCGCGGAGGTTCAATTTTGACAACAAGTCCCAAAATTGAATTTATGGCATAAATTCTTTCTAGGCCTTCGGTTTTGTCGAAAGTTAGCCTAAAGAGGGGAAGACCGCGTCTTGGGGTCGTCCTCTCGATTTCAACATTGCGCTGTTTTTGCGCAAGTATATTAGCTGCGTCGATTATCTTAAAATCTTTATTTTAAAGGTCATTTACGATGTTTTCTTTAAGGCAAGAGGGGTGCAATCCTCTAGCTACAACGCATATGGGTCTTTCCGTTTTATTTTCATAGGTATGCGATTGAGTCTTCTCGGCATTTAATTTTTGCGAAAGCGAACGGTAGTTGTCTGGATTAAGGACATTAAAAGTTAATGTATCATTTTTGCGAGATCTTACTTTATAATCGGTTGAGCACAGTGATTTCAGGATTATGTGCAACTTGTTGTAGTCCGAGATTCCAAAAACGTTTATTGGCGGCGGCGGTCTTTGTTTGGGTTGCTTTGTTGCCTTATCGACCTCAGCAGTGTTAAGGCTGGTTTGCTTCTTTGTTTGTTCAATATCAGGCGGGGAAGTAGGTTTGCGCTTCTTAACTGTCTTTTTTTTAAGGTATCCAGTCCGTTTCGCGGACTAGCTCTTCTTCGTCCGTGTGAAAACTCGAGTTTTCGGGGCGGTCAAGTAGCGAGACAGACTCAGACACAGATTTAAATTGCGGCTTAATGGCATCTAGTTGCTTTTTTAGTTTGGCACAGAGCAATTCCATATTTTGGAGTCTGGCGCGGAGATCAGAATTTTCGCGTTCGAGATTTTGTAGCTTATTTGGTGTAATGCTATTGCCCTGAGCTACCGACTGTGTTTGATTTTTGCTTTCGCATGATTTTCCTAGCGATCCGCGTGCTGGAGATCTCGTGACCCTTGAGCATTTTTTAAAGGGGTCCTGGTTTATATTTGTATTATTTTGAATATTATTTGAACTCATTTTAGTTTCCACGAGTAGCGGAGAAAGGGTAGTCCGTCTGTCCAGAGATCCGCATAAGGTTGGCTGATCCGGAGGTCGCCAAGTATCCGGATGCTCCGTTAGAGATTGAGCTATTTTTATACTGGGCCCCCAACCTGGTCGATTCTGGCACGGGTCGCCTAACACCTTTATCCGGCCCAGTGGATTTTAGTCGCCTCTTACGACAGGCATGCCTTACCTCGGGTATATTCTAACCCCTAACCTGAAGGAAGATCATTGACAAAAAAAAAAAAAAAAAAAACAGAAAAGGATCGGACCAAGTATAGACCTCTTAACTCCTGCAGTTAAGAGGCAAAACTCAGACGAGACGGTTTGGTGAACGACTCTTTAATAACGGTTGACGAGATATTTAAAAATCAGCCGCACTGAATTTTCACTAAAGCCGAAATATAGTCTAAGTTTTTGACATAGCACATTATGGTCGACACTATCACTATTTTCGTTGCTTGATGTATTTTTCAATTTGATTAGCCAGGCCTTCTCGAGGACTTTTGATAAATATGGTAAAATGCTTATAGGTCCAAAGTCAGTTAACGAGGAGGGCAAGATGGTGGCAAACTTCCAAAAATCAGGAAAAGTGGAAGCAGTATTGCAAAAGTTTATTACGGCATTCGATTTAAGTAACGTACAATATTGACTACGTCAAGTTCTGATACGACATCAAAATTAAAGTCAAAACCAGTTGCAAGGTCAGGATTAGGCATAAAATGTGGTCCGGTTATAGCGTTGGAAATGAACGCATCATTAAGGTCATCTATATCAGGCATATCTACCGTTACTTTCTTTCCAACGCCAATCGAGCGAAGGTTGTTCTTTTTGTAATGGAGGTGGAGCAGTTACGCGCACGGGAAAGATATTCCAATTAAGAGTAGTTGGTCTTGACCTCCATTTAGAATACAGCTTGTTTCGTATTTTAAAAGTTTGGTGGACTTCGTGCATGTTGTACGTGCAGAAGATTAAGTCATGGTCGGACATACCAGTTAAAGGTTATTGATCAAGAAGCAATCGGTTAGAAGCCATTATAACGTCAAGAAGGCTTGAAAGGTTATTAGGAGAAATGCGGTTGGCAGTTGACTACCGATAGTCCCGAGCCAGCCGCAAAATCGAGCAATTGCTGTGCTTTGTTATCATTTTTTAAAAGATCTGCACTTAGATCGGCACAGATCGGCGTTCACACAAGACGACAGATAAGATTTTATATGTATCAGTCTCCTATGTCTATGTAATTGGCGCAGTTAAGAGGATTTTTTTTCTTGTGGATCTTCTTCTTCACGTATACTTTCTGTCGAGGAAATCTTCGAAATGAGGAGGTAGGTGCTCTCTGCCAAGTCATCTGCCTTAAATAGCTCAGCTGATAGGCCATCCGTTTTAACAATCTTTATGGACTTCAACTTGGATATTGCTATCTTTACTTTATTTTAGTCGGGTGGACGGAACTCTTCACTTTCACCGTCCAGGTTCAGTTGTACATTCTCTCTAACGGCTGAATTTTTAGTTTTTCCTTGCCGTTTAATAATCTACATATGGTTTCTCCATATCCTCAGTACCGACTGTGACAATACTACTAAATTTCCTTGTTCATCTCTACAAGCGTCTCAGTTGTTGTTGTCTCAGATCAGTTGTTTTTACATCTTGGTAAAACTTTCGAACATTGTAGTAGGAGTAGCAACTCTCTTTTTTAGTGTATTCTATTCCAACTTAAGGCTTTCACCATCCAAAAATAAACAGCATGTTTAAAAAGTTACTTAACACTTTGTTTGTAAGTCTCAAATATCGTTTTTTTTAAAAACCCGGGGATAAAAAACGGAAGTACTTAGATGCTTCTGTGGACGATATGTTGTCTTGATAGGGCTTTAGTGATGACTCATGCAAACTATAAATACCTACATTCCTAAAACAAAAAGTGACTACAAGTCTCAATTAAATGGAAGCTCACCTTAGCAATTGACCTCAATTATTCTCTTTCATATGTTTGTAATGACTGTACTCATGGAGATATGGGTTCGAATTTGAGGATCTTATTAGTCAAAAGCCCACTTACAACGACACTTAGACCCTGGTCAAGGCTAAGAAGTCCATGCACTTCTTCAATGTCAGATTAATAACAATGACACGATTATTAATCAATCGAAAATTTCCACGAAAAAAAAACCAATTACAGTCAACTCTGCCATCACTTGACAGTCATTTGATTGTGTTGTCAAAACAAAATTCCGTAAATTCAATCAGCTTAATTAAAAAAAATAAAAATATATTCTGTCAAGCGAAAACTGCAACAGCGACAAATGCTCTTAAATTTGACAAATTCTTCCATTTAAGCTTTTACATAAAGTGACAGTATTCTGACAAATTGGACGTTGTTTCTGTATCTCTCTCTCCTTACAGTATTCGGTTTTTTGATCTTTTTTTCACTTTCAAAGAAAGGTACTCGTACTTTCTTTCCAAGAAAATATCAAAACAAACATGACTTGATGTCGAATAAATAGAATGCACTTTATCAGCTTACTATATTTGACAAACGGACATTTTAATTACTTTTGACGTTTGGCACTTAATTTCGCTCACTTTCACTCAGTGCAGTCTCAAAAAAAAAAAAAAAAGAAAAAGATATGTTCATTGATCGAAAATTCTTTTGGGACGTATGAGTCTGACAATCATTCCATTTGTCCCAGTTCGGCAGCGGTACTTGGAAATTCTTCGCTTTAATTATAACCATTTGGAGCACTTTGGGACACTTTGGGCCACTTGGAGGATGCCAGACATCAGCGGCTGTTCCAGAAAAACAAAAACTGAAAGTTATTACTGCATTACGCTTATCTGAGAGATTTATGAAGCGTATTTACGGAGTCACTCTTAATCTTTGTATTGAGGCTGTCGAAAAATACACAAAGATTACGCAAACGTTGTAATTGCTGAAGGTACCATTCCGCTGAAGTTTTGTCTTTCATTCTTCTGCTTGTTTAAACAGTTTTTTTTCAAGGCTACAAATTAACTGGTTAGAGATGTGGAAAAATGACACTATCGGTGACAGTGTAAAAAATTTAAATAAAGGGAGACGAAGTGAAGGGGAATAACTGAGATTGAATTTTTGGTGACACACAGTTGGCGGCGGAGGTGATGACACAAAGTGACAGATACAAGAGTGACTTCAGCGAAAATGAAATTGTCGTCAATGGGAATTCCGCAGAATTCCATGGAAATTGAAAGTTTTAGCAGATGTTGACATTGTTCGTCCTGCACTACCTTTTTCGTGGGTCAATTGAGATGTGACAGCAAAGATGATACGAGAATCCTTAAAATAGAACGTCAAATATTGTTTTAACTAATTTCAAAGAAGACTCAGTGCATGAGCATTAGTGTTTACTGCACAAACAGAAGTAAAACACCTGTGATACAATGGCAACTGTTAACGTTGGCCTTGAACAATTGTGCCAATGATAATTCGCCAGTCTAATAAAGCAAAAAATCCAAATCATTTACATTGCAATATAAGCAAAGTTTTCAGCCGTTCTGATGTTCACTACACGTTAACTCTTATTCCATCAATAAAGTAAAGAAGGTGTTTCTTCTCGATTCAGAAAACGAGTCGGCGGACGACTTAAGCTTAATTCATACCCTGATGCAGATTAAATACCATATCTATCATGTATTTCTCCTGAATGAGCACTACGAATAGGGCGTTTCAGCCTATATTTTATAGAATTTTTTTAAGGCTTGATTGTGGTATCCACCACTCTTATGTTTTAATGAAGTACGGTCTGTGGGTTTTACGTACTTTGAGATTCACCCCAACTCACTAGATTGCTGGTCAGATCAGCCTCATGGGGATGAAATAACTTGTCTTTCCTAATGTTTCTGCACCACACAAGTCATGAAGGAGTACCCAAAGGATGTGTACTCTCAACGCTGCTGTGGGCTGTTTACGAAATAAGAGGACGCCTATCTCAACATCATAAACCGAGCTTAGACATATGGTAAACAAACCGTTTTGACACATTAGTGATTTTGTTTTGGCGTTATAAACTTTTAATTATGTGAGAATGTCTGATTCTGTCCAAATTAACCGTCATTTGCTGGAAGTGTTGATTTTTTTCTTTCCTTCGAAGAAAAATGCGACTGAAGCGTGAAGGAAGAGCAATATCCTTCGAAGACGCTGAATTGGAGATGTGTCATTTTTCCGCCTGTGAACAACTGCTTACAGCAGCGGCAGAAAAGGAAGGGTTTTCTTCATAGCATCATGACGGGTGATAAAAACTCAAAGAGAAGAAAGTCATGAGGACTGCTCGTTCATGATTCTACTTCGTCGACTCGGCCGAATATTCACGCTGCGAAGGTTATGCTGTGTATTTTTTTTAGACCAGGTCGGTGTTACTTACTATGAACTGTTGAAGCCCAACGAAACCATCACAGGGGAATGATATCGACTTCAGCTTTTTGAAAAGTAAAGATCTTGGTCAATTCGTCAAGAAATATCTACTCCAGGGGGAACTAGGGCGTTCGCATAGCAGCGATATTTGCTCCTGCATTCAGCTGGATCTGAAGGTCTGTTTCCGATAGGTACAACTAGTATAAGGAAGGATACTTGTTGAAAAATTTCCACTGTTGATGAAACCTTTGCAGGTTTGTTAACGCTTACCCCGAAGAATCCAAAGTGTGATAAAAAAACTAAGTAGTTTCTTGTGCTAACAAATACCCCAATTGAAACGTGAAGACTTTCGTCGGCAAACGTGATCAACTTCTGAGATTCTTCTAACTTGAAAAAGTTCATGCAGTACATGTTGAGTTAAATAAATTACTGGAGAGTATTACTCGGGAACCGCAAACACTCACTCACTTATCAGTATGAAAATTGTCATTATGACGGCATCGGGATCTTCTAGAGCGTCAATGAGAGAAACAATATCTGGTGGACAGATCTTTGTCGGTAGGAGGTCGTTACTTTAAAGCCCAATTTCAACAGCAGCAAAAATAGAGAGCTGTGAAAACTAAGTGTAGCAGCCCTGAATAAACTAATGCTCCTTACGAGTACACTGACGGCTGTTACGACGTTGCTGGGCTGAGCCATTGCTAGCCAGACAAAGAAACACCGCAAGGCAGTGTATTGAATAGACACTTGTCCTCTAAAGGTATTCACAATCAATAAGTTTCAAACTCTGTTGAGATGTAGAACAGACTTCAATCATGCTCTTCAAAACTTTGGCAATTTGGCAACAGTTCGCTTATTCTTACAAGCGTTTCCTATAAAACTGATGTAGAAAACTGGTGATATTTTGCAATCAAGAAAAAAACCCTGTTTCCCTGTATGCCACCGGAAATTTTCATTAATCTTAGTCAGTTTCTGATCATCAATGTTTCAATTCAGGTTAATGCTTTTTACCATCATGTTTGTAATTAGTGTGTTACAAAGTGTCACGAAGCTGGTACGAACGTGCAGAATACCAGATTTGTGACACTTCCGGCAGTACATCAATCTTCACTTGAATGAGACGAGCTGTCAAAAATTAATCATTGATGATATCTCAACCGAATTATAGCTCAAATTAGATTAAAAAAAAAAAAAAAAAAAAAAAAAAAAAAAAAAAAAAAAAAAAACAACCGTTCACTGCTCACACATCAATTACTTCAATTGCGATGTTGAGATGGTTGTTCACTCCTAAAATACGTTTTCAAATACCGACGCACACAGAGTGATTCTTATTGATCGCATCTCATCACAGAGATCATCACTTTGATGTGTTGTCAACAAACGACAACAACGATAGCAAACTATCCGCGATCAGCGATCAGCGATCAACGAACAACGAACAACATACAGCGATCAATGATCAACGATCATCTTGAAGATATAATGACAACCCGATCTTTTTTCAATCGCGTACACAATTTTCCAATGGCTTGTCCAGCATGTTAAGTGATGATGATTGACTCGTGTGCTGCGGTCTTGAAATTCTCCGGGGAGCAAAATGACGTTTCTGAGTGGTGTGGGGAACTTCAGGTGTCCAGTATTGGATTGAATCTGAATTGCTCGCACGGAGCACTCATCACTGATCACCGAGAACCGAACATCGAGCATCGAGAGAGAAAATTACAATTTATTTGCATTGAGACAATTGAATGGTTAATTAAATCGAATTAAAGCGGTTAGCTGGTAATTTCATTGCGCACACAAAATGATTACAGGTTTTACGCACATTCAGATGTCTGCTAGAGATTATAATCATTTTAGTATTGATTAAACTATAGCGCTCTTCCAATGAACTCGCACATACGAGCACGAGTACGAGTACCTACTAAGTCCGTGCGCCGTGCTCTGTACTCCATACTCCATGCTCGTAATGTTGTTGGATGAAATTAATGTCAGATGTCAGTGCAGAGAAATGTCAGTTGATGGGTAATGATACGCCAAAAAAACGCTGAGCGATGTCTTAAACGTCATTACTTGAATTTTTTTTTATTTTTTCGGGACGAAACAGATGAGATGAGATGGTCTGCCTACTTTTCGTTGGAAGTTTTCCTTTGTGGAAGGAGTTGTAATGATTGTGGTTTGTGGCCCGGTTCGTTAACCCCGATATTTAATGCTTGTTTTGATTACCTGTGCTGTTTAAATGTTTTAACGTTCTTCGAGTTTTGTTTTTACAATTTATAATGCTCAAAGAAGAGATGAGAACAAGTGAACTAATTGTGTCAATCAAAGGACAACGAATGTTAAAGGAGGAGCAGTCATCTTTAGCAGGTTGTTTGTTGTTGATATTTGAAGGTTTTCGAATAAATAGGTGTGTCTAAATAAATACGTACCAAAAGTGGACACCTGTAAAGAGTGTCAACAGTTGGTTTTGGGATGAGAAATTAAAGAAATTTGACAGGTGAAACGTCGAAAATGAAGCCACAACATGAACATCTTCATTGTTTATGTAGATCAACAATTATTTTTAAGTGAAAGCGACATCTGTTGAGGTTAATTATAAGAGTTGTTTAACCAGAAAAATCCCTTAACATGTTGAAACTCGGTTGAGTTCAGTACAAGCAGAATGATCATGATCGTCGAACTTGGATCTTTGTGTAATCAATTTTACTCGGTTTCTCATTGACTTCAATTTGACAGCGCAAAATTTGATCATTTAGATTAAAGATTCTTCAATTGAAGTGAATATTGTGCGACTGGTAAAACCAAGATGACACTAAGCCTACAGAATCTCTGGCAGAGGTGATGAGCCTGAAAAATTGTCATCCATCAGATTAAGAGAGATCCAAAATCCACAGAACTCTTTCTGCCTTGTGAGAAACTGATCGAGCTCAATGTGATTCCTTTGATAAGACTTTTTTCGAAAGCTGTACTTAGTACATCGTCTTACCGGTGCAAATATCTAGAACACGAGTATAATAGACAAAGAAGTTTTCTAATTAGGTATTCCTTACGTTGGCGAGATCAGACTAAAAGCTGTCTGACTAAAATAAAATGCGCGGTGATCACATTAGTGATTTTACAGATAAAGTGGATTTTCAGTTTGATGAGAATGTTTTACCTTTTCTGACCGAGGACAAGCCATAGAAATCTAGAAGCATTGCAGTGACCCAGCCTTGACTTTGATTATTTAATTTTTTTTTGGTTACTTGTTTGACATAAGATATGTCAAGATGATTGCTTTTTCAGCCTTTTTTGCTAGTTCTTCGGTCCAAAAGTTCGTTTAATATCACAGCGATCAGGAATAGAATGAGGTTATACTCCACAGCTATTTTGTGAAGAAATACGTGGCATTTTCAACCGCCCTAAATCCTATGGTGCTGAGTACTAGGAATTCGACTGGGGTCGGCTTGCCGCTTAAGTACATAGATTACAGTGTTAATCTGAAATATTGTATTCATCAAAAATATTGATTGGAAAATACTGTTACAATTAGTAAGCATGAAATATACCCGAACATTAATGTACATGATGGGCTTTACATTCATTAGTGATGGAAACAACGGTAATTAAATCTTGATGATACTTCGGGAGAAAGGACACCGGTTGACTGAAGGATATGTCCCTATAATTCTAGAAGGCTGGCATGGCATATCCCTCCATTTATGGATGCTCTTAATCTTATCGTCAAGTCGGAAGCCAAATCTTTAAAGAAAAAGTAGATATACTCATAAATCATAGAGCAGTACGTTCTTTTAGCAGGCATTGTAACTAGGATTTCGTTAAGTTTTTTCTAAATAGCGAGAAGCTTTGCAGGAAGGATATTGCGAAGCATGATCAGAAATTTATTGTCAGAATCGGAACAGGAGCTTTTAGACTTTCAGGATACTTAGCGCATACAGACTTTGCTTTGTTTGAAGGCTTCAGAAATTGCATCATTGGCCATGCTGCGACTTTGATGTCTCCTTGCTATAAATTTTATAAGCCTAGTGTATGTCAAAACTTTTCTGCTTTTACGATAATTTTTCCTGAACTTTGCTTCTCAAAGTCGATGCCTGCCTTTCTTTCTTTTGGTAACTCGGCAATCTCCTATTCAGAGCGAACCTAATAACGTGTTTGAGCTCATCAAGCAAATTTGTGGGCACGGTAGTTATTTGGTCTCTTTTTTACATTGAATGTGGAATGTTCGGACCCTTAACAGGCCACGTGCAGTGGAACAATTAGCAGAGGCCCTTGAATAGTATCACGCAGATATCACCGCCATCCACGAAGTACAATAGGATGAGTCAGACAAAAGGAGCATGAAAACTGTGACATATACTAGGTGATTGTTATAGGAAAGAAGGCGATGCAACGATCGAATGGAGCCGAACGAGCTCTAAGAGCAGAAGAACACAAGCTTCTCCAGAAAAATAAAAAAAGGGCATGAGAAGCGCACTGTCAGAGATATTGAGAGTTTGTATGGACGGAGTTTTTACTAAAAGATTAAAGGAACGTGTCAAGGCAAGAGGACCATTCAGAAGCTTGTAGAGATGAAGTAGTAAACCTTGTCGTAGTGTCACAGTTGGTGTCGAGAATATTGAAAAACTTTCTCTGCAGACTGTATAGCGGCGAAGAAGCCCAATATCCCTCATCATTCAAGCAGAATAGACCATTCAATCAAGACCAAAACAATTAAATTTTCCAATATCTAAAATAAATCCCACATATCAGCTGGACCTGACGGCTAACCGGGCGACGTATTCAAAGCAACTGGAAGTGACTTTGTGACTTAGATCTGGTCAAAAGAGTGTACGCCTGATGAATAAAATCTCAGCACTGTATGTTCGATAGACAAAAAGGAGACCCCCTCAACTATAGATGCATAAGTCCCACAACATCTAATACAATACCTTATCTGCCACACTCTGGCTGATCCTGAAAAAAATTTAAGAAGTCCAAGTCTATAACAACAACCGTTCAACGATTTTAAGGCCGTATATGAAAACACTTATAGAGGAGAGCTACATAGAGCTATGTCTAGTCTTAGTATTTCTGCCAAACTCGTCTGTCTGTGCAGAATAACGATTGGGAACACTCGCTGCTCCGTCAAGGTATGTAACGACTTAAACGAGATCTTTGATGTCAAAAAAGGTTTTAGACAAGGCGACGCGCTGTTAAGTGACTTCTTTGACACCATCCTTGAAAAAAATTGTGCAAAACTCACAAGCGAACACTGGAGACAAAATCTTTCAAAAACCTGTGCAACTATTAGCGTACACCAATGCTGTCGACATAATTGGGAGAACCCAGTGGTGCCTGGTGCGTTCGCTAGTATTGAATCCGGAAGCCTGCATTGACGAATTGGGTAGAATATAACAATCGACAGCTATAATTTCTAGTTAGTTAAGGACTTTGTCTACGGAGCCTCTGCTATGAGTTCTGCTAGAAGCTCTTCAGCAGAAATAAAACGGAATATCACTCTTCTCACTCGTCGTTTCTTTGGGAACCTTAATCATGGCATAGACTCTAGCGAAAGCTAGAGAATATTCTCATTCGTTCCCCGAAAAATTCGTCGAAAATATTCGGTTCTGTTTGAATTGACGGGCTTTGGAGGAAAAGATTCAATGACGAGCTATACGAGCTGTACAGCAACATCGAATTAACTAGCGTAGGATACAATTATGCTTAACGCAGATAGTTTTATACCTTTTATGAAAAAGCATATCATTCAGGACTAAATTCAATGAATCGATGATTAGAAAACGAAATCACCACTCTTAGAAGCAAGATTACCATGATAAATTCTGAAAAACAAGGTAAAAAGAAGGTAGTAACAAAGATAGAACCAGTTTCTATATTGCACACTTTAAAGCTAACCTCTGAGGTTAGTATCAGTGCTGGTTAAAGCTACATTTCTATCTATACTCCCTGTAGTATCGAGGTTATCCAAAGACAGCCCACGGTTGATTGAGCAGACGCAAATAAGAAGCTGACATTTTATGTAAGTAAACTCACCTCTGCCTTTTCCAGATCGTTAGGGAGATGTCTGTTAGTTTTCTTAAACCCCTTCACTATAGAAATCAAATTGGATGTAGTCTTTGACTGATTGGTCTGAATTCTGAAAGATCTATCAGGGTTAGTACGTTGGCTTAAAGGCTACCTATAATTTCAGGCTTGTTGAGGGCTTGGCTCCGTTTCACGGCCCAGAGCTTGGTTCATGTCTCAAAGTCAAAAGTTTAGAAACAATCCCTTCAATCTTACAATCTTACCTTCATGGCATTTAATTTGAAATGCAAGGACCCAATTTGTGAGCGAAACGTTATTGTCGTTAGTCCAAAAGTATTGTTGCTTCCTTACCATCAGTTAACCTGTTCTGGAAGTTACTTACTTTGATATGTATAGCGCAGCAGCCTTTAAGATTTAACTGGCAATGAGACTTTGACAATTTCTTTAGTATGTGCCTGTATTCTTACAATTAAACAGAGCGTTGATCAGTGAGTGTTATATTTTGTTTCGCACTTCTCTTTGTCATTTCTTGTTCCTGTTTTATGCGCAAATTTTCTGGTAAACAGTCCCATGTTGTCGCGTTTTTCAAATTCTTGATTGTTCTTGTCATGTCCTCTTTTAAATCAAAGTTTGTATCTGACATGTCTCAACATCCAATTCGCTTCTTACCCCTTTCGTTTAATATATAGTAAGTCAAGGATGACAAATGTTAACTTCCTTGCAACTCATTGACCTACACTCCATCCAGACACTCGACAAATCATCTTCCTGTGGAGAGTGGGACATGTACGGGGTCCATAACGTATCTTTTCTTGTGAATTTGAATCGCAGTTACAAGGAAATTCTGTGTATAACCACAGAATATATTTGTTGTTTTCTGTTTGCCCACTTTTGTACCTTTTGAACATTGCATCCAGCGTGAAACAAGCCCTCTAACACATGTACACTTATGTACCTATTGACAAGCTGGAGGAAAATCAAATATGCAAATATCACTTCCTTGTGGAGTGGGAACGTTCAACTTATGTTTTCATGAATAGATCACTTCTTGAACATTTGTCAAAGCACTGGACAAAACCAAGTTCCATTGACATGTTGGGCGCTAGTTGCCAGAAGAAGAATGAAGAACTGAATTGTTAGGCATCATGCAACGTGTAAAAAAATAGCAAGCGCTGATCATCCAGCCCGAAACACTTTGCCATTAAACAATATGTGTCTGTAAGTCTTCTTACTGTCTCAAGTACAATAACTTTGATGAAAGTCTCTAAAAATAGCAAAATCTACATAAGACCATCTACGCGACACTACTCGTCTTCATTTGCTTTGGCGTCACTTAAGTGTGCTCGCACATTAAAGTTGGATACTTAGATATTTTTTTGTCTTGTTGGATTTGAGGGAGCATAGACTGCCACTTCATCTAATGCTGCTTCACCTGAACTGTAGAATAGGCAACAAGTCGTTCTGGACGACTTTCTAAAGTCACTTCAGTTTTAAGCCCTCCAGAGTCTAGATATAAACTTAAAGAGGAGGGGATTAATGGCAGAGAAGAGTCATACCAACAAGTGTCAAGTAGGTACGCAAATCTAATGTTTACGTACACTTTTAAGCGTCTACTTGCACTTGGGATTTGCGCTGTTTTGCATTAAAATATTCAGTTTCGCAAAGAGTCATCTTTCAGTGGATGACTGGTGGTGCTGCTGTGGTTGGTGATGTGGTGAACTTTAATGGAAATCGCGCTGAAGTCAAGTTGAGGAAGATTCGTGAGTTGCACATTAAGAACCAGCTCCTGCGTATGCTAGATGAGACATGAAATCTCTGCGTGAGTGAACGCAGTCTCGCGATCTCGATTTCATTTTGAAAAGGTGTCAAAATTCTAACTAAGCAGTTGTGAAAGAGTTAATAGGAAAAAAAAAATTGGCGGTGTCCAACGGTAGTCGAACAGATTACTAGAAAATATTTGGTTGCTCTATGCTACTTCCTGCATGCTATTTCCATAGAGACGTGCTCGTTGGTGAGTAGTCGAAGTGCTTCAGTTCCTTGTGTATTGTTGGTATTGTTTTATGTGATCAGAGCAGCTTTTTTGTCTTTCTAAAATTTGGAAAGCCTTTGTGCTTCAGTATATCAATTTGAGATGAAATCTTAACCTGCTAAGTCGTGTTTGATTTTGTTTCAGAATTCAGCCTTGGGCTTGATTGAGAGGGCTATTTTTATCAATTCCAATTGGAAAATTTAGAAAATTGCTCTTTGAAATGTATTTTCATTGCTAGAATAGCCAGGTGCGTCTGTTCCACGATAGTTACGTTTATGCAGACAAAATCAGATCCAGAATTTGCCGAATCATGGTAATGCTGAAATGTATGTTCACTATCACCACAGACCTCATCACATACGGTAAGCTTAATAATTTTGGTTCTCTTAAGATTTGAATCCACATGGCTAGGTGATAATTTCCTCTTTAAAGAGAACTTGATTCATACTTTGTATTCCATAAGACACATTCCCAAACATTGTAGACTGATCAGGCAGATGCCTTGACAAATGGTCATCAGCTTAATTATACCACTGAAAAGCTTCCATCAATGGAGAAAAGAAAAGCAGTAATGAGAACTATCTGATACTTAGGCTGCATTCGCATTAGCTTAAATTTTTAGGCCAGCAACCCATAGATTGGTTTTATGGAAGCATGATTCCCCGAAGCAATGATGAGATGATTCTTGAACCCAAAAAGGAGTCGGGACTGGCGTTTTCTCAAAAAACTTGAACTTCCATATCATCTTCAGTCACCCGAGAGATTGCAACGCTTCTCGCGATGATTCATTTTTGACCTGATCGATGGTTAATATTGTACCGCAATATATTAGGGTGTTTTTTTTAGAAAATAAAGTAAAATGAACAAAAGTCAATTATTTTCGCTATGTTATGAACAAGCGAGCATGCTTATTAATTATGGAATGTGACTTCATTTCTGTGGCTGCCTTGACTGGCTTCGCGGTAAAGCATTCTGTCACGAACGGCTTGGACGATTTTCTTTTTAAAGGCTTGAATCGTTCTGGATTGTCTACATAACATCGATCTTTAAGAGTAGCCTACAAGTCAGTCTCACGAACGTATTGCACGGCGCCGTGTGTGCTTCATTTCGGCACTTTTTCTATAAACGCAGTGTTTAGGGAGCACTCACTTTGTTTAAGCATAGAGCGATTCATTTCTTTCTGCGGAGTTATGATACTGACAATCTGACTTTCTGACTGACAATCAAAATTTCGAGCGGTAAAGTGTTTTCAGTGTTAAAATAACATATGATTCAAAAAGAAACTTGTATTTGGAGCACCCGACATGTGTATGCATTCAGAAGAGTTTCAGTTTCCGTCAGAACGTGCCATAAGAATCAGTATTTCCACAACATGAGACTATTTTGCTGTAACAGTTTGCGAATTATCCGTTATCAATGCTTCTTTGACCCATTCTATGTCGAAGAAGTCGTCGGAGTTGGTGATGAGAAGCTACAAGAGGTCCGCGTTCTTAGAATATGCTCAAAAAGTCTGGAAATATATCTTTCTTTTCGTGATTTTGGAAGGGTCCACTTTTTTGGTCACTCAAAAAGCTGTTCCTAAGTTTAGTTCAAGCGATTCAGTTTCGAAATGAAATATGTACATGGGCTAAGAGGTGCGTTGACCTGGTGGATGAGAACTTCTTTCCTCACCAAATTTGACTTCAGATTAGTGTCGAATCGTTTCAACAACTCTGCATGATAGGCATAATGTGAATGACACCGCGCGTATCCCCAGAAACTGTCGCCATGACTTTATTGATCAAACAGACGCACATTAGGCTTCTCGACTGTTCCTTGGTCTCTGGTGTATTGTGATGAATCCATCTTTCATCTACGGTTACGAAATGGTGCAAAAACTCGTTCAGATTGTAATTGAACATCGCCGAACATTTTTTTTTTTTTAATGAACTTAACACTCAACAGGGAATTACTACTCATAAAATGCCAAAGTTCGTGTTAAGTTTTTCGGAAAATTGAATAGGGAGAGAGAGAGAAAGATGTTTGGGGTCAGTGGTTATTTCGCTCCATGGGTGGCATCCAACATTTAATGGGGAGACTAAATTATTAGTGGAAGTTGTCTTGTTATTGATTTCTTATCAATCTTATTGATTTTTGTTAACTGAAAAAAAAACGAATGTCTTTCGGGCAGGGCTGGGATTTGAACACTGAACCTCCTGATTTGGAAGCCAGTCCACCTCCACTTGAGTCACGGCCACAAACCCACTTAGAAATTGTTAAACGATTCCGTTTGTTGTCAATTGTGAGCAAACACGGCACCTATCTTTCAGATAGAATTTTTACACCCAAATATTTTTGCAAAACTGAAATCACTAATTCATGTGATAAGCCTGCAGCTTCTCCAAGTTCGCGCTCCTTCACTCGCCGATCGTCCAATGTCATACCGGGGATTTTGTCGACCATTTCTGGTGTGGTGATCTCAATTGGGCGATCAGAATGTATGGTGTCACTTGTGCTGGTACGACCGCGCCGAAATTGAGTACATATGTTGCACCAATGGAAGTTGGTTCTAACTGATGGAGATGAAGAGTCTACTTTTCAACAACCATATAGAAATGCAGTATTACGAAAGCTCTGAAGCTTAAACAAAAGTTAAAAAAGCCTGAACAATTATGGTACTTGCATTCACTTATTGGGTCGATAACTTAAACGATAATAATGCGGTTTGCTAAGAGATGGCGTAACTTGTATTATTCCATTGCTAATATTCCATTGGAACATGCGTTGGAAAGCTACTGTCATTGTTCGTCTTTTCAGTATATGTCATTCATTTGAAGCGTAAACAACAATAATTTTTTTTCACTCAAATATGTCGAACTTTGTGCCTGAAAAAGTGTTTTTGCGGGGAGTTCTACTTCATTACTGAAAACTGCTCCCGAAAGTCATCGTATTTTGTTGGAAGTTTATGGTGAACATGCGCTAGCTGAGCGAATGTGCCAAATGTGGTTTGCACGATTTAAAAGTGGTGATTTTGGCTTGGAAGACGATGAACGCCTTGGGCAGCCAAAAAAGTTTGAAAGTGAAGAACTGGAAGCATTACTCTATGAAGATTGTTGCCAAACACAAGAAGAGCTCGCAGAATCTTTGGGTGTCACTCAAACAGCCATTTCAAAACGTTTAAGAGTAGCTGGATATATTCAAAAGCAAGGAAATTGGGTTCCACATGAATTCAAGCCGAGAGACGTCGAAAGGCGGTTTTGCTTGTCCTAAATGCTGCTGGAACGCCACAAAAGGAAGTCATTTTTGCATCGGATTGTTACTGGTGATGAAAAATGAATCCATTACGACAACCCCAAGTGCAAAAAATCATATGTGAAACCCGGAAAACCAGCCAAATCAACGGCAAAGCCGAATATGCATGTCGCGAAGGTAATGATCTGTATTTGGTGGGATCAGATGGGTGTGCTGTACTATGAGCTGCTAAAACCAGGTGAAACCATCAATAGACAACGCTACCAAACACAATTAATCCGTTTGAAGAGAGCAGGAGCCGAAAAACGCCCGGAATATACGACCAGACACGAGGCAATAATTTTCCATCATGACAACGCTCGGCCCCACGTTGCTATTCCGGTTAAGAACTATTTGGAAAACAGTGGATGGGATGTCTTACCCCACCAGCCTTATAGCCCAGACCTTGCCTCTTCTGACTACCATTTGTTCCGGTAGATTGTTCAGCCGTATTACGAAATTCAGCGTTTTGTGTGAAATGTTAGCTATTGCCAATACCATTCGCAAATTTGAGTCCGGGCTTACATTAGTGGATAATACTCGACCGGTTAGACCACATCCAGAACTATAGCAGCTGTAGTTTAAAGTGTACGCGATGACCGTGGCGAATCGATTCGTCATCGTTCTCAGCAGCTTGGCTTGACGTCTTATCGTGAAATTGTGTTCAGTGATGAAGTCAGTTCTGGCTCAATGGATACGTTAATAAACAAAATTGCAGTATTTGGGCTGATGAGAAACCCGAAGAGTACCAAGAGCTACCATCAAAACCATTAAAAACAAATGGTATGGTGTCGTTTATGGGCTGCTGGAATCATTGATCGCGCCATGTGAACGGACTATGTGCTTTCTGAAATTCAAGCACATGGTCTCGGTGAGCTCTGGTTTCAGCAAGACGGCGTTACGAGCCATATAGGGCGTGAAACAATGGACTTGTTGAGAAATCATTTTGGTGGGAACTCAATTTCACGTTTTGCTACGGTAAATTGGCCGCCTAGGTCGTGCGATATCATATCATTGGACTATTTTCTCTGGGGATATGTAAAGTCTCAGGTCTTCAAGAATAAGCCAACTAGAATTGACGCTTTGGAAGCCAACATTACTCGTGTTATCCGCGAGATACCGGCCGCTATGCTCGAACGAATCGCCCAAAATCTAACCTTCCGAATGGACCACCTCAGACATGATATCATTTTTAAAAAGTAAATGCCATGAATTATTCTTTTAACTGATAATAAAAATTTTGAGTTTACTTTTAAATGTATTTTACATTATAAATCAAAACTCACGATGAATCACCCTATATTAGGCCAAAAATCAAAAGAGGAATTACATTTGCCAATCGCGTTATATTTGACCAAAAAAGGAAATTGAATAATGAGGACTGAAGAAACACGTAAGGCACTAATCAGATACTATTGTATGTATATAAGGCCCAAATCATTCCAGTTCTGAGCCGAACGCCGGACGTTACCTGGGATGAAAATATCTTTGGTAGTTTGAAACTCAAGATTCTTTGAGTTGTATTCAGTTCTCTTTGCCTTGCTTTACAGAAGGAGATCAAGCAATGAAGTCTACGCAAGCTGTAGAGCAACGTTTTTGACATGGGCAGAAAAGTTTGCATCAGTCCATTGGGATAACTTGGGCAAGTTACATGTTCGAATATTCCATTCATGTTTTAGGTGGAAAATATGCAAAAAAATGGTTTTACTTTGGCAGAAACAAAACATTTTATCCGCTTAAGAAAAAAATTATATCCGTATCCCTTCAGAAAGCCAAGCCGTTATCAAATTTTTGGAACTTGTCTCTATAAACTCTGAAGTAATCCTAATCTTGGCGGAAAATTCAAATTTCATCCTTATTGGGGTCGGGCATAGGCACATTTCAAAGAAAACGCTCGTTTACCAGTGGCACGAGCAGTTTAAAAGTGGTCGTGAGTCAATCGAAGATGATGAACGCAGTGGCAGACCATCGACATCGAAAACCGACGAAAACATTGATGAAGCAAAAGAAATGTTGGTCAATAACCGCAAATTAACCATTAGAGAGATAGCGGCGGACTTGAACATTGCCTATGGATCCATCCAAGACATTTTGGTTTCCGTCGCGTAGAAGATGATTATTTGGGCGTTATGAGACGTTTGCTTGAAGCAATTCGCCAAAAGAGAACAGAATTGTGGGCAGAAAACTCATGGATTTTTCACCATGATTTGGCTCCCTGTGACTTCTTTCTGTTCAATCGAGTTAAAAAACCACTACGGGGAACGCATTTCAGCAGCCGAGAGGAAGTAATGGAAAAATTGCAGGAAGCACTGATGGACATACCGAAAAGCGAATATAAAAAATGTTTCGAGGATTGGCATAAGTGTGTTGCAGTCGATGGGGATTACTTTGAAGTGTACAATATAGATTTAGATGAATAAACTTGTATTTTTAATTTTCTGAATAAATTCGGAAATTTTTTTGTTCAAGGTTGTATACCAGGTGTGTTCAAAAAGTAAGGTTGCTTTTGAAATTTCGCGGGAAAAATTTGTGTTTTAGCTGTGTTGTCCCGAACATTTGTTCACAGTTTCAAGTCTATAGCGTACTTAGTTTGTTTTTGACAGATAGAAATGTTAGATGTGTTTTGATGTGCTCGACGATTTTCAATCATTGAAAAAATGGGGAGCAAAGAATTTGTCCCAAATTTTGAGAAAAAAATGGAATCAAGTGCTTTAAAGTACTTGAATTGCTGATAGTAGCATACGGTGAGTTTGCTCTAAGTAAAATAAATGTTTACAAGTGGTGCAAGCTCTTGCAAGATGGCCGAGAAGATGTCAATGACGAACCTCGCTCTGAACGCCCCAGCACATCAACAAAAGATGATAACATCGAAGCTGTGAAGAAAGTTGTTTTCGAAAATCATCGAATTACCATAAGAGAATTTGTTGATGATGTTGGCATATCGGTTGGGGCGTGTCATGCAATTTTTTCAAATGTTTGGGAATAAGACGTGTGTCAGCGAAGTTTGTTCCGAAACTTCCTAATTTTGATCAGAAGAATCGTAGCATGAGCATCGTTTAGGAGATCTCGAATGACGTCAATGGTGATCCTGACTTGCTTAAAAGGGTCATAACTGATGACGAATAAAGGGTCCTGTTCCCAAAACTGAAGGGACTTATGAAAGGACGGAGATTTGCAACAGTTGAGGAAATAAAAACGGCATCGCTGGAAGAGCTCAAGGCTATACCAAAGAGTGGTTATGAGAAGTGCTTCGAGAATTTAAAAAAGGGTTGGCACAAGTAGATTATATCTGAGCGGTTTCAAGGGGACAACATCAATATTAATGAATAAATAATTTTTTTTTTTTTTTTTTATAAAAAATATAAAGTCACTTTCCTTTTAAACACACTTCGCATACATAATAAAGCAAGATACCATTGAAAGAGCTCACATTAAGTGAAAAGTGGCTCAGCATATCAGTGTCTTAAAAAGTCTATCTATCTCAATACTCTTTCTCAAACAAGCATGTATTCTAAATATTGCTATAGAAGTCATATGGACTGTTCGAGAGGGACATTAGAAGTCTGATATGATTTACCTGAAGCTTCAACTGGTTCAAAAAGTAGATAGAATTTCTCATATATTGACGTGGTAACACAATAGATCTTCTATGGTTTAAGGCATTGAACCGATAGCTATTTCCACCTAACTTTACCTAGCATATAAGGTGCGCACAAGTAAACTTCAATCCTCTTTGAATTGCGCAAATCGATGAAGGCGCTAACTAAAGAGGTTAGGAGCCAGCTAAAGAAGTGACTAAGTAAGTAAACATTGTTCAGCGAACAGCGGACCAAGATTATATCTGAGCGGTTTCAAGGGGACAACATCAATATTAATGAATAAATAATTTTTTTTTTTTTTTTATAAAAAAATATAAAGTCACTTTCCTTTTAAACACACTTCGCATACATAATAAAGCAAGATACCATTGAAAGAGCTCACATTAAGTGAAAAGTGGCTCAGCATATCAGTGTCTTAAAAAGTCTATCTATCTCAATACTCTTTCTCAAACAAGCATGTATTCTAAATATTGCTATAGAAGTCATATGGACTGACAACTGGTTCAAAAAGTAGATAGAATTTCTCATATATTGACGTGGTAACACAATAGATCTTCTATGGTTTAAGGCATTGAACCGATAGCTATTTCCACCTAACTTTACCTAGCATATAAGGTGCGCACAAGTAAACTTCAATCCTCTTTGAATTGCGCAAATCGATGAAGGCGCTAACTAAAGAGGTTAGGAGCCAGCTAAAGAAGTGACTAAGTAAGTAAACATTGTTCAGCGAACAGCGGACCAAGTATCTTGGCGTCACACAGCAACCCTGTATTCTACTTCCTTTTTAGAGATTGTGCTCCTTTTGTTAATTGCTGTATAATCTCATTGAAGTAGAATCGCTACGACTTATTTCTATTTTGGTTTGGAAGTCAAATTATTTAAAAAAAACATTGTGTGCACTCTTGATACGTACCATCTTTATACTAAACATTAATGCTCTTACTTTTTGAAACCCTAAAGTTGAAGTGCGAAATAATAAAACTATTTCATGAAAGCGCAATATGAAGTATTACGATTCATACTATTGAACCTTTTGGCAATCCAGCTGTGCTCTGTATTCACATGATTTAAAAAGTCACTTCTGCTTTGACCATTGACACTATTCAAACTTAATCTCTAAACTCCTAAGGAAACCTTATTATGCATCACCGCACCTACATTTTAAGTGCCGATTTAACTAGCTATTAACAACCACTTTACCGTTAATATCCTAATGAAAACTATTTTAATAAAGTCGTTTAGCTACTCATAGTTAATTACCATTTTTCTTTATTAACTCTCCATCGAAACCGTACACAGCCGTTTAACACTATTTATTCGAAATTGGCTAATACCACCGTCGGTCGATCCGCCTTATTATGACTTCTTTCAATTTTTAATTTCGCACTCTTAAGCCCACATTGCACTTCACTACTTCGGTCAGCGGTATTTTATTTATTATGATTGTAAATTTCGGATTTTTTCCATTATTCAAAGCTGTAAACACCTACTCTACTCTGGCTTTTTTAACATTAAAAAATAAAAAACAAATGAACACAACAAAACAATAGAAAAAGAGGAAGTATTTTTCGGTTTGATTTCGTTCATTAGTCTCATACAATTTAATCGAAAACTCAAGCACCTTCTTATAGTGTTAACATACACACTCGAGAAGATACTGCAATTTCTCTTCCTCGGGCCAACACTGATCAATTTCGATCAACTGAATCGATCAAGCTTGGTCTCCACCTCGAAATGATCTAAGACGCGATTAATTTAAACGAGAAACTCCATCGTGCATATTGTGTTTGTATTTTCTTAGAGTGCTACAACATCATGTTTACAATGTTCAAGATGACTAATGGCTGTCAAGCGTTAGCTTTTGGCGATTTTGACGTTTCCATAATAGTCTCCAATAATATACACTTGTTATAGCGCCTAAGGCACCAACCTACAACTACGAAAGCTGTGTGTTTTTGTTTCATTGTTGTGTTGTTTTTTTTTTGCGTGCGCCAAAATCATATATCTTGTTATGCCAAATTAAATACACTTTAAATTGACATTTCTTTTTCTTTACTTTCAGGTGCTGAGCGGGGTGTAACAAGTGTCAAAAGTGTCGGCAACGTTTCACTCCCGACCCACAATAAAGTGGTCAGAAATAAATTACCACACGGCACTCAACACGTACAAGATTAATTAACCGAGTTAATTACTTTCATTTTAAATGCGCTTAGACAGCTGGACATTTGTTTAACAACAATTACAGCAACGGAGAAAAGTCACATTGCCGCCATATTGTGAGAAGGAAGACACCAACATCTTTGACAGATGACCAACAGAAAACACAGCATGACACCTGTCATGGTACAAGTGTGAGAAACCAAAAACTAAGAAAAAAAAAGAAGTAAAAGAAACTGTGATTGCCGCGTACAAAACAGCTATCTGTTGCAACAGTTGCAACCGTTGCATAATTTGACAGCTCAACGACTGATATACAATCGTAATTAAGTTATTGAAAATCGATTTCAATTAACAGCGCGCGTTTGTTTTGATTTCGCCTGCTGAGCGAGTGAGGTTAGAGTGAAAAAAAAAAAAAAAAAAAAAAACAAGAAGAGAAGTAACTAAATTACAGGAAAGGAAGGAAGTTTTGTGGTTGTCGTCGCCGTCGCGCCGTCTCTGTACATTGTTGTTAAGCTCGACAATATTTATGTCCATAAAATAACGGTGTTGTTGCTTGTTCGGTTTAACAAGGTAATATTTCTCTTTGGTTTGCCGTGAAGTTTGTATTTAAAGTGACAGTGCGGAATATTAGTGGGATGTACAATGTATATACATACATAGACTGATATGGCGTATGTTGATTGTGTTTAATGGTGGAGACGTATTCGTATCTTGTTTGCGAGCCACAAAAGTGTTAGGTTAAGTGTTGTTGTAGTAGATTGTAGTGCGTCGTAGTGCATTTACGTGCATGTACTACATGAATTGGGCTTTGTAAAGTGACTGCTATAGGTATTTTTTAAGTTTTAAATATGCAGAATATTTTAAAATTGCCCATGGGTTGGAAATGGTGTACATCACGATAATTAAAAACAATAATGACGCATTTGAATCGAATACGAGTTGTTGTACTTGGTAGTTCCAAAGTTGGAAAGTCAGGTGAGTGGTTTTATTATTTTTTTTTTTTAAATTGTACTAGATTAAGCAAAATTAATTAAATTGTTATTATACTTACTAAAATTGTAAGTTTTTAGTTTGTTTACAGGTGAGATATAAGATTTTAGATCAGGCATTCTACTACAGTTTGAGTAGAGAAAAGGAGATAGTTTCTATGGAAATTCGCATCCTACCCTCTACAAACTTTTCGATTTGTTAAACCGCTTTCTGCTCGCAAATTCCGTTTAAAATGTAATAAGTTTACAGTCGTGGCATTTTGACAGTTATAGGGATTCCGACCCGCGAACAAAAAGTTGGCACTTTTTTTATAATTAGCGCGCGCTCAAATTATTTACACTTAAAATAAATTTTACGTAGGAAAAAAAGAGGGATACTTATGTACGTTGGTCTTAAATGTTTGCAAGATATGATGACTAGGGGATAGAGAGCTCAGCAGGCTATTTCATAAGCGAGTTGTACGGCTTAAGAAAGATTAGGTGATATTTGAGAGTAGGTCATCAAGTCGGGTTGAGGGTATACTGTGTTGCGGTTGAAAGTGTATAGGGGCGGAGCACAACCTGCAATTTTGATGGAGTACTGGTGGTAAAAATATAAATCAAATAATGCTGTTTATATCAGAACTTAATGAAGAAGAACCCTGATGATCAGGGACCTGAGTCCGGAAATGTATATGAAAGGCAGAGACTACTGTCGCCAGCAAAGGAATATATTGGATTAGAAGTAGCAGACAAAAGATAGTTGAAGAAAATAAAAAAAGTATTGGAGGCATGCTGTGACACGCCAGCACTTACTATATTTTGTGGATATCAGACTTGAAACCATTCATGACAACTTGAATTGAACATTCCGAAAGGTATTTTCTAATCCATTGAAGAGAGATTCTATCAAATGGCTTAAAAATATCAAATGCCAGGATTTATGTACGCTTAGATTAAACTTTTCGTTGAGACATGCCATCGAATCATCAGTGGACCTGTTGCTACGAAAACCTTACTGTCGGTCATTGAGAAATTTTTGTGTTTGGAGCTGACGGTTAAACAGCGTTTTCATGAACTTTGGAGATGGGCAATGGGTCTTTAGAAGAAGAGAGAATAAGTTTCCCATCTGCCTGGATAGAGTCCTAAAGAGAAGGATTGATGGAAAAGCTAACACAGTGGCTTTGCCAGCGAGGAAAAACTCCTTTCCAGAAGAAGGTGAGATATACCATCAAGACTAGCATATTTAAGTACACTTTCTATTACAAGAGTACGAAAGTGGGGTCCGTCTTATTTAAGATTCAATGCATTCAAGTGTGAGCGGGACCAAAGCACAGTCTGGGAGTACTGAGCTAGACGCAAAGCGTGCCGCAAGCAGATTTGCCTTGTCTAAAGATCTGACAGTTGAAATGTCATTGTAAATGAGTTTGAGGGTAGATTATGAGGCAGAATTTCTAGTGTTTTTAATGAACGACCAAAAAAGTTTACTACCTTTTTATTCGTCGTATTCAAATTGCATATGCTGCAGAAAAGCGTTGCATTTATTCCTGGCTCGTTTGAACTTTTTTCGGTTTTCCTCTGTTGGGTTGATCTTGTAGGACCGAAAAAACATTTCTTTAACCTGACAGCCTTCTTACAGCTCGAGTTGAACCACTGTATTTTGAGTTTGGTTTGATACATTTAATCCGATGAAGGATAAAGTGTGTGGTCAGTGTATTGCGACTTTAAAGATATATTGTGTCATAAAGTTAGTTTAAGATGCCAGATGAGCCTCAACTGTCTTTAAAAACTTAAGAATCACTTGCAATTCCTCAGCCAATTAGATTTCCTTGAGTAAGTAATGTGTCTTTATGGTGCATAGAACCACGCATTCACATAATTTGTGTTCTGCTGTTTCTTCGTCCTATGTGATTAATTCTAAGTTTATGTAAGTGATATCGAAGCCGACAGTATCCCGCTACATCCTTCAAAGGGATAATTTGGACTTATATAGGAAGATCTATATAGGTATTTTAGCCTGTGGAAGATCCGGTATAATTCTACCAATAATAGACAGAGTTTGTTGTCACAACTTTTAATCGTTGATTTCATAGCTGAGTACGGGGTGCTACAGAAATGTGCGGGGCTATTGTATGAATCAGATGAATCTTTTCTTATCAGTTCATCAGCTTTTTCATTCCTTTCAACACATTTATTCCTTTTAGATAAATCATTTCTATTCCATGTTTGGTACTGGCACATCCTTGGATGGGATGAAGTTTATGTTAAAAGATGCTGGGACTCTTGTCCATTGTCCTTGCAACAATTGGAACAATTTCTATACCACTTCTTACCTTTCAGGTCCGATACTGGGTTTTTGAAGTTCGATGCTTGCAATTTTGAGATCACTTTGCTGAAACTCCTATCATTTACAGAGCAAATCATGTTGAATTCAGGAGCCTCTGAGATGAAGGTTATGAAGTTCGACTGTATTGTGAGTTTCGTCTCTTTAGTTTGCTATAACCTGACTATACTGCAAATTGACAATTTTGTAACATATGTATGAAGTGGTGTGAGGCCTTTGAAAGCTTTAATGGCAGCTGTGGGGTATGTTCGCTTTAGCAGAGGAGATGTCTGTGCTTGCCAATTTCTGAAGACGTTTCGACCTTGATATGGTGGTTTATTGTGTAATTGACAAGAAGATAATGATGCATAATTTTTTGGAATATCCCCCAGATCTTACCAAACATGGGTATACTAACTTATTTGTCTTTAGTAGCTTTAGTAGTTTTGTATTTGAGTTCAAATTGGTTTTTGTTCAGAACAGCTCCTGATAATTTAACTTCTTGGGATTTGGTCAGAACTTAGCTTTCTTTTACGACTGAAGAGGACCAGTACGACCTTTTCAATGTTAACTGGGACGTTTTGTTCAACGCACCAGTCAGACACCACTTTTAGGACATTTTACATTTTGTTAAAAATTTCCGTTGGGTGCTCACCATTCACGATGATGATGAAGTCATCTTTGTAGCCTTAATTCTCGAGTGTGATAAGTAAATTGTCGATGACAGGTGACCACAGAAAGTATAAAGGAATACCTTCTTGTGGACTGCCTTAGGGTTCCGAAACTGTAATTTATTTCATAGCCAGAAGTAGTGGTTATTCTACGGCTTTCGGACATTGCAATAACCCGTCTGCAGTTAGGGAGATCAATACATCTGAGTATTGTATTAGATGTTACAAAATAAGAGAATGGTTTGCTCTTAGCCGTTCATTTTATGCTAGTCACAAGCTTTTCACTGATTCCTCAACCGAATTAAGTGAATTAAGTTTTTTCAGGAAGTTACTGCTATGGTACTTGCAGCAAAGAAGCTATAAAAACCCAGTAAGGATGTCGCTTGCCTATTACTTCTATACGAATAAATGTTTATTTGGAAGCTGTATTTACGTTGTTATGGAACATAAATAACTATCTCGAAAACATCTAGGCTTGAGGATATAGCATTTTATCGTTTTTGTTTCTTTAAATTGGATCGTGATATGGTGTGCGCTAGTTTTTTAATACTGCTGACTTAATGAAGGACTTAAATGAGCTTCCGAAGAGGTTTAAAGGAATGTCCTCAGCCCCTTTTGTCCAAAGAATACAAGAAAGTACTTAACTTTGTTGATTATAGGTGGGTTTAATTTATCTACCAAAATGACATAGTTCAGAAGCAATTACAGCCCTTGGGAAGACAAATTAACCGTTATACAAAATGATATACTAGGTGTAGTGAAAAGTAACCGCCCTGACCGACAGAATGCGCTGCTACTGCAAAAAAGGTTATGGTGCCTTGAAGTCCGTTCATATTTAGGCAGACATGCCAAATTTCAGTGCGATACTGTCTTTAGTTTTGTTTTGACAGCTGATTGTTGTTGACGTGTTTGGCATCATTTTGAGTATGGACAAAAACGATTTTCGTTCTTTCATAAAACATTATTTTTTGAGAGGCAAAACGGCGAAGGAAACAAAAGAAAAGTTGGATAAAAATTATGGAGCTAATGCTCTGTCAGACTACACCGTCAAATATTTGTTTCGAGAATTTCGTGGTGGCCGCAACTCCACTACCGATTAAGTCCGCACCTGCAGGCCCCCCGATGCGGTTAGAGAGAGCAATGTTAAAAAAATACATGAAATGGTGTTGGCTTACCGGAAAGTGAAGGTGCGCGAGTTAGCAGATACCACAAAGAGTAGTACTGAGCGTACACGCCATATTTTGGGCAATATTCGGCATTATCCTGCCGCTGGGTGCCGCGCATTCTAACTTCTGACCAAAAACACGAACGCGAGAGCACTTCGAAAGAGTGTTTGGACTTGCTGATGCGGAATCGGGCAGGCTTTTGGCGTCGATTGGTAACTGTTGAACACCAGAGAGCAGAATGATTGCCCGGCAATGGATTGAAGCCGGCACGAGTGCTCCGAAAAAGGAAAAACCATTAAGCGAGTATTACTGTGCATTATTGGAGCGATTGAAGGCCGAAATCGCTGCAAAACGCCCTCACATGAAGTGAAAAAAAATTTTGTTTTTGCAAGGCAATGCA
Organism: Volucella inanis; assembly: GCA_907269105.1. Lineage (NCBI taxonomy): Eukaryota > Metazoa > Arthropoda > Insecta > Diptera > Syrphidae > Volucella > Volucella inanis. The sequence continues at coordinate 204,303,043 of OU026153.1, read as the reverse complement.
CCGGCGCACAAGAGCATCGCAACAATGGCTAGAATCCATTCCATTTCCAAATCTCAAAAGATGGCTCATCAATAAAAAATTCAGCTCACGCGAAGAAATAATCGAACCCACGGAGGAATATTTTGCAGACTTTCTGGAAAATTACTTTTCGGACGGGATCAAGAAGTTGGAAAATCGCTAGAATAAGTGTATCAAACTAAAATAAATAAAAAAACATATTTTTTTTTTTCATTCCCAATTCACTCCATCTAGTATATGATGAAATATTAAATGAAGTGCTAAACTTAAAACAGATCATGAGGAAATTTTTATAGACCAAGAATACGACAAAAAGACGATGCAAGCATATAGAGTTTGCACGAGTTCCTACCTATATACGGAGTACTAAAAACGATCTGACGGTGGTCTTAATCACTTTTGACGTCAAGAAAGGAAAAGTTGAACACTTTGAGTATGAGACCAGAAAAGCAAAGGCCACATGACATATAGTTTGTTATCGAACTAAGACTAAAATGTCACTATTGCCAGCATATGGTTATATTAGCATATTTCAATGTTCAAAAAGCATCTTCTCGATTAACATACGCACCTTTTCCAATATTTTGGGTGTCCGGAACTTCTGAATGAGTTCAAAAGTCTCTTAAAGAATAACGACTTTCAAAGGCGCAAAACTAGTAGTGACAACGCGGCACTGCAGAAAAGTACAGGACCTGCGGTTCTATCAACAAATACCGCGTGAAGAAGTTCAATTGCGGAAAGAAATAAGATAGATCTTACGTTAGGTAAAATTACAGGAGGCTTAATCAAATGATAATAAGAACGAGTCGACCGTTAAATGACGAGTTCTACCCAAATTTCATTGTTAGGCAGAACGAACTATTCAGAATAGACCTTAGTACTAAAAGGCTGCTGGATTGGATAATAGTCCATGAGCTGTCAGCTTTTTAAGGAAGCGTGAAAAGTCTGATACCATACCATACACCAATTCACTTCTAAGACTTAATATTAAAAGAACACCTTAATAAGGGAAACTCACCATCATTTGCCCTATTCACAAGAAAGAAGACCTTCTTAGTTCTGACTTTTATATAGCCATCAGTCTTCTTAACATTGCGCATAAGATCTTGTCTGTCATATCGTGGGAATGCCATTTCTTCATCGATTTTAAGATTACATGGGACAGTATCTAGTTATAAGAATGAGCAATTCAGAGGCATGTCTAGTTTTGGTCTGTTTGCCAAATTCATCAGATTGTGTAGGATTATAGTGAAACAGACTTGCTGTAAAAATCGGAAGCAATCACATCGAACCTTTAAATGTCAGAAAAAAGTTTAGATAAGGTGATGTTTTGGTTTGTGTCTGTTTTGACTTCATTCTTGAGAAAATTGTGCGAAACTCGTAAGCAAATAACTAAGACCTCTGACAATAAAATGTTTGACAGAGTTCAGGTGACTCTCACTGATGCGAAGAGATTGGGACCAAAAGCAAAAATTTCTGTCGACAAGAAAGAAGACACAAAATTCACGAATCAAGTAGGCTGTCACAAAAGCGTTAACTCTGGGATGTTCATAAGGAATCAAGAAAAACTAAGGAGACTCTCTATAAGACTCCGATCATTTCAGTCCTGCTCCTGAAGATGGAGGATTCGTTAGCAAATGGAGATGATGATATCCTTGCCTGATTTGCACTTAAGATTCTTCGAACGATTTTTAGTTCTTTCTGCGATAATAAACTTCGAAAGTGGTGATATATTGTAAATGATATAATCCACGGGCTGTCAACAACAGCGACCTAATACGGCCCGAGGAGTGTTATTTCTTACCCGGAGGGACATCGTTGTAGAAGGTAGTCCATACAGAAATAGGCTTAACAAGAGACGCCTGACCAAAGCCAATATCTTGGTGGGTGATCCAGTTCTATTCGAATTATAGCTTCATATATGTAAGCAAGTAAGTGTTATGATAATGGAGATCAGCAATCGGGAAGAGCTGACCATTAATTTATTCCTATCGATGATCTTGCATGAATCTATTCACTCCTCATCGTTGTTTAAAAGATCTTAACTACTTTAGCTTGAGCGTGTTTAGGGTGGAAAGCCCGCTATCGGTCAAATCCGTAGTATTTAGCAAATCCCTATGTATATTTATGCAGTTTTTGAATCCCTGCCCAGATTCTCAACTCAATAGAAGATAGCCTTTCGTAAGATGCTGCGTGCAAGTATATGGACATTTTAACCACATTGAGCTGCCCTTATCGAAGGCAGTTCCACAGACAAAAACCAAACTAATTGAAAAGATTTGCTTACTGAGGATTAGGTGCGTCTGAATATTCTCAATTCCTTTCCGTTTCTGGGCATTTTGGGGATAGCTTGAAGGTGAAGTTGTCAGTTTCGGTTGAATATGATTTTCTATATAACTGCTTGTGTTTCGAAATTTTCGAGGATACGTTTAGTTATCACCATTTGTCGAAGTCTGGAGAGATATCAGATAATCAGATAAATGCCTGATTTGCAGGTCCATAGGGATATAGGTCTGCGAAACGCAGGGATATAGGAGGATCATGCTTACCGTCAATTATTTAGCATTACTAGTGTTGGCTTGGACGCGTCAATTCTATCCCAAAAAAGATCTTTTATCTATAGCAGACGAAGGAATATAGAAAGGTCATGCGAAATTCATCAGACAAAACAACATGACTTGGCCATGCAATAGTTATCACTGTGCCTTTCAAAGAGTGCATGACCCTTTTTGATTTAATGTCATGCAAAGGCATAGTAAAATGTCGATATTTAAGCTCATCGGTCTATTCTGACTTGATACAAATGTTTCTGTGATGCTACTTATAAAAAGAGTATAAACTATTCAAGGACCGATATTTTGTTTTCGTAATCTCTTAAGAAAGACTATTCAGCAATAGCATCAAGTACGAATATGTGTAAAAATTATGGAGGGAAATAAAGGTAGTTTGCATTCCCGAGGCAGATTAGCCAAACTATACTCATCCAAAATACTTCGGGCTCATAAACCTAGCATAATACATTTCAAAAACTTTAATTGCTTGCCACTAATAATCGAAGACTTAGGGTAAACCCAGCGTGCCAATGGAAAAGGTAAAGCCATGGAAATGGCACTGCATGAAATTGCTAGAGCGATTAAAAAAAGGTTTCACGACATTCTTGACATCGAATCTTGAATCTTCAACAACGTCAACATTCCCGCTATAAGTAGAAATTTAGGAAATGCTGTAGTTCATTCTGCAGTAATGAACCTGATAACCTGTATGCTCCGCAACAGGAACATCAATGGAACACTAGGTAACACGGTATTGAGGGTCACCATCTCATGGGGCACCCCTCAGGAGGAGTGATATCACTTTTTCTTGTGGTTAATGAAATACTTCTGAATCTATTGTATCATAAAAAGGGAAGGAATGAAAGCCACCGCATACACAAATAAAAAGATCGAAAACTTAAAGAAAGCAGAAAGTGACTAAAGCCTTCAAAACAAGAAGCGCATGCTCCAGATTCGGTTAACAATGCTGCTCGCGGAAAGTTATCGACAATAGCAACATACATCAAATATCGTCTCTTGATGCTTTGATATTGCTTTGATAACTTCTTCTGTTAGTCTTAAATTATTTGCTAAGGACTATAACAAAGTCACAACGGAAAATCCCGCGAAGCTATCATACATAAATAGAAAGAGTATAGCACTAAACAAAGAAGGATATGCGTTGGGCATTTTCGTCCACATTAAAACCTTTTTGAACATCGTACCTTTGCCAGTATATCTACTAACTAAAATGAGAGGGTACAATAGGAACGCCTGCATATCAACGTATCAGCTGTACTTCTATGGCGCATGTTAATCAAATCTCTGCTCTCGCAGTTAAAGCTTTTAAGGATTTAACGACGGTTGCACACTTCTGCAAAGTGCTTTTTTTTTTTTAATAAATCTTTAAAGGACAACAGCTTCTAAAACAAGTCAATCAAAGTACGTTTTCTACGAAGAAATGGCAATACATCTTACCGACTTTGTTCAAATGCCGCCTGTGGTCAAATACTTCAAGTTGCCTACATACGAGTTACCCCATCAGATTAGTCCATTAATCCAAAATACCAATTAATATTTCCCTCTTTCAACACCCGAATATTACCAAATATGGAAAAACCAATTTAAATCAAATTAACTGTCAAAGTGCCCACATACAATCTTCCGCATGGTGACACCCACAGTCACCTTTACACCGAAAGACCTATTCCAAGCGTGACACTTTGTTGCCAAGACCAAGTCCAGTAACCAGCTGCTACCTATACAAGTACAATCGCAACATGTCAACTCAAGTCGAAGCTGTCAATTGGAAGTCTTTTAGATGAATGACATCTATAAGATCTCTGCGTGTGCCACCTCCCCCGAGATCGGCTTAACCAAGTGGACATCCGGAATGCGTTTAGTTCGCTCCATTTACCACTGTCAATCGTGTAGAAAATAAATCAAAATTGATCCTACATTTACGTACATATTCACTTCCAGCACGAAGACGACGTCCCGCAAGGCACATATGTTAAAAGCCTACAAAACGACATCGGCAAATGTTAAGTTAAAACAATGCTGCATGGTAGCAAATCACTAGCACAACAGTGGTGCGTCTTAAATATCCAAAAGTGTGTAAACCTAGATGGTGTGTCCATTTGGGCAGCTCTAATGCTCTCCCTGGGGATGCCTTTCTAGATGCCATACTCGTACTAACCGACTACGCGATATGTGAAAGGTGCTGTACGTTTAACCTCCGATGCGTTTTGACGCAGTAACTAAGAAAGCGGTGGCAACAGAGCGCAACCGGCAAACATAAGAGAGTTCCGCGCATGTGACAAAGTAAGTAACAGCCAGACAAATAGTGAAGGGGCTGTAGTTTCATTGTAAACAAAATTTGCACTGTTCATTGTTGCAAATTCATTTTAACGAGAGATTTAGATAAAAGAAACGAAATGGTGACCAGGCCGATGAGTATTTAGAGTGACACTGACAACTCGTGAATTTATTGTCAGCAGTTGAATCGGGAAGGTCTGTCAACTGTCAGTCGGAATTTGACAGTTCCTAACACCTGTTGTCACCACAATCTGTTTTTGAATGTCAAAGTTAAATCTGTCAGGAGCAAAGTCATTCGTATTATTTCGGTCGCCACTGTCCACCATCTCGGGCAAGTGAAAGTTACCAGCCATGCTATGCACTTGAACGGTAAGATACATAACTCGTGCCGCTCATCTCAATTGCTTTTGTTTTTTTTTTTTGCAACAACGAATTTATCTTTTCCCGAAGCGCGTGCCTAAACCATTTTAAAATTTTACATCCGATATAGCGATAGCCATAATCAGAATAATTTACATTACTCACACATGGTATCGAGATCAAGGTGGCCAGCCTGGGTACAAGTATCTGTGTACTCGGCGCTGGCAATATCTGCTCGGACGGTCGTGAATCCCACTATCATTCCATGGAGATCAGCAAATAAATAGCGCAAAGATACGAGTGTCCGCACATGTGTACCAATACAACGTACTCGTTGTACGGGTACAACGTTTGTTTTAACATTGAACCTGGAGGCGTTACGCGATCCTCTTTCTCTACATATGTACGTCTGCGTTTTCTAGATAATTCACATAAGGGTCTGGAGCTTCAAGGCTAGGCGCTTGCGGCCGGTTGGTATGTTAATTTGGTTTTTTTTTTTTTTTTTTTTTTTAAGGTATTCCTCAATTTTTGGTTTCTTATTTCAGTCAGATACATATTTATAAGTTAATGTTGGTTGGAAATATGTTTCATCTAATGTAGCAATTTGATTCAACAAAGCCAACGTCATGTCTGTCATGACAGAGGGGTGTCTTATGGCAGACTTTAAGAGAATTTGTGAAAGCAAGAGTCATTTCCTCAAGATTAAGCTGGCGCTTATCGACATCTTGAAAGGAAAGTGTTTTCATTCTTTCTTTTTTCGGATGATTTACGAGTGAAGTCTGCGGCCTCTGGCAAGCTGGACTTTGGACGCATTGCCTTAAGCGGATGCTGTGAAGTCAAATAATAAATGATTCGTGCAACAAGTGAACTGGAAGTGTTTCACTTGCTTTTGAAAAATGGCATCAGTGCTTGTTGAATACGAAAATTTAGAAAGACCACAAAAGACCTCCCGTCAGCGGGGAATGACTACACTAACTTTCACATCAATGAATGCTCCTAAAACACTGTTCTATTAGAGTGTAAAGATTTTACAAGCCAAACTGTATTTCTAGAAAATTATGCTAATTTTTAAGTGTTTAGGTTAGGTTAGGTTAGGTTACATTGTTGGATTGATACTTAGGGCTGGGAAGACCCATTGTGGTGCCTGGGTGGAGGAATTGAAAGCGGATAGGGATTTGATTGAGGTTCCTTATTCTGTTTTCTGCCTTCTTAAGCATCTGCGAATGTGAGTCAACAGAGTTCTGAGACCTCGTGCTAGTTATAACTTCCTAAAATTTTCAAATTACTGAGTCTGGGACAGTGGCACAAAATGTGGAGGGTATCCCTCGGTAAGGTATCCGGTATCCGGTCGGTAAGGTGCAGCTTCATTGCGTGCGTCCCCAGAAGATTATGGCCTGTGAGCAATTCAACTAGCCTAAACGGTTCAGGTCTGCTTTTTAAGAGAATCTTACTTGTTCTGGATTTGCTCAGTTCCAGCCATAGTTGTGTTGGTTTATCGTTAGTTGGAAGTTTTTCCACCTTAAAAATTTAATCGTTCATAGGTTTGAGTGGAGGTTTGAAACATTTATCTGCCAGTTTCCTTTCTAGGGAGAATGATTTTCGAACTTGCTCATTTGGATGCTCATTGCCTGCCACTTTTTTATGGTAAGAGACCTTATGCTGAACGCAAAGTGATCAAAGCTCTTCGCGATAACGCTTCACGGACCTCGATTTGATTTTGACTGCCGCAATGGCCAAGATGGCAGCCTAGTTGACAATAAATATAGTTATATCCTCGTGAGATACTGGCTTTATTGTCACAAGCTTAGCTGCTTCTGCTATAGCCAATATCTCAGCCCGGAAGACACTTCTGTAATCCGGCAGCCAACGTGAGCGTTCGTAAGTATAATTGATCGGAGAAGATCTGGATGCCGATTCCTGTCTCCATCTCTGATCCGTACGTGAAAATGGATATCAAGTCTTGTGCCATTTGGTTCACATCCCATTCCTCTCTGCTTGAGAAAATGCAGGCAAATGGTGTTTAAAAGTCTTAATGGGGTATATGATGTATCCTGTATTGGGGCATAAGTCCAGCTCACTTATAAGGATTGAGGCTTGGCTTTTCGGGTTTGGTTTCCACCCATTAAGCTGATTTGCTGCAGATTTTTGTATGTATAGATCTAGAAGCAGGAGGCAAAATATATTTTCCAGTTCCGCCGTTCGCGTCGTTTTCATAGCATGGGTCGTATACATGCAATCCTCTGTAATTTTGTCATTACCCTAAAGTTGCTAGTGTTATTTGTGAATTGCCACCATACTAAGCTGCCGTAGGTTAAGATGGGTCTGACGATAGCCCTGTCCATCCATAGAATAATTTTGCCATTAGTTGCTCATTTTCTCCCAAATATAAGGTTGCTAGCGTAGAAGGCGATCGTTCCTTTTTTGTGTGCGCCACCGAAGGTGAGGTCTTTCTCTACTGCGTGATCCTTCCGGGTCATATTTAAAGATACTGCAGGCCGGAGAGTTGTTGTTCATCCGCTCTACTTATAATAGCTATCTAAGGCGTTTAATGCGTAGATAACTGAGTAGGTAAATGTCGCTGTAAAGCTCATATAGTTCGTTCCTGAATCTTCTCTTCAAAAGCTCATCAATTAAAATGAGACCGAATATTTTTCGAAGGATTTTTCTCTCGGACAGACTAAGGATATCTTCAACCGCTTTCGCTAGTGTCCATATCGGGACACTTTTTATATAAAGTTTTCTTAGTTTTTCGAGATAGGAATTTACTACTAAATTGCCTTCTTAGACCAAAGAAAAATCGGTTCTAGAGAGTAATTCTTCGTTTTATTTCTGTTGAGATGTTGTCGGCAGAATTAATAGCAGAGCCAAGGTAGACCAATTCGTTCATTACCTCGAAATTAAAGCTGGTGATTGTGACGTTCTGTCCTATTTTTGTTTACAGCATATACTTGGTTTTGCTCTCATTTACCTCTTAACACATTTTGGCAGCTTTGGCAGCTCACAATTATGTCGATATCATCGGCGTACGCTAGTAGTTGCACAGACTTCCGAAAGATTGTGCCTTTCTTGGTTCGCACGTGAGTTCCGCAAAATTCTTTTAAGTACAATTTTAAAGAAGTCACATGACAGTACGTGATCTTTTCACGTTTTTCAACATCAAAAGCCTTGGTTAAGTCGTTGGCGACCTTGACGGAACAGCGATCGATCACAATCGTCATTCTGCACAAACAGACGAGTTTGGAAGGAAGGATAAAAATAAGCATGACTCTATACAGCTCGTTTCTAAAAATACTTCCTTCCTTCTTTGGAAGACCGAAGTGTGAATATCTGGTCGATTGTGGACTTTCCTGGCACTAATAGGGATCACTCAGGTTGTTGGCGAAGGGTTTCAGGCATTCACACAATATGGCAGATAAGATTTTGTATTCGCTGTTGAGGACACTTACACCTCTATCATTGGCGCAGTTTAGAGGTTCTCCTTTTCTGTGAATTTAGTGCTGAGATGCCATTCATCAGGCGTACAGTCTTCTGAGCAGAGTGCGAACTCTTCTGCGAAATGAGTTGGACTAAAATCTCCACAAAGCCACTTCCACCAGCTTTGAATACCTCGTCCGGTAAGCCGTCAGTCAAAGCTGATTTATGCGATTTCAGCTTAGATATTGATATCTTTGCCTCGTTTTGGCCAGGTAAACGGAAGGTTTGGCTATCATTGTCTTAGTTGAAAGCTGTATTTTGCCTAATGGCAGTATGTTGGCCTTTTCGCTGTTAGACAGACTGTGGAAAAAGTTTTTCTTTATTCTCAGCACCGACTGTGATTTACTGCAAGGTATCCTTTTTCATTCCTACAGGTTTCTGTACGGGTCTTCTTTTTTTGAAACGTTCTTTTTACTTCCATATGTTATCCTTGGAGTAGAACCTGACAATATTTTCATCTTTTTTCTTCTTCTGGAGAAGTCGATATTCTTTCCGTCTTTTCTAAACGTACAGTTCACGAGTGGCTCTCGTCCTTCGTTTCAGCGCCGCTTTGCACACATTTTCCTTAGCTAAACTTATTTACATTATTTTTCAACAAATCCCTGGTTTAGTGGTTGCGGGGTGAAACCCAGCAAATCAGTTGCGGGGTTTCTGATGGCACACTGGCAGCGTTGCCACGGTTTATTCGGTATTTGATGCTGGCGGTATAGGAGCTTTGAGAGATTTTGGGATACGTGTTCAGCGAAGATTCTAGTGGTCTCTTGCGATTGCAGTTTTTTTTAACGTTATATCTTTTCACATGAGTTCTTCTTTATTGTGGTACTTGGGAAATCCGCATCTGCATCTTAGCTGCAACAAGTTGGGAATCCGGGTCAATGTTATCGATCAATGAAGTATACTAAAGAATATGCTGTCAACAGAGAGGGATACACAATATTGACAGCTTGAACAAGACGTGACTTCTTGTGGCAGCTATGACTTTGACGAAGTAAGGGACATTATTTGAATCGTTTCCGCTATCAAATCATGCAAAGAATCACTCTTGCTACAAGTACAATTGCCTTGTTAGCTCAAAGGAGCAACCATTTCTCAATTTAAAGAGTTTATCTGGACCCAATCCTTCTTTATGACGCAGAAGCTTGGACACTAGCGAAAGCGGATGAAAATTCTTTCAGACGCTGCGAGAGTAAAGTTCTTTGGGCAATTTTCAGTTCCTTTTACATCAATAGAGAATGGAGAACATATTCCACACAACAGTAAACTTGGGGGGCTGTGCAGCAATGCCAACCTCGTCAAAAAAGCTTGGAAAACCCGGCTTAAGTGACTTTGTCGCCTTGAGCGCATGGATAACAGTATACTAATATGATTCTGCACGATTCGCTAGAGATTTTCAAGGTTTTGTTAAAAAAAGGGGTAGGTACTAAAGTGGAACCCTGGGGTATCCCTTTGGTAGCATTGAAGAAAAATACTTGCTAGGGCGTTAAGTTCGTTTTACGAGTAATCACGAGAAATTTGATTTCGTAATAATTATAACTCCATACCTATACATTTACACTACCCTGAATATAGGTTGTCTTCAACTTACTTACAATATTTAAAAAAACTTTAATTATGTCATAACCTTAAGTCTCACCTTGAAACTTCAAAAACCGACACAAGGACTCAGTGCAAAACACATCAGAAATCCGCCTATTTTATTGGCTGTCGCATCCAAGTTGACATTTTTCAGTCTTGCCTCTTTTTTGTTTCTCTTATATTTTGCTTCTTATTTCTGCTCCATAGAAAGTTGTGTAATCACAACGTGTGTGACTGTAGTAGACCGGGATGAGCGAATTCTTCGTCGCGTTTCTGATCCGTATCACAAATTGATCGTTCACACTCATTACCATAATATCGATCGCCGCAAGATGTCGCCATGTCGTTATGACAGGAGAAACATAAAAAGCACACACTCTTGTTTTCGTTGTAACGTAGTATCTTCGATGTTATCCGTAGATGTGGCTGCAGTTAAAATAGGTAATGCGAATACTGGTGCTGTAATTATTATGGTAATGCATATTGGCGCCGGTTTAGCTGACTACCCCGAGCAGAAGAGGTGCCATTTATTGCTTGTGTTTGCCATACCAGCACCACATGGCTAAGTGACAGATTATTTAAATATCGATCGAGAGTTGCTCTCTGGCTTCAGATGGTTGGTGTTGCTTTTTGGATGTGTTTTTTGGATTTTTCTTTGGATTTTTTATTTTTTTTTTCATGACATACACTTTAGTGAAGTGAAACAATATTTTAAAGGTCAATGCTTAGACCGAGTAATGATGCCGGTAAGGTAATTCATAAACGGATCACGATTTATCGTTCATTGATCTGGAGGACTCGAAGGTACTGATTTTTGTTTTCTTCTTAAAGGAACCAGTCTCTGGAGTGTTGTTGGCACTCCTTCGATGAATTCTTACAATTTTTAGTTTGATAAATAGTAAGGTGAGAAATTTTTCTTGTAGCTGGGACCTTGGTGATGATATTTTATTTATTTATTTATTTTTTTAGTTTTCGTGGTTGTAAGGATTGAATGGGTATTATGTGGAATAGTGACGTGAAATACTTTTGAACGAAAGGACAACGTTTAAACTGTCGTCTGCGGAGTTTCTAATAAAAAAAAATTTTATGTCAAAATGGCATGAATGTACTACGTGTTCAACGGATTTTACCAAAAAATCAAATATACTTTGTCGATTCAAACATTATACAAAAGTCATAAGCATTTTCCTATAAACTTCTCAGCTGTCAGTTGTATGAAATATTTATTGTGGCACGATGTTGTTAAGAGAGTGTGAAACAGAATGATTAAGCATCGCAACACTTCGAAGGAACGTAAGCTGTCAAGGAATAATCGTGAAATGTCGAATATGCTGGAAAATATTTATGACAGACAGTTGGTGAGAATATGTTCTCTGGAAGTGTCAGAATGATTTATAGGATTCTCCTGGTGCTGTGTATTATAGTGAAACGTTCTTAGTGTGAAGTCTTAAGTGGTAATGACTTGAGGAGTTCAAAATGAAATGTGAAATAGTTCAAGACATAATGTGGATATGCTCGTAGACAATATTCACATGGCTTGACTATACTGGATATTCTAAGAACTGCTGAGTGAGGATGGCATTTGCAGTTTGTTACTATGCATACTTGGAACAGGTGTAAATAACAATGAACGGGGTGACAGCTAAAATGACTGGACTTAACTGAAATGGCACGGGTAAAGCTAAAGAATTTGTATTTGGGAAACTTAAGATGATTTGGGATGATCTCTTTGTATCTTGAAGATACTTATTTTTTCTGATATTGTTACAGGCCTTATTACAGACATATCGCATTGGCAGTTTAAATCGTCTTCTCCTAGTTAAAGGCGTAAAGCTTAACCTTTAGGAAAACTACAGACTTGTTAATTTCATATTTTCGATTATGAGATGAGTTTATTTATTTCACGTAAATGATTGAACGTGTAAATCAAGCTTTTTTGTGAAAATCTTCATAGACACTTTGAACCCGTTGCTCACTAAAAACACGTCCCTTCTTATCGACTTCAACTAAGTTACCTTATCGAGTAGTTTCCGTTTCAAATAACGTTCGCGTGGGGCAGGTAGCTTTCCAGCAAACGCACCTGCTAGTACCGCTATTATATGCGGATAGTCATTATCGCGCCAGATCGAATGGTCTCATTCTTTGTAATCGACGCACTAAGTTTGTCTCTTCCAGAATTTGGAGTATTTAATTATTACAATGTCCATGAAGACGAACACGGAGCTTGCGAGCAAAGTTCATTATTTCGTCCTCGACGGTAACTATTCCTAAGTCTCTGTGGATATCAATGTTTCTGATATACCATGGGCGTTCACGATTTGTCTTAGAGCTTTGTTTTGATAGCTTTGGAGAATATTTCGGTTGCTTGGTTTAGTACAGCATTAAAGTTGTTTACCGTACGTCTAAACAGGTTTAATCACTTGCTTATAGATGAGCAGTTTGTTATGTATGCTTAACTTGGAATGTTTTCCTAGTAGCCAGTACATTTGTCTGAATTTATTTTCAAGTTCATCACTTTTCTTCTTAACATGCGGCTTCCATTTCAGTGTCATTCCTAGATACTTTGCTTCATTTGCATATGGTATTTGTACCGAGTTAATGAAAATGGGAAGGTTGTTCATTTTCCGGTAAGCAAAATTAACATGAGTAGATTTGGTCTCATTGAGAACAATTCGCCATATCTTTGTCCATTTGTAGATTTTATCCAAAGCCGTTTGTATTGTAGCTTTCCAGTAGCTAACTCGACTGAGGTATCTGTAGCTAGTATCGCCGTGTCGTCCGCGGACGTGGCTACTATGGTACCTGATTCTGCCGTTTGTCTCGAGTATAGAGTTAAAACAATACCGGTCCAAGTACACTTCCTTGGGGAACTCCAGAAGCTATCTCTTTTCTGTTTTCCAGGTACGATTTCAGAATCGTATGCAGATCTCTCGGAAGAACCTGACTTAGCTTTAAATTTAAGCCTTCGTGCCATACCTTATCGAAGGCTTGAGACACGTCAAGAAACACACTAGAACATATCGTTTCCCCCTCTAAGGCTTTCTCAATTTCAATTATAATTCTAAAAACCTGGTCAATTGTGGAGTGCTTAGTTCTAAAACCGAATTGATGTTCAGGAATTAGACGTCTTTCTTCAATGATCGGTTGCAAGCGCTTCAATAAGAAGCGCTTCTCCTAGTTAAAGGCGTAAAGCTTAACCTTTAGGAAAACTACAGACTTGTTAATTTCATATTTTCGATTATGAGATGAGTTTATTTATTTCACGTAAATGATTGAACGTGTAAATCAAGCTTTTTTGTGAAAATCTTCATAGACACTTTGAACCCGTTGCTCACTAAAAACACGTCCCTTCTTATCGACTTCAACTAAGTTACCTTTTCGAGTAGTTTCCGTTTCAAATAACGTTCGCGTGGGGCAGGTAGCTTTCCAGCAAACGCACCTGCTAGTACCGCTATTATATGCGGATAGTCATTATCGCGCCAGATCGAATGGTCTCATTCTTTGTAATCGACGCACTAAGTTTGTCTCTTCCAGAATTTGGAGTATTTAATTATTACAATGTCCATGAAGACGAACACGGAGCTTGCGAGCAAAGTTCATTATTTCGTCCTCGACGGTAACTATTCCTAAGTCTCTGTGGATATCAATGTTTCTGATATACCATGGGGCGTTCACGATTTGTCTTAGAGCTTTGTTTTGATAGCTTTGGAGAATATTTCGGTTGCTTGGTTTAGTACAGCATTAAAGTTGTTTACCGTACGTCTAAACAGGTTTAATCACTTGCTTATAGATGAGCAGTTTGTTATGTATGCTTAACTTGGAATGTTTTCCTAGTAGCCAGTACATTTGTCTGAATTTATTTTCAAGTTCATCATTTTTCTTCTTAACATGCGGCTTCCATTTCAGTGTCATTCCTAGATACTTTGCTTCATTTGCATATGGTATTTGTACCGAGTTAATGAAAATGGGAAGGTTGTTCATTTTCCGGTAAGTAAAATTAACATGAGTAGATTTGGTCTCATTGAGAACAATTCGCCATATCTTTGTCCATTTGTAGATTTTATCCAAAGCCGTTTGTATTGTAGCTTTCCAGTAGCTAACTCGACTGAGGTATCTGTAGCTAGTATCGCCGTGTCGTCCGCGGACGTGGCTACTATGGTACCTGATTCTTCCGTCTGTCTCGAGTATAGAGTTAAAACAATACCGGTCCAAGTACACTTTCTTGGGGAACTCCAGAAGCTATCTCTTTTCTGTTTTCCAGGTACGATTTCAGAATCGTATGCAGATCTCTTGGAAGAACCTGACTTAGCTTTAAATTTAAGCCTTCGTGCCATACCTTATCGAAGGCTTGAGACACGTCAAGAAACACACTAGAACATATCGTTTTCCCCTCTAAGGCTTTCTCAATTTCAATTATAATTCTAAAAACCTGGTCAATTGTGGAGTGCTTAGTTCTAAAACCGAATTGATGTTCAGGAATTAGACGTCTTTCTTCAATGATCGGTTGCAAGCGCTTCAATAAGAATTTTTCAAATATTTTAGATATTATCGGCAGAAGCGATATGGTGTAAATCAAGCTGACTGTAAAATTGTCACTAGAGTCCCACAGGGTTCAATGAAAAGTCCCTTATGTATAGTATAAGTGTAAAGCTAAAACAATTGAATGCTGATGGTGTCGATAGTAAGTCCAAATTGGTTCGAACCTTTTTTTTAAATAAAAACATATATAAAGTCCTGGAATCGTGTTGCGAAGGTTCTGTTTAATTAATTTCTCCCTTTTCGCACGTTATTATTTTCTGTTGCTAGCAGTGCAAACTATACCTTATCTTTGCATATGTCGAACAAGAATGTAGTTTTCCTTGACAGTAAGATTGTCAATTCTTGTGATTTCTTTCTCATGTGAAGTTCCAGAAAAGAACCTGATCGACTAAGAGTTTTGAGGGTGCTTAATATTATGTGTAAGCAGCCAGATTTCGTCAGCATGGTCCAGGTGCTTAAAGTGAAACATCATTGCCCGCTGAAATCTCCCAGAATTTGCAATCTGGATATCAATTTTGATTTGAATTTCAAAAGTATCTTGCAGGTTACCATTGTGAAAAACTCTAAATTTTGGATGTATGAGTAAGATTGTCCGTGTGAACTCATGATTAATTTTGTCAAACGAATTATAGAAGTTTATAAGAGGCAAACTAAGGGAAATCCCTACGTAACGCATTGTTCTCTAATGACTTATTAGATATTCATAGAAAGATCTAGACCAGAAGACTGCTGTTCGGCATTGAATGCTGAATTATTATCTTATTTTAGCCAGTTAATCAGATTAAACTTTTTGAGCCAGCGCAGAGTTGAATATTTCTTCTGGAAAAATTCCGCATGGATCTCTGCCAATTGAATTAGCTCGTGAAATATTGTGCGCATCACAATATCCGAAGGCTGTCGATGTTGTTGCAGTTACAGTTAATGAAAGCTGTTTCTAAACTATAATTAACATAAAGAAGTGGTTGCTTTCAATCCAAATCTTTAAAATGTTGTCTATCTCTTTAAATATTCAATGCCTATCAGAAAAGATCTTTCCGACTTTGTGGCAGATTTGCTGCGTTACCTCGTTCAATGGAAATTAATTGTTCTTGTCCTCATACGAATCTTCAATCAAACAAATCTGAAGTTGTTTCAGTAGTTCATATATAAATAGGGCTATCGATTTTTACAGTCAGTTTTGCATCGCCCACAACTTATCGCCTAAAGGGGACATTGTAATCGTAGTGGGAGATACCAACGTTAAGCTAGGCAACAACATTGCAGCACTCAAGAACGTGATAGGTGTTCACTATCATCATCTTATGTTAGCCACTTTACGCCTTTATATTGTATCTGTCAATAGCAATCGCTCGAACTTGTTTTGAGTTACCAGGTACAATACTGACAGGCTTCGGGATTCCCTAGTGTGCCAACAATTCAAGGACCATCTTGCGATAGAAATAATCAATAGCTCAACGCAGCAAGATATGGATAGCTATTAGAATGCTGTGAAAAATGTTTTTGTATCTCGGTCATTTGCCTACATCGGTGTAATCCAGAAGAGTCACAGCACATGGTTATCAATCTAGAAACGAATCTAACCCATCAATATCGTGTGAAGAGGAAGAAAGTGCAGCGTAATGTCAGACGTGACAAGCGTTCATATATCAACGCACTGACTTCGAAAGCTGAAGAATCAGTTAGCAGGTGGGAAAACGAACCACCCACAGCATCACAAAAGAGCTTACTGGTAGTTGGAGTTCTATACAACGTCCAGTAAGAAGTTTAGATGGCAGTGTGCTGATTTCGGATTCGGATCAACTTAACAGATGGAGGGAATATATCGCGTTAGTGCGAAAAAAATTAAGGCTAAAGCGTCATAGACCGAAAGCAGCAACAAATCCCCGAATTTGAACCGGACCTCCCAGTAACACAAAAATAATATTCGCTGTCAGGTACTTAAAAGAAATAAAGTGGTAGACATTGATATTATCCCTGCCGAGATTTTTCAAGTTTCTAAAGAATGACAATTTGATAAAATGTGGGAACTGGAGAAGAATATGCTTTCTCCTAGCAGTAGCCAAGATCATAGTCAAGATAGTTTTAGAGCGAATAAGAGAACATCTAGACTCAACACTCGATGCTG
Source organism: Volucella inanis (assembly GCA_907269105.1). Taxonomy (NCBI): domain Eukaryota; kingdom Metazoa; phylum Arthropoda; class Insecta; order Diptera; family Syrphidae; genus Volucella; species Volucella inanis. The sequence goes on along the minus strand of OU026153.1, from coordinate 204,286,102 downwards.
AACGGGCGGGATTACGGGATGGATATTCTTACGTAGATCACATCGACATCTTGCGTGTCAACATTTATGACATCTGAATAGCCTTGGGCAGGAGTTGTATACCGGAAAAACCTTGGAACTATTATTAGGACTAGGGCTACCACTACAAAAGTGATGTAACGTTCTATATAATTGTATGATGTGAGATGACTTTGCAGTGCATAGCTAGGCGCCAGAACTGATATTTTCACCGCTGCTATTCCTGGTAGACTCCAGTGATGTACTTCGGGCAGCACTACCTGAAAGAAACCAAGGATTGAAGTAAATAAAGACATCTTACCTCAAACACCTGGTATACGCTGAAGATATTTGCCTAAAATAATGGTTCCCCAGCAAATGAAAAAGACAAATGCTATGAGCATTTCAATTTTCGAAGCTCAACTCAACATTGCCGGACAACAAGCCGAGAAAGTCGAAAACTTTATACTTAGGAAGTATCGTCTCGGCCGATGGTGGCACCGAACTCAATGTGGGCAGCAGAATCGGGAAAGCTAAAGCTGTGTTTGGAATGCTTTCAAAAATCTAGAAAAGCATCACGAAAACCAAGCTGGCCAGATAGCAATGGTAGTTTTTCCAATTATTATGTTTTAGCAGTTGTCAAAGTTGTCAATGATATTCAGCTGTCAAAATATTCAGTAAGGTTTGCCTTACGGCCAGCGTTCATCAATTAGCCGCCGCGATCATGCGATTTGACCAATGGACCGAGTCATAAAAAATTGGACCGACCGCTTGAAGCACTGCTAGCGAAGCAGAAGCGGCCATTTCAATGACGTGTTATTCCACACGGCATGAACGTAGCTTCAAAATAAAGCCAGAATTACTAAGATTGCTACTCGAAGACTGCAAACCTTTCTAAATAGATGTCTACGTAATATCTTAACGACTTTTTTGCCAAATCACATCTCCAACAAGCAGCTTTATCTGAAAACGGAACATTGCAAAAATCCGAACATGATAACACACAGCAGTGTTTGATACTCTATGCCCGTCGAGGGATGATAGAATTAATGTAAAAGTAAGTAAGTGTATGTAACCATACATGGGTTCCTGGCGTTACCTTAGATAGATAACGAGAAGTACAAGAACTCCCATAAAGCAAAGAGTATGTATGGTTGGTATTATTGTGTCACCAAGTTATTCACAGAGTCTCCTGAAATGTCAAAGTGGCAAGTGTCGATTTCATTATTAGATTTGCGACGCTCCTTGAAAGTCTCTTGCCTCATGTTGGATTGGTATGTATGACTGTTACTTAAAAGTGGCGAGTACCGAGATACTTAAGAAAAACAAGTATACGCCACAGGTGCCTTTGACTGTTTAAAAGGCACGAAGGTTTATAAAGATTCTCTGTGTGGTATAATATGTACATTGCCTTGAAATGTCTCTTTAGGAAATGTCTTAAAATACGAGTAGGTTTGAAGGCGCCTTTTTCCTCACAACAAAAAAAAAAAAAACCACTTGCTGAGGATGTATAAGGTATATCCTTCTATATTCTGCATGCCACTCTTAATATACATTGTCGATCGGTAGTTGTTACAGTTTTTCGTGATGCCTTTGCCTTTATAGCAAAGATCTTTTTCCACTGCTTAGACATCCTGTGTAAATCCTTCAAAAAAAAACCTGCCTGTTTAGTTGAATGAACAACAGGAGTCCATCCATCTGGAACGCGAAAATCGACAATGAAGAGCGATGTAGAAGAGCTTTGGATCGACCTATCTACAAAGAGGGCGCGAAGCAGTTGATGAGAAATAAGTCTTACTAAGAGAAACTCAAAGATCGAATCGTCTTGCCTTGGGAAAATTTTGACTAAGACGACATTTGCATCAGGAGTTATTCCAATGTACAGCAAATCTATATAGTACTTAATGTTTTGTACCTTAAATTTGGTGAGAAATTGCGTACTATTTTCATCTTTTCACCCGAGAAGGCAAGTCATATGACTTCGAAAGACTTCAGAGCTAAAAGACTTTGTATTAAAGATACATAAATGAAAGCAATCTGATTGCATAAAAGGCAGACCAGTTGATGCTACATTTCATAGAGAGTTCGCCATTTACAAGATTTCATATTGAATTCTTCCCTGATATGAAAGGAGCGTTTAGCAGTTTAATTGTTGACACGATTTTACGCAGCCTGCAAAAAATATAGCGGGGCACCGATGTACCATATGTAACCGGATTGTCATGATGCTTAAGTAGATTCAATTCGAATTTGGAGAGTGCAAGCTGCAGAAAGAATCTGAGTTAAGAATGGACAATGGTTTTAACTAGTAGGTCTAGGCAGACGATTTAGCTACCCGGCATTTGACTGATGTTCTTAGTTCAAAACAGTCATTGTGGGAAAAATCATTTTGTTGCAATGGACTAGTCTATCTTTTAAAAACCGAGGAATGGGTGAACTTATTTTGTACTGCGTACCTAAATTTATGAATAAATTCTAAACCAATTTAGGATGAGAATGTTGAAAAGTGTATCACAATTTGACTCTTTTAATATACGTAAGAGTTTCAAAACTATCTGGGGTTTGATGCTGTCGTATATTGGAAATATACGGCACTTATAAGACATTTTCTTACATAAACCTTGTTTTTCTGTTGGAACTGTCTAGAGAAGCAATATTAGCTCTTAAGCCTCATTAAATTTCAGAATATAGCCTGAATTGGAAATTTGAAAATAATTCTTGATCTCATTTTCATTCCTCTGGATCTGGAACAGGGACACCATATGATCACCGTCAAACTCTTTTGCTGAGAGTCTGATGCAGACTTGCTTTTCGCAGAAGATTCTCTATTAGGATTCCAAGCACGAATGAGTGAACGCGAAAACAAATCTTCAAAATTGAAAAATTGGCTTTCTTCAGCGATGGTTCTAAAATTAGCATCTGCATGGGTTCTGTGGTTCACTAAGAAACTTTAGGAACTAGGTGCTCCTTCAGGATAAGGAATCGATGCAGTGTAAGATTAAGTAACTGAGTTAAACTTGACAAACTAAATTGTGCAATAGTTATGATACTTTTGCTGACATAGGACAAGAAGAGAACTGAGACGTTGTCGGTATCAGCACTTAGCAGTGGACTACATGGTATTTAGCATATCTGTGCTGAGAGCTTGGGTGTGCACTAACTTTAGGAGGTAAGCAATGTGCTGTATTCATCGAAATTCTGCGGTTGTCTGTAAGTTGCAAGGCATTTGGTCGTAATTAACCCTTAAAGAGCTATCACGAAACTATCGCTATGATTCTGAGTCTGATGAGAGTTATTAAACACACATTAAGTTTTATACTTGTCCTGTCCCTGCAATGGTTATGTTCTGCTCGTGGTGTAGGTTAATTTTTCCGGACAGTAATACCTTTCTACATGTCACTCACTCACTAAATTCGTTCGCCGAACAATAGAAGTTACAGTTTTTCGTGATGGCTTTGCCCTTATAGTGTGGAACTGGATAGCACTTCTTATTTCGATGATGTTGAGTTTATAAATTCGTTCGAATTTTTATGATGGCATAGTGACGAGCTCAACAGAATGATTTATTTTCAAAGTACCTCTAGGTCAGGCGCATTACAGTCTTCAAATCACATTAATACATCCATGGTCTTTGTTTTATTACAATATATAGGCAGGACGGATGCAAAGTTAATCATCTACTTTAACGGCATTTTCACCCAGCTGCACTTAAATCTACCAGCGTCATATGGCATCTTTCCTCATCCCGTCTGCCATTTTTCAATAGGACACTAATTTTTAGATTCTTACCTTTTTCGCAATCACTATTTGTTCGCATACTTTCACTTCACTATCACTTTTAAATGAATTTTCCTCACTCAATCAGAGCCTTCATCTTAAGTATGTCTTCCCAATTTCCCAAAACATTCCAAAACCGAAAAAAAAAGACGTTCATCTATGCGCATCAACAACGCGCCACACTAACGTTTATTCGAGGAACGAACTGTGTTTCTGTGTTACATGACGCGTCAGATGCGCGCACGCAAGCGCAAAATTATAAATTTTGATTTTTGCACGCGCGCCGATATACAGACAGACAGCCAGACACACAGACGAACACACAATTTCGTTCATAGATACATAACTCAAAACTGATTAGAGTTGTAATTATAGGTGTCTAAGGTCAGAATGTGTTGACTCTCAATAAAGTGCTGACGCGTTGGAACTAATCGCACATCCCGAGTGAAAATGAAATTGATGATGTTGCGTGTCGTAGGCTGTCGCGTCAGTTGATTGGATTGGATGACGATGACGATGAGGATGGTAGGATGGGAGTACGAGTATGTGTACTTATCGAAGGTATGACGAGTGTTGGTTGCTCTTGCAGGCTTTTGTATTGCAAAAACTGTTTGTTTGCTAAATAATTAACCTCCTTTGTTTGGTGAGAGAAGGAAACTTACATCTCTCACACCTCCGCTTCTTTCCTGGAATACCGTTAACTATGGGATTTATAGATCTAGGAAATTGCACATGGCATGCAATATGTAGAATGCGCATGTGCGCATTTTTGTTTTACAGAATGTGATGGCTGTCGGCGATTAATTTGAATTTAATTTTTGTGCTTGCTCATAACTGCTTTGCTTGATTTGTTGATGTTATTTGTTAATCCTTTCTCTTTTTTTCGTTTTTTCCAGCTGTCACTGTGAGATATTTGACGAAACGATACATTGGTGAATACAGTTCCACAAGTGGTAAGTGTTTTTTTTTTTTTTATAATTTCTTGTTGTACTCTTGATTGGTAGTCAAAACTTCATGATAAAAAAACAGATGCACTTTGGTAGTAAGCCATACTTTCTATAGTACCTAATCGCGGATTTTCTAATGGGGCATCGGCATCAGAGCATTTTTGATATATGTAGTGTGATATAGTATGTTCTAGGAAAGCAATTAAACGCGCCTATGAAGTCTTTATGCCATCAAATTTCGGTCTCTAGATTTCGGAGTAGAATAGAGGCATTACATTCAATTTAAATTCTTTATAAAAGGCCAATTTGCTTGCTGCATACTTCGCGGCCAGTTCAACACTCCCAGATTGTGTTTTGTCTCCACCTATTGCATCGAGTCTTCAATGGAACAAATTCACTTTCCCACTCGTGTACTAAACAATCTTATTTCACAAACCCGTTGTTTCAGATGGTATATCTTCCTTTGTTCTGAAGATTTGTTTTCATCATTCCTACTCTTTAGGACTCTTTCCAAACATGGAAAATAGCATTTGTCCAGACCGTCCTTAAAAAAGGCGGATCTTATTCTTACTTCTCCTGCAGATCCATTGCACTTACGTTCCTTCTTTCCAAGGTCATGGAAACGCTTATAAACCTTAAGCTGATGAAATATCTCGAAACACGAAAACTTCTCAATCACCGGCAGTACGGTTTTCGTAGCAACAGGTCCACAGGTGATTTGCTGGCATGTCTCACCGAAAAGTGGAACCAAAGCGTACATTAATCTGGCGAAAGCAAGAAGTTGCCTTTGATATTTCTAAAGCAGTTAATGGAGTTTGGCACCAGGCTCCTTTGTCGAAAATGCGTGCTTTTAGGATGATGATAAAAACTACCTTTCGGAACGTTCAATTCAGGTTGTGATGGGTGGTTTCAAGTCTGATATCTACAAAAAAAAAAAAAATGCTGGTACCACAGGGTCCCGTTCTGTCTCCAGCACTCTTTTCAATTTTCATTAACGATCTCTTGTCTGCTACTTCTAATCCAATATATTCCTTTATATTCGTTCCCTGAATCATATCCCTGCTCTTCGGCTGTAGAACGGAAACCAGAAACCACTAACAGTTTAGAATTTTATGCTTCCAAAACACATGCCATCTGCTGTCGTTAAAGCTAAATTTAAACACCCAGTCGAAACCGAAAAACTTTGTGTTCCCGGTACCTGTATTAATGACAACCGACGTTGGAATCACCACTAATCGATGTCGTCAAAAATACTGCGAAATGTTTAGGATTTCCAAGCATTGTAAGAAATATTTTACCTCCTTTGAATAAAAAAGCAATATAAAAAGCATTTTTCTGCTCGAAATTGGAGTACAATGCCCACATCTGTACGAGTGCGTCCCAAAAAATCTCTGCACCTACTAGATAGAATTCAAAACCGTGTGATAGAAGTCATAGGTGATACTAATATCAATCAGACAATGAAAACACTTGAACACTGACGTAATGTCTCCTGAAATCGCCAGTGGAATTCTGCCCTTTCAAAACTTTAACCATGTAACCCGTCTCGCTGTGAATGCTCATCAGTATACCCACTTTCCGAAGTATTCTAAAATATTTTGATTCGTTTCTAAGCCGCAGAACTCGCTTATGGAATGTCCTGCGTATCTCTCTATTTCCTATTCATTATAACCTTCAAACATTTAAAATCAATGTTCATCGGCACCTCTCTTTCCATTCTCCTTGATTTACCTTCGCCCGCGCTGTGTACAAGCGTTTTAAGAGTACGCAAATCCCTTGATTTGAAAAAAAAAAAAACAAAAATTGTTTTATGGCAGCCGTATACCTTTTCTGACGAACCTAACTCCGCCCCAGTTCACATATGCCTACAACACTGCTTTTAAACAATCAAATCAAAACAGTTAAAGATCACGGTCTTGAAGACGAAATCACAGAATTAGAAGCTCTGGTTAAGCATAGGACCTATCACAGAATTGGATGGGTCTCCACTGAAAAGAATGATCTTTCCAGACCCTATCAGTAGATACATATCTATCAAGATATCATAATATATGTGTGTTTTACTCTTAAGCAGAAAATGGCGAGCAAGATTCAGCATTATATCAAGAAGAAAAAAACTGAAGATAAGGGTCGGACATGGAAGAGAAAGATATACAAAAATCTTACCTGGGATTCAGAAGCCTTACCAAGAAGTCGGGGTTTTATATAATACCAAGTCAAGGGACCAGACGGCAACTTTGTTTTATTTTAGGATGAAAATCAATTCAGCAGATGATAGAGATGCTACAGAATACATAATACAATGCTGTTGTCTCTACGAAACTTATTGAAAAAAACTACCAAAGTAGCATAATAGAATGGAATGCTTCATGCTCAATGACGATAATACGAATATCGGAAGATTTTTCGAGTATATATACACTAGGAGAACGCTTAGAAGCATCTTTTAGTCTTGAACAAAAAGGCTTGTGGCTAAATGCTCTTTTATAGACTGCATCAAGATCTTACGAATCGTTAAACAGCAGTTTGTCGAGCTCACATTCTCTTTGCATCTATAGGGTGAATCATCGTGAGGTTTGATTTTCAATAGGCTTTTTTTGATAGATCACGCGTGATTCCTATCAAACTGCTTTGTCATTTTTTTTCAGTATCGTTTGGCAAGTCATCATGGAAAGACTCACACTACAACAGCGTCTCCAAATGTGAGAAATGTTTTTCGCGCTATTCGAGGAACTTACGGTGCGCATAATCTACTTACTGAAACCACTATTGTCAATACCATTCGCAAATTTGAGTCCCAGTTTACATTAGTGGATGATACTCGACCGGTTAGACCACATCTAGAACATAGTGTAGAGACTATAGTTGAGAGTGTACGCGGTGACCGTGACGAATCGATTCGCCGTCGTTTTTGACAACTTGGCATATTTTACGTGAGGATCTCGGCCTAAAAGCGTTCAAAATTCAACTTGTGCAAGAATTGAAGCCAGGCAAATTAAATGTGCGTCATAATTTTAGTAAATGAGCTCTGGGAAAACTCAATGAAAATCCGGTGTTTTATCGTGAAATTGTGTTCAGTAATGAAGCCCATTTCTAGCTCAATGGATACGTTAAAAAACGAAGTTGCCATATTTAAGCTGATGAGCAACCCGAAGAGTACCAAGAGCTACCATTACATCCATTAAAAACAACGGTATGGTATGGCTTATGGGCTGGTGGAATCATTGGCCCATATTTCTTCAAAAATAGGGCAAATCAGAATATTACCGTCAATGGTAACCGTTATCGCGTCATGTTAACGGACTATGTGCATCCTGAAATTCAGGCACATGGTCTCCGTAAGCTCTGGTTTCAACAATGGACTTGTTGAGAAATCATTTTGGTGAACACTTAATTTCACGTTTTGCTACTGTAAACTGGCCGCCTACATCGTGTGATATCCTCCTTTGGACTATTTTCTTTGGAGATATGTAAAGTCTCAGATCTCCAGGAATAAGCCAGCTACGATTGACGCTTTGAAAGCCAACATTACTCGTTTTATCCGCGAGATACCAGTCGCTATGCTCGAGCGAATGGCCCAAAATTGGACCTTCCGAATGGACCACCTCAGACCTAGTTATGGCAAACATTTACATGATATAATTTTTAAGAAGTAAATGCCATGAATTCTTCTTTTAACCAATAATAAAAATTTTAAGTTTACTTTCAAATTTATGTATTTTATTTTACATTAGAAAACAAACTTTACGATGAACCACCCTATATCATACAGTACTTTCTATTGCCTTCAAAGACTTCGAAAAAGTATTTTACAGTGTAATCCAGGATTCGATTCAGATAATGTTGTAATTGAGAGGCAACCCTGCTACAAGAAAAAGAAAAAGAAAGAAAAAAAAACTCCATGTGAAGGTATGTCGGATGGACATCAGCGATGTGTCTAGTTTTCAACAGCGATATACTTCACGCACAGTGCCCTCATTATGGATATTTTGACCGGATCAGATACGCAATATCCATATCCAGAACTTAATTCAGTGAACGTAGAGCTAGGTAGATGCACAATTCTTGCCAAGGAAATTGTAATGAAAAAAGAACAATCTACGACAAATACACAAGGTGCACACTTGTTTTTTTCTCCATGTGCTCCTTGGGAAATGAATGGGTTCAATAAGACAACAAGCTGCTAAGCCTTTTGAGTTGGAATTAGGAAGCATATAGAATATTTCCAGCCTTGTGGAATAAGACTTTAGATTTCGAAGTTCACAGACCTTATTCTACAGGCAATGATAGATCAATCGAGTGTCAAATTTCGTGCTTATTTTGATTTAATAACTTTGAACGAGCGGGGTAAGTGGCTTAGTAACTTTCGCCAACGCAACTTTTAAGAGCATGTGTAACTCGGGCAAAAAACACAACATTGTAGATTTAACCCACGCTAGTGGACATAAACTTTGTTGCGGATTCTAATTGCTGCCAATATGGCAACTATAACCTTTCAAAAGATCTAACATTTACGTTCGGATGATGTTGTTATGCTGTCTCTCCTCTCCTCTCTGTCTTTTGTTCAATTTAAGATTGAATTGGTCGTTATCTTTTGATGTATATATCTGTGCAATAAATTGGACGATATCTACTTACTATTGCAGATCAATGCATTTTTACACTCGAAACACTAGCCATTATACAGCAGATTACTGATCGGACCACCTACAGCAGGCAGATCTGGTGCTGCAGAAGCAACCGACTAAATGCAAATGAATCTCCTCCGAGAAACCTACAAAATCAATGCGTAGTATTCCATAACAATTCAAATTGAAAACCAATGCGCGCCTGACGTTTCACAAGCAAAGCAGCAGTCATGTCACCAATATTACACCGCTATCACCACCCAAGTTACCGCAAAAACCAAACGTTCGCCTCGGGACTAAGTATAGGCACACCATCTTTCCAAAGCAACGATCTTGAGGACAGGTCTCAGATTCTCTACATAACCTGCCTGCGGTGCCAGAGTGCCAGCCAGATTGCTAGCCAGACTGCCGCAGCCAGGTTAGTGCCGCACTAATACCGCGAGCTATGTGAGGTTAAATGATTATTTGCAAGCGTTTGTGGTGTGGTGGGATATGCGATACGACCGACGCGACCTATCTCCCACCATTACGGTGTGGAGGTGCTAACTTCCCAGCAACAAGTGCTTCTTCGCAAGATGCTCGTTCCCAATGTGGAACTCGGTTCCGCTGGCTTAAGAATAGCCTATGAGCTGGAGATTTATGAGGTGATGCCAATGGGTATAGGGTATGGAGGGTGTGTAGCAATATGATATAGCGCCATCAGCTATATCGTATCTACAAGTAATGCTGCCACAAACACCAACACCAGCAGTACAACTAGTAATAGCAGCACTGCTGCGATGAGATGACGGCTAGCACGTCGCACATTTCGTTAGGGACGACAGATGCCATTTCGAATGGCATTGAGGATGCCATTTGATGGTTGTATCTATCTTTCTGACTGAGCGAGGGTTCGCTCCAAATGTGGGACGCATAAACGAAAGCAGGCCAAGCCATGTGTAATTCGAGAGGATGCTTGCGGGAGATCGTTGTTGATGCTGTTGCTTTATTTGTTTTCGTTTTTTTTTTCTTTTTAATTCACTGTTCCCATTTTGGATCGTTTTGTTTGCATTTTGCTCTGTTTGCACCTTTTGTGTGTGAGTATTTGGGGTGGGTTGAGGGGTGCATTTGGATTGGTGCATTTCAAGCCAATTAACTTGGCTCTCGAAGGCAAGGAGGGCGATTCCGATTCGACGTTCAGTGCTCAGTTTAGATATTGCGACAAAGTCGAAAATTAGTTACGGTCTGGTAAGGAAATATTTTTTCATTCCAAGGAATGGTAGGGTTGCACAAATTAATGATAGTGTTGCGCATTCTTAGAGAGTTCTTGGAGATTGCCAATGCAAGGTATACATACTACATGAATGCAGAATTTCATGGCACACGCGAGATTTCAGTGGTTACCCGGGATACCTATTTCATGGATGGATGCTGGTTGTGATTACAAAATTTGATGTTGGATTCCCTTTTTTTTTTTTTTTAAATGCACGCGATATGCTTTGCGATTTATAAGGGCAGATGGTGTCGAATAACTGACATCCAAGTGATTGTTTGTTATTTTGTCACATAGCTCACTTTAATACAATTCTAACGGTTCGAAGAATAAAGTATTTTGAAACGAATTGATGATTAAAATGCTGGTCTCAATCTCTTTTCCAAATTGGATTTACCATTTAAAGTAGTAGGTTCGTCGGGAAAATAGAAGTTCTGACAGATACTTTGTTCTGGGACCTTTATAATACATAAACTGAGAGCCTAAAACATGGTTATATGAATATCATGTAATTTAGCTCTAGAATCGCAAATTAATAGTCTCAAAGCTCCACGATTGGAATGGCCTCGAAAACTTTTGTGCTGAAATCGAATATTTTTTGCTCCAGAAAATAATAGAAATGGCTTTGTGATTTTGAAGATTCAGACTACGTCTAAGTTACTATGAGATTTATACAGTTAGTCTTCAAATATTTTCTTCTATTAACCACCAACGTACTGCAACTGGATTAAGGTTGATCAAATGGAGAAATGCAGCTCGTTTATCAAAGTGAGGAGCCTTAGAATCTGAGATTCTTGCAGCTTGTGATAGAATTTATGTGATATACCATATGTAAGTAGGTTCGAGATCTTTGGCATAAACGAAAAAGATATTTAGAAATTGACAAGTTCTTGAATACTCTGATATTGGTTTCAGGGGGACCATCCGCTCATGATGAACGGATTTTTGGGACTCTGGATCAGAATACTATCTAACTATGCCCTGCGTCGAAGATCTCCTGAAAAGAGAAGATACAACGGTATAGTATCCCTTAACACGCTACAACTAAGGAAATACTTTTCACAATTGGAGACAATCGGCAGCTCAAACACTGAAAACCAATAAGGCGGTTGGACTACCTGGAAGCGCACATCGTAAACAAGAAAATTCCACGTTACTTACTTACTTCAATTGCCCTTAAATTGGAGATGAACCTAGATCTTAATTTACATAACTCTCCAATCAGATCCGTTGTTTGCTAACTGGTTGAGGTACATCTCCACTTGAGCGGCCTGATTGAAGGTTTTTCTGCTGCAACGGACTTGAAGATTTTCCAATCTTCTTGGCTGGTGTCTATCTGCTTTGCATGTCCAAGCCATTTAAGCCGAAAAATTCGGACTATTTTAGCAAAGTCCGTACACTTCTTGGTTAAATCTCATCGTCCATCCATCCTTGATGCAGACAGGGTGGAAAATAGCCGAAACGACTTGGTGCTTTATCACTCGTTTTTGATAAAGTCCAGTCCTATGAATATTTTGGTTGTCCAATAGAGACTTGTCAATCCTGTTTATATTCGCCGCTGTTTATATTAACTATTGAGCCTAGGTAAACAAAGTCGTTGACTACGACGAAAATTTTCCAAGTCGTCGATGTTGCTTGCAAATGTCTCACAAACAACTTGCCGTGTTCTGCTTTCCATGTTATGTAGACTTTTGAAAGATTATATCCCTGGTTTTGGCTTGAGAGCTTCAGGAAATTCTCTTAAGTTCAAAGAAATCACATTAAAATGGATCGCCTTAACTTTTATAACATTAAAGCTCTCAGTAAATTCATTTCCGACCCTCACGAAATGGCTAGTCTTCTCCCTGGTCATCCTGCAGAGTCGGACTAACAGAGACCCAAAACCGGACGCAAAAAAGAGGTCTGGAGACTGGTTTCTGTATACATACTAAGTGCACAGGTAGGCTTAGTAGGTTTCTGATGTTAGTCCTTCCGGGTAGTGCGTTGAATGTTGACAGCTATTTAACTCCATATATTGATCATCAATTCTGAAAAGGAGTTTGACAGTGTCGTAGAAGTTAATCCGGTTAGCTATCAAATTACATACGAAGAGTCTAAATGGTGTACCACAGGGTTCCATTTTATCACCAACATTGTTCTTGTTGATGATTAAGGATATGTTTTCCACTGCAGAAGTCGGCAAGAAACGGATATATTGGATGAACTCTTGCACATTAGTTCAAATATCTTTACTACCCAGCGATGTATGCTTTGATCTCGGCAAAAGCGCACCGGTTCAAATTCTGTAAGGAGAGTCGATAAACTCCAGCATCTTGAGAGCGTTAGCGGAATCGATCCGGTCAAAGTCAGTCGAATCGGCAATTTGGAATCAGTCCACGATTATACCAGCGTTTACTTTGCTCAAACTCTGGCCTAATAATGTTATATGAAAGGAAGAATTGGAAATGTTCGCGTTGAAAATTACGAGAAAGATGAAAATATTCAATAATGACTGCCTTCGATACATCTAAGGGATCTTCTGACCCAGTTGTGTTTTTAATAAATAACTTGATTGGACATCAATATAGAAAGAAATTAGCCAACAACCTCTCGTTGGACGAGGCAGTGGATTGAATAAGATTTGGATGGGTTCCAAAAGCGTTTTGTAGCTAAATGTGATATTAAATAGAGTTCGCTAACGCCATATATAATGATGGAACATGATTTAGATCAAAACAAAATTGAAACAAGGTATGTGCAGAATAGTTAGGGCGTAAGCGAAATAGAAACGCTAGGATCTATAAGGGGATAAAGTACGAGTAGTGTGCAGTAAAGAAAATATGCCTCATCGGTGTAGTTGAATAAGTGAGTGAGGTTCAACACAGACTCTGCATTGCTGTTGGTGCAAGAGTTTATTGTATGGTTTCCGCCTTAGACCGAATAAACACCGATTTTCTAGAGCTATTAGGTGCTATCCATGAATCAAGCCATTTTTTGATGTCTTCATATGAGCGAAACTGCTGATCAGTCAGATCATGTGAGGAAGGACTTCCCATTTTAGCATTTCCAGAGGATTTTAATGGGTTTGGCAATGTGAGGTCGAGCGTTGTCTTGCTGTAGAATCACTTTTTCGTACTGTGGATGTTTTTCGCGCAGTGCTCAGCTCAATCGCATCAATTGAAGTCGATAACATTCCCCAGTGATGATTTCGTTGGGTTTCAACAGTTTATAATAAATAACACCGATACACAAAATAATCTTCGCAGATTGAATATTCGGCTGAGCTGACGACGTAGAAGCATGACCGAGTGGTCTCCATGATTTCCTCTTTCTGAGTTGCTGTAATGAATCCACTTTTCATCGCCTATCACGATGCAATGAAGAAAACCCTTCCTTTTTTGTCGCTAGAGTAGTAGTTCACAGGCAAAAAAAAAACGACACTCAATGTCCCTTCTCTTCAAATCATAAGGAACCCAAGTTCCTTGTTTTTGAATCGAATGCAATCGCTTGAAAATTTCTTGGTGGGTAACTCCTAATTCTAAAGCAAGCTATTCTTGCGCTTGGAACGGATCCTAATCAAGCACGGCCTCCAATTCAGTGTCTTCGAATGAATTTGGCCTTCCTTCACGCAGGGGGGTCGTCAACTTCGAAATAACCGTCTTTAAAATGACAGAACCGATCACGGAACGTTGTTTCACTAAGAGCAGCATCTACGTAAACTTTTTGGAGCTCTCGATCCGCTTCAGCCGCCTTCAAATGAAAGAAGAAAATCGACACTTCCCGCAAATGATTATTTGGCACAAAATCAGACACTTAAATATGTCACTTATGTGTCAAAACGGTTTGCTTGGTTCATGACGTTTTGAATATGCCAAAATTGACCAGCACTTACTGTTGGAGCCATCTATTGACCAACAGCGAGAACTATAGCAGCACCAAATACTATTTCACTTGCGTGATTTTAATAGCGGGGAGATACGGTCAATCTCATTACAATCGATCTCAAGACGATGTGTGTTGTAGACAAACAAACGAACAGATCATCTTTCACTTACCATGCGTTCAAGACACTCGTCATATTTTAAATACGAGGTTAGGAGTATTTCTTTTCTTAAATGTATATACATACATATTAAACAAATACACAACAATGTGTGATTCATTCTATTTAGTTAAGTTTCTAGTGGACTTTCGACGCTAAAACTGCATTGATAAGGTTCGATCAGGCAGATAATTGAATACATCACGCATTGCAAGGTCCTGGAGCCATGATCTACGAGTAATGACCCTAATTTTTCAGTGTTGAGGACATTGGTACCTTAAAAATTTTACTCAAGCTTCACCGGTGAATAAATGTACGATAAATAGCGTCCTTGAGCTCATAACATTTTCCTTAGTGATTTTTGATTTACTATTGACCCAGATGGGATATTTGTTGAAGTTAACTGAAAGTAGTATTGCAACCCCTAAATTTTCGTTGTCCAAAATATTTAAGTGAGCGCACTATAGAGCGAATAAATAGAAGGATAATTCAGTATTTGGCATGCACAAATGGAAGGGGACATCAACCGTTTTGGACGCAGTTGAATTGATACATAGGTCCTCCCTTGACTGTAGCGTCATCTTGGAAAGTAACATAATTTTATAGTTATATTGGTCTTCTAGCTGATGAAACGTTTTTGTTTTGATCGGATAAACAGAAATATCGGTACCTAAGCCCTTGTCTGAGTTTTTTATCCTTCGCATCACTCGTGACCATTGTTTCCTATTTCCTGCACTGAATGATTGATCTAAAAGGTTTTTGGTGGGTTGATGGATTTATGGGGTAACGATCCACTGATCAGATCACCAAAGTACTACAAGGTACATTAACCTTACGATCGAACTGCAAATATTTCAACTTAACGCGTTGATTATTCGTTTTTAGTAGTTTTTGACTTACCTACTTGGAAATGTTGTAACAAAAGTCTTAAGTGAATGAAATTAAAGATGACTTGTCACAGATACTCTATCAGTTCTAGGTCCAAGATCTTTAGTCATAAACATCATAATGGTACCATTGCAAATATAAAAAGAATCTACTTCTCTTTTCAGATTTTCTTTATCGACATAGCGTGACCTTTGACAGTGTGACAACTGACGTGGAAATCATGGATACATCTAAGTGCGCGGTGAGTAAAGTTTATTAAAAAAAAAAAAAAAAACAATAAAAAGGATCACCTGGTATCAGAGATTCTTCGGTCGGAATAGCGTACATAAAATACATCGTAATCGATCCTTTTCCTTCAAAATTTTCCGCCTAACTGAGTTCATCTCGAATTTCAGTTTTTCGCAGAATGTCCATCTACATCCAGGGACATGCGAGTAACCTTGATCCCCCATTGACCACCGACCATCGGATAGGGCTCTCAACCTTCATAGTTGATCGCATTGCCATGACTAATTTGCCACTGTATGTCATTCGTGGTCGTTCGGTTAGTTGGTGTAGTCAGTGATTAATGATTGTAAACTGCATTCTCTAAGATTTTTATCGGGGAAAAATATCGGAGATTGTGGATGTTGGAGACGAGATTCTTGTCGATTCAATGGCCCAATAACATTGATTGCCACTGTCAACCTCATTCAGTACAGATTCCCATTGATACACATTGTGACTTTGCCAGAGTCAGTGGTTTTCACAACATGACCAATTTCTAATCATCCATGAAGTCAAGTTGGAGAGTAATGGGTGTATTCAAGAGGTGTTCCACGCGTTGTTGCATGAAAGCCATGCTGACTGAGAAACGGTATTGACTATGAGAAGGCATCCAGCTGAGCTACTTGACTTAGTTTCGTGCCAGATTCGTTGGCATTTGGAATTTAAGTCTTGAAATGCACGAGTTCAAAGGGTCCTAAATCCCACTTAACCAACTGCTAACATCAAGGAGGGTGTCATAGTTGAGAATCAGAGACATGGTGAGTGGGTACCCAAGCATTTAGGCAAATCTTTTACGGAATGCCATTAAGTCGGGAATTGAAACGGACAATTAAAAAGGCTGCAGTGCCGCCATGGCATTCATTTCTTGCCATGGTATTTCGAAACAAGTCCACTATTAGGAGTGTACAAATGATGCTTGGCTAAAGAGGCGCTGATACAAAAGTGGCGCCATTGCCATAAAATGGTATCGTGCGATATCGATTGACACGAGAACTGATGAATGATTTAATTAGGGAGAATCGTGAGTTCTGAAATCGATGCCGCCTCATGAAACGCACGAATTAAACATTTTAGTTGCTGAATGAAAAGTTTGAGTTATTGGGAAGCGAATGTGTTAAGTGATATCGATATATTAACCAGATTTGTGTTGTTCGTTCTTGTCAATGAGGGCTTGTCGATTGGGTAATAATGGATAACTAGAGTCATGGTATATATTTGGCTACAGTGGTGCCAATAACCATCAGGTAGGATGGTTTAGGTAGGAGATAAATGAGATCATTTAAAGACGGTTCATGGTTCATTCATGGGAAAGAATGTTAATTATTTTGCGATAAGAGCGGTATTTTTGGACAAGAAAAAGGTGCTTCATTCAGGTATTTGGATTCAAAACCGTTGGGTTGATGTTTCATTGGTTAATAGAAAAACAACTCCTATTTGAACAGTATGTGGAGAGTTCAGACCTTATTGACTTTGGTATTTGGTAGACTTCAAACAATTTTGCTTTCAATGGAAATAAGTTCTATGTTCCCAGTCTGCAGCTCTCACACTTTTTATTGGCTTTTAGTCAAATGTTAGATGTATCCAAAAATACATCACAATTCTACCGAGTTATTGATTTGGTGGTGTTTTCTTTAGCACTAAATTCGTTTATGTGCTCGAGTCTTGATGAATAGCTAATGTTGATAATTACATGCCAGGTCCTTAGAACTCATCAATCAGAGGGGTTAAAGCACTGCTTTTTGGGCACAGTGCCGCGATGAGCTTTGTCCGTGCACATATCTGAGTGTCTTATATGCCTCTGCTGCTTTATAGGGCGTATGGCTTCATAATGATATTTCATATTTAGTAGGGAGTGTATTATGCCCTGGTTTTTCTGAATGGTTATAATCTATGGCAAAACTCGAGAATTCTAGTGGCCGTTAAGTCAATTGTCTCAAGCCTCTTAAGTGGTTTAAAGTAACTATTGGGTATGTAGTTTAATTCGTGCGGTTTTTTTTTCAAAATTTGAACGTTTATTTAAGAAAAACATGTACAATAGTATTATTCAAGGTAGTGCCTATCTGAAGCTATGACTTTTTCCCATCTTTCTGGCAATTTGTGATTCTCATCCCAAAAGAACTGCGCCGGCTTGGCAGCCAAGAATGAATCAAGCCAATTTTTGATATTCTGCTCTGATGTGAACCGTATTTCAGTGAGGGCGTTCTACATCGACCGGAACAAATGGTAGTCAGAAGGGGCAAGGTCTGGGCTATAAGGCGGATGGGGTAATACTTCTCATCCACTGTTTTCCAAATAGTTCTTAACCAGAATAGCAACGTGGGGCCGAGCGTTTTCATGATGGAAATTATTTCCTCGTGTCTGGTCGCATATTCCGGGCGTTTTTCGGCTACTGCTCTCTTCAAACGGATTAATTGTGTTCGGTAGCATTGTCCATTGATGGTTTCACCCGGTTTTAGTAGCTCATAATACAGCACACCCATCTGATCCCACCAAATACAGAGCATTACCTTAGTGACATGGATATTCGGCTTTGCCGTTGATTTGGCTGGTTGGCCGGGTTTCACATATGATTTTTTGCGCTTGGGGTTGTCGTAATGGATCCATTTTTCATCACCAGTAACAATCCGATGCAAAAATGACTTTCTTTTGTGGCGTTCCAGCAGCATTTCGGACTTGCAAAACCGCCTTTCGACGTCTCTCGGCTTGAGTTCATGTGGAACCCAATTTCCTTGCTTTTGAATATATTCAGCTGCTTTTAAACGTTTTGAAATGGCCGCTTGAGTGACACCCAAAGATTCTGCGAGCTCCTCTTTTGTTTGACAACAATCTTCATAGAGTAATGCTTCCAGTTCTTCATCTTCAAACTTTTTTGGCTGCGCAGGACGTTCATCGTCTTCCAAGCCAAAATAACCACTTTTAAATGGTGCAAACCACTTCATGTTCACCATAAACTCCCACCAAAATACGATGACTTTCGGCAGCAGTTTTCTTCATATTAAAATAATGAAGAAGAACTCGCCTCAAAAACACTTTTTCAGGCACAAAGTTCGACATATTTGAGTGAAAGAAAAATTATTGTTGTTTACGCTTCAAATGAATGACATATACTGAAAAGACGAACAATGACAGTAGCTTTCCAACGCATGTTCCAATGGAATATTAGCAATGGAATAATACAAGTTACGCCATCTCTTAGCAAACCGCACGCAAGTTATAGACCCAATAGCATTTACATTCCATGACTTTAACATCTAAGCAAGGAACATCTTCCTTGTTGTGATGCAGCATAAGCGCTTTAAGCTGATATATAGTAAGCATCCAGCATCAACTTTCGTTTTTGAAACGGCAACGTATTTGAAGTTCATTATAGTCCGAGAGCCCGCAACATTTTGAGGGTAATCATTTTACCGTAGCTGATTTTCACGTTCTCAGCTCTCAATATTCTAGTGGAAATACTGTTGAGTACTATTGGTCATTATAAGGTATTGATTATTCCTAATTGGAAAAGTTGAATAGATTCTAAAACACTATAGCGTCCACTGTTGTGAACTGTAGTACCAACATTTGTCCGTTCTTTCAATGCGATCCTGGTAGGGATGACTTCGCATTTTGTGTTGTTAAAAATTGTTGCAAAATGTTAGGGTTGCCCTAAATCTTTTAAGAATTACTCTATTTAGACTGACATATCTTCCATATTCAATGTGTGTTCAGTTCAGTTCACCCTTTAGCCAAACGTTGGGCGTACCGCCTAATAACGTGGTTATTTCAAAAGTCAATGGGCACGAATGTTGCGAAATGTCAATTCTGCATTTCTCAGTCATTAACTACAAACATTTATTGTAAAACCATTGTGCCTTGGTATATCACATTCTCTCCTCATCTTCCTTTACCCTATGACACTTGTCTTGGGTATGTTAGCATCACAAAGATAAAACAGATTTGTTCTCTTACATTTTGGTACTTTCTTTTTTTATTCATGCGACTATCTATCAACAATGGTGGGCATTATCTTTTACCATTTTTCGGAATGACTTTAGCACTCTTCAATGGCGTTGTCGAGGCTATCATAAAGCCTTAAGCCGTGAATGACCTACAGCTGTATGGTGATGTCTAATGTCTTCTGACCCGTCCTTAGGTGGAGCTATTCGTTTAAGATTCTCCTGGCTTCGTTCGAAAGCAGTGTGATCTTCGTTAATGCTGTGAACGTAGATTTGTCTTCCCAAATCTACTGGCCAAAATAGAAATTGCACAAATGGCTGTCAGTGTCCACTGACTTGTTATATTTTGAAAGTCTTTATCGCAATTGAAATCTCTGTATTTCCAGAAACACCAGCGCATATCAAGATACTTGTTACATCGAAACGCATTTAAACAATTTAACACCATCGCAAAGTACTCCTTTCATCGGCTTAGTTTATCTCTATCCGTTGCAGCATAGAATTGTCCTTTGTTGTTGTGTTACGGGCTTTTGCTTAAAGCTTCATCATTTTATATTTTCCTACGCTTCCATTACTTTAACATGGCACTGGGCATGATCTTTCTTTTGTTAACACTCTTTGAGTGTTAGACGCTCTTCAATTCTTCTTAGGTGTCTGCTCACACTAATTTTCAGTGGGTGCTCTGCCGTTTACCAACATAGCTCTGCCTTTCATTTGCGCAAACACTTTTCACAAAACTCTCGTAATAGATTAGGCTGTGTTTTTGAGCTTCTGCTGCATCCCAAACCCTCTTGATATTGTACCTGCATTCTGTACGAATGTATATATTTATAAGTAAGGCGTACTCCGATTTTGGACATCGAAAAGACAACTTCTACATCTTTTAGTTGCACTCGGCATCTCGTTGTGCTTCTCATCCTTAGTCCAGATGTTTATCGATACATAACAGATTATGATGCTAATTTTTGTTATTCACCTTTCTCAAGTGCTTTACGTGAATACCTGTAGAAGAGATTTAAGTTCTAAGCCCTTACGTCTATAGAGGCCTGTGTACCCATATTGAGGGTACATGCTCCATTTGTGGTTTGAGTCGAGGCTGATCTAAGACCTCTTGTCGGTCTTAGTGTCACGGCTGACAGAACCCAGCACTTTTTTGCAACTCCATATCGGAGCAACCATGGAAAACTCTTTCTGCCACCATGACTCTGGGAGCCTCAGCCTAACTCTTCCAAAAGGACCGGACCGTAGTCAAGAGGCCCTAACTTCCCACAGCACCGTGCTTAAAATTCTGGTGAGACTAACATTTATAACCCATGACTGGCCGTTCATAATGGAACTGGTCAAATCGTAGCAAATTTCAGTGGCGTTAATCCGAAAGCCCCCGATTTATTATATGACTACCTCATTGATTTTCGTAACCTAAGTAATTGGGAGGGGGCCCTTTCGAAAGTAGAGGATGATTTTTAGATTACAACATTTTATCGTGCCCATATTCTACAAGAGGATCGGCTTACACTCGAGGCACTGATTTCAATTTTAGAGCAATAAGAGTACTCCGATACGGTTCGGTAGGCCACCGATCTCGACAGAAAAATCCTCTATAGTTGTAATCTTCGAAGGGACTTCATGATGATTGTTCTGGGGGAGTGAAATAGGGCTGACTAATAGGAGCAAAACAACGCAAGGCCTTAATACCTAATAATACCTTAACACCAAAAGTCTCATATTTTGGCCAAAAAGTCAAGTGTATAACCTCGATAGATGCGACATCATCGAAAGTAGGCCTAACCAAACTTCAAGCACGTTTGGTACATCGTTCACTTTTTACTTTTCAGTGGTGCGGCTTGGTCTCAAAAATCCCAATAGGGTCGTCATTAGCGCAGTAAAAATATACTTTCTCTGCCTGCATAAGTGCCAAAATACTCGTATCATCACCGAAGATGTAAATATTTTTTTCATTTTATATTGATCTAGAACCGAAAATCCTTAACAAAATTGCATGTTGCTTCAAATTGTAAAACCATTGTCGCATCCTTTATGCCCTTCAGTCATGTGTCATTCGATTTGCCACAACGAAATGTAGAGCACACATTTCCACAGGAAATTGCCCCAAAAACCTGAGCGAATCTAATTTTCCTTTCATTTCGCGTCACTGAACGAAAACAGACGCTCACTACTGAAACCGCGCTAATGTCCGTAAGCCGTCCATTTTTTACTTAAACGAATGCGCTAAAAAGAAGTCAAGAAGAAGTATTCGTATCTTACAATGGCAGACAGTAATCAGCAAAGAAATCGAAATTCGAAATGCAAATTACGAATTACGAATTATCCATGTTAAACATTACTATAAGTCCCATCGGATCTTACTCACTTACAACCTCGAGCAAGCAGTAGTGATATGCAAAAGTGAATCGCATATAAACAAACAGATATCCGCTGTTGCACTGACAGAACAAGAAAAGTGAATTGCAACTTGAATCTGGGTCATCACCAAAGCAACCAGCACAAACGCTTGATGATTCCGACAATCAGATTCTCCCGCCTGAAGTGAAGCTGTGCGTAGGTTAACACAAACCATCAATCGAATGCAACTGATGAGATGTCTTCATCCACATTTTGGGATGCTGCTGTGAAAGTCGTCCGTCCAGCAGCGAAAGTCTTATCTTTTCACATAAAATTCTAGATGATTTCCACGTGTGCTGTGGTTATAGAACGCCATCTGCCAGTTGCACAACAGAACCAGAGATATGAATTGTATTCCTAGTGTATCTCCGAACCAACCGGAATGATGATTACCGATATCGACTACATAAATTATGACATCGTCAACGTGATTTTGCGTAATCCCAGTCTCTTGTTGCTCCTTGTTGTTAAGACCATCGTTAGATCGGCGAGTACGACACCGGGACAACAGTTTCAGCAGTCATGTCCTACTTCCACAACAAGCACGACCAACAAGCATCCCGTTTAGCAAAAACTATGTGCCAACATGTACGTCAGCGCACTCCAAGACCCCTGGGCTGGGGGAACGCAAACCGAACCCTCTATCCTCTATCCTCTTAGCTCGAGACAAATAGACGAGGAGGGTCGTTTGCTGCGACATGCCTAATGGAAATCCGCTGATATTTGCATAATAATCTCGAATTCGCAAGTAATCAATAATTGAAAAGGTTACGGCTCGGCAAAGAGGCTAATTTAAGGTGCATTTGTCAAAGTCGCCGCTTAAAACTGTTTTCGGTTTCGTTGCTGATTTGCCTCGGAGGTTTTTGGGGGCCTCCGGATTGGGTCAGAACCTGGAGGGAGACAAAGGTGCAATTGGTTGCTGGTGAAGCTGGCCACATGGATCATTGTGTACTCGTATTTGCGGGAGAGGAGAGTTCACTCAATTTGGCATTAGGTGCAACGAGATGTAATAAATAAAAATGAGTAAGTGGACATTTAGCGTATTTCGTGTGTTTTGACTGAGATATATGCTAATCGTAACGGTGCAGGAATGCTACGAGCAAACTATGTCTACAAGTATGTACGAGTAGCTACCTATTGCTTCTGGATGGGTGAGGATTTGTGTCTACAAATCGTAGTTGAGGGTATAATTCGAATTCAAAAGAAGGCTTTCGGTTATATTAAGCAAGACGAAGAATATTTGATAGGCGACCTCATTTCCTTACCAGCAAAGTGACGAAATTGAGAAAATTGCAACACTCCGGGCAGTGCTCAAGGACACAGATTAACTTTCATTTGATTAGTCATGTGGTTATCGTTGCCACGTATTCCTATCATATAAGATGAGGCTCGCATTTTCCAGTTCTTCCAATTGGCTGTCATTAAAGCTAACTGGAATGCTGGCTGTCAAAATGAAGTCTAGTGACATTCCACCAAACACGACGATAACGTTCGGTTGTTCATTCGTATCCAACCCACCCTGATGACAGCTTCACTACTGTGTGCATATGACTCAATCTCAGTCGAAGTCTCAATCGTTTAACCACCAATATCGCCGACATCTGAGTAAACAAAACTGATTTACATCTCTTGGTGCATAAAATGAAATGCAAACCTTGAACTGTTTTCTTTCTAGTACAAAACAGCTTTGATATTTTCTCATCAACTCGTTTTTTTTTTTATTATTTTTGTGGTTGCAATATACGAGTATAGGCAGAGTAACTCGATCGTTTAATCCATCTGACATTTGTTATGATCAAACCAATCCGACTACAAAATCGCACAAACTGTTACTTTGTTTTGCTGGAGAAACTGGTCATGGCAATCCTTTGTCAAATTTTAGTTTAAGTTTTAGAACGTAAGTTTCAATTGTTGAATTAAATTTTTAGTTTTTGTACTACTTACAGAAAACCGGCTGCCTTTACGAACACATCCGATGGGGGGATGCGTTCGTTGTTGTTTATTCGATATGTGATAGGCCAAGCTTTTCGGATGCTGAGGATTGTTTAGAGCAGCTGTCAAAGCTGAAATTGCCATCATACTATACCACCCTGCTGTTGGGGAATAAACGAGATTTAGATCATGCCAGGTGAGTGTTCAAATGGTGAATAATGACATCTCTGTTTGAATTTTGAAACTTATTATTGTATTACTACGAGATTTGTGTTTTAGATTTTGACCTTTGTGAGAGTTCAAAATTGTAATCATATGGTTTTACTTTGTTTTTGTAGAAAAATATCTGTAAACGATGGACACGAACTGTCGCTGAAGTACTCATGTCAATTTTATGAGGTATCAGCGGCAGAAAGTTTTGCCGGGGTGTCGTTGGCGTTCCAGTCATTGCTGCGCGAGGCTAGGTCTATTCAATTGTTAAAAGCTTTACCAATTCGAAGAAAACTTGGGGTGAATAGTGTATCCAAAGTAAGTATGAGAGTTTTACTACATACCATCGCATGATTCATATTTCGTGTCATTCTTAACCTAATTTTTAGTGCAATTAAAAAGGTAAACCTTGTAGAAACGGCTGTGTTTGTTCTTGGTATTCTCACCAATCAATGAGCGGACTTAAGCAAGATCTTAACCTTCAAAAGATGACTTTTGTAGAGTGGTTCTAGTACAGTTTTAGTAAACATTTGATATTGTTTAGAGGAAAATAATCTGCCTGGGCTATTTTGAATATTGATTGCGTTTGAAGATCAACTAGTCTGGATCTTTAAATCATTTAAGGGTATTTGTAAACGATGATTTTTGATTATTGTATAATTTGAAAGACGGTGTGTCTTATAGTCAGATGTAAAAAAATAATTATGAAGCTCTTAATTTCGGACTGTTCCGATATGATTAGCATTGTCTTTTTAGGTTTCTCGCAACCAAAACCAAATATGACTATTATTACCATTTCAGCTCGTGTATGTGTGCTTCATACTTCATCCTATTGATTTATAATCTTCATCATGCCATTGGTTTTGTTTATTTGTTTAGTATCTAAGTCTGATTGAGACAGCTTCTTGGTACTGCGACGTTGAAAGCCTCCATTGTTGGGGTTGGGAAATCTGCTGGTTAATTGCGCCTTATAAAATGCGGAATTTTTAAAATGAACTGCGACATGGGTCCTCTTAAGGTCCAAACATCATATAAGACGATATTCGTTCTGTCGATTGCTAGTTCAGCTATTAGAAATACCAAGACCGCTTTGTCGTCGTCGTCTGTACAAATATTTATCATCCCAGAAAAATTCTTGTTTAGGAATAGAGGAACACATTTTGAGTCTCCTTAATTTATCAGAGTACCCGAGTACCATGCATAGATTGTTCCTTCTAGGTCAGCGTACCATATTTTTCGTATATTAATCATCTATCTATGTTTTGGTTTCAGGCAGCAGCCGTCATAAATATTTGTCAAGTGCGTAATAGTCCTTTGAGTAAGACTCAGAAAATGTTTGCTTTGTCCTTTTGATGTTTTTCTACTGGACCTAGTCTAAGTGTGATCATGCTCGATGTCGTTTTCTAACATAATTATCTGTTTCTCAATTATCATATGAAGATGGCAATAAGGACTATTAAGGCTATTACTATTAATCATCGCAATTCAATTGCTTGTAGGTGCACCGGACAAATGGCTAATTTTTCCGCTGTTAAGCAATCGTCTATAGTATCCAGGGGACCTTCTCAATCTCTGCAGTTTTGGTCAAGAGCATTTCTTTTGCGTAGGCTTTGGAACCATTATGCTTGTTAAGGAAGAAAGGAAATTTTATTAAATTTGAGATCATAAATAGACATGGAGTCCTAATTTGGGTTTTTGGAATTCGGTGCGCTAATTAAAATCTCTACTGTAGCTCAACTACATATCGGGTTCCATTCTTGTATTGTCCCAAGGGTATTTCCTAGCATTACAGGTTGTATTAAATTTTTCAATATTCCAATGGGATTGTGGATGTATTTCTGTTTCTTAAAATGATTCTGAAATTTATGTTTGATGCGTTCGTTACGCATATTATTCATAAGAACCACTAATCTTAACGAGGCTCTACGAATTTCCTAAGATTCTAAATCAGTTAGGCATAAGTGACACCTGTGACGCTTTCTATGGCTCCATTTAAAACTTCTTACGTCTTTTACTAGCTCAGTACTCGTATATGGTTTTGCAAGCGTTGAACAGATAATTTAAGATAAAATGTATAACTGTCCAAGAAGCTTCTTATCCGGCTTTTCGATTTTTGATTTGGCTAGCCATAAACAGATTTTATTTTGACTAGATCCCGGTTTCAGTTCACGCTAGACACGATGTGTCTTAGGTGGTTGGCGTCTGTGTATACGATGTGATATTTTCCTGAGCTAAATTGTAAATTAAGAATACTATTTTCATGGAGCTTAGTTGTTTGATTTGATTTGATTTGAGGCCCCGCTCAACCACGGACAGATTTATGAAGGCTTTTTGCAAGCATATTCTTAAAACTAAAGATAAAAACTAAAGGTTGAAGAAAGTTAGCACGTGAGGCATAGGTGGAAATAAAAATGTTCTTGAGGTTCCAAGCATTCTAGACATTGGCTTCATTGAAGATTGAGTCCGAAAAGTGGAACAGATGAACAGACAGAAAGAAGGACAATCGATATTATCAACTAAAATTTGATGAATAAAGAGGATATCGGTAACATTTCGGCGTATAGAAAGAGGTTGTAAATTTATAAGTTTCAGCCGATCAGTGTATGGTGGTAAGTTTTGGCTATCATCCTATGGAGGATCACGTAAAGTAAATCGTAAAAAACCTGTGTTGAACAGCTTCTATCCGGAGGATGTGAGTTTTGTAGTAGGGTGACCAAACTTGGATTGAAAAACTCCTTAGAAAAGCGCTTGATGAAGTCAAAGGCAGAGTTTTTTTTTTTTTTATTGTGAGAACGGAAATTGAATTCCTTATCACAGATAATACCTTAACCACGCAACTCATTCACAAATGGAACAGGCGGATTGAAGATTAGATAGCAGTGAGGTGAAGTAAATGGGCGCATACTCAAGGAAATTTTTCTGACACCAAGTACAAAATCTGTCCTGATCTTCCTGCAGTGGCAGGCTTTCTTGAGAAAGATGATATATGTGTAAGGATTTTCATATCACCTGCGTAATCAGATACGTATGAATTTTTAATGATGCAATCAAAATCATTATTGGTAAGAATAAATAATAAGGGACCAAAGTGGCTGCCTTAAGGAATACCAGAGAAGTTATTAATTGGATCAGAAACCATGGACCTAAATAGAACATAGTAATGTCGTTCATTTAAATAGGATTGAAAATATGTTTTAAAGTTTATTTCTTAACCAAAAGATGGAAGTCATGTCAACTTCATTTCCAGATTCTAGTGCACATAAAGTTCTTGAAACGAATTGCGTTAAGTTGGTGGTTGTAGATCTACCTTTGAGAAATCCGTTCTGGTTTTGGGACACAATAAGTTTACAATGGAAAAGCATTATTTCATAAATAATGCTCTTAAAGAGCCAAGGTATACCGGACAGTTTAGCAATATGATCGATAGTTGGAAATGTCGTCATTTCGACCCTTTTATATTGGGGAATAATAAAAGACCTTTTCCAGGTTGAGGGAAATAATCTCTAAGTCATTGAAAGCTGGGGGAGCTAAGCAAGGGGGAAGATCGTCAGGACCAGTAGAATAATCATCTTTGAGGTTTATTATTTTATATTAAGCTTGTTTTAAAGTTATAGACGCAGATTCCAAAGTTGTTTGTGGGGGGCTATTTAAGTAGGAAAAGTAAGAGTGGTCTTGCCCTTAAAAATAGATGGCGAACGCTTGGCTAAAAAAAAAAATTGCGAAGAGATTTGCAATAATTTAGTGAGTGCCCGAGAATTTATCAAGAAAATTTAGAGATGATGGATAGTTGTACGATTTACAGAAGAAGAACTGATAGAAACGTTAGGGTCGGAAATGAGTGTGTCGTCCGTTCGGTTTAAATTGTGGCAATAGAGAGTTTGCTAAAGTACACAGAAATTTATTTGGGCGGATTGGTAGGAGAAGAAACCGGCGTCGGAACGCGATTTAAGTAAGTACGAGTATACCAGAGCTTATTTCTCTTGTTACGAAAAGATCGCAGTTCTTTGGTGGTGAAGAAGAAGGATTCTTTTCGGAAAAAAAAAATAGATATTGGGAGAGATATTTGAAAATTTCGGTATAAAAGGATACGAGAGCATTGTTAACTGAAAGATTAGGATTATCGTAGAGAAAGTTAAAATTGGCCATACTGAGGAGGTCGTTCAATTTGTTGTAGTAAGTCCTATGCAAATTAAAACTGTAAAAATACTCATAGGAAACGGAAAAGATTTTCTATATCAGAGTTGGGATTTGTGTCAGTAAAGAAGGACTGGTCACTTAAAAAAATCGCAACGTCGTTGGGATCAGCAACATTAAAAATACAATCGATTGCATCAAATGCTAGCCGGTAACCTTGAATTGGTTAAGAGCGGCGAATATAGCAGCAACAAATATATAGGTTTCGCTTGCAAATAGGAATTTTCCTCCTTATCTAGACCATCGTCACGGTGTAAATCGAAGTCTTCTTCTTCCGAGCTGTGGCAAAAAGTGATCGTCTACTTAACGTGCTTACTACTAAAACTCTTGGTCGAATGGCTTTTCAAACGCAGCATGCGTATTCAATACACCAAAGGGTTCGGTGTTATCTATACATTGTACGTAGTTACTTGAAGCAAACCAAGTTATTACAGAGATTATCCTTTCTATCAAGGAATAACAGATTTTCTTTGACAATCTCATTCCGGCATCGATAGCCAGCACAATGTTGCTTGAATTGTTTGTTGAGAATAAATACGTTCGCGTCTGTTTCTAAAATTACCGTACATTTGTGGTCTCCATTGTAACCCTCGATTGATTAATTTGCGGTCGATTTAGCGCTTACTCAGAATTGTTTGGTTTCTCTTCTAAGCCCGGAAAATATAATTGTCTCAGGAATCCTGTTTTTGAATTCTGTTTCGAATTCTAACCATGGTCTTATATGCACGTCTTTTCGACAGTTTTTCAAGTCTTACACCGGCTGCTGGGCTACCTCCGCATCCTTCATGGTCTCTTTTTTATCCAACTTGATTGATGAATGCTATTAATGAAATCTGGATGTTTGATGATCCGAAGGGCCGCGGTTTGAGTTTGCTCATTCCGGATCCCATCAAGAAACTGGCTCAACAGAATATTTTGTGTCATTTTCTCGGAATAATTTGATAATAGCTACGAGAGTATTGCGAGTTTCGCTTGAGGCTTCCGGGGTCCCTAAATCGTGCTGCGAAGTAGAACAGAGCTTTGTGATGGCTCAAGCTGAACGTTTCTTTAAAATTTCTTTCAGCAAGTGATGCGAAAACTAATATCTGTAGAAGTGCACTGTGTACCGCGAACAGCAACTGGTACTCATGTTTTAAATTGGGGCTTGTAGTCCGCTCATTGTCGATTAGACTTGTCATTCATTCCTTAATTAGCTATGACTATATAAATAGGCTGAGAGTTGATTGTTACCCTGCTTCCAACGGAATATCATAACCCTTCCACTGCTTTCTGCTTTCCCATGTACTCGCGCTTCTACTCCGTAGGGTTCATGTCAAAGATAGTGGTATTGTGAAAACTTTTCTGAAGAACTATTGTCCCGAACATGTCAAAATTCTTCTGTTTGTTATATCTACTGCTTCTGTAAAAGAGCTAAGCGAAGTTCTGTTCGCGAAGCCACACAACTGGGAGTAGCTTTAGAGAGCCTTGTTATTCCCAATGAGGGGATAAATTAGGAAAAGCGAAAGAAGTTTTCGATGTTTCCTTGTGGGGCGGCCTAGAATTCTTCAATCTTAGTAAATTTGTGCTACTCTTCCCTATCGAAATGGTGAACATTACAATTTTCTGAAACTTAAAGTGTAGGTACGCTCTGACTAATCCAAAATTTGCTGTTAAATTCGAACATGCTTATGGCCATTCGTAACTATTAAAATAGATAGCGTGTTTCTTAAAAAATTCATATTTTTCATTAAATCCATCACTTTCAATATGCCCCATTATTTCTTCTATTTTTCCTTATATCATCTTTTAATTGAAGAATTTTGCTTATCTTTTACAGGTTTTAGGTAATATCTTTGGCAAGAATAGCAAAGACAGAAAGAAACGACCGTCTTTAAGTATATAAGGCAATAACATCAAGAGATCTTAAGTTACATTTTGTAGCAAATTGAAGTTCCATTAAATAGTTTTCTAAGTATCGGAATTTAAGTTATTTAAATTGGTTTTTAGGTTAAATTTGTAAAATAAATTGATTTTTTTTTAGAAATGTAAGGACATGGATACTACGCGTATACACACACATTGCCATATTCCCTAAGTGTTACTTAGAAATAAAATTTCAAACATTTTTATTCTTTTTTTTTTTTAATTTACTACTTACGCTTCCTTCAAATGTATTGTACTTGTAATCTATTTTATTTGCTGTGTAAACTTTTATTAAATTTATTTATTTGTATATATAGTTGCAACATAATACATATAACATGTTTATGAAATGTATTTTTTTTCGCAATAAGTTGACAGTATTGATTATTTTGTTTTTTATCAAAAAAAAAAAGAAAAACAAAACAAAAAATAACTATAAGTACGATAGAGTAGGAAATCAAAAATTTTTAAAATGTGATCTTCTTTGGAAAAGAAACGAAAACTCACTTCCATTTGTGGTAAATTTTATTGAAATTGTTTTAAATTTATTAATTTAATGTTCCTGTATATTAAACTTACGTACATTTAGAATATACATGTGTAAGTCTTATTAATTTTTTTTTTACAAACAAATTTTAATTGACGAATAAAATTTTATACAAAAAAACAAATCAGAGAATGTTTTCTGCTTTTAACTAAGCCCAAAAAGATCTGTAAGGAACGGTGAGAACTGTCAGTCATTGACGTTGGAATTCAATTTGTTTCGGGTCGTGGGATCTGTTACTTTTTAAGAAAGCGAGTATTACTAACCACAGCATTTTATTGAAACTTCGGGAACACGTATTGCAAGCTGGAATACAACTACGCTCACAGGGGCAAATGCATGAATTCTATAACTTAACGGTTTGCTAAGAGATGGCGTAACTTGTATTATTCCATTGGAACATGCGTTGGAAAGCTACTGTCATTGTACGTCATTTCAGTATATGTCATTCATTTGAAGCGTAAACAACAATAATTTTTTTTTCACTCAACTATGTCGAATTTTGTGCCTGAAAAAGTGTTTTTGTAGGGAGTTCTTCTTCATTATTTTAATATGAAGAAAACTGCTGCCGAAAGTCATCGTATTTTGGTGGAAGTTTATGGTGAACATGCTCTAGCTGAGCGAATGTGCTAAAAGTGGTTTGCACGATTTAAAAGTGGTGATTTTGGCTTGGAAGGCGATGAACCGTCCTGGGCAGCCAAAAAAGTTTGAAGATAAAGAACTGGAAGCATTACTCTATGAAGATTGTTGCCAAACACAAGAAGAGCTTGCAGAATCTTTGGGTGTCACTCAAGCAGCCATTTCAAAACGTTTAAAAGCAGCTGGATATATTCAAAAGCAAGGAAATTGGTTTCCACATGAACTCAAACCGAGAGACGTCGAAAGGCGGTTTTGCATGTCCGAAATGCTGCTGGAACGCCACAAAAAGAAGTCATATTTGCAAAGGATTGTTACTGGTGATGAAAAATGGATCCGCCACGACAACCCCAAGTGCAAAAAATCATATGTAAAACTCTCTTAACCAGCCAAATCAACGGCAAAGCCGAATATCCATGGCGCGAAGGTAATTCTCTGTATTTGGTGGGATCGGCTGGGTGTGATGTAATGTGAGCTGCTAAAACCGGATGAAACCATCAATGGACAATTAATCCGTTTGAAGAGAGCAGTAGCCGAAAAACCCCCGGAATATGCGACCAGACACGAGGCAATAATTTTCCATCATGACAACGCTCGGCCCCACGTTGCTATTCCGGTTAAGAACTATTTGGAAAACAATGGATGGGAAGTCTTACCCCACCTGCTTTATAGCCCAGACCTTGTCGCTTCTGACTACCATTTGTTCCGGTCGATGCAGAACGTCCTCAATGAAATACGGTTCACATCAGAGCAGAATATTAAAAATTTTCTTGATTCATTCTTGGCTGCCAAGCCGGTGCAGTTCTTTTGGGATGGGATCCACAAATTGCCAGAAAGATGGGAAAAAGTCATAGCTTTTTTTTGAATAATACTATTGTATATGTTTTTTTTAAATAAACGTTCCAATTTTGAAAAAAAAACCGCACGAATTAAATTACATACCCAATAGGATCAGGTTCAAGCGATATTTTCATTACAAGGCGCACATTGTTTGAACATATGAAGCAATCAGGCGATTTAATTTCGACAACTCGACAATCTTCAAGATTGAAGGAATACGTTGAAACTCGAACGAAATGCCCAGATCATGCTAAACCTTTGTTGCGAAAGCGGATTTCATTTTTCATATCAGATTTCATACAAAGATGGAAAAAATGCTATAGAAAAGAGGATAGGTTTCTTACTTCTAATAAGTCTTGGCTAGATTCTGCAATTAGTTTCAAAAATTTTGCTTTTTCTAAAAAAAAACGTGGTCGCCCTGTAAACAGTTTTGATGAAGCGTCGCAAAGAACCAATCGCTTAAAAACTAAGGATTTAAGACAAAAACACTCATCTGAGCATCTAAACGTGTGAGAGATGTGACGGCAAGTTCGCCTAAATGAGCTGCAAAGTATAGGTTGGCATTCAAGAAATTTGAAGGCGC
Organism: Volucella inanis; assembly: GCA_907269105.1. Lineage (NCBI taxonomy): Eukaryota > Metazoa > Arthropoda > Insecta > Diptera > Syrphidae > Volucella > Volucella inanis. Next base: position 204,253,143 of record OU026153.1, on the reverse strand, counting down.
TAAGAAAAAACAACTTTCTGGGAGATAAGCTCTGTCGATGTTTGTTGAAGCCAAACTTACTAGACACCAATACAACATAATAAGATTGAACGCTAAGTCCCGGTTCCCGTCTTATAAAAAAATACAACTTGCCAAAAAAGAGTGTTATTCTGCGAAAGAACATATTACTGTTACGGACACTGTTGCTGATATTAAATTGCAGGCTTTACTTTATCACACAGTTAATTGGCTATTTGATGCTCAAAACGAAGTTTTGAAGAAATCAGAATACAAACAGCATTTTTCTGATTTTTCTGATACAAAAGTAAGGCGCAAGCAAATTGAAGAGCTACAGCAAGTGACATATAAAATGCATAACATCGAAATGCATTTTACAATTGCTATGCTATTTACTATGGTGGATGGATAACAGATACGAAATCAACACAAAGATAATTTGTATGCGGACTAACGTCCAAAGATTTCAATAACATGGAAAAAGTATTCAACACTCATGTAATAGACACCTCTCTATTAGAATTCGTACTATCTGTGCCTGGATTCGTTTCTTCGAATGTTTGTTGCACCAGTTATAAACTACCTCTGATGAAGTGGCAGGCTCGTGGAGAGAAAGAAAAGAAAATCTTTGCTGAGAGAAAAAAAGAAATCCAAAGCAAATTTAAAACTGAAATGGGATTAGTAGTCTATAAGCCAAAACCTGGCTTTGGGAGCAGTAACGATGGAAATACGGCTAGGAGATTTTTTAGTGGGCCAGAAGTAGCCGCAACGATTACTGGGTTGGATATTAATGTTATTCAAAGGTTTAAAATTCTATTGCAAACTATAGCTAGTACCTTACGAAATTAATGTGAGCAAATTTCAAATATATGCTTTTGAAACTGGCAGACTGTTTGTGGAAAAATGTAAATGGTACTCAATTTCACCTTCAACCCACAAAGTTTTAATTCATGACCCAGCCATAATAGAGCATGTCTTATTGCCAATAAGCCAACTAAGCGATGAAGCGCAGGAGGCACGAAATAAGGAATTTAAAAAATACAGAGAAAATTTCTCTCGTAAAATATCGCATGTCAAAACTAATGAGGATATTTTGAATTCACTCCTTATTTCTTCGGACCCGTTTATAACCAGTTTGAGAAAACTGCCTCAAGAACGGGCTTATAACATTGAGAAGGATGTTCTTGACTTATTAAAGACACCTGACCTTCCGTTTACTTCAGATGCTTTCGATACATCAGCTCATATTAGTTCCGATAGTTCATCCGACACGGAATAATGATTATTGTACATTTAACATTTTTCAATTTCGTATATTTTGCATAAAAAACATAAAATATTATTTAAAAACAAGATGTATGCTTTTTATTCATTTTCCAAGGGTTTAGTGCAATAAAATAGTTTTTGCCAGGAATTCATGCATTTGGCCCATGTGTGCTTACCCGTCGCCAACTAGAAATCGTATTACGGCAACGTTAAATCGATATACCTATGTATTTGGCCATCCAACAAGAAGTGTTATTTTAAATCAACAAAGAAACGGGATATCTTTACGAAAAAAGGTGATATTTTCATTTTAATCTAAAATACAAGTTCGGGGGTTAGTGCAATTAGATTTTGCCTACATATAATCATTCATTTGATGAAACTTTTCATCACATTTTTGCATATTTGCGGCTGTATTTCACCAAAAAAAGCTGATTTTTTTTTTTTAGTGCGTGAAACGTTGGTGAAGCATTAGCGTAGGGTTATTTTGAACATAGCTTTAGGAAAAAAAATCCAAAGCACGATCTTGACGGCCAATTAAAGTTTGAATTTCGAAAAATTTGTCACGCAAAGGAGTCATTGCTTCATCATCTGTGTGGTATGTGATGCCATATTCTAAAAATAAGCGTTATCCACGTCCAAAGCATCAAGTTTAGGCAAAATAAAAAAAAAAAAACAGTTAACATCGTACGGTAACGCAATCATTTCACTGAAGCGGGCGCACCAGTATCATTTCCAAAAAAAAAGTGGTCCAATGATCAAGCGCCAGCCCAAAAACTGCACCAAACTGTCATTCATTGTAGGTGGAGAGGTTAGTATAGTAAACTATTTCCATTTGGTTTTCGGAGCCCAAGGTGAGACAGTTTTGTTTGTTTAGATATCCAGAGAAGTGGAAATGAATGAATCAGAAGGAATCACTCAGAATAATTTTGTGTACAAAATCATGGTCCTTTTGATACATTTCAGCTGGATCTTAACATAGAAGCATGTAGGCCAAGATCTTTATGCAAAATGCGGTGCAAAACGGTTGCCGACAAGCCCAATTCCTCTGATTCTCCCAAAATGGACACATCTGAGTTTTCAGTCACACTCTCAGCTACGACGGCGATATTTTCAGCTGTACGAGACAATCAAATTTATCGAGTAAATTTATTGTAGTAAGAAGTCGCTTGATGACGACCAAAAGCAGTACGAACTTTACGAATATTTCCGCGATATTTTCTCCGTTTTTGTAGTGAATTTTCACATATAAGGCGGCATTTTTGAAGACCTCCCAATAAGTATAAATACACTTACAACGCTTCACCATGTGTAACGTTTTTTTGAAAAATGGGATAACGTGAGAAACAAAGATTTTTAAGCGCAGTGGTTTTTTCGCTCCATTGGTTGCTTTATTTTTAGTGGAAGTTGGCTTGTTGTTGGTTACTAGTCAACTACCCTTCCGACTGCGATCTGTGATCTCCTGCATTCTTGAACTAGCTTGGAAGTCTTAAGAGGATTCAGGAAAGACATAGGTGCAGCTTGGCTGTCGCTGCAGATGCAAATTCTTCGGCCCCTCCACCGGTTCTCCACAATATAGTTCGCTGCCATCAGGATTGCGTAAATTGCTGCTTGGAAGACAGATGCAAGCTTTCCTAACGTGAAGCGAAATATGACGTTGTCGTTAGACACCTCAGCGCTACACTATTTATTGGTTTTGGAGCCGGAGCCAGTCCTGGGAACAAGGCGAGTCGATTTCGTATTTTTTCCGCAACAGGAGTTCTGGTTTCATTGCATCAAACGGCAAGGTCATCGAAGCTTCAGTGTGTGTTGTAAGTCGAAATATGTCTGTGAGATTGCATATATGATATTATATGAATATCAAGGGAAGAAAGATTCATCAATACGTTAAGAGCGGAGCCAGGAGTGCTAGGGAAAGCCCCATTGTGACTGCACCATAGCCGTGGACACAGAACGCCGCCTTGCTGGCAGCTTCTGTTTACACGCGCCACTACATATTGCTCGCGGTCAGCATCCGCAATCAATGTTCTATTCACTAGCATTGCTTTTATCCACAAGACCAGTGACTAGTCTACGCAGTGTTGTCTTGCCGAGTTACACATGCCGTCAAAAGTTGTGTTGTCGAAAGCGCCCTCAACATCGATAAAAATGCCCAAGGCGTAGTTCTTCTTGTCGAGTACGTCTTCAATTCTGCCTATCAGATTCTGAAGCTCACTCTTGCAGGATTTTCCTCATTATAGTAGTAGGCGTGTTGCATCGCTGACAGAGGATGCATTTGCAAGGCAGTTTTGTGCACACTGATCTTCACCACTCTTTCGATGTTCTTAAGCATGAAGGAAGTCAGACTTATAGGTCTGAAACTCTTAGCGAGCGAGTAGTCCTCCTTTCCGATTTTCGGTATAAAGGCCACTCTCACAGTGCCAGTCTAGCAGTGAAAATTCTCTTCAGAGTAGCCAGCAGTTGGTCTAGAACCTTTTGTGACATAAATAGGTAAATACCATCGGTGCCAGGCGACTTGAAGCCATCAAAGGAAGCAACATCATGTTTTATGGCCTCATCTGTCACCACAACCGATGAGATGTACAAGGTACGGCGTCTTGTGTTGTTCAGTTCACTACGAGTTTCGTTGATAGAAGCTAGTTGTGAGCTGGTTTCGATTAGGTTACCTGGGAAGTGAGACTCGAGCATGGGACTCTGTATAGGAACCGTCAAATTTTTTAAATGGCTCCAGCCTGCTTGATCTTCCCCTTTTTAAGAACTTTACCCATCCTACTGGTTTCACTGATAGTTTCGATATTTTCGCAAAAAGCTTTGTAAGAGGCGATCTTCGAGATCCGAATAAGCTTCTTAAAAACTGTTTGTTTTGATCTGTAAAGATTCCAGTCTTCCTCCAAATTACGAAGACGCTGCAGGTCTGGGTTCCATTTTAAAACATTTGCCGTTTATATTTTGAATAACATCCTCAAGACTTTGTTTTTTTCTGAGCTTAGGGGGAACACTATTGTACTTGTCGAGCTCCTCTTTAAATCGTGTCCAGTTGGTTTTATGTGGATTCCTCCTCTTCAGCAAGGTCTAGATCTCGCATCCGATTCTGAATTCGATGTATCTATGGCCTAAAATAGAGATCTCCAGCAAGATAAGCTAAACAAAATCCAACGAAAATCGTCATCCGCTAATTCTGCTAAAATTGTCAGAATAGCTTCAAAATATCACAAACCAAGAGGAAGATCTACACTTAAGTCCGCTAGGTATGTGGGACAACGTCGATAAAAAAATAAGAGTGGTACGAAAATTCTGCTCGGCCGGCTCCACATAAATAAGAAGGGTGAGGGTACAACGATAGGATAAAAATGGCAGTAAGAAACAAAAATTAATTGTGGACTACGTACAGCGGAAGCAGTGAAACCGATAAAGTGGGTCTTGAGTTACAATACGAACATTGCAACGTACAGACGAGCAGGTACACCTGCTTTACTTCTAGTTTTACGCAACATATTTTTACAATCGACAGCACAACATTATTGAGCTCCCTGGCAGTCAATGCGGCTTTTGGGAGGCAGGTCTTCATGTCTCGCACGTGGCACAGATTTTCACATAATGAAACATCACGAAGTTTTGAATGATATGCATATCGTCTTTATCGAATTGCAGAAGCGTTCGACAGAGTTGACAGAAATCTTTCATGGATGGCGATAAGATCTCAAAGTGTACCCGGGACGTCTACAAGAATGATACACGATATGAACGGTAGCGTTTAAATGAAAATTCAATTAACCGAAGAATTACAAGTTCAAGTTGGATATAACCAAGGCAGTATTATAATTGCTAAGATGATGGTAAATATTGATGTGGACTATATGGGTTTTCAGCGAGACCCGTCGTAGTGTGAATTTGGTCAATGGTGGACTCACTGGGTCACGTAGCTACTACTGGTTAGCTCCTTTTCTTGTGGATTATGATATTGATATTGCGTTTCATTTATCAGGCATGCTTTGTTCTAATCAAATCTTGAAACAAAATTACTTCATGCTTTCTACTAAGTCATCTCACACTAGCATAACTAGCTCGGCCGGTAAGTCTTTCAGGGTAGCAGCCTTATTATAAGTTTAAATTTAGATATTGGTAGCCTTTCTGTGTTTTTTTCGGATATTTACGCGGCGATTAATTGGAAAACTACTAGCTGTCTTATATCTTGGACTAGGACAGCAGTGCATTGATAATATTCATAGCAAGCATTTCGCCTTACTTACTCATGCAAATTAAGAACGCAAGAGTATGTTTGCCCAGTAGCATAACACTGGCCCACGCTGTCATAAGGGTCATAACGCTATACGGAAGAGATTAAAAGATGTGACCAACCAGTTAATGGTCGCGGATAAAAATGGATTCACTGTGGAAGAACCTCACAAACGTTTAAAGGACAACGACTTCCAGATTTGGACGTAGAATTTTCGGACTCTTAACAGATCACGTGCAACCAACCAGTTAGCAGAGGCCCTTGACTTCCACAACGCAAATATAACTCCCATCCAGTAAGTGCAATTGAGTTTGCGCCCATACCACTAACGAAGGAATGGAAGGAACGGAAGGATGACATCTTTGGTAGCATAGTTAGAAAATATAGCCTTAACGAAGCCTTGTCTGGCAACGGATTTAGTCTTATTAACTTTGCAGCGAGACGAAATATCACGATAATAAGCACACGGTTTACACATCTCAATATACACAAGGGGTCTTGGCGGTCTCCGGATCATTAAAAGTTAATTTATTATTTATAATTTTGCGATAGACGTAAGGTATGCCTCCAGTATTAAAGAAGTCCAAACGTTCCGGGCAACCAACACTTACTCGGATCACTACCTTATTGTAGCAAAGGTACGAATGCGGATTTCACAACCGCCACAACGAACCAGCATCAAGTGCCGAACACCAGTAGAAACGCTGCCAACGTGCCAATAGAGAAAAACCTGGTTTGATGGAAAATGCCGACACGTACCGCGCCGCGTTTAAGGCATGAAATCGCAAATTTTACTACAACTACTACTACATACTATTCGGAAGCATTGAATTATTAAATTACTTACGACGATGCTGAATAGATGTTCCCGGTGTATTAGCAGGATTCTGGCCAAAAGTCGCGCTGTTTTCTGTTAGATGACTTCAACAAATAACATATGTACGTGTCGAGGGCCTAACATCAATTACTTAGAGTTTTTCGATTATTTTTCTCACTAAAATTTGGGCGAAGTTTTCAAAATGTGGCAGTTAAACTTGTTGTATTCTTGAAATTGTGTTTAACAATAGAAAATCCTTGTTTGAGTTGAATAGCGATTTATTTATAGTAAAACTGTAAGGCACAAACAACGTGAGGGTGAGGCTTTTAAATACGGTGATGGGTTCTTTGATGACCTGACCCTGATATGTTATCAACTCTGAAGAAAATCTTCATTACCAGCCTCGCACGGGTCTATATATCGAACGTCTAAAGCTCTCAGCGACTACTCATTCACACGTTTTAGTTACAGAACTATAGGTCTGTCTTCCTTTCTCAAAAAGAGCTGGAGAGAATGGATCGCATCCTCTGTTTCAGATGGAAAATGCATTCGAACGTGGAAAATTTTGTGAGACAGCACTTCAAAATGTAGTGTGTGGAGGCATTTTTAACTCGGCCAGATGGGTGAATGGTGAAACAATGTATCTTGTCTCTTTTGGTAGAGTTAATGTTGGAGAGAGTCACTCACTTATGCTTTCAACAGTTCCAATGTCTACGTTAGAGTATACCAAGATGATGTGGTGATTGCCAGCAAGCCTGGATGTAGTCGATGATCGGTGATTCAGAAACGGACTTTCAGTCAACCCTCACAAAGCTGCGACTGTTTTTTCACCAAAAAAAAGGTATGCGACTGGCTTCACTACTACATCTACTACTTAAAGGTATCTCGATGTCATTCTGTGGATTATATAACTTGCAGTAAAGATTGTCAAGGCATGAGGCATGTCACTGAGAGCTAGGAAAAAAGTCAATGTGGGTTGATAATAAAATAAGTAATTGCCCGCATTTATGATCGATACCTGATTCTTTAATACGGTTCGCCTCCTTTATGAATCATGGAACCTACTCGTACATTCACTTCATATTTTTATTTGCATTAAAATGTTTCCGCAATATCAATCTATGTTCATCAATACATAAACCTCCTTTGGATGTCTTTAGTTCCCCAATGCAATTGAATGCACATCTTCATAAAAACAAAAACATCAATCACTGATTCCCACATCTTTTTCATACCTTTCCCACCATGAAAACGGCCAGAAGCAATTAAAAGTTATTTATGACACCTGAAACACTAATTGCAAATTTTCATTATCATCCAGAATTTCATTATTCTTAGGAGGTCGGTCGACCATAGCGTCTTTCCATTCAATTTCAGAAAAGACTTCCGCAATTGAATCGCTGACCCTGCTGGTGCATCAGCACTCCTAGTAGAGTTTTCTTCCCAGAATGCCAATTTGCATTCAAACTCCACACTCTCTTAGACAACATTATTAAATCACCTAAAGACATCCCTGTTTTTCAAATAAATTTATTATCCCATTATTCTCCTTGGACCAGTCCTAGCGACTGCATCGGCTACCGCTACACCACCGCTACACCATCGCTACACCATCGCTACACCATCGCTACACCACCGCTCCGGTATAACCTAGCGTGATTTTCCGCATCTTTGATGCGCAGACAATGTCCATCATTGCGGATAGGTTGCTGTGTGCTACTGTCAGAATATTAGACGCAGTCCCCTACCTTTAACATGCATGGTCTAACGAAATATTTTGCCTGCTCCAGAGCAGTGTGAAACCGACTACGTAGCTACCGCGGTTACACTTCGTGTTGCCAGCCATCCAAGATACACATTATGTATCCACGAATACGAGTACAGCACTCCACATTTAATTGCTGTCAGTTTGACTTCTGATTAGAGATAGCACACTGGGTGCGATGGATGCTACTGGATGTTGCTTCTGTTGCTCTTGCTGTTGCTATTACTGCTGCTGTTGCTGCCTTAGCTGCTGTCATACAAAGTGTCAAGGTTTAGTGTGAGATATAAGATCTTGATGGTTGCTACCGGTTGTAATAGCGAAGCGGGATTGGAGCCAGCGAACTCTACTGTAAGTCGCGTCTGCGGAAATGTTTTACTTTAACATTGAAAGGTGTGCCGCCACTGTCAGTGGCGTTTGCAATAGACAGCCACAGTAATGGCAGCAGCACACACGCGGTCATGAAGGGCAACAAATCTGCGACTGAGGTTAAATAATTGAAAGCTCAACTTTATGATTACGATCTTTAAAATAAAGAAGAGTTTCGAAATGTCTTCATTTGTAAGTGATGTTGACAAAAGAGTATTCAGTAAAAGTTGATGTACGCCACCATCATGATCGTATTTGTCAATGACTTGATATTCGTTCGATAATTTTATTATTTTCGATCATTGACCACCGACTTTAATTTATTAGATTGTAACTCCAAATTTGTACGAACAAATGTTGAGCTGAGTCCATACTATATGTCTCGCCCTACACCTATCAGACAGCCATTTATTGGATGAGAAGGTCTTGAAGGTTTACGAGTATTCAGACATTTAATTTTGTGACATATGATTAAGTTATCGAAACATCCAGAATTTAGCTCCGTAAAGCAGCAGTTTATCTGGTGATGTTCATGTGATTACACATCAATTCATCATAGTAGGTATCGGGTACTGGTCCCATCCGTCCGATGTTGACTTCCCATAATTAAAATATGTATAGAGTGACAGATCACGCGTGATTCCGATCAAACTGCTTTGTTAGTCATCGTGGAAAGACTCACATCACAACAGCGTCTCCAAATTGTTCAGCTGTATTACGAAAATCAGCGTTCTCTGAGAAATGTTTTTCGTGCTATTCAAGGAACTTACGGTGCGCATAATCGACCTAATGAAACCACTATTACCAGAATAATTCGCAAACTTGAGTCCCAGTTTACATTAGTGGGTGATACTCGAATGGTTAGACCACATTCAGCACGTAGTGAAGAGACTATAGCAGCTGTAGCTGAGAGTATATACGAAGACCGTGACGAATCGATTAGTCGTTGTTCTCAGCAGCTTTGCTTGGTGCGTTCGATAACTTGGCATATTTTACGTGAGCATCTCGGCCTAAAAGCATACAAAATTCAACTTGTGCAAGAATTAAAGTCAGGCGACTTGAATTTTCGTCATATTTTCAGTGAAGGGGCTCATGAAAAACTCAGTAAAAATCCAGTGTTACATCGTGAAATTTTGTTCAGTGATAAAGTCCATTTCTGGCTCAATGGATACGTTAATAAACAAAATTGCAGAATTTTGGCTGATGAGCAACCCGAAGAGTACTTAGAGCTACTATCAAGTCCATTAAAAACAAATGGTATGGTGTCGTTTATGGGCTGGTTAAATCATTGGTCCATATTTCTTCAAAAATGATTCAAAAGAGAATGTTACTGTCAATAGTAATCATTATCGCGCCATGTTAACGGACTATGTTCTTCCTGAAATTCAAGAACATGGTCCCGGTGAGCTCTGGTTTCAGCAAAACGGCGTTACGAGCCATATAGGGCGTGAAGCAATGGACTTGTTGAGAAATCATTTTGGTGAGCACGTTTTGCTACGGTAAATTGGCCGCCTACATCGTGCAATATCACACCTTTGGACTATTTTTTCTGGAGATATGTAACGTCTCAGGTCATCAGGAATAAGACAACTAGAATTGACGCTTTGGAAGCTAACATTATGTTATCCGCAAGATATCAGTCGTTATGCTTAAACGAGTCGCCCAAAATTGGACCTTCCGAATGGACCATCTCAGACATAATATCATTTTCAAAAAGTAAATGCCATGAATTGTTCTTTTAACCGATAATACAAATTTTAAGTTCACTTTCGAATGTATTTTACATTATAAATCAAGCGTCACGATGAATCACCCTATATATGTAAGCGCGAATATTGAGCAGGAGAAAATAGCAGCATTATCAACGGCCGCAAAAATATTTTAGAATTAGTCAGGGTGCTGATATAATGATGATGAACTCTTTGACATGTCATAGGGACTATTAATATCCCCAAAGCAGGCAAATGGTCCTGAAATTGTCGACAATTTTTGCCCAAGGGTTCATTAAGACTTGGGCTGGTCTCCCCCAATTAAGAGTTTTGCTTAATATTGCCAGAGAACGTCAAAATTCTGTTGACTGAGGACTCGGATCGAATGGGAAAAATCAGGATCATACTTGATCATAAAGTACGAAGGCTGTTTGATGAGTACCCGAATTGGAAGATAGGTGACGGCACTGAGTGTACCATCATAGAACCATCACAGCAGCATAGTACGTCGATTTATTGGGACGATTCAATGCCGACTTGAAGAGAAAAACGACTACATTTGGCGAAGAAAAAGATGTTTTTTTTCCACGATAACGCACCGGCTCACTCCTCCGCAGTCGCCACAGCCAAATTGGTCGAATTTCACTACGAATGGCGTCCCCATCCCATTTCACTTTAAAGACGATGCCGTACATACTGTCACCGGAAAACGTGATTGAAAATTGTCTACCCTCACCGATTGCTGACAACCGTGCGATGTGCTTATAATACGATGAAGCTACACCGCCCGGCAATGACACCAAAGGATATTTTTGCCCGATCGAATAGAATGAATACATCAATCAACTCACCACTATATACCAGCTGAAGGAGAAAATTAGTCCTAAAATATAGGGGCTGCGGCTCAAAGAATTTGAGTACCCTTAATACCCTTGCGCATAGCGCGGGGTGTTAAGAACTAAAATCTGTAATTCACCATGCATTTGCACCGAACTACACAAACTCCTTCACTACCCGCACTTTTAGCTGGCGGTTGCTACAATACGCCGTCTGTGAAAGATTGGTCATCGGATAAGTTTGCGACCGACATTATGTGTTTTGTCTAAAACCCATGTTTAAAGTTTATTCATTATTAACTATCCGACTTCCTTGGTTTCCTAACAAGTTTTGCGCCGCTTGAAAGTTTGGGCTATCATTGATTTGGCGGGCGAGAAGCCACATTGTCATGTGTATATACCATTTGAAAACATTTTCAAGTCAATAATATGTAGGGATTGGGTTTGCCCAATTTTGCACATAATCTGGTGCATGGACTTCGAAATTCCACAGAAACCGGAAAGCTCCGATGCGATAGCATCGATCATAATGTCCGTGAGGCCAGAGTTAAGAAACAGTTGTCCGCAAGGTCATTAAAAATCCAGTGCGTGTTGTATGAAAGGCAACTTTTTTCAACAGAAAATGACTTTGAAAGCGCAGTCAATGATAAAGATACCCAGGGAAGGGAAATTCATCAGTGCGTCTAGAGGAAACCCCTTACCTTGAAGACGTTGTGAAGATGAGGTAGACCACTCTTTGGAATCTTACGAAAAGAGCTTTCAGCAGTATTTTCCTGAAAGCTTATCTTACTAGATAACCGACGCATATGACATAAATGATCTAAATATGACCATACAGATCCAAACGGACGCAGCGTCGGGGTAACTGTCCAGGCATTGAAAAGATAGTTAAGTCACGAAGCAATTGCAAGCCTCGGATATCGGAGTGTTAGGTCCCTTACAAGACCACGTGCTGCCGAACAACTAGCGGAGGCCCTGGACAGCTGCAAATCAAATATTCCCGCCATCCAAGAAATGCAATGGCATGGGACAGCTTCTACGAGGTCTTGGACAAGCAGTGCCCTAGCAATGACATTAAAATTGTCCTCGACGATTTAAATGTAAAGCTACGAAGACATGGCATCTTTCGTAGTATTGTCGGAAAGTATATCCTGCGTGACACCACCTCCAATAACGGATTCAGGCCACTTACATCCCGAACCCATAGCCCGTAGAGGCGAAGAAGGGAATATCTAATATAAAATCGCAGTCGATGTTGAGGATTTGAAAAGAACATTTCTGTAGGCGGTGATAAACCAAATACCAGTGTTAGGTAAAATGAACCTTCCAACCTGGACGAGTAAGTTCAACAATTTTGTCCACCCGACCCAGGCGAAGTAAAGAAAGCCATATCTAGGCTTAAGTTCATCAAATACAGAGTTCATCAAACAGTCTTCTTCAGATCGCCCTTTAAGATCCTATTTACCATATTTTGTAAATGTCTGCAGCCGTTCGTCAACAATCTGAATGTTTGAGACATGTGTATCAAGATAGCAAAAAAAAAAAATCGATAATCGAATGTACGTTGCCTGCGAATTATTAAAAGTTACCTTACTTTTTGAACATACCTTGTAAATAAATATAATCCAAATTAAGTTCTCGATGACAGGCCCAATTTTTTTTGCCTAAAGTTCTTTTAAATTGCCAAAAAACTGATAGCGTCTCGAAGGTTTTCGACATGAAATGTGTAGTCCAAAGAAGTTGGTATCCAATTTGTCAATACTAAGCCTCATTGAAGAAAGGGATTCTGATGTCTTAAAGCTCGAAATGAGTCAGATCAGTCAACTTCCTCCGTCTCGTAAACAGAACCAATTCACTTCTGAGAGAATAGATCTTTTCCTGTGCTTCCAATCGTTATATATATTTTGAGCTAACTTAATTTTTTTAGCATACAATCGCTAGGCATGATCAAACAAAGAGTGCAGCCTTAAAATTTGCATATGCTTGATCATTGACTTTTTCGACAAGGTTAAGTAGTTAGTCGATCAACAAGACTATACCAGTGTACAACAAACACCGGTGCTATATCACATACTTACTGCTGTCAGCATCTTTGCTTATCTAGAATTCGTCTACGTCGTGATGTCAGGCTGTTGTCGATGGAAATTTCGAGTGCTTGCCCTGTTTTTTCGGGCCTTCAATACTCTTTATGAGATTTAGAAGCGCTGTTTCGCAGGATTTTCCACGTTGCATCCTAAAGAGAGGCATCACAAAGCAGTTTTGGAATATGAATTTCGACCGTACTCTCCATCCCATAGCTTATAAATCTGAAGTCCTTGGCAGGTGTGTAGTCATGTTTTTGAAATTTAGGTATAAACGCTACACTTATTGTATGCCAGACGCTCGGTATGTATGCTAGAATTGGCTAGCAGTGAAAATACTTTTCAGAGTTGCAGTGCTTTGTCTAATCCGTCAGTACCCACGATGACAAATATTAGCTAGGACGAGTGGTGTTACTCAGCATATTTACAGCTTCGAAGAATGAAAGCTGGTTGTGAGCTGGTTCTAATAAAGTAAGACTCTTCTGAGTGATTTTAGACTGGCTAATTTTTACCAAAGCCACAAGAGCATGACCCACGCCAGGAGTAGCTTTTGTGCCATCTGAAGTTCACTTAAATTTTATCGAAAATCGTGTTTAGTGACTTAAGCTCAAATTTACGAACAAGCTATTTCTGAAGACATGTTCGAAACACAATTTCATGAATTATACTTCATAATGAATGAAGATCTTTGTTTCAAACTCAATACAGTTGTTTGTTGGTAAAGGAATGATGATCGCACAAAAATCGGCAGAAAGAAGAACATATGCTTATTGCGTTCAAATTTAGAGCAACTATTCAATAGGTATACAAAAATATGTGCGAAAATATTGTTGTCTAGGTTTACAATAGAATAGCCGGGAGAAAATACTAGGCAAAGCCAATCGTGCCTTTTGAAACTTGGTCAAGAATTTCAGAAATTATTCAAGTCTACCCGTACACTGGTCGTGCACTCGTACTGGTTAAACGATAATCAACTCTGAAATATACAGCAGACTTATATGCTTCAAAAGTAGTGACATCTCCAAGTTATTTTGAAAAGTATATGTTCTTGTAGAACCATCTCTACGTCACAACAGCCCTCCCATCATTTAACCTCAATGAGCAGAAAAAAAAAATTTTTTTTCCCTCGCCAATTCTTGTCTACGTAAAGCTTCTGGTCGGTGAGACGGCTGGAATTGGCTAACTTACAAGTGTTTTCAAACGCAATTCCACAATAACAACTTAAACCAAGTCGACAACGAAGACGACGACCTCTATTCAAATTGAATGTCGAACAAAGTCAACCTAGAATCACCATTCGTGATAGTGTCCGCCGGTGGCGCGGCTGGACTCTCGCCATGTTCACTTCCACGTTTGACCAACATAATCAGAACATGATCTCTAAATTAATTGAAAAACCTTTGGGCCAGCGATTGCTGCTGCGATCGATGTTAACCAGTTCCCCGCACGCGAATTTATGTTAAAATGCTCTCCAAACAAATCGGATCGAGAAGGCTGTGTACTCAGAGGACCGAGGAACCCTCTGAGCTCTAAAGCTGAATCCAGGAGTCTTTAGTAGAATTCATTTGATTTTTAGAGAAGTCAGACGTTTGAATATGCACGGTTGGATTGAAATAGTACAGTGCAGTGTATCTGGAGAAGGACCGGCAGGTAACTAGAATCTTTGACACATAACAGTTGGACATGAACACTTTGGCAGCGCAAAACAAGTATGGATACTCGTATTAGCATCGCTAGGCGGGAAGGGCACTGAATCTTGATCTTGTCAGAAGGGAATGTGGACGTATGACATTGGATGGCACAAGTCATTGCGATAGGTATAAGAAGCTCTACAATGTGGCATTGTAAATAAAAAAACAGGTGCAACAATGTAGCTGAGTTGTAATAGGAGTTGATAATAGCTCAAATAGGATGTAGGAGGTCTTGATGAAGTGAGAGATGGTTAACATGTGTTGGTACAAGTAATTACTTTACCATTTTTATTGCCATTGGTTACCATGGACGAGAATAGACCTTTGATGTACTCCAAATAAAACTGTCCTAGAATAGGTATTGGCTTATTGGGATTCTTTGTGGTTTTCTGCAGATGCCTACAATTTTAAATTTTATTTGGTAGAGCAGGAGTTGACATGAAATGAAATTTATGTTTGATGATTGCTTGCATTATTAAGACGAGGAGCCAAATGAAAAGCAACAAAAACGGGATCACCCAATGGGTTGTCATAAAGCGTATGAATATACCCCACCTATCAGAGATTCAAAGAAAAATGCAGATGTGAAGAAATGAAATGTGAAAATCTTAATGTCGGGGCTGATGAGGTCCCCATTTTGGTAATTATAGCACACTTACTTCTTGATGGCTAGTTATTAAATTGAACTAGCTGTAAACTTCGGAACATTCTCACAGTGACTACAAGGAGAACATCTTAAATATGACCAACGAAGGCAGCTACCCACCGAAACAAGGCCAAAGTATACAGACGAGCTCTTCGACAAAGATAGGAACTATTATGTACTCCTATTGTATAATCACGCCAGAGACTCTGTAGGAAAATAGAGACAGCAAAACAGGATGGCATCTCGAGAAAGGCAGTCAAAGCCTCTCTTCGGTAGGCGATATCGGACGCCTTCGTAACAACGATGCAAGGGTGTTTTACCCACACCAGAAAAGTTCCAAGGTTTAGTTCTCCTACCAAAAGTTAACAAACCATATCGAGGACCATCGTCTTATCGTCCAATATGGCTGCTTGATACTTTAAAAATAATCCTGGCTGATTGCGATGGCGTAGGAAAGTGCAGCTCTGTCAGACCATCATCATCGCGTTCTGTCGTCGATGCAATGAGAAATTTTAAGATAAGAGGCCAAGAAGTAATGTGTTTACTACACGTTAATCGTTAAGAATGTCTTTAATTTGATAGGCCTGTTGTAAGTTAAGGAATTCTTGGTCAGAATTGATTCAACATACTATCTGATTAAGATCGTAACCGACCAGGAACAGTAGTCCCAAGTATCATACTGGCCGCGGAAGCCCGGCAAGGGTCGGAGCACTACTTTGAGACATAATGTTTGATGGAGTGACCGGATTTGCTGACGATATCGCGATATAGAGATATAGTCCGTTATTATTACGTCATAAAATCATGGATAACGAGGGCAAGAGAGAACAATAACTACCACATTACACAGTTCTAGTCGGAGCACGGCGACTATCTGAAATGCAAATTTCTATAGACTTAGACACGATGGCTTGCTACTATGTCCGGAATATCCAAGCGAGGAAGACAACATGGATAATACGTTGTTTTTCTGAAGAAGACAGAACAACCTCATAGGTCACATGACAGGATAAGAGATTTGCTCATTTATTGTCCGTTTGCTGAACAAACTGAGAAGATTTGAAATCTCAAAAAAAAAAAAAAAAGCCCAAGAGATTGTCTCGGCGTAGCATAATTGTTAATCAGTCACCACAGGGAGAGTGTTGGACGAGAGCATAGGGTTGTTTAGCAAGAATGTATTGTAGAACATTGAAGAGTCCCATAAGTCGCGAATCTTTCTTGCTAGTTTTCCGGGCTACTGGTATCCATAAAGAATCTTCATATTCCATACCTAATTTAGGTGCGAAAGCATAGGGATCTCTGACATCTCTCTCATCCGAAAATATCCAATCGAACATATCGATGTTTTGCTGTGTTTGTTTATTCGTTTTGTCTATATGGCGACTGCTTGGTTCCATATTACACTACGAGGGCTGTTTGATGAATACCCGGATTAGAAATGACAACGCAACTTTTTTAGGTTTTGACAATTTATTTTTCAATATAACCGCCTTTCAACCCGATACACTTTTCAAAGCGATGCTGCAACTTTTTAAGCCTATGGAGGGGCTTAAATACGATTTTTATTGACCTGCAAAATACTCCGCGGCGGCGATAACTTTCTTGTTCGACCCGTACTTCTTTCCGGCGACCGAAATGTTAAGGTTTGGGAACAAAAAGAAGTCGCATAGGGCCAAATCCGAGGAATACTGAGCGTGGGGGAGCAATTTATAAATCGACTTAGTATACTCCTGTGATTGTTGACCATCACCTTTTCGGCCGCAAGCATAGTCTTTGTCTTCTTTGGAGATCATTTACAGAGTAAATCATATTGTTTCGATTGTTTCGATGGTCACGAAACGTTGTAGAACGATTAAACAGGGCCAAGCACGTCTTTGAAGTGGTCTCACGATTGTTCTACGGTGTAAGCAAAAGCATTCAGTTGAGATGCACGCTATCTCAGCCAACTCGCTCATTTTCACTCGGCGGTCCGCCAATACGAGATCATGGATTTTGTCCAAGGTTTCCTTTGTGGTAACTGTTTTCGGGCGACTTATGCGCAATTCGAGGCCACGGCAAGACTCTGCTACCCAAGGGTAAACGATTGTACGAGAAGGTGAATGGGCTTGATTTTGTTGCAGGTTTTGCCACTCAAAAACAAGAATCGGATTACGGAGCGATACTTTTTGTCCCAAAAAGCACTAACACGATGTTTTGAAATCGGGGTCAAAACAAAACTAAGCGTTGGATTGTCACCAAATTTTGACAGGCAGGCTAAAAGGGGTTATACTAAATGATAGTATATTCATTTAAGCTCAGTAGCGCCACCTATCTTCTATCCGGGTACTTATCAAATAGCCCTCGTAGTATACATTTTGCGAGACAATCTGGGGGGAACTCAATCAGTGACCACCGAGTTAGGAGAAAAGGAGCCCGTGAATCTTCTTGTAGAACGGAAAATGTCAGTTTAAATCTTGGAGAATCATGAGCTTTTGTTAGGTGGATATACTGGGGCAGAATTTATGATTTACGATGAAGATGGTCAAGAACTAATTGGAATATTGAATAGTCAATGGCGCGAGATTGCGCCAGTGGTGCTTAATTACAATAACACTTGCGTTGGTTGCGCAGAAGAGCGGAACACCGATTATGAAAATATGTATTCGGAATACCTTAAACTAAACTACTACACATGGATGAATATGGCTTTTCAGTTGCAACATATCCACTGCTGGAGCAAATTTCTACCGACATTATGTTTGTTAATTGACCTTTGAAAGCAGTCTTTTTGCACAAGATATATGGTACTACCTTGGTGTACACATACTCGTATGGCAATTCTTTGGAATACTGCAAAGGAAACATATTTTCCAATCAGGTAGCATTAAAAGTACTAGGAGAGGGCATAATGCGAATCAGTTCGAAACGCACTAGTGACTGTATGTGAGCTAAAACGGTGGACGGATCTGAATTCCCGCTTGAGGCATTTGATCATACATCTATTGCGTACATGCGTACAGAATTCATAGCTCCAGTAAGAAAGAGTCTTTTATTTTGTTTTGGGCATCCAATAGTGCACTTACAGTTTTCGATAATTTCTCGCATATCTTCTCTAGCTGATTTTAAAAACTTAGACGACTGTCAAAAATAACCTCGAAATACTTAAGAAACATTTGAGAAACAATTTCATGCCTTCCAATTCTAACCGCTACTATTCAAATTTACCAGCTACGTACAGTTGCAATTGTTTCAACTGATAATTGTTAAAATTCTTCCAGTATTTCTGCTACAATCACCACGATAACCTCACTTAACAATACAAATAATCGAGACTTCTATTCATCATAAATACATTTCCACAGTAGGGCGCCTATGACTTATTCTTGTGGCAGTAACTTCTAACGATTTAACTTATTTAATGGGGATGGTCCGGTGTTTCAATCCGATAAAGACGGTTAATCATTCGTTCCCGATTCGCCGAATTAAACGCGTTCACGACTAGGAATATAATTGCGCAGTATTCCTTTGTGAGTTCTTTCCAGCGCCTGCTTTTACGGAAATCGTCTGTTTATATTGCTAGCAAAAGTCTATTGTAAATGACCCGCGCAAGAGTTTTTCGACTGTGTCTGGCAAGCGAAAAGAAAGATTAGAGGAATGTTCGTTTAAGTTCCTTTTTGCTATAGCAATAGAAATTAGCGCTTCCAAGGCTCAGGAAAAATACCTCGTTGAAGACGCACATTAAGAATTTTACGGAAAGAAGTCCAGACATGTTTTATAAGCGAGCTTTAAGGTTATATTTGGAACACCACCCCGTCCTGTTGATTTACTCTTGTGCTGAATTTGACCAAGTGGTACCTTTTTGTTTTGGCGTGAAAATAGGGGAAATAGGAATTTCCAGACTTGATAAGGAACAATCAGTTTGTTGACAAAAGGCTTAAGTGAGGCATTTAGATAGGACGACAGGAAAGATCTTATAGTTTAGTTATGGTTATCTGTACTTCACTTAGGTTTGTGTGGATGGCATTACGTCTTGCCAAACAGCGGAATTCAGGCTGTTTCCTTCCTTGAACTGTCTTCAGTATAAACTGCGCCTTTTCTACCAAATTTCTTGCTCATTTCTGTAGGTCCCTGTGTGGGTCTTGTTCCATTGACGCGTCATTACCTTTGTTGAAACTCTCAAGCATTATTTCTGGAGTAGCACTTCACTATTTTTTCGATCGCATGGTTCTCAAGCTGTTTGTTTTTTCAATATTTGCATAAAAAAAAGTACTTCTCTCCTCTTTTCCTCGCTCGTGTGCTGAGCCACTCTCTCTGTTTCTATAAGGCCACCGTTTACATTTGAGTTACCTTACTAACAGCACATCTGCCTGCTTGCATTTTCCATATATAGTATGTTAGGTGAAACCCAGAACATTTATTGAAGCATTCTTACAGTTTCTTAGTATCCTGAGAGCAATCAAATTTAGGGTGTGCTTCCGGGAATTGCTGGGGATGCCGACATCAAAGTGCAAACCGTCCGTTTTCTAGAATCTTCTAGCCGTTAGCCAGAACTGAATTAAAAGGATCCACTGAATCCCATCTATACCGTTGCATCCAGAAAATGACGAGAATAAAACAACGGGCACAGTACAAGTAAAGGCGGAAGTTCGACAATGGAAGCACATAGGGGAGTGGAGGATTTTTGTAACGTGCACCAGTAAATCCTGGAAAATGTGCCTTCAAATTCCAGCCTGCGCGGTCGGTGCAATACAAAAATCAAAAATTACCAAAGCCAAAACAAGAGAGAGGTAAGAGGTAATAGGAAGACTATTGACTACGACGGACATTCATTCTTGGTATCGGTCTTCTGATATAAGATCAAATCATCGAACGGAACAAAACTCTTAGTACCTGTTTGCCTAGCGTTCACGGTTTGCACTGCAACTTAGGTCATCCTGAGCCTCATCTTAGTATGGCTTTAAAATCATCCATCCCTTTAGCATCATCCAAAAAGTAGGGTATAGCTGAGACCTTTCTCCGGATGCTGACGGATCTGATATATAGGGTTTTCCAATAGGGACTTGACACACTTTCACTAATCATCAAACTGTCACTGTGGATTTATTCAGTAAGGTCAACATTTTCATCATGGTAAAGTACACTAACAAGCAACGTCTGAAAATTATAAAAATTTTCTACAGATATTTCGGTCGTAATTCTCGCCCTAGTAGACAGGCAATAACAAGTTTAGTGCAAAAATTTGAGTCTACAAATTCGTTGTGTGATGTTGCCGTGTCGAAAAAATCTCTGCCGTTTAGACGTCCGTAGCAAACGATCCAAATCAGTCAATTCCACGGCGTTCTCAAGAATTGGGCATCGTTCAGACCACATGGCGTATTTTGCGTAAGGATCTTGATTTTAAGATCAAGCTGACTCAAGAATTGAAGCCGATGAACCATTTGAAGCGACGTACGTTCTCCGATTGGGTTCTGGAGAAGATGCGCCAAGATGATGAATTTTATCGCAAAATCATCTTCAGTGACGAAGCTAATTTTTTACTCAATGGGTTCGTCAATAAGCAAAATATGCGTTATTAGTCGGGTGAAAACCCACATGTGCTTCATGAATCACCACTTCATCCACAAAAAATAACTGTTTGGTACGGTTTGCATGCCGGCGGCGTTATTGATAACGATAACGATCGTCACGTTACTGTGAATGGTCAGCATTATCGCTCCATGATCACCGATTATTTTTGGCCCGAATTGGAAGATATGGACTTGGACGACATGTGGTTTCAAAGGGATGGTGCCACAAGCCACACAGCACACGCTACAATCGATTTTTTGAAGAGTAAGTATGGTGAGCGTGTTATCTCAAGACAAGGGGCAGTCGATTGGCCGCCTCGTTCGTGCGATTTAACGCCGCTTGACTATTTTCTATGGGGCTGCGTTAAGTCATTGGTTTATGCCAACACGCCGACGACGTTGGAAGAGCTCAGAGCCAACATTGAACTCGAAATAGCGGCCGTTTCGTCCGAAATGTGTGATCAAGTCATTGAAAATTGGGTTCAACGAATCGACCGCTGAAAACGTGCCCGCGGTGGCCATATGAACGAAGTCGAGTTTCATTCACAAATGTTTTGATTGTACTTCAAGCCAATAATAAAGTTTTTGAAATATCTCAAATGGTTTGTCTTTTATTTAAGAAAAAATTTGTCAAGTCGTTATTAGAAAACCCTATATTTGAGGGCTTCTTTTGTTGTAGCGTCAGAGATCATATAGTTCACCACGAAGCTGTATGCGATTTTTCTTCGTCGATCACGAAAATGTTACCTACTTTTCCGGTATTTCGACGTTGCAGTTATTCTGTTACTTGTCGCCTGTTAGCCAGTTTTAAGATAGCTTCAAGTACAAGTAGAAGAAAGATTTATGTCAAATGAGAATGAGGCAATATTTTTTAGCTATTTTCATTTGGAATGACTGCCTTTTGCACTCTAGCCTGAGTTGAGCCGCTTTTGCCAAACATCGATTTCGGCATACACCACGCGCAAATTGTTCACTCGAACAAGGAGTTGATTAAAAGATTCAATGTGCCGATGTCTAGTAGAGTAGATGATGCCGTGTATGAATGGCCATAGTTTGAGGACTTGATGGTAATATGAAATCCGAAATGTAGTTTTGAGCCAATGTTGAGTCAGTTGTGAAGAGAATCTTGATTACCCAAGCCTCTTCTAAAATATTATAGTTGTTTGATAAATTTTCAACGAAGTTTTCATCCCTTTCTTGCAAAAATTGAGGTCCCGAATGCTATAAAAGCCGACGATCAATAATAGCATTTCTGGTACGGAATGCGTTTTCATCAAGATTTTCTCTTGATGACCGAACATATCATACATTAGATTTTTTTAGTCAATGCAACTCTTAGCAAGTGGACAGGGTAACTTTTTTACGTATCGAGTGTAAAACTTTCTTTAAAAGCGCGAGACATGGACTTTTGGAAAAAGATTTCTTCTTTCTTCTGATATGAGACTGCAACGCTCTGATAGTATTGGAAGTTCTTTTACCATAGTGAGTGCACGTCGGATTTTTTGGAGATTGCACTCATTCTGTATTTTTTAACAACTTCATAGTACGATATACAAAAGTCTTGATACTGCTGAGCAGCATCCCTCATATAGTTACTACTTACTGCAAATGCTCCATACTGCCATGTTCGACGTTTTTCTCGTAGTTGACTTGCCTGTCCGCAACGTTCTAACGATCTAAAAAACAAGCGGTCCTCCTTCTTTGTCCTGGGTCAGCCGAGATCTTCCAAAAGGGAAAATTTATTTAAACTGCTATCAAATTTCACAGTTTTTGTTCGGTATTGTTTGAAAAATCATTTGAGAATCGGTCTCCAATTCCAATTCGAGAAACATATAGAAAATTACAAAACAATACTGGGCTTACTATTCTTCGTACTATCTACACGCCGAAAGGTCATCAAAAAATTAACTGGTGGAAGTGTGGCGGAAGATCAGAAATAGTCAACTTGACGTCGATTGCAACAGTTCGGCATTTCTCCGTTTATTATGTCTAAAATTTTGCGAAAGGTTCCCGCATACACATATAAGAACTAGCTGGTGGAAGAACTAATGCCACGAGACTATGGTCTACGACCTCTATTTTGAGCATCGAACTTGTCGAGTTGTAGCGGTTGAGTAAGCACAATAGCTCTCGGGAATTTCTCCAGATCACACCTGAAACTAAATGATGCTCACCTCGCTCCACGATCACAACCATCCCTTCTACAACATTTTCCCCCGGGCTGAATCAAGATGTCATGAAATCCGTGCTGAGGGGCTAGTATCTCCAAAACCGCTTTTTCGTGAACGGAGCATTTGGATACCTTGTGGTCTCCAGATAAGCTAGATTTATTTGTATACAGCGGATCTCTGAAAAGATGGACCATTTCTCCGTTACTCGTGGAATCCTTCATGGATTTTAATATGAAAAAAAAAAAACCCGAAACTGGTACTCCTTCAATACAGGGAGGTAATACGGTGACTACATCGTACTACTGGCAAGGCTCCTCCAGAGATAAACATGTGGCATGGTTTAAATC
This sequence comes from Volucella inanis, assembly GCA_907269105.1. Lineage (NCBI taxonomy): Eukaryota > Metazoa > Arthropoda > Insecta > Diptera > Syrphidae > Volucella > Volucella inanis. Next base: position 204,229,668 of record OU026153.1, on the reverse strand, counting down.
CTGACACCCAAAGAGTGATAGGAGTGTGACAAGCCATGGTTCTACAACTCTCCACCCTAAGCAGTAGCATGTTTGTGGCAGGCCATGGTCTCTCTGCTACTACTAAAATTCCTTCTTTAGAAGAAGAAGCAGGAACACAGCCGCGCCAACAAGCGCCATCCAAGGTGATCTACTCCAGACGCAGAAATACTGTAAGTATTATCAAAACCGTTGGATTCATTCCGGAGGACGAGAAAACTGCGGACATGAAGAGCAAAATAGAGTGGGCTAATAGCATCGTTAAAGACAGATTACTCACTCCTCCCAAAAGGCTAAAAGACTTTTCCAAGCATCAGAGATCGTTAGAGGAAACCGCACCTGTTCCCAACAGGCCCAAAATCAAAAGCAATAATGCCTCCCTGGGTAATCCAATGTCACATCTCAAAGTTTTTTTTTAGCGAAGCCTTAAAATACGACGCCGTTAGATTAATAATAACTGTACGGTGAAAGGTGATCGAGTTAAAGTTTTCGGAAAGTTTCTTGTCCATCATGTAGGAAAATCCCGGACTACCTCCTACCACAAGCGACGCTGGCTGGTACCAAGGCCACGTCCGATCAAAGATCTATCGATCTATATACAAAAGCCATATTTGGATTAGGAGAGTAGGAACCCGCAGCTGGATCCAATTTGAATCCTCCTCTCCAAAATACATTCTGGAGATATTTTGATCACAGTCTGATCATTCCGACTCATAATTAGAATATCGCGAAACTGGAAGAACTAAAGAGCCCTTAGAGATGCGCGTCAATTTTGACAAATAAAAAATCCCTTAGCTCTCTGGCTAAAGGGGTCATTCGGTTCGGATTCAAGACTATAGTCTCAGAGGTTCACAAAAAGGATGAGCTGGATGCTAATAAGCTACCTCCTCCTTCTTTAATTGAAACACAGCCACATATCTCGGAGCGTCGATATTCTTTCCTAAAATGTAACTCCAACTGGAGATTATTAAAGGTACTCATACATACTGGCTGGCATCGGTATACTATGCTCTTTTCCAGATCACAGATACATCCAATTCAGTTTGAATGAAGCTCCTCCTCGCCAACTAGCATTCCGGAATTATTGGAAACCTATTGATCGAAATACATAGGAACACTTTAAAAACTACACTCCTCTGAACTCTTAAAGCTCCTAAGTTAAGTTTTCTTCTACGATAATTAAGGCGATCTAAATAATATAGACGTTAGAGGTCTGCTTCGCTTCGTTAGAAGCTCAAGTTGATAGAAGAAGGATCGCATATCCACGCGGCATTACAATAGGCCAAGCAGCTACTCCTGCCTAACCTAATCATGGTTTGTGATGTAAGTTCGCATATTATTCGTAAGACAGAATTTTAAACGTTCCAAATAGTAATACAAATGCCTGAAGTTGCTATCATGGTATATGGTTTTGTCATATACTATTTGAGCTTTTGAGCTCACAAGTTCACTTGTATCTGCAGCTTATCATTTCACAGCACGCATTAAAGGATGTTGTATCGTGTATGCCCTGCACATATTTAAGCATGTTATCCTTCCTACTGAGAGCTGATCTCATAAAAACATCGGAAAGCTTTCGTTTCATCTCCCGTTAATCTGGAGAGTAATACTATCTGCAGTTACGCAGTGTATCTCTTCGTTCAATACTTATTAGTGAACTTAAATCCAACGCAAAGACCTTATTACAGTTTAGATATTTCGCGGTGTGTCCCGGGTTCTTGCATGCGTATTGTTCTAATTTGTAGTCGTTTCCATTTCGAACGCGTCTTTCATATTTGTTGCCTAGCTTCTTGACGTGTTTGTTTAAATCCCCAGCGATGAAAGGCATTTCCTTCTGATGAAAAGCATGTCCGGCTGAGCTTTATTTGTATCTAAGTTACAAAATGGGACGTACGTCAAGTCGAAAAAATCTTGGACTAAGAATCCAATTTCAATGTATCTAAGAATACTTTTTGTTTTACTTCTTGTTATATATGCTGTAGATGAACAGCAGGAGTGGAAACTAATCTGTTACACATCAACTGCTCACGTCATCGCATTGCCTTAGACATTCCCAGGATGGCTGTGTTCACTACAACTCTAATCCAATTGAATGCAACAATTCGTAAGTAACAAGTACTCCCCTTAATCGCAAACTGCAACAAAGTGACACACCCTAACCGCCCAGCGGGTGGAACCCTAGTTCATATTCGTATGCGCAATGCAAGGCGTCTTTGTCAGCGCGAAAATCACCACCCTACCTACGTTTGCAACCACACCAAGATTCTGGCATCACCCCTAAGGGCAATCAAGAGAATAGAATTTAATTATTATTATAACGTGCATCTCGTCCGTAGCTGGTTGCATTCATGCATCCATACATCGGCCGTACCATGGAGATATCATAAAGGTCAAGATGGACAAACCGTGTGTGTAGAAATAGACCAAAGCGTCAAGTGAACGCCCTCCTACACGAATGCGAAACGAATTCAAAGTGAAACTTGTTGATTTAATTTCGCATCCATTTGTGAAGCGCGAGAAAAATCCTCCAGAAACAATCCAGTTCGCCACCATCACCTCTATACGGTTGGAGTGATTGAGTGACACCATGACAGATAGACAGACAGACAGACAACAATTATTAATTTCGATCTTCAGCTGGGACATAGAGAGATGTTTCCAGTGTTCGCAGCTGTCCACAGTTTGTGCTTCACCACAGGCGCTGACTCTAAAACTCTGTCATATCTCTCTCATCCTATTTGGAACAAGAATGGGATTACATCGCAAGATTAAAGTCTCAGATACTGGGATACCGAGATACTAAGCCACTTGAATGTTTTGCCTATAAATAGGATTTAAAAAGATCCAATTCAATTTGGTGCGGCCGGTGGATTGATGGAAACAACGCCCTCCCGCATTCTGCACTTAAACGCTTTTTAGATGCTAGATGAGCGAGCATCCTGCATGAAGAGATTAATGAAGGATGGTCCTTAGTCTTCAGTCTTCGGTCTTCAGTGTGTCTTTAGCGCGTGCGAATAACGACATTTTATGCAAATTGTGTTGTATTGTGTCTGTCGAAATATTGGGATTGAAATGGCCTGTCAGAGGTGATTTCTCAGCCGGACATGCAGCCGGACTAGTATCGGTAAAGGAATTTGACACTCAAGTGTTTTTAGTGATAGCTTCGCAAAAAATTGTTGAAGCTGTTTGATTTTTTTATATTTTCTTTTGAGTTCAGTTGATCTTTGAGGATCAGCGGTATCCGGTTTTGCATTGATGATCATCTTTCGACAATAGTCAAACATTCCATTGGTCACGTTCCATTGAGAGTTTGGATTGATATCCAAGAGATATGGTTGAATCTATTGTTTGGTTCATCACGCGAGATTGTCTCTGCTGGGCGTGAAGTTGTGCTGGTCCAGCTCATTATTTATGCAAACGTCGTTGTCCGCTGTCGGATCGGTTACGACATCGTTTGCTGAGTTCGAGTATTTCACTTTTAGTTTCGTTTGTTGAGTTGCTTTATTATTTTCACGATTATTATTCAATTTTTTGTTGGTTTTTGTTTATGTATTTTAGATTTGTGATGCGATAGATACAGTTAGAGATGAATGACTATAATGACAACGATTCAGATATGTTGCGTGAGAGGTTATTAGCTTCTGCGTGGACGACACGTTGGATATTTGATTTGTTGAAAGTTAACTGGTTTCAGAAAAAAGGGAAGTGGATGTTGTCCAATGAGTTGGCCTCTGAGTTCTATGTTGAGATACATTGCGCGGAAAGACAAAATCTTACATGAAATAGTCATAAGATAATCATAAGTAATATAGTCAAGATTATTAGACTGTTAGAGTTCTCCAATGTGAAACGTATGAAATTAAAGATTTTGGCGATTGAAAATTCTATTTAGAGTCTGCTGGACTGAGCTTTTATTTTTCTTACTATAATAGCCGCATGCTCAAGGCATTTATGAATCCTTAAGATGTTTGCACATAGCGCAGGCGAAGGAAATTTAGGGAGGAAGAAAAGAGAGCTACCGATGTAAATTGTTTTAAAATGTTTGCAAGTGATAACGACCAGGAAATAGAGAGCTCGGTAAGCGAGTTGTATGGCTTAGGAACGAATCACGATATTTTAAAGTATTATTGAGGGTATACTGATGAGCATTCATAGCGAGACGGGTGTTAAGGTTAAAAGTTTGAAGGGGTGGAATGCTACTGGTAATTTCGGTGGAGCATTGCTGCTGAAAATAGCGATACAACAAGCTGAGACAGTAGATATTACGTCTGTTTTCGAGGTTGTCGAATGATTGTGTAATATTGCCGTCACCTATGAGTGATAATTCGGTTTTGGATACTATTTAGCAAGTACTTGCTTGATGTACTTGACCAGATGTACATGCCTTATATATTGCGGCCAGATGAGAGGCGGTCAAATATTTGATACATCTCTTGAGAAATGTATCATTCCAACGTAGGTTTTCATTGACATACGTACCGAGAATGGAAAGTTTTTCGGCTTTGATGATGTAAGTGCCATTCATGAATAAAAGCTGGGTATTTAAATTTCACTTTAATGATAGCACACAACATTGTGTTTCGGAAGCATTAAATTCTGCTCTGTTAAAAGTTCTTCAATTGGTTATGCTATTACAATCGAAATTTAATGAGCTTAATGGGTTAGACCACTCTGGAGGCCGTAAAAATAGGCTTTTTTGTGATTTATTTTTCAGGAAAAATATAAAATAAATCGAGATAACAACGGTAAAAGTTTATTGTGCGTATAATTGACTGTAAAACATAATTTTAATACGAGTAGAATAATTTAGTTAAAAATGCCGGCTGTGCAGCGTTTCTCAAATACGTCTCATTTTGGAAGGGTGCACGGCCGTATTATGATGAGTCACTACATATATTTTTTTATTGTACATAACAACAGCTATGTACGTTTTTTTTTTTTTTGATATATTGATTTTTAGCCGAATGGCTCACTTTCAAAGTCAAACTTGCAAAGTTCACAAAAAAATCTCCAGAAAATTGTTAATAACAAATGAACTATGCCAAATAAAAAAAATGTCCTACGTACTTATTTAGACAATATTGGGTCTATAACTTAATTCGTGCGGTTTCCTAAGAGATGGCGTAACTTGTATTACTCCATTGCTATTATTCCATTGGAACATGCGTTGGAAAGCTACTGTCATTGTACGTCATTTCAGTATATGTCATTCATTTGAAGCGTAAACAACAATAATTTTTTTTCACTCAAATATGTCGAAATTTGTGCCTGAAAAAGTGTTTTTACGGGGAGTTCTTCTTCAGTACTTTAATATGAAGTAAACTGCTGCCGAAAGTCATCGTATTTTGGTGGAAGTTTATGGTGAACATGCGCTAGCTGAGCGAACGTGCCAAAAGTGGTTTGCACGATTTAAAAGTGAAGATTTTGGCTTGGAAGACGACGAACGTCCTGGGCAGCGAAAAAAGTTTGTAGATGAAGAACTGGAAGCATTACTCTATGAAGATTGTCGCCAAACACAAGAAGAGCTCAAACACAATTAATCACTCAAGCAGCCATTTCAAAACGTTTAAGAGCAGCTGGGTATATTCAAAAGCAAGGAAATTGGGTTTCACTTAAACTTAAGCCGAGAGACGTCGAAAGGCGGTTTTGCATGTCCGAAATGCTGCTGGAACGCCACAAAAGGAAGCCATTTTTGCTTCGGACTGTTACTGGTGATGAAAAATGGATCCATTACGATAACCCCAAACGCAATAAATGATATGTGAACCAACCAGCCATATTAATATCCATGGCGCGAAGTTAATGCTCTGTATTTGGTGGGATCAGATGAGTGTGCTGTACTATTAGCTACTAAAACCAGATGAAACCATCAATAGACAACGCTACCGAACACAATTAATCCGTTTGAAGAGAGCAGTAGCCGAAAAACGCCCGGAATATGCGACCAGACACGAGGCAATAATTTTCTATCATGACAACGCTCGGCCCCACGTTGCTATTCCGGTTAAGAACTATTTGGAAAACAGTGGATGGGAAGTTTTACCTCACCCGCTTTATAGCCCAGACCTTGCCCCTTCTGACTATTATTTGTTCCGGTCGATGCAGAACGTCTTCACTGAAATACGGTTCACATCAGAGCAGAATATCAAAAATTGACTTGATTCATTCTTGGCTGCCAAGCCGGCACAGTTCTTTTGGGATGGGATTCACAAATTGCCAGAAAGATGGGAAAAAGTCATAGCTTCAGATGGGCAATACTTTGAATAATACTGTTGTACATGTTTTTCTTAAATAAACGTTCAAATTTTGAAAAAAAACCGCACGAATTAAATTACAAAGCCATGAAAAATTTTGCAATAACTTTAATCCGCGATGCCTGAACCATAAGATTGGCCTTCTAGATTAGTGTCCTGTTCTTCCATTTCTTTTTCATTGGATTTTAATGCAACTCTCTACTCTTTTGCAGCTTCAGACAGTGATGCAAAACTCCGCTCTTTGTCAATCTCGAAGCACATTTCGTAGCTGTCCGGGCCGATTTCTAAATCCATCGCTCTCACTATGAAGTAAAGCCGTCATTGTACACGCAAACTGCAATAGCTATATCCAACACAGTTTTAGCATTAGAAATGGATTTTGGGGCCAATGCCCACACAGTCGAATTAAAATTTTCATTACCGCCGATGCATCGAATAAGAAGATCGTTTCAAAACAATTTTTCGTAGACTGGCTTGATAGCTCCATGAACTTCAATTGGAAGAACTGGCTTAGCCAAACTATTCGTAGCTTTAGCCTTTTACCATGAGCACCATGAATCCTCTCTGATCGAACATTTATCGTGCTGCGATTTTGCATAAATAGATAATTTATGGTCGAGTGTAGCCCATATACTGAATCACAGTTTCTACGAATAGCTACTCTGGTAGATAAGCCTACTCTAGTTATCTTAAATATCGTCCCTCGTTTCGGTCATAAGAGGCTTGCTGCCTACCTAGCGGCCTTGTTCTATATTCTGAAAAACAAGTACTTCGAGATATCTCCAGGCCATAATATTTTGGGATATCATTTTTGATGTCCTAAGGGACCATTGAGAGCAATAAATTAAATTCTAGAGTGACCTAACCCATTAACATACGATGCCGTTTCCGTTCTACAGCCCAAGAGAAGTAATACTGTCATCACCTGGGAATATACGAGACGTGTTCAACAATAAAGTGACTTTATGTTTTTAGAAAAAAAAAAAAGTATTTGTTCACCAATATTAATGTTATCCGCTTCAAAGTAATCATCCTCAGATATAATACACTTGTACCAACCCTTTTTCCAATCCTCGAAGCACTTTTTGGTATAACCTTGAGTTCTTCCAGCGATGCCGTTTTTATTTCTTCAATCGTTGCAAATCTCCGTCCTTTCATAGGTTTTTTTCAGTTTTGGGAGCCAAAATTTGGCATGGAGCCAAATTCGGTGAATATGGTTGTTGGGGTATGATTGCCGAGTTGTTTTTGGCAAAAATCTCTCACAAGGAATATTGTTTTTCGCAAGCGGCAAATAACTGAAAGGTTATACTCCTTATTGACCGTACAATATTGGGATAAAAACTTCTGATGCACTACGCCACGGGAATAGAAAAAACTGTGATCAAAACTTTGACGTTTGATCTAATTTAGCGTGCTTTTTTTGGTCTTGATTCTCCTGGGTGCTTCCATTGGGACGATTGGGCTTTGGTTTTAATGTCATAACCATATCCAGTAATCATGATTCGTCACTAGTTATGAGCCATTTGAGCAAGTCAAGATCATCATTGAGGTTATTCAAGAGCTTCCGCGCGATGCTCATGTGATGGTTATTCTGATTAGAATTAAGAAGTTTTGGAACAAGCTTATATATATGTAAATGTAAATATCTTCAGCAACTTCTCTTATGGTAATTCGACGATTTTTCAAAACAATTTTCTTCACGTCGATCATCGTTTGTTGATGTGCTGGGGTGTCCAAAGAGAGGTTCGTCATTGGCATTTTCTCGTCCATTTTGGAAGAGCTTGTACCATTTGTCAACACTTTTTTTTTTTTTACATGGAGCAGAATCACTTAATACCAATGACAACATTTCAAGTGTTTTAGAGCACTTGATTCCATTTTTTTACACAAAATTTGATGCAAATAATACATTAGCTGAAAAGTCTGTTTTATAGTAAAATAAAATTTTTTTGCAAAATTCAACTTTATTTATCAATATAGTAGCCTTCGAGGGCGATACACTGATTGAAACGATTTTTCAATCTTTCGATACCAGTTTTGTAGTACGATTTCGGTTTAACCTCAAAAAAGGTATCTGTTTCGGCGATTACTTCATCTTCTGAGGTCTGCGAACAGGAAATAGTCGCTGGGGCAAAATCTGTAGAATACGGTGGGTGGACAAGCAATTCGTAGCCGAATTCATTCAATTTTGCCATCGCTTTCATCGGCTTGTGACACGGTGCATTGTCTTGATGAAACAGCACTTTCTTTTTCTTCAAATGCGGCCGTTTTTCTGCGATTTCGTCCTTCAAACGCTCCAACAACGCAATGTAATAGTCGCTGTTGATAGTCTTTCCCCTTTTGGAGATAGTCGATGAAAATTATTTCATGTGTATCCCAAAATACGGATGCCATAAACTTGCCAGCCGACTGTTGAGTTTTTGGTCGTTTTGGATGAGGTTCGTCGCCTGCTCGCCACTCAGCTGACTGCCGACTTGAATCAGGTGTGAAGTGATGGAGCCAAGTTTCATCCAATGTCACATACCGACACAAAATTTCGGCTTTATTGCGGTTGAACAGCTTTAAACACTCCTCTGAATCATCAACACGTTGTTGTTTTTGGTCGACTGTGAGCAAACGCGGCACCCGTTTTCATCTGAAACAGACTATTTCAAAAGTCATCCTACTTTTTGAATACACCTCGTAAATTGGATTAGAAATAGCAGACAAGTGATCAGAAATGAAAATTAGAAAGAGTGTCAAGGACAGAACAGAGCCCTGGGGCAGACCAGCATTTATTTTGTGAATATCAGACTTGAAACCATCCAAAACAACTTGAATTAATCGTTTCGAATGGTGATTTCTAATCTATTGAAAAAGAAAGTCTTCGATCACAAATGCAAAGAATTTCGAAAAAAGAGTCTGATGCCAAACTTTGTCAAATGACTTAGAAATATCAAGTGCAAATATCTCTCTTTCGTCAGATTGATGTACGCTTTAGTTCCATTTTTCGGTGAGATATCAAATCACCAATGGACCTGTTGCTATGAAAGCCGTATTGCCTGTCATTAAGAAGTTTTCGTGTTTCGAAATATATTATGAGCTGATGGTTTATCAGCGTTTCCATGAGCTTGGAAAAAAGGGACGTGAGTGCAATGGGTCTGTAGAAAGAGAGAGAAGAAGATTCTCCTTTTTTAGGACAAATGCTGTTTTCCATCTGCTCGGAAAGATTTCTAAAGAGTAGGATTGATGAAAAAGCTTACGCAGTGGTTTTGCTAGCGAGGAGGAACACCTCTTTTGAAGAAGAGGAGATTTACCAACTGTAGGTACCATCAGATTTGTGTATATTAAAATCTTTAAGTACTCTTGCAAAAGTGCGAAAGAGGATTCGTCGCAATGAAAATTCGACGTACTCAAATGTAGGTGGGGTAAAGCCCAATCTGGGAGTGTTGAGGTAGCCAGGAAATATGCAGCAAGAACAATTGCCTTGTTCAAAGAGCTGACAGCTGGAACGTCGTTGTAGATGAGCGTTGGAATGGAGGATGAGGCAACATTTCTAATGTTTTTGACGAGCGACCAAACGTTTTTACTACCTTTGGGACATTGTAGTATTTTTTGTCTTAGCTTTTGGTCATATTGGAATTTCATATGCTTAGGAAAGGCGTTGCAGTCATTCTTGGCTCGTTTCGATGTTCCTATATCGGGTTGGTCCTGTAAGACCGAACAAAAATTTCTCTAATCTTGAATGCCTTTTCACAGCTCTACAGTTTGCTTATTAATACGCCGCTGCTTCTAAAGGAAACTGGAAACGATGGCGGCCCTTCAGAACCTTTCTCGGTATATCTGAGTTTTTCTATTGAATTCGCCTTCTCTTGATTTTAACATCACGCTTTTGACTTTCTACGCCCCCCATCTCGTAATTAAATGTCCTTTGATGCAATGAAGGCAAAACTTCAACTCCTGGGAAATAAAGGCCCGTATGTCTGGGTTTTCATGAACAAGGTAGGATTAGGACCTATTTTCCATCAATCAGACATGAATTTCTTTTCTAACCAAAGCCTCTGTGTCTGTTGGTCGTGTATCAAAAAATAAAAATTTGGTTGAAGCTGCCTGTCTAGTAAGAGTTTATGAGAAGAGGAAGAAATCTGAGTTTCTACATCCACTTTTTTGCCATAGGATACTTACATAGGCTTCGTGTAATATGGCTTCACTCACTTAACTTATAAGACGGGGCAATGATCAATAGTATTAATAGTTGAATCTGCGAATACTGCATACGAATTCTACTTACCTACTTACTTTGGTGGCGCTACAATCCGGGGTGAACCTGGGCGACAACCAACAAGCCTCACTTGCTAAAGCAATCTTTCGGCGACTGCATCTAGTGGCTTACTTTCACATAGTTGTGGTCTTGTGGCTCGGGGTTAGACTCAAGAAAACTAAAGACCAAATCTGATATTGTTGCTTTTACAACCGTAAGGAAAATGTAGACGAAGTCCTTTTGTTGGCCTGTGAAACTTGCATGATTCCTTCCAGGGTGATTAAAAAAAAAACTCATATAACAGCACGACGCCTTGCCTGAAAACTTTCTTTAGGTTAGAGGTATCGGCTAATTTCTTACCAATTTTGATGGAGCAGCGAGAGTTCTTCATATTTGTCCTGCATCTCCTGAAGAGTTAAGTAGCTCTTCGCTATGTACGTTGTCATATACGGCTTTGAAGTGATGATGTGAAATTTCCGGGTCAAGGACAAAGTAAATTACATGGTTGATGTTGAAGGAAATAGAATTGCAAAGGGATGCGCAGTCCATAGAATCTGAGAGCAGTCGATGAATGGAAAGAATGTAAGCTATGTTTTTACGTTCTTTTAAGGAATTCAAATTGATTAGTTTGAGGAAGTTTCAAGAGGGAGGTAAGATTAAAGCTTGGTTTCAGGGCAGACTACGGAGTGCAAATAGGATGAATCGACGTTGAAAACTCTTTATTCGGGAAAAATGAACTCGGTGAAACGGTGACCAAGTTTGATTATCATACTTAAGCAAAGGGTGAATAAAGGTAACAAAGGGATATCTGGTTACGTACGGGTTGGAAAATTCTTTGGATGTCCGTTTATTAAAGCCAAGTAATGAGTTGACCTTAAGGATCATCTTATCGATACGCTAACGGAAAATCGGCTCCCTGTCGAATAGTATGCCAAAGTCTTGATAAGATTGAACCAAGGGAATAGCTTTACCCTAGAGGCAATGTGATCGCGGAGGAGGTGGGTTGCATTTACGTGAGAAGGTTATTGTCATTTGACGATGTTAAGTTCTAAGGAGTTTTTGAGGCACCGATTGTGTTCTTCTTGAAGAAATCTAGAGTCATGCAGAGTAGAAATAGCTTTAAAATACATTTTAAGAGAGAGATCGGTAATAGTAAGAATGAAGAGAGGGGGACTAAGATGCCTACCCTGTGGAATCCCAGATGTCGCCAGGAAATGAATTGTTTACATGCATTTTAAAAAACCATGTTGTCTAGCTGAAATAAAAGACTTGCACCTAAAGGTTAAAGCTTCGTATAAAGTACCTTAAAAGGGTTTTGGAATACCTATGAGAGACTTTAGCAGTGTGACTATAATTGATAATTCCATTCTTAGATCCTTTTTGCCAATCGGGATTATGAAAAAGGTCTTCCAAATCTGGTCATCTCACTATTTCTTGTGGGAAAGGAGGAGAGAAAGGTTGGAAGAGCATTATTTAAGAAAAAAGCGGGGAGACCATCTAGGCCAGATAAAATAGTATCTTTAAGTTTTTGTAACTTTTCTTCAATAACAGTAGGATCGATTGTTTTGAGTGAGAAAATAATCAACGAAATATTTGGTGGGTCAATCATGTAAGCGTTATCTCAGACGAAGGAGTTGTTAGCAAAATGTAGTTTGAAAAATGTAGCAAAAAAGTTGGTGATAGTAGATCGATAATTTAAAAATTTGTTTTCGAAAGAAAGAGAGGAAGGATAACAGCCGGTCTTACTTTTGCAATGGACAAATTGAAAAAAGGTACCTGCGATCGTTTATAAAATTGGTTTGAGCCCTATCTATGTAGCATTGATAGAGAGAGTTGTAGAATTCGTTCAAATGAAAATATAAGCCAGGGTAGTTTGAGTAGTCGAAAGAAGAGTAGGTGCGAAGGAATACTGCCCATAACTCGTTCCTTAAGGGCACATGAAAGGAAAAGGATTTAAATATTTCTCTGTGAAAGTTGGGACTGGCATTAACCAAAGAAAGATCATTAAAATTAGGTAAAGTCCTGCTTAGATAAGTATTGATCTTATGAAAATCATCTTTTTAAAAATTGAAAGAGAAAATTGTGGGGGAGACGACTGAAGAGTCAGTCAGTGGTAGTGACTGAATAGGCCAATGGTGGCTCTAATAAAGTCAGCGAAACTACTAGCACCGGACCATTCAACCGGACTATTTGTCCAGGTGTTTTATTAAGGACCTGCCCCGCCTAGATTGCGGGTTGCGTGTGAGGTAACCTCTAAGGACAACGAAATTGGGGCGCAATCAGAGTAGTGCGATGGATTGATACGAGTAAAAAAGAACGAAGACGATGCTTATTTAGATAGGAATTTGGTATTCAGGAAAAAATCGTAAGCTTCCGTCTAAAGGCCAAATTAGTCAAAGCCAAATTCTACAGAGAATAAATATGATAGCATAAATGACGAATTTTAAAAGCATCTAGAAAGATCACATCCTCAGTTCCCATCTAAGGAAGCTGTTTTTGAGTGGATCATCGGAAAACCCCGCCTGCATAACACCGACTTCGACAAATGATTCAGATTTTTAAAATTTGTAACGAGTGTAACTTTAAAGAAGCAAGCACGCGGTTCGAACATCTTAGCATCCACAAAGAGACTTGCCTATCCCCTGATCAATCAAACGTCAACCAATGCGATCATAGTGAGATCGACCCCAGGCACCTCTCTGGCATTCTTGATGCTCGAACTTTCCGAGGAGCCAACATCGACAAATACCTTTACTTTTTTGCAGCCAGGGTATGAATGTGGATATCACTGGCACAACAGAGGAAGTTAAAACTACAAATCCCTGATGTCAAAAACTTTCAATCGCAAGAAACCGCTTGATCTGCCAATAGCGTTTCCTTCAAGCTCCTAAAATCCTAAATCTAAAATCCTAGCCTCCATACACAAAATGTAGGACAAACTGTAGGACATCAATGGAAATATTGTCAACGAGCTATCAGAAAAGCTGCTCGTTTCAAAGCACCATCAGGAAAAATCACTGGTTTTACGGTGCATGTAGGTAGGTGCAGGAACTTAATGGGTTTTCTAATAACGATTTGCCACCTTTTTTTTTAAAATAAAAGTCAAACCATTTGAGATATTTCAAAAGCTTTATTATTGGCTTGAAGTACAAACAAAACATTTGTGAATGGAACTCGACTTCGTTCATATGGCCACCGCGGGCACGTTTGCAGCGGTCGATTCGTTGGACCCAATTTTCAACGATTCGTTCACACAATTCGGCCGAAACGGCCGCTATTTCGCGTTCAATGTTGGCTCTGAGCTCTTCCAACGGCGTCGGCGTGTTGGCATAAACCAATGACTTAACGTAGCCCCACAGAAAATAGTCAAGCGGCTTTAAATCGCACGAACGAGGCGGCCAATCGACTGGGCCATATCTTGAGATAACACGTTCACCATACTTACTCTTCAATAAATCGATTGTAGCGTGTGCTGTGTGGCTTGTGGCACCATCCTGTTGAAACCACATGTCGCCAAGTCCATATCTTCCAATTCGGGCCAAAAATAAACGGTGATCATGGCGCGATAACGCTGACCATTCATAGTAACGTAACGATCGTTATCGTTGACGAAAAAATATGGCCCAATAACGCCGCCGGCATCCAGACTGCACCAAACAGTTATTTTTTGTGGATGAAGTGGTGATTCATGAAGCTTATGTGGGTTTTCACTTGATATAACGCATATTTTGCTTATTGACGAATCCATTGAGCCAGAAATGAGCTTCGTCACTTAAGCTGATTTTGCGATGAAATTCATCATCTTGGCGCATCTTCTCCAGAACCCAATCGGAGAACGTGTGTCGCTTCAAATGGTCCATCGGCTTCAATTCTTGAGTCAGCTTGATCTTGTGTGGGTGTAAACCAAGATCCTTACGCAAAATACGCCATAATGTGGTCTAAGCGATGCCCAATTCTTGAGAACGCCTTGGAATTGACTGATTTGGATCGTTTGCTACGGACTTAGCGGAAAACCCTATACATCTCCGATCTACAAGAAAGCAGACCTTTTTACTGGATTAATATAGAGAATTCTTGCTTCTCCATCAGGGTCGGTAATGAATAAATCGAGATCTTCAATGTCAAGAAAGGTTTTAGACAAATCGATGAATCGGACAACAAAAGTGGCATTATCTTCATTAAATTAGCACAACTACTTGCGTTCTAGGATGTCATCGATGTATTTGGTGAGTATCGTGTCGGAAGCGAATATAATGGGTCTAACGATTAACGAGGGCAAGCCAAAGTATAATACATCCTGTCATGACGACGAAAACGACGGATTGTCCAGAGCGTCGCCATTGGCAGTTGTAACTTCATGGTAGTTAAAGACATCATCTGTTCGTACCAGTGAAAAATTATTCTTTCCAATCGCTGTTGCTTTGGGCACAGGCGGCAATTAAGTAACAGAGTTTTCTCTCGTTAGACCTAAAAGGCTGTGTACAAGATTTTTTTCATCCTGTCGAAAGCGGATAAAGTAGCACTCAGGCTTTTCGAGAAAAAGCTACTAAAGGAGGAAGTTCAACTAAGGATTGTTGGGGCTACACAGCGCCATCGGTCTTGTCAGATGTCTATGAATCCAACGTCAAGGGTGGCTGAGCTATGCTGAGCGAATGGACATTTAAAATCCGTCCCAAAGAGTCTTCGAGTCTTCGAGTCTTTGAGTCTGTGAGTCTTCGAGTCTTTGAGTCTTCGAGTATTCGAGTCTTCAAATCTTTGAGTCTTTAAGTCTTCGAGTTTTCGAGTCTTCGAGTCTTCTAGTGTTCCAGTCTTCGAGTCTTCGAGTCTTCGAATCTTCGAGTCTTCGAGTCTTCGAGTCTTCGAGTCTTCGAGTCTTCGAGTCTTCTAGTCTTCGAGTCCTCGAGTCTTCGAGTCTTCAAGTAGATGCTTCTCGCAACTTTGCGGATTTTATTGACTTCAACGATTACAATTCGTAGGTTTTATACAGAAGCTATGAAAATTACTGATGGTAGTTGATAATAAGGAGACGTTTACTTAAAAAATGGGGGTCCTTCTTGCTTGAGAATTTGAATGTATTATGTTTGTACATAATTATTTCGGTGCCGAAGGCTATAAACTCTGGAACCCTAACATTGATTGTATTACCTCGGTTTACAGAATATTTTTCTCAGCCATCCTTTACGATTCAATTATGCAAAATCATTCACTAATAGCGGAAAATTTATTACGAAAAATGGTGAAACAAAACGAAGCTCCTGACAACAATTAGTTCCATCTTTCAGTCCTCGTCCAATCCACGTTCAATTTAATGGCATCGTTCCTTCTCTTGAGAGAATGATTGAAATTCCGATTTCGAAATAAGGGCTCTTCAACTCAAGCCCAACAACAACAATAGTAACAACAAAAAATGTAATTAACAAAGTCCTTCATCTGCCTAGCGAACTATTCTCCTGCACCGCCACTACCCGAAGCATACCTAGGACCTCTGACTTATTTTTAGCTTTCAACTCGGCCGCATTCATTTCATGCATGTGCATGTGCATGGCAATGTCCACATTTTGTAGCAGTCATAAAACAGACTTAAGCACACAGAATCCTAATGTAATGACATTAAGGATAATGGAATGCTGAGTACATACATAGATCATAATAATCATGAAATAGTAGCCCCCGACACACAAATGCAAGGCGACACGGTTGCGGCGCGTTGGATTAATTAATTCTGCCTCTCCAGAGACTCAACCACCATCAGTCGGGACAGAAATTCAAATCGCTATGCTGTTAAGCTGGAGGAATTCTCAGCGGTACGATAAAAACTGATTAAGTGATTAGCCAGCGTCTAGCAAGTCCAATCGAAGTCTAATTGCTTGCTAAGACCCACTTGCTTAATGACCACTCTTTGGTCGTTGGCCTTTTTGTCGACTTGCCTATGACTCTGGTAAGCTGACGCAGTGGCAAGGAATTTACGGGACAGCTCTCATTTAATTGATTTTCTGTGGAAGAACGCTTTTATGCAACCGAGTGCGGATTTCTTTTTTTCACTTTTGGCCGAACAGAAATTGGGTAATCCATTGTTGGACAGCAGCGGTCGTGATCGGTTGCCAAATTCTTTTTGTTGTAGAAAGTCACACCTGGAACTGGTATGGTAGTAGCATGCTGTGCCAGAATAGCTTAAAGGTTTAACTCGCCCAAGTTTTATGTTCTGTATACAACCAAAAGGTAAAACTTTATGGTGCCGGCGTTTTAAGTTCGATCAGATGTTATGCATGCGGATTTTTGATTTTTAATTTTTGATTTTTGAAATTTGTATTTTTGAATTTTTTATGGCACACCATTTGGATGATAACATCCATGCTTAGCGTGGCCTTAACGAGGCATTTATATTTGGGTAATTTGTGTTTATGAGGGAAGATGAAGACGTTTTGGGGGATTTGTGGTTGACTGGCCTTAATCTCCATTTCGCAAATGCGTGGGAACCCCATATCGTAAGTGCGAATTCCGAGAATCGAAGTTGAAACATGTGTAAGAGTTTGAAGCCATCATGATTCGAATGGAGGCATAACTGAGGAATGGGGAGTTTTGTGGAAGTATTTCCGAGATTCCTCATGTTGTGGAGTTTACCGCAGAAGTGACTCGGATGTTAAAGTTCAGATTTAGCTAAGAGTCAGTTAGAGTACGGCTTTTTTCGGATGCATAAGTGCACTGAGAGCTGTGGCCTAATCTGTAGTGTAACCTGGGAAGAAGATCTTTAATGGAGACTTACTTACTTCGGGGAGGTTATGTAAGGTAAGAGTGGCTTTTGCAATGAAACAAATCCACTTATTCCAAAAAAATCTACCTAAGACACGCAACACTGATTTGGACGGCGGAAGGAAAGTCTTAGGATTAGCTTATATGGAAAAACATCCCCACCAACTCCACTATCAGGATTGATCTGCCATCCATGAAAGCATATTCTACCAAGAAAGATCTGGACGGGATGCCTACATGAAAGTATTTTTGAAACTATTGTTGGCGCATAATGTAATAGATTTTAAAGAATTCCTTAAGAATATTATCGGTGCCAAATAATTTATTTGTCCACTGTGTAGTCATTGTAAGGCCAATAACTGCGTTAGCAGCCACTTACCTGCTGAAAATGTCGAGGGGTATCAAGTGTCAAGAAACAGAATATCCAGGGCCGCGGAAGGAGTAGTACGTAAGGCTCCGCTTATGTACGGACATTCTGTCCTCTGGACTTTTCTTAGTTTGCTATAGTTGACTGCATTGTCTAATGGCACCAATGCATTAATATCCCTAATATTAATCAGTGGGTACTTTCCTCGTGGATCAGCTACGATGTCGTCTAACGGATATGATGTTATTTATTCTTACGGATATGGAGTGGTCGGGTGGACGATTGGGAATAGTTTCTGCTTTTTCGTGCTTTATCTAGCTCCTTCCTGTATTAAAGCAACGTCGATCATTTTTTATTTTGAGCGCAGCTTATTTGGACCATGAGATCATGAGAGTTTGGCTTCCGCCTTCTTGAGTATCGAACACTTGCTGCCACCAGCTACGTATCTGGCGTTTTCTGGCTTGACTGTCTTACATCAGCTAAAGTGCATCTTTTGTACACTCTCCTCTCTACAGTTTCTGCATTGCTTGCAGCGGTCATGCTAGCCCTTGCGACTGGTCGAGCCGCAGTACAAGAAGCATTTCATCAAGGTTCTGCTTATGCGAATACGGCAATTGACCCAACCGGTTATAATCTTTTTGGATTTTAACAGTTTGCTTGCCCTCTCTAATGAAGGTCCTACTATTGCTTTACCGAGCTTCTCATCGATTATGATCTCTCAATCTTCATGTAGTTGGGACAGCAGTTCGCTTTTCGAGTTCAAAGTTTTTGAGTTCGGAGTCATTTTCCACGGTCTTACCTAACTTTGAACTTTAAGGCTTGTGAAATTTTGAAATACACTGTGTTTAAGAGATATCGTAATTTCAAAGAAGACCTAAACAAACTCCCGGACAAGAAACTCCCGACGCAAAAAACGGGGAAGGGTAGTTAGAAATCTGCTTCCTTGATTAACGACATCAATCCAATTTTGCTTATAACACCATTTTCCTGACAAATTTCAAGCAAAGTTGGCAATCTTTTTTCATTGTACTATTGCTCAAAGACTTCCTGTGTTATTACACTATATATAGGCGAGCAATTCAAAATGAACTCGTCTGACAATATTTATATAATACAACAGAACAGTGATGAATCCGATAAATATTTTTCCTTCCAGCACAACAATATTTATTCTACCTCTAGCCAGACTTCAGATAACAACCAGTTTCCTCTGATGATTGAACCCAACCCTATCATGGCCAAGGATTGCATACAATTTCCCGAACCATTATCTCTGCCATATGGCAAAATTAATTATTCACTTTAAGATAGGCGAATTCCACACCCATTTCTCCGGCACTAATGTTCTCTAATTTACCGACTTGTTCGCAACTAAAGACCGCTAATTAAAAGTGCTGCAATTACCCACTAATCGGCCGTCATCCATGCCTACTCAGGCCAAATGATCCTGAATCATTTAACACCTCTTAGCCGAAGCGAATAGTTACGCATATTAGCGTAAAGCTGCTCTCACAACTACCTGCTGCGTAACCAGTGATGGAACTCCTAACCAACGTTCCCCGTACCAAAGTTGCTTGCTAGCTCAGGCTGACAGATTGGTAAGTTTTTGTTTTTATTTTTACTCAGTGCGCGTTCCGTCCACTGGGGCGCAGCTGGTAATTAATTTCACAAACGTTCGTGCGCGATCACTGCGCACATGACTGCGTGAATGCCTATGAGAGTGATTTCGCAGAGAGTCATTAATGTCGAATGCAAGTCGTGTCGCTTTGAAGACGCTACAACTCGAGCAATCCAGTCACTAATGAAACGCATTCGTACACAGGGCAAGAGTTCTATTAACCGTTCCTACATTACATGCTTCTGTGGCAGATACTTCCTGGATAATGGTGACGCAATTATGTGAAATCGGCACCCAGCTGATTTGGGAAAGCATTGCTCCAAATAGTTGCGGTTCCTCTAAATAATATCGCAACCACCCACCCGCTGTGCTCCATGGGATACGGAAAGTGTCCATTTCGTGACTCCAGCTGTTCGTATTCGTTTTTGTGTTTCTATCTGAGCTCGCCTTCGAATTCGTTACCGAATTCTAAGTGACAAAGTTTCCACGCATGCGTGTGCAGTCTGAAATCGGCAATGTGCAACGCGCTCTCATTGCAATCAGAAATGTCCACAAGGTCGTGTAGCGTTCTAGTTTCGCAGTTGGAATTTATGGGATTGCAATTGCTACAATCAGATTGCCGAGAGATCTCCACCGATCGGACAGAGAAAACCTGCTCGTTTTTCCGTTTTTTCATCTGTCGTCTGTCGTTTGTCGGATATTGAGGAAGGAGTTCGTTATGATTGCGCGCGAGCGCTAATTTACAATTTTGTGCACGTTGTGTCGTGCGGTGATGTGAACTTCTTTATCCAGGTGAGTTTGTGAACGCCTCCAAGATCAAGTTCAATGCTAATGGCAATCATTTGCGCTAGTTTCTCAAATGACAGAATTCACTGAACCTGCAGCAATTAGTGTTGGACATGGGGCGAATGAGGGGAGGTACAAAACAAGTACGAGAAGTGCCATTTAAATGAAGAATTGAGGTTATGTACTTCCTATTGTCCTATTAGTCGTGTGAGGAAATCATAGCCTGCGGAGTTTAATCAGAGTTTTTTTTTTTTTTTTCATTTGCCAACGTTTGGCTATTTTGTTCTGGTGTTCTAAATTTATGTTAACGATGCAAAGTTAACGGTTGCAATGGAGTAGCAGTTTCGCTGGCATTTGAAAAAAGGAAGAGAACCGTCAGTCGTCAGCTTAGGCTTTTTATTTAAGAAAAATAAAATCCAGGTTATTGTCTGGTTAGCCTGGTTAACATGGCCGGTGTAGTGGATCGATCCGCTTTCCTGACTTTAAAATGGACATACTTTGTAAGAGTTTGTTGCAGGTATTGGTTTTGGTAAGACTGGTTTTGGCTTTCACAGATTTTGGTATTTAAATTCAATGTAGTAATATACTGAATAAGAAAGTGCCAAAAGTTATGGCCAATTGCACTTTAGAACATAGGACCACCTATCACCTATCACCTATCATTGACACTGGAGAACATAAAGATCAGCGATGAGAAGGCAAACAGGGATCGTTGCGCATCACTAAATGCTAATTTACTTTTTGGGTAAAAGTTCTAAAGGCCTAAAATTCTTTAAGAAACTCTCGGGAACTTTGCAACAGTTGTAGGCCGTTGTACGAGTTGCAAAGGATGTACAAGATGAAGATTGCCAGTTAAGAATGAAGCGAGAAGCTTCCGCACAAACAGCAGCAAATGCTAGACCCGGAATGGCTGGCATCGTCCAAAGCAGTGCAGTACCAATAATTAAAGAATTACCAAAGAAACCACTAATTCATTACAATCTGTTGGGATCTGAAAATCCCACGACAGCCGTTGGTAGGATTGCTCTTCTGACAGCTAATCAGTCATATTTCCAGGATCTTGGACTGGAAGAACACCACTACCCTGCTAATCAGTATTATGATCCAAATGGATATACAAATTAAATCTATATCCGCTATATAATTTTCAGACGTACCATCAGCATAATTATTGTCAAACCACATTGAGATATATTATGGTTTGCCTCTCGCAGCGAAGGTGGAAAGGATGACAAGGCAACAACAAGATAATGACTATAGCTTCAATTCAAAAACGGGATCGTAGAGTACGGCTACCAAAGAATGTTCTCAACGACCTGAGATTCTTCGTTCTTTCTCGCTACAAGCTCTAAACAGTGAAGTGCATGTCGACGACTTTGCGATAAAGATTGCCAAGCAAAATAACCTTTCCCTACTGTCATGTGTTTAGTTTGAAGTTGTCAATGAATGGAGTCGACGCAATTCCTAACTTGTGTTAGGAATTAACTTCAAATAAAAGCTTGGTCTAAGGGCTGTAACCCGCAAATCCTTGGAACTGCTCCAAACGTTTTCATGGGCAAGAAACAGCGCTTTTAAAATTTATAACCGTTGCTACACAAACTAAGTGCTTGTTTAGGTAGCATTGGGTAAAGCAGATACTTAGAAGGGAGACCGCATGGGAACTCGGTACTAATCCCGAATGCTATTGGCATATGTACTCCAAAGGACCAGATTCATGTCTGAGTTCTTTCGTACGAAAAAAAGCGCCTGTTTCTAATTAATATCGTTGAAGTATGCTATGGTATCATACTATACTCTGCAATCAGAGCCAGAATACATTCCTTGATACACCCACCGAATTCGGAGCTTGCGAATTTGCTGGTTTAGAGGAATGCCAATGTAAACGTTCGGTCTTAATACGACGGATCTCTCAGTGCCTTTATTCAAGGCTTGTCAACGTAAAGTTTCAATAGAAATATAAAGCTTTCACGACATTAAAAACCAATGTCCAACTTTAACTTTAAATTTTCTAGAAGTGCATCTCCCCATTTAATGTTGAATGCCACTATAAAATAACGATTGAGTCCAAACATCTTTCTTTTCCTTTACATCCTACTTTCCAAAAAACAACGCTGATGAGGCATTATAAGTATATTCATCCACTTGAGTGTGAAGTGCTTTAAAAAAAAAAAAATTATTTAGCTGTATTGCCTGTTGGATTGTGTGCTGTATAGCGTAGGCAGTGCTCATAGCAATGGAGCTTTGATGACCTTGTGAGTCGAATCTGAGCCAGGAAAAGAATGTAGTCGGGTCTTCACGGATGGATGCGGCGCTGGTGTATTTCTGGAGGTCGACAACACGTTAGATTTCATTCCTCGTAAGGAGAACTTGGATTTATTTTTCAGGCGGAGATATACGCAATGCTGATAGCAACGAATTATATTGTGAAGAACAGGTGGAAGATTAGCATCTGTAGTGACAGCTGCGCTTTGAGATTTGTTAAACCCTTTTACAACTTCGAAGCTGGTTCAAAAATGTAATGAATGCATCACTGAACGCGGTCGGAAGGCTAAATTTACTGAGTCTTGTGTGGGTCCCAGGTAACAATGGGTTCAGGGAAATGAAATCGGTGACGAACTTACCAGACAAACTTCAGGGGAGAGTTTTTCAGGACCCGAACCTACGTTACGTCTATCTGCGTCCTCGGCTGGAGATTCGATTGACAATTAGGTTTCATTTGAATACAACGACAGGTGGTATGACTCACCAGGTTGTACTCATATCAAATGAATGTCTCCCGATATCTCTAAGAGGTCAACGGCCTTCCTGCTGTCAGTCAATAGGAAATATGCAGACTGCTTACTGGCGTCACGAAAGGGCGCTACACTTTTGCTTAGCACTTAAATTTGTTAGACGTACGCGATACAACATCCTCTTATACTTGCTGTGAAAGTCGCAGTTTGCATCAGGCTGGAGGTACTGTAGGCACTTAATCGCTTAAGTGCTCAGTCATATTTCTTCGAAATACTGAGAGATTCCAATAAAAGTACGATGGACTAGTTCGTTGTCTGAGTACTCGGTTCAGACAGGAAAAAAAAAATTGCTGATTCGAAAATAGTGTCTTTGTGTTTCCCTAGCATGGCTCAGATGAATCAGAATTTTATAGTTAAAAAAACCTTGGTTAGGGATGTTGAATTTGACAGCGCCTTTTAAAAACAGTTGTGATGCATGTTGGTCGAATCGCTGCTTAACGCTCTCAATAGTCTTAACATCGGCGCTCGGTCATATGTACTGATGTACGCTTCAAATTGTTTTCGTTTTGAAGTGGAAGAAGCTGACTGACCTAGTGCCAGAAGGCTTTACAATCTAAGTATGCAGTAAACATATCGCGTTGAAAACCTTAAAATCATTGTCTCGCCTTAGAAGGTCTTCTGAATCGACACAAGAATGGGTAGACTCATCCTATCCTAAGCATCAATTTCTTGTAAAGAAATCTTCCGCTTAAAGTGAAGTGGTCCTCGGTCATTTGACCCCGATCTTACGGCCATTTCGTCTGACGCAATGTCATCGCAACCTTGGTAAGTGTGGAAATACGAAATCGACCATTTTACAATTTCGCCAGGATTTGAACCAGAAAAAGCATGTAGTCTGATGTTGTGGTGTATGGAAATTTAAAAATCTGCTACTCGTTAGGCAAACTTCCTTCTATATTCCAAGCGTGGACATACGCAGACAAGGTGGCAACTAACTACTATATATTTAGAGAAGCAAATTAAGGAGGCGCTTGCAGCCGTACTGAGCCCTATCACCACCTCCAAGTTGTTTGGTTAAAAGACTGAGTTGAGTGAGTCTTCTCTGGGTCCTATGAAATTATTGGGAATAAGAATGGGCATTGGGACTTCTTGCGTCTTTAGTCGGCCTTTTATTGAGTTTCTTTTGAGCAGAACTATAGATCACATAAATCTCCAGTTGTAGTGAGAATGCTTCCGTATGTCTCTTAGAAGTCAGCAGACTTTCTGCTACCCTTCGCATAAAAGACTAGATACTTTGTATTGGAGTTTTTAGTGGCGTTTATCTAGTGCGATTTTCATAAGTGACCTACCTGCTACGATGGTTTTTGTGAGAGTGGTGAAAGCATCATATGACGATTCCTTTCTGAATACTCGAATTACGACCGCGTTAGCGTGATGTTACTCGGCGCTGATGTGTGGGGTCCTAATGATTAAGAAATTTCTAATGTGCTTCTTAGAAAAACATGTTATTTACGATCGCGTTTGTAAAATACAAAAAACATTTCTCATTTTTTTAAAACGATACTCCTAAAGTGATGGAATCTATGAAACATCATACAAATAGCATGCACAGTGCTACAGTCAACTCTGTGTGAGTAACATCAGAAATTATCCTCATTTCACCAGAAATCCGTCGCGAACATTTTTATAGTCCTGTCCCAGTGATCCATGGTAATCTCACTATCTCATGATCTCAATAAATCTGAATGAGTCTAGTTTACAAGAATTAATTTTCAACGAACAAGCCCTCTAATGTTAATGGCTTAATCTAAGTCCAGACACTATGCTCTTGCTGTTCTTCACGAAATTCACTTGAAGTTTTAACCATGAGACCTTGTAACCATGCACAACAATAAACCCAACTCCTTTTCTTCATTCGGCTATGACTTCGAGTCATTTATAACCTGATAGACGCAAAAGGCATCTGAGAAAAAAAAAAAAAAAAAAAAAAAACTAGAATGTCCCATGGCGCCATAATTCAACCAACGCCTCTCCATATACGTATACGAGTATGTAGGTACATACTCGTGCTCTAAGCAGAATATACGAGTATGTAGCTTCTTTGTTAGGCATCCCTAGCTTTGGGCAGATGAGCTCTAGCAATCGTCCAAACTGTTCTTTATGGCTGCTCATTTGCTGATTCATCTGCCCCAGTACAAGATGGAATTCACTGAACGGAGCACCGAAATCATTACATATTCTAATCGCAACAGTAAATAAGGCCTCCGGATAAATGTTATAAACGATTTTGGTGGTGGTAATACTAGTGTTTCGAAGTTGGGTAGCTTCTGCTGCTGGTCTGTTACAATGCATCCAATCCGATGGGGGCTCCATTCCACTGGCCATATGCACTGGTGCTGTGCAAGATCCCAGCGAATGATTTGCAGCCATTACACAGGTGGCTGATTGTTTAAATTGCAGTGCTTTATGGTTACTTTAGGTTGTTTGGTTGTTCACTTAGCTGGTGATTGTATCGGAGTCGTCGCCTAACAGCACCAGCAGCAGCCAAAGCGGTGTCTGGACGAGATCTATGGGCGATTCTTGTTTGTAGCTAAGGAAATATTTGCTTACATATATCAAGTGGGGGCCTTGCATGGGATTTGTTTGCCAGCAAATGGAATTAGAGACGTCCAAGTTTTAAGGGCAAACAATTTTTTTTTTTTTTGTTTTTTCGTTTTCGGTGTTTTGTGTTTCAGTGGGTTCCGTAGGTTCCGTGGGTAGCAAATTGCAACAATATTGTAGTTGCATTGCATTCAAATGGCCTTTAAGGTGACATTGTGGAATGGAAATGACATCAACAGGACATGTGGAACATGTTGTGGCTTTTTAATGTGTCATGAGGTTTGGATAGTGAAGTTGATATGTTCGAATCTTTTGTTGGTCGAGGTGTAACAGATGTAAGATGTCAAAGTTTCCTGGGAGTGGAATTTCAGAATCGGACAGTATGAGGAGCTTTCCTGGCTATCACCAATAACCTTTCAAACAAACAGTGGTGCAAAAGTCGTTCAACTTCAAGTTGAAGGTGTAGTGTAAGTGGTATTGGAAATTGACTGATTATCCCATTAACCTCTCAAGATTCGAACACCGAACTTTCCAATTTGGAAGCCAGTCCACTACCAATTGTGTCACGGCCACCCATGTGATCTGTCTGATGTTCTGGTGATGATATACGACCCCAAAATGTGTGCTAATTACTAAGCGATCTATTTAGTTAACTTTCGGTAGAATTTCCAAACACACCATCCTTTTTCGTTTTTGCTGCTACCACCCTGCGTTTAGTGGTAGGTAGGCAGGTTAGAGTGGCAGTTTTAGAGATAAAACCCATTTAAACCTTTTTTTTTGTCGCTTCGCTACCGCGATTCGTATACCTGATTTTCGGCGAGAGATGACTTGTTAGGACGATCCAGCAGAGTTCAGATAAGTCATTAGTTTCCGATCGTTTTGCTGGAATGCTCTTCAAATTCATTGATGAGGGGTTTACCCTGCCTGGTCTTCTTGATACAGTTGGGCATTTGCAATGATGTGACTAAGAAATTCTTTATCATTAACATCTTCACAGCTATGGCAGAGGGTATAAAATGGCCTTCCTAACTTAGCGCTATGATCCTCTAAAGGCTAGTGGCCTGTGGGTGTAGATATATCTTGTCTTGATCTGTTGTTGAGTCGTTTTTACTTTGTTATAACTGAGCCATATTAGTTAGCGAGCAAGAGGAAATGATGATATACATACGTTGCCCTTGATTACCTCTAGAGGAATCTCAGCTGTCAGGGGTTTACTCTCCCATGGCCAATTCATCTGCCACTTTGTTACTTTCAATGTCATAGGAACTCAGACTGGGAGTCAAGAAAATTGAGATTGTCTGATTAGTATTGAGAATGTGGTAGCTGAATTAGTTGTTTTAACTCTAGATCGGTTATCGGTGAAGTAATGGTGTTTTAGATCTGTGGTAGCGAATTTCTCAGTAAGAGGCAAGTCTCTCAAATCGTGAAAAGCTCTTCCTATCATAAACTGGCAGATTGACATAATCTGGTGTATGAAAAAACATGGACAGTTGCATCGAATGCTAGAGTTGAGTTACAGAAAAGGAATAACAACTAGTTTTACGTCCGATCACCGTGCATTATTGCGCTTTGGGTTAACTTTACGTGGCGTTGCAAAGTTCAGAGAGGATTTACCATTAAAAATCCATTGGAAGCAGTGTTCTGAACCGCCTGAGTTGTTAAAAATGTGCGAACCTTGAACGCTTAAAGGACATTGGTTTTAAGGGACAAATACATAAAGCAAAGTTTCTAGGGCGGCTCTGATGAAACAATATCGTCAAGCCATCTTCTACAACCGTATGATATAATATTGTAAAAAGTATGTTCTGAGGGATAAATTTGTTGTTTTTAAAATAATTGTCTGCCATTAATTATATGATGATAATACCTTTTTTACTTTACAGACCTGGACGAATTAACAAGCCTTTCCACTAGATTCGATATCTAGTTAGCTGTCTACAGTTACGCATGTCGATTTGATTGAGGTCGCCTTTTACCTGCCTGCACCAAATTAGGTAAGGTTCAACTACTATAGTACGTTGTCTCACTTGAAGTCGGGTTCCAAGATTCTCCGAGTTGGATGACTGGATCCGCCCTCCGTCAACATAGGTGGAAGCGAAAGTCATACAGAAAATCTTTTAAAGGAACTGAAACAGATTTCATACTTCCTGCTGAGTGTCTATGCGCTTGCGTGGTACAGCAGAACTGATATGGTGTAGAAAAGAGTTATTGTTCGCGATGATGTCATTGCCATCATTTTTCTGCAATTACTCTTAAATTTTTCAGCACCTCAAAATTGTAGTTGCACCTCTCATATTCTGTGAATTCATTGGACACACGTTACTCTGAAATTTTTTTTTTAAGATCATCTGGTGCAGGGTTTTCAAAAGATCGTTTCCTTTAAATTTGAAAAGTTCGAAGGCCAGGCACTTCCGGTGGCGGTAGAACATGAATCCAAGTAGCACTAGAATGTAACTTTTTATTAAAATGTCTTGTATTACCTGTTTGATGATATTTGTTGTTGAGAATATGAGGCAGTCGGTGCGTAGATCTAGCATGTGGTGTTAAGATAACAGATTAGATTTCGTATTACTTTAAACGAGATGTCGTCAAGGTATTGTATTTCTAGGGGAAATGAAAGAGAGTCTCCTTCTTATTTTCCTTCCCGTAACTTCGGCAGTGGAGATTGTAAGGAATGCTTACCAAGGGATGGCCAGTGGTCCTTGATTGTCATCGGGATTCTGGCGATATCTGGCGGGTTCTGTTTGGTAGGTCTTGCGTTCCATTCTAATTGTAAGTCGGCCATATCATCCTTGATATAGCATAGTTAGTAAGCCCCTTCGATTGAATGTTGCCCTTCTACAAGAAGAGTAAGTGAATTTGTCCTTAAACCGAGCTGAGCTCTGCCCGGCCGGTCCATCTGCATGCTCATTTCCTTTTATGTCACTGTACCCTGGAACTCAGAGTAGTGTGACCCTGACCAGTTTAAAAGATATGATAATCGAGTCGATAGCTTTGATAGCGGTTTGGCTACCTAGGAGGATATCAAGGTTGTGTTTGTGCGTTGTGTCACGTCCGAGTTGCGTGCCAGTCTGTCGGCCTGTCAGTCCAGCATACAGACTCTTCTAGTCTGACTGGTCGAGTCACTTACCCAGCGTTTAGGAAAACTCGCAAATTATCGGCACATCTATAGCGACCTAGATTAGTCCGTATGACCTTTATCATTTAGTATCATCCGTTTTTTCCCATTATCGTTGGAAAAACCCAAAATCTAGCAAATACTACAAAACGCCATGACCCGAAGATTGGCGGAGCTTTTGAATAGGCCTCACAAATAAGGAAGTCTAGCCTACACGCCGACATTAAATTGCCATTGGTCTGAATATGGTTTCCCAAGGATGATCAACCGATCGAGACTAACATGATATGAGGCTCCATGAAATAAGGTCATACGGCAGTTTTCCACGTAAAACCATAGAGACGTTCTTGACTCTCCACTACGCTTAAAACAACAGGTCATTTGAAATCAATAAATGTGAGGACCAAGCCTCTGACACGAGTCCCTACGAACACGGATGGGAGTAAAGCGTTATGTAAGTTTGGTAGTTGCGTTACAGACTTCAGTCTTTTAGGATGCTGATTTGCAAGATTGGCGGTCTTGATCAGGTTTGCTCAAATGCTTAGCTAATGATAGGATTCCTCATAAACCTGAGGAAAGACATGAGGCTCTTCACAGATTTCTGCGTATCGAACTACGGCAAGCAAAAGAAAATTTAGTCTGAGCCAGTTCATCCTTAGTAGTGAGATCCATTTATTTGCTTCTAGCAGTCCAAGTCAGTAATCCTCCCCATATTACACGTTAACGTCTTTCCATCCTTAAACTGTAAAATGTTACACAGTCGTTGTGCTTTCTCCATTATCTTATCAGATCCGTGAATTAAAAAAAAAAACAAACAAATCTGCGGAAACTCTTCTAGTCAGAACTAGTCGGAGCAACCTGAGGATTACGTTATACAGGATAACTTCATATATAGCTATTATATATGCATATATGTATATTTCTTGCACACGGTGGAAGTAAAATTGGGGAGAGGTACCGATTACGTTGGTTTTAAATGTTTGAAGTTTATAATGACTAGGAAATAAAGAGATCGGCAGGGCATTCCAAAATCGAATTGTGTGGTTTAGAAAAGAATCACAACATTTCAGAGTATGTCCGAAAGTGGACTTACGGGGGCTGTTTGATGGGAATTGACTCACATTTTAAAGCATCGGGTTAGTGTTTTTTACGACCATGGAAAAAGAGCGGTATCGCTCCGTGGTTAGATTCTTGTTTTTGAGCGGCAAAATCCTGAGAAGAAATCCATCTCTTATATGGGACCTATTTTGCCGTGGCCGCACGTCTGTTTTTGATGAACCGCGCCCAGGTGTTCCAAAAACGATTGCCACAGAGGACACCGTGGACAAAATCCATGATCTCGTATTGGCGGACCACCGAGTAAAAATTCGCAAGTTGGCTGAGATACCAGGCATCTCAACTGAATGCGTTTGCCATATGCTGCGAGATTTTGGGTAAGAGAAAGAGAAAGATACCGCGTTTGCTCACACCGGAAAACAAGAGCAAAGTGACCACTTCAAAGACGTGCTTGGCCATGTTTAATCGAAATCCGGAAGAGTGGCTGCGTCGTCTCGTGACCGTCGATGAGACATGGATTCATTGGTACTCGTACACAGCAGAGAGCAAAGAACAATAGAAACAATAGGTTTTATCCTGTGAACATGCCCCAAATAGGGCGAAGACCGTGCCTTCGGCCGGAAAGGTGATGGCCACTGATTTTTGGAAAGCGCGAGGAGTGATTAAAGTTGACTATTTAGAGAAGGGAAAAACAGTCACAGAAGTATACTACGTCGATTTATTGGGCCGATTCAATGTGGATTTGAAGAAAAAATGACCACCACGATAATGCACTGGCTCACGCCTTCGCAGTCGCCACACCCAAATTGATCGATTTGCACTACGAATTGCTTTGCCATCCTCCTTTTTCTCCGAATTTGGCTCCCTGCGACTTGATTTCTTTTTGTTCCCAAACCTTAAAAAATCGCTCGCTAGAAAGAATTACGGGTCTAAGGAGGAAGTCATCGCCACTGCGGAGGAGTATTTTGCAGGCCAACAAAAGTCATACTATACGGAAAGGTTAACAAAGTTGCAGCACCGCTGAGAAAAGTGTATCAAATTGAAAAGTATTATATTGAAAAAAAAATTGTCAAAACCTCAAAAAGTTGCGTTATCATTTCCAATCCGGGAATTCATTAAACATCCCTCGTACGGGTATACTGTCGAAGTGTGGTCATTCCAATTGTCATTGACACGCATACCGATAATGGTTTCAACGATGCAAGTGCCATTCATGAATAATGGCTGGGTGTTCAAATTTCGCTTTAATGATAACGAAATTGTTTTTGTGTTTTGGAAGCATTAAATTCCACTTGGACGTTCCCCTTTTACTGAACAGGGACCTAAGTCCGGGAACGAGCTTGAAAATCAGAGAGTACTGTCGACAGCAAAAGAATATATTGAAGTAGAAGTAGCAGACAAGAGACCATTGACGAAAATTAAAAGGAGTGTTGGAGACATTTGTTTTTGTAGATATTAGACCATTTAAGACAACTTGAATTGAACGTTCCGAAAGGTAATTTCTAATTCATTAAAGAAGAGAGTCATCGATTCCAAAAGCATGCATTTTCAGCAAAAGAGCTTGATGCCAAACTCTGTTAACTGCTTTTGAAATATCAAGTGCAATTATTGTGTTTTCGCCAGATTGTTATATGCTTTGGTTCTACTTCTCGGTGAGATATGCCATCAAATCAGCGGTGTTGGTAAGATAAAAGCTAGGAACGGGTTGGTTAAATGCTGTTTTCTATCTGCTCGAATAGAGTCCTAAAAAGTAGAATTGAAAAAAAAAAACTTACGCAGTAGTTTCATCAGCGTAGAAGAACACCTCTTCAGAAGGAGAGGAATATACCATTGGGATCATTAAGTACTCTTGCTACCACATGAGTGCGAAAGTGGATTCGTCCCATTGAAGATTCAAAGCACTCAGGTGTAGGCAGGGACAAAATATAATTTGCAATCGTCGAGTTGGCCGCAGAGAAAGGAGCAGTAGATTGGATTTGTCCAAATTGTAAATGAGCGTTAGGATGGAGTATGAGGCAGAATTTTGTAATGTTATTGACGAACGACCAACAATTTTTACTACCTTTGGGACAGTGTAGTACTTTTTACCTCGATTTTTGGACGTATTGAAATTTCATACCACCAAGGTTTATCGAAATCTTCGGAATGATACTGGATAAACTTGTTGCTAAAATAATTAGTAAAAACCTATATGCATAAGCCTCAAACCAAGCATTTTCTTGCCTGTACCGGGTGTTCCGGTCAAGATACAAATGTCTCAATAGGGAACATTTATTGTGAACAGGTCTTAATTTTTTTTTTGTTTGGTTGCTTTGACACCTTTCAAATCAACATATCACCAACATATCAAGTCATTGAGCAAATAACATCACATTTTTTCATCGCGTTAAAAATGTCGAATTTTGTACCACAAAATGATGACTTGCGAAAAGTATTAACTTTTTGTTTTCATTTGAAGAAAAGTGCTCCAGAGTCGCATCAAATACTTGTCAAGGTATGCTCTATCAGAAGCAACATGCAAAGGATGGTTTTAACGGTTCAGAAATAACGATTTTGATGTGAGAAATGAAGAACGTGGAAGACCACCAAAAAAACTTTGAAGACGCCAAATTGCAAACAATATTGGATGAAGATGACACTTTGAGTCAGAAACAAATGGCAAAAATGTAAAATGTTGCACAGAAAAGAATTTCTGGCCATTAAAAAGCTATGGGAAAGATCCAAAAGTCTGGAAAATGGGTGTCACAAGAATTGAATGAAAGACAGATGGAAAACCGAAAAACCACTTGTGAAATTTTGCTTCAAAGACACCATAAAAAATCAATTTTGCATCGAATTGTTTATGGCGATGAAAAATGGATCTATTTTCAGAATCCTAAATGGAAAATATATGGGTTAATCCAGGACAACCATCAACTTCGACTGCAAAACCAGGTCGATTCGGCAAGAAGACAATGCTGTGTGTCTGGTGGGACCAGAAAGGTATCATACCTTAAACCTGGTTAAACCGTTAATACAGATCGCTACCGACAACAAATGATCATTTCGAATCATGCATTGATCGAAGAACGACCAGAATGGGCCAGAAGTCACGGCAAGGTAATTTTGCTCCACAACAATGCACCTGCACACAAAGCAAAACAAAACTTGGCTGGGAGGTGCTATCCCACCCGCCATATTCACCAGACTTGGCTTCTTCCGACTACCATTTGTTCTCATCGATGGGACACGCATTAGCTGAGCAGCACTTCGAATCCTACGAGGAAGTCGACAATTGGGTGACTTTTTGGTTTGATTCAAAAGACGAACAGTTTTATTGGCGTGGAATCCAATTTCGTGTGTTGATTTATCATTGCTTTTTGATGGGAAAAAATGCAGCCGATGCAACGAAATGGCTTGATAAGAGTTACCTTGGCGCTGCACCAGCCAAACGAACCATTCGGAAGTGGATTGAAAAATTTAAAAGTGGTCATACAAGCACCGAAGATGATGCAAGCAGTGGACGTCCAAAAGAGGCTGTTTCAGATGAAAACATCAAAAAAGTCCACAAAATGTTTACGAATGACCGTAAAGTGAAGTTGATCGAGATAGCTGAGGCTCTGAAGATATCAAAAGAGCGTCTTGGATATATCATACACGAATGTTTGGACATGCGAAAGCTCTGTTCAAAGTGGGTGCCGCGTTTGCTCACAGTCGACCAAAAACAACAACGTGTTGATGATTCAGAGGAGTGTTTAAAGCTGTTCAACCGCAATAAAGCCGAATTTTTGCGTCGGTATGTGACAATGGATGAAACTTGGCTCCATCACTTCATACCAGAGTCAAGTCGGCAGTCAGCTGAGTGGCGAGCAGGCGACGAACCTCGTCCAAAACGGCCAAAAACTGAACAGTCGGCTGGCAAGATTATGGCATCCGTATTTTGGGAAACACATGGAATAATTTTTATTGAATGTCTCCAAAAGGGGCAGACAATCAACAGCGACTATTACATTGCGTTGTTGGAGCGTTTGAAGGACGAAATCGCAGAAAAACGGCCGCATTTGAAGAAAAAAAAGGCTGTTTCATCAAGACAATGCACCGTGTCACAAGTCGATGAAAACGATGGTAAAATAGAATGATTTTGGCTACGAATTGCTTCCCCACCCATCGTATTCTCCAGATTTGGCCCCGGGCGACTATTTTTTGTTCGCAGACCTCAAAAGAATGCTCGCCGGGAAGAGATTTAAGACCGATGAAGAAGTAATCGCCGAAACAGAGGCCTATTTTGAGGCTAAGCCGAAATCATACTACAAAACTTGTATCGAAAGATTAAAAAATCGTTTCAATCAGTTTATCGCCCTCGAAGGAAACTATATTGATAAATAAAGTTGAATTTTGCAAAAATTCTGTGTTTTACTATAAAACAGCACTGACTTTTCAGCCCATGTGTTATTTTATAAATACGAAAGCGTACTACAGATAAAAAAGACTTCAAATAGAGATGCCTTGACATATTTTGAGAAAAAAAAAGGAATTCAGAAATGGATCCTCTACGAGATATAGAGGTTTCCAGTAAAATCTCGCGCTGCCACGTCATCGTCAGGAATTCAAGGTATATTAGAAAAAATTTAAAAATACCAAAGGATCGGTCTACTGTACTGTAGTAGACGAAATTTCGTTGAGTAGTGTAGAAACTAGAGATAAGTAGAGAGGTAGATAAGTTGAGATAGACATAAGTCTTCAAATCCAATTCAGAGCACAGCCTTAGGTTGAGTGGAAAAGCAGAATGATGTCTCAGTCTATTTAGATGATTTAAGGATTGCAAACAAAAAAGGAACGGAAAACTGTGAGCTGACGTACGTACAAGCCCCAGAGACCACTATTCCAGAGGCGAATAATTTATAAAGTCTGCGTGTTCAAGCGTTAAACATTGAAGATAAAATTCTAAAGAAGTCTACATCCTTGTAGGCCCTCATGTGCATAAGATTCAATGAACTAGTTTAATATACAATTGTAAAACAACAGCTTGAATCCAGATTCAACCAGTGAGATTGCTTATTATGCGTTATTCGATTCGCGACATGCCAAGAAACTTCAAAAGTTCGTCGGAAACTACAAAATTAGTAAGGAACCTGTTGTTGAAATAACACTCAGTGAAGAATGTGATCATATATATACTGAATTTGAAAAAATTTCAGGTCTAGATACGGCAAGATATACTACTCAAAATCACCTAAACGAATATATTACAACTTCGAATACCAATACCCTTCCGAAGTAAAAACTGCTGCAAACATTGTGAACTTCGCAGCATCACGGAAAACATTTAGCATCGAAAGTACAAGCACATATAGCTTTAGGTTTTGCTTTACATTGAAACAACTTTTCTGAGAAGCTAAGAGATAATAACTGGAGTGTGAGTGATCAGGACATAGGGATTAACCAAACAATACTCAAACGGTCTAATGGAATATCAACACTCTGGATAAAGACCTTCTAGAATTCGTCAACAAGGAGTCAGTACTTAAAGCTCCAAAGATAGCTTTGAAAATACGACCACACTTACGTTCTTAAATGATTCACACATGTCTTCAAGAGGACAGTTTTCCTGAGTCTTAGAGGTGTCAGCGGCTATTGCTGAAGAAATGAACCCAAGTAATAATCCTATTTGCTAGATTGGCATAATCGGAAATATCCTTGAGCGAAACATTTACAAATGACTTTAGGAACACCAATATGGTCTTCAAAACAAACGGTCAACAGCGATAGCTATTAACACAGTAAACTAGAGTTACAGATTCTATACAGAGTAGGTTTCTTGTCTTCTTGCCTTCTTACTTCTCAATCATTTCTTAACTATCTCGTAGTTATTATTGACAGTCATCTAAGTTTTAAACCTAGAGCAGATACGTGGAGGCCCAAAACAGACAGAAGACTCCTTCTTGCTGGAGCTTAGAGATGCATACTCATCTATGCAGCGGAGATATGTTTAAGTTCCACAAAATAAACATCCATCCGACTCAGTATCTGCTAAAACGCGAACACGAAAATATTCCTTACTGTTCATATTGTGAAACTGTCTTGGATGGCATGGAATATAGATTTTTTCCACTGTCCACCATACGAAATTCAGAGCAATTAATTTGGATAGTGGCTCATTCTTTGAACTTCTGTTAGCAATAGACTCATCGACCTTAGATGCTTAGAGCGCTAACGTAAAGCGAAAATATCAAATAATCGAATCGTATCGAGACAGCTAAGTCTTTGAGCCGAATTTCGTGATGTAATGTTGTACATCGGCACCATGGGTGGCACCAATTAGTTTTTTTTTTTTTACAGTTGAAGGTAGTTCTAGCCGGTAAGAATCCGGCGATACCAATAGGCGTCGGCCTATTAATGAATCGTGTAAAGGTTCTACCTTCCAGAGCATCCCTATAACTCATTCCCGTGGCACCTAAAAAGAAGGTATACCCAGAAATTAATTTCTTCCTTCAATACAGTACAGACGATTTCACAGTGTAACTACACTGCTGAACTATAAGGAAAACAAAGACAAGGTTCGCAGCTAGATTCCTATTCTGACTATGACTATGACGTCAGAAACGGTTCTAAGGTCGATTCAATAGATGAAAACGAGTTTGGTTCTCTGCGGATGTGTTGGGAAAATATGTGAGATATCCTTAAATTACTGTCAAACATTACAAAGATGTCTTGACCAAAAAGCTGTAAGTTAAGGTTAGGACATTGACACCAAAACCATTTGCTTCGAATACGACAATCAGCATCTTGGTCAAATAATCGTTGGTCCCCTTAGAATAAAATTTGCTCAAGAGAAGGATCAAAAAAGAAATTAAAAAAAAAAAAAAAAAAAAAATGCATCACGCACCGTATAATAACCCAAAACGCATTTGCAATTGACATACTCACGACTTACGGCGCACAAAAGAACCGTGTTCCCAAATTGCTGGCAGAGTTTAAAAAAAAAAAAAAATCTGAATCTCATTCCTTGGGCAATTTCCCTTCAATTATGCCATGGGAAATTGCCGAAAAGCCAATTCTGCAATACCCATTCCAAAGTGTAGTCTTAAGGAGGTCATTATTCCCTTCTTCTTGTCCCATTCTTATCCCTAATAACCTCGAAATTACGTTAATCTCACATCATTCCGCGTGCGTTTTCTCCCAATGGCCACTGCTTCGCGCACCATGAACGTTCTGCCCACAGAATGACTTCTTAATCTTGATCGCTGAAAGGAATGCCAGGTCATAAAGCAATCACTGGCGGCGTGTTCACATTCAATTCACATAACCAAAGGATAGATATCTACAAAACCCAGTGTGCTCTTCACTTGGCATGTTCAGCTTGCAGGGTACGGATACTAACAGAGTATCTTTTGTTAGATACGAGTATTTTCGATTGAAACCATGTTTCAGGGTACTATGTCCTTAATTAGTTCGATTTTATTGTTTAAAAGGGAACCAAGGAGCATCACTTTGGTGGTGACTATAGTGACTCTTGCCCTGTTACTTGGACCCGTCCGCTTCCAATGAAGACCGTCATCAATAAATCAGTAAACAAGGTTGTGCGCATCCGAAAGTCATAAATTAAATCGACGTAATGAGTCAATGGGGCCAATGATCCTTCGTGACTGCCCATGTAAACGTGTACTCATATCTTTGTGTGTTCTGTGTCATCTGACATTCCACGACAATCGACGCGGGTCAATTGCATGCCGTGCATCCGGAGGCTACATAATTTGACTGTTTGCCATACTAATTAAGTGGAAACACACTCTGTCTTTGACCGCAGCGCTAGAAATGCCTCTGGCACCAATCCGGAATGGTTACTTGCTGTTTTTGTTCCTGGTTTGCTTTGTTTCGGCTAAAAGATTCCAGCCATTCTGAGCATTCTGGTGCGAAAGGGTCTAAGAGATGGTGTTTCTTGGTCCGAAAGCGAATACGAATATGTGTTAACGTAACGGTTATATGGCGGATATCAGAGATTCAGATTTATTCATTTCCAAGCGAATTAATGGTTTCATGCGAACGGTCTCTCTCTTTTCTGATTGTCTTTCAGGGATGTGTCCACAAAGCACTAACCAACAATTGATACAGCAACAGCATATAGCATATGGCACCTGGTATCAAGTATCAGGCCGGCAGTGAAGAATGTTAATGTTACTTCAGTGTATGGTTGTCCGTGTGTGAGTTGGAATTGTTTTGCCTCAGGGTGGTGTATTGGAATTCTTCTTCCTTCTCTGTGAAGTGTGTGACGTGAAGAAGTATCTTTTGTATCGCGCTTGGATTCCCTTATGGCAACAGCCTGCACTCACCATACAAATAGCTTGAATGTCATCTCTTCTTCATCCGAGGGTGCAAGTAAGCAAGAAATTTGTCGCCCTAAAGGTGTTTGTTTTCACAGTTAGAGAGAGGGCTTGACATAAAAAGCGGAAGGTTAATGCTTAAGATAATGTATGAGAGTATGCGGTCTCGGTGATGTAATGTTTCAATGCCGGAATTTTGTTACTGAGCAGTGTAAAGAAAGGGCTTGATGATAGTGGCAGATGTCTTGCATCATAAGTGACTTTTATTTGTCTTTTTGTTGTGTTCTAATTTTTATTGGTGTGGAAACAGGGAAAGTCTCTTGATCTGATCTGGATCCTCTTACAGTTAGGAACAGTTAAGTCGTTCATTTTTTATTATATGTCTTCCGGATCTCTTTATCCCGATGGTATATCATCACAGATGGATATCACAGACTTTGAATTATAGTTCTCTGCTGATTTCGATATGACAAATTTGGTAGATGGCTAGAACAGAATCAAAAACTTCGGTTTGATGATGCACATGTAGTAAAACAGCTAGGCTACGAAACAGCGTTGTTTGGACGAATGGAAGCGAACATAGATATTTCCGAAAAAAAGAGCCTGGACAGCGTATTATTAAGGAAGTGTAGAGGAACTACTCTAGAAACAATATGTGGAAGTTTCATTAACAATTAAAAAGAACGTGTGATCCTAACGAGATCCGCACACACCCCTGGCTATATGAGGTGGGAAATAAAATCACAGTCGGTGCTAAGGATACGCAGAAAACACTTTTGTGGACTAGTATCAAGTCCGAAGTATCATTGGCGATACTGGCAGGAGAACATTCGAAATATAACCTCTAAAGCTTCATAAGACGACCTATTCAATTTTTGACTAATAATGGGGGCAAGACACTGCAATCCTGCGGAAGGCATGTTGTGAGGTGCTTCAAGAGAAAGTAGACAAAGGAAGGAAGGAAGACAAAAACCTTCAACCACAAACCTGCAAGTTTGCTCCCGTTAATAACGTAGTTGAGACACCGTGAGTGCTCAGAGTTCGGAAGAACAACTTCTGTAGATTATGTGATGGCGAAGACAACGAACATATTACCATCGGACAGGATGAACTATTTAACCCGGACGTAATCCGCAAATCCGGCAAAATCTAAGTTGAAACAGCAGTATTTAATTTGAATTCTGCAGAAGCCGATGGCCAAGTAGAGAGCTTTACCCAAAGAATGAAGTCTCAGCACGCATTATATGATCATCACGATTTCACCGATTCCTTCATATACAAAACCAAATGCCCTCTGTGGATTGAGACTTAAAGGTTTTCAGACAATCGAATGCCATCTCCTTAATTCTGGGACTACTCAGAGATACGGAGGATGCGTCTACTGAAAAGTAGAAAATCGCAAGAACTGGGAAAACTTACTAACAGCTTACAGGTTTTCTCTCCTTGTCAGCTTAGCCAAAACTTTTGTCGAGACCATAGCATGACACACGTCAACATTCCAAGCCTGCTACCGCATCATTGCATAGAAATCTTTCGAGTTGAATACAAAACCTAACCTAATATTCATATAGGGGGTATGAGTGTAGAATAAACGCATCTAGGCTTTTGGATGTTCAAAGGTATTCACATAATAACGAATAACATATATAACGAGCGACAGCAAAGACCGATAATTTGTTGTTATGCTCTAATCTAACTCTCACCATTTAAACTTGGGATATTGCATTTTTGCAACCCAGATTTAGTTGCTGCAGACAAAAACTACGAAATGAACGGAGAATGACACAAATTTGTTATTGCGTAAACTTATATTCCCTATGACCCGGTACCGTTTCACCGCCACCGTTGAAGGCAGTAGCCGAACTCATTGAATACTGTGATTCCAATAAGATGGAACTTAATATATGCTGTGATGCACGCAGCAAAGACGACGTGGCAGGCAATCATCTCATGGATTTCATACTCAGATGGTTGTCAACATTGTTAGCTCTAATTTATTTCGAAAGTAAAATATCGAATAATCAATTGAATCGAACCAAAAGGTCAGATCATACCTACAGCAAATCCAGAATCCGATGAATGGTCTCGGTCATGTTGAAGAGAATGCTGCAAACGCGGCACCCACTTCGAACAGAGCATGCATATGTGTATGATATATCCAACACGCTTTTTTGGTTCCTTCAGAGCCTCAGCTATCTCGATCAACTTCACTTTACGGTCATTTGTAATCATTTTGTGGACTTTTTTGATGTTTTCATCTAAAACAGCATCTTTTGGACGTCCACGGTGCTTGTATGACCACTTTTAAATTTTTCAATCCACATAACACTTATCAAGCCATTTCTTTGCATCGGCTACATTTTTTCCCATCAAAAAGCAATGATAAATCAACACACGAAATTGCTTTGAATTCATTTTTTTTCACAATAACAAAAGTTGTTTCACTCACAACGCTATATCTCGAGAACTAATCTTCCGACAGCTGTCAAATTTATACACGTATCTTTTGAAGGTTGGTACTAACTGAAAATGGTATGGATTTAATTCAAGTGGTGCCCTCTCTTAGAAACGGACTTTTCAGCCCATGTATTAGAAACCTAACACCTGAGTTTCAAAACTACAATACTACTACTACCTGCCCGGGCCCTGGTGAAAAGCTGGTAAAAGGGCATTCATATCCCCTTGGTGCGCGCGCGGAATTATATAAAAAAAAAAAAATTGATTTCAAATAGATTTTCAAAGAAACTACACTTACATATAAAAGTGAAGTTAAGTATTATTATTAAATAAAAAAAGAAGTCTAAATTTCTATAGAGTTTAAATTTGATTTAACAATTATTAGAGGCATTAAAATTAAATAAATTTATTAAAGGCAGACAGCAATGCCATAATTAAATACGATTTTGTGTTTTTTATAAATTATTTGAAAAAACATTGTTTTATAAGTAACGTTATTGAATCTAAATAGCGTAAAACGTAAGACACGTTAGACGGTGACAAAAGCTTACAAGAATATCGCAGTTCCGATGAAGAAAATGGTTGGGGCAAGAGTTTGGGATAGACGAAGACCTAGTCTCTTCCATATGTCATTCTGTATACAAAGAGAGGGATTTAATCTTGATCCTCTTGCATAA
The DNA here is from genome assembly GCA_907269105.1 of Volucella inanis. NCBI lineage: Eukaryota > Metazoa > Arthropoda > Insecta > Diptera > Syrphidae > Volucella > Volucella inanis. The sequence continues at coordinate 204,188,694 of OU026153.1, read as the reverse complement.
TAGTCAGTGAGGAGAGTCATGCTGCCCAAACGAATATCTGCCGAAAAGAACAATTTTTTAAATAACCATTCAGCATTGGCTTACAATGTTTCAGAAATTCAGATACTATTTGACATTTTAAACTTAATGTAATCCATATTCCTTATTCTATCTCGGTTATTATCAGTAATTACTTTAAGACAGTCTCTGGTCAGTCACTTTTTATTGAATTCCCTTTGACCACATCGCTCTGAAGCGCTGACTAATGCGTTTTGCTCGTGCTGCGCGCCCTATGAGCATGTTTTATAAATTATATAAATTGTATCATGTAATGGCACAAATGTTAGTGATTCGTATACTTCATGTCTTGCAGTGCATACCATTTTGACAAGTGGTGGTGCGCTAGGGCTAGTACAGCCCACGTGGGGAATTTCTATCCATCCATCTGGCATCTGGTAACTGAAGGCGTCTCATCCATCGTCTCCTTTAATTGATAATCAATAATGCTGACATCTCGAATTAAGAACAAGAATCTAATTGCGTTTGCTGTTTGCTATCTGTTGCTTCGTCGTCTTGCTATACGTCTATACGTATGCGGTGTTTCGTTTTTTTATTTTTTTTTTTATTGTCTGGTTCGTTTAAAAGGCGTGGGGTAGCCATATATTCATATGCGGACCACACTAAGATCACCCGTTTATACATAGCATCGATCACTGGTCATCGATCAGCTAGCATCAATTAGCACGCTTGAGTGGCAAACACATTGGCCATTTTGCAAATCCAACCGATAGAAGGCAGAGGGAACTGCAGTTTGACTCCCGAATAGATAGGCGACCATTGAGACTGAGGATGCGTCGTCAGTTTGTCCGGCGCTCATTCAAGATGTCTCTAGGATGAATGGGTCGATTTAAATCAGAAATCGTCTCTGGTGGATGTATGGGCGATTGGACGATTGGTGATTTCTGGGCGATGTACGAGTACTCATATGTATAGAAACTAGGAACGTTGACGACCGCGACGCAGGGAACAACGACCGACAACGTCGACGACAGCGGTTAGGCCATATTAGCATGCTGATTAATCAATATCAACAGCGGAATTTTATTAAGGATTGCTTTGGCGCTGGCGCATGTAGCCATGTGGTTATACAAGAAGGAGGTTATACTTCCTCGCCGAGCCCGCAATATAATCATGGACGCACTTGAACTAGTTAGCCGGGCGGTAATTCGATCTCGATGAGTGCTTTGGCAGCAGGTATTGCATGTGCTGATTCTGGAATTATGTTAATCGACGTTACAAGTTACTAATATCATAATATTAGCGCAGAGGCGGACTGGCTGCAATTGATACACTTGGCGTTGCTCTCGACGGTGTTCTGGCTGATTGGTGTACTGGTATACTCGTACTGGCTGGCCTGCTGTCGTCGTTTATGGTGGAAGGATGGGTTTATTCGCTCGACTCAATGCCGATTTGTGAATAATTTCATTAAGGTAATAGTCGGTTTCGGATTCTCTGATGATGATTGAGTACAGGAGGTGTGTATGCAATTTGGTTTTAGTACTCGAAATGATGATCTGCAAACGGTGAGTGATTTTTTTTTCTTCTTATTATAGAGAAGTATCTGTAGTGATTTATGCGAACGATGAGTGTAGTTGTAGACTGTAGTGGTAGACTTTCTAGGAAGTAGAAGTTTGTATCTTTAAGTGGTGTTAGGGGTAATAAGGAAACCAGATCATCGGAGATGATAAAAGTAGGAAATATTGAAACGTTTCAGGGTTCATTAAGTAGTTTAAGCATCTGCACCATTATATTGTTGAAAGTTCACTGAAAATCTCAAAGTATCTTCGTGGAACATCTGATGTTTCTATCTAGTAGGTCTGTAATATATCTCGAATTAAGCAATAGCCTTAATGCTACGTTGAAAAGGAAGCTTTCAAGAACTTAGTCTCACTAGTACCCCAACACTCACCAAGCCTCAAGGTCTACTTATGATCATTTTACTTATGCTCACAATGGGAAGTGATCTGTGTATCTGTTATTTTAGAACAACCTTTTTTTGGGGTTAATGACATCCCTGAAGTAATATATTTGGATCAGCTTCGTGCCACCACCGTTTGGTGATTTCTTCATTGTGGGTGTTTTTGAAACTCATACAGCCAGTAAAGTTTTTTAGTACTGCTGCAGATGATTTTCGTGCCGAAGAATTGTCCTTTCCAATTTTTTATTTCTTTGCCAATGCATTGGAGTATTTTTTTTTGTTGCATCGCAAAAGCGCCTGTTTCTTCTTTAACTTGCATTGGGCTTGGCCGCTTCACTGTGGTCGGTGTTGTCAAATGTACATATGTAAGAGCATGAGTTGAATATAGAGATTTATTTTGATTGCTTCTCATCGTCTATGTACAAGAAGTGAATCGCGAGTTCATATGGACATCTATATGCATCTAGAATCACAATTAGGGCGCGTGAGGAGTTCAAGAGAAGTTGATGTACAGGTGGTATGGGTTAGTGCGCTGCAGAGAGTTTATGAAATGGTGTTAGTCTAGTTGGTTCTCAATACATCTTGAGATGAAGCATTTATCTTACCATGGAAAGTAGCTGAAGTAGCAAAGACAAAACAACCAGTGATAACTATGAAAGTTTTAGAAGCTGAGCTGTAAGACTTCCGGAATAGAGAGAACTCGAAACATCCAAACTATCAATCCAAAGTCAAAAAACACTTGGCTCTAAGTTAGGATCAGGCGGAATGTAGGAAAGTCACCTTCAAGGACTAATAAGGGAGAAGCAACACAGAAAGAACACTTTACCCAACAAAAGAGGCACTAGCATGTTGATAAACCATTCTGCCAATACGAAAAGTTCCAAAGTTCCGAAACATTGATGGAATGCCAAACATAAATGGACGGCCAGGTTTCATCTAGTTCATTGTATTCATGTCAATTAAGTAAGAACCCTATGATACATGGATAACGGGGAGCATAGGACCGATCGTAGGAAGAAACGAATAAAGGCAATATGAAGTCATTCTCAATAAGTACGTCTTCTAAAATATCCAAAGACACTGGAGTACTTTCTAAGAATCTCTTAAATATCTGCCTATACTCTGTAGTGTCTATTCGTGACAGATATCGTGATATATGTGTATCAACATGAGCAGGAAGATCAAGTGTTTCACTTCGAATAACATAAATAAATAACCACGCGGTATAGAATCACACTCTACTAGTTTCTAAGACACTCAAACGTCATATGAACGTACCCCGTTGATAAATTTACCAAACTAAAGATCTCTAGGAGTGGATAGTTTGCATAGATAAGCTCTAGCTATAGATAAGTTCAGGTAGTATGATCCTTTTTGCATATTCCCAGATGTTTACAGTAACGCCTTCCTTTTGTACCGGTAATGTTAGACGAGGTTGTGGTAGTCGAAAATATCTTGTGAAGGTATCTTTCTATCGACTAAAGTGGACTTCTCTGATCAGATCAATGTCTCTGTGAAGCAGAGTTTGATGATATTTTTCCTCTCCCAAAGCCCGTTAAACCAACCGGGCCCAAAAATTACTCATTCGCATTTGAATCCTCATTTGAATCCGCATTGATATCCTCATCAGAGTCTTATATAGAGGCTTCGTGTTTGTTTACAAGGCCTTGATATTCATTTACATTCGTAGGCTAAAAAAAGCGATTTGCAAGTGAAAGTTTTCGTTGGATATCTGAAGAAAAGGTAAACAAAATCACTAACCAGCTGGAAGTTATTTCTATCAATTGTAACGCTTTGTCCAAATCGTCGATCTTGTTCTTCTTTACAGCATAAACTTGGTTTGTCCTCATTTATTGTATAAGTACTCTTATTGTTGATGTTGTTTTGAGTTCTGCACAACTTTCACAGTAAGATGTTAAAAAGGTTACATAACAACATATCACCTCATCTAAGCCCTTGTTTGACATCAAAGGTCTAGATGAGTTGCCATAATTAGTTGCGGCTCTGTATACGAGTACCTTATATCTATAGGTGCTGCTTACGCGGCTTTGATATCGACAAAGAGATGATGTTGTCTAGTAACTAAGAGCCAAGAATAAGGAAAAATTCGCAGTCTGTTTGCGGGGAATTTTATGTAAAAATAGGAAAGAAGCACTTCGTTGATGGTTCGGAAAGCATATTCTACATAACAACACGCCTAAAAGCGGAGTTATGCCACAAAAAAGGAATACTTCTGATAACGGTGAGCGGTTGTTATCTCAAAAAACCGGTTGAAACTTTTCCAACTTTAATAATTTGCCCTATCAGCAAGCCCTCTACTAGGAGCTAGAGCTCGATTTCAAGAAGCCATCAGAAACGCCCAAACTGATGTGTTGGGTTCGACCCGACCACCAAGCACATGTAGACAAACATTTCGTCTATGCAGCTACCATGCGTATATATGTAAAACGAGAACGGCACATCAGCTTTACGAGCAAAGAGGAGGTAAGAATACCGTATTCTCCGGAGCAAACAGAAATAGCATGAGGAGCAGTGTCTGGAGCAACAGCAACTCTCGGATATGGACTGATCTATTGTTTACAACTCCCGCAAATGAAACAAGGTCAACGAACTACGTATCTGCACGTGAAATGTTAGGTCCCTTAGTAGACTACGTGTAGCCGAACAACTGGCCCTGGAGTGGACGAAAAAAAGGATGACGAACTGCGACATTACTACTACGATGATAGTAATCGACAGCGAAGGAAGCGTATATTTGGAGGCGGATTTGTTGTTAGAGGCAGACTAAGGCAAGAAGCCGTATTAAAGCTAAATTTATCAACACTGGCCTTGTATGCGTACGCGTCCTCACAAAAGGATGAAGATGAAGACACCGAACATAGCTTTGAATGCAAATCTAGGAATAGGTTTTTGGGCATATTTACTAGTGTTGTCGGAAAGTTTAGTCTGCATGATACCATCTTCGATAGCGAATTTAGGCTAATCAACATTGGGCCCATTAGCTTTTTGTATCCAAGGTTCGATTCAGGATATTCCGAACATCGCAAAGACAAGCAAATTCCGTGAGGAAGTTTGTCGTCGGACGGCTGCAATCGAAAGAGATTAGCAAATGCTTTTCCAATCGAGTCTCTCTTTATCTTTGAACAGCTTTTATCCCGCTATCAGATTTGCTGGTTTTTACTCAGCCACCACAACGAAATCACTGGTTTAACGACGAGTGCCGTCAAGCACCTGCTGATAAGCAAGATGAAAACTAAGCGGGCTGCATAGAACGACGCGCGGTCCAGAAAATTGAGAGATTCTACTCCAGCAACGAGATTTGGAAGTTGTGAAAAAGGTAGAAAACACATGCTACAGATACAAATCCAAAGCCGAAACCTGTAGAGACGAACAAGGGAACATCGTAGTCGCAGTTGATGCTAAGTATTGTAAAATAACATATTTTTTAGACTGTACAACGCCTATGACGAATCAAATATCGATGTCACGCAGTATGAACCTTTCAACATGGACGAACGTCCATCAATCTCGGATTAAGTGAAGATAGCTGTAGCTGTTGGAGCGGACGACCTGATTGCCGAGCTCTTTAAAGTGGCAGGCGATGATTTGATAAGGATCATAGACCAACTCTGTAAAAATGCCCGCATGAATGTATGCCTTATGAATGGAACCTCAGCATTGTTTGTCCGATCCTCAAGAAAGGAAGCACAGAAAAATCAGTCTTCTTAACATCGTCTACAAGATCCTATCTGCCGTATTGTATGAACGCCTGAAACCGTCGACAACCTGAAGCACAACCAAACACAAATCGAAACACACCACCTACATGTATTTATCGATTCGAAGGCTGCGTAAAATAAGATCTATAGAGTCGACCTTCGAGGGCTGTTGGATGAATATCCGGATTAGAAAAACTTATTTTTCGATATAATTCCCTTTCAACTCGATAAACTTTTCCTGGAGGTGCTGCAACTTTTTTATTCCCTCCATATAGTACGACTCTTGTTGGCGTGCAAAATACTCCTCCGTGGCGGTGATGAATTTCTCGTTTGACTCGTACTTCTTTCCCGCGAGCGATCTTTCAAGGTTTGGCAACAAAAAGAAATCACAGGGAGCCAAATAAAGAGAATACCTGGGATAGGGAAGCAATTAGTAGTGCAATTCTACCAATTTTTTTGTGGCGACTGCGGAGGTGTGAACCGGTGCGTTATCGTGGTGAAAGAGCACTTTTTCTTCGCCGAATGTGGTTGATTTTTCTTCAAATCGGTGTTGAATAGGCCCAATAAATCGTCGTAGTATCCTGCTGTGGTTGTTAATCAAACCCCGCGGGTCCAAAAAAAAAAAAAAAACGGTAGCGATCACCTTTCCGAAAGCACGATCTTCGCCTTCCTCGAAGCAAGTTCACCGGGTAAAACTCATTGTTACGATTGTTCTTTGGTCTCTGATGTGTACCAATGAATCCATGTCTCAACGAAATGACGCAGAAACTCCTCCGAATTTCGATTAAACAGGTCCAAGCACAGGTCACACACGTCTCCGGTGTGAGCAAAAGGTTTCTCATTTTTAAAATCTAAATGAAGCTATACAAAATAATGTTTTGGGTCAGTAGCGCCACCTATTTTGCAATCCGGGTACTCATCAAAAAGCCTCCGTATAGAAAGCCCTGTCTAGACTTAATGTCCCTGCCAAACACGTCAGATTGTGTAGAAGAACGACGGAGAAAGGTCCCAGAGACCTTTGATGTCAAAAAAGGATTTAAGCACGGTGATGCACTGTTATGAGAATTGAGAAAATTGTTCGAAACAGCATTTTCTAAAAGTCGGCACAACACCTATTTGTACTTGGTAGAACTCAGTGAACTGTAACTAGTGGGTTCGCAAGAGAAAGAAACCGGCCAAACTAGGTTTAGTTGTGAATGAGTGCAGAACTAAGTATATGCTGTCAATAATAAGGGACAGACAATTTCGGCGAAGCGGATAGAATGTCATATTGAACAGCTTGAACTTTGATGTTGTCGGAGACTTTTTATGGGTATATTTCGACTTCGCTATTAAGTTTGATAACGACATCTCATCAGAAATCAAACGGTGATTTACTCTTGCGGGTGTAGAGAAGGAGATTTAACGACAAACTTCACGGCCGGTTAGGTACCCATTAGTCGCCTTAGATGGCTGAGACGTGTAGAGCGAATGAACACCAGTTCAGTTCAAACCGCCACTGTATTCAGTCGCCCTCTTACTTTACTCCATAATTTTGTAAATTTCCCATTTTCACTTGTTCCAGTTAAATCAATCTAATAACCTAATTTCTTACCCAACAATTGTTATCGCTGACACGCCTTTTTTTTTATTGTTTACCTATTATTCTGTTCATTTAGCGACAGTGCGTTTAGTGCTTTTATTATTATTTTTTTTCCGCAATTTGCCTTTTGTTTTCGTCATGTCTTCTAGTGGATTAACCAACTGCTGCATTAACGACAATAATACTGACTTTGTTACCTGTAAGGGGATCTGTGGCAAAATATTCCGTGCTATTTGTGTCGGGCTAAATAAAAGCAACACGGTCTTCCAACTATCTTGAAACTTACCTGCAATTCACCCAGCTCTATAACTGCCTTTATCAGCGCTTTCTCGACACAGAGCAGACTAACCTTATCAATGATCCTAAGACATTTTATCAATTCGTCAACTACAAAAGAAAATCAGACGGATATTTCCCCTCTCTCTCGTTCGATAACATATCATCGACCGACCCACATATTATTGCCAACTATTTTGCAAATTTTTTTAAGCAGTCATTTGCAGACAACCCCTTCGTACCCGACCCCATGTATTTCAAGTACCTTCCCAATTTCTCCATTGGCCCATCTCTCTCTCAACGTTTTTATCCCACCCTTATCGAAAAAAAGTTACAAAATCTCAAAGATGAATTTTTATCCGGTCCAGATGGGCTTCCAGCAATTTTTGTCAAAAAGTGTGCTTCCAATCTTTCGCACCCACTTTCTCTGTCCCTCACACAAGGGGAATTCCCCCAAGTTTGGAAGACCTCTTTTATAACTCCGGTTCACAAAAAGGGATCAAAGAATGAAGTAACCAACTACAGTCCCATTGCTAAGCTTTCTCACATACCTAAAATGTTCGAAAGTGTTTTATATGATGTTCTAAGCTTTCAGTGCAAGTCACTTATATCACCCAGTCAGTACGGATTTCTAAAAGGTAGATCGACTACTATAAACTTAGTTGAATTCGTGTCCTTTGCGCTTTCAGCCTTAGAAAATGGCAACGAAATTGATGTTATTGCTACAGATTTCGCAAAGGCCTTTGATAAAATATCACATCAACTGATCCTTTTCAATTTATCTCCCCTCGGTTTTGACCCCATTTTGTTCAATAGGAAACTTCTTATCTGGAGAACCGTTACTATAGCGTTCGCTTTAGGTCAGCCTTCTCAACGCCGTTTTTAGCAACTTCTGGTGTCCCACAAGGTAGCCAACTTGGTCCCCTCCTTTTCATTCTAATTATAAACGATCTTGAGAGGATTATCAAACACTGCTCCGTATCCATTTACGCTGATGACACTAAGTTCTCCAAAACTATTTTTTCACCCCAAGACTCTATTCTCCTTCAAGAAGACCTCGATAGGTTTTCCACCTGGTGTCTAAAAAATTGCTTTGAGCTTAACGTCTCCAAATGCCTATCTATGACTTTGTCTTGTAAGTCCTATCAATCCCCCTCTGGACTTTATTTTCTGCATGATCAACCAGTACCCCAGGTGCAATCCATTCGCGACCTCGGAATTTTATACGATAGAGAGTTAAACTTCCGTTAAATAATCCTTAAAGCCAACTCATCGCTCGGTTTTATCAAACGTTGGTCTAAAGAATTTAGCAACCCTTATGTGACAAGGTCACTTTACATTACGCTTGTCCGCCCCTTTCTTGAATATGCCAGCCAAGTGTGGTCCCCCTTTCAGCGAACTCATATATCCCGAATCGAGAACATTCAATGTCGTTTTCTTCGTTTTGCTCTTCGTGGACTACCCTGGAGTGACCCATTTATCTTACCTCCCTATCGCGACCGCCTCAAAATTCTTAACCTGAGTACCCTGGAAAAACGCAGAGACGTAGCTGACATTCTCTACATTCATCGACTGCTCTCCGGTTCTGTGGACTGCGCTTCCCTTTACAACTCTATTTCCTTCAACACTAATCCTCGTAATTTACGCTGTCCTCGTCTCTTCTATATCACAACCCATCGCACCTCTTATGGCTCTAACGAACCAATCTCCCGCATGCTCCGTAAGGTCAACTCAAACCTCCCACTTTTTGATTTTAACCTGAGCACTTCTCAGGTTAAACTTGATCTCCTCCATCACTCCCTTACTCACTAACCCTTAAGTTAGTTTTAGTTTTTAAGTTAGCTTTACAAGTCCTAGTTTTTTAAGCTAGTTTAAGCTTAAGTGAAATAAATGGGTGCATTAGCCCCCACCAAATTGAAATTGTCGATTCTTCGAGTCCAACTCCGAGGGAAACTTCAATTGAAGAAGACCTCGTCTTAGGTGGCGCACACAAGTGTAAGGGAATCTCAACCAATTTGATGTGTGTAACTGGAAGGAGTTAGCCAGAGACCGCGCTAATACGAGAAGTCTATTAGATGAGGCCCAGGTCTGCATCGGAGTGTAGCGCCAACTAAGTTCAAGAAGACCATCGTTGATGAAGGTAAGGCCACTAGTTCTACGTTTACGTTCAAACAAAGTTTACCTTGGAACACACTGACTTTACAATTTCTGAGGAGAACTAATATTTTTACCTTGTATTGTTATAATTCGATATTATCAAATATTTTGAGAAAACTTGTATGGCAAGTTTTAAAAAACTTGTCAAGGCACTTTATTTTCAGATTCACAAGTCTTTCTGAATTAGATTATTATATTTTGATCTATTTTCTTGCTTGGTAGACTGTAAGGTTTGTTAACAATGCTTTTTTGGATGGTTGGGAAAAAGATCTAAAAAAAAGAAACCCTCAGGCTTACAGACATCTCGTCTCGGTCTTGACACCAACGCAACCAGACATTGCTGGATCACCAGAAGTATAGTACGAGTATGTAATCTCTAAAAGCCATAAATTTCCGAAATAAGTATCTGCAAACAGTCAGACACTTTTTGGGGAATTGCGGAAAAATTGATAAACAATTTTTTGCTTGGCTTTCAGCAGAGAAATCAAGGGGAGTCCCGGCGTGTATTGAAATTAAATATCTTGTAACTAGAGAAGAGACCTTGGTCTTTTGATTGGTGAAAGCAGTATGAAAAAAATACAAATAAAATTCACACCTCAAGTGGTCCTTCTATTCATATATCTTTCTTTCATTTGACCAGATAATTTGTCCACCAACCATATCATGTCTGAATTATAGTTTTCATCTGTATTTCAGATTGAATTAAGAGTTCCAATCTTGTGAATATGATAAGGTGTGGCAGTGGCAGTTTTGAAGAGCACTTCAACCTTCAACAAGAAATTACAGGAAAACGTTTGTTGGTGGGCGAACAAAGTATCCAATTGTAATATTTGAAGACAAGTAGCCTTTGGGTAAGTTTATTCGTACTAAGTTGGTATTGTTTTGCAACATGGCCTGTGGTCCATGAGATTTTTCTATCAAGATTGGGTTAATTTCGCTCAAAGTGTTATTTATTTGGATATTTCCTTTTGATGTTTCAGTAGTTCTTGTACGAACTTGGCGAGTCCTACTGCTAGACATGCAAAAAATATTGAACCACACTTAACCTCTGGCTTGATTTACGCTTTTAATTTTGAAGGACGTTTTCATTTTTCGTAAAATACAGATATTTCCTTAAATAAAACTCAAAAAAAGTTGATGCAAGAGGATATGTCTTAGGTCCTAGTTTAGTCTAGTTTAGTAGGGCAATAACTTGTGAGTTAGTGATCATAAACACTCTTAAGGTGTATTAAATTTTTTTGTACAGCCATTTCAAATACCACGGTTGTACGTAAGGCAAATGCGTATGTACATATTGGGTTGTTGTTTAAGTCTAAGATGCTTAAGTCAAGATACGAATCCCAGTTACTATTTCATTATGAATATGCAAACTGGCATCCAGACCCTTACTCATGCAGCTTAGAATGGCAAGTTTGCAGCGGTCGATTCGTTGGACCCAATTTTCAACGACTCAGCCAAACATTTCGGCCGAAACGGCCGCTATTTCGCGTTCAATGTTGGCTCTGAGCTCTTCCAACATCGTCGGCGTGTTGGCATAAACCAATGACTTAACGTAGCCCCACAGAAAATAGTAGTTAAGTGGCGTTAAATCGCACGAACGAGGCGGCCAATCGACTGGCCCATGTCTTGTGATAACACGCTCACCATACTTACTCTTCAATAAATCGATTGTAGCGTGTGCTGTGTGGCTTGTGGCACCATCCTGTTGAAACCACATGTCGTCCAAGTCCATATCTTCCAATTCGGGCCAAAAATAATCGGTGATCATGGCGAGATAACGCTGACCATTCACAGTAACGTGACGATCGCTATCGTCGACGAAAAAATATGGCCCAACAACTCCGCCGGCATGCAAATTGCACCAAACAGTTATTTTTTGTGGATCAAGTGGTGATTCATGAAGAACATGTGGGATTTTACCCGACCAATAACGCATATATTGCTTATTGAGCCAAAAATGAGCTTCGTCACTGAATATCTGTAGAAAATTTTTATAATTTGCTGAAGTTGCCCGTTAGTGTACTTTACCATGATGAAAAGGTTGAGTTTACTGAATAAATTGACAGTGACAGTTTGATGATTAGTGAAAGAGTGTGTTCACAAATTAAATTCAAAGTTGTCAAGTCCCTATTGGAAAACCCTATACAAGCCTTTGCCGTCATAGGGATCACAATCCTATACAGAAGAGATTAAAATATGTGACGAACCTACTAATGGTCTCGGATAAAAATGGACTCCTTGTTGGCGGCCCTAGCAAGGCACAATGACCTATGGATCTGCACTTGGATTATTCAGGCCCTTAATAGACCACGTGTAGCAGAGAGAGACCGCTATCACGCAGATATCACCGCCATCCAAGAAGCGCGATACAAGAAGCCGGACAAAATAAGGATGAAAACTGTTATTAATACTGTAGTGAGTGGAATAGGGAAAAGAAACAGCGTTTATTTAAATGCGGATTTACCATATGCGGCTAACTAAGGTAAGGAGTCTTGAGCTTTTGACACATAAACGAGCATCTTTTGATAATCAGCATCAAGGCTAACATTGCTTACATAAGTCTAATATGCACCTATATACTTACGGAAGACAATAGCGTCTCAATATACATGGTCTCCGGATTATGAAACGCTAAATCAAATTGCGATAGGCGTAAGTCATGCCTCCAGCATTCTGGACGTCCGAACATTCCGCACAGACAACATTGACTCGGATCAACACCTTATTGCAGCCCAGAGACGAACGCGGAATTCCCAGGAGCCACAACAAAGAAGAACTAATGTGAAGAGATATAAAGAAGAAAAACTGCAATCTCAAGATACAAACAAGAAGGGTACAAGGCGTAGCTGCAACAAAGAACGAAAGCCGCTCGTGAACTCTAAGAGCAGAAAAGACGTCGGAACCTCGGTTTCTACAGAAGAAGAAAAACCTCGAGAAAAGCGCGGTCGAAGGTATTGCGAGATTTTACTCCAGTAATAACGTACGAAAATTTAACTAACAGAAAAAAAAAACCCGCACAGAAACCTGCAGGAAATCACAGTCGGCGCTGAGAATATATTTTGAAGTCTGTGCAATGGGCGAAGAAGACTAAGAGTAAACCATTTAATTTAGGCCATGAAAGCTAAAACTTCCGTTCACTTAATCAAAACGAAATAAGCATAGCAATATCTTAGCTGAAATCCAACAAAGCAGCTGGATCTGGCGGCTTACCGGGCGAGGTATTCAAAGCAGCTATAGCGACTTTGTGGGAAGCATACAGCAACTCACTTTTTAAATCTAGTCAGAAGAGTGTATGCCTGATCTCAGAACCGTATGTTCGATCTACAAAAAAAGGGGACCCCCTATAAAGGCATTAGTCTCCTCAACATTGTGTACAATATCTTATCTGCCATATTGTGTGAAAACTTTTGAAACCCTTTGTCATGACCTTGTTTGAACTTGGGCCAAAAAGGTCCACAACCGAACAAATCTTTACTCTCCGGCAAATTGTGGAAAAAATTTATGAAGTTCAAATCGATAACTACCATGTTTTCATAAATACTAAGGCCGCATGTAACAGCATTTAAGAGGTGAGCTTTGTTGAACCTGCCAAACTCGTCCATCTGTGTAGAATGACGCTCGCTGCTCCGTCAAGGTAGGTAACCACTTAATCGAGACCTTTGATTTTAAAAAGGGTTGTAGACAAGGCGACGCGCTGTCATATTACTTCCCGAACATCTTACTTGAAAGAATTGTGCGGATTTTACAAGCGATCACCCGCGGCACAATCTCTCAAAGGTTTGTGTTACTACTAGCGTACACCGATGATATTGACATAATTGGCAGAACTCAGCGGGCGACCATCGGTGCGTTCGCTAGTATTGAAGCAGCTGAGGGCAAAGCAACAAAAAGGGACACACAACTGACGAATTGAACAAAACGTCACAGTCACAACTATAATTTTGAGATAGTATCAGACTTTTTCTAACTTGGCTCTGCTGTACATAAATTCTGCCAACAACACCTTAGCAGAAATAAAACGAAGAATCCCTTTTATTGTACAAAATACGAATCGCTATTTCTGTGGATTAAGAAGGTAATTTAATGGCAAGGCCATATCCAGAAAGACTAAAAAAACTCTGTATAAGTTCTTGCCCGATATCTTCAGTCGTTTCGAGAGAACGATTCTTCGTAAAATATTCGATCCCGTTTGCGTTGACGGGCTTTGGAGGAGAAAATTCAACGACGAATTATACGGGCTGTCCGTATATACTGCGCATCAGTCGCCTGATATGAAGTGAATGGACACCAATACTCCGACCCGTAAGGTATTCGAATCTAACCCCGGGGAAGAATACATAGAAGGGATCCTTGAGTGACTTAAAGTACGCAACTGGAGGCAGTTAGCTAAGCTCTGCAACCTGCAGAGGCAACCTTAATAAATAAGTAAATAAAGTGCAGGTGCAAAGTTCGCAACTTCAAGCCGAAAAAAAAAATGGTGTGAGTCCGTCACCGTAGCCGAGGAAATGTCCCTATAATCGTACTTGCTAATTTAATTTATGTACTTGGAACATTGCTTTCGATTCCTCCGTCGAGACTCTTGCTGGGTGTGGAGTGGTTGCTAAATAGCGTTATTGTATAGTACCCTGGATCGCAGTTGCCAGAAAAGAAATGGGTTGATCTTTGGTCAATTTATGGCCACTGTCTCTCTCTGCTTAAAGATATAAAGCTAAAGACAGCCTATTTTGAATCTGTAGAACTTTAATTCTGTATTCAAAATAACGTACACTGTTAATTTTTTTTATTTTTATTAGAACCGTCAATTTTCCTTTTGGATTTATGCAAATTTCATGGCGGCTTATAAACCTAATTTGAAAATGTTTACCTGCAATTGTGCAGTTTCTTTTCAGATATCACACCCCAATTTAGTCAAAAAAGAAATTGCGAATTTTTTTCTTGAAATAGTTACGCTACATTCATTTGGGTAGGGTAAACGATATATATGGTACAGTGCGGATTGTTTTGTGAATATACTCTATTCCTTGATTAATTTTTAGGCGATCAGAGAGAGGATTCTCAGCACGAGATTTGAAAGCAATTTTAAAAATACGGTGTTCCCAAGGTTATGACCAAGTTTATATTTTTTAGTTTTTAATAGTATACTGTTTGTATACTTGATTTCCAGATGAATGGATATATAGGATGCCTTATGTTTACCACAGTTTTCTATAGGTAGAAGGTGAAAAGGTATTTTAAAATAAAGGGTAGATCTTAAATATTGGCCGACGTTTGGGTCTTTCCTAATGATACAGTCCAAGTTTGTTCAAGTTCAAGTTTAAAAGGGCTAGACATGAGCCAAAAATAGAACATTGACCCAAAAGTAGTAGAAACCATCATAAATTCTGTCTTCATCCATCATTCCAACGCTATTTATAGTGACTTTCCAGTAGTGACTATCTTCAGTTTTGTGAACATCCGGAAAAATTGCATGACAAGAGCCGAGCAATATGCCAACATCATTAGCAACTTCTCTCAGGGCAATTCAACGATTTTCCAAAACAATTTTCTTCACAGCTTCGACGTTATCATTTCTTGTTGATGTGCTGGGACGTCCAGAGCGAGGTTAGTTGTTGTAATTTTTCCGGCTGTCTAGGAAGAGCTTGTACCACGTGTAAACATTTATTTAACTTAAATTAATGGGTCTATAACTTTCGTGCAGTTTGCTAAGAGATGGTGTAACTTGTATTATTCCATTGGAACATGCGTTGGAAAGCTACTGTCATTGTACGTCATTTCAGTATATGTCATTCATTTGAAGCGTAAACAACAATAATTTTTTTTTACTCAAATATGTCGAACTTTGTGCCTGAAAAAGTGTTTTTGCGGGGAGTTCTTCTTCATTACTTTAATATGAAGAAAACTGCTGCCGAAAGTCATCGTATTTTGGTGGAAGTTTATGGTGAACATGCGCTAGCTGAGCGAATGTGCCAAAAGTGGTTTGCACGATTTAAAAGTGAAGATTTTGGCTTGGAAGACGACGAACGTCCTGGGCAGCGAAAAAAGTTTGCAGATGAAGAACTGGAAGCATTACTCTATGAAGATTGTCGCCAAACACAAGAAGAGCTCGCAGAATCTTTGGGTGTCACTCAAGCAGCCATTTCAAAACGTTTAAGAGCAGCTGGGTATATTCAAAAGCAAGGAAATTGGGTTCCACATAAACTTAAGCCGAGAGATGTCGAAAGGCGGTTTTGCATGTCCGAAATGCTGCTGGAACGCCACAAAAGGAAGCCATTTTTGCATCGGATAGTTACTGGTGGTGAAAAATGGATCCATTACGACAAATCGAAGTGCAAAAAATCATATGTAAAACCCGGTCAACCACCCAAATCAACGGCAAAGCCGAATATGCATGGCGCGAAGGTAATGCTCTGTATTTGGTGGGATCAGATGGGTGTGCTGTACTATGAGCTGCTAAAACCAGGTGAAACCATCAATGGACAACGCTACCGAACACAATTAATCCATTTGAAGAGAGCAGTAGCCGAAAAACGCCCGGAATATGCGACCAGACACGAGGTAATAATTTTCCATCATGACAACGCTCGGCCCCACGTTGCCATTTCGGTTAAGAACTATTTGGAAAACAGTGGATGGGAAGTCTTACCCCACCCGCCTTATAGCCCAGACCTTGCCCCTTCTGACTACCATTTGTTCCGATCGATGCAGAACGCCCTCACTGAAATACGGTTCACATCAGAGCAGAATATCAAAAATTGGCTTGATTCATTCTTGGCTGTCACGCTGACGCAGTTCTTTTGGGATGGGATCCACAAATTGCCAGAAAGATGGGAAAAAGTCTTAGCTTCAGATGGGCAATACTTTGAATAATACTATTGTACATGTTTTTCTTAAATAAACGTTCAAATTTTGGAAAAAAAACCGCACCATAAAAGTTATATACCAATACCTAAAGAAAAAAAAAATTAATAAATCTTAACCTACTTAGCCTACATAAAATAGCTTAAGATTATCATATTGTCTTGTTTTCTTGTACAGGTACTCCCTATCTTAGAAAAAGAAGTTTCCATATCTTTTGTTCTTTTTTTTTAATATTTTTTTCAAACTTAATTCTACCTAAATCTATGCAAGCCGGTCACGGCTAAAAAATTGGGCTTACCAACTCTGCGCCTTAATGGAGCTATCCTGCACTAGAGGAATTCGACGACGTAGACTCCTCTCCTTCAACAAGCCACCAAAATTGTTGGTGCTGCCGAGCAACATCTCCCATGTCGCGACTTTCTACCGCCCTACTGAACCGGAGACGCTCCGTACTGCCGTGTGCGACGTCTATGTTGTAATTGAGTAGCCTCTCCGTAGCTGTTCGAGCGACGTGGAACATTAACGGCACCGCTAATCTATCCTGGATCAGACCTTTTTTTATCTAGGTAGAGGAACGCTTCTGGAGGAATAAGGCCTTCAAAGCGCACTGTCTCTTGATACAAGTCCCGGAGATCAGGTTAAATAGAAAAGATAGAAAACTCTCGCCAATTCTTTCTGGTATCTTTAAAGGCCCCAGACAAAGACGTACTAAGCGAAATGGTTTCCGACTTCTGAAAGTTTATTTCCAACTTCCAGTCGTAGCAATATCGCTTAATTATATCGAAGTCACGTTGCAAAAGTATATTAATGACCTCAATCTTTGGACCTGATCTGTACGCGATTAAGTCGTCTGCGTACGCTATGTCATGGTGAAGTGAACCTATCAGATCACTTGTGTAAATGTTGAATAGGATCGGCGAATTTACTGCACCTTATTGCAGACCGTTTTTAATGTAAAATGTACCATTAGAAGTCACATCGCCATTCTTCACGATGAACTGTCTATTTGTGAGAAAATTAAAAAGAATATACAGAAGTGGTTTACTAATGCCCAGCCTGTCCAACTTGAAGAAAAGTATCAAAGGCTATTTCCAAGTCAATCCGGCAGGCACCAGTGCACTGGTTCTTGCCTTTGTTCCTTTGGATATCTGAAAGCAGCTTAGACGCGGCATGAATGATATCATGCCTCGCCTTATACCGTATGCCACTGTCACCAAGAATATGACCTTTGCCGGTTGTACACCAACCTTATCCAGACGGTGTATGTGGGCTAGACAGCCACTGGATTTAATGTTGTCAATGAATATGACCTCTTCGTCAGATTTCCGTCTGATGTACGTTACTCGTTTGTTGGTTTTGATAAGATATAATACATTTAGATATGTTTATTTCCGAGTGTGTTAAAGTGATTACTCTAAAATGCAAAGTTCATCCATACGTGATTCTTTCAAGTTGGTTCTTATTGTTATGTGCCCTTTGTTGGGAGAGATGTGCAATTACGGACTTGAGCAGATGTGGGAATCCTAGGCCCCAAGAAAGTCTATGTCATTCTGTATGCCATGATCCTTTGATTTATATCATCTTAATCACATAAACGATAGAAATATTTTGGCGTGAATTATCTGATTGCCTTTTTGAAGACCAGCTTCCATATCTTATACATGGTCAGACGTTCTTCAAAATCGTCTCAAATCTTAAATCATTGAGTTCTGCGGCATAGCTTCGAGTCATTCAAATCATCAGACCATTGTCTGTTGTCCTCTCTTGTTCTTTCACAGCGGCCTTCTTAAACATTTTCACATCTTATTTGATATTAACTTTTATGATTTATAATGTTATAAAAAAATCCGTTCCTCAAACATCTTGTAAGACAGACTGTACCAAATTAAGCCGATTTCATGGAACTGCACTCAAGCAATGATAATGTTGAAACCCTTTTTCAATGATTTTTACATTCCCTCAACGAGTATCAACTCGTATGTAGCGCCCGCATAATCTGACGCCATGAACGAGTACACCGAGCAAACTTCATTTGTCGTAAGGACACATTGGTGCAGATTGATTTCTGCTCTGCTAGTTTCTTTCTCATGGCAAACCAATTAAATCCAAACATTCTCCTTCAGGCGAAAGCTGGCCCAAGATTGAGTTAAAGGCGGCAATGGTAGCAGCAGCAAAAATGATACATTACCAGAAGGAGTTTCAGAAGAAGAATAAGAAAAACGCTTCCATTTATGACTCCATCAGTCATTTAAGTTGCAGCAGAGGAATAGCTTCAGTTGGCAGCAGAAGCATGTACTCAGCCATCCATCTATCTATCAATCCATCCAACCGTCCGTCCGAGTATCGAGTCATCCATCTACATACTTCGTTATGTAGTTCGCAATTAAGCGCAGCAAGCAACTGCGAACAAATGGCAAGGCAATAAATTTCATCGAATCGCGCAGCGAAATTTTCCAAAGTACGAATATGAATACGAATCCGAGTACGAGTGTGAGTACGAGTACGAGAACGAGCTCTACGCGCAATGCGCGATGTGATTCTCGGATACGTTAAGTGATTTTGTGATTCCAATTTGGGAATACCTGCCCACCAGCATTATCTGCGCGCGTCTCTGTAATGTAATGACTCCAACGAAATTTCTGGCCAATGTAGGTAGACAGGTTATCTATCTTGATGTGTTACTACAGGTGGTGGTGGTTGCTTGATTTGCATGCGAACTGATGTGACCGAGGCGACTACCAGTACCGGCTTCCGCTGGTGCTGATGATGATGCCGTTGGTGGTACCGAGGTACATTTGGTAGTAGAGTTCCATCTACGTATCTGATGTAAGCCGTGCTGTCTATCTATCACGATGTCTAGTGTCTGTCTGTCTGTTTGTCTGACTGAGAGGTTTTCCATCTAACTATCGCCAGCGATTGGGTGGGAGAGTGTTTGACTAGATGCGTACCCGTTCCATTCACCAGACATCACACATCACTGACGTGTCATGTAATTAAAAGTCCAGAAAAGTTAACATCTTTTCCTGCGCGTGTGGTATTCGTGTTCCTCCCGTCCGTCGGAGATTGTCAATAAATTTCAAATTCAAATTTTCGCGCCATAAGAAATGCTCACACGCAGGCTAGGTGAGGTCCTCCCGAACAGGATTTCTTGCCAGAGGTCGGGGTCATACTCGTATGGGGATAGACGGAAGATCGTAGAAGCTACACGTGCATTTCGTTTGGGTGTAATTTGCCTTCTGTCAGTTAGATGGATGGGGAAAACATTTGTCTTAGCCGATGGATTTAGTTAGTCGTAATTGGCTGGGTCAATTGTGGTCATTAATTTTGCGTGAACGTTCGACCAGCCAAGCGGCCATCCGACACTGGTCGGTTGGTATGTGATTGAGGCGTTTGCACGATGTTAGAATAAGACAATAGAGAGGTAATAACCTCATAATGAGCTACTGGGTAGGTTGGTTTAGACGGGAGCTATTGCCTCGATTTAAATATATATTTCCGTATGAAAAATATAACTTTCACTTTTATAAATTTATTCTCATCGCAATTTAGGGAGGGAGACTGTGGAAATCACTTTCATCTTCGTGGAGATGCGTTTAGATGTTGCTTCAGAATTTTGATAAGCCTTAAGTGAATCATATAGAAAACTCATTGACGTCATAATTTGTTTACATGTATAAAGGAAAATATAAGAAGAGGTCCATATGAAGAAGTACTGGCGCTCTATAGATCCCTGATAATCGAACTTGTGACATAGACTATTACTCCATTCTGGGAACTATGTATGTCCTTAATTTTGATACCACTTCTCTTGAAGCCATCTATTGACCATACGAGTATTTTAAACATCTTAGTCAAGACAAGGTTTTAAAAATGTTGGGAGTATCTTAATTAAAGTCCCGATAAGCTAATACCATTTTTTTTTTTTTTTTGGAATGGAGTACTCAAATAAAGAACTAGTCCATCGTACTGCTTACAGTCTTTCAAAGAAAGTTAAGTGAGCGCTTTAATGAAGAAGTCCCTACAGTACCATCACCCACCACGTTAAGGCCTAGTACATGCAGCCTGATGGGAACGTAAGCCGGATATTTACAGAGGTAGTGATTTGCGGTGAAGGTGTCGTGTCGCTGTTAATTTCACAACTACGGTTGCAGGATATTGTATCACTTATCTCTAGCACATTTAAGTGCTTAGCAAAAGTGTAGGGCCTCTACACAATGCCTGTAAGTAGTCCGTAGTGTTTTCTACTGGGGGACAGCAGAAAGGCCGTTGACCTTTTAGATATATCGGGTGGCATTCATTTGATTTGCCGGCAACCTGTAGAGTCATGCTATCTGCAGTTGTGGTCATATGAAACCCAACTCTCAATGGAAGCCCTAACCAATAACGCGGGCAGATCTAACTTAGGTTTGAGTCCTGAAAAACTATCCTCTGAGCCTTGCGTAGTAAGTTCATGGGCGATTTAATTTCGCGGGACCAGACAAGACTCAGTAAATTAAGTCTTTCGACTGCGTTCAATGATCTCTTGCATTGTTGAGCTATCTTGGAATTAAGATGATTCAGTAAGGTTCTTAGTGCATTTTGGCTGTCACTACAGGTGCAAATTCCTACAAGTTCTAAACATTATGGTTCTTTGTCATCAGGATTGCGTATACGAAGTGTGTTCAAAAAGTAAGGTAACTCTTACTCTAGTCGCGACTCTTGTCGCCTTTAGATATAAAATATTTACGCCAACGCTTTTTCTAATCCCCGAAGCACTTCTCATAAGCACTTTTTTGTAGTATAGCCCTGAGCTCTTCCAGCGATGAGTGCTTTTTTCGGTCTTGGCTTTCCTGGATGCTTCCATAGAACGACTGTCTTTGATATTGACGTTATACCCATGATTCTTCACCAGTTATGATGCCATGCGATGGTTTTTCTAATCTATATACTTGAAACTTCAAACATATGTTTGGAACATGTGTATTAACACAGCAAAAAAGATCGATAGTCGAATGTACGTTGCCCTCGAAATGTTAAAAGTTGACGAATTATTGCCATTCTCCGTTCGTTTCGTAGTTTATGTCTTCAGCAACAGAATTTTGGTTGCAAAATTAGCAAAGTTTAGATTATAGGATTGAATTTAGCACATAAAGCAAGTTTTTGGTCTTTCCGATTGCTCGTCATAAAGTGTTGTGAAACCCCTTATACATCTGAAACCACGGATCCATTTATTCCACACTTATAATTTCTTTGTGGATATTATGCGAGGTTTTGTTCTTAATGCGGAAAATCTCCCACATAGCGATGCGATAGCAGACTTGTAGTGTTGAAGGTTGATCTTAGTACACAAGATGTAAGAGCATTGGGGTGGTCTTCTCTTACTTGGACTCATTTGGCAACAAAGTGGAAATTACCCCTCAAAGGTGCAGATAATGAGGTAAGTCATACCTGGACTTAAAAGTATCGGCAGGAGCTTTGTCTAAGCCTCTTTCTTTCTCTCCCTGTGAGAGTAGATTTTTCACTTTTTAGTGTTGAGTTCAGAGTTCTGGGTATGAAGACGCATCAAAAAACCCTCGTTTCCCTGAGTTACGCCGGAATCCAAAAGATGGCTAGCACCAATTTAGCTAGAAAACTTCGAAAGTCTTAGTGTCTATCGGTGGGAATGTCAGCACAGAACTGTTTAACCATTCAAAAGTTTGAGTTCCATTTTTCAAATCCTAGTTCTCTGGTTGAATGCAAATATTCTCTGCTTGCTTCTATAGCTCCCACTGTTGATCAACACAGCGGTTGCATTCAGCGTCGTTCAGACTGTTCTCATTACCAGCTTTTCCAATTCGAAGCAATAGAGAGGACATAGGAGCATTCTTATAGATGCGTCGGTCTCGTCGCCTTTGACATTTCGGGGTTTCCTTGAAGGTTGCTTTTCAAGCGACATCCAAGTTCCGTCCACAAGAACTGCAATTTGCCCTGGTTGCAGCACCGTTCTCAGCTAGAGAACGTAGATGTTTCTCAGCCGGGGACTTGACCGCATTAGCCGACTTCCGTTGAGCAGAACTACAACCTTTGCTAGTTGTAGCACTGAACTTGACCGAACATCGTGTGCGTAGATAGATAGATAGACATAGAAGTACGATATATTAGATAGCACCTCCGGAATTCGTACCCCGGCTCCAGTCGAAAAGATCACGGTTGGATTGTCGCTATTGCCGGTATCATCTGGAGTATAATTCTTTGGGGTTACATCTATACTTTTAACCATTTTACGTCCAGTTTGGACGTATCATTGGCGCTTAGTTCGACGTCTCACCTGGGTTCCTTTCAGAACGTTAGGATCTTTAGCTCTTAAGCCATCCTGCCACAACAAGTCAGCCAAAGAAAGGAAGGTTATGAATGTATTGGGGAGTTACGTAAATAGACCTGGGTTCTGTAGCTTTCGGCCACTCATTTTCTCATTCTTCAGCTAATACTAGCTGTACTACCCAGCCAGTACAACAAGTGACGAACAGATTAATTTTCCTTAAACCCTTGTTAAGTAGCTTACAGCCGATCGGCCTTTATTTCTGATGGCATATTACCTTTCAAAGCTGATAACTGGGGTCAGATAGTCCTCATTAGATATTCAGTCTTAGCCATCCTAGTAAAGACGAGACTTAGCATGATCCTGGTGGCCCTTAAATCTCTATACGTATACAGGCTCAGTAGTATTCTCTGGTGAATTTAAGCATATATCACCGAGTTCCCTCCACTAGATTATCAAGTTATTCGATAAAAGGTGTTCCAGCACGTGTTACTTGAGGCCTTTCTCCGCACTTGAAAGATTACACATGACTTTTTGATTGATTAGATATTTTCTCAAAGCTTAATGTGTTCTCTCGAGGAGGTGCGTGAAGTTGACTGCTCTGATTCATCCGTCTCCCCTTGAAGATTAGTATTTGGGTGTCATTCTGGATAGAAAACTTCGATGGACTAATCATGTTACGCGGAAAGTCTTTAAGACGCTTTTGGCATTATGGCAGTGCAAAGAACTTTTGCCAAGAAAGGGTACTTGGTAGAGAATAAAATCGTTTGCTAAGATTAGACTCCAAATAACGCTTTGTTTAGGTTGCATGGATCCTGGATACACTGATGAATCTTCCTTCCCTTGATATTCATATCATGGGCTGCACTTTCAACGCTATCTTATAATTAAAAAGAAGCAGTTTTCGGTGTAACACGGACTGAAGTTTTGATGACCCTGCGCACCGACTGTCTTTTGCCTCTGGTCTTATAGATATGCGCTGTGATACGCAGCCATCAAGCTCCTGTTGCTGCCAAAATACGAAGTCGTCTTATCCTGTGTCCAAGAATGATTCCGATTAAAATCTGAGCCGGAATGTAGTCGAACCTTCACAAAAGGCTTCACAACCTATTAAAGATTCATCGCTGCTGCCTTTTTATACAACAACAACTTTAAATTTCATTTATTCGCAATTCTGGTGCTAAAGGGCTACGATGTAAAGAATCTGTGATGGTAGATATTTCTGTATATACGAGGGCTATTTGATGATCACTCGAATTGGAAGATAGGTGGAGCTACTTAGCTACTTAATGAGTATACCATCATTTACCAAATTTGGTGAGAATCTGACGCTTTTGTTTTGTTTTGTTTTGACACCCATTTCAAAACATCGTGTTAGTGTTTTTTGCGATCATTGGAAAAGAACAGTGTCGCTTCGTGATTCGATTCTTGTTTTTGAGTGGCAAAACCTGCGAGATAATAAAGTACGTTCTTGATAGTGTATATGAGACCCATTCACCCTTCAATGTAACCGTTTACCATTGGTCCGTAGAGTTTCGCCGTGGCCGCACGTCGGTTTTTGATCAACCACATCTAGATGGCCCAAAAACTGTTATCAAAGAGGAAACCGTGGACAAAATTCATGATCTCGTATTGGCGGAATGCTGAGTGAAAATTCGCGAGTTGGCTGAGATAGCAGCCACTGAACGTGTTAGCCATATCTTGCACTAGATTTTGGGCTTGAGAAAGACGTGCTTGGCCTTGCTTAGTTAAAATCCGGAGGAGTTTCTTTATCTTTTCGTGACCGTCAATGAGAAATAGATTCATTGGTACACACCAGACATTAAAGATCCACGTTGAATATTTAGAGAAGGGAAAAACAGTCATAGGAGCATACTACGTCCAATGTAAATGAAATCGCAGATTTAGTGTTTTCAGGGTCAAGCCCGCTGAAACTAACTAACTAAATTTGAAATCTTGAATAACTATAAGGTAGTTTCGATGAATTCGAACTTAATACAGCTTCCCGTACCTTAAAGTGTTAAAAAGGGATTACTTCTGTTTTTTTTTTTTTAAGAATGATCTCTATTTTGGAGGGGTATATTTCGAAACTTCGACAACTGACTAAATTATAATTTCTCGAAACTATTGTCATTCACATTTTTCAAAGTCTTTGTATACTACAAGTTCCTGAATAAGTGGTAAGAGTACAATGATTTCAGGTTTTAGTCTGTTGACAGTTTTACGTCAACTCACATCTCAAAATGTATAGTTTAATAGACATGACTTTCCTCTAAGGCCAATTCAATTGCATAGGCCGGCACATACTATATTTGTGTTGTATTCTGTTTATGAAAGTGCAAAAATTTGAGCGATTGATGGCTTGAATCAATGGAGTGATTTTCCTTACAACTATAGAGAGCTGCATCAGCTGGCAGCTTGTGTAGACCTGCTTAAGCCGTAGAAAAATATTTTTCACCAACTTTTGCAGATCCACGATTTGAATATAATCCATTCCTGCTGTCAAACGGGATGAGACAAAAATTATCGCTTATTATAATTATCACTATCTTTCTCGTATGTCTCGTACATAAATTTTTTTTAAAATCCTGCCTGGCTTCTCAAAAGTCAGTGAATTTTTGTTGGATAAACGCAGGATCTCATTTTACATGAGAGTTGAGTTTAGTCTGAGTTACCCAGAAACTCAGAAGATGGCGCGCGTCAGTTTGGGTTCTCTAAAAAACTTGAAAGTCTTAGTTTCAAGAAGTGGGATTTTCGGCATAGATTTGCTCAGCCATCCAAGAGTTTGCTGCGTGGAGCACTTCACTCTAAGAGTTCCATTCTCCATACCGCAGCCCTCTGCAAACATTCTCTGCTTTAGCTAGCTCCCACAGTTCAGACTGTTATTCGAAGAACCAGGGAGGCGATAGCAGTGTCCTTATAGGTGCGTCGGTTTCGTTCCCTTTGACGTTTCGAAGTTTTTTTGGAGGTAACTTTTCCAGCGACGTCCAAGTTCCGTCCGCCAGAGGTGCAACTTGTGTTGTTTACAGTACTGGTTTCTGCCGGATCTTGTTCGCTGAGAAAGATACCACCAGAGTTGTTTCTCAGCTGGGATTTAACCACTTTAGATGACTTCCGTCGATCAGAGCTACAACCTTTTCTGGTTGAGGCATTGACCTAGTCCGGACATCGCGTGCGTGTAATGGCAATGGGTTTGATGGCTTCAAGCACTTTCCATCCAACAGAGCTGGAGCCTTAACTGGTTGCAGGACCAATTTCATCCTAGCATCGTGCGCGGAGATATCCATCGATAGGAGTGTCGAAAACTTTCTTCCTCTTGGTCGTTTTCAGGACAGAATTAGAGGGTGCAGCTTAAGATTCGAGAGGTTGATCAGTTTCAGTGGGTGTCACTTCCACCTACCTATTTCTTTTCCCCGTCGCTGCTTGGAGAGTGAGAATTTTGGCACTCGCACCTTCACGGTGTCTCGCGTCTCCGTCGCTTCTTCCCTTGCCCGTTAGACGGTAGTTCTTCAGAGTGTGTCTCTTCTGGATCCCATTCCATCTTTTCGGTTTTCCAAGACAAGCCATCAGAAACAATACCCTGACCAACCACTGGTCAGGCCAGAGGCCAGAGGCCTCTCCGGTACCCTTACCATCGTTGCAGCTCAATCTACCAAACGTATAGTAGAAAGAGCTGCAAAACTCGTCGGAATCAGGCGTTCCAGCAGCTTCTCAGTCAGCGCTGAAATCGGCGAGGGGGTTGTGAAGTAGGTTGTCAGGTTGGGCCTCCAGAATCCGTGCCCCGGCCACAGTCCAAAAGACTACGGGTGGATTGTCGCCATTGCGAGTACCACCTGGAGTATTATCCTTCTGGGTGATGATAACTGTTAACCATTTTACGTCTAGTTTATACGTCCTTGGCGCTTAGTTCGACATCTCTTCTGGGTTCTTTTCAATACCTTATGATCTTTGTCTCTTAAGCCTTCCTGCCACGTCAAGGCAGCCAAATAAGAAGGAATCAGGCGTTTATCAATATTAACGATGATCTTAAAAGAATTCGTGCTTGGTCAACAAAAATCAGCATAGTTGCAATCTAATTAAGTCAAAAGCCATACTTATTCACAGAGGTAGACAAACTGAAAATTTCCCCCCTAATATAGGGTTTTCCAATAGGGACTTGACAACTTTGAATTTAATTTGTGAACGCACTCTTTCACTAATCAACTAACTGTCACTGTCAATTTATTCAGTAAACTCAACATCATGGCAAAGTACACTAACGAGCTACGTTCTCCAATTGGGTTCTGGAGAAGATGTGCCAAAATGATGAATTTCATCGCAAAATCATCTTCAGTGCCGAAGCTCATTTTTGGCTCAATGGGGTCAATAAGCAAAATATGCGTGCTTCATGAATCACCACTTCATCCACAAAAAATAACTGTTTGGTGCGGTTTGCATGCCGGCGGTGTTATTGGGCCATATTTTTTCATCAACGATAACGATCGTCACGTTACTGTGAATGGTCAGCGTTATCGCGCCATGATCACCGATTATTTTTGGCCCGAATTGGAAGATATGGACTTTGACGACATGTGGTTTCAATAGGATGGTGCCACAAGCTACACAGCACACGCTGCAATCGATTTATTGAAGAGTAAATATGGTGAGCGTGTTATCTCAAGACATGGGCCAGTCAATTGGCCTTTCGTGCGATTTAACGCCGCTTGACTAATTTCTGTGGGGCTACGTTAAGTCACTGGCTTATGCCAACACGCCGACGACGTTGGAAGAGCTCAGAGCCAACATTGAACGCGAAATAGCGGCCGTTTCGGCCGAAATGTGTGGCCGAGTCGTTGAAAATTGGGTCCAACGAATCGACCACTGCAAACGTGCCCGCGGTGGCCATATGAACGAAGTCGAGTTCCATTCATAAATGTTTTGATTGTACTTCAAGCCAATAATAAAGTTTTTGAAATATCTCAAATGGTTTGCCTTTTATTTAAAAAAAAAAGTTTTTAAATACTTTGCATAAACTTACTGATGAAAGAATCAAGTGTCGAATACTATCTTTTCTAATCAAAACTAATTGTGTTTGGTTTTCGAGAAGGTAGAGCCACTGAAGATGCTATACTTAAACTATGTAGTGAACTATATGAACGCCTCAACAACAACAAAAACACTATTAGTATATTTATTGATATGACCAAGGCGTTCGATTTAGTTAATCAAAATAATCTGTTGGATAAACTTTTTAAGACTGGTTTTAGGAGTTCTCTGCATGAGAACTGAGAGTTCTCTCTCTTATCTAAGAGTAAGATTTCAACGAGATAAACTTGAAGGCATTTTTAGTGATCAGCTAGAAATAAATGTCGGTGTGCCTCAAGGCTCGGTCTTAGGTCCAATTTTGTTTTTTATATTACGTATTTCAGCAGCATTTTAGTATGTTTATGTTAAAACCGTTTAGCTCAACAAAGCTTTTATTAAAATTATATTATGGACTTGTAAATTCCAACATGCAATATAGTTTATCAAGTTGGGGTGGAACATACTACAAATACATCCGTCCTATGAAGTTTGTTTTTTTCTGGAATCAGCTCTTATTCTACTCCGCAGCAATGAAACGTCAAACCAGATGTTTCGTGAAAACTCCGAATGAAACCAAAAACGACAAAGTCCGCATTGGTTGAAGATTTTTTTTTTACTGACAATATTTGGGCTCTTAATCTTCCTATATGTATTGGAAACATTTTAAAAGCAAATGTTCGGTTTGGTGGCGTGTTCCATATTGAGATCAAACATAATTGCCGCCTGATACCGTAATAAAAATTTATTTGGTTCACGGTTAGATGATCACTAGAGCTCTATTCCAGGTTTTTGTATGACCCTTTAGATACTTCAGATGTGAACGGGTACTCCCGATAACAGGAGAAAAGTCTGCTAGAGCCTAACCCTATGCTACCAATATCAAGCGCAGAAAGCTCAGTGACGATACTGTTAACAAGTCATTAAGGATGTTGCATCTCATGTGTAAGGTTTTCCATTACCACTAAAACGACCTAAACAAGGAGCTGCGCTGCGATTTATTGGAAAACTGATGACGGTCCGATAACTTGAATTATCGTGGTGATATCCATCTAAATAGCAAGGGCATGCCCGGCTAATTGCATAATACTGGTCTTCGCAGTCATAGAGCTCACAACCTATATGGAAAAGATTAAAAAGATCTGATAAACCAACTTATAACTTTGGATGAAAACGGATTCATTGTTGATGACCATTGCAGACGTTTAAAGGACAACGTCCTTCGGATCTGCGGGTTTAATGTTCAGACCTTTAAAAAGCTACATGCAGCCGAACAATTAATAGAGACCCTTGACTGCTACTATACAGATATGACCGCCATCAACGAAAGTCGATGAGGTGGACGGACAAAAAGAGGATGAAAAACTGTGATATACCATACTCGTATGTACATATGCTACGAAGTTTGCTATAGGAAAAGAAGTCTTGAGCATCCACTACGAAAGAAACTGCGAAATCAAATGTTACAATGAGCACATCCACAAGACATCAAGTCAACTTGATTGGACAGTTGGTAAGCATACCCTATACGACCCCACGTTTGGCAACAGACCTAGGCTTATTGAATTTACGGTGGGACGAAGCACATGGTTTCCTCACCTCAATATACACAAGGGGACATTGCGGTCTCCAGATCATCAAACGTTAAATCGAATTGATAGCATTGTAATCGTCTTAAGGCAGGTCCCTAGTTTTCTGTCTGTTTTCGCAGAATTCTGATTGAGAAGGTAGGTAACGAAGTCGTCGACTGGAACTTTGATGTCAATAAAGGTCTTGGAAAATGTGATGCACTGTCATGTTACTTCTTTATCATTATTCTTGAAAGAATCGTGCGGAACTCACATGGGAACACATTCCTACAAAAATCTGTATAACTAATGGATTACCCCGATCTTATTGAAATAATTGACAGAACCACCCGCTGAGGTCACCAGTGCGTTGTATTGAAACGAAAGCTGCCGAAATTGGTTTACAACATTTACGAATGTGAACTACACAATCGACAGCTATACTTTCGAGGTAGTAAGGGACTTTGTCTATCTTAACTCTGCTATAAACTTTGCTAAGAAAATATCAATTAAAATAAATCGAAAAATCACTCTTGCCAATCGCTGTTTGTTTAAGCTAAGAAGGCTGGAAGGCTAAGAATCCTGGAAGGAATGACTTGATTGCACGCCCCATCCTCAAAAATTAAGGAGACACCGCATAAGATCTTGATCATCCTAGTTCTACTCTATATCGAAAGCGGATGAAGATATCCTCAGTCGTGAGAAAAATCCTTCGAAAAATATTCATTCCTGTTTGCGTTGACGGGCTTTGGAGGCGAAGATATGTCGACATATAGTGACATTAGCGCATCAGTGCTGCTAGAGTATATGGAGTGAGTAGATAAAGACGGCAGTACAGGAAGACCTCGCCTTAGGTGGCGGCACAAGCGACTTCCACCCACTTGGTCTGTGCAACTGGTGAAATAAAGACTGGGTTAACAGGAGAGGTTTATTGGTTGAGGCCCAAGTTAGTCCCGAACCTCTTAAGCAAGTAAGTAAATACCACAACGAGACGATGAGTATAAGCGCTACAAAGAAGGACGATAGCTGCTCATTAACTCCACGAACAAAGGAGACGGGTGGAATATCGAGATCTCAGAAAAAAGAAGAAAGCAGGGAAAAGCCTTCTACTGAAACGGTATTCGGAAGTTCATGGAAAAACACAGAAACTTCAAAACGATAGCCGCCAGCTGTTTATCTGTATAACTATGATATAGCCATGTTAATCTTATCATCCCTGGAAAAAGTCGTCCATTAAAGATAATGGAGAACACTCGCTACTATATAACAAGTCGGTAATGACGCGACTGAGTCATTTGATGTCAAGCAGTAAGTACTGGTCGATTTTGACATATCCTAAACGTCATGAACCAAGCTTCCAAGCTTAAACATATGATAAACAAACCGTATTGACACATTAGCGACACATGAAAGTGTCTGATTTTGTGCCAAATAATCGTCATTTGTGGGAAGTGGATCGAGAGCTCTAAAAAGTTTACAAAGATGCTGCTCTAAGTGAAGCGACGTGCCATGATTGATTGTATTGATTTCGATGTTGACGACCGTCCGCGTGAAGGAAGACCAAATTCATTCGAAGACGCTTAATTGAAGGCATTGCTTAATGAGGATCCGTATCAAAAGCAAGAAAAGCCAAGACATTTCTAAGCGATTGCATGCGTTGGGAATGATTCAAAAACAAGTAACTTGGGTTCCTTATGATTTGAAGCCAAGGGACGTTGAACGTCCTTTTTTTCGACTGTGAACAACTGCTCCAGCGACAAGAAGGGAAGAGTTTTTTTCATCGCATCGTGACGGGTGATGAAAAATGGATTCATTACAGCAACTTTAAGAAAAGAAAGTCATGGAGACTGCCCACCTCTGACGAATATTCACGCTGCGTAGGTTATCCCGTGTATTTGGTGGGACCAGATCGGTGTTATTTATTATGAACTGCTGAATTCCAACGAAACCATAACTGGGAAACGGTATCGACATTAATTGATGCGATTGAGCTGAGAACTGCGCGAAAAATTGCCACAATAAGAGCATGATTCTACAGCATGACAACGGTCGGCCCCACGTTGCCACAACCGTTAAAACCTACATAGAAACGCTTTGATTGGAAGTCCTACCCCACTCGCCATATTCCCCAGATATTGCGCCGTCCGATTATTAGTTGTTACATTCGATATCACATGGTCTTGTTCCGCTCATTTGAAGACAACAAAAATAGACTTAATTCGTGGATAGCCTCAAAAGATAAACACTTTTACCGTAACGGTATTCGAGCTCCTTTGAATGTTTCATTTGTAACCATTTTTTCACAATGAAGTTGCTTTTTCATCAAAAAAAAAAAAACAGCGATAATTTAACTGCGCACCTAATAGAAAAATGGCTGACCCATCTGTAGGGGAGTAAAGCCCCTCAACCTACAAAAAATAGGTCGAGATAAAACTTTTTTGTCATTTTTCCAAGATTATCCGAAATCTGCTTTACTGAAAACCACACTTCCTTTGCAGCGCCACAGGAATCGTAGAATTGCCCTCGAATGGAAAGGGAATCCGGCCAACTTAATGCTTGTAAATCATAGAAGCGGTTAGTGCAAGATCGCCCCACATAAAGAGATATGTTGTTTATGACTCAGGACCATCTTTGATTTCAAAACCCATTTACGCTTTCCCCACTGATATTTTACCATATATACTAATATTTACTGATAAAAAATATCAGTAGGTAATGCTCAGATTGTCTAGTTTTTGGGAATATGGGGATCTCGGATAGGTATATCTTGATTGACACGGATTAAAAGTATGTGTCATCCATTTTAGCGCCCACCCCATTATTTTCCAAATCTACCACTGTCGGTGCTACATTGTATATTCTTTTCTAAAAATTTCCATTTCTCTTATATTCAGCAATGATTAATTAGTTGCTTTACTATACTAAAACCAAAAAACCATAAAACCCTGCAGACAGTAGCTGTAGTGGGAATTTCCATAATTCCATAACCGCAGCTCGATATTAATCCGAAGTGAAAACAAATGTTTCCATTAGCAGATCCTTCCGGCGCGGCGTCCAGAGATGGTGCAAAGCCAACCTTTTTATCTCAAGGTCCTCACTAAATCACGTTCACTTTCGAAAGGAGCACACATTCGAGAGTGCCTGCCACATTCTCGTATCCACACACACATCTCGCATTAGGATGTCACAAATTTATGACCTCTCCAAGTTGCTCCAGATAAAGCCGTAGCCAACTGTTCTGTTGGTGTGGAGTCTCTTATTATCGCGGTTGCTGCTAGAAATGGAAACCAGATACGAATGCAAAATAACAAAAACCAACTATTGCAGAGGAGAGCATTCAATGCATTTAAGCACTCGAGTATTCTTTGACATTCTCGACCATGCAAGGTGTACTCGTGTACAAATACTCGAACATATGACTTTACAAAAGAAAACTCAAACAAATGTGTCCTTTGTCCCGTGTCCTATTCAGTTCCATACTCAATGGCACTGTCCGTCGTCATGCAATCACCAGGCTCGCGTTATTATTGTTATTATTTATGAACAGTAATTGTTCCAATGTCTCGGTCCGGATGTGTCAGATGTGTGCAGTAAGTAGTTAGCGCAGTTGGCAGTTGGTAAACTCCACCGACTGAAGTTAAAGTAACATTCACTTTCTCTGTCACTTAAATCCAGGCACTCTGGTGCAAGTTTAGAGTTCTTCTCAAATGGCGATCGTGCTGGGTGCTGGGACTTGGAATTGGATAGCATTTTTTAAGTGTTACATTCATAAAGTACTCGTACTTCATTCCAATCCAAGGCTGAGAGAAGGAAATGCCTGCCCATAAAAAGAGAAACGAGTTACAAACGCACGTGGTGTGCATTACATCCAGACGGGACGACGAATAGACGACGCACGCTCTGATTAGTCCAAAGATTCGCAATTACTCAAATGACTCTTCGGAGTCGTTTCTTTCGTGCAATTGGTGCAGCTGCCAGAGTCATCGGTAGAGCTTAAAACGTAATTTAACCGCTTCATGCAATTTGCATGCGGGCGCGAAGGCGTCCATGTCATTTCAAACACAGAGCGTTGGCTGTTACATAGTTGTTCATTGGCTTGGCGGCATCGCCGACGGCAGTAAAGCGTGCGTGCGACAAATTGATCTGTGCATAGAAGCCAAGGCGTCTTTATTAAAACGTCAAATTTGTAATTTTGACAATTTAATCCAGCGACTAACGAGCCAACTGACAGATGACGAGAGGCAAGTTATTTTACTGTTGCTACTACTGCTGCTGCTGTTATTACTGGCCGCAAGCGGCAGCACCAACATCATCATGAACACTAGCACATTGAGGCCATTTTGGGGGATAATGTGACATTTGATTTGCACTCGATGGACATTTTTGGAACGAAATGACGTTTGCTTTGGTACCCAGAATTGCGGATAACTGCGGCGATTTGTCACGGTGAATAGTAGTTTTGTAGTTTTGAATTATGTTTTGATTTGCGTGGAGAATTTGTATTAATACGAATATCTGCTTACGAGTATGTGGTGAGTTGGATGGTGCTGCTCAGAGATGGTTTTGAAGCTGTTGATTGAAGTAAGAAACTTCGGGCTCCTTGGAGTTAAGTGGTAATTTAAGATTGACTGCTACGATATTGAATGAAATGTAAAAGTATGGTGATGGACATACTTCGTTGTCACCTAGTGTGAAAGGACGATACAAGCGAAAACACCTGTGCACTCGAGGCTAGAATTCGCTAGCAATAGAATTTGTTTGTCGAAACAACCAAACGACTTAAATATCGTCAAAACCACAGATGGGTTTAAGGTGATATTGGTTTTTAAATACTAAGCAGCATCCACGAAATCTAAACCGAGTATCTGTAGCCTAATGCGAGCGGTGGTCGAACACTCACAGAAATTGCAAGCAGCAAGCATCGCTGTACTCATGTTTTGTGTCCCGTGACGATGTCAGTAAGCAGTTTATAGCAGAAAAGTCATTGACCTAAAAGAGAAGTTCGGAGGTATTCATTTGATCTGCCGACATTTTTGGGAGTTATGCCATCTGCAGTAATACTCCCATGAAACCCAACTGTTAATGGGAGCCATAATCGAGGATGCAGGTAAATCCAAAGTTGTTTCGGGTCCTATTAAAGAGTCCTTTGAGCCTTATTGGGGAAGTACATCAGTACTCAGTGAATTTTGTTTTCCGACTGCGGTCAGTGATGTCTTGCATTCTTGAACTACCATAGCTTGGAAGTCGTAAGATGGCTCAGCAAGGCTCTAAGTGCAGCTGTCGCTACAGAGGCAAATCCTTCGCCCACTCTATCTGTTCTTAACAATATACCACCTTTATATCAAAAAAAAAGAAAAACCTCCGTGAGGCACTCCCATTGTTCCGATTTGAGTTTTTTTTTTAAGTTGGTACATCTGTTGCTGACATTCCCTCTTAATCATAGCATCATAGCTTGACATTTGCAAAAGTTACGTAGTACAAGAGTACATCTATCTCTGTATGTGTGGGCGATTTTTTTACAATTTTAGAAATGGATTAAAATTTGCAACTGCGAGTTTTTATTAAATTTTGCGTAAAAAACCGATTTAATGGTGCGCGAACATTGGAAATATTGGAAAAGTGTTTCGGCAACGATTCTCTAAAGAAAACGGTCTTTTACCAGTGGCACGAGTGGTTCGAAAGTGGTCGTGAGTCAATCGAAGATGATGAACGCAGTGGCAGACCACCGACATCGAAAACCGACGAAAACATTGATGAAGTGAAAGAAATAACCGCAAATTAACCATCAGAGAGATAGCGGAAGAATTGAACATTGCCTATGGATCCGTCTAAGATCCACATTGTTAATGATTTGGGTTTCCGTCGTGTAGCAGCAAAGTTGGTGCCAAAAAACCTCAATTTCATGCAAAAAGGAGATAGTGTTGACGTCGCAAAAGAGATGATTTGCGAGGCTGAATCCGATCCTACATTCATCAAAATTATCATTACTGGAGAAGAGACGTGGGTTTATGAAAACGACACGCAATCCAGACATCAGGCAAGGGAATGGCGTTCACCAAATGAGCCGAAACCAAAAAACCACGTCGTTTTCAGTCAAAAAAGAAGGGAATGCTCACGGTTTCCATGGATTAGAGCGGTGTAGTGCATCATAAATTTTTGCCAGAAGGCCAAACATTAGACAAAAAGTATTATTTGGGCGTTATGAGACGTTTGCGTGGAGCAATTCGCTGAAAGAGACCAGAATTGTCCAATCATTATTTTTAATTTTTTGACGAAAAATGCCACAAATACCATCTAACAGTCACCGAATTCACCTGATTTGGTTCCCTGTGACTTCTTTCTGTTCTATCGAGTTAAAAAACCACCACGGAGAATGCGTTTCAGCAGTCGAGAGGAAGTAATGGAAAAATCGCAGGAAGCACTGATGGACATACCGAAAACCGAATGCAAATTTGTTTCGAGGATTGGATCAAGCGCTGGCATAAGTGCGTTACAGTCGATGGGGATTACTTTGAAGGGGACTTTATAGATTAAGATGAATAAACTTGTATTTTTAATTTTCTGAATAAATTCTGAAATTTTTTTGATCAAGGCGGTAGTTTGTTGCAGCCAAAATTGCGTATATTTCCGCTTGGAAGCAAGATGCGAATTTTCCTAATGAGGAGTCTAACGTTGTCGTCCTTCAGAAAGACAGGAGTGCCATATCCTATATCGGTTTTGGAGCCTCCCGTGTAGACCAGACTGTGTGCTTTTCCTAAATCAGATTCTGACCGAAACCTGTCTTTAGCATAAGGAAAGTCTTTTTCGTATTTTTTCAGCAGCAGATGTTGTGGTGTCATTTTATCAGACAGCATGTGTATAAAACTAGCCTCAAAATACTTCGAATATTGATGCGGAAGGTCATGAAAACTTCAATACACGTAGTTCAGAAAATAACATTTCTCTTTTTAATTGAACATTTCTTCCTGAGTGCATATTCATCAGTGCATCTAGAGTAGTGCCAAACATGCTATAGAGACCATACTTTTGTAAACGCAACAGTGACGTAATTTCGTAAAAACTTCTTCAAAACAATTGTTGCACAGGATTAAATTGGTTTTATAATAGCCGTTTAGATGTAAATGGCCCTCCTCTGTGAGGAGGAAGGCTAGAAGGCCGAAAACCCCTCGTAAGTTGTTTACATAATATGTCTAGTCCAAGTAAATTTGGTTTTGTTTAAGCTCCCTCGGATAACCGATGATGATGACCTTAGGACTAGATGAGTCAGATGAACCAGCTCAACCTCATTTTCGTTAAGAGAACAACTTCACTTTTGAGAAAATTGAGTGAACGCCTATTTCTGTGCATTTATCATCGATCACGTATAGGGCTGCCTGCCATATGTAAGCAGGGATAAGCATAAAAAGGTTATAGTGGAGCTAAAATCGGTATTAAAAGGATTACTGTCCATTATTGCGCTGTTAGGCAGAATGAACTGGTCAAGACGACTTATGTTTACAACCAGCCAAATGTGTGTATCATGCTTATAACCAAAAGTAAAATAAAGTATCACACTTACGTTACATATGCAGTTAAGAAGGAGGTATCAAACCATCGAGACAGGAAGCTTATGCTTAGGGAAGGTGGGGGAACTCGTCTACCAGGGTTCTGCTGTTTACACAAAGACCGACACAACTAACTAGTGTATGGATTTCATCAAAAGCTGACATAAGCGTCCTAAGTTGCTTTTAGAATATATTTTCGGATGATATTCGGTTTCTTCAAAAGAAATGAAATTAGAAGTAGACCACACAACAAGGAACTCTACTCGTATCTCCAGAGAGCCTGATTTCATGCTCTTGCCATCTTTGAACGATTGGTGCGAAACACATTAGAATGGCTAACGTATATAGTAAAATATATTTTGACGACAATATAGCCAAACGCAAAGCATAGGGGACTTTGAGGTTAGTCTCCAAGCCAAACACAAGTTAGAAACTTCATAGGATTTTTCAAGTAATGGGAACATCGCTTTGTTTACAAAATGTCTGCATAAATGTAGAATAAAAGGACAGCGGTTTGAGTGCTCAAGGAAGTGCGAACAAGGCTTTGAAAACTATTGCGGTAGATGGGTACTCATGCAATAAACTCTCAAGCACATTAAGGCCAAACGAAGGTAGTAGTACACATACAATCTTTAAAAATTCATTTAAAAGAGTCCTATATCACAACTCACGTTCGTTCTCTCAGATTTATGAGTAGGTAGGATGTCTAAAAACTGAAGTTGTTCTCCTTACGACAGAAGCTCTGACCTATCTAGTGATTAAAGGCATAACCACCCGTTTCTCCAACGAAGCTTAGTATTTGGGTGTTATTTTGGTGAAATGTTGAAAAGCCTCGAAAACTCCGTCAGCCTTTTGGCATCGCTTAGGAGTAATCACAAAGGAGAGTCCTCTGGATCTAAACAACTATGATAAAGGCAATTATATCCTATATTTTCACTGCTGTTTCTACCAGACTCCAAAGAACGGCTTGGCTCGGGTAAATCGAGCCTTTCACTAGCACACGTAGCTACGTTCTAGACGCAAGTTTCGATGACTTTGCTCACCGACTTTTATTTAATGACCAGAGATGGGTTCGCCCAGAATTTAAATGAGGAAAGGAATGTGTCGGGTCTATACAGATGATTCCAAAACCGATTTAGAACGATAATGTCCTCGTTCCTCGTTAAAAAAAACTTGCATTTGTCGTACACGGGAATATACGCAATCCTAATGGCAACGGACTATGTTGTAAAGAGTCGGTGGCAGAGGCGAAGCATTTGCATCCGTCTCGATAGCTAAGCTGCGCTCAAAACCTCACTTAATGTATTGTAAGATTCACTGAAGATAGTCGGGAAATAGAATTCACTGATACTTGTTTGGGTCCTAAGTCACCGTCTATGTATGTACTTGCTAGTCAAGACTCAGCGGCGAGTGGTTCTATTTGTGCAGCAGGGCATAATTGCAGATGGCAGAACACTCCATGTTGCCGGCAGACAGAAAAAATGGTCCCCGACATCTCTTATTGGTCAGTAACTTTACTGCTGTTCCTCAATAGGAAAGACTGCAGGCTGCTGTCGTCATCACAGGACACAACGTCTTTGTGTAGCATTAAAGTCTAGTGCGCATTGGCGACACAATATACTACCAAGTTTGTTCTAAAAGTAAAGACGACAACGTCCTTGTGAGGCTCCGGTCTACGCTCGCATCAAGCTGCAGGTCAAGTGGCAGTACCGTTAAAGTGTTTGCACATAGCGTGGGGGAAGTAAACTTAGGGAGAAAGAAAAAAAGTACTGATGTACGTTGGTCTTAAATGTTTGTAAGTTACAATAACTAGGAAATAAAGAACTCGGCAGGTCATTCCATCAGCGGCTTAGGAAGGAATCACTTAATGTACGACCGAAAGTGAGCTTGAGGGTATGCTGATGAGTATTCATAGCGAGACGGGTGTTAAGGTTAAAGGTTTGAAGGGGTAGAATGCTATTGGCAATTTTGATAGAGCACTGGTGGTGAAAATAGTGATAGTACGAGATGAGGTAGGGGACATTACGACGTTGCCCAAAGGTTTCAATTGACTGAGTGATATAAGCATCATCTATGAGTTTAACCGCACTAATTTTGATTTTATCTAGCAAGTGCAAGGAGGTTTTTGGGTAATCTGACCAGAAGTACGCAAATTTTTGGCGGATGAATGTCTTGTATATTGAGGCTAGATCAGGTGGATTGAAGTATTTTTTACAACGTTTCAGGAAACCTAGCATTTTTAGCGACATTGAATATGTTATTGTTTCAATCTAAGTTGTCATTGACAGACATATCTCGAATAGAAAGTTTTTCGGTTTCGACGATGCAAGTGCCATTCTTGTAGAACTACAGCAGACATCAATCATTGTGTTTTGGAACCATTATATAACAAGTATCGGAATTAAATGAGCTTAGGATACTCAGCAGTTCCCGTTCTACCGCCGAAGAGCATGGACGAATATGCAATGTAGGGAGTACTGTCGTCAGCAAAAGACAAGAAATTATTAATGAACATTAAAAAGAGTGTCAGAGATATGTATAACGGATCCCTGAGGTACATTACTATTTATTTTTTGAGTATCAGACTTGATACCGTCCAAGAAAACTTCAAATCGAGTGCAAACATCTAACATTCTCCAGATTGACGTATGAGACATGCCATCAGATTACCAGTGGTTCTGTTGCTACGAAAATCGTATTGGCGGTCATTCCATAAGCTGACGCTTTGTCAGCGTTTCCATGAGCTTGAAAAGAAAAGACGTAATTACAACTAGTCTGTAGAAAAAGATTTGCCTTTTTAAGGGACGGACTGGACAAATGGCATTTTTCATCTGCTCAGAAGGTATCCTGAAGAGTAGGACTGATGGTGATGATATTAGGATTATGCAGTTGTTTTGCCTATAAGGAAGTTAGGAAGAATATCTCTTCAGTAAAAGAGAGGATATGCCATTTGGAGCAGCGGGTGTCTGAATTTTAAGTTCTTTAAGTACTCTTGCTACAAAACGAGTGCAAAAGTGGATACGTCCCATTGATGATTTGACGCACTCAAGTGAAGGCTTTCCTGGATCGTTTGAACTTTTTTCGCATTTCCTCCGCAGGTTCGGTCTTGTAGGACTTTCTATAACGCTGACAGCCTCCTTACTTCTTACTTTTTTTGGTTTGATACTCGTCATCCGATGAAGGATAAAGGACCTCATTCCAAAGAGAAGAGTGTCTGTAAACTTATCAGTGGCAGCATCCACGTGAAGAAGCTGTAAGTTCGGCTCCAGTTGACTATCTCGTATTGACATGTGGTTCTTCTAGGAATCTTTTCTCTGACTCTGTGGTCGATATACGAGAAATTAGCTGATATGATACAGTGGTCCGACAACCATAGAGGGGATAGCACATCGACTTTGTACTTATCAGGGCGAGAAATTAAATAAAAGTCCAGGGTGTTGGCGATATGACTATCAACGTCTGGTATTCGAAGGGGCTCATTTAAAAGCTGGGCAAAATTGTTTTCCAACAGAAAAAAAGGGGGCTAGTTGGCTTTAAGACGTTTAGCCCCTGAGTCGACATGTTTAGCGATTTCAATTTCACTGCTCACTGGGAGTTTGGAAAGAAACCAGTTACAAGGTCAA
Source organism: Volucella inanis (assembly GCA_907269105.1). Lineage (NCBI taxonomy): Eukaryota > Metazoa > Arthropoda > Insecta > Diptera > Syrphidae > Volucella > Volucella inanis. The sequence continues at coordinate 204,148,072 of OU026153.1, read as the reverse complement.
TTTAAATGTTCCCTCTGGTTCCAATGTTAAAAGCTGGTTTCTGGCATACGTTTTAGCGTTGGTCATTTGGCTGATTCGCCAACTATTATTTAACTCATTCAGTATACGGATTAAACAACGTTTGATAGTTATAGCGCCGGTTTAACTTAGGCCTTAAACAATTGTCCATGCTGACAGATTCGATAGCTGCACCTGATTTTTTCCCACCAGACTTGCTTTACGCTTGCAGCTGACAACTTCTCAAATAGATTATCATTAGAGCGCATATCATTTGAAATATGCAAATCCTTTTGGTAACCACCAGGACATTATTAACATCTATCTTGCTAGTAAAACTTGCTCCTTAGTCTTGAACTTTCAACATATATGGTCTTGGAATTCTAAGGCTACTTCCTAAAACTATAAAGACATTAATGTGTGCGTTGTTGAGGGGCGAAAGGTATTCTTTGTGACATCTCCCCGAAACGGAAAGCACATGACAACACTTCGCGAAGCCTGTTATATTTCCTGATGAGCATTTATAATTTTCCGATAACGAAGCTCATACTCATTTATTTGCCAGAATTGTTGTAACATTTTTTTCTATCCGAGTAAGGCCCTTACATGCGATGAAACGTCTTTGCAAAATGTTCTGAAACTTCCCTTCGATATTAAAGAGTCAAAACGGTCCTACTTGTTGGTCACTGCAACGAAGAGCTTGTGGTTTAGCTGGGTGATAGAGTATCGGTTTGGCAAGGATTTTAATCCAATAACTTGTGCTCTCTGTATTTGGTGTATGATTTTCACTCAAAGCTACGTTGTACCGTGCTGCTGTCGAAACTTTAACTTTAGGCGTTCTCGACTGCCGATTTCAGCGTTGACCAAATCCCTGATAGCTGCCTATTAGAGCGACTGTCCCGGGTATTTCAATCCACAGCACTCATTCTTTCTCATTCAATGGTCATTCCTTTTTTTTATACTGTTTTCCTTAAGATCTTTTTTACTATTCTAATTACAGATCGCAGATACGAGTAGTATTTTGCATTTATATGTACGACAAACGTGTCAGCAAGTCACACTCTTGACTTTTAGCTGCAACAATGTTAACAAACATTTTCTTACTTGTCTTTGTAGATATACTTTTTACACATCCTAGGTGTGTTTATCTTCAATTCGCTTCTCAAAGGCTTGAATTGGTATTATGTAGCCTTGGTGTTTCTCCATGTATATATGCAATAATTCTACTGAGAAACATTTACTTGCAAGATTCAATTCAAGTTCTAGATTGGTTATGGGTTTTCGAATCATTTGACATTGAAAAGTGTACAAGAACTGCATTGTCGAAATATTTGTTGTAAAACCATCAAACCGACAGAACATATCTACAACACACTGTTGTTTTCAATTAATTGCCACTGCACTTGATTAACGTCTCTGTTCGCAGGTATTACCGTACGTAGCTCCTATCCACACTCCTTAAAAAGGTATCTGAACTTAAACAAAATCATCAAATTAGTGTACTTAGTCTAGTCGTAGATACTTTAACAGATATAATCGAAAATTGCTGGCATTTTTGTTTAATGGTTGCAGCTACAAAATAACTATCTGGCAGGTTAGTAATTCAAATTTGCTTTATTAGCGCTTCCTCGTGAAATCACCTTTCTAATAAGTGAGCTGCCCTAACTCATCTATTCAAGGTAAATTCAACTAAGTAACTATGTATCTTCTAAGCCAACCTCAAGACAATATACCTTTCGCTTAATGTTACTATTGACCCTAACCATGGCGCACCTTGATTTTCATTTCCTCTGAGGGATCTATCCGTCGTACTACCATTAGAGAATGTCTAAAGCTACAGATACGGCTGCAGATCTGCTGTGTAACTCTGAAGAGTATTCAATTAAAAGCACTTTAAGGCCGACTCCTGATGAAAAATCCACCATAAAGCACCTTATCGATGGCTACAGCTGTAATAACAGTAATAACCGCCATCACTTCTGCTTGGTAATCCATTCTGGCCCGGCAATGTTCTTCTGCTTCGTCTTCATAGTTGGTCGTCATCATCATCACCATCGTCATGATGGTAAGTCTTGCGTTCTTCAGAGTTTGGTTTGTGTGGCAAACAAGTCTTAACCATTGTGCCAACAAAATTGATCCTCCAGTTAATTTGTGGACATGAAACTTGTGTTCAACAACCGCGTAAATGTTGCTTCTTCTCCTTATTACCCTCGCATTTCCCCTGCTTTGTAAGAAGAATGCATTGCTAAAGCTTCCTTAGTACTTACTTGTCCATAGTACTACCTTAGTGAGCCTTGAGATTTATCAATGGCAAATCATCATCATCATTATCATCGTGGTTGTTTCCGATAACATTTCGACTCCGTGGTACTCGTAGTAACAATTTTTCTGTAGCAACAGAGTTCACGTGCATGAAACAAGAGCACGAACGATCATTGAGCGAAATAAAAACGTTCGAGGTACGGATAATGGTTGCAGTGCTGGAATTGAAGCTGAATCTAGAGTTTTGATTGTAGTTGTAGTTATACTCGTAGCAGTGAAGAATTGGCAAAGACTCTAACCAACGAATAAGTTAGATTGATCTCTTGACCTCGTGGTTCATCCTTAATGCACTCGCAAGTCGACGATAGAATCATTGTTAGGTGCACTGCACTGTAAATGGACTGCACGTATGGAATGTGCATCCGCAGGCTGGGCGGCAGCGGCAGTTGGAAGGATGTGCACCGGAATCATATGGTTTAAATGGTGACTTTTTAGTACCGGCCAAGCAGGAGAGAAATCCTAGTTGGTTTGCCCAAGTGCTCGTACATTGTATATCGGTTTTGGCCATCATGGATAGGATGACGGCCCAAGTTGCTGTAACCGCGCGCAGTCCAAGTGCCCTTTTTTCACCAGCATCAGCACCAGCAGCAACAGCCTCAACATTCAGTAACTGAGTGCAGTTAAGGTGCCAGAAGGAGGATGTAGAATAGAGATGCATTTGGCAAGGTTCCGATACTGGAGTTAGGGAAAATGAAGAGATTTCCTATTTTGATAGCCGATGACGGCTGTGGTTGTAACCTGTGCACCAAAATCAGTCAGTTAGATGGAGCGACTGGATGGAGAGGAGTCGACAGGTCAATACTCGTGATATGAAAGTAAAAGAAACAAGTCAAGATAAACTGGGAAGAGGAGACGGTTCTCAGGTCCCGATGGACTCTTTGAGGGCTATTTGGAAAGACGTGATTAGTAAGTTTGATGATTTTTTTTCCTCGGTTGTATGGTCAGAGGTCATTTAAATTGTGACTTATCGTATTTGGCGGTGACAGGATGTTTGGAGTTTTTATTTTGTTTTTATTCGAGTGAGAATAGAAATTCAAATTTGATTCGCAGCTGATAGTCCGCTGGAGCTTTGCCTCGGGTGAAATTTTGCAAGCCGTTGAGTTAATACAGATTTGTAAGGTTTGACTTAAATATCTTAATCGGTCTAGTTTTTGTGGTGCTATAGAGAGTAATGGCAGTAGAAACAATTTAATATAATGCAGATAATCAGATGCGGATCTTTAGTTTGGGCTTAAAAGTCTCAGAGTACTTCAATATCATTCATTACGGAGCATTAGTCTATTATGCTAGCTCTGCAGGTAAACGTAATTTGACTTGATTGACATAACGCAAGGACATCAAATGTTGTAATTTTACAAACGAAAGCTATTTTGAGGTGCCTAACTTTCTGGTACACTAAGATTCGTATACAGTTTAGGACGATGGGTATTAATGATAGAGATCAGTATCAGTCATCGGTTCTTTTAATCACCTTAATTGAGAGATAAGGCATTTACATATATCACAAAAAAAAAATCTTTACAAGAGGGACACGAAAGAATTTAAAGAGTTATAAAGGTGCTAGATTGACAGCGATAGACATGGATTCTGGTGATCATTCGTCACAACGGTCTATCAATTGCCTACTCAAACTCAGCAAGAGTTCCACGGCTTGAGAAAAGTGTAGACCCCGCTCATAATCGTGCAATATGAACTAATCACTTAAGATGCATACGATTGGGAAATATGAAGACCGAGGGACTAATCGACTTGGTGGAGATTCCATGGCTTTTTCATGAAGTAAAGAAGTAGACGACAATTTGTGTGTAGAGTATCCACAAGTCAGTAATGATACGCTTTCTGAAGCTAAAGGGTAAAGATTGTAAGAAAATTGCTCTACAACTGGAAGTTGGCTTTGGAAATTTATAGTTTTGGAACATGAATTGTGCAATGCTCCGGCCATCTAATGGGAAGCACATTAAAACAGCTTACGTAAGAAACCTGACTGATATTATCGTCTTTCTTAGTCTTCCGTTTTCACAAAGCATTTAAAAAGCTGCGAACCCTCTTTCAAACTGAAAAAAAAAATGCACGTAATGCCACTCAGAGTAATCTACCTGAGTCACATCATTTCAGCCAAAGGTATTAAAAGGATCTTGGCGAAGTCAAGTTTGTGTGTCCAGTTCCCAAAATATACTAAATACCAATGGAGGAGATTCATGTGACTTGCATGACAATTCAAGTATTCGAGGTTGTGTGATCTAGATAAATTAACATTCTGGATGCTAGAAATGTTAAAGTCGGAGAGGCAATATCTCCCGGGGAGACTTACCTACGAGCAATTTCAATATGAGGGTAATAAAGGCTGACAGTATATTAAATCAAGCAACTCTTAAGCAATTCAAATATCTTCACAGCAAGATAAAACAAAAGTTCAGATGGACTATTTCGTCGACCATGTTAGCAATATAAATACTGCAATCCTTTATACGTAAAGGAACTAGACTTCATTCAAATGGTCCGAGCCAAATCAATAAAGGGTTACAGAACAAAGAAAAGCTGTTTGCTTAGTAAGAAAACAATAATATCGAACCTGTATTACCCTGGAAATATTGAGAGGGAAAGAAATATCAATTGGATTCGCTCAACCGAACCTTGTGCCGAAAAGTTTTCCGGTAAAAGCACAACGTAATATCGTGAGATCAACTAGAATGTTGGTGCAAGACATGCATATGCCAACTTGACATACATGCATGGCATGACAACATGCCAATTTGAACGAAGCGATAAATGTGTACTGGTGCATGCTTCTTGAAACGCATTCCTTATCATTTACCTAGTTTCTTGGCAAAACAGTCCGAAATGAACCTCGGCCTATACCAAGAAGCCTCTTCAGCTAACACGATCCATCGCTAGCTGGCTTCAATGTCGCACTCCAACCTGGTTCCATTATAATATATTGGGTCTATAACTTAAAGTGCGGTTTGCTAAGAGATGGCGTAACTTGTATTATTCCATTGGAACATGCGTTGGAAAGCTACTGTCATTGTACGTCATTTGAAGCGTAAACAACAATAATGTTTTTTCACTCAAATATTTCGAACTTTGTACATGAAAAAGTGTTTTTGCGGGGATTTCTTCTTCATTACTTTAATATGAAGAAAACTGCTGCCGAAAGTCATCGTATTTTGGTAGAAGTTTATGGTGAACATGCGCTAGCTGAGCGAACGTGCCAAAAGTGGTTTGCACGATTTAAAAGTGGTGATTTTGGCTTGGAAGACGAGGAACGTTCTGGGCAGCCAAAAAAAAAAATTGAAGATAAAGAACTGGAAGCATTACTCTATGAAGATTTTTACCAAATACAAGAAGAGCTCGTAGAATCTTTGGTTGTCACTAAAGCAGCCATTTCAAAACGTTTAAAAGCTGCTGGATATATTTAAAAGCAAGGAAATTGGGTTCCACATGAACTCAAGCCGAGAGACGTCGAAATGCGGTTTTGCATGTCCGAAATGCTGCTGGAACGCCACAGAGGGAAGTCATTTTTGCATCGGATTGTTACTGATGATGAAAAATGGATCCATTACGACATGAACATTCTTTTACCCCCGCTTAGTGTTAAACTCATTTTAAACTTTTTTTCCACAATGCTCACGAAAGCTCGCTACGTTCATCCAATCACATCAATGTCATCTTCAAACGCTAGTATAGGGTTTTCCAATAGGGACTTGACAACTTTGAATTTAATTTGTGAACGCACCCTTTCACTAATCATTAAACTGTTACCGTCAATTTATTCAGTAAACTCAACATTTTTATCATAGTAAAGTACACTAACGAGCAACGTCTGCAAATTATAAAAATTTTCTAAAGGTATTCGGAGTTGGTGACTGCAACTTTAAGAGCGTTATCTCCAATTGTCGGTCGTATTTCTCGCCCTAGTAGACAGGCAATAACAAGTTTAATGCAAAAATTTGAGTCTACATATTCGTTGTGTGAAGTTGCCGTGTCAGTGAGACAACGGGTTGGTCGAAGTGTCGAAAATATCGCTGCCGTTCAGACGTTCGTAGCAAACGATCCAAATCAGTCAGTTCCATGGCGTTCTCAAGAATTGGTCATCGCTCAGACCACATTATGGCGTATTTTGCGTAAGGATCTTGGTTTATACCCATACAAGATCAAGCTGACTCAAGAATTGAAGCCGATGGACCATTTGAAGCGACGTACGTTCTCCGAGTAGGTTCTGGAGAAGATGCGCCAAGATGATGAATTTTATCATAAAATCATCTTCAGTGACAAAGATCATTTTTGGCTCAACGGGTTCGTTAATAAGCAAAATATGTGTTATTGTTCCGGTGAAAACCCACATGTGCTTCATGAATCACCACTTCATCCACAAAAAATAACTATTTGGTGCGGTGTTATTGCGCCATGATCACCGATTATTTTTAGCCCGAATTGGAAGATATGGACTTGAACGACATGTGATTTCAACAGGATGGTGCCACAAGCCATACAGCACACGCTACAATCGATTTATTGAAGAGTAAGTATGGTGAGCGTGTTATCTCAAGACATGGGCCAGTCGATTGGCCATCTCGTTCGTGCGTTTTAACACCGCTTGACTATTTGTGGAGCTACGTTAAGTCATTGGTTTATGCCAACACGCCGACGACGTTGGAAGAGCTCAGAGCCAACATTAAACGCGAAATAGCGGCCGATTCGGCCGAAATGTGTGGCCGAGTCGTTGAAAATTGAGTCCAACGAATCGACCGCTGCAAACGTGCCCGAGGTGGCCATATGAACGAAATCGAGTTCCAAGAGTGATGTTTGAAAGGTCACGTGATAGCACGACGGCTTATTGGGTTAATTCTTAACTGACCTTGACGAAGCATTTGGAATTTTCCAAAGTCATCCTGTACAACCTGACGAGTTTGGCAGGCATGTCAAAGTTAAGCATGGCTTTGTATAGCTCGTCCCTATATGGATTGAAGTCAACAAATATATGGTATGGTGAGTGTCGATATGAAACTCCCGAGTTTTTTTTCCAAAATCTGTCGTAGTGTGAGTAGTTGATCGATGGTAGGCTCATTTGTCCAGAAAACGCATTGGTATTGACCAACCATATTATTTATAAATGGGTTCATACGCTAAAACAGTTAGGGGCATGCTTCCTATGATCATATCTAACTGATCTGTTGTATATTTGCAACCAAGTCACCTCCAGCTGCTTTAAACAAAAAGCTCAGCATGCAGCCCGTCTTTATGAGAGTTTAGCTTCGGTATTGCTATAACAACTTTGTTAAGATCAGAGGGCCGAAACTTTCCTTTCTCTGGACTTTTTTCATTCTTCTTGAATGCGGTATTTTGACCATCATCGCTCTTATACAGTCTGCGGAAGCAGTAACTCCATATTCTTAAGACCAACAGCAACTGTATTATATATACAATTAGTTATCCTATATTCATCCATTCAGGATGATAAGAACTACCGAGGTAACAAGGTAGAGGAAAAAAAATTACTCCTCAAAAGAAAAGAGCTTTCGGAGTTTCCCAACTCAAGGACATTACAGAGTAAAAAAGGATACATAAAGCGTTAAGGATTTATAAAAAATTTAAAAAGAACCAGCCTCCGATTGATTATGACCAGAATTTTTTAAAGTTGCTGGAGATGTTTTGATAAAGGACATGCAAAGGATAGTCTGCAAAGCACATGCTATGTGCAAGGTTTTTTACGATTAGTAAAGGCAATGCTATGTTTTCCAAAAACTACAGGGACATACGAGTCTCTATCGCTGATTGATGTTGCCTATAAGGTAATAGTGTACAACTGAAGCTATCTATTTTGCAGACAATTAATCGGTACCTACCAATGTGTGTTAGCCTTCGGCCAGGTAAGCCAAGGAAAGACCTTCCAAAAGAGTATTCGATGCGCACTCACCATTGTACCGGGCTATTATTGAAGTTTTTCTTATGGTGAAGACAAAATACATGTCGTCCGATTCATGGTGGATGGACCAAGGATAGGTAGTATCAAGTATCAACTGTCTAGCCTAATAATTGAATCGTTTTCCTCTTTTCCAGAACCTTATATCAATGGTCATCGAAACGCTGATAACCAGTAAGCTCATGAAATATCGGGAGCCACGAAAACTTCTCAATGACCGCCAGTAAAGTTTGTGAAACAAGAAGTCTACTGCTGGTTTAATAGCATGTCGCAGTAAAAAGTGAGACCAATAGTTATACATGATATTCCAAAAGTAATTGTAAGAATTCTTTTGTTGAAAATGCGTGCATCTGATGTCAAAAAAATAAATGCTGCTATACCGAAGAACTCCGTGCTGTCTTCGGACACTCCTTTAACTTTTATTGTAATCTTTTGCTTTCTACTTATTTGTATTTTTTCGTCAAAAACATAGAACTAACCCATTATACTCGTGGTATGTTGCTTTTACTAAATATTCTAAGTCTTTCGTAGAAGAGCAAGAACTTCAGTGATAAAGGGCCTGCAGTACAACTTCAGTGTGGAATATCTGCAGCCTGATGCGAAGCGAACGTAGGCCGGATACTACGGTTTGTTTCGCGAGTGAAATCCAAAGGTACTTTAAAACAGTGCTGTCTTCTGTAATTATTGCCTGAGATAGCCAGCCATAATCTTAAAATAGCACCTAAAATATATTGCCAAAAGCAAAACGCTTCCTATTCTCGGCAAGTGTCAACGACATTATAAGCTGGATTGTCCGATATATAAGTAAGTACATTCATTTGGTTTGGTAAAACTCTGACCTCTGCAAAAGTATTCAAACAATGTTCAGGAGTACTCAGAGAAACATAGGACAAGCAAGTCTCAGCATTAACGCATGACAAAAACTTCAGCGATAATCTTTGCTGCCGTACAATCAACTAACTTACTAACTTAATATGACGTTACAGTCCGGGGTGGACCTGGACCTCAACCTACAAGCGTCTTCAGCCAGATCGATTTTTATCAAGCTGTCTCTAGTTTCACTTGCCCTTCTACTTGCGTGCGGCATCTTAGTCGCGCTCTTTCTTTACTGCACTGTTCTTCGGGGACGGATTCGAAGATTTTTCTGACCGGAGTATTAGTGTCGGTCTGCTCTACATGACCCAGCCATTTCAGTCGTTGGACCTTCACACTTCTGGTTAAGTGATATCGTTGTACAGTCCGTACAGTTCGTCGTTGTATCAAATACTCTACTCATCATTCATGAAGACGGGACCGAAAATCGCCCGAGAAAGGGCTTTACTAGTCAATTGCCTTCTTCGCCCAAGGAAGCTACGATTGGCAAGAGATATTCTTAGTTAGATCTCAGCGCTGGTGTCATTATCTGAATTGATAGCGGAACCTAGGCTATATCTGTCGAGGGCGACGTTCTGTCTGAGACGTCGGTATTGGGTGTCCTCTTTGGTTGACTGCATACCACCTTGATCAAAAAAAAAAAAAACAAATAAATAACCCATGTGGAATAGCCACAGTGGGGCGCTCCCGTTTTTTTTTTTTTTTTTTTTTTGTTAAGTTGGTGCATCTGTTGTTGACATTCTTAGCGTCATAGCTTGACATTTGCACAAGTTACGTAGCTAAGAGTACATCTATCTCTTTGTGTGTTGGCGATTTTTTACAATTTTAGAAATGGATTTATATTTGCAACAACGAACTTGTATTAAATTTTGCGCAAAAAACGGATTTAAGTGGTCGCGAACGTTGGAAATGTTGGAAAAGTGTTTCGGCAGCGATTCTCTAAAGAAAACGGTCGTTTACTAATAGCACGAGCGGTTCATAAGTGGTCGTGGGTCAATCGAAGATGATGAACGCAGCTACAGACCATCGACATCGAAAACCGACGAAAACATTGATGAAGTAAAAGAAATGTTGGTCTCTTACCGCAAATTAACCATCAGAGAGATGGCGGAGGACTTAAACATTGTCTATGGATCAGTCCAAGACATCTTAGTTAATGATTTGGGTTTCCCTCGTGTAGCAGCAAAGTTCGTGCCAAAAGACCTCAATTTCATGCAAAAAAGAGATAATTTGCGTGGCTGAATCCGATCCCACATTCATCAAAAGGATCATTACTGGAGAAGAGACGTGGGTTTATGAATACGACACGCAATCCAGGCATCAGGCGTTCATCAAGTGAATGGAGTTCACCAAATGAACCGAGACCAAGAAAAACCGGTTTCCATGGATTACAATGGTGTAGGGCATCATGAACTTTTGTCAGATGGCCAGACAGTAAACAAAGAGTATTATTTGGGCCTTATGAGTCGTTTGCTTGAAGCAATTCGCCGAAAAGGACCAGAATTGTGGGCAGAAAACTCGTAGATTTTGCAACATGATAATGCACCGTCGCACAGTACCATCATTATTTGTAATTTTTTTGACGAAAAATGCAACAAATACCATCCACCTGATTTGGCTCCCTGTGACTTCATTCTGTTCAATCGAGTTAAAAAACCACCACGGGGAACGCGTTTCAGCAGCCGAGAGGAAGTAATGGAAAAATCGCAGGTAGCACTGAAGGTCATACCGAAAACCGAATACAAAAAATGTTTCGAGGATTGAATCAAACGTATGCGTATGCGAGTAATTGGACGAAGTTTTGAAAGATAGTTCCATATGTATTAGTGTGTGGTGTGCACTATTATTTCAAGAATGATGTTAAAGAGATCGCGTTGTCTAAATCTTTTTTGACACCAGAGGTTTCGACGAGCTCTTCACGGAACTTGATGGAGCAGCGTGCATTTTTCATCGTGATGCTGGACAAACGGACGAGTCTGGCGGGGATGCCAAAACTAAATATTGCCCTATATAGCTCGTCTCTTTAGATGTATAGGTGTATCGGTTTGGGGCTCATTGGTTTTTTCCAAAATCTGTCGTAGTGTGAATATTTCGTCAATGGTGAATTTTTATGGTCTGAAGTCACACTAATTTTACGGATGAGTTCGCATGTGCTTCTTACCAAGTCATCACCTGCCGCTTTAAAGAGTTCGACAATCAGGCTGTCCGATCCATCAGCTTTGTTGTACTTGAGCTTAGATATGACTATGTTTACTTCATCCCGGTCGGGTAAAAAAAATTGTTGATCTACATTGTCAAAGTTGATTCGTTGATTTATCATTGCATTACAGAAATGCTCTTTCCAAATAATCAGCATCGACCGCGACTCAACTAGTATGTTCTGCAGTCTCGGGGTTTGTGTCTGTAGCATCTCTTTATTTCCTCGACAGCTTGATTTTCATGCTCCATTTTTTCCCTCCTGAAAAGCCGATGTTCATCTCTCCTCTTTTGCTTTAAACTCCTTTCTTCCTAGATTTGCATTCCAATCGTCGAGGACAGTTTAAATGTCACAACTAGGGCACTGCTCGTAGTTCTTGTCCAGAACCTCATAGAGCCAACTTTGGTTTCGTCCTCTTTCTCCTTAGCCTTAATAAGGATTGTTACGCGACGCTCATTCACATGCCGGCAACTTAAGACTTTTTGCCTAAGTTTACCTCTAACAACAAATCCGCATTCAAATAGGTGCTTCTTTTGCCGTCGACAAGAATCGCCGATTTATATATTGCAATTTTCATTGTATTTTTGTCCGGTAAATTCCATCGCATTTATTGGATGGCGGTAATATCCGCTTTGTAGCAGTCAAGGGCTTCCGCTAGTTGTGTGGCGGAACGTGGCTTATAAAGGAACCTAACATTCCACTTGCAGGTCCAAAGTTCGTTTTCTTTATTTCGTTGGCAGGAGTTGTCAACATTAGATCCGTCCGTATCAGAGGCTTATCGTTGTTTCGTAACTTAACTTTCTTTTCCATGGTCGGGAAGTTTGATCGTAGATACCCTTAGGACGAGGGTTTGATCAGATCGATTAGCCACTACTCTTACTTAGTTTCGGATCTCCTTACCGGCCTGGGCTCCAAATATATCGGAAAAGGCCGGATAAGGTGTCATATGTTTTATTCCGGGATATTTGAGGAATTTATTCGTTGTTTCGTTTATAGTGCTGCTATTTTTGCCTGCTGGTCAGCACTCGCGCTTACAAGTTTGGTAAGTCAAGTCCGAATGGACATCGAGCATGGTTACCACTTTGAAGTAAAATAAGCACTATTGATGTGTAAAAACAGTTACAGCACTGGATATTGTCAGATTGATTTATTTCAGTGCCTACCCTATTTCTACAGCATCCAACTAACGTACAATCCACTACGTCGCTTTAATCCATCGAAACCACTGTTATCTATCGAATAGCACCAATATTACAATATGTCATTTCGAAGTCATCTACAGGTGAATCTAAAAACAATTGGAAGGATTTAGAAAGTTGTGTAAATACTAGCCTCGAACAAGGGCAGTTCAAATCGTACTAAAATGTGTATAATCAGGTTTCTAAGTCCCTTTCTAGAGTCTATCTGCCCTGTCATTTGGCATTTAATTTCCGAACTTTCCCTAATCTCCGTTTCGCAAAACCCACAAAACGAAACTTCCTTTACTTTTCGCAGTTGCCCGTTATCAGCAACTGTCATATTTCCCCTCAACTCATATATCCTGCTGTGACAATCTGTTGACAGCTAAAAATACACTTGTAGGCGTTCAGTACAAGTGTTCATATTTACCTTTCAAAATGCAAAGTAGCACATGGTGGCGAGTTTCTGTTTCTGCCTTCGTCCTCAACTCATCGGTTTGGCGTCTGTCATTGTCTGTCATTGAATCGCATCCGAAATGATACATGTTCTGCAGCGATGGCTACTGGGGATTTGCAGTTTTTTTTTTTTTTTTTTTTTTTTTTTTTTTTTTTTTTTTTTTTTTTACGGTTTTTACGGTTGTCTGTCCATTCGATACATTACATCAGATACGAAATGAGAATGCAAATAAATCAGGAAGCATAACACGACACTGGTTATCAGTGACATCTACTGGACAGTGACTGCGTCCAGCACCTATGTATACATAAAAGTCGTCAAAATTGCTGCAATAACATATTTGGACGAGTATGTGAATTTTGTTTTAAATAATTTTTGCTTGTTTGTCATTATTTTAGATACTTTACGAGTGATGATGGCGATGAAAGCGAAATGATATGCGTGAATATATTCCCTTATATGTTATGTACGATCGGTTGGATGAACGGTTTTGTGGTGATGAGTGTAGGTACGAATATTTGGGACACTGACCATAATGAACGGAGCAAGATTACAGAATGTCTCACATCGAAATTTTGAAACTGTTAATCAGTGACACAGATTTTTTGTGTAGATTTTCGACTTTGCAATATTGGAATTGTTATCAGTCGATATAAGGCAATAAAGTGTGGATGTTTACGATGTTACCTGGCTTAAAGGGGACCAACTGAGATGCAAACACGAATCCAGTTATTTAAATGCATGTTGTGGAGATAAGCGTAATAAAGGCGCTGTCTTAAGGAATGTCATTTGCAGTTTAGGCGTATGACATGTTGGTTTGCCTCGGTTAATGGAATCACTAAGGAGGAGTCAGTTTAAGTGCATATACTCGTACTTTGTAAGTAAAATATTATTGCGTTATGGAACAAGATTTGTTGCGGAATCTTCATTGGTACAAGTAGTCCTTGCTAGTTGGCATGCACTGGATTCATTGGAATTTGTTTTTAACCGGTGCGAGACCTACGTACTTAACAACGCATAAGGAAACATCTTCCATTCCTATCGTCGATTAATTGCTATTAAGTATATATGCATATGTTACACAGTAGAGGTCCAAATATGTACCCCTGTCGGAGTTCAGTACGTGAATATCTTCAACAATTAGTTTTGTCTATGCACTCCTTCTAGGGATCCCATGGTACATGACCATTTCGCCAAGTTGACCGCATTTCAAAGGACGAACGGAACTGCTGTCAAATATTTTTTTTTTATGTCACGCAGTATTGCTTCGCCTTTTGGAACTGATTCCGCCTCATTAAAACTGCAATTGCAACGGCAAAATGAATGTTGTTGCATAACTCGACAAATCCAGTATTATCGAAAGCACCCTCTATGTCAAGATACGCACAAAGTGCAATTTTATTACGCCGGAAGGAGCTTTTGATTTAAGCCGTCAGCTTTAGCAGAGCTCCCTCTGTCGTTTTACCCTTCTGCTACGCGTATTGACACTGATACAGAGGCAAGCTATTTTCTAAGCTCTTTCTGATATGAACGTCCATAACTCTTTCCATTGTTTTCAGATAAAACGATGTCAAGCTTATAGGATGGTATGATTTAAATAGTTCACTAGGCTTGTTGCCTGGTTTGGGGATAAAAACTACGTTGACCTCCCTCCAGGTTTTCATTCCACCACGGTATGCAGCGTTTTACCATAGTTCGCTTTAGCTTATAGCTGTTTTTTTAAGAGAAGGGAATGACGTCGTTTAGTTGGGATTGTGCCTCGTCTGCATCCACTGTTACTTATGTTGCTGACGACAGCAAGTCAGCTTTGACTGCTAAATTTTCACGATATGTTTTCCAATTTGTATGTTTATATGTCATACCGGAGCGAGTTCGATATTGCATCCTAACTTGAATACAATGTGCATGTGATTTGATAAGATATCTCGTCGGATACGTGCCAGGATTGAGCGATATTTTGTAGAAAAGGAGATGAGAGAGTGTAGTCTAAGATTTCCTCTCTTATGAAGTTTCTAAATCTGAATTGGTTTCCCTTATTTTATTATTCTAAAAGTGACTCACCTATTTTGTTTGTATCACGGCTGGATTGTTTTATGTACATTGGCGTCGAAACCGATGATAACGTTTACTTGCTTGTCTTCACAGTACGGGACAAGTTCCTGTACTGGTGTTGGAGGCACCTTATCAGTGTCTCCAGAAAATTACGCCGATTCACATACGAAATTATGCAATTTCCGGCTTTTGTGACGTTCAGTTTGTTCTGCCACCAGATCCCAAGTTATGAAGCGTGAATATATCTTTTGCAATAAAAGGGATTGCCTTCGGTTTACAAGGATTTTTGGTAAAACCGTTCTCTTTGGTTTTACTTTTTAAACCAAAAGCCTTACCACAGCCCTCGAATAATTCCAACAGCGATGTTTTCTTCAGCACATCACTGGCTTAAGGTGTTCGAGGCACCCATAATTCGGTGCAGGTTTGCCTGACGTTAGCCCTCTGACACCGTACGCATCGTGACTTAGAGCTCTGGTTCACTATCTTGTTCGAGTTTTTGAGTATGAGTTTGTTCTGACCATATCCATACAAGACCAACTCTACGAGCCGCTTCATAGGACTTTCGTTTATTCCAAAGAAAATGACGCACTTGGTCTTAGTCTGCGCCACTTTGCCAGAGGTCTTTTGTACGTCTGCCTTATCGAATTATATTTCGTGCAATAGAAGAGAGTTGTACAAAGTACTGGTTTCTGAGACAGAGTCACTTAGTAGAGATAAGTTCTCTTCAAAGACCTCTATTTCCAAGACAATGCTTGATGACTTCGTAGAGGCATCATTCCCTGTAATTCTTGGAATTAATTTATTAATTGTGATTCCCACGAGTAAATAGGATAAATTGTTACAGGTGTTATTCCCGCATAACCACAGAAAGGTTATCTTTAAGTCAGAGGGTGTCTGGTATCTGAAGTTCGCGAACTATTGACTAAGTACACCCTTAGCCATTCATTCATCGGCGCTTGCTGTTCCACTACAGGATTAGAGATTTTTTTTACGGAGATTAACTTCTCCTTTACTTGGGCTTGTGATCGGCAGGATACATAAATGTCAATTGCATACAAGCATCCAGGCGGAGTTAAAATATTTACCGCTATTGCTTTATATTTCTCCCCCGTATTTGTATTGCTACTGTACAGCTCTTGGGATTGGGTAAATTTTCTAATATTTTCAAATATTCTACAGACCGCTCTATTTGTATGTTGAATTACCATGCTGCTGATGCTAAGAATTTGCTGATATTTTCGCATCTAAGTCATCCAAGTTTGAAGTTTCTCCACTATCGGTTATTTAATATGGTGACTTGGCTTTTAAGTGCGCCGTTCAAATAAGACCTGTGGAAATTGTTTCAAGCGATTTTCACAAATCAATGACGTCATATATTGAACTGACTCCCACAAAGCCGCATTGACTGCCATGGAGCGTTGTCGACTGTCTACATAGAACTCTTTCGTTCATCTTCATAATATGCGACATTTATCAGTTCATCGGTCTGCAGTTGTTCCACTTTCTCGTGTTGCCTTTGCCTTTATACAGTGGAACAAGGGAGCTCTTACCCACTGCTTAGACTCTCCTTCACCTTTCATTTATGTCGTAATTCTACTGAACGATATCACGAGCCATATAAAAGGCAAGATTCTCAGTTGTCACCTATGTATACTTCGAAGGATATGTGATCCAGTTCGACTGCATGCCTCTGATTCGTTATACTAACTAACTACGGCTTCCTTTACGTCTCTCCTTTCCTTTTTAGGCGCGACCGCCGACGGAGAGAACTGCGCCGGATTTCCTCATTTAATTACGCATTAAAGTACTATTTACCATCGTTGTTTATCTTCAATATGTTTCGGCAATGGAATCTTTTGCGAGTTTTTTCATCCTTGTGCCGTAATCTTCCAGATGTTTACTTATTTGCCGGGCTTCAACGTTGCATTTATCCTACTGCTTCTCACCAACTCATCATGGAAATTGTTGTCCTGACTTCAATTTGATCGG
This sequence comes from Volucella inanis, assembly GCA_907269105.1. Lineage (NCBI taxonomy): Eukaryota > Metazoa > Arthropoda > Insecta > Diptera > Syrphidae > Volucella > Volucella inanis. The sequence continues at coordinate 204,131,084 of OU026153.1, read as the reverse complement.
GTAAATGGAAATTTTGTCTGTATTCCTCCAGCTGGAATGTTCCATTTTGTCTGATGGTGGGATGTTGTTCGTCATCACCTTTAACATTATGCAGAAATAATTTTTTCAGATTTCCACCACCTGTGGTTCTACTATGAAGTTACTTCTCCATACTAAGTCGATTGTGAAATTCAATTCTTCCAAGTGAGATGTTAAAGAAGTCACACGACAGCGCGCCACCTTGTCCAAAAACTTTTTTTTCACATTAAAAGTCTCGGTTAAGTCGTTACCGACCTAGACGTAGCCGCAAGCGTTATCAATCATTATTTTGCACGAACGGGCGAGTTTGCTCTATGTAACTTGTCTCTATAAATGCTGTCATTTATGGGCTTAAAATCGATGTTTAAGTTTTTTAAGTTTTTTTTAAGTACCTTTTCTGGTTTGAAACCGCAGTGAAAGGGACTAATCAGGTGGTTGGCGAAGGATTTTAGACGCTCACGTAATGTGGTAGATCTTGTATCTGATGTTGATGAGGCTTATGCTTCTATAGTTGGCTCAGTTGAGGGTGTCTCTTTTCTGGTGGACCGGGCATACGGTGATGAGATTCCATTAATCAGGCATATTCTCTTCTGATTTAAGAAATGAGTTGTTGTATGTTTTACGCAGTCTTTTCCAGCAGCTTAGTATAGCTCGCTCTGTAAGCGAAAAAATCCAGCTGATTTGTTTGACTTTAGTTTAGATATTGCTATCTTTACTTCGTTTTGATCAGGATGGAAGTTTTGGCTATCATTTTTTAAGTTGAATGGTATATTCTGCCTGATTGCGGGATGTTGGGCTTATATAGTCCGACTGTGGTTCTACTTAAAGGTATCCTTCTTCATCTCTACATGCTTTAGTACAGGTCTTCTTACCTTGACACGTTCTTTTTACATGTTGGTAAAACTTTCGTACGTTATTCCTAAAGTACAATCTCACAGTATCTTAAAAGTTTTGAGAATCCGATGTTCTTACCACCTCTTCTACTCGTAGAGCCCCGTTCTCGTCTTTCGTTACAGTGTCGCTTTGTAAGCTTCTTGTTTACCTGCATGTGCTTTCCGCCATTATTTAATAAACCTAGATTTTCTTGATGGTGGTCGGGTGAAACGCAGGACATCAGTTGCGAATTCTCTAATGGCATGTTGACAGCGTTGCCACTGGTCTTCGGTATTTGATACTGGCGTTAAGACTTTACTGGATACGCGTTTAGCAAATATTCTGGAGGTTTCTTGCGATTACAACTTTTTTACTTTATATCTTCTAACAATAGTTCTTCTGTATTGTGGTTCTTCGTACCTTGGCTGCAAAGTCAATAAGCCTAAGTCCGTTGCCAGACCATGCCGTTTATAATATACCACTTTCCTACCAAAGATGTCGTGCTTTCTTATTGTGACGAACTTTGTTATCGTACTAGGCGAGCTTAACTCCATACTTTGAATATTGGCAAGGAGGTCGTAGAAACATTTTTTTAAGTTGTCGTCTTTTTCTTCCGTAGGAACAAACTCTTAGCATCGTTATCGTATTTGAAGCAAGCAAGTGCCTCTCTCATAGAGATTGTTTTCAATCTCAATCTAGATGGCCAAAATATTTCTTCTAGCACATGATTTCGATAACCAGAAGTCTGTTACATCTACAAGTTTGGAGCAGGGTGAATACTTCTTCTGACGAACTTTAAGTATACTTAAAATATTCAGAAGTGAATTATGTCGATAAGGAATGCTTCATCCAATTTAACGCAAGTTGCCTTGAGTTAACTATTATAAAACGAACTACAAAAGCTCTTTAACAAATGAGTCAGGAGTTTTCATAACCGAACATCATTGCAGCCTCCAGAACAAAAACGAATGACAATTTTTCTATACAAAGAAATGTTCTTTGAGTGCTGCGAAATGTTGACACAAGAGTTATGTCATGCGCTTTTCATTACAATTTTCACACTTGTGGGTTTGTCTAGCCTCCAGGCGAATACTTATGCACACGGATTTCCATAAGCATACTTATTAATAACGCTGTCCAAAATACCACTTCCTATTCGTTCCGCGTAGACAGTGGAGAATCATATCACTGACAGCTAAAGCTAACAACAAAGCGCCCCCAACTGCGCTGAAAATTCCAACAAAGCATTTGGAAAGACAAAGCTGTTCCATAGCATGGGGTCAAACGTTATTGCTATCGCCAGTCCGTACAAATGGCTCTATTCATTCGATGTGTCGCGTTTTTTTCTCAGCTTCTCCGACGAATCGATATCCAAGTAAGTAAAACCATCCCACTTACCATAGCAGAAGAAAAATTTCAATTGAACGAAGTATCGTGGCGGCCCGGCTATAGTATGGTAACATGGAAAACGCTTCGCGTTGATCATCCGCACTGGCAACAGGTGTCAATTGAGTTGCCAGCGCCCGAAAGAGCAGCGGCGCTTTTCACCATTAGTACCAATAATACGCTATTGACACGTATTAATGGCCATCGATGCTTCGATGGATTCGCGTATACCATATAACCGTAAAATATCACTTCGACAACCGACAACAATATGCCCCTCTCCAAATAAACAAATAAAGAGGTATGAGGGATCGCATCTAACTTCACAGCAAAAGTCCAGAGAGTGTACACCACTCTCGTACACACAACATGAAAATCGTGAGCTCATTAAAAGCAGTCACCTGACAAAGATATTATAGATTGCTATCTCTCGGGCAGATGAAGCTTTCTGAATCTCTTATGATATGTAGATACATTGAGTCCGCTCCGCTTAGCCTCAATCCGTTGGTGTCTCTGAACGATCGCTTGCGATCGATATCTTTCGATAGCGCCCAAATGGAGAGTGGAGAAAGAGAGAAAGAGAGAAAGAGAGAGAGAGTCGAAAAAAATCGTTTCCATTGTGTTATCGATAGTGAAACGACGCGACTATCGCGCGCCATAAATAATAATTGTCAGTAGAAACTTCAAGGCGCCGGCCGGCTGCCCAGCCGTGTGTTCACATGGGTGAGTCCGCAAGAACGACATGTCCGAAGCTGGTGCTGATACTGTACTCGTAGCTGGTGCTGCCTGACTGGATGACCGAAAGTGAAATTTGTACCTCGTATAGTGTTGTGGCAAGCACCTGGGCAAGTTCCTAATTTAAAACATGACGAGGAATTAGTTTCGTTTCAGTGGTGCTTTCTGGGACACATCATAATCGTCATCATCATAAAAGTAGGAGTGGGTGTAATGTGGATAATATCCTCAGGGGGGGCTTCATTTTAATCAAACTGTTGTTTTGTTATTTCGCGGTCCTGCCCTTTTTTCTTGGTACGGGGCCACATTCGTGACTTGGAAACGGGAAATGTGATAAAAATATTTCCTTGACCGCGCTTCATGGTGTGACTGGCATCGGTGTAGTATGTCAGGGTTTTGTCAGTTTTAATTTGGTAACTCCTTAAGGCAAATGTAGGGCAGATGGATGTTTTTTTTTTCCAAAGGTGGACCTACAAACACCTATGCATATTACGGATGTTGCAGTAGGAGGTGAAAGATACTTTTATCATTACGGACATCAGAAAGTTTGAAATCTTTGTTTCCACTTCGTGATGCAGATTTCAAGTCTTGTGGACGTGGTTTGATTTTAACTTCCTGGCAAATGCCTCTACCGCTAAGGGGAAGACAATTGGGTTACTGGCTTAAATGGATGTTATAGCCGACATTTTCCTTAATTAAGAGAAAGGCAAGATATTGTGATTCTTGTGATTTAGCGAGCTTGCTTCTTATCATACGTGGCATACGTGTAACAGCCATAAGTTTCCGACAAATAGACGTTACAAAGGGTGCTTCCACAAGAGATGTATTATAGAATCTGTGTTTTAAATAAAACCTACAATTCTTTAAATTTTCTCGTAATTTTCAAGAGTTGGAAATGTTTTGCAGATGGCAGTCGTAAACCCAGCTTTTAACAGAGCCAAACAGATAGAAGTCTAACATTGTTAGGTCGCACGATCTGGCGACCAATGTGTGTTACCAAAATGCAAAATACCTCGATTGTTTCGCAACTTGTATGGGATGTAGCACCATCCTATTGATAGTAGAGGTCGTCCGTATCCCTATCCATATACTACACCTCTTATTGAAACCCCTATTACAATTGGACTTAATATTGGAAATTAGACCTAATCTACATATTCTAACTTGTACTTGAACTTGTAAAGCAATTTTGGGAACTGCACCGAATTCGTACCGAATATTGGCTAACAGTGACACCAGTACTCCATTTATTTCACTCCGGTAAAAAGTCATGCATAATAGAAGGCTTTAGTTGCTAATGGCAGCTTACTTAGGTTGCGCTTTGTCTTTCATCTTCAGTAGGAGGGATTACTTCCTTACTGCCTTCATTTAGATAGCTCAATTGGTTGAGAGTTCTCTTATTCTTTAGTATATATACCGCTTTAGTAGACATCGGTCTACAGATCCAACGTCCAAGATGGCTAGGGCATGTTGTGCAAATGCACATCAAAGTTCCGGGTCAAAAGAGTCTTTGATTGTACCACCGAAGTATGGCGCAGCAGAGGATGATGGAGTGCGACCTGGAGTGCGGCATTAGAGGCAGCTGAGGGGAGATCGTGCTAATTGGAGAGGCTTTTTGGTAGAGGCCCAGGCTCACTCCTGACTGCAGAGCCACTTAAGAAATTCTTTAAGTAAGCCATTGGTATCGACAGCTCAAATTTAGGTATTATTTGGAGTAACACCTCTACACTCCCTTTCTTTTTTTTCTGTTATTTCTCCGAAAAAGACGATATCTTGCGGTGGTGGTTAGATAAAATCCAGCCATCAGCTGCGACATTTCAAACGTCTTCTTATCACTAATACAGATGGTCTTTGGTTAGGTTAAAGGTTAAAGGTTAGGTGTCCGGCAAAGTTATATATACTAGACTAGAAGTACAAGCAAAACTGATTTCGAATCTGATGGATCTGTTCGGACGATGTATTTAAAAGTAGTTCGCCTATGTGCCTGCTGAGAACAACAAACACTTATAGAAAGAGACGCTATTAAGAATATGATGGGCCGGACAAAAAAAGGATGAAAAACTGCGACGTTTACTACGGTGGTTGTTATCGATGGCATAAGCAGCGCCTATCTGGATCCGGATTCGTTATTAAATGCAGACTTAGAGGAAAAAAGTGTTGTTGTTGCCTTGTCACATCGAGAGAAGAAAGATGAAAACACCAAAGATAGCTTCTACAAACCCTTGGACAAGACTTTCGGGCAGTGCCCTAGATATGACATTAAAATTGTCCTGGGTAATTTAAATGCAAAGCTAGGAAGAGAAGGCATCTTTTGTGATTTTGTTGGAAGGTATAACCTGTTCTATAGCGCTTCCAATAATAGATTCAGGCTTATCGATTCGGTTTGATCGGTTTCTATATACATTTCGATATACACAAGGAACCCCTGATAAGTTAATCGTCAACCAGATTAACCAAAATGCGATCGACGCAAGGCACTCCTTCAGTATTATTGATGTTCGAACGTTCCGAGAGGCCAACTTGTTGCAGTTAAAGCACGGTTGCGAATATCCCGAACAACACAAAGGCAAGCTAATACTGTGAAGAAGCTCGATATCGAATACCTACAATCGATAGAGATCGCCAATTTCTTTTCCGATTGAGTCTCCCTAAATATCTTAAGAGGTCATATGCCGCCAGTATCAAGTATTGATAATCAGTGGCAGCAATGCCAAAAAGTCTTCAGAGATAGCGCCTCTGATGTACTGCGTTTCACTAGGCCATTATAACAACGACGACGAGAAAGAAAGAACATCACTATTCTTCACCGATCCTTAAGAAAGAAGACCCTCTTAACTGCGCCAACAACAGAATCTTAACAAATCCTATATGCCGTCTTGTGTAAACGCCTGAAGCCTCTTGTCAACAACCTGATTGGTCTGTATTAATGTGGCTTCAGGCCAGGAAAGTCCAAAACACAGAGCAATATCCAGTTGTGGCATCCTTGTTTAAATTGTCCATTTGTACAGGATGACGATTAAGAATACTCGCTGCTATATCAAGGTCGTTCATGACTTAACCCAGACCTTTGATGTGAGAAAAGGATTTAGACAACGCGACGCGCTATTATGCGATTTCATTGACATAATCGGATGAAAGAAGCGTGATGTCAGTGGCGTTTTCTCGAGTATTAAAACGGAAGAGGGGAAGATGGGCTTAACGATCAATGAAGGCAATAGCAAGTACATGTTTTCAACTAGAAAGAACACCCAGCCATGACGTCTCGGGCAGAACGACACCTCAAAAACTTGAAGATCTTCGTGAGCTATGTATGTCCACCTTCTGTTAAATGGGTAATGTACAGGGTCCGGCTAAATGATCTTTAATAAAAACGCCATTGTAAATGCTATTTAGATTTTATTTTTATTGAGTTTTGAAAATTCAGCTGATTTCTGAAAGTTTCTATCAATCGAGCAGTAGTTTGATGCGACATTACTGTAATTTCTTGGCATATTTCTGCTTTCAATTCGTCAATGGTTCGGAAATAATGTTGAAAAACCTTCACTTTCAGGTAGCCCCAAAGCAAAAAATCGCATGGGCCAAGATCGGGTAAACGCGCAGGCCACCCAACGTCTTCTCTTAACAAGATTACGCGTCCTGGTAACAAATGGGCTATGAAGTGGCCTTTCATGGAGTTGCGCGGATTTTCTGGTGCCGGACCCTGTATAAACTCCCTTTGAATAAAGTAGACCCAATATGTAAGCTCTTTTACATGTCTGCTTAGAAGAAAATAGCATAGCACCCCTCCAAACTCAAAATCCAAAATGAATCTGCGTTTTTAAAGCTTTTATATCTCTTCATATGTATATGACCGAATTCACTTCCAGCTACTTATCACGAAAAATTCTGCAGATCTGCAGATTTGTCTAATTGTCTATTCTTCAGACTCTAAAATACGGCTTGTCTCAGTTACGTGGATGCATTTTCCATCACACTAACTCTACTTTGTGTTGATCAATCTCCCTTCTATTGATAGTGGTATCTTGAGCCAGCAAGCCCAATCTGACTTTCCCTGCACGTATTGCTCCCAAACCTATCTAAAATGTGGCTCTAATCTAGTTTGCATACGATCATGCTGTGTGCAAACATTTTAAGAGTATCGCAATCTGTTGAGCGCACGCTAATTAAAAAAAAAAAAAAAGATGCACGGCTTTTCCAAATGCAATCAGAAATTTTAGTGCAATGAGATTTGTGTGGATCCCAGATCGTAATATAATGTCGGGATATGAGCTTAGAGTTGAACTTGCTATGCAATATTGAGAAAAGGAATTCGCAGAACCTGAGTCCAAGTTAGAACTACTAAAACCTTCGGTTCCGGTTGGGTTTCCATTAGTAGATAAGCTATTTTCTAACACCGTTGGACGTGAAAATGAAAGTGTAGTGGGAGTTATAAGGCAGCCAGACCAAACGGCATTCCTTCTTTTACTCAGAAAGAAGGACTATATACTAGTTACTAGTGTTTTAACGGAGTACTATGTATGTGCTTACCACCTTTGTATGATAACGATGAGCGACACTAACTCGAATGATACTTGCTTGTGGAAGTTATGACGACACTGTGGATCACTTTCCCTGTGCATTCACGGCTTTTCTAACAACAAATGATCCCTCTTATCGTTTTATAAGTCTGCTCGACTCATATCTTGATATTGGCCTTCCCCTGATTTCCTCAGGGTGTCGGCCAATTTCTGCTTCTTTCGAACAAGTGGTTCCTGATTCTATTATGAAAACTTTTTCAATAATTCTACTTTTGGTCTCCAATATCTACAAATATCTCTTTCAAATCCCTCATCTAAAAAATGTATAAGGTTAAAGTCGAACAGAACCAGTTGACCCTGATTCATCTCATCTGAGGCTTACTATGCTCCTTCAGAGCAGTTTAACCGCTTAACTTTCGCCATTTGACCTGGTTTTATGGTTAAAGCACATGTCTATCTAGTCTGTTTTCTATCCAACTTCAGATGCATTTCCTTTTTCCATTGTCTGTCTAATTAAATAGTGAAAGAAGTAACTGGTAGACAGAAGGAGATTGAACTGCAAAACTGTATCCAAATCCCGCTTCCACTGCGCCAAAATTGAATCTCTTATGGTGTATCGATCAATACAATGTGTGGTGGTGCAATGGCTTGTCCGCATCGTTCGTATGTCTTCTCTGGGTGGCTTGTTCACTTCATAGATAGCAATTTAGTTGGCTTTGACTGATCGTGTAGACAATGTCAAGGATCTGCACAGCAGTTAATTTATCTAAATCAATGTAATTGAAACATTCAAGTGATTGGTGTGCTCGAGAGCCGATTGATTTGTGAAGACCTATTGATGTTGATGTTGGGATTTGAAGGTATGTCTACATAATGAAGTATACAAACTTCAACGCGATGATTTTTTACATTAAATAATAACCACGGGAACCTGACAAACGTGAGAACCCAGACCGAGTTCAAAGAGTTTATGCAATGTTAACTTGCCAGCCTTGGCAAACATAAATCTCAGCACAAGGACCTCCTTTGCATTCTAAGTGAGAGGTCTCAGAATTCAGAAGAGTTTCTTATTATTTGCAGCTGTATACCATCCACTTCATCAGCAATGTTTGTCACCCATAAGTTGTTATCCATGTTGGGCTTCAATTCAACGGAACTCATCTCACTTTGTCAACTTGTCCATCAGTTCAGTGTAGACCATAACAAACCACGTCATTCATCGGATCCTCTTACTTTTATTCTGCGTCAGTAATTTCCATGGCATTAAACCATCTCAGGTACTTCAGCAGCTGCACATGGTTACCTGCCGGGACAAAGTGGTGGAGAAATTAACACTTAACCGCGTGTGCATTATTTTAAAGCACCAGTTAAACACTCCTGGCCACACTCGACTCATGGCTAGATGGCTACGTTACGTGTACTGTATGCCCAGTGTGTACCCATTGATTTGCGCTCATTATGGAACGCTAACACTATGGAGAATTGACAAACTGATGTATGTATAGTAGTACCAGTTCTTTCATCTCAGTTCAACATTAACCACCGCTGGTGACAAGCAATTGGCAGGCGGGATCAAAATCCATTAGCAGCTCCTTGTCGGGTTGTTTCGACACAGAGGGAATCGCCAATTGATTTTCATTCTTGTTGTCCCATGTGAAAATATGTGCAAGTCTATGCGCTCCAGGGAGGTCTTCACTTCTCTCAGCATGGTACACAGATGAACATCTTCTATGGAACGGGACAAACCAGTGTATGAAGGTTAATTTGTGTGTGCTCGGTGTTTAATTAAGCTAAAGAAGAATAATATTGGCTTACTTGAAACTGAACGTTTGTCAGAGTGGCTTTTTGGCAGATGCGATGCGGTATCCTACTGACTTTAGAGTATGCTCCATCAATTATGTTGGCTGGAGTCCTTGTTAGGTGCAATGGTACATGTGAAGAAGGCCTCAGCTAATATTGAATTTTGCCAACTCTTGATTTTTGATGGCTTCGAGCTGACATTTATGTATACACTCCAACCTATGTATGGATCAGGAGACATGACATATTCTGCTGGTTCTTTTTTCCCAGACTGAATGAGGCTTACCGTGAAGGTTGCAATATTATAAGAGTGTTGACTTCTATTTATTTACGTAGACACCTTGCCCCTTGATACAAGATATCGTATAGTTGTAAATCCAACCATTCGATAGTTGGAATGTCAACTTTTAGTTTCTTCCAAATGACTGCGTACTTAAACGGTTCCATTTATGAGCATTTGAATGAGGTTTTGCTTTCGAAAATTTATGCTCAGCATGAAGGTCATGCATTCCGCTGAACAATGACCTCGTTAAAGTTCACAGAAGAGATGATCGATTATAACTTCGTTACAAATTCCATTATTTTTTCTTTAAAGCCAAAGTGGCTTGTCTGCAGATGACTAACTACTTTTTTTGTAATTTTGAGTTCTACATATATAGGTACATTGTTTTTGCTTGATTTTTGAAAAATTTAACTAAAAACAATTAACTCAAACAATTTTTAAAGATCTACATAGGGAAAATTGCATTACCATTAAGATACTTACATTGTTTTGCTTTTTTTTAAAAATATTCGTACTTATATTGGCTCAGGTAGATCTATAAAATATGTTGCTAATCCACTTAATGTAGTGGCATAGCTACTGCATAGCGTCTACGGCTATAATCATTCCAAAACATCGGGATCATGTATCCTTTTTGTAAATCTTCTTGAATTTACTAGTGTCTGAGTTGCTTGTAAGAGGTGATTCATCGTGAGGTTTTATTTTCAATAGGCTTTTTTTGACAGATCACGTCAGTTCTATCAAACTCCTTTGTCATTTTTGTTTAGCATCGTTTGGCAAGTCGTTATAAAAAGACACTAAAGACACACACTACAACAGCATCTCCAAATTGTTCAGCTGTATTACGAAAATCAGCGTTCTGTGAGAAATGTTTTTCATGCAATTCGAGAAACTTACGGTGCGCATAATCGATCTACTGAAACCACTTTTGCAAATACCATTCGCAAATTTAAGTCCCATTTTACGTTAGTGGGTAATACTCTACCGGTTAGACCACATCCAGCACGTAATGAAGAGACTATAGTAGGTGTAGCTGAGAGTATACGCGAAGACCGTGACGAATCGATTAGTCGTTGTTCTTAGCAGCTTGGCTTGGCGTATTCGACAACTTGGCCTATTTTACGAGAGGATCTCGGCCTTAAAGCGTACAAAATTCAACTTGTGCAAGCATTGAAGCTAGGTGACTTGAATTTTCGTCATATTTTCAGTGAATGGGCTCTGGAAAAACTCAATGAAAATCTGGCGTTTTATCGTGAAATTTTGTTCAGTGATGAAGCTCATTTCTGGCTCAATGGATGCTTTAATAAACAAAATTGCCATAGTTGAGCTGATGAGCAACCTGAAGAGTATCAAGAGCTACCATTATACCCATTAAAAACAACGGTTTGGTGTGGTTTATGGGCTGGTGGAATCATTGGTCTATATTTCTTCAAAAATGAGGCAAATCAAAATGTTACCGTCATGTTAACGGACTATGTGCTTCCTGAAATTCAAGCACATGGTCTTGGTGAGCTTTGGTTTCAACAAGACGGCGCTACTACATATAGAGCGCGTGAAACAATGGACTTGTTGAGAAATCATTCTGGTGAGCACTTAATTTCAGGTTTTGCTACGGTAAATTGGCCGCCTAGATCGCGCGATATCACACCTTTGGACTATTTTCTCTGAAGATGTATAAAGTATCAGGTCTTCAGGAATAAGCCAGCTACGATTGACGGTTTGGAAGCCAACATTACTCGCGTTATCCGCGAGATACCAGTCGCTATGCTCGAACGGGTCGACAAAATTAGACCTTCCTATTGGACTAGCTCAGATGTATTCATGGCTAATATTTACATAACATTGTTCTTAAAGAAATAAATGCCATGAATTTTTCTTCTAACTCATAATAAACATATTAAGTTTGCTTTCAAATTTATGTGTTTTATTTTATATTATAAATCAAAGTTTACGATGAATCAACCTTTACAAGATGCCGGAAAATTAACCATTCAATTTTGTATTTGAATTACTTTTGTACTAAAAAAAAAATGATATTAAGAGATGGAACTCTTTATTTGGATCTTTACCAAGTGGCTGCCGCCAGTGTTGATACGCAATTTGTACCCGTTTCATGCATTTTCCTTGATTTTCTGCAAGATTTCCGGTTATAAATGTTCGTATTCCTGTCGAATATTCTCTTTAAGGGCTACGATTGTCTGCGGCTTGTTGGCATAAACCCACTGCTTCGAGTAGTTTTAAAGAAATAAGTCTCTGATGGCTAAATCGGGCGACCTTGCTGGCCATGCGAAATTTCCAAAACGGAAGATTACGCGACCAGATTACCAGATTACGCTTCCTTCACAATATCCATTGTGGCTCGTGCTGTGTGTGCGGTCGCACAGTCTTGTTGAAACCATATGTTCACCAAGCCCCGCTCAACCAATTCTGGCAATAAGAAGTCGTTTATCGTGCCCTGTAGCGTTCGCTTGATGATTTTCGACATAAAATTGTCCTCTTCGTTGCTGAGATTAAAGATATCTTTACAGTAATTCACACGCGACTAATGGTCAGGAGGCATTAACTGATGCATTGTTTGCACTTCGTACGGAAGAACATGTGTAAGTCTTTCACTAAAATTCGCTGTAGATTCCATCTGGTGATGCCCAATTGCGTGGCCCGTCGTCTGGTTAATGTTTCTTCGTTCTCAGCGACATCGGCAGCCCCAGCCGCGATATTCTCGGCCAAATGACCAGTTCGATGTTTGCCTGGTTGGCGCGACACAATTAGGAAATCGACGTCGAAATTCACCGACCGATTGTTGATCAAAAACATCGACACAATTATTTCACGCTCTTGCGGGATATAACTCTCCATTGCTTATCTGTTTGTATATTGCAGCTGTCCAGTTCACAAATGTCAAATATGATTGACGTACAACGCTATTTGCAAAAATTATACTATCTTCCGATAGGGTGATTACTTTATCGCGCTAGGTTCAAAGATTTGGTCCTTTGGAGACGCAACAGATTTCTCTATTCCAATATTTGTAAAACTGTATTGTCAATATATCCATTCGATATATCTCGAATTTTCCGTTTTCGTGAAAACACTTCCTGCGGTGCGTGCACTAAAACCTCTTTTAGATACTTCGTTTCTGAGTCCGACACGGAAATTTCTATTCCCGTAATTTGAACTTTAAGCCTCCATGCCACACTTTATCAAAGTCTTGCGAGACATCAAGGAATATGCTTTAGAAAATCTCTTTTTCTTCCAAAGCTTTCACACTTACGTCAGTGATTCTATGCACCAGCCCAATAGCTGAATGCCTACTCTTGATCCCAAACTGATGATAGATAGATAGATTCCCTTTTTGCTGTCAAGCTTTCAATATACACACGGCTTTTTAAGTTTTTAATGGTTTCTCGCAGCAGGTTACACAGGTTACTCAAACGGGTTTTATGACGTCGAGCACGACTTTGTTTGCCACTTCTTACGGGCTTAGCTTTCTTGTCCTACCATTTCTTTTATCTCCGGCGGATAATTTACATCGTAGTATGTTGGTTTCTCCCTTTGATACGAGGGCTGTTTGGTGAGTAGCCGGATTGGAAGATAGATGGCGCTACTGAGCCAAAATGAGTATACCATCATTTGATACAACCTCTTTTAGCCCGATTGTCAATATTTGGTGAGAATCCGACGCTTAGTTTTGTTTTGACCCCGATTTCAAAACATCGTGTTAGTGTTTTTTGCGACCATGAAAAAAGGACAGTGTCGCTGCGTGATCGGATTCTTATTTTTAAGTTTCAAAACCTGCAAGAAAATCAAGTCCATTTTCGATGTTGTATAGGGGACTCATTCATCTTCCTGTACAACTGTTTACCGTTGGTTCGCAGGGTTTTGTTGTGGCCGTACAAAAACGGTTACCGTACAGAAAACCGTTTACAAAATCCATGATATTGTATTTGGCGGACTCCCGAGTGAAAATTCGCAAGTTGGTTGAGATAACAGGCATCTCAACTGAACGCGTTGGCCATATCTTGCACGAGATTTTGGACATGAGAAATTTGTGAGCGCGATTGTTGCCGCGTTTGCTCACACCGGAGAACAAGCGCAATCGTGAGACCACTTCAAGGACGTGCTTGGTAATGTTTAATCGGACGAATTTCTGCGTCGTTTCGTGATCATCGAAGAGACATGAATTCATCGGTACTCGTACACACCAGAGATGAAAAAACAATCAAAACAATGGGTTTTACCCGGTGAACGTACTCCAAAGAAGACGAAGACCGTGCTTTCCACCGGAAGGTTATGGCAACCGGTTTTTGGGACGAGCGAGGTGTGATCCACTTTGACTATTTGGAGAAGGGAAACACAATCACAGGAGCCTACTACGTTGATTTATTGGGCCGAATAACCGCCGGTTTGAATATCACAAAAGTGCTAGTTCACCACGACAACCCACCGGCTCACATCGGCTCACACCGGCTCACACCGGCTCACACCGGCTTACACCAGCTCACCGGCTCGTTACAGCCAAATTGGTCGAATTGCACTTCGAATTGCTCCCCCATAGTCCGTATTTTCCGGATTTGGCTCCCTGTGCCTTCTTTTTGTTCCTAAACTTAAAAAGATCGCTCGACGGAAAGAAGTACGTGTCGAACGAGAAAGTTATCGCCGCCGGGGAGGAGTATTTTCCAGGCCAACAAAATTCGTACTACACGGAGGGGTCAAAAGGGTTGCAGCACCGCTGAACCCGGGAATTCATCAAACAGCCCTCGAAGAGTTCAGCATATTGAACCTTTTCAACGAAGTGATCAACTTCGACTTCTTCAGTAACCTTCAGTAATTGTTGGATACTTCATATAAAAAGAAGAAATTGATAAGATCGTTAATACCCATAGCATGGAAGTAAAAATTGTGCTTCATACCAGCTTCATAGAGCATACTACCTTTCTGTGAGATGTACTCGTATCTTAAGCCCCAATCATGCAAATATGAGAGATACAAGTAATTGAAATTTATAGGGTGACCAGATGGTAATGATAGCTTTTCCAATTGTTCCATTTCAGTAGATTTCAACGTTACTGTCAAAATATTCATTAAGGTTTGCCATTTTACGTTTTACGCTTACCGAACGTGCCGAAATTATTAAAAAATATTATCGAAGTTCCAGTTCAGGCAATTTGTCCCACCGTGGAAAAGTTTGAGCTTGAGTACACTCTTTTGAATCATAAGCTATCAACAGAGGTTGGTGCGAAACGAAGAAAACATAATCGCCGTAGCGGCTAATTATTGACGAAGACCCAGAAATGTCAATTTGGCACCTATCAGCTGAATTTGGCATCCCCAGAGAGTCAACGCGGCTTATTTTGCGGTTGGATTTGGGCCTACATCCGTATAAAATTGTTGACCATGAACAACGTCGTGAGTTCTCTAATGGAGCGCTGGAAACGTTGGTCGGAGATCCGGATTTTGGTCAAAATACTAGGTGAAATTAAAAGTAACCACCCTGACCGCCAGAATGCGCTGCTACTGCAAAAAAGTTTATGGTGCCTTGAAGTCCGTTCATATTAAGGCAGACATGCCAAATTTCAATGCGATACTGTCTTCAGTTTTGTTTTGACAGCTGATTGTTGTTGACGTGTTTGGCATCATGTTGAGTATGGACAAAAACGATTTTCGTTCTCTCATAAAACATTATTTTTTGAGAGGCAAAACGGCGAAGGAAACAAATGAAAAGTTGGATAAATATTTTGGGGCTAATGCTCCGTCAGATTACACCGTCAAATATAGGTTTCGAGAGTTTCGTGGTGGCCGCAACTCCACTAAGGATCAAGTCCGCAGCTACAGGCCCTCCGCTGCGGTTACAGAGGACAATGTCAAAAAATGCATGAAATGGTGTTGACTGACCGGAAAGCGAAGGTGCGTGAGCTAGCAGATACCACAAAGATTAGTACTGAGCGCACATGCCATATTTTGGGCAATATTCTGCATATGAAATATAAAAAACGCGAACGCGAGAGCACTTCGTAAGAGTGTTTGGACTTGCTGATGCTGAATCGGGCGGACTTTTGGCGTCGATTGCTAACTGTTCAACACCGGAGAGCAGAATGAGTGCCCGGCTTGATGGGTCGGAAAGGTTATGGCGTCGGTTTTCTAGGATTGTCATGGCATACTCTTCGTGGACTACCTCGAAGAATTAAAAATCATAAACGCGAGTATTACTGTTCATTATTGGAGCAATTTTAGGCAAAAATCGCTGCAAAACGGCCTCACATGAAGCGAAAAAAAATTTTGTTTTTGCAAGACAATGCACCGGCGCACAAGAGCATCGCAACGATGGCTAAAATCAATGACTTACGGCTCCAATTGCTGTCGCATCCACCGTATTTGCCCGATTTGGTTCCCTCGGACTATTATCTCTTCCCAAACCTCAAAAGATGGCTCATCAATAAAAAATTCAACTCACGCGAGGAAGTCGTCGACGCCACGGAGGAGTATTTTGCAGACCTTCTGGATCAAGAAGTTGTAAAATCGCTAGAATAAGTGTATCAAACTAAAAGGGGACTATATTCAATAAAATAAAAAAACATAAAAAAAAAAAATTTTTTTTCATTCCGAAGGAGGTTACTTTTTACCCCACCTAGTAATCATCTTCTTAGACGAACTTCATTTTTACTCAGCAAAATTGTCGTTATTGGAGCGAACACAATTCACAAGTGTTCGGACAAGCATCAATGCATCCACAGAAATTGACAAATCTTTCGAAATAAGGAAGAAGACACCGTTACCGTCAATGGTCTCAGATATAGAGCGATATTAACCGACTTTCTATGATCAGAGCTCAAAAACATCGATATATCTGAGCTGTGGTTCAACAAGACGACTCTACATGCGAAACAAGCGACGCAACGGATGAAGGATGAAGGAGAAATTTGACGACTGGGTCGTACCATGGCTATTGAGATCACTCGATTTATTTTCTCTGAACGAGCTCGAAGCCAATATTTGACACTCTATTGCCGGAACAAAGCCGCACATATTAGACCTACTCACCAAAAATTATAAAGCAAAGCCGAGGCGGCCATTTGAATGATGTGCTTTTCCACACATAATGACATAGACGTACTTCGAAATAAAGTCGGAATCAATTTTATATTTCACTACTATCATTCTAATTTATATTTTTGAAGACGCTCTTTTCGAGCGCGGATCTCGGTGGGCAGTAAATGGTAAGGAAATTATGTTTATTTCTTATGTCTTTACGTCTCATGATGACTTACATACATTCGAGCTCTATTTTAGGGTCTTCACTATATTCGATAGAGTTTTTAATGTACAAAGAGGATTCGCCTTTGGCCTTTTCAGATGGATGTAAACCGTGATAGTCCTAAAGCCTTGTAGTTTTGCACACGATCCCCCTTTTATATGGGCTTAGAGATTAAGCAAACGTCAATATTCCCTACTTGCCACTTTTGAGTACTCACTTTGTCACTCCCTGGCTACTTTGCAACCTCGATAATTAGCTCGTGTTCTCCTTTGCAATTAATACAAGTTGCATAGGTTTGCGTGTTTACTTTATAGTCTTCGGAGAGATAATTTTCTGCGCATTTTATACAACCTGTCTCTTCCTGGTAATACATTTACGTGTGACTGAACCCTTGACATGGTTTGCTTCTAGTAATTATATTAGAAATCGCTTTTATTTTTCAAATTCGTTGAAGATGAAAGGAGGAAGGCTAGGTTTTACTGTAATTTTCCTTCCGTTCCGATTTTTGTTTCTCTCGTTTTTCTATGTTTATAGCAACAACAATTTTAAAATTCCAAAGTTGGTCTGCCACCTGCGGTAATAACTCCTTTCGTCTTATCAATTGGATGATTTGTATACTCTACCACGCTAGGAATACAAAAGGTGGATTTTATTCGCCCCTTACGAATGTCATGCTCAACTCGAGTAAATACTGAACCGAGATAGACTGAACTCGACAGTCTGAGTTCTGAAAACTTAAGATCTTCATATATGCCAATAGCCATTGGTTTCCAAGGTTTCCCGATAAACCCAGAAAAACTCTGAGCGCAGGGCATGTGGAACAGCTTCGAAAAAAAAATTAAGGAAGAGGTGACGATAGGTATAACACATGTCATAGCAATAGATGCATAGCTTCGAGAATCACAAGAGAATCGATCAAATAAAATAAATTTGCAAGCTAATTGTATAATCGACAGCTTACGCTATATACTGGACTCTCTCAATCAGATTACTGAAATTTACTACGACGTTGAATTAATTTATATATTTCCATAGAGGAACGAATTAAGACGGCCCGAAGTCTTTCTCAGGAAATCCGTCCAAATTTCCTTCACTCAACCCATACATTGCGTCTACGAAGCCGAAGACTTAACTATCAATCAAACCGCTGTTCGTTAGGACCTAAATACTTGTATACACGTATTGTAATAACATAAGCAGTCAAAAAGTGATTAGATCTCCAACTTTGAACATAACAAATTTGAGAATGCCGTGCATCTCTCAACAAGATGGCTAAGCAGCAGAAGATCACAGAAGGTTGGCTTCCGGGGAACTCGGGCATTCCAGGGAAATGAATTATTCTTGTCCTAAGATAAAAATTTAAACTAATGACTTGACGTTAAGTCACCAATGCCTTACGCCAAACAAATTTCAAAATGTTGTTTAGTTGCCGAGTTCGTTACACTCTATATCCAATTCGTGCTTCCACACCAATAACTCGCGTGTTCGCAGTCATTTGAGTTTAACAATGCACTTAAGTTCCCTGCAGTTTAACCCCAGTGTCCACAATTCCTTCTTTCCATATTTTAACCACTACTGTCCACATTCCGATAAAGGAAGTTGGTTACGTTCTCTATTTGTTGTTCGGCAATTTTGTTTCCATTATCTTCTGTGAAAACAAGCAGACGTCATCATAGTCCATCTCAGTCCCATATTTATGCCCGATAATGCTGCGTGAAGAGCTTCCCTGATTATAACAAAGAACAGCAATCGAGAAAGAATGCTATCTTGTTAAATTCCGCTGCGGACTTCGAATACAGCTTACATCTTACCGTCGATAACCTTAATTATAGCGACGAAATTTTCTGGTGTATGTACCTCTCCTTTGCAAAGCACGCCATATAACACTCTGCTTCTCTTCTGCTGTTAAAGGCTTCTCAAAGTCAATGAACAACAAGTGTGGTGGAGGTCTATACTCCATGGATTATTCAATAATTACCCGCTGCGCGTTGATATGCTCGTTGCACCAGAAAGCCTGCCTAATCGAAGGTTAAATCGAGATGTGTTCTTTCTCGTTCTACGAATAGAATTATGTACTCTAGCTGCTAGTTTGGCTTCTGTTTGAAACACGCATATGAGTATTGCTCTCCAGCTTCCATATTCAGTCAGGTTTCCTTTCTTAGGCAGTTTGACAATCATTACCCTTTCTCATGATTTTCTTATTAGTGGCAGTGAGGTTTTCCACTGGGATACCATCTATGCCAAATTCCTTGTTTTTCTTATATTCCGATATAATTTCAGTATTACTGGCATTGGAGATGCCTATTCAGGAATTTGTTTCCTCTGAGTAACGCCAATCATCAATCATCTACTGCTGTGTCTTCTGGCTATTTTGTACTCTAATGACGATGGTGTCTGTTTCTAACGAAAAATACATTTTTCACAGCCTTTTGGTGCTCGTCGAAGTCTATAAGAGTGGCGCTGCAGAGTGTCTAAGACTCTATGGCAAGGTGATCCCGTATTTGCTGGCGCATATGTGGATCCAGAAGTCTGTCGCTATTATATCTTGGTATTCTCATATTCTCACAAGATACCGATGTCTGCCTAATATTTACAATATTTCGGACACCTTTGATGCAATTTTTAAAGCGCCTGCTGATCGCTTTATGAATAAAAAGGTTCTATGTTCGCTGTCTATCAGTTGACAACCAGCTGATCTTGTGGAAATCTCTGTGCCTAAAAAGTGTGTCACCGTGGGGGTGGCCGTGGTGTAGTGGTATATGCATAGACTCCTCAAGCAGAGGGCCGCGGGTTCGGATCCCGTGCGAGGGAATTCTCTAAAAAAATATTTACATGGAATTTGTATGTAGTTATATGTAAATCCTGTTGGCGTCAACTCTGACATGAAGGCATTACACTGATGTTGGAGTGGTTGCTGGCTGGGCTAAATGTAACGAACTAACAACTAGCATATACTAAGACCCACTGGTTGAGGATGCACTGGCTCCAGTTTGACAACCACTTCTGGAAAAATATCGAAACCTAACACCTGAGTTTCAAAACTACTACAACAACGGCCCACGCCCTGGTGAAAAGGCAGTAAAAAAGTATTCATATCCCATTGGTGCGTGCGCGGAATTATACAAAAAAAAAAGCAATGACGTTACAAAAGTGAACAAAACCCTTTGCCAATGTTATTTCTGATGCTTCCATTACATGTTCTAGCCCTGTGTTGCGGCTTCCTACCTAAGTATTGAAATCACCCACCATGGCCAGGATGTCAAATCTTCCACTTTTCTATTTCACCTGAGACTCAGGTTTCATGTTAATTTGGGTTTTGAGCGTCCTTTTCCTTTTTATAGGGTTTTCCAATAGGGACTTGACAACTTTAAATTTAATTTGTGAACGCACTCTTTCACTAATCATCAAACTGTCATTGTCAATTTATTCAGTAAACTCAACTTATTCATCATGGTAAAGTACACTAAAGAGCTACGTACTCCGATTGCGTTATTGGTCGGGTGAAAACCCACATGTGCTTCATGAATCACCACTTCATTCACAAAAAATAACTGTTTGGTGCGGTTTGCATGCCGGCGGCATTATTGGGCCATATTTTTTCGTCGATGATAACGATCGTCACGTTACTGTGAATGGTCAGCGTTATCGCGCCATGATCACCGATTATTTTTGGCCCGAATTGGAAGATATGGACTTGAACGACATGTGATTTCAACAGGATGGTGCCACAAGCCATACAGCACACGCTACAATCGATTTATTGAAGAGTAAGTATGGTGAGTGTGTTATCTCAAGACATGAGCCAGTCGATTGGCCGCCTCCCCCGGCCACCGCTTGACTATTTTCTGTGGGGCTACGTTAAGTCATTGGTTTATGTCAACACGCTGACAACGTTGGAAGAGTTCAGAGCCAACATTGAACGCGAAATAGCGGCCGTTTCGGCCGAAATGTGTGGCCGAGTCGTTGAAAATTGGGTACAACGAATCGACTGCTGCAAACGTTCCCGCGGTGGCCATATGAATGAAGTCGAGTTCCATTCATAAATGTTTTGATTGTACTTCAAGCCAATAATAAAGTTTTTGAAATATCTCAAATGGTTTGCTTTTTATTTAAAAAAAAAGTTGTCAAGTCGTTATTAGAAAAACATATATTAAGGCAACTTACACAGCATCTCTTCTTTTAACCGTCTGTACTAGCATGTAAAGAAAATTGCATTTTAGAAAGTGTCGACTTATTTATTGTCCATTTAGTGGTGGCTCTTCTTCCCAGAACACATTGGATTTCATCTTACAAAATCTATGAAAAAAAATCTTCATTCTTTATTCCAAGAGGGTATTTGCTAGTACTGAACGCCCAACCCAAATTGATGGAGGCATTAAGAAGATTTATTGCCAAGTCTAGAAGAAGATTTGTTTTATTGCTTTCAATCAACGTTTCTAATCTTTTGTCTACTCATAGCCATCGCTAAATAATTTTTTAGTGTCCATTATTACCGACAAATCTTTCCACAATCTGATCCTTTTCCAGACAAATGCAGCATCTGCCGGAGGAGCTATAAAAATAATACGATCTACCAATTTTAAAGATCCAATTTGAAAATAATTAAAAAGCAATCTACCAGAGTTGGGGTATGATTTGCTCCGAGCCATCACGGCAAGAATCTCCTGTCCCTAGCCTTGTATAGATATACTCGTACTCATGCCTATGTTCCTTGCAGTAGGGTGGTCGTAAACTCTTCCATTCCATAAATGAGATTAGAAGCTAATTATTGCCGCCAGCAAATTGCCAACGAAGATGTTACGATCGTTTTCCTGTTGCCACTACTGTAGCACAGTAAAGTGCGGCAATTTACAATCCCAGCTCAACGTAATAATTAAACTTTATCGCTTCCCCAGAATTGGAATAGAAAAACTCCAAAGACTCAAGATAAAGAGTTGATTTCGATGTGTCATGAGGTCCAGGGAATCTTAGTTCTTGTCCATTCATCACGTAATCCTGGCTTGAAATAGCTATCACCCGAAGCCTGGTCAGTTATCTGGCGCAAATAAATTTATTGGTTCTCCAGCTTAATGGGATTATAATACAAACTAGTCAGACCCAAAGGCTAAAAGTCCTGTACGACGAATGCATAATTACTGAACTCTAATGACCTTTTAGCCTGATGGATGCAATCAGCTTTGAGCCGCTTACAAGCACTTACCGTCCATTAGGTGGCGTACCTGCGGGTGTGCGATCACATACAAAGAGCAGAACCATAATGCATCCTCAATGTCATGACCAATATGAAGCTCGAAATTTAACACCTTCCATTGTAGACAGTCTACGATCTTGGCCACACAGGGTTGTTGGCGGCTGCGAGTCGAGTTCGAGGTGAGATGGCTTTTGGTCTTCAAAGACACATCATCGAATGTGTACAGATTGTGTCATGTAGATTAGCCATGACTATGAGACTGGTCAGCCTAGTGGATAGGTTTCATTTGGTGCTGTGATTAATTTTTAAGTCTCGTGATCGCATTCGTTAACCGAAAAGCTGTGTACTCATCTGCATATGCCCACAAATTTTCCAACAGCAATAATAGTAACAGCTGCAGGCGAAGTGTCATGTAGTAGTAATGACTAAGGAGAATCGGTTAAGGCAGCCAGATCATTGATACTGAGTGCGAATTCGCGTTCATTTAGTGGCAGATCAGTCGGGAGCAGGCAGCCTTGAGTCAGTGTTAAGGGTAATTAATGAATACAACTGGCGGCTTTGATCGGTTTCCTTAAAGAAGTCTTTATATTTGTACGAGTACCTGCACACGAGCATGTGCATGGACTGCCACAGGACTATTTACTGCGGATTTGAGCATTTACATCTCTATATCTCTGACATTTGATTAGCAAACGATTTCCTGTGCACAGATGTGACCTACGTTATTGTTAAAAGTGGCGAGTGACTGCTCTAAAATAAATGCATACTTCGACACCTACTAAACAACCTTCAAGGATGTATCTGTAACTTCAACTAAACGCAGGAAATTCACATGAAAATCCACACTAGACGTATAGAGAAAAAATAACTACATCCTTATAGTTAAGCCTGTCTCGTTCCTTTTAGTATTTTTGAATCGTTTTACTTAATTTCTGCTGATTGCAACAATGGTCTCCTGGGCCTTGTGATCGGGTAAAGTCACCGCTAGTTTTATTTTTGTCATAGTTTCCAGTATTTCTTGCCTTATTCTGGTCCAATCGGAAAAGACGTTTTTCAGCAAGGGTATCACTTCAAATTTGCAGAAGTTTTTAGGCTTTATAAGAATCATACTTTGATCCCTTTTAGAAGAAGTTCTCTCTAATGGAAAGCTGATGGTTGTTTAAACTCTCAAGGGGGAGTCAGGCCTGATAAGTCTTAAGTATTTTTCTATCTGTTTTTTTGTAGAGTGCCCTTACAATCATCATTTTGTCTGGTTATTTAGAAGCCGATGAAGAAAAGTTGTTTCCTGCTCATGCCAAACTACTCTTTTGTTCGAAAAATGCTTTCCATTACTACGATGACCATGCAAAGATGGAAATTTTCTCCGCCCAATGGTCTCAGCGATTGGAAATAAAAGGATTTCACTTTCTAATTCGATTTGTCTGTCCAGTGTCAGTGATAGTGCAGGAAACTCTTCCGACCAGCTCCAACAACAGGTGGTGCAAATATGGCGCCTTCATTTATTAGTTTATGCCAATATAACAGTCCGATAATGCTTAACAAATACGTAAATGCACAACATTTGCATATGTCAGTGAAAATAAAGGAACAACACACTTTGCCTCATTGTGTTCCTTCTTCGCAGCCAAACCAGCGACAGCCAGAAACAGCAAAAGCAGAAGTAGCAGTAGTAGCAGCAACAACATCAGTAGTCAGAAGCCAAAGTCCAAGTCCAATATTCAATTGAAGACGCGACCAAGCTAGAGCATCGGTGCGCGCAATGCGACCAATTGAATTGTGACCACTGCACTGTATGCCATCACACCGCTGCCACCGCCAGCCGTATAAGCGTACATGAAAGTCGTGAGCTCATTAAAAGTGCACTCACCTGTACGGAAGCTCAATTAGTGTCGTATGATAAATTCGTTTGGCAAGAAAACCTTGAAAGCTTTTCTAGCGCTGACTAGCTCTGACTAGTGCTGACTAGACCCCGCACGCTACCCGATAACCTGACTAATGGCCACTTACTGCCAATATTTGCCTTCAATATCTCCTCAACTCAACTCTCACACTAATTCATAAGGCAGCGCACAAAATTGGAGGGAAAAGTGTAAAACACCATTTCCCTGAAGTCAGTATAGTATACGAGTTGTCGCACTCCGAGGTTCAGACAGAGACAGAGATGTATCTCTACATCGTACACTCTTTTACATAACCTTAATGATTTATTCATGCCGTAAATCAGCGCATAATCCTCCATCCAGCATCTGTGGCAAATTGCTCTGGTTTCATCCAAAGATTGGAGAGACGATTGTGCGGTGTGACAAGATCGCTTGATGTATCGTTTCTAACGCGCCCATATCGATCAGGGCTTAATTGTCTTTGGAATGTGTTTTGAATCTTAACATCTGGCCACCTGGTTGATGGCTGCGCATGCGTAAGACAGAAGTCTGTAGCGACTGTAAGTGACGGTAGTCCATAGTTGGCAGTTGGTTGCTGGTTGCTAGTTGCTGGTTGTTGGTTATTGGTAGTCGCCTGCTTAGAGATGCTGTAATCCCTTTGGGTACAAAATGTGAAGGTCAGTGGAACAACCTAACACTGATATCAATCAGTGGCCATTCAGACACCTGGACCTAGTACGAGCATACTCAGAGTGGTGGTCTCGTGTTCCATGAAGTGTAAATTATGATTGTTGTTGGTTCGGTTAGTTGGTAATGTGCCCCTGTGGCACTGGCGATACAAATACCGGCTGCCATTAATGTGGTGTAACTATGAGACTTTGACTTATAATTAGTTTCATGCACTGAGTGGACACGACAAGGAAGACGGCGTGGTACGAATAGAGAAGCTTTGTGGCGAGCCAGCAGGCGACTCTTTGATGGTTATCTAAACAAGAATGGAATTCATGTACGCAGCGTTCGAATCGGTGTTTTCTAGTAGCTTGAGGTTTTACAGTAGAATCGAAGTTTATGATTCTATTGTTTGCGGTTTTTACTGCACAGTAGCAGTATTAGTCGTACTGTAGTGTTCATTCGTTAGCAGTAGATGAAATCGGTTGTGGTGTTTTCGTTATTCGTTACTTATACTCGTATCAGCTGAAAGGCATTTAATTAGACACGATTTTCAATTTATTGAATGGCTTGGGATACTTCTCTTCGGAACAGATCAGTCGAAAAAGTGGGATACCGATCGAAGAAGGCTGCGGAAAAATTTAACCCAAATTTAGTCGTTGGTATGTTTCTACTCACACATCTCTGACACGGGCCACGCATGGTAATTTCTAGCACAGTGTAGGGAAATGACTGATTGTATTGGACTTTGTCAGAGGACATACTCTAGTCTAAGAAGTTCAGACAACGTTCTCCTATAAAGCGATTTATTTGTAACCTGGCTAGCTTAACGTATTGGTCGATGGAAAACCCCTCCAATTTGATGATGTTATGTTGAGCGGAGACAAAGAAATTCCAAATTTTAACACAATGCCCTTTCAATAAAAGGGTTTATGAGATGATATCCACAATCTGGAAATCTACAAGGTGATGATTTGTTTTGGAACACAGAAAAACTTGAATCGTCATACAGATATGCTAGTCTACCTAGATTTATGTAGACTCGCTGTGATACTCCCATGAAGGGCTGTATAGAGTGTTTGACATCATGCTGAACGCAATAAAATTAAGCGCTTCCCAGCTTATGTGTACATACTATACTGCACTTTGTAACCTGTTCATTATCTTTTTTTCAATTGTACAGTGGTCAAATTAAGTTAATGCATAAATAAGTAGCCCTTCTCTGGCTCCTAACGAATATGGTAATGTACTTGTGGGATATTGCTCATAATGACACTTTCATAGCCGCCGTTGTAACAGATATCATCAAAGATACAGTGTTTGGAAGCGAAACCAAATAGGGTGATTAGGGAAGATCTTTGCGAAGATCTCTGTTTTCATC
Organism: Volucella inanis; assembly: GCA_907269105.1. NCBI lineage: Eukaryota > Metazoa > Arthropoda > Insecta > Diptera > Syrphidae > Volucella > Volucella inanis. Next base: position 204,105,099 of record OU026153.1, on the reverse strand, counting down.
TTTTACCCATCTCGCACACTTGCCAAAAGATTAAAGAAAAGATTGCCAAAAGAACAGTATGAAAGTACAAGAAATCCAATTGGAGCGAACTTAACAGCTTCAGATTATGCTATATCCCAACCCAAGAAAATTTGAAATAATATGTTCGCAACAGTACCAAAAGTACTTTTGAAGATTATTCAGTAATCCTTCTCTTTCCGATTAAATAGGAAACAGAATCTGTCCAGCCCCTCACTAAAGAGGACGAATCGTGTACTTTTTCATGTTCTTTCGAAGTTTATGTAAACGTTGATACGTCTCAGCTCATGATATATCTCGAGACATGAATACTTCTCAAGGACCGGCAATACGGTTTTCGTAGCAAGAGGACCTCACTGGTATCGCATTTCTTGTAAGTAGAACCAAAGTCTAATGATATTTAACATAGTTTGTCACCAGATTCTTTTGTCGAAAATACATGCATTTGGGATAGAATGTCGGAATGTTCAATTCAAGATGGCTTGGATGATTTCAATGAAATATTTACAGTGGTTAGGTTCTGTAGAAATAGAGTAGGAGCTAAATGGTGTCAACCTGGCAATATCCACTGTTGTAACTGTTTCTACACATCAATTGTGCTTATTTCACCAATACAAGTCGTAACTATCGTATGCTGGTCGATGTCCGATGTACAACTTGCCAAAATTGTAAGCGCGGTCGCTGATCAGCCGAGAAAAACAGCAGAATTATAAACGGGACAGCGGATGAATTCCCCAGACGGAATCAAAGATGAAGTAGAATTCCAGAACAAAGAAAATAAGAACTTATACGCGCTCCGATATATTTGGAGTCTTGGGAAAAAGATGGTGACGTTCACACCCTCGAATAGGTTACTGGTTTCGGTCTAATCAAGCCCGCGTTCTAGGGGTATCTACAATGGAACTGGCTCTTCAGGTTAGAGTTTGTGCCGCCGGGGTAACTGCCCGGCCAAGAAAATGAAAGTTAAATTACGAAACAACAACTAGCCTGTGCTACGGACGGAGGGGTTGACAACCTCTGCAAGCAAACAAAGATAACGAACTTCGGATCAACATGTGAATAGTTAGTTCCCTTAACTAGAGGAGGCCCTGGATTGCAGCAAAGCAAATGTAAGCGCTATCCAACTTTGGCAAGATGTCTTTAGTTTCCGACATGTGAACGAGCGTCTATGACATTAAAACTTTCTTAGGCACCTTTAACGAAAATCTAGGAAAAGCTTTGTGGCAAGGCGAAACATTGTCGTAACTCGCCCGCGGTTCACGCATTTTGATCTTCATGAGGGGATTTGGAGAACTCCTAATCAATCAATCGTCATCTATATAATTGATTGAGATTGACGCCAGGTACACCTCCACTCTTATGAATGAAAAATAAGGAGCATGAGAAACGGAATGAGATTCGGAAGTTTTACTATTCTAAAAGGTAAAACAAAACATGCCACGGATACACACTTCGAACAGATGCCTGCAGAGACGAAAATTGGGAGTAGTAGAGTCGCAGTCGATGCTTAGGATTTGGAACGAGCATTTCTATAGATTGTATAAGGGCGATGACGAATCAGATACCGTTGTCAGGAAGAATGAACCTTTCAACCTGGACGTTGTATAGCAACAATTCAGTCCACCCGACCTGAATGAAGTGAAGATAATCACATCTAAGCTTAAGTCCAACAAACGGAAAGCTTGACTAAGGAGGTCCTGTAAGTGGCAGGTGATGACTTAGTAAGAAGCATACACCAACTCATCGGGCTAACTCGTAAGAATAACTCTTACCAAACGCTGCTTTTAGCAATTGACTAGCGAAGCCCTCTATTGAACAGCAAAAGTGACCCTTTATAAGACCTTAATAATCCCAGTCAGCAGAGGTATATCCTTCATCAAAAATTGTTGAAGTTGCTCTTTCCTTTTTTAAGATAATCCAACAGCCCTGTAAAGGAAAACCGTGACTCAGGTGGCGCACGGAAATGAACGGGGATCTAAGCCAATTTAGCGTGCGATACTGGTGTATCAGTGTATTTTGACTTATTTGGTTAAAATTCCGTGAACGAATCCAATCTACTAGCTCTATATTGGTCTATTCGCTGCTTACGAGTAGAAAATCTTTGATTTCATCTACATGTTCCTCAACAGTTGATGTAGGTCTTCCCGCCCGGTCGTCATCACATAAACCACTGCTTGTCTTGGAGTTTATTGTTGTTGAGCTGTGAACTAAATAACTTACTAATACGTCATCGTCTCATCTATATACAACCCATCAAATCGTTGCTGTAGCATGTTGATACCATTTTTTGACCACAATAGACAATAATTCCTTTACTGTCCGCCTGTCATTGCAATAATTAATATGCTCTTTCAATCCCTAAGAAGCTTTGTTTTCAGTGTTGTTGCGCTAAGCTGGCACCTACGATCTCTGGCTTGGATTCGTCTGGCACACGGTAGAAAAGAAATGTGGCATACAACAACGAGCGAAAGAAATAAAAGTTTTAAGCACCGAACTGTATGTATATTAAGTAGCATTCTAGATAAATGAAATAATCAGACCCACTATCGTTCGGAACCCAAACAAGTAAAGAAAGTGAATTCGAGCAATCTTCCCGAATTTTAAACTTCCATTCTGAAAAATATTACGAAACTATTCACTCTCAGCTTTACTTTTTGTTGGGTCAAATGCCACCTGTAGAATCGGCATTCGGCTTCTGATGCAATTACAACACGTAACAGGGATTACACCCAAATTACAAATAACTTCCAATTAATCTCACACCTCTTCCATCCAGAAAAAAAAAAACAAAAGAAACTCCAAACTGAATCGTTGAAGTTGCATCATAACACCGAGCATCACCGCCGCTCCACACCATCAAAACGACAATCAACGGGAAATTAAATTAAAACCCAATCCCGCCGTTACATTACAAATAATCCAAATTAATTTGAAGCTCGAAGAGCTCTGCGTCGTACTTCCGTTTCGCTGCGCTGCGTAACGCTTAAGCTGCAGTAATTTATTGCAAATTCAATTAATTTCATTTTTGCACGCGGAACGAAAAAACTGACCGGCTTTTCGAGGCTATTGGGGTCTCTCCCCCATTGGCCATACTGACAAAGGGTACCCACTACGTGCGAGAGTTTGTCCACGACATAGTCCGAATCCAGCAACTCCAGTGACGCACAACAAATGACCATCATCGATGTGTTAACAGCTGTGACTGAGAAACGAGCAACGTCTCTGGGTGATTCCAATCACTGCACTGCACAGCCACCGCATCGGTTCGGATTTATTCACTTTTGGTAGAATTTTGGTGTAATTTTGAGCAATGACAGTTGGAACACCTTCGGAGTCCGTCTGGAATTGTTTGTCCAGCTGTGACGATCATCATGATGCATAGGAACGATACCGATCAACACCATTTTATTTTGAAATTTATGAACTTCGACGTGCTCGTTGGTGATCATCGAGCGAAATTTGCATAAGGACGTCTTACAATAGCCATCCACGAAAGTCCCAGAGGAAGAGCATCTCCATATGAACTACTGGACGTCACATATGCATTCTCACTTTCAGCAGGGAAATTATGCTCGTTCCTCGTTAGTACCGAGGACTAGTATCGTTTCGCAGGAATATTTCACAACAAACGTCATGCGAAAGTTTCACGTTCGTCTTCAGTTGGCGGTCGTTTGCAATGGATACGGATACATTTTCCTCGTGAGATACGAGCGTTTGTCATGCGTGTATGGTGTTCACCTCATGAATGCTCGTTATGTGGACAATTTTTTGGCGCGAGAAATATGAAAATTTATTGGGAGAATAATTTGAATTTACACGCGTCTCGTTGCAGATATGAAAGTGAAAGATCGAATGGAGAATGAAGTATCTTTAAAGCAGACAGGAATTCAACATTTTCGTGCGAGATTTTGGGTGACCGGATTGAAGTGAACTGGTGTAAGCTGTCAGATGTCAGCTTATGGTGAAGTGCAGGAGTCACTAGTGGAATGGGGACAGGAAATACGATATTGCATCCGTTAGTGCTTACAGATATTTCGTCATATAAAAAATAAAAGACAAAAAAGAACTGTGCCACTCCATATCGCCGATTTTGAGATTATGGTATAACGTGCGTGCATTGTACTCATTAGTTAAGCTGACTTAAGTGATGAGCAAGAAGAAGATTCCTTTTTTTTTTTTGGAGGGATGACTCTAAAGAGCTTTGTGTAAAAATTACAGGCAGTTTCGAGAAAGAAAGTTTAGTCTCGAGTTGATGGACTGCACCTGGAGGAGCCTTGTATCCTCGTACAGTACTAAAATCGGTTAATGAAACGAGTACCATCAGTTGTACACTTAATACTTATGACGAGTTTATCGTCAGCATCGTATTGTATTGTCATTTCAAAAGGGATGACATATCTCGAGTAGAAAGTCGTCATGATAGAGTTACATGAACATTTTCTCAAAGTTGCATGTGATGAGGCGGAGGCAAGTTTTCTATCTCTTTGGAAGGTACAAAGGATACCCATCGTTGAATACTCAGAAAAGCAGTAAACCTACAAATATGCCAGCATTGAGACAACAGTGATGTCATATTTAGAGTCAAATTACTTAACAATTTCCCAGATTGAGGTTAATGATATGCTCATGGTTCTGGCTAACGGATCAAAAATAATCCTATATAACATTTAGTTATAGTAACCTTTTAAGTTGGTGATTCCGCATCGATGACAGTTTCTTACAACGTAAAATAAGCTCAATTGGATGTTTCCACATACCGTATTACAACTTCAAAAGTTAATGAAGTGAGAAAGTGATAATAAGGAGACCTGCATAAAAGAAAAGGACCTAATCAGTGTCCAGATATTTTGTATAAGTTGGTCAATCAATTAGCAACTTCAGTCGCAGAACGCAACTATGTCTATCCAATGCAAAAGCATTAGTAAGAGGTTAGCTCTACTTTATATAAGTGTGACTCGTAGATTAAATTTTCACTTTTTGAACTAATCCTGGAGAAGACACCACTATAGTCGGGAGCTACCAACTTCTATCCACGTTAAAGCCTTTTATTAGCATTAATCGTCTTGAGTTTTACAAAACAATAAGTAATCGGGAATGCCTCGATAACTTATTAAACAATATTGGGTTTGGGCGGAACAAGTTTTTATGTAGTATGCGCCAAATGTTGGTAAGAATAATAGTATACCTCGTTCCTTAAAGGCCATATTAGAGAATAAGAACCAATTTTTTAAGACTCTATCTTCAGAAATGCGCGTTCGAGCTATGGCGTAAAACACAGCTTTTGCAGGCCCCATGACATTTGGTTTTCATAACTGGGGCAGCGCGTACAAGATCAAGGATGAAAGGCTGCACTGTAATAGATAAAAACTTGGTTTAGGAAACCCGGTTAACAAAGACTGGGGAACGGCAGGTGTGTTCAAGTGTGTTATAGGGCAAGAAGAAAGCTTGTTTCCTATCACTTAAAAAGCAATTTCTTCTCCCAATATGAATGAAGTTGGTTCAGTTATCCAAAAGCTGAAATATGGTCATATAAAAAGTTTCCGCGGTTTTTTGGTATATTTTTGGAAAAAAAATTTCTTTATTCAAAATCAATTTCAATCAAGTACATATTGGCCATTGTTATCTATGAGCTTTTGCCATTTTCCGGTTAGCTTTATACTTCTGTGGCTTAACAGCAAAAAACTTGGCTAAGTGATTTTCAGAGGCTCTTCGGTCGGCCAATTTTTTACCATCAAGAGAGTTTTGCAAAGACCGAAACAAATGGTAATCAGAGGCTGCAAGGTCCGGGTTATACGGTGGGTGCATCAAAACTTCCCAGCCATCAAAGGGTCATCAAAGATGCGTGTGTTCTAGCATTGTCATGATGGAAGGCAATTCCTTTTCTGTTGGCCAATTTTGGTCGCTCTTTCTTGAAAGCTTAATTCAAACGGTCGAGTTGTGCACAGTAGAGGATTGAAGTGACCATTTCGCCCCATTCTAGCAGCTCATAATAAACAATTCCCTTCCAATCCCACCAAACACTCAACATAACCTAGTTTGCCATCAATCCGGTCTTTGAAATCGTTTGTGGTCGATCACTGGCCTTTGATCATGATCGCTTGCGTTGGATATTCATCGCCCGTAATGAATTTCTTCAAAAATGGTTCCATTTCGTTACGTTTCAGCTGCTTTTAACTGATGGTTATTCGGTCAATTAAATTTCTTTGCTTTATTGTAATTCATGTGGCAACCAAACATTCAGCTTCTTTGAGTAGCCTGCTCGTTTTAGATGATTCCAAAATGTCATACGGTTGATGTTTAGTGCATCCGATATCTCCAGACAGCTTCCGTGCCGGTCTTGGTTCATCAGTTGCAAAATTTCATCAACTTTTTCAGTGATAGGCCGACCAGTGCGAGGTGCATCTTTTACATCGAAATTTCTGGAACGGAATTGAACAAGCTAAAATTTTTCGGCATGTTTTGTAGCGTTTTTCCCTTTTTTCTAGTAAAAAAGCATCACAAAGCGTATTTCTTCAGATATTTCACTCATATTCATATCAGTATAACTTTTGTCACGAACAACGAATTACACAGCTGTCTTCACAAAAAATGTAGCCTGTAATGTCACCTTTCAAACACGTGTTCGTTTGACACAGAACAGTTTGGCAGAGACTTTTTATATGATTAATACAACAAGGCTGTTGTCCCCGCTTAACTATCAGCGGAGCTTTTCAGATATGGAACTGATGTTTTAGTACGGTGCATGCGTCAAATCATCACTCAGGTATGGAAGGATGAAAGCATGCCAGATGATAGTATTCTTGGTCCTTAACTCTTAAAGATTATGAGCAAATTCGGGATTCCGTCGAAAGTGATCCAGCTGTGCCATGTGACGCTGAAAAACATGTGATATGTTGTGCAATTTGGAAGGAGTTCCTCCGAATTATTCCAAACGTGTACCAGATTTTGTTAAGGAAATCCATTGTTTATTTCTTCAATGTCGTGTTGGAACAGATAATACGCAGAACAGGCTGTACGATGCTGCTGCTGGAATAGCAGGCTACATTGATAGTGCACTGGGAGTGACCGATGAGTGGGAATCGAAGAACAGGCGAAATGAGTTGGCCTTGAAGTATTGCAAATGAGGAGAAAACCAAGTACACGTTGTCCACAAACAAAGAGGCATCTAATCACCGCTCCGAACAAAGCGTCACTGTCAACAACATTGGTTTGGAAGTTTATCTACTTCGGAGTAATCATCAAATCTGCAATGGCACTCAAGTGCAGATTCGGTGAAGACTTACCTTTGAAAACCTTTGGCACTTGCGTTTTGGAAACAAATGGGCTTAAAACTTTTAACTCGGATAACATTGAAGCTGCCAAGGAGGAGAAGATATTACCACGTACGCTTTGATCTGTATCAAGATGTGTATGTTGTCCTGAAAGCCAAAACACCTAGACTACACTGCTCGGCCACCTCGAGCGAATGGACAACAATGCTCCACAAAAAGGATTTTCGAATCACAACCCTAATGCTTGAGACGACAAGAAAGGCTGAAGTTTTGTTTTAAGGATCAAGTTTTCGCGAACGGTGAAGCCGGCTGCTTTTCTCGTAATAATGATAATGATAAAAATAATAATAGAAGCACTTGATTAGAAATTAAACGGCCAGAAACATAAACAGTGATCAGGCACAGATATTTCACTCGGTCGATTGATAAAGGTGCAAAGGTTTTGCTAGATGCTGGTTTGAGGAACATACTTTTAAGTGGTAAGGCATACGAGTGTTTACGTTCCTCCCTGTTTACAATAATTTTGTATGGTATACATACACCTGACTTTGTAGTTAATTGAGGCTTTTGATCACTCTTTTAGAAGTGATCAAACCTAAGGTAGTCAGTGGTTTGTTAGTAGCACAACAATATAGAGCATTTTCGGTTTCTTTAAGGAACCCTCGGCATGAACAAGACCTAGTATTTGAGTGATCATTGGGATGATAGGTTATCTTGGCTTTCTTTTTACTCATTCGTCATTCATCCTCGTTTATAATAAATTTCGTTCTGCGTTTTTGTTATTTTAGTATTTTACCTTAGCTATACGAGTAAAAGGATAATGAGAACTGATTGACTTGATTGACCTGAAGGTCTTTTTTTGAGTTTAAAGGCGATCTCTTGTCATCTTTAAGTATGAAGATTACTTTAATCGGCATCCATGCTTTCAAAATGTAGTTAAATTCACAGTTGTATGTATTTTAAGATCGTCACTTAAGGTTCAATGAAAATAACGATTTTGTGTTGTGTATAAGGTTAGGATAGATTTTATCGCCACCAGCAGATTTGTTGGGATCTGCGTCCATATGGCCCGGCTAATGGAGTGGGTAGAGTAAGATTATGGTACATGGTGTAATTGGATTAGATAACTAATCATCAGGAAAATGATTTCGTAGGAGTGGTTTCAGCAGCTTGAACTGATGTCAGAGTTTCTTTTAGCGAAGAAGAAGACTTTTAATGCTCTCGCAAACTGCCGCCATATGAGCTTTTTCGATTTTATAAACGCTAATGATACTCTTTCTTACCTTCCTCTCTTGAAGATTTTAATTGTCTACTGCGGGAGATCATAAATGTTAGTCTTGCTTTTGGCTTAGTTTACTCATCTTTCTTTAAAAGACTGAAAGTTTACAATAGACTAGTTCTTTGGCTGAGTTCTCTGTTTCGACAGATAAAAAAAGTTCTACAATATATGACATATTCAGACGCGACAGGAGTCTAGTTATTGGGAAAATACGAGTATATTCGTACTGATGTGATTATAATGGCCACTTTCTTGGATATATCCATTGCTACAGCAAGCGGATTTCCGATCCTTAGCTTTGTGATGTTTACAGATCTACAGAGGAGTTTCTTGGTATTATAGTATACTAACCTACATAAATTGAGCACATTAATTGTGATGCCACGTGAATCTATCATTATATCTATCATATCTATGATCTCTTACTCATGAATAAAAAAAAAATTCATGGTAAGGCCACACATTTTATATTTGCAGATACATAGTCCATGTACTTTATTTGGATGACGTTTAAGTTATTTTTTGGTAAATCTGTAGCTGACTTCTAGTATCTAACTAGAATACTGGATTTCCGAGGAATATCATCCTCATTGACCGTCTGGAGAAAGAAACCCTCCCAGAACGTATGGCTAGGGAAATAACTCTAATCCGCTCTACTGTACATTGATTGGACCTTGGAGTTTAAGATAACTCAACCTGTCCCAAAGGTTGTGCTTAAAAACTTCTGAATGCTTCTTCTTCTTCGTTATGAAGCGAGTTTTCTGGAAGACTTAATGCTGTTATTTCAACCAAAAACTATTGAAATTTGTTTTTGGTAGATTTGTAAGTATAAAAACCGTGTCAGCTTTTTTTTCAGATATATTTTTCTTATTTTCTTGAATGCCTTGAAGAATTCGATGGGTCTGCATTTTTTATCCTCTTTTGGTCATAACGGGTCTTAGTTTTTTCTTTCTGGCCTCCGTGATAGAATATCCTCAGATGTTAGTTTTGTAGTAATTAGCAGGCAGTTTCTAAGAGAAGGCCCGTTTTTTTCCTTGAAGCGATATCATTATTGTACAGAGTGGGCATTAAGACAAGACGCTTATATATATTTTAAGCTGCATCATGCTCTTGAAATTGGTTTTATGTATTTAAAAGTGAAACTTTAAGTCAATGAGAAAATTTAGAAGAAAAAATGTAGAAGGTAGACTATTGCATGACAAAGGCAGAAACTGAAGTTTAAAGCGAATGTGCCCTGGTATCTAAAGTTTATCAGTTACACATGTACACATTAGCTGAAAAGTCAGTTCCGTTTTATAGTACAACACAAAATTTTTGCAAAATTCAACTTTATTTATCAATATAGTTGCCTTCGAGGGCGATACACTGACTGAAACGATTTTTCAATCTTTCGATACCAGTTTTGTAGTACGATTTCGGTTTAGCCTCAAAATAGGCCTCTGTTTCGGCGATTACTTCTTCATCGGTCTCAAATCTCTTTCCGGCGAGCATTCTTTTCAGGTCTGCGAACAGGAAATAGTCGCTGGGGGCCAAATCTGGAGAATACGGAGGGTGGGGAAGCAATTCGTAGCCGAATTCATTCAATTTTGCCATCGTTTTTCATCGACTTGTGACACGGTGCATTGTCTTGATGAAACAGCACTTTCTTTTTCTTCAAATGCGGCCGTTTTTCTGCAATTTCGTCCCTTACACGCTCTAACAACGCAATGTAATAGTCGCTGTTGATAGTCTGCCACTTTTGAAGATAGTCGATTAAAATTATTCCATGTGTATCCCAAAATACTGATGCCATAACCTTGCCAGCCGACTTTTGAGTTTTTGGTCGTTTTGGACGAGTTTCGTCGACTGCTTGCCACTCAGCTGACTGCTGACTTGACTCTGGTGTGAAGTGATGGAGCCAAGTTTCATCCATTGTCACATACCGACGCAAAAATTCGGCTTTAAACACTCCTCTGAATCATCAACACGTTGTTGTTTTTGGTCGACGTTGAGCAAACGCGGCACCCACTTTGAACAGAGCTTTCGCATGTCCGAATATTCGTGTATGATATATCCAACACGCTCTTTTGATATCTTCGGAGCCTCAGCTATCTCGATCAACTTTACTTTACGGTCATTCGTAATCATTTTGTGGACTTTTTTGATATTTTCATCTGAAACAGCCTCTTTTGGACGTCCACTGCGTGCATCATCTTCGGTGCTTGTATGACAACTTTTAAATTTTTCAATCCACTTGCGAATGGTTTATTCAGCTGGTGCAGAGTCCGGGTAACACTTATCAAGCCATTTCTTTGCATCGGCTACATTTTTTACCATCAAAAAGCAATGATAAATCAACACACGATCCATTTTTTTCACAATAACAAAAGTTGCTACACTCACAACGTCTGACAGCTTTATACACGTATCTTTTGAAGGTTGGTACTAACCGAAAATGGTATAGATTTAATTCAAGTAGTGCCCTCTCTTAGAAACGGCACTTGGACATGGACTTTTCAGCCTATGTATTATTAACAGAAATTCATCCTAAAGGTACGATATTTTCAGTAATCCTCCTTAGTCCAGCCTGAGGCTCACATTGAGCGGAATATTGCTCTGCACCACGTGGTTTTGTATGCCAAGATGCATATCTTGTGCCTAGAGCTTGTTGTCCGGCTCTGGCTACAGCTGAACTTCAAAATGAGATTGAAAAAAAGAATCTCATCAGCAAATGTCATTCGATACTTACCAGAGCTTCTTGATCTCAAACCCTAAAACAATCCGGTAATTCTAATTTCTTTGAAAAATAACTAGAGTTGCTCACACTCTGCCATTGAAGAAAACTTTATGTACGACGACCAGACGAAAGGTGAAAATCTATGAAGAAGAAGTTATCTGCAAATAAAGTCTTATGGCAACACTACTATCTTCTCCCTTGCATAGTACTCCAAATGCTATCAACAAGACATATGAATGTTGAAGTGTGGCACAGTGCTTCTTGCAGAAAACTTCAAAATAAGTAAGCGTGATGTCAGACATTTTCACATCAGTAATGAACGGCATGTGAGTGTCGCGGATAGTTTCTGAAGATCATCGGATGTGCAAACGTCCCTAGACACATAGAAAGTATTAAGCTTTTTAAAGAGAAAAAGTGTACTGTAGCTGTGACCTTTGACAAAGCTTCAGTCGGGCATACTAAGACTAAATACAACATCGTTTTTACTTGCTTTCTACTTACACTAGTAAGTACAAATAAAAATCGAATGTCTTAGTCGAACATTTAGCCAGGCATTTTTGGCGCAAAAATATCTCATATAATCGGAACAATGTTATTTGGTATGATGTGTAGCCTGATAAACCAATAATCTGTATCATTGTGTTAAGATCTATCTTCTTCTTTAATCTAAATTACGAAGTAAGCGATACATTTTTGACATCGGCTTTCGGATCTATGTTTTTTAACGCAAACTCGATAGTTTTTTTCAGTAAGCAGTTCTATTAAATCTTCAAGATAGTGAAAATGTTGCGATGATAATTTTAAAACACTGTCCGAGACGGCAGAAAATTCAATGTGTTGTAGGAATGTACTTCTTAAATTCATCAAGATGACTACTGTCGTCCCTGAATGGACAGTATCACTAGAAGTTACCTTGTTAAACCATTGAGGTGCTCGAATGTATTTAGTTTCTCATACTGGCGTCTTTAACTATCTAGGTAAACCAAATCCGGGCTATAGCTTTGCTGTGGATAGATGATTTTAAGCTTTAGGCTCTCGGTGTCGTCATTAATTTTAGTGACCCACAAATGACAATGTTCTTCGCCACATGGTACCCTTTCACAGTTGGTCTGGGCTCAACTGTCTCTGATAGGCTGGTTTGTAAATTATTCTAAGACGTAATAACTACTTTAACTTTTGACAAGCCCAGACTAGTTGGAAACAGTAATTTCATCTGTGAAAATCCGATGTGATTGCATGGTTCTGCTCTTTGAACTTTGTACATTTACTGCGACTATAGCAAATTTTCTACTCCCCACAGGCAAAATGGCCCCTTTTGTAACGTTATTCATTAATTGGTTATTTTACTCTCTACTTAGGTACCTTAAATTGTTGGGTATAGATTTTCTTATTATTTTCACTTTGATTTTAATTGATAGCAGTATGTTATAAAACGTACTTGTAGGGCCTTAAGCAACACTTAGCAGTAAAGCTCTTCAGCAATTTTTAGTGAGCCTCTGCAAGGAAACCTTTCAGCCCTTCACCGTTTAAACAATTCTGCATCTCACTCTCAATCTCTCTTCTATATCCATAAGCCCAAATGATAATAAGCCCTGCTGGGGGTCATATCATTCATTCATATCGGATAAAAAAATCGATCCATACACATACAAATATCTGTTCTAGAGACACATTGACATGGGTACAAAAATGTTTCCATTTCAAACGAATCTGTGTTGACATTCGATGAAGCTATCATTGAGCTACTCAGACATTTGAATGAGCCATTCTTCTCCTAGAACCGAGATACAAAGTGCGTAACAACATCACTGTTCAAGCAATAGAGCAACTTTCTCAGGGCACAGCCAGCTATTCGTAGTCACATGTTGAAAACATCAATCCGCTCGGCAAAGATTTCCCCACCACAATCCACCGGACGATCGATCGATCAACCTTGAATGGTACTTTCGTTCCTCAAAAGCAGATCAATAACATCCCTGGCTCTGGCCGCCCCCAGCACCACCTTATGCATGCATAGATACAATTACTCCCTAATTTATTGGAGCATTCTGTATTTTGCATTTTGCATTTTGCATTTCACATTACGGATTCGCAACCGCCACCGTCATCGCCACCAAATGCTTCCTGATGATGATGCCAGTTTGAGTTGCGGATTGCGCGGGTAGCACTGCTGGAGAAGCACCACTGTTACGGATACTGGTCGTGAATGTTGATGGCTTACAATACACAGTCAAACCACAGCACTACTGGCCGGCAATCACAGCTGCACGATATTCCTATTAAAACGTTTACCCGAATGCCACAAATTTCACGGAATCCATTCCGTCCATTTAGTGGATCGATCCATCTGTACGGGAAAAGAGTATTGTAGATTCATTTCTCCCCGTGTCTGTGTCCATGTCCGCATCTCTCCTCCTCTCTCTGTTTAAACGTGTTTCTGTGTGTGAAAATCCAAGAGATGCCTTCAATTAATTTCCGATTCTGGAATTTCTTGACCAAAAAAGTCTAAAAATTGAACAAAAATAACAACAAAGAGCCGAAAACGACCAGCAACAGCAATTGATGGACTGGTGCAGGGCTGTAAATGTCCGAGACCATGCGATAAATCTCTAAGTGACCGCATTCGCCATCAGCAACCTAAGAAATGTTATTCATGAACGCTGGTACTGTAGCTCTGCAAAAAAAAAAAAAAAGAGCGAAGAACGCCGCCGCCGCCGTACTAAGGAGGATCATACCGATACACGCTGCTGCTGGAGCAAGGTCCAGAAGGAGGAATCACTAAGTGCGATGGCATTTAGCTCTGTACGTGCTAAGTAAATTGGCTAAGTGGATTTTTTGTCTCTACGGTCGTACTTGGACGGTAAACACGCGAGTAATTTATGTAATTTATACGTATGCGGTGAAAATTAACGTGGCTGATGCAAATTAATTTATAAAAACGCATGCGATCACGATCAAGTACACTGTCGGATAGAGTAGCTGTTCAAATGGCATGTGATTTTGGAACCTGTTGCATGAAATCATGCTTCTTGTACTCAACCAGCAGCTCCGAATGAACTTCAATTGAGAAACTATAGTGAATTCATTGGTCTATCCTAAAGTTCTGGTACTACATTGAATAAAAACTTCGGTTTCCAAAAAGAATAGGAATACTCTATTCATAGCATCCATTCGCTTAAGATCCCTAGTTGCTGGTGGTCACTAACTATGTGGATAGGTTTTGATGATGATTTTTGTGATCGAAAGACCAATCAATTATTCAGATAGACAGATGTATAAAGTAGAGCTAGATCAATTAGTACTTCTAGAGCAGGTTCAAAAAACCTTCTGTGTAACCGAAACAAGCCGTTCTTAAGTCAAGTAAATTATCGCAATTCATATTTTCCACAAAAATCAGGCTTTCGCATACCCATATGGATACTTTGGTAAAATCCTTTTTCGGTGCTTAGTGAGGGACACCAGCTTGAAAGTTTTTAACTCGACATTTTATTTGACTAATTTGTAGGTCAAATCGATCAACTCCAATCTTCTCGTTAAGCAACAACTTAGCTTATAAAATGGTGAACCAAGATTCCGAAGACTGAATAAATTTTTAGACCTTCAGGCTGAAATTCAACCAATTTCTACGGTTTTTATCGTATTACCCTGTCATCACAGAATTACTAGACGTTAATGGTCATACTACCAACACCTGGCCATTGTGTCATATCTGTTAATTTCTTGTACGCTGACTATGCAATTTAGATAAATGATCCCTAAAGGAACTGCATGACAATATGAGAAAGCCAATTGGTGCGGACGTACCAGCTTCTTTGAGACTTTTAACTAACGGTTATGTTTCCTTGGAATGAGATCGGACTAAGAGTATCAAATCAAAATAAAAGGAGTGATACGACTCGAGCTGTAAGAAAGTTGTCAGGATTAGAAAAACGACCGACAAAAACCGGAAAAAATTCAAATGAGCCAGGAATTACTGTGACGCCTTCCTTAAGGGCTTAACATTTGAATACGATCAAAAACTGAGGGAAAAATCCTATAGAACAATGTTTAAAACTTTTGGTAGTTCGTTTAAAATATTACAAATTCTGCCTCAGAGGTAGAGGCTCAACGATCATCTATAATGACAACCTAGCTGTCAGTTTTTTGTACAATGCAAATCTGCTTGCTGCACGCTTTGATAAACTTACAACTCATAATACAAATGACAGGAAAGTTGCACCTAATATTTCGAATTCAAATTTTTATTCGAAGAAGATACAGTTCCGAGCATTTAAATATTGTTGCAGAGTACAACCAAGGATGTTAATTGCAAATGGTGAGACATGGTCGTATCTGCCAAAGCAATTAACATAGCGCACTATATTGTTAAAGGCAACTTGAAGTTTGTTTCTAGATACTATGTCATGTTGACAGTATATTGTTTCGGCTTAAGAAATAACAGGTATCGGATGTTGTGTTTGGTTGAAATGAATTTTTGATTTAACTGGAATGAGACGAGCACAATTCAATAAATAAATAAAGCTCAGCAATTGCTCAATTTTGCGGCTGGCTCGGGACTATAAGAAGTCAACTCTTTTTCTTGACGTAGTAAAGGTTTCTAACCAATCTAATGTCTTGCTTCTTGACCAATTATCTTTAACTGCTATGTCCAAGCAAGACTTAATCTTCCGACGTGCAGCACGTGGACTTTTATCGTCCCTCTTCTCCGACATCATTTGAATTTAGAGACTTTTCAAGGATGCTGGCCTCCTTCCTTGACGCATTTCTTGATACGCCTCAAATGTGAATAACAAAGTAAATTTGCTGCAAACTTTGATATTAGACCTTTTTAATAGACATGTTCCCTTGAAAATAATATGCGCTTGGTTCACATATGAAGTCCACCAAGCTATTAAAATACGAAACAAGCTGTATTCTGAATGGAGGTCAAGACCAACTGCTCTTAATTGGAATATCTTTTCTCGTGCGCGTAAGAAAAGATATTTTCAGTCAAAATTAAAACCTGAACAAAGCTCTAAAAGATTATGGAACAACGTTCGCTCGATTGGCGTTGGAAAGAAAGTAACGGCAGATACGCCTGATATAGATTACCATAATGATGAGTTCATTTCCAATGCTTTGTTGATGTCGTAGTCAATATTGTACGTAACCTTAAATCGAATGCCATAGGGAAAGATGGAATACCTATCCGCTTCGTAAAAGTTCTTCTTCCCCATATTCTAAGTTCCTTTACGCATATAATAAGCTTTTGCATTACTGCTTCCACTTTTCCTGATTGTTGGAAGTTTGCCACCGTCATTCCCGTTCCGAAAAAGCGACTGCCCTCCTCATTAGCTGACTTAAGACCTATAAGAATTTTAGCATGTTTATCAAAAGTCCTCGAGAAGGCCCTGGATAATTAAATTGAAAAATACATCAAGCAACGCAATCTGTTATCCCCATTCCAGTCTGGCCTTCGAGTTGGCCGCAGCTGTTCTACAGCTTTGGTTAAAATTCTTGACGATATTAGATAAGGACTTCTTAACGGTGCTTTGCCTGCTTGACTTCTCGAAGGCTTTTGATAGTGTCGACCATAATGTGCTATGTCAAGAACTTAGACTATATTTCAGCTTTAGTGAAAGTTCAGTGCGGCTGATTTTTAAATATCTCGTCAACCGTAGTCAAAGTCATTCACCAAACCGCCTCGTCAGAGTTCCGCCTTTTAAATTCAGGAGTTCCTCAGGGATTTATACTTGGTCCGATCCTTTTCTGTCTTCTTGTCAAGGATCCTTCAAAAGTGTATTCAAATGTAGATATCCACTTTTATTCTGACGATACCCAGATCTATGTATCTTTCGAGACCTATTGGACTGATTGAGGACCTTGTCGTCAGAATAAATGAAAATTTGTCTAAAATACACCACCGATTTGAGTTCTGTTTTTTTTTTGTTAGGTTGGTACATCTGTTGTTGATATTCCCTCTAAATCTTAGCGTTATAGCTTGATATTTGCAAAAGTTACGTAGCCAAGAGTACATCTATCTTTGTGTGTATTGGCGATTTTTTTACAATTTTAGAAATGGATTCAAATTTGCAACAACGAACTTGTATTAAATTTTGCGTAAAAAACGGATTTAATGGTGCGCGAACGTTGGAAATGTTGGAAAAGTGCTTCGGTAACGATTCTCTTAAGAAAACGGTCGTTTACTAGTGGCACGAGCGGTTCAAAAGTGGTCGTGAGTCAATCGAAGGTGATGAACGCAGTGGCAGACATTGATGAAGTGAAAGAAATGTTGGTCAATAACCGCAAATTAACCATCAGAGAGATAGCAGAAGAATTGAACATTGCCTATGGATCCGTCTAAGATATTTTGGTTAATGATTTGGGTTTCCGTCGTGTAGCAGCAAAGTTGGTGCCAAAAGACCTCAATTTCATGCAAAAAGGAGACCGTGTTGACGTCGCAAAAAAGATGATTTACGAGGCTGAATCCGATCCCACATTCATCAAAAGGATCATTACTGGAGACGAGACGTGGGTTTATGAGTACAACACGCAATCCAGACATCAGGCAAGTGAATGACGTTCACCAAATGAGCCAAAAAAACGTCGTTTTCAGTCAAAAAAGAAGGCAAGCAATGGTTTTCATGGATTATAACGGTGCATTGCATCACGAATTTTTGCCAGAAGGCCAGTCAGTAAACAAAGAGTATAATTTGGGCGTTATGAGAAGCTTGCGTGCAGCAATTCGCCGAAAGAGACCAGAATTATGGGCAGAAAACTCGGGGATTTTGCACCATGATAACGCACCGTCACACAGTAACATCATTATTCGTAATTTTTTGACGAAAAATGCAACAAATACCATCCAACACATTTGAGCAGCCAATAAGAAGTAATGGAAAAATCGCACGAAGCACTGATGGACATACCGAAAACCGAGTAAAAAAAATGTTTCGAGGATTGGATCAAGCGCTGGCATAAGTGTGCTGCAGTCGATGGGGATTACTTTGAAGGGGACAATATAGATTTAGATGAATAAACTTGTATTTTAATTTTTGATATGATGTTTGATCAGTAATAAATGAACTTAACTTGAACTCGAACAAATCACAAATACTTTTAATATCAAAACACCACTTTGAAACGGACGTTCAGTATTCCTGAACGACAGACATCTCAATTTTGTTGACGTAGCTACTACAAAATAAATAGATCGGTCTCCGCTGTTGACCACAATAATTATGTTGTTAGACGAATCTATGCTGGACTGCGTAAACTCTGGGTCAGGACAGATCTATCGACTTAGCACGTAACATTCCATACGAAAGGGATATTTGCGTTGTTTATTGATAAGTAGAGGAAATTTTTGATTTCATATTGATTTTTAGAAATCAATATTGACTGCGACTGTATGCAGGTCTTCATTTGCCCTACAAAAAGGTCTTCTATTAGGCTTAGGGGCCTTGAGAGGTGGATTTGTAGGCCATCTACATAAAGATGGTAGGATTCATTTTGGCAAAAGCTAGCTTTATCGTTAATATATATGCAAAAAAGAATTGGACCTGATGTAAAATCCTGTGAAACACCTTGAAGTAGAGGTCTGGATTGAAAACATTTTCCATTACTATATGTTAGGTTCTTTGACTCCGACCAAACAAATAGCTCGACAAGAGTTTCACTGCATTTTGACTAAACCCAAAATAGAAGCACAATTTTCTGCAAAGAAGTCCGTGATTCACAGTGTCAAATGCTTTAGAGAAGTCAAACAGTAATAAGACTGTTAAATGTCCCTGATCAAATTCTTGTTTTATTTCGTCTAAATCCTTCACCACAGCTGTTGCACAACTATGTTGAGGTCGACTGATATGGAGAAGTAAGGGAATTTAGGAGAAGATGATCGGCAATCTGCTTGGCTATTAACTTCTCACAAACCTTAGACAGAATAGATAGTATACTTGAAGATCTATAATCAGAGGGTTCCTTTGGATTAGGTTTTTTTTATCAACCCTCGCAATTTTCCAAGAATCTGGAAAAACCAATGAAGTGAAAAAATAATTTATAATATGTGTCAGCGAATATGGCAAAATTAAATTTAAGAACCGAAAAGGTATTACATCAAATTTCAATGACAGTCTTAATGACTTTAGTTATATTAGTACACGAATTTCTATCCAACGAGAATCGATGATTACTTCTTACATTCGATAAGAATGAATTGTTCAAACCGTCAGAATATAAATAGCAATCAGTGTCATTTTGTTTACTAACACCAATACTACGCATATTTCTCTAAAGAGCCTTGGAATCTAATGTCATATTTAATTTGGAGAGGTAGTAATGGCGCGTTAAATTAATGGAGTAGTTCCTGGCTTGACGAAAATTGTCCCACTTTTTCGAAATTGGTCTCTCTTTCCTTATGTGATAGGTTTTCCTTGTCTTGGAGTCAAGAACATCAGAAGAAAAGAAGGGACACTTAGAATTTTTAATTTTAACTGCCTTGAATGGTACATTTTTATCAAATAGCTACAGAACAGTGTTTTGAAAGAAAGATAATTTTTCACCAGCTCCAGCAATAAATATATATTGACTCCAACTTATTGCATTAGCATTTGTGTGTAGTGTGTCAGAGTTTCTTATAGTGAACGTTTTGGGGTGGCAGTAAGTAAAAAGTCTATTTTATTGTATAAATCAGAAAAAGTAAATCATGGTGTGATATTTTCCACATCTGA
This sequence comes from Volucella inanis, assembly GCA_907269105.1. Lineage (NCBI taxonomy): Eukaryota > Metazoa > Arthropoda > Insecta > Diptera > Syrphidae > Volucella > Volucella inanis. The sequence continues at coordinate 204,085,107 of OU026153.1, read as the reverse complement.
CACAGCGATGAGATCGAGTAAACTTAGAATCACGTTTGGAGCATATCGTGGTGGAGAGGAGTTTACAATAGCAAGACCATTTTCTGCTACAAAGTCAAGAGATTTCAAAGGCATTTGACAGATATTGGTATCCAGCTCTTTTGTAGAAAGTGCTTGAGTGTTTGAGATTGATTAATCTCTACTTCTACTCTACGGCCATACACCCTGCCTGACTCGAACTGCAACTTTTTTAAAATGCTATAATTTTTTTATTTGTTGATAAATATTATTGTGTCAAAGCAGAAAATGTTGGAAAATACATCAATTTTCAAATTCTATCAAAAATTTTCAATGTGTCCACTTTTGGCGTGAATATTGACCTTGAAACGGCAGAAGAAAGCATCGCAAGCTGCACGCAAGTGGCTATGCGGTATTTTGGCCCATTCCCGGCTAAGTGCTTGTTTCAGTTGGTAGCCTTCAAAATACCCCAGACAGAGAAATCCATTTGTCGAAGAAATAAAGTGTGGAACATTGTTTTTTAAACAATATTGGTTGACGCGCGCTTTGTGAGACGGTGCCGAGTCTTGTTGAAATGTCCACGGTCTCTGACCGAAATGATTGTTTGCCACGGTCCAAAAATACGAAGAGCGACCATCGGCGGCTATGGCGACCCAAACCATCACTATCAGTGCTACCTTCTTTCTGTCATTTTGTTTGTTGACATATTGCTCGATAACAAATGGGCGACTCATCGGAAAAAACCAAATTCGCTCTTTCGACTCTAACTTTTTTCTGATGCGGTGTAAAATCGTGTGCTTTTTGGAACTTCAATGGCTTTAGCCCAAGCTCATTTTTCAGTATGTGTTGCATCCGTTCCAGCGATATGTTGAGCTCACGACGCGGATTTCGCTCAATTCGAGCCTTTCCGAACTTTCCGAACCATTTCTGCCGATGTTGCTGTTTTTTTATTGGGTCTATAACTTAATTCGTGCGGTTTGCTAAGAGATGGCGTAACTTGTATATCGTCATTATTCCATTGGAACATGCGTTGGATAGCTACTGTCATTGCTCGGCATTTCAGTATATGCCATTCATTTGAAGCGTATACAACAACATTTTTTCACTCAAATATGTCGAACTTTGTGCCTGAAAAATTGTTTTTGCGGGGAGTTCTTCTTCATGAAGAAAACTGCTGCCGAAAGTCATCGTATTTCGGTGGAAGTTTATGGTGAACATGCGCTAGCTGAGCGAACGTGCCAAAAGTGGTTTGCACGATTTGAAAGTGGTGATTTTGGCTTGGAAGACGATGAACGTTCTGGGCAGCCAAAAAAGTTTGAAAATGAAGAACTGGAAGCATTACTTTATGAAGATTGTTGCTAAACACAAGAAGAGCTCGCAGAATCTTTGTGTGTCACTCAAGCAGCCATTTCAAAACGTTTAAAAGCAGCTGGATATATTCAAAAGCAAGGAAATTGGGTTCCACATGAACTCAAGCCGAGAGACGTCGAAAGGCGGTTTTGCATGTCCGAAATGCTGCTGGAACGCCACAAAAGGAAGTAATTTTTGCATCGGATTGTTATTGGTGATAAAAAAAGAATCCATTACGACAACCCCATTAAATTACATACCCAATATGACCACCTCCATGGCGTTTTGCAACGCTGCCAGTATCACGGTAACGAGCTATGGTTTGAGACACATACGATTTATTCATGTTGAGGTGCTGGAGGGCTCTAACGATAGCTACTTATGGTTTTACAGCCAAATATAAAGCAATCACACTATCACGTTTGAATTCCATCGCGGATAAAATTTTTTGAACACAACTGAGACACAAATCGTTTAAAAGACTTGTAAATAATAAAATTATATGTCATGTGTCAAAATTTGAGCTAACTGTCATGAACGGTTTGGAAATTATAGCAGTCTGAAGTTGGTTGCAGTTCGAGTCAGGCAGGGTGTAGTTCAAGTGATAGAATTTTGGAGGATACAACAAGTCCAATTATACTAAAAATTAAGCCTTCCCATTAAATGCTGCATGCCACCCATGGAGCGAAATACCCACTGAGCCCAAACATCTTCCTTTCTCTCCCATTTTCCAAAAAATCCAACTTACACGTGCCCAGGGATTTAAAAACAAAAATAGATTGTTCAATTCAAGTTGTATTGGAATCGAATATACACAAAATAAATGAGATCGTGACCCAGGGCTCCGTCCTGTCCTTTGTCTGCTACTTCTTATCCAATATATTCCTTTGCTGACAACAGTACTCTCTGCTTTTCATATTCGTTCCCAGACTCATTCCTCTGGTCTTCAGCTGTAGAACTCGAAGCGTATGCTAATCTCATAAAATTCCGATGTAAACAGCATTGCTAAATGGGGAACCACCAACAGAGTGGAGTTTAATAATTCATGAACACATTGCTGTCTACTGACATTAAAGCGAAATTTAAACACAGCCATTATCTATGAATGGCCCTTCAACGTCCAAACTGAAAAAAATTTTCCTTATAGATATGAGTGTCAATGACACCCTACGCTGCGATGTGTAGGAATGCAAAAAGTACTTAACCCCCTTTGATCTGACTTCAATACCCAAAATATGGTATTAATTTGCCCAAAATTGGAGTCAATGCTCACATCTGGTCAGGTGCTTCAAATGCCTCCCTACACCTGTTAGATAGGATTCAGACTAAACTCATGCGTGATACTAATACTGCACAGTCATTTGAAACCTTTCAACACCAACGTAATGCATCCTCTCTTATATTGTTCACCTTATTTTACGCCAAGTGCTCCAAAAAAATTGCCAATAGCATTCAAACCATTTCGCTCATCAGTTTACCCTCAAACCTACAATACTTTCGAACGTACTCTGAAATAGTTTCCTAAGCCTTATTTCGAAGTCATAATTGTATAACCTACCAGCAGTCAAAATCAACGTACATGGGTATGAAAATCTAGTCATAAAAGTTGGCCTTAAAGTTGGCCTTAAAGTTGGCAGGGGCTAACTACACCGCATTAAAGTTGTTGATGCATTGATAACTGAAGCTGATCTTGAGCCAGTTTGAATCTGACTACCTGGAAAATGAGTTTCAAGTGCGATATACATACACGTATATGTATGGGGTTTTCCAATAACGACTTCACAACTTTTTTTTAAATAAAAGGCAAAAAATTTAAGATATTTCAAAAACTTTATCATTGGCTTGAAGTACAATCAAAACATTTATGAATGGAACTCGACTTCGTTCATATGGCCACCGTGTACACATTTGCAGCGGTCGATTAGTTGGACCCAATTTTCAACGACTCAGCCACACATTTCGGCCGAAACGGCCGCTATTTCGCGTTCAATGTTGGCTCTGAGCTCTTCCAACGTCGTCGGCATGTTGGCATAAACCAATGACTTAACGTAGCTCCACAGAAAATAGTCAAGCGGCGTTAAAACGCACGAACGAGGCGGCCAATCGACTGGCCCATGTTTTGAGATAACACGCTCACCATACTTACTCTTCAATAAATCGATTGTTGCGTGTGCTGTGTGGCTTGTGGCACCATCCTATTGAAACCACATGTTGTCCAAGTCTATATCTTCCAATTCGGGCCAAAAATAATCGGTGATAATGGCGCGATAACGCTGACCATTCCCAGTAACGTGACGATCGTTATCGTCGACGAAAAAATATGGCCCAATAACGCCGCCGGCATGAAAACCGCACCAAACTGTTATTTTTTGTGGATGAAGTGGTGATTCATGAATCACATGTGGGTTTTTACCCGACCAATAACGCATATTTTGCTTATTAGCGAACCCATTGAGCCAAAAATGATCTTCGTCACTGAAGATGATTTTACTATGAAATTCATCATCTTGGCGCATCTTCTCCAGAGCCCACTCGGAGAACGTACGTCGCTTCAAATGGTCCATCGGCTTCAATTCTTGAGTCAGCTTGATCTTGTATGGGTGTAACCAAGATCCTTACGCAAAATACGCGATAATGTGGTCTGAGCGATGCCCAATTCGTGAGAACGCCGTGGAATTGACTGATTTGGATCATTTGTTACGGACGTCTGAACGGCAGCGATATTTTCGACACTTCGGTCAACCCGTTGTCTCACTGATACGGCAACATCACACAACGAATACGTAGACTCAAATTTTTGCACTATAGTTGTTATTGCTTGTCTACTATGGCGAGAATTACGACCGAAAATTGGAGTTAACGCTCTTAAAGTTGCAGTCACCGACTCCGAATATCTGTAGAAAATTTTTATAATTTACAGACGTTGCTCGTTAGTGTACTTTACCATGATGAAAATGTTGAGCTTACTGAATAAATTGACAGTGACAGTTTGATGATTAGTGAAAGGGTGCGTTCACAAATTAAATTCAAAGTTGTCAAGTTCCTATTAGAAAACCCTATATATATAATTACTGAGATGCATCTGGTCCTTGGAATTAGATTTTACCAACTCCACTCCCTTTTGCCTGTTTTTTCTTGTTTGAGAACATGCAACAATCTCTTGGTATCACCGGGTTTCCCATCAGTCAACGAAACTGCAGCTCTAGTTAGTTAGAGCATAGATTTCACTCGGACATTGTACATAGATGAAGCCATCACCAAGATTGTTATTTCTGAGAGATCCAACAGCTTTCAATTATTTTCGTCAAACAGCCTTTGCTAATTATGTTCAAGGCAGTAGAAAACAAGAGAAGTCTAGTCTCTGATACTTAAGCCCATGGCCACAACATTTTATTTTTTTTTTTTTTTTTGCTTGTTACAGAATGCCGTTTCCCAGCCAATCCCTTCTTAATCTTTGGTTTCCTGAATTATCATAATTTGATAGAGGCATTTCAGGTTCTTCATTAACTCTCGTAGACATCTCGATCTTAGTTAACTTATTTAACTTTAAGTTGTCCTTCGCATTAAGGTCCTTTTCAGATATTTACGATCGCTCATATTTTAGTTTGATCATAACATCAGCATAAAGGGTGGAACTTTAGTAGAGGTTAAAGTACGCGTACATAATTTCGAAGAGAAGTTTTTTAATTGAGAAAAAACACCTTCAACCATAGATACTACATATGCAGGTATAAAAGTTGACATTGTTTAATAAAATCAAAATAACATATGCTGTTACCCTGTAAGAACTATTCCTATTGTTCAAGCTGGCACCACAAATATGTTACGTTCACATTAATATTAAGTAGACCTGTCATGAATTGTCATTAATAAAACATATGTGCAGATTTACCAACGTGTTCTACTTTTAATAGACATTTTGTCTTGTTAACCCACAATTGGAAAGATGCACAAGAAATGGCATGCAAATTAAATAGCCCTTGCAAAAAAGTAGAATGAAAGCCGCCCTCACACAAAACCACTTACCTCCAATGGCAATCGTGGACAATCAACACGCGATTGCATTCCAAAGGACTCAACTGATCAGATTGAGCAGCTACAGTTACAGAGGCTCTCCAAGGACTCTTATGTTGTCTTCTGAGTCTTTTAGAAGCAATATTTAGGACATTATGGCGCTAAACGAATTGCCTTATCTTCATTATCGACATGGAGTGGAAACAGTAGCGAGTTTGACAGCACTGGAATATGAATTGTTACACGACTATATCAAGTTATTTTCGAAAGATTAGTCATTCGATTAGAACATAATCAGATTTTTGGCAATATGTAGATCAACACAAACTTTTATGTTTTGCCTTCTACGAGTATACTATGGTATGGTGTGTGGCTATCCTTCCTCGTATGTTTGGTCTTCGACAACATCTTCTATATTATCAAGCTATGATATCAATGCAACTTTTATGATAATACACACAAAAAAACAGGACATGTGATCTACTCTCTGATAAGGAATAATAGTTTCACTCTAGGGCCCGAGGCTTAATTGTGGCTCATTAATAATCATTTATAAGCAACAGGAGACCGATTCTGTTTCCTTAATCTTATAAGCTAAATTAAAAAGAACTTGCAAACTATGATGGTTGGGTGCTGTAGAAATAGGGTGAACAAAGAGAGGTGTCAACCTGGCGATATACAGGTACGATAACTATTTCTGCACATAAGTTGTGATTATTTTACCTCCAAGTGGTAACTATCGGGTACTCGTCGGTATTTATCCGAATTTGACTTGCCAAACCAGCAGACAAAAATAGCAGTACTATAAACGAGACAACGGATGAATCTGAATGGTTTAAGTCATACTTGTTTAATCGAAAACAGCGCGTTAGAATAAAAGGGGTTGTAAGCAATGAAGTAGACTGTCCAAATACTGGTGTCCCACAGGGGTCCGTTTTAGGAACAATCCTTTTCCTTGTCTACATTTATTCCATATTTTCTAAGCCTGTCAATGGACATATAATTGGTTATGCAGACGATCTTGCACTTTCATATGCAGACAACTCTTTAATTGAAATTCGAGACCAAATGAGCTCTGATTTACATTTGCCTAATATAGTACAATAAATTTAGTATTGTATTGGGTTTATATTTTAATTCGTGCGGATTTTTTTTTTTCAAAATTTGAACGTTTATTTAAGAAAAACATGTACAATAGTGTTATTCAAAGTATTGCCCATCAGAAGCTATGACTTTTTCCCATCTTTCTGGCAATTTGTGGTTCCCATCCCAAAAGAACTGCGCCGGATTGGCAGCCAAGATTCATATCAAGCCAATTTTTGATATTCTGCTCTGATGTAAACCGTATTTCAGTGAGGGCCTTCTGCATCGACAACGTGAGGCCGAGCGTTGATAGTTTCACCCGGTTTTAGCAGCTCATAATACAGAACACCCATCTAATCCCACCAAATACAGAGCATTACCTTCGCGCCATGGATTTGGCTTTGCTGTTGATTTGGCTGGTTGGCCGGATTTCACATATGATTTTTTGTGCTTGGGGTTTTGTTGTGGAACCCAATTTCCTTGCTTTTGAATATATCCAGCTGCTTTTAAACGTTTTGAAATGGCTGCTTGAGTGACACCCAAAGATTCTGGGAGCTCTTCTTGTGTTTGGCAACAATCGTCATAGAGTAATGCTTCCAGTTCTTCATCTGCAAACTTTTTTCGCTGCCCAGGACGTTCGTCGTCTTCCAAGCCAAAATCTTCACTTTTAAATCGTGCAAACCACTTTTGGCACGTTCGCTCAGCTAGCGCATGTTCACCATAAACTTCCACCAAAATACGATGACTTTCGGCAGCAGTTTACTTCATATTAAAGTACTGAAGAAGAACTCCCCGTAAAAACACTTTTTCAGGCACAAAGTTCGACATATTTGAGTGAAAAAAAATTATTGTTGTTTAAGCGTCAAATGAATGACATATACTGAAATGACGTACAATGACAGTAGCTTTCCAACGCATGTTCCAATGAAATAATACAAGTTACGCCATCTCTTAGCAAACCGCACGCAAACCCAATACTTGAAAGCATAACATCTCATGATCTTAATATTGATTCAATCACGGCTTGAGTATGGTCTTGCATATTGGGGTTGGGCCTATACAGGTTGTTTTTTAACTTGAGACATCCAAATTACTCGAAAAATACGCGATATCGCGAAAAATGTTTCAGACAAAAGTCACAAGGTTCTGAATTGGACATAAGATAGTGACCACGAGTTTGACCTTGAGCCCCATTTTCAAGGTCAAACGAAGGTCACTTTTAAATTTTTAATGCGAACCCCTATTTTTTGACAGATTCGTAATCTGCGTGAAAAATTACAATTCTTTTACATGAAACACTTTTTTCAAAAAGTTTCTCGTTTCTCGTCAGAGGGCGCCATAAAACTTAAAACATCAAAATTACTCGAAAAGTATTGTACGAAATATCGCGAAAAATGTTTCAGACAAAAATCACAGGGTTCTGAAGGAGGCATAAGACGGTGACCACGACTTTGACCTTGAGACCCATTTTCAAGGTCAAACGAAGGTCACTTTTTATTTTTCAAATGATAATTCCTAATTTTCATTGCTCAGTCGTATTACTCGTAGGCTTATCATTTGTTTTTACATACTGCGTTTAGCATAACCCAGAAACAACGACGTGGACGTAGCAGCATTTTGTTTCCTTCGGGGTGATTAGCTAGAGTGGGTCCCCTTGCCTCCCACTGTTGAATCATTGGATTCTTCCCATTTCGACGTTTATTTCACGAGACTATTTCAACAAATTCTCGAAAATGTGACCATTTACTTCAATACACTTGTCTATCCGTGCTCTAAAGGAACCAACAAAACTGAGAAGTATTTCTGGCGTAATCTTCCGGCAAGCTTCAGTTATTAGTCTTTTCATGTTCTCACGTGTTGTTGGCTTTTTTCCGTAAACCTCACTTTTAAAGTAGCCCCACAAGAAGAAATCAAGTGACGAAAAATCAGAAAAATCGTTCGATCCATCGTCGATGGTAAACATTGTTTAATACGCCCCGGGCTATTTGGGAATAATGGGCTGGACAACCATCATATTGAAACCACATTGTTTGTCGCAACTCCAATAGCATTTCTTCTAGTAATACTGGAAAATGGTCCCTCAAGAAGCTTGCATACTTTTCTCCATTCAAGTTGCCTTCAATTAAATATGGACCTATTAATTTATCCCAAATATTTCCCGCCTAAATATTAACATTCCAGTGTTTTCGGTAGCCCAGTAACGCATATTATGTCAATTGACCGTACCGTGATTGGTGAAAGTCGACTCATCAGAGAATAACACCTTGGCGAAGAAAAGGGGGTCTCGTTCAATTTGCTGAAGTGCCCTTTGACAAAAGGAAACCCGGGTGCAAAAATTCTCATTAGAAAGTTCTTGATGCATTGAAACATGATAAGGATGTTATTTATGCCGATGTAATATCTTACAGACAGTAGTTTTAAAAAATTCCTGATTCACAACTTATTTGGCGAGTGCTAATGTGAGGATCGTGTGCAACGGCAGCTAACACTTCTATTTCATTGTCCTCAACAGCCCCCTATGTGACCGGTTCCTATTCTTTGGTTGCACACTTCCTTCACCAGTGAATTGTTGGATGACCCGATAAAAGGAACAAGCGATCGTATCTGGTCTGGGAAACGTTGGGCGTAAAGAGCAACAGCACCATCGATCCATAAATCAATATCATTTAATCATTTAATCTGGAAAACGTTACTAATAGCAATCAGTTCCTCAAAACAAATATGGAACTTCTAAATGAAGTACAGTTCCGTTCAAGTAGAAAAAAACGGCAGCGTGTACATCATACACTCTCAGATAAGTTTAGGACAATATATCTGAAATTTCTTTGAGTTTTAACTTCACTCGAGGCAATAATGACTTCCTCAAAACAAATTTCGACCTTCTAAGACCCTAACAAGGTTGGAAACCGATTAATGATTTAGGCGTGCCAGTGCAGTGGTATCTAGCACCGAAAGAATAAAACCTTTGAGACAAAGTCGTGTGCCCCATTGAGGAATACGACTGAGCAATCAAAATCAGGAATTATCATTTGAAAAATCAAAAGTGACCTTCGTTTGATCTTGAAAATGGGTCTCCAGGTCAAACTCGTGGTCACCATCTTATGTCCCCTTCAGAACCTTGAGACCTTTTTCTGAAACATTTTTCGCGATATTTCGTGATTTTCAAGTAATTTGGATGTCTCAAGTTAAAAAACTCATCCTGTATATGGTAAGTAACCTGAATCCTATTATTGTAGCACAGAAAAAAAATATTCTGTTATTGCTATGTGAAAACAGATTTGAGCTCTCGCTTTTCCTGTTTCAATCAGCGAAAATACTACAAAGCATTTACAAAGCACTCAAAGTATTTTTTGTTAGAATGTGATAATAAAGGGTGATTCATCGTAAAGTTTGATTTATAATATAAAATAAAATACATAAATCCCGGACCCTATAAATTAAATTTGTATCGTTCCCTTGATAATAATAATAATAATTATTATTTTTTAAGAATGATATTATGTAAATGTTGGCCACGACTACGTCTGAGGTGGTCCATTCGGAAGGTCCAATTTTGGACGACTCGTTCGAGCATAGCAACTGGTATCTCGCGGATAGCACGATTAATGTTGGCTTCTAAAGCGTCAATCGTAGCTGGTTTATTCCAGGAGATCTAAGACTTTACATATCCTCAAAGAAAATTGTCTAAAGGAGGATATCGTACGATGTAGACGGCCAATTTACAGTAGCAAAACGTGAAATTAAGTGTTCACCAAAATGATTTCTCAACAAGTCCATTGTTGAAACTAGAGCTCACGGAGACCATATGCTTGAATTTCAGGTTGCACATAGTCCGTTAACATGACGCGATAACGGTTACCATTGACGGTAATATTCTGATTTGCCCTATTTTTGAAGAAATATAGACCAATGATTCAACCAGGCCATAAACCACACCGTACTGTTGTTTTAAATGGATGTAATAGAAGCTCTTGGTACTCTTCGGGCTGCTCGTCAGCACAAATATGGCAATTTTGTATATTAACGTATCGATTGATACGGGTTTCGTCACTGAACAAAATTTCACGATAAAACATTGGATTTTCATTGAGTTTTTCCAAAGCCCATTCACTGAAATTGTGACGCAAATTCAAGTCGCCTGGCTTAAACTCTTGCACAAGTTGAATTGTATACGCTTTTAGGTCGAGATCCTTACGTAAAATACGCCAAGCCAAGCTGCTGAGAACGACGACGAGTCGATTCGTGACGGTATTCGCGTACACTCACAGCTTCAGCTGCTGTAGTCTCTTTAGCTGAACAATTTGGAGACGCTGTTGTGGTGTGAGTCTTTCTATGATGACTTACCAAACGATACTGAACAAATATGACAAAGCAGTTTGATAGGAGTCACGCCTGATCTGTCAAATGAATCACTTCTTATTTACTTTAGAAGAAATGGATTATATTCACTGAGAAATGGGTCTACAGTTGATGTTCCTAGGGTTAATAAAGAGCACAATTGACGTTTTCTGACTTCAATAGCGCCTTATATTTTTAACAAACTGCCGTCTAATATATCCAATCTGGTGTCACATGGAAATCAATTCCTAAAAAAACTTAAAGCTTGGTTACTTTCACAATCTGAATTTGGAACACTAATACAAGTTTTGTCTTAACGTAATATTTACTTATATTTTCACATTGTTCCACATTGTTCTTCTTTTAATATTTTGACTTTTTACCCAACTTTTTTCTTTCTTCTTGCATTCTCCTCTTCGTTTATTATTATTAGTCATACACTTGATACTGGTTGTATTACACCACAAAGTGTTTCTATTATTATTTCCTTATTTCAAGATCATAATACCCAGAGTTTCGTCTATATTTTCTGTCAAAATGTATCTAATGAAAAATGTACTGAACTTGTATTGAAATAGAAATAAATCTAAATCTAAAAAATCTAAAATTCCTCAGATGAAGTCAATGGAGTAGTGAAATCCCGGAGCAAAGCAGATACAACCTTATCCGCGCTACTCCTCCATATTTGGAAGTCAGGCCGGTAAGAATTTCCATGACTAGCTCATTGTTTAGGAAAAAAGATTGAGGCGGATGAGCCCTTAATGGATCAACGGCAACGCTCACATCCCCAAACGGGTTATAAGCTTTGAACCAACCGACCAACAAATACTTGATCGTAATGCGATTGTAGGCAACCGGTATCGCCACAGCTACTTCACTGTAAGTGAAGCAGTAGATAGTTCTGAGATATATTGAAAGTAATAACTTCCTTCCTCTGTCTCAAATTACTGAGGCAGTGATACAAAAAGTGGAGGGTATCTCCTGTGAGCCTAAATCTCCATAGCCTTTGCAGAGGTCATCGTTGACAAGGGGCAGCTTTATTGCTTGCGCCCCAGTAGATTATGGCCGTTCAAAAATATGTAGATAGTTCGGCTCTGCTTCTTCAAAAGAATATTACTTGATCTGGATTTGAAGTTCCGGCCATAATTGTATCATTCGTTCCACTTGTTCTCAGCCTGGAGAATACTGATGTAGTCCAGCAGGCGACACAAGCATCGTAAGTTCATTTTATTTGAGAAGATCCCTGGTCCGGTAACTATTTTCCATGAAAAAGAATATCGAAATTATGTCGCTTGGTTCATGTCACATTCTGCTCAGGTTGGGCAAACGCAAGCGATGATGTAGTCTGTTTACTTGTAAGGATTGAGGCTTTGCCTTTTGTGTTTTATTTCCACCCATTAAGCTGACTCTGAAACATTTTTTGCTGCAGATTTTTGCATGTATAGATGGGGCAAGATGCCAAGTAAACGAATATTTCCTGGTCCCGCTGTTAGCGTGAATCTCATGTCATAAGTTGTGCCTAAAAATACAATCTTCCGTGCTTTTGTCATTATCGTAAGGTTGCTCGTTTTATTTATGAATTGTCATCATACTAAGCTGCCGTGGGTTAAGATGGGTCTGACAATAGCCGTCTTGAATAGGTCCTCAAGCGTAGAAGGCGATCGTTGCGCTTTTTACTCGTTCTTCAATGTTGAGCTTCCAACTGAGCTTACTTTATAGTACGATACACTGGTATTAAGCACTGTTCGAGGGTCGGATAGTTGTCCAGCCTGTGGAAGGAAGGTTAAATTGTGGCAATATCCTTTTATGTGTGAAAAGACCAAACCCTGTTTTTGAATCCCAGCCATTGTCCAAGGATTCTAAGGACATAGCTTAGAATTTCATTGATCGTGGAGATGAACTTGCAGGTGGCCATAAAAATCACAACATCCGCGTATATAGTTGTTTTTATCCCATCCCTATTTCATTAATCACTAGGGTGGTTAGTGCCTCTTGACATGGTGACCCTCAATATCGTGTTACAAAGTGTTGCATTGCTGTTCCTGTTGCGGAGCATACAAGTTATCAGGTTCGTTAATGTAGGATGAACTGCGGCATATCGTAAAGCTCAACTTAAAGCGGTAAGGTAATATTAACATTGTTAAATGCTCCTTCAATGTCACAGAAGACTGCATTTGTGTACTGATGGCGTAAAAGCGTGCGTGCCCTACAGCTTCATGTAGGGCCTTTTCAATGTATTTACCTTTAGGGAAGGCATATTAGTTTGAACCTGAGTTTTTTTTTTTGTCAACCATTTTTGCAGAGCTTATGTAAGAAAAGAGGCGAGCTTCGGGCAGAACATTTACGAAAGTGTCTCTGACATTCTTTAATCCAATTGACAGTTTCATTTTTTAACGGTAGACAACGATTTTCCAACGGATACCAAACTACTATAAGAAGGGCATTTCTGTTCCAATATAGAAAGACATAAACGAAACGAAAAACTGTAACAACCTTAAATCGGTGAGGCAAATGTCGCATTTTATGAAAGTATACCAGCGATTTCTATACAGTCGACAGTGCAATGAAATTTTCATGGGATTCAATGCAGTTTTCCTAGTTTTGACAGATACTGCAAGGAATCTTAACATCGTCTTCATCGAGCTAGAAGTCGACTGAGCTCTGATATGTCTTATATGGAAGGCGTATTAGAATTCCAAAAAGTATCAGATACCAAACAATCAAAAATGGAATTCTTCAACTAAAAAATCGAAATACGAAGAAGGTCTTCAAAAATTCTATCCAAAAGCCATTGATATTCGAGTTCTAATCGAAGTTTGAAGAAGGCACCAGCACAAAAATTAATGAATCACTCAAAGCTCATGAGCCATCCCGTACTGAACACGACTTGTTCATAGTTTGAGGATTCATTAAGAAATATCTCTGGAAACTTGAATAAATGAAAGAGTGAAAATTAGTCAAGTGTTACACTTCTTGCGAAGAAGAGCTTGGAGCTAATATGGATTATTAGGATGAACATAAATCATTAGTTCTCTGTTAATAAATTATCTGAAAATCCCTGAATATTTTTACTACTCTCAAGAAACTAATACGAGAGATTAACCGTATCTGATTTCACACTTCATAAAACGACAAATCTGCTTAATTTCTGAAAACCCGAAATAAATCCGAACACTCTCTATAACAGATTCATTCCCTCGTTCAGTTGATCACCGTTCAAAGGTCAACTTCTTCAAAAGATAAAACGATTTACGACCTCACAACAACATCAGACCATACACTAGAGGTCAAAAACCAAAATAAACTCAATTGGGACCCGCAGACAAGCTCCTAATAGACTTTCTGGCAGGAGCCCATAAAAATGAAATTTCTTTAATTTATCACCTCGTAGCGTATATCTACCTCGCACTCATTCCATTCGTGGTGTTTGGAGTTGCTGGAGTCCGAAGTTCTCCTACTTTAGGGATTTACGGATACTATGCCAAGTCGTATCCACAACTCACACCATAGGGTGCATTCTTGCCGTGAGAGATTGATCGATCGCACACAGTCGTCATAGACTTAAACAACCGCACTACCACACCAATGACCTCACAAGACTTGATGAGCTGTTGAAGACCTTAGATCTAATCGGCTTATTTTACCACCGCGGAGACAATAAGTTGACTCAAGTGCCGCCATCACCACTATTTGCCGCTACTTCTGTGGTCAGGATCCTTTTTCAGAAGATGATTTCTCATACTCCCGCCACCACTTACACCGCCGACAACAGTCATTGTCGTCATCATCATCACAGCAAAGCTTCGTTGCTCGTCAACGTTCGTTGAGCATCTCAAATTGATTACATCCCTCTGATGGGCTAGCGAATTTTAATTGCAAATCTAATCGCTGTGGCGGCATTGACTCTTAGACTTCCATCTAACTCGTTGGGATCAAAGTCGTTGCGTGTTCTCGTCGCCATATCGAAATTTTTAAATGAACCGACAAATCGGCAGAGATTATGAGCTTCGGGCAAGTGGAATTCTAACGAACGCTAGAAGCTATGTCTGGAATAGGATTTCATTGCTTATCGCCGCATTGCTCTGTCATATCACTAGTGTCCATCGTTTGTTAAATACGAGTATGTCCGGATTGGTATTCGTACCAATCTGGAATAAATGTTAGTTTTTACGAAAATTATTTGAAGTTTAATGCAACTTTTGCGGCAGGTGGGAATAAGCCTTTTCACGTCTCTGAAGGACACCCGAATGGAGTGTAGGCCACCAAAATAATCCATTTTCGATGGTTCCAAATTGCTTTAATTAGGATTCACGTCCAAATTCATGATCGGGTATTTCAGTCCGACGGATTAGTTAACTTTTTTCACGTATGTTCCGATTTCGTAGATGTTTTCGCGTTAGAAAATGATAAAATTTCAACAAATAATTTTTTATAAACAAAAATTACAATTATGAGGTAATACAGTTGTTTATATAAAGAATTATAGAACCCCTCATAGCCAAAAAGAAGAGATTAATAAACACGATAATAAAATGCTAAGAAATGATATAATAGAACCAACAGTATCAGAATACAATAGCCCGGTACGTCTGATTAAAAAGGGGACCTGCCAGGTAGAGCAAAAGTTACAGGTAAATTGATAAAAACAAAAAAACTTTCTGTAGATATCGTGTTGACAATACTCTCGATCAGTTAGAAAAAACGAAATACTTTTCATGCGTTGATTTGATGTCGGGATTCCATTAAAACTCAGAAAAGGAGTGAATTTGTTTTAAAAGATTACCGTACGGATTGAAAATAGCCCCAAGGAATGATGTCACTTGCGTTTTCAGGTCTAACAGCATCTCAAGCTTTCCTCTATGGTATATGGGTGACTTGGTAGTAATTGGATGTTCGGAAAACCACATTCTTAAAAATTTATCAGATGTATTTTGTCTGTGAAGGAAATATAAATTAAAATTGCATCCAGGCAAATGCTCAGTCTTTGGTAATGAAGTGACTTTTCTAGGACATAGGTGCAAAAATAAAGAAAGTAAACTAGAAATTATAACACATTATCCCACTCCCAAAAGTGATGATGAGGTGAAAAGGTTCGTAATTTTTACCAATTACTATAGACGTTTCATACTGAATTTTCGCATCGAACATGCAC
Source organism: Volucella inanis (assembly GCA_907269105.1). Taxonomy (NCBI): domain Eukaryota; kingdom Metazoa; phylum Arthropoda; class Insecta; order Diptera; family Syrphidae; genus Volucella; species Volucella inanis. The sequence goes on along the minus strand of OU026153.1, from coordinate 204,069,173 downwards.
GTCATTAAGCAAAATTAAGCAGAAAGAATGTTCCATTTTCATGAACCGAAGATTATGAGACTGCTTTTCAATATTCAAAAAATTAATACTGCAATACCTTAATTTTGAAATGGAATTTAGTATAACAGATGCAAGCAAACATACCTGCGGGGCTGTTTCGTTTCGCCCAACAACATGGCGAAAAGTACATGCCCATATCTTATGCCTCTAGAGCATTCACAAGGTGTGAAAGCAATAAATTTACCATTGAGCAGGAACTAACAGCTATACATTAGACAATTACTCACTTTAAATCGTACATTTATGGGAAAAAATGTTGGTAAGGTCTGACCACAGACCTTTTTCCAGACAATGAAAAACCCATCATCCAAACTGATGCGTATAAGACTAGATTTAGAGGAATGCGATTTTGAAATACAATATCTTCGGGGAAAGGAAAATTATGTAGCCGATGCTCTATAATGAATAGACTTTAACGATAATAGGGCTATTAGAACAGAAAAGAAAATAATCAAAGTAACGACTCGTCAAAACACTCGGAAAAAACAACTGAATACACCAGACTTCACCAATACAAATGTAACTTACTATATTACGCAAATGAACCAAGAGTTTATGAAATATTTAATCCAAGAGATGTTAAGAAATATCCTCAACTTAAATTTGATCAACATTATTGTTATTTTAAACGTGGCAATGGAAAACTTTGCTTAGCCAACTTCTTTTCAGTGCTTCAAAAAGAAGTCAGCATCAAAAATATAACAAAAGTACAGTTATCACTGAACTAACAATTTTTTAAAAAGACCATGGTCAACGATTTTAAAGACATTAAGCAACAAATTACTAAGTTAATTAATAGAGGTGACTGCCGTTGGCATAACATGACAAAAGATATCAAAACGCACGTTAAATCATATGAACTTTGCCAACTTTGCCAAGAAAGAATGGTAATAACACCCATAACAGAAAAAGCATTCGATATTGTGTTAATAGACACCATTGCACAGTGATTCCACTCCCGAACAAAGGCCGTCATAATTACTTGCTCACTGAAAAACGACTAAATTTAATTGGTTTATATGTAATTTGGGTATCCTGATTCTAAATCTGCAAACCATTTAACAGGTCAAGTTTTTGAGATACGCTAAACGAGTGTAGAAAGGGAAAGATTTTTTTGTTTTAGTTCAGTACGATAGAAAAATCATACATAAAGCACAAAATGTTTCTTTTTTCAAATTCATTTCATTTTAACAAATTTAAATTAATTAATTAAATTAAAAGCAAACAAATAATACATAACGAAGAATTAAGAGTTCAAAATCAAGTAAAGAAATCACTTCGTCCAAGAGAATAATACATGGGCCGTTTCTAAGAGAGGGCACTACTTGAATTAAATCCATACTACCATAGTACCAAGCTTCAAAAGATACGTGTATAAATTTGACAGCTGTCAGACGATTAGTTCTCGAGATATAACGTTGTGAGTGTAGCAACTTTTGTTATTGTGAAAAAAATGGATCGTGTGTTGATTTATCATTGCTTTTTGATGGTAAAAAATGTAGCCGATGCAAAGAAATGGCTTGATAAGTGTTACCCGGACTCTGCACCAGCTGAATAAACCATTCGCAAGTGGATTGAAAAATTTAAAAGTGGTCATACAAGCACCGAAGATGATGCACGCAGTGGACGTCCAAAAGAGGCTGTTTCAGATGAAAACATCAAAAAAATCCACAAAATAATTACGAATGATCGTAAAGTAAAGTTGATCGAGATAGCTGAGGCTCTGAAGATATCAAAAGAGCGTGTTGGATACATCATAAACGAATATTTGGACATGCAATAGCTCTATTCAAAGTGGATGCCGCGTTTGCTCACAGTTGACCAAAAACAACAACGAGTTGATGATTCAGAGGAGTGTTTAAAGCTGGTTAACCTCAATAAGACCGAATTTTTGCGTCGGTATGTGACAATAGATGAAACTTGGCTCCATCACTTCACACCAGAGTCAAGTCGGCAGTCAGCTGAGTGACGAGCAGGCGACCAACCTTGTCCAAAACGACCAAAAACTCAACAGTCGGCTGGCAAGGTTATGGCATCCGTATTTTGGGATACACATGAAATAATTTTCATCGACTATCTCCAAAAGGGACAGACTATCAACAGCGACTATTACATTGCGTTGCTGGAGCGTTTGAAGGACGAAATAGCAGAGAAACGGCCGTAGTTGAAGAAAAAGAAAGTGCTGTTTCACCAAGACAAAGCACCGTGTCACAAGTCGATGAAAACGATGGCAATTGCAATTGCTTCTCCACCCACCGTATTCTCCAGATTTGGCCCCAGCGACTATTTCCTGTTCGCAGACCTCAAAAGAATGCTCACAGGAAAGAGATTTAAGACCGATGAAGAAGTAATCGCCGAAACAGAGGCCTATTTTGAGGTTAAACTGAAATCGTACTACAAAACTGGTATCGAAAGATTGAAAAATCGTTTCAATCAGTTTATCGCCCTCGAATGCAACTATACTAAAAAATAAAGTATAATTGTGCAAAAATTTTGTATTTTAATATAGAACGGCACTGACTTTTCAGCCCATGTGTTACATATCCTTTTTTTAGGTAATTTTCGCATACTCGTAATTAAGGGATCAGAATTTAAAAGAAGTCGATGCAATAAATTTGTTTGTTGCCTCGGCCGCCTCTTCAGATAACTCCCCTATAGACAGCAGAGCATGATTAATTATATCAGAACCATGAATCAGGACCTTGTGAACTGAACTAGGAAGATTGTACCACGAATATTTTTGAACAATTAGCCTAGCAGTTTCCAATGAAAATGTTTTAAATTTTTGGATGTGATATCGCTTAATTATGTTTTCATCAATTCCGGTAATTTCAGAAGAAATGGAAACCTTAGCAAAAAATTTCCTAGCGGTATTTCCATCATTAGAATTTCTACTCCCATTACTTTGCGGTCTATCTATGATAAGGCCTAATTTTTCCCGAAATTCAGGATACGAATATATTTCCTTTTTTCTGCAAAAAGGGCTTTGTCTTCCTCCGATCTTATTTGCCATGTATCTATAGGATACATGAACAAAATATTCGAAGAAACGAATCCATGAATAAAGTGGGGAAAGGCCAAACTCGTACTTGCATTCATCAACTATCTTCTCCAAACACTTTTCAATATTGTTCATTTCTTTCGGTGACGCACCACATATATAACACTCGCTTGATGCTGTTTCACTTTAAGCACAAGGAATATGTTATCTGAACCTCAAAGATACCTTCTTTATAAAGGTATGGATTCAAATTGAAAATTTTGTTTTTAAAATAAGCTTCTTCTTCCAAGCAAAGCTCCTTAGTTTCTTTTGCAAATTGAAACTGTAGCAGCCTACAATATCGAGTAGATCGCGTAGACGTGGATTTTTCCAAAAAAATTGGTTTGATGATGATGACACAAACAAACTACTGTCATTTTCGACATTTGAATCAGAAATGTCCTGTACTACCATCGAAACCCCATCCAACTAATATTATATTAGAAAAATCAGGCGAAAAAGTTTGCAAAATTGATTTCTGAGACTCAAGCAGACGCCTGGCTGTATGGTCAAGTAAACTTTAGAGTTCTACCACTGCGGACGATTCAGTGAATTTTTCATTCGGTGGATAACACAATTTTTTTGTTTGAATTACTTTCTGATAAGATAGCATTATTTAAGACGATGCGTAGAAGTTCACAAATTTCCTTATCAACAAATACTGATTTTTTGTTAACTTTGCTTCAGTGATAAGTGAAAAAACTTCTAAGCTTGGTTGCTCTCGAGATGTATTTAATTGATTCGATTATACCACCTGAAATACAAGAGGTAATGTCGTTTGAAGCCCAATTAAAAGCGAATCTGCAAGCTTCCGCAGCTGATTATACTTCAATCAGAGAGGAAATAATTCAGCCTTTATATATCAGCCATTCTGGTGATATATTGTATAAATAATCGGGGGGTCACAGGGGGAACACAGTAAAAAGTTTAACTCGAGACACAAAACGGAATTTTATATGATTTTTCTAAAAGCCCACTTTTACAACACCACTAATCATATATTGGGTATGTAATTTAATTCGTGCGGCTTTTTTTTTTTCAAAATTTGAACATTTATTTAAGAAAAGCATGTACAATAGTATTATTTAAAGTATTGCCCATCTGAATCTATGACTTTTTCCTATCTTTCTGGCAATTTTTGGATCCCATCGCAAAAGAACTGCGCCGGCTTGGCAGTCAAGAGTGAATCAAGCCAATTTTTGATATTCTGCTCTGATGTGAACCGTATTTCAGTGGGAGCGTTCTGCATCGACCGGAACAAATGGTAGTCAGAAGGGGCAAGGTCTGGGCTATAAGGCGAGTGGGGTAAGACTTCCCATCCTCTGTTTACCAAATAGTTCTTAACCGAAATAGCAACGTGGGGCCGAGAGTTGTCATGATGGACAATTATTGCCTCGTGTCTGGTGGCATATTCCGGGCGTTTTCGGCTACTGCTCTCTTCAAATAGATTAATTGGGTTCGGTAGCGTTGTCCATTGATGGTTTCACCTGGTTTTAGCAGCTCATAATACAGCACACCCATCTGATCCCACTAAATACAGAGCATTACCTTTGCGCCATGGATATCCGGCTTTGCCGTTGATTTGGCTGGTTGGCCGGGTTTCACATATGACTTTTTGCCCTTGGAGTTGTCGTAATGGATCCATTTTTCATCACCAGTAACAGTCCGATGCAAAAATGACTTCCTTTTGTGGCGTTCCAGCAGCATTTCGGACATACAAAACCGCCTTTCGACGTCTCTCGGCCTGAGTTCATGTGGAACCCAATTTCGTTGCTTTTGAATATATCCAGCTGCTTTAAACGTTTTGAAATGGCTGCTTGAGTGACATCCAAAGATTCTGCTAGCTCTTCTTGTATTTGGCAACAATCTTCATAGAGTAATGCTTACAGTTCTTCATTTTCAAAATTTTTTGGCTGCCCAGGACGGTCATCGTCTTCCAAGCCAAAATCACCACTTTTAAATCGTGCAAACTACTTTTGGCACGTTCGCTCAGCTAGCGCATGTTCACCATAAACTTCCACCAAAATACTTTTGGGAGCTGTTTTCAGTAATGAACAAGAACTCCCCGCAAAAACACTTTTTTAGGCACAAAGTTCGACACTCAAATGAATGACATATACTGAAATGACGTACAATGACAGTAGTTTTCCAACGCGTGTTCCAATGGAATAATACAAATCACGCCATCTCTTAGTAAACTGCACGAATTAATTTATAGACCCAATATTTATTCATATTATTATAAAAAAAAATCGAAACAGAACTCTTACCTTCTACTAATGATTCCATCATAAAAAAAAAACCAATTTGCACAAACGAAAGAAAGTGCACTTTCAGTGCACTTGAACTTAAATGCGATGGGCTTATGAGAAGGCTTTCGAGATGAAAATCAAAGGGTTTTGATTTACCGTATCATTTTTCTTATTCATTTACCATAACTTTAGGTACAATACAATGAATTTTTCGACGGTGGAACCACAGTGCATTGGTTCACTAACTTCACTAGCAGAGAAAATTAACGAATACGCCATAACTATGCTATGCGATTTAACGAAGTAAAGGGTAATTCATCGTGAGGTTTGATTTGTAATGTAAAATAAAATACATAAATTTGAAAGTGAATTTAAAATTTTTATTATCGACTTAAAGAACAATTCATGGCATTTATTTTTTAAAAATAATATCATGTCGAATTTTGGACGACTCGTTCGAGCATAGCAACTGGTATCTTTCGGAAAACGCGAGTAATGTTGGCTTCAAAAGCGTCAATCGGAGCAATCTTATTCCTGAAGGCCTGAAACTTTACATATCCCTAGAGAAAATAATCCAAAGATGTGATATCGAACGATCTAGGCGGCCAATTTACTGTAGCAAAACGTAAAATTAAGTGCTCACCAAAATGATTTCTCAACAAGTCCATTGTTTCACGCGCTATATAGCTCGTAGCGTCGTCTTGTTGAAACCAGAGCTCACCGAGACCATGTGCTTGAATTTCAGGAAGCACATAGTGCGTTAACATGACGGCAACATTCTGATTTGCCTCATTTTTGCAGAAATATGAACCAATTATTCCACTAGCCCATAAACGACACCATACCGTTTGTCCTTAATGGATGTGATGGTAGCTCTTGGTACTCTTCGGCTGCTCATCAGCCCAAATACGGCAATTTTGTTTATTAACGTATCCATTGAGCCAGAAATGGGCTTCATCACTGAACAAAATTTCACGATAAAACACCGGATTTTCATTGAGTTTTTCCAGAGCCTATTCACTGAAAATATGACGCAAGCCAAGCTGCTGAGTACGACGACTAATCGATTCGTCACGGTCTTCGCGTACACTCTTAGCTTTAGCTGCTATAGTCTCTTCACTACGTGCTGGATGTTGTCTAACCGGTCGAGTATCATCCACTAATGTAAACTGGGACTCAAATTTGCGAATGATATTGGCAATAATGACGCTGTTGTGATGTCAGTCTTTCCATGATGACTTGCCAAACGATACTGAATAAAAATAACAAAGCAGTTTGATAAGAGTCACGCGTGTGATCTGTCAAGAAACGCCTATTGAAAATCAAAGCTCACGATGAATCACCCTATATTTTGTAGCAATAGCGATTTCAAATATAACTGCAAAAACAGTAGTAAAAGCTTTTGTTGAAGGTTTTGTATTGAAGTACGGTCCTATGGAGAAAATTATAACAAACATGTGAACCGAATATAAAAATCAAATTTTAACTGAACTTTGCTCTATACTGCAGATAGACAAGGAAACTTCAACAGCGTATCATCACCAGACCTTATGCACTATAGAACGTAACCATAGAACGTTTAATTATTATATACAGTCCTACATATCGGTACAAAGAAACGATTGGGATGAATGGTTACAATGCTTCGCATATTGTTATAACACTAATCCATCGGTCGTACACGGCTACTGCCCATTTGAGTTAGTATTTGGTAAGAATCCAAAATCCCTAAAGTGTTTAAATGAAAACTTTATAGACCCAGTGTACAATATTGACGCCTATGATAAGGAAGTCAAGTTTAGGTTACAGTCTGCCAATTTACGGGCCCAAACGTTAATCAAAAAAGCGAAAATGAAACAAAAATTACAGTACGACAGACAAATATAGGGTTTTCTAATAGGGACTTGAGAACTTTGAATTTAATTTGTGAACGCACTCTTTCACTAATCATCAAACTGTCACTGTCAATTTATTCAGTAAAATCAACATTTTCATCATGATAAAGTATACTAACAAGCTACGTTCTCCGATTGGGTTGTGGAGAAGATGCCCCAAGATGATGAATTTCATCGCAAAATCATGTTCAGTGAAAAAGCTCATTTTTGGCTCAATAAGTTCGTCAATAAGCAAAATATGCGTTATTGGTCGGGTGAAAACCCACATGTGCTTCATGAATCACCACTTCATCCACAAAAAATAACTGTTTGGTGCGGTTTACATGCCGGCGGCGTTATTGGGCCATATTTTTTCGTCGGCGAAAACGATGGTCAGCGTTATCGCGTTATGATCACCGATTATTTTTGGCTTGAATTGGAAGATATGCACTTGAACGACACGTGGTTTCAACAGGATGGTGCCACAAGCCACACAGCGCACGCTACAATCGATTTATTTAAGAGTAAGTGTGGTGAGCGTGTCATCTCAAGACATGGGCCAGTCGATTGGCCACCTGGTTCGTGCGATTTAACGCCGCTTGACTATTTTCTGTGGGGCTACGTTAAATCATTGGTTTATGCCAACACGCCGACGACGTTGGAAGAGCTCCGAGCCAACATTGAACGCGAAATAGCGGCCGTTTCGGCCGAAATGTGTGAACGAATCGTTGAAAATTGGGTGCAACGTGCCCACGGTGGCCATATGAACGAAGTCGAGTTCCATTCATAAATGTTTTGATTGTACTTCAAGCCAATAATAAAGTTTTTAAAATATCTCAAATGGTTTGCCTTTTATTTAAAAAAAAAAAAAATGTCAAGTCGTTATTAGAAAACCCTATACTTTAGAATTGGTGTTATTAGATAACACACCAGGTCATAAGTTGGATAGTGCTTTCGTCACGTAGAAGATAGACAGTGTAAACGGTTGCTAGTTCATAAAAATAGGTTTAAGAAATTTAAAGAATAATAAATATTATATATGATTTTAATTTAAATAATTAAGAAAACAAACAAGCAACTTTTAATGCAATCTATGTATATGTTATTAAAAAAAATATTTTAATAAAAATTATCTATAACATAGTTAGAATGTTTAGTTTTAATATTTAGACTAAAAGAATGCCAAAACTTAGTAATAAAAAAAGATACAATGTTAGTTAGTTAGTTAGTTGACTTTTATTTTCAATACATGTTTTACAATGTAACGATTAACCTCAGTCTTTTATGATTTGGCCTGTGGCCGTCTACCAGGTTGACAAAATACATACTTAAGTTTTACATCAAAAATCTACATCTATGATACGCTTTCTATAACAAAGTGCTGCTACTGAGTAATCATAAAAGACTTTCCATCATTTGTCTCCATTTAAAATGCTCATTACTACATCTTCGTCTAAATCATGTTTTCCGAACATTGATAGTCGAAATTCTTTTAAAATCAGACAAACACCAAGAAAATGTAAGATGTCTTCTCTCTTCTTCATGTTGCAGATGTCACAAATTATTTTTAAATCTGGTCCATGGGGTTTAAAGTTTAGTTGAACGAGTTCCCAGTTTGAAAATTGTACTTATTAAGTCAACTGCGCGACTATCTAGGAAATATGTTTTTTCATTTAAAAAATGATTTAGTTTGCTGTAATAGTTCCTAAACAGTGACGATTCAGCTACTTCGACATATTGGCCATATGTATGTCTGCCAAAATTCTCCAAAACCACGTTAAATTTTTCTCTTGAAAGTTGAGGATGCTCGTTCACTTGAATAGACAGATTTACTCCGCATTCAGAAGCTGTTTTCTTCCATTCCTCGCAAATGCCTCCGTTTGTTCTATTATGCTTCTTAAAACTACGTTTGGTATTCTGCATTCATTCATTTTTAGTATTTTTAGGATATAGTTGAAGGGCATTTTGAGCATGTACAAGAGCAAAGGAGGAGTTCCCGTTTCAAGATGTAGCATATAGTTCGGGGTATTTTTTGGTAATCGGTAAATCTTCTTCAAAAAGTAGCGAAGAAATTTTTCCACAGCATCGTAGCCTTTGTAACCCCATACCTGAGCTCCGTAGAGCATTATCACTTTGCGATACATATTTATTTTTGAAGCAACGTTCCCAAATCGAACAGATAGGTCTTTTAGCAGCAGCTAATTTTTCCTTAAAGTGTGGTTTGAAACTTAAGGAGGACGATATAAGGACACCTAGGTATCTGTATCTAGATACTACCTCAATCTCTTCCCTGTCTGACTTCCACTTTTCCAAGTGTGAGAAGCATCCTCCTGCATTTCTGAATATCATCATTTTTGATTTATCAAGATTTACAGTTCCAACTTTTACAGAAAGCATTAAGCCTGTTTATCATTAACTGCATACCTTGGGTTGTGTTACCCAGAAAGACCATATCATCAGCATACATCAGCGCAGGAATTGATACACCGTTGAATCTTATTCCACCTTTGACATCATCTGTTATATCATTGATGTAAAATATAAAAAGCAGATCACTAAAATACAGCCTTGTTTAAGACCCATTGGAGTTTCGAACTCTTCAGAAATTAAGTCTCCATCCCATACATATGCAATTTTATTCTCACACAAGCTTTGGAAAGCTTGTAAAAGAGTGCTTCACATGGTATTGAATCGAACGCTGCTCGAAAATCTACAAAAAAGGCGTACAACTTTTTTTTTATTGCTCTTGTATGTTTCAGCAATGTTTGTTGAGCAGAATATCTGGTCGATTGTAGAATAACATTTCCTAAATCCAGCTTGGAATTTTTTTAAGAATCTTATGTTCTTGTACCCATTCATACAATCTTTTGTAAATTAATGAAGCAAACAATTTGGCTGAAGTGTTTAAAAATGTGATTCCTCTGTAGTTCTTCGGGATCCTGTAATCGCCTTTTTGTGTAGGGGAAAAATTATTGCTTTCCTGAATACGTCGGAGATACTAGCAGAGTCGAATATTCGATTAAATTCAATTGTGAGAGAATTCATAAACTCATAAGTGCAACTGTTATAGAACTTAAACGGGATGCGATCAATACCAGATGCTTTATTTGATTTCGATTTGCATTGACTTCTTCCAGGATAAATGCAGAATCTAATTTTTCGTCTAAGAGCAGAGAGGCTGCATATTGAAGTAGCGGCGAGGTTAATGGGGCATTAAGAAGTTTATCTAAATGAGTCCTGAGTTGCGGGGCTTTAAGAGTTACAGAGATGTTAGACGTGTGTCCGTTTAGGTATGTGACAGCTTTCCAGAACTGAGCAAAAGATTTTGAATTATTTATAATCGCAATGTTTTGTTGTGTTTGTATTCCTTGTTGGCATCTTGATAGAATGTTTTAAAGATATTGGAGTTATCCAAATTTAGAAGTTTGAGAAATTTTAAAGATTTGGTTCTAGCTTTCATGCAATCAGAATCATACCATTTTTGTTTATATATTTTATGAGTTTTTAAATCTTTCTGTTGCGGAATGGATTTCTTTATTATTTCAGTTAGAACTTCAATATTGGCTGTATAATGCTGTGTGCGTAGTTCCATAAGATTCACATTCATGTTTCGCTGATACGATTCCATTAATCGGTCATTCCAGACATATTTCGGCAGAAGGTTTAAGAGTTACTTCCAAGGGCACGTGGTCCGAAAAGATCTCGGTTCCTACTTCAAAACTGTCTAGAAGCTTCACCCAATTTCCCTAAACAAAACAGTAATCTATTATTGAGCATGATGTTCCTCTGATAAAGGTCAATCCGCCATCTGGATTTCCTTCGCAACTACCATTCAACAAGCACAATGTAATGTACCTGAAAACAATGTAATGTACTTAAAAACAACAGTGTTAGTTTAAAATGTACATATATGCAAAATGTAACTACAAATATCTTATAAGATATTTTTCCCGTTTTTTTTTTTTAATAAAGAAAAAAGGAACTCATGGTATTGATCAAGTTTATTTTAATGAAAATAAAATAATACTTCCGAAGGAGGAAGGTGTAATAACATCCTCATCATATTTTGTCGATTATAATTCCCTTGGCGATCAATATGAAATCTCCTAAACAGCATACAATAACACCTTGGGAGCCGTCAACACCTACGGTTCTCCAGGTGTATCATATTGTTCACGTCGCTGCATACGCGTGTCTTGCTGACGTGGCGTATTGCCACAAATTGTTTCGACGATTGATCAACGCCGGGCAGTTCTACTTGAACCATCTAAGGAAGAACTTGCGTTTTCATTACAAATCTAATCTAATCTAACGTTCCCATCAGTGTTCTTACAGGCTTTTTCTCAGTCTTTAGTTTGCTCAAATACCATTTCTTCAGCAACAACTTTAAGCTAAGTTAGCAGATTGAAAACAATCTGTTGGGTATCACAAATCCTCATACCTAGAGTGGAAAGAAGAAGGTGATGGCAAGAAGAGCTGATTTGTACGACTATTTCAGATTTGCTTAAATCAAAACGATTACGTACTTACACGGCTGGTTTCTTCTTGCTCTTTATTTTAACAATAGTTAGATAGGTTATTGGCATGTCTACCGTCTAAAATATTCTACAATTTATAAGAGTTTATGAAGATAGCCTTTTTCCTTGGCAAGAAGTACGCATTTAATTTATCCTTCTCGGGGAAGTAACGCTAAAATTGTTTTGACTGGAGTCCCCGATGTGATTAAAAAAAGAACGAATCGTCTATTTGGGAAGATGGGACACTATCTGCCGAACACTTATCATATGCAATATGACCATGGGTACTATGGCTAAAAGGAAACGCGCAGCTATGTTAAGTAAGCTCAATTCGAAAGACCGATCTTGACACCTTTCTCTGTTTGCATGAAATTAGTGTTATTCAATACCAGGTGTACCGGTATAAAGTGACCATCACGATACAAATGTCTCGATAGGGAACATTTATTGTGAACGGGTCTTAATTTTCTTTTTGTTTAGTTGATATAACACCTGTCAAACATATTTCGTATACATCAAGTCAACATCATATTTTTTCATCGGGTTAAAAATGTCGAATTTTGTACCAGAAATAGATGACTTGCGGAAAGCATTAATTTTTTGGATTCATTTGAATAAAAGTGTTGCAAAGTCGCATCGAATGCTTGTCAAGGCATATGGTGATCATGCTCTATCAAAAGCAACATGCAACGGTTCAAAGATAACGATTTTGATGTGGAAATGAAGAACGTTTAAGACCACCAGAAAGACGCCGAATTGCAGACAATATTAGATGAAGATGACACTTTCAGTCAGAAACAAATGGCAGAAATGTTAAATATTGCACAACAAACAATTTCTGACCGCTTAAAAGCTATTAGATAGATCCAAAAGTCTGGAAAATGGGTGCCACAAGAATTGAATGAAAGACAGATGGAATACCGAAAAACCACTTGTGAAATTTTGCTTCAAAGACACCATAAAAAATCAGTTTTTCATCGAATTGTTACTGGCGATGAAAAATGGATTTATTTTCAGAATCTTAAACGGAAAAAATCGTGGGTTAATCCGGGACAACCATTAACTTCGACTGCAAAATTAGATCGATTAGGCAAGAAGACAATGCTGTGTGTACCACGAGTTCCTAAAACCTAATGAAATCGTTAATACAGATCACTACTACACTATCGAAAAACGACCAGAATGGGCCAGAAGACAGGGCAGGGTAATTTTGCTCCATGACAATGCACCTGCACACAAAGCAAAACTGGTTCAGGACACAACCAAAGCACTTGGCTGGGAGCTGCAACCCCACCCGCCGTATTCACCAGACTACCTTTTGTTTTCATCGATGAGCAGTACTTCTAATTCTACGAGGAAGTCGAAAATTGGGTGACTCTTTGGTTTGCTTCAAAAGACGAACAGTTTTATTGGCGTGGATTCCATAAGTTGACTGAAAGCTGGAAAAAATGTGTAGCTAGCAATGGCCAATACTTTGAATAAAATGTTTTTTACTTTCCCAATAAAAATTAGTGCTCGATGTTTGGCTTCCAATAGCAACTTTACATTGTCTCGATTAATTGTTCTTTAGCTCGATTTTTCGCACAGCTCGTGTCGTTTTCTATCCATTGTAGGTATGCCTTTTAACTCATGAATGCATTTATAGGCATTTTTTTATCAAATCAAGCATCACATTGCAGTAGTTAGTATCTCTGATAGCTTTCAATATCACCACTAGTCGTATGTGTTCTATACTGGGATAATATCAGGCTTATTCTGAAGATTTACGATATAAGAAGAATGTAATCGCAGCAGTGAATAAATTTACACCTTTCAACTTATTTGTGATGTCAACTGTCCGTTTCTACATGACGTTTCAGATGCTACACTTTCTCGCATGACATGGGATATTGTAAACATGTTGGATTCCATTTTTAAACCCATGGTCCTTCGCAAAAATAGGAAGGCTTACTCCTATGTGCGTATGTTGTTATATTTTAATTTTATGTTATGTTATGTTATTATACTTCGTCTTTTTCAGCCCTTAGTTATTTCATAACAGCAACAATTGGAAAAGCGTCAAGAAATGGAATTCCATCGACTAAAAAACTATCCACCTAACATTAATGATGTCCTTCCTACGACTGTCATTACAAATATAAAAGTGGCATCACTAAACCACTTCACCGTCATCATTTACTTTTTGCAATCCTCTAGAATATGACTGATGACAATTACCTTCTTCATTCGTTTTAAAAATTCTTCTCTATTTTTAGGCGTCCACTACTTAAGGCCGCTGCCCAAACAAATGAATCATTCTCAAGCCACAAAACTCAGGTAATTGAAAAGCAGTAGGAAGCCTTTTGTGGTGCCCCAATCGTAACACTCGCATGTTTATTTATAAATAAACAACACAATCCAATCCAGCAACATCACAGACAGACAGAATTTTCTGTGCTCTCCGAATTCTATGATGTACGAGCTCACTCCAGGGAGTTATTGAAGTCCAATAAGATCTATTGTTTGACTAGGCATGGTACCAAACCAATTCAAGTACTTGTATAGCATCTCATACAGGCTGGAACAATCTATGCGTGTTTCTGTTGCTGTAAAAGGTTTGAGAACGCGCACTCTCACTGGATAAAATCTATATTCGGAAATTAACTAACAAGGCTATGAAAGGAATTCCGAATGAGGGAGAATCCCAAAAGGAAATCGTTTGGTATGTGATGGGTACACTGAGTAGACGGAATGGATGCAGCACAATGACGATGACCGAACTAACATTCCATTTGCAGTCTCTTGAGGATTTATGAGGTAACATTGGGTATGGAGCTCCTAGAGATTCTGATGCATTTAAGGAGTGTCGGTGAAGTACAGGTCTCCAGTTAATTGAGGGAGTTATGGAGTTTTGTTTTGGTAGTTATGGTCTATATTGTAAAACTAGAGGCACAAGTGCTTTTGGTAATCATTGCCATATGAAGTTTTGATATTGTGATTTATTTAAATGGAAGTTGGCGCCATTACGGTGACCATTATTAGTTATTGAAACCAGTCTTTGCAGTGTTTTTCAGGTGGCTCTTTCTTGGTTAATATGCTTATCCTAAAATTCATGATATAACAGAGTGAACTTTCGAATATTTTTTATAGAAATCTTATTAATAACGTTTTATTTAATTAAATATCTTCCCGATTTGCTGGGGAAGTTTACCTGGCTTGGAATCCCACGGAGTAAGCTTACCACCTGGCTTCAATCAGCCGTCTAACAGCAAACATTAACTTTAACGTTTAAACCGCATGTATTCTAAGGCAGAACCGCTATATTAAAACCCGCCCGCGCCCTGGAGAAAAAGCCAGTAAAAGGGTATTCATATCCCTCTGGTGCGAGCGCGGGATTATAAAAAAAATAAAAATAAAAAAATAAAAAAAAAAAAAATCTATTCTTGGGAGTAAAGACAAGAACAAACAATGGTAAATAAAACGTCTGCGCAGGCTGTTAAACCTGATATCATCAGGGAAGGTGGAAGCAAGTCTTCTAAATAAAAATGCAACATGCTCGCACTAATAGCTTCTTGAGAAATTTCCTAGCCATTTGTCCATCCCATAAATTTGTTGGTTAAAGATTCCTCAAACATGGCAGATAGATTACTACTCTGAACTTGAGCTTGACACCCTGGGACTATGCATTACTTAATGTCAACTTATCGCTGACGTGCTGTAAAAATGGCATCAATGGTAGTTTCAACGAAATGTAAACGCATTGTTAATTTCAATTCATTTCTTTCCTTACTTCACCGTAAATAGCTTCTTCGCCGATATTGTATTCGTCGAGTATCTGAGGATGTCTTCAAATGTCGGAAATAGATAGAGCTTTAGTGATGTAATTAGAACTTCGTGCAAACAAAGTTTGTTGTCCATTACGATACTTCGGTAAGTGTTCATCTGATGACCACATCAGAATTTTAAGCAAACGCAAACGCTTTCAACTGGCCAAGTTCCGATACTCTTATTATGTTCCAAATGAAATAAATAGTCAAATCACCCATGAGCATGGATTTGCATTTACCTAAGAGATCTTGGTGTATCTTTCATGACGGGAATGACATGACATTGACAATAAAATTACCGCTACTAGTATCATATGTATGAGTAAGTACAATACTTTGCTTCCCTCGAGACATCCCTACTTCGAAATATCCGTACATCACAATGCAACGAGTCTAGAGCCTTATACACGTACAAATCAATACTTTCTATCGCAGCATAAAATGTTTTTATGATGAACGCAAATCGTTTATGACTTCCAGATCCAAAACTGAAACTAAACTATGAATGAAATTCAGGTCTCCTTTCACTAACCAAAAGAACGGATTTACAAGTATCCGTAGGTGCACGAAATGCGGCAGCCATTCAATTCAAACTATTCAGTTCACTATCCATAAATTGAAATCCGCTGTAATTTATGATGTTTATTTCCGTATGTCAGTTTGACAGTTTAATGGATATGCAAACATGTGTCACGTACTCAAGTATGCCAAGGGGACAAGTGAAAATACAAAAGAAATTCGAACTCGACTGCTTTAGAGTATGCCAAAATGAAATTTCGTAATACTCAATGTTGTGCCGTTCGATTAAAAGTGGTTTATGGAATTAAACGGAAATTAAAAACTACTTACGCAGTAATCATATGCACTGAATGCATTCAGTTTGTATCAGAAGCTATTTGACATTCAGATGGTTGCATTCAGAAAAAACAGCGCTTGCCAAACAAAACAAATGTTAAATTAAAAGCAGATGCAGAGCAGAATAATTTACTATGTGGGTAAGATAGTAATTTAATAGTCATCAAACAGCAGAAGTAGTACCTCCTTTCTAGAGCATTTCAAAACACTGGCGAATAGTAGGCATAGACTTTAAGTCGAAAACCAGAAAAGAACTTCAGACCTACAACTTTGAACTTCTTCACGATGACGAGTATGCAGAGAATGGTTGAGCTATGAAGAAGCTATACGCAAAACTGTTTTGCGAATGGATCTTCTATCTAAGAAGATGATCCTACAAAACTGCGCATCAAAATCTGGTGGGCGAAATTAAAGGCACACTTGACAAGAAGAAGTACTCGTTGGGCATTTTCATCAACGTTAAGGGTGCTTTTGACAATGCAATTTTTGTACGGCAAATGCAACTCAGAAAAGACAACACGACAGCAATGCTTGTGAATATAAGACTGATTGCGGATCTTCACGGGCTGACCGTTAATCGGCGCCCTACCTTCATTGTAGTGGTTGTATGTTGCTCGACTCACTAATTAACACTCTCAATAGTTCTGGCGTATATGCTCAGGCATATGCAGATGATGTTACTGTACTCTCTGTGTAGTGACTGTCTGCTTTAAAACTTATGCAGCTTAAGACATTATCGGTGATTGGTGCACTAGAAATGGGCTTTCAGTTAATTCTCTCAACACCGAAGTTGTTCTCTTTACCAAAAAAAGGAAGCTGACTGGTCTGACTCATTTAGTGCTAAGAGACATCACAATCCAATTCTCCATAAGAGCTCAGATTTTGGGTGTCATCTCTTGGTATTGTGGCAGTTTAAATGAGCTAGATTTAGTATTTGTCACGGACGAAAGTTGTCTTGATTTATATAGCTATAATAAGGACAATTATATATCCCAAGGTCTGTATCGGCTGTATAAAGACTTTCCCTAGCACGCCTGGTCTAGTGGCATTGATGTATTTTCCTCAATGGGAGTGCAGTCCACTTCTCGGATAAGAAAATCCGAGAATCTTTAGTACCGGACGCACTAGAGTTTTGATGACCTTGCGCTCGACTGCATTTTGACCCTGGTCTTATAGACATGGCGTTTGATACAATGACATCACAACTTCTGTTGCTGAAAAAATATGACATCGACTTCCAGTGTCACCAGCAATGGTTTCAATAAGAATCTAAGCAAAGAGAGGTAGTCGAGACTTCATGGATGGCTCAAAAACCGTCCTATAATACAGCTCTGGTCGGTAATCAATTGTATTGCAATGAATTAGTGGAGGTGGCAAAACATCTGTATCTGTACAACATCCAAGCTATGCTTAGAGACTTTCTGAACCTTTTCACGACTTCCAAGCTAATTGGAGAATGCAAGACTTTACTGAACCCATTCGGAAAGTTAAACTCACCGAGATTTATTGGGTCCCAGTTCGCATGGGATACTGGAAAATGAAATCGTCTATGAAGTTTCTAGAAAATACTCTGAAGAGACTTTTTATGATCCAAATCCGCATTAAGAGTTTCTTTGTTCCAGTTAGGGCTTCCATTTACATGGCATAACAAGTCAGCGGCACCATACGGCTTCCCTTGGTCCTTAAGAGGCCAGCGGTTTTCATGCTGTCCCTCAGAAGGAAGATCTCCGCATTGCTTACTGGCGTCGTGACGGGGAGCTACGTGTTTGCTAGACACTTAAATGTTCTGAGTATAAATGACGCAACATCCTGCTATATTTGCTATAACAGTGATGAAAAGACCGCGAAGCACTATCTCTGTGAGTGTTCGGCTTGTGGCACAATTTGTTTAAACTAATTACACTAAAAATGTGGCATAGAAGCAAAACCTTTGAGTGCCTAAATGCTGCATAACTGTGGTAGTCACAAAGTTGCGTCAGCGTGGCGATGCTCAGTGCATTAAATTTACCCTTAGAAGGAGTCAACAGTCGTCATGGACGATTTCTCGTATGAGTTACTTTAAATTACTTCGAGTTAAGGTTTAAGGATTTTTTAGTACTAGTCAAGGTGCTTAAATTTATAGGATGACCTTAAGTGAGAAATGCTTAACGGAATATTGGTCTCCCTTTGCCAAATGGATTCAAGAAAGGTTTCCCGTGGAGTACGTGGAGTTAATTTTATTCCGACGTGGAAATCGTACTACTAGTAGGCAACCAATAGCTCGCTTATCCGAATCGTATTTACTGTTGACGACCCAGAAAAACGAAAACATGACTTCCACCCAGTTGCAATGGTTTTCCTTGAAACTAAACGGTTGACCATTCAGTTATTATTTTTGACAAAAAGAGTAACTTGTTTATAAAGGAGCTTATCGAAGACTTTGGATAACAACTGAAGAATAGAAATAGGTCAAAGCTCGGGTGGTAACGAATGTCACGTCATCAGTATTGTTTTTTGATCCTCAAAAAACAGGCATCAGTGTACGAAACATTACATCACATCTGGCTTCAAAGTGGTGATTTCTTCTTCATTGTTGACTTTCAAGACTTGCAACATTTGTGGTGGTAATCTAGCGATCTGGCCAGTCATTGGTGGAAATTGGTGACTAAAAATCTCTATCGTTTCATGAGCTGTGTGAGCGGTTGCTCCGTCCTACTGGAACCAACAATGCTTGTTATTCAGTAATTTGTTTGTAGCGCTCACCAGTTACGGTTACAATGGTCCCTTTGGTGTTTTCAAAAAAATAAGAGCCAATTATTTTTCACTACAAATGCCGCACCAAACAGTCACTTTGAGGGGATGCAATAGATCTTCGTGCATTTCATATAGATTCTTCGTGCCCCAAATAATCACTTAAGTGAAAATGGGCTTCGTCGCTCATTATGATTTTGGATATAAAATAGTCCTCTTCTTGCACCATGCTCTGTTAGCATGGCAGACAACAATAAGTGAACGTCTTTAGGTATTTCACCAAAATTAGATGCAACGAACGTCTGCTGTTCCCAAATATGCATTGTGCATCGTTGTTTGTGGACTCTGGCACTTTTCAAATGAGAATTTCGGGGCCAGTCACTTCTTGCGACATCTTAAGTAGAACCAATGTGCACCATATGCTCAGCCAAATACCTAATTGTTCGCGCCTATAATGCAGAACGACGAGGAAACCGACGATGGAATTCACTCGCTAATACGTTACAACAGACCGGAAATTGGTCAAATAAGCAGTTACAATAATTCCGCGTTTTTCAAGGGTATATCGCTCCATTATTTGTTGTCAACTAATGCTCTATCTGTCTACAAAGTAAATTTCAAAGCACAATGACACTTGCCGGCATTTACAAAAATGGCATATTCACATTATGACATTATTTTTGCCCTATCTATATCTTAATTAGAAGAAGAAGTTTAATTTTTTTTATCCTTTTTTGCAATTTTTATAAATTTTCTTCTTACATCTCCCATTGTTCCGCATGAGAGTCGTGTCATAAGTGTGTTTGCTTAAATATTTAGATGACAAGATTGTTAGCTTTTATTTATTTTATATTTCATTATACACTTTTTAAGCTCGCAACTTTTATCAACAACCCAGTTTTATCTACCTAGTTCTATGTAAGCCGGCCACGGCTAAAAAGCTTCCTCTCCTTTAACAAGCTACCAACATTTTTTGTGCTGCCGAACAACATATGCTCCGCACTTCTTTGTAACAGCACAGCGGTTCGAGCGGCATGGAAGATTATCGGCACCGCTAATCTGCTCTGGATCAGACTCTTTTTTTTTTTATTGAGGTAGAGGAACGCTTCTCGAGGTGTTCTATAGTATATATGCGAAGACAAGCCCTCTCAAACATCGGAATCTTTTCCATTAAACTTGCTCTTACATTGAACCACACGGGTCATCCAAATACAAGAAAAGGCCGGATAAGGGCCTTGTAACAGATTACCTTCACCCTCGTATCGATTTAACTGTTATAAAACAGTCTTGATCTAGCCACATCTCAAGGTATCTGACTACATTTCGACAAGCAAGTGACTGCCCGTACTGTCCCACGAACGAAAACTTTCGTAAGTTCCTTCAGATATCCGCACGAGCCCCCATTCAAATGCGTCCTAGAAAGTATGGTTTCAAACTTCTGCAAGCTTATCTTCAATTTCCAGTCATTGGAATATCGCATAATGATATCGAAGTTATGTTTCATGATTCCATTAATGACTTTAACTTTTACACCTGATCTGTACGCGATCAAATCGTCTGCTATGGCATGGTGAAGTGAGCTCACAAGATCGCGTTTGTAGATGTTGAATAGGAAAAACTTATTGCAGACCGTTTTTATTGTTACATATTGCAGCAGAAGTCACATTGCCATTCTTCACGATGAACTGTTCAAGAACTTAAACGAATGGCAGTAGCGGTTTACTTAAGTCCAGCCTATTCAGCTTAAGGAATTGTCCCTGTAACCATGCGATATCGAACGCCTTTTCTAAGTCAATAAGACGAGGCACCGTGCATTTTTTCCTTTGGATAATAGATACCAGCTAAGACACGGGATGTGTGATATCATGGTCAGCCTAGAAACTAAATTGATTATCCAGAACTGTATTTTTGCCCTCAACGTTCTTAGAACCTTTTCGAATATCTTACTGATATTCGGGAGAAGGCTTATCGACCGAAAATTCGTCTTATTGGATGCGTCTTTATCCCTTTTGGCAATCGGATGCACCACCGCTGTCTTCCAATGCACTGGGTATTATGTATTATTCATTGCATTATTGAACATTGCTGTGTAAATGTAGAGCACATCTAGTGGGATATGTCGAAGCACAATATTCTGTATCCCATCGGTTTCCACTCAATTCTTACTTCTAAGTGATTCGAAAATCGTTTGGAGTTCCTCCTTCGAAATGATCTGAGGTAACTCCGTTTCGTCATTATTTGCCATATTTCCGGTATTGAATTCAGTGAGGGCTGAGCTCTCGAAACGCCAGATGGATATTTCATTTCGAAGGCAAAAATCGTGCGAAAGGGCCCGATTCTCCACATCGTGGTTCAAGTCAATGACACTATTCGCCTTATACACTTTCTGGATAGTCGCTCGGATCCTCGATTACAAAGAAGTTGTCGTCATCAACGGCCTCATTTGAATCTATTTCTGCGACTACAATTATTTCTTGCTTGTCCGTCTTTTGGGAGATTTTAAGACGAGTCGAGCGACACAGAATCATGACTATATTGGGTGTCCCTACCAAACTGACCAGATTACTCAGATATGCCTTCACCTGCTCATATTATTAAAGCATTTAAAAAAAAAAAAAAAAAAAAAAACTCGGATTCCAGAAATTCTTACACCGATCTTCAGCGATCTTTGGCGCCACTACTAGTAGTCGTACATGCTCTATTAAGAACACAATTTCGTTTCTTTGATGAGCGAACATTTCTTACTTACCTCCACTTTAATCCTAGGTAATTGTGGCTAAAACCACTTCTTCATCGTCAGTAGTCGTAAGCACAAAGTCATTAAGAACCTACCTGATCGGTAACAAATTATTATCGACCTCAAACAATAGAAAACCCTCTACGGCATGTCCATCCTAAATCACCGCTGATAAGAGCGAGTTTCTTCTTTCAGCCAACAATGGCATAAGATTCTCAGCATTCAATTTTGTGCCTTGGATCCGTTCCAGCTCATCTACGATGCAAATTCCTTCTAAGCAAATCCAACGACTATCCAGCAAAGTGCTGCCTTCTTCGACACACAATGCTGACTCTTTGGGAACACAATAAACCCATAAACTTTCCATTTCGATATCTCCTAACCGACTGGACAACACTAACTATCTACGAATATTGCCGTCTTCTTGGGAATTTTGCAGGTCGTTCTATCTAAATTCACAATTGTCCAGCACACCACAAGCTTATGCGACATAAAATCAAATTTCCCGATAAGAGAGCACGGTTTAATGATGTCATTCAGTGGAACCCCTATGCCGTCTAATGAAACAGAAAAACGTCCGCAAAATAAGGTAAAAACAAAATGAGAGAAATACAGAAAACGAAAACAATTTTTCGAATCGACTGGCCGATTGAAATTTTAAAATCACTTAACGAAATCTTTCACAAACAGTCGCGCACGAAATTATTCACACGAATTTGAAGTGCCTCTGTTAAAATGAAATTATTTAGGGCGTTTCCTTAGGACATTATATTTGACAGCTACTGACAAAGAACTGTCAGATAAACTGGTAGAAAAATTAACTTGGCAGGGTGGGTAATATACTTTTGTTAATATCTGAAGTAGTTCATTGTGTTTCTAAAATTTGCAGTGAGGGACAAGTAGTGATTTTGAAGGTTGTTTCCAGGTGGCATCCGGCGAATGCCTTATGCCCCGCAGCTTCTATATAGATACGTCTAAGATCAATTTTCGGGAATACACAGCCTTATATATAGTACATACGTACATGGTAAGGATAGATAAAAAATTTAAACTGCATAAAGGTAGTTTTTATCGATCACATACATTAGATATGGTTACTATAGGGCCTTGAGACTCACAGATATAAAAGGGATTCTGATGTTTCGCTAAGCAACTGCAGTTTGTTGCCTTTGTAGCCATTAAAGTACTTTGTAGACGTTACGTGATAAAAAAAGATTTTTCGTTTTAGTAGATTTACACTTCACAATTAATTTTTAGAATGATGTTCACGGCTTGAAAACAATCACCTGCAACCGCGTTTAAAGTTATCTAGTACATTTTATCTCATTTTAGTTCAGAACGTACCATACATGGTATTCTTCCTCGACTGTCTCGGTAGTCTGCCAGATTGGATATGTGAGATTAACTGCAAAAGTGTATTTAACTGCTGTCTTTTTCTTCGTATTTTCATGTTTACAAATTCCTAGTCGTTTCAATATCTAATTACGAAGATTTGCAGCTTTCGTGAGGCCATCATGGTCACTTTTCAAATATGTACTGCCATATAGCAGAATTGATTCGACGTGAGATCGGAACAGTTTACTTGACAGTAAATCAACGGTTCCATTTGTTTTACAAAATCTACTTCAGCAATACCATCAGTCGAGACCATACCTTTTACTACAATTCGAGGTAAACGTGGGCCTCAACTAACAAGCCTCATCAATTACCCCGGTCTTAATCGCCAGCATCCAGTTGCGCATTCCAAGTCAGTTGAGGTCACCTTCTATGAGATTTGTGCGCGTCACCTAAGGTGAGGTCTTCTTCTACCGCTTTGTCACTCTGGGCTAGACTCGGAGACTATGCGGGCCGAAGCATTGGTGTCCATTCGCTATACATGTCCTAACTATATTAGGAGAAAATCCATCAACGCAAATGGGACTAAATATTTTTCGAGCGATTTTTCTCTCGAAACTACCGAGAATATCTTCATCCGCTTTCGATAGAGTACGTGCTTCAGTGCTTTATCTAATTGTGAAGAGTTGCTTGAAGTGCTGTTGCCTCGGTCGTTGCTAGTAAATGCGCTATGTGCGCCAAATTACCGCTTCTATAGAAAATTTTACACGACTTACTCGTAACTTCAAATTGTTGCGGTTTTCGGGTACATTTTGAGATTTAAGTGCCGTCCACATAGATCTCTGGGAACTCTGTCCAAAGTTTTTTTCAAGTTGATAAAGGTGTTAACCAGATATTTCGAATCTTAATCATAAGTTTCATCGATGGTAGTTGTTGCAATTTCTCGTGTCGCCTTTGTATTTATATGAGAAACAAGAAAGCACACTCTCCAATGCTTAGGTATCCGATTGCCGCTAATGCTAATCATTTTCTCGAACAAAATTGCAAGCCACTTAGACCGGACATTTCAAATGATGAGTATCCGGTCCATCTGTATAGACGTCATCATCTTCATTATATTTGGAAATTAAACTTTGCTATCACTACCACCTTGATCAAAAAGTTCTCGGTGGCGTCACCGTGTGGCATTCCCACTGTTCAGGTTTGAGTTTTTTTTTTGTTAAGTTGGTACATCTGTTATTGAGATTCCCTCAAAATCATAGTTTGATATTTGCAAAAGTTAAGTAGCCAAGAGTACATCTACCTCTGTGGGTGTTAGCGATTTGGCGTAAAAAAAACGGATTTAATAGTGCGCGAACGTTGGATGTGTTGGAAAAGTGTTTAGGCAACGATTGTCTAAGGAAAACGGTCGTTTACCAGTAGCACGAGCAGTTCAAAAGTAGTTGTAAGTCAATCGAAAATTATGAACGGACGAAAACCGACGAAAACAGATAGCGGAGGACTTGAACATTGCCTATGGATCCGTCAAAAATATTTTGGTTAATGATTGTCGTGGTTCCGTCGTGTAGCAGCAAAGTTGGTGCCAAAAGACCTCAATTTCATGCAAAAAAGAGACCGTATTGACGTCGCAAAAGAGATAATTTGCGAGGCTAAATCCGACCCCATATTCATCAAAAAGTACGACACGCAATCCAGACATCAATCAAGTGAATGGTGTTCACCAAATGAGCCGAGACCAAAAGCACCACCTCGTTTTCAGTCAAAAAAAGAAGACAATGCTCACGGTTTTCTTGGATTAGAAAAGTGAAGTGACTTATGAATTTTTGCCAGAAGGTCAAAGGATAGTATTATTTGGACGTTATGAGACATTTTCGTGAAGCAATTCGCCAAAAGAGATCAGAATTGTGTCCAGAAAACTCGTGGATTTTGCACCATGATAACGCATCGTCGCACAGTGCCAACATTATTTGTAATTTTTTGACGAAAAACGCAACAAATACCATCCAATAGCCATTGAATTCACCTGATTTGGCTACCTGTGACTTCTTTCTGTTCAATCGAGTTATAAAACAACTACGGGGAACGAGTTTCAGCAGCCGAGAGGAAGTAATCCGATACGGATTACTTTAAAGGGGACAATATATTACGATTACCTCAGGTATTCGGAAAGATGAAAGTTTGAGCCTGACCCTCTTCAACATTATCATGAAATCTATCATCGAAGCGGTCAAACCAGCTGCACCTGGCTATCGCATGTCAACCGACGAATTTGAATTGATATTCTATGCAGATAATGCAGTTCTTATTGCTGAAACCGAGGACAATTGGCAAAACACTGCTAGATAAATTTGAAAAAGCAGAACTCTTTTACAATACAAAGACACAAAAACTAAATCTAGTTATATCAAAAGAACCAAAAAGATGCAATTTGGCGGTAAACAACAAACCAATAGCGCAAGTCATAGAATTCACCTAAGAAGGCTCCCATTTAACAAGCAGCAGAGATTTGAAAAAAGAGGCAAAAGCACAAGTCAAAAAAGCTGCTACAATCTCAGGCTGTCTAGGAAACGCTTTATGGCAAAATAAATATATGAACACTGACAGTAAAATGAGAATATATTGTACAAAACTTGCATTCGTCCAATAATAACACACGCAGCAGAAACTCGTGTAGATATCAACACAGCTCAATAGATGTTGACCACAGTTGAGATGATCACCTTAAGACCTATTGCTGGATACACACGCCTAGATAGAAAATCAAACACCCAAATACAAGAAATCTGCAAAACAGACGATATTTCGTGACGAACGACAACCAGAAAAAAGATGTGTAGAGACTACGTCCAAAGAATGCCTTAACATAGCCTGGCAAAAATGGCATTAGAAGGCACAATAAACAACCTGCGGCCGCAAGGACGTCTACTGAAAAGATGGCACGAATGCTGGACATAAGGCTCGATAGTCGATTGACCAACAATAAGCAACGCTACTCGTTCATTATCTTTATCTATCTATTGAAGAACAGGATGTTATCCTAAATAAAGACGAAAAAGAGGAATCTTTGCGACAATCTGTCACCAATCTTAAAAATGCTAGCTCGTTTGCCCGTACTTCGACGTAGTAATTCTTCTTCGATTGTTTACAACCAACTCATGTACAATCCATGGGTACGTCTTTTAATTCCCTCTACTGCTATGGCGTGAACTTTTTCGTCTCTTTTTTTGTAATCTTGCTCAAAATGATCTTTGACTATTTCCGCTGTGTTTTGTCCACACTTCAAAGGCTTGCCTTTTCTCCTTTACCGCCATTTCCACCACCACGTTTCCTTAAATATGTGGAAAAAGCCTTTTAAAGCTTCGAACCAAGTTACAAGTTATACATTTTCTTCGAAGTTCTTGTTCTAGGTCAATGGCATTTTGGAGGCATTCCTGCAATTTTAGCGCTAATGTTGACCTTTTTCTTGTTTAAATTGTGCCAGTTTGCCTAATATGCTATTATTAGGTTGTCGGAAAATTTATCATTTATTTACATAAAGTGCAAAATCAATCAATAATTTATTGCCCGTTTTGTTCGATGACCTTTTGCCATCTTTCAGTAAGTTGCATAATTCCTCGTTCATAGAACGTCTTTATCGACGAAAAACTGAAGAAAGTGCTGAAATACAGCCATATTTGAACTGAACGTATTTCCACGTAAGGAGTTTTGAAGAGCACGAGGCAAGTGGAAGTGTGGGAGTATCAACACATCCCATCCAAACTTCAATAATGGAAAACAGCTCCTTTACTAATGATAAACTCTGGACGTTTATGGATGCCTTATACGTTTAAACTGTCCAACTGCCGACAGTTAACGTCAGAGTTGATTGTAAGGTTCCTTGGTGGCAGCTAAAAAAAAAACACGATACCTTTAAAAACCAGATCTGACGCTTCAAAAAAGGATCGTTTTTCTGACAGTTAATGAGCATATCGCAAATGTATATACGCTTTAGTTCATGAGGAACCCAAATATCGAGCTTGCTTACGTATCCCAGCTTCCTCAGGTGATGGATATTCAATGTTTCTGCAATCTCTCGTATCGGGTAACGTGGATTTGACTCGATCAAAGACTTAATTTCGTCGTCATTAAGGTCGGTGGGCCTGACCGAGGAGCGTCCATGAGATTTAAATCACCCAATCCGAATTTTTGGAACCATCGTTGACACTGAAGTTTTTGTAGAGCATTGTCACTATAAACCTTTTGCAACTTTTCAAAAGCTTCACTTCCCTTTATGGAAGTAAAAGAGTAAAATGTGGCGAAAATGCACACCTTGATCCTGTATCTTTAGTTTGTTGTAAAATCAGCAAAACACGATCAATCCGCTCAATTTTTAAGAATGATACTTCAACAACAGATGCCCTTAATCTACTACAAGGTGGTAGTAGTAGTACATCACCCTATCAGAAGATGGTATTATTTTTGCAAATGGCGGCGTACGTCAATCATACTTGAGATTTGTAAACTAGACAGCTGCAGTACACAAACAGACAAACAATGGAGCGGTATACTCCGCAAGAGTGTGGAATAATTCTGTCGATGTTTTGACCAATAATCGGTCGGTGATGTTAGCGCAGCGTGAATTTCGACATCGATTTCCTAATCGTGTCACGCCAACTAGGCAAACATTCCGGACTGGTAGTTTGGCCACGGATAACGCAGCTGTAGCTGCCGATTTCGCTAAGAACGAAGAAACGTCAACCAGGCGACGGGCCAATGCAATTGGGCGTCACCAGACGGACCCTACAACGAATTTTAGTGAAAGACCTACACATGATGTCGTACAAAGTGCAAACAGTGCATCAGTTAATGCCTCCTGACTGTTAGTCGCGTGTGAATTACCGTAAAGCCATCCCCAATCTCAACAACAGAGAGGACGATTTTGTGTCGAAAATTATCATGAGCGACGAGGCGCGTTTTCACTTAAGCGGTTACGCCAGTAAGCAAAATCTTTATTTCTGGGAAAGTGAAAATCCACGTGTGATGCACGAAGAGCCATTACATCCACTTAAAGCCACTGGAGGAGTGATTGGACCGCATTTTGAGGACGCCATCGGCAATACGGTCACTGTTATTGGCGAACGCTACAGGGCCATGATAAATAACTTCTTACTGCCGGAATTAGATGAGCGGGGTTTGGTGAGCATGTGGTTTCAACAAGACGGTGCAACCGCACACACAGCACGAGCCACAATGGATATTGTAAAAGAAGCGTTTCCGGGTTGCATTATCTCCCCTTTTAGCGATTTGGCATGTCCAGCAAAATTGCCCAATTTAACTATCCCTGACTTCTTTCTTTGGGTCTACTAGAAGTCATGGGTTTATGCCAACAAGCCTCAGACAATCGTAGCCCTTAAAGAGAATATTCGACAGGAATGCGAACAGCTATCATCGGATATCATCTTTTCCACTTCACAGAAACAATTGTTAAGGTTTAAATAATGATTTCCATCACTCAAAGTCTTTTCCAACAAAATTGGATGATTAATTTTGCACCACCTTGTACTCACCACAATAGACCAACGCCATCTCTTTGAGAAATGCGTCATGACTTTTCCAACAACCCATTAGCTCACACTTATATTATGAATGGTAGTCACTAATTTTTGATACGCTTACGGACTTACCTTACGATCAGATATCAACATGAGGACATCCTTCTAATGTTCTGCTCAGTAACATTTTGTCAGTTTTCGTTTGCAAGCTCATGAGTGGCTTTCCGATGTTTCGCCATTTGTTTGATTGATTTTACGTTACCGAAATATTTTTCTTATTTCATGGAAACCGACGAGCTCTAATATGAATACAAGAAGTGATGTTCCATCGAGAGTATTTGTTTGTTTTTAAGAATTTGGCATACAAAAATAGTGAAACAGTGTGTACATTCCAGAGGCATTTTTTTTTTTTTTTTTATAATTCGTCGTCTTTGTTCCCAAGCCTCCAAATACCGAAAACTTCACCTCGTGACTGTATTATCTGATTATTCATAGCACAACCTTGCCCAACTATGTATTCTGGGCAATTTAAATTCCTCCCCGACAGGAGGAATATGCAAATTGTGTGTGTCCGAGTACGTACGCCAAAGGCTCGGAGAAGATCGAAGCGGCGAGTCTCGTTTCTTCGTTTGTTCATTCGCCAGCAAACGTGCCATGCATAATTTGTTGTGTTAACTGATTCAGAAATAAGCGATTCGCAAAATGGCAATTAGGAATCGATAAAGGTCTTATTAAAAATTCATTAGCCAAGCAACAGCAGCTGTAGCATAGCACAGCTACAGCTTAGGTGAGAGCTCTGGGAGTATGCTCTCGGGTTACTGATACTGTCACCGTAGCTGTAGATGTCAGTGTTTGGCCA
This sequence comes from Volucella inanis, assembly GCA_907269105.1. NCBI lineage: Eukaryota > Metazoa > Arthropoda > Insecta > Diptera > Syrphidae > Volucella > Volucella inanis. The sequence continues at coordinate 204,039,577 of OU026153.1, read as the reverse complement.
ACGCGAAATAGTCGCGTCGCTGTGACACTTTCGCGCAGTCACAGTGCTCGAGAAGTTTGATCTCGATTGTTGAATTCATTGTTCTCCAGGTACATGTTGCTATTATCTAATAAAAGGACAAAGCGAAAGAAAAAAAACCACGAATCTCCGTTCCAATTGTTGAGTAAGCAGGCCAGGACTTAAAGTCAGAGACTCTTAGAGTCGTGATGCCACAGTGTGTGGCATTAATTATTTCTCCCTTCGCAGCGATTCGTTTTTATCAAATTAAATCATCACAGTTCGGCCATGGAGCATTACAAAACGGATTCCTTTGGGAATACTAAGTACACCATCTTGCTATAGCATGATTTGGCTTTGGTTCTCATTGTAGGAGGCAGGACACGGAACAAGGGACAAGGGATAACGAGCAAAAGATACTCGTAGCCTAAATAGCACAAGGCACTTAGCAAGTGTCAAATGAGATAAAACGAGGAAAATGAAAAACTTTTAATTAACCACGACTTGTTACCAATGACGCGACAGTCGGTGGAGTGGTGATACTGAACTCAGGGTACTCGTACAGTGCGCAGGGCTTATTTAGCTACTGACTCGAGGAGAAGGTTCATTTTGTAATCGCTTCCAGAGATAACAGCAGTAATTTGGAGTTACTTGGCTCGAAGCCAAAGTGCAGTTGCAAGTGTTTTGTCAGCCCAAGAGAGTCATGAAATGTTACAAGTCACCTGTGAGGTTGACATGCATAAATTTGTAGCTAGCTCTAGTAGTGCATTTCCGTGTGATGGGGTCAGCTGTTGACTTTGTTTTGTTTCGGTTCTCTTTTTGTTTTGTTCTGTTTTTTTTTCGAGTTTGTATATTTTGTCTTTGTTTTGACAAATCAAATGTCAAATCGATTTCGAGGGGTGACAGTTGGGAGTAGAGTCGGAATTCATTAGTGTCAGAGGGAAGTGTTGTTTAGTTAAGATGGTGATTTATGCTAATGAGTTACTTTGTGGCTTTATTTCCTTTCGAATAGTGTTGTGCAACTACACTTTGAAGTGGACTTAAAGTGGCAACAAAAAGAAAAAGCGATCGCTAGTGAATATGCTCTAATACCAATTTTACTATTAGAGAAACTTTCAAATGCCAGTGTTAAGACTACATTTGGACAGTGTAGAAGTTATCACGTGAATTCAGCGTTTAAAGGTCGACACATAAGTTGGTAACCGACCCTTACTCTTTTTCCTCCAGCAACTTCAGCAGAAATTATTTAAGGCAACGCTGTCAATGTGTGTGAGGGTGCATCAATAGGTCCGTCCCATCAATTACCATCTGTCAATAGACTACCGTCAAATTTTGAGCTAGCTAGTGATAAAAGACCGGTTTTTTGGGATACACGCGACACAGCCCACAAAAGGGGAAAAACAAACGAATACTGTGCCAATTTTTTGGACAGGTTCAAAGATGATTTTTAAGAAAATCGACAATATTTTGTCAAGGGGACAGCGCTCTTCCATGTGGCAAAGATTCATAAATTGAACTACAAATTGCTTCCTTATCGACCACGTTCTCTAGACTTAGCCCCCTGCGACTATTTCTTGCTTCATTTGAAGAAATAGCAGAAAGAGATTTGGATAAAATGACGAAATCATAGCTCAAACAAATACCAATTTAAGGACCTTAGAAGTCGTTTTATTTGGAATGGATCAACAATTTGAAGGAACGTTGGACGAAATGAATGGAAGTCAAAGGAGACTACATACGGAATCTGTTTGAAATAATAAAGTGATTTTTGAAATTTCGCAGCCAACGTACATTCGATTTTCGATTTTTTTTCCATGCTGTGTTGGTACACATGTCCCGAACATATGTTCACAGTTTCAAGTATAAAGCATACTTTGTCTTTGACAGAGAAAAAGATTAGACGTGTTTTGGTGAGCTCGGCGATGTTTGCATCCAATTTTGTGTAAAAAATGGAATCAACTTAAAATGTTTACAAGAAGATGTCAATGACGAGCCTCGCTTTGGACGCCCCAACACATAAACAAAAGATGACAACAACGAAGCTGTGAAGAAAATTGTTTTGGAAAATCGTCAAATTACCATAAGAGAACCATGCTAAGGATGTTGACATATCGGTCGGTTCGTTTCATGCATGTTGTTTTCGGCATGAGACGTGTGTCAGCGAAGTTTGTTCCGAAACTTCTTAATTTTGATCAGAAGAACCGTCGCAAGAGTATCGTTCAGGAGCTCTTGGTGGACGTCAATGATGAACCATGAGTATATGCCAACACCGAAAAAGCACGCCAATGTCAATCACATGTTAAAGTTTTGATCACTGTTTTTTTTTTTCGATTATCGTGGCGTAGTGCATCAGAAGTTTTCACCTTAAGGTTGTACGGTGAATAAAGAGTATTATCTTGAAATTCGCGAGAAGCACTATGAAAAAAAACGTCCGAAATTGTGGAAAAACAATTCATAGATTTTGCATCACCTGCTCATTCATCGTTGCTTGTGAGAGATTTTTTGGTCAAAAACAACACGAAAATCATGCCTCAGCCACCATTTTCACCAAATTCAGTCGCATGCGACTTTTTCCTTCTCCCAAAACTGAGAAGACCTATGAAAGGACGGAGATTTGCAACGATTTAGAAACTAACAACGGCATCGCTGAGAAAAGTGCTGAGGAAAGCGTTGGCACACGTGTATTATATCTCAGGGGATCACTTTGAAGGGAACAACATTAATATTGATGAATAAATAAACGCTTTTTTTTATATAAATACAAGGTCACTTTACTTTTTGAACATATATAAAACATAGGCTGAAATGTCAGTGCCGTTTTATAGAAAAACACAAAATTTTTCCAAAATTCAACTTTATTTATCAATATAGTTGCCTTCGAGAGCGATACACCGACTGAAACGATTTTTCAATCTTTAGATACCAGTTTTGTAGTACGATTTCGGTTTAGCCTCAAAATAGGCCTCTGCTTCGGCGATGACCAAAAGGCCCGATGACCCGAAGGCGGGGAAGCAATTCGTAGCCGAATTGTGACACGGTGCATTGTCTTGATGAAATAGCACTTTCTTTTTCTTCAAATGCGGCCGTTTTTCTGCGATTTCGTCCTTCAAACGCTCCAACAACCCAATGTAATAGTCGCTGTTGATAGTCTGCCCCTTTTGGAGATAGTCGATGAAAATTATTCCATGTGTATCCCAAAATACGGATGCCATAACCTTGCCAGCCGACTGTTGAGTTTTTGGTCGTTTTGGACGAAGTTCGTCACCTGCTCGCCACTCAGCTGACAGCCAACTTGACTCTGGTGTGAAGTGATGGAGCCAAGTTTCATCCATTGTCACATACCGACGCAAAAATTCGACTTTATTGCGGTTGAGCAGCTTTAAACACTCTTCTGAAACACGTTGTTGTTTTTGGTCGACTGTGAGCAAACGCGGCACCCACTTTGAACAGAGCTTTGGCATGTCCAAATATTCGTGTATGATATATCCAACACGCTCTTTTGATATCTTCAGAGCCTCAGCTATCTCGATCAACTTTACTTTACGGGCATTCGTAATCATTTTGTGGACATTTTTGATGTTTTCATCTGAAACAGCCTCTTTTGGACGTCCACTGCGTGCATCATCTTCGGTGCTTGTATGACCACTTTTAAATTTTTCAATCCACTTGCGAATGGTTTGTTCGGCTGGTGGAGAGTCCGGGTAACACTTATCAAGCCATTTCTTTGCATCGGCTGCATTTTTTCCCATCAAAAAGCAATCATAAATCAACACACGAAATTGCTTTGAATCCATTTTTTTCACAATAACAAAAGTTGCTGCACTCACAACGCTATATCTCGAGAACTAATCATCCGACAGCTGGCAAATTTATAGACGTATCTTTTGAAGGTTGGTACTAACTGAAAATGGTATCGATTTAATTCAAGTGGCCCTCTCTTAGAAACGGCACGTTATATAAAGTTTTCTAATAACGACTTGAGAACTTTTTTTTAAATAAAAGGCAAACCATTTGAGATATTCACAAAAACTTTATTATTGGTTTGAAGTACAATCAAAACATTTATGAATTGAACTCGACTTCTTTCATATGGATTCGTTTAACCCAATTTTCAATGACTTGGCCGTACATTTCGGCCGAAACGGCAGCTATTTCGCGTTTAACTGGCCCATTTCTTGAGATAATACTCTTCGAAAAATCGATTGTAGCGTGTGCTGTTTGGCTTGTGGCACCATCCTGTTGAAACCACATGTCGTCCAAGTCCATATCTTCCAATTCGGGCCAAAAATAATCGGTGATCATGGCGTGATAACGCTGACCATTCACAGTAACGTGACGATCGTTATCGTCGACGAAAAAATATTGGCCAATAATACCGCCGGATTGCAAACCGAACCAAACAGTTATTTTTTGTGGATGAAGTGGTGATTCATGAAGCACATGTGGGTTTTCACCCGACCAATAACGCATATTTTGCTTATTGACGAACCCATTGAGCCAAAAATGAGCTCATCTTCTTGGCGCATCTTCTCCAGAATCCAATCGGAGAACGTTAGTGTACTTTACCATGATGAAAATGTTGCGTTTACTGAATAAATTGACAATGACAGTTTGATGATTAGTGAAAGAGTGCGTACACAAATTAAATTCAAAGTTGTCAAGTCCCTATTGGAAAACCCTATATATATATGTTATTTATTTCGTATTTACTGACTCAAAAAGGCAATGATTTATGGTATGTCGCAAAAGCTCTTCTGTTTATAAGACACAATAGGGTCTTAGGGTAGGGTGCTGCTGATAGATCTTTCTTTGGCGTGACATATGCTGTAGTGGTCCAGAAACTAAAATACTTGTCTGATTGATGTACCATTGGCACATCACATACAAAGTCTAAAAACGGACGCATAACCAACATAACCACAAAAGGAATAGTAGAGTGGGTTCTGACAGAGATCGGGATCAAGATATATATATCGATGTTCATGCTCTTCACGTGCCTTTCCATTCTTCACTGAAACTGATTTAAAAATTTCTTACAATCTTTTCGAAAACTATCTTCTGCTCATATGTCAGCGCAGTGTCTTCACGTTTTGCTTTTCTAACATTGAAAGAGTAAATGCAGTTGCGATCTACTTTAACGGACCCGCAAGCATTCTTCGCTGCCATTTAGAAACCATATACGAGTATATATGTATATATGTAAACGAAACTCAGTTTCTATTTGCCGCGATATATGTAGAAGACTCTAAAATCAATAAAAACTTAGCGGATATTGACCTGCTAGGGAAGCCTGTGGTGATCAATCGGGAAACTATTGTCTGTCCTATCTCATCTGTCTGTCCCTTGCTCATGCAAGCTAAAATGGCAAGGGCGTGCTCAGCCAGTAGTTCGTACACTACTAGCCTGTACCGTCTTAGGGCTCGCAATCGTATATGTTACGTAGGAGATTAGAAAGATATGACAAACCAGCTAATGGCCTAGGATAGAAATGTATTCACTGTTGTCGGCCCTTGTAAACGTTTAAATGGCAACGGCCTTCGAATCTGCATGTGAAATGTTCGGATCATTTACAGACTTAATTGCCTGACAATTAGCAGAGAGAGACCCTTGACTGCTATCACGTAATTATCAATGCCATCTAAGAAATGCAAGTAATAGGGGAAAGAAACAGATTTACTATAAGCGGCAGAGTAAGGCAAGAATTCTTAAGCTTCTGATATGTGAGCGAGCGTCTTATGACAGTCCGCATCAATTCTAAATTTGTTTTAATAAGACTAAAATGCGCCCATAACCTGCGGAAAATGCTACTAAAGAATATTTGTACGAGCTACTTGACAAGACATATCTGCACTGTTCGAGGTCAACTGATGTGCTGAGTCTCACCCCACCATTATCAAGAAATCCCTGTTTTTTTTTATATATTTCCGCGCGCGCACCAAGGTGATATAAATACCATTTTACTGGTTTTTCACAAGGGCGCGGGCGGGTGGTGTAGTAGTTTTGAAACTCAGGTGTTAGGTTTCGATATTTTTCCCAGAGGTGGTTTGATGAAAAAAGCCGGGAAGCGCATGCAGCTAAACAAGAGCTCAAAACGGCGCTGCAATGACGATCGAGAACTCAACGAGCAGAAGGACAGAAAAACCTTCGGCTGCTCTAGAAGAAAAATAAGTAAATAGAGAGGTAGCACTCTAGGGATAATATAAGGAAGTCTTACCAACAGTTAAAAAGAAAGTGTCAACTCAAGAAAATCCATACAAAAGGCTATAGAAATGGAAAAGAGCCACAGTCGGTACTGATAATATTGAAAAATTGTTGTGCAGGCTGTATAACGGCGAAGAATCCCAACAATACCATTCAGCTTAGACGATAATAGCCAAAATTTCCGTCTATCTGACCAAAACGAAGTAGGGATAGCAATATCTAAGATGAAATTTCTGGCTAAGGTATTCAAAGCTGCTGAAAATGACTTTGTGGAGAGCATGCACCAATTCATTTCTCAGATTTGGTCAGAAGAGCGTATGCTTGATGAATGTAATCTTAGTGTAATTTGTCCGATCCACAAAAAAGAAGACCCCCACAACTACGCCAACTATAGAGATATAAGTTTCCTCAACATCTTATACAAGACCTTATCTGTCATATTGTGTGGACGTCTGAAACCCTTCGCCAACAACAGTACAAATCATCATACTGCTGCAGATCCTCGAAATAGTTCAAGAAGCCCAAGTCGATGGCCACATTTGACGCATATAGAAGAGCTATGTATGCATGTAGGGCCATATCAAGTTTTGAAATCCCTACCAAGCTCATTCGTCTGTGCAGAATGAACGCTCTTCAAAAATGGCTGAAGACACTATACTTGAAAGAATTGTGTGGAACTCACAAGTGAACATTCGATGCACAATCTTTTAAAAATCTGTGCAACTACTAGCGTACGCCTATGATATCGACATAATTGGCAGAACTTAGCGGCCTGTCATCGGTGCATTCGCTAGTATTGAAACGGAAGCTACTCATTTTGTTTAGGGGTAAATGAGAGCAAAGCCAAGTATATGCTGTTAACAAGAAGGAAAACACAACATCGACGAGGTAAACAGAACATCACAGTTGATAGCCATAATTTTGATATTGTTAGAGACTTTGCATACCTTGGCTCCGTCATAAATTCTGAAAACAACACCTCAGTAGAAATAAAACGACATATAGGGCGAATGGACACCCATGTTCCGGTCCGCAGAATTTCGAAGAAAGTAAGACCTCACCTTAGGTGGCTCGCACAAGTAGAAGGGAAATTCAACCGACTAAGATTACGCAACTGGAGACAGTTAACTAAAGACCGGACTAACGGGAGAGGCTCGTTAGTTGAGGCCCAAGTTCATTCTGAGCTATAGCCTTACTTAAGTAAGTATTTTACGCTACTGCGGATTGTACTGAAGTATTTCGAGCACATGCTCGGGCCTTATTAGCTAAATTTTGCTGTAAAACAAAATTGCATCCAAATAAGGGACACTTCAGCTCTTCAATTCAGCTGTCATAGTGATTGTCAACTTTGTATCCAACAATTGTCCTGTAACTGTTAATAGTTTTTGTTAATTATTCATGATATGTTGTGTGGAAAGGTCGGAACATTCCATTAACCGGAGCTCGTTGTTTCTGTTTGCTTTCAAGAGCCATCGATGGCAAAAGTCAGACCGATGAATAATTGAAACATATCCATGCAAAATGTCAATTGATGATTTCATCACGTAATCACCGTCAAGTCACCTATCGCCCTATTTAGGGAACCTCTGTCCAAGTCTTGAAACAAAAACAAGTTAAATGTATTACCGTCAGAGCTAAAAACTGATCGTATAATACGCATTTTTCAGATGCAAGACCGGAACAAAGTAGGTTAATCATACGCACCTCTCAAAAGATATATATGTACATCCCATGTACATAAAGTCCCTTTCTAAACAGAGCTTACCCAACCTCCTAATTGCCCTTAAATATGGTAAATATAGGACAACCCGTTGGTAGCCGAAAAGCAGCAATGCTACTCGTAGTTAAATGTTCAGGAAATGTAGCAAAAATTTTTATCTTGGTCGTAGCTGTGCTCAGATCGCCAATAGATAGCTGACGAAAAAGTGAAATGGAAGTATATCACCGTCATCTGCAAACAACACCAGCTATGTACTTAATTCTCAAATTCAATTTAAAAGTCATTAAAGATCGCATTACCGCCAGAGTCGTGAAGCAACTACAGTCCCCTTGGCTACAACTGCACCATTAATTTCAAAGCCATGTGCTATGTGTATGTGTATGTGTATGTGTTTTTGTGTCTGTGCGGCAACTCCTGAAAACTAATCGCCAACCTCCGTTTAATAGGACCTAATTTCACTCTTCAAACTGGGTATTGGCCTTGAGGGTATCCACATACACTGCCCCACACCTTGGTGCGCTAAACAGCACTCGGCAGGCCATTCGAATGAATTTACGAGCACAAACAAACATCGTAAACTATTAATTACTCCCGTAACGACATAATGTGCTTCGCACTGATGGTTATTTATAAGACGCCACGCGCATTAAAATCGCACCGCTGTGCCTTCGTTGTAATCCGATAGGAATCACTTTTTTGTAGCTTCCAGGAGGTAGCTAGAAGCTTTAAGCCAAACTTGGTTCGAACAGGGAGTTCTTTAGTCTTAGTCTCCCCCTTTTTCACTGTTTCTTTACAATACATTGCTATCAATGTGTCACATTTTTCCGCATGGGGCAGGTGCAAGCAGCACAAATTTATATGAGGTGCCTCTAGGCAGCCTCTACACATCGACATGAATTTCCAACGCCACCGCGCCGTCGCTGCAATCGTCAATCTTAGCCACCATTTACCGCCATCACCTGCACCACCAGCATCACCAGCACCACCACCACCTTGCACCTTGTCTCGAGCGTCAAGCGCTAGAGCACTTCAGTGAAATTAATAGATACAAACATTATCGAGCTCCACGATCTTAATGACTATTACAAGTTGTCAAGATGGTTATCGGCCAAAGTAACGTGCTGGACATGGACGACCGACGGTGGCGTTGTTAGTTTGGTTTTAAGTTTTCAGTTTTGGCTTTGGTTTTGGATTGGTGGAGCACCCAGCACCCTGTACCCAGTATCGAGCATGCAGTATCAAGCCTCTTGGGTCTTTGGCAGAGGAAACTCGTATGCGGCAATGTCTTGACAAAATTCCATGTTGTAGAGGTTTTCCAATTTTTTTTTTTTTTTTTTTTTTTTTTCGTTTTCTGTTTGATGCTGCTTGCTTCTGGCCAAAATGGAAAGGACTCATGTCGAACATTATGTCTAATTATGAGACATTAATTACCGCATGGTTTAATCGACGCGCCCCTCTCGGTTTGGTCGTCGTTTTGTTGGGAATCGATTTTTTTTTCTTCTTTTGTTTGCTTCTTCTACAAGCAGCAGCGGCTGGGTAGAGCAAAAGTCTTGAACTTGTCTCTCTTCTAAAGCAAGTGGAATGACAAAACCGTTTTGGATAGCTCGGAACATTGGTTTTTATGGCGAGGAGGCTGGGGATGGTATTCATATGAGAAATGTCTACATTTGACTGTGTTCGGTGTTTGGAGTCATTCATGGATAAGACGGTGGACATTTTTTAAGGCTAGTTACATCCTCAGTGAAGGATGTCCCAATATTATCGTGAGCTGCATCATCTCTTCCGCCTTTGGAAAGGTTTCTTCTTGGTTTTAGGTTGACGTCTTTGAATTAGTTGTATGATACGAGTACAATTACAAAATGTAAACTTTGAATGTTTTGGGATAATGGGCTTGTCTGGCTCTATGAGATGAAATCCATATTTGAAGTAGAAAAATTAAAAATTATGAGGTAGACTGCATGGCCCATGAAAAGCAGATGTAATTCTTTGAGAGTTTCTTCAGAAGTTGCCCATGATGTACGTGTATCTCATATTTAATAGGACTTTTCAGAGCTAGACTCCACCTGGCCACTTCGTAAAGCCTGACGTTCTTATCAAATTGTCTGTACTTAAAGCTGACGACTTTATTGGGCGAATTTATTTTTATGCCTCTCAATCACTTCATGGTTTACTTAGGTAGAGTCGAATGACTTGAGCTATGTTAAATAAAGTTGCTTGGTACTGAATCATGAATATATTATACTTCGACCACATGATTTACATGATTTAGTACATAAGTAAAGACTCTAAAAGGTACAGAGTACGATCGGTTACGCTTAGGAACTATGCTTAGTTTGGTAATGTCTTATACCTTGGCTAGTGACCAAAACTACAAGATACATAAATAACCCGTAGATATATTAAGCATGATGCATGCTAGCGTGCTTCCAAAATAATGACGTTAGTAGGCCTACACGATCACTAGACTCGACGCTTGAGGTAATTGTTCCCTCTAATGGAACAACAGAACATGGTAATGAACGGAAGCGGTCCTTAAGAAGGTGTGAACGTTGGATTGAAAAACTTGCTATATTCAAAAAGTTTTCTATCAAAGAGGTGTTATTTGTTAAAGAATAGCACTCTTATATCCTCAGATATTTCCAAACCAGTAATAACATGGGCTTTTATCAATTTCAATTAGTTCTCCCTAACCAGATGACTTCAGTTACGCGATCCGAGATAGAGAAAGTCACATCCCACTCGTCAATTAAGATTGATGAAAATTTTTAACTGGGATGTCGCTCCGTTTGACAATGGATGTAGGTTCTTATGATTTGTTCATGGAGTGTAACATTTTACTAACCAGCACATGGTAAACTCATCTCTATATCCATAAACGGGCCATCCTCTGAACAAACCATTGCTATCCTGGATCTCTGATCTTCCTAAGAGTCAAGATAAGAATGCAGTTATCACAGGCATAACCGAGTTTGGTAAGACCATCAAAGATCTACGTTGAAATGCTTTCATCGCAAGATAATGCTAAAATCTTTGCTCAAGCATAGAACACCAATGGGAATTTTATCAACGAGCCATCAGAGAAGCTAGTTGATGTGATTGATTTAAAAGAACTGGCACTTCTGGTTCGCCGGGAAGTAAGATACATTCAGGCAAACAAGAAGCATTTAAAGCTGAGCTGCATCAAATAAGTAGAAGACACGGTAAAATTATAGGCTTTTCTGAGAGAAAAGAAGGAGCGTAAAAAGCACCTGATCAAGGAAATGGAGAGCTGTTACTGCAGAAGCCTTCAAAGCTGAACATGGATGACTAGTAGTAGAATCGCGATGGTGGTCAAAATACCACTATCAGGCAAAATAAACCCTCAGTTTGAAGAAAGATGACAGAGAATTTCGTCCTCCTGACCTAGACGAAGTTAAGGTAGTATTTTTGTTTTTATAATTAGCACGCGCACAAGGGATTTTATGTTCCCTTAAGGTGTTTGCACATACCGTGGGCGAGAGGATGTTATGGAGGAAAAAAAAAAAGATACCCGTGTGCGTTGGTTTTAAATGTTTGCAAGTTATAGTGACTAGGAAATAAAGAGCTCTACAGGGCATTTTATAAGCGAGTTGTATGACATAGGACAGAATCACGATATTTCAGAACACGTCCGAAGGTGGGCTTGAGGGTGTACTAATGAGCAGTCATACTAAGACGGGTATTACGGCTAAAAGTTACCACTACCACTTTGTTGGTAGTTCCAGTCCCAGTAGTCTCAGAGCCAACGAACAGGGACCTAAATCCAGGAACGCATATGAACGCAGAGAGTGCAGTCGCCAGAAAAGGAATACATAAATTGAATTGAAATATATTAAACCAACTGGCACATTCAGACTGTCTGCTAGAGATGACCTGGTTGGGAACATGTAGCAACTGATCTATAGGATATTGCCAAAGGAAGGCATGCCCGATAAATGAAAACTCAGCATAGTTTGTCCGATCTACAAAAAATGAGGATTGAGCCTCCTCGTCTGTAACGTATTTTCTGCCGATCTTTAGTCATGATGAACTTGGTTTAGTTGATACCAGCACAGCTTCAGACCAGGAAAGTTCACCATCGATCAAACAATATCATAAATAATTGAAGTCTTGGTGACGCACTTTTGATATTTTTAAAATCAAAACATCAAGTTTAAATTCAAGAATGACTTGAGATGTGTTATAAGGAATCTGCTCCATTGAAAGCAGCCATCTGACGCCGATTTGCTGAATTCAAAAATGCGATAAATCTAAACCTCAAAAAAATGCTCACTCCAATGAAGCGGTGATCGGTGATAAAGCACGCGTCACAGGATACTGTGTTAATTTTGCTGAGTACACTAAGACCTGAAGCAAAGCAAAGTGTTGACAGCAAAAATTACCCGAAAGGGAACAACTTGCCACCGTCCTGGAGCTTTAAGCTGCATCACGTTAGATTCTAGAGTGAATGAGCCTATTGTCCATACCTCTATGAAAACGACAAAAATAGTAAAAAGGATATTTTCGGAGTCAATGCAAAAGGATAAAGACGAAGAAAAGTCAACGGAACCATCCAAGGCTTCCAAGTAAGTTAGATATAGCGGATAACGATTGGACAGGGGGGTGTTAACTCGACGTTAGACAGTGTCTGCATGGTTGTTGCTAACCCTAATTCTTATAAGAGAAATTCTGTCAACAGGAACTGGGTACACAACGATACCGTCTCAAATCTTCTCAAACAACAAGAGGAGACTGCTTATTCGTTTTAGGAATCACGACCTTAGCTCCTTAATCTAAAAGGAGGGCTCGTAAAATAGTCAAAGGAACTACCGTGGCATGGGAAGAGCAACGAGGAGAAATAGGGAAGCTAGTAAGGCTATAACCCCTGAGGGGTGGGAGGGCTAAAAACCTCTTACCCAAGCGAAGTTTGCTGCCGTGCAACCACACCAACCACCACAGGCAAAAACTATCATCTAAACCTATACCGGTTGCTGTAAGCTCGGAAAAAAGACGGTTAAGTGACACAACCTTCTCTAATATAGGCAGGAATGCCAAAAGGCAGATAAAGATCTCCGCCGAGGCCAGTGGAAGCTTCCGGTTTGCAATAGTTGACTTTGGTTTTCCAGACCGGAAGTTCTCCGACGACCAATGGCAGTTGCTAGAACTGAGAATTCTAGATGGTGTCAATGACGCTATTATAAAAGCGGCTGAGAATATTCCGCTCTTCGAACATCTAACCACTCAAAAAAACATTTAAGGTCATACAGTGCGATAATATAACCACAATGGGATATCTAAAAGAGAGTTCGTCCACAGCACGAAAAGTCCATGGCCAAAAGCTGCGTATTGTTGAAAAGAAAGAAATCATGGATCTCACCAGACCTAAAGAACGCTTGAAAATTCTGGGTCGCTACATATTGAAGGACAAGATAGAACACAACCTCTGAAACCTCAATCCAGAGCTTAGTAGGAATGAGAGGTAGTTAAAGTAGAAAACCACACCAAATACATATGAAACAGAATTTATGGTCAAACTTAGCCACGAGTCTATGCCACTACTAAGCAAGACCCACTACGAATTCCGGATCAGGATAACCTGATGTAAGATTAGATCTTTGCATAGAAAGCCGAAGGGAGACCCGAACTGCCATCCTGAAGATATCACAAAAAAATCTTCCTCACACTAAGGTTGCCAGCGCCAACTTGGTCTATCTTATGGGTAAGAAAGACATCGGATCACTCCAATCCAGGAACCTTGAATAACCCGAGGCAAAAGAAGAGGACTGAAATCTTCCAAATTGGTCACCCACGATATAAAATTATACATCTCCAGGCTTCTAAGCAATGACGATCAAACAGTAGTCAGCTATTAGCGGCCGTATGAATCGACTGACGGATCCCCTTCAGCAAAACTTATACCACTTTCCTACTGAAAAGGTTCAATGTTATCATTGGATATGACGCTTACTCTCATCATATATAATGGGGTAGCAAGGATACAAACTCTTGTGGTAAGTCCTTACTCCAATACATAACTGACCATAATCTTTTAATTACCAACTGCGAAATGAACCATCATTTGTAGTGAAAAATAGACCGCAGGTGTTAGAACCACCCTACTATCTGGCACCCTTTCACTAAGTAACTGGATGATATCTTCCGACATATCGTTCCCTGATGATTGAATGATCGAGTTCAGTGGCGGCGGCCGTGGTGTAGTGGTATATGCATAGACTCCTCAATTAGAGGGTCGCAGGTTCGAATCCCGTACGAGGCAATTCTCTGGAAAAGTCTTTTCATGGAATTTGTATGTAATCAAAATGTAATCAAAATTCCGCCGGCGTCAACTCTGACATGAAGGCATAACACTGATGTTGGAGTGGTTACTGGCTGAACTAAATGTAACGAACTAACAACTAACAGGTACTATACGATTAAAACCCACTGGTTGAGGATTCACTGGCTCCAGTTTGACAACCACCTCTGGAAAAATATCGAAACCTAATACACATGAGTTTCAAACTACTACATCACCCGCAGGCGCCCTGGAGAAAAGCCAGTAAAAGAGTATACATATCCCCTTATTGCGCGCGCGGTATTATAAAAAAAAAGTGTCAAAGACATACCCATACTCCATTTACTGTACAAAAAGCCCAAAAATACTAATTGGGATAACTTTACAGCAGAGATAGACTCAAAATGGGAACCCCCGCCTAAATAGACTATGATATGTAGGAAAAATGTGGAGATGATCTTCACCCAGGTTTTTAACCAAGCTTCCCTACGAAGACTAAGAAATTCAAGAACTCCATACAATGGAATCTGAGGAAATACCACCTCAAGGGGCACCCCTCAAGGAGGGGTAATATCACCTCTTCTGTGTACCCTAGTTGAATACATTTGAATCTAAAGAGGGTAGAAATAGGAGCCACTGCATACGTGGATGATTGTGGTTCTTATGGTTATCGGCCTCCCGGTTCTACTACCATATGCCCTTTTCATGTGAAAGGGTTTGAATGATTGTGAAAGGCGAGACCCTGGGATGTTTTCTCAATGGGATAAACACTATTTGTTCTACTATGTTATCGAGTTAATTTTTGCATTCGGGATATTACAGAATGGTTCAGGGGCTATGAAAGAATCAGCCGAATCGTTTCTAGCTGGTTCGTCGGCTATATGACCGGGCATCCACACCAGCAGTGAATAGCTGACCCAAATGCTTTAATGGCTGCTTGACCGTCCGTGAGTATATAGATAGTGACGTCGTTCATTCTCTTATCAAAGATGAGATTAGCGCACAGCTGAATGGCATGTATTTCCGCATAAAATACGCTTGGACATTTTCCCATTGGTAGTGACATTCTGGTGTTTGATTTAAATATACCAGTACCAACTCCGGTGTCCATTACTGATCCATTCATATCGCACTTGATACCTTTATGGTTTGATGTAAAGTTATATTTAGTTCCATGCTTATCGATTTGATATCACTATATTGAAACTCTGCCGAAGCAAAAATTTTTAAGTAAACGGTCGTTTACCGCGCAGATCATGTCAAGCTCAGGGATTTCGGAGAAAAGATTCATTTGATTCATGTGATCAGAGTGATTAATCTGACCTGGTTGTGCTGCTAATTGCCATTTATTTTACAAAGAGATGGAGTAGCGTTAAGTTAATGAAAGCCCCTATAGCTGCTGTGATGCCGAAATATGCATGTCTTTATAGCCGTTGTAGCTCTTGTATGGCAGTTTCTATGCTATGAGAACAACCCCTACGCCAGGACTGGAAAATATACTTAAAATATACTTGGCATCCTAAAAAGATCTATGTACTCGTATACCTGCAAGAATCTGCAGCGAAAAGCGCTTTAAGATTGAGTGAGCTTAATGGTTGGAAACCCAGCCCGAAAACACACATCTCAATCCTTACTAGTGAACTGAGTTTCTGCTCCAATACAGACAACATCATATACCCCATTCACGACTTTCAAAAACCATTCGCGTGCCTTTTCCCAAGCAGAGAGTAATGGGACAGGAACCAAATGGTACAAGACCCGATATCCATTTCCACGAATGGATCAAAGATGGAGATAGTAATAATTTTTCAGACTACAGCAGTGTCTTCCAGGCTGAGATAGTGGCTGTAAGAGAACCAGCCTCTTAGTGAAATAGCAGGTAGTTCAATTGCAGAAGCAAGTCCGAAGAAAATCCGCGATGCAATAAATACATTAAGTGAATTAAGGCTTCCGACTGTGTTCAATTTCCTGGGCACCGAGAAAGTCAATTTCGCACGTTTTTCGGCTGCACGTTGCTGCTATTACACTTGTGCACCAATCATCGATTACATCTAGGACTTCCTGCATTTGAAAGTAAACAACAAACACTGATAGGTTTCAAACTCTTGGAGTGCATGTAGTCATCCTTTCGTGCTACTGATAAAATGTCGATGGTGGATATCGGACCAACTAGTCCTATCTCACTTATGAAGTCCTATCCGATTTTGATAATTGATAAAGGGATTCAAGGGATCAATGTTCCGTTCGTCTCATTGCACCGCAAGTTGATTAGCCTGAGCCCATTTTTGAAGCTGGTGTTGTGTAAGCTACGATTTCCAAATATGCCTCCAAAGATGCCTCCAAAGATGCCTCCATGAAAGCATGAGCCATTGACTTTGATGTGTATTGTAATCAGGTGTTCGCTTCGGTCCATGAAGTTCAAAATTTCTTCCCCCCAGGCCACCTTTACCAGACGTTGTTTTTTGCCTCATAACACATGCGTGATCCGATAGTTTAAACGTCGTCACAGCCTCTAGACCTCTCGGTTGATAGTGCCAATAGCTCTATCGCTCTAGCGCCGCCTTTGGTTCGCTTGAAATTCCTCCGTCACCAACTCTATTTCAATGAATGACGTAACTAGATGCCGAAATGAATATGAATCATATGAATATATGTCGAAGTAACCCATCGCTGGAGCTATCTCTGACATCGCTATTGACTCTATTTTGAGAGCTTCGCCACCAAGATTGGGTCATGCAT
Organism: Volucella inanis; assembly: GCA_907269105.1. Lineage (NCBI taxonomy): Eukaryota > Metazoa > Arthropoda > Insecta > Diptera > Syrphidae > Volucella > Volucella inanis. Next base: position 204,022,628 of record OU026153.1, on the reverse strand, counting down.
ATGTACGCAAATTTAGTCTTCATAGTTTTGGCTAGTTTTGGTAAGCAATAGCATATTTGAAGTAAAAAACTCTTCAAGAACAGCCGTCAAATGGAGACACCTAAGAGTGAAATTCGTTTACATATATCTAACAAATGCACTAACAACACCCAGTGATACGTATCCGTTTGCTTAGACCTTTCCAGCTAAACAAACATTAAATGTGCTAACTCAAAAGCCAATTCTCCTTCACACATTTGTACCACCACTTGGCCATCACAAACACTGGGTTCGTAAATCTTCACATCCTTTGTTGACTTTTCAACACAAGGAGAACTCTTCATTTTCTCCAAAAGAGCGATTTACACTTCACTTGCCTGACATAATGACCCCGAAAATACGCCCAAAACAAGTGCTATTTCTGAAAGTCATTACCAGGCTAAGTCCCAATTGACTAAAGTGAAATCGAGTCCCAGATCACGGTCGTGACAGCAGGTGCAAGATGCAAGTTTTAAAATGCACACCAGCCGGATAGTGACTCCTTTTGTGTACTTAAAACACCATCCTGATGGTCAAATTCGATAAATGAAATGAAAATATTGACTGACTGACCATTGAAAGGAAAACACTCGACACGACCGCCAGTGGTCAATGTATTCCAACCCAATCCACTAGATGGAAGGTTCCACAATTTAACATTTTCACATCTCGTCCAATCGGTACGTAATTACTAAGTGCAGTCACATTATGCCGCAGCTAGGGTAACGACTGATCGACAAACAGACGAACAAACGGACGGTCAGTCAGTAGTGGGAATTAATATGTTGGCCTCCATATTCTGCCGTAATTAAGATAAATGAGAGAACGGCGAAATGTGGGAAAACCGAAGGAGGGCATATCAAAATTGATGTCCAAACGCAGAGTGGCAATGTGAAATCGATGTTTTATCAAAAAGATTAATCAAAACGATGTGATCGAGCTCCGACTTTAACTTAAGAGTGTGGCAGTGTGTCGTCTTCTAGTGCTACTTCGCAACATTCATAGCTCACCTCAGCAAAGTAGTTGTATGGAACAACACAAGGCGGAACCAGACTCCTTTACAGAAGCGTTTACGGATAATGCTAGATGGATCGAATGATAATGATGTATTTGTAGCTGTGATTTTTCGCAGGAATAAGCCTTAATGGGACTATAGCACTGCCAGTTGGCAATGACGACTGTATCTCTGGAGAACATAAATCATTTTGCAAAGCCACCTATGTACGGCTATCACAGACGTCTGTGGGATAAGCTTTGCTTCTGAAGGAGATGTCTTAGTGTGTATTCACCTTCCTGGAAGCAGGCAAAAGTAATGAAGCTATGCTGATGCTGTGCTGTTTCCTTGAATTAAAGAAATCAATTAAGCACTGAATGGGAAGTTAGTGAACTGGCGGTGGTCATGCGATAAGCATTTCAGTGTTGTTCTTGGTGTCTCATGTTCATGGACAAGGCCATATGATTTCGATTTGTGTCATATGCAAATCTTAAAGGGATTTTGTGTTCAGAAATTAATTACGAATTCCTTTCTAAAATGGGAATTGCTCTGGCCTGTCAGAGACAGATAGCTAGAAACTCATAGCCAAATTCAAATTTCAATTTTTTTTTTTGCTAGAACAATACACTTAGACAATGAACTTGTCCATGGCATAGTGGCATATTCCTTTTACTGGAATTTCTCGTTATTTCTACAGTATCAGCATCCACCACACCCATCTTCAAAAAGATGCAGGCGCAGCTTAACATACGCTGCCGTTCCCATTCTACAGTCCAACAGCAGGGACATGAGTCAGGAAACGAATATGAAAAGCAGAGTACTGTCGTCAGCCAAGGAATATATTGAATTAAAGGTAGCAGACAAGAGATCGTTGATGAAAATTAAAAAGAGTGTCGGAGACAAAACAGAGCCCTGGGGCACACCAATATATATTATGTGAACATCAGACTTGAAACCATCCAAAACAACTTGAATTGAACGTTCCGAGAGGTAATTTCTAATCCATTGAAAAAGAGAATCATCAATTCTCTTTTGACAAAAGATCCTGGTGCCAAACTCTGTCAAATGCCTTAGAAATATAAAGTGCAACTATCTTGCTTTCGCCAGATTGATTTACCCTTTGGTTCCACTTTTCGGTGAGATATACCACCGGGACAAATGCTGTTTTCCATCTGCTCGGAAAGATTCATAGGATTGATGAAAAAGCTTATGCAAATCTCTTCAAAATAAGGGAAGATATACCATCTGGACCAGCGAATTTGTGATTGCTTAGATCTTTAAGAACCTTTGCTACTACACGAGTGCGAAATGTCGCTGACCTCATGGAGACGTCGGGAGGCATTTCATTGATCATGCTATATATAGTCATGATATGAAGCCCCACAGGCAATGGAAGTCCTAACAGAGGACGCGAACTGTTCTGAAAAACTCCTCTGAGTCGTGCCTAGCAATTTCATTGGCAATGTGCTCTTCCAGCTTCTTATTATTACCTTTAATCCAAACGAGAATTAATGAATTCGTCTTCCGCCTGGGTTCAGAGCTTGCATTCTGGAACTATTGTAGCTTTCAAGTGGGGAGAGGGTTAAGGAAGGTCCTTGGCTGTCGTTATAGACGCATATAATTGTGTATATATGTAATATCTCTTCAACGGTTGAACTTCGGTGCCTTTCAAAAGCGGAACCATCTGCTTTAGTCATCGACAAGGAAAGACCTGTTACTACGAGATCGGTACCTAAGAGGTTGGGGTGTGTTGTTAGAGTGTTGATTGGAGTTTTCAGAATCTGAATGCTGAGATTTCCAAATAGTTTGTAAAATTAAACATACACCTCCACCTAAGAAGAACATGTTAAACTTAGTACATGCTCATTTACAATGGGCAATCGCTATCATAATCCTGATATGCGAACTGTTGCATCAGAGGTCTAGATGTTTATTGCTTATATCGTTTCGTGTATCTAAGCCACGTTGTATGCTTCGAGAATTCATGCTTAGCTTCAAATTTGGTTAAAAGACGGTTGTAGAAGAAGTTGTAACTTTCTGCAAATTTATAGATTGATTACTGTCTAACCATTTCCAGTTGTTTCTTTTGCTTTTTAAACGAAATACCCTTGTCAGCGTAAGTATCTGCATTCCAGAGACAACCTTAAGAACGCCACAACAAGATTCCTCAGTTGCATAAGTGGCATTAAAACCCTACCAAGCATTCCAAGCAAGTGTCATTTGGTCTACAATTTATATTACCATTCCATGGAGCCATCAGAAAATAAACAAGATTCCAGCCAACAACTACCGTGTCCCTGAGGTTGCGGTGGAATAACAAAACCCATTATCCAGTCAGTTACAAGCTACATCTAACCATGTTACTCCTGTCAGAGTAGACTTCCTATTCTAAGTTGGACCCCCTGAATCACCATGAAAACTACCACTACCACCAGATGGTTATCGCTTCTCTAGCCCAACACCATGAACACCACATTAAAAATGAAGAGGTCAAAAGGGGCTCCAAACTCCAACAAGGAGTTTGCTGACATTCAGTTCACCTCCAAAGAAGAAAAAGATTGTACTTCTCGATTCATCCTCTGGCCCTGCGCCCGTTAGATCTCTTTCTTTTCCCCATGATCTTGTTTCCTAGCTATTTGTGGTGGCGCAGTCCTCGAAGACTTTTTATCTGCAATCTCCATCTCTTGGGAATTGATTTTCCTTCAAATTCGTTTGCTGATAGAAAAGTGTGATGCCAGGGAATCGATTAAACAACGAAATACGAATACCAGGCCAGGCTATGACGACGAATACATGATCAGAAAAACAATAAAAAGCCGAAAAAAAAATATCCAGTCCCGCAGAGTATGTATTCGTATTTGTATCTGCAACAATTGAAAGGAAATTTGTAGGGTTACATGTTCAGCACAATTCCTGAACATGGTGTGGTGAAACTATCTTTGATGTCGCGGAATTGGCACGCCAGATTCGTTTTTTTTTTATGCTTTCCTTCGTTTTTTCTTTACCTCGACGAGCTCTGGGAATAGGTACGAGTACTATTTGTATTTGGGGTGATTACGCAACAACAAGGGCTCCTGAGGGAGTCTCTTGGTACTTTTGGCCTCCCATAATCCGTTGACATCTTCAAATTATGCAATAATACGTTGGGAATATGGGAATTCCTCGGTGCTCAACAACACTAATAAATCGTCAGCGATGAAAGTGAAAAAAGCTACTTGGATACGGCCGGCGACGAGTCGAACACTATGCTGTATTCGATTCGTGCGTTTTACGCAACGTACAGAGCTCATAAATTGCTGATACAGAACGTTTACATGGTGTGAATACATTTTGTCGGATGCCAGTCGCAGTGAGAAGGTCAAAAGGTTCAACTGAAATGCGCATTTATCAAAGCAAAGCTCGGTCTGAACTACAGGCTCTGAAGATTGAACCTTTCTACGAGGGAGCAGATCTGCTTGTTCGGTTGCTGATTGTAAAATACGCGACACCTGGAATAATTGTGTTGTTGGGAATGCTGCTGACATGTTGGATTTGAATTCAACTGAATTGTAAAAATATGTTCGGAAGGTAAAAAAAACCGTTGACATCTCAATCAGGTACAGTAGGCGAATGGGTTTGCTTGAATTGAATGAATTTTTGATGTCAAAGAAAGTCAGAAACGTATTTCACAGAAATACAGGATGTTCTTTTATATCATCGCTAGGCCTATTAGAGCAAAAGCATATAGGAATCTAATTCTGATTTCGAAGATTGTCTCTTTAAAAGACATTTGCCAAAATGTACAGACCAGGTTTTAGCAACTCCTAAACTCCATCAAACCCTTGATGAACAGCAGTGTACCAAAAATCGGGGAAAGATGACTACGCGCTTGCCAAGAGCTTCAAAGCTTCATAGGCGCAAAACTGATTAGCAAATCCATCCTCTGACTACTATGCAATATGCCTACCAACGCGGAAGATCCGGCGAGATTACGTTTTGAAACCTTGTAGGTAGAATTGAAGGCACACTCGAAAAGAAGGAGTGCAAGCTGGTCATTTTCACCGACATTGAGCATGCTTTCCATAACGCAACTTTTTCCACTATGTAATATAGGGTGATTCATCATAAAGTTTGATTTTCAATAGCCTTTTTTTGACAGATCACGCCACTCCTATCAAACTCCCTTGTTATTTTTATTTAGTATCGCTTGGCAAGTCGTCATGGAAAGGCACTAAAGACACACACTACAACAGCATCTCCAAATTGTTCAGCTGCATAACGAAAATCAGCGTTCTGTGAGAAATGTTTTTCGTGCGACTCGAGGAACTTGCTATACGGTGCTCATAAACGACCTACTGAAACCACTATTGCCAATACCATTCGTAAATTTGAATCCCAGTTTACATTAGTGAATGATACTTGACCGGTTAGACCACATCCAGCACGTAGTGAAGAGACTATAGCAGCTGTAGCTGAGAATGTACGCGAAGACCGTGACGAATCGATTCGTCGTCTTTCTCAGCAGCTTGGCTTGGCGTATTTGACAATTTGGCGTATTTTACGTGAGGATCTCGGCCTAAATGCGTACAAAATTCAACTTGTGCAAGAACTGAAGCCAGGCGACTTGAATTTGCGTCATATTTTTAGGGAATGGGCTCTGGAAATCCGGTGTTTTAACGTGAAATTTTGTTCAGTGATGAGACCTATTTCTGGCTCAATGGATACGTTAATAAACAAAATTGCTGTACTTGGGCTGATGAGTAACCCGAAGAGTACTAATGGCTACCATTACATCCATTGTCGTTTATGGGCTGGTGGAATCATTGGTCCATATTTCTTAAAAATGAGGCAAATCAGAATATTACCGTCAATGGTAACCGTTATCGCGCCATGTTAACGGACTATGTGCTTCTTGAAATTCAAGCACATTGTCTCAGTGAGCTCTGGTCTCAACAAGACGGCGCTACGACAAATAGAGCGCGTGAAACAATGGACTTGTTGAGAAATCATTTTGGTGAGCACTTAATTTCACGTTTTGCTACGGTAAATTGGCCGCCTAGATCGTGCGATATCACTTTTGACAGCGGTGCTGCAACTTTTTAACCCCACCCTATAGTACAACTTTTGCTGGCCTGCAAAATACACCCCCACGGCGGCGAAGGCTTCCTTGTTTGACCTATACTTTTTTCTGGTGAGTGATCTTTTAAGGTTTGGGAGCAAAAAAAAGTTGCAGAATTCATGTCTCATCGAAGTTCACGAAACGACACAGAAACTCCTCCAGATTTCGATTAAACAGCGCCTAGCAAGTCTTTGAAGTTGTGTCACGATTGCACTTATTCTCCGGTGTGAACAAACGCGGGATCATGCCCAAAATCTCGTGCAGGATATGCTATCACAGCTAACTCGCGAATTTTCACTCAGCGGTGAGCCAATACAAATTAATGGATTTTGTCCATTTTTTTTCCTCTGTGGTAACCATTTTTGGGCCATTTGGACGCGGTTCATCAAAAACCGACATGCGGCACCGGCGAAACTGTGTTAATGGGTCCCGTACACACCGCAAAAAACACTAACATGATGTTTTGAAATGGGTGTCAAAACAAAACTAAATGTAGGATTGTCACAAAATTTTGACAGGCTGGCTAAAAGTGGTTACACTAAATGATGGTGTACTCATTTTGGCACAGTAGCGCCACCTATGTTTTCATCCGGGGACTCATGGGGACAGCCCTCGTGGAATCATGTCTAGTGACATTGCAAGAAAGTGTCAACACCAGCGGAAATTTGTTTCTTCGCGAGAAATAAAATTCCCTTCAAAGAAACAGTTGGCTCTCTAATGTAATTGGTGGTAGCTACTCGCCCAGATATTGCACCTACATGTAGGACTGTTCAGCCGATACCTAGATGCACCAAATAATGATCATATCAAGACTGGAATGGTTTTAAAAAAAAAAGCTCCAAACTTTTCTTTACTTTGTTTCAGTGAGAATTAACAGAACATTTTATCTATGACCTCTTGATGAGTTATAGACATAATGGTATAACTCGTTCATCTAATGTAGACTAGTTTAGTTGTTGCCAAACATAGCATGTTGTGTACGAGGTACGTTCAAAAAGTAAGCTTAAAATTTAGTGGACAGCGTCCATTTGATTATCGATTTTTTGGCGTGCGGTTGGCTCGGGTTATGTATTTTTTTCGGATATTTTGGGCATGAAACGTGTGCCAGTGAAGTGTTGAATGACGTCAGTGATGATCCTGACTTGCTCAAAATGGTCATAATTGTTGACGAATCATGGGTATATGGTTAAGACATCAAAACCAAAGCTCAATCGTCCCAATAGAAGTACCCAGGAGAGCTTACACCGAAAAATACACGCCAAGTTCGATCAAATGTCAAAGTTTTGATCACTGTTTTTTTTTTTTCGATTACCATGGCGTAGTGCACTAGGAGTTTTTACCTCAAGGTCGTAAGGAGTATTAGCTCGAAATTATGGTATGTGGAATTCTGGAAAAACAATTCATGGTTGGATCATTCATCGTTGCTTGCGAAAGACTTTTTGGCCAAAAAACACGGCAGTCATACCTCAGGCACCATATTCACCGGGTTTGGCCCCATACGACTTTTTCCTTTTTCCAAAACTGAGGAGAACTATGAAAGGACGGAGATTTACAACGAATGAGGATAAAAAAAAACCGCTGGAAGAGCTCGAGACTATACCAAAAAGTGCTTATGAGAAGTGCTTCAAGAGTTTGAAAAAGCGTTGGCCCAAATGTATTATATCTGAGGGGGATTACTTTCAAGGGGACGAGGCGACATTAATATTGGGGAATAAATAAATATTATTTATAAAAATATAAAGTCACTTTCTTATTGAACACACCTCGTCTTGCATATTCAATTTCACTCTCAAAACAGTATTTCTAAGTTTGTCGCATTTAGCTCATACCTACTTTTATATATTCATAGTCTGCATAGTCTTTTGGAAAATTAAATTAAAACCAAGATTCAATCAAAGTTATTTTTATTTTATTTAGTCAATTTCATAAAGTTTCCGTTAGTACGGAAAGATATACGATTTAGGATATGCTATGACTCTGGGTCGAGAAATAATAAATTGAGGATTGACACTGACACTGGTTGGATATCCACCGGAGTAAGATCTAATGAATGGGTTACGAGAATATCCGAGTCCTGTGGAACCAGCAGTAATGGCCACGATCAACATGAAGAAAAATACGGAGAAATCCATTTTGCCTTGTGCGAATAATAATCTGCAGAAATGTTTATTATTTGGAGAACGCCGTTGGTTTTTATAGGAATTGAACATGATCCCGAAATTTAACATTGTTTTTTAGGGGGTTTCCTGTATTTATGCGTTGTTCTATGTTGATGGCAATCTCTAAATTGGTTAACTGGATCGACAACTAACGACTTTAACCTAACCAGTTGGACCTTGGTTCAAATTGACTCTGTAAAGTTTAACGTTCCATGTGTAACTTTTTAGATGTCCGTCGCCTGGAAATGTTTATTTTACTTAAAAGGCATGTGAATCACTTCATTATCATAAACGTACTTTTTTTTACTAAATTGTTAGTTGTCATCTAGTGTGACCAGCTTAGAAAATAATATCTTCTATCTGAAAAATTCTAACATCTCCTCTTTATAAAGACCAGGAAAGAATGGTTTTTTTGACAATTTATTTCCGAATTGTAGGCTAAAAAATTTAAAAACGTTTTGTAAATGCTTTGATTAATCTCCTCTGGCAAGATAATTTTAATATAAATTCCAAAAGCTGTCGGCATTACCAGAATAAGATGGACCGTCGGGTTTGAACACTTTGTTGTTGGCCTGAGCATTGGCACTAGCTGATGAAGATCCACCGATTTGGCCATACAACTATTAAGGTCCTATAAAACTAGCACTAACGGCCACGATCAATATGTGGAAAATAGCAGCGAATTTCATTTTGCTTTGTAGGAGTCTGTGGGACTGTTGATCTGTTGGTAATTACCGATGGCTTTTATAGGAATCGAGAATGATCCCGAAATTTATCGGTTCTACTTGCGAAATATTGTATTTATGTCTTGTTCTGAAAACAGCAACTTTTTTGTTAACAAGAATTCCACTTCAAATTGGTAAACAACAAATTACAGTAACTTAACCAGTTAACCAGTTTAGGCTTCCTCGAAATTTATACCTGTTGCTGTGACTTTCACGTTTTATAAAATTTTAATTAGATATAATTTAATTATAGCATTGCAATGACAAGCAGCGGTCGATAGAAGTAGGCAAAAAAATGAACTTGGGGTGTTTAATTACTCACATTACCCATAGCGATCAGTGTTTTCCTTGATCAGTGATTTGGTTGAAAAGTCGTTTGGTTGCGCAAGTTTTTGACTGTCCTTCATCTGGGCACGTTTGTTCTGAAATATTGTTTCGTTTTTTTTTTCCAGGCAATAGTATGAATCAACTCATTAGCATTAATTAATTATCATTATCTGATGTCGCAGCCAGAATAATATTATATTTTCTTTTTTAACAGCTCATGTTGAATTTTAGACGTCATGCGCAGGAAATAGTTCCCTTAAAACAAGAACCTCCGAAACAGAGATCTCGGAATCTGAAAGAGTATGTAAGGAAAACTGTATTCAATGGAAATATTCGGTCGGCAAGATATACAGATAACACAGGAAGGTTGAAGCACCTACAAAATTGTTGCTTCTGCAACAGTTAATTTCTTTCATACTTAAGGATGAGCATTGTTGCGATAGATAGATTTTTCTCGACTTGGTACATTTCAGCTTCCTTTAAACGACGCAAAGTCACTTTTTTAGCTTTTAGAGTTCTCTATAACTTTTCGTGACATATTAAGACATACGGCCTGTATGTCAGCGCGAATACTCTTCTTTTCCTTCGAAGTAGTGTTGGCTTCATTTAGAATTTTGTTATCAAATATCCTCACAGAAAAATCTGTTGCTATCAAATCCAAGAATGCAAAGCGCAGTTTATAAACTTTGAGAAACCAAAAATATCCTTTAGAAGCATTTTAGTTGAATTAAAATAGATTACGTACGCCTGGAGACTGTCGGTGGGATAAAAGTAGTTCGCATATACACTCGCGCATATCAGCACTATGATGATGGGCAAATATAACGAGATATCTTAGTGTTGAATATTCCACTTTCTTGAACCTAATATGACAATTGAGTTAAAGGGCTGTTTCGAGAAACACCAGACTCTATGTAAGATCCAGAGATGTAGAAGAATAGACTTCAGCCAAGGAGAATTAAGATATCCCTGATCGTTTAAACGTAAGACTCATCGGGTGATTTTTGGTCTCCCTTTTTTTGACGAGCTTTTGAGGAGCAGAAATAACAGCAAACTCTGCAATCTGTAATCCGATATCAATACATATGGGATATCTAGGATATCTAGGACATATGGGACCAAATGATGTAGAAACTCTGGCCTAAGCACTCTCAAACCTTACCCATCTAAGACTGCCCAATCGAAGGCAGTTGGGTGAAAATCGTACTAAGCCCAGATCCATCCCGGAGCTAAGAATGTAGGATATTAGCACACAAGCAATTTCCAATTCAAAAGACTATATTTACGCGCAGATAATTTACTCAGAACTTGTTCACCTTAACACACTTCCAAAATTCTAATCATTCCTCTACTGTACGAGTACAACGGCATTTCTGACATAAGTGTCCGCGCTGTTTAGCATTCCTTTCTGGGTACACGAATCTTTGCATCTATGGATTGTTATAGCCTCCGATTAACATACAAACTCGGAAGGCATTGGTTTGTGAATATCTTTAATCGCACGATGTCCGTTCTAGCTGTTTCTTTTCACCAAAACTAAAATTCTATAAAGTGCAGCTTTCTTTCGATATCGATCGCAGGAAAATCCAACAACAAATGTAGTGCAGAAATCATTTTGCACTTTGATCTCTCTGGGACCGATATGACTACCAGAGATTGATCAGTTTTAGTTGAACGCTGAACTTTGCTACTGATCGAGGTGACTATGCACATCCGATTCTTTGGGCAGCAGACTTCCTCATGCGTTTTTCTTTGTGATTCCACAGCCTTTGCTGCTAAAGTTCTTTATTGTGACAACTTACGTCTTATTACTTCAGATAGGTAGAAGTGGAATGTAAGGAGGTTTCAAAACCCTCATATAGAGTGATTACCATAAAGACAACAAACAGTGCCTATTTTAATGTGGATTAATCATCAACGGAAAACTTAGAGAAGTTTCAAACCTCAGACCAAAGTCAAGCGTTCACGACTCAATAGAGATGAGAACTTCTTTACCAAAAATTGTTTATACGAGCTTAGAAAATGGCTTCTCAAAAATAAAAAGAAATAAGCAGAAAAGCGCTAGATAGAGGCCATAGGCAAGTTTCTCTACAGAAACGATATTTGGAACTTCTGCCAAAATGTGAAGAGAGGGTCTTAAATATTCAACAGACTACAAATTCTGCTGGAACAAACGCGAATGCTGTCCAGTTATTCAAATCAGCGACAATCGATTTAGTAAGGAGTATATACCATATACCGGGCTTAGGCCTGATAAGTCCACTATCGACAAGATATTGGAAAAACAGCCCAGGGGTTTCAAATTATTTCTTACAGTCTCTACAACTAACGAAACTAAGTTTATGGGAGAAAAGCAGCGAGCTGTCACTGGAGGGCTTAAAATTATTGAAACAGAAGTGGCGATTTTAGGTCTGATGGTAAATGAGAATAAAATAAAATATACCCTGCCCACATGATAAGTCACCAAATTCTATAACTTTATACCTGTCTACCTGGACTCCCCGGTTAATTTAAAGGACGACACCACTGTACAGATTAAGCTAGAAATGACACTTGCCAATCGCTGTTTCTTTAGTGCAAGAAGGCAGCTGAGAAATTTGTCCCTCTCACGAACAATAAAAAAAGCACTTTAAAACCTCGTAAGCATTAACCTTATATTAAGCCGACGAAAGACTTCTTCTTAGATGGCGTGCTCAAGTTGAAAGAGACCTGAGTGAATTTGGCACCACCCCGGACTATAAAGACACCTAAAGTAGAGTAAAGCTGGAGAAGATCACCTTCACTTCTATGCTCGGATTGATGTAAAGGATGTAGGAAAAGCTCCACATACTCGAACTAGGTACTTCATCACTTGTGTATTAGACTTTAATACTGATGTATTCTAGACAGACATAAAGGCGCACTATTAACTCGTTGTGTTTCGCATGTCGTTACAAAAATATCTCGGAAGAAGACGGTAACAATATTTCTTCATAACAAATTGATCGTAGTCCGTCGGACTCCCGCAATACGCCTAAATGATTTTAAACTTAGGTATACATAACGATAGGTGAGGAGATGAATTTCCTACCTAATTTCATTAAGCTAAGAGAACGACTATTGAGTGTTTTGGGCCAGGTAAAACACATTCTACGGACTGACCAGGGGTTCACCAGACGTACCAAACGTATTCGTACTGTGTCCATTAGATAATGTTAAAATTTGGTCATTAGCGGATCTTGATTTGCCAGAGAGAGGCCTTCCTTTGCAGCACCATATCTACGGATACGTTCCAAGTGCTGTTGGGGGTGCCATCTGGCTCCAAATTGGTGATTTATTCTTTAATGTTGGCTCTCAAGGCTTGAAAAGCTTGTGGTTTGTATTGGTTAACACGAGATTTGAAAAAAGCAGGCGAAATCAAATTACCAAAGCGAGAGATCACACGGCCTGGAAATTAGTGATTCAAAATCTCCATCGTTTCCCGAGCTTGGTGAGCGCTTGCTCTGTCATACTGAAACCAATAATGCTTGGGACGCAATTCAGGGACTTGCGGCAAAAACAACTCGCTTAACATCTGTCTGTAGCGCTCATCAGTTATGGTTACTGTGGTCCCGTCGGAGTCCTCAAATAAATAAGGGCCACACATTTATTACTGCAATTGCCGCACTAAACAGTAACTTTGAGGGGATGCAATGGCTCTTGGTGCATTTCATGTACCAATCATTATTTTCTTGCTCCAGGTTTAACAGAGCATAAGAGATAGTTAATCTCTCTTGGCGCTCAGCAGGCAGCAATTGTTGAACGGTTTGCACCCCATAAAGGAACATCTTTAGGTCTTTCACCAAAACTTGTTGTCTCGTTGATGTTTATGGACTCTTATGGACGTCCTCGCCCACAGCAGAGATATTCTCAGTCGAAAGAGCAAAACGGGGCCGGCCAGTGTATCGCTCCATTGCTGGTTGTCAACTAATTCTCTATCTGTCAACAACGTTATTGTCAAAGAACAATGGCACTTCACGTATTTTACAAAAATACCTTGTACTATGCGAAGGGCACTGATCAAATCATTGTTTTGATACCTCGTACAAAGACGTGCCATAGGATTAGGCTTCTACTGCAGGTACCTACATAAAATACTGATGACATCTGTAACCTTAAAAAGAATCTTCGCCCAATACTTCTTTCATTAATGTAGTTGTCCATTAAAAAGCGAGGGTAGAATAAATACTAATCTTATCGTAACGGGTTTAAGAACTTAACGCCATTGAATGTTGCTACGATCTAACGAGTTATAAGCTGCCGATCATAGGTAGCTACTACCACAAGTAGTCCAAACCAGGACTTAAAATACGGTATCGTGGGAATCAGGGTTCACTAGACGTAGGTCCTGTAAGCGTCATGGCGGCTGTGGTTTAAAACCTAAAACGCAGGAAGGGTCTTTCAGTTGGTTTCAACCCGATATATATGGTAGTTGCAAAAGGTGCTGGGTGTTGTGACCCTAAGAATAGTAAGAGTTAAATGGGTAGGCGTCGATTACTACAAAGGGTGGAGCTGTGCTCTCAACACAATTCCACTTTGGTATCAAAGGAATTGACGGAGAGCGATGGCAAGGCTTATGCTTGCTTCCGTAAATGCATGGGAATTCACAAGAGACGTTCTGTAACCGTGAATAGTGTTCTTAAACCTAAAATCGGAGAAAAGGTTGACCCGACGAAGATAAATTCTGGGCGTCGTGACTCTATGTTCAGTAAGAGATTTTAGGTCGGCTTCGACCCATACTAATGGTGGAACTTTTTCCTCCAACACAGGTTCCAATTTGGTATAAAAAAATTGACGGTGTGCGATGGGAAGGCGTATCGTTACTCTCATACATCCAGCGAAATTAAATCTAATTGACAGGAATTTATGTATAAGCACTAGAGACATCTGTAATCGTAAATAGTAAGAGATATCGGCGATTGAAGCAAGCTTAAAACAAGCCATAACTGACAGTACTGAGATACCACATCTTATCAGGATAGACCCACTGTTCGCACCACAATCTTTTTTTTTTATTATGAACCGTTAAACTATGTGCAAGACATTACCCCTAAAGCCTCATGAATCTGCATTGCCACTTCGTCGAGTTGCATAAATAAGCGGACCTTAGAAGCTTTCTGTAGGGCGGTGGAGTTCGGATAGCCATAGCAGCTATCTTGTCCTTCCCTTATAGTTCCCATACCTCATCCAACATTGCGATGTACGATATTTATGTAAATGTTAAAAATGAACGACTGTCATGTACAACAAACCATTAAGCTTAAGCGGAATTTTTGTCACAAAATGCTATTGGGTTTTGATGCTATTTAAGCCATTCCACGGTAACATTTTGTGCGACATCTTCATCGCTAAACCAAACTATTGGTACTTAAATGTCCAAGTATGACTGGTTGGCAGTCAAATATCTTCCGGAGCTTTTGTCCAATTATTGAACGTTCCTGTCACTTAGTTAGTTATGATAGTACTATCATCGATGAGAAAAAGAGCAGAAAATCTTGAACGACAATCAAAGGTAGTGGACTCTTAACACCGCTTTCATGTACTCCAACTTACTTTATATTATCTGATCATTCTCATTGTGCAACTTACTATAGCATTAACGTCATCGTACATAGCGCGTACCATTTTTATATTTTCGAACGCTTTCCCGTGTCAACCAAGGCGATATGCACACGATTCAAAGCTCATTTCATTTTTGCAGAGTTTTGCGAACATTTTGGATCACAAAGATCTATATGTATATGTTACCATTCCTTCTACAAATCTGCAAGATATAACTACAACTACATTGCGCTGTGTAACAGGTTGACGTGTCGCTTCCACTAGTTAGGCGAGCATCATTGTATTGAATAAAACCGGCAACCATTTCAATTCCAAATTTCTGATGCGGAATCCTGAAGCTGATCTGGCTCGATAACACGTCCAGGGTTCAAAGTTTCTATTGACTACTACCCTTTACTTTCTTAAAATCTGCCCATTTTTTCTCGCTGCATTTATACGAATGATACTTTGCAAGATTCTTCGAAAAACGCGTTAAAATACTTCTTCCATCCACTGCAAATTTTGTTGTTCCCCGATTACAGCTTTCTTAACTTAACTTAACTTAACTTTTAATTTCAAGATCTTTGCATCGTAAGCTCTCTTATCGAACGTTTTGTTTCTAAGAGCAGCTCCTTCTCCAAATATAGATAAGTTTTATTATTTCGCTGTCGTGCCCATGGCCTTTCCTAATCTTCATAGAAATGTGACATGGGAGTTATTCACATAGAAATTCTTATATTTTGGCTGATAGGTTAGAAAAAAAAAAAAAAAAACTGACTCATACTGACTTCAAGTAAAACACCAAAACAATATTTCAGAAAAAACTTGTCCAACCAAATGGTTTATCAACCAGATCACTGGTCATCACTGGTAGCAAACTCCTCAATTTTGTTTTTATTCCTACCGCTGCCACCCGCTGCTAGTCATTGCAGTACTTTAATTTGTAGAAGTCTAATTAAATTTTTATAAAACGTGATAAATCACAGCAACGAGCATCAATTTCGAGGAAAGCCCAACTGGTTAAGTTACTGCAATTTGTTGTTGATCCAGTTAATCGTTAGTTTTTGCAAAAAAAGTTGATTGCACGAGAACAAGATACAAATACAAGATTCGGGATCACTTTCGATTCCTATAAAAGCCATCCCCGATCGCCAAATGATCAACAGTTTCCCAGGCTCTTACAAAGCAAAATGAAATTCCTCGTTATTTTCTTCATGTTGATTGTTGCCATTGCTGCTGCTGGTAGAGGTAGACCAGGACAGTTGTTTGCCCCATCCGGAGGATCTTCATCATCAGCTAGTGCCAACGCTCAGTCGCAGTCATTCAACAGTGGAGAAGGACTTGGTGGATCAACATCTTCTGCAAATGCTAACGCTAATGCTGAGAACATTCAGAGTGGATTCTGAGTCCACCAGTATCTTGACCGAAAAGAATAAATAATGCAATTTTAAAATTTCAAAAATTTGTTTTTTGTTTTTTAACTATATAAGCGCACTCGCCTTCTTCTTTTTCACCAGTAGCATTATCAAGGTGGTAACTGTTAAGAATTAAATATCCCATTGTTCTAAAGGAAAACACAGGAGAGCCATCGAATTAAGCACCATAAACGTCCTGACTATGAGAATGAAGGTGAGCCTAAAGGATTATGCTATCATAATTTTTGATCAAGTCCACGACATGAATTCCGGAGATCCAAACCAATAAATCATCAAACTCTTAGCCCCTTCCCCAAAGATGTGTTGCCTTGAAACAACAATCCTTTCTTTCTTCTCAAAAAGTTCAAAAATAAAGAAAATTTAGTGACTCCTTCTTTTCCTGCACATAAATCGGACTAAGAAATCAGGAACAAACTTTTAGTCAGTTCTGATCATTTGTAACTAGTTTCAAGAAAGACTACGGTCTCTACAGATCAAAGCAAAATGAGCATAAAAAATTAATTCCGATTTGGAAGAGCAACTTATAATGGCTGATTTCTTAAGCATTTGGTTTTTAAATGTCAACAAAAACAACATAAGAAAGTTACAAAAGTGTATAAAATTTTTATTTGAGTCGATTAATCAATGCTTGCCATGACTATGTTTAAAGTTGCCCCTACGGACAGTCCAATTTTGAATCGCCTTTTCGATCATAATGGCTGGTATCTCACAAATAACGTGTAATGTTGCATTCCAAGGCTGCAATTGACGCTGGTTTATCGGCAAAGACGTTCGATTTGATGTATGTATATAGCCTGCCAATTCACCGGTCCAAAACGAGAGATAAATTGTTCACCGAAATCATTTCATTTAATTTCAATTGTTCCATTGATTCGCGTACTGTGTGGCATGTAGCGCCGTCTTGCTTGAACCAGATATCGACCAGGTTCAACTCGTGCATTTTGAGCAAAAAACGTTAGAAATCATTGAACCTTAGCGGGCGCCATAACAAAAACGTTGTTCTCACGGTCATCTTTGGAAAAAAACAGACCAATCCAAAGCAATTTTGCCGGATCATAAACCGCACCAAACAGTGCATTTTTCCTGGTATATTGGCAGCTCTTGTATGGCGTAAGTTGCTCATTGGACCAAATGCGGCAGTTTTGTTTATTAACATACCCATTCAACCAGAAATAACCTTCGTCGCTGAAGACAGTTTTTCGATAAAAAAAAGCGGATCTTTCTCCAGCCTTTCTAAGGCCCCTTCACCGAAAATTCGTCGCTGTGGCAGGTCTTTCTGCTTCAGTTCTTGCATGACCTGTATTTTGTGAGGTTTGCGACCAAGATCCTTGCGTAAAATCTTCCACGTAATCGAGTAATACAATCCAAATTGCTGCGAATAGACAACTCACGGTCTTCATTAACGCTGGCGGATATAGCAACAATATTTTCCTCTGTACACCGCACTCTACGCATACGGATAGGTGGCTTGATGTCGATTATGAAGGCTGTAAAATGATCGAAGTGCACGAAAAACATTTCTCATATGCCACGAATTTTAATAATAAATAAAATGAAATTTTTTATAAGCGTTGCTGGATGTAAGTCTTTCCATGATAAAATGGCAATGCTGATTGAGTATGTCTGACTTAAACAAATATCAAGAATCATGAGTGAGCTATCAAAAAAAGAACACTAAAAAACCAAACAGCAAAAAATCATCCTTTATAAACACTTTTGCGAAAACATCGAAACACTATGAGAGTCCAGGAAACTAATCAAGGTTCTCAGAAGGCTGTAAGTCCCAAAAAAATATTGTGCCACCTACACTAGTATTTGTCGTGAGTTGTTATTCATCCAGTTATGCTGAAAACAATAAGTCAGTTCTTCGTGTTATTGTGCCCGAAAAAAACGGTTAAGTTCCATCGACCCATATCATCGATGTACTATCCTCTCAAGACTCTAGGTCAGTTGAAGCTCCGTAATGTCAAGGGTATCAAATCAAAAGAAAAGATCTGGTACGAGTCAAGCTGTAAAGAAGGTCTTAGGGTGAACAAGACCAACCCGACAGAGGAAAACCGAAAAAGTTCAAACGAGCCAGGAATGACTGCAACGCTTTTTTAATACGGGAGAAATTCCTGTACGATCAAAAACAAATAAAAATACAAATTTGTGGTCGTTCATCAAAACTATTAGAAATTCTGTCTCATTCTCCATCCCAACGTTTATTTATAACGCCGTTCCAAATGTCAGCTCTTTGGATAAGGACGATTTGCTTGCAGCATACCAGCTATGCTCTTTTAGATTGTATCGTGCCTCCGCCTTGAAACTTGAGTGGTTCAAATCCACTTATGCACTGGCATAAACTATTTAGCAATCCGCTTGTATGTACAAGTTCCCCTTCTTCTAAAGAGCACAAGGAAAGAAAATTTTTTCCCCTCCTCCTATGTTGTGGAAACGTTGAGGAACCGTCATTTCATAAAATTTCTCGAAACACGAAAACTTCTCAATGTTTTCTCACGAAAAAATGGAACCAAGGTTCGGTTAGGTAAGGGTAGTGTTCCATGCCACATGGTTCTGTGATTCTTTTACTCTTGAAACCATTTTGAGCTTTTATTGTTTAGATCACTTAAGTCATTGTAGAGGAAGGCTCCGCACTGGATTTCTTTTCTTTTGGGAGAGCTGGGCATGTACAGGGTAGGTGGAGGATTGTCTACTCCTCCTCCTTATTCATTCAGCTTCTGCAGAACTCGTTTGTAAGAACGTCAAGCCTTCTTGCAAGACAGTGTCCAGTGATGACACCTCTGATAGACCTGAGTGTTTCCTATTTTGAAGGATCAAACCCTTATGGCCAGATTCTTTTGGTCGTTAGATATGTTGACCCAATAGTCCACCTAAGGTTTATTCTTCTAATAGCATCCAACTTAGGTATACCGATGATAATGCTCTGCCATCCTGAGAAATAATTGACAGTCGAGGGCAGTTTCATAATTTTGTGAGACGGAATTCAGAGATTTCAAAGCGGTCAGGACAGGACTTCATTAATCGCTAAAATTTCTGCCTGGAGCACGTTACAGTGATTCGGAATACTGAAAGAAGGTCTTAAGTAGAAAGAGGAGAAAATACAACAAAAAATATCGCTCCACCAACCCTGCTATCAGACTTGGATCCTTTTGTGTAGAAATGGATTGACTTGTCGTCCATGGAAACATCTTCCTCTAGATTTGGAGGGGATACTTACTCGTACACGAAAGTCTTTGTCAAACCAATGTTGATGCACAATGTAGTCGATGTTCTCTGAAAGTGTATCCCTAGTGTATTAAGAATATTAGCTGTGTCTTACCTGCTGAAAACATCGAGAGGTATCTAGTGAAACAGAACATCCAGTGCCACGGATGGAGTTATGCGCATGGATCCGTTTATGCACATACACGCTGTCCATTGAACTTGTGAAGCAGACAACCACCCAGTAGGTGAGTATCGGTCTTATAAACGAAACGTATAGCCAGCGGGTAATGCAAGGTTAAAGGCCCCATTTGTTCCCAAAGGCTTTTGTCCTGTAGCCTTCTTTACTCTTTCAAGAATATTATATTTCCGGCTTAGTTTTCTGTCAAAAATAAGACCCAGTTTTTAATCGGTTAACATTTTGCTGTAAGAGTTCCATAATGGTATTGCGATTCTTTTTTGTAACGACTGTAGCAACATCATCCGCACAGGTCATCACCCTGCTTCTACCCGTTCCCATGTTTATTAGCAGTTCGTTGACCACTGAGTTCCAAAATGAGTAGATCTACTGACGCGTTTTTTACAGAAGCACTATCCAGTTCGAAGTTAGTAACACTGCTATTTATAGGTAGCACAAGACTGACTAAATCCCCAAGTGGGTCATTCACAATAACTTCAGAGTTTACAACGCTGTTGTGAGAATGTTTTGACGCTGTAAAAGACACCGTCTACAGATATGTCCAGAAACGAGACCATTCTATACTCTCTATAATGTAGGGATTATTCGACGGGGCTAGCCAATGTACATTGTACATAGAGCTGTTTACACCGACTTTCCTTTAAAGTAACTACAAAAATCAAAAATCAATTCTTGATCGTATATCGATATCAATCGGTCGTTCCAGATTTTCAGAAGGAAGGATAGTAGACTTATAGGTCTGAAGTTATTTGGAACAACATGAAAACATTTCCCGGTTTTAAGAATGAAAACTACATTCACTCTTCTGCATGGCAAAGGCATGCGGACCGTTTATACGCACCACACGTTTAAAGAACAGTGGATCATCCTTTTTTAAGATGTTGTTGGCCCAATTATCCCGTCCTTCGTTACGGACCCGAGGGTTTTCATTACGCGAGCGGCATTTCAGGGTCTCATGTAGACCACCTTGGATGAAGTATATGGTATATAGCGGTTTTACCTCTGATTCCTCTTTTGAGGAGGAGTTCTATAAGTAGCAGGGGTGGAGGAAGTGGTGGGAATATAATATAATTTTCTACGGTCTTTCTACTCTTTGAGAGTTTGGGCTTTGGTTCATTGCATTTGCCTTTAGAATGTCCACTAGGACCTGCATTGCATTGGCCCAGTATTACGGAAGCCTTGCCGATAGTCGGTCTAGTCAGCATATTATTATCCGATATTGAAATAATGTCGGTCTCGAATTTTGTTTTTGAAATTTCAGATTCCATGGGATCCCTCCATAAGTAGCGGAGAAAGTGAGGTCCATTTGTACATAAATCCGCTGTATACAAATAAAGCCATCTAATCCGGAGATCGCCATGTATCGGGATATTCCATCCACGAGCTGTTTTCAAAGATATTGGCCGTCAGCCAGGTTTATCCTCGGCACGGGTCCTATGATACCCAGGGGAGAAGGGATTGGTAACAATGGTGGAAAGTGAAGAATTGAGAGGGGGAACGGAGGATGGGCATCCTTTAGTTTCAGGACTCATCTAAAGAACTTCTTGAGTGCCATTGACCTTACTCAGCTTATATAACTCGACACGTCCGATTCTCAGAGCAAACGAAAGCGGAACCGAAATCTACGACAATCCGGTGAGCATTCGGCTCTTTTTTCGAAAATGCGTGCTTTGGCGATGGTCGAATCTCTTCTTCAATGATAATTAGAAATAAAATTTCGGAACGTTCAATTCAAGTTCAAGACGGTTTCAAGCCTGATATTCATGAAATAAACGATAGTGTACCCAAGGGCTCTGTTTTGTCTTTTGAACTCTTACAATTTTTTATTAATTTCATAAGCTGGATCTATCACGATAACATTTAATCGCTATTTCTTGACTTCACGAAAAATAATAGGAGGTATTTTTTTTAAATTTAAATAAAACACACACAAATGAGGCCAGAGAGCCGATTTTTTTTTTTTATTAATCGAAAGATAAAAGTGGCATGAATGATGGAAAATTATTAAGGGCCTAGGGACACCAGGGGAATGTATCAAGAGCTGCATCTTGAAGCTCCAATTTTCGATAACTTTGTATAATATTTGAGGGCGCGTTCCATAAATAGTGCGCTTGATGATGGCTTCCAAAACTCAAATCGTTGTTTGCTTGGCTATGTAGACCGACGACTTTAATTACTCTCACAGAAAATAATACCGTGACGTCAAGTCACACGATCTTGGATGGCAGATTACAGGTCCATTTCTGGAGATGATGTTGTCATCGAATGTGGCACCAAAAGCGTTGTTCTTAGAAGAAGTATGGCCCGATGATTCCGCCATACAACCGCACCAAACAGAGCATTTATAGGGATACATCGGGGGACAATAGATCGCCTTCAGATTTTCCTCGCTTCAAATTCAATAAATTTGTTTATTAACAAAATCGCCGAGACAGATTGGATTCAGTATTGCAAATCATCTCTTTTTTGCATGAAATTGATCTTGGACAGATCCATAGGCAATGTTCAAGTCCTCCGCAATAACCGCTTTTAACGTTTTGAAGTCGATGATCTTCGACTGACTTATGACCACTTTTGAACTGTCCGTGCAACTGGTAAGCGATCTTTTTTTTTAGAGATTCGTTGTCGAAACACTTTTCGAAACACAATTACATTTCTAAAATTGTAAAAAATCGCCAAGGCACAAAGAGATAGATGTACTCTTGGCTACGTAACTTTTGCAAATGTCAAGCTATGATGCTAAGAATTAGAGGGAATGTCAAAAACAGATGTACCAACTTAGCAAAAAAAAAACAGATCTCAGATCGGAACAATGGGAGCGCCACACGGTGACGCTACCGGGAACATTTTGATCACGCAACCAGCAGTGTGGCATGGTCGTCGTCTATAGTACGTCCATATCATCATTTTCAAACAAAAAAAAAAATCAGTCAAAATCGCTCGGTAACGCATTCCATTCACTAAAACTATGATCGAAATATGGCCCAATGACACCGCTCGCCCAAAAACTACACCAAACTGTCACTCACTGTAGATGGAGAGGTTGTCCCACCATTTCTCTTGGGTTTTCGAAGCTCCAAACGCCACAGTTTTGTTTGTTAACGTATCTAGACAAATGGAAATGAGCCTCATGATCTTGTTCATTCATTTCCAAAACACAGGCAGCGTTGCCACCCACAGGTTGTACTGCCCTCAATTCCTGTGCAAACTTAACTTTATTAGCATGTAGGCCGAGATCTTTATGCAAAATGCGGCATGTGGATAGGCCCAATTCCTGTGATCGTCTCGTAATGAACACACTTAAGTTATTCTCAGTTACGGCGGTGATATTTTCAGATGATCTTGCCAAACGAACATAAGTTGGAGTCTTTACATTATAAACTTGTCCGAGACTAACCTATGTGAGAAGGCGCTTGATAATAATCAAGAGCACTACGAACTTTACGAAGCCTTTCCACCGTTTTCATAGTGAACTTTCAACTATTTCAGTACGTTATGTAAGAATGTACCTGAACATATTTAATAACCTCCCAGATTTCACTTATCAAAAGTTATCGAATTGATAGTTGATTATCGACAGTCTTATTGGATGACCCTCCATGTAGATTTAGAGGTAACTATATACGTTATATACTTCAATGATCAAAAGAAGATAAAAAAGATTGTCAAACGATTCGAATCCAGTGTATTTCTTTGTTGCAGACAGTATTCTCTAACGGGAACGACATCGTATTTAAGCTGATTAGATTCGTATATTAACAATATGACCACTATAGGAAGGACAACGATCTTGCTATTAAAACGTAGTAAGCAATGCTCTTCCCACACCCTTATTCAAACTAGTCCCAATATATGCGACATTTCCACCCCTAAGACATTTCTGTCTTAACTAGAAACGATCCAAAGCCGTGCGATAAAACTTTAAGTTAAAGCCAAACTTTCCTAGTCAATTGACGCTCTGTAACAACGGCGTTATGTCACTTGCCTTAAGGGTCTTGATCTCGCGCTTATTATAAGCTCATCTAACGATCGCTATTGTGTGATGGTTTGTTTTTCCAGACGACTTCTCCCCCAACTAACCAAATATGAAATACGAGTACTACTCCAGTCTGACCACACTGGCTGGCATATCAACAAAAAAGAAAGTATGACAATCAATTGATTCATGCTGTCTTTAAAATGAAAAAAAAAAAAAAAAAAAAACAATATTCAGAATAAACTCGTCCAGTGCCTTATTACTAAAGAACCTGCATAACCAGATGATCGTTATTTAACTGCAAAAATCACTTCTCCTCAAATTAAACACACTCGTACAGATGCCAATTGCTGCTTATTAACTTGCAATACTTCAATTTGCTTAAATCTAATGAAAAGGTTGTGTAACATCAATAAAAATCACTATCGGGGAAGTCCCAACTGGTTAATGTTATTGTTGTCGCAATAATGCAATTTGTTGTCAATCCAGTTAATCCATTTGGAGTGGTTCTTTTTCGCAAAAAACTTGACCTTACGAGGACAAGATACAAATTTCGGGATCACTTTGGGCTCCTATAAAAGCCATCGCCGATCACCAAATGGTCAATAGTTCCTTAGACTCTTACAAAGCAAAATGAAATTCCTCGTTATTTTCTTCATGTTGATCGTTGCCATTGCTGCTGCTGGTCGAGGTAGACCAGGACAGTTCTATGCCCCATCCGGCGGATCTTCATCAGCCAGTGCCAACGCTCAGTCGCAGTCATTCAACAATGGATTCGGACCAGGCGGCTCAGGTTCATTATCTTCTGCAAACGCTAACGCTAATACAGACACCTTCCAGGGTTAATACTGAAGTTAATTTTGATGGAAAAAAATAAACAAAGCATTAACAAAATGTACAAGAACTTGGTTTTTACTTACTTAGGTCTTCAAATACTTTTAGTCTGCGGGCGCAGTTACTGATAATTGACAATCGTCAATTACCATAGTGGTAATTGTGTGTGCTGCGTCTTTAATTATCTGCAGGCTTGTAATCCTTAGACTACTGGCATTGGCTGTGCTTATGCTAAGAGCATTATGTTAGCGATAGGTTCGCTAATTCAGGAGTGGCTCTAGTCATAGGAGTGTCATTGTTACTATTTATGGTAGATGGTTCTTCATAGTGACAAACAGGGGACCCAAACGGATTTTTTTTATTACTAACGATCAAATTGGAGACCTGTGTGACGATTGATAGGGAACCTGCTGACTGTCCTATAACTTGAATTGGGCCAACAGCGCAACTATCACCAACTTCCAGTGGTGGTTCGCGTGAATTACATGAGTAAGGCTTAACATGCTCGGCCAGGAGCATTATATAATCCTACACCCTCATAGGATACCGAAAAGATCAAAAAGATGTGGTGAACCAACTTTTTTCCTCCGATAAAAGTGGACTCACTGTAAACAACCATAGCAAACGTTTAAAGGACAACGACCTTATGATCTGCCAGTAGAATGTTCAGACTTAAAGCCGAACAATTAGCAAAAGCCCTTGACTGCTATCACGCAGATCTCACTATCCATCCAGAAAGTACGATGGGATCGGCCGGATATACGGAGGATGAAAAGCTGTGATATATACAATACTGTGGTGATTGCTATCGGGAAAAGAAAAGAAACAGGGCTTATCCGTATGCGAATTTGCCATATGTGGCAGACTCAGGGAAGAATTCTTGAGCTTCGGTCCTAAGCTCCCTACTGTGGAACATTATGTACGATCAAATTTTACGTCTACAGATTGTACGCAAAGCGTGGATTATTGGATTACCGAAGTGATCGTAATAAAAATGCTAGAAGGCATTCGACTTTTCAGTAACGAAAGGGTTACAACTATTTGTTGCTAGTTAACTAACAGCTAGAGTTGAAAGACATAAAATTGTTTAACCACTGTTTCTTAAGCCCCTCGGATTTATTATTGACAGTCGTCCAAGATATACGATAAATCAGGGAAAGTTGTAAGTGCACCTACAATGCTGATGATAATATCAGAGGTTCGATTCAGATTGAATACTCCTTAATTAAACGAAGTGGCAGTGATAGAAACTTCTATCAGATTCAGATTTGTACGGAACATTACTGTTTCAGAGAGTATCTATTGTAAACCGGTCATTGAAAATGACGTATTTTTATGGATATGATACGAAACTGAGCCCTACTGTATCAGCGTGAGCCCCTTAAGACGAGGTAAACTGGGCTAATGTTCGTAATATAGCTATGCACAAACTCAACGACTTAAGTTCGTCTACGGTAAGTAAAAATATAGAATCATATAGAGTAAGCTAAGCCTGCAAGCCAACTTGTGCGAAGTTATGTCTTACGGCGATACATTTACATTCGTTCCCCAACGGTTTTATAGCTTTGGCTACTTGGACGTAGAATCCCATTCATTAAATTTTGATATTAACGCTCATGACTAATACTTATCAGAGAACCATTAAACGAGTGGACTTCGAAATCATACGATATTATTAGGTTAGTCAGTGATTAACGTAATATCTCTTGCTTCACCTTGTTCTGAAGCTATTTTCAACACCAGTGCTGCAAATTGGCTCGAAATGGAGAGTAACATACTGCGCCCTGAAATCTTCAAATTGACTTCTAGCCTTACGAATCGCTTACCCTTAAACCGATACGAAATAGCGCGATTCCTTTCTATGCCGGGCTATACACTTGTAGAATAGCCTACTATTCCCTGTACTCTCCAATCGTTTTATGCTCAAAAATTCAACGTACGCGGTATGTTTAAAAAGTAAATTTGACATCAAATTTTGTGTAAAAAATGGAATAAAGTTCTCCAAAACACTTGATATGTTGACCGTGGCATGCGGTGAATCTGCTCTAAGTAAAAAAAATGTTTACAAGTGGTACAAGCTCTTGCATGATGGATGTTTTGGGCATGAGACGTGTGTCAGCGAAATCTTGAATGACGTCATTGATGATCCTGACTTGCTCAAAAGGGTCATAATTGGTGACGAATCTTGGGTATATGGTTAATACATCAAAACTAAAGCTCAATCGTTCCAATGGAAGTACACAGGAGAGCCAAGACCGAAAAAGGCAGTTCGATCAAATGTCAAATGTTGATATTCGTTTTTTTTTTCGATTACCGTGGCGTAGTGCATCAGGAGTTTTTTCCTAAAGGTTGTATGGTCAATAAGGAATATAAGCTTGAAGTTATAGGCCGTTTTCAAGAATCCATACGAAAAAATCGTCTGAATTATTGAAAAATAATTCATGGCTTTTGCACCACGATAATTTTTGGTCAAAAACAACACGACAGTCACCATATTCACCGGATCTTGTCCCATGCGCCTTTCTCTTGTTCCCAAAACTGAAAAGACCAATGAAAGGACGGAAATTTACAACGATTGAGAAAACAAAAACGTCATCGCTGGAAGAGCTCAAGGCTAACAAAAAGTGCTTATGAGAAGTGATTCGAGGATTGAAAAAAGCATTGACACAAGTGTATTATATCTGAGGGGGACTACCTTGAAGGGACAACATTAATATTGATGACTAGATAAATATTTTTGTTATAAAAATATAAAGTCACCTTTCTCACTTCTTGAACACACCTTGTGGTTCTGTTGTCTCTGGGAACGATATATAGGGTTTTCCAATAGGGACTTGTCAACTTTGAATTTAATTTGTGAACGCACTCTTTCACTAATCATCAAACTGTCATTGTCAATTTATTCAGTAAACTCAACTTGTTCATCATGGTAAAGTACACTAAAGAGCCACGTACTCCGATTGCGTTATTGGTCGGGTGAAAACCCACATGTGCTTCATGAATCACCACTTCATCCACAAAAAAATAACAGTTTGGTGCGGTTTGCATACCGGCGGCGTTATTGGGCCATATTTTTTTGTCGACGATAATGATCGTCACGTTACTGTGAATGGTCAGCGCTATAGCGCCATGATCAACGATTATTTTTGGCCCGAATCGGAAGATATGGACTTGGACGACATGTGGTTTCAACAGGATGGTGCCATAAGCCACACAGCACACGCTACAATCGATTTATTGAAGAGTAAGTATGGTGAGCGTGTTATCACAAGACATGAGCCAGTCGATTGGCCGCCTCGTTCGTGCGATTTAACGCCGCTTGACTATTTTCTGTGGAGCTACGTAAAGTCATTGGCTTATGCCAACACGCCGAAGACGTTCGAAGGGCTCAGAGTCAACATTAAATGTGTGGCTGAGTCGTTGAAAATTGGGTCCAACGAATCGAACGAAGTCGAGTTGCATTCATAAATGTTTTGATTGTACTTCAAGCCAATAATAAAGTTTTTAAAATATCTCAAATGGTTTGCTTTTTATTTAAAAAAAAGTTGTCAAGTCGTTATTAGAGAACCCTATACAAGCACTTAAAGCAAATTAATGAAGTCGTTATCATAAAAAGCCCTTATTTCTAAAACCATTATTTCTAAACACATTTCTATTTATTTTATTGTAAAGCTTAGCAAAAGCGTATCATGAGAGTTAATTATGTAATGTGAGTATGACATATTGACTTAACACATTCAGAAACTTTGTTAAATTTTAAAAAATATTATTTAAATTTAAATAAACAGAATAAAGTTTTAAATGTAGAACGACTCGAAAAACTTGTCCAGTCTTTAAGTTTGTATCTGCCTTCTCAATTTCATTTGGTTCTTTTGTTATAATTATTCGCATGCAGTTCAATTAAAAATGCAGAAATTATTGGAAACCTTCTATTGAAACTCGTTTTAGCTCTGAATATATTATTATTGTTATTTTTGTTGTGCAACCTAATAAAGCAGACGAGTTCAAATCAATTTCAGGATTCTGCTTGCGCTGCATTATGTATCTGACAAATTTCATTTCATTGCATAATTTTTAAGATACTCGTACTAGCATAACTGTGAAATCAAGTTTCAAATCTCCGATATCAACATGGGATTTTTAAAAATTAGTTATTAGACTGATCACTGATGAGCATCAGTAGACAAATTAAAGTCAGACTTCTTTCATTCTTTTCGCCTTTGTAGAATAACTACCTAAGGTGAGACTTAATCCAAGAACATCCTTAAATGTGGGAACCAAAAATAGAAAATGAGTCACAGAAGATACAAAATTATTAGAAAAACAGACCAAACTCCAAGGAGAAGGTGTTGGAATTTTCATTAGAAAATATTTGGAATTCAAATGATTTCAAATGAAACAAACACATTACGTCTTTTTGTTAATACTGAAGGGTGCTTGTATTAACTCCAATAATCACATCTGGCACAACATGAATATTACAATATTCGTGGTATAACTACCACCTCTCAGTTAAAAACAAGTCCAGTGAAGATTGTCAAGTGTAACAAATTGACAAATTTTGTTCATTAAAAAATCATTTTTTATACAATATATATAGTATTAAGTAATTTACTAAGAGATATACCAGGTGTGTATGTTTTTTTTTGTGAAAATAAAACACTAATTTTTAATGGGAAACTAAAAAACATTTTATTCAAAGTATTGGCCATTGCTAGCTACACATTTTCAGGCAATTTATGGATTCCACGCCAATAAAACTGTTCGTCTTTTGAGGCAAACCAAAAAGTCACCCAATTTTCGACTTGCTCGTAAGATTCGAAGTGCTGCTCGGCTAATGCGTGTTCCATCGATGAAAACAAATGGTAGTCGGAAGGAGCCAAGTCTGGTAAATACGGCAGGTGGTGTAGCAGCTCCCAGCCAAGTGCCTTGGTTATATCCTGAACTAGTTTTACTTTGTGTGCAGGTGCATTGTCATGGACCAAAATTACCTTGCCCTGTCTTCTGGCCCATTCTGGTCGTTTTTCGATCAATACATGGTTCAAATTGATCATTGTTTTTTCCGTTTAGGATTCTGAAAATAAATTCATTTTTCATCGCCAGTAACAATTCGATGCAAAACTGATTTTTTATGGTGTCTTTGAAGCAAAATTTCACAAGTGGTTTTTCGGTTTTCCATCTGTTCAGTTTTCAGTTCATGTGGCACCCATTTTCCAGCCTTTTGGATCTTTCCAATAGCTTTTAAAGTGTCATCTTCATCCAATATTGTTTGCAATTAGGCCCCTGAAAACTTTTTTGATGGTCTTCTTAGTTCTTCATTTCTCACATCAAAATCGTTATCTCTGAACCGTTGCATATTGCTTCTGATAGAGCATGATCACCATATGCATCGATAAGCATTCAATGCGATTCTGAAGCACATTTCTTCAAACAAAAACAAAAAAATTAATGCTTTCCGCAAGACATTATTGACTGGCACAAAATTCGACATTTTAAACACGATGAAAAAATATGATGTTTGCTCAGTGACTTGATGTATACTAAATATGTTTGACAGGTGTCAAAGCAACCAAACAAAAATTAAGGCCCGTTCACATTCCATTCGTTTATAACGAAATAATTGTTTTTGCCGTGTTTACGTTCGGCACTTATACGGTTAGTAGCAACAGGAAAGTTATTTGCGAAAAAAAATGCCCACAAATATCGTCTGAAATACGTAGCGCCGGAATTTAAAGCACAGTATGATGGAGCAGACAAATTTTCACCCTTAACTTACTTAAGGTACCGCTTCGGTCCGGAGTGAACCTTGGCCTCGAGATAAAAATTTTTAAGATTTTTCTCCGTTACGAAATATGGCACTTTAAAACATCTTGGTATCCTCATTATCTCCCCTGTTGGTGGGCTTTGCAATACAAGACTCTACTGAGATAGAAATATTGGCTTTGATTAAGCTAAAAATGCAATGAATTTGAATTGCTTTGAAAAAAATCAATCCATACACCATTTCAATGAATATTTTAACCTTGTAACCGATCGAACTGACCCATAATAAGACAAACCAAAATTTTTCGTTGAAGACCTTAAAAATTGTTGAAGATCTTAAAAAGGTGTTTTTGTCATTTTCACTTGAAAACTTGAAAACAATAAGGTTGAACGGGATAAATTTAAAGAGGCAGACTTTTGAGCTAGTAGTAATATTGTTGTGCGACTATGTCGAAGTAAGGCTTGTGCATCAAACTAGAAGCCATATTTTGACAATTTCTTTACTACCCTCTAACTTGAGTATTATTTGGCAAAACTTCGGACCAGTGATCCCATTGTGATCCTCTTACTCATAGAACCAATTTGAGCTTATGACGAAACATAGGAGACTGCTAACTCCTATATTCTTTTGATCGTTTAAATCATTGTAGAAGAATGCTTCTTATTGGAATTTTCTTTTCTGGGAGAGAGCTGGACATATATAGAGTAGGTGGAGGATTGTCACCTCTTCCTCCTCGTTCATGTAGCTTCTACAAAAATTGTTTGCAAGGGCACCAAGCCTTCTTACATGCTTGCCTATAAGGCAGTGTCGAATGACCTATGATGGCGCTGAGATGTTTTCTGTTTAGAAACTCTTCGAGCGATTCAGCTCCAGCTTTGGCCAGATTATGTTGGTCCACCAGTCCCCTTAAGATTTATTTTTTTATTATACCTTATGGCATACCTATGCTGCCATTTTTCGTTCCTACAATACCATGGAATGTCTACGTGGCCCGGGACCCAACAAAGATGAAGGGTGGACTGCTCTGCCATTTCCATAAGAAATGATCGGCATTCAAGGGCAGTTTTAGAATTTAATAAGACTGAGTCCAGGGAATTGATAGGTGCCTGACTATCCTGATTATGTGGATATCCTTCGCTGATATCAAGTTTTTCTTCAGCCAGGACAGAGCTTCCTTAAACAAAATTTCCGCTTCTGACATGCTACAGTGATTTGGAAGACGGAAGGAGAGACTTAGATTTAGCTTATCTGACAAAACACCCCCGCAAACCCCGCTGTCGGTTTAAGATCCATCTGTGTAAAAGTGGACTGACTTTTCCTCCATGAAAGCATCTTCCTCCCAGAAGAGGCTTCTAGAGAAGAAGCTTACAAACCAAAGCTTTTGGTATGGTGTAATCGATGTTCTCTATGTGGATTCCTAATATATTGAGAATATTAGCGTGGCCAAATAAATTATTTGTTCACTGTGTAGTTGCATGCTTATGAATAAAAAGTTCGGCTGCCTAAGTTCATGCTTACGTTGAAGCAAGGTGAAGACATCAAGAAATTTATGAAATTAGAGATGTACTAGGAATGGAAGTGCAAATTTATCCTTTACGTACCTAAAGAAAATGTAACCTTTAGCAAAAATGAGTACTTAAGTCTCATAACCGGTCCAAAGAAAACATATGCACAGGTTACTTCCAGCAACTTTGTCAAATTAGAATCCCGAAGGCTTCCAGCATGGAGGATATCGTGGAAGATATGGAAAAGAATAATAAGAAAATTCTTGAAAGAATAACTTTCCATGAAAAACAAAATATTAACAAAAGAAATTTACCGAAGAGATCCTAATGGTCTCGAGAATCGCAGAGATAGTCTCCGAAACACATTTCAAAATTGGAACAAAATATAAACTGCGTGGATAAAAGGCTTACCATACCACACATCCTTACAATACAGCAAGATGGGGAGTTGCAGTTATGATTAAGAAAGATGTTAGCCATGATAAAGATGAATAATACCAGTCGTGTGAAATACAAACCAAATACAATACAAAAACAAGCATCGGCCAGATAACAGTAGCTCTCTTTCGTGAATTCGGAGATAAATTCATAATAGGCGGAGACAGACAACAAACTTTTGGGATCAAAATGAACAAATAATAAGAGGAAGCGAGCTCCTTGAACCTATAGAGGAATGCAATGCTAATAACTATTCAACGGGAAATCCTACTTACTGGCCCACAGATAGGAACAAAATCCCGGACGCTGCTTGAGCTGCAATGCCTGAATCAAATATGAATAAGAATAAGAATAAGAATAAGAACCCGAAATAAGCTTCGGGACTCGATCTAATCAAGCTTAGCTTAGT
This sequence comes from Volucella inanis, assembly GCA_907269105.1. Lineage (NCBI taxonomy): Eukaryota > Metazoa > Arthropoda > Insecta > Diptera > Syrphidae > Volucella > Volucella inanis. Next base: position 203,989,983 of record OU026153.1, on the reverse strand, counting down.
TCCACGCACGTGGAAGGTCACAAAAGTTATTATGGCACCAAACCCGAGCAAATCGTCCAGTGAAGTTACCTCATATCGTCCGATCTTCTTTTGTAAAGAAAGAAGAAAAGAAACGACTTAATCCGACTATATTTCAGAAGAAAATGTAAATATACCAAATCATCAATTTGTATTTAGAACACGGTATAATCAACTAAAGATCAGGCTCACAGAATAACTGATAAAATAGAAAATGCCTTAGAAGAAAAACAAACATACTCTACCATCTTTCTAGATGTAACACAATCTTTTGATAAAGTCTAGTACAAAGGAATAGTCCATAAGCTAGAAAAATATCTTTCGAAACAATACTCAGCCATTATATATGGTAGAATTAAGAAAGAAGATGAGTATCTCGCATTGAAATATGTAAAAGCTGGATTACCGCAAGGTAGCGTATTAGGACCTTTACCTTTCCTCCTATACAAGAACGACCTACCACAAAATGATGAAACTACTGTTGTCACATTTGCAGACGATATTGCTGTACTTTACCAAGAAAAACATACAACATATACTCGTACCTGTTTACATAGATATCAAAGTAGTTCTGCATTCCAACTCAGTATTTAGGGAGGAGTTTAGAGGCGAACTTGCACTGGAAAACTCATGTCAAGAAAAAACATGACGAACGTTGCAACAGAATATACCATATTGGCTGATAGGGAGGTATTCATGTCTCTCAATATAGAATTAAATGTTGCTCTATAAGCAAGTTCTAAGCCCAATATGGACATACGGTCTTAAGCTTTGGGGATGCGCAAATAAGGCACCCTGGATAGCATTCAATGATTCCAAAGCAAAGTACTACGCAATATTATTAATGCGCAATGGTACATAAGTAACGCTGATATACACTGAGATCTAAAAACTGAAATGATAGAGGTCAGCAAGGTCGCAAGAAGACATGAAAGTAGGCTTCGAAGTCATGCTATTTTAGAAGAAGGCGAACAACTTAATAATAACAATTTAATTAACTAAAAAGGTAACAGACAAAGTTATTTCCTTATATGCTAACTTATAGATTTACAAGTACAAGAAACAATTTGCTGATTAGTTTAACGGCTATGAACGATCATTAAAACGATGGTAACCCCATTTTTTTCCGGGGGTTTTTAGAGAGTACGTCAAGTTCCACACTATCGCAGAGCTCGCATGCGATTTTCACCCAGCTACACACAAAACAAAATGTTATAAGGTATCTAGCAGTTGTAAAAGAATATAACCGCAATTGGACTTGGACAAGGTCCAAAATTTTGATGGAGTCTAAGAAATTGTATATACGCCTTCTTTATCATTTCGTTGATATAACTGTTTTTAATCCATGGCTTATATCATATATAGCAGAGCTATTGGTCAAAAACACTTTCTGATGTAAGTGTAGATTTCAAATAATATTGCAAAAATTTTTTGCAATTTTGGTTTAAGTTCAAAATCTTCAGGAAGCCCATAAGCATCCATGTTATGTACATATATGCAGAAAAAGGAGGAAGAAACCAACAGTTTCAATTCATTACAAGGGTATTAGACACCATAAAATCAATTATATGCCTAATTGGACAGTGGCCGCCAAAATATCCATCATGCACAACAAAATCCTTCATTATTTGCCGTAAATAACGACAAAAATTGTTTCGCAAAATTTCATAAACAATAACTGAAGTAAGGTTCAAATTCCTACAAAGCAGAGGTCTTGAATTAATTATTGAAGATTTATAAAAAATAAAAATTTATTCAAACTAAATCCACGTATTGCTCTCAATTATAATACGATTATTTCCGAAAGATAATTTCATATAAGGTGCACAACTAAGTTTGTCAATCTCGCTGTCTGTCAATAGATGGCTCCAGCAGTAAGTTCTGGTCGATTTTGACATATCCAAAATGTCATTAATCAATCTTAGATATATGGTAAACCAACACATTATTGACATAATAGTGAATTTGTTTTGGCGTCATATACTTTTGGTTGTGTGAAAACGCCTGATGTGAAAATGTCTCTACGTGAAACAACGTGCCATCGCTTCAAAGACGGTGATTTCGATGTTAACGAGCGTCCGCGTGAAGGAACGCCAAAATCCTTCGAAGACGCTGAATTGTAAGCATTGCTCGATGGGGATCCGTGCCAAATACAAGAAGAGATTGCTTTAGCATTAGGTTTTTCCCGCCAAGCCTTTTCCAAGTGATTGCATGCGTTGGGAATGATTCAAAAACAAGGAACTGGGGTTTCTTATGATTTGAAGTCAAGGGACGTTGAGCGTCGTCTTTTTGCCTGTGAACAACTGCTCCAAAGGCAAAAAAGGAAGGGTTTTCCTCATCGCATCGTGACAAGCGATGAAAAATGAATTCATTACAGTAACTCAAAGAGGAGGAAGTCATGCGGACTGTCCGGTCGGCTCGGACGAATATTCACGCTGCTGTGTATTTGTGTCTTCGTACTAGGTCGATGTGATTTATTATGAGCTGCTAAAACAAAACGAAACCATCACTGGGAAACGGTATCGACTTCAATTGAGCCGAGCAGTGCGCCATAATAGGAGCAGAGTTACGTGATTCTACAGCATGACAACGCTCTGACTTACATTGCCGAATCCGTTAAAATTTACCTGAAAACGCTCAAATGGGAAGTCCTAACCCAGCCACCATATTGCACAGAAATTTCGCCGTGCGATTATAACTTGTTTCGTTCAATGCCACATGGTCTGGTTCCGCTCATATGAAGGCACCCAAAAATGGCTTGATTTGTGGATAGCCTCAAAAGATAAACACTTTTACCGTAACGGTGTTCGAGCTCTGCCAGAAAGATGAGAAAAAGTTGAAGCTAGGAATGGGCAATACTTTGAATGATTCATTTGTAACAATTTTTTTACAATAAAGTTCCATTTTCATCCAAAAAAAACAGCGATAACATCAATTGTTCCAATATTACAATATATACTTAAGGCATTGCATACCATGTTTAGCACTTATTATACGAGTATATTAAACATTTAATGAAACTTTAATCTCAAACATCACAATTATCACATTTATGAGTACGTTAACTCATAAGTGTCCACAATACATTACAAAACATTTTGGTCCTTCGAGCCGGATTAAAAATTGATTAGTCAAGTGCAGTTTGTTAACTTTATATTAAATTGCAAATGCCCAAGAGATTCGTTCCCCAAAGTTCATTAACAATGCTCAAGGACAGCTTCTTATGAAAAACGTCAAAATTCTCCACAGAGAAATGAATGAATGAACAATTCCCTGCGTAAAATTTGCTAGAGTCGCTACTATTCAAAAATAAGTTACTATTCCCTAAGCTAAAAGGAAGGCTCTGAATCGCAATTTCACCTCCGGCACTTACATATGGTTCAAAATGATGCACAATGTACAAAAAGATGAGGCAGCTGAGATGAAGATGCTTCGCATGACAGCTGAAATAACACAGCTTGACAGAATAAGAAGTTCGAAGATTCGAGGAAGCCTTCATGTAAAAGAACGGATCATAAGCAAAATAGAACACGACCGGCTCAGTTGGTATTATCATGTTCAAAGGAGAGATCTATCGAACTCCGTCAAAAAGACAATATCAATCAACGTTCCTTCGCAAGTAAAAACACTAGCATTTGATTGGCGAACCCAACAGACGGATCAGTAGGGATGCAGTGAAGTGGAAGGGTTGTGATGCTTCTACACCGGATCATAACCTCGCCATAAGGAAAGAAGAAGAAGTTGGTCGTCGTGTGGAAATAACAGATTCCTTGAAAGTACTGCACTGGTTACCTGTTTCTCCTAAAAACTGGTTTGTTCTCGTTGATAATCGGTCGTCGGAAATCCAATTTCTCATCCCATTTAAATGCTGGAACCATGGTTCCTGGCCGGAAAATTCAGCTAAGGTAGCATCGGGATGAGCCTGATATCGCGGTATAGTAGGGGCTACATTTCTATCGAAGAATTGGAGATATGAATGTGAACAGAAACTTAGGTACCCGTTTCAAATTCAAAATCTTTTAACATTCTGCAAAGTTTAATTTTTAAATCTTCAAATTGGTTTAAAGTCGTTCGTGTAGTGGTTTATTCGTAATTTTCGCATTAAAAGCAATCAAACACTTTGCCCTCACATGTGTTCTCAAAATATCGCTGAAGCTAAAACTCTTCTAATAAAAGTAACTCAATTATCTTTATTCAACTCCGAGATTAACTTATTAAGCAGGGGGAAAGAATTGCCTTCAAAAAATAAACGTTTTCTTGTTGTTCAGAACTCTTATTTAGCTTACTGGAAGCATCCAATATTCTTGTGCAAATTACATCACGTTGCTTATATATACAGTATATACAAGCTGGTGTGGCACTTATAAACAAAATTACTACATTCTCGACTACAGAAATCTCTTACGTAAAATTGTTGTAACGATTGCTTTTGACAGCGTCAAACGTCATATTTTCTCTTAACCTCAATAAAGTCGATTGCGATTACTCAGGCCCTATTACCCTTCGCCTAGCTCATGGACGGAATTCCAAGTTCGTGAAGACTTACTCGTACATCACATTGTTCATATGTTTTGTTACCAAAGGAGTTCACGTCGGGTTAGTCGATGACTTATCGACAAGCGCATTTGTCTTAGCTTTGGATCGGCGAAAACTTGGAGAATTATACGATATTCTTCTGGCGCACCAACAGAACACTATCATCAGTAATCATCTTTCCAAAGACCAAATCGGTTGGAATTTTATAATACCCTCTACACCTCACTTTGGAGGATTATAGGAGGCTGACGTAAAATTAGTAGAATCCTATCTAACGCGTTATTGGGGATCATAGGCTAACCTTCGAAGAGATGTATACCCTCCTAGTCAAAATCGAAAGCCTACTCAACTCGCACTTGGAGAATTCTAGTCCGCAGTCCCCTTTCCTGATGTTTTTTTACCCTACTGTCTCTTTTACAGGAACTAACGCAAGGGTTTTAGAAGCGCTGACATCAAGAGTATCTGACGTCTTTGTAATACCAAAGTGGCAAAAGTCACAACGAAACTTTCAACTTAATGATGTAGTGCAACTTACCTCCTTCTAAATGGGTTCTTAGGCGTGTGACTGAAATGCATTTTGAGCCAGACAACAATTTGAGAGCCGTCACCATCAAAACAATCAGTGGAACTCTTTTCGACGAGTAGTAAAACTTGCTCCCTTATCGTTCTCTGAAAGACTGGAGTCTTCCCAGAACTGGCTGAATGTTATGAATTCTTCTAGTTGTTGTTTGTTAACCTGCCCTACTTTTGTACTAAATTTTATTTACTGTAATCTTAAATTTAACTTTACTTATGCTCTCTTATCCAATTTTGCATTTATTTTTGTTGTCATCTTCGTAATCTGCTGCTACTTGCACTTTAACTAATCTCTGCCTATTTAATGTGGAACCAGCCAAGAGAGTCGCAGCAGCAGCAGCAGATAACCAGGAGTTTATAAATATAATTTTTTGCCCTACATATATTTTAGGATATTATTATGATCTGATTTAACAGAATTGAAAATTATTGATCAGATAGGATGCACATAGGTGGATTCCTTCTCCGGAGTATGAAAAATCGTGCATCTAAGTGTTAAGTCGACGAGTAACCCTTGGACATGAGGGCCCAATGTCAGTTACCAGGCTGCCAGTGTCAGTTACCCCCGAATTAGATTACGTGTGCTGCCGCTTATTCAATTTGAATTCTTCAGTCAACGTCTCTACTTCAAAAAATCTGTCAACTCATTTTGAGGCCTTTTTTACACCTAGGTTATGTCAAGGTACTTCTGAAAGAGGATCACTAGGTCAAAAGAATGGACTATGATTGACTTTATCTGAGCGGAAGAATGGGAATTCCTTTATCCAAGGTTATACCGGTATATACGGTATATAGCCGGCATATACTTGTATAAGACATGTAGTTTCCCAAGACCACCATAAGGCGCTGAAGCAGTTGACGCCAACTTGAAGCATCGAGCTACTGGCAATAAGTACGGCAGACATTCCCATTTTCTATATACCTTTGTGTGTTATGCGTTGACTTCTGCAAATTGGTGTGAAATGATCGTTGCAAATTTTAACATAATGACAAATTTGTAAGGCAAATTTGTCGTTCCCAAAACCAAGATTGGAATTTTTTGACAAGATTCAAGTGTATAAAAACTACAATTCCACTTGAATAAATAACATCGTGATGAGTTGGTGACACACATATAAACCAACGCAACAAGGCACAAAATAAAAATGTAGTTCTGCCAATTGATATTCGTAGAATAATAGAACAGATACCTCGAAGTTCATCTATTCGAAATTTTGTGTCACAACAGTCGGAGCTGGTTTGAGCAAGCTTTAAATGATAGAGCTTTTTCTAATTCTTCAATCCGCAGCCAGAACTAAGTTTAAGATACGCAGACAGCAGTGATTAACTTGGTTTCATCATGATCTAATGGCGCTTTTATTAGAAAAAGTGACAGTGATCGATTAAACTCTCAATCGGTTAGCAGTTGGTGTCTAATTCACTACCAATTGAAGGTTAATTCATATTTAAAAGAATGCCAATTAGAAGATGTTTAGTTGAAAAATAAAAATTAGGATTAATGAGAGAAAAGCGATTAAAAAGCAGACGAAAGATACCAAATGGTATTGTATCCAGCACACTAAAATAGAGACTTTTAAAACTCAGAATTAGTTAAATTATTAAAATGGTATTCTATGGCCCATTTTCGTGTTGGGCCATTTTTTTTTAGAAAATATAACAGTATATTTTTGGGTTCTATTTTGCATAGAAAAAGGTGGCTGATTTGTTAATCCAACGTTCCTAGGGTAGAACCAGCTAAATTGCCACAGTCATCAAAATCGACACCTCAAAGTCGGAGTGATCAAGTAAGTTTAGTGTTGTTGATGAAAATTCAAAAAAAAGTTGAATTGGGACTAAAAAGAAAAGTTTTAACAGCTATACATTAGAGTGTGAGTAAATGTTTAATTTTTTAATCTTGGTGCAAGTGATTTAGTAGTTCTGAATTATATCATCGTATGATTTCAGATTTCATAGTTTTTCCAGGACTCATTTGGTGTATGAAAACAATTTCGGAAATACGCCCACCGCGGCTGCGTCTTGTAAATGCCATCTTTTCGGCCAAATTTTACACCACTAATTCCAGCATAGCCTTATTACAGCAATAACCCACCGAATGTTGGCTCCTTTCTAAGTCGTAAACTGTAGCTGATTTATCAGCATACAGTGTCATGTCAGTGACTTGACAAAGCCCCACAAAATGTAGAAAAAAAGAGTCAAATCACATGACCTAGGCGGCCAATAGACAGATCCATTTCTTGAGATGATTGACTCACCAAATGTTTGTCCTATTAAAAGTTAAGCTGTCAAAAAATCTCGAATCATTTGCCGGTAGCACTCGCCACTGATGATTATAGTACATTGATTTCACCTTCAGATTTGAAAAAAAAAATGGGCCGATGCAGACCGACAAACCAAACCATACAGTGACTTTTGAACTCGATTGTCCCGTGAGTATTGTGCTTACTTCAAAAACAGCAATTTTGCTTGCGAATACACCCTGCCTAACTCGAACTGCAACTTCTTAAAATGCTGTAATTTGTTTTATTTTTTGGTAAATTTTATTGTCCCAAGGTAAAAAATGTTGGAAAATATATCAATTTTCAAATTGTATTAGTAGTTTTCAATATATCTACCTTTGGCGCGAATAATGTCCTTGAGACGGCCGAAGAAAGCATCGCACGCTGCACGCAAGTGGCTCTGCGGTATTTTGGCTCATTCCCGGCGAAGTGCTTGTTTAAGGTGGTCTAAACTTTGGTATTTTTTAGTGCCAATCTTCGCCTTCAAAATACCCAGAGAAATCCAACGGATTTTCATCCGGAGAATTTGCAATCCATTGTGTCGAAGCAAGGAAGTGTGGAACATTGTTTTTTAACCAATCTTGGTTGACGCGCACTTTGTGAGACGGTGCCGAGTCTTGTTGAAATTTCCACGGTCTCCGACCCAAATGATTGTTTACCCAAGGCTTCAATAGTGTCTCTAAGACAGTTTCACGGTATATATTTTGACGCCACGGTCCTAAAATACGAGCGGAGAGCAACCATCGGCGGTTATGGCGGTGCTGCCTGCTTTCAGGTGGCCGTCCGAAGGTGTACATTTTCGAACCACCTCTCTGGCAAGTAAATTCGGTCATTTTGTTTGTTGACATATTGCTCGATAACAAATAGCGACTCATCGGAAAGAACCAAATTCGGCAACTCACCACTTTCGTGCAAGCGTAGCAACTCCTTCGCTCTTTCGACTCCAACTTTTTTCTGTTGCGGTGTAAGATCGTGTGCTTTTTGGAACCTTGATGGCTTGAGCCCAAGCTCATTTTTCTGTATGTGTTGCATTCGTTCCAGCGGTATGTTGAGCTCACGATCCATTTTTCTTTCACTTCGACGCGGATTTCGCTCAATACGAGCCTTCACTTCCGAACCATTTCTGCCGATGTTGCTGTTTTTTTATGACCACCTTCATGGCGTTTTGCAACGCTGCTAGTATCGAGGTAACGAGTTATGGTTCGAGACCCAAATGATTTACTCACGTTGAGGTGCTGGAGGGCTCTAACGATAGCTACTTGTGGTTTTCCAGCCAAATATAAAGCAATCATAATATCACGTTTGAATTCCATCGCGGATAAAAATGTTTCAACACAACTGAGACGCAAATCGTTTAAAAGGCTTGTAAATAATAAAGTTATCTGTCATGTGTCAAAACTTGAGCTCACTGCCAGGAACGGTTTGGAAATTATAGAAGTCTGAAGTTGGTTACAGTTCGTATCAGGCGCAAGGTGTATACGTATTTAGCCAGAAATGAGCCTCATCACTGAAGCTGATTTGACGGTAAAAACTCGGTTCAACTTTCAGTTGATTTTTAGCTTATTCACTGAAAGTATAACGCAAACAATGGTAAGTAAACAAAATATAAAAAGCTCGATCTGATTTCGAAGAGTGCAACAAGAAGCAGAACCTCACGACCAGTTTACCGTAGTTGGAATTCATATGTCATCTTTTCTATCTACGAGGTGTGTTCAAAAAGTAAGATGACTTTTATAAATATAAAATATATTTTTATAAAAAAAATATTTATTTATTCATCAGTATTCTTGTTGTTCCCTTCAAAGTAATCCCCCCCAGATATAATGCACTTGTGCCAACACTTTTTCCAATCCTCAAAGCACTTTTTGGTATAGACTTCAGCTCTTCCAGTAATGCCGTGTTTATTTCCCCAATCACTGCAAATCTCCGTCTTTTCATAGGTCTTTTCAGTTCTGGGAACAGGAAAAAGTCTCATGTGGCCAAATCCGGTGAATATGGTGACTGAGGCATGATTGTCGTGTTGTTTTTGACCAATAAATCTCTTACAAGCAACGATGAATAAGCAGGTGCATCATCGTAATGCAAAAGTCATTAATTGTTTTTCCACAATTCCGGACATTTATTTCCGGACGGCGCATAACTTCAAGGTAATACTCCTTGTTGACCGTACGATCTTGAGGTAAAAACTCCTGATGCACTACATCACGGTAATCTAAAAAATGGTAATTAAAACTTTGACATTTGATTTTTTTTTTCGACAATAAAGCTTTGGTTTCGATGTCATAACCATGCACCCATGATTCGTCAACAGTTAAGACCCTTTTGAGCAAGTCAGGATTATTAATGACGTTATTCAAGTGCTTCTGAGCACTGAGAAGTTTTGGAACAAACTTCGCTGACACACGTCTCATGCTCAAAACATCCGAAAAATTTGCATGACACGAGGCGACTGGTATGCCAACATTCTCAGCAACTTTAGTACTCTTATGGTAATTCGATGATTTTAGAAAACAATTTTCTTCACAGCTTCGACGTTATCATGTTTTGTTGACGAGCTAGGGCGTCCATAGCGAGATTCGTCATTGGCATTTTCTCGGCCATCTTTGAAGAGCTTGTACCCCACTTGTAAACATTTTTTTTTTTTTACTTAGAGCAGGCTCACCGTATGCTACTGTCAACATTTCAATTGTTTTAGAGCACTTAATTGAATTTTTTACACAAAATTTCATGCAAATTTTTTGCTCCATCTGAGCACACCAAAACTGTGAAACACTTGAAATGATCGAATGTACGTTGCCCGCAAATTTACTTCACTTTTTGAACACACCCTATATATTATGGTGTGTTCTCTGATGGCCTCAAACCTATGGTAAGAGTAACATGTTTCTAGTTCTTCTGCCAACTTTGAGGAGAATCTTCAATGATAGACCCACATATCAAGCCCCTTTCGAACGGTGAAAAATGGAGCTGTTCCATCGTTGAACCTAAACGTTCGTGTCGATAATGATGATCCTGAGAATTTTTTTTGTTTAGAAGAATTACCTCAGAAAAGGAATTCTTCGTGCAGCAATTTATCTATTGTTTGTTAAAAATGCGAAAATTTTAATAAAACTACTGCTTTAGAAAAGCAAAACAAAAATTTAAAAAAAAAAAGCTTAAAGATGCTTTAAAAAATATGAAATCATACGAGAGAAGAACAATTAAACATGTTACTTAATTAAGTACCATTAAAACTTATATAAGCTCCTTAAATATAAGCGAAGCGTCGAAAATATTTTGCAAATAGCTTATAAGTTAGCGGCCCAAAATATTTTCTATTCCCAATCCACCCATTCATTTTTGCGAGATAAATTGAATACCGCATGTTTCAACTTTACATCGATGAACCCCCATAAAATGCCTTCAACCTGGGTTTATCAATAATGCTATTGAGGAATTAAAATTAAATATTATGTTAATGGATGTAAGGGGCAAAGGCAATGTTGTGCTACTCTTTGATAAAATCGCAATAAAAGAAGAACTTACACTTGCGGTCATAAAAACCGCACCATATCAAAATGATTGAAAAATTGTTAATAACTACGATAATAATTTGTATAAAGAAATGAAATTTTTGTTGAGTACTCCGCAGTAGTTTATAAGTATTTCTATCTAATTTCTATCTGTTTATTGATTAATTGAAAAAAGATATTAACAAAGAAAGAAAAACCAGTTAATTTTCTCATTTTTTTAATACAGTCATTGGTTAACAAAATCAAACGATACATTTTTTATGTATGTGTATATAAGATGTTTAGATATGCCAGCTTTAACAAAAAATTATCAATACCGAGTTGCTCCTCCTTTGGCAGTTATAAGCGCTTTTATTCTAAAAGGCATCGAGTTTACTAGAAGTTCAGTAATATCCCTTGAAATTTCAGTATTCCATACATGTTCCAGAACTTCATTTAGCTTTTTTTTACTCTCTGGTTTATGTTCAGACATGCCACAAGTGTTCGATTGGGTTTAAATCGGGCGAATTAGCTGGCCAGTCTAGTCTGGTAATTCCGTGGTCATCAAACGTTGTCTTGAGCTGAAAATTATTGAAAGACTCTAGTTACTTGTCTGTTTATTAATTATAAAGTAGACATCTAGAAGTTGATTTATAACACTTTACTTACGGATTTGGCGCGGTGGCAAGGTGCAGAATTATCATACTTTTCAGTATACGAATGATGCTGTTCAATTGCCGGTACCAAAAACTCCTTAACTACTTCTCTATACTTTTGAGCGTTCATAGTCCCATTAACAAAGTGAAAAGGGCCCAAAACGTAAAAAGAAAAATATCCCCAAACCATCTGGCTTTAAGGAAACTTCACTGCTTTGACTATGCACTCGTCTTTGAACCTTTCACCTGCTGACCGTCATACGTATGACAAATTGTCGGTACACAACAAATTAAATTAACCTTCATCGGACCATATCACCCATCGCCAATCATCCTGTGTCCAATCTTCGTACTTTTTTTCCCACGTCAAGCGAGCTTTTTTCATTTTTGTGGTTAGGAGAAGTTTTTTCGCTGGTCGTCTTCCATATAAACCTATATCCCGTAGCCGTCGGCGTATGGTTTCGGCACTTAAATCAACTTGATGAAATTCACTCAGCTCTGCTCTTATACGGACAACACTTTTAAAGTGATCTTTCATGCTAATTCGTTGTAATACAACGGATATTCTGGGTTGTTTTACGTTTTCGTCCCGAGCCTTTCTTCCTTTCCAGTGGATCTAAATTTTCTTTTTTCTTCATCAGTCGTACGATAGTTGAATGACAGCATCCTATTTTAAACGCAATCTCACGATAGCCAGCGCTTCTTCAAATAAAGTCAGTTGATGATATTTACCAGACATTTCACTTTTTTTTACTTGTCACCGTCACAACTCAATTGGCACTGAATACGAGGCCAAACTCCGCTATGGGGAATACCCTTTATTAGTATGGGAAAAACCCTTACGATCTGATGTAATTAGGCATTTTTTGAGAACTCATTAGGTGGTGCGGTTTTTATGACCGCAAGTGTACGTACAAGGTTTGAAGATTTATGGTAGACTTTAGGCGAAATTCGATCATTGGTAAGCAGGTTTGTATTTTTATGGTCAGGAGTTTATTTTCTAATTGGAAGCTTATATTTTATTACTTTGTAATCGAAAATGGCAAATCAGTTGAAAATTTGAAAATAATTTGATTAAGGGCAGTTGTATGTGACCAAGGATCTTCTAATAAAAAATTTTATAACCTGTTAGGAGTTTCGCATGTGAAACCAATAAAATCTTCTGTTTATATGACTTTCCACATTTGATAAAATCGTTGCGTAACTGTCTGTTGCAAAACAAGAATGTGCCCGAAAGTATTAAGTCAACACATATTTCCTACTGATTTCGATAAAATGCGAGTTAAGTGTGCAATGGCACAGTTAAAGAAACTTGTGGTTTTAGGAACTCTTCAAAGAAAGTTTCAGTTTCTACAAAAACTTTTCTAAGTAAAATTGATCAAGTTTTAGACTGCATGAATAGCGATTCTCTAAACTCTAACAATTTTTATAGATCAGCCATACAAAACGCTAATTGCGCACATGAATTTTTAAAAAAATTTAAGATTTACATTGCTCAAGTTTTCTTGGTTAAACATTAAAAAACTTTTTATAGTTTGAAAGGGATTGAACAGTCTATAAACGGAGTACTGCAACTTGGCGATGATTTATTTAACGATTGCTCTGAAGACATTTTTTCCCCACTAACCAAGCGTTTGAACTAAGATGCATTGAAAATTTTATTCGCAGTTATAAGACAGAAAGGATGAAACAATCAAAATCCATCTCTAAATGAGTTCACATAATTCAATCTAGTTCTCTATGCAATTGCGAAGAGGATATATAATACGTGCCGTTTCTAAGAGAGGGCACCACTTGAATTAAATGCATACTATTTTCAGTTAGTACCAACCTTCAAAAGATACGTCTATAAATTTGACAGCTATCGGACGATTAGTTCTCAAGATATAGCGTTGTGAGCGAAGCAACTTTTGTTATTGTGGAAAAAATGGATTGAAAGCAATTTCGTGTGTTGAATTATCATTGCTTCTTGATAAAGAAGCTGATGCACGCAGTGGACGTCCAAAAGAGGCTGTTTCAGATGAAAACATCAAAAAAGTCCACAAAATGATTACGAATGACCGTAAAGTAAAGTTGATCGAGATAGCTGAGGCTCTGAAGATATCAAAGGGCGTGTTGGATATATCATACACGAATATTTGGACATGCGAAAGCTCTGTTCAAAGTGGGTGCCGCGTTTGCTCACAGTCGACCAAAAACAACAACGTGTTGATGATTCAGAGGAGTGTTTAAAGCTGTTCAACCGCAATAAAGCCGAATTTTTGCGTCGGTATGTGACAACGGATGAAACTTGGCTCCATCACTTCACACCAGAGTCAAGTCGGCAGTCAGCGAATATCTCCAAAAGGGGCAGACTATCAACAGGGACTATTACATTGCGTTGTTAGAGCGTTTTAAGGACGAAATTGCAGAAAAACGGCCGCATTTGAAGAAACCCTGTTTCATCAAGACAATGCACCGTGTCACAAGTCGGTGAAAGCGATGGCAAAATTGAATGAATTCGGCTACGAATTGCTTCCCCACCCACCGTATTCTCCAGATTTGGCCCCCAGCGACTATTTCCTGTTCGCAAACCTCAAAAGAATGCTCGCAGGAAAGAGATTTAAGACCAATGAAGAAGTAATCGCCGAAACAGAGGCCTATTTTGAGGCTAAACCGAAATCGTACTACAAAACTGGTATCGAAAGATTGGACAACCGTTTCAATCAGTGTATCGCCCTCGAAAACAACTATATTATCAACATAGTTAGATAGTTAGTTATAAAGTTGAATTTTGCAAAAATTTTGTGTTTTACTATAAAACGGCACTGACTTTTCAACCCATGTTTAATACCGGGTGAGTTTTTTAACTTCAAATTCAAATTACTCGAAAAATACGCGATATCGCGCAAAATGTTTCAGACAAAAATCACAAGGTTCTGAAGGGGACATAAGATGGTGACAACGGGTTTGACCTTGAGACACATTTTCAAGGTTAAACGAAGGTCACTTTTGATTTTTCAAATGATAATTTCTGATATTCATTGCTCAGTCGTATTCCTCAATGGGGCACACGACTTTGTCTCAAAGGTCTTATTCATTCAGAACTAGATATCACTGCACTGACACGCCTAAATCATTAATCGGTTTCCAACGTTGTTAGGGTCTTAGAAGGTCGAAATTTATTTTGAGGAAAACATTGTTGCCTCTAGTGAAATTAAAACTCACAGAAATTTCAGATAGAGACAAATTGTCCTAAACTTATCTGAGAGTGTATGATGCGCATTATGCCCTTTTTTTCTACTTGAACGGAACTGTACTTCATTTAGAAGTTCGATATTTGTTTTGAGGAACTGATTATTATTAGTAACGTTTTCCAATTTAATAATGCAGGCTATTTCAATTCAAAAGAAAATTGAAATGATATTGATTTATGGAGAAAGTGGAAGGAACATCGATAGTGCTGTTGCTCTTTACGCCCAACGTTTCCCAGACCAGATACGATCGCGCGCTTCCTTTTATCGGGTCATCCAACAATTGACTGGTGAAGAAAGTGTGCAACAAAAGAATAGGAATCGGTCACATAGGGTGGCTGTTAAGGACAATGAAATAGAAGTGTTAGCTGCCGTTGCACACGATCCTCACATTAGCACTCGTCAAATAAGTCGTGAATCAGGAATTTCTCAAACGACTGTCTGTAAGATATTACATCGGCATAAATACAATCCTTATCATGTTTCAATGCATAAATAACTTTTTAGTGAGGATTTTCGCAACCGGGTTTCCTTTTGTCAATGGGAACTTCAGCAAATTGAACGTGACCCCCTTTACTTCGCCAAAGTCTTATTCTCTGACGAGTCGACTTTCACCAATCACGGTACGGTCAATCGACATAATATGCATTACTGGGCTACCGAAAACCCTTTTTAGTTGCGACAAGTTGAACGCCAGCACCCTTGGAATGTTGAAGGGAACAAAATACTGCTACGTCCACGTCGTTGTTTCTGGGTTATACTAAACGCAGTATGTAAAAACAAATGACAAGCCTACGAGCAATACGACTGAGCAATGAAAATCAGGAATTATCATTTGAAAAATCAAAAGTGACCTTCGTTTGATCTTGAAGATGGGTCTCAAGGTCAAAGTCGTGGTCACCATCTTATGTCCCCTTCAGAGCCTTGTGACTTTTGTCTGAAACATTTTTGCGATATCGCGTATTTTTCGAGTAATTTGGATGTCTCAAGTTAAAAAACTCTTCCTGTATATATAATTCCATACTTAACATTATTAGATGCTATGAAAATATTTCTTTATCCATCAAAATGATCAGCTATATGACAAGAAATTACCTGATTTTGATATCCTCGGAAAATATCCTGATTTCTTCGTTAGCGATCATTTTGAAAATGAAGATATTGAAATAAAAATTGATTTGCTATCAATGAGGTATTTCAAAGACTATGTCACTATTAAAGTTGGCCCGAAAATATTCTGTGAAACATGTTGCGCTAGAATTAAGAAAAGTGACGAAGCTATAAACGCTCCATTTGAACTTTTCTTATTTCAAAAATATTACAGCCGCAAGTCAGATTTTAGGAACCTTAATCCGCCATCTGATCAATTTTTTTCGAAATAAGTGAAAAACATATTTTGGTTTTCGATTCCATATTTTCAGGTAGTCCTGACATAAATCATATCAGGGAAAAGATTGTTGTAAAATGCAAAAAGGGCACAAATGAATGGTTTTCGAACGACTCATGCTTGGACCATAAAATGAAATTATGTTAGTTGAATTTTTGGTATTAGTTCTCTTAAGAAAAAAATGTTCCTGAAAAATGGATGAAATAAAATCGAAAAGCAAGAGAAAAACTTAGATTTTAGTTAACTAGTTAGTAAAAATTCAGTTTTACGAAAAAAAAAATTGTTTTTTCAAAATTCTGACTGTAAACTTAAAAATTAAAATAAGATTTAAGAATGAAATGTTAGCTTTAAAAAATGGTATAGCACCTTATTTTTTATGCTTTAGTTAATTGTTTATATATTTTTTCCATTTTAAGTCCTTTTTCTACTCAACTACCCCATCCGCCTAAACGGGAGGAGATTGGCCCCTCCTATATTGGGTCTATAACTTATTCGTGCGGTTTGCTAAGAGATGGCTTAACTTGTATTATTCCATTAGAACATGCGTTGGAAAGCTACTGTCATTGTACGTCATTTCAGTATATGTCATTCATTTGAAGCGTAAACAACAATAATTTTTTTTCACTCAAACATGTCGAACTTTTTGCCTGAAAAAGTGTTTTTGCGGGGAGTTATTCTTCATTACTGAAAACTGCTTCCGAAAGTATTTTGGTGGAAGTTTATGGTGAACATGCGCTAGCTGAGCGAACATGCCAAAAGTAGTTTGCACGATTTAAAAGTGGTGATTTTGGCTTGGAAGACGATGAACGTCCTGGGCAGCCAACAAGTTTGAAGATGAAGAACTGGAAGCATTACTCTATGAAGATTGTTGCCAAACACAGGAAGAGCTCGCAGAATCTTTGAATGTCACTCAGCAGCCATTTCAAAACGTTTAAAAGCAGCTGGATATATTCAAAAGCAAGGAAATTGGGTTCCACATGAACTCAAGCCGAGATACGTCGAAAGGCGGTTTCGCATGTCCGAAATGCTGCTGTAACGCCACAAAAGGAAGTCATTTCTGCATCGGATTGTTACTGGTGGTGAAAAATGGATCCATTATGACAACCCTAAGCGCAAAAAATCATATGTGAAACCCGGCCAACCAGCCAAGTCAACGGCAAAGCCGAATATCCATGGCGCGAAGGTAATGCTCTGTATTTGGTGGGATCAGATGGGTGTGCTGTATTATAAGCTGCTAAAACCGGGTGAAACCATCAAGGGACAACGCTACCGGGCACAATTTATCCGTTTGAAGAGAACAGTAGCCGAAAAATGAGGCAATAATTTTCCATCATGACAACCCAGACTTGCCCCTTCTGACTACCATTTGCTCCGGTCGATGCAGAACGCCCTCACAGAAAAACGGTTCACATCAGAGCAGAATATCAAAAATTGGCTTGATTCATTTTTGGCTGATAAGCCGGCGCAGTTATTTTGGGATGGGATCCACAAATTGGCAGAAAGATGGGAAAAAGTCATAGCTTCAGATGGCAATACTTTGAATAATACTATTGTACATGTTTTTCTTACATAAACGTTCAAATTTTGAAAAAAAAAAACCGCACGAATTAAAATATATACCCAATATTTTTTTATTATTTGGAAAAGAGCGTTATTAAACTATTCTTAGGGCACTACCTAAATCTTTAGTTATGGCAATCATTGATAGGTGGCACGACCATGAGCGACATGAACATATGAGTTAAAAATAAAGCCAAAACTAATCCCTTACGGTCTCTGTAGCTCCGCAAAAAAAGACCGCAGACTGGTTACTGGTATCTTAACGGGACACTTGTCTAATAAAATGGCTCAAAAGTTCTAAGTGGACTTTAGTCTCAACCACTTTAACCTTCGGTCTTTGGCGGAACCGAGCCAGAAAAAATAATAATTTGACGTTATATTCAATTCGCCAATGCTGTACGTAACTTCTTGCTGCCTTGCTCCTTGCTACTACGCCCACTTGAGGCACTACAATTTTACTAAACAAATATTTTAGTGTGCCAGCCATAAGTGGCACAATGTAATACGACACTAGCTCTCAGATTAACGAACGCTTATCCACTGAATAACGGAATAACCACCGTGTGGCTCTTCCATTGTTCCGATTTGAGTTCTGTTTTTTTTTTTTTTTTAAGTTGATACATATGTTCTTGACATTCCCTCTAAATCTTAGAGTCATAGCTTGACATTTGCAAAAGTTACATAGCCAAGAGTACATCTATCTTCGTGTGTGTTAGATATTTTTTTACAATTTTAGAAATGGATTTAAATTTGCAACAACGAACATGGATTTAATGGTTCGCGAACATTGGAAATGTTAGAAAAGTGTTTGGGCAACTAATCTCTAAAGAAAACGGTCGTTTACCAGTGGCACGAGCGGCTCAAAAGTGGTCATAAGTCAATCGAAGACGATGAACGCAGTGGCAGACCATCGACATCGAAAACCGACAATGTCTTTGAAGTCAAAGAAATCTTGGTCAATAACCGCAATAAAAAGCGGCTATTGCGGAGGACTTAAACATTGCCCATGGATCCGTCCAAGACATTTTGTTTTATGATTTGAGTTTCCGTCATGTAGCAGCAAAGTTCGTGCCAAAAGACCTCAATTTCATGCAAAAAAGGATCATTACTGAAGACAAGACGTGGGTTTATGAGTACGACAAGCAATCCAGACATCAGGCGTTCATCAAGTGAATGGCGTTTACCAAATGAGCCAAGACCAAAAAACCACGTCGTTTTCAGTCAAAAAAGAAGGCAATGCTCACGAATATCATGGATTACAACGGTGTAGTGCCAGAAGGTCAGACAGTATTATTTGGACGTTATGAGACGTTTTCGTGAAGCAATTCGCCAACAGAGATCAGAATTGTGGGCAAAAAACTCGTGGATTTTGAACCATGATAACGCACCGTCGCACAGTGACATCACTATTTGTAATTTTTTGACGAAAAATACAACAAATACCATCCAACAGCCACCAAATTCACCTGATTTGGCTTTCTGTTCAATCGAGTTAAAAAAAACCACTACGGGGAACGCGTTTCAGCAGCCGAGAGAAAGTGATGGAAAAATCGCAGGAAGCACTGATGGACATACCGAAAACCAAATATAAAAAATGTTTCGAGGATTGAATCAAACATAAGTGTGTTGCAGTCGATGGAGATAACTTTGAAGAGGACAATATAGATTTAGATGAATAAACTTGTATTTTTAATTTTCTGAATAAATTCCGTGAACTTTTTGTGTTGGTGGTATTTCTGCTAACTCTGGCAAATCGTCACTTTATCACTATCACGAGCCATTGCTCGTTGTTCTCATTTATACTGACGTGTTCCACTTTTGCCAACTGGTAACGGTTCTATCACGACAGCACTACCATTCTCAGAATTAAAAACATTTCCAAGACTTGGTAAATTAAGTGATGTCCACTTACTTACCTACCTAAGGTGGTCCTACAGTCCTGGTACAGCCCTCAACCAACAAGCGTCCCCAGCCAGATCGATTTTCAGCTAACTCTTTTCAATTTCGAACGTTAATTTGGTTGAGGTTCCTTTCCGCTTGCATGCACCACCTGAGTCGCAGTCTTCTTCAAATGCCCTCTCTCATGGGGACGGATTAGAAGACTTTTCGGACCGGAGCATTGGTGTCCATCCGTTCTACATAACCCAACCACCTCCTTCGTTAGACCTTCTGGCCAAGTCGATGTCGTTGTATAGCCTGTTTAGTTTTTCGATGTATCTAGTTATCCACTCACCGTCTATACAGACGGGATTGAAAGTCACCCGAAGAATTTTCTCCTTAAAACAGCCAAGCAACCTCTACTCCTTAGAACAGGACTGGGATATGTATCGATTTGGAGTTCAGGGGTTTTTTTCCAAGATCTTCCGCTGTATGAATATGAATATGGCCGATGGTGGATTTTTCTGTCCTAAAGCCACGTCTTCAGGCATTCAAATAATACGGCAGAGCCTCTCTGCCTTGTAGGTGATGTTAAGAAAACTGATGCATAAGTAGTTGGCACAGTTCAGAGGGTCTACTTTCTTAAAGATCGAACAAACAATGCTGAGGTTACGTTATTCGTCCGACAATATTTTACAGATGAGGTGGTGTATACTCGTACTCCTTAGCAAGTCAACATCTGCTCTTTGACGAGCTCGAATGAAACCTAGTACAAAAGAGACGACTAGGCTAGGGATGATGGCTTTTTGGCAATGTTGAAACTGGTTTTCAATACTTGATGCTGGCATCATAGTACCTCTTAAGAGGTTAAGAGAGACTCGTTCAGAAAAATTTCGAAATCGTACATTAGCTACAATATGGTACTGGTCCAAGTAGATGTTGACCTTTCAAAAGGTCTGCCTGCGTCGTTTGCAATGTGGTCAGCTTGTTGATGGTTGGTTGATCAGGAGTTTTCTAATTCCCCATATGGATATCAAGCAGTGGGAATCGCGTGCTAGCTTTGAACATGTTTTGCCCCACCGCAAAGTTGATTCGACCTAAGTACTACCAAATATGCCCTCTATTCCTAGCTTTGCATTAAAATCACCGAGAGCAATTTTAACATCATAGCTAGGGAACTGCCGGTAGGTTTTATCTAGGAGCTCGTAGAAGTCATTTTTGGTGCCGCTATTTCTCACCTCTTTGGGGACCTGACACGCATATAAGGCTAATGTTGGCAAATTTATCTTTAGGACCGATTGTTACGAGGCATTCTTTAACATGCCAAAAACACAATACTTTTTGTCTTAGTATGCCTCTATTTACTGATCCGCATCCAAATAGGCGCTGCTTGTGCCATCAATAGCAATAGCTGTATTAAATGTCGCAGTTTTTTATCCTCTTTTTGTCCCAACCATCCCATTGCATTTATTGGATGGATCTGCTTTACAGCAGTCCAGGGCCTCTGTTAGTTCTTCGGCAGCAAGTGACTTATTACACATATCATATGCAGATGGCGGTTGTCCTTGATACGTTTGCAGGGGTTGTCAACAGTAGACTTATCCGTATCCGAGTCATGTTGTTGCTTCGTAACTTAACTTTCTTTTCCATGGTCGGACTGCTGTAACGGCTGCATAACCCCCAACCTGGAGGGCAAGTTCCATTATAGTATGAGGGGTATATTAAGGGCTCATTCGCCAACATCTTCTTTCCAAAACCCTAATTTATTCTCGGAAATTCTTACCGGCCTAAGCTCCAAATATGTCGGATTAGCCAGGACAATTTTTCATTTGTTTAATTCCGGGATTTTACTTTACCGTTGATTTCATCTAGGGAATTAATCAGCTGTCCCGTTTTTAGAACTTGCCATTTTTGTCTCTCGCACTTATATGTTTAGCAAGTTGACTCCGGTAGGACATCGATGCGGACACGATGATTGAAAATCGGAGATAAATTAAACGCAATTGATATGTAGATATAATTACAACACTGGGTATCGCCAGGTCGACTCTTCTCAGTGAACCTAACCATTGTTGTCCACTTACTTTCAAGCTAAATTCCATGTACTTCTTACAATCGACGGAAAGTTTTCTCGAACAAGTTGTCCGAATGACAATTGACGTGCGTAATACGCACCAATGATATTATAGGTAGAGGGCCATTCGTAACTGAAGCTGGAATCAGTCATCGACATTACGAGTGATTACATAGATTACAAAGTCCCCCTTTCCAAAACTTCATCGATCAGATATTCCCTCACAAATAGACCTCAACGCAACATCATTCCGGTGAAAGTAACATCAAAAAAGTGCACAAACAAAATCAAACTAAACAAAAACAGAGTTAACCATGGTGTGATGCCAATCCAATCCGGCTAACAAAAGATGCATTGAAAGCTCAATCATTTATAATTTTTCTCATTAATCAAGATTTTTTGCCAACTTCCTCGATGTGAATAGGATACTTCGTCTCCATGGTTTGGTTGATGTTGATGTTCTTCTTGCATTTATATGCATCTGCACGATGATCACGGCCGATGTTATAGGCCACGCAACTGACAATGGCCGAGCAATGCAACAAACTCGAACCCTATACCATAACTACAAACACTCTCATATTTTTACATAGGTATGAATGTACCCTGTAACAATTGCCACAAATAGAGCTCTGAAATCTCCTGACCTTTAAGGGTTAGATTACATCGTTCATCGTTTTGGCAAGCATCCCATTGAAGGTTTCAATCGACTCGTAATTGATTTAACGACTTTGTTTGGGAATATTAAAAGGCATTCTCTTTCGACCCGGTGCCCGAGACTAGGGTCGAGATGAGCCACAAATACGATATTAACGAAGCATGTCAGCTGAACTCTATGCTATACCATAGATGCTTCCCGATAGATAATTTCGGCAGTCGGATTTGTTTATTGTTCAATCGCTTTTAATTCCCGAGTCTTGAGTTAGGTTATGTTTGTCCATTTGTACTGTCTGCGGTTTGCGTCTTCCCGCAAACTAATAATCGACGATAATGTGGCCCAATGTAGCCCAATAAAAATTACATAATTGAGGACTTATGGCATAATGATCAATTTGTATTTGTTTTTTTTTTTTTATCGAACCAGAAAAGACGCCAGGCTAACTCAGACAGGCAGGCAAACAGATAGAAAGTTATGTCTAGCCGTCTTCGGTTACAAGGAGATGATTACATGATGCATTAATGGTATCTGTGCCTTCAGGTGAAAATGCTGGCAATTACAAACATTCCATAAATGGGAATGTGAAATGCTGGTAATACTGATTATGATACTTTGCCTTATTGGATGCTATTCACTGAAAACGGTGGCATTCCACGTCAAAAATTGTAAACTAGTCAACTAGTCAGTTGTTTTACTAGAAGGCCCCATTGAATGTGAACGCCAAAGATTGCAGTACGCAAAATTTTGACATTTTGGAACTAATTTACTTTGCTGGGAATGTTTAAACAAGTAAAGGCTGATCAGGATACTCCAAGTGTAGGTACACCTTATTAATTTGAGCTCCGCCTCAATATCTCTTAACACGTGGATAGAAAAGTGTTTTCAACACATTGGTCCACAATTGTTTGCTGAAGTTTAATTTTGATGTTGGTTAGATAGTGGCAGACTTAAAGATTAAGTCATGGGCGTTAGACCTACAATCAAGCTACTAGTGACAATCTGTGACATAAATGCACTAACATCAGCTTTATATTTAATAAATAAAAAATAGACGACACTTTTCTTACTTACTTACTTAGATAACGCTACAGTCCGGGGTGAACAGGGACCTCAACTACCATACCTCTCCAAATAATGCTGTCTTTTGCCAGCTGTGTCCAGTTGCGCACACGGCGCTGGTTGAGGTCCCCTTCCACTTGTGTGCACCACCTAAGATGAGGTTGCTCTCTATTGCGTTGTCCCTCTGGGTTTGAATAGAAAACTTCCCAATCTGGTGCGAGCTACTATAAGTCAGAATGATTTCGTTGCGATTGACACAAGATATGCATTCTGTGGTCTAGACGTCTGCACTTTCGGAGGGACCTATGTAGAACCTTCCGATAGATTTTGGTTCGCCAAATAACGATAGACTATAGAAGCCTGTATAGTCAAACACTTTGTAGCTCTGTTAGGGAGGGGACAAATGGCGAGCTTGCTGAGTCACAAAACAGGATAGGTATGGATTAGTCTGTGGTCCAGCGAGGCGCAACCATAGAAAAATGTATTGCTCCGAAACGCCATAACAAGCCTCAAACACGGACTGATATTTTGTTGGCGAGTATCTTTCGAGTACGGATAATGATAGGAATCTGGAATGTTAGGACCCTCCTCGACTCACGAGACGATGATTCACAAAATGTAAGATTGCTCCAACTTGATGCTGGTTGGATGCTGGCGAATACCATTCGCCCACTCGCAAGCACTCGAGAGTCTGGCGTAGGATTGATGCTAAGACTAAAAGCAAAAAGAAGCCTCATATCTTGGAAACCGTACAGAGACCGTATATTGACGGCCAGATTTCGGAGTAAGTTTAGGAAAAATTACCACTGAATGCAGTGCTATGTGCCGACGGAAACAGTGACTTAGGACGAAGAGGACAATTTTTATTAACGCCTAACGGGCACATCGTAATCGATTTCAACGTGATGGAAGTTCACGGCCTTGGAGAGTACAATGATTATGGGGAACGGTAAGAACATTTCTGCAATACTAACCGGCAAGTCATTGGAGGCACTCTGTTCGAGACTTCTACAAGATCAATTGGGTCTCATCTGATAGGCAGCGAACATCAAACTAATTCGACCATTTTGCAATAAATCGACGTTTCAGAAACTACGTCCTAGACGTCTGAAACAAACGTGGACGTGGTTGTACTATTCCGTTCAATGGAATGTTACGCGACCATTAACTTATGTTAGAATTAGAATAACTATACCCTTTCGTACTGCAACCGCTTAAACTTGCTTTGAGTTACCCAGTACAATATTGACAGAATTCGGGAGCCCCTAGTGCACCAACAATTCAGGGACCATCTTGCCACAGTAACAGGAACAATTAAGAACCGAACGCATGAACACATGGATGACCATTGGAATGATGTGAAAAATGTTTTTGTATCAACAATAGTTACCTGCATCGGTATAAGGCAGAAAAGTCACAGCTCATGGTTATCAGATACCTGGTGATGATCTCATTTCAATTAAGGCACGGATCGCAGGGGAATCATTAGAAAGGAAAACCGAGTTCGAAACCCAATACCATTTAAAGAGGAAGGAAGTGAAGCATATTGTGAGATATGACAAGCGTTCATACATCATCGCACTGGCCTCGGAGGCTGAAGAAGAACCTAGCAGGTGTGACAGCAGACCAGACAGCATCACAAAAGAGTTTAATGGTGGTAGGAGTTGGAAGCAACATCCAGTGAAAAGTTTATATGGCAGAGAGATCGCTTTAGTGCTACATAATTAAGCCGACAGCGTCATAGTACCAAATTCCAACTAGAGTGCCACATCGTAAAATTTAGGAATTCGAACTGGACCTTCCAGCAATACAGAGGTAGTAGCCTCTATCAGATCCCTCAGAAGAAATAAAGATGTAAGCATGAATGGTATCCCTGCCAAACTTTTTCTAGCGACTACATCGGCAGAAATACTCCAACCACTCATTTTTATAGCGTGGAATCCCAAATAAACCCGTTCGACTATACTAAATGCCGATGGAGACCTCCCGCTGCTCTGTCTAAATCGAAAGAAACTTCACTGAATCTTTTAATGTAAAAATGGTCTCAGACAGGGCGATGCTCAATCATACGATTTCTTTAAAATCGTACTTAACGAAATGCGCAAGCCTCATATATAGGGTGATTCATCATGAGGTTTGATTTTCAATAGGCTTTTTGTGACAGATCACGTATGACTCCTATCAAACTGCTTTGTCATTTTTGTTCAGTATCGTTTGACAAGTCATCATGGAAAGACTCACACCACAACAGTGTCTTCAAATCAGCGTTCAGTGAGAAATGTTTTTCGTGCGAATAGTAGAATTTACGGTGCGCATAATTGACCTACTGAAACCACTATCGCCGATACCATTCGCAAATTTGAGTCCCAGTTTACATTAGTGGATAATACTCGACCGGTTAGACCACATCCACATTGAAGAGACTATAGCAGCTGTAGTTGAGAGTGTACGCGAAGGCCGTGACGAAACGATTCGTCGTCGTTCTCAGACTTGGCGTATTCGACAACTTGGCGTATTTTACGTAAGGATCTCGGCCTAAAAGCGTATACAATTCAACTTGTGCAAGAATTGAAGCTAGGCGACTTGAATTTTCAGTGAATGGGCTCTGGAAAAACTCAATGAAAATCCGGTGTTTTATAGTGAAAAAAACGGACTATGTACTCCCTGAAATTCAAGTAAATGGTCTCGGTGAGCTCTGGTTTCAACAAGACAGCGCTACGAGCCATACAGCGCGTGAAACTATGGACTTGTTGGGAAATCATTTTGGCCGTAAATTGGCTGCCTAGATCATGCGATATCATAACTTTGGACTATTTTCTCTGGGGATGAGTAAGGTTCCAGGTCTTCAGGAATAAGCCAACTGCGATTGACACTTTGGAAGCCAACATTACTTGTGTTATCCGCGAGATACCAGTCGCTATGCTCAAACGCTTCGCCCAAGATTGGATCTTTCTATGGACCACCGCAGACGTAGTCGTGGCCAACATTTACATGATATTATTTTTGAAAGATAAATGATATAAATTGTTCTTTTAACTGATAATAAAAAGTTTTAGTTTACTTTAAAATTTATGAGTTTCATTTTGCATTACAAATCAAAACTTACGATGAATCACATTATATTTCAAAAATCTGCCCAACATTTCGCAAAGGTAGATGACAATTCGACTCGACATCGCGAGATGTCAATGCGACTTTAGTGGGAACTGTGGCAATTTTGACAATTCTATCAAAAACGGACTACGACAATCAAAATTTTGAGGAAGTAACAGATTTTATCTACCTAGGCGCCGTAGTAAACTCAGAAAAATTACATAAACGCAGGAATTAAACGAAGAAAAGCTCCCTCTAATTGCTGTTTCTATGAGCTAAGAAAAACAAACCTCGAACTCGAGCAACGAAAAAGACACTATACAAGACCCTCGTCATGGGGGTAAACACTCTCAAGAGCACTTTTAGTTGATTTCATTTCTACGCTGACAGAGTATGGAGAAAAAGCATTACGAAGCACTACTTATCGGCTGTACAATGACGTGGATCTGGCCACAAGGCTTGGTTTAGTGATTAAAAAGGCTAGTATTCCAACTAAAAGGATTTTGGATTCCATCTTAGTGTGCTTTGCCGCAGAAGACCGAAAAAACGCGTAACTGGAGCCAGCTAGCTTTTGTATCAAACTGGCAAGAAAGGCAATATGAAAAAGAGGAAGATGTAAAATAAGTTAGCAGGCTGAGGACGCAAATACATAATAGTTCCGAATATCAAATTCATTTTCAAGAAGCGAGCACGATCTCACTCGTAGGAGAAAACTGCTATTTATTTTGCAATCCAAAATGCAAGCAAGATGGACACAAGTCTAGAACTGAAAAACCATTCAAGTACTATAAGAACCACCTAGGACTGGCCGTTACAATACCAATCCCGAACAATCAAACTCATCTAGAACAGCGCGATCATGTAAACTGATACGATACTCGCGCTTCTCCAGAATTTTATAGCATAGTTTACGTTAAGGTGAAATAAATCCTCATACTAAATGAACCGGAAACAACAAGGGTGGTCAGTGATCAAAATTCTTGAACAAATAATAGAAGCAAATTACCGTAAATTTTTTCCTGCAGATAAATAAATGGTTTAGAACAGGAGATCACAACGGCATTCAATGTGACTCTGTATGACGGAAGCAGTACAGTTACTACAGAAGATTAGCATAAGCCCAGCACCGGCCAAAAACCTACGAGAAAAAGCAATATTTCTCTCTGTCGTACATTCAACATTCAACGCAAAGACATAAAACCACCCCTATCTGAGTGACGAATATCGATTTCAATGAAAAAAACGCTAAAAACGCCGTCATCGCCATTGGAATTCTGTGAACTCCTGTGAATCTTTGAGTTACTAAAAAACAAAAAGCCGGAAGGAAATGTTCATCGAGATGCATACACTTGGAAGCACCACGCTATTAACAATGCCCTGAATAATGAAAACTACTCGTATCCAACGCAATGAAAAATAGAAGAAGTAAGTACAGCCTATACCGCAAGTGATAAAGGTAGAACCAACCCTGCTAGTTTTTGGTCTACTTCACATCTACATCAATACAGCGAAATTGATTGAATTGGGCGAAAGATAACAATCTTTTTCCGGACACCCATTTGTTCTAACACTACGTCGAAACTGATTTCCGACAAATGTACAATTGAATAAAAACAAGGACCAGTGAGCAGGTGTCTGCTTGATTGACTCTGGGAAGGCTTACAACAACCTACGGGAAAAAGGACTCTTTTTCAAGCTGAATAGTCTGGATATAATGAAACCACTACAGTACAACCAGTAGACAGTTCGCTTAAAAAAATTGAAATATAACTTCAGCTTAAATATTTCAGGCCAGCAAGGTGCGATCGATTTACCGATCCTATTCAGTATCCACACAAGCGATGTTGTGACTGCATGCAGATGCTCTTTCAGTGTGACTTTGATGGGGTTAAGCGATATTGCGATGACTGGTAGGTGAAGATAAGCTTTCAGAAGTCGGAAAACACTCTTTCTAGGACATCTTTGTCTGGAAACTCTACGGAATCCAGAAATAATGGACGAAAGTTTTCGATTGTAGGACAACACAGACAGCCACCTGCGTACTTTGGGATTTGGCTAAATCAATATCTATATTTCAACAAATATATAGATACAGGTCTGGCCGGAACCATTATTTTGTCCTTACAAACAGACTGTTTTATAGTCTAACTCGATGCTAGGGTGAAAGTATTGTTTACGTGTTTTTCACAACAATTTCTTATTTAAATAAAACACCGAATAATTAACATATCGGACTGAAATTTATTCCAGGTGTAGTACATATGTTTCGGACATTGTTTGCCCGATCCTTAAGAAAGGAGACCCTCTGAACTACGCCAACTACAGAGGTATTAGTCTTCTTAACATCGTTTACAAGATCTTATCTGCCGTGATGTTTGAACGCCTTAAGCCTCTCGTCAACAACCTGATTGGTCTCTATAAATGTGAACTCAGACCAGAAAAGTCCACCGTCGATCAAATATACACAGTACAGCAAATAATTGAG
This sequence comes from Volucella inanis, assembly GCA_907269105.1. Classification (NCBI taxonomy): domain Eukaryota; kingdom Metazoa; phylum Arthropoda; class Insecta; order Diptera; family Syrphidae; genus Volucella; species Volucella inanis. Next base: position 203,961,003 of record OU026153.1, on the reverse strand, counting down.
AAAGTCCAGGAAGTCCAAATCGATACCCACTACCTTAAGTATGTAAGTAGTACATATTTTAGATTTAAGTATAGAACTCGTTCATATGACCACCGCAAGCTCGTCTAACGTTGTTTTATTGTTGGCATAAGCTAACCACATAACGAAACCCCATAAAAATAAATCCAACATTCAACCGGACCATTTCTCTAGAATACACAATTACCGAACTTCCTCTTCAATAGATTAATTGTTTGACCAGTTGTGTGGCATATGGCAGCATCTCGTTGAACCCACATATCACTGATTTCAAGTATATTCAATTCTGGCCAAAAAAAAAGTTTTCCAACATTGCACGGTAAAGAATTTCATTGACCGATCATTTTCATCGACGAAAAAATACGAACCAATCAAACCTCCGGCATGAAATCCATACTGCACGGTCACTTTTTGTGGATGCAATGGAGTTTCTTGAAGCACATGTGGGTTTTTTTGATGTCCAATAGCGCATAAGCTTTATGGCTAAAGATGATTTTTCGATGAAATACCAGATTTTCTTCAAACTTTTGCAAAGCCCAATTGGAGAAGTTTCGGCACTTGAAATGTGCAAGATGCTTCAGTTCTTGAGTTAATTTGATCTTATAAGGGTGTATAGTAGGCCAGGATCTTTACGCAAAATTTTTCCACAATGTGGACTGAGAGATTCCCAATCCAGGTAAACGGTGTGAAATTGACTGTTTTTTTTTTATACATAATCCCGCGCGCGCACCAAGGGTATATGAATACCCTTTTACTGGTTTTCTCCAGGGCGCGGGCGTGTGGTGTAGTAGTTTGAAACTCAGGTGTATTAGGTTTCGATATTTTTTCCAGAGGTGGTTGTCAAACTGGACGGGACGAGCAAGTTTATCCTCAACAAGTGGGTCTCAGTACGTGCTAGTTGTAAGTTCGTTACATTTAGCCCAACCAGCAACCACTCCAATATCAGTGTAATGCCTTCATGTCAGAGTTGACGCCGATTGGATTCTCATATAACTACATGAAAATTCTACGAAAAGGCTTTTTTCAGAGAATTGCCTCGCACGGGATTCGAACCCGCGGACCTCTACTTAAGGAGTGTATGCATGTACCACTACACCACGGCCACCCCATGTTTTAGACTCATTTTGAACCAAAGCATTTACGGCTGCGATATTTTCGGTACTTCGACCGGTGCGTTGTCTCACTAGCACAAGAACATTCAATGGTGAATACCATGACTCAAATTGATGCACTAGAGCAGGCATAGACTGTCTGGTGGGAGGATTATTACGACCAAAAATTTGAGTAAGTGCTCTTAAAGCTGCGACCACCGACTCAGAAATTCGGTAGTAATTTTTAATAATTTCCAGCAGCTGCTAATTCGTGAACTTCACCATGATAGAAATGTTAACCTTGACTGACATTTTGACATTGACAGATCTCTCTTGTGTCCCTGTCCCTGTGTCCAGGACGTTCAAAACCTTAGCGACGAAAGAAATGCAGTCGGGTCTGCAAGACCTCTTTAGAATGCGTCACCGGTGTCTTTAGAAAAACTTGCGTCTGTCTTCCAAAAAGCAATCCTGAAATATTATGTGAAGAATCGATAAGTTGGGTAAAAGATTTGCCTTTCTAAAACCTCACACGACTTCCAAGCTCATCGACTTCAGGGTCCCAGATCACAATAAGATCACGGGAAATGAAATCGCTAATGTGCTTATAAATGAGCACATGCAAGTACCAGACGTTGATAGTCATACCGCCACCATCTTGGACCTGTTTTCAACTTCTCATACTGATAAGTACACTGTTGGTGTACTTACTGCCCTCTAGGCTCGTCAGACCATTGTGTCATATCAGCTAATTTCTCGTACACTGTTAGAGCAAAGATTCCTAAAATAAAGTGTATTGCAATACGAGAAAGCCAATTGGAGCGAATTTTAACTGGTCGTTATGCTTCCTTAATAACGATGCGAATGCCGCTGCGATGAGAATTGAGATCCTCGTCGAATGAAAAGTAATAAACCAAAGAAAAAAGCGTGGTACAACTAGAGCTGTAAAGAGGCTGTCAGGGTTAGTGAAATTATTACCAACCCAACAGAGGAAAACCAAATAAAGTTAAAACGAACCAGGAATGATTGCAATGTCTTTCTTAAGCGTGCGAAATTTTAATACTTCAATACGACAACAACTGAGATAAAAAAAAATACTACTAAGGTAGTTAAAGTTTTCAGTCCTTCCTTCATCCTCCACCCCAGCCCGCATTGATCTTAACATACACTAAGCAGATGGAAAGCAACATTCGTCCAGCCCATCCCTAAAAAGGCAAATCTTTTTCTCTCTTCTCACACAGACCCATTGCACTTACATCCCTTCTTTCCAAAATCATACAAACGCTTATAAACCGTTTGTGCATGAAATACCAGATTCTTTTGCCGAAAGTACGTACATTTAAGAACGAAGACTCTTTTCTCTAACGTTCAATTCAAGTTGTCTTAGATGGTTTTAAGTCTGTTCTGTTCTGTTTTCGGCACTCTTTTTAATCTTCATTTATGAACTCTTGTCTGCTACTTCTAATCCAATACACCATATTCCTTTGCTAACAACAGTGCTCCCTGCTTTTCATATTCGTTCCGAACTCACATGCGATAAAACGTATAAGTGACGCTTACATTACCCAATCAATTGACTCAATGATCTCTTTGATCTCTCTGTCTCTACATATTTTCACCACCAGTATTCCATAAAAATCGCCAATGATATTCCGCCCCTTCAAACTTTTAACCGTAACACCCATCTCGCTATGACTCATCAGTACACCCTTAAGCCAACTTTCGGATATACTCTGAAATATCGTGGTTCGTTATCTTAACTCGCTTATGGAATGCCCTGCCAAGCTTTTTATTTCCTAACCATTATAGCAATCAAACATTTAAAACCAACGTACATCAGTACCTCTTTTTTTTTCCTGATAGCCCTGTTAGTGTGCAAAATTAAAAAAAAAAAAAAAAAAAAAAAAAACTGCGCCTGTGCCTTTTCCACCATGACTTCGGCCCAACCATTCTGTAAGATTTTGTGACAAGATAGTGTTGCCACCTTCCATTTCGGACTCCAATACGCTCTCTATGTGGGGAAGATGGCCCCCCTTTATCTTTTCTCACAAGGATGAGTATAGTTTGATTAGCTTGTGCCTTAATACCGATTCGAATTATCGGCTAGGATGTCGAAGGCTACTAATTCGCCTTAACATACTTAGCCAATAGATATGAAAGCAGCATTACGTCTTAGCTCACAGCTTCGCGACGAATATAATCTTTATGTGCCGCCTTTTGTAAAATTGTAAAGCTGAGATCCCATGACATGCTCCTAAGCCATTGTAATCCCGTGTATAGTAAATTGTCACAGCTTTTGTGCTCACCGGTGGTTCGCTATACTCAAAGCAATCTACAGTCATTGTCTTACCTAACTCTCCCTGTCTATCTATAAATCTTTGAGCCGACAATCGAGAAAACATATGTTTACACAATTCTTTTAAGATTGCAACCGATTTGAGCCGATTGCATTTGCTAATTGCCGCACAGAAACTGTAACAATGTAGCTCTGTTGCGCACTTTTGTTGTCATCACTCGAAGAAAGATACTAGTTTCCCTGGCAGAACAACTTAACCCCTACGCAAATTTCACTATTGCCGATGTCAAATGGTTAAATAGACGCCACAAGGCTGCTATCGCTACAGATACTCTAGCGACGACATCCATCCTCGTTCCAAAACCAAAAGACAAAGGCACTGCACTGCACTGCATGGCACAACAACGGATGGATGCAGCCTTAACTCGATTTGCGATTGGCGATATCTACTAGTGGAATACGCTAGTGCGCTGACACAAAAAATAGCGCAGAGCAGGGTATGTAAAAAGAATGCCTACCTCCAGTGCTACTACAGAAAATAGCATCACCTGGTGATGTCTTGCGCATTCATTTCAGGTGTTAATTGTAATCTTGTTAGCGGTGAACCATTTCAAGATTAATCGCAACTCGATTTGTGTCTAAGCCTTTGCGTCGCATGTGTGTGGGCTTTTTGCAGTTCAATCAGAACACCATGCACCAAGCACCGCAACTGATGAGCGACATCATCAAAAACCTACGCCAAGGAGCTGCCCATGTGTAGCATTAGACTCAGACTCCCACCTGGAATCTGCTGTGCACGCGCAATCTCACTTACAATCGTTGTACGAATGCTTACAGGTGGAGGATGTTGCGAATGTTACGTAAGACTCTACTCTAGTCCGACATACTATGTAGGCGGCCTAAGTTGCATATACACAGGAGAAGAGATCAATGGATCAGATGCATCTTCATTGGTAGATGTAGATCGTCTATGTTTGCCATGTACATTGCAATGGAGCTGGCTGTACTTGAGCCCTCTCTTAATGACACCCACATTTTTCAAGTGCGCGCACTAATTTCCTGCTGAGGGGACATAACCTAGCTCAGCAAATGTAATTTGTTGTCGTCCGACTATCCGCTTAGACAGGTCCAACGAAAGTGGCAGTAAGTATCTCCTAGGGAAGCGAGAATTATGCAAAACACGTTTCCCAGGATACCGCGTCGCAAATTTGTTCACATTGCGTTTTCACTTTTTACATCTCGGTTTGGTTTCCAATTGGAAGTACGTACCAAGCAAAACAAACTTAGTTCGTTTGTTGGGTGGCTTATCAGATTATGAGTGTGTACCTTTATTCTCACATAAGTTTGGTAATTTTGATTGAGGAACAACGGCGATGACTAAAAGCTAAGCAACTCAACAAGTCCTATACAACGAAGAATTTAATTTTTCCAAAATGAACTTTAGTTAGATCTGAGAGGAATTATCATTATGCATTCTCATCTTCGCTGGCGTCTGAAATACCCTTCTACCAGTACCAGTACAATATGCCTTATACAAGGAAGCAGACAGCAGCCATAATATGATAGAAAAAGTGAAAATTGAAGGCCCACAGATATGGAGCTAGCCAAGCAGTCCTAGGCATTCCCGTATATCGGAAAAAAAAAAAAAAACCGAGGGATCCTATTTAGAAACATATCCTTTCTGAATAACCTACGAGTCCGAGTGTTATTCTGGATAGTAAACTCATTTACTTTTCAGGTACTTCTGCCAGAATGACACTTTACAGCTCGTAACCGGATTACGGTGAAAGTGAAAATTCGGACCACAAGGACATAGCATAAGCTTACTAAGATACGATTATTTTTTGAATAATATTTGATGTGGGCACGAAGGTCAATGACGCGTCACAATTTATTATTAATTAAAGGGCCTGGCGATCGTTAACTGATGGTGGCTGTTTCATTTGATTCACCAATACGACCTGTACTCGTACGACCGTACCCGCAGTACTTTCAATGTACTAAGCCTAGCGTCAGACGCATCTACGTGTACATCATAAATCCAATGATTTCAATCCAAAGAGTTTTTCAAGGAGTTACTCAAGAGCCATCAAGATAGTTGTCAGAAATCATTACGAATGTACGTATGCTAGATGACTACGGTAAGAGCTTCGACGTCGTGTAAAAGGCAATTAAGGGTTAAACCCATCGTCACCATTCTTACTGATAGAGGCTATAACTAGCGACGTTTCAAAGTATCTACATCGATAGTCTGAGTTGGTGGATAACGTATATATGTATATCAAACAAACCGAGAACTAATAGCGTAACGATATGCACTTTTGACCGTTCGGATATGCAAATTCGATTGCAATGGGATGATTTCGAATGCAATATTCCATCATCAGTGAAATGGTGGTTAAAGCAGGCTTTAATTGTTTAGGATTTTGTGTCGTTCGCTTCAGAAGGTAACATTGATCCTGCAACTTTTACAGGTCGCCGAATGGAATTTACATGGTTACTCATTAATTGAATCAATTTGGAGTCACGGCATCATTCCATTTCAAGTAAGATGTGAAAGAAATCGGTTTCAGTAAGTTCCTTACCGACCTTGATGGAGGAGCGTGCATTCTCCGTCGTCATCCTTCACAAACAGACCCTCCAATCCTCTGCATAGGTAAAAGAAATGCCAAAACTAAACGTCGCTCTGTATAAATCGGCTCTTTAGATGCTGTTCTACGCGGCAAAGGAATCGTGGAATGCTAGGTGGGGTGAAAAGTAACTTCCTTGGGAATTAAAAAAAATATTTTTTTTTTTATGCAATATAGTCCCCTTTTAGTTTGATACACTATTCCAGCGATTTTCCAACTTCTTGATCCCGCCCGAAAAGTAATTTTCCGGAAGGTCTGCAAAATACTCCTCCGTGGCGTCGATGATTTCCTCGCGTGAGCTGAATTTTTTATTGATGAGCCATCTTTGAGGTCCGAGGGAGTTAAATCGGGCAAATACGTTGGATGCGACAGCGATTGGAGCCGTAAGTCATTGATTTTAGCCATGGTTGCGATGCTCTTGTGCGCCGGTGCATTGTCTTGCAAAAACTAAATTTTTTTTGCTTCATGTGGGGTCGTTTTGTAGCGATTTCGGCCTTCAATTGCTCCAATTGCAGTAATACTCGCTGTTAATGGTTTTTCCTTTTTCGTGGTCGTCCACGAAGAGTATGCCATGACAATCCCAGAAAACCGACGCCATAACCTTTCCGACCCATCGAGCCTCCCTCGGCCGCTTCGGAGCACTCGTGCCGGCTTTAGTCCACTCATTCTGTTCTCTGGTGTTCAACAGTTACCAATCGATGCCAAAAGTCCGCGCGATTCCGTATCAGCAAGTCCAAACACTCTTTCGAAGTGCTCTCGCGTTCGTGTTTTTGGTCAGGAACGAGTATGCGCCGCACCCAGCGGCAGGATTAATTTTTCATATGCAGAATATTGTCCAAAATATGGCGAGTGCGCTCAGTACTAATCTTTATGGTATCTGTTAGCTCGCGCACTTTCACTTCCCGGTCAGCCAACACCTTTTCATGTATTTTTTTGACATTGTCCTCTGTAATCGCATAGGAGGGCCTGCCGCTGCGGACTTGATCGGTAGTGGAGTTACGGCCACTACGAAACTCTCGAAACCAATATTTGACGGTGAAATCTGACGGAACATTAGCTCCATAATATTTATCCAACTTTTCTTTTGTTTCGTTCGCTGTTTTGCCTCTCAAAAAATAATGTTTAATGAGAGAACGAAAATCGTTTTTGTCCATACTCAACATGATGCCAAACACATCAAAAACAATCAGCTGTCAAAACAAAACTAAATATGAACGGACTTCATGGCACCATAACCTTTTTTGCAGTTGCAGCGCATTCTGGCGGTCAAGGAGGTTACTTTTCACTCCACCTAGTAGATGGTGCGTATCGGTTTGGAGCTCATGGGTTTTTTTCCAAGATCTGCCGATGTTTGAATATTTGGTCGATGGTGGACTTTCCTGGCCTTTAGCCCCAGACCTATGTAGACCAATCACGTTGTTGACTAAAGTCATCAGGTATTCACACAATTCGACAGAGGGGATCTTATAGGCGATGTTAAGAAGACTGATGTATCTGTTGTTGGCGCTGTTCAGAGCGTCTTCTTTTTCGAGGATCGGGTAAACAATGCTGTGTTTCCATTCATTGCTCATACTTTTATTCGACCATATTTTACGGATGAGTTGGCATGCACTTCTTACTAAGTCATCACCTGACGCTTTAAAGAACCCAGCAGTCAGGCCAATCAGTTCTAGCAACTTTGTTGGACTTGCTCTTAGATATGGCTATCTTTACATCATCTAGGTCGAGTTGATGGAATTGTTGGTCTACATTGTCCAAGTTGAAAGGTTCATTTTGGCTGACTGCGATATTTGGTTCTATATCGCCGTTATATAGTTTACAAAAATGCACTTTCCAAATCCTCAGCATCGACTACGACTCTACGTTTTACTATATTCTCTTATTCGCTTCTATTCATTCGGTTCAGGGTTTGTATCCGTGGCATATATTTTTCACCTTTTTGTTAAACTCCGCCGCAACTGGAAATTTGTGCTAAAATGTTTGCTGAGTGCTAACGAAATTCTATGGAAACTAACTACCAATCTCGCTTACTTCGTATTTGTAAGTGGGAGATCAGTCCGGCATTTAAGTGCCACATGGGAAGCATTCTTTCATAGAAGTCACATGACTCTCCACGATACAAGTCGACAAAACGAAGAGCATTCATTCATTGTCATTCAATGTCATAGAAATCATAGGTATTCCCACAACATCAAGTTGTGCCTCCTTAAAAAGCCACTCCGATTTTGATGATGAGGAAAACGAAGATTTGTGTCATGTGACCTAAAGCTGATGTTTCACTTCCTTATTTTGAGGTAACGTTAGATCAAAGGCGAAAAATGATCTCTCCCTAAATTGATAAGTCGCTACGTGCTGTTGGAACTCCAAAATCGTTCAATCATTTGATGAAGGTCATTGTCATCATAAGTAAATATTCGCCGCACAAAGATACATTTTGCAAGGTAGGCAAATTGTCCGATAGACAGATTTACTAGAAATAATTTAATTAGTGATAGAATTCTGCGCCCACTAAAACATCAATTTTTTCTGGACGATTGAAATAGAGATCAGCTGGTGCATTGTTTACATTTGACTATACTCGTTGTTGTGATTTTTGTTTGAAGGCCTAATCATTTTACCTGGCCTTATGTAATCAGGTTCACTTCAAAGTCAGAATCCAAAACAGCTCTACATTCCAACTTCTGTCAATTGTTTGCAACCAGTTGTACAAGGGCTTTGTTGAGTGTTATATAGTAGTAGATAGTGTTGCCACCTCTTCGAGATGCTGCTAATGTCACTAATGGGCTTATTTTTTTGTCCTTGAAGTTCTTCTCGAAAGGTTTTTTTTTATTCACTTTATTTACTTTTTATCTTTACACTTCAAGTTTAAAAATAGTTTTAAATGCCACTTCTATGGGCTTACTTATAAATAAAAACAGCGGCTGGGGTAAACTTAAAAAATCAAATTACAATGATAAAACAGATTAATGCTGCTATACAATTCAAATTGAATATGTGTGAGACGATTATTAAAAGGAAATGTAAGACAAAAGACAAGAAGTAGTGCAATGTGTCTTACAAAGCTTATTTTAGAATGAATGATAAGTTCGAGATACTTAAATTCATTCACTTTTTCGATAAAAAAACGCAATTAAGGATGCTACAAAAAGTTTGGGAAGTAGAGGCAAAACCACATGATTACCAGATTGGTAATCATGGATTGACACTCCGGCGCATGAACTGGGAATCTAAATTGATACTTATTTGTCTGGAGAGACTAAAAATCATTATATTTGTTTTGGAGATTCCAAGTAATATCAGATACTAAATTTAAAGAGCTGCTAGAGCCATAAGAACAGCCTATATCATCTCCGAAGGCCGTTTGAATGCCTTTAAAATTAAGTGTGAATACAGAGTTGATATAAATGAGAAAAGATATGGGTCCTAATACTGAACCCTTAGGCATTCAAAAATTAAAAAAAAAAAGTTAAAAAAAAATTTTAGAACAAAAATGAAGAGGGGCATCTTAAGTTGATTAATCCTTTTGAAAGCCAAACTGAAAAGGGATTAAAAAAACGATGACTTATTTAAAGACGACATTATTCTGGTCTTTGGTATTTTTCAAAAATTTTCCTGAAAACCGGGAAGAAGGAGATTGGCCTATATATTGGGTATATATTTTAATTCGTGCAGTTTTTTTTTTCAAAATTTGAACGTTTATTTAAAAAAAAACATGTACAATAGTATTATTCAAAGTATTGCCCATCTGAAGCTATGACTTTTTCCCATCTTTCTGGCAATTTGTGGATCCCATCCCAAAATAACTGCGTCGGCTTGGCAGCCAAGAATGAATCAGGCCAATTTTTGATATTCTGCTCTGATGTGAACGGTATTCAAAAGGGGCAAGGTCTGGGCTATAATTCGGGTGGGGTAAGACTTCCCATCCTCTGTTTCCCAAATAGTTTTTAACCGGAATAGCAAGGGCCGAGCGTTGTCATGGTGGAAAATTATTGCCTCGTGTCTGGTCGCATATTCCGGGCGTTTTTCGGCTACTGCTCTCTTCAAACGGATAAATTGTGTTCGGTAGCGTTGTCCGTTGATGGTTTCACCCAGTTTTAGCAGCTCATAATACAGCACACCCATCTAATCCCACCAAATACAGAGCATTACCTTCGCGCCATGGATATTCGGCTTTGCCGTTGATTTGGCTGGTTGGCCGGATTTCACATATGATTTTTTGCGCTTAGGGTTTTGTCGTAATGGATCCATTTTTCATCAATAGTAACAAAAATAACTTCCTTTTGTGGCGTTCCAGCAGCATTTCGGACACGCAAAACCGTATTTCTACGTCTCTCGGCTTGAGTTCATGTGGAACCCAATTTCCTTGATTTTAAATAAATCCAGCTGCTTTTAAAAGTTTTGAAATGGCTGTTTGAGTGAAACCCAAAACAACAATCTTCATAGAGAAATGCTTCCAGTTCTTCATCTTCAAACTTTTTTGGCTGCCCGGGACGTTCATCGTCTTCCAAGCCAAAATCACCACCTTTAAACCTTGCAAACCACTTTTTGCACGTTCGCTCAGATGGCGCATGTTCACCATAAACTTCCACCAAAAAACGATGACTTTCGGCAGCAGTTTTCTTCATATTAAAGTAATCAAGAAGAACTCTCCGCAAAAACACTTTTTCAGGCACAAAGTTCGACATATTTGAGTGAAAAAAAATTATTGTTGTTTACGCTTCAAATGAATGACATATACTGAAATGAGGTACAATGACAGTAGCTTTCCAACGCATGTTCCAATGGAATAATAACAACGGAATAATACAAGTTACGCCATCTCTTAGCAAACCGCACGAATTAAGTAAAACAAAAGTCAAAGTATTGTATGTTGTGTTGTTCTTTTACCCATTAGACTTCACATTTGTGTGCTCGTCTGAGATAATTGCCTTCTCTGACCGCGTAAAGGATTTCCGCAGCATTGGCTCTGAAATGATTGCTTATTCGAAAGATTTTCATTTCACCCATTTGGCATGAATTAATACCGCACGCAAGTAAGGTGGTCTTGAATTCCTGGACATTCCCTTACTAGCTGATAAATCGATGAAAATCGCTGGTGATTATGGTGTTCTGGACGAGAAATCTGATGCGCTGGACTCTTTATCATCGATGGCAAGTAGAATTTGAATCAAATAACTGTGAAAGATTTGAAAGTCGGTCGTAATGTCTGAACTTGGTATAGGCTTTCCAATTCACCGATGAGCATCACCGTTCATAAACTACAATTTCCCTAACCATAGAAATGTCCACGTGAAAGAAGGTGGCTATTACGAGCTCTACTGAAAGTAAACTCCATTTAATTTTGTTAGTTTGTTCCATGTTTTCGTTTATTTTTATGAATAAAATGTAAATATACATAATGGATCTTTTCTATCCACTGATCAATCAGAGCATTACCCAGATTGATCACAAAACGATCGTTGCCAAATATTGCTCCAAAATTCTTGAGAGTTTCTGAGAATATGACCTCGCCCAGGATTCCTTATTACAAGAACAACGATGCCAAGTAAGACTACCAAAGTTCGAAGCTCTAAAGCTGCAATCGTGAAAAACCACTCGAAGTCTTGCCGAATGCGTTTCTTTCAAGCTCTCTCAAATGTTGCAAACTAGCTATCAGAAAAGCTGCTTCTGAAATCAGTGGTTTCAAAGCGCCACTGCAAAAAAAAAGCATATGGTTTGGCAATAAATAAATGCAGATACTTGCAGTCAATTAATAAGCATACGAGTATAAGGTTGTGCTGCATCGCAAGAAGCAAGAAATGAGCAGCACGTTAGTTCTACAAGAAGAAAAGAAGCGAAGAGCACAGGCTTCTCGGAAAGGCAAGGAAAGAGTGCAAGAGGCCTACGATCAAGGAAACTGGAGGGATATTACTGCAAGAATGAAGATCAAAAATTGACTCAGACAATAAAACGAACATGCCAGGGTTACAATATAAGAACAGAAGCCTGCAAACTAGTTGTCCATAGTAGTGGAGAACATAGGACAGCAGACAAGATATTGTACGCAATATCGTGGAGACATATTTCATACTTTGCAGTGTTTAGGGGTTCTCTTTTATTGTGAGACGACGTTCCCTTCAGGCATTCTTTTCTCTGACCAAATCAATCTAAAAAATTAATTGGTATTGATTCCACTGAGTTCCAAAAGCATTTAGTTTGCAAGTGACTTGCCGAGAGTTTGAAAGTTTTGCTATTGGCCAAAGTTCTGGATTTGTTTCTATAACAACCTTTGTTGCAGGATCTGAAATATCTGCAAATGTATCTTCGGTGCAACCACGTAGTCGCCTGAGTCTATCTCTGTCATTCGAGAAATCTATAATTTTTCAAAGGTCTAAGCATACACTGTTGACATAAATGTTATTGGGAAAACAAACCGTGCTGTTAAAACTTCATCTGCAACTAGAAACAGAAGTCTCAATAATGTGTTAAGGTGGCAAACCAAATGTAACATATGTTAAGAACTAGAATGGTTGCAAAATATGACGAATTGGTTAAAATGTAAGTACAGACCGCTATATCCATGAGGTAGTTAAGAGTTTTCTCTATCATGGTTCCGTTTTATTTCTGTTAATGATACTTCTGTAGGAATCAAATGAAAAGCTGTACTCGCCAATCGCAATTTTCTTGGCGAATAAGAAATAATAATTAGGGGACTCGGGGCCCAAAAACTTTTGAAACGGCCCCTGGAATTGTATCGTGCGGGCGATTGTTTCTTGTTTGACGATAATGCTCCTGTCCACTCACCATTATTGGTTACCAAGTTTTTGGGTACAAAATCAGTTTCTTTGCTTAAACACCAAATATTTTCATCGGATCTGGACATGGCCGACGTTTTTCCATTCTCTTAGTTTAGCAACGTGTTTTGATGAAGTGAAAGCTATTAATCGAAAGGTCACGAAGGTACTTCGAAGCATTTCAGAATACGTCCTTCTAGAGGCTCTAGGACAGGTCAAAAATTTGTATATAAAGGGCAATAAACTATGTTAAACACAAACCAACACAGTGAGATAGACAATGGATAAACGGAGGATGAAAAACTGCACCATATAGTACGAGGAGTGCTACAGAGCTTTGGGTGTGTGTCCGAATTTTGGGGACGGCAATTTGTGGATCCCATTCCAAAAGAACTGCGCCGGCTTAGCAGCCAAGAATGAATCAAGCCAATTTTTGATATTCTGCTCTGTTGTGAACCGTATTTCAGTGAGGGCGTTCTGCATCGACCGGAACAAATGGTAGTCAGCTAAAAAGCGGGTGGGGTAAGACTTCCCATCCACTGTTTCAAAAATAGTTCTTAACCGGAATAGCAACGTGGGGCCGAGCGTTGTCATGATGGAAAATTATTGCCGCGTGTCTGGTCGCATATTCCGGGCGTTTCTCGGCTACTGCTCTCTTCAAACGGATTAACTGTGTTCGGTAGCGTTATCCATTGATGGTTTCACTCGGTTTTAGCAGCTCATAATACAACACACCCATCTGATCCCACCAAATACAGAGCATTACCTTCACGCCATGGGTATTCGGCTTTGACGTTGATTTGGCTGATTTTCCGGGTTTCACATATGATTTTTTGCGCTTGGGGTTATCGTAATGGATCCATTTTTCATCACCAGTAACAATCCTATGCAAAAATGACTTCCTTTTGTGGCGTTCCAGCAGCATTTCGGACATGCAAAACCGCCTTTCGACGTCTCTCGGCTTGAGTTCATGTGGATTTCCTTGCTTTTAAATATATCCAAAGATTCTACGAGCTCTTCTTGTGTTTGGCAACAATCTTCATAGAGTAATGCTTCCAGTTCTTCATCTTCAAACTTTTTTGGCTGCCCAGGACGTTCATCGTCTTCCAAGCCAAAATCAACACTTTTAAATCGTGCAAACCAATTTTGGCACGTTCGCTCAGTTAGCACATGTTCACCATAAACTTCCACCAAAGTACGATGACTTTCGGCAGCAGTTTTCTTCATATTTTCAGGCATAAAGTTCGACATATTTGAGTTTGAAGTTTACGCTTCAAATGAATGACATAAACTGAAACGACGTACAATGACAGTAGCTTTTCAACGCATGTTCCAATGGAACAATAACAATGAAATAATACAAGTTTTGAACAATGGAACAACATCCGCGCCTCTTAAAGCGTCAGGAAATCTAAATATGGATGCTAGTATATCTATTACAAAGCACTCAATATAATATTATATGGAAATACCATCACAATCTAAAGAATTTTAGTTCTTCAAGGCACATATAGTCCTCAAAGCTTCAAAATCAGTTATTGGTACGAATGCAAAACAATTACTCTGAGACGGTTCATCACATGCATCTGAACATAAGTCACAACTTAGCTGGTCTGCTTGAACTGGTAAACATATTGAACTAAAGTAGTTGTTAAAAGCATTGCCAGCTTGTCAGATGTATCACAGTCGTAATTTCGTAGTAAGGTGAGTTTTATCTTAGAGGACGATTGGTCCAAGATGCTATTTACTACTTGCTATTCCCTTTTCGGATCTCCTTTAATAAAGTTAAATTCATTTAGGTAAAAAGTATGACGGCATATAGGTACTTCTCTTTTAAGTTTGGAGCATAATCGTTTGTATGTAACAACATGTGTTTTTTATTGAACTTTAGACAGCTTTTTGGCAACTCAAATCGTTTTTATACAAATTGTTCTAGATCTCCTGGCTTTAGTTGTAAGAACTGTTTGCAGGTTGGATGTACCCTAGTTCCACAAAATTTGCATTTCACTTTACTATTATGATCTGATGTTAATGTTGCAATGCTTGGAACGAAGTATCCCTTTCCTTCTGCTCGATTGACTCCAATAATTTGAATAGGTTACTCAAAATTCTAAAATGAAAATTCTTTAACTGATTGCGCCAACATAAATTGTTGAAAAACGTTGCTAGCTGCTGATGATGGGTGAGATTGTGTTTGGTTTGGTTGTCGAGTTATTCTGTGCAAAAATTTAAGGTGAGGACTCTTAAAGGATAATCCATGCAGTTTTGTAGTTATCTTCCGTAAGTGATAAATGACGGATAGATGAGTTTTAAGACACCAAGTTTTTTGTATGCTAGGAGTTTGTTGTTTGTCCACCATTTGAGAAAAGGATATAAAAAAATTGCCTCCACTACAAACAATAGCTATCAAATTTTGGTAAATTTAATAAATTGTGAGTTATGATACCGCTGGAGACGTCTCTTTCGATAATTGTCTTGATTTGTTGTTATACCCTAATTATTATAGCAATAAAGTTTTGCTTTACCTGCTTCTGTATATTAATGAATTCGACTTGATTGTATCTAGCCATTTTTGGGACTTCGCTCGATTCCCAGATGCTGCCATAATTGCTCAATGATTCTAAACTTAAATTCGTTCTACTGTATGGGCTCAACTTCTCTCAGAAACAATTAGTCAATCATCCTTCCGCTGTCAGACAGTATGAACTTTTCAACCTGGACAATGAAGATCAACAATTCAGTCCATCCAACCTGGTTGAAGTAAAGATGGCCATATCTAAGAGTAAGTCCAGCAAAACTGCTGGATCGAGCTCTTTAAAGCGGCAGGGGATGACCAAGGTGTATGGCCTTGGGCTAGGATGTGATTCCATTAATATTCTTGAAGGAATAATGCGGAACTCACTCTCAAACACAAGAGGCACAATCTTTCCAAAGTCCGTTCAATTACTCGCATACGCTGAAAATATTGGTATAACCGGAAGAAGCAACGATGTGTCAGTGGCGCTTTTGCGAGTGTTGAGATGAATTTAACGGTAAACGAGACAAGACCAAGTATATGTTCTCAACCAAAAAAGATACCCAAGGTCTCGAACAGAACGTCAACCTCGACAGATACAACTTTGAGATGGTGAAGGGCTTTGTCTACCTAGGCTCCGCTATTAATATTTGCCAATCGCTAGTTCTTTGGATTAAGAAGGCAATTGACTAGCATACCCCTCTCTCGAACAACAAAACTGACCCTATATTAAATTATAGACCTTAATAATCCCAGTCCTGCTTTATGGGGCATGGACTTTATCAAAAATGGATGAGGGTGCTTTAGGTTGCTTTGAAAACAAAATTCTTCGGGTAATTTTCGGTCCTGTCTGCATACACAGTGAGTGTAGGAGAAAATACAACGACGAACTCTACGGGCTGTACAACGAGATTTTCAAAAGAGTGAATACCCAGCGACTGAGGTGGCTGGGTCATGTAAAGTAGTCCGAAAAGTCTTCGAATTCAAAACCGGAGGCAGCAAGTTGAAGATTGAGCTGACTGGAGACGCTTGTTGGTTAAGGCCTAGGTCAATTCCAGAGTGTAGCGCTGCCTTAAGCAAGTAAAGAAATAACGAAGATTTCAGTATAGTGGCCCCTCTTCGAGTTTTAGGGAGAATAACGACTCAATGTGATTGAAGATAAGATTTCTAAGACAAAAATCATTTTCATACGATTCATCGTCTGAGATAACTGACTGCGGCATGTTATAGTATAGACCGATGATCTTACCCGAAAGAGTCTTTGAATCAAACTTAGAGTCTTTCCTGTAGACAATAGAAAATTCCAGACGTAAATAGCGTGTGCATTTGGAAGAGACCATCGAAACTAAAGCCAGCTGCCTAAGGATTAATCTAGTTGGGAAGGCATTTTAGTTTAGGCCTAAGCAAAATTGATTGAGATTCCTCTCTAACTGTGTACGGCAACTTATAAAAGATCTGCTCTGAATGCGTTCTCCCATAGCGGTGGACTCGAAAATCATTCTGTCTTTAATGCGCCAATAAGCAAACGCTTTAGAATCATACTGCTCTAGATTCGAAGGTTACATAAAATGTTAGCCTGCAGATGAACTGGTCAAGCAGAGCTTATCTCACGGTCCACATCCCGCTAAGGGCGGTTAAAGGACAAATGGACTTACACTTCCTACACAAGGTCAACCTCTAATGGAGGGGTTAAACTAACTTCAACATATCAAAAACGACATGGCCGACCTATGATAAAAATGGATCAAATGATCTACTGCACATAAACCGCCCAGATATCGCTAGAATCACCGCAATAATCCCGAGGCTTTGGCCAGTTGGAGACTATGCGGCCAAACTTGGTATCCATTACAACCCCTAATGCCACATTTTCAGGAGTAAAAATGAGAAGAGAACTCTTCTTCTCTGCAAATGTCCGGCGCTATCAAGAGCCAGACTTCGTGCGGTAAGCCAACCATTTTTCGACGACCTTAACGATATCTCAGGTAAAGGAATACGAGATCTAATCCGTTTTCTTAACCCCACAGGTCCACAGGACGGGTCTAGGCACCAATTGTCTCACATCTTCAGCAACATATATCACCAAGCAGGTCTAAAGGAGAATACCATGCCCTCAAATCGCTGGTGCTCTTCGACCTGTATCCCTGTTATGGAAGAAGTATGAAAAAAACTATGAAAATCCGCACCAAACACTGACTTTTTTGGGAAGTGCTGGTGTATCTCATGTAGATTTTCTTGTTCACACATCCATTCATCCAAAAATGGACTTTTTTTCGAACAAAGCGCAGATTTTGAAATATCAATGTTATAGCCTTCCATGGTGATTTGCCATACACTATTGAGCAATTCCCAAAAAAATTTGAGAAATGTTGTTTTAACAACATGGCAAGTATAACCTAGCAAATTTCGAGCGTCCCTATTGATGTCAGGGACTCCATAGCTACAGCCAAATCGATTAGGAAGACGTGGTATTTAAAATTCTTAGATTTTCCTGAAGTTCTTCCACAGATAATATACTTAGCAGGTTGCTGATGATTGATTTAAGACGTCCCAGTAGGGATTTTCTATCTCCCACTTTCAACGCTGGACAGGCAATGCTAAAATTTCATTCACCGGGCATGTAGTCTTCGGAGGAAATTACAAATATACTGGAGCGCGCTATTCGATTGATCATTTTCTTCATCTTTAATAAACTAGCGACTAAGACGTCAATTACTGCGGATTTTTTAGGTTTGATGTTGGATACACTTATCCTTATTTCGTTATGGACTGCAGTTTTGGCGACATTAGTCCGAATTGAATGGTGTGCCCCAACTGAAGCGATATGATAGTGCTTCGAGTCAACAGCACTTTAAAATGGTCGGACCCTTGACGGATGCATGATAGATGGATGCATCTCTAATATCAATCGCAACATAATCAATAATAGTTGAGTATTGGTCAGGAAACCACAATATACTCTTATAGATCTAAGAACACGGAAAAATTGGTACAAGATCCATTCGTCCGAAAGATCAAAGAGCTTGTGTCCGCTTGCAGATGTGCCTATGCTCGGTACTGTTTAGGGTCAAGCATTATTAGGTCGTTACTAGTTCTCCTCTAGGAATTCTTGGAAATCTTGGTAGTAACGACGAAAGAATATTATTTTATCCATAAATCTACTTTTAGTGGCAAATTCGCATCCACGAATGCCTTAGACGTGATTGCAATTGCCGAAGTAGATGTCCCTTTTCTTGGACAGCAGTAATATCAGCTTCATAGGTCTCTTTTCGTTTCAAGTTCTCTCATTCAAAATAATACGCACGTAGTTCTTCTTATTATATTTGCATGGGTGTTTGAATTCCGCTGAAACGACCAAAAGCCATTCTGACTGTAATTTAGATATCATTTGTCCCTTTGGCGAACCGAACTCGAATTAGACGACAAAATCGTGGGGATGAAGGTGTTAGATTTTGCCAGAAAACCTTTTCACCATTCACCTTTGTGGTTGGCTCTCTGCGACTTCTTTTTGTTCCCAAACCTTAAAACATCGCTCACCGGAAAAAAGTACGGGTCGAACGAAGAAGTACGGAGGAGTATTTTGCAGGCCGACAAAAGACGTACTACGGAGGGGTTGCAGTAAAGCTAGGAAAAGTGTTTCGAGTTAATAGGGGATTATATATTGCCAAAACTTAAAAAAAAAAAAATGCGTTATCATTTCTAATCCGTGTATTCATCAAACAGCCTTAGTATACGAAGCTAGCTTAAGTCACAATCACAAAGCAAAATCGCATTCCTGTCATTGTCTGGTTCAAGGTTTACGATGCCACATTTGGAGCTCTTCAAAATGCTGATTGACTACGATTTATGGAACTTTTAAGAGCCTGACTCCCATAATGGTCAACCTCAACCATCATAGTTCCAGAGCAATCAAACCCTAATGACTCTTACAACCTGAATCACCCTCTCCATTAAAAGCATAAAACTGAAAGCGAATTTGGAATAAATAAATATTAGCCAAGATATCTACCTACGTTGGGAAAACTTACGGATCCTCAAACGGCAGACACAAGTGCGTCTATCTGTACAAGCTAAAATAAAACGAAAACTCAGTCAACAAAAACACAGTAGGTTGCTGCTCTCGCCAAGTGTACGGAACTAAACCTAGCGAAGATGCATTTTAATTGCACCCGCGGAGACTGTTGCAGCTGCTGGCCAACAGGTCCAATATCTTCTCCCATGCCAACATAGTCGACGATAGCCCGGCCACGTAATTAAGCATTAATAAATCCCAATAACATTTTTCCCAGACGTAGCAGAGCCTTAATGTGTGATATTTCGGTTCAATTAAGATAGCGTAAGTGTTTGTTTGCCTTGCCCATTTGCACGTGGCCACCTCCGCCGCGCCGCCGATAGACTACGACAAGCTATACTGTAGATGCTGGTCAGCAATACTTAGTAACTTTATCTACAATATTTAACAGTTTAATGGTCGCGTCGGCTTGTTCATGCCATCGCGACTAGTACTTGGGTAGTTGGACTACCTGTGGGTAATTATCGTTGTTACTACCAGACCCCGACTGTGCTGTGCTATGATTTTAATTGCTCACCTGGCATCGTGGTCTCCATTGTTTCAATGGTTTCATGGGGTCCGATTTAGAGAGTACGGACTATACACTAACTACATGATGTTCCACACAAGGCTTGCAACAAAATATGTACGTGTATGAACAGGCGAGTATATGTATGAATAAAAACTGGACCAACTTGACGCAATGACGAGGTGGCATGGACTATGCCACTCCAGCGTGTCGGTCACCACCGGCATCACCATGGAATCGAAAGTCTGTGAAGAAATTGAAAGAAATTTAATCCAAGCTTACAAAGAGGTGAAGGTGGTTGTGAAGGATCGGTATTTTGGAATTTTTTTTTTAGCGCGGCAGGCGGGCATACATGACTTTTAGGCGGACGGACGAATCCAACAGAAATGATGTTGGATTGGAGCATGAGAAATTTATTGCCTGACTTAGATGGTAATTTGTAATTAGAGCTGCCATTTGCAGCTTTGCATTCAAATCTCGGCTTGTGTTTACGTATAGCAGATTGCCGCGCACGAATGCTTTCTTAGAAATGGCTGCCACACAGTCGACCGTTACATTTGTTTCTTTCAAATTTGACAGTTCAATAGGAAGTCGCTCGTTAGATAAGCCGCTCGTGTAAATAATTCGGTTAGAGTCTGAAGGAATGCTTGACATGAAGCACTTTGCCTTTGAAAGTAAAAGTAAAAGGTTTTGCTTTGACAAGTGTCCAGCGTTAGAAGGGCCTTAAGGCTGTTTGACTGATGATACGATTTATCTAGAAAGTAATTGCCATTCTGGTAGAGTGGTTTACAAATAATTTATCTTAAAACCTAACTGAGAGTCAAGGCTTATCTCCATCAGATCATCTCAACTTTAGTACATTAACATGAATATGATGAGGGAAACTACTTTCGCGGTCATTGCACACATCTTTGCTTGAAAGATTTTATAAATCTGAAGTCTAATGCGTCGTCGTAAGATCAGTTTTAGCCAGGAACTAAACGTTAAGTAGGTAGGGGCTGTTTGATTTGGTAAAATGTCGTATAATCAGAGATATAACAGTGTGCCTGACCATCGATCTGGATGACCGATGACGATAGGAGAAGCACTGCATCATAAAGGCATTCAATGACAACTTCTGCATACATCCGCCACGTATTGCATACTATATGCAAGTTTGGCGAGAGATCCTGCCACATTCTTCGCAAAAACCATCGCTACTATGGACCCTTAGTCCTTCTTTCAGAGAGCCAAACTTATATAACTTGATATATGGTCGCAGTGAAAAAACATGAGCCGCTGGCGAATAGGTGCTTGACTTTCAACGCCATTGAAGGAAC
Organism: Volucella inanis; assembly: GCA_907269105.1. NCBI lineage: Eukaryota > Metazoa > Arthropoda > Insecta > Diptera > Syrphidae > Volucella > Volucella inanis. Next base: position 203,939,784 of record OU026153.1, on the reverse strand, counting down.
TAATTACATACATTTAAGGACACTGCAGTACTATAAGAATAATATTGTAGAAAAACCACACTAGTCACACAACAGTCATTTGTAACGCAAACTGTCCGAACAAGGAGTAAAACCAAGGAATAAACGTTCAAAGGCCTCGAGGTGACAGCGATGGAACAATTTATTTGCTGACAAGAATAAACCCCAAATATTTTACAGGATATAAGTCCGTTTACTGATCGTTTGAAAGCCGGAGTCATAATCGACTGTACTATACGTCTCAGAAGCCAAAATAAAAAGCCATTAAAAAAAGAACAACACCCCATGCCATAAGCAATAGCTGCCAACACGGATCAAGAAAATATATGCCCCTTCGAATCTTACAGACTGATTTTACTGTGCAAACTCATGTAGGCGCGATATAGGACAACGACGTTAGGGTATGAAATTGAAGTGTGAGATTGGGTCCTTCTAAGCACCTAGATGTAACACTTGTAGTCCATAAGATATAAGTACCATCCCCAAATGCAGCAGACAGACAGACAAACCAGGCATATCAAAGTCAGTATATAGACGACTAGAATCGCTATGAGCCAGAGCCTTGCCGATTCTTCAACTTTCCTTCAAATTTTGCACCACCGGCAGCAGGAACGGAGGACCAATGATGCTGCCAGAACATTATCAGAACATGCCCACGAAATTGAATGCCGTAATGAAGCAGAATGTAAAATATATCTTGCGTTTATTCTTGGTAGGATGATGGCATGAAAGAAGGATAAAGAACAATGCTAAAAATACAAGATTGAGACTGAAATTTCATAAGAGAATTCGAGCTGAAGCCTGCAGTGATGATCAAACGAACATGTTAGTTGAGACACTTTCAGTGCTTAAACACTCAAAATGTTTATTAGTCAATGGCTCTGCCGACAAGTTTTTTTTAAGCTGGAGGAACTGATCACATAAGAGCACCCACCTGCCTTTTTTAAAAAAATTTGTTCGCTGTAGCGCATGCTTAATAAATGGAATTTGTTAAGGCTGATTACCAATTTCTTAGAGATTACGTTATCCTAAGTCTTCCTTAAGACTTCATTAAAGTTTAAAAAAGGACAATAAAATTATGGGTATCGATCGGGACCTCTTGAGTTTTGTTTTGGCTCTGCAGAAATGTTTATATTTGGTCTTTGGTAGCTTATGAGGAACAAAACCTAACCAAAACGGGCCAGCTGGATTATTGACAAATGGTTTAAGGCGTTCACATGAAAAGATTGTTGTCTGTGTGGTATAGCGGGTGTGGTTTCTTTAGACATGAGGTAGTTTATGCTCCCTACCCAGCGGGAGATGATCCTTTCTTACGGTACTAGAGTCCAGGTCAATGCCGCACTCCAAGTTGAATGAAATCACCTTTCACCTTCGTCTTCTATCGAAACGTCTCCTTTATTTCCTTTGGAAAGGTTCCAGCCTCATCGCAATTGAACAGAATCGGCATCATAAGGATCATGTGTAAAGCTAACTTGGTCTAAAGATAGAGGACTCTGTCAACCAATTGCCTTCTGAGCCCAAGGTATTCTGCGTATGATTTCATCCCTGATGTCGTTGATGCTTGCATCTGTGAGCGTAAGCTATACGAAGTCCTTAACTACCTTGCTCAAAGTTATAACTGCCAACGTTGACATTCTGGACAAGCCGTCAGTCGGTGATGTGCGTCTTTTCTGATGACAGCACACGTTTTGTTTTGCTGTCGCAGCCAAAAATGCGTATAAAAATATTTTATGGTCTGGCCTGACTTCATACACCAAAGCAAAAACTTTTAATGTATTTTTGAATTTTAGAATTTACCGTTTCAGAAAATTTAGGTCATAGAAATTAAAAAAAAAAAACTCTGAAATTATCTCTTTGGTTAGAAGCAACATTTCCAAGGCAGCTCTGCTGAATGCCTTGAAAATCTTTTGTGTCTTAGGTATAATTCTACTCATATAAGGATCAGATGTCAGTTGCAACCTGTTCATTGTGTGCAAATTGCAATTGATATTACGAAAATCTTTATTTCTCGCCTCCGCTATTTCTTTTGGTAGCATAGATACATATAACAACAAGTGGTCTGTACAATTAGTTTTTTGTGAACGGTTGGCAACATAGGATGCCTTTTATATAGGGTTTTCTAACAACGACTTGACAACTTTTTTTTAAAATAAAAGGCAAACCATTTGAGATATTTCAAAAACTTTATTATTGGCTTGAAGTACAATCAAAACATTTATGAATGGAACTCGACTTCGTTCATATGGCCAACGGCCGCTATTTTGCGTTCAATGTTGGCTCTGAGCTCTTCCAACGTCGTCGGCGTGTTAGCATAAACCAATGACTTAACATAGCCCCACAGAAAATAGTCAGGCGGCGTTAAATCGCACGAACGAGGCCATGTCTTGAGATAACACGCTCACCATACTTACTCTTCAATAAATTGATTGTGCTGTGTGGCTTGTGGCACCATCCTGTTGAAACCACATGTCGTCCAAGTTCATATCTTCCAATTCGGGCCAAAAAAAATCGGTGATCATGGCGCGATAACGTGACGTGACGATCTATCGTCGACGAAAAAATATGGCTCAAACAGTTATTTTTTGTTGATGAAGTAATGATTCATGAAGCACATGTGGGTTTTCACCCGTCTAATAACGCATATTTTGCTTATTGACGAACCCATTGAGCCAAAAATGAGCTTTGTCACTGAAGATGAGTTTGCGATGAAATTCATCATCTTGGAGCATCTCCAGAAGCCAATCGGAGAACGTACGTCGGTTCAAATGGTCCATCGGCTTCAATTCTTGAGTCAGCTTGATCTTGTAGGGGTGTAAACCAAGATCCTTACTCAAAATACGCCATAATGTGGTCTGAGCGATGCCCAATTCTTGAGAACGCCGTGGAATTGACTTATTTGGAACATTTGCTACTGATGTCTGAATGGCAGCGATATTTTCAACACTTCGACCAACCCGTTGCCTCACTGACACGGCAACATCGCACAACGAATATGTACACCCTGACTGACTCAAACTGCAACTAATTTCAGACTGCTATAATTCCAAACCGTTCATGACAGTGAGCTCAAATTTTGACACATGACAGATAATTTCATTATTTACAAGCCTTTTAAACGATTTGCGTCTCAGTTGTGTTGAAAATTTTTTTCTGCGATGGAATTCAAACGTGATAGTATGATTGCTTTATAGTATATTTGGCTGGAAAACCACAAGTAGATATCGTTGGAGCCCTTTAGCACCTCAACGTGAATAAATCATTTGTGTCTCGAACCATAGCTCGTTACCATGATACTGGCAGCGTTGCAAAACGCCATGGAGGTGGTCATAAAAAAACAGCAACATCGGCAGAAATGGTTCGGAAAGTGAAGGCTCGAGTTGAGTTCAGCGAAATCGGCATCGAAGTGCAAGAAAAATGGCTCGTAAGCTCAACATATCATTGGAACGCATACAACACATACTGAAAAATGAGTCTGAGCTCAAGCAATTGAAGTTCCAAAAAACACACTATCTTACACCGCAACAGAAAAAAGTTAGAGTTGAAAGAGCGAAGGAGTTGCTACGCTCTCACGAAAGTGGTGAGTTGCAGAATTTGGTATTTTCCGATGAGTTGCCATTTGTTATCGAGCAATATGTCAACAAACAAAATGACCGAGTTTACTTGCCAGAGTGGTCCTTTGACGCTGTCCTTTACACCTTCGGACGGCCACCAGAAAGCAGACAGCACCGACTGTGATGGTTTGGGCCGAAATAACCGCCGATGGCGATGTCTTCGCTCGTATTTTTGGACCGTGGCGTCAAAATTATTGCAATCATATACCGTGGAACTGTCTTAGAGGCAGTACTGAAGCGTTGGGCAAACAATTATTTAGGTCGGAGATCATGGACATTTCAGCAAGACTCGGCACCGTCTCACAAAGCGGGCGTCAACCAAGATTGGTTAAAAAACAATGTTCCACACTTCATTTCTTCGGCACAATGGATTGCAAATTTTCCGGTTGCAAATCCGTTGGATTCCTCTGTCTGAGGTATTTTGAAGGCGAAGTTTTGCACTAAAAAATACCAATGTTTGGACCACCTCAAACAAGCACTTCGCCTGGAATGGGCCAAAATACCGCAGAGCCACTTGCGTGCAGCGTGCGATGCTTTCTTTGGCCGTTTCAAGGCCATTATTCGCGCCAAAGGTGGACATATTGAAAATTTCTGATACAATTTGAAAATTGATGTATTTTCCAACATTTTTTCCTCTGGCACAATAAAATTTATCAAACAATAAAAAAATGTTCGAATGTTCATGTGCTGCCGCAGTGTACAGCCTAAAATATCTTTCGTATATGCAGAAATTCGATCATACCTGCGTAGTTGGTGAATATACCTGACAGTATCATTGAAAGCTACTTGCAATGTATGAAAAGACAGCGAGTCGAGGCTTCTGTATACCACTCCTTCGTATGATATTATGGGCAAAAGCTTTCTATGTGTTTCAAGCGGAGTAAAACTAGCTGAAATCCACAATTTGCGTAAACATCCATAAGCCCGACCAATTACGACATAGATGTCATTGTAACAAGGTAGGTGTCGATTTATGACAAAACCAAAGCTTAATGTAGTATCAACTACCTTTATTTAAGTACCTGATAGTAAGATATCTGGCACAGATCTGTAAGAGATAGGTATGACTTGGCATTTACTTGGGTTTAGTACTAGTCCATTAGTCATTGCCAATTGACTAATCGCTACCAGCTCCTCATTTAACAGTGAAACAAGCTCGCCCATCATATGAGCTGGCTTCGAGGAATAAAGTTTCACATCGTCAGCATAGAGATGAAAAGACACGTTGCAAATCGGCGGTAAGTCATTAATGTGCAGGCAGAACATAATGGGCACTAAAATTGAACCCTGAGGTACACCTTACACCAAGGGTTTAAACTCGGAGTATGCATCGCCTACCATTACCCTTTGCAACCAATCACTCAAAAAGCTACCGATAAGCCTTGCTGCTATGTCACTAAACCCAAAATATTGTCGCAGTTTCCAACCATGTATGAAATGATTGACCTTGTCAGAGGCCCTTGTGAAATCAAGGTTACAAAGAGCAAGGTTAGAAATCCCTTATTAAATTCAGTCCTTATACCATCTAATATATTCACCATAGCAGACGTGCAGGTATGACCTGTTCTAAAGCCGAACTGGAGGGGGCTCAGCAAGGAATTTACAGACAGGTGATCCTTAATTTGCATCGCCAGTACTCTTTTAAAAACCTTAAAGAAACATGGTAGAATGCTGATGGGCATGTCAACATTTGCAATAGCTGCTTTGGGTTTCTAAGAGACAAGTATGACTTTTGCACGTTTCCAGGGCAAAGGAAAGGTTGAAGTCATTATACTAGGTGGAGTGAAAAGTAATCTCTTTGATCGCCAGAATGCGCTGCTACTGCAAAAAGGTGCCTTGAAGTCCGTTCCTATTTAGACAGATATGCCAAATTTCAGTGCGATACTGTCTTTAGTTTTGCTTTGACAGCTGATTGTTGTTGACGTGTTTGGCATCATGTTGAGTATGGACGAAAATGATTTTCGTTCTCTCATAAAACATTATGTTTTAAGAGGCAAAACGGCGAAAGAAACAAAAGAAATGTCGGATAAATATTATGGGGCTAATGCTCCGTTAGATGACACCATCAAATATTGGTTTCGAGAGTTTCGTGGTGGCCGCAACTCCACTACCGATCAAGTCCGCAGCAGCAGGCCCTCCGATGCGGTTACAGAGGACAATGTCAAAAACATACATGAAATGGTGTTGGCTGACCAGAAAGTGAAGGTGCGCGAGCTAGCAGATACCACAAAGATTAGTACTGAGCGCACACGACATATTTTGGGCAATATTCTGCCTATGAAAAAGTTATCCTGCCGCTGGGTGTTGCTCATACTCACTCCTGACCAAAACCAAAAACGTGAAAGCAATTCGAAAGAGTGTTTGGACTTGCTGATGCGGAATCGGCCGGACTTTGGCGTCGATTGGTACCCGTTGAATACCAGAGAATAAAATGAGTGCCCGTTAATGGACTGAAGCCGGCACGAGTGCTCCGAAGCGGCCGAGGCAGGCTCGATGAGTTGGAAAGGTTATGGCGTCGGTTTACTGGGGTTGTCATGGCATACTCTTCGTGGACTACCTCAAAAAAGAAAATTATTGGAGCGAATGCAGGCCGAAATCGATACAAAATGGCCTCACATGAAGCGAAAAAAAATTTTTTTTTGCAAGACAAACCACCGGCGCACAAGAGCATCGCAACCACGGCTAAAATCAATAACTTACGCCTCCAGTTGCTGTCGCATCCACCGTATTGGCCCAATTTGGTTCCCTCAGACTATTATCTCTTCCCAAACCTCAAAAGATGGCTCATCAAAAAAAAATTCAGCTCACGCGAGGAAATCATCGACGCCACGGAGGAGTGTTTTGCAGACATTCCAGAAAATTACAATACTTTTCGGATGGGATCAAGAAGATCAGCCACAATCTGAAGATCAGCTTGATGTTTCTGTCAGGTTCAACTTCATTTAACAGAAAGGAATCATTTAGATCATTTAAGTCTAGAGTACAACTACTTCTAATTTTATCAATCGTGCCAATCTGACGTAGGTTTCCCCACAAACTTTTTGAAGGTAAGTTGCTTAGTTGCTTAGTTTAGAGGAGAAATAGTGATGTTTTGATGCACGAACGGTTTACGTGCAGTTTTAAAAATACTCCAGTTGACGGGAAAACGTGTGAGCAAAAGAGCCAGTCCATTTTGTATAGCTTTAGGTTGATTTCGTTCCTTTTTTTTCTTGACGTGATCTTTCCCACAAAGTTGTGCATCTAAAGTTATTCCTAGGTATTTGGCATAAGAAATTTGGGTATTGTTGATGAATATCGGATTTTTATTTATTCTTTTCTTTGTAAAGTCAAAATGCACAGACTCTGCGTCATTTATTTTTATTTGTCGCTTTTTCGCTGCGTCTTTTGCTGTTTTACCGTCTGACAGAACTGCTGTATCATCAGCGAATGTAGCTACTACGCTGTTTCGTGGGGTAAGTAAATCATTGGTGAGCAAAAGTTAGAGTGTGGGACCCAGGATACTTCTCTGAAGAACTCCCGCTTTTATTTCTCTTAGTCCGGAGTACGCATCTTCTTGATTATTTCGAAATAAATGAGGCGTATTAGTAGAATATTGTTCTTTTCCATCTGCAGGATCATGTACGTATATAAAGATTGTGTTGGAAAATTTAGCGTTGATATAAATCGTCATAAAACGCTTTTACCCATAGGATTCTAATTCGCTTAGTCTGAGTACCATGAGAAATCCGTCCTCAAAAAGATGACTCTTTTGTTATTTGAAGCAATCGGCTTAGTACGAGTAAACACATATATCACAATTTTTCCAACTTTCCTTGTCCTATCGCACTTCTTAGATGGCGATTATATCGGATAGTCTAGAACCTAGACTAGTTGGTTGGGTGCATCCGTTCTATTAAGGAATCTAACATTTCATATGCTAATCTGAAGTTCGTTATCAAAATCTCATTCGTATAGACAGTCAACAGTTGATCTTCCTTACCTCTGGCTTTTTATTGCTTCGTAACAGTGTGACTTTTTGGTGATCGAGTAGTTAGCCCTCCGTATGGTCTCTGATTTGTTGGAACAGACATTTGAAATTGTAGGTACAGCGGTGGATATCAGTGATGATGATGCCGGTCAGTAACAACTCTGATCTTATATCACACATCCATCGTATGTCAGCTTATGTTTGTGAGTTTTCAAGGTCCTGACTATAGATGACATGATTGATTTTATTAGCATAATTCTTCCGTCAAAAGTTTACGATGAACACTGCTTCTGGGCAAGGTGGTTACCTTGCTGACATTTAGAACTGTAAAAAGTTTCAATAATTTTCCTTAATTTCTATGTCCAACACCAAAATCTGATGTTCACCAATAAGCTACTTCGACACTCCATCATAAATGAAGCTTCGATCAGCTTAGCGGATAACAACATTATCTATGAGAACGTCCTACAACACAAGGTCTTTATTTGCAAACATCTTCCCATTGATTAAACCTTACACGTCTTCTCAGAATTGTCATCTCTTTGTTTGATTTCAAATATATAAGCTGCTTCCAAGCCGGCTGCAATTACTACTCTGCTTTTGTTGCAAAATCCTCACAGGAGCATTATTAAGGATACCCTGTAAGAAGCGACATACCCGTCCAAGTGAAGTCATACTTATACTTGGTACCTGTTGCAATTTTAAGATCTCCTCTAAGTCTAACCACTCAATTTTCCCAACTCAATCCATCTGCCTGCAGCTATACATCCGATCCTCGTACATTGTACAAAAATAATTTACAAAATCTTTCAATCGAATATAAATAAATCCGTTGCACGTTGGATCATCAATTACCGACACAACGTGCCTACGAGTCAACCGACGAACATATCATTCGAACACCCATAGTCAAATGGTTCTACCAAGTCTCCAAGAGTACGTTTTGTATCTATCACACATCATCATCATCAGTATCATCATCATTATTGAAGGCGCACCATAATACCCAGCTTATTATCAGTCCGGCAAATCACGATAATCAAACTATGATTTGTGGTTATTGATTTTGATGCCATTACCTAGCACTTTGTTCCATGGCGATGGAAGTACCAGTGCTCCATGGACATATGGACATACCCACGCGGAACATGATAAATCTTCTCCAATCCTCACTTTGGATTCGGACTGCCAGAACAACGAGTAAATGTAAATTCAAAGATCAGGGCAAGGCGCACACCATAGTTCTTAATATTTCATTGTGGACCGCTGATATCGAAAAATCAACACAACGCAACAGCACGTGCAAAATCGACCACAGAGGATAGAAAGACGAACGACAAGCTGAAACACGCCATACCATACGTAGAGAGTAGGTCTGAGCGTTTGAAAGGAACTTGGACGAATCTTGACCAATGTGGAAGCCTTGATTTGTGGCATTCATTACAGCGCATTTGCGTTTGAGAAATTCCTCGAGGGTCAAGCAGAAGGTCAACAAATAACGCCATGAGTCCAAGTGAGCAAACCATTCAACAGCAGGGTGGTGAGTTCCAACCTCCAGGTGGTGATCCTAGTGATCATGGTGATCATGGTGATAGTGGTGATCGTTATGCCCATTTTGTGCTGGGTATTCATTCTGAAATCACGCTGGACAACTGAACAAATGAGAGATTTGATTAGCAATAGTTTACGGCCGCAATAGATGAAATTTTGAGTTTTGCGAGATTAGTGCGCTATGGCGCACACTTTTTCAAATTGCTCCGAGGTTGGAAGGAGCCTCGATATTCTGAGAAATCGCCAAAGCATTTGATATCATTAGTAAGAGCCTATTTTTAGAATCGAGTGCGCGTGCCGGATGATTCTATGAGTCGGTGACGATGTCCAAGCGGCACTACGGAACTGAATTCGTACGTATCTGTGTGATCGCCAATAATCAGTGATGCGGTGGAGTTGTGTTAGATGGAGAATATGAGGATGAGTATTGGTATGTAAATGAATTCGAATACACGGCAGAGAAGTGTGGATGAGATACAAAATTCTTTGATTGCAAACCAAACGATTCAGAGGGGAGTCAACTGAGAGTCTAATTGAAACAAATTAACGACAATCAGGAAATTGAATAAGCGCCATGGAGTCGCTGATCTGATTAGTCTTTTGCAAATACCCTTAAGAATCAGCACACTTTCATGAGGATTCGTTGCATTTGGAAAATCTCTAAATAAGAGATTTATCTGTTTACTTATGGTATTCTTTAATTTTTCTATGAAAATTTTGAATTCTTTTCTGCCTGAGGCCATAGGAAAAATTCCTTCTACCATTGTAGGATGGTCGGTAACGTCTTAAATGACAAACATCCTCATATGCAATGACACCCGGAATGGTGGTTGGAAATTCAAAATGCATCAGAAAATAGAAACTACCTATTACATGTACATGTGTTATAAGGATATAACTGCCTTGAACTATCCTCTTGCCTATTAACTCCAACAACCACTTCATTGGACGGGATAACGACGGAAACTTTGATTTTAAACTTTACCAATCGAAAACGATGAACAGTCCGTTTATTAAATATCGAGGCTCCACTCAAAGTATTCCAAGAAGGTTCTCAAACTGACAGTATCTAACAACTAACTCATGAGTTTCAGATGATACAGATCTTGGTATTGAAAGAGATAACGCCACATTCAAACTTTTAACCTTAACACTAGCTCCACTATAAATACTCGTTAGTATACTCTTAAACCCACTTTCGGCTATACTTTAAAATATCGTGATTCTTTCCTAAGCCGTATAACTAACTCACTCAGAGAATGCCCTGCAGAGCACTCTATTTACTAGTCATTACAACTTGTAAACATTTAAGACCAATGCACATCGGTAACTCTCATTACGGCAGACCGGCAAAAGAAAACATGTGAAGCTCTAATGCCGTAAGCAACTTGGAGTAGTCGTAGATACGGAATAGCACCAACTCTAGAAATGAATTTTGCAATAGATGTAAAAAGTACTTCAACAGGTTACTTGTTGAAAAACATCCGTACATTACCGTTCTCTTGGCCGTCGCGCATGAAGACGACATTGCATATTTACGGAAGGAGGACATGCAGTCAGGCCGGATCACATAGCCTCCAAAGTGTTGGGCACAGTAAAATTTTGTTTTTAGACGGCTACACGAAGAATTTCAACAACTACCGATGGATAAAACTGATGCGACACACTATGAAAGATAATATTAAAAGAAGCTTACTACTTACGCCTTTAAGCTAGCAAATCAAGTCTGGTTAGATGACACTGGCTCAAATTTATGATTAACTCCTACTCTCAAACCCACATAGCGAAGCCTGAGCAGACCAATGTTAGTTTCACATACCTCAGTGAGGCTAATGGCATCGCGACGTTCAGTCAGACCATTTGTGCAGGGGTTTGTTAGACCCTGGTACTCGAAGCTAGGTATTGCTCGAAAGGGTAATTTCGACACAGTTAAACAAAAAAAATCGAATTCAGAAGCAACCAACAAGTGGGTACGCTGGGTACCACTACTTGTGGTACTACTACCACTACTGCGACTGCTACAAAAGTGAGACGACGAAAGTCATATGCTATATTTCCAAATTCGATTGATCAAAAATCCCGGAATTTATTTATAATAAAAATACAAGTTTATCCATCCAAATCTATATTGTTCCCTTCAAAATAATCCCCATCGACTGCAATACACTTATGCCAGCGCTTGATCCAATCCTCGAAACATTTTTTATATTCGGTATTCGGTATGTCCATCAGTGCTTCCTGCGATTTTTTTATTACTTCCTCTCGGCTGCTAAAACGCGTTCCCCGTTGTGGTTTTTTAACTCGATTGAACAGAAAAAAGTCACAGGGAGTCAAATCAGGTGAATTCGGTGGGTGTTCGATGGTATTTGTTGCATTTTTCGGCACTGTGCGACGGTGCGTTATCATGGGTGCAAAATCCACGAGTTTTTTGCCCACAATTCTGGTCTCTTTCGGGGAATTGCTTCGCGCAAACGTCTTATAACGCCCAAATAATACTCATGATGCACTACACCATTGTAATCCATAAAAACCGTGAGCTTTGTCTTCTTTTTTGACTAGAAACGACCAACATTTCTCTTACTTCATCAATATTTTTGTCGATTTTCGATGTCGATAGCCTGCCACTGCGTTCATCATCTTCGATTGACTTATGACCACTTTTGAACCGCTCGTGTCACTGGTAAACGACCGTTTTCTTTAGAGAATCGTTGCCGAAACACTTTTCCAACATTTTCAACGTTCGCGCACCATTAAATCCGTTTTTTACGCAAAATTTAATACAAGTTCGTTGTTGCAAATTTAAATCCATTGGCTACGTAACTTTTACAAATGTCAAACTATGACGCTAATATTTATAGGGAATGTCAACAACAGATGTACCAACTTAACAAAAAAAAAAAAAAACAGAACTCAAGTCGGAACAATGGGAGCGCCAAACGGTGGTTATTCCGTTTTTTTTTTATCAAGGTGGTATCTTCATGCCCCTTCATAGGATAAGGGTACAGTGCCATAGCTATGACATTAAAATTGTCCTATCGGTGATTTTAATACAAACCTAGAGCCTGCACGATGCCACCTCCGAATCCGATTCAAGCTAATTTCCTTTGCTGTGGATCGAAACATTGTCAGTCACAACAGTTAGTACGCGGTACCCACATCCCAATATATACAAGGGGCCTTGGAGGACTCCTGATCAATCAACCGTCAACCAGATTGGCTACATTTCGATCGAAGCAAGGCACTCCTTTAATATTATGGAAGTCCGAACGTTCCGAGGACCATTATCTTGTTGTAGCAAAGGTATGGTTGCAGATATCCCGAACATCGCTAAGAGAAGCTAATACTGTGAAAAATATTTACGTCGGACGCCTACAATCGCAACATATCGTCAAATCTCCCTTAGTTTTTTAAGAAATCCTATGCCGCCAGCATCAAGTATTGAAGACGATTGGCAACATTGACGAAAAGCCATCAAAGATGCCACCTCTGATTTCCTGGGATTCTTTAGGCCACCACAACGGTGGCAAGCATATGCAGCTATGCAAAAAGCTTATAAAATTGCACCGCATGGAAGGACATGGAAGGAGAGAAAAACACCGGCTTTTCGGAAGAAAAAATAAGGAACATGAGATGTGAGCGGTCGAGAAAAATGAGATACACTACTCCAGGAAAGAGATTCAGGTATTTTATCAAAAGGTTAAAAATACATGCCGCAAATACAAACTCCGAACGGAAGCCTATAGAAACTAACAAGGGAACATCGTAGTAGAACCGCAGTCGATACCGAAGATTTGAAAATAGCATTTCTGTAGACCGTATAACGGCGGTGGCGAACCAAATACTGCTATGAGGCAGAATTAACCTTTCGACCTGGGGAATTGAACAACAATTTCGTCTACCTGACCAAAAGTTAGCCATATCAAAGCTTATTTCCAACTACGTAAGCTGCTGGAGCAAACGACCTGACCGCCGAGCTCTTAAAAGCGGTAAGCAGCATACTCATACAACAACTCATATGATCTCAGATCAAACGAAGAATAACCCTTATCAATCACTTCTTGCTATGAAGGGAAGAAAGCTATGGCGCAGAGGCATGGACTTTATCAAAAATGGATAATTAGAGGAAAATTTTTCGGTTAGTTTTCGGTCCCTTTTGCGCAGATGGTGAGTGGAAGAGGACATGCAACGACGAACTGTATGGGCTGTACAGCGACATTAACTTTTCCAGAAGAGTGAAGATCCAACGACTAAGATGGCTAGGTTATGTAGAGGGGATGGACACCATTGCTCTGGTCCAAAAAATCTTCGAGTCCGTAAAACAAAGTCGAGTCGGCGCACGCAAGTGGAAGAAGACCTTAGCCAACTTAACGTGCGAAACTGTAGACAGCTAACTAAAGATTAAAGACTGGAGACGCTTGTTGGGTGAGGCTCAGGTCCACCCCGAAATGTAGCGTCACTTTAAGTAAGCTGTCAAACCTTCAATATTTTTAAAATATTGCTCAGCAGTGAAAACGCTTTGTTTTGTCATGTAGCGCTCCATTTTTGACCCTGAAATGTTAGCTGTCTTTTTTCGTTGGCAGCACTTTTCACCACAAGTGGCGCAAGATTTTTTTTTTTCTTTTTTTGTCCCAAGAAGTGAGTGTTACTATGAACTGAGTCTCTGAGAGTACATACTCAGTGTAGGTGCCATCAGATGTTCTGAGCGATTCCAGCCGGGTTAATTTTCGATTTTTTCCAAAAGTCTATATAAGTGAAACTCTTCGGAATGTGAATTAACTACTTGTATTCGTCTTGTATCGATCTGTAAAGACTGCAGTCTTAGTCTTCAGTGTTGTTTCCACGCTGAACACATTAGTTCAAAATACTTGTTTACGGCACAGTTCAGATTCTTCCTTTTACTTTCTTCTGAGTATAGAAGGAGCGTTTACAGTCTAACCTATCTATAGATAGCATATCTGTTAGATCGGATTAAGTCCGTTACGTGCTGTCTTATTTTCGTAACAAATATTGCCCAGCAGATAATTGCCTCTCCTGTTGTTTTTGCTGTTGCCCCAAAAAGTATTCTAAGCATTAGCATTGCCTCATATGATAAACCTCGTCCTCCTGGAATCACAGTACTCAATAGGTTCGCTGCATCTCATAGAGATCGCTCAAATTGCTTAAGCTCGCAAACGGTAGCAAAAATTATTCAATAGATCTGGCGTTCAAAAACCAAAGAAACATTAATGTTTGAACTGTCTAACTATGTCAAACAATCTGATAGTGCCATGTGCGCTTCTGTATTATTTAAGCTATCCCATTTGAATTTTATGAATATTACAACTTTGACCCTGAATTGTCCAATAAAAAACCATATTTTCTGTTCCAAAGTCTTCTCAAAAGCCATCATTTATCAGCTCATGCTGGACTGTAGAGGAACGAAATTCGAATGTCCATCTCTTGCCAGCAATAAAACTTTGATTGGAATATTCCCTCCACTCAGATGACTAACATCTGTAGCTTATTCTATCAGGAATTGTTAAGACTCTCATCGTTTACCATTTGTGTTCTTAGTTTCAAATGTCTTCGCTGTCATTTTCAACAAACACACTTCGTTTCGGTGATAATCATCTAATTTATGCGGCTTTACCAGACACGTTAGGCTTCGTTTTACTATTGCTCTGGTTATAGTAGTACGAATACCTCACTGGCAGACTCCACAATCGACAATCTATGGTACGTAACGTATCCATCCAATGGATACGGAATTCCCAGCACAAATCTACTTATCGAAATAATTTCCTTTTGAAATACTTTCAACAGCAACATAAGTCGATTCAAATTAACACGAAATGGAAATTATATACGAATGCAGAGAGGCAGGCCTCAAGACTGGAGGAAGGATGGTCCATGGTGCTGATGCTGGTGCTGGTGCTGGTGCTAGTGACGGTACTAGTACTGGTTCTCTCCAGTACTGGTAATGTCAGTGTTCGATGGAAGTGCGAATACATTTGGAGCATCCTCGCCTGACATGAGGCTCGTTGGTTACATAGTTGCGCGCCTTGCATCCTGGTTATCTGAGTGTGTGGTGTTAAATGAGTACATGCAATGCATGTCAATATGTTGAAAATTTAAATCAATCGCTTCATAGAACGTTTCCCCGTTGTTCCTAGTCGATGGTCATGAACATGCAAGGAATTGGGCTTCTTTTTTTTTATTGGATTAGTTGTTGTTGTTGATGCTGTTAGTGTGGCTTGGTACTTGGTCTATATTTGGCCTTTGATGCGATGTATTGTGTGATGTTGTGGGGCATGTTTTTGGTTTTAATGAAAATCGTGCTCTCAGCACTCACTCAGGTTTGAAAAAGTTTTTCTTTTTTGCAAGAAGTTTCGGTTCTTCACACCTGAAGTCGAGATTTAAGAGAGCTGCATATGGTATTCCAAGTTTGCATTGATCGGCTCATATCTTTTCCCTAAATGTAAGAAATTATGTCTGCAAAATAAGTTTCAGTCTTGAAATAAGATTCTTCTTTTAAGACTTTTTTTAAGAATGCCAGGACGTTTCTGTTTTCGTAATTGGTCCTCGTTGCAGTTTGCTCTTGATCGACACATTTGACTCGGTGTGCATGAAATGTTGAGCACTCTGTTGACGAATAATCTATACACAGTCTGCCGACGATCACGACGATCACAATCAGACCACTGATGATCAGTCTATTAACGAGCGATCTGTTGGCGATTATTATTCTTATGATAAGTCATTTCAGCAGGTTGATCAAGAATCACAGTCATAAGTCAAATTTAACTTATCCCTATTCCTACTGTCCACAAGAAGTACCTTTTCCAAAATCAGAGCTGTTTATTAAGCCTATAGCTTCAACTTCTAAAAATTGTTTTCTTTCCTAAAAGAAACAAGCAGCAATAAACAATAACTTCATTTAAAAAGAAGATTTGGATTGAAATTGAACAATGAGAGCAATTTGAGAGCATACTCTTGTGCATTTCATCGTGCACTGCAGGTTATTTAAAAAACTAGAAAGGCCCGTAGTGCGCATAAGTGCGATTCAGAACGAAAATGCTTGACCAAAAGTAAAACTAATACTACAGCTTCCATAAAAGATATCACAAGATAGGATGCAAAATTATCTTGGGAAATTAAGTCAGATCTACCCTCAAAGACTTGTACAAAAGCTTTCGCTTTGCAGTGATCTTCATAGTGAAAAATCATTTAACCTATAGTTAAACTTAAATCCGGATCGCCGAAACTAAGAACCTTATTAGGGAGCACTCTTATGACCTGTTAGACGAAAACGTACCTCGCTCAAAGCGAGAGCGAAAACTTCAATGCCAGTACAGCTTTTTGGAAACGACAATAGATAATGGATCCTTGCGAACAGAATTTTGCAGCTGCGCGCAATACTGCGAAAACTTGCACAAACAACCACTGACGAATCTGACTCACTTTAGATACATACGAGGGCAGTTTGGTGAATACCCGGATTAGAAATGACAACGCAACTTTTTAAGGTTTTGACAATTTATTTTTCAATATAATACCCTTCAATTCGATACACTTTTCCCAACGGTGCTGCAATTTTTTTAACCTCTCCGTATAGTATGACTCCGCTCCTGCGCAGCAGCGATGATTTCATGGTTCGGCGCGTACTTCATTTCGTTGAGCGATATTTTATTCTCCAAGTTCGGAGAATACGGAGGATGGGGAAACAATTCGTAGTGCAATTCGACCAATTTGGCTGTGGCGACTGCGGAGATGTGAGCCGGTGGAATGAAAAGTAACCTCCTTGGGAATGAAAAAAAAAATTTTTTAATGTTTTTTTTATTTTATCCAACATAACACATAACACATAGACATAAGAGAGGGCACTACTAGCATTTTCAATTAGTACCAACCTTCAAAAGATACGTGTATAAATTTGACAGCTATCAGACGATTAGTTTTCGAGATATAGCGTTGTGAGTGAAGCAACTTTTGTTATTGTGAAAAAAAAAATGGATTTAAAGCAATTTCGTGTGTTGACTTATTATTGCTTTTAATGGGAAAAAATGCAACCGATGCAAAGAAATGGCTTGATAAGTGTTACCCAGACTCTGCACCAGCTGAACGAACCATTCGCAAGTCGATTGAAAAATTTAAAAAGTGTCATACAAGCACCGAAGATGATGCACGCAGTGGACGTCCAAAAGAGGCTGTTTCAGATGAAAACATCAAAAAAGTCCACAAAATGATTACGAATGACCGTAAAGTGAAGTTGATCGAGATAGCCGAGGCTCTGAAGATATCAAAAGAGCGTGTTGGATATGTCATACACGAATATTTGGACATGCGAAAGCTCTGTTCAAAGTGGGTGCCGCGTTTGCTCACAGTCGACCAAAAACAACAACGCGTTGATGATTCAGAGGAGTGTTTAAAACTGTTCAACCGCAATAAAGCCGAATTTTTGCGTCGGTATGTGACAATGGATGAAACTTGGCTCCATCACTTCATACCAGAGTCAAATCGGCAGTCAGCTGAGTGACGAGCAGACGACGAACCTAGTCCAAAACGACCAAATACGCAACAGTCGGCTGGCAAGGTTATGGCATCCGTATTTTGGGATACACATGGAATAATTTTAATCAACTATCTCCAAAAGGGTCAGACTATCAACAGCGATAGACTATTACATTGCGTTGTTAGAGCGTTTAAGGGACGAAATCGCAGAAAATCGGCCGCATTTGAAGAAAAAGAAAGTGCTGTTTCATCAAGACAATGCACCGTGTCACAATTCGGCTACGAATTGCTTCCCCGCCTTCGGGTCATCGGGCCTTTCGGTCATCGCCGAAACTGAGGCCTATTTTGAGGCTAAACCGAAATCGTACTACAAAACTGGTATCGAAAGATTGAAAAATTGTTTCAATCAGTGTATCGCCCTCGAAGGCAACTATATTGATAAATAAAGTTGAGTTTTGTGTTTTACTATAAAACGGCACTGACGGCCCATGTCGCCGATGCTCTTGTGCGCTGCCTCATGTGAGGCCGTTTTGCAGCGATTTCGGCTTTAATCGCTCCAATAATGCACAGTAATACTCGCTGTTGATGTTTTTTTCTTTTTCGAGGTACTCCACGAAGAGTATGCCATGATAATCCCAGAAAACCGACGCCATAAACTTTCCGACCCATCGAGCCTCCCTCGGCCGCTTCGGAGCGCTCGTGCCGACTTCAGTCCATTGCCGGGCACTCATTCTGTTTTCTGGTATGTGATAGTGAATGCAAGTTTCATCAACAGTTACCAATCGACGCCAAAAGTCAGCCCGATTCCGCACCAGCAAGTCTAAACACTCTTTCGAAGTGCTCTCGCGTTCGTGTTTTTGGTTAGGATAACTTTTTATATGCAGAATATTGCCCAAAATATGGCATGTGCGCTCAGTACTAATCGTCGTGATATCTGCTAGCTTGCGCACCTTCACTTTCCGGTCAGCCTACACCACTTCATGTATTTTTTTGACACCGTCCTCCGTAACCACCACGTTAGTGGAGTTGCGGCCACCACGAAACTTTCGAAATCAATATTTGACGGGGTAGGCTGACTGAGCACTAGCCCCATAATATTTATCCAACATTTCTTTAGTTTCTTTCGCCGTTTTGCCTCTCAAAAAATAATGTTTTATGAGAGAATGAAAATCGTTTTTGTCCATACTCAACATGATACCAAACACGTTAACAACAATCAGCTGTCAAAACAAAACTAAACGCAGTATCGCACTGAAATTTGGCATGTCCGCCTTAATATGAACGGACTTAAAGGCACCTTTTTGCAGTAGCAGCGCATTCTGGCGGTCAAGGAGGTAACTTTTCACCCAACCTAGTTTTTTGGTGGAAGATGACTTTTTTCTTCGCCAAATGTAGTCGTTTTTCTCTTAATCAGCGGTTAATCGGCTCAATAAATCGACGTAGTATGTTCCTATGATTCTTTTTCCCTTCCCCAAATAGTCAACGTGGATCACACCTCGCCCGTTCAACGAATAAAACCCATTATTTCGATTGTTGTTTTGTCTCTGGTGTATACCAATGAATCCATGTCATATCGACGGTCACGAAACGACGCAGAAACTCCTTCAGATTTCGAATAAACAGAGTCAAACACATCTTTGAAGTTGTCTCACGACTGCGCTTGCTCTCCGGTCTAAGCAATAGCAGCACCCATCGCGCCTACAGCTTTTCCATGCCCAAAATCTCGTGCAGGATATGGCTAACGCGTTCAGTTGAGGTGCCTGCTATCTCAGCCAACTCGTGTATTTTCACTCGGCGGTCCCCCAATACGAGATCATGGATTTTGTCCCCGGTTTCCTTTGTTGTAACCGTTTTTGGGCCACCTGGGCGCTATTCATCAAAAACCGATGTGAGGCCACGGCAGAACTCTGTGAAGCAATGGTAAACGGGTGTATGGGAATGGGTCCCATATACACCATCGAAATTGAGCTTGATTTCCTCGCAGGTTTTGCCACTCAAAAACAAGAATCGGACCCGCTCTTTTTTCTTGGTCGATGTTTTCAATGGGTGTCAAAAAAAACTACAAGAGGTTATACAATACTAAATGATGGTACACTCATTTTGGCTAAGTAGTGTCACTTATCTTCCAATCCGGGTACACATCAAACAGCCCTCGTACAGTATAGCATCTAAAGTTACTCATTCATTCATCAGCAACGAAAGAATTGGCCCCATATTCTTCTCCGTTAAAATAACTGCCAGAGCCTAAGCGACAATAAACTAGATCTCCAAATAACGAAGAATTCCATAACACTGTCATACGCCGAAATGGTAGCGAAACAAAACGTCCATAAGTGTCAAAGGAAGAAAAAGCTCCTGAGAAAAACCCGGGATAGACGGCGAAAACCCGAGACAAGTATCCAGGTGTAAAAAACTACAAGGACCACAATAAAATAGTCTGAAAAAAGAGTGGTAGAAAAAGGTGTGGTAGTGGTAGTGATTAAAAATATTGGAGAAGTTTCTTACTGCGATATACTCCGAAAGGTGATCTAAATTGCTTTGGATCTGATGTATTAGGTGCGCAACTAAGTTCTGTTTCTCAATAGATTGTTCCAGCAGCAAGTGCTGGACGATTTTGACATGAGAAAAGCTTATACATATGGTAAGCAAACCGTTGGTGTTATATACTTTTGTTTATATGAAAATGTCTGATTTTGTGCCAAATAATCGTCATTTGCGGAAAGTGTTGATTTTCATCGTTCGTTTGAAGAAAACGGCAGCTAAAGCGCATCGAGATCTCCAAAAAGTTTATGGAGATGCTGCTCTAAGTGTAACAACGTACCGTGATTGGTGTCGTCACTTCAGAGAAGGTGATTTCGATGTTGACGACCGTCCACGTGAAGAACGGCCAAAATCCTTCGAAAACGCTGAATTGGAGACATTTCTCGATGAGGATCCATGCCAAACGCAAGAAGAGCTT
This sequence comes from Volucella inanis, assembly GCA_907269105.1. NCBI lineage: Eukaryota > Metazoa > Arthropoda > Insecta > Diptera > Syrphidae > Volucella > Volucella inanis. The sequence continues at coordinate 203,919,188 of OU026153.1, read as the reverse complement.
GCTTCAGCAGGAGTCACCCGCCAAGTCATTTCCAAGCGATTGCATGCGTTGGGAATGATTCAAAAACAAGAAAGTTGAGTTTCTTATAGGGATGTTGTGCGCCGTTTTTTCGAATGTCAACAATTTCTCCAGCGGCAAAAAAGGAAAGGTTTTCGGGATGGGTGATGAAAAATGGATGCATTACAGTAACTCAAAGAGAAGAAAGTCATGAGGACTGCCCGGTCATGCGTCCTCCTCATCGTATCGGCATAACCTTTTTCTGTGTATTTGGTGGGACCAGGTCGGTAGTATTAATTATGAACTGTTGAAACCCAATGAAACTAATACTAGGGAATGCGATTGAGCCGAGCACTGCTCGAAAAAACGAAAAAACGATACAAACAGAGGAACGAAAAAGTGATTCTACAGCATGACAACCTTCGGACTCACGTTGCCAAACCCGTTAAATCCTACCTGGAAACGCTTAAATGGGAAGTCCTACCCCATCCACCATATTCCTTAGATATTGCGCCGTCAGATTATTATTATTATTATCAGCAGCTCCGGTCATATGAAGACATCAAAAAATGGCTTGATTCGTGGATAGCCTCAACAGATAAATACTTTAACAGTAACGGTATTCGAGCTCTACCAAAAAGATAGGAAAAAGTTGTAGCTCGCGATGGGAAATACTTTGAATTATTCGTTTGAAACATTTTTCCACAAAAAATTTTCATCAAAAAAAACATCGATAACTTAGTTGCGCACCTTATAACCCAGAAAGATTAACTAAAAAACCAGAGCTCAAAAAAGCAACAGATGGAATAACTTCTGATCTTCAGAATAAAGAAGAACAAGTTCGCAGAGAAATGGCGCAAGTCATATCGCTTACGCATGAGTTGCTTTATGAGTCGTTAGCCTCCCGATAAACGGAAAAATGTTCAGGATTTTGGACGAATAAAAATCAGATAGACCGCATGCAGAGGAAAAATTGTACCGCTGCGATATTTTCGGTGCCCTTATTTTGGACATCTAGCAAAGGCGTGTAAAAATACTTTAAGTATTATTCGAGCAGTATAACATCTCGACGAAAAAGTTTGGCTTGCTAATAACTCGAATAGGACTGCTACAAGTATCTAAGCCTATGGAAATTATGGAGTACAACTTACAGAAATTACGCATCTCCAAAAAGCACCTTTGAGGAATTCCAGGGTATGTTGGATAGTCTAGAGGATGATGTTAGAGATTGTGATGCTACAATTATGGCTGAAGACTTCAATGCACCGGCCACTGATTGGGGCAGTAGTCGGACCAATAGAAGCTGCATCGTCACTAGACGTAATACTGCTCAATACGGGAAGCGTGTAAGTCTTTAACAAAAATGACGTAGGCCCCATAGTTGATATCAAATTTGTAACGAGTTCCCTAGTGCAAGGTGCCAAATGGAGAGTCAGTAACCAATATACCGAGGAGAGTGAAACAGGGACACTCACCAAAAAATCACCCTGAACTCTTCCCCTTATTTTTGGAGAGTCTGCAATAAGTCCAGGAACAGCAAATGCTATGGCCACTGAGGTTACTATACAAGTAACAAGGGCTTACGACGCATCCATGGTTCGAAAGACGTCAACTAATCGACGGCCATCAGTAAAGTGATGGAACCAAGAGCTAGAAGTGCTAGGTAGCAAGCACTATAGAGCGAGAAAACTATACTAGTGCAATACAAAGATAGGTGTAGGGCCCCGAAATTAGCCATCCAGAGAATCAAAAGCAACAGTTTTAAAGAACTCCACAAACAAGCACATGCAAATCTTTGGGATACCGCCTCGAGGATACTCATACATACATACATACTCACCCTCAGGTCTTCTCCTAATCGTAATTCAAAAAATTTAATTAAGATTATTTCCACAGCAAACATCAGAAGAGTATACAGAAGCATCTCAGGAAATGCAAGTGGAAAGTGAACTCCTGGATGTATGCAGACAACTCGATGATAATAAGGCCCTTAACATATTCAGAACAAACACAGAACTATTTGTGGAAATCTGTCTAACAGAACGAGTTTTTTCCAACTAATCGAAAAAATAACGTCTGGTGCTGCTGTCTAAAGGGAAAAAGATAAGCCTTCATCATACCGTCCCATATGTAACAGCAAATCAGATGCAATCGACTGGAAGTGGCAATTAACGAAGCCGGGGGACACTTAAAACAACAGTATGGATTTAGAAAAGCTCGTTCTACAATAAATGCTATACGGACGGTAATTACAATCTTGAAAGGAGCTACCCAAAACAAGAGATGTAGGTAACAGGTACTTTAATAACACTGGACGTCAAAAATGCATTGAACTCTGCAAATTTTGGACGTATAGTACGCCATTTAGAGCAATGATAGTGCCAATTAGTGTAATACTAAATTATTTTGAGAAACGGTTCCTACTCTGCAATACCACATGTGTGGCGGAGTACCACAAAGATCGGTACTAGGTCTCATCCTGTGAAAGGCTGAGCTTTGAAGGAACACCTTGAAAGAAGGATGAATGCTGCCTTATTCAGAATAATGATGAATACTGGAGACAGAAAACAAAGGAGACTAATTCTGTAAAGTTTTCTGCAGTCCATTATAATAGATGCGGCATGCGGCACCAACAATATGGGTCAAAACATTGAAAATTAAATCTTATGCAAGAAAGATTAACTCTGTCAACCGTCTATGTGCACTGAGAGTATACTGGGATGATCGGACGGTGTCAGACAATACTATATGTGTAGTGACGTGAATTCTACAAGTGGATATCTTGGATACCGAACTACAAAGGACCTAAGATGCCTAAATCAAAGAAAATTAGCTTCAGACAATGATATCAAGCTAGAAGAAAGACAACGACGCATGAGGACATGAAAAGGGAGATGGAATCAGTGTTAAAAAGGAAGATGAACCAATCCACGAAAAAAAAGATTCATATTTCAGCCAGCTACTGGCTCGAAATGTCTGCTTCCGAGCTGATCTGAACAAATCTGGGCATGATGAATCTCCTATCTGTTTAAACTATGGAGAGGCCAGAGAGCATGCACAACAAGTATTTTTACAGTGCCCACGCTTTTGTGTCGACTCCTGAGAATATTGTTTACCATATGGTAACATCAACCACAATATGGGATGCTGTGAAATTGATTGCAGCGATAATCATGAAGGAACTTTCGACTGCTAAAATGAGTCAGGAAGAGCAACCAAACCCAAACAGCATCTCTTTTGGAACAAAGAACAAGAAACCGGGAAAGAAGAGCATAATATGACAACAAAACCAGTACTTGGTTCTTTAGCTCACAGCTACTTCCCTACCCCATGTATTTATGCCTTACGGCGGTTTTGTGGGGTGAGACAAGGATGATGATCCTATGCGAAGGTTAGGTTTAATGGCTCAGAATCTCACATTGGCACCTGCATGTGCAATCATCATACTCCAAAATCTAGTGGGCAGAATTGAACGCGCACACGAAAAGGAGGACTACTCGTTGCATATTTTTTATTGATATTGAAGTTGCCTTCAAAAATGCAGCTCTCGACTCTCCGTTCAGCGCTCTCAATGGTTCTTACATCTACAATCTGGGATATGCTTATAATGCAGCTGTTCCTTCTTTGAGATCATGTCTAGTGAATCACTGCTCGAAAGCAAAAGTTTCTCTAGACGACATCGACCGATTTGTACACAAACGATGGGCTTTACGTCAATCTTTCAAAGCTGACTTGCCCGGCTTATCTAGTGCTAAAAGTTATCACCATCCCCTTCTTTAACGAATCTAAACATCTAGATGTTATCACGTCGAAAATTTTAGAGACGATTTTGACTTCCTGGCAGTAAAAATTAGCTTTGACGGGTCAACTTTTCGTTTAACTTTAGCTTGGTATGGAAATACGAGAGTAGAGCAAAGGCATTTCTGCACGACGACGAGATGATCTACTATTTATGAATTTCTTTGAGTGGTTAAGATCATCTAGATCATTTCAACATTTGACTGTGCAAAATCTGCTACCCATACTAGTGAGACTTTATTCAGTTTGACGAGGTTTTATGACACTCTTGGAGGGCCTTTGATGGGAACGAGTACTTATTAAGCGTTTCGTGTACCGATTGACTACCCGAGAGTATACTTTTTTATGCCTTTCACTTAGTAAAATGCATACAGCTTTCAAAGAGGTAATTAGTTCTACCTAAAAGATGGTGACATCCCTACTTAGTGCAAATAAAACGAGAGACGTTTCCGAACTATCAGTTACAGTTACAGTAGTTCAGGTTCAGCCATACAGGATTTGTGTTCCATTGCTACCTTGGGTAAGTAGAATTTGTACCTCTTTGAAAAGCTCAGGGGTGGGTCCACTTCAGAGTTTCAAATTTAACAAAAAGGCTTGTGTAGCCGCTTCTTCTTAAATTACTGTATGAAACGTATCTAATAACGCCGTAAGGCACGCAGTTGGAGTCATTCTCATAGCCCCTGGAATCTTACCCAAGAAAAGAATGTATTGTAGTTAGGTCTTCACGATAATTCCAAAATCAATCAAGCACGTAGCACAAGGTTTAATGATTCTAAATTTACACGTAACTACTCGTTAGGCAAGCTGGTGTCCATTTTCCAAGAACAGTCCTAATGGTAATTAACTTTATTGTGAGGAACAGGTTAAAGTTGCTTACTTCCAACTGGATTCCAAAAGAGAGATAGCTATTTTGCTATGCACTTAGTTGTCCTAGGCATAAGTGACACAATATCCTGAAATGATGACGACGATACTGGGATACATTTGTTTTCCTGCTGTTACAGGCCCTTTATTAGTGATGCGTTTGCTCGTCTTTCTACGAAAAACTGAAAGATTCCCGTAAAAGTTATTTATCTTTTCCTCATGAGATACATTTTATCCAAATCCAATTTGGATGCGTACTCTTCCCAATTAGTTACCTAACTTATATTCATAGCTACTCCCACAAGAAACTAAATGAGTTCTATTTGTATTCCCTCTCCAATGTACTCTGTATACCCAACTTTTCTAACAATGACAGGATGCCCTGCTCTCATCTGTTGAGTGCAGTAATATGGAAGTTGTGATAATGATGCACCCACATATTACAGCTCAGAACGTGCGGCTCCTCATGATGATTGTGGACTAAATAAATGAAAATCGGATACAGCACATTTGATCATCAGGAAAGAAAGAACCCTGCAACTCATAACATGTTAGAAAGAAGGAAAAGGTACAACAAAGATGCACTCAATCTGCTGTGTAAAACTAACACCTAACAGATCAATAGACCATCGTAGAAGATTCGCCTCTCCTACCACCCCTGAAGACATATTCAAAGAAGTGTAAACACTTCACTTAGCCCATGTGCCAGAGACTCCACACACGGCCTCCACTATATCCAGCATGGAAAGAAGATTCTCGCTTTAAAAGATCTACATACCGGCTTCTTCCTGATTCCCCGAGTACTTGTATATGGAAAGTGCTAACTTGCTGCACTTGGTTTTAATTGCAGAAACCACCATGTTTCACGGATGTACATCATAAATTTCACCGCGAAAACATATGTTCTCCTTAAATTTATGTTTATTGCACAATTTAAATGGGTGTAGACATCACACTCACACCAACGAAGCACACCCCAAAGCTAGACAAGACCGAATCCAACTAATCGAAGCCTCTAGCTTGTCCCGATAGTCTGTTGATAGTCACTAAGCAGCCCCAGATACCAGGACGAGTCTTAAATACTTTTTCAAGTTAAACATTTCTTAATTGGCTCTAGGAAGAGTCGTGGACGAGTGTATGAAATGTTCTGGTGTCGTCCGCATGGCCTCATCTCTTGCTATCGACATTGTGGCCCGTCAATGGCATATTGCTTTTCCCGGTAGATGTCGTGTCTAGGTAACGTTCTATTTTGGACATGATAGTTGTACATAGAAATCGCATCATCGTTGAGGTGCTGAATGACGATGTTGATGGTGCTTCTTGTAATCGATGTGATTTTTTTTTTTCTAGCTGTTAGAGCCATTCTAAGGTGGACAAGGGGTGTGTTAATTGATTGAAAATTCGCAAACTGTGTAGAAGAGAGGTCACACAATAACGTGTATGTTAATTTTCTAATTTTTTTTTAAACATCACTTTGTCGGAGAAAAATGTGATAGGAAAGAAATCCTCCTGCTGCTGGGGCAGAAATGAAATTTTTGAAACAATCCTCAATGAGCAATTGAGTGTCTTTTGCCTTGATAGTCAAATGATTGGTCAGTTTTGGTAAGGATATTAGCTGGAGTTGAATAGGAGTATCCTTCACTTCGTGTCTGCTATAAAATTGAGAAGAATCGTTGTTTTATACTTAGGATGGGCTGGATTGGTCCTCATTTAGATTGGTTGAAGGTTTACTGTGGAGATGCCAATGCGCTGGCTACTTTCGTGGAGATTTTGGCATAAATTTGTTAACATCAGTGATCTTCATGTAGAGTGATCATTTAGAGATCACGCCAAAACATGGTTATTGCAAAGAAAATACATAATGAACTGCTTTTCCTCTTCATCCATTGCAAATTATTGTGAGGAATACTCAATTGTCACTGACGGTGTCGCCTCCCAGCATAGTCCTGTGATATTATTTGTAATTTAGGAGACATTTTTTCTCCTGATATGCAATATCGGTCGGAGACACCAGACTTCGAATTGGAGGACACTTCAGTGTGAGGATAAATAGAGGATTGGTTTAGTTGTCTTTGGAGATGAACACTTACCAACGCCCTTAGCTCCTTTAATGCTGTCAGTGATTTGTGTTGTTAACCTATTTTCAGTAAGCTGAAAGCCGAATGTTTGAGGAAATTTGAGTTGAGTTGCGTGACTCACTATGATTTTTTACAGCTTTCTTGCAATTGATGGATTCCGAGACAATGCCACTGCTCGTCAACCATTCATCACGCCAAAGTTCTACAGTTCTCTGTTCTAGCGCAGATCACCAGAAGACTATGTTTTAAATGCAGTCGGCGACTAGGTTCCATAAGACAGGAGAGGTGACTGGAAGAAACAAACATTTCCGCAGAATATTTACACAACTGCGTTGATCGGCCGAAAATTTCCTCAAAGTATTTCGGAAGTAGATTACTGAAGTGCTCGCAAGCAGATTCCAGAATTTTTTCTCTGAGTCGTAATAAGTATCATACGAGCAATTAAGTACGATAGACATTATTTGTGTTTTGAACATCACTGACTTTTACTGGTGATACATTCACAGAAACTAGCGCAAAGGCTATCTACTTCTTGCTTGGTTTGATTGTTGGTTTGTCAGACTGATCTAGATAACTAAGCCAAGCTATAGTCTTTCTTATAGCAGGCGGTCTGCTCTACCACTCCGAGTACTTAAGTTCTCTTTCCTTACTATATGATAGGATTGGGTAAAAGCATGCCCTAGAGCTGGAATACCGGAATGTGATTTGCACATATCATATATCCAGTTTGCAATATATAATGTTATTGAGTATCTTCGCACTCGTTCGATATACCGAAATTTAAATTTCGGTTGTCAGAGTAAGACAATTGTTCCGATACTTCACAGTCATGTTTTCAATTAGAGATCTTTTTGAAGACAAAAGTTTCGTTTCCGACTTCAATTCCGTCTAGATATTCCAAGATTGACTCACCTCTTGGGTTATTTCTACAGACCTCATTAGTGTGCGCTTGATTCTAAGAACAGAAAGTTTTCCTACTTATCCCGGCTGATCTCATCAACCAGATTCCTAAGGTGCCTGAGTGGTGCATGGATATAGACCAGATATCGAATATGAACCATACCGTTTTGCCGATTTCGGGGGTCAGCAGTAGGAAGGAGGTGATATCAGGTTCCTATCTTTTTTTTCTTGGCACGTCAAACATATTAAAATAGGAATTAGCTCCCTGAAAACAATCTACATAGAGCTCTGTACTATAGCATAGCTGTCATAATCCTGTCGACTATCGACAACCTTCACTCCCTACCCCTCCTTCTTTCATATTTTTATCTCTTCTTACAACTTTCATCAAGGTAATTTTCGCAGAATCGATATCTATCTCAGCAAATCTTCTTTTGATTTTACCAACATATCTTAATCTGATGCTGTCCCGGTTTTTTACAGTGCAAAATTTTTGTTTCCATTTCTGTTCACGTCCCCTTTTCTTTGTATAAAACACCATCTACTTCTTCTCCCTAGTATAACAGAAGACTTCGCTCTTTGCGAAACAGAAGACACAAATTATGGGCAGTTTTTCTTCGCACCAATTCTTATTTTGAATACGTTAACTATCTTGAGACCTGCTTCCAATTCATCCAGCCCTATAACTGCCTCTATCAGCGCTTTCTTCACACAGCGCAGACCAATTTTATCAAGGATCCTAAGATTTTTATCCATTTATTAACTACAAAGGAAAATCAGACGATTATCTCCCTTTATAATATAATATATTATCGACCGACCTACATACTATTGCCAATTATTTGGCAAACTTTTTTAAACAATCATTTGCAGACAACTTCTTCGTACCTAACCTTATATATAAATTTCAAGAACCTTTCCCATTTCTGCATTGGCCCCTCTTTCTCTCTCAATCTTTTGATCTTACCCTTATTGAAGAAAAGTTACAAAATATCAATGATGAATTTTTACTCGGGCCAGACGGGCTCCCAGCAATATTTCTCAATAAGTGTCCCTTTAATCTTTTGCATCCACTCTCCTCTCTATTTCATCTATCCTTCACAAAAGAGGAATTCCCTAAAGTTTGGAAGACCTCTTCCATAACCCTGGTCCACAAAAATGAATCATAGAATGAAGTAACCAACTACCGTCCAATTGCAAAGCTTCCCACATAGCTAAGTTCTTCAGCATGGATTTCAGAAAGGAAGATCAACTACTCAAAACTTAGTTGAATTCGTATCATTTGCGCTTTCAGCCCTAGAAAATGGCAACAAAATCAATGTTATTGCTACAGATTTTGCTAAGGCCTTCGATAAAATATCTCATCAATTGATCCTTTTCGAATTGTTTTCCCTCGGTTTCGACCCTATATTGTTAAAATTAATATCTTCTTTCCTGGATAACCGTTATTATAGCATTTGTTTTAGGTCAGCTTTCTTAACCCTTTTTTAGCCACTTCTGGAGTCCCACAAGGCTGGCATCTAGGTCCCCTCTTTTTCATTTTAACTACAAACGATCTTAAGAGGATTATTAAACACCTAAGCACCCTATCTATTTACGCCGACGACACGAGGTTCTCTAAAACTATTTCTTCACCCCAAGACTCTATTCTCCTTTAAGAAGACCTCGATAGGCTTTCCATTTGGGGACCAAAAAATTGCTTTAAACTTTATGTCTCCAAACGTCTGCATGACCAACCTGTACAATAAATCCTTTCACGACCTTGGAATATTATGCGATAGATAGTTAAACTTTTGTTCGCATATTGATGAGATAATCCTTAAAGCAAACTCATCGCTTGGTTTTATGTGACAAGGTCACTTCACATTACCGTTGTTCGGCCCCTTCTCGAATATGCTCGCCAAGTGTGGTCTCCTTTCAAGCAAGTTTCTATATCCCGAATCGAGAACATTCAACGTCGTTTCCTTTGATTTTCCTTTCGAGGGCTACCCTGAGATGACCTCTTTAACTAACCTCCCTATCATAATCGCCTCAAACTGCTTAACCTGAATCGCTTTGAAAGATGCAGAGACGTAGCTGACATTCTCTTCATTCGTCGATTGCTCTCTTATTCTATGGATTGTACTTCCCTTTACAATTTTTTTTTTTCCTCCAACACTAACCCTCGTAATTTACGCTATCCTCGTTTAGGTTCCGATTTGGTAGCTTGAGAGATTGAGTCAGATGGATCAGCCACGGAATCGTTTATTTTCCTGATATAAATACTAAAAAACTACAAAGGCATTGATCTAGTTACAGATAATGCAGCTTTGGTAAGTCGTTATTCTCAACACGATTTGTTGACGTCTAAGAAGTTCTTAGAATGCAAAAGGGCACCATGTTCAGAAATCATTAAGGATAATGGTATGACTCTGCAATACGAAAACACTCTAAGATGCTATAAACTGAAGTTTTTCTCCAACTATGGTGAGGGATCAAGTTAAACGAATGGACATCTTGGAGTTAAAATGCTTATACGTTTGGTGTACACCAAATGCTAAGAAGTGCAGGGCTCATATCCTCATAGCTAAGAAAAATATAGATTTCAGTGTTATGCCCGGACAGAAACAGCGATAGATGACAAAAAAATTCAGTTTCTAGCTAGGCAAACTAATTTTGTGAAGTTCTGCAAGAGTCTACAACATCCAGCCAGACAAATCGATTTAATCCACGCTTTGCAAATTTCATCTCAAATGTCTGGTTGACTTGAATCCGTGTAAAATCATCAATATACGATACAAAGGCCCCGGCATCCTTTAGTGATGCGATAGTTATGAGACTAAATAGTCAAGGCAGCAGAACAAGTCATCCGTAAATAACTAATCAATGCAAATGTTTTTGCAGCAAATACGGGATACTGGTAATGGCTTAGAAGCATTTCATGTTTGAAGCTCATATTTCTGTCCACCATGAGGAGTTTGTATCATGTAAAAAGAAATAAGAACAGTGTTGTGTCTAACATAATAAGAAAACTGAGGATCGAAAAAGAAGACAGAACTGCCTACAGCATCTCTAAATAGCTTTTACCCAACACCCCAGAATTGTTCCTATTTGATCAACTGAAGAACAGTGCCAAGTCGTAACAGACACAGCATAAGATGTGCTAGGTCTCACCCTAACATCTCAAAAAAGCCCCTACCTTGGCGGAGCAAATGGTTCAAAACTACTTACGACGGAACAAACATGCCTCAGTAGAAATAATACGAAGACTAAAACTTGGTATTCGCTGTTTCTTTGATCATATCATGCTAAAAAGTAAGTTATATCAAGAGACACTATGTATCCGAATGCGGATGAATATATTTTTAGCCGTTTAAACCTAATATTATCCAAACGATTTATAATTCTGCTTGTGTTGCCGGGCTTTAGAGAAGGAGATATCACTATTCGATCTGTACATAGACAATGACCTGGTCCATAAAATGTGCAACAGCCACCTGAAACGGCAAAAATATGTCAAATAAGTGAATACTAGCGCCGACGAGCAAACAAAAATAGAAGCACTATAAATGGAGGGCGGATGAATTCCCCAGATGAAATCAATAGTGAATAAAAATCCCAGAAAATAGCAAATAAAACCCTATCCGGGTTACTCCGAAATATTTGGGACTCAGGCCGGTAAGGATGTCCGAGACTTAGTCAGACTCTTACAAAAGAGATGGTCGCGGATGAGCTCTTAAAGAATAAAAGGCAGCACTTACATCTTCGAACGGGTTACTGGCTTTGGGGTAACCAACCCCTCGTCTAGGGGTTCTTTTAATGGAACTGGGCCTCCAAGTTGAGGGTCGTGCCGAAGAAAGCAAGGAAAACGAACTTCAGATATGCACGTGTAATTTTAAGTCTCTTAATAGGCCACGTGCAGCAGAACAACTAGCGGAGCCTCTGGACCACTGCAAAACAGATATTACCGCCATCCAAGATATACGATCCGATGGGCTGGACAAAAAAAGGATGAAAAACTGCGACATCTATAAGGTGTTCTAATAACGACTTGACAATTTTTTCTTAAATAAAAGGCAAACCATTTGAGATATTTCAAAAACTTTATTACAATCAAAACATTTATGAATGGAACTCGACTTCGTTCATATGGCCACCGCGGGCACTTTTGCAGCGGTCGATTTGTTGGACCCAATTTTCAACGACTCAACCATACATTTCTGCCGAAACGGCCGCTATATCGCGTTCAATGTTGGCTCTGAGCTCTTCCAACGTCGTCAGCGTGTTGGCATAAGCCAATGACTTAACGTAGCTCCACAGAAAATAGTCAAGCGGTGTTAAACGGCACGAACGAGGCGGCCAATCGACTGGACCATGTCTTGAGATAACACGCTCACCATACTTACTCTTCAGTAAATCGATTGAAGAGTGTGCTGTGTAGCTTGTGGCACCATCCTGTTGAAACTACATGTCGTCCAAGTCCATATCTTCCAATTCGGGCCAAAAATAATCGGTGATCTTGGCGCGATAACGCTGACCATTCACAGTAACGTGACGATCGTTATCGTCGACAAAAAAAATCTGTCCCAATAACGCCGCCGGCATGCAAACCGCACCAAACAGTTATTTTTTGTGAATGAAGTGGTGAATCATGAAGCACATGTGGGTTTTCACCCGACCAATAACGCATATTTTGCTCATTGACGAACCCATTGAGCCAAAAAAGAGCTTCGTCACAGTCAAAATTGGAGTTAACGCTCTTAAAGTTGCAGTCACCGACTCCGAAAATCTGTAGAAAATTTTTATAATTTGCAGACGTAGCTCGTTAGTGTACTTTACCACGATGAAAATGTTGAGTTTGCTGAATAAATTGACAGTGACAGTTTGATGATTAGTGAAAAAGTGCGTTCACAAATTAAATTCAAAATTGTCGAATCCCTATTGGAAAAAACCTTATACTCAGGCAAGAACTCTTGAGTTTCCGGTTTGTGAACGAGCTCCTCGTAACAAACCGTATTAAGACTAAACTTGCCAATATTTTCAAAATTGCCTTAGATCCGCTCACGCCCCCACAGAGGAGAGATGGCTACTACGAGCTGCTGGGCAAGACATACGAGCAGTGCCCTAGTTACGACATTAAAATTGTCCTCGCAGATTTTATTGCAAAGCTAGGAAAAGAGGGCCAATTTAGTAGCACTGTGCGAAAGTAGAGCATGCACGACACTACCTGCGATAAGAGGGCACCTTTCGTAGCACTGTCAAAAAGTATAGCCTGCGCGAAATCACTTCCGATAACAGATTCAGGCTAATTGAATTTGCAGTGGGGCGAAATATTATCGTAGTTAGTACGCTGTTCCCACATCTCGACATTCACAGGGGGACTTGGACAACTCCTGATCAATTAACCATCAACCAGAATGACCACATTGCGACCGACGCAACGCACCACTTCAGTGTTATGGATGTACGAACATCCCGAGGGTCCAACATCGACTTGAACCATTACGTGTTGTAACCAAGGTACGGTTGTTGGTATCCCGAACGTTGCAAAGATAAGCTAATGCTTTGAGTAAGTTTGAAGTTGGACGGCTAGAATCGTAAGATCGAGTCTCCCATGATCTCTCAAGAAATCCTATGCTGCCATCATCAAGTATTGAAGATTAGTGGTAACATTGCCAAAAACCCAACAAAGATGTCAACTCTGATATGCTGGCTTTCATACCAAAACCCCTAATTTGGCGACGAGTCCCGAAAAGTACATGCAGCCAAGCATACAAAGCGGTGCTGCATAGAAGAACTAGAGCTACTCATGACCAGAAGAGGAAAAACAAACACCGGCTTCTCAGGAGGAAAAAGGAGGAGTATGAGAAGTGCGCGGTCAAGATTCGAAATGAGATTTGGAAATTTAACAAAAGGTAAAAGAATACGCCACGTACCGAACCGAAAACTGTGTAGACGAACAAGGAAACATGTTAGTAGAGTCGCAGTCAATACTGAAAATTTGGAAAGAGCATTTCTGTAGACTATATAACGACGGTGACAAGCTATTGCAAATATCACTATGAGGCAGAATAAACCTTTCAGCCTGGACGAAGTAGACCAACCGCTTTTGACCGCCGAGCTCATCAAAGCGGCAGGCAATGATTTGATAAAGAGCATACACCAACTCATCTGTAAGATATGGTCGGATGAAAGTGTGTCTAATAAATGTAGCTTCAGCATTATTTATCCGATCCTCAAGAAACGAGACCCTTTGAACTTCGCCAACTATAGCATTGCCTACAAGAACCTTTCTGCGGTATTATTGGATTACCTGAAGCTGTTCGTCAACAACCTAATTGGTCCATATTATCTTGAAAAAAACTAATGAACTTCAAATTGATGCACACCATCTATTCATCGATTTTAAAGCCGTGTATGACAGCCTCTGTCATGACGAAAGCAATTGACTATCAAAGCCCTCTCTCGAGCAACAGAATTGACCCTATAAAAATTCCAATCCTGTTATATGGCACAGAGGCATGGTCGTTATCAAAAATGGATGAAGGTGCTCCTGACTGCCTTGAGAGAAAAATTTTATGAGTAAGTTTCGGTCCCGTCTGCATGAACGATAAACGGAGGATGAGTTACAACGATGAACTTTACGGACTGTACGGCAACATCGACTTATCCAGAAGAGTGAAGATCCAACGACTGAGATGGCTGGGCCATTTAGAGCGGATGGACACCAAAGCACATGCAAGTGAAACGGGGACCTCAACCAAATTGGTGTGCGAAAGGGAGGCAGTTAGCTTATGAAGTGGAGGTATCGAGACGCTTCTTTGTTGAGTCCCAGATATACTCCTTGCTCTAGTTCCACCTAAAGTAAGTAAGTTAGTATTCCAGACCGAATTTGATTCAGTAAGATCTTGCTTTACCGCATTGTAGATTTAAAGAGTCTTCGTCCTTCGACAATCATTCCTTCAGTATGGAACCCGGAAAGTCACGTGCCGACCGTTGTGCTTATGAGAGACCTTACAACTAAACTGATAACGACAGTTGAAATGGTAAAGTTTCAAGCGTTACATAGCACGGTAGATTAAGGACTATACTATACATTTTTGGTTTTTTTATTTAAACACGAAATCGAAAAAACTTCTCTTTCCTATTAAAATACATCCCACACCATTATGAATAGAAATGAATTCATGACTCCACCACAAGCGCGCTTGCAGCGATCAATTCATTGGAGGTAAATTTCGTCCAGTCTTCCACACATTTCAGCCAACATCCCGACAATTTCGAGTTCAATATTGACATTGTGCATGACTTTAATAGCTTGATTGTTTGGGCCGCTGTGTGCCAAGTGGAGCCGTCCTATTAAACCCACATCTCACCAATATTGAGTGCACCGAATTTCGGCCAAAAATAATGTGACAACATGTAGCGACAACGATTTTCATTAACTATAACGTGGCAGCTATTATCAATAATGAAAAAGTAGTATCATTTTGCCGCTGCTGCCGGTATGCAAATTACACTGCACAGTCAATTTTTCTGGATGTTTCATGAAGCCCATGTGGGTTTGTAGCCATCCAATAGCGCATATTTTATTTATTGACGAAACCATTTAGCCAGAAATGAGCTTCATCCCTGAAGATAATTTTAAAAAATTCCGCTTCGGTTGTAACCATTTCGAGAGAGCAATTTGAAAAAGTTCGACCCTTTCGTTCTTGAGTCAATCTGATCTTATACTGGTGTAGACCGCGATCTTTTTCACAAAATTCAGCACAAAGTTGTTTAAGCGATGCCCAAATTCCATGAACGGGGTCAAGCTCAACAGATGCGCTTACGGTCTCAATATTTTCAGGAGTCCTTGCATTTCTTTCTCTCACTGGAACCGGCGCATTAAGTACCGAAAATTTAGACTCAAATTTTCGAACCAAATTACGAATTTCGATTATTACGACCGAAAATTGGCGTTAGCGCCTTATAAGCTAAGAGTACCGGTTTTTTAGTAATAAACTTCGAATACTGATCCAGGACTATATGGTAGACATTGAGAAGTAAAGTATCTTCAGCTCACAAAGGCCATGCGCTCATATTTAAAAAAAAAAAAAAATGTGTAGTTCGCAATGGTAATCCCTGTAGTAAATTAAAGTACTCCTTCTTGCGAATTGGGCAAACGAGGCTAAGATTCCATAAACTGAGTGCATTTTTGTCCTTGGTAAGGTACGGTAAACTTCCAAATAACATTTTTGCGGCCGCTGCTTAGCTTCTTTCTTTTACATACTCTTTCTCTTGATGGGAAGCCGATGTTCCTTCAATTTCTTTTACTCAAAGAGCTCTTGAGCAACTCTCGTCCTTGTATGCCCCTTTGCTTGGCTATGCTCTTAGTCAAACCAGGAGTTGCGTTGTGGTGACCGGGTGAAACCTAGCACATCAAATGCAGAGTCCCTAATGGATTTCTAGCAAAGGTGCCATCGATCTTATACACTTGATACTGGAGGCACTTTCTGGAAAGTTTTTTGTAAGAATCGATCAAAAGAAGCGATTGTAGTTGTTCGATGTAAAAGTTCTTTCTTCGTTATCCTGTGATCTGGGATACACGTATTCGCTTTTTGGTTACAAACCTTAATTATGACAAGGTAGTGTTCTGAGTCAATGAAACGAGGAGGTCATAGAAACAATGAGCGCATATCAGGTTTATGTTGCCAAAAATAGCATTGACGTGGATTGAATTCATGCGTTCGCTCAGATACACATCCAAATAGGCACTGCTTCTTCTATCTAAGTTACGTATCCGGTAACGCATACCAGACGATACCCGAATCTCAACACAATTTCTAGTTAATTCATTTTTTTCTCTTTTCCCACAATCCTATCTTTTGCATTCTCTGCACTCTTAACTTACCTCGTCCGATGCACGCGCGTCGAATGTACTGAAATTTTCCCACACAAGAAAGGCTGAGCTAACAATATACCGGGTGAGTTTTTTAACTTGAGACATCTAAATTACTCGGAAAATACGCGATATCGCGAAAAATGTTTCAGACAAAAATCACAAGGTTCTGAAGGGGACGATGGTGACAACGGGTTTGACCTTGAGACCCATTTTCAAAGTTAACCGAAGGTCACTTTTAATTTTTCAAATGATAATTCCTGATTTTCATTGCTCAGTCGTATTCCTCAATGGGGCACACGACTTTGTCTCAAAGGTCTTATTCATTCTGCCACTGCACTGGCACGCCTAAATCATTAATCAGTTTCCAACGTTGTTAGGGTGTTAGAAGTTCGAGATTTGTTTTGAGGAAGTCATATTGCCTCGAGTGAGTTAAAACTCAAAGAAATTTCAGATAAATTTTCCTAAACTTATCTGAGAGTGTATGATATGCTTTCTGCCCTTTTTTTCTACTTGAACGGAACTGTACTTCATTTAGAAGTTCGATATTTGTTTTGAGGAACTGATTATTATTAGTAACGTTTTCCAGATTAAATGATTAAATGATATTGATTTATGGATCGATGGTGCTGTTGCTCTTTACGCCCAACGTTTCCCAGACCAGATACGATCGCTCGCTTCCTTTTATCGGGTCATCCAACAATTCACTGGTGAAGGAAGTGTGCAACCAAAGAATAGGAACCGGTCAGATAGGGTGGCTGTTGAGGACAATGTAATAGCTGTGTTAGCTGCCGTTGCACACGATCCTCACATTAGCACTCGCCAAATAAGTCGTGAATCAGGAATTTCTCAAACGACTGTCTGTAAGATATTACATCGGCATAAATACCATCCTTATCATGTTTCAATGCATCAAGAACTTTCTAATGAGGATTTTTGCACCCGGGTTTCCTTTTGTCAATGGGAACTTCAGCAAATTGAACGAGACCCCCTTTTCTTCGCCAAGGTGTTATTCTCTGACGAGTCGACATTCACCAATTACGGTACGGTCAATCGACATAATATGCATTACTGAGCTACCGAAAACCCTTTTTAGTTGCGACAAGTTGAACGCCAGCACCCTTGGAACGTTAATATTTGAGCGGAAATTATTGGAGATAAATTAATAGGTCCATATTTTATTGAAGGCAACTTGAATGGTGAAAAGTATGCAAACTTCTTGCGGGACCATCTTCCAGTATTACTAGAACTGCCATTGGAGTTGCGGCAAACAATGTGGTTTCAACATGATGGTTTTCCAACCCATTATTCCCAGGTAGCCCGGGGCATATTAAACAATGTTTACCATCAACGATGGATCGGACGAGGGGGTCCGAGGCAATGGCCTGCTAGATCACCTGATCTTACGTCACTTGATTTCTTCTTGTGGGGCTACTTAAAAAGTGAGGCTTACAGAAAAAAGCCAACAACACGTGAGGACATGAAAAGACGAATAACTGAAGCTTGCCGGAAGATTACGCCAGAAATACTTCTCAGTTCTGTTGGTTCCTTTAGAGCGCGGATAGACAAGTGTATTGAAGTGAATGGTCCCATTTTCGAGCATTTGTTGAAATAGTCTCGGGAAATAAACGTCGAAATGGGAAGAATTCAATGATTCAACAGTGGGAGGCAAGGGGATCCACTCTAATTAATCACCCCGAATGAAACAAAATATTGCTACGTCCACGTCGTTGTTTCTAAATTATGCTAAACGCAGTATGTAAAAACAAATGACAAGCCTACGAGCAACACGACTGAGCAATGAAAATCAGGAATTATCATTTGAAAAATCAAAATGAACCTTCAGAACCTTGTGATTTTTGTCTAAAGCATTTTTCGCGATATCGCGTATTTTTCGAGTAATTTGGATGTCTCAAGTTAAAAAACTCACCCTGTAGAATCAATAAAAGGGGGTGACAAACACGCCATGCCTCGGTCTTTTCCCAACAAACAATGTATCAAGTTCTCTAAGAGTAAAATAAATAAAGTTGTTTTTTTACCGCGAAACCGGGACAAGAAATATCAGTGGCGCAGTCAGTAGGATCTTTATGTAAAAAAAAAAAAGATCCAAAAGTGAACGGACCGATAAAAATTCGCCAAGCAAATAAACAAAATAACTCTAAAGACTTAATAGAAAATTACAGTGAAATACAATTGTTTGAGAAATATTTTGGTGACACTAAAAATCAGTGATTGAACAAACTAAAATCCAGACCCCAAAAAAATAATAAAATAAATTAGTGTGAACGAAAATTACAGCAAAATTCTGAAGAAGGGTAGGGAAAGGCTCACAGCAGCAACAGAAGCTTTAGCTGCACGAAGTGCACCAACCATACAAAGCCGTGCGTGTTTCGTAATGAAAGACCTTTTGATGGCGATCAAAAAGAACTCACGCAGTTCTTAAGTGAATTTGGAGTTATGGGAGTTGATATACAACACAAAAATCATCGGAAAAGCCAAGGACTTACTTCTCAATAACCAGCCGAGCGGATGGACAGAAGCAATAAATCTGTTGAAACAACATTTTCGACCAGCAGGAAACCACAAGGACATATCTAGAAAAATAAATTACCTCAAAGTAAGTTCCATTTTAGACCTTTATAGTAAAATAGAATTGTTAGCTCAAAATCGAAGCTAAGAAAACCTTTTATATTATTTTAGTTAATCGAATCAAACAAATAGTGTCAGGAATTTTTCACAAGAAATAAAAGATCTTTACGATTTACATCAAATAAAAAATGTGGGCTTTGATCAACATAATATAGACAGGAACTTTATGATACAAGATAAACGCAACGGACATAATTCAAAACCCAATGACGATAAACAGGACAATAATTTCGTAAAGAATAGAGATACCAATCATAATTCGAATATTCAGAATAACTCGAACAATCAATCAAATCAAATCAAAATTAAAGTCAGCATAGACAAAACAATATTTCTCAGCCAAATCTTTCTAGATCAGTTCAACATAGAACAGCAGGTCAATCCAGGCAACTAGTATTCAAACAGTCAGCTCAGTTTCGAAATGCCAATCAACAACCGAAAACAATAGATGTAGGACAGTTAGTTCACCAAGGTCAAGCAGAAGAAGAATAGAATAACGACGAGGTGCACAACATAGAACCAGCGTTTTTTCTCAACAAGGCCTCGGTAATAAAATCCTTATAAAGCTAACAATAGATAAAAATAAGTATATAGCACTAATAGACACTGGCTCAACAATGATTTTATCAATTCTAGCAGAGTAGATTGTAGGGAGTTTAAAGTTTTCGAAACAGTTAATATGAGGTTGGAAACCATCAATAAGGTTACTACAGAAAAAGTAGACAGAATTATTACAAGTATTCCTGAGGAGTTTAATTTAGATCCCAGAGTAGCCATACGATGGTACAAGCGAAACTTAAGAGACAAACCATACGACATCCTAATAGGGATGGACTTACTTAGTAAAATTATCAAAACCCTTGATTTTAACAATAGGTGTCTAGTTCTAAAAAATAATGTCAGAATACCTCTATATTCTACTGGAAATGAAGCAACCTTTGATTGTTTTGAACTCAATGCGAATAGCAAGAATATAGGATATAGGTCATTTAAATGAAGAGGAAAGGCGAGAAATATAGGTGTTATTAGACCAATTCGGCAATTTAATTTACAAAGAAGGGGATCAGCTAACTAACACAAATTCAATAATGCATGAAATTAGGACGACAGTAGACCAACCTATTAATGCTAAAATGTATCGACTACCTCCAAAACACGAAGAGGAGGTAAGTCGGCAAATAAAAGAAATGGACGAGCAAGGGATTATCCGAAAATCTAATAGTAAAGGGTTTTCCAATAAGGAATGACAACTTTGAATTTAATTTGTGAACACACTCTTTCACTTATCATCAAACTGTCACTGTCAATTTATTCAGTAATCTCAACATTTTATCATGGTAAAGTACACTAATGAGCAACTTCTCCAAATTATAAAAATTTTCTACAGATATTCGGAGTCGCATTTTTGGCTCAATGGGCTCGTCAATAAGCAAAATATGCGTTATTGGTCGAGTGAAAACCCACATGTGCTTCATGAATCACCACTTCATCCACAAAAAATAACAGTTTGGTGCGGTTTGCATGCCGGCGGCGTTATTGGGCCATATTCTTTCGTCGACGATAACGATCGTCACGATACTGTGAATGGTCAGCGTTATCGCGCCATGATCACCGATTATTTTTGGCCCGAATTGGAAGATATGGACTTAGACGACATGTGGTTTCAACAAGATGGTGCCACAAGCCACACAGCACACGCTACACTCGATTTATTGAAGAGTAAGTATAGTGAGCGTGTTATCTGAAGACATGGGCCAGTCGTTTGGCCTCCTCGTTCATGCGATTTAACGCCGCTTGACTATTTCTGTGCAGCTACGTAAAGTCATTGGCTTATGCCAACACGCCGACGACGTTGGAAGAGCTCAGAGCCAACATTGAACACGATATAGCGGCGGAATATCGGGTCCAACGAATCGACCGCAGCAAACGTGCCCGCGGTGGCCATATGAACGAAGTCGAGTTTCATTCATAAATGTTTTGATTGTACTTCAAGCCAATAATAAAGTTTTTGAAATATCTCAAATGGTTTGCCTTTTATTTAAAAAAAAAGTTGTCAAGTCGTTATTAGAAAACCCTATAGATACGCTTCACCAATAGTAGTGGTAGCAAAGAAGGTAGATAATTCGTGAAAGCAGAAATTCCGTTTATGTGTCGACTACAGGAAATTAAACGCGATCACCATTGATGATAAGTACCCCCTACCCAATATATGTTGATAGCATATTGGACAAACTGGGCAGAGCCCAGTACTTTTCGTCAATAGATCGCGCTAAAGGGTATCACCAGATAAAAGTTCACCCGAATGATATCTCTAAAACGGCTTTTGTAACTCTCCAGGGCCTCTATGTGTATCTCAGAATGCCTTTTGGGTTGAAAAACGCGCCAGACACCTTTCAGAGTTTAATGAACAAGATACTCAGGGATTATATTAATAAATGTTATGTCGTCTATTTAGATGATATTCTAGTCTTTTCAACAAGCCTAACAGAACACATATAAGCCTTAAGATTGGTATTAAAAAAACTAGCTGAGATAACTTAAAAATACAATTCGACAAATGCTCATTTATGAGGAGGAACACAGAGTTCCTAGGTCATGTTCTGACAGCGGAGGGCATGAAACTTAATCCAAATAAGATTCAATGCATTCAGACATACCCAATTCCCAGAACTAAAAAACAGTTAAAGGGCTTCCTAGGAGCTACAGGGCATTATAGGAAATTTGTTAAAGACTATTTCAAAATAGCTCACCCTATGTTTAAATATTTAAAAAAAAGACAGGAGGATTAACACCAATGACCCTGAATATATCCAAGCTTTTGAGACTCTTAAGCTTAACATGATGAGACACCCGATATTAAAATTTCCAGGCTTTAAAAAAATCATTCAGTCTTTATACCGATGCCAGTAATTATGCTATAGAGTCAGTATTAATGCAAGAGGGACAGCCTGTATGCTACGCCTCAAGGACATTAAATGACCACGAAAAAAATTACTCCATCACCGATAAAGAGTTCCTTGCAATAGTTTGGTCAGTGACATATTATCGACCGTACTTATGGGGAAATAGATTTAAAATCACAACGGACCACTTACCTATTAAGTACCTAAATATGACCTATTCTCACATGAAGTTCATTATTAGGGATACGGTTAGTCCATCCTTAAGATGTTTCGCAGACATCTATTCACGAACGTTTGCAGCTTTCTAGTGACAGCGGGTGAGACTTTCCAAGTACTGCACTCATAAAGAAGCACGGATTCAACATTGGAGGGGAACAGTCGTAGCTTGGTCTTTAGGCTGATGTTTCTCAATATTTTGGACAGCATTCCGAACGCAGCCTCGGCTTTCCCAAATCTGTTGATTACTTCTAGTTCGGTCCCGAATTCCATGTACATAGCCGAAAGTACATGTTAGTCCATCCATGTCCTAAGCTGTTGTTTTCTTCAGAACAAAAAGTGAACTGTGAACAGTTTGTTCACATACACCCTGACTGACGCGAACTGCAACCAACTTCAGACTGCTATAATTTCCAAGCCGTTCACTACTCTGAGCTCAAATTTTGACACATGACAGATAATTTGATTATTTACAGCGATTTGCGTGCGATGGAATCCAAACATGATAGTGTGATTGCTTTATATTTTGCTGGAAAACCACAAGTAGCTATCGTTAGAGCCCTCCAGCACCTCAACGTGAATAAATTATTTGTGTCTCAAACCATAACTCGTTACCGTGATACTGGCAGCGTTGCAAAACGCCATGGAGGTGGTCATAAAAAAACAGCAACATCGGCAGAAATGTTTCGGAAAGTGAAGGCTCGAGTTGAGTTGAGCGAAATCCGCATCAAAGTGCAAGAAAAATGAGTGAGTGAGTGAGTGAGCTCAACATATCATTGGAACGCATGCAACACATACTGAAAAATGAGTTTGAGCTCAAGCAATTGAAGTTCCAAAAAACACACTTTCTTACACCGCAACAGAAAAAAGTTAGAGTCGAAAGAGCGAAGGGGTTGCTACGCTTGCACGAAAGTGGTGAGTTGCCGAATTTGGTTTTTTCCGATGAGTCGCTATTTGTTATAGAGCAATATATCAACAAACAAAATGACCGAGCTTACTTGCCAGAGAGGTCCTTCGAAAATGTACACCTTCGGACGGCCACCAGAAAGCAGAAAGCACCGACGGTGATGGTTTGGGCCGCCATAATCGCCGATGGTAGCTCTCGGCTCATATTTTTGGTCCGTGGGGTCAAAATTAATGCGATCGTATACCGTGAAACTGTCTTAGAGGCAGTACTGAAGCGTTGGGCAAACAATTATTTAGGTCGGAGATCATGGACATTTCAGCAAGACTCGGCACCGTCTCACAAAGCGGGCGTCAACCAAGATTGGTTAAAAAACAATGTTCCAAACTTCATTTCTTCGACACAATGGATTGCAAATTCTCCGGGTGCAAATCAGTTGGATTTCTCTGTCTGGGGTATTTTGAAGGCGAATATTGTCACTGAAAAATACCAAAGTTAGGCCCAAAATACCGCCGTCTTCGGCCGTCTCAAGGCCATTATTCGCACCAAAGATGGACATATTGAAAACTACTGATACAATTTGAAAATTGATGTATTTTTCAACATTTTTTGCTTTGACAGAATTAAATTATCAAAAAATACAAAAAAATATAGCATTTTAAAAAGTTGCAGTTCGAGTCAGTCACCCTGTAGTTTATGAGTGGTTATGTATAAGCTGTAGGCCTTTAAGTGTTTTTATTATGCCAAGTGTGGGGTTTCTCCATTATCGCTAAGTTGGCTGGCGGAGTTCCAACTAGAAAAGTCAAATTCTTGTTTTAGTTTGAATATGTTTGGATTTGGATTGTTGAATAACCGAAAATCCCTTCAGATTTGAGATTTTGATATATATAACGAAAAACTTCACTCTGACGTCGCGTAATATCTCACCCTTTGCATTCCTTATCTGATGGCATGAGTTCAGTTCCTATGTCAAGTATTACATGGTTTCAAAGATAAGGCCAGCCTTCATGGTCAAGAGCATTGCATTATCATATGTTGATGCAACTCGTACTCGTATATAAATTTTCACTTTTGCATTGTTATCACAAAAATTTATCTAGTTCAAGTGCACACCTAGATACTATCTAGAGTAGAATTTTCTGGCTTTTAGTAAAATAACCGCAAAATGCTTTGAATTTTTCAGTTCCATTCAACTTCCCACAATGAAGACATTGCTCACCTTCATAGCATTGATTTCAACGGCAGTTCAGTCACAGATTATCGAAATACCGAGCGGAAAGTTACTGGGGACCTTCAATGGAGAATACTACTCCTTTTTTGATGTACCTTATGGTGAATCACCAACCGGAATCAACAGATTTGAGCCTCCAAAACCGTACAAATTTCGATGGAGTGGATTTCGAAATTGCACCGTGCAGACTGTCACTTGCATCCGATTCTCAAAATTTGAAAATATCTTAAATGGAGACGAAGACTGTCTTACACTTAGTATCTTTACTCCGGACATAAGTGGCTACCGAAAATATCCAGTCCAAGTGTACATACACGGAGGAGCATACATGTTTGGATCGGGTTTAGGAGCAATCGAGTATTACTCGGCTCGTCGACAGATGGTTCTAGTCATCATCAACTACAGATTAGGACCTTTGGGCTTTCTCAGTTCTGGAACAGACTTGATAAGTGGAAATTTTGGTCAGAAAGACCAACAGTTGGCTATAAAGTGGGTCTATGAGAATATCGCTATCTTTGGTGGTGATACTGGGAAGATACTTCTAAGTGGATTCTCAGCAGGTGGTTCTAGTGTACATCTACACATGCTTAATCCTATTTCATCGCAATATTTCAATGCAGCATGGTCAAAAAGTGGTGTCGTGTTCAATCCGTGGGTCATGCAACCCAACCCAAAGGAGCAATTCGATAAATTTGTCAATGCAGTTGGCTGTCAATTGGAAAATCCAAAAAATGTCAAAATCTGCCTCCAAACTCGAAGTAGAGATGCTATCTTCGAAGCCGTAAACTCAATGAAAGTTTTTCGAAATAATCCTGTTAATCTATTCGGCATTACTATCGAAGCTCCAACCGTTCAGAATGCTTTTCTGACTGAAGATCCCCTGATGTTAATTAAACGAGGACAAATTGCCAATGTCCCTTGGATAGTGTCGTATACTTTAAGAGAAGGTGCATATACTGCGGCAGAATTTATGAGTTACGATGAAAACGGTCAAGAATTAGTTGGAATATTAAATAGGCGATGGCGTGAAATCGCGCCGGTGGTGCTTTTTTACAATAACACTTGTGTTGGCTGCACCGAAGAGCAGAAAACCGAATATATAAATATGTACTCGGATTATCTGAAACGAAACTACATGCAAGGATATGGCTTTTCAGTTGCAACTTATCCACTGTTGGAGCAAATTTTCACCGATGTTATGTTTGTTATTGGAGCTTTGGAAGCGATATCTTTGCACAGGATATATGGCACTGCCCCGGTGTACACATACGCGTATGGAAATTCATTGGATTTCTCCACCGGAAACATACTTTCCAATCGAACCGACTTAAATTTTGGTAAGTGCTCAAAACATATTTTTGAATTTAAAAAGTTTTTTTTACTAGGGAAGCAGCTGAGCTCGTAGAGTTCTCTCTTATATATACCCTTAAGTACGATATTAGAGAATTCACATTACAGTGTAACATCAGCGAGTTTTCCTTATGATCATCCCCTAGAGACCGATATGTTTAGCTCGGAAATAGCTTCATTAAAATGATCCATAACTACGAAATAATTGAAGGCCCTCCAACTCTTAACCGTTTCTAGTACAGTTTACCAGCGACATAAAGTTGCAATTTTTAATTTCTGTTCGATACATCATTCATTTCTACATTAGGGGGCCTATGACGGAGCATTATGGTATTCCGCCAGTAACTTATAACGCTTTAACTAATTTTCGAAAATAATCC
Source organism: Volucella inanis (assembly GCA_907269105.1). Classification (NCBI taxonomy): domain Eukaryota; kingdom Metazoa; phylum Arthropoda; class Insecta; order Diptera; family Syrphidae; genus Volucella; species Volucella inanis. The sequence goes on along the minus strand of OU026153.1, from coordinate 203,893,058 downwards.
GGTATTTCAGTCTGATAAAGGCGGTAAATCATCCTTTGCCCCAAAATAAACGCGTTTTTCCTATCAAGCTCCTGCTTTTTATAGTGTCTTGAGCTCCAATTGCATCTACTAACTTACTTACGAACGTTGTATTTCGATAGACCTTCTGCTGTTTCTACTGCTGGCAAAATTCCATTGTGAATGATCCGATCAAGGGTTTTCCGGCCGCGTCAAGCAAACAAATAGAACAATAAGACTGAAGATCATTTTATCTTTAAGGCTTTAAGACAGGGATCACCCTGTTCCGGTGATTAACGGTACTGTCAATCTTGTCTTGGAGAGAAAATACAGTCACAACTGTACCGGGCATTTGGGTGATCCCTTAAGCAAAGGACAGACTTAATTATTTTTTTTTAGTCAGGTTCTTGCTTCTCGATATGCCATTTGCTGATCGTCAGCATTCGGAGTCCAGAAATGCTGGTAAGCTCTTCTTATTCTGATCATAGTTCTGTGATATGGGAGGTCCATCAGTTTATAAGAGATCGGTGTTTTCCCTTTACCCGCCTACACATTGACCTATTAAATGCATTGTGCACTTACTACCAAACTTAGAAGATATTATATTTTATTAAGGCCGCCTTAGGTTCGACTTTTTTTCAAGATCTGCCGGAACGCTAAAATCTGGTCGATGGAAGACTTTCCAGACCTGATAAGACACAATCAGTTTATTGACAGAAGGTTTAAGGCATTTAATTAGTACGACAGAAAAGAGAGGGAGATTGCTCCTCCATGCTCTTTAGAAGGTCAGCTCCCACCTGGCAGCCTTATGGAACTTTAGCAAGCCATCTTCCACTGTCTTGATTAGTTCGGCTGGTAAACTGTCCGGTCCGACAGCTTTGCCATACTTAAATTCAGCTATTGAAATCTGTACTTCATTTAGTCTTGTGTGGATGGCTTAACGTTTTTCCACACCGCGGAATTCAGGTCGGTCCCTCCATTGAAAAGTCTGCTATATCTGCAGAAATCGGTTGGTGGTATTAGCGCAGCGTAAATTTCGACGTCGATTTCGTTATCGTGTCGCGCCAACTGGGCAAACATTCCAACGCTTAGCTACTCAACTCGAACAGAGTGGAACCACAGGAGACCATGCAGAGCGTGGCCGCAACCAGACTGGTAGTTCGCCGAGTATATCGAAATTATGGCTGTCGATATCTCTGAGAACGAACAAACATCAACCAGACGACGGGCCACGCAATTGGGCATCACCAGACGGACCCTACACGGAATTTTAGTGAAAGACTTACACATCAGTTAATGCCAATTGACTGTCAGTCGCGTGTGAATTACTGTAAAGTCATCCTCATTCTCAACAACGAAGAGGACGATTTTGTTTCGAAAATGATCATGAGCGACGAGACGCATTTCCACCTAAGCGGTTACGTCAATAAGCAAAATCTTCGTTTCTGGTCTGGTCACTCGGGTCACTGAAAATCCGAGTGTGAAAAGCCACTTTGTGGTGCGGCATTCACGCGGGAGGAGTGATTGGGCCGTAATTTTTTTAGGACGCTATCGGCAATACGGTCAGTGTTACAGTCAAACGCTACAGGGCCATGGTAAATGACTTTTACTACCGGAATTGGAGGAGCGGAGCTTAGGGAACATGTGGTTTCAACAAGAGGGTGGTCGCGTTATCTCCCGTTTTGGCGATTCGGCATGGCCAGCAAGATCGCCTGTGGCTACGAATTGTGGCGAGCTCAAGCGGAAACAGACCTAAGCAAACACTAAGTACACAACTGAAGGTAATTAGCACAAGTCTTCACTATATGGAAACGGGTGTTGATTGAAGTTCAATTCTACTCCGTAGTGCTACCTAACGTGAAGTAAATAAGGAAGTTAAGAAAAAAAGACTTTGTTACCACCGCCCTGTCTACTTAGTAATGGAATTAAGGTCGTCCGTGCTGTTTTACAGCAAAACCGATTTTGATTCGGGTCTTGTTGGTTTCTAAGCTTTTTTTCCATAAAAACTCTTATTCTTCACATCATTTGTAGTAATTCTGCCGACTTCAAGACCGCTGAAGGATACGCTATCAGTTAAGTCCATGGTGGTTCATTGCGCTTATAGCCGTTCAAGGTACGCATATTTCATGTGAAAATCTGAACGTGTTTTCCTTACAACCAACTTCTCACTAGTACTTACATATTTACTCAATGATTTCCCGACCCGTGAAGAGTGTTTACCTAAGACAGGGCAAAGCAAAACTCTCTTCAATTCAAGGCTCACTGTTTCTAGTTGTCTTCACCAAGCGTGCGATGACTTAATTCATTCTCTTCTTCCCTATCGTCTCGAACCAATGGGCTGTGCTTCTAAAATTTTCTTCCCTGGAGCATTATTTCCTTTCGCTCGATGTACCCGAGCTACCCGTGGGCGGTATGTGGAGTTGATGATTACTCCTAGGCAAGCTGCTTAACCACTGCAAAGTTTCTATTGTCAATAGCCACGTTTTGTCCTAAGCGGCGGACTGAGAGCATTTCTTGCCTATATTGTATATTGTAATAGGTTATGTTGTTAACAACTATCAAATATCTGAGGTTATCTCTTTAAATAAATTCCCTTGACAAAGTAACTTACAATTTTCAGAAAATGTCTTAAGCTGTATGTACAGTACTGGAAGGAGGGTGGCTTATTTATCGCCTGGAAGCGGGTTATTTTCTTGTTTCATCTGCTGGATGCATCAACTATTCCCCTTCTTCACTGTTTAGCTTTCCTGAAAAACATCCGGGTATTATTTGTGTCACGAAACTATTCACGCAGGATCATATTTGCCCCTTTCTTCTGTTTAAATACTCTTTTCTCGCTGTTCTTCTTTTGCGTTACAGCTCTTTTTTGTGTGCATTTTCTGTCGCATTGTACCATTGTCATCACATGGGGTCCTTTTTGTGGTCTCAGCGAGCTCTTAAATGGTGTCGCAATACTGGTTTCACAGATTGTCGGCCTTTATGGATGTTTAAAGCACAACTCTGACTACTACAGTCATGCTAAGGCTTCGAAAGTTGAATTTTTTTTTCTGAACGGTCGTCTGTGGAGCGTCAGGTGGTTGTATGTATTCACATTCTTGGAAACCTATTCGTAATATTACGAACTATTGCAAAAATCGAAGCCGTTTTCTGTTATCGCGTTAGCCGATATTGATTTTTTAATTGAAGTCCACTTGTACGATTTTGATATTATTCTCCTAACAAGCTCTGTAGCATCCGTCGCACATGTCATAGCTCTGCTCCTTAACAGGGTTTTCAGCTTCATCCCAAAAGACAATGCACATATTATGCTGATGCTTTTGAATGTTGTCTTCATGCAGATGAAAGCCAGTTGAATTATTATTGTGTGTAACCGATTTTTCACGACGAATCTACATAAGCAGTCTTGTGTGCCAGCTGTAATAAATGTACCAAATATTTCTAAGCAGTACTAGGGATATCCAGTATATGCACGTTCCAGATGTATACTTAAAATTCATAGCCCGGTCGTCATCTTAAACAAGGGGCCCCCTTGTTATCGGATATTTGTATTTGTGTCTCTCTCATAACTAATTATTTTTTACGTGGCAAGGAATTTACTTCGATGGCACAACTTCCAACCTGGAGCGTCAGTTCTATTGCACAGACTTCTACGACTTCAGTAATCAACTTCGAGTCGAGGATGTGAGCCTGCCAATGCTCAATTAAGCTCCCATCTGCTAACATCTCTTCTAAGAACCTGATTTATTCCTAGAAATCCTTATCAGTGTATTTTTTGTTTTTGCTTCTATTTGAAGCTAGATTGCAACCACTGACTCTATATAGGGAGTTCGTCCGCTGTCATGTTTATAATGCTGCTATTTTTGTGTCCTGTTCAACACTCGTGCCTGTAAGTTCAGCAGGTCGAGTCCGGCTGGATACCAACTAGTACCCGATGACTACCACTTGGTAAGATAAGCACAATTGATGTGTTATCATAGCTTCTACACTACCTATTGCCAGGATAATGACGCCTCTCAGTGTCTACCGTATTCGCAGATTCAATACGAGTCGTGAATACAGGCCTTAAGTACATTTCTCTTTTGGTTGAAATTAAGCATAATCTCGAACACTCTGTAAAAGTAGGTAACTATCGCTGCGTTCTCCTTCAGAATTAAATTGAGGAATTCAACAGAAATTACCTTAGCACGTCGCTTGAACACTATATGCATGCCGAGAGACACCCCCGTTTTCCTTTCCCAAATGCATTTTGTCACGCGAAACATCCATATATTCGTAATAACATACTTAGGAGTGCATACATATACTAAAACGATGTTCAGGTATACAAGTGTATTACTGATATAACATCACTATTTTGCAACAGTCAACGACCACTATTTGTTCAGGTTTATGCTAACTATCTGAGATCAACTGAATTATGACGTATTTGAATGTCTTAAAAGCTTAGATTGATTTAGATTAAGCTGATTGCATTAGCTTTTTGGAAGTAAATCGCAAAAGCCTTTTGGATATCTAGTCAGTTCAATTGTTTCCATCACAATGGGTGTATTTCTCTGCTATATCTCGCTGCTATTCTCATCAGAAATCGCGCAATCGAGAATTGTGGAAATACCAAATGGAAAGTTACTGGGTTCTTACAATGGTGAATTTTATTCATTTACAAACATTCCCTTCGCCCAGGCACCCGTTGGACTCAATAGATTCGAGGCTCCATTGCCATACACTGCCAATTGGAGTGGTGTACGAGACGCCACTGCCCCATCTGTCGCATGCGTAGGATTTAGTCAAAGTTTAAACGCAACAAATGGTGTTGAGGACTGCCTAATAGTCAACGTTCATACTCCGAGCCCAGAACCAGGACGTCGGTATCCCGTTCGGTTTTATTTATACGCTGGTGGATTCATGGTTGGCAATGCCGGAGAATTAGTTGAAGACTTCGTGGTACGAAGAAATATCGTCCTTGTCATCCCCAACTGGAGAGTTGGCCCATTTGGATTCTTGAGCTCAGGGACAGATTTGGTGAGTGGAAATTTCGGTTTGAAAGACCAGCAGCTAGCTATGAAATGGGTTCAGGAGAATATTCACTTATTTGGAGGAGATCCTAATCGAGTTCTCTTGGCAGGAGTGTTTTCAGGAGGTGCCAGTGCTCATCTTCACTTATTGAATCCAAAATCTTGGAAATACTTTAATTCAGCATTCTCATCGAGTGGTACAACTCTGTGTCCATGGGTGATGCAACCGAATCCAGAGGAACAATTTAGAAAATACATCGGACATCTAAGGTGTGACAACACAAGCCCCTTAGATGTGAAACGCTGTCTTCAGAGTCGTACCAAAGAGGAACATTTCTTAGCTACAATGGCCTTGAAGGATAAATTCAACGATAATCCGTTCAATGTCTTCGGGGTTGTGGTTGAAGCAAAAAGTGTACATAATCCTTTCATAACCGAGCATCCATATGTTCTAATCCAGAGAGGGCAGATATCGAATGTTCCATGGATAGTATCTCATGGCAAGAGAGAAGGCGATTACACAGCTTCCGAGTTCTTGGGTTACGATGACAATGGCGTGGAATTGATTGAGACACTAAACACACGGTGGCATGAACTAGCTCCAATCATCCTCTTCTACAATAACACATGTGTTGGCTGTTCACCAGAAAAAGCAAAGGAGTTTCGGGACAAAAATTCGAATCGGCTCAGACGAAAATATCTAAGAAATGAGAAATTCGCAGTTGGAACTTACTTGCTGCTGGAGAAGATGTTCACAAATGTCCTATTTGTCAAGGGTATTGAAGAGGCTGTAAATTTGCATAGAAGATTCGGTCAGGCACCAGTGTATGCATATGAATACAGAAATCCTCTAGACTTTTCAATTGGCAATATCTTATCCAGACGCTTTGATTTAAAGTTCGGTAAGTCAGTTGAATTTATTTTAGCTTTCAATATTGCAATACCCGTATCACTTTGACATTTGAAATTTCGATTCTTGTATTTGTTTCGCTATATCTTGTTCTGATTTAATTGTTCCCGAAATGCCTTTATGGAAATTATTCGCGAAAATGACGTTTGCATCTACGTAGATGTTTGGTTAACTTGTATCTTTAATGGCGATTCATAGCATACAAACTATTAATGTAGATATGAGCAATATAAAAGCAAGAGATGTGAAAGTTTAAAAAAAAAATCTGAAGCAAATACGAGTTTTTAGCAAGATTTTTGTGTAGATAATATGATACGTTTTGTCAGTGAAGTCGTGTTATAGAAAAACGAAAGAGCAAGTGCTTTGATTATGGCTAATCTATGGAAGGAATCCTCAGGGCCATTAAATTATAATTATTCATTATTTAATGGGCCGTAAAACCAAGATAAACTGAAATTAAATTTAAGTAACAAAAGTTCAGTGACATGAGAGATTGACTGGGCAAAAACGAGGAAGTGGGATTTGGTTGTCTGACTGATTAATAAATAGAATATACCCTGAGGGGTATACGTGACACAAAAAATCACCAGGCCATACACCTTACGTGAACATTCTACGGTCACAAGGATGCATTTTGAGCAGAATCCACTATAAGTCGATGTTTACTGTGAACCTTATTGTGGCTCTTATGTTGGACCATTTCGTTATATGGAATGGACCATTCCATAATTTTATAATTTTTTTTTTTCCGCGGGTAGGTTAACACCTTCATAGGAACTATAAGAACCGACTGCGGGTGCACATAGTAGTATGAGATTCTTACTCACAACCTCTATTAGACTAGTGCTAAGTTTTCTTAACAAGTAGTTTAAGCATCTGTAGCTTATAGCGTTTGGTAAGTAGCTTTATAGCGAAGTCACTTACTATCACGGTTATAACATGCGGATTTTCCTTAAGGCACTAGCTCGAACAGTGTTGTTCTTTGTAGTCGGCGGAATTTCCTGATTGCAATGATCCGCAAGACGTCTTCCACGGTAGCGATTCCTCGGTAAATATCACTATTTCTTACATACAATGAAGTATTCACGATTCCTCTTAGCACTTTGTTTTGTTGTTGTATACCATACAACCAAGAAGGTTTAAGCACTTGCTAGAGTGATTCATCGTGAGGTTTGATTTTCAATAGGCTTTTCTGACAGATCACGTGTGACTTCTATCAAAGTGCTTTGTAATTTTTGTTCAGTATCGTTTGACAAGTCATCATGGAAAGACTCACATCACAACAGCGTCTCCAAATTGTTCAGCTGTATTACTGAACGCTGACAGTGAGAAATATTTTTCGTACAATTCGTGGAATTAACGGTGCGCATAGTCGACCTACTAAACCACTATTGCCGATACCATTCGCAAATTTGAGTCCCAGTTTATATAAGTAGATAATACTCGACCGATTAGACCACATCCAGCACGTAGTAAAGAGACTATAGCAGCTATAGCTGAGAGTGTACGCGAAGACCGTGACGAATCGATTCGTCGTCGTTCTCAGCAGCTTAGCTTGGCATATTCGACAACTTGGCGTATAAAATTCAACTTGTGCAAGAATTGAAGCCAGTTAACTTGGATTTGCGTCATACTATCAGTGAATGGGCTCTGGAAAAACTCAATAAAAATCCGGTGTTTTATCGTGATGAAGGCTCTTTCTGGCTCAATGGTTACGTTAATAAACAAAATTGCCATATTTGGGCTGATGAGCAACCAAATTAGTGCCAATAGCTACCATTACATCCATTAAAAACAGTGGTATGGTGTGGTTTATGGGCTGGCGGAATCATTGGTCCATATTTCTTCAAAAATGAGGCAAATCAAAATGTTACCTTCAATAGTTACCTCTACCGCGCCATATTAACGGACTATGTGTTTCCTGAAATTCAAGCACATGGTCTCGGTGAGCTCTGGTTTTAACAAGACAGCGCTACGAAACAATGGACTTGTTGAGAAATCATTTTGGTGACCACTTATAGTAATTTCATCTTTTGCTACGGAAAATTGGTCGCCTATATCGTACGATATCACACCTTTGGACTATTTCTCTGGGGAAATGTAAAGTCTCAGGTCTTCAGGAATAATCCAACTACGATTGACGCTTTGAAAGCCAATATTACTCGTGTTTTCCGTAAGATACCAGTCATTATGCTCGAACAAGTCGCCCAAAATTAAACCTTCCAAACAGACCAACTCAGACGTAGTTGTGGCCAACATTTACATGATATTATTTTTGAAAAGTAAATGCCATGAATTGTTCTTTTTATCGATAATAAAAATTTTTATTTTACTTTCAAATTTATGTCCTTCTATTTATATTATAAATCAAACCTTACTTTGAATCACCCTTTATAAGCTTTCATTTTTCTAAGCCTGACTCCCAGCTCATCACATTCTTTTTAATTTCGCATCTAGATTCATTCTCAAATACCTTGCCTCGTTTGCGTACATTATTTTTACCGTATAAGGATAAATCGTCAGCCTTTCTAAATGTAAAATTGACGTGTGTTGACTTGGTCACTCTTAGGATGTTTCGTCAGTTCTTCATTCACTCAAATATTTTCCCGTTGAAGATTCAACTATTTGACCCGTCGCGAGTATAGTTGTATCATCCGCTACCACAGTATCTTGATCTTGAGGTATATCTCTTGTATACAGTACGAACATGCATGGACCAAAAACGCTTCCTTGTGGAACACCGGCGTGAATTTCCTTGAATTTTGAGTATACAGTCCCAAATCTAACGGGAAACGGTATGTTTTCAAGATAAGACTCCAATATTCCTTTGTCTGGTAAAATTTGTTGTAGCTTATATTTCAGACCTTCGTGCCACATCTTGTCAAAAGCTTGCGATACATCAAGAAAAATGCGAGAACATATCTTTTTTTCTTCTGATCGTTTTCAATTACATTTGCTATTCGATGGACATTATTGATTGTGGAATGTTTGACACTAAAGGCAAACTGGTGATCCGGAATCAATCGTCTTTCCTCAGTTATCGGTTTCAATCGTTTGAGCAGAAGTATCTCCAAGAGTTTAGAAATTATCGGCAAATGAGGTATGAGCCTGTATGGTTTTTTGTCATCATTGCGCCTTCAGCGACTTTTCTTTGAGTTGGAGCGTATAAAAAGCTTGACTAACGCTTTTTTGGGTAACTCTTTTAGGATATCACCTGCAATCAAATCGTATCCTGGGGCCGCAATTGTCTGAGAAAACTCAGGCAGGGATACAGATTTTATTCTATAATTGTCGGAACCTGTATTGACACTAAGTTTTCCGGCCAGATGTCGTCCTCCAAACGGTTTAAACGTTTCTTCCAAGTGCTCGGCAAATAATTTCGCTATTTCTTCCTATTGGCGGCGAGTGCATAACGGGTTTTTTAGTGGACTTTACGGCTTTCAAGAACGAGTAGTTGGAGTTTTTGTTAGCCGTCAAACCTTCAAAATAAGCAGAAGTCTTACAATTCATAAGATCTTGCAGCGTTTGTTTTAGCTTATTTAGATGGTTCAATTGAATTTTATTTTCGTGCTTTCCTTATATCTCGTAAAGGTTTTCGAATTCAAGCGGGTATGTTAGTTTTTCGTTTCATAGTCCTCTTGTTCGAAAAGAAGTGTTATTTCACGCAGCTCTCTAAACGTCTTCCAATAACTCATCAACTTCTTTTTTTATTTCTAAAGGCGTTGTGAATGGCACACGTAAAGCAACCTTTACTTTGCAATTTCTTTCAAAGTAGGCGCTCTTCCGTGTGCAAAGATCATAGCATTCTTCTACGACAAGGTCAGGTGTTTTTTTTTTTTGTGTGTCGGTAGGCCAATATGTTGGTATGCCCGTTCAAAAACAGTTCACACCACGCTTCATACTTGCTTTACAGTAACCTGCCTTTCGTTGAAATGCATCATGATCCCCAAAACATATTTTTTACCTCTAGCGTTTTCCGAAGGATGGTGCGCATGATAATCGGAGTAACCACTTATTTTGGGTCAAGCTCCCTTTTTTAAATGGGTCTTTGGAATCAAGTCAATACGGTTTTTCAATGAAAACATTTCTAGTTAGTCGATTTTTTCCAGAAGTCCGTTTGCGTTCCATGTTATAATCTTAAGCAACTGTTTCATATTCCTGTTTTGTTAAATTTCTTTTAAGGTTCGAACTCGAGCTTGATTAGTTTATCATGCAAGAGTTGAATAAGTTTAGTTTGTCACTCTGGATTTCTACAATTATCGCGAGAACTTGAGACACCGCGTCTGTAGTGCCCGAACTTAATGTATGCCTGTATGACGCGACTTGGGCGTATGATCTCCCTTTTTCCGTTAAAATTCTTTTGTGCAAGGAAAAGTCCTATACCGGTTTCGTCATTTTGACTTTTTAAGTTGTCTTGGCTCGTCTTTTCAGCTCATCGGTTTGAAGTTGTCTCAGCATTCGGTTCGGTTAAACGAGTTTCACGAAAGTTTTCTACCTTTTTTGATGCTCCTTAGCTATTTCGTAACCTCGGTAATTCACTGGGTGATTTCCCGTGTAATTAACGCAAACCGCTGGGGTCTACTTATATATACTATATACTCTCTATATACTCTCCTGATATATGTTTGCCGATACATTGAACGCATCGTGAATCTTTTTGACAATACGTCTTTGTGTGGTTGAAACCTTGACAACGTTTGCATTGAGGTGTCATTCGTTTGCACTTACACATTGCCTCAATTTTGACTGTGATACTTAAGATAGATTTTGATTTTATAAACATCATCAACTTTCTCGTTTTTATCGAAAGTAAGCATGAAAGTAGATAGTCCGCTCTTGACTACGGTATCTTTGTCACTGTCCGCTTGTTGCTTGTCTTTCTTTATCATATAAACGGCGTCAAGAACCTTAAAGCCTTCTTTTACATCTTCTTTATTGCACGACGAGTAAAGTCCCCTAGGGAACACTCGCAGCGGTTTTTCAACTTATTTTCATAAGTATCCATTGGATTTTTTCGGTGTTAAGTTTCACAGACAATGCACAGAGAAGTCGGAATCATCGTTGTTCCGGAGTTAAAATATTTTGAACCTCCTTTCCAATGCATTTTGGAGAAGGTTAAGTAGCATTCCATAGTCCGCGATACCGACCACTTTACCTTTTATGTTACGGTGTTCTTGTTTTCATCTCTTGGTTGTAAGACTTCGTTTCCTTGTGTTCTATCGTTACACGAGGGTTTTTTAAAAGCCTCCACTTCGCTTTTAGGCTCGTGATAGAGTCGCTCCATTTCGTTTAGTTTAACTCGGAGTTTGTTGTTCTCTATCTTTAGAAGCATTTATTCCAATTCTGGGATGGTGGTCATCGGAGTACCCTTGTTGCTTTCGCGAAGGAATTTGATAGCTATTAATGGTTCTCCCCAGAATTCGTAGAGTCTCCTCCGTGAGAGTGGATTTGCCAGTAAAATCGAATATGCACCTGAGGTATTACTTCCATTTGTTTCCTCGGCGCTACGCTCTCGAAATATGGAGAAAGCATTTCAGTCGCCTTTTACGACAGGTATACCTACCTCGGGTATATTATATTATCCTCACCCGAAGGGACTAGAGTATATAGCCAGGCATTACTAGTCTGATTAAGCTTTCGACATAAATCTTACATACTTTATTGAATAACAAGTTCCGTTATCCTAACCAGGAGAGTACGACGGATAGGGAAGAATTTCAAATCGCAACTGTAGCTTACCAACATTGTGTCAATTTCGTCACGATACTTGAGAGAGGCTATTGTTTCTTCTGGCTGAAGGAATAAAAACAGGATTGACCCTTGCCCAAGTCTTTTATCGTTGCTATATGGAGTCAACTTTTCACCGCAGGTTTTTATCTGTGGTAAGAGCGACTCAAACTGGTATCACAAATTACCGTCTCCAGTTCATTTGAGAGCTTCCTAAGGCAGCCTAGAGTGAAAATCGGACAATCCGGGGTGGATATACACCACAACCAATTAATCACAATCAACCACAATCAAGTTGCCAACTCCAACATATCTAAGGCCTCTCTCGACTTATACGTGCTACCTGAGGATAGCTCTTCTTCTAATGCGTTGTTCGTTTTGAAAGAAATTGAATAGAATTCGTTCAGGCAGCCGATGCACACTTTTCTGACTAGGTCGATGTCGCTGTACAGCTCGCAGAGCTCGTTGTTATATCTTCTCCTCCAAAGCCTGTAAACGCAAAGCGGACCAGAAAACCGTTCAAAGGATTTTGCATTTAAAGCAACCTAGCATATCTTCAAACGTTTGCGGTAATGTCCATGTCTCTTTAGTAAAGGCCAGAATTTATATAACAAAAGTCTTGCAAAGTGTCTTTTTAGGATACCGTGGCAAGGTCTTATGAATCAGTGACCTTCTTAGGTCATTTTCACTTCTTTCTGATGAGGTTTTATTCTCAGAGTTAAAAGTTCCTTCGCGTTGACTCATACACATCTACTTTTAAATGCTACTGTAGTTGCACAGGATTTTAGTAATTTTTTTTTTTTTTTTTCATTGGTGTGAAAGAATCGTGACTTTATCTTACCCACATTAAAGATCTTGCTGTAAGACTGGAGCACTTTGTACAATTTGACAAACTTGGAGCGATGTATAGCTCTGGTAATAACTGGACTAACAGCTGCTGGTAGGTTAGATTAGGTAAGAGTTGCAGTTGAAAAAAAAAAAACAACCAACACAATTGGGCCTATTTGCCCAACTTGGATCTGTTATCCTCTTTTGGAACTAACTTGAGCTTCTGACGAATCGTAAGACACTGTTGACGTCTATATTGCTTAATTCATTTAAATTATTGTAGAAGAAGGCTCCTAAATGGAGTTTTTTTTTCTTTGGGAGAGAACTGGACATATACAGAGTATTGTGTCCTCCTTTTCCTCGACTATGCAGCTTCTTTAGAAGCCATTTGTAAAAATGCCAAGCTTTCTTACATGCTTACCAATACCATAAGACAGTGGTGACAACTATGATAGCCATCAGATGTTTCCTATTTTGAAAGATCAAACTCCTACAGCGATTTGGATCCAGTTTTCGCTAGATTTGTTTGATCGCTAGACATATTTTCCCAACATTCCACCAAAGGTTCATTCTTCTAATAGCATCCAGCTTTAGTTTCAGTTTGCACGTAGCGATTGGTATACCGATGACACCTTTTACAGGTATGATAGGTAGAGTGTCGACCCTGCAATTTCCTGGAATGTCTCTGTCCCCCGACACCCAGCATAGCATTCCTAAGAAATGGTTGGCAGTCAATGGCTGTTTTAGAATTTTGTAAGACTGAGTCCATGGATATTTTAGAGCGCTGGATATCCCTTGCAGATATCACTTTTTCTTCAGTCAGGATAGGACTTCTTTAATCACCAAATTTTCTCCTGGAACACGCTACAGACCCCTATTAAACTTGGATACATCCTTATGGAATAGGATTGACTTGTCATCCATGAAAGCATCTTCCTCCCAAAAGAATCTAGAGGTGATGCTCACATGAAAGTCTTTGTCAAAATATTGTTGGAACATAATGTATTTGGTGTTCTCTTGAAGGATTCTTAGTGTATTAAGAATATAAGCGTGACCAAATCATTGATTTATCTGCGAATAACCACGTTAACAGCTACTTGCGTGCTGAGAATATTGAGAGGTGTAAAGTGAAATGGAATATTCAGTGCTGCAGACGGAGTAGTACATAAGGCTCCATTTATGCACAAACATAATTTGGACTTTATTTAGTCTGCTGCAGTTGGCTCCATTGTCCAAGGCCATTAACCAAACAATCACTCCGTTGGGGATTATCGATCTTATAACCGAGACATATAGCCAGTGAGTAAGTCATCTACCTTTAAAGTTAATAGCGCAATGGTGATTGCGGATGTGTTGACGTTGTTAAAGGCACCCTCTATGTCCAGGAATACGACTATTGTGTATTCTTTATAGTGTAGGGATTGTTCGATCTGGCTAATCAGAGTGAATTGAACCATTTCCACAGTAGGCAAAAGTCGTGAATCAATTCCAGATCATATATGGATATCAATCAGTTGTTCTAGAGTTTTTAAAAGGAAAGATAATAGACTTATAGGTCTGAGGTACTTTGGGATAACATAAAAACATTTTCCGACCTTTGGCTTTAAGATTCATCAAAGTAAGTTTCTAGAATCTTTGACCTTACTCCAGTTTTGCAATTCTGCAAATTCGATGTTCTACTCTGTCGTCAGAATCGTTAAGGACTATGAGAATTGATTAATGGACGCACTTACGCGTCTTGAATTCTTCATACAAATTTCTGTCGTCTTAACGAAATTCGTCTTATTGTTTGTCACATTGGTTGCCTTGAATGAGTTAATGGAAATGGTTTCCAAAATCTGGTTGCACTTAAAATACAGACGCTTGCTATGACTGTCTCATAGCTGGCGGTAAACTTCCTTGATTACTTATTTGTTTAGCGGGGTTCAGCTTAAGCCTGGGCCTCAACAACCAAGCTTTTCTAGTTAGCCTGGTGATTAGCTAACTGCCTTCAGTTGCGAACTCCAAGTCGGTTGGGGTCCCATTCTAATTGTGCGGACCACTCACGGTAAGGTCTTCTTCTACTGCGTGTTTCCTCTGGTGTCCATTCTCTACATATCCTAGACATCTCAGGCGACTGATACGCAGTTTTCTGGCTAGGTTGATGTCGCTGTACAGTTCACATAGCTCATCGTTAATCCTTCACCTCCAAAGCCCGTCAACGCAAACAGGACCCAGTATTTTTCTCTCGAAACGACTGAGGATGTCTTCATCTGCTTTTGATAGAGTTCATGCTTTTGTAGGACTGGCATTATCAAGGTCTTATATAGATTCTCCTTTGTTTTTTGGACTTGCTATTCGATTGTCTTTTAAACCCAAAAAAAAAAAAAACAGAGATTGTCAAGAGTGATGCTTTGCTCTATTTCTGTAGCAGTGCCCAGGTAGACAAAGTTATTTACTACCTCGAAACAGCTGTTGACTCAAACGTTTTGTCCAATTCGTCAATGTTGTTGTGCTTGTGCTTGTTGACAGCATAGCCATGGTTTTACCCTCATTTATCCCCAAACTCATTTCGGCGCTTCCGTTTCAATACCAGCGAACGTACCCGTGACAACCCGTTGAGTTCTTCCAATTATATCGATATCATCGGCGTGCGCTTGTAGGTGCACAGATTTCATCTGTGCCGTGGAATTCTTTCAAGTAAGGTATGATGTTAAAGAAGTCACATGACAGCGCGTTATATTATCTAAAAAAGTTTTTACGTTAATAGCCTCCGTTAAGTCATTACCGACTGCACCGACGGAGGAGTTTGACAGAGACACCAAAACTAGAGATGGCTCTATATACATAGCTCGTCTCCCTGAATGCTGCATTAAAATCGTTGAAAAGATGGTGAGTAATGATTTGACTTCTTGAGCTTTTTCTAAGATCTACCGGGTCGTAAAGATTTGGTCGACTATCGACGTTTCTGGTCTGAAACCACACTAATAGGGACAATTTAGATTGTTGAGTGTTGTTGTTAGGAGTTTCAGTTTGCACGTATGCCATATAAGAACTTGTATGCGATGTTGAGAAGACTTATATATACGTCTTTAGTCGGCGTAGTTGATGGGCCTGCTTTTTTATGGATCGGACAAACGATACTGAGATTCCATTCGCCAGGCAAACTTTCTTCTGACCAAATTTGTGAAATGAGTTGGTGTGTGCTGTTCACAAAGTCATTTTCAGCTGTTTTGCATACCTCGGTCAGTAAGTCGTCGAATTCAGCTGTTTTGTTGAATTTCAGATTAGATATTGCTGACCTTACTTCGTTTTTGGCAGATGGACGAAAGTGGAATGGTCTATTTTACCTGGCGGCGTGATGTTGAGCTTCCACGCCATTATACGGTCTGCAGAAAAAACTTTCCATATACTCAATACTGACTGTGACTCTACTACTAGGTTTCCTTCACTATATTTTCAGGTTTCCCTAGGCGTTTTTTTACTAAACCGGTAAAGCTCACGACCGGCTGTTCTTTGCAGCTCCGCTTTGTAGCCGCATGTGTTTGCTGGCTTTCTTCAATAAACCACGGATTTCTTGGTGAACGCGTTCGGTGAAAATTCTGACGGTCGCTTTCGATTTCAGGTTTTCTACGCTATATCTTCTCACAGCAGTTCTTCTTTGTTGTTGAAGCCTGGAAAATTCGTATTCGCACCTTGGCTGCAACAAGTTGGTAATCCGAATCAACCATGAGTCCTAGAACCATACCCTACTTTGATTGCAATGTTATCATTTTGATTTAGCATTTCATAATCCGGAGAGCCATGTCCCTTTGCGTATATTGCATATATTTAGTGATAGTGATATTTCGTCTCACCGCAGAGTCAATAAGCCGAAGTTCATTGCGTGGTGTGGTGTAGGGTATGCTTAATAACTGTCCTACCAAACATGTCCTACTTTCCTCCTTTTGTACTTGGCGGTTTTAACGCCATACTTGGGGTATTGCTCATGTGATTTGTAGAGCAAACCAAACTTCCAACAACTAACATTAAACACTGAATATATTTGTTTATGATTTCAGGTGCAGATCATGGCGCTGACCAGTCCCTCGTCATACCACTCAAATACCTCTATCGGCCAAATGACACTTTCACAGACAATGACAGATTCATTGCCGAAAATTTGATTGAAATGGGCAAAGAACTGAGTATCTCAGGGTATGTATCGGCCTTAGATTTGTATCTGTCGTATAAACGGTTTTTTTTTTTTCAGACTTGCAAAATACGATTCAAAATTGATTCCTGCCAATACACCAACACAAACTGGAAAGCTGACTATTTATGAGACGCACTATGTGATTGAGTCGGTCATTAATGGAGAGTACTCTATCCAGACTTATAATAACCCTCCATATAAGGGTGGATATTTTTATAGTATCGGCCCTTAAATATCAAATTTACTTTCCCCAGGACAGAACAAGGGTCAAAAAGAGTCTTTCACATACATCATCATCATTGCGCGTGCATATTCTAATTTATCACTCAATTCGAATACATTGTTAAAATTAAACAAATTTTTTTTATAACCAATAAATATAATATTAGATTAAACAAAACATTTTCAGCTCTATCTTTGTCAAATTTAATAGAATACGGAGTAATCTCTTAGATCCTGGGAAAAAGTGACTGAATTCCTTCGTGCCTTCGTGCACGATAACTGATAAAAAAGAAAAACACATCTTATTGGGATGATTGGCTTCTCTATTTCAAAAGGGTATGCTAAGTTCCACAGATAGAAAAGGGGATTGGTGATATCAGGTAAACATAATTAAACAAGGGATTTTCCAAAATATTTAAAGCCTTGAGCTACAAGGACATTCAGAGCTAATTCAGGAGTGAAGGAAAGGAGGTGAAATCGGTGGTAGTAGCTCACATTTTCGAAATGCATTACTGTCATCAACTAAATGGCATCCTTTGAAGGTGGAACTGGCACTATTTTCTACCAACCATCAGGACCTAGAATATTTACTTATTCCGATCTGAGAGCATACCTACTTACTTATCGGACTGTAAGTTGATCAGGGCTTGAGCCAATATGCCTCCCCAGGTATCAGGGTCTTTTGAAAGCTGCGCACACGAAATGTGGTTGTCCTCTATGCGTTTTCCCTCGGCTAGGGTCGAATATTAGGGGATATCCGTTCTTTAGGATTGGACAAACAATGATGAGAATGGACGGAAATGTTGTCTGCTTGAATAGTTTATTCTGCTTGACGGTGGGATATTGTTCGCCAGCGCCGTTTAACAGCCTACAGAAACAATCTTTCAAGATTCTCAGCACCGACTGTGGTCGTACTCTGAGGTTTCCTTTTTGATATTTTCTTTTCATCTTTCAGTAAAACTTTTAATCGTAATTCTTCTGATAACACCTTTCTAAGGCTTCGATCAATGAACGGTTCTTCGCTTCTTTTCTGCTCGTAGAGGTCACGAGCACCTCTCGTTTTTTCTGCGGAACTGCTCTATAAATCCACTGTTTTATGTTATTTGCCTATCTGAATTTATCATCAAATCAGAGGTTTCATTGTTGAGGCGGGTTGAAACCCAACACATCAGAGAGGTCGAATCTGATTGCTCTTTGGCAGTGACGTGATTTTCAATGTTTAGTTCTGGTAGTATGGGAATTCTCGAAAAGTTGAAAGAAACTTGATAAGAAAGGCCTCTGGTGGACTCTTGAGATTCTAGCCGTTCGTCGTTTAATTCCCACAAAGTAGTTTGTTGGTTTTGGGCAGTTACGGATGCCCACTTCCGTATTTTCGCAAAAAACCAATGGTCTGAATCAAAGTTATCTGCTTGACATCCTTGCTTATTGATCAAGAGTCAAATAGGTCAGATTATGGATTTTAAGGTGCAAAAACCATAGGCTGACTATAGTCATATTAAGTCTAGCCGCAAAGTTAATAAGCCTGTGTCGGTCTTGCGTCGTGCAAGTGAATTTAATCTCCATTAAAACCATTCGAAAAAAATTTCATCTTCGGCAAAATTCAACAACACACATGCATAAAACAAACAACAACAACAGCATGGTCCGAAGGCAATGACGCACAGTGGAAGCTCTCCATACAACGCCATCTCATAAATGGCTTTTTCGAAAGTAGGGTTCCCCGAATTATTTTGATGAAAATCGATAATTAAATTAACATATAATTTAGTTTCGATATTAATTAATTTTTTATTTATAAAGGAATTAGTAAAATCAATCGCGAAGTGCAGTGGGTCAGAATATTGATTTGACTGTATAATCGCAACTCGTACAGACTTTTCAAAAGCGTTTCCCTGAAACCTTTCATTCCGAACTATATAGGTTGGGTGTCACAAAAATATCAAAGCCGTTTTTTTTACGCATACCCCCTAAATTTTTTACTTTTAAGTCAAAACAATTATAAATAAAATTTAAGAAGGTAGGACCACGATAATCCGTGCCGACTTACACTGACACATGTCAGTACTTGCTCTCTAAGGCTGACGCGACCTTATGTGTCGATGTGCTTGTGATTACTTGTTATTTGGTTATATCAAATAACAATCAGTCAATATGTTAGTGGAATTACGGAGTTCTAAAAGGGCATCAAATAACGGGTTCAAAACTTCCGTCTAATGGACAAGTTCTAAAAGTTTTATTTTACAATATCCGTGAAGTGAATTTAACTGTCAATGAAAGCGCGAATCCCACTGTTCGCGAGTGTATATCTATTTGGAAAAAGCGCGTATTCCTACAAAATCTTTGCCTAATTGTGTGAAGAAACTTGTAAGCTTATATCAAGTTTGGAGGGACTTGCAAAAAACTGCACAAAATACACAAGACATAACACATGGGCTGAAAAATCCGTTTTATAGTAAAACACAAAATTTTTGCAAAATTCAACTTTATTTATCAATATAGTTGCCTTCGAGGGCGATACACTGATTGAAACGATTTTTCAATCTTTCGATACCAGTTTTGTAGTACGATTTCGGTTTAGCCTCAAAATAGGCCTCTGTTTCGACGATTACTTCTTCATCGGTCCTAAATCTCTTTCCGGCGAGCATTCTTTTGAGGTCTGCGAACATGAAATAGTCGCTGGGGGCCAAATCTGGAGAATACGGTGGGTGAGGAAGCAATTCTTAGCCGAATTCATTCAATTTTTCCATCGTTTTCATCGGCTTGTGATGAAACAGGACTTTCTTTTTCTTTAAGTGCGGCCGTTTTCATGCGATTTCGTCCTTCAAACGCTCCAACAACGCAATGTAATGCTCGCTATTGATAGTCTGCCCCTTTTGGAGATAGTCGATGAAAATTATTTCATAATTCCCAAAATACGAATGCCATAATCTTGCCAGCCGACTGTTGAGTTTTTGGTCGTTTTGGACGAGGTTCGTCGCCTGCTCGCCACTCAGCTGACTGCCGACTCGACTCTGGTGTGAAGTGATGGAGCCAAATTTCATCCATTGTCACATGCCGACGCAAAAATTCGGCTTTATTGCGGTTGAACAGCTTAAAATGCTCCTCTGAATCATTAACACGTTGTTGTTTTTGGTCGACTGTGAGCAAACGCGGCACCCACTTTGAACAGAGCTTTCGCATGTCCAAATATTCGTGTATGACATATCCAACACGCTCTTTTGATATCTTCAGAGCCTCAGCTATCTCGATCAACTTCACTTTACGATCATTCGTAATCATTTTGTGGACTTTTTTGATGTTTGCATCATCTTCGGTGCTTGTATGACCACTTTTAAATTTTTCAATCCACTTGCGATTGGTTCGTTCGGCTGGTGCAGAGTCCGGGTAACACTTACCATGAAAAAGCAATGATAAATCAACACACGAAAGTGCTTTGAATCTATTTTTCTTCACAATAACAAAAGTTGCTTCACTCACAACGCTATATCTCGAAAACTAATCGTTTGACAGCTGTCAAATTTATACACGTATCTTTTGAAGGTTGGTACTAACTTTTGACTTTTCATCCCATTTATTATTTGTCTGAGCCGACTCCTTCGACATCATCTTATATACCGTTACAAGACAACTCATCTTCTGAATCCAATGAAAACATAGATTTACAAGAGGACGTACCGAATCTTATCGAGAACACGCAACCCAGCAAAACACCTCTCTGGAAAGATTTCATTACTGAGAGATGAGAGATGAGTATGAGAGATGAGTATGAGAGATTCTGTGTTCATTCTTGAAGCAACTATTAAAGTAAGTCTTCCATCCAACGAACTCGCACAGAAAAACAGAAAGAGCGCACTTAAGCCATAAAAATTTATTTCCAAAATGAGGTACCGGAAGTTGTGACTGTTCATGGGGTCGGCAAGCTTCTGCCTGCATTAAATGCTCGGAAATCAAAAAAGAACGTCTTCCTATAGTTGTTTCTTATGAAAACAAAGAACAACTTATTGCTGTGCCAAGATTACAAAGATCTACAGGAAGTAAACAAGTACAGGCAGTTTGGAACGCGATTGTAGAATTTAGAAGATAAAGTGCAAGTTCTTTATTGTGATACTACTGCTTCAAATACAGGTCATTTCAACGGTGCTTGTGTGCTTCTTGAACAAAAACTGAACAGAGAAATGCTTATTTTTGCTTGTCGCCATTACGTGTATGAATTGATCTTAAAAGGCGTATTTGAAGCAAAAATCAGTCAAGTAACTACAAGCCCTGATATTGCACTCTTTAAAAAGTTCCGAGGAAACTGGAAAAGTATTAATGCTGATAAAATACAGAACTATAGAGAAAAACTTACACAGCACCTGACTGACTCCGAAGTTGACAAGTTGCTAGAGTTTTACCGAACTGAGCTGACAAAATAAATAGTCAGAGATGATTATCGAGAGTTAATAGAGCTTTCTGGGATATTTTTAGGTGGAGATATGGAGAAAAAAAAATTAAAATCCGACCTCCAGCTCGATAGATGGCGAAAGCAATTTATTCCCTGAAAATTTCGTTACTTAGCGCTCAATTCAAGATCACAAGCAAAAACAAGGCGGCATTGATTGACGTTTGCTTGTTCATTGTAACTTCCTACATTAAACCATGGCTCCAATGCACTTCAGCAATAAAAGCACCTTACAAAGATTTGTCCTTTTTGAAATCAACGAAGTCTTACGAGAAAACTGATAACAGGATCTCAAAAGCAGCCTTGCAGAAGATAACTCAGCATCTGTGGTATTTAACTGACGAAGTTTCTTTATTATCACTGTTTCACGATGATGTCATTGGCATTAATAGTTATAGAAGTTTCTACCTTTGTGTTCTGCAAAAGTATATTTTTCTAACACTCTTTTCTTATTTTGTTTCAGAAAAAAACATCTCTGACTTCATTTCAGTAAAAAGCAAGTCCTTGTTCAATCGCCTTAAAATTGAAGACAGTTTTCTACATGAATGTCCTACTTTGTGGTCAAATAATACTTCGTTTCAAGAAGCTAAAAAGAAAGCTTCGGCACTGAGGGTAGTAAACGATGTAGCCGAAAGAGCGGTTAAGTTGATGCAAGACTTGAGATGCAGAGTTGAGGAGGAACAAACACAATTTTTATTACGTTGCGCACAAGAACACCAGAAAATTTATCCCGACTGTGAAAAACAAACGTTAAAAAGGAAATTTGAACAATAATATTATTTTTAAATGTTACTGAGTAAATAATATACTATTCGGGTGTATTGGAGTTTTAATTAAATAATAAAAATTAAATTCTAAATTCATCCTACAGTAAGTCAGTAGAAATTTTCATGTCAAAAATTTGGCATCAAGTTTGGCACGGATTATCATTGTCCAATCGAAATATTGACTTAAGTCTATGCGGTCAAATGGAATAAAAATAGAGGGTATGCGTATTTTATTTCGCGAAAAATTTTTTTCCTTATGTCTTGGGACACCCTAATATACGTGTTATACATTTTTGGAAAGCGCAGAGATTCAAGTATTTACAAAAAGTACAAACATAATATTGTTCCCTATTTTTCAACAGGCTTTTTTGACAGATCACGTGTGACTCCTATCAAACTGCTTTGTCATTTTTGATCAATACAATTCAGCAAGTTATCGTGGAAAGACTCATAGCACAACAGCGTCTCCAAATTGTTCAACTGTATTACAAAAATCAGCGTTCAGTAAGAAATGTTTTTCGTGCGATTCGAGGAAATTACGATGCACAAAATCGACCTACTTAAACCACTATAGCCAATACCATTAGCAAATTTTAGTCCAAGTTTACATTAGTGGATGATACTCGACCGGTTAGACCACATCCAGCACGTAGTGAAGAGACTATAGCAGCTGTAGCTGAGAGCGTACGCGAAGACCGTGACGAATTGATTTGCCGTCGTTCTCAGCAGCTTAGATTGGCGTATTTGACAACTTAGCTTATTTTACGTAAGAATCTCGGCCTAAAAGCGTAAAAAATTCAACTTGTGCAAGAAAGGAAGACAGGCGACTTAAATTTGCATCATATTTTCAGTGAATGGGCTTTGAAAAAACTCAATGAAAATCCGGTGTTTTATCGTGATGAAGCCCATTTCTGGCCCAATGAATACGTTCATAAACAAAATTGCCGTATTTGGGCTGATGAGCAACCCGAAGAATACCAAGAGCTACCATTATATCCATTAAAAACAACGGTATGGTGTGGTTTATGGGCTGGTGGAATCATTGGTCCACATTTCTTCAAAATGAGGCATATCAGAATGTTACCGTCAATGGTAACCGTTATCGCGCCATGTTAACGAACTATGCGCTTCCTGAAATTTAAGCACCTGGTCTCGGTAATCACTGCTTCCAGCAAGACGGTGCTACGAGCCATAAAGCGCTTGAAATAATAGACTTGTTGAGAAATCATTTTGGTGAGCACTTAATTTCAAGTTTTTCTACATTAAATCAGCCACCTAGATCGTGCGATATCACACCTTTGGACTATTTTCTCTGGGACTATGTAAAGTCTCAGGTCTTCAGGAATGCGATTGACGCTTTAAAAACCAACATTACTGTTGAGCGCGGTAAGTACGTAGGTGGTGGACCACATGCTGTTGACGTGTCACGTGCTGTTGACAAAGCGCGCCACATGGGCATAGTACCCCGGCGTTCAATCCCGGACCCTACAAATTAATTTGTATCCTTCCCTTGATAATAATAATAGTAATAATAATATACTGAACTAAAAAAATTCATAAGGGACACTTTTACACTATCATCAAATAGAGCTGATAACATTTGTAGATAATACTCCTAGAACTTCTTCTGGCGAATGTGGACGACTTTCTAAACCATATGAAGAATTGTCAGAGAAAACAAAAAAACGCGAAAACATTTAACTCCTTGATCCCGTCCGAAAAGTAATTTTCCGGAAGGTCTGCGAAATACTCCTCCGTGGCGTCGATGATTTCCTCGCATGAGCTGAATTTTTTATTGATGAGCCATCTTTTGAGGATTCGGAAGAGATAATAGTCCGACGGAGCCAAACCGGGCGAATACAGTGGATGCGACAGGAATTGGAGCCGTAGGTCATTGATTTTAGCCGTGGTTGCGATGCTCTTGTGCCGGTGCAAAAACAATTTTTTTTTTCTGCTTCATGTGAGGCCGTTTTGCAGCGATTTCGCTCAAATAATACACAATAGTACTCGCTGTTGATGACTTTTCCTTTTTCGAAGTAGTCCACGAAGAGTATGCGATGGCAATCCCAGAAAACCGACGCCATAACCTTTCCAACCCAACGAGCCTCCCTCAGCCGCTTCGGAGCACACGTGCCGGCTTCAGTTCATTGCCGGCCACTCATTCTGTTCCCTGGTGTTCAACAGTTACCAATCGACGCCAAAAGTCCGCCCGATTCCGCATCAGCAAGTTCGAACACTCTTTCGAAGTGCTCTCGCATTCGTGTTTTTGGTCAGGAGTGAGTATGCGCGGCACCCAGCGGCAGGATAACTTTTTCATATGCAGAATATTGCCCAAAATATGGCGTGTGCGGTCAGTACTAATCTTTGTGATATCTGCTAGCTCACGCACCTTCACTTTCCGGTTAGCCAACCCCATTTCATATATTTTTTTGACATTGTCCTCTGTAACCACCACGAAACTCTCGAAACCAATATTTGACTTGTAATCTGACGGAGAATTAGCCCCCTAATATTTATCCAACTTTTCTTTTGTTTCCTTCGTCCTTTTGCCTCTCAAAAAATAATGTTCTATCGTTTTTGTCCATACTCAACATGATGCCAAACACGTCAACAACAATCAGCTGTCAAAGCAGAACTAAAGACAGTATCGCACTGAAATTTTTCATGTCTGAACGGACATATGAACACATATGAACGGACTTTAAGGCACCATAACCTTTTTTGCAGTAGCAGCGCATTCTGGTGGTCAAGGAGGTTACTTTTCATTCCACCTAGTATTGTGAGTATTATTCGAACTTAACCTAAAAAAGACAAAAAAGAAATCCTTAAGAAAGTGTCATATGATATGAAGTTAATCACTTCTTATTCAAAAGAGGAAGCCCTGAGTATATTTATTGATATGGATATAACGAAATCTTAATACCGACTATTAAAGTCTTGGCTATCTGAAAAAAACTGTTTTGTTTTTCCTTCATACCTTGTAATAATGGATGCAAAAAAGATGTGTTATCCCCCAAAATCGAGCATCGAAATTAATGACATTGGAGCTTCTATAAACCTTCAAGAACTAATAGATACTGCAGCTCGTATCCTTCAAATTAATTCGGGGTACAAATCAGGGCAAAGAAATTTTAAATTATACGTAAATTGGGGCTATGATGGATCATCTGGGCAAAGTGAATAACATATAAACAGCTATTATTAGGTGAGAACCTATAAAACTACTATAAAACTACTTGACTTATCAACAAATCTTGTAATCGGCAAAATACTACGTGCTCTTTTGTTCGGTATTGCCGATCTATCTCTATAAAATTTGTCAAAGAAACTCCATAGCGTCAAATTGAACAATTTACTCCATCACTGGTTAGAAAAAACTGTGCACTATAGTTGAGATCAAACATGAACTATTCTTGACGATGATTGACGGAAAAGTTGCTCAAGTATTATCTAGTGCTGTGTGTACTATATGTGGAGGTAGAGCTAGGAAGATGAATGATTTGAACAAAGTTACTTCCAAATCCGAAGTAGATTATGTAGATGTAACGAGCAAAGAAGAAACGAAAAAATATGTGCAAAGCAAATTCCGAAATGAACTTGGCCTCCATATTGACAAACCCCGACAAGGAGCTGGTAACAGTAATGATGGAAATACTGCGTGAAGATTCTTTTCCAACTATCATTGGATATTGACTTCAGTCAATATCATCTGGAATCGCAGTAAATGCTACCAAATTCGGTTAATACGCTGAATACGAGTACAGCTCAAATATTTGTGAATAAATACAATTGGTACTACATGCGTCATCATGTCAAATACGATTGACGTACGACCCCATTTGCAAAACTTATACCATCTTCCGATAGAGTGACTAAGAGTGACGATAGAGTGATCTTGTATAACAAGTTTACCAAACTAGCGAAGAGGGCTTAGTGACATAAGGGTTAAAGAATACCTAAGACCATCGTCCGATAAAGCCAATGTTAGAGTTAGTTTTTTTATGACATTGTCTATGTATATGAGAACGAAAATGAAGTTCCCTATCACAGATTTCACATGGATCACGCAATTGAGTTATAAAGGAAATGGATTGGTTTAAGATTGAATAAGGATGACAAGGACTTTGGCATCAAGAAAAACAATCAGCTGGTGATGAGATATGTCGAAAAAATTACATGTTGTCAGCGTAGACGGATATAACAGATATGAACTTTTGATAATAGAGCCGACATCATTAATTATTAGAATGAATAATAAGGGCCCAAGATGATTACCTTGAGGTACTCCATGGGCGGAAAGGAACCTATCAACCTAAATAGAACATTGTAATGTCGATCTTCCAAGTAAGATTTGAATCATATAATAAAATTTGATTGAAGACTAGAGCCTTCAGTTTGAGCAGAGTGATTTTATGGGAGATTTTATAAAAGGCTTTGCTGGAACCGGTAGCCATCACATCAACTTCTACCCCGTGTTCAATTGCGCACAAAGTATTTGACACGAATTCAGTAAGGTTTGTAGTTGTAGATCAACCTATTAGAAATCCATGTTGATTTTGAGAAAAGATAGGCTTGCAATGAAAAGCACATAGGAATGCAAATGAGATTAGCGGTGGGTCTTTAATTAGAGATTTCATCCTTGACACATTTTTTTTGTAAAGAAATTATGTAAGAATCATGTGAAAGATTCCTTGAGAAATGAAAATTTAAAGGATTTTTTTTAATAGTTAAGCAGGCTACCTCTGCTTTGCCAGAAAGCTTCAGGGTCTTTTGATGTTGATATAGTGAAAGAAACATTTGAAACGCTATGGTAAATAGGTTGACGAAGTTCAAACAATTCGATATAGACAGAGTGGTAGCAAAGGAAATCAGCTTTGGATCGTGACCTAAGATAAGTGAACTATAGCCTATTTCTAGCCTTTTGTTGCACCAAGGTAGTGAATGTGAGAAGTTTTTTTTTAGGCGAAAATGGTATTAATTGAGATAGGCAAGTAAAAATCTCTGTGTTGAAGAATGCAAAAACATTGTTAATCATAAGGTTAGGATTGCCATAAGAAAAGCTGAAATTTGCATTACTAAGAAGGTTATATATTAGGTTATACGGAAAATAATTATTTTTTCACAGCCAACTTCACCCTTAAACCGCATAATCATTTCATATTTCGATAGCTGATATAGAAAGACTTTCTTGTAAAGAAGTACAATTGATTCTACTCAGTGTTTGGTTGGTGTCCGTTTAAATATTGAAAGTGAAAAGCAGCATTTTCGGCATACCATCGAAAAGTTAAAAATTCTGTTCAAGCATTTATCCGATGTGTATGGAGAAGATGTATTTACAGAACGCCAGTGCCAAAACTAGTTTGCAAAATTTCGATTTGTTGAGGATGCACCACTTTCTATAAGGCGAGTTGAAGCTGCTGAAGACACAATAAAGAAATTAATTGATGCAAACCGGCAAATAACAACTCGTGAAATCGCTGAGAAACTAAATTTATCGAATACGACTGGCTCAAAACACTTCGAAAGCCGATATTCATCAAAAATAAGAGATGCTATCTGTTTGGTAGGATTTCAAAGCAATCGATTTTTTTTAGCTTCTACCGAACAACACAACGATCAATTCTGAAGTGTACCGCCATCAGCTAGACAAATTGAATGAAAACATGTAGTGTTCCATCAAGTTAATGCGAGACCTCGCCAAAATATTTTACAGCTTGGATGGGATCTACTGTCACACCCACCATACTCTCCAGATCTGGTACCTTCTGAATATTATTTGTTCCGCTCTCTACAAAATTTTTTAGACTGTAAAACCTTTACTTCAAATGAGGAGGTCAAAAATCACCCGGATCAGTTTTATTGCCTTATTTTATGAGCTTGGAATCATTCTACTGCCGGAAGGATGACAAAAGGTATTGTTCCAGAATGGACAATATGTTGTATAATTCAATAAAATATTTATTCACCATAAGAAAATCGTCCTGCATTTTTATAAAAAAAAAAAACAAAAAATACTTTCAGAACGGACCAATAGTTTACCGTAATTTGCTCTATGAAATTTGAAGCCAACGACTGTTCGTAGGGGACAGTTTTTAGACCATTAAGATATGAAAAAATGGGGGAGAGCGGTGGGTGTTAACTATCTAACTTAGGAAAGATATTTTTGCTTTATGAAAAGATTAAGTTACCTGTACCAGTTGTAAAAACAAGATCAAGTTGATATAGACCAGATTCGGTAAGACAGTCAATTAAAAATATTTCTTTTTCAGCGGTTTGCTAAGACTAGAATTGATCAGTCTGAGCCCATCGAAGCTTTGGCACTTTGAAGTGGCGCAAAAGAATTACACTATCGTTGGGGTCAGTCAGCTAGTATCCAGTATCAGTAT
This sequence comes from Volucella inanis, assembly GCA_907269105.1. Taxonomy (NCBI): domain Eukaryota; kingdom Metazoa; phylum Arthropoda; class Insecta; order Diptera; family Syrphidae; genus Volucella; species Volucella inanis. Next base: position 203,864,594 of record OU026153.1, on the reverse strand, counting down.
CCATATATTGGTACCTGTTAGAGGTAACAGCAACTGGTGTGAAGATTACACTTTGGAATATGAACTCTGGCGCAAACCAATTCAAAGATATATAGTATAGACAATATAGACAAAGAACTCCGGGGCCATGTACATTAATTTTCCTCTTTATTTTGACCGTTGTATTGTAGATCAAAGTCTTCAGTACGAGTATACCATATAATTCGCTGAATGACAGGCAATATATTGACCTCCGTAAGGGCCAAAGCGTCGGTCGGCAGAAAGTATATAGTAGAAGTCTTTGTTACACTGTGATACCAATCGGGACACTTATGGGAAGAGACTTATGGAGATTGTAGCGAACTAACAAATAATTATTTGGTAAGTTAGGCATAATGGTAGGTCTTAAAGTTAGATCTATTTGTTTGTAGTTACTAAAGATGCTTGGAACATTTTTTGTTTTAGCTCATTGGATGGCACCCATGGGCCCGTATAACCGCTGAGCTCAAACAATTTTCATTCGTAACATACATCGTGCATCGAAAATATTTCAACTCGGTTTCCAACGCTCAAATTTGAAAAGTTCATAGCCTCCGTTTATAAGTTCTGCTTCCTCTGAGTACAAGAGCCTTTGTTCAGCAATCTTGTTCAGCAATCTTGTAAATTTGCTAGGTCAAGAACCTGTCATGTAAGGCAAAAACCTAAGTGATTCTTGCATGTAGTAATATATATTTACCATCCTCTATCATTACCCTGCGATTGTTTGCACGAAATACCAGTCTTTGCGAATTTCTGAGCCACAGGACGTTTAAGTCTTTCAACCTAGCAGTTCTATTATTTTTTCTGATATAACCACTCCAGCTGCGACTAAGTTTGCCTCTAAATATATTTCTCATCGGAGACTTTAATTAAAATCTATTTGATGAGCGTTCAAATATGATTACATTTTGTCTCTCGTATGCATGTGTAAATCTTCGAATGTGTGTATAAGTTGTTGTCTATCTTTGGTGCCCTTGAAAAAAGATACATTGATCTAAACAATCAATTACTAATCCAAACAAGACATTGACACTGACGATGTATCTATTGCTGTAATAGGTCTTGCGAAAAACCATTTAAGAAACCAATTGAATCTTCATCTAAATATTGACCAATTCAAGTGACAATCCGATGATAATTAAACGAATAAACAAATCGTCACATAGTCACGTTCACCCACAGCCGTTGCCGTCAAAACAAAAAGTCTACCGAGAATACTGGACCGGATTCAAACGCCAGTAGAACATAAAACACGCGTTGAAGCTGGTTTTTGACTTGTTTTTTTTTTTTTTTTTTTTTTTGGTTTTTGTGTCTCCTCTTGTATAGTAGACGGAGTAGTATCTGAGACTGTGCGATCAGCACACAATGAAGATCATATCGAATCCGATAACAAGGAATATCTACACGATAAAAGATTGCCAGATACTTTCCGATAAATAATGATGTTATTTTAAGATCCACAGGCACTGGCACATACGCAGGCATATTCTCTCCGAGTATGGGAACCCATATGTGAGTATTCTTCAAGTTCATCTTGACCCTGTCGCAAGCTTCAAGAATGAAACATAAACAATCTCAGGACTGAGTTGCTGGAGCTGCTCTCCTAATGGACCGGACGACATAGATAAATAGAGTTATTGTGTGTGGAAACTATCGTTTTTTTATTTTTCTTGTCGTCTCTTGTGGCTCATACAAGTATGTATCTTTTGAAACTACTACCAACTACTAACTCTGGGTATCGTGCTTGTGATGATCTAGTGGCTCTAGCCATGTGCAATACGGCCGATCGCCATCGGTTGCTGAAGCTGTTGCTTATGCTGGTCTATATCATTGCAACTGCGACGAGGATGACAACAATAACGACAACAACGACGATGAAGACGACGACGGACGACACTGGCACGGGATTAGGTAGTGAAAATATTCCCATGAGCGGTTGGCGGCGGTGCTTTATGTTGTGTCTATTCAAGGCTGTTGTGGACAAACATATTTCGCATGCACTCACTTGGACTTGGACACACGAATTATTCGCCACTCGAATATTATCCTGGAAGACAATGACGTCTTTATTGTGGCCCCACACTACTCGCTTGAGAGGTAATGGTGAACGGTGCGGTGGCACCGCAGTTTACTTTACTACGACCACAGCAGCGGTCAAGCGAAATTTTTAAAATTTATAGAAACCCTGCCGGATGGAGTCCAGCTCAGTTCAGTACAGTTCAGCAGTTGTCTACCAGTTTAGGTCTCCAAGAGTCTTGAGTTTTTATATCTTTGTTGTTGTTATTATTGGTTTTTGTTCCTTGTGTGCCCATGTTTGTGTGGTATGTTGGATTTCCTGCATCTGGGAATTGTTTATAACCTGGCGGGACACGATAGCCACACGATCATAGATTAGATATGCGCTGATAAAGATAGTGAGAAGATTAATTTTTATTTTTTTATTTTTTATTTGTTTTTTTTTCGCCTTGTGCGTGTGGTTTTTGTGGCGTCCTGCTGAAGGGGCAAAATTGATCTTATTTTTCTTGTGAGATGTGGTATCCGTCCCTAAATCTTTTCTTTTCTGTGTGACTTCGGAAATTTGAGACAGTCCGGGCGGCTTAAGGTTTCAAATAAGAGTAACCAAAAGAATTTATTTTTAGAAATGATCTGTCACGGCGCCAAAAGTTTGTTCTTACTTTGACTTTGGAAAGAGATTTGCGGTGTACATTTTTGAACTTTGTTCGGCGAGGTAAATAAGTTGTTATTCGTGGATGAAAAACCTAAAAAAACCTAACCTAAACAAAACCGCATTACCTTTGAGCTGCTGAATAAAATTGTTTAAATGCTGGTTCGCATGGATCATACCCAGTTTATGAGGGGAGGTGCATATTTATTTTTTTAATTTTCGTGGTAAGGGTAAGTTGTAGGGTCTAGTAGGGTCTAAAAATATATATTGGTTCTATAACTTAATTCTTAACTTAGCGGTTTGCTAAGAGATGGCGTAACTTGTATTTTTCCATTGGAACATGCGTTGGAAAGCTAATGTCAGTGTACGTCGTTTCAGTATATGTCATTCATTTGAAGTGTAAACAACAATAATTTTTTTTCACTCGAACTTTGTGTCGAACTTTGTGCCTGAAAAAGTGTTTTTGCGGGGAGTTCTTCTTCATTACTTTAATATGAAGTAAACTGCTGCCGAAAGTCATCGCATTTTGGTGGAAGTTTATGGTGAACATGCGGTAGCTGAGCGAATGTGCCAAAAGTGGTTCGCACGATTTAAAAGTGGTGATTTTGGCTTGGAAGACGATGAACGTCCTGGGCAGCCAAAAAAGTTTGAAGATGAAGAACTGGAAGCATCACTCTATGAAGATTGTTGCCAAACACAAGAAGAGCTCTCAGAATCTTTGGGTGTCACTCAAGCAGCCATTTCAAAACGTTTAAAAGCAGATGGATATATTCAAAAGCAAGGAAATTGGGTTCCACATAAACTCAAGCCGAGAGACGTCGAAAGGCGGTTTTGCATGTCCGAAATGCTGCTGGAAGGCCACAAAAGGAAGTAATTTTTGCATCAGAGTGTTACTGGTGATGAAAAATGGATCCATTACGACAACCCCAAACGCAAAAACTCATATGTGAAACCCGGCCAACCAACCAAATCAACGGCCGGCAAAGCCGAATATCCATGGCGCGAAGGTAATGCTCTGTATTTGGTGGGATCAGATGGGTGTGCTATATTATGAGCTGCTAAAATCGAGTGAAACCACTAATGGACAACGAACACAATTAATCCGTTTGAAGAGAGCAGTAGCCAAAAAACGCCCGGAATATGCGACCAGACACGAGGCAATAATTTTCCATTATGACCACGCTCGGCCCTTGCTATTCCGGTTAAAAACTATTTGGGAAACAGTGGATGGGAAGTCTTACCCCACCCACTTTATAGCCCAGACCTTGCACCTTCTGACTACCATTTGTTCCGGTCGATGCAGAACGCCCTCACTAAAATACGGTTCACATCAGAGCAGAATATCAAAAATTGGCTTGATTCATTCTTGGCTGCCAAGCCGTCGTAGTTCTTTTGGGATGGGATCCACAAATTGCCAGAAAGATGGGAAAAAGTCATAGCTTCAGATGGGCAATACTTTGAATAATACCACACGAATTAATATATATACCCAATATAGTGCTATAGAAACAGAATCAACATCTATTCGGATAGAATGGTTGTACGTGTCAAACAAGAGGTCAGGAGTTTTCAGCATGTGAGCGGACGCAGTGTAAAAATTCTCATCAAAGTTGAATTTACCAACTCCATCCTGATATGTGCTCACATCCACACAAAACACAAAACAAGGACGAAGCAAGAATGCTCGTCACTAAGTGTAATGATGTATAGAATGCGCTCGGCTCTAGATCTTATCTTATCTTATCAATCCGCTTACCTAACCAAAGAATGTTTCTACTAGTTAGTTTGACTAAACCACGAGGGATGCTCTTAATATAACTTCCAAATAGCCTTTTGTATTTTCAAAGCCAAACTAGGAGAAGAGAACATCTTTAGTAGAATATCCCGAAAACGCAGTATATACCCCTGAACTTAAGCTAATTCGCTTTGGAGTTGGGCAAAACAAAGGGTTCTCAAAGGTGTCACCTAATCATACAAAACTCAACCAAATTGGTCACGTCGGCGATCGGCTCAAAGGTCTACTAGGTATATTAAATGTCCGAATATTCCGAGCAGCCAAAATAGACGCTAATTGCGATCTACAGATATCTCAGATGCTACCAGAACGTAGAAATAGTCTGAGAAAATTAAATTTTGAACGACATCTAATCTGCCAGAATTTTCGCGGTTCCATTACGCTCTCATCCACAACGTTACAACCTGCATTAAAAATGTCTCTACAAAACAGAACTAGATAGAGGCACTAGAACGGCCTGTGCGCCCAACGACTGGAGAGAAAAGAACATCGGCTTCTTGGAATTAATAAAAAAGAGCATAAGAACCAAGTGACCGGATAAATGGAGAGATACTACTGCAGAAAAGCAAGAACGTTTCAAACCATTAAGGCCGAGACAGAAACTTAGAGAGATAGTTTAGTGGTTAATTCAGAGTCAATGCTGAGGATGTGAAAAAAAAACACCTTTTTAGACTGTTAAATGGCGAAAACGTCCGAATTCTGCTGTTAGGCAGAATGAACCATTTACTTAATGAGTTTTCGTTAACCTATCAAAATGATGATTAAGCACAACAAAGCTGCGAGTGCACCCCAACTTATTTCCTAGACTTGGTCGGAAGATAATATTTCTTATGAATGCATCCTCATCATGTGACAATACATTGTCTCAGCTATTTGTCAACGATTTGTCTTGTACAATTGGTCAAATACCAGTACTACAGCAGATCGTAGAAAAATTTTAAGAAGTCCAGACCAACACCCTACATCGGAATCAATCTCACAGAGACCTTTGGTGCCAAAAAGGGCTTAAACAGAGATCTTCAACACCATACTTGAGAAAATTATCAAAACTCGTAAGTCAACACCAGAGCAACAGTTTTCCAAAGTCTGTGCAACTAAATACTTGCATATCCTGATAACATTGATGTTATTAGCATGACGCATTCAACTGGTGCTTTGCTGCATTTCACGCAAGCGAAGGCAGACGAAAATATATTTTCTTGTTATAAACGCAACATTCCTCGAACGGTATTTTGCTTAATAGAATAATAGACATGAAGAGCAAATCAATATTGACGCCATACCTCAAATAGTCTTCGATTCCTTCTCATAGTGACAACGCTGTACGGAAAAATCTCGACTTAGATGACGCAATTCAATTCAGGTGGAAGATCGTTCTTACGCGCCGATTAATCGCGAAAATTCTTAGTGTCCAATAACTAGGATTGGGGTAGCAGCAAAACACTTAAGTTCGTTGTGATGTGAAAGCTTTACCTCCCAGTGGTATTCCCTAGCAAAGGTTAGCTTATGTGGACTAAAACGGCAAGAGCACGCCGTCACAGGGCCAGCCGATCAATTTACAGAAGCCCTTGACTACTATCATGCAGATGTTACCGCAATCCAGGAAGTGCGATGGGCCAGATGGGCCGGACATAGGGAGGATGCAAAGCTGTGATAAACAAATACTATTGTGATTGCTAAAGGGGAAAAAACAGCGCTTATTCGGATGCGGATTTGCCATATGCGGCAGCTTTAGGCAAGAAATCTCGCTAACATAACCCTAATATGAGCCCCATGCTTCTACGGAAGGCAAAGACGACGCCACCGAATAATGTTTATACGAGCTCCTCGATAAGACATACATATGAGCAGTGTCCGAAGTATCCACCAGGATAGGAAAGGAGGACATTTTTGGTAGGACAGTTGGTAAGCATAGACTAAACGGAACAACGTCTGGCAACATATTTAGGCTTATTGTCTTGCGGTGGAACAAAATATCACTATACCAAGCAAACGGTTTCCTCATTTCAATATATACAAAGCAACATTATGGTCTCTCGCTCATGAATCGCTAAATCAAATTGATCACATTGCGATAGACGTAAGGCACAAATTGAGTATGCTGGAAGACCTAACGTTCCGGACAGCTAACATTGACTCGGCTCACTACCTTGTTGCAGCCAAAGTGCAAATGCGCATATCCCAAGCAAAGAAGAAATGCTGCAATTCGAACGCATATCCTGAAATCTCTTGACAACTCCTATGCCATTAACGTGGCATTAGAGACGCCGCAACTAATGTCTCACCCCACAGCCACCAAGAAATCACTGATTTAATGAAGAATGCCGACAAGCACATGCAGCTAACTAAGAAGCGTGCAAAGCAGCCCTGTAACAAACGACGAGAACCGGTAATGGGCTGTAGAGTAGAACACAAGAAGAGCGCGATCGTTGTACTCCAGGAATAACATACGGAAGTTTCAAGAAACAGGTAAAAGAACGTTGAATTGAATCTCAGCATCATTTGCCCGATTCACAAGAAAGGAGACCCTCTCACCTATGCCACCTATAAAGGTATAAATCTGCTTAACATCGCATACAAGATCTTATCTGCCATATTGTGGGTGCTTCTAAAACCCTTCGTCAACAATCTGACTGGTCCCTTTCAGTACGGTTTCAGACCAGGAAAGTCCACAGCCGACCAAATCTTCACACTCTAGCAGATCCAGGAAAAAAAACTCAAGAAATCCAAATCGTTAACCAACATCTTTTCATCGATTTTAAGGCAAAGACAAGCTATATAGAGCCATGTCTAGTTTTGATATTTCTGCCAAGCTCGTCCATTTGTGCGAAATGACGATAGAGAATGCTCGCTCCGAACTGAACCACCACCTAAGTAGGAAAGTAAGTAAGATTGTTCCTTTTTTGTCACTGAATTACAGGATCCCAAAAACTGTGGATTCTTACATGCATGTTTTAATCATGTAAGAGGTTACCACTTTTACATACTTACAACTGTATAAAGTACAAAGGAGTTCTTGAGGTACCACTTTGCGTGCAGTACACCGTGCGTCACATTAACGTGCAAATCATTGTTAGGAATACTTAATCATTGCACGTGTTTTTTTTTTAAGCTGCAATAGAACTTTTTTAGAAATAATATGGATGTGAATTGAGTTTAAGTTAAGAATTTTTATTCAGTGTGAAGTACACGTCGGTTCGATTTCGACGTCCAAACTACACGTAGATTGGGCTGAAAAGATAGATAAAGCACCAGGCCCTGCCTGCTACGATTAAACTCCATCAGGATAGACCAATGGACATTCAGAGTACTGTTTTTTAGGCCTTGTCAGGAGATACCGAAAAGATAGAACGGGCCACAGAAAAAGCACACCCTGAAGGATTACCGTCTAAGTGGCAGATGAAGAGGAAACGGAAAAGTGGTACAAACAAACGCACGACGCAAAAAGACGGCACATGCTGTCGATTAAGCAAATACTAAAAATCTCATTCCCCCAGCAGAGCCGAAAAAGGGAAACAAACAGGTCGCCAATTAAACCAAAAAAACGATTATTTGTTTTGTTGACTAGTCACTCCACCTACGACTAAGAAATGGAAATAATATTATAACAAAACCCTCCTAACACGATTACGATTTAGAAAGAATCGGTCCCAACCGTCTGGCCATCGCAGATTAGCGCTATAAATTCTAACCAAAAATGCAAAACTAGTTGATGCTCTAAAACTATGTTAATTACTCGTAGAAAGAAAAAACACGAGAACTTGTTTATTTAAATAAACCAAAGCAGACATATCTGATTAAATAAAAAAAAAAAAGAAACAAGATGCACTTTAATTTTTCGCAATTCGTATCTTATTTCCATATCTATTCTGAGCTCGGTGCTCTCAGTTCCAACTAAGTATCGAGATTTTTCTCATCCCAGAGAGATCACTACCTTCGTTTGATCATGAGAAAGTCATTCGAAAAATTAGACGTATCCGTAACATGAGTCATCGATGGCGCATCCTTTTTTGCAGAATTTTAGAAACATCTCTTCTCGTGATTCACAATTTACGGTTGATTTATCTCTGCGGTCCACTTACCACATCATCTACGTAATAGGATCTGCATAATCTGTGGCAAATCTGACTCCTTTCGGTATTTGGACGCACCCATATAAACCTGATATAAACCTGACTCCGGGTATCTGTGATATGTTTTCGTAACAAAACATGAAAACTAATGATGCCACCCGAAGTTGGCATCTTCAGAAAATTTACTTTTGAATTTTGGGGGCATTCTTTGTTGTTCTGATCGTGTTTCTATAGTCTTAACTGTGTCCCTCTCCTCATTAGCCACTTATTCAAAGAATTTACTCCCAATTATCTGGTTCAGTTCGCCGAATTCGTTAGTTCCAATCCGTTCCCACTAAATCCCTAATCAGGATTTTAAATGGATTCAAATCCAGCACACGTGCACTGTCTGGAGATGTTCAATTGCAATTCTTTAATTGCATCCTGTCAGCATGATGTCTAACGTATTAATCCGTTTAATGTAACTTTTAGAGCCAATTGCTGTAAGTCAACAACTCCAGTGATACTGATTGATTTTTGCACTAGTGTATCCTGATGCATGGACTATCCGTATCGTCGTTATCCTTAGGGTAATTTGATGCATTGGCCTGACAAGCAAATCTGAAGATGATTGATGTAAAAATACATCGCATGCAGCGCAAATGGATTGCGTTTTCGAGTTCGATTTTGTAATTGATTTCGATTCTGCACTGTGTGTGAGAATGAAATGATGTTTTAGCTCACAGATCACAGCTCACAGAGTTACTGATACTTTACACAGAAGACAGATTTTTACATTGGCCAAAGTGGTCGTTTTAAAATAATTAGATTTAATGAGATGATGGTGAACTTAGCACTTGGCACGCAATGTAATTTTTCTCCGATGCCCTACTGCAAAACGATGCATTCGAATGGCTCAATTTTGGAAAAATTCCGACATGAGTGATGAATAAAACGTTGCAATTAATTTGATTTAAAAGGGATATATGAACGACATGTAGGATGAGCTTGCATGACTTCGGGAAGCTGGTTGATAGTTCGATGATGTGATGATGTACATGACAAGAGATGTAGATGAGCCTTTGGAAGACCGTCTGCCAGAATTGGACAATCATGCAATGATGATTCTAGTTGGAGCAAGTTTTCGTTTTTATTTTTATTTCGAAATGTTTCAGATTAATTGCAAACCAGAGAACTACTTAAATAAACAATAATGGACCAAACAAAAGGAGCCACAGGGCCTTACTGAGTGCGTAATTACAAGGCTGGTGAAATAGATTTTTAGACTTAATTTACTGTTCACCAACTGTTTGAAATATAGCCGAGATTAGACTGAAGAGATTTTTAAATTGGTTAATTATCGATCATTTAGATTTGCTTTGCTATTTACAAATATTTTACTTAATCACCATAGCATCTATTATAATATTATATAGGGTGATTCATCGTGAGGTTTGATTTTCAGTAGATTTTTTTTGACAGATCACGTGTGACTCCTATCAAACTACTTTATCATTTTTGTTCAATATCATCTGGCAAATTACTATGAAAAGACTCATACCACAACAGCGTCTCCAAATTGTTTAGCTGTATTACGAAAATCAGCGTTCTGTGAGAAATGTTTTTCTTGCGATTCGAGGAACTTAAAGTGCGCATAATCGACCTACTGAAACAACTATTGCCCTTACCAATCGAAAATTTAAGTCCCAGTTTACATTAGTGGATGATACTCGACCGGTTAGACCACATCCAGCATGTAGTGAAGAGATTATAGCAGCTGTAGATGAGAGTGTACGCGTAGACCGTGACGAATCGATTCGTCGTCGTTGTCACCAACATAGCTTGGTGTATTCGACAACTTTGCGTATTTTACGTAAGGATCTCGGCTTAAAAGAGTACCGGCCCAAAGAGTTCCAAGAGCTACCATTACATCCACTAAAAACAACGGTATGTTGTGGTTTATGGACTGGTGGAACCATTGGTCCATATTTTTTCAAAAATGAGGCAAATCAGAATGTTTGGCATCATGTTGAGTATGGACAAAAACGATTTTCGTTCTCTTATAAAACATTATTTTTTGAGAGGCAAAACGGTGAAGGAAACAAAAGAAAAGTTAGATAAATATTATGAGGCTAATGTTCCGTCAGATTAGACGGTCAAATATAGGTTTCGAGAGTTTCGTGGTGGCCGCAACTCCACTACCAATCAAGTCCGCAGCGGCATGCCCTCCGATGCGGTTACAGAAGACAATGTCAAAAAAGTACATGAAATGGTATTGGCTGACGGGAAAGTGAAGGTGCGCGAGCTAGCAGATACCACAAAATATATTCTGCATATGAAAAAGTTATCCTGCCACTGGGTGCGGCGCATACTCACTCCTGACCAAAAACACGAACGCGAGAGCACTTCGAAAGAGTGTTTGGACTTGCTGATGCGGAATCGGGCGGACTTTTGGCGTCGATTGGTAACTGTTGAACACAGAATGAGTGCCCGACAATGGATTGAAGCCGGCACGAGTGCTCCGAAGCGGCCGAGGGACGCTCGATGGGTCGCAAAGTTTATGGCGTCGGTTTTCTTTGATTGTCATAGCATACTCTTCGTGGACTACCTCGAAAAAGGAAAAACCATCAACAGTATTACTATGCATTACTGGAGCAATTGAAAACCGAAATTCCTGCAAAACAGCCTCAAATGAAGCGAAAAAAAAATTTGTTTTTGCACGACAATGCACCGGCGCACAAGAGCATCGCAACCATGGCTAAAATCAATGGCTAACGGATCCAATTGCTGTCGCATCCACCGTGTTCGCCCCATTTGGTTCCCTCGGACTATTTTCTCTTCCCAAACCTCAAAAGATGGCTCATCAATAGAAAATTCAGCTCACGCGAGGAAATCATCGACGCCACGGAGAGGTATTTTGCAGACCTTCTGGAAAATTACTTTTCGGACGGGATCAAGTAGTTGGAAAATCGCTAGAATTATCAAAAGGGGACTATGTTGAATAAAATAAAAAAACATTTAAAAAAAAATTTTTTTTATTCCCAAGGAGGTTACTTTTCATCACACCTTTGGATTATTTTCTCTGGAGATATGTAACGTCTCAGGTCTTCAGGAATAAGCCAGGTACGATTAACGCTTTGGAAGCCAGTATTACTCGTGTTATCCGCGAGATACCAGTCCCTATGCTCGAACGAGTCGCCCAAAATTGGATCTTCCGAATAGACCACCTCAGACATAGTCGTGGCTAACATTTGCATAATATCATTTTCAAAGAGTAAATGCCATGAATTGTTCTTTTAACCGATGATAAAAATTTTGAGTTTACTTTTTTTTTAATTTTTATTTTACATTATAAATCAAACCTTACGATGAATCACCCTGTATAATACTTAACGTACTTACTTACTTACTTAAGATGGCCCTACAGTCCGACTGTCCAAGGTAGAGCTAGGCCTCAACCAACAAGCGGCTCCAGCTAGTTTTCGATCGAAGATTTTCCGGACCGGAGCATTGATGTCCATCCGCTCTACATGACCCAGCCATCTTAGTCATTGGACCTTCACACTTCTGACTAAGTCGACGGGCTACTCCGGCTCAAGCAGGTATTTCCAAGACTAAGTCAAGGTCTTGGAAAAAAAATGGTGGCGGATGAGCGCTGGTCCTAGCGGTATCTAGGCTCTCCAGATTGGGGGTTGTGCCACTGGTGTAATTGCCCATTCACGGAAAAGCGAGTTAAGTTATGAAGCAACAACAAGCCTCGAATATGGACGGATCTACTCTTGACAAGCCCTAAACAAGGACAACGACCTTCGGATCTGTACTTGGAATGTTAGGTCCCTTAATAGGCCTGGCACAGCCGAACAACTAGCAGAGGCCCTGGACTGCTGCAAAGGGTCCATTAAGAAATGCGATGAAATGGGCCGAACAAGAAGAGGATGAGAAACTGCGATATCTACTATGGTGATTATAATCGACCGTGGCTCAAGTGGAGTCGCTTCAGAATCGGAAGGTTCGTTGTTCGGGACATTCATTTTTTTCAGTTAAAAAAAATCAAGTAAAATGATTTAATCTCTCTCCCCATTAAATGTTGGATGCCACCCAAGAATCGGAATAACCACTGAGCCCAAACATATTTCTTTTTCTCTTTCCAATTTACCAAAAAATTTAACACGTGCTCTGGCATTTTAAGAGTAGTCACACCCTCTTGAGTGCTACCGGCAGGTGAACAAACGCCTCGTAACATTCCGTATTAAAGCTAAATTTACCAACATTGGCCTTATATTCATATGTACCCACGCCCTTACGATGACAACACCAAAGAAAGCTTCTAGGAACTCTTGAACAATATCTGCGAGCAGTGCCCTAGCTATAACATTAAAATTATATTCGGCGATTTTAATGTTAAACATGGGAAAAAAAAGCATCTCGGCAGCAAGGGGGCATGGAGAACTCCTGATCAATCAACGGTCAATCAGATTTACCACGTTGCAACCGGCCAAAAATAAACTCGGACCATTACTTTGTTGTATCCAAAGTACGGTTGTGTGTATTCCGAACATCGCAAAGACAAGCTAATACTGTGAAGAAGTTAGACGTAAGATGACTAGAATCGCAAGATATCGCCAAATCCTTTTCAGATCAAGCTTCCCTTAATCTCTTAAGAGATCCTATGACGCTATCATCAAGTATTTAAGGCTAGTGGCAAAATTGCCAAAAAGTCATCAGAGGTACCACCTCCGATGTGCTGGGTTTCATTCGACCACTTCAACGAAAACCCTGATTTGGCGATGAGTGCCGGCAAGCATATGCAGCTTAGCAAGAGGCATACAAAGCAATGCTGCACAGAATGACTAGAGCTACGAGCAGAAGAGGAGAGAAAAAAACAGGCTTCTCAGGAGGAAAAAGAAGGAATATGAGAACTGCGCGGTAGAGATTGGAAATGAGATTCGGAAGTTTTACCAAAAGCTAAAAAACTTGCTACATAGACAAACGCCGAAGCGAAACCTGGGCAGACGGAAAAGGAAACAAATTTATCTGTAAAATATGGTCGAATGCAGGTATGTCTGATGAATGGAACCGATCCCCAAGAAAGGAGACCCTCTGAACTGCGCCAACTACAGAGCCATTAGTCTTCTTAGCATTGCTTAAAAAAATCCTATCTGCCGTCTTGTGTGAACGCCTGAAGTCATTCTATAACAACATGATTGGTCCATACACACATACACACCACCTACTCATCGACTTTAAAGCCGCGTATGACAGCATCTATAGAAAAGAAATGTCCAGTTTTAAGATCTTTCCCAAACTCGTACGTTTACGCAGGATGACGATGGAAAATGCACGCTGCTCCATCAAAGTTGATAAAGAACTCAACGAGACCTCTGGTGTCAAAAAAGGATTTAGGCAAGGCGATGCGCCTTGAAAAAAACAGTATAAAACTCACTCAAAGGCACAAATTTTCAAAAGGAAGAAAGCAGCAGGACATCAGTGGTGGTTTTGCAAATATTGAAGCACAAGCCGCGAAGGTTGGTTTAACAACCAATGGGGGCAAAATCAAGTATTTATATGCTGTCAACTAGAAAGGACACCCAACACCGAGATCTCGAACAGAACGTCGCACTCTACAGATATCACTTTGAGGTAGTTCAGGACTTTGTCTACCTAAGCTCCTCTATCAATTCAGATATCGACACCAGTGCTGAAATCAAATGAAAAATAACTCTTGCCGCTACATGCACAAAAATTACTTTTTAGTGTGCTTTATGGACTCCTGGAATCATGGGGCCATATTTTTTGAAAAGTGATAAAGGATTATTTTCCGGCTTACGACCCAAGCTGCTCCAAAAAGTGATTGAAAATTAAAATTGAATTGCAGATTGTGCTTATGCAAACTAGTCGCGAGGCTCATATTTATGCCCGAAATCATTATGGAGCACTTATGGCATAAATCCAATACTTTACCCATAGCCACAATTTATACGAGTACGTGTTTTATTTCATTGTTAAGCTCTATATTTCTAAAAAATAAAAATAAAAAAAACCCATTCTTCTAGGAAATGTCTCTTCTTCATCAAACTGTTGAACATTTAAATGGTGTCGCACAACCAAAAGCTGTTTTTCACGAACTCATTTCCTTCTCAACTATTTAAATATATATTGATCCGATACAAATCTTTAAACTTTATTGTCTTCTTGTTAAAGCCTTAGGTACACGTGTCGAACAAGTGGCAACCAATGCATTACTTGACATTTCCATTCGGACATTGACACAAGATCATTGGTAACGGAGCTAATAATATTTGTCAACTTATGAGCTCAAACTGTTGCACAGCTAAATGTCTACAAACCCTTTCAAAGCTGATCCACGACCTAAGAAAAGGTAAAGCCTTAGCAGTCCGATAGCCTAAAGTGGGGCTTTCTCGATGACTAATGTGAGTGAGTTTACATGCATCTAAAGCACCAACTGCAATTGCAAATTCGATTTGAAAACGTATTTCTCTTGCTCAAATACTATTTCAGTATTTGGTTCAAGTTATGACCAATAGCCACTGGGGATCTCTTACAACAAAAAAAAAAAAATTTCTTTCGGTGTAGTGCCACAATCTTAGTAAACGTAATTTCACCTTCCATACTGTGTGCGGAGTACTGCATATCAATATCATCAGCATCTGACTGTAGCAATTGTATCAGCCCATCAGGATTTACCCTCTCATTTAAATGAAACAAATGAACCATAAACCAACACAGACATTGCCTGGCGAACTATGGATTAGATCCACTTGTTACTTCCAGATTGTTATTTGTTCAAACCCACATTAGGATTGTATTTGAGTATCTTGATTCCTCACCTACTTGCGATTACCACTTTATGTGTGTTTTGGTAGACATTTCTCTGCTCTAGGCTCAGTTTATTCAGCCCCTACTAGTATTTATGTAGGACGACTACCTCAAGGTAGTGACACATTTCATTGGACGGCAATAGCAGTAAAATTAAACTCGATGTCGATATTATCCTCGATTGTGGCAATACCGTGTTGCATTCATTTGCAGACTTGTGATATCTCAACGAGATTGCAGCTGAAAATTTGTACGTACTTTACCCAGGACTAGTAATGGTATACGAGTATACAACTGGAAGTGGTAACTAGCGGTGTTACCGATAATAAGATAGTAGAAATCGACTGGGAGGAAAGGAAGCAATGCAGAATTAGAGTTGGTTGTCATTCTCAAATAGTTGGTGAATGTCCTTTAAATGTGGAGTAGGACGCGGGTATCAAGATATATATTGAGAAGGTATTTGTGGAGGTTGAGTATATTTAAACTAGATTGCTATATGGAAAAGCTCGGTCACTATAATCCGGTAACGTTTTACCCTTGTGGTTAATGCTAAATATATTGCTACGCCACCGCCACCTTTAGTGCTAGCGATGAATTTTAACGTTGCAAAATGGTACGGGGATATCACTTTTACTAACAGAAATACGTTGCAACATCCGCAAAACTGAATTGCTGGCATACGAAATGGTTTATGTTCATGGTGAGCTTAAAGATACGCCAGCAAAAGCTGATCTTTCCGGCGATATTGCGTTATCTGCCCTTAATTACACAGATACGAATATTCTATAAAGATTAACAAAACACTCATAACAAATAACCCGGAATCAAAAACAAAAGATATTTTATCGATTCGAGTCTGGCAGAAGCATACATAGTTTGTTCGGATGGTCGACCACATCAACCAGAGCATCGTTTTAACACCGAAGGACTGTTTTCGATTCTTCTTTTCAGTAAGAGTGACAATTCTGTTAATAAAGTTTTTTTTGATTAGTATAGCCATCGATTTGTCTTGTATTTAAAACTGCTGTCATATGCTGACACTAGCCACGTACGAAGTTGTGTCCCCTTCCACGTGTTTGTGCCACCAAAGACGTGGTCATCATCTATTGCGTTGTAATCTGGGTTGGAGTCGAAAGCTTTCCAGGCCGAGGTATTCGTATTAATGCGTTTAAGTTGATCCAGCTATTTAAGCCAAACTATCTGAACTTTTCGAACGTTGTTAGGACGTCTCCTCCATCCTCCATTGATCCAAATGGGACCGTAAATTACCCGAATAACTTTTCTCTCAATGGGCCGGAGAACGTTTTCTTCCGCTTTCATCAATGTGCAAGCTTCTGCGCCGTAAAGCAAGACTGGGTTTGTTTTGCGTATAATATTTTATAGCTCTAGAGAGGGCTCTACCGAGTTATTGAAAGATGATTTATCTTTCAATATGATGTTGACAAACTCATAAATAACGCATCGCCTTTTCTGACATTGATGGTCTCGGTTTTGTTATTACCTTTTTTGTCACTTTTTAAGGATCAGACAAGCCATCCAATTGCCGGGAATACTTTCGTCGACCCAGATTTTAGATATGAGTTGATGTAATCCCCATATCCAATCATCACCTTGCTTCAAACAGCGCGGCAGTTATGCCACCGGGTCTAGCTGTTTTGTTAAACTTAAGCTTGCAAATTGCTTTTCATCTTGGACAGGTGGACGGAAATTTTGTGTTGTCTTTGTTCAGGCTGAGTGGTTCATTCTGCCTGGCAATGAGATGTTTTTCGTCAGAAATAATATTCTCAGATTCTTAACACCGACTGTAGTTCTACTATGAGGTTTCCTTTTCCATCTTTGCAGATTACTGATTACTGTCCACCTTTGGCATTTTTTGTAAAACTTTATAAGGACTCGATCGAGGCCCTCTCTTCCTCTTTCGTTTTTTTGTTTCCTTTTGAGGAAGCTATCTTTGTCCTTTCTTTTCTCCTCGTAGAGCTCGCCAGTCCATCTAATTGCAGGGCCCATCGGAACATCCGCTGTTTTTTCTAAATCTAGCTGTTTGCTTTTATCATCGAACCAAAGGTTTCTTCATTAGGGCGGGTTGAAACCTAGGATATCAAAGCGCCCTCTCTGATTGATCTTTAGCAGTCATACCACTGATCTTCTATGTTCGATGCTGGGGACATCGGTCTCTTCGATAGGTTAAGAAAACTAGATCGGAAAAGGCCCTAGCAGTCTCTTCCGTTACCAAGGAAGATTCTGACGTCATATTTAGAGCATTGATCACAGGTTTTGTTCAGAGTCATTGGTAAGATCGTCCTACTTACCTGCTGGATCGTAGGAGTTTATGAGGCTTATGTTGGCGAATTCACTCTTTATACGAATCGTCGTCAGACGTTCATTTACTAACGGTCAACTAATCGTTTCTCTTTCCTGTTCATCCACCTTGACGTGGTGAAAGATGTTAAGTTATCTCCAATGAACCGATTCGAATGGATTTATCATGCGATATCGTTTGTGCTGAACGATAATTGATGTCAGACCCTACCGATGAATTTGAAAGCTATATAACTTCATGGGCAAAGCCTACGAAGCCTGTTCGTAGTGATTTCAGTGACAACATGGGTAAGGAAAACTTCGCCACATTAACCGGAAAGGGATAGTTTCTACGTCATTACAACCTATAACGGATTTGAGTCCATCGACTAGGTTTCAAAGCCTACGAATCCACACAGCAATCTGGCACTCTCCGGATGGTCAAACCGCAACTGAATCGAAAAGATGCTTATAGGCGTCAGACACGCATTTAGCATTCTAAATGTGTAAACATTCAGATTGACAGGCTTTGACTGCAACCACCCCCTTATTGCAGTAAAATTCAGAGCCCCACTACCCAAGGAGTAAAAGCTGCTAACCGCACAGGAAAATGAACTTAACTTTGGAAGCCTTAGCACGACTGGAGTATCCAAAGCCTACAGAGAGGGCCTGAGCGAAAAACTCTCCGCTCTAGAAACAGTGGCCGAAAAAGAGCTCTTGTTATGATAATGAGTGCGTACGACGTGACACCTATAAACACTGCAATCACTCAGTTCAAAGATATACACCATATCCAGATGTTCTGTAGGACATTCGAAACTGCAACTCACTATTTACTCAATGACGAGTCCTGCGCCATTGTTTACTAAGCAATTACCCTTCCCAAAATGCAAAAAACAAACTTCTTGGGATCACTGAACAGTTCCAATGTGAGTACAAATGACAGTTAATCGTTTTGTCACCTATACATATGTCACTTGTACCTTGTACATGTTTCAATTAGGGATGCGGAAAGACTTTTCTCTAACAAGAAACTGTCAAAACAATGTTCACTCTAATTAGTGTATTAATTGGAGTCATGTTCGTTACTCAAAAAAAAAATTACTTAAAGACATTTTAGGTACACTGCCGTCACCAAAGGATCGATGGTAACAACAAACTGTCAAAGCATGTATTACATGCTGCCGGGTGTGTTCATTCAGTTTGAAACTTGAATTAAATGCCGACAACAGATGAACAAACGACAGTGAACGTGGAAAATATAGAAGACTAGACCTAAGTTAAAGTACAATTTAGTTGCACCCTATGGCTTGCTTACCACGGGTTGTGTATTTTTAGCAACACCAATTTTATTCAAATTTAAAGATATAACAAAGGTTAAGGTGGAAAGGTAGAAGCAAAATATTTAGCTAGCAAAAAATAAGTCGACGTGTTCTGTTCTTTAAGACAGAGGCTTAGCTTTTAGAACACCTTTAAAGAATTATGGATAGATTGCAAGCACCCAATCAAGTTCATTCAAGTTCATTCAAGTTCTCTGAAGAATTAACTACCGAGAATGATCATATTTTCCGTCACCATATGGACACACTGTACCTTGTTCAGGAGATAAGAGGTTTTTTTTCAATTCTTGATCCTATTTTGCTTTACCAGCTACTTGGCTAATAATAATTGTATCGGCACGTTTAATTTCATTTATCTTAGCTTAGAAAACACTGCGTTCATCCTTTATTCCGAAGGAGTTGTTAATTAATAAAGCTTCATAGTGGACCCCAGCCTCCACACCAATGGTTATTAAGAACCGGTTCGTCCGTGTTAGTGATTTCTTAATCCCTCCACTCGTTTCCTTAGAAACAGCATTGGATTCATGCGATCAGCTTTTGATGAATTTTTTGCAGTCTTTCGCCGAGAAAATAAAGAAATATAATTTGAGAGTGTCCTTCATTGACTGCAAAATGTGACCAAGCATGATCTCTTTTCTCGAATGGATAGTACTTCCCTAAGTCCTTCCATAAGAATAGCAAACGAATCCCAAAAAAAGTCACATAGCTGTTGCGTGAAACCTATGTATTACGGCAGGTTTGAAGTAGAAAATTAGAAAGCCATTCATACTTCCGTTTTTAAAATGTTTTTCAATGTTTTCTTTCCATTTTCTTTGTTTCACACATACTCTATAGGTTAAAAAGTGGTGGGTGATACCTTTTCCGTGAAAAAAACACGAGATTTACGTTTTCGACATCCTAAACCGAGCACTGTTACTTTATTTTCACATCAAATGGGCTTATAAGTATATATTACCTTCTTCTGCTAGCTATAAGTTAATTATTTTTAGACATGACCTGCACAATAGAACAAGTACCTTGTAAGAGATGACTGCTTTCTTAAGTTGCCCACATGTTCATTATTGCGATCGGTAATAACGTATTAGTGAATCCATTACTTTCCATAGCCTCTAGCTAATTCATATTCAATCAATGACATCTCGTCCTTTTAATAGCTGTTGCTGCGATCTCAATCAATCTGGCAATAAGAGGTCATCAAAGTTGTTATGGGGACTTGCAGTATCCAGAATGGATAGAAACAAGAGTGGGTACACAAAAGAAACAATAATTTTAGACCTTCCTTGGAGAAGGATATGTGTGTCACGTCCACACATATGCTCCTAATAAATCTCCAAGCCGCTTGATCTTGATCGATATGTAATATTGATTTTTCTCGTACTACAACTCCAGATACTTTTCATTATAGAGATTTTAGGTCCATGGTTTACAACTAAGGTATACAATACGATTCGATTTCGCCATAAGTTATATACAAAATCGAGCGCGGAATCGCTCCAGTTTTGTCACACGCCAATCCAAAAAAGATACTCTTTGTCCAAGCTTAGTATACGAGTACACCAAGACCCGAAAAAGCTTTGAACTAATGCATTTGTGTCCAGTTTTGTCGATACGTCAAATTTTGTAACTAATAATGCACTTCTTTACAAACCTCTAAATAGTTTTGGTGTTGATGTTGTAGCAGATCCTGAAATTATTGAAAAGACTGATTTCGATATTCGAAAAAGTGCTTGGAAGACGAAATTATCTATCACTTAGACCAATATATGTAGTTTGATGTTTCATTTGTACCCTGTTTTTACACAGCGCGGCCAAAAGAAATTTAGGGAAGATGAAAAGAGAGATACCGATGTTCATTGTTCTTAAATGTTTGGAAGTTATAACGATCAGGAGATAGAGAGCCCGGCAGAGCATTCCATAAGCTATTTGCACGGCTTAAGAACGAATAACGATATTTTGGAGTACGTCCAAAAGTGGTCTTGAGGGTTTACTGACGAGAATTCACAGCGAGACGGGTTATATGGTTGACGGTTTGAAGGGGCGGAATGCTACTGGTGATATCATTGGAGAACTGGTGGTGGATAAAAGAAAGTGAGACAGGAGACATTACGTCGGTGTTCGAGGGAATCAATTGACTGACTGATATGAGCATCACCTATAAGTTTTATCGCGCGACTTTTGAATACTATCTAGCATGTGCAGAGACGTTTTAGAAACACCTTATTAGATGTGGACACTGTACTCCAATTTTGGGCGATTGAATGACTTATACTCGTATATTGATCAAAGGGGGTGAGAAATATTTCTTACATCTTACATCGCTTGAAGAAACCTAGATATTTCGTAGCATTTTTGACGACATCGAATATATGGTCATACGTTGTCACTGTCACACATACCAAGATTGGAAAGTTTTTCGGTGTCGACGATGTAAGTGCCATAAATGAATAATGACTGACTATTTAAATTTCTCTTTAACGACAGCAAACAGCATTGTGTTTGGAATAGAATTCATTCTACTCAGCTGATGGTTCTCCAATTAGTTATGCTGTTAATATCGGAATTTAATGAGCTTAACATACGCTGTCGTCCGCGTTTTACAGCCGAAAAACAGGTAAGTGAGTTCGGGAATAAATATAAAAAGCAGAGAGTACTCTTGTCAGAAAAATAATATATTGAATTAGAAGTAGCAGAGATCATTAATGAAGATTAAAAAGAGTGCCGGAGACAGAGCGGAGCCCTAGGGAACACCAGCATTTATTTTGTGGATATCAGACATGAAACCATCCAAGACAACTTGAATTGAACGTTCCGAAAAGTAATTTCTAAACCATTAAAGGGAGATTCATCGATCACAAAAACCCACATTATCGACAAAATAGCCTGATGCCAAACTCTGTCAAATGCCTTAGAAATATCAGGTACAACTATCTTGCAGCTCGAGTTGCACCATGTCTTTTCTTTCGGTTTGATAATCTTCATCCGACGAGGGATAAAGGATCTTATTCCAAAGAGAATGGTGTCTGTGATTATATTAACAGCGGCATCCGTTTCATTATCGAGGAAACATAACGACCAGTTAAAATTCCTAAAGAAGCTATTAAGTCCGCTCCAATTGACTTTCTCGTATTGCCATACGGTTCTTTCTTTCTTCTGTCCAATCTGATTTCTGTTTCGCCACAGCAATGGTAAGATGATATAAGAATAGAATTCGATTTGAATAGAGGTACAATACCGTGTTTACTTGACTTTTTTAAGGTAATTTTATGTGAGAAACTAATTTCTTATTTTGGGTTCAGTTCAAGAGCAGCTAGCCTTATAAAGAACTATCTCTTTAATCGAAGTCCAAGAGTAAGTGCTGGTCTAAGATTATTAAATTCTTAACAACTAATGTGTTACTTCCCTCAAGGTACAACAGTATACCCTCTTTTATTATGTTTGTGCATCAATGATCTTTCTAGTGTATCTATCTGTCCATTTATGTGCTGATAATGTCCAAATTTATTTATTTAGACCAATTGGCTTACTTGAAGATTTGGTCAGCTTAGGATCTCTAAAAAATATATCATAATCCATAGTGATATTAAAACTTTACAATCAGACAAAAGATATGCCCTAGTTTTTTTTTTTCCTTTTAAACAAAAAGCTGCCTTTCATAAATAAAATTACCAGCCTTGGTTTCAAAACGAATTCCAGTCTTTCTGGCTGCGATAATATATAAAGATTACACTGTTGGCCAGAAATACGGTGATCTCAGTAAGCTATGGTTGATCTCTAGTCTAACGCCCGTAAACACTAAACTAAGACTCATCAAACTTTGCTGGTCTCTCTTATGGAAATTGTTATACCTGCATACTGCAAGCTAGATTTGTTTCTTGTTTGATTTAGGTTACAATACTTATTGCCTCTTCAATGACATGATAAGATACATATTTGTTCGTTTTGCAAAAATGGGACCATATAGCACACTATCATAAAATAGTATTTGGCTATATACTCCAGAACTCATCGAGACTCTAAACTATTATAAAAGAGATCCTGCAGCTTCAAGAAGAACGATAGAATGGACCTGGAATAAGAAGGGTGAAAGCTGCGATATGTGCTACAATAAGCGAGAAGACCACCAGGGGCTATTTCGATGCGAACTTGTAATTAGAGGTAGACTTAGAGAATCAGTTCTGACATATTCAGTCATATTCAAGATCTTCAAACCTAAGGCTTATATGAGCACGCACCACAACGGATGAGAAAGACAATACCAGGAAGTAGTTTTTTTTTTAGCTCTCAACCAACGAACATGCTTATGTCCTAAGCATTAGGACCTTGAAAAGACGAACATCTTCGAGCCTAAAGACTTCATTTCGCAGGCAAATGTAATATAATGGTAGAAAGTGCACCCAGATTAAGCACATTACCACCGACAGAAGGCGGCCCTCCAAGATTTTGAATAGCCAAACGTCAACATTAAGTCGGACCAATAACTTGATATAGTCAAGGTACAAGTCAGATAACACTTACACCGCTAAGAAGAAAAAATATTGTGAAGAAACTGTCAAGAAAATTACCGATTAAGTGTCTCTCATCCTAATTCGACTACTTTTGCGTAGCCCTTGACTTGACGATGAATACAGGCTAGCGCATGCAAAAAACCAGAGAGCAGTGATGCAAAGTAGGAATAAAAAATTAAGGAAGATCACCGACTTTTTAGAAGGAAGAAGGAGAAGCGTAATATCGCAGTTATTGAGAGATATTGTAGCAATAAGGACATTCGGAAATATTACCAAAAGTTAAACAAAGTATGAAAGGTCAAAAAAACATGAACGGAAGCATACCAGTATGAAGAAGGAAACCTAGAGGTATACAATAGAAGAACCATTTCTGCAGATTGTTAAACAATAAGTAATGACGATCAATACATCGCTATCAGGCAGAACAAATTACTTAACCTGAACGATGATGAGCAACAACTAGGTGAGGATAGCTACTTCAAACCTTAAATCAAGCCTGGCTGGCGATACTAACTATTCAAATCTGCCGGAGAATATTTTGTGAAAAGTATTGAACCGAATCATCTCTGAAACATGGTCGGCCGAAAACATGCCAGACGAATTGAACCTGTTCAACATCGCCTATACGATCTTCTTTATCGTGCTTTGTAATCGAATTAAACTTTTTTTAACCAAGTTTTGGATTCAAAATCCTTGAAGGCGGAAGATCGTTATGGCAGATTTTGGAAAAGACTCACGACTACTATTTCGCCGTTTTTATCAAAAGCAATCATAGGAAGCCATGTCTGGCATTGCCAGAAGAAACCTCGCCCTTTCATGAGGGTTTTACCTAAACATTTGCTGTCTTAAAGAACCTTCCGACAATTCGATAATCTGTGCGACTTCTTCAATATCACATTTGAGTAGTATTACAATGTTGTATTTAGAACTATACAAAATGTGTTCAAAAACGTAAGGCGACTTTATATTTTTATAAAAAATATATTTATTTAGTCATCAATATTAATGTTGTTCCCTTCAAGATAATTTCCTTCAGATATAATACACTTGTGTCAATGCTTTTCCAATCCTCGAAGCACTTCTAAATAATAAATACTTTTTGGTATAGCCTTGAGCTCTAGCAGCGATGCCGTTTTTATTTTCTCAATCGTTGTAAATCTCCGTCCTTTCATAGGTCTCTTCAGTTTTGGGAAAAGGAAAAAGTCGCATGGGTCCAAATCCGGTTAATATGGTGACTGAGGTATGATTGTCTTGTTATTTTTGGCAAAAATATCTCTTACGAGCAAATCTGAATGAGAAGGTGTATTACCATAATGCAAAAGCCATGAATTATTTTCCCACGCTTCCGAACTTTTTTTTGTATGGCTTCTCGCAAACGGCACATAACTTTGAGGTAAAAAATCCTGATGCAAAAACAGTGATCAAAACTTTGACATTTGTTCAAATTTGACATGATTTTTTCCGTCCGATAGAGGCTTCCATTGGGCTTTAGTTTCAACGTCATAACTATATACCCATGATCTGTCACCAGTGATGACCCTTTTAAAAATGTCTGAATCATTATTTACGTCACTCAAGAGCTCCTAAACGATGCTCATGCGACGATTTTTCTGATCAAAATTAAGAAGTTTCGGAACAAACTTCGCTGACACACGCCTCATGCTCAAAACAACATGTAACATATGGGCTGAAAAGTCAGTGCCGTTTTATAGTAAAACACAAAATAGGCCTCTGTTTCGGCCTATCGGTCTTAAATCTCTTTCCGGCGAGCATTTTTTTGAGGTCTGCGAACAGAAAATAGTCGCTGGGGGCCAAATCTGGAGAATACGGTGAGTGGGGAAGCAATTCGTAGCCGAATTCATTCAATTTTGCCATCGTTTTCATCGACTTGTGGCACGGTGCATTGTCTTGATGAAACAGCACTTTCTTTTTCTTCAAATGTGGCCGTTTTTCTGCAATTTCGTCCCTTACACGCTCTAACAACGCAATGTAATAGTCGCTGTTGATAGTCTGCCACTTTTGGAGATATTCCATGTGTATCCCAAAATACTGATGCCATAACCTTGCCAGCCGACTGTTGAGTTTGGACGAGGTTGAGAACGTCGCCTGCTCGCCACTCAGCTGACTGTCGACTTGACTCTGGTGTGAAGTGATGGAGCCAAGTTTCATCCATTTTCACATACTGAAGCAAAAATTCGGCTTTATTGTGGTTGAACAGCTTTAAACATTCCTCTGAATCATCAACACTTTGTTGTTTTTGGTCGACTGTGAGCAAACGCGGCACCCACTTTAAAAAGAGTTTTCGCATGTCCAAATATTCGTGTATGACATATCCAACACGCTCTTTTGATATTTTCAGAGCCTCAGCTATCTCGATCAACTTCACTTTACGGTCATTCGTAATCATTTTGTGGACTTTTTTGATATTTTCATCTGAAACAGCCTCTTTTGGACGTCCACTGCGTGCATCACCTTCGGTGCTTGTATGACTACTTTTAAATTTTTTCAATCCACTTGCGAATGGGTCGTTCGGCTGGTGTAGAGTCCGGGTAACACTTATCAAACCATTTCATCAAAAAGCAATTATAAATCAACACACGAAAGTGCTTTGAATCCATTTTTCTTCACAATAACAAAAGTTGCTTCACTCATAACGCTATATCTTGAGAACTAATCATCCGACAGCTGTCAAATTTATACATATATCTTTTAAAGGTTGGTACTAACTGAAAATGGTATGGATTTAATTCAAGTGGTGCCCTCTCTTAGAAACGGCACATCATCAATATTAATGTTGTTCCCGTCAAGATAATTTCCCTCAGATATAATACACTCGTGTCAATGCTTTTCCAATCCTCGAAGCACTTCTAAATAATAAATACTTTTTGGTATATTTTCTCAATCGTTGTAAATCTCCGTCCTTTCATAGGTCTCTTCAGTTTTGGGAAAAGGAAAAAGTCGCATGGGTCCAAATCCGGTTAATATGGTGACTGAGGTATGATTGTCGTGTTATTTTTGGCAAAAATATCTCTTACGAGCAAATCTGAATGAAAAGGTGTATTACCATAATGCAAAAGCCATGAATTATTTTTCCACGCTTCCGAACTTTTTTTTGTATGGCTTCTCGCAAACGGCACATAACTTTGAGGTAAAAAATCCTGATGCAAAAACAGTGATCAAAACTTTGACATTTGTTCAAATTTGACATGATTTTTTCCGTCCGATAGAGGCTTCCATTGGGCTTTAGTTTCAACGTCATAACTATATACCCATGATCTGTCACCAGTGATGACCCTTTTAAAAATGTCTGAATCATTATTTACGTCACTCAAGAGCTCCTAAACGATGCTCATGCGACGATTTTTCTGATCAAAATTAAGAAGTTTCGGAACAAACTTCGCTGACACACGCCTCATGCTCAAAACAACATGTAACATATGGGCTGAAAAGTCAGTGCCGTTTTATAGTAAAACACAAAATAGGCCTCTGTTTCGGCCTATCGGTCTTAAATCTCTTTCCGGCGAGCATTTTTTTGAGGTCTGCGAACAGAAAATAGTCGCTGGGGGCCAAATCTGGAGAATACGGTGAGTGGGGAAGCAATTCGTAGCCGAATTCATTCAATTTTGCCATCGTTTTCATCGACTTGTGGCACGGTGCATTGTCTTGATGAAACAGCACTTTCTTTTTCTTCAAATGTGGCCGTTTTTCTGCAATTTCGTCCCTTACACGCTCTAACAACGCAATGTAATAGTCGCTGTTGATAGTCTGCCACTTTTGGAGATATTCCATGTGTATCCCAAAATACTGATGCCATAACCTTGCCAGCCGACTGTTGAGTTTGGACGAGGTTGAGAACGTCGCCTGCTCGCCACTCAGCTGACTGTCGACTTGACTCTGGTGTGAAGTGATGGAGCCAAGTTTCATCCATTGTCACATACTGAAGCAAAAATTCGGCTTTATTGTGGTTGAACAGCTTTAAACATTCCTCTGAATCATCAACACTTTGTTGTTTTTGGTCGACTGTGAGCAAACGCGGCATCCACTTTAAAAAGAGTTTTCGCATGTCCAAATATTCGTGTATGATATATCCAACACGCACTTTTGATATCTTCAGAGCCTCAGCTATCTCGATCAACTTCACTTTACGGTCATTCGTAATTATTTTGTGGACTCTTTCAATGTTTTCATCTAAAACAGCCTCTTTTGAACGTCCACTGCGTGCATCACCTTCGGTGCTTGTCGTTCGTTGGTCGTTCGGCTGGTGTTGAGTCCGGGTAACACTTATCAAACCTTTTCATCAAAAAGCAATTATAAATCAACACACGAAATTGCTTTTAATCCATTTCTTTTCACAATAACAAAAGTTGCTTCACTCACAACGCTATATCTTGAGAACTAATCATCCGACAGCTGTCAAATTTATAAACATATCTTTTAAAGGTTGGTACTAACTGAAAATGGTATGGATTTAATTCAAGTGGTGCCCTCTCTTAGAAACGGCACGTCATCAATACTAATGTTGTTCCCTTCAAGGCAATCTCGCTCAGATTTAATACACTTGTGCCAATGCTTTTCCAATCCTCGAAGCACTTCACATTAATTCTTTTTGGTATAGCCTTGAGCTCTAGCAGCGATGCCGTTTTTATTTCCTTAATCGTTGTAAATCTCCGTCCTTTCATAGGACTCTTCAGTTTTGGGAAAAGGAAAATGTTGCATGGGTCCAAATCCGGTGAATATGGTGACTGAGGTATGATTGTCGTGTTGTTTTTGGCAAAAAAATCTCTTACAAGCAACTCTGAGTGAGCAGGTGCATTATCGTGATGAAAAGCCATGAATTGTTTTTCCACGTTTCCGGACGTTTTTTTCGTATGGCTTCTCGCAAACGTCACATAACTTCAAGGTAATACTCTTTGTTGACCGTACGACTTTGAGGTAAAAACTCCTGATGCACTAAACCATGGTAGATAATCGAAAAACAGTAATCAAAACTTTGACATTTGTTCAAAATTGACATGAATTTTTCCGTCTTGGCTCTGCTGGAGGCTTCCATTGGGACGATTGACCTTTGGTTTCAACGTCATAACTATATACCCATGATCTGTCACCAGTGATGACCCTTTTAAAAATGTCTGAATCATTATTTACGTCACTCAAGAGCTCCTAAACGATGCTCATGCGACGATTTTTCTGATCAAAATTAAGAAGTTTCGGAACAAACTTCGCTGACACACGTCTCATGCCCAAAACAACATGTATGACACGAGCTAACCAATATGCCAACATCTTCAGCAACTTCTTTTATGGTAATTCGACGATTTTCCAAAACATTTTTCGTCACAGCTTCGACGTTATCATCTTTTGCTGATTTGCTTGGTCGTCCAGAGCTAGGTTCGTCATTAGCATCTTCTCGCCCATCTTGGAAGAGCTCGTACTACTTTTAAACTTTTTTTTTTCTACTTAAAGACTCACCGTATGCCACAGTCAACATTTCAATTGTTCGATAGTACTTGATTCCATTTTTTACACAAAATTTGATGCAAATTCTTTGCTTCATTTTTTATAATAATTGAAAATCGCCGAGCACACCAAAACACGTCTAATCTTCCAAAAACAAACTAAGTATGCTATGTTTAGTACTTGAAACTATGAACATATGTTCGGGACAACACAGCAAAAAAAAAAAAAAAAAATCGATAATAATCGAATGTACGTTGCCCGCGAAATTTCAAAGGTCATCTTACTTTTTGAACACACTTCATATTTATTTACCTTTAAGAGGATTACAATAGATTACCGTTCAGAAGTAAAATTTTCCTTCTAGGATGAGGATTTGCTCAGGTGGCGCGCACAAGTAGGAGAAGGCCTCAACCGGCTTGGAGTGCGCAACTGGAGGCAGTTAACTAAAGATCGGACAAACTGAAGAGGCTGGTTGGTTGAGGCCCAGGTTCACCCCGACCTGTAGCGCCAGCTAAGTAATCGTAAGTAAGTAATATCTTCCTTCCTCGATAGTTGATTCTTTTTTATGTCCTACCATATATGTAGTTGTTAACCACATTTAAAATATCAGTTCAGTGAGCAACGGCAGTATTACACATTACGATTCGTGGAGCGCGTTCACTCAAATGTTTATGTACATTTGCGAAAATCACAAGCCAACACCAGAATCACAATCTCTCAAGAGTCGCTTCAACTGCTTGCCTATTCTGGTGACAGACATTATCGGCAGAGCATAGCGGCACATTTGCAAGTAAGCAGAAGAGGTGAATATTGGTCTGGCGAAAAAAACGAAGTATCTGTTGTCAGCAAAAATGGATACACTACATCGATGAATTGGAAAAAACGTCACAATAGGCAGGCATAATTTCGGCCATCTACCCTCTGCAGTTATTTTAAGCAGCTACAACGCCTTAGAAATGTTCGAATCATCGTAATCCGCATGTATTGCGCAGTGGAATGGATTTGCATCGACGGAGAGTATATAGTTACAGCGACATGAACTGGGATTGCATCTGGCATTCCAGTTCAAGAAGAGTTCAAATCGCCGGCAGTCCCCACCACAGGACCTTCACCAACTTAGCGTGCGAAATCCAAAGCAATTAGAAAACAAAGGGGTTGTCTTTAGAGACACGAGCTGTAGTGCCACCTAAGTAATCCACGTGAGTCGGCACGGAGTTTTAAGAAATTTGGTTAAACGTGACTTTAGGTCGCTTTCAACAAACTCGCAACGCTTGGTATCTATGAAGCTCTCTGCAAATTTCAGTGACAACCAATTGAGGAATAACAATGCAGGAAACGTTTGAAAAACAAAACGTCAAATGTTAATAACATAAGTGACAGATCATGTCAATTTACTGCCACACTCTAATATTACATATATATACATATGACTTTCTGAGTGCGTTCATGAGTTCTCTGGAGTGATTTAGTTCATTTCATCGTGGTAAAGTTGACCAATGTACCCTATGTTGAGATGGTGCCAGAAATAAATTAAAAGAAAAGAAATTCGCTTTAAAAACTGACCCACTAGACACAGGCACACAGGTATGAATAATAATATGAGAAAAAACAAAGACTATCATCCTCAGTTGAGTGAATAAAGCAGAACTTCCTGCCAAAAACAAATAAACGACAAAAAGGAAATCTGAGTCACTTGCGTCTTTAAGGGACAGGTGGATTTGGGCGGTTTCGCACCACAATGGTGATCCAAAACCCGATTGTTAGCGTATAGCGGTGATTATACCAAACAGATGAATTCTACCAAACCCCTTATTCTTTTTTTTTTTTCTTTTCTTTTTTTTTAATCCTTTTTAGTTCAGTTTTGGTAGGTCTACCTTCAATGGCACTTGAGATGCACAATGATGCTTCCTGTTCTTATCAAACTCAAGAAGGATCGAATTTCAAAACATGTCTGCAAGTTTTTTTAGGAATTCACATCAGTCGAAAGCAAAAAAGAATCAAAATAAAATGAAACCGCTTTTTCACAGGAAAATAAATTTTATGGGCGACTTAACCAAGGGCAAAGGGTTCATCTGAAAAGGTATCTTTAGCTTAGCTTTACTTTTCTTGCTTTGTACCCGCCTTTAGGATACAGTAATTTTATTTTTTCGCGAGTAATTCTTCGATGTGTTGACTTGTCAGTTTTGTGTTCCAAGATTTATGGTCGAGTCGAGGTTCATTAAAAAAAATAATTGCTCCTCGCGGGCTAGTCCCTTTTTGGATTTTATTTTTAAGCATAATTATTCCAAAAATAGCTCTGACTGAAACGTTATAAAATTTATTGTGTAACCAGCTTAACCACGGACAGGTAGGCAGAAGAGTGTTTGTTGCAAGTTAAAACGAGTGAAACTGACGCGCTTCAATCACACAAATTGTTTTGGACAAGAACTTTGGGCATTTCTAGTGAAGCTGAAGGATTTTTTTTTCTTGTAGTATTTTCAGTGGTCATAAAAACGAGTAGTGATTCGTGGAATGAATTTATTCTCAGAACTTAAACATGTCATATCAAACGTAAATTCGGCTTTTATTTATGTAACCCATCTAAGAGGATGACGATGAGACATAAATCGCAAACCTGGAAACATGATCTTAATCTTGTAGAAGCATTGAAAGTATTATGTTATATAGGGTTTTCTAATAACGACTTGACAACTTTTTTTTTAAATAAAAGGCAAACCATTTGAGATATTTCAAAAACTTTATTATTGGCTTGAAGTACAATCAAAGCATTTATGAATGGAACTCGACTTCGTTCGTATGACCACCGCGGGCACGTTTGCAGCGGTCGATTCGTTTTACCCAATTTTCAACGACTCAACCACACATTTCGGCCGAAACGGCCGCTATATCGGCTCTAAGCTCTTTGAACGTCGTCGGCGTGTTGGCATAAGCCAATGACTTAACGTAGCTCCACAGAAAATAGTCAAGCGGTGTTAAACGGACGAGGCGGTCAATCGACAGGACCATGTCTTGAGATAACACGCTCACCATACTTACTCTTCAATAAATCGATTGTAGCGTGTGCTGTGTGGCTTGTGGCACTATCCTGTTGAAACTACATGTCGTCCAAGTCTATATCTTCCAATTCGGGCCAAAAATAACCGGTGATCATGGCGCGATAACGCTGACCATTCACAGTAACGTGACGATAGTTATCGTCGACGAAAAAATATGGCAAAATAACACCGCCGGCATGCAAACCGCACCAAACAGTTATTTTTTGTGGATGAAGTGGTGATTCATGAAGCACATGTGGGTTTTCACAGCCAAAAATGAGCTTCGTCACTGAAGATGATTCAACATCTTGGCGCATCTTCTCCAGAACCCATTCAGAGAACGTACGTCGCTTCAATTGGTCTATCGGCTTCAATTCTTGAGTCAGCTTGATTTTGTATGGGTGTAAACCAAGATCCCTACGCAAAATACGCCATATGATTGAGCGATGCCCAATTCTTGAGAACGCCGTTGAATTGACTGATTTGGATCGTTTGCTACGGACGTCTGAACGGCAGCGATATTTTTGACACTTCGACAAACCCGTTGTCTCACTGATACGGCAACATCACACAACGAATATGTAGGCTCAAATTTTTGCACTAAACTTGTTATTGCCTGTCTACTAGGGCGAGAATTACGATCGAAAATTGGAGTTAACGCTCTTAAAGTTGCAGTCACCGACACCGAATGTCTGTAGAAATTTTTTTATAATTTGCAGACGTTGCCAGTTAGTGTACTTTACCATGATGAAAACGTTGAGTTTACTGAATAAATTGACAGTGACAGTTTGATGATTAGTGAAAGAGTGCGTTCACAAATTAAATTCAAAGTTGTCAAGTCCCTATTGGAAAACCCTATATATTTGATCAAAGGACTTTTATCCGAAAGAACTAGTTAATTATAATCTCGAGAGAAACGTAGGCCAAAATATCACGCATACAAGACGGAAGCCCAGTTGTATTTTGCGAAAAAGAATGTAAAAGATCCCACCAAATTACCATCAGGAAACTTCTACGGAACAACCACAGAGCAGATAATTAACTCTAGGTGCAAATTCGTGGATAAATTTTTCTTTTGTCACCTCCTCGTACTCAAAGAAATGCAAATACTCTGCGCCCTCCATCGATTCTTGATAACTTAGTTAGTTAATTGCCACCATAATTGCGTATATCTCCGTGAATTATTATCGTCTTCCAAAACGACAAGACCGTCGCAATACAGATTAATTTTGGAGCTCGCTGAAAGCTCCTTTAACGGGTGGTCCAAATACAAGTTTCTTTTTGAATCTTATATCTTGACTGTCATACCTTCGGGTTAAACAACTTTGGAAAATATTGCAAACTTATTTCAAAAGTGAATGCTGTGTTGCTCAAACAGTGGGTTTATTAAAAAGAAGATTTGGCTGAAATTTGTGCAAGAAGTTGGTGAGACAACAAGAATGTGGCTGCTGTAGACGAGAGAGTTCAACTCATCTAGGAACATCGACTCGCCATTGATCCAACTCAACATTTCACGCACCAACTTGATGAGAATTTTGCGCAAAAAGCTCCGATTTTTCCCTTAGAAAATCCATTTAACTCAGCTATTGAAGGTAAACGACCATCCGCTTCGTTATCGCTTCTCAAGTTAGGTCTTACAGCAGCTCGAATTGGATATCGAATTTGGCCGAAAAATCTTTTTTTTTTTTCTGAAAAAGCACATTTTTATCCCTGCGGCTATGATAACAATCATCTAGAGAGCGAAAAACCCGCACATGTTTTTCGAGAAAGCAATGCATCCACTGAGAGTAACAGTTTGCTGTGGATTTTGGGGTGGTAGCACCATTGACCCATTTTATTTGAAAAGTGCTGCTGGAAACCCCGTTTCGGTTAACGGTGGTCGCTACACAGTCATGATTACCGAAATTATGTGGGCTTAAATTTAAGACATGGACTTGGACGACGATCTTCGGTTTTAGCACAATAGTGCGTTATTCCACACAGCCCATCAAACAATCGATTTTTTGCGCGCTTAATTCAGTAGTCTCGTTATCAGCCGCCTTGGCGATGTCAATTGGCCGCTTCGGATCTACAATTTGACCCTATTAGACTTGTTTTCTAGGATGCGCTTAAAGATTGATATTATGCGGACAATCCAAAAATAACTTTTTACCTTTAAAGCGAATATCTTCCAAGAACTGTTACATACATAAACTGCACATGACTGAGTGTAGACGTTAGATTTACTGCATGTGCATGTGGTGTTCACTATATTCGAGGCAATCAGAATCTTATTCACCGACGCAATGAATATCGATGAGATTGTTCTGTGGGTACTCCTTCTTGTTGAATGCGAGCGCAATTTTTCCCACAAGATTTTGAAGCGCAGTTTCGAAGAATCTTCTGCGTTGGAAGTCAATATTGATGAAGTATGTGAAAAGTCCGCCTTTAATTTTGGAACTGTGCACTGACTGAAAAGACCGAGACAGGATTTACTCACAATTTACCATATAGGTGCAATTTTCACCTCAACACTTTTTTTTTGTTAGGCAATTTGCTCTTTGGACAGAGGATGCATACGCAAAGCAATGTATTTGATGGCCCATCCCGTCACTACAACCGATGGTAGACACTAACGACATGTTCTGATACTCAACTCTTTTGCGGCTTTCGTGGGGAGTCTAGTTCCAAATTAGTCTTTAACTTGTTCAGAAGTTTTTGGGTTACCTCACGTAGTCGCTACAAATCTACGGTTCAGGAACTTTTCCTTGATGGTCACGTCAGTTCAAAATCTTTGTTGAATCCACCGTTTAGGTTCTCCACAATTTCCTCTACCTTTTATTCCTTTCAGATTATAGACGAAGCATTGTCAGTCTTGCCGGGCTGCTTCTAAAAGTCTGTTCAGTTGATTTTTTTTTTTGCAGATTCCTCCTCTGTAACAAGGTCTAGACCTCACATAAGACTCTGAATTCGGTGCAACTATGATTTGACATGAAGCTTCCGATAAACCTTTCCCAAACGGACCTGTTCAATGAGAGGGAATATCTATCGATAACGTATGCAAACTTAGGTTTGCATATAATGTTAATACGTCTCAGAATCATTTTTTGTGTTAAAGTCATTGAATATATCCGAAGTGTAAAGCAAGCATTCCACGAAGTTTATCATCATAGTTATTTGTAACCCCGATACGAGAAGTCAACGCGTCCTTAGATATGAATTCTGCGCCATTAACAGCTTTAACGAAAGACCATACACCAGAAGGAGAACCACGGCAGTTTCAGTAGATATTCCGCTCGGTTCGAAAGAAGTAGGGAAACTTCCAAAGTGGTAGATTTTACAACGACAATCACTATCTACGAAAGCACCGTAAAAGTTTTCATATCATATATAAGGACGCGTTAACGGGGTTCCAAATGACGACGATAATAAACTTAGTGGAGCAGTTTCTACTGAAACTAGTTTCCACTGTGAAACTATGCACTTTGTTTAGGCATTGACTTTGCCACCTGTTTAAATTTTCAGGGTTCTACTGCAAATTCCAGAATTCACAATATTAGGCGTCAGTTGAAGGCGTCAATGAAAGCCGCGTTAGGATTTTTTTTTGAAACTTTTTCTTTTAAAATATTTAAAAAAAAAAAAATAGGAAGAGTATAAACGACCAATCAAAATTGGCCACTCAAAAAACAAAGTTAGCTCTGACTTTGCAAGACAGATACTCTAGCACGATCTTCCGTCAGCTGTCTGCATTACCACACACGAAGTTTGTTGAGGTCTCCTTCCACATTTTTGTGCCCGCTTAGATGTAGTGGACCTCCTTAGGAATAGTATCAAAGACCTGTCGAAGCAGAGCTATAACGTCCATTCGCTCAACATGTTCCAGCTGTGTCAGACAACGGATCCGTAAACGCCTGACAAGACAGATTCGCCGTACAGTATGTTGTTCTTGAATAATTTCAGATGCTCACATAATACTGCATGAAAGATCTTCTAAGCGATGTTTAGAGGATATATTTCTCTTTAATCGGCACAGTCAAAAAGGTCTTCTTTCTGGTACATAGAGCAAACGATGCTGAAATTCCAAATCTAGCAAATGAGCTTTATAAGACTTTACCCTTGATGGCATCTCATAATATCTTGTGCTTATTCTCCTATTATTCTTATTTGTTTAGCTTGTGGAACTCTCTACATTTTTTCCAACACCACTTTGGAAAGATGGCGTTCTTTATCGAATAAGCCTCTTGATGAAACACATGTTGAAAATATTGATGATTTTTTAAAGAGGGTCTTAAAAATTAACTCAAATAAAAGTACCCTCGATTCTTTGTCTTTGAATTGGTTATTATAAAGTCTGTCCTACCGGACGTAGATCTGCAATAATTCGAAAACAGTAACTTGAAATCGTTTTCTCACCAGACTTTGATTTCAATAAAATTGCATTCGTCACAGTATGACATGTATCCTCAGCCTGGTAAAACCATATAACGCGCACATCGATATCACCAATATTTAGAAATAATTAAAGCCCGATGCCACCAGCTTGCACACCCGTTATTGTGTCTGAAGTCTCACTTGCGCATTATTTTCACTCCAGATATGACAATTTTGCTAATTGACGTACCTGTTGAACCAAAGAAAACCTCATCGCTGAACACAATTTTGTCATAAAATTCTGAATCAACTTGCTGTTGGTTTTAAGCCAAAGCAGCAAACGTCTTATGCATACCATGTTTCAACGACTGCAATTCTGTTTCTCCAATCAAATCTTGTAATGGATTAGTTCAAGTTCAAATCGTGGATGGACAAAGTCCAGCTCCTGTGCTCGCCTGCGAACTGATAAATTCAGGTTTTCATAATTACTGGTCTCAACTGTGGCGATATTTTCTTAGAAATGCTCTGGTCTCTTGTTCTGGTCTTGTTCTTGTTGTTGGCCCAATTACATGCAGATTTAAATAAGTGAGAAATCTATTTACAAAACGATGAATAGGACGTGCAGATGGGTGATTTTTTATTGGGTTGTACTACAATGTCCGAAAACTTCGATGTTCGTTCAGTCGGAAATAAGAAGTTCTCGAGTGAACATTTGTGTTAGAACGTTATAACTTCTTTTTTTTATAAAATAAAGTTGTACATGAAAATTTTAGAGTTCGTTGCAAGTACCGTTATTTTTTTCTAGGAATTATTTACCATGCTGTCGGCAGTTCAAATTCGAACCGTCTTTCTTTACGAATTTAAAATGGGACATAGTGCGTCATTGGCAAAGAAAAACATTAATGACACATTTGAGGATGTAGCGGTGAACAAACGCACTATACGACATTGGATTGCAAGGTTCCGTTCGGGAGACTTGAGCCTCGAAAATGAACCTCGTAGGAAGCCGGAAACGTTAGTCTTCAACGTTAGTTGAAGACGATATTTTAAGAACAACAGTGAATGCAGACCCAACGAAATCGGTGCGGGAAATTGCACAAAGCATGGGAGTATCTCCAATGATAATAAGTCGACACCTTTCTCTCATAGAAAAAGTAAAAAAAACTCGATAAGTGGGTACCCCATGAACAAATACCAAAAACTACGGCGCCTGGAAAAATCTGTGCATTGCTTGCATTAGGAAACCAAACTAAACAATTGTTGTACCGGATAGTCATCTGTGATGAAAAGTGGATACTCTATGGTAGCCGTAAAAGATCTGGGCAATGGTTGAATGCAGATGAAAAACCAAAACTCACCCCCAAGTCCGATCTTCATACAAAAAAGGTTATGGTGAAAATTTCGTGGACACCGAAAGGACCAATCTACTTTTCATTTTTTCAACCATCGACATCTTGCATGCCAAATTGGCTGAAAAGCAACCTGCATTGGTCAACAGGCACGGTCCGATCCTTTTGCATGACAATGCTAGACCCCATACCTCACAAGTCACGGTGCCAAAACTGTTGGATTTGGGATTTGAAAATCTTCCGCATCCATCGTACTCTCCTGATATTTCCCCAACGTATTACCATCTTTTCCGCAATCTGTATTCATTTTGCCAGCAGAAGGTCTTGCAAAACCGAGCAGAGGTAATAAAAGCCTTTGAAGATTTCATTGCCTCAGAAAGTCAGCATTTCTACAAAAAATGAATATTTGGCCTTGTATCACGTTGGAAGAATGTCATAGAGGCAAACGGATCCTATTTTAATTAAACAAAAATTTGCGGAAAAATAATATTGGCTATTTAACTATAAAAACGGACATTTCAAGTGGTACAACATAATATCAATAAGTTTGTCCGGTGGCAGATTTATATTTTAAAATGGGAACATTTACTCAAAAAGAAGTAAAGGATTCTGAGGGGAGCTTGCCGTCATTTCAATCATCGAGAGTATGATCTTGTCAGTCATAATGTCGGGAGAGCATCGTTCGTTCGCTATCGAGGCGTCTTTTTAAAGTGGCGATTGCTTGCTTGCACCACCAAGTGTGTTCATCTTTCAGTATTCCATGATTAAGCAATGAACTTAGTGTTAATTTAATTCGTCCGGGGGTGGAGGAATTCTGCGAAACTTCTTCAGCTCTGAATAATATTTACCTACGGCCCAGAAAACCAAGGACCACCGAAAACATTCGTGTGCTGGAAAGAAGCTTGTATGAAAAGAATCCAAGAATTTCATCAGTCAAACAACTCTGCAGAAATATGTTTAACCTTTCAAGATTCGATTGATGCAAGAACTTAATGAAAATGGCTACTTTACGCAAAAGCTAGTATGAAACAATGTTGAAAAGATATAGCATCTTCTGGAAAACCGAGACCCACTTCCACCAGAATGGGCCCGTAAATGAACAAAACTGTCGCCACTGAACTCCACAAAAATTTAATCTGAAACTCCCAAAGATTTAGTGTTTGGTGCACCAAATAGACGAGCACCCTTTTTTTTTAATATCAAGGATCAAGCAATAGATGTGAACATCGGAAACTATGGGCGCATGATCATAGATTATTTTTAACCTAATTGTCAAGCATATCCATATTACTCTTTGCACATTTAGAACAAGATTGAGCAACTCTGCGTACTGCTATGACCTCCGTGAATTAGTTGAGTGAACGTTTCCTACGAAAACTGATCAGCTGCTTTGAAGGCTTGGCGTAACATAATTTGGCTTTGACATAATTTTCTTCTATGGACGTTAATAACGTCTGTCGCGGAGCTAAAAGAATATATCTGATTAAATATATATCGGCGAAGTATGCATTTGTTGTCTTAATGTTAAATTTATATTTTTGTTTTATTTATTAAGTATCGCTTACACGATAAGATAATGGGATTTTTTTAAGGTGTGGAAACCTTAATGTTTCTTATATTCTTATTTTCCTAACATTTATAGGCAAGGAATTCCACAGCCGTACAGAATTTACGAAATAGCATACATGATCTACCTGACTGAAGGAGGCCAGCTTATTGAATAGGTATGCCGGTTGCTTAGAGACTTAGGATTCTATATTTGAGTACATCAGCTGACTTGCTTTCAGAAAAAGGAAACATGTTCATATTGTTTTAGATGGAATACAAATCGGACAATATTATTATATACGACATTGAGCTTTCTTCTTCAGTCAAAGTTTTCAGAACAATATAGCAGAATCGGCATTAGTAGGACTTTTACTAACAAAAGCTTTGTCTGTGTGGTCCAGAGAGCACGTAATCCACGGTATACCTTACGTATAGTGGCGCTTATGTGGGTAGACCAAATAAGGGTTTGGTTAAATATAAGACCAA
Organism: Volucella inanis; assembly: GCA_907269105.1. Lineage (NCBI taxonomy): Eukaryota > Metazoa > Arthropoda > Insecta > Diptera > Syrphidae > Volucella > Volucella inanis. Next base: position 203,824,859 of record OU026153.1, on the reverse strand, counting down.
GGTTGTTGGCGGAGTCAACGTCAACGACCAAACTAGTCTACACTAGACGTCTTCATATATAGGGTTTTCCAATAGGGACTTGACAACTTTGAATTTAATTTGTGAACGCACAAATTTTTCACTAATCATCAAACTGTCACTGTCAATTTATTCAGTAAACTCAACATTTTCATCATGGTAAAGTAAACTAACGAGCTAAGTTCTCCGGTTGGGTTCTGGAGAAGACGCGCCAAGATGATGAATTTCATCGCAAAATCATCTTCAGTGATGAAGCTCATTTTTGGCTCAATGGATTTGTCAATAAGCAAAATATGCTTTATTGGTCGGGTGAAAACCCACATGTACTTCATGAATCACTACTTCATCTACAAAAAATAACTGTTTGGTGCGTTTTGCATGCCGGCGGAATTATTGGGCCATATTTTTTCGTCGACTATAACGATCGCCACGTTACTGTGAATGGTCAGCGTTATTGCGCCATGATCACCTATTATTTTTGGCCCGAATTGGAAGATATGGACTTGGACGACATGTGGTTTCAACAGGATGGTGCCACAAGCCACACAGCACACGCTACAATCGATTTATTGAAGAGTAAGTATGGTGAGCGTGTTATCTCAAAACATGGTCCAGTCGATTGGCCGCCTCGTTCGTGGGGCTATGTTAAATCATTATTTTATGCCAACACGCGGACGACGTTGGAAGAGCTCAGAGCCAACATTGAACGCAAAATAGCGGCCGTTGCAGTAGAAATGTGTGGCCGAGTCGTTGAAAATTGGGTCCAAAGAATCGACCGCTGCAAACGTGCCGCGGTGGTCATATGAACGAAGTCGAGTTCCATTCATAAATGTTTTGATTGTACTTCAAGCCAATGATAAAGTTTTTGAAATATCTCAAATGGTTTGCCTTTTATTTAAAAAAAAAATTGTCAATTCGTTATTAGAAAACCCTATATATATATGTGCAGTGGCTTTGTTAATCAAATTCATTGGAAAGCTTAAGTGGATCTGGGCATCATCAGCGAATATATGGATTGCGCTATGCTCAACAATCTTGGACAGTTCATTTACGTAGAGCGAAAAAAAGCTATGGTCCAAGAATAGAGCGTTGCGGTACTCCCCTCTTTACTGGCAAAGAGAATGAACATCGGTTACCGGCTACAACTACCTTCTAAATAGGAAAGAATAAGTTCCGTACAGGGAAATGAAAAATTGAACATTTTCTAAGCTTTAAGCAAAGAATAGTGTGGTTAACTGTGTCGAATGAATGTCGAATAAAGTCAAGTAACGTTAGGATTGTGACATGGTTTTCGGCAACAGCTTTCCTAATTTCATCGATGACCATTAATAATGCAGCCTTACAACTTAGTTTTTCCGGAAAGTTTTTTACTCAAGAGATAGTTTTGCATCTGAAAGGAATGGCAAAACTGATATTGGTCTGAATTCCACCACATTTCCATTTGATTTCTTGGAAATAGGAATAATTTTAGGCAGTAAATATAGAAGCAGAATCTTAACAAATTTTGGATGGATATCGTCGGGTTCTATAGCGTTTGATTTGATCGATGCTTCCGCTTCTGCAACATCTTCCTCGCATGAATATATAGAAGTATGATTTTCTGCAATCGTCCGGTGACTGGTCGAAAGTGGTCAAGCTTACTGAGGAAGGATCCCTCGACGCTACCAAAATCGAGTAAAACTGGTTGCAGTCTATATCATCAAGAGGTTTAGGCTTTTGTTTTCCTAACCAAACCTCACGGATATGTTTCCAAACCTCTCTCCCTGAAAAAAACTACCAAATTTCTAATTTTTTTTTTTTTTTCACATTTAAAAACTACAGAACCGGACTTTACTCTATTTAACTGAACACTCTTTTCTTGAATATTCACATGCGTTCAATTGACAGCTCGCTGTGTTTTTTTCATTATATCAATGTCGTCTGCGGAAACGACTAACTGTACAGACTTTTGCAATATGTTGCCTATGGAGTTGACTTGGAAGCTAAGCACAATTCCTCTAGGAACCTACTCCTTTTCTGACATTGAAGGTCTCGGTTTTTTCATTACCAACCTTTACATTTTCTATTATCGTGCTGCTTAATCGAACGGTGTTGATGGGGATCCCAAAACTGAACATGGTGATGCTGCATATCGAATACGAGGTTGTGTGCAGCGCTTCTTATATAAATATTTTTTATTCGTGCTTTAATTGGGTGTCGAATCGTATAAAGTTATTTGGCTTAAATATTTACTACGGTGTCAACTATTCTACCAAAATTTGACTCATTTTCTATTTTGGCACTAACCAAAGACAATTTTAAGGTCATTTTGAAGACATCACTCATAGACCTTGGTATGTATATATGTATGCAATTGGAAAATATTTAATATCTATCAATTCAAATCCAATCATTCAATCAATTGGAAAAACTATTCGAACAAATTATTTGTAACTAACTTCATCCTCTGAACGTTCGCACACTTTCGCTTTGATATCTGAACTGTCATTGTGAGTGTTAACCACATCCAGAACTGGAAGATGTCAAATTTGAAATTTCTTTTGAACTATTCCAAAAAGATTAACCAACTAAACCTATAGAAGGTTTTCCTTCTCATAAGAAAAACAAAATATGATACCTCATCCATCAAATTCACGTCCGTACCCTTTTCACATCACACTTTAAACACTCCTCTTCGAAGTTCGAAAGGCTTAAGTAAAACCATGAAACCAGCTATGAAACGCATTTACCAGCACTCTCATAATAAATCGGAAGAAGTGTTAGGATACCTGGTGAAGTAGAGAAGAATTTCTGCTCTTAGTTTACCCTGATGTTCGAGAAGAAGCCAACAATTAAAATGACTTATTGCTCAACCCTAACCAAATGGTTTGACTGCAACTACTCCTATCTTCAGTGTAACATGCGCATGTGCACGGACCAGCACTTCTCCACATCTCTCAAACAGATTGTCAGATCGTTTACCACAGATGTCTGCTAGGTGAATGAGAATTAGATAAAAGCCGCAAGACTTATCTCTCCATCGACCATCCGACAATCTAAGAAGCCCAGGAAACTTGAACAATCCCGCATAAATCACACAAACCGCCACTTACACTATTCTAGCAGCTCCTTTCTCAAATGCTCAACCATGGGGCGTTCCTCAATGTGCAGCTGGTGCAGCTCCCGGCCTTTTTTTTTTTTTTTTTGCTGCTTTACTTCGTACTCGACGAGCATCAAGAATCTTATATTATACAAGTCAAATATCCGGCTGGGATTTGTATCCTATGCTGATCCCTCCTGGCTTGGTGGAGTTTCTTTGCTTGGCGCCATAGAAAAATTAGAAGAAATTTACATTGGTACGCCCGCCAGCGGCCGGGAGAAGTACATCCATGTTCGTAAAAGCAAAAGCGAATGTGAGCAATTTGATATCTGTCAACTTCTGTCCGCAAGGTCAATGGCGGATATTTCTCAGCGGATTTCTGGTGTCACAGAATATGAGTGCTCTGCACAGAGTAATGCACCATAGACGCTGGGATAGATTTTCAAGCATTCAAAGGAGAAGATTAGATTTATCCTCCTTCTACGATGGATACATATGTCGTGTAGGTCGTCATAGTAGGTGAAGAACGTTAAGTTAAGTGTTGAACTGACTCACGCTGGCAGAACTCAGTGATTCTTTGGCATGAAAAACACTGCATATCTATGATGAACGACTTCAGTGCGTATATATATAAGTACTCGTACATATGCGAGTTTAGAGGGGAATGCACTAGTATTGGCACTAGCAGTTGGAAACATCAAGTAGCTTGCGGTGGTCTTTGGTAAATAGTCAATTTGTCAGCGCAGCGGGTGGCAAACTTTTATGGTTAGGTACCACTTGTCTGCGGCATTAGAAGTGTTGGCAGGTGATAGACACCGGAAAATGGCGCTGCAAAGTCTTTCATGGTAAGCCTAAGCCCGAGTCTGGGCCTGAGCCTAAGCCACTCATTCATTTCGTTGCTTTAGGCAAAAATATTATTTTGATGCTTTTGACGCTTTAACACATGCAACTTTGTACGGAACATGCATGTGAGTCCGATGAGTGTGTTCAGTAAGACTGCTTAATCAGCAAATGATTAATGACGTTAAAAGTGTGTAACTGACATTGTTGTTGCTGGTTTTTTCGTCACCTGACATAAGGTTCACTGAGTTCAATGAATAAGACACGCTCATGAGTCTCTTTCAATGGTATTTTTAATTTAATAAATTTTCTCGATTTTTTTTTTTACAGAAAACAAATTGGAGAAAACAATTTGATAGATGCAAGTGTATTTCCTTTTGACAGAAAACGGAAGTATCCAACTGAAGGCTATGGGATTAAGGAAAAAAATTATTTTTGATAAATTACTGACCAGCCAAGCATAAGTTGTCACAATGCTTTGACAGAATGGAAGGTGAATTCTGACAGGAAGTGAATAAGTCTGTTCAGCAGTTGAATAAGAATATAAATTATGAGTAACTTATTAATAATGCTGCTTCTCGAGCCCACGATGACAAAATGACAATTGTAAGTGATCGATTGGATTGAAAATAAAGTCATGACTAATGAAAGTATATATCGTGTATCTAAAGTCACTCGAATAGTAGGTATATGGTATATATATTTCTTAAAATATTATCCTTTCGAAATTCTTGATGAAGTTGCTGTAAATCAATGGTTGACATTTTGACATTAATGTGTTATGAGATCTCAGGTGTAAGTTTAAAAGATGAGGATTTGTTGGAAGGGCATAAGGCGACTTGGCCAGTATGTGTTAATTACATAAATCATAAATCCGGCTTATAACACTGATCTTCTACTTATGAGAATCAGTTTAGAATTGAGCTTACAATATATTGGCCCTTGTACAGCCTACAGCTATGTCACATGTAACCCTTCAAAAATTATGCCTAATTCTCGTCGTTGGATGGTTGCGAATGATGGTTTTTGCTCTGCTCTCGGTAGATGTTCTTCGTTAAGTTAATGGTTAAGTCAGAGAGTTTCTTTTGTATTGAATAAGCAATTGCCAATCAATTTTTGAAACTTTTTTGAGTTTGGGATGGTCAGTCACCAAGTATTTCATAATACAAAACTGACAAAGGCAGTAAGAGTTGTGTCTTTTGCCTCTTGCAGACGCGGGTTTATAGTGATATTTCAGCTGTCTGGTCTTTAAACAAGGATCAAAGAGTCAAGATGAATGCCTAGATACTTGGCCGAAGTTTCCCATACTATAGAGGTTAGGTTCTGTGTAAAAAAGATAGCCTCAACCTTAAAAAAATAAGTAACCCATTCAGTGGGTTAAGTGGATTTATTTATTTTTATCATATAATATCATATCAGAGAACTAAAAAAAATATTTAAAAAAATATGAACTCCATAGGGGGGTTGAAAGGGGCTGTATCATATGTGATACAGTAGGTTTGTTCACAAGCACAAATGACAAAATGAGGCATAGAATATGTTTATTGACCTCAAATTGGATATAAGTAATGAATGTGAGTAATTGAAAACAAAATGTAATACATATTTATGTTTTAGAATGGTAAGTCAACAAACAGTCAACATATAGACCAATATCGCACTTGACGCATCTTGCAGGAAACAATTTATGACAGAGTCCATATCGCGTTCTTTTATTTTGTGGTTGTTTGATAACATAGTGGCCTTTCCCATCGAACCTGGCATCTATTGATAGTGACGATGGTCTGCTCGGGCCTGGTTTACTTCGCAGTCTATTTGACTTTTGAATGTCGGAATGTCAGCATATTCATACCACCTCCATTATATCGGGAGAGCAACCATGCATTTTTTAGCGACATGTCAATGCAATGCAATAAGAGGGGCATATACCACTTCTTGCCTCGAATACTTGTCCTGAGAGATGAAATATTTTGGTCTGAAAGATCAACACCTCCCATATTTTGCTTGAGAAATAACTATTTTCCTTTTTTCTTTTTGAGAATATCGATCGGTTTTGTGTAAGGGGGTTATTCCAATTGCATTCGAGCTGACAGGTAATATGCTTGTATCATGCCAATATAATATAGTCAAAGAAACCTCGTTCCTACTTTTTAGCTTCCTTTGTTTCTAATAAAGAATATTGTCCGGTCCTATTTTCTCTGATAGTTCCTGTCACTCGTATGTTTCTCTTAGTAAATTCAGCTATCAAAGGCAGCACCGAAAAAAGTTATCTACAAACAAATGGTAATTTCCCCAAAGACTAAACTGGTTTATCAGCGTAACTAAGAACCACACTGGCACCGAGGCCTAATTCTGCATATCTAGCATTTATTTTAGTTGTCGCACCTTGGTATGGTTCGAACCATACTATATAACCTCCTGGTGTGACATAGCTTGAAGCCGTATCTAATCAGTTTGCCACGGATGAATTGTTTGCACCCATGTCGTCTATCGTATATTCATATTCATATCCATATTCCAGAAATTTGTCAGCTAATTTATTCATAAGTGGACGCGCCTTAGCAAATTTATCAGACTTATCCAACTGAAGATTATCTCCCAGTGAAGATTTAAAAATATGGACGAAAATCTATCACGAGATAATGCATTGACTATTAGTTCATTTCTTGTATTAGGTGTATTTTCCCAATACATCTGTCTCCTATTTACTTGGCAGTAGCCACTGACTAGCAAAATGCCAACAGTGCACTTCATTTCCTCTATTTTGATATCAGCAAGAAGGTTCTTTCTACCTAAATATTTGTTAGTTTCAGGGGTAAGCAGCTCATAAACATCTTCGGAAAACAATAACGAAAACCACTCGATAGATGACTTTTTCTGAGTGATATAAAATAAGGACTTCCATGATGGCTTTGCCTCAGTATAGTTACTCTTCCACCAATTATAATTTTTGACTACTTTACGTAAAGGTTCGCACACTTCTGGATCTTGATCTGCCTCAACTCGACTGGTTTGACGACTTTTTCTTTTATATGTTATTGTGCGCGAGCACCAAGGGGATATGAATACCCTTTTGCTGGCTTTTCACCAGAGCGCGGGCGGGTGATGTAGTAGATTGAAACTCAGGTGTTAGGTTTCGATATTTTTACAGATATGGTTGTCAGACTGGAGCCAGTGCATCCTCAACCAGTGGGTCTTAGTACGTGCTAGTTGTTAGTTCGCTACATTTAGCCCAGCCAGCAACCACTCCATCAGTGTTATACCTTCATGTCAGAGTTGACGCCGACGGGTTGAGTAAAAATTAACCTCCTTGACCGCCAGAATGCGCTGCTACTGCAAAAAAAGTTATGGTGCCTTGAAGTTCGTTCATATTTAGGCAGACATGCCAAATTTCAGTGCGATACTGTCTTTAGTTTTGTTTTGACAGCTGATTGTTGTTGACGTGTTTGGCATCATGTTGAGTATGGACAAAAATTATTTTCGTTCTCTGATAAAACATTATTTTTTGAGAGGCAAAACGGCAAAGCAAACAAAGGAAAAGTTGGATAAATATTATAGGGCTAATGCTCCGTCAGATTACACCGTCAAATATTGGTTTCGAGAGTTTCGTGGTGGCCGCAACTCCACTCCAACTCAAGCGGCAGGCCCTCCGATGCTGTTACAGAGGACAATGTCAAAAATATACATGAAATGGTGTTGGCTGACCAGCGCTGAGTGCACACGTCATATTTTGGCGTCGATTGGCAACTGTTGAACACCGGAGAACAGAATGAGTGCCCGTCAATGGACTGAAGCCGTCACGAGTGCTCCGAAGCGGCTGAGGGAGGCTCGATGGGTCGGAAAGGTTATGGCGTCGGTTTTCTTTGATTTTCATGGCATACTCTTCGTGGACTACCTCGAAAAAGGAAAAACCATCAACAGCGAGTATTACTGGAGCGATTGAAGCCCGAAATTGCTGCAACCACGGCTAAAATCAATGACTTACGGCTCCAATTGCTGTCGCATCCACCGTATTCGTCCGATTTGGCTCCCTCGGACTATTATCTCTTCCCAAACCACAAAAGATGGCTCATCAATAAAAAATTCAGCTCACGCGAGGAAATAATCGACGCCACGGAGGAATATTTTGCAGACCTTCCGGAAAATTACTTTTCAGACGGGAGCAAAAAGTTGGAAAATCGCTAGAATAAGTGTATCAAACTAAAAGGGGACTATATTGAATAAAATAAAAACACATTTAAAAATTTTTTTTTTTCATTCCCAGGGAGGCTACTTTTCACCCCACCTAGTTAACTACATACAAATTCCACGGGATTCGAACCCGCGACCCTCTGCTTGAGGAGTCTATGCATATACCACTACACCACAGCCATCACTTTCCGTATCTTCAAGATCTTCTTGCTCTGCTTCTGGTCTCACTTGATGCAGTTCTGCATTCGCTCTCAACAAACTTGTTGGTAGATTGTTGATTTCGACAACATCGTCATCCCCAGAGTCTTCATCTGTCAACTCCTCATTGCAAAGTAATAGGCATGGTATTCTGTATAAGCCTACTGTATCAAAAATAATACACCATATTTCGTAAATAAACAAAACACATAATTTTGCATAAAAAAAATTAAATTAATGCATCAGCTTTGTTGTTTTATGTTTATTCTCATTGCAAATCGATAAAAATTTGCATTTACTATAGAAAAAAAAAAGAAAAATGAATTCTTACGGTTTTGATGGCATCTTGAAAAAGTAAAGTACAATTCACGATCAAAACAACTAGGAATGCACATTTTAGCGGTCAACAGTCACACTGAAACTGTTTTTTTCGTGTTGCTTGCACTTAAAACATTACATCCACATTACACCTATGAATACAATTTTTGGGAGTATTTAAATATTATTTTTTATTTGTGGTGTATCGTATGTAATACGGTAGGTCTAAAAGGGTAATCTTTGTTGAAATAGATGTTAAAAACTTCCATCGCAAGCGAACATTGCATGCAGAATCTTTTAAAAGTCTGTGAAACTATAGGCGTACGCCGATGATATTAACATAATTGGCAAAACTCTACGATTCGTCAACGCTGCGTTCGCTAGTATTGAAACGGAAGCTACAAAATGGGTTTATCGGTAAATGAGTACGAAGCCAAGTATTTGCTATCGATGAATATGGCAGCATGTCACAGTCGACAGCTATAATTTCGAGGTAGCAAGGGACTTAGACTACCTAGGCTCTGCTATAAATTCTGCCAAAAATACCTCAGTAGAAATAAAACGAAGAATCACTCTTGCTAATCGCTGTTTCCTTAGGTTAAGAAATCAATTAAACAGTAAGGCCCTATTGCGACCAATCAATTAAAGAGACCCTATATAAGACCTTGGTCATACCAGTCCTACTAAAGTATGGATTCTATCGAAAATGGATGAAGATATCCCCGGTCCTTTCGATAAAAAGGAGAAGACTTAACGACGGCGATTCAATGAGCTGTACGGTGACATCGACCTAGTCAGAAAACTGCACATCAGTTGCCTGAGACGGCTACGACTTGTAGGACGGGTGGACATCATAGTTCCAGATAGCAGATTCTTGGAATCTAAACCGAAGGAATAACGTAGTAGAGCAAGACATCGTTTCAATTGCTGTGCTGGGTGACCAGATAGGAATGATATTTTTTCCAATTGTTATGTCCCAGCAGCTGTTAATACGCAACGGTAATTTCGACGTGAGGTCGGTCGTCATCATGGCTTCAATGTGCAGGCAATTCGTCGCACCGCTGAAAAGTTGGAGCGTGAGCACACTTTTTTGGATCTTAATCCACCAACCAGATAGAGATTGGTGTCGGCAACATCTTACCTTATTTCTTTCGAATTGAGAAAGGACACACCACGACCGTCAGGTATAAAGCGATGTTAACCGACTTTCTGTGGTCAGAGCACGACTATATCGATATATCCGAGCTGGGATTCCAACAAGATTGTGTTACCATGCTCGAAATTGTGAAGGAGAAATTTGGCGACTTGGTCATCTCACGGCGAGCGTTCATCAATTGGCCACCGCAATCATGCGATTTGACACAACTCAATTATTTTATCTGTGGCAAAGTCAAATCCTTAGTCTACGCTAACAAGCCAACCACTTTTAACAGCACACATATTGAGCCGAGTCATCAAAAATTGAACCGACCGCTAAAAGCATTCAATTTAAATCTCACACCGTTGTTGTTTTATATAAACTTTTATTTGATCATTCTGGTCATGTTGTAGCACCATATAATGCACCTACGACTATGATTCTACCGTTAAGAATTAATCAAGATGGAGAAAAAACAGATAAAGTCACTTGTGTCCTTCAAGAAAGCTGGGGTTATCTAAACTACTATTTTGGCAACAGTGGAAAAACAAAGATACCACAACAGTTTTGTCAGTTCATCGGATTTTCCTTCTTGGATGACTCAAATATTATCATCAAAAGTGCGCTTATCGACGCTACCTCTGTATAATACATACACAGTTTATGGGAAAAGCTTAGACAAATTCCACATAGATCGCCGATTTAATGAGATAATGACCACATTTTGCGAAGAAAAAATTGCTCTTCCACCACGATAACGCACCGGCTCACACCCACGTAGTCGTTACAGCCAAATTGGTCGACGGGAATCTTTAAATGATCTATTTTGACTAACTCTGTAAGGATAACTTCGTCAAATTGAGTTCTGCAGAAAGCTGTTAGTTTTTTAAGAGAGGAATCTTCTTCGCATTCGCTAAGCATCTTCTTTTGTTTTTTTTTTTTTTTTTGGAAAAATTAATGTTAAACTGTAATCATGATCTCAATCTCAAGTACAGATTATGTTTGCATAACCAACTGTCATAGTACGTCATTCCCATTGTTTAAATCATACAAATTTTTCTTGAATCAGAAACAGAAAGTCAGCAGACTTGTACTTATAACAAATCATTTACTTTTTACAAAGCAATTACTCCTCGGCTTCATCCTCGTCCTCATCCTAGATCCCGTATACCAAATAGTGCTATGGCATTGTCAAGACGCTCTCACCACTCACTTGTATTGCAGTTGCAACCAACTTTGTACTCCTTATGATTATATCATCAAAACGGACTGCAATTTAACGATTTGGCTAACCTTATCGCGACCTTTGTTACGATTATGAGTCGCCAGCGTCAAAGTCTTCGCATTGAGATAGGACCTCTTTAAGGCTCACATTTCCCCTATTTCCCCGTATCTAACGAGAAAAGTAAAACTTCCAGTAATCGCGATGCAATCATTAATACAATAAATGTAAAAGGATACAAAAAATATGTTCATACCAAAAGGAAAGGAAAAGTCAGCTGAAGCAAAGGAAGTCTACAGTCCAACATTACTGGTGAGTTTATCACGATCACAATGTGTCTATATGTACTCGTATTCCTATGTATGTTAGTACTAATCGTAAATTAAATAATGCACCCGCACATGTAGATTTTTGTCTGCCCTCAAGTAGGGGACGGCCAATGTGGTGTGCTCCCTATTATGTAGCTAATGGAACCACTGCCACTGTGCTTCAGATACAATAACTACCGAAATGGCTCCATAATTTCTCAATAACTGATAGGCTAGCGAATAGTGGAGTATCTCGTGATACAAAAACTTCACGGTGCTCCACGGTTGGATGTAGGATTTCTTGTCAATCCTTAATTTCATAATTGTTCAAAGTTGATTTATGTAAAATCGGAAGCAATATGCCGTAGACTCTAATCGATTGCTCGAGGTATTACGTTTACGTTTAGATATTACCTAACTGCCCGAGTTGAAGTATGAAAGATACTTATGATAGAGTGGACTACTGTAATTCTAGCTATGAATTGTGGACTACAAAGTAGTAAGATACGAACAAATTTTATATAATTGCACTCAGTTTAAGCTGTTAGACTTTGTATTAGGCTCTGTTAGACTGACTTATTGATATGGTTTTAAAAATCAGTATTATTCGAATACACCGTGGAATAGGTTAAAACTTTTTACATCCGGATACAATTGCAGAATATTTTCCCTATTCCACTGAACAAGTTGGATTTCATTACACGGTAATATCGTTTGTCCTACCGACTGTGTTAGCAGCCGTTATGGGGATAAGCCAATGATGAATTTCAAGACCAATATACGTATATAGTATCTGGAATGGAAGACTTAAAACGTGCGAGAATTATCATGGTTATTTAAAGATTTACAGAAAAGAAGCTTAATCAGGACTTGTGAGATTTCTTGCTTTGGACCAGATTCACTACAACGCCACAATATATTCCGATAGTTATATATCTTAGTTATTATAGGCAAGATGATAGATGGTTTCACCAGGATGGTCTTCCGGTAAACTCTTTCAAAAATAGACATGCATTCCTTATAGATGTTAGGAGCAAAGCTGTAACATGATTTGCTTTCTACATTCCAAAGAACTTCAAATCAACCAGTCTGACTGTCTTTATGTTGAAGAGCATGGAGGGAATGGATGGGTTTCATGTGAGGCAAGCTGTTTTGCGAATGCATTCACTATACAAGATACAACTTGCATTCAAATCTTTGATCGACGAATGGTGCACTAAGAATGGACTTTCAATCAATTAGTCAATCATCTGAAAACTGAGGATGTTCGCTTAACGTGAAGCAGGAAGCACATCTGGCTTCTTTGTCGCGTCGAGAACTTCCAAGGTGCTGCTGAGTTTCTAGTAGTACAAGATGGGCCATAACGTATGACACTCACTTAGCCCTGTTGGCCCGTTGTGCTGCCACGTGGATCTATGATCTTCTTTTTCATAGAACCAATTTGAGTTTATGATGAAGCGCAGCTGACTTTTAACATCTGTATTCTTTAGATCGTTTATGTCATTGTAGAAGAAGACTCCTAGGTGGAGCTCTCTTCCCTGGGAGAGAGCTGGACATGTACAGAGAAGGTGGAGGATTGTCTCTTCTTGCTCCTCGTCCATGCAGCTTCTACAGAAATCGTTTGTATAGGGTTTTCTAATAACGATTTGACAACTTTTGTTTTAAATAAAAGGCAAACCATTTGAGATATTTCAAAAACTCTATTATTGGCTTGAAGTACAATCAAAACATTTACGAATAGAACTCGACTTCGTTCTTATGGCCACCTCGGGCACGTTTGCAGCGGTCGATTCGTTGGACCAATTTTTAACGACTCGGCCATACATTTCGGCCGAAACGGACGCTATTTCGCGTTCAATAAATCGGTTGTAGCGTGTGCTATGTGGCTTGTGGCTCTATCCTGTTGAAACCACATGTCGTCCAAGTCCATATCTTCCAATTCGTGGATGAAGTGGTGATTTGTGAAGCACATGTGGGTTTTCACCTCACCAATAACGCATATTTTGCTTATTGACGAACCCGTTGAGCCAAAAATGAGCTTCGTCACTGAAGATGATTTTGCGATTAAATTCATCATCTTGGCGCATCTTCTCCAGAACCCAATCGGAGAACGTATCTTGTTAGTGTACTTTACCACGATGTTGAATTTACTGAATAAATTAACAGTAACAGTTTGATCATAAGTGAAAGAGTGCGTTCACAAATTAAATTCAAAGTTGTCAAGTCCCTATTGGAAAACCCTATAAAAGCACTACGCCTTCTTGCATGCTTGCCTATAGGGCAGTGTTTACTGATGACACCCACAACGGCGCTGAGATGTTGTCTATTTAGAAGAATCAGACTCTTAGATCGATTCAGATCCAGCTTTGGCCAAATCTGTTTAGTAGCTAGACATGTTGGCTCACCGGTTCATCTAAGGTCTATTCTTTTATTAGCATTCAGCTTAAATAATAACTTGCACGTAGCTATTGGTACGTATGAGATGATCGTGGTGGCATTCAAGGGTGGTTTAAGAATTTAGTGAGACGGAGTCCAGGGACTCGGCCTAACTATCCGAAAATGATGCGGATATCCTTTGCAGAAATCACGTTTTTCTTTAGCCAGGACATAGCTCCCTTAATCGCCAAAATTTCCGCCTGGGACTTAGATTTAGCTTATCTGAGAAAACACCGCCACCAACCCCGCTATCGGTTTTAGATTCATCTGTATAGAAGTGGATAGACTTGTCCTTCATGAAAGCATCTTACTCCCAGAAAATCTAGAGGGAAGCTCGCACGAAAGTCTTTGCCAAACCGAAGTTTAGGTATGGTGTAATCGATGTTCTCTATGTGGATTAATATTATATGTTTTTAAGAATATTAGCGTGGCCAAATAATTTATTTGTCCGCTATGTAGTCACTTTAAGGCGAATAGCTGCAGTCGCTGATCTGTTAAGATTTAGCTGAAGGAGTTCTTTGATGGTATTAAGAGGCTTACCTGAGACGGCTATTGCAACGTCGTCCGTATAGGCAATCACCCTGATCCTTCCCGCTTCCAAGTATATTAGTAGTTTATTTACCACTTATTTCCAAAGAAGGGGAGAAAGGACATCGCCTTGAGGCGTGTCTCTACTTACGTATCTTTTAGCAGAAGTCCCGCCCAGTTTGGAGCTAATTATTCTGCTATTCAGCAATAAACGGATCAACTTCTCAAATGAGTCATCTACCTGCAGATGTGATAGCGCAGTCGTGATTGCGGATGTGTCGAGGTTGTTAAAGGTGCCTTCTATGTCTAGGAAACAACCATTGTGTACTCTCTGTATTGTAGGGATCGTTCGATGTAGTTAGTCAGCCAATGTAGAGCCGTTGACAAAAGTCTTGGATCAATTTTAGCTCGAATATGGATATCAATTAGTCGCTCTAGAGTTTTCAGAAGGAAAGTTCATAGACTTATAGGTTTGTGGTCCTTTGGGACATCATGAGAGCATTTTCGTAGATCAATTCTACACAGCTCCTCATGATATTCTCTAGCGTGGGCAAGATGATATCTGAACACTTTGTAGTTCGGCCGGTATTATACCGTCCGAACCCACAGACTTGTTTGTTTTGAAGCTATGCAGGGCCCAAAACAGTTTGTTTCTTGTAATCAGGTCATGAATTTTGTTCACGTGGGTGTCCAGTAGCACGTTAAGTGATTCGTCACTTGAGGTTGTCCAGGAGCCATCTTTTTTTTTTTTCAAACAACTAGGCATCATAGGATTTGTAGAGAGGATTTTTATTAGCTCCAATGCCTCAGAGGTTTCTGTGATTTTATCACGGAATGATATCCAAATTTGACGCTTTACTTTCCTCAGTTCTTTTTTCATATATTGAGGGATTCTTTATGTAAGTCAATCACAGGTGTTTCTAAGCGGTCCTAGTGCTGAAGTCCACCGGTGCCTCTTTTCTTGCCCCTAGGTTGAATCAGAGGTCAGGAGGCAACCACAGTCTGATTGAGAGACAGGATGAATTTCCTGACTTTCATGTTAAGGTCATTGGTGTCCCGTGAGGGACTTGGGAGTTCAGAATGTTTCTGACAATATTCCTCAGTAATTTAGAAAAACAGTTTTCCGATAGTTTCGGAATGCTGTTTGACTGAGGGGCTATCACCCAGGCTGAACTGGATGTATCTATGGTCTGAAAAGGAATGTTGATTCGATACCATCCTGTTCATTAGCATACCGTTAAGGTAAACGTGTTTATCTTTTGAGGCTATAAACGAATCAAGACTTCCAATTTGAGCGTTTCCAGGTGAGTTTCAACGGGTTTGGCAACGTGAGGCCGAGCATTGTCATGCAGTAGAATCACTCTTCTGTGCTCCTGCTCATATCGTATCTGTTTTTCAGACAGTGCCGTTCCCCAGTGATGTTTTCATTGATTTTCAACAGTTCATAATAAATAACACCGATCTGGCCCCACCAAATACACAGCATAACCTTCACAGAGTGAATATTCGGTCAATTAGACGACGTAGAAGCATGACCTTCTTCTTTTTGAGTTGCTATATGGAATCCATTTTTCATCAGCCATCACGATAAGATGAAGAAAACCCTTCCTTTTTTGCTACTGAAGCAGTTGTTCACAGGCGAAACAACGACGCTCTTGGCCCTTGGCTTTAAATCATAAAAAAACCAAGTTCCTTATATTTTAATCATTCCCAATGCATCCAATTGCATGAAAATGACGGGTAACTCCTAATACTAAAGCAAACTCTTCTTGCATTTGGCACGGATTCCCATCGAGCAATTTCTCCAATTCTGCATCTTCGGAGCTCTTGATGCACTTCGACCTCCGTTTTCATCGAATGAAAGAAGAAAGTTAGCACTTTCCGCAAATGACGACAATTTACCACAAAACCAGGCATTTCCACATAACCAAAAGTATATGACGCCAAAGCAAAATCACTAATGTGTTAAAACGGTTTGTTTGCCATATATCTAAGCTTGTTTCATGACGTTTTGGATGTGTCAGAATCGACCAGCACTTACTGCTGGCGCCATCTATTGACAAACAGCAAACTTAGTTACGCACCTACTATTTTCTAAGGTTTTCTTCAGAGCTCCGGGTTATAGGTTCTCCTTGAGGGCTGCCAAAGTGTGTGGCTTGTTCACATAGAAAGAAGTTTAGGGCGGTCAAATCAGTTCCTTAGAATGTCGGTTGTTACTCGTGGAGTACATGCAGTGACTTTGAGTGGGTGTAACAGTTCTTGGTGCAGTACTCGAGAACTTTCAGTGATATTTTGTTTATTACCGTATCCACATAGGTGGTCACTTACGATTACTTTTGACGCAAAATCGTCTACTTCGTTGTTGAGATTCAGGAGGGCTTGAGCGTAAGTTAGATACGATTCACAGTCAATACGTATCAGGTGATGGTCTGTCTGCACTTTAAAAGGAAACATCTTCAAATCTTTTACCAAAATGCGCCGCAGAGACTTTCGTGGAATGGTCAATTGCGTAAAACTTCATCTAGTCGATGTTGACGAAGGCTCTACGACATCTTCAGCCCCTGTGTGTTATTCTCGGCTGAATGGCAGGTGTTTACGTCTTGTTTCAGTCTCTAAGAGCCGTGCGGGTAAACGCCGGCAGCAAAACAAGTACGAAATACACGTCGCGCCAAAATCTCTAACGAAGTGTTCATCAAAAATATTTTGACGATCCCACAAATTGTAATTCTGTTTGCTTCACAAATGTCAAAACCGAATTGACATTCGACGCCGTTTGTAAAATCTATGGCGCTTTCCGATAGGGTCATACACTATTGACGTTTTCGTTTGGGCTTTTCTCTGTGCTCCGGAGAAGAAAAGTGACGTAATACCATTTCCCCTCATTTTTTCAAGATACAAAATTTTGCATCTCGTTTTCATATGACAATCAAAATTTCTCTCCTAGATTTTATGTCAAAATGTACATATAAAAGTCAAATAGTACTGTGTCACAAACTAGATTTCTGTTTTCGTGCAATCGGATGTGTTTTTGGGCAATTTATTATTCTCAAGTGTTCAAAATTATTTGCGAGCAAATATATGTATTTGAGAAATAAGTGAACACGGAAGCACAATTAATAAATATTTTACTGTCCACATCGAAGATAATAATAATAATAATAGTTTCGAAGAAGTATTTAGTGTTACATTGGAAATAAAATCGGAGTACATAAAAAAAGGCTTCTGACTGTCCAAACGTAGGCGCCATATGACCCACATAGTATAAAGAAGCTTTCGACAAAGAACCAGAAAGGTATTTGAATCCACACGGTTATGATTAGATCAATTATATCCTATGCGTTGGTTGTCTAATGGAACAGGACTTTACAAAAAATTGTCACTTATGATTTTACTAAACTCCAAAGCACGGTCTGCTTCGGCTGCATGGTGTCTTTTCCTAGCCATGTGCTGCATTAGAGTTTTGATGATCTTGCGCGCTCCGTATTAAATTCGAAGACTCTGCGAGCTGAATAATACATATGCTCTACATATCCATCTCAGGCGACTGATGCACAATTTTCTGACTAGTTCGATGACTTTGTATATGTCAACTATAGTGTGCGAAAATAAACGGTTGACGTGTACAGAATATAAGATTCCTGTCAAAGAAAAGTAATATTATTTACCTAACTCATTTCCACTCCTACTTTTCATGTGACTGCACTTCATCAATTGATAAAAAGCAGTTTAGCATGCCCAGCGCTAAAGCTAGTCCATTCTTCTCCTTGTATATTTCTTTTACAAACATATCCCAACTTTTCGCGGACGTTAGCCGAATATTTATGGAAGAAATTTCGCGCAGTGTCATCATCAAACTCACAAGAAATGCCGTCAGTTCTATCTACCACTCTTAATGCCGCGCTACGACGCCAAGAAACATTTTGCAATCTTTACCAACTGATAGAATGCAAGAAAATCACTGAACTTTAATAGACGTCGAAAATTATTCATACATATTACTTAGAGGTATCCTAGAGGAAGACATACGAAAGTTTTCCTAACGATGAGGGAAATCTAACATTGCAGTCCCCCAAAAGACACCAGCGACGCATAGTAAATTTGTTTCAGCTCTGTCCATGAAGAACCGACCACATTTTTTTCCTGGATCAGATCCTAGTTGAAACCGTTCTTGAACACAGGAAAGTCGATTTTGTATTTTCACAGCGACAGAATTTCTGGTGTCATTGCATCAGAAGACGTAATGTTAAAAACTAGCTCCAGTGCGAGCTGTACCGACTATTCGTATGATTCGTGTACGCCAGTTGTCTGACCGAGTTATAGCACCCTCAATGTCGACGAAAATGTCCAACTCCACTCATAGATTTTGAAGGCGCAGTCTCTAAAAATTTTTCACGTTCGTATGCATGTTGCATGCCTTTCAGGGGTAACGTTTGCAAAATAGTTTTGAACGCATGAAGCTTAACCAATTTCTCCGTGCTCGTTTACATGAAGGCAGTGCCAGGGTAGCAGTAAAGACAGTCTTCAGAGTTTCAATCGGTAAATCCATACCTTTCTGTATCGATGCCTAGTGACATGAAGCCAACAAAAGAAGCAACGTCGTTTTTGACAATTGTGTTAATGAGCTCACGTGAAGCTTTGGAGATAGCTTCTAATGAGCCAGTTCTAACCAGATAACGTGGGAAAGGAATTTTGAACATGAAACTGAGCACTTCTACTTTCGATCAAGTGTAGGTCACTTAAGATTTTCTTAGTGGAAGGATATATCAACTCAGAATATTTCCTAAGAGCACCATCCAAGTTTTTTACAGCTTTTTCTACATGGTTGCGACAGCACAACAGATTCGGATGGTTTAAATGGTCTGAAATAGAAGCCTACATTCTCCTAGGTGTAGTACCTACTTTCCATCCGATAACCCTCTCAGCGTACCTGTTGTTAAGTTGACAACTTGATGGCTTTCGTAACAAATGCTGCCCGAGAGCCAACTTAGTTGCAACATGACAATGAATATATGAAATCCAAGATAATTGCCTGTTACGTTAAACCAACCACTGCCCCAAAAAGTATTCAGCCCATTAGGATCGTAGAATATGATTAGAAGAAGATACTGAAGACGTAGTTCTAGCACAGCACTTATTTTTAGATAATTTTAAAAGACATTTGTCACGTTTTTAGATAAGAAAACTTGTTCGCCTGTAGCGATGTTGTCTCTTGGAAATACAAAGTATTGTACATGCAGAGTACAAATATTTATGATAAATATCCAATACAAACAGAAACCGTAGATACATCTTACGCATGCCAAAAAGTTAGTACCTTTCTTGGCATAGTCAATTCAGAAACATTCGCAGCTAACATGAAAAACTATATCTCCACAGTTAAAAATGAAAAAAAAAAACAGAAACATCCTGGGCTCGTCCGGGATTTGAACCCGGGACCTCCCGCACCCTAAGCGGAAATCATACCCCTAGACCAACGAGCCAGTTGACATCTGGTAGTCTAAAATTACTCATAAGACTCACATAAAAGTAGTATTCAAAAGAAATTTGAAAACAAGAAATGCTATATTTAAAAGCAAGATAAGAAAGCTGAGGAAATTAATATTCAAATGTGTTAAGTTGCCTCATGTCAACAACCACAAATTAATTGGCAGCCCTCGCTTAAAAGCTTATGAGCAACGCCATCTTCCCAATATTTCCGATAAGTAGGATTTCTAAATAGAAATTATGGCTAGAGATCAGTGTTAACTTTTAGCAGGAGTCGTAAGTTCATTGTATGTAAGCGCCTATTCAAAATTCCCAATGAAAAGCTAATTGACGTCACATCGACAAAAGTACATTTACAGCAATTCCTGAACAAATGAAGCTAAAACCATATTTCTAAGGTATTTGACAGAGTCTGGCATCAGGTTCTTCTGACGAAAATGCGTGCATTTGGGATCGACGACTCTCTTACGAGGGCTGTTTGATGAGTACCCGGATTGAAAAATAGGTGGCGCTACTGAACCAAAATGAGTGTACCATCATAATTAAGAATAGTATACATAGCATAGTATAACCTCTTTTAGTCCACCTGTCAAAATTTGATGAAAATTCGATGCTTAGTTTTGTTTTGACACCCATTTCAAAGCATCGTGTTAGGGTTTTTTGCGACCATGAAAAAAGAACAGTATCACTCAGTAACCCGATTTTTGTTTTTGAATGACAAAACCTGCAATCGTGAGACCACTTCAAAGACGTGCTTGACCCTGTTTAATCGAAATCCAGAGAAGTTTCTGCGTCGTTTGTTGACCGGCGATGAGACTCGGATTCATTGGTAAACACCAGAAAGCAAAGAACAATCAAAACAATGGGTTTTACCCGGTGAACGTGCTTCAAAGAAGGTGAAGACCGTGCCTTCGACAGGAAAGACTATAGCCACCGTTTTTTTTTTTTGGGACGCGCGAGGTGTAATTCACGTTGACTATTTGGAAAAGGGAAAACAATCACAAGAGCGTATTACCTCGATTTATTGGGCCGATTCAACGCCGATTTGAAGAAAAATCGACTACATTTGGCGAAGAAAAAGGTGCTCTTCAACCACGATAACGCACCGCCTCATACCTCGAATTGCACTACCAATTGCTCCCCCATTCTTCGGAGGCTCCCTGCGACTTCTTTTTGTTCCCAACAAAAGTCGTACTATACGGAGAGATTAAAAAAGTTGCAGCAACTCTGGGAAAAGTGTATCGAATTGAAAGGGAATTAAATTGAAGAATAAATTGTCAAAACCTAAAAAAGTTGCTTTGTCATTTCTAATCCGGGTATTCATTAAACAGCTCTTGTATTCAATGGACTAGAAATAACATTTCGGAATGTTCAGTTGAAGTTGTCTTGGATGGTTTCAAATGATATTCACAAACTAAATTCTGGTGCGTCCCATGGCTCCGCTCTGTCTCTGGTACTCTTTTTGATCTTCATCAATGATCTCTTGTCTGCTACTTCTAATCTAATTTATTTGTTCGCTAACGACAGTACTTTCTGCTTCTCATATTCGCTCCCGGACTCATGTCCCTTTTCTTCGGCTGTAGAACAGGAACAACAACGTATGTTAAGCACATTAAATTCCGATATTTTTACTTTGGCCATATGGACATACCATGTGAAGTAGAACTCATATTGCTATAAAAATACGACATTGACTTTCCTATGCCCAGGAATGATTTTGGGCAGAATCTGAGCCAGGAAACGAATATAGCCGGGTTTCCACGGGTGACTCCAAAACCGATGTCAGATGGGAGCTGGTGTCTTTCTAAAGGGCAACAACTTTAGATTTCTCTCCTCGTAAGGAAAACTTGTGTCTGTCTTCAAAGCGGTGATACACACAATCCTGATAGCATTTGTACCGACTTGCTGAATCCTCTTACGACTTGTAAGCTAGTTCGAGAATGTAAAACTTTACGTAACGTAGTAGGAAGAGTAAATTC
Source organism: Volucella inanis (assembly GCA_907269105.1). Lineage (NCBI taxonomy): Eukaryota > Metazoa > Arthropoda > Insecta > Diptera > Syrphidae > Volucella > Volucella inanis. The sequence goes on along the minus strand of OU026153.1, from coordinate 203,803,120 downwards.
GCTGAGTATTGTCTGGGTCCAAGGACACAATAGGAAAATTTGCTAACTAAACCGCCAGTTGAAACTATTACTGTTCATTATTCTGTGGATATTCAGTATCAACTCATTTGCTCCCTAAGTCCAAAGTTAATTGTAGCTTCCGAAAAACATCAGATGAAGTAATCTCTTGTGTAGCGTGAATGGTTCTGGAATACAAAGTGGCAAAGTAAACAAAATTGTAACCACCTGTACTAGTCAAGCCAATTATCTTAGTCATTTTTAACAAAAGTTAACCATAAATTGAATTTTCTTAATACATAGAAACATACGAAGTACATTCCTTGACACTAGTCAATGGTCCATTTAATATATAGATAACTAAAACTATCTACTGATAGATAGCGACACATACCATGAAATGTCATTCTAATGTCAATTTTATCACGTCAAATTTGACAATTGTGCTGTCATAAAAAAGAATACAAAAAACCTACTCTGTTTTAGTCTGGGGATATTAAATAAAACCTCGCGGAAAAATGTTGTCCTCTCGAGGCATCTCTCTTGGACGAGCCATTTGTGGTTTGATGGCTCGAACACCAGCTAAATCTACCAGCATCCAAAGTTCTCGTACGAGCCATGCGTAAGTATATCCCATTTTGTACGCTAAATGCAAACAAAACCCATTGAGGTTAAGCTAAATTATGTAATGAAAGTAGCCCTAGTCCAAAAAGTCTGTTAACAATTCACTTCTTCCTTATTGTAGAATCAACTACCGTACGGGTGCTCCTCCACCATCAAGGGCCACCAGATACGGTGCTGAAATAGTTGCAGGCCTAATGTGGTGGTGGATTTTGTATCATCTTATTACCGAACCAGAACACATTACCGTAAGTAAACACTTGTGCTAATCTTGATGGCTTATTCTCGGGATAATCCCAAATTTCAGGGTGAATTTCCATATCCCGATCCGTCGTCGTGGACAAATGCTGAACTAGGGATCCCACCAGATGATGTCGAATAGAGATGAAAAACATAGCTGCCAGTGCTGAAGCAATTGAGTCTTTTGATGTAGACAATTTGTAGATTTATTGTTTAAATAACGAAGTGATAAATGGTAGTCGAAGTGGTGTTGTTACTCTTAAAAATGCGATCCCTTGCAGGTGGGCCATTCCTCTTCAAAAATAAATAAATAAATAAATAAATAAAAAATCTAGGAGTGTATGGGCCATAAAATCAATTTTGCCTGCTCTACTCTACTGCTTCTCTTCCGAAGCTCTCTTGAGGTGAAGAAAATCATTGAAAACAAGAAATCCTATTGTATAAACTCATTTCTTGTTGGCCCCTTGCTTTCCAGCTTGCGTTTAGTTTATTCACAGAAGCTCCAAACATCTTATACTAAAATCATTACTGCTGGCGTTTTTCATGTATACAATTTTGGGTGGAGTCGACATTCTAGACACAACAATCGAAAGACGGTATGGTGAGGTCTTCGATCTCCGAAAATAATTTAACCCATCTTGTAAGTGATCTTTGTTTTTAACATCTCAACCTGGAAAGTGGACTGGATCTGGCTGTCTTTCCATTCGTCTGCGAAAACAACAAACTGAACAGACTTGGGATATAGTGCCTCTAGAGTTGACCTGTAAGTTTCACACGCACAATTATTTCAAAACCTGTTGATAAAATTACATGTCAACGCATCACCATTTTTAAGACCTTTTCTGGAATTGAAGATCTCAGTCTTTTTATTACCGACATTGACGGAGCAGCCTGCATTCTCCATCATCATCGTGCATAGTCAGATGGGCTTGGCATGAATACTAAAACTAGACATGACTCTTTATAGTTCGTTTATATAGACACTGTCATGTGTGAGTTTGAAATCGATGGAGAGCGTTTGTGTATTGATTGGGAACTGTTGGGATTTATCCAAGATCTGTCTTAATGTGAAAATTTGAGCTATGACGTAATTTCCTGGGCTAAAATCACACTGATAAGTGTCAGTCAGACTGTTGACGAAGGTTCTTAAACGTTCGCATAATGCCGCTCTACAGGATTTTATATGCAATGTTGACGAAACTAATTCCTCTGTAATTGACGTAATTCAAGGGATCGGAAAAACGATGGTAAGGCTTTATTTGTCGGGGATACTTTCATCGCTCCAGATTTCAGATGAGATGAAGTATGCTCTATTTTCAAACACAATCGACTCCTTTAAACATCTCGACAGTTAACACATCATGTCCAACAGCTTTGTTGGATTAAAGCTTGGAAATTGTTGCCCGTACCTTCATCTTGATCGGGTGGACGGTGTGTAGTGTCTCTTCATACAGTTTGAATAGTTCATTCTGTCTAACGGTGGGAAGTTGTTTGTCATCATAGTTTAACATCAGCGTCGGCCTTTCTGATTGCTCTTTGGTAATGTTTCTAATGAGTTAAGTTCGGTGGCGATGGTATCGGACTTCTCGAGAGATTCAAGGAAACGACCGGAAAAGGCCCTGGCGGTTTCTTATAATTGTAGCCATTGGACATTGAGCTTTTTCACAATGGTTCACTGCCTTTGGGCTGTTATGTATACATGTCTCTCTATCTTGACTACATCAAGATACTACCGCCATATCAGCTAATTTCTCGTGCACTAATCACACAGATTAACCAGAATGATTCCTAAAAGAACCGTATGACAATACGAGACAGACAATTGGAGTAGACTTAATATTTCTTAGGGAGTTTTAACTCGTTGTTGTGTATCCTCAATAACAAAGTGGATTCCACAGCTAATATCATCGCAAATACTACTCTCTGAAGAATGTGATTCTTATCCATACAAACGGATAGAAGAATGTAGCTGTACTACAAACAAATAAAAAAAAAAAAAACTTTAAAAAACAGTGACATGTGGCAGTGTACCACTGGCGGTCTATTGCCACTTATTACTGCTGCGAACTTCAACGTCTTGGCTAGCTGGATCACGGACGCAAGGGAAAATAATCTTATTGAAGCTTTCTCATCTCTAGACATCAGCTTACAACTCTTCGTAAAGGGAAATCACTGAAATACCATTCATGAGCAACTCACACTAGCGGCTTAATGACGGGTCAGCGAAAGCTATGACCCCAATGACCACCAGGCGATACTATTTAACGTTGTCTTGCCTCAGAAGACACATTGGAGAGACACGCTCTTTGACAAAGATACGTTCGAAAAAAAACATTTAATACTAGCACCATTGCGATCAGCGGATCTGCGAAAGCTAATTCTAATTAGATTATCTCCAAGGCGTGCCCAAAAAGACAGCCATCTAGCAAAAGGTGGGAACCCTGCTACTGGTAGAGCGATGAGATAAAAATGCTCAGATCAAAGTGGATCCAAGCAAAGCGCAAACACCAGAAACTTCAAATAACCGCCAACCATCTTCAAATTGGTGAGACACCACCATTAAAGAAAACAAGTCAAAAAGCTTCGCGCCTCTGCGAAGGAGCGGTCACAGGGGCACAGCTTACAGAATAATGTAATAGGTCTACACAATTAACCTGTCCGACAATACCAACAACGACAATTATTAATTAACGACGGCATCTATGGCTCTAGATACTTGGTGCACAGTTTTGTCGGACCCTTTGTTTAGGGGTTAAATTAGGGGTTGCGCTTGGGAGTAACTTTCCCGCCATGCAAAAAGAAAACAGTTCAGAGACAACTAACATTTAAATTTTAAAAACGAATTCCATCTTTGAATATGGTATCTTAGGGCCCTTAACAGGTCACGTGCTGAGAAATAACTTACGGAGGCCTCAGACTCTTATAAAGCAGATATTACCACAATCCAAGAAGTGCAATGGTATAGGGTATGCAAAAACCGGACAAAAAAAATATGACATCCACTACGGCTGCTATAAAGTAGGGATAGCAGCCACATAACAATCCGCATCAAGGGCGAATGCAGAAATATAAGCCGAATTTGCGTTATTGACCCTACAGATCATAAGGATGATAACATGAACGACGAATTCTTTGACCTCCTAGACTGAACATATGCTCAGTGACGCAGCTATGACACCGATATTTTTCTGGGGTCCTAAATGCAAAGCTAAGTAAGCAAGTCATCTTTGAGCGGGTGACTGAATGATCCATTTACCCTGGAAGAAGACGGCTGAGATTTCCGTCCCCATGACCTGGTCGAAGTTAAGGTAAAAATATCGAACTCAAAATTGAATGGAATTAGAATAGGCAGTTTTTTTCAACTGTTAGATATGGACAGAGAAAATCAGCCCCAAAGAACAAAAGATGAGTATCGTTGGTTCGACCCACAAGAAACAGAACCCTTTTGTTTACGCCGACTTTAGAGAAATAAGTCTCCTATAAGATCTTTTCTGCCGTATTATGTGGGGGTTTGAAACCGTTCATGGTTGACTAATCCACATCAGTGAGGTTTTAGAAAAAAAAAAGTCTACTATTGATCAAATATTCACACTACGACAGATCTTTGAAAAGACCATTGAATTTAAAATCGTCAGAAAGCATATTTTTGTAGGGACGAGTTACGTAACGTCATGTCTAGTTTCTTCTTCCCTGCCAAACTCGTCAGGTTGTGTAGGATGACTATTGAGAATTCTCGCTACTCCTTCAAGGTCGCTAATGCATTCAATGTCAAGAATGGTTTTAAGCAAGGCAACGCGCTATCATGCTATTTTTTTAACATCTCCCTAGAAATAATCGTGAAAAACTCATTGGCCAACCAATTAAATCTGACAGTAAGCGACGGGAAAACAAAGGACATGCTGTCATCAGAAAAAGACTCACATAACCGCTACCATTAACAGTTGTAAATTCACAGTAGTAAAGAACTTCGTCTGCCTTTCGAAAGAAAGATACTGCGTGCGAATTTAGGTCCATTTATATTGACGATGAATGTACGAGATGTACAGGTTATAAAGCGACGTCGGTATAGCCAGGCGTCTATGGACCGAACGCCTGAAATGGCTGAGCCAAGACACCACAGCTCTGGCCCATTAAGTCTTCCAACGTACCCCCGTGGAACGGCAGATAACGATCGCATCTGTTCAGGTTATGATCTTCAACGATGGCAAATTCGCCAAGAAATCTCTATGGCTATATGAATATTTAAGCATCGCTCTTCCTAGTAAGAGCCAAATTAATATTACCTTACCTAGGTTTACGTTGCCTACAAAATATTTATGGCATCGTACCACACAATTAATTTAACGGATCGACCTCTAATTCTCTTGCAAGAATGAGTAAAGCAATTTCAACTTTTTGTGTTTCCACCTTAAGAACTTCTTAGTAAAATGTCGCATTGATATCTATGAAAAAGTAGATGGCACCTTGATAATACAAAACAGTGGCTGTCTTTGCAGCACAATTTTCTAATCATTTTTTCCGTTCGTAACTTGTAGTGATGTGCAATCCAAGTGTGGCTCAAATTACACTCATTATCTCCTGGACCCCGATCAAGTGCCCATAACAATTGTCACTATTGCGTCATGCTTACACATAGTACTTGGCATGGTCTTACGCTTAAAAAACCAATCATCTACAGCCTTATTCGTTTCCCCCAGAGACAGACACGGACAACGCTCAACCAAATCGTTCGAGGGACAAGAAACCTACCGCAACCACCACATAAACGACCAACAAACCTAGTCGTGTCGACATGGAATAAATTATTTGGAAAGTACCTGCTCGCAACGAACATCATCAGCTCGGGAGTTCTGATGGTCGTTGGAGATGTTGCTGCCCAAGAATTAGAGTACCGCCGTGGTATCCTCAAGGAACGCTACGACTATGCTAGGATGTGTAAGTGCTCTATGTACAAAACTGCTTTTAAAAGCTCAACGAAGGCCACACGTGCTACCGCTAGTCGATAAGAAGTTTACAAGATCGTTTCTTCTTGTATCTTTGTAGGGAGAATGTTTGTTGTGGGTTCTCTGCAGGGTCCGCTGCATCACTATGCGTACGCCTGGATGGACAAAGTACTACCAGCCGTAAACACAAAGAACACAATGAAAAAAATTCTTATGGATCAAGTGAGTTGCCGCCAACTTAGTTTTTTGAAAGGCATAACGACGGCTATTCTTATTTTTCACAGATTATTATGTCGCCAATTTGTATTCTGCTGTTCTTCTATCCCGCCTGCTACTTGGAAGGCAAAACCCTCCGCGAGACAACAGACGAAATCATAAGCAAATTCCCCTTCATTTACGTCGTGAGTTGAAAAGGTTGCATCTTATCAGAAACAACTTTCTTATCTCAATTACCTTTCAGGCCGACTGGAGTGTATGGCCGGCAGCACAATTTATCAACTTCCAATATTTGGACGCCAAGTATCGCGTTATTTTTGTCAATGTGATGACGGCACTCTACAATGTTTTCATTTCATATATTAAACACGATGAAGGCGGCAACTTTCTGGAGAAGTTCACTTAGAGGCTAAGTGAAGATTCAGTTTTTATTTATTGTTGGTTCTTATTGCACCAAATAAAAAAGTTTTTAATGCACACAAAGATCAGTTGAAAGAGACAAACAGGAAAGTTTGTCTGTTGTACTTAATTATGGAGACGACCATCTTAGGGATGGTTTTGTTTATGGATAAAGATGAAGTAAGTTACAATGATATTCATTTGTTTAAATAAATTTAGTTAGCAGTCTCGCAGGCGTCCACCCAATCGTTGTAGACATCGATTGGCTCCGACAAGAAATTGATGCTGGTCTGGAACTCCTCCAAACATACACGACAAGTTATCCGAGCTGTATTTCGGCTTTTATCCCTGAAAAAATAAAATATCAGTATGACGATGCATATTTTACAGAAAGTAATATTTTTGGAATACATTTTGACTTCACAAGACTTCTCGTGATTACAAAATGGACAATTGAATTGCAAGTCGAGTGGCACAATCGCTTTTCGCTTCGGTGGTGGCTTTCTCTTCGATTTACGACGACCCATAATTTGTTCGGACTTTTTTGCTGAGAATAAATTAACTTCTGTGAAATTACTGGAGGAGTTGTTTTCTCTAATTAAATAAAATTAATTTAGAAATGCGTACAAGTTTCCCGAGGGTGGGAGATTTTTCGGTGTTTGTTCTGAATTCCATGGTGTTCCTGTTTTGTTGGTGTTCATTGATTTAAAAAATTTCTTATACAATTGAGTTGCCAATGTGACATTACGGTAAATATAGTAGAAGAGTTTTCACAACTTAATTAGAATTTTTCAGTTGCTTACAAGGTGAATGATGGTTATGTGCCTGAAATGCATGAAGAAAATCCAGGTTGGAGGTGGACAAGAAATGTTTTGCTTTTAGAAAGCTAGTTAAGAAAGGGGTCTAGATACGATTTAGCGACTAAATACTTAATCATTTACTCAGTTGATATTTGAAATTTTCTTTATCTAAGACCGTCCAACTAGAATTTCCTCGACTGACTAGTTCCTCATTGTAAGAATCGAAGACTTCTAGTCAGAATGTTAATTCATTCGCACAGCCTAGACATTTAGGGGACTCATTTGCATTTTTCTGACTAAGTCATTTCTATATATCCTCCTACAAAACCCGCCAAGATAAATACGACTAAAAATTGCTCGAAGGATATTGTGTTCAAAAAAAAGCCAAGCAAATCTTCATCCGTTTTCGTTAACTTTCATTCTTCCCTCAGAGTCTCTTCCTAAAGATGCCTAATTACTAAATTGCTCTATTATACCAAAGAGACAGGGTTTGTCAAGTATTACTTCTTGTTTGATTTGTGTCACTATCAGAAGTAAAGCGCAGCCAAAAGACAAAGTTAAGAACCTCATATCGATGAGTGATTTGTGATATTCTATCCATTTTATCTATCTTGCGCACTCTTTTTGTGGACAATATATACCTCATTCACAAATAAACTCATTTTTACAACATCTATATTATTACTTGCAGGATCACCAGTGACTTGTCTCCACGTTTTCCCAATAATATCAAAACTTACTGTGCTGCCTATCCATTTTTACATCTTAGGATATATATATAGGATATGCCGTGAATATTCGATAATTTTTTGGCTTACTGAACCAACCTTACTTCAGGTAAAGCTGCAGTATAGGGTGAACCTGGGCTTCAACCAAAAAGCGTCTCCAGCCAATTCGATCTTTAGCCTGCTGCCTCCAGTTTTGCACGTCCAATTGGTTGAGGTCCACTTCCACTAAACTCTTCTGACTAAATCGATGTCGCCGTACAGCCCGTACAGTTCGTTGTTGTATATCCTCCCACCCTTACTGTCTATATAAACGGGTCCGAAAATCACCCTGAGGATTTTCCTCTCAACTGCCATTTTAGCCTAAAGAAGCAGCGACTACCAAGAACTCTTCCTTTGATTTCAGAACTGATGTCGTTCTTTAAATTAACAACAGTGGCTCGTAGACAAAGTCCTTAACTACTTCAAAATTATATATATCAAGGATGAAGTTCGGTGTTGGGTGTCCTTTCTCTTGATGGCATATACTTGGTGTTGCCCTCGTTGACCGGTAATCACATCTTCGTCGCTTATGCCTCAATACTCGCGAAAGCGTCACTGACATCACCCCTTCATATTTCCGAATATGTAAACGTCGTCAGAGTATGCGAGTAATTGCGGGCGAACTTTTGAAAGATTGTTGACATGAAAATTCTCGGTTAAGTCCTTATCGACTCTGATGGAGCAGCGAAGGTTCTCTCTAGCGTCTCTATAGACGCTGTTATACGAGGCCTTAAAATTGATAAATTGATGATGTGTATCGATATGGAGCTAATGGGTTTTTTTTTCAAGATTTGCCGAAGTGTAAATATTTGTTCGATGACAGAATTTCCTTGCCTGAAACCACATTGATATAGACCAATAACATAATACGGCAGATAGGAACTTGTAGGCAATGTTAAGAAGACTGATGCCTCTGTAGTTATCGCAGCTTAGAAAGTTTACTTTCCCGAGGATCGAACAAGCAATGCTGGGGTTCCATTCATCGGGCAAACTTTCTTCCGACCACAGTAATCCCTGCTGCTTTCAAAAGCTCGGTGGTCAGGCCGTTCGCTTCAGAAGCTTTTCTGGACTTAAGCTTAGATATGGCTTTCTTCACTTCATCCAGGTCATTTGGATATGCCACTTATTTTCGACATTTGATGCTGGCGGCATAGCAGCTTTTAAGAGATTAAGGGGGACTCGATCAGAAAAAGATTTGGCATTCTCTTGCGATTCGTAGCCGTCCGACGTCGAACTTCCTCACAGTATAAGCTTGCCTGTACGATGATCGGGATGTCAGCAACCGTACATTGTCTACAACAAGGTAGTGGGCCGGTTCGGTGTTGATCAGTAATTGATCAGGAGTTCTCCAAAGTAATGTTTCGCCCAACCGCAAGTCGATTAGCCTGCATCCGTTATCGGATGTGGTGCCGTGCAGGCTATGTCTTCCGACAGTACTACCCAAGATGCCCCCTTTTCCTTGCTTTGCATTAATATCGCCAGAACAATTGTAATGCCATAGCTAGGGCACTGCTCGTAGGTCTTTTTCAAGAACTCGTAGAAGCTATCTTTGGTGTCGTCATCTTTTTTCTCTAATGTTGACAAATTTAGCCTCAATACATGCCGGAAACCTAAGACTTCTTGCCTAAGTCTGCCTCTAACTACGATTACAAATACGCATCCAAATAGGCGCTGCTTTTGCCGTCTTTAACAATCGCCATAGTCGTCGCAGCTTTTCATCCCCTTTTGGTCCGAACCATCCCATCGCATTTCTTGGATATTATGGGGCCTAACATTTCACGTGTAGATCCGAAATTCGTTTTCTTTATTTCGGTTGCAGGGGTTTTGAATAGTCGATCCGTTTGAGGCTTGTTGTTGCTTCGTAACTTGGTTTATTTTTTTCATGGCCGAGGAAGCTGATGCCTCTATTACTGTCGTAGTAGAAAGGGGTGAATCGGGCGAAGTTGAGCTTCTATTCATCACAGGAAATTCTCTTCTATCAAATGTTGCAAAATGAATTGGTGTAGGATCTCTCCCGCTGTGACTTAAATAACTTCACAGGACTCATCTTGTCCATTTGCCTTCTAGCACTACTGCTATCTTTATTTCATTTTGACTGGCTGGACGTGAGTCTTGGATTTCATCACCAAAATTGTGTGGTTCGTACCATCTGTTGGGTAGTTTCTGTCGCTTAGCTTACAGAAGTGTTATTTCCGTATCCTTTGTACCGATTCAGCTAAACTTCTTTACTTGGTTTCGATGCCACAGGTCTTTAGCACTTAATGCAGAGTGACGAGATGTAGAACGATATATGATTTGCATAAGTTCTAGCGGTTTGTTGCAATTGCAGCTGAAAAATCTCCTCACAGTATTTTTCTAGATAAAACTATTTACTGACTGTTAAAAGTCAGTTGGACTAACTCCATTTGTACACGTGGCTTCATGTAGGCTATCCGATTGTTTTACCAAGATGTCCTCTTTTCCTAATTTGGCTTTAAAACATCTGAAATAAGTTTAACGTCATACTTAGGTCATTGCTCCTTGTTTTTGGCAATGAGCTCGCAGAAACATTCACTGCCAGCATCATACAACTTCTTTTAGTTTTCCGCTTGCAATTGAAAAATCTGGTCATTAACTTTATCGAATTAGAAAAACTACTTCACAGAGTCCCGAGAAATCCTTTTTGTATGGCGCTAAGCTCTCAAAATGTAGATACGTATATTAGTGTACTTTTCAATGCCGTGCAAGATTTTCTAATGAGTAGCACATTATCAAATTCGAACGACTTTTCTACTTTTCGTCGATGAAAGTGCTCTAAATAACAACAACGTGACAAACTCTCAGGCAACTTTTAATAATTCGGTGAGATAAACTAAGACCAAAGATATACCAGTAAATTCAACTCTTGGCATCTATTTCCTAGGAATCAATGGGTCACTACAAACATTTCAATACTTAGGCTTTGTCCTTAACCACCAAGGAAATTGCGATAACGATGTCCCAACCGAGTCAATGTGGCGTGGCTTAAATGTCGTGAAAACCCCGTAGTATACTACGAATTAAAAATTGCGCTTAAGCTTAAAAGTTTGTTATACACGCCATTCGTTCGTCCAGGTTCGATATATATATATGTATATATGATGTATGAAAAACATGAGGAGAAATGACATCGGCGGATATGAACATGTTACGAGTGTCAGCGAATGCAAAAAACACATTAAGAAACCGACAGTGTACCAACTTCGGTCTGAGCTAAGCAGAAAAAGAAAAACGACGAAGGTCCCTGAAAAACCCGATATAGATGCTCAAGTTCCAGCAGAGTTTCAAGGAAGAAGCCGAAAGAAAGTCAATTGGATCACTCAAATGTAAAACCGCAGTAAAACGCATAGCATCACTGACGAGATGAATCAAAATTGAGCGCATTGTAGAATGCATAAAATCTACAATTTGGGCAGTACAACGCAGATAAGTGGGAGATATACATATGTAACATAAGATGTAATTATATGCGTTACATATTCCATAGGTCAATAAAAGAAGAAAAAATGGGCATCTTCAAAATGTTTTTTGGGTACAAGAGATATTACAATCGCAACGATCAATCCAAGTGATTTGCCGTTAGCCGTTCTGTCTGGCAGCTAAGCAGTGAAGTATCTCAAATGATAAAAAATTGACATTAGTGCACAGTTCTGCGCAAAAAGCAATTTATTTTTAAAACGAAAGCGCTCTAACCGCAATGACTCCGAATAAATGCATTTTCTTCGCACATATACACATATACATAGATCTAATGAGAAGAGGACGCATCTATGGACTAAGGTTGGCAATAATAGAATTCGAACGCCTTTGAATTCATTCATATGGGATGAAGATGAAGTCTTTATCTAAGCTGGTAGCCAGAATTGAAACCGATTCTCAAGCCAAGGCTCAAATGCAATAAGCGTATGACATAAGAGGACTGTGCTACAACCTTAAGCTATATTTCATTTCTCGCAATTCTGTTCTCATTCCTTTTCTACGAGCCCCTTTTCAAAAATCAGCTGTCATTGGTTCGTTTGTTTATGTCCGGCTAACATCTATTTTTGTGAAAAATAAACGAAAATCCAATTTCGTCCGCGATGGAAAATAAAAACATTTGCGAAGAAATCGCCAAAAATGGTAAGGCAAAGATTTCCTCTAAACAAGTTCCATGTAGACATTCTCTTCCACATGTAGATTTCTTCAAAGTTTTCATTGACGATAAGGCCGACAAGTCACCTATCGCCAACATGACAATTACCACCCAAATCCAAGAGTTGTCTAAGGGTCTAGAGACTATTTCATTTGAGCTACAGTCTCAGGTAAGGGAGCAGCATGGTGCACTTCTGTCTCAAGCTACACACGCCGGTCGTTTGGATGTCGCATTAAACACCGTATCGGGTGATGTTGAGCATATTCAGACCACCGCTCACCGGTTAAAGAATCAAGTTGATTCTCAGTATTCATTGATTGAAAACCAGACCAGAGTACTTGGTCGTCTACATGAAGTATCTCATATACTGCGCTCATGTGGGAATCTGTTGAGTCTGACACAGAAGCTAAAGAGCACCAAAGATGTGCTCAAACAAGCGAGCATTCACTTTGAATTGGGTAAAACAGATTGTTTTTTTTTTTCGCCAACAAAAACTTAATTATTGTTCTTATTGCAGAGCCCCTTATTGACGATCCAGAACTAAATAAGATTGAATTTGTTCAGGAGGAACGTGCGTATGTCATCGGTAGCCGACAGAAAATTAAAAATCTCGCTCAAATGCAGTTAGTCAGCGGTTTGAAAGAACGCAACGAAATGCAAGTCACGAATACGTTGAAAGTAAGTTCATTGATTAATCTTACTTGAAATGCACCTTCGGACTCTGTTTTTGTTTTAGATATTTATTAACTTCCAAACTTTGGATATGTCGCTTGACAATCTGGTGACAACATTTATTGCTGAGATCGATCAATCCCTGAAGGAGTGCTTTGCTGGCACTGATATATCTGCTCTGAGCTCCACAGTGTCTCAGGTTGATTTATCGAAGGGCTCAGTTTCTAATAGGTCACCAGGTAGCACTAATGCATCCGCTTCTCATCGTGGTCCAGGCAAAACGCCACTTTTGACTACGACTCAAAACTTCAGAGCCAAACTCTGGAAATCACTACATTGGCTCATCTACGACGAACTCTATGAGTACTGTGAACAAATAATTCTTCTGCGGAAGTGCCTAGAAGAAGTCAATCAACTTGCCAGAGTTTCAGACGGCGATAGCGGCATTCACAAAAAGTTTTGGACTTCAGTCGAGGATTTGCTCAGAAAATCATTCAGAGATTGCTCAGCACACATATCTCAAGCTCTACAAGAAGGATTATCGAAACTACTGTCTTCGGCGCGCGGCCTACAAGCCAGACTAAGCTCGACGTTTGTCTTTGACGACAGTATTTTCGAACCTCTTGAAGCAGGCTACTTGGCAAAATGTGCTGCCAATTTGAAAGCGTGTTTCGCTGGCGTCGATTTACCTTCTACTGAAACAGTTGACACCTTCATTCGGATTGCTTCATCGGAATTAAGTGCTGCAATGGTTGATAATCATTTGTCTAATTTGGTTGCTGGAGTGTTTAATGCATGCAGCAAGGACTTTTGGTCGAAAATGGAGGCACAGATAAAGTTAGGAACTGATTCGAAGCAAGTTGTTGGTGAGTGTGATTTCCACTATTGTTAGGATGAGGTTACAAAATTTACCTTACTTTTTAGATATACCAAACATTCCACAAACGCAAAACATCAACCTGGCCAATATTCTGTTCTATCATACAGATTCAGTTAAGAGAATGATTTGGAACTTGGGTGAAAACTTCTCAAAATCTAAGCCAGCCGAATCAGTATTGAACAGTTTGAAGCAGGGGGATCGATTGGTTCAAGCTATTTTACAGCAGTTGATGGGTAAGTTGAAAGTAATACTGTCCTTGCATTTAGTGATCCCTTCCTCAATTATTACGCTTTTTTCATTAATGAAATTGTCAAATAAAAAAGCGATGTTAGAGCAAATACTGATTTTGTCCTAACGATTTTCTGAACTTAACGCCATTTGGCGATATTAAGCCAAATGTCTTCTTGAGGAAGGGTGTAGTTTTGGGAAGAAGAAATATTTTCAACAAATGTTGTGTCTTCAGTGTAAAGGGAGAGGGATCCCTAATAGTAAGAATGAAAAGAAGGGTACAAATATGACTGCCTTGTGGAACGCCAGAGAAGGGTAGGAAGGGAACTGAAAGCGAAAGATGTAAACCCAAAACTTTAATATCAGTTTACCAGGTAATAAAATATAAAATGGATAAAAGAGGTTCAAAGCCGAGAACAGACAATTTTCAGAATTATTTTCTAAGACTGCGAGAGCAACAGACCAGAAGTTTGTGGTAGGTTATTTGCCTTTTAGAAGACCATGTCTAAGCTAAATTAAAGCTTAAGGCTTCGTATAAAATGTTTTAAAAAATTTTCTGGCTGTTGTTTTCTATGTTTTTAAAGCGTAAACAAACTTCAATCATCGTTCCGAGATATCCGGAATAGGAATTGGCATATCCACAACTACAAAATGCCCCCGTTTGTTACCTTCTTCGGTGTCACGACAGTCTCACCTAGGTTTTAACAAAATGTCTTTCTGACATTTTTGCACTGCTGTTTCGACGCATTGTATTCACCTTACGTGTCCGCAGAATTATATCATTTTGACTGATTTTCTTAAACACTAAACCTGATGTCAAACAAAGAATTACTCCCTGCTAATCGTTGTTTCTTTGTGCTTAGAAGGCTATTACGTATCAAAGCCATCGGTCGAACAAATGAAATGACTTTAAGATGACTTTCAAAAACATTAGAAATTCTGCTTCATCCTCCATCCCAACGCTCATTAACAATGACATTTCAGAAGTTAGCTTTTTGGACAAGGCCAATCTGCTTGCAGCACATTTTGCGGTCAGTTCAACATCTCCAGATTGAGTGCGTCGAATCTTCAATGGGACGAATTCATCAAATTTCATCAATTCAACTCTTTAAGTTCCTTTCTGAGCAGTAAAAAAAAACACCATCTGTCCAGCCCATCCCTAAAAAACCGAACCTTCTCTCTCCTCCTACAAATCCACTACACTTACATTTCTTCTTGAACCGCATTCTTGTTTCACTGTATAGAGGCTCGGACGACACGGAAAACTGTACGTCCCTTCTTTCCAAGGTCATGGAAACGCTGATAAACCGTTAGCTCACGAAATATCTCGAAACACGAAAACTTCTCAACGACTGGCAGTACGATCGATGACTCTCTTCTTCAATGGATTAGAGATTACCTTTCGGAACGTTCAATTCAAGCTGTCTTAGACGGTTTCAAGTCTGATGTTCACAAAATAAATGCTGGTATGCCCCAGAGCTCCGTTCTGTCTCCGACACTATTTATAATTTTCATTAATCATCTCTTTTCTGCTAATTCTAATCCAATATATTCCTTTGCTGATGACAGTATTCTCTGCTTTTCATATTCGTTCCCGGGCTCACGCACCTTCTCTTCCTCTATAGAACGGGAACGGCAGTGTATGTTAAGGTCATTAAATTCCGATATTAACAGCATAACCAATTGGGGTACTATCAACCAAGTGGAATTTAATGCTTCCAAAACTGTCAGTCATTATCCATGAATGGCATTTGCATCGTCGAAACCGATAAATTTTCCATTCTCGGTATGTGTGTCAGTGACAACTTACGTTGGAATGACCTCATATTCGATGTCGCCAAAAATGCTGCGAAATGTCTGGGTTTCTTCAATCGATGTAAGAAATCTGGCACAATATACAAGGCATTCATTCGCCCGAAAATGGAGTACAATGCCCACATCTGGTCAGGTGCAACTAAAATATCTCCGCACCTGCTAGATAGGATTAAAAACGGTGCGATAAAACTCATTGGTGATACTAATATCAGTCAATCAATTGACACCCTCAAACACCAACGTAATGTCTCCTGTTTCACTTTGTTTTATGGCTATTTCCACACCCAGTGCTCCATTGAATTCGCCAGTAGCATTCGCCCATTCAAACCCGTCTCGCCACGAATGCTCATCAGTATACCCTTAAGCCCATTTTCGGACGTACTCTGAAATATCGTGATTCTTTCGGACACCGGCGTAACGTCTGCTGTCTCATCTCGTTGTATCGCTATTTTCACTAACTGCTCTGCCGAAATTGCCAGTGGTATTCCGCCCCTTCACATTTTTAACCATTATACCCGTCTCGCTGCTATGTATGAGTACACTCTCAAGCCCATCTGAAATAGCGTGACTCTTTCCTAAGCCGTACAACTCGCTTATGGAATGCACTGCTGAGCTCTTTATTTTCTAGTCGGTATAACTTGCAAACATTTAAAATCAACTCACATCGGTATCTCTCTTTTTTCACTTCCTAACTTTCTTTCGCCCGCAATTTGTGGAAACATTTTAAGGGTACATAAAATCCCTTATTCGGACGCACTTATCACTGCGGCCAGATTAGGCCTATTGTGTTTTCCTTAAGTTAGAACTCTCCCATCTTAGAGTGAGGTGGAAGTTGAATCTTCTGTCTTAAGGTATAGCTTACGCAGAAGACGTAGACGTGTTCTGCTTAGGCGGTTACAGTGCCAAAAGTTATCCTCTGCTGTTTCTTCGTCTTCATTGCACCTACGACAGTTGTTGTCTTGTGCTATTCTTATAGTCATAGTGTTTTTGACTCTACAGTGACCTGTTAGAAACCCGGTTACTGCGTGTATCTAACCTCCTAGAAAGCTGTAGGAGTTGTTTTGTTCTTTTTAGAGAAGAAGTTGGTAAACAGTTGTTAGCTTGCCTGTTACCTATATTTTCCGTCCAGTAATGGAATGGCTATGTTTTTAATTCCTTTTTTTATTAATTTTTTCTGCAAAGTTCTATTGTGTGTATTTCAGCTTGCGAACAGTAAGGTACTGGTAGTTTCTCCGTATACTCCTGCGCCATCTCATCCATCTGTTTTTGATCCATCTGTGTACCACACCAGTAAATCGTAAATCTTTTTTAAATAGGTGTTTATTCTGTTCCCAATTCCATTGATCAGGGAACGTGACCCTTAAGTTATGGTTCAAGTTGTTCTTTTTCAGACAGTTATCTGTAATAGTAATTTTAATTGCTTATAGTTCTTTTCTCTTAAATTCAAGTAAAAACTCTGGATTAACTGTTTCTCAGTTATTTTCATCCATTGAGATAAGCATGTAGGCGTATGCTACGTAAGCTTTTTTCTGTATGTAATGTTGAAGAGGTGGGAGGTTCAATAGAACACACACAGGGTAGTCTTTAATGTTCGGCATGCGTAAACTTTTGTTTAATTTTATGCTATCATATTGGAGATGCATGCGATTAAGTGACTATAGGTCTAGTAATTGCTGTGTAGATACACAGACTCGTTTTTGGGTTAAAGGGTCAGTTTTTACTCAGTAGACTTTTGCTGGTCCATAGTGAGATCCATGGTTTTGGCCAACTTTCCATCTCTATCCGTAACCTTTGAATCGCGTCATACATCGGGCTACAACAAAGCCGTATTGACTGCCATGAAGTGCAATAGTATTGCGTTGCCGACTCTTTAGAACTCTGTCGTATAATTTCTCGTGTCGCCTTTGACTTTATAAAGTGGAACAAGAAGTCTTTCCCTTCATCTGGTCGCCTTTTTCGCCCGTACTTCGGAGGGCATATGATTTGGACCTGGTTCAATGTTTTTACTACGAGCTTCGGCTTCCTAAAATTTGCCATTTCATCTTCGCGCGCAATTTCATTGCAAATTTCGTTGTTCCCTCTTAGCAGATATACGAGTAAATGCTCATCTTCAATATACTTCTGTGATTTAAAGTCTTTTGATTGTTTTCTTCGTAGTGTTGCAATTTTAGAAATGCAAGCTCGTTTGCTCGTGCTTCGCTGTTCCATTTCTTCTACTACTTGTCGAATTTTCGATATAGTTCCTCTATTACCAATACCGCCTTTTTTGCCTAATTTTTAAACCGCTCGTAGTCGAACTCAAGACGCACTTTAACGGTTTCGCTACCGTTAGGCCACCCTTAAAAGACTTGCCTTTTGATATTTACTGTTTACCTTGTCTCATCGTTATACCACCAAGTTTTTTTAGATATGTGAAGCAAGTGTTCTTGTAAACTTAGTGCCCAGAGCTAGCGTTTTTCCTTGTTTGAGTTTTGCCAGTTTATTTTCTTCACAAATGACGGTTTCTATTGATTTTCTTCTGGTTTCCTTACAAAAAATTCTGTTAACAAAAGTTGGTGCTTGTGCCAGTCATTGTGCCGATTTCTATTCTCCCTGGGATCACTCCTCGTCTGTGGAAAAAAGTTTCTCAGCGTATTTATATACGTGCATACATAAATTTACTTCTATGTTGCCATATTTATAATACATACTATACATTGATATGCGTGATCGTATAAATTAATATCTTCCTTTCCGTTTACCTCGCCGGTAGCCTTCAAACATAGGAACCCGATCACGCATAAAAACTTTGCACCCCAACGTCATCTTAGGCATTAAATCGCCTGTGCAGAAGAGAAAGATTTTGCCTCAGATGCGCGCAGGTAAGGTAGCAAGGGACCCCGACCAACTAGATATTTGTAACCTGGAGAAAGGTAGCTTACCATCAAACTAGATTAGGTGCAGGTCCACCCAGAATGTATCTAAAGTAGTATATGATATGGTCTATCTATTGTAGATGATTCGTCGCAAGAGGATGCGTTCTCTGTAAGTAAGGTGAAAGTATGTGGTTTTCCAATAGGGACTTGACAACTTTGAATTTAATTTGTGAACGCACAAATTTTTCACTAATCATCAAACTGTCACTGTAAATTTATTCAGTAAACTCAACATTTTCATCATGGTAAAGTACACTAACGAGCCACGTTCTCCGATTGGGTTCTGGAGAAGATGCGCCAAGATGATGAATTTCATCGCAAAATCATCTTCAGTAACGAAGCTCATTTTTGGCTCAATGGGTTCGTCAATAAGCAAAATATGCGTTATTGTTCGGGTGAAAACCCACATGTGCTTCATGAATCACTACTTCATCCACAAAAAATCACTGTTTGGTGCGGTTTGCATGCCTTCGGCGTTATTGGGCCATATTTTTTCGTCGACGATAACGATCGTCACGTTACTGTGAATGGTCAGCGTTATCGCTCCATGATCACCGATTATTTTTGGCCGAATTGGAAGATATAGACTTGGACGACATGTGGTTTCAACAGGATGGTGCCACACAGCACATGCTACAATCGATTTATTGAAGAGTAAGTATGGTGAGCGTGTTATCTCAAGACATGGGACAGTCGATTGGCCGCCTCGTTCGTGCGATTTAACGCCGATTGACTATTTTATGTGGGGCTACGTTAAGTCATTGGTTTATGCCAACACGCCGACGACGTTGGAAGAGCTCAGAGCCAACATTGAACACGAAATAGCGGCCGTTTCGGCCGAAATGTGTGGCCGAGTCGTTGAAAATTGGGTCCAACGAATCGACCACTGCAAACGTGCCCGCGGTGGCCATATGAACGAAGTCGAGTTCCATTCATAAATGTTTTGATTGTACTTCAAGCCAATAATAAAGTTTTTGAAATATCTCAAATGGTTCGATGATAACGTCAAAGTTGTGAAGAAAATTGTTTTGGATGATCGTCGAATTACCATAAGAGAAGTTGCTGAGGATGTTGGCATATCGGTCAGCTTTTGTTTTGGGCATGAGGCGTGTGTCAGCGTAGTTTGTTCCAAAACTTCTTAATTTCGATCAAAAGAACCTTTGCATGAGCATCATCTTGATTGACGTCAATGATGATCCTGACTTGCTCATAAGCGTCATAACTGATGACGAATCATGGGTATGTGGTTATGACGTCGAAATCAAAGCCCAATCATCCCAATGGCAGCACCCAGGAGAGCCAAGACCAAAAAAGCACGCCAAGTTCGATCAAATGTCAAAGATTTAATCACTGTTTTTTCGATTACCGTAGGAGTTTTTACCTCAAAGTCGTACGGTCAATAAGGAGTATTACTTTGAATGCGTCGTTTGCGAGAAGCAATACGAGAAAAACGTCCCAGATTGTGTAAAAACAATTCATAGCTTTTGCATCACGATAAGCACCTGCTCATTCATTCATCGTTGCTTGTGAGAGATTTTTTGGTCAAAAACAACACGACTATCATGCCTCAGCCACCATATTCACTGGATTTCCTGTTGCCAAAACTGAAGATGGAAGAGCTGGAAGAGCTCAAGGCTATACCAAAAAATGCTTATAAAAGATGCTTCGAACTGAAGAAAGCCGAGTTAATGTAACTACTTATTTGACCAATTTTCGGGCTGTTGCTATAACGCAGCGTGAAATTCGTCGTGTGCGAACAATTAAACGTTGGGCTGAACGTCTCGTGCAAACTGGGTTCACTAGAGATGTCACAAGAAGTGGCCGGACTCGTATTGCTCATCCGAGAATATCACTGCTGTGGGTGAGCACGTCCGAGACACTCCACAAACATCGACGAGACAACGATGCACACAATTTGTCATCAGCAGACGTTCATTGCGTGGAATTTAGGTGATAAATCTAAAGATTTTCCCTTATAAAGTGCAAATCCTTTACTAATTGCTGACTGCTGGCCGTCAAGTAACGATAACTTACTCCCATGCTCTGTTATCCAAAATCAGAATTAGTGACGAAGCCCATTTCCAATTAAGTGATTATGTGAATAAACACAATTTGCGTTTCGGGGGCACGGATTATCCCGTCCAAGTAACAGTTTGGTGCAGGATTTTCTAGTAAGAAAGTGATCGACGCTTATTTTTTTGAGGACGCCGACACGACACGACAACACCACCGTAACCGTTACTGTTGAGCGCTACAGACAGATGTTAAACGATTTTTTTTACTGCAAGTTGCTGAATTGGGTATCGAGCATTATTGATTCCGGCAGGACGGAGGAACCGCTCATACAGCTCGGGCAATGATGGAAATTTTTAATCACCAATCAGGCCGTGTGATATCCCATTTTGGCGATTTGTTCTGGACTGCCAGATCGCCAGATCTGAAGGCACAAGACTTCTTCCTTTGATGCTTTTTAAAATCTCACGTTTGCCATAACAAACTACAAACTTTGCATGGCTAGAAAGCCAACATTGAAGAACAAATCACCAATTTGGAGCCAAATGTTTTACGAGCAACAATTCAAAATGTCACAATGGAAAAATCCATTATCTCGTATTGGCTTACCGCCGATTGAAAATTCGCGAGTTAGTTGGGATAGCAGGCATCTCAACTGAATGCGTTAGCCATATTCTGCACGAGATTTTGGTCATGATAAAGCTGTCCGCACACCGGAGAACAAGCGCAATCGTGAGATCACTTCAAATCCGGAGGTTTTTACGTAGTTTCGTGATCGTTGATGAGACATGGATTCATTGATACACACCAGATACCAAAGAACAATCGTTTTACCCGGTGAACGTACTTCAAAGAAGGCGAAGGCCGTGCCTTCGACCGGAAAGGTGATGGTCACCGTTTTTTTTAAAGCGCGATCCACGTTCACTATTTAGAGAAGGGAAAAACAATTACACAAATGCAATTACACAATTGCACTACCAATTGCTCCCTCATTCCCAGTATTCTCCGGATTTGGCTCCCTGCGATTTCTTTTTGTTGCGAAACCTTAAAAGATCGCTCGCCGGAAAGAAGTACGAACAAACGAAGTCATCTCCGTCACGTAGGAGTATTTTGTAGGCCAGCAAAAGTCGTACTATACGGAGGGGTTAAAAAAGTTGCAGCATCCCTGGGAAAAGTGTATCAAGTTGAAAGGGGATTATATTGGAAAAAAAATTGTCAAAACCTAAAAAAAGTTGCGTTGTCAATTCTGATCCGGGTATTCATCAAAGAGCCCTCGTAAGCATATGGTGATTACTGAATCAGAGTAGGCAGGTGCTAAAGGTGTTAATAAAATCATTAGCCATTTCATTAGTTTGAAATACTGCACAGCCGAAAAGACAAGCCGTTGTCACCGTGATATAATGAATTGATTTTTTGACTTGAGAACTCCGTGTTTAAGAACTGTAGAGGTGTGAATTTGAAGCAAAGTAGCCTTCAATAACGGCTTCGCTTTCTCTTGCGTGTAAATGCGTGCCTGCAATGGGTCTCTATTAGACTCTACTAGCTTAGCAGTGTCTGGTATTCGACTTTTAACGGGAATGATACGATGTCTGACTTCATACAAAAAATTGAATCCCCGTATTCTCATATTTTAGTACCATATACACAACTCTGTGCGGCTTCAACACGCTGGTAGACTACACTCGAGAAATGGTCCGTTTAGACCTTCGCTGCGAAAACAACATTGATAGTCATCGCACCTGGGCTTGTTTCAAACGTTTCTCCCTAATAAGTACATTGTTGATGTTCTCTCGCCTCTAGGCTTACCGGACCATTATGTGATATCAGGTACATTTCTCGAACTGAAATTCATAAAAGAAACGCATGGCAATACAAGAAAGCCAATTAAACCAGACTTACATCTTCTTTAGGAAGATTGAGCTTCCTTGACTATCAACTATATGCTGATATGATCAAGAAGATGAATAGTATCAAAAGAAAGAAAATGTGTAGTAGGACTTAAACTATGTTATTAAGAGGCTGTCAGAGTTAGAGAGCTGTGTGTCAGAAAGATATTGGAAATTATTGGTCGTTCGTCAAAAACATTAGGAATTCTACCTGACAAATGCAAGGAAGGTGAACTTGATATTTCGAAGGCATTTGACATTGAAATTAGGCTCTTTTGTGGAAAATTCCTGAATATTATGTCTGATGTCCATAAAATAAATACTGGTTTGCCCCAGTGCTTCATTCTGTGTCCTATACTCTTCATTATTTTTATTAATGATATCTTGTTTGCCATCTCTAGTTTAGTATATGCCTTTAATCAAGACAGCACCCTCTGCTTTTTATACTTGTTCCTGGACTCATGTATTGTTTTTCGACTGTAGAACAACAACCGAAATTTAAACACCTAGCCGCCGTCGATACTGAGAAACCTTAATGATTATTTACGTGGAGACAACCACATATTCGATGTCCCCAAAAATGCTGCGAAATTTCTAGGTTTCCTCAAGCGATAAAAGAAATACTTTGCCCCTTCTTATCTGTCCTCAATATAAATAAGACATTTATTCGTTAAAATTAGACTACAAAACCCCACATCTGGCCAAATGCTCCCAAAGCGTCTCTGTAACTGCTAGATAGGATCCCAACCCATTCGATAAAACATTAGTATTTCTATTTCTTTCTTTCCTAATTTTTCTTTTGCCCGCGTTGTGTGCCAACATTTTCAGTATATTCATTATTATTTTATTTCTTAATTATTTAAATAATTTTAATTAATTTGTATATTCTTTTTTAAGATTCGATGCTATCTACAATTGGAATTATTCTCCTAAGCATGCATCGTGAGCCAGGACTTAATTCGGAAAAAATATCCATAGCTGGACCTTCTATGTACATGAAAGAACTACAAGAGTTCATTAATCGTTCATGGAATAATCATGCTGCACCATTTGATGACAAGGAAACTACTCGCAAATGGTAAAGAAGACATAAATAAGAAATGCAATTAAACTTAATCCATCTTCAACTCTCTCTTAGTGGCGAAAACTTAGCCATCAGATGCATTGAACTTTTCGTTCACAATTTAAGTATCCTGCGCCCAGTCTCGATAGCAGGTAGAAATCGTTTAAAGAACGATTGCATTTACCTCGAAAATGCATTGAAAACTATTTCACCAAACCTACCGGAACTGGGAAAACCTTTCAGGTACCTTTTTTTTATTTTTAATTCGTAACACCGTAGGTTATGTATTATTTTTTTATTTGAAGACTCCTTCGTGCTATGTCATCCTTGATTTTGCAAATACCCGAGGAGCTTGTCGAACATTCAATTGAAAAGGAATCACCAGTGCCCTCGTATATAATTCTTTTCCTCTTGTTTGGTCATGGTGGCATGGAATTGCAGAGTCCTCACACCGCAGCAAATTGGTCAAACGAACGATTAATTCAGTGGTTAGAGGGACACACCTCTGACAGAGAAAAGTAAGCTGTTGTCGTATGTTTCGTATGTATATATATAAAAAAAATCCTTGCTTACAGGTTAGAACTAATTTCGGGAGCTTTGCAGAGGTATAAAGATATTGTCCGCAGGAAGAATAGCACGCAGTATGATCCAGTTTATCCACATTTATCGAGTTACTTTGAAAAAGCACTACAGTGTGCGTGATTTCAAATAAATTAATTATTTTTATGCATAAATATACTAATAAAGCAAAGCTGGTTTATCAAAATCTTAAATGAATCGTTGATTTTTGTAATGGAGGACTTGTAATTTGTATTTGGTTACATTTTTGTATACAGCAGTCACACATTACAAAAGTATATGAGTAAATGTAAATGGAATAATATGAAATCGACATGAGGTCTAACGCGGGTCATGTGTGTTATTGTTCGCTTTCTAGTTGGCTGCAGTTCAAAATCCTAAGATTAAGATTATTAAACTTATGAAACCGCAGCTTTAACTATTTCTATTGCGCCCTAACGTATATTCGTCTTACTTGCAAACTGTATCACACATCAAACGGAGATATTTCTCTTTCTTCATAATTGCGAGGGTTTAGAAAAGAAAAGTGGATGATTGTTATAGTGTATGCTATAAGTTATTAAATTTATTCAATGTAATCGACTAGTTTAAGCGCCGAAACATTGTAACCTTACTGATATGGCGTCACAAATGGGATGGGCTCGGGCGTCAATCAATAAGCATATCTATTTAGCGAGATTTTAACTAACTACTTGCAAGATGGTTAAGATCTGCTCCCATTTGTGTACGCCACGCACAGTTTAAGTTTTTCTTTATTGTATTGTCTTTCCGGGTAGATCGTTAATAACATCTATGATTCTGCGCATATATTACAGGACTGGGATGATAAGGGCCTCCTTATTGCATAATCTCTTTCCCAGGCCATAGAGACAGCGATTGGCGAATGTAACTCTTTGTCTAAATTGTGTTAAGGTGTCATTATCAGAAGTAATAGCGGAGTCAAGATAGATTGATATATAGATAGATCCCAACCCAACACTACAATTTCAGCATTTCTGGGGGTTGCTTAGTATTGGTGCCAACGATCTACAGAACTAAATGAAGGTTGTAAAGGCATTGATGAGAGGTTGAGGGATATATGATTGGCAATAGTTCTTGCGAATTGTTTCGATTGCAGCTGTTCAATGCCAAATTTCCTCACAGTATTTCTCTGTTAATGTGGCGTTTGAGATACTACGAATTGATATGAGTCTACATTGGCCGCTCAGAAATCTATAATATTAGAGGGGTGCTTTGCGTCGTTTCTTATCTGAATTTCTCTTTTCCTTTTATCAAAGGCATCTCCCAAGGATTGGTATCCAAGACTCTCTTATTATCAATTTGCTTTGATTTTTTTCACGTATCAAAGCGCTCAGACAATGAACTAGCTCAGTGTAGCTCTTATATATTCCTTTACTGGTATTTATCAGTCATCGCAGTTTACTTATACGCCTCAGTGACAAATAACTTACAGTGCCAGAACCCATCACATCAGCACCGAGTACTTGCAACCTGATGTGAACGTAGACAGACTGCTCACAGTGGCAGTGGTACGTGATGTAGTCATCACTCTCACAATAAGCATTGCAGGATGTGTAGCCGCATATACCCAGCACACTTAGGTGCTTAGTAAAAGTACAGTAAGGAAGTAAGGAAGTTGCTGACTTCTTAGTGACGTCGGAAACATTCGTTTGGAATGTGGGCATATTTGAGAGTCATTATATGTATACCCCATAAAATTCAACTATTGATTGAAGTCCTAACCGAGGACAAGGCAGGCCTAATGCAGATCCGCATTCTGAGAAAAACTCTTCTCAGCTTTACCTAGATAGTTCACTGAAAATCTTATATAGACGCAGTGAATCGCAATGTTCTGACTATATTCAGAGATGTCTTGCACTCTAGAACTACCTTAACAAGCGTTACTTAGCTGTTGCCGTAGACATAGATACATTTTCCCTTGCAACGACTCTTCACAATGAACTATATTACCATTGGGATTGCGTATATATTTAACAACAGGAATAACTGAAAGCCCGTCGATCATACCTAGAGCTGCCTGTGCTCTAGAGCACATCATGCCTAATTTAGTTTAGCTTTCTCTTTAGACATTGTAAAGATTTCAACGCGATAACTTGATTTTGATTAGGTAGTTAACAGTATTTGTTTGATGTATGTGTGTTGCTATTCCTGACAAATTCATTCAACTATGCACGATTGCGATGGAGAATGAACGCTCCTAGATCTTTAGTGTCAAAAAAGGACTAAAACAAGGGGACGAGTTTTTATGTGATTTTTCAACATCGTTCTTGAAAGAATTGTGCGAAACTCACAAGCTAATTTCGGAGGCACCATCTTCACCATCTTTCAAAAGTATGTTCAGTTACTCGCATATGCAGACGACATTGACATTTTTTTTTTTTTTTTTTTGTTAATTTGCGCGTGCACAAGGGATTTTGTGTACCCTTAAAATGGTTGTACATAGCGCGGGCGAAAGGGAAATTAGAGAGGAAAAAGAGACAGATACCGATGTGTGTTGGTTTTAAATGTTTGAAAGTTATAATAAATAGGAAATAGAGAGCTCGGCAGGGCGTTTCATAAGCGAGTTTTACGGCTTAGGAAAGAATCACGATATTTCAGAGTACGTCCTGAAGATGGGCTTGAGGGTGTACTGATGAGCATTCATAGCGAGACGGTTGTTACGGTTAAGAGTTTGAAAGGGCAGAACTGGCAATTTCGATGGAGCACTGTTGGTGAAAATAGCGATACAACGAGATGAGACAGCAGACATTACGTCGGTGTTCGAGGGTATTAAATGACTGTGTTGTATTGACATCTGCTATGTGTTTTATCGTTCGATTTTGGATCTTATCTAGCAAGTGCAAAGAGGTCTTACGAGCACCTGACATAATGGAAAGAACAATCGAGCGTTTGCGATTATTGAAGCAAAGTCGGCAAAAATTTACAGTTTACAGATAACGAAGGAAAACAAAAGTATGTACGAGGTATGTTCAAAAAGTAAAGTTTTTTTTATAAAAAATATTTATTTATTCATCAATATTAATGTTGTCCCCTTCAAAGTAATATCCCTCAGACACTTGTGCCAGCACTTCTCATAAACACTTTTTGGTATGGCGTTGAGTTCTTCCAGCGATGCCGTTTTTATTTCCCCAATCCTTGCAAATCTCTGTCCTTTCATAGGTCGCTTCAGTTTTGGGAACAGGAAAAAGTCACATGGGGTAAAATCCGGTGAATATGGTGGCTGCGGCATGATTGTCGTTACTGACCGGAGTCCTACGCCACGGTAATCGAAAAAAACTGTGATCAAAACTTTGACATTTGATCAAACTTGGCGTACTTTTTTCGGTTTTGAGTCTCAGGGGTGCTCCCATTGAGACGATTAGGCTTTGGTTTCGCTCGTCATACCCATATACCCATGATTCGTCACCAGTTATAACTGTTTTGAAGAAGTCAGGGTCATCATCATGACGTCATTCAAGAGCTCCTGATCTATGTTCATGCGACAGTTCTTCTGATCACACTTCGCTGACACAATAATTGCATGACACGAGCCGACCGATATGCCAACATCCTCAGCAACTTCTTCAACTCTCTTATGGTAATTCGACGATTTTTCAAAGCAATTTTTTTCATAGCTTCGACGTTATCATGTTTTGTTGATGAGCTGGAGCGTCCAGAAGGAGGTTCCTCATTGGCATCTTCTAGGCCATCTCGTAAGAGCTTGTACCACTTGTAAACATTTTTTTTTATTTATTTAGAGCATACTCACCGAATGCCACTGTCAATATTCAAGTGTATTAGAGCACTTGATTTCACGTCTAACATTTCTATCATTAAAAACAAACTAAGTATGCTATATACTTGAAACTGTGAACATATATACCAACACAACAAAAAATCGATAATCGGATGTACATTGCCCGTGAAATTTCAAAATTCACCTTACTTTTTGAGGACACCTCGTACATACACGCTGTCAACAAAAAGAGACAAAACATCAGCTAGAACTTAAGGAGTAAGTTCTTTTATGTACCTCGGCTTTACTATCATGCAAAGAATCACTCTTTTTAATGCACACGTGTTCAGAATGTTTTTTCTATACGGGTGCTATTTGAGTTTTTTATTTGAATAATTAATCTTAGCCGAAAAATTAGGTTTGAACCTTTTCGTGCGATAAATTTTTATGATTCTCGACGTGGATTAACTAGACAACTCGCTTCAACTTTTGGTGATGAAGCACCTTCTTGGGCCACTATGTTTCGCTAGTTTTCCGAATTCAATCGTCGCCGTCATCGCTCCGACGAATTTCTTGAAAATTATTCAAAACCGATTGTTGTGTCAGAAAGTATCGATGCTGTGCGGGCAAGATCTTATAATTAATCATGAAATTAAGCCATGCTTGGGCATTAGTTCCACTTGCATGCATTTAATATCGCATGAGTATATGGCCGTCAAAAAGATTTGTTCGTGTTGGATACCGCATAATTTGAAAACCGCTCAAAAAACGGCTCGTGTCGATTGGTCCAAAGAAAAGTCGAAAAAATCGATTGCGCTTTTTCAGAGACGTCTATAACATCGTGGCAGGCCACGATTCATGGATTTATGAATATGAACCCGAAAATAAACAGCGGTTTAAGGTTTAAGGCCAGCCATACTCAACAAATTGTTCGCGCATGAATTGATTGTATTGATTTTCATGGAGTATGTTGAAGAATAATAAAGCAATTTTCGATGATAAATATTTGTTTTTCTCAACCTACGTAAGTGTTTATACAATGAAATGAAGTAACAAGCCGATAGACTCTCACTGCTAGAGCTCCCTTTTATTGATAGCAGCGGATTTGGATTTGTTTCCAATTCGAAATATAAATAAGAAATAAAAACAAACATATTTAAGTAAACCGAACTTTATTCTTGTAAGTAAGTTGTTTTACAAGTATTTTCTTTAATACATACTCTTACATATACATATCTCTTTATTTTTATTATATCTAATAATATATCTTTTACACATTTACTTTGCTTTTATATATTTTTTATTTTTGTATTTATTTAGAAGATATATTTGTTTTCATTTAAAAAAAAAAAAAAAATGAAAAATAAAGAGAAGAAAAAACATCGCACCGCTCACATACGAATAAATAGCGAGGCAGCTGTAGACGTTGAGAACAGTCATATACACTTTTGAAAGTAATTGTTTATCAGTAAATAAACAAGAAAAAAATAATAATAATAAAGAAAAAATTACAAATTATATGTAAGAAAACATAATTATTAAAGTAAGGAATATTTAATAAAACGCTTAATTCACTTCAGCTTTTGTTTTTGCATTTGTATTTGTTTGTGGTGTGTGTGGTATGTTGATGTGGTGATAGCTATCTTTTACTTTGTTTTTATAGATGGATGACAGAGGTTGTAAATACAATTTAAGATGACTCTGCCTCCTCGGCGTCAGATTCTTTTTTCTCCTCTTCAACTTCATCTTCATCCTCCTCTTCAGATTCTTTCTTCTTTTTGGTTGAGGTTTTTTTTGGTGGACGACCACGTCCTCTACCAGGAACTGGTACTTTTTTTGGGGCTGCAACTCCAGCTTTAGGCGGTCGCCCTCTACCGCGTTTTGCTGGTGGTGCTGCTCCACCATCATCGCCATTACTTACTGTTGCTGGAGCTTTTTTCGCTGGTGACTAGAATGATAAAATAAATTTTAAATAAAATGTATAGATGAGGTAGATGGGTAAAAAAAAAAAAAAATGGGGTACAAACTTTGACCTCAACAGCATCAGGCTCTCTCTTCTTTGGGCGTCCTTTTCTCTTAACATCTGCATCGGCCATTATTGGATACTGGAAAGAAAATAAATAAAAATTAACAGTTTTCAAATGAAAACTCAAAGAGGAAAATGTTAAGCTAAAAACATATTCATAAGTTCGATTGAATTTAATTTAAAATTAATGGTAGCGAAACTACAAAAAAGCGCGATAGTTCAGTTCATTCAAAAAAAAAAAAAAAAAAGCTTGGGAAACTTATTTTGATCAAATAGTGAAGAGGAAAGAAATATAGCAGTGATAACAGCATTATTGTGAATATATGTTTCTGATCCGTTTGTCCGCAAATTCTGAACAAATTCTTTTAGTGCCAAACGAAGCAAATGAGAATGTGTATCTGGGTTTGAGCTTAGAGTGATCTCTTACATAATTCGTAAGAAACGAATTGCTGAGCAGTTATTTGTATGATACATTTCAAAACCGAGCGTGTGTATGAGCTGATTCTTTGCTTATGTAGAATGTATACCTCAAATTTTCGATTGCTGTTGGAAATGTTCTGGGTATCATTTTATTTCATGTATTGACGCACAATTAGCGTTAGGGTTTAATTAACGAATAACTTCTTTTCTTTGTTTTTATTTAACTTTTGTATTTATATTAGGTCTATAACTTAATTCGTGCGGTTTGCTAAGAGATGGCGTAACTTGTATTATTCCATTGTTATTATTGTATTCGAACATGCGTTGGAAAGCTATTGTTATTTTACGTCATTTCAGTATATGTCATTCATTTGAAGCGTAAACAAAAATATTTTTTTTTCACTCAAATTTGTCGAACTTTGTGCCTGAAAATGTTTTTGCGGGGAGTTCTTCTTCATAACTTTAATATGAAGAAAACTGCTGCCGAAAGTCATCGTATTTTGGTGGAAGTTAATGGTGATTTTGGCTTGGAAGACGATAACCGTCCTGGGCAGCCAAAAAAGTTTGAAGATGAAGAACTGGAAGCATTACTCTATGAATATAGTTGCCAAACACAAGAAGAGCTCGCAGAATCTTTGGGTGTCACTCAAGCAGCCATTTCAAAACGTTTATAAGCAGCTGGATATATTCAAAAGCAAGGAAATTGGGTTCCACATGAACTCAAGCCGAGAGACGTCGAAAGGCGGTTTTGCATGTCCGAAATGCTGCAGGAACGCCACAAAAGGAAGTCATTTTTGCATCGGATTGTTACTGGTGATGAAAAATGGATCCATTACGATAACCCCAAGCGCAAAAAATCATATGTGAAACCCGGCCAATCAGCCAAATCAACGGCAAAGCCGAATATCCATGGTGCGAAGGTAATGCTCTGTATTTGGTGGGATCAGATAGGTGCGCTGTATTATGAGCTGCTAAAACCGGGTAAAACCATCAATGGACAACGCTACCGAACACAATTAATCCGTTTGAAGAGAGCAGTAGCCGAAAAACGCCCGGAATATGAGACCAGACACGAGGCAATAATTTTCCATCATGACAACGCTCGGCCCCACGTTGCTATTCCGGTTAAGAATAGCACACAACATCACAGCATCACAACATTAGAGCAGAATACCAAAAATTGGCTTGATTCATTCTTGGCTGCCAAGCCGGCGCAGTTCTTTTGGGATGGGATCCACTAATTGCCAGAAAAATGGAAAAAAGTCATAGCTTCATATGGGCAATACTTTGAATAATACTATTGTACATGTTCTTCTTAAATAAACGTTCAAATTTTGAAAAAAAAACCGCACGAATTAAATTACATACCCAATAAATCGTTAGCTTATTACTTGGAAATGCCAACTGTTAGTTTCGACCTGACGTGCTCTTTAAAGAACATTTTCAATTAGTGTTGTTAGAATTTCAGAACCCAACGCCCTCGCTTCTTTTCTAATATTGGCCTTAAGCTGTTTTATAGTTCTTTGCTTACATGCATACAATACACCTCACCCTTAGGTAGCCCAAAAATAAATAAATAAATAAAAATCTGGTGCCATTAAATCTGGCGAACGCGGTGACCAGTTTAAATTTGAAGGTCGCGCTATTATTCGATCACCAAAAGTTTCCCTCAGGAGAGCCATAGTTCGACGGGCTGTGCGAGTTGTGGTTCCATCTTGTTGGAACCACAATTCTGGATATTCCACCTTTGAACAAAAATTGTTCAATCATTGCAATGCTTTGCACATTTATTTCCAACAATAAAGAAATTACGATAGATGCCAGAATAATCAAAATAAAATTGAACAACGTATGATATGTTCTTTGATCTGTGCCGATTCTCTCTATCATAAATTCCCCAAGTTTTTGAAAGCTAATTATAAAAAAAAAAAGAAAAAAATATATTAACTATAAAAATATTATTCAATATATAAACCAACCCTTTAACTATGCGCCACATTGTACAGTGAATAACAAAGCCCAAAGAGTCGACTTTGGGTGTTCAATCATCACACATCATCAAACACTTTTGAGGTTTAAGTTTGTGAGAGAACACCACATTACAATCCCCAACAAGGGTATATTTACCAACATAAGCATGATTTGTGATAGCGCCCCCATAGACAAGGATAACTTTGCCAAAGATTCCATCTACAAACTACACCAGATATATGATCTAAGTCCTTAGAACAAAATTAACATCGTCCTTGGTGATTTAAATGGCAAGAAAAGGCAAGAGTCACCGTTTCAAAACATAGGTTGCAGAATACCGGCTCCAAAAATCGACGGAGTTTTGACTTTGTGGTGGGGCAAAATAAGGATTGTACATTCTCAGGGTTGACGGAAAATTAAGAAATCGGTTTCGAAATGGGTTTCATGGCATCAAAATAAGCCATTTCACGTTGTTTGTAGAAGATCTGTCTGAACTCATTGAGAGAAAATTTAACATATGGACAAAATTATAATGACGAAAAAACCGCCTTTTTTTGGAGGTGTTTGTCTCAAAAGACTTTAGCAAGTAGTGATGATGATAGTTCGGGGATACAAGGAATCAAAGGAGCATCTCACGGAACATTAGTACGCTCCAAAGTTGCAGGATCACATAAATGTAAGGTAATAGTGATAGATAAAATTCTTTCGGAGAGCTTCCGGTGACTTATAAAGCCAACAAAAGGGCTTGGGTATAACCCAACAACTGTTTCTAGAGTTGTTCAACAAATACCTTGTATCAGAGGTAAAAAGGATACTAAACACTAAACATTGAAATGAAATTTTGAAACAACCGATGTTTTGAAAAATGTTTGACACAATTTACTTTACCCAGAAAATGTTTTACTTTACCTACATTTTTCATATTTTTTATAGATTACTAATGCCAGTAATGAGGTCTTGGCGATTATAGATTATGCAGAGGATTTTGATGCAACTGAAATTAGAAATCGGGTGAACTTGGATGCAAGTGCTCCAGCATTTGCTGTTTTAACCGACGAACAAATAATTGAAATGATCAATAATAACTTTGAACCTGATAATATATCTGCAGCTCTTTCTCTTGAGTCCTAAGATGTTGAAATTCCAAAGATCCTACCTAATTGAGGAGGCAATAATAAAATCGAGTGCAACACTTTCGGTTTTTTTTTAGAAGAATCAACTTGCTCTGGAATAACGCAACAGGATATAATGCAAATTCATCGCATTAACGAAAATCTGTTCATATATGTATATACAGGGTGACTTGTAATCCGACCTATTCCTTGAAAGGGGTTATTCTAAAGTTTTTTTTACAATGTTTTTAGCTATGACAACCAGGGGTCAAAATTCAGTAGTTATTCGAGTTTTAAGGTTTTTTTTTTCGAAAAAACATTGTCTTTTGACCTTAAGGTGACAATTATAAAAAAGGAAATGCATTATGGTATCTCAAGTCAGCATGTTTTTTTTTTTTTAAGACACTTCGCGTAAAAATTACAGACATAAAACAAACCTTCCATTGAGACACACCGAACTGGTTAGCCACAACTCTTGTCGAAGTAGTGCCGTCTGCCTGAAAACACTCCAGGATTTGTTCTTCTTCAACAGCATTATGAACTGGAGGTCTTCCATCATCAGCTTGGCGTCGTTGAACCGACCCGTTTCTCGAATACGACGATACGTTGCACCAAAGACGCTTACATCAGGTAAACGACGATGTGGGAAATGTTGTTATACTCTACAGCACAAGATATCCGCGTATTCTTCAAACTGGTACGTTGCCATTTGATAAAGATATTAGTCAACTAAGACGTCCGAATTGGAAGGATAGTTGAAAGTAACTGATTAATTATTTTATGAATGATGATAATGAAGACTTAGTTAATCTGAAGAAGATTTGAGAGAAAAATTTTAACAGCTGCCGAGAAAATGAAAGACTGTGCGACGGTGCTTTATTATGGTGCAAAATCCATGAATTTTCTGCCCACAATTCTGGTCTCTTTCGGCGAATTGTTTCACGCAAACGTCTCATAACGCCCAAATAATGCTCTGTTCATTGTCTGGCCTTCTGGCAAAAATTCATGATGCACTACAACGTTGTAATCCATGAAAACCGTAAGCATTGCCTTCTTTTTTGACTGAAAACGACGTGGTTCTTTTGGTCTCGATTCATTTGGTAAACGCCATTCACTTGCCTGATGTCTGGATTGCGTGTCGTAATCATAAACCCACGTCTCGTCTCCAGTAATGATCCTTTTGATGAATGTGGGATCGGATTCAGCCTCGCAAATCATCTCATTTGCGACGTTAACACGTTCTCTTTTTTGCATGAAATTGAGGTCTTTTGGCACCAACTTTGCTGCTACACGACGGAAACCCAAATCATTAACCAAAATGTCTTGGACGGATCCAAAGGCAATTTTTAATTCCTCCGCCATCTCTCTGATGGTTAATTTGCGGTTATTGACCAAAATTTCTTTTACTTCATCAATGTCGATAGCCTGCCACTGCGTTCATCATTTTCGATTGACTCACGACCTCTTTTGAACCGCTCGTGCCACTGGTAAACGACCGTTTTCTTTAGAGATCCGTTGCCGGATTAAATCCATTTTTTACGCAAAATTTAATACAAGTTCCTTGTTGCAAATTTAAATTCATTTCTAAAATTGTAAAAAATCGCCAACACACACAGAGATAGATGTACTCTTGGCTACGTAACTTTTGCAAATGTCAAGCTATGACGCTAAGATTTAGAGGGAATGTCAACAGACGTACCAACTTAACAAAAAAAAAAACAGAACTCAAATCGGAACAATGAAAATGCTACACGGTGGTTATTCCGTTTTGTTTTTTTTTTTTTTTTTTTTTTTTTTTTTTTTTTTTTTTTATCAAGGTGGTACATACATATATGAATCTGTTTACGCCGATATGAAAAACTTCAAATATTTTCAACCCACTCTGATTGTCTTCTACTGCAAAAGGATTTGGACAGATTTTCCATTTGGTGCAAAAAGAAACTTCTTGAACGCAATGTTAGCAAGTGCCAAGCTATAACATACACTCGTAAGAGCTTGTTAACCTCTCCTCATACGTATTAAATTCTTAATCAACCTGTTTAACCTTAATAACTGAATTTTGGGATCTAGGAAAATAGTGAACTTTGAATACTATATATTTACTGTACATTATCCTTTTTTGTTCACTTAAGCTTAGTTTGTAGTAGGCCAAACGACTAATTGTGTCAACGTAAAGCGTAACTATAATATTTTGACGCGTTTTTTCGGTGTAAGTTATTCATGGTTGAAATTTGTACTAAACTGACTTCCGAATAGTGCTTACTGAAGCAGATCGGTTGAGAATTGTCACATTAATTAAACCTTTCTATACCAAAACTTCAAATTCCACATGAGCAAATATAAAAAACAAAAGATAGAACAGAAATAGATACTTTATTGGACTCTGTTAAACACAGATACCCTGTGTATCTTTTCTTAGCCTTACCAAAGGTGCTTTTGTTCTTACAAAAAGACTTTTATAATAGGCAACTCGATGGGAGGGTAAAGGTGATCTGCTGCATGGCCCTTATCCGGCCTATGCTTGTATTTGGTTGTCCCGTGTGGTTTTACGTGAGAGCAAGTCTTTTGGAAAAGATTTGGGTGTTTGAGAGGGCTTGCCTTACGACTTGTCTTCGCCTATAGAGTTCACCAGAGTCTGAGTACATAGAATTCTATCCTAACGAGGTCTTTTACAATAGGGAGAACCTAATAAGAGTGGACAATTTTGTTATTATGTTGATTCGAAGGCACATTGCCAGAGCAATGACCTCGTCGAATAACCTGATCTACGTGGCTTACTACACCAATTATACATATGTATCACGAGAGAGTGCGCTTTGACCGCTTTATTCCGCGTCTTCGGTTCAGGGCGATATGGATTCGCGACATGGGGGATATTGCTCGGCAGCACCAACAAATTTGGTGTCTAGTTGAAGAAGCTTCGTCGTCGAATCCCGCCAGCACTAGATAGCTCTATAGGAAGCAAAGTTGGTCAGACTAATTTCCTTTAGTGGCCGGCTTATATAGTTTTAGGTAGAATTAGGTTAGATTTAAATAAATATAAAAATATAAAAATAAAAAAAAACAACAGATGGAAACTTCTTTCTCTAAAATAAGGAGTAAGGAGTAACTGTATAAAAAAAAAAAAAAAAACAAATATATTTTTTTTTAGGTAGCTTGTAAGTTTTTAATTTTAAGTTTTAGTTTAAGGTTTAAGTAAAAAAGAAAAAAAAAATACGTACATATACCAAGTTATTTTTTATAAACAAAATTATTTTCTTAGTTTTAAATAAGTAATAATAAATTTAATAACATATATAATAAAAATGTACTGTAACGTCGAAAGACATTATTGAAGTATCATGCTTAACTTAGAGTGCCCGTTAATTAAGCTAATTTTTAAGCATTTTTTGTTTAGCATGTAAGAGTTAATGAAAAATGAAATCATTTCCAGTCCAGTCCAGTCCATACAGTCATCAACAAAAATGAAAATTTGCATTTTTACGTAAATTAATATAATTCCAATATTTTTTACGAATATTACTGTGTTGTTGCCAAAAAGGACGAAAATTCATTCCACAAAAGTGAAGGCACAGTGAATAAAAATATTGTAAAAGAATGTACTCCCATATTTTTGATTTTTGGTTGCTCCCAATTATATTTGTTGCACATTTTGTGATTACGCAGTATCATTTGTTGTGTTTATTTCTTGAAAGCAGCGTCTCCAATTTGGGAATACATGTTAAAATGCCGTGTAAGGAGTTAACGGTAGAAGAGCGTTCACCAAGGAAAAAACCTTTGATTTCGCTTAAGAACCGATTGAAGAGAATTAAGTTTGCCAAAAGTAATTTGAATAAACCTGACGACTTCTGGAATAAAATAGTATTTTCAACATATTCGAGTCAGATGGTCGCCTTCGTGTATGGAGAAAGACGGGTACTGCACTGTATAATAAGCATACCATAAAAACAGTAAAGCACGGAGGAGGTGGTATCATGGTATGGGGATGTATGTCGGCAAAATGTGTGGGAAAGCTGCATTTTATAGACGGTATAATTAACCAATACACATACATAGATATTTAAAAAGAAGTGTAACCATAACGGGTCTAACGGAGTCGTATTTTTTCCAGCAAGACAACGACCCAAAACACACTGCCCATAATGTTAAGATGTGGATCATAATGAACAATGCCCATATGTTTATAACACCTCCGCGAAGCCCTGACTTGAACCCTATCGAGGATATTTGGGAATATTTGGAACAAAAGATCCGCCAAATAGAGATTCATAATAAGAACGATCTCAAAACTGCCTTACAAGAGCAGTGGGAGAAGATTAGCCCAGAATATACAACAAAATTGGTCGAATCAATGAACAGGAAACTACAAGGTGTTCTTAAATATAAAGAATACGCCACTAAATACTAAAAAAGTAATGTTTCATTATGAATAAATGTATTAAATATATAACATAGTATTGCCGCATTAAAACGAAAATATTTCCGTTTTTTTTTTTTTTTTTTGGCAACAACACAGTAATATTCATAACAAATATCGGAATTATATTGGTTTACATAAAAATGCAAATTTTCATTTTAATTTTTGTCATACGGGATAGTTTGGGTGGTTTTTTTTTTTTTTTTTAATAGGAGCTGTGCCTTCACTTTTGTGGATGACTGTATATACACGTACCTACTGGTATATTGTACGTATATGGTATACATATAATGCAATATCTTGTGCAAACAGCAGAATACAGG
The DNA here is from genome assembly GCA_907269105.1 of Volucella inanis. Lineage (NCBI taxonomy): Eukaryota > Metazoa > Arthropoda > Insecta > Diptera > Syrphidae > Volucella > Volucella inanis. Next base: position 203,764,931 of record OU026153.1, on the reverse strand, counting down.
GAAAAATTCCAACAAGCAGTTATAATTTAAATCCTAATCCTCTAGGTGAATATTTCAAAAATTTGACATTATTGTTGCAAAGTTTACATTTCAACGCCAATTCTGTAGCACCAAACAACATAGCGAAACTGATTAGAACGTACTTGAAACTAATGTCATGGCTTACTTCAAAGTCGCTGTTATCTTTCAGTTTTTCTGCATTTGTGATCACAAAATTAATATCAGATTTTACAGTATGTTGATTACCATGAAATGATCTTTTTCTCCCACCTTTATTCTCATGTCGACCTTGGCTAAAACGCTTGTTTCCCATTTTAGAGCAGTGTGCACTCGTCGAGCTAAAAACGGTTACTAAAGAACTGGTCGAAAATCCTTCTTGTCAATTGAAAAGGTTTGCTTTAATACGCATACCTGCGTACCCTAGAATAATAAGAGGTAACGGTCACAGAACCCACCGCGCTGGCGCGTCAACACTTTTATACGCACTTCTTTTGGCTATAACTTTGAAGATATTAAAAATTTCGGTCTAAAAATTTTAGGTTTTTTCCCGAAAAAATGTAAAAAAAAAATTTATTTTTTGAATCCGTCACACCGGACTACTACTTTAACCTATAAGCCATAAATGATATATCCTCTGTATCTTTCCTAAATCCAGTATCCATACACATGCCCATTAGTATACGTACGTATATATACTGCATTACCTTATGCAAAAAAAAAAAAAAACAGAACACCAGGAAAAATTCCAACAGGCAGTTATAATTTAAAAAATATGCTCTGCTTTGACTGCATTACGGACAGAAAAAGAAAACAGAAAAAGAAAACAGTAAAACAAAACAAAAGAAAAAAAAAATCCAATATAGGGTGTCCCATCACAGATTTGATTTACATAAATCGAAAGTATTTCATTTTTTTATACTTCCGCCAAATTAACAAAAGCTTGCAAATGTAAGTTTTTTTTATAGCTTTGTTTACCACTTTGGCCGAATCTAGAGATCGAAAGTGTTTTGTGGGTAGACATTCGATTATGTATGTATATAGATCGTTTCCAATTAATCTACGAAAAACAGAATACTGTGTTCGTTGCAAATGTTTGTATTTTAAAAATCCTTTTAAATTGTTATAGGATCCATGACGAACAAAAAGCAGATATAGTACGATGCTCGAACGTTCACCGATGTAGTTAGAAAATCCTGTCAATAACTTGAAGTTTCTGTCAATCCTAATAAATTTGAAGTGCTGATTTTTCAACGCCACCGTATATTTAAAAAGTAACGCGCGAACGAAAAATATATGGTAGATGCGGGCGGTAATAACAGCAACATAAAGCTGACGAAGACGCACCCTATTCACCCCAATGAGTAAAGTAAAAAAGTATTAAAAAAAAGTATTAAAAAAAAATAAACAAATAAAAAAAAAATCACTACTTTGCATTGTTGTTGGTTGCCTAATTAAAATTATTAATTGCTGTAGTCCAAAAATAAAAAATTTTAAATTCACCAAAAAATAGTCCACAAATCATTTCCCACTTTCAATTTAACATTTATAATTTATTCTTCTACAGTTCCCCCCTGCAACAATGATATTAAAAAGAAAAATAAAAAAAATATTAATGCAACCCTTCGTCCATCTTTGTCGACAAACACACAACACCTCGAATTTGGCGCCAACTTTCGAAGAAAACTCGGGCAAAATTCCACTCGTTCGCTCGCAAATTGCCAAAAGAAAAAAAATTTAAAAAAAAAATTACCAATCAATTCTCGAGACAGGGTTAAATAATTTCAATAATTTCTCCAAGAATCCACAAAATACGGCAAGTCGCAAAAAAGGTGACGCCGAGTACAAAAAATACGCCATTATTAATTTTTACAATTTTTTCTTTCGCCAATGAGGACGAAAATTCCAACGAATTGTGGAGATTTATAATTTTTTTTTCTGCATTCACTGATTTCAAATGAATTTTTTCTGTTTTTTCTCGAAAAAAGCAAGCAAATTATGAAATAGGTAAATTGTGAAAAAAAACTTACCTGTGAGTTCTAATAATTAATAATTAAATAGAAATTTTCTGCTGCTTTGTTTTTTTTTTTATTATTTTTTCTGCTGCTCAAAATGCGAAAGAACACCACACAAAAGCCGAAGCACTACTTATTCAACCGAACGCGAAAAAAATATGTTGGTATGTTCGCGCCGGTAAACGAATTCGTCCCAAAAGACAGCTAGCAGAGGAGAGAATGAAACAAATCTAGTGGTCGTGGTAGTGTTTGGAAAATGAAGTTTTATGCGCCATCTTGTGGTAATTTTTATTTTTACATGGGCGATGCAAGATTTTAAAAATAAACTCATTTGAAAAACCAATGTCAGGGCTTGACACAATTTACTCTTCCATCGTTGCATAACCATATCCTCTCGGTATACGTAATTTGTACGTTTTGGTTGAATTAACAGAAGGGCCCAGCAACAGATAGACACAGACTATAAGTTTCAGTCGATCGATGTGGTAAATTCATGTCATCAGTCCATGGAAGTCCAAGCAAGGTGAATCGGAGAAACCAGCGTTCTACAGCTTCTACCCGTAATATGTATGTCCTGTAATAAGATTTGGCCAGGGTATTCAAAAAGGGGGCGACCAAATGCTATCAAAATGTTTTTTTTTTATACTAAGCGCATGCTCAACGAATTAAGGAAATTTAGGGAGGAAGAAGAGAGAGGTACCGATGCACTATTAAATGTTTACCAGATACAACGACTAGCAAATAGAGAACTCGGCAGAGCATTTCATAAGCGAGTTATACGAGTTAGGAACGAATTACGATATTTTAGAGTACGTCCGAAAGTGGGCTTGAGAGTAAGCTGATGAGAGCGTTCATAGCGAGAAGGGTGTTATGGTTAAAAGTTTGAAGAAGCGGATTGTTATTGGCAATTTCAACGGAGCACTGCTGTTGAAAATAGTGATAGAACAAGATGAGGCAAGAGACGTTGCGTCGGTGTTCGAGCGTTTTATAGAAGCATCTGACCAGATGTGGACATTGTACTTCATTGTCGGAGACGGAACGGAGCCCTGTGGTACACCAGTACTTATTTTGTGTATATCAGACTTGAAACTATCCAAGAAAGTTTGAATTGAATGTTCCGAAAGGTAATTTCTAATCCATTAAAGAAAAGAGTTGTCGGTGCCAAATGCACGCATTTTCGACAAAAGAGCCTGATGCCAAACTCTGTCAAAGGTCTTAGAAATACCATATTACTTGATCATGTATAGATCATCAATGTACGCTTTGGTTGCACTCTTCGGTTAGATATACCGTCAAATCACCAGTGGACATGTTGCTAGGAAAACAGTACTGCCGATTCTTGAGAACTTTTCGTATTTAGAGATATTTCATGAGTTGATGGCTTATCAGCATTTCCATAAACTTGGAAAGAAGGGACGTAAGTACAGTGGGTTCGTAGGAGGAGAGAGAAGAAGATTCGATTATTTTAGGGATGGGCTGAACAAATGCAGTTTTTTCACTGCTCGGAAAGAGACCTAAAAATTAAAGTGATTTTGCCAGCGAGAAAGAACACCTCTTCAGAAGAAGGGGAGATATATCATCTGGACCAGTGGATTTGTGTATATTGAGATCTTTAAGTACTCTTGCAAAAGTGGATTAGTCCCATTGACGACGAGAAGTGCTTTGTCCTGCCAATGGCTTAACACGGTACTGCAGCGGAATTGTTACAAATAATCGATATTGAAAAGCATAAAGAGTATATTGCTTTAGTGCAGGCTATCGAGAAAAGGTATGGGATAGCCACATGTGGGAGGTTTACAGGACTCAATTGAAAATCCGAATGCTTTGGCACATTTGTCATAACTCACAGCAGGCCAGGAAATTACCGACGAAATGGCAAAGGACGCATTCATCAGGTTAATCGTTGATTCGAAGATTCAGTCAGGAGTAAAGGTGACCGGGAAAAGAACCCTTGCAGAAGCACTTGCTTTCGCTCTGTCTATGAAGCAGCCAATCAGGCTTCCAAAAGAATATATTTGGTCAGGAAAGTAGCGTCTGCGGGAAAAACGAAGGGTACGCTGCTGAAACTGCGATAAAGTAAGACATTTTCAGGTGCATTATAAAGAACCGGTACGAAGAAAAGGCTGCCTTCACTGGGGTAAAAAGGAAATAGAGGCAAAAACCTTCAGAAACCAAGAAGCCTAGGTTGGAATCTAGACGACCCAGATGACCAGACTCGTTCTTCCCAACAGGCAGATAATGATATCGAACCAATATTAGTCTGGAAGGATTACGAGGAAAGACCAAGTTGCCAAGAGATATCGGACCGGACCGGAAATTTGAAGGCACATTGGACATAGTGGAACTCGCTTTGTGTGCAAGATGATTTGCTGAAAAAAAAAAATGGGAAAATGCAAATGGAACAACATCTCGTATGCAGCTAATTGTGCTGCATGAAATACATGACGGAATCTCAAGAGGTTATTTGGGAATAAACACAACGATGGAGAAGGTATGGGAGCGTTTCTACTGGCTAAGCCTAAAACAAGATGTCGGGAATTAGTGCAACAAGTGTATAAGGTATGCGGCTACCAACGGCCCAAAAGTAGAGCCACAGGGACGAATGCAACAATATAATGTCAGAACAACTTTTGAACGAGCAAAAGAAATACGAGGTGTGTCCAAAAAGTAAGGTGACTTTTGCAATATTGCGTGTAACGAACATTTGATTATCATTTTTTTTTTGCTGTGTTGGTACACATGTCCCAAACAGTTACAAGCATATATCATACTTAGTTGTTTTTTTTGACAGATAAAAAGTTAGACGTGTTTTGGTGTACTTGGCGATTTTCAATTATTATGAAAAATGGAGCAAAGAATTTGCCTAAAATTTTGTGTAAAAAATGGAATCAAATGCTCTACTCATCCGCTCTTCCCACATGGTAGAGAGGATGACAATGACGATCCTCGCTCTGGACGCCCCAGCACATCAACAAAGATAATAACGTCGAAGCCATGAAAAAAATTGTTTTAGAAAATTATCGGATTACCATAAGAGAGTTGAAGAAGTTGGTCGGTTCGTGTCAGAAGCTCTTAAATGACTTCAATGATGATCCTGACTTGCTTAGAAGGGTCATAACTGGTGACGTTCAGTTCTGTTCCCAAACCTGAAGATACTTATAAAAGGACGGAGATTTGCAATGATTGAGCAAATAAAAACGTCATCGCTGGAATAGATCAAGGCTATCCCAAATATCGAGTTTAAGAAGTGTTTCGAGAATTAGAAGAAGCGCTGGCACAAGTGCATAATATCTAATGGGGACTATTTTGAAGGCGAAAACATTGATGTAGACGAATAAATAAATATTTTTTTCAATAAACTAAAATTTTCATTATTTTCTGAACACACCTCGTTTTAATATGTTCGTCATGTTACACTTACTTGAAAATGTTTTATTTCGGATATTTTACAGCGATATTTTGTCCCTATGTCATCTCGGAATAATGTCCATTAGTAATCAGCAATCACAATAGAACTTTATCGCTTTTCCATTGTTGCGACGTCCTGGTGGAATTTTTCTCCATGTTCGGCGCTTACTGCACCCAAATTGTCCAGAAATAAATAGCGATGAGCATACAGAAAGTGAAGCTTATGTGACATGTTACATCCCATTTCCTTGTAAACATTGAGCAATTCGGTTACAAGATCTTTGTAATTTTTCGGCTTTCACATTTCCAAGAAAATCTGTCCCAACAGTTTTAAAAGCTCTCTATGCTCTTAGTTCAACATCAGCTAGCATGTTGTCAAATTCACCATTTTTCAAAAATTTCCGTATTCGTGGTCCAACAAATATGCTCTCTTTAATTTTTGCCTCACCAACTTTCGGCAGATGCAAGAACGAAATTGTTCATTAAATCCAATTTGACATGGAGCGGTGGTAGAAATACTTGTTTAGGATCATCCGGAGTTAGTGCTCTTTCTGTATATAATGACGACTTCGCGCACGGCTGTCCCATTCACACAGAAAACAGTAGTGTTTCGTATAGCCCAACTGCAGTCCAACAAAAAGCACTGTAACTGAAAAGATTGACCACTTATAGTCTTTATAATGAATGTGTTGTAGGAGAAATCGCATATTCTCGTATAATTCCTTTAATAAACAGCGAGAACTTTGGGTACAGTAATTTTACTTGAATCAACAAATATGCTCCAATTGCTTGGTTCATGTTTCTGTCCTAACGCATCAAATAAGTATACGCATCATGCAGTATATTCCTTTTTTTTTTTTTTTAATCTGGATGCTAGGAGTTCTGACTGAGATTTCGCTACTTTTAATTCTCTAACCAAATCACTCAATCCAACGATTGTAATTAAATGCGGCTTGGTTGAACATTGTGACGTTTGAAAATCTGGATCACTGTCGATTTCCTGTTCAAATTGAATATCATCATTAGTTGAATCATTTAGGTTCTTCCTTCAAACTCCACGATCTTGTGGATTTTATTCCAGGATATTCTTCACTCGGTTCAACAGGCCGTCAAGCTGATGGTAAATTGGAATACTGAACAGTATTCTTGGACTTCGGGCCGATACCCTGTACGTGAGACAAAAGTAACAATCTCTAGCATGGTCTTTTGGTTCTCTCTACACCACGGGTAATGCAAAGCGCATATAACGTTTTGTACCTTTCTCTACTGTTCTCGAAGATTGTTTAACATATCTATTTAAAATTTCTGTAAAAATCAAATAAGCTTTAGAAGGATCATTTTCTTTAAGTACGTTTTACCAACTTTTCAAACAAAGTAGATTATTTAGTGCACTAAAATCAGTTTTAATGAGAGATGAAGTTTTTTTATTGTAAATGTGCACCAAAAATACCTTGTAGGCTCAAACATGCCATGTAATGATCGGTTAGCTAGATATCAAGTACAGAACTACTGAGAAGCAATCTTTAGAGCTTAAATAGGCGCACCGAGTAATGGTCAATGTAAGTACCAGAAGAGTCAGAAATGCGTATTGTTTTGTTAATGCATGACTCCAAGCCATACGATGATAACAAAAACAAAATATTTGCCAACTGGAACGGATTTTTCAAAATATCTACGATATCAACCTGTATCGCCCAATAGAATTATATCATTAAAAGACTCGGTAAAAAACTTTCTAATTCCTCGTAAAAGACGTTTACTAAAATAAATAGCTCATTGAATTTTTATATACAAATAAGTGTTAGTTTTTTATAATTTACTTTTATTTTTAAGATATCACAACTAAGCAAATTATATTGATATGTTACCATAAATATTTCGCGTCTTTTATAAAAGCGCCATAATTGGAATTCATATCCTGGAATTTAATCATATATTTTGGTGAATAAAAAGAAAATTGTATAGGTAATTCTGGGTAAAAACGAGACAGTGAGAATCAAGTTTTATGCAATTGACAGAAGGAATACTCAAAAAATTTACATCTGTATCCTGCATATTAATTAGGTGCTAGGAGATCCGCCTCTGAACAAATAATAATAAATCTGTCTGTTTGGCTGTTTGATGAGGACCCGGATTGAAAGATAGGTGGCGCTACTGAGTATATCATCATTGTTTTGACATCCATTTGAAAACATCGTGTTAGTGGTTTTTGCGACCGGTTCTTTTGAGATGCAAAACCTGCGAGGAAATCAACCCCATTATCAATAGTGTGTATGGGACCCGATGGGACCGTTTACCATTGGCACGCAGGGTTTCGCCATGGTCGCACATCGATTTTTTGATGAAACGCACCCAACTGGCCCAAAAACGGTTTACACAGAGTCACACATCTTAACTGAACGCGTTAGCCATATCCTGCACTAGATTTTGAGCATGAGAAAGCTTTTCGTGCGATGAGTGCGCGTTTGCTTACACCGGAGAACAAGCGCAATCGTGAGACCACTTCAAAGACGTGCTTGGCCCTGTTTAATCAAAATCCGTTCCCTGTGACTTCTTTTTCAGAAAGAAGTACGGGTCGAACGAAGAAGTCTTCGCCGCCGCGGAATAGTATTTTGCAGGCCAATAAAAGGCGTACTAGGTATACGGAGGGGTTAAAAAAGTTAAAAAAAAAATTTAATAAAGTTGCATTGTCATTTCTAATCGGAGTATTCATCAAACAGCTCTCGTATTTCCCTTGCACATAAGAACTATCCCGTCCTTAAACCAAGCATAAATAAACATTTTCCCTTTTTTAACCTTCTGTACTGGTTACAATAGATACTTTGTTGCACCACTTAAAAATTTAAATTAATTTTAATTTAATTCGTGCGGTTTGCTAAGAGATGGTGTAACTTGTATTTGTTATTATTTTTTTTTTTCACTCAAATATGTCGAACTTTGTGCCTGAAAAAGTGTTTTTGCGGGGAGTTCTTCTTCATTACTTTAATATCAAGAAAACTGCTACCGAAAGTCATCGTATTTTGGTGGAAGTTTATGGTGAACATGCGCTAGCTGAGCGAACGTGCCAAAAGTTGTTTGCATGATTTAAGTGCTGATTTTGGCTTGGAAGACGATGAACGTCCTTCGTTTGAAGTTTGAAGATGAAGAACTGGAAGCATTACTCGATAAAGATCGTTGCCAAACACAAGAAGAGCTCGCAGAATCTTTGGGTGTCACTCAAGCAGCCATTTCAAAACGTTTAAAAGCAGCTGGATATATTCAAAAGCAAAGAAATTGGGTTCCACATGAACGCAAGCCGAGAGACGTCGGAAGGCGGTTTTGCAAGTCCGAAATGCTGCTGGAACGTCACAAAAGGAAGTCATTTTTGCATCGGATTGTTACTGGTGATGAAAAATGGATCCAGTACGACAATCCCATGCGCAAAAAATCATATGTGAAACTCGGCCAACCAGCCAAATCAACGGCCGGCGAAGCCGAATATCCATGGCGCGAAGGTAATCCTCTGTATTTGGTGGGATCAGATTTGTGTGCTGTATTATGAGCTGCTAAAACCGGGTGAAACCATCAATGGACAACGCTACCGAACACAATTAATCCGCTTGAAGAGAGCAGTAGCCGAAAAACGCCCGGAATATGCGACCAGACACGAGGCAATAATTTTCCATTATGACAACGCTCGGCCCCACGTTGCTATTCCGGTTTAGAACTATTTGGAAACTAGTGGAAGGGAAGTCTTATCCCACCCGCCTTATAGCCCAGACCTTGCCCCTTCTGACTACCATTTGTTTCGGTCGATGCCGAACGCCCTCACTGAAATACGGTTCACATCAGAGCAGAATATCAAAAATTGGCTTGATTCATTCTTGGCTGCCAAGCCGGCTTTTGGGATGGGATCCACAAATTGAAAGAAAGATGTGAAAAAGTCATAGCTTCAGATGGGCAATACTTTGAATAATACTATTGTACATGTTTTTCTTAAATATCAACTTCAGATATATCTGCGCATACACCTTTTGAAAAATCATTGGAATTGTTAACAGATATAAAATAATTATAAAACAATACAATTAAAATAAAAAAATATTTCTTCTATCTCAAGCAGATGGCAATACTTCGCCTATCCTTTGAAAGTATAAAAAAAAAAATAAAAACAACAACTACACGCACTGTTATTCTTCGCATCCATACTATACATGTAACTAACTACACAGCATCATTAATGTATACTTCCCCTAACTCCAACATTTCAGATACAAATGTATCTACATATGTGTAGATACATATTATATTGGATTTTAGTATCCTGTATTTAAAGGCTTTATAGACATTTGAAATGTCCTTACGCCGAAGAAATGTAAGGGCAAGGACGCATCCTATAAAGCTAGTCAGACTTTTCCAAAGAATACGTGTAAAACAGAGAATAAAATCTTCCTCCCTGACAAGCTAATGCAAAACCAAAACGCGTACCTATTCCTTGTACATTAATATACAATTATGTCCGAATGTGTGATTCTAAATTCTATATACACATGTACCTAATTCCATTTTCAACATATATCTGCACATCTGCGTATTGAAAACGTAGCGTTGTGCACAGTGGTGGTGAAGTGGTACAGTGTATAGTATACATTGTGTAGTGTGTATTCCGTTATATTTTAGGAGTGCAATCCAAGACCGTCGCTTGAATATTTTTTTCGTACCCCAATAGAGTTGCTGTCGCTTGCTGTTCTCTTCTCAGCTAGAGTAGTATACAGGCACAAAAGATAAAAGCGCGATACGAGAAAGAACGCTTCGGTTTCGGGATAGAGTAGAAAATTGAGTGCAGAGTATCTTAAAAAAAAAAAAAAAAAAACCATTGAAAAATTCATTTTTTAATATTGGTGAGTTAAAAAAAAAATCAAATGTTTTTTTTGTTGTTTTTTTTGTACATAAACAAATGGTTATAAAAATATATCTTGAAGATAAGAAAAAAAAAATATGAACTAATTGATTTATGGTCATTTGTGGTTTATCCATAAAAGTGCAATCGTTTTCTTCCCTTCTTAAGAAAAAAAAAAAGGCCGGTGGTTATTTTGTGATTGAAGACCTATTAAATTTAGGCCCAAACACCCACCCATCACTCTTTAGTGCTATAAAAGAAAGAAAGAAAAAAAAAAACACTCCTAAGGAGCTTTCATGTCAATGACCTTTGTATAGAAAATCTCTACTTCTAAGTGAAAAGAAAAAAAATATAAAAAAGGTTCATGTTCATTTCTATCCAGGAAAAAGAACAAAATCCATCCAACAGCTATTCCATACAAGCAGAGAAAAAAAAAATTCTGGATATCGATTTGAATTTCTTGAAGAAACTGTACCCACCAAAATTATGGTGGCAAGTTGCAAATAATCCTCTTTTTTTCTTGCACAATCGCCATCATCTTCCGTGCTGCCGACGCGCTCCTTTCAACATACATCTCATCTTTAACATCCATGCAAGCAGTAAACAAAGTTCTCTAAATGGATTTTATGGATTTTAGTATCTTAAAGATGTGATGGTCCCTCTCAGATGCCAACAAGAGAAAAATAAGTGAATTTTCACAAACGAATGCTATTTGAAGTTCTTTCCATTAAATTTAATAGTTCAATACATCGATACACGAGCTTTTGATTCTCTATATTTACAATTTTTTATTTATTTCCGATATCCTTCAACGCTTCCGCCGTGCGCTTCAGCTGCTTGTATACTCCAAAATGAATAAAATTTTAATTCATAAAGTTTAATTAAAATACTGTTTATACGTGTGCAGAGCAATAAATCTACATGGCTGTATATGCATGTATCTGCACATGTAAATACATACATTAAGCTCTTTTTCTCTGAGAGAAGTGGATAGTTACTTGTAGATAAGAATGCATGCATGCCAAGAGAAACACGCGTATGGATTCAGTATACGGATAATTCATGCGCGTGGAGAGAATTCGCGCGTAGCTTCCTCTTTTTAACAGATTCTTTTGTTATCGCTGCTTGTGACTGCATTCTGCAAGATTATTTTCTTTTTTTTGCACATTTTTGTGCATCGTTTTTCTTTACTAACAACTTGAATGAGAGAGGAGGAGGATTCATAGAGGATACAACAAAATCCATTTCCATTCACAAATCTACTCATAAAGCAAAGTAGAAAAAAAAAAAAAATAATAATAATAATAATCACTAAAGAAGGCTCTACGATTTCGATCAGTGTGACCAGATACAAATATTTTCAGTTTACATAGAATTTTCTGGAATTTAAATGTTTTCCAAGCGTACCAAACACAATTTCAACTCGTTTTCAGATCTAATCGTATAAAATACTTTATGCAATCGTATTTGCATAGCAAAGTTAAACACAATACATGGTCTTCCAATGAAAGGGCTCGTTATAAATACGAGTACTCCGCTATTTTGCCACCTGTGCTATAATATTTTCACAGAGGACAAGTGGACAAGTAGAATAATGGAACGACATGTTTAAGGCTAACATCGCATTGAAATTGTGGAAATTCATTACAAAAATGCTGAAAATTTCGTTTTTCAAAAGTCTGACGATCTGAGTAGAACGCTAGTATCCTCTAATATGTATAACTGTTCTTTATTGACAGTCCAACTTATCCAATATACAGTATGCAGCAAAAGTCTTGATACCCCAACCCATATTCTCTTCATTGCAGGATATTATGTTATTAAATGCCTTCAAACAAGTTGTTTCTTTGCTCATAATATACGTTTATTTGTACTTTTTGAAATTCAAAAATAAAAAGCCAAACAATTCATTAAAAAAAAATAAAAATAAAATAATAAAAATGTTCCGTTGCATCCAAAAATAACACAGCCAAAGTGTTGATACCCTTGAAGAAAAGTATAACAAATCTTAAACTATGCTATAATTTTGCAAAAATAAGATTTACCTAATATTTGATTGGATATCCGTTGAATTTTTCAACTTCCTTAAGGCGTTCTGGCATCGAATGCGTTAATTTTTTTTAGATATTCGGTTAAAATTTCTTGCCACTCTACCAGAAGTAGAGTAGAACTGAAGCTTCGACGTTATAACATGTTTGCGTAAGCGTTTTTCTAAATGTTCCCAAAGGTGCTCTATTGGGTTGAGATCCGGGCTTTGTGGTGATGTTACAAGCAAGTGAGTGGCTCTATGTATAAAACCACATTTTTATAATTTGGGCGACATGTTTGGGTTCCTTGTCCTGTTGAAAGAAAGTAAAAATCGTTGACAATTCCCATTTTTTGTGCACAAATTTTCTTGCGCCCATGCGCCACATGGGCATAGCACCCCGGCGTTAAATCCCGGACCCTACAAATTAATTCCTATCGTTCCCTTGATAATAATAATAATAATAATAATAATATTTTTAAATACACTTCTTTGATTTCGTCGATTATGACTAGGTTTCCGACACCAAACGTGGATATACATCCCCATAGCATAACACCACCACCTCCATGCTTTACCGCTTTTCTTGTGTCTTTCGGATTTAAAGCCTTATTTGGTATTCTCCACACCTTCGAACGCCCATCTGAGCCAAAAATATTGAAATTTGACTCCTTTGAAAAAATTACCTTATCCCAGAAGTCAAATCCTTTATTCTTGAATTCCTTAGCAAAGTCCAATCTTTTCTTTTTATTTGTTTTCGCTGATTAAAGGATTTCTTCTAGCAGTGCACGACCTAAACCCCATTCTTTGTATGAACCTTTTGCTGCATACTGTATATAATTGTGATTCATACGAAGGAGGTCAAGCAACTTACACGAAATTGTTATGAAGGCAATTAATACTACAATACTACTACTATATATACCATACGAGGGCTGTTTGATGAATATCCAGATTAGAAATGGCAACGCAACGTTTTTAGGTTTTAACAGTTTATTTTTTAATACAGAGTATCCCAGATTAGCAGTATAATCCTTTAAGGGCATATTTTTGAAGTTCTGACGAACAAAAAATTGTATACCGGTATGGTTACAGCCCATCAAAGTGATGGGTGACCTCTAATTTGGAGGTGTAACCACTTTAAACGCTTAACCTTTTAAACTAGTACAGGTCTAAAAAATAGTAGCCGGAAAGGCCTAGGAAGGATCGAAGTTGTTTTAGCGGGAAATTCGAGATTGCCTCTATTTTATCAGAATTCGTTCGAATTCCATGACAAAAAAGATAAAAAATCAATACTTGCCATTTACTTTTTAAAGATTATTCATGTATATGTTAACCACGACTACGTTTTAAGTGGTCCATACGGAGAATCCAATTTTGAATCACTTTTTTCGAGCAAATTAACTGGTGTCTCGCTAATAACACGTGTAATGCTGTCTTCCAAGGCTGCAGTTGACGCTGGTTTATCAGCATAGACGAATAGTATGACGGATCTCTACAAAAAATAGTCTAAAGGCGTTGAATCGTACGATCTAGCCGGCCAACTCACGGGTCCAAAATGAAAGATAAATTGATCACCGAATTCATTTCTCATTGAACGATAGCGGGCACCATTGACGATAACGTTGTTCTCACGGTTAGGTTTGAAAAAATACGGACCAATGATTTCACCGGAACATAAACCGCGAAAAATAGTGCATTTTTTCAGTGAACTGGCAGTCCTTGTACTGCTTGAAGATATTCATTTGACTCATTTCAACCAGAAATGAGCTTCGTCTCTGAAGACAATTTTTGTTTAAAAAAGCGGATCTTCCTTCAACCTTTTGAAGACTCAATCACCGATAATTTGACGCTGTGACAGATCATTTGGATTTAGTTCTTGCACGAGCTGTATTTTGTATGGTTTTAGACCAAGATCCTTGCGTAAAATTTTCCACGGTCTTCGTTAACACTTGCGGATACAGCAGCAATATTTTCCTCCGTACGGACTCTGATCGCTATGGCTTGAATTGTTTGCTTGATTATTGAGACGACCGTAAAATGGTTAAAGTGTGCAAAAAACATTTTTCACAGAACATGAATTTTGATAATAAAATTCAATAATTTGTAAGCGTTTTTCGGGTGTAAGTCTTTCCACAATGAAATGGCAATGCTAGCTGAGCATGTTTAATTATGACACAAGTCGAGAATCACGCGTGAGCTGTCAAAAATAAACCGCATCTGAGTTATCCGCTTTTTTTGACCCTAGTATGTGCATAATCGTCTTGTTATCAATCACTAATCTGAATTTTCTGACATACAAGTGAAATCGTGTTACTTCAAAGATGATCGCTATAGCTTTCCTATCTTATTGTGAATATTTCTTTGCTTTATTAGATTGGTCTTTCAACACAATTTTCATAAACCTGTAATACAATAATACGGCCTTCTAACACGATGGGAGTTGCATCCACTGTAAGCTTTTGGAGATGGGATGTACCATCACAGTTTTCCAATGCTCTGGATAATGGGCATTATTCATTGCATTAATCAACAGGGTGGTATAAATGTCTACCACTTCCACTGGAAGATGTCGAAGCACAACGTTTGGTATTCTATCGGTGAGGGTTTGTTCCCTCACATTGGCGATTACATTTGCCGTATTCTTGTCACTGAAATGACTCTCTGAATCGCTCTCGAATCGCCAGTTCGCTATTCCATTTCGAAGGTATGACTCGATTTTCCAGGTCATGGTTCGGGCCAATGATATCATTCACCTTCTACATTTCCTGGAAAGTCGTTCTATAGCCTCAACCTTTTCCTGCAGATCTTCGATCACAAAGAAGTTGTCATCATCAACAGCCTCGTTCGTGTGATTTTAAGGCACGGAAGGTCGTTTTGACTATTCCTCCGAAATATTATATTTATTTGCAGGGACATATTCAGGTTGCTGGTGTTTACAGTCCGAATTCTGTTTTTCCACAAGCTTACAAGCTTACAGAATTTCTGTAATTGTCTTTTATTGATGTCTGCAGGTTTTTGATCGTCTACTTCAATGTCGTGATCTCCGGGTTATGTCTGTCGGTAAGCTGTATAAGGTTCTTAGTCTCGGCAGTAATTTACTTTTATGTCGGTGCAGTCGGTGCCGAATAAGTCTTCGTTGTGTCGATACCGAGGTATCGTTTTGTCTCGTCCACTAGTTTTCTCGTTTGGAAGATTTCTGTTGGACGGTGGGTAGATCGAATTTAAGGAGAGTGTTCAAAGCACCTTACTGCCTTTGAATGAATTCTTCCACTTTCGCAGTTTCGTTGGGAACAGTTATTTCGGTGCTGAGATCGCAATGTTAGTTAATACGCGTCAGTTCTATTCGTGTGTCGGACAACAGGAGATCCAAATATAACCTGTGGCTAGGAAACGACGAACGGACACTTCGTTGACCCCAACAATTGATGAGGGAACCAATGCTTTCAGCGTGACGAGGCCGTTAACAGAATGGCCCCCCGACCAAGTCAAGTGAAGTTCTACTGGACTTTCCTTTTCGTGTTTTTTGGAGGCATTTTATGTCTCCTAAATATGTGATCCCTTAGTGATCCACAGGGATCACGATTTAGGACAAAAATATTGACAATCACAGATGCTCTCTTATGGCTGAATTAAAATGTTATTTATTTTTGCGTTTTGACAACATCAAATATAGCTAAAAGCTTGCACTACCATTTCTTAAGGGCACACTACCTACGGTACAACCAAGTTTCTCACCAGGTAGGTCTGACCTAAGCTGGTTTTTAAGTCTGAGGACATTAAGATTCAGTTGTGTCATGATGGGTGTTTCTTGTGCTAACTGAGCCCGCTTGCCTTCTACCCCTTTAACCCAGTTTTAACTTATTCGGCAAGTTTTAATCTCTTTAGTTTGCGTAATGCTTTGAGGAAGTTGCAAGATAATAATGTAAAGATAGAAGAATCCTTTCTTGAGTTTAATAGTCTACTGGTTTCAATTGTATGCTCAACATAAATGTAAAAACAGATACACATACATATCTGCAAAAAATAAAGATCTTGCTTTTGTATACCACGAGAAGAAGCGAACTTCTATGAGAGGGTTTAAATTAAGAGGGCGGAAACATCAAGTTCCACCACGTTCTTTTTATTTTATAATTATGTTAATTCAAACAAATTTGTTAATTTTAGACTAAAAAAATTACTTTTCTTGCAGGTTTTTAAATTACAATTTTCTAATAGACAACAGCATGTCGGACTCGGAAAACGTTGAAGTAAAGAAACGTGGACGTTCATCAACTGCTGAAAAGGTAAGTCAGCCAGTATACAAAAACAATTTCGAAAATCGTTACCCTTCCGGCCAGGCAACGATAAACCTCTTTAAGCTTAGTTTACAGCTGATACAAAACGAAAAATCTAATACAAAATACAAAAATGACAACGAAATTAAAATGAAAAATTTTGTTCTGCTATCCATTTTACAGTGAGCGAAAATAGTTACTCTAGTACAATGATCGTACTTGATTAATACAACATGTAGTCTCCACTCACTTTTCGCATTGTTTGTTCTTGTATTGTAAAAGGTGATTCATCATGAGGTTTGATTTATAATGTAAAATAAAACACAAATTTGAAAGTGAACCTAAATTTTTTATTATCAGTTAAAAGAACAATTCATGGCATTTACTTTTTGAAAATGATATCATGTAAATGTTTGCCACAACTACGTCTGAGGTGGTCCATTCGGAAGGTCCAATTTTGGGCGACTCGTTCGAGCATCCAAAGCGTCTATCGTAGCTGGCTTATTCCTGAAGACCTGAGACTTTACATATCTCCAGAGAAAATAGTCCAAAGGTGTGATATCGCGCGATCTAAGCGGCCAATTTACCCTAGCAAAACGTGAAATTAAGTGCTCACCAAAATGATTTCTCAACAAGTCCATTGTTTCAGGCTATTAGAACTAGTCCATTTCATACTTTGTAAGTTCCTTTAAATGGAATCTTTCAGTATCTCAAAAAAAGGTGAGCTAGCGCTTGAATGGTAAGGTGCCTACAGTACCAGCACCCATAACATCAATGCCAAGTACCTGCAGCCTGATGCAAGCGTAAATCGGACATTCACAGAAGTAGTGTTCCGCGGTGTCGTCATCACTTTCACAACAAACATCGCTGAATGTTGTATCACTTATGCCAGCACATGTTAGTACTTAGCAAAAATTTAGTGCCCCGTCACGACGCTAGTAAGCAATCTGTAGACTTTATGAAAACCAACTGTCTATGGAAGTTCTAACTGAGAACGCAGGTTTGGGTCCTGAAAAACACTACTCTGAAATTTGCCTGGCAAGTTCATCAGCGATTTAATTTCCCGTGATTCTATTGTGATCTGGGGCCAGGCAAGACTCAATGAATTTATCCTTCTGACTATGCTCAGTCGTTTTGCGTCATCGCATTTTCTGTATATCGGCATTGAAGCTGTCCGTGAAGACCCGACTGCATTATTAATCCGGCTCAGATCCGAAGCCAGTCTTCGGCACAGGGAAAGTAGAACGGCACCTTGCAGACAACCTCTGATTATGCCCACCATCACAAATTGGCCACAGTCAGCATCCGTTATTAATGTCATATCCACGTATCCACCAGCTTTTACCCACAAAACTAGTAATTCATGTACTGTATGGTGTCTGGGGGAGTGATTATATAAGTTGCATTGTCGAAAGCCCCCTCAATGTCGATAAATGTCGTAGCAAGCAGAGCATGCATTCCCAGGGCAGTTTTGCGCTCATGGATCTCCACAATTCTCTCCCTTTCATTCAAATTGAAGGAAGACAGAATTATAGGTCTACAACTCTTGGCGAGCATGTAATACAGTTTTCCGATTTTCGGTATAAAGGATCGTATGATCTACAAGATTGCTTACTAGTCGGACATGCCACTTTAAAACCCTTGCTGAGAGTACCGTTCAGTGAGGTTCTGAATAGCTTCCTTTTGCTTTTGTTTTGTCCTGAGCTTAGGGGGAGCGTTGTCGAGCTCCTTCTTAAACCTTGTTCAAAGTTCTCTTCGGATTCCTTCTCGTCATCATCAAGTTCGAGACTTCGCATATGATTCTGGTGGATGTCCGATAATACTTTTCAGGGAGTAATTTCTTTAGCATATCTGTTGGATAACGTTCAGTCGATTAGTTGTCTTACTCTCGCAACAAAAATTAGCTGATAATTAACATTTTTAACATAAAAAAACTAATAGTCTCTTACGATTGCAACGGCTCGACGTCAAGCTTGTTTGAAGTATTTCTTCGGTATTTACAATTTGCTAGCTCCTGGATACGCAGAATACGCCAAGATTTCTTACCTATGTCTTCCTCCGATAAGAAATTAGCATCCAAACTGTCGTATTAATTTCTTTTGTCTTGTTTGGGACAGGTATGAAATTAAACCTTAGCAAGCAGAGTATACATTTTGTATCATTTCGTAAAGTGATTGATTTCTTCAATCTATTCCCCGGCAATGCGTTTGTTTAACGGGTAGATCTGAACCACATACTTTCTTGGTAGATTTCTGCCAGCTCACGCGCGCCGCTGAAACTAAATAGTGGAATCGAAGGTCCCAATAAAGCGCAACTAAAAATTTCTTACAATAAATCTTCTTTACTTGACATATGGTATCTATCAGATAGTACTCGTACTTTTTCTCTGGGTTCAGGTTGCAAAGCAATCAACTATTGTCAGTTGCACACATTGTAAACGTTTGCTAACGATTTATCTGGTTCCAAGGTACACAAACATTCTTCAAGCTTTCTCCGAAAACTATCTGAGATTTTAGCATGGCTGCTGGTATTGGCGTCCTAATAAAATTCTTTAAAGATACGAGACTCACAACATCCATAACTACATATATGCATAGAATACCGTCTAGTAGCACTGTCAAAGTTTGGTTTTTAGGGCCTGTAGTTTTTATCCTAACTGCGATAGTGCGTGTTCTAATAACAACAGCCAAGTTACGAGCCTTTTCAATTTCATATTTTTCAATTGGATATTGATTCCTAAGACTTGCGAAACAAGACAAGTTGGGTGTTGACAAAAAAGTAATCCTTTTATTTGCATTTGGAATTAAGCTCGAATCTTTCTTGCTTTTCTTCAAACTTCTATACAAATGTAAAAGCTATTCGCAGAGATATTTTCGTTAATGATAGCGTCAATGAGAAGGCGGCGGCCAGAATTTTCGAAGATTGCAAGAGGACATCGGTAACGGTAATTACCTGCGTTAAAGTTATTTTTTCTGATAAACTTACTAAGATGGGTGTACAGTCCGGGTTGGACCAGGCCCTCATCTAATGTGTCTTTCCAGCTAGCGCGGTCTTTTACCAACTGCCTACATTTCCGCATACGAAGTTAGCTGAAGACCTTCTTTACTTGTAGGTTAGGTTAGGTTAGGTGAGAGTGGCGGTTGGAAAACCAACCCACTTAAGCCTATTGGCCCGTTGTGCTGCCACGTGGATCTATGATCCTCTTATTCATGGAACCAATTTGAGCTTATGATGAAGCGCAGGAGACTTTCTGTATTCGATCGTTTAAGTCGTTGTAGAAGAAGGATCCTTAGGTGGAGTTTTCTTATCGGGGAGAGAGCTGGACCTGTACAGAGAAGGTGGAGGATTGTCTCTACTACAGAAATCGTTTGTAAAAACGCCAAACCTTCTTGCATGCTTGCCTATATGGCAGTGTCCAGTGATGACACCTATAATGACGCTGAAATGTTTCCTATTTAGAAGAATCAGACTCTTAGAGCGATTCAGATCCAGCAGTTTTAGAATTTAGTGAGACCAGGGTTTTGATAGCGGGCTGACTATCCGAAAAGATGCAGATATCCTTTGCTTAATAATCGCCAAAATTTCCGCCTGGAACACGATACAGTGATTTTCTTTACTTATATGCGCCACCTAAAATTGGGTCGTTGTCTCTATGCGTTGAAGTCGAGCACTTTTCGGGCCGAGACGCTACTAGGAGGTTGATATCGCTGTACACCCCGTACAGTTCGCTGTTGAAATGTCTCCTCCATTCGACATTGATGCAAACGGGGCCGAAAATTAACATAAGAACTTTTCCCTCGAAGCACCCGGGAGCATTTTCATCCGCTTTTCTCAGTCTCCAAATTTCAACACCATAAAGCAGGTCTAAGATGATCAGGGTCCTGTATTGGTTGCTCAAAAAAGGGCTTTACTACTCAATTACTTTCTACGCTTAAAGAAGGCGCCATTAGCAGGATAATGCAGTTCATAGCATAATTTCCATGCTGGTGTCGTTGTCTTTGTATATATTGTACTTTGTTTTTTCTTCGTTGACTATCTTTGGTACTTCTGCGCTCAAACAGTCGCAATCGCTGCACTGACAGGTCGATTCCTATTATGTCAATGTCGTCTGCGTATTTTTGAAAGATGGTGCCTCTAGGGTTGGCTTGCAAGTTTCGCGAAAAGGATATTAAAAAAATCACAGCTCGACGTATGGTCTTCTCCGATCATGTTGCTCCATGCATTGCCAATCGTTATCCTGCAGAGTCGAATGAACTTGGCAGGGATGTCAAAACTATACATGGCTCTGTATAGTTCGTCTCTATAAGCTCTGTTAATTGCTGTCCTGATTTCATCTTGATCGAGTGGACAGAAATATCGTCCGTCTTGTCCGATGTTGTTCGCCATCACCGTTAACAGTCTGCATAAATAATCTTTTCAAATTCTCAACACCGACTAAAGTTTTACTATGAGGTTTCCTTCATAGATTTATGTTCGGGCCTTACAGCTTTTGTATGTTCCTTTTATTTATTTATTTATTTATTTTTTTTTTTTTTATTATAAAACTTCCGAACTTCAATTCTTTTGGTAACATATCTTTAAAGCTCCGATCGAGAAGCTTTTGAGGAGGCTATTTGCTATCTCTTCCGTAGAGGGTTGTGAACACCCTTGGCATCACCGCTGTGGGGTAGGGCAAGCACTAGGCTACGAATTTGATTATACGCACCGACCGACTTAATTTTCAATTGTAGAAATTAAAGTTGTTGACACAGTTGATAAAGAATACTAGGAGCTTAATGCTTCAGTTATGGACAGCTTTCGTACCAGTTTTGCAACAAGGTTTCTTGAAATGAAAAGGGTTTAAATGGCACCGCATAATACAATTTCGTACCGGATCAAATCTTTGAATGTTGCCGTTATTATTACGACTATTATAATTGTTCTTTAATTTTTTTATTTGCAGCGGTCTCATGTATCGTCCAATTCGAAAAAAGAAGATAAACCTGCAGCCAATGCCGATGGTGAAACTCCAGCGAAACGAGGTCGTGGCCGTCCCAAAGGCACAACCAAAAAGAATGGAAACAAGGGTCAATTTAAGAAATCAAACAACGTCAAAGGACGCGGTCGACCTTCGAAAAAGAAAGACGATTCCACCGAAGATGAAACTGAAGGAAACGACGACGAGGAGGACAACGACGACGAAGAGAATGAATCGAATTCCGATGAATAAAAAAATATCGACTTTATTAATATCGATGTAGTATCGGCATTTGTATAAGTAAACTTAATCAATACAACACAAAAAAAAAATAATTTAAAAACGAAGTTCATTAAGTAATACAACAAGAAAAAAAAATCTACAATACATTAACTATTTATTAATAATGTAAACAAAGGCAAAAAGTATTATTTTCTTTTTCTCTGGAAAAAGAAACGAGCAAATAACACAATCGATTTATGTATGTATGTATCTTCGAAATTGAATTTTATTATGTACAATATTCATTAATTGAATTATTCGCATAGGCATACGAGTAGTGCAACACGACACGTGCTACAAACTCGTACTCGTATAACGTGCCATCATGACAAAAGATTGCTTATTTTGTCGTTTGCATTCCATTTGAATAATTAATTCCATTGATCAAAAAGTGTAAAACAAAAATTTAAACAAAACTAATAAATAAAACAACTTAAAAACTGGAGTGGGAGATCTTTGTTGCATTGAAAATGTATCTCTTATTTATAATTTCTATTTGCAGGCCAGCGTCTAATGATGTCCTGTGGTCTCGTTTTTATTTCATTTCGATCGACTTGAATATGTAAGATGTGTCGTATAAATCTGCGGTCATCCAACGCAAATTTAATCCTGCAAAAGCTTTTCAGGTGGCTCGGTGCTATCATATTGTACTTGGTAATACTTACTTTTATTCAAAGCGTGTTTGAAACGAGCGTGTCGCTTAAATGAATACTGCTGCTTGCCTTAGAGAAACAAAATTATTTTTCTTATAGACTTTTAACCTTTCTTTTATTCTTAAATTGATGAATGATTCACAATTATGCATAATCCTGCAGTTTAAACTGTTTTAATATATTGTCCTTACAACTTCTCTTCATAAGTCAACAGACATTGTCAATCGCATTGATATCTGGCGACAAAGATGGTCAACCTAACAATGGATATCATTATATTTTCTTTAAAGCCTTGACGGAAACGACTACGATATTTCGAATCACTGTCCTCTTGTAGGACCCAATTCTGGTTCGGAACAGCAGTTCATCTGATGGCAACAACTGTGTTTAACCATTCGTTGAGCATCGAAGTTCTCAATGAAGCTTACCAATTTTCCTAATAGCAACGCACAGGCATAACGATAAATTTTTTTCGGAAGTTTCACTGTTCATTGGACGACAATTTTATTGTGCATGTTTAAAAACGTCTGGAAGAATTGCTTAGAAAATATCTGAAAGTAATTTTGGTTCAACATATCGTCAATGTTTCCATGACCTTTTTACCCACTTTGTCTAAAAAAACTCTGACTTTCTGAAATATTTTCCTGCGGAAGCTCTGATGCAACCGAGACCGACTGTTTTTTAGAGTTTGGTAAAAGCAACAATAACGTATTTACGTGAAAGCTTATTCCACCAGACAATAAAATTGACCGTATCGTAGCCGTGTAGATCCACGGGACCCTTTGTCTTGCCGAAAGAAGGTGGACAGCACCTAAAGGCTTTCAACGTAACATGTTTAGTCTCGAGAAGTGTGTTAACCAGGATGACACTTAAATACTGTGCAACTTTTGGAAATTTGGATGATGAACTAGATAAGTCACACCAGTCAGCTGCCTTCTTCACGTAAAGAGAACAATACCAGTTTTGAGAGGATTGACTGAAAGCCCATATCTAGTGCACCAATCGTCGAACCCAACAAGACAGTCGTTAGACACAATCCAACGGACAGTACAGATATATCATCTGCAAATGCTTGAACAAAGAGGTCAGAATTATTCAGAGCATTGAGAAGTAAGTCGACTTCACCTTGCGGACAACACCTGTTTATCCCTCCCATTATATATTTGCTGCAGTCAGCAACCGTAATCAGTGTATTATTCACCACGTGCGCTTTTATCCACAAATATAATGATTTGTCTATACCGTGTTGGCAAGTTGCATTGTTGAAAGGAACTTCACTCTCAATGAAAATGTGTAACGCGTATTCCATCTGGTACAGTGCCCCTTAAATTTTGCCTACCAGGTTTTTAAGCGTATTCTTCTATTATTCCGCGTTGGTAATTCTGTTGCCTCTTAGACATAAGATGCATTCTCAAAGTAGTTTTGGGCCTTGGAATTGGAACTCGACTATACTATCTATGCTTTTCAATATCAATGAAGTCAACCTTATAGGTCTGAAGTTCTTTTCTGATTTTCACCGGTTCGTCGGTGTTTCAGTGACATTGTCAGGCTTGCAGTGAAAGATCTCTGTAGCATTACCAGCAGTTGATCTATACCTTATGCCATCGGTGCCAAAAACGATGGGAGATACCAGCTGCGGAGTATTATGTTATTTAGTTCCCTAGCAGCTTCGTTAATAGGAAATGGTTGTGAGCTGCTTCTGATTAGGTTACCTAAGCAGCGGGTCTCTGCGTTTTTTGAGTTTATCTAGCCTGGTTAATTGTCTCCCCTTTTAAGAACTTTGACTAAATCTCTTCGCAAAAGTCTTTAGTTTTTTATATTATTTTTTCTTCGATCTGGTCTACCTTTTTATAAGTTTTCAGGTTTCTTTACGAAGACGCTGCAGATCTGCGTTCTACCATGGAATGGGCGATCTGCAAAGCGATCTGGTTGAACATCCCAGCACGAAACATTTGATGAGCTTACTTTTCAGCTTCTGAAAAGGTTACTTCAGCTTTTTTTTTGTCCTTAGTTTAGCGAAGCACTATTGCACTTGCGTAGTTTCTTCTTAAATTGTGTCCAGTTGTTTTTCCGTGGATTCCTCTTCAACAAGGTTGAGACCTCGTATCCGATTCTGAAGTAGCTACATATGTATTGTACTTTCCACCCGATAATCTCCTAACTGTCGCCTATCGCCAAGTCGATTATTTTCTGTCCTACTTTCGTCGGCTGAAAGTTAACATTTCTGACAACCAGGTCAGATGATGTTTGAAATCTAGGAGATGATTTCCTCTCATTTTGCGTGATGAATTTTTTCGCTATTCGTTTCATAGCATAAATTTTAGTTGCATGCCTAAGTTTATATTATGAGAATGAATTCGGCATAAAAAGACAAGTTCTTGGTCCTTTCGATCAATCGTCATAAAAGTACGAGTAGTGGTGTGATACCCAACGAATATCCGAAACCACACATGCGTTTGTTCCACACCATTGATATCTCTACGAATATCTTGTGCGAGGTTT
Source organism: Volucella inanis (assembly GCA_907269105.1). Classification (NCBI taxonomy): domain Eukaryota; kingdom Metazoa; phylum Arthropoda; class Insecta; order Diptera; family Syrphidae; genus Volucella; species Volucella inanis. The sequence goes on along the minus strand of OU026153.1, from coordinate 203,739,935 downwards.
TGTATTTAATGCGAAAAGGCTCACACATAGAGAAGCTGTAGCTGATTCGGAATGTTAAAAGGTAATCTGACTAAATGTAATACACTGGGAAAGTACTTCTCAAGGTCCGACCTCAATTAGAAATAAAATTTGATTCCTAGGTTTTATGGTTTCGGTAAAAGCTTTTAACAAAATCAATAAACAAGGAAGAGACGTCCTTTTTCCCAATACTCTTTCCTGTGAGAATAGATTTTCCACTTTTCAGCATCGAGTCCAGGATTCTGGGTATATATTATAAGGGCTGTTTGATGAATACCCGGATTAGGTATTGGGCCGCAAAATATTCCGCGGCGGAGGAGTAGCACTTTTTTTTTCGCCAAATGTTATCGGTTTTTCTTCAAATCGGCGTTGAATCGTTGAAACGTGGATGACACCTCGCGCGTCCCAAAAACGGTTGCCATCAACTTTCCGGCCAAAGGCACGGTCTTCGCCCTTTTGGAGTACTTCCACCGGGTTAAGCCCATCATTTCAATTGTTCTTTGATTTCTGGTGTGTACCAATAAATCCATGTCTCATCGAGAGTCACGAAATGACGCAGAAACTCCTCCGGATTTCGATTAAACAGAACCAAGCACGTCCTTGAAGTGGTCTCACGATTGCGCTTGTCCTCCGATGTGAGCAAACGCGGCATCCATCTCGCGAACAGCTTTCTCATACCCAAAATTTCGTGAAGGATATGGCTAATGCGCTTAGTTGAGTTGGCTGTTATCTCAGCCAACTCTCGAATTTTCACTTGAGGGTCTGCCAATACGAGATTATTTATTTTGTCCACGGTTTTCTCTGTGATATTGTAAAAACCAAAAATCAAAAACCGATGTGCGGTCACGGCGAAACTTTGCGAATCCATGATAAACGGTTGTACGGAAAGGTGAATGAGTCCCATACACACCATTAAAAAAGGGCTTGATTTCCTCGCAGGTTTTGCTACTCAAAAACAAAAATCGGATCACGGAGCAATAGGTACTGCTCTTTTTCCATGGTCTTAAAAAACACTAACATGATGTTTTGAAATGGGTGTCAAAACCAAATTAAGCCATGGATTGTCACCAAATTTTTAAAACCGGTCTAAAAGCAGTTATATTAAATGATAGTATACTCATTTTGACTTAGTAGCGCCACCTATCTTCCAATCCGGGTACTATTCAAAGAGCCCTCGTAAAGACGCATCAATACATTCTCTGGATTTTACCGCGATATCAAAACGTACCAGGTAGAACATAATCCAATAGAGTCACCTTCAGACACTTTTTCCAGTGTCCCATCTGGGTTCTTTTAAGCCATTCTGTCACAATAAAGCATTCAAGGGAAGAAAAACACGTGTTTAAAGACGAGTCCCACGTTTGGCTTAATGGGTCTGCGAACAAGCTAAGTACTCATTTCCGAAGTAAAGGAGATCCAAAAGCGACTCTTGAGTGTAATAACACCCACAAAAATGCATTGTTTGGCTTGGTTTTGGCGCACTCAAGTGTAGGCGGAGATAAAGCACAATTTGTGTTGAGTTGAGTGTTGAGCTGTCTGCAAGGACTTCAGCAAGCAGATTGGCCTTGTCTAAAGAGCTGACAACTAGAATATCATTGTAAATGAGCGTTAGGATGGAAGATGAGGCAGAATTTCTGATGTCATGCTTTTTCTTTGAGTTTGATATTCTTAATCCGATGCGGGATAAATGAACTCATTCCAAAGAAAATGGTGTCTGTGATCATATCAGTATCGGCATCCACGTCGTTTTCAAGAAACATAACGACCAGTTAAAATCCTTAGCTGTTATGTCCGCTCAAATTGGTTTTCTCTTATTGCCATACGATTCTTTTAGGAATGTTTTCTGTAACTGTGTAGTATATGTACGAGAAATTAGCTGATCCGACAAGCCTAGTTAAAAAAGAGAAGTTAAAAAAGAGTCCAGAGTATTGGCGGTATGACTATCAACGTTTGGTATACGTGTGGGCTCATTTACAAGGTAGGTCAAGTTATTTTCCGCAGCGAAGATCTCAACACACCGTCCGTCGGGTGTTGTCTGTCCAGAAGTCCAAGCCACCCAGAACTGTGTATATTGAAATCGCCCACAATAATGAATTAAGTATGAGGATACAGCGATACAATTCTTTAAATAGAATCAGATAGCGCATCAAACTCGTTAAAAATCGAATTGCTGTCCAGTTTGGGGCTTCTGTAAATAAAGCAGTAGTGGATAGGTTTGGTAGGCTTCATCACTACGCACGTAAATGGCGAGACCGCGGTGAGAGAAGAATAATAGCACTATTTCGTAGGCAAGTAGCTTCACATCAGAGTGATCTGAGAGGTTTGAGCGGGGATCTGCCTGTATTACACTAAATGCCAAAACAGCTGGTCTGTATATATAGACACGGACGTACGCAGAAAAATGATTACTTTTTAGCCCACGTATGTAAGCTACGTCAATCCTGAATTCCTTACTAATAATCACAAACAAAGACAGAAAACACAAACACATACACGTTTTTCACAGGACACTACAATACTATTTGAATTTCATAACGCGCTTACCACTTTCTGTAAATTTCACTTGCTATATATGCTAAAAAAAACTGCAATAAAGTTTATCATATGATAACCAAAACCTGGATACACTTCAATAACGTACATATCTTCTGATTGCTTCAATATTTTCGCCCTCTTGCTGTATGTACGTGCCTCTTTTGCATCTTTTTGACCACAATACAATTTGTCACTCTTTATGAAAACGAACAAAATAAAGAATAAAAAGTTAACGCAATTATCGATAAAAAACAAACGTTCCTCTAACGGAAAACCGACGTTTCTAAAGACGAAACAAGCGTTAGTCTGAATTCTGAACACAAGTACTGCGCTCTATAATGCGTATATTGTTATTTCATGACGTCATATTTATCGGAATTGTTCCTATATAACTAACCAATTAATTTTGATATCTAAACGCTTCGAAATGTGATTCTAGTAAGTAGATGTCACTGCTACCCTTTCCAACAAGCAGCGCTGTTGTTATTTAACGGTCAAAATAGCAAACAACATTGTGTTGGTTGTTTCTGATTGGTCCACTTCAATCCAATCCGAGTATTCCATCTGTCTACCTAGTGTCCGAACCTGATTCGTTATACCTTCCTCTCTTTATCACTTTCATTTATATCCAATTTCACAGTCCATCTCCTTTCCCCTTACGACAAACTTTAAATATAGGACACGACAAACTCACCCTATACCCGTCTTCTTTGCACACGCATCCAACCCATACATAAAGGCAAAAAATATCCTCGCCATCTCTGTCTAATTTCGAATTTCCGACAATCTTGTATGGAGCCGCATATGACATTTTATTTAAACTGAAAATTTGCCCCACGATTTATTCGTTGTCTATCCTCTGAATCGTTACGCTGTTCGTGGTTCTTCTTCCACATTTTTTTTTTGTAATAAGAAAAAAGGTTTTTTTTTAAAAAAAAAAAACATTAAATAATTGAAAAGTATATATTGATAGAAAAAACAGCTAAAATGCAACGCGCGAGTGCATTATTATTTGTTGTGCTTGCCCTTTGCCAGGAAATCAGCGGCGAAGTGTATTTTGAAGAGAATTTCAATGACGGTAAGTTGAGAGACAGTTTTTTTTTGCTCTACTATTTCAAAGCTGAAAATTTGAAAAATTTTTTCGAAAAAAACTGAGGAATCTGCTGACGTGGGGGTTCCCCTATCCCAAGTTGAAACTAACAAAACTTTTTGTTTTCGATTTCGTAGATTCATGGAAGGAGTCATGGGTCTACAGCAAACATCCGGGTAAAGAATTTGGCAAATTTGTAAGAAGTTCTGGAAAATTCTTCAACGATGAGGCTGCCGACAAAGGTAAGTGGCTTTTACTTGTGCTCTGCGGTGTGCCGTGTACTTGTATGAATGAAATGGTGTATTGTTTTAGTGGGTGTATTTTTGAAGTTTTCTTAATTTTCTTTTTTGTTAAAAAAAAAAAAAAAAAAAAAAAAAAAACAACAACTAAAGCTAATTGGTAAATGTTTTCCTTTGCCTTTTGATCCAAACAAAATTTATAAGAACGGAGAATTCATAAATAGAACTGCAGTGTTCCACTTGAAAATCTGGCTGTTTCGATGCGATGACGTGGGAACTCAAATTTATTATCGCCAACCCAATTCATCGTCGTCGTTGTTAATTAGTTTGTTGTAGAGGCAACGTGTTAATTTTTTTGATAATTCAACCGGCTTGACTGTGTTAATTGCCAGTTTACTCTATATGAAGTGGTGCTATGTTGGAATATTGATTTGTTTGCTTACTCTTTTCATTTGTTTTGTGGACGAAGGGGCCAATGAACTGCATGAGTACATTTCAAAATATTTTGCGTTCCGTTACATAAGTCAGTTAGCTCTTTTACTTGTTAATTGGATGCTTAAATCCACTTAGACGTTTAAATATACTTCGGGCCAATGCTTCATTGTCATATCGCTTTAATTGTTTCGTCATCTACATTTCATTTGAGGCATGTGTTGCCCTGTGAGGTATTTTCTTTTGCCATCGTGTAACATATGATAGTTTGCTAGACAAATTGTCTCAGTTCTACGCACCGGAAGTCTTATAACTGCTGGCACTTGCCTATTCTAATTCTTTTTGAAATGGACGATCCCATAGAGGTGTGTCCTAAAAAGTGCATCATTTGTAGTTAACTAGATTTCTCTTCAGTGGGTCGATATCTGGGTGCTACCAATTTGTAGTAATATCAAGAAGAAATGAGGCTTTGCGGGAGCTGGCTTATATAGAGTCTAAGAGTTGTAGGGCCGATGATTAGAGCAGTATTAGTTTAAACGCAAATAAACAAGAAGAGAAGCAATAAATTAGTCGATAGTAACGTGTCCCAGTACTACTTTTTTCAATATACACTGTTGGTCACTGTATCAGATATTAATACTATCTTTGGGGAGTGCCTGTGATTCGGAATCCTTTCTGTAGGAAGTTAACACAGGTCCACCATGAAAAAGAACTGGTGGCAATTGTAGACTATTTGATTCAACAGTACCACTTTCTAGCGCAACGCCTATAATAAGTCGGACCTTTTTCATCTTTAGGGCGAAGTGCGGTATAAGATGACATAACCAGTGTTTCTATTTGGGTGAGCCACTCAGTGCCTGCATAGAATGAGGTCGTGACGCTAGTTCTTCGAAATAGATTGTCTTCCACATCAATTGTGCAGTGTATATCAATTCGCTTTCAAAGCAAACTTAATGTGGACTGAAACTGAATGTATTGGTTTCCAATAACTCGCGACAATTTAACAGTACTGGAAGCGGTTATTACTTTGCTATCGAATCCTTATGGGAATCCTGTACTATTACCACATGCCTTACTTAAAGGCTACGTGTACCGGCTTAGTAGATGGGTAGAACCAGAAGGTACATATGTTTTAGGTGTCATCTCAGTCTTTTACAAGTGCAATTTAGTTGTTTTCTTGAGGTCGGTCTCAGTGTTTTTGTTATTTCATTGTTTTCGGTAACTATTTCAGCATTGAGTAGGAAAGCTTTGTCTGAAGATTGTAACTTAAGCGCTATGAATAACTCTTACAAGTGCAAATTCGCCCTTGTGAAAGTCAATTTCAGTCGTTTTGCTTCTTCACTGTTTTCCGTTGCTTTAACGATGAGGCGTGTCATGTTTTCATTATTTGGTTTCTAAAGGTGAACACAACTGGTAAACTGTCGGCATTTCGAGCTGATCTGAAAGGGGCATGCTGCAAGAATTCAGACGAACAGTCTAGGGCAACTAAATATTATGCGACCTTCTAGTGTGCACATTTAACAAATTTCTAGCGAAGTTGGCAAAAAAGAAATCATTTCTCATTAACTTTGCGTCAAAGAAATATAACTTTCCAACAAATAGTCAACGTCAACGACACATTTCAACCCTGTTTCTGGTTATCTCTGCTGTTTTATGCAAATTTTGTCTGTCGAATTTCCAGTTTAAACTATACATTAACTACTTTTCGAGCTCTCGTCTGTATGTATGTATGTAGATATACGAGTATGAGTATGTATAATGTCAGATTCGACTGTGGCATTAAATTCACATTAAAGAGTTGGTGTATTGAGAAATTTGTCACAGTCGGTGAGTGATGATAATTGTTAAAATAGCCAGGAAATACATAATTGCCACCAACAAATTCCACCTAGCAATTGGTGTGTGCATGATTTAATGGTAATTAGTGCAGGTACCCATTCAATACCTTCTAAAGTATATTGCTATATGGTACTCATAGGTTGTTTAAAATTATCAATTTTGTATCTATCATTTGGTTGGTGGGATTTAGAAATAGAACATGATATCGTTGATTAATTGTTGTAGATAACATGCACGTAAGAAAAATCAACCCAATCGTGGGCATTTAACTAATGTTGAAATGTCATTACATATTGTAAAAAAAAAAAACCGATAAAGAGGTTCTGATTGAATGCGTTTCAAGAAAAATATCGTTTATTAAGATAAAATGAATTCGTTGGTTGCAAATAGTCTAAATTAGTAACACGAGTGAATACAATAAAACACTTGATAAGAGGAAGAACAATACACTTTAATGACTCAATTACTTCCGTCGATAAGACTTCGAAGATAAAATGAAGGTGAAAGGCCCCTATTCAATTTCAGTTGCTCAGTGGTATAAGATCTTTAAAAAGTTTTCTAAACTCAGTGTAGAAGATTTACAAAACAAACTTAATTCTCATCAACGGCTCAAGAAGTGAGTCATTAGAAAGCGCATTCATTTTTATCGGTTCCTAGGATAGCAATAAGCTGATTTTTCTTCATTTTTTTAATATAAAACCAGATAAGACGTAGTTTGCTTGAATTTGTTTTTGAGCTCCTAAGCTCCTAGACTTAACGCACGTGTTCGGCTGTTTAAACGCGGTTGCCGTCCGTCATTATTGATCATAAGGAGAGTGCGACTGTTTTATTTCAAGTGATCACTTTTCAGTTCAGATCTATGCTTTCAGTTAATCTGAGAGTCGTTTTTAGGTCTTACTAAAGTGCTACAGCTCGGGTTGGAATTGAGCTCAACTTATAAATCTTTTCAGTCAACGCGGTGTTTGTGTAAATCCCTCCAGTTTCCCACTGCGAGATAGCTAAGATCCCCTCCCATTGCGAGATATTTTCTTTACTTATCTGCGGTTACGGTTTGAAGGCTTTTCCAGCGAGAACGTTAATATTTATTTCCTCCAAGTGCCCAAGCCATTTCAAGCAACTGTTGAGAATTTTTCTGACCAAATCGATGTAGATGTTCAGGCTTTCAAAGCCGTTCAACGTAATCGGGGCCTAAAAACGGCATTCAAAACACCAAAAGAGAAATCTTCAATCGTCTTCGTTAAACATCCATGCTTATGTCCATAGGGCAGGATTGAAACAAATAGTGTTTCTTGGCAAAGCCTTGTTACTCAATTCCATTGTTAAAGCAAAGCAACAGCGAATGGGAAGTTTTCAGTTCAGTGAATTCTTGATACTCCAAAAACAATTTGAGTAAATCAGGGTAACTTTTTTTTTTTATTATATCACACAGACTTAAATTTGTCAGGTATTTACCTTGAGATAAAGAACGTTATATAGTGTCATATACGCGTAAAGATCATCTTACGGTTTAGTCTACAATTTTAGCATTCATATGCAGCTACGAACAAAAAAATAGCAGTGCACCTAAATCATTACCTGAAATCGCTGTTTTACTGGTATGTTTCGGATCGATGTCCTGCTCGATTTCGTCCGCTCCCGGCATATGGTATCATAATGTTTTGCTATAATATATCCATCCACGTATGAATGCTGGTATATTATAGTTTAACTCCAATATATTGTATCAAAATAGTTGTAGGAAATATACTTCCCTAAATCATGATACTTTTGTGGTGAGTGTAGGATCGTATTCTTCATTAGATAGACCCTTGCCGAGATCTTTTTTTGGTGTATAAAACAATTTAGTTCATCAGTTCACAAAATGTCACTCACTTGTTAATGGATTGCAACAAATACAATACATATTTGCGCACTTCTTGACTACGTGAATTTTCTTGGAAATTGGGGGTTTAAGGAGTCCCTCCTAGCGGTAGAACACCACACTCCAAATATATGTAGATCATTCACAATCTGGAAAGCCATTGAAAAAAGATTTCTTCTCGAATACCTTACCATGTTTTTCTCTCATTCTACGATAAATTTCTCTACCATGAGACACAATTTGACCACAAGATCCGTAAAGTAACTTGAAGAGACATCTATAAACCAATGATAGTGAATGCCACTTTCCAATAACAGCATCTATTTACGACGGCAAACATTTTTTTTCGACGAAAATGAAAATGTGGTCAGAAATAATATATTTCTTCCTCAATACCTTGTTTTATAGTACGCGCCGGTCACTAAATTTTTTTTACCTTTTCCAAGTTTAAAAAAAAAAAAAAAATAAAAAAATAAAAAACACGGTAATCATGGCCTTTGGTAGCAATTCGCCAGTGGACATCGATTGTTTTAGCTGGACTTTCACATCTGGCGTGTGTTATGGATCTAAAAAGAGACGAAAACTCGATTAGATTGCGCATGAATATGTCGAAAAACTGCTTCGAAATGGTTAATCCGGTTGGATTATGGCCCAAGTAACCAGTCGTTGCACCCAATACGGGGACAGCTTTTTCATATCCAAACAAATTTTCAAAATACTTGATAATGTGCCTCAAGAATCTCATGCGCCTTAATTCTTTCTCATAAAATCATTTGTAATGGATCTCGAGGACATTTAATGATCTCTTTAGTAATTCAGAAAACCGGGAAGCATTCTCCATAAAAGGTGACTGTTAAACCTTAACAAATTGATCAACCATTGCTACACTTCGACCACCGGCTGTACCTGTTGTTTTCATTTGCAATTTTACTGGTTATGTGCAGTACAGAAAACGCTGCTAAAAAAAACCATATATGAATATCAAGATCCTTTAAACTTTACAAGTTCCAAATGACAACAACACAGGTGATTTTGAATCTTGTCCTCCGTCTATTACTAACCGCTACCCTTGATTTCGTTGATCGTTGTCACCTTTGGCTGTTGGTGAGCTAATTTATGTGTTAAAGAAGTCATCTTCATGTATTCACAGCATCTGTTGTGGAGCAGCATTTATGATGGAGATATTTCAAAGGGTCAAAGGTTAAGAGACTTTCGCACTTATGAGTATCTACTTCTTTTATCCAACTTGTATCGCAATGATTTTTTGTCCATTTTGAGGTAGATATCTGGGTTTTTGGAGAATCTCAAAGAAGTCAAAGAATTTTAATCTTAACGGACTTCCAGAAAGTTTGTAAGCAAAAATATTCGATACTGACCGTAGGATTCTTTAAAAGAAATCTTTAGGCAACAGTTTACTTTTGAACCTACACGTTTGGTTGTCACTGAATACCTTCACTACCATATTCAATTTTCCAAACGTATGCCCTAAGCGCAGAGGAATAGGTTTACAGCATTCTTCAAAATTTCTATGGGTACCATATCGTGCAATTTGGTGCAGCTATTGTAGAGCTACGAATTTGTTTGTGGTTAATTTTGCATTCCCAGAAAAAGTCATATTTTTTTTTATTCTTTTGTCATTCTTTGTTCAAACATTCCATCTTAAATTAAACAATTAAACAATATGATCTACATTGTAAAATTATGTCGAAATGTCAAATAAACCACTTAACAGCACATTAACAGGAAAAGAAATTCAATGTGATAATTCAATTAACATATTTTTACACATCACATGCATCACAAGTCAGAGGGCAATGACACGTTAACTTATGATTTGCTTTTGTTTTCCTCTTTTTCAGGTATTCAAACATCAGAAGATGCTCGCTTCTATGCTCTCTCGTCAAAGTTTAGTCCATTCACTAACGAGGGCAAACCATTGGTTGTACAATTTTCTGTGAAGCACGAACAGAATATCGACTGTGGTGGCGGCTACGTCAAGTTATTTGATTGCTCACTCGAACAAACTGATATGCATGGTGAATCTCCCTATGAAATTATGTTTGGACCTGATATCTGTGGCCCAGGAACCAAGAAAGTCCATGTGATCTTCAGCTACAAGGGCAAGAATCACTTGATCAACAAGGATATTCGTTGCAAGGATGATGTCTACACTCATTTCTACACGTTGATCGTGAAACCAGACAACACCTACGAAGTACTCATCGATAATGTCAAGGTTGAATCGGGTAACTTGGAAGATGATTGGGACTTTTTACCACCAAAGAAGATCAAGGATCCAAATGCAAAGAAACCAGAAGATTGGGACGATAAGGTAAATTTTTAAAGACGCTTCTATTTTCTGTTCCATATTAATATTTTTATTTTTCTAAATTTGTAGCCAACCATTCCCGATCCAGATGATAAGAAACCAGAAGACTGGGACAAACCAGAACATATTCCAGATCCAGATGCCACAAAGCCAGAAGATTGGGACGACGAAATGGACGGTGAATGGGAACCACCAATGGTCGACAATCCAGAATACAAGGGCGAATGGCAACCCAAACAATTGGACAATCCAAACTACAAGGGCGCATGGCAGCATCCTGAAATCGATAATCCAGAATACACTGCTGACGAAAATCTATACCTCCGCAAAGAAGTCTGTACCCTTGGCTTCGATTTGTGGCAAGTCAAATCTGGCACTATCTTTGATAATGTGCTCATCACTGACGATCTTGAATATGCCTCCAAATTGGCCGCTAAAGTAACTGAAACCCAAGCTGGTGAAAAGAAAGAAAAGGAAGCCCAAGACGAGGAACAACGCAAACGGGATGAAGAAGAAGCCAAGAAACACGCTTCCGACACAAAGGATGATGATGACGATGAAGATGATGATGACAAAGAAGAAGGTGTACCAGAAGTGGAAGAAGACACATCAAACGAACACGATGAGTTGTAAATTTCAATGAAAAAATAACAAAAAAGAAAAAAAAAAACATTTCCACCTAAGCGTGTGCCGTTGTCATTTGTTTGTGCGAGTGCGCGTTCCACTGTTTTGTTTAGTTTTCTTCAGTTACACGTTTATCATAACAACCACAAAAAAAGAAAAAAAAAAAAAAACAACAAAGACTTTATTTTGTAATTTATTATTTAGAGAAAAAAAACAAAAAAAAAGCAACAAAAAAATTGTAAAACAAAATCTTGGGTCTGAGAACGTTCAGCATCCCTTCTGCATCCCTTTGTTCTTACCAAAATCCTAAGCCCTCCTCAAAACTCCCAATCCCACGTTCTCAATAAGTAAAATATATAATTGCTTATATTGAATTAAATATTTATATACATTTTTGTATATGAGATAAGATGTGAATATAAAAAAAAGAAAGAGTAAAGGAATAAGTTTAATCGAATGTATAAAACTCTTGAGAGGAAAAAAAAAACGCGAATAAACGGAAAAACAAAAAATACGTAAAAAAATGATGAATGTCGTATTTTTATTTCAGCCTTAGTTTTCTGCAAACGTCGATGGTTCTATTTTTGTTGTTCAAGCGGATATGAGTAGCTCGAGCAGATGTGCGATGTTGAAGTTTATTACTTGACAACGACGTAATCTTACTGTTGCAAAGTAAACAGCTTCTTTGCACAATGACGTTCGGAGTTTGAACAGGCAACATGCAACCAAAGAACTAGCTGAGACCATAAATTGCTATAAAGTGGATACCTGACACCGCCATCCAGGCAACATGGTGAAATAAATTGAAAGATTTTTTTTTGTCGTAAAAGAGCAGTTGCTTTCAATCAATTTAATGTGAAATTCTCCTTGGCTCATTTCTGAGCCTTGTCTTCCAATTGTGTTCCGAAAAGCCTCGGATACTTGAAATTGGTTTGAAGTGATGCAACGCCTTATCACTGCAAGCCCAGATACTTCTCCTCTTTCAATAACTTTGGAATAAAGGATTGCGTGCAAACCCGGTGGTGACAGACGCAAGCTTTCCTAACATTTTCGCCATCATATTCGATATGCGTTCTGGAGCCGTTTGTAAATACCCGCTTGCATTTTTTTCTTGGATTTCACATTTTAGCAGCAACACTAGTTCTGGTGTTATTGCATCGGTTGACATGTCTAATGGTTATCGAAGTTGCAGCGCGTTTTGTTTCAAAGAATTCACTTACATAGATGGCACCACAGTCCGGGGTGGAGCTGTCGTACCTTTGCAGCTAGCCTGGTCTTGTTGCTGTTTCTTTTAGTTGCACATATGCGGTTGGGTAAGGTCCCCTTCCACTTTGGGCATCAACTAAGATGGAGTCGTCCTCTATTGCGTTGTCTCTTTGGGTTTGAGTTGAAATCTTTCCGCGTTGCGTCGCTGTATCCATGCGCTCAAGTTGACCTAGCCACATATAAAGCCGGGTAATACGAGCATTTATGACGAGGTCAGCATCATGGTGGATCCCGTACAGTTCGCTGTTGAAACGTCTTCTCTATTCTCCATTGATACAAACAGGACCAAAAATTACCCAAAGAACTTTTGCCTCGAAGTACCTGAGTAAATTTTCATCAGTTGTAAGCCATGGATATAAATCCCGAACCAAAGCCGGTAGAGACGAACTAAGGATTTGGAAAGAACATTTCTGTATACTGTATACAGGGTAATGACGAACAAATACTGTTGTCAGGCAGAATGAGCCTTTTAACCAAAACGATGTAGATCAACCACCCGACCTGGATAAAGTCAAGACAGCCATTTCTAAGCTTAAGTCCAATAAAGCTGCTGGAGCGAACGGCCTGACTGCCGAGCTCTTTAAACCGGCAAGCGATGATTTGGTAAGGAGCATAAATCTACAGCTGCTAGTCTCTTCACTACGTGCTGGATGTACTCTAACCGGTCGAGTATCATCCACTAATGCAAACTGCAACTCAAATTTGCGAATGGTATTGGCAATAGTGATTTCAGTAAGTCGATTATGCGCACCTTAAGTTCCTCGAATCGCAAGAAAAACATTTCTCACAGAACGCTGATTTTCGTAATACAGCTGAACAATTTGGAGACGCTGTTGTAGTGTAGTTGCTGTGCTCTTTAAAGGAGAATAAATCTACTCTAAACATGGTCAGACTTTACTAGGCAACTGTTTTCTAAGCAAAAATAATCATCGATTTGCAAGAATAATTTTTCTCATGATTTCCGCGCTGGTGTAGTAGTCATAGTTTATAGCGGAGCCTAGGTAAATGAAGTCCTTTACTACCACAAAGTTGCAGCTGCATGTCTTGACGTTTTGTCCTAAACATTGATGAGTGCCCCTCTTTGCTGACAGAATACACATGTATTTTGTTGAACGCTAATCCCATCTTTGCTGCTTCTGCTTCAACAGTCGCAAACGCTCCATTGACAGCTCACTTTGTTATTCCCATTATGTCAATGTCGTCTGCATATGTGCGTAACAGACTTTCAAAAGATGGTGCCTCTGGAATTGACTTGTGTGTTTCGATATATTCTTTCAAGAACGATGTTGAAAAAATCACGTGACAATGCATCGCCTTGTTAAAGTCCTATTTTGACATTGACGAAGCAGCGTGTATTCTCCATCTTTAACATTTATAGTCAAATGAGCTTTACGGGGATGCCGAAAATAGACATTACTCTGTGTAGATGCTGTCTTATACGGCTTTGAAGTCAATAAAGTGGTGGTATGTATCGATTAGGAACTCCTGGATTTTTCCCAAGATCTGCTTTTCCTGGCCTAAAACTGGGCCGGTGAGATTGTTGGCGAAGGGTCCTAGGCGTTTATATAATACGGCAGACAGACTTTTTTTCCTGTAGCTGGAGTAGATCATGGAATTTCTTTTCTTCAGGGTCGGATCGGCTCTTCTCACCACTAACTGTGTTTCTATTGTACTAAGAAGTTTTCTTCTCCACCATTGTAGATGGGCCTTACAGCTTTGCCATGTTCGTTTTATTTTTTTGGAAAAACTTTCGAATTGTACAAAAGACTAAGGCTTTTTAAGTGAAAAACGGATTCAAAAGTGCAGTTCAACACTTGAATATCAAGGAGAAGGAGATTCATAGGTGCGTCTGGAGCAAAGCCAGGCGTGTAGCTGATGCAAACTGTTCTTTGGAGTCTGGAAAATACAGCAGCAAGAGCTTGTTCCACCAGACAACTGACGTACACTTAGGACGCTAGTAACTAGTACCTAGTTACACATGCCATCAAAAGTTGCGTTGTCGAAAGCACCCTGCATGTCAATGAAATATTTCTGAAGCTCTTGGCTTGGTATGATTTGCGTTATAAAGACTACTTTCAGTATTCCGGTATGTATGCTAGCTTCTTCTTCTTCTTTTGTAAACAGTTAAAATATAGTATGTCACGTGTATATTTACGGTTAATGTTATATACTTCTCCCACGTATCTGCTGCTAAGAAGCTTATATGGCGTTGGTTAATTTTGCAGATATTAGAACCAGTCAACAGGCCATTCTATTCAAGATTACCTCTTTAATGAGGCCAAGAACTTAATAATGTTTTAGCATTTGAGTAATGCAATTATTTTCCTTTCGCCTCCTCTTTAAAATTCGGCTGAAACTTCCTAGCCGTGAAGATTCTTTTCAGAGATACCAGCAGCTAGGCTACTTGAAGCCATCTAAGGAAACAACAATGTGTTTGATGGGCTCATCATCATTGTAAAACACCATATTAGGACAGAATTTTATGTACTCCGAACCTGGAGTTTTATATAAGTGAAGATAAGCCCTCTTTAGCACCAAAATCTTTTCTAAAAACTTTGCACAACTTAGTAGATTGCCTTCACCTTCACATCGAGATTAATGAAATTAATCGTTGAAACCAAAAATTTTCCAGTCTCGGTATGTGTGTCAATGACCACCTGAGTTGGAATCCACATATATTTGATGTTGCCAAAAAATTCTGCGAAATATCTAGGTTTCCTCAAACGATGTAAGAAATACTTTACCCCTATTCGCCCGAAATTGGAGTAAAATGCCCACATCTAGATGGGACTCAAAACCGTGCGATAAAACTCATAGATGATGCTAATATCACCCAGCCAATTGACAACCTTGAACACTGACGTAATGACTCCTGTCTCACCGTGCTCTATCGCTAATTTCACCACCAGCGTTCCTTTAAACCTTTAACCGTAACACCCTCCCCGCTATGAATGCTACTTAGTTCACCATCAAGCCCACTTTCGGACGTACTCGTACATTGAATAATAGTTATTCTTTCCCTGGCCGTACAACTCGCTTCTGGAATGCCCTCCTGACCATTATAACCTTCAAACATTCAAAACGAACGTACATCGGTACCTCTATTTCTTTTCCTCCCTAATTTTCCTTTCCAATTATTAAATAATTCTCCTTTGATTCAAGCTTTGGAATTAAAAAAGTTTATCGAGTTCTGAGATAAATGAGGTCGATCGAGCAGCTTTAAGTGCATAACATAGACAGAGACCATGTATAGGATAATTCATCGTTAGGTTTGATTTATAATGTAAAATAAAACACATAAGTTTGAAAGTGAACTTAAAAATTTTAATATCGGTTAAAATAACAATTCATGGCATTTACTTTTTGAATAAACATCATGTAAATGAAGGCCACGACTCCGTTTGAGTTGGTCCATTCGGAAGGTCCAATTTTGGGCGACTCATTCGAGCTTCCAAAGCGTCTATCGTAGCTGGCTTATTCCTGAAGACCTGAGACTTTACATATCCCCAGAGAAAATAGTACAAAGGTGTGATATCGCACGATCTCGGCGATGGATTTTGCAACAAGTCCATTGCTATTGGTACTAATCAAGTTGCTCATCAGCCCAAACATAGCAATTTTGTTTATTAACGGATCCATTGAGCCAGAAAGAGCCTTCATCACTAAATAAAATTTCACGATAAAACACCGGATTTTCATTGAGTTTTTCTAAATATGACGCAAATTCAAGTCGCTTGGCTTCAGTTCTTGCACAAGTTGACTTTTGTACGATTTTAGGCCGAGATCTTCACGTAAAATATGCCAAGTTGTCGAAAACGACAAACCAAGCTGCTGAAAACGACGATCCATTCGTCAGGGTCTTCGCTTACACTCTCAGCTACAGCTGCTATAGTCTCTTCACTACGTGCTGGATGTGCTCTAACTGGTCGAGTATCATTCACTAATGTAAACTGGGACTCAAATTTGCGAATGGTATTGGCAATAGTGGTTTCAGTAGGTCGATTATGCGTACCGAATCGCACGAAAAACATTTCTCAAAGAACGCTGATTTTCGTAATACAGCTGAAGAATTTGGAGATACTGTTGTAGTGTGAGGCTTGACATGATGACTTGCCACACGATACTGAAAAAAATTGATAAAGCAGTTTGATAGGAGTCACGCGTGAATTAAAAAAGCCTATTGAAGATGAAACCTTACGATGAATCGCCCCTGATAATCGTTTTCCCCTACGGAGTGAGATACAGATAGCAGCATCATATTCTACTATATGATAGTACTAGCAAATGTTTCGACTAATAAAATGAAAACGAATGAATATCTTTCAAAACTTTCTTTTTCTGTTTATTGGGTCACTGAATGGCTACCAGTTGTAGAACAACTTATTCGAAATGGCC
This sequence comes from Volucella inanis, assembly GCA_907269105.1. Taxonomy (NCBI): domain Eukaryota; kingdom Metazoa; phylum Arthropoda; class Insecta; order Diptera; family Syrphidae; genus Volucella; species Volucella inanis. The sequence continues at coordinate 203,723,307 of OU026153.1, read as the reverse complement.
CCATTTGCCTCCCAACAACGGCGAAGTTGGTCTGGTCACTCATTGATTGCAGTGCGCATGTCATTCGTTGGAAAATTTTTCCCTCGGAAGAGGAAAAAAGGAAAGGAACTACGGTGGCTTTCAGTCCTTTAAGCCAAACAAATCCCCTGGCAAATAGAGGCATACAACAGCAAAAGATTTCAGACCAGTAAATCTGCCATCAGTTATGCTTAAAACTCTAGAGCAAATATTGGAGATTCACATCAGGAATAGATGGCTTTTTGACTGCGTCACAGCGTGCATATATGAAAGAGTCTACACTTCGGTGAGGTTGCGATGGCGGAGTTCCCCGATATTGAAAGAGGCTTCAATAACGTGTAGTGCATCGCCATTAAAAATGCCCTGGTAGACGCTAACATTAAACAGGGCATTATAAACTTTGTTTGCAACGTGCTTGCAAGTAGGAAAATAAATTGATCCATTAAGCAAAACTCAATTAAAATGTTCGTAATCAGGGAAACCCCTCAGAAGGAGCGCTCCTGCGGGTGCTGGTTATCAATGACATTGTCAAAAAGCTTAGTATAATGAGTATAAGTGCCACTAATGGGTATAGTGCAGCAAAAATACTTAAATATTTTAAGCGATATTATGGAGGTTGCCCTGAAAGACGATCAGCACTTCGGCAAAAAGCTGTGGTCTCAATGCCAACCCCTCCAAAACGGAACTGGTTCTTTTCACCAAAAAAAAACTGTCCCTTTCGGACAGTGCGAAGTATCTTGACGTGATTCCTGACATGACGTAATCGTAATGTATCGGAAAGAATCAAAAAGGCATATAATGCTCTTTTTATCTGCAAAACAACAGTAGAAACAATTTGGCTATATCAGTCAGTGGAAACACCCATACATACATATGGCGCACTAGTATGGTGGAAAGCAACAAACAAGAAAACGGTTTGACGAAAATTAGTGGAGTTTTAAACAACAGCTTCCATAGCCATTAAAGGTGCGTTCTGTACCACCCCTACGGCAGCATTGGACACCTTTCTGCACCTAACACCTCTTAATTTACAGATTAAAAAACTTGCTGGCGGCGGTGCAATACGACTCACATCTGGGTTGCTTCAAGAGCAGTAGTTTCGGACATGCCACGGTCCTAATGGAGCCAAGCAATCGAATTCTAACGGATGAAATTCCTTCCTTGGTCGACTTCCACATCCCGTATGATGTAATATATCCGGAGAGGGAAGACTGGTAAAAAATGCAATAATCTGAACAAATGAAATTGCAATTTTCACAGACGGCTCGAAAATAGAGGAATGGAACAGGTTCTGGTATCTTTTCAGATGATCCAGAACTAAGAGTGCCTATAAGACTCTCGAATGCAAGCAGTGTCTTTCAATCAGAGGTTCTGGCTGCTCAGAGCGGCTGAGGTAATACAGATGAAATCGGTATCCGAAAGAGATATCGTTATCTAATGGAATCAACCGATATCAACTCTGATACAGTCAGGGGCTATCGCACAGTGCTCAAGGCACTTTGCAGTCAGAAACGGGTAAGACTATGCTGGGTGCTAGGACACTGCGTTATTAAAGGAAATTAATCACCCCTCTGCAGAGTGAAGGGCACTATCAGGGAAAAATTACAAAGACTGCCAACCTAAGGTGGTCATGTCATGAAGGACATGAAAGGTATCCAAGGCTCTCTAGTCGATGATGGCAAAAGATCTTGAATAAAATTAAACAGAGACAATTAGGGCTACAATAGGAATCCTGACAGGACACTGTCTTCTGTGGAAGCACACAACACGGTCAGATAAGGATATTTGCAGATTCTGCGGTGATTTGCAAGCAGTTGAGGACATAACACACATATTTGAAGTAAATTTTTAGGGAAACACTTTTTTCGAAAATCTGAAAGACGTCAAAGGCCTTCTTGGCCTTTGCAAAGAAATTGGCTGTTTCAGCAAGGAGATTGTTTAGGTTTTTTACCATATGATGAAAAACTCAACTGGTTTCACAGGGATTACAATGGGACCGTTTTGGCGTCTAGTGTCTGGTGGGCTTCACAGTCTCAATATTTGGATGTCGAATAGTGCAAGACACAGTCTCCAGAACAGACCACTGTTTGTAGTCTAATGGATTGAGGTCTAAGATAACAGATCATCAGATCATCAGAACGTGGTTTTGAGCCATGTTTGAATCGTTTTTGTGCTATGAGTTGAAGCGGAGACTTATTGAAAGGTCCACGGCTTACTATATTTGCAAATAGGGTTTTATTCAGGGACTTCACAAGGTTTTCTAAAACGTCCATTTGATTCGCTTTCGCTAAGATAGAAATGGAGCTCGGTGACCATCACAGAAACTGGGTGGTGGCCAATTTGAATTCTCGGAATGAGTTCAGCTGAATGTCATGATATCAGAGCATACACTCCATCGTTTTGTTTGTAATTTTCTTGTCAGTAAAATCAATTCATCTGTAACCATCCTTAGCGTTCTGGCGAAGCAAGGCTTTCAATTTCAACTTACGTATATGTTTTAATGCATCTGTGTGTAAGTAGCCGGTGTGTCTCTTGTAAGCGCTGAGTTCTAAACCACGTTTTCAGATGCGTGACATCCTGTCCTTTCCGATATCCATCCCCCAAGACATGATTTTGTGCTTGGACATCGGATTTCAACGAATTTGCTTTGATGACTAGTGGCACAGTGTGCCGACGGCCGGATTATACACGCTTGACAGTTTCACTATATCTCCAAATAATTTCACGGTACGACACACAAAGTTTAGTGTGATTTTCAGTGGGCGCAATATGAGACTGCTTCTTTTCCTGGTTGCACCATCGTTCTTCGCCGGATTTTGGACGCGTGGAAATCCGCAATCAGAGATCTTTTCCAGCGTGGTTTTCACCGTATCAACCAACTTCTGTCGACCAGATCTACGACCTTTGCTGGTTGCAAGGCTGGTCTTATCAAAACATCGTATGCTTGGCCCCTTTAATGGGGGGCTACATGGTTTCGACGTCTTTTGTGCTTAATTTAAAGTCTCATCTGTTCAGAATGTTAGGACCTTTGACTTTAATGTTTTCCTACCACGACAAGGAACCAAAGAAACGAAGGCCGAACTATTTGCTTTCATTATGTACTGCAACTTACGATAACCTCGATAGTTTGAGAAGGTCTCGTAATTACCGCTATACAATCTTAAGACTTTTTAAGTTTTCCTTTCTTGCATTTGGGTGTTTTTTTAGTAAATAATATTAATACACAGTTATTTTTCGTTTGAGATATGAGTACTAAATTCCTGCTGTTTTCTTAAAACAATTTTAAGAAGATTCAAGTGTGTGCATATATTTCTTTTTTTAATGCAGCACTTTTTCAATTTGGCTGGAAACTATGCTCCAAATGATACCCCACATGCGTACTGTGGCTGTACCTCTCTTAACACATTTCTCTTTACCACCTTTATGATAATAAATACCGAAACAAAATAACTCTCTTAAAAGTTTGTATCTATAACTACGAGTATTCCATCGCCATCCATCTCATGCAATGTGTAATCAACTTGATTTGCTTGTTGAATGCCCATAAGCCTACTGTAAGGTTTTTTTTGTTTGTCTTTTATCTTTTACCTGTTCCACCAGACTGTCTCTGGTTGTATACCACCGGAGCACCTGGTCGAATTGATTTTGGGAGGTTAACGCAACTACCGCATCACAATAACCGATCAGTTCTTTTCGAAGAGCTTTACAAGTAACTCGCCCGACTTGAGTTGTTCTCGTGTAAAGTTTAACCCAACAAAAAAAATCATTCTACGACTATCTTGTATCTCGCCGTTTCAATCTAGTATTCTTGTGAAATCTCAAAATTGGATTGACGTGAGAAAGGGTTCTAGATTTGATTCTAGGTGAAGTTTTTTTTCCAAAAAAAAAAAAAAAAATCGAAAAAGTGGGTGGTTAACTTGAAATATATTTTCAATTTGAAATAATTTTGTTTTTGAAAGTGTCTCAGGTGAATTTTGAATTTTGCCAATCAATTGCAAACCTTTTAAAAAATAATTACAAGAAAAAAGTTACAGGCCCAACGGGGAAAAAAAAGAAACACGAAATCGTGTCGCGGTAGTGTGGTACTGGCAGTTGCTTTCCATAATAATTGTTGTCCAAAGGAAAAAGATACGATTCCGACTTTTTTTTTGAAAAAGTTGAAACAAATAAAAGTATATATGGTAATGTCTCAAGAAGTGGAGTAAAAGTGGTGTTTAGAGTCCGTCCGTGGAGCGTGATTAAAATTTGAATTTTGCTTCCAGCAACCAACAACGACTTGTACAGTGATTTTTTGGTGTTTTTTTGTTTTTTTTTGTTTTTTGGTTTTGGCTCTTTTTGGAGGTACTGTCGCGGCGGTTTTGTTTTTTGTATAGGTATCTCAAAGATACATTTGAACAGTGCAGCCATTTCATCTGATCCACCTTCGAAAATCATTTAATTAGGTCCAGAGTACGAGGACGAGTATATACGACCTGTTCTGTTCTGATTATCGTTTCGGTTTTTCTTTCTCTTTTGAGTCGTTTCTGTTCTTTATTTAATTTTTTGTTGTTTTTTTTTAGTCTGTCGTTTATCGTTTGTCGGTTCATTATTTTCTGATTTCTTACAAGTATCTTTCTTTCCTCGTTAAATTTAGGTTGTTCTCGATTCAAAACGATTCAAAGTGAAAAGAACTGAAACTGAACTTTTTAACATTGTCATCTTTTAAAGTGACTGTTCGTCAGACAAGGTGAATTAAAAAGAAAAGAAAAACCGCAACTTTACATCATCACGATTAAGGAGCTCAATTTTGCCAAAATTTATTCCTTTGGCGGTCAACGAACAAAGAGAAGGTACGGACTTGACAGGTATCTTATACGAGTATCTTATTTTTTGTATCCACAAATTTGACTTTTAATTCGGGTTTTGCAGTTGCAGTCTTCTCACGTGAATTAGTTTCAGAGTACCAGTAAGTTACTTTACGGAATATCATACATTGTGTTAAGTTTATCTGCTTAAATATATATAAGGCGTAGTGGTCAGTTGGGATTTTAAATATAAAAGTTTTCTAGCTAGTTGTACATTTAGTTTTGCACGTCAGGTTTTCCTCGAACAGTGTGCTTTCTTAAGGTTGGGTCTTCCTCTGTTCTATTGCCGTTTCAGGATAAATTTAAATATTTACTGGACTGCAACGTTGGTATTTATACGCTCCAAGTATTGTAGCTATTTGAGATTTGGAAAGCAAGATTTCTCCGTAGTAATACATTATTGTAAGAAGCTTAACGAGTTACATCTCATCAACGCACGTTCGCAAAGGATCATTGAGAACCTTTTTAACAACAGACCTATAGACCATCTTTCACTTCCTCATCCTCCTCCAAATCGTCGCTAAACAATTGGCTTTCAGTTTAGCAGTCCGCTTGAGGGACTACTCATTTTCAAACGGCAGTAATACAGAATATGTCACAATATTAGAGATGCACTGGAATCTCTCCAAGTTCACAGGCCGTCTGAAACAAAATATATTTCAGTTAGGATTTTAACAAGACATGATCAGATGATAACCAATGTGATACTGCATAATATATTGCTGTCAAAATAAATAAAGAGTGTTTTTAGCTTTGACTGACAGATCTTCCTATAGGGATACCTTTCAAATTGTGCTGTCATTTTTGGCAGTTCTTTGACGCCTAGTACCATATGTTTAGTGTTGATAGACAAATCATCATAAATATGGTTTCGAATGTTTAAGGGGTTTCGAATGTTTAAGGGGTTTTACACCACTTTATGACGAGCGATCGGTAAGACCCAGAGCTTGACATTATATTCCGAACTCACTCTCACCAATTAAACTTGTGCAATTTTATAATCAGGATTTGGTTGCTGCAGACATAAGCTACGAAGCAAACGGAGAACGGCACAAATCCGTCATTGCGTCTGCTTATCTTCCCTATGATTCGTTACTGCCGCCACCACCGGGGGTGCACCAGTCGTTGATCACGTCTAGTGCTGCCTGTACTTTGAAACATATAGTCGCGAGATACGATCAAACATACAGCACAGCTACATTATCCGCGTAGGCTTGTGCATAGAGTGAGCAGTCTCTGTTTAAACCCGCCACAACTATTGGCCACGGCCAGCATCCGCAATCAATGTCCTAATCACCAGCATTGCTTTATTCCACAAAACTAGTCTACGCCGTGTTATCTGGCCGAGTTGCACATGCCATCAAAAGCTGCGTTGTCGAAAGCACCCTCAACGTCGATGAAAATGCCCAAGGCGTATTCCTTCTTGTCGAGTGCGTTTTCAATTCTGAAGTGCATTCTCGCAGGATCTTCCGCGTTGGTAGGTGTGTTGCATCGCCGACAGAGGATACATTCGCAAGGCGGTTTTGCGCACATGGATCTCGACCATTCTTTCGATGCTTTTCAGCATGAAGGAAGTCAGACTTATAGGTTTGAAACTCTTGGCGAGTGAGTAGTCTTCCTTTCCGATTTTCTGTATAAAGGCCACTCTCACTGTTTGCCGGGGATTCGGTATGTATGCCAGTGCCAGCCTAGCAGTGAAAATCCTCGTCAGAGCTGCCAGCAGCTTTGTAACATAACTGGATAAATACCATCGTTGCTAGGTGACTTGAAGCCATCAAATGACCCCACCCGTCACCACAAACGATGAGATATACAAGTTACCGCGTTTTGTGTTTTTCAGCTAATTACCAACTTTGTTGATAAAAGATAGTTATTAGCTGGTTTCGATTAGGTTACCTGGGAAGTGAGAATCAAGCATGAGGCGGAGAATCTCTGGTTTCGATTCGGTATAGGTACCGTCAGATTGATCAACCAGCCTGGTTGATCTTCCCCTTTTGAGGACTTTGACCAACCTACTAGTTTCACCAATAGTTTCAATCTTTTCACAAAACGCTCTGTAAAAGGCGTTTTTCGAATTGCGAATAAGCCTCTTAAAATCTTTTTGCTTTGATTTTTGAAGATTCCAATCTTTCTCGAAATTTGTCTTAGTGACCTATTTAGAAGTTTTCTCGATTCCTTATGAAAACGCTGCAGGTTTGCGTTCCACCAAGGAACGGTCGATCTGCTAGATTGCTTACTAGCTTGACATGCCATTTCGGAACACTTGGTGTTAATGTTCTGAACAGCTTTATCAAGCTTTTGTTTTGTCCTGAGCTAAGAGAGAGCACTATTGTATTTGTCGAGCTCCTCCTTAAATCGTGTACAGTTGGTTTGATGCGGATGGAGATCTTCGATAGTACTTTGTTGAAATCTTCCTTTAACTCGCGAAACTGGTGGAAGTCCACCTTACTTTCTTGGTCCTCACAATCAACCAGCTGACCTCGCTATTCGTCGTTTTGTGGATTAGTTACGATGCAAAACAACAACGTGTAAAACGAAAAGATTCCGTATCTATCCTATTAATATACGATTAGGCTTCGTCCGGGACTGATTCCATATAAAATGTAGAATTGGTGGTACTATGTATATTTTGCCGAATGTTATTTTATTTTAATAGTGAAGAAAACATTCACAGCATTTTACACTATAATCTGGCAAAAGAAAGGTTTGTGCGAAGTTTGTTCCACAAACGCTAACAGAGGACCAGAAACTTGTCAAAATTGTGATCAAGACTAATGTTTTTAAATAAAAATGTTACCGCCATTGAATTGGGGTGTTTCCAGTATGATCTATCTACAATGATTTAAGCCGCAGAATAGCACTGTCTCAAAGAAGGACGAACGAAGACGATGCTAATTTTTCTCTCGATTCCTATGGTATTGCTCACGAATACTAATTCATAAAGATGTTTCCGATCGACTTTTGAAAAGGATATGGTAGCTTCGGCTACTAGTTTGCAATTCAGTTTTTAGCTATACCATACACGTTAGATTTATCCCCGGTAGGGGATATTCTACTTCATAAGCTGAATACTTTCATGAAAGGAAAACGTTTTGATGTCGTGTAGGATATTTAACGAAATGTGCTAAGGGTGGTGGATAGCATTCCGAGAGAAGAGCTCTCGACAGAACTCTAGAGACTCTGCAACCGGTCAAAATTTTGTTGAGAGATAAATAAATAGTTTTGACCCAAAACCAGTTTCGAATCTTTTTGAATAAACTTTTACGTACTAAAGCTCTCACACAGCATAAAATGAGCTTGAAAATGAGGTTGAAAAACTTATGTTCACCAGCAAGGATAGTTTTTTATCTTCCGAGCCTATTGAATAAGACAGAGCTTATCAAGTACCAATCATTTTAAAGCCATTTACGGCTTATTTGATATGAAATTTCTGTGTGTTCGTCAGCATCTGCTTTTACAGCATTAATTGTCTCATCACTTCGACGTGAATGGGGTTAATCTTTGACTTTGATGCTGCCAAACTACCAATTTAATTGAATTGAGTCAGTAAACGTTAATTCGTTTTGGCTATTGCCGTTGTTAGACAGCGGTTTTTTCTTCTATACGAAAAAACGGATACAATAGAGCGCTAATTTTCAAACTAAAATTTAATAACTTCACCGCTTTCATTTGGCGTGCGGTGCTCTATGACTAAAATTGCACTGCAGTGATCCTAATATAGTGAGACCAATGCTTGCGTCAGGAGTTCGCGTATCGGGCTCTTGTTCAACTTAAAGTCGCTCATAGTTCGTAAAGAAGCAAAATTGCTGATTTTGAAGAGGCAAATCTAAAAGATACTCACTTGCTCTGTTTGTGTGTGTATCTTTCAGGTTGGTGGCATCATCGGTCTTATTTTTTTCAAAATTTAGGCCAGAACTCACTATTATAGTGAGACCAATGCTTACGTCAGGAGTTCACGTATCGGGCTCTTGTTCAACTTAAAGTCGCTCATAGTTCATAAAGAAGCAAAATTGCTGATTCTAATGAGGCAAATCTAAAAGATACTTACTTGCTCTGTTTGTGTGTGTATCTTTCAGGTTGGTGGCATCATCGGTCTTATTTTTTTCAAAATTTAGGCCAGAACTCGAGTTACAGTCTACAGTTACCAGCGATATTGATCCAGACGACAAATTTTATATCGCGAAATGGGCGAGTGAATTGATCGCCAATATGGTGCGATTGGACGTGACCTGATTACTTTTTCTGGGGTTCTGCTGATAAACTGTGCTCGCAGTCGCGTTCAAAATATAATGTCGTGACTCATTCATAATAAATAAAATTTTCCATTCAATTGCTTTGTTACTGTTTAGAAAACACAAGTTCTTTAAATCTTAAATAAACTTTCGCTGGATAGAAAGAAGAATCTTTAAAGTTCGGTGCTAAACTTTTCTCGAAATAATAGACACCTATGAAATATAACAAATGGATTTATTGGACACTGTGCAATGGTTAGACATGTTTAAAGTTGAACATCCTTTTCAATAACTTCTGCTTGTACTGAACACATCAGAAAATTTTCTTTGGGCGGCTATTTACGATGGGTGCCTATGACTTATTACCTACTGGTCACTTAGAACAATGTTGTGTTCGTTGTGCCTATTGTTTATTTTAGGCTGGAACGTATAAAAGACTTTTGATTTAAAATCATCACCATAAGGATATAAATTTCATAAGGTTCTTCCATTCAAGTTTTTCTGGTCGTTGTACAAGTTCTCATTATTCTGTTAGCAATTGATAGTCAGTATGCATGATTCTGAGTCGTCGCACATGACTTTGATCAAGCAACGATCGAACGATTTTACGATATAAGTTAACGTTAGGCGACTACTTTTTCCACAATCGGAATTCTGCTGATACGGCTGATATAAGCAATTATATATAGAAGAGCAATTAGTTTTTACGAGCGAACAATGCGATTCATCTATCCCTTTCCAGTGGCAACGAATTTCATTAAAGAATTTTTATTTTACTCAAAAAATTCAATAATTTGTTAAAAAAAAAAAAAAATCGATTGACATCGTTGCCTTCGGCCAAGTGGATATGTATTCGAGTAAGTTTTTTATAAGAATGATTCCTTTCATGAAACCTTTCACGGTTTTAAGATGATTCATTTCCTGCCTTGGTGCAATATTGAGTTAGGTTCTTGACGTTACACTCGTTAAGAAGACATGTAACATCCTCCGACGATAACATATCCACATTGAAGCACAGTCCCCCTATCTTTAAAGCTGGGCATATTTCCATAAAATGTTTAGTATCTTCCCTTTCCTTCAGGTTACATAAGTAACATAAGAGAAGAAGGTTATCTCTATGTGGAATGTAACTAAGCTTTAAAAGGTCTCCCCTCAACTTAAATATGGTTCCTAATTCATTGGTGCTATATTTATCTTGGGAGTACTTTTCACATAAGTTGTGATTTGTTTATATACTAGATGGGGTGAAAAGTAACCTCCTTGCGAATGAAAAAAAAAAAAAAAAAAAAAAAAAATTAAATTTTTTTTATTTTATTCAATATAGTCCACTTTTAGTTTGATACGAATAAGTGTAGCGACTTTCCAACTTCTTGATCCCGTCCGAAAAGTAATTTTCCGGAAGTTTTGCAAAATACTCCTCCGTGATTTCCTCGCGTGAGCTGAATTTTTTATTGATGAGCCATCTCTTGAGGTTTGGGAAGGGATAATAGTCCGAGAGAGCCAAATCGGGCGAATCCGGTGGATACGACAGCAATTGGAGCCGTCAGTCATTTCGGCCTTCAATAACTCCAATAATGCACAGAAATACTCGCTATTGATGGTTTTTCCTTTTTCGAGGTAGTCCACGAAGAGTATGCCATGACAATCCCAGAAAACCGACGCGATAATCGGCCGCTTCGGAGCACTCGTGCCGGCTTAAGTCCATTGAAGGGCACTCATTCTGTTCTCTGATGCTCAACAGTTACCAATCGACGCCAAAAGTCCGCCCGATTCCGCATCAGCAAGTCCAAACACTCTTTCGAAGTGCTCTCGCGTTCGTGTTTTTAATCAGGAGTGAGTATGCGCGGCACCCAGCGGCAGGATAACTTTTTCATATGCAGAATATTGTCTAAAATATGGCGTGTTCACTCAGTACTTATCTTTGTGGTATCTGCTAGCTCGCGCACCTTCACTTTCCGGTCAGCCAACACCATTTCGTGTATTTTTTTGACATTATTCTCTGTAACCGCATCGGATGGCCTGCCGCTGCGGACTTGATCGGTAGTGGAGTTCGGCCACCACGAAACTCTCGAAACCAATATTTGACGGTTTATTCTGACAGAGCACTAGCCCCATAATATTTATCCAACTTTTCTTTTGTTTCCTTCGCCGTTTTGCCTCACAAAAAAAAAAAAATGTTTTATGAGAGAACGAAAATCGTTTTTGTCCATACTCAACATGCTGCCAAACACGTCAACAACAATCAGCTGTCAAAACAAAACTAAAGACAGTATCGCACTGAAATTTGGCATGTCTGGCTAAATATGAACGGACTTCAAGTCACACACACACACTTTCTTGACAGCTCTAGATCCTGTTTGAACCGTCGTGATCTGGTCTGTATTGCATAAAGGGCTATTATTTTTGGCAACCGGTGATCTCGCAATTTAAGAACTCTAAGAATGTAGTCGACCTAAAGTTTTGATAAACAATGGATATAATCCTGTTCCGTCATTATTATCCGGTCTCATCATTTTATAATTTGCAGACGTTGCTCGTTAGTGTACTTTACCATGATGAGAATGTTGAGTTTACTGAATAAATTGACAGTGACAGTTTGATGATTAGTGAAAGAGTGCGTTCGCAAATTAAATTCAAAGTTGTTAAGTCCCTATTGGATAAGCCTATAGTATCATCGGTGTATTCAGTGGAAGATGAAATGTTCTTCGGAGGAAAAAAGGTAATAACTTTGCTGCGTTAAACATTATAGAAAACTTTATATTTGCTGTTATTAGCAATAAATTTGTTATTAAGTCATTTATTCCAGATGCTGTTAATATCTGTTTTGGACTTCGCCAGCTTCGCCTTGAGACACTTTCTATATTTAGGTTTTCTGTAAAGGATATTCCCAGGATATTGACCATCGCATTTCCAGTTTTCACATCTGTTGCGTCTGCCTCCACTTTTCTTAAAAATCATGACCTTCAATTTAGAAAGACTTACAATCAATTTCCACAGAAAACAGTTTATCTTTAACTCAAGTATTTTCAGGGTACTCGACAGTAACACTGTGTCAACAGCAAATAAAAGAATACCTGCGTATTCTACCTCCAGGCAGTGTGTCCGTTATAATCATCAATAAATACGCGAAGAAAAAAGGACTTAACGCACATCCCTGTCGTACTCCTAATATCGTTTAGAACCACCCCAAACAGCTGACTTTCCCCCACTGTACATACCTTGTACTACACGGTCAAACTTCCACTTTTTTTAGTACGAAAACATCATCGATTATAGAGTATGCAGCCCTTTAATTCTATAAGTAGCTTAAGATTCTCATTCCCTACTGATAGTCTACTTTTAAAGAAATTTCTCTATAGTTAGTTTTGGTTCAGATGTGGATACTTTCATAAAAAAAATGGGAATGCAGCAAGGTAAGCTTCTTGTGTAGTGCATCGTGTAATGTTATCGTGACCGTGAACCGACTCTGTGTTCTATTTGGGGATTCTGGGTTCTGAGGGCCCTATAATTAGTCATCATTTCTTCCGACCTATTTCGCATATGAGCTGATGGATGCTTCTTGGTAAGCCAAATTCTATTGGTTTAAATAAATCATGTCGATCAGTACCCTTATTCGATTTCACTTTCGACATTGTTATATTATCCTCACGTAAGTAACATAGATCAAAAGGGAAGGATTATGTTTTATAAGCGAATGCTAGCTGTTGCCATTGTTTGCCAACCTAGTAAAATATTCATTCCAGATACTTGACAAAGAACGTATATAACTTTACTACTTTGTTCCTTAGTTAATTTTTTAGCCCTCTTTTTAGACAATATAGGCCTGTTATGTCCTTTCTTTTCTATGGCTCATCTTCTGAGAGGAATCATCTTCAAATTGATTCTATCGCGAGCTTCTAGTACTTTGTCTTCTTACCACTGCTTAGCTTGAAGCAGAGCTCTTCTTATTCACACGTAGCTTACATTCTCATCTGGAGAAATGCTTTGTTATCAAAGTTGTAAGAGACTTATGTTACCTTCTTGCGCACTTTCGGGTGTACCCCAAAGTATCGTGATTCGTTCCTAAGCCATACAACCCGCTTATGAAATGCCCTGCTTAGCTCTTTATGTCCTAGTCATTATAATCTTCAAACATTTAAAACCAACGTTCATTGGTAGCTCTCTTTGTTTCCTCCCTGATTTTCTTTCGCCTGGGCTGTGTGCAAGAATTTTAAGCGTACTTAAAAAAGCTTTTTCAACGTGTTCTTTTTGGTATTCAATGCTCGATTTTAGCGGCATTCGTTTTAACAAGGGATTGAAGGAAAACGCAGCCTCTACCCAACACTTTGCAAATAGTTGAATACTTATTGAAAGAATTCATATCTACAGCCTATCCGACCTTATCTTTCATATTTATATGCTGTCTCTGCAGATTCTATGAATTTTAACATGGCTTTAATTTTAATATTTCGTCAACTCTAATATGCTCTATTGGGTCGCCAAGTTAACATTGAAAGGCGTGCCCTGATTTAGATATACATATATTGTATATGCCTTGAGATCGGGAACTAGCTAAATCTATAGATAAAGCGGCATAGACCGCCGATGTTTGCATGAATTATTTTTCAATAAAATGATCTGAGCAAGAAGATTGGAACTAAACTGTTGTTCTTTGTTGTTTTGTGTTAAAAAAATGTCCACAATCTTTTGTCATTTTTATAGATAAGGCCGTGCTATGTATTACCTTTTTGAATTCATGAAATGGCTAAAGTGGTTTTGACTGATACAACACGAGACAAATGAAAACTAAACTAATTTTGTAGCAAGAACATATAAGAAGCTAAACTAATAGGACCTGAAATTGTGTATTGTTGCAAATAAAACATCTGACTAGATAAAGAAGTCCCAACAAGAATCCATTTCCCAGGATGACAATTTAATTTCATTTCTACTTTAACTAACTACATTTCTACGCGAATGCACTGAGAATATGTAGATGAGCAAAGACTTTTAGAAAATATCGTTTTACAAATGGAAGAAAGTGCCACTAATTTTTAGCCAATTTTTTTAAATTTTTTTATGACTGCTACTTTCTTGTTCTTATTTTACATTTTATTAAGAAACATTATACGATGAGAACGGACGTCGAAGCAACTGCAAACATAGTTTAAACCCTTGACCAACCTTTGCAGTCTTTTTGCTGTTCATTGACTACATATGTTACCATATTTTTAAAGTATCTAATTTATATACAATATTTAAAACAATAACCTTGAAAATCAAAACACTAAACATTCAGGATCTAAACGACCTTCTTGCGGCACTTTGTAAACGACAAAAGTCAAATAACTCAAATATGCGGAGACCATCTATAAAGATCAAGAATGTTTCTTGAATGCATATCTTAACGTCACTCCACTTGTTTAAACAGGTCATCTAATGATGAAGTAGAAGTAAATATACTTCAGGTTCCGAAAACTCTCCAAATTTAAGTGCAAGCGTCTTGAAAACAGTGCAAATGCTCGCAATACTATAGTATTACTCGTGTACACGACATCTGATTTGTTGTATAATGCATTCATGGTGCTCGTGGATGCATTGTAACTATTTATTCGTATGTACACGTTTGTGTTCATGTACATATATATAGTATAACTCTGCTGTCTTGAGTTGGATTGAATATTGAGTGCAAAGTGAAAGGTGCATTATAGTTACTCACCAGTTCGTACCATATGAATAAATGAGGGCGTCAGCGGCAGCGACAGTCTCGACTCACTGGAGAGGGAAGGATTAGAGCAAAGTTGGGGACTATGTATCGGGCATATGGAGCTGTTAAACCTGCAAAATAATACCAATAAAAATAACTATTCAATGTAGTAGACTAAACAATAACCTTTTTTTTTGAGCTTATTTTGTCTCTACAGATGTATCTAGGTACTCGTATCTGATGTGAAAAGCAAAACCAATTCCAAGCAAATTTTGCATGCTGTTTGCGTAACAAGCGTGTACTTGTACCTAAAAAAAATATAAAAAAATTGAGGAACAAGTGTTCGTTAGTCAAGACTGCCGTTTCAAAAGAAGATTAGATTTTGAATAAGGTTTTTGATTTTTTTATTTTTTATAAGTTGGATTGATATGCTTGTAGTTAATCGTCTTACAGCTCTTGTTTGTATTCCAAAAGTTAAAAATCATGTCGCCAAGATGCAAGCGATAAAAGTTTTTGATGACAGCGATGACTTATGTAAACTTAGTCTGTGGTTGAATAGGCAATTTTTCGCCCGTGCTAGTGGGAGAGATGTGTAAAAGTGATTGATAGCCAATTGGGGTCAAATAACATCCGGAAGATGGACGAGCAAGAGTAAGATGCTAATTTATTTTACTTCGTTTGCTTTATTGTCTACAGGCTGGAAAATAATAAGAAAAATGTAACTTTATACAAAATTTTTTTCTTCTAAAAATGTGTCTATCTTCCTAGTTAGTTTGAAACCTACTTAGTTGGCGCTACAGTCCGGACTTCAGAATGATTGAGATTTCATAATCTTGAGTAAGTCAGGTTTTCACTACGTTTTCGAAGAACTTTTTTCTGTTTCGGAAAATTTTCTGTTGGCAAAATGACAGCTGGCTGTGGAGAAGGTGATACTCTATCTGATAACGTTCAGAAGAGTACGAGTATATGTTCAGAAGAGGTTTAGGGTCTGGCATTGTCATGCAATAAAATTTCACCAAATCCATTGACCAACAAGGGCTACTTTTCAATTTTGCATCCAGTGCATATACTAATTAAAGAAATGAAAATACCATATACTTTTCTAGGTGAACCAAGCTAAGGGATACGCAGATTCATAGCCGCCGTAGTTTTTGGGACTTGTTCGATTTATGGAATGCCTACCCACTTGTCGAGTTTTTTTTACTCTCCCTATGAGAGAGGTGTCGACTTATTGTCATGGGAAATACTGACATGTTCTGTGCAATATCTTGCACCGATTTCTAGCTCTGCATCTACTATCGCTCTTAAAAAATCAAAGGCAATTACGGTTTCGGTTTCCGCGTTGTTCAATCGACGCTGAAATCTGAGTACTTTATAGGTCATGCAGTTTATACAGTCTACTTTCTTAGGTGCGCAAGTAAATTGTCAAACAATAAATGGCTCTTGCACTAAGTGCTGGTCGATTTTGACATATTCAAAACGTCTTGAACCGAGCTTAGACATATTGTAAACAAACTGTTTTGACACATTTGTGATTTTGTTTTGTTGTCATATACTTTTAGTTGTGAGAAAATGTCTGATTTTGTGCTAAATAATAGTCATTTGCGGGAAGTGATGATTTTCTTCTTTCATTTGAAGAAAACGGCGGCTGAAGCACATCGAGAGCTCAAACAAATTTACGGAGATGCTGCTCTAAGTGAAACAACGTGCCGTGATTGGTTCCGTTGCTTCAAAGACGGTGATTTCGATGTTATCGACCGTCCGCGTTAGGGAAGGCTAAAACGTTTTGAAGGCGCTAAATTTGAGGCATTGCTCGGTGAGAATCTGTGCCTTTTCCAAGCGATTGCATGCGTTGGGAATGATTTAAAAACAAGGAACGTAGGTTTCTTATGATTTGAAGCCAAGGGATGCCGTTTTTTCGCCTGTGAGAAACTGCCCCAGTGGCAAAAAAAAGGGTTTCCTTCGTCGCATCGTGATGGGTGATGAAAAAAGGATTCATTTCAGCAAATCAAAGCGAAGAAAGTCATGGCTACTGACTGGGCTTCTAACCCTTAGGCCCAGTCTATTCACGCTGCGAAGGTTATGCTGTGTATTTAGTGGGACCAGTTCGGTGTTATTTATTATGAACTGTTGAAACTTAACGAAGCAATCACTGGGAAACGGTATTGACTTCAATCGATACGATTGAACCGAACGTTGAGCGAAAAACGGCTACAATACGAGCAGAGGCACGAAACCTGCCTGGAAACGCTCAAATGGAAAGTTCTATCCCACCCGCCATATTCACCAGTTATTGCTCCGTCCGATTATTACTTGTTCTGTTCGATGGTACATGGTCTGGCTGCAGCAATTTCGCTCATATGAAGACATCAAAAAATTCGTGGATAGCCTCAAAAGATAACCACTTTTACCGTAACGGTATTCGAGCTCTGCCAGAAAGATGGGAAACAGTTGTAGATAGCGATGGGCAATACTTTGAATGATTCATTTGTAACCATTTTTTCATAATAAAGTTGCATTTTCATTAAAAACTTAGTTGCGGACTTAATAATTCGGTAGGAAGCCCATCTGGTCCAGGAGAAAATCATGACTTTCATCGCTAGTGTGACGATTTCGTTTAAATTGTCGGTAACATTTCCGACCGTTGCTTCTAGAACCAGGGTTTTCGCGTTTGAGGTTGGGTGTAACTTGCTGCAGTATCATCTTTGGTACTGATTTTTAGCACATATGGCAAGTTTGAGTTGATTGATTTGACGAGTTGAGGAATGTGCGCTTGGCTAAATTTCTAACGGCTCGTTGCTATTGCAGCGTTCAATTATTATCCTCCTCAGAGTATTTCATTTCTTTATTGTTGTGACAACTGTGATGTCCGTATATATACCTTGGATGCAACTAGATAGTGATCTGAGCCTGCAAGAGAAGTGCCTTGTGTTGATCGCAGCATGACTAGTTTGGTTACCTGTTTTATAATCTGGTGATTGTCATGATTCCTTGTGAAAATTGGGGTAAAGATACCGTGCAGAGTCTATTTTTATTTTTACAAAGATTTTTTTAATGTCATACTTGGAGTATGTAAGTCGTCCTGATGGAACCATATTTCATCCAGATCAATGCCGTCCATATTTTCGAAGAAAAAGTCACTGATCATTGTCTGGTAATGTTGCCCATTGACTCTAACGCGAGCTTTGGCCTCATTATTGAAGAAATGACGCCTACTCTAAGTACACCAAATAGTGCATTTTTGTAAATGTAATTGAGTCTTCAGAAACGGAAAATGTGCTTGTTTACAAACCCAGTGAACCAAAAGTGAGCTTCATCACTAAACACGATTTTTCGATAAAAAGTTATGGTCAACTTCAAGCTGCCCAAAAGTGCAAAAAAAAACATAGCCTTATGCGAGTGTAGGTCGATATCTTTTTTATAAAATTTCCTACATAGCGGACGGAAACTGTTCCGATCTACGCCGAAATATTAATTTTGGATCTTAGAAAATCATATGATCTTCTATATGTTCCGGGAATTGAAGTCCGATTTTCAAAATAAGTTTAAATGATACGGAAGCATTCTTATTGTGTAAGTCTATGACATTTTGTCAAACAACTCAATCTAATTGTCAAAGAACTTTCAAAATTGACAGCGCGACAGAAAGTTATTCCTATTAAAGGATCTTCGAATAGGGGGGCTCGAACATTGACAACATATAGTATAGCGTCCGTGTTAGAGAAGCTACATCGTGAAGTTTGGAGAATATAGTATACTTTTGTTGAGAAAATCATCAGGAACAATTTTAAGATCACAATTGTCCTGTTGAGCTGAGTTGATTTGATTCTGTTCGTCGTTTGATATTGTAGATAAATCCTATTCAGCCGCTACGTCGTGAGCTCTGAAGAAAACATTGCTGCTGTACACGAGAGTGTGTAGGATAATCCGAGGCAGTCAATTCCACGACGCGCCCAAGAACATGGCCTTTCGCAGACCCCAACTTGGGGAATTTTGCGTCGGGACTTTATTATTTAACTGACCCAGAAACTGAAGCTAAACGATCATAGGCAAGATCGAGTATTCGGTTATTTGACTTTGGAGCAGTTGGAAGTGGATTCCGATTTCGGACGGAAAATCGTCTTCAGCAACGAGGCCTGTTTTAAGATGAACGGCTATATCAACAGGCGAAATCGTCACATTTGGTGTGATAACAATTCACATGTGCCCGATCAGTTGCAAGGGTATAGAGAATAACTCACTGTTTGGTGTGAATTTTGGACCGGCGGGGTTATTGCGATATTTCTTCTTAAATAAAGCTGGCACCATTATAAGTGTCACCGGCGAGATTGCGCACCGCAATCGTATAATTTAACGCCATTCGACTTTTTCCTGCGGGGCTACGTCAAATCACTGGTCTATGCGAATACGCCGCAGACGATTGATGCATTAAAATTTAACATAACCAATTGCATCAATGATATCGAGCCCAAATGATATGGTCGAGCCATCGAAAATTGGACCTCTCATATACGCGAAACCAAGGAAGTTTCGTTGCCCTTTTGGCCGATATCAAATTCGATGTAGAAAGATTTTCTTCCAAAAAGTAAGGTGACTAAATTTTTTATAAAAAAAAAAATTATATACTATATTCACTAATATTACTGTTGTCCCCTTCCAAGTAATCACATTCAGATATAATACACTTGTGCCAACGCTTTTTCCAATCCACGAAGCACTTCTCATAAATACTTTTTGGATAGCCTTGAGCTCTTCCAGCGATGCCGTTTTTATTTCCTTAATCGTTGCAAATTTTTGTCAGGTCTTTCACAGGTCTCTTCAGTTTCGGAAACAAGAAAAAGTCTAAAGAGGCGAAATCCGGTGAATATGATGTCTGGGGCATGATTGTCGTGTTGTTTTTGGCAAAAAATCTCTTACAAGCAACGCTGAATGAGCAGGTGCATTTTCGTGATGAAAAAGTCATGAATTGTTTTTCCAATATTTCCGGACATTTTTTCGTACTGTTTTTCGCAAACGGCGCATAACTTCAAGGTAATACTTCTTATTGGCGGTACGACCTTGAGGTTAAAACGCCACGGTAATCGGAAAAAACAATGTAATCAAAACTTTGACATTTGATCGAACTTGGCGTGATTTTTTCCAGTCTTGCCTCTCCTGGGTGCATCCATTGGGACGACTGGGATTTAGTTTCGACGTCATAACCATATACCCATGATTCATTACCAGATATGACCCTTTTGAGTAAGTCAGAATCATCTGTGATGTCACTCAAGAGCTTCTGAGTAATGTTGATGCGACGGTTCTTGTAATCAAAATGAAAAAGTTTCAGAACAAACTTTGCTGAAACACGTCTCATGCCCAAAACATCCAAAAAAAAGCCGAGCGATATACCAACATCCTCAGCAACTTCTCTTAAAGTAATTCGACGATTTTCCAAAATAATTTTCTTCACAGATTCGACGTTATTACGTTTTGATGTGCTGGAGCGTCCAAAGTAAAGCTCGTCATTGGCAGCTTCTGGCCATCCTGGAAGAGCTTGTACCACTTGTAACATTTTTTTTTACTTAGAAGTATGCCACTGTCAAAATTTTAAGCATTTTAGAGCACTCGATTCCATTTTTACACAAAATTTGATGCAAAAATCGCCAAGGCCACCAAAACACGTCTAACCTTTCTATCTGTCAAAAGCAACCTTAGTGCGCTATAAACTTGAAACTGTAGACATGTGTACTAAAACAGTAAAAAAAAAAATTGATAATCGAATGCACGTTGCCCGCGAAATTTCAAAAGTCACATTACTTTTTGAACACACCTTGTAAGAACTACCAAATCGAAACTTTTTTATCAATCTTTTCTTTAGGTGGTGCCAGATGCTGTGAACACTGCTGCAGCTGTTTCGAGCATTAAACTTGTTCTAGCTTCCGGTAAGAAACTGCGCTTTCACGTAATTTCTGCTGGAGAGGTAGTAACCGAGGCAGATGTTAATACTGAAGTCGCTTTTTCAACCGAAATCTTTACCTATTGGAATATGCGTGCAATATAGACGTTATCACTGGCGAAGGGTCTTTCACTAGGTTTGTGCTGTGTCAGTTGTCGAGTCTACATATATAGCAAATCGGGCGTAGATGCCAGGGATCTTCCATCTTATGTTGCAACATTTTTCAGAGTCCAAACATGTCTATCGATGCAGTATATCTTTACTCAAAGACTTTCAAAGTCTCTTATTCACTTTAAGATGTGCAAGTCATTGATTTCAACTTTTTTAATTACCTTTTACATGTCAGTGATTAGACTTTAACACAATCTATTTAGAAATCAAACAAATATTGATATACCTGAAACAATGTCTACATTTGTGGGGACATTATTGTAAAGCCAAGCGAACAAACAAACAGACGCTTGAAAATATTGTATTCTGTTATTATTTACGCTCGTCATAAATATGATAATTGACTTACAGTTGATACAAACCTACCTACACGTGTTAGAATTTATTATTTTATATTTTTTTTTTATTTGTAATGAATTTGCAGTTTGTGGGAAATTTTTAAACTAAAATGCATTGCTGCTGTACGAGTATTTGCGGTTCTGTTGGAAGTTGACTCACTGTTGGTGTCACGGCTTTCATTTTGCTGATACTTGGCTTTCTTCAATTTAAAAGTTGAATTTATTTTCTAGAAAAACTTTAGTTAATCGAGGTTATAAAATTGTTATAGAATTACAATTAGGTCCGTGAAGATATTAGTAATCGGTTAAGTATTTACGGGCATAACATAATGCATAACGGGCATTCAGAGAAAGGTCCGGAAATTACTCTACATATTGCTACAAATAATGTGTGGAAGACCTTGAGGGAGAGATTGCTTAACATATGTATTTTGAGAAAAAAAAATTGTGTTCGGAAATGCATCCCCTTCGAGATGCAGAGGTTTTAAGCAAGTGGGGTATATTGAACTCAATGTTGCCCTAAAATTTATGTATCAAACTTAAAATGTTGATCTTGTCATAATTTTCTTCGTAAAAATATTTTATTAACCCTCACTTTTTGCAACTTTTTAATATGCACCTACTACCAGGTGTACCGATATGAAGTGAAAATAAAACACTAATTTCTAATTGGAAAGTAAAAAAACATTTTATTTAAAGTATTGCTGGCTACATATTTTCCCCATCTTTCAGGCAACTTTTGGATTCCACGCCAATAAAACTGTTCGTCTTTTGAAGCAAACCAAAAAGTCACCCAATTTTCGACTTCCTCGTAGGGTTCTAAGTGCTGCTCAGCTAATGCGTGTCCCATCGATAAAAACAAATGGTAGTCGGAAGGACCCAAGTCTGGTGAATATGGCGGTTGGGGTAGCAGCTCCCAGCCAAGTGCTTTGGTTGTATCCTGAACCAGTTTTGCTTTGTGTGCAGCTGGCCCATGCTGGTCCTTTTTCGATCAAAGGACAAAATTGATCATTTCTTGTCGGTAGCGATCTGTATTAACGGTTTCACCAGGTTTAAGGAGCTCGTGGTACACCACACCTATCTGGTTTTGCAGTCGAAGTTAATGGTTGTCTTGGATTAACCCATGATTTTTTCGGTTTAGGATTCCGAAAATAGATCTACTTTTCATCGCCCGTATCTATTCGATGCAAAACTGATTTTTTATCGTGTCTTTGAAGCAAAATTTCATGAATGGTTTTTCAGTTTTCAACTGTCTTTCATTCAATTCATGTGGCACAGATTTTCCAGACTTTTGGATCTTTCCCATAGCTTTTAAATGGTCTGAAATTATTTGTTGTGTAACATTTAACATTTCTGCTATTTTTTTCTGACTCAAAGTGTATTCAAACATTTTTGGTGGTCTTCCACGTTCTTCATTTCTCACATCAAAATCGTTATCTCTGAACCGTTGAAACCATCTTTTCCATGTTGCTTCCAGCATGATCAACATATGCCTCGACAAGAATTCAATGCGATTCTGCAGCACATTTCTTCAAATGAAAATGAAAAATTATTTCTTTCCGCAAGTCATCATTTTCTGGTACAAAATTCGACATTTTTAACGCGATGAAAAACTTGTGTCAAAAAAAAAAAAAAAAAAAAAAAAAAAAAAAAAAAATTGGCCCTTTCACAATAAATGTTCGCTATCAAGGCATTTGTATCTTGGCGCTCACTATACTGGTATACCTAGTATATACATATGTTTAGGGTTTTCCAATAGTGACTTGACAACTTTGAATTTAATTTGTGAACGCACTCTTTCACTAATCATCAAACTGTCACTGGCAATTTATTCAGTAAGTTCAACATTTTTATCATGGTAAAGTACACTAACGAGCAGCGTCTGTAAATAATAAAAATTTTCTATAGATATTCGGAGTCGCAAAATCATCTTCAGTGACGAAGCTCATTTTTGGCTCAATGGGTTCGTCAGTAAGCAAAATATGCGTTATTGGTCGGGTGAAAACCCACATGTGCTTCATGAATCACCACTTCATCCACAAAAAATAACTGTTTGGTGCGGTTTGCATGCCGGCGGCGTTGTTGGGCCATATTTTTTCGTCGACGATAACGATCGTCACGTTACTGTGAATGGTCAGCGTTATCGCGCCATGATCACCGATTATTTTTGGCCCGAATTGGAAGATATGGACTAGGACGACATGTGGTTTCAACAGGATGGTGCCACAAGCCACACAGCACACGCTGCAATCGATTTATTGAAGAGTTAGTATGGTGGACGTGTTATCTCAAGACATGGGCCAGTCGATTGGCCGCCTCGTTCGTGCGATTTAACGCCGCTTGACTTTTCTGTGGGGATACGTTTAATCATTGGTTTGTTGAACGCGAAATAGCGGCCGTTTCGGCCGAAATGTGTGGCCGAAGTCGAGTTCCATTCATTAATGTTTTGATTGTACTTCAAGCCAATCATAAAGTTTTTGAAATATCTTAAATGGTTTGCCTTTTATTTAAAAAAAAAAGTTGTCAAGTCGTTATTAGAAAACCTTATATATACAGAAAAAAAAAAACGGTTAGGTCATTTCATCTCAAGTCAGTTGTTTTTCTTTCACAACCGCTCTATAAAATTTTTTCCGGTACGCACATTCCAGCTGGTAATCCTGAAAAGAATTCTTCACTGCTAGTCTGGCACTCGCATACATACCGAAACCTTAGTGAATAGTGAGAGTAGATTAAAATTAAAAAATAGGGCTACTCGCTCGGCAAGATCTTCTATAAATCAAAGGTATGACTTTCTTTATGTTGGCGAGCATGAAGGGAAGTTGGCACTGCTGCTTTAACCAGACTCTAAAGAACGCCCTGTCTCGGCTACATGGGGAAATTCTCCAGCACGACTCTGCTCCAGACGCACTGATGAATCTTGGGTTGTGAACATGCCGTTTGATGTAATAACACCAGAATTTCTGTTGATAAAAAAAATATGAACTCGACTTTCCTTGCGCACAGGAAAGGAGTGTACTAAGTGGAGTGAAAAGTAACTTTCTCTACCGCCAGAATGCGCTGCTACTGCAAAAAAGGTTATGGTGCCTTGAAGTCCGTTCATGATTGTTGTTGACGTGCTTAGCATCATGTTAAGTATAGACAAAAACGATATTCGTTCTCTCATGAAACATTATTTTTTGAGAGGCAAAACGGCGAAGGAAACAAGAAAAGTTGGATAAATATTATGGGGCTAATGCTCCGTCAGATTACACCGTCAAATATTGGTTTCGAGAGTTTCGCAGCGGCAGGCAGGCCCTCCGATGTGGTTACAGAGGAGAATGTCAAAAAAATACGGGAAATAGTGTTGGCTGACCGGAAAGTGAAGGTGCGCGAGCTAGCAGATACCACAAAGATTAGTACTGAGAGCACACGTCGTATTTTGGGCAATATTCTGCATATGAAAAAGTTATCCTGTCGTTGGGTGCCGCGCATACTCACTCCTGACCTAAAACGCGAACTTGAGAGGATTTCGAAAGAGTGTTTAACTTTTGGAGTCGATTGGTAACTGTTGAACACCAGAGAACAGAATGAGTGCCCGGCAATGGACTGAAGCTGGCACGAGTGCTCCGAAGCGGCTAAGGGAGGCGTGGCTTTTCTGGGATTGTCATGGCATACTCTTCGTGGACTACCTCGAAAAAGGAAAAACCATCAACAGCGATTATTACTGTTCATTGTTGGAGCAATTGAAGGCCGAAATCGCTGCAAAATGGCCTCATATGAAGAGAAAAAAATTTTGTTTTTACAAGACAGTGCACCGGCGCGCTAAAATTAATGACTTATGGCTCCAATTGCTGTCGCATCAACCGTATTCGCCCGGTTTGGCTTAGTCGGACTATTATCTCTTCCCAAACCTCAAAAGATGGCTCACCAATAAGAAATTCAGCTCACGCAAGGAAATCATCGACGCCACGGAGGAGTATTTTGCAGACCTTCCGGAAAATTACTTTTCGGACGGGAGCAAGAAGTTGGAAAATCGCTGGAATAAGTGTATCAAACTAAAGAAGACTATATTGAATAAAATAAAAAAAACATTAAAAAAATTTTTTTTTCGGTTTTTATTGATAGCGCCGAACCCGATTTAGATTTCACTCTTCGTTGTGAAAACTTGTATATGTCGTTCTTGCGGAGATGTACCCAATGGCAACGAACTATATTCTGAAAAATTGTAGGGGAGGAGAAGCATTTGCATAAGCTTCTCGAGCAGATCAAAGTGGGATCTTACTTAAGGTGGGACTACAGTCCGGGTTAAGTCTGGGCCTCAATCAACTTGCGCCTCCAGCCTGCCCGATCTTTAACCAGCTGCCTTCAGCTTGTTCTTGCGTTAACCTCCACTCTTCTGGCTAGTCGATCTCGCTATACACCCCGTACAGTTTGTCGTTGTATCTCCTTCTCCTTCTGTGCAGACGGGATCAAAAATCACCCGATGAATTTTCCTCTCATCCATTTTTGATAAGGTCCATGTCACTCCTCCGTAGGACAGGACATGGCGGTAGTTGTTTGAAAATATCACTGTATTGGAAAGTATGCAGTCTGTGAAGCATATGTTTGAAGTTTGAAAGCGTCACGTTGTTTAGTATTTGTTTGGCAGCCATCAATAGTGAACGTTGACAGTGAATCTGTGAAAATGGAGAAAATTGGTCATCGTTATGTGATACAATACTTTTATTTGAAAGGCCTTAGCCCAACCAATATAAAAGCTGAACTGGATTCTACTCTGGGTTAGTCTGCTCCTTCGTTTACAACAGTAAAATTTTGGGATGCTGAGTTTAAACGAAGTCTCACGAGCTGCCAAGACGAGCATCGCAGTGGTCGACCAAATGAAATGACGACTCCAGAAATGGTAAAGAAAATCCTCAAAGCGGTACTGGATGATCGTCGACTGAAAGTGCGCGAGCTAGCAGACATTGCAGGCACTTTAAAAAGCGCGGTACGTCGCATATTATTAGAAAATTTTGACATAAGAAAGCTGTGTGCAAGATGGATGCTCATCTCAAGACAAAAGAACAACCAAAACAATGGATTCAAAAGGGAGAACCGCCTCCAAAGAAGGCGAAGACCGTTTCATCTGCAGGCAAGGTCATGGCGTCGATTTTTTGGGATGCGCGTGGGATAATTTTCATATCTTGAAAAAGGAAAAACTATCAACGGATAGTATTATGCGAACTTATTGCAATGTTTGAGTGAAGTAATTAAGCAAAAACGGCCGCATTTGGCTAAGGAGAATTTGTTGTTTCAGTAAGACAATGCACCAGCTCACAAATCCGTTATTGCAATGGCCAAAATTAATGAAACCCTATTCGCCAGATTTAGCCCCCTCGGATTATTTTCTGTTCATAAACTTGAAAAAGTGGCTCAGTGGTCAAAGATTTTCCAACGATGAAGAAATGATGTCGGCAGTTAATGGCTATTTTGAGGAGCAAGAGAGTTCTTATTATAAAAAGTATATCGAACTTTTTGAACATCGCTGGGAAATGTGTATAGAGCTGAAAGGCGATAATGTTGAAAAATAAATAAATTTTTTTCTACGTCTGCTTTGTAGCAGTTCAGGGCCTCCGCTAGTTGTTCTTCTGATTCTGGCCTATTAAAGAACCTAAGGTTCCACGTGCAAATCCGATGTTCATTTTCCTTGTTTCGTTTTCAGGGGTTGTCAACAATAGATCCGTCTGTATCCGAGGCTTGTTGTTGCTTCGTAACTTGGTTTATTTTTTCCATGTGATCAAATTGCCAATGTAGTTAATGGGCAAGGCTTAATTGGAAGTTTTTCAGGACCCGAACTTACCTTGGGTCTGCCTGCGTCTTCGGTTAGGGTTTCTACTAACAACTGGGTCTTATATGAGCATAGCTGTAGATGGCATGACTCTCCAGGTTACTGGCGGACCAAACACCAAACGAATGCTTTCCGATGTCCCTAAATAGCCAGCGGCTTACTTTTCGTCACTCAGTAGGAAAGACTGCAGGCTGCTTCCTGAATTACGGGCGTTGTAACAGGGGATTACACTTTTGCATAGCACTTAAGTGTGATGTACATGCGTGATATAACATCCTGCGAAGGTTGCCGTGTAAGTGTTTTTCAGTTTTTCAACTAATAACCAGAAAAGTGCTTCATCGACTTCTCCATGACTTCAACTAAAGCCTGACAAAATACTGTCAATAATAATGGTGCATATTTGGTTTAAATTAATAAATCTAAAAAATCTATTAAAAACTACCTTTCTCCAAGACCCAATAAAAGAAGATTATCGACGATAGTTTGCGTCATTAGTAATTCAATTATATTACTCGTACATGTCAAATGTGAAATGTCATTCCAATAACATTTTCTCATTTACATTTCGCCAATATCCAGATATTTTGCAAAAATTGAACTGAAAAAATTAAAAACAGTTCCCATAAGTTTAACACTAATAAATATTTAAATATTTATATTAATGCGATGCGAAACATTCCAAATTGCTTCGAAATTGGAGTCATTTGTCACTTCTTTTCTTAAAAAAAAAAAAAAAAAAACTAATAAATATGTCTCCCTTAAAACAATGCTTAGCCTCACGAATTTGATTAAAATATTTTTAGTTACTTCATCGACGGATTTATTTAACAAAAATTAATATCTTGGAAAGAGAACTGTCTTTACATTTAAGTTTCAGTTTTAACAAAACAAGAAAACTATAGTAATAATAATAATTCTTAAAAAAATATTCAGCGTCTAATTAAAAGTGAATGATATGATGTCCATCAAATGGAACAGAGCTCATCAAATTCGATACTAAGAAGTGATGTACCTACGAGTATCCATGAATAAATATTTTTATATTTATGTCTTTGTATATTTAATTAGATTTTTGTATAAAGTCGTAGTTTTTGCAAAATATCGGTTCTTTGATGGTCTTATGACCAAACCTGCTAACTTGAGATCTAATTTGCTAATGCGATTAAGCTAAGTTTTTTTTTGACGTTATTTAAGGCAATATGTTACTTCTTTCTTTGTGTGCGTATTTTGTCTCATCCTAATTAATGGGTCGCCACTAAATTATCATATAACATCCGTTCGATTTGATATTAGCATGAAATGTTTCCTATTGGTGTTTAGAGAGAAGCAACAAATATTATAAAAAAAAAAAATAAATTTTCAACTGAAAACCATTTGAATCATTTTGTATGCGTTGGTGAACTGGTTTAATATAAAATTTATGCGTCATTTAAGCAAGTTTTATGAGAAGTTAATTGATTTAAACAAATCAAAGGAAACAATTTTGACAACAGTACAAGGACTGTTTGCTGAATACGCGGATTAGAATATTACGACTTTTGTTGGCCTGCAAAATACTGGCTAACGCGTTCAGTTGGGATGCCTGCTATCTCAGCCAACTCGCGAATTTTCACTCGGCGGTCCGCCAATACGAAATCATGGATTTTGTCCACGGTTTCGTCTGTGGCAACCGTTTTCGGGCCGCCTGGACGCGGTTCATCAAAAGCAGATTGTACCGAACAGCGAACCGATTGTAAATGGTTGTATGAGAAGGTGAATGGGTCCCATACACACCACCGAGAATGGGCTCGATTTTCTCTCAGGTTTTACCACTCAAAAACAAGAATCGGCGATATAGAATCGGCAATATAGAATCGTGGCGATACTGCTTTTTTCCATGGTCAGAAAAAAAAAAACACTTATACGATGTTTTGAAATGTTTGTCAAAACAAAACTAGCCATCGGATTGTCACAGCCGGACTAGAAGAGGTTGTACTAAATGATGGTATACTTATTTTGACTCAGTAGCGCCACCTATCTTCCAATCTGTGTATTCATCAAACAGCCCTCATAAGTATTTTGCTATTGATTGACCTGCAAAAGACTTCAGTTTTTATTTGCTGTCACAGAGAGTTGCATGAATACGATTATGAATTGGATTTATATATGACGATGGTAATGCATGGGAGAGGCTTGCGATGGAAATGTAAATGAGTTTAAAACTGATTTGATAATTTTTTAAGTCCAAACAAACATGGCGACGGGTCGGTTAGGTTTGCGAAGTGATGGGCGTGTTCCAACCAGAAATTTTTAGTAATTAAGAAGCTCTATTCTGGTAAAAGAAAAAAGTTATATCTGCAAAGGATATCCGCATCTTTTTGGATAGTTAGGCTGCTATCAAGTTCCAGGACTCAATCTTATTAAATTCTAAAAACGCCCTTTAATGTCGATCAACATTATAGCAGAGCAGTTAAACCTTCACCTTTGTTGAGTGCTGGACCACAGACACATTCTAGAGAATTGTAGGGCCTTAAACTCCTCAAAATTAGAGCCACTCTACCTATTTTACCGGGAAAGTGTAGCATTACCAATCGCTACGTGCAAATCAATATTAAAGCTGGATGCTTATGAAAGAACAGACTTAAAGGGGACTGTTGGACCAACATTTCTAGCGCTTTCATAGGTGTCATCACTAAACACTAACTTGTAGGCAAGCGTACAAGAAGGCTCACCGCCTTTACAAACGATTTCTGTAGAAGCTGCATAGACGAATATGAAGAGGAGATAATCCTCCACCTACTCTGTACATGTCCAGCTCT
The DNA here is from genome assembly GCA_907269105.1 of Volucella inanis. Taxonomy (NCBI): domain Eukaryota; kingdom Metazoa; phylum Arthropoda; class Insecta; order Diptera; family Syrphidae; genus Volucella; species Volucella inanis. The sequence continues at coordinate 203,693,476 of OU026153.1, read as the reverse complement.
CTCACAGAGAAGAAAACTTCAGTTAGGAGCTTTCTACAATGACTTAAAGGACCTAAAGAATATACCATAGACGTTTATAGTCTCCTGCGCTTCATCATAAGCTCAAATTGGTTCCATGAGAAAGAGGGTCATAGATCCAAGTGGCATCATAATGGGCCAATAGGCCTAAGTACGTTCGTCTTTCCAGCACCCACTTTTAAATACCAACCTCCCTACTTAGGTCTGTGGTGATTCATTGTGATGCTTGGGCAGTCTATGGTATTTACTTAGGTGGTGCTACAGTCTAGGATGTAGCAGGGCCTGTGCTAACTAGCGTGGTCTTTTGCCAGATGCCTCCAGTTGCGAGAATGTAGTTGACTGAAATGACTTGTATGCTCCATCTAATATGAGTACATCCTTTACTGCTTTGTCCCTCTGGATTAGAGTCGAAAACGTTCTGGACTAAGACGCTGGTGTCCTTGCGCTCAAGGTGACCTAGTGTTCTGAGTCGGGTTATCTGAGCTTTTCTGATGAAATGTACAGTTCGTTGCTGGAACCGAAGAACTTTTCTCTCAAAACGCTTGAGAGAATTTTCATTAGTGTCCAAACAGGACTAGAATGAGCAGTGTCTTGTATGATGACTATTTGGTTGCTCGAGATGATTTAACAACACAATTTTTTTGTACCCCAAAGAAGCAGCGAATCGAAAGTATGATTCTTAATATCCTGAGGTATACTTTTCTGGTCTAAAGTCACACGGCCGGTTAGACTGTTGACGAAGGGTTCTAAGCACTAACATAATATGGCAGATAGAATTCTGCATACGATGTCGTGCAGGACGATTTTCATGTCATATCTAAGCCCGGTCGGGTTGATGCAATTTCCGTTTCCCGTGTCGCGTTCGTTAACATTTGGTCCTTAAGTTGGTGTTAGCTATCCTTTTACATACGCGAATCTGAAAAGGGATGTGAATGCGTGGAATAAGAAACTTCCTAAAGTTCTTTTTCTTAGATAACTGAAGCTCGGACAGTGGCACATAAGTTGGAAGGTATCTTCCCGTGAGTCCAGTTTTCTCACTTTCATTAGCTTTGATTCGTTTCGTTTGCCTTACTTGCATTCTTAGAGTGGAAAGTGGAGGTTTTATACTTTTAATTGCAAGTCTTTTATTAAAGGAAGATCATTTTTGCGGTAAGTCGTTCGTTGCCTGACACTGCTTTGTAGTCAAGGGCCTAGCAAAGTTTAACCTTAAATACTTAAACTCATCACGATAGTACTTCAAAATTTTTTATTTAATCTCGACTGCAGCAATGGCCTTTAGGGCCATCATAAGGGCTGTCAATCAATATGGTAATATCCTCGTGAAATTCTTCCTTTATTGTGGCGAGACTGGCAGCTTCTGCTATAGCCAATATCTCACCCTGGAAGATACTTCTGTAGTCTGGCAGGCGACGTGAGCATCTTAAGTACAATTATGGGGGAAGATCCTTATAGATTCTCAAAAATAGATGTCGTGTCTTCTACTACTTAGTTCCTGTCATAACCCCTTTGCTTGGGAAAAACAGGCGAATGGTATTTAATGGTAGTAGAGCATAAATACAGTTTTTTTTTTTGAAGGGGTTGGCGCGATCGATAGAGGCAATCTGCTCGATTCCAGTCTGCTCGTTGACGTCATTCTTTTGTACTTTTGTCAATAACTAACTAAGATTGCTAGTTTTACTTGTGGATTGCCACCATACTAAACTACCGTGGGTTAAGATGGATCTGACGATAGCCGTATGATATGGATGTCATCTTGGGACATCCGGTGTCCACAAAAACCGAATTAGCCGCGTAAATTATCGGGATACTTGTTGTATGTTTGTCTGTGATATTTGTTGACTTAACATCAACGATGTCGTGCTGAAATCAGTACGACAACCAGCAAAGGTTGCAATTCGATTGGAATGAATCTGGATGTCGCGTGAAAATCCACGCCAAAAGAGACAAAATGACTTATCTCTAAAGCGTAATAGATAAATCGCTGCACTGGCTTAAAACTGAGGTTGTTCCTTCTATCGGGTTTCCCATTAAGGATTATACATTTTCCATTTTTGACCCGGTGTGTCCTGTTGAAACCGTATCTCACCAATGTTGAGTGCATGCAATTGGATCCAAAAATTATGTTGCAACGTCTCCCGATAGCGATTTTCATTAACTGTAACGTGGCGGCCATCATCACCAACAGAAGAATGACGCCAGCACCAGTAACGCCGCCGACGGCATGAACCAAACAATAAATTTTTGTAGATGAAGTGGGATCTCATGAAGCACATGCAGGTTTGTAGCTGCCCAATAAGGTATATTTCGCATGTTATTGAAGCCATTTAGTCGGAAATGAGCTTCATCGCTGAAGATGATTTCCGTTCTTAAAGTTGAGGCCACCGACTCAATAATTTGTAAACGTTCCTAGTTTGAGTAAATGACTAAATGGTAGAAGTTAACAGGTAAAATAGTAATGACAGTTCACAAAAAATAAAACTATAAGTGTGTTTTCACATTTAAAAAAAAAATCTTTATAAAATTTATAGGTATCTACGAGTATATAGTTATAGTATATATAAAAATTTAAAAACATTATAGAAATGGAGAACTCATTCGAGAAGGAGATCGTTGACTGGTCTGACTTCTTTTTTAAATCATCATATTGGGCCATCGCACACCAGAGAAATTCTGCCGGCATGAAACCGGTTTTATACCATGCTTCAAGCGCACACGGGATGATTTCTGCTAGAATAAAAAATTGTAAACGTGAACCCAATTTTTTTTGCGATCGTATTTCCTTCAGACTAAAAATGTCGTGTGTGATGGCTCCTTGGTTACAACCGGAAGGTATTGAGATCTGTGCTGCCGTACGCTCGTATCTTTTGCTGAGCGAGCTGAAGTATTGTTTGACGCGCATATGTTGCGCCATCAGTCGCTGCTCGGCACCTTGGGGGTTTTACACTCAGTTCAATATTCGATTACCAAGTAGTGGATCAGGTACACAACTAGTCTAATGGTGGGTGCAAAATTTTAGGCAAGAATGGACAACAGTCAGCAAAACTCTAACGTGACCATCAACGTCAGCAGCAACGCCAGAACATGTGACTCAAGTTCGATACGACGATTTAAGTCAATAGTGAGCATTACTTTGAAAAAGAAATTGAAGTTGCAAGCATACAAGATGTGAATCATGCATGTTCTTAACGAAAATGACTTCCTTTTACAAGAATCCTATAAAATATCAATTCTGGAACGTTTTCGAACATTAGATCCAAAAAAATATACTGATTGCTGGCTGATAGTTTCACTGCAGGAAAATCCAAAACCGATGAACGGGGCTTTGCTTTCAGCAATTAAGATGGTCCGCCCCTCTTTCACAGACCTTATTCCAATCGGTCTTTAAGGCATCTAAATCTACAGAAATGCCGACATAAGACTTAAGTTACAACTCAGTTCAAAAAGCTCTGCTCGTAGGAAGTTCAATTTTTGAACCCAATTCGAGAGCCCAGACTACTTAAGTCAAGGTCTCAATACAGTAGTACAATGTAAACAAAGTTCTTATGTCCCTAATGAAGCCCTTGTGTCAGAATTGAGCAATTAGACAATTATTGTACTTTTTGCATATTTCTTATACGGACAAGTTTTGAATGGTTTCAACGATTCAAAGATTCAACGATTATTTAAACGGAGCTTGAGTGTCGTCAAAAACGCAGATCCTTCTCCGTCTTCACCGATTCTTCACAATACCTATAGTGTATATCCGTCAGGATTTCACGAGGAGTGAAATCTCATGTTACCCTTCTCCAGAATGACACTGCTGCCACATCCTAGATTGGTTTTGAAGCCATTTGTGCAGACAAATACATTGGCTTCCTGTGCAAAAGCCGATTTCGTCTTTTCGCAGCAACCTTCTCTTGCTGAACTCCTGGTGTCATAGCATAAGCCCAAAGTCAAAAAAGTTGGCGGGTAAGATCATCAAAACTCCAGTGAATGTTGTATGAGAAGCTATTTCTTTTCAAATTGAAGATGCATATAAGATTGTAGTAAGTCATATAAGTATCATGGGGAAGGGAGATTCATCAGTGTATATAAGGGTTTTCCAATAGGGACCTGACAACTTTGAATTTAATTTGTGAACGCACTTTTTCACTAATCATCAAACTGTCACTGTCAATTTATTCAATAAGCTCATTTTTTTCATGGTACACTAATGAGCAACGTCTGTAAATTATAAAAATTGTCTATAGATATTTGGAGTCGAAAAATCATCTTCAGTGACGAAGCTCATTTTTGGCTCAATGGGTTCGTCAATAAGCAAAATATGCGTTATTGGTCGGGTGAAAACCCACATGTGCTTCATGAATCACCACTTCATCTACAAAAAATAACTGTTTTGCACGGTTTGCGGCGTTGTTGGGCCATATTTTTTCGTCGTCGATAACGATCGTCACGTTACTGTGAATGTTCAGCGTTATCGCGTCATGATCACCTATTATTTTTGGCCCGAATTGGAGGATATGGACTTGGATGACATTTGGTTTCAACAGGATAGTTTCACAAGCCACACAGCACACGCTACAATCGATTTATTGAAGAGTAAGTATGGTGAGCGTGTTATCTCAAGACATGGGCTAGTCGATTGGCCACCTCATTCGTGCGATTTAACGCCGCTTGACTATTTTCTGTGAGTCTACGTTAAGTCATTGATAAATGCCAACACGCCGACGACGTTGGAAGAGCTCAGAGCCAAAATTAAACGCGAAATAGCGAAATATGTGGCCGAGTCGTTGAAAATTGGGTCCAACGAATCGACCGCTGCAAACGTGCCCGCGGTGGCCATATGAACGAAGTCAAGTTCCATTCATAAATGTTTTGATTGTACTTCAAGCCAATCATAAAGTTTTTGAAATGTCTCAAATGGTTTGCCTTTTATTTAAAAAAAAAGTTGTGAAGTCGTTATTAGAAAACCCTATATAGCAAAGCAAATCGCGCTAGAGAAAGCCCACATGCAGCCGAGACAGACCGTTCTTTCTAGTCTGGTTAAAGCAGGAGTGACGTATTTTCGTAAAAGCTTGTTTCACCAAACAACTGACGAGGGCTCAGAAGACCATTCTCTGTGACAAGCTGCATTCCTTACTTTGACAGAAGAGCGACAGTGACTTGGAGGTTTTCCATGTGACATGTTTAGTCCAAAAAGTTCGTTATTTGAATGACATCTAAATGCTTAGTTCCGTTGGAGAAACAGATTGTGATTCCTTTAAGCTTTAGATATGTTAGACCAGTCAGCATTTTATTTCATTTAAAGAGAACAACTTCAGTTTTGAGACAAGACAGTAGCTAGGAATGATCCAACAGACAGCACATACATGCGCCATGACGTATTGGCCACTGTCAAGATTTGCTTTCAGGAGACTGTTTACCTACATTGCTTTTATCCTGTTTGCTTCCGCCATCATATATTGGCCGCAGCCAGCATTCGCAGTTAGGGTTCTATTCACCAGCATTGCTTTATCTACCTAGTGCAGGGTGATTCGTTAAGAGGTACTTTTTCCAGTGTGGATTTTATGAAAGATCACGTACGCATCGTTTCTCACTGATATAGTATTTTAGATATTTCATCATGAAAAACTTAGCCCGGCATAACGTCTATTAATTATTCATCTGTTTTAGGAAAATCATCGTCCTACAAGCATTGTGTTTCGTGCGGTTAAAGCAACTTATGGTTTCTATACCATCGAAAAGTTTGAAACCCAATTTTCATTATTGGAAAATACGCAACCAAATAGACCACATCTAACACATATTGAAGTAAATATAGCGACGGCTTGACTTGTCATATAAAACAACTTGTCGTACTTTAAGGGAGTATCTTCGTTTAAAAGCATACGAAATTCAACTCGTGCAAGAACTGAAGCCGGCCGACTTTTCGAATTATCACCATTTTAGTCGTTGTGCTCTTGAAAAGCTTCAAGGAGATCCAAGGTTTTCGACTAAAATTTTGTGTGGTTTATGGGCTGATGGTATTGTCAGTGCATAATTCTTCAAAACTGAGTCCGACCGGAACGTAACGCCCTTGGTACCGACAACATTTGGTTCCAACAAGACAGCGCCACTTGCCACATAGCTCGTAAAACCATGGCTTTATTGCGAAAAATATTCGGCGAACAGTTAATTTTACTCCTTGCACCCATGATTAGGCCGCCTACATCGTGTGATATCACACCTTTAGACTTTCTCCTTTAGGGCTACGTAAAGTCCAAAGTCTTCTTGAATAAGCCGGTTTCGATTTGAAAATTGGAGGCCAACATTACTCGAGTCATTCGTCAAACACCATTTGTTAGGCTCGAATGATTCATTGAAAATTGGAACTTTAGAATGTTAGCCCCAGTTACGGCAAACATTTGAAAGAAATAATCTTCAAAAAATTAATGTAAATAATGGTTCTTTTATATGTGATGAAAATTACCCGATAAAACTTAATTTTTTATTTTTGAAAAAAGTACTTCTAAAAGAACCACCCTTTACTAGCAAATGTTTTGGTACATGGTGTTACATGGGCTAATAAAATGAAAGCGAATGAATATTTTTTTCTGTTTATTAGGTCTCTCAATGTCTAAAAATTGTAGGACAACTTATTGGAAATGGCACCCATTTGACTTCCAGCAATGGCGAAGACGGTCTGGCCACTCATCAATTGCAGTATGCACCTCATGCATTGGAAAACTTTCTATTGCTCGAACAAGGCCCGCTTCAAAAAGTCAGTACCTGGATGTTAAATATTCAAGCCATAATCCCTAGAACGGGCCATAGTTTGTAATCTAATGAATTGAGTACTAGAAAACCAGATGGCTAATCATCCGTGGGAATAAAGTTCGGAACGTGGTATTTGAGCCATGTTTGAGTCATTTTTGCCTGATCTTGAGCGGAGTTTTGTTGAAAGGTCCACGGTTTATTTGCAAATAGTATTTAATTGAGGAGCTTCACAAGGTTCTCTAAAAAAGATCACAGAAGTTGGATGGAGTGCACGTATGATAGATCATACACTCCATTGTTCTGTTTGTTGGACGATTCTTTGAACGTTCTTCGCGTACTGACGAAGCAAAGCTCTCAAGTTGACTGACGTTTATGTTTCAATGTTTCTTTTTAAGATGTGCGACATGCTTTCGTTGCTGACATTCATCTCTCGAGACATCTCCCTCTTCTTTTTTTTTATAATCCCGCGCGCACCAAGTGGATGTGAATACCCTTTTACCGGCTTCTCTCCAGGGCACGTGCGGGTGGTGTAGTAGTTTGAAACTCATTTGTAGGTTGTCAAACTGGAGCCAGTGCATCCTCAAATAGTACGTGCTAGTTGTTAGTTTGTTACATTTAGCCCAGCCAGCAACCACTCCAACATCAGTGTTATGCCTTCATGTCAGAGTTGACGCCGACGGGATTTTCATATAACTACATACAAATTCTATGAAAAGACTTTTTCAGAGAATTGCCTCGCACGGGACTCGAACCCGCGACCCTCTGCTTGAGGAGTCTATGCATATACAACTACACCACGGCCACCCCGTGGCCACTTGCATAGCGGATTTCGACGAATTCGATTCTTCATGGCTTTGATGACTTATGACATTCGCACAGGTTTTTCACGGTCTACAATTCCACCAGTATCCTTAAATAATTTTACAGCTATATGATTTTCGATTCTTACGCGGTAAATTTGTATAAATGTCACTTACCAAATTGGATCTTGGGATGAATGTGTTCATTTCGTGTACAGTTCTAAGTACAAAACTAATGATTTGTGTACGCCGTGTTGTCTGGCCGATTTACATATTCAGCCAAAAGGTTCGAAAATGCACTCCCATCGATGAAAATGCTCATCGCATTCTTCTTCTTATCTTGCTATCTTTATATCATCAGAAATCTTGGCTTTCATTACACATGGTTTGTTTTGCCCGACAGAGGAGTTTTGGCCATCCCCGCTTCATAAGAGTCTGCGGAAGAGGTTCGTCCACTGTACTGACTGTGACCTTCCTACTAATTTTTTTTGCTAATATCTGCAGGTTCCTGCTCTGTTTTATTGGCTCCTTGTTGGTTCTTTTCATCTTTTGACTTTAATTATAGTCAGGTAGATTCTGCTCACTGCCTACCCCAAACGTACATACAAAACCCAGCCATTTGATACGGATTTACTCAATCATTAACTATAAATACTTCCTAATTGCTTAAGTTTGCATAGATCTTTTCAAATCAGACGTCTGAAATTGCTTAAACCCCAGAATTGTGGTAATTAATTTCGCAATCTTCTCAGCGTTTGTATATATAAGAAACGCAAACGAATCGTGTATCTTTATGTCCCATTTAAACGTATCTCCGATGTGTTGCCCAATTTTGTTAATAGATAAAGTTTCACTTAAATTAACTCGTAATTCGATATTCAAACTAAGTCTTCTGGAAAAGCAAAAGTAAAACCCTAATCCACTTGCAATTGACTACAACCAACCGTAATCTTCATCTCAAAGACATACAAAAAAGCTTACAGAAAAAAGCAAATAAAATCTATAGAGGTAATAATAACAGATACATACTTGTATCTTGCCATTTGCAAAAGAAGGCCACTTCCAGGCTGAAAGAAAAATAATAATATTACAAAAAAAAAAAAAAAAAAAAAAAACCCTCACAGAAATTAGCCAAGTGAATAAGATGCAACGAGTATATTCGTACAAAAATGAAAAAGGTACGAGTACTAATATACGTTCTACCTGCAGATAAAAGTGTGCCTATGCAATTCAATCTCCGGTAACTGAATCCCAACTCTTTAAACTTCACCTTTAACGCTGGAACTTTTATATGGCATACGGGCAGCTACATATAGTGCATCAGTTGCTATGCTACGCAAGTGGACAGAGAGTTCCATTGAAAACGATACTTTGAGGTGTTTTGAAGTCATGAAATTGAAATTGAAACTAAGAAACGGTATTGTTGCATCGTGAACCTCTAGCGAACAAATTTTGCAATCCATTCTTTCATTAAATTCGTTGGATACAAATATAGGTACTATCCGAAGAGTAGTATTTTTTTCTACTCCTGTGTTACTGTCGTTCAAGAAGGACGATTGTCTCATCCTGAACAGTTGTCTTTTTAGACAATTAGGCGCCCAGAATCCGTTTATATGAATAGATACTACCTAACTGCCTAACATAAATCTTATTCAAAAAATAGAACTTGGTTGAGTAGCAATGCCTAGGTCAAGATACTCGCAGTAAACACGAGTCAAACCAGTGAAACTAGGGGTTCCTTGCAGTAGCATATCACAGAAGGAAACTTTTCTATGTTCGAGTCAACACCACAAGTACTCTCTTGGGCAGCCTACATACTGGCTATTACCACGATAAACTTTAGTAGAAAAATTAAAAACTACAGCCAACAATTCGTATTCGTATTTAAGGAGTGCCGCAGTATTCACTGGGTGGCCTGGAATTCTATTTCCCTAAGATAGTTTCTTAATGGAGGAGGGCGTTCCACCATGTTCACGTTGATAATAGGCCAAAAACAACATAATAAAGACATGTTCTCGTATGTAGACCACCAACATCACGCAAATCGATGCTGAAGAAATCGTAGCACATACTACCTACATACCTACCTAAGAGCGGGTGGAATGAAGGACATTGTAATGTAAAGTGGTTATACTCGAAGGGATAAAAATCTAGGAATGGTTATGGTTATAGTTGTACGCTCCTTTGCGTCAGTGATTAGAGAAATTCCCAGTTGTATGATGTCATCGAATTGGGTCAACGAATTATACTCGTTCGAAGGGCTTTTTATCATGAAAGGGAAACTAGTTCACAGTCGAATTCACATGTAAAAGAGACTATACCTTGATGAAAGAAGGACCAGTGCATGTTTTCTTCTTTTTAATTAGAAAGATAACTATTAGTCAAAGAAATTGTAACTAAGTCTTTCATTATTTTTTGTATGGCTTTGTATATAAAAAATTTTCCATAAAGGGATCTGATAGGTATATGGGGCAGCGTCTTTCAGTTAGTACTTAGTTGCTTGAATGCTTTGAAAGTTTGAGAGTAAATAGTAGAAAAAATCCACCACGATATCCCCAAGTTTTTCCTTTTTTTATTGTAACAAAGATTGGTAGGCATATTTTCATATCACACTGTGCTACAGCATTAGTCACATTGGATGAGATTAAATTTAAGAGTAGAGGGCCTAGGACAGATTCTTGTGGCACACACTGCCAGTTATGTGCTGTGTTAACTTTAATAGTAAGAAATGATTTATAAAATTGACGAGGCTACATTTGTTTGTTTTGTTTTGAATTGTTATCACTTGGAATTTTCTAGTGTTCCTCCAAAGTCTATGGTATACTTATATGGTATGTACGAAATGTGTTCAAAAAGTTAGATGTCTTTATATTTTTATAAAAAAAATATTTATTTATTTATTTATTTATTTAATTAAGCTAACCCCAATCCAAGGCTTAAAACTTTTTAGCCGTGGCAGCTCTGACTGAGAAGCTTTTGCATTCTCGACATATTATTTGAATATCTTTGGGAAAATTTCGTATGCTGATAAAGGATCAGTTTTGTTTGAGATTGATCTGTTAGTCCAGTGGGTTCATTAACAATTGACTCCAATCCATAAGAAGTAAGTACTTATGGGAATCAGAATTGCCTTCTCGAATAACCATATCCCCTAAAATTAATAAATTTTTTGTTTTCATGCCTTTAAGAATGCTTTACTTCTTCACACTGATACGAATCTTTTACAAAACCTAAGATACCATTTGAACTAGAAGAGTTATTGCAATTGCCCTATGTTTCATACCTCGTAATATTGTAGTTGGATAGTTCGTAGTTGTATATCCAAATCTCAGAGATAATAATAAAATCAGCTAGAACATTCAAGGTACTAATATGCTTCTAATATTTTGAAGAATGAATGATTATTTCCATTCCATTCAATGTATGCTCCTTGTTTATTTGCTGAACCATTTCAAAGGAATAGTTAAATCATAACTTCTCTTGAAATGTTGAAAGTGATTCGCAGTCTAAAGAATACTGATTTTAGTGGCTCAGATGGTATTTATAATTATCAGGTCTTTCCTGAAACACTCAAATGTGCTGATGTTATACCATTATTCAAAAAAGGTTCCGCTGTGGAATTGTGCAACCACCAGGTGTACCGGTATAAAGTGAGCGTTTTTTCTGAAAATAAAACACAATTTTTTAATGATAAAGTAAAAAACATTTTATTCAAAGTATTCGCCATTGCTGGCTACATATTTTCCCCATCTTTCAGGCAACTTTTGGATTCCACGCCAATAAAACTGTTCGTCTTTTGAAGCAAACCAAAAAGTCACCCAATTTTCGAATTCCTAGTAGGTTTCGAAGTGCTGCTCAGCTAATGCGAGTCCCATCGATGAAAACAAATGGTAGTCGGAAGGAGCCATGTCTGGTGAATACAGCGGGTGGGGTAGCAGCTCCCAGCCAACTACTTTGGTTGTATCCTGAACCAGTTTTGCTTTGTGTGCCGATGCATTGACATGAAGCAAAATTACCTTGCTGTGTATTCTGGCCCATTCTGTTCGTTTTTCGATCAATGCATGGTTCAAATTGATCATTTGTTGTCGGTAGCGATCTGTATTAATGGTTTCACCAGGTTTTAGGTACACCACACCTATCTGGTCCCACCAGACACACAGCATTGTCTTCTTGGCGAATCGATCTGGTTTTGCAGTCGAAGTTGATGGTTGTCTCGGGGTAACGCATGATTTTTTCTGTTTAGGATTCTGGAAATAAATCCATTTTTCATCGCCAGTAACAACTCGATGCAAAACTGATTTTTTATTGTGTCTTTGAAGCAACATTTCACAAGTGGTTTTTTGGTTTTCCATCTCTCTTTCATTCAATTCATGTGGCACCCATTTTCCAGACTTTTGGATCTTTCCCATAGCTTTTAAACGGTCAGAAATTGTTTGTTGTGCAACATTTAACATTTCGGCTATTTGTTTCTGACTTAAAGTGTCATCTTCATCCAATATTGTTTGCAATTCGGCGTCGAATTTCTTGGTGGTCTTCCACGTTCTTCATTTTTCATATCAAAATCGTTATCTCTGAACCGTTGAAACCATCTTTTGCATGTTGCTTTTGATAGAGCATGATCAACATATGCCTCGGCAAGCATTCAGTGCGATACTGCACTACATTTCTTCAACTTAATGCTTTCCGCAAGTCATCTTTTTCTGGTACAAAATTCGACATTTTTAACGCGATGAAAAAATATGATGTTGTTTGCTCAATGATTTACATGCCCAATGGTACATGCCCAATTTCGAAAAACCTGTAAAAGACGGAATGGTAAATTTTTTAAACTGAAAGGAAAATTTACTGAAAATGATCTACTACAGTTTTGTGTCCAAAGAATGTCTTATCTTGATGTTAAAAAGTGTACAGCTGGCTGGTTGACATGGTCAACTATAATACTTTAATGGAGAATCTAAAAAAGCTGGGTTTGAAACGAGATAAGGAGCGAAATTAAAATTTTTAACCTGGGTGTACCCCAAGGCTCTGTCTTGGGTTCAATTTTATTTCTTATCTATATTAATCCACTCTTGGTTCACTTTCATGCACCAGTGTTAAAAATACAAATTATTCAAATGCAATAATTGTACCCATAGTTCGACTTCTCCCACTTTTGTAGTACTCCTAATTGTAGTGATATCTGCTTCCTTATCGAAAATGTTTTCGAGCTTTTCAAATCACACTGAATCATTGTGGAAATATTTCCGTTCAACTCTAAGACATTTCTTTTATTTGAGAAGCATCTGCCCCATAATGTTTTTAAAGAAGATTTATTTTGGTATCTTTAACCACTGGCCGCCACAGAACTGGTCGTTCGGCGAAGAATATCGCGGCTGTGGCTGCTGATGTCGCTCAGAATGAAGAAACATCAACCAGACGACGGGCCACGCAATTAGGCATCACCATCACAGCAAATTTTAGTGAAAGAATTACACATGTTTTCATACAAAGTGCAAACAGTGCATCAGTTAATGCCTCCGTGTCGCGTGTGAATTACTGTAACGCCATCCTCAATCTCAACAACGAAGAGGACGATTTTGTGTCGAAAGCAATACATCCACTCCTAGCTACTGTGTGGTGCGGCGTTCACGCGGGAGGAGTGATTGGGCCGTATTTTTTTGAGGAGTGTTTCTGGCAAACGCTACAGGGCCATGTTAAACTACTTCTTACTGCCGGAATTGGATGAGCGGGGCTTGGTGAACATGTGGTTTCAACAAGACAGTGCAACGGCACACACAGCACGAGCTACAATGGGTATTGTGAAGGAACCGTTTTCTGGTCGCGAAATCTCCCGCTTTGGCGATTTGGCATGGTCAGCAAGATTGCCCGATTTAACTGTTCCATACTACTTGAAGTCGCGGGTTTATACCAACAAGCCTCAGACAATCGCAGCCCTTAAGGAGAATATACGACAATAATGCGAACAGTTATCACCGGAAATCTTGCGGAAAGTTATGGAAAATGTGATAAAACGGACACAAATGTGTCTCAGCACTGGTGGTGGCCACTTGGAAGATATCATCTTTTCCACATTTTTTTTATTTAGTAAAAAATTAATTCAAAAATATAATTGGATGATTAATTTTATGACACCTTGTATTAGTTTAACAAAAGCATGTATTAAGAAATTTATGTCGTTAGCCTGTCACATATCCTAATTTTCTTTTGTTCTCTGACCTAAAAGTCCTTCCTGTTCGTCATATGTATTGTTTTAAAGTATGGAAGTTATTCTTTGTGAAATCTGGTAATCGAAATTTTCGACTAATTTTAAATACAATTAGTTTTTGTTCATAGTATCTATTTCTTTTGCTTGTACTACTACATACTGCCTTCCGCAGTCAATCAGAGTAATAACAACATATACACCCTGTCTGACTTAAACTGCAACCAACTTCAGACTGCTATAATTTCCAAACCGTTCATGACAGTGAGCTCAAATTCTGACACATGACAGATAATTTTATTATTTACAAGCCTTTTAAACGATTTGCGTCTCAGTTTTGTTGAAAAATTTTTATCCGCGATGAAATTCGAAAGTGATAGCATGAGTGCTTTATATTTGGCTGGGAAACCACAAGTAGCTATCGTTAGCGCCCTCCAACACCTTAACGTGAATAAATCATTTGTGTCTTGAACCGTAGCTCGTTACCGCGATACTGGCAGCTTTGCAAAACGCCATGGAAGTGGGCATAAAAAAACAGCAACATCGGCAGAAATAGTTCGGAAAGTGAGGGCTCGAATTGAGCGAAATCCGCGTCGAAGTGGAAGAAAAATGGCTCGTGAGCTCAACATATCGTTGGAACGGATGCAACACGTTCTGAAAAATGAGCTTGGGCTCAAGCCATTGAAGTTTCAAAAAGTACACGATCTTACACCGCAACAGAAAAAAGTTAGAGTTAGTTAGTTGGATTGCAAATTCTTCGGATGAAAATCCGTTGGATTTCTCTGTCTGGGGTATTTTGAAGGCGAAGGTTGGCACTAAAAAATACCAAAGTTTGGACCACCTCAAACAAGCACTACGTCGGGAATGGGCCAAAATACCGCAGAGCCAATTGCCTGCAACGTGCGGTGCTTTCTTGGGATGTCTCAAGACCATTATTCGCGCCAAAGGTGGACATATTGAAATCTACTGATACAATTTGGAAATTGATGTATTTTCCAACATTTTTTGCTTTGGCACAATAAAATTTATTAAAAAAGTAAAAAAATTATAGCATTTTAAGAAGTTGCAGTTTGAGTCAGGCAGGGTGTAGAATGTTCTTGAAAGGGGTCAACAATTGGCATTTCAACTTCAGTTACGTTAGTTTAGAATCACATTACTTTTGACATTTTGATTTAACTCTACTTGATGATTTGTTTGTTTTCTTTGATTTTTATTTATGAATTTTCTATTTTGGAAGAAATAAGTACAGGGTGACTATACCATAAGAAAGCAAAATAATCAAAATTGATGTACTCATATATTCATAGATTCAGAACTGGCATCACCAGCTTATTTCATACTAACGTAAGTTTCTTTTTCTCCACATCAGTATCCACTTCGTAGAGAACAGTTTTTCCGAAAAATATTCAAACGAGGCAGGAACGGCTGCAGTGCCTTTTTCGAGTAAGTCCAATACGAGAAAAACATACTGCATACTATGTATGTACTACATATCTTGCAGCCAGTTTAGCTGCCATATCTTCCCTACATACACTTATGTGTGTCGAAAATTCGATTGAGCGATTCCATTTTTGCACTCATGTAGTTAAAGGAATATGCAAAGGTCTTAATATACACAAATCTGCTGAAGAGGTGTTCTTCTACACTCTCAAAAGCATTCACTCTTTCCGAGTAGATGGAAAGCAGCATTTGTCTAGCCCGTTCCCTAAAAAACGAAACTACGTCCCTTCTTTCCTAGGTCTTGGAAACGCTGATAGACCATCGGGTCATAAAATATCTCGAGACGAAAAAACTTCCCAACGAGCGCCAATAGTCTTTTTGTGGCAACAGATCCACTGATGATTTAATGCTATGTATCACTGAAAAGTGGAACCAAAGTGTACGCCAATCTGGTGAAGTAAAAATGATTGCATTCGACAGAGTTTGGTATTAGTCTCTTTTGTAGAAAATTCATGCATTTGGTATTAGGGCATCTCTTCTTCAATGGATCACCAATTATATTTCGCAAGCTTCAATTCAAGTTGCCTTGGATGATTCCTTGTCTGTTATCCACAAAATAAATTCTGATATTCTGTCCCGGACACTCTCTTAACTCTCATTAATAATCTCCTATCTGCCAATTCTATCCTGACCCTTCATATTCGTTCTCCAATTATCAACCCTGTCCCTTGGCTATAGAAAGTAGATGAATTCCACTAACAAAGTGGAATTGAATGCTTGTAAAACACAAAGCTGTCTGCAGTCTGCTATCCCCCCTTGAAACTGAAAAACTCTCCATTCTCGGTATTTGTATCAATGATAAGCTACGTCAGACTGGCCACATACCACCTTGATCAAAATTGATTTCGGAATTTATTCAGAAAATTATAAATACAAGTTTGTTCATCTAAATCTATATTGTCCACTTCAAAGTAATCCCCATCGACTGCAACACACTTATGCCAGTGCTTGATCCAATACTCGAAAAATTTTTTATATTCAGTTTTCGTTACGTCCATCAGTGCTTCCTGCGATTTTTCTATTACATTACAGGGAGCCAAATCAGGTGAAATCGGTGGCTATTGGATAATATTTGTCGCATTTTTCGTCAAAAAGTTACGAATAATTATGGCACTGTGCGACGTTGCGTTATCATAGTGCAAAATTCACGAGTTTTCTGCCCATAATTCCTTTCTCTTTCAAAATAATACTTTGTTTACTGTCTGGCCTTCTGGCAAAAATTCATAATACACTACACCGTTGTAATCCATGAGCATTGCTTTCTTTTTTGACTGAAAACGACGATTTTTTTGGTCTTGGCTCATTTGGTAAACGCCATACACTTGCCTGATGTCTGCATTGCGTGTCGTACTCATAAGCACACGTCTCGACTCCAGTAATGATCCTTTTGATGAATGTGGGATCGGATTCAGCCTCGCAAATCATCTCTTTTGCGACGTCACGGTCACACGTCACACGGTCTCTTTTTTGCATGAAATTGAGGTCTTTTGGCACTAAGTTTGCTGCTACACCATGGAAACCCATATCATTAACCAAAATATCTTGGACGGATCCATTGGCAATGTTCAAGTCCTCCGCTATCTTTCTGATGGTTAATTTACGGTTATTGACCAACATTTCTTTTACTTCATTTTCGTCGGTTTTCGAAGTCGATGGTCTGCCACTGCGTTCATCATGGCTCGTGTCACTGGTAAACGACCGTTTTCTTTAGAGAATCGTTGCCGAAACACTTTTCCAACATTTCCAGCGTTCGCGTTGTTTTGTTTTTTGCAAATTTAAATACATTTCTAAAATTGTAAAAAATCGCCAACACACAAAGAGATAGATGTACTCTTGGCTACGTAACCTTTGCAAATGTCAAAAATGTCAAGCTTTGACGCTAAGATTTAGAGGCAATCTCAACAACAGATGTACCACCTTAAAAAAAAAAAAAAAAAAAAAACAGAACTCAAATCGGAACAATGGGAGCGCCATACGGTGGTTATTCCGTTAGTTTTTTGAACAAGGTAAGGTATTCCAAGTCCATTCCATAACATGGTATTCCATGAAGAAATAAAAGACCGATTTACACACAATTTCGTTACTTTATTTCGTATCCGCATGGATTCAAAGAACACAACTAATTCGTATAAGTGATAAAAAAGAGGAAAGAGATGGTTGACTGACAGATGACAAGCATAAGAGTTGCCAGCAAGGAAACTACCAAACTGGTGTTACCATGTAGGTATGTATTGTAGATATGGAATTCCAATACCCCCGATCAACTTCATAGTCATCAACCGTCATCATTAACAATTTGAATTCAGTCCCAGTGTTTGTTATTTGTTACAAAATAAAGAAAAACTAAAAAAAGTGGAATTTAAATGAAGCAAATGACTTCAAAAAAATTTTCACCATGTAAAAGAAAAACTTTCAAATTTTGTTAAAGTTATTTTGAGAGAAAGAAAAAAAAATTGAAAGGTGTAATTAAAGTACCATGCCCATGTCTGCAAAGTGCTTGTAATGTGTCTGCTTCGGTAAAGCCTTCGTCAGAGCGTCCGCTATCATGTCTTCGAATCTCAGGAAACTAATGCTGATGGTGTTGTTGACTATTGCTTCCTTACGAAGTGATATCGTACATCGATATGCTTGGTCCTCCTTTGATTCGCCTGGTCGTTGGCGATATGTTTGGCGCTTTGGTTGTCGCAAAAAATGTTGAGAGGCCCATCGTGTAACTTGATTTCCATCATGATGTTTCGGAGATATGCTGCCTCTTTTGCTACGGAAGATAGGGTGATGTATTCAGCCTCTGTGCTAGACGAGGCGACGATCTGTTGTTTCCTGGGTCCCCAATGTACTGCTCCGCCGCCATAAATGAATACAAAGCCGTTTTGAAAATTCCTATCATCGATGTCTCCAGTCAAACTAGCTAATTGTTTGTTTTTCTGTAAATAATCATAGAAGATTTAGTACCAAGCAAGTACCTAATGACGTTAAGTCCCGCAGTCCAGTGCTGCCGTCTAGGATCCTCGACTTACTGTAAAAGTGCATTTACAATGAATGAGATGTCAGGTCTGCTGAAGGTTGAGATGTACAACGAAGTCCTCCAATAAATGTTCCCTGGAGTCGTTGGTTGCCAGAAGGAGGTCATCAACGTAGATGGTCATGATGATAATGCCTTTGCCATTTACCTTAAAGTATATGGATCTGTCATATGATGATGGCGAAAACTGGAGTTCCCTTAAGGTTCTATTCAGCATCAAGTTCCACTGTGCGCCTGACTGTTTAAGCCCGTCAATGGCTTTCTTCAAGGTTCATTCTATGTTGGTCGCGTTCTCTTGGATTTTGTCCGGCTGTTCCATGCATATTTGAGCGTCAAGTTTCCCGTTGAGATACCGAAGATACGTCCAAATGGTGAAGTTGAAGGTCGTACTCTGCTGCGATCGCCAGTATTAGTCGTATTGAATGAATGTTGGCTACAGGGGAGTAAGTATTCGTGTAGTCAAGGCACTGAATTTGGTCATAACCTTTTGCCACCAGCCTTGTCTTTCGCCGCTCCACAGAACCATCTGAATTGAATTTTGTTTTGAAAACTCATTTACTTTTAATTACCTGCCTTTTTTAGTAGGTCTGTCTACTAACTTTCAAGTCTTATTCCGAATAAGCGGGTCGTATTTTCCTGCATTGCAACGTACCATTCGTCTCGATTCTTCATCTTTTCCAGCTGCTTCAGATTTGAAGGATCTTTTTTCACGTTGTAAGCGTTATATAAATTAAAATCAATTACTTCCTGTGATGGCTCGTGGATTTCCTCTTAATTTTTAGTGCCTTATTCAATTCCTTTGTAATTGCTTTTCAGCGATTCATTGACTTCCTCTTCAATTTTGGTGTCATCTTCAGTTCTTGGATGTTCGCTTTCCAGAGGTGCAACGTTAAAAGTATATATGTTTGTCTGGAGTTTGTTAGAGTTCCTTTTGTCACTCGGTACATCTTCCACGAATTTCACGTCCCTGCCCTTGATCATAAGTCGCGTTCCGGGTTTCCAAAGTGTGTAGGTTCCGTGTTCGTTCTCGTATCCCACGATCCTGTGTACCATACTTCCCTGGTCAAACTTTCCAATGTTGTTTTTTTTTTTATCCAAAACACATAAAATTCTTTCTTTCGTCCACAATTCTTTCGGTGTTGTGTGCCCATTCATTTTTGCAGGACACCTGATGCGTATAAACTCCGCCCATAGAATGTCCGACGAATCCGCCTCAAACTTTATGCACCTCGCCATGTCTAATAATGTCCTGTTGGCTCTTTCGGCTATCCCGTCTTGTTGCGGGGTATATGGTGCAGAGAATTCGTGATCGATTCCACTCTGTTCAAGGGACTTTTCAAAGTCAAGGTTTGTTTAGTCGTAGGTTCCATTATGACTTTATGGTTTCACCAGTTTGCTTTTCTACAAGGGCTTTGTAAGCTTTGAACTTTTCCAGCGCTTCACATTTTTTTCTTATAAAGTACACTGAGATACGTCGGGTGATGTCATCGGTGCACGTTATGAAGTTCACTGCTTTAATTAAGTATTCGGTACGCATTGGTCTGCATACGTCCGAGTGGATCAGTTCCAATCAGCTACTCTTGGCATCACACACAGTGAACGATTTAACGGATTGTTTTGCACTGATGCACGAATCACAGATAACACTTTCCTTTTCCAGTTTTTTTTGGAAATACTTTCCTGTTATCTAAACAACCTGGGCCCAAAACCTGAAGAAATAAAAGATTCAAAATGCACAACTAATTCGTATAAGTGATAAAAAAGAGGAGGGAGATGATTGATTGACAGATGACAAGTATGAAAGCTGCCAGCAAGCAAGCTACCGAAATGGTTTTACCACGTAGGTATGTAGGTATGTAATTCCAACAGTTTACTCAGAGATGTAAGAAATAGACTTCATTTAACCGCCCAAGACATATTAGGTGATGCTGAAATTGCTCAGTCAATAGACACCCTTGAACAACGAAGTAATATCTTCTGCTCTACCTTGGTCTTTAGCTAATTTTACCACCTATGAATCAGTAAATTTGCCAAAAGCATTCCGCACCTTCTAAACTTCAGCCGCTATGAATACTCACCAGCTTCAAAAGTATTTTCGGATATACTCTGGAATATCGTGGTTCCTTCTTACTCGTAAGCCGTAGAACTCGCGTATGTAATGCACTGCTGAGATTTTTATTTTATTTTCATTATGACAAACATTCCAAACTATCGTATTGTACTTCGATATCTCTCTTGCTCTTCTCCTTAAATTCACATTGCCTTGAGCGATCACAAACTACATATAATGCATGTTGGTCGACTCACTTCTCAACGCGCCCAATAGTTTTAACGTCTATGCACAAGCATACGCGGATGATGTAGCTGTTGGATCGTGTCTAGCGACTGTCTACTCCAAAACGCAGGCAGCCCTAGACGTGGCTGATGACCAGTGCTTAAGGGCATCGTCATCCAAATCTCCAAAGAAGCCAAATATTTAGGTGTTATCCTGGATAACTAACTTTTTTGAGCTAAACATATTACTTCGAAAGCATCTAAGGCTCTGTCGGCCTTCTGTCAGTGAAGATGAGCTCTCGGTTTATCACCGAGAAACGTCCTTTGGATCTTCACGGCTATGATAACGCCATGATAGTAACATATATCCTATGCGTCGGTTGTCTTGTAGAATAAGGTAGAATAATACGTGATTGCAGCTTTTACCAGACTCCAAAGAACAGTTTGTTTCGGATGCGTGAGAGGTTTCCCTAGCACTCCTGGCTCCGCTCTAGACACATCGATGAATCTCCCTCCCCTTGATATTCATATCATGGACTGCACCTTCAAGCCCTCATCTTCCGACTAAAAAGAAGTTATCTTTGGCACTGGAGCTTCGATGACTTTGTGCGCCGGCTGTCTTTTGACTCCGATCTTATGGACATGCCGTCCGATGCAATGACACCGAAATTACTGTTGCGAAAAAAATACGAAATCGACTTTCCTTGTGCCCAGGACTGGCTTCGGTCAGAATCTGAGCCAGAAAAGAAATGCAATATAAGATGTGGCGTTGGTGTTTTTCTGGAGGACGACAACATTAGATTTCACTTCACGTTACGAAAGCTTGCATCTGCCTTCCAGCGAACTATATTGCTGAACCCATATATACTGCTTTACCTGCTATACTGCTGAACCGTCTTACGACTTCCAAGTTAGTTCGAGAACTCAGTTCCAAATTGACCCTTGTCTGGGTCCCAGGTCACAATGGGATCACGGGAAATGAAATCGCCGAAGAACTTGCCAGGCATGGTTGAGAGGACCGTTTTTCAGGACCCGAAATTACGTTGGACCTGCTTGCGTCCTAGGTTAAGGCTTCCATTGACAGTTGGGTTTCATACGACCCCATCTGCAGATAACACAGCTCCATGGGATGTAGAAGGACCAAACAAATGCTTCCCGACGTCTATAGGACGTCAGCGGTCATTCTGCTGTCCCTTAACAGGAAAGACTGCAGTTTGTTTATTGGCGTCGTGACAGATCATTATACTTTTGCAAATCACTTAAATGAGCTGGGTATAAATGACACATCATCCTGCGATGATGGCTGTGAGCACTTTCTCTGTGAATGTCCGGCTTACACTTGCATCAGCCTGCAGGTACTTGGCGCTAACGTGGTGAGTGCTGGTACTGTAGGCACCTTATCACTGAAGAGCTTACTCATCTTTCTTCGCGAGACTGAAAGATTTCAATAAAAGGAACTTTACAAGAAGTACAATGGATTAGTTCTTTGTCTGAGTGCTTTGTTTCGACTTCAAAAATAAAAACTAAAAAATAAAAAATAAACTGACTTTCTAAATTATTAGTGTAGTCGCAATTACAGTTCTGTGAGCATTTATTTTACTAACTTTTAGTCCATTATTTTTGCAACATTTTGCACACTTTATATATTTTGTGAGATCTAGCTCAATAGTCCCGGACCAGTCTTAATATAATTTTTACTTTTATTTTCACATGTAAGTGGACCAATTGTACTATGCGACAGAAGAATCTCTAAGGAGATATGATATATGGTGAAACAATGAGTTAGAAACCTTAATTACAAATTCAAGACAATTTTTTTATTTGTTTACAAAATTACTATTGCTTAAGTATTGGCAATACAATTTAAATAAAAGTGGCATTGTGAAAGCCACAGAACTTTGTGAAAATTACAATCTTACGTACGAGTATAAGAATATAAAATCGCAAAGTTTAGTTTAATTTACAGAAAACTTTTTTAATTCATCAAATGTATCTCTAACATTAATGTTAGAAAAAAATTTTCTCGATCAGTGTTGAAAGTCTGTCTTCATCAGTATAGTCCACTAAAGACTTATGTAGATAAAGCATAGTTTTAGAGCGATAAATCTATCACATCATTCTTCATAATTAGTTGCAAAGTCAAGATTCAAATGAGTATCATGGTAGAATAAGCAACGCTTACACACATTCAGCAGAGAATTAAAAATAATTAATGAAAAAAACTTGGACAAAGATTTGCGACAGACTCAAAGAACTCCCACTAATCCCACGTCTTCGAAGAGGTCTCTCTCTTCCCAAATAAAATCGAGAAGAAAATTTTCTTCTTTGCAGCTTTGATTTAAAAGATCAGGTTTCCATCCTATCAACTATGAGTGTCTTATTTAGGTCCAGCTTTAATCTGCGACACATCTTAGACAGAAGGAGGTAAACATTACATTTATCGTCAACTAACCCAGTAAGCTACCTAAGTCTTACCGTCCTCTAAGCTTGACATAGTTTTTTCCTAAAGCAAGGGATAGAACAAAAGATTTCTTTATTAGCTTAGTAGACTTCACAAATTTAATAAGAAAAATATAGTTTAAGCCATCTCAAAGAACAAAGAAGAGAACTTACATTAAACTATATTCAGCGAATTTCTTCTAATAAAAGACAAACTGCCAAGAAATGGTAGACATCTTCTTTCTCGTTCCTATTTGGTTCGCACAGAAATAATTGCTCTGCAAATGATGCCTCAGTTTTCTAAACATTCCAAGAACTTTACTTCATCTACCTTAGCTTTCACTTCAGAAAATATTCCTTCTTATTCCTTTAAGTTAGATTCCCCGAAGTTTATTGTTACTTCGTGGCTGATTGCAATCTGCTTCCATTCCTTAAAGGTTGAAGAATTGGTGCGATTTAGATATGACATTATCATCCTGTGCTCTGGTAATGTAGTTAGGGTGTGCGATTCCAGATTCGACACATACAAGTTCTAACTGTTGTATTGAAAACTCTATATTTAGATGCAACATCGATGTTCCGATTGTCGAAGTAATGCCACGTAATACCCAGAGCTACTTAAGCTTCAATGCTTTTTTCTTTTGCGTTTCTCAAAAAATTTAAATTACTGGTTAGCAGCACTCTTGAATATTTAAATTCTCTAACAACCTCAATGCATTTACCTTGGTGGAACCAGTTCTCTTCCAAAATCTTCTGCAACAATGACAAATATCATGATTTTGGTTTCTAGACATTTGCTTGGAGATCCCATAAATTGCAATAATTTTTTAGTTTATTAATTTGCATTTGTAAAGAACTTGGGTTATCAGTCAAAATATTGATACATACACATTTACACATCTTCGGGCAAATAATTACAGATGGCATAAAAATCGGAGTTAAAATACATCCTTGAGGTACTCCTGAGGATTTGTCAAGTTGAGGCTAGGAGATTTGCATAAGAAGACAAAACTTGTAAGTTAAGGCCATTGTAGGCAACTTATAAATTAAGGCGTTCCTGTTCACGGAATCAAACGCAGTTACTTGTCACCACATAATTGCTGCAACGTCTTCAGAGACTCGCATGGATAGTTATATGCGTTGCTATGCGAACCTGTCCCATAGTTGCACTGAAGATCTCTTAGACCTTACACCATATTATGTTAAAAAGTTTCAAATAGGAGATATGAAGCTCCCAATACAATTAACTTCGCAGGTTTCATTTCAGAGATTCCTAAATTCGACATTATCTGAGAAGGCGTTAATAACCGCATACTAAAAGATTTATGCATTTACAGATGGTTCAATATACGGATCCCAAAACTTCAAGCATGGAACTTCCAAAACCTAACATCAAACCTTAAAGGTGGCAAATGGTATATCGATGGACTTAAAATGAACATGCTAGTCCGTTTTGTTGTTTTTGACCAAAACTCTCAAAAGCAACGGTGAATGAGCATGCGCATTATCTTTATGCAAAAGTCACGAAGTTATGACCCTTTTGAGTAAGTCAGAATCATCATTGAAGTCATGCGACGGTTACTCTGATCAAAATTAAGAGGTCTCATCCCCAAATATATGAAAAAATTGCATGGCAAGAGCCGACCGATGTGCCAATATTGACAGCAACTTCTTTTATAGTAATTCGACGATTTTCCAAAACAATTTTCTTCACAGCTTCGACGTTATCATCTTTTGTTGATATGCTGGGGCGTCCAGAGAGAGGTTCTAGAGCACTTGATTCAATTTTTTACACAAAATTTGATGCAAATTCCTTGTTGCAATTTTTATAACAATTGAAAATCGCCAAGCACACAAAAATACGTTTAACCTTTCTATCTGTCAAAAACAAACTAAGCTATAAACTTGAAACTATGAACATATGTTTGGGACCTGTGTACCAACACAGCAAAAAAATTCAATAATCAAATGTTTGTTGCCCGCGAAATTTCAAAAGCCACCTTACTTTTTGAACATACTACGTACATCATTAGTCAAGAAACTGAATGTCGTTTTTGTTTGAAAGACGAAACAGCATAGCACACAATATAATTGCCTGAAGAATTCCGCCACTTCAAACCTTCAAGCACCTAAGCTAGGAACGCTCATCAGTTTACCTTCAAGCACACTTGTTCCTAAGCCGAACAACTCGCTTATGGAATGCCCTGCCGAGCTCTCTATTTCCTAGTCATTATAACCTTCAAACATTTAAAACCAACGTAAATCGGTACCTCTCTTTCTTTCTTCCTTAATTTTTTATTTGCTCAGGCTATGTGCAATCATTTTAAGGGTATTCAAATTTGTTGAACGCGCGCAGATTATAAAAAAAAATCATACTGTGTTAATGCATGACTTTATATGCCATAAGGAGACATTACATTCTACGAAAAATCTTACTGACTAAGAAACTGCAAAGAATATCCACCAGAATGATTTTTAATGGTTCATCTGCCATCTTGAACTGACTTTGGATCTTTTAGATCGGTTCTGAACCCCTTAAAAATATAATTTATAAATGCCAAACTCCAAAACCAATTTTCATTTGCATCTCTGACTTTGTTAAGTCCATTCCAAGGCTAATCGCGAGAGATTAATTAATGATAACCAAAATTAAAATTTGACTCCCAAAAATATATCATAACTTCAATTTACTGCTTTGACACGGTTTTACAACATTAAGCCCACCTGTCATTAAAATGTCTAGTTTCCCAAAACTATTGTATAAATTAAAATAAAAAAAAAAAAAAAAACGCAAAAGATACGAGTATGTATATCAAGTCAAATATTTTTATGATCTGGCGCTCATCTAACTTGTCCATTGACCGTAAAACTCGGTAATTGGATATCTTGCTCACCGATACCGGTCACATCAGTCGCATTTTAAGGACGTCAACTGATTATCACATAATTACTATGTTTGTTCAAAAAAAAAAAAAAAAAAAAAAAAAAGAGATAAAAACACATGGAAACCATTTAAACAAACAAATTCCAAAGTGGGATTTACCCACAGATTGTAACTAGAATCATGATGGGCTTTTACCCACAGCTAAGTGACAGTTTATTTGCTCAGGTTGGATAGCACCATCATAAATGGTCGGCGCGCTTCTTATTTGACAAATGCATTTTCGTTTCCATTTTCATTTTTGTTTCTTTCTTTTTCTTTTTTGATTTCCATGAACATGAAACACGGTACACGGAACATAACATAAGGTTAAAAACCCCTAATGTCTCTGGCGTCATTGTCAGTTTGTGCCTCGTCAGTTAATTTGTTAGTGAGTTTGTTGATTTTGACTTACTTTTTTTTTATTTTTGTCGGGTCACTCTTGACGTTGGTCGTGACATTTGTTTAAGTTGTCAAAATATTACGTTTTCCCTATTTTCGACGCTCAGTTTCTGCTAGTTCTAGCTACATCATCGGACTAAACAATTTTGCGAAAATTGAAACACCAGCGAATTGTCAAACTAAATGTCTTCCGTCAGTTGCAGCTGGAATTTACTGGAATAGTCAAAGTGTGTACACTTTCAGTTTTCAAGTGTAGGAAATGATCGAAATTGTATGACATTTCAGGTGACTTGTGTTTGACAACAAGATCCGCTTGACACTGCAATTGTTCGGTAAAAAGAGAGAGAGAAAGCAATATTTGACGCTTACAAAAAAAAAACAAAAAAACAATTCTTTGAATTGCAGTGCAGCGAAAATGACTTACAGCGATTGTTGTGCGGAGGTTTTAATGGTTCAACTTTGTTTCAGGTTTCAGGGAGATGGAGGTAGAGATTATGTTTTTTTT
Source organism: Volucella inanis (assembly GCA_907269105.1). Taxonomy (NCBI): domain Eukaryota; kingdom Metazoa; phylum Arthropoda; class Insecta; order Diptera; family Syrphidae; genus Volucella; species Volucella inanis. The sequence continues at coordinate 203,666,659 of OU026153.1, read as the reverse complement.
TTTTTTTTTTTTTTTTTTTCATTCGAATATTATAATTTATTATGCGGTTTAAACTTTGTGACCTACAACTGGCTGAGGAGGAAAAACTAGTTTTAGTTCAAGATTCGTTTTGTGACTCATGATTTGAGAGATTGAATTAATCGATTGTTTGGTTGATTTACTAGATTTAGCTTTTTGCACACGATACAAGAGTTGAATTGTGATTAGTTAGACGCGTCATCATTGCATTTAATTGTATTCTAAGAAATTTATTCATTTAATCTGGATTTGGATCGTAGGAGTAGCTTTTAATACTAACTGGTACATCAAAGGTGAACGAGTACTGTACTGAGTACTAAAAATTCAAGCATTTTCTGTAAAATTGAAGAAATTACCTAGTTGTACTAAAGGATCTGTCTACAACTAGAATCGTTAAAATAGGTCCCAATCAGTAGGAGAGAATCCCAAAAAGGATGAATTCAGTTTAAGCCGGGACTCTACACACGAACAAAACAGACTTTGTTAAATGCTTCTCAATTAACTTTTGCTACTTAGCTGATTATTGCAGCAACTATATCCCTATCACAGTATTGATTAAGCTTAGTGTTTGAAAGAGGTTTTAAATCTATAATGCAGACCTTAAGACCTCATCTCAACAATATTATCAAAGCAATTATCTTCAGTCGTAGAACCTATTTTTCAATATACCTTCGGTTTCTAGATTAATATTGCATTGGAGAACTAAGAAAACTTTTCTTAATATGGCAATATGCGCTTTGAACTCTTGTGTATTCACAGCAAAGACCCTATCTAGAGAAGCTTTTCCTAGCCCACATTTTCACTTAAAAACCATTTATACTTGTACATAGAACTAGACAGTCCATGCATCTTTGTCAATTTGAGGATTCCATGTACATGAAGACTAGAATCCTGTCTAAAAATAAAAATTCCATGAGGGAAGAAAGATTTGCCATTTCATCATGCATCGATTTACGCTTGCTTAACGTGCGGAAATTTTAAAAAAATATCAAAATTCCGGATCAGTTGTAAATACGCAAGTGAATTTCGTTATGAGGTCGGTCGTCATCGTAGGTTATGTGTGCAGGCAATTCGCCGCACTTTGAAAAAGTTTAAGCGTAAATACGCTCTTTTGGATCTTAAGATACCGACCAGACAGATATTGGTGCGAAATGAAGAAAACATAACCGCCGTAGCGGCAAGTATCGAAAAAGACCCAGAAATATTGATTCGGCGCCAATCAGTTGAATTGGGCATCGCCAGAGAGTCAACCCAGCTTATTTGCGGTTGGAAGATTGTACTGACGCAAGAATTAAAGCCAGACGTCCATAGTTTACTAATTAGGCTCTGGAAATGTTGGCCGGAGATCCGGATTTTGTCCAAAAAAGCATCTTCTCGGACGAGGCCGATTTTTGGCTCACCGGCTATGTTAATAAACAAAATGCCATTATTGGGGCGAACACAATCCATAATAGTGCGGCCAATTATCAATGCATCCATAAAGATTGACTGTTTGGTGCGGTTCATGGCATGACGGCATCATCGGACCTTATTTCTTTTAAAACGAGGAAGAAAACACCATTACCGTCAGTGGTCTCAGGTATAGAGCGATGTTAATAGACTCTCTGTAGTTAGAGCTTAACAACATCGATATGTTCGAGCTGTAGTTTCAGTATGATGGCGCTACATGCCATACAAGCGACGCAGTGCTCGAAGTTGTGAAGGATAATTGGCTACTGGGTCATTTCACGGCGAGCGTGAGCGGCAATTGACCGCCGCGATCATGCGATTTGATACCTTAATCTACGCTAACAAGCCAACTACTTTAAATGAGCTCGAGATCAATATTCGACATGCTATGGACGGAATAACGCGGCACATATTGGATCGACGCATCAACCATTGGACCCACAGCTTGAAGCACTTACAGCGAAGCCAAGGCGCCATTTTAATGGTGTTCTATTCTACATATAATGACATGAACGTAGCTTCAAAATAAAGGCAGAATCAATTTTATATCAATTTCCTATCGTTCTTATCTGGTCACCTTAGTAATCGAATCGGAGATTTATTTTTAGGATCACTGTGTGAGTTGAAAGGAAAAGCGGATTGGAGTTATTACGTTTCAGAAAGCAAATTACACTCGTTGGATTTAAATCGAATTGATGTTCTTTATTTAAGCCTAAAAAATCTCCATTAATTTTTTGCTGAGGATTCGTTCTTCAACTTTTCACTGACGTTATTCGCACTTCCCTCTCCTTTTGTCGTTGTTTTCGTTCGATTGGTTTAATCAGATGTGTTCAACTGACATCTTGGCTTTCCTAGACATAGAGTCGTCCTCGACTCCTCGTTAAGGTCGCTTTCATCATCATCCGGTTTCATTTTGTCGCTAATCATTTCAAAATCAATAGTTCAAAACTTCAACCATGGTGAAGAGGTCCTTTTTATTTCGATTCAAGCTTGTGTGGCTCTCCTGTTGACATTGGTACGCTCTCGACGATTACGAGGTCGGTTATGTTTCGCGTCGAACCTCGTCTTCCATTTTTCTATCTCGTGACGTTTTTATTGAGCGACTTCTGACCACCATGGTCAAATATTAATGTTCTCATGATAATCCAAGACATCATGTACAAATAATATTGTATAAAACGATTGACTTAGATGTCTTCCAATTTGAAATCAAAAAAAAAATTAATTGAGGCTGTATCCTGTGGTTGAGTTACGTTGCGAGTTAATCGACCATTGCAGGTTTTGTAATTCTAAACCCTGATCGGCACTGTCGACTTCGGAAGTTTGTAGGAATTGCAGTATCGTTTGGTTTCCGCTCGAATAGACCATTTGCCCTCGGTGTTCAAATAGCTGTCTTTACATGTCGTATTACATTGTCGTTGCAAAATGCATTGGAAACCTTTGCGGTGAAAGCAGTCCACAAATCGCTAACAATGTTGTCTGGCAAGTAAGAGGTTAATTCTTTCAGCATCTCTATTACTGGTTTGGTCTTCGTATTCTTAAAAGTCTTGACTACCATATATTTGTTAAATGCATCTGCTATACCAAGGACGTAGGTTTTTCCTCGGCGGCTTCTTGGAAATGGACCTAAATTGTTCAAGTGAAGGGTTAGAAATGGAACGGGAGTGATGTCTAGAATAAGCAACCTTCCTTCGGATGATCCGGGATTTCTTTTGGGAAAACAACCTTCAACACAAGATGAGATATAATATTTCACTAAAGTGTCCCATATCGTTGTGAAAATGCTTGACTTTTCGCTTTCGAACGCTAGATGACCAATTTCAATTTTCCTTCGCTTAAACTGTTCGTTTCGAGTTGTCTGGTTTTGTTGTTGCATATAAGCAATCTAATCATCTTGAGATGACTGATTGATCGACAGGCGATCGGCTGAACTATCTCACGAACTATCGAATACTTAAAAACAATTGAATTATTCGATAGTTACAAAATATTCATTTATTCGATAGTTATACAAAAATCATTATCCAAAAATACAAATATATTTGTTTAGACCAGTCGAATAATAAAAAAGGTTTTAACTGGTTTGACTACGTGAGGCCTAGCGTTGTCATGGTGTAAAATCACTTTTTCGTGCCTCTGCTTGTATTGTGGTCGTTTTTTGAGCAGTGCTGGCTCAATCTTATCAACTGAAGTCGATTCTGTTCCCCAGTGATGGTTTCGCTGGGTTTGAACAGTTTATAATAAATAACACCGATCTGGTCCCACCAAACACACAGTATAACCTTTGCAGTGTGAATATTCGGCCAAACCGACGACGTAGAACCATGATCGGGCATTCCCCATGACTTTCTTTTCTTTGAATTGCTGTAATGAATCTATTTTTCGTCACCCGTCACGATGACGAAAACCCTTCTGTTTTTTCCGCTGGAGCAGTTGTTCACAGGCGAAAAAATCGACGCTCAACGTCCCTTGGCTTCAAATTATAAGGAACCCAAGTTCCTGATTTTTGAATCGCATACAATCGCTTGGAAATGGCACAGATTCTCATCAAGCAATGCCTTCAATTAAGCGCCTCCGAAGGATTTTGCCCTTCCCTCATGCGGACGTTCGTCAACATCGAAATCATCATCTTTGAAGCGACGGAACCAACCACGGTACGTTTTTTCACTTAAAGCAGCATCTCCGTAAACTTTTTAGAGCTCTCGATACGCTTCAGCCGCCGTTTTCTTCGAATGCAAGAAGAAAATTAACACTACACACAAATGACGTTTTAACACAACCAAAAGTGTATGACGCCAAAACAAAATCACTAATGTGTCAAAACGGTTTGTTTACCATATGTCTAAGCTTGGTTCATGACGTTTTGGATATGTCAGAACCGAGCAGCACTTACTGCTGCAGCCATCTGTTGATTTAGAACTTAGAGAGCTTAGTTGCGCACCTGACAGCATGGATGTTAACGGTTCAGCGATGATTGAAAAATTTTTAACGAATTTCTTAAAATATTTGACTAAACCAAGAAATCTTCGAAGTTCGGTGACATTATTCGGTTGCGGATAATTTTCGATCGCTGTTGTTTTCTCGTGTCCTGGTTCAATGTGATTTCAGTGGTCATGAATATGCAGTGACTTATTCGAAGGGTAAGACCAGACAGCTTGTGCTGCCAGCTACAGTCGATCAAGAAAACCGATGTATGTTGTTCTTCCTTTGAATGAGTTTAAAAATGATTCCCCTGAGTTACATCAATGCCAATGTTTTTCTATATTAGAAGGTTCTTTGAAGCTCAGCTTGTGAGTTGTAGACAGTGCTGTTTTAATATTACCATTTCGATGTCCAGACCCCTTAACAACCCGTCTAATTGCTTATTTCGTCTAAATAGGCCCTGTGAACAAGATAGCCAAGGCAGCTAATCGTTCTGTTCCTTCTAATAGTTTTCTCGGAATCGAAACTGAAACTGAGCTTATTTGCTCATAAAGGCAGCGCCTGAGTCTACGAAGACTTCAACCCCAGAAGAATGAATACGCTGAAAACATGAAAAACATGCTGAAAAATTTGTGAAGTTTACGGTGAGAATGCTGTAAGTGAACGCCGGACCCAAGAGTAGTTTGTTCCGGAAACATCGATGTAAATTATGCACATCGCACTGCTCGTCCAGTCACTGAAAAAGTTGATGAAATTTTACAACTAATGGAGCAAGAATGGCACGGAAGCTGTCTGGAGATAACGGAGGCACTAAACATGAACCGTATGACAGTTTGGAATCATCTAAAATGAGCAAGATACTCAAAGAATCTTGATGTTTAGGTGCCACATGCATTAAAGCAAAGAAATTTAACTGACCGAATAACCATCAGTGAAACGCAGCTGAAACGTAACGAAATGGAACCATTTTTGAAGCGATTCATTACGGGCGATGAAAAATGGATTAAATACGAGATTATCTAACGCAAGCGATCATGGTCAAAGGCCGGTGACCGACCGACCGACAAACGACTCCAAAGCCTGGATTGACGGCTTTGGTTATGTTGAGTGTTTGGTAGGATTGCAAGGTAATTGTCTATTATGAGCTGCTAGAAGTGGCGAAACGGTCAATTCGATCCTCTACTATGCACAACTCGACCGTTTGAATGAAGCTTTAAAAAAAAAAAAACAGAATTGGCCAACAGAAAGGGAGTTGTCTTCCATCATGGCAATGCTAGGCCACACACATCTCTGATCACCCAGAACAAATTGACAGAGCTGAGTTGTGAGGTTTTGATGCATCCACCTTATATCCCGGACCTTGCACCCTATGATTACCATTAGTTTCGGTCCGAAGAGCCGCTGAAAATCACTTGGCGAAGTTTTTCGTTGATTAACCACAGAAGTTCTACACCGATGGAATTATAAAGCTACCCGGAAAATAGCAAAAGGTCACAGATAATAATGGCTGATATGTACTTAATTGAAATTAATTTTGAATAAGGACCATTTTTTTTTCAAAAATGTGCAAAAAAACCGCGGAGACCTTTTATATGACCCAATATTATTTTAGGCAATCGAGAAAGAACGGAAAGGTTCGTCCGCCTCAACAGAGTTGATATAGTATGATAATGCATCAGAGTGTAACTTATCTTCCAGTTTGCGTTATTCACAGTTCGGTCAAGGAATTCATGGTAAGGGTACCTGCTCAGATATTGTATTTCCGCCAGCCACAAAGTATAGGGTGATTCATCGTAAGGTTTGGTTGATAATGTATAATAAAATACATAAATTTGAAAGTGAACTTAAAATTTTTATTATTGGTTAAAAGAACATAAAAGATATTATGTAAATGATGGCCACAACTACTGAGGTGGTCCATTCAGATCGTCCAATTTTGGACAACTCGTTCGAGCATAGCAACTGGTATCTCGCGGATAACACGAGTAATGTTATCTTCCAAAGCGTCAATCGTAGCTTGCTTATTCCTAAAGACCTGAAACGTTACATATCCCCAGAGAAAATAGTCCAAAGGTGTGATATCGCACGGTCTAGGCGGCTAATTTTCCGTGGCAAAACGTGAAATTAAGTGCTCACTAAAATGATTTCTCAACAAGTCCATTGTTATTGGTACTAATCGAATTGCTCATCAGCCCAAATATGGCAATTTTGTTTATTAACGTATCCATTGAGCCAGAAAGAGCCTTCATCACTGAACAAAATTTCACGATAAAACACCGGATTTTCATTGAGTTTTTCTAGAGCCCATTCACTAAAAATATGACGCAAATTTAACTCGCTTGGCTTCAGTTCTTGCACAAGTTGAATTTTGTACGATTTTAGGCCGAGATCCTCACGTAAAATACACCAAGTTGTCGAAAACGAGAAGACCCATTCGCCAGGGTCTTCGCTTACACTCTCAGCTACAGCTGCTATAGTCTCTTCACTACGTGCTGGATGTGCTCTAACCGGGCGAGTATCATCCACTAATGTAAACTGGGACTCAAATTTGCGAATGGTATTGGCAATAGTGTTTCAGTAGGTCGATTATGCATACCGAAATTTCCTCGAATTGCACAAAAATCATTTCTCACAGAACGCTGATTTTCGTAATACAGCTGAACAATTTGAAGACGCTGTGTGTTGTGGTGGTTGTGCCAAACGATACTGAATAAAAATGACAAAGCAGCTTGGTAGGAGTCATTCGTGATCTATCAGAAAAAGCCTATTGAAAATCAAACCCCACGATGAATCACCCTGTAGTACTATAGGAGAAAGTTTCACCTAGGACAAGAGGATTCTTCCAAGGCTCCAAATTTTAAAGACAGAGTTTTAATAACCAAACATAGCTAGTGTAAAAAGAATAGCGGTAATGCTAAGCTAGATTGCAATTTAGTCGTATTTTAGTTAGTGCTACAGTCCATAGTGGTCCTGGTTCTGGTTCACATACACCCATCCTCGAATGCGCACTTATTTGCTTTGTACTTTTCAAAGCTTGCACATCCAAGTCTCAAACTTTGTTCAAATTCAAATTGTTAATAACCACCAACTGCTGTCATATTAGCCTGTCACGAGATACAAATTAAATTTCACTGCTTTCAGTTCAAACCACCACAACCCGTCAAAGCTCACTCTTTTGATACTAATTTTAGCTAAACCTGCTAAAACTTCACCTCTGTACTACCTCCCTTCTGGTAATTGGTCACAATTTCAAAACCTGTCTTGTCATCGGTTTTTGTTTTTTTTTTTTCATTTGAACAAAGAAAATTATTATTTACTGACAGCATCTACTGACAGACATACTCGTACACACAGTTTGCGTCACATTTCAAACTCTAAATCAGAAAACCGTTGGCGCTATGATTTGTATCTTCAACCATAGATAGTGCGCTAATTAGGAAAATTGTTGCAAATTACCAACAGACAGAAAGACTGCTCAAAATCCGGGAGGTCTTTTGGAAGAGGATTGCTCCATCAGCTTCACCTGAAATGTTGACAGTGTTGGTGCTTCTGCAACGCAACGTTCTCATGATGAAAACGAAAATTTCATGAGTTATTTTCATTCGAATGCATGCATGTGTGCAAATGTTTGGCGTACGTACGACTTGAGTTGCATTGGAAGATGCAAGACCCAAGCGAAATTTGCGGCATCAATTGAAACGAGGAAGTAATCATCATGAGTCGCTCATATACGGATACGGATGCTTGGGCTATAGTGAATGGTTGACAACAGTGGCATGATTTAAACAAAGAAGTGTTTAAGACGTTGGAGCTGAAAAAAAGAAACACACATTCATGCCGGAGGTGGTGAGGAGGACTTTTCTTTTCGAAATGATGGTGTGTGCAACTTAATCAAGGTGAAATTTAATTTAATTTAATTATATTAATGATATTATCAGTTTGCGAAAGATACTGAGCTGAGTCATGAAAGTAAGCAATGCCCTTTTGATTTGTGAAGATTTTGCCGATATAAATATTCATACCTATGTTACTCGTATCCGTATGTATCTGTTGACGTGACTTTGAAGAAATCTCTACTATCGCTTGTCGTTCAAAAATACTGAATTGTGTAAGTGGCAGTGGAGTAGGCACCCTGTTCATGACCTTAATTGTTAGGCATAAGCAGAGTTCTACTAGTACACAAGACTTTTTGCGTCTTCCTGAAAGAGATTTGCATTGCATTGGCAGCATTAATGACAATGACAGCATGTCAGAAAGGGTAGATTAACTGTTTTCAATTTAGTGGAACTTTCTTCTGTATAAATTCGTTAGAAAAAAAAGTCCATGTGATGTACACGATAGTTGTCAAAGCTTTTAGTAGAGTGAGCCTGACGACTCTTTTTTTTTCTGGTCCGTTGCTGCAATGGTTTATATCATTAGTATATGGCAGGAAGAAATTTATTGTATTGGGAGATTATTTTTCGAAAGAACTCATTGTAATCAACGTAATCCGTCTCAGATATAATATGCTCGTGCCAACGCTTTTTGATTTAACCTTGAGATCTTTCAGCATTGCCGTTTTTATTTCCTCAATCGTTGCAAAGCTTCGTCCTTTCATAGGTCTCTTCAGTTTTGTGAATAGGAAAAAATCGCATGGGGCCAAATCCGGTGAATATGGTGGCTGAACCATGATTGTTGTGAATGAGCTGGTGCATTAACGTGATGCAAAAGTTATGAATTGTTTTTTCATAATTTCGGACGTTTTTTTTCGCATTGTTTGTAGCACTCCTTATTAACCATACGACCTTGAGGTAAAAACTTTTGATGCACTACGCCACAGTAATCGAAAAAAGCAGTGTGATCAAAAATTTGATCAAATTTATCGTGGTTTTTTTCGGTCTTGAATCTCTTGGGTGCTTCCATTGGGACGATTGGGCTTTGGTCACCAGTTGTGACACTTTTGAACAAGTCGCTCATGCGACGGTTCTTCTGAACAAAATTAAGAAGTTTCGGAACAAACTTCGCTGACACGCGTCTCATGCCCAAAATATCCGAAAAAGTTGCATAATACGAGCTGATCGATATGTTAACATCATCAGCAACTTCTCTTATGGCAATTCGACGATTTTCCAAAACAATTTTCTTCACAGCTTCGACGTTACCATCTTTTGTTAATGAGCTATGGCGTCCAAAGCGAAGTTTGTCATTGACATCTTCTCGGTCATCTTGACAGAGCTTGTACCACGTGTAAACATTTTTTTTTAATTATTAGGGGAGAAAAGTAACCTCCTTGGGAATGAAAAAAAAAATGTTTTTTTATTTTATTCAATATAGTCCCCTTTAAGTTTGATACACTTAGTCCAGGAAGAGGTAGGTAGTCCACTAAGAGTATGCCAAGACAATTCCAGAAAACCGACGCCATAACCTTTCCGACCCATCGAGCCTCCTTCGGCCGCTTCGGAGCATTCGTGCCGGCTTCAGTCCATTGACGGGCACTCATTCTGTTCTCTGGTGTTCGACAGTTGCCAATCGACGCCAAAATACGGCGTGTGCGCTCAGTACTAATCTTTGTGGTATCTGCTAGCTCGCGCATCTTCACTTTCTGGTCAGCCAACACCACTTCATGTATATTTTTGACATTGTCCTCTGTAACCGCATCGGAGGGCCTGCCTCTGCGGACTTGATCGGTAGTGGAGTTGAGGCCACCACGAAACTCTCGAAACTTATATTTGACGGTGTAATCTGACGGAGCATTAGTCCCATAATGTTTATCCAACTTTTCTTTTGTTTCCTTCGCCCTTTTGCCTCTCAAAAAATAATGTTTTATGAGAGAACGAAAATCGTTTTTGTCCATACTCAACATGATGCCAAACACGTCAACAACAATCAGCTGTCAAAAGAAAACTAAAGACAATATCGCACTGAAATTTGGCATGTCTACTTAAATACGGACTTCAAGGCACCATAACCTTTTTTGCAGTAGCAGCGCATTCTAGCGGTCAAGGAGGTTACTTTTCACTCCACCTAGTAGAGCATACTCTACAAAATTTGATGGAATTTCTCTCCTCCATTCTTTATTATAATTGAAAATCGCTGAACACCGCAAAACACATTTAACCTTTCTATCTGTCAAAAAAAAAACTAAGTAAGCTATATACTTGAAACTGTGAAAATATGTTCGGGACATGTGTACCAACACAGCAAAAAAAAAATCGATAATCAAATGTACGTTGCCCGCAAAATTACTATTAATTATTAATTAATTAATTAAAAGTCACCTTACATACTTTGTACATAAAACGAGTGGCCATAGTATTTACTTAATTAGCGCCGCGGGTTTCTCAAATAAAGTGCATTGTAGAAGATTAATTTTCAACCAGATTTTCAAGCAGACCCTTTATCAAGAATAACGCGTCGATTATTGTCTTCTAAGTCGTCCATCGCGTCTGGTTCATCGACGTAGACAAGCGACTTCACAAATCTCTACAGAAAATAAGCCGAAGGTATAAAATCACAATATTTTGGAAGCCAATTCACAGCTCTCTTATACACTTGTCGAATGTTTTTTTAATAGATTGATTGTCGCGCGCAGTTTTTAGAATGCTGTACCACCGTCTTGTTGAAACCACAGCTCCTCCACAATAATGCCATTCAATTGGAGAATGAAAATACTCTGTAATCGCGGATCTGTAGCGATCTTCATTTGATTTTTTGGCCGGCAGCAGTTTTTATGTTACAAGAAATGACACACTGATTGCACAACAACCCCAAAGCACACCAAGAAAGTCCACAAATGACAAAATTTTCACATTCCGGCACGTCCAGGAAAAAACTTAAGAAGCCAAAAACGGATATCGATCTTTTCACCGATTTTAAGGTCGCATATAACAGCATTTGTAGAGACGAGCCATATAGAGCCATGGCTCAGAATAACTAGTTGGAATAACGATTGAGAGCGATCGCTATTCCGTCAAAGTCGGTAACGACTTAACCGAGTCCTTTCATATCATAGAAGGTTTTAGACAAGGTGAGACGCTGTGGGTTGGCTTCTTTAGCATCATACATGAAAGATTTGTCTGGAACGCACAAGAGAACTCTGGCGGCACAATCTTTCAAAAGTTAGTACAACTACTAGCATATGGTATTGATTTAATTGGGAGAATTCAGCGGGCGATCAGCGGTGCGTTCGCTAGTATTGAAGCGAAAGCTGCCAAGATGGGTTTAGCGGTAAATAAAAGCAAAACCAAGTATTTGCTGTCAACAAGAAGGGACACACAACCTCAACAGATTCAACAGAACATTACAGACGACAGCTATAATTTCGAGGTAGTAGGGGACTTTGTGGATCTCGACTCTGATATAAATTCTGCAAACAACACCTCAGGAGAAATAAAACGGGGAATCACTCTTGCCCATCTCTGTTTGCTTAGGCTAAGAAGGCAATTGAGTAGTGAGACCCTATCCCGAAACATTAAAGAGACTCTATATAAGAACTTAATCATCCTAATACTACTTTAGGGCGCAGAAGCCTGGACCCTCATTCGGTTTAATAGAAAAAAGTCCGGGGACGGTCACGACCTGTGGTTCCACTTTGTTCGAATCGAGTAGCTAAGCATCGGAATGTTTGCCCAATTGGTGCGACACGATTAAGAAATCGGCGTCGAAATTCACGCTGCGCTAACAATTTCGACCGATTATTGTGGACACAATTATTCCACGCTCTTGCGTGGCACTCCATTGCTTGTTTGTTTGTATACTGCTGCTGTCTAGTTCATAAACGTCAAATATTATTGACATACGACGGAATTTGAAAAAATTATCCCAAAATCCGATAGGGTGATTAATTTTGTATTTTTGTATTTAAGAGAGTATAGCTTCGCTGCATTCTCTATCAAACCAGATAGTACGTACGGGTGCTGTAATAAAACGCAGCATAGCGGTTGCGGCACTTCTGGCGTCTTCTTGTCATCGGTGTCACAGATCTTCAGCACTTAATACAGATTATAAGTCCTTATAGGGAGACGCGATTGGCAAATGTTTTGATGGTTTGTGGGGATTGTACCCGGTCAACTTTAAATCTCTTCACAGTATTTTCCGTTGTTGTAACATCTAAAACATCCGGAGATCTACTTTGATTGTGGTATTTACATTACTGAAGGGGTTTGTCGATTGCAATATGATCAAATTGGTTGACTATTTAATAATCTGCTGACTGCCATGTTCCTTTGGCGAAATCTTGGGCTTGTTGTAGCTATGTTCCCCTGTACAAACAAGTCAATTAGCCTTAGTCATACTTGCGGCATTGCTCATAGGTTTGTTCTTTTATGGCATCGTCTTTTTCTTCTATGCGGATTGTTACAAGTTCTTCGCTCACGTGTCGAACGTTCAAGACTTTCTACCTTAACTACATGTACATCCGAACGTCGTTGCCCTTTTTTTCAAGTCTTTGAAAGTGAATCCGTACTAGCTCGAGTCTCCTGGTTGGTTCGCAACGGTAGGTATCTTACGTGGCCTCCTTACCTGGAGAGCCAGGCGCTGTTTTAAGATCCAGTGGTCAAAATGTTCCGAATATTTCTAGTTCAGTTACCGGCTTCGGGCTTCGGAAATACGATATACGAGTAGACACGTATATTAAAATCCTAAATAGTCTAAAAAAAATCGGAGCGCTAAAAAAGTGATTTTCATTACGCGAGTAATGAATGCCACACGCATTCTTTTTTAAGGTCAGTTAGTCTTCGGAAGTGAGACGGGGTACGTTTCACTTATAGAATTCTCTTAGAACTTTATCCTTGTTCAGTCCTTTCATTCATAAAGTTTACATAAGCATATTATACATACAATGCGTCAACTGATACAAATTGATTCTAGAAATTGGCCTCGAGAATGGGCCTACAAGATGTCTTTCTATTTTTTCCATCTTTCGGTAATGTTTGTATGAAAACTTTCTTCACGGTAAGCTATAAAATAAGCTCAAAATTTACATTTCTGAACTGACAGGGTGCGGTTTGCATATGTATGTACAAGTATATCACCAAGTGGAAATAAAAATGAGCCTTATTCCATGGAGCTAAAGTGATGCAGTTCATTGAACTGTGCAACTATTCTACGTCAGATGAATTGATCTCAAGAAGTCATCAAACATTTACCTACAATATTAAAAATTAAATTTCTGATAAGAATTAATTTAAAGTCCTTTGCCTCTTCTCTCTTCTAAAACCGAATGCACGCTTCAACAGTTTGCAAATCAAAACTCTACAAAACGTTCGTTTCCAGTTCCATGACAAAGGCATTATTAATCGTATGCCCCCAGAACAACGGAGTGGGATGTCATCTCAAATAGGATTTTCAATTGAAAGAAAAACCGACTCTAGCTCCAGCATCAGACCACACTATACAGAAAAAGATATAGAGACTGGAGTTGAAGAATGTAGAGGTAGAGATACTCGTACCTGTAGATATTCGTACCTCTCCATTATTCGTAGTGAAATGTAGTATCATACTCGTATCGCATCCGTAGTTGCTAAGTGCCAGGCGAACCAATAGTTACCTACAATGAGGCCCCTCAGACTCTCAACCACTCAGCCTGAATGCAAAGCCTTTGAGCTGAAGAAAGCAAAACTAGGTTAAGAACAAACTGGTTTTGGTTTTGCCCTATCGGTGGTGTTTGGTTTTCGGATGCCTTCAAGTAGCAACTGCTACTTGGTATTCGTAGTTTCGTTGGTAGTGCTGGAACCGGTGATAGTTGGCTAATAAAAGTTAAATGCATGCCACAGTCTACGAGATATACGATGTGCGATGAAAGATTGTTCTGCTGCATGAAAACGGTAAAGAAAGATTCTTTAGACGTTTATATACGATGATTCTGGGTATGTATACGTACTTGTATGTGTGGGTATTAGGTTCAAAACGTATAAAACGATGAAATAAGAGCAAATGGGAAAGCTTTCGCTTGATAGAAGAAGTCAATAAACAAGAGATACTTTGATAGATAGTTTTTTTCTTCAACTCCAAGTTTGTTATGAGAAATGTTTTGTTGTTAAATGAAAACAATCTGAAGTAGCAGCCGATAGATGGTACATGGTAGTTATGCTGTGATTGACGGTTAAGCTGGAATACAGGGCGAGAAGAATGTAATTGTTTTGAAGTTGAAATGTGTCAATGTACCTTCGGTAAGATGGATTACAAAGGAGAGATTTCATGATTGATGGGTTCATTTATAGTGACCGGTAGGTTGGTACTTTTGTTTTAAATTAATTAAATTCATTGTAATTGCTGCCTAAGTGGGCAGAGATACTTCTTTCTTTGGAAAAGTGTTGTTCTTCAACAAAGAAGTATTCTAAACTTGATACAGATCTTAGATACTTGTCAAACATCCTGGTTGAACCAGTATTTGGGAGAGCAAGTTCCAGTTCTAATAAATTTAGATTTTCAGTCCGTTCTGTCGGCTGTTAGAAAGGTTCAACAGTGAGTACCAGAACTGAAGGCTCAGACAAAGTGTGGTAAACTACAACAGTGAGTACCAGAACTGAAGGCTCAGACAAAGAGTGGTGAACTACTACTTTTAAGTTGCTTTTGATGAAATTTTTCTGCCTTTTCCTTTTCCGACATTACTACCAAAGATGCCGTCTCCTTCCTTTAATGCTACATTAAAGTCGCCGTGGATACTTTTAACATCTTAGCTAAAATACTACTCCTACCATAAGTCCTTTCCAAGAGCTCGAAAATGCTATTTTCGGTGTCGTCATCTTTCTCTTCTGTGGGGCCGTGCACGCTTTTAAGGCTAATGTTGCCAAATTTAGCCCTAATACGGATTGTTATGAGGCGTTCGCTTACTTGCCGGAAACTCAAGACATCTTGGCTAAGTCTGTCTCTAACAACGAATCCCCATCCAAATATGCGCTGCTATTGCAGTCGATAACAATCGCCGTAGCAGGTGTCGCAGTTTTTCATCCTCCTTTTTTCCGGCTGCACGTGGCCTATTATGGGATCCAACATTCCACTTGCAGATCCAAAGTTCGTTGCTCTTGTTCCGTTGGCAGAGGTTGTCAACAGAAGATCCGTCTGTATCCGAGTCTTGTTGTTGCTTCGTTAGCCGGTTTATATTTTCAATGGCCAGACAGTTACCACAGCGCCGCAACGCCCAATCTGGAGGGCCAGTTCCATTATAATACCCCTAGGACGAGGAGTCGGTTAGATCGAAGCCAGTAAACCGTTCGGAGATTTTTTCAAAAAACCCTAACATAATCTCGGAAATCCTAAACGTTCTCAGCTCCAAGTATGGGACTTTACTTAACCTTTGATTCCATCATAGTGCCATTAATAAAAAATCTATTACTGCTTTCAGCACATCCATCACCAAATAGCGAAGTATTAAGTTTATCTATATCAAATCCTTTTCCGAGGCAATTGGTTATTGCGCAATTGTACGATTCTAAGCTGGCCGGGTTTTCAGTAATTTCCAACCTTAATGGCCATGTCCTTTCTGAGCTCGCTTTAGCACCCCGATCAGGTTTATGAAAGCTGCTATTAACTCATCAAAGATTTATTCTCCTTTTCAACTCACTGACTAGTCGTAAAAAATCCTTATTCACCTCAGCGGCAAGTGCGTTAAAGTAGCCCGTATAAGGAGTCTCTATGCTGATCGTTGTTGTTATTGTAGATTCACTCATGCTAATTCGTTTACGTCACAGTGTTGCTATTTTCTCCTGCTCAGCACTCGTGCTTATAATAAGTTTTACAAGTACAACCGTGATCCTTACTCGGTAACTATGAGGGGCTACGAAGGCTGTTTGATAAATATCTGGATTAGAAATGGCTTTTTTAAATTTTGACAATATTTTTTTTTTTTCAATTTTCAATTTGTCTCCGACGAGCGATCTTTTAAGGTTTGGAAACGAAAATGAGTCACAGGAGGATGGGTGATCACTTCGTAGTGCAATTCGACAAAGTGTTAGCCGGTGCGTTATAGTGGTGGAAGAGTACTTCGCAAAATGTGGTCGTTTTTTCATTAAATCGGCGTTAAATCGACTCAATAAATCGACGTAGTATGCTCCTATGATTGTTTTTCCCTTCTCCGAATAGTCAACTTGGGTAACACCTCGAGCATCCCAAAAACGGTCACCATCACCTTTCCGGCCGAAAGCACGGTCTTCGGCTTCTTTGGAGTACGTTCACTGGGTAAAACCCATTGTTTCGACTGTTTTTGGTCTCTGGTGTATATCAATGAATCCATGTCTCATCGAGGGTCACAAAACGTCGAAGAAGCTCTTCTGGATTTCGATTAACCAGGGCCAAGCACGTCTTTGAAGTGGTCTCACGTTTGCACTTGTTGTTCGGTGTGAGCAAACGTGACATCCATCGCGTGGACAGATGGCGTCAGATAGACAGGCGGACTAAAAGAAGTTATACTGAATGATGGTTTACATATTTTGGCTCA
This sequence comes from Volucella inanis, assembly GCA_907269105.1. Lineage (NCBI taxonomy): Eukaryota > Metazoa > Arthropoda > Insecta > Diptera > Syrphidae > Volucella > Volucella inanis. The sequence goes on along the minus strand of OU026153.1, from coordinate 203,649,855 downwards.
GTAGTTCTACCTTTCGTCCAATCCGGGAACTCATCAAGCAGCCCTCATACAAGTAGTTACAACACTGAACTTTACCAGATCGCCGACGCTCAATGCCCTCCCTAATTGTCAGCCGAAAGACCTTTAAGTTTTGGTTTGTATTTTCTTCTGTCAGTTTCTTTACCTATGAAACGCTCTTTAACCTAGAAACATCGAATTGTGTTGCTTTTTAAATGACTTTGAAAGCGACCCACAGTCTTCTTTTATTTCTGGGTCAGAACACATCTCGGTCTTGGCTCGTTTAATCAATTTCGTTGTGTCTGTTGTTGTTCTTTGAAACATAAAATTTTGTACAATTGTAACTCACGGATACAGGCCAATTTCATTCGGTGTTATGAAGCGCAACAAGTAGCAATAAAATGTAACCCCTCGTATTGTATCTGTTTGACTTCAAACACACACAACATCAACCTCCGCTTGAACTCAACTTGCCAAGGGGGGCAATATACCGTCCGTACTGACGATGACCTTCGAAAAAAGACGTAATCGACCAAAAAATCGCCTAAAGGTGAAACACTTTCGTCAGCTAAAACAAAAGTAAATGATCAAGCGAAATTTATTTCTCAAGAGTGGTTATGTTGTATATGTACTCATACCTTGTACGGATACTTTTGTATCCAAAACCATACTCATACTCATATCCATGGCCATACTAGTAAAGTTGTGTTTTTGTTTTGGCTACTGTACTGTTTTTTTTTTTTTTTGTTTTACATTTTCTACGATCTATGATCTGGATTAGTCGTATTTCGTGTTTGAATACTTAATGATAGTAATGAGGCAGATAAGATTGACTGATGTGATCACGAATAGATGTGTACAATTATAGCTATCTACCTAGCAACCTACCTACCATTGGGTGCCTCATAATCCGGAAACCGAAATTGTTGTTATGAGGCAACTTTCCATGTGGCTTTTGGAATGACATAAATTATTATCATTGTCTAAATCACTGGTGAATATATATTTCCATCGACTTGACTGGGTTATGGAGTTTTGCTTCTTTATTATGTTTATAATGTTTTGCAAAAGTTCGATCCGAATTACAATACTAACATGGACTCTGCAGGATAAGATCGGATTTGATCGGCCGACAGTTAGTAAATTTTCTTGTTGGTCGATCAACTGTCGCATGGATGCAAGAAATTTATTAATCATGCGTTGATTTCAATCAAACATGCATATCTGAATGCAACCGGCCGACTAAAATTTTAGCCGGTCGAATAAAAGACACTAAAAATAGTTTCCAAGAGCGGGTGGCCAATAGTTTTAGTTGGAAGTGGCAAGGCGGTTTATGCAGGTAAAAATGCATAAATGTATAAAATAACCGCTTTTGTTGGTTTGTCTGCGATTGCAGGTTAGGCAATCATTCCTAACACGATTTCCTAGAAACCTAACGAATAAGTTCACAAAAACTTTTAAGTTACGAGTACATTGACCTGTATTCGATATAGCTTGATCCTTAAAATACAACGTTGATCTTGTTGTCTTGAAAATCTTTTCTTCATTTTCCATTTACTCGATGTGACCGAGGCAATATGTATAATCGACGTGCTTGGATTTTTTTTTTGGAGTATCTGCATACCTTGATATAGCATCGACATGTAAGAATTGTTTCGAGATTCACAAGTTGTGACGATGCATCTGCATATAATGACAGCAAGTGGTGAGTGGTGTTCCTCATGGCTCAAGTCTTGAACCCATAATTTTTTCCTTGTACATCAATGAGTTGCCGCAAATAATCCAACATTGCCGAGTTCAGATATACGCCGATGATGTGCAGTTTTTTTTAAGTGGGCATATTGATGCTTTGGGCGAAACAGCTGCGTTGATGAACGAAGAATTGGGTAATATTACCCTCTGGGCTCAACATAACTCTCTATTCCTAAATCCAGCAAAGTTAAAAGCTCTGGCCATACCAAGAAAAATCCAGGACTGTTCTAGCTTATCACCGATACAACATGGCCAAGAAATAATTCCTTACGTTCAAACTGCTAAAAACCTTGGACTAGTCTTTAATAGCACGTTTATTGGGAAAGCTTATTAAGGACTTCGTGTACTTTGGTTAGCGCAGATGTTCACACCAATAACTACTAGACCTAGCATACGTCAAGAACGCTTTTACTGCCAATTTTATTGTTTGGTTGTGATATCTATGGTAACGTTGACTGTGTGAGTAGGAGGAGGATTAATGTTGTATATAATAACATTGCTCGATACGTTTATGGCCTTCGAAGGCATGACCACGTATTCGATTATGCCGAAAGTATCGCAGGGTGCTTATTTGATAACCTCATATCGTTTCAAAGTATATATTGCCTGCACAATATCATACACACATCAACCCGAATATCTCTACAACAGACTTGTTTTTCCACAATCACAAAGGACTTACCAGCTTGGTGCTTGGCACTTGATCAAAAATACTTGATATACCACCGTGTGGCGCTTCCATTGTTTCGATTTGATTTCTGTTTTTTTTTTTTGTTAAGTTGGTACATCTGTTGTCGATATTCCTTCTAAATCTTAGCGTCTAACTTGAGATTTGCAAAAGTTACGTAGCCAAGAGTACATTTATCTCTGTGTGTTTTGGCGATTTTCTACAATTTTAGAAGTGGATTTAAATTTGCAACAACGAACTTGTATTAAGTTTTGCGTAAAAAATGTCAAAAAAGTGTTTCGGCAACGATTCTCTAAAGAAAACAATCGTTTACCAGTGGCACGAGTGATTGAGAAGTGGTCGTTAGTCAATCGAAGATGATGTGGCAGACCATCGACATGGAAAACCGACGAAAACGTTGATGAAGTAAAAGAAATGTTGGTCAATAACCGCAAATTAAACATTCGAGATCTAGCGGAGGATTTGAACATTGAACTTGGATCCGTCCAAGACATTTTGGTTAATGATTTGGGTTTCCGTCGTGTAGCAGCAAAGTTGGTGCCAAAAACCTCAATTTCATGCAAAAAAGAGACCGTGACGTCGCAAAAGAGATGAATTGTGAGGCTGAAGTCGATCCCACATTCATCAAAAGGATTTTTACTGGAGACGAGACGTGGGTTTATGAGACGACATGAAATCCAGACATCAGGCAAGTGCATGGCGTTCACCAAATGAGCCGAGAGAAAAAAAAAAACAAAGTCGTTTTCAGTCAAAAAAGAAGGCAATGCTCACGGTTTTCATGGATTACAATGATGTAGTGCATCATAAATTTTTGCCAGAAGGCCAGACAGTAAACAAAGAGTATTATTTGGGCGTTATGACACGTTTGCGTGAAGAAATTCGCCGAAAGAGACTAGAATTGTGGGCAGAAAACTTGTGCATTTTGCACCATGATAACGCACCGTCTCACAGTACCATCATTATTCGTAATTTTTTGACGAATTCATTCCGGGAACTTGGTATACCTTAATTCCAACCTACGTATTCCTTTTTGACTTCAGAGCGACAGTTCTTCGTATATGCCACTCGCCTATGGAACTTCCTTCCCTTTGAATTGCGAGGAATCAGAAACGCGAAACGATTTAAACTCTTACTTTTTTAGGTTTAAAGTTTTTAACGGAATCCTTGATTTGGTCTCTGTCCCATAGATCTGAAGACGTTAAATATAATCACACGCAGTACGTTTGGTTAAAACTTGTATGCAAAGATATGCCTTGACAGCAGGGGTATACAAGGCCAATTGTTGAGTATAATCGAGATAACGCTGATCTACTTGGGCTTTGTTTGAGAATGTTGATCTTACTTCTACTGCAGCTATTGGGAAGCCTTTGACTAAGTGAATCTTCTTTTTATTTGTCCCCACTCTGCCTCTCACACAGATTGACTTGATGAGTCTTTCGGTGACTTCCGTCATTTGGGCTCCGTCAATGGACGGTGACATCAGGTGTAAGCCTTACCTAAACCAATACAATACATCATATTAGCTGTTCTTGTAACATTTTAATTTAAAAGGATAGCCTCCGTTCTCCGATATCTAATAATGCTATCCTTGAAAAAAATCAAACTCTATAGCTGACCTCCTTCGTTGGATAACGTTCAGCTACTTCTTCTTTCTCACAAGAAAACGTTTGTCAGATGGATCTACTTGAATTTTTTTATGCCCCCCTATCAGTGTTTTCAAGTTGAAGAGTGAAAGGGATCCAACAATGGTCAGACACCGCGTCAGATTTCATCCACTTAAATATCGGAGAAGATTAGATTTTGGTATGAAATCAAATAAAACTAGCATTTATAATAGCAGTGACATCAGAACGTATGGTAAGGGTTGCCATCACATCCTACGGCTATATTTTTCTTACCTTGCTTAGATGCTGATATGAGTGCTCTCAGTGATTCCGAGAGATGTTGATGATATCTGAATCGATGCAATTACTAGGTGGGGTGAAAAGTAACCTCTTTGGGAATGAAAAATTTTTATTTTTATTTTATTCAATATAGTCCCCTTTTAGTTTGATACACTTATTCCAGCGATTTTGCAACTTCTTGATTGAGTCCACAAAGAGAATGCCATGACAATCCCAGAAAACCGACGCCATAACCTTTCCGACCCATCAAGCCTTCCTCTGCCGCTTCGGAGCACTCGTGTCGGCTTCAGTCCATTGCCGGGCAGTCATTCTGTTGTCTGGTGTGTAATAGTGGATCCAAGTTTCATCAACAGTTACCAATCGACGCCAAAAGTCCGCCCGATTTATCATCAGCAAGTCCAAACTTTCTTTCGAAGTGGTCTCGCTTTCGAGTTTTTGGTCAGCAGTGAGTATGCGCAGCACCCAGCAGCAGGATAACTTTTTCATATGCAAAATATTGCCCAAAATATAGCGTGTGCGCTTACTACTAATCTTTGTGGTATCTGCTAGCTCACGCACCTTCACTTTTTAGTCAGCCAACATCAGCCGCTGCGGACTTGATCGGTAGTGGAGTTGCGGCCACCACGAAACTCTCGAAACCAATATTTAACAGTGTAATCTGACGGAGCATTCCGATTTGATTTCTGTTTTTTTCTTCTTTTTTTTTTTGTTAAGTTGGTACATCTGTTGTCGATATTCCCTCTAAACTTAGCGTCATAGATTGTGATTTGCAAAAGTTACGTAGCCAAGAGTACATTTATCTCTGTGTGTGTTGGCGATTTTCTACAATTTTAGAAATGGATTTAAATTTGCAACAAGGAACTTGTCTTAAGTTTTGCGTAAAAAATGGATTTAATGGTGCGCATCGAAGATGATGTGGCATACCATCGACATCGAAAACCGACGAAAACATTGATGAAGTAAAAGAAATGTTGGTCAATAACCAACTCTAATAAACATTAGAGATCTAGCGGAGGACTTGAACATTTTCTATGGATCCGTCCAAGACATTTTGGTTAAAGATTTGGGTTTCCGTCATGTAGCAGCAAAGTTGGTGCCAAAAGACCTGTGACCGTGACGTCGCAAAAGAGATGAATTGTGGAGCTAAAGTCGATCCCACATTCATCAAAAGATTTTAGAAATATGTCGCTGGCTTCTCCGACACCTTTTTCCTACAGGAATGATAAGGTAGCCCTTTTGGTCATCTTTGGATTCCTTTATTCCGACTTCCTTTAAATTTTTCATATCTGACAGATATGCAAGAAGTGTAGGATTTTAATTTTTTACCCTTTAGTTTTGGAGCACATATCTGGGTTTGTTGCGCAATTCTTTTGGATTTACTGTTCGAAATGTATCACTTTAGGCTGGAGAAGTCATAACAGACTTGGTTTCTGGAGTTCAAGGAATCCTTCTGACTTCACCATATGTATAAACGTTGGAGGCTGCATTTGCCCGGATGAAATCAATAGATGCTCTGGCCAGGACCCTATTTTTAATTAGCTCACGGGATTATGAACGCCTTAAAATGTTTGCACACTGCGGGCAAAGGAGAACAAGAAAGGAACCAACGAGAGGCACCGATGTGGGCTGGTCCTAAATGTTTGCAGATTAGTACGGCTTAGGGCAGAATCACAATATTTGAAAGTACGTCTGAAGGTTAGCTTTCGGATGAACTGATGAGCCTTAATAGCGGTCTTACGGAATAATGCTGGTATATGCAATAGCATAAGTTAAGACAAGAGACAAGTTAAGTATAAGAGAATGTCAGTTTTTTGGATAATGTTGTGTTGCATTGTTTCGAAACCTATCTGGCAAGTGGAGAAAAGTTTAAGAAGCATCTGACTAATTCTGTGCATTGTATAACAATACAATTTCAAGTGAAACAATGTCTAAATTTTAAACATTTTTGGTAGTTTTTCAAAAATATTAGAAATTCTGCCTGATCCTCCATGCTAACCCTCCTTTATAATGACATTGCAGCTGTAAGCTCTTTGGGCAAGGCCAATTTACTTGCTGCACACTTTGCGGCCAGTTCACCACTTTCAGATTATGCTTTGTCTCCGCTTACACTTGAGTGCGTCGAATCTTCAATGGGACAAATCCACTTTCGCAAGTAACATTCACAAATCCGCTGGTCTAGATGGTATAACTCCCCTTGTTCTTTCTCGTTGGCAAAACCACTGCGTAAGCTTTTTTATCAATCCTAGTCTTTAGGACTGTTTACAAGCTAATGGAAAACAGCATTTGTCCAGCCCGTCTCTGAAAAAGGCGAATCTTTTTCTCTCTTTTCGTACAATCCCATTGTCCCTTCTTTCCAAGGTCTTGGAAACGCTAGTACACCATTAGCGTATGAAAAATCTCGAAACACGAAAACTTTTTCGGATTAGAAATAATCTAGAACGTTCAACTAAAGTTGCTTTGGATGGTTTGAAGTTGGATATTCACAAAATAAACGGTGTTGTGTGCCAGGGCTCCGTTCTGTCTCCGACACTGTTTTTAATTTTAATTTATGATCTATTTAGCTGTCACATCTTATCCAATATATTCCTTTACTGACGACAATACTCTTTGCTGAACATCGTTAAAAGCGAAAAACGTTCCATTCTCGGTATATGTATCAATGACAACTTATTTTGGAATGGCTGCACATTTGATGTCGTCTAAAATGTTGTGAAATGCCTAGGTTACCTCAAACGGAGTAAGAAACCGTTTTTTTCTTCGGATCTAGCCCATATATATAAGTTCACATCTGGTCTTGTGCACCTTAAATATCTCTGCACCTGATAGGATTCAAAGCCATGCGATAAAACTCATAGGAGATACTAATATCACTCAGAAAATGGACGTACCCGGAAATGTCCAGTAGCATTGCGCTATGAAAACTCATCAGTACACCCTCAAGCCCAGTCTCGGATGTACTTTAAAATATCGAGGCTAAGCCATACAACTAGCTTATGAAAGGCGCTGCGGAGCTTTCTATTTTCTAAGCTTTTTTCTAAATTGCAAGCCAATGTACATCAGTACCTCTGTTTCCTTTGCACTTGATTGTGCAAAGATTGAGCGCGTGCTAATTATGTGGAGTGACTGTACCGACAGATAGTTTCTAATCCATAGAAGAAGGGACTCATCGATCTCAAATATTTACAAAAGAGCCCGATGCTAAGCTCTGTCAATTGCCTTAAACTAAAGAGCGCAACTAACTTAGTTTTTCCAGATTAGTGTAAATTTTGGTTGCTTATTTCGTTGAGGCATACCCCCGAACACCGTACTACCGATCATTTGAATGTTTACATGCCTCAAGATATTTTATGAGCTGACAACTTACTAGCATTTCCATGGAAAGAAGGGACTTATGTACAATGGACAACTAGGAGTAATAATAAGAAGATTGGACTTTTTTAAGTCTACAAAGGCGATTGCCTTCTTTTTGAATAGCGTTCTTAAGAGTAGAATTGATTAGAAGAGTTATGCCATCGCAAAAATACACCTCTTTGGAAGAAAGGTTTATTATAAGATATTCAAACATGTTTACTACTTTACTACACGATTCGGACGAACGCCCTGCCAATCAGTTGACACACTCGAAAAAATAATGACCATTTGGCTTCACGAAATCTGTTACAAATAATCAGTCCGCAGTATTACATTTCTGTTTTAGCTGTGGTTCTTTTGGAAGACGTTTCTTTTCCTATGAGCATTCTAATCTGTCGACGCGTCTTATTTATATTATTGCAAGAAGTAAGCTTCTCTCTCTCACACACAGTCTTTACATTTCTTACTTGCTCTCCCTTTCACGTCTGCGGTTGCTTTTTCTACAGCATAGGGCTCAGTAGAGCATTCTTAGCTCCAGCAAGTGTTTCTATTCTCAGATAAGAAAGCAGCGTCTATATGGTAGATACCATGATACCTTTAATGAATGTTTGCTTTTAACTTGGAGAAACTCGAAAGAAGGGTCCGCAAATAACTGCTTCTTAAATTCTTTCCAAATCTTCTTGTCAGAGATGTTGGCTGTCAGCGCCGGCTGCATATAAGTCTGAAACTTGTTTTTGGTTTTTGTTCATATGAGAGGTTGAAATTTTGACAGAGCCGTCTCGTCGAGATAACGGATTTTTTTTTCAGGCCTCCCAAAAGCTTCGGCTGAAACTGGTTACCTGGTTGATTTACACCAGTTCTTTCCTCCTTCATCACAAATGAGCAAAATACCATAGGAATTCCTCATAGCACCATTGAAATTGCGGTAACACGTGCTTGGTTTTCGGAATGTTAGAGCAAGATCTATTCGAGATTGGAGTTAGTTACCTCTCTTGTCGACATAACTCTTGAAAATAAGGAATATTGTAATGAAATAAGCCCAGAATGAGCATAGCCAAGATAAAAATAATTAAAAATATTTTTTGAAAGCACTTCAATCATAACAATCAATGAATTCCCACTGTAATGATACCACTTAAGTTTTAATAGACTAATCACATACTTTACTATCAACTTAAGGTTGCAATTAATGCTGCCCATAAAAGGATTTCTTTTCTGTATAAGTCAAGTGTATCAATCAAGTTTGGCGGGAATTCTTGTTATGGTTAGCAAAATAAGCATGACAAAATTGATTGCCACCTAATTGCCATTTTCAAAACAATTAATACGATCAAAAGATCGCCTACCTTTTGACCGATAGTTCTCCAAATTTCACACTATTTTGACATAGGTCAAAGACTTAGAGTCAACAAGAAGTTTTACTTGCCAAATTATGTCGTCTTAAGTTAATGCCATCTGTTATCAGATGTTTTTTTTTCACTTCCCTGTACTATACACCATCTTCATCTGTTGACAGCGAACTGAAATCTTAATCAAAATAACTACGAGTACTCTCATAAAACCAATGAAATTAAAGTTATCACCTTCCAATTAGAATTCCAACTTCCAAGCCTTTTCCGTTGCCTAAAAGATCAAGGTAACACTTCAATCGATGCCAAACCTTAACCAATCCTCCGCCTCCATTACTCTATTATTCTTGCTGCTATTCGTAACAATCGTGACGGCAAACAAGACAGAGTAAAAAAAGCCGCCTCAACGCGCGTCCATACCATACACAACAAAAGATACCAGCACTTCATTCTAGTTTTCTCAATACATGGACTCGTAGTTTTGCTGAGTTCAATTGATTTAACCGCATCAAAGTACGAGTATGCTCCAGATCCAGATCCAGAGCTGTGGCTACAAGTACGAGTACGAGTACTCGTCTCATACTCTAGGTGCAATTCGCTGAAGCAATTAAAATTACAGTAAACCAAAAAAAAAAATAAAAAAATCTACGAGTAGATGGATGTATGTATAAACATTTTTCTTCAAAATGTAAGAGAACAACAACAAGAAAACCAACAACATTTAGAAAAGCTGAAAGAAAAACCACCGAGGTAACTGACTTGGCTACTTCGTGACATCCCTCACAACAGCGAGCAAGCAGTCCAATCGGTGAAAAAGTTCACGATCGAATCGGATCGTATTGTGGATCGGTCCAGCACAATCGGTCATACAAGCGGTGCTCTGCGTCTACATTCACACCAGTAACAGCTGTGAAGTATAACTGTATCGCAAAGAGATGAAAAATTCAGTTGCAACGATCGGTGGAATATTCTTCTTTCATTTTCAGTGAATGAAGTGAATACGCGATCGTGAACGGCAACGGGATACCTTCTGCTAGGCAAGGTACCTGCAGACCGATCCAAAGATGCATAAAGAAAGTGCAGTCGTACTCTCGTACTCTCGTACCCGTACTTGTACTCGTACTCATATAATGGATACACGCGCAGAGGAAAAAATGATTAATGATCCAGAAACGATCGCTAACAAACTAAAAGTTCATACAATCGACAATCGACAATCGACAATCGACAATCGACAATCGACAACCGACAACGACGACTTTGAAGTCGACCACTCAGACTAAACCGTTTAGTGAAGGCTCAAAATTGTCTGTGCCAGTTTTTATGAGCGCCGTGTAAAAAAGCTGCTCGAAAGGTTTTTGCTCGCCCGATATCTGTAGATGATACGACGAGCATCGGCGAGCAATTCTATTGATTGCATGGAATACCTATAATTGTTATGCGCGATTTGTATCCAACTTTTTGTCGGGACTGGAAGATAGAATGTAAAGTCGCATTCACATTGTGACTAGTTTGTTGCGGCTCGAAGCTGGAACTCATGCTGAAATTGAAGTTGAAACTGGAGATACTCTTACGTGCCTACATAATGAACTGGAAAAATGTTTTTTTTTTTTTCTCCTCCTTCTAATTGAATAGAAGGTCGCGCGCTCAGAAAAACAAGGAGTAGTCGCAGCTCTATAGTGGTTTTGACGCTCCAAGAAAACTTGATATTTATGAAAGCTTGGTTGCCTTTCAATTTGCTGTTCCGATGAGGAAGTGTATGATCTTGAAAGGCGCGTGATGTATGATTTCCTAGTTAGTTCCGGCATAGACAACACTTATGAGATACGAATATTCGCTCTGATGCACAGTAGCTTTGGGCTCATGGGGATTCATAGTTCGTGGGTTGAACTCCGTTAAGTGAGTGCTTTCAGTGGCTCCGAGGTGGCATTGCGTTACGTTTATCGATTGGATAAGACTTCTCAAAAGGTGGAGGCGTTATGTACAGATATTTTCACCAAAATGCATGTGGCGATAAATTGTAGGTATATCGTTAAAAATTCATACATGCTGAGCATACTTGAGCACTCATTTTAATGTATTCGTATTCCTGGATATGATTTTTATTTTATTTTGTATTTCTGAGCGAAATTGATTTAAAATTAAAAATTCATGAGGTGTTTGAATGAGTTGAGTGTTGCAATGTATGTAAATTTCGTATATTTCACCGAAATAAGGGCTTTTGCAGTTTAGATAGCTTCATCGCTAAGATTGTTGCATAGGTATGTTCAAGGATTACTAGCGAGATAATTTGTCCTAATGTTATCAGCTAAGATTGAGGTTTATGTGCCTTATTTCAATGCATCACTAATTACACCTAACAAGGATCATTTGTAACCTATAGGCTCTTGTTCCCAAACCAGTTGCCTTACGATAACACCACACCGAAGGCAGAATAGAATTGTCGGCTGCGGGGTGGAATATCACTGTTGCTAGCACTTTGTTTCCTAATTTAAACATTCACAAAGCAACACGGTGGTTATCTCATTCGAAGATATTGTAAACTTAAAGCAAATATAGCCAAAGTACGTATACGTATATCTCAGACGGCACAACAATTGAGTAGTAAATTCCTCTCGAGCAACGAATTAGTCATCACACAAGACACTGATCATTCTAGTCCTGTCCAAAAATTGTCTCAAGCGCTTCGAGAGAAAAGTTCTTCAGGTAATTTTCGCAACGTTCTTCGGGTTCCAGGAACGAACTGTACATCTCATCAGAAAAGCTCAGATAACCTGACTCAGATCGCTAGTTAAGCTTGAGCGCATGGACACCAGCGTCCTAGTCCAGAAAGTTTTCGACTCCAATCCAGAGGAGCAAAGCAGTAAAGGACGACCTCATATTAGGTGGAGTATACAAGTGGATTGCGATCTCAGTCAACTACATTCTCGCAACTGGAGACAGTTGACAAAAGACCGCGCTAGTTAGCATAGGCCCTACTACATCCTGATTTGTAGCACCACCTAAGTGTGATGCCCAGGCATCACAATAAATCACCACAGACCTAAGTAGGTAGGTAGGTAGGTAAAAGTGGCTATTGGAAAGACGAACCTACTTAGGCCTATTGGCCTATTATGATGCCACGTGGATCTGTGATCCTCTTTCTTATGCAACCAATTTGAACTTATGATGAAGCGTAGGAGACTGTAAACGTCTATATTCTTTAGATCATTTATTTCATTGTAGAAGAAAGCTCCTAAGTGAAGTTTTCTTTTCTGTGAGAGAGCTAGACATGTACAGAGTAGGTGGAGGATTATCTGCTCTTCATACTCGTCTATGCAGCTTCTACAGAAATCGAAGATAGTGTAGATATAAGATAGTGTCCAGTGATGACACCTTTAAAGGCGCTGAAATGTTTCCTGTTTAGAAGGATCAGACTCTTAGAGCGATTCATATCTAGTTTTGGCCAAATCTGTTTGGTCACTAGACATGTTGGTTCAACAGTCCCCCTAAAATCTGTTCTTTTATTAGCATCCAGCTTTAATATTGATTTTCACGTAGCGATTGGTATACCTATGCTACCTTTTGCGGTAGAATAGGTAGAGTGGCACCAATTTTGTCAAGTTCGTCAGCCCTACAAATCTCTGGAATGTCTCTGTGACCCGGCACCCAACGAATGTGAAGGTTGAACTGCTCTGCTATCTCCATAAGAGATAATCGGCATTCAAGGGCCAAAAAGATGCAGAGACCCCTTGCAGATATAACGTTTTTCTTCACCCAGGACACAGCTTTTTTAATCGCCAAAATTTCCGCCTGGAATACGCTACAGTTATTTGGAAGACTGAAGGAGAGATTCAGATTTAACTTATCTAAGAAAACACCGCCACCAACCCCGCTATCGATTTTAGATCCATCGGTGTAAAAGTGGATTGACGCGTTCAGTTGAGATGCGTGATATCTCAGTCAACTCGCGAATTTTCACTCGATGGTCCGTCAATACGAGATCATTGGTTTTCTTCACGGTTTCCTCTGGTCGCAGGTCATTAAAAACCAACGTGCGGCCATGGCGAAACTCTTCGAACTAATGGCAAACGGTTTTACATACACACCATTGAGAATGGTCTTGATTTTCTCAAGAATCGGATCACGGAGCGGTACGGCTCTTTTCCACTAACACGATGTTTTGAAATGGGTTTCAAAACAAAACTAAGCGTCGGATTGTCACCAAATTTTGGTAGACGGACTAAAAGATGTAACACTCATTTTGACTCAGTAGCGCCACTTATCTTCCAATCCGGGTACTTATCAAACAGCCCTCGTAATAGCCGCATTCAGGAACTTATGCCCATTGAACGGACATCCTGCCATAAAAAAAAAACTGATTGCTAATCGACTGCATAATCTAAGAAACTAAAAGCTTCTTAAAAACTCTTTAAGATTCAAATATATAAAAATGGCTTTATGTATAGCACAATACTAAATAGTCTTGTCTCTCTTTACAGATACAACATCACCGTGTGCACTGAAGAAACTCGGGTAAGTAACAAACGAATAGTCATGTCTTTTGGCTTAGCCTTTTACCTATCCATTGCCTGCTGCAAGTCCATTCCAAATGCATCCTTACAAAGTGCACAAAGTGTCTCCTCGCGAAAATGAAAGTCAATCGGTACAAACGTAGGCAAAACGAATGACACTTTGTATGCATTTTGCATCGGAGATTCGAATTTGTTGGCTGAATCTACTCATACTGTCAACTTGTATTTGTAAAGCTACAAATCTTAGAGCCCAAACCAGGTATGCGTGGTCCTTAGTAACCTTTTTCGGATGTGATCACAGCTAAACAAGAGCACATTATTCGTCTTTTGAACTCTGTGGAGTTTTTCTCAAAATTCTTACGACCATACTGACAAATTGTCGTATGAAACTGCGGCTGGATACCTTTATACGAGTACACGAGACTGCCATTAACCATGTGACTCACGGATTCGTCTCATAAATTACCTTCCGCCAAGACAGCTTGGAAATTAATTTTTTTCTTTTTATTTTTGTTTTTTTCTTGTTTATCTTTATGTTTTTCTTTTGTTTTTATTTTTTAAGTTTGGTCTTTTTTCGTTTTGAGGACAAAGAAAAGTGAAATTCAAATTGAGAGGGAAGCTTTACAAGATACAAGGCAACAATTTAACGCGCATACGACACGAAATGAAATTGAGATTGTTTTGCGTTTTGAGGTTATTGTCAAGTTAATTATGACTTTCATATTAGTTTGTCATCAATATTGTCAATGTTTACTTGTAAGGAAGAGAACAGGTGAAGATAAATGCAGCAGCAAAGGTCATTGCTTGTGATTGAAGAGAACGAGATTGGCCAATTTGTATTGACAACAACGATTTGGTAGGATAAGATTAAGATAACAACAAGTGCGCGTTACTAATACTTTCTCTCTCAGAAATGTGCCAAATAAATGATTGGCCGCAGTTTTTAAGGAGAAGGCAACTATTTCATTCATTGGTGACTAGTAATTCTAATAATCAAAAAAATGGTGCTCACATTAAGTCTAAATAATTGTTGTCAAGGCTAAGTAAAGAAATAGAAAACAAAAGCGCAACCTTGCGGCATACCATCAAAAGTGTTGAAATAATCAAACTTATGATTAAAATATTAGTTCTCTTTTAACTGGTACTTTGTCATTTATTAAATTGTACCATTGTAGTGATGGTAATGTTGGTATATTGTGCACAGTTTATTTCGTTCGAAGAATTTTAGTGTTCATTAATTGAGTTATTTATTGGGACTCACATAGAGAGAATATTTGTTCAATTGTGAACTTATTGGGCCTCTATAGTTAAAGCAGGTTGGAGGGTCTCCTCATGTTGACAGTTGTTGAAAATAGCCCTGGAATATCTGACTCGAATCGGGGCCTACTCTAGTGCAAAATTCCATTTGAACTTATGTAAATGCAACTTTTCAAAGCCATTCAGCAACAAGTTAACTCATCGCATTGCCTCGTTGATATCTAGTTTTATCTTATAAGCTGTTCATATAGCAGAGATCGTTAAGTTTTTTTCAGTTGCCTTGCCCAATAACACCTTTACAACGAATACTGGTCATTCTTAGACAGCTTTGATCTATTTCTTTCACAATAATGCAGTTCTCTTTTTATCGAAAGGTTCCTCTTCTATCGTCTTGAATCCTAAAACCCTCCGCCAGAGTGATATCCTGCCTGTAAGTAACCTAATTACAAGCATCTCTTCCACTTTTCTCCAACGTGTATATCTCGTTATCTACTTCTTGTATCATTACATGATAAGATATCGACCTCTCCTCTGGTGTCCACCAGAGTGGTAAAAATGTGACAACTTACATTTTGGAGCTTAGGGCTTCTTTTCTGTTGCAAGAATTTTGCAGATCGGTTTTGACATGGCGCAAGGGAATGCCACTCTTTCGGCAGGCAAAAGCCAATCTTCAGTAACGGACACTCTCACTCTCTTCCCGTTTAACTTTTGAGTTTTGAGTCACAAAATTGTAGGTTCCTCTGGTTCCTCTGGTGACCCTGTGGGTAGGTAAAAACCTTCATAGGCACCATAAGCACGCGCTCATAAGAGCACCACCACAGCAGGCACATGAGCACCTACTGCCTACCACAGTGGCATAGCAGCGCCCAGCATAAGCACGCGCTCATGGTAGTACATGGTACTCACTTAAAAACCTCCCATTTTCTATAAAACCACGACTAAGTTTCCTTCTGCTTCTGTAGTTTATCGCGTTTGATAGGTAGCTTTCCAGCGAAAGCACCTACTATTACCATTATTTCATACGGTTTCTCCTTAAGGCGCAAAGTCGAACAGTCTTGTTCTTTGAAGTCGCCGCACAAGATTTGTCTCATCCAATCTCCGGATTATTTCCTGGTTGCAATGAGACACAAGACGAGTGCGTCTTTCACGGTTGCAATTCCTAGATCGCGGTGAATATCGCTATTCCTTATATACCATGGAGCATTTACTATTGCTCTGAGCGCTTTATTCTGGAACGTCTGTAGGACAGACATATTGTTTGGTTTGGTACAACCTCATACTTGTATAAGTCCATAAGTCCACGAAGGTCTTAGCACCAGCTTATATCTTAGCAGCTTGTTATATGTGTTTAGTTTAGAGTATCTACAGATAAGCCAATTCATTTCTCTTAGCCTGATTTCGAGCGTTAAGACGTTTCTTTTTTACGTGTGATTTCCACTTCAGTTAAGTAAGTTGTTTATCTTTCTGTACGTGAAATTGACGTGTGTTCACTTGATCTCGTTTAGCACGATTCGGCAGCTCTTCGTCCACTCAAATATTTTGTGCAGAGCTCGTTGAAGTTTTGCAGTCGAGGATTCAACTGTTTGTCCTGTGGCGAGGATCGCCGTGTCATCCGCGAACGTAGCTACCACAGTCTCTTCATCTAGAGATATGTCTCCAGTGTATAGTAAGAATAGGTATGGCCCCAGAACGCTTCCTTGTGGAACGCCAGCTTGAATTTCCTTGAATTCAGAGTATTCAATCCCATATTTAACCCGAAACAGTCTATTTTCAAGATAGGATTCGAGTATTCTATTTATTTCTCTCGGTAAAATTTGTTGTAGCTTATACTTCAAGCCCTCGTGGCATACCTTGTCGAAGGCTTGCGATACATCGAGAAAAACGCTTGATCAAAGTGGCAGAGAAAATAGCTCACTGAGTGGAAAGATTATATTATAGTCCACACATATATATATAGTTAACTAACATAGATGGATAATTTTTAAGATTTTGGTAGTTCGAAAAATCGCTTTCTACTGATTGCCTCTAACCGTGTGACCCTGCCAACAGTATCAATGCCTTTCACATTTTACACAAAAACGTCGTCCATATTACACATATGTACATAGTGAGCTTTACGTGTAAATTGATTTCATTCTTGCAAATTCAATTTGCAATACAACTTGTCCATTTTAAGGACATTTTGTAGAGGGCTCTAAAAGTATGTCGTCTCTTCTTGTCAACGTCAGACAATATCCCAAGCCGATCGAGAGTCCTATTGGATGCATAGAAATCGCTATTTGATTTTACTAGAATGAAAGAAGCGAGCTGAAACGTTGCGCAATAATGTGTAAAATTTTAAACTAAAAACGAATTATGGCAGCGTACTATCTTTACATATACTCGCAATATGCGATAAAAACAGCCGTGTCCGCTACTTGAGCTTGCGTACAAGCGTACAGGAACGGACCTACCAACATCATGACAGCTGAACTCCTAAACAAGTTTGTAAGCATATCAAAAATCAGAACCCGATTAATGGTCTATAAAACTGCTAATTCAAAATGAAACTTGATATACTGGTAGCATCTATCTAGTAGGCAGTGAGTAGTTGGAAAAAGAAAATTTCGCGCGGTTTTGGTTAACTTTAAAAAATATCATTAAAGAGTGAAGTTTTAAATGCGTAAAAGATTTTTAAATTAGAAACTCAGCACTAACTTTTGCTGACAGAATTATGCCCTCAAAACCATAAGAAAGCAACAAAAAATTGGCACCACATAAATAAGAAGAGGAACAAGCTCTCAATGGTAAAAAATTGCAAAAATACAAAATTAAAATTAAAATTAAAAAAATTACTTTTTTACTACTGGGTATGTAATTTAATTCGTGCGGTTTTTTTTTTCAAAATTTGAACGTTTATTTAAGAAAAACACGTACAATAGTATTATTCAAAGTATTGCCCATCTGAAGGTATGACTTTTCCCATCTTTCTGGCAATTTGTGGATCCCATCCCAAAAGAACTGAGCCGGCTTGGCAGCCAAGAATGAATCAAGCCAATTTTTGATATTCTGCTCTGATGTGAACCGTATTTCAGTGAGGGCGTTCTGCATCGACCAGAACAAATGGTAGTCAGAAGGGGCAAGGTCTGGGCTATAAGGCGGGTGTTGTAAGACTTCCTATCCACTGTTTTCCAAATAGTTCTTAACCGAAATAGCAACGTGGGTACGAGCGTTGGCATGATGGAAAATTATTACCTCGTGTCTGGTCGCATTTTCCGGGTGTTTTTCGGTTACTGCTCTCTTCAAACGGATTAATTGTGTTCGGTAGCGTTGCCCATTGATGGTTTTACCCGGTTTTAGCAGCTCATAATACAGCGCACCTATCTGATCCCACCAAATACAGAGCATTACCATCGCACCATGGATATTCGGCTTTGCCGTTGATCCAAAATCACCACTTTTAAATCGTGCAAACCACTTTTGGGACGTTCGCTCAGCTAGCGCATATTCACCATAAACTTCCACCAAAATACGATGACTTTCGGCAGCAGTTTTCTTCATATTAAAGTAATGAAGAAGAACTCCCCGCAAAAACACTTTTTCAGGCACAAAGTTCGACATATTTGAGTGAAAAAAAATTATTGTTGTTTACGCTTCAAATGAATGACATATATTGAAATGACGTACAATGACAGTAGCTTTCCAACGCATGTTCCAATGGAACAATAACAATGGAATAATATAAGTTACGCCGTCTCTAAGCAAACCGCACGAAGTTATAGAGCCAATAAATAAAAAAAAAAAAAAATTATTTTGAGTGATGGAAATCTTTATTTGGGCCTTTACAATTTTTTCCATTAAGTGGAAAAGATGATATCCGTCAAGTGGCTAGCGTCAGTGTTGATACACATTTCATTTTCCATGACTTTCCGCAAGATTTCCGGTGATTACTGTTCGCATTCCTGTCGAATATTCTCCTTAAGGGCTCCGATTGTCTGAGGCTTGTTGGCATAAACCCGCAACTTCAATTAGTATCAAGTATGATTAAATCTTACGATCTTGCTGGCCAAAACAGGAGATAACGCGACCAAGAAACGCTTTCTTCACAATATCCATTGTGATTCGCACTGTGTGTGCGGTTGCACCGTCTTGTTGGAACCACATGTTCACCAAGCCCCGCTCATACAATTCCAGCAGTAGCTTTCGCCAGTAACAATAACCGTATTGCAGATGGCGTCCCCAAAAAAATACGGCCCAATGACTTTTCCCGCGTGAAAGCCGCACCACACAGTGGCTACAGAGACATCAGTTTTCTTAACACCGACAAGATCCTATCTGCCATATTTAGGTTCGTCAACAACTCTTCTGGTACGTATCAGTACCAATTACCACCGACCAAATATTGTTACTACGTCAGATCTGGGAAAAATCCATGCGCTCCAAATCAATACAGAGCATCTATTTACCGATTTTAAGGCCGCACACGACAGCATCAATAGAGACGAGCTATAAAGAGCAAAGTCTAATCTTTTCATTCTTCCTGCCAAATTCGTCCGGTTGTGCAGGTTGACGGTAGAAAATACACGGTAAAGAACTACCCGAGACCTTTATTGTTAACAAAGGATTTAGGTAAGGCTATACGCTGTCATGTGGCTTCTTTAACATCATTCTTGAAGGATGTTAAATGATGCAAAACTTGCTCGTTAATATAGGGTTTTCTAATAAGGACTTGACAACTTTTTTCTTAAATAAAAGGCAAACCATTTGAGATATTTTAAAAACTTTATTATTGGCTTGAAGTACAATCAAAATATTTATGAATGGAACTCGACTTCGTTCATATGTCCACTGCGGGCACGTTTGCAGCGGTCGATTCGTTGGACCTAATTTTCAACGACTCGGCCACACATTTCGGTCGAAACGGCCGCTATTTTGCGTTCAATGTTGGCTCTGAGCTCTTCCAACATCGTCGGCGTGTTGGCATAAACCAATGACTTAACGTAGCCCCACAGAAAATAGTCAAGCGACGTTAAGTCGCACGAATGATACTCTTCAATAGATCGATTTTATCGTGTCCTGTATAGCTTGTGGTACCATCCTGTTGAAACCACATGTCGTCCAAGTCCATATCTTCCAATTCGGGCCAAAAATAATCGGTGATCATGGCGCGATAACGCTGACCATTCACAGTAACGTGACGATCGTTATCGTCGACGAAAAAAAATGGCCCAATAACGCTGCCGGCATGCAAACCGCACCAAACAGTTATTTTTTGTGGATGAAGTGGTGATTCATGGAGCACATGTGGGTTTTCACCCGACCAATAACGCATATTTTGCTTATTGATGAACCAATTGAGCCAAAAATGAGCTTCGTCACTAAAGATGATCTTGCGATGAAATTAATCATCTTGGCGCATCTTCTCCAGAACCCAATCGGAGAACGTACGTTGCTTAAAATGCTCCATCGGCTTCAATTCTTGAGTCTGCTTGATCTTGTATGGGTTCAAACCAAGATGATGTATTTGACTTTCGGGAATATTGAGGCGGAAGCGGCGAAAATTGGTATAACGATCAATGAGGGCAAGACCAAGAATTTGCTGTCAACAAGAAAGGACACCCAACATCGACGTCTCGGACACAACGTCACGAAGAATAACTCTTTTGCCAATCGCTGGTTCTTTGGGCTAAGAAGACAACTCGAACAACAAAAGTGACCCTATATACTCGTAAGACCTTATTGATCGAATTTCTGCTCTATGACGTACAGGGTATTACCTTCATTTTTGCCTCTATGGCTTCTTTAGATAAGACATACCAATAGGATTCCGGATGTCCGAATGTTTTAGGGAGCCAATATCGACTCAAACCACTATCGGTGTGAATTCGAATATTTCGGACGACAAAAATTTGGCATCGAAAGGCTAGCACGATAACGCTTATTAAGTTTTCCCTAAAGCTTTCGATGCTGGCAGTATCAGGCGCAGAAGATCAGTGGCGAAATTGTCAGCAAGTCATTAGAGACGGACTATCTAATGCGGTAGGTTCATCTGATCTTTCTTTGGTTTGATGAAGAGTGTCGACAAATGTATGAACCAATACAAGAGGCATAATATACAAGGCGGCATTATAAAGAGAGTTGCTCAGGAACTTTATGAGTCAAAATCTTGTATAACTTGTTAATGATACAAATACCGAACAGAAACAAGTGGTTATAAGGATGGGTCTGGATAGAGATATCTAAGCTGACGGACTAGCAGCCGAATTGGTAATAAGCATACACTCATATGTTAAATATTCGTGTGTATGCCCCGTCAATGTAATATTAACAATTCGTTGCTCTGTACCACAAGAAAGTATACACTCTAAACTGCGCCAACTATAGAGGAATCAATGTCCTTACAAAATTGTATCTACTGTACAATCCCATATCAACTCGATATACTTTTCATAGAGGTGCTGTAACTTTTTTAACCCCTCCGTATAGTATGAATTTGTTGGCCTACAAAATACTCCTCCGCGACGACGATGACTTTCTCCTTCGACTCGAACTTCTTTCCGGTGTGCGATCTTTTAATGTTTGAGAACAAAAAGAAGTCACAGGGAGCCAAATACGGAGAATGGGGAAGCAATTCGTAATGCAATTCGACCAATTTGGTTGTGGCGACTGCGGAGGTGCGGGCCGGTGCACACGTTTTTCTCCAACAAATGTGGTCGTTTTTTTTTCAAATCGGGGTTGTATTGGCCCATTTCATTAACGTAGTATGGTCCTATGATTGTTTTTCCCTTCTCCAAATAGTCAACGTGGATCACACCTCGCGCATACTAAAAAACGGTGGCTATCCGCTTTCTGGCCAAAGGCGCGGTCTTCGAATTTTTTGGTGCACGATCACGGGGCAAAACCCATTGTTTCGATTGGTCTTTGGTCTCTTGTGTGTACCAATGAATTCATGTCTCATCGACGATCACAAAACGACGCAGAAACTCCTCCGAATTTCGATTAAACAGGACCAAGCACGTCTTTGAAGTGGTCTCACGATAGCGCTTGTTCTCCGGTGTGACCAAATGCGGCACCCATCGCGCGGATAGCTTTGTTATGCCCAAAATCCCGTGCAGGATATGGCTAACTCGTTCAGTTGAGATGCCTGCTATCTCAGCCATCCCACGACGGTTTCCTCTGTGGTAACCGTTTTGGGCCACCTGGGCGCGGTTCATCAAAAACCGACGTGTGGACACAGTGAAACTCTGTGAACCAATGGTAAACAGTTGTACGGGAAGGTGAATGAGTTCCATACACACCATCAAGAAAGGGTTTGATTTCCTCCCAGGTTTTGCCACTCAAAAACAAGAATCGGATCACGGAGCAATAGGTACTGCTCTTTTTCATGGTCGCAAAAAACACTAACACGATGTTTTGAAATGGGTGTCAAAACAAAACTAAGCATCGGATTGTCACCAAATTTTGACAGGCGGGCAAATTAGGTTATACTGAATGATGGTTTACTTATTTTGGCTCAGTAGCGCCACCTATCTTCCAATCCGGGTACTCAACAAACAGCCCTCGTATTTATTAATGTTAAGGTCACATACGATAGCATTTGCAAAGTTATGCCAAGTTGTGGAATTA
The DNA here is from genome assembly GCA_907269105.1 of Volucella inanis. Taxonomy (NCBI): domain Eukaryota; kingdom Metazoa; phylum Arthropoda; class Insecta; order Diptera; family Syrphidae; genus Volucella; species Volucella inanis. The sequence continues at coordinate 203,627,438 of OU026153.1, read as the reverse complement.
CTGCCCAACTCATCCATATTCCATGAATGTTGGTAATGTCAATTCCAAGACATTTAAGGTCCATGTAATCCGCGGATTGTAGTGCTGCCTAAAGTAAAGAAAAAAACCGTCAGAGGTTATTGAAGAGAATCTTCGTTATCTGAGCTCTATGACTTAACTTACCGGTAGAAACAAAAATGATTATATGGAGAAATATGTTTTTTTTGTTGAAATGATTCCATCTATGACTCAAATGTTTTCACAATAATCGATCAGCCATCTATGATACGAGTATAGAACACCAGAATGTAATACTAACGCCATCAAAATTTATTCTTTTCGAAATTGTATTTTAAATACAATTCCAAGCATTAGTAGTGCCTTTATTTATTTATATTCAAATTTGAATCTATATGTTATACTCGTATCTACCCGAACCGAGCGCAGCTTACTTTAAAATACTCGTTATGGTACAATATATTATACATATCTTCGTATGAATAGTAATTGAATTTTTACGACTCTGATTTTTAATTAGAGCAATCTATGGACTTCATCTTAAGCACCATACCTTACTAAAACTTTTTCTCATTTCAGAGTTATATATTTAAGTCGTAAATAGCTTAAATCTGATGTTACTTTGTTTTTTATTTTTATTTTTTTAGTGTCAGTAGATTCTGGTCCTTTCTAAGACGATGAAATACTCGCTTAAGGCAATTTAACAAATCGAAATTGTTGCTGTTGTTGTGGTTAAAAGTCGTTTTATTCTTTATTCTTGAGTCTGTGAGGTTGTGCTAACAATAGCTCTGATCCACTGTGACAGTTAAATACCATTTGGCAGATAGATACCTGGTAATTTGATTTCATGATCAAGTAGAAATAATGACATGTTCAATTCAAGATTGTCAAACACTTCATCGAGCTTATTGCGTATTGAATATTTTTTGGGATTTTGAACTGGCAGAGAAAAAAGGTAAACGGTAATGGATTGGATAGAATAAATACGAGTAAGAGCATTAGTGAGTCATGTTCATAATCAATCATCACGCGGACGGTTCTAATTTACGCCAAAAGCTATTGCCTTAGGATTTCTCAGAACCGGATGCTTACCCTGAGATGATGTAAAGTACTTTGTTGGGATGAATCTCAAGAGGCTTAGATGATTGTCGATTGATGATTGTGTTTTGTCATCAAGTGGGGAAATCATTAGACGATTGAGCATTACAGGTGTGCAACCTTTAACCCCAGGAGATTAACGAATTATTTATAGACTTGTACTTGGTGATAGTTAGATTATGCGCTTCATTTTGCCATACGGTAGGTTGTCGATTATAAAATCTTTCAGATAATTGGTTCCTTTCATTCTATAATTGCGGACATTTCGATTTGAAAATAAATCGAAGGTAAGCAATTTCAATTTAAATGAAGTGAAAAGATTACGTATACGACGTAGTGTATAAATAATAGTCGTAGCTTTCCGATAGCTGGCAACCACGTTTAGAGCAAAGAAAGAAATCTTATGGCGACCTCAAACATATAATATTACATTAATCTTCAGATAGAGCCGTGCAAAGAGTACATGTGATCTCACATAAAAAAAGCCATAATCCCATTGCTTGCTTATTTTATTTTTGATGGGTCTAGAGCCAGATTAGATCAGGTCATCAGGCGCAGTTTATATTCTTAGTATGTATTTTTACCTACCTTATTCCTGCATAAGATTCTCTTTATTTCCTTGATCGGATATTTTACTTGTTTTTTCTTTTTCTTTCTAAAAAGCCGGTGTTCACCACGTCTCTTCAGGTTGTTCGGTGCAGCCATTTTTTAATTTGACAAAGCATTTCGTTGTGTTGATCAGAATCGGCGTCTTGTATGGCTTATTTGCACCACTGCCACTTATATTCTGTCCTTGATACTAAAGTTATAGGACCTTTTGGAAGATTGGTAGACTTTCAATCCACAAGGGCTATGTCGATCTCTTTGATGTAAGCTTCCGACATCAAAGTTCTTTAAAATATTTTCTTATCCTCGCATGTTTGCAATATTCACAAACAGAACTCTGAACCTATGTGCTTAGCATATATTCATCCGAAATTTTCTGGTCTGGTAACTACCTCTCCAGTTTCAATTATTACAACGCATTTTCATTTGTTTTTAGCAATTCTTACTTACTCGCTTAGTCAAGAAACTATCTCCTATAGAACCTAGGTGTTAAAGATAATTGGCCAGTCTTCATTCTTCTGACGATGCTAAATAATTAGGTATTATCCTGGATAGCAATTTTTTTTTTATCTCTAAGCATCTTGTGTTGAAAACTACCAAGGCGCTGTCGTGCTTCCTGCAAAATAAAATGGTTTTCGCAAAGTCATGATGCTTGTGATCGAGAAGAGTCTTAAGGATCTATGGTTAGATCCGTTCTGTTCTGTGTGTCGTTTTTTTTTTTTTTTTCATTATTTAAACTCCAAAAAACTATTGGCTCTGGCAGCATACTGACTCTACTACACATGCTTTGATAAATCTTCTTGATATTCACGTTTTGGGCTAGACCCTCAAAACCTCCGGACTTGCACACCATGTTAGTTGAGGTCCCTTTCCAAATGCGTGGCTCCACTTTAGGTAAGGTCTTCCCATACTGCGTTGCTCCAATATATAGAGTGGAATTGATGATCCTTCGAGCTGAAGCGCTGCTGCCAAATCGCTCTATATAAATTAGCCACCTTAATTCAAATACACATCGTTGTGCAGAAGATACAGTACTTCGCTACACATTCTCCTCCACACTCTATCAGTAAAATTGTTCGCTCAAAGCAATTAAAAAAGCATTCATCTGCTCTTGAGAGTGCCCTTGTTTCTGCATCGTAAAACAGGACAAGAATGATGAAGCTTTTGTCTTCTTTGTAGCTCAAAATACGCTTAAATCGATGAAGAGGTATTGAATAACGATTTGGCGTTCTCCGGGCTTCATTTTCAATTTGGCGCAGAATGGACATTTGGTCGATCTGCCAGGTCTAAAACCGTAATAATATGGACTTATCAGGTTGTCGACAATCGGTTTAAGAGGTTCACATAATATGCTATGTTTGATAGAATAATATCTCGTTGTTAACACAGTTCAAGGACTCTCCTTTCTTTGAAACCGGACAAACGATGCTAAGATAGTACTTAAGGGGAATGAGTCAAATTGTGCATGCTCCTTTCCACCATCTATACAGCGTCTGATCCATAGGACTTCTTAAATTTAAGTTTGAATATACATATGTACATAGTTTCGTTTTGGTCAGGCGTACGTTCATTTTCGGAGTTTTCTTCATCTGGATTGAATGATGTATCCTGGTAGCTGTATTTTCAGGTTCTTTCAAATTGTTGGTACACATAACGTCTGAATTACAATGTCGTCCTTGCAGGTTTTATCATCCTTACATGTCGTTTTTATTTTCTGGTAAAATTTCCGAACTGCATTCCTACAGTATCATCTCTTGATTTCTTCAGCTTCGCGTTTATCGAACTCCTTCTGTTTTCTTCATATAAGTTTGTGTTCGATTTTTCTCCTCTATAGGTACAGCAGCTCTATAATCTTTTCTTGTCCTCACATGTAGTTGTCCACTATACCCCTTATGTTTGGCTGAAAACGCACGTCGGGATTTATCGTTGAAAAAGGGGTTTCTTGTTTAGAGTGGTCTCATGAAACCTAACACATCAAAGGCGAGATTTCTGATGACCTCTTTGCAAGTTTGATACTGGTTTTCCGCACTTGATGTTGTTGAAACGTTATAATAAGATAATTTGAGGTCCGACGTTAAAGTATTTTCCTGGCGGTATACTGCCTTGGATACCCACATTCGTAGTTTTAACACTACTAAAGGTTGATAAAATATGAACGGTGTGAAAAAAGATTTAAGAAAACGGTGTAAGATATAAAATTGATTCTAGCTTTACTATATATTGAAGCTATGTTCATGCCATTATGTATGAAATTGCACACCATTCAAATGGCCGCCTCGGCATCGCTTGCAGTGCTTCAAGACGTCGGTTCAATTTTTGATGAATCGGTATGTGCGGCGTTATTCTGGCAAAAGTGTGTTGCATATTGGCCTCAAGCTCGTTCAAAGTGGTTGGCTTGTTAGCGTAAACCAAGAACTTGACACAATCCCAGAGAAAATAATCGCGTGGTGTCAAATCGCATGATCGCGGCGGCCAATTGATAAACGCTCCCTGTGAGATGATCCAGTCGCTAAATTTCTCCTTTACAACCTCGGGAGTTGCGTCGTTTGTATGGCATATAGCGCCGTCTTGTTGGAACCAGAGCTCGGATATATAGATGTTGTTGAGCTCTGAACACAAAAAGTCGGTTAAAATCGATGTTTACCTGAGACGATAACGGTGTTTCCTTTCTCATTTCGAAAGAAGTAAGGTCCAATGATTGCGTCATGCCATAAACCGCACAAAACAGTCAATCTGTGTATATGCATTGACGCTTGAACGAACAATTGTGAATTGTGTTCGCTCCAATAATGGCAATTTTTCTTGTTGATATAGCCGTTGAGCCAAAAATTGGCCTCGTCCGAGAAGATGATTTTCTGGCCAAAATCCGGATCTCCGGGCAACATTTGCAGCGCCCAATAAGCGAACTCACGGCGTTGTCTATTGTCGTTTGGCTTCAATTTTTGCTTCAGCACAATTTTATATAGATGTAGTCCCATCTGGTGATGCCCAATTCACCTGATCGGCTTAGAATCGATATTTCTCCTTCTTCGATATTGGCCGCTACGGCGTCTATGTTCTCTTTATTTTATCTCTGCCTGGTGTACTCAGGCCTAAGTCATGATGACGAACAATTTCACGACGTTGCCGTTCACGCCGCACGTTCGGAAAGCGTAAAACGATGCATGATGAAACGGCAAACCTTGCTGAATATTTTGACACCTGGTTGTCATTTAACTTTGGCAGCTGCTGAAACATAACAATTGGAAAAAACTATTGGGTATGTAATTTAATTCGTGCGGTTTTTTTTCCAAAATTTGAACGTTTATTTAAGAAAAACATGTACAATAGTATTATTCAAAGTATTGCCCATCTGAAGCTATGACTTTTTCCTATCTTTCTGGCAGTTTTTGGATCCCATCCTAAAAGAACTATGACGGCTTGGCAGCCAAGAATGAATCAAGCCAATTTTTGATATTCTGCTCTGATGTAAATCGTATTTAAGTGAGGGCTTTCTGCATCAACCGGAACAAATGGTAGTCAGAAGGGGCAAGGTCTGGGCTATAAAGCGGGTGGGGTAAGACTTCCCATATACTGTTTTCCAAATAGTACTTAACCGGAATAGCAAGGTGGGTCCTAGCGTTGTCATGATGGAAAATTATTGCCTCGTGTCTGGTCGCATATTCCGGGCGTTTTTCGGCTACTGCTCTCTTCAAACGGATTAATTGTGTTCGGTAGCGTTGTCTATTGATGGTTTCACCCGGTTTTAGCAGCTATGGATATTCGGCTTTGCCGTTGATTTGGCTAGTTGCCCGGGTTTCACATATGATTTTTTGCGCTTAAGGTTATCGTAATGGATCCATTTTTCATCACCAGTAACAATCCGATGCAAAAATGATATCCTTTTGTGGCGTTCTAGCAGCATTTCGGACAAGCAAAACCGCATTTCGACGTCTCTCGGCTTGAGTTCATGTGGAACCCAATTTCCTTGCTTTTGAATATACCCAGCTGCTCTTAAACGTTTTGAAATGGCTGCTTGAGTGACACCCAAAGATTCTGCGAGCTCTTCTTGTGTTTGGCAACAATCTTCATAGAGTAATGCTTCCAGTTCTTCATTCTCAAACTTTTTTGGCTGCCCAGGACGTTCATCGTCTTCCAAGCCAAAATTACCACTTTTAAATCGTGCAAACCAATTTTGGCACGTTCGCTCAGCTAGCGCATGTTCACTATAAACTTCCATCAAAATACGATGACTTTCGGGAGCAGTTTTCAGTAATGAAGAAGAACTCCCCGCAAAAACACTTTTTCAGGCATAAAGTTCGACATATTTGAGTGAAAAAATTTTTTGTTGTTTACGCTTCAAATGAATGACATATACTGAAATGACGTACACTGACAGTAGCTTTCGAACGCATGTTTCAATGGAATAATACAAATTACGCCATATCTTAGCAAACCGCACGAATTAAGTTATAGACCCAATATCATTGCTATCTGCTCACCCGATAGATAATGATTCGAGTCAATTTGGGCACTTCGGAGTATGAGGACGTCGGATACGTGTCTTCCGTCTACCACAATGTGATCCATCTGACTTATCGTATTTTAATCAGGAGACCGCCGTGTGTCCTCATGGATTCTAGTATGTAAAAAACGTGTGCTTGCTACGACTATGTTTCGTCCATTTGCTAAGCCTATCAGTTTAAATCTGCATTTTGTAAACTGTGCAATTATTACGGAGTAAAATTGTTACGTCGTTCTTGGAATTTGCTCACAGGTTCCCTCTAGGAGTTTCGTGAAAGCCTTGCCGGTGTTGTGTTATTTCTCCGTTGAATTTAACTCTGATACAGACTGGCACCGATTCCTCTCTTATAGATCTAAAGCGCTTGACTTTCCTTAAGTAGAACATAGATATCGCAATTTTTGATTGTATTTCTTGGATGGCGGTCGAATTTTTCAAAAAGAGGTATTGCTTCACTATTAGCCAATATACTTCCAACATCCTACCACAAAAACAAACGGAATTTCAAAATTAATTTACCGGCTAAATACGAATGGTTATTTGTTAACTTATCCAACACCAACCTCAACCTAGGAAAGATGCGGGTCTCCAAATGGACAAAAACAAGTGTCATGGTCTCCATCCAACAGGAAGGCCCTCCTACGGATATAACTAGTCTCAGAAAGGTATCACGAAATCTTCGACACACCTCCTCAAAAGGTTGTGGATGACATCGCTGCTTTCCGCAGCTATGTTCACTCTAAAAGAGTTTCTCACCTTCAGCGCAGTCGAGCTGACCATGATAAATTTTTCCATTCCTAATTTGCCTTCTTTGCCTGCATCTTATCTACACTCCGCTACTCCTCCACGCAACAAACTACCTCTTACATTTTACTACCAAAACGTAAGAGGCTTGCGCTCTAAAACTCGGCCTGAATTGTCTAAATCACACAGTCTCTCTTTCGACGTCTATGCTCTTACTGAAACCAATCTGATCCCCGACATAAAGAGCCAGGAGCTATTCCCATCTTCATTTAATGTCTTCCGAGATGACGATCACTCTCTTCCTATGGTTAATGACCCTGCCATTCCTAAAGTTGATTCTCCATGTAGAAGTGTCCTACTTGCTATTCACAATAACCTCAACTCTTCTCTCATCGCTATCTCTTCTTCTGCTAAAATTGACTTTGTCTCAATCAAAATAACACTTCCCAATAGGTCCCTGTACGTTATGTGCTGCTACATTCTCCCAGCTTAACCTATCGAATCCTACATCCTTGCTATTAAAGCAATTGACCAACTAATTAACCTAAGTGATTCCATCGACGATATCCTTTCCTTTGGAGACTTCAATCTGCCCCTGCTGAAGTGGATTCCATCGGATGATCACTTATTTTTTACCGCGTCAAATGCCACTTCATCCAAGGAATGTCTTTTCATTGATAGCATAACTAACTCAAGCTTGTGCTAAGTAAGTGGCGTCCCAAACTCTATCGGTAGGCAACTAGACCTTATTTTCACTAGTGATCCTACAAACTCTACAGTAACGTTTTGTTCCTTTATCCCATCAAATGTCGACAACTTTCATCCCCCTCTTCTTCTCTCATTTTTCCATAACTCTCCATCCCAGCCCACTTCTTCATCTACCATCTCTTCTTACAACTTCCATAAAGCTAATTTTCGCAAAATCTATACCTATCTTAGCAAATGTTCTTTTGATTTTACTAACATATCCTTATCTGATGCTGTCTAGATTTTCTACAGCGAAATATTTAATTCTATTTCTCTCTACGTCCCCTTTTCACGGCATAAAACATCATCTATTTCCCCTCCATGGTACAACAGAAGACTTTGCTCTTTACGTAATAAAAGAAACAAATCATGGGCAGCTTTTCTTCGCTCCAATTCTTATGACGACTACTCTAACTATCTTGGAACTTACCTTCAATTTACCCGGCTCTATAACTGCCTCTATCAGTGCTTTCTCGACACAGCGCAGACCAACCTTATCCAACCAACCAATGATCCTAAGACATTTTATCAATCCGTCAACTACAAAAGAAAATCAGACGGATATCCCCCCTCTTTCTCGTTCGATAACATATCATCGACCGACCCACATATTATTGCCAACTATTTTGCAAACTTTTTTAGGCAGTCATTTGCAGACAACCCCTTCGTACCCGACCCCATGTATTTCAAGTACATTCCCAATTTCTCGATTGGCCCCTATCTCTCTCAACCTTTTGATCCCACCCTTATCGAAGAAAAGTTACAAAATCTCAATAATGAATTTTTATCCGGTCCAGATGGGCTTCCAGCAATATTTCTCAAAAAGTGTGCCTCCAATTTTTCGCACCCACTTTCCTCCCTATTTCATCTGTCCCTCACGGATTTCTAAAAGGTAGATCAACTACTACAAACTTAGTTGAATTCGTGTCCTTTGCGCTTTCAGCCTTAGAAAATGGCAACGAAATTGATGTTATTGCTACAGATTTCGCTAAGGCCTTCGATAAAATATCACATCAAATGATCCTTTTCAAATTATCTTCCCTCGGTTTTGACCCCATTTTGTTAAAATGGATATCTTCTTATCTGGAGAACCGTTACTATAGCGATCGCTTTAGGTCAGCCTTCTCAACGCCGTTTTTAGTCACTTCTGGTGTCCCACAAGGCAGCCATCTTGGTCCCTTCCTTTTCATTCTAACTATAAACGATCTTGAGAGGATTATCAAACACTGCTCCGTATCCATTTACGCTGATGACACTAAGTTCTCCAAAACTATTTCTTCATTCCAAGACTCTATTCTCTTTTTGATTTTAACCTAAGCACTTCTCGCCTTAAACTTGATCTCCTTCATCACTCCCTTACTCCCTAACCCTTAAGTTAGTTTTAGTTTTTAAGTTAGCTTTTTAGATCCTAGTTTTTTAAGTTAGTTTAAGCCCCCAACAAATTCAAAATAATTATCAGCCTGATACGATAACAGTATCTCTGTAAAGTGTTCAACATTCCAGGTACATACCCGAACGTCGTTATCCTTTTCACTTTAGCATGGGTCATCAAGGGTTAAACCGTTCATATCCGACGCTGCTGTGTCATGCCTTTTAAGTTTTCCCAAGGGCTTCTTATTAAGACTTCTGAGATGCATGTCACAGCCGATCACGTCGTCAAGATATGTACCCACTCTTTACCACAAGTTTTTATTGATGGACACAATCAGGCACTCTGATTGACAAGGTACTAATGTCTCGAAGTTTATCGAGACGAACAAGAGTAGTTTCGACACTCATCGTTAGTTCACTTTAATATAATTATCCAGCAAGCACAGAGGGAATGTTTAAGCCATTTTCTCCAATAGGTGTTGAATAAATTTCTTAAAACACCTTGCCTGTGACGCATCTAGTGATTGTTAGGGCAATACCATGGAACCTTTCCACATTAGGCTGTCAGTATTATAGGGAAACCTTCAAAAGAGAGTGAATATTGACACCAGGTCACTGTGCCTTAGAGCGTGATTTAGTCTCTAAACGGTGTTAACTAAAAAACTGAATTTTATTGCCATCTTTGAAGATTGCTTAGAACTAAAAATCTGGATTGTTAATATTTCAGGTATTATATGGGCGATGTCCCCTCTTTAGTTTTCTAAATATTCCCTAATTTGAATAGCTATTTTCGCGTAAGTAATCTCATCTTCAACTTCCTGCTAGATTAAGAAGAAACTATCGATATTGAACGGCCAAATTTGGACCCTTCTAACAAAAGAAAAGCTTTCTAAGCTCAGCTGAGCGTATCTTCCTATATCTAAAAATATTTACTATGGGAAAACAATAGATTAAAATTAACATACCCTACTGAGCAGTAGAACCATAAAAAAAAAAAATTAATATGCCTCTGCAACAATTCGCCGCTGGCCAACTAACTTGTACATGAGTGGCCTATTCAACAAGCCGGCTACAAGTTACTTGTGTCGTATTCACCGCATGACTCACAACTCAGATACAGATACAGATACAGATACCAGTTCCCACAATCATGTTCCGTCCGAATGCGCACTTAAGTTATATTGAGCTCTAAATGTCTTGTTGTTGTTCTGTTGGTTAGATATTGAGCTACGGAACGATTTATGTGAAGCCACGGATTTTCTCACCGGGCTCCAAAGTCCGACAGTATGGCGCGGCGGCGATACGAGTATTACTGTTGTCCATAGAGAGCGATAAAAGGTTTTTTTTTAGCAAATGCGCACGCCGATATACAACAATTTTTAATGCCACCACCTCCAATTCGATCCGGTCATCGTCATCGTCGTCGTGGTAGTCGTCGAAGCAGTCGTTGTAACAGCAGTTACGACCCATAGACGTGGAAATCCATGGAATGATTATGCATATCTCCGGACAGTTCGTAGTGCGGACTTGGACAGAGTTTAACTCGAGAATGAAGGAGTTGGAGTTGAAGTTGGAGTCAAGTTTTGGTACTCTGTGGGCCGATTTGTTTTTTCACTCCGCGTGTTTAATGTCGAATGTTATGGGAGTTGGTTTCTTTTTTGGAACCGTTCCTATTAATAAAGTAAAGGAGATACATTCACAAGAGTTTGGAATAGTGTTTTGTTGTTGCTTGTTGTTTGTTGGTTTTTGCAACAAAAAAAAAAAAAAAAAAAAAAAAAACATAAACTGCCGCTCACCAAGTGAACGTCTCATTGCTATTAAATGTATTTGGTACTCTCGTGGTTGCGTATCCGCAGTCATTTTGGTTGTTTTGATGAAGAGACTTACGAATAGAGCTGGTTTCGGTTTTCTTTTCGAATAGATCCGGGTTGCAGATTGCCTATAATTAAGGCGGAATACATTTGTAACTGATCTAGCCCGAAAGGATAATGGTCTAGCTGCTATTGAAGCGATTGCTAATAGTATTGAATTAAATCGGAGAAATGCGCTTTTTAATAGCAACAAGGTCGAAAGATCAACAGTCTTATGAAAAGCAATCTTTTACAGATATGGTGTATCGTATTGCCTTCAATGAAATAAGTTTCTTTTTAGATCGAAAAAATTTCAATTAAAATTGTCCATATTTGGTTGCCTCAGAGGCAACCGACTTTCTTATTATTTGAAGGTCCCTACATAGCCAAGCTCGGGCAATATTGTTTTTCACAATTCTACTTTAAATTCCAAGCTCTTGGGATGTTGACTAAGGTCCAAGATCGGATCAGCAAGCCGACGGTGGCGATGGTCATAATACCACTGAATTTTTTCAAACTTTTTGACTGTTCCATGTTACAACCAGGACTACAGCCCTACTCTCTGCTATGACTAGTTAACAAGACTAAGTTTGCTTGCGCCCGCGATTTAATCTTCAAAACTGGGTCTATTCCTTGACAAGCAAACAAGAATTTGGAGACTTCCTCACCTTGAAATATTTTGGTTTATATGATCAATTTGCAGAAGCTTATGTTGTCGTTGGACTTAAGCCTTTCAGACAGCACAAAGAATTTTCAATTAAAACTTCACTTCCATTTCTATCACGCAAAGGAGCTCTTTATCTAATTAGCTGTCCCGTCTACGGTCCAGCATTTGGAATTTTAATACTTTTTAGACTAGGAATTCGTTTACCTGATGTTGCTTAGAGTCGATAAAGTCGATATGGGAATAGGTCTAGACATAGACCTCGTAGCTCTCTTAAAAATTTGATGCAGAAAGAGTACGACTTGTACACAGTACGCTGTGCAGATAAGATCCTACTAAAGAATCTTCTGTTCTTCGTTCGTTTGATTCTTTCTATAGCATAAAATCTCAAACACATCTGCTCCATTCTGTTCGGTTTTCTGTAACGCGCCCTTTCCAACTTATCACAAATATTCTAATTCATCTTCATCTATTTCCCTTTACATTTGCATAGAGTAACCCGGTCTGCTACTTGACTTGATAAGTAGAATTCATTGCAAAAATACCAAGGGTGGAACTTGTGCCTCTAACACAAGTTTTCCCTTGGTATCCATGAATTGACGGACGGCGATGGCAATGCGTATCCTTGCTCCCATAAATGTTTGGCCATTTAGTAGAATTTGTCAGGAGTTCACTTAAAATACACGAGACATCTGTGCACAACCCTATGTGTAAGCACGAAAATACAACAGATAAAGTGCACCACTGTCGCACACCGCTTTGTATTTTAAAATTATCTGACAATTTTAGGTAGCCCTAGAAGTCGATCTCTTGGACCTTCATAATCACAGAGGTGATCGTAACAGTTATGTCTTTCATGCACAGTGCTGTCCACATAAGCAAACGATACAAATGAAATCCCTTGAGGTTGATAAAAAAACAAACAGAGAACCATCAGATTGATAACAGATTGATAACAGATTGGTAACAGAACGATCATTCTTTCATTCCACTCCTGCGAATTCATCCCATGCCCAGCGAATGAGAAGGTGCTGCCTTCTCGCTACCAAAAATCTTGCTTCTCCAAAAAGTGCTATCTAAGGACTCTTCAAATAGCTAAGGTTTGTTACAAAAAGGAGGTGGTAATTTCACAGCTAGATTCATTTTCCAGACTCGACGCTTTTAAACAACACAGCACAGTATGTCAATTCTGACGCCATACTATTATCCAGGAACAACAGAATTATTAGCCTGTCTGGAAATTTGTTAAACAAAGACAAAGCTAAATTGGGCATCAACTTATTTAAACCATATAAGGCACCTGGATCAGACGGAATCTTCCCAGCACTGATTCAAACAGGTCTGCTCCAGATTCCTCACACTCTAACTGAAAATACATCTCACAAGCCTAGAGGGAGGAAAAACGTAGTTTTTATCTCCAAACCTAGTGAACTACTTAAATCTCATAGAATCATAAGTCTCACATAATTTTTTCTAAAAACCATGGAAAGACTAATCGATTTACACATCAAGACTTTGGCAACAGGAATTCACCTCTGCATACAGGAAAGAAAGATTTACGGAAGGAACTCTACTAAATCTGGGTAACACCGATTAAGGAGGCCTACCAACAAAAGGAGATTGCAGTATGTGCCTTCCTATATGTTGGATGTGCCTCTGATAATACGGCACATTTCGGAAGCCATGTCGGCACGCCTAAAATATCTGTCTCAGCTGTCAAAAGTTGTCCACAAGGAATTTTTCTCCCACCGCTCTTATGGTCACCGGTCATTGATGACCTACTAGTAAAGTTTAGTAATCAGGGCTGTCAAGCAATAGGATATGGCGACGACTTACTCTTGGTAGTGAAAAGTAAACACCCATAAGACGACTGGTGTGTTGGAAAAAATCTTCAATCAACCCAAGTAAAGCTATATGGTATGTACGTGTTCATTTGTAAAAGAAATTTGACCCTTGATCAGATCTTATTTAACGGTACCCTAATTGTGTACTTCATCAAAGTAAAATATCTTGGAATGGTTCTAGATAAAAAACTAAATTGGAATTCACATATAATCAACAAAATTACCAAAGCGATTACAGCCAAATGGGCTTCAGTTGTGTATATGGTTAGACCAAAGACCATCCATTGGATATGCTCGCATATTTACTATAAATTGATGATACGTCTCATCATCGCGTGCTCATCAGTAAAATGGTGGAACAAAACAAAAGAGAAATCTACCAAACAAAAGCTGCAGCGTCTACAAAGGCTTGCTGGCCTCGTCGAAGATGAACACGGGGGTGGGTGCTGGTATATTTGCTCCATACACCAGAATTTCGCTACGAACGAGAAAAGTCCCCCAAAAGTGTTTTTTTTTTTTTTATAATTGGCGCGCTCTCAAGGGATTTAGTAAAAATGGAAAATCAGGGAAAAGGAAAAGAGAAATACCGATGTACAATGGTCTTGAATGTTTGCAAGTTATAATGAATAGGAAATATAAAGCACAACAGGACATTCCTTACATCGCTTGAGGAAATCTAAGCATTTTGCAGCTTTTTTAACGATATCGACTGACAGACACACATACTGAGAGTGGAAAGTTTTTCAGTTTAAACGATGCAAGTGCCATTCATGGATAATTACTGGGTATATAGATTTTGCTTTAGTGACAGCAGAAAGCATTTTGTTTTGGAAGCATTAAATTCCACTCTGTTGATAGTTCCCCAAATGGTTATGCTGTTAATATTGAAATTTAATGAGCTTAACTTACGCTGCCGTTCCCGTTATAAAGCCAAAGGGCAGGGACTTGAGTCCGGCAACGAATATGAGAAGCAGAGGGTACTGTCATTAGCAGTGGAGTATATTGGATTAGAAGTAGTAGACAAGAGATCATTTATGAAAATTAAGAAGAGTGAAGGAGAAAAAACTGAGCCCTGGGGCACAACAGCATTTATTTTGTGAATATTGGACTTAAAACCATCCAGGACAATTTGAATTGAAAGTTCCGAAAGGAAGTTTCTAATCCATTGAAGAAAAGAGTCATTTACTGCAAAAGCACGTATTTTCGACAAAAGAACTTGATGCCAAACACTCACTAAAAACACGCCTCCCTTCTTATCGACTACAACTAAATTACCTTATCAAGTAGTTTCCGTTTCAAATAACGTTCGCGTGGGGCAGATAGCTTTCCAGCAAAAGAACCTGCTAGTACCGCTATTATATGCGGATAGTCCTTATCGCGCTAGATCGAATGGTCTCATTCTTTGCAATCGACGCACTAAGTTTGTTCGTCCAGAATTTGGAGCATTTTATTATTACAATGACCATGAAGACGAATATGGAGTTTCATTATTTCGTCCTCGACGGTAACTATTCCTAAGTTTCTGTGGATATCACTGTTTCTGATATACCATGGGGTGTTCACGATTTGTCTTAGAGCTTTGTTTTGATAGCTTTGGAGAATATTTCGGTTGCTTGGTTTAGTACAGCCCCAAAGTTGTATACCGTACGTCCAAACAGGTTTAAGCGCATGCTTATAGATGAGCAGTTTGTTATGTATGCTTAACTTAGAATGTTTTCCTAGTAGCCAGTACATTTCTCTGAATTTATTTTCAAGTTCATCACGTTTCTTCTTAACATGCGGCTAGATGCTTTGCTTCATTTGCATATGGTATTTGTACCGAGTTAATGAAAATGGGAAGGTTGTTTATTTTCCGGTAAGTAAAATTAACATGAGTAGATTTGGTCTCATTGAGAACAATTTGCCATATCTTTGTCCATTCGTAGATATTATCTAAAGCCGTTTGTAGCTTTCCAGTAGCTAACTCGGCTGAAGTATCTGTAGCTAGTATCGCCGTGTCGTCCGCGAACGTGGTTACTGTGGTACCTAATTCTTCTTGTATGTCTCGAGTATAGAGTAAAAGCAATACCGGTCCAAGTACACTTCCTTGCGGAACTCTAGCAGCTATCTCTTTATATTCCGAGTATTCGGTGCCATGTTTAACACGAAAAATTCTGTTTTCCAGGTACGATTTCAGAATCGTATGCAGCTCTCTCGGAAGAACCTGGCTAAGCTTAAAATTTAAGCCTTATCGAAGGTTTGAGACACGTCAAGAAACACGCTAGAACATATCTTTTTCCCCTCTAAGGCTTTCTCAATTTCATTCGTAATTCTAAAAACCTGGTCAATTGTGGAGTGCTTAGTTCTAAAACCGAATTGATGTTCAGGAATTAGACGTCTCTCTTCAATGATCGGTTGGCAAGCGCTTCAGTAGGAGTTTTTCAAATATTTTAGATATTATCGGCAGAAGCGATATGGGTCTGTAGGACTTTTTTTCATTTAGAGATTTACCTAGTTTCGGGACCATTATAACTTCGGCAACTTTCCATTGGCTTGGAACGTTTAATAGTCTTAGCGCGGCATTTATAAGTTGGAGCAGTTTGATCAGGGCTTTCTTTGGCAGCTTCTTGAGAATTTGAGCAGTTATTAAATCATAACTAGGGGCTTTGTTATTTTTCAATTTTTTAATTGCTTGGTTAAGTTCACATAGCGACACTGTTTTTATTCTAAAATTGTCCGGTGCCGTTATTATATAATAAAAATCTCCTGTTAACGCCTGTCCAACAAAAGGCTTAAATGTTTCTTCTAGGTGCTCGGCAAAAAGATCCGCCTTCTCTTTGTCTCCTTTTGCCCATTCGCCATTATTTTTTCTTATGGGAGGAAATTGCATTTGAGGCTTTTTGATTCCCTTCATGGCTTCCCAGAGGGAGTAATTTGAACTTCTTTCGGCAGTCAGATCTTCGAGATGTGTAGAGATATTCTGATTTTTGTAATCTCGTATTGCTTCTTTCAATTTGTTGCATAAGTGGTTAAAGTATGTTTTATGCTGGGGAGCACGGGATTGTTGCCATATTTTTCGCGCTCTCCTCTTTTCTCTTACCAGTTCTATTATTTCCGGCGGATATTTTATTTCACTACTTGCTTTCTCTTTTCTTGTTGGAGTTAGAGTGTTGTTCCAGACAGCGTTCTGCAGGACTTTGATGTATCTGTCGACTTCGTCTTCTATTTCGTTTTGTGTTTTTAGCGCCACGCTTAGAACAATATGTTCATTGCAGTAGTTTATAAAACCGTCCCAGTTAGTCTTGTTATTAGTTAATCAATGCGCCACTTCTTTCTTAATTAAGAGTATGCTTAGTGTTAAAATGACTGGTGAGTGATCTGAGGAGAGATCATAACTTTTCTCGATGTTTGTAGAAATTTTGGCTGCTCCTTTTGTGACAAAGAAGTCTACAAGATCGGGGGTTTTTATTATATCCGAAGGCCAATATGTTGGTTTTCCTGTGGAGAAAAAGTCAACTTTACCTTGCATACCGGCTTCATAGAGTTGTCTGGCTTTCCGCAGAGGTATGTTTCGAATTAAAGTCACCACCAATTATAAAATTCGGTCTGAGTGAATCAAAGATATCTTTAAAGTCATTCTATTCTAGCTTGCATCGCGGAGGACAATAAATGGATGCAATGTTGTAATGCAGGTGGTTATATTTTATGCGAACCGAACTTAACTGCATTGCATCGCATTCAATCTTCATATTTATAGAGTGCTCAATACAATCTTTAACGAACAATGAGGATCCGCCTCTGGCATTGTTTGATGGGTGGTATACATGATAAGCACAGTATCCCTTTAGTTCCACACGAGGTCCTTTCCTCAAGTAAGTTTCAGAAATCAAGCAAATGTCAATATTGGCTTTTTGCAAGAACACTTCCATTTTTTTGTTTATTGGCCTTTCTATGACCTAAGAAAGAAGGGACGTAAGTGCAAAGGGTCTGTACGAAGAGAGAGAAATGGATTCGCATTTTTTAGAGACGGGCTGGACAAATGATGTTTTTGATCTCTTCGGAAAGAGTCCTTAAAAGAAGAATTGATAAATGGGCTTAAGCAGAGGTTTTGCCAGCGAGGAAGAAAACATCTTTCGAAGAAGGAAATATATACCATCTGGACCTGCGGATTTATAAATGCTAAGAATTTAGTACCCCGCTATACTACGCTACACTAATATATTCCCACCCCATAAGCAACACTTGCATCTTCCAATAGCAACAAGAACACCATACCACGCCACGTGTTACCAAAGCACGAATTTTCCAAATTTCACTCCGCATGACTGCAAAAAGTCTAGTAGATATCGGAATTTTGCCCAAACAAAACCTTTTTTGGAGAAACACTTCTGACACCGGTCAAACAAATCATTGGCAAGTTAGGCAATTCGCCAACAGCCAGTATGATAACCAGCAATTCCTGAACGGACCCAACATGGGAAACGGGACGACTCGGGAAGGTGCAGTCGAAAATCTATCCCGAGTACAGACCCAAGCCGACACCCATGCTCGTATCATTCTGTCCTGAATATAAAGAGCCAGGGATACGAGTAAAATTAAGTCCCTCAAATAAATATTCGGCAACGTTCTTGCTTGACACAGGCGCTGACATAAGCATAATCAAGTCAACAAGCACAGAAAGCGAAATTTTAAACCTAGCCACAATAGCGGATGATTCAGTCCAAACTATAGGGAATAGTTGGAATTATAAAACTAAGGACTGAACAAAACTTGATCCCGCTAAAGCATTCATTTCTGGTGGTACCTAGCCACCTAAACCTATCATTCGATGGCACACTTGGAAACGGTTTCCTGAGTAAGTTTCAATGTCACATCCATTACTCCAAAAGACAAGTAACATTGAGAACCCTAGGTATATCCAATACTAACGGTTTGATCAACACTAGAAGCAACGGTGCAGAGCTTGGCCATACGAATTGATTCGTGTGTCTCGATGGGAATCGATACCAACTGTCTACGGACCGAATCTGGTGATTCACGGAATTCACGCCTGGACCTAGCCGCTATTAAATCAACCGCTTGTAACGGAACGAACACCAAGGAGTATAAGAAGAAACTCCCGGTCAACAGTAAAACTACGGAGAACTTAGTAGTTAGGACGAAAAAAAAGGGTCACCAGTTGAACAATAAGGCTGAAACACCGATTTCAACCAAAGAGACGAATTAATTCACAAAAAGCAAGCTCTTCAAGGCATTTATCTCGGTAAGCGCCTGGCCTGAGCTAACAATGCGAACATCAAAATCCAAGGGTAGGTCATGAATCGACCCACATCCTGAGATAACAAAGTACCAGGCTCGCGTGGACTAACTCACCTACAACGCTCACATGGAAGTAACCGCTCAACTATCGTTGCCTGTTGAAGACAACCATCTTCGTTTTTTCGGACGATAGCTCAAACCCATGACACCGCAGGCCGCTCTACCGGCCGTCCACCGTATTCTGCACCCGGTCTCCTCACGGCATTTCGCCGTTACGACCTGTGCGACATCATACGCAAGCCGTTTATACACACGGTTCCAGAGATCGGGGTCCAGTGCGTAGCTTTGAGCCACTCCCGACCTCAGCCGCTACTACCTTTGTCCTTTGAACGTGTCATTGGTTAGCTATCTAGTATCTTTCCAATGTAGCACGGTACACTTTGCTGACTCAAGGTGTCCCATATATATTTTCTTGTCGAGTTAAATGAGTACTTGAAGTCGAGTGTGACTAAGATGCCGACACTCCTCGTTTTATGGGAGGCCTGTCAAACCTGCTTCACAATCCGTAGAACCTCGGCAACTACTATATAGTATACTTCGAGCGGCCCATACTAATTATTGGAGAGATTGCAGCAGTCTCTTATCCTCGCTCAGTGCATCTTCTTCAAGATTTTCTCGGCGTTATACAGCATATACAACGGTCGAAATGATGACGGAGCCAAGGGTGGTTTGCCCTTATCCAAAAGAACTAGATGTAAGAGTTTCCACCGCCCGCTGAGTAGTCCGGCACATAAACATGCATTAAACATGTACAGAAGCACATGGTTTCTCACGCAGCCACGAGGAGTCTTGCGGTCGGCAAACCCGTTGTTACCTTCCTCAGTTCTTCGGGTGTGAAAGAAGGGACCTCATAGGCAGAACGTTACCATTGGCAGTTATAACTTCAAGGTAGGTAATGACTTCGTCTACTTTGACTCCGCTGTTACAAGTAGAAACAACATCAGCGCAAAATTACTCTTCCCAATCGCTATTTCATTGGGTTGAAGTAGGAACTGAATCACAGAGCGCTCTTTCATAAGAATAAAATGGCCTTTTACAAGACCTTTATCATCCGGTTCTGCTCTATGGCGCAAGGGATAAGACACTGTCGAAAGCAGATGTAGACAATTTTTAGTCTCGCGTTTGAAATTGAGGAGGAAATTAAAAAACATGTTTAGCAAATGGATACCACAGGTCGGACTCAAAGAGTCTTCGATTTTAACCCCTAGGGACAGCGTAGCAGAGCACAACCACGCAAGTGAAATGGCATCACCTCAACCAACTTGGAGCAGACTAACAAGGCACTGGAGGCAGGCAAAAAGTCGTGCTACCCGAAGGCTCAGGTTCACCCCAGACTATAGTGTTGTACATCCGTACAACAGTAAGTACGGATGTACAAGTACAAGGTTAAGGTTGCATTTCCTCCAACTATAGGGTGTTGTACGATTTACTCATCCCTTACATCAGTCCTTCGGCTTTTTTCTGTGGTCGCTGCAAACGGATCCTGACTGAAATTTTGGCTACAGTTCATAAAGTTGTCAATTCGTTTTCGCTACACCACACCGGCACCGCCTACGTGTGTTTAATTTCACTTCATTTTCGTATTTTTTTTTTTTTTCCTTCACTTTGTCACTTTGCCTCTCCATCGTTTTAAGCGTTTATTAAACTTTACCTTGCGCCTTCTTTTCTTCTTTTTTTATTCCTTTTAATCGAAAACAAAATTCAGATGAAATCTGAAAGGGAAACAATTAAAGTGTTTGTTTTGCGAAATAGCTTTTTTTAGCGAACTGTTGTCGATGGCGTGTGATTTATGATCGGCAGGGTTAAAGAGTTCGTCCCAGTAGCACTCAGACACTCTGTGGATATTTTTGTTGTTGTTGCAATATTGAGACAATGTTATTTTATCAGTTACCTTGTACTTTTGAAATGATGTTTTTTTTTTTTTGTTTTTTCTTAAGACTGTGAGTAATACTGAAATCAGGAAATTTTGAAAACCAGTTTATTTTTTATTATTGAAGTAGAGACTTGAGTCAATTAAAACAAAGAGTCAGATATTAGATAATTTATTTTTGAATTTGAATTTGAATATTATGGGTATTGTTGGATAATGCATTGCCAATAAATGACATTCATAAAATTTAGCACTAGAAAGTTAGAAAGGAATCAAGGAGAGTCTTTAATTTTGATATCGCAATCGAATGTAAGGTGATTTTCGGTAATCTTTCTCTTTTTATTCCCAGTTCTTCATTTGCTGTTGCGCTGGAGTTTCCTCAGGATATCCATCTGTTCCATTGAACTCGGTTCGAACGCAGCGAAGGTTCTTCCTAGGGAGGAGTTATGGTAAATCTAAGTTGTCGTCATTCAGAGAAACACAAGTTAATTCCCAACTACATTCTTTTGCTGGCAGAAATCATTCCTAAACGTAGGGAAAGTCGAGGAGTTCTGATTTCAATGCATCCGACCAAAATGCCAGGGCTTGACTTTGTTATTTCCATTATGTCAAAGTCGTCTGCATATGAGAATAATTGAACAGACTTATGTGTTTCGCACAGTTCTTTCAAGAAAGATGTTGAAAGTATCACAATGACAATGCATTGCCTTGTTAAAGTCCTTTTCTGACATTGACAAAGCAGCATGCATTCTCTGCCGTCAACCTGAATAGTCGAATGAGCTTGACAAGGATGCCAGACTCTATATAGTTTATCTCTTTAGATGTTGTCTTATATGGCTTTGAAATCAATAAAGTGGTGGTATGTACCGATAAGGAACTTCTGGATTTTTTTCAGGATCTGCCTTTTCTAGCTTAAAAATGATAGGGCTGGTCAGACTGTGACGTATGTTCACATAATACGGCAGAGAGAATTTTATATCTTGAGGAAACTTATTCCCCTATAAATAGAGTAGATGATGGGATTCCCCTTCTTTAAGGTCGGACCGGCTGTTCTCAGCACCGACTGTGGTTCTACTATGAGGTTTTCTTCTCCACCTTTGTTTTATTATTATTTTTTTTTTGAAAAACTTCCGAATTGCACAAAAAACTAAGACTTTTTAAGTGAAAAACGGATTTAAGAGTGCAATCCAAGATTTGAATATCAAGACGAAGGAGATTTATCAGTGTGTCTGGGGTAACGCTAGGCGTGCAGTTGAGGCAAACTATTCATTGGAGTCTTGTAAAAGCAGCAGTAAAAACTTTTTCCATCAGACAATTGACGTATACATAGAACGCTGTAACGACTGGCCGAGTTATACATGCCAACACATATAGCGTTGTCGAAAGCACTCTTCATGTCGGTGAAATATATCTGAAGCTTTTGAAGAGCGTGTTAATTTTGGATAACGTCGTTAACTTTATAATTTTTTTGCATTTGAGTAATCCAATTAATTTTTTTTCGGCCTCCTCTTTGAACCTTGCCTGGAACCTCCTCGCAGTGAAGATTCTCTTCAAAGTTCGTTTGAACTTTTTGTAGCCTAACTGAGTATATGACATGGGCATCAGGCGACTGGAAACCACCTAAGGAAACAACAACTTGTCTGATGGGCTCATAATCATTGTCAAATACCTCATTAAGACAAAATTTTATGTATTTTGACTTTAAGTGCGTGAAGTGAGTTTCCAAAAACTTTGCACGTTAGCTACCAAAAATCACTCAAAAACTACTTCTTTAAAAGAAATAGTGGCTTTGATTGTTCAGCGCATGATATGAATATCAAAGCGAAGAAGGCTGATCCGTGCATCTAGAACCGAGCTATCTATGCTGAAGAGGCACCGATGTAGCCCAGACAAACCGTGCTTTGAAATTTGGTAAAAGCAGCAATGAAGTGTTCTGTTGTTGTTGTTGAATTTTTCGTAAGATAATAGATATTATTGGTCTTCTTATAGCGGTGAAGATCCCAGCCCCAGCCCCATGTTTTTTCAAAGTCTCTTCAACACTCTCAAAGCCTTGGAGGTTTACGACGTGATTTACTAGTCCAAAAAATTTTGTTATCCAAGATGACACTCAAATATAATATTAAGCCTCATTGTTAATAGAAACGCATGGTTATGCTCTTAAGCACTAAATGAGTCATCCTTCTCGTAAAAATATTGTAATAACCTCAATTTTGAGAAGATTGACTGAAAGCCAATTTCCAGTGTAGCAATCGACGATTTCGATTGTGGCAGAGGCAAGTCCACATTAATATGTCCTCCATTTTGCTGGATTGTCTCAGACTCCAAAAGACAATGCTCGATAATGTCCGTAGCCTAAAATCCTTAAAATAATAATTCTCAGGGAGGGGATCACCCTAAGTTTACCATATCTTATCACTCAGCTTGAATGCAAACATTCCCTGCTCTGGCTAACTCAAACAGTATGTCAGCAGAGTAGTTGAACTCAACCTCGTTCAAGCTGATATAATTTCCGGCCTTCCCAATTCGAAGTGTCAGAGAGATCCTAATTTGTTAGTAGACAAAGAATGTTTTATTCACGGCGGATGAAGTCGATTTGTTAAAAGTACAACTTTTATTACTAACACATTCGACAGCACTTGGCGTCTTTTTGGCCCTTAAGTTCTTCAAAGTGTACCTCAGGGTAAGCCATCAAAAACAGTATTTTCACCAACCATCTTTCTACACTGATCGAGTTGAAGTAGCAGACTAAGATTTTCCAGTACTCTCCATCGTTACAGCGCAAACTGACGAGCGTGTCGAAGAAAGAGTAGCAGGAGTAATGGGAATTATAAGATCTAGCAACCGTTGGGCCAGCGTCTAAATCGACAGGGTTTTGTTTTAGGATATTGGTAGGGCTTTCAAAATTCGTGCCACGGCCGTAGTCGAGAAGACTACGGGTGGGCTATAATAATTGAAAGTACCTCCGTACTATTAAATGTCTTTTCCTTTATGAATCTTAGGATTTTTTACTTTTAAGTCTTCAGGCGACGTCTCGGCAGTCAAAGAAAACATCGTATAGTACTGATGTTATTGGTGTTATTATCGTATTGTGTACCTGTAGTTTTGTTTTTGTGCTTATCTTCTGTTTGCCTTGCCTTGAGCGCAGCCCGATTATTGTTGGAGATGATATCGATTCCATTCACATAAAATCTTCCGCCCTAAGAACAGCGAGAATTTTGAATCTGAAACTTTCAGGCCAAGGTATCATAGTATAGAATACCGATCACAACCGTGGATATAATTTCATTTGTGGTTATTAGATCGCTTGTCAGTAAATCTTAGGATTGTGTAGCGTCCAATTATATTGGTGAGCCGTAGCGCACGCTAGCTAATTGTCAATCAATTGACTCACGATGCAAAAGAGCCTCTGGTGTCGCGGTAAATGTAGTACGATGGGGTCCTGTTCTTTGCACCGCCGAGTTTTATATTTCAACAAAGTGCTTTCCAGCACACAAATGCGGGTATCTCCATAACTGTAAGACAGTGAGATATTGCGGATGTTCCATTGCAGACTAACAAGATATCTGACAGACTTAGTGTGGCAATATCTTCAATTGACAATACCTCCAAATGCAATTCGTTCTTTTGAAAAATATTTATCTTTTTCTAATGAATCCGGAAGTATTATGACCGGAAACGGTAAAGAATTCCCCTTAAACTACTGAAACACACTAATTTCGCTGGCTGTGTGCCTATCTCTGGCTAAAACATCAAAACAAAGTTTACTGCATACTCTTAGTCCTCCCGGAACCATATTAGTGACTGCACAGTTAAATGGGAGGTTAATCATCTCCTTTTTAATCCTCAGAATCATATGCATTTTTTTTTTCTGCTCACCTCTAGATAACGTTTGAAATTTGTTTTGTCAGAAAGTATAACTGATACCCAGTTCCAGGTAAGCATGGTCTTTATATCAAAAGTAGGTTAATATACGCACGTAACTTTCAAAGGTATAAGGGCGATCAGCCCTACATCTTTAATCAAAACTTGCACGTGCCCTATTTCTGAATACGTACTGTATTAGTCAACATTAGAAAGACGAAAGACTACCTTAAGTCATCCGGAATTTCATTTAGAAAAGCAATTGATTCTATCAACAAAGAGTCCGACCCACCTGTCCGTTCCCACTGACAGAATAAATGAGCTACCCTAGTCTCATCAAGATTCACTTTAAGCCGAACGAGCCAGTAGATACTTCCCGAAGAGGAAACTCCGTGCTGTCACCAAGAACAGATTCAGTACCTTATCTAGTGCCCAAAGTGTATTTGCTATATGAAGGGATTCACGAAATGAATATTATATGCGTGAAATGAAAAGGAGATGATTTGGTCTACATCATCCTCAACAATCTATTACTCTAACTTTTATATTAAGAAACAATATCAAGCTCAATGGCAGCCGAATGCTGGCTTATGTCGATCAAGTGAACCTCTTTTCCAAGAGATTGTTTTAATAATCATCTATCCGGTGAAGCATATGTTAGGTTAGGTTAGGTTAACTAGGGGTATGATTAATATGCCATCATACAGACACCAGGCACCAAAACGGGCCCATCGCGATCCCTGTGGAACCAGTTAAATTTGTCTTCAAATGGTAAAAACCTAAACAATCTCCTTGGTTCACCAAGAAGGTCAAGAAGGCTTTTAAAGTCTGTGCAGGTTATTTTTCTGAAAATTTCATTCAGTAAGTATGTTATGTCCTCAACTGCTCGTAAATCACCGTAGAATCTGTAAATATCCGTATCTGATAACTTGAGTCTTTCTGCGTGTTCCTGCAGAAGACAGTGTCCTGTCAGGATTCCTATTGCTATCCTAAGCTTATCCCTGTTTAATTCTATTAGATATCTTGATCTTTTGCCGTCAAAAAGTGGTCAACGAGCATTGGATACCCTATGTCTTTCAAGATTTTATTGCCATAGTTTGGCAGCCTTTGTGAATTTTTCCTCGATATTGCCCCTTACTAATCGTATGTTGGTTGGTTTGATGTTGGCAACCTCACTATTGTCGAGTAGTCCTCTTTTTCTTGCTTATTCCCTTGTTCATTTGCTTTAATAACACAGTGTTCTGGCATCCAGAACAGTCTGACTGCATAGTGCTCTAAGCACTGTGGGACAGCCCCTGACTGTATCAGAGTTGATGTTGGTTGATTCCATTGGCTTGAATGCGGCCTGGCTATCGATGTAGATAACGATATCTTTTTCGGATATTGATCTCATCTGCCCTGAGGACACCCAGAAACTGTGATTGGAAGACACTGCTTGCATTCGGTAGCCTTATAGACACTCTTAGTTCTGAGTCTTCTGAGAAGATACCAGAACCAGTTCCTTCCTCTGTTTTCAAGCCGTCTGTGAAAATTACAATTTCATTTGAACTGATTATTGCATTTTTTTCCAAGTGCTCGCTCGCCGGATATATAACATCATACAGGATGTCAAAGTCAACCAAAAAAGGAATTTCATCCGTTAACATCCGCTAGGACAGTGTCATGACCAAAACCACTGCTCTTGATATAGGGTTTTCTAATAACAGCTTGACAACTTTTTTTTTAAATAAAAGGCTAACCATTTGAGATATTTCAAAAACTTTATTATTGGCTTGAAGTACAATCAAAACATTTATGAATGGAACTCGAATTCGTTTGCAGCGGTCGATTCGTTGAAACGGCCGCTATTTCGCGATCACTGTTGGCTCTGAGCTCTTCCAACGTCGTTGGCGTGTTGGCATAAACCAATGACTTAACGTAGCCCCACAGTCAAGCGGCGTTAAATCGCACGAACGGGGCGGCCAATCGACTGGTCCGTGACTTGAGATAACACGCTCACCTTACTTACTTTTCAATAAATCGATTGTAGCGTATGCTGTGTGGCTTGTGGCACCATCCTGTTGAAACCACATGTCGTCCAAGTCCATATCTTCCAATTCGGGCCAAAAATAATCGGTGTTCATGGCGCGATAACGCTGACCATTCACAGTAACGTGACGATCGTTATCGTCGACGGAAAAATATGGCTCAATAATGCCGTCGGCATGCAAACCGCACCAAACAAATATTTTTTGTGGACGAAGTGGTGATTCATGAAGCACAAGTGGGTTTTCACCCATCCAATAACGCATATTTTGCTTATTGACGAACCCATAGAGCCAAAAATTAGCTTCGTCACTGAAGATGATTTTGCGATGAAATTCATCATCTTGGCGCATCTTCTCCAGAACCCAATCGGAGAACGTATGTCGCTTCAAATGGTCAATCGGCTTCAATTTTTTAGTCCGCTTGATCTTGTACGGATGTAAACCAAAATCCTTACGCCATATGTGGTCTGAGCGATGCCCAATTCTTGAGAACGCCTTTTTTTTTTTTTTTTTTGATTTGGATCGTTTGCTACGGACGTCTGAACGGCAGCAATATTTTCGGCACTTCGACCAACCCGTTGTCTCACTGACACGGCAACATCACACAACGAATATGTAAACTCAATTTTTTGCACTAAACTTGTTATTGCCTGTCTACTAAGGCGAGAATAACGACCGAAAATTGGAGTTAATGCTCCAATTGCAGTCACCGACTCCGAATATCTATAGAAAATTTTTATAATTTACAGACGTTGCTCGTTAGTGTACTTTACCATGATGAAAATGTTGAGCTTACTGAATAAATTGACAGTGACAGTTTGATTATTAGTAAAAGAGTGCGTTCACAAATTAAATTCAAAGTTGTCAAGTCCCTATTGGAAAACCCTTTACTTCAATACCTAGATTTATAATATATATTGCACTGTTGCCAGTAAGTTTTTTGATCAGTAAATCATGCAGTGTTAGTCGCAGAAAGGTGTCCGTAAACTAGTGAATCATAAAGTTTAGGCAGTGTAATCCTTCAACTTCTTTGCACCAACTTGTGAGGCTCGCCATATCCGTGAACTTTACCATAATACTCAGCAATAGCTCCACAATTATTTAAGCAGAACTCATGTTAAGTGTACCTTCGGCATCTTTAAATCCGTTCAACTCAATCTCGTGTGACTGTTTGAAATCAAAATAAATGCTGACGTTACTCAGACCTGTGTTTGAACTCCAGCCCTTTTTTTAATTTTATAAATGATGCCTTGCCTCCTTTTTCTGATAATTGTACGTACCCTTCTTAATTGGTCAGTTGTAGACACTGGCACAAGATACTCAGTGTCTTGGTGTATGAAACTTGATGGTAGAGCATAGCATTCTTGCACTGGAAGGATAGAAGGCTGAGAGTTCTCCAATTCTTTAATAGGATAAAGGTAGTTTATTTGATGGTCCATAAATTTATGTTCCAACTGCGTGTTTTTGGTCTAATTGAAGATACCCTTACTATATTCAACAAACAACAATTGGGTGCGCCACATACATATGGTATAAGTTCTGTCATTTTTCACTTTCTACTTTATTTCGTTAAATGTGTTATGAGGATATTTAACCTCCGATTTATTCGAAGAAACTGACACTTAAAATGCCAAACTTGACAGTTCATGTTTCCATATGACAGATGTCAGTATAGCCTTAAAACTTTCAAGAACTGCACTCTCTCCGTTTCCTTGTTTACGGCCATCTGCAATGAAAGCACATCTCAATCCATCATTCAGACTGTATGTAATTTAAGCCACTTGCACGCATGCACTTACGAGTATTTCCAAATCTCCCATACAACGATTCTCACATTTGATGCAATCACTTATTTAGAACACAACACAACACCTATCACAGGTGGGTATAAAGTAGAGTGAATACGAGTACAACCGAAAAGAAAAAAATGACGTAACACACGCTCGGTCGCGTCATGGTTCGTGAAATCATTACAATTTCATGGAAAAAAGATTCCAAATACGAACAAATAGAATAAAACAACAAGTGCTTGCATGTAGTGCTAAACGTGACGGTTTGCATTGTACCCGACTTCAACAAACACGGACGACAACAACGATGACTCCGACGACGGTGTCGACGATGACGACGCCACTGCAATCGCCCGACCAAAGCGACACGTCTGCTCTTCAGGCATAAAACTCTACTATATACCATAGAGTAAACGAGGATTCTATAATGTGTCTCCCAAAAGTGTTCGTACGTATGTATGCAGGTGCATATTTTTTATGAGCTATAATTACTGCACAATGCACCAAAGTCTGCAACATGAGAAACTTGTGCCCTCATGTGGCTTTGCTCTCATGTTGAAAATCATAATGAGAAGGAAGCCTAAGCAATACAAGCTGAACTGAGTCAAGCCGTCAGAAGTCTGACTGAGAGTTGAAACTCCTTGAGGCAGTTGGATTATAGTTGGGGTTACTGCTGGACTAAGTATTGAGTCATAGACGGATTACAAATGTTTTTATTGCGCGCCAATGATTTCATTGAAGGTGAAGTTAAGTAAATTCACTTTTAACTGTCAAGTGAGTGTGGGCTTAAGATTTATTTTGCTATCATCATAAAACGGGTCATGCAAGTAAATGCGCAACACTTTTGTTTCTTTTTTTTTTTTTTTTTTGACCACTCAGTGTTAGTTACCTGAAGAATGAATTGAACTATGAATCACGACAGCGTACATCTATTGTGAGTAAATATTGAAAAAAAACTGATGACGACATCTGGAAAAGCTTAGAAATAATATAAATACTTTTATATGTTTGTTCTTTGATCCATGTAACCTAGTAAGGCTAAATACATTTCTACGAGCATCTAGAAAAGATACAAGCATTGAACTAAGCATGGCTAGAAAACAATAGTGAGAAACTGACAAGAGTGGCCACCACAATCGAGAAACCGACTATAAAATCGATACAGGTAGTTAAGACCGAGGCCTCATCTTGCAGCTGTCGATTAGATGAAGTATGTTTCCACTGACCACAACCAATGTCATCGTTTACCTTCATTCTTTCACATTTGATAAATTTGATAAATACAACACTTCTGTAAGTTTCTCTACTTATCCTGGCAAGCTTTCGTGCTTTTCTGGTGAAACTACTGAATACCCTTTCTACACTAGCAACTTTACATGACCTCTACCGAGCAATTCTCTATAGTCTTGGCTTGTACGCACCTTGTTTTGCTTGAAATAACTCATCAACAAAAGTCCAAAGGATAGCAAGTATGTGCACAGCACTGAATAATCTGTTTTACTTGGCACCCCTCGACATTTTCAACAGGCAAGTGGTTGCTAACCCTGCTATTCATCTAAAGGCGACTACACAGTGGAGAAATAATATTCTAACATTCTTAATACCCTAGGAATCCTTCCATAGAACATTGATTACACCATAACCCAATATTGATTTGTCTAAAACTTTCATGTAAGAATCCCTTCTAGGTCTTTCTGGCAGGAAGATGTTTTCAATCACTCCCATACGGAAGGATTCAAGACGTGTTCTAGGCGGAAATTTTAACTACAATATTATAGAAGTCCTGTCCTGGCTGAAGAAAAACATGATATCTGCAAGAGATATCCGCATCTTTTTGCACAGTCAGGCCACAATCAAATCCCTAACCTCAGTCTCGCAAAATCTCTTCATCAATCATCTCTTAGGAAGATGACAGAGTAGTTCAACTTTCGTGTATGTTGGGTGTCGGAGACATTCGTCGACATTGGAACTACTCTATCTGTCCTATCGGGAAAAGGTAGCATCGGTATACCAATCGATACGTGCAAACTATTAATATAGCTGAATACTAATAGAAGAACAAAACTTAGAAAAATTGTTGAATCAACATGTAGTGACCAAACAAATCTGATCAAAGCTGGATCTGAATCTCTCTAAGAGTTTGATCCTTCAAAAAAACTTTTCAGCTGTATTGTAGATGTTATAACTGAACACTTATAGGCAAGCATGCCAGAAGTCTTGACGCCTTTACTAATGATTTTTGATGAAACTGCATGGACGAGGAGGAAGAGAGACAATTCTGAACTCTGTACATGTCGAGCTCTCTCCAAAATCTTGCGCGATCTAAACAATATAGACATAAACAATCTCCTAGTCTTCATCAGAAACTCAAAATAGTTCCAAAAGTAAGACGATCACAGATCCACTCGGCATCGCAATGGGCCAAAAAGCCTTAGTGAGTTGGTTTCTATAACAACCACTCTTACCAAACCTAAGCTAACTTAAATCCTCATCAAACTATCGACTTCGGAGAATCAGTTACATCTGTCGCATCAGATAAAGCACTTATAAAGGCTCTCTGACATTGCCCCAATATTATTTAAAATCTATGCTGGTATCGTAAGACTTCTCAAGTATTTTTGAAGGACTTTGTCCCAATACGGAATTCAAAATTCTCCTCTACTATCCTATGTTGTTCACAGAAACCTCTCACAGAATATCAATTCGACTTTTAAGGAATATCCGTGTATTAGTACACACCATTCTGGGCGGTTTCGACACTCTGCGTTGAGATCTTGGCTGCAACAATTTAACCGGGCTTATAGATGTGTCTACAAGCATACTTGACATTGACAATCATGTAACCAATGCCCTGAATTTTTTGCCTTGATAAGTACAACGTTCCCTTAGGTTCAACGGCTTTATTATATCAGTCCATTTCTAGTACACCGACCACTAAACGAACAATGTGGAAATAGGAAGAGTCTAACTTGAGCTATGTTCAATAGGAATTTTAACTGGTCATGGTCTTTCATTTTTAAAATGAGATCTGTTATTCTTCATCGGACGAAGAGTATCAAACCCATGGAAAAGCCATGGCAGGACGTAAACTGTATATGGGCTATCAAAGTTAGAGAACTGTTTTATCGGTCTTACAAACTCAACCCTTCAGAGGAAAAACGAAAAAGTTCAAACAATCCAATAAAGACTAAAAACTGAAGAAAAAATTACTATAATGTCCAGATTGTAGAGGAAATTTTCGGTCGATTGGACTAAATCCCAAGAAGCCACCAGGTTATTACCAAATTACAGAAATAGCAATTGAACAAATTACTCGAATGCTCAACAGGGTACTAAAGTTAGGCCACTAATCCCCCCCCCCCCCTTTGAAAACGTCGAAGATGATCATGATCCCGTAGGTCGGCAAGGACCTTACTCTTGTATCGTCTTATAGAGATAGAGCAATAAGTCTCTTGCTCCTACTACTACCCGGGAAAAGAATTCCGTTCTTGAAAAAAAAATAAATAATAACAACTTACCAATTCGGATTCAGGTTCACAAGGTAGTAGCAGAGGCTAGAAGAGCTCTCCATAAAAAAATAATACTGCACGGTTTTGTTTCTTGACGTTCCACAAGCGTTCGCCAAAGTTTGGCGCCATAGGCCCATCCATAAAATAAACAAACTCTTGCCACACCACTGCATGAGAGCGGATATCGCCCTCAAGGATGTGTCCCTGGCTCACTCATAAAGATATTATTGACATAAGATCTCCCGACTGACAACATCTCTATCTAAGCAGATGACACTGCGATACTAAGCAGCCACAGGAACAGCAAATTAGCGTCCCATTACCTCAACAAATACATAAAGCAACCCAAACACTGGTTAAAACACTTGTAGAATTAAAGTTAACGAGACGAAAAGCACAAATACCACTTTTACCCCTAGACAAGAGGACCGCCCATCTGTCACTATCAACAACACGATAGTCCCCCAAAATAAAGTAGTGAAATACCTCGGTATCCACTTCGACAGACATTGAGTCTCAACGTAATCTAGTAAAACTCAAGTTCCACAACCTCCAATAGATGTTCAACAAGAACTCCGCCACCAGTCTAAAAAACAAGTTCCTTCTCTACAAAGCGATTATCAAGGCAATATGGACCTATGGCCTACAGGAGCCCCAACAAGCTCTTCCAATTTAGAACTCAAACGTTTGCAATCCAGAATATTAAAAACAATCACGGTCGCACCATGGTACCTTAGAAACTCCCTACTGTATTGAGACCTGAGTTTTCCGACCATCGCTGATGATATCAACATTCAAAAACTGAACTACTTGTACACCTTGAAAGTCAACTACATATCATCCCAAACCCCTCGTTGATTACTACACCAACATGAGTCATCTAGGCTCAAGATATTTAAAAATATCATTGCATGATAGCTCTAGCTATGTGAATCACACGAGGTCGTCCTATACTGCGTTGTCCTCCCGGTTTGCTGTCGAAAACTGGCTGGGACGTTTGTGTCCACGATAACCTAGCCATCTAGGCCGAGTTACCCGAAATCAGGACTGGGATTATCAATGTCTTGCATAACATCTTTTTGGTTGTCCAAGAGAGGGCTTTACTACATTCTTCACATGATTTTAGAGTGTTACTTTGACCGCTCGCTTTGTTTTTCCCATTATTTCAATATCCTTTGCAATCTTGCTATTATAGCCGTTCGACATTGAACTTCGTCACGAAAGTGTCTTAACAAAGAACAAAAAGCGGACCAAAAACGCAGTGACAACTGACACAACAGATGGTAATCTATGGTCAAATGGATTGTTAATTCAACTCTATAAAGATCGAAATTTTGCTTAAGATCTTAAGGTCAAACGACTCTTAAATTAATCCCAACTTCAAATTAAAATTCGTCTTGTAGCCTATGCGTGCATGCACCACCCACTGCTGCATAAACTACATCGAATTCGAGATCGGTGCATTGCTGATGCCGCTCCGACTACTACCAAAGCAGACTACAAAACTCCCATTTAGGTGCTTTTTCACTTTTCGAATGTAAATTTTGTAATATTCAGAGCATGAACACAATAGATGGCGCGATGGTGCTAAAGTGCTGACGATGGGTTAGAGATCGCTTCGTTGGACAGACGTTGGACATTTGGGGCGATACTCGGTTTGTTTTTTTTCGGTGCCATGATCACATTGTAACTGACAACAAAAAGAAACAAAGAAAATCTCTCGTGTGTTCCTGTCCTTTGCCGTGGTGATGCATACGAGTACCCTCGTACAGTAAAATAAGAATATTTAAAAAACGATTTAACACACCGAGGGCAGGTAATTAATTTTAAAAAAAATCACCGAACCCATAAAGATTTGCTTGAAAGTGAAATTTTCTGTGTTCCCTACAATTGCACAATTGAATTTCATTGAAAAGCATACTAAATTGACGTGAATTATTTCAATTTACGAGTATCTTCAAAGAATCTAATAAATTACAATTCATCTCGAGATATCCATCTAAAATCAAAAACAAACTAACACTTTTGCGTCTCACATCTATAGGAAGTTCCTTGTTATTTTCTAACACTGCATGTGCTGTGCAATCGCCACCTTATGAACACACCCCGGAACGAGGTCATGTCGGTTTGGTGGGTGGAAATTCGATTTTCACTTTGCTTGCTTGGACTCTGTTATAGCGAGTTGGTAGGCGTTAAAATGCAAAAATGCCGCCAAGCGGAAAAGATTGAAGACTATCCAATGTTATTTGAGACTCTGGCGAAAGATTGAAGCAAAAACAAGAAAAATCAACGAAAATTGCAATACCTACCTGACCTTATCGGCGCCATTAGGAAACCAAAAAAATAATTTATCTCCGCGATAGGGTGCCTTTACGAACACCTAAGACGTTACGACGACCGACAACGTTAAGACGTGCAGACGTGCAATGAAAATGGACAATTTTGTTTGTGATTTGTAGAAAGAAAGTAAATCGGTAAATGATTTACGGTTGGGGACTGAAGGAGAGAACCTTTACCTGGATTCGGTACTTAGCACGTATTCGGTAGTTTTTTGACGTTTTGATTTTTTTTTTTATGTTTGCATTGGCATTGCATGCTTCTTACGGTTCCGCATCATCGAAAGATGGTAATCGTGTAAAAGTGCTATGCAGTAGCACGATATGTGTATGGAAATAATGACTTAGATGAATGGTGATGCGTATTTAATGTGATGGGGGGCTGTGTTCAACTTTCTTTCTAAATGGCCTGTAGCGAGCAACAATTTTGACTGCATTTACGAAATCGTAGCTGGGCACGAAGAAGAGATGAAGAGTATAAAGTTATTCCACCATATTTAGTTGGATGTATCATAATTGGTCTGACATGATTTGAACAGTTTAGAGGTTTTTTGACCACGTTAACGTCCATAAATTAAAAAATCATACATCATCTGACTAATGACATGTTTAATTTTTTTTTTTCATGTTCATGGTTGAACACTTAATGCGGATCGCTTTAGGAATTTTTAACCTTATGAAAGAGCGGGGCCTTGACTGTCAAATTGACATTTCAAGGAACCGTACTACTTTTTTTTTAACTAACACTCAAGTGGGTACATTTTTTAGAAAAATAGTACAGAAAGGAAAAAAAAGATATTTGTGCTCAATAGTTATTTCACTCAATCGGCTCCATTCAACCTTTAATGGAGAGACTAAATTATTAGTGCTTTTTAGTTGACTTTCGGGCACGGCTGGCATTGAAGTCGGAACCGTCCAATTTGAAAGCCATTACATTACCGCTTGAGCCACGTCCACCCTCGTCTTCTATGTTTTGGTTCATTCACTTTCGGCTCGAAATAAGCCTTAAACCTGTTGAAATCCGTTTCGCATTTCTTTAACCAAACCAAGACGATCAAAGCAATCTTAGATTGACAACTTTTTTTTTTTAAATAAAAGGCAAACCATTTGAGATATTTCAAAAACTTTATTATTGGCTTGAAGTACAATCAAAACATTTATGAATGGAACTGGACTTCGTTCATATGGCCACCGCAGGGCACGTTTGCAGCGGTCGGTTCGTTGGACCCAATTTTCAACGACTCGGTCACATATTTCGGCCGAAACGGCCGCTATTTCGCGTTCAATGTTGGCTCTGAGCTATTCCAACGTTTTCGGCGTGTTGGCATAAACCAGTGACTTAACGTGGCCCCACAGAAAATATTCAAGTGGCGTTAAATCGCATGAACGAGGCGGCCAATCGACTGGCCCATGTCATGAGATAACACGCTCACCATGCTTACTCTTCAATTAATCGATTGTAGCGTGTGTTGTGTGGCTTGTGGCACCATCCTGTTGAAACCGCATGTCGTCCAAGTCCATTCCTTCCAATTTGGACCAAAAATAATCGATCATCATGGCGCGATAACGCTGACTATTCACAGTAACGTGACGATCGTTATCGTCGACGAAAAAATATGGCCCAATAACGCCGCCGGCATGCAAACCGCACCAAACAATTATTTTTTGTTTGAACGGCAGCGATATTTTCGACACTTCGACCAACCCGTTGTCTCACTGACACGGCAACATCACACAACAAATATGTAGGCTCAAATTTTTGCACTAAACTTGTTATTGCCTGTCGACTAGGGCGAGAATTAAGACCGAAAATTGGAGTTAACGCTCCAATTACAGTCACCGACTCCGAATATCTGTAGAAATTTTTTATAATTTGCAGACTTTGCTCGTTAGTGTATTTTACCATGATGAAAACGTAGAGTTTGCTGAAAAAATTGACAGTGACAGTTTGATAATTAGTGAAAGAGTGCGTTCACAAATTAAATTCAAAGTTGTCAAGTCCCTATTGGAAAACCCTATATAAGGAAAGATTTTTGCTTTCTTTAACCGCTAATCTATTCCTCTTCCCATAGGTGTTCCTGAAACACATAAGCCCACATTTCCCTGTATTTATGCTTAAGCACCAAGTATCCTAAGTATGCGACTGTAAGGGGGATCGCATTTCTAATTTTGTTGGTTAATTGTGAGGTCAAGTGTCGCTAGCTACGATTGATAAGTCATCAGCGAAGAAGATCGCTACTGGCTCACTGGTAGTTGGATCATTGAGAGGAAAGTCTTGCAAATACCATATATATTGAACAACTTGGGACCCAGAATTGATCCTTGTGGAACGTCTGAGAGCACCGGAAATTCGTCTGAGTACTTAGAACCAATGGCAATACATGCACACCTGTAATTTAAAAAAACAACTAACCATGCGTATGAGTATGTTTCCAAATAAGTGAAGAGAGTTTATAAATTAGACCGTAGTGTTAGATCGAGTCAAATGCCGCCTTCAAGCCGATGTGCATTTTTTTTGTCTTAAGTTCTGAGTGATTACATTACCTAGAAAAAGTAAAGCATGTTCGGTTAAGTTCTCTCTCTTAAATCCAAATTAGTTGTTTGGAATTAAATTTAAATCCTCGAAAAAACTATACAATGTTTCAGAAAGCACATCGCCGTTAAATAGTCGGCAAAAATATTTTTTCCACTAATACCGACAAAAAATCTGGCCGCCTTTTGCGAGTGTGGTCTTACTTGACTCTGTTTCCAAGTCATACAACAAATAACCGGCTGAGGGAGTTTCTGCCGTCGATCGCAATCTGATTGATGGTGGATTGCTCTGGAAATAGCCAAATCCCTTTATACACATTGTGATATCGAAATTGCGTGTTGGCTACTAAAAGGTTTTGCCCATTTATTGATTCCAAAAACCTGAATCCATTGTCGGTTGTGGTATTATGGATGTTGTGTTTGTCGTTAAAATGCGTTAAGACCTCTTAGCGCAATATTGTTCTCATAGCTGGATCACTGAGCATATATTCGGTCCAGAAGATTATAAAATCCGCCTTTTTCATGCTATACCTCTGTTGCAGCATAGACACAAATCACGCTTACGTTTCTGAATTTGGATTTGATACTTTGCTTTGGTGATGAATAAGAGTTAAAGACATTTTACGAAAATACTCCGTTGAATAGCAATTCCACATCGAAATAAGCTGCGTTTTTCTTCTTTCTTGCGGTCATTGTAGTAGGTATCGTGTTTTTTCAAGAGCCAAGAGCATTGACAGCACGAGGCCTGTTAAGAGTCCCAACATTCCATACGAAAAATTGAATTTTTTTTTTCCTCAAAACATATGCTGGAGTCGAGTCAACATTATATCTGTCCATATCCGAGCTTTTTGGTTATCTCTGAACTATTCTTTAAGTTCTTCACCACAAAAGTCTAGGACTTACGTTAGTTATTCGGCTGAATGGAGTCTCTTAATGGACTTAGTATATCACGCTTAGATCCAAAGTTCGTACTCCTAATTTCATTTGCATTAGTAGTCAACAGTATATGCGCCTTTATACAGTCCTTTGGTTACTTCGTAACAGTGTTCTTTATACCTTTTTACCAACCACCAACTTTACCTACTCCCCTGTGTTTGTTTGGGTCCCTTTTAAGGTATACAGATATTAAAAAGATTCTTTTGTGAAACAATTCCCGTGTGTGATATAACGGGAATCTTAGAATCTCGAATTCAATTCAAAGTTAGAGGTTAATTGCGGATCTGCACCTAAAGAATAATTCAATTAACCAAGCTAAGTACGACTGAACTGCAAGCGATTCCCTCCTCTAATTCCCAAATGTTTGACGTAAATTATTGTTCGTATCGGTCAGTCCAAATTTTGAAAAATTTAAATTATTCCCTCCCACATTTCCGGGTATTAAGGTGATTTATAAGCTAACCCGCCAACTGTCAAAAGCTATTTTACAGTAAACTTCCAGAAACTAGCGGCTGGAACAAGAATTATTCTGTAGAATAAAAAAATGTATCTACACTAATTCAAAACAACTTCCGCTTTATTATTTAATTCACTGCCCAACATTCATCTCCATCTTTAGTCCCATTTAACATAAACAAAATGACCTTCATAAATTTATCTCGCTCTACATCCACATGGCTTAATGTGACAAACTTATTCAATCAGTCATCAGATAAGTCTATAAAAATTGGCTTTCACATGCGAGTGTTACATACAAGTATCTCCTAATCAGGCCAGGCCGTCGCGGTAGCTACAAGGTCCGATATTTTTTTTCTCATGCCGCAAAGTGGAACTCCATTACAGCGCCAGCCCCTAATTAGTTAAACATAACTTTTAGTTTTTCCCCTCGTATCTCTTCGAATAGGTTTTCATAATTTTTACTACAAAATGTAATTAAAGGTAATCTTCACAATTTTAAATCATCTCTCAAGATGACTTACATTTCAAGATGCCTTAAATCAGCGGACACAGACGCAGTTGCGCTTGCGCGCTCTTTATTTTGACAGTGCTGGAGGCTATTGCTAGCGACTTTCAGTTGAACATTTTTTGACGGTTGCTCGCGTTTTTAATTTTTTTTTTTTTTTTTTTTTATCTCATCTAGTTAACCTGAATCTTGTTAATGGTCTTCATGTGACTTAAATTTTTTATTTTTGAATCTTTGCAGGTTACAAGTACGAGTATACCTACTACCTTGTATTTTGAAGACGACGAATTTCCTATAAACAGGTCAATGTACATGTGATATCTTCTGCACTAAATCAAGGGCAAGGTAAGTGAAATTGTGCTTAACGCTACAGTGAGAGGGCTTCAGTAAAATGTTAATGTGATAAAAAACTGAAATTAATTTGTGAAAATGGAGGCATAACAATTATACTTGTACCACAATTATTAATGTGGTGTAAAAAGTAAGTGGGACATAAGTGAGTTCAAAGCTTTGACCTTTCGAAGATTGACCCTGAATGTGGAAGGTTTTGTTTTTGCAGATTTTAAACTGACACCATAAGACAAAGACTTGTGTGGATCATAGGGTTACTGTGACCAATTGAGTAATTGCAGTTGAGAGAATTGTGCTGGCAAGTTGACAGTTGATGATTGCATATTGGGAGAGTGACGCAGTCCTGTTAGTTATTTTTGGTTAGATAACGTAGTTGATCTAGATTTGAATTATAAAACAGAGCTGTCTGGATCTGATCTATCAACATGTCGATATCATGCAGACGTCACAATGATTGTATTTTAGGTTTTCACATGATGTGACTGTGAACAAACTAAAGGCTACCAGAATGCTTGAGTTCTTATTAAGACGTACTAAGTATGAAGCTGTAGCAGAGTGGTCCTCACTTGAGGTCACTGAAACCAGTTGTAGGTATATTCTGATTCCACCAGGAGAGGATCGGATCGGAGGGCAGTGTCCCAGCAACTCCTAAATTAGTCAAGTTTGGTTATATTTATAAAGCAGAGATCTTTAAAATCTCGCAAGTGGTAATTGCCTAGTATTGCATTCTGATGCGCAACGAAATAACGCAGTTGCACAAGAAGTGCAGAGCACATTCTTTTTCCTCTTTATTGCTTTAGCTCCTGAAGAAATCATTGTGAGAAATAATCAGGATATGACAGCATCCATAAGGATGAGCTATATATACGAGTACGAGTATAGAACCATGCTTAGTTTTCAATACTGGCCAAACTCATCGTAGAATGACTATAGAAAATGTAAAGGTAGGAAGCAAACTTACTGATATCTGTGATGTCAGCGCAACTAAGAAGTGATTCATCGTGAGGTTTGATTTACTAGGTGGGGTAAATCAATAACCTTCTTGGGAATGAAAAAAAAAATGTTAAATGTTTTTTTTTTATTTTTATTATTCCCCTTTAGTTTGATACACTTATTCCAGCGATTTTCCAACTTCTTGATCCCGTCCGAAAAGTAATTTTCCGGAAGATTTCCTCGCGTGAACTGAATTTTTTATTGATGAGCCATCTTTTGAGGTTTGGGAAGAGATAATAGTCTGAGGGAGCCAAATCGGGCGAATACCGTGGATGCGACAGTAATTGGAGCCGTAAGTCATTGATTTTAACCATGGTTGCGATGCTTTAGTGCGCCGGTGCATTGTCTTGCAAAAACAACATTTTTTTTTCGCTTAATGTGAGGCCGTTTTGCAGCGATTTCGGTTTTCGATCGCTCCAGTAATGCACAGTAATATTCGCTGTTGATGGCTTTTCCTTTTTCGAGGTAGTTCACGAAGAGTATGCCATGAAAATCCCAGAAAACCGACGCCATAACCTTTCCAACCCATCGAGCCTCTCTCGGCCGCTTCGGAGCACTCGTGCCGGCTTCAGTCCATTGCCGGGCACTCATTCTGTTCTCTGATGCTCAACAGTTACCAATCGACGCCAAAAGTCCGCCCGATTCCGCATCAGCAAGTCCAAACACTCTTTCGAAGTGCTCTCGCGTTCGTGTTTTTGGTCAGGAGTGAGTATGCGCGGCACCCAGCGGCAGGATAACATTTTCATATGCAGAATATTGAATAATATTGCTAGCTCGCGCACCTTCACTTTCCGGTCAGCCAACACCATTTCGTGTATTTTTTTGACATTATTCTCTGTAGCCGCATCGGATGGCCTGCCGCTGCGGACTTGATCGGTAGTGGAGTTGCGGCCAACACGAAACTTTCGAAACCAATATTTGAGTGTTTAATCTGACAGAGCACTAGCCCCATAATATTTATCCAACTTTTCTTTTGTTTCCTTCGCCGTTTTGCCTCTCAAAAAAAAAAAATGTTTTATGAGAGAACGAAAATCGTTTTTGTCCATACTCAACATGTTGCCAAACACGTCAACAGCAATCAGCTGTCAAAACAAAACTAAAGACAGTATCGCATTGAAATTTGGCATGTCTGTCTAAATATGAACGGACTTCAAGGCACTATAACCCTTTTTGCAGTAGCAGCGCATTCTGGCGGTCAAGGAGGTTACTTTTCACTCCATCTATTGGGTCTATAACTTAATTGCGGTTTGCTAAGAGATGGCGTAACTTGTATTATTCCATTGTTATTATTCCATTAGAACATGCGTTGGAAAGCTACTGTCATTGTACGTCATTTCAGTATATGTCATTCATTTGAAGCGTAAACAACAATCAATTTTTTTCACTCAAATATGTCGAACTTTGTGCCTGAAAAATTGTTTTTGCGGCGAGTTCTTCTTCATTACTGAAAACTGCTCCCGAAAGTCATCGTATTTTGGTGGAAGTTTATGGTGAACATGCGCTAGCTGAGCAAACGTGCCAAAAGTGGTTTGCACGATTTAAAAGTGGTGATTTTGGCTTGGAAGACGATGAACGTCCTGGGCAGCCAAAAAAGTTTGAAGATGAAGAACTGGAAGCATTACTCTATGAAGATTGTTGCCAAACACAAGAAGAGCTCGCAGAATCTTTGGGTGTTACTCAAGCAGCCATTTCAAAACATTTTAAAGCAGCTGTATATATTCAAAAGCAAGGAAATTGGGTTCTACGTGAACTCAAGCCGAGAGACGTCGAAAATCGGTTTTGCACGTCCGAAATGCTGCTGGAACGCCACAAGCGGAAGTAAATTTTGCATCGGATTGTTACTGGTGATGAAAAATGGATCCATTACGACTAGCCCCAAGCGCAAAAAATCATATGTGAAACCCGGCCAACCAGCAAATCAACGGCAAAGCCGAATATCCATGGCGCGAAGGTAATGCTCTGTATTTGGTGGGATCAGATGGGTGTGCTGTATTATGAGCTGCTAAAACCGGGTAAAACCATCAATGGACAACGCTACCGAACACAGTTAATCCGTTTAAAGAGAGCAGTAGCCGAAAAACCCCCGGAAAATGCGACCAGACAAAATATCAAAAATTGGCTTGATTCATTCTTGGTTGCCAAGTCGGCGCAGTTCTTTTGGGATGTGATCCACAAATTGCCAGAAAGATAGGAAAAAGTCATAGCTTCAGATGGGCAATACTTTGAATAATACTATTTTACATGTTTTTCTTAAGTAAGCGTTCAAATTTTGAAAAAAAAAACCGCACGAATTAAAATATATACCCAATAGTATAATGTAAAATAAAACACATAAATTTGAAAGTGAACTTAAAAATTTTAATATCGGTTAAATGAACAATTCATGGCATTTACTTTTTGAAAATGATATCATGTAAATGTTGGCCACGACTACGTCTGAGGTGGTCCATTCGGAAGGTCCAATTTTGGGCGACTCGTTCGAGCATAGCGACTGCTATCTCGCGGATAACACGAATAATGTTGGCTTCCAAAGCGTCAATCGTAGCTGGCTTATTCCTGAAGACCTGAGACTTTACATATCCCCAGGGAAAATAGTCCAAAGGTGTAATACCGCACGATCTAGGCCGCCAATTTACCCCAGCAAAGCGTGAAATTAAGTGCTTCCCAAAATGATTTCTCAACATGTCCATGGCTCGTAGCGCCTTGTTGAAACCAGAGCTCACCGAGACCATGTGCTTGAATTTCAGGAAGCACAAAGTCCGTTAACATAGCGCGATAACGGTTACAATTGACTGTAAAATTCTGATTTGCCTCATTTTTGAAGAAATAAAGACCAATGATAACACCAGTCCATAAACCACAACATACCGTTGTTTTTAATGAATGCAATTGTAACTCTTGATACTCTTCGGTTTGCTCATCAGCCCAAATATGTCAATTTTGTTTATTATCGTATCCATTGAGCCAGAAATGGGCTTCATCACTGAACGAAATTTCACGATAGAACACCGGATTTTCATTGCAAAATCAAGTCGCACAAGTTGAATTTTGTACGCTTTTAGGCCCAGTTCCTCACGTACCATAAAATACGCCAAGTTGTCGAATACGCCAAGCCAAGCTGCTGAGAATCGACGACGAGACGAGGTGAGACGACGAATCGATTCGTCACGGTCTTCGCGTACACTCTCAGCTACAGCTGCTATAGTCTCTTCACTACGTCCTGGCTGTGGTCTAACCGGTCGATTATCATCCACTAATGTAAACTGGGACTTCAATTTGGTTTGAGTAGGTAGATTATGCGCATCGTAACATAAGTTCCTCGAATCGAACGAAAAACATTTCTCGAAGAACGCTGATTTTCGTAATACAGCTGAACAATGTGGAGACGCTGTTGTGGTGTGAGTCTTTCCGTGATAACTTGCCAAACCATTCTGAACAAACGTGATAAAACAGTTTGATATTAGTCAGTGTGATCTGTCAAAGAAAGCCTATTAAAAATTAAGCCTCACGATGAATCACCCCTTAATTGTATTCGCGGATGACACTGACAAGATTGGCAGAACGCAGCGAGCTGTCACTCATGCTTTTGTGAATATTGAAAGAGAAATGGAAATGGAAATGAATGAGGGTAAAACCACGTAAGCAAGAATGTTGTTGGCAATAAATTGATGCATTGGACAGAATATCGCAAGAGGCTTTATAGCTGCCTAAGATAGGGTAACGTTTATGTTTTCCTCGTGTCCACTATTATCTTTTATAACGGCATTCCAGCAAAAATCAAACAAAGATTTACACTTGTCAATCGCTGTTTCTTTGACATAAGAAGGCAATTGAGTAACCGAAAGAAGAAATTCTTGCAAAATCATGTTGTATTATAGAATTTTACATCCTGACTGACTCGAACTGCAACCAACTTCAGACTGCTATAATTTCCAAACCGTTCATGACAGTGAGTTCAAATTCTGACACATGACAGATAATTTACAAGCCTTTTAAACGATTTGCGTTTATCCGCGATGAAATTCAAACATGATAGTGTGATTGCTTTATATTTGGCTGGAAAACCACAAGTAGATATCGTTAGAGCCCTCCAGCACCTCAACGTGAGTAAATCATTTGTGTCTCGAAACATAGCTTGTTACCTTGATACTGGCAGCGTTGCAAAACGCCATGGAGGTGGTCATAAAAAAAACAGCAACATCGGCAGAAATGGTTCGGAAAGTGAAGGCTCGCAGTGCAAGAAAAATGACTCGTGAGCTTCACATATCGTTGGAACGGATAAAATTCCAAAAAGCACATGATCTTAC
Source organism: Volucella inanis (assembly GCA_907269105.1). NCBI lineage: Eukaryota > Metazoa > Arthropoda > Insecta > Diptera > Syrphidae > Volucella > Volucella inanis. Next base: position 203,583,242 of record OU026153.1, on the reverse strand, counting down.
ACCCCAACAGAGAAAAGTTAGAGTCGAAAGATCGAAGGAGTTGCTAGGCTTGCACGAAAGTGGAGAGTTGCCGAATTTGGTTTTTTCCGATGAGTCGCCATTTGTTATAGAGCATAATGTCAACAAACAAAACGATTGAGTTTACTTGCCAGAGAGGTCCTTCGAAAATTTACACCTTCGGATTGCCACCAGAAGGCAGGCAGCACCGACGGTGATTGTTTTGGGCCGCCATAACCGCTGGTATCAAAATTAATGCGATCGTTTACCGTGAAACTGTCTTAGAGACAGTATTGAAGCCTTGGGCAAACAATCATTTCGGTCGGAGACCGTGGACATTTCAACAAGACTCGGCACCGTCTCACAAAGCGCGCGTCGACCAAGATTGGTTAAAAAACAATGTTCCACACTTAATTTCTTCTGCACAATGGATTGCAAATTCTTCGGATAAAAATCCGTTGGATTTCTCTGTCTGAGGTATTTTGAAGGCGAAGGTTAGCACTAAAAAATACCAAAGTTTGGACCACCTCAAACAAGGAATTCGCCGGGAATGGGCCAAAATACCGCAGAGCCACTTGCGTGCAGCGTGCGATGCTTTCTTCGACCGTCTCAAGGCCATAATTCGCGCCAAAGATGGACATATTTAAAACTACTAATACAATTTGAAAATTGATGTATTTTCCAACATTTTTTGCGTTGGCACAATAAAATTTATCAAAAAATAAAAAAATTATAGCATTTTAAAAAGTTGCAGTTCGAGTCAGTCACCCTGTATATAAACCCAGTACATCAGGCTGCATTTCTGATGGCTTTTTGGCTATGCTTCCACTTTTTGCTGGGACCTATTTTTTTTTTTTTTTTTTTTTTTTGCTAATGCACACTTCTGCACACCCTAATCGTTTCAATTCTGCTTTTTAGCACAAAAGCATGGAAGTTAGATATAGCAAGTGAAATAAGTTATGGCTTTTGGTTCCGTTTGCTTTGACGGACTTTAGAGAAAGAAACAATACAGTGATCTCTGGGTGCTGTATAGCAACATCCGCTTGGTCAATTCATTAGTCAGCTGAGATAGCTACGATATGTAGAACGTAGAACAACCGTCAGAGAGCTATTGTCTTAGTGGAAACAACTGAAGGCTGTTGGCCAAAGACCGTGCTAATCGAAAAGGCTTATTAAAATATTTGAGACTGTAGCTCAATCTAACTAGCTAAATAAGTCTTTTCTCTTCTCTCGAAGTTGATCAGCATTCTTGTTCATTTATGGTCGAGTATGGGCTATAAAAGGGTTAGTCTAGATGTCTCAGAGTTGTACTAATGAGTACATCTATGATTGGACTTGAGGAGCCCTTGAGATTTGGTCATCTGATGGGCGTAGGATATTGGTGACTAGACATTAGCAAGCCAATTTATCAGTAACTGATTCCGATCGTTCCAGAACCCAAAAGAGGTGGAAACTCCAATTTTAATTTATGGCCTCCTTGCAGGAGTAGAAGGCAGCTACATACATGTTTCGTCCTGCAACATTTCCTTTACACCTCAGTTTGTTGTCTAAAATGAGATGTGGGATGATGCATGTTGTGTTAATTTTTCTTTTAAAAAGCATCAGCTCATTTTCGGATAGATTAATTCTAGGATTTTACATAGTTTCGTTTCCAAGGGACGAATATGCCGAAGGCATATTGGGAGATAACTTTTACTCAACATGCATAGAGTGACATCACTCTATCACATCCCGTGCTCTCTAATGTCGTCGTGAGAGTGTGATTTTCTCTATGGCTTTAGAATAAAGGATAAAAGAAAATAGTCATTAAAATCTAATTCTTAGCGCTGTATCCATTCCGTTGAATTCCGGTTCTCGTATTTTGGTAGGCGTATAGCCTCTCAACATTTATTAAATAAGAAATGTATCAAACTAAGGGATACAAATTGATCATTGAAGAAGAAAACCTTTCCAGAAAATTACGGTGCTGTATGGATAGTTATGGCCTCTGTTTTCGCAATAGAAAAAAAGACATCAGTCAAATGAACGCCTCCTGAGTTGATGCACATTTTTGCTCGTTTTAAATTTTAGGAATATTAAGGAAAGCTCAAATTTTTGAACACCAAACTAATGCATTCGTTTCTGGCACGCTTACTATTCTGATTGTTAACATTATTGAGTGCCATCCTTCACCTTATGAAGTTGACTTGAACCATTTCAAAATAAAAACTCAGCAATACCGAAGAAAAAAGCGTTACATAAATGCAAAAACTAAAAGAAAACGCCTCGAAATGAGTTATGTATTGTCAGTGAGGTCATTAAATCCCGGAAATAAAGATACATTTCTAATTCAGCAAATTCCATGTACTGCCAATTTAAATGCACTTGTAAGATACGAGTAGTTCCGCTCGTGCAAGTTTTTGTGGCCAGCCACAATTAGGACGTGATTTTGAGAGAAAAAGTAAAAAATGTGCATTAACATTATGTAAAGTATTTATAAAGATACAACTTTGATAACATGCATTTGTAAAACTTTCCTGGTATCGTAATTCGAAATTCAACATTACAAAGTTGAGTACCGGAAAAATACTTATCTCGGAAATTGTTGTTGGTTTTTCTTTAATTATCTGCAAGTTAATTAAAACCATAAGTGCACACCGTTTGTATCTATAATCTTGTTTGTATCTATAATCTCGTCCTCAACATCGAGTTCTTTGAAAATAGATTTCCATGTAGCTTTCATAAGTTAACCCAACTTTGGTGCAGAGCAATATTTGGTCATTGTCTTAAATTGAGATCGGTAGAACCATCTAAACTGAAACCACGATGGGAAGGCCTGAACTTGAGCTCTGGCTCTAGTAAACAAAACACCAACTATAAGAAACATTGATATAAGAGAGATCTTATCAAAATAAGCTTCAGACTCCCCAGTGACTCCATTCATAGATGCACCACGTCCAACTGGCTCGTTGGTCTAGGGGTATGATTTCCGCTTAGGGTGCGGGAGGTCCCGGGTTCAAATCCCGGACGAGCCCAAGAAGAGTGGTTTTTTTTCTTGTTTTTTTTTTGGTTTTTCCATTTCGAATTCTTTTAAATTTGTGGGGACATCATCCGTCGTTTTATAAATGATTCTTCCACCAAATAGACAAGAGGCGACATTATGTCTTAATTGGCTATTCTTAGATTTATTTTCACATTTGATTATGTTACATAACGCGTTGTTTTAAGTAGATACAATTTGGCTATAAATAAATTTTTTCTTAACATGTTTTTGGTCTTAAACCGGAGTAGAGACCTTGAATAGTGTGACTCATGCCTGCAAAAAGTTGATGAGGTTTTTTTTATCATAGATAAACATTTAAAAGATGAGTTCCACGGACTTGAAGAAACAAAAAATAACTCAAGCATATCGTTTGCCCATTTTTGTTTATTTATTAGAACTAGTATTGAAGAGTATCCAACTTTTCTTCTTTGAATTACTACTGTATTGCGGACTTAGGAGCAATCTATGGCGTAAACAATGCCACGATCACTTCGTGTGATGATTTCTATAAACTACTGAACCTTTTTTGATCTTACACCAATTTTACTATACAAGCACTATATTTTTATTTTTTTACTTTTTTATATTTAGTAAAGGTAACAAATTCAGACTCCTTTGTTTAAATTTAAAAAACAAAAAACATAACTTAATGACGATTTGTTAAATTCATCCGATTAATTATTTTATGCCGAAATTGTATTTTATTTATTTTATTTATTAAGCTTATTGCAGCATACATACTTAAATACTAACATTTACACTTAAAAAACTAAAGGGTGGAAGCGGTTAAAGAAAGTTACGTGAGGCATAGGTGGAAATAAGAATATTCTTGAGGGAGAGTTTGCTGTGATGAATCTAGAAGAGAGGCAGAATGTCGTAAACTTCACGAAGCATCCTAGACATTATCTTCAGGTGTCCGTAATTCGTTCTGTGAAGATTGAGCCGGAAAAGTTGAAGTAACGAGGGATAATCGATATTACCAACTAAAATTTGATGAATAAAGAGAATGTCGGGAAATAGAAAGGAGTTGTACATTTATAAGTTTCAGCCGGTCAGTGTAAGGTGGTAAGTTTTGGTTATCATCCCAGGGAAGACCACGTAAAGCAAACCGTAAGAACCTGCGTTGAGCAGCTTCTATTCGGAGGATGCGAGCTCTGTAGTAGGGTGACCAAACTTGGCTAGCATATTCAAGAAAAATCCTAGCAAAGGTTATGAAAAGAGATGGCTATGTTTATCATATTATCAATGCGAAAATGGTAATTGAGTTCCTTATCACAGATAACACCTTAATCACGCAACTCATTCACCAAGGGCACAGGCAATTTAGAGATAAGATAGCAACGAGGTGAAGTAGGGGAGGGGGGTATGAGTTATAGCTTGACACTTATTGACGTTAAGCTCAAGAAAATTCTTCTGACACCAAGTACAAAATCTGTCTAGATCTTGCTGCAGTAGACTGTCTGAGGAAGATGATTTACTATATATCTAAATATTTTCGTATTTATTCCATTTAATATTTCAAAATTGTTTCGTTCAAATAGCTATCACGACTACCTTGTACAAAGGGCATCCTATAGGTTCAATTTTCAATCATTTTTTGAGCAATTGAGAGCGTGTATGGCGGTTTACTCGAACAATGTTTTGCTTTAAAGCGTCAATCGCTACTGGTTTATCGTCATTAACTAATAACCTATCGTAGTCCCACAGAAAATAAACCAATTGAATCAAATCGAATGATTTTGATGGCCGAATTGACAGGTCCATTTATTGAAATGACTCTGTTGCTAAATCATGTTTTCAATAAAGCAATGTTTTCGTTGGTAATGTGGGATGGAGCACAATTCTGTTGAAATCACAGTTCTCCCACGCAAATTTGGGAGAAATATATAGTTGATCATCGCATTATACTGGTGTCTATTGATTGTAACTTGTGCTCTGACCTTATTTTTGAAGAAATAAGGACCGATGATGCCACGGTGGCCTACAATTCGTAGCATACGGTACATTTTTTCTGGATGCAATAGTATCTTGGGAACTTCTTAAGTATTGTCCTTACTCCAACTACCACAATTTTGCCTGTTTAAGTAGCCGTTTAACTAGAAGTGAACCTTATCACTGAACTGAATTGTACGGTAAAAAACTGGGTCAACTTGGATTTGATTCAAAACTCAATCACTGAACGCCCGATGCAATGAATGATCACGCAGCTTTAGTTCTTGAACCGTTTGAATCATATAAGGTGATTCATCGTAAGGTTTGATTTTCAATAGACTTTTTTGGACAGATCACGCGTGACTCCTATCAAACTGCTTTGTCATGTTTGTTCAGTATTGTTTGGCAAGTTATCATGGAAAGACTCACATTACAACAGTGTCTCTAACTTGTTCAGTTGTATTACGAAAATCAGCGTTCTGTGAGAAATGTTTTTCTTGCGATTCGAGGAACTTACGGTGCGCATAATCGACCTACCAAATTGAAGTCCCAGTTTACATTAGCTTACATTACATCTAGCTTACATTAGATGTGGTTAGACCACATCCTAGTGAAGAGACTATAGCAGCTGTAGCTGAGAGTGTACACGAAGACCGTGACGAATCGATTCGTCGTCGTTCCCAGCAGCTTGGCTTGGCGTATTCGACAACTTGGCGTATTTTATGGTACATGAGGAACTGGGCCTAAAAGCGTACAAAATTCAACTTGTGCAAGAATTGAAGACAGGCGACTTGATTTTTCAATAAAAATCCGGTGTTTTATCGTGAAATTTTGTTCAGTGATGAAGCCCATTTCTGACTGAATGGATACGTTAATAAACAAAATTTACGTATTTGGGCTGATGAGCAACCCGAAAAGTAACAAGAGCTATGATTACATCCATAAAAAACAACAGTATGGTGTGGTTTATGGACTTGTGGAATCATTGGTCCATATTTCTTCAAAAATGAGGCAAATCAGAATGTACCGTCAATGGTAACCATTATCGCGCCATGTTATACGGACTATGTGCTTCCTGAAATTTAAGTACATGGTCTCCGTGAGCTCTGGTTTCTCTGGTTGAGAAATCATTTTGGTGAGCACTTAATTTCACGTTTTGCTACAGTAAATTGGCCGCCTAGATCGTGCGATATTACACCTTTGGACTATTTTCTCTACGGATATGTAAAGTCTCAGGTCTTAAGGAATAAGCCAGTTACGATTGACCCTTTAAAAGCCAACATTACTCGTGTTATCCGCGAGATATCAGTTGCTATACTCGAACAAGCTGCCCAAAATTAGACCTTCCGAATAGACCACCTCAGACGTAGCTGTGTCCAATATTTACATAATATTACTTATAAAAAGTAAATGCCATGAATTGTTCTTTAAACCAATACTAGAAATATTAAGTTCACTTTCAAAATTATGTATTTTATTTTACATTATAAATCAAACTTTACAATGAATCGCCCTATATAGTATAGGCTTTTCCAACTTTGAATTTAATTTGTGAACGCACTCTTTCACTAATCATCAAACTGTCACTGTCAATTTATTCAGTAAACTCAACATTTTCATCGTGGTAAAGTACACTAACGAGCAACGTCTGCAAATTATAAAAATGTTCTATAGATATTCGGTCGTAATTGTCGCCCTAGTAGACAGGCAATAACAAGTTTAGTGCAAAAATTTGAATCAACATATTCGTTGTGTGAAGTTGCCGTGTCAGTGAGACAACGGGTTGCTCGAAGTGTCGAAAATATCGCTGCCGTTAAGACGTCCGTAGCAAACGATCCAAATCAGTCAATTCCACGGCGTTCTCAGAATTGGGCATCGCTCAGACCACATTATGGCGTATTTTGTGTAAGGATCTTGGTTTACACCCACACAAGATCAAGCTGATTCAAGAATTAAAGCAGATGGACCATTTGAAGCGACGTACGTTCTCCGATTGCGTTCTTGAGAAGATGCGCCAAGATGATGAATTTCATCGCAAAATCATCTTCAGTGACGAAGCTCATTTTTGTCTCAATGGGTTCGTCAATAAGCAAAATATGCGTTATTGGTCGGGTGAAAACCCACATGTCCACAAAAAATACCTGTTTGGTGCGGTTTGCATGCCGACGGCATTATTGAGCCATATTTTTTTGCCGACGATAACGATCGTCACGTTACTGTGAATGGTCAGCGTTATCGCGCCATGAACACCGATTATTTTTGGCCCGAATTGGAAGATATGGACTTGGACGACATGTGGTTTCAACAGGATAGTACCACAAGCCACACAGCACACGCTACAATCGATTTATTGAAAAGTAAGGATGGTGAGCGTGTTATCTCAAGACATGGGCCAGTCGATTGGCCGCCTCGTTCGTGCGATATAACGCCGCTTGACTATTTTCTGTGGGATTACGTTAAGTCATTGGTTTATGCCAACACGCCGACGACGTTGGAAGAGCTCAGAGCTAACATTGAACGCGAAATAGCGGCCGTTTCAGCCAAAATGTGTGGCCGAGTCGTTAAGAATTGGGTCCAACGAATCGACCGCTGCAAACTTGCCCGCGGTGGCTATATGAACGAAGTCGAGTTTCATTCATAAATGTTTTCATAGTACTTCAAGCCAATAATAAAGTTTTTGAAATATCTCAAATGGTTTGCCTTTTATTTAAAAAAAAGTTATCAAGTCGTTATTAGAAAACCCTATATAAGCCTTGACACCAAGATATTTATGCAGAAATTTCTAGTTAGTGGATGGACCAAATCCAAGTTTCTGCAAACAATACAGGTTTCCCACTGCCTCGATATTTTCTTCTTGTTAGTGTGTGATTATCCAATAGTATGGATTGGGTGCGAAATTTTCGATGAATAGCACGTTCAGATAGCCGGCGATGTCTACCATAAATTTCACGAAGTACTCTATCAGTTTTTTGAACAGAGCTTCGATTTTGGAAATAGATTTCAACGATTTGAAATCGTTGTTGTAGCGTCAATTTTTTTCACTATAAGATGACAAATTATACTAATAATAAACGAAGCTAAATATGTCAGCTGATTTGACTCTTAATCTGTATTGAAAAGTCTGGCTTTGCAAGAAAAACAAAACACCCTTCATATTCAGGATGGATCAGCTGGCTGGCTTCAAATATATAACTATTAGATATAGTTTTAAATTTTTATTAAAACTTAAAATTGTTTTACGTGAAAGTGAAACTTGGTATATACACATGTACTTGTAAATGTGCGGAAAATAACTCTCATAATGGCCTCCATTTTCTTGCTGACAAATAAGGCGCTTTTTAAAGCATTTTTCATTACGGAACGGATCGTTTGTGTCTCCAAATTTATTATATCTGCACGAATATTCTTATATAGCTCATGAATTGCTTTAGGTTTGTTCATGTAAGCCCGGCTCTCTAAGAAGTTCTACAAGAAAAAACTGTGAAACACGGAGACCAACTGAAATCTGGAATTAGTCGGCCACCGAAAAATTCGCTGAGGTGTGACTGTGTCTCCATTATCCTGGAAATATAATAATAAGGTTGTTCTGAACAGCCAGACGTAAATATGTCTGTATCATCTCTTGGCATTTCGCCGTAATTGTGGTTTGTGAATGTTCATCGTCATTTCTTAAAAAGTAAAGACCGATGACTCTATAGGCCATAATTCCACTTAAAATAGAGCATCTAAAATGATGTGATTCTTTCTCCGTACTCCAAATTTGGTAGTTCCGATCATTTCAAATATTAATTTAAATGGAAATGTGTTTCATCGTTCATATTGTATAAGTTGTTTAAAAAGATTAAATCATCTGTGGCTAGCTGTACGAATCTAAAGATATATCGTAGGCGTTGTTTCGCATCCCGTCGTTACAATTATTAAACTAATTGATTCTTGTATGGTAACAACTTCAGATCTAGTTTGAAGATTCGTCGGAGGGAAATTCTGGGTACACACAATTGAGAAGCACATCGACGAGTAGACATGAATATTTCATCCTTAAAAAATCCAAACAACCTTAAAAAATTCTTCCATACAAATAGGTAGTTGAACATTCAGTCGTGCCAAATCAAATACTTGTACAGCACCCGCTCCTCAAAACGGATGAATTAGTTTCTTATCATGCTTTAACTAAGAGCTGTAAGCATTATAATGCTCTCGATAATTTCTTTGGGTTGTAACAATAGACCATTGCTAAACATAGAACAATTTTGTTACTTTAACCCGTCATTGCACTTGGTATGTAATCAGCATAACAAAAGATAGTTAAACATTACAATCAACATTGGCCCACACTCTGTACTTAAAACTGCCATAAATCCTTCACTGTAAGCTGACCTTGGTCTCAAAACTGAGCAAACCGATTCTGCTCTGATGAGGGTGTTCCCTCTTCTTCCCTAAACTACCAAAATTCTTAATATCTCACAGCAAACATGGGCTGAAAAGTCAGTGCCGTTTTATAGTTAAACACAAAATTTTTGCAAAATTCAATTTTATTTATCAATATAGTTGCCTTCGAGGGCAATACACTGATTGAAACTATTCTTCAATCTTTCGATACCAGTTTTGTAGTACGATTTCGGTTTAGCCTCAAAATAGGCCTCTGTTTCGGCGATTATTTCTTCATCGGTCTTAAATCTCTTTCCGGCGAGCATTCTTTTGAGGTCTGCAAACAGGGAATATTCGTTGGGAGCCAAATTTAGAGAATACGGTGGGTGGGGAAGCAATTCGTAGCCGAATTCATTCAATTTTGCCATCGTTTTTATCGACTTGTGACAGTGCATTGTCTTGATGAAACAGCGTTTTCTTTTTCTTCAAATGCGGCCGTTTTCCTGCGATTTCGTCCTTCAAACGCTCCAACAACGCAATGTAATAGTCGCTGTTGATAGTCTGCCCCTTTGGAGATAGTCGATGAAACTTATTCCATGTGTATTCCAAAATACGGATGCCATAACCTTGCAAGCCGACTGTTGAGTTTATGGTCGTTTTGGACAAGGTTCGTCGCCTGCTCGCCACTCAGCCAACTGCCGATTTGACTCTGGTGTGAAGTGATGAAGCCAAGTTTCATCCATTGTCACATACCGATGCGAAAATTCGGCTTTATTGCGGTTGAACAGCTTTAAACACTCCTCTGAATCATCAACACGTTGTTGTTTTTGGTCGACTGTGAGCAAACGCGGCACCCACTTTGAACATAGCTTTCGCATATCCAAATATTCATGTATTTGTATATGTATAAATCTCAGCTATCTCGATCAACTTCACTTTACGGTCATTCGTAATCATTTTGTGGACTTTTTTGATGTTTTCACCTGAAACAGCCTCTTTTGGACGTTCACTGCGGGCATCATCTTCGGTGCTTGTATGACCACTTTTAAATTTTTCAATCCACTTGCAAATGGTTCGTTCGGCTGGTGCAGAGTCCGGGTAACACTTATCAAGACATTTCTTTGCATCGACTGCATTTTTTCCCATCAAAAAGCAATGATAAATCAACACACGAAATTGCTTTGAATCCATTTTTTTTTTTTATAATAACAAAAGTTGCTTCATTCACAACGCTATATCTCGAGAACTAATCGTTCGACAGCTGTCAAATTTATACAGGTATCTTTTGAAGGTTGGTACTAACTGAATGGTGTGGATTTAACTCAAGTGATGCCCTCTCTTAGAAACGGCACTGGACTTTTCAGCCCATGTATTATATGCCTTTGAGACGTTCCGGAAACATTCTGTGAGATATCTCTGTCGTGGTTGAGTTGGCTGTGTGCAGTTGCCCAAGCAACTTAAAAGATTAGCGGCTCCAAAAATCTCTCCTAAATGAGTCCCTTCTTTTCCAAATAGAGGAATGCGTCTGGTAGAATGACTACGTTAAAAGGCACCATCTCTCGAGTTCAAGTTATCTGTCGAAGTCATTACTTATTAAGTTCGCCCTGTTGTACAAAACCTTGCATCGAATTGGCATCCTAAAAGGAATGGTTCTCGACTTCTGAAAGTTGATTTTTAATTTCCGCCCTTCGCCCTTCCGTGACCGGATGTATACGCTATTAATTCGCCAATTTGCGAATTAACCTTAACTTATTCCCGTTTTTAATTTTAAATGTTGCAGCAGAAGTCTTACTTACCTAAGGTCGCGCTACAGTCCGGGATGGACCTGGGCCTCAACTAACAAGCGTCTCCATCCAGCTCGATTTTAAGTTAGCTGCCTCCAGTTTCGCTCGAAAAATTGGCAGAGGTCCCCTTCCACTTGCGTACACCACCTTTGTTGTGGTCTTCCTCTGATTCGCGGGGGCGAATCCAAAGACTTTTCGGACCGGGGCATTAGTGTCTATCCGCTCTACATTACCCAGCCACATCAATCGTTGTACCTTCATTCTTCTGGCTGGGTTGATTTAGCTGTATAGCCCGTACATTTCGTACACCGTCTACGACGGGACCAAAAATCAACCGAACAATTTTCATTTCAAAGCAACCAAGAGCACCCCCATCCATTTTTGATAAAGTCCATGCCACTAATTCATAGGACAGGACTGCGATTATTAATGTCTTATTGTATAGGGTCACTTTTGTTGTTCGAAAGAGGGCTCTGCTAGTCAATTACTTTCTTAGCCCAAGAAAGCAACGATTGAGTTATTTTTCGTTTGATCGCAGTACTTTTGTTATTAATAGCGAATCCTAGGTATACAAAGTCCTTATAGCTGGCGGGGATGACTCTCTCTCCGATACGTAGGAGTTGGGTGTCCTTTCTTGTTGACACCATATACTTCGTCTTACCCTCATTGACTGTTAAGCCCATCTTCGCCTCATTACCCTCGAAAGTGCTTCTGACATCATGCTGCTTTCTTCCGATTATCTCAATATCATCGGCGTATTCGAGTAATTCGACGGACTTTTGAAAGATTGTACCTCTTGTGTTGGCGCATGAGTTTTTAACTATTCCTTCAAGAATGATGTTAAAGAAATCGCATGACAGCGCATCGCTTTGTCTAAATTCTTTTTTGACATCAAAGATCTCGGTCTCGGTCTTTACCGAACTGATGCAGCAGTGTGTATTCTCCATCGTCACCGATGGATGCCAAAACTAGACATTGCTCTATATAACTCGTCTCTATAGACACTGTCGTACGCGGCTTTAAAATCGATGAATAGGTTGTGTGTATCGATTTGGAGCTCATGTGTTTTTTTTTTTTCAAGATCTGCCATAGTCTAAATATCTGATCGACGGAAATATCAGATTGTTGACGAATGGCTTCAAGCGTTTAAACAATACGACAGATACGATTTTGTAGGACATTTAAAAGACTAATGCCTCTGTATTTGGCGCAGCTCAGAGCGACTCCTTTCTTGAGGAATGGACGAACAATGCAACAGTTGGTGTTTCCTTACCAAGTAATCGCCTGCCGCTTTAAAGAAATCGGCAGCTAGGCGCGCTCCAGCAGATTTGTTGGACTTAAGTTTAGATTTGGCTATTTTCACTTCCTCCAGGTGGGGTAGACGGAATTGTTGGTCTACATCGTCCAAGTTGAAAGGTTCATTCTGCCTGACAGTGGTATATGGTTCGTCATCGCCGTTATACGGTTACAGAAATACTCTTTCCAAATCCTTAGCATCGACCGCGACTTCACTACTATGTTTCCTTGTCCATCCCTACAGGCTCCGGTTCGGGGTTTCTATCCATGGATTTTTAATAAAACTTTCGAATTTCATTCCTGGAGTAGAATATCTCAATTTCCTGAGAAGAAGAAGCCGGTGTTCGGAGAGCTCGTGAGCATCTCCATCTTTCTATGCAACTTCGCTTTGTATGCCCCTTACTTAGCTGCATATGCTTGCGGGCACTTGTCGTCAAACCATAGGTTTGATGAGCACATCAATGGCCGAATCTTTTATGGATTTTTGACAGTATTGCCACTGGTCCTCGGTACTTAATGCCAGCGACATAGGACCTCTTAAAAGATTAGGAGCTATTGGCCGAAGTAGGTAGGTACAAGTAGTTGGTTAGTTCTTACCAGAAACACAAGTAGAATGAATGCGCCGTATTGATACCACAACTTACGTAACCTGGATGTTGAAGGATCTTGGAAAGAACGCAGTTTTCAGATCCATCCTGCCAAAAATCTCTGATAATTCCTTGAAAAATGTTTTTCCAGTGTGCGATGCCTGGTTCTAGCAGTCACAAGGAGAGTGGAACAGAGAGTGGCCAGTAACCCATGCTAATAGTTGTGATTCTTGCTGTCTTACTGATACACGGTACACTTTTGCAGACTGTTTCACGTAGAATTGAAGATAGAGAGAATATGTTAGAGAACTCTATCCTTGATGAGTCCCTTCGGGAAGCAAACTTACTCCGAGACAGAGACATCAAATGTAGAGCCATTTTTGGTTATCGGGTCAGGTCTCTCATTCTCCTCTATGTTACTGTGATATTACACAAAACACTTACCTGCATGATAATTTTCTTGCACTGTTCTACTACTTTAGAGGACGAAATAAGTGAGTGAAGCGCTTTGATGGCAACATGGCTGTCAATAAAGATCTGCATGTTGTTTATGGTAATGGAGCTGAGGCGTATACATCCAGATGAAGAAATAGATGCAGGCTTTCTTTATCTAGTGTTATATATTTAATTTTCAGTTAAACTTGGGGTCAAGGATGACGCCAAGATACTTTGCACTGGAATATAGAGGGTGGGGAGCTTACAAAAATCCAAGTGCAATAGTAATTGGATATTTCATTATCAGCAATTGGCTAAGCACGACGTTAATGACTTTGGTAATTTTAATGCAAAGATAGCCACAGTTAAAAACTCTAGGAGCACAACAGATTAAGTCCCAATAACTTGATGATAGAAATCATAAAAACAATAAAGATAAAGAGAGGAATGGAATAGCAGAGTAATAGTTGTTTGAAGACTTACTTCGGACATGTAAATGGTCACTGGAAGATATTTAACAATCTGATAGCTTCCTTTATTTTCTTAGTCTTGGTTCCACCCTCGACTAAATGGCAGATCTTTGAAAAAAAAAAAAACCCAAATTAATTGACTAACCGCATATGACAGTATTTATAAAGACGAGCAACACATACTCGTATACGAGTATTTATAGCTTGTATATCTACTTTTACTATACCCGCCAAACCCGTCCGCCTATTCAAGATAACAATGGTGAGCCACCGCTGCTTCTTTAAAGTGGAAACAACCTCAACAAGAGATTTGATGTAAAAGAAGGGTTTACAAGATGACGGTCTGTCATGTGATTTTTCAACATCATACTCGAAAGATTTATGCGAAACACTCGAATGCTTCACATCTCATAATCTGTACAACTGTTCGCCTAGCGTGTTGCCACTATTGAAACAAAAGAGGCAAAGATAAATTTAGCGTAGAATGAGGATAAAACAAAGGATATCCTATCGAAAATAAAAGGCAAAAAGTGGTTGGTCATTTTGAACGCAAGATTCTCTAAGTGATTTTTGGCCTCATTTGCGTTAAAAACTCTGCGAACTGTGCCAGCGACAACGGCCTGGTGGGAAATTGCGCATCAATAATCAAGAATGACTGGGGCATGTATGTCATCGATTTCGACCAAGTTGAAGGGGACCAGAAATATCTTGAATTACACAAGTGAAGGCAAAAAACCTCGGACTGTAGCGCCATCTAAGTATTAATTACAGCACAGCCGAAGTGAAAAATGTTTCATTTTTAGAACGTAGACAATAGGCCATTCTCTTTTCACAGGCGATCTTCGTTTTATACGAAATTGCACCGCGTTTTGAAAAGTTTGTGGCTATTAATGTGGAAGTAAAATGGGAACAAAATGTTTTCGCTGCATTAGTTGATTAATTGCGTTATTGGTGTGGAACGGAAGTTTTTGTTTTTTTTTTAATGTCGGAACAGAGTAGCCAGACAAAGAACTAGTCCATTGTACTCTTTGTAAGGTTCCTTTTAATGGAATCCTTCAGTATATTCGCGTTCTGAAAAACTCTCTTCTGAACCATGCCTGGCAAGTTTATCGGCGACTTTATTTCCCATGAATACATTGTGACCTGGAACCCAGTCAATGATTAACGGAACTTAGCCTCCCGACTGCGTTCAGTGATCTCTTGCATTCTCGAACTAGCTTGGAAGTCGTAAGAGGGTTCAGCAAGGCTCCAACCGCAGCTTGGGTGTCACCCCCTCCACCGGTTCTCCGCAATACTTCGCTGCGACCAGGATTGCGTGTATTTCTGCTTGGAAGACAGATGCAAGCTTTCGTAACGTGAAGTGAAATCTAACGTTGTTGTCCTCCATAATGACACCAGCGCCACATCCTATATTGGTTTTGGAGCCGTTCGTGAAGATCCGACTGCGTTTCTTTCCTAGCTCAGATTCTGGCCGAAGCAAATCCTGGACACAAGGAAAGTCGATTTCGTATTTTTTCCGCAACAGGAGTTCCGGTGTCATTGCATCGGAAGACATGTTCATAAGACTGGAGTCATAAGCAAGATCATCAAAACTCTAATGCGTGTTGTACCAAAGAGCACTTCTTTTTAGTCGGAAGAGGGCGCAGCCCCTGATATGAGTATCAAGGGGAGGGATATTCATCAATGCGTCTAGACCGGAGCCAGGAGTGCTAGGGAAAGCCTCCATTCATCCGAGACAAACCGTCCTTTGAAGTCTTGTAAAAACTGACAACCAGCGCATAGGATATAATTGGCCTTACCATAGCCGTGTAGATCCAAAGGACGTTTCTCAGTGACTGGCCCCATGGCTTCCCGATAGCTCCTCTGCACTGCCAGAAGGTCGACAACGCCTTAGATGCTTTCGACGTAACATGTTAAGTCCAGAAAAATTTTTTATCCAGGATAACATCCAAATACTTAGCTTCTTTGGAGAATTAGATGGTGATGCCTTTAAGCACTAGATTTTCCTTACAGGTTCCTTATTGGCCTTTAAAGACGTACCAAGGATCATATGCTTGCACCATGTCTAATGTTTGCTTAGGTAATCAAACAATTGACTTATCTCGAAAATAAGTTGAATTCGCTGTTCATTACTGGGTAATTCTGGGAAGACTATTGTAAATATTATTGCAACTTACTACAATGCCCATTTGGAAAATAAATTCGAAATTTTATAAAAAGCAAACATTCCTCCACCTGTGTCAGCTTCTTGCATCGTAATTAAGTTTTATTTTTTCTTATTTCTCTTGAGGTGTTGTCGCCACCGCCTTCAGTCGCCTTCACGTTGAGTAAACATTCAAGAAACAATCATCAAATCTATTATGTGGCATGATTCGTCGAAAAAAACGAAACTAAAATTTACGCAATTCAGACACAAATCAGTAACAAAGGGGCAACAATTACTCTGCACCCAAACAGGGACACTTTGCTTTAAGTTAAATACCAGAAAATTACAGGCCATCTCCGAAAAATGTTCATTTTCATGGTGTTCTTGCTCAATATGGCCAACTCTATTTTTACAGAGTTCACAGATTACGGAATCCGGTAGACGTACCCCCACATCATTAAATTTCCGCAAACATTACCAACGGTAAGGCCGCTTGTTGGATTTAAAAAAATAAAAATAAAAACAAAAATCCGAACTCTGCAAAATATGGTAGCTTCGTTTACGAACTTTTTGCTTTTTTTATAACACGCATCTGCCGTGAAATGGCACAACTACTGGCTGCCTGGATGGCTGAATTGCTGTTTAGAGTGTGTTACACATTAACCAGATGCGTAATTAAATAATTGCTTCTGTGCATACGTATATGTACGCACGCAGCTGTGCAGTAAAACGTAAACAATTGCAAAACGCTAGAAAAGGTGCAAAAAGAATGATAAAAAAAAAAATCATACGAGTATTCGTACTTGAGCTTTATTACTTATACAATAGTAGGTACATGCATAGATTCTGGAATGACTATCTTACTTGAGAAAATCACTTCTCGGATCGACCTGAAGGTCATTGAATCGTGTGAATGCTTAATTCGCCTTCAAGCTAATTGGAATTAGAGCAAACAAAACTCAACTTAAGTGATCTTGACGCGAGAACCACTCGACTTAACTTACCGCCAAGTCAACACCGAGTTTGAGGATCGACGGTAAAGATTTTCGAGTGCAGAAAACCATATTTCAAAGAGAATTATCAAATTAAAAACTTTTATTTTTCGGGGCGTGTTAATCACCTAGGGAATATCGGAAAGATTGTTGAAATGTAGAAAATCTAGATACGAAATGAGTGGTGAAGGTGGTATACTTCTGTGGTGTTAAGTGATAATTAGAAGATCGAAGGAGTGACCGCCGAGGACAATTCAAATGATCGGGACCAAGCATTAAATTTGTTTCGGTATGCAATGTTTGATGATGCTATGACTTCAATTCAGATTCTAGGCAGTATAAAGTGGTTTCAGAAGTGCTGGCCGCCAGAGATTATATCGTTGGGAACTTGATTGACCGTGCTTTGTCACACCTGCTGACATTTATAACATTTTCGTTTCCGTTGCTATAATTTTTCGGTCATACTTCTAGTACATCGTCAAATATTGCGATGTGTAAGTTAGAACCCAATGAACGAATATTGTATATTATACCAGGTGTACCGGTATAAAGTGAGCGTCAAGATACAAATGTCTCGATAGGGAACATTTACTGTGAACGGGCTTTAATTTTTCTTTTTTTTGGTTGGTTGCTATGACACCTGTCAAACATATTTAGTATACATCAAGTCATTGAGCAAACAACATCGCGTTAAAAATATCGAATTTTGTACCAGAAATGATGACTTACGGAAAACATTAATTTTTTGTTTTCATTTGAAGAAAAGTACTGCAGAGTCGCATCCAATGCTTTTCGGGGCATATGGTGATTATGCTCTATCAAAAACAACATGCAAAAGACGGTTTCAACGGTTCAGAGATAACGATTTTGATGTGAAAAATGAAGAACGTGAAGACGCCGAATTGCAAACAATATTGGATGAGGATGACACTTTGAGTCAGAAACAAATAGCAGAAATGTTAAATGTTGCACAACAAATAATTTCTGACCATTTAAAAACTATGAGAAAGATCCAAAAGTCTGGAAAATGGGTGCCACATGAATTGAATGAAAGACAGATGGAAACCCGAAAAACCACTCATGAAATTTTGCTTCAAAGACACGATAAAAAATCAGTTTTGCATCGAGTTCTTACTGGCGATGAAAAATGGATTTATTTTCAGAATCCTAAACCGAAAAAATCATGAGTTAATCCGAGACAACCATCAACTTCGACTGCAAAACCAGATTGATTCGGCAAGAAGACAATGCTGTGTGTCTGGTGGGACCAGACCTTTCGACTACCTTTTTTTTTTCATCGATGGGACACGCATTAGCTGAGCAGCACTTCGAATCCTACGAGGAAGTCGAAAATTGGGTGACTCTTTGGTTTGATTCAAAAGACTAACAATTTAATTGGCGTGGATTCCATAAATTGCCTGAAAGATGGGGGAAAAAGTGTAGCTAGCAATGGCCAATACTTTGAATTATATGTTTTTTTACTTTTCTATTAAAAATTAGTGTTTTATTTTCACAAAAAACGCTCATACCGGTACACCTGGTAAACCGGTGTGCTCAGGTATATGCAGATGATGTTACTGCACTCTCTGTTTTCTAAAGAGCTCTATTGACTACTTTCTCAAATACGGAAGCAAAGTAGTTAATTGACCGAAGCAAGCTGGGTTATTCCTTTATTTGTCAGCGGAATCTAGATTTTATAGCCCGTACTCGTATGTTATTGCACGTTACAGACTTATAAATTTATTATTATTATTTTCTTTTATTAATTGTTTCACGTTTTTGATCATTGAATTCAGTGGTCTCATTTAAGTGTCCTTCCTAGCCGCAAATTGTTTGTGCAGCTGTTTAAGTCTCGAAAGCAAGATACGAGGTGTGTTCAATCCCCAAAGCACTTCTCAAAAGCACTTTTTGGTATAGCCTTGAGCTCCTCCAGCGATGCCGTTTTGATTTCCTCAATCGTTGCAAATCTCTGTCCTTTCATAAATCTCTTCAGTTTAGGGAACAGGAAAAAGTTATATGGGGTAAAATCCGGTGAATATGGTGTCTGAGGCATGATTGTCGTGTTGGTTTTGGCCAAAAAATCTCTCACAAACAACGATAAATGAGCAGGTGCATTATCGTGGTGTAAAAGCCATGAATTGTTTTTTCACAATTCCCGACGTTTTTTTTTCATATTGCTTCACGCAGACGGCGAGTAACTTCAAGTTAATACTCCTTATTGATCAGAGTCCTACGCCACGGTAAAAAAAAAAACAGTGATCAAAACTTTAACATTTGATCAAACTTGGCGTGCTTTTTTCGGTCTTGGCATCTTCTCGGCCATCTTGAAAAAGCTTGAACCACTTGTAAACACTTTTTTACTTAGAGAAGACTCTATGCTATCGTCAACATTTCAAGTGTTTTAGAGCACTTGTTGTTGTTGTTGCACAAATTATTTGCTCCATTTTGTATAATAATTGAAAATCGCTAAACACACCAAAACACGCCTAACCTTTCTATCTGTCAAAAACAAACTAAGTGTACTATATACTTAAAACTGTGAACATATGTTCGGGACATATGTACCAACACAGCAAAAAAAAAAAAATCGATAACCGTATGTACGTTGCCCGCGAAATTTCGAAAGTCATCTTACTTTTTAAACACACCTCGTACTTTGTGTGAGTATTATGATCGTTGAGGTTCTGTACTTATGGGCTTGGTTTTCGTCGAGGTGTTGTACTCAAGGAATAGTTTGTTCCATTGTTTGCTTGACTAAAGCTTCCATCGCCAATAAGTGGCTGTCGATCTCGTCATTTGATTGGTTTCTATAAGTCGATGGAATAATCCCATTCAAACGAAGTGTAACAAAATCCTGGAAAAGAGTGGCCATTGTACTCTTCGATAGTCGTATGAATACACTTGATCATACTGTTCCAGCTTCGTTTGCTTGCTTGAGACCCGTACTGTGGCGGCGAATACGTAGTGCTCACTACCGTATTCGAATACTCTCAAACAGTTCGGCGTGTTTTGATCTAGTTCTAGTCTAGTTCCAGTGAGTGCTAGGTGCAAAATCGAATCGGCTGATTGTCTTTGATTGTAAATGATTGATTGTGAACCCCATTGGGTAGCCAATTTCCTTGCTTAAGAGGCAGCTTATTTCGAGCGCATCTGTTATAATATCAGTTATGTCCTCCACCATCTGTTTCAGTTCTAAAGAGTTAGCTGGAACCTTCCTGTGTTTCTTGTGAAACTTCTATTGTCCACGACAGCTTACTAGTCACTCTCTAGTTCCGAATCAATTTACTTACACTCGGTCACCCAACGGTAAGGTCGGGTTCCTCTCCTCTTATCCTAGTTACAAGAGTGTGACTGGTTCTGAAATTGTACATATCGAAATTAAATCCTGTACCCTTCTCTGATGATGTCATTTCGTATAGTGGGCCTGTTCATCACACCCTTGTTGGTGTCCTTCATTAGTCATTACATTTGCATTGGTGAGTAAGTTCCACGTTATGAAAGCCTAAATGAAAGCCAAGTAAAGGTGTTTGGTACAGAAAATTTGCCAATAATGAAAATTTGAGATAAAGAGTAATAAAAGTAGGGTATAGGATGTTATGTTCGGAGTATTAACTTAAGACACATTAAACTCTTTGCTATGAAAGAGAAACTCCCTCTAATTAGAAATAGTTTTGAAAAAACCACACCAAGGCTGACTTAAATTAATTTCAAACTTTTACTAAGAACCACCAAAGTTGCATCTTCCTTTACGGAAGCAATTAAATCACCGTCCATTTATCTTGCACTTGGCATCAAGTAATTTGCAACTATCTTCATTGCCCAACGAACAATAAGCGCTACAATCGCTCAATGACAATTAATTAGTTTCCTCTTTCAAGTAAACAAAGGCTACGAATACGAGTATCTAACATCAGCTTCAGCCAATCTAAGGTAGCCTTACTTAACGGTTTGGCAAATTTCTAATTAAAATCATGCAAATTGCCATTGCAGTTGTGTTGACTACCTAGCACCAAATATGGGACGTACAAGTATCCATCTCGTTCTTTTCCAAGGTGGATTTGTTGTTATTATTGTTAGTGCTGCCAAGTGGCGGAAAGCTAAATAGAAGAAACATGGAGAAAATGATTTCATGTTTAGAGTTTCCATTGTTACACAATATCTGTTTTTGCAGAATCACGCTAACTACTGCTACAGCATGGAGGCCACTTGAATGTGAAACAACAGCACGCGAAGCATAAGTGATAATACGTTGCACAATGATGCGTCCGTCAAACACAAACCTATGTATTCTCGTGCACACAAAGTTTCAAATTGAAGTCTAGACATAAATGAAACGTTGGCCATTCTTGCTATAGAATAGAATGCCACAGGTATAAGTACACCAGTAATGTTTTTAGTTCTAATGTCATTACTTGGAACTGAGCTCGAAATAGGAAATAGTAGTACTAAACGCACTCCACCCAGTGTCTGTAGGTATAATTGACTCCCATCATCATTGCATTGGTGAATGGTACTTGTGACTCAGAATATTTTCCCACTGGCTTCGGCATGTCGACTCCACTCAGCAGCATTAACTGCCCTCTGTTGGGGTAATTCAATGCTCGATTAGTCTTATTTGCCAAGTACGCCGTGCTACGATCCCCAGTATAACAACCGCAAAACGAACATTTTTCCGGAAGCCCCTGCAATCCGAGAGAGCCCACTTTTTACGAGTTAGTACCTAGTCTCGTTCTCGTTGGTTTTGCCGGTTGCCGATTGTCGATTTTGCGTTTTCCATTCTCGCTGTAGAGTAATATTATAATCCAAGCCAAGTCATTGCCACACCGTGATCCATTTGTTGGATGAGAATATATGGAGAACTCGGAGGAGGAGGTTTAACCTTATGCATACTCGTATGTGGTCGTTAATCGGCCGATCACATGGATAGACTTTGAGACTGAGACCGAGATTCAGACTGAAACCGAGACTGAGGCTGTACAAGCAGAGTGTTTGGAAACAATTTTCGAAAAAAAAATTGATGGCCTGCAAAGATACTGCTTTCGTGCGGTGGTGGTGGCGGTTAATAAACTGCGCGATTCTAAGGATTTTATTTTATTTTTTTTTATTTATTTATTTATTTTTTTTTTTTACATAATAACTTCCAATGAAACGAACACTCATTAACGTGGCCAATAAATTATTCAACTACCTACATTCGGTCGTTGTTGTTGTTGTTGTTGTTATTGTTACTGGTTGGTAGTAAAAAATCTGAGACTCTGAATCTAGAGACAAGCCATTCTGCAAGTTAAGTTCCATAAACAAATTAAATTGCTTTTGGCGAACGCAATACTTAAGTTGCGGTGTAGGATTAACAGTTTACGTCTCTTGAACCAGAAGAAGAACTAGAAAAATGGATATAAACGCAAATATATGTTTACGACGAACACTGGATTGAAATCGATATGACCGATGGGCAATGAATTGAGGAAGATTAACGTAAAATAGTGGATAACCACAATCTCATGGGTTCTTGCAGAATTATGAAATTTTAGATTGTGGTAATAATGCAGAGTTGAAGGGAACTAGTTTAGGCCGTTAAATTGAGAATACATACCTACTAAATCAATCATCATCACCCCCTACTGCCTCTCCGAAGAAATATTTGACACCTGTCAATTTGCTTGGGAGCGTAGAATCAATATCATGTGACCATGACTATTTGTTACCAGCATCAATTAAAAATCTTTGGAATAGTCTTAATTAATCTTTAAAAGAAAATTTTCTTCATGAAAGTGATCAAATGTTGAGCAGATAAATAAATATTAAAGATAATATTGGGTCTATAACTATAACTATAATATTCGTGCGGTTTGCTAAGAGATGCCGTAACTTGTATTATTTCATTGTTATTATTCCATTGGAATATGCGTTGGAAAGCTACTGTCATTGTACGTCATTTCAGTATATGTCATTCATTTGAAGCGTAAACAACAATCATTTTTTTTCACTCAAATATGTCGAACTTTGTGCCTGAAAAATTGTTTTTGCGGCGAGTTCTTCTTCATTACTGAAAACTGCTCCCGAAAGTCATCGTATTTTGGTGGAAGTTTATGGTGAACATGCGCTAGCTGAGCAAACGTGCCAAAAGTGGTTTGCACGATTTAAAAGTGGTGATTTTAGCTTGGAAGGCGATGAACGTCCTGGGCAGCCAAAAAAGTTTGAATATGAAGAACTGGAAGCATTACTCTATGAAGATTGTTGCCAAACACAATAAGAGCTCGCAGAATCTTTGGGTGTCACTCAAGCAGCCTTTTCGAAACGTTTAAAAGCAGCTGGATATATTCAAAAGCAAGGAAATTGGGTTCCACATGAACTCAAGCCGAGAGACGTCGAAATGCTGCTGGAACGCCACAAAAGGAAGTCATTTTTGCATCGGATTGTTACTGGTGATGAAAAATGGATCCATTACGATAACCCCAAGCGCAAAAAATCATATTTGAAACCCGACCAACCAGCCAAATCAACGGCAAAGCTGAATATCCATGGCGCGAAGGTAATGCTCTGTATTTGGTGGGATCAAATGAGTGTGCTGTATTATGAGCTGCTAAAAGCAGGTGAAACCATCAATAGACAACGCTACAGAACACAATTAATCCGTTTGAAGAGAGCAGTAGCCGAAAAATGCTCGGCCCCACGTTGCTATTCCGGTTAAGAACTATTTGGAAAACAGTGGATGAGAAGTCTTACCCCACCCGCCTTATAGCCCAGACCTTGCCACTTTTGACTGCCATTTGTTCCGGTCGATGCAGAACGCCCTCACTGAAATACGGTTCACATCAGAGCAGAATATCAAAAATTGGCTTGATTCATTCTTGGCTGCCAAGCCGGCGCAGTTCTTTTGGGATGGGATCCACTAATTGCCAGAAAGATGGGAAAAAGTCATAGCTTCATATGGGCAATACTTTGAATAATACTATTGTACGTGTTTTTCTTAAATAAGCGTTCAAATTTTGGAAAAAAAAAACCGCACGAATTAAATTATATACCCAATATTAAAAAAAAAAAGAACAGATAATTGAGAGAAAGAAATACTAAATAGAGTGTAGGTAATGGACTTACTTAAGTTTTGATGGCATGTTATAGACCAAGACGATCTTGGGACCTCAAACAACATCGTTTTTGCCTACTTTTAAGTGCGCACCAAGTCGGTTAAGGTCCCCTTGCAACTGCGTGCACCACCTTAGTTAAGATTTTTTTATATCTACCTGGCTCTATGTGAGTTAGCCATTTTATTTGTTGTAAGCGAAGCGTTCTGACTAGATCCACGTCGCTTTTATAGTTCTTCGTTATACCGTCTTCTCTACACTATACACTCTTACACTGATAATTTTTCACACAAAGCAACTAAGAAAGCTTTCATCCACTCTTGAGAGTGAAAACTGAACATGACAGGTATGACGAGAGTCTTATATGTATATCATATTTATTGATCAGGGTAATTCTTTGCGGCTCTACTGTTGGGAAGAGCTACTCTTTACTTGATCTTCACTGTATAGATAGATAGTACAATGTAATAAATAAATTCGTTCAACATTTAAAAGTAGGGTTGTCGATAGTCACATTCCGCTGGTTTCTTCGATTTTGTCCATGTCAACAGCGTAGGCGAAAAGTTGGACAGATTTTTTTTTTAAATATTGTGCCCCTTGTATTGCGCACAATACTCTAAAGTATTATGCGATGTTTAAGACATAATCTAAGACCATTTTTCACAACCCTATGTAACGAGCTCACCTTTTCCAGCCGCTTCTTGAATATGACAGCCAAGTGTGGTACCCTTTTCAGCGAGTTTATATATTTCGTATCGAGAACATTTAACGTTGTTTCCTTCGTTTTGCCCTTCGAGGGCTATCCGGGGATGACCCTATTATTTTACCTCCGTATTGTGACCGCCTCAAACTTCTAAACCCTCGAAAAACTCAGAGATGTAACTGACATTCTCTTCATTCATCGACTGGTTTCGGGTTCTGTGGACTGCCTCTCACTTTACAATTCTATTTCTTTCAACATTAACCCTCATAATTTTCAATTTCACCGTCTCTTCTATATTTCAACCCATCGCACTTCCTATGATTTCAACTAAGCAATCTCCCGCATGCTCCGTAAAATCAACCCAAACCTCCCCATTTTCTTCTCGATGTCCAATCAAACTATTCCCATAGTTCCTAACCCCTAACTTTTGTTGGTTTTTAAATCCTAGTTTATATCGAGGCCTTACCAAAATTAATAAAAAAAAAAAAGCATCAAAAAATTCGGTGATGGTTATTTTTACTTTAAAAAAGCAGCGAGAGTTCTCCATGCATAATATAAAGAGTTTGCCAGGGATGTTAAGTCAAGAAATGGCTCTGTATAGCTCATCTTTATAAATGCTATCATATGCAACTTAAAATTCGATGAAGATTTGATGGGTTTCGATCTTCGGGTCTTCTCCAAGATCTACCGCAGAGTGAAAATTTGGTCGCTGTTGGATTTACCAGGTTTAAAACTGCAGTGATATGAATCTATCACGTTGCTGACGATCGTTTGAAGATGTTCATATTAAGAGACAGCATGGATTCTGTATGTGAAATTTGACAGAATTATGCCCCCGTAGTTGGCACAGTTTTTTTTTTCAGAACCGGACAAACGACGCTCAGATCCCATTCAGCAGACATGCGTTCCTCTCATTTGAGCAGCTGATGCATGCTCCTTACCAGATCATTTACACCAACTTTGAAGAATGCCATGAATTCAAGATACCAGTCAATACTGCAATTGCTGAAACCCTTCAAAAATAAGTAACAAATAAGTACCGAGACCGGTAGTTACACAGTATGTCCGGTTAAATTATTGACTCGCCGTTTATCGTATTCCAAAGGTTCAATCGTTGCCGGTTTATCCACGTAAATAGGCGATTTCACTTACCCTTACAGAAAATAATCGAGCATCTTTAAGTCGCAGAGATCTTACACAAATTCGAGTACAATAGGATCGAACTTCAAATTCAGTAAATCTTCACATTATGACACGTACTCCGTTGGAACCGCATATTGTCCACATCGATATCACATGAATTTGTATCGGTCCCCATTAAAAGAGATAAGTTCTGATGATGCCACCAGTGTTTAAATCACAGCCACTTGTAGATTGTTCTCACTCCAAATATGACAATTTTGCTTATTGCCGTATC
Source organism: Volucella inanis (assembly GCA_907269105.1). Classification (NCBI taxonomy): domain Eukaryota; kingdom Metazoa; phylum Arthropoda; class Insecta; order Diptera; family Syrphidae; genus Volucella; species Volucella inanis. Next base: position 203,557,008 of record OU026153.1, on the reverse strand, counting down.
CGCTAAGTGGGCCTTAATTGAGCACAATTTTGGCATAAAATTCCGGATTATTTTGTAATTGGTTTTGAACCCATTTAACATGGTTCGGCATGTCTTATGATCCAATAGCTTTAATTCCTACACCAGTTGAATTAAAGCACGAATTCCTGTGCCACCTAGAAACAGATAAATTCAAGTGTGCATCGTCCATAAATTGCATCGATATTTTCTTCAAAATGCACTGGTCTCATTCTTGTTGTTGGCCCAAGATTATGGAGTGTTAAATTATTGTCAAATCTATTCACAACACAAAGAATAAAAGATTGATGAGTGCATGATTTTGTTACATTGTTGCGGTGTCAATCTATGTATTTACGTTGAATTTCTGGGCCACAGAATAATGACGCTTAAAAAATATGGCGCCTAGTGCGACAGTTCGCATATTGTCGAACACTGCGAGCTGTGAGACTATTCTGTTTCTCGTTTATAACAACCCTTTAAGTTGAACGGCATTTTCGTGACTTAAAATTCTGCAGTGTTTTTGAGCAATATCTTTGTACAATTTGTAACCCGTTATCTCTTAACTCAGTTATACAATCGAATGGCTGTTAAGCTATGATACCGCTATTATTGGCGAAAAGAAGAGAAATCTTCCCACGGCATTATTTAAAAAGCCACGAACACTGTCTTGCTGCGTTAAACTTGACGTTAACTTTGTGTAGCGTCATCGTAATATTCTGTATCATTCTTATATACATAACACATGGGCTGAAAAGTGCCGTTTTATAGTAAAACACAAAATTTTTGCAAAATTCAATATTATTTATCAATATAGTTGCCTTCGAGGGTGATACACTGATTGAAACGATTTTTCAACCTTTCGATACCAGTTTTGTAGGCCTCAAAATAGGCCTCTGTTTCGGTGATTACTTCTTCATCGGTCTTAAATCTCTTTCCGGCGAGCATTCTTTTGAGATCTGCGAACAGGAAATAGTCGCTGGGGGCCAAATCTGGAGAATACGGTGGTTGGGGAAGCAATTCGTAGCCGAATTCATTTTCGTCCTTCAAACGCTTCAACAACGCTGTTGATAGTCTGCCCCTTTTAGAGATAGTCAATGAAAATTATTCCGTGTGTATCCCAAAATACGGATGCTATAACCTTGCCAGCCGACTGTTGAGTTTTTGGTCGTTTTGGACGAGGTTCGTCGCCTGCTCGCAACTCAGCTGACTGCCGACTTGACTCTGGTGTGAAGTGATGGAGCCATCCATCCATTGTCACATACCGACTCAAAAATTCGGCTTTATTGCGGTTGAACAGCTTTAAAAACTCCTCTGAATCATCAACACGTTGTTGTTTTTGGTCGACTGTGAGCAAACCCGGCACCCACTTTGAACAGAGCTTTTGCATGACCAAATATTCGTGTATGATATATCCAACACGATCTTTTGATATCGTCAGGGCCTTAGCTATCTCGATCAACTTCACTTTACGGTCATTCGTAATCATTTTGTGGACTTTTTTGATGTTTTCATTTAAAACAGCCTCTTTTGGACGTCTATTGCGTGAATCATCTTGGGTGGTTGTATGACCGCTTTAAATTTTTCAATCCACTTGCGAATGGTTCGTTTGGTTGATGCAGGGTCCGGGTAACACTTATCAAGCCATTTCTTTGCTCGGGTTGGTACTAACTGAAAATGGATTTAATTCAAGTGGTGCCCTCTCTTAGAAACCGCATTGACTTTTAAGCCCATGTATTGTACTCGTATCACTTGTACATTTTAAAACGTCAGTACTACCTATATAGGATTCCTGGAAACTCCAACAAAAACTACCTTCTAAATTGATCAAGACAATAAGCGTTACTTTAAACCGCATCGTATGCCACCTGGCTCCCAGAAAGCCGTATTTACATGGTAATTGACGGTTCACTAGGACTCCTTCGTATATTTTTTGATAATGTTCGACTTCAGCTTTATCGTTTGGTAGTTGTTACAGTTTATAGTGTCGCCTTTATACATACATGAAACAAGAAAGCTCGCTCTCCAACGCTTGGGCATCCGATTGGCACTCATCAAGTTCCAATTGTCACTTATACTTCGGAGGATTTAGATTTCGATGTTATGCCTTTGGTTCACTTTTACAATATTATTGCTTCACAAACTGGGACTTCCCTAAAATCTGCCGTTTTTTCTTTTTACGGGGTTTTTCGTGGTGTAGGGGTATATGCATAGGCTCCTCAAGCAGAGGGTCGCGGGCTCGAATCCGGTGCGAAGCAATTCTCTGGAAAAGTATTTTCATGGAATTTGTATGTAGTTATATGTAAATCCCGTCGGCGTCAACTCTGACATGAAGGCATAACACTGATGTTGGAGTGTTTGCTGGCTGGGCTAAATGTAACGAACGAACAACTAGCACGTACTAAGACCCACTGGTTGAGAATGCACTGGCTCGTCCCGTCCAGTTTGACAACCACATCTGGGAAAAATATCGAAACCTTATTACACCTGAGTTTCAAACTACTACACCACCCACCCGCGTCCAGGAAAAAAGCCAGTAAAAGGGTATCCATATCCTCTTGGTGCGCGCGCGGGATTATATAAAAAAAAAAAAAAAAAATAAGCAAGAGTCCGTGCTTGTCTTCAATATATTTCGGCGATGGGTTCCTTGTGAGCTTTTTCTTCATTGTGTTGCAATGTTAACACTTTGGTCTGTAGTCGGACATTGCACCTGTTTGACGAATGTCTATTTGTTGTTATAATAAATCCTCCGAATCCTTGTACAATGCCTCTATTGCCACCGCACGTAATCCTGGTACAGCTTTCTTTACTTTTCTTTTGTGTCATTCCTAGTCTAACTCGAAACACATATCGCACTACTTGAAAGGCTTGCTTTATATTCCTTACCGCAATTTTCTTCAAAAATTTTAATCGTTATGGAGCTGGCTTCTTAAAATACCAAGCAGATTTCTTCAATTACTCTTGCAATTTTTCATATATCTTGATACCAGTAAACGACAAAGTGTATATGAATGGTATGTGGAAGATTCGAGTGAATTGTAAGAAAAAATCAGTAATCTGCAGGTAACAGGCAATAAAAAGTTTTACGTAGGTATGCCATTGATAAAGTGTTGAACGAATAACCAGAATGTTGACAAAGGTGCCGTATTTTCACTTAGCCTAACAGGAAATAGAAACATCACAGAGTTTATGTGATTTAACTTATTTCCACAGAAAATAATCGAAAGGTAAAATCAGTTCACATGTGTTTCGTAGGCCATCCAGAGATCTTATTAGTATTGACAGGTGCTAATCTCGAACGGATTCAATAAGTATTTCGCCGTTTGGGACGAAGTGTCATGCCATTGAAACCACAACTCAATTGGATCAATCACATCTTTTTTTTTAAAGAACTTAACACTCAAGTAGATATAACTACAATTATGATGCCAAAGCATGTGTTAAGTTTTTCGAAAAATTTGATAGAAATAGAAAGAAAGATGTTTGGGTTCAGTGACTATTTCGCTCTATGGGTCGCATCCAACATTTAATGGGTAGACTAAATTATTACTGCAAATTGACTTGATGTTGTATTTGGGCAATCATTCATCTCACGAGATTTTAGTTGCCTTTCGGTTGCGGTTGGTATTGAACCCCGAACCGTTCGATTGTGAAGCCAATACACTACCACTTGAGCCACGGCCACCTACATCTATATTTTTAATGATCAACTTGGTGATCATGGTCCGGTAACGATATCTATTGGCTGTAACGCGAGGTCCGGCTCAATTTTTGGAAAAATGAAGTGTGATGTAGCCGGTGTGGAAACCACACTTAATTTGCATATGACAACATCTATAGAGAGAATCTATATAGAATAATATTTAATTTTGGTATCCCTGCCCTATCTCGTTGTTTTATCAACGTCGGTAAAGACTTCACCGAGATCTTCAATATCAAGAAAGGATTTAGATAGTTTCGACAAAACTCGCATGCCAACACTGAAGCAGAATCTTTCAAAGGTTCCATTAAGTTACGCATATACCCCGGCGAGTTTCCCATAATCGAAAGAGCGTTTATTGATTTCAGTAACAGAAAGTGGGTCTACTGGCCAACGAGAGCAAAGCACCATGTCTCGGTTAAAACGTTACTTCAGCCAACTATAACATATACTCGTATAGTCGAACAGCTATCTGTCCAACAGTTATAGTGACTTTATAAATTTTTATTCGCAGGAGCATGGACATTGTCAAGGATAGATAAAAAAAATTGTTTGGGTAATATTTAGCTTCGCCAGTATAACATAGACAGTGAACAGAAGAAAAGGCACAGTCTATACAGCGATCTCCACCTACTCAGAAGAATCCGAATATGATGTAAGGCGGAGGAACATCAGCGCTCGGGTTTGTGGAATTTTTAATTCAGTAGATAAAACCTCGACTTAGATTATGCGCGTTAGTGGAAAGGACCAAACTGAGTTGACTTTCAATTGAACTGGATTCCTGGCTTATTTCTATTCGGGACTGTAACTTCATTTGAAGTAAGTAAAGTAAGCATTAACTGCTTCCTGCATCAAATTGATCTTACACAGGCGTAGGTCGCAATTTTTTCACAAAACTTTAGACCAAGTTTCCTCACACTAACTTTCACAATGGTGATTTTACATTGCGTATTTAAGACTGATTTATCTGCTGTTTGGTTTTTTAATGTTCTATTTTCGACAGATCACGTGGGATTCATGACATGTGTCAAAGTCAAAGACATACAACAAAACAACGCTTACAAACTATTGAATTTTATTTTCAAAATTCGTTCTCTGTAAAAAATGTTTTTCGTGCACTTCGATCATTTTACGGTCGTCATAATCGACCTACTGAGCATGTAACTCAAACCATAGTGAGCAAATTTCGCATCAATTTCACGCTATTGGACATCAAGCTATCTATCCATATACGTAGAGCGCGTACAGAGGAAAATATTGGTATCGCAGCTGTATTAGCCAGTGTTAATGAAGACCGTGCTTTGTCTATTCGTCGCAGTTGGCAGCAATTGCGATTGTGTTACTCGACTACGTGGAAGATTTTACGCAAGAATTTTGTTCTAAAACCTTACAAAATTCAGCTCGTTCAAGAACTGAAGTCGAATGACATGCAGCAGCGTCCAATTTTCGGTGAGTGTACTCCGAAAAGTTGGAGGAACATCCTTACACAATACAAGAGCTGCCAACCCACCAGGAGAAATGCACTTCTTGGTGCGATTTATGGTCCGGCGGAATCATTGGCTCATATTTTTTTAAAAATGACCATGAGAACAACGTTGCCGACAATGGCGTCCGCTATCGTTCAAAGATATCGAACTTTTTTTGCCCAAAATTCATCAGCTTGTCTCGTCGACATGTGGTTTTCCAACAAGACAGCGCTACATGGCACACAGCACGCGAATTTATGTCTCGTTTTGGAATTGGATGGCTAGATCGTGCGATTTGACGCCTTTAGATTATTTTTGATGGGGATACGTCAAATCACTCATCGCTGTCGATAAGCCAGCGTCAATTGCAGCCTTAGAAGACAACATTACACATGTTATTAGTGAGACACTAGCCAATATGCTCGAAAAAGTGGTTTAAAATTTAACTCTCAGTATGGATCATTTAAAACGTAGTCGTTGTCAACATTTACATGTAATAATATTTTTAAAGTAAATGACAGCAATTGATTTATCAACTCAAATAAAATTTTTATACACTTTTGCAATTTTACTTTTTTGACAATTAAAAACCAAACGCTTAAAAAATCACAATTTATAAAGTTGCGTAGATGATGCGTGAATTCAACGTAGTTTCCCAAACGTCAGTCAATTCGAGATGATTCTATCGTAACATAATGATGATTCTATCGACATGATTCCATCAACAAAATGCAATCAGCATGACAGCTTCGTTTAACAAATAATCTATATCTACCGTAGCTTCTGCATTGCCGAAATATAATATGATAAGAACTTGCGATAGGTGGTGTTTTTATTGTCGGCGACTATTAACCGGTTAACCGGGGCTAATATTTTAAAGGGGGTGGCCCTGGTGTAGTATTATATGCATAGACTCCTCAAGCAGAGAGTCGCGGGTTCGAATCCCGTGCGAGGCATATCTCTGAAAAAGTCTTTACATAGAATTTGTATGAAGTTATATGAAAATCCCGTCGGCGTCAACCCTGACATGAAGGCGTAACACCGATGTTGGAGTGGTTGCTGGCTGGGTTAAATGTAACGAACTAACAACAAGCACGTACCTTTAAGACCCACTGGTTGAGGATGCACTGGCTCGTCTCGTCCAGTTTGACAACCACCTCTGGAAAAATATCGAAACCTAACACCTGAGTTTCAAAACTACTACACCACCCGTGAAAAGCCAATAAAAGGGTATTCATATCCCCTTGGTGCGCGCGCGGAATTATAAAAAAAAAAAATTGATTAAAAATTACAGAAGTTGAAAAATATGTGCCTTAATTTTCTCTTATGATAGCACTCAATGCGTCGAATGTTACCCTCAGACTGTTGTTTGCAGCCGAATTTGAATGAGTGTGGTTGTTAATGAAATGAATAGGTATCGTATGGCCGTTTCAACCATTTTCTTACAATATTTCCGGCTGTTCTATGACCGATCCTCTCTTCTACTATTCTGGCTTTACAGATTCGGTTGAACAGCGTGGTTATTTGAAAAAGAAATATAACCTTATCGTTATTAATTTGGTTGGGTGATTAGTTCAGTGTTCCATTAGACTGCTCAGCCTTTGCACCCTTGTGCAATACACAATTAAGGACAATTGAAACCACTAGTTTACTAGTTTACATTCTGTTCTGACGTTTTATCTTCTTCATGTCATGTAGGTTTATATCCAAACTTTTTATATTGGTACAATGCGGTTTTCAGGCGTTTTCTGTTTTCCGATCCGACTGCAGATGTGCTTTTGCTTCAGTTTGAACTGAATGTAACCGGCAATTTGAATTGAGCATATACGATTTTGTTAGCCTTTGGAATTTTGTTTTATTTTTCAAGGACGTTAATCGATGCTTAATGGAGTACTAGAATGCCTTTCCAGCTTTAATCTACAAGTACTCGCATATATGGAATATGCATGTAATTTCCTGGGAGTCCCGAAAAAAAGAGAAAACATGCATTGGGTCATATAGCTGCTGGCACAAACCAAGTATTGAACAGTCAACATTTGAAATTATGAAGAAGGTCATACTGCTCGAAATGCTTATACGAGTACTATGCGAAAATGTCGATATTCTCTCTTTTAAAATTTAAGAGTTTCTATAGCAATTCTCAAAATAGTACTTTTTAAGCTCTGTATATACTTATTTACCTTTTTTTTCAAAACAATTTTTCTGTTTGTCTTTTTAGATTTACATCAAGTGACGAATCTCCCTACGAAGAAACAAAAAAAAAAAAATAAAAAATACCTAAAAATACGATCTTATATAGGGACTATCAAAATGTCTTCGTCAGATCGTTCTATACCTCATCTTCGTGATATTTTTGGCATCAATAATTACTCAACATACACAACACCTGCCACCACAACGAATAACAATGGCATGACTAATTACGAATACAACAATACCGAAACCTTTGCACAAGTCGATCCCACCAAGAAGCATTCAAAGAAAAAGCGTGACAACAACAAAACCCTAACCAGTGGGGATGTCAAAACACTTGAACGTCATCTCAGCATGAAGAAAACCATCCGCAAAAAGATCATGCGCGATCTACAACAGGCTTTTGTCGAAGATCCAAATGAATTCAAAATCGAAAACACCAATCACGAGCACTTGAAATCGGAAATTCGTGCCGATGCGTTCCGTTTTGGTGAGAAACCGACGCGGAAATCTGACAATTTCCTTGACATGTTGCGAGGCGAGAAAACGTCAAATGGTAATTTTGACAGCTACAGCAATGGTAATTCCGTCCAAAGCAGAGATTATGATTTTGATGGACCCGGCGCTGGACAAACAAACGCGGAAAAACAAAGCTTCTGGAGAAGGCTTACGATGAAGGGTAAATCGAAGCGATAGAATTCGTCAAGTGTCAAATGTCAAACCTCACGCACACACCCTTTAGTAGTTTCCTCAAGTTCAGTGTTTTCCATTTGTTGGTGATAATTTAGATTTTGATGGATCACGAAAGAACGGTTTTTTTTTTTTGTATTTTAAATTACATATGTTATAATTAATTAATATGCATATAGATACAAATACTTGTTTATTAATTATCATGTGGAAATGTATTTTTATTTTTGTGTTTTTAAAATTGTAAAGATTTAAAAAAAATAATAAATCTTCTTGTATGTGTTTTTCGCTTTGTATGAATTTTCGGATAATAAATATTTAGATTTAAGTCGAAAACATAAATTGTGTTAGATTTAAGAGAAGAAAAAAAAAAAAACAATGTTTCGTTAAAAAGTGGTCCTCAAAATAATACTAAATTAATTTCTACATCCTCTGAATTACTTTTAAAAAGATATCCGCTCTACAAACACACTGTAATAATGACAATTACATTTGAGTTCAAAGCCATTAACTTGATATCTGTCTGACTTAACAAACCAATAATGACCCCTTCGCCATGTATCTATTGACCTTTTTTTTAAGAGTAGCGGATAGATATACAGCGCATATTACTAATCGTTAGCCAGTTTGACGCAAGAAAACAGTTGGGGGTCTTTAATATACTGTCTTAATAAAATGCCAATGAAAGGCAGTGATGATTCTGGAGCTTATCTAAGGACTGCCTTAACTGAAATTATTATAATACATATTACGTTCTGATTATTCGATTTTGACGCATTTACTTTTTAATTGCTCTTAGATTCAGGGACTCGCTCTCAATGTGATTCAAATACTTGATTTAAGCCTATGTATTAACTCAGGGCTACTAATGTATTCTTTTAAGATGAAAAATTTTGCGTTAAGTAAATAGAAATATCTCTTTTAACACCTTATTATGTTTTCGATTGAGTCCTGTCGAAAAGTTTACATGCCCTCGAGCTTTAAGATGATCGGTTAAAAGCAACTACCATCAGACATGAAAAATAATGTCATGTACCTACGAGTATAATACAAATACTCGATTAAAAACACAATATATCCATGCTGTACGCCGTTCATTTTGTAGTTCAATTTACTTCAACACAGTGATTTGTCAAGATACTAAAAAACTGCCCAACCCAGGTCTGGAAAAATCAGAGAAATCAGTCAGCCCTTCAAGACGATTACTGAATTTTTCCTTTTCCAAACCCAATACCAGCGGGTGTTTTGCTGTTTCATTTAAAATGGTATATTACTACGACCACCTGCCAGCTCCACACACAATTTTCGTGTTGTATTGTTCGTAAAAAATTTGAGAACGTCAACATTGGTAACCATTTAATTCGATCAAGACTTAACGGAATCCGTCTAGTTTCCTCTGTAAATGAGCCTGCTACAAAAAAACCTCTAAGTTTGATAGCTGACCATTACCATAAGTATTTAAGCAAAGCTCCGCCAAATTGCAGCCAGCTACAGCACATCATTTCAACTTGCCAATTTGCTGCAGATGTCTACGTAACAATTTCCAAAACTCTTCTTGTTTGTCAAGTGGCGATCTTGTTTCAAGTGGAACATGCATTTAAGAGGTCTGTCTGCATCAGATGTTCGTTGCTTTTTATGCAACTTATTTTGTATTCTACAAAAAATGCTTGGTTATCCAGATAACCAGATAACCTCATGTAAGATATTAGGGTTCCAAAACATTTCCATGTCGAACTTATGATTTCTGCTAGTCAGTTTTGCACGATCTAACACGAGAATTTTCTTGTAGTCAAGTTGATTATAACGAAAGCTCCTTCAATTTAAAAATCAATCATTGTCCACATTAAATAGTCAAGAATTTGCTCATTCTTCTCTAAGGTATTCTACGAGTATGCATACAAACATAGATACAATAGTAACAGCGACAATAGTGGATACATACTCGTATTTATTTGACATAGAGTCATTGTCCTGCCACATGGATACTGTTAGTAGTGCGCTCTGGTCTAAATATTGTATAAATGTCCACTTCGTAGTGATTTTATGAGCATCTTTCCATGTCATGCTGTCAAGGAAACGACATTTAAAAATAAATAAAAAAAACTTTTGTGACAAGAGGTTAGGAACAAAGGAAGGATCATATCAATGAATTAACTGGTAGCGTTACTTTACCAATCCAGAATGTAACTTAAGTTATGTTTCTGAATATTTGTTCTGTCATTCCCGTTTAATCAATAAGAATCGTTTATATCCCCCTCTTGTTGATTCCCATACGTTTTGTTTTTATATTTCAGATTTACGTAGAAAATCGACTTCATTGACATACTTTCGAACAAAATGTTGATTCTATAACTATGAAACACCACTTTTTAACAATAAAATAATCTAAAAATATATCTTATGTGAAGAGTATCATTAAAATTAAGATGTTTTAATAAATTTCTAATTTGTAAACAAAATTATAATTTAAGTACTTAATTGATATTGATAAATATTTTGTGTTAAAGGTACTTAATATCTGTGAACTAAACTTTATCTTAAATATTCTAATAAGTGAAAATAATAAAAACACTCATTTCCAAGCACAACCTTGGACAAACCGAGGATACTATTTTATTTTAATTCTTTATTATCTACTTGTCATGTATTTTTTACATATGTATTTTCACAATATTTGTAAATTTCTTTTAATAGTTGTAGAAATATTATTTAATTGATAAATAACATAAAGAAATTAATAGAGATCCAAATAAACAATTGTATTGATGAAAATTTGAGTGAAATTTTAATTTATTTTACAGAAAGTTGATTGTTTGAATCTATGTTCTGGTGGAAAGAATTAGGACAACAGTGCACTCGACTTTAGCAATGATGCTTAAGTAAAGAATGGGGAAAACTACGACCTTCTGAATAAAACCTTCGGAGAGTCTCCGGAGTGTAATGTCAAAATCGTACTTCAGACGCAAGATCGGTAAAAAAAAACAACATCTTAGGTGAATAATTTGTAAAGCACACCCTCTATGAAACGACAATAGACAACTACTCCCGACTAAACGACTTTGCAGGAGCTAATAATACATTAACCGATGATACTGCCCTTTCATATTAAAAGAAAATTTTTTTTAATGTTTATTCGGGTAGAAACTATGACCTCGACTTGCTAAGAAAATGGTTTGCTTTGATATATTGGGTATGTAATTTAATTCGTGCGGTTTTTTTTTCAAAATTTGAACGTTTATTTAAGAAAAACATGTACAATAGTATTATTCAAAGTATTGCCCATCTGAAGCTATGACTTTTTCCCATCTATCTGGCAATTAGTGGATCCCATCCCAAAAGAACTGCGCCGGCCTGGCAGCCAGGAATGAATCAAGCCAATTTTTGATATTCTGCTCTGTTGTGAACCGTATTTCAGTGAGGGCGTTCTGCATCGACCGGAACAAATGGTAGTTTTGATCTTTTGATCTTTTGATCTCTTCAAACTGATTAATTGTATTCGGTAGCGTTGTCCATTAATGGTTTCACTCGGTTTTAGCAGCTCATAATACAGCACACCTATCTGATCCCACCAAATACAGAGCATTACCTTCGCGCCATGGATATTCGGCTTTGCCGTTGATTTGGCTGGTTGGCCGGCTTTCACATATGATTTTTCGCGCTTGGGGTTGTCGTAATGGATCCATTTTTCATCACCAGTAACAATCCGATGCAAAAATGACATGCAAAACCGCCTTTCGACGTCTCTCGGCTTGAGTTCATGTGGAGCTTCTTGTGTTTGGCAACAATCTTCATAGAGTAATGCTTATAGTTCTTCATCTTCAAACTTTTTTGGCTGCCCAGGACGTTCATCGTCTTCCAAGCAAAAATGACCACTTTTAAATCGTGAAAACCACTTTTGGCACGTTCGCTCAGCTAGCGCATGTTCACCATAAACTTCCACCAAAATACGATGACTTTCGGCAGCATTTTTCTTCATATTAAAGTAATGAAGAAGAACTCCCCGCAAAAACACTTTTTCAGGCAAAAAGTTCGACATATTTGAGTGAAAAAAAATTATTGTTGTTTACACTTCAAATGAATGACATATACTGGAATGACGTACAATGACAGTAGCTTTCCAACGTATGTTCCAATGGAATAATAACAATGGACTAATACAAGTTACGCCATCTCTTAGCAAACCGCACGAAAGTTATAGACCCAATACTTGCGGTCATAAAAACCGCACCATATCAAAATGATTGAAAAATTGTTAATAACTACGATAATAATTTTTATTAGTTTATAAGTATTTCTATCTAATTTCCATCTGTTTATTGATTGTTTGAAAAAAGATATTAACAAAGAAAGAAAAAACAGTTAATTTTCTTATTTTTTTAAAATATTTTAATACAGTCATTAGTTAACAAAATCAAACGATACATGTTTTATGTATGTGTATATAAGATGTTTAGATATGCCACTTTTACCAAAAAATTATCAATTCCGAGTTGCTCCTCCTTTGGCGGTTATAACCACTTTTATTCTAGAAGGCATCGAGTTTACTAGATGTTCAGTAATATCCCTTGAAATTTCAGTATTCCATAACATAAATGTTCCAGAACTTCATGCACTTGTCAGTATACGAATGATGCTGTTCAATTGCTGGTACCAAAAACTCGTTTACTACTTCTCCATACTTTTGAGCGTTCGTAGCCGTCGGCGTACGGTTTCGGCGCTTAGATCAACTTGATGAAATTCACTCAGCTCTGCTCTTATACGGACAGCACTTTCTTTCATGTTAATTCGTTGTAATACATTGTCCGTCTTCTGGGTTGTTTTACGTTTTCGTCCTAAGCCTTTTTTTCCTTTCCAGTGGATCCAAATTTTCTTTTTTCTTCATCAGTCGTACTATAGTTGAATGACAGCATCCTATTTTAACCGCAATCTCACGATAACCAAGCCTTTCTTCGACTAAATCAATATTTGAACTTTTTCGTCCCGAGTCAGTTGACATTTACCAGACATTTCACTTTTTTTTACTTGTCACCGTCACAACTCAATTCAAACTGATTTTTTTTTTTTTGCACTGAATACGAGGCCGAACTCCGCTATGGGGAATACCCTTCATTAGTATGGGAAAAACCCTTACGATCTAATGTAATTAGGCATTTTTTGAGAACTCATTAGGTGGTGCGATTTTTATGACCGCAAGTGTAGACATATACATCTGTTCGCATAAGTACGAGGGCTGTCCCAGAAGTACCCGGCCTGACCAAGACATGGTGGCAATTGTTTGAAAATACTGTATTGGAAAGTACGCAGTCTATTAAGCATATGTTTCAAGTTTGAAAGCGCCACGTTATTTAGTATTTGTTTGGCAGCCATCAATAGTGAACGTTGTCAGTGAATTTGTGAAAATGGGGAAAATTGTTCATCGTTATGTGATACAATACTTTTATTTGAAAGTCCTCAGCCCAACCAATATAAAAGCTGAACTGGATTCTACTCTGGGTTAGTCTGCTTCTTTGTTTACAACAGTAAAATTTTGGGTTGCTGAGGTCGGCTACTTCTGGGACCGCCATCGTACATGTACATTATTCAATTTTATCTCTACGTTTTACCCAGCAAAACAAAATAAAATCCAAACCCTGGACACACTTAAGACCTAGAACCAATGAAGAATCCAAATTTGATACTTCTCTGGTCACTTACATATACAGATCAAGTTATCGGGAAGGTTAATTACAAAAAATAAAAAATAAAAATTATAACATGCTCCAGCTTACCTGTACAGGTAGCCCATCACCTGATCATAAAACCAAAACAACCAGCCCAGTTGATCATGTTTTGGTGGGCGAAAGGCACTTCTCCGGTATTTAAAATGTCCGAACATTCCGAACTTACACTTGCATTACAAATTGATTCTGATCGATTGGCATCACAACTGATGTATCAGATCTTACCTACGAAGAAGAAGAATGCAGGCAAGCATATGAAGCGTCGCTGCATAAAAAACGGGAGCGGCCTGTGCATTTAACGAGTAAAGGAAGAGGAAAGAACATCGGCTGCTCAAAAGAACATGAGAAGCGAGCGATCATAAATATGAAGTGGTACTACTTCCGAAACAATATTCAGAAGGTTTAGCAAAAGATAAAAAGGACGTCTTAAGCGGACAAGATTCGCAGGTGTTACAACTGCATTTGAAAGCGAGAAAAATGGGCAATCAATGAATTGGACATTGGGTAATAGATGACAAATGCATGTAATATTACGAATGCATTGACAATTCGGAAAGTAGACAGGTATAGCTTTGAGCTGGTTAAGATTTTTCCTTTTTCCACTAAGCTATTATTATTCTAATAACGACATGGGAAATTAAACAAAAACTTACACTCGCTAATCGTTGTTTCTTCAGAATAAGAAGGCAATTGTGTAACAAAAAATTATATATTCACAAAAGTGACTCCTCCTACATACCCTTAGGAGTAGGATCATCCCAGTTCTACCTTATGAAGCAGAAGCGTGGACATTAGTGAAGAAAGATGTAAAATGTTTTTTTGACAGCATTATATTTTATTATATATGGCATAAGGTTCTTACATTGAAAGTTCATAATCTCGAAAAAACCAACAAAAGGTAAATAAATAACCAAAAGAATTCGTATCAAGTACTCTGTACTCAAAATTTTCGACAAAATTTCCTCTATCGCCACCTCTAACATACATTAAGGAACCCATCTCGTTCCCCTGTTATTCATCATAATATGATAGCATGATACGATGTTAACTGTATCATACTAAGTTCGATTAGATCAGTACAAGTACATAGATGATATCAAAATCTTTCGGCAGATTTCATCTTCCTCTGACAGTCCCGGAAAAAAATTGTCGACTTTCTGTGTCGCCGTGGCTTAAGTTATATTGCATTGGCTTCCTAATCGGACGGTTTGACAGTCAATTCCAAAGAAAAACTATTTTTTTTCAGGCAACTAAAATTAATAACAATTACACTAAAAATTTATTTTGTCCATTAAACATTGGATGCCACTAATGGTGCGAAATAACCACTGAGCCCAAAAAAAATCCTTTCTCTCTCTGTCCTCAGTTTTGGGAACAAGAAAAAATCACATGGGGCAAAATCCGGTAAATATGGGGCATGATTGTCGATTTTTTTCGTTTTGCTTCTCGCAAACGGCGCATAATTTTAAGGTAATACTCCTTATTGACAGTACGATTTTGAGGTAAAAAATCCTGATACACTCTGCCACGGTAATTAAAAAGAAACTTTGACATTTGATCGAACTTGGCGTGATCCTGAGCGATGTTCATGGGATCTTTCTTCTAATCAAAATTAAGAAGTTTCGAAACAAATTTCATGACACGAGCAGACAGATATGCCAACAACCTTAGCAACTTATCTAATTTTTTTGATTCCAAAATTTGATGCAAATTCTTTGCTCCTATTTTTATAGTAATTGAAAACTGTCAAAAACAAACTAAGTATGCTATATACTTGAAACTGTGAAAATATGTACGGGACATGTGTACCAACACAACAAAAAAATAATCGATAATCGAATGTAAGTTGTTCACTAAATTTCAAGCCATTACTTACTTTTTGAACACACCTTGTATTTAAGCTCTTGCTTATATTAAAAATAATAAATTTATCCGGAGCTGATCCAGACGTCAATTTAATTCATAACCGTAATAGTTTTGAACGCAAGGTTTTTTGAGCAATTTTTTGCCAATTGCATTGATGGTCTTTGGATATAGAATTACAGTGAGCTCATTACAATCATCTGTAGCGGGTGAGACATGTAGAGCGTATAAATAGTAACGCATCAGCCCAGTCTTCAATTACTACTAAGAGGTATGACTCAGTAGAGAAAGTGCTTTCCTTAGATGTCGTTCACAAGAAGAATGGCTTCTCAACTACCTTAGAGTCCTATTTGGAGACAAAATCCACATTAATTAGAAAGGTTTCTTAGTCCACCCTAGACTGCCATAGGAACCACTCTTAGCTCATACAAACTCGTAATTTTGTTATATTGTAGCTAATGAGGCAAGAAAAACAAACACGTTTTGTATGTCTTGTATAATTTTTATTAACTTTTTCATCCAGCCTATGTTAATTATTTATTTTTCATTTTACTCGTATGTATAATTATAAATAAAATAAAATTACACACTAGTTAATACAGTAGTTGTTTTTTTACTATCTTTTTTTGTTCATTTTCTAATATCCAGCTGTTTACAAATTTTGCTAGATACTAACTTTTAGATGTACAGTACATAGTATAGACTTTATAAATAGAAAAAGATATCATAAGTTTCTTTGTTTTTTTTATGTATCGTATAAAATTTCGGTAGCATCAACAATAACTAAATTAAATTAACTTGCATTTTTACTAGAGACAGATGTTAGATTGACTTAAAACTAAAAATATAGATAATCTGCATTTTAATTTTAATTTATCATACTAGACCTTTTTGTATTGTGCCTATGTGAGTAATGATTTTTCTAGAAAATAGTAAATGATTGAAACAGCTAAATTTAGTTTTTATTTTATTTTTTGATTGATGTAAGAATTGTTAGATTAATTGTTGCTGATTTTAACCTATAATCGTTCTCTATATTGTTGGTAGTAAGTAGATTAACTAGATATAAATGTTTGATATTATTTATTTTTTCTTTTATTATTATTATTATTTTTTATTTTTTTTTTTTTTTTTTGTTCATCTGTGTTTTATGCGATCGTATAAAATAAAATAAATTTACTTATAGTTATATTTACGTTTTTATTTTCTATTTTTTTTTTATTTTTGTGTTTTTTTAATGACTAGATATCTATATTAAAAATAAAATGAAGGAACAAAAAATGTTAAATAAATTAACACTTTCACTCAAATACAATACGAGTAGAAAATTGTCGAACTTAAAAGCGTTACAAAGAATTTTCTCTTCTTTCTTTTGTATAAACATTAAAACCAAAGCAAATTAAGAGTAAATTTAACAAGCCAGAGTTAGGTTGCAAAACTACAGCGTGAGGCACCACAATGGCCTGAATTATATTTCACACGAAAGTTATTGTGTGTCACAAGAAGTCAAGTATATATAAGTATACAAATTACTAAAACCAATTCGCATATTATTGAATATTTATTAATATCTGAAGATCAGGTTCTAGGACAATATTTCGTGTTTCTATAGATTTGTTTGGAAATATTATACAATAAATCAAAAACTGTACAAATCATGTTCTGAAGCAAACAAAAAGTCACAAAAAGAAAGTAAAAGGAAAAGTGCAAAATGTCAGCTGTACGTGCAAGCATCTTGCAAGGAGTTTTACAGATGGCTGATGATTTCTCCGGTAAACTAAGAAGAAATAAACAAACCTTTCGAATACCGACTACTTATATATAGAATATAGTATATAGTAATCTTAATGGAAGATTTAAACATAACAAACATTCGCAACTTTAACTCCTTAGTCAAATAAGAAGCATTATGGCCACCATGACTGCTACGACATTAATTGGTTCGTATTATTGAGGGTATTACTAGATCAATTATATCATCAGATAATTGAATTTAGATAATGCTTCCCCGAAACTGGCAAAATGCTTTTTATTTATATAGTACACCAATAACTTAGATATCATCTTGCCATAGAGACTATCAGCACCATACAGCTAGAGAATGCGAATGACCACTGACTCACTACTCTACATCATTTTATGGAAAACAGCTATTTTAGAAGAATCCACATCACATGGCCTAGAGAATATATCGATGTCCGTATTGCACTACCTTAGATGTGAAATATGTTACCACATAAATATGGTATAGCAACTCAAAAGAAAAGAACTTACTTACAAACCATAAGACTGTAGATCTTAGCACTTCAGACAACATCACGTAATAAATTGAAATGTTTATGCTTTAAGTGCACCACACCTTTGTCGCTCTATTGTTCTTCTTATCAAGTTGATGTAAAGATGGTGTAAATATTGCCACGCTGAAGAATTGTTTCTTGTAATTGCCACTTATACCTTAAAGTGGTAAATGTTTTCAATCTGGTAACGTCGAATGTTTTTTCTACACCAAACGTTATTTTTTTTTTTTACGAATCAAGACCTACAATACTAACACTTTTACGTTCTTTAAAAAACATGTTAGTACATAATAACGAAATTTCTCAAAAAAAAAAGAAAAAAAAAACTCTTTGCAAAGCACTTTTAAAAGAAAAACAAAAACAAACAAGATAACTGACACAACCAAAAACAAAATAATAATAGTAATAATGTTAACTAACAAGAAAATGTCTTCTTCAAAGGCGTAAGTATCTTAAAAGTATTCTTTCACTATTCAATGAATCGAAAGAATCATACCTTAAGAAACAATACATTAACATTAAATATTAAATATTTAATATATTTATAAATAATATAATAAATAGGCAATTAAAATTAAAATGGTCTTCATCAAATAGAGAAGAGAATTCTTTCGAACGAGCATGAAGTTTAAAATTATTATGTGCAATATTAATACTCATGTGTATTTCTGGTTTTGATGTTGATGTCACCATCACCACTACACCTGCTCTTTCTTAACAAAAAAAAAAAAAAATTCCATAAATAATAAATTTATGTTCACTAAAATATTTATCATAAAAATAAAATATTTTTCTTTGACTAATTCGGTTTTTTTTTTTTTGGTTTTACGCTATTGTAAAAAATATAAACAACAACAAAAGAAAAAAACAAACTGTTCCTGCACTTCATTCGGTCAAATGATGCGAATTACTTTGTTGGAAAATCAGGCCAATAATTTACATAGTACCTATGGGTGGTGCCTTCAAAAAGGCGATCCAACCAATTATCAAGACCATCTAGAAGGTTTTCCTCAAGTAATATTTTCGGTTCGTATTCACTTTTCTCGGAATCATCTGATCCACTTTCCATGCCAAGGAATGCACCTGCTTCGGGATCATCATTGCGACGCACTAGCCGTCGGGTCATGTTTAACATTCTCTGTAAGAACAATAAATAAAACAAATGTAATAAAAAAAAATGAAAGGAGTAAGAAAGGAGAGAGATTTTTGTAGGTTTCAGAAGATTATGATTAGCTGATCAATTTCCTAATTTACAGGATATGGAAGTTGTTTTCAACTTCTAATTCACGGTAAAAAGTGGGCCAGCTCACTTAAATTTGTTTGTTACATTTAACTGAGTTAGGACTTAGTTCTTTGATGGCTGGGTGCTGTACGATTTGCGAAGGAACTGAGAGCAGTCAACCTGGACCTGCAACTATGACCACACAACAGTTGTGGTTATTTAACCTCCTCGTGGTAGGGACCGTCAAGGGACTAGTCAAGTATAACCGAGTGCGACTTGTTTATTTACTCCCATAATATTCTGCAAGAAATGACAAAACGTTTACGCTCTTATAAAAGAAATGGACAGCGCTACAAAATATGTTTCTACAAATTCCTCGACAAACTCTGCAAACAATTAACTGACTTCGCCGCGGGTATATTATCAACATAGAGTCACTTGGTTTCTTTACCTCAATACTTCCAAAGTAATTAAATAGCCATACCCTGAACTTGTTTTTAACTTCTCTGATATGCTCTCCCTTCTAGGCTCGTCGAACAACTAGAAAAAAAAAATCCTAAAAGAACCGTATCGCAATAGGAGAAAGCCAATCGAAATAGTCTTAACAGTCCTCGATAACGACGTGGATGCCGATTTAATTCTGATCGGCTAAAGAGTTTTAAACCAAAAGAAAAGGCGTCAGAGTCTTACAATGACCACAACGCCTTTCTTAAGCATTGTAGCTATCAGCTCTTTGAACAGCGCAAATCTGCTTGCTCCACACTTTGCAGCTAGCTCAACATTTCCGGATTATGTCATATCTCCGCCTAAAGTTGAGTGCGTCAAATCTTCAATGAAGAATTAGCAAGAGTACTTAAAGATTTTATTATACACTTGCTTATCCTTCCGAGCAGGTGTTAATACAAGCTGGCAATGCCCATGGGTAATCTTTTTCATCAACCCTACTCTTAAAGTCTCTTTGTAAGTAAATGGAAAACAACATTTGTCCAGCCTGTTGTTTTTATCCACGGGTTGTCGCAAGTGCTTAACTGCGAATGAGGGTAAAACCAAGTATGTATACGAACTCTGTAAAGATTATGTGTCACTTACTCAAAACATCGACAAATACTAGATGGGGTGAAAAGTTACCACCTTGGAAATGAAAAAAAAAAAATTTTAAATGTTTTTTTTTTATTTTATTCAATATAGTCCCCTTTTAGCTTTATACACTTATTCTAGCGATTTTCCAACTTCCTTGATCCCGTCCGAAAAGTAATTTTCCGAAAGGTCTGCAAAATACTCTTCCGTGGCGTCGATGATTTCCTCGCGTGAGCTGAATTTTTTATTGATGAGCCATCTTTTGAGGTTTGGGAAGAGATAATAGTCCGAGGGAGCCAAATCGGGCGAATACGGTGGATGCGACAGCAATTGGAGCCGTAAGTCATTGATTTTAGCCATGGTTGCGATGCTCTTGTGCGCCGGTGCATTGTCTTGCAAAAACAAAATTTTTTTCCGCTTTATGTGAGGCCGTTTTGCAGCGATTTCGGCCTTCAATCGCTCAAATAATGCACAGTTATACTCGCTGTTGATGGTTTTTCCTTTTTCGAGGTAGTCCACGAAGAGTATGCCATGACAATCCCAGAAAACCGACGCCATAACCTTTCCGACCCATCGAGCCTCCCTCGGCCGCTTCGGAGCACTCCTGCCGGCTTCAGTCCAATGCCGGGCACTCGTTCTGTTCTCTGGTGTTCAACAATTACTAATTGACGCCAAAAGTCCGCCCGATTCCGCATCAGCAAGTCTAAACACTCTTTCAAAGTGCTCTCGCGTTCGTGTTTTTGGTCAGGAGTGAGTATGCGCGGCACCCAGCGGCAGGATAACTTTTTCATATGCAGAATATTGCCAAAAATATGGCGTGTGCGCTCAGTACTAATCTTTGTGGTATCTGCTAGCTCGCGCACCTTCACTTTCCGGTCAGCTAACACCATTTCATGTATTTTTTTAAAATTGTCCTCTGTAACCGCATCGGAGGGCCTGCCGCTGCGGACTTGATCGGTAGTGGAGTTGCGGCTACCACAAAACTCTCGAAACCAATATTTGACGGTGTAATCTGACGGAGCATTAGCCCCATAATATTTACCCCACTTTTCCTTTGTTTCCTTCGCCGTTTTGCCTCTCAAAAAATAATGTTTTATGAGAGAACGAAAATCGTTTTTGTCCATACTCAACATGATGCCAAACACGACAACAACAATCAACTGTGTATCACACTGAAATTTGGCATGTCTGCCTAATTATGAACGGACTTCAAGGCACCATAATCTTTTTTGCAGTAGCAGCACATTATGGCGATCAAAGAGGTTACTTTTCACTCAACCTTGTAAATCAGACAATGTCAAACTAGGCAGTGGCTGTGTTAAACGCAACATTTTTCGGAATATTTTTGGTCCTGTTTGCATTGACGGGCTTTGATGGAAACGATATAACACTGAACAGGACAGGAGCAGGACAGCGACACTGGCCTAGCATAAAAAAAAGTGGATAAAATAAAAAAGTACCATCACAGCACATCACCTTGTCTAAAACTTTTTGACCTGCCTCGGTGAGATTGCTTCTGACCCTTATGGAGCAGCGACCGTTTTACATCGTCATTCTGCACAATCTGATGGGTGTCTTAACAAGGCTCCTTAAAATTGATAAAAAGAAAGGGTATATCGATCTGAAGTTCTTGGATTTTCTCTGAGATCTGGCGTAGTGTAAATATTTAGTCAAATGTGGGATAGGGGTCAATTGAATAAAAGACAAATTGTTTCAGGCAGTTGCACGATACGAGAGACTCGATCTTGCAAACGTTCTTAAGGAGACTGTTGACTCTTTAGTAGTCGCAACTTCTTGTAGATTGCATAAACCATGCTAAGATTCCATTTTCCTTAAATTTAATCTCGAAAGTGAGTTGATATCCTCAGCACCGACTGTGACTCTGCTATTAATTAATTCAACTCTAAAGGTTTCTGTTCGAGTATTTTTGGCTTGATGCGTTCATTCAAACTTTGTTTCCGGAGAAGCACCTAACCATTTCCTCGGTCACTTATTTGATGAATTTTTTTTTCTCCAAAGAAGCCGATGTTGTTCTTAATTTGCTTATAAGTGAGGTGTTTTCTTACATTACATGTTCTTGCCTGCATTCTTCATCAAACCAGGGATTTCATGTGGGTGGTTAAGGTAAAACCCATCACATCAGTTTTGGCCTTTCTGACGGTTTTTGTATCGATACCATTGATCTCCAGGGCTTAATTTGCAAGGGAGATGATGAAAGGTTGAGGGAGTCGCAATTGGCAAAAGTTTTCGCGGATTGTTGCGAATGCAGCAGTCGAACATTAAATATCCTCACAGTATTTCTCCAACTTTGTTATATTTAAGGTGTCGGTAGACCTAATTTATCTTCAATTAGGTAATGATTCAAGTCTACATGAAAATAAAAAGACTACGGAAACTAATAACAGAAACTACAAAAGCAACACACCTACACAAAAACGACCTTCCCTAAAAGGACTACAAAACCTTTAACCAGACACAGAACGAAATTTTAATAAGTCATAATAAAATAAACCCGTCCGAGAAAAACACGTTCAAAACATCCTTTGTTTTTTAGCAATGTGCGGAAGTTATTGGCAAGATGTCACTTTTGCTTGCACTAGACTTTATCTCAGTTTATCGCGAGTACAGCTGTAAAATGTTTGCATTTTGCACGCCGATAATGGTGAATTTGAATGGCGAAATATACGCTGCCGTTTATATTCTACAGCAGAGACATGAACATGAGAAGCAGAGCATACAACCTTCAGCGAAGAAAGAAATATACAGAATTAGAAGTGGCGAACAAAATGTCACTAAGGAGAATAAGAAATAAAGTCGGTGACAGAATGGACAATTGGGGCATTAAAGCATTTATTTTATGTATATCGGACTTGAATCCGTCAAAAACAACCTTGCTACGAAAGGTAAATTCTAATCCATTAAAGAAAAGATACATCTACAAAACAGCCTTATGCCAACCTCTGTCAAATCCCTTTGCAATGTTAAGTGCAACTATCTTGCTTTTGCCAGATCGGTGAAACATGCCATCAAATCACCAGTGGACCTGTTGCTACCAAAATCGTACTGCCGGATACTGAAACGTTTTCGTGTTTCAAGATATTTGATGAGCTAACAATTTATCGGAGATTTCATGATCTTGGATAGAAGGGACATCAGTACAATATGTCTATTAGAGGAGAATGAAGGTTATTCGCCGTTTTTAGGGATGGTCTCGACAAATATTGTTTTTCATCTACTCGAAAAAAAAGTCCTAAAAAGTAGGAATAATATTATTATTATTATCAAGGGAACCATACAAATTGATTTGCAGGGTCCGGGATTAAACGCCGGGGTACTATGCCCATGTGGCGCGTTTTGTCAACAGCACGCGGAATACTGAGTTCCCATGTGGTCCCCCACCTACGTATAGGGTTTTCTAATAACGACTTGACAACTTTTTTTTTTTAAATAAAAGGCAAACCATTTGAGATATTATTGGCTTGAAATACAATCAAAACATTTATGTTTTGTATTCGTTATATGGCCACCGCGGGCACGTTTGCAGCGATCGATTCGTTGGACCCAATTTTCAACGACTGGGCCACATATTTCGGTCAAAACGGCCGTTATTTCGCGTTCAATGTTGGCTCTGAGCTCTTCCAACGTCGTCCTCGTGTTAGCATAAACCAATGACTTAACGTAGCCCCACAGAAAATAGTCAAGCGGCGTTAAATCGCACGAACGAGGTGGCCAATCGACTGGCCCATGTCTTGAGATAACACGCTCACCATACTTACTCTTCAATAAATCGATTGTAGCGTGTGCTGTGTGGCAGCACACGGTGATCATGGCGCGATAACGCTGACCATTCACAGTAAAGTGACGATCGTTATCGTCGACGAAAAAATATGGCCCAATAACGCCGCCGGCATGCAAACCTCACCAAACAGTTATTTTTTGTGGATGAAGCACATGTGGGTTTTCACCTGACCAATAACGCATATTTTGCTTATTGACGAACCCATTGAGACAAAAATGAGCTTCGTTACTGAAGATGATTATGCGATGAAATTCATCATCTTGGCGCATCTTCTCAAGAACCCAATCAGAGAACGTAGCTCGTTAGTGTACTTTACCATGATGAATATGTTGAGTTTACTGAATAAATTGACAGTGACAGTTTGATGATTAGTGAAAGAGTGCGTTCACAAATTAAATTCAAAGTTGTCAAGTCTCTTTTGGAAAACCCTATACTTACCGCGCCCAACACTGCTTGATTTCGGTGATCTAGTGGGAACCGATGCATTCAGTGTGGCGAGGCCGTTGACAGGAATAATAAAAAAGCTTGTGCTGTGATTTTGCAAGTGTTGAACAACATCTCTTGAGAAGAAGGTAAAATGTACCATGTTTGTGTATGTTGAAATCTTTGAACAGATCTAGTTACTACACAAAGGTGAAAGTAAATTGATCCCATTAAAGATTTAACGTGCTTAAGTATAGATGGATACAGAGCGTCATCTAGAAGTGTTGACCTTCTGGCGTCGTACAAAAAACAGGCAGCTATTATTGTGGTTGTACGTAAATGAGCGAATGGAGAACGAATATTGTATAGTATGTGTTCGACGAAATACTTCTATTTTTTATGGGACACTAGTATTTATTTTTTTTCCTCAATTTAGGATTATATTGGAACATTACACATCAAAGACGTTGCAGTAATTCCTGGCCCGTTTGAATTTTTTTTTCGGTTTTCCTTTTTGGGATTTGTTTTGCAAGACTGAGAAACCAGTTCTCTAATCTTGATTGGATACTCTTTGTCGGATATCAAAAGCGGCATCCACTTATTACCAACAAAACACAACGACCATTTAGAATCCCAAAAGAAGCAATACAATCCGCTCCAATTGACCTTTTCGCAATGAAATACGTTTTGTTTAGAAATTTTTTTCTCCAAGTGTATGATTTATGTACGACGACTTTTTTTCAATTTGAAGCCGTAATTGTTGCGCAAAATGTTAACGCATCATGGAAAGGTATAAAGATTTGTTGAATTCAGGGGAACATAATCAAATGAGTTTTATTACATATAATAGCCTCGTATAATTTTTAATGGCTTATTAACATTAATTTTCTATTATTTTTAACAGCTCAAGGACCTGACCTCACTTTCATTACTGGTCATTAAAGTATTATGTGGTAAACGACATAAAACATTCGATAATAAAAGTGATGTGAAGTAAATTAAAATAGAAAAAAAAACCTACCTTCGCTCCACGATTCGTCTCCGGATGTTTAGCATGATACATGCAAAAATATTTCCTATGTCCGCTAAGAGAAATTACCGTACCCACACAATTGCGTGGATTAATCCTTAAATCTCGTGACTCCGACAGAGACAAGCTCAACAACTCCGAATACCAACTGAGTCCCTTCTCAATCAACATATGGCCAAACATGAGAGTTTTATTATGTCTATACTTCCATACAGCTTCATGAAACTTTGGTATCAACTTGAATCGTGTTGGCTTATCCGTTATAAGGATAATAGTCCGACAGCCAGGCTTAAGGAGACGTACTAATCCATTATATTTTTCAGCTCTGAGTTCGTGAAGTTTCAGTTCAGGAACATACGTCTTAGCTTTTTGTGTTACTATAAATCAAATTTCATATTAAAATATACATACATATCAACTAAAATTAAATGTATCAGAAGAAATAGAACTCACTTCCATTGCTGTTTAGCTGTCCTTTAGCTTTTAAGGTCTCCTCTTCTGTTCGAATCAGATATACCATAACATAGCCCACAGTAAACATAAATGCGATTGTTCCCAACAACGAAAGCGTTGCCAAAATATGCTCCTGCTCGATATTGTCAATCATGTACTCAGTAAAGAATAGCAAATGTGAGATCGATCTGCCAAGTAATCCCTGAGCATGCTCGTCGAGGAGATCCTGCAGTAGTGCAAACAAATAGATTACATTTGATTTATGTTTATTTTGCTTTAAAACGACATACCTTAACAAAAGCTTCGTAGCTTAACGCTTCCGATGCTCTTAAGAGTCGCTGAATAGCGTCGTCTAATTTTTGCTTTGTGTGATTCAAAGTGTTTTCGTCTGATTCGTTTTCTTTCCGTTCGATGCCCAAGCGAGTTCCACTAACCCACTCGTATTTGATGTGTGATGTATCGCGACGCCAAATAATTACCAATCGCAGCAGTGTATCATCGGAGGAACCTTTGGACATAGCATTAACAAAGTCCGTTTGTTTATCCTAAAAAGAAAAACATTTAACTTTTTTATTGCTGCTAAGGAAATTAGAAAGACCAATTACTTGGAAAATATAAGCAAAACGAACACGCTCCGAACTGTACCCACTTTGTAGAGCGATTTGACGCAAGGCATTACGTGCATAATTATGAGCATCAGTATTTTCCGTCACAAGTATTACGCAAAGGCGTTTTCTTGGTCGATTCCACTCAGCCGGACACACACCTATAAAATGAGAAAGAACAAATATGGGTTACGTTTGTTAAATACTCAGTAAACTAATAAAAGGGTGAAGATTCTAAAAGCCTGATTCTAGGAAAGAGGATTTTGTATAAATGCATCTGATTTGCACCTTTCAATAAATCACCTTTTTGTCAACAGATGTCAGATCGACCTTTGCAAAGACCAGAGATCCACCTTCATTATATTTTTGAAGACAACCTACACACTTCTTTTATTTCCGACTTTGACAAATTTTATGGAAAGGACAACATTTCAGTTGCATGTTTGATTTTGGCATTCCTATCAAAATAGTGCGATTGCAGATGGTCATTTTCAATGCCAAAAAGTAATCAAAGAGTCTTTTCCATATCAGGATGTCTTAATATCTGGTGAGGTACTCATAAACAAAATCATTCAAAAAATCTACTTGCATGCCCTGGAATAACAATCTTAACCCTGTTAAAAAAAATTATATTCAATGCCGTCTCGAGATCTTTATCGTCACACAACATCCTGCAAAAGTCGCGCCACGTAAACTGGTGCTTACTGATAAATAACCAACACACTTGCGCTCAGTTTTCCTCGCCTTTTTTATTCTTTTATGGTTTAACCTCTTCTAGATCCAAAAAATTCTATTTTCGACACAAAAGCAACCGTCGTATTGATTCTATCGGCCAACGAAATGACTTTAAATCTTTTAAAAGATCTACATGCTTTTTATAAACTTCTACTTGCCCTTAGAGGCATTCTCGATACCAAGAATAGACCTTTATAATCACAATCCTGCTTTATAGAGCAGATGTCAGAATAGCAATTTTGGTCTAATCTGCATTGACCATAAATGGTAAACGAGAAATGCTCTGAGCATTAAATTTCATAGCATTTCAATTTCAATTTCATACTGCCTTGTTCCATCTGGTTGAAATCGAAGACTCTTCGGGCTGGAGCGTTGAAATCCTGGCCACTTTATGAGACTGAAATGCTTTTTTTTTATCAAGTCGATGTTGTTATATTTCGCAGAGTTCATTGTTATACCTTCTTTTCAAAAGGTAGTTCATGCAAACGAAACCAAAAATCACTCGAAACCAACAAGTACATCTTCATTCATGTGGCACAGAAGAAGGCTATTTACAAAGAGGCTCTCATTTACAACTGACAGTGACAGATAAATACGTTCCATCAATGATGTCAATGTGATCAGCATATCCAAATAGTTACACAGACTTGTTGAAAATTGTAACTTTGCTGTTGACATGCGAGTTTCCCGCTATTATGAGTATGCAGTCAAAGGCTTCCGGCCCTTACGAAGCAACGAGAGTTTTCTATTTTCATTTCAACGAGTTTATTAAGGATGTTGAAACTAAAAATACTTAGTCCTGCCATAAATTCTGTTACATAATTTCCAGCGCTTATCGTTCAAAACTTCTTGCGGTAATAGAACCGTTAACTTTTTTTCAGAACACATGCACTGATCAGTGAAGAATACTAGCCAGTTTGGTTTCAGTTTACAAACTATTAACATGGAGTGGGGCGTTAAAGAGAATCGAGTCGCGGTAATAGCGTTGAATAAGTGCAGAAAGAGTGCTGGCCAAATTTTTGAGTTGCTAAAACCACTCGGAATATCGAGAATAATCATTTATCTATTGCTCGCTTCGGCGAATTGTCTGGAGTGGAGGACAGGCCAAGAAGTGGTCGCCCGCGCGTCATCCGCACAAATGCAGTAGTAAAGGCAGTGCGTGAACGATTCGGAAAAATCCCTTTAGGAAGCAGAAGACCATGTCCAAACAATTGAATATATCAACCAGATCCATGTCTAGGCTGATATGGGATGATCTGCATATGAAAGCCTATCGTCGATCCACTGGTTGTCTTCTAACTCCTCAACTAAAAAAATTTGACTGGAAAGATGGGAGCGACTTTTGCAGTGGCACGCGGACAATGGCCAAGAAAACATTTTTATTACGAATGAGAAAATATTTACCGTGGCGGAAGTTTTCAACAAACAAAATGACAAAATTTATGCCATTTCATCTAAGAAAGCGAAAAAAGTTGTTCCAAGGGTTCAACGTGGACATCATCCCGCTTCCCTAATGGTTCGGTAGGGGGTTTCTCACCATGGTGTCACATCCCTCTATTTCTGTGAAAAAGGCGTAAAAACTGGTGCAAAGGTTTACCAATAAGATGTACTAGAGGGTGTTGTGAAGGCTTTGAACAATACCCTTTTCAATGAATACAGATGGATCTTCCAACAGGACTCTGCTCCAGTGCACATAGCCAAAACCATGCAGGAGTGGATCAGAGCCAATATTCCTGGCTTTATAGCCAGGGGAGTCAAGATCTGAATCCACCGGATTATGGTATGTGGCCAGCATTGGAGAACATGGCCTCCAAGACTCCCTCAGAAATTTGGAAAGCCTTAAACCAGCATGGAAACCGTACCTGCCGCTACAGCCCAATGGCCACTCAAGCGAAAAAAGTAGAAGTCGTAAAATACAACCGAGCCTCGTTTTTTAATCAATTAGGAAATAACTAAGACCCAAATCCACACAATATGTCTACGGGCTAGTTTAAATAGTTGGTACAGCGATCGATTAAAGGGATTGAATCGTGTTAAAATTGCCAAGTACCAGGAATTTAGAACGTCCAAAACCGAAGCCAGTTGGGATAAATATCGCGCCGTTAGAAACCAATATAAGGCAGAAATAGTAAAAGCTAAAAATATCAAAATCAAAAACCAAATCGCGAGAGCTACCGATCAAAAAGCAATGTGGAGGACCATAAAACTTAAAACTAGTAGTTCAACAAAGGACCTTTGCTTCAACGGAGTGAGCATAAAAGGTGATCGAAATATTGCAAATGAATTTAATAAGTTCTTTGTACAAAGCGTTGTGCAAATCAATCAGTCGATACCGTACGAGCAATTCACTCCAATCGATGTAACCTCAAACACAACCTTTCGCTTCCAACTCGTAAATTTGCAATCCATAAGGCAGGTGTTACGATTACTAAATCAAAAAAAAAAAAAAATAATTTCAATCACATCAGTTGTAAAATGCTAATCAACGCGATAGAGATAGTTGGCCCTCTATTTGTTCAACTAATAAATCAGTCATAGAAGGAGTCAATAGTTTTCCCCTGCGAAAAGATCAAAGGAACAACATTATGTGAGAACTTTCGGCCAATAAACGCACTACCAGTACTATACACCCTGACTGACTCGAACTGCAACCAACTTCAGACTGCTATAATTTCCAAACCGTTCATTACTGTGAGCTTAAATTTTATTATTTACAAGCCTTTTAAACGATTTGCGTCTCAGTTGTGTTGAAAAATTTTTATCCGCGATGGAATTCAAACGTGATAGTGTGATTGCTTTATATTTGGCTGAAAAACCACAAGTAGCTATCGTTAGAGCCCTCCAGCACCGGTTTGTGTCTCGAACCGTAGCTCGTTACCGTGATACTGGCAGCGTTGCAAAACGCCATGGAGGTGGTCATAAAAAAAATAGCAACATTGGCAGAAATGGTTCGGAAAGTGAAGGCTCGAATTGAGCGAAATCCGCGTAGAAGTGAAAGAAAAATGGCTCGTGAGCTCAACATATCGTTGGAACGGAAGCAACACATACTGAAAAATGAGCTTGGGCTCAAGCCATTGAAGTTACAAAAAGCACACGATCTTACACTGCAACAGAAAAAAGTGAGAGTCGAAAGAGCGAAGGAGTTGCTACGCTTGCACGAAGGTGGTGAGTTGCCGAATTTGGTTTTTCCGATGAGTCGCTATTTGTTATAGAGCAATATGTCAACAAACAAAATGACCGAGTTTACTTGCCAGAGAGGTCCTTCGAAAATTTACACCTTCGGACGACCACCAGAAAGCAGGCAACACCGATTGTGATAGTTTTTTCCGCCATAACCGCCGATGGTCGCTCTCCGCTCGTATTTTTGGACCGTGGCGTCAAAATTAATGCGATCATATACCGTGAAACTGTCTTAGAGGCAGTACTGAAGCCTTGGGCAAACAATCATTTCGCTCCAAGACCGTGGACATTTTAACAAGGCTCGGCACTGTCTCACAAAGGGCGCGTCAACCAAGATTGGTTAAAAAACAATGTTCCACACTTCATTTCTTCGACACAATGGATTGCAAATTCTCCGGATGCAAATCCGTTGGATCTTTCTGTCTGGGGTATTTTGAAGGCAAAGGATGGCACTAAAAAATACCAAAGTTTGGACCACCTCAAACAAGCCGGGAATGGGCCAAAATACCACAGAGCCATTTGCGTACAGCGTGCGATGCTTTTTTTCGGCCGTCTCAAGGCCATTATTCGCGCCAAAGGTGGACATATTGAAAACTACTGATACAATTTGGAAATTGATGTATTTTCCAACATTTTTTGCTTTGACACAATAAAATTTATTAAAAAATAAAAAAATTATAGCATTTTAAAAAGTTGCAGTTCGAGTCAGTCACCCTGTATATGAAAAAGTTTTAGGAAAAATAGTTCAAATTCAACTTGAGGAATACTTCGAATCAAACAATCTGTTTCTCGAAATTCAATCAATTGCTGTATTTTTAGATTTTAAAAGAACATTTGAAAAGATTGATAGAAGTATCAATGGTACCTTATTGAACAGCATTGAAACGACCCTTGGAGTACCGCAAGGTTCAATCCTTGGTGTCTTGCTCTTCATTATATATACAAACGACATAAATCAACAACTTAATTATAGCCAGGTTGCCCTATTTGTCCTATTATTTATAACAGGGAAAAATATTGATGAGGCTGAACGCAAGATACAAGAGGACTTACTTAGGTTAAATACATGTATAAGGGTAAACAAATTAAAATTAAATGTTAATAAATCCACATGTATGGTTCTTAAACATAAAATCAATATCAATCTTACAATAGAAAATGAACTAATTGAGCAAATAGAAAAAATAAAGTATTTAACATTAAGTTTACATGGCGAATATATCATAAAAAATTATATCTTATTGTGTGCAATAAGAATATTGTTCATCAATACTATTTATTTCATCTAATAGTACGACTGTTAAATTGAAACCTTTACAAAATAGAGCAATGCGTCTAATTTTAAAATGTAGTCGGTTGACTCCAATCAGAATGATGCTCGACGCTTTAATGTGGTTAAGTGTAAAACAAAAAATTTTATTTAATGTTTTAAATTTAATTTTCAAAATTAAATTCGATCTAGTACTAGAATATTTAAAAAAAGTATGTACGATTTGTAAGGGACTCTCAACCCTATGATTTGAGAAGTAGGAATGATTTAAGGTTGACGGCTTACCGGGAAAATGCTGTACAAAATAGTATTGTATACAAAGGTTGCTAATTTTTTTTAATTCATTACCACATTGTATAGTGTTAAGTATGAATGTAATTTTCAAACATTTAAAAGACTTATAGCCAATTATATCAGGCTCACAATCCCACATACCTAACTTTAATTTCCCTTTTTTCTTTGCTTTAATAACCATTACTATTGTATTGAATAGTACATTATGTACATTCATTAGGTTAAGTTTAGTTGTCAATATTTGCTAAATAAATAAATAAATAAAAAATAAAAATCTTATTTCTATCGAAAGGTCGGATAAACGATGATGAAATTTCTTTTAATAGGCACACTTCCTTTCTATCAAATTTTGAAAATGGGTGGAAGTATTCTGTCTTCTTAGTCATCACCTACGACCTTAAATAGGAAGGGCGTTCGAACCAGAAATTTCGTTGTACTTATGTTTAGATATTGCAGTCTAGGTCCTCCGCTTATTGTTCGAATGCATGTGACTGGTTTTAGCTCTGTACATTCCATTTGCAGGTCTAAACGTCGTTGTCTCTTTTTTTACTTTACAAGATCGTCACAAGAGTTGCGTTCTTATTAGTGGCTCATGGCTGCTTCCTATTAGTGTTGTTTTTACGCAGTGAGGTAATTTATCCCAGCCATAACTAACACGACGAGGTAAAAAAAAAATCACAAATAATACGTAGTTATACGAGTAGTTACAATATTTGTTGACGTACAACATATAACTACTGTGGTATAAAGACAAAATACGAAACAGTCAAGGGATTTTTACCAACAGACATAGGAGAGGTTCTTATAACAGAGAATTTTCAGTTCGCTTTTTTGGTAGAACAAGATATGTAACACAGGCACTTATCGGAGGGTATATCACTATGAACAACTAACATGAGCAAAGTCATGCAGATGCTTTCAAGTAAACCCTCAAACCAAAACCAATAGTGGAAAAACTCCAGGTTGAGGACATCAACTGATATGGCCATGTTCAAAGAAGGTCATCAAAAATTCAGGCCGAAAAGCAATGAAAGCTTAATTTTCACCTGAAGTTCGAAGAAGAGACAACTATATAACCTAAATCCAAAAACAGCAAATTTTCGGCCTCACCGACCAACAAATTCCTAAATAGAGTGTCACAATAGAATTGATTTTAGAACCAAGGTCAACCCCAAAATAAGTTCATATCATATTTGACCTGTTAATAAAAGATGATCATAGTGTCGAGTTGGCGAGAACCACTTCATGTGCATATGACATTTTACGATTGGTTCTCTTCCAAAATAACTTAAATGCACACTTCTTTCTTTCTATCTTCTACTTGGTGTTACAAAAACATATCGTTATTTTGAAGGACAATTTAATGCTGCGAAAATATCCACTCCCCAGCAAACAGTGGAACATCAAAGGAGAGGAAACTGGCTTTTCTATAATAGCGCCGGCATCTTCTCGCTTCGAATTGGGAGGTAATGCAATTGCCAACAGTATGAACGTCACGGACTGTAAATGCTGTGAGATCAACTAACCAAAGCTTAGGATATTTATATTCAATTGGAGGGCTGATATGTAGCAACTTTTGGAGTAAAAAGATCCTCCAGTAAACACATTACTTAACAATTCTGTGTGCCGATAATATGGGAACAAACATTTTTTTCATGCTTCCAGACTATCTAAAAGAAGAAAGAGCAATTCCCTTAGAATCTGGACAATAACCTTACCAAATGTTTCAAACTGATGTTGAAAAACCCGCAAATAAAGTACTTCATGATAGAACGCAGATTTGCATTCAGTAAACTACTAAATAACTTCAAAGAAAACCGGATGGAAAATAAATATAAGAATTTTGAAAGAGGCTTCCAAATAAGACTTTTGCGCAAGTCAGGCATACTAGAAACACATAGGTAGCAACTATATTGACTCTAAGGTAGATTGTCATATCAGGACCGGCTCACAACTAGCTACCAAAAATAAAACTACAAATGAGTAGTAATTACAACCATCCATAGTTGGTATTTGTCATTGAATGACGAGGCCATTATATATGGTGTCGCCTCCTTTAATTGCTTCAAATCATTTGCAACCGATGTATAGCATACATAAACATAGATGCTGCTAACTCTGACGAGAATTTTCTTTACTAGGATAACTTTGGGTTAAGTACAAAATCCATGGCGAACATGGAGAAATTACATATCAAAAAATCGGTGATGTCTTTTTGGTTCCAAGACCTTCAGGCCTATTAGTCTGAAGAGAAGCTGAAGAAGGTGGAATAGTTGGTTAATACCAAAGATAAGAAAAAAATGGATGCATACCAATTAATGCCTATGATCTTGGAGACTGCACTTCAAAATTACACTGATAAATCTCGTTTCTCTCGAGATCCATATCAAAGACTACACTCTAAAAACCATTTTCTATTTTCTATTTTTAACACATTGGCTGCCAAAGCAAATTTGAGAAAATTTCATGGGGTGCCAACACAAAAAATTTCATTAATTGTACTTTTGATCAAATAAAACTACAAACGATTGACATAAAATACATTTGGGATGTATCCTGGACTTCCAGGGCGAATTTAGTCCTGGCTATCATAATTGATAGCCACACTTTCTGTTTTTATTTTTATTTATTTGTTCATTTTTAATATTTTTCAGACAACATCGTCTAAGGTAAGGGCTTCCATTAAAAATTTGGTCCTTGTAACCAGAACTGCAAGTTGGATGGCTCTTCAGTATGCAGTTAGACTAAGCGAACGTTTCTTGATATCTCTAAAAGAATTAGTAACATTGTTGATCCCTCTGCACGGGATAGTGAAGCCATCTACATTCGTTCTAATACTTTGTAAAGCAAAGATGACTCTTCCGCAGATCCAGTATTGTTTCCAGAAGAATCGAATTATGACGATGGTAGCGATGATGATTTCGAGGGGGATAACGTATCACATCTCTTAGAAGCTATAGCGATTGAGGAAGAACGAGATGACCTAAATGCACTTCTTGATGATAATGAGGAGGAAAATATTTCCACAGGAAACACAAACATTTTGAATTTGTGGGCAGATTTGGTTTGCAGGTACAAATTTCGCCTGAGAGCACGCCTCTTGATATTTATTCCAAAATAGTTCACGTAGAAGTGTTGGAGATGATATCAAAAGAAACCAATCGATATGCGGAACAAAACATAAGTATTCGCTCAAGATCAAGATACAGCCGACTGAATAAATGGATTGAAACAAAGCCGGGAGAAATAAAAAAATTTCTTGGATTGATTATGTACATGGAACTTGTTCCCCTTGTCGCATTGAAAATTATTGGGAGATGGGTGGGATCTATGATTTCAAAATTCCACGTGCAATTATGCTCCGGAACAGGTTTCAATCTTTGCTCTCATATTTGCACTTTAGCAACAACGAGACAACAAATAAGTCCGACCGATTGAGGAAAATCAATGGTCTGATGGAAGTTGTACAAAACAATTTTCAGAAGACATTTTACTCAATGAAGGTAGACGCTTATATAGACAATTTTTTTATGAGCTACGAGTTGGCAAAGGAATTGCTGCAAAATAAGACACATGTTGTTGGAACACTAAGGGCAAACAAAAAAAATATACCAAAAGATGCCCTTCTCGCTAAATTGGCCAGAGGGGAATTTATATCTCGGGAAGTTGAAAATGGAATTGTAATTTTTAAATGGAAAGACACCCGTGATGTAAGAATGCTGTCTACTAAACATGCCCCTGAAATGCAACCCGTAAGACGTCGAAATCCATCCGTAAAACTCACTGTTTTAAGGTCAAATAATAAACGTGGAGCTTCCTTCAAACCCGCTGCGATACCTGCCTATAATAAGGGAAAATCAGGGATTGACTTGTCTGATCAGATGGGTTCGTATGCCACTACTCTAAGGAAAGGTATCAACTGGTATCGAAAACTAGGCATAGAACTTTTATCGGGAATATATATGTATCAAAAGAATTGTTCGTTGTTTTTTAAAATATACTTTTAGTTGGAGCTAGGCTTCTTAAATTTTGTGAAATTGTTTATTTATAATTCTATTTGAAATAAAGTTTATGAAATGAATTATATTATAACATTATATATAGTTTTTCTTTCAAAATTATAACTATCTAACAATGGCCTAACAATTTTGGTCATAATTCAGTAAGTTTTCCTTACTTGCTCAAACCAAAAACGTTTATATTATCGTAAGGTGCCAAGCAACTTTGCCCCATACCGAATTTGTACATAATGTCTATCACTTCTGAAAGCTAGAGCCTTAAATTAAATTATAGGCGGCTATCATATTTGATAGCCATGGCACCCTGGGAAACATCACTGGCTATCATATATAATAGCCATGGCAGCCAATGTGTTAAAGCAAATGTTCTTTAGAATAATTGATCCTAGTCTCGCGAACCTCGAGCGTCTTTTTATTTTGGTTTTATGGACTTGTCCAGTTAAGCGAAAATACGAGTTTCCCTTTACTTAGAATTAGCTTCGATCAGAATCTAACCCAGGAAAGCAATGCGATCAGATTTTCATAGATTTTCACTTATCAAAGATGTGCCGCTGCATCTGCGTTTCAAATGAAGACAATGGGGACGAGATGTCTACACCTGTAGCGGAAGCAATGCTGCCCTTATAGCACTTCTTGATACTCTTACCACTTTCAAGTTAGTTCGAGAATGCAGTTTCTATTAACGTGGTTGAAAAGCTGAAGTCATTAAGCCATGTCGGGTTCTCAGGAATTAAATTATTCTGAGGGAAATTAAATCGCCGATAAACTTGTCAGGCATTAAGACTTTTCTTGGACGAATTCTAAGAACCTGATCTTGCCTGCACCCGCGGTAAGGGCTTCCATTAAAAATTTAGTTCTTGTAACCAG
Organism: Volucella inanis; assembly: GCA_907269105.1. NCBI lineage: Eukaryota > Metazoa > Arthropoda > Insecta > Diptera > Syrphidae > Volucella > Volucella inanis. The sequence continues at coordinate 203,520,108 of OU026153.1, read as the reverse complement.
AACTGCAAGTTGAATGGCTCTCCAGTATGCAGTTAGACTAAACGAACGTTTCTCGATATCTCTAAAAGAATTAGTAACATTGTTGATCCCTCTGCAGGAGATAGTGAAGCATAAAATGTAATGACACAACAACCCTCATTCGATTGTATACATATTATCGACGTATAGACAACAAAGTGTACCATACACCGCGATATCATTCAAATAATCAAAGTATAAATGTAGATTTATAGGTTATTTGAGAATACGCGGTTCTAGGAATACAAAACATAGACCGCCGTTAACAGTCTGCATATCATTTTAAATTTCACATTCCCTTAAACTAGGTATATTTAGGTTCATTTGCTAAACCTATTCTAAACAAAACTTACCTTCTAGCATTTCCTGTGAAGACAATCGCGGCAGTGCCAAATATTGATTAGCCGAAATGACATTGTTCAGTGTTTGTGTTGGAATATCCGACATAGATACACTGGCAACTGGACGGGTCGAATCTTCGTTGAATATCAGCAATGTGTCTAAGCTCGGATGGACCTTATAACGTTCCTGAATGCCTTTGGTATCTTTGGAACTTAAGTGGACAAAACTTAAAACAGTAAATAGGAAACGGAAATACGAGTAAAAACCAAAAACCAAGAAAAACTCAAACTCAAAAAACAAAATTCTCTTAATCTTACCCAAATGCAACTCGATGACGAAATGCAAAGGCAGTGATTAAATACCTCAATCGAGGCTGTGGCCTTGGTTCCATAACAATCGCCCGAACACGATTATCCATCCAGCCATTGAGAAAACTATCCATTGTCTCATCGTTGATGTTCTGAATTAGCTTGTATGGCACTTTCTTTCGGATAAATTCTTCAAAGAATAGAAAAGGATTTCAATTGAAAGAAAATATTCACTCACTGCTGCAAAGCCAACCACTTACCGACAATTTTCTGAACACTATAGGTGCTCTCCCTGTAAATGTAACTGTGACCGTTGAGAACAAGAATAATATTTGGCACATCGTCAACACCCACTTTACGCAGAAGCATTTGTTCGTGTGCCGCATTGATGGTGGCAAATGTAATTCCTATTCAAATATAACAATGAGAAAATTAACTCTACACACATCGCAACTAACAAACCTAATGGCTCGAGTGCATCAATCATCTTTTTGAATACCCCCACCGCTCGTATGCACCGGAAACACCAATCATTGTAGAACATCAATATGTGCGGCACTGTAGCACTCTTCGGGATGATGGTTTGTTCGAAATATTTCGTCGTCACCGAGAGTTTATGATACAAACTGATGTCCTGATCAAAGTGGAAGCGTTGGCCGAAGAACTCTTCAAATGGATCCGGTGCAAAACGTCCATAATGACTGTAGTCATGTTGTTGACGGAACATGTGCGAATCTTCGTTTGTGATGCCATGCTGATCGTAGACTCGTCGTCTGTCTACATCGCTGAGCAGCTCATATGCCTGTTTGATTTCGACAAACTTTTGCTCTGCATCTGGATCACTGGATTTATCTGGATGCCTAAATTTATTACACCCAGTTATAGATAAAGTTATTATTAATTTCATTTGGGGAATGATGTTAAATTTTTTTTTTTTTTTTTGGACTCACCACTCCTTTGCTAATTGTTTATAGGCACGGCGAATCTCTTGGGTATTTGCATGACGATTGACTCCAAGAATTTTATATGGGTCACCAAGATTGGCAGTGACTGCACTGCCACAAATGAAAATCACGAGAAGAACGATGGTATAAATAATGTATTGCCGTGTGCCTGCAGCTCCATAATGCATTTTCCGTCGTTCTGGAATTCCCTGGATAATCGAATTCAGTGGTCAATGCACTTTTGTGGCAGCAATTTTTAATGAATTCACCAAGTGTCACGGTTCTTGAAATTATGTCAGGCAATAGTGATGGTATTCTTAATTGCTAATGAAAAGAATTCCGGATAGGAATCTTTTTGTTTTTGCCAAAAAGTGAATTTTTCGCAGGGTATCGATCTTTTTTTTACACTGCACTTGAAAGGTACGTACCAACTGACAGCTGCGAATGAATTTTTTTTTATAATTTGTTTGACAGCAATGCAGCAGAATGTTCAACCGAGCGTCGGACGATGAACTCGGGTCTGTTCAACATATAGAATGTGGATTCGTGAATGTCTTTTTAATTGATACATAGAAAGAATAAAATAGTGTTACTTCTCGAATTTGATTTTAAATCAAAATTCGTGAAAATGAAGGCTTAGTCTACTAGGAACCACATTCCAGAGACGTTGAAGAAGACCTCGGTTTTTTCGGCCAAAAATTGTTTTACTGTCATTTGCAGAGATCGGAATAGGTTGTCCAACATCAAGAGAAAATGGCGCGTAATCTAAATTTCATAACCCAAATCAACAATTTTTTGAACGATTGTTCTTGCCAGTGATTTTGCGTTGTCGCTATGAGAGACTTAATAATTTTTTTTTTTTTTTTTTTTTTTAGCAAAACTTAAACGTTTGTTCTATGATACATTTGTATGTTGAAATTATCAAGCTGAGTACGACTACGATAACAATCTGAATTCCCCTTATTTATTTAGTTTAAGTAGCTCATAGTAGACTTGCGGTCCCATTAACAATACAGCATTACATTCTCCTGAATGCAGACCCCCCCGAAAAGCCACTCTTTCTAAAGAGCAAGCCCTTGCAGTGCATTTAGTTAGCGAAACAAAATATAAAATTAGGCACAGAAGATTTGATATAATAAGAAGAAACCTACCCAACTCCATACAATGAGCTGGTGTTTCGATCTCCATAAGAGAGGTTTGCGATTGAAAAAAGCGTACAACAGTGTAATGCGCCGGTTCCAGGTGCTTGGGCCATTATCTGCACATGTGCGTTGGACACCCTTTTTCAGAAAAAATACAACTAACAAGAGGTTTAAATCGATTATGGCATTTTTTTTGAGATCAAAGATCCTCAGGGCAAGGTAGAGGCAATTGGATCAATTTTCCACCCATGGTCAATGACATCTTTCGCCCTGTAGAATCTTGTTATTGGCCCCAACCGCGACCTGGAGAATTGAAGATTTTAGCACAATTTCTACCTACGAAATGAAATGGATATCTGGCGCTTCGAGAAGCCAGGTTTCACTCAGTTCAGTGATAAAAATATGGCAAAACATGTCATCATGTTCACATGTGTGCGGTAGACATTTAACCACACTTTTTAATAATACGATGAATATGTTAATGCAATCACCTACATACATATATCACGAGAATGTGCGCTTTCACAGCTTTATTCCTCAAGTAGCGTTCCTCTATTTTGATAGAATTGTGTAGTCATCTTACCGATATTCGGTATAAAGGTGGATATATAATACTCACAATACGGGGTCTAAAATCTTTTCCAAGCCAATAAATCAGGCACCTGTGCCTAGTTAGTCGGTTTTGTTCCATAGGATATTTTTATCTCTTCTGAAAATTGGATGCATCACTGCCATTTTCTAATATGCTGAATAAGCTTAGATTCGAATACTCTGCGGGCCGAAGCATTGGTGCCCATTCGTTCTACATGTTATAGCCATATCAGGCGACTAATACGCAGTTTTCTGACCAAAGCCAATCAACGCAAACGGGACTTTTGATATTTTCGAAAGAATTTGACCTCGAAACGACTGTGGATATCTTGACGCCTTTTTGATAAAGTAGAACTGGGGTGATCAAGGTCTTATATAGAGTCTCCTTAGTTTTTAGGAATAGGCCTTACAATAGGATAAGCAATTGGGTAGCCTTTTTAGCCCAAAAAAACAACGATTGGAAAGAGTGACTGTGACGTTCTGTCCAATTTGTCGTTGTTGTGTGTCTCTTCTTGTTTTTTTTCGCGCAATAACGATTTCTCAATGTTTTCGATCACGCACTTCCCGTGCTCTTTTTTCTTCTTCTAGAGAAGCCGATGTACTTTTCGTCTCTTCTGCCAGTACAACTCACGAGCGGTTCTTGTCTTTCGTTGCAGCGCCGCTTTGTAGACTTCTTGTTTAGGTGCTTTCTGGCATTTTTCATCAAACCAGGCATTTCTTAGTGGTGGTCGGGTGAAACCCATCACTGTCTCTGATGGCACGTTGGCAGCGTTACCACTGATCTTCGGTACTTGATACTGGCGGCATAGAAGTTGTTGAGAGATTTCGGGATACGCGTTTGGCCAATATTCTGGCTGTCTCTTGCGATTGCTGCTTTTCTACGTTATATGTTCTCATCGTAGTTCTTCTTTGTTATGGCGCTTCAGAAATTCGCATTCGGACTTTGGCTGCAGTAAGGTGGTGACCCGAGTCAATGTTAGTTACCTGGAACTTTCAAGAATAGTGAAGGCATGCCTTACTTTTATCGCAAAATGATAAATTTGATTTAACATTTGACAATCCGGAGATGGCCATGTTTCCTCGTTTATATTGAAATGAAGAAACCAAAAAACTTAAGACATGCTGAGGCATTATAAGTGTGTTCATATCCACTTGGATGTTAATGGCACAAAGTCAATAAGCCCAAGCCCTACGTTGTGTCGTGTAGGCTATACTTACAAACTATTCTACCAAAGATGCCCTCCTGGCATTGAAATTGGCTGGTACGATTTTAGGGTCATACTTCGGACATTGCTCATATGTCTTGCCGAGGAGCTCGTAGAAACATTCTTTGGTGGCTTCAACCTTATACTCCGTTATTAGGCTTATGTTAGCCTAGTTGCTGATTACCATAAGGCCCTTGTTCACTTATCGGAAGCTCAAGACTACACATGTGGCAAAACCGCATCCAAATAAGCGCTGTTTCTTTTCTCTATAGCAATCACCATAGTACGGGTCACATAAAAAAGGTCTCCGCGGTTTTTTTGCACATTTTTGAAAAAAAAAATTGTCCTTATTCAAAATCAATTTCAATCAAGTACATGTCAGCCATTATTATCTGTGACCTTTTGCCATTTTCCGGGTAGCTTTATAATTCCATCGGTGTAGAATTTCTGTGGTTAATCAGCGAAAAACTTGGCCAAGTGATTTTCACGGGTCTTCGGTCGGCCAATTTTTACCATTAAGAGAGTTTTGCAAAGACCGAAACAAATGGTAGTCATAGGGTGCAAGGTCCGGCATATACGGTGGATGCATCAAAACCTCCAAACTCAGCTCTGTCAATTTGTTTTGGGTCATCAAAGATGTGTGCGGCCTAGCATTGCCATGAGGGAAGACAACTTCCTTTCTGTTGTCTATTTTTTTTTTTTTTTTTTTACCTTCATTCAAACAGTCGAGTTGTGCATAGCAGCTATTAATAGACAATTCCCTTCCAATCCCACCAAACACTCATAACCTTCTTTGCCGTCAATCCAGGCTTTGAAGTCGTTCGTGGTCGGTCACCGGCTTTTGACCATGATTGCTTGCGTTAAATATTCTCGTATTCAATCCATTTTCCATCGCCCATATGGTTCCATTTCGTTACGTTTCAGCAGCGTTTCACTGATGGTTATTCGGTCAATTAAATTTCTTTGCGGTAATTCAAGTGGCACCCAAACATCGAGCTTCTTTGAGTAGCCTGCTCGTTTTAGATGATTTTAAACTGTCATACGGTGAATGTTTAGTGCCTCCGCTATCTCCAGACAGCTTCCGTGCCGATCTTGTTCCATCAATTGCAAAATTGTATCGACTTTTTCTGTGACAGCCCGACTAGTACGACGTGCATCTTTTACATCGAAATTTCCGGAATGGAATCGAACAAACCACTCTTGGGTCCGGCGTTCACTCACAGCATCGCCCAAGGTCGCCCATTTTTATCCAAGACCAGTTGGTTCGTCACATATTTCAATTGTGAATCCTATGACGACGAAGGTGTTGCCATTTTAACATGCGTAAGAGTTTACTGATGCAGTTACCGAGGTCCAACACTGGGAAGAAAGGCAAGCACTTCGCTACGATCTTGATTGTTGCGCTGCTGAACCAATCCAAGTTATAGGACAGTCGGCAGTTTCCCGATCATTCGTCACGCAGGCCACTTATGTACACTTCATGAAGAGTAACTACTCAAGCTTCCATTTCTTATGCTAATATGTAACTATTAAGAAGTCGTCATCATCAACAGCTTTTCTGGATCTATGTATACTTGCTATTGCTTGTTATCCCCCGCCTATTAACCCAGTCAATGCAAAACGTTATGCTGAACCAAAAAATCGAATAGTAGGATCCCTTATGTATGTTACCCATAACTCTGTGTTTGACGTTAAAATTTCCGCCTTACAAAAGTTACTTGCACTCCAGGATAAATATTACAGTTTCACAATTTTAACAGTATCTCTCTTAGTTCGATTCTAATCAATGATCCAACATTTAACGAAAAGACCTTTAGGGTTCGTATCTATGACGTTTGGATGTGCGTTAGTCCTACACAGGTGCACCCGTGTAGTCATCTGATCCATCTGACGTGATAGCAAACGTGTGAAATACAGCTTCCAGTGGTCTAGATACATGGGCTTGCGAAGTAACCTGCACTTACCATACAGACCTCCTTTATTACTAACTTAATTGATTCACGAGCGTGCGAAAACTCTATTAAGCCGGTACGACGGCAGTTTTATAAACTCTTATTTATGACGGCCGCGTACTATCCCGTTTGCCAACCAGTGGTCGATGTCCGACAAGGCGTTCAATGATGGTGCCGTATTTTTTCTATTTTTTTTTTATAATCCCGCGCGCGCACCAAGGGGATTTGAATACACTTTTACTGGTTTTCTCCAGGACGCGGGCGGGTGGTGTAGTAGTTTGAAACTCAGGTGTATTAGGTTTCGATATTTTTACCAGAGGTGGTTGTCAAACTGGACGGGACAAGCAGGTGCGTCCTCAACCAGTGGGTCTCGTTCGTTACATTTAGCCCAGCCAGCAACCACTCCAACATCAGTGTTATGACTTCATGTCAGTTAACGCCGACAGGATTCTCATATAACGACATAAAAATTCTACGAAGACTTTTTCAGAGAATTGACTCGCACGGGATTCGAACCCGCGACCTTCTACTTGAGGAGTGTATGCATATACCACTACACCACGGCCACCCCTGTATGATAAAAACCCAGAATCCCTATCTTTTACATCAGTCAACATTGTACACAATCAATGATGAATAAAATTGACTCGCAATGGCAGAACTGAGAACGTTATTTTCATAATCAATAAGTTTCAAAAAATTGCCCATTCAATATTTAATTTGTTGCCTAATTGAGAAGCAAGCCATGGACAAATACCAAACGCACATAAAAAGTATATAAAATATAAAGACAAAATTTTTTGAATAAAAATATTTTATTCAGGCCTCAGATGTTAGTGTGGTCATTGTTTTTTTCTATAATAAAAAATCACTTATACGGGAACGAGGTGTTTAAGCATAAATTTCGCGTTGCACCTTCTCCCAGGCGGCCATTGGTCCATGTTCTGGCCTGTATTTGACGTTGCAACCATCTTGAGCCAAACGACCGTCATCACGGAGTTCCTCATAACGCTCACGATCGTATTTGGTGAATCCCCACCTCTTTGAGACGTAGATCTGTAAGGAAAATAAGATTTTCATTAGTCAAATTTCGGAAGATTCGTAGAAACACCACCTAAATAATAGATAGCAGCTGTAATATATTTCATTGAGAATGGTCTCGATGTCGGGCGAGCCACCTCACCCATAAAATATATTTTTTGCTCTTTCCTCTCCTCGATTTTGATACAACAAACAATCGAAGTACCAATTTATTAAGAGGAGGGAGCATAAATAGCTTTACAAAGGTATGAATGTATCATACATACATATAGTTGGTAGTTAGAGGATTGTCATATATTTTATTGAGAATGGTCTCGATGTCGGGCGAGCCTCCTCACCCATAAAAATATATTTTAGTCTTTCCTAGCTCGTTGGTAATACAATAATCAGATGCTGTATTAACGTATTTAAGAGCTGGGAGTGATGCAATGTGCGCGGAAAGGAAAACGAAAAATACGTAATAGGGAAATATGCTGACCCAAAGGTATAGATCCAAGTCTAGTCACAAAAACTGGTACGCCAAGTGCATTCTATGTGGATAAGGTATCAATCTCTTATTGAGTGCCAGTTGAAATGTAAAATTGTCGGAAAACAGTTTTTGGCTCTAATTTTTTACAATCACGGAATGGGGCGATACCAAAAAGGAGTTCGAGACAAAAGATATTATAAAGACTCAGTGAGCCATCACCAATCCGACGAAAAACAATGATAGAAACAAAAAAAATCTTGTCGGGGAATCCCCAATTCCGAAAATAAAACTTGGCCACCATCTCGCATTCCTAATGGTATGGTGACGTTTATGAAGGACTTCAAAAAAAAAAAAAAGTCCACCAACAAGTTCTGCACGTACCAACCATATGTTGGTCCAGTTCACAAAGCAAAAATCATTTGCCTTTCGCTCAATAACAGTGTTCAGATGGAGCCGACATTGAAATATTGAGTGTTCAAGGCGAACCCTTGTCTGAGATGTGGACAAATTTCCCAACCATGTGTGTTGGTTTGATTGTTTTGAATAAGGCGTTCTACGAATTGTGTTGCAAATTGGAATATATTAATTCAAAAAGCAGTGTTATCGATTGTGGGGTCATAAGAAAATATCACTGCGGCATTCCAAAAACTGCTTCCGCTGGTACGCCTGACTTACACCCTGATATCTTGAGGTTAACAAGAAGTGATCTTTGATATAACTATAACTGGTGTTCCGATTTCGTTGTCAACTAATCGCCTTAAGAATCTTTACAGTTTTGTCTTACTAGCATGGTATGCAAAGCTAGAACATCGGCTGCTTGTAAAACATGAAATCGACTTTGGACTGTAAGTCGCAAGACATAACAGAATACAAACATCCCAGCGAAATGCAGGTGCCGATGATACCATGGAGCAGCTTACATCAAGCTGTAACGATTCATAATTTTATTTAGTTGTGAGGGGTGTCGCTGAAGATAATCACTAATATTTTATGGGATGTCGTGTCTGTATGGCCAAATATAACGAAACACTCGTAAATTCGAAAGCACAGATGGGTGAACTTTATTGCTACCCTTGATTCAGATAAAGCACAATACGCATGTATTGATGGAGGAATTATCACGATGGAGTCAATGGCGATGCGACAGGCAGGTCGAGCTATAATATAAACTTAATTCAGCTTTTTTTGATATACTTGGGACTCAGAGCATGTGAAGAGTGAACTTCTGACAACACTACTTGTTGTGAAGTGCCAAAAAAACGCCGATCATGGATGACCTTACCTTGCGACTCCCGCAAACGAGAAACAAGCAACGACTTCGACTATACTAGGTGGAGTGAAAAGTAACTTCCTTGACCGCCAGAATGCGCTGCTACTGCAAAAAAGGTTATGGTGACTTGAAGTCCGTTCATATTTAGCCAGACATGCCAAATTTCAGTGCGATACTGTCTTTAGTTTTGTTTGGACAGCTGATTGTTGTTGCTTGTTTGGCATCATGTTGAGATGGACAAAAACGATTTTCGTTCTCTCATTAAACATTATTTTTTGAGAGGCAAAACGGCGAAGGAAACAAAGGAAAAGTTGAATAAATATTATGGGGCTAATGCTTCGTCAGATTACACCATCAAATATTGGTTTCGAGAGTTTCGTGGTGGCCGCAACTCTCGAAATTACCGATCAAGTCCGCAGCGGCAGGCCCTCCGATGCGGCTACAGAGGACAATGTCAAAAAAAATACATGAAATGGTGTTGACTGACCGGAAAGTGAAGGTGCGTGAGCTAGCAGATACCACAAAGATTAGCACTGAGCGCACACGCCATATTTTGGGCAATATTCTGCATATGAAAAAGTTATCCTGCCGCCGGGTGCCGCGCATACTCACTCCTAACCAAAAACACGAACGCAAGAGCACTTCGAAAGAGTGTTTGGACTTGCTGATGCGGAATCGGGAGGACTTTTGGCTTCGATTGGTAACTGAATAAGTGCCCGGCAATGGACTAAAGCCGGCACGAGTGCTCCGAAGCGGCCGAGGGAGGCTCGATGGGTCGGAAAGGTTATGGCGTCGGTTTTCTGGGATTGTCATGGCATACTCTTCGTGGACTACCTCGAAAAAGGAAAAACCATCAACATCGAGTATTACTGTTACTGTTACTGTTACTCTGCTACAAAGCGTATATCCTATTCATACGAGATGTGCGAAAGAATATGCTGGACAAGATAGATAAAATATTGTGAAAATTTCTATTGAGATTTCTATATGGAGCAGAAGCAGTCCCTATTTAGGCGTGGTCATGAGTCTAATTGCAACCCTTATATGTGATCACACCCGTATAGCGTAATAGAACGACATTATCGACTTTCTGCAAGCATTTCGAACAGACGTATGAGCAATACCCAAACCACGGTCGTCTTTTTGTTTGAAAAGCAGTGCATCTTTGGCGGTAGTTGAAAAACACAGCCTACCTGACGCGACAAACGAAATTTGGCTTAAATTAGCCGAACTCTTAATTAACACACATTCCACACGCCAATATATCAATTTTGGTCGGCCCAAAACACAGCTTTAGTATTCTGGATGCCTAAGTTTTTCCGAGAAGCCAACAGCTTAGACTGCTTCCTCATTGTAACCAATATGTGAATGCGGGTGTCCTGCACGATTGAACGAATACCAGAGTATGACACTTTGAAAAAATTGCGCGTCGAAGAGCTACAACTCCTAGACTGAAGAACTTTTAATTTTGAAGTCCTATACTTCCAGAATAAAGCGTCGAATACCAGTGGTGAGACTTTCACCAAACCATTAAATACGAATTGATGTATTAGGTTGCTTCCAACCACAACAAAACCTGTGACTCAATGAGTGCTGACAAGCGCATAATTTAGACAAGTGAGGCTCTGTGATTCCTCATCGTAATAGAACATACGACTACAGACTTAGGCAAATATTCTTTCAACAAAAGATGTCCAACACCAACAGCTTAGACAACATACCAGAACAGAAAACGAAAACTCTGTGATAGTAAAAGGCTTCGTCTAGCTGGATCCGCTGTAAAAAACAAACAGTCGCTGTTTCTTAGGACTATAATGGCAACTGGGAAATAAGTCCTTCACATGAACTGTTGTACAAGAAAATGTAGACTTCGAGATAATAATTCTTCGAATGACTGCCTTTCCACTCTGCCTAAACCTAAAAGAAAGACTTGTGAATGCTTCGGACGTATTATAGATTCGCCTTAAAGTTGGATTGACCATTGAAGTCGTCTGGCAACTGAAAAATTTCGACTATGATCGTATGGATCATAGACGTACTTGCACGTACAGATCATACACTTTGTGCAATAATCCTACTTCAACCCCGTAAAAGGGGCACTCGATTTGTGGCTAACACTGGAGCAGCATTGGGCAAGCAAGAAAGGCATCTAAGAAACTTAAATCACACATCACTCAGCTTTACACGACCAACTCCAAGGTCACATTGCTTCCATTCATAATTTGATCTACAAACGCCAACAACTACGTCTACTTTTACTTCCGCATTTAAGAAAACTTACCTTTTGACGTCCTGGGAACTTGAACTTAGCACGACGTAAAGCCTCAATTACTTGAGCCTTGTAGCGATCGCTGGAGCGCACCGACATAATTGGCTGTCCAATGTGCACACGAGCCACGGTACCTTGTGGTTTACCAAAAGCACCTCTCATTCCAGTTTGGAGCCTGCAAACAAAACAAAATCCATCATTAACCAGGGAACCTGAACATTACACATTCACTTTTGACATCATCAACAATCAGGAAGAATGTCAAAAAGTGAGTAATCATCGTAATGAATCATAACCCAGTGCTCGAAGCAATTTCATCATTTCGAACGAATACTTGAGACCACACAGAAAACAAGTGCAACTCACCTATCAGCTCCGGCGCACGATAACATTTTGTTGATGCGAATAACGTGGAATGGATGCAGGCGCATACGGATGTGGAATTGATCCTTTCCGCAGTGCTTTACCAAATACTTGTTGCAGCAAATACGTCCAGCTTCAAGGGCTTCACTGCTGAGCTGTTCATATTCGTCCGACACCAAGTGCACACATAATGGGAAGTCCTCGACCGTAGCCTTCTTCCTACCCAAATCGAAAATACGGATTTTTGGATCTGGAACACCACGACAGAACCGCGACTTCGGGTATGGTTTGTTTTTACAGTAACGATAACTGAAGGGAAGATTTTTTACACATTATTAAGTCACTCTTAGGAGAATTCGAAGACTTACCATCTTGCGGGACGACGACCCATTTTTGGATCTGAAATCACAGAAAAATAAAAATAGTATTCACTTAATAACTTGTATCACAGATGAATGGTGATTTGAGCAATTTGATTTGAACATAATTATGAGAAAGCATTTATATTAAATTGTGGATGTTTGGGGATGAAGCTGGTCTGACATACCTTCTCTTCAATGACCTGCAAGAAAAAGAAGGGAACAAGACGTTGACAACCGGATGTTGTTAGATTGGATGATGCGCCACGGCTTGTCAGAGTGGTGAGAACAAGAACTAAAATTAAATCCGTGCGTTCGGAAATGCAATCAAACCAAGTATATTGAAAAGATTTATTGTTAACAACTACCGAATGATGAAAATTTAGCCATTTCGCTGACATTAAATTGGAATTAAACTACAAAAATCGTAATGTGTAGGTCATTCTTTTGAGATATGTGTTGCTAGTGGTTTTTATCGAATGGAATAGCAGAAGACTCAATCATTGTGGAAGGGAGAATGGGAACTTTTAGCGAATATTCTAATAAAAGGGAAAAATATATGAAACGCTTGATGATTGAGAACGTCCTCGAGCATCCTTCAAGATGTGCAAGTCAGTGCGGATTCCTTATCCTTAAAGTAAATAGTAAATTGTATTTGTATTAAATAAAGCGATTGTATTGTATTGTATTGTAGGAACAAGTTCTATAATTTTTACCCACAATTCAAAAGAAAAATCTACAAAAAAAGTTCAAAAAAATCGATGACAAATTTCAAAGAGTAGGGAAGAATGTTGATGACGAATTCTAAGAGTTCGAAAACAGAAACTGCGAGAATGTTCTTTAAGGGGTACAAGGAGAAAAGTGTTGAAGACTCCCTCAATCTATGGCCAGACCTCATGGTCTACGTATAAAAAGCAGTTCGAAATGCTTTTAAGCTTTAATGGCCAACCGATATAATAAGGAGAAGTGAGTCAGTAAAATTATTGTAAACAATTAATATAGAAAATCATAAAGACTACGAGTATATTGTTTTATACAAACTATCGAGAAACGGTTTGAAGATAGCCACATGCAGGAGATTTGCAAAGTCCAATTACAAAGCGGAATGCAGAAATAGCAAAGGACGTATTCATCAAGGGAATCGCAGATACAAAGCTACAGTCAGCAGAAAGGATGGGCGGGAAGAACCTTGGCTCTGGCGATGGAGTATCCAATCAGACCTCCAAATGAACACTTTTCATCTGGAACGAGACACCGCGGGGGAGACGAAAAATGCGCTGCTGAATTGTGATAGAAAAGGCCATCTTCAAAGGCAGTGTAAAGAATCGGTGCGACGCAAAGGCTACCCTCACTGTGGTAACAAGCAAATAGAGGAAGAAACCGACAGTTCGGTCAAACTTCCCGAAGCCATAACTCGAGAAATGCCTAAGCATCATCTGCGCGGAGCAGAAGCTGGCAGCAGGAGTTGATGACCACAGGATCATCGCCCAAGTTTCGCTGTCAAAACGATGCTATGAAAGTCTTCTGGTAGAAGTAATTACTGGTAAGAAAAAATAGATGGCAACAATAAACAATAAGGTACTACGGCCTCAATCATCAGGAGGGATGTTGGTTGCATTACACCAGCAGTTGTAGCACTCGAACAGCTACGGGAACAACTATTAGAATATATGGTGAAGTCCGCATACAAATCCAGCTGGCCGGAATAACCTTCTCTCACGTGTTTCTGGTGGCTGACATAAGTTATGAGTGCATCATTGTTACAGACTTCATTAAAGAAAGAAAGGACTACGAGTCGTTCAACACCGGTCGCAAGAGTCCAGAATATGAAGATCAAAAACAAAATCCTACTAACCGCTGAGTATGCTGGTCCAACACAACATTGATATCCATTGTCACCCGACCAACCCGTCAACCTGCAAAGGGTCTTCAATTTGTAAATCAAATAGAATTTGCCGATATGGTGTTGAAAATAAAAGTTCAGGGTCTGATTGAAGAATCTCAAAATCTACGGGCGTCTCCAGTGGTCCTCGTGAAGAAGAATGACAGTGAAGTATACCGACAGACAGCTACCCACTACCAAGAATTGGATACGCTTTCTGGAGCAAAATGGTTCTGAACACTAAACCTGAAGAACGGCTATTGACGGTGATGCCGTTTAGACTGTACGTGGAAAACTTGGCAAGTATATTTGGGCAACGTTATCATCATATCAGGATCATCGCGACAATCTAGAAGATGTTTTTAAGAGGCTGCGAAGTGCTCATTTGAAGCTGAACCCAGAGAAGTTTGCATTGTTCCGTCCGAAATAAATTATCTGGACCACATTATATCAGCGGTAGGAGTGAGGATGGATCCTGTCAAAATCGAAGCGGTGAAAGATAACCACCAATTGCGAATCTTCTTTAGATTTGCTACGTAAAGTATTCTGCTGGTATTACAAAGTGCCTGTATCAACTTACGGAAAAAGGCCGACAGTTAAGGTGGTCTGGAGAGCGTAAAAAAACATTCTAGGAATCCAAGCGGCAGCTGTGCAATGCTCCATCTTGCGTTATCCCATACTCGGAAAAATATTCACCGTGGACGCAGAAGCCAAAAATGTTGGGGTCAAAGCTGTGATCTCTTAAGTTCATGATGGTCAAGATCAAGTGGTTGTATATTACAGTAAGATACTTTCCAAACTTGAAAGGAACTACTGCGTAACTCTGCGCGAGCTTCTGTTTCTTATCGGAAATAGTACCATAAGTACATTGTTCGGACGGACCATGCAGCTCTAAAATGTCTACTTCAATTCAGTTCGGTTGCCAAGTGAAAATAGATTCGGATCCCCACCTACGGAGTCCAAGGAGGGTAAAAGACTACCTGGATGACTTGCGCCGCAGGATTCGTAAATTGCACGACAACACTCGAGAAAAGGTGAAACTTGCGAGCAACCGCATAAAGACTAGGTACGACATCAAAGCAAAATCTTCCGGCTTCAACGAAGAAGATCTGGTTTGGCTGTATAGTCTTCTGCGTAAGAAAGGCAAATCAAAAAGGTGATGACCCGCATTAATGACATTGCCACAAAAAGGCTTTGACGTGGAGCGTACGGGCAACACCAAAGCCCAAAGGTCTTCAAATACAACTCGGTGGACGAAGATATCGGTTTAGGTGGCGTGTGGAAAGAAAAAGAAAAAGAACCGAACTTACTGAAAAGGCTGATTACTTGAAGCATTGTCTTCGTCTGAGGTAATTTTATTATAAGCACATCAAATACGTATATGCGAAAAAGAATGCCATCAATTTGAAAATAATCAATCATATTAAATATCAGACAATAGACAGTATGATTCTTGCAATTAATTCTTATCTACATATCTTAAAATTGATTAGCGCACGTTTCAAATTGAGCATTTTTTGAATAAAGTCGAACATGTGGATTTATTTTCTTTAAAGCGCTAAAATTGTCTCAATGCATTCACAACTCACAAAAATTGATTTTCATTCAATAATGAGAATACAATAATTTCATAAATCAACAACCGATAGTCTACTTGTCGAACTCTTCCATGAATTAGTTCACAATAATCACTTAACAAACACCCACCCACCAACAGATGCGAACCGAACCAAAGCTAGAGAACCACACACCATCGCAAATGTCAAAATAATCAAATTTGACATTTGGAACCCCGTCGAAACGAAACAAAGGTGCACAAAGAGAACCGAGAACCGAGAACTTTGTCGTCGCCGTTGCCTTTGCCGTCGTCTTTGCAGAGAATTTTTTCGCTTTACCCAAGAAAAAAATCTCGATCTCCCTTCTAAAGTGTGTGCAGTGGTAGCTCCAGTGACCCCATCGTCTCATAGAAGAAAGAACCAACGACATAGCTTATAAAACAAACAGAAATGTTAATTAGAATAGTCGACAATCAATTAACGAATCGTCGATAAACAATCTTATCCAGCGCGGCTGATGGGCAAGTAGCCAACAATAGTAGGCGTTGCAACAACCGGGTTGAAGACTATCCGTGTAACCGCAGCCAAAGCCGACACCGACCGACTGACAACGCTCCAGGAAGTTTCTCCACGGAGTCTCTAATTTTTTTTTTTCTTCTGTTTTTTTGTTTCTTTTGAAGAAGTCTGGAAACGACTCCTGACTTTGTTCACATTTTGCATGGTGCTCTCGTGCGTTTCAATGGGAATTCTATGTGCATAGAATATTTTACACTTGATTTGATTTTTATTTTCGATTATTTGTGTTTTGGCGTCGAGTTGTGTGCGGGATTTACCAGTTCTATCAGGCAGCTGGCTAGAGAACCATCATGTGGAAGTGTCATAAGTGCGGCAAGCCCGTCTACTTTGGTATGAATCGAATCGAATATAATATATTTTCTAATTTTCTTGCGGAGATATAGAAAATAAAAATATTTTATTTATTTTCCAGCCGAGAGGAAACAATCGCTGGGCTATGATTGGCATCCGGAGTGTCTGCGCTGTGAGGAGTGCAGCAAACGATTGAATCCGGGTCAACATGCTGAGGTAAAATTGTAAAAATAAGAAGAAAAATTCCAAATGTGTACAAAGATGTACTCGACTTCGTTTTATGTGTGGGTGACGTATGGGCAGGGGTAGTCTGGGTTCATCTGCGGTTAAAATTCTAGTTCTAGAGTCAGCTTTGGTGATCTGCTTTCGACAAGATAGTTATCATTGGACATGATTTTCGTTTGTTTTCGTATCTTTTGCGTGTCCTACGTTATCGATCGTGTGTTGATGAGCGGTTTAAGAATTTAATGATCACTCCTTGAACTTTACAAGTTTTTGGCATTTTAGTGATTTCTAAGTCGCAACTTAGGTTAATTAGTGCCGTCTCGTTAGTGGTTTTAATTGATTGATTATGATGGGCGGTTTTTCGTTTTTGTAGAGGGGTGTGATCCAATTATGACTTTCCAGAGTTATGCGACATAAAGAAGGGCTTTGTTTGTGTGTTCGGAAATCAATTACGACTGTATTGGGCGACATTTCGATGACTAAGTAACAGCAGACTATTTTTGACTAGGCAAATATTGAAGGAAAACATCTCGCTTCGTTATGCAATTAATGCGATGTATGGTTGTATAGCTTGATGTTCTTTAGTAAAATCTACTTTTGACGTGTTGCTTAACTTTAAAGAAGATAAGAAAATAGCTTTGGGAGTGATTTATTCATTTTCAACTGTTTGGAAGTTGGAGAAGAAATATGCTTAGTCAACTGCCTCGTAGGTTGAGATTTTCTGCGAGTCGATGAATTTCTAGATGATTTTTTTCGTCAGTGTCAATAAACGACATTCCGAGAGGTTATATAGTGAAACATTTATGTAAATATACTTCTTTTTACGTACCCGTTTTCCGCAATAAAACATCTGTTAGTCCGAGCCATTATAGAAAAATTACAGAGGCGGTTTCTCGCACCAATTCTTGTTCTGATTATTCCAACTATCTTAAAACTTACCCCGAATTCATGCAGCTCTATGATTGCCTATGTTAGCGCTACTTTAACACTGCGCAGACCACTCTTATCAACGATATTAAATTTGTTCATCAATTCCTCCGCCCGTTTTTTAAACAATCATTTGCAGACAACTTTTTTGTACCGGACCCCTTATATGTGTTTTAATTACCTTCTCAATTTTTACATTTCCCCCTCTCTCTCAATCATTTGATCCTAATAAATTTTTTTCTGGCTAAGAATATTTGTCATAAAGTGTCGTTCTCTTTTGAAAGTATTCCAAAGTATCTTATATCTTTCAGTGCAAAGCTTTCAATCCAGTAAGCATGGATTTCTGAAAGGTAGGTCAACTACAACAAACTTAGTTAAATTCTTATCCTTTGCCATTTCAGCCCTAGAAAATTGCAACGAAATCGATATTACGTATATTGCTACAGATTTTGTTAAAGGCTTTTATAAAATACCATATATGTCATCAATTGATCCTTGTCAAAATGTGCTAAGATAAGATAAAGATTCTTATCTGGAAAATTGTTATTTTAACGTTCGCTTTAGGTCGGTCATCTCATTAGCCACTTACGGTGTTCTACATGGAAGCCATCTATGCCATCTTGTTAACTATAAATGATTTTAAGAGAATTATTAAATATATACTACAATGTCCCAAAGGTAGTAAAAATTGTTGGTCATTCATCTCATCATTTCAACGCTCATTTACAATGGCTTTCCAGCTGTGAGCACTTTAGACAAGGCTAATCTAAATCACTTGAATGCATCGATTCTTGAATGGGACGAATCCACTTTAGCACGGGTGTGTTAACAAGAGTACTCAATCATCTTAACGTACACAAATCCACTGTTCGAGATGTATATCTCACTTTCTTCCGAGCAGACAAAACAGCATTTGTACAGCCCGTCCCTGAAAAAGGCGAGTCTTCTCTGTCCTTAAGACCCATTGTACGTCCTCTCTTTCCAAGGTCATGGAAAAACTGATAGCCTTCAGCTCGTGAAGTATGTCGAAACATGAAAACTTCTCAATGACTGGATGTACGGTCTTCGTAGCAACAGGTCCACTGATAATTTTATGGCATGTCTCACCGAAAAGTGAGAGTGTATCAAAACGTAGATCAACCTGGCGAAATAGTTGTGCTTGGTATCTGTAAAGCATTTGCCAAAGTCTGGTAGCAGGCTTTTTTCTCGAAAATGTGTGCATTTAAGGTCGATGAGTCCATTCTTCATTCCGAATGTTTAATTCAAGTTGTCTTGGATGTTTTCAAGTCTGATATTCACAAAATAAATCTTGGTGTGCCCCAGGGTTTTCTTTTGTTTCCAACACTCTTTTTAATCTAATCAACGGCCTCGCCACACTGAAACCATCGGTTCCCACTAGATCACCGAAATCAATCACTGTTGGGCGCGGTAGGTACGTAGATGGGGGACCATGGGCATAGTACCCCGGCGTTAAATCCCGGACACTACAAATTAAATTTGTATCGTTCCCTAGATAATAATAATAATAATAAAAATAAAATCTTCATCAATGCTCATTTGTCTGCTACTTCTAATCCAATATATTCCTTTGCTGGCAAGAATACTCTGCTTTTCATATTCATTCCCGGATTCACGTCCCGGCTCTTCGGCTGTAGAACGGGAACGGCATTATATGTTATTCTCATTAACTTCCGATTAACAGCATAACTAACTGGGGAATCGTTAACAGAGTGGAATATAATCCTTTCAAAACACAATGTTGTATGCTATCGTTTAAGCAAAATCTAAACAACTTCCACTTTAAACGGAAAACTTCTCGTTCTCGGTATGTATGAGCTTGACAATCTGTGTTGGCATGGCCACATATTTGATAGCTCTGTATTATCTAGGATTCCTCAAGCGATGTAAGAAATACTGCATCCCCTTTGATCTTGCCTCAATATATAAGGCATTTATCCGTCCAAAATTGGAGTACAATGCTCACATTTAGTCAGAAGCCTCCAAGCCCCCTTTGCAATTGCTAGATATGATTCAAAAGCCTGGGATATATCCCATAGACGATGCTTATATTACACATTCACATTATTGTTGTTCACCTCGTTATGTCGCCATTTTCACCGTCAGTGCCTCGCCGAAATTGCCAATAGCATTCCACCCCTTTAAAAGTTCAAGCGTAACAACTGCCTTGGTATGACTGATCATCAGTGTTCCCCCAATCTCATTTTCGGGCGTACTCCAAATTATCATGATTCTTTCCTAAGTCGTACAACTCGCTTATGGAATGCCCATCCTAGCCATTACAACTTGCAAACATTTAAGACCAACATGCATCGGTATCCCTCTTCTTTCCCTCCCTAAATTTCCTTCGCCTGGGTTGTTTGCAAACACTTTAAGTAAAAGTACTATAAAAAAAAAAAACTGTCTCGTATCTATTTACTTCAACGATCTAATTCTCCAAAATTATTTTTTCATCACAAGGCTCTATTCTCCTTCAAAAATCCGTTGATAAGTTTTCCACTTGGTGCCTTAAAAATTGCTTAGAGCTTAAGGGGTTATATGCAGTTGCAAGGACGAAAAGAGACGTTTTTTATGAATTTTTTTTCTGAAAAGGTATTTTATTTTACAAAAACAAAAAGTATAGGTAAATTTAGTGGCAAAATTTAATGATTTGTAAAAATATCGAGCTGGTGTGCTCCTGCAAATGATCTCCTGAAGGTCCTTCAAAATCCGGCTTAGTTCATCTGAATTAAAAAATTTTTGACAAAATGGCGGCTTCGTAAAAAAAAAAAAATCGAATTTTCAACCAAAATTGTTAAAAAAAAAAAAATAGAAATAATTATCCGAAATTATATTCCTTCAATCAATACCTGAGCCATGTATCTGAGAAGGTTGTGTTTAAAATTTAGATCGCTCGGTTGATCCGGTTTTTAGAAATCTTGATTAACTACTTCGAAAACATAGTTTTGAGAAAACGCGTTTAAAGTTTCGGAAGAAATTTACACATATATAGCTTTTTTTCACATACATAGAGTCATCTATTCCAGGGTCATAAGATGGACCCTCCGTAGCATCAGCAGCTTCTAGTACCTCGAGTTGATGTTGTTTACGAGCCATTCTTCCCTTTCGCGTACTCCCATGTCTTTTCAAGTCAGAGATCATGACGCGCTTTGCATCCTTTTTCTCGATATAGGCAAGGGGATGGGGCCCAATTGATATTTCCATTGCATTCATGTAGTATGACATTGAAGTTGTACGTTCATTGAAGATCCCGACAGCGAAATAAGGTGCTTTTCAACAATTTTAAGCCACATGGAACTATTTTTGGAGTTATTTTCCATATCAACTGATTTTAGCTCTCATTAGTGTTTTGCGTAAAACCACCAACACATCTTTCCAATCATTTTTTATCGCTGAGATCTGTATAAATTGGAAAAATAGCTTCAGCAACATCAGGTGGTAAAGACAGATAACCACCTCACGCTCGCTGCCAACAACACCATGAGTCTTCTCGGACTCGGCACCTTTCAGTTTAACAATAATTTAATAAAAAGTTGCCCATATTGCATTATACAAGGTGACTGACTCGAACTGCAACTTTTTAAAATGCTATAATTTTTTTATTTTTTGATAAATTTAATTGGAATGTTGGAAAATACATCAATTTTCAAATTGTATCAGTAGTTTTCAATATGTCCGCGTTTGGCGCGAATAATGGCCTTGAGACGGCCGAAGAAAGCACCGCACGCTGCACGCAAGTGGCTCTGCGGTATTTCCGGCGAAGTGCTTGTTTGAGGTGGTCCAAACTTTGGTATTTTTTAGTGCCAACCTTCGCCTTCAAAATACCCGAGACAGGGAAATCCAACGGATTTGCATCCGGAGAATTTTCAATCCAAATGAAGAAGAAATGAAGTGTGGAACATTGTTTTTTAACCAATCTTGGTTGACGCGCGCTTTGTGAGATGGTGCCGAGTCGTGTTGAAATGTTCACGGTCTCCGACCGAAATGATTGTTTGCCCAAGGCTTCAATACTGTCTCTAAGACAGTTTAACGGTATACGATAGCATTAATTTTGACGCCACGGTGCTGTCTGCTTTCTGGTGGCCGTCCGAAGGTGTAAGTTTTCGAAGGACCTCTCTGGCAAGTAAACTCGGTCATTTTGTTTGTTGACATATTGCTCGATAACAAATGACGACTCATCGGAAAAAACCAAATTCGGCAACTCACCACTTTCGTGCAAGCGTAGCAACTCCTTCGCTCTTTCGCGTCTAACTTTTTTCTGTTGCGTTGTAAGATCATGTGCTTTTTGGAACTTCAATGGCTTGAGCCCAAGCTCATTTTTCAGTATGTGTTGCATCCGTTCCAACGATATGTTGAGCTCACGAGCCATTTTTCTTCCATTTCGAAGCGGACTTCGCTCATCTCGAACCTTTACATTCCAAACCATTTCTGCCGATGTTGCTGTTTTTTATGACCACCTCCATAGCGTTTTGCAACGCTGCCAGTATCAAGGTAACGAGCTATGGTTCGAGACACAAATGATTTATTCACGTTGAGGTGCTGGAGGGCTCTAACGATAGCTACTTGTGGTTTTCCAGCCAAATATAAGGCAATCACACTATCACGTTTGAATTCCATCGCGGATAAAAAGTTTTCAACACAACTGAGACACAAATCGTTTCAAAGGCTTAAATAAAAATAAATAATAAAATTATCTGTCATGTGTCAAAATTTGAGCTCACAGTAATGAACGGTTTGGAAATTATAGCAGTCTGAAGTTGGTTGCAGTTCGAGTCAGTCAGGGTGTATATATTTTCAACAGAATTACAGTGTCTCCTGATTGCAAAGCCATAATGTCAACTTATCGATCATTTTACCAGTGAGAGTATCTTTTCTACCAAGTATTTTTTTTTGTATTTTTTTTTACCTTTTATTTACAGTTTCAGTAGTTTTATTAACACACTCGCGGAGTCGTGAACCCATTCTCTTTTGAACCTGTCCAATACATTCTTTTTGGGTCACTTCAATATCACCGTAAGGCTTAGCTTTTAAAATTCTAGAGTATGTTTTCTAGTCACCATCACCGATGAAATTTTTATAACGAACGTCAAATGTACTCATTGAACGCCCGAACATTTCAACGATTGCATCGACTTCCAATTATCCAGAGGAGACATTATGATTTGCAGAACAATTATCCTTGTGATCTTCTAGCCAATCGTTGTACTCTTCAGTTTTTCATTTTCTTTTTTCAAAGTTCGCATTGTTTGCAAAACGAACTTTTTATAACAATATCGATAGTTTTTCCTGTATAATATCCAATCAATGATGTTACTTCGTAAAAAGAAGTGTATCCTCGCTTCTTCCAGGTTCAATCGCCAGAAACTGTGAATTTTTCATAACTTTCATCGTCTGGTTTTCACCAGTGGCATCTTTTTTTTCAGCAAAAGCTTTTTCGAAAAGTTTTTTGGTGGTTACTTTTACATAAGAAAAAATATTTCCAATAACCAAGTCATAAGTATTTAGTGTCAAGCAAGCTGGCATGTCCATCAATCCACAAAACTCAGCTGCACCTTTCAATCCTATTCCAAAAATTCTCATCACAAGTATCTGTTTATCTCATAAAAATGGATAACAAAAGGACAGGAGTTTATGGCACTTGCCTTACACTTATCACAAAGCAAAACGATTTTAAAACCAAGACCTCGTTGTGAAGCTACTTCAAATTTTATTTCTTCGTCACAAGTTTTACACTTTACAAAATCACTTATTGCTGTAAACACTGTTATAAAGTTCAAAATTCAATAGAAGACTCATGGGGAACTGAAATTCCCTTCTATAGTTCGAAATTTTTCGCGGACGCACCAAAACTACTTTCATTTGTCTGAGCTGCTTTTGGATTAACTATATTTTTCCTTCTTTTAGATAGTGATAAGTACACTTTTTCAGTTAATACCTGGGAAAAGAGCAGCTTGTACTCCGATTTGTGCTCCGCCTACTTTTTAACAGTCCGAGACGTCCTTACAACCATGCTTATATCTCGGACTGTACTTACTGTACTTAATGCTTCCAAACGACAATCTATAAATTTGTCACGTAAACGCTATCAATATTCTCGACTCGACTTTATCTTCTGCACGGCGAACTTATACCCCAGGTTCAATCTCTTCGCGACCTTGCAGTGTTGTGCGATAGAAAGTTAAATTTGGGCTCGCATATTGAATGTGATAATCTTTAAAGTCAACTCATCATAACTTTCTAATCCTTATGCGTTCGAGTCCCCATACATTACTTTTGTCCGACCACTTCTCGAATATTCGAGTTCATATATCCCAAATCGAGAATATTCAACGCCGTTTAATCCGATTAGCACTTCGAGGACTGGCTTGGAATGACTCTTTTATTTTGCCACCCTATCGTGGGCGCTGCCAACTTCTTAACTTGAATACTCTCGAAAAATGCAGAGATGTAGTTGAAATTCTATTCATTCATCCAAGGCTCTCTGGTTCGATGAATTGTGCTTCCCTTTACAATTCGATTTCCTCCAACAATAAACATCGTAATTTACGATGTCCTGGTCTCTTTTATATATCAACCAATCGCATCACTTACAATACAATTATTTTCCCGTATGCTACGAAAGGTCAACTTAAACATCTCTGTTTTTGATTTCAACCTAAGCACTTCTTATCTCAAACTCGATCTCCTTCACCATTCCCTCGAGTCTAAGTTGTTACCTCTTTTAGTTAGTTCTTTAGTTAGATTAAGATTGTATTAAGCCCAATAAATGAATCTCCCTTGTCCGGAATTCGTCAGCACAAACAGGTCTCCAGAAGCAAACGTTTCATCATTCAAGGAGTTTTGCAAGCAGCGAAATAAGTGGAAGTCTGATGGCGTAAGATCTGGGCTATACGGTGGATGTGACAACACAGCTAAACAAAGCTGTAACAATTTTTGCAGAATGACCAAACTTGTGTGTGGTCTCGCATTGTCGTGGTAAAACACCACAATTGATCAGCTAGAGACGTTTCTGTGCCATGGCACCACTTAATTTCTGTAGCTGCTCACAGTAGACATCGGAATTAATTATTTTGTTCTTTGTTGGAAGCAGCTCATAGAAGACTGATCTATTCTAATCCTACCAGATTGATAGCATATCTTTTTTTTGGTGGATGTCACCCTTTGGTTGCCTTTCCGATGCTTCATTTCACCTACTCTAACTTTTTTTCAGATGACATTGCAGACGATCTACTTCTCGTTGCTCGTGATCATACGCTTTAAGAATTTATCGCAGACGTTTATGCGAATCGTTAGATGAATTTTTGCAGCTCATCGAGATTTTTTAAGCCGAACCATTTAATGTTTATTTGCTTGCACCATTGTTGTGATTTTATCGTCGACAATTTCCGAAGGCCTACCGGAGTGCCTTTAACTGAAAAATCACCATTACTTAATCGGGCGATCCAGTTCTCGCAGTGGCGTATTTCGATGACATTCTTGCCGTAAGTTTTACGCAACTTTTCCCTTGCCTCAGTTGCTTTTTTTCGCTATCTCGAATATGCTCTTCAGAATTCGATTCATGGCAATTTTTTTTTTTTTTAAGTGAAGTGTCAACAACAATCCTCGCGTAAACATTGGATGCACCTACAGTGTGTTCAACAAAAACATGCTTCTAAAAAAGCAATAAAAAATTCCAGGATTTTATTGAAGTATTTCGATAGTCCAGTCACCATTATTATTTATAACTGCTTGGCATCGACTAGTGCAACTTTCACTTAATTTTTGCCTATATTCTACACTTAGGCCAGGCGCTCAAGTTGTGAATACTTTTTGTGTGAATACTATAGCCTTTTCGGATCCTTTGGCCGAGAAGTATCCAGAAGCTTGAAATTTTGTTGGATGCGTTGCAGAAACTTTTCATATTTTTTTCAGGCTTTCTTTCAATAATTATAAATAAAAAAGAAGATAACTGGTCTATAAATATGATGTTGCTTCAATCCAGGTGTAAATTCTGCGTTGTCCAACTTAGCTTCTTTTCAATATGTTTTTGGGTCAGTAGCTGTTTGGGTCTGTTTTTGATGTCAGATGAGTCTTCTTGTGTTGATGGACACTTTAATTCCTTTTCTGTACAATTTTTCTTTTGCGTTCCTCAGACTAATTGTGGAGTTTTTCCGAAACAATTCGCAAATTACTTTTTTGCCGTTACTGGATGTGCTTGCTTTGGTCGCTCTACCTGGCTCATCATCGAGGTTACCGCACTCCTTATGATGTTTTTAAATAATTTGATGCCGAGGTACTAAGAATATACTTTCGAAACGCACTCATTTTGTAATGAAGTTGTTCTGCCGAAGTATGGAAATATACTGTGGAAATGAATTCCATGTGCGATCGGCAATTAAATGCAGAAAATAATATGGCTCCAAACATATGTGTGTGAGTAAAGTAAAAGAAGTAATTTTCCGCCCGTTTTTCTAATACAAAAATACTGGCATCGGAAACGTAGATCCTTCACTGATTAACTATCAAAATTTCATGACATTTAGACAGAAGCAGAATTATTGCGTCCAAAGTGACAGTATATTTGTGTCATCGGTAAATAAATGAGCATCGAGCAAAAATTCAACATTCGAAGGACGTCATCAAAGAACAAAAACGTCATTTATAGTGGTGTTTTCTATATGATCCAGAAATCAAGTGTCAAAGTGCCGAGTGAAAAGCCCCAGGCGAGCCGAAACCCAAAAAATCTCGTTTGGAGATTTCCTTTTCAGAAAAATGCGTTAGCCGATGAAAGGGTAGTGTTTTTTGGACGTAGAAGCCATCCAAAAGACTTGTACCGACATAATCAAGAAAATTCCAGCCGACGATCTAAAACACTCATTCGACATGCTTTTCAAACGTGTAAATCGTTGTATTGAATCGGAAGGGGACTCTTTTGAATAAAATAAATCTGTTTTGCCAAAATAATTATGCGGTTTGGAAAAGTTCCATTTCTGCCGCTGTCAGTTTTAGTTTATACTTCTCATACATCCCAGCCCTGAGTTTTATTACCAAAAAACAAATAATAGCTTGTTCATTGGCAAAGACGATCCATTTAGCGAGTTTTGCATTCAACGAAACAGGTGGAAATCTCAAGGAGTTCGGTCCGGTGAATAAGGTGGATAAAGTAAAACTTTCCAGCCAAGTCTGATTAATTGTGGGATCTGGCACTGTCATGATGAAATATGACGCCTTTATGATTTTTGTTGTATTTCACCTCTCAATTTCTTGAATTGCAGGGTGAAGGCATCTGAATTAGTTATAGTGCCAGCTGGAAGATCCTCGTAGCATATGATTTCTTTTTTATCCCACCATATTAAAAGCAGAACCTTTGGATGGAGAAGACCGAGAATTGATTCTTAGTCATCCCCGGTGACAATTTGTTTGAAAAAGTTTCATTTTCTAAATTTTTCAAGTTTAAAACACATGGAAATGTGGGTTGACAAATTTTGTAGCAGACGAAAAAATCCAAGTTGCTGCAAATGATTACTAACGCTTGATTTTAGGATGTTGAGTCTTTTTAATACATCTCACACAGTCACACATGGGTCGGTGTCGGTCACACGTGTCTTTCAGATTTGAGTATGTTCATTTTCGAAAGAGAATGCGTTCTGTTTCTGCTGCCTCCCCGTATACATTGCCTATTTATCGAAAATGTACGTGTCTTACGTTTTTCAGTGTACCACTAAACCAGAAATCAAAACAACATAATTGTGTTTATCGGAGAGACAATTTGATCTTCCAAATACTTAACAGGATTAGTTGACAAGAGAGGTTTTAGCCTATATTACCGTAGAATGTTACCATAGCCAGAAACTTGACGTTCCAATTGGATGATTTAACCTTCAAGATAAAGCGGCATTTTTCTTTCACAAAATAAGCAATTCCATGAAGAATCTATGTGCGACATCGTTATCGCAATTTTCTTGGTGGTTAACGACACATCTAAACAAATGTTAGAATTGTTTTTGCTGGTTCGAAAAAACCGTAGTGGAAGTGCTTGAAGAGTTGTCACGTTGTTGGTTACAATAGCACTATCATAGGTTGAATGCTGCTTTAATAGAAAAGCACACACGATATTAAAAAGTAACATTATCTAGGTGTACTTCAAATTAAAGGTAGGATTTTTCGGTTGTTCCTGGTGTGCGTTTAATTGTTTTTAACTTCATTGCACTTATCGCATACCATTCTTAGACACGTCGAGATATTTTAAAACTTCAGCGTCGTCTAATTTGATCAAGAGAGGCTAAGAAAACTCTGCTACTCGTACACTAATAAATATAATTTGAAGGGCCAAAGCAGATGGTAGCCAATATGACTTCACATGCGTTAGCAGGATTTGCCAATAAAACACCGTTTTATCTCCACGTTTTGATGCATGCTAATTGAAAAAGTGCTCACAAGATTTTTGAGTTTCTGGTATAAACCTTTAGTCCCTTATAGATTATTTCGTTTGTATTATATCCGTTTAGAAAGAGGTTTAGGAATATTCAGTGACTGTTGCTATAGAAACCCTATTAGGATTGATTGAATTTTCTATTCTATTCTTCAATAATGCCAAATCTGAGACATCTTGAACAGTTAGTTTCCCTGATAAAAACGCCTCTAGTTAAAAATTTAAGAACGCTGTTAGCCTCCTGGGAATGTTAAAGTGCTTTCGAAATGAAAAATTATTTTAGTCTATACAATGACAATAAAATTATTCCTCTCATACCTATTTGTCCTTTAGTGAAATATGTCATTCCTTAAGTGGTTAGTCTATTATAGATGCCGTAAAAATAAGCTTTTTCGTGATTTTTTTTTTTCAGGAAAATTAAAGTAAATCGAGTTTACAAAGGTAGAGGTTTATTGTATGTACACCCTGACTGGTTCGAACTGCAACCAACTTCAGACTGCTATAATTTCCAAACCGTTCATGACAGTGAGTTCAAATTCTGACACATGACAGATAATTATATTATTTACAAGCCTTTTAAACGATTTGCGTCTCAGTTGTGTTGAAAAATTTTTATCCGCAATGGAATTCAAACGTGATAGTGTGATTGCTTTATATGTATTTAGCTGGAAAACCACAAGTAGCTATCGTTAGAGCTCTCCAGTACCTCAACGTGAATAAATCATTTGTGTTTCGAACCATAGCTCGTTACCGTGACACTGGCAGCGTTGCAAAATGGCTCGTGAGCTCAACATATCGTTGAAACGGATGCAACACATACTAAAAAATGAGCTTTGGCTTAAGCCATTGAAGTTCCAAAAAGCACACGATCTTACAACGCAACCGAAAAAAGTTAGAATCGAAAGAGCGAAGGAGTTGCTACGCTTGCACGAAAGTGGTGAGTTGCCGAATTTGGTTTTCTCCAATGAGTCACCATTGGTTATCGAGCCAGAGAGGTCCTTCGAAAATGTACACCTTTGGACGGCCACTAGAAAGCAGACAGCACCGATGGTGATGGTTTGGGTTGAAGGTCGCTCTCCGCTCGTATTTTTGGACCGTGGCGTCAAAATGAATGCGATCGTATACCGTGAAACTGTCTTAGAGGCAGTATTGAAGCCTTGGGCAAACAATCATTTCGGTCGGAGACCGTGGACATTTCAACAAGACCCGGCACCGTCTCACAATGCGCGCGTCAATCAAGATTGGTTCAAAAACAATGTTTTACAGTTCATTTCTTCGATACAATGGATTGCAAATTCTCCGGATGCAAATCCGTTGGATTTCTCTGTCTGGGGTATTTTGAAGGCGAAACCTCAAACAAGCACTTCGCCGGGAATGGGTCAAAATACCGCAGAGCCACTTGCGTGCAACGTGCGATGCTTTCTTCGGCCGTCTTATTCGCGCCAAAGGTGGACATATTGAAAACTACTGATACAATTTGAAAATTGATGTATTTTCCAACATATATTATTGTACACGCAAACTGCAATATCCATAGCTACATCCAACACAGTTTTTACCACAAGAAATGAGGCCAATGCCCACACAGTCGAATTGAAACTTTCATTACATCAGTTAGAAGATCGTCTTTGGACAATTCCTCGTAGACTGGCTTGATAGCTTCATACACTTCAATTGGAAGAGCTGGCTTATGTCTGTACTTATCCAAATTATGGTATTTGTAGCTTTAGGCTTCTGCCATGAGCACCATAAATCTTCTCCGATCGGACATTTAACATAACGCGCTGCGGTTTCGCATTAGTAGATAATTTATGATCGAGTGTAGCTCAAATACTGTTTCTTATGTTTTTAACTGAATCACAGTTTCTACCAATGGTTCATCCATAATAAATAGAGAGTTCGTCTATTAGTTTTCTCGTCCATTTACCCCTTCCACTGAGAGCTTTCGTATTTTTTTTTTCAAATTACGTAGGTGGGTACACATTCGCTTTTGAACGTGATCTATACACTCTTTCTTGAGTACTGTGACATTATTTTAAGGCTTAGCATCAGTATTGCCTTTAAAAGTCTTAGAATCATCGTTACCAACAAAATGGGTGTATTTAACCGCTCAGAGCGGGCTTCTTTCTTTGCTTGAGTTGTGTCAGTTTATTTTCTCGAATAATGGCGGTGTTCCGTGGTTTTCTCTGTTTGTTTGTTTGTTTTCTCTGGTGGTTTGCCCAAGATAAATTTGCTCAATGTTTTGGGTTTATCTGAGTTAAGTGTTGATCGTTGCAGCATATTATTAATGGTCGCTTTTCCATAGTATACAGCGTATATAGTGTAATTAAATCGTTTGATTTTCATAAGTTTAGGTAAACATACGAGTATTTTGCTAAGTGTCTCGTTCCTAGACCGTTTCGTCCATAACAAGAATTTAATTTAAAAGCTCATCAAAGTTGTGTCCAAATATTTACTTTTTAATTTATATTTTATTTTGTACGCTTTTATTTGGGAGTTTAAGTAGCGGGTCCTGTTCCTAACATATATAACATACATCTAGACTCGGAACTCATTCATCAAGTATACTTTATTCCAGCCAAAACTTGAAGATAAGTTAGTGTTTGCCTTCTACCAAGATATCAGCCGCCGCCTTAAATAAATCAGAATATAGTCTATCCGGTCCGGTGCCGTTGTTATACGTAAATTTGCATATTGCTATCTTTATTTTATTATTGAGTGGAAGTTTTGGTTTTCGTCGCTTATGTTGAAGTATTTGTTCTGCCTAACAGCGGAGTTTCCGCTTTAGTTTAGAACTGACTGACCCTGCAAATAACTTTTCTAGCTTATCTTTTATATCACTTTGAGCGACAATATTTTTTCTAATAAATAATATTATGGACTAACTATATGGTATAACAAAATAATTGTTTTCTTCATCTGAAATTGTTATGATATAGGCGGAGCCTTCTAGTGGACTAATAAAAAAGAAATTAATATTAAATATTCGCTATATTTTTTTTAGCGCTTTATATTTATAACAGAATTTATGTCCGGACTAGGTATACTATTAGATAAGTGCTTGAGTTGATCGCCATGATCAATAAGGATGATTGTATTATGATAAGTTGTTCGCCATGTTTTTTTTTTTTTTTTTTTGTGGATGTTGAACTGAGCCAATTGAGTGGTAGCTACAGTAATAGATTGCTCTGCAGCAAGGCTAATTAAAATGAGTGTATTTGCAGGCATGGTTCGCAGTCTATGCTTTCCGATTGTAATACCAAAAATGTGCCCTTTTGTTATTTGCCGTAAAAATCACTAACAACGATGTTAACCTTATATCGGGCTATTATTGACAATCCGAATTTCTACAATGCGTTCACTCACGTTCTGAAGCCCAACAATTTTTGGTTGCTTACAACAAATCCTCAACTAAATAGGCGCTGCTTCTGATGTACTCCACTGTAGTTCCTGAGTAACTGTGCTATCTGCATCATATCAGTATAGGGTATCCGCTAGTAAATCAGCTAGTAAATGTTGGATACGACTATGTCTGAGGTGGTCCATTCCGAAGGTCCAATTTTGGGCGACTCGTTCGAGCATAGCGACTGTTATCTCGCGGATAACATGAGTAATGTTGGCTTCTAAAGCGTCAATCGTAGATGGCTTATTCTTGAAGACATGAGACTTTACATATCCATTGTTTCACGCGCTATATGTTGAAACCAGAGCTCACCGAGACCATGTGCTTGAATTTCAGGAAGCACATAGCCCGTTAACATGGCGCGATAACGGTTACCATTGACGGTAACATTCTGATTTGTCTCATTTTTAAGGAAATATGGACCAATGATTTCACCAGCCCATAAACCACACCATACCGTTGTTTTTAATGGATGTAGTTGTAGGTCTTGGTATTCTTCGGGTTGTCAAGACCGGCAATTTTGTTTATTAACGTATCCATTGAGCCAGAAATGAGCTTTATCACTGAACAAAATTTCACGATAAAACACCGGATTTTTTTATGTTTTTAGGCCGTGAACCTCACTTAAAATACGCCAAGTTGTCGAATACGCCAATCCAAGCTGCTGAGAACGACGACGAATCGATTCCTCATGGTGTTCGCGTACACTCTCAGCTACAGCTGCTATAGTCTCTTCACTACGTGCTGGATGTGATCTAACCGTTCGAGTATCATCCAATAATGTAAACTGGGACTCAAATTTGCGAATGGTATTGGCAATAGTGGTTTCAGTAGGTCAATTATGCGCACCGTAAGTTCCTCGAATCGCACGAAAAACATTTCTCACAGAACGCTGATTTTCGTAATACAGCTGATCAATTTGGAGACGCTGTTGTGGTGTGAATCTTTCCATGAAGACGATACTGAACAAAAATGACAAAGCAGTTTAATGGGAGTCACACGTGATCTGACAAAAAAAAGCCTGTTGAAAATCAAACCTCACGATGAATCACACCTTATATCTGTTGTCTGACGTTGATGTTGACCGTTAGCTACCTCTTAATGTAGGTGATTAGCGATATTTTAAGGGATTTTTTTCAGGGATTTTCGTTTTGAGGTATCCTTTGGCTATACACTTCTTGATAGTTATAAACAGGTCTTGTTTACTTTCAAATTGTTATGGATCCATTTTTTGTTAGTTTTGATAGCGTACCATCTTGATTACGATAAAGGTTCGATTAGTGAGACTGTAATTTTAATCACCTGCTACTGTTGTGGAAGAAAAACATCTGGAAACTCATAAAATTCACTTACTCCTCTATTTGAAACTAACAAATAAATTTAGTTCGTCAATGATACTTAACATTTTTATTATGACTTATTGAAGCATAGTAAATAATTTGATTTTCTTCTTTTCGCATTCCAGCATAAAGGAGTGCCTTATTGCCATGTGCCATGCTATGGGGCTTTGTTCGGGCCTCAACTTTTTGGTCATGGAACGCGTGTGGAATCACATAAGAATTTCGGACAAAAGGGTATACAACGCGTGAATGGTGGAGCGCCTGCACTCCCAAGGGATCATTTGGAATCAAAGTTAAAAGTTTGTTTTTACCTTTTTCTGTCCATGAAGTCCCCCCTGGTTATCTTTCTAATTTATTTTTAGCTCTATAATCAATTTTATGACAATAAAAGCCTTGAGGTGCGTAGCCGTGAGGTAAATAATCGACTGATACTTGAAGGTGCTTTACGAGTATACTGGGGTGTACAAGGTGTTATCCACTTAAAAGAGGATGATGATCAAAGGACGGTTGCTGTACGTAAGCGAAATTCTGGTCGTTACTCAACCAGCGCAATAGAACAGGATAATTCCGACAAAGAGAATGAAATCGATGCTAGTGAGTCCATAGAGCCACCAACAACCACTACAACAACTGGTTTAATTGATGATTTCTCCACTGATATTTCCCTCTCAGAAAGTATGACCTTTGACTCATGTAGCTTAAATGAATATCCTATGTCTGAAGAGGCTACAACACCAACGGCTACACAATCAACTACAACAACGAATACCGGAAGTTCATCATCAACACTTCCTTCCAAGTTGGACAACTTAAATAGTCTAGAATGGGATGAGATTGATGATCTATTGCAGGTATGCAAACTAAATTTCGTAATTAAACACTGCATAGAAATGTTGGATCTTCTTTTTATTTTTAAAGGTGGAAAGGCGATATAATGAGAAAGATAAAATCTACGAAACCATGCCGGTAAAGCTGCCATCATCACAATCCTCCAGTGATAGTTCTCCGACCAAAAGTGCATCAGAAAAGAGTTCCAGTACCACAACAGAAACGTCTTCCGATAATTTTATTACTGCGTCAGCATCTATTGGTACAACCACAGCAACAACAACCACAACATCAGCAACAAACAATGATACAACTGACGATGACGAAACATTAAAACCAATGGATTTTGAAGACTTCAAACGAAGTATTCATCAAGAGTACGTGAATGGAACAAACGATTTTCTTGATATTAACGACGATACTCTTAAGAAAAACCAACCAATCGATCCGTCGAGAATTAATGATTCGTTAAAGCTTTATGGTGAAAACGCAATGAGCAAGAGTTTCAATTGTGAACAAGCTTTGCGTACAATAGATCCAGCTATGATTAATGACACTCTCTGTAGGAGGGTAGTAAGTGGTGTGGAACACTCGTCAGCTAGAAATTACGCACTTCAAAAGTCCGGTTCTGCGAGTTCGAATCACTATCATGGTAAATCGTTATTTGAAAAAGGCATCAATCGATCGAAATCCGGACCGACATGCTTTGAATTCACTGATAGTGAAGAAGAATCTTCGACCTTAAAGCAAAGTAAACCAGTAACGATTAGGCGATCTCAACCGCGATACATAAACATTCGCATGGATTGCTATCCTAACCAAAGTGACAACGATACAAGTGCAAGTAAGGCAGTCGACACAAATAGCTTTAGTGCCGCTGGGGAATTAACAACCACAGAGACGTATGTTAATGGGCAGCATTTGCATGTAACTGAAGATGGTGTGGTACTGAGGAGGCCACCGAAAACAGGATCGACGGCTATCAAAAGGAGGTCGGGAAATAAAAGGTGAGTTCAAGTTTAAGTATAAATACTTTTTTATTTTCACCCAAGTTTTAGTTTATGTTAGTTAAGTTC
This sequence comes from Volucella inanis, assembly GCA_907269105.1. Taxonomy (NCBI): domain Eukaryota; kingdom Metazoa; phylum Arthropoda; class Insecta; order Diptera; family Syrphidae; genus Volucella; species Volucella inanis. The sequence continues at coordinate 203,485,302 of OU026153.1, read as the reverse complement.
TGAGAAGAAATCTGGCTTAGTCAACCCTGAGTGTGTCGTCTTCCATATAATGTTAGTATCGCGATTGGGTTAGTGTAATATTAATCCAGGAAAAGTATTCCGAAGCCATATAAGCGACCTATTTAATGATTTTCATATTGACAGCATTTATGAAGACGAAAATGTAGAACGATGACAAGAGTTCTAGCCGCCATGGCAATCTCATAGTGATATTCGATTTATAAAGTGAATCCTGATAAGGTGGTCTGTTATTGCGTAGATTCTCCTTATTACACATACTTAAAAGCTTACTCTTTAGTTAGTCCTGCTCTTAGCTAACTGCCTCCGGTTGCGCCCTCTAAAGCGCTATCTATCTACTTACTTTCAAACACATTTGAAGACAGTCGACAAAGTTTGGCTCGGAATGCTCAATTCCAAGTTGTCTTGGACGGTTTCAATTCTGATATCCACAAAATAAATGCTGGTGTGCTCCAAGGCTCCGTCCTGACTCCGATACTCTTGTTAAATTCCATTAACGATCTCTTGGCTGACTTAGTCTTAGATCTTGGAAAAGATATGGTGGCGGATGAGCCTTTAATGGACCAAAGGCTGTCTTTACATCCCCGAACGGCTTACTGGCTAGCCGACCCCTCGTCCTAGGGGTATCAACAATGAAACTGGCCTAGCAAGTTGGGGGTTGTGCTGAAAAAAAAAAATCAATTACGAAGGAACAACAAGTCTCGGATATAGACGGATCTACTATTGAAAACCCTTGCAAACGAAAAAAGGACAACGAATTTCGGATTAGCACGTGGAATGATAGGTACTTTAATAGGCCACATGCATTCGAACAACTAGCGGGGGCTCTGGACTGCGGCAAAGCAGATGTTACCGCCATCCAAGAAATGAAATGGGACGGTCTGGACAAAAGAAGATGAAAAACGGCGACATCTACTACGCCGATTGTTATCGACAGCAAAATCAGCTCCTATTTTAATCCGAATTTATTGTTAGAGGTACAATTATGCAAGAAGTCTTGAGTTTCCGGCATGTGAATGAGCTCCTCGTAACAACCAACAGTAGAGCTAAATTTTCCCAAATAAGCCTTAAATGCGCGCACGCCCCCACAGAAGAGAAAGATGACAAAACCAAAGATCTTCTACGAGCTTTTGGACAAAACATTCGATTAGCGCTACAGCTATGACATTAAAATAATCCTCGTCGATTTTAAGCTGGGAGATAATGGGAGATGACATCTTTCGTAGTACTGTCGGAAAGTATAGCCTGCACGACACCACCTTCGATAACGGATTCAGGCTGATCGACTTTGCGGTGGGGTAAAACATTGTTGTAGCTACCACGCAGTTTCCACATCCACATTCTACATGAATATTGATTCACAAGTGGACTTGTAGAACACGTGATCAATCAGCCGTCAACCAGATTAACCACATTAAGATCGATGCAAGGCACTCTTCCGGTATTGTGGATATCCGAACGTTCTGAGCGGAGAACATCGACTCGGACCACTACCTTACTGTAGCCAAGGTACGGTTGCCAAAATATCTAGAACTTTGCAAAGGCAAGCTAATACTGTTCGACGTTGGACGGCTGCAATCGCAAGAGATCGCCAAATCTTTACCGATTGAGTCCCCTTAATTTCATAAGACATTAAATTGAGGAGATTGAGAGATGCTACTCCAGTAATGAGATTCGGAAATTTTATCAAAAGGTAAAAACAACATGCCACGGATACAAACCTCGAGTTGATGTTTTTAGAGACCAACAAGGAATGCTGAGGATTTGGAAAGAGCATATCTGTAGACTGTATAACGGCGATGACGAACCAAATACCGCTTTCAAGCAGAATGAACCTTTCAACCTAGATGATGTAGCCCAACAATACCGTTCACCCCACCTGGATGAAGAGAAAAGAGCTTCTGTCCAACAAAGCTGATGTAACAGATGGCCTGACGGCGGCAGAAGATGACTTGCTAAGCAGCATACACTATAAGTTTTCCATCGACCAAATACAGTACAGCAGATCTTGGAAAAAACCCATAAGGTCCAAATCATACACACAACCTATTTATAAATTTTAAGGCCGCGTATAAAAGCATGCATCGCTTTATAGAGCATATATGCAATAGTTTTGGAATCCCTGCCAAACTTTGAAGGATGACGACGAAGAATGAACGGTACTTCATCAAGGTCGGCAAAGAAAAGTGTTACTTTTACGATTGTCCTCGTTCGATGCTACGGCACAGGTTAGCAGCAAAGCTTCTTACTGAGCTGTTTCTGTCGCTGCCCGTAAATTGTATCATTACATGTGTGCAGGGCTAAAATCTTGGTGATGAACTTTTGGGTCGTGTTGCTGCCAGTTTGGGTAACCCAATTAGAATCGCTTTCGTGGGGTCATCAATTCTTACATGTGTGTCTGTGGGCGAACTGTTATCAAAGCTGACAGGGGCAGACAAATAAAACAGCTTTGGCCATCGACACCATCATCAACCAGAAGCGTTTCAGTGACGGTCAGGATAAGGGCAAGGAATTATACTGGATAAACTTTAATATTGGTCAAAAGTGTTCCCCTCAGATTTAACGCATTTAACTGATACCGGAACTATAGACTACCCTGTGAGTGTATCAGCTACTGCATCTAGTGCTGCTCCATTGTAATATTTGAGCCCATACTCTGACTACACCATTGGCCAGTATTTCTGTGGCAAGAGCAAACATGCCTAAATCATCTGTTACGATTTGTCAGATGCAGATGCAGCCTACCGTCGAATGTCTCTATTGTTATGTCGCCCACCCGATGATGTACTCAACTTGAATTCGTGTTTGTTGGAACATGCCATCAAGATGTCCGTAGCCATGGGTGGGTGATGGCTCAATGACTTTGTTGATTTTTTTTAGAAACCCAAGCTGGTTATGTATTCGTTTTCATTCTAATCAATATCATTTCTGTGCCTGACGGTCAGATCCTCCTGGAGTCCGAATTGTTCTACAAGCGTAACCGAATAGCCATTAAGGTCGGTTAGTTTTTATCAGGTATCGGTTCCACTGCACAGACCAAGATGGTGGAACAGGTCGCTGATTCCATGATATTTAAATTGGCTCAGTAGCTGCCTTAAATGAATTCCTTCCCGATTTGGAAGCTGCCACTCAAACATTATTGAATCAGGGTGTTAGCCTAATTGCATTTTTTATACAAGTATAATACATGCCAATGTCAATTAAAAATCAAGTTGCTGTCATCTACTACGATGTTCGTGGTTCTCGAAGAACCCATAGACGTGATAGACATTCTGTTCATTCATTGACTCCTCTGAGGTCCTGTCGATTGCACATCTCTTTAAAACGCGTGCAAAATAGTTTCAGGATCGTATAATTTTAGGTTTGATTTTAGTAGTTGCAGTAACTTTTTAGCTAAAACCCCGTTGTCAAGAGGATAATGAATAATTTCTGTTAATCATTACATCTTTTGGCTAAGATGGCCCTAATTTAAGTATAGAACATAAGAAAATGTCTGTGGAAGCAAAAATATAATACCTGATTCAGTTCAACTTTTAGCCACTTAAAATTACGTAGAGGTCTATAATTTAGTATAGAGATAGAGAGTGCACAATTTTTCATCGGTTTTATTATAGAAAGCAGGTGAACAGTCCTTGCTGTGTACTCATTTAAAGTCGGACGTGATATAATTATAAATAATTTCTTTTATTTTAGATCTCGGACAAAGCTTAAACGGCGTTGTTCTATCAATGGTCACTTTTACAATCGCGAAACGTCTTTCTTCACACCACCCTATGGATCACAAATGAGTGTTTGGGTTACATCATTGGTTACCACTCAGGAAGTCATAAACTTAGTTTTGGAGAAATATAAAGTGGACAGCTCAGCGGAGAATTTCTCACTATTTATCGTAAGAGATAATGGTGAGCAAAAACGTCTAAAGGAGTTGGATTACCCTCTAGTTGTGCGCATAATGCTTGGCCCACACGAGGATGTAGCTCGATTATTTCTTATGGATGCCCAAAAGACTCAAGAAATAAGGTAAGCAGACAGATTTCAAACTTTCGGATTATTCTAATTCGTTTTGTACATGATTTCAGCAATGAGGTTGCCCAATTTATCAATCTCTCCATACCAGAGTGCCGTGCAATTTTAGATAGGTACGACGATGAGTTGGACCGTGAAATCGCCAAAGTTAGAGAGAAGTAAGTTTACACCTTATTTCAGGCACATTCTTAACTCACACTTTTACTTTCAGATATGCTGAGTTGCGTCGTCGCATCACCAGTCGTATGGAATCTCTTAAAGTTCGTTTATAATCTCATCTCGTTGATAAGTATGTTCTTTAGGATTTGAAAGTATATTTCAAATTCACGTTTAAGAGCAGAGTATTTATACATGTCCTGAATATTCCTAAACAGTTGTTTCTCATCTATATTATTAGTTTGATTTTAATTTTTGTTTAAATGGGATACGGGATATTAGGAACGGCGTAATCAAACATAAGCAGGGTTTGTTGATTATTGTTGTTTGTGTATTTTTCACCTTTTGTTTTTAAGGTAATTAGTAAAGTTGTAGACTGAATCAAAAGTGAACTATAAGTATTGAGTAGAGAAAAAACAAAATTAAAAATTAATCAAATAACATTGTCTTATGAATTGACTTGAAAATTTTCGCACATATCTAAGGATAATGAGCTCGAAATATGTCCGACAATCTACATTGGTGTTTGATAGGATTACTCATAAGGTGCAATTAGATATTATATTTACTGGTGAGCATTTGTTGTGCTCATTATTTGTTTTGCTGATATTTTTGAAAGTTTTCAAGTATTTTAATCTTGAAATGGGAAGGTGATATCTACATTATCACTGAAGTTGAATGTACGCCATTCATTTACTTATAAATACCATATATTGAATAACAGTTATTTAACTGGTTATGGTTCTGTTTATTGAAATCGAAGTTTAGAAAAATAGAACACAATGTATCGCTATGATTTATTAGGCATATATAATATTAAAGTATCGTAGATAAGTGAGATTTGACTTATATATATTTAATAGAGTGAGAAGGGATATCTAGATACTTTTTGTTTGCCTGCAATTGGCATCGCAAGACAATTTCAAGCACCAGAATCTTATCATCAACATTTTTTATTTGAACTATATCATCCATGATGCTTAGACACAGAAGCTATTTAAAGATTTTCTCAAAATATTCATAATTGTCTAGTAAATTGGAAACTTCATCAATCACTACTGTCTATATGTTTATGTTGCCGTTGATCTGCCTTCATCACTGCATTTCCTTTACCCACCTTTTTTTTCAAGAGAGAAAGCTTGTAAACTAATTTTACGAAGTAACTGCAGCTATTAGCCATTTACTGTTGAATGTTAAGGTATTATACATGACACATAAGACGCAATCAATCTCTACTAGATATTGGATGAAGGAAACAAAGATTCACTTAAAGCAAAAGAAAACCTTTATCCCTTTTAGACTAAGATATATATCAATTTGCTTGTTAAAGAGAATGCTTCACTACTCGGTTGTGAACGTTTGGTTAGACAAGTTTTTGTTTAATGTTCTCTATTGTTGCCTGCTTTTCTAACTCGATGGTCTCGATTTATAATACTCATTTTTTGCTAGACATTTACTAAAGTTTTCGTAAAAGAAATGTGAACGAGGAAAGAGGTGCAAAAAATTTCTTGTGTTCTTTCCCTATTTGTTGCGTATTTTTATTCTTATGTCGCTATTGTAGTAAGTGGACGTATATTTGAGAATATGCGAAAAAATTGTTGGATTTTATAAATCGGTATTTGTATGGTAATTTGTATTTTTGTACGATTCTCCTGAAACTTCAAAGCGGCTGCTAATTTTTTTTTTCAGGTCTGATTATGTGTTTCGTTTCGAATAGTTTTTCACAAGGGGTAATTTTAAATTGAATTTTAACTTGCACATTCGTAAATAATTGCAAAATGAGACTTTGTATTCATTTAAAAATTCTCTCATTAAAAATTAAAATAAACTGAAATGCACTATTCAAGCCCAAACGACAATGTAGGAAAAACACCCAGGAAAAAATGAGTACATAGTATGAATTGGGACATATTGACTGCTTGTAAATTCATTTCATATTGAGAAGGTCTGGAGTATTTGCACGCCATAATCTATTATTATTATCCTGCATTTCAGCTATTTCCAATAAGTTGTTAGAAATTCAGATTCCCCTTTTCCTATCCTACGTAAAGTTAAATAATGAAAAGGTTGTTGAGCAATGATATCTACTATAAAAACATTCATATTTTACGTAAAAACAGAAAACACGTAATAGATGACACGGTGTTCGAAGCATTAGGTGCGCAGTTAATAGATTGCTCCAGCAGTATGTGCTGTTGGATTTCGACATATCCAAAATGTCATAAACCAAGCTTAGACATATGGTAACATAAACATAAGTTGTGAGGAAGGAAGTGAATGTGAATAATTTATGGAATTGGCATGTTCTCCAGGGGTTTTGCAGGTTTTCCAGTGGTAGATGGAGCTGGAAGGTTATTGGTCAAATTAACTATTCTTTCTGCTTCCTCAGAGCTAATAGTTGTGACATCTACACATGAATAATATCTTTTCCATAACTCACAACTACGCTGCGGACATCTTGAGCGGTAAAATTACGTTTTAGTTGTTCAACCCACAGGTCGCTGGATTCATCGGCACTCGTGGCAACAACCATCATGGTTCCAGCGAACAAGGGGTCAGCACGCACAGATAAGTCTTGGAAGACTCCATCAGTAAAAAGTCGAGCCCAATACCATGATCTTTCTTCTTTCTTATCTGCAACTTTTTGGGCAAACTTGATAATGGCCAATATGATCGCATCATGTCTAGTCAGTGCCATATATTTTAAAAGCAGACTCAAAGGAACGCGACGCTCTACCTGGGCGTAATAAAGCTATCCCGCATACCCCAACCCTACCTATTAGAGAGCCAACAATCCTGCGTATCTAAATATCGCTTCTGCAGTATTTTTAAAGTGAACTGGTGTGGGTGTGTGAATAAACAAATATAATAAGGGATCGAATACTAGATGGAGCAAACCTTTAGTACAACGCTTTAAAAGCTGTTAGCATTCCATCGTTCCGGGGGATCACTATGTGCAGTTGGATTTTTACTGGGAACAAGTAATTGTATCTTTCTACTGTATACCATATGTCATGATGTGTTTCGCCACTGCCTTTGGATCTTTTACACACACCTTTAGGAACTGGAGAGCCACATATGCCAATAAGTTAATCACCGGGCAGAAATGGCGGTGTCATCCTTGGCAGAAAGTAACGCCCAGAGTTAGCTGACCCACTCTGTGGCTGTCTTGGTTGTCATTAAAACTGGAACTAGTTGAGAGGATATCGTGAAAGCTGACGTGCTTGCCTGGGTAGGGGCTATTTTATCTTAACAGAGAGAAATCCACACCCCTCCAACTGCCTCACTAACAACTCCAGGGGGAATCAAGGTGTTTGCGCAATCTTTGTCGATAAACTGGTCTGAAATAAGATAGGCTCCTTCATCCAATGTCATCGATAATAATAACCCATCCACTGCACTCTTTTCAGGAGTGATTTCGTATGCATACCAATTCTGATGGAGTTGGTCTTTAAGCATACTTGACCTCTTCAACAAAGTGCTTCATGAAATATTGGTCAGACCAGTCCACTGAGGTTGTAAATGTTAGCTGAGTCGTCAACTTAACAAAATCAAGGCACTGAAACATTTTTTTGGTCGTAAGTCTCAGGCCTGCAGTTAGATGTAAACAAACCCTTTTGACACATTAGTGATTTTGTTTTGGCGTCATATACTTTTGGTTGTGTGAAAATGTCTGATTTTGTGCCATATAATCGTGTTGATTTTCTTCTTTCAAGGTCCAAAAACTTACGGAGATGCTGTTTTAAGTGGTTCCGTCGCTTCAAAGACGGTAATTTTTGTGTTAACGCCCGTCCGCGTGAAGCCAAGCCGATTCCAAGCGATTGCATGCGTTGGGAATGATTCAAAAACAAGGAAAAAACAAGGTTTCTTATGATTTGAAGATGTTAAGCGTCGTTTTTTCACCTGTGAACGAGTGCTCCAGCGGAAAAAAATGAAGGCTTTTCTTCATCGCATCGTGACGGATGATGAAAAATGGATTCTTACAGCAACGCAAAAAGAAGTCGTGCTTCTACATCGTCAGCTCGGCCAAATATTTACGCTGCGAAGGTTATCCCGTGTATTTAGTGGGACCAGGTCGATGTTATTTATTATGAACTGTTTAAACCCAACGAAACCATCACTGGGGAACGGTATCGACTTCAATTGATGCAATTGAGCCGAGCACTGCGCGAAAAACCGTCACATCACGAGCAGGGGCACGAAAAAGTGATTCTACAGCATGACAACGTTCGACCTCACGTTGCCAAACCCGTTGAAATCAACCTGGAAATGCTCTAATGGGAATGATATGAAGACATCAAAAAATAGCGTGATTCGTGGATAGCCTCAAATGATAAAACACTGACCATAACTGTATTCGAGTTCTGTCAGGAAGATGGCAGATCACTATAAAGTTGCATTTTCACAAAAAAAGCAAACAAACCAGCGATTACTTAGTTGCGTACCTAATAAGTCTACTTCAATCCCCAGTTTGGTCAAAATGGAAAATCGCTGCGACTTAACAAAGTTGTAGGAAATGTAAATTTATCATATATACGTGACACAAATGACTCTACATGACATGACATGGCATGGCATATCGACACAAGTTCAAGGTCAACCAATCACTCAAACTTTGGCTATGTATCTAAAACATTCTCCAAAGTAGTAGAGTATTTCTAGTAGGACGATGTTCCGTAAGGTCAAAAAATTGTCTATTTTGTTATCTAATCGAGAATCGAATCTATAAGAAAATGTATTTATCAGTAAGATTTCTTTTTTTGTCAGCTTAGTAATCGTTTGATTTTTGTTTGTAAAAAATAAAATATCCCAGGTACGTGGAAGTTTTACGAGTAGCGATCGAGTTTCTCCCGAAGTACGTATATTTTGTTTTTGGAAATCCGTATAAGGGGTACGGTCTTGTGTGGATTCAAACACTTTTTTTTTTTTACAAATTATGTTTCTTCTAGTTTGAGAGCGGCATGAATAATGGATTTTAGCACCCCAGTGGCTTTCTAATTACACTGTACAAATATCGCTGTCGTGCCTTCAACCGTTCTGATGATGGTTTAAATACCACGATATACAGTAGTGGACAAACCGATTCATAATTTAATTCTTAACTTCAATTCCTCTTTTTTAAATGGGGGGAAAAAAATGTCCGTAAAGGTGCGTCCAGACCGAATAAAATATGTATTAGTAAATATTTGTTAAATATTTCCAAAATTTTCAAAAACATTTTATAAACATTTCGTAAACGTTTCTGAAATGTTTCTGTTGATGTGGATGCTGATGAAACATGAAATATTTATGAAATGTTTCATTCTTAACCATTTTTGGCTAGATTATGATGGTCTCAAAAGAGGTAGGTTTTGAAGCATCCTATAAGGCAAACAGAGAATTTATTTGCACTTTTGGTGCATGTCGCTTCTTATTCACCTTATCTCTTCGCATTTGAATTTTTCACAAATTTAGCCAAAGCATCGGCTTTATAAAATGACTCACTTCTTATAAAACAAAAATAATTTCCCGACCTGAATGCGAAACTTAGAAACATTAGAGGGTGGCCGTGGTGTAGTGGTATATGCATAGACTCTTCAAGCAGAGGGTCGCGGGTTCGAATCCCTTGCGAGGCAATCCTCTGAAAAAATCTTTTCATAGAATTTGTATATAGTTATATGAAAATCCCGTCGACGTCACAAATGCTGGAGTTGGTTCCTGTCTGGGCTTAATGTAACGAACTAACAACTAGCACGTACTAGTTTAGGATGCACTGGCTCGTCCCGTCCAGTTTGACAACCACCTCTGGGAAAAATATCGAAACCTAATACACCTGAGTTTCAAACTACTACACCACCCGCCCGCGCCCTGGAGAAAAGCCAGTAAAAGGGTGTTCATAAACCCTTGTTACGCGCGCGGAATTATAAAAAAAAAATCATATGTTTCATTGGCGCCCAGGCCGAACGAAATATTTCATAAAAATTGTTTGTATTGGAGGAGCTTTTGACACAATAAAATGGTGGGGTAATTTGGTTGATCACTGCGAAACATAACAAAATTCAGTCATTTTGACCCGCTATTGTACTAGATGCATAGTGTCCATTCTTTTTCCGCTCATTGTTTAAAATGCACATACATTTAATGATGTTCCAAAAGTTGTTTTGTTGAAATTTCTGTTAAACTAACTGGTCAATAAGATGGCATATTTGTTTTAACTCCTTGAGTTTCACTTCATTCAATCGTCCTTAATTTCAATTTGTTAGTTTATCTCATGTTGGTTTTTTTTTTTTTTTTAAATAAAATATAAATCTAGTAGCCATTATGAATTTTTCAAAAAATTCTGTATAATTTTGTAATTTTGCAAAAAAAAAAATTGTATTGGTCCACTCTGTACTGTTAAGTACTTTCCTTTGCTCTTGTCGACTGGTTCATCTATTTTTGAAATGAACTGTAACGAGGGCAGTATGAAGGTTCATTTAATCGTTTACACATTAAACGTTAGTCCAAAGCAATCCAAATAAAAGTTTACCTTTATATTGGATGATCATATATCATAGAATTCCTGTCACAAACCGCTTTAAATCTTATAACATTTTGAAGATGTTCTTTATAGTATTATATCAAATCGTTGAAGTATTTCTCATCTCACCAAATATGTGTTGGTATAGTTTTTTACCATATCTGTTCTTAAAAAGTATTAATTTCACTTGCAAAAGATGTGTCAGATGTTATACATCATTCATTAGATCTTAAGTAAAAAATTACATACAGCACGAAATACATTAAAAACAAATAAATCAAGAAACCCAATTGCCACGTTTATCATATCGCCAATGTAGATTTAGTTTACTTATTTAAGAATAACGTTTATAAATACACGTTAACAAAAATCTATACATATATGTTCACGTGTCTCTTTTTTTTTTGTAGAAGTAGTTAGAATTTATTCTTTATTATTATATTAACCTACTTCAATTTTAGTTCATTAAAATCTAGTTACAATAATTTTTTTTTTTTTAATTTAACAACTAATCAAACAAAAGAAATAATAAGCAAACATAAAAAGAAGTAATATGAAAAAAAAAGAAGAAATATATATTAATTGTAACGAATGTGTCATCAATTTGATTATTGAAAAACTTCTCTGTTAAACAATTACAAAAAAAAAAAAAAAAAAACACTCACATAGTCATAAGTACAAAAAGATGTACTAAAATTTAATTATAAAAGCAAAAGCTATATAGATAACACCAGTTTATTTATCAAAGGAAAGTTGAAACTCAAGAGAAATTATTAAAACATACATATATGAAAGAAATAAATGCATTTAAATTGAGAATAGTTATAACAGAAAAAAAAAAGAAATCAAAAGAGTTATATCCTCTATAGAATTTAGAGAGTAAATTATACAATTTTAACAACCAAGTGATAAGAGATATTCTTTTTTTTTTTTTATTATTAATATAACAAAAACAAAAATCAATAAAAACTTAAAAGAGAAGCAAAATTAAATCAGTAATACTCGTATTATTGCTGGTGCCAAATTATGATTCAACATTATTAAAATTTTAATTAAAAAGAATCAAAGAAAATAAAAATTTGAAATTTTATATTTTACGAAATCGTTGTAACAATCATTTTCGATATGTGACCCTTCTTAATCTAATGCCATTCGAAGTTTTTTTGTTTCTTATTTTGATTTGTAATTATCTATATGTAACATCTGATTTGGTAAATTTGTACTTTACGTAAGGTATTGATCCTTGATTTGTGTATTGATTTGAATGTCCTCTGAAAGCAATGTCTTTGTTTTTGATTCATATTATTTATTTTGTCATAGTTCATTTGGAAGATAAATCATTTCTAATTAGTTTTTTTTTTATGGGTTATTAAAAACAATTGAAGAGAGATGTCTGACCAAAAAGTAGTTCATATCTGTCTTCAGGGTGACAGCTTCCTATTTGCAATAACCTCACAAGAAAAAATCGGCTGTAGTCATAGTAGGTGACTTGGGGGCCAATAAAATGTGGACTTTCTTGAAATCATTTCGTTGAGGTTTTTTAGCTGTAATTTTTTCATAATCGACATGGTTACGTGAGAATTTCTATCATCTTGATAAAACCACACAGAGTAGTCCTAGAGAAAAAGCTCTTTCAGCATCTCTGAGTAACAGTCTTCATTGACCTTTATAGTGCAAATGTTTTTTTTTTTTTTTTTTTTCAAAAATGTAATGCTCTGCAATGGAGCTTGATGAAATTGAACACTACACCATGACTTCAACTGAATTAAACTCCGTCTAATGAAGCATATCTGGTGCTCTGTTACTCCATATTCGACAATGTTGTTTGTTGACATCAGGTTTCAGGTCGAAATGTTCCTCGTCAGACAGAACATGCAGCTTAACATGTTTCCGTCCTATTCCAACGTTTGATATATTTCTGACAAAATTCTGAGCGAAGCGACAGGTCTGCTGCTTCAATTTTGGAAAAAAAGTTAAAAATTGTATACAGAATTGTCTACATTGACTGTCTGCTAATGCCCATTTGAGCAGATAAATACCTTGTCCTCTTCGACAAGAGTTTTTTCCAACCTCTTTGTAGACCGTATACTTGAAAAAGTGCCGCCAACTCTTTTTAAATCTAGACTTACAGACATGGTATGCTCTACTGCAATAAAATCAGACATATTTATTCGTAGGGTATTCTGCCTGTGTCTGTATCGTAATGTAACATATATATGTAGGTTAATTTCTTTATAATATACGTTTTCCAGAACATTAGTAATGTAGTCATGACAGACTCCAGAAGCATGCACGATCAATTCTTGGGTATCAAAGTAGTAGTTTTCTTTTTTCTTTTTATTAACTGTTGAAATAAGTAACGCATTGCTAACGTATTGCTACTGCTTCGTTTATCGGGTTGGTTAAAATTTGAGAACCTTAGAACCATTCTTCAGGCCGCTCTATTTTGGAATACATCGTTAGTGAGGCTAAAAGTTTGCTGATGCTTTTGCAACTATTTCCTGATATTTTCCTTTGCTTCGCAGTCAGCACGTTCAGCATTGCGATGCGTATGTCAAAGCTTGACAAACGTATGTCGTGTGTATTCTTATATCACAAAATATTGCGGAGTTTTCCTGACTGTGAGCCACCCCTCAGTGACTCTACGTGCGACATGGTCACTACAACTTCATCGGTAATTAACGGCTAAGCCTAAGTATTTGAATATGATACGATGACTCCCTCCAAATACGAGTAGAGACCAGGAGTTAGGTTTTCGGATTTGGAAAATAGAGAATGCAGATATTTGGTTTTAGTGCGACTGATTCGTAATCCGTTTCTGTCTCATTAAGATCGCCTATTTTAAAATTAAAAAAAAAAACGCCATTTGATGTTTTTATTTTAATAAAGAATGTAGACATGGACATGTAGACAAATATAAATTTCCGCCTCGTGACTGATGGCATACCTTGGTCTTTTCGACGGCATAGTGTCGTCTCATCAATGACGCGTCTTGGGTTATTGGCATACACTTTTTCTTTCAAAAAACCCGAAAGAAAGAAATCCAATGGCGTCAAACCGCATTATATTTGTGGCCAATTTACACTGCCGCGGTGAATGCAGGTGCATTATGGTTACCAAAAAATACATGCCATTTTCGAACCGTCTCTGCAAAAATCTCACCATTTCTGTAGTGGATTTTCACAATTTCTATGCGTTGTACGTCCGTATAATTGACCATTAGTCATTTCGAAATAGAGGTTCTTAATGTGACACCCTTTACCTATTAGAAGTTGTCTTGTCGGTGCTTATGATAGAGCTAGCATGAGGAAAAAACAGAAGAGGTTTTGGACTCGTTAAAGTAATGCTTGAAAATTTTGTACCACATTGAAAAGTATTGGATTATGTACACTTTGTACTCAAACTTTAACTTCCAATTCTCATGTTATTTTTGCTGTGCACTTAAATTTCGTTTAAACGGGTCCATTTTGAAAGAAGAACAAGAAAGCTCACCCTTCACTACTACAGTATTCGCTCATGACGCCATTTAATACCAAGATTTCCGATTGTTGCTCATACTTCGGGTAAAACGTGATCCGATTTAATTGTACGCTTTTGGGTTCATTGTTTCTACTGCTTCGCTATTTGCAGATTCTCTAAAATATGCCATTTTATCCTCGTGCGTTACAGCCGAGTGTATGATTCTGCACGGTAAATCTTCATTTAGTAACGCGTTTAAGCACTCTCTATCTGTTGCACTTATGTATGTATAAAAGATTATAAGCATAATAGGATTTTCTATTGTATAATGCCATTCTGTTGTACCGTCTTTTTTGGAGTCTACCAAATATATTATCTCTGTTTTGTGGAGAAATAATGAGGTGCTGAAATAATTGGAACTCAATACGTCAGTACCAAATGTCTGGCGGCACTTGACACGAAAATAGGTAGGAAAGAAGCAACGATGCTTCTTTGATACTGATTCGCCTAAGACTAGCACTTTTCTTAGTGGCTCATAAAGATAACTTTGATCCATCTGCACGAAGTTAAATGGTTGTGTTCCTGAAACTCCAACGGTCAACAGATGTCCAAATCAAAGAAGCAAATAGCAAATAGCTTTTAGGGTCCCAAAATTGTTTTCTCTGAGTCCTGACATTTTTGCTCTAGCAAGGTTCATTCAGAAATTAATTCCAGTTTCTGAGGCAGCAGTTTTTAACTCTTGCGTTATTTCATATGCTTCTATTTCCCTACATATGTGTTTTGCACAACGTAATGCATGGGCATTACGACTTTTTAAAGCTTTGTTTGGAAGACAAACGCATATGTATACATAACTAGATACACTCCAGATTGGGTCCATTTTCCGACACATGGTCTAGCCAAAGACATTTTTAAATCCCCGAAGATGAGTTTTGACACCATTGTATTAGAAAGCATATCAATAAAACAGAAACTATCATTTCACGGACGTCAGAATGAATTCATTGTGATTCGTAATTCTCTTTAGTAAATAAGGCAAGTGTCTAGAGTAGAGACAGGCGAAGTGTGAAAACTCACCATGCCAAGCGAGGAAAACCATTCTTTAAAGTCAAAGCGAGAGCTTATTATTAATAAATCATTTCAAAGGACTTTTTAAGCAGACGGTCTTACTTAAAACACTGTTCGACGTTTACTACCGATATGTTTTCAAAATATTCGACTTTGAGACAATTCAATCAGTTTCTTCCCGAGAAGAGAACAATTTTCTATTTTCTATTTTCTGCAAAAATATTTTTTCTTGATTTTCAGCACCGATTGTGCGAATATTACTACTCTGTACTCTTCATTACCGCTGCATGCCTTTTTTTGTGGTTTTCATCTTTAGTATGTACTTTCAACAACTCAGTAAAGCTTTCCGCGATAGCATATTCCCATCTTTCCCTATACAGCTCCTTTTGTATAGAGCAGTTTTTATTCTTCTCTGTGTTGCCACTTTGTATGCCTTGCTTTTCGGTGTATGCGCGGTATGCTTTATCAAAAGAGGATTTCGTGTAAGTTTTAGTGACGATGTCACCAATGAACTAACGAAACATAGAATTTCTCGCCAGGTTTTCGCCAAAAAGTCATTCAGAAAAGCCTTTAAGGTCTTTTGCGATTTGAACTGTCCGATGAAAATTTTTCCACAATACTTTCTTGTTTTTTTGTCGGGTATATACGCCACGGTATCTTAGCTGATTCGAGTTAATGGTGGTTCGTCGAAACGTTCGAATATTCAGAATAGAAGAAGTCTGAAATGCTTCGATCGCAATATGATCAATCTTTTTGGTGGTTAATTTGGAAAACTTTAATTATCTATGATGATAGTAGAAGCGTTGAAGAACTCTGTGAGGATGCCATCTTATATCAAGCTTACCATTGTAAATTAGGTCTTGATGCGGATTGAAACCGGCCTAAACCTTTTTCACACAACAATTTCATATCAGAGTAGTCAGCTGGTTACGCTTTCTATAGGACTCTCTTTTTAATGGGTGTATCACACTGAACTTCTTGGATGGCACTGATACTAGCTTTCTGACAACAGAGAGAGGCTTCACGCATTGTTCAGCTAAGTGCTGTTTGTTAAGGGTCTGAATATAATAAACATAACAACGTCGTTGCCTTTTTTTTGCAAAATTATCCATAAGGTGAGATGCTTGCTATGTAATGGTTTAACGTCATCCCCCGGCATTTAACCTGACAATACAACGCTGTCCTGGCTATGTACTGCAGTAGTTAATCCATGCGATTTATACGTTATATTGAAGAGAGTGTGAAACATTGATGTTTTCTGAAAGCACGAATTAAGTTACATTTAAATAATCCTTTATTTTGAAAGTCTTTAAATACTCGTACTTGTCTCAAGTGGTAAATTCAATATATTTCAATTTTAAAATATCTCAGTTAGAGCATTAAAAAGAAAATGTTTAAGAAATTAAATGAAATCAAGAATCCTAGTGTCATTGTATTAGTTTAATCCTTAAGACTTACATTAACCAAAAACTAAAGAAAAAAACAAGCAAATTTAACACACCCAAATATTTTTTTGTTTTTAAATTTATATTTAAGTTTCATTCTGTTAAATTTTCTTTTTGTAATAAAATTGCTATTAAAAAAAAATATATATACTGAAGAAAAAATTTCTTAAAATCAAACAA
Organism: Volucella inanis; assembly: GCA_907269105.1. Lineage (NCBI taxonomy): Eukaryota > Metazoa > Arthropoda > Insecta > Diptera > Syrphidae > Volucella > Volucella inanis. The sequence goes on along the minus strand of OU026153.1, from coordinate 203,468,451 downwards.
AGTGTTTCTGTTTACAACCGTTGACTCCTTTCTGTTGTTTATCCTGTTGCAACAATAAATGGCGACATAATACGAACACCTTTGTCGGTGTCATCGCTTAAATCGCTTAAATCGCAGCACCAATTACAAAAGGAATCGTGTGTGTATTGTGTAGTCGTATTTAGTCTTCAGTCCTTCTAGACATCCTTTGTAGAAAGTTTAACTTGCATGTTGCTTTCAATGATGGTGTATTTTTGGCGCGTGCTTAAGTAAATTGGGACATCGACCCGACCCTTTGTACCTTGAGTCATATTCGAAAACAACTTCTTCACAATTTGACTTCACGCTCTGGTTGCCACCTTAAGTGTGTGTTATGTGAGTTGCTGAGCGCCAATTCACATCATAAAATCTACGATAGCAACTCCTGAACAATGCACATAATCTCTGGGGGGAGACTTTTTCGTTTTGTTATGTTTTTTTTTTTCCAAGTTCGTTCTTTTTCGTTGATCCTTACGAAACTATTGCACGAAATAAGAGTGACTTTCTTTATTGTTTTTACTTTTTTGCTGTTGGGATCGTTTGGTGGGTATAAGTCATCATAATTTGGCTCCAAAAGTTCCAGAACTGCACTTGAGCTGCAATTGTCGGGCATAACAAAAGTGTTCAATGGGGCGGGAAATTATGAAATTTGCGTGCGAAAGATTAATTTCTGGCAGTTTAGGTGACAGTTAGAACCCTTGTGTCTGGGGTAGTGTATTGATAAAGTCGAGAAGCGAATGACGGTCGATTACGGTGGATTTTGTCTCGTGGGTGGGGATAAACAAATAAAATAAGTGCCAACGTCTTGTGTGCTGTGAAAGAAGGGACAAATTGTTGAACAACTTCGGGAGTTGAATGAGCATATTCATTTTGATTGTAATTGAGTTGCTATGTAGAAAACGCAATTGTTCAAACAGTTCAAATCAGTTTAGTTGGTTATGGAGGTATTTGAAATAAAATGCCAACGGAAGTCGTTATTATGACTGTTGCATGGCATTCAGAGAGCTTTCGGTTGACAGGACCTTTAAGGGAGTGTTTTCATTTCTTTGATATATGTAACTAGAGTTGAAATTGTCGAATTTATTTCTTTCGTTGCTATCGGTGAAACAGTAAATGATGAATTTACTTTTACTGTTGGATCTAGCGTGGAAATTAACATTTCAGAATTAGCTTTATTGGCTCAGAGGTTAACAAGGTCTAAGGGTGCATGGATTTTGGTTTAAATCAAAAATAAAGAAGATAATTTACTAAAGTACTTAAAGCTTCAATGTCTGATGGTGTTTGTTGGAAATTAAGCAGCCATCAAGTTTAAGGAACTCCAGGAATTTTCGGTGCTTTGTATAGTATTCCTCATCAAACATAGGCAAATTCTAGAGGCCCTAGATGTTGTAACATTTCGGCACTTAACATGTCAAATTGTAGATCATTCGAGCTTAACGGTCTGAGACTAGATAGATTTTCTAAATGTGTGATCTTCTTTATCATGGAACCAATTTGAGTTTAAGTCATTATAGAAAAAAGCTCCTAAGTGGAGTTTTATTCTCTGGGAGAGAGCTGGACAAGTACAAAGAAGGTGGAGATTTTGTCTCTTATTCCTCCTCCTCCATGCAGCTTCTACAGAAATCGTTTGCAAAGGCGCCAACCCTTCTTGCATGCTTGCCTATAAGGTAGTGTCCAGTGATGACACCAATGATAGTGCTGAAATGTTTAGAAGGATCAGACTCTTAGAGCGATTAAGATCCAGTTTTGGCCAGATCTGTTTGGTCGCTAGACATGTTGGTCCAACAGTTCACCTAAGGTCTGTTCTTTTATTAGCATCCAGCTTTAATATTGATTTTCACGTAGCGATTGGTATACCTATGCTACCCTTTTCCGGTAGAATACGTAGAGTGGTTCAAATTTTGGTGAGTTCGTCGGCCCCACAATTCCCTGGAATGTCTCTGTGGCCCGACATCTAGCAAAGGTGAAGGTTTAACTACCCTGCCATCTCTGTAAGAGTTGATCGGCATTCAAGAGCGGTTTTAGAATGTAACGAGGCTGAGTCCACGGACTTGATGTTGGCCTGACTATCCGAAAAGATGTGGATATTTTTGGCAGATATCTCGTTTTTCTTGAACCAGGATAGAACTTCTTTAATTACCAAAATTTTCGCATGGAAGTAATTTGGAAGAAGGAAGAAAGGCTTAGATTTAGCTTATCTGAGAAAACACCGCCGTCAACACCGCTACTGGTTTTAGATCCATCTGTGTAAACGTGGATTGATTTGTCCCCCAAGATGTCGAGGGAAAATACTTAACTGGTACCGATTATTGAGGGAGGGTCTATAATTGGAATTCTATATTTCCTTGAAAAGAGATTAAGATCAGTTTTATGGGGGCTTATTCCCAATACACACCGATCCGCCCATTGATGTGTTAAGATTTAGCTGAAGGAGTTCTTTGATTATATTAAGATGCTTACCTGAGACGGCTATAGCAAGGTCATCATATGCAATCACCCTACTACCTCTCGCTTTCAGGTATATCACCAGTTCATTAACCATTCAGTTCTAGAGAAGGTGAGAAAGTACACCGGCTTGCGGCGTACCTCTGCTGACACATCTTTTAGCAGAAGTTCCTCCCAGTTGGAGCTGATTATCCTGCTATTTAGCATACGACTGATCAACTCCCCGAGTCGTCCACCCGCAGATTTGATAGCGCAGTCGTGATTGCGGATATGTTAACGTTGTTAAAGGCTCCCTATATGTTCAGGAAAGCAACCATTGTGTACTCTCTATATTGTAGGGATCGCTCGATGATGTCGCTAGTCAGTGAATGCAGGGCCGTTTCCACTGACTTTCTCTTATAGTACGCATGTTGAGTCGTTGACAGAAGTCTTGGGTCAATTTTAGTTCATAAGGGGTGATTCATCGTGAGTTTTGATTTTCAATAGGCTTTTTTTGACAGTTCACGCATGACTGCTATCAAACTGCTTAGTCATTTTTGTTCAGTCATCATGGAAAGACTAACATCACAACAGCGTCTCCAATTTGTTCAGCTCTAGTACGAAAATCAGCGTTCTATGAAATGTTTTTCGTGCGATTCGAGGAACTTACGGTGCGCATAATCGACCTACCGAAACCACTATTGTCAATACCATTCGCAAATTTGAGTAGATGATAGACGACCGGTTAGACCACATCCAGCACGTAGTGAAGAGACTATAGCGGCTGTAGCCGAGAGTGTACGCGAAAACCGTGACGAACCGATTCGTCGTTGTTCTCAGCAGCTTTGTTTGGCGTGTTCGACAAATTGGCGTATTTTATGGTACGTGAGGAACTGGGCCTAAAAGCGCACGAAATTCAACTTGTGCTAGAATTGAAGCCAGGCAGCTCTGGAAAAACTTAATGAAAATCCGGTGTTTTATCGTGAAATTTTATTCAGTGATGAAGCTCGTTTCTGGCTCAATGGATACGTAAATAAACAAAATTGCCGTTTTTGGGCTGATGAGCAACCCGAAGAGTACCAAGAGCTACGATTACATCCATTAAAAACAACAGTATGGTGTGGTTTATGGACTGGTGGAATCATTGGTCCATATTTCTTCAAAAATAAGGCAAATTAGAATGTTACAGTCAATGGTAATCGTTATCGCGCCATGTTAACGGCGCTTCCTGAAATTCAAGCACATGGTCTCGGTGAGCTCTGGTTTCAACAAGACGGCGCTACGAGCGATACAGCGCGTGAAACAATGAAATTGTTGAGAAATCATTTTGGTGAGCACTTAATTTCACGTTTTGCTACGTTAAATTGTACTATTTTTTCTGGGGATATGTGAAGTCTCAGGTCTTCCACATATACATGATATCATTTTCAAAAAGTAAATGTTCTTTTAACCAATAATAAAAATTTTAAGTTCACTTTCAAATTTATGTGTTTTATTTTACATTATAAACCAAACCTCATGATGAATCACCTTTTATATTGATGCCAGTCGGTCTTTCTAGAGTTTTTAGAAGGAAAGATGGTAGACTTATAGGTCTGAGATCCTTTGGAACAACATGAGAAAATTTTCTGGCATTCTAGACAGCTCCTCATGATATTCTCTAGCGTAGGCAGGTTAATATCTGAGGATCTTTGTAAGTCGGCAGGTATTATACCGTCCGGACCAGCAGACTTGTATGGTTTGATGCTATGCAGCGCCCAAAGCAGTTTGTGTCTTGTAATCAGACCATGAATTTTGGTTACGGTTGCAAAAGTCCTGTTTGGGTTACTTCTGACCGCGTATAAGGAGCTACCCGGAAAGTGGATTTCAAGTAGCAGATAGAGTGATCCATCACATGAGGTTGTCCAAAAGCCATCGATTTTTTTTCAAACAACAAGGCATTAACTTCGCTGAAACACGTCTCATGTCCACAACATTCGAAAAAAATTACATGATACGAGCCGCCCAATGTGCCAACATCCTCAGCAACTTTTCTTATTTTACTTTGAGCAGACTCATCGTATGCCAGTGTCAATATTTCAGGTGTTTTAGAGCAGTTGATTCCAATTTTTACGCAAAATTTGATGCAAATTCTTTGCTCCATATTTTATAATAACTGAAAATCGTCGAGCACACCAAAACACGTCTAACCTTTCTGTGAGGCACTTCATGGAGTACACGTGGAAGTTACACCTACCGCAACTGTAGCATCGACGACTTTCGATAATACTTTAAATAAGTCGCCCAACACGTCGCCGGAATGAGAGGCTGCTGCACTATGTGCTCGTTATGCAACAGATTTCCGGACATGACATAGATAAAGCAGACTTTATTGAATTTATCATCAACGGGTTAGCTAGTTCATCTTCAGGCATCTCAATACATGCAGTGCGAAGTCAATCACCAAGCTGAAAGCCTTGCTTCTTCGATATGAAAAACGGTCTTTAGTGAAACCTTCCGAACATAGGATCTTATATTCATCGGCACCGATAACTTCCATGAAGAAGACTACATATGTAGTTCAATTCAACAACCAAATAGGGTGCTTAATTTTTTCAGGATATGAACATATCTCAAGCAGCTGTCCCAAAGAGAAGTGGGCACTAGGGATATGCTTCCGTTATGGAGACTTGGGGCACGTACACAAGAATTGTCCTAAGAGAATGGCTGGTGTCATCAGCAACAACAGAAGCAAATTCACCATTCACCTCAGACCAACGGTGAGGTTGAGAGGATTAAGCGGACACTGAAGTGTATGTTAGGAAAACTAAGTACAGCATATTGATTGGGTACGGATGCTTTCACAGATCGAATATGCACTGTACTATACTATTTGGGATTAAGCATGATGTTATAATAGATTAAGCTAACTGAGTTCCTTGAAGAAGAAAAGGCATTAGGCTCTGAAGAAAAAGGCTTGAGTAAGACTAAGAAAAAAGCATCTAAATTCATTCATAGAGCTCAGGAACACGGCCGTAAGCAATACGAGAAGCATCATCAGAATGCGCTTACTTATGCCGGAGGTGAACCGGACAAACAAAAAACTTGTAGATGGCGTTATTAAAAAAATATGGAAAAAAATGTGCAAATGGTAGATATACCATTTGCCTTGTACAACAACGATGGCGCTACGCTTGCCATTGTTCAATCGGTGAAGTCTTCTGCAAGACCGTAATTATTTAACTTTATACATTCCAATATATGGTATGTAGCCAAAGAAAAGTGTTCATTGAGCTTTCAATGTACAGATGTTATTATTTGTGCAATACTTGGAATGAACATTTTGTGAATTCCTTTCATTAAATTAAACATATTATACGAGATAGGTGGCGCTGCTGAGCAAAAATCTACCATCATTTTGTACAACCTCTTTTAGCTTGCTTGTCGAAATTCGATGACAATCCGACGCTTAGTTTTGTTTTGACACCCATTTTAAACATTATGTTAATCATTTCGTATTGGCTGAGAGAGCAGGCATCTCAACTGAATGCGTTAGCCGTATCCTGCACTAGATTTTGGGCATGAGATAGGTGCCGCTTTTGCGCAATCGTAAGACCATTTCAAAGACGGAGGAGTTTCTGCATCCGTGCTTGACCCTGAATGAGACATGGGTTCATTGGTATAAATCAAAGACCAAAGAACAATCGAAACAATGGGTTTTACTAGGTAAACGCGTTCCAAGGCGGCGAAAACTGTTCCATCGGCCAGAAAGGTGATGGTCACCGTTTTTTGGGACGCGCAAGGTATGATCCACGTTGAATATTTATAGAAGGAAAAAACAATCACAAGAGCATAACACGTCGATGTATTGGGTTGATTCAATGCCGATTTGAAAAAAAAAACGACCACATTTAGTGAAGAAAAAAGTTCTTTTCAACCACGATAACGCACCGGCTCACACCTCCGCAGTCGCTACAACCAAATTGGTTGAATTGCATTACGAATTGCTTCCCCATCCTCCGTATTCTCCGGATTTGATTTTATTCCCAAACCTTAAAAGATGGCTCGCCGGAAAGAAATACGAGTCAAACGAGGAAGGCATCGTCGCCGCGAAAGAATATTTTGCAGGCCAACAAAAGTCAGGGGGGTTAACAAAGTTGCAACACCGCTGGGAAAAGTGTATCGAGTTGAAAAGGGATTATATTGAAAAATAAATTGTCAAACCCTAAAAAAGTTGCGTTGTCATTTCTAATCCGGGTTTTTGATAAACAGCCCTAGTATGGTTAATCGAGGTTGATCATATTATTAGGTCGACTGAGATTTACGAGGTGTGTTCAAAAAGTAAGATGACTTTTGAAATTCCTTGTGGAAAAAAGAACATTCGATTTTTGATTTTTTTTTGTTACGTTGGTACACATATCCTAAACATATGTTCAGTTTCAAGTACATGGCATACTTAGTTTGTTTTTGACAGCAAAGAATTTGCATCAAATTTTGTGCAAAAAATGGAATCACTTGAATTGTTGACAGTAGCATACGATGAGTCTGCTCAAAGTAACAAAAAAGTTTGCAAGTGGTATAAGCTCTTCCAAAATGGCTGAGAAGATGCCAATGACGAACATCGCTCTGGAAGCCCCAGCACATCACCAAATGATGATAACGTCGAAGCTGTGAACAAAATTGTTTTGGAAAATCGTCGAATTAACATAAGAAAAGTTGCTTAGGATGTTGGCATATTGGGCAGCTCATGTCATGCAATTTTTTTCGGATGTTGTAGGCAAGAGACGTGTGTCAGCGAAGTTTGTTCCGAAACTTCTTAATTTTGACCAGAAGAACTGTCGTATGAGCATCGTTCAGCAGCTCTTGATGACGTTAATGATGATTCTAACTTGCCCAAAAGGGCCATAATTGGTGACAAATCACGAGCATATGGTTATGAATTCAAAACTAAAGCCCTATCTTCCCAATGGAAACAGTCAGGAGAGTCAACACCGAAAAAGCACGATAAGTTCGATCAAATGGCAAAGTTTTAATCACTGTTATTTTTCGATTACCGCGGAGTAGTGTCGTAGGTCGTACTGTCAATAAGGAGTATTACCTTGAAATTATGCGCCGTTTGCGAGAAGCAATACGAAAAAAATTTCAGAAATTGTGGAAAAACAATTTATAGCTTTTGCATTACGATAATGCACCTGCTCATTCATCGTTGCTTGCGAGAGATTTTCTGGCCAAAAACAGCACGATAATCATGTCTTAGCTAATATATTCACCGAGTTCGGCCCCATTCGACTTTTTCCTGTTCCCAAAACTGTAGAGACCTATGAAAAGACGGAGAGCTCAAGCTTATGAGAAGTGCTTCGGGGATTGGAAAAAACGTTGGCACAAGTATATTATATCTGAGGGAGATAACTTTGAAAGGGACAGCATTAATATTGATGAATAAACAAATATGTCCTAGGCAAACTTAAAATCGACAAATAGGAAATCGTTTGTTTAGTCCGACCAAATTCTTTAAAGATGATGTTCTTGTTATTCATAAATATATTCTCCAATATTTTGAACAGCAATGTTGCTAGATTTTCAGTACCGGCAACCTTGTTTTTGACTAAAATTTAGATATGGTTTTACTTACTTCATCAAGGTCAGGTTGAAGAAATTGTTGCTCATCATGAAGCAGAGCATGCTTTACGGCGGAATATTGATCTGCAAAAATTGTAATTGCATATACCCATCACGGGCTGTGAATCTACCACAAGGTTTCGTTGTTTGTCCTTACATGTTTCTGTTTGTACTTTGTTGACTTGGAATATTCCGAACGGTTCTCTTGCTAAACCATCTCTTAATTTCCTTGATCTTTCGGTCGTCATTCCGTCGTCAAACTTCCTTCCAATAGTTACTCTTCTTGCAGCGTTAGGAATATCCGCATTCGTTCAGGCACCATCTAGTTTAGTATGTTAGATAAGAGTGGTGAAATTTGAAGTGAGAACTTAACAAAGTTTCGTGGCTTCAGAGTATTCCTCTATCTTGTAACAAAAGAGCCTTCAAGATTTACTTCGAATTGACGGAAGTTTAGCTTTAGCTCGATTTAAAAGACGAAGAATGTTTCCTCTTAGATTTTGTATTGTAAAATTTCAACAAGATGGTTTCGGTTTGCCAAAAGGGGCCATTACGAGACAAGCGTCTTCAAAATCGTAGTTGTATTCGTATGTTCTGCATTAATTTCACCAGAAAGAGGTGCAATGTTTCGACTTACATGGGTAGGAGAAGTGAGTTTTTGAAAAAAAGGATATAGTCAAGGCTTGATTTTACAATAACCTTACGATAAAGTTTTAAAAAAAGCCACACTGAAAATAATGTAGTGCGAAATTTAAATACCCAGTCATTATCCATGAATGGCATTTGTATCGTCGAAACCGAAAAACTTTCCAGTATCGGTATATGTGTTAGTGACAACTTACGTTTGAATGACTTCAAAAATGCTACGAAATGTCTAGGTTTCCTCAAGCGATGTAAGGAAATATTTAACCTACTTTGAACTGTCCTCAATACCATATATAGGGTGACTAGATAGGAATGACAGGAAATGTTTTTTAAATTAAACAACAACGGTGTCCGATATAAAATTGATCCTGGCTTTATTTTGAAGCTACGTTCATGACATTATGTATGAAATACCACATCATCCAAATGGCCGTCATGGCTTCGCTGGTAGTGCTTCAAGCGGTCGGTCCAATTTTTGGTGACTCGATTCCATATATGCGGCGTTTTTCTGGCAATAGCGTGTCAAATGTTGACCTCAAACTTGTCCAAAGTGGTTGGATTGTTAGAGTAGAATAAGGACTTTACATAGTTCTAGAGAAACTAATTGAGTGGTGTCAAATCGTATGATATCGGTAGCCAATTATGAAGGATCGCCGTGAGATGACACGTCGTGTTCTGTCGCTTGTAGCACCGTCTTATTGGAACCACAGCTCAGATATATCGATGTTGTCGAGCTTTGACCACAGAAAGTCGGTTAACATCGCTCTATACCTGAGACCATTGACTATAAAAGTGTGCCCTTCCTCATTTCGAAAGAAATAAAGCCCAACGATGTCATTATGCCATAAACCGCACCAAAAAAGTCGATAAAGCATTGATGCTTGGCCAAACACTTGTGGATTGTGTTCGAACCAATATTAGCAATTTTGCTTGTTGACCAATTAGCGGACTAACGGCGTTGTTTGTGGTCGTTCGACTCCAATCCTTGCGTCAGCACAATCTTATACGGATGTAGACCCAAATTCAACGGCAAAATAAGCTGGGTTGACTCTCTGGCGATACCCAATTCAGCTGATCGGCGCCGAATCGACATTTCAGGGTCTTCTTCTATATTGGTCGCTATGGTGGCTGGTGGTGGTTTAGGATCCAAAAGAACGTACTCACGCTCAAACTAATTGCCTGCCTACAGAAGCCATGATGACGACCGATCTCACGACGAAATTCACGTTGCGTAATTACAACTGAGCCGGAATTTCGATTACGATTTGATGAAATCGCAAAGCTTACTGAATATTTTGACAGCTGGATATCATTGGTAACTTTGCAGCTGCTGAAACATAACAATTGGAAAAACTATCATTGCTTTCTTGTCATCCGTTATAAGGCATTCACCTGCCCAAAATTGAAGTACAATACCTACATTAGGTCAGGTGCTCCTAAAACATCTCTGCACCTGCTAGATAAGATTCAAAACCATGAGATAAAACTCATAGTTGATACTAATAACCGATTGACACCCTCGAACACTGGCGTAATGTCTCCTGCCTCACTTTGTTTTATCGCTATTTCCACCACCAGTGCTCCATAAAAATCGCCAGAAGCTTTAAACCCCTTCAAACCTTCAAAAGTAACATCCGTCTCGGTATGAATGCCAGATACCCTAGAGCCCACTTTCGGACATACTCTGATATATCGTGATTCGTTTCTAACCCGTACAACACGTTTATGGAATAACCTGGAATGCTCTCTATTTCCTATTCATTATAATTTGCAAACATTTAAGCCCAATGTACATCGGTATTTCTCTTTTCTTGTTCTCTGATTTTCCTTCGCCCGCGCTGTGTACAAAGACTTTAAAGGTACTCAAATCCTTTGAGCGGGCGCTAATTATAAAAATAAGTGGTCTGGAAAAGATTTAGAGCCTGCGGACAAGTTACAAGCAGCCATTCATAGTTTAGCAAATGAAAGTGGTAAGGATCACTATTCGCAAATCAACAGGTATTCAAATGTAAACCTTCTATAAGAAGACGATCTAGGTCTGAAATCATGAGAGAACGGACCAGAGAAAAAGAAAGAAAGAAGCCATTGGCAAGCCCAAACTGGAAAGTAGATTTCCTGTAATCCATTGAAGGATGTCACTTTGCAAATATCTAGATTATGTGACCAAGCTTAGAATTTTGTAAGTAAATCAGTGAACATGTTTTAGCTGCCAGATATTACAAAAGGGATAACTTTCGAGCCATACTGTCATTTCATTTATTGACATTTATGTTCAGTATTGTTGGACAAATTGTCAAATTTGTCAAAAATTGTCGAATCATTCAAACTTATTTCGAAAATCGGTATTCAATTCGCAAAAAGATTCATTTGGTCCTCATAATCGACGTATTGTAGATTAATTTCATATCACAAACGTCAATATACGAGTAGTGTCCGTATAATATAGAAGAGACCGTAGCCTCCTTGGCGGAAGATTGAGAATTTGCAATTCTATGCCGATTGAAACAGTTAGGTCCTTGTCCGTCCATAATGTGGAACAATTTGCGAAAAAATCTCGGCCTATCCCAATTTAACGTCAAGCTGGTCCAAGCACTAAAGCCATGAATCCATGGCTTGCGACGGTTATCGAAAAGTTTTGTTTTGGCTCATTGGGTTTGTTGATAAGCAAACTTTTCTTTTCAATTACATCGCAAATAAGGGCACTGTTTGCTTTGGTTTTCCCGATGGTAGCATCATCTGTTCTTATTTTCAAAAAACATACCGCTGTCGTTAAAAAAAAAAACACCCTTAATACGAGTATGTACACTAGTAGTTGGAGAACTCCACAACAACTAAAGAGTGTAAAAAACAGTGGTAAGAATTCCTCGCCGAGCTCTTAACCTAGCCCAAATGCATACGAAACTGCCAGAGCTCACCTGCTCACTATCAGATAACACATTTCTTTTATCTCACGTTTGGTATGACCTAGAAACTAGGTCAAGAAAATTGCATTTAACACGAACAACCCCTATTACAAACGGGACAAATTCCAAGTCCAAAGCGTGAGTTTTCATGTTAATTAAAATAAAATAAAAAAAAAAAACTATTCCAATTTGGTTAGTGCATAAGTAAACTCCCCCATGTAAACTCATGAGTATGATCCCACATGATATCCATCGAGAATAAAAATACGAGTACGTCCCACTTACATATGCAGATACGGATACAAAAACTGAACCAATTCTGACCTACATCCAGTGGAGTACAAACCTTTGGAATATTGACGACAGAACCTTAATTCGAAGAGCTCCCTTAACGAAGATATTTGAAATCGAACCACCCCCACCACATGGTCTCGCATAATATTAAACACTTTAAGGGAACATTCCGTTTCTGATTTTGACACACGTTCTAGATCTAACTTTGAGTTTATACATATATGTATGTACTTAAGAAGGGATGGGTTCAGGACTCAAGGTTTTGGAACACCCGTCAGCCCCCCATTGATTTCTTACTAAGCAACTGCTTATTGACACAATATTGACAGAAAGTAAAAGTTTCCGGCTTTCACTCAGCTGTCCATCAAAAAAGGTACTAGCAGAGGAGGTGTACGGAGGAAACAGGAGCAGTTGCGCTGTGTATATGTTCGTATTTTGGTATTGACTGAGGTGTGTCGTTACCCCATCTCCATTATTGTATTCGACAGTGATTTCGCATTCAATTCAAAGTGCTTGCCAACCAATCAGCCATTCAGCCAGAACGTCAGCCAACCTAGGAAAGAGAACGAATTCTGATTCAATTACGACTACAAGTGTAGTAAAGAGGTATCCTGGGCAACTAGCGTCAGCCCGAAAGTTTGTTATTTTTTTCTCACCAGTCTTTGTGTCTTCCTGTCGAATGCAGATGACCTTAGTGGAGGAGTCCTTAAACAAGTCAGGGATTAATCGCTAATCTACTTGTAATTACGGGTCCAGTTGACTAAGGGAAACGTGTCTCGATTGTGGTTAATTACCAGAAGTGATATGGGGGAACGGTAGTATCGTATCCTCTTTTTGTCGGCTATAACCGCTTGTGGCCGCAGGATAGGAGTGCATGGATTCGAATGGCAGCATTTACGAGTCTATAGAATGCTCGTCTAGAGTTGCAATACAAACCGCATCTAACTAAGCAAGCACGTGCGGATTACGACACAAGTCGCACATACACGGTTGAGTTGTGTGAACGGTTACGCGTCGGAGTTCCGCATTTCGTGTACTACATGCAGCAGGCGAAGGCATCATATATGGTCACGTGATGAAGTGTTTCATGAATTACAACAACAATTTCTCACCTGGAACTTGGTGTCGTGTTGTTGTCGTTGTTGTTGGTGATTTTGTTTTAGTTATTGTTGTTGTGTTGTGTTTTGTTGTACCACAATCAATTGTGTTAGTGTGAGCTGTGTTATGTGTTACCAATGTGATGCAAAGTTGGCGCGACCACAGACATTTTGATGGATGATTTCAGCGGGAATCCCGCGCTGGTCGGTGGTGGTAAGTTTCATTTTGAAATGATTTTATTTTCTTCTTAGTGAAAGTTTCTTGCCAGGAGCTGGAGAGCATTTCCGTGGCAGATTTATGGTAATCCCACATCAGCTGCTGAAAGAGGTGGTCTCTGTCTTTAAATATGTGGGTTGGTTGGTCGGTCTTCTGACCTTCATGACAAGCACAATTTAGATGCATATAGGTGAAAGGAATTTATGAATTCATTGCATGGTCGCTTGTTATACATAGTAGGGCCACTAAACAGGAAATGATTTATTATTCAAGAATTGACCATGTTAAACTAACGTACTGACCAACACGTAAATTCCACAGCGCGCGCAGGGATTTACAGTTGTTTCTAAGGCTGTGAGGTAATTTTTTTGATGGAGTTTTTTTTTTTTTTTTATTAAATTAATGATGTGGCGTGACCTATTTCAGAGAGTGACCTTTTTTTTTAAAAACATTTGTAAGAAATGTCGTCATTTTTGCTGGCGGCACTGATAGTTGGAGGTTAATTAGGTTAGATGGCTTGGATGTGTATTACATAGGTATGCGCTTTATGTGTTATGAATATGATTAAAGTAGACTTCGAGTTCAGAACAACAAATTAAATATCCTAAACTAAGTTAGTGGAAGGCCGGGGCTCAAGTGGTTTGGCTTCCCAATCGGATGGTTCAGGGCTTAATACCAGCCGTGACCGAATTTTTTTCAGGCAACTAAAATCTCGTGAGATGAAAAGTTGCCTAAATACAAAATCAAGTCAATTTACACCTATAATTAGCCACTGAGCCCAAACATTTTTCTTCTCTTTCTGTCCCATTTTTCGAAAAACTTAACACATGCTTTGATATTATAAGTGTAGTCATACCCACTTGAATGTAAAAGGGTAAAAGGATCAAGGAATACTTACTACTCAGAATGAAAAGATAGAATATTAGAGAAGCGCTCGAGCGGGGAAATAGAGTGGCGCTACAGTAGGAATAGAATAAGAAAATTTTACCATAAACGGAACGTGCAACGACAAAAAACCTCGAACGGAAGTCTGCAGGGACGAACGAAAAAAATTTACAGTATAACCGCAATCGATTGAGGATATGGCGGAATGATTTCTGCGGACTGTTAAACTTTGACGGCGAGCAAAAGAGTCTCGTTAAACGTTTAGTTTAATATAATAAAGTCATTCGCTTACATAATAAGGTTTCTCTAAGTCGAGTGTAAAACTTAACATAAACCTACGACATGCATTTTATAAACGTTTTAAGCTTAGTGACATATACTCCTACTAGACACTTACCCACTTACTTACGTACTTAGGTGGGGCTACAGTTCAGGGTAGATCTAGGCCTCAACCAACACTTGTCTAGTTGTTTGCTAGCTGCTTCCAATTTTGCGTGCCAAGTTGGCTGAAACCCATTTTTATTTGCGCGCGCCTTTTACGCGGAATCTGCTACTGCTGCGTTTTCCCTCAGATGTGGCTTCACCTTAGCCGATGGATTGTGACGTTTTTGGTAAAGTCGACATTATACAGGCGGCAAAGTTCTTAGTTAAGTTTTCTTCTTCAATTTCCGTCGATACAGATAGACCGTAGATTACTTGAATTGTGATCATCCTATTTTGGTAAAGTCTATAGCCCTGCGCCGCAGATGAGGACTGATACGATCAATGTTTTACAGAAATCTACTTCGGTTGTCCGAAAGGGCGTTTTGCTACTCAATTGCCTTTTTAGTTAAAATCGCTTTTTAGATTAGCAGGAGTTACTCTTCATATAGTTTCTAAGGTGTCCTTGTTAGTGTCCTTGTTTATATCAACAGTGAAGCTAAGAAAGGCAAAGGTTTTGAATATGATGGTTATAGCTTCTCGATGACTGCAAATACTTTGTATTTCCCTCGCTTACCGCCAAACTTCTTCAGTATTAGCAAATGCCACACTAACAACTGCGTGCTGCCGATAATATCTATGCATTCGCAAAGCCAACTAATTGTACAGACTTTTGGAAAATTGTACCTCTGGTTTTACTTTGCTAGTTTCATACTGCTCCCAAACACAATGTAACATAGAGGAAGTACCAGGTTACCGGGCAGCAAACTCTTTGCAGGCCATTCTGCAGGGTCGGAGGACTTCAAAACGGGACATTGTTTCATACGTGGCAAAATAGTTAGTTGACAAGAGGTTTTAAGCGATTACATAGTACAGCAAAGAAGAGTTTATAGCTGTTGCAGACTCGGAATTAGTAACGGAAGCCTTTTAGACATTGTTCAGGTCGGGAGAAATATGGATTAATGAAAATTAATTGAATTCGTACAAGATTCTAGAGCATTTGCGTTCTTTTGGCAATTGAAATGAGTCATATCAGGCTGGGAGTGTAATAGCGTGTGTAAGAGATAGTTATGCGTGTAGTTATCCTGAAGTTAATGTTCAACACGCTGATGCTGTAAATATTTAATTAGAATAGCAGAATGAACTTTTTGCAATATTGTGCATATATAGACTACAGGAGATAAATGAATCTATCTTTTAGATAATCTAGATAATATATTGATATTGAGGGCAACGAAAAATAAAAATCTATTTGTCTTGGGAGATACACATATGTTATATGTAAACACTTTAGATCATTCGAATAAATTCTCTAAAGCATACCAGTATCTGCGTCTTATGTTATAGTATTAAAAGACTCAAGTTATTGACTCATCTTTGAGTTCTTAAAAATTTTAAAATATATTTAACGCTATATTACGTCGTGTGTTCAATAAGTAAGGTGACTTTCTCGTATCCGTACATCCAATTATTGATTTTTGTTTTTGCTGAATTGGTACACAGATCAAGAATACATGTTTACAGTTTCAAGTATATAGTACACTTAGTTTGTGTTTGACAGATGGAAAGGTTAAGCGTTTCTTTTATGAATAGAACTTGACTTCGCTCATATGGCCACCGCGGGCACGTTTGCAGTGGTCGATTCGTTGGACCCAATTTGATCATGGCGCGATAACGATGACCATTCACAGTTACGTGACGATCGTTATCGTCGACGAAAAAATATGGCCCAATAACGCCGCCGGCATGCAAACCGCACTAAACAGTTATTTTTTGTGGATGAAGTGGTGATTCATGAAGCACATGTGGGTTTTCACCCGACCAATAACGCATATTTCATCATCTTGGCGCATCTTCTCCAGAACCCGATCGGAGAACGTAGCTCGTTAGTGTACTTTACCATGACAGTGACAAATTGATGATTAGTGAAAGAGTGCGTTCACAAATTAAATTCAAAGTTGTCAAGTCCCTATTGGAAAACCCTATATATATATTGTGATTCATCGTGAGGTTTGATTTATAATGTAAAATAAAACACATAAATTTCTAAGTGAACTTAAAATTATTATTATCTGTTGAAAGAACAATCCATGGCATTTACTTCTTGAAATTGAGATCATGTAAATGTTGGCCACGACTACGTCTGAGGTGGTCCATTCCGAAGGTCCAATTTTGGGCGACTCATTCGAGCATAGCAACTGGTATCTCGCGAATAACACGAGTAATGTTGGCTTCCAAAGCGTCAATCGTAGCTGGCTTATTCCTAAAGACCTGAGACTTTACATATCCCCAGAGATAAGTTCATTGTTTCACGCGCTGTATCGCTCGTAGCGCCGTCTTGTTGAAACCATAGCTCACCGAGACCATGTGCTTGAATTTTAGGAAGCATATAGTCCGTTAACATGGCGCAATAACGGTTACCATTGACGGTGACATTCTGATTTGCCTCATTTTTGAAGAAATATGGACCAATGATTCCACTAGCCCATAAACCACATCATACCGTTGTTTTTAATGGATGTAATGGTAACTCTTGGTACTCTTCGGGTTGCTCATCAGCCCAAATACGGCAATTTTGTTTATTAACGTATCCATTGAGCTAGAAATGAGCTTTATCACTGAACAAAATTTCACGATAAAACACCGGATTTTAATTGGGTTTTTCCAGAGCCCATTCACTGAAAATATGACGCAAATTCAAGTCGCCTGGCTTCAATTATTGCACAAGATGAATTTTGTACACTTTTAGGGCGAAATCAGCACCAAGCCAAGCTGCTGAAAACAACGACGAATCGATTCGTAAAGGTCTTTGCGTACACTCTCAGCTTCAGCTGCTATAGTCTGTTCCCTACGTACTGGATGTAATCTAACCGGTTGAGTATCATCCACTAATGTAAACTGGGACTCAAATTTGCGAATGGTATTGGCAATAGTGGTTTCAGTAGGGCGATTATGCGCACCGTAAGTTCCTTGAATCGCATGAAAAACATTTCTCACAGAATGCTGATTTTCATAATACAGCTGAACAATTTGGAGACTCTGTTGTTGTATGAGTCTTTCCACCATGGCTTGCCAAACGACAGTGAACAAAAATGACAAAGCCGTTTTATAGGAGTCCTTCGTGATCTGTAACAAAAGCCTATTGAAAATCAAACTTTACAATGAATCACCACTTATTATAAAAATTGGAGACCAGAACTTTGGTCTGGACGCCCCAGCACATCAACAAAACATGATGACGTCGAAGCTGTGAAGAAAATTGTTTTGAAAATTCGTCGAATTACCATTGCCATGCAATTTTTTTCGGATGTTTTAGACATGCACATGAGACGTGTGTCAGCGAAGTTTGTTCCGAAACATCTTAAGTTTGATCAGAAGAACTTAGGAGCTCTTAAATGACGTCAGTGATGATCTTGACTTGCTTTAAAGGGTCATAATTGGTGACGAATCATGGGTATATGACGTCGAAACCAAAGCCCAATACTCCCAATCTAAGCACCCAGGATAGCGAAGACCGAAAAAAGAACGCCAAGTTCGATCAAATGTTAACGTTTTGATCACTGTTGTTTTCGATTACCGTGGCGTAGTACATTAGGAGATTTAACTCCAAGGTCGTACGGTCAATAAGGAGTATTACCTTGAAGTTATGCTACTTTCGCGAGAAGCAATGCGAAAAAATGTCCGGAATTGTGGAAAAACAATTCATGGCTTTCGTATCACGATAATGTACCAACTCATTCAGCTTGTGAGAGATTTTTTGGCCCAAAATAACACGACAATCATGCCTCAGCCACCATGGGATTTGACCCCATGCGACTTTTTTTTGTTCCCAAAACTCAAGAGACCTATGCCAAGACGGTGATTTGCAACGATTGAGGAAATAAAAAGGGGAATCGCTGGATGAGCAAAAAGGTATACCAAAAAGTGCTTATGAGAATAAATACTTTTTTGTATTATAAAAATATAAAGTCACCTCGTATATATAAATTTTGGGAACCGGTATATTCGAAAACAAATTCTTCAACCCCTTTAAAATTTTGTTTGTCAAATTTACGGAGACATATAATACTATATAAAGGGTGGAACAATTGTTGAGATATTTTTAAAACCTTTATTTCATGGAACACAATATTTTCCAAATAACAGTTTTGGCTCTGCTTGCAGAATCTCATCTTTTTCTCAATACCTCTATCTCGGCTATGACGGCTTCAATGTTCAGACTATCATTTTGGAGTTGAAATTTTTTGGATGCTTGGCGTAGACCTTGCTTTTAACATAGCTCCAAAGAAAGAAGCCTTACGGTGTTGAGTCGCTTTATCTTGGCCGTCAATGGGTGCCTCTAAAACACAAAATTACGGCGCCAGAAAACTTCGTGCGCTATAACTCGATCGTTTCGCAACTTGTATGGTACTTAGCACCATCCTGTTGATAGTAGGAGTGGTCGAGCACGGGCACTAAAAAATTGTTTATTTTGACTTGTTAGGGCGTAATGACTTTTCCGGCCTCGTCATAAAAAAAGTTCAGCCCGGTCCGTAAACTGTACCAAACAGTTACTCGTTCGGGCTGCATTGGTTTCTTTGGCAATTTTGCTTATTAACCTAGCCTCCAATGAGGGAATGTATCTGAAATCACAATTCTCTTGCAATAAACAATGTCAGGATGCATGTGTTTCAGGACCAAATCCGAGGACATACAGTGCTGCTTGTCGGCTGGCTGCAGTTGATGCATTAATTATACCTTGTTCGTATGGAGAGCCACATATTTCATCAAAAGTCGGTGCAGTGTGTCTGTGGAGAGTTCCAGCTCCTGAGAACTGTGATGAATGGAGGTGTTTGAATCGTTACAAAGTTGCCACGTATAGTTTTTTTCACGTTCCATGGTTAATTTCCCAAATTTATAATAATTACTATCTAAAATTGTTTGGATAAAAAGCATTTTGCTGTAGATAGCATTTCAGGAAAATAAAAGCAACCCGTGGAGGTAAACTTCCTAGAAATGAATGGACTTCAAAAACCAATATCGAAAATTTCGTAATATTTCTAATAAGTACTTTACAGAAATCTCAGAACCACTAAAACCTTCTACTGAGAACTACAGTTCCTACACATGTTTATTACCTCAAAATGTCAGCGCTGACTTCGTACAAGCTCATAACTTGGAACTTAATAATATTAATTCAGATGAGCTTCACGAGGGCTGTTTGATGAATACCCGGATTAGAAATGAGAACGCAACATTTTTAGGTTTGATTATTTATTTTTCAATATAATCCTCTATCAACTTGATACACTTTTCTCAGCGGTGCTGCAACTTTTTTAACCCCTCCGTATAGTACAACTTTTGTTGGCCTGCAAAATACTCCTCCGCGGCGACGATGACTTCCTCGTTCGACCCGTACTTTTTTTTCGGTGAGCGATTTTTTAAGGTTTGGGAACAAAAAAAGTTGCGGGGAGCCAAATCCGGAGAATACGGAGAATGAGGCGGTGCGTTATCATGGTGGAAGAGCACATTTTTCTTCGCCAAATGTGGTCGTTTTTCCTTCAAATCGGCGTTGAATCGGCCTAATAAATTGACGTAGAATGTTCCTGTCATTGTTTTTCCCTTCTCTAAATAGTTAATGGGATCACACCTCGCGCATCCCAAAAAACGAGCTTATCACCGATTAAGGTCCACTGTTTGGATTGTTCTTTGGTTTCACCGGCGCACAGTGGGTAAAATGGCCAATCTAGGAGGAAATAATTCAGATTTGATTGCATTGTTAATTTTGTTGCATAAATCAAAAATTTATATCTTTATATTCAAATATTCAAATATTTTTCAAAAGTAAAAAAATTATTTACAAAAATTCGTCGTCTCCATCATTTTCTTTATCACAATCTTTTGCTTCCTCTTCTTCATCATAATCTCTTGCTTCTTCTTCTTCATTACCATCTTCTTCTTCCTCTTTTTCATAAGAGCCTTGCCTTACAGGTATTATTGCCGGATCTGAAAATAAACGAAGAGCATCTTCGCTAAGAGGATGTTTATTATGCACAAATAGTGCATTCAGGAGATCGCACATAGTTTCCTCTCGAGACATTTTTCTTGTGTGGAATTCTCTGAAGTTTCTCAAATCTTTATTTCTTGATTCTAGAGCTTCTTCCGAGAGCATTCCAATTGGAAGCAGAGCAGATTTTATAATGTCTGCACCATGGATGAGGATGTTCACAAAAACACTAGAAGGCATGTAGTACCATGGATACAATTCTACGTACAACTTGGCGGTCTCCATTGTATACTCCCTAAAAGCTTCTACGTTTACTGCGTAACCACAAGCCATTGTTCTTAAAATAATATCTAAGCGTTTAATAAGATGAAGGTCGATTCCAGTTATTGAGGAAGCAATCAAAGGCTGTTGGAAAAATCTTCTCGCAGTGTTACCATCGTTCATGGTACCATAGCCTGGTTTAGGTATGTCGACTAGTAAATTCATTTCATCCTTAAGTCTGTCAATGATGTTCTTTTTTGTGTTTTCTGTTAACTGCTTGTCTTTTAAACTTAAAATTTTCCATTTTTTTGTAGGTAGTCGATATGCAATATGTAATAGGCACTCGAAGCACCTTATCCAAGCGTGTAAAGTAGACAAACCGAATTCGTATAGGCCTTCTTTGGATCTCAACTGGGTTACTTTAGCTAGATCGTTCATTATTTTCGGTGTAGCCTCTAAAATTCCACACTTTTGCGTTGAGGATTCTGCAATAACCCTAAAGGTTTTTCCGTCTATCATGGTCAAACTAAAAACATGGGAAATGGTAAAATATATACCACGAATAGTAGCCTGTCGAAGTTAATGAATTAATTTTAGTTTTGACCGTTTCAATTTCTCTTTGGATCAATGCAGAGCTTTCTTTTTGACAAATGAGTTTGATCGGCCAGCAGAACCTAGTTGATGATGGCCGTGAATTTTGCCATATAATGTTACCATTCATATTGGTCTGGAGTGGAACAATACACACAGCATATAAAAAAGCATCTGTCTTCACTGGGCTGGTATCTTCTTCTCTAAAGGCTTGCTTATATGTTGAATGGTTTGCACTTCCATCACAGCCCCACTTATATATGATCGATATATTTTGACTTGAAATATCTGTTTGAAGGACCTCTTTCTGAGACTCCAAAAGTCGCTGCGCAGTGCAATCAACAAGCCCTTGCTTGTTGGTGACTTCTGCCGAAATATCGGTTACGCTTGTAAAGGCTTCGTTCGGGTAACACTTTGTCTTCGCCACTTGCAAAACATTGTGGATAGATATTTGCATTACGATATTTAGCACCCGTTTGCATTAAAATGTTCTATTTTTCGTAAAATGCCCATCTACATATAAAGCCAGTGCTTCCTCAGGCGTATATTTAGTAATAGCTATAGATAGAGCAGATAATGCCTTTTTTATCTTCCAACAAGTTAATTAGTTTAGCAGCATCTCGTTTACCAGCCTCTTGGTGACTCAGTCGCGCAGCAAACGTCAACTTCTCGCAACTTTCCGTTTCTACAAGGATGGACACTTTTAAGCGTTTCGCACGATCGCTCAGTTCTACAAAGTCTTTCGCAGGACGTCCAAGTCCTGATGGTTTAGCTACTGTACTACGAGGAGCTATTTCAAATTGCGGTAGCAGAATATCAGTATCTAACCACTTTTCATTACTAGACTTAAAAAAATCCAATCTTCGCCTAGCCCTAATCAACCTTTCATTAAGCTTAGAGGTAAAATTTTGCGAAATTTGTTTTGTCTTCCTGCACTGCTCTTCATTTTCACTATTATCTAATCCAGTTTTGTTAAAAACATAGCTTATAACAGACGCACTCCTTCTTTTTTTGGAGCATCTTCTCTTCGCCAAACTTCGAAAAGCTCTCTTTTGGAAATCGACATGATTACCTATAGGCATTGAAAAATAGAATAGCAGATTGTTGCTATTTATTTCTTTTGTAACTTACTGTGCACTTAGTGGTTAAATATTTAGTTTAAACCATTCAACTGTAGTTGGCGGACTCAACAAAAGAACGAGAAACAACGATTTAGACCACGCTAACGCTATTTTAAAGATATTTTTGTAAACAAAAACGAAAATCAGCACTGAACTAAAATATTTCAATGAAAATATACCTTAAAATTACAAAATATGTTGAAAAAATATGCACTCGGCTCAAATTTAATAAGCTATGTGACCACTTGCTTGTGAAAAGGAAAATAGAAATCAATACAAAAATAACGCGATTAACAAGTGGCGAAGAGGAGAAAAACCGCTTTGTGTCAACCAATTTCGTTAATTCCAATTGTACTTGACTCTTTGTTTATCTAATCTTAAAACTGTAAACAAACATTTTGACTTTGTGATGAAAAAATTAGACAGTTATTTCCCCTTAGAATGGCCATTTTGCCCACTGTGCGGCGTGCGACCACGGCGAAACTCTGCGAACCAATGGTAAACGGTTGTACTGGAAAGTGAATGGGTCCCATACACACCATCGAGAATGGGCTTAATTTTCTCGCAGGTTTAGTTAGTCAAAAACAAGATTCGGATCACGGACCGATACTGCTCTTTTTCCAAGCTCGCAAAAAACACTAACACGATGCTTTGAAATTGGTATCAAATTTTGAGGTTATTGCAAATTATGGTACGCTCATTTTGGCGCAGTAGCGCCACCTATCCGGGTGCTCATGAAACAACTCGTGCACAAGTTCTTGTAACAAAATTATCAGTAATATCTGCTTTCCCAAATCCTTTAAATGTGCTGAAGTAACTCTGCTTTTCATAAAGGACTATTAAAAGAGAATGTCGAGCTATACCATATACTTACATCGCTATTACCAACCTTTGGAAAATTTTTTGGGAAACTGATTAAAGCTAGGAAAAAAAACAGGTTTTTGTTTTGTTAATGAATTTGGTTTTAGATCAGGACTATCAACAGAGGATGCCATTCTTATGGTTTGCAGTCAGTTATATGAGGCTTAAATAATAATCGGACTACAATGGCGTTGTTCATAGACACGACCACTCAGTTGATATGGTCGGCCATGAGTTGTTACTGACGAAGGTAAGTAATGCTGGTTTTATGGGAATTAACTTTTATGTTTTCCAAAACACTCTCCAATTAGATCAATACACTTCTGCATGTGTTAAACCAATTTTCAAATCATTATTTCACTCCGAACCGCGGAAGCGTTGGTATATTACCGGGATTTCCATCCCTGCTTTGCACTAACCCTTTAGCACAAACATGGAAAAAAGCCTCTGATGAGATAAAGCCCGATAAAAGTGTGTTCTCGTGGCACCTTTCATTGGGACAATAAGCCCTAGAGATCAGGCTACTGTCGTTGGACATTGCCCAGCGAAATGTTTTTTTTTTTTTTTTTCATGGGAAGGTGAGAAATCTTCATAGGCCCGGAGCCTATAGTAGTGTGAGATTCTTACTCACTAAAAAACACCTCCCTTATGTAAACCACGACTGAGTTCACACTCAACAAGCAGTTCTTCTATCGCATTTTATTTTGTTTTTATAAGATATCCTGCAGGCGATTTTCCATTGAAAATTCCTGTGTACTTTAGGAAAATTTTGCGCTGCTAATCACCGCGCTAGATCGAGAGGCTTAGTCCTTTTCAGACGGCGCAATAAATTTGCCTCGTCGAGGATCTGTTGAACAGAAATATTCGTATGACCTTGTAATTGATTATTATGTTTTCGCGCAAACATTTTAATTACGTTCTGAACGTTTTCGACTCCTAAGTCTCTATGGATATCATCGTTTCTAATGTAACACGCCGCATTAACAATACCTCGAAGAACTTTGTTTTGGAATGACTGTAATACATTAATGTTACTATTTTTAGTACAACCCTAAAGTTGTACACCATATGTCCAGATCGGTTTTAGCACTTGCTTGTATAACAGCAGTTTGTTCTCCAAGCTAACCTTGGAATACTTTCCAATAAGCCAGTAAATATCTCTATATTTGATTTCAAGCTCTTCACGTTTTTTCTGTACGTGTGCTCTCCATTTAAGTTTAGCGTCGAGTGTCATAGAATTCGTACTGCGTTGATAAACACCGGTGGATTCTCAATTTTTTTGAGAGTGAAGTTCACGTGGACAGATTTGTTTTCATTAAGCGTGATTCGCCAAGTCTTTGTCCAATTGTTAATTGGTGTAAGGGCACGTTGCAACTTGGCAGTTGCTTCTTCGACTGTTTTAGCCGTTGCCAAAATGGCAGTGTCATCAGCAAATGTGGCTAGGACGATGTCATCCGTTTGCGGTATATCACGGGTAATAAGCAAATATAGCAGAGGGCCAAGTACATTTCCTTGCGGCACCCCCGTCTTTATTGTCTTAAAAGTGGAATATTCGTTTCCGTGTCTCACAAGGAAGAGTCGGTCTTCCAAATATGAACCTAAAATACAAGACAATTGCTGGGGTAGGGCTTGTCGGAGTTTATATTTTAGGCCTTCGTGCTATATCTTATCAAAGGCTTGCGCAACTTCAAGGAATGCGCTTGAACAGACTAACTTACACTCGATTGCTCGTTCAATTACATCGGTTATTCGATGCACTTGGTCAACTGTAGAGTGTTGACTTCTAAAGCCAAATTGATGATCAGGCAAGAGGGAATTTGTGTCGGTAATTGGTTTAAGACGATTAAGAAGGATTCGCTCGAAGACCTTCGATGTAATCGGAAGAAGCGATATTGGTCGATATGACTTGACTTCAGTCAGCGGTGTACCTAGTTTCGGAACCATAATAACTTCAGCTAATTTCTACTGGTGCGGTACGTACTCTAATCTAATGCTGGCATTTATAAGATAGAGCAGCTTTAGCAAACCTTTTTTCGGCAACGCTTTAAGTATCTCTCCCGGGCTTTATTGGGCTTAAGCGAGTCTATAACTTGTCTAAGTTCCCTAAGTGTAGCCTTTTCTACTGGAAAGTTTGTCGTCACGCCTAGCGTATTGACATTCTCAGGAAGCACCCCCCCATCAAATGGTGTAAACGTTTCTGCAAGATGGTCGGCGAAAACATTAGCTTTTTCCTTATCTTCTTTCGCCCAGTCATCCTGGTTTTTTCTTATTGGCGCCACGTGTATTTTTGGCTTTCGAACACTTTTAACGGCTCTCCATATGGAGTAGTTGGTATCCTTTGTCGCTGTGAGTCTTTCAAGGTAGTTATTAATACCTTGATTATTGAAGTCTTTGATCGATTTTTTCGACAAGTTTCAGAGCCTATTGAAGGACGTTTCATCTAGTGGTGCGCGGGTTTCATGCCACTTTTCCGCGCTCTTCGTTTCTTCCTTATCATTTCTCTGATTTCCGGTGGATATCTTATACCGACTTTGGGAAATTTGTTCGATTCGCGGGAAGTGTTCTTCCAGGCCGCTTGCTGTATGACTTCAACGAAACGTTCAACTTCTTTTTTAAGTTGATACGGCGTTCTAAGTGCTACTTTCAACTCAGTATTGTCGACAACGTCTATTCGGAAATTTTCCCAGTGAGTTTTGCTGTTAGTTAATCTGGGTGGTCTTTGTTTCTTAACCAAGGATTCGCACAGTGAGAGGATAACTGCAGAATGATCGGAGGAAAGATCGAAGCCCTCTCAGTCCCAAAATTGAATTTTTGGCATAAATTCTTTCTAGGCTTTCGGTTTTGTCGAAAGTTAGCCTAAAGAGGTGAAGACCGCGTCTTGGGGTCGTCCTCTAGATTTCAACATTGCGCTGTTTTTGCGCAAGTATATTAACTGCGTCGATTATCTTAAAATCTTTATTTTTAATGTCATTTACGATGTTTTCTTTAAGGCAAGAGTGATGCAATCCTCTAGCTACAACGCGTATGGGTCCTTCCGTTTTATTTTCGTAGGTATGCCATTGAATCTTCTCGGCATTTAATTTTTGCGAAAGCGAACGGTAGTTGTCTGGATTAAGGACATTAATAGTCCATGTATCATTATTGCGAGATCTTAATTTATAATCGGTTGAGCACAGTGATTTCAGGAGATTCCAAAAACGTTTATTGGCGGCAGCGGTCTTTGTTTGGGTTGCTTTGTTGCCTTATCGACCTCAGCAGTGTTAAAGCTGGTTTGCTTTTTTGTTTGTTCAATATCAGGCGGGGAAGTAGCTTTGCGCTTCTTACCTGGCTTTTTTTTAAGTATCCAGTCCGTTTCGCGGACTAGCTCTTCTTCGTCAGTGTGAAAACTCGAGTTTTCGGGGCGGTCAAGTAGCGAAACAGACTCAGATTCAGATTTAGATTGCGGCTTAATGGTATCTAGTTGCTTTTTTAGTTCGGCACAGAGCAATTCCATATTTTGGAGTCTGGCGCGGAGATCAGAATTTTCGCGTTCGAGATTTTGTAGCTTATTTGGTGTAATGCTATTGCCCTGAGCTACTGACTGTGCTTGGTCTTTGCTTTCGCATGATTTTCCTAGCGATCCGCGTGCTGGAGATCTCGTGACCCTTGAGCATTTTTTAAAGGGGTCCTGGTTTATATTTGTATTATTTTGAATATTATTTGAACTCATTTTAGTTCCCACGAGTAGCGGAGAAAGGGTAGTCCGTCTGTCGCTGTCTGCTCAGCGAAATGTGTTCGATTAATCTTAATCAGGAAATTGTCAACCCTATTCAGGTTAGACCCCTCCATTAAGGGTTTGCGGTTCCGTACAAGCCGAGAAATATACTACGACACTGCCTTTCAAACACCCGAATACTATCAACCTAATACGGCGTTACATTACATTACATTACACTGGCCTGGTAAGGTTCACATACCATATGATCTTCACAGACAAGTTGACTGCTGTGAAACAGCCTTTTTATCAGGGCCAAAGCTTTTCGGCCCCAGCGAGGCAAGCATCTATATGTTTGTCAAAATACAAATACTTATCGACTCAGATGCCAAGGTATCTCACTACGCCTCTCACCGCTAATGGCAGTCCGTGCTGTTCAACGATGGCTAAATTTCGCGAGTTATATCTGGTACCCCCAAAAGCCAATGGAGTTCTAAATGAGATGTTTCCGACTTTTATTTTTATTTATTTTCAATTTCCAATCGTCTAAATACGCCTTAATATGATTGAAATTACGTTGCAGAAGTATATTGATCATTTCGATTCTTGGACCTGATATGTACACCACTAAATCCTCTGTCTATGTCATTCGTGATTGAGGGAACCTAGTAGATCACATGTGTAAATGTTAAACAGTATCGGAGGAATCACAGTCCCCTGTTGTAAGCCGTTTTTAATGTCAAAGACAAATGTAAATTGCCAATAGAATTTTTCATAATTATAATGGCATCACTAATTGATACTTAGTGGTGAAGAAACGGCAAGATTTCTGTAGACATTGCCAAATTTTTAGTCGAAGATTTTGTTTATGTATGACTTTTCTCCGGCATCCGTCTGCTTCTACTGCTATTTCGGTTTCTGTAGAATTTCCTAGTCGTAAGGGAAATAGAGTTAGATGTAGGATTTTGGTGACAGCGAAATTTTGAAAACCTTCGAATAGAAAATATGATAGTGAATAGGACGACGGTTGATGACTGCAGCCAATATATGGGTCTTGTCAGCAAGGAGTGTCCAACTATGAGAAGGCCAACTGTATCATGTACATTGGTTATCTGGTGAAACCAGCTTTCATGAAAATACGTCATACAGTTTTTACCAAACTCCAAAGAAAGATTTATATCGACTGTATGGGGGGATTTCCTATTGTCTCAGACTCTGGTCTACGCGCACTGCTGAATTTTCCGATAATATTCACATCATGGGCTGCACTCTCAAAGCATTCTTTTTTTTTTAAAGAGAAGTAATCTGTGGAACAACACTCAAACACACGATAGAGTTTTGGTGACCTTGCGCGTTGAATGTCTTTTGAATCTTATCTTGTGGCCAAAAAAAATCGACGAAATAGAAATTTGCTGTGACCAGAAATGGTGTCAATCAGAATTTGATACAGGAAAGCCCGACGTTTTTAAGAAGCCCGCGATTTGCAGGCTACTTACTGGCGTCGTGATGAGATATTACTCTTTAGCTAAGCACTTAAGTGTGCCGGGTAAAAGTGATACAGCATCTTGCAACTGTCTTTGCTGTGAAAGTAATGACGATACCACAGAGCACTACCTCTGTGAGTGTCATGAAGCGCTCTACGAAAGATCGAGAAATTTCAATAACATAATGTTCTTAAAGTTCCTTGTCTAAAAATAAAACTTATTTCTCCAGAAAAGTTGAAAAAAAGGATGGCTAATGATGGAATCAAGTATCGTTTCTTTGAGCCCTAAAAGAGGAGTCCTAAATGGCGTTTACTATAAAGGCATCAGTCTTAAGAGTATAAGACCCTCTCTGTTATATTATCTGAACTCCTGAAACCATATGTTAAGGATCTGGATAGCCACTATCAGTCTAAGGCCTGGTCTACAATTGACTAAATGTTCACACCACGGAATCCAAGGCAAACCCATTAAGTCCAGATCAATAGTTATAGAATCTATAGAGAAGAGTCATGTCAATGAAAAGCGAGCATGTTATTGTTTATTTGAAACTAAAAAAAAGTAAGATCCCACTGACTTAATTATCCAAGTCCATCCAACAGTCTGTTGAACAGAACATCTAGTTTTCCGGAAAATAGTTATAAGTTCAAAGCAGCACCTCTTCAATTACGCTCATCAATAGTTACCCGTATCTACAGAGAACCATATTCTCCAGCAAAAACTCTGAATATAAATGTCCGTGTGTCAATTGTAACATCCGACAACGAATTACGGCATAGTCGCAGACTCCATTGAATATTCTCCTCTCAGGGCAAAGACACAAATTTAATTCGCACTAACAAGGAAGCCGTTCTCCGAATAAGTCACCGCTCGCTTGGCACTGTGTTGTTGTAAAAGAGGAAGCAGTGTCACAGCCATATATTTCCACCTAATCAGGGTACCAACTTCGAGTACGCCCTATTATTAGTTACAAGATGCAAACCGAGGTGAGTCAAAGGTGCGAAGACGGTTAAAACCCCTGGAAGAATTTAAACACGACACAAAGAGCCAAAAATCTCTATTGTCCTTTCCAAAAGTGTTTCTGCGTGGCGTATTTCACAATTTTTATTTATTTATTACTTTTCTTTTTGGAAGGGGAATCCCCAATACCCAAGTGAGGCAAAAGGTCATCCAAAGACCACAAGGAGGAGTAGATACCTCTTACCCAACTTTGATATGTGTGAATGTGAATAAGTGTGCTTCTTTTGCTAGGCAATTGTAAATGTTTTATGACTTCCTCATAAGACCCCCTCAAGGCGTCATCGTTGTTATCGTCGCAATGGATTTTAACCTAAACGACACAGTTCAATGGGGTTATTCCGCAACCGTAGTCGATGGGAAAAGAGGCGAGTGGCCAGGGAATCACATTTTGTTCATGGTATCACAGTTCGTCCTGTTGTTCGTTTGGAAGTTGCTGCAAGGCGTTGCTTTAATTTTTAGTGCCGGTGTCCGTATGTGGTTGTGTTTTGTTGGGTTTTTCGGTTTTTCTGTGCCATGTCCCAGTCTTGTTTCTAGCTTTACAGACCTAACCACAAAATATACTCGTATCTCGCATTGTTTGGTTTTGGATTCGATGGATTTTATTTTGTTGGTGTTTAGTTATTTTTATTTTTTTATTTATTGGGCTTGGGAAAATCTCGTGATTGTAGTGAGTGTGGTTTCTGTGTAGTATGCATGGTAGACGTCGTCTTGTTGTTTTGTATGTTTGCCTTGGGAGAATTATTAGTTCGGACAAATCTGGAGTTCATTATGGTTTCTAAGCAGTCACAGTTGTGAGCTGCAGAGCCAAATTTCTTTCACTTTCAACAAGTCCAATATACGGATATTCGTAGTCGTAGTCTTGTTGGCTGTTTGGATATGATTTGTTGATGTGAGTTTTATTACATAATTGAGCAACATCGGATAGTACGAGCACACAATTTGCTGTACGCTGTAGGGCAGGACACTTGGCTGATTGAGTGAACTTGTTGACCCTTTAAGTTGACCGTTTGCAACCGGCTAAGAGGTTCGCATGTTTTTTTTTTTAAGGGTTTTGAAACGTATCGTTTGTTAATACTCGTAATCCCCTAAGGGATTGACAACCGAAAGCCAATCTAATCAGTGAGGTTAAGTCGTGATGAATGCGAGAGTTTAAAGATTAACAGATCCTGCTGAGGGTTAGTTATAGGATATCTTATATTATATTGTTACAATTGCAAGAGGGTTATGAGTAATGAGAAGGAAAATATATAGCAATCAAGAAAAAATTCCACTTAAAAGATGAATAAGTCGACATTTGGATTTATGTATTGGGTACATATATTAATTCGTGCGGTTTTTTTTTTAAAATTTGAACGATTATTTAAGAAAAATATGTACAATAGTATTATTCAATGTATTGCCCATCTGAATCTATGACTATTTCCCATTTTTCTGGCAATTTGTGGATCCCATCCCAAAAGAACTACGCTCTGATGTGAACCGTATTTCAGTGAGGGCGTTCTGCATCGACCGGAACAAATGGTAGTCAGAAGTGACAAGGTCTGGGCTATAAGGCGGGTTGGGGAAGACTTCCACTGTTTTCCAAATAGTTCTTAACCGGAATAGCAACGTGGGGCCGAGCGTTGTCATGATGGAAAATTATTGCCTCGTGTCTGGTCGCATTTTCCGGGCGTTTTTCGGCTACTGATCTCTTCAAACGGATTAATTGTGTTCGGTAGCGTTGTCCATGGATGGTTTCACCCGGTTTTAGCAGCTCATAATACAGCACACTCATCTGATCCCACCAAATACAGAGCATTACCTTCGCGCCATGGATATTCGGCTTTGCCGTTGATTTGGCTGGTTGGCCGGGTTTCACATATGATTTTTTGCACGTGGGATTGTCGTAATGGATTCATCTTTCATCGCCAGTAACAATCCGATGCAAAAATGACTTACTTTTGTGGCGTTCCAGCAGCATTTCGGACATACAAAACCGCCTTTTGACGTCTCTCGGCTTGAGTTCATGTGGAATCCAATTTCCTTGCTTTTGAATATATCCAGCTGCTTTTAAACGTTTTGAAATGGCTACTTGAGTGACACTCAAAGATTTTGCGAGCTCTTCTTGTATTTGGCAACAATCTTCATAGAGTAATGCTTCCAGTTCTTCATCTTCAAACTTTTTTGGCTGGCCAGGACGTTCATTGTCTTCCAAGCCAAAATCACCACTTTTAAATCGTGCAAACCACTTTTGGCACGTTCGCTCAGCTAGCGCATGTTCACCATAAACTTCCACCAAAATACGATGACTTTCGGCAGCAGTCTTCTTCATATTAAAGTAATGAAGAAGAACTCCCCGCAAAAACACTTTTTCAGGCACAAAGTTCGACATATTTGAGTGAAAAAAAAATTATTGTTGTTTACGCTTCATATGAATGACATATACTGAAATGAGGTACAATGACAGTAGCTTTCCAACGCACGTTCCAATTGAATAATAACAATGGAATAGTACAAGTTACGCCATCTCTAAGCGAACCGCACGAATAGTTAAGTTATAGACCTAATAAGTGGTAGAAGACTCGATATCTATTTCTGAGGATCTGAGGGAGTTATAGATCCAATATATGCTTTTACGATTATAAATCATTACTTATTGAAAAACGACCGGACTAAATTTGCCAGCACTGTTTGGCTAGGCATTGAGGCACACATTGAACTGAAACGGCAAATTCAAGTATAAGCGTTCTTCTATAGTTATAAGATTATATTTTCAAGAATCTTAACTGGCATTCAAGTTTTGCTACAGTCAGACTGAGACTCTATTCTGAGTTTAAATCAAATGTACTCGGTGCCAGAGGGCTGGCGTTATTCTTCTGTAAATGATAATGACATCGTAGCATCGTAAGCAGAGCCCTGAAGTTTTTGTAGTATAGAAGTCTGAAAATTTGTCCACTGGTAGATTCTGCTTCTGTTGCAAGCATAATCCACGACTTGGTATAATCAAGATTGTCGATGGATGTTTTTAATATTCTCAATGTTGGAACTTTCATAGGAAGATATTTTAACACTTAATTTCTTGCTTGACGGTCGATTCAGGAGTTTAACATAGGACGCAACAGCATTCACAACAAGACAACTCACCAACATAACTCTTTTATGAGCGCACATCTCCATGGATGAAATGGGTAAATCTTCTACGATGTTTTCAAAGACTCATGACAGTCCCTTTGGGAGGTAATGGGAAACTCCCATAATCGAAACCTATGATATTACCGTTTGAAATCAACAAAAAACCGTAAGTCCCTACGTTTATGCGCAAAATGAAAAGACGAACAAAATCGCACTCTTGCGTGATACATAAATAAATTTTTTCTGAGCCCCCTGTGCCTAGAATACGTACAAGAAACTTTTTCTTGTTCTTTTACTTTCCATGCAGAGGCAGATACAAGAAAAGTTTACCCGCGATGACAATCAGAATGACGGTCAGAATATGGGCAATCATCTAAGAATAGTCTAAATACTAAACTACACGTCCATGTAAAAGTTCACTACTGCGAAGCAACCAAGAGCCTTGGATAAGGATGCATTTACTGTTGCAACCCTGCAAAACGAATAACTTTCAAATCTGCTCATGGAATGTTCGAACCGTGCAACCGAACAACTAACAGAAGCCCTCGATTGCTATATAGCTGACATCTAGGTAAAAAAGATGAAAAACTGTGATATATACTACAGGATATCATTTAGGTACGGATTTGTTTTGAGAGTTGATATACGCTCACATCCCCATAGAAGAAAAAGGCGACGCTGCCAAAGAATGTATTTACGAGCTGCTTGACAAAACTTACGACTAATGTCCAAAAACTGATTGTCTTAGGTGATTTTAAGGCCAAAATAAGAAATGAGAACAATTTTGGCAGACTCTCATCCAGTGTTACATATATTCGAACGTTCCAAGTGGAGAACATATACTCGGACTACCTCTTTGTAGACGAAATATGTATACAGATATCTCAAACACCCCAAAAACAAAGAATGACTGCAATAACAACATGCTGCCAGAGTCTTTGCTGATTGTATATCCTTCAACAACTCTTATGGCTTATGTAACCAACATCAAGTGAACTGGGTTTCACCCGACCACTTAAACGAAACTCATGGTTTGTCGAAGGACGCAGTCAAGCTCACGTAGGAAACAACTCTCTATAAAGCGGCACTGCATAGAAGAACCTTGATAAAGAAGTTTCCTTCACCTGCGCTGTGTGCAAACAATTTAAGCGTATAATATAGTAAGCGAGCGCTTATTATAAAAAAAAAAACGAGAGCACATCGTGAACATTATAAGCACACGAAAAGGTTCCTCCGGAGGACAAAAAATATCATTGGAAGCACACGATCAATGAAATACTCAGATATTTTACCTAAAACTACAAGGCAACAAGACCTGTCTAGAGGCTTTTCGAGATGAATAAGGAAACAGTAGTGGAGTTACAATCCGTTTACCTGATCTAGATGAAGTAAGGATAGCATTATCCAAGCTTACCATAAGTACAACAAGACTGCTGGATCAGACTGCCTCCCTTCCGGTTTATTAAAGGCAGCGCAAGATGACTTGGTAGGGCATAGGTATTGATTTAACTTTCCACAGTTTATCTGATCCACAAGAAAGAAAGCTTTCTAAACTACTCCAATTATAGAAGCATCAGTCTTCTTAACATCACATATATGATCTCAACTCCCATTTAGTATGTACCGACATTTACGGCAGATCCTGGAAAAAACAGAAGTCAAAATCCATACGCACCATCTCTTTATTGACCACATGACAGCGTCTATGGAAACGAAATATGCCTAGCCTTGGTATTCCTGCCAATCTCGTCAGATTTAACAAAATGACAATGAAGAGCTCTCGATGCTTCATAAAGATAAGAAACAAAATTCCTGAGATCTAAAAAAATATTTAGGCTGTACTGTAATGTAAAGTTTTCAATAGCTTGTTTGAAAAAAATATATGAAATTCGCAAGTTCACGCCAAGGCACATTTTTCCATTTGTCTACAACCAATTGCAATGACATTAAGATCATTGGCAGAACACAGCGAGATGTCACTAGTGCGTTTGCAAATATTGAAATATTGAAATATAGGGTTTTCCAATAGGGACTTGACAACTTTGAATTTAATTTGTGGACGCACTCTCTCACTAATCACCAAGCTGTCAATTTATTCAGTAAACTCAACATTTTCATCATGGTAAAGTACACTAACGAGCTACGTTCTCCGATTGGGTTCTGGAGAAGATGCGCCAAGACGATGAATTTCATCGCACAATCTTCTTCAGTGACGAAGCTCATTTTTGGTTCAATGGGTTCGTCAATAAGCAAAATATGCGTTATTGGTCGGGTGAAAACCCACATGTGCTTCATGAATCACCACTTCATCCACAAAAAATAACTGTTTGGTGCGGTTTACATGTCGGCGGCGTTATTGGGCCATATTTTTTCGTCGACGATAACGATTGTCACGTTACTGTGAATAGTCAGCGTTATCGCGCCATGATCACCGATTATTTTTGGCCCGAATTGGAAGATATGGACTTGGACGACATGTGGTTTCAACAGGATGGTGCCACAAGCCACACAGCACACCCTACAACTGATTTATTGAAGAGTAAGTATGGTGAGCATGTTATCTCAAAACATGGGCCAGTCGATTGGCCGCCTCATTCGTGCGACTTAACGCCGCTTGACTATTTTCTGTGGGGCTACGTTAAGTCATTGGTTTATGCCAACACGCCGATGACGTTGGAAGAGCTCAGAGCCAACATTGAACGCAAAATAGCGAAATGTATGGCCGAGTCGTTGAAAATTGTGTCCAACGAATCGACCGCTGCAAACGTGCCCGCGATGGCCATATGAACGAAGTCGAGTTTTATTCATAAATGTTTTGATTGTACTTCAAGCCAATCATAAAGCTTTTAAAATATCTCAAATGGTTTGCCTTTTATTTAAAAAAAAAAGTTGTCAAGTCGTTATTAGAAAACCCTATAGAAGCGGCAAAAACAAGAACGGAACGAGGAAAGAACCCAGTATATGCTCTCAGCAATAAGAGGTACACAACATCGAGAAATCCGACAGAACGTCATAATAGACATGGTAGTCAAGGATTAAGGATTTGATGCGCGGGGGCACTGCGACCTAAAGATATTTTGTATCACAAAATCAGTTTTACGAAGCCAAGACAGGCTCAACGCTTTTGATGAAATTGAGAATCTCTCTGGTGGAGATTTTGAGAATTTCTTCAGGGAATAAAATTTCTCTGATGAAGTGTCGTCTCTTTAAGGCAGTACGAGGCATTCATTCATATAAAATAAGTTTCGCAGTTTAATCGTCTTCGATGAAAAGATGACATTCAGTTTCCCGAATAAGACCTATTTTGTGTAGGTTATATCGAAGATGTAAGTGTCTGGTTAGAAATTCAACCAGTCTTCCGATATAATTCCCTTTGAGTTGTAGGGATTCTTTTGATTTTTTGAAAAAAGGGTTTTTCTTTTTGTTAGCTTGGCGAAGCCCTGTGATGTTTTCCTAGTGAGATATATTAGGTGTACTTATAAAGTAAGGTGACTTTTGAACGTACTGCCCGTACGTATATATATTTTTTTGCTACGTTAGTTCACATGTCCCGAAAATACAATATGTTCACAAGTTTCAAGTATATGGCATATTTAGTTTGTTTTTAAAAGATAGAAAAGTTTTTTTTTATTATTGTATAATTATAAAAAAATGGAGCAAAGAATTTGCATCAAATTTTGTGTAAAAATAGAATCAAGTACCCTTAAACTACTTGAAATGTTGACGGTGGCATATGGTGAGCCTGCTGTATGTAAACCAGTGGTACAGGCTCATTCAAATGACCGAGAAGATGCCAATGACGAACCTAGCTCTGAACGCCCCAGCACATCAACAAAAGATGATAACATCGAAGCTGTGAAAAAATTGTTTTGGAAAATCGTCGAATTACCATAAGAGAAGTTTCTGAGGATGTTGGCATATCGTGTCGTGTTGTTTCATGCAATTTTTTCGGATGTTTTGGGCATGAGACGTATGCCAACGAAGTTTGTTCCGAAACTTTTTAATTTTCGTCAGAAGAACCGTCGCATGTGCATCGCCAAGATCGAAAAAAGCACGCCAACTTCCATCAAATGTCAAAGTTTTGATCACTGTTTTTTTTCGATTACCGTAGTGCATCAGGAGTTTTTACTTCAAGGTCGTACGGTCAATAAAGAATATTATCTTGAAGTTATGCGCCGTTTGCGAAAAGCAATACGAAAATAACATCCGGAATTGTGTGAAAATAGTCCATGGCTTTTGCATCACAATAATGCACCTGCTCATTAATCGTTGCTTGTGAGAGGCTTGCATCGATTGAGGAAATAAAAACGGTATTGCTGGAAGAGCTCAAGGCTAAACCAAGAAGTGTTTAGAGGATTGGGAAAGCGTTACTACAAGTGTTTTATATCTGAGGGGATAACATTGAAGGGAACAACATAAATATTGATGAATAAATAAATATTTTCTTGTAAAAAATATGAAGTTACCTTATGGTACCATACTTTATGGACATTATCATGGAAAGACTCACACCACAACAGCGTCTCCAAATTGTTCAGCTGTATTAGGAAAATCAGCGTTCTGTGAGAAATGTTTTTCGTGCAATTCGAGGAACTTACGGTGCTCATAATCGACCTACTGAAACCACTATTGCCAATATCATTCGCAAATTTGAGTCCCAGTTTACTATTGTGGATGATACTTGACCGGTTAGACCACATCCAGCACGTAGTGAAGAGACTATAGCAGCTGTAGCTGAGGGTGTACGCGAAGACCGTGACGAATCGATTTTTCGTCGTTCTCAGCAGCTCGGCTTGGCGTATTCGACAACTTGGCGTAAAATACGTGAGGATCTCGACCTAAAAACGTACAAAATTGAACTAGTGCAAGAATTGAAGCCAGGCGACTTGAATTTGCGTCATATTTTCAGTGAATGGGCTCCGGAAAAACTCAATGAAAATCTGGCGTTTTTGGTACGATCTCCTTTTCAAATGAGCTTCAGAAATCAATCAAACGTCAAGTAAGTATTTTGAGCGCGCTTGCCACTTTTGAGTGCTTATTATTCAGTTTTAGGAATCAGGTTACTTCGCAACTTCGATTATACGCTGGGTATTCTCATTTGCAATTAATACGCGTTGCAAATTTTTGCCTGCTTACTTCAAAGTCTTTGGAGAGGCGATTTCCTGCGCATTTTACACAACGTGGCTTTTTCTGGCAATACGTTTGCGTTTGATTTGATCCTTAGAAACGTTTGTACTGATGGATTAGTTATATGTTCTTACGCAGATAATCGATTATGATAAACATGTTGAGAATAGCGCTTTTCATTCTCGGCCTTTTCGAAGGTAAGCATAAAAAAAGGAAGATTGCGTTTTACTGCAGAGCATTTCCATTTTAGATAGACTGAACCTAAGTTCCAT
Source organism: Volucella inanis (assembly GCA_907269105.1). Taxonomy (NCBI): domain Eukaryota; kingdom Metazoa; phylum Arthropoda; class Insecta; order Diptera; family Syrphidae; genus Volucella; species Volucella inanis. The sequence goes on along the minus strand of OU026153.1, from coordinate 203,430,428 downwards.
TTTTTCGCCGGCTATCTCGGTATCATTGGACTTCTTATTTCGCACGTAGTTATTTGAAATCTAAGTGGTAAAGATCTTGATATCAGTTAACCTTTTCCAAAAGTTTATTAAATGCAATAAATGGCCTTGGGCAGAATTCGTACAGCCTATCTCAGTTATATCCTGAGCCCAACCCGAAGAGGCCGCTTTAGTTACTCAATATAGTAGGACATTTAGAGGGTGTGAAGAGCAACCCTCTATCCCAAAAAGTCTTTGATTCCAAACCGGAGGGACAACACAGTAGAAGAAGACGTCATCTAAGGTTTCGTGCGCATGTGGAAGATGAGATTCATAGAAGTGCACTGTTTGGTGTAGATTCATGCTGGTGGCAGCATCGGTCCTTTTTTTTCCAAAAATGGGACAAAGGTGATATTATACCATGAAATGGATCAGTAAATTGGCTTCTGAGTTCGTGCGATTGGATGTGACTCGATTACTTCTTGTGAAGCCTTTCTTGCATGCTGATAAACAGCAGGCTTTTCAGGCCTTAAAAGCCCATATTCAGTCTTTCATTCAATCACTTCCCGAAAAACGGGCTTAAAAATGGATCTACAGGATGCACAAAAAATAGTCAAGGAATTCTTATGCCTAAAGTCGTGTTGAAAACATAATGCTATTAATGAATGTATTTTACTACTTACTTAGCTTTTAAAAAAACCTCTTTAGCTCTTAAGAAAATCACCTTTTTTATTATTATTTCTATCGGAATATCCCTATTTGTTTGTTCTAAAGTGCTGCTAGCGTAATTCTACATAAATCTATCCTCTATGTCAGTTACATATTTGGTGGAATAAGGCTTCTAGCAAAAATGTGACTGCTGATTTACCAGACTTCAAACAACGGTTTGGATCGGCTTCTAGAGAGCTTTGATTAAGATGCCTGTGCTCTGCACTAGAAGTGCTGATGAATATTTTTCTCCTTGATATTCATATCATGAGCTGCACCCTCCAAGTCACCCTCATCTTCCATTTGAAAAGAAAGAATCTTTAGTGTTTTTGGTACAAGACACATTTGACTTTGGCTTATTGGACAAGCCGTCCAACTTGACTAATTCTGTACTCAGGATTATTTCCCGCGCGCGCACCAAGGGGATATGAATAAACTTTTACTGGCTTTTCTCCAGGGCGCGGGCGGGTTGTGTAGTAGTTTGAAAATCAGGTGTATTAGGTATCGATATTTCGCCTAGAGGTGGTTGTCAAACTACACGGGACGAGCTAGTACATCCTCTTAAGTATGTGCTAGTTGTTAGTTTGTTATATTTAGTCCAGCCAGCAGAAGTGTTATGCCTTCATGTCAGAGTTGACACCGACGGGCTTATTAATAACTACATTCAAATTCCATGAAAAGACTTTTTTAGAGAATTGCCTGGCACGGGATTCGAACCCGCGACCCTCTGCTTGAGGAGTCTATGCATATACCACTACACCACGGCCAACCCAAGTGAATATACACATAATCGGAGTGGCAATAAACAACAAATTGTGAGAAATAGGTAAAGGGGTATAAATATCAGCCCCTGTCTCACCACCTTCAAGTTAGTTCGAGCTTGGCTTCTTGAAAAGTTGTTGGAAGTTTGAATTTCCTGAGTTTTGTCTGCGTCTTCCACCAGAATAGAATCACGGCAAATGATACCATCGACGAACATACTATTCAAGGTTCAGGACTTAAGCACATGTTGGGACTATCTGGTTTTTCTTTTAGGGTTGATAGAGTGCTAAAAATTACAATTAAAGCTTTTTTATGTTCCAACGATTTTTAAACTGGATTGTGCGAACCATAAAACATATGAGGGCTGTTTGATGAGCCGGATTGGAAGATAGGTGGCGATATTGAGCCAAAATGAGTGTACCATTAAGTATAATGTATAATCTTTAAGACTGCCTGTCAAAATTTGATCATAATCCGAATCAAACCACATTTGGAAAAGAAAGTACTGTTCCACCACGATAACGCACTGCATACCTCTGCAGTCGCCACAGATTGGTCGAATTGCACTACGAATTGCTTCCCCATCCTCCGTATTCTCCGGATTTGGTTCACTGCAATTTCTTAAAAGATCGCTCGCCGGAAAGATGTACGGGTCGAACGAGGAAATCATCGCCGCTGCGGAGGAGTATTTTACAGGCCAACGAGCGGGGTTAAAACCGTTGCAGCATCGCTGGGAAAAGTATATCGAGTTGATAAATAAATTGCCAAAACCTAAGAAAGTTGCGTTTCCATTTCTAATCCGTGATTTCATCAAACAGTATTCGTACAGCTCACCAGTATTCACGACTCATGATAGAACAGCATCTTCAGAGGAAGTGGAACAACTCACAGCTACCAGAACAAAGAACGACAACAACCCTCAAACCCTCAAACCCGCAAACCCTCAACTCTCATAGACTCCGCCATGATTAGAAAAGTTCTGTCCAAGGAACATTCCAACCCTTCTTTCCTAGGTCAGATGGAGGATGGGCAGAATCCTCTGCAAAGACCCTGGAACTCGTCATGAGTTTCCGTATGCAGTGATATCAGTACAGAACACGGGAGGTCTCGCCAAAAATAGTACAACCTGCATCCCACAGCAATATCAATCCAATCATTTCGGGAGAAAAGATTTTCTTGCCTATTACCAGTTTCTCCTCGTTCAAATTTCCGGGCCCTGATGGCATACTACCTACCATGCTGCAGAGAACGTAAAACCGGCGTTCTCAAGAATTGGGCATCGTTCAGACCACATTATGGCGTATTTTGAGGAAGGATCTTGGTGTACACCCATACAAGATCAGGCTGACTCAAGAATTGAAGCCGATGGACCATTTGAAGCGACGTACGTTCTCCGATTGGGCTCTGGAGAAGATGCGCCAAGATGATGAATTTTATCGCAAAATCATCTTCAGTGACGAAGCTCATTTTTGTTTCAATGGGTTCTTCAATAAGCAAAATATGCGTTATTGGTCATGTGAAAACCCACATGTGCTTCATGAATCACCACTTCATCCACAAAAAATAACTGTTTGGTGCGGTTTGCATGCCGGCGGCGCTATTGGACAATATTTTTTCGTCGACGATAACGATCGTCACGTTATTGTGAATGGTCAGCGTTATCGCGCCATGATCACGGATTATTTTTGGCCCGAATTGGAAGATATGGACATAGACGACATGCGTGTTCAACAGGATGGTGCCACAAGCCACACAGCACACGCTACAATCGATTTATGGAAGAGTAAGTATGGTGAGCATGTTATCTCAAGACATGGGCCAGTCGATTGGCCGCCTCGTTCGTGCGATTTAACGCCGCTTGACTAATTTCTGTGAGGCTACGTTAAGTCATTGGTTTATGCTAACACGCCGACGACGTTGGAAGAGCTCAGAGCCAACATTGAACGCGAAATAGCGAAATGTGTGGCCGAGTCGTTGAAAATTGGGTTCACGTGTCCGCCGTGGCCATATGAAAGAAGTCGAGTTCCATTCATAAAGGTTTCGATTGTACTTCAAGCCAATAATAAAGTTTTTGAAATATCTCAAATGGTTTGCCTTTTATTTAAAAAAAAATTGTCAAGTCGTTATTAGAAAACCCTATACTTAAAACTTCTATTCTTCTTAGACAGATAGAGAAATGTAGTCTCTATTCTCAGAATTTTTCGGACAAAACTAGGAAAAAGTCACTTAATTAAACTTGTCCATAGAGGAGAGCCACAGGGTGGCGTTATTTCTTTTGTACTCTGTCTAATGGTTATGAACAAAATTTTTGAAAGACTAGAGAGGTAATGGGTCAAAGTGGTCGCTTATGCGGATGACGTTATGATATCTTTCCGTGATGAAATCATGGAGGCTGCTTTAGATAAGATAAACACCTGAGCAACAATTTGTGGCCCTGTTGTCAACCCGAGCAAAACTGAATTGATGCTATTCACTACCAAAATCAAAATACTGGCTCTTACTATTCCCTTTCTTAATGGATAACCGCTCACACTATCCTCCAGCGTTAGGTATCTGAGTATCATGTTTGACCCAAAACTTAAACTTAGGGTAAGGAAAACATACGTCGCGTCGCCTTCTATGTCTGCAGCAAAACCTTTGGAAAAAAATGAGTATTTTAACAAAAAGTGACCTTGTGGATGTAGTAGGTTCAATTCTCACCAATGGATCACTAGTACGGTGGCCCACGTTGAACAAAAGTTACAACCCCACTAAAAAAAAGGCTCCAAAGAATAGCCAGTATAGGCACCACGGGCGCATACCACATCTTGCAGCCTAGTCAGACTCAAAGAATCTGGTTACATAGGCCTATCGGCCACAGCAACATCCTGAACTCGTTACAAGGAATCATGCTCAAGTTTTAAGCCGACTACATCAAACTAAACTTTAAGAAAAACTTTCACATAGGATTTTCCAGCAGAGCTCACTGGAAGAAAGACGAAGTGGTTAAGGACTTCACGGTCATCTTCACCGACGGATGAAAGATGAACTATGCTGTAAGAGCCGGTGTCTACTCTGAATGACTGAAAATATCAATGTTATGCCGGTTGCCGAATATCATGCAACTCGGGCATGATACAATGCACGAACTAGAATAAGCTTGCAAGCCTGTGCGAACTCTTTGGTATTACATTGCTCTGGGTTCCAGGGCACAATCACATAGAAGAAACAGGCTAGGCATGGCTCAGGTCTCTACAAATCACTCGCGGCAAGGGCCCACATACCCACCCAAATTTACTTATACTTCTTGCATAGGGCCAACTTTTAATGAAGGGAGTTCATTAGCTTCGCCTTGTCAAGAATGATATGGCCGACCTACAAAAAGAATAGAATAAAAGACCTACTAGACAAAATCTGAGCAGATATCGCACCGTGAATCACGGCGAATTACGGCGAATCACGGCGAATCACGGCGAATCACGGCGAATCACGCCGATAATCACGGGGCACTGGCCAATTGGAGAAATTAGGTATTATTTACAGCCCACACAATGAGAAGGAAACTCTCTTCCATTTTCTTTATTGATGCCCGGCTCTATCAAGAGCCAGATTGCGTGCACATAACCAACCATTCTTCGATGTAAAGGAATACGAGATCTAAATCCGTTTTTTTTTAACTCCACAGGCTGGATTTAGGAACCGATTGTCTCACATCCTACTACTTGCGTTCATGGTGAATCCACCCCCCACCTATTTATCTGCCGTGATAAATGTAGGATCAGAACTGAGAACGTAAGAGCACTTTGGTATCGATTCGATTTAAACTGACGCTTCGTCAATAGTCGCACTTTAGGCTAACAGCTAATGTATCAAAAAAATCTTGTAGTCACAAGCGCGAGAATCATTTAGACTATTAGAGCAACACCTTTTTGTTGTTAAAATAAAAATAAATAAATAGAAGGAAAAACCTAGTCTGATCAATGTGTTCATTAACAGTTTACTATCTTCCAGATAGTCTATCCCAGTTATTCCGATCCAAACACTTTTATCACTAATTACAACGCATCTATGGCCAGTCCTCTATCATCAGGCAACCCACAGGGTCTGCATGCCCACACGAATAGTCGGCAATAAGGAAATAGAACTAACAACTAATAAAAATAGAAATAACATTAAAAAGAAAAAATAAACAACAAAAAAAAGTACATGAATCTGAAAATAATGAGTTCAACTTTATTCCCAGCAAGAGATTTTTAGAGAAGAGAGGGCCCAATGAAAGATCATACTCCAAAGATCTTCATCACGTTCTTGTGCTCGCTTCGTCTCAGTAATTACTTGGCCGTCATCATTTTTGTGCCGCACAGCGATCTAAAGTAAGTGAGTACGATGCGGTTCTTTGCATACGGTAACAACAGTTATAAGAGTGATCCAGCACATCGGCGGCAGCAGTGGTCACTGGGCATGAGTACAGATAATTACACAGCTTCCTGGCCCTCGATCTAATGTGTAGCAATTTGGCACAGTGTAAGCCCGGTTGCCACTCAACAACCAACAACGTGATCCGTCATTCAGAAGTTCCAACGAGGACTATAGTGAGACTAAAGCATCGGTTGGACCTAGTTTTTTTTTTTTTTTTTTTTGTTTTATTTTTGTTTTTTCTTAGAGGCATGGCATAGACGAGATCCATGACCTCTCAGCTGTCAATTAGGTCGCGCATTTCATCGTGTAGACGGACAGTAGCCGTCTTCGTTTTTGTTCTTTATCCTTAAAAGGTTCACACAAGGAGAAGTAGCTCACACAACGGATAGATAGATACGAGTACAGAACAGAAACAATATCGATGACTTGGGAAGGTATGGAACAATTTGCATATCACGTTTAGACATTTAAGCCTGACTCCTTGGTTCATAAACTCTCGTCTGATGATTAAAACTGAATCCTGAACGGTCGATAGCCACAAAGTACTAGTTGTAGATATGGATACATGATCTGCTCCTGAAGCCATTCTCTGGCAAGAACAGATACTTGGCATCTCGTGCTCCCGGGGTAGATGGAGGTCGCGGAGTGCGCATATTTTCCCTGCATCATGTATCCGTATCTTTATGGATTTTATGTCCATTTTGAGGCAAATAGCCACTTTGACTTCATTTCGTGCCCTTACCGGAAAAGAAATGGACCAAAAACTACTTTTAGATACGAGCAAACCTAAGGCCTTCTTAAAAGATTTTTCAACGACGACCGGCATGGTGGATGGAACATGAGTGCTATAGCGTATTTCTGGAGTGTTTGTCTGCTTTGGCTGGCATATCTGGTTTAATGCCTGAATCTGAATGAAGAAATAAAAACTTATGACCACCAGAGGAAGGTACAACGGAAAACAAAACGAAAAAAAAAAAAACATTTCAACTACAACCGTTGTCGTGGCCATTACGTGAAATCTTTTTTTAATGGGCAATTTGCCTGCAATGAAGGTCAGTTCGGGGATTAACCTGAACTCGAGAGCTGATAAAGTATTGTAGATGACGGAAGAAAGAAAAAAAATCTGATAGATAAAAGCACTCGTGCAGTACTTACGGATATGAGTGCTGCCAGGCGGCTATACCATATGTGTGCACGGTGGACACTATAGACTTGGTCTCGTTTAAAGGACTGGATGTGATGGCTATTAAGTGAGAGTCATACTTATATCCAAGAGATGTAAAGATAGTTGCGATATTTGCTTACAAGTTTTACCGTGGTTATTACGAGTACGAGACAACTGGCTTAAAAAGAGTAATTTGAGTTCCACTTAATGAAAATGACAAGCTCTTGACAAATTATGAGTATCTGTACTTAGTCGTACCTACCTACCTACCCAGTTGTATTGTGGGAGGTGAAAGTATAAACATTTTACGGTCATAAATGTTGTTTTTTGGATTAAACAGGTTGAAGACATCGTAAATGTGATATGTGTTGATAAATATGCTTTTAACGACTTCCGCAAGATTTGTGCGAAATTTTATAGAATCTAGGTTTTCGCAGAAAAGACCACAAAAATCTATCTCGAATGAGGTTGAGATGAAATTAGTGAAATCTGAAGTACGGACGACGATTTGGAAGATGTTTTATTAACCAGTGCTTGCATATTGTTTCTTTTTCATTTTTAGAAATTTTAAGTAGCCGTTACTTTCCGGCTACACTCTCCAGATATAAGGTAAAGACTCATTTGAAGTGAAAACTCATTTGGGAATGCAATCTGAACTATATGCCAAACACCACTATAGACTGACTTTCTATTTGCGGATTTTGCTTTGCGTATTTATCTGTCGGGTTCGACACAATTTTAATATGGAAAAGCTAATCAAACCAGCCGATCCTCTGTAGTCGGACTGACGGATAGTGTCGCCTCCGGCTTACCCGAGCAAGCGGCACCAATGCTGGCCATTGTATAAACCCGTTTCCGATAACTTAAAGAAAAGGGAGCGATAACTTTCACTAGCCATCACGAAACGTGGAGCTTATACCATTCTGCTTTTCAAAAATGAGGTAGAAAATGATCCCGATAAAAAATCAAATATGGATGGTACAAGTAAAAACTACTAGCCCAGTCGGATACTGGAATTCCTCCAGTTAGAGCTGGTTTCGGATCTGGGGAGAGCCAACTTTTACTATTAAACGTGAGGCCCACAACATCTGGTCTTCGCTCCGATGAAGTGGTTAGTTACTAGATCACTTTAGTTGATGTAATTGCTACTGGCAATTATCGTGAAGCGAAACGGAGGACGAGATATTGAAGGAGCTAATGGGAGTGATAAGAGCCCTAAATGTGGAAATATGTACAATAGAAGAACATCAAGTCCGGTATAGAGGCGACATCAGAGCCCAGAAAGATCGGCTTAAACCTTCACCCCCTCCTCAACTGCCGCACAGGATAAATTAAAGGGAGATGATGGCGCTTCGCCCTTCCCTATTAATTACGAGAAACAGGCATCAGAAAAGGAAAGAAAGAGAGCTACGACGAACCTCCGAGAGGTGGTCCCGACCTTGTCCCTCGATAAAGCGAATTAATCTTCCACCGGAAGAAGATTGAAAGACTGTGAAGACAAAGAAGAAAAGAGAGGAAACCAGGGGAGAGACTGGGTCCAAGATCCCGAAATTTAAGAGCAAAACGGGGCTTTTTCACATGAAACCCGAGACAGTCCTTTCTCTGCCAGCTCAGGGAAAATATTCGGATCTCAGGAGGTGTACGTGGCTGGCAGCGTGGTCTATGTGAGTTGTTATCTCTGTCCGAATACTACTATGGGCATCTTCCGGAGCCAGATTGACTGTCTGGAAGACGCTGTCCGTGTATAAGGGAGCCCTCGTCGAATTATCAAGGCTTCTTCCATCAATGAAATTGCATAATAAAAAGCGAGGTTAGAGCAATTGACTAGTCTTATCGTAACGATTTTCAGATGACGGCACCGAAGGTGGCTACGATGTGACCACTTACAGTCTTAGATCCTGTTGAGTAGCAGGATCACCTGTATTTCATACAAGGACTTTAAGCACGAGTACCGTGGGTCAGAAGCTCCCCGGAGCCTGACTTATATTTCTATTTTTGGTGTGAGCTGAAGTCACCATTTATTTGGTTTAATACTCGAAAGGGTGAAAGGGTGACCAAGTTTGACTGGAAAACAAAAGTTATAAGGAGAAATCCGGTTACGTATGGGTTAGAAAGTTCCTTGGTCCATCGTTTTATAAAGCCAAGTGATGAGTGGGCTTTAAGGATCATCTTGTCGATATGTGAACGAAAATTAAGCTCGCTTCCGAACAATATGCAGAGCATGGTCAGTGGTAGATATGATAGATCTTTATAAGGCGACGTTCTGACAGACTGGCACCAGGGGCTCGGTGAAAGACGTTATATTCGTAATGTGACGTGTCTGAAGGGTCCTGGAAGGCTTCACATGATTACTAGTTTATTATTTCTGTGATAAGTGCGGGATCAAGGGAAGCATTCCGTGCACGCGCCATCAGATGGAACTTCGTGAAACTATAGCTGATGTGCCACCTTCTGCACTATGCGCCATGCGAAAGAATTGTGCAAACCGTGTATGCCCTATAGGCCACGTAGATTCAGAGCTGTGAAACTGGTGGACCCAGGAAATTGCGATCCTGCGCAGGGAATGTCGTAGCCTTTGTCGCGTAAGCTTCACGGCTCCTACTCGATCGGTCCGATGGAACCAAGTTTCATGGAAAATGTGGCATTTACCCCTTTTACCGTCATAAAGTGCTTACAGTACGCTCTCCGCGGCAGCCGTTATGGTGATTGCGAGAACCGTGTAAGTCGTGTTGCTGGTTCAGTAGCGAAGAGAGAAATTTCTGTGCCCAGAATCCGAACAAGATATCGACAGGAGGGATAGAACTTTCGTGTGCCGCCAGCAGGAATTGCATGATGTCATGCGTAGGTGGACACATTAACTCATTCAAGTGTTGATCCCGTGGATGGAGCGAGTTCATGGACACGGGCAGTTCAACGCATATCTACATCGCATAGCAATGAAAGCATCATTTAGGTGTGACTATATCCCTTCGTTTGCGAAAGGTGGCATCAGCAACGACAGCTGTTACTGGACCAGCTGGGCCTGATAATCATTCCCGAGAATAGCGTTTCCGCGAAAAAAAAGAAAAGGAAGGAGCGGGCGATGGGTGAGCCTGCGTCTCCTCATGCTTAGATACATGTTGATACGGAGGCAAGCTGCACTGACTGTGCATATATCTATCTCCTCCGGGCTGCCAGCAGGGTGAAAAACAGAATAGTCGCTATTGGCGGTCTGAATAGAATCACAACGATAAGACACCACTGTACCCTTCGGGGTACCTGATGGCCGTCTTTTTAGACTGATAGATGAGGTTGCTCGTTACTGTGGTGGGGTGTTAGAACACGAATGATGATTCTACACTGAAAAAATGCTAACACAATTTCAGATTAGATTAAAGCCACGCGCCAAGAGAGGGTTTTAATGCTAAAAAAAGACGTAGGACGTAGGAAAGAAGAAAAACCGCTGACTTTTTAGAGCCAGTATCCTGCGGAGGCTTGACTGGAGGCATCTGGAGTTACGTTCAATGAAAACGGTAGCCGAGAATTTTTATTTTTTATGTAGAAAGTCTATCGGCGATCTCACTCTCCGTTGTAATCTGAGACCCAAATAAGAACCATTGAATTCAGCTTTTAGACTGGGTTCAGAGAAACCTTGGATTTTGTTAACCAGCTTGGAAGCCGAGAGAGATTCTTCACAATTTACGATGAGTTTATTGCCATCACGTTTGCGTATATCTTCGCTTTGTAAGTTTTGTCTTCATCTTCTATAAAGTCACATGCGATGTATCCCAAAACGGTTTTAGAGTCATCCTCGAAGACCCGACTACATTCCATTTCTGGCTCAGATTATGGTCGAAACCATTGCAGAGCACAGGTGAGGTCGATTTTGTATTGCCGCATTAACAAGGCCGCATGCATCATACCCCATGTCCATAAGACCAAAGTAAAAAAACAATCGACAAAGTCACCAAACTCCAGTGCGTACTTTACTAAGGACCACTTCTTTTTAAAGCGAAGGTGCCATTAAGAGTGCGGTCTAAGATATAAATATCAAGAAGACGCAGATTCATCCGTGTGTCTGAAGTGTAGCCAGACGTGCTAGCAAAAACCTTTAAGAAGTAGAAGCTGGCATTTTTTAAAAGTCAAATAGTAGTATGTTATTCACGTTATGCCTATGCTTTTGACTAATATGTAAGTTAGACGAGTCGAAAACAGAATAACTTTAGTTTTAAGAAGATTGACTGAAAGGCATTTTTAGGACACCAATCACGTCTAGGGTTGGATGTGTTTTTGAGTAGACAATTGCTAGGCATGACCCAACAGAGAGCAAAGCTATATCATTTGCATATCCCTGAGCGTAGACGCAAGTACTATTGATAGCTTTACGTAGTGGGTCGACCAACATGTAATCGGGGCTCTATATGCAAGCATTGTACTTACCTACAAAACTAGTGATCAATCTACGCCCTGTTGTCTGGATGAGTTACAAAAGCCGTCGATAGTAGCTCAAAGGCATCCTCAACGTCGATAAAAAAGCCCAGTCCGCAATGGACAAGAAGGAATGCGCCTTCAATTCAGCCCACCAGATTTTGAGGAAGAGTCTCTCAGGATTTTCCGTGTTCTAGGTATGTTGCATAGGAGATAATTAATACATTCACAAAGAAGTTTTGCGTACATGGACCTCATTCTCCCCCATTCACCATTCTCCCCTCAACATGAAGGAAGCCTAACTTATTGGTCTGAAGCTCGTGGCGAATGTGTAGTCGTCTTTTCCAATTTTAAGTATGAAGCCGGTATGTCTGCCAGTGTCATGACAGCAGGGAAGATTCTCTTCAGAGTCGCCAGCAGCTGGTCTATAACTTTTTGTAGCATGTCTACTACGTATTCCGAGTATGTTTGATGACCTTATGCGTTACCACGTTACCGATGAGAAATATTAGCGACAGTATGCTGTCTAGCGGCTTTGTTAATAGAAGCTTCTGTCATCAGCAAATTCATCTATTGGCTTACATAGATGAGGACGGGAGTCATATATAAATTTAAGGCTCTCGAAAGAAGGGGTTTTTCTTTTTTTGATTCTTGCTCTTCCTGTATGAACAGATTTTTCACTCTTAAGTATCGGATCAAGCATGTTACATTATCCAGTAACACGTCCATCATTTCACTGAGTTAGCACGGAATCAAGAAGATGGTAAGCGTCAGCTTAAGTGGCCTGAAAAGCTAAAAGTTTGATTCCCAGTAGGAGATTATTGGTAGAGGGTTCATATTTCATTCAAAAGATGGATGCCTGGATCACTTCAACCTAAGAGTCCTATTTTTCACATCACAGTCTTCTGCTTGAATCTAGCACAACATGAAAGAATGTCCACTTATCCGGGCAGGTAGTAGAATGTGGAGCCGTAAGCAGACGTTCATAAGGAAATGCACTTGTTATGCAAGTGTTATTTACGTTTTATGCCTTAAGATAGGTCACAGGAATTATTTAAGTACTCACAGTAGTACTAGTTATTCAAATGTTAGCATTTTATTACATTACAAAAACTCCAATTCAGTTGCAAGGCAAGAGAAGGGGCTTTAAAGGTTAGCAATGTTGTCTAAGTTTAGGTTATATGTCGTCGTATAACACGCAGGATTCTTGAAATTCTTTATCCACCCCTTTTGCACTTCTATAATAGGAATGTAAGCTTAAGGATAGCTTACGACAACTACATGCCTCTCTTGACAAATTAATACGACAGGATATTTATAAGAATAGACCTTTTGAACTGGACTACAGTGTTGCCTAAGAACCAATTTAGATCGAAGCAGTGCAAATATTCATACCCTCAAGGGTACAACTTCACTAGGTATCGATGGAATGTGGCCTTTCCGTATTCACAACACAGTAGAGCTTTATGTAGCCAAAGAGTTGGAGGTGATTTGCGATTTACCTATAGCCCTACAGAGATATGTATGGATACAAAAATAAATAATATTTGTAAATTTAAAACTCTGACTTTTGTGGTATTTTAAGAAAAATTGCAAAACCTAACAGATACCGGAGCTAGAGCACATTATTATCATGTCTCAGTTATTTATGGTCGCAGGTTCGAATGAGGACTTTATTTTGCTTTAAATGGCCTCCTTTGCGGTACCACCTCACTTTCCTGTGGCAATAGTGGTGTCTGGCGACGCCAGTTGAAAATACCTTATCGTTCACTTCAACTTGTAAATATAAATATTTTCCACCTCCTCTTCTCACCTCGGTATCGGCCTTTCAGACATTGCTTGGCTCGATGGTGGGGTATCCGTACCATGGTCATAGATAATAATGTTATCCATTTATCTATGCCAAAAATAAAATTCACTAACTAGCTCTAAGCCAGGGTCCGTTTTCACGTAGCTTGTTGTGGTGAAATTTGTAACATTTTGGAGTTTGTAGATTTTCCAAACTCTCCCTTAAGTGGGAGTGGAAACATGCTTCGATATTGAAGTTAATTAAAACTAATTCTTGCCTGTCTGCTGGGAGGAGATGCTTATGGTTTGATGTAATTTTATTTTATTAAACAATTTTTTTGGGGGCAATTGGTTTGGTGAAGGTCGAATCGAAGGAAAGGGCTGCGATGAAATAATTTCAGTTTCAAGTGCCAGGTGATGAATTTTACATTTTTTTTTATGGAGATTTCTGTTTCTAAACCAAGGTTAATGGTGTTTGGCAGGCGTAATTATTTTGAATTTTTTTGTTAGAAATTATCTTAAGAAATGCGAGGATATTGATTATTTAGTGAAAGTACTTAGAACGAAGGTCTTAGACGGAGTACGTCAGGAAAAATTTGGGAAAAATTCAAGGTGATGCTTTTACAGTGAAAGACATTAAATGAAGTCACCTTGCCACATGTAAATTGCTGGCGTCAGTAAACATTTTCAAGAAGAGTAATTTCCTTATTAAAGTATTGAAACGTCCTCCAAAGACAGAAGGTCTTTGGACATAGCGTGTCAGGAGCTATGATTTATGTGTCATTGGAATCTGCATGCGTAGAATATAGGTAATGGTTTTTATTTCGCTTGAGTGAGTGATTTGAAACTTGATTTGAAGGTTCCTTTGAAGGTTGAATAATCAAATAAATATTTGTAGTTAACATTTCGTATGAATTCTCTCTCCTTTGGTGTTGGAAAAATAAACTAGCGTAAGCCTGCAAACAAGCCCTAAAATAGTTGTGATCTACTAAGTGTAAAACATTTTTACCACATTCAACAAAAGTTATAAAAGTAAATTTAAACTTATCGATTTAACCATTTACAGATTTTTTTTTGCATTTTTCGTAATCCTGAGGTAAGAGGTACCCATTTGACCACCTCGTATGGGCGCATTGAATATATGTAAATATGCACCACGTTGTCTTGGACCATCATTGCAAGGTATTCCAATGCCCGTTAGTAGGTAGGGGACAATAAAATTATACTTTTTTGAATAACCTTTTTTTGTCATTCCTTTTTTGCATCGCTTGAATGCACATTCTTTTGACGGATATTACGGTGGACGTGACAGGCTGTGACTGCATCTGGAGGTTGGTCATCAGCTGATCAAAACTTGAAAAAGGCTAAAAAAAAACTCGTGCTTCTGGATTGGATCTTTTTACCAGGCAGCGAAATGTTTTTGATGAACAGAAGTCGTTTAGTTCTCACATGGCCTTAAGTGTAATGCTGCAACTTAAAGATGATCATCATAGTAGTCACAATCCGATCACTAAACGCATTCTGAAATTGAGTGAAGATGACAAGAAGGGTGAAAATGCCAACAAAAAGGAAGCAGTTTTTATTGCAGTAATTTACTGTGTTCGAAACAAAGGTCTTAGATCTAATGGAAGAGAGAAAGGGTGATTTGAACTCCATACTCTTTCAAAGTGCACCACTAACAAAGGCCCACGTACGTCCTGTTAGACAATCAAAGTTGAAACTGCCCCGTTTCTGGCCAAATGCTGCCACTGCTGACTTAAAGATTATTAAGGATGTGAGTCTCAGTTATGTGGATCATTTTCGTTTTCTAAAATTTTTATTGGAACAAAGGCGTATGACCATGAAGCGCTTATGATATATCTACATCACATATAAATGACATTATTTGTTTTCCTCGAGTTTCGGATACTTGTTCACAAGCTAATACGGATCTAATCGACAAGGCTTAAGCTCACTATCGATCGCTATTATAGTTACGGACTTAATGATAAACCTCATTCTTAGAAAACTAGAATTCAATGCTCAATTCAAGTGGGAAAAATATACCAACTTAGAGTGGACATAGCAAATATCCCTCGACTAAGAAGTAATGACTTCTCTGAGTACGTCCACGCCTGTAAGTGCAGACCAGCTATTTTTCCACTTAGTGAAACACAGGTAGATCCTCATTCACCCTTCTCAGATCACTCTGAACTATTCTTCACTATTTTTCCCTCACCGCGGTCACACCATTTACGTGCGTAGCGACATAGCTTACCAATGTAAACCCCGTTCCATCTGCTACCGCTTTATGTACAGAAGCTTCAAACTGGACAGCAATTCTACCTCTAAAGAGTTTGATGAGCTGTCTGACTCCATTCAAAGAATTGTATCCCTGTATCCTTATACTGAAATCGTTATTACTGGCTTCGGCATTATGGACAGACAACACCCGAAGAACGATATGTTGAGATCTTCGCTACGGAAAACAACTTAGCCCAGCTTGTAAATAAGCCCACCCGAATACCAGACATTGATAGTCATACACCCAATACACTGAACTTATTTTTAACTTTTCACAATCTTGCACTGTTGATGTGCTCGCCCCTCTAGGCAAGTCGGTTCAATCGCTCGATTGATGTATACCCACCACACAGTTAGAGAAAAGATTCCTAAAACAATAGCATGGCAATACGAGAAAGTCAATTGGAGCGGGCCTAACAGCTACTTTAGGAATATCAATTGGTCGTTATGTTTCCTCGATAACGACGTGGATGCCACTGGTGATATGATCACAGATTCGGAATGAGATCCTATATCCCTCGTCGGATGAAGATCAAGGAAAAGGCGTCAGGGTTAGAAAATTATTTTTTTCGTCTTACAAGGTCAATCCGACAGAGGAAAACCGAAAACAGTTCCAACGGGCCAGGAGTGACTGCAACGCCTTCTTAAGTCTGTGAAATTTTAATATGACTAAAAACTAAGTCAAAGGATACTACAATGTTCCAAAGGTAGTGAATTTTTTTGGTCGTTTGTCAACAATATTAGAAATTCTTCTTATTCATAATAATATTCCATCTGTCAGCTCGTACTTATCTTTACGGCCAGTTCAGTACTTCCAAATTGTGCCTACACAATATTGTGTAGTAGCAAGAGTACTTTAAGATCTCAATATTCACAAATTTGCTGGTCCACATGGGATATATCCCCTTCTTCTGATAAGGTATTCTTCCGCGCTGGAGAAACCACTTCGTAAGCTTTTTCATCAATCCTACTATTTTTAGGGCTCCTTCCGAGCAGATGGAAAACAGCATTTGTCCAGCTCGTCTCTAACAAGGGCGAAACATCTCTCTTCTCCCACAGACCCATTGCATTTACGTCCCTTCTTTCCAAGGTGATTTAAACGCTGATAAATCGTCAGCTCATGAAATATATCGAAATACGAAAACTTCTCAATGACAACAGGTCCACTGTACATCAAATTGTTAGTTGCACTTGATATTTCTAAAGCATTTGACAGAGTTTGGCATCAGGTTCTTTTATCGAAAATGCGTGCATTTGGGATCGACGACTCTCTTCTTCAATGGATTAGAAACTACTTTTCGGAACGTTGAATTTAAGTTGTCTTGAATGGTTTCAAGTCTGATATCCACAAAATAAATGCTGGTGTGCCTCAGGGTTCCGTACTATCTCCGACACTCTTTTTAATCTCCACTAATGATTACTTGTCTGCTACTTCTAATCCAGTATACTTCTTTGCTGACGACATTGTTCTCTGCTTTTAATATTCGTTCCCGGATTCACGTCCATGTTCATCGACCGTAGAACGGGAACGGCGGCGTATGTTAAACTCATTAAATTTCCCATTGGGGAAAAATCAACACAGTAGAACTTAATGCTTCCAAAATACAATGCTGTCTGCTGGTGTTAAAGCGAAATTCAAACACTCAGCCATTGTCCATGTATAGCACTTGCATTGTCGAAACCGAAAAACTTTTAATTTTTGGTATGTGTGTCAAAGGAATGACCACATACTTGTATTTGATGTCGCCAAAAATGTCTAAGATTCCTCAAACGGTATATGATACCGCCTCGATATGAATGCTCATCAGTATATCATCAAGCCCGCTTTCAAACGCACTCAGATCGTGCGTGATTCGTCCCTAAGCCGAACAACTCGCTTGTAGAGTGCCCTGGCAAGATCTCTATTTTCTAGTCAACGTTCAGACATTTAAAACCAATGTACATTGGTACCTCTTTTTTTTCCTCCCTAATTTTCCATCGCTCGCTCTGTTTGCAAACATTTTCAGGGTTTCTTAACTCCTAGAATCCACAATAATTGGAAAAAAAAAAAAAAGAGAATCTTTGCCGATCGCGTAGTCTCTATCATCTCTTCAACCTTTTAACAACCTGCATCAAGTAAAGAAGATCAGTGTCGTCGACGCCAAGAGGCCGTCACAAATGCTGCAACTGATGTTCTGGGTTTTAATTGAATTCACAAAACCCTTAGTTTGATAAAGAGTACATGCAAGGACATGTAATAAATTTAAGAAGTGGCGCTACCTAAAGGACGGAAGTGGTTCTGATGTTGATGGAAAGAAGCAAACGATCAAGAAAATCTAGAGGTGGCATTTCCGGAACAACTTGTTGGAAGTTATACCCAAAAGTAAGAAGAACATGCCAAGCCAATAAAACCCGAGCAAAAAGCTGTAGAGATAAAGAGATAGAAGAAAATTAGCAGCTGGATGTAGTAGGTGCTGACCATATGAAAAAAAAACATTTTTGCAGATTGCTAAATGTTAGGGACGGATGTAAGATTCTTTTTGTAATGATAGGCCCCATTTGTGTTTATAGGGTTTGCAGAAGGGGATGTAACAGCAAACGTTACATGCTGTACAGCGAGATCAATATCCTGGTCAGAATAGTATGCTTCAGCGGCACGGCCAAATGAGTTTTTGATTTCTAAATCAACGAAAGGCCAAGTCTAAAATTCTGCGTAAGTAAAAGGAGACATCAACAATCTTAGAAGCAGTTATAGAGGCTTATAGCTTGAGGCTTTGACCCACCTCGAACTTTAGTGAAACCTTAGCTAGTTAATAACTATTAATCGTTATCTTTAGATCATTCTATGGCTTATATTGTTAAAGGACAAATTCCAGTTCTTGAGTTACTTTCCGAATGTTTAGGGTTTTCTAGCTTTTAGTTCATAGTTCATTATTCAGTCCCGCCGTTATACCACTTTTGTTGACGTGTTCGATATTGCTTGTGCATATCCGTCTCTCCTATCCGTTTCTCCTTTTTTCTTATGCCCTAGACAAAGGTAACCACCAATTCCAGTTCCTAAAGACTTGTAATCTTAATATAATTGAGGCATTTTTGAATCAATTTTTTCTGATTGGAACTATTGATGCTGTCCACTGTCATGGTAAGCTTCGCTTTCCACCTTTTCCCACACGGGTCGAATGCGACGTCTTTAATTGAGTTACTAAATACAGCGGATTCACTATGTAGAAATGGGAATCATAGGTAAATTCTGTGTCAATTTGTCCATATTACCCAGAGCACTTAACGTTTAATATGGGTGATGTGGTTTTATTGAAGAAATTGATAGATTAAGACAGGCTTCAAAGGCATAGAGTTTATAGAAATTATTTAAAAAAAAAAAGCAAATTCCCAAGCTTACATTGATTTCGTTATGCGTTTCTTTAAGTAAAAATGTTAATTTTGTTAAAGATAAATCAGTTATTGCTAAATGCAAGCGTAAGCCAAAATTTTACAGGGGAATGTTCCGCCGTCTCGTCTTTTATTTTCACAAAGTCAAGTGTACTAAGCACTCTTAGGTGCGTAGTGAAAGCGTATTGCCACACTAAGCAGAAAGGCTGTTGATTTTAAGACTTTCGGAAGCATTCGTTTGCTCTATCTGTAAGATGGGGAGACATATCTCCATATGGTTGTGCTCACAAGGGAGCAAACTGCAAATAAAAGCCTTTGCCAATGACGCAGGTAGTCCCAAAACGAGTTCATGTCCTGAGAAGTTTTCGTCCGAGTCTTGTGTATCAGGTTTATCTGAGGTCTCATTTTCTATGATCGCATTAGACATGGGATCCAAGCAAAACTCAACGAATTCAGGCTTCTGACTTGAAGGTGATTAGAGGATACAGATGTCACCAGTGTTTAATGTAGTTACTTGCCGTAAAAATTGAAGATTACGGTGCGCTATCGCACGATCAGTCGATTAGCGCCCTGCGAGTAATACAAATACTGTAGGTAGAGAAGAGCACGAATTTAAACCCTTTTTTGAAAGTTAATGGCATCCGGTTGCAGTGAAACTTCACATCGACCAGATCGAATGATACCATAGTCATCTTATGGTTCACCACAAATCATTGCAATTTTTAGCGACATTGAGATGTCAAGCTCAGTCGACCTGGCGACCCAGCGATTTTGGGTATAAACCTACGCCTCCCACAAGGGGGCTAACAAAGTTTCTGGGATTTCTGACCTCCCGTGGTATTAGAATATAGCATCCGGTTGAAATTTGCAAGGGGAGATAGCCTTGGGCAAAACACTTGCTGTACATGCTAAGTAGGTACTCGGGAATGGCCTTCCCAATGGCTTTCATCATCTCTGTAGTCATACCATCTGCTCCAGGAGATCTCCTGAAACGAAAAAGTGAGCCACGGTACTCAAGTTCGGCAGCCCTTAGCTCAGTAGGAGCCGGAGGTTGATTTGGTGACCGTTTGACCTGTGGACAGCTTCTTTTGCCTTCTATCTGGTTTTTAACTTGGGAGGTGTACTGGTGAAATTCCCAAGCTTTAAGTAATCTTCTAAGCGTTTTTGTATATACTCTCTTCGTTTCATAACACATGTTACCTGAGAGCAAACATTGTTGATAATGATATCAAGAAGCAGATTGTATTACCTGTTGCACTAACCGTTGACCCAAACCGTTCTCTGTTTGCTTCGTAACTCATTACGGCGGCAGGATTTAGACGGCAGATGTTATATATCACCCTGTTGAGTAACTCGGACACCATTGCCATAAGAAAATGGATGGTGGCTTCGGACATATCCTTCTCTCATCATAGAATGATCAAATTCTATGTCAAAGACATACCTATACCCCCTCTAACGTATGAAAATCTCAGAAATTACAACAGAAATAGATCAAACACATCGAAATAGATTATGCCCGGGAAAAATTGGGGATGATCTTCGTAGGACGTGCTTGCTTAGAAGGAATCCAAGAGCTAACTACATTGGTAGACTTAAGAACTACAATGCATTAGGAAAGTGGCAACTAAGCTTTTTAATGGAACCAAAAGCTTAAATTTGTGCTCTAACTGGAACAAATATGAGGCCATTCTACGGAAATGCAAAAGGATGATGTGCAGCACTTAAAGAAAATAATGAAAAAGGTTTTGTTTCAAACAGAATTTGCCAAACCAATGAAAGTCGTATCTAAAGAACAGTAGTGGGAGATCATAAAATACTAGGTGGCAGTTATACGAACTCCAGCTCTGAAGTTTTGGTGCTCTTGCTAGAAACCCACTTTCCTGAAAGCAGGCTGTGATATTGTACCTCTCCTAAGAAGACAATACAGTAGTAGCATCAAGTATGGATATGTAAAAATCTGGAGGAAAGTATAGGTAGAATTCAATCCCAAGACATCATATATGTTATTTCAAAGCTTTAGAAAAATGGCTTGACTCTCATATTCGAAGTAATATGCGCCCAGAAAAATCAGCCTAGGCCAGCGTGCCTAAACAAAAGCTAAAGGCATGGAAATGGCTTTAAATTAGGCTGTCAGCACGATTAAAAATCGTAATTACTACAAAGAGCACACGTTAGTAGTCTTCCATAACACCGAAGGAGCCTTCAATAATGTTAACATTCCCGCTATTTTCGTAAATAAATTTGGAAAAATTTGGAAATGCTAAATTTCATCCTGTATTAACGAGCCTGGTAACCTTTATGGTCCGCAACAGAAACATAAATACGCCACTAGGCAACACAGTATTGAGGGTTACCAACTCGATGGGGCATTCCTTAAGGTGGAGTTATATTACCTCTTCTATGGACCCTTATTATTTACAAAATACTCCTGAACATAAAAAGGTAAGGAATAAGAGCCGCTGCTGTAGATTATGTGACTGTTATGGACCCGGCATAAAATCAGCGCTGTTCTATTCAAATATAAAAGGATAATGCTACAATTTGATCTTCCTTTGATAGATAGGACAACCCACCGACTTTTGAACAGTGCTAAATACCTCGGTATCGTACCAGATAGTAAGTTGAATTGGAAACTCAATGTTGAAAAACGAGTAAATAAAGCAACAATCACTTTTTGCGCTTACTGCCGTATATTTGGGAGCAAATTCCAGAACTAATTCCAAGGCTATCCTATTGAAATACTCGTATAAGGCTATCGTCAAACCTGTCTTAACCAACGGTAGCTTACTTTGATGGTAATCCTCAAATGAAACTATCTTCCTTAGGTTAATGATGGTTAAAGTATAGAGTATTGCATGTATATGTACGATTCATGGGACTGGAGCTTAATGAGTGGAAACCAAACTTCGATCCTTACATGTGAACTGGGTTACATAATACTCCATCACGACTTTGAAACACCATTCATCTGCATTTTACCAAGCAGAAAAGAATGGGATAGGAACCAAAAGGTACGAGACCCGATATCCATTTTCACGGATGGATTAACCATAGAGACAGAAACCGGTGCAGGGGTCTTATTAAATCAATTGCTCATGACGTCTGCTGGACTACAGCAGTGTCTTCCAGGCTGAGATATCGGCTGTAGAAGAAGCAGCTAAATTTGTAGCAAAAAAGGCAATACCTCACGAGGTCATAGCGGCAGTCAAGATCAAATCGGGGGTTGTGAAGCGCTGTAGTGAAGAATTCAATACTCTTTGTCTTCAACATAAAGTTACGCTATGCTGGCTCCCTGGCTACAAAGAAATGGCAGGCAATGAGTATGCAGATGAGTCAGCTCGAAAAAGATCCTCTTTAGAAGGGGAATTGGCAGATTAAAGTATGTTTGATACCCCACTTTGCACTCTAAGAACACAAGTGGAGCGAACTATACAAATAAAAGCCAAAGAAAGCTGGGAAAACTTGTGAAACCTCAATATAATTGTGGCCGGAACTGAGCAAATCCAGAGAAAGTAAAATAAAGAAGAGCTAAACTTACACATCTAAGTTCAGTTTGTTAATAGATGCACCAGTAGTAAGTGCTGATCAATTTTTACGTATCCAAAACGTCTTGAACCGAGCTTAGACATATTGTAAACAAATTGTTTTGACACATTTGTGATTTTGTTTTGGTGTCATATACTTCTGGTTGTGTGAAAATGCCAGACTTTGTGCCAAATAATATTCATTTGCGGGAAGTGTTGATTTTCTTCTTCCATTCGCAGAAATCAGCTCCAACACGTTTACGGAGATGCTGCTCTAAGTGAAACAATGTGCCGTGATTAGTTCCGTCGCTTCAAAGACGGTGATTTTGATGTTGATAATTGTCTGCGTGAAGGAACACCAAAATCCTTCGAGACGCTGAAACACAAGAAGAGCTTGCTTCAGCATTAGAAGTTACCCGCCAAGTCATTACCATGCATGCGTTGGGAATAATTCAAAAAAACAGGAACTTGGGTTCCTTATGATTTCAAATCAAGGGACGTTGAGCGTCGTTTTTTCGCCGGCGAACAACTGCTCCAACGGCAGGCAAAAAAGGAAGGATTTTATTCACCGCATCGTGACGGGTGATGAAAAATGGATTCATTACAGCAACTCAAAAAGAAAAAAGTCATGGGGACTGCCTGGTCATGCTTCTACGTCGTCGGCCCGGCGGAATGTATATGTATTTGGTGGGATCAGATCGGTGCTATTTATTATGAACTGTTGAAACCCAACGAAAATATCACTGGGGAACGGTATCGAATTCAATTCATGCGATTGAGCTGAGCACTGGGCGAAAAACGGCTACAATACGAGCAGAGGCACGAAAAAGTGATTCCACTGCATGACAACTCTCGGCCTCACGTTGCCAAACCCGTTAAATCCTACTTAGAAACGCTCAAATGGGAAGTCTTACCTCACGCCATATTCTATAGATATTGCGCAGTCCGATTATTACTTGTTTCGTTCGATGGTAAATGGTCTGGCTGATCAGAAGTTCCGCTCATATGAAGACATCAAAAAATGTGATTGATAGTCTTAAAAGATAAACACTGACCGTAACGGTATTTGACCTCTGCCAGAAAGATGGGAAATAGTTGTAGCTAGCGATGGGCAATACTTTGAGTGATTCATTTGTAACAATTTTTTCACAATAAAGTTGCATTTGCATCAACTAAACTTAGTTGCGCACCTAATATGTACCTAATATTGCTTACCGACATAAAACTCTGTAGAGGCTGTGGAAACATAGGCTCACCGGAGGATACTCTTTAATTTTTGTGCCATGTCCCAACCTCAGTAATTTGAGATAAAGAACAACTTCCACGACTTTCAGAACTGCTGCTGTTACACTTACATCTCCTTTCAGATTCGCGGATGCAATAAGATGACTTAGATCCGCTCAGGAATCGGTCGACAACCAACGCAAGATGGAAAGCGGAAGTCAAAGCCACGAAATACAATCAAATTCCCTTTTTCTCCAGCCATACATTACAATGGGTCTGCACAGATCTTAGTGTGATGAGGTATAGAATGGACTCGGCTCCAGATATCTCATCAACACGAGCCTAACCTAAACTTTATATTTTGACAGAAATTAAATCTTTGTTGCAAATTTGCTCAAGCTTAAATGTTAAGGCTGCTTCGGCACTATAAGTCAAGCTCTCGGCCATTTAAACTGGACATCTTACAGTGGTGTGAAGGTTTTGTTGGTTATCTCTGGTTCTAAATACTTGAAATTTTTCCAATCCATATATAGGACATGAATCGCCTGTCGATATATCAATCAACTTAAACGACAATTACTCGCACTGAAATTCCCAGCTTAAGCCTCTTCAATTTTCCATTTATCGTCTCTACATCCTCATATATCTGTCAACTTCTGATTCCGTGAAAAATCGCCACCACCAACACCTCTTAATTGTCTGAAGATCTATCTTTACCGCCATCATTAGTGTACTTATTAGTGTACCTTGCAACAGCAACAGACTCAAAGAACCGCCTCGAGGGACAAATGAACTCGACGAACTTCAAGGAATTCAACCGCACCAGACACAACTGATTTGTGTAAACCCGTAAACTGAATGGAATTTAAAAAAGATATTCCATATCCCCTCCTTGGTACTCGTATTTCGACGACAATAGAAATCACCAACTTTGGATACTTTTCAATAGAATTCTTCAAGTTCTTGTGTTTAGGAGGTTCAAATTCTTCAGCTTTCATGAGCCACGTTAGTCGGTGCAAAGTCCTAAATATCACCGATGACACTTTTATCGTTTGCAGTTAGTGTAATGTGAGTTTGTAATTTATTTTTAGTTTCTGACAAGTCACGAGAGTTGTGTGGTGGAGTAGTTTCTCTACACTAACAGGGTGCTACGAGTATTTATGCGCAAAGTGGCAGAATTTTTTCGATAGAGTTGATCTGAAGAAGAGGATACAAATTGACGTCTATTAGTTGTCAAATGGCAACAATTCTTTTCTGTCCGCGGAAATGATTTGACCTCAAAAAGTCGACATAAGCAATTATATCTCGTGGGTACCAGAAATTAGTGGTTACTCCAGCTGTTAAACCGCACTCGTAACGTTTATTCCAAATTCACATATTACTCGTTAGGCCAATTTATCAATCGAGAACCCAAGAAGGTCATCTCCATCAAGAGAACAATTTCCCAAGACTTTGGCAATTACTACGAACTCGACGAGTCACAATCCATCATCGGTCTATCAAGCCAATTCCAGATACGAGTGCTTATGCAATTTGTGGCCACTTGAATGGATTCTAACAATCATCCTTAGGATGCAATTAAAATACGCAAAACGGATTTGGTCATGGTATTCACTGTAGTCCATCGAAATGCGAAACGATGTTGCTAATGGTAGTCGTATCTTAAGTAATTCAGTTGCTTACTGGTACGGATAATTTGGTCGATAAAAGTCAATAGCTCAGGTCCTACCCACCCACGCCTAATAAAACACAAATAGCCAAACTAGGAGAATAGACAGACAGACAGCTACAAACAGACAACAATCGGACATTTGATACCACATTTGGTGGAATGATTTTGCGTTGCTTAGTCCATAGTAACAACAATGTAGACAACAGGAACAACAACAGCAACGGCAACAAATCCAACATTCACAACAACATAAATAATTCATTTCACTCGTCTGTCTGTCAGGACAACTTGAAAAAGATTTGATAGTTAGTTTCTGGCAGAAATGGTGGAGTGCGTCCTTTGTACTCCGGCATCTTGGCCTCGAACGATATCTGCCCGATGAGTGAGGCTCAAGATTTTGGATTGCAAATTCAAAGTAACCCCATTGTGTAACATTAACTCCAGTCGGATGGTTGTTGCAAGTAAACAAGTTAGAGAAAGTGTAAGCACAAAGAAACAGATATCTAAAAACATACACATACGACTGTGGGGGGAAGTGAAAAGTGTAAGTTCCGTGTCTCAAATGGGGTTAACTCATGTGACCTAAACATGTGAGCACTCATGATGTCTTCACGACACTTAACGTGTTACTTAAACAAACCATAGCAGATGTTTTTCTCATTTGGTAATACATACAGGACGGTAAGTCTCTCCTGAAAGGTTTGCTAGTAAGAATTGACGTCTGAATTGACGTCTGAATTTTCATAAATCAAACCTGGTGTTGATCTCTGGAATACTAATCTAGCACTAGGCAGTAGATGTACGTTTTGCTTTAGCACGAGACTTACCATTAGTTCTGGTTCGGCTTAAATCTATCCGACAAGCAATGAGTATAACGCCAGGTTAAACACTTTGCGACAAGTGGACGCTATTAATACTGAAACTTAGACGCCATAATCACCGTATACGAGGGCTGTTTGACTAGTACCCTAATTGAAACATAGGTGGCGCTACTGAGCCAAAATGATCACTTTTAAGTATAAGCTCTTTAGCCTGCGTGTCAAAATTTGGTGACAATCCGACGCTTAGTATGGTTTTGATACCCATTTCAAAGCATCGTGTTAGTGTTTTTTGCGACCATGGAAAAAGAGCAGTACCTATTGCTCCGTGATCCGATTTTTGTTTTTGAGTAGCAAAACCTGCGAGGAAATCAAGCCCATTTTCGATGGTGTGTATGGGACCCATTTCACCTTCTATACAACCATTTACCATTGGTTCACAGAATTTCGCCGTAGCCGCACGTGGGTTTTTGATGAACCGCGCAGGTGGTCCAAAAACGGTTACCAAAGAGGAATCTGTGCAAAAAATTCGTGAGTTGTCTGAGATAGCAGGCATCTTAACTGAACGCGTTGGCCTTTTCCTGCACGAGCTTTTGGACATGAGAAAGTTGTCCACGCGCGAAGAACAAGCACAATCGTGAGACCACTTTAAAGACGTGTTTGGCCCTGTTTAATCGAAATCCATGGGAGTTTCTGCATCGATTCGTGACTGTCAATGAGACTTGGATTCATTGATAAACACCTGAGCCCAAAGAACAATCGAAACAATTGGTTTTACCCAGTGAACGTGCTCCAAAGAAGGACAAGACCGTGGGTTTGGTCGGAAAGGTGATAGCCACTGGTTTTTGGGACGCGCGAGGTGTGATCCACGTTGACTATTATAGAGATTAAGCTGATTCAACGCTGATTTGAAGAAAAAACTACTAAATTTGGCGAAGAAAAAAAGTGTTCTTTCACCACGATAACGCAGTGGCATACACCTCCGCAGTCGCCACAGCCAAATTGGTCGAATTGCACTACAAATTGCTCTCTCATTCTCCGTATTCTCCGAATTTGACTCCCTGCAACTCCTTTTTGTTCCCGAACCATAAAAGATCGTTTGGCGAAAAGAAGTACGTGTCAAACGAGGAAGTCATCGTCACCACGAACAAGTTCATACTATATGGAGGGGTTAAAAAAGTTGCAACACGGTTGGGAAGAGTGTATCAGTTGAAAGGGAATTATATTAAAAAAACAAATTGTCAAAGCCAAAAAAAGTTGCGTTGTCATTTCTAATCCGGGTATTTATCAAACAAGAGAGAAGTGCAGCTTGTCAAGAGAATACTCTCGTACAGCTGTGCACTGGCTTCAAATGTAGGAACAAGAAACAAACTTCCTGCCGGCCAGAGTTACAAATAATGTCAACTTAAGGGATTAGATGACCGTTTCGGATAAGGCGCATTTTACCAGATAAAGGTAATACTTCCTAACAATGCTATGTCACTTGATTGACAACTGTGTGCTCCGCGATGCAAACGAGAACGTTGAAGTAACAAATTCCCGAATAGGCCGTTGTTGGTCTCCCTATTTTTCCAATAGCGATTCTCCGAACTCACGCTTGCCATTAACTTTAAACTTTGGCCGATATTATCATCTTGAGAAGCAAACAATTGACTTGACATAGATGAAGTAAAGTTAGAAGTGAAGAGAATATTGCATCTGTTCCACACCATAAACAAAAACTGGCGTATTTCTCGAAAATACTTGGCTATAGGCCCGTATAACATCATACTGATTAGCTTCTATTTAAGATGGCTATGTAAATAAGAAAATTGCCGCATTTAGTCGAGCCAACCGTCGGAGTTATTTCCACAGCCTACATTGTATTGCCCTTTTAATTGGAAGACACTGAGATTCTTTTCCTTGGGGCTATGATAAGTCTTTGGCCTATGCCCACAAGTCAGAAACCTCAAACTTCGAAGAGATCATTCGACGTGAAATATTTAGAATATCGGTCGAATTATGCAAGAAGTTGTCTGGGTTAATTAGGTCAATTGGGTCCACCAGATAAACTAATGTAAGCAGTTCCGTGGAGGGCATTTATCTAAAAAACAAATCGGGGAACGGAATGAAAAATCTTAAACTTTATATAAGTGGACACGTTTATGTACTCATATTGCATACATTAGCATCGATAGGTTCCGGCATCTCCAAGTTAAAAATCTAGAATAGTGCGAAAAAGGAAGAAATGCAGTTTGTTGAGGGTGAACAAAAAAGATATTCGTACACCGGTGCAGTAGATTCAAAAGCACAAATAAAAAGCGGTAAAGACGTCAAAAATAATTTCAGGAATTTCGAGGAAGAGTTGAAGAAGACTAACACAACTTGTGGATGTCCTAGGCTACATCAGTAGCCATTCCTGTTTTTTTATACATATACACTCAATACCTTTTCTAATATTTTAGTTTGTCAGCAATGTCAGTCACACAATTAGCTGAGGCTCTAGTCTTTCACATTACGAAGCAGACCACCTGCATAAATTGAAAAAAAAGTAAGGTGAAATGAGCTAGGCAAAAGAAAACACGGTGACTGTTACAAAGAATAGAAGCAACGTCTATTTGGGTGCGGATTTGTTGGAAGTGGAAGTCTAAGGTAACAAGTCTTGACCATTCGGAACGTTAGTTCCTCTTTCGTTAGCTATTCACTTGGAGAAGGAATAGATGATGTTACCAAAGAATTATTCGATGACCTGGCTTCTAAATTACGAGCAATGCCCTAAGTAGGAAGAGTAATATCTTCGTTGAAATTCGAAAAAAAAATTTGCTACATGATACAAATTCTAGAAATGGAATTAGCCTATTTGATTTTTTTGCATGGCAGAGTTTCACCAAGATTATGACAACTTTTCTTATAAGAACAACCTGCCTTCCGAGCTATTTAAAGCAGGGGAAGATAACTGAAATGGAGAATACACCAATTCATTCAAATTAGTCTGAAGTTCCACTACCCACATCATTTCCAAGCATTCTTTGAGCACCGTTCAGTTTGAGTTTAATGATTTTCCCGAGCTGCTTCTTACATCGGATTCCTCCTCTTCAGAAAGGCCGACCAAGATTTTGAGTAAAATTTACTCCCTGAATGCTATAAACCTCATCTTTAAAATCTATGCTCTAAGGAACCAAGAATTATTCCCTCCTTCCTTACAATGTTTTTTGAGATGAAGATTTTATACTCCATAAGGTTGTCTCTATCCAGCGATGAGTTATACTGGCCATCCATATCAGCCTTAATTCAAAAGTATGCCTTAGTTCGCTTAGACCCCGTCACGATAAATTAAACAGTCCACCTCCAAACTTGCGTTCTCCATTTCGCATACCTCTTCCGGTATGTAAACATTTTCTGCTTGTGCTTGCTCCCACAGACTGTCACTGTCAATTCGAAGCATCAGAGAGATGATAGCGACATCCTTATTGTCAAGACGGTCTCGTGTTATTTGACATTTTGTAGTTTTTTTTCGAGGTGCCCTTTCGCGTGACATCTAAATTCTGTTCATCCCAACTGCATTCTTTGCTGGTTGCAGCACCGATTTCAGCGTTGTTTCTATTTTTGGACTTTAATGCATTTACCCACTGCTATCCATCAGAACTACAGCCTTTGCTAGTTGTAAAGCCGGTTTCATCGGGATATCATGAGCGGAGAAATCTATCAACTGCGGTAGTGCCAGCAGATTGCTTCTTCATGGGCTTGATCGAGACCGAAAAAAAGATGCAGTTTTAGCTCTGAAAGTTTGATCGGTTTTAATGGGTATCACTTCATCTGTTTCTCCTCAGTGCCGTGGCTGGAGAAGTAAGTCTTTTAACAATCTTGCATTCAACTGGCTCTTAGATGGTAGCCCTTCAGAATGTGCCTCCACTGGAACTTGTTCTATCATTTCGGCTTCTAGGGACAAACCGTTCACAACAGCACTCTGTTAAGTCACATATCTGCGCTTATAGAGTTTGATCATTGTAGGCTGAACTTCTCCGGCACTCACTCCATGGTTCTAATCTAATCTGCCAAACGTATTATAGAAAAGGCCCTGGAGGCATCCGTGTCGAAAAATCGAACCAATCCTGTATCCTGCCGGGGTATTAGAGGGGCTTTCTGGATTCTTCCTCCTGCCCGCATTCGAACAAATATGGTCAGGACGTAATTGGCGCTTAGTTCGGCTTCTCTCATGTTTTTTCAGAACATAAGGATCTTTGACTTTTAATCCTTTCTAAATCCTTTAAGGCAGCCAAAAAAGAAAGGCAGTCTGTTAATTTCAAATGACTAAACCCTATATTTGTTGGAATTAGTTACACTTTCTGAAATTGTTACAAAACTTTTAGATGGGGCAGATTTAACTAACTTATAAAGCTAGACTCCCATACAATAAACCATCATGACGACATAATTAAAGATTATCTAAATGCTAACTCATGCTCCCCATAAAACAGCCACTGACCCACATCAAATACACTTGGACGTACTCTAGATTTATTCTTCTTTTAACTACCTCACGTAAACATTTACTTAGCATTGCAAAGAAATAAAAACAAAAATGCTTTTGTTGGCCTTAAATCACAGCCAACAGTGTTTATTCGCGTTTAATGAATTTCTCCAATATTAACTCAGCCAACACTGACACCCCTTTACCCTCTGGGGGATGACGAATGCCCAACAGTGGCAAATTATGACCTCATTAGCCTTCGAAAGAAAAACAGTAACACCAAACTCGTTACTCGCCAGGCAAAGGGAAAAAAAGAGAATCCAGGTGTCAACTTAACTCAACAAGTACCCTCTTCCAGTCCTGATGATATGATGCATCTGCCCTCGAAAAGGTGATTCATAACTTCGAAGAATTATAAAACCTTGGAACATAGTCCGAAAACATCAGACACTCATCAGACGCCTGAATGGCCGATTTATTACCCATGTAACTGTCACAAGGATAAAGGGACCGCGTTTGGGTTTCTTAAGGTTTTGACGTATCCATGTTCCATTGGCATTACGAGTAGAAGGGATACATGCGTGTAAAGAACATTTTACAATCTGTTGTGGCCACTTTGGATACATTCCGTAGCTAGGGTGACCATTGACGGGGGTGGTGGAAAACAACGAAAAAAAGAAGAAAAATTGCACATAAAGGATAATAGAGAAACCAACTAGAAAGCTGGACAGTCCATAAACGAACATTAGTAAGTGAAAAATGCCAAACAGGGTTGCCATGAGCGAAAAGTAGGCATGTAGTAGAATTAAGTAGAATCTGAAAAGTTAGACTGATAATGAACTAGTCAGAGTTTTCTGAGAGTACTCTCGAGAGTTAGCTTAGCCTTACCTCTTACAAAAGGGATTTTGACGGCTTTTGCTAGGCTAATTTCAAACCTAAGCCAAGGGATGAATTATGAAGTTATTGTGTTCTTTAACAAGGCATTTCCAGAAGGGCTTATGTGATTCCTACCTCAATTCTAGTATCGTTCGAGCGTTTCAGTTGATTAAGTTACTTCTTTCTCCTCGGAAATTTATTAAAGTCTGGAATGAAGTTTTCCAGTAGAAAAAAAGATCTACTGAAGAAAAATGTAAGCCATAAGCAGAGATACTTCAGGTTGAGTGTAAAATCTCCAGAATCTATCTGTAGCCTTTATGTAAAAGTTTCTACTAGCAACTTGAGGCTCAGTTTTCAAGGGCGCGCAAAAAAAGAAAACAAATTTGTATGTATTTGGTGATATTGTACTTGAAAGGGCCTAAGGCTTAAGCAGACCTTAAGTTAAGGCGGACTGAAATCTTTTCATTTTCAGTCTTTGAACAGGACCACGTATGCAGCTTTGTGTTCCCGGTTTTGTGGTCCACATCGAGGTGTGCGCTGGAAACAACCTAGGCTTTGTCATCTAGATTAGAGAAACTGTCAACTTGAAGATCATCATTTAGTTTCTTTTCCAAATTTGGGACCTACGAGCTGCCGTGTAAATTAAACACCATCGTGAAATGGTTTCTTCATATTTTTTGAGTTGATACATCTGACTTTGAGGATAATATCTGTCGGACCTATAGAGTTTTATATATTTGCTGCCTATCAGGAAAGACCTGATTTAGTGGTTCAAACATGATTGGGATGGAGTTCTAGAAATCAACAAACAAATTGCCGCTGTTATTTCGGTCACTCAGGTCTTGTATATCCACTACGTGTTAGAGCGCCTTTCGGTCGCTTTCTCTTCAATAAGTATGTGTGGAGTTTGGTTTATTGCCTCTAGATGTTTCTAACACATAAAACAAATCTTTCCTCTGCTATGTCATCCAGTCGCATATGAATCAAAGCCTATCTGAGCTAAAGGATTAATATCCACTCGATCTACATAAGGCAACTGAAGTACACTTTTCAAATCAGGATAAAATTGCGTTGTAAACGACCATGCACATCTTTAGTATATTCACTGTCGCTAGCTGCCATGCTTCTGTGTCATAGATCAGAACCGCGCTTCCTGGATGTTGGTGATATATGCCTCATAGGAGTCTTCGGCCTCCGTATATTTGCGGCTCACATGTGCTGTTCTAAAAGGCGCTCTTTTTTTTAGTTTTTCAAGGTCTTCAATGGTAAATTTGTACCTATCCGAGGCTATTGGTTCCTTTACAACTGTAGAATTTCTATTTCTATTTCACTTCAGCCCCAATCTGAAGTGCCAGGCAATTTCTTAGTCGTCTTTCTCAATTCCGAAGCCGGTAACCCGCATCGGGAGCATCTGTTGACCCATTATAGGTTTATCTGTCACAATATCGGTTTAAAAAACCTGACCATGACCAGCCCTTATTTATTTATCTGCCTTGCTGATTTAGTTATGTAAATTAATCCGCCGTACATTCTCTTTCTGAGTCACAGGCGGTTCAGCTCAAGCCTCGTTGGATGATACCAGTACTCGGTGGCTACTACGAGGAGGTAAGTTAACCATCATTGATGTGTGGTCATCATAACACCACTGGGCATGGCAGGGATGATTCCGCTAAGGATAGCCACCTTATGGTACAGTTTTCAATCACAAATGGCACCTAGTGGTCGTCGATGCGTAACAATCACTGTTTGATAGTTATTTTACTTTGAAATCTGGTCATCGACATTCGCTAACTGCAGTGTTTCAGCGATATAACATACGTAAGGCTCTTCCGCTCTGCTGGTGTTTTGGTTTTGTTTATTCCTACATCGGACTCGTGCATGCTTCCAAGTAAGATTATGTTACCTATTGGGGTAAGATGCTTACTATCCACCTTGTAATGCAAAATTTTGTTCTAAGCCGAAGATTCTAAGGACCTTTTTCACGGAAATTATGAAGGGTGTCGAATTTTGTATTCGTATTCGTTTCGTGGGGCAACACGTACCCAGTTCTTTTTTGCCACAAATACTTACTCGTATTACCCGTTCTTCTTGTTTCGAGCTCTTTGAAGAAATCCGCAGATAAAACCGCAGAGAGATATGGCGCCTGACTCACAGGTGTGTGATTGTGATGTGATTGATTAATAGTGCACGGCGAATGTGCTTTCATAAAGTCCTCTCAAAACTTTTATGAGAAGGAGGAAACTGACTGCTTCTACAACGAAGCTTAATACCCGTAGATGTGTATCATCAGGGATAACAAACTTTTTTGGACTAAACATGTCCCGTCGAAAACCTCTAGGTATTGTTGGATTTCTGATAGAGGAGCTTTCAGTGACCCAAATAAAAAACCTAGTACGTCTGTCTGTGCTCTAGTTGTACTGATAAATCTCTGTCTGCTTTAAACTCGTATCCTGGGATGCACTCTTAAAAGCATCTGTTTTTTCAAAAGCAGTGATCTTTGGTGCAAAACTCACTGGAGTTTTAACGCCTTTGTGAGCTGACTATCTTCTGACGTTGATCTCATTGAGGGGCTGTCTGTTACAATCACACTCCTGTTGATGTAAAAATTACCTTATTCCCACTTAAAATTTGGCCGGAATCTAAACTAGGAAAGGAATGTAGTCGGGTCTTCACACATACTAACTCCTGACCAAAAACACGAACGCGAGAGTACTTCGAAAGTGTGTTTGGATTTGATGATGCGAAATCGGGCGGACTTTTAGCATCGATTGGTAACTGTTGATGAAACTTGGATCCACTATTACACACCAGGAAACAGAATGAGTGCCTGGCAATGGACTGAAGCCGGCACGAGTGCTCGGAAGCGGCCGAGGGTGGCTCGATGGGTCGGAAGGGTTATGGCGTCGGTTTTCTGGGATTGTCATGGCATACTCTTCATAGACTACATCGAAAACGGCAAAACCATTAACAGCGAGTATTACTATGCATTATTAGAGCGGTTAAAGGTAGAAATCGCTGCAAAACGGCTTCACATGAAGCGAAAAAAAAATTTTGTTTTTGCAAGACAATGCATCGGCGCACAAGCGCACAAGAGCATCGCAACCACCGCTAAAATCAATGACTTACGGCTCCAATTTCTGTCGCATCCACCGTATTCGCCCGATTTGGCTTCCTCGGACTATTATTCCTTCCCAAACCTCAATAAGAAATTCAGCTCATGCGAGGAAATCATCGACGCCATGGAGGAGTATTTTGCAGATCTTTCGGAAAATTACTTTTCGACCGGATCAAGAAGTTGGAAAATCGCTTGAATAAGTGTATAAAACTAAAAGAGGACTATATTGAGAGGTTACTTTTAACCCCACCTGGTATAATTAATTTTAATGGCAATAAGGTTAGGTTGGGTTAAATGTATGTATGATAGATATGACAGATATGTCATCATACAGACACCAGGCACCAAAACGGGCCAATTGCGATCCTTGTGGAATCAGTTGAATTTATGTTTAAATGGAAAAAACCTAAAAAATCTCGGTGGTGAAACATCCAATTTCTTTGCAAAAGCCACTAAGGTCTTAGGAGTTCATGCCTTTATTTGCTTTTCTGTTTTCTTCGACTACGCGATATTGGCTCACGCCGTGGTGTAGTGGGATATGCATAGACTCCATAAGCAGAGGGTCGCGGGTTCGAATCCCGTGCGAGGCAATTCTCTGAAAAAGTCTTTTCTTGGAATTTGTATGTATGTTAGTTATATGAAAATCCTGTCGGCATCAACTCTGACATGAAGGCATAACACTGATGTTGTAGTGGTTGCTGGCTGAATGAATGAAAAGCCAGTAAAATGGTATTTTATATCCTCTTGGTGCGCGCACGGGATTATAAAAAAAAACAAATCAAACTGCTTTGTCATTTTTGTTCAGTATCGGTGGCAAGTCATCATGGAAAGACTCACACAACAACAGCGTCTCCAAATTGTTCGGCTGTATTACGAAAATCAGCGTTCTGTGAGAAATGTTTTTCGGGCTTTTCGAGGAATTTACGGTGCGCATAATCGTCCTACCGAAACCACTTTTGCCAATACCATTCGCAAATTTGAGTAGATGATACTCGACCGGTTAGACCACATCTAACGCGTAGTGAAGAGACTATAGCAGCTGTAGCTGAGAGTGTACACGAAGACCGTGACGAACTGATTCGTCGTCGTTTTCAGCAGTTTAGCTTAGCGTATTCGACAACTTGGCGTATTTTACGTGAAAATCTTGGCCTAAAAGCATACAAAAGTCAACTTGCGTTATATTTTCAGTGAATGTGCTCCGGGAAAACTCAATGAAAATCCGGTGTTTTATCGTGAAATTTTGTACAGTGATGAAGCCCATTTCTGGCTCAATGGATACGTTAATAAACAAGATTGCCGTATATGGGCTGATGAGCAACCCAAATAGTACCAAGAGTTACCATTACATCCAATCAAAACAACGGTATGGTGTGGTTTATGGGCTGATGAAATCATTGGTCTAAAAGTAAATGCCATGAATTGTTCTTTTAACCGATAATAAAAATTTTAAGTTCACTTTCAAATTTATGTGTTTTATTTTATATTATAAATCAAACCTTACAATGAATCACTCTTTATATCCAATCATCATTTACTGTTGACGACTTAGGTCGTCGTCTCGACGTTGAGTGACACACGTTGTCGTCGTTATTATGTCGATTTATCATCTTTAACCGCTAGCTCTCCCGAAACGTTATCTTGTAGATTGTAGGCATTATTTAGCTTAAATAGTTTGATTGTAAGCCTCACGATACCACCTATCTTGAGATTTAAATGTCAAGGTCAGAAAAAAAAACCATATTGATGGAATCGTCAGCAAAAGTACAGATGTTTCCCATAACCACATCTTAGAATGGAAGAATAGAAAAAGAATTACGAAAAATTTCTAACTTGGCCTTTTCTCTCTGCAACAGCCAATTTGGAGTAGTACCGAACCATCTGGCATACGAGTAAATTGGAAAAGTTCTTCGGAGTCTCTGCCACTGACTTACTTAAATGATATATTGTAGACGGTAACCCTACCCAAAGACAACACAACCGACAGAAGGAATTATCACCGAGAAATCTCTTCGATTCTGAATTGAAAAACTTTTCTGCGAGTTCTACGCTCATACATCCTTTGACACAAGGACACCTTTACTTGTCTACGCCATCATGAATTAGATTTTTTTTTCTTGAAATAAACCACCATAACATCGAAGAACAGTTTCTTCGGATACCTGTCAACTTGAAACAGGATGCATTTATCATATGACGACGAGGATTTGCGAGTATTTGTGGTTTTTTGAAAATGCATTATGAAAAACGCTCAATGGAAAACAGTCTCGTCTATCCACCCGAATGAGCTAAGAATAAAATTGATTTTTTTTTTACTCTCCACCTTGTGGGTTTGTGCCTTTTCCTTATCGTTAGTCCTTACTCCTTACACTGATTGCCTCATACCCTATTCTACGGCTGGGCTATTTCCATACATGCATGCACACAAATTGTCGACCTTTTCGTCCTGGAATAAATACTCTCAAGCCCCTTATTACGAATAAGTTCGCCCAACTATGCTAAATCCGACTTTCCGTGGTTTTTAAAGAGTCCTTACACCGTTTTATCGTTGGCTGACCAAGTATTGTAACTGTTGTGGTGAATAGTAGTGGTCAAGTTTGAAATAAAGGAAAAGAAAAGAAAAGTTTTCCAACGTAAGTACGTAACGTGGTAATGTCCTGTCTTTGACGGGGAGGCGCATACATTCAAAGGGAACCACTTACCCCACTACATCCCCAGTACGACTGACCAACAATTTTCCAATATTAGAATATTCAAATCAAACAGAACGTCGTTCGTCGGCCACCCATAAACAGTGTTCAGTAAAAGTTCCGTTCGTCGGCTGGACAGCAATTCGTGTTTTGCTGATGCCACTCTAGGGTTAGAAGTGGTCAAGACTTTGTGCCTCGCGGTGCTTACTGTCGAATCGGTGCTTTTACTCATTTGTTTTTGAAAAGTCAAAATAATTTAAAAAAAAATAATCGAAGATAGAAATTTCTTTAAAAAAATCGTCTGATTGAGATCAAGTTCAAAAGTGATAAAGTGATTAATAAGTCCATTTCCGTTTCCGTATCAAGGACAATGCGCTGTCAAGTGTGATTAAAAGGAAACAGAATTCTGACGTATGTTTGTGCAGTGTCCAGTCACATGTGACGGAATGTTACAATTTTTGATGATGAAGAATGAATTCGTTAAACTTAATGGATTGTTGAGGTTACAAAATTAATGGATACCCCATGCTGGTGCGCATATCTTAATGATTTGACGAACATGTAAGTGGTAGTACAAATAAGAATAGGTGCGTGACTATTCTGATACACAAATTATAGATAATTGGGAGTGGATCAGTTTTGAAATTGCCTTTGGTAGGCTGAAAGATTGGCTGACTTCCGTTGTAGCTT
The DNA here is from genome assembly GCA_907269105.1 of Volucella inanis. NCBI lineage: Eukaryota > Metazoa > Arthropoda > Insecta > Diptera > Syrphidae > Volucella > Volucella inanis. The sequence continues at coordinate 203,392,492 of OU026153.1, read as the reverse complement.
TAGGAGGATTAACCGAATTTTTTTTTCTGTTTTTTTTTTTTTTTAATTCCATACAAACAAATCTATTTGCACAGAAGATTTGCGGATATGTGGAATTAATTTTGCAAAACGAAATTAGGGTTCCATTGAGTTCTGAGTTGTTTTTATTGTGGGGTAACATTAAGTCGTTAAGTGGTCTTGATTAATCGATTTCATTATGTATTGGAGGAACACCTTCTATGTACATCCGGTAATGGGATTAAGAAAATTCCTTCTTACTGAATGGGATAGGAGTAACTAATTGGCAATATTTTTGGAGTTCATGTGATATTTTAAGAGTCTTTGAGGGTGACAACTACAAGTAAGTTTCCGACCTCATTTTCGGAGAGCTAAATATCTTTCCACCTACATATATACGAGTAGATAGTACTTTCCCGTGATTGTTTTTACTCTTCATAATAGTGCGAGTTAAAATTCTAAATTTTCTTCCTTCTTGGTGAGTCATATCCACTTTCGAAGAACTGATGCACATTTTCCATTTTTCTTTGGCAGGCCGAGAGTGTCGACAAGCCCTGCACGCTGTTATGTACACATTTCTGCAAGGCGCTTCAATTTTATATAGCTCTTTCCTAAGATATTCTTCTTTCACTGTTTTGCGCCAAGTTTGCTTTGATAGCGCTATGTCTCTGCTTGATTTGGCGAATTGTTATATTATGGCACTCAGGACTTTCGTAACAAACTTTGGTTATAGAAGTGATTTCCTTAAGGATCAAAGTCAATTAACAGTAGATGAAGTGTACTCAAAACACTGTTATTTAATGACAAATAACTTCTTCATATGATCTTTGTAGAGAATTAGGCGTAACGGTGGTAACTTAACATTAAATTTTGAATTCATGTGTCTCCTTAGTGGGAGTTACACCGCTTATTCACGAATTTGTTGCTTCGATCCACTCCATCTGTTGATTTTGGTCTTTGTATATATGTAGTAAGCAGATTGCCACATAACCTCTTTACTGGGTATTGCTTTGAGATGCTATAACAAGTTCCTTAGCTTTAGTAGTCAATTTGCCACAGATAGGTTATTATTTGTCCGCAAAGTCTTGAGCGTCGACATTGTAGGATCATTTGCTGTACTCTATAACAATACGACGGATAGTCTGTCCGAATAGGCTCCGCAACTGCGAGCGGGAGAATTAGCACTTCCCCAGTGGAACAGCGAATCTGCGCATCTTTTGGGGTTGGTTCGGACCTTGTTGCACGGTATGTCAAGCCCAAAGGGTTTGCATGGTGATATTATTAGATTGCATTGATGCTGTTCATTCTGGTGACCAAGTAGTTCTGCAACGAGCTTAATGGTTGGGTGGGTAGACTTTAGTCTCTCCTGCCATGTCAGGAGCATAGCAATATCGTCGTGTATGAGTAGTTCATTGTTTACTAGTGCTTTAGTATGTTCCCTTAATAGTGTAGATGAGGTGGGACAATGTTGCACAGGAAGTCATCGTTTTGGAATTGATCTCAGGGTGTCATAAATGTCATAGTGTTGTTGAGATGGGTTTCCACTATTCAACCGCACTGGATAGCAGTATTCCACTGTGGAGTACATGAAGGAAAGCATTGATGCACTTGAACCTCAAGTTGATGTAGTGAGTTTTTGATTACTGAGTTTTCTGGCAACAGTTGTAAGGTGTTCTTTGTAAATAAGTGATCTGTCTAAGGGTGGACCCAGGTATTTTGGGTTTCGGCTATGGGTAAGTAAAGTGTTGTTAAACTGGACGTTTAACCTACATTTCACTAGTTGTTTATAGATAAGGCATTCGAGTAGTTTGTAGCAAGTACTTCAGAGTACACCGGTAAATTTCCGGTGCATCCCTAGGCTTCCTTGAACTCGTCCTTTCAGCCCTGTTGGGATTATATCCGATTTAAGTGTATTGCTGTAGAATTTGACTTGCCATCGCATCGTCTTGTATTTGTTCCTCAACATGTGTGCAAGGAACTCCGGGTTGGTGCCATCAAAATCTGCCGCCTTTCCTATTTTTACTGCCAAAAAAGTGGTCTTTTGGGTGTAAAACTGCCCGAGAGCTGTGATGACCGTGGAGTATTGGTCCTTGGGGCTTATGAAAGCCCGTTTTATGGTGACTGTATGTTCAGGTCCACATAGAATTTTGTGTTGACAGCTGAGGCTATCGACTGATATCCATTTATTTTTACAAGTTGCGGCTGCCCATTCTATAACCATGTCACCGTTGTCTTCGTTGCTTTCATACCTCCACGTGTTATGGTGGCTGTTAAAATCTTCAATGAAGGCTGTGGGTTGATCCGGAACTATGAGGAAATTAGGAGACCACGGTGTTGCAGGGGAGGTGGGGTTGTATATTCCACATTTACAATATATAAACCCCTAATTTAGATCTTTATTGTGAAGTTTACCATAATCAATTTTGCGTCCACTATGGTGGCTCCGATCCGATAGTAGTCGGCGTACTGCATACTGACACAATGCTAGTCAGCAATAGTCGCTTTTGGATATGCTTATATCTTCAGTATTAAGTTGGCATATTCGAACTGAAGATCCTTGTTACTTGGCGCTGAAGAGTGCCAGTTGCGTTGACGGTGGTGAAAATGATAATATTAACGTTGGTATTTGCATTAATGTTGTTTTGTTTGAAATTATCTTCTTGTCTGGCGATAGATCATTAAGCTTTATCCAGGGCATACTATGAGAAGGCAATTTATCATTACACTCCATAAGCCCTATATGTAGATATCCCCGAGTTTGGAGCCTATGTGTTAGTATACTTTTTCATATTTTTAATATTTATATTATGTCGCTGAGACCGTTGAAACCGTCGGTGCTTTCTATCATAGATATCTATGTATCTTGCGTCCACATCTGTGGCAAAGCTGGAGCCTTTTATCTGCTAGGTTTCGCCTTAACACCACTATGAAACCCGTGTCTGGGCATTGAATGATGGTTGGTGCGTGCAAAGTAACAGAGACCATATGGAGCGGCACATGGCTATTCGATCAAAAAACGAAATATATTTGTCAATCTTTTCCTGGCCTTAATACGGAAAAATTAAAAGCAGACACATATCCGTAGTCTTATAAACAACAATATTATGTATGACGCAGATTGAATCGGAAGCATGGACTTGCTTCACATCAGTTGTCAAAAATTTTTGGAGAACCACAAAGTTGCAAATTATTCCGAAATAGTCGCCAAATTATTTGTGACTATTCCAAAACTGTGAGTCAATATTTATAGGCATAGTCATGGCTAGTTTCAACCTTGGCAAAGCATATTTTTCTATCTGCAACCTAAAGGCAAGATGTTAGGGTTTATTTTTCTGTTGGAGAACAGAACTATCTGCGATTTAATCGGGCTAGGTATAATAATAAGCCGTTTGTTATTGACCATGCATCAATTTTTTGTAGGTTCTCATTTTAAAAAAATTGCTTCCTCGTTAAGTCTGGAAAAAAACATGTTACCTCGAAAGCATATAAGGCACTGTCGGCCTTTTAGCAGTGCAGAGGAGCTATCGGAGGAGCATGGCATGAGGCTTGTTAGCGAGAAGGATCCTTTGTATTTACACGGCTATTATTAGGCCAATTATATCCTATGCGTCGGTTGTCTGGTGGAACAAGCTCTCGCGAAAATACGTGATTGTACCGTGGTGCTCGGATTTTCCTAGCACTCCTGGCTCCGTTCTAGACGCATTGATGAATCTCCCTCCCCTTGATATTCATTACATGGACTACACTCTCAAAGCCATCTTTCGTTTAAAAAGAATTGATCTTTGGTACAACACGCACGATCTTGCTCGCCGGCTGTCTTATAACTCCGGTCTTATGGACATGTCGTCCGATGCAATGACAGCGGAAGTCCTATTTCATGTACGAAACCGACTTTTCTTGTGGCCAGGACTGGCTTTGGTTAGATTCTGAGCCAGGAAAGGAATGCAGTGGGGTCTCTTCACGGATGGCTTCGAAACCAAACGTCTTTCTGGAGGACGATAACGTTAGATTTCACTTCATGTTAGAAAAGCTTGCATCTATCTTCCAAGCAGAAATTAACGCAATCCTGATTACAGCGATCTATATTGCGGAGTACCGATGGAGGAGGGGAAGTATTTGGATCTGCAGCGACAGCCAAACTGCGCTTAGAGCCTTGCTAAACCCTCTTATGACTTCCAAGTTAGTTTGAGAATGCAAGAGATTACTGAACGTAGTCGGAAGGCTACCATGTCAGGCATGGTTCAGAGGAGAGTTGTTCAGAAACCATGTTGAGTTTACCTGCGCCCTCGGTTAAGGCTTCCATTGACAGTTGGGTCTTATACGAGCGCAACTGCAGATGGACAGCTCCGCGGGATGTAGGTAGACCAAACGAATGCTTCCCGATGTTTCTTGGAATTCATCGGCTTTTATGCTGTGCCTCAGCAGGAAAAACTGCATATTGCTTACTGGCGTCGTGACAGTGCATTACACTTTAGCAAAGCACTTAAACGTGCTGTGACACAACATCCTGCAATGCTTACTGCGAAAGTGATTTCAATAAAAGGAACTTTACAGAGAGTACAATGTAAGTTTATGTTTTATGTTCCGACATAAAAAAAACGTCTAGAGAAAGGATTTGATGCATGAGTCTGGACATCATCTACATATGTAGAGATGAACAGAGCTATGTTTGATGGCAAGCCATTAATAAATATGTAAAACGAAATCGGACGAAGTATGGATCCCTGTGGTACGTCTTGACCAAGGGACTTGAGAGCTAAGTGATGATCACCATATACTACAGTACTTTAAAATTTTTACGTTTCCAATTAAGACTGACTTATCAAATGCTCTTTAAAAATCCAGCAAACAGAGAAACGTTCCATTTGTAAAATCAAAATCGGCTCTGATTTCTTTGAGCAAGTTACCCATAGCCGTAGTATGAATATGGCCAGCTCTGAAACCGGACTGTTGCGGATAAAACAATTCATGAGCATTTAGAAAGTTTGTTATCTGATTTGCTAAAAGATAAAAAGACGTGGAAGGATGCTAATAGGTCCACAATAGGCTGGCGAAATTGGATCTGTCTTTTTTGCAATTGTCCATTGCATCTGACGTACACAAAGAAAATGTGAATTTAAACAACCCTCATGAAATGCATTAACTTTCCCATTCAAATCTACGTTTGATCTATCTTCGATACGGACTCGCAAGGTAGTTGGTGTAACTCGCAGGGAATTGAGACAATATTTAGGTCAATAAGATTAGGTCGATATGTACAATTAGTTCGGTACATGTTAATTCCTTGCATGGAGCCTTCTCCATTTAATCAATTGTTCCATGTAAGTCCAAAATTCTCCCACATTATTAAGAATTACTAAGTCGTCTAAAAAAAAGGCGTAACACGAAATGCATCCATAAATCTTCTCTACGTCACCTATTCTTTAATAAAAAAAAACCCAATTTCACCGAATTAAAATGTTGCTCTCTTTGGTCAACACTTACATCACACTTTAGTATAGTCCTAGTGCGAGTTATGAAACCATTCCTGCAAACCTCAGTGGTCAATGCACATTGCTCGAGCGTTTCAATTGAATCCGAATCCGATCTTTAGCTAGCCGTAGCAAAACGAATTAAAAGACATTAAAAAACCCAGCATGAGCACTCATGAATTAAATATTTGCCCATAAGTGAGCGTTATGTCGCCCTGGCCAAAACAGATGGATTTTCGTTTTGTCGCCACTATATCGTAAGTTGTAAATGTTGTGCAAGCCATCACGGACCAAACTTCCAAATGACATGATCATTTTCTGGAAATATTTCGCTCTGTTCGATTTGGTGCGCCAAAGTGTCACAGTACGATTCGACACACTCATAGATACATAACAAACGTCACAGTTAGACGTCAAACGATGCTTAAGTGCATCGATTATTTCATCTCATGCGATAAATTAATTTCCCACTGAGAATTATGGTCAGACTTATGGTTGTCATCGATGTTAGTGGTGATGGTGGTGCTGATCAGTGAATGGCATCTTGGATCAGAAACATTCGACTGGGTTTCCGGAGCCAAAGGGTGTTCCTTAAGGTATATCTAAACAGTGTCCATGAGTTTTTTGTTTGTATCTTAGCACATCATTTTCTTAGAATAACCCACAGACCAAGTTTCAGATTTCCATTGCTTGAAGCAACTGCAACTGACACTCCTTTTGCCGAACCTAGACTGCCCACATCTTGCTGAAATTCAATTTCGTGCTTAATTACACGTTGTAGGATTGCGTCGTCGCCGCCCATTTAAAAGTCAGCTAGAATCCTTCTTTTCTTTTTGAGGAATTCTCTTTGGTCTGAAGGAGTTCACTTTAGCCAAAAGCGGTTCGTCTTTGAATACATCAATCTGTTCCAGCCCAATTCCAGCCCCAGGAACCATTAGATTTCATGTTTCCTTCAAACGATCAAAACATGCGTTCGATGTCCTTCAAAACCATTCCCTCCGCCAAGAGAGGCATGTTGTATATTTCTGTTATTTTTTGTTGTTTTCTTTTGATTCAGCATTCGGTGAAATATAAATCACAAATGGGGCAGCCTGCGCTTTTTGCAATTTTACAATTTCGTCGAAGGTAACAGATTAATGATATCCATGTCCAAGCGAACGAACAGCAAACGAACTGCATTCGATTTTATGGCAGACGCAAGCGCGCGCGTATAAATAATGTGGGCGCACAGATCCATATCTTCTGTAGCGCGTCTACATCTCGTCTAATCAAACGGAACTCGGAGAAGAAGAGATGATCGTTGAATGGATGCAGATAGTCAGTCAAGAGATCTGAATGCAAAGGTTATACGGATAGTTGCAGTTTGAATGCGAACGAATGGATTTGCTTCGTAATAATGAAGCGGGAACGAGGGAAACCAATTCTACCAATTTGGTAGTGAAATTGTAGCGAAATTTTGTGCACGGCCGCGAGCTGGTCGACGCGGCCGTAGGGGATTTACAATTGGAAGACATTTATCTTGCCTGACTGTAGCCCTACTTGTCAAACGTCAATAAGTGCATATGACGGCTCTACAAGTGCGTCGTCGTGGTGATTTCCATTTTTTGAATGTTGAATGTGGAATTTTGATTTGGTTTTCGGCATCGAAATTTATTCAAAAGGGCTGCAGATACAGTTTTAGTGAACAATGTGATTGTTTATGCATTATTGTTGTCGAGTAAAATGCGTAGGTGAACCGAAGTTGAGACTGAAGACTAAAATTTATCGTGAGGGTAAGAGAGGTAGTTCACCATTAAAGTTAAGTCGAAAATGTAAGCATCAAGCAATCCTAAAACTACAAAGATCGCTCGTGGAAAGCTTTTTCCTTAACAGAATCAACACAAGGTTGTCAAAGAGTGAAGTCTGTAAGACTTCTAGTAAATCAAAAAAAATGACAAGAGACTCGCCTTTATAGATAGATGTCTATGCGTTGTACAGAAGTAGCTTCCCATCGCTGGTCTTGAAAATCATAAGACTGAAGATTGACTGAAATATGAAGGTAAAAGAAATTATGCCTTTGCTAAGGCAAGAGTACAGGGGATGGATTAAAAAAATTTCATGATATGATGAGATTACGTTTATCTAATACAACCTAACACAATCGCGGACACCTTGGAACAAAGGAATATCAGCTGAGTCAATGGACTATGCAAATAAGGTTCTGTGGAGCTGTCAACTGCAGCATGAGAAGAATATGCAAACAATGCTGCTGTAAGAGATGAAATAGGTGAGGGTGCGACAGGTTTAAGTTCGATGGGGTCAAGCCTCTTACCCTAGCTGAGGCCAATAGTAGTCTGAACGGCTTATAGATGATCACCTCAACTGACTGTCAACCTGTGGAGATGTGTGTTTTTTTTTTCGTATACCGATACAGTATTTTTCTATCATTGTTCGTCGACCTAGTTTTTTCTGCCGGTTTCACAAGTTCACCTGTGCCAGTTGACGCCCAAATAAATACAAAAAACGGGAAAAAAGTAAAATCAAAATTAACTTTCCAACAATGGAAAAGTGCTGTGCTAGTGTTCGGTGCTCAATTGTTAACCTCAACGCCGAATAGGTAGCCTGCAATGTAGTAGCCTTTGCAAAAAATCTTTCCACGCCATATACATCGGACTTACCCGGAAATCCATTACCTACCTCAAAGAGTATTGCAGTTTCTTCAATTTTTACTGCGACGAGTGCAACGAGATCCTTTTGGCTTACGTTATGCTGGCAAATAAATGCAATAACATGTCCATTAATGCAATGCTAACGGAGAACGGTCACATAAACAGACCAATTATTGACAGAATAGAAAAGACTGAGGAGTTATTAAACTGCATTGACAGGACTGTGTTAGCTTACAAGTCCATAGGAAGAAACATCGAAAAGGTAACTGGCAGCAATGCAAAACCTGTTTAAAAAGCAAGTCAATCACGACAAGATGTGTGAAGTGATCAAATATTATTTCGATGGATAAAAAATATTTGACAACCTCCTTAAACCCAAAGTGCTTACTCACATAAACGATTCTATCAATTTTATCCTTTAAGATAGCTATTTGCTTTTTTAATCCCACTCCAAAGCAATACATTCCACCACGCATACATCAGATCCTAAACTCGATGACCTGGCCCTAAAAATGATTAACGTCAATGTGGAACTCATACCGACTCGGATAACCGTTGCTGAAATCGGTAAAGAAGTGAGATGGGTTTCCTATCAAATCTATGGAATACCAAATTCAATTCCAAGCTACAATAGATCCCCGTATAATGTCTCAATTCGTAATGAATTAGTGGACACGGTGTCTCATCATTTTCAACAATTCCTCCCGCTGCCCTAACAACGGAAATAGAAATTCAGCTGCTTTCCCCGTCACGTCACTCCAACTGGTCAAACAATTCGGAACTTCATGGACCTCCTCCGAATGGAAAAGCAGACTTGAAAAGCTGAATGCGATGTGAACTTTCTTTCACCGAAATTATGCTATTACCATTAGTGTGTGCCAGATGATTTCTCCTGCTGACTTCCACATCCCCAGCAGCTTAAAATTCAACAACCAATCTAAATATTCATGTTTATCCCCGACTTCCCCTGGTAAGGCCACTAAATTTGGGAAGATAAGTATCACCAAATGGTCTAAGGGACGAGAAAATCCACAACTCAAATATAATCGCAGCCCTTAAAATAAGCTTAATAACAGACTCCTCTCTAGCTTGAAAGAAACATGTTCACAAAAAGCGAATCTCTACTCCCGACCCTAAGTGGAGCTTTAAAACAAAAATTTTCCCTAATTTTAGTCCTCCCTTCTCATTTATCCGGCATAAACCCCTTACGAAGCACTCCCCCGCGCCAACGCGTACCTTTCAACTTTACCCAAACCATCCATACTATCCCTTTCTCAACTTTTTACGCCACTAAGCCCAACTAAGAAGTCATTTCGACCTTATTCGGCCGTAAAACTGGAGTTAAGTACCTTAATGTTATTAACTAATATTCCTTAAGTCCTACATCTCATTCCTCGTTCAAATTCATATCCAACCGTTTATCTCCATGTCTTATCCTTCACTGCCCCTATTCTTGATCACTTTTCCCTCCACACGGTTAAACTAAACAGCAAACTAATGACACTACAGAAAATCGTTATGCACTCCCTAAGCTTAGAGAAAGAAAGATATAAAATTTGAAAACATTCGTCTCTTTCTTGCTATTTACATGACAAATCTTTATGGTCTGTTACGAAGGGAAGACCAAACCATGGTTTCCATCCAATATGAAGGCCTCTCTACAGACCCTATGTCTCAGCAACATTTATGTCAGATATCACGATATTTATACCATGTCCCTTTAAAAAGTGACAGAAGACTTGGTATTCGGCTACTATGTTGACTCCAAGCTAGTCTTACACCTAACTGATTGTATAGGGTAGTGTCATCTGCAAATATGGCCACTTCGGTGTTGTAAGACGTGGTAGATCCGAAATAAAAATGTTGAAAAGGATAGGACCAAGTACGGAGCCTTGTGGAATATCAGAAGGGATATCATAATCGGAAGACTTCGCAATGCCAGTGCAAAGGTGAACAGGAAAGTTAAACAGAATTAGTTTGTAGATGAGCCCTTCATGCTATACTGTGTCGAACGACGACACAGTTTAAGTTTAAGTTGCTTTTCACATGCTTTTTTATTCTTAGCATTTCGTGGTGAGTAGAGTGGCCTGCTCTGAAACCGAATTGTTCCACAGGATATAAGTTAATAGCCTGGACTTGGTTTGAAATTCGACGCTGTATAACTTTTTTCGAATTTCGTACTTAAAGTGCTTAGTAAGCTTATAGGCCTGTAGTTATTAGGGTTATCTTTTGGATTGTCAGGCTTGCTAATTGGAATCACTTTGGCTATTTGACAATATTTGAACATAAAAGCTAAATATGGTATGTTATACCTTTTTTGGGAAATGCTATGTTAATAGCCTGTTACTTAAACCGTCGAAAGAGACTTTTATTTTTAATTCGTTGATTAAGTCTTCAAAAAGGCGGTTGCTAATAGTTGATTCTGAATTTTGATTTACAGGGATACTATTGTACTTAATTCCCTAAGTTTTTCAGTGTTCAGATTTCAGTAACAGGATAACTCAGGTATGTTGAAACTTTGTGATTTTGGCAAAATGCTTCAGCCAAAATATTTGCCTTCTATCCCTGATTTATTTGAGTCTTTTTTCTTTATTATTTTTGTAACTTTCCAAAAAGGCTTGGATTCTTTATCAAAACCAGATAACAGATTGTTTTACTTTTGATTTCGAAATATTTGGATCTCGTTTTTGATTTGGTTGTTTAGAATCTGAAGGTTAGTTTTAAATATGTCCAGTCTGTAAGGAATCCCTTTTCTCCGCTCAGAATTGTATGTGTATGTACCGGCAGCGGTGGATGATTTGATTAAGGTAAGAAAATTGAGGTGGCGATGGTCTGATGGTTGGCTGTCACGCAAAATCATCAGCAAAATTTTTCAAATCGTCATCATCTTTTCGGCGGGCAATGGTAAACCTCCGAAAATCAAATTTTGCCTATGAAAAAGCTTCTGTGGAGAGTCGTTCGGAACCGGTAATTTACATTATGCCCTGCTCTGGAGTGTAAAAATTCAAAAAGTGAGAAACGAGAAGTTAGGCCTTGTCCCACACCGGACTGTCACCAAAGTATTTTTATTTTTTTTTTAAAGAACATTGTCTCTTTGAGATGGATACATCGGCTGCTCCTTTAATTGTTTGTTCAAATGAATCAATGACCATGCCTATCTGTTTGTACGTCTGAAAATTTTCCAATGATAAAATACATTGATAGAAGTTGTCAGATATTTAGGACCCATATCTCTTCCAATTTGCAGCGGAATAGTTAAAGTGGCCAAATGTATTATTTATAAGACCCGAAACCTGAGGCTCAGTATAAACCGGCATGTGATTCGAACTCAGAGAAGTTATAGGAGGTGGCCGTGGTGTAGTGGTATATGCATAGACTCCTCAAGCAGAGTGTCACGGGTTCGAATCCCGTGCGAGGCAATTTTCTGAAAAAGTCTTTTCATGGAATTTGTATGTAGTTATATGTAAGCCCGTTGTCGTCAACTCTGACATGAAGGCTTAACACTGATGTTGGAGTGGTTGCTAGCTGGGCTAAATGTAACGAACTAGCACGTACTAAGGCCCACTGGTTGAGGATGCACTGGCTCCAGTTTGACAACCACCTTGGGAAAAATATCGAAAACTAATACACCTGAGTTTGAAACTACTACACCAATCGCCCGCGCTCTGGTGAAAAGCCCTTGGTGCGCGCGGAATTATATCTGAGACTGAGCCAAGTCTCAGTCAATAGAGCAATGTCAATTTTTATTTTTTGTCATAAAATCAAAGAATTCTGTTTCAAATATTCAAAATAAATGTTTGTGGCATTCCAAGTAATAATTTTTGGTTGTGTGCTTAGCATACCATATTGAGTCAGCATGAGCTTAACTTAGACATAACTTCATTGAGTAGACTAGAAATATCTATCTACAAAATTATGTGGAGAACTAGCAATTTGAGAAGTCTGGCTTCACTGAGTTCAATGACAAAGATTTTCCAAGAACAGCTTCAAACGAAGTAAGATGACAAACCGAATTTTGTGCATTGACATCTTCTAAAGGATGGACATTTACACAACTCTGCTCAATATCCATAGCGGTGGTGTATGCAATTCCCAAAAAAGATACAGTCATGTCCAATCTCCGGCGAAACTTCGGCAGATAAATCTCTTTTCGAGTTTAAGGAGGGTATTCGATAAGGTGATCAGTAGAGCTTTCACCCAATGGGTTGAGGACACAAATATAGGTTAGTTCCGTATTTTAAGGCGGAGTATTATATCTCAAATTCTGTGTCTAACCTAAGTATTTGATATCTAAAGGAACAAAGGCACCTGCCTGATTGCCTTGTCTAAACTGCATTTTATTGCAAAGTTTTCACGCACGAAGGATGCTGTTACAATTACACTATCACCGATGGACTCGTTTGCGCACTGCTTCAATGGAAAATTTTGTGCGACATTAAATAAAAAAAAAAAACCGACTTTGTGCACTGCACTGGTGTACTCTGACTTTAGCTTAGAATTTTCCCGCTATGGTTCAAAGATTCGTTTTAACATTATCGTAATTGATTCTTACATACGAGGGCCGTCCCAAAAGTATCGGACCCAACAAAGAAAACACAAAAAATTTGGAAAAAAACTTATTTATTTTTCAACATAATCGCCTTTCAGCTTTTGTACCAACGATGTTCAAAAACTTCGATACCTTTTTTATAATAAGAACTGTAATTAACTGCCGACATCACTTCTTCATTGTTGGAAAATCTTTGACCACTGAGCCATTTTTTCAAGTTTGGAAACAGAAAATAAACTGAGGGGGCTAATAGAGTGTATGAGGTAACAATTCAAACTTTAATTCATTAATTTTGGCCATTGCAATAACGGATTTGTGAGCTGGTGCATTGTCTTGATGAAACAACATTTTATTCTTAGACAAATGCGGCCGTTTTTGCTTGATTTCTTCGCTCAAACGTTGCAATAAGGTCGCATAATACTGGCCGTTGATAGTTTTTCCTTTTTCAAGACAGTCAATGAAAATTATCCCACCTGCATCCCAAAAAAATCGACGCCATGATCTTGTCTGCAGATGAAACGGTCTTCGCCTTCTTTGGAGCCGGTTCTCCCTTTTGAAGCAATTGTTTGGATTGTTCTTTTGTCTCAGGTGTAAGTGATGGACTCATGTTTCATCCATTGTTATGAAACGGCGCAAAAATTCTGCTTTGTTGCTGTGAAACTTCTCTTAACACTCAATTGAAACATCTTCACGACACTTTTTTTGCTCGAGTGTGAGCAAATTTTCAAATTTTCAAATAATATGCGATGTACCGCACTTTTTGAAATGCCTACAATGTCTGATGATCTGATGTCTGATCTGATTTGATCTGATCGACGATCATCCAGTACCGTTTTGTGGATTTTCTTCACCATTTCTGGAGTCGTCACCTCATTTGGTCGACCACTGCGATGCTCGTCTTGGCAGCTCTAACGGCCTCGTTTAAACTCAGTAACCCAAAATTTTACCGTTGTAAACGAGGGAGCAGACTCACCCAGAGTAGAATCCAGTTCAGCTTTTATAGTATATTGGTTGGGCTGAGGCCTTTCAACTAAAAGTATTGTATCACATAACGATGACCAATTTTCTCCATTTTCACAAATTCACTGACAACGTTCACTATTGATGGCTGCCAAAGGAATACTAAACTACATGGCGCTTTCAAACAAGAAACATATTCTAAATAGACTGTGTACTTTCCAAATACAGTGATATTTTAAAACAACTACCGCCATGTCTTGGTCAAGCCGGGTACTTCTGGGACCGCCATCGCACGTCTCGAATACATTTTGATATCAGAGCGCCGTTCAGAAAAGATATCCTGGAACTACAGGAAAATAGATCTTTGGAAGCGTTTGCATATTTTTTTTAATCACGTTCTATGTCAACATACCTTGACCGCCTTAGAACCCTTCAAATTATGTGACATTAGTTTCACTGATCGGTAGTTGTTGCAATATCTCGTTCTCTCTCTGCTCTTATATATTTGAAAAAGAAAACTCAGTCTCTACTGCTTAGGCACTCGATCGCCTCTCATTATTTTATTGGGCAAACTCACATGCAATTTGAATTCAAGATCTTTGATTATCGCCCATACTTTGGAGGGTGGAGGGATTCTTCACGTCCTCTTTTCATTCTTTTCACTGATACGTACCAAAGTGGTTTTCGTAAAATCAGCTTCCTCGTCAAGCGCATCAATGAAGGAATCTTACTGTGCGAAAGTTCTTCATTAAGTAAAGCATTAAAGTATACCTTCCATCTATTGGAAATTGTGTTGCTCTCCGTTATCAGGGTCTTCCTGGGCGATATTGGAAAGGCCTGTTCTTTGTTTCTTACCGGCATGCACGATTTGTCATACCAAAAGCACGTTTTCTTATTATGTGAAGCCGGTATTTTGAAACATTGCTCTTACGTTTTTCAGCAAAGTTTTTCCAAATACCTTGCGCACTTATTTCTTTCTCTTGGTAAATGTTATTTTGGAGTCATTCTCGTTAGTTTATCCCCCAAAGCTGGTCCCTTGGCTTGTTAAATTGTAACAAGGTTTTCGTTGGGTTTTCTTTAGAAAAATTCTGTCAGCAAAATTTGGTATTGTATTGGCTCGTCCAAGATGATTTTAGAATCTTTTATTCTCTGTTTCGCATTATTTTAGCATAATCGTAGATTGTAATCTATCTAGTTTGATGTGTCCACCGCTGCAATATGTTATCAAATCCTGCTTTTTAGTGAGATTTGATTACACAGTGCGAAAGTAAGATCACGTTTGGGTTGGATTGTCGGCTTTTTCATTCCCTTCCAGGTCACTTGGATCTTCTGGCTATCTTCAAAAGGTCTGAAGGTATTCATGCTTGAATCAAAAACCTTAATTGACATTTATCTATCAACGGTGATAGTTACATACTTGTATATTTCGTTAAGGTGTCGATATGCGTAGCTTACATGCTTCAGTTATTTTTTAATTCAGTTGAAAGATACCCGCCTCACAATCCATTCAATAACCATCCGTGAAAATAAAAAAGGACTCCTACCAAACTGCCAGTATCGTTTGACAAGTCATCATGGAAAGACTCACACTACAACAGCGTCTCCAAATTGTTCAGCTGTATTACGAAAATTAGCGTTCTGTGAGAAATGTTTTTCGTGCGATTCGAGGAACTTACGGTGCACATAATCGACCTACCGAAACCACTATTGCCAATACCATTCGCAAATTTGAGTAGATGATACTCGACCGGTTAGACCACATCCAGCACGTAGTGAAGAGACTATAGCAGCTGTAGCTGAGGGTGTACGCGAAGACCGTGACGAATCGATTTTTCGTCGTTCTCAGCAGCTCGGCTTGACATATTCGACAACTTGGCGTAAAATACGTGAGGATCTCGACCTAAAAACGTACAAAATTCAACTTGTGCAAGAATTGAAGCCAGGCGACTTGAATTTGCGTCATATTTTCAGTGAATGGTTTCTGGAAAAACCCAATGAAAATCCGGTGTTTTATCGTGAAATTTTGTTCAGTGATAAAGCCCATTTCTAGCTGAATGGATACGTTAACAAACAAAATTTACGTATTTGGGCTGATGAGCAACCCGAAGAGTACCAAGAGCTACCATTACATCCATTAAAAACAACGGTATGGTGTGGTTTATGGGCTGGTGGAATTATTGGTTCATATTTCTGCAAAAATGAAGCAAATCAAAGTGGTAATCGTTATTGCGCCCTGTTAACGGACTATGTGCTTTCTGAAATTCAAGCATATGTTCTCGGTGAGCGTAGATCGTGCGATATTACACCTTTGGACTATTTTCTCTGGGGATATATAAAGCCTTAGGTCTTCAGAAATAAGCCAGCTACGATTAATGCTTTGGAAGTCAACATTACATTACTCGTGTTATCCGCGAGATACCAGTTGCTGTGCTCGAACGAGTCGCCCGAAATTGGACCTTCCGAATGGATACCCTCCGACGTAGTCGTGGCCAACATTTACATGATATCATTTTCAAAAAGTAAATGCCATGAATTGTTCTTTTAACCGATAATAAAAATTTTAAGTTCACTTTCAAATTTATGTGGTTTATTTTACATTATAAATCAAACCTCACGATGATTTACCCTTTACTCCGAACTTCTTCACAATAGTGACTGAGCCTGTCGAAAAAAGAAAAAAAAGTTGGCAGTCAATTCTGAAAACGATATCTTTCGAATAAAGTCACCTAATGTGAGGTGATCTTTGCTCCCGCGTGAATAAAGGAGAACAATTACCAGGTGTACCGGTATGAGCGTCAAGATACAAATGTCTCGAGAGGGAACACTTATTGTGAACTGGCCTTAATTTTTTTTTTTTGTTTGATTGCTATGACATCTGTCAAACATATTTAGTATACATCAAGTCATTGAGCAAACAACAACATATTTTTTCATCGTGTTAAAAAATGTTGAATTGTGTACCAGAAAATGATGACTTGCGGAAAGCATTAAATTTTTGTTTTCATTTCATGCAAAAGATGGTTTCAAAGGTTCAGAGATAACGATTTTTATGTGGGAAATGAAGAACGTGGAAGACCACCAAAAAAGTTTGAAGACGCTGAATTGCAAACAATATTAGATGGAGATGCAACTTTGAGTCAGAAACAAATGGCAGAATTGTTAAATGTTGCACAACAAACAAAGATCCAAAAGTCTGGAAAATTGGTGCCACATGAATTGAATGAAAGACAGATGGAAAACCGAAAAACCACTTGTGAAATTTTGCTTCAAAGACACGATAAAAAATCAGTTTTGCATCGAATTGTTACTGGCGATGAAAAATGGATTTATTTTCAGAATCCTAAACGGAAAAAATCATGGGTTAATCCGGGACAATCATCAATTTCGACTGCAAAACCATATCGATTCGGCAAGAAGACAGTTCTGTGTGTCTGGTGAGACCAGAAAGGTGTGGTATACCACGAGATCCTAAAACCTGGTGAAACCGTTAATACAGATCGACAACAAATGATCAATTTGACCCATGCATTGATCGAAAAACGACCAGAATGGGCCAGAAGACACGGCAAGGTGACGATGAACACCTGCACACAATGCAAAACTGGTTCAGGATAAAACCAAAGCACTACCCCTCCCGCCATATTCACAGACCTTCCGACTACCATTTGTTTTCATCGATGGGACACGAATCCTACGAGGAAGTCGAAAATTGGGTGACTTTTTGGTTTGCTTCAAAAGACGAACAGTTTTATAGGAGTGGAATTCATAAATTGCCTGAAATATTGGAGGAATGTGTAGCTAGCAATGGCTAATACTTTGAATAAAATGGTTTTTACTTTCCCATTAAAAATGGTGTTTTATTTTCACGCTCACTACATACCGGTACACCTAGTAGGTTTGGTGGGCCTAAACTTATGGATAACCTCAAGTGATGAATCACTCAACTTACTACTGGACGTCCACTTTTCTTACTTACTGCCAGTAAAAACCATGACAGTTGGTAAAAAGAGAAAAGCTGTTTCATGGGCTGCATGGCTTCAAACTAAACAAGTCTGCTAGATTGGACATTATAATACTCCCCAAGCTACAAATTCTCTCAGATATCTTTCTGCCAACGCTAGTGAATATCATGAGGAGTTGCGTAGAAATGATGCACATTCCCGTGTCGTAGAGAGACTTTCCTTCTGAAAACTCTAAAACGACTGATTGATATCGACATACGATCTAGAATTAGTTCAGGCTTTTTGTCTACTGATCAACATGCCTACTGTTATGCGAAGTTACATCGAACAATCTCTACATCAATACACAATGGTCGCGTTTCTGTACATAAAGTGTGCCTTAAACAATGTCAATACATCTGCAATCACAACTGCAGTGTCAACTCTGAAGGTAGATGGCTCACTTGGGGAGTTGATCAGCCTTATGGGAATACCAAAACTATCATTTACTGCCCAAACTGAATTGGGCTTCTGATAAATAAAGTGTCAGCAAAGGTACGTCTCAAGGCGGTGTCCTTTCACCCATTCTCTGGAACGTAGTGGTCAATTTACTCGTGATATACATGGAAGCGAGTGGTAGCAGGGTGGTTGCCTTTGCGGATGACATTGCTATATTCGTCTCAGGAAGTGTCTCAATACCATTAAATAACTCTGTTAGCAGTGACTACGTAAAGAAACTAGAAAACTTCTAAATAGATTACTTAAGACTTATTTGGAAGAAGAATGGAGTGTTTAGAAGATAAGCTAATTCGGATTTGAAAGAGTATCTCCTATAGGCAACTTTCCAAAACCAGCAGACTGGGCAAAATACTTATGCAGAGTAAATCAGTGAAACTGATGAGAAGATCTGATGGAACCAAAACTAAATCGAAAAAAAAACCCTCTCTGTCTTATGCCTGATGCTCATTTCCAGGTAACCTGATCAGAATCAATATTGCAATACTCCGTGGCCGCCATTTGTCATCGGTCGTGGTGATGGACAAGCACATCAAACACGTTTTGGTTTCAGGTTGTCTGGCACCTAGCTGGTGGTAACTCTGAAAAGAATTCTCACTGCAGGCTTGGCCTGCATACCGCGACTTAAGCGAACACTAAGTGTAGTCCTTATGCTGAAAATCAGAAAAGATTTTCCAGACTACATGGACGCGAAAAGCTTCAGATATATCAGTCTGACTTCTTTCACGTTGAAGAGCACGGAGATATAGGTTGAGATTCATGTGCGCAATACTTTTTTCAAATGCAAACTCTGCCGAGGATTCAACATGCCTACGAACGTACGAACGTAGCTAAAAGAGAGCCAAAAGTTAGTGTGGAAGTTTCCATTAAATTAAACACACGTATACTTGTATTATGTAATTAATGCAGAATTTTATGGATTATAAAGATCGGTCTATGGCAATTATGAATGGAACACAACATCGTTGATGTTACTACCACAGCCTCTGTAGCAAGCGACCATCCGAAGGTCAAAATTATCGATGACTTTTTGAAGAATAAGTAGGTTAATAGCCGGAATGATACCGCCAACCTATAATACGCGCCATACATTGATTTATTTGGGATACATTAGTTTTATGTGAATCTCGTATGGGTTTTCCGGCCCCAGAAACGACAATTTTATTTATTTACGTACCCTACCATCCAAAAATGGGCTTCATCGGAAATGGTTTAATTCGATGACAAATTGTTATCTTCAACGTTATGACAACGTCCACTTCAATTCTTATGTACAATAGTTTGGATTTTATAGGCGTGCAAATGAAGATAAACTTTTAAAAATCACCGTAAAAAGCCATAAGTGAGACACGATTGTTGACTTTGGCGACGAATTGAGATGTTTGGCTAGTTTTGAAGACTTTCCCTCAGAGTGGTGATGTGTCGGCGTGTACGTGCTGACCGAGCATGCTGATATAAAATTTGGGCCATTTGCTTTAAAACGCTTCACCATTGTACGAATTTCGAACTCACTAAGGCGATTATTTGACCAAAAAATTCACGAATCTTACGAAATGTTTCTTTAACAGATCTTCCATTTTCGTAATAAGATTGAATAATAAAAATGCGCTGTTGGGAAGTAAAGGACTCCTTAGCTAAAATTGCCAAAGATTCTATGAAATTCGTTGAAAAGATCAATCGCATTGAGTTCAGTAAGTGACAGTAATTAACAGCCAATATACACACCATCTGTTGGCTCACCCATTACGTGCCGAATTGAAGGTTCACTAGTCAAACCGAATCGCGCAGTGGGCTTATTCATTGACATTGAGAGTGCTTCCAATAAAGCAACTTTAGATGCTATGGTCCTTAAATCTATCACCATACGTTGTTTTAAGGCTGTTAAGTCCTTTGGTTTTCGTTTTGGATTATCAACTCTTTTGAACTATACAGGGTGACTGACTTGAACTGCAACTTTTTAAAATGCTATAATTTTTTTATTTTTTGATAAATTTTATTGTGCCAAAGCAAAAAGTGTTGGAAAATACATCAGTTTTTAAATTGTATCAATATGTCCACCTTTGGTGCGAATAATGGCCTTGAGACGGCCGAAGAAAGCATTGCACGCTGCACGCAAGTGGCTCTGCAGTATTTTGACCCATTCTCGGCAAAGTGCTTGTTTGAGGTCCAAACTTTGGTATTTTTAGTGCCAACCTACACCTACAAAATACCCCAGACAAAGAAATCCAACGGATTTGCATCCGGGGAATTTGCAATCCATTGTGTCGAAGAACTGAAGTGTGGAACATTGCTTGTTAACCAATCTTGGTTGACGCGCGCTTTGTGAGACGGTGCCGAGTCTTGTTGAAATGTCCACGGTCTCCGACAAAAATGATTGTTTGCCAAAGGCTTCAATACTGCCTCTAAGACAGTTTCACCGTATATGATCGCCACGGTCCAAAAATACGAGAAGAGAGCGACCACCGGCGGTTATGGCGGCCCAAACCATCACCATCGGTGCTGCCTGCTTTCTAGTGACTCCGAAGGTGTACATTTTTGAACGACCTCTCTGGAAAGTGAACTCGGTCTTTTAGTTTGTTGACATATTGCTCGATAACAAATGGCGACTCATCGGAAAAAAACAAATTCGGCAACTCACCACTTTCCTGCAAGCGTAGCAACTCTTTCGCTCTTTCGACTCTAACATTTTTCTGTTGCGTTGTAAGATCGTGTGCTTTTTGGAACTTCAATGGCTCGAACCCAAGCTCATTTTTCAGTATGGCTTGTATCCGTTCCAACGGTATGTTGAGCTCACGAGGCATTTTTCTTAAACTTGGATGCGGATTTCGCTCAATTCGAGCCTTCACTTTCGGAACCATTTCTGCCGATGATGCTGTTTTTTTTATGACCACCTCCATGGCGTTTTGCAACGCTGCCAGTATCATGGTAACGAGCTATGGTTCGAGACACAAATGATTTATTCACGTTAAGGTGTTGGAGGGCGCTAACGATAGCTACTTGTGGTTTTCGAGCCAAATATAAAGCAATCACATTATTACGTTTGAATTCCATTGCGGATAAAATTTTTTGAACATAACTGAGACTCAATTCGTTTAAAAGGCTTGTGAATAATTAAATTATCTGTCATGTGTCAAAATTTGAGCTCACAGTAATGATCGATTTGGAAATTATATCAGTCTGAAGTTGGTTGCAGTTCGAGTCAGTCATGGTGTTCATATCGAGCGGAAAAGTTTCAGGGCACTGTCGGCCCTCTGACGATGTAAAGGAACTCTCAGTAATACTTGGAGCTTGTCACCAAGGAGCCTTACTTAAATTTACACGGCATGATAAGACCAATCATACCCTATGACGTCGTTTGCCTAGTGGAAGAAGTTTTCGAAAGAAAAACGTCACTGCTGATTTTATCTTCTTTAAAGAACAGTCTGCCTTTGCATGGGGTCTTACCTAGCACGCTTGGCTCACCTATAAACTTACCAAATCTCCCTGCCCTTTTTATATAATGGGCTGTACTCTTGAAGCTATCATCTTAAAGAGAAGTCGTCTTTGGTACAATACGTACTGGGGCTCTGATAACCTTGCGAGCCGAATATCCGGTGATCCTAGTCGCATGGACATGCTGTATGACACGGTGACACCACAACCCCTATTGTTGCGAAAGTTGAAAATTAATTGGGTGCGCAAGTAACTAATTTAATGAAATACAGCTTTATTGTGAAAAAATGGTAGAATTTGTTGAGTTTTGTTATAATAACATAGCCGATAAAATTGCAGGCTTCGTATGTAATTTTTCAGAATTTGAACCAGCGTTGGGACTGCCTGTGTTATCAGTTGGGGCTTCTACTGACACTTGGAGTAAATGGAATAAATGGAATAGCTTTTCGGGTTGCAGGCACATTAGACTTAGGCTTCCGAACGTCACTTAAAAGTCAGCTGGCTTTCTGCTGTCTTCACCTAAATATGCTAGGCATATGAGAGATAACATCATGTGATGCTTGCGTTTAGAGTGATGATGCTACCGCAAAAAAACTTTTTGTGTGACTATCCGGGTTTCACTCGCATTGATCTGCAGTTACTCGGGGATACTATTGCTGATGTTAAAAGCAAATTTATAACAGACGCGTTTATTAAGCTGTCTATTGTCTATGAGAGACTGGTCCTTTTTCCACGTTTTTTGGTCCGAAAAAAAGGTTTTCAAAAAGAACAGAGCTTTTAAATTTTTCAGATGGATACCGCCTTGAATATCGCATTAAATGTGCTCCAAAAAGAAATTTATACAATTTGTGAAATTCCAAAAAATTCGATCAGATGTCACAGTCCAAGTGCATTGGCCTTTTCTGGACGATTTCGAGAAAGTTATTTTAGATTTAGGGGAATGGTTAAAGCGTTGCTGGAATCCGAAATAGTGAGGTGTGAGCTACTTAATCATTTTCGCTACTACCTTCACTTATTCTTATAAAATTTATATTTATGCCCTTGAATTATGATTTGGCTAGTTACTTGTAGGTTAATAACGTGCCTAAGACATGTAAGCCTCTAAGCCGTACTCAGCACTCACAACCAGCAAGGACAAGGTTTACATATATTCCGCAAACCAAAAACTTGTTTTTCATTAGCATTCTTAATAATTTCATTATACAAAACTCCCTTCAATCTAAGAGTCCCTTCAGGTTTGGCAATAAAAGCCTTTACTTCGAAGGGGCTTGCAAGGGCGCCAGCAACACATGCTGGTCTCATAAATATCAAAAGCAAAAATCGAAAAATTAAAATAATCGATATCCCCAAACTCGTGTGGTTATGGATTGTTTTTACGACCTACCACAGCTGCCACAAATAAGGCACCAAATCACAAAGTTTTGATTAAAATAGCTTTAAGAGCTTCGCGCGCCGTTAGGATAAATTAAAGTTCCTCCAATCACCGTCTCGTCAGTTAGAGAAGGCTTTTCTAGCTCGTAATATGCTAATTATTCAGAAATATTTGGAGCTCATTTTAATTGTTTATTTTTTTTTTTTTTGTTTTTGATTCTTATCAGATGCATCGGGGAAAAGTGAAATAAAACAAATCAACGCTCGATAACGCCAACCACGGTCTGGAAGTAAATGTCTTGTGGCACGTTTCTGTGCGTGATGTCGTCCCAAAGTCCCAAAACTATCGTCCCATCGTACCGTAGTCCACTGCCAAAGGTAAAGTCTCTTATCGGTGGTATATATTCTGAAATCTCATGCTTTCAAAGTGCCGACTAGCTTTTTCCTCTTTTTTTTTTTTTTTTGTAATGCCAGTGCATAATTAAAAGGTTTATTGTACTCGCTACACTTGTGACCTATTTGTTGGTGCGATGTGGAAGGGGTTTAAAGATTTCGAAAAGGATTCCTCGGTCAATGACTCGGGCAAAAGTTATACCAGCATCTAATTTCGATATTTGACATTTACACCCATAGATAGTCAATTGTAGATTACCCCTACATTTCTTTCGGTGGAGAGTTCAATGGAATTCCCCAATGTTATCCTCAAAATAGATTCCACACATATCCATGGGGTCTGTAGGTTAATTGCAATACGATATGAGCAGTTCATTGAAGGCAAGTACGAATAATGTACTGCGCCTGCTCTTAAATAATTGATACGCAAAAGTCCGTCTATCAAATCTATACGGGGGCTTTATGCCCAAACGGACAAAAGATACGATTTTCTGTTGCTGGTTTAGTGTTTCGTGTTGAGCAGTCATCTTGGGCACATATGATCTCGAAGTATGGAGGAACTATTGACCTCTATCAGAGAACACAAAAGTTAATGGCTTTGAACGGCTGGCCGGCTATCGATAGAGGACAGACGGAACAGTGGCCCAGACTCACTGGTGGTCATTTGGTTGCGCGGTACGGTGGCTCGTAAATGGTTGTACATGTGGTTTATGCTGCCGCTAATGATGAACACCGTTGTAGGAAGGTGAACTTGAGTTTTTTTTTGTTTATGTTGCCGTTGTTGTTATTGTGGTTTTGTAGGAGGCAAGAAATGCTCATTGTGCATCATTAAGTGGGCTTCTTTATCGTTAAATTGTATTTATCGGTTTTTGTCCCGTTAATTGAGCAATGATTGGCAGACATTTGTGAAGGAATTTCAGTAGGAAGATTATTGCTATTGCTTTTGGATGATAGTATAGATCACTGAGTTTGTGTTGGGCATCCTTCTAGGTGCATTAATTTATTGATTCAATCAAATATTGGGTATATATTTTAATTCGTTTAATTCGGTTTTTTTTTTCAAAATTTGAACGTTTATTGAAGAAAAACATGTACAATAGTATTATCCAAAGTATTGCCCATCTGAAGCTATGGCTTTTTCCCATCTTTCTGGCAATTTGCGGATCCCATCCCAAAAGAACTGCGCCGGCTTGGCAACCAAGAATGAATCAAGCCAATTTTTGATATTCTGCTCTGATGTGAACCGTATTTCAGTGAGGGCGTTCTGCATCAACCGGAACAAATGGTAGTACGAAGGGACAAGGTCTGCGCTAAAAGGCGGGTGGAGTAAGACTTCCCATCCACTGTTTTCCAAATAGTTCTTAACCGGAATAGCAACGTGGGGACGAGCGTTTTCATGATGGAAAATTATTGCCTCTTGTCTGGTCGCATATTCCGGGCGTTTTTCGGTTACTGTTCTCTTCAAACGGATTAATTGTGTGCTGTAGCGTTGTCTATTGATTGTTTTCACCCGGTTTTAGCAGCTCATAATACAGCACACCCATCTGATCCCACCAAATACAGAGCATTACCTTTGCGCCATGGATATTCAGCTTTGCAGTTGATTTGGCTGGTTGGCTGGGTTTCACATATGCTTTTTTGCGCTTGGGGTTGTCGTAATGGATCCAGTTTTCATCACCAGTAACAATCCGATGCAAAAATGACTTCCTTTTGTTGCGTTCCAGCAGCATTTCGGACATGCAAAACCGCCTTTCGACGTCTCTCGGCTTGAGTTCATGTGGAACCCAATTTTCTTGCTTTTGAGTGACACCCAAAGATTCTGCGAGCTCTTCTTGTGTTTGGCAACAATCTTCATAGAGTAATGCTTCCAGTTCTTCATCTTTAAACTTCATCGTCTTCAAAGCCAAAATCACCACTCTTAAAACGTGCAAACCACTTTTAGCACGTTTGCTCAGCTAGCGCATGTTCACCATAAACTTCCACCAAAATACGATGACTTTCGGCAGCAGTTTTCTTCATATTAAACTTCGACATATTTGAGTGAAAAAAAATTATTGTTGTTTACGCTTCAAATGAATGACATATACTAAAAAGACGTACAATGACAGTAGCTTTCCAACGCATGTTCCAATGGAACAATAACAATGGAATAATACAAGTTACGCCATCTCTTAGTAAACCGCACGAATTAAGTTATAGAAACAGTAAAAAAATGTACATAAGACAAGTCAAAATGTTTTATTTAAAAGAACGGTTACTACTTTGTGTACCAGCTCTATTGTTCAGATACAGTATCTCTAGATTAAGTTATTCTCTAACACTACAATAAATACACAGGAGTAGGTATGTTACTTAAATTTTTCTACGAATATCGTCTTTGTGGAAAAAAGAGGTTTGACTTAGATGGATAGATAGTTTTTAAATTTCACCTGAGTAGTTGATATATCGGGTTTTCAAATAACGACTTGACAACTTTTTTTTTTAAATAAATGGCAAACCATTTGAGATATTTCAAAAACTTTATTATTGGCTTGAAGTACAATCAAAACATTTATGAATGGACTTCGACTTCGTTCATATGGCCACCGCGGGCACGTTTGCAGCGGTCGATTCGTTGGATCCAATTATCAACGACTCGGCCACACATTTCGGCCGAAACGGCCACTATTTCGCGCTCAATGTTGGCTCTGAGCTCTTCCAACATCGTCGGCGTGTTGGCATAAACCAATGACTTAACGTAGCCCCACAGAAAATATTCAAGCTGCTTTAAATCGCACGATCAAGGCGGCCAATCGACAGGCCCATGTCTTGAGATAACACGCTCACCATACCTACTCTTCAATAAATCGATTGTAGCGTGTGCTGTGTGGCTTGTGGCACCATCGTGTTGAAAGCACATATCGTCCAAGTCCATATCTTCCAATTCTGGTCAAAAATAGTCGGTGATCATGGCGCGATAACGCTGACCATTCACAGTAACGTGACGATCGTTATCGTCGACGAAAAAATATGGCCCAATAACGCCGCCGGCATGCAAACCGCACCAAACAGTTATTTTTTGTAGATGAAGTGATGATTCATGAAGCACATGTGGGTTTTCACCCGACCAATAACGCATATTTTGCTTATTGACGAATCCATTGAGCCAAAAATGAGCTTCGTCACTGAAGATGATTTTGCGATGAAATTCATCATCTTGGCGCATCTTTTCCAGAACCCAATCGAAAAACGTACGTCGCTTCAAATGATCGATCGGCTTCAATTTTTGAGTCAGCTTGATCTTGTGTGGGTGTAAACTAAGATCCTTAAGCAAAATACGCCATAATGTGGTCTGAGCGATGCCCAATTCTTGAGAACGCCGTGGAATTGACTGATTTGGATCGTTTGCTACGGACGTCTGAACGGCAGCGATATTTTCGACACTTCGACCAACCCGTTGTCCCACTGACACGGCAACATCACACAACGAATATGTAGACTCAAATTTTTGCACTAAACTTGTTATTGCCTGTCTACTAGGGCGAGAATTACGACCGAAAATTGGAGTTAACGCTCTTGAAGTTGCAGTCACCGACTCCGAATATCTGTAGAAAATTTTTATAATTTGCAGCCGTTGCTCGTTAGTGTTATTTACATGATGAAAATGTTGAGCTTACTGAATAAATTGACAGTGACAGTTTGATGATTAGTTAAAGAGTGCGTTCACAAATTAAATTCAAAGTTGTCAAGTCCCTATTGGAAAACCCTATACTTGTGGTTTTAGTTGTGCGGAACCGACCTTTTATTTTTGGTTCGACTGTTTCCAAGATCCTGTAGTACGATGCTTTTGGAAAATGAACTACGTACCGTAAGCTGTAACTTCGGCACAATAGTGAGCCAAGATTGGAACTAGAAAAAGAATTTCGGCAAATATCTTACAGCTGGGATCTTAAATTAGCTCGTAAACGCATCAAAAATTAACGATGGGTTTATGGCAATAAAGGGGATAACTGAACAAGAAATTTGGAATTTTGTACGTGTCTACGACCCGGGATATGCAATAGAAGATCTGAAAAAGATAGGGATAGCAAGGTAGCACATTCCTTTTTCGGTGGAGCGAACGAGCTTGGAGAAAACAAGAAATTGGGTGTAAATTGACAACTCCTGCAAATCACATAGTTTTCTAGCTACTGTGGAAAAGATAAGCACATACAACTTGAGTAAGGATGTCAGTTAGGTGACTTAATTACTTAGGTTTCGGTACAGTCCGGAGTAAATCAGGATTTCAATCATAGAGCCTTGTATTTTCTGACTCAAGATCAGTCAGCTGCCAACAGTGCCGCATTCTAAGATATCTTCACTTGCGTGCACCATCGTTGATACGGCTAAGAATTTAAGGGTTAGAATGGAAGACATTTTGGCTTAAAGCTTAGCTTTCCATTCGCTAAACTTGGCCCAACTATCTCAGACATTAGATTGGTTTACGCCCAACTAGACCAATGTCACTGGCAAAGAAAAGTGAACCTTTGTCAAAACAGCGGCGAATCATATTCGGATCAAGCCCGTTGGCTTAGTTAGTTTGGGCTACTTGGTGTACACCACCTATGAAACAAATTCGACAGATTGAGTTGTATTGAGTAGTACCGATGCCGATGTATAAAACCTGAATAAGCCAACTGCGGCTGGACCTTTTGACCAGAGGTTTTATTAAGAGCCAGACTAGCAAACAGTTCAGCGACAACAAACAGTCTAGGGTTTGCAAATGCCTAATGTTTGCAAAATAGTTTTCCCTTCCATTTCATTGGTGGTACTTCTATTCTCCATCATTGTGAAAAGTACTTCATCTTTGCGTGTGTATTCCAATAGCACTGTGCCTTGTAATTATATTTGTAAGTTTGGATATGGTATATCAGGTCTCCTGAGACTGATCTGCAGATCTTAATCGTTTGAAATCGATTATGGGCCACATAAGTCTTCCATAAATATTGCACAGTGTTTCCGACCTGTAACTGATCAATAGAGAGCACTTGAGAATGCGTCAATACGCCCAATGTTTACGTTGTCAAGTTGCTTTCTACTTGTCCCTATGGATTCGAGTCTGGACAATTCATTAGCTACTTTCCATTTTGTGGTGTTTGAAGTTAGGAAAACGATAATGCCTGAAACGGTTAAGCGTTTCAAGTGTTAATTGGCTGGAGCAGAAGTACTCTAAGGTTAGATTACGAATTCTCATAAATGATAACAGGAGTGCGAATAGGCTTGAGATAGGGTGCAAATATTTTAATATTCTTCAGATTGCGTTTTAACGAAGGAAAAACTCGCAAAGTTTCAATTGCCGAAGACGAGTTGAGACATTTACTTATTGAAAGCAACAAGATTTGCAGCGGACAGTTGGAGCGGGCAGTAATATTCTTTCTGTTATCAGTTGGGATTTTTTAGAAAATTATAGAAAAAGCTGTACGAAGGATGAACAGGGAGTAAACGGTCAAACTAGATCTCATACCTTCCAAGAAATGAATAAAATGTTGGCTTCACATGGCTCACGATTTATTTAAATACTGATCGTTGATCGAATACTCAATCAATGTCAGGAAAGACAACTTTCTTAACTAACTATAGTTAAAGGCAATATTCAAAGAAAATATATAAGCGAGCTCTAGACAATCAACATTGCAACAAATTCAAGGAATTTATTCGGAAGTCAATTCGGCTTTATTGAAAGCAGGTCGACATATGACGCGATTCAAAGTTGACAAATAATCGTGAAGCAACATGATGACGCTTCTGAAGATTTGCATATCGCAAGTCTGTTTTGCAACATTTTTTGGTAAAACACCCAGAGATTCTTAAAATCTTTAAATGTACATGGCATGTATGTTGCGATAGAGGCTCCTCCCGAAGGAGAAAGAAATAAGGACTGATGATGGCATCAGTGTTGAGATCACACCAAACAGTGCTGTTTTGTGGGTGTAATTGAGTCTCATAAGTCTTTTTCGAACTTACCAAACTCCATGGCCAATTTATGAACTCCCGTCGTGAGCAATGTGCTCGTTTCTTTAATGCATGCACCATTTGGATATGATATGGGTGTAGGCCGAGATCTGTTTGCATGATTACATACATAGTGGATGGACAAAGACTTAGCTTTTGCGATCGACACCGATTTGACAATTCGGGATTCTTCAGTACACTTTCACTTACAGGGGCTACGGCACATTAGGTTGAGGCATTGCTGGCTTTGCGTCATGTAGAGTGTAGAATTATGAGGAACGTAAACATATAGCATTTTGGATTTAGAATGTGATCTATTCCCTTATCCTACACCAGCTGTCTCCAGATATCGTGTGATGTTATCTAAATTGCTGACGCACTGCTAGATCCTAAAATCTGTCGATATTGCAGCTGTGAATATTAATCATGTTGACAATGGTATTTAGATTCCATTCCTATATCAGTTGCTTTCTGATAGAGACTTCACAGTGAGAATTTAAAGTCGTCTGGTAATCCCAATTATTTAGGTTCAACGTTCGCTGCATATCAGATAAGAGTCTTAGGGCAGAGAATTTTTTCATGTTCGTTACTTAACCCTAGTGTTGCCTAGTTGTTCTTAAATGTCTTCGATTGTGAACACCGTGCATTCGGTCGGAAAGGTGATGGCCAGCGGTTTTTGGGATGCGCGAGGTGTGATCCACGTTGACTATTTAGAGAAGGGATTTGAAGAAAAAAATGACCACATTTGGAGAAGAAAAAAGTGCTCTTCCACCACGACAACGCTCCGGCTCACAACTTCGCAGTTGCCACAGCCAAATTGGTCGAGTTGAACTACGAATAGTTCTTCCATCCTCCCTATACTCCTCATTTGGCTCCCTGCGACGTATTTTTGTTCTTCCCAAACCTTAAAAGATCGTTCAGCGGAAAGGAGTACGGGTCGAACGTGGAAGTTTGCGCCGCCGCGGAGGAAAATTTAACAGGCCAACAAGAGTCATACTATACAGATGAGTTTAAAAAGTTGCAGCACTGTTGGGAAAAGTGTGTGGAGTTCAAAGTTGTAATATTTCTTAATTTACTCTGTGATCTCAATACCTGGTCACTGCACAGCTTCCTTCGTCGAACGCTCTTTCGGGTTTTTTTGTAAACGCTCTACACTCATTCATGCTTTCAATTAGTTTGCCGGTGGCGTTAGTATTTTTGTTTGCAAAAAGGTAATCAGATCTTATTTTATTTGGCTTAGTTCGAATATTTTTACTTTGTAATCCATGAGGTCTCACTATTAACTTTTATTAAGCTGGCGTCCTGAGCACATACTTTTCGTAAGTCGAGGTGTGTCATTGCATTCCAGAATCCAATTTTCATCTGTATACGATAGGTTAAGGTCATCAACTAATTATATGTTCCTAAATCACAGCCAACCGCCTGATTCTGTTTTCTGAGTCTCTGACTTTGTCTCCATACTACACTTTCATTTTGCAATCTCCATAGAAATAGGACTTATTGCAGAGTCTTCTCATGGTATCATTGGTATCTACTATCTATTTAGCTTTCATGAAATCTTAATTTTTCATCACAACCGGCGTGACAAGCGTGATTGCCTTTCAGATTCAAAAAGCGTGACATCTGGATGAATTCCAGTGCGTTAATACTTGGGCTTCATTGGCCTTCAGTTCCTTACAAACGGTCGTATTGCCATAATCCGCTTATGAGACTATTACTTTAAGTATCTTGTTCTTGAATTCTTGGGTTGTGAATTTGTGGTTGAGCACTTAAAAGATTATGTGTTGTCACTTCACAAGATAGTCGATATCGGTAAAAGAAGAGGGCCTGCCACAGCACCTGCTTTTGTTTTAAAAATATTTTCTCGATTCCTACATCAGTGGTTTCTGTTTCTTCCTACCGATCGCTCTTAATTACTTCAATTTTCAACAAAAGGTAATCCAAACTTTATAGGTATGAAAGACTCTGTGTACCTACTATGATACGTTTCAAGAATCGTTAAAAAGTCTAGACGAGCGTCATGTTCTTGGAAAAAAAAAATAAATTGCTTAGAATGGAAATGTAGCTAAAAGTGTCCAATAAACCCGGAACAACATTCATCACATCTGTCTCAGTGTAAGTGGTTGTTTTTTTATAATCTAATGGCAACTATTCCTCCTCCCAAATTCGTAAATTCATAATTTATGCTCTAAAAAGAAACAAGTATCGATCTATCCAGATATTTAATTACTTTAAGGTACACCCTTTTGCGCAATATGTTCCAAAGATAATTTTCCCTCTAAACCGCAACATTACGACGACTCCAACTTCAACTTGGAGTTCTTTCATTTTCCATTCATCAATCACTCCCATGTTAACAACATCCTGCTGAGCTCTGAATTCCATCAGGCAAAAGATCTGCACGAATTCCGAAAACTACTGCGCACCATATTACACGTACTGCAGGTCCCGATGGATATCAATAACGAGTACTGTCAATAATCCATCAGACATTATGCACATACTCGTATTCGTAACCTTGGTTCCACAATTGAAATAACGATCCATAGGCTAGATCCGAGACCGACTTGGACTTGAGTTCGGCCTCGATGATTTATGAATAAAAACGCAACGAAAATATTACACATAAGATACGAATACGAATATGTGTATATGTAAACACGCAACCCACAATAGTATAAACACTCGCTTCAAGAGAGAAAATTTAAAATTTGCATTGCAAAGCCACACAAAGGAAGATACTGTTGCCAGACTGAGTGGTGTTAAAATATTTTCTGTTGAAATTTTTTCTAAGGAAAAATGTGAAACTGCTTAGTGTACCTACAACAAGTTCTGAATCGGATGGACTAAAATAGACTAAAAAGAAAGAAAACCTATTACAATGTTTCTTACGTACTAGGTGGGGTGAAAAGTAAACTCCTTGGGAATGAAAAAGTTTCTAACTTCTTGATCCCGTCCGAAAAGTAATTTTCCAGAAGGTCTGCAAAATACTCCTCCTTGGCGTCGATATTTTGGGAAGAGATAATAGTCCGAGGGAACCAAACCGGGCGAATACGGTAGATGCGAGAGCAATTGGAGCTGTGAGTCATTGATTTTAGCCGTAGTTGCGATGCTCTTGTGCGCCGGTGCATTGTTTTGCAAAAACAATTTTTTTTCTATTCATGGGAGGCCGCTCCAATAATGCACAGTAATACTCGCTGTTGATGGTTTTTCCTTCTTCGAGGTAGTCCACGAAGAGTATGCCATGAAAATTCTAGTAAACCGACGCCATAACCTTTCCGACCCATCGTGCCTCCCTCGGCCGCTTCGGAACACTCGTGCCGGCTCCAGTCCATTGCCAAACACTCATTCTGTTCTCTGGTGTTCAACAGTTACCAATCGACGCCAAAAGCCCGTCCGATTCCGCATCAGCAAATCCAAACACTCTTTCGAAGTGCTCTCGCGATCGTGTTTTTGGTCAAGAGTGAGTATGCGCGGCACCAAGCGGCAGGATAACTTTTTCATATGCAGAATATTGCCTAAAATATGGCGTGTGCACTCAATACTAATCTTTGTGGTATCTGCTAGCTCGCGTACCTTCACTTTCCGGTCAGCCAACACCATTTCATGTATTTTTTTGACATTGTCCTTTGTAATCGCATCGGAGGGCCTGCCGCTGCGGACTTGATCGGTAGTGGAGTTGCGGCCACCACGAAACTCTCGAAACCAATATTTGACGGTGTAATCTGACGGAGCATTAGCCCCATATTGTTTATCCAACTTTTCTTTTGTTTCCTTCACCGTTTTGCCTCTCAAAAAATAATGTTTTATGAGAGAACGAAAATCGTTTTTGTCCATACTCAACATGATGCCAAACACGTCAATAACAATCAGCTGTCAAAACAAAACTAAAGACAGTATCGTACTGATATTCGGCATATCTGTCTAAATATAAACGGACTTCAAGGCACCATAAGCTTTTTTGCAGTAGCAGCGCATTCTTGCTGTCAAAGAGGTTACTTTTCACTCCACCTTGTATAGATGGGGTATTGTAATCAAGCCTCGCCTAACACTGATTTTAAATTTAACACATTCGAGCGAACGTACAGAACTCCAGGAGAGTATCAATGAACTATAAGCGTCTGAGATTCGATGTGAGAATAATAAATGACATCCGGAAGATAATACCTAGGAGGCAGACATACGAGTATGTACAGACTGTCTTTGTATAGATCATCATTACTAAATTCAGAATCAAGTAAATCAATCTCAACATATCCAGTGGAACCAGAAGGTCAAAGCCCACAAAAGTGAAAATCAAGCGGGCAGGAAACATACAAAAAATTGAGTGGCACTTGTATTGAAGCTACACTTTGTATCATACTCAGAATTCACTTCCCAGGTAACCAGATCAGAATCGATATAAACCAGCTCCAATCACCGCAATTGGAAGTGATCGAAATAATACAGATACGAGGTTGCTAGCTCCAGTTGTGATGACAAATGAGGCAATTTAAAACGCTGTTGTGGTCTCTGAAGGCTTCAAATCGCCTGGAACTGATGACTATAGGTATCTAGCTATACTACAAAAAGTTATAGACCAGCTGTTGGCAACTTACTGCTGAACCTTTTACTAATAGGGTGACAATGGCCTACGTATCGAACGCGTGGTAAATAGTCTGTATTTATCTATAACTTCGTGCGGTTTGCTAAGAGATGGCGTAACTTTTATTATTCCATTGAGACATGCGTTGGAAAGCTACTGTTATTTTACGTCACTTCAGTATATAATAATTCTTTTTCACTCAAATGTGTCGAAATTTGTGCCTGAAAAAGTGTTTTTGCGGGGAGTTCTTCTTCATTACTTTAATATGAAGAAAACTGGTGCAGAAAGTCATCGTATTTTGGTGGAAGTTTATGGTGAACATGCGCTAGCTGAGCGAACGTGCCAAAAGTGGTTTGCACGATTTAAAAGTGATGATTTTGTCTTCGAAGACGACGAACGTCCTGGGCAGCCAAAAAAGTTTGAAGATGAAGAACTGGAAGCATTACTCTAAGAAAATTGTTGCCAAACACAAGAAGAGCTCGCAGAATCTTTGGCTGTCACTCAGGCAGCCTTTTCAAAACGTTTAAAAGCAGGTGGATATATTCAAAAGCAAGGAAATTGGTTTCCACATGAACTCAAGCCGAGAGACGTCGAAAGGCGGTTTTGCATGTCTAAATGCTGCTGGAACGCCACAAAAGGAAGTCATTTTTGCATCGGATTGTTACTGGTGGTTAAAAATGGATCCATTACGACAACCCCAAGCGCAAAAATCAAGCCAAATCAACTGCAATGCCGAATATCCATGGCGCGAAGGTAATGCTCTGTATTTGGTGGGATCAGATGTGTTTGCTGTATTATGAGCTGCTAAAACCGGGTGAAACCATCAATGGACAACGCTACCAAACACAATTAATCCGTTTAAAGAGATCAGTAGCCGAAAAACGCCCGGAATATGCGACGAGACACGAGGCAATAATTTTCCATCATGACAACGCTCGGTCTCACGTTGCTATTCCGGTTGAGAACTATTTGGAAAACAGTGGATGGGAAGTCTTTCCCCACCCGCCTTATAGCCCAGACCTTGCCCCTTCTGATTACCATTTGTTCCGGTCGATGCAGAACGCCCTCACTGAAATACGGTTCACATCAGAGCAGAATATCAAAAATTGGCTTGATTTATTCTTGGTTGCCTAGCCGGCGCAGTTCTTTTGGGATGGGATTCACAAATTGCCAGAAAGATGGGAAAAAGTCATAGCTTCAGAGGGGCAATACTTTGAATAATACTATTGTACATGTTTTTCTTAAATAAACGTTCAAATTTTGAAAAAAAAAACCGCACGAATTAAAATATATACCCAATAGTCAAAGAAATCCGTATGTGTAGGGATCGTTACTACCAAACCCAATTAAGAAATTCTCAAGGTGACCTCAAAAAAAAAAAAAAAAATGGAACACTAATCAGCGGTATTGTAAATATTTTAGATCCTACAGAAGTAGGAAAAATGTTAATTCCGAGCGATTCACCAAACTTTTATTATCCTGCGCCTAGAAATGGTACTACAAATAGTGTTCTATACGGAAATAGCTTCTATATTGAGCCCATTTCGGGTCTCTCATGTGGTTGTGATGATATTTCTAACCTTGTCTTGAAAAAAATTGCCCATAACATAATTGGTATTTAAATACGTCTTTTTAATTTGAGTGTTATAACTGGAATTTTTCCTGAAGAATTGAAATGTGCCTATGTCATGCCTCTTTTTAAAAAGGGAAGTAGAAAGGAAAAAAGTGACTACAGACCGATCTCGTTGTTGCCTTCTATTTCAAAAGTATTTGAGAAAATAGTCAAATGTAGGATGTCGAAATATCTTAAATGTAAAAAGTTTTTTAGTTCGAGCTAATTTGGATTTAGATCAGGCCTTTTCACTGAGGATGCTCTTTTGGAATTTTGTACCTTCATACACAAAAGATTAGATGACAAAAGATTCTGCAGTGGTCTTTTTTGTAGATATAACCAAAACCTTTGGTTCTTTCAAACAGAATGTATAAAGCAGGCTTCCGTGGCTGTATCTATGATTGGTTCGCTTCCTATCTGAAAGACAGAAAACAAAAGGTCAAAATAGGAATCAATCTTAGTAAATCTAAAACGATTGGTATTGGCGTTCCCCAAGGATCTGTTCTTGGGCCTATTCTATTTTTAATTTATATTAATTCCATTTTTGAATTATCTTTGCTGGAAAAGTTCAGGCCTCTGCAGGTGATTTGGGTATGGCCTATCGATCAGTTAGCCCCCTGGACCTAGTACTTGATATAAATCATGACGTTAACTTGCTGAGAATTTGGTTTGCTGCACATAAACTATTAGTTAGTAAAAAAGCTGAAGTCAAGTTCTTTTAACTTTCATCTTAGAACTTTGTGCTCTAACAATATTTTAGAATTGTATTTTGTGTATTATGGAATAAGCTGTTTTGGGCATACCAGAACAAACTTCAGCAACTATCTGTCCTGCAAAAATGTGCAATAAGGAAAGTTTGTAATTCTCCCCGGCTAGAACATTCTATGGAGCTATTTAGGCTCATTAGAGTTCTCCCATTGAGAGGTGGGTACTTGCAAAGTCCAATATCTGACGGTTATGCTTTACGTAGCAATTCCCAATATTATGTCCCAGTTTCTCCTTTTCGCACCACAAGCTTTAGAAACTGTTATTCTATTGTCTCATGCAAATTGCTTAACAAACTCTCTGTTGAACCATAGTAACTCTATCCTCATTTTTGAAAAAAAGTTAAACTTTGGCTTCTTGACTTCGACCATAATTGATGTGCTATGCGGTTTAATTATTTATTTATTTTGTAACTATAACTATCTTTTGCTTTATTTACTTCCATTATTCTCTTAATCATAATTTTATAATTTGCTCACCCCACAATGAATTCTTAACTGAAATGACATTAGCTCTATTTTTTTTTCTCTTGAAATACAAATGCCACTAACTATTCTTCTCTTAGTTGTTAGTTAAGTTCAGTCTTATAATTAATTGTACGTAATTGAGAATAAAGAATTCAAAAAAAAAAAAAAATCCACGATTTGTGCACCAAAAATGGGTTTTCGGTAAGTAAATCCCCTCAAAACTAAGGTTGTTCTTTTCACGGGACGGAGGACGGCTTTCTGGTAATATAAGGTAGCTTTTGGCAAGTTATGAGGCTTGGTTCTGTACGGCTCCGATAGGACCATATTTATTCCATACGTTAGCTGTTTGGTGAAATAAAATTTCACAGTAATAGGTCACTTATCCAAAGAACGGTTTGTTTCGAAACTTTCCTTCTCCCATTGTTGATTCTATGGGCGACGGTCTCAAGGACATCTATTTAAACAGAACTAATTGTTGGTACTTTCTGCATTAGGAAATAGAGTAGGCACTGAGAGGTGTCAACTTGGCGTTGTCCAGTGTTGTAACTGTTTCCTACATAGAAATTGTGCTTATATTACCCCCAAGTGCTAAAAATCGGGTACTGGTTGATGTCCATCCGGACTCAACTTGCTAAACTTAAAAGCGCGAGAGCTGACCAATAGGCAAAAATAGTTGCGCTTGAAACGGGACAGATGATGATTTCCCCGAAATGAAACAAATGAGAAATTATCCGAGTTACTCCGGCATATGGTATTTGTAGCTCAGGCCTGTAAGGATTTCAGAGATAAAGTCAGGGTCTTGGAAAAGAGATGATGGCGGATGAGCCCTTACTGGTTACTGGGTTATTGAGTTTGGTCTAACCGGACTCACATTGGAACTAGGCCTACATTTTTACTAAAATATTTTAGTAAATTTTATGAATCCCTCCTCTTTAGAGAATGTGATGATTATTGGAGACTTTAACGCGAGATATGAAAATCCTTCTACAATGTCGAACTTTGTTAGAAGATCAAAGAAACTCAAAAGATGAAATCTTCAATCGTACTCGAAGATTATTGATTATTGATTACTAATTTTTTTTAATGACTTCGGCCTATTCGTGGTAAATGGGACCTCTAAAAAAGTACCGTGTGGTGAGCTTACATTTATAAGCGGCCAGGGGCAGTCTGTTATTGACTTTTGTACAATATCCGGGAAGTGGCTTAATGTGTTCGACGACTTTTCAGTCAGCCTAGCCAAGCTGACTTTTCAGTCAGCACATTTTCCGATAAAAGTTTAAGTTCACATTGACATAACTGCTCAGCAAAGAAACTCGAATAATTATTTCAAACTTAGGTGGATGGGGAGCAATGCTTCTCAGTTCAAAGCACTTTTAAATCGTAACTGCCTTTTTCTCCCCCCCCCCAATCGTCATATACTGTGGAACATATTTGTGATAAAATAGTAGAAGCCATAAAAATTTAAGTCTATACCCGTTAACAACTGGTTTGAGAATGATTGCAGAAAGTTGCGCAAACTGTCTTTCGTGTATCTGAAACTCTATAAAAATATATAAATATTGTTGAAAAAAAAATTAACTACCTCAAAAATCTGGCAGCGAAATTAGGTAACTGCAAAAATTTGGATCATTTTGGATGCACGCTCGTGAACTAGGTGTACGTTGTCAAAGGACGAAGAACGCTCTCGATGCTGAAACACTAGCAGAACATTAACGGTGGATGAGAACCGTCTTACCTTTGATTACGCATTGCCCAATGTTTGTATTAGTGAACTTGATGCCCCAATTTCCCTCACTGAGTATGAAGTAATTTTTAAGAAAATGAAAAACAATAAGGCACCAGGCATTGACGGAATCCCGGTTGAATTTTTCAAAAACTGCACTCTAGAACTGAAAAATTATCTTTTTCGTTTCTTTAATAGACTCTATGGTGATGCATGTATCCCCAGTAGTGTCAACAAAGCAGTTATTTTTGCTATTTTGAAGAAAGGTGATGCAAACTTCGCAGAGAACTATAGGGGTATTTCATCCTTTCCAAATGGATGGAAGTGAACAATCGTCTTAGCAGTCGATTGAATAGGCAGGCTTAAATTTACAAACTATCATGTCTAGGTTTGTCGCGTAAAATTCTGGTGATGTATTTAAATTTTCTTTCCCTATCGAAGGCAACTGTTTGAAATGGATCCGAGTTCTCTAACTGGTTTGTAATAACAGCCGGTGTTCCTAAAGGATGTATCCTAAGTCCCCTTATTTTTGCCCTGTCCATCGATGAAATCAGTCCCTTTTTGCCAATATATTGGTGAAAGTCTTGCTATATGCTGATGATTTGGTTTTGCTCGCTGACAATCCGTTCACATTGCAAACTAACAGACTCCTGTCTTTTTGTGAGACTTGGGGCCTTCATATTAACGCCCAAAAGACGAAGGCACTTATTTTTGAAGCCTTCCAGACTACCAGAAGAGAATTGGTTGTGGAGGTTGTTCAGTAGTTTAAGTACCTGGGTGTCTTATTGATATACAACCTTAAGCATTCTATTAATAAATATAATGAGGCCAAACTCGCTCTGAATATGATGTGGCCTAAGTTTTTCGCAAATCAAAATATTGATCTGACTTCTAAATATCGAGTCTTCAATGCGACTGTTAATGCCTGCATGTGTTATGGGGTCCAAGTTTCCGGATTTATAGTCTTCGAAGCCTTCGAAGTAGTTCACAGGCAGTTTTTCAAGCGCTTTTTCCGTCTCCGAAACTCAATACCGAATTACGCTATCAACATCGAGTCAGGTATTACGCTCATCAGCGAACGCAAACTATACCATCTTGATCAAAATGTTCCCGGCGTACCATCGTGTGGCGCTCCCATTGTTCCGATTTGAGTTCTGTTTTTTTTTTTCTTAAGTTGGTACATCTGTTGTTGACATTCCTCTCTGTGTGTGTGTGTTGGCGATTTTTTACAATTTTAGAAATGGATTTAAATTTGCAACAACGAACTTGTATTGAATTTTGCGTAAAAAATGGATTTAATGGTGCGCGAACGTTGGAAATGTTGGAAAAGTGTTTCGGCAACGATTCTCTAAAGAAAACGGTCGTTTACCAGTGGCACGAGCGGTTCAAAAGTGGTCGTGATTCAATCGAAGATGATGAACGCAGTAGCAGACCATCGACATCTAAAACCGAAGAAAATGATGAAGTAACAGATATGTTGGTCAATAACCGCAAATTAACCATCAGAGGGAGATGGTCTTGGATCCGTTTAAGACATTTTGGTTAATGATTTGGGCTTTCGTCGTGTAGCAGCAAAGTTGGTGACAAAAGACCTCAATTTCATTTAAAAGAGATGATTTGCGAGGCTGAATCCGATCCCACATTCATCAAAAAGATCATTGCTGGAGACGAGACGTGGGCTTATGAGTACGACACGCAATCCAGACATAGGCAAGTGAATGGCGTTCACCAAATGAGCCGAGACCAAAAAAAAAAACACGTCGTTTTCAGTCAAAAAAGAAGGCAATGCTCACGGTTTTCATGGATTACAACGGTGTAGTGCATCATGAATTTTTGCCAGAAGGCCAAACAGTAAACAGAGTATTATTTAGGAGTTATGAGACGTTTTTTCGAGGATTGGATTAAGCACTGCCATATATTAAGTGTGTTGCAGTCGACAGGGATTACTTTAAAGGGAACAATATACACCCTGACTGACTCGAACTGCAACCAACTTCAGACTGATATAATTTCCAAACCGATCATTACTGTGAGCTCAAATTTTGACACATGACAGATAATTTTATTATTTACAAGCCTTTTAAACGATTTGAGTTTTAGTTGTGTTGTGTTTTTATCCGCGATGGAATTCAAACGTGATATCGTGATTGCTTTATATTTGGCTGGAAAATTACAAGTAGCTATCGTTAGAGCCCTCCAGCACCCCAAAGTGAATAAATCATTTATGTCTCGAACAATAGCTCGTTACCGTGATGCAAAACGCCATGGAAGTGGGCATAAAAAAACAGCAACATCGGCAGAAATGGTTCGGAAAGTGAAGGCTTGAATTGAGCGAAATCCGCGTCGAAGTGGAAGCAAAATGGCTCGTGAGCTCAACATATCGTTGGAACGGATGCAACACATACTGAAAAATGAGCTTGACCTCAAGCCATTGAAGTTCCAAAAAACACACGATCTTACACTGCAACAGAAAAAAGTTTGAGCCGAAAGAGCGAATGAGTTGCTACGCTTGCTTGAAAGTGGTGAGTTGCCGAATTCGGTTTTTTCCGATGAGTCGCCATTTGTTATCGAGCAATATGTCAACAAACAAGATGACAGAGTTTACTTGCCAGAGAGGTCCTTCAAAAATTTCCACCTTCGGACGGCCACAAGAAAGCAGGCAGCACCGATTGTGATGGTTTGGGCCGTCATAACCGCCGATGGTCGCTCTCTTCTCGTCGTTTTGGACCGTGGCGTCAAAATTAATGCGATCGTATACCGTGAAACTGTCTTAGAGAGAGTACTGAAGCCTTAGCCAAACAATCATTTCGGTCAGAGACCATGGACATTTCAACAAGACTCGATACCGTATCACAAAGCGCGCGTCAACCAAGATTGGTTAAAAAACAATGTTCCACACTTCATTTCTTCGACAAAATGGATTGCAAATTCTCCGGATGCAAATCCGTTGGATTTTTCTGTCTGGGGTATTTTGAAGGCAAAGGTTTGCACTAATAAATACCAAAGTTTGGACCACCTCAAACAAGCACTTCGCCGGGAATGGGCCAAAATACCGCAGAGCCACTTGCGTGTAGCGTGCGATGCTTTCTTCGGCCGTCTCAAGACCATTATTCGCGCCAAAGGTAGACATATTGAAAACTACTGATGCAATTTGAAAATTGATGTATTTTCCAACATTTTTTGCTTTGGCACAATAAAATTTATCAAAAAATAAAAAAAATTATAGCATTTTAAAAAGTTACAGTTCGAGTCAGTCACCCTGTAGATTTAGATGAATAAACTTGTATTTTTAATTTTCTGAATAAACTTTTTGATCAAGGTAGTATAACAAGAATAATGAAAAGGAACAATAGTGTCCTACACAGAT
Source organism: Volucella inanis (assembly GCA_907269105.1). Lineage (NCBI taxonomy): Eukaryota > Metazoa > Arthropoda > Insecta > Diptera > Syrphidae > Volucella > Volucella inanis. The sequence goes on along the minus strand of OU026153.1, from coordinate 203,350,725 downwards.
CCATCTTGCTGAAATTTCTTAGTACAAATGCCATGCCATTTCAAGAATGGAACCAGATAGCAGCATCCCACGACACAGTTCTCTCTTGTTTAATGTTGAGCTATGGCAAGACATGTTTGTATAGTATATACTACTATACTACTAGTATATACTACTATAGTATAATCTACATCCACAAATGTTTACACATACTTAAACCACCAGCTATTTTAGCAAAGAGTTCTCATCCAAAGTAATTGGTAGTGTCTTTAAAACCAGAGTCGAAATTTTGAACTTGAACCTTATACCCCACTGAGACGATCTGCAAAAAATTTGTGGGCTATGCAACAGAAGGGAAAACGAAGATATGTACCACTTCTTTGCCGTTTGTCTTATTTTACAATAAATTCGAAGGTTACACTTCCAAGAAAGTCAGATATCTTTGCAGCGTTTTTATGAAATTTTCAATGGAACAGAAGGATGGTTCTTACCTACCGTAAAAGCTTTCTGTAATTATCTCAGTTATTCACTCAGACACTTCAATTTAACTTTGTAATTTTATGTTTCAATTAAAATGGTTATATTATGCCACTTTGCTAGTTATCTCTCTAATTGCGTCCAAGCTATTAGTTTTATTAAAAATTTATTACTAAAAATTTACATTTGCATATATTTGTATAAAAAAACTTTTTTTTTTCAATGTCTCTTCCATGCCATTATTCTTGTAAGTTGCTGTGTAAACCCTTAAAACGAAATAAAGAATTTATAATAATAACAATAATAAAATTGTCCTCTGCGATTTTAATGCAAAACTAGGTAGAGAGGATATCTTTGGTAGTACTCTCGGAAGATATAGCCTGAACGACACAACCTCCGATAATGGATACATGCTAGTCGACTTAGTGGCGGGGCGAAGGATCCTTGTACAATAGCTAGCGCATCTCGATATTCATAAGGTGACTTGGGATCGACGCAAGGCATTAGGGACTTAGACTATTCTTTTTTCGTACCAAGGTACAGTTGCGGATACCTCGAAATTCGCAAAAGCAAGATAATATTATCAGGAAGTTCGACGTCCGCAATAGATTGCTAAATCCTCTTCCTATCTAGTCGCTCTTAATTACTTAACAGGTCATATGGCGCCAGGATTAAGTATTTAAGAACAGCGGCAACATTGAGAAAGAGGCATCAGATATACCCCGTCTGATGTACTGGGTTTAACCCGGCCACCACAAAGAAACCGCTGGTTTGACGACGAGTGCCGGCAATCACATGCAGCTAAGTAAGAGTCATATAAAGCGGAACTGAAGGACAAGAGCTACCCATGAGCTCTACAAGCAGAAATGGAGAGAGACAAATACCGACGAACAAGAGAACATAGTAGTAGAGCCGCAGTCGATGCTATGAACTTTGAAAGAGTATTTCTGTTTACTGTATAACGGTGATGACGAACCAAATACCGCAGTCAGGCAGAATGAACCTTTCAACCTGGACGATGTTTTATAAACGAAAAATTCCATGTACCTGACCTGGATAAAGTGAAGATAGCCATATCTAAGCTTAAGTCCAACAAAGCTGCTGAAGTGGATGGCCTGACTTCCGAGCTCTTCAAAGTTGCAGGCGATGATTTGGTAAAATATGGTATGGTTGAAGGAGAGTACGCCCGATGAATGGAATATCAGTATTGTTTGCGAATCTTCAAGAAAGGATTTCCTCTGAACTTCGTCAACTACTGAGGCATAAGGCTTCTTAACATCGCCTACAAGATCCAATCAACTTAAAGCCGTTTTGGAACAACTTGATTCATACTATAGCAGATCTAGGAAAAAACTCATGATCTCCAAATCGATACACACCAATTATTCATTGATTTTAGGACAGCGTATGACAGCATCTATAGAGACGAGCTATACAGAGCAATGTCTAATTTTGACATTGAAAATTCTTTGGGTGATTTTTGGTCCCGTCTGCATAGGTAGTGATGAGGATATACGACTAACCCTACGGGCTGTACACCGACATCGATTTAGCCAGAAGGGTAAAAATCTTCGAATTCGCCCCTGAATCGCAGTAGAGGAAAACCGCTAGTAAGGTGGCCCACGCAAGTGGAAACAGACTTCTACCAACTTAGCGTGCGAAACTGGAGCCAGCCGACTAAAGATTGAGCTGACTAGAGACGCTTGTTTGTTGAGGCTTAGGTCCACCTCGGACTGTAGCGCTGCCTTAAGTAAATAAATACAAATGCAAGTGGCTTTCCCAGCACACAAGATCCGGCTGAAACTAGTACTGCAACAATCACAAGTTTTAGTTCTGATGGACGGAACTTGGACGTCGCTGATGAGACAGGCGCACTTATAAGGATGCTGCTATTTCCTCTCTGGTGCTTTGAAATATGTTAAGAATGCTGGCAATGACAATAGTCCGAACAACGCTGAGAGCAAACATTATGTCGCTCAACTGTGCGAAGTGAAGTCGTGTCTTTATTGATGGTTTCAAAACAGATTTAGAAATTGGCACTGTTGTCTTTTTGAAGGACGTCAACCTTAGACTTTCTTAGATGGTCGCAACAGGTTGTGTATTCCACAGTCCAAGTGTGGAGTTAAATTTTTCAGTTTGCTTGATGTAGCCACATGCTTACCTTGTTGAACATTAGTTTACTAATCTCCTCCTCAAAATATCGCTTTTGTTCTGATATTATAAAAAATACAAATGAATACCCTATTCCATTTCATCTCCGCAGGTTGCGGTTGTCTGTTAATTCCGATGTCTGCCTAATGTTCATAATAGTTGCAGAAAGCAGATGCGTGGAATTGTGATAGCCTTAGTAAGTTCCACTTTTGCAATTGCTTGAGCTAGATTGCTATTTCTAGATTTCAGCTGATGAATTCTGACTCTTTTAGCTAAGTCTTTTCCGCTGTACATCCCGTACATACAGGTCCGATCATCTAAGTTCATCTCTTCCATGTCTGCGAAATAGAGAAAGGCTGGCACCGTCATGTTTTATAGAGCGGTGTTGTGTTGTCCGAGAAAGGGCTCTGCCGGTCAATTCCTTTGAGCAAAAAGAAAAAAACACTTATAGAGATCTCTAAGGAGTTGTCATTGTTACCAAAACTTAAACTACTTAAACTGCGAAGCCTAAGTAGATACAGTTCTTGACTACATTAAATTTGTACCGATAGCGATAGTAAAGCAGGTGCTTCGTTATTCCCTCTTTTTAAGCCATTTTCACTGTCTCACAAACAGCTCCCTGTGTTGTGTAAATAAAGTGTATTTCATCCAAGCAGTTGTACAGACTGTTAAAAAATTGTGCCATGATACTTCAGTGTTATGGTAAAGGAATCGCATCGTAAATGACGATAGCCTTGCCGGCAGTATATTTGATATCTAAAGTTTCAGTAAAATCGTTTCCGTTCACTACGAAGCAGTGAGCTTTCTCTATGATAAGCCTCAAGGGCTGAAAAAGTTTAACATTAGTGCCAAAACCGAACATAGGGAATGGGTGTCAATTTGGAATTTCAGGGTCTTTTCCAAGATCTGTCGTAAAAAATTGGTCAATGGTGGACTTTTCGGACTAAAGGCCCTGAGTAGAGCTAATCCGTTGATTAACAAAATTTTTTGGGCAATAATGACAAAGAAGATCTTCTGATGATATTGAAGAGACTGATAATGCTTTGGGGGCCTCCTTTCTTCAATATTGTCAATATGTCTGGGTTACTTTCGTCCCAATGTATTTTAAAAATGATTTGGTGATAGTTTGGCAGCTATGTACCCAGTATAGGTAGCATAATTCTACTTAGTTTGGACATGGCTATCTTGTAGAGATCAGAGCAAGATAGCCAAATGCTTCGTTTTGTGTGCTAGCGTTTAATAGTGTGCAGAAATGGTAATTCGATATCCACAGCTAGGGGGTGGCCGTGGTGTAGTGGTATATGCATAGACTCCGCAAGCAGAGTGTCACGGGTTCGAATCCCGTGCGAGGAAATTCTTTAAAAAAGTCTTTTCATTGAATTTGTATGTAGTTATATGTAAGCCCGTCGGCGTCAACTCTGATATGAAGGCATAACACTGATGTTGGAGTGGTTTCTAGCTGGGCTAAATGTAACGAACTAACAACTAGCACGTAATAAGACCCACTGGTTGAGGATGATCTGGCTCGTCCCGTCCAGTTTGACAACCACCTCAGGGAAAAATATCGAAACCTAATACACCTGAGTTCAAACTACTACACAACCCGCCCGCGCCCTGAAAAAAAGCCAGTAAAAGGGCATTCATATCCCCTTGGTGTGCGCGCGGGATTATAAAAAAAAAAAATAATAATCTCACACTGGGTTATCTCGTTTATTGTTTCAGGTCTCCGTTTGTTTTGTGTTGAACTGCCGCGTTCTGATCACAGTTTTGACCGTCTTCCTGCTATAAGACCTTTTAATTTCCTTGGCTCGCACTTTTTATGCTTTTTTTTTTCGCCTTCTGAGAAGCGGATGCTCTTCCTCATCTTTGGTTTTTGTCCGCAGAGCTCACGAGCTACTCTGATCCTCTTTTGCATCGCCGCTCTACAAGCTTCTGTTTCTCTGCATTTGCACCTGTACTTATTGTAAAACCACGAATTTCGTAGTAGTAGTCTGGATAAATCTATCATATAAGAAGCGGCATCTCAGATGACTTGTTGTCAGCATTATCCTGACAAAATGCTAACGGCCCTGGACGTCCAACGAGGTTAATGAACACTAAATCGGCATGTAGGCTCGGCATTTAGTAGAGCTACCTAAACTAATTTGGATTTTCGGGGCTTGGCTTAGTAGTCGTGCTGCGAGTTGGGAAGTCAACTGCTCTATTCCAGAAACGATGTATCACTTTGTATTCCTTTTGTAATATGGAATACAAAATTGGTAGTGGTAGGTTAGGAGTGACGAATTTAGCCAGTATACTTGAATTACAAATTTAAGGCTGAAGGCACTGGGCCTTGTTTTATTCGCTAACTATCATAGGATCTGAAATATGGATATAAAAGGCGATTCCACAGGGTTTTTACTAAGTTAACTTCCAAGCCAAATCTAGCTGAAGGCTTAGCTTATGTCAGATTAGGGTGGTCCTCATTTGAGGTGTGCTTAGATCAGTTGTAGGTCTATTGTGATACTGCTCGGAGGGCGTGAAAGGGCGATGAACTGCCAACTCCTGGATAAAGATTTCTTGATAAACTTCTCAAGGTTGGTAGCCTTTATAGAGCGAACATCAATAAGATAACGGAGATGGTAAATACGAAGGGATTGCGATCTTATACTGCTTTGGGCAAAAAACATTTTATTTTTCAACATAATCTCTTTTTTGTTCGATTCACTTCGGTCAATCTTTCTCCAATTTGTTGACGCCATCTAAATAATATCATTTCTCGAGGTCCTTAAAATAGGCATTTGTTTCATCGGTGACGTTTTCATTCTAAATCTCTTACTACCGAGCAATTTCATGGATAGTTGCTTTATCTGGAAAATATGCTGGATGAGGGAGCAATTTGTAACCTTATTCATGCAATTTTGCAGACTTGTGCCCTGGTCCGTTGTCCCGGTAGAAGAGAAATTTTTTCCTCGCCAAATGCGGTTATTTTTGTTTCAAATCGGCGTTGAATCGATCCAACAGCTCTACATAATTGACACCAGTGATCGTTTTTCCATGTTCAGGGTAACCTGAACCGACCTTGTTGGCCGACAGACGCACCTTCGGTTTCGATTCATCAGGAGAAATTCACTGTCTCGTCTGTTCCTTGGTATCAGGTGTATTGTGATGAATATGTTTCGTCCACGGTTACGAAACGGCATAAAAACTCGTTCAGATCGCCAAGCACTTCTTTAAAATTATAAAATCATTGCGTTTGTTGTTAATTGTGAGTAAACGCGGCATATCCAAATGTTTTTGCAGAACTTTATCGACCAATTCTGGTATTGTGTCCTCAATTGGGCGACAAGAACTCTCTGCGACACCTGCGCTGGTACGACCACACCGAAATTGAATAAACCAGTGGCGGATAGATCCAATCGATGGTGAACAGTCTCCATAAAAGTTTTCAAACTTATGTTTGGTTTGCGTGATGGTTTTTTTGCGCAAAAAATAATGTTTAATGAGCACATAAAATTCACTCTCCCATTTTTACGAAAATAGGTGTCTGTTTCAAATGACAGTCACAACAAAACTATTTCACAGATCTGTCTGAAAATTTGGGTGTGTCCTTTTGAAAGATGCTTCTTGACAAGCAAAATGTTGGATTTGAGGTGGTACCGTTATCTGTTTTAATTTTCAGGGACTTATTGACTTATTGAATAGCACAAAACTTTTCTGTTCCTCTTCATCGCTGTAAGTTCTTCAGAAATACTCAGCCGTTACGCGTAACTTAAAATAGCATAGTACCTTGTAATTATGTTTGTAATTTGATGTATATCAGCGGAATCAGCGTTTCGGGGGCACAGATGCATAGCGAAGGGTTTATGGGTAGTAAATATTGCGAAGTTTAAAGAGTCGCCGTTGGACAGGTTCTTAATGCACCGATGAAGCTTATGCAGGCAGTTATTTAATTGATAAAGGTCTTCTTCTTTTCAGTACAGGAAATCCGACTCTTAGGCCACAAGAAAGACTTGAGCGAGCTTGGGATAGATCGGTCTTAGCCAAAGCGGTTACCGCATAAGGTGCATCTCTGCTTGTACGTAGATTATTTCTAGGACAAGGCTCTACTCAAATGATACTGCCAAGAGACATGTATAGCAAATTTACTCATTAGAATGTCATGACAACACCCTCACACGATAAGCGATTGGACTAATGAAAGAAAGCTGCCGCGTGGCAGAGGACCTTTTTTAAGATATCTTCATCGGTACTCTTCAGTAAGAAATCTACTTCATATTGGTTCAAAAGACAAAGATCGATAGAAGTGTCGCTAGTCTATGTTTCATCGATCCTGAATAATGAGTGTTCGGCGACGTTGATTGAAACGACAACCTGACATATTTTCAATTTTTCGAGTTTGGTTTTTGTTCAAAAAAATTCTTTAAAATTGTCTGCCAACTACATCTGGCAATCCCTACAATACTACAGAGCAGACATAAAGAAAAAAGAAAACAGAAACAATTGTGAAATGAAAATAAGAGAAAAAGATGAACTTCATGGTCATTCCGTCATAATGCCACTCAATTTCGAGACGATCTCAAGTTGTGTTCATCTCGGCAATATAAACCCAGACTTGGACAATGGTCTTGATAAGATGAGGAGTCGAGGGTTTGAAGAGTTCCGTTGAGAAGACGAAAAGACGATAAAGTTGAAGTTGGAGATGATGATGATGACGATGATGATACTCAAGTACTGCACTGGGTGGGTACTATTTGCTTTACGCGTTGATGTTTTAAAGTTCCATCTAGAGGCTGAAAGATCACCAAACGATCACTTGAGATAGTGAACCCAAGCAAACGAAGAAGTTTGAATTTCTTCTACACTCTCCATCTCCTTCATCAAGGGGTTCAAAAATAAACATACAAAAATATAGAAACAAAAACAAAAAGAACCACTGCCCCAGGAGATGACGAGACCTTGCAAACAAACAGACCGTGCAACCAGGGCTTAGGCGACGCAGGAAATGGAACGAGATGATTGATTGATGATTTGCAGATGTCCACCAGATATACCCGTAGGTTGTGAGGAGAACATGGAGGAGGATGATGACGATGACTGTCGACTACGATGGCAAAGGCAATGAAAAGAATCTGCATATCCGTCGATTATGGAGCTCTTTTTATTCGCATGCAACAATTGTGTATCTGTACATACACACAACGAATTGCTGTTACAAGTTAAACTCAGTTTAAGTGGGCTTGGGTATGGGTAGTCTTTCGGTCTTTTTGTCTTTTTGTCTTTTGCTCTTTTGAAGAAGTCAGAAACAGAAACAGACGTTATGGAATCGTGCTGAAGGATGTTTACGTTTTGTTTTCGATTTATTTTCTTTGGTTGTTGTCTTCAAGTTGGGGTAGGCAGTCGCTTTGCATGAATTATCGAATTAAGTGCACCGAATTGTGAGATAAACGTTCTCGAAATTGATTATGGATGAGAACGATTACAGATACACATATTCGTTATAAGTCTAAGTTTGGCTTATGGAAAATATGGTCACAAAATCCATAGCCACTCGTGTGTTCTTTTTTGGGAGCTTGCTTATATTATTTTGACGGAAGTCGCTATCTGCTTTTAAATCAGGTAACAGCCTCTTATCGGCAGAAGTCCCATTTTAGTTCATTACAACCGGTCCAAGTTTATAGAAAGCATAATTCAAGATTACGGAAGACTTGGTAGACCAAGTTGTCATTTGATCGGGATATACAATAACACATCAGACTGGAGGTGGAAATTTTAAGAATTTGGTGGAATTTGAACTCAAGTGCGTAGGCCAGTTCGATACAGTTTTGGACAAAAGATTAGTTAAGGACCCTTTTTAAGAGTGTGTGCCCTTTAAAATGAAGTGTTCTGTGGTACATTAACTCTACGGAGTGTATTTGAATACTTTCTGCATATCTTTTAGCCCTGATTTTCTCTGAGATCTATTAAAATGCGAATGTCTGATGGGTTGTTAATTTGTTTTGGGCTATGAATGCACTGAAAAAGAACAATTTACTTAGACTTTAATACAGGGGACACTGAAGGATTTGGTGTATAATGTTAGAGTGTCTGATTCCTTCACTTACGACCAACTTATCTCTTCTGACCACTGGTATACGCTATCTCCTACTCTTATGACTATGTTTGTATCGTCATGATTTCTTGCTAATCTAGGCAAGCTTTTGCTCACTCTATGTCAAACTAAACTAGGTTGTGTTTGTCGCGTTTTGTCAATACTACTACTGGTCTTCAGGATCAAATGTTGATTGTACTTAAGTAACTGTAAACTTTTCATTGTATACATTCTGATTGATGCCATACTTGAATGTTAGAGGCATGTCATACGAGTAGATACATCGATTGCATCATTATCAATCTACCAACGATTTTATGGTCTGGGGAACCATATTGTAAATTTTTAAGTGCCGAAAACATGTGTTGGGAGCGATGATCCATGCTACACTGCAAATATGATCATTTCGTGTCCGAGTGCAGGCAGTTTTCTTCTTTCCAATTTGGATATTGTCCTCGTCAAGTATGATTTATGATATTGAGTTTAAGATAAACTCATCTCCGGGAGATCTTTAAATCACTTTTTGGTCAAGTTATGTTTCTTCGCTGTAAGGAATTGCATTTTTGCAGATTTAAGATAGAGAGCGTTCGTCCACGTTGCTTAAAGTCGGGCTTGCTTGCCTACTTTTTTTTACTGAAGCACATAAAAAAAACCGCTGATAATACCGTAGTATCAGACCAGGTTCTCCCCAAGTTTTTCGCCTATACAAAGTGAACATATTTTTCATTTTTTTTTCCGAAACGTGAGCTTAGATTTTATATATGCTCACAGCCCGCGCTCTTTGCAAGCATTTTAAGGATACTTAAATCCCTGGAGCTGCTAAAGAAGTATTTGTTAAAATGTTCAGGCAGAGAGGTTTCTCGCCTCAGTTAACATACGTCTTTCTTAATGTATTAGCAAAACACCAACGCCAAAAGGAATATATATTTCCTATTTTCAGTATAACGGCTAGGAACCGAATTCAGTAGTTTGGCGTAGTAGTCAACGAATTCAACCGGTGCTGGGTAAACAAATTTAGTTTCATGTGTGTCGATCAACAATGGGAAGTGGAACCCTTAGGGTGAAGTCACCACGTGGGAAACTTTTGAATGATTGAGCAAGTCTGTTTCGGAAACCCTACCTCTGGAAACTAAGACTTTTCTGGGTTTCGGAATATACTCAGAACGCTGGATTGAAAAGTGGAAAATTTATTCTCATAATGAGAGAAATAATCGAAAAAACAAGGACGGCTCACAAAAAAGTGCAAATATGAGACTACCACTCTGATAATCATCCATTTTGTGTACTCCGATCAACCTTCAAAAGGAGTCTTTCCGTGTTGAATACAAAACTTTACATAATATCCATACAGGAACCATGGGTGTGGAGTAAATGCATTTGTGGTTTCGGATGTTTAAGGAGTTTCACACCACTATGTGAGGAGCGATTGGAAAGGCTAAGAACTTTAGAACACACGCTCACCATCTAAACTTGGGCAATTTTGCAACAAAAATTTAGTTCTTGCAGACTTAACCTGTGAAAGGAACGGAGAATGGCATCTGGTTGATTCGTTATTGCTACTACTATCGAAGGCGGTAACCGCAGTCATTGAATACTGTGATTCCAGGAAGATGGGACTTGTCATATACTGCGATGTTAATACTTACTATGGCAGGAGTTAATGCAACGTGAGAGGTAATCATCTCCTGGATACTTTACTATTGTTTGACTATTGTCTGTTCCGTGAGGCAGAAAAGTATTACCGGAGATCTCTATAGTATGTCAGATCATAGCTACATCGAATTAGAATCGGATGCTAGGTCTTGAATAAGACTAATCCGCAGAAAACCAACTGGACATGATTTAACGAGGAGCTCGGCAAGTACAACAGTGCTCCCCCTAACCTCTGGGCAAAACAAAATCTAGAGGATCTGTTCAGAATATGAACGGTACTCTCATCAGATAGAAAGCCAGTGGCTTAAAACTAATTTGAAGAAAGACTGGAATCCTTAAAGATCGAAGCTAAAATAATGTAACAACTTCATACGAACTTCGAAGAAGGCTTCTTATAAAGTATTTTGCCAAAAGAACGAAAATGTCGATGAAACCAGTAGCTGGTCAAAGTCCTCAAAAATCTGATGGCAGCCACTCATCCACTGATGCTCACTTCCTAGGTAACCTAATCAGAATGACCTCATAACCAGCTCTTATTACCGAAGCTACGAACATGCCGTAGATGATGTATCTCATCGGTTGTGATGGATAAGGCCACTAAACATGATGTTGCTTCCTTTGATGACTTCAAGCCGCCTGGCACTGACGGCATATATCCAGAAAGGTTACAAAATCAGCGGCTGGTAACTCTGAGGAGAATCTTCAGTTTCAGATTTTCAGTTAATCCTCTCAGAACTGAGGTTTTTTTCTTTACAAGAAGGAGGAAGCTATCTGGTCTGACTCAACTAGTGCTTAAAGGTATTCAATTCTCGAAAGAAGCTAAATATTTAAGTGTCATTCTGGACGTTTGTTGCTTCTGTGGACTAAATATGTTGCTATCGCCAAGACATGGGGCCTGTCATCGAGACTGGTTCTCTGGACCTACATGGCTATGATTAGGCTAATTACTTATATTCTACACCTCGTTTTTTTTTATGTCATTACTGCTTCTACCAGATTCAAAAGAGCAGACTCTTCGGCTGCATTTAGGCTTTCTCTAGCACGCCTGGTTCTCATTGATAATCTTCCTACCCCTGATATTCCTATTACAGGCTGCATTCTTGAAGCCGTTTGCATTTAAAAAGAAGTGGTCTTTGGATAACACGCATTATAGCTTTAATGATCTTGCGCGTGGAATGTTTTGATTCTGGTATTATGGACATGCCTCTGACGCAATGACACTAGAATTCCTGTTTTAGAAAAAATGTGAAATTGACTTTCTCTGTGCCCATGACTGGTTTTGGCCAGGATCTGAGCCAGAAAAGGACTGTAGCCGGGACTTGTCGAATGGCTCAAAATTCGGTATAGGGTACGGCGCTGATGTCTTTCTGTGGGACGACAACGTAAGATTTCATTCCTCGTTAGGAATGAATATGTTAATGAACCATATTGCGAAGAATCAGTGCGCTTAGAGCGTTTTTTAACCCTTTTCCAGGTCGGAATAATTGCTCTCGTAAATGCACCAATAATAGCTCGCTGTATCCTAACAATGATGACAATAACCTCAGAGTTCTTCAAGTATGATATTATTGAAGCTACGTGCTAAAACTTCACATTTTCTAAACCCTTTTTGACACAAATGGCCGGGGGTGCCAATCATTGTGCTGCCGAGCCAGAACTTTTTTTTGGAATTTGGAATATCTTTAGTGACGTTCATAGAAGATATTCAAAGAGACAATCGAAGAATTGATTATGATTGACCATGTCATAACACTGTAGATCAAAAGGCCCCTTCTCGTTGAAAAGCCCCTTGTCTTGATGAAAGCTGTTTTCCGCTGCCAATAGGGCCTTAAAGTCTTCGATGCGACATTTGATTTTAATAAATTTAAAATTTGCACTATGGAAATCTGTTCACCAGATTTTGAAGCGCAGTCTAGCAGGTCTTTCGTGTTGATCTGGAGGTTGTATCTCGGATAAAATATATATTCGTGAGACAACCTTAAACCATGAACCTTAACAATTCTCTTCATCCTCTTTAAAATGAAGGAAGTCGGTTGGAGATTCTAGACGAGCGTTTAATCATCTTCTCTAATTTCCAGTATAAAGATTACTTTTTCTGTTCGTCAAACGTTCGGTATGTATGGTGGTGACTGACTTGTAGTGAAAATATTCTTCACAAATTCTAGGAGCTGGTTTACACCTTTTTCTGGCATTCTATCGGTATCATACGACTTGAAACCATCAAAGGACTCGACAGAGCATTTAATTGCCTCATCGTCCCACAACGTCGATGACAGATGCTCACTTTTCGCTCCAGTGATAGTAGCCGCTATGAACCTTTTCTTATCAGATAGTAATTCTCAAGTATAAAACAGAGAGTCTTTGACAAGTTACCTGGTTTACACCAGTGTCTCGACCTTTTCGCAAGAAGTCTTTTTAAGAGGCGTTCTTCGAAATCAGATTAAGTTTTTAAGTCCAACGTTCCTTCATTGATACCAAGACGGTATTTGCATTGAATATAAGCGACAGTTTGACTCAGGCCACGGCTCGATTCTTCTCACCACCACTTCTTCGTTTCTGTATCACAATAATGACTTTCTTATATCGTTAGTTGATAGAATGGCTAGAAACTTGATACGGAAAATCAGGGGTGGTCTGCTGTTTCAACTTCGTCCTCCGGGGTCTTTGGAGGAATAAGAAATGACAATGCAACTTTTTTAGGTTTTGTTAATTTATTTTCCAATATAATCCCCTATCAACTTGATGCGTTTTTTCCAGCGTTGCTGCTTTTAACCCCTCCGTATAGTATGATTTTTATTTTTTTGTTTGCCTGCAAAATACTCCTCCGCTGCGGGGATGACTTCCTCATTGTACCCGTAGTTCTTTCTGGCGAGCGATCTTTAAAGGTTTGGGAACAAAAAGAAGTCGCAGGGAGCCAAATCCAGAGAATGCGAATGTGAGAATTTGAGACGGTGCCTTATTGTGGTAGAAGAGCAATTTTTTCTTCGCCAAATGTGGTCGATTTATTTTTTTAAATTGGCTTTGAATCGGCCCAATAAATAGACGTAGTAACTCCTGTGATTGTTTTCCCCTTCTCCATATAGTCAACGTGGTTCATACCCCACGTGTCCCAAAAAACGGTGGTGTTCATCTTTCCAGCCAAAGGCACGGTCTTCGCCTTCTTTGGAGCAAGTTCACCGATTATTTCCATTGTTCTTTGATCTCTGGTGTGTAGCAATGAATACATGTCTCATTGACGGTCACGAAACGAATCAGAATCTTGTCTGGATTTTCTGTTTAATACAGGGCTAAGCTCCTCTTTGAAGTGGTTTCACGATTGCGTTTGTTCTCTGGTGTGAGCAAACGCGGTACCCATCGCGCGGACATCTTTCTCATACACAAAATTTCGTGCGGAATATGGCTAATGCGTTCAATTGAGATGCCTGCTATCTAAGTCAACTCACAAATTTTCACTCAGTGGTCCGCCAATACGAGATGATGGATTTTGTCCACGGTTTCCTCTGTGGTAATCGTGTTTGGGCCACCTATCGTAAACCTTCTTGTTGTACGAGAAGGTGAATGGGTCCCAAACATACCATCGAGAATGGGCTTGATTTCCTCGCAGATTTTGTTACTCAAAAACAAGAATCGGATCACAGAATGATACTTCTCTTTTTCCATGGTCGCAAAAAGCACTAACATGATGCTTGACAAGCGGGCTAAAAGAGGTTATAATAAATGATGGTACACTCATTTTGGCTCAGTTATTTTCCAATTCAGGTAGTAATGAAACAGCGCTCGTACTTCTTGAAAGCCCTGTACGAAATTTGTCATTTACTTGCAAGTTTTTGGACCTATTGGAGGACGTCCTGTAACACATTATATTTTCATTTCAGCTCTTATGCTTGGGAATTTATATCGTTCTAGCTTACTACTTCGACATGCAGCCTTATCTTACCCATCTCATGCGCCAGATCTCCAGAGAAGGTGGTACATGTCCATTTCCTTTTAGATAACTACTTGTGTCATCAGATCACTTGAATAAATTTTTGTCCCTCTCCCTGTCCCATTTTGATGCTGGATAAATAACTTTCTGTCGTGGTCAACTCAATTTTAATTGTCTATTCGTTATTGGAACTTCTGATGTTTAAGTGTAGTTGGTTAATCTCAAAAGTGCTATAAACAAACTGTGTCATCTTACTATAATAGTGCCACAGCAGCAAGGTTCTTCGAATGACTTTGCATTTGCCATTGGCCCTTCCTTCCAAGGTGATAAAATTTGCATGATTGATGCTGATATGAGGCTCTGATTTATCGTCCACGTCGTCCTGGAGGTCCAAACGATTTTTTCTCTCTCAATTTTAATGATGCTTGGACTAGTTTCCTCGATTTAGGCTTCGATTTTGAGTGGAAAAAAGGCAATTTAAATTCAGATGTTGACTATGTTTTTGTTTCGAATCGGTTGTTGTTCATTACAAGGTAAAGTAATACGAGTTTTTTACCCACGCTTGTAAGTTTGATATTACACACTAAGCACACCAACTTACGAAATTCCACCTCAATCAACATTTTCAAATTATGTAATTGAATCTGCGCAAGCCTAGTGCATTCTTGACCTCTTTACGGGGAGTTCCTTATAGAAAAATAGTATTTAGTAAATAATTTTCATCGTAGCAAATCCTAACAGGCCCACAAGAGCTGAAAGCATCTGATAAGCATCTAGAAACGAATGAGTACTTCTAAATGCATTTTCCAAGCAATTTACTCAAATTAGACAAAATGTTGTAATTCACAACATTCCATCTGAAGACTGTTTCTAAGTGAAAAAGAAACTAAATGCAACTCCGCCTTCAACACATTTCTATCTCAAATTGAAATGTGCCCACTGCTTACGTCAAACGGCTTAAGTGCTCATTCGCAAGGCCATTCCAGTTGGATTCGTGGTTTAGCATCTCCTTATCGGTCGAAGGCACGTAGTTACAAACCACCACGAAGACTTTGATAATCTGCATCGAATCCCATTCCAACTTATAGTCTGACTCGGTACGACCTGTAAGACATGGTTTGAATGGATGCAATAATCGAAGTGCACGTCGCTGGCGTCATTGGCGTTGTTGTCTATCGTCACTAGTCACTAGCCACCACCATCGTCATAATCGTCGTCGTTGTCGTTGCTGTTGTCGAAGTTGTTGTCGATAGTTAACTTCATGTTGCCATCGTCCATCTGCCTACTTGCATTTTCATTCTCGTGAAATTCGGTTCCGTCTCTCCAATTGCCTCGTAGCACCGTTGCTACGTTGCTGCTTTTCCATGTTGGTCCACCAGCAGGCGCATGTTTCTATACCCAGCGGTGAAGCGCCTCTCCAAATTAATGCACATAATTGCCGCAGCTAATGATCACAGTCTTTCTTAAATTTCGACATTAGAACTCATATTTGGGGGCACAGCACACCAGGAGGAGGCGGAGATCGATTTGATGCGGTCCATGGTAAATCTGAACGAACAACGCTGGAACTGTGCGCGAATTATGTATCTCTCCTCATCCATTCTGCCGGGGTGGTTATGGTGCAATTGTGGAAATCATAAATTCTAAACACATTAACAGTTGCTTTGCACAAACCCGCGTACAGCCTACGCACCACGACCTGTTGTTGGACATAAGCTGACTCCCTCCAGCTCCAGATCTGTGCAAATGCATAAGATACGAGTACACTTAGGCCGCTCTAGGGCTTTCTTTCATCCATGGACCGTATTGATGGGCTTACTTTACAAATATCATCTAAGCCATATCTCATTTCGCAATGGTTGCCCCTATGGAACATAGGAACGTAAGAACGCGCCACAGTGATGACATTCCCTCCTGAGGGATGATTGGAAAAAAGGTAATTCTTCTTTAACTCCTCACGGCTTCAGCTTTAGCATGGTCATAGCCGATTTGGTATTCAGTACATGCAGCAAACGTCCGTCGATGCGTTGCATTTCCAGGAAGACACAACGAAAGGTTACCTACGAACAGAGGCGAACGAACAACTGCGCGCATATTCAGTACGCATAAGGAGGTCTTTGACAGTGCATAGCTGGAGGATAGATTCTTTGCAAACAGTGTGCGCGCGTTGAGTGCGTTTTTCTGGACTTGGGATCGGCTGTTCAGGAAGCGAATCCAGTTTGTGGGTGGAAATGATGAAAACAAGTTGGAAGTTCTTGTTCTTCTTCAATGCAAGGTCTTTCACTTTTCTCAGTATAAGGTGGGTGGCAATGGCTATGTTTGGATTCTTGAGAGGAACGGGAAATTGTTGCGTGGTGCACAAGACAGATATCGCCAGACGAGATAAAGTTCATCTTGTACAATAGAAAATGTATTTCAGAATGCAATTATAGTTATGGGTTTCGAGTTTCGAGTTTCAAGAGAACTTTGTATGTTGGGATGGTTTTAATGGGTTCGGAGGTCATCGATTTTGTTCATCGGTAACGAAGATATAGTGCATCATTTTAGTCTTGAATTTATCCTTTTAAAATGAATTAGAACTTGACATGCTACTAACGAGATGTTTGTCAGGAGTAAATTGGATTTTGCCAACAAGCTCTCGTGCTGCATGATCAACCAATGGGTGAACATCGACTCAATCGACTGATTGAGAAAAGGTTGGTTGGATATGTGAATTTCACCAGCAAGTCGTTTACCAAATATTGTCATGATTTGAAGAATTTTGGATTGCGTTGACTTTTGGATCAGCTCGTAGTATAATTCACACATTACCTCTTTCAACTGTCAGCGCTGTAGAATAATATTATAAGTCAGGATAAGAGATTTGTTAGACATCATCTTGGTCTTTCCAGTTAATTCGACCACAGTCGTTTCGATAAACCAATATAACAACGGCTTGCAAGGGGAAGTATTCGAAGGATATTCACTGAGATGTCGGTTGGGCTTAGTGTTTTAACCAGAACGATACGTAGTCCCAATGCAGTGGTACGCTGTTTGCGACCAATTATTGGGTATATAATTATTTTTGTGTTTTCAAAATTTGAACGTTTATTTAAGAAAAACATGCACAATAGTATTATTCAAAGTATTGCCCATCTGAAGCTATGACTTTTTCCCATCTTTCTGGCGATTTGTGGATCCCATCTCAAAAAAACTGCGCCGGCTTGGCAGCCAAGAATGAATCAAGCCAATTTTTGATATTCTGCTCTGATGTGAACCGTATTTCAGTGAGGGCGTTCTGCATCGACCGGAACAAATGGTAGTCAGAAGAGGCAAGGTCTAGGGTATAAGGCGGGTGGGGTAAGACTTCCCATCCACTATTTTCCAAATAGTTCTTAACCGGAATAGCAACGTGGGGCCGAGCGTTGTCATGATGGAAAATTATTGCCTCGTGTCTGGTTGCATATTCCGGGCGTTTTTCGGCTACTGATCTCTTCAAACGGATTAATTGTGTTTTTTTCATCACCAGTAACAATCCGGTGCAAAAATGACTTCCTATTGCGGCGTTCCAGCAGCATTTCGGACATGCAAAACCGCCTTTCGACGTCTCTCGGCCTGAGTTCATGTGGAACCCAATTTCCAATGGCTGCTTGAGTGACACCTAAAGATTCTGCGAGCTCTTCTTGTGTTTGGCAACAATCTTCATAGAGTAATGCTTCCAGTTCTTCATCTTCAAACTTTTTTGGCTGCCCAGGACGTTCGTCGTCTTCGAAGCCAATATCACCACTTTTAAATCGTGCAAACCACTTTTGGCACGTTCGCTCAGCTAGCGCATGTTCACCATAAGCTTCCACCAAAATACGATGACTTTCGGCAGCAGTTTTCTTCATATTAAAGTAATGAAGAAGAACTCCCCGCAAAAACACTTTTTCAGGCACAAAGTTCGAAATTATTGTTGATTACGCTTCAAATGAATGACATATACTGAAATGACGTACAATGACAGTAGCTTTCCAACGCATGTTTCAATGGAATAATACAAGTTACGCCATCTCTTAGCAAACCGCACGAATAGTTATAGACCCAATATGTCGATATTGTGAACATAGCTCAACTGCTGGGCGGACTTGTTGATTATTGTACTCTCCGTGCCAGCATGTACAACACACAATGCATGTTTCAGCACAAAATTGAAGTAAAATGACAGCGCATCTCTCTATTTAAATACTAATGATGTCTACAATAATTCGAAGCAACTATTATTTGTCAATGAGTGTGGTACAAATGCAAATATTGTATAGAATCTATCGAGTAGATGTACAGAACATAGGATCACCTTAAGTTGTAAACGGGACATGTATTGTTCAAGTTCCAATCATCGAGCATGTATTTCTTCTATTGCTTGATGATCTGATCGATCCTTCAAAGTGTAGTCCATCGACCTTCAATTTTTGAATCCTCCTTGATAGGGGGAAAGACTTTTCATTGTTGGTCTTCGTAACCCATTACTCTTTTTTGTCCATGTCCATTAAGCAGCAGTTGCAGTCATAAACTTTTTCTAGATAGAGGACAAGATCGGCAGTTGCAAGTTGTTAAGCTTTCTTGCATGATGTACTTATCGCGGGTACATCAAATTTTCTTAAGGAAGGAGCGTAAGCTCTATGTTTTCGCTGAATACCTTTTTTACCGTTTTCCTGGCTCAAAACATTCTTCTCGCTCCCCTTTTTCGGCCTACCTCAACTCTTTTCTATTGCCTCATCTATGTGTTTCGTGTCTTCTTTTTTTCCTTGTGCGTACTTCGTTCGTATTGCGTCTTGAAGTCGTGTGTACATATTATTTTAGTCATCAAAGTTGAACTTACTTAGATGGCAAACACTACTAATGCTTTTGAAAATCCTTAACATTCTCACAGACACACTGTAAATGAATTAGCAACACTTCGTACATCTCTATAACCTGCATAGTTTGCTAGAATGAGAGCAATTTACAAATAAATTTTCAGGAATGAGAGCGGTTTGCAAGAACATGCGTAATGTGGACAACGTTTTTTGAGTAAAATGAGAAATTGCCATTGAAGACAGTTCACACGAATTCACAGACAGAGTCACACGGATAGAGGCGATCAGTAGAAATCGGATTTTGGTTTTCCAATATCTGGAAAGTTTGCCTTCTATGTTATTTCAAATCTAGGCGTGATCGTTTTGGTCGCTGTCATCCTGTGATTTTCGGAGGCCTCTCCTGAAGTCAGCTTTACATCAATAAAAGAGCTCTGCAGAGAGCAAAGCAAATGATAGTCGAACGGAGCAAGTCCTCAAGTAGATTAGATATTTTATTTATTAAATATAATAAATTGCACATTATAATCATTGAAAAAAAAAAAAAAAAAATAAATTTAATGACATTTATGTCGTCTGCCTGAGTAACAGCATTTTCATAAGTTTTATAGGGTTTTCCATTAGGGACTTGACAACTTTGAATTTAATTTGTGAACGCATTTTTTTACTAATCATCAAACTGTCACTGTCAATTTATTAAGTAAACTAACGACCAACGTCTGCAAATTATAAAAATTTTCTACAGATATTCGGAGTCGCAAAATTATCTTCAATGACGAAGCTCATTTTTGGCGCAATGGGTTCGTCAATAAGCAAAATATGCGTTATTAGTCGGGTGAAAACCCACATGTGCTACATGAATCACCACTTCATCCACAAAAAATAACTGTTTGGTGCGGTTTGCATGCCGGCGGCGTTATTGGGCCATATGTTTTCGTCGACGATAACGATCGTCGCGTTACTGTGAATGGTCAGCGTTATCGCGCCATGATCACTGATTATTTTTGGCCCGAATTGGAAAATATGGACTTTGACGACATGTGGTTTCAACAGGATGGTGCTACAAGCCACACAGCACACGCTACAATCGATTTATTGATGAGTAAGTATGGTGAGCGTGTTATCTCAAGATACGGGCCGGTCGATTGGCCGCATCGTTCGTGAGATTTAATGCCGCTTGACTATTTTCTGTGGGGCGACGTTAAGTCAATGGTTTATGCCAACACGCCGACGACATTATAAGAGCTCAGAGCCAACATTGAACGCAAAATAGCGGCCGTTTCGGCCGAAATGTGTGGCCGAGTTGTTGAAAATTGGGTTCACGTGCCCGCGGTGGCCATATGAACGAAGTCGAGTTCCATTCATAAATATTTTGATTGTATTGTACTTCAAGCCAATAATAAAGTTTTTGAAATATCTCAAATGGTTTGCCTTTTATTTAAAAAAAAAAAGTTGTCATGTCATTATTAGAAAACCCTATACAATATATTAATCATTAAACGAAATTTTTAATGCATTTTAATAACATTGTCATGTGCTTTGGTTAGGCGAAAGTAAATGACTTTAAGTTTAGTTAAAACAAAGATAGTTTTGAAGGAGATTTTAATATTTTTTTGGGCTTTTAGTTTAGCTAAAACAGAAATGTATTTTTAGAGTTTAAAGACTTTAAGTTTAGTTAAAAATAAATAATGGATGTTAACAAATTTGTTTGTTAAAAATTTCGTTGATTATTTTTGTTCTGTAAGCACTGGCTTCGATGTAATACTTAAATAATTGTATCCATTTTGAACTGTTAAAATAATATTTAACCTCATCAATATTAAGATTGTTCGTCCCAAAGTGGAAACGTCTCAACTCTTTCTGTACCGGATACCCCCCAATGAAATGCAGTACGTCTTCCTCTCATGTAAGTTGTAAGGAGTGCAATTGCTAGTCCCTTCGTTTCGATGTGGTACATAGTTTAGTTTAACCATTTCTCCTCTAATTTTGAAAATTGTTGCATTCATAAAACTGGAATAGCTGTTTTTGAAGTAATTGTTTTGATTTATGTTACAATTAACCTTTACTCAATAAAGGAGTACCTCTCATTTTCATCTGTGAGCCTGATAAAATCACAAAAAAGCCTTTTTCCATCCATCATCATTACTTTTCAGACCACAGTCCGCTGCTTTTTAGTCCAATCTGTAACAAAAAGAGTTTTCTTCAGTACTGCGTATCGCGGAATCAACTTTGGTAGTCTGGAATCGCTCATTTTTAGTACCCTTGACAGATAATCTGCATTTAGTTTTAGAAATGAAATAAACATTGTTGAAAGACCCGATTCCAAATGATACATATATTTCGGTGTATTAATGGGCAAGTAAAAGATTTTACGCAGAAAGAAACGAAGTAGGTATTCGATGGCGTAACTTATATTATTCCATTGGAACATGCGTTGGAAAGCTACTGTCATTGTACGTCATTTCAGTATGTCATTCATTTGAAGCGTAAACAACAATAATTTTTTTTTTTCACTCAAATATGTCGAACTTTGTGCCTGAAAGAGTGTTTTTGCGGGGAGTTCTTCTTCATTACTTTAATATGAAGAAAACTGCTGCCGAAAGTCATCGTATTTTGGTGGAAGTTTATGGTGAAAATACGCTAGCTGAGCGAACGTGCCAAAAGTGGTTTGCATGATTTAAAAGTGGTGATTTTGGCTTGGAAGACGACGAAGGACGTCAAAAGGCAGCCAAAAAAGTTTGAAGATGAAGAACTGGAAACATTACTCTATGAAGATCGTTGCCAAACACAAGAAGAGGTTTCAGAATATTTGGGTGTCACTCAAGCAGCCATTTTAAAACGTTTAAAAGCAGCTGGATGTATTCAAAAGCAAGGAAATTGGGTTCCACATGAACTCAAGCCGAGAAATGTCGAAGGGCGGTTTTGCATGTCCGAAATGCTGCTGGAACGCCACAAAAGGAAGTCATTTTTGCGTCGGATTGTTACTGGTGGTGGAAAATGGATCCATTACGACAACCCCAAGCGCAAAAAATCCAGCCAAATCAACGGCAAAGCCGAATATCCATAGCGCGAAACTAATGCTCTGTATTTGGTGGGATCAGATGGGTGTGCTGTATTACGAGCTGCTAAAACCGGGTGAAACCATCAATGGACAACGCTACCGAACACAATTAATCCATTTGAAGAGAGCAGTAGCCGAAAAACTCCCGGAATATGCGACCAGACCCGAGGCAATAATTTTCCATCATGACAACGCTCGGCCCTACGTTGCTATTCCGGTTAAAAACTATTTAGTAAACAGTGGATGGGAAGTCTCACCCTATCCGCCTTATAGCCCAGACCTTGCCCTTTCTGACTACCATTTGTTCCGATCGATGCAGAACGCCCTCACTGAAATACGGTTCACATCAAAGCAGAATATCAAAAATTGGCTTGATTCATTCTTGGCTGCGCAGTTCTTTTGGGATGGGATCCACAAATTGCCAGAAAGATGGGAAAAAGTCATTGCTTCAGATGGGCAATACTTTGAATAATACTGTTGTACATGATTTTCTTAAATAAACGTTCAAATTTTGAAAAGAAAAAAACCGCACGAATTAAATTTCATACCCAATATATTTTTTTACTACTTCGAAATCGTGTTCACCATACTTCCATTTTTCGCCACTTGCTATTCTGCCAGACTCTCTTTGAAATATCATAACTTTCCATTTTTCGATGTTAACCTCCAAACTCCACAGTTTGCAGTACTTGAAAAGTTTGTTTATCATCATCTGAAGAGGTGATTCTGCAAGTATGACTGTGTCATATGCATACATGATAACTTTAATTTTCGTACTGCCAATTTCTACACCATATGTAAGCCATTCCACGAGAATGAAAAGTAGGGGACTCAGGTTACAGCCTTGTTTGACTCCTCGGTTTATCACAAGCTTCTCAGATTGTTCCTTGCCATTATACCATATATGTTTGCCGTAGTTTGTTGGTACAACTTTTCTAATGCTTGAACGAACTTTGGAGATATTCCTATGTTGTACAGATTATAAAACAACGCATTTTGATTTATCGTATCGAATGCTGCTCTAAAATCAACAAAAATGGTGAAAAGCTTCTTACTTTGGTCCATCTTATTTTGGGCTATAGATGTTAGTACGAAGATATGGTCTACTGTAGAGTAACCACTTCGAAAAACAGCCTGAAATTCGCTGAGTTTTTTATTAGCGTTCATCCATGTGTTTGATCTTTTATATAGCAAAGTGGCATACGCTTTCAATGCTGAGTTTAAAAAAGATATTTCTCTATAGTTTGCTGGATCACAGGGATCACCTTTTTTATAAATTGGCCAAATTAGCATTTCGTAAAAGTGTTCAGGAAGAGTTCCAAAATTAAAAATGATGTTAAGAGCCTTAGTCAGATTTTTTTTAAATGATTCTGTGTTGTACTTAAAAAACTCTGCCAGTATTCTATTTGGAGCACTATTTCGACTTCTTCAATTACTATTTTTGCATCCAAAATTTCATCCTTAAGATCAGGTTGTGCGTAATTCCAATTAATTTGTTCCGACAATAGTAAATAAACATAGTAAGTCTCAGCTAAGCTTTCTTAAGTTTTGCCCAGTTATAAAAGATATGTGTGGTCTGGTATTGTCATGATTCGTCTATCATAACGCAGGATTCCCTTCCAATCCCCACCAGGCACAAAGCATTACCATAGATGGCGTGAATTCAGCCCTTGTCACCATTTGCGCAGCTTAATCCACCTTCGATGAATTTAAATTGATGCCGTTAAAACTATCATATACGCTGGTTAGTTGTTGAAAAAAAATGTTCGCGAAAAGGGGGACTTTCCCTAGTACGTCTAGCCTTGCTCCAGCCTCAGATATACATATATATCCCTTCCTCAGATACTCATATCATAGTGTGTACTCTCAAAGCCATCTTTACTTTCGAAAAAAATGGTCTTTGTTACACCACGTTTTTCAACTCTGTTCTGATTGACAAGCCGCCTGACATATAGTAATGACACCAACATTTCGATTGTTGCGAACTTAATAAATCTTTTTTCTCAGTTCTCAGGAACTGTTTCGTCCAGAATCTGAGCTCAAGTAGAAACGTCCTTGTTCAAGCATTTATCATGATTCGCTCTCGTTTGTGATTACGTTAACACATCTGCTACCATATCCTCCTTAAAAATATATTGTAGACCACCCACAATCTTTTCCCGGACAAATTGATGCTTAATGTCGATGTCTTCTCTACGAGTGAAAAACAACATCTTTTGCCAAACACTCAGCTCTTTTATTGTCCACAAAAATAGTTATGTCAGCTAAGTTATGTAATGTAAGCTCATGTACGCAAGTAGATAGCCTTCTTTGCCTTCGGCCTCTGTTGATGACAGTGCAGCCGTCCACTGCTTCTGTGACTTCAAAGTAATTGTTGCATCAACAAGAAGGATTGCATACCCCGTATACGATGGGTAAGACTACACTTAAAGTGCCTGAATACGTGTTAAGTTTTTAGGGAAATGAGACACAGAGAGAAGGAGAAATTGGTCCTGCATCGTCCGACTGGGAAGCCAATACACTACCACTTAAGCCATGTCCACCCATATTGACAGTACATCCTCCAGTCGAAATCTGTGTATACAATCATATGTAGATCCACTAGATGGTATGTACAATTAAACTTTACCTGAAATGCTAGCAAGATATCTCATGACAGGTTTCGCTGCAGATCAATTACAACCAATTTTGTTGGTATGCAGTTACCTATTGTTGTAAGGGCATAACACCTAGAATACAACAATTTGATTTGGTAAGCCAACTCTGAATTTTTACTTTAGAACTGTGCTTAGCATCGTCGGTGTTTCTGTTTTGTGTTTGTCTTTTTTAATAATAACTCGGAAATTTAGCTACTTGGCTACGAACTAGTGACTCATTTCTTCTTTCACCACGGTGTCGCCATTTACGTGTGTAATGATGTAGCTTATCAAACTCCATCACAATGTAATTCGTGTTCCAACTCTGAATTCAACTTCTTTTGGCTAAAATTTCATCTATTATCCACTACTGCATTATTTACAGAATCCCTAAACTCTACACCGATTTGAACTTTAACGAGTTCGATGCGCAGTTCAAAGAATTGGACGCTGTCCTCATTCTGAAATCGTTATTACGGGCGATTTCAATGTACACAATTCTAGATGGCTTCAAGATTTTGGAAAGACAACTCCTGAAGGACGAGATGTTTGCTGTCGAAAATAACTTGACCAATCTTGTAAATGAGCCCACGCGAATACCGGACGTTGATAGTCATACTGCCAACACCCTGTACTTATTTTTAACTTCTCACCATGATAAGTGCTCTTCCCTCTAAGCTCGTCGGACCATTGTGTTATATCAGCTTATTTCGGTCTTAAAACCTTCTTCAAAAATTTTAACTGGTCGTCATGTTTCCTCGATAATAACGTGGATGCCGCTGCTGATATGATCACAGAGCCTATTCTCTTTGGAATGAGATTCTTAATTCCTCATCAGATGAAAGGTATCCAACCACTGGGGAAAACCAAAAAAAATACCAAAAAAGTTTAAACGAGCCAGGAGTGACTGGAATAGAATGTCCTGTCTAGCTCTTTATTTTCTAGTCATTATAAACTTCGAACATTTAAAAACAATGTTCATCGGTTACCTCTCTTTCCATCCTCCCTGATATTCCTTCACATGCGTTGTGTACAAGCATTTTAAGGGTACTTATGTTAAATCCCTTGAGCGCGCTAAAATTATAAAAGAAACCTCACGACTCACTGGTAAACTGGGCCAATCTGCTTACAGTATTTGCTATGCTCGGACGGGTAGCTACCGATAAGTAGATAACAGCGCCCACTAACTTACAGTATCGATAATCTTTTTTGCGTTCATCGTCATCTGCTTCAGAGGGTGTAACAACCGAATTACAAGCTACCATCCCTTACTGCTTCAGTAGTTCAAGTATGTATGTATCATTTTTGGGAAAGCTATATCTTCACTCTGCGTTATCTCCAGACCAAAGTAATATTTGGCGATGTCAATTGCGAAGTCGTTTAGAAGTCTGCTTCGTATATTCATAATGCTCTTAGTATTTTCCGACGCAACCAATTTGTCATCAAAATATTCTAATACGAACAACAAACTACACTGTAGTTATGATAAGAACACTTCTCAGTTTTGCTTGGTTTCAGTCTAGGATTCAATAGCTTTTCATGAAGTTTTTGATACCACTGACGACCTGCTTGACGTAATTCAAACAGAGCCTTTTGTAGCTTGTATGCAGTATCGCCTAAAGACACATCCACCTGAATTGTTTTGCCTTCATTCCTAAATGTAAATCCTTTTTGGCAAGATGCTCAATATCTGTCTTAACGTTTCATTTTAATATGCAGTTATAACGTCAAATTGCCAATTTTTAAGACCAAATTGTATTGAAAGTTCCAACAATAAGCGCAACGTCTCCAATTTTGCTACAGGAGCGAATATTTCTATCTGATAATAGTTTAGAACATATTTTTGATTATACGTTTTTGGCGTAAGTCGAGTCTTTTTTTGTTGCAAGTTTGCAAGAAGCGATCTCCCAAGTATCGTTTTAGATGATAATTGAAAGCCCAGATTCTATAGCATTCTTCCACTCCTCACAGTCACTACTCCTCTGCAATACTTAGTTCCTCTACATCAGCAAAAACATCTTCTTCACATATAGCTCATCTATATGGGTACTTGCCACCATATCCTTTTTTGTTGATCCTGACGGAAATAATTCATTCGGTCACACTCTAGAACCTATTCCTTAGGGTTTGTTAGGTTCTTTTTAAGCCTTCAACCGTCGTTGTGTTTTGCAAATTCTCATTAACTTTTGCAACTTTCGGTTGATGATTTGAAAATTCAGCTTCCTTTGTATTATTTCCGGTACCCTGCTTTCATAAACGATATCATTTTCTGTCTCTAGGATAACTAACAAATACGCCTTCCACAGATCTTTGTGTTAGCTTGCATTTTCCTGGAATTTATCTAAGACAGACACTTTTGAATCAAAGACCTTAGATAGCCCAATTTCATTGTTTTTCCATTTCTCAAAAGGAATATCAGATATCGTTGGATATCTGTCTCGAATATAACAAACTGTTGAAACAGCTTCCGAAACAGAACAAAGAACTTAAATTGGATGGTAGTAATAAATATCTAGCCATGTCCATAAGCCATCGGTTCTGCTCCGTTCTGCAATTGTTAAACTCCTTTTTATGCCATTCCTGGAGAAGTACATATCGAGTTCCGCATTGAGTATTCGTGACCGATGTTACAGTCTAACTGTAACTGTAGACTGTAGACACTTTACCTTTTGTCCTGTTTGCCTTTCAATAAGTTTCTGATACAGTTTCAAAGCATCAAAAACACCACTCTTCTATTTTAGGAAATAAACTTCACACCATTTGGTACTATCGTCTATAAATGTTACGAAATATTTTGCAAGTTCCGTAGATTCCATACTGAATGAGTCAACAACATCTGAATTTATAATCTTTAACACTTCTGGGTACAGTACCAAAAGGTACCGCGGTCATTTATCCTTTCAAACACACTTGACACTTCGATAATTGTTCCGTACCTTTCAAATGAACATCTTAACTAAATCTTTAGTATTAAGATGACCTATTCTTTTGTGCCACTTCGACAGCTCGGGGCACTCAGACTGGCATATTTGGAACTCTCTCTCATGACTTTTATTACCTTTATCCGTAACCTTTGCAATCAAAACTAAATTTTGTCCTCAGGTCGGGTATATACATACAAGGTGTCCTTACATTCGAAAACAAAAACATGACCATTACCTTCATCTACTGCTACCGATTAATGCAAAATTCCCTTCTCTTTAACTTCGGTTGTTGCTTTGTTTGCAAGAATATTGACGAAACCGCCATAGAATTGAATAAATATTCATCTCCACAGAAGATCAAGTATGAAGTACAGCCAATATCAAGAATCCATCCCTATACAACCACTTTGTATTAGAACAAGCCTCAGTGTGTACACTTTACACCCTTGGTGACCGTGTCACACATCGACTTCATTTGCTGGCTATCTTGACTTTCTCTTAACATCCTCCGACTTCTTTGTTGGGCAAACATTCGTTTTATGCCATCTCTGAACGCAGTCGAAAGGCGAATCACAGGAAATATAAGAAATCTCTGTGGTTTTTTGATACAATACATTTTTGAAAAAAAATGTTCTTTATTCAAAATCAGCTTCAATCAAATACATATTGGCCATTGTTATCTGTGATTTTCAGCGGCTCTTCGGTCGGCCAATTTTTTACCATCAAGAGAGTTTTGCAAAGAGCGAAACAGATGATATTTATAGGGTGTTAGGTCCAGGCCATACGGTGGATGCCTCAAAACTTTCCAACCAAGCTCCGTCATCAAAGATATGTGTGGCCTAGCATGATGGAAGACAACTCCTTTTCTGTTGGCCGATTCAGGTTTTGTTTTTTTTTTGAAAGCTTCATTCAAACGGTCGAGTTGTGCATAGTAGAAGATCGAATTGACCGTGTCGCCACGTTCTAGCAGCTCCTAATAGACAATTCCCTTCCAATCCCATCAAACACTCAACATAACCTTGTTTGCCGTCAATCCAGGCTATGAAGTCATTTGATCGCTTGCGTTGGATACTCTCGTATTTAATCCATTTTTCATCACCCGTAATGAATCGTTTCAGCAGCGTTTTACTGATGGTTATTCGGTCAATTAAATTTCTTTGCGTTAATTCATGTGGCATCCAAACATCAAGCTTCTTTGAGTATCCTGCTCGTTTTAGATAATTCCAAACTGTCATACGGTTGAGGTTTAGTTCCTCCGCTATTTCCAGACAGCTTCCGTGCCGGCTTTGCTCCAACAGTTGCAACAACAGTGACAGGCCGACCAGTGCGAGGTGCATCTTTTACATCGAAATTTCTGGAACGGAATCGGACAAATCACTCCTGGGTGCGGCTTTAACTCACAGCATTCTCATCGTAAGCTGCACAAATTTTTTGGCATGTTTTTGCAGCGTTTTTCCCTTTTTTATGGTAAAAAAGCATCACATACAGATATTTCACTTATATTGTCTTGTCTTGTCTTCACAAAAAATATAGCCTGACATGTCGCCTTTCAAACACGTGTTCGCTTGACACAATCAGATTTGTGTTTCCAGATAAATGGATACCAACACCATCTAGTGACAAAAAACCGCGGAGACTTTTTATAGGACAAAATTCTCTGCGCTAGGACTCTGCATCCTTGGATAGGGTTTCAATTAACAGTTGCATTTCATACGAGCTTAACTGCAGATGGTAAATCAAATGAATACCACCCGAGGTCTCTAAGAGGTGAGCGACTATTTTGTTGTCCATTAGTAGGAACGACTGTATACTGCTGATGAGTGCTACGATTTTGGTTAGGACCTAAGGCTAAGTGACATAATATTCTGCCTCGACGATGTGATAGTAATGGCAATCACTCAGTATCTGCAAGCGTCCGGCCTACCCTGACATCAGGCTGTATTTCCTCGATGCTGGCGCACATGACTTTTACCACAGGTAAAGTAAATTCCAATATTACCATCAGTTCGTACTACGATCGGTCGCTAAAAAAATCCCTCGTTAGAGTACGGAAACATCATTGCATCTACCTCGGAACAGATCAGAGAAGCTAACAAATATAATAAATTTATGTTATTTGCTGGAATTCAGTGCTTCTTTTTGTGGGATATTGCCTTAATATTGGAACGTATGTTACAAGGATCATAAAACTTAATCTAACTTCAGCCCCACAGTCAGGCTCAATAGGCAATGTTCGCATCCTGCTGTAAGTGACTTTAGAACACTATTTCCATTAATACAATATTTATTCGATTGTTGATAGCTATTTTTTCACATCATTGAACATTTATCTCATTTAACAAACCATAATATGTCCAGCAATTATCTCATCAAACCCGGAACTTATAGGTCAAGTTTTTGTCCATTCCTAAACGACTAAGCAAACGGCACGAAAATGTGTCCGACGTTTGTTTACACATTAAAAATTTTATCTCTCAACTGGAGATCCAAAAAATGTCAATCAAAGGTTTAAGTACCAATCCCATAAAATTCATGGTCGTGATATTCGGTTATCTAATGGGCAGAGTATCCGTAGTTTTCTCTGCGAACCGGGTATCATCTTGGATTGTGGTGTCCATATCGAAAAGATCGGAGAAATGTTGTCAAAGAAATGTTTCAGACAGCTTCGAGAATGCACTTATGTCTATGGTGTATGCACTTGGAAATGTGTATACCCCTTGAGGCTCTATCCAGATTACACTCGTATCACGTACTCGTAGTCGATGTTTTATTTGTCTAATGGAACTGCAGATACATTCACGATAAGCGATTAGTAGGCAATTAATTGCGCGATTCTTAAGATGTTCACATGCGTGCGATGGAATGTGCGTTTTAGTTGCGGAACGAGAACAAGAACGAGATCGAGAACTCTCGCTCGAATGGGCTTGTCTGTGTTATATCTGGAAATGCAATAAATTATATCACACGGAACTGTTCCCGCTGCTGATACGTATGACCGGAGCTGTTTTTATTTTTTGTTTTTTTTTTTTCTACGCGTCTGTAGAACGTTTTATTGCGCACAGTACTCGTATGAAAGATAGAGCTGATGATGAGTTGAACAATTTACTGGTTACTTTTTCCATTTCTTTTGTGCATTTATTGTCGTAGGGAAACCGAACAAATTCAACGAGAAAAGAAGGAAGAAACCAGATCTGTTTGCTAGGTCATTAGAGTAGATACAGAGGACAATCCGAATGGCATTCATCATTAGAGCAAACTACATTTAGATCATCTGAACATCAAGTCATTAAACCATTTCTTAGAATTTCTAAGAAAAACCTCTCAGTACTGTGTAGAAACATTTAAAGAATTCAAGACCAAAATGGTGGAATACTCATAATTGTTCATCGCGTCCTACTTTACGGATTTACCTATGTCAGTGCTTACAATCCGAGACGGACAATGTATATATGTTCTTAATTTAATGCACCGTTGTTTTGGGTTTTGAGTTACACAATCAGATTGATAGTTGGTGTCACTTTTGGGTAGATCTTTGACGCCCATATAAGCCACATATTCTAGCCATCTATGTTAGGTCGACCATTTCGTAGTTTTTTTTTTCGTAATTTTATATAGCCACTCAGAACATTTCATTCTTAACATTCATTTGAGGATGTATTCATCAAGTCAACAGAATTAGTTTTTTATTCCTTTTCATTTACCTTATCATCTTGTTACCTGCGCAACGATTGATCGGGAAACTGCTGTCCGTCCAGTTGGACAATCAGCAGAGGACTTGACTGCTTTCACGCAGATATCATAGCTATCCAGAAAGTACGATGTAATCGGCCCAGCAAAAGGAGGATGCAAACTGCGATATTTACTACTATGATTGGCATATGTAACAGAAACAGTGCTTATTTGTGTGCGGGTTTGTCATATGCGGCAAAGTTGGGCAATAAAACATGAGTTTCCGACATTTGAGCGAACATCTTATGACAATTCGCATCAAAGCTAAATTTGTTAACACAAGCCTAATATGCGCCCATGCCCCTATGGAAGACAAGTATGACGCCAGGATAAGAAAGGAGGACATCTTTGGTAGGACAGTTGGTAAGCATAGCCTACATGACTCAACGTCTGTCAATGAACTTAGGTTTATTAGCAGGTAAAAGGAACGTGCCAAGGCAACAAGACCCGTACAGAAACCTATAGAGATGGAGAAGGAACACTTGTAGTAGAGCCACAATTTGTGCTGAGAATATGGAAAAAATTAATCTGCAGACTGTATAATAGCGACAAAGCGCAGCATCCCGCGGACAGGTGAATAGACCGTACAACTGACATAAGGATAGTCGATCTTCCCTGCACCTGAACAAATTAAGGAAAATATCTAAGCTTAAATAAAAGAAGCTGGTCCTGACATTCAAAGTATTCAAAGCAGGTGGAAGTATGGAGAGCAAACACGAACTCATTTCAAAGATCCAGTCGGAAGAGTGTATGCCTGATGAATGGAATCTCAGGATTGTTCGTCCGATTCGCAAAAAAGGAGACCCCATAAATTGCTCCAATTATAGAGACAAAAGTCTCTTTAACATCGGACACACAAATTGGCCTCTGTCAGACTCTCTTTTTCAGATCAGGAAAGCCCATAATCGATTAAATCTTCACACGCCGGCAGATCCTGGAAAAATCTAAATCGATATCCACCATCTTTTCATCGATTTTAATGCCCCATATGATAGCATCTATAGAGACGACGAATGCATAGGAGTCATGTTTAGTTTTGGCATCCCTGCCGGTGACGTTCTTCTCTGCAAAATAACGATGGAGAACGCTCGCTGCTCCGTCAAAGTCAAAAGCGACTTGAAAAATTATGTGGAATTCGGAATCCATCACCGGATTGATAATTTTTCAAAAGTCTGTGAAGCTACTGGCGTACGCCAATGATATCAACATTATTAGCGGAACTCAGCTGGCTGTCATCGATGCGTTTGCAACTATTGAAACGAAAGCTGCTAAAATGGATTTAGCGGGAAATGAGGGCAAAACTAAGTATTGTATATACTGTCAACAAGAAGGGCCACAGAACATTGACGAATTGGCCATAGCTTCACAACTAATAGGTTTAATTTCGAGGCATATATGTACTAAGAGACTTTGTCTACCCTTACTTTGTTATAAATTCTTCCACTCTTGCCAATCAGTGTTTCTTTGAGTAAAGAAGACAATTGAATAGCAAGTCCCGAATCCCGAAAAATTAGGAAGACTCTATATCAGACCTTGATTACCCCATATGGACCTGGATTACGAACTCTTTCGAAAGCGGATTACGATATCTTCGGTCGTTTCGAAAAGATTTAATGACGAACTACACGAGCTGTACAGCGACATACTTTCTCATCAGAAAACTATGCATAAGTCGTCTGAGATGACTAACATCTGTAGAGCAAATGGACACAATACTCTGGCACGGACGTTCTTCGAATTTATCCCGGAGGGCAGCGCCGTAGAGGAAGACAACGCTTAGGTCTTAGGTGGTGCGGGGAATCAAACTGAATTTGAGTGCGCAACCGCCGGAATTTTAGCTTATAATTGGGCTAACTGGAAAGGGATGCTAGCTGAGGCACAGGTTCACTTTGAACTGTAGCGCCACCAAAGAAACCTTATAATATGGATGTTTGTAGAATAGGTGGACGGCATTCGGTCCACAACTGGACTTCTCAGTTCCAAAACAACATTTGTAGTGGAATGTAGGGTTTTTGACGGATAGGATCTAGCATATAACATTGACGGAACTTATCATCTATTATCAGATTCGATTGTATTGGAAGTCTCCGTTCTTTAGCAACTAGTAAACGATGTTGCTTTTCCAGATTTTCTATTACTCCCAGGATACCTTCTCCAGCTTTGAAAATTTTCAACTATATCTTGTTGATTTGTGGCATTCATACTAAGGCATGGCTAATCTTACTTCAACTAAATCTGATTTGCGGTTATTTTGTTGATCGTTCAAACGACTTTAAGTCGGACTTTGTATAAAATGTTCTTTATATCACATTGACTGAATACTTCTCATAATATGTCTGCTTTCATCGGAACATTTTAAGTTTATCCTTACTTCATGAGAAGCCGAAGTTGTTTGACTATTCTGGTGGGCTTAATAGTTGAAGATCTAAGATTGGAACAATTCTGGTTGGTACATCAAACTATATTCCAGGACGTCCTAACTCTAACGTCTAGTCTAAGAGTCCTATAAGTATGGACATTAACTAAAGGTGGTAGTAGCTATGTTACAATGTTAACCCAGTCGTGGTCTTCTAAACAGCAACATTTTTGGCAGTTCAAACCAAATAAAGCCAAGCCTTTCTACCTATTCACCCACGAGTTTTTTAAATTTTCTATCAGGTAAGTTGTGCAACTCCTATTACGATGCGTGCTATGATGACGGGATTAGGTTGCTATGTTTTATATTTATTCAAGTAGTCAGGCAAATAATCAGAGATTTGCTCATGCTCACCAACTGGATACAAAAAATGAGCATCATGAATGACGCCGAAGGATAAGATAATTAGGGTTATTTTTTTTTAGAAAATAATACTTTAAAGAAACGCAGCTAATACTTAAATCCCAAATGAAATCTAAGAGAAATCTGAAACTAAAACAGTATCTACACCAAGTCGAAAGCATTCATTCTTAATCTTAATTTTGATATAGAGTTTTCTAATAACGACTTGACAATTTTTTTTTTTTTTTAAATAAAAGACAAACCATTTTAGATATTTCAAAAACTTTATTATTGGCTTGAAGTACAATTAAAATATTTATGAATGGAACTCGACTTCGTTCATATGGCCTCCGCGGGCACCTTTTCAGCGGTCGATTCGTTGGACCCAATTTTCAACGACTCCGCCACACACTTCGGCCGAAACAGCCACTTTTCCGCGTTCAATGTTGGCATAAACCAATGACTTAACGTAGCCCCACAGAAAATAGTCAAGCGGCGTTAAATCGCACGAACGAGGCGGCCAATCGACTGGCCCATGTCTTGAGATAACACGCTCACTATACTTACTCTGCAATAAATCGATTGTAGCGTGTGCTATGTGGCTTGTGACACCATCCTGTTGAAACCACTTGTCGTCCAAGTCCATATTTTTCAATTCGGGCCAAAAATAATCGGTGATCATTTCGCGATAATGCTGACCATTCACAGTAATGTGACGATCGCTATCGTCGACGAAAAAATATGGCCCAACAACGCCGCCTGCATGCAAACCGCACCAAACAGTTATTTTTTGTGGATGAAGTGGTGATTCATGAAGTACATGTGGGTTTTTACCCGACCAATAACTCATATTTTGCTAATTGACGAACCCATTGAGCCAAAAATGAGCTTCGTCACTGAAGATGATTTTGCGACTCTGAATATCTGTAGGAAATTTTTATAATTTGCAGACGTTGCTCGTTAGTGTACTTTACCATGATGAAAATGTTGAGTTTACTGAATAAATTGACAGTGACAGTTTGATGATTAGTGCAAGAGTGCGTTCACAAATTAAATTCAAAGTTGTCAAGCCCCTATTAGAAAACCCTATATATGTTTTCCAGAGATTTGCCTGAGTAATAAGGCCATTGAAATAGTATTTCTGTATTTTATGATTATGGTTGAGGCTATCGAATACGCTGCTGCTATCAGCAGCTAGCCTTATAAATGAATATCTGATATTTCATTTGCAGTGACTGTAACGACTTTAAGGTAGCCGAGTATCTATGTATGTCCCTAGATGTGATTATAGCTTTAAAACATTCATGGTTTGGGTGAATGTTGCTCCCAAACTTGCGCACAGAATTCTTTATTGGCAGAGGAATGTTGATTAGATTCCTATCTTTGTGGCTTGCCTTTTGTCATTGGTTTTTATGGTTTCGATTTTTCTCAAAACTTTATCTGTAATAGCGCGTATGGGTTCGTAAAAGTTGACTCAGTTTAAAAAGTATTGAAGATCCCCTCTATTTTAAGAAATCCATTCGTTTACCGAGAGGGATTACTTGGTTGTAAATACGACAGTGTGAAAGGCAGTTTACATTGATTTATCGTTTTAACACGCATATAGTGCATTAGATGTAGGAATTCTTAGTTCTTTCTAGAGTTTTCGAGAGAAATGATATCAAACTTTTAAGTCAGATGATCTTTGGAAGTGAATGTCGACCTTGAAGTTTAAATTTTCTGTTAACATTTTTCCGGATTCATCTCTGTTTACCTTAAAAGACTGTGATATTGGCTTTGAAGAAACCGATGGGACGTCCACGTGGCTTGTTTGTGCTTCATTTGGTTAAATTTAGTCATTGAGTACTCATTGCGGCCAAAGGTTAAGATGAAATTCTTCCTTAAATTACAAACTCATTGAGTTCCTATCGGGGAAAATATCATAATAATGCTTAGCATCAAGAACAAAGTCTCCAAATTCTTACTGAAAACATCTTTTTCTTCGTATGTATTCCAAATAGCAACAAATTAGTTTTGCTCAAAAGTAAATTCAAATTTCAATTTTCAAAAAAAAAAAAAAAAAAAAACACATTCCTTAGAAACGAATTCCAATCCGCCTACACAACATGTCAAGCACCCTAACAGAAACAAGCAACCTAGAAGAAGATCTTCTCTCTCTACCCTCACTCATGAAATCCAAATCCAATTCTACTCCTACCTTATTCCGTATTCACTTGGTTAGTTTTCCTTTTGTACTTCAAGAGATACACGATTAGATATCATGTATCCGTACAAAGTATCTATATCAAATCTAAAGTACTAAACGCATTTGTTTGCATCATCCTCTGGGTCATTAACAAGGGCGTTCGTGATGTGGCAGTTTAATGCTAGTCTGGCGTTAGCGTACGACAGAAGCTGAAACGATTTGATGATAATCCGTCACGAACATGTAAAATGCTGGGAAAACTAAATCAACCCGTTGTTGGCTTTTGGAATCCAAATGAGGCATTCGACTAATATAAACCCATAAAAACAATCTCAGATTGTTGCCAATGATACAGTGAACATTTTATACGAATAAATTGTAAAGGAAATCTTCAACTCTTGACTGATCGTTTCAGAGATTCACGGTGAAGATCAGAATTTTGTTAAATCACCCCCTACTGGTATGTACATGGTATGGATCATCGCCACAGTTGGAGGGAAATTCGAGTAATTAATCAGTTCAACGAAGTGGTTGTTGCTATTTTTAATTTTGTTGACACTCGCACAGGTATGTGAATACAAGGCAACTCTGAGGGTGGTCCAATTAGGAATTCTTTTTTTCTTTCATTTTATTCTAAGAAAAGTTGCTCTTTAGAGAAAAATTCGGCGGTAAAGGATTGGATCTACATTTAGGTCTGACATATTCCAATACCAATTTCAGCATCAACGTTGACCTTTAGACCCTTTCGGGGTAAGATAGATACACATCGTCATTCTATGTCTTTTCGACGAATGCAAACAATTATGTTGTAGACAAGTCGAAAATGACGTCTCAGCAAAGATGCCGAGAGTATCTAATCTCACAGATCTCACAGATACAAAATTATCAAAAGACAAACCAACAAGACTGGATTAACCTGACAGAAGAGTTGATAGTTACTGACCACACTAGTCATTGGTCCACCGGGCACCTAAAGGCAAAATAATAGTTTTGAATCTGCCAGGATATTTTTGTTAGGGACTGTTAGGCATATGTAAATTTGGCTTCGGTGATGCTTGTTGTAATATTGTAGTATCGCGGGTAAATTTCTCCGCGAATGTCTGCTTGCATAGGGCTGCAGTACTAGACTTTGTTATGATGATGGCGATACACAAGTAATATACAAGGAGTACAACAGGCTAGTTCACTCTCTGATCCAACATACGAAAAAACTTATCTTCATATTCTACTACAGTAGACGACGCTCAAGATTACTAAAACTCCAGCGACTTAAAGAGTTTTGAGATTTATAAATGTATATGTAGTAGAACCAGAGTGGTAAGGAAAGTCTCAATGTATCCGAAACGCATGCTAAGTGAAGAAAACAATGACGTGTCTAACGGTTCGATAAGCCCCGACGCTAACATATAAAAACACAATTTTTTGGCAAAATTCGATTTTATTTATCAACATAATCTTCTTCTTAAGTGCCTTTCTATGCCTTTCTTGTAGAGCGATTTGTCCAACTCTTCAAAATACGTCTCAGTTTGGGGATCACCTTTTGATTGGAGCCATATCTCTTTCCCGCGAGCATTGTTTCGAGGTTTGCGAACATACCAAAATACTCGTGCTCAATATGATGTACACGGCCTATTGATATTCTTACGATGTCAGCTATCTCACGCACTTTCACTTTACATTTGTTCAAATTGATATTGTGAATCTTTTTGATGCTATCCGCCGTAACAGCCTCATTTGAGTGTCCAGACCATTCATTAAGATTTGTGTTTGTTCGACCGCGTTTGAATTCAGCAAACCAGCGACAAATGATCAAAAAAACTGTGTTTCATCAACGTACGAAAGTCCTTAAGTTCAATGGTTTTGAAAATATCAAAAAGTGCATCACTAAAACTTCAATATCTCGATGACTAAGGTAGAAACGTCATCAAGTTTTGAAATGTAACATTTGAAGGTTGGTAGTAACTTGGTTAGGTGCTGTAAAAATAGGGTAGGCACTGACGGGTGTCAAAATTGGCCATGCCGAGTGTTGTAACTGTTTCTGCACATCAATTGTGCTTATTTCACCTTAAAGTGGTAACTATTGGGTATTGGTTGAAGTCCATTCGGACTTAACTTGCCAAACTTATAAGTGTAAATGCCGAACAGCAGACAGAAATAGCAGCATTATAAACACGACAGCGAATGAAATCCAAAGATGTAGTCAACTATAAAGTAAAATCCCGGAATAAAGCAAACAATAACTTATCCGGGCTACTTCGACATGCTTGAAGCTCAGGCCAGTAAGGACTTCAGACATAAAGTCAGGGTCTTGGAAAAGAGATGCACGTCCGAGTCCATCGAATAAATCTGGACTGTTGCAAAGCAGATCTGCAAAGTAAAGCAGCTAAGAAATGCAATGGGATGAGCCGGATAAAAGAAGGATGAAGAACTACGACACTTATAGTACTACGGCGATTGTCATCGGATGGATGCGGATTTGTTCTTATAGGCAGACTTAGTCAAGAATCTAGAGTTTCAGACATGTTTTCGAGCGCATTGTAACTATTCGTATCAAGGCTAAATTTGCCATCATTACTACGACAAAGTTTGACGACCGACGTCTACAATTACAAGAGATCGCCAGTTTATTTTCCAATCGACTCTCCTTTAATCTGTCAAGAGGTTCTTTGCCGACAGCATCAAGTAGCGAAAACTGGTAGCAATATTGTCAAAAAGCCATCACGGATGTGATGTGCTGAATTTCGCTCGGCTATCATACGAAATCCCTAGTTTAGCGACACGTGTCGGCAAGCGCATGCTGCTAAGCAAAATGCATACAAAAGAACGCTTTATAGAAGAACTAAAGCTGCTCACGAGCTCTACGAACAGAAGAGGAGAGAAGAACACTGGCTTTGCAGGAGGAAAAAGAAGAAGCATGAGAAGCGTGCAGTTGAGGAAATAAAGAGACGCTTTTCCTAGAAGGAGATTCAGAAGTTTTACCAAAAGGTAACAAAAACTATGCCATGGAAACAAACCGAAGCCTTAGAGATTAACAAGTGAACATATTATTAGAGTTGCAGTCGATGCTGCGGATTTGGAAAGAGCATTTCTGTAACTGTATAACGGTGATGACGAACTAAATACCACAGTCAGGCAAAATGAACCTTTCAACCTGGACCAACAATTTCGTCCACCCGAACTGGATGAAATGCAGATCTAAGCTTAAGGCCGACAAAGCTGCTGAAGCAGGTGACCTAATTGCCAAGCTCTTTAAAGCAGCAGGCGATGACTTAGTAAGGGGCAAATATCACCTACAGATCCTATTTTTCGTATTGTATGAATGCCTAAAGCTGTTCGTCAACAAACTGATTGC
This sequence comes from Volucella inanis, assembly GCA_907269105.1. Taxonomy (NCBI): domain Eukaryota; kingdom Metazoa; phylum Arthropoda; class Insecta; order Diptera; family Syrphidae; genus Volucella; species Volucella inanis. The sequence goes on along the minus strand of OU026153.1, from coordinate 203,311,011 downwards.
TTCACATCCAATGGCTTTAAGCCAGGAAATTCCACCCCAACCTTAGATCTTAGATAAAATCCAAACCATCCATCTCATCGATTTTAAGGCCGTGTATGACAGCATCTAAAGAGATAAGTTATGCAGAGCAGAGCAATGTCTAGTTATGGCATCCGTGGCAATGACTTACTGTACGGGCTATACAGTAACATCGACTTAGCCAGAAGAATGAAGGTTCACAACTAAGATGGCTAGGTCATATAGAGCGGAAAGTATTTGAATCCTCCCTCGAGGGACAGCGCAGTAGAGGAAGACCGAGACTCAGGTGGCGCATGCAAGTGGAAGGGATCTCAAGTAACTGAGCTTGCGGAATTGGAGGCAGCTAGCTTAGGACCGAGCTCGCTGGAAACTTCTGTTGGTTATTGTCCAGGTTCAGGCCGGACTTTAGCTTCACCTTAAGTAAGCAAGTAAATAGTCGTATTAATAGAGTCACCAACTATATGTCAGTCTCTGGACTTTTCGAAATATCTGTTATTATCAGCATTCACGGTGGTAAGTCCCATGAGATGCCCAAAGATTTTTTATGCTGCCAGAAAGTTCACATGTTTAGAAGAAGTTTGCTATCCAGAATGACATCCATCTACTTAGCATCGTTAGAAGAATGTAAGGTGATGTCATGAGTAAGAGGAGCCGGGTTTCTCCTTTTCGTAGATAAAACAACTATCGTTTTGAGAGAATTCACTTAAAGTTACTATGTTATGCATCAATCATCGATCACATATACGGCTGGTTGCTATAGAGCAGACAGTCTACATGGAGCGTAGACGTTAAAATTAATATGCACCAAAGAACGCCGCCTTGCTGGGAAGCGGCATACTATATAACATATATCTGCAGGCAGCGAAACTAGTGACTCTTATACTCAGTTTTGTGCATCGTAAACAGAAGACGAATTAATCTTAATGGTCTTTAATGGGAAGAAAGTCAGGTTGGTAGGTCTGAAGCTCTTGACGCGCAAGTAGTCATCTTTTCTAAATTTCGTCTGTCTGTATTTCTTTTTTGTCCGCGAATGCAGTAGATAGAGGTTATCAGTTTAGGTGGCCTGAAAACTGCCAAGGTAATTGCTCCAATGCAGGGGATTCTCGTTGACAAACAGGACATATCGGTTAAAGACAGTTTGATCTCCAAGAATTTAATTTCACTTCCTTTAGTTGGTGCACCCTTTAGTAACCTGTTTCTCGTTACCGTCACTGCTGGAGGTAAATTGTACTCAGGAGTTGTGCCTGAAACTTCTTATGCAACTTTTTTGCCCCTACCGCAGTCCGTATCGGGAAGTCGAAAGCTACTCTTCAATCAGCATCTAAGTCGGCGGGAAGGCTGAGTAGTATGTAGTAGGATAATTTGACACCTCACATTAGTTCTTATTCGTACCCTATAATCCTTGACTTCCTACTCTTCATGCAATGACAAGTCAGTCACCTAGGTGACAGTTCTTAACTGGTCAAGCCTCGGATCTTTCATAATTCATAACCGAGATGGCTTATGAAAAGAAATAGGTCTAAAGTTCACATTATTTTTACCTACAATGAAGAGAATATCGTTTCAGAGTTCATACTTAAGAAAGGAACATTACTTACTTCTTAAATTACTTTATACACTTTATGACTGCTACACACCTAAGAGCAAGGCACTACTTTAGTCAATAAAGACCTGAAATATTTGTAGATCTTGAGTTTTTCATAAAAATAAAATCAGTGGAAAAGAAAGCTCTAAGGGAAGAAACAAAACGAAGGGAATGGTGATTAAAAGATTCTAAAAATATGTGCGAGTAGTAAGGCAAACATCGTTTGTTCGAGGTTTGGGCTAAACTTTTCATTGACCATTTCTTCGATTTTAATTCTATGAAGAAACTAATTTTATTATTTCCTTCTATTTTCAGAAACCACATAGGATCCAACACAACAACAGCTGGGTACCTTTGTACTGACACACCATTTGAAAGGGTTTGACATCTCCTCGTTCAAGGCGTTACATCCAACTACAGTAACATGTCAACAATTGGCTCTTTCGTTAAATTGCAATCGAATATTTATTGGAACTCCAATTGAAGCAAAAACCCATTTGACATGCAAATTCGTGTTTTACAAGTGATGCACCCAGTCTCGTCCTTCAGCACTAGCTCAGCAATCGAATCTGCTACGAGCAAGAAATTTTATTGCCGCTATACCAACCGCATAGATTCGACAGGTTGTTTCGATAGACAATAAAAAAAAAAAAAAACTAAAACAATTTCCAAGTGAATTATCCGATACGACCACCTACAGTTCGTTAATCCTCCCACACATCGGCCGGCTCTATAAATTCAAAAAAAATAAGGCTCCTTCCTACCTCCACCTATGCAAATGAGTACAATATGGCCCACCAATGTGAGTGTATTTACGAGAATCGTTCCTTGTGCTCATTTTACGTTTCGTGATTGATTAAAGTGCAGTAGCACAGAAGTGGTCTAGCTGTTTTTTTTTGTTTTTTTTTCTTTTTTTATACAAAAGTGTAGATATAGAGATAGTTCCGAAAGTTCTAGAGATACAGTACGAAGTGTGAAGAGAAGTTATTACGATTCCGTGGGAATTCCCAATGAGTAAAAGTTTTTGAAGGCGCCCATGAAGCTCAACACTTGATGGTTTTGTTCAAACTATCCAATTGCAGTACAAAGAGGTAAGTTGCTTCATTTGGCCATTTGATTACTTCAGAGGGAGCGAATTACAAATAATTTTACTGACACACTATTCAGAAACAAAAACAGATAAATTTTTAATTTTGATCAATTCTAATAACGACTTGACAACTTTTTTTTTAAATAAAAGGCAAACCATTTGAGATATTTCAAAAACTTTATTATTGGCTTGAAGTACAATACAATCAAAACATTTATGAATGGAACTCGACTTCGTTCATATGGTCACCGCGGGCACGTTTGCAGCGGTCGATTCGTTGGACCCAATTTTCAACGACACGGCCACACATTTCGGCCGAAGCGGCCGCTATTTCGCGTTCAATGTTGACTCTGAGCTCTTCCAACATCGTCGGCGTGTTGGCATAAACCAATGACTTAACGTAGCCTCACAGAAAATAGTCAAGTGGCGTTAAATCGCACGAACGAGGCAGCCAATCGACTGGCCCATGTCTTGAGATAACACGCTCACCATACTTACTCATCAATAAATCGATTGTAGCGTGTGCTGTGTGGCTTGTGGCACCATCCTGTTGAAATCACATGTCGTCCAAGTCCATATCTTCCAATTCGGGCCAAAAATAAGCGGTGACGATCGTTATCGTCGACGAAAAAATATGGCCTAATAACGCCGCCGGCACGCAAACCGCACCAAACAGTTATTTTTTGTGGAAGAAGTGGTGATTCATGAACCCATTGAGCCAAAAATAAGCTTCATCACTGAAGATGATTTTGCGATGAAATTCATCATCTTGGCGCATCTTCTCCAGAACACAATCGGAAAACGTACGTCGCTTCAAATAGTCCATCGGCTTCAATTCTTGAGTCAGCTTGATCTTGTATGGGTGTAAACCAAGATCCTTACGCAAAATACGCCATAATGTGGTCTGAGCGATGCATAATTCTTGAGAACTCCGTGGAATTGACTGATTTGGATCATTTGCCAATTTGACCAACCCGTTGTCTCACTGACACAGCAACATCACACAACAAATATGTAAACTCTAATTGTTGGACTAAACTTGTTATTGCCTGTCTACTAAGGCGAGAATTACGACCGAAAATTGGGGTTACCGCTCTTAAAGTTGCAGTCACCGACTCCGAATATCTGTAGAAAATTTTTATAATGTGCAGACGTTGCTCGTTAGTGTACTTTACCTTGATGAATATGTTGAGTTTACTTAATAAATGGACAGTGACAGTTTGATGATTAGTGAAAGAGTGCGTTCACAAATTAAATTCAAAGTTGGAAAACTAATATTGGAAAACCCTATATTAGAGACATTACAGTCATGTTAAACGAGACTGAAAAGTTGAGGAAGATGTCTTTAAATTCCATTTAAGCTATCCTTTTAGTTATCCTTTATAGAACGAGAGGTATGATAATTATCGTTAGAAAGTATGGGATTTAAAATTTAAGAAGTTAGGAAGTGTACCGTATTGGCTATTTGAACATGACTTACTCTATTTATCCGAGCTTCTCTGGCGAGGTCGGCCTCGCTGTTATAGCCCGTACTGTTCTCTTTTGAAACATCTCCGCCATTCTCCACTGCAACTAAAAACTGGACCGAAGATTATCCGAAGAGCTTTTGTCTCAAAGTGCCTGGAAGTATTTTCGTCAGTATTCAGCTTCTACGCCGTAGAGCAGAACTGAAAGACCAGTTCCCTGTACGAAATCTTTTTGGCAACAATTTATAAAATGTTTGTCTGATGAGCTTTTTTGTTTGCTGAGCTTTTTCTATCTCTGGGGCAACTTCAAAATACCACATTTACAAAACTTCCTATCTTTCTCTGCAAGAAAATTGTCAAGATACTGTTTGATGGATGAGGTCTTCAGAAGTAAACGTTCTACCATTTGAACTTTGCAAGAAGCGAAATAAATGAAAGACTGATGGCGCAACATCTGGGCTAGAATGATTGATGTGGCAACAAATTCAAACAAAGCTGAAACAATTTTTGCTGAGTGAACAAACTTGTCTTGCATTGCCATGATGAATCTTCATATAGGGTTTTCTAATAACGACTTGACAACTTTTTTTTTTAAATAAAAGTCAAACCATTTGAGCTATGTCAAAAACTTTATTATTGGCTTGAAGTACAATCCAAACTTTTATGAATGCAACTCGACTTTGTTCATATGGCCACCGCGGGCACGTTTGCAGCGGTCGATTCTTTGGACCCAATTTTCAACGACTCGGCCACAAATTTCGGCCGAAACGGCTGCTATTTCGCGATCAATGTTTGCTCTGAGCTCTTCCAACGTCGTTGGCCTGTTGGCATAAACCAATGACTTAACGTAGGCCCACAGAAAATAGTCAAGTGGCGTTAAATCGCACGAACGAGGCAGCCAATCGACTGGCCCATGTCTTGAAATAACACGCTCACCATACTCATCAATAAATCGATTTTAGCGTGTGCTGTGTGGCTTGTGGCACCATCCTGTTGAAATCACATGTCGTCAAAGTCCATATTTTCCAATTCGGGCCAAAAATAATCGGTGATCATGGCGCGATAACGCTGACCATTCACAGTAACGTGACGATCGTTATCGTCCACGAAAAAATATGGCCCAATAACGCCGCCGGCATGCAAACCGCACCAAACAGTTATTTTTTGTGGATGAAGTGGTGAATCATGAAGCACATGTGGGTTTTCACCGGACCAATAACGCATATTCTGCTTATTGACGAACCCATTGAGCCAAAAATGAGCTTCGTCACTGAAGATGATTTTGCGACTCCGAATATCTGTAGAAAATTTTTATAATTTGCAGACGTTGCTCGTTAGTGTACTTTACCATGTTAAGTTTACTGAATAAATTGACAGTGACAGTTTGATGATTAGTGAAAGACTGCGTTCATATATGAAACTTAAATTGTCAAGTCCCTATTGGAAAACCCTAAACTTTGCGAAAATGAGAGTCTGAGTTAAGGAATTGAATTGAAGTGTTGATGACATCTTCCTATATGGTAGCTTCGAATTAAGAGCCTTTGACTCCATGCCTTTAGGAATTACATCTAGTCAAACACACCGGTTACTAAAAGAAATCGTGTCAGGCGAATGCTTCCCAATCTTGAGTAGCGCTGTATGTCCTCCTGGAATTAATGAAAATAAATTGAATTTCGTATTAAACCTTGAATCTGGTTCTTTGCTGTAGGTCTTTTTCGATTTTAACTGTCTTGTTCGACATAATTGGAGAAAATATCTGTTGCCAAACTACAAGTCCCCCAAAAGTTCCTTTCCCAATCAAAGTTATCATCAGGTATCCGTAAGTGCAGTATAATAAAAAAAAAAATCAATAAGAGGTTTATCGAAGACTTACATTAGAATCAGTATTCCCTTCACTTAGACAAATCTACAAGCCTTTTCCAATGCTAGTAAACAGGAAAACCGTTCTTTTATCGAATGTGATCAACCACGCTTTGATTTATTTCACCCGAAGCCAATCAAACGATTCCCTTCCTTTTTGTCATTTCCCACATAAATTGACACGTCACGATTTATCTAAGTAAAAAAAAAAGAATAAGAAAAAAACCTTTTAAAACCGTTCGACTTTATTTTGCTATAAATTATTCGTATCCTAGCCAATCCGGTCGGTTATCTTAAGAAATTCCAACCTGAACTGATCACTTGCAAGCAACCAATCAAAGGCTAACAAACTAATTTAGAACCAGGAATTAATTTCAGAACTGTGATCGCCCGGAGACACTGATGATCCGATTGTCCATCTGTTGATTGATTAGACGTGCAGTCAATCTATGAAGCAATCTGAGTGTGCACAGTTGGTCCGAATATCATTTTGCAACCGCAGGGCTGAAGTGCAATCGCGAATTTCCTTCTCTCTGATATTAATGACCTTCACGTCCCAGCTGGGTTCCCGACGTAAAGGTTTCCTGGAACAATAGCCTTACAAGCATACAATTAGAGCTTGCCATACGAATACACTAACAGCAGCCATAGTTTCCAGATGCAATCCTTCTCTTCCATGTACAAGTAAGTATTCACAATATATCCCAATGAAATGGAAAAAACAAAAAAAAACACCGCCCCGACTTAGAGTCGTGTGAGAACTCGAGAATCCACAGAAATTCGTCCGTGTGCCTTCGATTCTATTACGAGAACATGATTAAATGCTGCCGCACAGCCGCAAGCTGTGAGTTCCCAAGTCGAAGACAATTTCTATTTTGTAACCATTGCCAGTTGAGACTGCGATCTGTGGGCACGATAAAGAGATTCCTCCTTTCTTGGTTCGGGTGACTGCGGAGTGGTACATGATGCCAGAATCTATCCCAGAAGCTGCGACTATTCATGGGTAAGTTGGAGCGGGAGTATTCACGTTGCAGCGCACTAAAGTCACAAATTGAATGGAATAAGGGAAATAAATTGAAACTTTTACGCCACCAGGTATACCAGGACGTAAATTATTGCCTACTGATTCCTGCTTATTAATTTATTGGAATATAGGTACATAACCTCTTGTACATTGGAACCTATCTGGTGTATATGGGGATAGCGCCAAAGAGAGTGTCTAGGTGTATGTTTGGTAATGGTCAGTGGAAAGAGGCTTTCAGAGATCACTTAGAGGAAGATTCTCGTTAATTGCTATCGATTTGATGGCACTGGTATTAGCAACATTGACTGTCCATTCGAATGAAGTAGCGGAAGGTACTAAAGTTAATCGCTAAGGTTTGGTGAGAATCTTGAGTGTGAATAGTGTTAGAATTTAACAGTTGGAATCATCATTTAAATGGTTTTTTAAGTTGCGCTTCAATTGACGTAATTACCTGACATCAGGAGGTTGTCTCTGGGCTGTCCAGTATAAATTTACATGAAGCATATATAAGTTGTCCAGTTAATGTGATAATACTTGTAGATTGGGTGCGCTTTATAGAGCAGCAGTTTGGTGTTAATTGCTGCTGCGAAGAGCTGGATTAGCTTTGTTAAAGATGTTACAATTCAAAGGCTGAAAAACTTCAATGGAAATTGTTACAAGTCTAGCTACGAGTGGTTTATTAGTTGCTGGTTCAACCAAGCACACGAATGAACAACTCTTTCTGTATAACTCAAATTATTAAGTCTATAACTTAGTTCGTGCGGTTTGCTAAGAGATGGCGTAACTTGTATTATTCAATTGTTATTATTAAATTGGAACATGCGTTGGAAAGCTACTGTCATTGTACGTCATTTCAGTATATGTCATTCATTTGAAGCGTAAACAACAATAATTTTTTTTCACTTAAATATGTCGAACTTTAATATGAAGAAAACTGCTGCCGAAAGTCATCGTATTTTGGTGGAAGTTTATGGTGAACATGCGCTAGCTGAGCGAACGTGCCAAAAGTGGTTTGCACGATTTAAAAGTGTTGATTTTGGCTTGGAAGACGATGAACGTCCTGGGCAGCCAAAAAAGTTTGAAGATGAAGAACTGGAAGCATAACTCTATGAAGATTGTTGCCAAACACAAGAAGAGCCATTTCGAAACGTTTAAAAGCAGCTAGATATTTTCAAAAGCAAGGAAATTGGGTTCCACATGAACTCAAGCCGAGAGACGTCGAAAGGTGGTTTTGAATGTCCAAAATGCTGCTCGAACGCCACAAAAGGAAGTCATTTTTGCATCGGATTGTTACTGGTGATGAAAAATGGATCCATAACGATAACCCCAAGTGCAAAAAATCATATGTGAAACCCCGCCAACCAGCCAAATCAACGGCAAAGCCGAATATCCATGGCGCGAAGGTAATGTTCTGTATTTGGTGGGATCAAATTGGTGTGCTGTATTATGAGCTGCTAAAACCGGGTGAAACCATCAATGGACAATGCTACCGAACAAAATTAATCAGTTTGAAGAGAGCAGTAGCCGAAAAACGCCCGGAATATGCGACCAGATACGAGGCAATATTTTTCCATCATGATAACGCTCGGCCCCACGTTGCTATTCCGGTTAAGAACTATTTAGAAAACAGTGGATGGGAAGTCTTACCTCACCCGCCTTATAGCCCAGACCTTGCCCCTTCTGACTACCATTTGTTCCGGTCGATGTAGAACGCCCTCGCTGAAATACGGTTCACAACAGAGCAGAATATCAAAAATTGGCTTGATTCATTCTAGGCTGCCAAGCCGGCGCAGTTCTTTGTGGTGGTGATGTGGTGGGATCCACAAATTGAGAGAAAGATGGGAAAAAGTCATAGCTTCAGATGGGCAATACTTTGAATAATACTATTGTACATGTTTTTCTTAAAGAAAAATTAAAATTTTGAAAAAAAAAACCGCACGAATTAAAATATATACCCAACACTTAAGGCCTGATTTAAATGTTTGTTTTAGATTTATTTTTTTCAATTATTTTGGTTAGAACTTTCTTCGACTGATTGCCTTCAGTTTAGTAATTTCCATGTGCTTAGAGGCCAAATTGCGTTACTATCAAAGCTCTTGGTGAGATTACCCCGGCCGGTGTGGAGCACTTTTTTTAAGAATCTACCGCGGTGTTAATATTTGGTTAATTATCGCCTTATCACCACTAAGACTCCAATGAAAGATTATTGACAAATAGTCTCAGGAGTTCAGATATGCTGACTTGACTTTAAGCATGTTGTTGAATAGGCCGGCGCATCAATAAGAGAGGGTCCCCTCTCATGTGATTCTGGCAAAAAATGCTAAAGTTCCATTCATAAGGCAAGTTTTCCTTCAGCCATATCTTAAAAATCTGAATATATTGTAGTTTGTAGAGTAGCACCTCGTTATGTCCTCACGCGCTTCTTAACGTATGCATGCTTTTCAATTTTTCTTTCGCGACTATATGTGCCTGGGAGTTATTATAATCAAGCAAAAGGTTTCATCAAATAGATGTAAACACATCAGTTGCAGGGCTTCTGATAGTTTCTTGGCATCGTTATCACTAATTTTCAGATATATAAGACTTTTTGAGGAATAAGGCATTAAAATTTGGTGATTTGTTGGGATTAAACCTTTTTAACGTTAAATCTATTTCCGTCTATCTTGTCAATCCAAAATGTTAGCATACGTATCTTATTTCCAACTACACAATTAGGCTAAGTACGCTCACTGGCGTATTTTCTTATAGACTATACTCTCCAATTGTACTGTCACTGATATCTGCTTCTCCTATTCACCTTAGATCATGTGAGATCACAAATTAGGTTGATGTTACAAGTCCTTCGCCTACGTCCAGAAATGCAAGCCGTACTGTCTTAGTTTGATGCTTAAAACAAATCAACACTCAAATAGTTCCTGCTTCCTTCGTGGTGGAATGAAGATCTCTCTAATCTCAGCGATTTTCATTATTTTCTACAAATGGCAGGCTTACAAGTACTGTTTGAGTCTGTGTAAGAAAGCCTTAAACACCTCCAAGAAGCAGGCCTAGATGAACTATTACCATTCAATAGAAACCCTTAAGGACTTCGCCAGGCTTACCATAGTTCTGCCCAAGAACATTCCACCCCTTCCTTTCTAATGAGTTAGATGGAGGATGGACAGGATTCCCTGGAGAGATCCTGGAACTTTTGCTGAAAACACACTTTCTCGGATGCTGTTATATCAGTACGGAATCCAGGAGGTCTTGGCTAGAATAACCTGCATCCCACGGCAATATCAATTCAATCATATACGAGCAAAGGATTTCCTGTGGTATCAACAGTTCCTCCCCTTGAAGTTTCCAGTTCTAGACGGCATGCTAAGAAGATGCTAAGAAGAACTTAAAACTTAACATCGTCTTGGTCAGCGTAAATTTTCAGGAGCTGTTTAATACTGCAATACATATCCTACTCTTGATGAGTCCTCGAGTGTTTTCAGGCCAATTTATCAGTTTAACCTCCTTTGTACTTAAAAGCCTATGGCATGTCTTAGGCATTCACAAGGATTCAAGGATTCTAGAAAAATTATCGCTATACACATCATAGCACGCTTGCCCCAAGGAAATATCCACGAAACAAGGTAGTGCAAACAATCAAAAAATCCATACACTACAAAGAATACACCCTAGCCTCCATTCCGAGACATAGAGGGAGCCTTTAATAACGTACACATTAAAGCTATTCACAAATCTGTGATCGAGCTGGACATAGAGGATTTTATTAGTCACCATGCTAAGAACAAGAATTACTCAGGCAACATAAACAGCCACATAACCAAATTCGCCCATAGAGGATCACTACAGGATGGCGTTCTTTCTCCTCTACTCTGGCTAACTGTTATGAACAAAATTCTACAAGGCAGCACAGAGACGGCGTCAAAGTGGTCGCTTATTCGAAGACGTATAAGGAAAGTTCCCTCCCGTCAGGGAGAGGAAACCTTGTCTAGAGGCTACTCTAGAGAAGGTTAACACCTGTGCCGAAATTGTGGCCTTGATGTCCAAAGATTGATGCTATTACCTACTAAATCCAAATACCTGATTTTACCCTTTCCTGTCTTACCGATCAACCGTTCGCACTATTCTCTAACTCTAGATATCTGTGTATGAAGCCTTACCCAAAACTTAACTGGAAGCAAAACATCAAACACGGGGTAAGGAAGGCATGCGTCGCCTTCTATGTCTGCAGCAAAACCTTTGGAAAGAAGTGAGGACTTGGATGTACAGTGCCTTAGTGTGACCAATTCTCACCCACGGGTCACTACTATAGTGGCCCGCGTTGAGCAAAGGTTACATCCGCATAATATTGAAAATACTCTGAATAACAGCCAACATAGGAACCACAGGGGCATTGAGGTCAGCACTAACGGATGGCTTTACTATGCTTCTGCATCTTTTGCTTCTCGACCTACACACTTACTGCAATACAATACAATACATACTGGGCTCGGTACTATGTATCCGACTGACTACATCACACCCAAACTAATCTTCAAGAAAAACTTCTGTGTAGAATTTCCAACCAGAGCTCAGTGGAGAATAGTTGAAGTAGCGAAATATAATACCTCTTGCCGGATTTTGCCAGCGTCCTTCATGACACAACGCACAAACAAAACTGTACTATCCTCATACATAGCCAAGCCGCTATCAAAGCTATAGACTCGGCTACAATATCCTTCAAACTGGTGCAGGAATGCAGGGTTCCAGTTGACAGTGATACAAAAGGAAACGAGCGTGTAGATGAACTTGCAAGGTAGGGTTCAGCTCTGCACGATAAATTAACTTACACTTCCTGCCAACCTTCAATAAAGGGGGGTAGTTATCTGCGACATAGCAAAGATGATATGGCCGACCTATGACAAGAATAGAACAAGGGACCTACTAAACAGAACCCACCCAGATATCACCGAAATTGTAGACCATGCGAACAAATTAGGTATCCCTTAAAGCCCCCATTTCGGCAGTTGCCGCAACTACGGGAATGAAAATGAGAAGGAAATGCTCTCTCATTTCCTCTGCAAATCAGAGCCAGACTGCTAGCACTAAACCAACCAAAACATTCATTTTAGTTGTCTCACATCCTTAACAACACATATCATAAACCAGACTACACGAGTCGTGCAACAAAAAGGCACATTCAATTGCTACTTGGGTTTATGGTAGACTGCCAACTCTAAGTATTTGCTTAGTTCCTGGTTCGTCCTCCGTCCTATATTCGTCCTTTTTCCTGCTGTCACCATCGCACATTCTGGATAGCTATGTTATCTTCTTTATATGACATTAGTCTTCAATCTCTGCTCACTTTTGGTTGTAAAAGGCCTGTTCAAGATTTGAACGTTCTACGTGCAGGTCATTTCTTTTCTTCAATTTTTGGGTGGTCAACAGTGAATACGTCCTTATCTCAGACTCTTGATTATTTTTTTCCTCCGACCTCAGCTCTAACTTAAAGATTCCTTCTGTTAACCAATTATCTGCACGGTTTCATGAAAGGCAAATTAACCACCACTGTCCCAATTCAGTTCATCCCTAGGACGCTTTGCACTTTAGAAGACGGCAACGAGGTCGAAGCGAGTTCTACAGATTTCAGCAAGGCATTCGATAAAATGTTCCCAACTAGTGGCATGGATTATATTTTATTTAGAAGACCGAGAGTGCAGATTCAGTTTCAGATCCTTAATATCTAACCAATGAAACCCACATCTGGGGTTCCTCAGGGTAGTCATCTTGGACCCATTAGCTTTATCCTAACATTTAACGATTTCAATCTCATTTCAACGAAATTTAATTCTCCTAGTTTCACTGATGATAAAATAACTTCCAAAGGCATTTAATTGCCCTCTGACGCCCATCGCTTGCAAGACGACTTATAAAAGTTTTCGGTATGAAACAAGCAAACATCTTGTCAGCAAATGTTAAGTGATAACCTATTCACGCAAAGATCTACCATTCCATCCAAGAAACCACTTTATCTGCAATGAGCTAATTCATTCCTCTAGATACTGGGATCTAGGAATAATTTGTGACAGAAAACTAAATTTTGACGCAAATATTGCCAGCATTGTTAATAAAGCTGATTCTGCACTTGGTTGATACATTGATCAAAATAATTTGCGAACATTTACACATCACATCACGCTTTTAAGTCCTTTCCTCGAATAATCCAGCCAAGTCATCCAATAAAGCCACGTTCAAAAAATCGAAGCCGCCTAACGTAGGATTATTCGTTTCGCAATTCCTGGTCTACCTTAGACTACACCCTATGGGATGTTGCTGATTGAGTGGAAACATCGACTGTCCGAGAATTAAATATCCGTCCCCCTCTTCCAGATTCCAACTCATCGTATCAGTTATGTACACTATGCACCAATGGGCGTATAATAAATAACTACACCAAAGTCTTTGACCTTAAAAGGAGGAAGTAGATAATCAAAAAGCCCTGTTCAATATGTCACTCTCTTTACAAATCCTTTGACCACGCGTCCATGTTTCGTCGCCCCATTTGTTCAAGAACATCTTTGTTAGTTCTTAAGTCTAGATTTAAAGTTTTCTGCTTGTCAATAAGCTTAATAAAGCTGTGCGGGGACAGGTTTTTTTTAGTTCTGTGGAAGAATATCTGTCCTTCTGTTTTGGTCGCAGCCGAAAGAAAACATACTCACTGACGTCTTCCGCTTTCTATCAGGCAACATATCCTTGGAAATTTGGCGACCATCCCTTGTCTACATACCTAGGAAACACTCAAGTCTTTTGTAAGATGGCGTAGTCTGGCAGATCTTAAATTTTCTCAGGTATGCGACCTTATTTTAGTTGAAGGTCTTAGATTCGGTGCGTGTTTTGAAATTTTCCGCTTTTCAATTAACGGAAGTGCGAGTGCTCACCCAATATCCTACCTCGTTTTCGTCCTACATCAACGAAGAAGCGACTAATCTGTTCGACTTCAGTTCTTGCACTAGCTGTATTACGTAAAATCGAACAGCAAAAAAATCACTCTTTAGGAGGTCTGTTGCTCCAACAGCGTACGTCCGATTATTACAGGATTGTCGTTGTAGAATGACGTGCATAGTAATAACACCTTTAAGAGAAATGTTATAGCATCCAAATTGGTTTTGGGTATCTCCCATCATAATAACGAAGTCACCATTAGGCGTTGCGCCATTGTTGGCACCAAATTATGCGTAGAAAATGCCATTCTCACCTTAAGTCGGGGATTCAGTCGGTGCGTGACAGGTTGATCGTTTTTACTCTTTTCTAAAATCGTATAGCAATTTGCGATGATTTTAGGCTCTTCGATGCCGTTGGTAAGAGCATTAAGCCTGGTCTAGACCTATGAACGTTTCCAACTAGCTTACCAGATCAAAAATAGTCAGCGATCTCGGGATCTTTCTTCGATCAGCCTCAAGATTTGTCGGCCCCCATCCAATTATCAAGTTTTCTTCCATCAGTAACGTTGTCTTGTAAAAAGCCGAAGCAGAGCAAATTTCTGGTCTTTTGGTTCTCCGAACTTAACGGCTCAGAAAGTAGCTACGATTTGACCACCTACAAGCTGGCGGTCATAGGTCCAGTTGGAGGCAGGACCACCGATAGTACATACCATGACTTAAGCCACGGTACCATGGAAGTCAGGAGCCCCCCGGATTTTGGTTTGGGCCTGGCTTGTTGAGTTAGGCCTATTTGTATGGTTGCTGTGGTTTAAACTTATATTCGCAGGAAGCGTCCTCCAGATGGCTTAGAAACAATTTAAAGTTTCAATAATTACTAGGTGTTGTGATCCATTAGGGTGATCTTAATCAGCAAGAGGTTTTCGACTGGCCTCGATTTATACAAAGGGTGGAACTTGTGCCTTCAACACAGTTCCGATTTGGTACTCAGGAAGGTAGCATACGATGGCAATGCATATTCTTGCTGCCAAAGATGTATATTGTATGAGCATCCCGTGAAATTAAGTCTTCACAGACACCAGAGAAATATGTAAGAATCTTGGGGTGTGAAGTGAGTTGAAGATCAAGAATTAGATCCGTCAACTCCCGAAGATCTTTGTCTGATCTTTCGCTTTTCACTCTTTCCAAAGACGAGCATGTGGTGAGCTCCAGTTTATAACACTGAACTTCCTGGTTTACACGGTTGCGTAAGCTGCGGGAAAAAAGTGACTCTTCCTTAACTAGATCTTTTTGAATTCAATGTTGACATCCATAAACTTGCTGTACATTATAGATTTTTGGTCTGTTTCCACATCTTTATGCAGCTTATAAGGTTCCAGATCCCACTTAGTCTCTTTCGAAATATTTTATAATAATTCAGCTTATACCACCTTCATCAAAATGTTCAGAAAATTAAAAATACAAGTTTATTCAACTAAATCTATATATATTGTCCCCTTCAAAGTAATCCCCATCGGCTGAAACACACTTATTCCAGCGCTTGATCCAATCCTCGAAACATTTTTTATATTTGGTTTTTGGTATGTCCATCATTGCTTCCTGCGATTTTTCCATTACTTCCTCTCGGCTGCTGAAACGCGTTCCCCGTGGTGGTTTTTTTAAATCGATTGAACAGATAGAAGTCACAAGGTGAATTCGGTGGCTATTGGATGGTATTTGTTGCATTTTTCGTCAAAAAATTACGAATAATGATGGCACTGTGCGACGATGCATTATTATGGTGCAAAATCCACGAGTTTTCTGCCCACAATTCTAGTCTCTTTCGGCGAATTGCTTCACGCAAACGTCTCATAACTCCTAAATAATACTCTGTCTACTATCTGGCCTTCGGGCAAAAATTCATGATACAATACACCGTTGTAATCCATGAAAACCGTGAGCATTGCCTTCTTTTTTGACTGAAAACGACGTGTTTTTTTTTTTTGGTCTCGGCTGATTTGGTGAACGCCATTCACTTGCCTATGTCTGGATTGCATGTCGTACTCATAAGCCCACGTCTCGTCTCCAGTTATGATCTTTTTGATGAATGTGGGATCGGATTCAGCCTCGCAAATCATCTCTTTTAAATGAAATTGAGTTCTTTTGGCACCAACTTTGCTGCTACACGACGAAAGCCCAAATCATTAACCAAAATGTCTTAAACGGATCCAAGACCATCTCTCTCTGATGGTTAATTTGCGGTTATTGACCAACATTTCTATAACTTCATCAATGTTTTCTTCGGTTTTCGATGTCGATGGTCTGCTACTGTGTTCATCATCTTCGATTGACTCACGACCACTTTTGAACCGCTCGTGCCACTGGTAAACGACCGTTTTCTTTAGAGAATCGTTTCCGAACAATTTTCCAACATTTCCAACGTAAAAAATCGCCAACACACACAGAGGTAGATATACTCTTGGCTACGTAACTTTTGCAAATGTCAAGCTTTGACGCTAAGAGTTATAGGGAAATGTCAACAACTTAACACACACGGTGGTTATTCCGTTTTTTTTTTGTTTTTTGATCAAGGTGGTACTTCCTTTTCATCCAATATAACCTTACTCGGAACCTGACCAGATCGGGCGTTTTAGTTTTGGTTTTTTGAATCAATAAATGGTTATACAGTTGCTTCTCCATACTCTGATAAAGACTGTTCGTTTACTATCTGTTCCAACTGCAGAGTTATTATATTTGATAATGCTCCGACAAAGTATCCTTTAGTCGTTAGATACAGTTAGAATAACCTTAATTAGAGCTGATTGCTTCCGATATCCTTCCTCAGTCGATAAATAGCAGAGACAGATACAATATGCCGGAGGTAGCGTTTATTCGTAGATGAACGACAACAATTAGTGTTCATGCAAAGAGCAAATGTTAGCCTTTTCTTAGACGTCGAAATATTAGTCACTGCGCTTGCTTATTGGAAGGTAGTCGATATAGATTGACATTCATTGTGAACAGATTGAGACTCAAGTTTGCTAAGTGTTTTACTTGGACATTCTACCACAAACGACTGACATTGACAAACCATTAATCAATATCATTTCGCACTCCGAAACTTTCTGATAATGTCGTCTGTGGATGTTGTTAAATTTAAGACGGCACAAAATTAGCGCCTTACTTACTTACTTAAGTGGCGCTACATTTTGTTGTCTTAAGTCCGCTCGATCTTTATATATCACTGGTGTCCATCTGTTCTACATGATCCGGCCATTGGGGATTCACACTTCTGGCTAAGTCGATGTGGCTGTACAGTCGGTTCGTTGTTGTATCTCCTCGTCCACTCACCGTCCATGCAGACTGGACCGAAAATGATGGCCAAGAGCACCGCAAACATTTTCAATAAAGTCCATGCTTCTGCGCCATAGGACAGGACTGGGATTGTTAGAGTGTTATATAGGGCTACTTTTATTATTCGAGAGAGGGCTTTGCTTGTCAAATACCTTTATACCCCAAACAAGCAGCGATTGATAAGAGTTATTATTTATTAGATCTCAGCGCTGGTGTCGTTGTCTGAATTGATAGCGGAATTTTAGTAGATAAAGTCCTAAACTACCTCAAAGTTATATCTGTCGAGGGTGACGTTCTATTCGAGACTTTTTTTTTGGATCACTAAAGCTATTTTGGAAATCCCTAATAATCAAACTCGAAATTAAACATCAACCTTCACACAAAATCATATTGAGTACATGCTCATCGTAAGTTAAGTGTCTACACAACTGTAGCTCTTTAACGGTCACCTCTCCAGGTAGCTCGTATATTGGTCATCCGCCCTTAGGTACACATGCCAAATTGGTTGAAGTACCTTCTTGCTATCATCTAAGATACGAACATCCTTTATACGTTGTTTTTTTTTTGTAATTTCGAAAATTCGTTATTAAAGCCATCTTTGCCTTCACTCACCGTCATCGTGAAATGGGATAAACGTTCACGTTGAGTATTTGGCGCTTAAAACCAACCAGTGTTTCCTTTACACCAACGGATAGGACTGGGATGATCAAAGCGTTACATAGTGTCACCTTGGCTAATCGAGGGAGAAACGGAATAACTCGTTGTATGTTGCCGGCTTATCTGATGGCTTGATGGTATTGCTGCACTGATGTTGGACACTTAATGCAGATGGAAAAGGACTTCCATTGAATTGAAGGGACACTAGATTTGGAAAGCTCTGACCATATTTTGTATTTGCAGCGACGTCGAAATTTTTCACAATATTACGTGCAGTTTGGCCTGACGATGAACATGATATTTTTCCATCCGTGTCCTAGCTACAACGAGTTAGTGATCTGCGAAAATGTTGGCCCCTAAGAAAGTTAGACCATCTGTCTTTCTATTATGATAACATAGTGCTTTACGCCTATAGCAATGTGGTTTACCTGGTTGGCAGTTTATTGATCAAAACAAGCCCTTGTAATTGTTGTGATGCGGAGGCCGCTTTCTGGATACGTATTATTTTCTGTCATGCTACGAACTTAGTACCCGGTGGCTACCACATGGCAACAACCAGTAGTCCCGTGTCCTAAGACATTTTCTAATAAATCATGTTCTCTATCGGCCTAATGTCCTGCTGCTTCCTCACAGTTCCATCACATCTGTTGCAATACAAAAGGGATAAAGCCACTAATTTTTCTCTAAAGAAACATCAGTATATCCCTTGCTTCGCGAGCTATTTTTCGGAGAAATGCGGAAACATTCCCATGACTAATTCGTTAAAATTACAAAAATTGTTTGAAATTCAACTCATTATTCATTTCCCCAACACAAATAATCTAGTGAGATCCGCCTCATCCAATCCAGCTGAATTCGATAAGACCCAACCCTGTGGACCTAATTCCAAGTGTCCAATCCTACATTAGAGAACCACAAAGAACATCACAAAGACTTAACAGTTACTACCTATGCGGCCTAAACTCCAACTTAAACCTCAGCACAAGGGAAGACAAAAACACATAATGTCTCGACCTAACTCAGGTGTCGGTTGGTAAACGTGCCTTGCAAGTTACACTTCCTACGACTACTGTCCCGTCCCAGGAATACGGGCATCGGTTGACAGCCAGGAGTTTTAGTGTTTTCTTTGAATGCAAATTCAATGGTGAACATGATTTTCGCATTAGTCACACTCGACTTACACCGCAGAAAAATCCAAATCGTGCTGAAGCACTTCTAGGACGCAAACTCGAACGATTGCATGGCATTGCCACTGCAAACTATTCGTAACAATGTCAACAACGACGACCCAACACTCATAACTCATAGATTTCGTGTCAAAATCCAAACCGTTGCAGTGGAGTGTTCAGTGGTCATGTGTTCAAATGGCAACCTCTTAATCCTGGGGCTCATTAAATTTTACAAATATGTATAATTAATTCGTGCACGTCCGACCTTGACATCGAATGAAGCGTGCCTTACCTCTAGTCCACTCAGTTCTCCTTCGATCCTGATATTTGTTTTATGAGTCCTCACACAAACGCGAGAGAAATGTCACCTGACATCAGTTAGTAGATACAATTCATTGGAATCCATCGATTAATCAGCTATGTTATTCGAATGGATTAGTGGGGAGTACGACTACCTCACCCACAGTAATTACTGGACTGAGTTCGACATTGTTTTTGGGTCAACTAAAAAGTCAAGGCTGACCGATATGCATCGAAACGATTTATCTGGAATTGTCCTCGTGGAACAACAGCGAGGGTGGTCTGATCAGAATGACCCCAATGACTGTCGTTAAATTGCTTTTTGTAAAGTTAATGAACAGCGAAGGGAAGCCAGTTCGTTTAATGGTTCCGGTGTATGTTGATGGACTTGGTTGTTTTATTTCGAAATTCCAACCTAAGGGCTTTTGTGGAACTTGAAATCGTGGCAATCAAATGCAAATGGGATTTCTTGAATTCACTTCTTTGGACAGACTATTTTTTTGAGGAGGTAATTGATGAAGCACTTCGACGATTTGTAGAGGTTCAGTTAGAAAGAAGAGCATGCAACTTGATACTCCTTGACGGTGACCCAGATTATCTGTGACTTGTTGATTTAATGTAATGCCTTTGGAACGGATAATATCTTCTGACAGGTGCAAAAGTTTACCTCGGATATTTTTTTTGGGTTTTTTTTTTTTTTTTTTTTTTTTTTTTTTTTTTTTAGAATTTGGATGGCCGCTTGTTTGGCCACATGTTCTGATACTGCAGTCGTCTCACAAAAAACGTGATTGGAAATTCGATACTTTACGAGTAAAACTGAAAGTTTTCAGTGATTTTCTGTTTGACATTCGAGATTTGAATGTGTATCTTTATGTTAAGATAAAATCTGCATAAGAAAAAATAAGAGAAAAATTATTTCGTTTTTTCAGATGTTTAAAACATGAGAACTTTTCAAGCTGTCCTTATTGCCACGAACATGAAAATACAAGTGCGAACTTTGTGTCGGAGTTCTTTGGGTCTGGTACTTATATTCAATATGTAAATATGTAGATGGTATCAGTAAGAATTTGACAGTCAACAGAGCATTTCATCTATTACAAACATTGGAATGCAGTTGTTTCGTTTGTCGGCCGATGATTTTCTTTTTTCTACTCGAGGAAGTGGGTGCAATAAACAAAAGTTCAGGTCATAAGAAATTAACTTTTTAGCAAGTTCATTCGCCATTACCGACAAGATTTGGTTACATTTCCTTCTTCACTCATTCTGCGAAATCTTGCATTCCCAAGCTAGCATGGAAACGATTAGCGTGCTTAGAAAGGTCGCTTCAGATGAAGGAATTTTGTCTCAAGCACCTGTTCCTTACAACATATTTCACTGCTATGAAGATTACGTATGTTACCGCTTAAAAGTCTTTACAGTGAGTGAAGTCTTGGGTTGCCGTCATCCATGATGACATTAGGACACCATTTTTAGTGATATCAATGGAATGCGGATTACATTTCTTATGTTACACATGGGCTGAAAAGTCAGTGACGTTTTATAGAAAACACAAAATTTTTGCAAGATTCAACTTTATTTATCAATATAGTTACCTTCGAGGGCGATACAGTGATTGAAACGATTTTTCAATCTTTCGATACCAGTTTTGTAGTACGATTTCGGTTTAGCCTCAAAATAGGCCTCTGTTTCGGCGATTACTTCTTCATCGGTCTTAAATCTCTTTCCGGTGAGCACTCTTTTGAGGTCTGCGAACAGGAAATAGTCGCTGGGGGCCAAATCTGAAGAATACAGTGGGTGGGGAAGCGATTCGTTGCCGAATTTATTCAATTTTGCCATTGTTTTCATCGACTTGTGACACGGTGCATTGTCTTGATGAAAGAGCACTTTCTTTTTCTTCAAATGCGGCCGTTTTTTTGCGATTTTGTCCTTTAAACGCTCCAACAACGCTGTTGATAGTCTGCCCCTTTTGGAGATAGTCGATGAAAATTATTCCGTGTGTATCCCAAAATACGGATGCCATAACCTTGCCAGGCGACTGTTGAATTTTTGGTCATTTTGGACGAGGTTCGTCGCCTGCTTGTCACTCAGCTGACGGCCGACTTGACTATGGTGTGAAGTGATGGAGCCAAGTTTCATCCATTGTCACATACCGACGCAAAAATTCGGCTTTATTGCGGTTGAACAACTTTAAACACTCCTCTGAATCATCAGCACGTTGTTGTTTTTGGTCGACTGTGAGCAAACGCGGCACCCACCGCGGCCTCAGCTATCTCGATCAACTTCACTTTACGGTCATTCGTAGTCATTTTGTGGACTTTTTTGATGTTTTCACCTGAAACAGCCTCTTTTGGACGTCCACTGCGTGCATCATCTTCGGTGCTTGTATGACCACTTTTAAATTTTTCAATCCACTTGCGAATGGTTCTTTCGGCTGGTGCAGAGTCCGGGTAACACTTATTAAGCCATTTCTTTGAATCGGCTGCATTTTTCCCCATCAAAAAGCAATGATAAATCAACACACGAAATTGCTTTGAATCCATTTTTTTCACAATAACAAAAGTTGCTTCACTCACAACGCTATATCTCGAGAACTAATCGTCCGACAGCTGTCAAATTTATAGACGTATCTTTTGAAGGTTGGTACTAACTGAAAATGGTATGGATATAATTCAAGTGGTGCCCTCTCTTAGAAACGGCATAGCCCATGTATTAACTCTTGTTTTGATCAAAGATTGTCATCTTTGAAGTAATCCCCATCGACTGCAACACACTTATCCAATCCTCGAAACATTTTTCATATTCGGTTTTTGGTATGTCCATCAGTGCTTCCTTCGATTTTTTCATTACTTCCTCTCCGCTGCTGAAACGCGTTCTCCGTTGTGGTTTTTTAACTCGATTGAACAGAAAGAAGTCACAGGGAGCCAAATCAAGTCAATTCGATGGCTGTTGGATGGTATTTGTTGCATTTTTCGTCAAAATATTACGAATGATGATGGCACTGTGCGACGGTGCGTTATCATGGTGCAAAATCCACGAGTTTTCTGCTCACAATTCTGGTCTCTTTCGACGAATTGCTTCACGTAAACGTCCAAATAATACTCTTTGTTTGCTGTCTGGCCTTCTGGCAAAAATGCATGATGCACTACACCGTTGTAATCCATGAAAACCGTTAGCATTGCCTTCTTTTTTGACTGAAAACGACGTGATTTTTTTTTGGTCTCGGCTCATTTGGTGATCGCCATTCACTTGCCTGATGTCTGGATTGCGCGTTGTACTCATAAACCCACGTCTCGTCTCCAGTGATGATCTTTTTGATGAACGTGGGATCGGAGTCAGCCTCGCAAATCATCTCTTTTGCGACGTCAACATGGTCTCGTTTTTGCATGAAATTGAGGTCTTTTGGAACCATCTTTGCTGCTACACGACGGAAGCCCAAATTATTAGCCAAAATGTCTTGAACGGATCCATAAACAATATTTAAGTCCTCCGCGATCTCTCTGACGATTAATTTGCGGTTATTGACCAACATTTTCTTTACTTCATCAATGTTTTCGTCGGCTTACGATGTCGATGGTCTGCCACTCACTTCCAACATTTCCAACGTTCGCGCACCATTAAATCCGTTTTTACGCAAAATTTAATACAAGTTCGTTGTTGTTAATTAAAATCCATTTCTAAAATGGATTAAATGGATATTAAATGGAATAATAGCAAATGTCAAGCTATAATTTGGAGGGAGTGTCAACAACAGAAAAAAAAAACAGAACTCAAATCGGAACAATGAGAGCGCCACACGATGGTGCGCCGGGAACTTTTTGATCAAGGTGGTATTTCAACAGCTTTAAGAGCTATTTTCATGTCATCCATGTTTTTATTATTTCGATTCAGTTTAAGTAGTCGTATGTGCCCATTAAGGGTGGAATGGAAAAGTTCTATAGTGGAATTACTCGTGTATATGTTTGGAGATGTAAAGTGGTATATAATCTTTTCGCTGTTTAGAAAATTCTTTATAAACGCGGTGTTAAACTCATTGTCGGCTACTATTTTGGTTGGCTTACCTAAAAGAGCAATTCTATGTTTTTAAATATCTACAATGCTAATGAAATTTCTATCGGTAATGGGGTGAATGGAAACATGTTTTGTTAATTTAGCGATCCATGTCAAAAACATATTCTTTTTGTTGAAAAACCATATATCGATATGAATGTTTTCATTAGGTTTGCTGGGGGTTTCTGAAGTCATTAGAATTCGTCTAATTGGATGTCTGTTATGCTTACACATATTACAAATTATGTATTTGCTTATATATTTTTGAATTTCTAACTTGAAGTTGGGGTAATAAAATTTGTCTCTTAGGTCGAAGAAAGTTTCCTCAATTCCCCTGTGATTTTTATTAAGGTGTGAGGTTTCAATTATTTCAAATAATCTTAGTTTCACTTTACAAGTTATGTCTTCGAATTGTATAAATATACTTTTATCAGCACAAAAAACTCCTAGAGTTCCCTTTACTGGAAGAAATTCTTTGAAGATTTCTAAAATGTACTCTTGGTATAGTTGACTTTTATTTTTTCTTATACATGCCTTTATTTTTGTAACCGTTTACTTTGTTTTATTTTTTTTTGTAAAATCAGTTGACATTTATACGATGGCGGTCCTAGAAGTACCCGACCCAACAAAGATTTTCAGCCTTTCAGCTCTATACAGAGCTAACCTAGCGATGTTCAAAAAGTTCGATACCCTTTTTATAATAAGAACTAACTTGTTCCTCAAAATAGCCATTAACTGCCGACATCACTTCCTCATCGTTGGAAAATCTTTGACCATTGAGCCATTTTTTCAAGTTTGGGAACAGAAAATAATCGGAGGGGCTAGATCTGGCGAATAGGGTGCATGAGGTAGCAATTCAAACTTTAATTCATTAATTTTGGCCATTGCAATAACGGATTTGTGAGCTGGTGCATTGTCTTGATGAAACAACACTTTCTTCTCAGCCAATGTGACCGCTTT
This sequence comes from Volucella inanis, assembly GCA_907269105.1. NCBI lineage: Eukaryota > Metazoa > Arthropoda > Insecta > Diptera > Syrphidae > Volucella > Volucella inanis. The sequence continues at coordinate 203,286,594 of OU026153.1, read as the reverse complement.
TGCTTGATTTCAAACTCAAACGTTGCAATAGGTTCGCATAATACTGGCCGTTGAGAGTTTTTCCTTTTTCAAGATAGTAATAAAAATTATCCCGCGCGCATCCCAAAAAATCGACGCCATGACCTTGCCTGCAGATGAAACGGTTTTCGCCTCCTTTAGAGCCGGTTCTCCCTTTTGAATCCATAGTTTTGATTGTTCTTTTGTCTCGGGTGTAAAGTGATGGACCCATGTTTCATCTATTGTTATGAAATGGCGCAAAAATTATGCTTTGTTTCGGTGAAACTTCGCTAAACACTCAATTGAAACATCTTCACGACACTGTTTTTGCTCGAGTGTGAGCAAACGCGGCACCAATTTTACACACAGCTTTCCCATGTCCAAATTTTCAAATAATATGCGATGTACCGCACTTTTTGAAATGCCTTCAATGTCTGTTTGCTTGCGCAATTTCAGTCGACGATCATTCAGTACCGCTTTGTGGATTTTCTTTAGTATTTCTGGAGTCGTCAACTCATTTGGTCGACCACTGTGATGCTCGTCTTGGCAGCTCGTACGGCCCCGTTTAAACTTAGCAACCCAAAATTTTACTCTTGTATACGACGGAGCAGACTCACCCTGAGTAGTATCCAGTTCAGTTTTTATATTTGTTGGGCTGAGGCCTTTCAAACAAAAGTGTTGTATCACATAACGATGAACAATTTTCTCCATTTTCACAAATTCACTGACAACGTTCACTATTGATGGCTGCCAAACAAATACTAAAGAATGTGACGCTTTCAAACTTGAAACATATGCTTTATAGACTGCGTACAATACAATACAGTGATATTTTCAAGCAACTGTCTTAGTCAAGCCGGGTACTTTCGACTCCACTGTGAATAGTTGCTAAATCTAATCTTATTTCGTCATTTTATATATGGGTTTTCTAATAACGACTTGACAACTATTTTTTTAAATAAAGGGCAAACTATTCGAGATATTTCAAAAACTTTATGATTCGCGTTTAATGTTGGCTCTGAGCTCTTCAAACGTCGTCGTCGTGTTGGCATAAGCCAAGGACTTAACGTAGCCCTACAGAAAATAGTCAAGCGGCGTTAAACCGCACGAACGAGGCGGCCAATCGACTGGCCCATGTCTTGAGATAACACGCTCACCATACTTACTCTTCAATAAATCGATTGTAGCCTGTGCTGTGTGGCTTGTGGCACCATCCTGTTGAAACCACATGTCATCCAAGTCCATATCTTTCAATTCGGGCCAAAAATAATAGGTGATCATGGCGCAATAACGCTGACCATTCACAGTAACGTGACGATCGTTATCGTCGACGAAAAAATATGGCCCAATAACGCCGCCGGTATGCAAACCGCACCATACAGTTATTTTTTGTGGATAAAGTGGTGATTCATGAAGCACATGTGGGTTTTCACTCGACCAATAACGCATATTTTGCTTATTGACGAACCCATTGAGCCAAAAATGAGCTTCGTCACTGAAGATGATTTTGCGATGAAATTCGTCATCTTGGCGCATCTTCTCCAGAACCCAATCGGAGAACGTACGTCGCTTCAAATGGTCCATCGGCTTCAATTCTTGAGTCAGCTTGATCTTGTTTAGGTGTAAACCAAGATCCTTACGCAAAATACGCCATAATGTGATCTGAGCGATGCCCAATTCTTGAGAACGCCGTGGAATTGACTGATTTGGATCGTTTGCTACGGACGTCTGAACGGCAGCGATATTTTCGACACTTCGACCAACCCGTTGTCTCACTGACACAGCAACATCACACAACGAATATTTAGACTCAAATTTTTGCACTAAACTTGTTATTGCCTGTCTACTAGGGCGAGAATTATGACCAAAAATTGGCGTTACCGCTCTTAAAGTTGCAGTCACCGACTCCGAATATCTGTAGAAAATTTTTATAATTTGCATACTTTGCTCGTTAGTGTACTTTACCATGATGAAGAAGTTGAGTTTACTGAATAAATTGACAGTGACAGTTTGATGATTAGTGAAAGAGTGCGGTCACAAATTAAATTCAAAGTTGTCAAGTCCCTATTGGAAAACCCTATACAATTTGTATCTATTCGACTTAAAACATCGGCCACGTAGTTCTCCTTCCCTTTTATATACTCGGTAGAAAAATCGAATTCGTTTAATTTTATTTTCCAGCGTTGTATCTTAGAATTCGGCTCCTTTAAAGAATTTAGTCAGACTAATGGACGATGATCGATTTGTACTTTAAATCTGCGACTAAACAAATACGGTCTAAAATATTTGGTAGCCCATACTATGGAAAGAAGTTCCTTCTCAACAGTGCTATAATTGGTCTCATGACGATTTACTACGCGAGGTGAAAAGTAACCTCCTTCGGAATGAAGAAAATATTTATTTTTTAAATGTTTTTTTATTTTATTCAATATAGTCCCCTTCTAGTTTGATACACTTATTCCATCGATTTTCCAACTTCTTGATCCCGTCCAAAAAGTAATTTTCCGAAAGGTCTGCAAGATCGGTAGTGGAGTTGCGGCCACCACGAAACTCTCGAAACCAATATTTGATGGTGTAATCTGACGGAGCATTCGCCCCATAATATTTATCCAACTTTTCTTTTGTTTCCTTAGCCGTTTTGCCTCTCAAAAAATAATGTTTTATGAGAGAACGAAAATCGTTTTTGTCCATACTCAACATGAAGCCAAGCACGTCAACAACAATCAGCTGTCAAAACAAAACTAAAAACAGTATCACACTTAAATTCAGCACTTCTGCCTTAATATGAACGGACTTTAAGGCACCATTACCTATTTTGCAGTAGCAGCGCACTCTGGCGGTCAAGGAGGTTACTTTTCACCCCACCTAGTAGAGTCATTGAGGCATAAGCAATTTGGTGGTTACTTTGCGAGAAGATTGCACCCAGAGCTTCGGTACTCGCAGTTGTCGTTAATGTAAACGTTTTTTCGAAATTTGAGTAAACTAAAACTGGGCAAGTATATATGAGTTCTTTAAATTTTTTTAAAGGACTCAATGTACTGCACGTTTCCGATGTCAATTTTGTTACCATTTCTAAGACATTGAGTCATTCATTAGAAGGGCTGCTTTCCTTAATTTTTCCTTAATAAACTTTCTATAAAACCCGGTAACACCTAAGAACGACTTTATTTGTTTGATTGTTGTTGGTAATTTTGTCTTTTATGACTTGTATTTTGCTAGCATTAGGCTTTATGCCTCGCTCTGATATAATATGTCCTAGATCCTATATTCTGTTTAGCGTTTGAGAAAACTACATTTACCCACCTGCACTTTCAAAGTATATTCCCGAAGCATCTTAAATATCCTTGTCAAAGAATCAATATGTTCTTGTAACGATGTAGAAAAAATAAGGACATCGTCTAGATACACAACACAAATCTTATTTAAGTGCTGCTGAAGAACTTCGTTCATCATCCTCTGAAAGGATGAAGGGGCATTTTTTAGCCTGAATGGCATTCGAGTAAGTTCGAACATTGGCAGTTGATAAAGCAGTTTTACATTGATCTTTTTGGCTAATGGGGATTTGATGGAAACCACTAGCAAGATCAATTTTTGAAAAGTTATGCGCATTTCGTAACTTTGAAAATATATCTTTTATCCTAGGAATTGGAAATCTATTATCAGTCATAACGTCATTTAGTTTTCGGTAGTCCACAGCCCATATTGGAGAATTGTATGGACTACTGGAATTGATAATGATTCTAGAACGCAGCATATCCGAAGTTTGTTTCTCTACTTCGCCTTTATGGATAACGATACGTCCTGGAAAATATAGGTACATCGTTCATATTTGGTATTTTATGATTATATCTAACGACTGACGTAAGATTATTACCTTCGTGATAGAAAACATCTTTAAACTTTAAAATAATTGTCTTGATTGATTCTATTTCTTCCTTATTTACGTTATCAAGCTTAAGTTTATATATCGCATTGTTAAGGTCAGGCTTCTTAAAATGAATGTCCGTTGTATTTTTTATTAAACTGTTTATCAGGAATATATGAAAAGTCGACTTCGTATTTTGGAAACAAAAGAAGTTCCGGGATTATTGCAGCATATCCGCGTAAGCCGAGTCCAGTTTTTTTTTTCATAAGTAGAATGACTTTGAGAGTGTATCTCATGATATGATTATCAGAAAAAAAGGAAAAGGTGTCTAAGGCAGAGCCAGGCATGCTGCATTACACAATATGAATCCAAAACAGAGTTTTCCTTGCAGTACGGTTTTACACCTATAAGCTTACTTATGTAAGGGGCGTTACAATCCGGAATAAATCTGTGTCTCAATAAACTCCTCTTTTCGTTTGTCACGTTTTTGCGTCAGTCGCAAGTCGCCTGAGGTCCCTTTCCTTTTGAGAACTGCACTGCCGGGGGTCTTCATTCACAAAAGCGACCTAGTCATCAAGGCCGATGTACAATATTTTAACTTTTCTGACGGGTCAATGTCGTTGTACAATATATCCAACAGATTGCATTGTTATATCTTTTTCTAAAAAATACTCCTTTGAGTATGATATAAAAATACATCAAATAAAATGGTAGCACCCACTTTGTTGTAATCCTTTTTTGACATCAAATGCTTTGATGGTGTCTTTAACATCGCTTCTGGAGCATCAAGTGCTCCCGATTTTCATCCTACATAGACAAAAAAGTTTGACAAATGCGCTGGCACTTGATATGGCTCTGCATGACTTCCCTTTATACCCTCATATGAGCTCTTAAAATCAATAAAGGGGTATTGCGTATCGGCTTGAAGTCCTTAGGTTAGAATTGTCTCTTTTGCCTTAAGCTACACTTGTACGGACATTTCAGATTATACCAATTTTGCACACGATGTTGAGAAGACTAGTAACTCCATAATTAATGCGGTTTAAGTCATCGCATTTTCTGAGGGTCAAGAAGATGATACTTAGCTTTCATTCACAGACTGAGTGGACGAAATTGTAGTCGATCATCATCTACATTGAATAGTTCATTCGAATGTTGGTCATCTCTGCCTTCAAACAGAAGTAATCCTCAGTTGTTCGCACCGAGTGTGATTCTTCCATTACATTTCCATCTTATTTTTGCACGCTTCTATTCGATGTTTGTGTCTGAAACATCATTCTTGCGGACGTAGCTCACTTTGGCCTTCATTAAGCGCTGTTTTTTATTCCTTGAAACTTATTTTCCTCTTCTTCCTTTTCTGACGAATTTCTTATGTTAAAATCCTTGCCACATCACCTTGCAACGTTCTTGCAATAGACCGCCAGAACCTTTGCATATCCAATCAAACTATCATCGATAGGCTTACAATCAGCATATATTCGGAGTCGGTGACTGCAACTTTAAGAGCGTTAGCTCCAATTTTCGGTAGTAGTTCTCGGCCTAGTAGACAGGCAATAACAAGTTTAGTGAAAAAATTTGAGTCTACATATTCGTTGTGTGATGTTGCTGTGTCAGTGAGACAACGGGTTGGGCAAATTGGCAAACGATCCAAATCAGTCAATTCCACGGCGTTCTCAAGAATTGGGCATCGCTCAGACCACATTATGGCGTATTTTGCGTAAGGACCTTGGCTTACACCCATACAAGATCAAGCTGACTCAAGGATTGAAGCCGATGGACCATTTGAAGCGATGTACGTTCTCCGATTGGGTTCTGGAGAAGATGTGCCAAGGTGACGAATTTCATCGCAAAATCATCATTTTTGGCTCAATGGGTTCATCAATAAGCAAAATATGCGTTATTGGTCGGGTTAAAACCCACATGTGCTCCATGAATCACCACTTCATCCACAAAAAATAACTGTTTGGTGCGGTTTGCATGCCGGCGGCGTTATTGGGCCATATTTTTTCGTCGACGATAACGATCGTCACGTTACTGTGAATGGTCAGCGTTATCGCGCCATGATCACCGATTATTTTTGGCCCGAATTGGAAGATATGGACTTGGACGACATGTGGTTTCAACAGGATGGTGCCACAAGCCACACAGCACACGCTACAATCGATTTATTGAAGAGTAAGTAAGGTGAGCGTGTATCTCAAGACATGGGCCAGTCAATTGGCCGGCTCGTTCGTGGGGCTATGTTAAGTCATTGGTTTATGCCAACAAGCAGATGACGTTGGAAGAGCTCAGAGCCAACAGTGAACACGAAATAGCGAAATGTGTGGCCGAGTCATTGAAAATTGGGTCCAATGAATCGACCTCTGCAAACGTGCCCGCGATGGCCATATGAACAAAGTCGAATTCCATTCATAAATGTTTTGATTGTATTTCAAGCCAATAATAAAGTTTTTGAAATATCTCAAATGGTTTGCCTTTTATTTAAAAAAAAAGTTGTTAAGTCGTTATTGGAAAACCCGATACAGATCTCCTACTTTGGTGAAGTAGTAACTTTTCAACAAGACGTGTAAGATTTGTTGAACAAAACAAAAAATTGTTGAGATATCTCTGAAACCTTTATTGCTTTTTAAAGTAGACACATGGGGGTTATGTATGGAACAAAATATCTTCAAAATGATCCCATCGGCTCTGCCCTTATCCTTTTCACGAAATTTTTAGTCATACTTTAACGTTATTGGGGCTCTAACTCGGTGATGACGGCTTACATTTTCACTTTCAGAGTTGGAGTCCTTTAAGGAAATCTTACGTTGTTGTATCGCACGATCTTGGCGGGCAAAAGGTGCATCCGAAGCGCAAAATTAAGCAGCCAGGAAACTCCGTACGTAGTGCCACTACTCTCTACAGAGTGCAATATGCAAAAAATGAGACAAGAATAGAGTTTACAAACGATTTGATGTATGCTTCGTATCTAATCATCACCTGCATCTTTAAAAAGCTCATCAGTTGAGCATCGTTAAGATTAAGTTTGTTAATAAATGACTGCCCTGACTTCAGCTTGATCGGGGTGGACAGAAATGTTATCTCTCTTCGTCCAGGTTGAAAGGTTCATTCTGCCTGATAGTGGGATGTTGTTCGTCCTATCCACTGTGGTTCTACTATTAAATTTCCTCCTCCATCTTTGCATATTTCTGTTAGGTCTTTACAGCTCTGACATGTACGTCTTATTTTTAGGTACAACTTAAGAATTTTACTCTCCTAATACGTCTCTCTAATCCACGATCGAGCGCTCCTCGGACCGTTTCTTTTCGCTTTTTTTAGGCCTTACGTCGCCTGTTTTTCTAAATTTGTAGCTGCCTTCGACATTGAATTTTGTGAAGTATTACCAAATATGCAGTACAACTCGTATAGGTTTGGCATTAAAATCACGAAAAGTAGTTTTCACGTCGTAATTGTGGCATTGTTCGTAGGTTTTATCGCGGAGGTCATAGAAGCATTCCTTGGTATGATCGTCCTTTAACTCTGTAGAGACATGGACATTTATTAAGCTTATGTTGGCGAATTTCGCATTTATGCAAATTGTCTCCAGAAGTTGGCTTACACGACTATAGCTCAGGACTGCTTTACATTTTCCTGCTGTCCTTGTAGCACCTCTTAGCTATAGCATTCTTCGCAGAGATATAACTGTTTGTCACTTTCTTTTTGTCCGCTCGGTTCTTTTGCACGTCTTGTAAAGTAATAATATCTGTGGAGGACCTCCGCTAGTTGTTTGGTTATGAAAATACCACGTTCAAGTCCGAAAATTGTTGTCCTTTAATCGTTTGCAAGCGTCGTTGGCAGTGAGCCCGTCATTATCCGAGGTTATTAGTCTAAGTTATCAGCGTTATCAGTTATCAGTTATCAGAGAAAATAGTAACTTATGCAACCGTACATTATCTTAATTACAGAACACTGTTCTTTTCGCTAAATAGTTTTGCTTTTCCGGTCCAATAAGATGAGAGAACGTAATTGATTACGCCACATGCATACTGAAAAATCCATTTCCATGACTTTGTTGGCTAAGACCTTGTCCTCGTTCGTCGCCATACGTCTGTTACCTGGTCTCCGGTGTGTTGAGGTGTATCTATGTTATGTTGTGTCCGCGGTTATGAATCGGCACTAGATCTCGTCTGAATTGCGTATGAGTAATTCTCTTACCTCCTTCGAAGTTGTCGTACGATTGCGTTTGCAGTCAATTTGCCTAAATGCTTGCGGTTGTCTGCCCTTAAAAGTTGGCACACATTAATTAAACGGCCTCGTTAGAAAATCTCACCCAAAGAGCTGTATATTCGTATATAAGTTGAAGTTCCAGCGGGTATTCGAAGAAGAGGCCGAAGGGAAAACAATTGGGCCACTCAAATGCAAAACCCATCAAACAACCTTTGGCCTTAGTAACAAGATGATTTTAAATACAGCAGCCCGGAAAATTGTACTTATGTCCGCAAATAAAGCCAAAAAATTTAATAAGCAGCTCAGAAACAATGCAGAAGAAGAAGAAGATGAAGTGTTAACGGCTGCTGGGTTTTAAAAATATGTTCTTTGACTGAAAATTAGAGAGGCTCTAAACAAAGACCCTTACAAGAATGGCTTGCAAAACAGGATCAAACAAACTTCATTAATAGAGATATGGTCAAACTCTTTGGACACGGAAACCTGGCCAGTTCTGATGTCAAGATTTTGTTCTGTACTTCGCTTCTCTTTCAGCTCAATTTACATCCTTTTTCTTAACTCTTATTTCCGAAGAATTGTTTTCATCCATAAACACTGAATGGGGCATTCTTTCTGATTCTCATCACTTTGAGTGAATAAATTGTTGGTTTTGTATGTATTACTAATTTGCCTGTGACTTACATATGCCTTTTATTCTATAAGGAAGTTTAAGAAAAAAGTGCACACAATAAACAAGTCAGCGGAAAGGAAACACTGATCTGATGACCTCATTCAATTCATGATACTGTGCTCCAGCAGTCGTTGTTACCCAAAAAAAGTAAAAAAAATTTTCAAGTTTCAGTTCGAAGCACTAGAGCTCAGATAGTTACTTAATGTTAAGCATGTGTCGGGGCCAAATACCTGCACCAGTTTTAAATGACACCAAAAACCATTTGCACAATAATTGTCAACAGCCCATGTCACGACTATAAGAAGCCCAAAGAATAGAGTAAAATTAACAAATTTTCTATGGGACACTTTTTTTTTAAGTAGTAGTCTTAGTTTTTGTCCATTCAATCAACAGCTATTCGATAGACATTGTGACACTCTTACAACATTTCTATAGCATATATCAGAAATGCTTCCACAGTGGACACTTTGTATCGTGTTAATAGCCACAAGAATGGACAAAATATGTCTAAACTTTGATTCTCAACAACTGCCTACTTCGATTAGCAACACTGTCTCAAGGCGGCGCTCTAGAAAAGAGACTTGAAAAATGTCAAACCGAAATGAAAATTGTCATTTCTATCGCACACACTATTTTAAGTGCTCCAAATGAGGAAATAAATTGAAAAAAAAATAAAGGTGAACACGTGCGTCGATGCCGCTTTTCCATCGGAACCTGGTCTTAAAACCTCTCCTCAATCACATGTGAACCTATGTACATACGAACCGTGAAAAATTTAAGCTTACGAACACCTATATATTCGTGACTTCGTGGGTATTACCGACTTCTGGTGCAATTGGGCCAATTGCAACCGCGGCTTACGGTTTATGGCTTACGAAATTAATTTGACACCGACTGTTTGATGCATTTTGTCATTATTCTCTGACTAGTGACCACTTGACTACCGAATGCGGACTGCCGACTATTGATTGTTGACGGTTGACGGTTGAGGGTTGGCTGTTGCTTTGCTTTACGGCAATTTACCCGTGAGTAATGGGACTTGATCCGTAAACAAAATGAATTCTATGTCTGCGTCCCGTAGGATTACCTTTGCACACACTGACGATGCTTCCGATTGGATTGGGTGACTTTGTGGTTCCAGCAAAAGACTTTCAAACTTGACGTAGAGTCTTTCTCTATTGTTCGATTATGGTATTCCCTGGGGAGAAGAGGAACTATGGGAGCTTACGTAATGCGGTGAAGCCAAAGAGTCAGCCAAGTAAATTGGCCATCGTCGCAGTGCCGTTTTCCAGTGTGGTCTTATTTAAATAGGAAACAACTTTCACTTAATGGTTTGCTTAGATTTAAAATGCAACCACACCGTATGAATGAATACTTATAGATACATCAAAGAGTTAAAACAATGTTCTCTCCGTCCTTTGTCAATAGCTGGCGGCTAAAAGGTATCTGCACCTTTTTTTTTCTACAAAGTTATGAGAAGCCACAGGCAAAACTAATTGGGGTCAAATCTTGCGGGATATGGATTAATGTCGGAATGATTAGACAACAGGGAGTTTGGTAGAAATTAACACAAACGTATCGGCCAGTCGTTTGTTTAGAAAAAAGAACTTCTGACATCACACAGCACGTGCTTTGCTATAATTAATAAGTTGTGACTGAGCAGACATTAAGCCGACTGAAAGGGTACACTGAATACACCAAATAGATGACGTGTGCAGGTCCTTTTGGAGTTTACGTAATTTGAATTTATGAAAATGGTGGTTCTTCGGTGTGATTACTCTCAGGTAGGTTACACTTTCAGGTCAAATCATTAGTTTTCTGTGGTATCAGAGAATTTGAATACACATCGACTTAGTCACAGAGAAAAGCCATTTCCTATCAAACTATCACGCGATCTTTCTGCTGTTTGCATTGAATTTGGTATTCCACAATAAAACAAATTGATAGATCGCTTCTTTCTGATATACACTGAATAAAATTAAAACCTCTGGAAGGTAGGCAAGCAGTACCCTACAAAGTAAGCCCCTTAGATATAAAACACTTATGTCACTGCTTTTTCCAATCCACAAAGCACTTCTCATAAGCACATTTTGGTATAGCATTCAGCTCGTCAAGCAATGCGTTTTTTTTCGGTCTTGGCTTTCCTGGGTGCTCCCATTGGGATGATTAGGCTTTGGTTTCGACGTCATAACCATATACCCATGATTCGGCAGTAGTTATGACCCTTTTTAGCTAGTCAAGATCTCATTGACGTCATTCAAGAGCTTAAGAAGTTTCGGAACAATCTATGTTATGTATTGTACTTGAAACTTTGAGCATATGTTAGGAAAAAAAAAATCTAACATTATTTTGTGAACAGACCTCGTATATAGGGTGATTCATCGTGAACTGATTTCAAAATAAAACACCGGATTTTCATTGAGTTTTCCAGAGCCCATTCACTGAAAATTTGACGCAAATCCAAGTCGCATGGCTTCAATTCTTGTACAAGTTGATTTTTGTACGCTTTTAGGCCGAGAACCTCACGTAAAATACGCCAAGTTGTCGAATATGCCACGCCAAGCCGATGAGAACGACGACGAATCGATTCGTCACGGTCTTCGAGTACACTCTCAACTACAGCTGCTACAGTCTCTTCACTACGTGCTGGATGTTGTCTAACCGAGAATTAACTACTAACGTAAACTGGGATACAACTTTGCGAATGGTTGTGGCAATAGTGGTTTCAGTAGGTCGATTATGTGCACCGTAAGTTCCTCGAATCGCACGAAAAACATTTCTCACAGAACGCTGATTTTCGTAATACAGCTGAACAATTTGGAGACGCTGTTATGGTGTGATTCTTTCCATGATGATTTGCCAAACGATACTGAACAAAAATGACAAATCAGTTTGATAGGAGTCACGCGTGATCTCTCAAAGAAAGCCTATTCAAAATCAAAGCTCAAGATGAATCACCCCTTATACAGGGTGAGTTTTTTAATTTTAGACATCCAAATTACTCGAAAAATACGCGATATCGCGAAAAATGTTTCAGACAGAAGTCACAAGATTCTGAAGGGGACATAAGATGTTGACCACGAGTTTGACCTTGAGACCCATTTTCAAGGTTAACCGAAGGTCACTTTTGATTTTTCAAATGATTGCTCAGTCTTATTGCTCGTAGGCTTGTCATTTGTTTTTACATACTGCGTTTTGCATGACCCAGAAACAACGACGTGGACGTAGCAGTATTTTGTTTCCTTCGGGGTGATTAATTAGAGTGGGTTCCCTTGCCTTGCACTGTTGAATCATTGAATTCTTTCCATTTCGACCTTTATTTCCCGAGACTATGAAGTGACCATTCACTTCAACACACTTGTCTATCCGCACTCTAAATGAACCAACAGAACTGAGAAGTATTTCTGGCGTCATCTTCCGGCAAGCTTATTCATCTTTTCATGTCCTCACGTGTTGTTGGCTTTTTTCTGTAAGCCTCACTTTTTAAGTAGCCCCACAAGAAGAAATCAAGTGACGAAAAATCAGAAAAATCGTTCGATCCATCGTCGATGGTAAACATTGTTTAATACGCCCCGGGCTACTTGAGAATAATGGGCTGGACAACCATCATGTTGAAATAACATTGTTTGTCGCAACTCCAATGGCAGTTCTTCTAGTAATACTGGAAGATTTTCCCGCAAGAATTTTGCATACCTTTCGCCATTCAAGTTGTCTTCAGTAAAATGTGGACCTATTAATGTATCCCCAATAAATCCCGCCCAAACATAAACATTCCAAGAGTGCTGGCGTTCAACTTGTCGCAACCAAAAAGGGTTTTCGGTAGCCCAGTAACGCATATTATGTCGATTGACCGCACCGTGATTGGTGAAAGTCGACTCATCAGAGAATAACACCTTGGCGAAGAAAAGGGGGTCTCGTTCAATTTGCTGAAGTGCCTATTGACAAAAGGAAACCCGGTTACGAAAATCCTCACTAGAAAGTTCTTGATGTATTGAAACATGATAAGGATGGTATTTATGCCGATGTAATATCTTACAGACAGTCGTTTGAGAAATTCCTGATTCACGACTTATTGGGCGACTGCTATTTTATTGTCTTCAACAGTCACCCTATCTGACCGATTCCTTTTCTTTGATTGCACACTTCCTTCACCAATGAATTGTTGGATGACCCGATAAAAGGAAGCGCGCGATCGTATCTGCTCTGGGAAACGTTGAGCGTAAAGAGCAACAGCACCATCGATGTTCCGTCCACTTTCTCCATAAATCAATATCATTTCAATTTTCTCTTGAATTGAAATAATCTGCATTATTAATCTGGAAAACGTTACTACTAATAATCAATTCCTCAAAACAAGTATCGAAGTTCTAAATGAAGTACAGTTCCGTTTAAGTAGAAAAAAGGGCACACTGCACATCATGCACTCTCAGATAAGTTGAGGACAGTTTGTCTCTATCTTTGAGTTTTAACTTCACTCGAGGCAACAATGACTTCCTCAAAACAAATCTCGACCTTCTAACACCCTAACAACGTTAGAAACCGATTAATGATTTAGGCGTGCCAGTGCAGTGGTATCTAGCACTGAATGAATAAGACCTTTGAGACAAAGTCGTGTGCCCCATTTAGGAATACGACTGAGCAATGAAAATCAGGAATTGTCAATTGAAAAATCAAAAGTGACCTTCGGTTAACCATGAAAATGGGTCTCAAGGTCAAACTCGTGGTCACCATCTTATGTCCCCTTCAGAACCTTGTGACCTTTGTCTGAAACATTTTTCGCGATATCGCGTATTTTTTGAGTAATTTGGATGTCTCGAGTTAAAAAACTCACCCTGTATAAGGTGGCGCAAAATTAATAATCCAGCTTTGTTTTTGATTAACGTTTTTACTATTTTGAGTGATGGACATCTTTATTTGTTTCTGTTAAGTGGAAAAGATTATATCTGCCTGGTGGCTGCCGTCAGTGTTGATACACATTTGTGCCCGTTGTATCGCATTTTCCATGACTTTCCGAAAGATTTCCGGTAATTATTGTTTGCATTCCTGTCGAATATTCTCCTTAAGGGCTGCGATTATCTGAGGCTTGTTGACATAAACCCGCGACTTCAAGTAGCCTCAAAGAGAGAAGTCTGGGATGGTTAAATAGAGCGATCTTGCTGGCCATGTCAAATCGTCAAAACGGGAGATTACGCGGGAGGTGAACGTTTCCTTTACAATATCCATTGTGGCTCGTGCTGTGTGTGCGTAACTGCTTAAATAGAAATGCGCCTCGTCGCTCATTATAATTTTCGACACAAAAACGTCTTGTTCGTTGTTGAGATTAAGGATGGCTTTGTAGAAATTCACACGCGACTGACGGTCAGGAGGCATTAACTGATGCACTGTTTGCACTCTGTACGGGAACATGTTTAAGTTTTTCACAAGTCTGTTGAGGCCCGTGGTCTGGTTGATGTTTCTTCGTTCTCTTCGACATCAGCAACCACAGTGGCAGCCACGCCCTGCATGGTCTCCTGTGATTCCACTCTGTTCGAGTCGCGCTAAGAGCTGGAATGTTTGCCCAGTTGCACAGTGGTTCAGCTTTCAAAGAAGGGCGGTCATAGGGTTTTTTGTCAGATCGAGTTATAATAACAACAAAATTAGTTTTGTTTATCTTATCAAAACGTAGTATTTTACATGAAACAAGTGCTTATTACATAGTATTACAAATGTCAAGTAATATTGGGTATATATTTTAATTCGTGAGGTTTTTTTTTCCAAATTTTGAATGTTTATTTAAGAAAAAAATGTACAATAGTATTATTCAAAATATTGCCCATTTGAAGCTATGACTTTTTTCCATCTTTTTGGCCATTTGTGGATCCCATTCCAAAAGAACTGCGCTGACTTGGCAGCCAAGAATGAATCAAGCCAATTTTTGATATTCTGCTCTGAAGTGAACCGTATTTCAGTGAGGGCGTTCTGCATCGACCGGAACAAATGGTAGTCAGAAGGGGCAAGGTCTGGGCTATAAGGCGGGTGAGGTAAGACTTCCCATCCACTGTTTTCTAAATAGTTCTTAACCGGAATAGCAACGTGGGGCCGAGCGTTATCATGATGGAAAAATATTGCCTCGTATCTGGTCGCATATTCCGGGCGTTTTTCGGCTACTGCTCTCTGCAAACTGATTAATTTTGTTCGGTAGCATTGTCCATTGATGGTTTCACCCGGTTTTAGCAGCTCATAATACAGCACACCCATCTGATCCCACCAAATACAGAGCATTACCTTTGCGCCATGGATATTCAGCTTTGCAGTTGATTTGAGTGGTTGGCCGGGTTTCACATATGATTTTTTGCGCTTGGAGTTGTCATAACGGATCCATTTTTCACCACCAGTAACAATCCGATGCAAAAATGACTTCCTTTCGTGGCGTTCCAGCAGCACTTCGAACATGCAAAAAAGCCTTTCGACGTCTCTCGGCTTGAGTTAATGTGGAACCCAATTTCCTTGCTTTTAAATATATCCAGCTGCTTTTAAACGTTTTAAAATGGCTGCTTGAGTGACACCCAAAGATTCTGCGAGCTCTTCTTGTGTTTGGCAACAATCTTCATAGAGTAATGCTTCCAGTTCTTCATCTTCAAACTATTTTGGCAGCCCAGGATGTTCATCGCCTTCTAAGCCAAAATCACTACTTTTAAATCGTGCAAACTACTTTTGGCACGTTCGCTCATCTACCGCATGTTCACTATAAACTTCCACCAAAATATGATGACTTTCGGCAGCAGTTTTCTTCATATTAAAGTAATGAAGAAGAACTCCCCGCAAAAACACTTTTTCAGGCACAAAGTTCGACATATTTGAGTGAATGAATGACATATACTGAAATGACGTACAATGACAGTAGCTTTCCAATGCATGTTCCAATGGAATAAAACAAGTTACGCCATCTCTTAGCAAACCACGAATTAAGTTATAGACCCAATATAATATAATAAAGTTACAATAAAGCTCAAAAACTTAATAAATCCAACACTAATTTTACTAACTTTTTACCAACTTTTTTATACTGCAACTTTCTTAAACAAGTACAAAGCATTTAAAACAGATGAAGTGTCAACAAAAGCAATGTATCCCCATGGCCAATTGGAAGAAAATTGTGTTGCTCGTTGCTGGATTTGTTATCTTGGATATGATTTACTCATGGGGCTCAAAAGCTTGGGCCTGGTATAAGGTCCTAAGTTCGTTAGGAGTCTGGTGGCTGTAGTAGCTGTTGAGGAAAATGGAGAAGCCAAGAAGAAGCAGTCCGTACTTTACCAGCAGCGTGGTCGTATCGGCAGTCTCTCGCATACGTTTTCTCTCGTTTATATATTTTGTTTTATCTTATCTTATAATAAAATAACTAAAAATTACACTCTGTTTAAATACATGTAATGATGAAGGTAAGTTGTACCAGGGGTATTCATCCACAAACATCTTGGCAGTATCAAAAGCATAACTCTTAAATTTTTTCTGAATTTATTTTATAACCAGAAGCAAGGCTCTGCAGAAGGTGACTACATCTGTCAATAAGATCTTTATAATACCTTAATACCTATTATTTCAGATGAAATATCATCCATCATTGGATTAAACCTAATTTTTCCCTAAACTGCCGTTGAACTTTTCTCTGACCAAGACTAGCTTTGTCTTCTGCAGAACGTGCTTGCCACTTTTTAATATTAATTCGCAATATTTAACTCGTTCATCTCTTTTGGTGTTGAAGCACAAATGTAACACCTACTCGTAGATAAGTCGCTAAATGCAGAACAGACTTTACCCTCTACCATCGTCAATTGTAAGGAATGGGTAATTTTAATTTCGTGGCCATTAATAAGCACTGAAGTAGGGACTAACTGGTTAATTTGGCTTTTAAAATAAACTTCTTCTTGCAAGGTGACTTCCTTTGTTTCTTTTGTAAATTGAAAACGAATTGGTCTGCACCACCTAGTAGGGGAAGGGCGTGGGTTTTTCCAAATGATTTGGTTTATAAACAAGTTGAAGAGGTACATAAGATTTGACAAATAAACTGAAATCTTCGATAGTTGACTATGGCCTGTGCTGCCATCAAAACCCCATTTACCAATTAAAACTAAATCATCCTTAGATTTTTTGAGAATCAACAATGCGAATTGATGTATGGTCTAACAATGATTGCAAATTGATTTCAGCAGAAGATTCCGTTAAACGAATATCAGTTGGATAGCAACGTTTCTTGGCTTCCAGAACTTTATGATAGGATGGAAAAACATTTAATATTTTAGAATGAATCACTTCTCTTAATAATAAATATTGGTTTTTAGTAAGCTTAGCTACATTAATAAATGAAACAACTTCATCCGTGCTAAATTCCAAAGAACTTTCTTATTGATTTGAACTGCTAAGTAAAGTAGTTACATCGGAATCGTCCTTCTGTAATAAAACTGCTACTCTGCGACGTTTGGACCTCTTGCTGCAGTCTTTTAACTCCTTCCTGTATCGAGTTCCACTTTTAGATTGAAGAGATTCTTTTTTCTCGTCGTTGTAGTTTCCTCATATTTCTCCATCAGATACTTTAAGTATACAAACTTCGGTCTCATTTAACCAGCTTTCGTATTTGGCCACTAGCTTAGCTTTTGATCTATTAAATTGCTTCCAATATGCGGCAAACCACTAATAGAGATTCAAAAGGAGATTTCTCAAGCAATCAGATATTTTCAGCATCCGGTAAAGAATTCGCAAGGGATCCAAACAATTTCCGAAACCTTTCTGCTTCATTTTCTTTATTTTTTGAAGCTATCCACGTGTTTAAAACAAGCATTCGAGTTCAAGAACACGTAATGGTTTTATCTGCAAAAGAAAAACACAAAAAATTAAAAAAAATAGTACTGGACCTGGTCTCCTCAATGACCTGTAACAACCCTCAAAGCACCTAGGAGCACCTAGACTTTGCGGTTATTAAAACTAAGAAAATAAGAGGTGGGGTGAAAAGTAACCTCCTTGGGAATGAAAAAAAATTTTTTTTTAAATGTTTTTTAATTTTATTCAATATAGTCCCCTTTTAGTTTTATATACTTATTCTAGCGATTTTCCAACTTCTTGATCCCGTCCGAAAAGTTATTTTCCGGAAGGTCTGCCAAATACTCTTCCGTGGCGTCGATGATCCGCGTGAGCTGAATTTTTTATTGATGAGCCATCTTTTGACGTTTGGGAAGAGATAGTAGTCTGAGGGAGCCAAATCGGGCGAAAACGGTGGATGCGACAGCAATTGGAGCCGTAAGTCATTGATTTTAGCCGTAGTTGCGATGCTCTTGTGCGCCGGTGCATTGTCTTGCAAAAACAAAAATTTTTTTTTTTCGCTTCATATGAGGCCGATTTCGGCCTTCAATCGCTCCAATAATGCACAGTAATACTCGCTGTTGTTGGTTTTGCCTTTTTTGAGGTAGTCCACGAAGAGTGCCACGACAATTCCAGAAAACCGGCGTCATTACCTTTCCGACAAATCGAGCCTCCCTCGGTCGCTTCGGAGCACTCGTGCCAGTTTCAGTCCATTGCGGGGAGCTCATTTTGTTCTCTGGTGTGTAATAGTGGATCCAAGTTTTGTCAGCAGTTACCAATCGACGCTAAAGGTCCGCCTGATTTTGCATCAGCAAGTCCAAGCACTCTTTCGAAGTGCTCTCGCGTTCGTGTTTTTGGTCAGGAGTTAGTATGCGCGGCAACCAGTGGCAGGATAACTTTTTTATATGCAGAATATTGCCCAAAATATGGCGTGTGCGCTCAGTACTAATCTTTGTGGTATCTGCTAGCTCGCGCACCTTTACTTTCCGGTCAGCCAACACCATTCCATGTATTTTTTTCACATTGTCCTCTGTAACCGCATCGAAGGGCCTGCCGCTGCGGACCTGTATTTGGTGGGATCAGATGGGTGTGCTGTATTATGAGCTGCTAAAACCGGGGAAACCTTCAATGGACAACGCTACCGAATACAATTAATCCGTTTGAAGAGAGCAGTAGCCGAAAAACGCCCGGAATATGCGACCAGACACGAGGCAATAATTTTCCACCATGACAACACTCGGCCCCACGTTGCTATTTCGGTTAAGAACTATTTGGAAAACAGTGGATGGGAAGTCTTCCCCCACCCGTCTTATAGCCCAGACCTTGTCCCTTCTGACTACCATTTGTTCCGGCGATGCAGAACGCCCTCACTGAAATACGGTTCACATCAGAGCAGAATATCAAAAATTGGCTTGATTTATTCTTGGCTGCCAAGCCGGCGCAGTTCTTTTGAGATGGGATCCACAAATCGCCAGAAATATGGAAAAAAGTAATAGCTTCAGATGGGCAATACTTTGAATAATACTATTGTACATGTTTTTCTTAAATAAACGTTCAAATTTTGAAAAAAAAAAAACCGCACGAAAATAATTATGTACCCAATATCATACAATTTAACTCGGCGTGGATACCTTTAGAGTAGCAAAGCAGACTTGACTTGATGCTCGTTAAAAGGATGTTGCTTGAATTTCTCAATTTTTCAAAAAATATATATGGCATCACCATCAGCCAATGTACAATATTCCCACCATCTCATCACAAAAACAAACTTAATTTCAAGTTAAACTTACCGGCTGGATATGAATGGTTATTTGTTAAACCATCCACCACTAACCTAAACCTTTGAAAGATGCGGGTCTCTAAATGCATGGATCAACCCACAATTTAAAAACATAAAAACAATGAAGCAACGTCTCATATAATAAAGCGAACTATTCCCCATTCACAACCTAAACCTGAACCCAACTGGAGCCCTTAAACCAAAACATTTCTCAATTTCTCCCCTCCTGTCTATATCCCTTAACAACAAACTTCACGTATCGATCTTTCAACTGGAGTCAAATATATACAAACTTTAACAACTCGCATATCTTAAATTTCGTTTCTATACTCGCCTTCTTCCTCGGTTTCACCGGCCTCTGCCTCTACATATTTTTGATCTCCTTTCGAGATCTCACATCAAATTGACCCAAAAGTATGTAGATACCACGAAATGCTGTTATGCGCTGTCTAGATAGATATACGAAGATATACGAAAATATACGTCTCTTTCTCGCATATCTTTACGATAAATCCGACTCTGTTTGCTTTGAGAGATGGTCTCCATCCAATAGGAATGCCTTCCTACTGATATACCAAAAGTATTTGCAGCAAGCTTTACAGCAAGTGCCATGAAATTTTCAACACACTTTACCAAAAGGTTTCGGGTGATCTCGCTGTTTTCCACAGCTATGTACACTCTAAAAGAGATTCTCATGCGATTCACGATGGTCAACGCCCTTCAGCTGGTGGACTGTCTGCACTTTGTAAAGAAACATCTTCAGGTCTTTCACCAAAATGCGACACAGATACGTGTGTGGAATGGCTAATTGTGTAGTACCTCGTTTGATCGAGGTCGACAGAGTCTCTATGATATCTTTAGCCATGGCAGCTATGTTCTCGGCCGAACGAGAGCTACGAGGCCTTCCGGGCTTCCACGGTGCATTGAACAACCAATTAGAGCAGTAAAATCTATGGCACTTTCCGATATAAGAAGTAGAGACTAAGCTTAAGCACATGGACCCGTGGTAACCTAGTCTTCAGGTACAACATATAGTTTGACGTATTTTCTGACAGTCAGGGAATTTTCATTAGGAAGAATGTCAAGTGATTTTTAACCTCCTCAAACTTTGGGTCCGCACTTGCTCGCATAGCCTATGATTGACCTTATGACGGCTGTAAATACTTTATAAAAGGCCTTTCAGAAGTGGCGTTAAGCTCACACATTACCGCATTATAGTAAGTTTATCAATTTCTGTCCGAATGTTGTTTTTCAGCTGTGCAATCGTTTTTGGCTTATCAGCAAAGACTTTCTTTTTCAAAAGACTCTTGCAGCTGAAACAGTAAAATAAAACAGTGTTCGCGATTGGTAAACCGAATTCACAAAATTTGAATTCATCAACTTGAGGTACGGGTTATCAGAAGGACTGCGAAGTATTCGCCGGCTTTTTCATTATTCATGAAGAAATATGACTGTCTTGTCATATGATGGTTCTGATTCCTATCATTGTTCTATCCTTAAACTAAGAGAGACCTATTCGCTATTCTGAATATCACCAGCCTATGGCTGTTAGGCCGTGCTTTATTCTATGTCAGCATTCTTCTCTCAGACGTACCAGTATATTCCCAACAAAGCTCAGCATGCATAGTGTCAATAATTAGGCATGATAAGGATCAGCCGTGAGAATTCGATTGGGCATATCTCTCATTCTTTAAACAGTGAGATTTGAGCTCAACTGGTTGTAATTCCGAAACACGATAAATTAGTTAAATTTTTTGTTTATTATGAGGTAGATACAACCTTCAATTAACATTAAGTTTTACCAAACTGCTCATTTAGGGAGGGTGATAGTGTGTATGTAATTGCCTATGTTGCGACAAGATCTTGGATTGCGTTATCAAAATCTGGTCCAATTTTAAGATATGTAATTCTGGTGCAATATAACTGATATCCAGAGTTTCATGGTGGAATTGGTCATATTTTGTTATAATTGATCATTCCCCTTATGCCGTATATACCTCCATATGTCGTAGCGTGCCGAAGAGTTAACAGAAACAGATTGGCCTTCGGCTTTGTGATATTACAATTCAGATCTCCGCGATTCATACTATCTAATAGAAAATACTAGAGCTGTTTTATGAGTACACGGATTGGAAAACAGGTGGCGCTTCTGAGCTAAAATGTATATCAAAATTTAGTATCACGCCTTTTAGTCCGCCTGTCAAAATTTGGTGATAATCCAACGTATAGTTTTGTTTTGGCAAACATTTCAAAAAAGGTTTTATTGCGACTATGGAAAAAGAGCAGTACAACTCCGTCATCCAATTCTTGTTTTTGAATGGCAAAACCTGCTACGATCGCGCTCTGGTGACCCAAAAACGGTTACCATGGAGGAAACCGTGGACAAAATCCATGATCTCGTATTGGCGGACCGCTGAGTGAAAATTCGCGAGTTGGCTGAGATGGCAGGCGTGTTAACCGAATGCGTTAGCTATGTTCTGTACAAGATTTTGGGCATGAGAAAGCTCTCCGCGCGATTAGTGCCGCGTTTGCTCACACTAGAGAACAAGCGCAATTGTGAAACCACCTCAAAGACGTGCTTGGCCCCGTTTAATCGAAATCCGGAGGAGTTTCTGCATCGTTTCGTGACCGTCGAAGATACTTTTATTTATTAGTACACACCAGAGACCAAAGAACATTCTGAAAAATGGATTTTATACGTTGAACGTGCTCCAAAGAAGGCGGAGACCGTGCTTCGGTCGGAAAAGTGATGGCCACCGTTTTTTGGCACGAGGTAGTACTAGCATACTACGTCGATTTATTAGGCCGATTCAACGCCGATTTGAAAAAAAACCGATCACATTTGGTGAAAAAAAAATGCTCTTCCATTGGCTCACACCTCCGTAGTCGTCGCAGCCAAATTGGTCGAATTGCATTACGAACTGCTCCCCTATCCTCCGTATTCTCTGGATTTGACTCCCTGCAACTTCTTTTTGTTCCCAAATCTTAAAAGATAGCTGGCCGGTAAGAATTACTGGTCGAACAAGGAAGTCATCGCCGTCGCGGAGGAGTATTTTGCTGGCCAACAAAAGTCGTACTATACGCAGCATACGTATTCAGTTAAAAGGAGATTATACTGAAAAATTAGTTGTCCACACCTAAAAAAGTTGTGTTGTCATTTCTTATCCAGGAATCCATTAAATAGCCCTCGTATTCGCTGATTCAATGGTTCGATAGTCAAGCTATTGTTCCTTAAAAGTGCCATTATTTATGATAGAAAGATAGATTTTGTTCCATCAGTTTATAGCAGTAGCAAATTAACTTGCACAAACAATAAAATTACCATTATTGGGAAATTTTGTTTCCCACTAACTAGTCTTTTGAGTCGTTTTGACATCAAAGACCATTTATTGAAGCATCATTATAAAATTAATCATTAACCAGACTTCATAACGATCCCTGCACCAAGTGCACTTTAAGAACCCCAATAAAAAGTTGCATCCTTCACTTCGAGCATCCGACACTATGAACTGAACAACCTGCATAGCACCTTTTCTTTCTCCTATATCTCATTCCAATTAAAATTACGAGCTCCCTATTACGTCTATCGTAAAACACCTTACATCTAACAGCATTCTTTGCCCATACATCATCTCCTCTTCAGTGTCTGATGTATCCTCACAGACAAAGGTTACCTCTGCCAACACAAATCAACGAGCCTCTTAGTAATTTGAATCCTTTGTTCTGCAATCATCCATACTCACCTGGAATCAGTTTCTATGAAGTTCGAATATTTCTATGCAGCCAAGATGCGAAAATGCATCGAACTCCACCATAAAAATCTTAATTACAATAATTTCACCTTGTTCCGGCTGGGATGCTGCTGCAGAGAACATCTTACTCACTCGATAGATCGACCAATTACCATCAGCAGACCAAGCCAGACCAAACTAAGACGATGAGCAGGAGTAGAGGCAGCAGCAGCAAGCAGTAGTTGCAATTGCAACAGATTTTCATTGTCCAAGTTGATGCTCGCGCAAGCGCGTCCTCGTTTGTTTCGCACGAATTTCCATTTAAAAGAACAAATCAAAAGGGCTACTCTCTGCAGTCTGCACCATAGATCCCAATCCCACGGTCAGATACAAGTACATATCTCTGCCAACACCACCACCACCACCAACACCACCAAGAACAACAACAGCAGCATCATCTAGGCTTTAGAACAAAGTTAACTACGTGCATTGCCAAATACACGATCGTGTATCTGCACTTGAGCCTTCATTGGTCTATGATTATCTTGATCTTCAATCTGTAAAATAGCTATAGTTGCGGCAGCAGCGCTGAAATGAGAAGATCTTTCAGAGCAAATCCATAGCTCAGCGTAGAGCGTGAAGAATCATTTTGACGGTCCATCATTATTCTACGGATACCTGAATCTGGTCGGCAAACTATTTCAACCCACTGGAATGCTAAAGCTGTAGCTTGAGTTGGATCTGGAAAAAGAGATTGAAAGATCGCATGGTCTCCGTAACGATCGTGATGGTAATTTACTTGTAGACTTTTGTTACGTCATAATATTTCGTCTTGAAATTAGATAAATGGCGATAGAAATAGATTGCCTCAAATGAGATTTCTCGTGGATTACGGATGCACGTTCATATCGCCGGTACGTGGTGAAGTTTAAGATAATCCAACCCATGGTCGTTTTGATTTATTCAGGGATGAACGACTTACGCAAGGAGTATGAGATGATATTTCACTGGCATGTAAGAGTAGATGAGATTTGAGTATGATTCTTGGAAATTTGTAGAGAGAGGCCATGGCGTTTCAAGTGGAAGATAATACTAGGAAGATGGACTCTAGAGTTCCTTGATAAGACGAGTATAAGTGGAACTATCAACAGTCACTTTAAAGGCGAAGGAATTTGATCTAGATTTGTCATTTAAGAACCAATGTGGTAGAAACTATCTGTACAATCGGACAATATTTGACTAGTTCGTAGGCAATAACTACATGTTGGAGGTGGATACGCGTAAAGATCAAAGTATGAGATTGTGGTGAAACTCATGAATATCGAACAATTTAAGCACATTACTTCGTCAGTGGATGTTACATTGTCTCCACTTAGAGTTATTGAAACCTAAGAGCAACGCTTTACATTTATTACAGGTGAAGATGTGTCAATAGATCACACAAAACCACAAGAATCACAAAGAAGGAACTTTGTTTGAAATCAGAAATCGTAACAATGAGTAAGTTGATAAGAATTACTCGAAGACTTTCTTTGCTCTGTCATAGTACTCAATGTATGAAACGAGCAAGGCGGATATAAATTTGACGTAGGACGACTACTTTACAACCGTATTTTAGAGTATCAAATTAACTGCCTTTACGCAGACGCCAAGGACCATCATCAGAGTTGCTCAATCTGATGTGGTGTTTTCCACTCCATGTCGATGAGCACTTTAAGCTGTATGAAAGGCATAAAAGACGGGCGGCAATGCAAATAAGACCGAAAGCTGTTTCTAAAGAGAGAATAGAACAGAAATCCTACTTACGGACACCGTAGATACTTACGGTAGTGTGAGACTCGTGCAATGCTTGGTTTGAATTAACCTGATACTCACTAAAATCCACCTTTTGCCGCATATCTTTAATTCACCATGGAACCGCGTTAGTATAAGTTCAGGGTAGAGCCACTGTTCGGGCTCCTAAATCTTCCGCAACGACGAGGCTCATCTCTTAGTCTAAAAGAAGCCCACTGCAAGTACACCGTCTGACAACGTGTTCTCTTATCGGTGGGTTTCTTTTTAGATCTCCCATAGCAAATGTTCGCTCCGTATGAGTCCATGGTCAACATAGTGAAAATGATATTTTCGACACGATTATCAGACCCACCCAAACGAAGAACTTGTGCTCGGCGGTAACCTCCACCACAAGAGAATATTCGCATCTGGATGATGATTTCACTGTTATGTCTGTGTTATGTCTACTGTTATGCAGTAGTGAATTTAGTCATCTGACTGTGTGCAGTGATGTCTTACATTTGTAGGATTCAGCAGGGCTCTAAGCGCAGCTTAGTTGTCGCTACAAATGAAATGCATCGCCGCCTCACCGACTTTTTCAATTATAGTTTGTTGCTATCGGGATTACGTATATCTCCGCTTGAAAGAGTAAAATCTAACATTGTTGTCCTCAGCATAAGACATCCGCACTCAGCATAAGCACCGCATCCTAGATCTGTTTTGGAGCAATCCGCGAAGATCTGCCTAGATTCCATTGCTGACTCAGACTCTATCCGAAACAAGTCTTGGGCACAGAGAAGAGTGCCAAAAGACAGTCGGCGCGCAAGGTTATCAAAATGCAACCCATAATATGAATACTAAGGGGGGTGAGATTCATCAATGCGTCAAGAGCGGGGTCAGGCATGCTAAGGAAAGCCCCCATGCAGCCGAGACACACCATTTTTGGATTCTGGTTAAAGTGGCAATGACGCCTATTCGTAGGGGCTTGTCCTACCGAACAACTGACACATAGAATATATCTGCCTTTGCCATAGCCATGTATATCTAAAGGGCCTTTCGGCTGACAGACCCCATGTTTGGTCGACAGCTCTTTTGCACTGCCAGAAGGCTGACAGCACCTTAGATGTGTTCCACGTTACATGCTTAGTCCCTAAAATGTTGTTATCTAGGATAACACCTAATAAATGCCTCTAAGAATTAGAACAGTCAGACCAGTCAGCTTTCTCCTAGAGTATTTGTGCATAGACGACAGAACTATTTAACGCGTTCAACGTTAACGACGGTCGACGAACATGCACCATAACAGTGGAAACTGAACACCGCCTTGCGGGTAACCTCTGTTTAACTCCGCCATCACATATGGTATTAGCCGAAGTCAGCATCCACGATCAGTGTTCTATTCACCAGTTTTGTTTTGATTCACAAAACTAGTGATTCGTCTACGCCATGTTGTCTGGCCGAGTTATACGTGCCGTCAAAATTTGCGTTGTTGACAGTACCCTTAATGTTGATGAAAATGCCCAACACGTCCTTCTTATCGAGTGCGCCTTTAAGTCTGCTCTACAGGATTTTTAAGCGGTGGTAAACATGTTGCATTTCAAACAGAGGATGCATTCACAAAGCTGATAAGATATGTCATCTACGACATGTTGTGTTATTCAGCTCTATACTAGCAACTACGTGGTTGTGAACTTGTTCTGATTAGGATACCTGGGAAGTGAGCCTTAAGCATGAGACGGAGAAGAATCTCATGCTTCTCATGAGAAAACACAAACATTTTGGGAAAAAAATTATCTATTTTTCAACATAATCGCCTTCCAGCTTTATACGCTTTCCCAGCGATGTTCAAAAAGTTCGATACCCTTTTTATAATAAGAACTGTTTTGTTCCTCAAAATAGCCATTAACTGCCGACATCACTTCTTCATTGTTGGAAAATCTTTGACCACTGAGCCATTTGTTCAAGTTTGGGAACAGAAAATAATCCGAGGGGGCTAAATCTGGCGAATAGGTAGCATGAGGTAGCAATTCAAACTTTAATTTGTGAGCTGGTGCATTGTCTTGATAAAACAACACTTTATTCTTAGCCAAATGCGGCCGTTTTTGCTTGAGTTCTTCGCTCAAACGTTGCAATAAGTTCGCATAATACTAGCCGTTGATAGCTTTTCCTTTTTCAAGATAGTAATAAAAATTATCCCGCGCGCATCCCAAAAAATCGACGCCATGACCTTGCCTGCAGATGAAATGGTCTTCGCCTCTTTTGGAACCGGTTCTCCCTTTTGAAGCAATTGTTTTGATTGTTCTTTTGTCTCGGGTGTAAAGTGATGAACCCATGTTTCATCCATTGTTATGAAACGGCGCAAAAATTCAGCTTCGTTGCGGTGAAACTTCGCTAAACACTCAATTGAAACATTTTCACGACACTGTTTTTGCTGATCTTGCACATAGCTTTCTCATGTCAAAATTTTCAAATAATACGCGATGTACCGCACTTTTTGAAATGCCTACAATGTTTGATCAGATCTGATCTGATACAATCGACGATCATCCAGTACCGCGTTGTGGATTTTCTTCACTATTTCTGGAGTCGTCACCTCATTTAGTCGACCACTGTGATGCTCGTCTTGGCAGCTCTTTTACTCTTGTAATCGACGGAGCAGATTCACCCTGAGTAGTATCCAGTTCAGTTTTTATATTTGTTGGGCTGAGGCCTTTCAAACAAAAGTGTTGTATCACATAACGATGAACAATTTTCTCCATTTTCACAAATTCACTGACAACGTTCACTTTATCCAAACCAGTCGAGAGTGTCCCTGGAGAAAAGTGTGTCGGTGATATTTGTTCCCGTTTGCAAACCAAATACAAAATTTGGAGGAGGAGGTACAACATTGCGTTGTATGGGCTTGATAAAGTATTGGCTAGGAAATCAAGACCTTGGACCGGAAAATCTCTAAATTCATGGGCAGCTTAGCAGAAAAGTACTCACCAAAGACGGTTGTGCTTTAGTCCAAAAAGACAAAAACAAACTTGGTATGATGTTTTTCGGCATAACAGCCTCATTTGGGAGCCCCGAGTATTCAGCTTCATGTGGGTCTGTCCGTTCGCGTATAAACACAGCCGATCACCAGCGACAAATGGTCAGATTCGGAGCAGATTCCTTATGACGCTTTTTAAGGCATTCTTGAAATCGATCGATGGATATGTGACAGCACAGATAAGTCATTAATGTGGCAACAGATAAATGGCAACACGTTCGACTTAAAAGAAGGATAATTCTGAATTTAGTTTGTATCCTTCTCTCACACAACATCTTTCACGCGTTACACCGAATACGACGTAGAATAATGATTTGTTAAATAACTATCAAATACTTGATTCTTCTGTGCTTTTTTTTTTAACTTAAGAGTTGTCAACCAAATCGGTTGCAACTACATATATTGGGTCTATAACTTAATTCGTGAGGTTTGCTAAGAGATGGCGTAACTTGTATTGTTCCATTGTTATTACTCCGTTGAAACATGCGTTGTAAAGCTACTGTCATTGTACCTCATTTCAGCATATGTCATTCATTTGAAGCGTAAACAAAAATAATTTTTTTTCACTCAAATATGTCGAACTTTGTGACTCAAAAAGTGTTTTTGCGGGGAGTTCTTCATCATTACTTTAATATGAAGAAAACTGCTGCCGAAAGTCATCGTATTTTGGTGAAAGTTTATGGTGAACATGCGCTAGCTAAGCGAACGTGCCAAAAATGGTTTGCACGATTTAAAAGTGGTGATTTTGGCTTGGAAGACGATGAACGTCCTGGGCATCCAAAAAAGTTTGAAAATGAAGAACTGGAAGCATTACTCTATGAAGATTGTTGCCAAACACTCATTTCAAAACGTTTAAAACAGCTGGATATATTCAAAAGCAAGGAAATTGGGTTCCACATGAACTTAAGCCGGAAGACGTCGAAAAACGGTTATGCATGTCAGAAATGCTGCTGGAACGCCACAAAAGGAAGTCATTTTTACATCGAATTGTTACTGGTGATGAAAAATGGATATATTACGACAACGCCAAGTGCAAAAAATCATATGTGAAACCCGACCAACCAGCCAAATCAACGACAAGGCCGAATATCCATGGCGCGAAGGTATTGCTCTGTATTTGGTGGGATCAGATGGGTGTGCTGTATTATGAGATGCTAAAACCGGGTGAAAATATCAATGGACAATGCTACCGAACACAATTAATCCATTTGAAGACAGCAGTAGCCGAAAAACGCCCGGAATATGCGACCAGACACGAGGCAATAACTTTCCATCATGACAACGCTCGGCCCCACGTTGCTATTCCGGTTAAGAACTATTTGGAAAACAGTGGATGGGAAGTCTTACCCCATCCGCTTTATAGCCCAGATCTTGCAACATTGCAACATTAACTTCTCTCCATGACAGCTCCTCATAATATTCTCTAGTATTGACAGGATAATCTCTGAAGACATTTGTGGCTGGGCAAGTATTATGCATAGTTGTATGTTGTAAAGCTGTGTAGCTTTTTTAGTCGCAGTTGCAGTAGTCCTCTTAAGGTTGGTAGTGGCCATGAATAGAAAGCTATCTGGAAAGTAGGTATCCACCACTAGGTTGAGTGATTCCTTATTTAAGGTCATCCGGGAGTCGTCGGATTTTTTGAAACGGCTAGGCATCAAACAATTTATAGAAATTAGTTTTCTTTGCCACGCTGTCTTGAAGTTTTCTGTTATGTTGTCACAAAATTACCACCAGGATTGTCGTTTTGCCTTTCTCAGTCCTTTTTTATGTGTTTTGACGGATGCTTTCTATGAGCCCTAGTCTGTCACTTTTATTCTGCTGCTTGCGTGGTTGAAAAGATTCCTGTAAGCGTTTCTAAGCAGTCACAGAGTTGATGTCCAACAGCGTGACTTTTTCTGGCCTTTTTCTTGAGAGCAAGGAACTTCTAAGTGCTGATTGAAAGCTGGGGTTAGAGCCTCAACTTTTATGTCAAGTTCGTTGGTGTTAAATGGGAGACTAAAGAGCTCAGAGGAAAGAAGTTTTAAAAGTGTTCCTTTGTGTTTTGGCCAATCAGTTTTCCGAACAATCAAGAATGCTAGTTGGCAGAGAGAGCATAATTGAAACTGAATTGGGTGTATCTGTGATGTAAAAAAGAGTTTTCAGATGTCGGAGACAAGAATGATATCCAGCACTTTTTGTCGGTTTTTTGCTAATGTTGAAAAAAATGAGGTTAGTACTTATAGTGTGATTAGAAAGTGACATTCCTCTGTCGCTAATGTAGGTTCTGTCCAATACCATGTGATATGCGTTTGCGTCGCACTAAAGATGAGGCTGGTTTTTTAGTTTTTCAGCTCAAAGTACCACCCTTTCTAGGGAGAGGGCTCACATGGCCGTGACCAAGATATGCCGATGCCAATGAGAAGTTATCTCTGGCAGTCTCCAGTCTGGTGATAGTTATGTCGTGGTCGATGAGGTTAGGAAGCAACAATACATTAAGGCTTTGTTTTATAAATATACAATTTGTGATCTTACCTTAGCCTCTTGTATATAGCGGAACGTATCTTGGTGTCTCAAGTCCACGAACAACGCCTTATAAGTTACATGGTTCCTAGATTAGGATGATGTCTTCTGGGTTTTTGGATAGATGCGGAATGAGTGCGGCCAAGTTATTTTTGGAGTGATGAAGGTTAATCTGAAGAAACTGTGACAACATTGTTACAATATACCAGAAAAGCCTCCTATACGGCATTATTCGAATCCTCCTATTCTGAACATGCGCCCAAAAGCTCATCTTCATCATCTAATCGTACAGAATGTCTTTTTAATTTGTCATCGTCGACGCTCTATCTATCTAAGACTGAATTTGCAATTTTAGTTAAAGAAGGAGGGGGTTGGTTACCAGCATCCTTATCGTAAACCCTTAGGTTTATTAAATGAATCGGATTACGCCTTTGGTTTGCGCTGACCACAGAGGTTGAAATGGATGCTTAGTTTGGATACATGCGTGCCAGTGACCGAATTTCAATTAGGCTGATGACATTTGCATCATAATTTTTATGTTGGTCACATCTTCATGACCGACCGACCAACCTCTTCAAAAAAGCGCCTGTGAATTTACCTCTTTACGAAACTCATTGGGGAGTCAAGTTTATTCGCCGATGCTTCATAAAGACTGTGAATGTGATCTGTCTAGATCAGGTCTAGAGGCAGGTTGTTAAACATCACGTGTTTCGGCCAAACATGACTACTGAGCACCTGCAGTTTTTTTCCCTGCTGTTATTTTGACTCTGCTCAGCTTCGTGATACGTAGACTTTGCAAAAGGTCGGCCTCCAGACTAGGGACCCATATGTGAGAATAGTGAATATAAGACACACTGCAGTGGTATACTTTTAAAGGACCTTTTTAACCATCATAGTTTGACGAATGTTTTTCTGTCCTGTGCATTTGGTAATGGACGTTTGGCTTCCAGCTAAGTTTAGGGTCTTAAATAGCGGTGCGCTCTAAAGGCCGGTCTTTTAGTTTTTATTGCATCTTAACGCAGTACTTTTACTTATTGCCTTTCTCTATCAGTGTTGTAATTTCCAGCCTTAAGCAATTTCTGTAAAACTTATGAGTATCCTCTGCCTTATTCAAGCAGCGGACCTACTTAAGGCATTCAAAACTCTGTTACAATTTTAAACAAATCTAAAAATACTTCAACTTCGATCTACAGGTAAATCCAGGTCTCTAGGTCAAAGCAGATTTTTCTTGAAGTCCCCTACTCAAATAAGAATCAATCAGCATCGACGCAACAACCACTTATTCGCATTCCAATGCCTCCAACGTACTTAGCCCGTCCGGCATAAATTTTAAACCAATCAACCCGAAAGGTTATCTGTCCAAATAAAATTATGGAGTCCATTGCCTGTACCTGAGGAGACACCAAATCTTCATGTCAAGCCGACCATATACGTGCCACCATTCCAATGAGATAAATACAATGTTGCAACAACAACCTCACCAATCTGCATCTGTGTGACTTTATGCACACCAGAATGCAACCCAATGCAAATGAAGTGGAACACTTAATAATCCACCACCAGCAGTCCCACTTCCAGTGCCATAATAAGAAGCTAACCATCTGTAAATGTGGACTGTGAATACTGTGTTCGATATTTCTTCACGTAGGAATCATAAAACCAATAAAAGACGTGAAAAATCAGAACGCGACCGTAGATAATTACAAGACGAAGCGAAACAAGACCATATTGCCCCAAGGAGAGATGGAGAACCAGAAGCCCAAAGGTACAAAGGTTCAGAAACAGACATGTCCAAGGAAGATGCCAATTTAGGTGGAAACACCATCAGCACCACGTCTAGATTCTAAGTAGAATATGATGAAGTCAAAGTACGGATATCCAATATCCTCGCCCACTCGTTTGGTGAGTGTGACCGTCCTAATGGAACTTTGATTGTTGTCAGTGTATAGTGTATACTGGATCCAGAGGACACAGAGGTTGTCAATCTTCATTTTGCTGGATAGCCCGTGTTGATTTTTTTAAAGTTTTGTTTCTCGTTTTTCATTCTATTCGTCTGGGTAGTTGGACATTATGGGTGCCCATTATAAAAACAAATCGTATAGTCTGAGAGTGTACTTGAGTGAAGTGACCAGGGTGAGAAAGAATGTAGAGCAGGAGCGGCTTTTGACAATGTCCCTGGTCAGGCGGTTAAGTTAAAATAGAAATTGGAATTTGGAAATAATTTTTTAATAGTTAAGTGGCCGGTATTGTATGAACTAAGCTGCGTAAGCATCCAGTAGCTGAATCAACAGTTAACAGTCAGTATGACAGTATTTAAAAGTTAAGATCAAGTTCAGCACAATTAAGGAGAAGCAACTGAACTCTTTATGGATTGACGGTAGCTCGTATACATAAAGCTAGTTGCTAGCATCAGAATATTCGGCCCCTTTTGATCAAAAATTCCATAAAGAGCGTTGCTTTCAAGGCTGGTTTTAGTGGCTTAAATAAACTCCACGAATGATAGAAGCCTGTAAATGCACTAAGTCTTATTGGGTACGATTTTGTTATAAGTGACGGGCTAATGTATGAAGTCATGAGCTTTTGGCACGTGAGTGAATGTCTGTTAAAATTCACATAAAATATGAATTTCTATCAGCCAGTATTATGAACGTCCAAACATTCTGATTGACGCCACAATAGCGGGTAAATCTTGTGAAAAGATTTAACGTTGAACAGGCACAGTCACACTAAACCAAAGAACCTTTGCCGTTCTATGAAATCTACATAAAGTGTCGAAAACTAGTGTAATCGATGGCACTGCGGTTAGAAATTCAGAAACTGATGTACGGTAAGGAAATCTTTGGCTGAATGGCGCAGGTAAACACATTTAGAGAAACAACTTACCTACCAAGCGACATTGCTAAGAAGGAGCAAGGCGGTTCGTGCAATCTGCGAGTAAAACAGATTGAAAGAACCTCCTCTTCCCGGTGAAATACAATAAAAAGAACAAAAGAAGCGTGTGTCCGAAGAAATAAAGACCAATGTTCGGAATTTTATCCAAAAGATATATAAAGTGTGTCAGGGCAACATGAAACGATCAGATACTTGGGTCAAAGTTGGTGTGTTAGCTAATGACGATATTGACGACAAATATTTAGGTTTCAGGTGAAATAAATCACTTAACCTGGAAGATTAAAGCCACATCAAAAACACATCAAAACTGGAGGCAGGGGAATTTTCTTTTCTTTGTGATCTTTGTGAGTTGCTTTTCATGGAGTTTTCCAATCTTTCTAAGAAAGACGTGTAAGCGCTTAAGTGATATAGTGCCTACAGTACCAGCATCCACCACATCGACTCCGAGTTCTTGCAGCCTGACGTCACAGGATGTTGTATCACTTATGCCTATCACATAGGTCCCCGCTATGACACCAATGAGCAACCTGCAGTGTTTCCTACTGATGGACAGTAGAAAGACCGCAGAAATGGCCAAGAATCACCCTATCTGAAAACCAAATGTCTATAGAAGCACTAACCTACGACGCAGACAGGCCTTACGTGAGTACGAGCCCTAAAAAGCTCTCTTTTGATACTTGCCTGGTAAGTCTATATGCGATTTCATTTCACGTGATCACATTGTGACCTGCAACCCAGACAAGACTGGGTGAATTTAGCCTTCCGAATGCGTTTAGTTATGTCTTGCGTTCTTGAACTAGTTTGGAAATCGTCCTTTGCACCCTCTACCGATTCTTCACAATACAATTCGTTGCCATCAAGAATGCGTATATCTCCCCTTAGAAGACAGACGTAAGTTTTCATAATGAGGTGTTTAACCTAATGCTGTCAGCCTCCAGAAAGACCCCAATGCCACGTCCTACATATACCCGTTTTGGAGCTGTCCGTGAAGATCAGACTGCGTTCCTTTCCTTGCCAAGATTCTGGCCGAAACCAGTCATGAGCACAGGAAAGTCGATTTTGTATTTTTTCCCGCAACATAAGCTCTGGTGTCATTTTATTAGATGACGTGTCCATAAGACTAGATACCAACATGCATAATAGCAATGAAAGTAGAACACCCTTGCGGCGAAGCCCTGTTTACCTCCGCCATTAGCACCCACCGTTGTCAAAATCTGCGGTCAGTGTCCTATTCACCAGCATTGTTTTGATCTACAAAACAGGGGATTCGTTTACACCATGTTGTCTGGCCGAGGTACATATGCTGTCAAAAGATGTGTTGTCAAAAGCACCCTCAATGTTGATGAAAATACCCAATGGGTATTTTTTCTTGTCGGGTGCCCCTTCACTCATCCTACTTGATTTTGAAGCGTACTCTCGCAAGATATTCCGCTTTGTTAAGCATGTTGATCTCAAAAAGAGGATCCCAATCACTCTCTCCATGCTTATCAACATGAAGGTAGTAAGACTTATAGGTCAGAAGCTCTTGGCGAGCGTGTAGTCCTCTTTTCCGATTTTCGGTATCAAGACTACTCTCACTATTCACTAAGTTTTCAATATATTTGCCAGTGCCAGGCTAGCAGTGAAGATTCTCTTAAGAGTTATCAGCAGTTGGTCTATGCATATTTGTAATATAACTGGGTATATGCGATCGGGGCCAGGCAACTTGAAGCCATCAAAGGAAGCAACAGAATGTTTAATGGCCTCATCCGTCACAACAACGGATAAATTATGCCAGCTATGGCATGTTGTGTTATTCAGCTACGAAGCAGCTTCGTTAATAGGAGCTAGTTGTGAGCTGGTTTTCGTTAGGTTACCTGAAAAGCGAGATTTAAGCATGAAACGGAGAAGAGTAGACACTCTTAATACCCTGTTTAGAAGTTTTCTGGTTTCTTTAAAAAGACTCTGGCGACCTGCTTTGCACCAAGGAACGGGCGATATGCAGAAATGCTAGCCAGTTGGGCATGCCATTTCAAAACACTTATAGTAGTAAGGGTACGTGCTATGTTCCGAACAGCTTCCTCTAGCTTTTGTTTTGTCCTGAGCTTAGAGGGAGTACTGTATTAATTGCCGAGCTCCTCGTTAAATTGTGTCCACATGTCGAGATATCGCGCAGACATTGGTAGCGCTTTCCATTTGGTAATCTCTTTAGGATAACTATTAGATGATGGTTGGTCGACTACTTCCTGTCTAACTTTCGTCACAAAAGTTGACTCAGAGCCAACAGTGTTGACAACCAGGTTAGACTATAGTATGAGGTCCAGGAAATGTTTGCTTATCATGCTGCATTTGCTACTGCTCTATAATAAGTCCTATCTTTCTTTCACAGTATTCGTCCGTATTTGTTTGTTGTGTAGTGGTGTGAAACCTCTTAAGCATCCGAAACCATATGTGCATTTATTCCCACTCATGGTTACTGCCCTTCCACGTATTTTGGCGCTATGAAAATAGACTAGTAAGAGCGGAGGTAGTAATGAGTAAAACATTGCCTGGAAAGTTTGGTTGCTCTAAGGCAGTCTATCTGGCCATCTGAAAAATCTGATCGCTTATTTATCTTTCGATCGATTTAACTGTGATTATCTTAGGGTACACATTTTTCGGATCGTTAAGAAATAAAAGGGTCGCTAGGCTAGAATTGGTATTGTTTGTGTTTCGCCAATGCTGACCAAACTAAAAGGTCTTTGGCTTATGTATACGGATACGACCATTGTAATACTTAACTTGTTTGTTCTTATTTTCAGCTTAAGATTGGATCTTCGCCCGCTTACTCCCAGCGGTTGATAATATCACAAATGGGACCGAGTATGCAACTTAAGACCTTTGGCTATCTGTCTATCTGTTTCCACTAAAAATTTATCAGTCATCAAAATAATATTATTGGCGCCCCGTTTGTACTGCCAATCTCAGTACAGCCGTTGAAAATCTACCATAGGACCTCTTGCATTTGTCCATTAATCGACTTAAAAATCATTCCACACTACTCGTATCCATCTCTTGCAGTATCTATGCCTTGGTTGCATTCATATAAACAAATCCCGGAATACAAAGCAAACTGAGAACGGCATTGTCAAGTTCAAAGCCCTGAATCCGTTACGTGACCTCACCTCCAGCTACGTTGACTGCATAAGACAATAACAACAAAAGCAACATCTCCCGCACCCGAACTATCCATGCCCGGCGAGCTTAAGAGTTGTGTTTTTGTATTTTTTTTTTTTTTTTGTTATTGTGTTCTTGTGTCTGAACAATTATTGCTGTCGAGATCGATAGTGTTGAGTTAAGATAGAGCTCACTGCTTGTTACGTCTCTAAGTTCAGCTAAGTTCAGCTGACTAACTGCCTGCCAAGTTACCAAACCTCAATTGCACCTCCACCAGTGTCGATGGATTTACTTCTGCCTCCACCATTACCTCTGCCTGTGATTTCGTCTCTATCTCTGGCTTTGCTGTCATCGCTTTAGTTGGCGTTGATGCCGATAGTGCAACAGCAACGGCGCGGCAGTGGTAATAGCGTCGAAGCGACTCCAATTGAATTTGAAGTGAGTTGCCCTCACCTGAATGCAGATTGAAATTTAATTTGAGGACGGACTAGACCATATGCGCATTCATCTTGATCTTGATGGGAACCATTGAGGCTTTTTTTATAGCACTTCACGTTGTCCCGTTGCCATTGCGCATTGAAACAATTCTCTGACCTGATTAGACGTCAATTGAAATTCAGTTGAATCTGAATCTTAAATTTTGTTTCATCAGATGGGAGAAGTGGGACTTCGATTTTAGAGGAACACCGAGGATAACGATAAAATTCAGTAAAGGCCCCATCAAGATGATCGAATTTATGTGTAATTTGGATAAAACTTTATGACCCACAGGCAGGGCCTTTCAATTTGCAGATTTTAGCAAAAAGGCTCAACATTTACCCATTCGGTGTTGCTACAGAAATGATAAATGTGGCCCTTAACTCACATCCATCTGGGTGGTCCGACTATCCCGTAGTGTTGGTGAAGGTAAAGTTGGCAAATAGAAAAGGTAGGTAGGCACGTCTGTGTCAGGTTCGTCTTCTGACTGAGGGTAATGTTCCGAGAATTGAGTATGAAAGGAGTTTGCTGGATTTGCAGGTGTGGTATTCCTGATTCTTATTCCAAGTTGGGTAAGTGATAATAAAAATCATAATTCAGTGAATATTGCCATGACCGGCGCAATGACTTTGCTATTACTATTGCCATTGCCAGTGAGCTGAAAGAAATGAGGTGTCAATACGTAAATGGTGGTGCATTTGTTGTCCGGTTGCAGCTTATGGATCTCTCCAGAAGATAGCTATGTAATTTAATTCTCCATCTCCATCTGGGATGTGGATATTTTATTTGAAGCTTATATCTTCTACTGGCCATATGTAATACTCGATAGAGTTTGCTCCACCATGCCATTGGATGAATTGATATATTGGCTTTTTATAACCTGCGATCAAGGAGGGTTATTTTTTCGAATAAATGAAAATATTTCTGAGCACCTGCATGAATCGGTATACTCATCTTTGGTGTGATTTATTTGCATTTGATGTTTTTGGTGTTTGGGGTTTTTACTGGAGATCCCATCAACTCTTAGTTGCTCGGTTATTCACTGCTTACCATTGTCAAATTCTGGTCGAAGTGATTTATCTATGTTAACTCAAAAGCTCATGTTAAGAATCCAATCCAATGCTGGAGGATTAGAAGAAATTTTTTTGCACTCTCTATTTCAAAACCCGAAATTTGTATCTGCTTTCGTATCTGAAATTCAATACTCAATATTCTAAAATAACTCGAACCCTCGCACGTCCATTCATATATCTTCTAATCCCAGTTTTGTTTAAGTAACAATGTGGCAGTACATCGTACATAGATGTTCCATGTCTCTAATTTATTGTTGTTCCTGTGCATATTACATATATTACAATATTACCTGGGGTTACCTTGTTCGTTTCTTGAAAAGTACTTCCACTCTTTTCAACTCATCCCAACAGCTCCAATTCCTCCTCAACGATTTACCACCACAAAGGCTCAAAGTGGTACATTCCTCTGCCTGTCGGGCTAAGCATATTCCATTTCCATGTACAGTTGTTCATGTTCATCATGTGCATCTAAGTATTTATGAAGATTTGCAAGGTTAAAGTAAAGAAGTTATAGTTTGGTGTGATAGAATACCGAACTCAGCTAGAGCTTTCCCGTTTCACTATCACACATCAGTTTAGGTACCGTCCAGAAGCGATGCCTCCTTGATAGGGAACAGCTATTAATTTGAGAGACTGGCTCTCGATCAATATTTACCTGCTTATTAGGGTAGAGCTACAAACCCGGGTGAACGTCACCCACAATCTACCCCAGCTTCCTACATTCCCTCACTCCAAGTATTTTTAAGCCCCATTCACTGCGTGCGCTATCTTAGATACGGCCGCCGTCTGCTGCGCCGTCCAACTGGGTTCGAATGGAAGAACCTTTGGGCCA
This sequence comes from Volucella inanis, assembly GCA_907269105.1. Lineage (NCBI taxonomy): Eukaryota > Metazoa > Arthropoda > Insecta > Diptera > Syrphidae > Volucella > Volucella inanis. The sequence goes on along the minus strand of OU026153.1, from coordinate 203,247,798 downwards.
TTGTATCTGTAGACGCCTGATTAGACCGACATTGACAGTTCGTGATTGACTTTTTTTCTCCATTCTTCCGAGGGAATGAGCCAAGTGCTAATTCACTAACTTTCTTCAGTGTCCAGAAAAAGAGATTAGTACTATCAATTCTGCGCTTGATTTGTACGCTAATGTCATTGCGGCTTGTTAATACGGAGATAAAGCAGACGAAGTCCTTAACTACATCGAAGTTATGACTTCCCGTGGTGTGCGTCCTTTCCGTCATTAAACTGTCACTCTCAATTTATTCAGTAAACTCAACATTTTCATAATGGTAAAGTACACTAACGAACAACGTCTGCAAATTATAAAAATTTTCTACAGATATTCGGAGTCGGTGACTGCAACTTTAAGAGCGTTAACTCCAATTTTCGGTCGTAATTCTCGCCCTAGTAGGCAGGCAATAACAAGTTTAGTGCAAAAATTTGAGTCTACATATTCGTTGTGTTATGTTGCTGTGTCAGTGAGACAACGGGTTGGTCGAAGTGTCGAAAATATCGCTGCCGCTCAGACGTCCGTAGCAAACGATCCAAATCAGTCAATTCCACGGCGTTCTGGGCATCGCTCAGACCACATTATGGCGTATTTTGCGTAAGGATCTTGGTTTACATCTAAACAAGATCAAGCTGACTCCAGAATTGAAGCCGATGGACCATTTGAAGCGACGTACGTTCTCCGATTGGGTTCTGGAGAAGATGCGCCAAGATGACGAATTTCATCGCAAAATCATCTTCAGTGACGAAGCTCATTTTTGGCTCAATGGGTTCGTCAATAAGCAAAATATGTGTTATTGGTCGAGTGAAAACCCACATGTGCTTCATGAATCACCACTTCATCGACAAAAAATAACTGTTTGGTGTGGTTTGCATGCCGGCGGCGTTATTGGGCCATATTTTTTCGTCGACGATAACGATCGTCACGTTACTGTGAATGATCAGCGTTATCGCGCCATGATCACCGAATAGTTTTGGCCCGAATTTGAAGATAGGGACTTGGACGACATATGGTTTCAACAGGATGGTGCCACAAGCCACAACGCACACGCTACAATCGATTTATTGAAGAGTAAGTATGGTGAGCGTGTTATCTCAAGACATGGGCCAGTCGATTGTCCGCCTCGTTCGTGCGATTTAACGCCGCTTGACTGTTTTCTGTGGGGCTACGTTAAGTCATTGGTTTATTCCAACACGTCGGCGATGTTGGAAGAGCCCAGAGCCAACATTGAATGCAGAATAGCGGCCGTTTCAGCCGAAATTTGTGGCCAAATCGTTGAAAATTGGGTCCGAAGATTCGACCGCTGCAAACGTGCCCGCGGTGGCCATATGAACGAAGTCGAGCTCCATTCACAAATGTTTTGATTGTACTTCAAGCCAATAATAAAGCTTTTGAAGTACCTCAAATGGTTTGCCTTTTATTTAAAAAAAAATTGTCAAGTCGTTATAAGAAAACCCTATATATCATATACTAGAAAAGTAACCTCCTTAATCGCCAGAATACGCTGCTACAGCAAAAAAGGTTATGGTGCGTTGAAGTCCGCTCATATTTAGGTAGACATGCCAAATTTCAGTGCGATACTGTCTTTAGTTTTGTTTTGACAGCGATGACAGCGATGTCAACGATTTTCGTTCTCTCATAAAACATTATTTTTTGAGCGGAAAAACGGCGAAGGAAATAAAAGAAAAAATTGATAAACATTATGTGGTTAATGCTCCGTCAGGTTAAACCGTCAAAAATTGGTTTTGAGAGTTTCGTGGTGGCCGCAACTCCACTACCGATCAAGTCCGCAGCGGCAGGCCGAGGGAGGCTCGATGGGTCGGAAAGGTTATGGCGTCGGTTTTCTCGGATTGTCATGGCATACTCTTCATGGACTACATCGAAAACCGCAAAACCATTAACAGCGAGTATTACTGTGCATTATTTAAGCGATTAAAGGCCGAAATCGCTGCAAAACGGCCTCACATGAAGCGAAAAAAAATTTTGTTCTTGCAAGACAATGCACCTGCGCACAAGAGTATCGCAACCACGGCTTAAATCAATGACTTACGGCTCCAATTGCTGTCGCTTCCACCGTATTCGCCTGGTTTGGCTCCCTCGGACTATTATCTGTTCTCAAACCTCAAAAGATGGCTCATCAATAAAAAATTTAGCTCACGCGAGGAAATCATCGACACCGACATTTTTAATTTTTTTTTTTCATTCCCAAGGAGGTTACTTTTCACTCCACCTAGTACACCTAGTTTTGCCTTTATTTACCGTCAGACTCATTTTGGCCCTTTCTGCGTCAACACGCAAAAGGGCTGTATTGACTATTCGCTGTGTTTGTTCAATCACCTCAATATTATTTTGGTATGCAAGTAATGTGCGGACTCAAGAAACCTCGTGCCTCTTTAATTGGTTAAGAGTTTTGCAAAATTCTTTTTAGGACAGCGGGTCGTCTTGCCTTAAACTTGTCTTCACATTGAAGGTGTCATTATCGAACTTGACTATCCTCCACCGCGTCCTCCTCTCTAAGCAATTTTTCATATGCGGGCTTAAAATTCGCGGGTCTTTTCTAGGTATGCACCAGGCAGGTTGTTTATGAATGGCATGAGAGGTCTTTGAGGCGATGTTTAGGAGACTTAATCCTCTACAATTGGCGGAATCTTATGGGTCGGACAAAAGATGCTGAAATGACATGCCTTAGGCATGCTTTCCTTTGATCTTATTCTAGAGAAGATGAGGTGGTGTGAATTCCCAACCAGGAATATGCTAACAATTACTTTAAGTAGTTCAGGCGGTTTGCGTCAGTAGCTTTAATTGACTTAAGCTTTGATATTGCTACCTTAACTTTGTCTAGATCAGAGGAGTGGAATTCTCTGTCCAGGGTGAGTGGTTTATTTTGGTAGACAGACATGTTGCAGAAGTAGTGTTTCCATATTTCCAGCATCGACTGCTTGTTGTCAAACTAGAGGTTTCCTTCTGGTGGCGCTTTGAAGCCAATCACACAGAAGCAGCTTCTCTTTATTATGGGCTTTGTATTAGGGCTACAAACTCGGAAACTAGATTGGTAAGGATTCTAGCTTTTCAACTTCGAATCTTGTCTCCGTTGTGCATGTGATATCTAAATAAAACAAGATAATGAATTGAGGCTATATTGGCTGTTCGATAGCAGAGTTATCAATCTAGTTGACAGTATATTGGTCAGGGGATAGCCAAGCCCATTTATGGGTTTTGAAGATGTTGGCTGTTACGAAATCCAAAAATCTGAATCCATCATAACGTGATGTAATGCACTTCCCAGCTTTGTGTTCAGTTCTCCTAGCTCTGTTTTGGTGTTATAACTGCGGCACTGAGCATATGTTCTGTCATAGAACTTTGCATAAATGCTGTCATACTGATCTTCTGTAGGGACATAAACCAAATTAGTCTTCTATTTCCGAATTCGGTCTTGATGCGGTTTGTTTTGAGTTGTTCGCTTACATGCCGAAAGCTTTATAGGTTTGGCCTAAGTCTTTCTTCAGAAGTTATTTCATATCCGAATAAATGTCGTCTTTCTTCTTTGTAGCTGTCAATAATGATCAGGAAATAAAGAACATAGCATTGCATTCCATAAGCGAGATGTATGGCTAAGATTCACGAAATTTCAATGTACTTGAGGGGTTTAAGATACTTGAGGGTCTTGAGGGGCTTAAGGATAAACTGAGACGGTGGCAATACTACGATTTCTGTGGCGTCGCAAAGTAGGTGTGGTTTTCAATAAAGTTGACCTCGGCTAATCTTTGAAAAATGATAAAAAGGGTTTTATGTCGGCCTATTTTTTGTAGGTCAGGAGGCTTCGCTCTCCAAAAGGTGGTGCCAACTGAATCGTGGAATTCCCGAGACGGTAATTTCAGCTAAAGGTTTGAAGGGTTGGAATGCTACTGGCGACTTCTACGAGTATGAAGCACTGGTAGTGAAGAGTGTCGAAGAAGAAGATATCAGACTTCAAGATATTCAAAGCAACTTGAATTGAACGCTCCGAAAGGTGATGTCTAATCCACTGAAGTAGAGAGTCATCGATCCCAAACTCTGTCAAATGCCTAAGAAATATCAAGTGCAACTATCTTGCTTTTGCCATATTGATGTAAGCTTTGGTTCCACTTTTCGGTGAGACCTGCCATCAAGTCACCAGTAGATCTGATGTTACGGAAACCGTTCTGCCGTTCATTGAGAAGTTTTCTTTTTTCGAAATATTTCATGAGTTGACGGTTTATCAGCGTTCCCATGACCTTGAGAAGAAAGGACGTAAGTGTACTGGATTTGTAGGAAGAGAGAGAAAAGCATTTGCCTCGAATACCGTCTGGTATTCGCTTGGGCTCATTTAAAAGCTGGGTCAAGTTATTTTCCGCAGCGTAGATCTTAGTACACCATTCTTCGGGTGTTGTCTGTTCAGAATGTCGAAGCCCTCCAGAATTGTGTATATTGAAATAGTAGAAACAGTTCTTAGCCAGGTAGCTTCAGATTAGAATGATCTGACTTACTTATTAGCCCATGTCCACTTAAACTCTCCGAGCTATCATAAACAAAAAACACAAAAACCGACGAAACTTAGCAAGGCTACTAAGCGAAAATTCCTATGTTGGCTTACCGAATCCAATTCTTACAAAGAATTCAAAAATAAGTCCAATACTTTGTGTGTGTGCTTTCGATGGGTCCTGCCAAATTTCTAAAAATATACATAAATGCATATGAAATGAAGTTCACTAGGAAATGTCTAGCAACAGTTCACTTTTGGTTCACTATTAGAAGCAATCCATCAGACATTGGTGTGATAACTAATGTAGTGTGCGATATAGACTATTGATGCAACATAGTGTGTGCAATATTTAGTTATGCGCTTCAATCTTCCCCTCATAAGGCTTTAAAAGTGAAATCTTATTCGTTGACTATAATCAAGGTGTGCAATATTCTAAGACATGATGCCATACTTAAACTCAAAACGGCCCAATTAAGTCATTTATCTACCTTAAGAAGACTAACCAAAGATTTCAAGTCACCAGCAATTTAGCACGAAATTCATCACGTCAGTCCAATTCCCAATCAATTTCCAAATACCACACATGAGTACTAGTACGTATACAACAGATACCAGATACAAGTACATAGGTGCACGTTTAACGCACTCCTTATCGGTTCTTTGCGTAATTCCAATTGCAGTCTTAACATTTCAATTTGCTTCAGTAGCTGTGTTATATTGAAAAAATGTTGCTACTTCCCACGAGTAGATATGCGGCAATGCCCACTTGCAACACCTGCAGTTCTATAATTGATCCCCTATTGCGTACTGTCTTCTTCCAATTCCAATTCCAAATTCAACTTCAATTTCAATTCCAATCTCGAGCGTGTGATATTTAATTTTCGGTACCTTGACCAAAAAAATGGAAAACTCTTATAGAGCTAGCACTAATTAAAAGCTCAAGCTGTGAGCTGACAATGTAGCGATTGGATTCGGGAAATCGCCATCCGCCATAGATACGAATACTATGACCATTGACCATCAGTACCATTGCGTGGTCAGTAGCCACAACCCATGTGTGGTGGGAATCTGGTTAATTAAAGTGGAGAATTTCAATTTGTATTAATTTATGGCAATAATTTTCTGATGGCAATGCCATCAGACAAAATTAAATGAAAATCAAGAAATTAAAAAAAAAAAAAAAAAAAAAAATCTAGTAAAAGCGGTTGCGTCTCCTACAAGATACGAGTACGAATACAAGGCGGCAACACGGCAATTATTGTTTCATATCATTCAGGCAGTCTAGATATAATCGCAGAGATGGAACGGTTGTGCAAGTTATGTAACCGCATGTCTTACAGAGGCCGGACAAGGTAAACAAAAAGGTGGGCAAAGGTGTATAAGGTTGATGAGGTAGATGAAGTAGATGAGGTGGTACCAGTGTTTGTGGTTATAATTGTGACGAGTTGATTGCGGTTATTGCGGTTGAAAGAGATACTTCACCCTAAAAGGTGTTACAAATAATTAACGCTCTGTAATGGAATCGCAATGACAGGTTCTATTAGCGGTACTCGCTTATGTGAGAATGGAAATTCTTTGATCGAACAGTTCAGATTAGAGGGCGGAGTGCTGCATATGGTGAATGAGTATCTTAACTTATGGCATGTGATAGATTGATTTTAGAAAGTGTTCAGATTTATACTTTGTAACACATAAAAGGAGAAAAAAAAATTCACAAATCAAACTCAGAAATTTGAGATTCGTTAACAAGGCATTTATTGATTCAAACCATTTCTGTTGTTCATCTGTTTGTATCTGAACAATCTTTGGGCCGACTGACATACTGAAAATCTATAAAGCTTCTGCATATATCTTATGACAAAATCAGATTATGGTCACCTTGTTATGTTGATCAACTTCACATGAGCTTCTTGGAATTCCTGCTGTGAATTCTACAATTGCGTTTGCAAACCTAGACTTCGAGACAACAGTTTATTAAATAGTGCAAGTCAATAATAAGTTCTGTTCAGTTTGCCATTTATTTGTTTCTATATATACTTTCGAAACTATACGGAATATAATTAAAATTTGTTATCAACGCCATCAGCGCATAGTAGTTCGTAATAGTTCTGCAAAGATGCTCAATTGTTTTGTCATAACTTTAACAAAATCAATGCATCAAGTGATATAGCATGGCCAGCACAATTTTTTGTTAATCAAATTGATGAGCTGTATAAAGGTAGTTGGTGGTCTTTTCTACTGAAATAACAAGAATGTCGCTAATCTCCAATTGTGTCAATAGATATCCAACTATCCATGACAGTCAATTGTTGACGTCTCAAGAGCTTAGCATTTTGTTTATAACTTCTTAGTCTTAAACGTTTGTGGTGATCAGACTTGTAGAAGATATCAAGGCTTTTAAGCACTTTACTTATGTAGACATCGATCCTTTGAAGATCTCTCGATTTGTTATTGTATCAGTTCTGGAGTGACGAATAATGTAGGCCGAAGTTGAGTAGTCAATTCCAGATGTATTGGCGCAAACAAATTCTTTTTAGTTATTCGTATATCAAAGTTTTCAGACTGGTTACTGATGATATAGTGGTTTTTGTCAGATTACTTTTGGCTTTCTGAAAATATGTGTGACTGCCATACCCTTCTTCTTTGAAATACCATCTTCGTATAGCATTACGTTGGCTATAAAGTCTGAGGTAGAAACTAAACTTATTTTTAACCGCTTACAGCTCGAAGAAAAACAATTTCAACATCCAGGATATCAACTTTAGCCCACTGACTGTCCATGATACGATAAACAAGAGGTTATATTTACACACGTAACGTGAGCATATTTTTTGAACAATTTTTGAATAATATAGCAGACCAAAGGCAACAAATCAGCCGAGAGTTGGAAATTCCTCCACCTCAAAATTTTCTCAAAGTCTACATCATAAGATCCTTGCGAAGGCACATTGTTCAGTTGCACTCCTCTTTGAAAAAAAATGTCGTAAAAAGAAGGATTGCGCTCATAAAATGAAGGTAAATTTTTGTGGACAGTTTCTAAAGCATTTAGTCAGTATTATGGACAAATTTGTCATATGAAATGAATGATGGAGTATACAGTTCGAAAACACTTGATGACAATAGATACTACGAAGAATATTTTTCCATAGACTAGGACTTGTGAAGTGGAGTAACATCGGTGTTATAGGAAAGTTGAAACACATGGAATGTCAGAAAAATAAAACTGTCCTGTGGCACATCAGCATTTATTTAATGATCATCAGCACTCGTTTTCGATAAAAGAGCCTAATGCCAAACTCTGTCAAATGTCTTAGAAATATCAAGTGCAACTATCTTGCTTTCAAAGGATTGATGTATGCTTTGGTACTGAGACATGGCATCCAGTCACCAATGGACTTGTTGCTACGAAAACCGTACTGTTGGTCATTGAAAAGTTTTCGCATTTCGAGATATTTCATGAGCTGACGTAAGTGAAATGGGTTTGTAGGAGGAGAGAGAAGGAAATTTGCCATTTTAAGGGACGGGATGGACAAATGCTGTTTCCATCTCCTCGGAAAGAGTCCTAAAGAGTGGGATTGATGAAAAAAAGTACGCAGTGGTTTTGCCAGCTAGGAAGAACACCTCATCAGTAGAAGGGGAGATATGCCATCTGGACCAGCGGGTCTGTGAATATTAAGACTCTTGCTTAACAACTCTTGCTACTATATCAGTGCGAAAGTGGATTTGTCCCATTGAAGATTCGACGCACTCAAGTGGCGGAGACAAGCACAAAAAATGTTGAGCTGGCCGCATGCATGTGCAGCGTGCAGATTGGCCTTGTCCAAAGAGCTCACGGCTGAATTGTCATTGTAAGTGAACATTGAGATGGAGGAAGAGGCAGAATTTTCAATATTTTTGATGAACGACCAACAAATTTTACTACCTTTGGGACTTTGTAAGAAATGTTTAAGAAAAACGTTGCAGTCATTCCTGGCTCGTTAAAACTTTTTTCCGTTTTCCTCTGTCGGGTTGATATTGAAGGACCGAAAAAATGTTTCTCAAACCCTTAAAGTCTCCTTACAGCTTGGGTCGTACCATGCTTTCTCTGTTGGCTTAATACTTTTCATCCGATGAGGGATAAAGGATCTCATTCCAAAGAGAATAGTGTCTGTGAATCCACGTCGTTATCGAGAAAACATAACGACCAGTAAACATTCCTAAAGAAGGTGTTAAGACCGCTCCAATTGGCTTATTCGTATTGTCATACGGTTCTTTTAGGAGTCTTTTCTCTAAATGTGTGGTGGGAGTTGAGAAATTAGCTGATATAACACAACGTTTCGACGAGCCTAGACGGGAGAGCACATCAACGGTGTACTTATCTGGGTAAGAATACATTTGGTAATCGTGTGGGCTCATTTACAAGCTGGGTCAAGTTATTTTCCGCAGCGAAGATCTCAACACACCGTCCTTCGGGTGTTGTTTGTCCAGAATGTTGAAGCCACCCAGAATTGTGTATTTTAAAATCGCCCGTAATCGCGATTTCAGTATGAGGATACAGGGATACAATACAGTGTATCAAACTCGTTAAAGGTCGAATTACTGGCTAGTTTAGGGCTTCTGTAAGTTTATCCACATGATATTGAATTCCGGATTAGAACAGGGACAACATTGTGGTGGAATTTAGTAAGATACATCACTTGGCACGTTAATAGAAAGGCTTGGCGCTAAACCAATTTGATTTCATTGCGATAGACGTAAAGCATGTCTTCAGTATTCCGAAAGGCAGAACTTTCCGCGCAGCCAACACCGACTCGGATCCCCATACTTTTGCAGCCAAGCTGCGAATACGGATATTCCTAGCGCCACGAAAACAAGAACTACTGTGAGAAAATAGAACTTAGAATTGATGCAATCGCAAGAAACCGCTAAAATCTTAGCCGGACGCGAATTCCGAAATCTTTCAACAACTCCTATGCCACCAGCAACAAATAAAAAAAGACCAGTCGCGACACTGCCAATGTGCCATTAGAGATACCGGCAACCACCAAGCACAATCCTTGGTTTGATGAAGAATGCATGTGCAGCTAAACAAGAAGCCTACAAAGTGGCGTTGCAACGTAAGACGAGAGCTCTACGAAGAGATGGGAAGAACATCAGATTTTATAGAAGGAGAAAAAAGAGCAAGAAAAGTGTACTTTCGAAGATATTGAGAGGTTGTCTTCCAGGAACAACCTTACCATCAGGTAAAAAGAAATGTCAAGAAGACTCGTAAAGAAGCATGTAGATATGAAGAAGGAAACTTTGTTATGGAATTGAAGGTGGTGCAGAGACTCCACACTGTTTAACGGCATAAATCCCACTATTCCGCCATCAGGCAGAGTAGACCATTCAACTTAGACTATGATGACCAAAACTTCCGTCCGTCTTACCAAAACGAAGTCAGGACAACAATATCTAAACTAAAATTCGACAAATTAGAAGGACCTGACGGCTTACCGTCCGAGCTATTCAAAGCTGTTGGAAACGACTTTGTGGAGAGCATGCACCAACGCATTTCTCAGATCTGGTCAGAAGAGGAAACACAACATCAACGATTTGGACAGAACGTCACTGTCGACAGCTATAATTTCGAGGTAGCAAAGAACTTTGTCTACCTTAAATCTGCTATCAATTCTGCCAACAACACCTCAGCAGAAAATAGAAAATCCAATAGCCTTACTGGATTAACAAGGCAAGATACTATATAATACTTTGGTCATTGACCCTATCGAAGTGGATAAGGATATACTCGAGTCGCTTCGAGAGAAAACTTTTTCTGACTCTTCCATGCATAGCATTGGCTTAAATTCTTCAGAATATGTTCCCTCTGCTCAAGAAGTGATTGAAGTTTTCTGGCAAGGTCACTATAATCTTTGTGATGAGCATATTTTTCGGAAATTTTTTCGCCAAAATATTGTTGAAGCAAGTGTACATTGGTCTTGTACTTTTGCTCATTTACACTCTTTAACTTTGCCCACATTTCTGCCGACGTGCTATAGTTCATTTCCAGATTGATAAATGTGATATGCTATTGATGAGCATGTATTCAATGCATATGAATACTTCCTTAATATTATACTTTCATCCGTGTGGAATTTCGAAAATGTTTTGCAGGGCTTGTTGTTATCCATTTCCAGAGGATATACAATAGTAACACTCTTGTGACAGGTGATCATGGGTCATCCATCTCGAGGCTATACCTACCCGCTCGGTCCCTTCAAAGTAAAAAACTTTTTCACAATTTCGTATCTTCGAAGGCAACTCTTTCGTCATGAGGATCATTTTTGAACAACTCCATTTGAGCCGAAAGAATTTCTGATGGTACAAGCATCTATAAGGCCACCGACGTTTGTACTGTCTTTTTTATTAGGGTTGTTGCTTAATCCAATCTTTTCTGACATCTTGCTTTAATTCTATCTAAATGTTAGAGCCTTCTGATTTCCAATTTCCGTTATGCCACTAAAAATAACTTTTTATTGAAGCAGGCGAATTGCCTCCACATAACAACAATCTTTTCTTTGACGTTCTTGTCCACTGACAAGGCACGCTCATTTAACGTAAGTCAAAAGCAGTTCAAAGGATCCCGAAAATGAGCCTTTACAATCAATGTGCGAGTATGCCTCTGATTCACGCCGTCTGTTATTTGTGGCAATAACTTAAGGTAGTGACATCTTGAGTATAATTGCCTCTTCTATAAAATGTCTTCATTGTTACATGCAACAAAATAAAAAGTGCCAATCACTCAATGGTGGCTAACTAAAGTTGTATGCCTTACCTTGTCAGGCAATATTTTGCAGCGTCATTTACTCGTTTCCCACCTGGTTTACCAAATTCCATTCCCACTCCCAGTTGCTTACCCAAGATCTCTTTTTCCGTTGTTTTATTTTTTTTCTATTAATTTCATCTCAACGCTTTGCCTAATAGTCTCTTAGTTATGTTTCCCAGCTTCCTATCGAAAAATCGGGCGTATCACCCGAACACTGGCAACCAAAAATAATACACCACTCAAGTATTAGCCTGCGGGCGATTAATTTTCCATAATGGCGTAATCGTCACAAAGAAATGATAAAAAAAGAGCTGCAAACAAGACTGGCAGTGCTGCTGTTATTAGCTAAATTGCCGCACGTCGCGGTCGCCTCCGCCGCTGAATGACATCCACTCGAGTGGAGAGACTCCGAAATTATGAAAATTATGTGGGCGGCAGTGCTGCCAAAGTAGTTTTACGGGTGCAGTTCAGTAGGTTACTAATCGTATTTTGAATTTCCATTTTCATTCGATTTCCCTCCTAAAGTCGGTTGTCATAGTATTTGTCTTTGCAGCCCAATACGGTTGTCCGATTTGATAATAACTGTTATTATGCTAAAGCAAATGACAGATGTGTTCTGGTGGTCAGCAGCACTGTGACAGCCATGACAGCTGTTGCACTTTTAACTTGAAAGGAAGTCAAGGAACTTTTGTTTTTTCGATGAGCAGGGCTTGAATCTTTGTGAACATAGAAGTTGATGTCGTGAAATTGAGTGCTTGAGCTTATGCAACTGCAATTGTGAAGCTGGCCTCTCCTATAGCTGCTTAGCGAACAAATATCTCTCAAAACCAGCACAGTGGGTTATCGTTTAGTAATAACAGAAGAGGAGATTATCGGTAATCGATATTAGTTTTGGTGGTTTTTGGTTTTCGATTGGTTTTCAGAGACCACCTGCCAGGGCGTAGGTTGTTAGTTGATTGTATGTTGGTAGCTGCATTAATTGTCAAAAAAAACGATGATTAAGCAGGATTGGGAAGAGGATTGTTCAATTAGATCTGATAATATTTCTCATAATATTTCTTACTTGTTGAGTCATTTGAGATATTCGCAGACATACCTTAACTGGAACTAGGTGGTGCTCTGATTCGATACCGGACTATCGGAATGTTCGGGCATGTTTTATACAGGGGAATCAAATGGACGACTTTTTTCGGCGGAATTGAGCACTTAGAGAAAAAACAAATCTATTTTACTCTTTGTAGTAAAAATTTCTCAGTATTTTCCGTAGAATGATGAGTAAGCGTTTCAGTAAAAAAGTGTTTACAGTACCAGCACCCAATACATCAGCGCCGATTACTTACAGCCGGAAACCCACAGGGGTGGCTGCCTGTTGCCGTCATCACAGGATATTGTACTCGGATCACTTATGCGCAGTATACTTAAGTGTACTAGCGTAGTTCTTCGTCTTTAATGCCATCTTTTCTAGTTCACAACAACAGGAAAGCCACTAACCTCTTAGAGGTATCGATAAGCATTAGTTTTTGCTGTCAGCTCATGAGTTATGTTGTGTTATGTTATCTGCAATTACGCTCATATAAAACCAAACTGACAACGAAAGACCTAACCGAAACTCTGGAAAACTGAGTCTTGCCTAGGAAGTTTGTCGGCGTTTTCATTTTACGTCACACAATTATGACGTGGGACCCAATCAAGACTAAGTGAATTCAGTCTCCCAACTACTTTCGATAAAGTCTTGCATTCTCGAGTTAGCTTGAAAGTTTCGAGACCACTCAAAAAGGCCCTGAGCGAGCCTTGGCTGTCATTATAGGCGCGGATACTTCTCCGTTCATTTATTATGTGCGCAACATCGCTAGCTACAACTTTTTCCCATATTTTTGGCAGAGCTCGAATACCGTTACAGTAAAAGTGTTTATCTTTTGAGGCTATCCACGAATCAAGCCATTTTTTGATGTCATCTTATGAGCGGAACTGCTGATCGGCTAGACCATGTGTCATAGAGCAAAACAAGTAATAATCGGTCGGCGCAATACCTGAGGAATATGGCGGCTTAGGTACGACTTTCCATTTGAGCGTATCCAGGAAGATTTTAGGGGGTTCGACAATGTGAGATCGAGCGTTATCTTGCTGTAGAAACATTTTTCGTTCCTCTGCTTGTATTGTGACCGTTTTGTCGCGCTGTGCTTGGCTCAATCGCGTCAATTGAAGTCAATTTTGTTCCCCAGTGATAGTTTCGTTGGATTCATAACAAATAACAACAACCTGGTTCCACCAAATACACAGCATATTCTTCGCAGCGTAAATATTCGGTCAAGCCGACAACGTAGAAGCATGACCGGGCAGTCCCCATGACTTTATTCTCTTTGAGTTGCTATAATAATTCCATTTTTTATCACCCGTCACGATGCGATGAAGAAAATCCTTTCTTTTTTGCCGCCGGAGCAGTTGTTCATAGGCGACAAATGAGGCTCAACGTCCCTTGAATTCAAGTCATATGGTCGCAAGTTCCTTATTTTTGAATCATTTCCAACGCTTGGAAATGGCTTGGCGGGTAACTCCTAATGCTAAAGCAAGCTCATTGGCGCTTGTCCCTGTTAACTGCGGTTTTATAATTTTTTTTTTTTTCAAAATACTCTCCATGAAGATCAAATACACTTTTGAATGCGTTTGGTCCAATTTTTGAAGCACTTTTTCCATTCCAAACGAGGTACTCGTAACTTCAAACATGCACTTCTTCGGAAGTCAAAAAACGTTTGCCTGCTCTTTAGAGCAGAAAATCGCTAGAAACGATTTAGGGCTTAGCTGCTCACGATAAGGGTATGTCAACAACTGTCAGGCAGGCGATTATGTCTTACAGATACCTGCGTGAACTGCTTCGTGGGTAAAAGGTGTTTAGCTGTTTACGCGACTTGGTCGCTCCGCTAATGGTATGTCAACAACTGTTAGTCAGGCACTTACACCTGAATACACTTACGAATTTGTATCCAAATACTAAATAGTGGTCGGTGGGTATTTGTGCTCACTCCTACAGTGGATGAACGACACTTCAAGGGAAATAAACTGTTGTAAGGGGTGATTCATCGTGAGCTTTGATTTTCAATTGGCTTTGACAGAGAACGCGTGATTCCTATCAAACTGCTTTGTCATCATGAAAAGACTCACACCACAACAGCGTTTTCAAATTGTTCAGCTTACGTTTACATTAGTGGATAATACTCGACCGCCAATGGTAACCGTTATCGCGCCATGTTAATGGACTATGTGCTTCCTGAAATTCAAGCACATGGTCTCGGTGAGCTCTGGTTTCAACAAGACGGCGCTACGAGCCATATAGCTAGTGAAACAATGGACTTGTTGAGAAATCATTTTGGTGAGCACTTAATTTCACGTTTTGCTACGATAAATTGTCCACCTAGATCATGCGATATCACACCTTTGTAAAATCTCAGGTCTTCAAGAATAAGTCAGCTACGATTCACGCTTTGGAAGCCAACATTACTCGTGTTATCCACGAGATACCAGTCGCTATGCTCGAACGAGTCGCCCAAAATTTGACCTTCGGAATAGACCAGCTCAGAAGTAGTCGTGGCCAATATTTACATAATGTTGTTTTAAAAAATCAATGCCATAAATAGTTCTTTGAACTAATAATAAAAATTTAAAGTTCACTTACAAATTTATGTATTTTGTTGTACATTATAACTCAAACCTTACGTTGAATCACCCTTTACTACTTAAGATGCCTGTTTCCCTAGTTTGACACCATGCTTACGGAAATGATTTAAGTCCCATGTGGTCTTATCTTCAACAGAAATCAAATAACTGGTACAAACTGACCGTTCTGGATTCTATAGGGCATCGAGCGATACAGATATTGTTAACCTAAAGAGCACAGTGCCAAGTTTGTATAACTTTTGTAAGAACTGCAAGATTTCGCCTTAGTCATAAAGTTGCATGAGCTATTACAAAGGAAATCGAAGTAAATTGAGTCCATTAATAACTTGTGGTTACATTTAATGTAGTATGCATCTTTTACGCAGTTAGGTCAGTAATCTTGTAAATTTTCTAATATTCTTTGGTCAAACAGAACTGAGTCCAAGCCTACACTGTAAGGTTATATTTATTCTTCTCTGGATCTCCGGCTTAAATTTTTGTTCTTGATTGTTGTGGAGTCAAGGCAGAAACAATTCTTGGGCACGTCAAAGGTGTTGTCGTTAACAGTAATCGGTTTTTCAGTTCTTTTCTTGTGGGCATAAAGTTTTTTGACACTTTTCTAGAAGACAGTGTCGGAGATGTGATAACTGCAGAACGGATTATCGGATCATATTTTTGTGTAGAATACAACTTTGTGTCCGTCGAATAGTCAATAATCTTTTGGATCTCTCTGAGCAACATGGCTGCTTTATCATGTTCAAGGACATTTTTATATATTCCACTGATATGTTGTAGTCGAGGTTAGATCCTGCATGCCAGCTGTATGCATAAAGTCGTGCCAGCGAAAAGTACTACTAATGCGAAGACAAAGAATTGCAGGAGTTATTGGATGATAACCCAACTCGAATTCAACGGCAATTAGAAGAAGCATTACATGTTTGACAAAAACCAATCAGCAGACGTTTACGACTAATGTCGAAGATCAATAAACTCGGTAAATGGGTCTCACAGGATTTCAATGAACGTCAAATGGAAAATCGCAAAGCCACTTGTAAAATGTTTCTTCAACGCCACGAAAAGAAGCCATGTTTGCATCGAATTGTGCCGGCTAACGAAAAATGGATTTATTTTGAAAACCCGAAGCGGTAAAAAATTGTAGCTTCCATTTAGCCAAGCCGGTCGTTCAACACCAAGGCCAAACCGCTTCGACAAGAAGACCATGCTCTGTGTCTGGTGGGACCAGAGCGGTGTTATGTATTATGAATTCTTGAAGCCCGGCGAAATCGTTTATGCACAACGTTATTGCCAACAAATGATTTATTTAAACCACACATTAATCGAAAGACAACCGAAATCTGCCAGATGATATGGCAAAGTGATTTTGTTACACAACAACACGCCGTCTCATACAGCAAAACTAGTGAAAGACACCTTGAAATCGCTTGAATCGGATATCTTACTGCACCCGCCGTACTCTCCAAACTTTGCGCCATCTGACTATCTCGCATCAATGGGGCATGCGCTTGCAGTGCTTGCAGCACTTTAGCGATTTCGAGGAAGTTGGAAAATGGCTCAACGAATAGTTCGCCGCAAAAGACAAGCAGTTTTTTTGGCATACTATTCAAATATTACCTGAAAGATAGACGAAATGTGTAAAAAATGGCCAATATTTTGAATAAAAAAAAATTAATTCCTTAGAAAATTACATACATACATCATAATTTAAAAAAAAAAAAAAACGGATGTATACTATACGTATGCAACACCTGCCTTTTCGCTCAGTTGATGGAATAGATTGCATATTGTACGCTATGATTCCAGTTAATGGGTATGCTTTTATCCAGATATATTCTGCCCAGAATGATCATCTTTAATAGCTCTAATCGATTTGCAGGCTATCTGTATTCTCGACGGAGCGTCTTTATCATCTACATAGACTAAGTTGTATTGGATCGCCTTCTTCAAAGACGAAATTGCCGTCATCGCCATTCAGAAGCTTTGAGAAGTTCTCCCTCCATATATTTAACATATCAGAGTACACAGATGAATGCGGTTTTATACCATAAGATAGTCAGAGTTGACCTTTGTTTGGTCTTCGAATCGCATATTTGTCAGAAAAACTGCAAAGATACGGCCAGATAGTCCTACATATACCTATATATTGAAACCTGGTGATAGAATACATCATAATTTTTGCTGCAGTGAAGTTTTATGAACTGTATTCTTTGATCGTTGGTTTTATACCCATTTTAGCCTCATTACATTGCCATTACGTGGTTGGAACATCGATGTATCTGAATACTAATAAAGCTTGTGTGAAAATATAATAATTGACGGTCATCTTATATGAATTTTCTGCTCACGTCAGCTTTAACTTCACGCGGGTGTGTCCTTATCCGGAGTGTTTAAGATACTTTAACTGAGCGTAGCTCAATATTCCAACACCGACGCTGAATACCTCTTCGGAGATGATTCATCGTTTCATAGATACATCACGGGATGGTTGAGCATCTACATATTTGCTGTTTGAAAGTTGTAAGCTGTCCTGGATTACCATAACATTCTTTAGAATATTTGGCGTTAACATAGTTTGATAGATATTCAAGGCTTTCACTTTTGTGTTTGAATGTCACTTAGGAAGCAGATCCCTTCCTTACAATACCAGTATCAACTATGTTGTCATTCAAAAATGTCCAAGTTTTTAATTTAACGTAGTCGTAACCTTAAAAGTTCGCGGATAATTGCACTTTAGTCCGATTACTTTTGAGTTCACTTGAAGCAATTAGTCTGTCCTTCAGCTCACTGTCCGTGCGAATAGACCTTGTTACCGACGCGACAATTTCCAATTATTTACACGAATTTTTCCTAAATTAAAATTGTTGTATCTTTGTTATTTTTCGACGATGTAATTTCTATAGTCTCCGATGGTCTCGTCTAGATACAATACCATAAGACCAGCAGTTAATGTGAGATGATGTGCCACCAGGGCAGAAGTCTGTTCGACTGCGCCAGTCCTGATTGAAATATCTGCCAAGGATTGGACATACGCAAAGCGAAGACAAAACAAGCCGCACAATTAATTGACTAGGCATACAAACCTAATGAAATACCGTGCTGCCAATTTGAGAAACTTGACGCATTAATGAAAGTACCTTATCCATCCCAATGGGCTGCACCATGGATATTTAAAATGCCTCGTCATCGTCATGTACTCGTACGTTAACTTGTATACCAGTCTGGACACTAAGTTGAAGAGTCACTTGGAGTAGCAACTAAGGCTTTGTCTATAGTTTTGTTCGTGGTACTAGGTAATCTCGCGCAGAGATTGATTTGAGCAATGAGGCCATTGTGACTGCTACTGGTCGACACGACAGCGACGTCGCGCGTTTATCGTACAATCGCACAATCACACAATCGCAGTTGGAAGGCAGTTGTATCTGTATCCATGAGATATCCGTAGCTTGTTGCGGTGCGCATTATGAAATGCGCCAACATGTTGTTATTGCCTTTTTGAGGATCACTGCCGCAGCATCTGTGGTATTATTACACTTTGTGGCGGTGAACATCTAAAGGATCTGTCGAAATGAACGGAAACTGATTCGTCTTCTTCCCTGTTGCCTCATAAAAGCCAAATGATGTTCTGTGAAGCGAATTTGACGTTTCGATTGGAATTATTTGTGTCAATTGCGCGTGAGACATATGGTCTTGCGATCTCATGGTCTGAGGGATTTTCGAACTGTGGCGCCGGTTATATATGGTCTGAGGCTTGTCAACTCTGTCCGATGGAATGTCTTGATGAGCCGAAGGATTTCTGTTGTCCATCAGTCTGGCATGCAGATTGACAATACGGAATGGGATTTGCTATATCAATGGGTTAACCTGGTTGACGGGCCAAAAAAAAAAAAAAAAAATCCAAATCTTACTTGGGTTGCATTGGGTGGTTTTCGTGACGATGAAATTGCAGTGATTTCGCGCAGGTGTGGAGCTTAAGCAATGGCCTGAAAATTTAACTTGAGTAGTTCGGAGTGGTAGCTGCTAGTTCATAACGGAAGCATTCGATTCATTGGCGGTGAAATTACAACAATTGTGCGATTAGATAATATAATTGTGGGTGCGATTTTGTAATCAAAACAAAAGAGTTGAGTTGCAAACTCGCATGTATTCGGCCACAGCAAATGAAAGATAGGAAGAAAAATCAAGAAAGCGGTAGGCGGACCTAAAGAAATTGCTATATAAGATGACATGGGGGCTCTATTAAGTTTTCATGGCAATTGATGATAGTTCATTATGTTACTTTCTCAACATTTTAATCTCACTGGATGCGAGCTCCTCGTGTGTCATGTTGTACTAAGTTAAAGGACGTACTAGTAGAGTAAGCAGTTTCTTCACGAAACTATGGCATGTCTTCTACCAATAATTTAAATTTAACCTTTTCTGCTGAATAATATAAATATTTAACTCTAGACAAATGCGTTTTAGAAGTCTAAAACTTTCTTTCTTCGCACTGTCGAAAATACTTTTTTTCATGCATTTGATGAAGATATCTGTGGAAATGCGCAAGATTATCTGCAGAAGATCTTCACTGCTAGCATGACACTAACTTACTTACCCATTTCCAGCAGCGAAGTGTGAGAGTAACTCTAATGAAATGAAATGAATGAATGAAGACGAAATTAATGAAATTAAAGACGAAGCCAACAGCTTCACAAATATCATCTCCAGAAAGATTCCTCTGAACCTAGTCGGATAGCTGAATTTACTGGGTTTTGTCGAAATCTTTGAACCGAGATATTGGGAAATAAGACATGAGGATTTTTTTATGATTTGCATTGAGACTGTCTATGTCATCTTCTAAAGCTTCCGGAGACTCGCAACGGATAGCATCGCACAGAGCGTTTGAAAGTCATCGACAGGTGGGGGCTAAAGTTCCTTTAAAAATGAGACACCAATACGAAGATGACGTGTGGGAAAGGATGATCCCTGGAATCTATATCCTAATTCAAACCAAACAACTAAAAAAGATCACTCAGGATGCAACCAGAAAATTTAAAATTTAAAAACTAAATCGTGAATTTCCTGGCGTAAAATGCAACTTTATTGTGAAAAAATTGTTACAAATGAATCATTCAAAGTATTGCCCACAGCTAGCTTGAACTTTTTCCCATATTTCTGGTACAGTTCGAATATCGTTACGTTAAAAGTTTTTATCTTTTGAGGCTATCCACGAATCAAGCCATTTTTTGATGTGTTTATATGAGCGGAACTGCTGATCAGCCCGAACATGTGCCATCGAATGTAACAAGTAATAATCGGAGCGCGAAATATTTGGGAATAGGACGAGGGAAGTAGGACTACCAATGTGAGCGTTTCCAGGTAGATTTTCACGGATTTGCGACGTGAGACTGAGCGTTGTCCTCCTGTAGAATCACTTTTTCGTGCCTCTGCTCGTATTGTGTCCGTTTTTTGCGCAGTTGTGTTTTATTGAGTTTCAACAGTTCATAATGAATAACACCGACCTGGTCCCACCAAATACATAGCATAACCTTCGCAGCGTGAATATTCGGCCGAGCCGATGATGTAAAAGTAGCGGGCACTAATGAATAGGTTTTTCATCGCTCATTACGATGCGATGAACAAAACCCTTCCGTTTTTGCGCTGAAGCAGTTATTCACAGGAGAAAAAACGATGCTCAACGTCCCTTGGCTTCAAAAAATAAGGAATCCAAGTTTCCTGCTTTTGAATCATTCCCAACGCATACAATCGCTTAGAAATGGCTTAGCGGGTAACTCCTAATGATGAAGTAAGCTCATCTTGCGTATGGTACGAATCCTTATCGAGCAATACCTCCAATTCATCGTCTTCGAATGATTTTGGCCTTCTTTCAAGCGGATCACTGCATCAAAAAGTGTATCGCTAAAAAAAAAATCAGCTCTATTACGGTTGTTGGTAAAAACAAAAACAATCTTTTCTTTCGGGTGTTGTTTTGGGAATTTATTTCGTTTTCTCTCGACTTGTGTGGTTGTATTGCTGAATTTTTTGTTTCTTTCTTTCATTTAAGGTTTCGCGGTTCTTCCCAAGGATCAACTTGGATTGAATCAGTAGCGTAACGTTCACATTCATAGCGAAGTGTATGCCTTACATCCCAGTGGTGGTCCTCGTTAACTGCACCACTAAACAATGGATAAACATCCCCTACATGATAATACTAGCCTACGCCGTCAAAGGGCTCACAACACCAAACCGAAAAGACTAGAAAAATGTGACGAATCAAGCAATAGCTTCGAATAAATATGAATTCACTGCTACCGGCTGTTGCAAATGACTTTTGAATCTGCAGGTGGGGTGTTCGGAACATTAAGAGGCCACGTGCAGCTGAGCAATTAGCTGAGGCCATTGATTGCTGCCACACAGATATCACCGCCATTCAGTAGATGAGAAACTGTAATATAAAAACGGTATTTGTAAAACGGATTTGCCAAATGCGCCAGATTTGGCCACGAAGCCTAGAGCTTCCGACACCTGAGGAAACGTCTTATGACAATCCGCATCAAGCTAAATTCGATAATATAAACCTAATATGGTCCCATGTCCTACGGAAAATAAGGATGACGCCACCAAAGAAAGTTTATACGAGCTCCTCGACAAGACATATGTATTAGCAGAGTAGGAAAGCGCATAATTTTGGTAGGACAGTTGGTAAGCATAGGATGCGCGACACCTCGACTTGCATCGGACTTACGCTTATTGGCTTTGCGGGGGAACGAAATATCACTATAGCACACGTTGTCCTCGACTCAATAAACACATGGCGGCCTCCGGATCATGAAACGCTAAATTAAATTGATCACATTGCGTCTGTGCGTTAGGTAGAGTAGATAATTCAACTTAGATAATGATAGTGCAAATTTCCGTCCACCTAAGCAAAACGAAGTAAGGATAGCTTTATCTTAGCTAAAATCAAATAAATCAGCTGGGTATTACGTTTACCTACCGAGGTATTTAAAGCTGGTAGAACTGAACTTATGAAGAACATGCACCAGCTCATTTCTCAGATCTGGTCAGAAGAGTGTATGCCTGATGAATGGAATCTCAGCACCATATGCCCGATTCACATCAAAGTAGACCCCATCTCCTTGATATCACATTCAAGACTTTATCCGCCATGTTATGCGAACACCTGAAACCTAATAGATTCCTATCAGTGTGGTTTCAGACTAGGAAAGTCCACACTCGACCAAATCGAGATACGAGGTATAGAGGCATGTCTAACGTTGGCAAAGTAATGCGGTATAATTAAACTTGTTTAACATCATACTCGAAGCAATTGTGCGGAACTCAGAACACTGAAGGCAGAATCTTCACCCAGTGCTGGTATTGAAACGGATGCTGCCAAAATTTATTTAATGGTAAATGAGAGCAAAACCAAGTATATAGTATGCTGTCAACAAGAAAAGACACAAAACATGGACAAATTGGACAGATCGTCACAATCGGCAGCTTTAATTTCATGGTAATAAATGACTTTAGATACCTTGGGTCTGCTATGAGTTCTGTCAACAACATCTCATCAAAATTAAAACGAAGAATCACTCTTGACAATCTCTCATTGAGGCCCTATACCAAACAACTAAGGCGACTCTATGCAAGACCTCGATCATCCCAGTTCTACTTTATGGCGCAGAAGCATGAACTCTATCGAAAGCGAATAAAGATATCCTCGATCACTTCAAGATCGAGAACAATTCTTTATAAAATATTCTCTTCGGTTTACGTTGACGGACTTTGGAGGAAAAGATTCAACGACAACCTATACGAATTATATGTCAGAAAAGTGGTCAGAAAACTGGTTTCTGTTGCCTGAGATGGCAAGGAAATGTAGAACGAATGTACACGAATGCTACGGCCCATAGAGTCTTGGCATCATCTCAGGTGGCGTGCACTAATAGAAGGGAATTCCAATCGATTTGGAGTGCGCAACTGGATGTAGTTAGCTACAGATCGGGCTAACTGGAGAGTCTTATTAGTTAAGGTCTAGATTTATTTCAAACTGTAGTATGTACGCATGTTTGTAATTCTTCATTACTCATGGACGTTCAGTGAGATTCTCAATTGCCTTCCTGTGATCCTGGAAATTCTATATATAATCTTGGGCTGTGCAGAGTATCTCCAACTGTCGAATTAACCCAAAACTACCAGTAATGGTCTGACATCATTTAAAAGGCTATTGAACAATTAAGCATTCAATATAAAAAAAAAATTCCTTCAATACTAATTACCTAAATTGTATTGGTCTGAGAAAAACTTGATGACCGCTTTCTGTATATCATTTCCCAGTGGATCGTGGTTATTCTTAAATTTGATTCTCAAATATTTCCTTTGAGGCAGATTAAAAAACTTAATCAGTTCTGAGTGACACATGCCTAACACAACCTACAATTTCATATTTACAATAGAACGAACATAAGGTCTAAATTACAAATGGTCATATGGAAACAACTTGTAACTCCATACAGCTTTTACATAAGTTCCACTTAGTCATAGCTCCAAAGTTGCTAATCCTGTTCGGTTGCTAACCTGAAAAATTGAGAACCTTGAAGTTGCCTCATATTTAACTGCACCCCACCCTGATTTGCAGTCATAATTATGCATGCGTATGGATCAACAGATACCTTCACAATGGTTGCCAGTTGTTGTAGAAGAAATTAACATTTTTCACTTCTGCCTCAGGTGCTGGAGATTATACGTTATGGCAAGCGTTTTATGCAAAGTCATACGAGAACATACGCCCATTATGCGGTAGTCTGAATAAAAAATGTCCTCTGCTAGTTTTTTTTCTATTCCTATTGCGCTTGGGCACTGTATCCGTATTTCGGCTTCAAGGACTCCAACTTCTATTCGCAGATGCAACCTCAATTCCTCACTCACGAAGTGTAGAGTACAGAAAATGGAGTAATTAAAAGGAATTTCACGATTTCCATCTAACCAGAGAACTATTCGTAGTACCACACCGGTGAGATAAGTGATAATGATGGCTTGTTAGCTGAAGCAATCTGTTAAGACAGATGCAGAGGCGGTAGTAGCCGTGACCACCCAGCTCTCGCTTTTAGCCGGGAAAGCGCTTTCATGGTGTTACTGTGGAGAGTAGACAGAAGAAAATCACGTATGATCAACGATCTGAAAGTGATTTAACCACTTGGATGGGGACTAAGATCAGACAGGAATAGTGCAGTCGATATGAGTTATACGGTAACTAGGAGTAAACGCCATGAATAACTTATCAGATCTGATGCAACAAGTTCAACCATATAACTGAAAAGAAGAATCGTTTAATCGTTGTTAGTTGTCGTTAGTTAGTTACGGATCACATGATACAACCATTCAACTAGTCTTACTCTAGAGTTGGTGATAATGGTCTAATAGTTGTTGATACCTCGATCAGTTATAGGAATTTGGCTGTTTATCATAATCTTTCTGTCATTTAACAGACAGCAAGACGGTATTTTAATTCAAATTTTAGATCGAACATTTTGAAATGTCATTCCCATATAAACCAAAAAACTGACAACCTTAGGTGGACTGAATTTATCCATTCGTCCACACATTAATTTTTAGATACGACTGTGCTTTCGACATCGAAACTTTAAGCAGCATGCGCAACTGGTCAGACTAAACGGATCTCACGTATTACCACATATGCGGATAAGAGCGATCCTGGTGAATAGGACCCTGTTGTTGAATGCTGGCTGCGGCCATTGTACGATGGCGGTAGTAAACATAGGTTACCCGTAAGGCAGCGTCTGTACTGTAAGTGGCGCATATTGATTGATTAACTGCTTAACGTTCACATGCTTCTACAAACCTGCCTCCCTCTAAAAGGTAAGCAGCCTTCAGTCGATCCTCTCAAAACTGAGATTGTTCGATTTACGAAAAGGTTGAAGCTGGCTGGTTTGACTCATCTGGTGCTTAAAGGTATCTCCATTCATTTTTCAAACAGAGCCAAGTATTTGGGTGTCATCATAAAAAAAATCATAAAAAGTCGGTCCAAATACGGTTTTGACCAGAATCTAAGCCATAAAAGGAATGTAGGCAGGTCTTCATAGATATCTTCAAAACCGATCCAAAATTGCAGCGTTGGTGTTTTTCTGGAGCACGACAAAGTTATTTTGAGAATACAGGGGTTCTTTGAATGTTAACTGAGAGCCTAATTCACTGTGTCCTAGCCTACAAAGGAATTACGGAAAATGAGATCGCCAAAGAACTAGCTAGAGAAAAATTTCTCCGGATCCAAACCTGCCTTAGTACTACCTTCCTTTGTTATGGGTTTCACTAGCAGTTTAGTTTTTTGTTAGCATAATTATAAATAGCTTTTTCCTCCAGGATGAGAATAGACTAAACGTATGCTTCCTTCTGCCTGAGATCAGTGACTTGCCTGTCTCTCAGTAAGAAAGATTGTAGAATTCTTAAAAGCGTCGGCACTGCGTTTTTTCCAAGCACATAAGGTACTGGGTACAATTGAACAGGCTCGGGTCAACTCCGGACGACTTTATTGAGTTTAGCATAAGCTGCTTTTTATAACTTCAACTAAAACTAAAATTAAAGGACAGGGAATTCAGGTTCAGGAGTGGTGACAATTGAGGGTGTTTTTGAAGGTGCTTGTGCTGCTTTCTGCGAAAAAAAGGAACAAAATTGTGGGGTTGGTATTAAAAAAAATTGGATCCAGCAGTGACGGACAGTCGATGGAGCCGGTTACAAGTTGGTGTATAAAGAGAATATCGACGGATTCGTAACCTCTTTCGAGTGATGGTGAACCCAGAAATTTGAGTTGGCAATTAAAGGACGGAAGGATGTAGTGGTCAGCCCATGGGGGCCTGCGCTGGACAGCCTCGGTACGTAGAATATGGTAAGGGGACCGTAATAGCAGCATATTCGAACAGTGGCCTAACAGTGATGATGTAGAATGATTATGTGACATTACAAAGTTTAGCGCTTAGAACTTACTTAGAACTTTCCAATCTAAATATATGTGTCAATGACAACTAACGCTGGAATGACCACATATTCGGTGTCGAATATATAAGGAGTTTCTCCGCCCGAAATTGGAGAACAATGCCTACATAAAACCGTGCGACAAAACTCATAGGTGATACTTATTTCACTCAGACAATGGAAAACCTTGAACACCGACGTATTGTCTTGTGTCTCACTTTGTTCTGCTGCTACTTCCACAACCAGTGCTCAGCATCAGTATACCCTCTATCTCATTTTCGGACGTACTCTGAAATATCGTAATTCGTTGCTAAGCCGAAAAACTCGTTTGTGGAGTACCCTGCCGAGCTCTCTATTTCCTAGTCATTGTAACATTCAGACATTTAAAACCAACGTACCCATCTTTCTTTCCTCCTTAATCTTCCTTCGCCCGCTCGGTGTGAAAAAATTTTAAGGGTACCCCAACCCCTTGAGTTAGCTCTGCTAACCATCAATTGAATTAATGTGGGTGTGGAAATTGAGTTCAGTATCACAGATAGGTCCCAAGTGTAACTTGGGTTGGTATATTAGGTGCGCGATTGTGCGATATTAATATTCTCGCTTATCAGCTGGTCAATTTTGACATATCCAAAACGTTATGAACCAAACTTAGACATATGGTAAATATACCGTTTTAATACATTAGAGATTTTATTTTGACTTCATACACTTTTGGTTGTGTAAAAATGCTTGATTTTGTTCCAAATAATCGTCATATGTAGGAAGTGTTGATTTTCTTCCTTCTTTCGAAGAAAACGCTTCATATCATAGGCATAGACAGATATATATGTATGAGTTCCTTTAAATAGTTGTTGTACAACGTCATAAATAAACAAAATGAAAATTAATTAACCAAGGTGACTGTCTTCTGGAAAACCCGAAGTGGCTTTAATTGGTTATTGGACTAGGAAATAGCGTTCTCCCAAAAAGGAATTAATTTAAGAAATCAGCCTAAAATAGGTTGAAAGCCTTCTGCATTGAGTTTGAAAAGAACTAAATTATTTGCGATTGTATCAAAGGCCGTGCTAAAGTCAGTGCTAATCACATCCCTTTCTTTCCATTGCTATAGAGCACACAGTGTACTAGAAACGAACTCAATAAGGTTGGTAGTAGTCGATCTGCCTTAAAAAAGTCCATGTTGGTTCTTTGCACGAATAGTTTCGTAAACAAACAACATTATATCATAAATGATGCTTTTAAAGTCTTTGGGAATGCAGTATAACTTAGCAGTGGGTCGGTAGTTGGTAATAAAAGGTGAGCCAACAGATAGTGTAGATTTTGGCTGTCAATTACAAAAATATTATCATGCTCGGTGAGCGCCTACATGCCTAAACATCACCGCTGTGAGCGAAAGTATTCAAAACTGCCCACACAAGCCATCAATCAACCAATTTATTGAGTACAAAATATGAAAATCGCATTATTTCGGTTAGAGAAGAAGTTAATTGACTTCCAAGGTCATGCGATTTGACATCTTTAGACTTCTTCCTGTAGGGTTATTTTAAGAGTAAGGTCTATGCATACAACCCAGCGATAATTCAGGATCTCAAACACAACATCCAAACTGAATTTGCAGCCATTGACCCAATTATTCTTCAAAAAGTCATCGATAATTTTGACTTTCTGATGGTCGCTTGCAAGAGAAACTGTGGTGATTACATCAATAATATTGTACTCCATTCATAATTGACATAGATTGAGCTTTAATACTCAATAAAACCTTTTACTGATTTTATAACAAATGTGTGATTAATTTAATAAAAATTTCCGTCCTAGCTATCGGCTCACCCTTTATTCTCTTTGAGTCCTTTTTTATGAATAGGGATTATAATACATGGGCTGAAAAGTCCGTTGGTGCCGTTTCTAAGAAAGGGCACCACTTGAATTAAATCCATACCATTTTCAGTAAGTACCAACCTTCAAAAGATACGTGTATAAATTTGACAGCTGTCGGACGATTAGTTCTCGAGATATAGCGTTGTGAGTGAAGTAACTTTTGTTATTGTGAAAAAAAATGGATTCAAAGCAATTTCGTGTGTTAATTTATCATTGCTTTTTGATGGGAAAAAATTGCAGCCGATTCAAAGAAATGGCTTAATAAGTGTTACCCGGACTCTGCACCAGCCGAAAGAACCATTCGCAAGTGGATTGAAAAATTTAAAAGTGGTCATACAAGCACCGAAGATGATGCACGCAAGGGACATCCAAAAGAGGCTGTTTCAGATGAAAACATCAAAAAAGTCCACAAAATGATTACGAATGACCGTAAAGTGAAGTTGATCGAGATAGCTGAGGCTCTGAAGATATCAAAAGATCGTGTTGGATATATCATACATGAATATTTGGACATGCGAAAGCTCTGTTCAAAGTGGGTGCCGCGTTTGCTCACAGTCGACCAAAAACAACAATGTGTTGATGATTCAGAGGAGTGATTAAAGCTGTTCAACCGCAATAAAGCCGAATTTTTGCGTCGGTGTGTGACAATGGATGAAACTTGGCTCCATCACTTCACACCAGAGTCAAGTTAGCAGTCAGCTGAGTGGCGAGCAGGTGACGAACCTCGTCCAAAACGACAAAAACCTCAACAGTCGGTTGGTAAGGTTAAAGCAACTGTATTTTGGGATACATACGGAATAATTTTCATCGACTATCTCCGAAAGGGGCAGACTATCAACTGCGACTATTACATTGCGTTGTTGGAGCATTTGAAGGACTAAATCGCAGAAAAATGGCCGCATTTGAAGAAAAAGAAAGTGCTGTTTCAACAAGACAATGCACCGTGTCACAAGTCGATGAAAACGATGGCAAAATTGAATGAATTCGGCTACGAATTGCTTCCCCACCCACCGTATTCTCCAGATTTGGCCCCCAGCGACTATTTCCTGTTCGCAGACCTCAAAAGAATGCTCGCCAGAAAGAGATTTAAGACCGATGAAGAAGTAATCGCCGAAGCAGAGGCCTGTTTTGGGGCTAAACCGAAATCGTACTACAAAACTGGTATCGAAAGATTGAAAAATCGTTTCAATCAGTGTATCGCCCTCGAAGGCAACTATATTGATAAATAAAGTAGAATGTTGCAAAAATTTTGTGTTTTACAAAACGGACTTTTCAGCCCATGTTTTCCATAGGCGAGGAAAAAACCCCTGAGAGATCAAATGTCTGAAGGTTTGAAGTTTGAATAAGATATTGGCACATCTTTTTCAGAAAAATTGCGAGTGGTATATGGAGAAAAGTAATCTTAAAGTTGGTTAATCTTATGCAGTAGCTGTGTTAGTGATATTTCAACAGATATTAATGATGTCCGAGTGCAGTTACTTAAGTAACCAAAGTAATGCGTTCCTTAGTCAGTTCCTTAGAATGCCAGATTCGTAAGAAAGGCAGTGAAAACTATTGATCAACATGGAGCATTTCCTTACTCTGAAAGCATTCAAAAGTCCGATGCCAAGCTAGTATGAGCGCATGCGTGATATCTTGGAGTCGTACGGTGATCCGACATTGACTTAAGGTTGCAGATAAGCGTAGTACAATTCACCTTTATGTAGATGCTTGAAGCGATGGAAGCCAACTAACTACCTCCTACGACTTAACATTTGTAAGTAACATGGAAATCTAGCAAGATTGCTACAGCTCTAATTTCAAATTCGTGATGGAAGTGTATGGTCTAAGAAACATCAGAAGGGTGAGAGTTTTGTTGACTGCTTCAATGCCTTATACGTATTCACCGAAGGCATATTTGAACGCCAGACCCGACTGGTGGAGAGCCATTATTAGAACCTGACCACCGTCTTCTGGTAGCACGAATATGCACGTTCAAACTTGTTTACTTTTCCCAGATATGATACAGAGAGACACTAACTCTAACACCCTAGTACACTAACAATTCAAGAAAATACTCAGAAATACTGTAAAATATGTAATATGACAAGCCACTGCACATTATGATCAGCCCTCTTAAAGAGACGGTTCGAAGACTGTATGTCACTCAAAGCTCAGTTAAGATATCGGAACTCGTGAAAACAAAGAAAGTAAGGCGTAATGTAAGACTTGATAGCCCTACTACATCGCTGTTATCGTTGGTACATAGACACAGCTTAAAACAAATTTTCGTAAAAGTCCAGACGGTGCCTTCTTGATATAAAATAAATCCTTTTTCGGAGAGTCTAAAACTTTTGACTCTGAGGTAGCCTCTTATTGCAGAACCATCTCTAATTCATACCGGCTCCTTTGCAATCAGAATCATACTGACTAATGTGCAGACTGCTTTATTTGATGTTATTCGGAAGTCAGTAATGGTTTTAAGTATACGAGCATGCAGACAGATATCTAATTCTTTCTTTTTTCTTTGATTAACGCTAAGCCAGTGAATAGAATCACTGATATGCAGTCGTCTACCTGATGCCTTGACACGCACATGTTCTTCAAAGCTAACCATATTATACAGCTTGTCTTCGATGTATTGACGTGTAAGCCTTGTAGAGCACCTGCCCGATATCAGTTTTTCCTTATTGAAGAACCTATCCGTTATTGGGTTTAAGAGCTGGATGCTATTATTGCACTCAATCCGTCCCTAACCAAGCGCGAATTTAGAAAGGGCACTGCGATGACCAGGTGATTAATATCCTTCAGAATCAATGTGAATCTGTGCAGCGTGCAGTTGAACAATTAGCGGAGATCCTTGATTGCTACAGGATAGACAAAGCCATCCACAAAATGCGATGGTATACACCGTACGATAAGATGAAGAAAAACAATATGGAGACTGTTATAGATAACAGACGCGACAAGGACAGCAGTCCCAGCGTAAATCTGAATACCGAGTTGACATCCTTGGCGATTTTAATGTCAAGCCAAGCAAGGAGGGCATCTTTGTACCTTCCACGACATAAACTCCGGAAATGAACATAAAAAGGGAACAACATAAGCTACTCAGAAGAAACAAAGAAAGAGGACGAGAAGTGCTCGATCGAGGCTTAGAAAAGTGTTACTAACGGATGATCAGATAGCAATGATAGTTTTCCCAATTGTTATGTTTAAGCAGCAGTCAAAGTTACCAATAACTTTCAGCTGTCAAAATACTTAGTAAGGTTTGCCATTTCATGCATCGTTTTACGCTTGCAGAACTTGTACAAATTATTAAGAAAATATCATCGAAACTCCGGCTCAGTTGTAAATACGAAACGTGAATTTCGTAGTGAAGTCGGTCGCCATCATGGCTTCAGTGCGCAGGCAATTCGTCGCACCATGGAAAGTTTGAGTGTGAGTACACTCTTTTGGATTTTAAGCCACTAACCCGAAATATATTGATGCGAAATGAAGAAAACATAGCTACCGTAGCAACCAGTATCGAAGAAGGCCTAGAAATGTCGATTCGGCGCAAATCCGGTGAATTGAGCATCGCCAGAGAGTCAATCAGGCTTATTTTGCGGTTGGATTTGAGCTTACATCCATATAAGATTGTGCTGACACAAGAATTGAAGCCAAACAACCATAGGCAATGCCGTGCGTTCGCTAACTGGGCGCTGGACATATTGGCCGGATATCCGGGTTTTGGCCAAAAAATATTCTCCTCGGACGAGGCCCATTTTTGGCTCAGCGATTATGTCAACAAGCAAAATTGCAATTATTTGAGCGAACATTATCCACAAGTGTTTGGCTAGGCGTCAATGCATCCACAAAGTTTGACTGTTTGTTGCGGTTTATGGTATGGCGACATCATTGTACGTTATTTCCTTTCAAATAAGGAAGAAGGCACCGTTACTGTTAGACCACAGAAATGCGGTCAGAGATATCCCAGTTGTGTTTCCAATAAGACGGCGCTACAAAAATCTACAAAACGGAGCTGCATAAAAGAACTAGAGATGCTCACGAATTCTGCGACCAAAAAAGGGGAGATGAACTACTATATGCCTTCTCAGGAAGAAAAAGAAGGAGCATGTGAAGCGCGCGTTTGAAGAAATTGAGATAAGCAACTCTACGAATAAGATTCGGAAATTTTGCCAACAGGTAAAAGAAGTTTGTAGAGACGAATAAGGGAAGATAGTAGTGGAGCCGCAGTTGATGCTACGTTGTGAAAAGAGCATTTTTGTAGACTGTATAACGGCGATGACGAACCAAATACCGCAGTTTGGCAAAATGAAACTTAAAACCTGGGCGAAGTAGACCAATAATTCCGACCTAGATGAAGTACAGATAGCCATATCTTAAGTCCAACAAAGCAGCTGTAGCGGACCGTACAGACTGCCGAGCACTTTCCGATGATGATAACCAAGACTAAGTAAATGCTATCAAAAGGAAAGGATACTCAACATCGACGTTTCGGACGGAGAGTCACCTTCGACAGATATAACTTTGAGATTGTTAAGAACTTTGTCTACTTAGGCTCCCCTATCAATTCAGACAAGCGACACCGACTTAGCCAGAAGTGTGAAGGTCCATCGAATGAGGTGTCTGGGTCACGTCGGACGGATGGACACCAATGCTTCGGTGGAAAAAGTCTTCGAACCCGCCTTCGAGTTACAGTTCACTAGAGAAAACCGAGACTCAGGTGGCGCACGCTAGTAGACAGAGTCGTCAACTAACTTAGAATGAGAAACTGGAGGCAGCTAGTTGAAAATCGAGCTGACAGGAGACGCTTTTTGGTTGGGGCCTATGTCTATTATGGTCTGTAGCAATATTTAATTAAATAAATACGTTGGAAACAGTAATGAACTAGTTGCAAAACGTCTATAGTGGAAGCTATCATTTGTGCGATGGAGTGTTATTTAGAGCCGCCTGTCCATTGTACCGTTTCTTCGGAGTTATTTCTATTTCTATGCAGTTTCCTTCCTCACAGTCGTGGTATGTGCTCGAACTCTGGGAAGCTGAAGCACCTTGTGCGAATTAAGGTAAACTAATTGTTTATTTATTCCTTCTTCTTCTGGCTATCTAAACCAAACTTGATGGCGTCGCTAATGTAGTAGTGAAATCGCTGATATCCTTAAGTTTAGGTTCTGTTCGCTGTTTCATTCCACAATTTGAATTTTTTACTGCCAGAAAGTCTCCAATGATGTTTCCAAATTTATTATTCATTTCACCGGTCAGATTCAACTGAAGCAGCAGGGCTTTTTGTTAATCGAACTTAAGTCACAAGCTGACAAGTGAATAGAGACTACGGGCATGCTATTATACAGTTTTGTGATTGCTAAATAATCTCATCAAAACTAAAAACTGGTTGCTTCTTCATTAAATAATCGTGAGTTCTACATGAAATAGCTGAAGGGCTTCTAAAAAGGACTGCCCTAAAAAGGTTCACTTCATTATTTCGAGGAATTATTGTCTTTCCATCGGTTTCCGTTGCCGAAGCAAATTTTTAATCACCACTTTGCCCTCATAACTTTTGTTAAAGGAAGTGCCCCTGAGCTTCCATTCAGTTATCATGGAACATAAACATCTGTAACTACGATTGAAAATAAAATTTCAACAGTTGCATCTCTCTGGTCAAAGAGGCGGGGAACTAAAATATCTTTACTGCCATTTCGTGAGCAATGAAAACAATTTCAATCGACTTATGAATATGTGTATGGAAGACTCGATAAAGGTTACCGATCGAATCTGCTCTGTAAAGGATACATTTCGATGGCTGGTTCCTCCATCAATGGAACACCAATAACGTATTTCTTTATCATTGTATCACAGGAGTATCCCATTTCTGCCGTTCCTTCAAGCTCTCACACGTAGTTCCTATATGCTTGAGTCCATCGCGCTGGTTTTAATATCCAAAGATAAATTGAAGATAGAGAAATGACTAAATGAGTGGCAATATATATTTATATGTATCTCTAACGAGTCATTTTGTATGCCCATTATTCCAGAGTTGATAGCAAAGTTGTAAAGAAAAGACGGTACTAATCCTTTCTCCATTCTTTCATTCCATCATTGCAGCATCATCTGGATAGTGATCCCAAGATAGATTGAAACATTTTCTTTCCAAATCATCGTTGGAAAGTTTGGGCCCCAGATGTTCCATTTAATTTATTTAACGCCACTAACCGTCATTGGATTTGCAGCAATTCAAACAAATTGCAAATCACTTTAGCTTTTCTGCTTATAAATATTTGTTCATTTGTAAATGGGCAAAATGCATCAGTATCTTTTGTATTTGTATCTGTATCTATATTTATACCATACACCAGAATAAATAAACAACAAGGCTCAGCAGGTAGATATTGGTAGGAGTATACATACTCGTATATACTCATGTTCCATTGTAACAATCATTAAACAGTTCAACAGAACATAAACGTCATTTACCCATGCTGATTGCTACACGCGGTGGCGGCTTCGATTACCTCAGCAATCCTCAGTCAGACTAGAGAAAGAATCCTTTTTTGTTGTTGCTCTTTCTCTATGGAAAATTTATGAGATGCGTTTATGCGGTAATTGCCGACAAAGAATAAGAACTCTTCCAATCCTCCAATCCAATCCAAATGCAATAACTTACAGCACATGACATTTCCTCATGCGATCTTCCAAGCCAATACCAAGTCAAAGCAACGCTATGCCAAACCGAACTAAGGAACACATAGCAAGACACTAATTCCATCGCTCAAGATCTCACATTGTTTCGTTGTTGGCACTAGCAAAAGGTCGCGATCTTGACAGATAGACAGATGGACAAGGCAAGAGCTCACCAAGACCTCAGAGTTACAGATACATGGATGTCCGCCTTAAGTTATTCTTTTTTTTTTCTTTTTTTTTCTTCCTTCAACCTTTCGGATGAATTTGCTTAGAGCTTCACCGATTGCTATTACGACTGTAGACTTTAGTCTCTATTGTGATGGTTAGTCCTTCTTGATGGGGTGCATCTCTCCCCCTTGTGACAGGAATTTGCAACACGGGACCTAATTGATTTCAAATTACCTCTTAATGTATTTTTTTTTTTTTTTGTTTTGTTTTGTTTTCTTGTGGATGAGGATGTGGACGGACTGACTGTTTTCGAAGTGAAATTTATTTGCCATAGTCCTGTAATTACATCGCGCTTTAGTTGATTGTGTGTTCGTGTCTTTTTCAAATAGTGAGCAATGTCATCGCCTTGTCAAATGGAAGTGACGACACAGTGAGGTCGCAGGGTTTGATGTCTTTTATTAAAATAATAAATTTCTTAGTTTATGCAGAACTTCTATCTAAGTTCAATACATCTTACACAAACGACTAAACTCTTACGCTTCAAAAGAGTGTCAAAGTGTCCTATCAAACCAACTGTGATTTATGATGGCAGTATGACCTAGAACTCAGAGAAGTGTCACAGTATAACCCCTACCAAATAAGTTCAGCTGGCCAAATGCTTCTAGAACGATTTAATCAAACCAACTATGTAGAAACTGTCCCTGGTTCACTTCTGAAGGATTGTACTACCAACATCAAAGTACTCAAAGAAATTGTATTTGATGTGGAAATGGATGAGGTATCAGCAATCTACCACCTTGACTTTTCTGGTGATCTGAACCTGTAAACCTGACACCCTGGACGTATGTATTGGCGGATCGATGCTTCTTTAAAGTGACGACAATAGTGAAATCATCGAAGCGGGTTAATTTTTTTACATCCGGTTTATTTACAGGCAGAGTGACCTCAGGACTGTAACCTAGGACCTATATTGCTTTAATCTAACTATTACTGATTAGTCAATTGGCACAATTTCTGGTCAAATTACTTTGTATGTTAAACACTAGAGGTCTTAAATTTTTGTTATTCCAAATCACTGCTGCAGTTTGGGTTAAACCTGGGCCCTAAACTAAAAGCTACGATCTCTCGTGCTGCTTCCCTTACGGCACTGCAAGTTGGTCTACTTCAACTTGCGTGGATGATCTTATATTCGGATGTACTCTGTTGCGTCGTTCCTATGGGGTAATACTCAAAGATTCTTTGATTCAGAATTGCTAACATGGACGTTGGATTTGTAGACTTATCATATGTTGCTTTCCCTCGGCATAACCAAGTGCTTCTTCATCTTCTTCGACTAGGTCCAAGCTTCTGCGCCATAGTGTAGCACCTTGATGGTAACGGTCTTGTATACGTTTGAAGCCAGTTTGGTTCTATGAGATAGGCCTCTGTTACTTAATTGCAATCCAAGCCCAACTAAACAGCGACCGGAAAGAGCAGTTTTCGTGTAATTTCTGTCCTGCTTTCATTGCTGCTTGTAACTGTGAAGCCAATATAAATAAAGCCAATTACTACCTCGAAGATATGGCTACCTATGTTGACGCCTTAGCAAATCTGCCGTAGTGCGAACATTTGATCAATAATGGACTTCGTCTAGGTTCAGGGAATAGAATTCTGCCTGACACAGAGGTCCATGCTCATTTTAGTAGACTTACATTCTGGCTTTTTCTTTGATGAAACTTTGGAACGCCATTCCAGCAGTAATATCTTTCTATTTCCTCGATCGCGTACTTTTCGTACTTTTTCTTTTTTCATTGCGAGAAGCCTGTGGTCTTTCCATTGTCGGACTTTGTGTTATCCAGGCTGTGTTTTCTGATGACCCGCTAAAATACGGCTTCCTTATGCAATATTAAGATCTTCTAGCACAATTTTTTTAGTCACAGCTGGGAATTTGTCTTTAACAGTGTCATCCTTATCTTTTGTTGCATGATCACGACTTTGACTTTGAAAGCTTAAGACTTTTTGACTAAGTCTCCCTCGAACAACAAATCCACATTCAAACATGTTAAGCGTTTCCTTTCGTTTGTGGTTTTAAATTCCCTAGGCTTCCGCGAGTCGTGTGGTAGCATGTCATCTGTTCTTAGTCCTAACATTCTACGTGTAGCCTTAAAATTCGTTGTCCGTATAGTGTTTGCTGGGGTCATCAATATTAGGCTCGTCCTTGTCCGGCTATTGGACGTTTCTGAATTAATTTCTACATTGTGGAAGTTATCCCACTCGAAATCCTTAACATTCTTAGTAAAAGCTCTTCACAAAGGATACGGCTTAGCGGCCGTGTACTAGCCAAAATTTCATTCATGGTTAATGGGTAAATGGTTAAGAAAAATATCTTTCCAATACTAAGTGGGAGGAACGGTATGAATATGCAGAAATAAGGTATTTCAAGCCAATTATATCGACCACTAACTAATCGATGTAAGATATGCCACCCTGGATGCAAAAAAAAAAAACTCTGATCTTCTTCTGGTCACTGCCTATGTCCGATTACAGTTCAACGAAGAGACTACTTGTAGAACGTAATTTTAAATGCTTTAGCAGGGTTGAACTATTTGAAGCCCACATTGTCGTGATTCCAGATCGTTAGATAGAAACTACATCCTGAGTTTGATCCAAGTCACAATCTTTGTGATTTAGCAGAAATCTCTCCTCACCCAGTAGCGTAAGATTGAGACAGTAATAAGGTATACTCGTACATAAAACCTAGGTTTGGCCAAAAATAAATTAGTTTCGCCATCTTATAAAAGAGTGTGGTACAGCTGCTAAAAATCTAGATGATATTCGTTTCTGTTCCACAATACAAAAGATTGCTATTCTCATTTCATTCAACGCTTCAGGGAAACGCTAATTTTTCCATGGCCAATCTATGAAGGTCCCAGTTGACCTGCTGAACTGCTTCGTATCTTTAGCTTATCAGTTAGGGATCAACTAGACATTATTTTGAGCTACATTCTTCTTACTAACTTACTTACCATCGGGACCTTGAAGACACAGCTTTCCACTCTCTTCGTTCCCGGGCGCGCTTCTTCAAGTTGTCTAGATCAAGCACTCGCGATGTTCGGTCTTCTTTGTCACCTCGAACCAGGGGGCTGTGATTCGAAAACTTTCTTTGCTGGAGCATTATTGTTTATTCGCTCGATACGGTCGCGCCAGTGTAATCGGTGTGTTTTAGCTTTTTGGACTATATCTTGGTACAGCTCATTGAGTTGGGGCGTGTCTGTTGTCCTACATTCGCCCTCCAAATGTTCAATATCTGCTCTGCTTTCCAGTTTACCGTCCAGCAGGATTAATGTTTTGTAGAGAGTGCAATCTCTTTTCCGAGTTATTAGTTTTGAGTCCATTTGTTTCGCCGAAGTAGCAATGATTTGCTGGAGTAGGTCTTCGTCGAATCTGCACCAGTATCATTAGTGGAGTTGATGCAGTTAAACTTCTTTACCACTGTACAGGTACAGGTTTAGAATAGTTCAGAGGAACTGTATCCAAATTACACATAGATGGATCAGTTTAGCTGGGATCCGAAATTCAGCCATAGCCGACGGCGATCATCAAGACGAAGAATT
The DNA here is from genome assembly GCA_907269105.1 of Volucella inanis. Classification (NCBI taxonomy): domain Eukaryota; kingdom Metazoa; phylum Arthropoda; class Insecta; order Diptera; family Syrphidae; genus Volucella; species Volucella inanis. The sequence continues at coordinate 203,209,556 of OU026153.1, read as the reverse complement.
TTGTCATATTCGGCTTTGAAGCCGATGAAAAGATGATGAGTTTCGACTTGAAATTCGTTGGTCTTTTCCAGGATATGGCTTAGTGTGAAAATTTTATCGATTGTCTATCTGCTGGGCTAGAAGCCACAGGACGCGCCGATTAGTGTGTGCGTTCCGGGCTTGAAGCCCAGCTACCAGTGGCCTACTGTGGTCTCGACTACCTCAACCTATTATATCGAAAGAATGGTTGCATTGATTGTTGGCGTTTGTGGATGGTTAATGCACAGCGGAGAGTCTCTCGCTCAGACGTTTAGTTCTGAATTCGGCTGTAATATGAAAGCGTTTAGAGTCAACGTTTGCTCCTATGACTGTTTGTACATTCAGAATGTCTGATGCGCGTTTCGCATCATTCGCACATGGTCAATTTGGTTAGCGGTTCGACCATCTGGAGTGCACCAGATTCCGGAATTTTTGAAACCTAGTGCTACTTATCACCGTACTATGCTCTACTGCAAATTTAATCAGTTGGAAGCCTTTACCCCTTTTCGTGTCGTCTAATTTGCAGAAGATGTTTGTACTAATTTGATGTACGATTGTGACATCATACTCCGGGTTGGCTCTCCAGACTCCGTTCAGGATATCGTAGAACTCTGCCTAGTAAGAGCCTTCAGCTTTATCGGTAGGGTGTGTGCACATATTACTTTAATGCGCAAAACGAGTATATACGCCATGAGTACTGAGCATAGTCGATTTCCTACTACAAATGCGCGGCCTAGCATGAGCAATATTTTGTGATAGTTGTAACAAATATGGCAATTTTTCGATTTTGTGTATCTGACCTCATCTATTATATATGTTCTGGATACGATTCACCTTATACCGTATACCGCATCAAAGCTGTACAGTTGACGTGCGTTCCTGATTTACCATTTAAATTTATAATCCGTGGACCTCTCGGGTTATTGTTATTCAAGGCTTGTGTCTCTGTCTCATCATTAGATAGTAATTGTTAACGTAGTAGGAAAGCTACCCAGAACGCACAATCTGCAAGCTGGATGCGGTTTTTAAATCCCTAGGATTATTTCACCACGTGATTAATACGCTTATGTGATGTGAGCGCTGCTGTTGGCCGATTAGGAGCTCATTCGACACCATCTCGTTTCCAAGACCTGATTTATTCTTGGAAATGCTTTTCAATCTGAGCTCCAAATATTGTAGAATAGCTCAGATAAAGTATATTTTCTAATTCTGCTTAAAGCTGTGTTATCAACGTTGACTCCATCAATGGAATTCGTCTACTTGATACCTTGTATGTTCTAGAAGGTTTCCCTTGAACCTCTTCTAGGTATCCATTAGCTCACGGCAATCCGACAAAGCTCTCTGTGATTCGCTCTTACTTTTGTGGTCGTTTTTTTGACGGATCTGGCTTCTTCCTGTGGCAAAAGTGTTTAGTTAGTAGCCACAGCACTTGGTGTAACACTGTCCTATCTTCTTATCCGAAATCTGACTAAAAAAATGTTTTCCTCCTACAAGATAACAAAATCCTCGTAACTCTTACATCATCAAGAGTTCTTCGTTTGCAGGATTGCATTCTTAGGAGGAGAAACAAAAAAAAAAAAAAAAAAAAAAAAAAAAAAAAAAATCGTGTTACTGTTGACCATAATGTAGATCATCACTTGCCCCTTATTAATGACACTTACCCCACAGTGCTACATCCCAACAAAGTCATGTTGTTTTGACCTTTTTTGTGTAAGCGCCGGTCATGGAACACAGAGATGCGCTCAGTTATTTCAAAGATCTTACACCTCGATAGCATTTAGTGCGAAATACATAAACAACATTTCAGTTTCAGGTCTGCCGAAAGCCGACCGACATGGCCGGCCCACCAGACCCAACGCTTGATGAAGTTCAATGGCAAGGCATTACATGTCTGCCTAGGTCTGCATCTGCGTCTGCGCCTGTGTCTTATTGTATTCGTCCGCTGCACTCCCTCTCAATCCATTTTCTGAACAATCACCATCATTATCAACATCGTAGTTGCGGTGCGATGTAACGAAAGTGACAATCATTGTAACGTCGACTGACTTTGTATACCCCAAACACAATATGCGCGCGCTCCAAAGATTTATCGAGACTTTTGCGACGTGACTCACGTTTTCTTCTCCTTCTTCTACTTCTTGTCGTCTGCATCGCTTTCGAGAATCATCACTAGATCCTCACTATCTGAAACAACCAATGAACATTGGATGGGATAACCGACGATTCGGACGATTGAAATTGCAGCCATTTGTGCCTTAAAGTGTTTTACGAATCTCTTGTGTTCGTATACGTATACGTTTTTGTATCTACATTTTATAGCCTGGACATGAGGTTCGAATCAAAAACTATTAATCAGCAGATTTCTGGTTCTTGTCGACTGATGTTGCGTTCCTCAACAGCTACTGGGCGACGCGCTAGTCATGTTACCAGCCTTGATCGCTGCTAAGATATCCGAAATTTCCCCATGTGCTCCCATGTTGGAGCTCTAGGTGAAAATGTGATTAATTGATAATGATTTGTGCTGGCGACTATAATTCGTATAACGTAAGGGCCGGACAAAATTGCTTACACCAGTCGGTCGTGGTGTCATAGTCGTTGCGTCAGGGTATTCCTTGTCCCTTGGTTGGTGTTCCCGCGTTATTAATGCTTCAACATGAATGTTATATTTTTGTGACGGCGAGCGCTAGGATACATCTTCAGAACGTATCCATATGTAGATCTGTGCAATTCCGTACTCTGTGCGATTTGCTTTATGTGATTATTATCATCATTTGCAATCGGTTCTAGCTGATGAAGCAAGGTATTAATTTTCTCGAGGATGGCAAAGATTACCAGTGTCCTTGGAGAGTGATAGTTGGAATCTGTTGATTTCTTGGAATCTGCTGTAAATGGATTGGCTAGAAATAAGAATTGGTGGAAACTTGACCAATTTGTGTATGGAATACAGTCTTCGGGAGAGGTACGATCCTTTTCTTGTCTGCTAATTGGCTGTGTTATGTGCTGTGTTCTAAGATTAATCTTTAACCTTGGAAGAAGATATGGGTTTAACCTATTTAAGTGGATTGTTTTTTATAGTGAGACAAATGGGCGGCGGCAATGAATTTGGTTTAAGACAAATGACGGACCACACAAGGTGTTAGTTTTCGTTAAAATGTTGAAGAAGACTCACCTAGAGATAGATTTTTTGATGAGAACCGACTTGGGAATGGTGTTGCATTCAATGGACAAAATAAAAGAGGATTAATGGTGAGCAATATGCGTGGAATTCTTTACCTAAATCATTCGGCTATGTTGGATGCAGACTATAGGTCTGTAGATAATCAGTTGGAGGAGATCTATCAGATTAACTTTAAAATGTCATTGACTAAGAAAAAAAATGGTCATCTGTAGTTCTTGGAAGTTCAAAGTACGAGTATAATCCAAGCTCGCTGACTAAGGAATTGTTAAGCTTTATCTTATTCATCTTTTTTTTCTCTTTTGAAGGATGATCATTCTACGATTTGTGGGTTATGATTTTCTCGGACCTAGCACCTACCGTGGGACCAATACTTCGCAGAACTATTTAGTAATTATGCTGTATTCCCTGAGGCCGCCCGATTGGCTTTTTGAGGTCTCAGCTTTTCGCAGCTTGTTCTGCAACTATGTATAAATGAAAAGGTCTGTACCCGGTCGCTCTCTGACCCTTCATGTTGGCAGGTGTGTCTGAACCTTTGTGCCTAAACTTATTTTCCAAAGCCGTTGTATCTGGCAGAACGTATGTAAAGTAGTAGCTACAATCAACTCTTGCATTCGTAGTCTGAAATGACTGAAATGGGCTTGTGGGTCTAACTGTCATTTGTGGAGTTATTTACCTCCTTTCTCTCTCTTCCTATCTCTTTTATGTTCTTGGCTAGCGATATCGTCTGCAAATCCGATCACTCTCACCCTTTCTGGCAGTTGCAGAACTCCATTGTACATTGTGTTCTAAATAAGTGGTCTGAGAACCGTTCCTTGTGGGATTCTCGCAGAAACCCTGTAGTGGTAAGCGCTATCGTCGGTTTGATACTATATAGCCTCATGCTGCTGAATTATCAGTCTATCCATATTGTGTGTAGTATATCCATTCTGATGTCATAAATATACACCCATAATTCGTCACCAGTTATGACCCTTTTGAACAAGTCAGGATCATCATTAACTGCATTCGAGAGCATGAGCGATGCTCCTGCGATGGTTATTCTGATCAAAATTAAGAAGTTTCGGAATAAACTTTGCTGATAAACGTCTCGAGCCGACCGATATGCCACTATCTGCAGCAACTTCTCTTTTAGTAATTCGATGACTTTTCAAAACAATTTTTTTTACACCTTCGACGTTATCATCTTTTGTTGATGTGCTATGGCGTCTAGAGCGAGATTCGTCATTGGCATCTTCTCGGCCATCTTGGAAGAGCTTGTACCACTTGTAAACATTTTTTTTTTTACTTAGAGCATACTCACCGTCCCATATACTGCTGTCAATATTCATGTGTTTTAGAGTACTTGATTCCATTTTTTACATAAAATTTGATCCAAATTCATTGCTCCATTTTTATAATAATTGAAAATCGCCGAGAAGACCAAAACACGTCTAACCTTTCTATACTGCAAAAACAAACTAACCATGCTATATACTTGAAACTGTAAGTATATGTTTGGGACATGTGTACCAACAGAGCAAAAAATGAATCGATAATGAAATGATGATGTTTCCCCGCGAAATTTCTAAATTTACCTTACTTTTTGAACATACTTAGTATTTTTTAAAATTATCCTATATATACGTGTACGAGTATGTTTTCATGGTTTGGTATTTTAGATTTAGGCTGACACTGATTGGCGTCAACCTGGCGATGTTCAGTGCTGTAATTACGACTACACATAGATAACACATGGAGTTGCATCGTATTTTCCACTGACATTACTAATAACCTTTCGCCCTACTAATATAGGGTTTTCTAATAACGACTTGACAACTCTTTTTTTTAAATAAAAGGCAAACCATTTGAGATATTTCAAAAACGTTATTATTGGCTTGAAGTACAATCAAAACATTTATGAATGGAACTCGACTTCGTTCATATGGCCACCGCGGGCACGTTTGCAGCGATCGATTCGTTGGACCCAATTTTTAACGACTCGGCCACACATTTCGGCCGAAACGGCCGCTATTTCGCGTTCAATGTTGGCTCTGAGCTCTTCCAACGTCGTCGGCGTGTCGGCATAAACCATTGACTTAACGTAGTCCCACAGAATTTAGTCAAGCGGCTTTAAATCGCACGAACGAGGCGGCCAATCGACTGGCCCATGTCTTGAGATAACACGCTCACCATACTTAGTCTTCAATAAATCGATTGTAGCGTGTACTGTGTGGGTTGTGGCACCATCCTGTTAAAACCACATGTCGTCCAAGCCCATATCTTCCAATTCGGGCCAAAAATAATCGGTGATCATGGCGCGATAACGCTGACCATTGACAGTAACGTGACGATCGTTATCGTCGACGAAAACATATGGCCCAATAACGCCGCCGGCATGAAAACCGCACCAAACAGTTATTTTTTGTGGATGAAGTGATGATTCATGAACCCATTGAGCCAAAAATGAGCTTCATCACTGAAGATGATTTTGCGATGAAATTCATCATCTTGGCGCATCTTCTCCAGAACACAATCGGAGAACGTACGTCGCTTCAAATAGTCCATCGGCTTCAATTCTTGAGTCAGCTTGATCTTGTATGGGTGTAAACCAATATCCTTACGCAAAATACGCCATAATGTGGTCTGAGCGATGCATAATTCTTGAGAACTCCGTGGAATTGACTGATTTGGATCATTTGCCAATTTGACCAAGCCGTTGTCCCACTGACACAGCAACATCACACAACGAATATGTAGACTCAAATTTTTGCACTAAACTTGTTATTGCCTGTCTACTAGGACGAGAATTACGACCGAAAATTGGGGTAACCGCTCTTAAAGTTGCAGTCACCGATTCCAAATATCTGTAGAAAATTTTTATAATGTGCAGACGTTGCTCGTTAGTGTACTTTACCTTGATGAATATGTTGAGTTTACTGAATAAATTGGCAGTGACAGTTTGATGATTAGTGAAAAAGTGCGTTCATAAATTAAATTCAAAGTTGTCAAGTCCCTATTGGAAAACCCTATATGTCTTGCCAGAGCCATAGTGGTGTGTCGCTGTTTGATGATCTTTGAAGAAAATCGCCTTGTGGAGTTGTCTCCGTTATTTGTTGTCTTTAAAATAACATTGACAGTACCGTATCATCTTCGAGTTTTCGGACCTTGAATTTTCTAAAGAGGTTTCTTAGAATGTTACGATCGTTTCATCCAAAAGCATTTTATAACGGCTAACTAGATACAAATGTGCAAACATACTCACATGGACTTAGACCCTTAATATCAATTCAAGCTATGTACATATATTGACGCTATTCATAAACGTAAAACCGAAACTCCATAAACTTTTGAATAGTCAAATCCGTAATATTTTCTGTCCCAAAAGTCAATAAACTTGAGCCGAGTGCAGCACTTCTTTATTCGGCTTACTCTACTTCTACTAACTGATCGGTTTTATGCAAGAAAAATCAATTATCGCCGCCTAAGGTCAGGTATTCGTACGAAAAGATACCCGATCAAAAGTATTTCGGCATTTTGGTCACAAATCTTTGAAGTGCTCACGAAAAGAGATACTAATACGGCAATCGTCAGTTCGTGGAGAATTCACTTCATATGCGCACACAATCGACAAAAGATACACTTTGTCATCGCTACATTTGTTTGCTTCTCTCTTTCTGTGATCGCTTGCTCATTGTGCAAGAGGTCTAGCATTACCTAACGCAGCGATTGGAGGCGGATCGGATACGGATACAGCAGCAGTTATGGTTCATATATCGGTGCGGCTGATGTCGTATGGTGGCATTGTGGCATGATCTTGATTTTGAAATCGATAATGATCAGGAAAAAATCGATTGACATTTGGGATACTGTGTATTGCATTGAATCAACTCATAAGACTGCGAACTACGACTCCCAGACGCTGACAGACTTAAGGTTTTTTTTTTTTTGTGTTTAGGCATGGTGTACCTTCGACTATTAGGTCGTCAACTACAGCTACAGCTAGTGTGGCCAATTAATAAATTTTTTAATTTCTTAGTGGAGAGGTTTGACTTCAGTGTTACATGACCTTTTGCAATGTTTATTACGTTGGAGTTGTTGGATTGCTAGATAGATGATTGATACGTTTATTGATGTGAGGATTAGAAGAGATTGTGTTATGCGATTTTTTTTCGAACTGTTATCCCTTGTAGTCTGACATGGGTTTATTGGGTTATTCGGAGTTATTGGTGAAAATTATCATCCGATAATGGAGATTAGGACAGGAAAATGAAGCTTGACATACATAAGCTATGCTCTGAAAGTGAGATTTCATCATTCACTTCATAGTAAGGGTCTACAGGCTGAAGCTTGAGTTGTTTATTAAGAACCTGCAAGACCATTCAAGTTATTTGATTTTGACATGGCAGGTGGAGGGGACAGAATTTATAAATATGTGCATCGTTGGACGAAGGTATGGGATAAGCAGCTTAATACTTCACTTTAATATTTATCAGAAGTAATCAGCTGTCAAGCTGTTTACTAAAAATTTGTCTGTATTCCAGATCTCTGTTCTTAGTCAGGTTGAGTAGGTGCTATGATAGGGATAGTTGGAAAAGAAAACATATTAAGCCTGTTTAACGAATTCAACAATATGAAGGGTGCAGCCACAGTGTGCCTCCATCTAGCTAAACGGGAAGCTCTGGATTCTATTCTGTTTAACGGCCATACACCTTTTGTGAAGGTCAATATATCTTGAGCACTGAAATCCTAGTGCAGATATTTTACTGTTACTATTTTGCACCCAGGGATACTACTATACAATTTTACTCCATCTACGAGAATTTTAGTGCTAGCATCTACCACATTAACCGAAAGTAACCGCAGTCTGAAGTGCTCCACAAAGTCCTCATCCCACTCACGACAAGTGTCGAAGAAAGTGGTACCACGTATACTTGGTTACATAGCCAAGTGTGATGTGGCATTAAGACACTCGAAAGTGTCATACCGACGAAAGACGCTGAATTTTTGAGTCATGTAGAGGCAATCGTCACCCTGTAAAAATGCACACTTGGACAATCTAGGCTTGTGCTCTCAAAAAGCTCAATTGTAAAAAAAAGATGTAATTAAAGGTCCTGTGAAACGCTCCTCTGATTCTTGCCTGCCAAGTCAAAGGTTAACCTAACAGGGCTTAAAACCTCAGGCTGTCGTCCTCCTGTGTCATTCGATTCGATTGTAGCCAATAGTCAGTGAATTCGTTCTTCTGCGTCTGAAGAAGAATTAACATGGTGATGCTGAGGGGGATTAGTAAGTTATAGCTTTCACATGTCGCAATCTTTGCTTTCGGAATTGCGTTTTACTTTTCTTTGAAATACAAACTAAAGTATACCTAATGAGGAATGAAGTCGAAGGTTATCGTGATCCACGAAGGTGACAGCGCTGCATCTCAAATCGGTTTTGCAACCATCTGTTAAGTTTGATTGCATTCTTCTCCAAACTTAGATTGTGACCAAAGCCAGTACTAAGTACAAAAAAGTCTATAATACCGGTACCAAATATTGACTTGGAGCTCATGGGTTTCTTTCAAGATCTGCTATAATGTCGATGGTGAACTTTCCTGGCCTGAAGATACACAGTGACCAATTAGGTTGTTGGCGAAAAGCTTCAAGCGTTCACAAAATAAGATCTTGTAGGCGATGCTAAGAAGACTGATACCTCTTCCTGACGATCGGACAGACAATGCTCCAACATACTTTCGTCTGATCATATTTTATAGATGATTTGCTCTATGTTCCTTATCAAGTCATCGTTTCCCGCTTTAAAGAGCTTGGCAGTCAGGCAGCCTGCTCTAGCAGCTTTGTTAGATTAAAGCTTAGATATAGCAATCTTTACTTCATCGAAGTTGGGTCTACGAAATTGTTGGTCCACATCATTCAGATTGAAAGGTTCATTCTGCATGACAGCGATATTTGGTTCGTTATCGCCGTTAAACAGTCTACGGAAACACTCCTTCCAAATCCTCAGAACCGACTTCGACTCTACTGTGTGTTCCATTGTTCCATTGTTCATCTCTACATGCTTCGGTTCGGGGCTTGTAGCATACTTCAATTTCCCCGGCCGAAGGTTTCTTATTCTTATACAGAGTCGTTTTGCATGTATCTTGTTTAGCTGTATGTACTGCAGTCGTCGTCAGACCAGGGTTTCGTTGTGATGACCGAAAGAAACCTAGCACATCAGAGGTCGCATTGGCTTTTTAGCAATGTAGGCGATACTTGATTCTACCGGCATAGAACTTCTTCAGATATTAAAGTAGACCCGATCGGAAAAGGATTTGGGTCTCTTGCTGTAGCTTGCCGTTGCGATCTTCCTGATGTCCGGGCATGCGCGCATAAAAAATTAATTCTGGCAAATTTATCTTTAATATAGATTGCTTCGAAGTTCTCGTTAAGATTCCGGAAACTCAAGATTTCGAAGTCTACCCCTGACAACAAATCCTCATCCAAGTAGGCGCCGCTTTTCAGGTCGATAACGATCGCTTTTACTACGTCGTAGTTTTCTATTCTCCTTTTGTTCGGCCTATCACATTTCTTGGATGGCATTAGAATCGTTCATCCGCATGTAGCCTATTTAAAAACCTAACATTCCACGTGCAGATCCGAAGTTAGCCATTATTGTCTAGTAGATCCATCTGTATCCGAGACTTATTATTGCTTCGTAACTTATGTAGTTTTATGTAGTTACCTCGGCGGCACAACCCCTAATCTGGTGGACCATTTTCATTATTAATACCGCTAGGACAGGTGGTTGGTTAGATGTGGATGCTACGTTAGTCCATTAAGGGCTCATTCGCTACAATTTTTTTCCAAAGTCCTGACTAAGTTTCGTCTACATGGGTGCCCTCAAAATTGAACTAGGATACGGCGTTGATGTGTTTCTAAAAGATGGGAACGTTTAATTTCACTCCTCGTCAGGAGTGTTTTCCTGATGCCGACAAACTATGCTGTGAAGAATCAGTTGAAGATCAAGGTATATGTAGTGAGATCCGATCTGCTCTTGATACTTGGCACTGGAAGATAGAGTAAGCGTTTGACTGTTAAGGCGTGGAGACTTAAGAATCGGTAGTTTATACTTGGTGGTAAATTAGTTCAGTTTTACGTGGGTTAAGGCCAAGTCCACAACTTGCGGCCCAAGCGCTTAGGTTAGTCAGAGCCCTCTCTGTGAGTTCACTTAACACTGAGGGGAGCATCCCTGATAATAAAATAACCACGTCTGCGTACGCGACTGCCTTGATTCCAATGGTATTGAATCAGGGCAAGATATTATTGATGAGCGATGCCTTTAAACAGGCGAGGTACCTCAACCTACGGATTTGTTTATAAGGCTGTTCCCCACTTGTGCCTGAATGATTTTGGTTTGTAGTAATGGATGTGACCTAATTGTTGGCGAAATCTTCTGTTCCAAGCTTGGTTAGAGATTTTAGAATGGATTTAGTGGGCACCATCCATGTCTGGGAAGGTAATTAACTTATACTGTTAAAGTGGATAGATTTCTAAATCGTCTGCATCACCTAATGCAGACCTTTCTCTAGGGACTTACATTTAAAGTAAGCATGTTAGGACCTCGATAGGGGTGATCTTTTGAGGGGTTAGAACTGATATATCTTATAAAAAAATTATCAAAGTTAACAAAGCTATATGGGCTATTAGATGCTTGCTTGATAAGATCTTCAACTTCGAAATAATCTACACAAACTCAGTATTAGTAAGGAATCTCAATGTCGTCTTTGTATGACGAAATTGCAGAACACCTTAGACAATGCAGTCCATTGCAACAAACTAAGCAGAATCCAAAGAACAGCATGTCTATGCATAAGCGGAGCTTTACGTTCTAAACCCTTCTGTTTCGCTTGATACCCCTCGAAATGTTCAGTAGTGCTCTTAAAAGCGACGTGACGTGAAGGCGACGTGAGTCATCTACAAAGTTTGATGGAAGACTAACCTGGTGTCTATTTTGCCGCAAAACCAATAGAATCGATGAACATCACGATCATTTCTATTTAAGACGATCTGAATGAAAGCCTTTTTTATATCTATAACTAGGCCTACAGAATCTATACGAAAATAGAGTAACATTTTGGATATGTCCGGCAACAAATTGGACCTCGACAGCATGTATTCATTAAGCGAGGAAGAATGTTTGGCATGTGCAGATGCATCGAACATGATACGATGTTTTGAGGTAGTATTATCCTCCCGATACACCTCCGTGTGGCATATAGTTCGTTCTTCCATTATTATCACCATGTTCCACCATTTCGGCAACTCCACTCTGAATGAAATTAAATATGGCTCGATCGTATCTTGTTAATCTTCAGGATTTCTGGAGAGCCTTTTAATGCACCTACATTCTTGCTGCCTAGGGTATAATTTGTGCATTTCCACGGTAAATATACTTCTAATCAGTCGTTCATAGACCTCCGCGGAGTTTAAACGTGTTTCGACTTGTAAGTGAGAAGTGACGCTTACTTAAAACAATTAAACAAATTGGATTTAGGCTCCAATTAGCGCAGCGGTAGTGCGTTCGCTTGAGACTGCGAAAGTTGTGGATTCGACTCCGAGTAGTCGGCTGAGTTTTTTTTTATATTATTTTTATAAATAAAAATAAGTATAAATTTAAAGTGTTTGCATTAACATCACGTGATGGATTGTGGTGAGCGGTCTGCTATGTATATAGCGGGATCTGCTGAAATGTCAGGTGAGGCTTCGAGTGGTTCAAGCCAAACGCCAAAGACAAAGAGAAGGAGGAGGCTAACAACGACCACTGTAAAGCTGCTTGGCGGAGTGTGGGAAGGGAACACTTTCGCTTCATTGTCCGCAAGCGAATCTAACGATGAAGAGGAAGAAATGAAGGCCATAAGTAGTAGCATAAAAATGCTACAACAAAGAGTGCTGGCTATAAAATAAAATCAAATGGGAAGAAGGAAGAGGGAAAAGCTAGAGCAATCCCAACAACAGCAGCATGCTCAAAAGCAGAAACAACAACAACACCAAACAAATAAAATAGCACAAGTGCTACAACAACAAAAGGTTAAGAACCACCAAGAACAACAAGAGCAGTCACAACAAGAGCAGTCACAACACCGGCAACAGCTAAAACAGCAGCAGCCACAAAAACGGCAACAGCAAAAACAGCAGCAACAGCAGCAGCAGCAGCAACAACAACAACAACAACAACAACAGCAGCAGCAGCAGCAGCAGAAGAAGAAGAAGGAGAAGATGCCTCCTATCAACACCTATAAATTGGAGGTAAATGCTACCAAGGACCTGTGTAGGCTGGTCATTGGTAATAATTTTAATATTTAGAAGGATCGCCATGCCATTCACTGTAATACTACTCATTCACACCGAAGTGTGAAAAGCAGCAATCAATGCTGCTGAAGGGGTAGGAACCGTCTTCTGATCCTGAGGAGATCCTGGCACTGCTCAAAGAGAAGGAGTGCGAAGGACCCAAGTTTGTTGGGGTAAAGCCCTTTACCACAGCTAGAGCCAGGCGGAAGAAACGGAGTTTGCCGTTCTTCCTGGTGCAGCTCAGTCCCGAAAGCCGTCTGGATAGTCTAATCAGTATCAATGTCCTAGACTACCAGGTGGTTCACAGTTCGCTGATATTAAAAAATCAAAATTGGCTCAGCAGCAAAAGGTGGAGGTCAAACGTTCACCTGTAAGGTTTCAAACACCACCCGCACGTCACAAATTTCCTACGCCCAAATGGCGGCAGGTAGGGTAGGGTACAGCGACTGTTGCTTCTCCGGCGCCAATGCCGAGAACAACGGAAGCAGATGGCTCAGCTGCAAAAGCAGGTGCAAGAACAGGCCAAGCGGGTGGACCAGATCTACGCGCTGCTGCCGGGCCTAACGCAACACATGTCGTAATGGGTACGCACATGGAGGAGCAAACTTTAAAGGTCCTTGCGGTGAATGTTAATTCACTGATTAGGATCGAACGAAGTGCCGTGATGTTTAAATTGCTACAAGACCAAACTCCCGATGTGCTTTTCGCTAGCGAAACCAAGCTAACCGATAAGCACATACTGGAGTACAATAATTGTATTGTTACAAGAAGAAACCGGCCCGATCCAAACGTGGAGGCGGTGTCGCGATCTTCATTAAGCAAGGTATAAAATTTCGAAGAGTATATAAGGGAGAGTTGCGTAGGTTCCGGGTGTTGGAGGCAGTCGTCATTTATATCCCGCTCCTTAGTGGAAAGCGGCTGTACTTGGCCTCTGTTTATGCACCTGAGGCTCCACAATCCACTTAATTCATTACAGAGCTCGACACAATTTTTCGACTTCTGAGGCTGGAATCGGGGGAGAATTATTTTGTTATCGGCGGGGACTTCGATTAAAAATATTCAAACGTTAATAAAAGAGAATTACAGAATTTCTGTAAGTTTGTATTGGAACAACAGGGTTCGGGCTGTAAACACCAGCAAATAAATAAACAATTTCGGAGAAAAAATCAAAACGACCTTCAGTGTCTTAAAATAGCCCGGACAACAGACAACGAACGGTTACTGACAACAGCAGGTATTGATCCAAATGAGGCCACTGATGATGATGACTTCTTTGTGATCGAGGATCCACAGGAGAAGGTTGAGGCCATAGGGGCGACTTTTCAGGAAATATACAAAGCCACTGATACTATTGGCCCTAATTATGATCTGGACAATCGCGTGTTAGTGCACGACTTCTATATTCGAAATGAAGTAGAGAACTGGCAATCCGAGGGCTCTGGTTTCACCCGGTTCAGCGACGAAAATATGGCAAATAATGTCATTAACAGAGAGGGTGACCTACCCCCGTTCATTTCGAAGGAAAAGCTCCATGGGATCTTCGACACAATCAGGGTTAGGAAATCAGTGGGGGGTGGACATTTACACCATCCTGTTTAATAATGCAATGAATAATGCACATTATCCAGCACACTGGAAAACGGCGGTGGTTAAACTTATCCCCAAAAAGGGAAAATATATATCCAATCCGGCGAATCTCCGGTCGATAAGTCTCCTTCCGAATATCAGTAAGGTGTTTGAAAAGGTAATCAATAGAGCTCTAGGCGGGTTAAGGACAAACATTTAGTTCCGGATAATCAATTCGGTTTTAAGGCGGGACATGATATCTCACATGCCGCGTCTAAACTGGTGTCCGATATCCAATGGAAAAAACCAATGTACTGGTGCCTGCCTTGTTGACTTGGAGAAGGCCTTCGACACCGTATGGTTAAAGGGGCTTTTCTATAAGCTGATTAGGCTGGGGATCAGTAAACCACTCTTGTATATTCTTCATAATATGCTAACCAACATACAGTTCATAGTGAAAAATGGTGATGTGACTTCTGTTGGAATATTTCAAATTAAAAATGGTCTTCAGCAAGGCGCAGTCAATTCGCCGATCCTGTTCAACATTTATACAAGCGACTTGATAGGTTCACTTCCCCATACTATTGCGTACGGAGACGATTTGATGGCGTACAGAATAGGTCCAAAAAATCGAGGTCATCAATACTCTCTTGCAGCGTGACTTCGATAAGATAAGACGATTTTGCGATGACTGAAAGTTGAAAATCAACTTTCAGAAGTCGGAAACCATTCTCTTTAGGACGCCGTTGTCTGGAGCCTCTAGGGATACCAGAAGAAATTGGCAAAAGTTCTCGATCATTGGACAACACAGACAGCCTCTTGTCTGTCGAAATGTAGTCAGATACCTTGGGATCTAGCTAGATCAGTTTCTGCATTTTGACAAAAATGTAGATGCTGCTCTGGCCAGAGCTAAAGGCGCTCTTACTCTTACAAAAAGACTGTCTTATAGCAGCCAACTCCATGCGAGGGTAAATGTAATCTGCTACATGGCCCTTATCTGGTACATGCTGGTATTTTGGTGTCCCGTGTGGTTCAATGTGCGAGCAAGCTTAATGAAAAAGATTCGGGTGTTTGAGAGGGCTTGCCTTCGCTTGTACAGAACACCAGAGACGGAGTATAGAAATTTTTATCG
Source organism: Volucella inanis (assembly GCA_907269105.1). Taxonomy (NCBI): domain Eukaryota; kingdom Metazoa; phylum Arthropoda; class Insecta; order Diptera; family Syrphidae; genus Volucella; species Volucella inanis. Next base: position 203,194,360 of record OU026153.1, on the reverse strand, counting down.
TAATGAGGTCCTTTACAACAGAGCGAACCTAATACGAGTGGACAACTTCGTAATTAAGCTGACTCGAAGGCATATAACCTGATATCTGGGGGCTTACTATCCCAATTACCGTTACCACGAGAGTGTGCGCTCTGACGGCTTCGTTCCACCGGAAGCTTTCCTTTACCTAGATCAGATAGGGTTGATCCAGGATAGATCAGCGGTCCCGTTAATCTTTCATGTTGCTCGGAAAGCTGGGGACAGGCGACTCAACTACAACAGAGACGTCGCACACGGCAGTGCGGATCGTCTCAGGTTCAGTAGGGCCGTGGGGAATCGCGATAAGAGGGATGTCGTTCGGCAGTACCAGCATTTCTGGTGGTTGAATGATGGAAAAGATGTTTCGTCGTCGTTTCCGTCAACTACGTACCAGCCTCACTAATGAGGCAGAGCTGACCAATCTATTTGTTCTCTGAATAGCGATGGCCAGCTTGCATAGGTTTAGGTTAGCATTTAAGAAATATATGCATATATTGGTATATACCTTTGTATATACTAATATTCTTCACGATTCGACAACTTAAAGGCAACGTTTTTCATGTCATTTGGTTACCTCCATCCAAGATTATCCGCACATAAGCACTGACATTCTTCTTACGTTTGAGCGCAAATACCGAAGCAGTCTGCACTCGACGTATATACCATAAATTGAGAGATTGTGTTTGATTGAAGTTTTCTAACGGGTGTGACGGTTTCTTATGGCATTTTGGGAGCAGTTCAAAACTGCGGTCCATAGTAATGAATCTGTCTAGTTCAACATACACGCTATTTTATTATAGACCTAGGGTACCCAACTGACCTATTTTTGAACGTCAAACGAAACATTATTTACCGACTGACTCTAACGTCAAAGCTATAAAAAAGTTCGCTTTATGAATACCATTCACACTATCTATCAATAATCTCGATAAACCATTTGAAGTTTTCTTCTAATAAATCCAATTGGAACCTTCCCATTGATTCACTTCACTAGATTCTGGGATTCAATATGCAACCCTAATCTTTGCAAAAGCTGCAATCATATCTAGACCCAGTACAATAGATTCTTCCTAAGCGGTTTCCCAATTTTTTCGGTAACTCACAACTACTCGTACTGCCAACTCCAGCAATATCACCAGCATCAGCAGTAGGAATAGTAGCAGTGCCAGAATGCTTTAGATAAAGTCGCAAATAGTTAAAATGCAATTGATCTGCTGGTGCGATTACATGATAAATGGCTCGTGTTGTGCTTATTGCCTTATTAAATTTATATCAAACTTATTGGCGGCGCACAGAGAGCATTGATCAGTAAGTACCGCTCACCGGTAACCGATCACAAAGCGCAGCACCACCAATACCACCAGCATCAGCACAAGCAGTTCCTCGTTAAGTATGATCGCGTCTGAGAGATAATTATCGCGCGCATTGGAGGCTTGCAATCAATAATAATTGCAGCTTTGCTGATATTGGCTAGGGAATTCACTTGGCAACATGTTGCGCAACTTTTATATGACTCAGATTGCAGATTGCACATGATGCTCCATTCCAACCACTGTCCAATGGCTAGTTCAACTTACTTCTAGTTTTTGGTTTTTTTTTTTTTTTTTCTGTCCGTCGAGTGTCGAGTCCACCTACAGTTGTGAAGCATCTAATTGAAAATTGACACTTTAACAAATTGTCAGCATAATTATTGGATTTGTCAATGACAGAGGTGACAGCGGTAGTCGGTAAAAGGGATGAGAGGGTAACATCAATTTGTCATCTTCACAGAATCGCTGGTGTTTTGAGCATAGTTTTACACGACAGGATTAATTATGGAGAACGATTTCGGAATCGAGTTTGCTTTTTTTTTTTTTTTTTTTTGAAAAAAAGGATTCATCAACGGTTGGTAATCAAACTATAAACAAACCCTCTGGACTTTAGAATTCCTAAGAGACTACAAAATTGAAATTCATCTAAAATAGCAAACTAAAAGATAAATTAGTCGGCGCAGGTAACATGTGTGTGTAAACTTGGAAGACTAATTTGTCTAGAGAGGTGGGAGTGAACGGAAAGGTTTTTAGCACGAGACAATTTAATAGAAACGGATTTGTATAGCGAATTTTTCGATTTTCAAAAGACAAAAGAGATTTGGATTGAATTTGTCAGGAAAATGAATATCTCTGGGCTTGTTAAGTAAGCCCAACTGGTGGCAGAGTGAAGTGAGCTATGCAATGGAAAAGGCAAATTAGCGTTTCATTGTGAAGCATTTCTTTGTTTAGTGTATCGTGTGTATTCTATCCGACTAACGCCTGAGGCTTATGTCCAAAAAAAGTAACCTTAAAGACACCGGGACTGAGAGCACAACGAAAGCCATGTGTGAATCATAGCAGCTACGGATATGTACATAAATACGAGTATGTTATGGAAATGGTTCTAGGAATTTCATTGGTGTGTTCGTTATGGAGCAACATCAAGAATGGTCCCTAGTTTGCACTGGTATGCTAAATAGCAGTGGCGCGGAGTTGTGTTTAAACAGAAAAGGGTCTTCAGCTTAAAACGAAACAATGAAAGTGGTCTCGCTTATGCATAGAACAAAGGTATCCGTAGATACTCGTTGATACTTTTTATACATACTTACATATACTTACAAATACATAGTTTAAGTTTACTTAATTTTTTATAAAAGAAATTAAGAAGTCAAATAGAGTACTTGGAGTAGGAACAAGGGACTTAGTTTGGTACAATGTTAAGCGATTTTTCTGTTGATCGGTTTACTATAGTATGTAACAGTGTATAGTAAAATGGTTAAAACATTTAACTGACAATGCAGTCAATGAGTTAGAATATCCACTATCACTTTTTTTTGCCTCCGGATAAGTAGATGGATTAGGTGCTCAGCAACGTCTCTATCGGGAATTGTTAGTAAGCGAATAGAGTGAGTGATGGTAAAAAGTTTTGATATTCTTGCCGACTTACCAGGCAGCAGAGTGCAACTTACGTATTGAAGGGCTACGTACAGCTTTAAAAATTTACTCATAAGTGATGTCAAGTCAGTTGGTTCAGAATTTTGTGCCGCGTATAGAGGATATTTCTTCTTCGACAAAATGGTGCAATACAGGAGCCCCTAAAAACATCCCTTTGACGAATAGATACAAATCAGAATTTTTATCTCATCGTAATTATCTCATCGTGATGTTTCATTTTCAGTAGGCTTTTTTTGACAGATCACACGTAACTCCTATCAAAAGTATCGTCTAAAAAGTCACCATGGAAAGACTTACATCACAACAGCGTCTATAAATTGTTTGGCTACAATATATTACGAAAATCAGCGTTCTGTGAGAAATGATTTTCGTGCGATTCGAGGAACTTACGGTGCGCATAATCGACCTATTGAAACCACTATTCCCAATACCATTCGCAAATTTGGGTCCCAGTTTACATAAGTGGATGATACTCGACCGGTTGGGCCACATCCAGCACGTAGTGAAGAGACTATAGCAGCTGTAGCTGAGAGTGTACGCGAAGACTCTGACGAATATATTCGTCGTCATTCTCAGCAGCTTGGTTTGGCGTATTCGACAACTTTGCGTATTTTACATAAGAATCTCGGCCTAAAAGCGTACAAAATTCAACTTGTGCAAGAATTAAAGCAAGGTGACTTGAATTTTCGTCATATTTTCAGTGAATGTGCTCCGGAAAAACTCAATGAAAATCCGATGTTTTATCGTGAAATTTTGTTCAGTGATGAAGCTCAATGTTAATAAACAAAATTGCCAGTCTTGACAACCGAAGAGTACCAAGAGCTACCATTACATCCATTAAAAAAACGGTATGGTGTGGTTTATGGGCTGGTGGAATCATATTTCTGGTCCATATTTCTTTAAAAATGAGGCAAATCAGAATGTTGCCGTCAATGGTAGCCATTATCGCGATATGTAAACGAACTATGTGCTTCCTAAAATTCAAGCACACGGTCTCGGTGAACTCTGGTTTCAACAAGACGGCTTTATGAGCCATACAGCGCGTGAAACAATGGAAACAAGCGCGTGACCAATGAAATCATTTTGGTTAGCACTTAATTTCACGTTTTGCTACATCAAATTGGCCGCCTAAATCGTACGATATCACACTTTTGGACTATTTTCTCTGGGGATATGTAAAGTCTCAGGTCTTCAAGAATAAGTCAGCTACGGTTGACGCTTTCGAAGCCAAACATTACTTGTGTTATCCGCGAGATACCAGTCGCTATGCTTGAACGAGTAGCCCAAAATTTGACCTTCCGAATGGAACACCAAAGACGTAGTCATGGTCACTATTTAAATGATATAATTTTCAAGAAGTCAATGCCATAAATTTTTGTTCTAGCTAATAAGAAAAATTTTAAGTTTACTTGCAAATTTATGTGTTTTATTTTACATTTTAAATCAAACCTCACGATGAATCACCCTTTATAAGAAAAGAACACATTAACTGGGCTAACAATTTCGTGTAAAATATTAGGTCCTGCTAATCGCCTTACCTAAATAAAGCAATTAAGCTGTGAAAACTTTCCCTAATAGGATCACTTAACAAAATATGTTGGCAATGGTTTTGGAAAGGGTTTGGTGACCCAAACTCTCTTTTAAAGAGTGGAGTGGTTGCCTCGATTGTAGAGGCTGTTGAACAAGTCGGGGCTAAAAAAGTTGAGAGTCACGAATAAAGTTCGTTTTGTACAGATTAGTTTCAGGATTTAACTACAGGTGCTGCTTCAATTCCTCCAAAATCTGTATGTGGTTGATCTAGTGGATGACTTCTTCACTACGAAAATGTAGCTCATGCCAAATGGATCTTTTCTTTTTGGTATGTTCAGCAAGCTTGGGGCGTAGCAGAGTAGATGGGACAGGCAGAGTTGTCATAGTTTTACCCAGTTGAATTGACGTTAATTGAACCGCTGATAATGTAGTAAATTGCTGCGAATCACATTATTTATTACAAGTATAGGGTTTTCTAATAACGACTTGACAACTTTTTTTTTAAATAAAAGGCAAACCATTTGAGATATTTCAAAAACTTTATTATTGGCTTGAAGTACAATCAAAATATTTATGAATGGAACTCGACTTCGTTCATATGGCCACTGCGGGCACATTTTCAGCGTTCGATTCATTGGACCCAATTTTCAACAATTGGCCATATATTTCGGCCGAAACGGCCGCTATTTCGCGTTAAATGTTAGCTCTGAGCTCTTCCAACGTCGTCAGCGTGTTGGCATAAACCAATGACTTAACGTAGCTCCACAGAAAATAGTCAAGCGGCGTTAAATCGCACGAACGAGGCGGCCAATCGACTGGCCCATGTTTTCAGATAACACGCTCACAATACTTACTCTTCAATAAATTGATTGCAGCGTGTGTTGTGTGGCTTGTGGCACCATCCTGTTAAAACCACATGTCGTCCAAGTCCATATCTTCCAATCCGGGCCAAAAATAATCGGTGATCATGGCGCGATAACGCTGACCATTCACAGTAACGTGACGATTGTTATCGTCGACGAAAAAATATGGCCCAACGCTGTCGGCATGCAAACCGCACCAAACAGTTATTTTTTGTGGATGAAGTGGTGATTCATGAAGCACATGTGGGTTTTCACCCGACCAATAACGCATATATTGCTTATTGACAAACCCATTGAGCCAAAAATGAGCTTCGTCACTGAAGATGATTTTGCGACTCCAACTATCTGTAGAAAATTTTCATAATTTGCAGACGTTGCTCGTTAATGTACTTTACCGTGATGAAAACGTTGAGTTTACTGAATAAATTGACAGTGACAGTTTGAGGTTTAGTGAAAGATTGCGTTCACAAATTAAATTCAAAGTTGTCAAGTCCCTGTTGGAAAACCCTATGTAAACCCACTGTGTTTTGTTGACATTGAGATATTACCTCGATAATATCCGGGGGAGGGATAAGTAATCTGACTCGAATGGGGTCAAAAACAAAAAATGCTGTTGTGAAAAATGATCACGGGGAAGAAACAAATTTTGGCAAACTGTCGTGGAGCGAAAATATAACACGTTCGACTTAACCATGAAGAACTAGTTAATATACCTATGTTCGACACAAATACTCAATCGTCTTTTGTCCACTGAGACGGGACATGACAGCAGAAGAATTCAAGAGTACCACCTTCATAAATTCGACAGAACAACATTTTTAATTGTTTCATGTTCAACAATTTGCCTCCAACCTTGTCCAAAAGATTGCTAAAACCCCATGGGAGAAACTATCTTATATGCAGCAAATAAATTGTATGGCGAAAAAATCCTACCTCTTAACCTTGGTTCTCGGCGCTAAATCACCTGGCTATTCGTTATTGCTGATATAAAACGATTATTGGAGTGGACTTTCCGGTACATAACGGATTAATCATTGAAACAAAAGGTAGAAACATCCTTGAAAGCATCACATCACTATTCGTTCCTGGTAAAATTGGAACCATAGATGTATGAAAGCTGGCTACTGTAAGTGGACCAAAGTCATATATCTGCGTCGCTAACGAGTTCCTTCTCTTTCGAAACATATCTGGCAGCAAACCAAATGCAGTAATCTGTTTAGAAGTTTTCTGGATTTTTAACGAAGATGCAGCAGGTTTGCGGTAGACCAAGTAACAGGCGATCTGCAGGATTGTTTACTAGCTGGACACGTCATTTCGAAACACTTGGTGAAGGTGCCGTTCATGTTTTGAACAGCTTCCTGTTTTAGTTTTTTCCTAAGCTTAGAGGGAGCACTATTGTACTTGTCGAGCTTCTTCTTAATTCGTGTTCAGTTGGTTTTATGCGGATTTCTCCTCTTCAGCAAGGTGAATATCTCTGACATGGAGATCTCCGATAGGAATCTCCTTAGCATACCTTTTGGATAAAGTTAGGTCGATTACTTGTTGTTTTACTCTGGGATGCAGTTGCAAACTTGGAATGTTGAAGATTGATTTGAGTACACAGAATAGATGGGTACTGGGATGGTCGTCTCCTATCCGCATTCACTTGGAAACAAAGTGGATATTCGGGGGTGCAGATCGGGACATGAGTCATACCTAAACTTTATGGTCACGGAAGAAGCCTTGTTTAAACCCACAACAAGAGAAGAGACATCCTTTTTTCCCCGATTCTTTCTCCCCCTGTGAGAGTAGTTGTTCCACTTTTCAATGCCAAGTTCAGGGTTCTGGGAATGAAGACGCATCAGAACTTCTCCCGTTACTCCGAGTTACTCTGAAACTAAGAAGATGGCGCGCTTTAGTTTAGGTTTTCGAAAGTTTTAGTTTCCAGGAATGATCCCATTCGCCACAGATTTACTCAACCATTCAAGAGTTTGCTGGCTGGAGCAGCATTCTTATAGGTACGTCAGTCTTGTTCCCTTTGGCATTTCGGGGTTTTTTTGACCGTAACTTTCTAGATATTCCAGCCCCGTCCACCAGTGCCGTCCGGACATCGCGTGCGTGTGAAACCACCGCTGATTTTGATGTTGGCAATGGGTTTGAGCGCTTCAAACGACTTCCGTCTATCAGATCTGCAGCTTCTGCTGGTTGCAGGATCAATTTCATCCGGAGTGTTGGAAACTTTCTTCCTCCTGGCCCTGTTTGGGATAGAAGAAGAGGGCGCAGGTTGAGATCCGAGAAGTTGATCGGTGTCAGTGGGTGTCACTTCCGCTGTGTGTTTGCATCACAAACACGGCCTCTTGAGCTGGCCCTTAGACGGTCGTCCTTCAGAGTGTATCTTTTCTGGTGCCCATCCCACCTTTTCGGTTTTTCGAGACAAGCCGTTGGAAACAGTACCTTGATCAACTACTGGTCTATTCTAATGAAGTTTAACCGTAAAAAGCATGGCCTCCCCAGTACTCTGTCCACCGAAATCGGCGAGGGATTATGAAACCCGCAGTCGAGAAGACTACGGATGGATTGTCGTCATTGCGAGTACCACCTGGAGCATTATTCTGTTGGGTCACCTCCTACTATTGACTATTTAGACGTCTTTGGCGCTTAGTTCGATGTCTGACCTGGGTTCTTTTTATACCTCTAGGATCTTTGGCTCTTAAGTCCTCCTTCCACGTCACAGCAGCCAAAGAAAGGAAGGTCCAAATACATGTAGTCAGAAGGAACTCGGCGCAAAATATCGGGGCAATGAAAATCTTATCAGCAGAAACGCTTCAATTTTATGTTTTTTTTTTTTTTTTTAATCCGTCGAAGAAGTCGGATAGTATTCAGAAATAAAAAAGAAGAAAACAAAGAAAACTTGCAGTATATTACTGGATAAAACTGGCAAACAATGAATCATTCTAGGAGCACATTCTTGTAAACATTTATTTTTAATCTAGACTTGGAGCTTACATCGAAGGATATCCTTTCACGCAATTGCATACATTCCAGCTTACCAATGTTAATCAGTTTCAATGTTTTACTAGAACTTCTCAGTCTTTTGTAGGAAGGTGAATAAATACTTCAGGGGTACGACACCACTCACACACATGGTCATCCGCTTAGCCGATTATCAGTCTGTGAGCTGGTCATAAGAAACTCTCTTCTGAGCCTTGCCTAGCAGGTTCATTAGCGATTAAACTTCCGATTGTGACCTGGGACCAAAATCAGACTCAGTGAACACATTTTCGCTACCTCGGCTGATTCTACGTAAAAAGTTCATTGCCGTGAGGACTAGGTATATCTCAGCTTGTGAGTTTACCTAAAGAAGAGTGAAATCTGACGTCCTCTAAAGAGAAATGAACCACACATTCTAGATCGACATAGTCGATTTCGAGTTCTTGCAGCAACAGGAATTCTAGTGTCATTTTTACTAGACATATCCAAAAGACTAGAGTTAAAAGATAGTCCGTCATCATTTTATTACCAGTTATTGCCAGTATGTATTTTCTACCCAGTGTAGAAATGTTTCTTCTAGGTTTGATCTTACGAGTATCTCTGCTACATTTAGCTTAACCAATACTAGGAATAACTTGATGTACAGACGTACACGTACACATGTACATTTTTGGAGACTTTATACATTTAAACTCGGATCTACTTGAGCAAGGTCTTATGGCAGCCTATATTTTACGAAAGACGTTGTTTGACGTCCAAGTTAAATATTTTGACAGCATAGTTGCACAGCTTTTCAGAAACATGTTGCCATTAACACGAAATCTGTGAAATATAACAAACAAACAACAAACGAAATTAAATAATTCATGGCCAATTCCGCTTTATCCGGATTATCCACGACTGCGGCAAGGTCTTGTGGATTAAAAAGTTTTTTTTTTTTTTTTTTTTTTTTTTTAAATAAATCATAGGCAGCATTATCATGAAGTCATCTGCACAAGATATGATCTTGGGCACAGAAATTTCCATTTCCAGTAGAAACGTGGTGTGCCTAGTAGAGTTTTTGCCAAATGTTGCACTGAGCATGGTGTTCCTCTATGTTATTGAAAGCTATCTTTACGTGGAAAAGATTACCATGACCGTTCTTTAAAGGAAAAATATTTCTCTTCTTAATTGTCACGTTGCGCATTTTATAAAATTGTTCTGTCAAAATTTGAATTTATAGTAGTGCGGAACCTGCTTTTTACATAATCGTTAAAGTAAAATTGACTCTCCTCGCGTCGTATCCAGAAGTAAGCAACCCTCTTAAATGAGTTTCAAGGAATGCATGACTGTGTCCAGCGTTCCTGACTGGAGATTTATGTGGTTCAATGCTGTTAATTGCCTTTTTCTTCTTTCTCCTCGCCTAAGCATCAGGAAAGGAAGGGTGCATTTAGGAACAAGCCTAGAAAATTGCATGATTTAGGGCCTTGTGTCAGAACTATCCCAGGGGTAATCTAAGCCTTGCAGGATACTGGGTATGACTCAGTCGAACTTTTAACTTTCTGATAGAAAATCAGCGCTACACCTTCTATCTACCTTTTCTCATTCGGATTATACAGCCACTCTTTGTAGGATTGCTGTTCTATGTTTAGATGTAATGTCCATTTGATAGAAAGGAAATCATGCAACCATTTATGCCCGGAGAGTAGGATATAATTACGCCTAATCTATGTGACTAGAAGAGTAAGTGCAACGTTTAAAATCGATGAGTAAGAAAAAAAGAATGTCTGATACCTTTCAATTCAAGATTGACATCAATAGATAAACGAGAAAGAAGCACCTTTTAACGGGTTTTACAGATGAAAAAAGGAACTCACCCTTTAAGGGACAAATGTGCTGCAGATATTAAATTGCTTTCCATTCATAGTTTATCCATCACTATTCCTCTTCTTTTAAATAATTTTACATAAATCAATAACTGACAAGTGGCATAGACAAGTTGTCTGCATTATTTCAGTTGGTTCCACCAATTCTTGGCTGCACCCTTGAATAATTGTTCTCCATGATCGATGTGACTACATTTATGCCTATTCGAAGGGCTTTCTGTTCACCCATTTATCACTTTCCAATACTTCTCAGCCTTTGTTCTAAACTCTCTAAAGATCGAAAAATCTTATCTTTGGATCTCTCCTGCAGTTATATAGAAAAATATCCGACTCATGGATATTGCCACTACAAAAGCCCAATTCGATTCGTCATCCACAGGCACAATCAAAACAATTCTAGCACCAACTCTATCAATAACCAATAGACTTCCCGAAATTTGATCCCCTTCAATGGCAGTCATTTCAAAAGTTGAACCCGTCTTAGATATACGTAGCTCCACACGCTCTCGGTATTGCATTTCAACTTTATCACCGCACCGACTCTGGTATCCCTATTCAACTGGCATGTGAATAAATCGGAGTCGCTTATCTGATTCCTGGACAATGAGCTTAACAAATTCGAAAATTGATCATGCGACTCAATCCCACAATAGACACAACACCGACGCGACGCGACGACCATGACAACAATTTGGAATAGCTTTTCCGCCTTTTCGGTGGCCCCATTTGCACGATCACTAGGTCGAGCTTGTATGCGTGCATATGGGCAACAGCCCGGTCTTCGAATTCAAATCTCTCGACAGTGGTGTAAAAAAAAAAAAAAAAAAATATTCCAGATCAGACCAATGGAATAAGTAAAGCGAAAGTCATGCTCCACGGCATTATGTCGATAGTTTAAGCGCAAGTAATTAATTCCCAGAGTTAAGTAAACATGATTAATGGAAGCAATAACAATTCGCAAGCTATATCCACTTAATGCCGGTTGCATGCAACGGTGTATAGCTGCAGTGGGCGGGTGGTTAAAGTACGAAACGAATACATAGTCGGATTAACTGATTGCTAGAGTAATTTTTGAGGGAGAGACTCTAGCGACGGGACTCTTGTGGCACTCTGATCAGTGAGCTAGATGGCCGGCATGAAGAGATTTACGAGCTTCCACTTGTCGGCGAGTAGTGAATTTGGAGTACATTTGGGTTTGCTAATTACTAGACCACATGGGAGTCATTTTGAGAAACTACCTTTGATGATATCGCTCTCGGTGGGAGTTGAATTTCTTGAGTTACTTGAGTTACTTCAGCATTTGGTCTGGAAGTATGTCAAAATCCGACGGCTTATGGGTAGGCAATGGGGAGCAACCGATCATTTTTTGCTTGTTCATAGTTTTGAAAGGTATCCCTATCTTTCAATCAGACAGTTGTAACTTCATTGACAGCTTTACTGTCTAGACGGGGCTTGTTTTTCGATGGAAAATAAACAGACTTGTTTATGGAAGGTGTGTGAGGAATTAATTTGCAATTGATTCGAAATGAGAAAGGACTTAAACAATAGACGATACTTTCTGACTTTCCTGACTTCGGTGGCAATTCCAAAAACGACCTTACACTGATGAAGTTAGATTATGTAATCACTAAACTGTGAATATGTATGAGTTGTCAACATAGTCAACGTACGGCCCCTACCATAGATTAAAAGGTCGTGAGGAACCTCCGTTTTTTTTCTTGCAGCAACCATGATTGTGATATAAACGTATCTGTGTCCGGATGTTAATGCGTAGATGTTCGCTGTTTACATTTCAATACTTGTGAAAACGCTACTGACATCATCTGCTTTCTTCCGATAATGTCAACATTATCGGCGTATGCGAGTAATTGGACGAACTTTTGAATGATTGTGCTTCCTGTGTGGGCATGTGAGTTTTGCACTATTCTTTCAACAATGATGTTAGAGAAATCGGATGACAGCGCATCGCCTTGTGTAAATCCCGACCTTGACAGAGGAGCATGCATTCTCCATCGTCATCCTGCACAAACGGACGAGTTTGGAAAGGATGCCAAAACCAGTCAATAATCTGTATAGCTCGTCTCTATAGATGCTATCATAAGCGGCCTTAAAACCAAACCAACGAATATGTGCTGCATATCGATTTCGAAGTCATGAGTTTTATCCAAGATCTGCCGTGGTGTGAATATCTGGACGATCGTGGACTTTCCTGACCTAAATCACACGAATGGATTTAGGCGTTAAAACAATACGGCAGAGAGGATCTTGTAGACAACGTAATGAAGACCGATTGATACCAGTGCAGTTGGGGTAGTTTAGAGAATCTCCTTGAGGATCGAACAAACAATGCTGAGATTCCATTCATCGTGCATATTTTCATCCGAAAATATTTTACAGATGAGTTGGTGTATGCTCCTTACCAAGTCATCGCCAGCCGCTTTGAAGAGCTCGACAGTCATGCGGTCCGCTTCAGCAGCTTTGTTGAGCTTAAGCTTAGATATGGCTTTCTATCCACTTCAACTTGGTCGGGTGGACGGAATTCTTGGTCTACATCGTTCAGGTTAAAAGGTTCATTCTGCCTGAAAGCGATGTTTGGTTCTTTATCTAGGTAAATGCTTCTCCCAAATCCTCAGCACCGACTGCGACTCTACTACTATGTTCCGTTGTTCGCCCTTACAGGCTTCGGTTCGGGGCTTGTGTCCATGGCATGTTTGATAAAATTTTTGAATCTCATTCCTGGAATAGCATAATTCGGGTTCCTGAGTCGGGCACTTCTCATGCTCCTTCTTCTGCTTCCTGAGAAACAGGTGTTCGTTTTGCCTCTTCTGCTCGTAGAACTCGTGAGCAGCTTTATTTCTTCTATGCAGCACTGCTTTGAATGCACCTTCCTTAGCTGCATTTGTTTGCCGGCTCTTGTTGCCAAACCAGGGGTTTCGTTGTGGTGGCCGAGTGAAACACAGCACATCAAAGGCTGTATCTGTAATGACTTTTTAGCAATGTAGGGATTAGTCTTCAATGCTTGATGCTGGCGGCATAGAACCTTTTAAGATATTAAGGGAGACTCGATTAGAAAAGGATCTTGCTGTAATCCATCAGTAGTCGACCTTCCCGACAGTATTAGCTTGCATTTGCGATATTCGGGATATCCGCAATAGTACCCTGTTAAGGTAATGTTGACCCTCCGAGACATTCGGATATCCAAAATACTGGGGAGGTGCTCTGCGTCGATCGCAATATGGTCAATCTGGTTGTTAATTGATTGGTTGGGAGTTGTCCACATCCTCTTACGAATATCGAAATGTGTGAAACCGCCTGTTATATACGAAAATGTTTCGCCCCGCCATTAAGTCGATTGTCTGAATCCGTAATCAGAGACGGTGTCAATAAGGATTGCATTCCGACAGTACTACTAAAGATGCCCTCTATTTCTAGCTTTGAACTAAAGTCGCCAAGGACAATTTTAGTGTCATAGCCCGGGCACTATTTGCAGGTTTTGTCCAAGAGCTCGTATAAGCTATCTTTGGTGTTGTCATTATTATCTTAAGTGGGGGCATCTGAGCATACAAGGCTTATGTGGGCAAATATAGCCTTAGTAATGAGTGTTACGAGGCGCTCGTAAAACTCTAGAAACTCAAGACTTCTGGCCCAAGTCTGCTTCTAACAAAAAGTTCGCATCCCAATAGGCGCTGCTGTTACGATTAAAAACAATCGCCATAGTAGATGTCGCAGTTTATCATCCTTTTTTCGTGCGGCCTATTCAATTGCATTTCTCGGATGGCGGTAACATTGTTCGCTTGCATGTGGCCTATTAAGAAACCTAACATTCCACGTGCAGATCCGAAGTTCGTTGTCCTTGTTTCGTTTACAGGGGTTATCAACAGTAGATATATCCATATTCGAGGCTTGTTGTTGTTTCGTAACTCGTCCGGATGGACATCGACTTGGAGATAAAATAGACACAATTGGTGCCTAGAAATATTACCAATCTACGTCACCTTTCAGTACCTACCTCATTTCTACAGCATACAACCATCAGGATAATCAGGAGGCTCCTTGTTTATTGATATTTTAGCATTTGGTGTTTCGATCAGTAAATAAGCCTCATTTTATTGTCTGAGGATTGGTCCGGAAGGCTGAATTTTCCTTTCGTAAGGTGCTCCCCTTTTCTACCTTGGAGTCGACGTCATCTAGCGCGATCTAAAAATGAAACCGGCCTTCTCGTTTATTTATGGGATTAGTGTGTAAAAAGCAACCTTGGCGACATTGTCCTTCCAATTGCTCAAAATGTGGGGCAGTATCCTTCAACTCGTACCTATTTTAATGACAGATAAAGGAAATGCCACGTGATGCGCCTTTGGAGTAGCCTTTTCATTTCCACTGTGTCTTGTGTAGTACTGTGATTGTGATATTAACCTAATAAGTACTATATTTATCGAAAAGGTCATCTAGCTGGATAGACGCACCTACCGCATTAAAGGTTCGGATGTTCCGTCCATTATAACTTTGCTGGGGTCGTCATCAAAAATCGACATTTGGTGGTTTTTAAGTCCAACTCACAACCTTACCTGAGGGAATAGTTCCACTTGCATTTATGTACACTAACCAACACGACTGGTTCAGCTATACAGATACTCCACGAGTGGGCTATGGCGTGATAGGTATTTTTCTGGCTAATCTGAGTTGATGGCACTTGGATATTCTGCTCACTCCAAGTAAAAAAGTGGCAGAGCATATCATCAAACCCTTCAAGCATGTGGATATAGTTATACGCCTAAGCTACAATGTTTATACAAAGAAATATAAAGGTCTAGTTTGGATGTAAAGATATTTTGCTCAATTAAGCCTTAACGGCAATCGTAAATGATTAGTGGAGATGGCTGTGGCTACATAGTGACATGACTCTCTAAATATTCGGTTGAAAGTTGCTTCAATCGGAATTTCAAAATATCAAGGCTATCATCTATCTATCTGATGGAAACTGAAATATGTGTATCTAACCGCAGCTAAGCCACCATTGTGAACTAATCCGATTAGACAGATGGAAGATTTGTACATACATTAACTGGCTTTATATTTTAATTCTTCGTCAACAACCTGTATTTAGGTCAAGATAAAAAAGCCTCCAGCATCTACGTATGCATATTTCGGTTTTTGCTCTTAATTAAGGATTCATACCATGCAGCTCAGTACGCAAACTGACAGCACTGCCCGATGGATACGTCAGCATACGAAAAGTCTTCATCCATCCATCGGCTTCATCATCAAGTTCAGCATGAGCTCATCTGAGTTTTCCCATTAACCGTACCGAGTATTAACCGATAGATACAGATACGAATACAAACTGATATTCAAACTGAAATTCAACTGAAATCCAATTTAAATTCGATAACTGATGACTTTTAAATGTTGACACATGCCCGAGCAGCTACTGACGAAACCGGGATTAATCCCTGGTTTTCAGTTTGTTGACAGAAACGTCTGCGTCTGCATATCCATTATTTTGATCCATTAACTCATGGATTCCATTAAAATAACCACACATCCATCCATCTGTCCACAAAAAATCTGTACAATGACGATCATCAACTATTGGGTAGACGGAAAATTGTATGCCAATTTGAATTGACTTCATTATCGTCAAGCGCCTCTGGTCGATTACGTAAGCTGCTTACGACGACCCTATTTGGTCTAAACGGCTTCAGAGTGCGCCTTTGGTGACTGTCCAGTGTACATTTTTCTGGTGCAGTTAAACCTGCCAGTTTAATGATGCGCGTTCCACATGGCATTGCGTTAGTATTATGAACCACAATGAGGCGAGATCCAACAACATAACTGCCAATCTAGACAAACAAGATGTTAGGATCCGCACTCACATGAGAAATTGTTCCAAGGGTGGACAGGAGACCGCCATGGTGCCATGGCACTCTGCACAGAAATAGGAAGAAACTTGTAAACACCTCCGAAAGTCAACTAAAGCCTCAAATCCGATCTGAATGCATGGCAAACTACTTTCAGTTGTGATACCACTTAAGATTTGCAGCCTAAGATACTGAGATATATACATTGAGATACACTGATATACTGGAAGTCGCTTCGTTGCACACATGGTCATGTGACTGTGGCTATAGCTGTGGCGATTACAGAGCTCCGAAGTGAAAGTGACTAGATTCGATGCACTTTGGAGTCGTGTCGTGTTAGTTAGGAGCAAATAGGATTGCAACGGGACCATGGATATGGATACGACTATAGTGGGAGTGTTTAGTGCTCAATGTTTAGTGGCCCAACTTGAAATGACATAATCCAATGAGGCAAATGGGGCGACAGAATTTTCGGCCCCGTTTATGCCTCCAACAGTTACTTGAAAGTTTTGAAGTGCTGATTGGGGGTGGCGCGGTAACACACGGGGGTTGGTGTTACAGTAACGCAGTAAGGCGCGGTAACTTAGCCTTAGGGTCATTTGGAAAATTCCATTTTTTTTTTTTTTTTTTTTTTCATTCATATACATCTACGAGTATCTGAACGTAGTTGAGAGTATTCGTATTCGTATTTGTATCTTTGGGAAAACGCATTAAAATCGATCATAACTCGAATGAGATTTGACACCCAATTGCCGGAGCATTGCCTTGGATTGGAAAAGTGCGTTCAAAGTTGGAGTACACAATAACGAGACCACAACGACGATGGCGACGGGCGTGGACTATAAATTGAGGACCATTCCAATCAAGAGTCCTGATTAATTATTTTATCAATCTGTTTGGTGTGTGTTTTTGTAGTTGCAAAGGTACGAGTAATATCGGATTACACACCGTGTTGGTGGTGTTGTTATTTTTGCTGGCATGGATGTAGTCACTGCACGAGAAACTAATCCATTAAGTGGATCTGGTGAAATGAGACAGGAATGTCCTCGTTTGGGCGAGTTACATAATTAGGCAATTACTTTAGGTCATTAAAGTTGATAGTTGATTAATTTTTACTTGGCCAAGCTTTCGAATCTGGAGAAGGTGTTGGCCGCATTTTTGCTTCATCAGGAAATCACTTTTTGCCCTAAAAGTTGCTTCATAGAATTGAGGTTTCTTATTGTTGTTTTCATATCTGGCTAGGATTGAAAATCATTTTGAGGGTGTATATGGTTGCACATTTGTCTAATACAATTCAAATGGTCTTTGAGGTTAATTAAGCTTTGAAATAAAGGCCTACATGCATCGATATAAGGCCTATTGAGAATGTATTTTTTTAAAATGAGGAATACCTATCCAAATAAGACTTATTATAAAAGAGGATAGTATTTAATGAATTATTTGCACTATACTAATGTTTCTGACAAGGAATGCCTAGACAAGCTTTCTCAAAACTTTGTTAAGCATTTTATATTGTTTTCTTAAGAGAACGTCTAAAACACTATTCTTTGTACTCAGGAAGTTACAAATACTTATGACTGTTGGCAATGATTCTTAAGATCTTAGCATTTGCCTGGGAAGGCTTTTCCCGTCTTCTGTCGAATTTGTTTTTATGTCGGATTTGAGACTTCAGGTCTTGAGTTGTCACCAGATTGCGTTAGGAATGCAGGTGTTCTATATGTCTGTTTCTTAACTTCACAGGTTATTTCCCCAACATACGTATGGATGAAGCATATTTGGCGAAACATCAACGGAAATAGCTGTTAAATTTTTCAGTGGTGGGCAAGCTATTTATGAAGACCCAAACGTTTGCATTAAAGCCTCTGCTTATCAACTTCTATTCTCTCCTTAAACTTCTGTTTATCAGCACAACGTGGATGAATTCCATATACAGATCAACGGCGACATCCACAGCTCTTGCCAGCTTGAGCTACTTGACTGCACACACTTCTTTAGAGCTACGTAACTTTGTAGCCCATGTCTAAAGGAAGCAGCTCTATGGTTTATTGGGACCCGGTGGCTCTCTTAACATCAGTGAGTATACTGGCGCCGAACCATTTTATCCTTTGGTTTTAATAAGGATCTTACCAGGTTGAGTAGTTCAGAGAAGATCAAGAACCACGGATGCAGACGAATATTACGTTGACGAGCCCAGCAAAATTTTAACGGACAACGAATTACGTTTTTCCCATGAAATGTTAGGACCTTAGCAGACCACGTACTGCCGAATGACTCCTGGAGATCCTAGATAGCTATTAAGCAAATATTACTACTCGTACAATCCAAGAGCTGCGATGGACGGGCAAAAAGCAGATGAAATAATATTGTACGACATCTAATACAACGACTGCTACAAAGAAGCAACACGATATTTATTTGTATATGGACTTACCATTCGAGGGGGGCTTTTATACACAATCTTTAGCGTTCAACATGTAGGCGTACGCCGCATGACAATGCGCATTAAGGCCAAATTCAGAAATATAAGCCTGACTTGCGCTAACCTCCCTACAGAAAATAATGACAGAATCAAAGACGAATTCTATTACTTTCTAAGCCGAAAATTTGCTCAGTGCCGCAGTTGAACAATGGATAAGGAAGCCCTCTTTAAGTGAATCATCGGAATACATAGACTTCATAGCGGATTCCAGTTTTAGAATTTGTAACGAGCCGTATCCTTTAAGTAGCCAACACGCAGTAACCACATCTTAATAACTATAAAGTGACTTGGGTATCCTCGGATTATTAGCTTGTTCCACCTAAGGCATACATATCAACGCACAACGGAGTCAAGTAAGACCATCATAGTTCGACGTTGAAAAGCTGCAATCAAATAGAGACCATTGGAATGTTTGCCTTTTGCGATTCTACAAACCGTAGATGTTGCCCTCTAGAAAAAAAAAACCCGGTTTGAGAAGCAACCAGGTATATTCAGGTAAGCACAAGGCATAAAAAGGTGCGCTGCATCGAACGACCAAATCTTGGTCATATAAAGAGTCTGCGCTGTTTTTTGTCACTAGATGGTGTTAGTGTCCATTTATCTGGAAACACTAATCTGATTGTGTCAAACGAACACGTGTTTGAAAGGTGACATGTCAGGCTACATTTTTTGGAAAGACAGCTGTTTAATTCGTTGCTTGTGTTAAAAGTTATACTGATTTGAATATGAGTGAAATATCTGAAGAAATACGCTATGTGATGCTTTTTTACTATAAAAAAGAGAAAAACGATGTAAAAGATGCACCTCGCACTGGACGGCCTGTCACTGAAAAAATCGATGAAATTTTGCAACTGATGGAGCAAGATCAGCACAAAAGATGTCTGGAGATAGCGGAGGTACTAAACATCAACCGTATGACAGTTTGGAACCATCTAAAACGAGCAGGCTACTCTAAGAAGCTCGATGTTTGGGTGCCACATGAATTAGCGCAAAGAAATTTAATTGATCGAATAACCGTCAGTGAAACACTGCTGAAACGTAACGAATTGGTATTATTTTTGAAAGGATTCATTATGGGCGATGAAAAATGGATTAAATACGAGAATATCCAAGGTAAACGATTATGGTCAAAGGCCGATGACCGACCAGAATCGACTTCAAAGCCCGGATTGACGGTTATGTTGAGTGTGTGCACAACTGTGCACAACTCGACCGTTTAAATGAACCTATCAAGAAAGAGCGACCAGCATTGGCCAACAGAAAGGGAGTTGTCTTCCATCATGACAATGCTAGGCCACACATATCTTTGATGACCCGGAAAATTGACGGAACTTAGTTAGGAAGTTTTGATACATCCACCGTATAGCCCGGACCTTGTACTCTCTGATTACCATTTGTTTCGGTCTTTACAAAACTCTCTTGATGGTAAAAAGAGCCGAGCCGAACCGAAGAGCCCCTGAAAATCCCTTGGCCAAGTTTTTCGCTGATAAGCCACAGAAGAAAAATGGCAAATGCTCACAGATAATATGGTAATAGCCAATAAGTAATTGAAATTGATTTTGAATAAAGAAAAAAATATTTTTTCCAAATTATACCAAAAAACCGCGGATTCTTTTTATATGACCCGTAAAACGAACATGTCAGGGTTTCAAAGTCAGAATGGAAGCCTGCAAAAATGAACATGGACAACTAACAGAGTCACGGCCGATGCTGAAAATGTGGAATATGGGAATTTAGACGCCAGCATCTGAGATGGCTTGCCAAATTAAGCGAATAGAGGCAGCTCTTCTTCTCAGAGTATTCGAGTCTAACCCTGATGAACGGCGCAATACAGCATGACCGCATATAAGGTGGCACACACAATGGAGATTGGATCTCAATATGCGGCCGGCGACAGTGTGTGCCAGCTGGAGAGACTTATTGAGGTTGAGGCCTAGGTTCCTAGTTATATATTTAAAGAAAAGCTTAATACCGGGAATAGGTTGTCACAATTCCGAGTAGCAAATGTGTCAATTGAGTGAAGAGTGGTGAAGAGTAAATAATATGTTTAGAAACCCATTTACTTAAAAAAAAAATGTTGATTCGGTACAGAGTGAACTTGAGCCTCAATAAACGAGCCTACTAATTGCTTCAACTTAAGAATATCAGAAAAGTTTGCGTCCCCTTTTATTAGTTTTCTATACCTAGTGCGAGGACTTTGTCCACTATGTTGATTTGATTGAACAGTGTAACTTTTCGATTTACTTCTGACGATTTGTCACTAGCAGAGTTAATAGCATAGTTAAAGTGATGGTTTGATATATTTTTAGGTTGTGAGGGTCGATCTGAACTTCGTGGGTTTTTTCTAAGATCCGCTAAAGTGTAAATATTTGATAATCAATTAACCAATTCATACTGATAAGGGTTAACCAGGTCGTTGACCAATAATTTCAGATGTTCACACAATACCCCAGATCATATACTTGACTGCATTGTAAAGGAGACTGACGCTTCATTTTATATCGTCTTAGTAGCCGTCGGGTACTGGTCTGTGGTGGCATCAGCATTCGGCTTGCCAGATTCCCCATATGCCTTACTATCTTCCAAAGTATGTTGCGGGCTTCGAAATATCCGGTGTCAGAGCAAGGGCTTGGAGGAATATGGTATTACTGCCATGCAAAAAGAGCATACGATAGGGAAGAATGCACTATCGACACCGACGATTTGCACATACAATGTCTGAACCTTAAACTCAAACAACTGGCTGAGCCAAACAACTTTAATTTCTTTTGTTATTCTATGAATCATTCCAGACTGTTGACTTATTGCCTAATAACATAAAAATGGTTCGGTCGTCGTCCTCACTTCACCGCATTCCAGAGCGATTAAATTTAGAAGTCGACGTACGGCTCGTACTCGCAAACGTGCGGAGGTTGCCGACCTCGTTAATGTACATATAAAGCAAAGAAGCAACGAAAACCAGCAATGATTCCAAGAAATGAACTGGAGGAAGCTGATACTGTTCGTCGCTGGGGCATGTGGAGCTGGGATCGTTTTTTGATGAGTCGCCCGAGCGTGAAGTGGTATAAAATTCTGGATCAGCTGAATTTGTGGTCGCTTTGGAAGGGCGAGACACCGAGGATATACAATAAAACAACAATGGAGACAGTTCGTAATAGGCAGTCGTCAGAAGCGGTCGGTCAGCAGCCTGAAAGTAGAGAAAGTAGAAAGTAGAGAAGTAACTAAATCAAACACATAAGGCTGATTTGGTGGAAAGGATACGTAAGTATCCTATTCTTTACGATAGTAAAGAAATCGCAGAAAGTTAAGACGAGGCATCGAGCCAAACAAAGAAAAAGCCCAGACCAGTCACCGACCCGAAGCAGGGAGATTGGAACAGGACCGGACAACGAAAGTATAAACCACTCAAGCGCCGGAATCAGAATGGCCACCACTATAAGGACATATATCGACGGAAAATAATTTTTGTCTCAGGTGAGACAAGTAAAACAACAACTAGGCGGATTAAGGAGTTTGAAGAAATCGCCACTGTATGTCAGTGGAATGAGATACAGAAAAACTTATATGTATGGAGACTGTTGCGGGGGGCCGCGAAATTGGTAATTGAAGCGAAGTCAGTAATCTGCAGCTGTATAGCGTTGAAATCAACTTTGGAAGAAGAGTTCGAACCGTACGTTCGAAACACGTAGAAAGAGGACCACGGAAAGTCGGCTGGAATACGTGTATTCTATGTAATAATTGGCAAACGAGGGGAACGTGGATGAGGCGTCCTTAGTGGAATACATAAGAAATGGCATCCTCGATGAGGACGGGAGACACATCAGAATTTACATCGGAGGTAAACCGTATGACGCTCTTGTAAACAATGGCATCGATATGTCCATCACTACAAAAGAACATCGAAGGAGCAGATTTAGAGCAACCAGCTATGATGTTGATAGGATTCTGAAATACTCCTTCTGAAATACTCCTTCTGAAATACTCCTTAGGCGCCTGTTTAGCAGAGGTGCAGTTGTTTAGCACGGAAACTCAGTGGATCAGATAGTTGGATTTTAGACAAGGTGCTGGTAGGTAGGGATTTCTTGAGGAACGTCAATCTGTTGTTAAACCGCGAAAAGGTAAAAATCATGGAGAGTAAATCACCAGAGAGAGCCGACGGGAAGAGAACCTGCGACATTGAGGAAAACGACATCGGTAGAATCGGTAGTGGGTAACGAATAGTACAGAGAGCATATCGAAGGTATTGTCATGTCATATTCACCGAGAAATCCAACCAGATCCTTCCGTATATCGCCAAGCGAGGAGGTTAGCACCCAGGGAAAGTAAGGTGATGGGAGAACAAGTTCTGCGGTGTCTTAAGGAGGGCGTAATTCAGAAAAGTTGACCGGAATTTGGTAGCCCAATAGTATTGGTGAGGAAGAAAGGTATCAGTCATAGACGTGGATACTAGGTAGGGTGGCATTGACTGCCAGAATGCAGTTTAAGCAGAAATGCCATTTCTGTGCGATACTGTCTTTAGTTTTATTTTGACAGCTAATTGTTGTTGACGTGTTTGGGATCATGTTGAGTATGGACAAAAACGATTTTCGTTCTCTCATAAAACGGCGAAGGAAACAAAAGAAAAGTTGGAAAAATATTATGGGGCTAATGCTCCGTCAGATTATACTGTCAAATATTGGTTTCAAGAGTTTCGTGGTGGCCGCAACTCCACTACCGATCAAGTCCGCAGCGGTAGGCCCTCCGATGTGGTTACAGAGGACAATGTCAAAAAAATACGTGGAATGGTGTTGGCTGACCGGAAAGTGAAGGTGCGCGAGCTAGCAGATACCACAAAGATTAGTACTGAGCGCACACACAGTACAGCGCCATATTTTGGGCAATATTCTGCATATGAAAAAGTTATCCTGCCACTGGGCGCCGCGCATACTCATTCCTGAACAAAAACACGAACGCGAGAGCACTTCGAAAGAGTGTTTGGACTGTTGATGAAACTTGGACCCACTATTACATACCAGAGAACAAAATGAGTGCCCTGCAATGGACTGAAGCTGGCACGAGTGCTCCGAAGCGCCCGAGGGAGGCTCGATGGGTTGGAAAGGTTATGGCGTCGGTTTTCTGGGATTGTCATGGCATACTCTTCATGGACTACATCGAAAACTGCAAAACCATCAACAGCGAGTATAACTGTACATTATTGGAGAGATTGAAGGCCGAAATCGCTGCAAAACGGCCTCACATGAAGCGAAAAAAAAATTTTGTTTTTGCAAGACAATGCACCGGCGCACAAGAGCATCGCAACTACGTCGAAAATCAATGACTTACGGCTCCAATTGCTGTCGCATCCAGCGTATTCGCCCGCTTTGGCTCCCTCGGACTATTATCTCTTCCCAAACCTCAAAAGATGGCTCATCAATAAAAAATTCAGCTCACGCGAGGAAATCATCGACGCCACGGAGGAGTATTTTGCAGACCTTCCGGAAAATTACTTTTCGGACGGGACCAAGAAGTTAAAAAATCGCTGGAATAAGTGTATCAAACTAAAAGGAGGTTACTTTTCACCCCACCTAAATGCTAAGATAGTCAAGGAACGATACTTGATGACCGTGATAGAGGAAGTATTAGAACAGCTGCATGACGCAAAGGTGTAAGTAATTTCGGATTTAAGAAATTGTTTTTTCCACGTAGACGTTGCAGAGAGCAGTATGAAGTACACCGCCTTCGTGCCTCCGGACAGACAATATCATCTTAGGAAGGTGCCGTTTGAACTTTGTAATTCGACTGCCTCTTTTCAGAGGTTTGTAAATCAAATATTTAGAAAGTTGGTGGTGAATTATTATCTACTCCTGTATATCGACGGTCTCATAAGTTTCGCGAAAAACGAAGAAGAAGCGTTGTAGAAACTCATCGCAGTACTGGTCGTCGAAGGAGAATTTGGTCTCGTCATCAGTTTTTTGAGCAGGTTTGTAGAATTCCTCGAGCACATCGTGTAGAACGAGAACATCAGGCCATCACTGGAGAAGCTAAAAGCAGTGCAGAGATTTCCGACACCAACTAACGTAAGTCACATTCAAAGCTTTTTGGGGCTGATAGGATTCTTTCGCAAGTTCGTTCCGATTAACTTTCAAATTGCCAAGCCACTATTGGATCCTCTGTGCCAATCGGTAAAGTTGCACGTTGAGGAGGAGCAGCGGACTTCTATCGCAACGTTGAAGGAGTGCTTGTGCACGGAGCCAATTTTGAAGCTATTTTATCCATGAATACCAAATACTGCGGTAATTACTACAGAAAACAGAAGAAGACAAGAAGTAAAAAAGGAAAAAATGTTTAGTAGACCATTCAGAAGGTTTGTTCCATATGGAACCACGACTGCGAATTGACTTAGACTATTGAGTTTGCTGATAAACAAAATATCACTGTAGCTTACATACGGTTTCCTCACCGCAATATTCACTAAGGAACATGGCGTTCAAATATTCATAATCAAATTGATCATGTTGCAATCGGTGCAAGACACTCCTTCAGCATTGTAAATGTTCTAACATCCCGAATGGCCATTGAAGGCCATGTCTATAGATATCTTAGATGCCAATATGTCTATAGATATCTTAGATGGTCGTAAAGTATCGAGCCAACAAGACCCAAACAGGATGAATAAAATTTATTAGAAGAGTCACAGTCAGTACCAATGAAATGGAATAACTACTTTTCAACTTCTCTAACAAAAGCCAAGATTTCCATCTACCCCATCAAAATGAAGCAAAGATAGATGGGACCGGATTTCTTACCTGCCGAGATCCTTAAAATAAAAGTAGAGAATTGGTTGAGAGCGCACATCAATCTATTTTTTAAGATTTGCTTGGAGAAAAATATGCCTGATCAAGGGAACTTCAGCATAATTTTTTCAATCCACATGGAAGGAGATCCTAGGGATGATACCTAAGGATTTGGAAATTTCATGTCACTGCAGCGGGGTTTCTGCATTTGGTATTCGTTATTTTTATAGACTTTGGACTGCCCATCAATTTACGGTTAGACAAAAAAAGTCAAAGTACTTCAGAATGTCGCCGTTCAATGGATTCCTCTGCCTTTATCAGTAACTGCTGCGTGGACTATGTCGCTTATTAGCCTCAGAAAAACAAAAAAAAAAAATGAAATGCACATCTGTGGAACTCCACTTTGGAGTTCGATAACGTCTGAGACCTTTCCGTTACAGGTCTACATACCATATATATTGTATATTCAACGAATTAAACCACATCGTTCCGGAAGGCGTTAACGTGATCCACCGAAAAATAATCTCAATTACAGGCTGTTCTACATTAGGACTTCAATCCTGTTGTTCTTTGATCTGGCGCAGGGATATCTTCACTACTTTTCTGGTCGAATTCGGAGGATGAAGGACCATTTGTTCCCAATGGCTTGGTTTTCCAAGAGAATAAAGCTGTAACTTTCTTGACTTTTTCTTAAATACGAGTATAAGGTGAACTGAGCTGGAAAAGTTTCCTGTCAAATTTAAGACTCAGATATTTCGCTGTATCGGAGAAGTCTTAGCAGGTATCATTGGTTGAGACAGGGTCCATGATTCAATCTACAGCGATTCATCGAACGGGTTAATCTGTTCAGATTTTGAGTTGTATGAGTTCTTTAATGATATTTAAATGCTTATCCGAGACGGTTATAGCAACGTCATCCGAGAAGGCAGCCACGCTACTAACACCTACTTCCAGAAGGTGTGAGGGGTCACCGCCTTGGTGTACCTCCGCTGACATATCTTTTAGCAGAAACTCCACCCAGTTTGAAGTTAATTGTCCTGCCATTTATCATACGACCGATTAACTCCCCATGCGAGCCATTTACACTCAGAGTTGACAGCGCAACCGTGATTGCGGATGTTTCGACGTTAATAAAGGCACATTCTATGCCCAGTATACAATTGTGTACTCTCTGTTATGTAGTGATCGTTCGATGAGGCTAGTCAGTGACCTTTACAGTAGGCATGTTGAGCCATAGATATGAATTAGTCGTTCTATAGTTTTCAGAAGGAAGGATGATAGGCTTATAGGTCTAAGATTCTTTGGGACAACAGCTCTTCTTTTGTAATCAGTCTAAGATTGATTGGTTGCAGCTGCAGTTTTCATGTTAAAGTTGTTACTGGTCGTGAAAAGGGAGCTACCTGGAAAGTGAATGTTAAGTAGCAGATTGAGTGATTTCTCATCTGACGTCGTCTGAGAGCCGTCGGTTTTTCTCCAGTCTGGTAACGGTTATGTCGGAGTCGCTGAGGTTGAGAAGTTTCACTAATATACAAATTCTAACCTGACCTTTGTCTCTTGTATACAGCGGAACTTATTCAGGTGTCATACGTCCACGAAACACGTTAACTACATTCCGTGGTTCCTGGATTAGGATAATGTATTCTGCGAGTTTGAATAGACGCAGAATGAATACAGCCGAGGCCTTTTTGGAATGGCGGAGGTTAATCTGGAGAAATTGTAACATCATTATACCAGAACATCGATCTACCAGAGAAGACTTCTACACGGTATTGTTTGAAGAGCTTATCTCATCATCTGATCATACAGAATCTTTTCTTAATACGTTGTCGGTTTCCATTTCTGACAGAATATCAGAGGAGGAGACCGATAGCACAGTTGTCGCCTCGGATAAATTTGAAGCATCACTATCCATTTCAGGAAAGGATATCTGTGCTCGAAGATCTGAGACTGAATTTGGTAATTCGGTTAAAGGAAGCAATGGGTAATTTGTCTTTAAGGAGGCTGTTAGCCCACTGTGTTCTACTCTTTATATCCGGAATGGATCCGAAGGTTTTGATAATGCGTAAAGCATTTCTGCGTTTGAAATAGAGTGCCTAGGATGCGGTTTACCGACGCGGCTGAGCATCGATATCTCCTTTGAGGAAGAATTTTAGAAGCAGCATGAAGACCGTGACCTACCACAAACTTCCTGCTGCTTGGGGTTGAGAAAGTGGCGGGACCATGGCTTGCCACAGTTTTACCACTCGTTGGTGGTAAAGTCACCATTTTACCGTCCGGTATTTAAGGATTACCGGTCTGGGGTTATTTTTGTTACCATCTGGTGAAAGATTCTTATAAAAAATCGCTCAATATCCTTCGCAACATCCAACATAGTTCCAGATTATTTGTACCGACTACACTGCTTTCGATATGATTGCTACGGTGCTGGGCTCAACTTCTAAGGGATGTATGTTATGTTAAGGGATGTGATATCGAGAGGTCCTATAAAAAATCTTCCATTCCTAGAATTTTGGATCTGAAAGTGCGTGTGACTTAGTGAGCAATTTTCTCCATTAATAACATAATACAGAGACTTTCGAGTGGTTGTAACCAGCGGTATTGTGTACATTCATTCGTATCCGGAGGTGCTTTCTGTCTTGTAAACTCACAGTGCGTTCTTAGATACATGCAGGGTCTTTGCAGCAAAGTATCTGCCGTGAGTATAAAAAACAAATCGTCGTCATGTGCTTCATGATAATGGGGGTCTAACATCTGGTTGGATGCTGCATATACACCCTGACTGACTCGAACTGCAACCAACTTCAGACTGATATAATTTCGAAACCGTTCATAACTGCGAGCTCAAGTGACACGTGACAGATAATTAATTACTTACAAGACTTTTAAACGTTCTGCGTATCAGTTGTGTTGAAAAATTTTTATCGGCAATGAAATTCGAACGTGATAGTGTAATTGCTTTATATTTGGCTGGAAAACCACAAGTAGCTATCTTTAGAGCACTCCAGCACTTCAACGTGAATAAATCATTTGTTTCTCGAACCATAGCTCGTTACCGTGACACTGGCAGCGTTGCAAAACGCCATGGAGGTGGTCATAAAAAAACAGCAACATCGGCAGAAATGATTCGGAAAGTGAAGGCTCGAATTGAGCGAAATCCGCGTCGAAGTGGAAGAAAAATGGCTTGTGAGCTCAACATATCATCGGAAAGCATGCAACACATACTGAAAAATGAGCTTGAAGTTCCAAAAAGCACACGATCATACACCGCAACAGAAAAAAGTTAGAGTCGAAAGAGCGAACGAGTTGCTACGCTTGCACGAAAGTGGTGAGTTACCGAATTTGGTTTTTTCCGATGAGTCGCTATTTGTTATAGAGCAATATGTCAACAAACAAAATGACCGATTCTACTTGCCAGAGTAGTCCTTCGAAAATTTACACCTTCGGACGGCCACCAGAAAGCAGGCAGCACCGACGGTGATGGTTTGGTCCGCCATAACCGCCATGGTCGCTCTCCGCTCGTATTTTTGAACCGTGGCATCAAAATAAATGCGATCGTATACGGTGGAACTGTCCTAGAGACAGTATTGAAGCCTTGGGCAAACAATCAATTCGGTCGGAGACCGTGGACATTTCAACAGGACTCGGCACCGTCTCACAAAGCGCGCGTCAACCAAGATTGGTTAAAAACAATGTTCCACCCTTCATTTCTTCGACACAATGGATTGCAAATTCTCCGGATACAAATCCATTGGATTTCTCTGTCTAGGGTATTTTGAAGGCGAAGGTTGGCACTGAAAAATACTAAAGTTTGGACCAGCTCAAACAAGCACTTCGCGGGAATGGGCCAAAATACCTCAGCGCCACTTGCGTGCAGCGTGCGATGCTTTCTTCGGTCGTCTCAAGGCTATTATTCGTGCCAAAGGTGGACATATTGAGAACTACTGATACAATTTGAAAATTGATATATTTTCCAACAGTTTTTGCTTTGGCAGAATTAAATTTATCAAAAATTAAAAAAAATTTTAAAAAGTTGCAGTTCGAGTCAGTCACCCTGTAGATTATAAATATATGATTCTCGGGTCTCAAGAACTCTCAAAAGGAGTTCTCAAAGCAGGATTTATTGTTAGAGGTTACCTTATTTTCTATATTTCAGTGATTAATCCACTGACTTAAATTCTCTCTTGGAGGTGGACCTGAGTCTTCCCAGCTCATCCTAAGAAAATAAAGAAAGAACCTGACAGTGTAGTCATGTAGTCATGTCATCCGATTTGGAAAAGGCATTTGGTAGAGTTATGATGGTAACGGTTATAAAGCAGCTGCATAAAATATAACTCATCAACAGTAAGTTTGGATAAGGGGACGCCTCAAGGGTCTCCTCTTTCAGTTGTTTTGTACAGTGCTTACATTGACTCTCTTATATGTAGTCGAACTCACCCAAACTCGATATCGTTGGAGTATACGCTGATAACATTTACGTTGTAAGTTAAGTTATCCAGGTAAAGGACACTTTAGAAAAAAACTGATTTGACAACCTATAATTGGGCTCAAGAAAGGGGTGCAATTATTCTTCCATCAAAAACAAAAGCACTGCATCTTTGCAGAAAAATAAAATGCACTCGCAATCAACTTGTTCTTCGGGGTACAACTTTTTGCGGGAATTTGAAATTAGACATCCATATTAAGAATTTAGTCAACCGACCAAAACGACGAAACAACGTATTGAAAATGATATGCTCAAACCGAAAAAGACCACATTTTGAAAACGTAACGTAGCTATCAACGAATGTTTTCGAACAGCGTCAGAAACCTTAAGAGCCACAAAGGTTGAAGCTCTTAGACTAGAAGCAGCGTATGAATCATTCGAAAATTTAGGGAAAAGAAAGGCTGTTAACTTAACTTAACATGACAGATTCAACACATTTCTTGTTCAAGGATGCTAAAGAAGCAAAAATCCCATAGAAATAATTCCGTTTCAGCTCTTAGTAAAATAGTATCACTTTTATCTCCTCAAAGCACTTGTTCATCGGATATCCCCATGAAAACAGATATTCCACCCTCTTGGAAAAGAAACTTGATAAAAACTAAACTCGCTAACTTTAAGAAGGAAAATACCCCGGATAAAACATTTCGAATGCTTCATGAAGAAATGGTCAGTACTATCGATGCTGATAGAATATTCTACACAGATGGTTCACATAAGAAACATAACTGGTGCTCATATGCAGTCATTTAACTACAACAAAATACACAGACATCCACTATTCACCAAGGACTTTTACCACAATCTGCTGAACTAGCAGCAACCTATACAGGTATTTCTGTTGCTCAAAATCGCACTGGTCGATCTCTAATTTTTACGGATAATCTGAGTATTCTCATGGGCCTTAAAAACGGGATGAATAAATGTCCTTCTTTGGATCTCATCAGAAGTTGTTTGTACTTAAACAAAACCATCATCCTTGCATGGATACCTGTACACTGTGGAATCAGGGGAAATGATGCCGCAGACCTAGCCGCAAAAACTCCTTCCAACTATCCACTAATTGTCGAGTCACACAATTTTTATCAAATTACACGAAAAATATTTTTACACCAGCAAAGGAAAGTCCTGCGAAAACATTATCCTGCGTATTCCCTGACTCCGTACAATCAAGCACTTAACAGAAAAGACTGCATAAAGCTCCTGCGAATCAGAGTTGGAAAAGCCCTCTTCAATTCTCAGCATTATTATAATGGTGAATCTCAGGAGGAGTCTACGAACTGTCGAACGGTTCTCTTCGTTTGGTATATTTTGGTTAAATGTCCTCTCTCTCGACGAATTGATGAATCTTCAGATAATATCGCCAAGGAACTAGCCAAAATCTTAAGCCCGTCAGACAAAAAGTCACTCCAACTTATAAAAGATGTCACATCTGCCCACCATAACATCCTTTAATAATGTACAAAAATGTAAACAATAGTAACATAAATTTTTGCGACAATTATTTTCAACTAAAAGACGGCATCATATGGCCTGGCTGCCCAGATGTCTTTTGTAAATTAATTTATAAATTTATTTTGTAAATTTCTTCTTAGAGTAAATAAATGAAATAAAGGCACAAAATACTCTCAAGCAAGTGCAATATACTATAATTATTAGTGTAATTCTTGAACTGACTAACTATTGTATTTGTTAAGGCCTATTTGTTGGCAGGGCAACCTTATTATACCACTTCGTCTACGACGAGTCGCCTGTTACTGAAACTAACTAGTATGTTATTTATCTGCTACAATAATAGCTACCGGAGCCAGATATCTTCAGATCCGAAATGTTGTATATCTTCAATTAACGTAATAAATAAACGCCGATCTTCTTTGGTTGCTTCGACCAGCACTCCCCTACGCTGACATCAAACTTCAATTATGAACGGAAATTCCATCGCCAGGCGTTATGATGAAAAATTTCCAATTAGCGACTATGTCGCACATCTTCGCAACCTTAGAGTTGGATAATTGTAACGAGTTTGCCCAGCGCATTCGTATTTCTTCGTCCATTTGGCGTGCACGATCCTCTGGTCCATCTAATAGCGAACAAAGATTTCCATCATGGCGCATCACCTAGAGCAATGGGCTGGCTACTCTGCACGGCACACATGTGTTTCTGTTTCTGTTTCTGTTTCTGTTTCTGTTTCTATTTCTATTTCCACGGCTCGATCTCGTCCGTCTATTTTTGGTGCCATAAAGCGATTTATTATTGATGCCGAAAGCTAAACAGTTTGCACCTCGAATTCAACTGATACTCACATACTGAGCAGCCGAATGACATCCAAGGTGGCTGTAGTGGCACATAGCATGCCATTGCATCCAATCTACACACTCTCCTTCTGTCTCACTGTCATCAATATTATTATGGCTGCTCAAGAGGTTTTCCGGCACGGCAACATGAGTTGCAATTATAATTCACTTTAAATCCAACACGATTTCAACGATCCAGCGATCCATCGACTTACCGATCTACCAATACACTGAATCACTGATACACCGATCTGCCACCCTCGCCTTTAAAATTTGTTTCATCTGACGTATGTGAGGCTGCGCAGTTGCCTTATTGTGCGACTCCTTCAAGTGGCGATCACCGATCGAATATCGAGCGTCTCGGTCGGTCGTCTGGTGTCTAGCGTCTAGAAGTTTGTTCGAGATGGCTTGCACGACACTCTGGAACAATCCGTGCGGATAGTTCTGGATTACAGCTTCGTCTATGCATTCGTAATCATGGGAACTCTCCGAGTGATTATCATTCAACTCACGATCGATTAATTCCATAAGTTTCGCTGCAGCGTAGTCTATTCATGATCATCAATCTTTTGCACTGATTGCTATATTGCCTATGGGCTGCAGTATTACTGCCTGCTGTTGTATTAGTAGAGAAGCTGTGACTCGTTCTGGCTAGATTCTGCACAATAAATTGGAAATAACATCGGCAGCTACATTGCACGAGAGAGGAGTATGCGTTCCGCATGATGCCTTACCGCGAAGTAAAGCATTTCATTGTGCAAGACTCTCTCGGGTGCCGCAATGAGTAGACTCGTTTGGCCAAGTCACAACCATGTTGGTCAGGCTGTTGGAGTCGCAGACTCGAATAGACTACATGGAGCTTCCTCATCACCCATAATCCAGGTTAGGCTATGCCTAAGAGGGTTTTTGGTTTTTCTTTAATTAATTAAGAACCGATCGGTCGATGGTGGTTGCTTAGTTAGATGGTTGGTTGGTTAGCTGGTTATTCAGTGGTGTCGAGGGGATATTTCTCCATTTTTCCTCTCTTGTCTGAATTCATGTCCTTAGTGGGCGCAATGAAGTGTCATGGGATTTGATGGCGCGATTGCGTTAGACAACAGCAATAGTAACAGCAGCAGCAGTGTATGGTATTCAATTAACAGTTGCACGTATACATGGCAGAAATTAGGAAGAATTTGTATCGAAAAGGAAATAGAAGACGCAATTATGTATAACGACATTGTCGTATATAGTGTTGGCGGACAATCTTGGAATAGCGAGCGTCTAGAGGGTGATTATGCCATGCAGACGTAGACTTGCTGAGCTGGAATGAAGATACGTTCATCAGTTTAATTGTAGAGAAATCCGTCGAATACGTGTCGAATGATGTCAAAAGTAATGAGCTGTCGTTACTTTTGTAGATTGAGCATACCCATTCTATATTGGTTTACCAATTCACTCGCAGTTCTTCTCCCTTTGGAGTAGCAAGACGAATAGGTATAGGTGTATCCTTTGCCAATAACGCTTCGCACACGCAATCATGAAATTTCAAATTCGCAATCATAATTTACGTAATGATCCTTACAGACGTTAAGAACGTAATTTACGTCAATTAGTGTAGGGTGCCGGAACAATTGCCTTCACTATTGGACGAAAGACCATAGACGAAGAAGACGAATCTTCCTGTAGACGCGTAATGCTAAATTATCCTTTGGCCAATCCAGCCATCCACCATTTCGCAATGGAAAATGTGTAAAGATGTAAAGAGCACCAAAATGCCTTTGCGATCGTCCGGTTTTACTTCGTTTCGACGACGATGAATACAATGGCAGAGCTGTGCTTGGTTCTAAGACTCGGTCGTCCGATCATCCTTTGCACCAAGCAACTTGGCTCAAAAAATGACACAAAGTGCTGGGCGATTATTGACGGTGCTTATTAGAAGCGATCATTCCCGCGATCACCACTCCCCGATCCGCACGATCTGCGGATAATCTCGAGGAAGTGACTTCGCATATTGATGGGGTACACTGAGTTGGGATTGCTGAGCGGCAGATTGGTGGCAGATGCCCTGCCATTAGGGTAAAGTGTTTGTTTGGATTCCAAGTACACCGAGCGCATTCAGAGGTGATTATTGCGGCGATGAAGTGCAGAGGTGAGATTTATGGGAACGAATTTGTAAGCGAATTCTCCATACACATATGTGGTGTGCTGTGCTATGGTGTGGCTGGTGATGATGGTGAAATTTTTCACGCGCGTACCTCGATTCAACCGCAATTTGGTTTTGTGTTATCGTGTGTACGAGTATGAGTACGAATACTTGAGGTGCTCACCTTGATCTTCACGTGCACTCAATAAAATTCGCGCGCAATCGATTAAATGAAATTGCCCCGACCGATGAAGAAAATTACATGGCATAGGTCGATTCCCGTAGCGGGGGAGGAAGCGTTCACGGTATACTCTGTTTATCGTTCCCATATGAGAATGATCGTCCTGTATGGTAGGTAGCCAGCGATGGGATTGCGTGTGATTCTTTTGTTTGTTATTCGAATCAGTGATGAGGAGGGCTGTGGCAGCGTAATTTATTTTGAATAAACAATTTTAACAAGAGTGATTTATGTTAGTTTAATATATGATATTTTATGTAATCTTTTTTCTCATTTTAGGTGAGTTTCACACATAAATCTGGATGGACAAAGGTGGTAAGTGGTATCCTATGTTATTGGCGAATTAATTTTTTTTTTTTTTTTCGAAGCCGAAGTCTGTTATGCAAATAAGGGAAAATGTATTTAAATTATCTGATACCGCGCATTTAGCTGTTGCACCACTTTCTTTTAAAGAAAGCAATATCTGCTTTAATGAAATCCGGTTATTGTGCAATTAATTTTTACAGAACGGCATTATTATCATTATTGTACGAGTCGAAGTCAAGCAGCAGGACACGGAGCTAAGAAATGCTTTCATCAAGGTTTTTAAAGTATTTACGGGGCAGAGAAAGTTATTATCACGTGGAATCAACGGTCGCAAGAAAAATGTTTAATTTTGAACGAAATACCTGGTGATCCCCTCAAATGAGCTTCTCGGATAGGGGCTAAAAAAATCAGAATACATGGTCCATTTTTTTTTTTACAAAACTAAGCAAAGTTCAGGAGCTACAACAATGTTTCGAAACCTTCATCTGAAATGTTTAATACCCTGAACAGATATCGTGCAGCTAAATAACGAACAGAGGCCTTAGACTGCAAAAGAGCAGATAAAGTCATCCGACAAGAACAATGGGATATGAACTAGTTTTATCCTTGTGGCGAGCATTAAGTATCAGCGATTCCATATTTTTGTTTTTTTGCTGATTAAGTTGCTATAGCGTTCTAAGGTCAATTCCATTCGCCTCTATAATATCCTGCACCGTTCTCACATAAGATTTTTTGTTTGAGTTCCTGTTTGACATAATTTGTAGACGTCAATTTGTGTGACTGCAGTGGTCACGAAATTATTCAAAACTTTGATTGTCGTTCTAATTTCTACTTTTGCCCAGTGGTCCTTCCATCTTTCGAGATAGTCCTCGTCCAATATAAGTAGGAAATCACCTAGTTGCCTGTGCGGCTAAATCGTTAATGTGATTACGCCTTCCATGTACTAAACTAAGCTGTACTTCTTTTCTTTTCACATGGTACTGGGCTTCACGTTCAGAGCTTTGAATTTTGAATTGACGATGTTGGAATTTGAATCGAGTGGGAATTTTGTTTTCTCTAACCCTCAAAGATAAACGTCTGACCTCAAGAATTTTTCGTCTACAGTTGTTATTGTTGGTGGTTGTTTCCGATCCTAAGCCGAAATTATCCCTGAATTATTGGCGCTCTGTAGGTTCTCGAAGTCTGTCAATGTTTTTCTTGTGAAAACTAATCATTGTAACGGGGGTGAATGTAGAATGAAAGTTCACTTAAGCTGCTCTAAGATGTTGATCGGCTTTCATTATATTGTATGTACTCGTATGTTCTCTCCTATTTCAAAGCCATACATTATGTCTTCAATACCTAGGCGATTGGTATGGAAGCAATGAACTAACCGCACGTTGTCGTTCGAACGAAATAGCAGTGCAGCCCATCAAAAACGTATTGTTTCCACATCGCATGTTGCCACAAGTTTAACGTGGCAATTGAATGACCGTATAAATTACCTTTCTAACTCTCAGTCGAAGTTTCGACCTGCATGTGACACACAAACGCCCTGTGACACATGGGTTCTTTTTCGATATTTAAAAAACCAGCATCGTTCAAAAAATTTCTACTTTTACAAATCGATATCAAGAGTTATAGAAATGGTATGTGAATAAATTAAAAAAAAAATAAACATTGAGATACTTGTACATATAAATTTGCAAAAAACAAAAAAAAAAAAAAAAAACCTTAAATAAGCTTTGCCAGTGTTTTCAAGATAGGGCTTTTCGTGGTTAGAGCAGCTTGCCTTTAATTGAGTAACTACCAAAAGAGTAAGACCTAAAACACTGCTATCTTTACCGATATCACAGCTAC
The DNA here is from genome assembly GCA_907269105.1 of Volucella inanis. Classification (NCBI taxonomy): domain Eukaryota; kingdom Metazoa; phylum Arthropoda; class Insecta; order Diptera; family Syrphidae; genus Volucella; species Volucella inanis. The sequence continues at coordinate 203,157,756 of OU026153.1, read as the reverse complement.
AATTAATTAAGTTACTCTCATACATCCAGTTTGTATGTTATAGAGCACGGGCAGTAACTAAGTATATGTAACAACTGATAGCGGGTTGTCGGTATAAATTTGGTTGGTATGCTGTTTCCTATTTTTGTAAGGGCAATAGGAACAATTCGATTCGGTAAACCAACTCCGAATTTTTACTTTGTGTTTGTGTTTTTTTATAATGACTCGGGAATTTATAGTGGACATATGTAGCCAATATTCGCGGGCTAAAAAGTAATCACATTTCTACATACGTTCACGCATACCAGGTGTTTTGGAAACACAGGTAGATCCCCGCCCACACTTCTCAAAGCACTCTAATCTGAGCTACCTGGCTACGAACTAGTACCATTATTCATTTCACCATTTACGTGAGTAGTGATGTAACTGATCGAACTCCACCACAATGTAGTCCCTCTTCCAATCCGAAATGAAATCTGGCGAAAGTAAGATAGTTACACTCGATATTTCTAAGCCATTTGACAGAGTTTGGCACCAGGTTCTTTTGTCGAAAATGCGTTCATTTAGAATTAGTGAATCTCTCCTTCAGTAGATTTGGAACTACCTTTCTTAACGTTCAATTCAAGTTTTCTTGTATGGTTTCAAGTGTGATATCCACAAAATAAAGGCTGGTGTGGCCCAGTGCTCTGTTCTGTCTCCGACACTCTTTTTAAACTTCATTGATGATATCTTGTCTGCTACTTCTAATCCAATATTTTGCTTTCCTGACGACTCTCTGCTTTTCATATAAGCTCCCGGTCTCACATCCACGTTCTTTGACTGTGGAACGAGAATGACAGCGTATGCTAAGCTAAGTAAATTCCAATGTAAACAGCATCACGAATTGGGGAACCACTAACACTAGCACAATGCTGTCTGCTCTCATTAAGGCGAAATTTAAACACCGAGCTCTTGTCCATGAACGGCACTTCCAACTTACGTTGGAATGACCACATATTCGGTGTCGTCAAAAATGCTGCGAAATGTCTAGGATCTCTCAAGCGATTTAAGAAATACTGTAACCTTTCCAATATAGCCTTAATAGATAAAAAATTTATTCACCTGCAATTGGAGTACAATTCCAACATCTAGCACTCTAGCACCTGCTAGATAGGATTTAAAACCGTGCGATAAAATTTATAGGTGATAATATTATCACTCAGACAATGGACATCCTTGAACACCGACGTAATGTCTCGTGTCTCACTCCGTTTTATCGCCATTTCCTCAACCAGTGCTCCATTGAAATCACCTGTAGAATTCCGCCCCTTCAAACTTTTAACCGTAACACCCGTCTCGCTATGAATGCTCTTTAATATACCCTTAAGTCCACTTTCAGACGTTCTCTAAAAATTCGTCCCTTAAAGCGCATAACTCGCTTATGGAATGCCCTGCCTAGCTCTTTACTTCTTAGTCATTATAACCTTCAAACATTTAAAACCAACGTTCGTCGGTACCTCTCTTTACATCCTCCCAGATTTTCCTTCGCCCGCGCTACGTACAAGTATTATATTTAGCAGGTCAAGCTAAAATATTGCAAGGTAAATTGCAAAGGAAACGTCTAGGTTCGGCAGTGAGGGTGTGGGGCATTCGGTTCAAATAGCTATGGTACAGAGATTAACAAAGTTATTGGGTATATATTTTAATTCGTGCGGTTTTTTTTTCAAAATTTGAATTTTTCTTTAAGAAAAACATGTACAATAGTAATATTCAAAGTATTGTCCCTCTGACTTTTTCCCATCTTTCTGGCAATTTGTGGATCCCATCCCAAAAGAACTGCGCCGGCTTGGCAGCCAAGAATGAATCAAGCCAATTTTTGATATTCTGCTCTGATGTGAACCGTATTTCAGTGAGGGCGTTCTGCATCGACCGGCAAGGTCCCATCCACTGTTTTCCAAATAGTTCTTAACCGGAATAGCAACGTAAGGCCGAGCGTTGTCATGATGGAAAATTATTGCCTCGTGTCTGGTCGCATATTCCGGGCGTTTTTCGGCTACTGGCCTCTTCAAACGGATTAATTGTGCTCGGTAGCGTTGTCCATTGATGGTTTCACCCGGTTTTAGCAGCTCATAATACAGCACACCCATCTGATCCCACCAAATACAGAGCATTACCTTCGCGCCCTGGATATTTGGCTTTGCCGTTTATTTGGCTGGTTAGCCGGGTTTCACATTTGATTTTTTGCGCTTGGGGTTGTCGCAATGGATTCATTTTTCATCACCAGTAACAATGCAAAAGTGACTTCCTTTTGTGGCGTTACAGCAGCAATTCGGACATGCAAGACCGCCTTTCGACGTCTCTCGGCTTGAGCTCATGTGGAACCCAATTTCCTTGCTTTTGAATATATCCAGCAGGTTTTAAACGTTTTGAAATGTCTGCTTGAGTGATACCCAAAGATTCTGCGATCTCTTCGAGTTTGGCAACAATCTTCATAGAGTAATGCTTCCAGTTCTTCATCTTCAAACTTTTTTAGCTGCCCAGGACGTTCATCGTCTTCCAAGCCAAAATCAACACTTTTAAATCGTGCAAACCACTTTCGGCGCATGTTCACAATAAACTTCGACCAAAATACGATGACTTTCGGGAGAAGTTTTCAGTAATGAAGAAGAACTCCCGGCAAAAACACTTTTTCAGGCACAAAGTTCGACATATTTGAGTGAAAAAAAATTATTGGTGCTTACGCTTCAAATGAATGACATATACTGAAATGACGTACAATGGCAGTAGCTTTCCAATGGATTAATACCAATGGAATAATACAAAATTCGCCATCTCTTAGCAAACCGCACGAATTAAGTTCAATAATAAGATTCAATAATAGAACTCGATATAGACAGAGTGGTAGCAAAAGAAATTGGCATTGGAACGTGATCTGGAAGCTTATTTCTTTTATTGCGAAGTGAGGGTAACGTTTTACCTCCCCCGCTATGGGAAGTGGTACGGATTTTAAAAAAGCAATTAAAAATTCCTGTGTGAAAGAATGCAAGAACATTGTTAATCCTAAGGCAAGATTTATTATAAGGAAAGCTGAAGTTGTCATAAGTAATAAGGTTATTTAGCTTACCGTAATTTATTCTATGAAAGTAGAAGCTATATGAGTGTTCGTAGGGAAAAGTTTTTGGAAGATTTCGAGGGCTGTTTGATGAATACGCAGATTAGAAATGACAACGCAACTGTTTTAGGTTTTGACAATCTATTTTTTAATATAATATTCTTTCAACTCGAAACACTTCTCCCAGCGGTGCTGCAACTTTTTTAACCACTCCATATAGTACGACTTTTGTTGGCCTACAAAATACTCCTCCGCGGCGGCAATGACTTCCTCGTTCGACTCGTATTTCTTGGGGGATGGGGAAGCAATTCATAGTGCAATTCGGCCAATTTAGCTGTGGCGACTGCGGAGGATGAGCTGGTGCGTTATCATTATGGAAGAGCACCTATTTTCTTCGCCAAATGTGATTGTTCTTTCTTCAAATTGGCGTTGATTTGGCCCAATAAATCGACGTAGTATACTCCTGTGATTGTTTTTTCCTTCTCTAAATAGTGGATGTTGATCATACCTCACGCGTCCCAAAAAAAATGTGGCCATTACCTTTCCGGCCGAAGACAGGGTCTCCGCTTTCTTTGGAGAACGGGGTAAAACCCATTGTTTCGATTGTTCTTTAGCCTCTGATGTATACAAATGAATCCATGTCTCATCGACGGTCACGAAACGACGCAGACACTTCTCTGGATTTCGAATAAACAGTGCCAAGCACGTCTTTGAAGTGGTCTTACGATTGCGCTTGTTCTCCTGTTTGAGCAAACGCGGCGTCCATCGCGCGGGCAGATTTCTCATGCCCAAAATCTCGTGCAGGATATGGCTTACGCGTTCAGTTAAGATGCCTGCTATCTCAGCTAACTCGCGAATTTTAAGTGGCTGACCGCCACTAAAAGATCATGGATTTTGTCCACAGTTTCCTCTGTGGTAACCGTATTTGGACCACCTGAGCGCGGTTCATCAAAACCGACCTGCGGGCACAGAGAAACTCTGCGAACCAAAGGTAAAGGGTTGGACGGGTAGGTGAATGCATCCCATTTATAGCGTCGAGAACCTCACAGGTTTTGCCATTAAAAATAAAATTCGGATCACTGAGCAATATTGCTCTTTTTCAATGATCGATGTTTTGAAAAAGATGCCAAAACAAAACTAAGCATCGGATTGTCACCAAATTTTGACAGGCTCGGTCCAATTTTCCAATCCGGGTACTCATCAAAAAGCCCTCGTATTGTATGAAAAAGTGAGTGGCTTTGTAGACATTGGAGTTATCAGTATCAGTTGTGAAAACAAGATCAAGTTGTGTGCCAATACAGTTGGTGATACCACTTAATTGATATAGGCCAGATACTGTAAGAGAGTCAATTTCTTTTTCAGAAGTAGCATTAATGGCCGTAAAGATAGGTTGATCAGGCTTAGCAGGTAAAAGTCTGGCAGGTTAAAATCAAAGGTCAGTAGTAAATATATAATCAATCAGCTAGCTGGTATCCGTGGATTGGTTAAAAAGACGGATGTACTAGGTGTACCGGTATGAGCGTTTTTTTGTGAAAATAAAACACTAATTTTTAATGGGAAAGTAAAACATTTTATTCAAAATATTGGTCATTGATAGCTACGCATTTTTCTCATCTTTCAGGCAATTAATGGATTCCACACCAATAAAACTGTTCGTCTTTTGAAGCAAACCAAAAAGTCACCCAATTTTCGACTTCCTCGTAGAATTCGAAGTGCTGCTCAGCTAATGCGTGCCCCATCAATGAAAACGAATGGTAGTTGGAAGGAGCCAAGTCTGGTGAATACGGCGGGTTGGGTAACAGCTCCCAGCTAAGTGTTTTGGTTGTATCCTGAACCAGTTTGGCTTTATGTGCAGGTGCATTGTCATGGAGCAAAATTACCTTGCTGTATCTTTTGGCCCATTCTGGTCGTTTTTCGATCAATGCATGTTTCAAATTGATCATTTGTTGTCGGTATTACGGGTTCACCAGGTTTTAGGAGCTCGTGATACACCACACCTTTCTGGTCCCATCAGACACACAGCATTGTCTTCTTGCTGAATGCAAGATTTTTTACGATTTTTTCGATGCAAAAACGTGTCTTTGAAGCAAAGTTTCACAAGTGGATTTTCGGTTTTCCATCTGTCTTTCATACAATTCATGTGGCACCCATTTTCCAGACTTTTGGATCTTTCCCATAGCTTCTAAACGGTCAGAAATTGTTTATTATGCAACATTTACCATTTCTGCTATTTGTTTCTGACTCAAAGTGTCATCTTCTTTCAATATTGTTTGCAATTCGGCGTCTTCAAACTTTTTTGGTGGTCCTCCACGTTCTTGATTTCTCACATCAAAATCGTTGACTCTAAAACCGTTGAAACCATCTTTTGCATCTTGCTTCTGATAGAGCATGCCTCGAGAAGCATTCAATGCGACTCTGAAGCACTTTTCTTCAAATGAAAACAAAAAATTCAACAGATTAAAAGATTGCGCTTTGAGATAAGAACTCTGACGCAAAGTAGGATGCAGAAAATTTTGAATTTTAAAATGTATCGCCAACAGAACTTCGCGGTCATATAAATTTTCCTTTTTATTTTGACCATCGTTACGGTCTTTAGTAAATAATTTGCTATTTTGAATGTCAGTCAATAAATTGGACTCTATTACGACGAAAACGTCAGTTGTAAGGTAGAACCTGAGTCCTCTTACGTTTTGACAGTAAGCGGAAAGACATTTGAGTTTGCAAATAATTAATTTATAAAAAGGAGTCCTTAAATAAAGGTATAGCTCAGTTCATTACGGACGTTTTACAAGCCTTGATACTTTCGTTTAATGCCAGTAATCATGAATCGAGGGCAAGTTAAAAGTCATTTTTGTGATTCATGGGATTACAAGGTTTATTGTCACTTTTGGGTTCTTTTTTTTAACTTCATCAACGTTAGACAAGTGTTTCTTATTCGCCTTCACTGCTATAGCATAAATTTTCTAAACCCCTATTAAGGTCATCGTACTTGGATGGCTGACTAAGTATCTGTGTTCATTATCCGATGTACGAGAGGAAATTGATTCAGTAACATACTTTATCGCCAGCATAATATGTGATAGAGATATGTTTTCACATTCGTCACAAAGAAACGAAAACACGTTTACTTAGGCCAATGCAAAGAGTGTGAAACGAATTTCTACACAAACAATTGCATGATATTAAATCAACAAAGGTATCGGACACACATTTTGAATTACTTCATAGTTTTGATGTAGAGCAGTTAAGAAATAAATGTGGGTCAGTCAAAAAACGATACCAAAAACTCGCAAATGAACAGGTAAGTGCGTAATAACCAAGAGGAACATCTCTCTGAAACGGTTAGGGGATATCGGGTAATCAAATTCGAGGATCATTTCTCCAAGGACTTCTTTAATGAATGCGTTGCTAACGTTACCAATGCATGGGATGGCTCGATGTTTAAACTTATCCCAGCTAATGATATCCCAAGGAGACTCATGTTCCGTATTTGGCTGCCCAATATGAAGATATTTGGGAGAAGGTTTCTAAATGAAGAATGCTCTTAAGCTCCATAATCCAGCTTCTGCAATGGGCAGTCATTAAGGCATAGGAATCTCATAAGGATAATACATCCTTCTTTCCTCATCAACCACTCTAAGTGTGCCTCCGATAACCTGTGTGCTTTCCTAAGGGAAGAAAATGTTGATATTGGCAGTACCCAGGAGCCTTGGCTTTAAGACCTGTGTCGTCGGGTATCGATATCGAGCGTGCATACTCGATAAGAAACATATTAAAGCTTTTTTTATGTCCCAACATAAGCTCAAACGGTTTAATAGCTGTTAAACTGAAGTTTCATGAGAAACCAATACCGCCATAACAAACAAGAACAACCTTCTAAGTTCAAGTTCAAGGGAAGGCAATGGACGTTGCATACAAAGTCTTGTGTCCAGTTAAACGTAGTCAAAGAAAACCCTTCTCACATCGTCGAATGAATATCTTTATAATCTCGAGCAGATTAACACAACTTGCAACAGCCTTACAAGGACTTTTTTAGTCTGCATAAGAAAGGCATCGAGGAAGCAATCAAAACATTCCAACACTTCCTTTCTAAGACGGTCAGATAAAGTTGGCGGAATCCTGTTGGCACACCCTGGAAGAAAATACATTTTTTCGAATACAGTGATACTAGTACAGAGCCCGTGAGGTCTCGACAGGTACATCCCACGAGACCCACGATCCCACCTGCATCCCACGGCAATATCAGTGCAATTACCTCCGAGAAAAAAATTCCTGAGGTATTAACAGCTTTTCTCCGTTTAGGTCCCTGAGCCCTGACAGTATACTACCTGGCTTGACTAGCGACAATCTTCAGAAGCTAATACTGAACAAGGTAGCCTACACTTGAAGACGTGCTCGAGTGGTGTTTATATCGAAGGTAGGTAGTTTAACCTCCTTTATATTTAGTTAAAACCTTAGAGCATGTCCTAGACATTAACATGAAGCATTCTAGAAAAATCATCGATATCCATATCATAGCACGCCTATCTCAAGGTAGAATCCACGGAGTAATCGATAACTCCATATACTACAAAGAATATATCCAAGCCTCCTTCCTAGACATAGAGAGAGCCTTTAATAACGTACACACTGAAGCTATACACAAATCTCTGATCAAGCTGGGCATAGAGAAATTTATTAGCCAATGGGTAGTGTTTATGCTCAGAACAAGAATTATTCAGGAACCATTAGAAAACAGTCACTCAACCAAATTCACCCTAAGAGGAACGTCACAGGCTGGCATTATTTTTCATCTACCCTGGCTTAAGGTAAGGAACATAATTCTGCAAGACTAGACAGAGAACGGGCCAAGTTGATTGCGTATACGAATGACGTGGTGTCAGAGAAGTTTCTTTCCATGATAAGTGAAATCATGGATGTAGCTCCAGACAATGTAAACACATGTGCTGCCAGTTGTGACTTTGTTGTCCAAGGACTGATGTTATTCACTACCAAAAAAAAAAAAAACCTGATTTTACTCTTTCTTATCTTATCGTTCACACTATCATTCTTGAACCAAAATTAAATTGGAAGCAAAACATCAAACAGAGGGTAAGGAATGCATACGTCGCCTTCTATACATTTAGAAAGAAGTGAGGACTTCAACCAAAGATGACCTTATGGATGCACTCAGCCGTAGTATGTCCGATTCTCACTCATAGGTCAGTATTATGTTGGTGTTGAGCAAAAGTTGCAACCTAACGAAATTAAAAAGGCTGCAAAGAATAGCCAGTATAGGCACCTCGGGGGCATTGAAGTCGGCCACAACGAATGGCATTACACACAAAAAAATACTGCAATATTAAGTGCCATTAGACTGAAACAATCTGGGTGTTGGACTGCATGGCCTTACGGCCACAGCAACACTCTGAACTCGTTACCAAATGGCATGGTCACGTTTCCAATAGACTACATCACACCCGAACTGAACTTAAAAAAAACAAAAAAAACGTTCACGTAGGATTCAGTGGAGAAAAGGCGAAGCAATAAAAAAAAAACTTCGACACAATCATCTACACCGACGAATCCAAGATGAACTACGATGTGGGGGCCGGTGTCTACTCATCGGTGTCACTGAAAATATCAATATAATACCACTCGCTTGATTTTTCCAGCGTTTTCCGTTCCGAACTACTGGTAGTCCGAGACTGTCACTGGCGTGACAAAACAAAATATTGCTATCCTCATAGATAGCCAAATCGCTATCAAAGTTATCGATTCGGCTACCATATCTTCCAAACTGGTGCAGGAGTGATGGAACGAGCGTTCCCGCGTGGGCGCATTCTTTAGGGTCACACTTTTCAGGGTTCCAGGGCACAGTGGCATTAAAAGAAATGAGCGCGCAGATGAACTAGCCACGAAGGGCTCAGCTCTGCATGGCTCACTCGCAGCAAGGGTCGGCATCCCGCTGGGAGCAGTTAAAAGACAAATCCACTTACAATATCTGCAGAAGACCAACATCCAATTGAGGTTGCGCCATATAAAGGAAGATATTATAGCCAATCTACCATTAGAATAGAACAAAAGACCTACTAAACAGAACCCTCGCGGATATCGCCCAAATCACGGCGACAATCACGGGGTATTTTTCGATTGGAGACCATGCGGCCGAACTAGTTATCCCTTAAAGACCCCATTGATGCAGTGGCGGGAATAGATATGTTTTTTTTTTTTTTTTGCGGCATTAGCAAGAGCTATAACGTGCGCACTGAACTTGCGGTTGAACATTTCTGATTGTGGTTTAAACCCAAAGTCGCGGGAATGGTCTTGACCCAATGTAGAGTTGCACGATTCTGGGTGCTGTGAACCTAAGCGCAGTTTTAGGTCGGCCTCGACTCTTACCAAGGGTGGAACTTTTTGCCTCCAACATTAGTTCCGCTTTGGTATCAAAGGAATGACGGTGAGCGATGGCAATGTGTATCCTTGCTTCCATGGATGTATGGGCATCCCGTAAAATTAGGCCTTCAAGGCAGGAGTTCACGTTAAACACAAGAGACGTTTTGTGGTGAGCGGGATATCACTTAAACTTTGGATCTAAATTCAATTCATCTCTTCACCACCGATAGAAGCAAAACCAAAACTCGACACGTTTGTTGTGTATATAATTTGAATATCTCTTTCTGGCTACTGTACAGGTATAGAGCCAAGTCAAGACTCTAAACTCATCATCATTTACCTTAAAATCAACTTCTCTAGGTAAAGATTTGTCTTCTACGCAGATGATTTACCTATCATTTTCGGGTGCTGATTTTACAATTCTGCCCGATATTGCGAGGCCTTAGTATGATCGTTGATATTTACTTCAATTGAACCCCTTTAGCAAGACTACTCTCAAATAAGAAAAGTTTTAGGCACTCCAGATGCGACAGATTGAGCCTAATATCGAGCTAGGCGTTTGCAATAGGCATCACAGAATAACATTTGAAATGTCGACATGCTAAGGAGTTGAAGCTCTTTTTTCTTCTGACTTTGACAGAAAGTATAGAGACAAATATCTGGAGCAACTTCCACGATCTTGTCTTGGGGTTGTTTACACGTGTGCTGCTAGAAACATATCTGGAACAGAAGTTGAGATCAGTGAATCAAAATCAGGCTTTTGAGTACCTTGAACCCAGACTCAAACCTACACGAGTACACACCATCCCACGTGTTTTTGGGCTATTATAATTTTGACGTACTTACTTACTTACTAAATCTGAGTGGACCATGGCTGATGTCCTCTTCCACTTTTGCGAGTAACCAACGACCAGGTTTTTCTTTACCGCGTTGTCTCTACGGAGACGTAGAATCACGTACAGGGGCGTTAATAGCCATTCGCTCCATATCCTTTATCCCCTTTTTGGTGTTCAGGTATATGTCACACTTTTTAAAAATTGTGTCCCTGATGTTGGCTTGAACCTTCTGCAGGCAGAATTTTCTCAACTATGAAGTTGAAGAAAAAACATGACATCACCTTGTACTCGTATAAGTCCTTTTTAAATATCAAAGCCATCGGTGAGATTGCTTTCGACATTTATGACAGCCAAACTAGACATGGATGGTTCGGTTCATCTTTATAAATGCTGTCTTAAATTCTATAAAGAAGTGGTGGGCATCGATTCGGATTTCTTGGATTTTCTATACAATTTACTGTAGTGTGAAGATTTGGTCAACATGTATGGTAAGGCATGCCAGTCGTAAGAGACGACTAAAATCCACTGGGCCGAATTAAGGTGTTAAGCGACCTGAGCCAGAATCGACCAGGTTGGGGGCCCAGTATAAAAATAGCTCAATCTCTAACGGAGCATCCGGATACTTGGCGACCTCCGGATCAGCCAGCCTTATCTGTCTAAAGCGGATCTCTGGACAGACGGACTACCCTTTCTCCGCTACTCGTGGGAACTAAAATAAGTTCAAATAATATTCAAAATAATACAAATATTAACCAGGACCCCTTTAAAAAATGCTTAAGGGTCACGATATCTCCAGCACTCGGATCACTAGGAAAATCATGCGAAAGCAAAGACCAAACACAGTCGGTAGCTCAGGGCAATAGCATTACACCAAATAAGCTACAAAATCTCGAACGCGAAAATTCTGATCTCCGCGCCAGACTCCAAAATATGGAATTGATTTGTGCCGAACTAAAAAAGCAACTAGATGCCATTAAGCCGCAATCTAAATCTAAGTCTGAGTCTGTTTCGCTACTTGACCGCCCCGAAAACTCGAGTTTTCACACGGACGAAGAAGAGCTGGTTCGCGAAACGGACTGGATACCTAAAAAAAAGGCAGGTAAGAAGCGCAAAGCTACTTCCCCGCCTGATATTGAACAAACAAAGAAGCAAGCAAGCTTTAACACTGCTGAGGTCGATAAGGCAACAAAGCAACCCAAACAAAGACCGCTGCCGCCAATAAACGTTTTTAGAATCTCGGACTACAACAAGTTGCACATAATCCTGAAATCACTGTGCTCAACCGATTATAAAGTAAGATCTCGCAATAATGATACATGGACTATTAATGTCCTTAATCCTTAAATTTAAAATTAAATTCCGAGAAGATTCGAGAACATATGGCATACCTACGAAAATAAAACGGAAAGACCCATACGCGTTGTAGCTAGAGGATTGCACCCCTCTTGCCTTAAAGAAAACATCGTAAATTACCTTAAAAATAAAGATTTTAAGATAATCGACGCAGTTAATATACTTGCGCAAAAACAGCGCTATGTTGAAATCGAGAGGACGACCTCAAGACGCAGTCTTCCCCTCTTTAGGCTAACTTTCGACAAAACCGAAAGCCTAGAAAGAATTTATGCCATAAATTCAATTTTGGGACTTGTCAAAATTGAACCTCCGCGGAAACACTCTAGGCTGATTCCCTAATGTACATGTTGCCAGGGATTCAGCCATACTCAGGCCTACTGCCAGAAGGAACCTCGCTGTAAAAAATGCGCTGGCAAACATCTGACTCGTGAGTGCAATGCCGCGAAAGAGTCCTCAGCGATATGCATTAACTGCAAGGGAAAACATCCAGCTAATTATCGAGGCTGCGAAGTCGCGAAGGAGTTGCAAAAGCTACGAGATCAATCAAAAGCGAAGCCTTTGAAAAACGCAGGGACAGCTAGAATGAGAAATAACAACAGCGGTCCTTCTCCAAAGCCTTTAAAAAAGGTAATGGTGACAAACGCTAAAATCACAAATAACAACAACGACAAAAATAACAACGCGCAAGTGGAAAGTGGAAAAACTTACGCGCAAATAGCGGCGTGAGTTATTATGACTAACTGTACATCACCGGATCCTGCCTCAAATGTGTTATCAGTAATTCTCGAGAGACTTGAAGAACAGACTAAAATAAATAAGATAATAGTCGAACGGCTTCTTAAGTTCGAAGCCAATTTCTGTAACTAATTATGGCAAAGAAGCTCAATATACCGTGGAATGCCAACGGGCTACAGAAAAGGCTTGATGAACTAAATATTTTAATGCAGGAAAAAGAAATTGACATATGTTTAATTTCTACAACTCACCTGGCAACAGAATCGCGTGTGGAACTAAAAGGTTACCGCGACTACCACGCTCATCATCCATCGGGAAACGCAAGAGGCGGGTCATCCCTATTCATAAGAGACTGCATTGAACATACTTTGGAAGCAATAATTGAACTTGACAAATTCCAAATGACCGTGGTGCGCGCTAAAAATAAAAATCACTCTTTTAATATATCCTCAATCTATTGCCAATCGCGCTGCAAAATAGAAAAACAAGAATTTATTGACCTATTCAACTCTCTTGGACCAATCTTCATTATTGGTGGCAACTTTAACGCGAGCCCCTTTTGGGGCTCAAGATATATCTCTCAAAAAGGCAAAACTCTTAAACCCTGTAGGCTGGTATGGAATGTGGTTGCTATTTTTACTCAACAGGCAAGCCGACATATTGGCCCTCGGATGTCGCCAAAACACTCGATCTAATAGACTTCTTTATCGGAAAAGGAGTAAACGCTAGTTACGTCAAAGTTAAAGAAGGCTTCGATCTTTCCTCCGATCATTCTCCAGTTATCCTCTCATTGTGCGAATCCTTGGTTAAGAAACAAAGACCACCCAGATTAACTAACAGCAAAACTCACTGGGAAGATTTCCGAATAGACGTTGTCGACAATACTGAGTTGAAAGTAGCACTTAGAACGCAGTATCAACTTGAAAAAGAAGTTGAACATTTTGTTGAAGTCATACAGCGAATCGAACAAAGTTCCCAAAGTCGGCATAAGATATCCACCGGAAATCAGAAAAATTATAAGGAAGAAACGAAGAACGCGGAAAAAGTGGCATGAAACCCGGGCACCACAAGATAAAACGTCCTTCAATAGGCTCTGCAACTTGTTGAAAAAATCGATCAAGGACTTCAATAATCAAGGTATTAATAACTACCTTGAAAGACTCACAGCGACAAAGGATACCAACTACTCCATATGGAGAGCCGTTAAAAGTGTTCGAAAGCCCCAAATACACGTGGCGCCAATAAGAAGAAACCAGGATGACTGGGCGAAAGAAGATAAGGAAAAAGCTAATGTTTTCGCCGACCATCTTGCAGAAACGTTTAAAACATTCGATGGGGGGGGGGGGGGGGGGGGGTGCTTCCTGAGAATGTCAATACGCTAGACGTGTCAATACGGCTAGATTTACGGAACTTAGACAAGTTATAGACACTCTTAAGCCCAATAAATCCCCGGGATATGACTTAATAACGGGAGAGATACTTAAAGCGTTGCCGAAAAAAGGTTTGCTAAAGCTGCTCTATCTTAGTGGAAAGTCGCCGTAGTTATTATGGTTCCGAAACCCGGTAAACCGCTGACTGAAGTCAAGTCATATAGACCAATATCGCTTCTTCCGATTACATCGAAGGTCTTCGAGCGAATCCTTCTTAATCGTCTTAAACCAATTACCGACACAAATTCCCTCTTGCCTGATCATCAATTTGGCTTTAGAAGTCAACACTCTACAGTTGACCAAGTGCATCGAATAACCGATGTAATTGAACGAGCAATCGAGTGTAAGTTAGTCTGTTCAAGCGCATTCCTTGAAGTTGCGCAAGCCTTTGATAAGATATAGCACGAAGGCCTAAAATATAAACTCCGACAAGCCCTACCCCAGCAATTGTCTTGTATTTTAGGTTCATATCTGGAAGACCGACTCTTCCGTGTGAGACACGGAAACGAATAAAGGCGGGAGTACCGCAAGGAAGTGTACTTGGCCCTCTGCTATATTAGCTTTTTACCCGCGATATACCGCAAACGGACGACACTGTCCTAGCCACATTTGCTGATGACACTGCCATTTTGGCAACTGCCAAAACAGTCGAAGAAGCAATTGCCAAGTTGCAACGTGCCCTTACACAGATTAACAATTGGAAAAAGACTTGTCGAATCGCGCATAATGAAAACAAGTCTGTCCACGTGAACTTCACTCTCAAGAAAATTGAGAATCCACCGGTGTTTATTAACGCAGTACGAATTCTATGACACTCGACGCTAAACTTAAATGGAGAGCACACGTCAAGAAAAAACGTGAAGAGCTTGAAATCAAATATAGAGATATTTACTGGCTTATTGGAAAGTATTCCAAGCTTAGCTTAGAGAATAAACTGCTGTTATACAAGCAAGTGCTAAGACCGATCTGGACATATGGTGTACAACTTTGGGGTTGTACTAAAACTAGTAACATTAATGTATTACAGACATTCCAAAACAAAGTTTTTCGAGGTATTGTTAATGCGCCGTGGTACATTAGAAACGATGATATCCACAGAGACCTAGGAGTCGAAAACGTTCAGAACGTAATTAAAATGTTCAACAGATCCTCGACGAGACAAATTTATTGCGCCGTCTGAAAAGGACTAAGCCTCTCTATCTAGCGCGGTGATTAGCAGCGCGTAATTTTTCTAAAGTACACAGGAATTTTCAATGGAAAATCGCCTGCAGGATATCTTATAAAAACAAAATAAAATGCGATAGAAGAACTGCTTATTCAGTGTGAACTCAGTCGAGGTTTGCATAAGGGAGGTGTTTTTTAGTGAGTAAGAATCTCACACTACTATAGGCTCTGGGCCTATAGTGTCTATGAAAATTTCTCACCTTCCCAATGGAAAAAAAAAAAAAAAAAAATTGGTCAACTGTGCACTTGCTAGGCCTAAGTCCCTGCTAATAGGGGCCATTAAGTTCATTGTCAAATTGCTTAAGCCGTTTGCACATTATGGTAGACGAGATCTTGAGTCATGTCTTTGTTAATAGCTCAGAGGACATGCCATTCGATCTAGCAGCCTCGTTATATGTCAGGGATTTTGTTTTTCTTCGTCCTTGATTGATTGTGACTCTGATAAGAAGTCTTCCTGTTCATCTCTATAGCAGACTTCTGCACCTTGTTCCTAGATCTATCCATTTCCTCGAGCTGATGCTTCTCATGTTATTTTTTTCCTCGTGCTCTTTCCGTTTTTGTAGCGTCTGAGATATCCTTATGTTGTTCACTCGGAATGTTCGGGTACCTATACTGCTGAAGGTGTGCTTTGCATCGAATGTAACATGGCGAATTTGGTGACTATTTTATAATTTAGTGCCTATCATGCTCCTTTGTGGATATAGAGATTAGGAAGCCGCCAGTGATATTGTTAAAAAACGCTTAATCAAGTACTGAAGGCTTGATCCTTCTTGCCTTAGTCTAATTCGCCACCAAATAGATACTGCTTCTGTTCGCTTTAGCAGTCACCGACATATATCTCCCTTTTTCAGCACTTTCTGAATGGTGTTGAAAGCAGCTGTTTAGAGTCTGTTTAGAGTCTAAACATTTTAAATATGTGCAAATCGTGATCGTCAACAGTGAATCCGTCCTAATTCAAAGTTGTTTGCTGGTTCGCAATAATAGAACTTTTAAGTGCACAGGTAGATAACCCCAAGCAATACCCCACAATCTGAAACTAGGCCCTTTTTAGGGCATCCAAAATGACTGCATATTTTAAAGTCTAGTCCCAAAAATCCTTATTGAGATCGGCTCCAAACATGTTTCTAACATAAGAAATCTGCCGAGCCGACTTTGCCGTTAAGGTTTAGTTATTTCCAACACTACATTAAGTTCTGCTACTTTCTTCTTGCTCAAAACTCGCATTAATAAATCTGGCCCGAGAAGCACAAGTGATTATCATTAGAGTACTGTGTATCTACAAGTTGACCTCGCTTAGTATATACCTTAATGATACCCACCCAGCAGCCCAATATTTACCAAAAAAATTTACATAAATTCAATCTGACTTTTAGACCAAGTTTTCCTGTCTAAGAGTATATGGATACCACTCTGGGCTTGTATATAGACCTCTATACAAGGCTAGTCAAACATTCTAGGACTTGATCTTTGGGTCTCAATTCGAGAAGTATCAGCTTTTCAAAGCGTTGGTCATTTAAATGAACCAGGCCAGGTGAAGTATATAAAGTACGTTATCTGTTTTACGTGACTTCGTTCTAAAATCACAGAAGTACATAGTTTCCTTCTTGATGAGCCTTTACAGTAGTTGATATTGCACCATATATCACCCTTTCACATCCAGTTAACGGCGATATTTCATCGACACAGGAACCGTGCATGCATTCCAATTCTCTCTCCTTGTCAATTTGATGTATCCTTTTGTCGAAAAGCAATTAATAAAAATTATTGCAAATTTATTCTCCCATTTTCGACATGTTCCATTCCAAATTCAGGTCATTCTCGACTTCTAATGATCCGCTTATCCGCCACTAAAACACTTTCGCGAAATCGTATCTCAAACAGAGTCTCTCCTCGAATATTTCTATGCAAAGTGTCAGTTCTCATTATGTTGAAATAGATTCAGGAGCCACTTTCAACATGTTTCTTCCTCCATAAGATTGCGGCTTATCCATACTCGTATATTTGTACGAAAAAAGGCAAAAATTATTTACAGTTACCCGTTTTCCAATGCCACAACGACATTTATCTGATTAATATTCCTAGCCTAATGCCACACCGATTTTATACTTCATAACTGCGATTGTTAGACCAATTTCAGTCCATAAGGAGGGCATCTCTCCTAAGGAGCCCCCTCAAATGAAGCCTCTCTATATGTAGTAACCTTCCTCTAGAAATAGTCCTCTTCCCTATAAATTGGTTGACGGCAATCCGCAACGGTGGATTCTTCGCGCCAGTTATATGTCTTTGGCATGTGCAGAGATTTACTGGCATGGAACCGTGATTAAATTTGCACCGAATTCACCATCACCACCATCATACTCGTAGTAGAGTCACTGGGATTTATTGCCCACAAAGACCAAGTGGTGATCTATGTAGAGCCTGTAGAGAAGTAAGACGGGGTTGATTTAACTCGGGATTGTCAGCTTAACCAGCAAACCACGAAGCTAACAACTGCGCCTTTTATTTCTTTAAATAGCCACACAATGCATAATTGTGCATTGTGCAACTATTTTTGCGATTTGCCGGTTTTTTCGGTTAGATTCGCGGGAGAGATCGTATTTTTTTTTTTTTTTTGCTTTTCATTTTTGTCCTCTGTTATTTTGGATTGTAGCTTAAGAGTGTCATGGCGGCGGACTATAGTCCGGTATCTATTATACTCCTAGCTCTGCGGTACTTTTACTCCATGGCGGACAGATGTGGCTACGATGACTACGTACGTATTGATCGTTTTCTTGTTCCTTCTTTCGCTATGGAGTCCACAACCATACCACCTGGCCGAAAAGGTATCTTAAAGATACACTCACTCACTGTGTATAATATCTCGGTAACTGGCCGAGAGGTGATCGGTGTGGCCGGTGCTGGTTGAAATTTATTGCTCTGTGATATAGATCGCGCTGCGGTTATATGTGCAACTTCGGAATTGTATCCTCAGTGGGGTAGATGGTGGGGAATAAGATTTTCTGTTGCTCTGATTCCGGGTTACGCCTTTGGCATGTGAGGTTTAGTTTCAATGGTTTGTCCGAAAAATTGGTATGCTGAGAAAGGGATAAATTTGGACGGAAATTTCAAATGAAATTAGACGCTTGGCGAAAGATGTGAGGATATTGGGTAGATTAACCACAAAATTGGGACAAATCGTAAAAGCTTGTGTGGTCTTGTCCATACAAAAAAAAAGGATGAAGTAGCTTTGATTTATGGATCATGGGGGATTCGATCGAATTCTTGAAATGCGTCTGAGATTTTCATTGAATTGGTATTGGTCTTGTTGTTAATCCCTTGATGGTGAGAATTTCAAAAATGTGTGAGAAAGATATGCCCTTGTCGAATTGTGTGGGTATCTCGGGAATTTTCAACAAAACACGGTTAAGGGAGATCCAGTTTAGTGAACACACACAGGTTTGTCCTTGAAAATTAACCCAAAGATGGTTGAAGGTTGTAGAAAAGTTCTCTAAAATTACACAAAAAAGTTTGAGTACAGGGTATTGGTCTACGAATTGTTGCTTATTTTTATAGATGATTATCCTTTTTTGTCCGAATGAATTTCAAGCTTTTGTGACTCTACACCTATCTGGAGATACCGTTTTACCCATAAAAAGTCGTTGTTTGATGTGCTCTATGGGTTGGTGAAATTATAAGTTCATAACTCCATGATCTTCAATCGAATGATGTTAATGAAGATGGACTGTGGCTGTTGACCTCTGAATTGGGTTCCAATTATGATTTAACACCTTTCGATTATATTCTGTGAGAAAATGTAGAGGCTCTAGTTTAGGCAGATTTTAATAACGATATACGGCAAACACTCCATCTAAAATCGGTTACTATTCCATAGTCCATAAGACACACACATAATTCCTATCTGTATCTTCGGGTGCTCGACATACAAAAACATCTAAACAGACATGAATGAGCATACTATATACTGTCTACAATGTCGTATATGACATTGATCATTGCCGCCTCTGTTGACTTTGAATTCGTTCGAAGGTATTCCTTCAAAGATAGTAGGGTACGTTAGACGTACATCTCCAAAACATTGACAAGAGCTCTATCTACCCATCGTACAGGAGGAGGAATTTATCTAACGAGGAGACTGACATAAAACCATAAAACCAACGAAAAACCTATGATGCCTTTGTACCGATGCTCTAACAACAGAGATATGTTCCGCAAAGCAACTTTTGATTCAATCTATCGACACAAAAATAGACGAGTGTCGGTACTAAACGCAGACAGTTTACTGGCAAATACATGTTACTCGGTGGTCATGACACTAAGTTCATCGATCAAAAACTTCCAAATATGAATAAAAGAGAATTATAGGGCTTCAGTAAATTTTCATTGGAACAAAAAATTGGGGCAACCCAAATATGTTTCCGGCAAGAAATCAAAGTGACTTTTCCTATCTAAAGATTGCCCGAACTACAAACGTTCAAGAGAAGCGCGACCTGAAAAATCGAGTTCTTTTATGCAATGTCTAACTTCAAAATGATATGGAGAACTCAGAATTCATTGAACTCAATGATGAAAATAATAAATAAATAATTTTAATGCCCTTTAAGACCAACGTTTCTCTCCATTGTACTCATTTTGAATTTTCCCCCGAGCCTGTAAAAGGTCGCTGACTAAGAACCACCCAGATAAGGATATAAAATAGGTCATCCAGCTCATCAAAACAGTAACCTTAAAGAGTTCTCATTTTTCTGTCGGCGTGGTAATGTCGAAAGGTTCAGTAGATATGAAAACCAATGACAAACTGTGCAGTAAAAATGCCACAAAAGGAATGTGTATTCTTACCAATAGGCTCTTTCTTTTTCTCTTGTCGTAGTTCGGCCCTTGCGTATATTTCTATATTAGACCAGATACCAGTCCGAAGTGAACCTGGTCTTAACTAACTCTCCAGTAAGCCTACCTCCAGTTGCACACTTCATGTCGGTTGAGTTCCCCTTCTACTTAAGAAAGAACCTTTATTTCGATTTTCATATAATATCTTCGGTCATATAAAAAGTCTCTGTGGTTTTTGGTATATTTTTGAAAAAAAAAAAAAAAAAATGTTTTTTTATTCAAAATCAATTTAAATTATGTACATATTGGCCATTATTATCTATGACCTTTTGCCATTTTCCGAGTAGCTTCATAATTCCAACGGTGTAAAACTTCTGTGGCTTATCAGTGAAAAACTTGGTAAAGTGATTCTAAGCGGCTCTCAGGTCGGCCAATTTTTTACCATCAAGAGAGTTTTGCAAAGACCGTAACAAATGTTAATCAGAGAGTGCAAGGTCCGGGCTATACGATGAATGCATCAAAACTTTATAATTAAGTTCCGTCAATTTTCCGGTTCATCAAAGATGTGTGTGGCCTAGCATTTTCATGATGGAAGACAACTCCGTTTCTGTTGGCCAATGCTGGTCGATCTTTCTTGATAGGTTCATTGAAATGGTCGAGTTGTGCACAGTAGAGGATCGAATTGATCGTTTCGCCACGTTCTAGCAGCTCATAATAGACACTTCCCTTCCAATCTCACCAAACACTCAACATGACCTTGTTTGGTGTCAATTCAGGCTTTGAAGTCGTTTATGGTCGGTCACCAGCCTTTGACCATGATCGCTTGCGTTTGATGTTCTCGTATTTAATTCATTTTTCATCGCCCGTAAGTAATCGCTTAAAAAATGGTTCCATTTCGTTACGTTTCGGCAGCGTTTCACTGATGGTTTTTCTGTCAAATAAATTTCTTTACGTTAATTCCTGTGACACCAAAGCATCGAGCTTCTTTGAATAGCTTGCTCATTTTAGATGATTACAAACTGTCATACGATTGATGTTTAGTGCTTCCGATCGCTCTAGATAGCTTCTGTGCCGGTCTTCGTCTATCAGTTGCAAAATTTCATCGACTTTTTCGGTGACAGGTCGACCAGTGCGAGGTGCATATTTTACATCGAAATTTCCGGAACGGAATCGAACAAACCACTCCTGGGTCCGGCGTTTACTCACAACATTTTCACCGTAAACTGCATAAATTTTTAGGCATGTTTTTGCAGCGTTTTTCCCTTTTTGATAGTAAAAAAGCATCACATAGCGTATTTCTTCAGGTATTTCACTCATATTCAAATCAGTATAACTTTTAACACGAGCAACGAATTACACAGCTGACCTTTGACACAATTTAGATAAATAGACACCAACACCATCTAGTGACAAAAAACCGCGCAGACTTTTTATATGACCAAATAGCTCCGTTTACAATCGTTCGCTCGGTCACTCAGCATCGATGCCCCAGGTTGTTTTTTGGAAGCAACAAACAAGTGTAAAAGATAATACAAAAGGACGCTTAGTATAATCACACACAAGCAAATAGGTGTACTCTTTACTCGCATAAACAAATGAGAGGAAAGACAAAAAGGAAAAGGTATTTCGATGATAAGTGCATTGTATTGCTGGGTGATCGAGTAGGGTTACAAAATTATAACTCGCGCCACCAAATGTGAGGTCTTCTTCTTCTCCGCCTTGGTACTAAATTGCCTTCTTAGCCAAAAGAAACAGCGATCGGTAAAAGTGATTCTTCATTTTATTCTTGCTAAGGTGTTGTAAGCAGAATTTAAAGCAGAGTGACGGTACACTATAAAGACTATATTCTACGAAATTGTAGGTGCCGACTGTGACCTTCTGTTTAATTTGTCAGAACACAAAATACTAGGTTTTGACGTCATTTTCCTTCAAATCCATTTTTTCTTACATTTTCATTACAAACGAATGCGGCAGTGACAACCCCGCTGTGTTTTCTCAACACTGTCTAAATCATCTGCGTACGCTAGCAATTACATAGATTTTTGAAAGAATTTTTCGGAGCTCACAAGCGAACACTGGAGGCAGAGTATTTCAAGTAAGATGCTTAAGAAGTCACATGACAGCGGGTCATCTTGTCTAAGAATTTTTTTTGACATCAAGAGTCCTGGTTAGGTCGTTAAAGACGAGCCTTCTCAATCGTCATTCTACACAGATGGATGAGCTAGGCAGGAATGCTTAAACTAAAAATTCTGTACTCGTATATAGCTCGTCTCTTTAAATGCTCTCATTGTGATGAAAAAATTGTGGGTATCACTTTAATTGGTAGGATTTGTAGGATTCCAGTTTAGATATAGCTGTCATTACCTCGTTTTGGTCAGGTGGACGGAAGTTTTGGCTATCATCGTTTAAGTTAAATGGTGTATTCGAAGGCATTCGAAGGTCGGGCAGCCTGCAGGAAAGGTCTTTCCATATTATCAGCACCGACTGTGACTCTATTGAAAAGTTTCTCTCTTTATCTCTACAGGCTTCTGTATAGGTCTTCTTGCTTTGAGTCGTTTTTTGTACATGTTGGTACAAGAAGAAGCCGATGTTCTTTCGCGGAGCTTACAAAGCTTGAACGCATTCTTAAACAAACCAAGGATTTCTTGGCGGTGGTCGAGTGAAACTCAGCACATCAGGTGTGGCATCTCCGACGTGTCAATTGCAGCGTTACTACTGGTCTTCGGTAATTAATGCTGGCGGCATACGAGTTGTTGGGAGATTTCGGGATACACTAAGATTTTGGGCATGTGCGATTGCAATTTTTCTACAACACGTTGTATCTTCTCAAACTAATTCTTCTTTATTGTAGTGCTTGGGAAATGCTTATTCCTGGGATACGTGTGGCCTTTTAAGGGGTCCGAATATTTCACGTGCGGATCCGAAGGTCGTTGTTGTAATCAGTAGGGGCGTTGGCATCTCAGGAGTAGAAGGGTCGCCAAGTTTAGGGTCTCACTACGGCTGATTTAGATGAGGGCTGTGATGAGGTACAAGAGCTACAATATTTTCAACATCATGTGGATTACGTTTTATGAGTATTGAAAACGACCTTGGGTGGGTAAAGGATTTTCACTTTAGTGTGCATTTAAATAGGTCATTTTTTTTATAATGTTACTTACATCTCATCTAACCACCTTACTTGAACAGAATCACAACATTTTTCAATACCTCCGAAAGAGGATTCTGAGATAAGTGGCAATGGCACTAAATCTATGTTGCAGACTGTCGATTGACGGGAAAACATTGGTATCATCTACGAACTTTATCATACGGTTTTGCATCTTGTCTGCTTTGACAACAAACAGTATTGTGTTGAAAATTAGAAATAATTTCGGAGACAGAATGGAGCCCTGAGGGACCCCAGTATTTATTTTATGGATTTTATACTTGAAACCACACAAAATGATTTTAATTTATCCGTTGAGAAGAGATTCATCGATCCCCTAATCCACATACTTTCGACAATCAAGTGTCAAATTGGGGTAGATTTTGGTTTCACTTTTCGGTGACAGATGCCATAAAATCATCATTACGATAACCATACTTCTACATATGGTTGAGCAGTTTCCATGTTTTATGAATCGAAGCAACATGAATGCAGTGAATCTCTAAAATCCCTTTATAAGGGACGCATTCGGTGAATGCTGGCACCTTGCCTATTCGGAAAGTTTTCTAAAGACAAGGATTTATGGAAAAGCTTAGGGTTCTTGTCAGCGTGGGATAACATTTCTTTAGAAGAAAGAGAGATAGTATATCGCCAAAAAATTTTTGACCACTTTTAGTACAGGTAGAGGTATGACATAATATGGAAATTTTGAGTTTGTTGCAAGCGGATTTACTTTGTCCAAAAAGCTGACAGTTGGAATGTCATTATAAATCAACATTTGGGTGCAGAATAAAGCTGAATCTCTTAAGTTTTTGTCGAACGATTAAGAATATTATCTAGCTTTGGAAGATTGCATAATGGTTATCTACTCTTTCAGTTTGACCGTATTAGAATTTCATGCGTTTTAGGAAGACGTTGTATGTCTTCACTTCCGGATGTTTAAAGGTTGTCCGTAGAACAAAGATAACTCTTTCGGATAGGTCTCTTAACTCTGAAAAAAAGTTCCTTTACAGATCGAGCACCCCGAGGAATAATTCTAAGCTTCGCAAATTAACCCAAGCCCACAGGCGCTGAGTTATTTAGAATAGATAAATTAATCCCATTAAAAATCCATCATATGATGTTACTAATATTTTGGTACTTTTCTACATATTATGTCAAATAACCGCCGATACCAATCATTTCTCGTCGAAATGAAGCGTCAAAAATTACACTCATCACTTGGTACTAAGGACACTTAGCTTAATATAGTAGATAGCTGAATCTTGGTGCTAACAGAAAGATGCAAGTCGCAACAACTCATCAAATTCCTCTCCTTCTGCCAATCAACATCAGTGGCGATATTAATTTTTAATAGGGAACTTCAGCTCCAGTGCCAGTCCTTATCAGGAATACATGGGTGTGAAAGTAAATATTTTCTCAATCTTCAATTCTGTTGAAAACTCTGATGGTAAATTCCATTCTAAATTTAATGATTAGATATAGATAATCACTTGTCATCATCACTGTATACATTAAAGATGTAGGGATGTCCGTAAGGCGAGCACAACCCCGCTTCTTTTACTTTGAAGGAAATTTTTATTGGCAGCCCATTATTGTCTATCGAAATGAGACCCAACATTGTAAGCAACATGCAATTTCTTGCCGACCACTTCTATTCGTCACATACGTTAAGATGAAGCCCATAATAACCGTGTATAACAGATGATTTGAAACACCAATCATCATCAAAATATTCATAACGATACTTTTCCGCTGACTTAGTTTTGAATTCAGGATTATTTTAAGAATGCCGGTCAAACTCAAGAGAGTTAGTACATCTGCCCCATCCTTTTATCGGAGTTAAATGCGAGGCTTCCTTTCCTCTTAGAAGGATAGGTTAGAGTGGCGGTTGGAAAACCAGCCTACTTAGGCCTATTGGCCAGTTGTGCTGCCACGTGGATTTACATATGATCCCCTTACTCATGGAGTTTACGATGGAGCGCAGGAGACTGTTGACGTCTGTATTTTTTAGATCGTTTAAGTCGTTGTAGAAGAAGATTCCTAAGTGGAGTTTTCTTCTCTGGGAGAGACCTGGACATGTATAGAGAAGGTGGAGGATTGTCTCCTCTTCCTCCTCGTTCATGCAGCTTCTACACAAATCGTTTGTAAAAGCGCCAAGCCTTCTTGTATGCTTGCCTATAAGGGAGTGTTGCTGAGATGTTTCTTATTCTAAAAAATCAAACTCTTAGAGCGATTCAGATCCAACTTTGGCCAGATCTGTTTAGTCGCTAGATATGTTGGTTCACCGGTCCATCTAAGGTCTGTTCTTTTTTTAGCATCCAGCTTTAATAATAATTTGCACGTAGCGATTGGTATACCTTTGCTGCCCTCTTCCGGTAGAATAGGAGGTAGAGTGGTTCCAATTTGGCGAGTTCGTCGGCCCTATAATTCCCTAGAATGTCTCTGTGGCCCGGCACCCAATGAAGGTGAAGGTTAAAATGCTCTGCCATCTCCGTAGAAGATGATCGGCATTCAAGGGCGGTTTTAGAATTTAGTGAGACCGAGTCCAGGGACTTGACTATCCGAAAAGATGCGAATATCCTTTGCAGATGTCAAAATGCGAATAGCTGCAGTCGCTCCTACTATCCTGCTGAAGATGTCGAGGGGTGTCAAGTGAAACAGAATATCTAATGCCGCGGAAGGAGTTAAACGTATGCGTAGGCATGCTGTTCTTTGGAATCTGCTTAATTTGCTGCAGTTGACTGCCGTTTTTAAGGCTGTCCACCAGACAACAACCCCGTAAGTGAATATTGGTTTTATGACCGAGATGTATAGCCAGCGGGCTATGCGAGGTTGGAGGCTCCATTCGTTTCCAATGGCTTTTTGCAAGAGAATAAAGCGACTGTAGCTTTCTTAACTCTTTCCTGAATGAGATTCAGATATTTTGCTGTATCGGAAAACACTAAACTGATACCGCTTATTGGAGTTGGAATTTTATATTTCCTGTAAAAGAGAACAAGATTAGTTAACTCCCAATTCACAGCGATCCGCCCAACGGGTTAATCTGTTAAGAGTTGGCTGAAAGGGTTCTTTGATAGTATTAAAATGCTTACCTGAGATGGCTATAGCAACGTCGTCCACATTGGTAATCACCCTGCTTACTCCCGCTTCCAAGTATATTAGCTGTTCATTTACCACTCAGTTAAAAAGAAGGGGAGAAACGACACCGCCTTGCGGCGTACCTCTACTAACACATCTTTTAGCAGAACTCCCATCCAGTTTGGAGTTGATTATCCTGCTATTTAGCATAGGGCGGCAGATGTGATGGCGCAGCCGTGATTGAAAATGTGTCGACGTTGTTAAAGGCGCCCTCTATATCTACAAAAGCAACCATTGTGTATTGTAGGGATCGTTCTGTGTGGCTAGTCAGCGAATGTAGAGCCATTTCCACCGATTTTCCTTTACAGTGGGCATGTTGAGACGTTGACAAAAGTCAATTTTATCTCGAATATGGATAGCAATCAGTCGTTCTAGAGTTTTTAAAAGGAACTATGATCTAAAGGTCTAAAGTCCTTTGGGACATCATGAGAAAATGAGAACTTCATTAACTTCTCAATATGACAGTGGAATGTGGATCAATTCTACACAGCTTCTTATGATATTCTCTAGCGTGGGCAAAATAATATCTAAGGACCTTTGTAGTTCGGCAGTTATTAAACCGTCCGGACCCGCAGACTTGTATGGTTCGAAGCTATGTAGCGCCCAAAACAGTTTGTCTCTTGTAATTAGACCATGAATTTTGAACACAGTTGTAGTAGTCCTGTTTTGGTTACTGTTTGCCGAGAATGAGGAGCTACTTGGAAAGTGGGTATCCAGTAGCAAGTTGAATGGTTCATCACTTGAGGTTATCTAGGAACTATCGATTTTTTTCAAACAGCTAAGCATCACAGGATTCATAGAGAGGATTTTTCTTAGTCGCGATGTCTCAGAGGTTTCTTTGATTTTGCAACAAAATGATCTCCAATACTGACACTTTTCTTTCCTCAGTTCATTTTTATATATCTTGAGAGATTCTTTGTATGAGTCCAAGTCAGTCATTTTTCTTGTGCTTTTTGCAAGATTGAAAAGATTTCTGAAGGTGTTTCTAAGCAGTTCTAGTGCTAAAGTCCACGAGTGTGGCTTTTTCTTGTCACAAGGTTAAATCAGAAGACAGGAAGAAGCCATAGCCTGATTGAGAGACTGGGTGAATTCCCTGACTTTCATGTCAAGCTCAGTGGTGTTTCGCGGGGGACTTGAGAGTTCAGAGGACAGTGTTTTTGACATTTATCCTCTGTATTTTAGCCAATCAGTTTTCGTTTAGTTTCGGAATACTGCTTGACTGGGGGAGTGTCACCCAGGTTGAATTGGATGTATCTGTGATCTGAAAACGTGTGATCAGTCGATACCATCCTGTTCGTTAGCATTTGAGTGATGCTGTCTGAGACAAGAGTGATATCTAGCACTTCCTGTTGGTTTCTTGTTATAAAAGTGGGCTCATTGCCAATATTGCAAACAATGAGGTATGTACTTAAAATGTAATCAAAAAGTGACTTATTCTATCGCTGATGTTCCTCTTAGTAAAAAACAAAGGTTTTTGGTTTTAAAGCATTTATTCCTGCACCTCGATGACTATTTTTTTTTTTTTTTTTTGAAATCAAAAAGACAGCATCGTCTCCGAATGCGATCTGTCCTTGCGCGAGTAACAAAATAAGTAATAAGAGGAAACCGCCTTTAAGTTTTCTTCCATTGACTGCTTCCCTTCAACTCACATCACTTTGCTTCTTGTTCTGTCCAGTTTATCAAGTGTGATGTTCTCTGGCATGTCGAAGAGTCCCCGAACCTAAAAGAGTGTTGTTCTGTGGTGCTTGCCTTATTCGTTAAAAAATACGACGAAACCTTCAACTACCTTCGCATTTACGTATATTGTTTAAAAACTAAACGATATGATCACTGGCTGTCAATATCTATATCCAATCCATTGAGGGTGTTGATTCAGGCTAAGCCAAGCAGCGGTCTCATTATAAGTTGAGACTTCGACAGGAAAAACGCTGCAATGTGTAAATAAACTGAGCTGGTATATGCTTAGGTCAGCAGAAAAGACCTCCTCACATACGTCTTCGGCTGTCTTAGAGCTTTATCGGAAAATAAAGACTTACGAACCGGTAACAGCTTCGCGTTGACTCAATCTATTCCTTCTTGGAATCAGGTGATGTGAATCCTATTTAAAGTCAATTTTAGTAAGTTGGAGGTCTTGATTGGTGGAAGCCGAGATGTAGTGTGGGTCTATAGCGGAATTCGTTGCAAGCTAAATACTGAAAATATTAATGAGTAGCAAATGAAGAGGAATTTAGAGGTTCAGCGTTAGAATGGTTCTTAATGCATTGTTAAAGTAAGTTGGCGGTGCATCTGCGTGTCCCAAACAAAAGTATGACAAAGGGGTATCTGAATGTTAGAGTCGTATTCTGCAGCTTCAGAATATTCTATATATTTGGATACACGTAGTTGAGGACAAGGTTCCATATATGAGAAGAGAGTACACCTTCTTGAGGTATTTTTCTGTGTAGTTTTCATCTTATGGAGCAGCGGCCAACGGTTGAATTTACAATTTTGCAAAAGGGAGTGAAATGGTTAAGGTGCAGAGACATTTATATCTAAACCTGCGTGCAAGGCTGCACTTAATTCTTTAAAGGCGTTTTTAAGAGAAACGACGATATATAGGTCTCTGATATTCATCCAAGGGAACATAAGAGATTTGATCTACTTTATGTCTGAATTCCACATTTACCTCAGGATATCTGCGAAGTCAGTTAAGGCCATATTGGACACGCATATGGTTCTAATCTTGCTTGGCAGAAGGTTTATTCAAATGGAAACAACAAAGAGTAAAGACATTCGATATCTGCACTCGTGTTCTATGTAAGTCATGTGCTAGATATTGAAGATACTTAAATGCTTTGTTAGTATCACTAAAGTCGTTTATAATATTTTTGTGTAAGGACGCATGTATGTATGTAGAATAATTTTTATTGCAAATTTTTTTCCTAATCAGATTTATTGGTGGTATTGGTGGCCTTATCTATCCCAAAAACATAGTTCATTTCTCATAATTTTCATATTGTTGGTCTCCATTTAAATATGCGAAGGTGTGCAGTGAAGGCTGCTGTGATTTTACTGAACTCGGTATTGTCTTACAATCCAAAAGTACTTGTATTCCCACATGCTTTGTTAAATACCGATTGGCCCATAGCTACTTACCCTTTCAAGGCCAAGTCAAAGTGACCAAGTGAACTGTCTCTAAAAAAACATTCTCTGTAAAGTGTGTACAAATATTCCATTCTCATAATTCTCGTTAATGGTTTATTTTTTTTTCTATGTTGAAATACGAGTACTTCGTCAGTTACAAAGTAACCATTTATGGACATAACTAACTCTTAGCATTCCATGGCAAAAAACGCGGTTGCAATTTCACAATAAAATTTACTGACACCTCCTAAGTTATTCTGAAGCTCATAACTTATCAGGTACTTACATCACCTGATTCGTCTTAAATCGAACCAATTCGAGCATAACTAAACACCTGAGGAATCTTCACTGCTACCGATTAGTTCCCACAAAAAAGGGGATGCATTCATGCCATTCCATCGACACCATACCACACACTTCCTTAGTAAGGATCGCTCAAATAATCACTTTCGCTCCAGATCACAAATTCACACCAAAAGTGCAATCACAAAGCAAAAAGACCCAGAGTCCAGGAAAACACGCTATCAACCACCACCGCAACCACTGCAGTTGCCACCGCTGTCTTTCATCTGAAGACACCAGCAAAGCCAATCTCACGGCGAGAGAAATATTATGCTGCCTGGTTGTATTTAACTCTACCCCCTGGACGATCAGATGCATTAATGCATCTTCAAATGGCGGCATGTGCACCATATGCCGCCATAAGATTTCCAGCTCGACAACATATGGCAAAGAGGACAACACCAATAGCAATATTAACGGCAATTGCAACAACAGCAGCGTTAGTAGCTTCGTTACGCTGCATTCGAGGCATTCGAGCCAAGTCGTAACCGTCGTCGTCACACAAAGCCTAACATAAACATTTTCTGCCCCAAAAGGCAAAAATGAACGCTCCACTGGCCATATTTTGCACCAGATCCCTCCTCTCGTACGCGGAAGACCTTTTGACTGCGTGAACACCAAAATCCAAAAAAATACAAAAAGCAGAAAGCCTCTCGACTGAAGAGACAAAGAATGATGTCGCTGCGAGGATGCTTAATGTCTTGGAGGCTTCATTAATAAAAATGCCCACGACACAGTGGAGGCTGTAAATATATATTCGAGTACTTGTACACTATATCGTTGAGTAGCTCCAACTAGTAAATACGAATACTTCAACGGAGACGACGTGGTGAATCGAAAACGACTAAGACGACCGATGGACCGATCCAAGCAATCCTACCAATCCAACCGATCGACGATTGCATCGAAACCATCGAAGAGGAAATCTTTGCGACATAATCTTCAGTGAATCTCCAGCAGAGGGAGGATTGTGCGGCGTACAGGGTGCATAACTCAGATGAAATATCTCAATAAGGGAGAGAGATCAGATTCAACATGGTGCACTGTATCTGTGGGCATATCGGACCAACCGAACATGCTTATTATGTGTTATTACCTGGCTTAGACATGGCAATGACACATTGTTTATGGTCGATAAGGAGAACGACTGCGACAACAGTAATGACAGCGAGCGGCGACGACGACGACGACGACGAAGCTGGCACAGGAGCGGCGACATATGGAATGTTTAGGATACGAGTGAGTACATGTGCGTTGCGTTTACGTTTGGGATTGCGTTAGCACATTCAGCCGATATATGGTCTAAGTTCTTAATGGCTACTCCCTAAGGATCGTTTAGCATTAGATTTGGAGTAATAGTCCTAAATCGCTCGGCGGCATTAATCTTTCATCATTTCACAGTGTAAAGTTGCTGGTGAAAAAATTATAAAACAACTTCCCCAAGCCGTTCTCTGGGAAAAGGTGATGTGGGTCAGAAGTGATTAAGGTAATGAATGGTGACATGTAAAGGGAAAATATGTGGTTCTAATTTGCATCGTTTAATATCAGGATATCTCACAGTTTAGTGCTTCACATATTGATAATATTTACAAGAAATCTAAGATTATGGATACATTGTAAACCTGATCAGATAAAAAAGCTTTTCCCGGAATACACTATTAATAATTAAATTCTTTGGACCTCAGTCCAAAGCTCAGTACAGTTCATTAAAACAAACACCCGAGCAGAACCTACGAAACATGGATTTAGTTTTATTGTTCACCTGTGCTAAGAAATCTACCTAGAACTCTACTTAGAATTCCTATAGTTTGTCGGAAGAGCTTTAAAAATGGAGAATCATTGAAGCACTTGAAGCTACTAAGGCTTGGGCGGTATAGATTTATTTAAATACGAGAACACCTTACACCAATATTAATGATTATTGTCATCTTGGACATTGCCAGACTCTTGCCAGATCTTAAAGTGGTGTTATTGTATCTTTTAACCCGCTGGTGTTAGTTCCCGAATTGTTCTTTTTATTCACGATTTACGCGGTATCTGTCGAGCAATTGGAAGAGTGTGCAACATTACCTCAAGATCAGCTGTGGATCATAAGAAGGCGATTTGCAACAAAAAATTGCAGCGATATAGTAGTATGATTGTTGCAACAGAACTTGTTTCACAGGTATACTAAGCCATGCATGATTTCTTGACTCCTACTTTAATACTCAGTCTAGATAAGATTACCGTCAAGGGTAACCTTTCTGCCAGTGGTATTTCAAATGCTGGCCAAATTCTTCTCTTGGTAAGAAACTAGTTAGACTAACTCCAAGACTGCAAGAGTTAGCTCATCTGGATACGTCATTTAAGCCGGCTGCAGTATATCCCTTAATATTGGAGTGAAGTCATCACACGTCAGTAGAACCAAATCAGAGTTAATCTTTTGTGACCAATAGTATTATAAGCGGAAATATATCCATAACTATTGTGAACTATAAATTACTATATTATTTTTATATTGTGACTGAACCTAAATGAATTTTTAAGTAAAATGATTCGTTTGACAAGTATTTTGCTCTTTAGAAAGTTTTCTTCAAGGTCAAGAAGCTGAGATACAACATTGGCGAAAAAGATGTAACTGTCGAAATAAATAATATGAAGTCAGCTTCTATAACGGATCAACAAGGCAAGTATTAATTTTAGGTTAGAATCGAGCATTGGAGCAGTGGCCTCAGTAATGGACGTCGACAACTTTACAAAGAACTGACCCAACGAAAAGCTAATTCTTACTGAGTAAATGTGTATTGTTAGAAAGCATCAAGATAGAGTTGAGTATGGTTAGCAGAAAACTAAATGCTAGATGTTGAGACCTAAACAGCTCAATAAAATGAGTTTATCGGTGTACACCACAAATATTTCTCATGGCACACTTTTGTAGAACCAGCAAAGGTTGTAGAGTTTGATTCATCGCAAGGTTTGATTTATAATGCAAAATAAAATACATAAATTTGAAAGTGAACTTAAAAGTTTTATTATTGATCAAAAACAAAATTTATGGCATTTACTTTCCAAAAATAATATCATGTAAGTGTTGGTCACGACTATGTCCAAGCTGGTTCGAGCGTAATGACTAGTATATCGCGAATAACATGAGTAATATTGGCTTCCGAAACGTCAATCGTAGTTGGCTTATTCTTGAAGACCTGTGACTTTACATATCCCCAGAGAAAATACTCACAAGGTGTGATATCGCACGATTTAGGCGGATTATTTACTGTAGCAAAACGTGAAATTAAGTGCTCACCAAAATGATTTCTTAACAAGTCCATTGTTTCACGCGCTGTATGGCTGGTAGCGCCGTCTTGTTGAAACCATAGCTCACCGAGATCATGTGCTTGAATTTCAGGATGCACATAGTCTATTAACATGGCGCGATAACGGTTACCATTGACGGTAACATTCTGATTTGCCTCATTTTTCAAAAAAATATGGACCAATGATTCCACCAGCACATAAACCACAACATATCGTTGTTTTTAATGGATTTATTGGTAGCTTCTGGTGCTCTTTGGGTTGCTCATCAACCCAAATACGGCAATTTTGTTTATAAACGTATCCATTGAACCAGAAATGGGCTTCATCACCGAACAAAATTTCACAATAAAACATCCAGAGCTCATTCACTGAAAATATGACGCAAATTCAAGTCGACTGGCTTCAATTCTTGCATAAGTTGAATTTTGTACGATTTTAGGTCGAGTTGTCGAATACACCAAGCCAAGCTGCTGAGAAGGACGACGAATCGATTCATCACGGTCTTCGCGTACACTCTCAGCTACAGCTGCTATAGTCTCTTCACTACGTGCTGGATGTTGTCTTACCGGTCGAGTATCATCCACAAATGTAAACTGGGACTCAAATTTGCGAATGGTATTGGCAATACTGGTTTCAGTAGGTCG
Source organism: Volucella inanis (assembly GCA_907269105.1). Classification (NCBI taxonomy): domain Eukaryota; kingdom Metazoa; phylum Arthropoda; class Insecta; order Diptera; family Syrphidae; genus Volucella; species Volucella inanis. Next base: position 203,124,220 of record OU026153.1, on the reverse strand, counting down.
AATATAGTTCCTCGAATCGCACGAAAAACATTTCTCACATAACTCTGATATTCGTAATACAGCTGAACAATTTGGAGACACTGTTGTAATGTGAGTCTTTCCATGATGACTTGTCAAACGATACTGAACAAAAATGATAAATCAGTTTGATAAGAGTCACGCGTGATCTGTCAGAAAAAGCCTATTGAAAATCAAACCTCACTATGAATCACTCTATATTTTCTCTTTGTAGCACCTCCCCAACAACTTATGCCATATTGCAATTTAGAATGAAATATTCCAAAATACGCTGTACGCACAGTTTTACTTTTGCACGTTTTTTTAAGAAGGTACAAGCTACGAGCAAAGAAACGCAGTTATTGTTTCAATTTCATAAGGTGACTAGATCAGTTCATATTTTGGTCAATTATTTCAAAACATTCAGAGCCATAATCTTTTGTCATATCGAAAAAATCTGTACATAGTTTTGTAATTGGGAGATGAGCAGCTTGTTAGTTTATATCTGCTACATCCAACGGCATGAAAGTACAATTTGGTATCTGGTGAATCTTGTATTTTTAAGCTGAAATACATCAGTTTGGTTTTATTGCTTACTTTTAGTTTGTGACAGTAAAACCATCATCTAAGCAAATACGAGTATATAGTGGAAGGGCAAACTAAAAAGTGAATTTATATAGACAAGAAATAAGATGGACCCAAGAACTGACCCTTGTGGTACACCTAGATTGATCACAGTTGCATTACTAAGCACGTTTACAACCTTCACTTTCTGCATTCTATCTTTTAAATAAGAAGCAAACCAGTTGTACGTCGAACAACGAAGTCCTAAGGAATATTATTTGTTCAGGAGAATTGTATAGTCAACCATATCACACGCTTTGGTAGTGTCTACGAACAATCCAGCTCAGCATTTTTTGTCATCCATCCTCTTATTTATTGAAGAACAGAACTCTAGTAGAGCGTCTTCGGTACTAAGCCCTTCCCTTAGCCCAAATTGTGACGCACTAAAAAATATATTTTTTCTAAGTAGTTAAACATTCTACTTTTAACTGCTTTTTCAAAAACTTTTCATACAGAGGATAGTAATGATAGGGGCTGGATACAATATCAAAAATTGGCTTGATTCATTCTTGGCTGCCAAGCCGACGCAGTTCTTTTGGGATGGGATCCACAAATTACCAGAAAGATGGGAAAATGTCTTAGCTTCAGATGGTCAATACTTTAAATAATGCTATTGTACATGTTGTTCTTAAATAAACGTTCAAATTTTGAAAAAAAAAGCGAGGCTTTTCCCATCACAATTGAACAGATATGGAAAGAACTCAAGCGAGATAAGGACATGTCATCTGAAAAATAACACATCGTACGCAGTGATGGCGTGTGAACTCATGTTGGAGGATAGATGTGTTTACCGCGGAATTCGAATTATCGTACCATCAGCTCTGCGCACGTAGATACAACAAAGATAAAAGTATTAGCCAGAAGCTATTGCTATTGGCCTAGGACCGATCGAGATATCGAAGAATAGCTAAAGAGCTGTTTCTGGTGTGACTAGCTTCTTAAAGAGCCGAATAAGGTAGTTGTGCACCCATTATTCTACTTCAACCATGGCAAAGGATACATGTCGATTTTGCTGGACCGTTATTTTTTAACAATTACTTTTTGATCATTGTCGATACAAAAACCAAGCGGTTGGACGTCTCTGCTCTGAAAAAAATAACGAGTTTCAATACAATGCTCGTACGTGCAATAAGAGAGACATTTTCAAGATTTGGTTTTGCAATAAATATCGTTTCAGGAATCCTTCTACTAACGGACAGGCGAAGCGATTTTTTTCAATTTTAAAGAATCGTTTTCGCTCGCCGTCAAACAACTTTTCGCAGCAAACTACATCGGCTTCTATTACAATACAGGAAGACATAATCAACATCGACTGGAAATGATGATCCAGGTGAAATGATGTTTAAGTTCAACATTCGGACCAGGCTCGATTTCATGAAAGGCCAAGAGGAAAGTTGCAGTTTCCAGCAAGAATGTAGCCGAAACTTTGTGACGGAAGACTTACGAGGGCTGTTTGAGCCAAAATGAGTGTATGGTCATTTAGTATAACCTCTTTAAGTTTGCGTGTTTGATGTTTGGTGACAATCCGATGATTAGTTTTGTTTTGACACGCATTTCAAAACATGGTGTACATGTTTTTTGCGATCAAAGAAAAAGAGCAGTATCGCTCCGTATTCCGATTCTTGTTTTTGAATGGCAAAACCTGCAAGGAAATCAAGCTAATTTTTGATGGTGTGTATGAAAGACATTCACCTTCCCGTACAACCGTTTACCATTGGTTCGCAGAGTTTCTCCGTGTCCGCACGTTAGTTTTTGATGCACCACCTTCAGGCCCAAAAACGGTTACCACAGAGAAAACCGTGCAGAAAATCCATGATCACGTATTGTATTGGTGGACTGCTGAGTGAAAATTCGCGAGTTGGCTGAGATAGCAGGCACCTCAACTGAACGCGTTAGCCATATCCTGCACAAGATTTTGGCACAGAAGAACAAGCGCAATCATTAGACTATTTCAAAGACATGACTGACATATCGATGAGACATGGATTCATTTGTATACACCACAGACCAATGAACAATCGAAACTATGGTTTTACCCGGTGAACGTGCTCCAAAGAAGGCGAGGACCGTGCCTTCGGCCAGAAAGGTGGTGGCCACAGTTTTTTTTTTTGCGACGCGCAAGACGTGATCCACATTGACTATTTGGAGAAGTGAAAAACAATCAGAGGAGTAATACTACGTCGATTTATTGGGTCGATTAACCGCCGATTTGAAGAAGAAATGACCATATTTGGCGAAAAAAAGTGCTTTTCCACCACGATAACGCACCGACTTACACCTCCGCAGTCGCCACAGCCAAATTGGTCGAATTACACTACAAAATGCTCCCCCATCCTCCGGATTTGGCTCCGTGGAACTTGGTTTTTTTCATAAACCTTAAATGATCGCTCGCCGGAAAGAAGTACGGGTCGAACGAGGAAGTCATCGCCGCCGCGGAGGAGTATTTTGCAGTAGGATTGAAAAAGTTACAGCAACTTTGGGAAAAGTTTATCGAGGTGATAAACCTAAAAACGTCAAAACCTAAAAACGTTGCGTTGTCATTTCTAAACCGGGTATTCATCAAACAGCCCTCGTAGTTCAAATACGGTTTTATCAAAATCAAGACGCGAAATGGAAATGTAATTCGGCGTTCACTAACGTTCACTAACGAGTTAATTACTTAACATATATGGGAGGTCCCGTCTTAGGTCCTCTTGGTAACATTCGTTTACATCAAGCCACTGGAGGCATGGAGACAAGGGTGGTAAAGCAAATTGCTGAAACTGGAGTGAAGTTAGTGCTTCGAATAATGCCGAACAGCCTGATGCCGCAAGTGTTAAAAATGTTGTCGACAAACATATGACCATAAAAAAGGAAGGACAGAACGAAGATGTTCTTCTAGGGTCCATTTGTCCCATACCAGGCTTAGAGTCGGCGGAGAGGACTGTTATAAACGGAAATATATATCCATTACGCTTGTGAACTTGTTCACATGTGTTTTACTCTTTAGGAAATTTTCTTCAAGGTTAAAAGCTGCGATACAACAAATAGCCATAATAATGGGAATTTTGATAGCAGAAGCAGCTTACCTTTGGGCACTGTTTATGACCTTAAGTGTGATTTATATATTTTTCTTGATGGTATCCTTTTGGAAGCCAGAAATCTAAGGCCAGTCTTAGTCACCTTTTAATGTTTATCTACCTTACAAAAGTGGTTTGAACTTAAAAGTGAAGTAAGTTCCGTTTATTCTTCTCCTTAGTATCCAAATCATGAGCGGCACTTTTAAAGTCATCTTCCGTTTAAAATTCAAACTGCACTGGGGCTTTGATAATCTTGCGGGATGACTATATTTTGACTCTGGTCTTATACGCATTACAACTGTTGCAATAACACCACAACTCCTGCTGCGGAAAAAATGCGAAATCAACGGTCAGAATTTGAGGCAGTAAAGAAATGTAGTCGGGTCTTTAGTGATAGCTCCAAAATCGATTTAGGATCTGGCGTTGGTGACTTTCAGGGGGATGACAACGATATACTTCACTTCTCGCTAGGAAAACTTGTGCCTGCCTTCCAAACCAAGCTTGGTGATAATGGGATCACATGAACTGAAATCGCCAATTAACTTGCCAGACAAGGCTCTAAGAAGATTTTTCCAGAATCCGAAACTACGTTAGATTTGCTTACGTCTTTGGCCCTAGCCGAGTTGAGTCTCATATGAGCAAGAGTGCCTATGGCATGGCTCTCCAAGTTGCCGGCAGACCTATTGAATGTTTCCCGACATCGGCTGTGCTGTGCATAAGTGGTACATCATCCTTCGACGCTCGCTGTAAAGCTTGTGACATCACCGCGGAGGATTAGATCTGTGAATGTCTGGCTTACACTCATATCAGGTTGCTGGCTAATTCTTTGTCTGAGTGCTCTATTCTGACAGATTTAGCTTTTTTCCATTTTGGTCAGAGTTATGTACGAGATGCAGATCAGTAAATTATTTGCACTATCAGCTCATTGTCATTCTAAATGTTTCACAGGAATACTTGCGTCCGTAATCTAGTATGTTAATATCTTTCGACATATTTTCTGCTCTGAAGTCTATTGCGATAAATCTTTAGATCAGTGCATCAATCGATCACTATCAAACTCATCACATAATAACTGCCTTTCCTAAAAACAAACAAAGCCACACAATCCCACACGCCTTTTTGTATGAAATAATTTTTTTTTTTTATGTTGTCTTATCGTTAGTTAAATGACTTTTTTACCACTCAGCAAGGGGTCGAACGGTTTAGTTGTAGGAACCCACGCGACAAGTATTAATTGATAAAGGTGTCGAGCGGCAAGTTCATCTCATAAATGAACAAAATAAAGAAAATCAAAAAGAACAGGTGAGAGTATAGTACCTTCTTAACAGCTTTGCGAGACATATTCGTGTCACTATATTTCTTAACTCGCTCTGTGATATTAATTAAATTTCACAGTCAAGGCTACCGAGCTGTAGCCCTCCTATAGGGCTTTTCAAAAGTTCCAAACAACTGGCTTGGCATAGTGAACCTTACCCAAAGAAAATCCCCAATCCAGAAATTTTCCTCAATCACTCTATTCTACTGGACGATGGTGTGGAAAAATTTAAATATTTTCCATCAACGTATTTACTTTTGTTGTTCTAAATGCTCTAAAAAAACACACCTGAAAGTTATTTGAAGATCACACCGGACATCACATGTTGTTCTAAACTCGATTGAATCCAATTTATATTCAAATTGCGCAGGCGCATCCATTTGGAAAGAATGAAAAAAAAAAAAAAATACGAGAAACGATTGAAAAAAGTCGATGACACCAAAGTGTCCAGAAACACAGCAGGAGTATCTGTACGATGGTACCTACGTCCTGGTGGATGAGATCGTAATAATTTCTTAAATTCGATTCAGCCATCATTTCATGGAGATGTCGGAATTTTTATGGTGTCCTCTGACTGTCAAAGCGGCGACAACAACATTAAGACATCATGTGCCTCAACATTCGTGAGAATGTATCGTATCTACAGAGATGTTTTTCTTCAGCTGCTGCCGCTACTTGGATCGGTAAATCAAAAACGATCCCCCTCTCTGGTTTGTGTTTTTTTTTTTTTTTTTTTTTTTTTTTTTTTTTTTTTGTTTTTTACAACTTAGTCCACCAACACCGCCATGCCAGCAAACCAATCGATCCGGCCTACTTCTGTGATATTTTTGCCATCTTTGCTTGGTAAGTTACGAAACGCTACCATGAAATGATAGTTGTCGGCATCGGTTGTCATAGTCGTATATCGAGCAGATGCAGTTACAATGCACGATCTTGGCAATTTATAGCAGAGAAGTGATCCTAACTTAGGATGATGTTGTTACAGTGATCCTACAAGAAGAGGGAGCTAGTAGCTACTGTTGCCTGATCGGTAGCAATACCTCCATTGGTCACATGCAAGAGCAATGTTTTTGTGATCGCGCTACTGCCAAGTTGGGTCAATTTGTTGCGTGCACACATGGTTTCACTTAGTGGAGTAGTACTCGTACTGGTACTTTAACTCGTACTACTCCTGTGCTCGTAGTCGAGATGTTACAACATAACTTGCAACCAAGATTCGTTGTAGAAGACACAGTTGGAGCATAATGTATCTAAGAGATGTTAGAGCTACCTACGAACACGAGTACTCGTATAATTTTAGTTCATTTTATACAGACGACTTTGGATTTGTGGATACGGATACAAGGCATCTGTAAAAAGTCGTACCTATGTATCTTTTCAGATTATTAGTTGTGGTTGGAGATTCAGGAACTAAAAGTGCTACTCTTTGATGATGTTATGCTTGAGTTGCAATGATTAATGATACAATGGATGCCAGTGTTTGATCTAGAAAACATTTTCGATTTTAATTTGCAACGGTAATCCGTTGTGAACAAATTGAAATTGTGTTTTGCTTAACCTTCGGGGAGAAGATTGGAAAAGGGTTTTCTTTTCTAGTATTTACAACTTGGAAATGAAGTTGTTTTCGATGTTGTATATTGTGTGAAGTATAGTATTTGTTGTTGGAAAATGTATCTGGGAGATGTATTCGTGGTCTTTGATGGGAAATTTCGAGTTCATTAGTAACATCTGCCTAGATGTGATGATTTCATTAGGTTTTTGGGCAGAGATACATTATTTTAACCACGAACCGTATGAGTTTACACTATAAGGAGCCTTGACCTAGTTGTCTTTATGTTGATGACTTTTCCACACCTGTTATAGGGGATTCATTTCAAAATTAAATCAACTAGCTCTGTTATGGAATCTTATCGGAACCCAGTTCCAAACTATTTGGCTTCGGGGAATATTCAAGAACTGCAAAAAGTTGTCCTAAGTGTTTCATTTTGCCAAACGCCTTCTTAAAACCAATAGAATGCAACCGATGATAATGCACTGCATCCTGAATAAGGTATCAGCAAATCGATGCAGTCTGTTGTGACGTTGAGTGACGAATCCAGAAACTCATTGCGTAAATAAATTCTTATACCAGTAGCACATTGAATGTTTGGATGCAACGTAGTGATATTGTTGTGAGATTAATATAGTTCTTACCGCGAAGTACCCCAACTGATCTAATCTAAAGTAAATAGCAAAATAGGACCTTATCAGAGTTTTGACTGAAGTTTTTATTTCATTCTTCTATTCGGGTCTAAGGATCTCCTTTAAGTGTGGTCTTGTGTAAGCCGACTCTAGTTTAGAATTAATAGCTTCGCCTAATTCGAGCTCTTTCTTTACTGCGCTGTTCTTCTGGTATGGATTCGAGGAGTCTTGGAGCCAGAGTGATTCGCTAAGTCGGTATTGACCTATGAGTTTTGTACAGTTTTTTCAAGGATGATGGAAAAGATATTACATGATAGCGTATTATTTGTTTATTGGCATGTATGCCAATTGTCTACAGTAGTAATTCTTTTAAGTTTTCAGTACAGACTGTGAATCTACTAGTATTCTTCTAGTCCTTGTCTCTCTGGCTGCAAGTATAAGCGGGCGAATGTTCATAGGCAGGGGTACCACAAACGTGGTTTTAGAGAGTTCGGCCGCACCTATAAACGTTTTACATAGAACTTTAAGGTGATAAAGAATACATATAAGGCCAGTGTCGGGTGCTTCCGTTACTTTGACTTTGGTAATAGCATGATTGACTGGCCATTTAAGGCAGAAGCTTGCAGCTGTAACGGAAAAAATGGCCACAAAACCGCTTTCTGCAGAGGGGCCTTACAGTATAAGAACTGCCAGTTGAGGGGGCATCCGGCCAGCACTTCATGTGGTTAGCTGACTGTCCCCTGAATGATGTTGCGTTGACTACAGCGGGATCTAGTAACTAGGATGTTAAAATTCATTCAACAGAATTGTCAGGGCTCTTGTGCAGTAGGGATGGATTTGAGTTCGAGAATGTGCAGACAGGGCTGTGGTGTTGCCCAGGGCCTTCCCTGATACTATAGAAAATGCTGCAATAGATACAAGGGATGTTAATTTAATTTGTTCCCCTGTTTCTTTCAGCAAATGGGATGTTTGGCAAGATTTTTCTTGCCAGTGTCTGTTGCAAGTTCAGGGAGGAAATCGAACTATATAATGAGTATATAGATGGTTTACTTTCGCTGGCCGACAATGGACCTCTCAACCTCGGTGTTGGCGCTAACGCGACCTGCCCACTGTCAGCAGTTCAGACTTTCACCTGGTTACCGCAGCTATGAACGGACCCATGACGTCCACATTATCAACGAGCTAAGTAAAGCAAATACTTTTGTGGCCAGCGTTGACCAAAGTGGCTTTGATGTTACTTTTCCCAATAAGAAAAAGGTGCGCGTTAGCTTAGGGATGAGTAATAACAACAGAATTCAAGCTTAGATCATTCACGGTGAAAGGAACAGGGACGCGATTTCCGACAGGATATGCCTTTCGGCGCTATCATAGCTATACATTCCAAGGAACGTCTGAAAATAGCGACGACTACTGGGGCCAGTTCTACAGAATTTGTAGGACCAGAAAAGAGAGTGCTGAAATTTAGAACTTCTATACGGATAACATTCTATTGGTTGCGTTGGTGCCTTGCTATACGAATTCTTTCCCAGAGAGGATCGTGTTGAGGTCTCTTCAACTAAGGAATCTCCCATCCCTTCTGGACTTAGATTCCGTGAGCTGAACTACGGGGTTTCATTACTTCGATCTAGGATATCTTCTGGGGTAGATGGAATAAGTGCAGAAATGGCGAAAGCTATTTGGAAAGTTGTTTCAGAATACATGGCTTGCCTGTGGATCGGAAGAGGCCAAATATCGTTGTCATGTCCAATCTTCGGTCATATCGTAGCGTCTGTCTTCTCCCGATGCCTGAAAAAGCACTTGAGGGAATAATGGTAGAAAGACTTTTGGCAGGCATGTCTGAGCCTATATCTTTTGTAGAAGGAGGTAAAGGTTGTTAGGATACATGCTCTTTCGTTATAGACTATCTTCATCTTCATTGATTTTAAATGTGCCTTCGGCAACTTGAGCTGGAACTAAATCATAACCATGTTTCATGCGCTTAGATGCAGGAAAATTGAGCTCTTGAAGCACTACTTTTCTGGCAGAAATGTGATCGAAGGTGAACTCAAGGTTCCATCGGTGGTCCATTCATATGGAAAGCAATGACGGGCCCACTCTTGCGACAATTCACGGAACACTGCAGATATTGTGCATATGCAGATGATCTGCTAGTTCTTCTGTAAAGTTGAACGTATATCGAACTGAAAAGATTATTAGAGAGAGTTTTGCCAATTGTGGCGGAATGGGACAAAACTGTTAGAATGCTACTCAAAGGCAAATTGTCAATAAATCGACTTCCAACTATCAGTTTGAATGCCATTGAACTCAGATATGTCACCGAAGTCAGGTATCTGAACATAAACTTGAGCGAGGGCCTAAAAAATCACACCTCACTTGGCACATTGAAAGCAGAGGTTGCTGAATACTGTTTGGCAAGTTGAACGAATTCTGTGGTCCGACGACGTGATGTGCGTATCATATACCCTGGCCTCCTTGTTGCCTGTGTTAATTTTGGAGTATCGGTGTGGTACAACGCAAATAAGTCTGATACTGGTCGCCGGCAGATTTTATCATACTAAAAAGTGATTCTGCTTGGTTGTCTGAAGGTATGTCGCACTGTTTCAATGGAGAAAATGCAAGTAATATTGGAAAGAAAAGCTACTAAGTCTTAAAAATGAATTTCTTCTTGGCCTTAGTGGTCTCTCTGCCATTTGTCTTAAAGAACGCTCATCCAAACTGTTTCTACCTTTTTCCTACATATTTCGTGTATCTTGTACACAGGGACAATTTCCCCAGGTTTGGAAGACCTCTCTAATAATCCCGATACACAAAAAGCAATCTAAATATGAAATTATCGTTTGATTGCTAGTCTTTCTCTTAGAAGCATTTTATATGAAGCCTTAAGCTTCAAATGCAAGCCTTTTATTTCGCCCGGACAAAACAATTTTCTAAAAGGCAGATCAACTGCCACAAATCTAGATGAATTCGTGTCTCTTTGAATGACAAAGAAATCATTGTTATCGCTACTGATTTTATTAAATCGTTTAATAAGATATCCCTTCAATTGACCCTCTTCAAATTGTCTGCTCTCGGCCGTAAGTCTCCTTTATTAAAATGGATTCCTTCTTACCTGATAAATCGTTATTATAGTGCAGAGGTTTAGAGTTCGTTTTGGAGTTCCACAAGGGAGCCATTTTGGTCCTCTTCTTTTCATTCTTGTTATTAACGATCTTGAGATGGTTATTAAACACTACTTCGTCTCCCTTTACGCTAACGAGACAAAACTTTTTAAAAATATTTCTTCTCCCCATGACTCTGCCTTTCTCCAAGAAGACCTTAAACGCTTTTGGTGCCTCAAAAACTGCTTAGAGCTTAATATAGCCAAATGTCAATCTATAACCTTCTCACGTAACCGGTCTCCTCCCGAGTTTTTTTTCTCTGTGATCTTTTCAAGACCTCGGCGTATTATTCGCGTGTGAGCTTAATATCGATAAGATAATCCCTTAAGTCAACTCAGCACTTGGATTTATAAACGGTGGTCCATGAAATCTTCCAACAAGTATGTAACCAGATCTCTCCTTGTTACCTTTGTTCGCTCCAAGTTTGTGTATGTCGCACGAATTCGTTGCTCCGTAGTTAACAGGTGGGAACTAATAAATAGGTTTAAAATATTTTGTTAGTTCCAAAAGTGCCGGTGCGATTTTCGACCGGAAGTTATACCACAGGAGGACAGTAGTTGGGATCGTTGACCGAGTGGAGCTTGGATATCTCATGGCTCAGCATATGTAATAGCGTGCTATGGTTTGTGTTCAACCATTTGAAACTGATCGATCTGCTCGATTTCTAGTTGCACTACAAACATGTGCAATGACTCATAGAATGGCTGAGATATAAGATATGGCTCGATCCTTTACACAAGTGGAAGTTCGTGCTCTATACACCACGTATTGGTTGTGATACTTATATTAACCGAAAGGCGCTGATCAAGTCACTGTTTTGATATCTCGTACGAAGACGCACCATAGGATTCAGCCTTTACGGCAGATACCTACATAAAATACTAGCGACATATGCCCTTGTTTCTCCATGCATGGTTGGTAGGTAAAAACCTTCATAGGCACCATAAATACGCGCTCACAAGAACACCATCATATAACCATAGCAGGCACATAAGCACAAACACCAGCTGCATACCACAGTAGCATACTAGGTGGAGTGAAAAGTAACCTCTTTGACCGCCAGAATGCGCTGCTACTGTGCCTTGAAGTCCGTTCATATTTAGGCGGACATGCCAAATTTCAGTGCGATACTGTCTTTAGTTTTGTTTTGACAGCTGATTGTGTTTGGCATAATTTTTTGAGAGGCAAAACGGCGAAGGAAACAAAAGAAAAGTTAGAATATTAGGAATGTAGCTAATGCTACATCGGATTACACCGTCAAATATTGGTTTCGAGAGTTTCGTGGTGGCCGCAACTCCACTACCAATCAAGTCCGCAGCGGCAGGCCCTCCGTCGCAGTTACAGAGGACAATGTCAAAAAAAAAAACACACATGAAATGATGTTGGCTGATCGGAAAGTGAAGGTGCGCGAGCTGGCAGATACCACAAAGATTAGTACTGAGCGCACATGCCATATTTTGGGCAATATTCTGCATATGAAAAAGTTATCCTGCCGCTTGGTGCCACGCATACTCACTCCTGACCAAAAACACGAAATCCAGAGCACTTCGAAAAAGTGTTTGGACTTGCTGATGAGGAATCGGGCGGAGTTGACTTTTGGCGTCGATTGGTAACTGTTGATCATTAGAGAACAGAATGAGTGCCCGGCAATGGACTGAAACCGGAACGAGTGCTCCGAAGCGGCCGAAACAGGTTCGATGTGTCGGAAAGGTTATGGTGTCGGTTTTCTGAGATTGTCATGGCATACTCTTCGTGGACTACCTCGAAAAAGGAAAAACCATCAACAGTGAGTATTACTGTGCGATATTGGAGCGATTGAAGGCCGAAATCGCTGCAAAACGGAAATCATCGACGCCACGGAAAATTACTTTTCGGACGGGATTAAGAAGTTGGAAAATCGCTAGAATAAGTGTATCCAACTAAAAGGGGACTATATTGAATAAGATAAAAAAAAAAAATTAAAAAAAAAATTTTTTTCATTCCCAAGGAGGTTACTTTTAACCCCATCTAGTAGCAGCGCCCATCATAAGCACGGGCTCATGGTGGTGTGAGATTCCTGCTCACTAAAAAACCTCCCATTTTCTTCCAGACTACAACTAAGTTTCCTTAACAAGTAGTTCCATCTTCTGTAAAATGTTCACGTTTTTTTAGGTAACGAAGGCACCTCCTATTTCCGTTAATTCATACGGTTAGTCGATACGGCGCTAAACTAAACGGTCTACGGAGTCGCCGCACGAGATGAGTATGAAGATTTCGAGCAGAGCTTGCTACTTCGTCTTTTACGGTAGCAAATCATAGATCATGGTGAATATCGCTTTTCCTTAGTTTTGTTCAGTTTTTTCAGTTTGTATGCATTTTTACTGTATCATTTAATTTACTGTTACTTGCTAGACAAAAAAATGCTTAAATTAACTTAAAATTATCTTATTCTAACTTACTGGCCCCATGCGAGCACTCTAAGTTAAACCTAACACTTAAATTATGTCTTTCGACGTATCTTACTACTGTAGTATACTATTTCTATTCATTAAGTTGTCAAGTCGTTATTGGAAAACCCGATAATACACTTGTGCCAACGCTTTTTCTAATCCTGGAAGCCCTTCTCACAAGCACTTTTTCATCGGCACAATTAGGCTTTGGTTTCAAAGTCAGGATCATCATTGACGTCATTCAAGAGCTCTAGAGCGAAGTTTCAAGAAGTTTCGTAACAAATTTCGCTGACATACGCTTCATAGCCGAACATCCGAAAATTCTTTAATGGCAATTCGACGGTTTTTCAAAACAATTTTCTTCTTAACTTCGACATTATGATCTTTTGTTGATGTGCTGGGGCATCCAGATTGGCATCTTCTCGACTATCTTGAAAGAGCTGGTACCACTTGTAAACATTGTTTTTTTACTTAGATTAGACTAGCCGTATGCTATTGTCAAGGTTTTAAGTATTTTAGAGAACTTGGGAGGTTACCAATACGGCGTAGGCAAAGATTTTGAGGTTGGACTGGCCAGTCCACCTTTTCTACAAGCCTTAAAAGTGTCCTTAATAATTTGGAAAGATGATTGTGCCCGGTATGGATTCAACTTGAGATGACAGAGGTTGAGAAACATGAAGCAAAACTTGACTTCTACTCCAAAGTCACATTTCCAGGAACTATAATGTGTGTAGATGGAACCTACATTAAAATTATTGCGCCAGCGGAAGGAAACTTTTTGTACTATTGTACAATACAACCGAAAAGGGTACTTCAGTATCAATGGAATGGTGGTATAAATGGAAAATATGATGTTTTTTTTGATTAAATGTGCAGATTCCTTTTTCAGTTGTGTGGCAACAAGATGCGAGCAAGGTGTGTGGTCGAATCACTACTTAAGTCCAGCAAAAACACATCTTGAAAGATAATTTCAAGAAGGCGACACTAACACTTTGATATTAGGTTGGTTAACAAATTAAATTAAATTAATTAAATTCACAAATTTTGTTTGAGGTTTATGATTCCGTATCGTTCACTCGACGCCGGGAGTCATTAAAGCAGCTTTAATTTGAAACACAGCTAAACACGAATCATTGTCGAAAGAGTCGTTGGAGTTATAAAGAATCGATCACGGTGCCTACGGGCAGCACGTGAACTTCGCTATTTCCTACAAAAAGCTGCACAAATCATTAATGTTGCTTGTGCCTTACATATTGTAATATATGTATTTATATTAAGGTCGACGATGGTTTTATAGGAATAGAAGCTGAAGAAGCTTTTATGTATGTAAATATTCGCACAAATTCATGCCAAATTAAAATTAAATACCTAATTCAAGAGAAGAACTAAGAGTTTAAATGTTTTTTTTTCTTTTTGCCTCTTCAATTTGAAGCATTCTCATTTCAGATCAATGCTGTTCTGCAATAATTCTTCTTTTATTTGGTCATACCTTACAGTGACTTCAAGCCTTCTTCCTCCATATCGCATAGATTTTCTATTCCCGTTTATTCCGCGTAAGCTGCTTGAAAACCCCTCAGCCCACTTTTCATGATTTTTCCAAAATTCTTCTGTTTTCCAGTAGAATTCTTGTTGAATGAAGTCCTCTCCAGCAGGTGGATTGAAGTTTATAGCCTCAGAAGAACTTGTGAACCCAAAAGATTGTGTCCCCTCTATTCCTCCGGTCGAGGTTTCAAGGCCAGTCAATGTTGTGACACCTTCTTCGAAGCTGGGAAAAAGTAGCATTTTATTCGCACCGCCACCTGTAGCCTTGTATTCTTTTTTGTTTTCAACCAACAATATATGTACAATAGTATTATTCAAAGTATTATCCATCTGAAGCTATGACTTTTTCCCATCTTTCTGGCAATTTGTGGATCCCATCCCAAAAGAACTGCGCCGGCTTGGCAGCCAGGAATAAATCAAGCCAATTTTTGATATTCTGCTCTGATGTGAACCGTATTTCAGTGAGGGCGTTCTGCATCGACCGGAACAAATTATAGCCAGAAGGGACAAGACTTCCCATCCACTGTTTTCCAAATAGTTCTTAACAGGAATAGCTCCGTATGGCCGAGCATTGTCATTATGGAAAATTATTGCCTTGTGTCTGGTCGCATATTACCGGCATTTTTCGGCTACTGCTCTCTTCAAACGGATTAATTGTATTCAGAAGCGTTGTCCATTGATGACTTCACCCGGTTTTAGCAGCTTATAATACAGCACACCCATGTGATCCCGCCAAATACAGAGCATTACCTTTGCGCCATGGATATTCGGCTTCGCCGTTGATTTGGCTGGTTGGCCGGGTTTTACATATGATTTTTCGCGCTCGGGGTTGTTGTAATGGATCCATTTTTCATCACCAGTAACAATCCGATGCAAAAATGACTTCCTTTTGTGGCGTTCCAGCAGCATGTCGGACATGCAAAAACGCCTTTCGATGTCTCTCGGCTTGAGTTCATGTGGAACCCAATTTCCTTGCTTTTGAATATATCCAGTTGCTTTTAAACGTTTTAAAATGGCTGCTTGAGTGACACCCAAAGATTCTGCGAGCTCTTCTTGTGTTTGGCAACAATCTCACTGGCTGCCCAGGACGTTCATTTTCTTCCAAGCCAAAATCACCACTTTTAAATCGTGCAAACAACTTTTGGCACGTTCGCTCAACTAGCGCATGTTCACCATAAACTTCCACCAAAATATGATGAATTTCGGCAGCAGTTTTCTTCATATTAAAGTAATGAAGAAGAACTCCCCGCAAAAACACTTTTTCAGGCACAAAGTTCGACGTATTTGAGTGAAAAAAAATTATTGTTGTTTACGCTTCAAATGAATGACATATACTGAAATGACGTATAATGACAGTAGCTTTCCAACGCATGGAATAATAACAATGGAATATTACAAGTTACGCCATCGCTTAGTAAACCCCACAAATTATAGACCCAATATATCTTTTTCAGTTTGATTCCGATGAAACAATCTGTTCATAGAAAAAACTGTCAAACTTCCTGTTCATTCGGGACCTGTAATAGCTACCTTTCCGAACTCCGATTTTCGTAGCAGTACAATTTCCTACGACGGGGGCAATGAAACCTTTTTTCGGTATTCGTAGTACGAATCTATTACGACGGGCCCTATGAAAGGGGTGATTTTCGGTACATGTGTACAAACACAGCAAAAAAAATCGATCAAAAGTCATTTTTGAAAACTTTCTAAAATCTAAGCTTAGAAGAGAATTGATATAAATAAAATATATTATAGTCCCAAAAACAGAGCCTTGGGGTACACCCATATTCAGATACTGTATGAGAATTCAACAAAATATTATGGTTGACTATTTTGAAGGCTGTCAATAATAGGCTAGTTGTGATGTTTTTAGTATCTAAATGAGTGAATTTTGCGAACAAAGCGAAAGAGGGTATCTTCAGTGCACTTACTTTTTTGAAATTCAAATTGTACAGAATTAAGAAAATTAATTTTTTTTTTATAAATCCCAAAACACTATTCTTCATAATTTTTTCAAAAATTTCACTTATCGCTGGAAGAAGGGAAATAGGTCTATAATTACCTATATTATCAAGTGAATCCTTTTTGAAAAGTGGTATTATATCCGCTTCATTAAAAACTCCAGAAAATATGCTCAGGTTAAAGATATACGAGTATGCTAGAATATCAACTATAAAGCAAGAATTTTTTTAAACAGACGGTTTGATATATCATCGTATCCACAAGCATGTGAATTATTTAAGAAAACCTTGACTTTTAAAACTTTAAAAGTGGTTGTCAGTTTGAAAGAAAAAGATTGAAAAAAATCGGCTCTATTAATAATGGAAGTACTGTGTATACAAGACTTCTGTGGACATTTAAGTTGTCGTCAGCTATCGTTGCAAAGCAACCATTGACCAGCAGAATTATGGGATTTTTTTTTTCGAAAAGGAAAATTTATTCAGAATGTTGTTTACTACCTGCCATTCACCTCTCATATACATTTTATTTTTACCTCTAATTTTGTTCAATAAGTGGCATGTTATCCACGGTTTTGGCCTTTTAGCAGATCTTTTCGGGCTTACATTAAAGGCGCATTTCGAAATATATTTCGTAAGAGGGTTATTAAATACATCATATGAGCTTGAAACATCTATTTTAGCTTTCCAAAGTTGAAAACAGAGACTGGAATTTAGATTGATGTAATCTACCTTATTTATCCCTTGGAAAGATCTAGAATTTTGATTCCTATTATTTTTGACGGTATTAATTAATTATTCCCAGATTGAAAACACCATAGATGAAATCCAATCACTTTACAGATGCAGTTCTAATTGGTAAATTAATAAAAAACTTCATTATCCTGAACAAGGTCCCACTTGTGCGGGTACCAGGGCATATTGTTCACGATGGCAAGGAAAAGGCAGACTACTAGGTTAGGCCGTGGTGTAGTGGTATATGCATACACTCCTCAAGCAGAGGGTCGCGGATTCGAATCCCGTGCGAGGCAATTCTCTGAAAAAGTCTTTTCGTAGAATTTGCATGTATAGGGGTTTCCAATAGGGACTTGACAACTTTGAATTTAATTTTTGAACGCACTCTTTTACTAATCATCAAACTGTCACTGTCAATTTATTTAGTAAACTCAACATTTTCATCATAGTAAAGTACACTAATGAGCAACGTCTGCAAATTATAAAAAAATTTCTACAGATATTCGGAGTCGCAAAATCATCTTCAGTGACGAAGATCATTTTTGGCTCAATTGGTGCGTCAATAAGCAAAATATGCGTTATTGGTCGGGTGAAAACCCACATGTGCTTCATCCACAAAAAATAACTGTTTGGTGCGGTTTGCATGCCAGCGGCGTTATTGGGCCATATTTTTTCGTCGACAATAACGATCGTCACGTTACTGTGAATGGTCAGCGTTATCGCGCCATGATCACCGATTATTTTTGGTCCGAATTGGAAGATATGGACTTGGACGACATGTGGTTTCAACAGGATGGTGCCACAAGCCACATAGCATACCCTACAACCGATTTATTGAAGAGTAAGTATGGTAACCGTGTTATCTCAAGAAATGGGCCAGTCGATTGGCCGCCTCGTTCGTGCGACTTAACTCCGCTTAAGTCATTGGTTTATGCCAACACGCCGAAGAAGTTGAAAGAGCTCAGAGCCAACATTGAACGCGAAATAGCGGCCGTTTCAGCCGAAATGTGTTGTCGAGTCGTTGAAAATTGGGTCCAACGAATTGACCGCTGCAAACGTGCCCTCGGTGGCCATATGAACGAAGTCGGGTTCCATTTATAAATGTTTTGATTTTACTTCAAGCCAATAATAACGTTTTTGAAATATCTCAAATGGTTTGCCTTTTATTTAAAAAAGAAGTTGTCAAATCGTTATTAGAAAACCTCATAGTTATATGAGAATCCCGTCGGCGTCAACTCTGACATGAAGGCATAACACTGATGTTGGAGTGGTTGCTGGCTGGTCTAAATGTAACGAACTAACAATTAGCACGTACTGAGACCCACTGGTTGAGGATGAACTGGCTCATCCCGTCCAGTTTGACAACCACCTTTGGGAAAAATATCGAAACCTAATATACCTGAGTTTCAAACAACTACACCACCCGCTCGCGCGCTGGAGAAAACCAGTAAAAGGAAATGTGGAAAAAGCCTATTTATCGGATCTTGCCCAAGACTTTAGGCATAAGGATTAAAGACAGGAAGTAAAACTCTGAGCAAGTTTATGGACAGACAAATACTGGAATGATCTAGATGGTCTCAGCAACTCAAACATTAACACTTTTCCTTGACAGCAAGGAAAAATTAGAGTACTGTGCGGAGTACTAATAGGTAACTTTCCCTGCAATTAACATCTTTACAGATTGATAATAATCTCTACTATCGTGATTGATGGATTCGTAGATTTTGGTGTAAAACTGAGGAGACACTGCGGAGAACACTTAATCACCAACTGTGCGGCACCAGCATGTAAACGAGCAAGATTGCTAAACGGATACGAAGGCTGTTTGATGAATACCTGGATTAGAAATGACAATGCAACCAATATAATCTCCTTTCAACTCGATACACTTTTCCTAGCGGTGCTGCAACTTTGTTACCCGAATATGACTTCCTCGTTCGACAAGTACTCCTTTCCGACGAATTTGGCTGCAGCGACTGCGGAGGTGTGAACCAGTGCGTTATCGTGCTGAAAAAGCACTTTTTTCTTCGCCAAATGTGGTAGTTTTTTCTTTAAATCGGCGTTTAATTGGCCCAATAAATCAACGTGGAATCCTCCTGTAATTGTTTTTCCCTTCTCCAAATAGTCAACGTGGTCTTCGCCTTTTTTGAAACACGTCCACCGGGTAAAACCCATTGTTTCGATTGTTCGGTGGCCTCTGGTGCGTACCAATGAATCCATGTCTCATCAACGGTCACGAAACGATGCAGGAACTTCTCCGGATTTCGAATTAACATGGCCAATTACGTTTTTGAAGTGGTTTCACTATTGCGCTTTTTCTCCGGTGTGAGCAAACGTAACACTCATAGTACGGACAGCTTTCTGATGCCCAAAATCTCGTGCAGGATTTGGCTAACGCGTTCAGTTGAGATGCCTTCTATTTGAACCAAGTCGCGAATTTTAACTCGGCTGTACGCCAATACGAGATCACGGTTTCCTTTGTAGTACGCGTTTATATGCCACCAGGGCTCGGTATATCAAAAACCGACATGCGGTCACGGCGAAACTTTGCGGACAATGGTAAACAGTTGTACGGGAAGGTAAATGGGTACCATATACAATTTTGTCACTTAAAAACAAATTCACGTACATCATGTTTTGTAACGGTTTCAAAACAAAACTAAGCATCGGATTCTCAACAAGATTTGACAGGCAGGCTTAATGATGATATACTAAATGATGGTACACTCATTTTGGCTCAGTAGCGCCACCTATCTTCCAATTTGGGTACTCATCAAACAGTTTAGTTTATTAGCGTTAGTCCTATTCCTAATTCACCAGTCGTCGATCACATAGCCCTGACAAACAAAAACCGATACAGTATAGATGGATGTAGATATCAGATATGTTGAGAGAAGTGAAAGGAGTTTCTACAGCTATGCTCCACAAATCGAAGACGGGGTTTCACTTTTCATAAAGTGATCATGTTGTTAGATATTGGAAGTTGGATTTTATCTTGATTTTTGGATATTATCTGTCTCATCGTAAAAGTTTCTTGACTCACTGGTCACAAACGCTGCCAATGGTATTTGTATTCCAGTTCCTGCTCCCTATCTCTGCTGAAAAAATCTTCTTTAAAAAATTGAAGGCTTAACCACATTCGCTATTTATTATGTCACCGTATGCCTAAAGATGCAGAAATCGTATGCTTGGTAACAATGTCATTATGAAGACCTTGGTGCGTTCGTCCTTCCTTTCACAACAACCCGAAGCGCCGAAAAGTACGCCAAAGTGTATTCACCAGTTGGGAAGCAGTTTTCAGCCTGTGTTCTTTCCTTCTGAAAGACAACATAACGTTGCAGGCTTAAACAAAACAATCATAAAATGCTGATCTCATTTGCAGCAAACTTATTGTGATCTGATAAACGAACAAGTCATAACGACTTCAGAATTTCTACAGTTCCTCGATCTATTTCAGATACAGTGAAGGAGCGAAGTAAAGTGTTAAGCGAACCTTTACTGCCTTCGATACTGCACACTCTTTTAAATTTTGTTTATAGTAATGCTCAGTAGAGATACGGCATGTCGAGCATCTAGCTCGACTGAGGAATGACGAGTCCATATGTAATGATCAAAATTTCTCTATAAATGTAAAAGATTTACTCAACGAATTATATGTATATAGATTTGAAAGATTTCCCACTTTCCAAAGGACGAAGTAAAATTGTATAGTAAAGTGACGTAGCCCTCATACTAAAACCTACTCAATTAACATGTTTGATTTGCAATTAACAGGTGTCCTAACTCTTATTTCAACAATTAAATGCTGATTCTAACTTTAGAATTTCCCTCACGTCCAAGACTCTTTAAAATACTAACGTGCCGCAAGGTTGCTTAGTTCCATCGCAACTGTCGACGGGTGTTTAAAATGGAGAAACGTTGAAAAATGTCAATTAATTTTTGTCGCTGCAAAACTATTGGCATTTTTCCCTCCGCCTTCCTCATGAAAATGCTAATTTCCGTTCATATAAGCGTTCGCATTGATTTGCATTTCTACTCATAACCCTCCCGCTGTAGTAATTCTCTTTAAAGTGCAGTCATAAGGCAGTCTGTCATGCACACGCACCCCATCACCGTCATCCAAGAGCGATGATTATCCGTGGTAAATAAATAATAAGCCAAATATCCTGTCGTATATCCTGTCAGAGACGTACGATTTTTTTTCTCTTGTCATTGTGTCTCTTTTGGCAGCCGTAACGTGTCAACACCTTTTGGAGGTTCGTGGTTCAATGCAATAAAATGGACAAAAAGAAGGCGTGTCTCATACATAAAATCCCCGTCCGAGACCATTGCGAATCCAAAATTATAATTTGCGTCTTTGGCGCATTAATACGCGCAGCTGAAGCGACATTGCGTTGCGTTGACGTTTAAAATCATCTGCAAGCCGACACACCAAAAACAACAATCGACGACATAGACAACAACAATAACAGCAACGGGAACAATTTCAGCGACATCAAACGACGACAACGATGACATTAGTCAGACGTCAATGTTCCAAGTGAAGTTGGGGCTGGATGCACATGGCCTCCGGCCACCGATTTCCGTCAGCGACAATGCATAATGAAACACAGATCGTAACCCATTCGCATACACAGAAATATTCGTAAAATAAATTCTCAGATACAGATTGTTTGCGAGCCACGCAAATTAATTCGAGAGATGTAGGGGCGTGTCTGTAATTGAATTGATTGCACAAATGGAGTTGAGCTGCCCTGTAAATCATTTTTCGCAATTTCTACACTCAGCAGTGGCAGTCGGCAAGGCTGACAGTGTGGTGCTGCTTTAGTTATGTAGATATTTCTCTAGCTATGTTTGATCAGAAATGCATTTAAATCTTTCGTGGGGAAGTCATCAATGACGTGGCTTCGGGGAGTGCGAGATAGCATTTGCCTAGGTTTGGATTTCCCGCCAAAGGATCTGGAGGCATTTACTTGGCGATTTATTTATTGGAAGTTCATGTAAAAATGTGAGGTTATGCTGGAAGAGATGGTTAATGGGTGGAGTCGATAGGTTCTTCAACTGAATTGCTTGTGTTGATGGTTTTGAAGTTGAAGTCGGCATCGACTTCAGCATCGGCACCAACACCAGCAGTGCCGCACCCTATTATGTTATAATGCGCAGAGCATTGTTGTGCATGTCTATGAACAATTTTATTGTTTAGTAAGTTCGGTTCAAAAACACCGCAGTAGTCATAAATGCAGCTGTAAATAGTTGAAAATGGCTGATGAAGTATGATTTGGTTTTGCAAAGGAGTAGATTTACTTCGGCCATTATCCAAAGACCGCCGTATGTTCTCGTAGTTTATATATATATATATATAGTACCGGTCCCTTAAGTGCTTCCTAAGTATGCTGGTTATATTTGAGATAAAACTAAGGCCCTGCCATTAATTGATAGAAAGCAAAGAAAAATAGTAAAATACTTGTTATTGCTGTTAATTCGAACTATTTCAGTGAAAGTAAGAAACCGAACGTTTTATATTTTATATAATCGTAAGTAGTAACAAAATGCAATAATCCAACTTATGCCAGATTAAATTCAAAAACTACAAAGTTTATCTAGAGAAAATTGATTGATGTTTGATTTTTTATTAACAGAAATAGTGTGAAAAACCACTTAGCACTTGCTAGATGGGGTGAAAAGTAACCTCCTTGGGAATGAAAATAAATTTTTTTTTTTAAATGTTTTTTTTATTTTATTCAATATAGTCCCCTTTTAGTTTGATACACTTATTCTAGCGATTTTCCAAATTCTTGATCCCGTCCGAAAAGTAATTTTCCGGAGGGTCTGCAAAATACTCCTCCATGGCGTCGATAATTTCCTCGCGTGGGCTGAATTTTTTACTGATGAGCCATCTTTTTAGGTTTGGAAAGAGATAATAGTCCGAGGGAGCCTAATATGGCGAATACGGTGGATGCGACAGCAATTGGAGGCGTAAGTCATTAATTTTAGCCGTAGTTGCGATGCTCTTGTGCGCCGGTGCATTATCTTGCAAAAACAAAATTTTTTTTCGCTTCATTTGAGGCCGTTTTGCAGCGATTTCGGCCTTCAATCGCTCCAATAATGCACTGTTGATGGTTTTACCTTTTTCGAGGTAGTCCACGAAAAGTATGCCACGACAATCTCAGAAAACCGACGCCATAACCTTTCCGACCCATCGAACCTCCCTCGGCCGCCTCGGAGCACTCGTGCCGGCTTCAGTCCATTGCCAGGCACTCTTTCTGTTCTCTGGTGTTCAACAGTTACCAATCGACGCCAAAAATCCGCCCGATTCCGCATCAGCAAGTCCAAACATTTTTTCTAAGTGCTCTCGCGTTCGTGTTTTTGGTCAGGAGTGAGTATGCGCGGCACCCAGCGGCAGGATAACTTTTTCATACGCAGAATATTGCCCAAAATATGGCGTGTGCGCTCAGTACTAATCTTTGTGGTATCTGCTAGATCGCGCACCTTCACATTCCGGTCAGCCAATACCATTTCATTTGACATTGTCCTCAGTAACCGCATAGGAGGGCCTTTCGCTGCGGACTTGATCGGTAGTGGAGTTGCGGCCACTACCACTCTCGAAACCAATATTTGATGGTGTAATCTGACAAAGCATTAGCCCCATAATATTTATCCAACTTTTCTCTTGTTTCCTTCGCCGTTTTGCCTCTCAAAAAATAATGTTTTATGAGAGAACGAAAATCGTTTTTGTCCATACTCAACATGATGCCAAACATGTCAACAACAATCAACTGTCAAAACAAAACTAAAGCCAGTATCGCACTGAAATTTGGCATGTCTGCTGTTATGCTGCTGTGATTCTCCTACTCTTGGAACCAATTTGAGCTAATGATGAAGGGTAGGAAACTGTTAACATCTATATTGTCTAGATCGCTTAAGTTATTGTAGAAGAAGTTTCCTTCTTTAAGAGAGAGAGTACATATATAGATTGGGTGGAAGATTGTTTCCGCCTACTCCTCGTCCATGAATCGTCAATCGACGCCAAACTTACTAGTATGCTTGCCTGTAATACAGGGTATAGTGATGACACCTATGATAGCGCTGAGAAACTTGCATCTGATTTTCTTATCAGACCATTATGGCTGTTGGAGGCACATGTTGAGCTGGTCCTTTGTGCTTCTTTGCTTTAATCTCGCTTTCAAGTGACCATCGACTAGATAAACTAGGTTTTATACGTGTTTTAGAAAAGGTCACCGCAACATCTAGTCGAAAGTCTAGACATGATATGCGGCTCGATTGAATTCCTTTGTATTAGGGGTTATGAAAAAAAAAGTCCCATGTTTAGGTCAAATTTTCACCACGTTTTGCATCCAAGATACTATAATGCGAGATAATGTTATTTTGAAGAAGTGTGCAAAATTTGAACAAGATCCGTTCATAACTTTTTGAGAAATCATGACCACCGACTTTAAGAATAGAGTTTCGAGAATAACGCGTTTGAAGTTCTAAGTTTAGGCTGACATGGCCTGATGAGCGGAATTTCTGAAGGGTATGTCTCTAAGACTTTTACCCCGATCGACTTGAAATTTTGGGAGAATATTCTAAACGTATTGTACTATTTAATAAGACAAAATAGATATTTTGAAATTTCCAAACCCATGTAACCCTTTTAGTGAGTCTTTTGTACAGAATTCATGAATTGGCCATTGTGTGATCTAAGTAATGGAAAAACAAGCGCATTTGCTTTCCAAACGTATTTCCTAAATGCCCATGATGTTGTCAAGGAGGTCAACGTCACCCATATGGCGATTGTACTCTCCTACCACATTCGGTCGCTTTATATTCACGTACCTTGAGTTCCGCTTGTCCCATCTACAAATATCAGTTTCAAGCTTCTGCCCAGCAAAGATGGAAGTCAGGTTCACAATTTTGTTATTCTTTCATGCCACAGTTGAGACATCGATTCCGTTGACGTCGGCAACGTATTCTTCCGAGTAACCTCTTTTCTTTTTCATCATTATCCTTTCAGTTGACAGCTTGCAACCCGGGATCCTGTTTCTTCTGACAGTACTCAGAAGCCCCAGCTCTAGTCTTTGGCTAGATATTCCAACAATCGAAGAAAAGTAAAAAGGTTATCAAAGTAAAGCCTAAAGTTCTGGTATCTGGGAATCATATGAGCTAGCCTAATGACAACGTTAGATGAAGCACCTAAATCTGGCTCTCCATTTAAGAAGACATTTTTCTTGCCAGTTTCGATCTGATAGGCAAAACCAGTTACACCACTCAACACGAAGACCTTATAGCCCTATTTAAGAGGTTTGTTGGGGCTGCACCTCTTCAACGTGTTCCGTGTTTAAGTGGGGAACATTTAGTCGTCCACACAAAGGTGTTCTTCCATTGGGACATTGCTATAAGCTATAAGCCTCATTCAAAGAGTTCACAAGTGGACGTATGTTGTGTATAACACATGGGCTGAAATGTTTTATAGTAAAAAACAAATTTTTTGCAAAATTCAACTTTATTTATCAACATAGTTGTCTTCGAGGGTGATACACTGATTGAAATGATTTTTCAATCTTTCGATACCAGTTTTGTAGTACGATTTCGGTTTAGCCTCAAAATAGGCCTCTGCTTCGGCGATTACTTCTTCATCGGTCTTAAATCTCTTTCTGGCGAGCATTCTTTTGAGGTCTGCGAACAGGAAATAGTCGCTGGGGGCCAAATCTGGAGAATACGGTGGGTGGGGAAGCAATTCGTAGCCGAATTCATTCAATTTTGCCATCGTTTTCATCGACTTGTGACACGGTGCATTGTCTTGATGAAACTGCACTTTCTTTTTCTTCAAATGCGGCCGTTTTTCTGCGATTTCGTCCTTCAAACGCTCCAACAACGCTGTTGATAGTCTGCCCCTTTTGGAGATAGTCGATGAAAATTATTCCGTGTGTATCACAAAATACGGATGCCATAACCTTGCCAGGCGACTGTTGAGTTTTTGGTCATTTTGGACGAGGTTCGTCGCCTGCTTGCCACTCAGCTGACGGCCGACTTGACTCTGGTGTGAAGTGATGGAGCCAAGTTTCATCCATTGTCACATACCGACGCAGAAATTCGGCTTTATTGCGGTTGAACAGCTTTAAACACTTCTCTGAATCATCAACACATTGTTGTTTTTGGTCGACTGTGAGCAAACGCGGCACCCACTTTGAACAGAGCTTTCGCATGTCCAAATATTCGTGTATGTTATATCCAACACGCTCTTTTGATATCTTCAGAGCCTCAGCTATCTCGATCAACTTCACTTTACGGTCATTCGTAGTCATTTTGCGGACTTTTTTGATGTTTTCTTCTGAAACAGCCTCTTTTGGATGTCCAATGCGTGCATCAGCTTCGATGCTTGTATGACCACTTTTAAATTTTTCAATCCACTTGCGAATGGTTCGTTCGGCTGGTGCAGAGTCCGGTTAACACTTATTAAGCCATTTCTTTGAATCGGCTGCATTTTTTCCCATCAAAAAGCAATGATAAATCAACACACGAAATTGCTTTGAATCCATTTTTTTTTTTTTTCACAATAACAAAAGTTGCTTCACTCACAACACTATATCTCGAGAACTAATCGTCCGACAGCTGTCTAATTAATACACGTATCTTTTGAAGGTTGGTACTAACTGAAAATGGTATGGATTTAACTCAAGTGGTGCCCTCTCTTAGAAACGGACTTTTCAGCCCATATGTTATGGTCATGATTAGGATTTCCCTAGAACTGTTATTACTGTTGTTATTGACGTGCAAAGTTTGGCGAATTTTCTCAAATTTATTCAATGATATGATGTCCTGTATTAAGGTGTTCGGAGTTCCTAACTCTAGGTAATTGAACTAGAGACATTACATACACCTCCACTTTATACAATTCAGTCTCTTGATTAGTTCTGGCGAAAATAAGTGAACAAAGAACTGTATGAGAGTGTCCAGCTCAAGAAGATCCGGGTCTAGGGTCTTGTTTCCTGTAAATATAAGCTGCTGTTCATTCAGCTGAAGATTCTTTTTTCTCCATAGCAAGTTCGATTAAGCCGGCTTTCCTGAGGAGCTATTGTTGGTTTCTTGGTTGGGGGAGCTTGGTCACTAATTTCGTGTGGCGGTGCATTTCCTGTATTAAAGGATGGGCTTTCATGGTCGTCTTCAAGAATTTTTATTAGGGAACCCAAATCAAAAACTATCTCTGAAACATGAACCTTTAAATTTTCAAAATCTAGTACAAAGTCAGGGTTAAAGTCAACTGTGAAAAAAACTGATTTTTGCCACAAGTATCGCCATTTAGTCATGATTTTTTTATATTACGATTAGTTTGGTAATTATGACAGTAACATAGACCACGGGCTACATTGATTGATTACATTATAAAATAGTTTCTGTGAATTTCTAAGGATTTTCTTTCTTGCTTATAGTCTACACTAAGCTACGGCGATTCAGATCCAGCTTTGGCCAGCTTCGTTTGGTCACTAGACATGTTGATTGTTGATCTAACAGTGCGGGTAAGGTTTGTTCTTTTGTAAATTAGGTAGAATGGTTCAGATTTTGGCAAGTTTGGCTGCCTTACAATTCCCTAGAATGACTATGTGCCCTGCCACGGAGCAAAGGTGAAGGTTGAACGGCTATTCCATCTCCCTAAGGGAAGATCGGGGGTTCCAGAATTTAGTGAGATTGAGTCCAAGAATTTGATAACGGCCTGACTATCCGAAAAGATGCTGATATCCTTAGCAGATACACTTTTTTCGTCATCCAGGCCAGAACTTCTTTAATCGTCAAAATTTCGGCCTGACACAAGTTACAGTGATTTGGAATACGGAAAGTGTGGCTTAAAAAAAGCTCATATGAATAAACACCGCCACCAACTGCACTACCAGTCTTAGATCCATCTATATAGAAGTGGATAGACTTGCCATCCATAAAAACATCTTCTTCCCAGAAGGATCAAGAGAGGATGTTTACATGAAAATCTTTGTCTAGTCAATGTTGGGGCGTACTGTAGGCGATGTTCTCCGGAATGGTATGTATGGTATTAGGAATATTAGTGTGGCCAAATAATTTATTTGTTCACTTCGTAGTTGCTTCAAGGCAAATAGCTGCTTTAGTATATACTGGCATGCTTAAAATATCAAGGGGACTCAAGTAAAATAGAATATCCAGTGCCACGAAGGGAGTAGTCCGTAGGGCTCCGCTTATGCAAAAACATGCAGTTCTTTTGACTCTGATTAGTTTGCTGCAGTTGACTGAACTGTCTAAGGTAGGTGAATATCGGTCCAATATTTGAGACCTATAGTCGGTGGGATATGCGATGTTGAAAGCCGCATTTTTTCCCAAAAGCTTTTTTGAAAGAGAATAAAGCTACTGCAGGTTCCTTTACTCATTCTTGAATGTTTAGTTTTGATTTAGTTTCCTGTCAAAAATTAGAACCAGATATTTTGCTGTATCGGAGTAGCCTAAGCTGGTATTGTTTATTGAATGAGGGTCTATTATTAGAATTTTATATTTCTTGGAAAAGAGGACATGTTCAGTTGCTTTAAGAATTAGCTGAAGTAGTTCTTTATTTTTGTTGATATGCTTAACTGAGAGCTATAGCAACGTCATCTACACAGACAACCACCCTGTTACCACCAGCGTCCAGATATAAACATATATCAGCAGTTCCTTAACCACCAAGTTGCCGGTGAAGGAGTAAAAAGACAACGCCTTGCGGCGTACTTCTGCTGACACATCTATAAACAGAAGGGCAAGCCAGTTTGGTTTTAATTATCCTGCTATTTTTAATAAGACTAATCAACTCCCCAGGTGAGTCATTGACCTTCAGATTTGACAGCACAGTCGTGATTGTGGGTGTGTTGACGTTATTTACCCTTATGTTGCCACCAAAAAAAAAAAAAAACAGTGACCTCGGGTGTCTTAAAGCAGGTATAAAACAGAAAGGTCGATATTTTTGTTCTTTTTAGCTGAAGAATTTTCGAGAACTGTTTCGAAACACGTAGATACAATCATGTCTATATTTTAGGAATAGTGAAGGCGTAAAACTGAGCTTTTAACGTTCACTCGAAGAAGCAAAACGTGCAGTCACTGCTTAGAGAGTTTGTATAGTTTGGTATACGAGTGTGTTCACTCGCTTTTTTTTTTGGTAGACATGTCCCGAACATATGTTCACAGTTTTAAGATACGAGTATAGCATACTTTGTTTGTACAGATAGAAAGGCTAAACGTGTTTTGGTTTGATCGGCGCTTTTCAATTATTATTCAAAATGGAGCAAAGCTTTAAAGCACTTGAAATGCTGACATTGACATACAGTGAGTTTGTTCTAAATAAAAATGTTTACAAGTGGTACAAACTTTTCCAATATGGCCAAGAAGATGCCAAAGACTAACCTCGGAATAAAAGATGATAGCGTCGAAGCTGTGAAGAAATTTGTTTTGCAAAATCGTCGAACTACCATAAGAGAAGTTGCTGCGGATGTTGGGATATAGTTTTGGGCATGAGACGTGTACCAAAGAAGTTTGTTCCGAAACTTTTTAATTTTGATCAGAACAACAGTCGCATAAGCATCGCTCAGGAGCTCTCGAATTACGTCAATGATGATCCTGACCTGCTCAAAGGGGTCGTAACTGGTGACAAATCGTGTGTGTATGCTTATGACGTTAAAACCAAAATCGAATCGCCCCAATGGAAGCACCCAGGATCGATCAAATGTCAAAGTTTTGATCATTGTTTTTTTCTATTACCGTGGCGTAGTCCATCAGGAGTTCTTACCTCAAGGTTGTACGGTCAATAAGGAGTATTACCTTGAAGTTATGCGCCGTTTTCAGGAAGTATTGTAATACGAAAAAAAACGTCCGGAATTATGGGAAAACAATTCATGGCTTTTGCATCACGATAATACACCTGCACATTCATCGTTGCTTTTGAGAGATTATTTGGCTAAAAATAACACAAATTTCATGCCTCAGCAATCATTTTAACCGGATTTGGCCCTATGCGCCTTTTTCCTGTTCTCAAAACTGAAGAAACCATTGAAAGGACGGAGATTTGAAATAAAAACGACATCGCTGGAAGAGCCCAAGGCTATACCAAAAAGTGCTTATAAGCATTTCTTCAAGGATTGGAAAAAACGTTGGCACAAGTGTATTAGGTCTGAAGGGGGTTATTTTGAAGAAGGCAACATTAATATTAATGAGTAAATAAATAATTTTTTTTTATAAAAATACAAAGTCACCTTAATAATTGAACACACCTCGTATGTGTAAGGTAAACATGTGGAACAACCGAAAGCCTTAGATATGAATGACACCACTGTTGACTTACCGTTTTTCCGTGTTGTTCAAAAAACAAACGATTTTCGGTACTGCACGTGGAATTATAACACACCACATACGGACGAGCAATTCGTATAAGCCCTAAACAGACAAAGGTTGTAACACAATTTACGCAATTTGAATGAAAAAAAAGGACAATTCATGGAGCGCTTTACGAAAAAAAAAAACAATTCGTTTTCACAGTAAAGCAATATTTTAAAAATATTGAAAGATCTGGCAGCTACAGTTAGAGATTATCTTAAAAATTAAGTTAATCTGGTTCAATTCGTGATCTTATATATTCCGGTTGTCTTTCTACAAGTCGCTCAAAACAAAACATCGAATCAATTCGTGAGAGGGAACCCACTAGGGCGATTATGTTGACCGAAAAATTCACGAATCTTACGAAATGTTACTTTTGCAGATCGCCCATTTTCGTAAAAAGATTGAATAATTCCGTTGAATGCATTGTTGAATGATAAACGAATCCATGACTAAAATTGTCAAAGATTGTATAGGGTTTTCCAATAGGGACTTGATAACTTTGAATTTAATTTGTGAACGCACTCTTTCACTAATCATCAAACTGTCACTGTCAATTTATTCAGTAAACTCAACATTTTCATCAATCAGAGCTACGTTCTCCGATTGGGTTCTAGAGAAGATGCGCCAAGATGATGAATTTCATCGCAAAATCATCTACAGTGACGAAGCTCATTTTTGGCTCAATGGGTTCGTCAATAAGCAAAATATGCGTTATTGGTCGGATGAAAACCCACATGTGCTTCATCAATCACCACTTCATCCACAAAAAATAACTGTTTGATGTGGCTTGCATGCCGGTGGCGTTATTGGACCATATTTTTTCGTTGACGATAACGATCGTCACGTTACTGTGAATGGTCCGCGTTATCCCGCCATGATCACCAATTATTTTTGGCCCGAATTGGAAGATATGGACTTGGACGGTTTCAACAGGATGGTGCCACAAGTCACACAGCACACAGCACACGCTACAATCGATTTATTGAAGAGTAAGTATGGTGAGCGTGTTATCTCAGGACATGGGCCAGTCGATTGGCCGCTTCGCTCGTGCGATTTATGGCCGCTTGACTATTTTCTGTGGGGCTACGTTAAGTTATTGGTTTATGCCAACATGCTTAGGGAGAGCCCAGAGCCAACATTGAACACGAAATAGCGGCCGTTTCGGCCGAAATGTGTGGCCGAGTAGTTGTAAATTGGGTCTAACGAATCGACCGAAGTTGAGTTCTATTCATAAATGTTTTGATTGTATTTCAAGCCAATAACAAAATTTTTGAAATATCTCAAATGGTTTGCCTTTGATTGAATTCGATAAAAGACAGTAATCGACAGCCAACATCTACCCCATCTGTCCCAAAATATTGGGAAATGATGCTGATGACGCTTTTTTTTCTAAATAATTCTAAGGTACCAGCATCGGTTGTATTTCAAAATCAAACCTTACTGCAATTTTGATTAAACCAATCCATAGTACACTGTGAATTCTAGCATAGAAGTACGAGAATTATCGGAAACAGCTAAGAAAATCCATAGAACATAGTCTAGAAGAAGAACGAGAAGCTTTTAAGCTAGTAGACAAACCCAGGACCACCTATCCACTTTAAAATCTCTCATAGATAAATCTATGACATAGCAAAAAAGAAGGATCCATTTTTAGCTTTTCTAGACCTGAAAGCCGCCTTTGACTTGATGTCAAGGTAACACATTTCAGAAATGCTAAAAGCAAAAAACGTCCCAGATTAATAAATGCTACGAAGACTTATCAGACTGGAAGAAGAAAAGTCAAGCCCCTCTAAATTAAAAAAAGGCCTTAGACAGGGCGACATTCTAAGACCCTCTTGTTTATAAATTTCTTAGACGAGATAGCGAAAAACTGCAAAAGACGGACCAACAGAATTTCAGTTGGTATGAGAAGATTAAACTCCATCTATCTCCAATTCTTACTTTACGCCGATGATATAATCATCGTAGCTAATACACGAGTCAGGCTGCAACAAGCATTTCACATTTGGAGTGAAGAACTAGAAGCAAAGGGAAAGAAAGAAATGTGGATATCCAAGAAACACAATCTTACACGGAAAGAGTATAGAACTCGTAGGCATACTTAGTTGCTATTATTTCAAACGATGGTAAATGTGATCAGGAAGTACAAAATTGAGCCAAAAAATTAATGTCTGTACAACACCAAATCAATGCAACAATATTAAACAAAATTAAATTAAAACTGAAGCTCTAAAACAGCATAATGCGTCCGAAACTATGACTGCCTCGAACTGCAACCAACTTCATACTGCTATAATTTCCAAACCGTTCATTACTGTGAGCTCAAATTTTGACACATGACAGATAATTTTATTATTTAACAGAATTTTAAACGAATTGCGTATCAGTTGTGTTGTGTTTTTATCCGCCATGGAATTCAAACGTGATATCGTGGAAAACAGAAAAACCACAAGTAGCTATCGTTAGAGCCCTCCAGCACCTCAACGTGAATAAATCATTTGTGTCTCGAACTATAGCTCGTTACCGTGATACTCGCAGCGTTGCAAAATGCCATGGAGGTGGTCATAAAAAAAAAAAAACAGCAACATCGGCAGAAATGGTTTGGAAAGTGAAGGCGCGAATTGAGCGAAATCCGCGTCGAAGTGGAAGAAAAATGGCTCGTGAGCTCAACATATCATTGGGACGCATGCAAAACATAATGAAAAATGAGCTTGAGCTCAAGCCATTTAAGTTCCAAAAAACACACGATCTTACACCGCAACGGAAAAAAGTTTTAGTCGAAAGAGCGAAGGAGTTGGTACACTTGCACGAAAGTGGTGAGTTACCGAATTTGGTTTTTTCCGATGAGTCGCTATTTGTTATAGAGCAATATTTTAACAAACAAAATAACCGAGTTTACTTTTCAGAGAGGTCCTTCGAAAATTTACACCTTCGGACGTTCACCAGAAAGCAGACAGCACCGACGGTGTTGGTCTGGGTCGCCATAACCACCGATAGTCGCTCTCCGATCGTATTTTCGGACTCAAAATTAATACAATCGTATACCGTGAAACTGTCTTGGAGACAGTACTGAAGCCTTAGGCAAACAATCATTTCGGTCGGAGACCGTGAAATTTTCAACAGACTCTGCACCGTCTCACAAAGCGCGCTTCAACCAAGATTGGTTAAAAAAAAATGTTCCACACTTCATTTCTTCGACACATGGATTGCAAATTCTCCGGATGCAAATCCGTTGGATTTCTCTGTCTGAGGTATTTTGAAGGCGAAGGTTGGCACTAAAAAATACCAAAGTTTGGATCACCTCAAACAAGCACTTCGCCGGAAATGAGCCAAAATACCGCAGAGCCACTTGCGTGCAGCGTGCAATACTTTCATCGGACGTCTCAAGGCCATTATTCGCGCCAAAGGTGGACATATTGAAAACTACTGATACAATTTGAAAATTGATGTATTTTCCAAAATTTTTTGCTTTGGCACAATAAAATTTATCAAAAAATAAAAAAATTATAGCATTTTAAAAAGTTGCAGTTCAAGTCAGTCACCCTGTATACGGAGTTGAATCTCTACCTTGGCTCGATAAACACCTGAGTCATTTCCAAGTTACAGAAATGAGACCAAGTTACAGATAAGAAACAAGAAGTTAAGGGCATAAATTTTAACACGTGGAAAAAAAAAACAACCGGTTCAACCCAAAGAAGTAGACCACGAAACACTATTGTGCAGTGCATTTAAAAAAGAGGACAATTTTATGTTAAGTACACATGGGAACATACCATCGAAGATGATTTTATCAAATAAGTGAGTCAGAATTTCCAATATACAGGGGGGTATACTTTTAATAAATAGATTTGAGTACGAATTGACCCTCGAGACCTATCAGAAATTACTAGAGCTTTAATTGGGAAGATGAGGGGCTTCAGGATTGTGAGATTAGGCTAGCTTCGAGATAAGTCTGCAAAATCATTTGATTCCGTTTTTTAACCAAAAATTATTGATTCTATTTTACTTTACCCTAAAAATGGATTACGCTTGACAGAAGACATGTGCCTTCGTCCCAGCTACTTGTCATATTTTATATTATTTTCTACACATTTGTTTTAACGAGGCAACAAAGGTAAAATTGTTAAGTATTCCTATTTGTGCTTAAGTTTTTCTTAATCTATGTGAAGTAGAAGTCGTGTAACTTGATAAGACTGTTTAAAGTTGATCCTTCCGCAACATTTTAAGTATACCGAAGACTGATCAGATGACACCTGCTCCAAGTGATCTCTCAACTTTTCCCTCATTATTGAGTTCAAACAGCTTCTTAATTTTTTTTTTTTTTTTTTTTAATTTTTTGCTCCTTATAATTTGTTCATATTCTGTTCACTCTTTCCATGCAACAAAAAAATAAATAAATAAATAAATAAAAATATAAGAAGCGAGATTGTTTACTATGAAGGAAGAAAAACAGCATCTTCTTCAACCCACTAAGACGTCACCTAAACCCACTTAAATCGTTTTAATCACTTTTTCTCGATGCCAAACTAAGTACACAATAGATTAATAAACAACACCATTCAAGGGCAAATATCTCATGGCTTTCGGACAAATAAAATACCAGAATCTGTTAACCAGAAATCGAATAATAAAAAAAAAAAAATCTGTAAATCCCCCCGCTAAGTAAACATATGAATCCTGGTACTATGCGAAAATCATCTCCTTCTCGACGTCCGTGTTTAATCTTGTTCCGTCAGCATTTCTACCACCCAATTTATTTGCTTAAATCCGAAAACCGAGACCAGAAACCAGAGAACTCATCCGAATCACAGTCATGCGCATGCGAATCGAAAATTAATTAAAAGTCAAGATCCGACCATGAGTACCTTAGGACGGACCTAAGCTCCCACATGCCATATGCCAATCTCCATATTTGAGTCAACATAAAAAAAAAGAAAATAAATTGAAATAAAAATAAAAGTCATTAACGCCACGAAATACGAGTACGGCCACCATACTAAGACAGTAAGTGACTTAGGAGAGCCAAGGTTTAGTTCTGGATTCTTTACCAGCATGGCTTACTATCTATAAGATAGTGTCAGACTCGCCCCACTTTAGATAATCCTCTAGATGAGACGATAACCGAAAAGCAGTACTTCTACATCGAGAGCAAAATTAATTTGCTTACGCAAGGGGGTACCTAAAAAACGTAAACGCACAAGTGTGTGCTTTGGAGCATGAAAACATTCCACAGCTTCTGGAACCAGCTACTTGTCCTCTTAACTTAGTCTTATTCCAGTTGAAGGTTATACGAGGAGTTGCCAGATTAAGTGTTCTTCGAGATAAAAGTATAAACTTTAAAAAAAAAAGCCAAATGTGTGGTTTGTCTGTTGTAAGGCAGATATTGCCATTCGTCTTGCATACCTTCAGTAACTCAGATTTTAAAGATGGGTTGATATTTGTTCCGTACCCAATCTTCACCTGCTGCTTTAAATAGCTCTGTAGTTGGGCCATCGAGTTCAGCAGCTTTGTTGGGCCTAAGCTTGGGGATTGCTGTTCTTACTTCATCTGAACGGAAATATTGTATGTCATTGTCTAGGTTAAATAGTTTATTTTGTTTGAGGATCGGATGTTGCTCGTCATCGCCGCCCTGCAGTAATAATTTCCCCAGATTCTCAGTGCCTACTGTGCTCCTTTTCTGGTATAACTTCCGAACTTCATCCTTCTTATAGCACCTCAGTAAGGCCTCGATCGTGCACTTCTCGCGCTCTACCTTCCTTCTGTTGAGGATCCTATGATCTTCCCTTTTTTTTCTGCAAGTCTGTTTTGTACATCTACTGTTTGTCTAAATTTCGTCACCGATCATCGAATCAGGGTTTTTTGTATCCGTTTAATGTTGAATTTCCTCACAATCAGAAGTTGGTTACCTTTAGGATATTACGGGTATCCTAATCCGTAACTTGGTCCGAGTCGGTGTTAGCTGCACGGAATGTTACAACTTAAAAAACTTTGGAGGATTGGTCGCAATATCAACAAATTTGTTGATCCAGAGTCAGTCAGGTTCCTTAATATATAACAAATTAAGGCGAATTCCACGTGTGATGGCTTAGGTTGCATTCCGTTCCACCATACAATCAATAAGCCTATGTCGTTTCCGAATATAATGTCGTATAGGCTGTATTTTTTGGCCGTATTATCAAAGACGCCCTCCTTGTCTAACTTAGCATTAAAATCGTAAGAAACGATTTTCTCGTCATATTTAGAGCTTAACTCGTAGATTTTTTAGAGAATCTCGTAGAAGAATCTTGGGTAAGTTCCTCCTTTTCTTCTGTCGGGACGTGGGCGTTTATGAGGCTTATAACGCTAAATATAGCCTTAACGTGAATTGAGGTCAAGCGCTCGCTTACACGCCTGAAGCTCAAGGCCGGTTCCCTTAGTCTTCATCTGATGGAAAATCTGCAACCGAATAACTGTTGGCCTTGTCAAGCCGGTTGTCTGAAACATATAATAGTTCTCAGAGTTTTTCACTTTATTTTTGTCTGATTCATCTTACTTTGTGGCAGCCGAGGATCACCACTAATTGGTAGGCTACACTCGGTCTGTTAAGGGTTTTAACATTCCACATGCAGATCCGAAGATCGTTGCCAGGGTCGTCAGAAGTAGATCCGTCGTTATACGAGCCTATCAAATGGTTGGCCACATTTTTCTCTAGTCGCACTCTAGTTGCGAGTATAGCATGCATTCCTAAGAAATTGCCTCTGGGAAGTATGGCAAGCTTTACGCTACGAAATTGATTATTGCGCTGCTGGCTCAATACAGGTAATAGGACAGTCCGCAGTTTTCTAGTCATCAATCGACGCGCGAAAAACATGAACAAGGCCATCAACATTCTAGTGCTAGTTGTACTAAAGTCGAAAGTCCGTTCTCTAAAATCTAAAGGAGCATTGTGGTATTTATAAGAAAGCTTAGCTCCCAAGACCATTAACGCGTTTTTTGAGATATAATGTCTTACAGAAAACTTCTTGATATTGCCAGAAACGCAGATGCCAGGGCAGAATCAGATCTCATTCAATTCATTCAATTCATTAGCAGTTGGGCCATATCTTTTTGCGTTAAGCCCGGGTGGATGCGAATGGTTTATTACGACTTGGAGTCATCATACGTAACATCATATTTAATTAGCTCATCTGCTAAAATAACCGACGCCAGGCAGTAGTATATTACTCCGCTGTGGATCGAGTTAGTAAGAAATTATTGTAAAAATAACTGTTATTACTATATTTTTTCGTAAAGTGAGTTTTCGACCTTAGACTGAATCCGCATTTGACTCGGTGAAAGCGCCATAAAATTGTTTGAGTATTTTCAATCTACTAACTATGGTCTCTTTTTAAGAAATCTATATTTCAGCATCTCTTTTCGAGGGTTGGGTAATTTGTATCACCGAACCTGCAAGTGAATTGAATAGCTGGTATCTGCCATCGCTTATGGTAAATTCTGCTCTAAAGCGCAGGCAGCCTTAGACATGATTGACGATTAGTGCACTTAAAATTGGTTTTCACTCAACTCTCTCAAAAGCGAGGTTGTTCTCCTCACGAGATGGAGGAAGCTGACTGGTCTGACTGATCTGGGTCATTACCATTTAATTCTCCAAATAAGCTAAGTATTTGGGTCTTGTCCTGGATAAAAAAAACATCTATGTACTAAACATGTTACGTCCAAAGCCTCTAAGGTGCTGTCGGCCTTCTGGTCATGCAAAAGGTATGTAGGAAAGATATGAGGCTTGTCACCAAGAAGCGTCCTCTGGATCTACAATAGTATAAAACCATTTATATCCTACGCATCGGAGGTCTTTTGGAGTAGCTTTCATGAAAATACGTCAATGCTGCTTTTACCAGACTCCAAAGAGAGAATCGATGATTATTCTCACTCCTTGGTATTCATATCATACACAGCACGCTCAAAGCCATTTTCTATTTAAAAAAACGCAAACACGCACTGAAGCTTTGACAACCATGTGCGCCGGCTGTTTTTTGACTCTGGTCTTATGGATATGTTGTCTGATGCAATGACACCAGAGCTCCTGATGCGGAAAAATAACAAAACCGACTGTCCAAACAATAAGTAATGTATTCGGGCATACTGATGGCTTCAAAATCGATTTATGATGCGGCGCTGACATCTTTCTGGAAGATGACAACATTAGAATTCACTCCTCGTTAGGATAACTTGTGTTTGTCTTCCGAGCGGAGGTATACGCAATCATGATGGCAAGGCGAGACATTTACATCAGTAGCGACAGACAAGCTGCGATTAGATTCTTCTTTAACCATGACTTCCAAGTTTTTTTTTTTTAATTTTTATTGGCTTTTCTCCAGGGCGCGGGCGGGTGTTGAAGTAGTTTGAACTCGGGTGTATTAGGTTTCGATATTTTTCCCAGAGGTGGTTATCAAACTGGAGCCTGTGCATCCTCAACCAGTGGGTCTCAGTACGTGCTAATTGTTAGTTCGTTACATTAAGCCCAGCCAGCACAACCATCCAACATTAGTGTTATGCCTTCATGTCAGAGTTGACGCCGACTACATACAAATTTTATGAAAAGACTTTTTCAAAGAATTGCCTCGCACGGGATTCGAACTCGCGACCCTCTGCTTGAGGAGTCTATGCATATACTATACCACTACACCACGGACTTCCAAGCTAAGTCGAGAATTGCAACACTTCACTGAACGCAGTCGAAAGGCAAAATTCATTGAGTCTTATCTAGGTCCCAGGTCACAATACGATCACGGGAATGAAATCTCAACTTGCTAAGCAAGGCTCAAAAGAGAGTTTTTAAGGACTCGAACCTTGGTTGATTCTGCCTTAGTTCTTGACAGTTGACTTTCATACGAGCACAACTGCAGGAGGCATGGCTCTCCAGATTGCCGGTAGACCAAATGAATGCTTCCTGATGTCTTTAAGAGAGAAGCGGCCTTCCTGTTACCCTCTGTAGCTACGAGAGATTATTCCAAATTCAGGTAAAATTAAAATAAAAACTTCTGGATGACCAAAACAATGTTGATATAAAATTGGGTCCTCTCCTCCTAAGAATGAAGTATTTTAATTTCGGTCAGCTTGTCCTAGTACTAGTAGGGGTGATTGTCGTCATGAAGGGACACTGCACTTTTGTTAAGTACATAAATGTGCTGGGTTATAAGTGATACAACGTCCTGCGATGCTTGCTGTGAAAGTGATGATGACACCGTAGAGTACTTCCTCTTTGAATGTCGGGCTAATGCTCGCATTAGACGAGTGGGTGCTGGTAGTGTAGGCACTTTATCACTGAAGCGCTTACTTGTCTTTTTTGGAAAGAAAATGACAAATTCCATTTAAAAGAGTACAATGGACTAGTTCTTTGTCTAAATGCGCTGTTTTGACAGTAAATACAAAAGCGACACTCTAAGCAGGGAGAGAACCTGATAGCTCTTTGTACATTACGCTTGGGTTGGAAGTGCCTCAGAAGTAGTCGTGAAGCTTATTAGGTTGAAATCCACCTCATCACCCTTATTCCGTACGAGGCTTAAGAGGGGGATTGTAATTTCTTCGCTATTAGCGGCCTGAAGGCAAAACATTTGGTGCTATGCACGGGAATGTCTTTAAAAAATTCACCAAAATTCGCTTAAAGGACCATCCATAGATCTTCTGTTACGTTGCCTGTCTTTATATTGATATTTTCAACCGAACGGTTGTTAATGTTCAGTTGATGTCACATAACTAGCAAATTGACGACGAAACTCACCTTGAGCCTTGCTTGCAGATTGTGCTTACTCCATAAAAGTCAAAAATTATTGCATCTCCTGATAAATTGATAGCCTTTGCGCCACGCTATATTTAATTTAGTCCTTTTCATTGAATGGTCGAGCTATGAAAGCAATCAACACGTGGTGGATTTGGTTGGTGATTTGACTAAAGATAGACATGTTTTTGAGGCAATACTTTTACGAATCGTGCTCTTATCTTTGGTGAGTCATTATACCTCTTTTTTAAAAGACACGTTTTCACAAATACATAGTTGTTAACTCAACGCACAACTTTCAGACTATAAGATTTGCTAATTTTGGGCCACTGAGATGTATTGGCCAAGTTTAAGTAACCCTATTATGTAATGTGCATAAGTTCTGCAATGAAAATAAAGTGTCATGATTTAATTTTCCCATTTAAAAATTATTAGTTCATTATTCAGATGAATTGTGGCATCAACGGGCGTATCAGAATGTTTAGAAAATAAATTATTTTACTTTTCTTAGGGAATTCCTCAGATTGCACATGCACTATTACTGGATGTATTGATATTAGAAAAATAATTTACTATTTCGGCGTTGACTGAAATTCACACATAGACTCCCTTTCGTACTACCCGATGAACTTAACCTGTAAACTAAATATCTACTTCTCGAATATCTCACAACTAATAACTTTCAAATTTATGAAATAATTCACATCTGGTACTACTACTCCCAAGTATTTGGCAACTTGATATCATGAGTAGGTACTCCAGATAAGCAAAAATAATAAGAAAAAAAAGGGAAATTCCAAAAAACAAAAAAATCAATCAAATCTAGACACACAAAAATTCTAGAAGAGCCACAACGAAAATAAATAATTCAAACACGAACCTGTCAATTGCGGGACACGATCGCCGATGAGAATACCAAACGAAGGAGGAACGAACCAACTTAACTGCTAATGCCCACAGAAAGCAAACGAGACGCGAACAGAATTAACAAAAAAAAAATAAATAAAAATTTAAAAGAAAGAAGAATAAAACCCCGCGATTTGTAAGATGTTGAGCCAACAGCTCTACAAACACAACCACACAGATCAACATTTATCGCCATCACGTTTGAACAACCTTGAACGGCATTGAGAAGCTGCTGCCTGCCGTGTAGACCGCATCTACACCACCCTGCTCACCGATTACCTTCTACCGGTTCACCAAGATGCCGCAGAGTTCTATGGCCTGAGATTGACTTCAACTTCAGCTTCAGATATACTCGTAGATACTCGTACTCTCCATAACCATACCCAGGTAGTTCGTCGTTTATTACCTCTACTCTCAAACGCATTCATGTTCGATGCCGGACCTAGGGGCACCTAACGATAGTTGATTTTCATTTAAGATTTTCATTTTCAAATAAAATGTATCTACCCAAGCTTGAGATACAATAATTAATCATTCCCTGGACTGGAGGAGAGTCGGAAGAGCCATAGCCAGAGTCAAGCAAGACGGTGCGTTAGTAGGTGCATTGGCAAATGGTCCATACCAAGTGAATGTCTGATTGCAAAAGTTGCGCCTGGCTTTTTGATTGAAAGTGTTTTTTTGAAAGCTGGCAAGCATGTAGGAGTCTATCTGGCTGAGTACCAACAACGAGTACTACTGACTACCATGACTACTGCCTCTACCCAGATGCCTGAGATGCGGATCGAGGAAGAAGTAATCTGTTATATCATTGGAATCTTCGATAAAAAATTAGAAAAAAATAAAAGTTAAAATGGTGAATTGAAAAAGTGAATGCATTTTGTCATAGATTATCCGTAACTCTAAGAAATTTCTCCATTTGCTATGGTTGTCGTGGAGTTTTAATTGAAACGGGCAATTGGTATGGTAAAGAGGCCCATATTAGGAGCAACGATTTGGTATAGTATATCAATATGCCCGTTCATACGTACAACTTTCGAATAAATTAATGACGAGTACGAATAACGTGCAAGACTAGTCGATTTGGGTAAATGGGTTGACTGAACATTTTTGGGTGCGACAATGGCCAATGAGTATAGAATTTTTTGAGTTTATTGTCTCTGAAAGTGTCACGAAGAAGTAAAAATGTAGTTAGCAATGCTTTAACCGTTCTTCCTAAACGGTATTTGAAAATCTTTGTATATTTGGTGGTAACTTAGATCAGTAGATAAGAAAAATCAACGTTTACTTAACGAAAAAGGTGAATTCTACGATTTGTTTGCTATTCTCTGCTAAATAGCGGACTAGCTGATTACACTAAAATTCTGGTAAAGGGGGAACTACCAGGGCTGAGTATTTACAGCTATACTTTTCTGTCTTTAAAGGTTTAATCGCCTTACTCTGTTTGATATTGCGGAGATTGTAAGAAGAAATCCAATGAAAATCATAGGCAATATCAGAAGGAGTAGTGGATACTATTGGTGCAATAGTAAATTCATAAATAGGGACTCTTCGTAGCTGTAAGAAAACAACCCTTAACGTCCCATAAACCAAAAGACAATCCTTATTTTCTTCCCGTGACAGATTTTCGATTCTGAAATAAGGTAATCAAGTAATCGCCCGATGGTTTGAGGGCAGAAGGTTATCACTCACTTAATGGCCACGGGTATTAGGAACGAAAGAGGGATACCCGTGTACGTTGGTTTTGAATGTTTATAGGGTATAATGACTAAAAGTAATAAAATAAAGACCTCGGTGAAGCATTCCATTACTGAATTGTGCGGCTTAAGAAACAGTCAAGATATTTTAAAGTATCTCCGAAAGTGAGCTTAAGGATAAACTAATGAGCCTTCATAGTGAGACGGATTTTATGATTAAAGATTTGAACGGAAGCAATTTCGCTGGAGCATTGGTGGTAAAAATAGGAAAAGAACAAGGTAAGGTTAGGTATAATACGTCGATTAATGAACTGTGCAATATAAGCGTCATCTATGTGTTAAATCGCGAAGATTTAGATCTTTTCTAGCAAAAGCAGAAAAGGGTATTTGAAGAAGTTGATCAGATGTGAGCATATTACCTCTACCTTATATACAATATTAAGACCAGGTCAGAGATGGAAAAGAATTGCTTGCATCGTTTAGGCAAGCTCAAACTTTTCAACTTTTAGGTTGTCATTGACAAACATACCAAGATTGGAAAGCTTTTCTCTATCGACGATGTAAGTGTCACTTACAGATAATTGCTGTTTGAATTTTACTTTAACGATATCATACGTAATGGATTTGGGGTTCCATTATAAGTTATGCCATTAAAATGAACCCTTCCATTTCTATCCTACAGCCGATGTGAAAGTATAAGATTCCATCCTACAGCCGGTGTGCAAGGATAAGATTCCGGGAACGGATATTAAAAACTAGAGGTCATTAATGAAAATTAAAAAGAGTGCTGGAGACCGGATGGAGCCTTGAGGCATTCCAACATAATTTTGTTATGACGTGAAATCGTTGAAAACAAGTTTTATTCAACGTGTCGAATGGACATCGAGGAAGAGATTCGTCAATCCCACATGTATGCGTTTTCGAAAAAGGAAGCCTGATGCCTAAATCTATCAATTTTTTTTTTTTTTTTTGTTCTGGCGGTTATTGACAAGTTTTTATAGTATTTCATAGCCTGACTTTTTCTTAGCATTTCCATAACCATGAGAGAAACGATGTAAGTGCAATGTATCTTCAGGAGGAAGAAGACGATATTCGAATATGGGACATATGCTCTATTCGATGTACTAGAAGAGTATTGCTTATGAAAAAACTTTATTTTGCCAGAGTACACGCCTCCAGAAGAAAGTCCTGGATTTAGACCAGTGGATTTATGAACATAGGCGGAGGGAGGAGACAATTTGAAAGTGTTGAGCTGGCTGCAAATTGTGCAGCATGCAGATTTGCCTTGCCCAAATAATTAACAACCGGAATGTTATAAATCAGCATTTGGGCAGAGAATGAGGCAGATTTTCTACTGTTTTTGACAAAAATTCAAAAATATGAAATTTTATACATTTTAGAAAAGCGTTAAAGTCATTCTTGGATTATTTTAACTTTTTAGGTTTTCGACTGTCAATTTGACATTGGAAGACCAAAAGCAGTTCTCTAGTACTTACAGCCACTATGCAGCTCCAGTTGTGCAATTTTCTTTGGAATTGACACTCCTCGGTCAATTATGTTGTTTGTGATCATATCAGTAGCGGCATCCATGCATTGTCGAGGAAACACAGCCTTCTGGAGAAGAAGCTATTAGGTCCGCTCCTATTGGTGGCCTAAATAAATTCCTTATTTAGGCACATTGCTTTGACGTGCGTCATATAAAGTTTACGTCGTATGAATTTCACACAAAATACGACATGGTCGATTATGACAACCAAAAAAGTTACATAATGTTCTATTCTTTTGGCGAATTGAAGACAGATTTCCAAAAAAAAAGCCGCCTGCAAAAGCGTTCTTCATGTGAGTCTATTCGCGATGTTGACTTGCCAAATTAATTATGAATAAAACAAGGTCAAAGAACTGCTAAAAATAGCAGTTTGGTTTAAAAGTAATCCTTATCAAAATATTTATATGCCAACATAGATCTATATGCAACACCTTTTGGTTTGGTTGCACCGGGATTCCAAATGGAAATGGTGTGGTACCTTCTATGGATATAGAAAATGTTTGGACCTTATTGAAAACGAGGGCAAAATGATCAGC
This sequence comes from Volucella inanis, assembly GCA_907269105.1. NCBI lineage: Eukaryota > Metazoa > Arthropoda > Insecta > Diptera > Syrphidae > Volucella > Volucella inanis. The sequence continues at coordinate 203,079,421 of OU026153.1, read as the reverse complement.
CAGGTCGATGGGGTAGACAAAATCTGCTCCTTAATGCCACATTTTAGGAAACGAAGGAATCTATTCTGGGCGGAAGAACCATTACAAAAATTTTCTTAGAAGACCTCGTTCAGGTCTATCATATAAGCTTAGGTGATTAAATTTTAGTGCAGTTGTATAGCTTCGAAATTGTCGCTTTGCTGTGGAAAAAAGAGTTGCTTTATTAGGTATCAGACGATAACAAAATTAAAAGGTTTTCTTTATGCATTAAAGTTTTGATGACCCTGCTAGCCAGCTGTCTGATGACTCTGGTCTTATGGACATGCCCTCTAATGCAATGAGACCAGAACTCCTGCTGCACAAAAAAAAAAAAAAAAAAAATAAACGAAATCGACTTTGCTCGTGCCCAACACTGGTTTCGGTCAGCATCTGAGTAAAGAAATGTAGTCGCGTCTTTACGGAAGGTTTCAAAACAGACATATTACACAGCGCTGGCATCTTTCTGCAGGACGATAATGTTTGATTTCACTCCTCGTTAGGAAAACGTGCTGCTGTCTTCCAGCAAGTATATCTCATACGTAATTCTGATGGCAATGTACTACATATATACATTGTGAAGAACTGTTGTACTGGGCGAAGCATTTGTATCTATAGCGACAGCCAAGCTGCGCTTAGAGCCGTGCTGAACTCTAATTTGATTTCCAAGTTAATTCGAAAATGCAAGACATCACTGAACGCAGTCGGAAAACGGAACTCACTGAATCTTATCTGGGCCTCAAGTCACAATGGGATCACGGAAAATGAAATCGCTGATGAACCTCAGAGGAGAGTTTTTTAGGACCTGATTTAGGGTTCCATTGACAATTAGATTTTATAGGAGCACAACAGCATATGGCATGAATCCCTAGGTTGCAAGGTTGCAAGCAGTCCAAACGAATGCTTGCCGACGTCTCTAAGAGGTCAGCGGACTTCCTTCTTCAAGTTCTTTACTGGCGGCGTGACGGCCGACTTACAAGAAGTACAGAGTGTTCTTCACCGACAGAAAAAAAAGTGTTCTCGAGCTGAATGACTGAGCAACTTACTTGTTCAACATGGTCACTACACTGTGTTCTAACAGATCCTTGTTTTGTTTAGCCTTGCTTTTAAAGGTCCCTTAGTTCAAAGTAAATCAGGGGCTTGAGTGACAAACTTTGTTAGGTAGTTCAATCGAAATGTAACACAAAGTTGGCACACTGAATTGGTTAATATTAATTTCCAACTGATAGACTTGCCTAAGGTCTAATGTTGTTGCCCTTAAGTACTGGGAGCTGATAAGCTGTAAAGTTAAGCTTTTATTTTGTCTCCCTAAACTTCATACATACAATACAAACTGTCTTGCTAAGCAATCAAAAAGGTTTTTAACTTAAACTTAATCGTATTTGCGTAATTAAGTCCTCCTCCCAATCCCTTGCATCGGTTTATGGGAGTTTTCTTCGTTTAGAGCTATATTCATCTTGTCTGTACTGTTATATACATATTTACAAGTAATTGGACTTATTTTTGAAAAATTTTATCTATCGTATTGGTATCTCTGTTTAATAGGAGCTGTTTAAACACAATGCTAAGCAAGGTACGGGTACATGGTAGGTCATCACAATTCCCTTCTCATATAGAAGGAGTCAACGGTTCCGGAATATCTAAGTTTAGTATTTGTGCTCCTTCTTCTTTTTTAGCAGAAGAGGTCTTTTCTTCTGAGGTCGTATTCATTGCCAGTTTTTTTTTTTTCTTTTTCAGGTATGCTAAATAGTCAACTTATTTACCAGCCTACTATTGTAGAGGTAGCATTCCTAATGGTAAATTGGGAGTGTTGCCACTGGTTTTCATGGTTTCATTTAGGTCTGTCATCTAGATTTTTGACAGCCTCATAGAACTGTAGTATTTATACGTGCGAAATGTGTACATTCGTATCTTGCCTGCAATCAGACGGTATTTCGAATCTATGTTGGTCTTTGAAACCAAGTCGATATCCGGTATATTGGTTGAACATTGGCCCTGTTCGTAGTGTTATTTATCTTGTGGACAGGTCAATTATCTGAAACCTATAGTTTATCATTATAGGTTTCAAGAAATTAAGCCGAAGTTTTACCGACTTCTCTAAATTGAGCTTACAGTGCTTTATTTTAATATCATATGGGTCATATAAAAAGTCTCAGCGGTTTTTTGTCACTAGATGGTGTTGGTGTCCATTTATTTGGAAACACTAATCTGATTGTGTCAAACAAACACGTGTTTGAAAGGTTACATGTCAGGCTACATTTTTTGTGAAAACAGCTGTGTAATTCGTTGCTCGTGTTAAAAGTTATACTTATTTGAATATGAGTGAAATATCTGAAGAAATACGCTATGTGATGCTTTTTTACTATAAAAAAGAGAAAAACGATGTAAAAGATGCACCTCGCACTGGACGGCCTGTCACTGAAAAAATCGATGAAATTTTGCAACTGATGGAGCAAGATCAGCACAAAAGATGTCTGGAGATAGCGGAGGTACTAAACATCAACCGTATGACAATTTAGAATCATCTAAAACTAGCAGGCTACTCAAAGAAGCTGGATGTTTGGGTGCCACATAAATTAACGCAAAGAAATTGAATTGACCGAATTTAAACGCTGCTGAAACGTTACGAAATGGAACCATTTTTGAAGCGATTCATTACGGACAATGAACAATGGATTAAATACGAGAACTTCAAATGCAAGCGATCATGATCAAACGCTGTTGACCGACCACAAACGACTTCAAAGCATGAATTGACGGCAAACAAGGTCATGTTGAGTGTTTGGTGGGATTGGAAGGGAATTGTCTATTATCAGCTGCTAGAACGCGGCGAAGCAGTCAATTCGATCCTCTACTGTGCACTCGACCCTTTGAATGAACCTATCAAGAAAGAGCGACCAGCATTGGCTAACAGAAAGGTAGTTGTCTTCCATCATGACAATGCTGGGTCACACACGTTTTTGTTGTGTGTGAAAGTTTTGATGCATCAACCGTATAGCCCGGACCTTGCACACTCCGATTACCTTTGTTTCGGTCTTTGCAAAACTTTCTTGATGGTAAAAAATTGGCCGACCGAAGAGCCGCTGAAAATCACTTGGGCAAGTTTTCCGCTGATAAACCACAAAACTTCTACACCGATGGAATTATGAAGCTACCCGGAACATGGCAAAAGGTCATAGATAATATTGGCCAAATTTTTTTTGAAAAATCTATCAAAAAACCGCGGAGACTTTTTATATGACTCATTATTGTGTATCCTCCTTGTAAGTCTTCGCTTGAAGAATCCTTCGGTTACGTCATAGTTTTTCGCTGAATAGTCGTGAGTCGACATCAACGTCAGATTGGCTTACTGCTTCCCTTTATGCGAATTTTGAAGAAATAGATGTAGCAGTCAATGAGTGAAGATTCAAAAGTTTACATATAAGGCTGTCGAATTGGTGAAGTTTCTTCGATCCGCAAAACTTACCTTTACCGTTCTGAGACGAAATACCTTCAATTCGTCGGTTGGTATCTCACGCCAACAGATAAGTTGGTAGTTTGAGTCCGAATCCGATACCCGTATCTGCAGGTACATTTTTTCGATGTCTACTGAGGAAGAGAATCGGTATAGTCTTCATCGTAGACATCAACAAATAATCAATGAACGAGCATACATCAGATGTTCTAAGTGATTTACCAAAAACAACTCTGACTTTTGCTGTGGAACTGCTTTCCCTTAAAAACGGCATGATGTTGGTTAAAAAATAATGAACCCTGGTGGATTTGTCGAATTCGTTTACTTCGCTCATATGGTCGAGATACCAGTACTCCTCAAGATGTAACATATTGCTGATTTAGTTAGAGATATGCTGCTTAACGTATTTCCAGTGACCATAAACGTTGGAGAGATCATTTACGTGACCTACTTAGTACAGAACGTAGTATTTTCTTGAAAGAAAATGCTACTGGGTAATGTCCATCTGCCATCTGCGTAACATTATTCACAAGCTGTATGTTCGGAAGAGTAACGACGTTCAAATGGAGTTCCTTCCAACTCCCAGATAACCGGATTGCATCACCAAGAAAGAAATAGGAATAGATGACCTACCAAACAAGATTCACTCCAATTTTGTATTTTCGCCAACAGTGTTGCTCTTGTTTCATAACGCTTCAGACCTGGAAGTACCATTTCAACTAAAACATTGCTGTCTAACTTCAAATAGATTTTAACTGGCCGGGCAGCCAGTCGCCAACGGCAAGGCTTCGAGGCGGGAGATGCCCAAACAGTGACTTGAATATAAACGCCTTAGTCGTTGTTTCGAAGACAGTGCAATACAATGCAAACATGACGTCACAGTCCTTTTACAAGTGTCACTTGACTTACTCTAACCCGGGCACCTCGGCATCAGCGAACTTCCTGTTTAGACAAAGGAGCTACATTGCAGATTCCGTAATGAACGAGACTTCGGAGCCTCAATCCAATAAACCCAGTAGTTCCCCCGAAGACGTCCGTACTTTCACAAGGGTCATGGCTAACTAAACCTGTATGAGAGCATCTTTTGTCGAGTGGTGATTTCTAACGCCAGAGCTGGATGAAGATTGTTCTCCACTTGCTGCATGGAATACTGGAGCTTCGATGTTGAATTTATATGTATGCTTACATACATTTGTGTTCGTCTATTGTTTGGGTAAGAGAGTTAAAGTTGATGTGTAGCGGATTATAATTCCTCTTGTGTTAAACGCAAAGTTAGAACTTTTGATCAGATCCTTGCAGATCCAGAATCAGTTATTTACTAAATGACTTAGTTCCCACTCAACTTGTCTTCGCCCACTGTTTTGCCCTATTGCTGTTGAAGTAAATATTATTCAAGCATTCTTGGTGCCTATTCGCTCTATAAATTCTGGCCATCTTTGGCGACTTGTCCACAGGTAGATATCACTGGAGAGCTCGAAGAGCTGTGTCACAACGAATAAATGTATTTATTAAGGTCGACCTTTAAACAGCAGCGAGCGTTCTTACAAAATGACGGGAAAAATCTTAGAGTAGTATGCGATGTTAAGGAACAGATGCTTCTTTAGTGGGCATTATGCTTTATTACGCATACTCGTACTTTTTTCTTATGAAGTTCTGAAAATTAGTTGACATTTGCTTTCATCAAGTTATCTTCAAGGCCCAGCAGCTTTGTTATGCTATCTTCAAATCAGTTTGGTTGAGTGTGTGGAGATCTTGGTTTTCAAAATCAAGGCAAAGCCTTTTCCCATATTAACAGCTTCGATTGTAATTGTACTATTGTGCATACTAATTCCTTGCTCATTCCGGCAAATACTTCCTATATACCTTCTGGTACAAGTTCTGAATTTGTTTCTGAAACCTCGAGCACACAATTCTAATGCATCGTCTATTACTTCTGTAGAAAGTGATGCTGACGAATTTAGATTACGTGGGTTTGAGTTAAGAGGATAAGTCGAAATAAAGGGAAGCACTCAATGTTACCAGTTAATATCTGATGGACAAGTAAGTAGCTCTATAAGTTTCAGCCGATCTGTGTACAGCGTTAAATTTAAGTCCAGTCCAATGAATTTCCCGTAAAGAGAACTGATGGAACCTACGTTGTACAACTTTAACCCAGAGAATAAGAGTGGTGTAATTCAAGAAGAGAGCACTTTAGTAACATGGACGTTGCAGAATTCCTTAAACCAGCTCTTAACAAACCAAGTGCGGAGTTGGCTTTATTTTAAGCCAATCTAAAATCCCAGACAATATGATACGACCAATTTACAAAAGAGGAGCTAAAAACTGTTTTGCTGATTATAGGCCTATTCGTGACGGCAACTAAAATTTTTCAAAAATTCACGGAAAAAAGAACGGGTTTCAACAAAAAAAAAAAAACAAAAACAAAACGAGCAAATTTCTTGTCAAATTTTCAGACACTATAAATTAAAGGCTGTCGCCATGCTCTAGTGATTTTCATGGACTATAGCAGGGCGTTCGATACACTTAATTATATAAAATTGATCCAAACCTTAAGTAGAATTGGATACCTGGCCGCAAGAGCCTTCCGTATAAAACTTAAAGACTGTCTTAGCGATGGCTTACCAGCTTCTTTTGGAGTACCACAAGAGTTTAAACTCGTAACACTCCTATTAAGTTTATTTACTAATGAATTGCTTACAATTTGTGCGTTCGCATATGTATCTTAAAAGTAGAATGGAAATTTTCCAAGAAGACTTCGACAAGGCATTCACATTGATAAGATCCTCTCCGAACCCAAAAAAGGTACTATAGGTTCTGAAGCAGGTGTACTATGCCTAAGTAAAGTCCAAGCTAAGGTTTGGAGTATTTCCATGGTGTTATGCATTATAAATGCACACTTACAAGCTGCAGAAACTTCACGACAATTTATTGAAATAAATAGAAGCAAAATTCAAACCAGCGCTCCAAGATTTAGCAGTTTTAGAGCATTAGGAGTGAACCAAATTTTTTAGATGTCAATAGCGCTCAAATATTATGACCACAATACATGCCAATAAAATATCAATTTAACACAAGAATTTGCCCCCAGGGTGTGCTTCAAATACCTTCCAACAAAAATATCTATGGAAGAAGGAAGCTAAATCCTAATATCCCGACGATGCTGATGGGATGCTAAATGGGAGAAAAAAAAAACAATGAAAACGAATTTTTTTCTTAATAGTTAACATTATACTATGTAGTGAAAAAATCATAAATAATAATAATATTTTTGAATTATTTTGTGACCTATATTGGATATATGGTATACTCGTAAGTTTACGCTAGTTGTTCAAGTTTGCAAAATAACCTTTGGCGGACAAATTCTATGGCTTCGCGGAAAACAAACCTATTGTGAAACAATTTTAAAGATCTAAGAAATATATACACACATGGAGAAAAGTATCTGCACACTTATATTTTTTAAAATCAAATTATCAAAACATGTTTCGGATAAAATCTAGTTCAAACATTTTAATTTTATTTGTTTTACAGCTGATGTATTGGTACATATTTTAATTCGTGCGGTTTTGTTTTTTTTTAAAATTTGAACGTTTATTTAAGAAAAACATGTACAATAGTATTATTCAAAGTATTGCCCGTCTGAAGCCATGACTTTTCCCATATTTCTGGCAATTTGTGAATCCCATCCCAAAAGAACTGCGCCGGCTTGGCAGCCAAGAATGAATCAAGCCAATTTTTGATATTCTGCTCTGATGTGAACAGTATTTCAGTGAGGGCGTTCTGCATCGACGGGGACAAATGGTAGTCAGAAAGTGCAAGGTCTGGGCTAAAAGGCGGGTAGGGTAAGACTTCCCATCCACCATCCAAATAGCTCTTAACCGGAATAGTAACGTGGGGTAGAGCGTTGTCATGATGGAAAATTATTGCCTTGTGTCTTGTCGCATATTCCGGGCATTTTTCGGCTACTGCTCTTTTCAAACGGATTAATTGTATTCGGTAGCGTTGTCCATTTATGGTTTTACCCGGTTTTAGCAGCTCATAATACAGAACACCCATCTGATCCCACTAAATACAGAGCATTACCTTCACGCCATGGATATACGGCTTTGCCGTTGATTTGGCTGGTTGGCCGGGTTTCACATATGATTTTTTGCGCTTGTTGTTGTAATGGATCCATTTTTCATCACCAGTAACAATCCGATGCAAAAATGACTTCCTTTTGTGGCATTCCAGCAGCATTTCGGACAAGCAAAACCACCTTTCGACGTCTCTCGGCTTGAGTTCATGTGGAACCCAATTTCCTTGCTTTTGAATATATCCAGCTGCTTTTAAACGTTTTGAAATGGCTGCTTGAGTGACACCCAAAGATTGTGCGAGCTCTTCTTGTAGTTGGCAACAATCTTCATAGAGTAATGCTTCCAGTTCTTCATCTTCTATCTCTTTTGGCTGCCCAGGACGTTCATCGTCTTCCAAGCCAAAATCACCACTTTTAAATCGTGCAAACCACTTTTGGCACGTTCGCTCAACTAGCGCATGTTCACCATGAACTTCCACCAAAATACGATGACTTTGGGCCCGCAAAAACACTTTTTCAGGCACAAAGTTCGACATATTTGAGTGAAAAAAAAATGATTGTTGTTTACGCTTCAAATGAGTGACATATACTGAAATGACGTACAATGACAGTAGCTTTCCAACGCATTTTCCAATGGAATAACATAAGTTACGCCATCTCTTAGCAAACCGCACTAAGTTATAGGCAACACTTCTATTCGCTTCTCTTAGCCTATTTTTCATCGAATAAACTAATTTTTTTGTTGTTTGTTGATCAATTTTGGCCCATTCATCTGCAAGAACCGATTTAAGTTAAACCTTGCTGGTAATGGCGTGTTTTCTAATCATTTTATACAACACGTCCCATAGATGTGCTATGGGATTCATATCTGGAGACTGTGGCGGTGTCTTAAGAGTATGAGGAATGTTATATAATATTCATTCGCGGACTATATAGGTCGTATGCTTTGGGTCATTGTCTTACTGGAAATAAAAATTCCCAATTTCTCTGCACTTTTTGTAAGGTTTTCCTTCAAAATATTTAAAAAAAAACCATTTTGTGCATAATGTCAGTAACTCTCCCACTCCAGATGCCGCCATACATCCTCAGACCATGACTCCACCACCTCCATGTTTTACGGTTGGAAGTAAATTATCTTTCTTGAGACTTTGTCCCAAAAGTCCGTTTCCTTATTTACGTAAGAGTTTTCAAAATCTAAACGCTTAACTTTGTTCACTTTGCTGATAAATGGTTTAGGTCTTGGAATCCGAAAAATGTAACCAGCCTTGTGTATTATATTTCTTACGGTTTTAGTTGAGACGGTCATACTATTCCTGAGGAAGTGGTTGTTGGATCTTTTTTGATATATTTTACAACTGACCGTTCTTCATGGCTTGTCAACTTCTTAGGACGACCGCTTCTTCTGCAATTTGTTAAAGTTTTTGATTTTTTAAATCGGTTTGTAATACTGCAAACTGTATAACGGACAAAGATTTTCCTTTGGAATGCTGATCCAAAATTATTTTTCTTTCAATTGTTGTGGTTTCTTTTCCTTTTCCCGCCTTTTCCCGAAAAACAAGCCGTTGTTTACCGATGTCTCAATTGATATGAGTTATTATGACAATGAATTTTGTTAAATGAGCTGCTGTGAGAGTAAAACTTCGTTGATCCCATTAAAAAAAAAACGGTAAATTTCCTGTCAAGATAAAGGGTGTGCCAATAGTTTTTTCCTTGTGTGTAAATTTTAAAAAACGATACTGTCAATATGGAAACGAAAATTGTGTTCTCTATAAAAATAAAAAAAAACACCTAGGTCCCGCAATTCAGTTACCAAGGAAACAGGTTGATTAAAAATGAAATACGCACGAGAAATTTTGAAGTGTATGCGAGTGTACGTTATTGCTTATTTACTAACATTGAGCTCAAGAAAATTCTTTTTGCACAAGTTCGAATGTTCGAAGGCTTTCATGTCATCGGCACCAACATCATTGATTGTTAGTATAGTAGCAAAGGGCCAATATGGCTCCTTTGTGGTACTGCGGAAGAGGCTTTAGAAATCGAAGACCTAAATAGAACATTATATTGTTGATCTTCTAAGTAAGATCTAATCCACATTATAATACTCAACTGTAAGCCGTGAGCCTTTAGTTTATGTAGAAATCAGTGGCGGTCACGTCAACTACAGGCTCTCATTCTAGTGCGCACAAGATACTTGAAGCGAATTAAGTAAGGTTTGTGATCCTAGACCGGCTCTTCAAAAATCCATGCTGGTTTCGGGGAAAAGATAGGCTTACTATGAAAAAATATTGAATTAAAAATAAAACTCTCAAACAGCTTAGATATTCATAAAACTTAGCAACGGTTTGATTGATAGAAATTTCGTTATTGCGATCTTTTTTATCATAGGAAAGTATGTAGGAATTCTTCCGGATTATGGCAACAGTTTCCTGGGATATCTAAATAAACTGAACCTTTTTTTAGATGTATAGCTGGCAACCCATCTGATTCTAAAACTGTTTGCGAACAGTTGAAACAATACGAAAAGTAAAGGTAATCTAGTTCATAGATCTGATTGGTAAAAATCGGCAAAAAGATTTGCAATTACATATTTGGGGATCATTGCAGAATTTGTCCAAAAAATTTAGGGACCGTAGTTATCAAACTTTCGTTTGATGTTATTAGTTTAAAGAATCGTTTGGGGTTGGCAACGAGGGTGCGACGTATTTGGTTCAGGCATTTAAAGTAGACAGACTGACAAAGTTCAGAAAATGTAAGCAGAATGATAGTTGATATCAAATCAAAAAGTATTGATCAGTTTGCACCCATCGAAGCCTTAGCAAATTATAGCCTCCTAAACAATAATAATGTTATTTGGGTCTGCAGCATCGAATATGCAATAAATTGTATTAACAGCTGACTGGTAACCATGAATTGGTGGGGAAGGGCGAATACCACCTTGATAAAAAAAAAAACGGAATTACCACCTTGTGGTGCTCATATTGTTCCGATTTGAGTTTTTTTTTTTTTTTTGTTAAGTTGGTACATCTGTTGTTGACATTCTTCTAAATCTTAGTGTCACAGCTTGACATTTGCAAAAGTTACATAGCCAAGAGTACATCTATCTCTGTGTGTGTTGGCGATTTTTTACAATTTTAGAAATGGATTTAAATTTGCAACAATGAAATTGTATTAAATTTTGCGTAAAAAACGGATTTCATGGTGCAAGAACGTTGAAAATGTTGGAAAAGTGTTTTGGCAACGATTTTCTTAAGAAAACGGTCGTTTACTAGTGGCATGAGCGGTTCAAAAGTGATCGTGAGTCAATCGAAGATAATGAACGCAGTGGAAGACCATCGACATCGAAAACCGACGAAAACATTGATGAAGTTAAAGAAATGTTGGTCAATAACCATCATAAAGATAGCGGGGGACTTAAACATTGCCTATGGATCCGTACAAAACATTTTGGTTAATGATTTGGGTTTCCGTAGTGTAGCAGCAAAGTTGGTACCAAAAGACATCAATTTCATGCAAAAAAAGACCGTGTTAACGTCGCAAAAGAGATAATTTGCAAGACTGAATCCGATCCCATATTCATCAAAAGGATCATTACTGGAGACGAGACGTAGGCTTATGAGTACGACACGCAATCCAGAGATCAGGCAAATAAATGGCGTTCACCAGTCAAATAAGAAAGCAATGCTCACGGTTTTCATGGATAATAACGGCGTAGTTCATCATGAATTTTTGCTAGAAGGCCAGACAGTAAACAAAGAGTATTAATTAGGTGTTATGAGACGTTTGCTTGAAGCAGTTCGCCGAAATATACCAGAATTGTGGCCAGAAAACTCGTGGATCTTGCACCATCATAACGCATCGTCGCACAGTACCATCATTTTTCGTAATTTTTTGACTTTTGGCTCCCTGTGACTTCTTTCTGTTCAATCGATTTAAAATCCACTACGGGGAACGCGTTTCAGCAACTGAGAGGAAGTAATGGAAAAATCGCAGGAAGCACTGATGGACATACGGAAAACCGAATATAAAAAATGTTTCGAGGATTGGATCTTCAAGGTGTGGAAGATTTTTTAAAGTATTGGGAATCAAGCCTTTAGGTTCTGAAAGCTTCAGACTTTTTGGTTTGGTCCGACGCTGCAATAGTGATCGTCATAGTTGTTCATCTCCGTTTTGTCGGGCTCAACCCTCGACATTTCATAGGCCCATACTTACGTCACCATTATTTCATTCACTCGAGTTCATCCGTCATACTTCATACCTCTGATTTTCAGTTTTAAAAGAACACTGTGATGTTGCTATTTTCTCGTACTCAAAACTCGAACTAAAAAGTTAAAGTATAATTCAATGAGACTAGTACCCAGTGACCAAATGGTTTGATTATCTCTTCCGTCTTCTATTCACAAAGCCTTCTGAAGCAAATCGCAAACATTTTGTCATGGTATGTAGGCTCAATATACCATAAATGTTGCATCTTAGAATTAGTTGGAGTCATATTTGGCAATTTTTACATACCTTTTTGTTATAGCAGAGCTAAACCGTCCACTAGCAAAATATTTTTGTATGAAGCCCTTATGGATTTGAGGCGAGTTACAATAAATCTAACAAAAATCAAGTGACTCTCTTCCTCATATATATTCACTTTTAGACCACACTGTGATTATGCGCTTTAAATCTATCTTGCTTCACGCCTAAAAAAGTGAACGTTTTTATACGAAAAATGAGAAATTTTGCCGATAGTGGGATAGGATGATCCAATATCAGAGCAAGTAAAATTTCGGATTTTTAGGGTTCGATAAGCATGTTGGTGGGTAAGGGAAAGAATCGAACGCACTTTTTCAAAGATGTTTCTTTGAAAGTGCCACAACATTCCTAAACTACGCTAACTTACATTTCAGCACACATCTCAACACATCGTTTGGCTGCAATATTCTAGTTTTAGTATGTATTTCAATCTGTTTTAAGAGTTCCTTTTTCTCGGGTTACCTTCCCAAAGTTCCCATTCGACTACTCCATCCATTATTCACTTTGTTGCAGCATCAATCTCCTTTAATACGTATCCCACTAAACATCTCAGTCCCAAGGACTAGCAATTGGAAGACTTACTATACAAACCTCCACTCATATTACCGCACGCATCTCAGGCCCATAATTCAACTCATTCGCTGACAGCCAGCTCCACAGTCCACGGACCAGGAGTACTACCTTTTCGTCTTTCACAAGATTAAGGAACCCTTAAATGCTTGGAATTAATGTTGAAATATTGTTAATTATACCTGAATTAAGGAATTCGATCTGTGGGTAATCCAATTCACATTTGAATCTGTGTGCGCGCGCGCGCAACTGGGCAATGGTCCTTATTTTCCATTCATCCGGATCCGGCAACGACTGGCCGACGACGTCGACATCCATGACTGCCTGCTACAGGCTACCTGTAATCAATTATCGAGATAAAACCAAACTCCGAATGGAGTGGTGAATGGCCGTTGTGCGACGGCAATTATCGCACACAAACGGACAGACGGAATTTGAATTTCTTCTGAATTCAACTCACCAACGGTTCGTAATATTTTGATAATTAAACGCTCCAAATGGATCCGTTCTATAGGGCGTTTCATTGTTTTGTGGCATACAACTGCCTTGAAATGAAATCGCATAAGACAGGTAATCGGTAATACACTTATACAGTGATTTATCTACTGTCTGCGTCGTTAATTGCGCGGTTAAGAGAAGCTAACGAATTAAAAGGTAATTCTGGCGTGTGAGATTGATAAGGATTAATGCAGTCCTCAGCTTTGGTAACACTCAGTTAAGACTTGGATTTAGATTAACATACAATGTATATTTGATGGGTGCTTAAGAATTAATTGCCGGCCTATTGGATGATTGTAGCAAATTAAAAACGCATAAAAGATACATTTGGTAACTTATTTTGAAAAATATCTATTGGTTAGTTATCGCTACTAAGCATCTTACACATTGCTTGGAGGAAATTTAAAATAGTGGACTAAGTGCTGACACCTGCGGCATTTCAAATAAAACCAGAATTTGGTCTGAAAATTATAATTCGGATTCGGATACATCATCAATCAAGATCATGCATTCAGAGGAGAATTTGTGAGAAGGAAGTCCAAGGTTTAAGTAGAACGAGCTTTGTATATTGTAGTAAGATGCCTAAATAAATTAATGATAACCCTAAAGGAGTTTAAAGTCATCGGAAGTAACAGTCTGGTTCATGTGAGATGCTGAAATTTTATTTACTAATTTCAACTATACCAAAACGAAGGATGTTTAAAGTATTTGTTAGTAGACACCGTATGGCATTGTTGTGTGGTAGCTTACGCTGAAAAGTAGACAAGCATAAGAAACTCAACGGGCTGGTCGCATAAGCATCACTGGCATATGAAGATCCTCTCAAATGATAGTTCTCCAAGCTTTACTGCTTTTGCTATCCATTCGGCATGCAGCTTACTTTAAACTCTGACTTTAGATTAAAAGACGTTGAGTAATGGAAATAGTTAAATATTACGAGTATATCACGGTTATCGCGTCCTACGCCGTGACTTTAGCACAGAATTTAATTACACGATTCCTGAAAGGAACGAATGACTAAATCATTCTCAGGTAGTCTATTTCATAGTTTATTTTAGTCTATTTTCCACAGACTGCAGAGTCTTCGGAGCCAAAGTCTTGGCTATTTATTAAGTCGTTATTTGGCATAGTGTAAACCAAATTTTTTTAACGAATTTTCTAGCACGCTTATATACATATTTTTTTGACTCCATCAAATCGAGGGGTCTTAGAACGCTGCGCGTTTCTCAACACAGTAACTAATCAGAAAACAATCACACTCTATTGCGTTGCATGATGTCCCATGATCCCTAGGAACAAATAGGAGACTGGTTAACAACGTCAAACCACCAATACTCTAAGTAAATTCTTAACACATTCTCAAGTTTTCTCTAAGCCCAATCATAGACACTCCCGAACAGAGAACTAGGCTTTCTCCTTTGTGACCTACACTCGATGACTGGCTGATAAGCCCCCGGAGAAGCAAACAAATATTATTACTAGGGCACAACATCTTTTGTAGAAGTTGGAGTGAAAAGTAACCTCCTTGACCGCCAGAATGCGCTGCTACTGCAAAAAAGGTTATGGTGAAGTCAGTTCATATTTATACAGACATGCCAAATTTCAGTGCGATACTATCTTTAGTTTAGTTTTGATAGCTGATTGTTGTTGATGTGTTTGACATCATGTTGAGTCACAAAAACGATTTTCATTCTCTCATAAAACATTATTTTTTGAGAAGCAAAACAGCGAAGGAAACAAAAGAAAAGTTGGATAAATATTATGGGGCTAATGCTCCGTCAGATAACACCGTCAAATATTGGTTTCGAGAGTTTCGTGGTGGCCGCAACTCCACTACCGATCAAGTCCGCAGCGGCAGGACTTCCGATGTGGTTACAGAGGACAATGTCGAAAAAATTCATGAAATGGTATTGGCTGACCGGAAAGTGAAGTGTCTGCGCGAGCTAGCAGATACCACAAAAGATTAGTATTAAGCGCACACGCCATATTTTGGGCACAATTCTGCATATGAAAAAGTTATCCTGCAGCTGGCTGCCGCGCATACTCACTCCTGACCAAAAACACGAACGCGAGAGCACTTCGAAAGAGTGCTTGGACTTGCTGATGCGGAATCGGGTTTTGGCGTCGATCGATAACTGTTGAACACCAGAGAACAGAATGAGTTCCCGGGAATGGACTGAAGCCGGACGAGTTCTCCGAAGCGACCGAGGGAGGCTCGATGGGTCGAAAATGTTATGGCGTCGGTTTTCTGGGATTGTCATGGCATACTCTTCGTGAACTACCTCGAAAAAGGAAAAATCATCAACAGCGAGTATTACTGTGCATTATTGGAGCGATTGAAGGCCGAAATCGCTGCAAAACGACCTCACATGAAGCGAAAAAAAAATTTGTTTTTGCAATATAATGCACCGGCGCACAAGAGCATCACAACTATGGCTAAAATCAATAACTTACGGCTACAATTGCTGTCGCATCCACCGTATTCGCCCGATTTGGCTCCCTCGGACTATTATCTCTTCCCAAACCTCAAAAGATGGCTCATCAATAAAAAATTCAGCTCACGCGAGGAAATCATCGACGCCACGGAGGAGTATTTTGCAGACCTTCTGGAAAATTACAGTACTTTTCGGACGGGATCAAGAAGTTGGAAAATCGCTAGAATAGGTGTATTAAACTAAAACGGGACTGTATTGAATAAAGTAAAAAACAAACATTTAAAAAAAATTTTTCATTCCCCAGGAGGTTACTTTTCACCCCACATAGTAGATGCAAAAAAAGAGGAACAAACGAAATCGAACATCGAACATTACTAATTCGTCAAGAATTTAGTAAAGGCTTAGAACCTTTAGCTGGTCTTTAAGTACCTTCAAATGCCAAATGGAAACCTAACCGAAGTGCTAATGAAAAAATCCATATAACTGTGGGGCAAAGTTGCAATTAATCAACCCTCATGAGTCTATTGAAAATACTCGTAATAGGTTAAGTAAGGTTGAAGTGGCTTTTGAAAAACCAACCCACTTAGGCCTCTTGACCGATTGTGATGCCAGGTGGATCTGTGATCTTCCTACTTTAGAAACGATTTGGAGCGTAGGAGATTTTAATGTATATGTTGCTTAAGTCCCTCAAGTCGTTGTGGAAAAAGTCCCCTAAGTGGAGATTTCTTTTTTGGGAGAGAACTGGACATGTACAGAGGAGGTGAGGGATTGTCTCCTCTTCTTCTTCATCAATGCAGCTTCTGCAAAAGTCGTTAGTAAACATGTCAAACCTTTTTGGATGTTTACCTATGAGGCAGTGTCCAGTGATGACACCTATAATGGCGCTAATATGTTTTCTATTTAGAAGAATTAAATTCCTGGAGCAATTCAGATCTAGCTTTGGTTTGTTCTTCTATTAGCATCCAGCCTTATTTCTTGTTTGCACGTAGTACCTATGTATGTTTTCCTTTTCAGGTGTGATAAGTACAGTGGTTCCAATTTTGGCAAGTTCGTCGGCCCTACCATCCCCTGAAATGAGTCTATGTCCCGGCACCCAGAAAAGGTGAATGTTAAACTGCTCCGTCATCTCCATTAGAGATTATCGGCAGTACATGATTATTCTTAAATTTAGAGAGCATGAGTCCAGAGATTTGATATGCTACCTGACTACCGGAAAAGATGTGGATATCCATTGCAAATATTACATTTTTCTTTAGCCAGGATAGAGCTTCCTTAATTGCCAGAATTTCCGCCTGGAACACGCTACAGTAAATGGGGAGGCGAAAGAGGAGGTTAAGGTTAAGCTCATCCGAAAGACATGCTGTTCTTTGGACTTTGCTTAGCTTCATGCAGTTTACTGTTTTTTTTAAAGCCGTCCACCACACAACCACCCCGAAGGTGAGTATCGGTCTTATGACCGAGATATACTATATAGCCAATGGTTGATGCGAGGTTGGAGGCCCCATTTGTTCCCAATGGCTTTTTTGCAAGAGAATGAATGTACTTTGCTCTTTCTTGAATGTTAGGTTTCTAGTTTATGAGTAGTATCTTGTCGAAAATTAGACCCAGATATTTCGCTGTATCGGAGAAGACCAAGCTGATTGTAGAAGAGTCTATAGTCGGAATTTTGTATTTACTAGAAGAGACAAGATCGATTTTATGGGGATTAATTCACAGTCCACAGCTTGTTAATATGTTAAGATTATACTGCAGTAGCTCTTTAATCGTAACTAGATGTTTTTCTGAGACGACTATACTCGTAATAACGAATAAATATATAAAAATAGAAAAAAAAATAAATAAATACTCCTCTCAGAGGCGAATTAGAAGCCTAAAGACCAAAGATGATCATATGGTTAAAGATGTAACAGAATCTCTTCTCCAAGTCCTCTCTGAATACTATGTAAAGTGATATTGAAATTCAACTCCATTTATGTTGTTGGAGTTGGTTGAAGAAAAGCACAAATCTTCGAACTACTCGTAAACAGAAATTAAGTATCACACAAGGTCTTTCTTTAATCCTTTCGATCCAAAAAGCCGCTATGATATGGGGATGGGACATAATTATCCCAGTCAGGATTTTATGCACACAAATCTAAAAAATGAAAAAAATTGTATTTTGAAACAAAACAAACTTTATTTGTCATGATTCATACGTACATAGTTCGAAGAGAATAAGGAACTTTATAAAATTCATTACGCCAATAAAAAAACAATTAGAAAAAACTATTTAGGTTTATTTTAGGGTGCAAAACAACTCATGCAGAGAGAAATCTGACACTCTTAGCAGACTGTTTTGTCCGTCTCTCCTTTTTGCAATTCTTGCAACGTATGCAACGCCTTCGCACGTGAGTTTGTACTGTTAAAATCCCTTGGCCTACTCTTCCTTTTCTGCCAGATATGCCGCTGCGCCGAATAATTGCAGTCTTCTTACCTTCCTCAATTAAATTTTCCGTCAAAACTACCATAAAATCTATAAGTGGGGATTTTTTACGTCCTAGCTCGTAATTGATTACCCATGCGTTCCCAACAAACACGAGGAGTAGCCTATACAATATCTTTTTACACCATTTATAGGATCTTCTATCTAAATCGTACTGACCTGCATGACCATGATCTGCCTATAACATTTTACCATCTGTGGGCACGGTATTTTCACTTTTAGTTTTTTGTCTACCGTTGTCATGTCAGATGACTTACGACGATGACTTCCATACCATTTGACAAACCTAAGGTATTTCCTAAGATTTACGTTGACTACTGGTAATTTTTTTCGATTAAACATAGCAGTTCCTAAAGCTGCATAATACCATATAACATTTCAAGAAGATGGAAGCATAGGTGACGTAAGGCTCTCGGATTGTAGCGGATAATTGGTTAATAACTCATTCACCAAGAGTTCCTTCGACAACATCTTCTCTGCCATAGTATATATTTAAATCGTCTGTGTATCCCGAAAGAGCATCACATCTAAACTACATTTTTATACCGCGTTTGGTGGGCTTCAAAGGCATGTATTGCTTCATAGACGAGCGGCCCTTGAATTTCGTCATACTCTCGTCAATGCTTTGGAAAGAGCTTTCCTCCCTGGCCCTCAAAAATCGGGATTTCAAACATTCAACAATGTTTTGAATATAATATAACTTTGGGGCTCCTTCTGGCTTTTAGGGAGAAGCAAAGTATACCATATTTTCGATGACAATTGTTGAAAACGATCATGCTATACCTGATTTGATTGCATCATTTGGGTGAGACAACCAATAATTCCTAATAGCTGGAATATGGTTATAAGACATAACGATCATGCAGCCAACAACTATCTTTAACTCTCCGACATCAGTTAGCCTTATATTGTATATTTGTGCGCTCCTTTCGACTTCCAAGATCTGTATACGCTCGTTGGTACATTGGGTGCTATACATATATGAAAAGGATCTCGGGGAAAATCTTTTTGAATATCCGTAACGGATTATCAGTCCTTTCAAAACTTGGGTTCAGTTTAAGAAGTCTTTGTATTGTCACAGTTTTCCTTGGTATAAAATCGGCATCAGGTGTAGACCAAATTGTGTAATCAATCTCGTTCTGCTTCCGGCTCCGCTTCTGGAAACTCTTCGTCCGTTGTGTCTTCTTATTCTTGAGGATCGTGATCTAAGGTTCCTTAGTCATCAACTGCACTACTCTCATCCTCGTTCCTTTCATTCGATCTTATATCGTAATCTGTAGGCTCGCACATATCGCCACTGTCACTTGAAATGTCTTCATCCTCATCGGCACATCCAAAATGTTGGAAATTGTGGCCTGATTTATTCGTCTGGTCATACTGAATCTGAGATAAATTAAAGGATAAATTAAAGGATATGTAAATAACATAAAAACTACAGCAATAAATAGGTACTTACTAATTTCTGATTTTTATTACACAATAACTCAAAACACTTTTAAGCAATTGGCTAAGAAATAAACAAAAAAAAATTCACAAATTTAACTTTAGCATGCAACCTTCATGTGCAACAGTTAGTTTTGTTGTGACAAAAATACCAAAACTACATCATAGCGAATGCTTACCGTTAGTAATACAGGGTTTTCTAATAACGACTTGACAACTTTTTTTTTAGACAAAAGGCAAACCCTTTGAGATATTTCAAAAACTTTATTATTGGCTTGAAGTACAATCAAAACATTTATGAATGGAACTCGACTTCGTTCATATGGCCACCACTGGCTCGTTTGCAGCGGTCGATTCGTTGGACCCAATTTTCAACGATTCGGCCACACATTTCGGCCGAAACGGCCGCTATTTCGCATTCAATATTGGCTCTGAGCTCTTCCAACGTCGTCGGCGTGTTGGCATAAGCCAATGACTTAACGTAGCCCCACAGAAAATATTCAAGCGGCGTTAAATCGCACGAACGAGGCGGCCAATCGACTGGCCCATGTCTTGAGATAACACGCTCACCATATTAACTCTTTAATAAATCGATTATAGCGTGTGCTGTGTGGCTTGTGGCACCATCCTGTTGAAACCACATGTCGTCCAAGTCCATATCTTCCAATTTGGGCCAAAAATAAGCGGTGACGATCGTTATCGTCGACGAAAAAATATGGCCCAATAACGCCGCCGGCATGCAAACTGCACCAAACAGTTATTTTTTGTGGATGAAGTGGTGACTCATAAAGCACATGTGGGTTTTCACCTGACCAATGACGCATATTTTGCTTATTGACGCACCAATTGAGCCAAAAATGAGCTTCGTCACTGAAGATGATTTTGCGACTCCGAATATCTGTAGAATTTTTTTATAATTTGCAGACGTTGCTCGTTAGTGTACTTTACCATGATGAAAATGTTGAATTTGCTGAATAAATTGACAGTGACAGTTTGATGATTAGTGCAAGAGTGCGTTCTTAAATTAAATTCAAAGTTGTGAAGTCTCTATTGAAAAACCCTATACTATAAACTGTGAATTGGGAACAATCAATCCCAATCTGCTCTTTAATTTTGGAGATAGGTAATTTTAAAAATAAACTGAGATATATAAAGTGATTCATCGTGAGGTTTGATTTTCAATGGGTTTTTTTTTTTGACAAATCTCGCGTGATTCCTATCAAACTGCTTTGTCATGGCGAGTCATCATAGAAAGACTCACACCAACAACAGCATCACCAAATTGTTCAGCCGTATTACGAAAATCAGCGTTCTGTGAGAAATGCTTTTCATGCGATTCGAGGAACGAACGAACAATACCATTCGCAAATTTGAGTCCCAGTTTACATTTGTGGATGATACTTGACCGGTTAGACCACATCCAGCACGTAGTGGAGGGACTATAGCAGCTGTAACTGATAGTGTACGCGAAGACCGTGACGAATCGATTCGTCGTCGTTCTCAGCAGCTTATTTTATTTTACATTATAAATCAAACCTCACGATGAATCACCCTATATATGTCCCGTTCGGATTGAAAGAGTAAAGGCAGTCTTTGGAGAAGGCGAGAGATCAAGACGAAAACAAATCGGATTTGTCCATGCAAAACTGAGCAGGAAAGCAAGACTACTCTGAAACAAATCTTAGATTTGCATATGTGAAGCTTTGCTCCAGATATTTCAGATACAGACAATTTTCGACGGACACACTGATTTGTAAGGAGTATCTGCTTAAGGCTTACTATCCTCTTTACATCTTTCATTCTTGGTATAAATAAATTTAATTGCATAAGTAAAGAGCTTTAGCGCTTTCTATAGCTAATGGGCAGTCATCGGGCATACCTGCATTAAACCAAAGTTGGTGGATGGATGTACGATGGATGGTAAAAATGTATCTTTACCACGAATTAGGTTTAGGAGTGTCAAACTAATTAGTGTTGGTAGCAGTTGTGTTCCTGCTTCAACCGACGTTCAAAAGGACCTTCTGCTCTTTGTTACGTTTTGTTATGCGACCTAGTGGTCGAATGGGAATCAATCTTACCTTTGTTCTTCCAACTAAATTTGCTAATTGGAACCTTAGTTTTGACCAAGCCGATGGCATCATATTAGTTTTTCCTTCATGCGCTTCAATCGTGTTAAGTGTCCTTGTTTACTTCTGAATTATTATGCGCGTCTTTGGGAAACGCGTACTTCCTGACTAGGAGAGCGTATTTCGTTGAATTCTGCATTTTGTAATAAAGTTGTCTTAAATGAGGACATATCCGCGACTTCCTCCACTGCAAGGTGATGTAAATATGTATATAGGCTTCCGATCTCTTCTTGCATGAAATCGTTCATTTGATATACGATATTAACTGCAGTTATCGAGGAAGTTTGACGATAACATTCCAGTAACAGCCCGACATAATCGCTGGAGCGAAGAAGTCACATTAAAAATAAATAAATATCTCGGCGCGATAGCCCAGCGTGGGCCAAGGCCTAGCTTCTTCCACACATTTATGTTTCCCATTTTGTAATTTTTTACACTCCTGAGCAGGTCCTACTGTTTTTTGCCGGTTCCGAATGGATCTCCTTAGTAGCTTTTTAATAGGCAGAATTTGACTTTCGGAAGTTTGCCATTGCCCGACGAAAGGGTGATAACTGATAACGATTTGAAAAATGTTGCGATTCGATCACAGGTAGGTTGGCGTGACAGCCAGTGAGCCAACCAAAGATACCATCGCCACCACGCCACCAATGGTAGAAATATTAGTTTAAAAGGATTTATACTGCCGCAATGCCAAATGCAGTTATTGCCTTCCTGAGTTTGGTGGTGCCGTCAGTCAAAACTATGCTTGTCTAGATGGGCAAATTTCTTAGATAGGGCTGTCAACTTTCATCACTTCTTGTCAAACAATATTTACTTAGCTTCGTTCAACAACTATACGAGGCATGTTCAAAACGTATGGTGAATTTATTTTTTTATAAAAAAAAAAATATATATATTTATCAATATTAATGTTGTCCCCTTCAGAGTAATCCCCCTCAGATATGTTACACTTGTGCCAACGGTTTTTCCAATCCTCGAAGCACTTCTCATAAGTACTTTTTGGTATAGCCAATACCAATATCTGGTGCATAACTTCAAGGTAATACTCCTCATATCGTACGACCTCAAGGTAAAAACTTCTGATGCACTACGTCACGGTAATCGAAGAAAACAGTAATCAAAACTTTGACATTTGATCGAACTTGAAGAGTATTTTTCGGTCTTGACTCTCCTGGGTACTTCTCTTGGGAGGATTGGGCTTTAGTTTCGATGTCATAACCATATACCTATTATTCGTCACCAGTTATGACCCCTTTGAGAAAGTCAGGATCATCATTGACGTCATTTAAGAGTTCCTGAGCGATGCTTATGCGACAGTTCTTTTGGTCAAAGTTAAGAAGCTCCGGAACTAACTTCGCTGATACACGTCTTATGCTAAAACATGCGAAAAGATTGCATGACACGAGCCGACCGATATGACAACATCCTCAGTAACCACTTTTATGGTAGTTCGACGATTTTCCAAAACAATTTTCTTCGACGTTATCATCTTTTGTTGATGTGCCGCAGTGTCCGGAGCGAGGTTCCACATGTTCATTTTCTCGAACATTTGGTCGGGAAGGTCTTATTTTTGGACGCATTTATCGAAACTAATATTCAGCAAGACTAATCCCATAATGAATTTTGTCAGAAGTATTCTCCTGGGGAACGCTCTACTTATGAACTCACAAACTGGACGCATTCGTAATGTCCGTTTGTCTGAAATCGAGGTATATTTCAGCCATGATGTTCTATGATCCTATTCAGGATTATTCTCGCTCCAAAAGAATACATATAACCCAACAATAACATGAGAACTCCTTTAGACAACGGTATTTTTACCATGCATCAAGTATAATAGCCTTATACAAGGTGGGGCAAAAGTAATGTCTAAATATGAGTGTGTTATAATTTTTGCATGTGGCATCAAATGTCATTGTGTTTTGAAATTTATGTTGTAGACAGATAGAGTTAGTTGAAGCGATATACACCTGAAGAACGTGATATTATTGTTGCTGCTTATTTGACCAATTTTCGGTCTGTTGGCTTAACACAGCGTGAATTTCGTCGTTTTGACTGAGTGTCTCGTGCAAACTGGAACCAAGGAAGTCCGATAGAGTCTATAAATATCGACGGGACAACAATGCAAACAATTTGTCATTAGCAGACGTTCGTTGGTCGAATTTTGGTGAAGGACCTATTACTGCCTGCTGACCGTCACATGAAGTTAATTTACTCCCACGCACTGTTAAATTGGTGCAAGATTACGTATCCGAAATCACAATGAACGACGGAGCCCATTCCCACTTAAGTGGTTATGTGAGTGAACAAAATTTGCTCTTTCGGGGCACTTAGAATTTACATGAAATGCAGGAAGAGCAATTGCATCTCCTCAAAGCGACTCTTTGATGCGGCATTAGCAGTGAAAAAGTGATTGGCCCTTATTTTTTTGAGGACGCCGACGGTACTACCGTAACCGTACTGATGAGCGTTACAGACAGATGTTAAACGAGTTTTTTTTTTTGCGGGAATTGCTGAATTGGTTCTTGAACACTTTTCGTTCCAGCAGGACGGAGCAACTGCTCACACAGCTCGGGCAACGATGGAGATTTCGAATCACTAATTTCGAGGCAGTTTGATTTGTCGTTAACCATTACAAACCACAAACCTTGCAAGTCTTGAAAGTCAACATTGAAGAAGAAGTCACCAATTTGGGGCCAGATGTGTTGCAAGCAATAATTTAAAATGCCGTAAAACGAGCACACTCAGAATGTGGTCATTTGACCGATATCATTTTTTTTAACTTAACGTCATACATTTTGCACCTTTTAGTAAAGTTTTCGTGCAAACAGAACCCAATTTTTTTCATTTCTAACAAAATGGCAGTCAATGCACATTATAACATTACTTTTGCCGTAACTTGTTCAACGATGCTGATGTACTTGGCACACCTTAGGAAATCTCCGTATGGAAACCGCTAGAGCCCGAGTCTTTCCTTTGTAATTTAAGAAACTGACAGGGCATTTGATTCCACTAATCTTCTTGACGGTATCAAGATCTCTAGAAACTCTATTCTAAGGCTTGTCCATCAAAGTCATCGGCGATCTCATTTTCCGTGATTCCTGCAAGAGAAATGCGACTCGTTGAATTCAGCCTCCCGCCTGCCTTCAGATAAGCCTTGCACTCTCTAAAAAGCTTGATTTTTGAAATGGCATATTCAGGTTAGGTTGTTTGTTTAGCCAGAATGACAACTAAAAAGTTAGCTCTGTTGGAGAAATGGACGGTGATGCCTTAAAGCACTAGGTGAGTCCGCACGGTCAGCTTGTTTTTACTCGCTTTACCTGGTTTCCAATGCTCTTTTTTTTATAATTGACCCCACACCCATACCGAGAATGGAAAGTTTTTCCGTTTTGACGTTTAAGTGCAATTACGGACAATGCCTGGGTGTTTTGATTTTGTTTAACAAGAAGCAAACAGCATTAAATTCCACTCTGTTGATAGTCCACCAAATGGTTATGCTGTAAATATCGGAATTTGATAAAGACTCGTAGACAAAACCGAGCTCTGAGGCACACCATTATTTATTTTGTATACATCAGACTTGAAACCTTCCAAGCCAACTTGAATTAAACGTTCCGAAATGTAATATCTAATCCATTGAAGAAGAAAATCATCGATCTCAAATGCATGCATTTTGGACAAAAAGCGCTTGATGCCCAACTCTGTCGATTGCCGGTCATTAAGAAGTTTTTGTGTTTCGAGATATTTTTTGAGCTGTCGGCTTATCAGCGTATTCATGACCTTAGAAAGAACGGACGTAACTGCAATGGGTTTGTAGGAGAAGTAAGAACAAGAAACGCTTTTTGAAGGAATAAGCTGAACAAATGCTGCTCGAAAAGAGTCCTAAAGACTGTGATTAACGAACGCAATGGTTTTGCTAGCTTGGAAGAACATATCTGCAGAAGAAGATTAGATTTGTGTATGTTAAGATCTTTAAGTACACTTGCTACTACATGAGTGCGAAAGTGGATTCGTCGTGGAAAATGAGGGGTCGACGCACTGAAAATGAAGCACAATCTGAAAGTATTGTGGCCGCAAAGTGTCATTAAAAATGAGCATTAGGATCGAGTGATTAGGCAGAATTTCTAATGTTTTTGACGAATGACCAAAAACGTTAACTACCACTGGGACGTTGTAATATTTTTTGCCTCAGTTATTGATTGTATTGAAATTTCTTACACTGATATTCTAATATTCGCATGGGCTCATTTATAATTTGTTTTCCGCAGCGAAGATCTCAACACACCGTCCATCCTTTGGGTGTTCTCTGTCCAAAATGTCGAAGCCACCAAGAATTGAATATGGTATACTAGTTTTAATTTCGCCCGTAATAAAGGATGAGAATACAGGGATACAATTCTTTGTATGGAGTTAAGGCAGCGCATCCAACTCGTTAGAGGTCGAATTGCTGTCCAGTTTGGATCTTCTGTAAATAAACATGAATTACATTGTGGTTGACTTTGTTGAGCTACATCATTGCGCAGTGGGACCGCGGTGAGAAAAGAATATTGAAACTATCATAGTTCATAGCTAGGTATCTTCAAATCAGAGTAATCTGAGATGTGTGGGCGGGGATCTACCTGTGTTTTAATAAGTGCCAAAACAGCTGGCCTGTATTTACAGACGTGGACATCCGCAAAGAAATGGTTACTTGTCACTCCGCTCTGAATTGCCAGTCGCTACGCATAATGGAACAGACAGTACAACTACATCATTTGCATATTCTTGAACATCGATTTTAGAACTATTAACTGCGTTGCGTCGACTATCGTGTACTACAGTAGTGAGGGAAAGCCACCACCTAGCGGGCAACAGTTATTTACCACCCCGTCACATATTGATCGAAACCAGCACCCACTACTGCTGGGTCCCACCAGCATTATTCTTATTCATTATGACTCGACTACGCCGAATTTTCTTGCCAAGATACGCTAGCCGTTAAAGTTGCGTTATCGGAAGCAAGCTCAATGTCGTGGCAATATACCTTCCACTATACCTTCTATACCTTCCGTATACCTTCCAGTTCAGTGTGCTTTTAATTCCTTCCAATACTTGGCTACTACTACTATTACTATTCTCAAGGGATTTATGATGTATGCCAGTACAGGGTGGTAGTGTATACATCCCACCTTTGGCAGGAGCTTGAAGCAATAACCTCAATCGTCATCCAACCAATGATGGATATCAGCTACTGCGCGTTATTTTACACAGCTCACTTACAGCTTCAGTGATAGGAGCTGGTTGAAAACCGGTTCTGTTCAGGTCACTTTAGAAGTGCGTCTCAGGCATGACGGGGAGGGTCTTTGCCTTCAACTCAGTGTAGGTGTCATCAGATCCTTGGATAAGGCTCGACCGACAAGCCCCTTCTGCTGGTTTCATCAAATGCTTAGACCTTCCGAAAAATTATTTTTACTTTGATCTGCAAAGATTCCAAGGTTCTTCCCAATAAATCTGAAGTAACTTGTCTACAAGTTTTCCGGTTTCCCCACGGAACGAGCCATATGCAGAAAATTTTATTTGTATAACACGTAAATTTAAAACATTTGATGAGAGCATCACTCAGGTTCTGAAGATACGAATTCTGCTTGAGGTTGAATATGTCATTCAGTCCATCTCCAGGTGTCTACTGAACCCTTTTAGCTACAGTTTCTCTACCCCATACCTATGTTAATCCTTACGTATTGTTATTGTCAAAACATTTCCCAGAGTTGCGTACTCATGCCATGTTTGTTATTTTGTTCTGTAATCTACTTATTAGTATATGCTAACTACACGGGCTCACTGCTTTTGTATCATCCCATCACCTTATATCACTTACCCCAATAATGAAGAAACATGATGTTTTCCTTGTGAGGAAGGAAACGGATCGTGTTACGTACTCGATATCTAAAGGTCATCTCCCAACTATTAATCCGTATCCGAAGGTACAATTCTCCAGTTTTTGGGGTAGAAGGCTTGTCCATGTGTCATCTCCAAAAAAATTACCAGACGAGGCCTACGTACCAGAACTACATCGTCTTCGGTTGCAGGGATTCTTCCTTGTTGCCATCCAACTGTGTTACGATTTGTTAGGTTTAGCGGTACCATCTTTCAAAGAGAATATTTTAAATCGAATTCCAGGGATGTGTTTGTTCAACTTATTTGCTAGAGATACCTTTGGCAACTCTAGCAAGAAAAGGATAATGCAGAAAGTAGTCTCTAGTTGAAATCAACCATAGCACCAGACAATATTAGTAAGACGGTTACTACATTAGAAGAGCTACTCCGACACGAAGCCTAGTTCCGTGATGATCCAGGAAGATGATGCCAGATGAATTATTTATCGACCTACGATAGCTGATAAATCCTTGATGTGGGTCACTTTAACCAAAAGCACCCATCAGCCTGTGATATAAGTGGCGATGTTGTCCTGGTGAACCATTTTTGCATCGCGGTCTATATTAGTGGATAACGAATTTCAAGAGAAGTTCGGATGCTTACGTTTTCCTATAGAGCTGTTGTATGAACATGTGAATTTTAGCCCCCAATATTCCCCCTCTAGTTGCATAAAGTTAGACAAGCCGGTCTTTTATGTTTGCATAGAATTGTATGCATAATCTTTTGGGTACAATACAAAACAAGACTAATTTATGAATATACCAGAACACCAATATTAGTTCGTCTGACAAAGTACAACCAGAGTTAAGACGATGTATAAAGTGGTTCCCAAAGAAATCACCAAGGCCAGATGCATTCTTAATCTCTGAGCATTGGAGCATTCTCAAATACCATGTCAAATTTTTAATGCTACCAAGATGGTAACTTGCAATAGTAAACACTATCACGACTTAGCTCTTAAAATCTACTCCTTACCTAACCTCATAAAGTGTCTATGTGCATTGAAGTAACCATAACTCCACATCTTATCCAACAAACAAATCCCCTAGGCTTAAGCAATTTATTGCAATTCGCCTCCTTGTCTTGGCTCTAATCCAATTAATTTCCAAATTTATCCATCGCCAACAACAAAACAAACATCAACTCCAATTCGCATATAGCCACCTCTTTTATTGTTCCCACTAACCATTTACGGTTAACTTTAGTACAGATACTCTACGAAGTACGAGTGTACAAATTTATTTATTCAAATCGACTTTGAATCCGAACGCATTTGAACGCCCGTGACGTGATTAATGATTTCGCCTGGAAAACCCAAAATACTTTACCTCAGAATTTCAACTGATACGTCCATCTCCGCCCTCGCCAAAGAATTGAAAACTCATAACGAATCCATCAGATACGAGCCATCCAAGTATCTACGATTATCTCAACAGGCATACTCGTAAATTCTTCCAAATACCACACCAACTCAAACTTGGCAACATTGCAACGTCTTTAATCCCCCTCAAAGCAACACAAAAGACAGCCTAAAGCCGGATTGCTTATTCAACTTTGCTTTCTGCTTCTGCTTCTGCTGCTTGTCGGTATTTTTGTTTTTTTCTCTCTTTGTTTACACATCATCTTCGTTCGATCTTCGATCAATAATAGGCTGTGGCAACCTTCGATCGAGTATCGAATCTTGTCCCATCTCAACACAACCTCACACGCCAAAGACAAGAAACTGAAGTGAGTCTCAATCGCAGACTATGACAAGAAATTCGTTGCAACTGAAACCGGTTGGTAATCATACTGGCTTCAATTTTCTAGCCACCACTGTGCGTCGATTCGAACCTGTCTACTTCACGTCCGTCTCCGACAACCAAACGATTTCTCACTTCGTTTACCGGGTTTGTCTGAATTTACATCGGAGCCCAAGTTTGATCGTTTGCTCACCTGAGTCGGATCGGATTTACCTTACAACCGACTCGACCGATTAACTGAGATTTTTCCACACGCCAACTCCGGAGCTGCTACTGGAGCTGAATCTTAAGCTGAACTCGGTCTGGCTGCGTATGATGATCTGAGGCTGCGACTACAACTGTGTCTCTGGCTGTGACTGTAGTGACTGCGCTAGCGATTTCTTGGTCGATCGCACCGGCAGTACCACTTTGACCATCGCGCTTGATTAGTTCATCGCGCGGACTGAGCTAAGTCGGGGTTTTCTGTCTCTCCTTTAGGCCCTAAGAAATTAACGATTTCCTTTGTAAACGATTTTGACGTAGTAAACGATTTTTTCTGGCCGATTTTTTATCCCCTGAATAGTGGTTTCCTCTTTGTGGTTATTCCGGTGCGGTTTTCGGATGAATGTGGACCGGGATTACTATTTTTATTGCCGATAAGTGGAGTGCAAATTGCAACTAATTTCGTCAGAAGTCTTCGAAACAGAAGTTTTGGAAAATTTGCGGTTTTTGAATACAGATTGCAGTGAAGTATTAGTACCTAGCGCCATAACAAAGAATTGGACAACACATCGTTGAGATATCCTCGAATTGTGATCCCTTAAAGTACACAAAGGATTTAGCTACCTAAGCGATCAATTTTTTGTTGATACTCAACAATGGTGCTCTGGAATCAGTGTTTCCTTCCGAGTGATTGATACCTTTGTACGGTGTTAAAGTATCTCTGCCCCCCAGTATTGTGATTGAATCCTTCTTACTATGGTCTTTCCTTTTTAAGTGTAATTATCAATAAACGAGTGGATTTCAAGGGAATAGCTGAAAATTGTGTAGATACCCGTAGTGCGGGTGAGTTTCCAAAAAAAAAAAAAAAAAATAGAATCGAGAATAGTGCGTTTAAAAGGATATAACAAAAGATTCGAAAAGTGAGAGGAGGAAGGAATACATTTTTTTTTTTTTTTTTTTGAAAAACATAATTAATTTCCCATGAGATCTGGGATGATGGATACTTGAGAGAGGGCACTCCTGAAAGAGCGCATCTTTACCCTAAAGAAAACATCATCATCTTCTCAAACAACAACAACTGCGCCAAGGAGGACGAGAAGTTTGAAGTTTCCTTCATGGATTTAATTACCTACTTCATCAGACGCTTACAGACAATTTCACCAGGTAAGTGATGTGATGACGATGACGATCGCTGGATAGACGGATGGGATCCGTAGTGTTAAATTTCATATGTGGGAAAATATTCGAATTTACCTTCTGGTACTTGTGGTGTGTTTATAGAATGAATAAAGCGAAGCAAAACAAAACCATCAGGAAGAATGTATAAAAGGATGATTGGACATCTTGAAGTTTTAAGGGGAGAAAAGATTTTTTCTTTTTTCGATTTAGCTCTTTGGAATGTGAAGCACGTTCGGTAAGGGAAGTTATGAGTCTCTGATCCATCTGGGAACAAAGGAATTTTGTCCATAAAAAAAAAAAAAACAGTTCTCAGTAGGATGTGAGCGAATTTTTGAAACCAAATTGGGTCAATTATTCATTTGTTGAAAGCGGACTTCATTCGGTTGAGAAAAGGTCGCTCAGGAATTTTACATGGGTGATCACAGTTGGTTAAAATTTGAATAACTGATACGTGCAGATCGGTATCGCATCGAGAATCGCCATTTAGTTTTGTACCAAGTTAGCATTATTCGGTACAGTACTCAGTTCAGTAAACATCAAATTTAATGCTTTCAAGCCAAGTCAGGTTCTATGTATCCTATCTGAAAAGATGTTATTTCTGGTTTGGTGTTGGTTTTTATATTTTTATATTTGTTGATTCAGTACATTCATATGGGCATACAAAAGTCGTTTGATCTAGTTGGAAGACTTTTCAGATAGAAAAGAGATCCTCTTGTCACCTTTTCACTCGATGAGCCACAATCATCCTCAATATAGCGCAGAGCTTTAGCCCAAATCATTCCTACTTAACTCAGGTCATTCAGCGCTGTTTAATAGGATTTGATGCAAGCTTTTGTTTTAAGGCACTTTAGTGAAATGAGATGATGTGACAGCCAACCAGCAGTAAGTTCTACTATGCAATCCCTTCCACTCCATACGAGTACATATATTTGACAGAGCTATAACTATCGAATAGGAGCTCAATGGTGAAGGCTATATAAAGAAGACATCGATTAGATTCTACACTTCTAGTTTCATTTTGGACAAAAGGTGGATATCCACTGTTAGATGCACAGTTTTTCTCAGTCAGATTCACCTTAACTTACGACAGCTTAGCAGTTACGTTATGTTATTGGTATATAAAATTGGAAACGATTGTATGGGCACATCTAGTGACATGATAACAAGGCCAATGGCAGTACTTGCGACTATCTTCTGCAGTTAAAAGTGCTTTAGGACAAAATCAGCATCTCAGTCATTTTTAGAGTGAGACTAGATAAAGCAATACTGACTACATATTGCCAATTAATGAAATTAAAATACTAAACGGACTATATTGCACCTCAAATGATGTTGTAAGACGATGTACAATGGTCAGTTCGATATACATATTCTCGGGGGTTCAAGAACGAAGTACCGATCGTTCCTAGGATCTTCTCCTAATATCTTCATGTACGATGATTTCTTCACCTATAAGGCCATAGCATCGTCTCTCTATCTGAGTAATTAGCTGTGACATACGTTACCAAATTAGTGACAAAAAGAGCAATATCTCATATATACTGAGAACTAGGGTACAATCGCCATTATCGGCGCTGCATTTGAAATAAATCAAAATAGTTTTAGGTCTTAAGATTTCTTGAGCTCAGTGTAATGTCAAGCTAAGTTAGGTCTTTGATCACAAATGATTGGTCAGCAACGAGCGCGGAAACAAGCTAGTTCGCAATGCATCTGGCATTGAGAGTAAACAAGTCTCCACCCTTAGGTATGGGGACATACTCTTGTATCAGCAGTTTAGCATAGAAAAGATTCTTTTCAAACACAAAACAAAACTATCGAAGTCAGATTTCTCGCAGGCTACATCCTCCATGCAATGAAGTTACGTCTTATTGACGACGATCTCTTTAGAATAACCTCCACTGAGGTTATCTATCTGAGGAATCTTTCATGATATCGCAGAGCTAGTTTTTATTTATTGACTTATTTGAGAACTAAGATCAAGACGGAATGTCAATCAATACGAGACGTCAACCGAAACCATCAACTAAGCAGTAAAAATTTCCGACCCAATTCCCTCTTAGTTTCTCAGTTGGACATCACGATGGGGTTATCATGGACTTAACATACATATATAAGTACCTACTTACATATGAGGCGTAAGGAAGCTTTTGAGTCTTCATTAGATCGAAAACCAACATCTTTGTCCTTTGTTCATGATGTAAATGAGATTCAGACTTTTTGTTTAAATAAAACACAAAGAAATTAACTTGATGACGATTTGATATCATTTGATATTGCAAATTCAATTCAACTATTGACGTCCTTCAAGAGCTCCTGAGCGATGCCCTTGCGTCGGTCCTTCTGATTAAAATCAAGAAGTTTCCGAACAAGCTGCGCTGACACAGATCTCTTGCCCAAAATATTCGAAAAAATTGCATGACAATTGCTGACCGATACGCCAACATCCTTAACAACTTCTCTTATGGTAATTCGACGATTTTCTAAAACAATTTTCTTCACAGCTCCGCCGTTATCATCTTTTGTTGATGTGCTGAGGCGTCCAGAGCGAGGTTTATCATTGGCGTCTTCTCGGACATCTTAAAAGCATTTGTACCAATTGTAAACTTAAAAACAGACTCACCCTATATCACTGTCAATAATTCAAGTGTTTTAGAGCACCTAACTCCATTTTTTACAAAAAATTTGAGGCAAATTCTTTGCTCCATTTTGAATAATAATTTAAAATCGCTGAGCAGACCAAAACACGTCTAACCCTTCTATCTGTCAAAAACAAACTAAGAACTCGTATACTATGTACTTGAAACTGTGAACATATGTTCAGGACACAACAACAAAATAAAAACTCGATAATCCAATATACGTTCACGCAAAATTGCAAATGTCACTTCAACAAATCACAACACCCCTCGTATAGCACGTTACTCGAACAGTGTTTTGCTCCAAAGCGTCAATTGTTGCCGGTTTAACGGCATAAACTAGCGACTTGACGTAGGCTCACAGAAAATAATCCAATGATTGGACCATTTCTTGAGATGACCTTATTGCCAAAGCGATGTTTTCGTTAGCAGTATGCAGTTGAACGCTATTCTTTTTGAACCACGGTTCTTCCACATATATGTCAAGTAAACTTGGGAGCAAATAATAGTTGATTGTCTTTTGACAATAGCATGTTTCGCGACCTCATTTTTGAAGAAATAAGGACCGACGTACACTCAGACCGTACATTTTTCTGAATGCAATGCCATCGAGTGAATTTCTTGAGGATTTTCCTCGTTTAAAGTATGACAATTCTGCTTGTTTACATAGTGTCGAAGCTAGATTTTTTGAATGCAGATGTTTTAAACGTTTCTTTCAAAATCAAAGATGAGGTCTATGTCATATTATGTGTCTATAGGCTTCATAAGTTCAATATTTCGATATTTTTCGAAGAATTTTCAGCCTTTTTGGAAAGTGAAAAATCAAAAAATTTGATAATCCTAGGCGATTTCAATATCAATATCTCAGAAAATAGTGATATTGTTTCGGATTATTTGGACCTACTAGCTAGTCGTGGGTTGTTTTCTTTTATTAATGAGATTACTAGAAGTAATTCAGGAAAGTGCTTGGATCAGTTCTTCTGAACAGTGTGTCTTCGATCTGGAGATTACAGACCATGCCATGATAGGTATGCAAAAAATACAAAAAAAAATTCTCCGAATTGAAAAGAGAAATCCCAATTTGTCGAGACACTTATTATAGCAACAAATTCAATCTAGCTAGAGGCAATCTAAGATATGAATGGCAGCTAGTTAGTAGCATCCTCAATAAAAAAAAAAAAAAAACAGCCAATAGACATCAAAGTGCGGTACGTGTTAATGATATTGTGATTACGGACAAGCTTGGCATTGCTAACTCCTTTAACAACTATTTTGCAACCATATCTAATAATATGCAAGTTAATTCTACCTACTCTAGTTGCATGTTTTGTAGTCCTGTTTGCAATCCTGTTGAACCCTCTCAGCGAGAGAGTTTTTTATTTCAGCCGATAACTGGCCTTGAACTCCTAAAAACAATTGGTGAGATAAAAAATTCTAATTCTTCTGGGGCTGATGGCATATCAAACTTAGTTCTTAAAAATATTGCATGCTTCCTAGTTGATGTGCTGGCGCATATTTTCAATAAAAGCATTTTTTCTGGGATATTTCCGGATGCACTTAAATGTGCGAATGTTCTACCTCTCTTCAAAAATGGATCGACTATTGAAATGTGTAATTATAGTCAGCAAAATTTTCGAAAAAGTCATGAAAAGCGGAATGGTGAGTTTTTTTTTTAAATAAAACAATTTTTTTCAGTGATGTTCAATTTGGTTTTCAGAAAAACAAATCTACAGATGCCCTCTTACACGTTTGTTTTCAAGTATTTGCCAATCTTGACAAAAAAAAAAGTGTACCGCTGGGTTGTTTGTTGATATATCAAAAACCTTTGATATGGTGAACCATGATATACTGCTATGTAAGATTGAAAATGCTGGTTTTCAAGGCTTTGTATGTGATTGGTTCAGAACTTACTTGAAAAATAGAAAACAAAGAGTGAAAATTGGTGTTACTAGGAGTGAATTAAGAAATCTGTACCTAGGAGTTCTTCAGGGATCTGTTTTGAGACCGATCTTCTTTTTAATTTATATCAATTCCTTGTTTAAATTGGATTTTAAGGGCTTGCTGACAGCTTTTGCGGATGATGTGGGTTTTACCTATGGTTCAGATAGTGTTTTGAATCTGGTATGCAGAGCATAAGTTGGTTATAAGCTCTAAAACTAAAATTATGTTTTTTAATTTGTCAGCGCATAACAATTTTGGTGCTGAGGTTTACTTTCATGCAACCGATTGTCGGAGGTTTGAACTCTCTTATTGCTCTTGCAAGCCCAGTTCCTCCTCTCAGACTTTTAATAATTGTTTCGGTTGCAGCGATAAATTTTTTCAAGTTTAAATACTTGGAACTTATCATTGATTTTAGGTTGAGTTTTTTTCACCACACAGAGTATTTGAGACATTATTTTCGTGGCACACTAAGGAACTTTCATTTTCTGGGCAATGTTTGCTCTTTTAAACTGTTGAAAAAGATATATTATGATATATTTCATTCGAGACTACAATACGGGATTGATACTCCAAAAACACATCTTAAAGAAACTTAGCTACAAGCCTCGCTGTTATCCCAGTTTTCCACTCTTCAGAGATTTGAGGGTTCTTCCAGTCTGTCACTTGTACTGCTATAAAGTTCTAAAGATATTTTATTTAAGAACAGGAAATCTTAACTTCAGAAAAATCGCCAATTACAGTTTTCGTGGCAATTTATTAAATCAAGTCACTGTACCCGTTTTTTGTACAACCGCGATTCGAAACTTTTATAGTGCTTCATCGTGTCGGTTATTTAACAAACTTCCACTTTTTATCCGAGCGATTAATTCTCATCTTGTCTTTGTAAAACTTGTAAAAAAATTGGCTCTTTTCCCTTGATGTTGAGAGTGTTGAATATTTGTTTAATATTCTTCACTGATATTTTGGTGTAATGTTTAATTTTCGATTTGGTTTTCATAAAAAATTGTATAAACTAATTGTGAATTTTTGTTGTCATAATATGTATGATTTAATTTATGGGACTATCCCATTTTTTTTTCTATTATTTAAGCTTTAGCTACATAACCTTGAAATGACATTTTCTCTATTTTCCTTTCAAAAATACTTGTCATTATTTTTTCTTTTAATGTTAATGTAACTGGTAAACTGGAATTGGATTTTAAGAAGTAAATAAAAATTATCTATCTATCTTTCTATGTATCTAAGTCCCTTAACTAAAAGTGAGCCTTGATCAACTCCCAATCACTGAGCACCCGTTTTAGTTCTTACACTAATTTGATTTTACCTATAAGCCTTAAGACCAAGATCTTTACCAGAATTTTCCATATATTGGATTGACCAAAGCCACGTTGCTGCGAGTGATGACAATTCGATAAATTGGGGTCCTTTTCAACACAAGCCTCCACCCCAAATCTCATTCTTACTGGTGTGTGATTATCCAACAGCGTGGTTTTGGTACGATACTTTTCAATTATTCGATAAATTGTAGATTCAAATGGTCCACCGTAAATTTTACAAAATCTATAAGTCTATAAGAGCTTCGAATTTGGAAGAGCATTTTTTATCGATTTGAAATCGTAGCTTCAATATTTTAATGATGAAATTTCAAACTGTGGTAGGTAGAGTGGTAGGTCAATCTGACATTTAATCTGACACTGTAAAAAAAAAAAAAAAAAAAAAAAAAAACACCCATTAAGCGGCCATACGCTGTCTTAACTCTTCTTATTTAGATAGACATTGACTTGGTATTTTTAGAATTTAGTGCTCAAGGAAATTGTTTCTATTGTCGAAAAAATAGGCTAAATATCGAGTTCTCGGACAGAATATGGTATAAAGACAAGATTTCTTTGAGTCTCTATTCGGCAAAATTGTGCATATTTCTAAGGGTTCCATTCGTTATGCTTTGCTTTTGTAATAGATAAATCTCTCAAAAGTTCCAACTGCTCTTCAGAAAAAAAGAACCCTAAGATAAGTTAATTCACTACTTCCCCATTACGTTCAAGCTAGTAGGATTTGATCCTTGATCAAAAAAATTATAGTTTTGTTATATATTTTTTTTTGGCTTTATTTTTCACAAACAGCTTCTAGAGTAATTTCAAATACGTACCAGGTGGGGTGAAAAGTAACCTTCTTGGGAATGAAAAAAAATTTTTTAAATGTTTTTTTATTTTATTCAATATAACATGTCCCCTTTTAGTTTGATACACTTATACCAACGATTTTCCAACTTCTTGATCCCGTCCGAAAAGTAATTTTCCGGAAGTTCTGCAAAATACTCCTCTATGGCGTCGATGATTTCCTCGCGTGAGCTGAATTTTTTATTGATGAGCTATCTTTTGAGGTTTGGGAATAGATAATAGTCCGAGGGAACCAAATTGGGCGAATACGGTGGATGCGACAGCAATTGGAGCTGTAAGTCATTGATTTTAGCCATGGTTGCGATGCTCTTGTGCGCCGGTGCATTGTCTTGCAAAAACAAAATTTCGGGCTTCAATCGCTCCAATAATGCACAGTAATACTCGCTGTTGATGTTTTTTCCTTTTTTGAAGTAATCCACGAAAAGTATGCTGTGACAATCTAAAAAAATCGACGTCATAACCTTTCCGACCCATCGAGCCTCTCTCGGCCGCTTCGGAGCACTCGTGCCGGCTTCAGTCCATTGCCGGGCGCAGGATAACTTTTTCATATGCAGAATATTGCTCAAAATATGGCGTGTGCGCTTAGTACTAATCGTTGTGGTATCTGCTAGTTCGCGCACCTTCACCTTCCGATCAGCCAACACCATTTCATGTATTTTTTTATTTTTTTGACATTGTCCTCTGAAACCGCATCCGAGGGCCTGCCGCTGCGGACTTGATCGGTAGTGGAGTTGCGGCCACCACGAAACTTTCGAAACCAATATTTGACGGCGTAATCTGACGGAGTATTAGCCCGATAATATTTATCCAACTTTTCTTTTGTTTCCTTCGCTGTTTTGCCTCTCAAAAAATAATGTTTTATGAGAGAACGAAAATCGTTTTTGTCCATACTCAACATGATGCCAAACACGTCAACAACAATCAGCTGTCAAAACAAAACTAAAGAAAGTATCTCAGGCTCTCCAGCCGTAATCCTCAAAATTTGGTTGGCTTCCAAAGCCTTGAGAAACATTGTGAGAACAACCTCCTAGATCACATAGCTAGTAGACTTGATTGGTCTCTGTTTATGACTTAATCATATTGGGTATGTAATTTAATTCGTGCGGTTTTTTTTCTTCAAAATTTGAACGTTTATTTAAGAAAAACATGTACAATAGTATTATTCAAAGTATTGACTTTTTCCCATCTTTCTGGCAATTTGTGGATCCCATCCCAAAAGAACTGCGCCGGCTTGGCAGCCAAGAATGAATCAAGCCAATTTTTGATATTCTGCTCTGATGTGAACCGTATTTCAGTGAGGGCGTTCTGCATCGACCGGAACAAATTGTAGGCAGAACGCGCAAGTTCTGGTCTGAGCTATAAGGCGGGTGGGGTAAGACTTCCCATCCACTGTTTTCCAAATAGTTCTTAGCCGGAATAACAACGTTGGGCCGAGAGTTGTCATGATGGAAAATTATTGTCTCGTGTCTGGTCGCATATTCCGGGCGTTTTTCGGCAACTGCTCTCTTAAAACGGATTAATTGTGTTCGGTAGCGTTGTCCATTGATGGTTTCACCCGGTTTTAGCAGCTCATAATACAGCACACCCATCTGTTCCCAACAAATATAGAGCATTACCTTCGCGCCATAGATATTCGGCTTTGCCGTGGATTTGGCTGGTTGGCCGGGTTTCAGATATGATTTTTTACGCTTGGGGTTGTCGTAATGGATCCATTTTTCAGCATCAGTAACAATCCGATGCAAAAATGACTTCCTTTTGTGGCGTTCCAGTAGCATTTCGGACATGCAAAACCGCCTTTCGACGTCTCTCGGCTTGAGTTCATGTGGGACCCAATTTCCTTGCTTTTGAATATATCCAGCTGCTTTTAAACGTTTTGAAATGGCTGCTTGAATGACACCCAAAGGTTCTGCGAGCTCTTCTTGTGTTTGGCAACAATCTTCATAGAGTAATGCTTAAAGTTCTTCATCTTCAAACTTTTTTGGCTGCCCAGGACGTTCATCGTCTTCCAAGCCAAAATCACCACTTTTAAATCGTGCAAACCACTTTTGGCACGTTCGCTCAGCTAGCACATGTTCACTATAAACTTCCACCAAAATACGATGACTTTCGGCAGGAGTTTTCTTCATATTTAAGTAATGAAGAAGAACTCCCCGCAAAAACACATTTTTAGGCACAAAGTTCGACATATTTGAGTGAAAAAAAATATTGTTGTTTACACTTCGAATTATTGACATATACTGAAATGACGTACAATGACAGTAGCTTTACAACGCATTTTCCAGTGGAATAATAACAATTGAATGATACAAGTTACGCCATCTCTTAGCAAACCGCACGAATAATTATAGACCCAATATAATATCTACATATCTTTCTATCTAATAGGAAATCTCCAAAACCCTTGTTAATGAATAAAGTTCCAAAATATATGACGTGGCTAAAGCTTTTTGAACGTCTTCATCCTATCTAAAAACCTATCTTGGCAGTGAAGTCTTAATGGGCATCAATTAGACAAAGTAGGTTCTAAAATACAATAGAATAGCTGTTGAGTTCCTTTTGCAACTATTAACAATTTGTCGAAATATAATACAGGAATCCACAGATCACTTCTCGAATTTGGAAAAAGTGAGCATGCTTGCATTATCAAACTTTGTTATTTTTGTGGCCCCCAACCCTCTGTATGGTATCTGCCTGAGACGCGGTAATCTTTCATCTTCTGAAATCTCTTGAGGGTTAAGCATTGTTATTTATATCAAGCGCTCTGGCGTCTGATCTCCAAAACAGAGATTCGGTCCATTTACTCAATCCGGAAAGATTTTTGTACTGGTGTTGACGTCTTTTGATTTGTTTGACTAAAAATTCCTCTTGATACTACTCATAGAGTTCACTTTTATATTTACCTTTCCATTCGCCCACATACGAGATCAAAATTCACTATCCCATCTGTTTTCCTACTTTTCATCCAGGACACTGCAACATTTTTGAATCCATTTGATTCTTTGTCCAATAAAGTCAATGTCATCTGCATATCCCTGCAGCTGGACGAATTCATGGAGGTTAGAAGCTTCGTTGTTGACACTCGTCCTGCGCGTTCTTACTTTGAGTAAGTAAGAAAGATTTCCATATAACACTCTAACGGCGCAATTTCTGAGAACTCTATTGTTCTCCAAATGACGAAACACTAAAAATGCTTTTGCAAAATTATAAGAATGAAATTAGCTTGAAGTCTGCTAACTATACAAATATACTCGTATGTAGTACGACTGAAGAACTTTTCAATTTAACTTTTCTTTTTCAAAAATAGCTTGCTCTTCAGTGGCTGCGTTCTTTTCAAATTTGATTACCGTTGTTGTAGATTAACATTTCAATTTCATTCCCAAGAACCATTTATGATTCTGAACCCAAGTCTACCAATAAGAGAACAGCTCTACTCTATGTCCTTATAACTCAACTGAAAGTAACCGTTTTTAAAATCAATGTTTTCACCTCAGCACATCACAAACGTAATCCTTTATCTGAATATGAAATCAGATACTTACATCGATAATGTGGACAATTTAAGTAGCACTCCAATGGCAGCGGGTTATCACAAAACAAAACCTTAATAATTCATAACTCTTGTAATGGGTCATATTTCACCCTCCGGGCTTATAAAACTCTAAAACGGTGCCACACTATTGTTGTCTTGACTGGCAGAGTATCTCATTATCTTTTATGAGTAGATTGTCAATTCATTCATATTTATTTCACTTTTAAATACATTGTTTATTAATATTTGTTTTACTGTATTGTCTTGTTATGTTTTTTGACATCTGTCAAAACAGATGTTGCATTTACATTATCTGAAGGAAAAAAAGTGACATTTCCCTTTCGGACTGTTTGTCACACAACATTTTGACAGCTGACAACTTATGACATATTTTATGCATACAATATTGCCATTCACGAATATGATTATGCGAACCAAAAGGTTTGCCAATAACAGTCGTATAATATGGAGATGCTTAGAGCAACAACAAGTTACAAAAAGGTGGACATTCAAATGTTTTGAAACCGAATGTGATTTTAACCTGACACTAACTGACTTACCTGACACATGTAACAAAAATCAATGTAATAAATCTTAAAGCGACATCTCTTACCGTGCTTTGATTTAAAGTCTGTCAACAATTTCAAACTCAAAGGAACAGTACTAAATTGATAGGGCAATCAGAATTCACTGATGTCAAACTGACATTTATTTGCTAAGATATGATTGAGAACGATACGTGTCGTAAATTTTAAGATTCTGCAATACTCAAGAGCAAATTTTCGCAGTGATATATCCTTGTTTAGAACTACTTATCGAGGAGTCAGTTAGTCAATTGCTTGAAGAATTTATGCAAACATAGCTCCTGGATGTTCTTGTCTCGGAGAGCGTTGACCCCGTTCGGAAAATAATAGTAGAAAATAGCGATCGAATAAACACAGATATTAAGTTATCTTTGGCACATCAACGAGTTGTCTTAAAACCATAATAGGCTAGCTGTCGAAAATATTTGTATTCCGTTTGCATAGCAAAAAATTGCAGAAAGATATATTAGAAGAAATGCAAATAGAAGATAAAAAATTACACCACCTCAAGCCATTATCATACTTGTTGGCTTCTTTAAATAGGCACTTCAAAGGTAACCTTGATTCATGTTTTCTTTTCACTCAAAACAAGTTAAAACTAAAAGGCTTGTACCATATTTCATTCATTGAACAAAAGGCAAAATGCACGAATTAATATCTACAAATCCCAGCAGCATGAGTTCAAAGACACACATATTATTCATGGCCATGAAACTATGGTCATCATAGATGGAGCTCAGCCATTATGGAGTTTAGTTACATTGGAGTTTGGATATCGCAGAGTTTGAGCATCACGGAGTTCGGACATTGCGAAGTTCGGACATCAAGGACTGGACATCATGTATTTCAGTCATCATGGAATTCGGACATCATGGAGTTCGGACATCACGGAGCTCAGACATCATAGGGTTCGGACATCATGGGGTTCAGACATCATGGAGCCTGGACAAATATCATAAAATTAAGACATTATGTAGTTCGGACATCAATTAGTTTGAACTTCACAAAGCTCGGATATTATGGAGTTCAGACATCACGAAGTTCAGGAATAACAGAGTTCGGACATCAAGGTTGTCAAACATCATAAAATTCTGACATAATGTAGTCCAGTCACC
Organism: Volucella inanis; assembly: GCA_907269105.1. NCBI lineage: Eukaryota > Metazoa > Arthropoda > Insecta > Diptera > Syrphidae > Volucella > Volucella inanis. Next base: position 203,036,785 of record OU026153.1, on the reverse strand, counting down.
ACTTAGTTCGGACATTATGGAGTTTAAACATCACAAAGCTTGAATATTATGGAGCTCAGACATCGCGGAATTCGAACATCAGGAGCCGCCACACCATACAGTGGTTCGGATTGTATGAAGCTCGGGCATCAGGGAGTTCTTATACTATGGAGCTCGATAATCATGAATCTTGCCTATGTTTAGTTTATTCCAGTAGCTTTTGGCGTACTTTTCTCTATAGTCATAATGGTGTCAATCTGATCGTCTGGCAATTTTTCAGATTAATTGCTTCTACAAAGTTTTGCAACATTAAATTTGAAACTAAACACTTAGTTTAAAAAAAGGACTAAGATACCTAATATTGATCATTCCACACGAAATAAGAATGCGTAAGCTAATTAATTAAATATTTAAGTACAATTCTTGACAGGAATATAAATTAAAAGCACAATATTGAAGAACCAGCAAGAAAAGAATCGTTTGCCCTCTTTTTTTTTCAAGCCCTAAACCCTCAATGGTGACTGAAACTGCTTATGTGTTGTTAAACACATCTTTAATTGATAATTTTTCCATTTCCATTTTCTATTTTTTCAAATGGGAAAGTGACCACATACACAACCTCCATTTGCATTAAGAATAAACATTTATGCGACGTGTTCTTAGGGCCCGCTTTATCGAAAGCCATGTCCACATACGAGTAGGCGATTAAAAATACACCGAGCTAATTAGAAAGACATGTTACCTGAGGCTTTTATCCCTGATTGTAAAGCTGCCTAAGAAAATTAGGACTCATGTTGAAATAATACAGCTGGCTACATAGTGCACTGTATTATGTACAAATAGCAGCAAGACTTGTCGGGAAAAATTCAGCGGCAAGCATGTACCTGTAACTGTACTCACAATTGTATTGGAAGTAAAGTTGTAAGTTGTAAGTGAAGTTGGAAGTTTTAGTTGTACTAACTATTTTTAAACAATAACGGCAGGGGCTTAGTTTTATTCAGAAATCTTTATTCATTATGAAGAATGATATCCTGACATCCTTTGTGATGTAAGGGTTCCTCAGTTGTTTTTGATGAAGCCCATCCATGGGAAATGAATGTTGACTTCCAATGCTTGAATAGTTTGCATCATTTATGAGTTATTCCGTAATATAATGTTTTCATTGAATAGAGCTCTCAGTAAGTCAATGGTTTCGTCGACATTTGCTGTAATGTGAGTCCCGTCTCAGTTATGAAAAAAATAAGGACCGATGATGTCACCAACGTGAATTCCATCAAACAGGATACTTTTGTCAGCCTTTTGAATCTCATGAACTTCTATCGCATTCCCCTCACTCCAGAAACAGCTAGTTTGTTTGTTCACAAGCCCATCGAGCCAATTGTGAGTTTTGTCACTAAGCACGACTTTCCAATAAAAATAATGTCGACTTCAAGCTGCTCAAGACTCCAACCCCTTAACTCCCGGCGCAAGTTATGGTTTGGTGATTTTAGTTTATGTACCAGCTGGATCCTTTACGGTTGTAGGACGAGATCGTTTCGCATAATTTTCATATGTGGTGAGCGGACAAAGGCCAAGCTTTTGTATTCAAAACTGGATTGGCTATTTTAAATCTTTTCGCTCACAGCGAATAGTGAGCTCAGTAAGTCGTTTATGAGCTATGAAAAAACTATAAAAAAAAACACCCTTAACAGCTTCATTTGCTCCCTGCCACGCTCAATGAAAATATCGAGAAACAAAAATGGGAATATGAAGAATATGCTCCAGCTCAATAGGTACCAAGTTTACCAGATTTTTGCGAAAAAATAATTAAGTCAGGGAAGAGTAAGTCTGGCTCTCGGACGATATGCTTTTTTAATTCACAGTCAGTTGTATCAGCCTTATCTTCAATAACCATAAGATTCAAGTTGGCCATTCAATGCCGCAAATGTCTAGAGGAGATAAAAAAATTCTGAGTTTCAGGTTATTGCAGAAGCGATGAATGAATGACTAAGAATCCCTTGTACCTTTATCTATTTCTTTAAACATAGTTAAGTTCCACCTTCTAGCGTGAACACTGTCTAACGTCCTGATTAATCCAGTCTGAGATAGTTTCGGAAAGGACTGGGCGATTGTTCGATAATCAGTACATGTCATACCAGGTGGATGGACGTCTCTTTTAGCCCATTAGGTAGGTATCTATTTCTAATTCTTTACAAAGTTTAGTTCTAAGACAGCAAAATAGATCTCACAAGCGCAGATGTGTGTCACAAAGAGCCAGATTGCTGCTGTGCTGCTGTTTTCTCGAGTACTTCTACATACCAAGCTTGTGAAGGCCAATGACTTCATATGAGAAAATCTTCTCTTCGTCTCGATTAGCCCTGCTTTTGTTAAAAGCCCTTGAAGAGTGCAAACTGCCAATCATGACATACCTTCCAGGATATCTGTGTCTTTGTTTGTACAAAATGTAAGTTACCTCGTTACCAGATAGTGCCCAGTCTTTGAGGTCCAAGGACGAAGCCTTGTGGAATGCCAGTGGTTATGGATGTTTTTTTTTTTTTTTTGCCTAACTGTATTTTGTTGCATTTTTCTGGCTCAGGCTCTGACAGATATTGTTGGGGAATTCATAAGATAAGTACAATAAAGTTGCTAGTTGAAGAGAATTCAAGTTCTAAGATCTTCTAAACAGAATATTGCCGCATAGAATCACAGCCTGCAGAGATGATTGCCTCCTCTGACCTTTTCATTCACACACTGACAAGTAATCATACCTTCTAAGTTGGGCATCAAATTACCAGGTGTACCCGTATGAAGTAAGCGTTTTTTTTTGTGAAATTAAAACACTAATTTTTAATGGGAAAGTAAAAAAACATTTTATTAAAGTATTGGCCATTGCTAGCTACACATTTTTCCCATTTTATAGATATATCATATCATATGGATATATCACGTCAATAAAACTGTTCGTCTTTTAAAGCAAACCAAATAGTCACCAATTTCCTACTTTCTCGTAGGATTCGAAGTGCTGCTCAGCTAATGCGTGTCCCATTGATGAAAACAAACGATAGTCGGAAAGAGCCAAGTCTGGTGAATACGGCGGTTGGTTTAGCAGCTCCCAGCCAAGTGCTTTGGTTGTATCCTGAACCAGTTTTGCATTGTGTGCAGGTGCATTGTCATGGGGCAAAATTACCTTGCCGTGTCTTCTGGCCCATTGTGGTCGTTTTTCGATCAATGCATGGTTCAAATTGATCATTTGCTGTCGGTAGCGATCTGTATTAACGGTTTCACCAGATTTTAGGAGCTCGTGGTACACCACATCTTTTTGGTCCTACTAGACACACAGCATTGTCTTCTTGCCGAATCGATCTGGTTTTGCAGGGGGTGGCCGTGGTGTAGTGGTATATGCATATACTCCTCAAGCAGAGGGTCGCGGGTTCGAATCCCGTGCGAGACAATTCTCTGAAAAAGTCTTTTCGTAGAATTTGCATGTAGTTATATGAGAATCCCGTCGGCGTCAACTCTGACATGAAGGCATAACACTGATGTTGGAGTGGTTGCTGGCTGGGCTAAATGTAACGAACTAACAACTAGCACGTACTGAGACCCACTGGTTGAGGATGCACTTGCTCGTCCCGTCCAGTTTGACAACCACCTCTGGGAAACATATCGAAACCTAATACACCTGGGTTTCAAACTACTACACCACCCGCCCGCGCCCTCGAGAAAACCAGTAAAAGGGTATTCATATCCCTTTGGTGCGCGCGCGGGATTATAAAAAAAAAATCTGGTTTTGCAGTCCAAGGTGATGGTTGTGCCGGATTAACCCATGATTTTTTCCGTTTAGGATTCCGAAAGTAAATCCATTTTTCATCGCCGGTAACAATTCGATGCAAAACTGATCGTGTCTTTGAAGCAAAATTTCACAAATGGTTTTTTGGTTTTCCATCTGTCTTTCATTTAATTCATATGGCACCTATTTTCCAGGCTTTTGGATCTTTCCCATAGCTTTTAAACGGTCAACAATTATTTGTTGTGCAACATTTAACATTTTTGTCATTTGTTTCTGACTAAAAGTGTTATCTTCATCATTCGGCGTCTTCAAACTTTTTTTGTGGTCTTCCACGTTCTTCATTTCTCACATCAAAATCGTTATCTCTGAAACGTTGAAACCATCTTTTGCATCTTGCTTCTGATAGAGCATGCCTCGACAAGCATTCGATGCGACTCTGCAGTACTTTTCTTCAAATGAAAACAAAAAATTCAACATTTTTAACACGATGAAAAAATATGATGTTGTTTGCTCAATGACTTGATGTATACTAAACATGTTTGACAGGTGTCATGGCAACCAAACAAAAAAAAATTATGGCCCGTTCACAATAAATGTTCCCTATCGAGACAGTTGTATCTTGTCGCTCACTTCATACCGGTACACCTGGTACTTTAAAAATCCGAATTATGGTTAATCTAGAATGCGCACTGCGGTAAGTGCTAAAGTAAAAGTATCTCTATAATTGCAGCTCTCAACTTGAACCTTTCTCTTATTCTAAACGATTTCCTCACTTTGAACTTTCTTCATAACTTCTTAGATACTAATTATCTAAGACTGGTACACTTTTACTTTTATCCAAATTAGACGAAATTTGTTCATCCAATATACTCAGTAATGGGATGACGTTTTTGTTTCTACATTTGTTCCTCGTGCATGTATCTGTTTATCATTAAAGTCTCATTATATTTGACGAATAATTAGGTACAAGTAAGTTGTTTTTCTTTTTGCGAGATTGTTGAAATTACACCTGTTTAAGGCGGCTATTCTAAATCGTCTTTGACTAGAAACAAATCAAGTTAAATTAAAAATAATGGTTCTATACTTTTAAAATGGATTTTTAATAACTTGTATGAGCAAACTGATAAAGCGCCATTCATCGGCAAGAATAAAAGTATCTCAGTCACTCGGCAACCGGTCGTGATTTCGATAAGTGTTTTTATGGAATTTTTTTTTCTCATATTTTGAGATGTTGATGTGTCATAAAAATGTTTCGAGCAGTTCGGCTTGGATAACATAATTTTTTATCGCTTAAGCATGAGATATTTATTCGAATAAAAGTAAGCAAACGATGTCGGGATATTAAGTTTGTCTAGTAATAAAATTAGAAATGTAATTTATTTTTAAGAGCTCGAGCTCGCGGTGATACCCGAATTCCGAACGGATTAATGCATCATTTGGCATTTTGAATCGAATGGAATATTCCTGTTTTTTTTTTTATTAATTTTAATTGTAAAACAACCATATGCTTAGAACCAATGAAAAGATATAAAATCCATGGTAGCTATGAAGTTAATTGTTTTAATATCTTCTGAGAGGAGATTTGTTAACCTAAATACGACACAATGGGGCTATAGGTTTGTTCCTAGATGAACAATAAAAATTTTATATCACAACGAAAGAACCTATCATCATTGTGATTTGATTCTGGACCGACATACATAGTCATTCTAACTTCAAATTAAGGTTTAATGAAAAACTTTTAAGTACAATAATTTTCTCATTTCAGGCTCTATCTCTCAACGACAGCTATTAAATCGAAATCGAAATTTTTATGACGGCCATAGAGAAACCATAGGTATGGAATAAATGAGGGATTCCCACACGATCGGAAAGTTCGAAAACTTGTCTTTTTATGACGAATTCGCTCTCATCATCTTAACTGGGAATATCTGGATATCTGCTAACCAGAATTTATTTGCAGAAGACATTAGTTATGAAACAAATGGAAAATAATGCGAAGCCATTAGCAGAAACCAATTGAATATGTTACTTTGATTCCAGGAAGATGGACTTTCCATCTGCCGCAATGCCAATACCCAGAGTAGTTTTTGCAGTAGTAGCAAACGAACAAATGAACAGCTCAACGAGCTAATAGGCTTAAGTGAGTTAAAGTAGTTTTCCAACTGACACTCTAACCTAGCAAATGAACTTCATACTATCGCCTTAACCAGTCGACTTAACTTTATCCGACAGGTAAACTAAGGGCCCTTACGGCTGGGAAGTACTGGCGGAGATTTCCATGTCAGGCCATAAATACATCGAATTCAGAAAGGGATGCGTGGTCTGGACTTTGTTAAAGAAGATTCATTCTCCAAGTAGCCTGATCATAACCAGTTCCTTTCACTGAATCTACAAGTGAGGTGAATATCACAACCTGCCTTGGCTGCTTATTTCATTGGTTGTGGTGACGCATAAGCCCATCAACTACGTTCTTGCTTGTTTTGATGACATTTCACCCCAATTATATTTATCCAGTCATATTACTGAGTCCCTGCTTTTATACTGAAAATCGGAAAAGATAACTACACGATCAGCTTCAAAACTATCAGGGGGAGAACGTTCGAGAATGCATCTTATATCCAAGATGTAACCTACCAACTAACAACTGCGATACTGTTCAGGTTTCTGATACACATGCCACATCTACATCGGCACCAATAAGCAAACTTCTGAATTCGTCGAATTTATTGACTAGACTAGGTGGGCGGTCACGAAAGGTTTCAATGTGGCCCTGTCAGAAAAATGGAAATATTAGATTCCTCTCTCGGAAAACCGTCTGAGATATACCCATTCCTGATACCATTGTGAATTATAAATGGAGAGGGCAAGGTATCCACGTCTGTAACAACAGTATTGCGGAACACTCTTGCAACTTTAAGGCTTGTTTGAGAAAGCAAGGCTTCTCTGAGATGTGGTCGGGAGGTCGAATTCACTAAATCCTGTGTGTGTTCCTCAAACGAATCACGCAAAATTAAATCACCGATGAACTTGCCATACTATGATGGTTTCTCAGGACCTACGAATTTACGCTAGGCCTGGCTGCATCCTATACTAGGGCTTCCATTGGCAATTGGTATTTATATGACTTTCTAGGATGAAGGTAGACAAAACGAATGTTCTTCGATGTTTTTAAGATGTCAGTGACCTTCCTATTATCCCTACCTGCTGGCGTCGTAACGCAACCTTTGCTTGGAACCTTGGTCTAGCCTAAGTGACATAACATCCTTCTATGAGAGTGACGACTAAACCACGTTTAATTTCAATAAATTAACGATTTTCTTTGCCGAAATAGTCAAATCGTTTGCTATTTCCAAGCATCGCTCAACTTCAACTCTGTTACTGTGTGGTTCACCCCGCCCAATAGGTCAAAAAGAAAGATGATAATAGAGTGAGTGATTTTTCCAATTTATTCTAGAGCTATGCTCAAGGCTCACCTTATCATTTGAAAGTTTACTAATGAACTCTTGAATTAAAATTTCTTTTCGATATGCTCAGTTTGTATCTAATTTGACATTTCTATAGCAATTTTCATCAACGAAAATAGATATACCTCAGGACGTAGTTAAGTGTCTGACTATGTTATTAATTTTCAGTTGGATTTCAATCTGTTCCAATCCAAGCTTATCACTACGACCCACGGGCACTTAATGTGATGTTCTTTGTGTAGAAGCTCTTATTTTCCATCATCTTACCATCCTTGGCCCCAAAAACCCAACCAACTAGCGCCATAAATTTATTGGCAAGTCTATTATAGTCTTGTGTTGACAGTTCTTGAGCCTATAAAACTCTTAATTTGTGTCAGCAATCGAGGTTCTTTCATCATGTTGCGAAGTTAAAGTAACCACATTTAAGATCCATAAAACTGAATCACCTAAACAAGTGCTAGATGTGAGTACTCCTCGGTATTTTTGTTAATCACCAAACGGACCCAGTCATCATAACTACTACCGGACTTTGAGACTCGTACCGCAAAGCAACAAGTCTGCCATACTGTTGCAGTCGTCGGTCGTTCGTTGGCCGATTAACTAAAAACTGCACTGTTCAGCCGTTTAACGACTCAACAGTACTCGTTAGCTGTAAGACAGGCAAAATCACAATTCATCGTAATTTATGAGGCCCAGCAAATTACTTTACACACTCAGCGTCAAATAACATGCACATGTCCATTAAAAGAATTTTTCAGCACCCAGAAGTTCCATCGCTACGTAGATAGCCCTAATGGTCAAATGCTGGTATCTTTTGGTCATCGGCAGGCTATATGGACTAGTAGTTGTCGCCTTTTTTAACGCAACTCAAAGAGTCTCATAATTTTGATCGCCAACTTGAGTATGGCTACAAAAATTAACAACAAATTCAAAAACAAAAAAGATATTTCGAATAAATCTCCAAGTGAAGTACGAGTATCTTGTTGCATAAGTTGCTGGCGTGAGGTACTTTTTTTTTTTTTAACTTTTTCTCGTTATGTTCATTTTGAGTTGGCTGTAGTTTTTTTTTTTTTTTTTTTTTTTTGCAAATCGAAGTCGTTAAGTAGGTCAGACAAGGCCGTACAGTTGAGCAGATAATTTAATTTGTTTTTTTTTTTCTTTCTTTCTTTGACTCTTTTTCTTTTTTACTTCCATTCCGAGGTATCTGGCAGTCGTTTGCTCAGGTCCAAAGTAGCCACAATCCTACTCATACATTCCTACAAGATGCCAGATACAATGTTGTATCTCTGCAGATCGATGGTGATGAATGGACTAAGGAATGCGGTAATTATTTGGCAGCTTAAAATTAAAGCAAAAACCGTGAAGGGGAACCCCTTACCGACTACAAGAAAATATAAAAATAAAGGCTAAGCTGAGAGTTGGAAACGAAATGAGGTAAAACAATTTTTGAAAGGGTGACAAGTCCGATGTGATGAGGTTTGGTGTCTTTTTTTACCTTTCTTTAACGAGACGAAGGATGATAATTAAATTGTTGAAAGCAGATATTTTTTATTTTGTTTTTTGTTGAAATTGTTTTGAGTTTTTGTTACATCCGAAAGAAAATTACATAATTGGTGGCACTTTTCTGTATTTTTTGTTTTTTGTTTTTTTTTTTTTTTTGTTTTGGGCTTTTATTATGTATCCTTTCACCGAAATAATGTTGTTTGACAGATTTACTATGTCAAGAAGATGGTTTTGAAATCATGGGAGATGGAGATGCTTACGAGCATATTTACTTAAGTGTGCTGTGCGAAAGTTTCCCTGATATATGTTTTAAGTACTAATAAATCACAAAGATGGAGCACAATTAACATATCTGCTTCTTTCCTTGGATCTCAAATTAATTATCTTGCCATTTTGGTTCATCTATGATGAAGGAATAACTCCTTAACTAACTTTAACTACTACAACAGTTGACGTCTTATGATTTGGATACCACTTTTGAGAAGTAGTACCCTTCGCCCGATGTATTATCTGTCAATAGAGGACTAAAATGGGTTTAAAAAATTTTAGCAGATTTTTTGATCCAAAAAGCATTTACAGACTAACGACTAACTGTTTATTGTCACCAAGCCAGATATCATATCCAAGAGGAGTTCAGTTCATCAAGGGCAGGGCTTTGTGGCAGATATGTTATATTCTGTAGGTCTTGTCCAGAAATTTAGAACTTTATGAAGATTTTGCTTTGTCATCTTTGAAAGTGAAGTGCAATTTTTAGTTGCTGATTTCCATTCGTTTCATGATTAACTCATTGCATAGAATATTATCGCGGAAGTTACGCTCGTATGTATATGTGTATAAGAGTATGTACATATGCAGGTCCAACAAGGTTTCCAATGTAAACTTTCTAACTTCAGCTGAGGTAATATCTCCCCATGACTGAAAAATTCGTTTATTATGGTCTCTAACAAAATTCTGTTCAATGATTTCTTCTGCTTGTAATACAATTTTGCCTAAAGCTCTGTTCTACTCGTACCATATGTAGGACTGTAGATATCACCAACGTATGTTAAAGTTTTTAAAAATTTTTAGAATATCATAGCTATGCATTCTACCTCCTTGTGAGTTTGACAAAATCCTGTATTCTTTTATACTTTTAATTACTTCTTATGAGTTTAACCTACATCGCATCCTCAAAAATACTTACGTTGCTTACCCTCGTGTGTGAATTTTCACACATATGGGATTTCTATGTATAGGGTTTTCCAATAGAGACTTGACAACTTTGAATTTAATTTGTGAACGCACTCTTTCACTAATCACCAAACTATTACTGTCAATTTATTCAGTAAACTCAACATTTTCATCATGGTAAAGTACACTAACGAGCAACGTCTACAAATTATAAAAATTTTCTACAGATATTCTGAGACGCAAAATCATCTTCAGTGACGAAGCTCATTTTTGGCTCAATGGGTTCGTCAATAAGCAAAATATGCGTTATTGGTCGGGTGAAAACCCACATGTGCTTCATGAATCACGACTTCTTCCACAAAAAATAACTGTTTGGTGCGGTTTGCATGCCGGTGGCATTATTGGGCCATATTTTTTTGTCGACGATAACGATTGTCACGTTACTGTGAATGGTCAGGGTTATCGCGCCATGATCACCGATTTTTTTTGGCCCAAATTGGAAGATATGGACCTGGATGACATGTCGTTTCAACAGGATGGTGACATAAGCCACACAGCAAGAGTAAGTATGATGAGCGTGTTATCTAAAAACATGGGCCAGTCGATTGACCGCCTCGTTCGTACGATTTAACGCCGCTTGACTATTTTCTGTGGGGCTACGTTAAGTCATTGGTTTATACCAGCACGCCGACGGCGTTGGAAGAGCTCAGATCCAACATTGAACGCGAAATAGCGGCCGTTTCGGCCGAAATGTGTGGCCAAGTCGTTGAAAATTGTATCCAATGAATCGACCGCTGCAAGCGAAGTGAAGTTCCATTCATAAATGTTTTGATTGTACTTCAAGCCAATAGTAAAATTTTTGAAATATCTCAAATGGTTTGCCTTTTATTTAAAAAAAAAGTTGTCAAGTCGTTATTAGAAAACCCTATATTTTGCGTCAGAAACGTAATTTTTTGTAGTCCAATTTATGAATTACCGTGAATAATATTTATGTTTATTTTTATTTTTTAGTTACATCAAATTAATTTATCTCCAATACAATTAATACAAACATTTCTGTTGTGAGTACGCTTGCAAATACCTTTTTGACAGAAACAGCACATAGTTTCATGTATGTTGTTCTTATTTTTCAATTTCTTGCTGTAACAAATGTGGCATCTAGCCTTTTCTTTGATATTCGGTGGAACACTTTTACATCTCTTTCCAGGAATGTCGAATATTCGTGGTGAGCTCTCACGAGACACTGAAGATTCGCAAGATAGTATTGACGATGTATGGACTAATGAAACCCTGGGCCTGGTCACTGCTTTATTTACTGATTATCTGCTATTGTAATCAAAGAAGAAACCTTTGGTTTTGTTGTAAAATTGAATTATTTCTGGCAACTTTTTCGCGTCCGACTGAGCAGCATTCGAAGCATGCATTGTGCTTTGCAGAACTACGCATTTGTCTTTTCTGCCTAAGTATGATACAAGTGTTGTATCTTCTGTGAAGATACTGTGAAGATACTTTTGTATTACAGAAGTTTTGGTGAGATGCTTCTTTTGTTTTTCCGAATTATACCGGCCATTGTCAATTCTTGAGACAACAACTTTTGACCGAGACCGTAAGATGAGAAAAAATTGTCCATTGTTAGGTTGTGCCAGTTTAGCCCACGAACCAGATCCAATACTACACGTTCACCTTGATGTTTTTCTGCAGAACCACCAATTAGTTTCCCCAAATACGGTTGGATTTTCCAAACATAGCCAGTTTCAGAGCAAACCAATAGCCAACATTTTATACCATATCTCTCAGGCTTAGATGGCATGTATTGGCGAAACTTGCATCTTCTACGAAAACCAAGTAATTGTTCATCAATGGTAACGCACTCAGATGAGCTTATCAAATATTTCTCGGATTGGAGCAAATTTGTCATTAGAACTTTGCTGACGTCGGCTCATAACATCATCAAATCGAATTACTTGATTCATATATTCAAATGTTTTCTTTGACATTATCGCTCTGAAAATGGGACGTCCATATTCACCATCAAATAAATCCAACATTGATTCATTTTTGGATCTAAATAAAATTGATTGTAAGAAAAACAAGAGATATGAGGCAAAAAGAGAACAGCGATATATGCATTCAACAAATTTGAATCAACTTCTATATATTTGTCACCACATTTCGCATTTGCATATGCGTTTGACCACTTCAAAATAACATTCTCAATTGGTGGTGGAAAGAACAAGAAAAAAGCATCTTTGATATCATCAACACGTGTTCTTGCATATCTTGTTGTACCTGGACGAAAATTGATAACACTTTCATTTCGTAATCTTTCGGTTCGATCTTGCACTGGTTGTGATTTCCAAATCATACCGTCTTTTGAAACAAATAATGGATCGAATTTCAGCTACTGATGCAATTGTTTTTGCTCCATGTTCTTCAATAATTTTCATCATTATCGGAAATATATTCATTAGAATTATTCAAAATTTCGTCCACATCTTCCGCGGTAAGATGTTTCGGTCTGTTCACATTGTATTGAAAATATAGCTTGTCCAACGAATCAACGACACACGAACGAGTTTTGCTCGCTCTCCAAGTACGAGTATGTGATATTTCTCGAACAAAGCAAAAAGCACACTGACCTAGAGCAATGATGCATGATTTTGGCAAGCATTCGCTCACTGCATTTGGCTGCATTTCGCGGATTGTCGCTAACGGTTTCGATCATTGTTACACACTTTTGTTCTTTCTTTCTCTTCTTCTTTAAGTGCTGTGTATGCTCTTACTCAAACCCGTGCAAATGCTTTGAATACAGACAACGGTATTTTCAAGTAAACGTGTACACGCAATTTTAGTAGCTTTCAGAAGTAAATTTGTTTTTGTTCTATATCTACTTAGTCTACCAAAATATCAAATGACATGGACATTTGACTACAAAATGGTGTTTCTACTGCAAAATACGAGGGTAAGAAACTTATGTTTTCAAATATCTTCTTATCAAAATATATTTTTGCATCGAATAATAACTTTTTTTGTGTTAAACTGATGCGTTAGGAATTGTCAAATTATTTTATGCACATCGGTGAAAAGGTATAGGTCAACATTTTTTTGTGTGATTTTTCATACCAGGAGGAGATAAAGGTTAAGGGCATACGTTCCATTGCCTGTGGTAATTTAGTAAATTTTTTCACAACTGCTGCCGTGAAACGTCTTCGACTTCTCTGTGATATATTTTGTTTGACTCACTTTTCTTCTGTACTGGGTAAGTGAGTTTTATATATAAATAAATGGGGTATAAACCTTTCGAAATTCGATCCATAGATACTTCCGTCCCTAAGTTAATGTAGCAAAATCTTTAGCTTTATAAAATTGTTCAGATTTTCGGGTATGTATGTGTGAGTAAATTGAAGTACTTCAGTTTTTGTTGGCAGAGCTTAGCTTATTGTCAATAAAAATAACGGTCTCTGCAGCTTTTTGATACATTTTTGAAAAAAAAAAATTTATCGGTGTAGAACTTCTGTGATTTATCAGCGAAAAACTTGGCGAAGTGATTTTCAGTAGCCCTTCGTCGGCCAATTTTTAACCATCAAGATAGTTTTGCAAAGAGGGTGCAAGGTCCCGGCTATATGGTGGATGCATTAAAACTTCCCAACCAAGCTCCGTCAATTTGTTCCGGGTCATCAAAGATGTGTGTGGCCTGGCATTGCCATGTTGGAAGACAACTCCCATTCTGTTGGCCAATTCCGGTCGCCCTTTCTTGATGGCTTGATTCAAACGGTCGAGTTGTGCACAGTAGAGGATCAAATTGACCGTTTCGCAAAGTTCTAGCAGCGCATAATATACAATTTCCTTCCAATCCCACCAAACACTCAACATAACCTTGTTTGCCGTCAATCTAGGCTTTGAAGTCGTTTGTGGTCGGTCAACAGCCTTTGACCATGATCGCTTCCGTTTGATGTTCTCGTATTTAATCCATTTTTCATCGCCCGTCAAAAATGGTTCCATTTCGTTACGTTTCAGCAGCGTTTCACTGATGGTTATTCGGTCAGTTAAATTTCTTTGCGGTAATTCATGTGGCACCCAAACATCGAGCTTCTTTGAGTAGCCTGCTCGTTTTATATGATTTCAAACTGTCATACGGTTGATGTTCAGTGCCTCCGCTATCTCCAGATAGCTTCTGTTCTGGTCTTGCTCCATCAGTTGCAAAATTTCATAGATGAAAGGTGCATCTTTTATCGAAACTTTCGGAACGGAATCGAATAAATCACTCCTGGGTCCGGCGTTCACTCACTAAAAAAGCATCACATAGCGTATTTCTTCAGATATTTCACTTATATTCAAATCAGTATAACCTTTAACACGAGCAACGAATTACACAGCTGTCTTCACAAAAAATGTAGCCTGACATGTCACCTTTCAAACACGTGTTCGATTGACACAATCAGATTATTTTTTCCAGATAAATGGTCACCAACACCATCTAGTGACAAAAAACAGCGGAGACTTTTTATATGACCAATAGCATAGTATGGGTCAAAGGGAATATCCTTGCTTCACGCCACTGAGCTTTTCTCTTTATAAAACCTGACTTTATTTGTAGTACTCGTAGATTGGTAAAAGACGTGAATTTCCAAGCTGGTTTTACTGATGAAATTTATTTATTTATTTGTTTTTTTTTTCAATTTATTATTTTTTTATAAAGCCATTACAATTCATGATTCTTATACAATAAATAAAAATATAAAAGATAAAGTAAATAAGGAAATTTGTGATATTCTGTATTGATTCGAATGTCACATGCAATTCAAAATTTAACTATTCATGTCTGAGGTGGTCCATTCGGAAGGTCCAATTTTGGGCGACTCGTTCGAGCATAACGACTGGTATCTCGGGACTGGTATTTCTGAAGACCTGAGACTTTACATATTCCTAGAGAAAATAGTCTAAAGGTGTGATATCGCACGATCTAGGCGTTCAATTTACCGTAGCAAGACGTGAAATTTAATGCTCACCAAAATGATTTTTCAACAAGTCCATTGTTTCATGCGCTTTAAGGCTCGTAGCGCCGCATAGGAATAGGCTCAAAGTTGACATCAAATCAACCGATAAAGCTAAGAGCCTGAAATTTCGTCTGATGATTATTGAAACTGTGTATAAGAAAATATCCAGTCCACTCTTCTCCATGCCCACAAAAACGGCCCATATAAGAAAAAAACACTGCTTCAGTTACAATTTTGTATAAAATTGATTTGTTAATATTATCTATGTATGTGCATATATATAATTATTATTAATTATGATTTGTAACGGAATCTTCATCTTCGTCATCATTACTGCTTTTTTGGACTGGCGAAGTTTTAAGTAAATACAATGCTTCCTCGGGTAGGTGTTGACGTTTTTTGTTGGGTAGTTTCCTCTTGCTGGTGATTATTGGATCGAAACTTATTAAAAAAGAGTTAAAAACATTTATATTAGTTTCTTCACGACTAGATTTTCGCGATTGATGCTCTCGATATTTTTTGAAGTCCTTGTTTCGTGCTTCTTGGGTTTCCTCTGTCAATTGGCAGAGGTAATAAAGCATGCGATATAATTTCTGGTCCATAAATGAAATATTTGTGGACCGTGGGTGACATGTTAAACCAGGGATACTTCTTAACATACAATAATATCTGACTGTATCATGCGAAAATTTCCTGAACTTCTTGACATCAATTTTAAAACCACTAGATACAGCTACCATAATAATGTGCATCTTTTTAATCGGCTGTACATCAACTTTGGTTATGTCTGCAGAAGTTTCTGGATTTTGAAAATAACGTCTGACTGTATTTCCGTCATTAAAATTACCAAATCCGGGCTTTGGTTTGCCTACTATCAGGCAACATCTATCTCTGAATTCTTTGTGGATCCACGCTTTATTTTCGGCAACGATGGCTTTGTCATTATCCCCTCGAGCTTGCCACTTTCTGAGAGGTAATTTATAAGACAAATGTAGCAAATTTTCGAAAAATCGTATCCAGTCATGAAGAACGGATAGGCCAAACTTCAAGTTCTCGGTTTCAACTTTTCGTGCAATCATATCCTATATATATAGTAATTAAACTGTTTAGAAATTGCGCCACATAAATAGCATTTTTGTGTTGATGACGTCTCCGTAAGAGCATTGTACACTTTACCGTCAATCATAGTAAAAACTAAGTTATGACTAACAAGCAGCGATCTTCCCTCATTTAGCGCTGCTGTCTTTTGCAAGTTTTTTATTTGCTGATCTACATTGTTTTTTTCTGCAATGCATTCTTCTGTTGACTCTTTTACGAACTCGATTTTTAAAGGCCTGCAGTATCTTGTAGAAGCCGATCGCGGATTTTGCAATACAATTTTTGCATCACAGGTTAGTCGTATTGGAACAACACAGGTTATGAAGACAGACGAATCAGATGCTTCAAAACTATGAAAATGATGTTTGTAGGAACTATGTTCCGAGCTTCCGTCAAACCCCCACTTTGCAAACAAGCACAGTTTATCTAATTCTTAATTTTTTAGTAAGAGAATGAAATCTTTTTGTAATTGCAACAAACGCTGAATAGTGTGATCAAGTAAGGCTTGCAGACTTGTAGTTGCAATGTGTTCGGAAAGGGGGATAGCATTCTTGTTTTGCGGCTTGAATAATCTTATAATAAGGAAATTTTTCTGGTGCACTCATTTAAATTATATTATATTGATGCCAAGATAATTGAGCTTCAACCGCAACTGCAAGCGCATCTTCACTGAAATCTTCAAAGAATTTGTTTCCAACGACTTCTTTCAAGTGCTTCTATATTTCTTTGATCTATCTGGGGTGGTACTTGTAATTTCTTTTAGAATTTTGAAAGCATTTACCTGTCCTTCCGCTCTCAAACTCATTTGAGTAGCATAATTTAATACGGAAATTGGTGTGGATTCTCGCAATTTCTGAGTTTTCCTTCTTTTAGTTCTTTCGGCACAACCTTCAAAAGGAGTACTTAGTCGACCACGCTTTTGATCAGGACAACGAATAAAAGAAATAGAAGTCTCAAGCCCAGTACTATTTGTTTTTGAAAACAAATCGAGTCGTCTATGTGCTTTAACCCAACGGGATTTATATTGCGACTTCAAATGAGATAATAATTTAGTTAGGCTTCCATTATTAAAATTTCGTGTAAAAGCTCCATTCGAGTAATAAATAGAGCATTGGAACTAATCCCTAAAGTTGAAATCATTTCATTAAAAACTACAAAAAAAAATCGCCAAACTATAATATTTTTTTCAGAAGTTCATTTTTTTAAAAAATCGTACAACGAGATTTGCGAAAAGTAGCACCCAATTTTAAATGTTTATCAAAGTACACCATATAAACTATCAATAAAACTAAAGCTTGCACGGCTTTGGAACATAAATAATTTCACCAATATTTACAAAACAAACGCTAAATTAGATGCACTGATAGCTGGTACGATGAATGCTACCGTAATTTACAACTAAATGCACTTTCACACACACAAAAAAAAAAAAAATTCAGTTTAATATAGGGTTCTCCAATAGCGACTTGACAACTTTGAATTTAATTTGTGAACGCACTCTTTCACTAATCATCAAACTGTCACTGTCAATTTATTCAGTAAACTCAACATTTTCATCATAGTAAAGTACACTAACGAGCAACGTCTGCAAATTATAAAAATTTTCTACAGATATTCGGAGTCGGTGACTGCAACTTTAAGAGCGTTAACTCCAATTTTCGGTTGGTATTCTCGCCCTAGTAGACAGGCAATAACAAGTGAGACAACGGGTTGGTCGAAGTGTCGAAAATATCGCTGCCGTTCAGATGTCCGTAGCAAACGATCCAAATCAGTCAATTCCACGGCGTTCTCAAGAATTATGCATCGCTCAGACCACATTATGGCGTATTTTGCGTAAGGATCTTGGTTTACACCCATACAAGATCAAGCTGACTCAAGAATTGAAGCCAATGGACCATTTGAAGCCACGTACGTTCTCCGATTGGGTTCTGGAGAAGATGCGCCAAGATGATGAATTTTATCGCAAAATCATCTTCAGTGACGAAGCTCATTTTTGGCTCAATGGGTTCATGAATCACCACTTCATCCACAAAAAATAACTGTTTGGTGCGGTTTGCATGTCGGCGGCGTTATTGGGCCATATTTTTTCGTCGACGATAACGATCGTCACGTTACTGTGAATGGTCAGTGTTATCGCGCCATGATCACCGATTATTTTTGGCCCGAATTGGAAGATATGGACTTGGACGATATGTGGTTTCAACAGGATGGTGCCACAAGCCACACAGCACACGCTACAATCGATTTATTGAAGAGTAAGTATAGTGAGCGTGTTATCTCAAGACAAGGGCCAGTCGATTGGCCGCCTCGTTCGTGCGATTTAACTCCGCTTGACTATTTTATGTGAGGCTACGTTAAGTCATTGGTTTATGCCAACACGCCGACGACGTTGGAAGAGCTCAGAGCCAACATTGAACGCGAAATAGCGGCCGCTTCGGCTGAAATGTGTGGCCGAGTAGTTGAAAATTGGGTCCAAAGAATCGACCGCTGCAAACGTGCCCACTGTGGCCATATGAACGAAGTCGAGTTTCATTCATAAATGTTTTGATTGTACTTCAAGTCAATAATAAAGTTTTTGAAATATCTCAAAGGGTTTGCCTTTTATTTAAAAAAAAAAGTTGTCAAGTCGTTATTGGAAAATCCGATATATACCTGAGTTTGATGGCTCTATACTAAAAATTTTTACAATCTTCATGTTTTTAGAAAATTTTTACACACAAAAAATACTACAAACTTTCATTTAACTAGGCACTTGCTGTCAGTGAGCATGTATCGTTGGCACTAATGCATTTTTCTTGTTATGTGACTAAGATAACGGCATAGGACAGTTATTTTATGATGAGTGTGATATTTAAGTACTCGAAAGTAAAACAAACGGACCCAGAGAGAGAATTTCAATTTTTGATTTATTACCAACTTTTTGGCTATTCAGCCCCGCAGTGCGCCGCCTTGTTGAAACCAGAGCTCACAGAGACCATGTTCTTGAATTTCAGGAAGCACATAGTCTTGCCTCATTTTTGAAGAAATATGGACCAATGATTCCACCAGCCCATAAACCACACCATACCGTTGTTTTTAATGGATGTAATGGTAGCTCTTGGTACTCTTCGGGTTGCTCATTAGCCCAAATATGGCAGTTTTGTTTATTAACGTGTCCATTGAGCCAGAAATGGGCTTCATCACTGAACAAAATTTCACGATAAAACACAGGATTTTCATTGTGTTTTTCCAGAGCCCATTCACTGAAAATATGACGCAAATTCAAGTCGACTGGCTTCAATTCTTGCACAAGTTGATCCTCACGTAAAATACGCCAAGTTGTCAAATACGCCAAGCCAAGTTGCTGAGAACGACGATGATTCGTCACGATTTTCGCGTACACTTAGCTACAACTGATATAGTCTCTTCACTACGTGCTGGATGTGGTCTAACCGGTCGAGTGTCATCCATTAATGTAAACTGGGACTCAAATTTGTGAATGGTATTGGCAATAGTGGTTTCAGTTGGTCGATTATGCGCACCGTAAGTTCTTCGAAACGCACGAAAAACATTTCTCACAGAACGCTGATTTTCGTAATACAGCTGAACAATTTGGAGATGCTGTTGTGGTGTGAGCCTTTCCATGATGACTTGCCAAACGATACTGAATCAAAATGACAAAGCAGATTGATAGGAATCACGCGTGATCTGTCAAAATAGCTTATTAAAAATCCAACCTCACTATAAATCACCCCGTATAATTCCGTAATAAATTGTTCTTAAGAGCGGTATTGAACAAATATTACGTAAATAAAAAAATATCAGTGAGAATGCATCGGAGATATTTTCTTAAGGTTTCTGCATGATTCGAGAAGCTCAATTGAGAGTCGATGGTGAGACCCACGCAATTGAATAACTTAACTGTCTCAATTTGGAAGCATTTATCATTTCAGCTTAGGTTGCTAAGTTGTACAGTTAGATGATAACAAATTACATCTTTCGCTCTCGGATTCATGAAAGTAAACGTTTCCTTTCATATGTGTGTGAAGACGGCAAACTGGAAAACTTATTGTAGTTTTTGAACTTATAACTAAAAAATGATCTGCACACTAATTCCTCAATACATCCAAATAATAACTATTTAAACCTTATGGAAAGCCAACACCAGCAAAAGTAGTAAGGAATTCTTTAAAATTAAGTGAAAATGGTAAGTTTATGTAGACAAGAAATAGTGTTGATCCCATTACAGAGCCTTGGGGTACGCCAGGTCGAATAACTGAACTCATCCAAATACAGTCTCTGCGATCTATTTTCAAGGTAAGACTTAAACCAATTTAGTATGAAACCACGAAATCCAGCCCTTTCCGATTTCCTTAACAGGATACTGTGGTTTACCATATCAAAAGCTTTGCTAATATTTATGAATAGTCCGGCATAGTTTAGAAATATCTGAACCCAAAATTGGAGTAGTATTGTGCATCCTTTTTGAAAGCCAAATTGAACTGGATTAAAAAACTCCGTTTTATTCAAAACATTTACTATTCTGTGAGAAAAAGACAACCCCTGCAGATTTCAAAGCTTCTGGGAAGAATCCTACAAATACGCAATTATTAAAAATATCTGTCAACACATCCACTATGCAACATGCAATTTTTTAAATAGTGAAAATCGAAATAGCATCAGCATCACAGGAATTCGATTTTTTAAATAATACCTCAAGAGAAACTGGGCGTATAAGCAACACTGTTCCTATGAAATGGTTCAATATATCTACTCGAACGAAAAAACGAACGGAGTGAACATTTTCGTTTGTTGCACGTTGCATACAATCATTTTGTTTAGTAAAATATTTATTTAACGCATTAGCAATTTTAATTTGATAGGAAACATCAATTTTTTAAATAAACGATTTGTTTAGCATGCTATTAGCTTTTTGGCAAGGCCAAATTGAAAACGGTAGTATTAGGTGTGAAACTGAGTGCTCGATGTTTGTCAATAGATGGCTCCAGCAGTAAGTGCTGGTTAATTTTGACATATCCAAAACGTCATGAACCAAGCTTAGATAAACCATTTTGACACATAAGTGATTTTACTTTGGCGTCATACACTTTTGGTTGTGTGAAAATGCCTGATTGTGTGCCAAATAATCGTTATTTGCGGAAAGTGTTGATTTTCTTCTTTTATTCTAAGAAAACGGCGGTTGAAGTGCATCGAAAGCTCGAAACAGTTTACAAAAATGCTGCTCTAAGTGCAACAACGTGCCGTGATTGACTTACGTTTCAAAGACGATGATTTTGATGTTCATGACCGTCCGCATGAAGGAGGGCCAAAATGCTTCGAAGACGCTGATTTGGAGGCATTGCTCGAGAGATCCGTGTCAAACGCAATAAGAGCTTGCTTCAGAATTAGAAGTTACCCGCGAAGCCAGGACGGAACTTGAGTTTCCTATGATTGGAAGCCAAAGGACGTTGGAACAACTGTTTCAACGCCAAAAAAGGAAGAGTTTTCTTCATCGCATCGTGACGGATTATAAAAAATGAATTTGTTATAGGAACTCAAAGAGAAGAAAGTCATGGAGACTCTGCCTTTCTACTTTTTTGCCTTCATAAACAGAGCCCGATTGGTGATTTGGTGGTTTATTGTGATGAACCGGAGATTTCAAAAAGCCGCAAGAGAAGAGATCTAGCGCCGTCGCATCTGGCGATCCGGCCGGCCAGTCAATCGTCAAGATCACACGGTCTGGAAATTGGTGATTCAAAATCTCTATCGTTGCCCTAGCAGATGGAGCAGACGGAAAACAGCATTTGTCCAGTCTATCTCTATAAAAACCGAATCTTCTTCTCTCTCCGCCTACAGACACATTGCACTTACGTCCGTTCTTTCCAAGGTCATGAAAACGCTGATTAATCGTGAGCTCATGAAATATCTCGAAACAGGAAAACTTCTTAATGACCGGCAGTACGGTTTTCGTAGCAACAGGTCCACTGGGGATTTGATGACATGTTTCACCGAAAAGTGGAACCAAAGCGTACATCACTCTGGCGAAAGTAAGATAGCTGCACTTGATATTTCTAAAGCATTTGACAGTGTTTGGCACCAGGCTGTTTTGTCGAAAATGCGTGATTTAGGGATAGATGAGTCTTTTCTTCAATGGATTACATTGGATTTGACCTTTCGGAATGTTCAATTCAAGTTATTTTGTTTTCAAGTCTGATGTTTACAAAATATGAATGCTGGTGTGCCCCAGGGCTCCGTTCTATTTCCGACACTATTTTAAATATTCATCAACGATCTCTTGTCTGGTACATCTAATCCAATATATTCCTTTGGTGACGACAGTACTCTCTGCTTTTCCATGTTCTTCGATTCTGGGACGAAAACGCCAGCGTATGTTGAGTTTGTTAAATTCCGATATTAACAGCATAACCAATTGGGGAACTATAAACAGAGTGAAATTAAATGCTTCCAGAACACAACACTGTCTGCTGTCGTCAAAACGAGATTTAAACAAATAGCCATTCTCCATGAATGGCATTTGCATCGTCAAAACTGGAAACTTTCCATTCTCGGTATGTGTGTCAATGACAACTTACGTTGGAATGACACGAAATGCTGTGAATAATCTAGGATTCATCCAGCGAAGAAATACTTTACCTCCTCTACTCTGGCTTCAATATATAAGAAATTTATTCGCTTGAAATTGTAGTACAATGGCAGCATCTGGTTTTGTGCGCTTAAAACACCTCTGCACCTGCTAGGTGATAATAATATCACTCAGACAATGGACATCCTTGAACACCGACGTAATGTCTCGTGTCTCACTCTGTTTTATCGCTATTTCCACCAACAGTGCCCCATTGAAATCACCTGTAGCATTCCGCCCCTTCACACTTTTAACCGTAACACCCGTCTCGCTATGATGTAGCGACGGACGTACTCTAAAAATTCATTTTTAAGCCGCACAACTCGCTTATAGAATGCCCTGCTTAAGTCATTATAACTTTCAAACATTTAAAACCAACGTTCATCGGTAACTCTCTTTGTATCTTTCCTCATTTTCCTTGGCCCGCGCTGTGTACAAGCATTTTAAGGGTACTTGAATCCCTTGAGCGCGCTCAAATTAAGAAAAAAAAACGCTGTGTGAGCGGTTCTTCCTTCCGTTCCATGCTCGAGTCCCAATTTAGCAACTTACAGCAAGAAAAAAAAAAAACGTTTAACATCGCTTACCAGGTACGCTTACGGTAGCATTTTTACTGCAAACGCCACACCAGACAGTCACTTTGAAGGGATGAATGGCTCTTCGTTTATTTCACGTGAGCTATCCGTACCCTAAAAAAGCAAATTTTGTTTATTCACATATCCACTTAAGTGGAAATAGACATCGTCGCTCATTATGATTTTGGATACGATATTATCCTCTTCTTGCACCAGGTTTAACAGATCATGGCATTAAGTTGACCTCACTTAACGATCAGAAGGTAGCAATTAGTGAACGGTTTGCACAATATAAGGAAACATCTTCAGGTTTTTCACTAAAATTCGACGCAACGAACGTCTGCTGATGCCAAATTGTGTGCATCGTTGTCTGGTCGATGTTTGTGGCCTTTCTCGGCCACAGCAGGGATATTCTCTGTCGAACGAGCAATACGTAGCAGGTCACTTTTTGCGACATCTCTAGTGGACCCAGTTTTCATGAGAAGCTTAGCCAAATGGTTATTTATTCGCGTACATGGTACACGAATACGTTGAAAATGACGAGGAAATTCACACCAACAATTTCGATGAATTTGCGGAAAAGCTCCTGTTGCTGCCAGTTTAATTTATTTTCGAGGTTGACAACGAGGTTCACAAGTCATTCGGCTTCGAGAGCTTCGCATAGACTATTTCAAGGGTCTGTTCACGAGTGCAGGCGACTCTACTAGTTCTAAAAAGGGCTATCATGATCATCTTATCTTACATTACTTCGGATTGTAGTTAAGGTGGTCCTTTCGCCGTAGTGCTGCTTTATCAGAATTCAAACCGATGCATAACTTTATCTTAGACCATATCCGTCAACAAAAGTTTTGATAGATCATCCATCGACAGTCAGATTGATATTTGTCTGTTCTTCCGGGGACCATTATTAGTGTTTATGGATGGACACAGATGGTTAATTTCTTATGAGATTCCAAATACGTGATATTCTCCTACCCGAATCTTTCTTGATATCTTCAATCAAGTCGTTGGTAACAATCTTTAAGAAGGTCCACTTTCTTGAAACCAAAGCTGAGATAGAATTCATCAGACACAATATATTTTCTAGCAGATTAAAAGCCACAAATCTCCAACAATTTCCATGTTTCAACCCGCAGAACTCGAGTTATATTTTGAATTTACCTAACAGAAAGTCAAAATTGTCTCAATCTAGGCTCATTATTTGGTATAGCTCAAGGTAGCCACTTAGGGCCTTTGCTCTTTAATATTTTTATTAACGAGATCCCTTCACTGCTTAATCGACCTTAAAATCTTTTTGCGTGTAAAAAATATTTATGATTATCAGAGACGCCAAAATAATTTAAACATGTAGTTAATTGGTGTGAGGTTAATCGGCTTACCTCGAACATATATTAAGTAAGTATCATTCTTTTTCTATATTATTTCCGGTTACTCGAAAAATCTTAATTAAAGATCTAGGTGTGGTTTTTGATTCGTAACTTGGATTTTCGTTTCATATAGACTGTTGTTGCTAAAGCAAACTGAATGCTTGGATTTCTAAACGAACGTGTGCTAAAGTTTTGAGCCCATATGCTTTTAAGACTGTTTATATGTTCCCAGTTAGACCTTTCTTTCAGAATTCTTGTACAGTATGGTGCCCAATCAATTCGATAATATGACTAGAAAGAGTATAAAAGTCCTTGCAATGGAACCTTGATGTAACGCTGTCTTATCCAACTAGGTGTGCCTTCATTGGGCTAGATACATTAGAAAAGGCAAGTTATATGTATAATATGTCCAGATACACTTCAAGAATTTAAACTGTATGCATCAGAAAGAATTATTTGAACAAGAATTTTTGTACTGAATACTAGACATTTGCACAACTATGGTCTTCGCGAACCAATGAATTTTGAATTCCGTTTGTATTGAAAGAGATTTACTCGTATGCAGTGATAGAATGAAATTTGAATTGTCAGTGAAATATAATTATTTTATTTTACAATACCATTGAGTATTATTGTATCTTGTAGTTCTATATTATTTAATCTGAAATCTGTTAGACTTAAACTCAACAGATGAATAAAGAAAACAAAAGAAGACAAATAAATGAAAAAAGTCTGCCAATCAACAGAAATTTTACTTCTATAAGCCTAGGCTCTGGGCTTAGTTGTAAATCAGAGTAAGACAAAGTTTAAGCTGTTTACAAGAATTGACACCCAACACCAACGTAAACGTCTTTATTTATACGAACTTTACTATGACAAAAAATGACAGGAATAAACAAATAACCCCTCTTACCAATCGTTATGTCTGTGAACTAAAAAAGGACCTGATGAAAAGGTTCCTCTTGCGAGCAACGAAAAAAGAGCTGCAGAATACTCTTATCGTTCCAGTCCTATTATATAAGAAGAAATTCCATTGGTTGGATTGAAATTAAAGAATGAACGAGTTTTGGCAAAAAAAAAAAAAGATATAACAACGAACTTTATTGACTACACAGTGACATTGAATTGGGCAGAAGGTCTAGAATTCATCAGCTCCTAAAGCTAGAACAGGTTCAGCGAATTAATACTTCTGCTTTGGCATAAACTCCTAATGACTTCGGATCCAGTTCGGTGGATAAATACTTTAAAGGCAAACCTTGCCTTACGAGGCGCCCTCATGTGAAAAGAGACCTCAGCTAGCTTGGCATGTGCAACTGGAGGCGATTCTGACAAGACCACATTAAATAAAAAGGAACGCAAATTGAGGTTCAGGTCAATCCCAACTGTTGTATCACCAACGATAAAGTAAATCTCAGGATCGACTGGGTATTCAACAGAGCTTCTATTATGTTATTTCAACGTTCGTTGATCTTATGTGTTGACATAATTTATTTCCCCTATTTCTGTATTCATAATAATTAATACAAATGTACCCTTAAACCTTTTTTTGTGATCTGTCAATGTCATAACGTGGTTTAAATTTTTAAAATGAAGTATACGAGCGAGCAACGAATGGAATCTCAACTTTAAGAGCCCTTACTCCAATTTTCGGTCATCATAATCAGTCCCCCAGACAGTGCTCTAGTGGATAAATTCAAGTCAACATATTTACTGTTGAATGTTTCTGTACCAGTGCAATAACGTGCTGGTCAAAGTACCGAAAATATGCCAGCCGTGAGCCCTTCAGCTCAAAATAAACCAATTCAGTCGATTCCACTCTGCTCCCAGGATTTGGGAAATTCTCAGTCTACATTGTGGCGAATTTTGTATAAATATCTTTGCCTACACCTTTACAAGATCAAACTAACTCAATAACTGAAGCCTTTTTGGGTTCTGAAAAAGTTTGAAGAAAATCCTGAATTCAATCGAAAAGTCGTCTTCAGCAAAGAAGTTCATTTTTGGCTTAAATGCGTTGCCATAAAAAGTGACAGTGGTGTGGATTTCATGCCTAAGTTGTGATTTTTTTTTGTCGATGAAAATTATCTCTAATTTACGGTCAATGAAGTTCGCTATCGTGCCATGTTGAAAAACTGTTTTTGGCCAGAATTATATGAACTTAACATCAGTGATATGTAATTTTAACGTCATGGTGCCACATGCCATACAGCTGGTCAAACAATATTTCTGGTCGAATAGCCACCTCGCTTATGCTAATAACGTGAGAGAAGCTCAGGAAGAATATCCAATTGCCGACGTTCCGGCCGATATGTGTGGAAGAGTGGCGGAAAATTGGCTCCAAAGAATCAAAATATATATTACTGGCTTGCATATATCAAATTGTTCAAAATGTGAGGTGCTATACCATAGATGTCAAAAAACCTCAACTTTACTTACCCTAGGAATGTCTACTACAAATCCGTTTCTCAATAAAGAAACTAGATTTTTTCTAAAGTGTATATTACCACTTCTGATTGGGACAGCGGTAATGAGGACTTATTCTCTGTTTTTATAGTGGGGATAAGGTTGCTTAAGAAGACACAACCGACGATATTCAAGTAGTGGTTGAACAACCTCAAAATAAATTGCTGAAAGTAGATTACGTGGAACCAAATAACCCACGTAATACGTTTCGTTTAAGGTTATCTACAGTATTTTTCTTAGAGACATGATGTGTGATTTCCAACAAATTTATTGTTCAGACAGCTCATCTTGTCACAGCTAGGGTGATGAGAGATAATGCATTCAATCAGAATGTTGGGATTGGACAAGGAAAAAAAATCACTTTAGATTTATTGCTAAGGATGAGTTGATCGTATTTAAGCCAGGTTCTAAGCAGCAGAAGAAGAATCTCAATATGAGAGTGCGAGGTCGTCTTCATAGCCAATTAAATGATCGCTATTAGGTAGGCTCAATATTGAATATATACAAATAGGAAAATGGATTGGTCCTAAGGTTGACCCATGCGGAACACCAGTATTGGAAGTAACCTCTTCTTTGTTTACATATCCATTAATTCTTAATCTCTGCTTTCTATTGAGTAAGTAGGAATTAAACCATTCAAATTTTTGTTAAGTCAAGAAATACGAGGTGATGAATATCCAGATTAGAAATAGAAACTCAACTTTTTTAGGTTTTGACAATTTATTTTTCAATATAATCTGCTTTCAACTCTACCAGATGTGCTGCAGCTTTTTTAACCCCTCCGTACAGTATGACTTTTTTTGGCCTACAAAATACTTCTCCGCGGCGATTATGACTTCTTTGTTCGACACGTATTTCTTTCCGACTAGCGATATTTTAAGTGTTGGGAAGAAAAAAGTGTCGCAAGGAGCCAAATCCGGAGAATACGGAAGATGAGGGAGCAATTCGTAGTGCAATTCGACAAATTTGGCTGTGGCAACTGCGAAGGTGTGGCCGGTGCGTTATCGCACTTTTTCTTCGCCAAATGTGGTCGTATTTTCTTCAAATTGACGTTGAATCTTCCCAATAAATCGACTTTGTGTGCTCCTATGATTATTTTTCCTTTCTCCAAATAGTCAACGTGGATCACACCTCGCACGTCCCAAAAAACGGTGGCCATCACCCTTTCGGCCGAAGACACGGTTTTTGGCTGCTTTTGAGCAAGTTTACCGTGTAAAACCCATCGTTTCGATTGTTTTTCGGTCTCTTGTCTCATGTCTCATCGACGGTCACGAAACGACGCAGAAACTCCTTCGGATTTCGATTAAACAGGGCCAAGCACGTCTTTGGTGGTCTCACAATTGCGCTTGTACTTCCACCAACTATCTATCTCAGCCAACTTGCGAATTTTTACTCAGCGGTCCGCCAATACGAGATCATAGATTTTGTTCGCAGTTTTCTCCGTGGTAACCGTTTTTTTTGCCACCTGTCCGCGGTTCATCAAAAACCAACGTGCCGCTACGGCGAAACTTTGCGAACGAATGGTAAACGGTTGTACGGAAAGGTGCATGGGTCACATATACACCATCAAGAAAGGGCTCGATTTCTTCACAAGTTGTGCCACTCAAATACAAGAATCGGATCACGGGGCGATACTGCTTTTTTTTTATGGTCGCAAAAAACGATGTTTTGAAATGGATGTCAAAACCAAACTAAGCATCGGATTTTGACAGGCATGCTAAAGAGTTTATCTTCCAATCCAGGTACACATCAAACAGCCCTCGTAGACCAAGTTTTTGCAGGTTATTGTCTATTAAATTGTATATTTTACTTAAAAAGGACACGACTATATCTTCATTCTTCTTCCTTCAGGAAATGTTAGCATCCAACCAATTATGAAGTGACCCTTTCAAATACCTTTGAGAATGCCGATAGCAGAGATATTGTCTCTAGCTATTCGGATCATAAGAATCTCCCTTTTAAGAGCTGGAATAACAAGGGGAGTCCTAAGGCATTCCAGAAATACTCCGCACTGGATTCTCCACGTTGCTGACACCATATATTACACATGATGCACATTTGTTTTTATGTTTTTCGCAACATTTCAAAAAAAAAAAAAAAAAAAGTCATCCCGTTTCCTGAATCCTCATAGCTAGTGGCGATAATATTGCCTAAGTAAAGAGCCTTGTCTCTTGTAAATTGTTGGAGCGCTATATTATTCGCTGCTACTCAGTACTTCTGTCTTCGGCACACATTGATCTTACCATTGAGCATCTGAGAGGTGATGTAATACTTGACATAAGTGACATATACTGCAGTTTAAAATAGACAACTCTCAAAAAAATAAAATCGGAGATACGTCGTTTTCAATTCATCTCTATTTTTCAAGCAGAGGCTTATGCTATCGTGATCTTGATCTGCCGAAGAATTTATTAGAAGAAACTTCCTAAGATCACACATCAATAAATTATCAGATAACCAAGTGGCTCTCAGACATTTTACTCTTTGGGGATTAAGCCTAAGTTGATTTGGCATCGTCTATAGATCCTCTTGCAATTTGCTACCCATCATCAAATCACACTAATATGGGTCGCTGGACATAGGCTTTTCGAACTTTCTGGGCGATTCCGGGCAAAGAAGCTGCTGATGAACTCGTCTCGTGTGTTTTAAGTTTGCTCCTGGCAAAGTAAGACTTAAATCTACTGAATACCCAAGCATTCACGGTAGAAAGGATACGCCTTGATACCAAAACAGAACTTGTGTTGGAGACAAAAGTTGGTGTAAGTTGAGGCCGATCTAAAACCTCTTTCTGATCTTGGAATCAAAGCATTTAGTACTTATTGCAACAGGTCGAAACCCTTCCTGCGATTTTATGTTTGAATCAAAGCTACCATAACGCTACCATTAGGGTCCTTATTTCTTCGAGTCAGGCCCGGGTGGTCCTGCCACCTACCCGCAGCTTGTAACTGGTCCAATCATAAGATCGTTAAGATCGGAAAACCCTTACGATGAGATCAGTATTTGCTCTATCCTCGCATTTTATTAGACAATTTCATTAATGGAATAGGCCTTCATAACTGAGCGAGAACTATAATTTGGCTGAACAGAAATACAATATTCATTTATCGTCACTGTATCTTTCTCAAAAACAAAATTGTAAAAATGTTCTAGCAATGGACAAATATTGGAACAAATTCTTAATTGATTTTCTAACTAATTCTTGGTACTCAAACACTTTCGAAGGAAAACTGACCTTGTTCCATCGGTGTCTGGAAGACACCGAAATAGTCCGAGATATATCCAGCGAATGCCATGTCTATCACAATCTGATGTCACTTCTCTCTTAACTTAGGCAATCTTCAGCTTTATCTGGGAACTTGATTTCATTTAGTAGGCACCTAGGTGGATGGCATAAATGATTGTATCAGATCGAAGTACTTTTTGGGACATCTCTTGCTTATTAGCATAAAAATAGGATAGAGTGTTGTTTTTTTTATTACAAAAAGTTGGCAACATCTAACGTTAACCTTATCCACACAAAAGAAGCAGCCATGAGCTTAAGTGAATTGCTCGTGGCCAAAACTATCAAATTTGCGCTATATTTGTACAACTTATGGCAAATTGTGGATCACTGAAAGTAAACCTTAACTTTGAACTATAAACAATGCTTACCAAAGTAAAGTTGTCTTTCCCAATTCAATTTTGGTAGCATCTGCTGTTTGTCTAACCTTTACCTGTAAAAAGCTTAAGTCTTAAGTGATGGATGAATAAACCCCCTAGTTAACTCGTCCTAATGACACATCGTCTTACGTGATACAATTTGACAAACAAGATACAAGCCCAAGGCTGGGGTCAATCAATTCGTAAGCTTATTGTTAGCCCTGTCAGATGGAACCCATTTTAAATTTGACAGTTAATGGAATGTAAAACGGATTGTCAAAGTGACAGAAACTTCAATCAATCAAAGTGCCACCCAGTAGTTAAGCTAAATGTACATATTTATCTTGTTTATGTAACGACAAATTAAACAAAACAAAAAAAAAGAAAAAACATTCTTCCACGGAATGCAAATTTCTATCTCCAAGAATGCAGACAGTGTTTCCGACCGCTCAAGGAAAAATTCCTCTAATGCCATAACCTTGCGTAGATAACTTCACAAGCCCAGATTGTTACTTCAAGAACTGATTGATTGTCAGTGCGATAGTGCCTACATGATACACTACTTTCATGTCTCCACAAACTACTCGTATTCACGAATGCATGGATAACATGCAAATGGAACGTGAAAAAAACTATATTTAAGCGTCTTAGAATCACTTACGAAGCACGACGTTCTTTTACTCCAGAGAGCTTAGATAAATCAATTAAAATAAATATTTGTTATTGGTCATTAGATGATTTCACTACACTGACTGATCGAACATACCACGCTTGCCAATTAACTGTTGTTTATGTCATTTACAAGTGACGCTCAATTTAAGTCACAATGTACGATCGTGCATTTTGAATATGTTACTGCCTTCATCGGTGGCCATATTATTTGGCAGACTTAAATAATAAAAAATAAAAAAATCGCCAATTACTCGTACTTACCGCCGCGCCTTCACGTCGCCTATGCGCCATGAAAGATAAAAAAAAAAAAAAAAAAAAATGCGTACAAGTAGGAGTAGGCACTCGTATCTGTTTTTATAGCGCGCAAAATAAACTTTAAGTAGAACCACACATTCAGATTAAGATTCTGCCTTAGCTTCAGATACTTAAGATACTCGATACTCGTACAAGGCTGTAAAAACAATTTCATATTCGCACAACACCAAATGAGCTTTATGTCGAAATCTAATTAAATCGACTGGAGATTTTCCAATGTGCTGTGGGGGCGTTTCGATTACGAAACGTTCGAAGTACCTCTAAAACGTGTCAGAAATAAGACTGCTTACACAAAGTATCTAAAACCTAGTTTACGATTCAGTCAGTGAAATTCCAACATTTTCACACCAACCAACAGAACAGAAACAGAGAGACAGAAGGAAATGATGGAAAGAAGAAACAAGTTAATCTCTGGAAAATTGCTTTAAACTGTCAGTTTGACAACAAATCCGTAAGTCTTCGGATTGGGAAACTATGTCAAAACGTCAAAAAGAATTTATGACAGACATCATGTGTAATTACAGCATCGATCTTAAGCCGACTATTTTGTCTTCGTTGATCTGAAACTGAAGGTGGATAGTTTATCGACAGACCTTACCTTGATGCTATTGTCTTGACACTACGTACTAGGTGCTTGGTGCAAGGTAGAGCTCTGTTCGATTCTGTTCAGTTTCGCTCAGAACATAGCACTTTAGTGATTGAAAGCTCTGGTGTTTTTATGAGGACGCGTGGGCCAGATGACGTCTGCTTTTATTATAATACTTCAAGCTCTGTCAAAGTGTGTACAAAGACGAAGAAACAATTTATGTAGGTTTCAAGGGTTTTTTGTTCTCTTTAAAAAATTAAAAAAAAAACAAAAAACAAAAAAAAAAAATCAAAGAAGAACGTAGATAATGACGAGGTATACGGTGCACAGTAAAACGAATCCCAAAAAGACATCTTAATTCAGAGGCCCGAGTGAAGACAATGCTTAATGGATGTACATACTTCGTAAATTATTATGCAGCACAACTATACCAAATCGAGTATGTCTGTGCCCGTGGTGTCCTCTTAACGTTTCAAAATTGAATCGGCCGGATCTAAAAGAGTTTTCGTTTCAATATGATTACCTTTACCTCTACCTTTGCCATGCTTAATTGTAGATGACATGTAGGACAGGTTATGTTGTTCGCGCTGTTGTTTAGATGCAATCAACCGGTGGCACGGTGGAGTTTTCATGTTCCACTCTATCAGAGGACAGAACATGAATATGAAAATTTTGAATTTTCCACCTCTTTAATGGGTTCTCGATTGTAGAGATGATTTTTGATTAGCTCGGGGACTTGGATCTAACCAGCGATACATATAATGGGTATCCGTTGGATAAGACGGTGATTAGATATTCAATTCATAATTTTTTGTTGGAGTCTTGGTTTTTTTTTTTTTTTTCTTTTGAAATGTTTCCGTTGTCTGACAAATTGATTTTGGGAATGTTCTGTTAAGGATGACGTTGTCATTGATGTTGTCTTCGACGTTGAGTTGATATTAATACTCAGGGATCTGATGGTGTATTTGAATCTTTCGAGTGATGGATATAAAATAATTTTTTTTTTCTGCTATGACGAATGGGATTTTTATTAGATGTAATCAGTTCCGGTCGATTAATTTCATACCGTTAGAAGTATATGTATTCAAAGAGTATAAACGGATTTCAAAAAGCGAGCAAATACCTAAAGTCAAAGATGATTAACGGGCTCCATATTATTTACATTTCAAACGATTATTCTTTAAGATTTCGAACTCTGACCGAATGTAAATGTCTTTAGTAAATTTGATTGCAATAAAATTGCTCCACGAAAAG
This sequence comes from Volucella inanis, assembly GCA_907269105.1. Lineage (NCBI taxonomy): Eukaryota > Metazoa > Arthropoda > Insecta > Diptera > Syrphidae > Volucella > Volucella inanis. The sequence continues at coordinate 203,003,318 of OU026153.1, read as the reverse complement.
CGAAACGGAAATGCCTGATGACCAGTAAGAATGACGAGAATACCGGAGTGGCCCTGCTTTTTGCGGTTGAACTCCGTTAGAACATTTTAGTGGTTAGTCAGGAAGCTGTTTTGGACGGCAGAAGAGACACAAGACGCAGTTGAAAATGAAACGGAGACTTTTGGCAAATGCGTGACGCAAGTAAACGGCACATGTGAAGGCCCGACCCGAGTCTCAATCCCCAGCGGCGATGGAGAAAAGGAACAGGTATATGGAAGTGACACCTACTGGAACTGACCAACCTCTTGGATCTGAAATTGTGCTCTCTTGCTCTGTCCCTTTCAGCATTCCCTCTGTCGATAAATCTCTTCGCGTTCAATGCCTAGATGAAACCAGTACTGGAACCAACCAAGGCTGCGGTTCCAATAGACAGAAGTCCCTTGAACCCATCGACGAAAACAAAATCAGCGGTGGTTTTATATTACATGCGCGCAATGTCCGGATAAGGCCAGTTCTACACCCAGCAAGAGAAGCAGACAACGCACAAGATCCGGCTGAAACCGGTGTTGCAAGCAGCACGTGTCATAGCTCTGATAGACGGATCTTGGATGTCGCAAACTCCAAAATCACGAAACGTCAAAAAGCAGGAGTCCGGCGCACATATAAAAATTCCGCTATCTTCGGTCTGGAACTTCGAATTTGAATGGCTGGCAATGACAAAAGTCTGAACGACGATAGATGCAAACACTATGTCGATCAACAGTGGGAGCCAGCCAAAGCAGAGAATGTTCACTTTCTATGGGCTATAGTATGGAAAACGGAGCTCTTAGAGTGAAGTGCTGCCGGAACCAAACTTTTGAATAGCTGAACAAGTCTGTTCCACCTCTGGAATTTAAGACTTTCGTGGTTTTTAAACAATCAAAACTGACGGGCGTCAACTTCTGGGTTCCAGGGCAAGTCTTTGTTACTCCGATACAAAAACTGGAAACCCTAAGTAAGTACTCGTAATTCTAATTTCAAAACCCTGTAGCTAACGTTCTATTCTTTTGAAACCAAATATTTAAACGACGATTACCTTATTTTTTGCAAGTTAAAACTGGTATATAAGGCGAACCGAATAGAAAAGCATAGCCTTAGATGGTATGTTTCATCGGTTATGGTGACGGATGAGGATACTAAGCATGCTGTTGCTTCCTTTGATGACTTCAAGTGGCCTGACACCATGCCATCGGCACCCAGTTATGTTAAAAACAGATCAAGATCAGCTGCTGAAACTCTGGCGAACTGTGTGAGTAGCCTTTTTACCGAGAATCGGAATGCCAAGAGCTTCAGACCAATAAGTCTGACTTCTTTTATGTTGAAAAGCATGGAAAAGAATGGTTCAGATTAATGTGTGAATTCATCCTTTCTCTGCGATGCAACATGCTTACCTTATAAGTACAATTGAAGGCGCACTCAAAAAGAACAAATACGCGATGGGCATTTTTATCGACCTTAGTGTTTTCGACAACGCAACTTTCGACGGCATGTGTAACTCGGTGAGACAAGACGGCGTAAATGAATGACTAGTTTCGTGGATCAATGCAATGCTGGTGAATAGGATACTGATCGTGGATTCTGACTGCGGCCATAGTTAGATGGCGAGACTTGGATTGCCGGTAAGGCGGGGTTCTTTCTCCACTGCTATGGTGCATGTTGGTCGACTCACTGCTGAACCTGCTCAATAGATCTGACGTTAGCATAAGCGAATCATGTAGCTGTACTGTTTTTTGAATCGTGCCTAGCGACTATCTGCTCTAGGGCGCAGGCAGTCCTAGACGTGATTGACGAAATGGACTTTCAGTCAATCCTGTCAAAACTGAAGTTATTCTCTTTTTGAAAAGAAGGATTCTGTCTAGTCTGACTCATCTAGTGCTTAAAGGCATCACTACCTAATTCTCTAAAGCGTAAAATAAACTCCTATGGGCGCTGTCGGCATAACATGGGGCCTGTCTTCGAGAAGGCTCCTCTAGATCTACACGGCTATGATAAGGAAACTCTCAAATTCATCTTCCGTTTAATAAGAGGTGGTGTGTGGTACAACACGCACTGGAGTTTTGATGACCTTGCGCTGACTGTCTTTTTACTCTGGCCCTTTGGACTTGACATCTGACGCAATGACACCAGAACTCCTGCTGCAGATAAAGTACAGAATCGACTTCTTCTGTGCCCAAGACTGGTTTCGGCCATAATCTGAGATAGGAAAGGATTGTAGTCGGGTTTTCACAGACGGCTCCAAGACTGATATAAGATGCAGCGTTGGGGTCTTTTTGGAGGATGACAACGATATATTTCATTATTCGTTAGGAAAACTTGCGTCAGTTTTCTCTCCAAACGGAGATATACCCAATCCTGATGGCGAAGAGTTATATTGTGAAGAGCCAGTGGCGAAGCATTGGCATTTGTAGCAACAGCCAAGCAGCCCTTGCTGCCTTGCTGAACTCAAGAATGCAAGACATCACAGACAAAAGGCCGAATTTCTTGAGTCTTGTCTGGGTCTCAGGTCACAATGGGATCAAAGGAAGTGCAATCGCGGATGAGTTTGCCAGGCAAGGCTCAGGGAAAAGTTTTTTAGGACCCGAACCCATGTTATGTCTGCTGCGTCTTCGGTTGAGGCTTTCATTGACAGTTGGATTTCAGATGAGCATAACTGCAGATAGCGTGACTCCCTAGGTTACAAATACACCATACGAATACTTCCCGACATCTGCTGTTCCCCTGCAGTAAAGACTGTACGTTGCCTACTGGCGTCGTGGCGGAGCACTACACTTTTGCTAAACACTTAAATGTGTGGGGTTGCATGTTGTAAAAGTGATGACGACACCGTGCAGCACCACCTATGTGAATATCTGGCTTATGCGGTGAAGTTATAGGTGTTGATTCTGTATGCATTTTATCACTGAAACACTTAAAAATTTTTCTTCGGAAGATTGAAAGATTCCATTAGAAGAAAACCTACAAAGAGTGCAATGGTCTAGTTCTTTGTAGGAGTACTCTGTTCTGATAAATAAAAAATCTTACCCGGAAGCTACATTTAAGTAAAATTTCTTTACTTGAGGATAGGATATAAAAAAAGATTCCTAAAATGATTGAAAGAATTGGTTGGGTACGACGAGGACTTTATTTATTCAGAAGGTGAATGTGAATCGTTGGCTAAGCTTAAGTTTGTACGATATATTGTCCTTCTTCTTTAAACTCTAGGTGACAACATATCATATATATATATTTTTTTTTTTTGAAACAATTAAGAGCATTTTTTTCAAAATCTTGAACGATTGACGAAAGTAATTCTCGCATACTGAGAAAGACATCAATTTGTTGCTATAAAATTAGGTGACAGAATCCTATGCTTAAAGGACTCTGATCTATAATTCCGCAGTTCAAATTCTCGTTTTTTTGAGAATCAAGAAAATGATGCCGGCATTTCATTCATCGGTTATATTTGAGAAATAAGTTGGTGTATACTTCTTACCAAATCAACTTCCAGCAACATTGCTCCTTCATTTAATAGTTCCTGCTGCCTAACAGCGGAATGTTGTTGAGTAATTTTTCTAAATTTTTAGCGCCGACTATGAATATACTTTCACTTGGGTATGCTTATCCCTTCATGCATACAGTTCCAGCTTTGTGTCCTTCACATGATCTTTTTTCTAATATCTTCTGATCAGGCTTTCCTCATAGTTGTTCATCTTTATTTTGGATCCACTGATCAATCCGGCCGATGGTCTTGCAATATTTCTTTTTTTAGGTCCTTGTTCGTGTAAGCTACGAATATTTCTTTCAACTGTAGCGACTCGCTGTGTTAGCATCTATAACATTCAACCCAGGAGATCGCAACAGAGTAATTTTTTTGATAAATCTTATTTCACCTCTGTGATAGCGTGAGCACATATCAGGCTTAGATTGAAGAATTTAAACGAGTACTCGTAGTAATCATGAATTCACGGCTATGATTAATTTCCACAACTTGTTGCCTAAATCGTTCTCTTAAGGCAACCACATCCAAGTACGCTTCAGTTATTACCTATCAATCACCAAAGTGGATATATGGTAATAGTTTTTCATTCTCTATTGCTGATCCATCCAAGTACATATCTTGAACGGCAGTTATTCCTATGAATACTTTCTAATGATTTAGGGCCTCCCCTGTTTATTCAGTAGCATATGTTCCTTTAGGCGATCCAGCATTTTGGCTGTAATTGATTGTTTCACGATTTCTTGAGTCGTCAATAAATTATCAAATCAAAGCCTATTGTCTCTCAAAAAAGAGTGCCAGTATCCCACTTTGAATGTATACACGCAGCCACTGGTTCGCTGGGAAGTCCTCCATCATGATTTTTATTTCGAAATTTCGGACAGATTCCGAAAATCGGTAAATGGACGGAGCTCCAAATATATGTATCGACGAAGCTCAAGTGATTACTTCAGACTTCATCATTCATTTGTAAGACTATGCAAACTGCAAAACATCCGATTATATCTTATCCTTCTTTCCCAATCGAGCTTGGACCGCTTTAGGCTTGAAGTAAGAGCTCTCAAATGTTTTTTTTTATCATATGTATGCAAAACAGGACCTAACCAACAATTAAACGAAACAATGAAATCGTTTCACCAAAATGTGTACAGTGTATCGAAAACATTGAAATTGTTTCAGTGCTGTTAAAATAAGAACTTAATGAGAGTGTCACGAAAATTGAAACGCGCCTGTTTAAAGAGAATTTGCTGGCGAGGGTTCAGACATAAAAAAGTTTGCTTATGTTTTCTTAGAGTCCATTAGCACTATGGCATCTCATTAGAGAAGAGTCGTTGAATGAAAATTTAAGTGCAACAGATAGTGTTACGTACACAAGCGTCTTGAACCGCAAAGTGAAAGGACTTTTGTACAAATTATACACTGTTATTGAAGTTGTTAAGAAAAGTTAAAAAAAAGAATAAAAAAACTTTTAGGTAATTGACTAATCGACTCAGATACATTCGCTAATTTGAATCATTTTTTTCCATTTCGACCGAATGTAAGCTACAATAATTCTAGTTTTCACTTAGCAGCTTATCATCTGGGCTGCTGTCATCCAGAATATTTAAATCTGAACAATTAATGAGTTTCTGCCTTCTCTGCGATTTTGTTCTACATTCTTAGGCTTTAGACGTCAGCGTCGAGTACCTGATTTGAGCGCAAGCCAGGATGTTACGTCAATTATACTCAGCACGTTGAAGTTATTTGCAAAAGTGTAATGCCCTGTCACGATGCCAGTAAGTAACCTGCAATCTCTCCTGCTGTGAGAAAGTCTGTTGATGTTCTGAACAGCTTCCTCAATATTTTGTCTTATCCTGAGCTTAGGAAGAGCACTATTGTACTTATAGAGCTTCTCCTTAAATCGTTCCTCCTCTTCAGCAAGGTGGAAACTTCGAATCTGATTCTGAATTCGGTGCGTGTATATATGTTCTGACATGGAGATCTCCAATAGCAATATCCTTTGCATACCTGTCCGATAAAGTTAAGTAGATTACTTGCTGTCTTACTCTCTTAAAAAAAGTCGGGTGAGAGCCAACATTGTTGACAGCCAAGTCAGACGATTGTGTGAAATCCAGAAGATGATTACCTCTCATGTTGCATTTGCTACTGTCCCAGAAATGGTTATGAGCATCAGCATCGCAGCATGTGATAAGTCCCATCTTTCTGGAATCCCAATATTCAATGAGTTCTACTATCGCCTCCAATGGTGGCGGCAGTAACGAATCATAGAGAAAATAAGCAGACGCAACAACGAATTTGTGCCATTTTTCATTCGTGTCATAGCTTATTTCTGCAGAACTAAATCTTGATTACAAAATTGCACGAGTTTAGTTGGTCAGGGTTCTGCACATAAAGACAAGCTCTCGATCTTACTGATCGCCCGTTATAAAGTGGTGTGAAACTCCTACATAGGAGTAGCAGAAGATTGATTTAAGTACACAGAATAGATGGGTTCTGGGATGGTAGTCGCTATCCGCATTCATTTGAAAACAAAGTGGAAATTAACCCTTCCAATGTGCAGATGGGGACGTAAGTCATACTTAGACTTAATGTTCTCGACAGAAGCTTTTTCTAACCGTCCTTGTTAGATTTTTTTTCTCCGTGTGAGAGTAGATTTTCCACTTTTTAGTGTCAAATTCAATGTTCTGGGTATGAAAACACATCAGAACATCTCCCGTTTCTATGAGTTGCCCAGAATCCAGTTTGAGTGCTCTGAAAACCTCGGAAGTCTTAGTTTCCAGTGGAAGGATTTTCAGCACAGATTTGCTCAGCCATTCAAGATTTTGCTGCATGGAGCACATAACTCTAAGAGTTCCATTCTCCTTAACATAGCCCTCTTCTTGAATGCAAACATTATCTGCTTAAGCTAGCTCCCATAGATGATCGACACAGTGTTTGCACTTAGCATCATTCAGACTGTTGTCATTACCAGCTTCCTAATTCGAAGCATCAGAAAGGAGACGTAGATACGCCGGTCTCGTTCCTTTTGGTGTTTCAGGGTTTTTTTTAGAGGTAACTTTTTCAGCGACGTCCAAGTTCCATCCACCAGAGCTTCACGTTGTGTTGTTTGCACCACCGATTTTAGATAGATTTTTTGCGCTGGGAAAACTATCACCAGAGTTTTTTTTTCTCAGCGGAAGTTGCACAGCTTTGGCCGAATTCCGTCAATCAGAGCTACGACCTTTGCTGGTTCTAGAACCACAAGTTTTGGTTTTGGCAATGGGTTTGAACGCTCAACCGATTTCCGTCCACTAGAGCTGCTGCATTAACTGGTTGCAGGACCAGTAACATCCGGTCATCGTGCACGGGGAAACCTATCGATAGGAGTGTCGGAAACTTTCTTCCATTTGGCCCGGTTTGTGACAGAAGAAAAAAGCTCAGCTTCAGATCCGATAGGTTGATCTGTTTCAGTGGGTGTCACTTCCACCGACCTATTTCTCTTTCCCGTCAGAGCTGGGAGAGTGAGAGTTTTGGCAGTCGCGCCTTCGATAGCACTTGCCAGCACCTGCTAGCACTTTGCGCCGTGCGTTTGCCTCGCGTCTCCGTTGCCTCTTCAGCTGCCCCTTAGACGATGGTCTTTCAGAGTATGTCGCTTCTGGAGTATTCCACCTTTTCTGTCAGACACAGTACACCGACTGGTCATTTCTGATGGAGTTCAATCGTAAGGCCTCTCCGGTACTCCCTCCATCGTTCTAGCTCAATCTACCGAACGTGTTGTAGAAAGAGCCGCAAGCGTGGTTGAAATCAAGTGTTCCAGTAGCTCCTCGGTCAGCGCCGAAATCGGCGTGGGGGTTGTGAAGTATTCATGAAGTATTTCATGCCCCGGCCGCAGTCGAAAAGACCACGGGTGGATTGTCGTTATTGCGAGTACCACCTGAAGTATTATTCTGTTGGGTCACCACATCCTTGGCGCTGAGTTCGACGTCTCACCTGGGTTCTTTTCAGAACTTTAGAATATTTGATTCTAAAGCCCTTCCTCCGGATCAAGGCAGCCAAACAAATGAAGGTCCAGTATTGTTAATATCATGAAATAACGAATCATTCGATAAAAGTTGAATGCATATTTCTACCGTTGGCGTATGTCCAATAAAATATTGTTCAACTCATACCATAGGTTATCAAATATGATATCATTCATTATGACTCCACGGAATGGTTTTGATCAGTGGCTCCAATTTTTCAGCACTTTTTCACATTATTGTGTATAGATGGCGGTCTCCGTTAGCTGGAATCGAACTGGAATATGTTCGCATACCCTAAAAGATCAAATGCGGCAATTTATCATGCTACAATTTGTTGTTTTTTTTTTTTTTTTTGGTGAAAATTCGAACATACTTCCATCTACAATAGAGCCATATCGGGAAAAATCCGGCGAGCATGATGGCCATTTGTATTAAGCTCTAAAATCTTCACCATATTTTACGGACATATAACCAAGTCTTTACGCAAAATACACTATGGGGCTGCTCAAAAAAGGCCAAAGTTATGAGAATGGCGCATCATCGATTGATTGCGGTCTTGAATCTGCCACTCACGTATGTTGTTTCGCTGTCTCACTGGTATGGAAGCACTATAAAATAAATAAATCGATTCGAATTTTGTAGCTAAACGCTCTTTAATTCGCTAATCGGATCGATTTTAACGCACGAAAGTTGAAGTAAAAGTATATATGTAGCTCATATGTTAGTCGCAATTGACGGTGAAATTTGATAAAAACAAATTAACAATTTATACACGTTGGTGAGGCGTGCTCCTTTTTATTTATAAATAGTAGACAATCTATCAAAAGATTCTATGTACGTCAGAGAATCCACATTGGAAAAATGAGGCACATCTAGTGAGCAACTCTTTAGCTATTTCAATAAGAAGGAATTTAAACATCGTTGCATCAGAAGAAGAAAATCAGAACAGTTAACAATTTATCAATATCTGTCAAAAATTTTATAACTTTTGTGATACTTCCATATCTGCATTCTTGGATTAAGCTTAAATTGGAATAGCCTTACCAAGATTTAAGATCGCGCTTACGATTACAAGCACTTGCTTCCTATAGTATAACTTATAATCGGTGTTTTCTTCTTCGTTATTTGCAGCAACAAATCTTAACTTTTGTCATTTTAAGAAGCCCATTTGGTGCTATTGGCATAGCTGTACATATGAAGCACATAACACTCATAAATGCACGGCATTGAAACCCCAACCTATACGCCAACCTATATGCACTGACATAATTCATCATTTCGACCATCACCTAACATCGACTTCTTGACGATGCCCTTCTACAATCGGTTGTGTAATTATTTTAAGACAATCTTTCACAAATCAACTTTTTCCAAAGATCATTAATATTTTTTATTTGTCTAAAAAGATACAAAAAAAATATTATGTCCGTGTTTATTTGGAAGGCACGTGATATTCATCTACGTGCCGCCTTAAGCTAACCAATACGAGTAATGTGGTAAAATCAGATCTGACTCTTCGGCAAATACAGATAATAAATTGTATTCTTCTGTCAAATTTTGAATTCTTAGGGAGATGACAAGCCGAAAAGACCTTTTGTTCAATAGAAGGATGCAGAAAAGATAAAATTAGAATCTATCATATTGGAGTTTGTGTCTATTTGGGTACAAAGCCATTTGTATCTATTTTTTTTGAAAAGAGAAGACATAGACAAGTGTCAGAATTAGCTCCATGCATGGTTTTGACAGATGTCGCTATTTTAATTGATTCTGACAGTTGTTACTGATTTTAACTGTGCAGAACTTTTTGATATATTCGTACTCTTCGCTAACAATTCGGAAATTTCGTAATAAGTTACCATTTTGCAAGATAAATGATTTTATTGGCAAATGACAGCAGAACTATATTTTGAGCAGTCAGCTCATACCAACTGAATTTATAACATATCGCTGCGAAAGCAACTCATTGAGTGAACCGCAGATAATAGGTCACAGCAAGCATAAATTGATCTCAAACTCATGTGATGACCTAATGACTGATGACACAGGTAAACAAAGAAATGACCTACTCGCCTAACCAAATTAATTATGTAAAACAAAATCGGACGGAAAGGTACTTTACATCGTCACAACAAATTTGCCAATTAGTGGGCTTAAAAAGAGCTTTTACGGCCCACTTACGGATACGAGTGTGATTGTGACATACATTCATATGTACTTCCACTCCAATTCTTAAGAACAAATTTAGAAGAACCGCTTTCAAAAGCAAAACATACCTTCATTCCTTTCTCTCTATCTCTATCTCTATCTCTAATCAAACAGTTCTAATTAGATGCCAAGGTCAAAGACCCAACGGACACTCACAAGAATTCTCAGATACTCGGGACAGATTTTTTGCGATGTCCATCAATCAAAAAAAAAAAAAAAAAAGTTTTTTTTTCTCAACTTTAATTTTGCTTGACACGATTCACTTAAACGGATTTGGAGGTTTACATCTCAAAACAAACGAACGATTGGTCATAGGTATAAGTGGCTGTGGTATCTAGTTCACGCCTTCAGATACGAGTTCATTGCTGACTTAATCGCTGAACGCGTCTGCTATGTTTGTTATGATATGAGATGTGCGAATGGGTACGAGTATCTTAGGGATTTTTATCCCACGCCACCACTATGTAATTGGACAACGGCAACATGTAAAAACAACAAAATGGCCACTTGAATTAATTATTCGTTAGTCTCGTTTATTTTCGTTGAATCAAACAAAAAAAGACAAAAATCTCTGTCATTTGAGAATGCATAGATACAAGTACGGATGTATGGCAGTGCGGCTGCAAATTTTTAGTGTGAATACGTGAACATGACATTAAATTTCGCCACCGTCCCTTGGGGGTCGTGGCCATTTATCTTAGCGTTCCATCATTACATCGTTCCAATTTGTGGAGCTATTACGAAATCAGTTAATAAGAAGTGTGGGAAATTTGTTCGTTATTTAAATCAAAAATATATACACAAAGATGACAGAACTCCCAAGAGGAGATATCACATTGCAGCCTCTGAATTTTTGAATCTACAGTTCGCTTTCATTTGAAAAACGCACTTTCCATTCAATATCATCGTTTAGATACATATCTAATGATTTGATTTGGTTAACATAATTTAAACTTAAATAAGATCATAAAATCAAATTCCGCAAATGTCATCAACTCTCCGATTTGAGACTTTGATTTCGAGGAAGCGCCGGTTATGTGGGAACTCGAAGCGGTTTTTTGCGGAATGTAGTGGTTAGGCATTAATATGGAATGAATCGTTCCAATAAATTCGGGTGATATATTTTACAGGTCCGTGTGGATTTACAAGTATACCTACTAATAGGTATGTTCTTTTTTGTTGTTTTTTTGTTGTTTTTTTTTTTTTTTTTGAGTTAGACGCCCTGAATTTTAGATGTAAATTAGATTTGGCAACTAAGCCCAGACAAAGAAATCTATTCATGGATGGATAGATTCAGTGAGTAGTCGGATTGTTTTGGATTTTTATGGCAGAATAGCTATAAAATACCATTTTAGTGGATTTTAGTGAAAAACACAATTTTATTGCAAGTTTTATGGTTTAGTTATACTAACAATTTGCATACATAGATGTTTCTTGTGTTAACGTGACTGATTGTTCTAACAGTTGAGGGTGAAGTGTTTATTGTGTTGTTTTCGGTAGTAGTACTTGGTTGTAAAATTTATTAACCAAAACAATACGGATGTAGGGTCTTTTATTTCGTTTGAAAACGTCCAATGTAATGTGGTTAGGGACTTACTCGTATATGAATAAAATTCCACGGAATACTTGGAAGCCAGTTCTTGTTTGTAGAGTTATTGATAGGCTTCTAAAAGTATCCAAAGTGATCTTAAGTGGTAGCTGCATGAAAATGAGTATTGTTTAGTATATTCAATGTAATCTCTCAAGATCAGATCAGAGACAATCCACTTCAAGGCACTTAAAAAGTCTGGGTTTTTCTTTATACATGGATTTATGATATTTTATCTCGACCTTGCTATTTATACATTGCAGTAGATTTATGTTATGCATCTGATTTGGAGCCTTCAAATTGACGGATTTTACGTTATCACTTTTTGAACAATTGTTTCTTGTCACGTTTTTAGAAAAAGTTGTGTGAATTATTCGCTCATAATGATTAGGCAACAGAAAATACTCCTGAAATTGTTAAATAATCTTCGTTAAATGAAGAAGCACGATGGAACCCAGTCAGCTTATTCAATAAAATTAATTTTTTTGATCAGATGCTATCTTTTAAAAGAGATTAATTCACAAACGTATGCACTACTTCGAAGCAATAGCAATTGCAGATTGTTAAAATGATTTTTCAATGCACTAAAACCAGAAAAGCTCTCAAACATCCCAAGTCAAATTATCCTTAACAGCTGCATGCCTTCCTATAAATTGTGTCTATTGCCTTTGACTGTCGACATAAAATAGGAAAATTCCAGATAGACAACGAATCCATTGGTTGAGGAATCCTTCTTGCAATACCAACTCCTCCTAAATCTGCTCCTTATAAAAAAATATCCATCGCTAATTTCGAAATTGTTGGGGTTAGTATCTCCATTCCTAAGCGCAATTTTTACATTTTTTATTGTCATATCCGTTCTTCTGGATTAGCCCGCAGTTACCAGCGTTTGGCTCACTATTTAATCACGTTGATTTTAGCGACGTCATAGTTATTTTGGGACTTTAATTTACATAAGCTGAAATGGGTTCAGACAGTCAAACACACTTTACCGCATGAAATATCTGAAAAAGAAGTTCTCTTCATCTTACAGTCTTTTCCAATTAAGTGGTTCACCAGCAATCTTGGAAAACATCTTAATATTTTCTTCTGATACAGATAATTGCATTGTTTCATCGAGTAATCCCCCTTTATCTAGTCTAGATCATTAGCAACCATCTTTATCTCTGAAGTTTTCCTATGATAATGGTCTCAAAACTCTGTTTTATGAGCTCTCCTAAGCCCTTAACAGCTAAGTACAACCAATTTCAACTTTCTATATAAAAAATCTCAATTTCCTATGGGTAATTCTCGTCCTAATTTTTATAGTATCTGTTACTTTTTTGTCCCCAAAAGAACTGTTTATCATCTCCATCATTATCTCCAAGAGAAATAAACTATTCCAGACTTATCTGGGATCACGCTTCAATGTAGGTTTTCAGAGCCACCACCTTGTTTACACCCAATTTTCTAACGTTTGTCAGTCAAATTTAAACTGAATGAATCACAGTTTAATCTCTTACCCCAAACGCTCAAATAATCTTGGAGCTTTTTGCTCAATTCTTTAACCAGTCTGATCAGCTTGACTTCTCCTACTTGGACAGTTGTCCACATATATAAAATTTTTTAACGGATATGACTCCAGAATTAGTAAAAGAAAAAATGTAAAAATTTTAAAGACGATTACCTTACTAGTCCAAACGGTTTGTCCTAACAACCTAACAACAACTCATAAATCTCCATAGAATTATGGATTCTTAAAGGTTATTGTATCTAGGTATTCATATCAAATACTCTGTGGACTCTAGACGATCTCGTTATGTGAATTACTTCCTACTTAAAAGGAGAATACTACAGTATCGTATTTACGTCAATAGTAACTAAACCTATTAATGCCCCTTCCGGCGTACCCCAAGGAAGCCATGTCAGTCCTCTGTTATTCATCCTGACAATTGATAATGTTAACTGTGCTATTGTAAAATCACAATGATGATGCAGATGACATCAAAATCTTTCGATACATTTTGTCCCCCTTGGACTGTTTCCCGCTGCAAAAGACTAAAACAGGTTTTTCACTTGATGCCAGAAAAGTTTCTTCAAACTGAACGTCAAAAAATGCCCAACCATAATTTGTATTACACACCAAAACGTTTCACAACTTAACCCCGGACCTACTTCATTGATAACGAATCTGTTTCGACAGCAACAGAAATGTACGATTAAGGTGGCAATGAATTGAGTCTCCGTGCCCACATTCCAAAGATAACATCATAAAGAAGACCAACTCTGCCCTCGGTTTCTTCAAGCGCTGATTGAAGGAATTTTTCAACCCATCGATTCCCTTAGAATCTGCACAGCGAAGGTTTATTCATTTCGCGTTAATGAGTCTCCTCTGGACTGATCGTTCCAGCCTTCCACCCTATCTCGATCTGGGTTAAAAGTTGGATTCAGCCTGGAATGGCGGGACACCTGAGAACGATTACATCTGAGAACGATTCACAAGTATTATAGAAGTAAACCTCAACCAATTTTAAAAACGAAATGGGTGGCAATCAGCTAAGAACAGAAAATCATAATTGTTGAGGCTCTAAAAGTTCTACCTACTCTGTCAATGGATATACTAAGACCTCAACCGAAAAGCATCGTCAGAGTGTTCTCTCTTTAGATTACTGCCACAACGTGTTCACTCCAAGATGGTTCAAGTTATTTGTTCTATTTGAGTGCGCCACCTAGTGCAAGACCTCCCTTTAACGCATTAATTGCCCGAGTCGAAATTGAAGATTTTAGAAGCCAAAGCATTTATTTCCTTCGTCTCTATACGCTCTACCGACTCTCTATTGTAATCCGCAAATTTTTGACTTCATCAATGCCACTGCATGTGTAGCAAAGTTTGTCATCGAATCTCCTCACTCAAAGCCCGTTTAAATTATTTTAACCAAAGGCTTGGCGCCTTTACAAACAATTTCTGTAGAAGCTAGAATCGTCGAGGAGGAAGAGAAGCCAAACCTCCACCTTCACTGTACATGTCCAGCTTTCTCCCAAAGAAGAAAACTCCACTAAAGGAAGGAAGGAACTTTCTTCTACAGATCCATGTGGCAGGACATAGGCTTAAGTAAATTGGCCTTTTCCAAACGTCACTCATACCTAGCTACCTACCTACAATCATCATTGCACTTCAAAGAAATCATGCTTTAGCACCATGTATCAGCATTGGAATGGTTAAGCTTCTATTATGGATCTGAATTGTAGCTTGAAATAGCCAGTTGAGAAGCAAATCTGGAGTAAAGAAATCAAGAGAAACTGAACTTCTGGTGAATTCTGGAGGTGATCTGGCTGAGTAATTTAGTACTGTAAATCCTTTTTTAACGAAGCTATCGACATTCCCTGCACTCAGGACTTGTTTCGGCGAGTAACTAAATTAGGAAAGGAAATTTCAAAGTTTCCTCTTAAATCGATCAGGATGCATCTCTATCGAGGGTGGCAATTGTAGACTACACTCATCGTTAGGTTACCTCTGTACGGTCTTTAAAACAAAGACATGCGTAATCTTAGTGTCAATGTATGTACTCGTATGTCGATTGTGGCTCATACAGTATGCGCTATTGCTACGTCTTGCTGGAATTACAGGTCTTCCACAACTATTCCACAACATTGTAAAATCATTGGCACTTTCTGATAGGGTCATACATTATGACTCACCTTGAAGTTGTTTAAAGGTATAGCAAAGCTGCGCTTATGGCATAGATTAGCCTTTTAACTGACTCTAAGCTTGTTGAAAAATGCGGGGCATTTCTGACCACTATCTGAATAGAGGTCTAAAGCTCTAAAAATCCGTGGGAAATGAAATGAGGATGAGCGCCTTAGACTCCCTGCTTTAGGTAATGACAACCGCAGAGCATGTCTGGCTTCCAACAAACTGTAGGTACTAAGCTGTGGTGCGGTTGTGGCTGGTATTGTAAATTAAGACAGGACACGACACAAAAAATATTAAAGTGTATTCTCAGCCGGTTTAAAGGCAGAAACACAATATCTTTGTGATTTAAGCGGTGTGCTATGCACTTTGGAAATTTCTGCTCGGAATTTCTGTGAATAGACACCGAATTCGAACAACCAGATGTGCTATTGTTACAACATCAGCATCGAAAGTGCGTTTTACTAGATTAATAAGCTTACGACGACTCAACAAATGATTGTAAATGAGACCAAATAGGAAAAGACGAATGTGAGCTATTGACAAAAAAATTATCTGTTGACCATGACAACTTTAAAGACTTTAAAGGATTTAACTTACTTACTTACTTGCTTAGATGGTTTGATCGCGTTAGAGTCTAGGGTAAACCAGGGCCTTAGCTAAAATGCCTCTACTGCTATTGCGGTCTTTTGCCAGTTGCATTCAGTTGCACACACGAAGTGTTGAGGTGAAGTCGAAATCTAGTCATCTAAGGCGAGTTATCTGAGATTTTCTGACAGAGTTAGGTTCGCCGTACAGCCCGTAGAATTCACAGTTCATCTTTATACATGATGTCATATGCGGTTTCGATTTGAATTGAAAAGTGATGTGCATTGACTCGAACTCTTGAGTTTTTTCCAAGATCTAAAAATCTAAAAATTTGATCTCTCTGGCTCTCATTGGCTCTCCTGGTCTGACAACACATTGATTGAGGCCGATCAGATTTTTCACAAACAGTCTAAGGCGTTCACATAATATGGCAGACATGATTTTATATGCGACGTTAAGGTGACTTATTTCCTTTTAGTTGGGTTGAGGTTCCATTCGTCGTATATACGATTATTTTCGTTGACCCAGATTTTGTATGTATGTATGCTCCGTACTCAATCATCACCTCCTATTTTGACAACGCGAAAGTTAAGCCATCGGGTCCTGCTAGGTCCTTCTAGGACTTAAGGTTGAAAATCATTGTCTTGTCCAGGTTGAATGGTGTCTAACGGTGGGATGTTCTTCGTCATCACTGTTTATCTGAATTTTCCCGATTATCAGCACGAATTGTGGTCCTTCTGGGAGATTTCCTTCTTCTTACAGATTTCCGTTCGGCCCTTACAGCTTTGGTATGTTCGTGTCATTTTCTTCATTCTGACCTTCATTCTTCACATGGCACCTCTCTAAGGCCTTCATCGAGCAATTCAAGTGCTCTTTATTTTTCTTAGTAGAAGCCTATGTTTTTCCCATTTTTTCTGCTTGTTCTGCTTTCTCGAGGTCCCTTTGTGTATGTACTAGATGGGGTGAAAACTAACCTCCTTGGGAATGGAAAAAAAAAATTTTAAATGTTTTTTTTTTTTTTTTTTTTTTATTCAATATAGTCCTTTTTTAGTTTGATACATTTACACTTCCAAACTTCTTAATCCCGTCCGAAAAGTAATTTTCCGGAAGGTCTGCAAAATACTTCTCCGTGGCGTCGATGATTTCCTCGCGTGAACTGAATTTCTTATTGATGAGCCATCTTTTGAGGTTCGGGAAGAGATAATAGTCCGAGGGAACCAAATCGGGCGAATACGGTGGACGCGACAGCAATTGGAGCCGTAAGTCATTGATTTTAGCCATAGTTGCGATGCTCTTGTGCGACGGTGCATTGTCTTGCAAGAACAATATGTTTTTCGCTTCATGTGAAGCCGTTTTGCAGCGATTTCGGCCTTCAATAATGCACAGTAATACTCGCTGTTGGTGGTTTTTCCTTTTTCGAGGTAGTCCACGAAAAGTATGCCATGACAATCCCAGAAAACCGACGCCTTAACCTTTCCGACCCATCAAAACTCCCTCGGCAGCTTCGGAGCACTCGTGCCGGCTTCAGTCCATTGCCAGGAACTTATTCTGTTCTCTGGTGTTCAATAGTTACCATACGACGCCAAAAGTCTAAACACTCTTTCGAAATGCTCTCGCGTTTGTGTTTTTGATCAGGAGTGAGTATGCGCTGCACCCAGCGGCAGGATAACTTTTTCATATGCAGAATTGTGCCCAAAATATGGAGTGCGCGCTCAGTACTAATCTTTGTGGCACCTGCTAGCTCGCGCACCTTCACTTACCGGTCAGCCAACACCATTTTATGTATTTTTTTGACATTGTCCTCTGTAACAGCATCGGAGGGCCTGCCGCTGCGGACTTGATCGGTAGTGGAGTTACGGCCACCACGAAACTCTCGAAACCAATATTTGACGGTGTAATCTGACAGAGCATTAGCCCCAAAATATTTACCCCACTTTTCCTTTGTTTCCTTCGCCGTTTTGCCTCTCAAAAAATAATGTTTTATGAGAAAACGAAAATCGTTTTTGTCCATACTCAAAATGATGCCAAACACGTCAACAACAATCAGCTGTCAAAACAAAACTAAAAACAGTATCGCACTGAAATTTGGTATGTCTGCCTAAATATGAACGGACTTCAAGCACCATAATCTTTTTTGCAGTAGCAGCGCATTCTGGCAGTCAAGGAGGTTACTTTTCACTCCACCTAGTATATAATGGTGTGCAAAACGTATGCTGGCTATAGTTTAATTAATGAATGTTTCCGTTTTCAGAGGGAATATGCCTTTCGACCATATTAGCAAAGATCTCTTCCTTATCTAGCTTGGTATTAAAATTAGCTCGAATGATTTTCACAGCATACTTACACCACTGCTTGTAGGTTTTATTAATTTTGTCGGAGCAATCTTAGGTAGGTTCGTCCGGTTCCTATGTGGGAGTTTGTGAGGCCTATTTTGCCGAATTAGGCCTTCATGCACGTTAGGTGTTCGCTTGTTAACTAAGTTTCCGTCTGAACAAATACTGCGACTGATGTCTTTTTCGCACTGGTTGTCCGTAACATTTTCCATAGTAAATGCGAATATCACAGTTTTCCACCCTTTTTTGTCCAGTCCATCCTATTGTATTTCTTCTGCTTTGTAACAGTGGAGCATCTCTGGTTGTTGTTCGGATGCATTTAGTCTGTTAAGAGTTCGAACATTCTACATTTTCGGTGGTCTTAACCGTTTGTCAGGGTTGCCAAAAGTGAATCCGGCACTATATGATAATAAAGGCCAGTATTAGCACACATTGGCAAGTTTGGTAAGAATTTACTAAGGCTGTTACCAGCGACAACCACTGAAAAGAACCCAGGCACTTCGCCACAAATTTAATTGTTCCCCTACTGCCCCAATTTAGGTTATAGTTAGTCAGCAGTTTCCCAATCAGTTATCGCGCAGATACCTGGGTTCTACTAACGCAGGGTAAATGATGACTGCAAAATGACATCTTATAAAGATTGATCCCAGCAGATTGTTGTTTCTTTACTAGAAAGACCAAAATTGTGCTTTATTGACTTTGTCAATTCCAAACGACACCGGTTATTGTCACAGAAAATGACACATACTTTAATAATAGTTGGTGTGTGCGAAGGGTTAATATAGGAGAAGTTACAAACCTGGAATCAAGGAAGATATATGCAACTGATCAGGAGCCTCTTAATAATGCTTGGATTATCGGTGCAGAAGTTTAATTGTCGATTGTGATTACGAAATAACGCAGGACCTCATTTGCTTTCTGAGACTAATACGGCATTTATAAGGGTCGATTGTGTGATAGAAAGCAGATCTAGAAAACGGCGATAAAATTTCAATTTTTGAACCAAAAGTGTTTGCCCATGAACTTAACTAAATTTGTTTTGAATAGCGCTGCCAAGGAATACATCTATTTTCATTTTGATCAGGTTGTCCATTAAAAAGTTTCAGTTGCCGAATTTCAGGCATTCCTTCCAACAAGGGTTAGTTCTTGTTTGACAGATAGTTCAACGAGAAAAGCCTTTGATCTAACCACAAGTCTGAACTTAAATTTCCAAAGTATCAACTGAGTGCCCCATAATCTTATCTCAAAATAGCACCTATAAGAAAGATTGTCGACGGATTAAGTCAGTTACAAACGGAGTAACTCTTTGCAGCTACCTGAAATGTAACAGAAAAACTGCAAAAGCAGTGCTTATATTGCTACTACAAGTTTCCATAAGGAATGATCACATCATAAAACAATTAGATACTCTGCCTCCTGCATAAATTAGTTGTTCATATTATTCGCAATTGCATCACATTATCTTCTCTGACTATGCATTGATCTACGGATACCATTCGAAGGTGAAATTTAATGCAATTTGCCTCGAATCTTTGTTACCTAATAGAAAATATAAAAAAAAAATATTGTAATCAAACAATTTTCATTTATGATCACCTCTGTATCTTCTATGCTTACATAATCAATTTTTTTATTTTTAGTTTTTTTTTAATTTAATTTTTTATCGCATTAACCTGCACAAAAAACCTTCCAACCTTTCAACTTTCTTTAGCAATCTTCAGTCGGACAAGTTAATTGTTTTCTGCTTACTACTGCATATTTCCATTCAACTACCTGCATACCTGGTGACTGATATTTTCATCTACACTGTCAGCAGAATTGTCACTGCATAGCATCTCAATCTTAATCTCAATCTGAATTTTTAATCTTAAGCGATTTCTGATAATTGCTAGATTTCCAGCAATTACCGTCCGGTAATTGTCTAATTATCTTGGCAAATGCATCATCATCAGCCTTGAACACCACCGACAGAAGTAGAAGTGGAAATTTATCTAATTTGAAATTGAGATACGAAAACGAATGTCAGCATGAAGTATCTTAATCTAAACTTCAGCCCATTTTATGAGAAATTTTCACAAAGATGTAACCACCGGAAGATGAAAGATATAACCGTCCCAAAATGACTTAACGATTGTATGAAGGAAAGTGAAAACAGAGTTAAAAATTACGTAGCATTGGTCATCCGTTGACCGATTTAAGACGCGCTAATAGGGCTAATCAATTCGAAACACTGTCATTTTCAAAATGTTTCAAAGTATCTCGTTAAGTACGAGTATCTGTGAAAGAATTGGCGAGATTTATACGATGGTATAAATTCCCTTTTACAGCGTGGGATCTAGACGTTCTGGCAAACGTGATAATTATGAAAAAATTATGAAACGAGTATCCACAACTCCATATCCTAGCGATGATGAAAATCAAATCCAAATTCACGTCCAAATCCAAATTCAAATGCGTGCAATTTAATTTTGCAAGCATTCACCAGAGATACTCGTAGATCGCCCATTGTTGTGTAGGCGAACGACTTGTCGTGAGCGAAATAAAAAAAAAATAAAAAATAAAAAATTGCGACCACAACTTTCGCTTGTATTCAAAGATACAAACCGGCCCCTAAAGCTAGAAATAGTTACAAAGCTGGAAATGATTTTGAAAATAAAAGGAATCTCCACAAATACACACCGAGATACCCCATACTTAAGTCCACCTAATGAACGAGAATCTATTGGAGCCTAGAGATTGGCGAAGTGGCTATGAAGCTATTCATCGATACAGTTGCGTCATCACTTTTGCCTGCTTGAAAATCATAATTTTCCACTTGGTCATTATGCAATGGCGGGATAGGTGGCAGTGGCAGAGAAGTCGAGGATAATGCAAGAGGGAAAGTTGTTGCTCCCGAACCCGATCGTGGCAATCGATTGGCAGTGAACAAACAGCGAAAAGCGAAAAACAAATAACGCCCAGCCCAGTTCTTTATTGTTTTGTGGTTGAAAAAATATTTTGGGGTTTCCTTTCGTAAATATACATACGAGTAGGTAGCGGAAATTTTTCCATTTTTATTTTTCTTCTCAAATTGCACCCGGTTATTAGTGTTCGTGGCGAATAGTTACTGGCAAAGCGAAAGGCATAGTACTTTTTGTATTTTTTGTTTTTTTTTTTTATTAGAAAAAGTCGTATTGCTTGTGCTTAGATACTTTCCCATTTACGTGCTCATAGTAAACAGATGTCAGACCAAGGAGACCAGAAGTTTCGAGTATCCCTTGGGCTGAATACATTTTGAGGAATTTTAGTGGAAATGTGGGTTTCATTGTAAGAGTCTATGACAGATGCATAATCTGCCGGAATAACTGGTAAGAGGTTGACTTTTTCCAATTTAACAAGATGAGAGCTTGACACTTTTGACAGGTAAATAAAATGGATTTTGCAATAAACTAAGTATGGACATGCTTGAGGCTGGAATACACTATCGCCTACTATAATCGAATGTTAAGTAAAATTTAAAACGGAGATCTTGTTGTCGCATAGTAAAGTGAACAGAAATTGTTGAACAGTTATAAATTGTTAATACAGTCTTTAATCTAGCAAACCTCCTCTTACCTCTTCACTAAAACTCAAAAAGGCGTTAAGCTGAGCTCTTTCTGGATTCTGGTAAAGTTTATCTTCTTTAATTTATGCCTGATACTTCTTAGCTTGAACATATTCTTTGATAGCAGAGGGATTTTTCAAAAGGCAGTAGTGTGCTTTTGTATGAATGATCTCTTCTCGGTATTTCGTATTAAAATACTCATAATGTTCCAAGACATTTTGTGGTGTTCCTCTGGCCTTTTTTCCTTTCAAGAATGCTTTTAAAAACTCAGACTCTGGTCTTTCTTGTCGTCATTTGAATTATGAGAATGATTTTCGTCCTAAAAGGGATTTTAATTCACCTTTCCAGTTTGTCAAAGCACTTTGTTTCCTTAAGTAGGTGAAAATTTAACAGAAGACAAATGTTTCCAAATACTTTCCAATGCAATGTCAGATTCTCTACAGCAACATACCAAATAAAAGATATTTTGCTTATGCCCAGTCGTGATCTATCGTCATCATTCAAAAAAAGCCGCAGGATATCGTGTCGCTTATGCTTACTATACTTAGGTGCTAAGCAAAGCTTATAGAAAAGTTACAGACCTCTTCGAGACGTTGGGAAGAATTCGTTTTGTCTGTTCACGTTCTGGAGAGTAATGCCAATTGTAGTTATGCTCACATGAAACGCAACTGCCAAGTGCCAATAATGTCGCAGACAGTCCCAACGTAAGTCTAGGTCCTTTGAGCATTGCCTTGAAAGTTCGTTGCTGATTTAAATTTTCGTAATTTCATTGTATCATGACCCCAAAGCAAGACAGCCTTATAACTGTATTCACGAAATCCTTAATACATTTCTAACGACATATTTAATCGGATTAAAATTGCGTATATCTATGCATAGATGCAAGTTCGGCTAATGGGAAGTGAAATCTAGCATCGTTGTCTTCTAAGAAAACAAGAAAACAGCCTGCATACTTGATCGGTTTTGTAGTCAACCTTGAAGATCTGAATATATCCCTTTCCTGGCTCAATTTCTATTCGAAAACTTTCCTGCTCACAGGGGTTTTAGTGTCATTGAATAGGAATGCACGACCAAAAGACCAGAATAAAAAAAAAAACAGTTGCCGCGTAAGATTATCAAAACCTTAATGCGTGTTGTATCAAGACCACTTCCTTCTAAACGAAATTTTTTTTTTGAGAGTGCACCTTATGAGATGAATATCAAAGGCAGATAGACGCATCCGTTCGTATTTAGCATAGCCAGGCATGATATGCAACAATTCTTTGGAGTCCCATTAGAGAATCAGTAATATTCTAACGCTTACACTTTTTTTTAAAAAACAGCCGATCCATTGGATGTTATTGGTCTTATCATAGCGGAGTTGCTGAAAAAGACCTCCGTAAAAACTTGTTTCCACTACCAGGGATTTGACAGCGCTTAGCTATTAAGCTTCGTTGATAAAACGGATGGCGATTTCTTTAAAAACTAGATAATTCAGTTTTCTCGTAAAGAAAACAACTTCAGATTTGAGAGGATTGACTAGGGACGCATTTTCAGTGCACTAATTGTATATCACGTCTAGGATTGGCTTCACTTTCGAGTAGATAGTTACTAATCACAATCCAAAAGACAGTCATAAATAAAGGAATAAAAGATTTTTTACTCGCCTACTACTCCAATTTGTTAAAACCTGGATATATCAGAACTTCCACCTGTATCTTTGTACGAGTAGTTAAGAGTTAAGCGCTTGTTTTTAAACATGAATCGGAGAAATATATACAATCGAAGTGAATCTTCTAGTTCGCTGTTCTTTGTTCTCTAGCGTTTGTACGGTCAACACGTTGATGTTGATGTGTTCATTTTCATAAAAAATCTTCCAGCACACTCTCTCCTTCTGAGGTACTTAAGCCCTTACCTTCAATTTTCATTCATATCATAGAGATCCTTTAAAACTCTTCTGTAAACTTTCTATTGGGTATATAACTTAATTCGGTTTTTTTTTCAAAATTTGAACGTTTATTTAAGAAAAACATGTACAATAGTATTATTCAAAGTATTGACTTTTTCCCATCTTCCTGGCAATTTGTGGATCCCATCCCAAAAGAACTGCGCCGGCTTGGCAGCCAAGAATGAATCAAGCCAATCTTTGATATTCTGCTCTGATGTGAACCGTATTTCAGTGAGAGCGTTCTGCATCGACCGGAAAAAATGGTAGTCAGAAGGGGCAAAGTCTGGACTATAAGGCGGGTGGGGTAAGACTTCCCATTCACTGTTTTCCAAATAGTTCTTAACCGGAATAGCAACGTTGGGCCGAGCGTTGTCGTGATGGAAAATTATTGCTTATGTCTGGTCGCATATTCCGGCCGTTTTTCGGCTACTTCCCTCTTCAAATGGATTAATTGTGCTCGGTAGCGTTGTTCATTGATGGTATCACCCGGTTTTAATACGGCACACCCATCTGATCCCACCAAATACAAAGCATTACCTTTGCGCCATGGATATTCGGCTTTGCCGTTGATTTGGCTGGTTGGCCGGGTTTCACATATGATTTTTTGCGCTTGGAGTTGTTGTAATGGATCCATTTTTCATTACCAGTAACAATCCGATGCAAAAATGACTTCCTTTTGTGGCGTTCCAGCAGCATTTCGGACATGCAAACCGCCTTTCGACGTCTCTCGGCTTGAGTTCATGTGGAACCCAATTTCCTTTCTTTTGAATATATCCAGCTGCTTTTAAACGTTTTGAAATGGCTGCTTAAGTGACACCCAAAGATTCTGTGTTTGGCAACAATCTTCATAGAGTAATTCTTCCAGTTCTTTATTTTCAAACTTTTTTGGCTGCTCAGGACGTTCATCGTCTTCCAAGTCAAATCATCACTTTTAAATCGTGCAAACCACTTTTGGCATGTTCGCTCAGCTAGCGCATATTCACCATAAACTTCCACCAAAATACGATGACTTTCGGTAGCAGTTTTCTTCATATTAATGTAATGAAGAAGAACTCCCCGCAAAAACACTTTTTCAGGCACAAAGTTCGACATATTTGAGTGAAAAAAAATTATTGTTGCTTAAGCTTCAAAAGAATGACATATACTGAAATGACGTAGAATGACAGTTGCTTTCCAATGCATGTTCCAATGGAATAATACAAGTTACGCCATCTTAGCAAACCGCACGAGTATGTTATAGACTATAGAAGGCAAGAATGCTTAGGTGTTAAAAAGCAATTACGTGGGCACTTTTGTTGTGGATACGGCATACACCCTGGACTGCAGGGCTTCGGCATTTGAAATCTTGAATGTGATGTTGATAAGACTGATACCTAAGTAGTTAAGCCAAAAATCAGTTTAAAAAATCCGGTTTGTAACAAAGTATAAGTCTGCCTATCTCTAATAAATCTGTTTAAAAGGGAGGATGACTCGTTATAAATTCTATATGTAGTTTCATAGTCTTCTTTAATGGTCTTGCTACTGACCTCCTATTTATCGTTATCGACATATGGTCTCCTTAGACTTCCTTCAGCTTTTGAAAAGCCTGTAACTTTTTACAACTTATGCCAACATTCTTCGTGATCTGCTTTTTCTTTCAGAAAAGGTGGTTCTTTGCTCCACGATGGGTTTATGTTTGGTGTTTTTCTGCAGTTTAACCCGTTTTGTATTTTCACTAAATCATTAAACGAGATTTATCTGTTGCAAAATTTCAATATTAAGTTTCTCCGTTAATAGCTGCTGGATTTTCCATAAGAGTTCTGGTGGTCTCTTGCAATCACTTATATTAATTACCCAGCTATAGGTACGAATTAATGAAAAGTTCAACCTTCTTCAACACCTCTCGACGTCGTTTTTGTGTCTTGGCCTTTGCATACTCTTTCTTAGCGTCTTCCCTATGAATGTGCAAATTAAAGTGGCTTCTAGACCCTTTGCTTTACTTTGTTTGCCATATACCAATCAGAGTCAGGTTTTGCTTCACTCTATTAATTCTCCGAAACGTGTCTACTTCAATACTCTTTTATCTCTAAAAGACATACGTATCAGCAACAGTTCAACAGAAAATTTTTAGAAATTACACTGTCAATGAACTTAACGATAAGAATGTCCAATTCAGCACGTACTTAATCAGTTTAACGAGAAAAACAAAAAAAAAAAAAAAAAATTTAAAAAAAAAGATACATGAATGCTACCTCATACCATGACGCAAGTCGAACTGTTTAATCTCGTTCAAAAGGTCGGTTTTGTGCTCTACTGATGTTACGACCGTTAAAAATTTGTTCACGATTTCTTTTTACCAATTTCATACCAAAAATCTGTTGCTGGCAGTTTATTCTTGCGTAAGTAGCAACTTGCTGACGATACGAAAGCGAATACCATTATCCAGTCATTCGTGGAGATTCACAATTATTTTTAATGAAGTCTATAACAAAGTGGAAACCTAATCCTAACTAATTTCTAGATCTTTGGCATTTAGAAAAAAAAAAAAATGATCACTAATGGTTTAGTTTTGTAACGTTTAGATGGGCATAAAGTTGGCCTTCTATATCCTGATTCGGACCCCCTCACATGCTAAATGCTAAAACGAAGAAATGTGAATTTTCAGTTTCAACATTTATGTACTCACCTTCTGGCCAAAACTGGTCACAGTCCAGCTCCATCACTGAACCTAAAACAGAAAAAATAAATAAATTCAATAAAAAAGTACACAAGGCGAACCCAACCCAGAAAAATCGAACGATAATAGCACAGTTTGCATTGCCAGATTAGTATGGTCCTCCACCCGAAAATATGTTATTTTTTATCTAACCCATTCGCCGGCCGTTGTCCAAGTCGACTATAGATTCGAACAAAAGTTCAGAGCCTCGTTAAAAAATCAATTTCAAAAAAGTTGAAGAAAAAAAATTTTTGAAAACAACCGACGATTGTTCAACGTCATGTGCTTAACAAAGATACTTGTACGAGTACGGCTTCATCTCATTCCTATGTACTCCCCTACAGATACAGATAGCTTTTGGTAACCCGGTCTACAAATTAACGTTGTGCAATTTCGCCTCTATCGCTGCTGTGCGGTGCTAGTTGATAAGTTAGCTAAAGTTAGAGGCTTGTGATGGAGCACAAAACCGAAACAAGGAACCCACAAACGTTAGACGACCGACATCAAACAAAAAAAAAAAAAAAAAAATGTTAAAAATTCTCCAAACTCTATTCAAAGTCTGACATAACTGGTCAACTGGCTTTATGCCCGCAACTACGTACTAGATTTGATGGCGGAAAAATTGTAAAGCTACTACAACCACCAACACTAGCAACACGACCAATACCATCACCTAACAACAGCAAGAAGAATTCAACTCTTTTCTTGGTCCAGAGGCATAGTTACAATATAGACCGGCTGCAATGGTAAACTCACATCTATGGTTATGCTTTTTTGTACGAGTATCTATTGATAGACTTTTGTATCTATGGCAAACGATCGACTACATATATTACCTGAGTTTACTGGCATCAGCTGCGCTTGCGCGCGCTCAGCAGTACACTCACACATTTAATTCAACTTGGAGTACATCAAAATTAGACAGCAGCAGCCAGCCAAGTTAGTTACTAAGCAAAGGAAAAGTATCGAAACGAGGAATAAAGGAAAACGAGTTAAAACCTCAGCCGAACCAAAAAGGCCTTACACTTAATATAAACCGGATTTGCGGTTACATTGCAATGCAATTGACTGGGATACGTGAATAGTGAGCGTCAAATTCTTAAGTTCATGCTGAATTTTTTGCTCGAAAGATACATCAGACAAAACAAATAAGGTCTACTCCGATATATTCGAGGAACAGGTCTCTAAAAATCCACTTACTTTTCAAACTCTGCTAAGCTTTACGCAGTCACCTAGCTGCCTTTGATGTTTTGGGATGGCAACCGCTTAATGCTTTTTGGGATATTGGCATTCGATTTGAGTTGAAACAAAAATCTGTGTAGATCACGTCTGTGATCGATTTTAATGTAACCAGTGACTAATATGGGCGCTTCCGTCACCATCTGCCTTTTGATTTTGGAAGCTCTTACACGATTGGGATTATATCTAAACTCCAACTCATTGAAGATGTATTACCCTCTTATGAGGGTACCATCTCAGAAATGGTAGATTTTGATTCACTTTGGGCAAAGTTCGAATACTTACTACGGGCCTAACCTACGGATAACCTACATCTCTACTACATAAAATGCACAATCGGTGAGATAACTAATTCCATATTCTTCTGATCTAAGCCCAGCACTCTGCGTTCAATTTTCCACTTATTGGACAACATAACTACTCGTATGACCACAAATTCAGTTAGAAGGTGTGCGAATCGAACATTTTTGAAGTGCAATTTGAGTCGTTTTTAAGTATAATGCGACGGCGTGAAATACTTTTTTGAAATCAAAGTGCGTTTTTGTGTAACTGCCATCTTTTAGAATACAATTTGTGCACTATATATGGTATATTCGTATTCTCTAGCTCTGTAGTCTCTATAGATGCTACCACAATCGGCTTAAAATTGATAGACCAAAGTATCCAAAGTGTTAATTCGGAATTACTGGACTTTCTGCAAAGTCTGCCATAAGGCGAATATCTTGTTACTAGGCCTAGAAGATCTGAAATGCAATGAAAAGGAATCATCAGATGTTGATTCAGGATTTCAGGCATTCGCTGAGTATGGTAGGTATAGTTTTGTAAGCGATATTAATGAGTTTAGAAGGTCTGCCTTGTTTTTCCTCTTTAAATTTATTCTGTTTTAGTTGAATGGAATTGGTGACGATTTATAGCGAAATGTTGATGCGAAAACCGATTATGATTCCACTGCTATGTATACACTCCTTGTCCTGATCTTGCAATCTTTTCTTTTACATTTTGAAACTTTCGAATATCATTTCAAATTCTGCATTTCCATGCAATGTTAAGCATTCACTTCAGTGGTCTCTTCATTATTATCTTCGAAAAGAATGGGCAAATTGTGCCGTCGGCCCATAAACCACGCCACAGAGTAATATATTTTGAAATGAATTGGTTTTAAGTGGATTAAGTGGACTAAGAGGATTTCTCGGGTTAACCCCCTTTCATTGAACGAAATAGTCATGTCAAGAAAGGTTCAATAGGTCCATGAGAATTAATGTAATTTGGGTATTATAAGAATGTAAATGCAGATCAACGGTTAAAATTCTGCGTAAAGGCCAATTGTTGAACTTGGTGAGGTTCTCGTCTCATTTCGAATACTATGTCTTACAATTGTGATGTCTTAGAGTGTGGCTCTGAGTCGCTATTTTCATAATAACTTTGAACAACAGAAATGCGATGTATAGTAAACAACTTCATCACTAAAGTTGCTTTAGTTTGTACTTAGCATCTCTTATAACGATTTCATCATGGTTTATCAGTAGATGTCACTTACTGATAACCAGTATTCACACCATCTACTTGGGTTCCCCTTTAGATTCAATCTGCTCAAAGCAGTAAACGACAATGCGTTACTTACCAGTTCCCTTAAACGTTGGATATGTATAGTATTACGTATATTTCGTCACACAACTTTTTTATATTGTACTTGTGGTTATGCCATTCTCTTAGTAAGTAGCTTTTTTGTGGGCGTCAAGGCTTCTACTAAAATTCCACGTGTGCCTGTACGCGAACCTATGCAGATTGATATTAAAGCTATCGTTTCATATGTGGTTATCGGTGGCAGACGAACAGGTAAAATTGTTTTGGCCATTTTACCATTATTATCAATCAGCAGCATCTCAACGGTGATCTCGATGAAAGCAAGAAATTGTACTGCTCCATTGAAATTCTACGTCATGGTTCGAGTATGTTTGTGACAAGGTCAAGCATCTATAAAGGTTTTTCTAAGCGGGCTGTTCTCTAAAATACCCTGGTGATAAATTTAACTTGCAATCACATTTATTAGAACATGTCGCAATGATTTATATTTACAACCATATTGCCTGTCATTGAAACCAAGCCAGTGATGTATTAACCTACATTCCAACCAATATCAGACTCACGATCAGATTTTTCTTGTAAACCGAATTTTTCTACATTGGTATCTGACCAGCCGTTTACGTCGGTTGATCTGTACTACTTATCGGTTCCGCTGCACCGACCAAGACCATAAAGCAGGTTGTATGTTCCATGCAACGTTAAAGTAGCTGTCATCACTCAATATGGTTGCGATTTGCAACAATTTAAAAATACCGGTAACACCTTCAAAAGAGTTATTATAATTTAATTTTTATGTCATAGTTTTAACTATTGTCATAGCTTGTATTAAGCCATAATAGTTGGTGCAGTTCATTAGAAGTCTTTTCTTTTGAACTCAGTTTAAACTTAGTTGAAGTCTGCACTCAGTCAAATTGTTCTTGCGCAGTCGGTAGAAGTTATCTTCTGTATCTTCAACACAGATTGTGAATGAATGTAGTTCCAATGTTAAAGAGACCAATGATTTTGAACTGCCTTGTGACTGAACTGCCTTTGGGTTTTCGCATTTATACTTTGGCTTCAAGTAGTCAACATTGGCAACCTTAAATTTTCATACACCGGTAGTACTGAAGGTTGTTAGGCATCGATTGTAATACGAACAATTTGGTTCATTCGTTTATTGAACTGAAGACTGCTATGAGCCTTGTGAATGCATTCGGCGGCTTACAACAGGGCAGAAGCGATATTTATCACCACAATCTTTCCTAGGACTTGACGTGAAGTAAAGACATCTGAAGCCAATGGGCTTCAGAATTTTATTTTTTTTTTTCAAATATTGGATTGTAAGGAGTATAGAGATGAATAACATGCTGTAACCGATACTGCTGAAGATGACGCTTTTTTGTATCATGTTTGCATCTGTCGACTTAGTGTTATCGGAAATCTTCCTGATACTTCTCTACTGCACCGGTTTATACGTTCTTATTTTGAACCAGTTTAATCAGAAAAGATTTATG
The DNA here is from genome assembly GCA_907269105.1 of Volucella inanis. NCBI lineage: Eukaryota > Metazoa > Arthropoda > Insecta > Diptera > Syrphidae > Volucella > Volucella inanis. Next base: position 202,972,919 of record OU026153.1, on the reverse strand, counting down.
TTTCCTGGGATTATGATTCTAGAGAGAAAAGTTCATAATTCCTTATGTTATTGTGGTGGTTCTGGGCATGACGTGTTGAATTATCGCATCTGTGCTTTCGCTATGAAAATATTATGATCTTAATAGAAAGTAGAAACTCCAGACGATCATAATTGATATACCGAGTATCTAGGTGTGTTGTCCATCGATGGTAGTGTGATTTGTTTAGTTATTGACAAATTAATCTAGCTACATCCATCACTTTTATACGCCTTAACTCATCACTTTCGCCTCTTAACAATATCCTGCCATGTAGAAGGATATACCCTTCGATTACAGAATATGGTGTGTCCCTCTCTTCAACTTTAACATTCAATTGTCTAGAGTAAGTATTACAGGTATTTATGTTCTTCTACGGTAAAACACTCCATTCAATTAGAAATCCACCTGAAACCGATTCAATGTCGCTCACTGTAAACAACAAAGTAATCAGCAATTGTGTGGAGGCTGTTTAAATTCTTATATGAACGACTTTAGAGGCTTGGCCATGTGCTGTGAAATATTTTTTTATAGCGCTTTTTGACTTGAGTGCGCCGGGCGATGTTGAATTGATCATTTTGTTTTATTTTTATTTTTTTTTTTTTTTTTTATTTTTATATTAGGCACTCGTACTCCTTCCAATTATTTATTATTACCGCATATGCGGCGCATTATTTCCAATGGAGATAATTAAGCAATAGATAGTTTAGTCAGTCACCATCAGAGTGCCACCGTTACACCGCACCTCTAGTTGCAACTGGATTTCCTATTTAGAAAAAAATAGAAATTCATCGCAGATGCATGTACTCAAAACTAACATACGTACCAATCTGGTTTTACCATTTTCACAGTCCCGTCTTGAGTAGCCGGTCATAGTTATGTAGTTACAATCTGAGATACTTTGTACACTCTCATGATGGATTGCACAAAATTTCGTTTTCGTTTTCATTTTCATTTTCGATCTTTCGGTCTTTTCGTCTTTTGGATTTTTGGACCTCTAAGATTGTGTAGCAATATGTGATTTAGTAGAATTCGTCGTATTTCTCTCAAGGACGAGTTCGTCAATAATGTAATAATTTGATTTTTTTTTTGTTTTTCTAGTCGTTGTTGAGCCAGATATTGTAGGTAGATTGGTATCTCCCCAGATTCAATTATCAATCCGCAGCTGTCGCTCTATTATTACGACAAATTGAATCTGAAATGATGGCGCCGTCTCTCTATAGAACTGGTCAAGGTTGCTGTGTCTAAGTTGCTGTTGTTGATAGTGTAGTCGTCCAGTATGTATTTGTATCTAAGCCAGTGTAAGATACAGATTTAATGAATTTCATTCCCTTAATTGCAGTTTGTTGTGTTATTTGTCTTATGGTTGGCGGTTAACATTCTATTGCGCATGTGGAATGAGTTCTCTGTTCACCGATCGTGGTATTCGTATTCGTATTCGAACACCACGGCCGATCGATTTCTGAGCAATGTAACAACGATCAATCTAAGATCGATGTCTAATACTGCCATACGTGGAGTTTTGTTAAATTTTTGAGATAGATAAAAATAGACAGTGTCGCCGGATCTTGTCATAATTATTGTACATTTCACTGCCAGTAGTTGGTAGTTTGTCTTGTCTATTTGCTTTAATTATAAAACGATAAAAAAATACCAGAGATTGTGGTTTGAAGTGTTACACGGGTGAATGTAATTACAATAGGTTTGGGCGGGCGATTTGTTGAGAATGTCGACAAAGGCTGACCGTCTTGTGGCGCTTGACCAAAGGGGCACACAGAGGCAACATGACACGATTGCAAATTTAAAAATAATTTATGATTGATGCGAAAGATACTATCGCTTGGTAAAGTGTGTCCAGCAATTTGTTACGAAATTTGATAGGAGTTCAAACGATTTTCGTGAGGATCAGCTCCGGAGAAGTAGGAGTTGTTATGTTATGAGCTGTTGGTTGCTATTTTATTACAAATTCATTAAAATCACATTTAACTGAGGATTTATAAATTCTATCAGAAACTGATGAATTAATTGATGTTCTGACAGTTGTTACCCCGGCGGCTGTATAAATAATTGATAGCATGCAAGAGTTGTGGTGTTTCCAAATTAAAATTGGCAAGCCTGCTACCGGATCTTGGAAGTTTCCTTAAATTGACACATGTGCATCTGTGCACTTTGTGACAGATGAGTGTCGTTGTTGATTGGGAATGAAAAATGATTTTTTCTTTTTTAATTTTAAAGGAAGATGACTACTGAAAAATAAACGAAATCTCTTAGATAATTACATGCCTGAGTTGAGTTCAGTTGAGGACTTGCTCATCACTCCATTTTGAAAATTTGTTTTAAATAAAATTCTTGAGTATTCGCTAGTAATAGTCTATACCAGACCAAGATTTGATTGCATATTTCCGATTTTTAAAGATCTAATACATACAGTGCCGTTTTATAGTAAAACACAAAATTTTTGCAAAATTCAACTTTATTTATCAATATAGTTGCCTTCGAGGGCGATACACGGATTGAAACGATTTTTCAATCTTTCGATACCAGTTTTATAGTACGATTTCGGTTTAGCCTTAAAATAGGCCTCTGTTTCAGCGATTACTTCTTCATCGGTCTTAAATCTCTTTCCGGCGAGCATTCTTTTGACGTCTGCGAACAGTAAATAGTCGCTTGGGGCCAAATCTGGAGAATACGGTGGGTGGGGAAGCAATTCGTAGCCGAATTTATTCAATTTTGCCATCGTTTTCATCGACTTGTGACACGGTGCATTGTCTTGATGAAACAGCACTTTCTTTTTCTTCAGATGCGGGCGTTTTTCTGCGATGTCGTCCTTCAAACGCTCCAACAATGCAATGTTATAGTCGCTGTTGATAGTCTGCCTCTTTTGGAGATAGTCGATAAAAATTATTCCATGTGTATCCAAAAATACGGATGCCAAAACCTTGCCAGCCGACTGTTGAGATTTTGGTCGTTTTGGACGAGGTTCGTCATCTGCTCGCCAATCAGCTGACTGCCGACTTGACACTGGTGTGAAGTGATGGAGCCAAGTTTCATCCATTTATTGCGGCTTTATTGCGGTTGAACGGCTTTAAACACTCCTCTGAATCATCAACACGTTGTTGTTTTGAAGGTTGGTACTAACTAAAAATGGTATGGATTTAATTCAAGCTGAGCCCTCTCGTAGAAACGGACTTTTCAGCAAATAAGTTGTGGTCATGATAAGGCTGTTCCCTAGAAATTTTATTATTGTTGTTATTGTGCAAAGTTTGGCGAATTTTCTCAAATTTATTTAGTGTTATGATGTTCTGCATTAAGGTGTTCGTAGTTTCTAACTCTAGGTAATTGAACTAGAAGCATTACATACACCTCCACTTGATACAAGTTAGTCTCTCGATTAGTTCTGGCGAAAATAAGTGAACAAAGAACTGTATGAGAGTGTCCAGCTCAAGAAGATCAAGGTCTAGAGTCTTGTTTCCTGAAAATACAAGCTGCTGTTCATTTAGCTGAAGATTCTTTTTTTTTTTTTTCATAGCAAGTGGCATCACTTATCTGTGTCATGTTTTTACTTCCCACTAGTCAGCAGCACCATCGCAATGACAGCTTGATTTTTACTCAGTCAATTTTCCGACAATCTGTTACTACCCATCTTTTGTATTTCGGTAATTCTCTAAATAATAAAATGTTTAATTAGGTAGAACAACAATTGTTTCATTGTGGCTCACAACTACCAGCCACAAACTGGTGACCCCGACAAATTGGATACCCCTTTGATACTGAAATGCAAAAATTCCTTTTGACAAAAGATTCTAATTTTGCAAACACATGCATGCAGCTGGAGCAGACAAAGACGCAATAAGCGAAAATCAGAGCGACACGCAAGAGATTTTTCAAGCACGTGCGGTACAATTAACCACATTTTGGAAAGAAAATCCATCTCTCTGGTTTGCGCAATTGGAGGCTGCATTTGATCTAGCAAGAATAACAGTGGATGTGATAAAGTATCGATATGTCTTAATACACCTGGATACGACCACGCTGCCATTCGTCACGGATATTATATCTTCACTACCAAGTTCAGGTAAATATGATTCGATCAAAGAGCGTCTAATCTCATCTTTTCCGGAAACAAACGAGTCAAAACTTCGACGTTTGCTGCATGGACTCGAATTAGCTGATGAAAAACCATTGAATTTGCTGCAACGTATGCGAAATCTCGCAGGAAACCAATTTCCGGAGAAAGTACTTCGCACATTCTTTTTGGAGCAATTACCCGAGCAAGTCCGAGGAATCCTTGCAATAAGTGAAGTCACAGGTCTGGCAAAACTAGCAACGTCTATAACTTTAGTACAAGTTAACACATCGGCTGAAAAGTTAGTGCCGTTTTCTTGTAAAACACAAAATTTTTGCAAAATTCAACTCTATTTATCAACATATTGGGTATATAATTTAGTTCGTGCGGTTTTTTTTTTTCAAAATATTTATTTTAGAAAAACATGTACAATAGTATTATTCAAAGTATTGCCCATCTGAAGCTATGACTTTTTCTCATCTTTCTGGCAGTTTGTGGACCCCATCCCAAAAAAACTGCGCCGGCATGGCAGCCAAGAATGAATCAAGCCAATTTTTGATATTCTGCTCTGATGTGAACCGTTTTTCAGTGAGGGCGTTCTGCATCTACCGGAACAAATGGTAATCAAAAGGGGCAAGGTCTGGGCTATAAAGCGGGTGGTGTAAGACTTCCCATCCACTGTTTTCCAAATAGTTCCTAACCGGAATAGCAACGTGGGACCGAGCGTTGTCATGATGGAAAATTATTGCCTAGTATCTGGTCGCATATTCCGGGCGTTTTTCGGCTACTGCTCTCTTCAAACGGATTAATTATGTTCGGTAGCGTTGTCCATTAATGGTTTCACCCGGTTTTAGCGGCTCATAATACAGCACACCCATCTAATCCCACCAAATACAGAGCAATACCTTCGCGCCATGGATATTCGGCTTCGCCGTTGATTTAGCTAACTGGCCGGGTTTCACATATGATTTTTTGCGCTTGGGGTTGTCGTAATGGATCCATTTTTCATCACCAGTAACAATCCGATGCAAAAATGACTTCCTTTTGCGACGATCCAGCAGCATTTCGGACATGCAAAACCGCCTTTCGACGTCTCTCGGCTTGAGTTCATGTGGAACCCATGAACTCTTGCTTTTAAATATATCCAGCTGCTTTTAAACATTTTGAAATATCTGCTTGAGTGATTCTGTGAGCTCTTCTTGTGTTTGGCAACAATCTTCATAGAGTAATGCTTCCAGTTCTTCATCTTTAAACTTTTTGGCTGCCCAGGACGTTCATCGTCTTCCAAGCCATAATCACCACTTTTAAATCGTGCAAACCACTTTTGGCACGTTCGCTCAGCTAGTACATGTTCACCATAAGCTTTCACCAAAAAAAGATGACTTTCGGCAGCAGTTTTTTTCATGAAGAAGAACTCCCCGCAAAAAAAATTTTTCCGGCACAAAGTTCGACATATTTGAGTGAAAAAATTATTGTTGTTTACGCTTCAAATGAATGACATATACTGAAATGACGTACAATGACAGTAGCTATCCAACGCATGTTCCAATGGAATAATAACAATGAAATAATACAAGTTACGGCATCTCTTAGCAAACCGCACGAATTAAGTTATATACCCAATAGTTGCCTTCGAGGGCGATACACTGATTGAAATGATTTTTCAATCTTTCGATACCAGTTTAGCCTCAAAATAAGCCTCTGTTTCGGCGATTACTTCTTCATCGGTCTTAAATCTCATTCCGGCGAGCATTCTTTTGAGGTCTGCGAACAGGAAATAATCGCTGGGGGCCAAATCTGGAAAATATAGTGGGTGGGGAAGCAATTCGTAGCCGAATTCATTCAATTTTGCCATCGTTTTCATCGACTTGTGACACGGTGCATTGTCTTGTTGAAACAGCACTTTCTTTTTCTTCAAATGCGGCCATTTTTCTGCGATTTAGTCCTTCAAATGCTCCAACAACGCAATGTAATAGTCGCAGTTGATAGTCTGCCCCTTTCGGAGATAGTCGATGAAAATTATTCCGTATGTATCCTAAAATACAGATGCCTTAACCTTACCAGCCGACTGTTGAGGTTTTTGTCGTTTTGGACGAGGTTCGTCACCTGCTCGCCACTCAGCTGACTGCTGACTTGACTCTGGTGTGAAGTGATGGAGCCAAGTTTCATCCATTGTCACATACCGACGCAGAAATTCGGCTTTATTGCGGTTGAACAGCTTTAAACACTCCTCTGAATCATCAACACGTTGTTGTTTTTGGTCGACTGTGAGCAAACGCGGCATTCACTTTGAACAGAGCTTTCGCATGTCCAAATATTTGTGTATCATATATCTAACACGCTCTTTTGATATCTTCAGAGCTATCTCGATCAACTTTACTTTACGGTCATTCGTAATCATTTTGTGGACTTTTTTGTTATTTGATCTAAAACAGCCTCTTTTGGACGTCCACTGCGTGCATCATCTTCGGTGCTTGTATGACCACTTTTAAATTTTTCAATCCACTTGCGAATGGTTCTTTCGGCTGGTGCAGAGTCCGGGTAACACTTATTTAGCCATTTCTTTGCATCGGCTGCATTTTTTCCCATCAAAAAGCAATGATAAATCAACACACGAAATTGCTTTGAATCCATTTTTTTCCACAATAACAAAAGTTGCTTCACTCACAACGCTATATCTCGAGAACTAATCGTCCGACAGCTATCAAATTTATACACGTATCTTTTGAAGGTTGGTACTAACTGAAAATGGTATTAATTTAATTCAAGTGGTGCCCTCTCTTAGAAACGGAACAGAACAAAACCCTACATACAATACAGATCTGTAAGCTCTGAAAGGGATTGCGATGCTTACAAGGATTATTTATATTTATTACATAGATACGACGAAGTAAGGAGAATTTACTTTGGTGGCTTACACAGCTTTTTAATATTTTCTCTTCTAGTCATTCATTCATGCACTTCAGGCCTATTATGCTTCCATTCTTTAAGATCTAGACTATGAAGTCTTATGGTTTCATCCAGCAATGGTGAAGGATAACATCACATACACCCAAAGAAAGATATAACGAAAAGATTTCTTCGCAAGGCGATCTCGTGTATCAATGTAGTTTCAACTTTTAGCGGAAATGGACAATATCTTAATCGTTCATGATATCTACTTAAATCGACACTAAGTTGTATAAAATTGGTAAGCATATAGATTCACTTGTTGATGGCGGTGGGTCCCCGGCCGTTGTCTAATAAAAAGCGGGGGCAGAGGAATCTACTAGTCTTATCGTAAAAGTTTTGTAATAAAAAGAAAATAGTTATTTACGAAGATCTGCAGCTTTCTGTGTATTGTTAACTCTCCCTCTAATAAAGTAACTCACGAGGCAAGGAAGCGATGTTAAGATGCGGCGCGGTGGGTGACCGTGGCTTAAGTAGTAGTGTTTTGGCTTCTAATCGGGACGGTTCAGGGTTCAATCCAAACGCGTCCGAAATTCATTCTTTTTTCTCATGCAACTTAAATCTCGTAAGATGAATTGTTGTCAAAAATACAACAAGAAGTCAATTTACGTTAATAATTTAGTATTCCAAAAAAAAAAAGAAAAAAACAAAAAAAAAGCCGTAGCGTATAGTTTTAATTTTAATTAGATTGTCCTACAGGACCTCAACAGATAGGCCACCTCAGTTAGCGCAGCGATGTTTAAGTTTAACTGCTTCTAGTTGCGCATTTCAAAATGGTTGCATCAGGGACTTACTTAATTCAAGCAGCGCTTTAGTTGGTGTTGGCTGTTCTTTTAAGTTAGTAACACATACTTTGTCTTTCACTCATTGACCGTTAAACGCATCTTCGCTGTTATTACATTAATACTCGTGAAAGCGCCACTGACATCACGCTGCTTTACTCAGATGATATCAATATCATCGACGTACTCATATGCGAGTAATTAGAAGGACTTTTGAAAGGTTGTGCTTCTTTTAAGTTGCACTATTTTTTCAAGAATGATGTTAAAAAAATTGCAAGACAGCGCGTCACCATTAAAGGTCTCGATAAGCGTCTATTCTCCATCGTCAACCTGTACAAACGGAAGAGTTAAGCTGGGATATCAAAGTGAGACTTTGCTCTGTATAGCTAGTATCTATAGATATTGTCATATGCGACCTTAATTTCGATGGATAAGAGGTGTTTATCGATTTGGAGTACATGGATTTTTTTTTTCAAGATCTGCCGTATCGTGAATATTTGGTTGATAATGGACTTTCCTGGCCTAAATCCACACTGACATATGGTATACGAATGAGGTTGTTGATAAACGGCGTTCACATAATACGGCAGAGAGGATCTTGTAGGGGATGTTAAAAAGTGTCCTTGTTGAGGATCGGACAAACAATGCTGAGGTTCCATTCATCGGGCATACTTTTTTCTGACCATATTTTTCAGATAATTTGCCGTATGCTCCTTACTAAGTCATCGCCTGCCGCTTTGAAGAACTCGGTAGTCACGCTGCAGCAGCTTTGTAGGACTTAAGCTTAGATGTGACTAGCTTCACATGCTCCTTCCAAATCCTCAGCATCGACTGCGACTGTCCTACTTTGTTTGTATCTACAGGCTTCAGTTCGGGATTTGTGTCGGTTGCATGTTTTTTTTTCCAACTTTTGGTAAGACTTTAGAATCTTATTCCTGGAGTAGCATCTCTCAATTTCCTTAACTGCGCGTTACTCATGTTCATTCTTTATTCGTCTTGAGAAGCCGGTGTTGGTCTCTTTTCTTCTTCTGGTAGAGCTCGTTAGCAGAGCGATATGCATCGTTGGTTTCGTTGTCGTGGACGAGTGAAACCAAGCCTATCAGAGGCGGCATCTCTGACGGACACAATAAGAGCGGATGTTGGCTCTTTGATACGTTCAGACATTCAATATTCTGGAGGAGTGCCTCGCTTTGATAGCATTGTGATGCATTGTGATCAGTCTGGTTGTCGGTTGATTGAATAGGAGTTATCCAAGTCATCTTGTGAATATCGAAGATTAGGAACCACGTACCAGTTTCGACTATATTTCGCCCCACGACAAAGTCGATTAGCCTGAACCTTCTATCAGAGGTGCGGTTGTTCAGGGTGTACCTTCCGACAGTACTACCAGAGATACCATATCTTCTTAGCTATGCATTAAAATCGCCCAGGAAAAGGAGAATTTTAATGTCATACCTAGAGCAAAGCTGATAGGTCTTTTCCAGGAGCTCATAGAAACCATCTTTGTTGTCGTCCTCTTTCTCTTATGTGAGGTCGTGCGTTGTTACTTTTCGCCTAAGTCTGCATCTAACAGCGAATACGCAGTTTTTCATCCTCTTTTTATCCGACCCATCTCATCGCTTTTCTCGAATGGCGTTAACATTCGCTTTGCAAGAGTCCAGGGCCTAATATTCCAATGTAAATCCAAAGATCGTTCTCCTTGTTTCGTTTGCACGGATTGTCAACAGTTGATGGGTCAGTATCTTAGGTTGGTGTTGCGTCGTAACTTAACTTATCAGTGAGAGTCAATTTCACCGGGTTACGCGAATAATTGTACAGACTATTGCAAAGGTGTTCTTTGTTGTTGATTTGCGAGTTTCGCATAATTTTCTTAAGTATGATGTTAGAAAGTTACATGACGGGGTGTCAATTTTTGATATCAAAGCTCACAGAAAGATTGTTTTCAAACTTTAAGGAACAACGACAATTCTCCATCGTCATTCTACTTAATCTGACGCATTTTTCAGGTATTTTAGGGCTAGATGTGGCTCTGTAATGTTTGCGGCAGTAAAATCGATAAAAATCACAGGTTCGGTTGCTGAAAAACTTTCTTCTAAGCCTTGTCTAGCAATTTTATTGCCAATTTCATTTTCCTTAATCCATCTGTGTAAATCGATGGATCTACGAAATTCCTTTTATGGTATGGTTCCCGGACGCAGGAAATGTAGATTTCGTATTTTTTCGTCTACAGGAGGTCCGATCTTATTGCTTCAGACTTCTATTCCTAGCCGCTGATGTTGGAAATTCAATATGCTATTCTTCTTGAGTGCCTTAATCGGAGTTGCAATCTTTACAGTTAACCGTTGGGACTGTTGCGTCTTCAATAATTTATATCTTCGAAATTCTTATTCGAATTTAAGCCACCACGCTGTCATTTTTTGTCATCAGTTGAGCTGATATCTATTATTATATTTTATTAGCGATGTACAGCCCACACTTTTCACGGACACACTAGGACTGTGTGATTTGCTGCATCTTCGGATTGATTGACAAATAACCTTTATTAGGCTGTTATCTATGAGTTGATATTATTGGAGTTCCGACTATAATGAAAATTTAAACACGACCTTGTACTCAAAGAAAAACTACTGAAAACTACCACCAAACTAGCCTTAGTTAGGTCAGACGGTTCAGGATCTGCTTACTTCTGAAATAATTCGATTCCTTGAACCTGGTTGAACGTGGATGGCAAAGCTCAGATGAAGAATTCTTAGGACACGAATCTGTGTAAGATTGGAGAAATTTAAGAAGTGCATGGTGCAAAGTAGTACAGTGATAGTCTGGATTCAAAACTCGGACAACCGAAAAAAGTCCAACACCCAATCTTACATTTTGGTGTAACCACCCTTTCGGGGGCCAATGACAAACTACTAAAAGCAAAATCTGCTGCCTATCAAAAAGTCTATCACACACCCGCCACTCAGAGGCGACAAAAAATCGGTGGAAGTCGCTAACTGTGGCTAAAATAGCAAGGTGAAGAGTGAGTGGGAGGACTAGGAATGGGACTTGGTCCAACCGGATGGACGCGCAAATATTTATTTTTTTTACCAGAAGTACAGACAGTGGGATATTTCTATCCGAGAGCAAGTAAAAGGGCTCTCGATTTAAAGCGTGTATGTAATTACACGTGTATTCGTGACACGTGTACACGGTTAGTGAGAAACTTTTACACGTGAACATTTAAATACACGTGTTCTTTTTTAATATGCGTGTAAATAAAATAACAAATGTAATTACAACCCGACGTTTTTTCGATTATTGGATGTTACGAGCACTTGCCGAAACAGTTATTTCTGTTCAAGTCATAGTTTATTTTTCTATTTTTTATTGAGATTAAAGTTTAATCATTAAACCGGTTTATGAATTGATGACGAAGAGCTTCTTATCAGTTTTAGTTGAGTGTTGATCTCGAAAGGCTGATAAGTATATCTTTTGCTAATTCAAATTGTTAAAGTGATAAAATGAAACCAAAGAGTTGGGTATGGCAATATGCACATCGAGAAGGTAATATAGCCTTCTGTTCTTCAATTCTTTCTCCTGTCGTGGTGGTACGACAGGGTCATAAGGACGGCATTTGCAAGGAATTCACGCAATTCAAACAAACATAAATAGAGAAAATCCGGTTTCTACTCAAATCAAGTGAATAAAAATAGATAAACACTTTACCGTAAAAAATACTTTTTGTGATTCAAATTACAGCATGATTGATAGAGATTCGTCAAGAACTGAAACCAACGATGATAGCAGTCCTGGACCGTCCTCTTTCAAAAAACGCAGAATACACAAAAGAAAAACCCAAGAAGTTAGCAATGCACGACCATGTTCGCCGGATAGGATGGAAAAGATCCACCAGGCCCTAGCTAAAATGATTGCGTTAAATCAAATTCCAATTTCTTTCTGTTCAAGTCCGGGTTTTCTCCAATTCATGACTGTTGTTGAACCGGACTATAAACCGTTGAGAGAAGAGGCAATAAATTAACGACTGCAATCACTTAAATAGGAAGTTGAAACAGTAATAATGGTCAAAATTGGTAGCATTAATGAAATTTCTTGCACGTCTGATTGTTGGACGTCTGTCGCGCAAGAATCATATATGATAATGACGGCACATTTCATAAATGACGATTGGGTACTTCAGTCTTTTACACTTGAGACAAGTGAAATTGATACACGTCACAATGCAGAAATTCTCATGAACAAGATGGAAGTCACAGCTGTGGAATCTATGAGGTAAGTAGAGAAGAATGTCGGTTTGACATGCGCAGTACATAGTCTCCAGTTGGCAGTAAGGACATCCATGTCTTCTGAAAATATAAAAAAATAATTGGGAAGGCCAGTTAACTAGTTTGTCATTTTAAACATTCCAACGTTGCGAAATATGCTTTGCAAGAAAAGCAGAAACAATTGGATCTACCAGCACAATCCCTTTTAAAATCATGCAACACTCGGTGGAACTCAATCTTTTTTATGCTTCAGCGTCTAACACAAAACCGGAGTCCAGTAATAAATGTATTGACAGATCGTACACTCACTTCCTCAGCTATCGCTACAAAGTTGGAAATTTTAGAACAAGAATGGGCATTGATGGAAGAATTTGGAAAAATTTTGCGGCCTATTCAAGCGCTTACAAAGATTCTCAGCAATGAAAATTCGTCTACATCCATGGTGCGACCTCTTATGCTAAAAAGGCTGGAGCAATATATGAATTTTTCCGCAATCGACTCAGACATTATTACATCGTTCAAAATCAGTTTACGTAATGATATACGAAATAGATTTGATTTAAATCAGAGTAACACAACTGATGTTTCTGCAAGGCAATTAGCATCTTTTCTTGACTCACGATATAAAGACCTAGAACATGAGAGTGTTGATGAAAAAATGTCTATAAGAAATAAATTCAAGCAACTCATGACAGCATATTTACCTTCCGATAATAATTCGGAAACAGAAACTGGGTCCACTATTAATTTTACAAGTAAGTAAGAGTTTCTTTATAACATACATGGAACTAAGCGAAAGACTAACCAACATCCACTGGACACTTATTTAGCTGAACCTCAATTGAAGTTTGACCTAGATCCATATGAATGGTGAAAAAATGGAAAAATCCGACTATCGCAATTTTAGCGAGAAAATATTTGTCTATACCAGCTACATCTAATAGCTCAGAACGCTGTTTTTCCACGGCTGCAAATATTGTCACACCAAAAAGATCTTCATTGCTTCCTGATAATGTAGATTTGTTGGTATTTCTTTATCAAAATAGAAAGTGTTTCTAAAATAAGACCATACACATACTTTACTTAAGAATGAATTTAATTTTTTGTTTGACTTATAAAATAAAATAATTTGTCACAAACTACCAAATAAAATGAAATTTGTGTTTTATTTCTAAATAATCAAAATTGGTATCAAAACAATTTCATAAAAATTAAAAATGTAATTACATACAAATACACGTGTATATGCATATACACGTGTACTCATAAATACACGTGATATACCAAATAAACGTGTTTACACACGTGAAGATAATTACACGTATAACACGTGCATAAGTGTACCCGGTTAATAAGAACCTCTATCAAGTAACATGGGACTTCTTTTGGGGTAACCGGTCTGAAAAAGTCCCACCAGTCTTCTGCTATTTCAAGCCTTTGACGTTGATTTTTATTCCGATATCGTCATTCTTAGCTTGTTTGTCCAAAGCAATATTGGCTTTGCAAATTCAAAAATATTGGAGGTTTATCTAACGTCGATTACAAGTATTGTCTTCGATACTTACCTTTTCATTTGGTCTTTTATAGTCCTCAGTGACGCCTATGACCAATTTTATCGTCCGTTCGAGATGGGAAACAAATCTGAAGTTCCTTTCATTTGTCCGCAAAATTATAAAAACAAACATTCATAGCTCTTAAGTAATTTATTTAAATTTTAAAATTTATTCTATTTTAGCATCTTTTTTTTTGATGACAAAATGTAACGTTTATTCTGTTTTTTATTTCCAGGTAAGCTTTGTTTTGTCTTTATCGCAAGTAAGTCGTCTTAATTTGAACTATAAAACCAAAAAACAATTTTAGCAAATATATATGTATGTGAGCTTGTAATTTGTAATACAAATTGGACAACAACGAAGTACATTTTATGGAATAATTGCTTCTGAAGTGCCTGTAGCATAAAGGCAAATCTCTTACTATTATATGTATGCTACATCTCTGCTACTCTCCTAGATATCATAATAACGAGATATCTGTAATAGGCTTCTTCTTCCTTGGATCTATGATATGTCTATTAAATCCAAAAAAGGGACGGTAGTCTTTGCGAAGACGTTTCCAAGTAAATTTGTTTCATTTGTTGTTAAAAATTCCGGACTAATTTTCGATACCCATCTATCCCGGATCGTATGCTCAAGGACCTTAGGCTTAAAATATAAATGAGCTCTCTAAGCTTTTGGCTTTAAAAGGAGAAATGCTGATAAATTTGTTCTTTGAAATTTTCGGCTCAATTTGTTCTATATGAAGCATAATCCAAAAAAGAGCATCATCAACCAAAGTTATGGAAATTAGGGTTAAGTATATTTTGGGTTTGATTAACAGCATTTTAGTAGTACTTGCGATTCCCTTAAGGATTCTGACAAGCCTGATGACATTCCCATTCAGGGCACTAACTGCAGCTCCGTACAACCTACATTCTGTTGATCATCAGATGACATAAACGAATATTGTTTATCATCTGTGCAACATTCACATGCATCTACGTGTTATGTTTTCAAAATAAACCAAATCCAGCAACAGAGTTTCTTGCCCAAATCTGGGTTACACGTGTTTTAAGCAAGTGAATGTATCCGTATTGTATGTGTTACCCGAAAATTTGTCTGCTCCCAAAGTGATAGTGTAGCTACTTATCCAAGGAATCTTGCATATATGTAAGAAAACAAAAAAAAAAAAACAAAAAACAAATAACGACACGAAAAAATTCCTCCAGGAAAACCTTACCAGAACCACAACAAAGAGCTGAATGTTGATTTGTTTTTTCCTTCCATCATCGCGCAATCTCTAATCGTGATTTGTATTTCTAACGAGGCGCAAATAGTTATACACGTATCCGTACCTCGTACTTGTTGCAACAAAAATAGAGTTACTGCCAGGTATAAAATTACCACACCACTGCAGCCGCCACCTTCACCAGTACCAAGCAACAATTGCTTACCACCAGCTCATCCATGACCATTTCAAATCGATTCTCAAGAATCGAAACCCAACTATGACGACTCGTACTTGTCCAAATCAGCGATCATCGTCAGAATTTGAAAGAAAAAAAATTAAAGGAAAACCATCAAAATCGTATGGCCTTAAGAATAAAAGTCGCGCAAGTTGCTAGATACTCGTCATGTTGCAGTCGTATTTGTATCGAAGGGCACAAAACTCCTGCTAAACAAATTGCATTCGAGCAATTTCAGGAAATCATCATTACATTGCCCGCGCTGCATTCTCCTTTTCTCTTTTCCATTGAAGCGGTGCTGTCTGTCTGATTGTCTGTTTTTGTATATGCGCGCACATCGGAATGTATTGCTGCGCGTTCGTTAAAGTGCAAAGTGAAGGCTGTCGTTAGAACAATTTTCGAATATCAATTAACGCCTCTTTTTTGCAGGTTGGGGTGGGGGGGTTGTATTGGGGCTATTTGGTCCCACCATATGAGACATCAGGTCGTACTCAGGGTAGACAGTAGGGGACTATTCTTTTTGCCATCTGCACTTTCTGGGTGTGGTTGCATAATTCTGATGCTGCACACGCATGAAAATGTCACTATTCCAGGGAACTCCATTCAGTTCGTGTTCGGGTATCTATGAGATAAAAGATAAATTTATTTAAGCGCTTCTGGGTTTTTTTTTTTTTTTTTTTTTTTTTACACTTCCAATAGAGAAAAAGAAGCGAAAGTACTTCCTTGGAAACTTGGCAGTAGCTACGGATACGAATACAAAGTACAAATATGACCAAACGCGCAAAAGATATTCGTACTTTTGGCTTAGGCAATGTTTTGGATTTCATATCGACTTTAGATCAATGTACCTTTAGAGCCATATCTACGAATTATGTAATTACTGTGTGTGCTTAAACATTTGATTTATAGGTACTTGAGCGTCCAATTAAGATTGAACAGGAAAAGTCGTCGATGCGATCGCTTGACTAGGGGGAAATGGGTAATTTTTACTTTCTGTCGATCGCATTGATATGATCGCATCGTTCGTTTCCAATTAAACTTTGATGGGGAAGGTCTACCACTGAACGATGTGCTCGGTCGTGTTCGATGAGCTGAACATTTAACGATCGCATTTACAATTCAGTGATTTACCACGCAGATGTTTAAACATTAAATGTAAAACGCAACAACCAAACACCTGTGTTAACAGAATTACGTCAAACGGAGATTTAAATTGAAAGCAATTAAAAGGGGTTGAGGATGAATCGACTCTTATTTTGGAGGGTATTGATTAGGTGAGACATATCCTGTGGATACGGCGACCTTAAGAGAGGAATGAATGGTTAGAGATTCAGTGTTTTGTAAACTTTACCCAGCTCAGTATGGTGTGTCTACAGCTTTCCGTGTCTATCAGTATTTCGAGCCATCTCACTCTCAGAGCAATCTTCTCAGGATGTATTGTCACTTATGTTTAGATACAAAGCTAAAGTGTGTGATTAATATTCTGTGAGTGAAATTTAATCTTGATGTCGGCCTCCAAAAATACACCAACGCAGCATCCTACGTCCTTTATGACTATTCTGTCTATGCTTAGATTTAAGCGGAAATCATTTTCGGTCACAGTATTCTTGCAGAAACATCGTATGATTCAATCGCATCTAACGGCATGTGCATAAGATACGAGTTAAAGTGCATGGTTTACCAAAAGCCATTTCTCATTAAATGAAAAGTGGCTTTGAGAGTGGAGACGGATATTCACCCGTTGATCTTGAGCACAGCCAGTCATGCTAGGGAAAATCCTTATGCAGCCGAGACACACAGCTCTTTGAAATCTGATAAAAGCTGCAGTGATGTATTTTTATGAAAGATTGTTTCACCAGCCAACCGACGTGAATGATATAGTTAATCTTATCATAGCCGTGAAGATCCAATGGACCCTTCTTGCAGAGTTGAAAGTTCTCTTCAAATTGTTGTTAATGTAAACTGGATGAGAAGTTTTCCTTTCAGAACTCTTCTCTCTAATGTTCTGATTCGTGGATTAACACAGGAATGACAGTTACAGCCCTACTGCTTGTTTATATAAACCGTAGCAACATTCGAACCTAGAAGGATTCCTTATTAGATTTTCGTGATGATGCTCGCCTTAACAGTAGAGCGAGCCGTGGGACATGAAGTCCATAACTTTCTCAGTTGCGGGTTATAAATTGTAATATATGACTGATCAACTGATAGTCCTTATTTGCTTAAGTTCATGGCATAAGCTCAGTACCTGATCTGATACCAACTTAAAAACCATTGGAATGCTAAATTTCTGCATAGGCGCTGTAAGATATACGCAACTTAGAGGGAATGATAGCTATCTCCTTAGAATTCATGAGCTTCTACCTAGTTCTGTAGAATGTGTCAGATTTAAGGTACATATTTTTTTCTTTGGACCACAATATTCTGGTTCCATTTGGTTTAAGCACAAAAGTCTCATAACCCACATTAGCGAGGCAGATGTATCTAACATATACGTGCGCAGCCTATAACCTGGATTGAGACAACAGCATAACAATTAATTTGGCAGCGTGGTGCTTGCCTTACCTTCCAGTAGTGATACTCGATATCTGCATGAGTAATATCTAAAATGGTTAAGACATAATCGGCCAGTAGCATAATACTGGCCTACGGCATCGTAGAGCTCTCAGAAAAGTTTAAAAAGATGTGGAGAACCAATTAATGGTCTCGGATAAAAATGAATTCACTGTTGACGGCTCTTGCAAATGGGTAACTACCTTCGAATCTGCGATTATACGTGGAATGTTCAAACTATTAATAGGAACAATTTATATAGGTTCATGGCTACTATCGCGTAGATATCACCGCCATCCAAAAAGTGCGAGCGCGATGTAAAGGGCTAGGCCCAGGGAGGATGAAAAATTGTGATAATATGTATACTATCGTGATTGCAGACTTGAGCAAGAAGTCCTGAGCTTACTATACATGAGCGAGCGTCCAATCCGCATTCAAGGTAAATTCGCCAACTTAAATATACAGTGCACCCATGCCAAACACCGACAAGAACGACGATGCCAAAAAATTTTTCTACGAACCTCTCGACATATCATACTGAGGACATATGACGTCAAAATTGTATTAGGTAGGACATTTGAAAAGCATAGTCTGCACGACACTACTTCTGGCAACGGATTTAGGCTTATTGACTTTGGCGCGGGACGGTTTCCTCATATCAATATACACAAGGGGACATAGCGGTCTCCGTATCATCTAACGCTAAATCAAATTGATCATTTTGCCATATACGTAAGGCATGCCTCCAGTACTCTGCACGTCTGAACGTTTCGGTCTGCCAACATTGACTCGGATGCGGATTTCCCAAGCGCCTCGACAAAGAAAAAGCACTGTAAGAATTTACAACGTACAAAAACTATAATCGCAAGAAAACACCAGAATCTTCGCTGAATGCGTATCTCGAAATCTCTCAGCAACTCATATGCCGTCAGCATCAAGTACTGAAGACCAGTGGTAATGCTGCCTAATTGTCGTCAGAGACGTCGCAACAGATGTATTGAGTTTCACACGATCACCACAAAGATATCCCTGAAATAATGAAGAATGCCAGTAAGTACATGCTCTGAGCTCTACGAGCTATATCCAAAGAGTCTTCCCCACACCGATTTCTCGAAAATAAAAACACAGGGTACAAGAAGCGTGCGATCGAAGATGTTAAGTAAGATACTCCAGGAAGAACGTATGAAAGATTTATCAACAGGTGAAAAGAACGTGTCAAAGCAAAAAGATCCTTACAGAAGCCTGCAGAAATGAAGAAGGAAACCCAGTAATAGAGTTATAGTCGATGCTGAGTATATGGAAATGCTTTTCGTGCAGACAGGATAACGATGAAGTAGACCAATATCTCGCCATTAGGTAGAATAGACCATTCAACATGGAGGATGATAGTCAAAACTTCCGTCCACCTGACCAAAGTTAAATAAGGAGAACAATATCTAAGCTGAAATCAAACAAAGCAGCTGAACCTAAAGACTTACCCACCCTGGTATTTAAAGCTAATAAAAATGACTTTGTGGAGAGCATGTACCAACTCCTCATATCTGTTCAGAAGAGTGTACGACTGATGAATGAAAGTCCGATCCAAAAAAAAGGATTAATCCTCAACTACGCGAATCATAGAAAATAAGTCTCCTTATCATCGGATACAAAATTTTACCTGACGTGTTTTGTGAAAGTTTGAAAGCCTTCTGACTGTTCCCTATAAGTGCGAACTATGAAAGTCCACAATTGACTAAATCTTCACATTACGACAGATCCTGGAAAAAACTCAAGAAGTTCAAATTTTTACCCACCGCATAGAGACATGTATACTTTTGGCTTCCTTCCTAAGCTAGTCGTCTGTCTGTACAGAATAACGACTGAGAACGGTCTCTGCTCCGTCAAGGGCGGTAACGATTTAACCGAGACTTTTGGAGTTAAAAAAAGTTTTAACGAGGTGACGCGCTGTCATGTGACTGGAGGCATAATCTTCAAAGGTCTCTGCAACTGCTAGCGTACGCAAATAATATCGACATAGTTTGTAAAAATGTGTGGACTGTCACCAGTGCGATCACTTGTATTGAAACAGAAGTGGCCAAAATAGGTTTAGCGCTAAATGAGGGCAAAGCAAAGTATTATATATGGTTTCAATAAGATTAGACCCATAACACCGACTAATTGGATATAACGTCACTGCCGACAGCTATAATTTCAAGGTAGTAAAGAACTTTGTCCAACAACACCTTAGTGGAAGTAAAGCGAAGAACTACTCTTGCCAATCGCTGTTTCTTTTGGCTAAGAAGACAATCAAACCTTGATCATCCTCTCTCTCTATCGAAAGTGGAAGACAATATTCGGTTCCGTTTACGTTAACGTGCTTTGGAGAAGAACATTCAATGCCGGACTATACGACTATAGAGCGAATGGACACCAAAGGTCCGGCCCGCAAGCTCGGAGTTGGGAGGGAAACGTCACTTTAGATGCCACTCACAAGCAGCAGGGGATCTCAACCGACTTGGAGTATGCAGCTAAAGGCACTTAGCTAAATATTGGGCTAACTAGAGAAGCTTGCTGGTTGAGGTACAGGTTCACACAAAAAGTATTACCATCTAAATTTGTAAGTAAGTAAGTAAGACTGTTTCCCAGTCTTAAAGGAAAGGTCGAATCATTACTCGTGTGTTCGAAAAGGCACAGACTTCTTGGCAACATTTAATTCTGACTTCAAGTCGACATCCTAATCAACGTAGCTTTTGCCAGCACTGGCATTTCCTGAAAAAAATTTTCCAACGTTTAGCTTTCTATTGCATGAGGAATCCCATCGCACTTTCTTATTGGCAGTAAAGCATGCTTTAACCTATCCCAGAACGTTTACTTAATTATGGGGTGCATGTATCTTATAACAGGATCTTACAGTCATGTTCTTTCTATATTTGCCGCGGTCGTCAACAATTGTTTCATCTAAATTTACATGGTTTTACCTCCAATATGGAAGTTGAAGAATAGTATGGACTACTTGAACGAAATACACGGATGAAAACAAGTTTAAAAGATCCACTTTGAGGAAAGCACATCAACTATTTTCTCGTTTGTTGTTGTTTATTTGTTTGAGATCTTTATAAGGCATGAGCTGTTCTCATAGTAAATATTACAGTTAGTACATTCGAGCTAAACTTCAAACGAGTGGGCTTTCGTGCCACCGTCGTGTTAGTAATAATAATAAAATATTTCCCTCTGAGATAGTGTTTTCTATTTTAAAAAAAAAAATTCCAAACTTCTCTATCTCTTGTCAGGCCGATTTCATGTATTTTTGTTGTGTTCTTCTTTGAACTTCTACGTCTCCTGTTGTGCAAGTCATTACAGTTTCCTTCAACAAAGGTTGTTTGATTTTCACATAAATCTCTTTACTGCAAGCTAACATAAACAACATCACAATGTGGACTATCATGTCTTTACAAAGAGGTTGTTCGGACCTGTACTTCACATCAACGAAAAAAAAAAAAATCCAAATCAGACGAATAGACGCAATCGAATGTCTTGGCCACGATTTCAAAGAGAAGTTAATTTTTTTTTTTTGGAAATTCTGATGGGTGTGAGATGGTCAAGTATTACATATACATTCTTAACAAAACAACTCAACAAGAATGTAGGCCGTGCAATCCTCTTATTTTTGGACAGAAAGCGGCTACTATGTTTGTAATGTTTGATGATACGGAATTCATACGGCAGTTTGCTGCTTCGGAATGATCATTTGAATGTGAGTGATTAAAGTTTAAAGTCAAAGCCCTTTTATCTTGAGCTTATTCTCACTCTAAGTCAAACTTCACCCTTCATTTGATGGTGGCTGGAGTTTTGAAAACAGACGAGTGATGTTACCTCTATCTTCAGCACCTATTCGAAGCTTCTTTATGCAATGTATGTTAATGTAATTGTGAAGAGTAATAAGGTCGATTGAAACTTAGGATCTTCTTCAGACCTCCATTTGAGTATTTGGAATTAGAATCACAGACTGACTAAAACTTCTTGAATACACTATCTGCATATTTGAGGTACCACTTACGTTTTGTTTTATAGTTCAAATGTCATATGGTAGATTACATTTTTACAAATTTACAAATCTACTTACTTTGATGTGTCGCACACTTTGGCTCAGTTTTACGACGCTAACCCAATTTTTCGCAAAAATTCATCACAAAAGTCAACTTGAAATATCAACGGCATACGGCATACCCAGGGCTACCAAGATCATTAGTTAAGCCATTTAATAACACTGTCGGCAATCCACAGATATTCGTTGGTCTCAAATGATCAAAAAATTGTCATTAAATTTTTTTAATCCGCGAAATTGCATTCTCCAGATATCCACGCACAGTAGGCTCGCATTCCATAGAACAATTACACCAAACGAATTAATTGCGCAACAATCTGCAACAAGAAACCAGAAAGCCAGCCGCCAAACACTGTCGTGGTCTGCCTTCAAGTCTCAGTCATCATCTCCTTCCTAGTGGCGCCAAAGTTTTTGAGAAACTTTCACTACTCGTACGAATCTGTCTTCCATAAGTTAGGTATCCTACTTTTTTTTTTTTTTTTTTTTTCTTTATTTTTGTTTTACTTATTTCATGGCAAAGACACAAAACTATTTCTAGCATGTGCAAGCAAAGTAAATTCAAAAGTTTTTTAGGCGACATGTTTGCATGAAAACGCGCGTCTGTGTTTAAGGCATCCGTGACGCGTCAGATACACGCTGCTACTGTTTTATAAATGTGAATAGAGTACGGCAATGCAAAGCATTTTGGATGCACATAAATTTATTATTTATGGTTAGGCTGTATGCATGTGTTTGAGGGGCTCTCCAAGAACCACAGCGTAAGGCTAAAGAAGTCATGCGCGCATGCGCACTCAAACATCATGCGCCATGGAACAGAGTTAAGGAATAATCGCTCCGTGCATGTGGTAAATTGTCTTCGTCCAGCTGTCAAGGAGGAATTCATAAATTTATACCACAAATAGCAAATCGGCAGTAGAATCGAAATCTGCAAGTATGTAGATACAAATTTGAAAAATTAGATTCACTAGGTATCTAGGGATGGTTAATGATTTGCGTGCGTCTCGTGCTGATAGATTGGGTTACAGCTAACGGTTTCATAAGAAGTTTGGACAGCGGAACCTTCTGAGAAACATCTTGGGGGCAGATACCTAATCAAAATAAACCTACGGAGATAGGTGACGAGAATGAAAGTTGTGCAAATCGAGTAAAAGATTCCATAAATAAAACTCATCAATCTTGCATTATCCATTCAACGAGAGTGCCGCATATTGAATTATGCAGAGCAGGTGTGAATTTGATCTGAGAATAATTAAAAGTGTTTTAAATTAATTAATAACTAATCTCCAATCTATTTAGCTATCGTTTTATTTATGTATGCATCTACGAGATAGCAATTTGTCGCCTAGGTGTGGGGTTGCAACTAATTAAAGAAATTACGGTCCACTTACGTGGTAATATGTTTAAGATACAATCAAGTACTAACTGTCATCATCACCGTGTCTGGCGGCTTCAAATATTTATGAGATAAATTTGTTCCAAAGGAGTGACTTCTATTGTAATTCGCTACATGATTGTGATAATCTTTTAATACCTTGTGGCGCCCTTTATTTAAATAAAGTTTTGAATGTGGATATCTCATTTTTTTCGAAGGCACTTGGGTTGTCGTAATGGATCCATTTTTCATCACCAGTAACAATCCGATGCAAAAATGACTTCCTTTTGTGGCGTTCCAGCAGCATTTCGGACATGCAAAACTGCCTTTCGACGTCTCTCAGCTTGAGTTCATGTGGAACCCAATTTCCTTGCTTTTGAATATATCCAGCTGCTTTTAAACGTTTTGAAATGACTGCTTGAGTGACACCTAAAGATTCTGCGAGCTCTTCTTGTATTTGGCAACAATCTTCATAGAGTAATGCTTCCAGTTCTTCATCTTCAAACTTTTTTGGCTGCCCAGGACGTTCATCGTCTTCCAAGCCAAAATCACCACTTTTAAATCGTGCAAACCACTTTTGGCACGATCGCTCAGCTAGCGCATGTTCACCATAAACTTCCACCAAAATACGATGACTTTCGGCAGCAGTCTTCTTCATATTAAAGTAAATGAAAACACATTTTCAGGCACAAAGTTCGACATATTTGAGTGAAAAAAAAATTCAAATGAATGACATATACTGAAATGACGTACAATAACAGTAGCTTTACAACGCATTTTTCGATGGAATAATAACAATTGAATAATATAAGTTACGCCATCTCTTAACTTACCGCACGAATAAGTTATAGACTCAATACTATTCAGATACTCTTTACTGAAATCAAAGCTATAAATTGCGAATCTTGTGACAAAAGTGCCGTGGAATATGGTACACATAAGGTTGCACATTTAGACAGTTACTACTCAGTGATCGAAGATAAGCACCTTACCTTTGCACATTAGATTGAGGTTTTTTAAGATTTGGAAAGGGAATAATTGTACGAACTAAAGTCTCGCCATTTACGTGCTATGTGATGTAGCTTACCAAACTCCACCACAATGTAGTTCGTGTTCCAACGCTGAATTCAACTTCTTTTGGCTAAAATTCCATATCCGTAAGCAAATCTTACACTATCGTTTTATATACAATACAAAAGCCCCAGATTGGACAGCAATTTGACTTTTAACGAGTTTGATTCCAGGTCTGACTCCATACAAAGAATTGTATCCCTGTATCTTCATATTGAAATCGTGATTACGGTCGATTCCAATAAACATAATTCTGGATGGCTTCGACATTCTGGACAAACACACCCGAAGGACTGTGTGTTGAGATCTTCGCTACGGAAAATAAATTTGACCCAGATTACCTATTGGACTACTTTCTAACTTCTCACCCTGATAAGTACACCGTTGATGTGCTCTACCCGGTTTTTACACCTTCTTTAGGAAATTTAACTGGTCGTTGTGTTTCCTCGATAACGACATGGATGCCGCTCCTGATATGATCACAGACACTGTTCTCTTTGGAATGAGATCCTTTATCCCTCACCGTATGAAAAGTATCAAACCAAGAGAAAATGCATGGTACGACTCAAGTTGTAAAGAGGCTGTCAGGGTTAGAGAAATGGGTTTTCGGTCCTTCAAGACCAACCCAACAGAGGAAAACCGAAAAAACTTTAAACTAGCCAGGAATGACTGCAACATCTTTCTTAAACGTGTGAAATTTCAATACGACCAAAAGCTGAGACGAAAAATACTAAAATGTCTTAAAGGTATTAAAAATTGTTGCTTCATACTCCATCCCAACGCTCATTTACAATGACATTCCAGCTGTCAGCTCTTCGGGCAAGGCCAATGTGCTTGCTGCACACTTACAGGTATCCTTCCTCGCTGGCAAAACTACTGCGTAAGCTTTTTCATCATTCCTACTTATTAGGACTCCTCCTACAGACCAATTGCACTTACGTCCCACCTTTCCTTGCACTAACGGACGCTTTTTGTAGCTACAGGTCCACTGGTATTTTGCTGGCATACCTCACCGAAAAGTGGAACCAAAGAATACGCGTACATCAATCTGGCGAAAGCAAAATAGTTGCATTTGATATTTCTAAGGCGTTTACCAGAGTTTGGCACCAGGCTCTTTTTTCGAAAATGCGTGCTTTTGGAATCGTATACTCTCTTTTTCAACAGATTATACATCACATTTCGGAGCGTTCAATGCTCCATTCTGTCTCCGACACTATTTTTAATTTTCATCAACGATCTCTTGCCTGCTCGTTAAATTTTGATATTACTCCCTAAACTATCGTAGTTTGTTCCTAATCCGCTCAATTCGCTTATGGAACGCCCTGCCTAGCTCTTTATTTCCTGGTCATTATAACCTTCAAACATTTAAAAACAACGTTTATCTCTTTCCATCCTTCCTGATTTTCCTTTTTCCGCGCTGTGTACAAGTACTTTAAGGGTACTCAGCTTCCTTGAGCGTGCGCAAATAATAAGAAAAAAATAAAAATATTGTAGCCTTCACAGACTTGAGCTTGGGAATTGCTCATTTTGGTTATGCGAACAGAAATGTTGTCTGTATTCGTCTAAATTGAATGGTTCATTATGCCTGATGCTGGATTATTGTTCGTCATCACCGTCTAACAGGATATATAAAAAATCTTTTCAGTCTCTCACTACCGACTGTAGTTCTTCTATAAGATTTCCTTCGTCATCCTTGAAGATTTCTGCTCGGGCTTTGAGTTCTTTGTTTTGTTTATTGGTTTCAATTCTGAACTTCTGGTAACACTTCCATAAGGCCTCGATCGGGCTTTTCTCGTTCACTTTATTTTTTCTTCCTGTCTTTCTTTCTATTCTGCTTGTAGAGCTCGTAAGCCCTTATCGTTTTTTTTCTGCAGGGCCGCTCTCTATATCCGCTGTGTCTGCATTTATCTTGGTGGATTTTGTCAATTTTTTTTCTTTCCAGCACGGTTGGGACTGAAGCACCGAACCTCTCAATTTGGAAACCAGTTCATTACAACTTAAGCCACGGCCATCATAAGATCTATCTTTGATCCAACATTAATGCCAATAAATATGGCAGCTTGAAGAACCGCGAAGAGTAATTTTAGTCAGTTGTTTCTTCCCGACTAAAGTCTAAAGTGCCTAAACGAAGATTGAGGCAGTAAAAAGAACCATAAGCCCTAACCTGGCATTGCTACAATAAAAACTGGGTCATGTCTTGTAAGCGGATTTTTGAATTTCCTGAAATTTTGTACTGACATCAGTATACGCAGAACATAGACGAAATACGGCGGCTGATCGCCGATCTAAGTGTGTACCAAGAAGAATCGGGATACAATTGTAGCGAGTGTATGTAAAAACTGAAGCAAAAAATGCGAATTGTGAACAGACACCCATTTGCATGCTTAATCCAGTACTTCTTTCCAGATAAAAGCACCGATACATGCTCATGTCTTCAATGAAATTCGTCATAAAAAATAACTGCTTTCAATGCATGCCAAAATTAAGGTTGTAAATGGTACATTATTGGCCCGAATTTGGGAAAACAAGTTTATGAGAAAATACCTCGAGAAACGAATAGCCACTGATCGGTTGAACCTCATTATCACCAGGAAATGCTTCTGACTTGATAGAATGCACAAAGATCATCAAACTCTTATTTAAATCGTTCCATCACTGGAGACATCATATATCCATCCAGTGTTCAGGACTTCGATTAAGCTGTAACCGAAGTACGATCTAGAAGGCCTCTGATGCAAACAGACACTGTGAGGGGGTTGAATCCAAAAAAAAAATTCAAAAACAAGGCAAAAAAATTGTTGACCGTATTTTTCTTCACCAGAATAACATATGGTCAAGTTCAAGACCAGGGGTAACACTACCAACAAGGCTTTCTTAGTATGCCTAGTATGCTGAGTTTCATCCGACAACAACGTTGAAACTCGTCATTCTCCCACATATACCAGTTTATGAACGCAGCTAAAGAAATTACACATTTCACATTCAGTAAAGGAAAAAAAATCCGCAAAAAGCCAGCTATTGAGTCCCTTGAAAAAGTTCAGAACTCAACTTCAAGGATATACCACTTTGATCAAAAAGTTCGTGGTGGCGTCACCGTGTGGCGCTCCCATTGTTCCGATTTGTTAAGTTGGTGTGTCATAGTGTCATAGTGTCATAGCTTGACATTTGCAAAAGTTACGTAGCCAAGAGTACTATACATCTACCTATGTGTTTGTTGGCGATTTTTTACAATTTTAAAAATGGATTTAAATTTGCAACTTGAACATTGCTTATGAATCCGTTCAAGATATTTTGGTTAATGATTTGGGTTTCCTTCGTATAGCAGCAAAGTTGGTGCCAAAAGACCTCAATTTCATTTAAAAAAGTGACCGTCTTGACGTGGCAAAAGAGATGATTTGCGAGGCTGAATCCAATCCCACATTCATCAAAACTATCATTACACGCAATCCAGACATCAGGCAAGTGAATGGCGTTCACTAAATGAGCCGAGACCAAGAAAACAACGTCGTTTTCAATAAAAAAAAAGGTAATGCTCACGGTTTTCATGGATTACAACAGTGTAGTGCATCATAAATTTTAGCCAGAAGGTCAGACAGTAAATAAAGAGTACTATTTGGGCGTTATGAGACGTTTGCGTGAAGCAATTCGCCGAAAGAGACCAGAATTGTAGGCAGAAAACTCGTGAATTTTGCACCATTATAACGCACCGTCGCACAGTGCCATCATTATTCGTATTTTTTTGACAAAAAATGCAACAAATTCCATCCAACAGCCACCAACTTCACTTGATTTGGCTCCCTGTGACTTCTTTCTGTTCCCACTACGGGGAACGCGTTTCAGCAACCGAGAGAAAGTAATAGAAAAATCGCAGAAAGCACTGATGGACATACCGAAAACCGAATATTTCGAGGATTGGATCAAGTGCTGGCATAAGTGTATTGCAGTCGATGGAGATTACTTTAAAGGGAACAATATAGATTTAGATAAATAAACTTGTATTTTCCATTTTCTGAATGAACTCCCGGATACTCTGTTAACTTGCCTTCATATAGAGTCATACAATGATGGTTATATTATTAACTCCCTTGAAAGACATTTGAAACAATTAAAAATAAATTGTTAAAACAATATTTTATAATAAAAAATTGATCAATATCTTAATCATGTATTTTATTTAAATTTACTTTTAGAACCACAAAATTGATGAGCCTCTATAATGATGTACTTTTTGGTCATCAACTACTCACTGGTCGTATTGACTGACCCTGCTCCAAATACCAATCCATCCAACCTTAGGTCTATACCCCTCTTCCACATCAACAACATGGGTTAATGAGTTCGACTTCAACATTAGTACAACCGATCTTCGAAATTCCGTCTCAAGCTCTATTGCCCCTTGCCTTTCCCGTAGTTTTCAAGTAATACTAATGTTAGTTTTTTAGGCATCATTGACTCGACCTCAGTCAATCAATAAGTGTCATTTGAAAGCATTGCAGCAGATCTTCAGAAAATCTTAGGGGGTGCAGATCGTTATATAGCTCCGGCTTATCGATTTTAGAGACGCTTACGTATGTATAACGACGACCTCAAACCACGTCGAGATCCTGCTCATCCGGCAAGGTCAGATTAAGCAACTTAATTAAACCATGGATTTTACATTTTATAGTATTACAAGGACGCGTGGAACATATGGACACATTAAATTCGACATCAGTTGATAGGTTAGTAGAGCAAAATTTCATCTTAGGATGCGACCATAGTTGGTGTACATATCGAGAGTACAGTGCCTACGAGTCAGTGCGTGGCAATCTAATCCTGTTAGATCAAGAAAAGTCATTTGCTTGATCATGCCTGGTTCTAATCGGATAACGATAGTTCAAAAATGTCTGCGTGTAGTGCTGGCATGTTTAGTTTAAATCGCGAAATCTCGTAACCAATAGGAATGATCCCGCATTTATATATTTCAAAGGGATTCAACTCTGGTAGGTTCAAATTCATGGAGGCATTGAAGGTAGCGAAGCGACTAATGAGCTAGCAAAAACAACCTCTACAGTGGGATGCCTAATTTTTTATAAAATCAACAGCCCAAAGCTTACTCCACAAGCAGAAATGTTCACGAAAATAGACAGGCTAAGGGAACTCTAATATCTGTGGAACAAAAAGTTTATAAACATCCTTCATGGAAATTGGGAGTCTTTCAGAAAGTTTCCAACTTCCTCTCTGGCACTGTGGTCTGAGACATAGCTTATAGTGAATGAACCTATTTTTCTAAACTGAGTGCTGACTCTGTGGATGTAGAAGACGGAATCATAGAACAGATACTGTGAATCTGTATAACCTCCTCAAAGTCATAACGAAAGTTGTGGTGTTCTTTATATATTCGGGTTCTGCTACAAAAGATCCCTGAAGTCGTAATACCTACTGCCGTTTTGAAACATAGCCAAACAGAGAGGTGACCCGAAGCAAGTACAGTTTTGTGTACCAAAACCTAATGTATACTCTACGATCTCTTACATACCGTGAATTTCTTGCTATTTATCGTTTAGGGCATTCACTTTATGTTTTATCTGTCAATTGGAGTGCATTTCTAGATGAACATCCGTTCATATCTGTACGATTTCTCTATGGATCAAGATGTGAACCTTAAAAAAAATTATTCGACCTCGAAGTTACTCAAAAATTTCAACTGGATTTTTTCCTTAAAAATGTTCTACTTTCTCGTAGATATGTTAGAATTACATATGAATGTTCTCGTATCACTTAAACGATATTCCATTTCAATGTACAATACTCTGTGCTTATCTACAAGATTTTAAATTGATCTTAAGTGCATTGAACGTTCCAATACCTAGAGTAACTGATAACTCTTAGCCTACCCCATATATATAAAACTCAACGCCTCAGCCCATTTATCATAAAGTTTATCGTATTCCGTATAAGCCAAACCTTAAACTTTCTGATCTACAAGAACTTGAAATGCTGTCGAGGCTTACGAGTGTTCATGTCTGCAAATTTTCTACTCCCAGCTCAAACTACAATTTATTGCCATACCACACTTTAGTACTAGAGTCCATTTAACTTCCCTATGTGCCTTTGATCGGTTTCAGATACTTTGGCTGACTACATTTTGATTTTAACACCTTGCTACCATGTATACGTACATAAGTTCTCTACGCCTCTACAAAACACATAAATATCCATCTACAAGCCAAAAAGGATGTAAAAACTGACATTTGACACTGCCTTATCGGTGCAATACCAGAAGTAATATCTGTCAATGTTCTTTTTCTGTATCCCTTGTAGGTACTATTTACCTTTAGCATCATCTACAGATCCATAGTATAACTGGTAAGAAAATAAAAAAAAAAAAAAATTATCCGCATGTTCGGCAGCTGTGCAGATCTCGCAGATATACAACACGAATGCAAGAATACGAATCACCGAACCAGCACGTCCTTTACCACTATACGACGTGTACGTGTACCCATACGAATAATCTTATCTGTGATTGGAAAAGGCTACTGGAGGTCGGCCTTTTTGGCTTTAGATACATTCCGAACCTGGTAAATCACAATCGCTCTGTCGACTCATTGTACCTACCAAACACTCAACTGGCCGTTTTTTACGTTTGTTTTTCGATTTGCCTCCATTCCCTTACGGAATCGCTTAATTAAAAATCTTTGACAAACCACTCGACAAACACTGTCCCTGGTGGAGAGAAGAATTTAAATTTGATTCGGAATCTCGGTGGAGACCAAGTGCCCTCTTAGAATGGCCCCTTGCAGTTGATCCTTTTTTGGGGAAACAGACAAAATCAAGAAACGATCTTAAATCTGTCAGAGTCGTGTGGAAATTTTTTCTACTTCTTTCTGTGTCTCTCTATTTGGATTTTTTTTTTCATCCAACGAATTTGTATCTGACAAACGAATTTGTTAGCCATGACAACGGAATAGGAGTACGACGACAAGATACAACATTGCCAATTTAGGAATTGGTCTATCTACTATAATTCTAGTCGTGGTTATCCCTTCCAGGGAACGTAGGCGAGATGAGATTCTCATTCTCATTCCAAAACTTAAACTGAAACTTCAAGTCATTCTCATACTCATTCGATTTTTCCATTCAAAGTGTTACATGGTTCGAATGTGTGAGTATATTCGAGTATCTTAGAGATCGTTAAGAATGATTCTAAAGGTCGTCGTCATCGTTGCATCCAACTTCATGAGAGTCAGTCAGTCCAATCGGATCAGGTAGGTACTCGTTGGTAAGTAGAGGGATACGATCAGTCGTCAACTTGAGAATAAAAGACTTCTACTCGTATCTAATGGTCGTGGTCGTTTTAAAAAAGTGCATTTCCTACTTCAGTACGACTACTCAGTCCAATGAGAAACATCCACATGTCAGTCGATGGTTGGACGTATCCGTAGACTCCAAAGGTACACAAAATCAAGTACACATACATACAAATAATGTGCCACAATGTATAACCATCAACCATGTGAAAGCCTAACGTCGCATTGCCTGTAGAATAGAATCGTTTGGATGGCCCAGGTAATGGTTGCTGTACGAAACGAGCCTTAGAAGTCATTGGCTTAGCCTCCTCGTCGTTCGATATGCGCTTATTACCGTAATTCGCTGGAAATAATTGAGACACGACGCGCACTCTCAAGTTCTACTGTTCATTCTTAAGTGCGGCAAAAGTAGGAATAGATAGGTGATGTTATAAAAGGTGGATAGAGGTCCAAGTCTAACCCACTACTAGGTATTCAAACTGCTGCTGCACCACCCCAGAATTAGTTAGCCTCAGTCAAAGAGTCTCAATCCTCACATTGAATACGAATACAAAACTAGACGTGCAGACAGTTTGAAGGATGTGTATGGCCAATGCTGGACGGGTAGGTGACATCTGGCAGGGATTTCAAAAAGTGGGAAACAATGAGTGGGCTGGGATAGATCTGGCGTGTGTGTGAAGCTAGAGGTCTTGTGATCCCATCAAGTGTGTTATTAAGAATTTTCAAGACTTTGTTCGTCTCTGGCGTCTATTTAAATCTATCTTATTTGAATTCATCCTAGTCGGGATGCCATCCTATTCAAATCCATCTCAAGTAGGAGGAGGAGTAAAACAATTTTCAGCTTCACTGATGTTGGGGTTTAGGAAATTGGTGGCTACGACTTTACTCACTACGAGAATGTGTCAATGGGATTAATGTTTGGAAGATATATGTATCCGTGTATATCTTGGATGTGTGATTTGTACCGTTGCACCACTACGATCTAAAGGCGATTTTAAGCTTGGTAGTTTTTACGAGTATAGTTATTACTTAACTGTAAAAGAGTAGAAGTTTATTGCTTCGTTCACCGTGGCTGTAATTTAATTATGGACTCTACAGAATCAGTCAGAGAGGTAGTGATTTGGGATCTCTTCTCTGACTGAGACATTGAGCTTTTATTGATGCTGCTGTAATTGTTGGTTGGTCTTTCGTTGGTTTTATTTCTAAACAGGAAGTCGGCGGAGAATAGAATAGAACCATTGGTTCATCTTGTGTGTAGTTTATGTCGAAGGTACTGTATTAAGTATCTAATGGAGCAGGAAGTTCGTTACATGTTTCGTTTTTAACTTAATTGATTGGATTTTTATTCTTTCTAATTTTATGGTTTTAAGGTGTGTTTTTGCCTGAAATACAGACACATGTTTGTCTAACAAGTTGTGAGGTCTAGGTGTCGTCTATCAAAACATGGAATGTGAGTGCGATGCTCTAAATCGGTTTTAAATTCAACGGTGGTTGCCATAGATTTTCGCCGCAGCTAATTCTAAGTACAGCGGAAGCACAATCTGTGCTCCTATATTGTGAGATCAGAGTCCAATGAGAACTGATGAATAAGGTTAACGAAACTCCGGTGTGGGTTGTATCAGCAACTTATAAGGGAATATGATTTTGTGAGTACAGCTCATAATATGGATATCAATGGGAGGCAGATTCATCAGTGCGTTTAGGCCAGAAAAACTTGAGTCTGGTGAAATCCAGTTTGGAGAGAATGGACTTGATAGAGGATTTCCGGTGTTCCAATCGTCAAGTAAGTCTAGGGTTACATGCGCTTTAAGCCACCGATCAGAAGTGGTCAGAAGTGCGTGAGTACTAGTCTTTGAAGATTTTTGGTATAAAAGCTAGTCCCACTCTTCGCCAGAGGTAAATATACCTCAGACAATCAATGAAGAATCTATTCGGATACATATGTTTCTGCGGGATAGTTAGAAAAATGCCATCGGCATCAGGCGAATTTAGCCCATCAAACCAGTGTACTTAAAAGCCACACTTATCGGTATAAAGAATTCCGGATATTAGTGAAAAGTGTAAGAAGCTGCTTGTAAACTAATTCTGATCTGAATTCTTGAAAAGTGAGTTTCGAGCATGACACTGAGAGTCTCCGTTTTGGACTTAGTATAAGTGCCATTAATTTTTTTTTCTATTGTCGCCATTGTCATTTCTTGTGTCTCCGAGGCCTTGTGCTCCCATTACAATCACGACATCTCTGTTGAGTACTAAGTTGAGATGGCTGCGGTGATTGTGTCCCTGACTCTATCATCTTTAATCGAATAGTTTGGCAGAGTATAGAATTGCATAATGGTTGAATGCTACCATGGGGTTCAAGGGGTTGGCTCTTCCTAGTTTTGCTAGTTTCGGAGGATTGGATACTGTATTCCCAGCATTTAGTTTCTCCTACTCCTAACACATCCAGTTTGCGCCGCATGAATTCTCGTTTTATAATTCTGAAAACCCTCTTCTGCGTTGTCAAAGGGGACCTTAACGTTATATAATTCAATCACTGTCCGTGATCCGTAGCCGTTTTTCATCGACCAAACATCTACCGCGAACGTTACCTTTTTAAAAAATCAAATGATTTACGATGTTTGTGGGTGATAAGGTCAAAAGCGAACCGATACTTATCCTATTTTATAGTTGGCGCAGAGGACTCGCTATTCACCCTCTACAAACCTTAGAATTTCAAAGAAATTTCCGGGAGACCAGAGATGAAGTTGTTGAAGTAAGACTTCTAAGTAGTAATGTAGGTGTTCTCTTTCAGTTTTAAGGGAATCAGCATTCATTACCCAATGCTACATCTCTGAAGGCCATAATTGTTTACCTCATTGAAAATTTCCTCCTTTCAGTATGGAAATACGATGAGAAAAAGTGTTTAAAAGATGTGATATCTTTTTTCGCTGTTCGTACGGTCTTTTCAAAATGAGTTGTATGACTCAAACTCAACTCAAGGCGTTAGGCATCTGGAAGCGGGCGGCAGGTAGGTAGATAACGAGAACTACATGAAAAAGGATCAACAAAACCACATCTGTCCCTGATTTCCGAAATATCTACTACAATACGGTCACAGTCCTTGTATGTTATAACCCAGAAAATTCTTTGTAATTCCTCAGAATCTTATTCTAAGACAAGAAAAATATCTTAACTGGAAAGAGTATTAAGAATGCTTTACTCACTTAAGGTGGCGCTGCAGTCCGGAATGGAACTAGGCCTCAACCAAATAGAGTCTAAAGCCAGCTGGCACCCAAACTTGGTTGAGATCCCATTCCACTTGCGTAAACCACCTTAATCACGGTCTTCGTCTACTGCGCTGTCTCGAAGACTCTTCGGAAAAGAGCATTAATGGTCCTCCATTCTATATGGCCCAACTATCAAACTCGTTGAACCTTTACTCCTCTGACTAAGTTTATGTCGCTGTACAGCCCGCACAGTTTATGATCGTATTTCCTCCTCCACCCAAATAATTTCCATCAAAGAGCACCCTCATACGTTTTCTATAAAGTCCATCCGCCTCTGCGCCATATGTAGGTTCACTTTTATTGTTCGAGAGAGGGCTTTGCTGGTTAAATGTCTTCTTACTTAGCCCCAAAGCCCAAAGAAGCAACGAGTGGCAGCAGTTATTCTTCGTTTGATCTTAGTGCTGGTGTTATTATTTGAATTAATAACCAAGCCTAGGCAGACAGAGTCCATAATTACCACAAATTTATATCTGTCGATGGTGATGTTCCATCCAAGGCGTCGGTGTTGGGTGTCCTTGTAAGCGAAGTTAAGAAGACTGATGCCTCTATAGTTGGCGCAGTTTAAAAGGTCTCCTTTCTTGAGTATCGAACAAACAATGCTTAGGTTCCATTCATTGGGCATACTTTCATCTGACCTTATTCTACAGATGAGTTGATGTATACTACTTATCAAGTCATCCCTGAAACTTTGAATAGCTAGGCCATCGCGCTGCAGCAGCTTTGTTGGACTTCAGCTTAGATGTGGTTATTTTTACTTCATCGAGATCGGGTGGATGAAATTGTTGGAGTACATCCTCCTGATGTATTTGGTTCGTCATCGCCATTATACAGTGGCGAAATGTTCCTTCCAAATCCTCAGCATCGACTGCGGTTGTACTACTATATTCCCCTGTTCGTCTCTACAGGCTTCGGTTCGGGGTTTGTGTCTGTCGCATGTTTCTTTTTAACTTTTGGTAGAACTTCCGAATCTCATTCCTGGAGTAGAACCTCTCAATTTCCTTAACCACGCATTTTTCATGCTCATTCTCTTTCCTCCTGAGAAGCCGGTGTTCGTAGAGCTCGTGAGTTTTATATGCATCTTGCTTGCATGTGCTTACCGGCACTCGCTGTTAAACCAAGGGTTTCGTTGTCGTGGCCCTCTCATCCTAGCTTTGCCTTAAAGTCACCGCGGACAGTTTTTTTGACATAGCTAAGGCATTGAGCGTAAGTTTGTCCATATTTTAAGCTTGTTGTTGCCTCGTAACTTAACTTCCCTTTCCATGTCTAGGCAGTTACCCCAGTTCCATTATAGATACCCTTAGCAGAAGGGTCTGTTAGACCGAAGCCAGTAACTGTGAGCGCTGTGGTTCATTAAGCGCTCCTTTCCCACTATCCCTTTTCAAATACTTTGACTTTATCTTGGAAACTCTTACCGGCCTCAGCTCCAAATATGACTGAGTAACACGGATAAAGTCTTATTTAGTTTGTCCCGGTGTTTTACTTCACCGTTCATTCCATCTGGATAATTAATCCGCTTTCCCGTCAATAATGCTGTTATTTTTGTGTTCTGGTCAGCAATTGCGCTTTTAAATTTGGCAAATCGAGTCTTAATGGGCATTGAATAGGGAAATAAGCACAATTGATGTGTAGAAACATTATCAACACTTGGTATCGGCAGGTTGACACCTCTTACTCTATTTCTATACATAGTACCCAACCAGAATGCTAAGAATGCAAGGCTTTGACAATTATAGTTGAGTTGTTACTTTTGAAACCGAAACTGTGCCGTCTTATAAAACATCGCTCAAATAGCGCGGTTTCCAATCGTTAAGGCTGGAATGTATGAGCAAAACACCTCAATTTTAACGAGCTCCATACAGCTAACATATTCTTAAAAACCCAAAGTTGAAAACCACTTTTTATAAATACAAAAATCATAACATAGCACTCACTAAACCAAAGTTTGGCAACCTTTTCTGTCACATTTGGAGCGAATGTCTCAAGAATCCTTCTACGGAAATTCAATTTGTTATTGATCTCGAATTTTTATGTTTCTCAATTTCCAACAAAGATCAAATTGGGATTCGGTAATAATTTCATTCTTAAAAAAAAAAAAAAAAAAACAACAACACAGTAAAAAGCCTTGACTTTGGGATAGATATCTCTGACGTTTGGAGGACCATCATAACCAGCGCTATCATCATAACCGATTTCCATTGAAAAAAGACACAAAAACCGATTAATTGCGAAACAATATTAATTCGTCGGAATTTTCGGAAAGATCCTTTGGTGAGGTCTTCCCAGCTTGAAGTGCCCGCTCTTGGCGAGAAACAATAAAAATGCCAAACCGAAGAGCACGAATCGATCGTTTCCCAGTCGGTGGTTCAAGACACAGACAAGGTAATCACATCTTGCTATCTGTGATATTCAGGTTTTTAACGGCTTGTCATTGTTCGTTATGTCACCACATTTGGATTGAACTCTGATTCCCTCCAGCTCCAGTATCTACTGGATAGATACGCAGAGCCTGTGGTCTGGTCTGGTCCTACGGATATTAACAAAACCTAAGCACGTCCACCATCCAAAGAAGGCAAACAATTTTGTTCGCATTTCTTTCTCTTATCTCTGCTGCAGTCAATATCGTATTGATAGAACGCATAAATAATATTAACAATAAAAATGTTAAAATGTGGTCAAGACCGGGGAAGAGCAGTGCAGGAAAAAACATTGAAATTCCATTTGACATCGATTATGGAAAAATATTCACCTTCTTGGATGATACAGTCGGATTGCGCTGGGGATGTTTTTACTCGTAGATACTTTTTGGCAACATTGGTGATGCATTATTTTGTTGGAAATTTTTTTTTTTCTGTTTTCCTGTTTCGTTGAATAAATTAATAAATTTTTAAATTTTATTGAAGAATTTTTACATCTTTTTCGGGTGCTTGTTTTGGAATACAAGTTGTTTAGCCATAAATAAGATACATTGTTAGAAGGGCTCTTCCTTTTTTTGTGGGAATATAAATTTAAATGGATGGTGGTGATAAAAAGAAAAGAAAAGATTACTACCCATGACTTTCAATGGTTGTTTTTATATATTTTTTTATTATTTGTGCGCCTGACAAAAGTTTGATAGAGTCGTTTCCTGTGATAGTGTCTTCCTGATTTGCATCTTTACTGTTTACTTCTGCTGTTTCTTTCAGAGTACACGGCATGTTGCCTTGATACTATTAAATACAGTCGCAGAGAAGACTAACAAAGCAAGACAACTATGTGCTATGGAACACCCGCAATTAACACAAAACTTAAATGGACTAAAGATTATGTATAAATAGATTTAAATCATAAACAACGACATCAAAAAAGAAGCTCTGGAGGCTGCTTTAGCTGAGTATCTAGATCTTCCATAGACTTTTGAAAACTCAATAAGCAAAGGGGTTGTAACAACCACTCGAAACAGTGAAGGCATCAGTTTTGGATCATTATAAAGTTAACTTGCACAAGGAGTCGTACATGGTGATATACTCGTACATAGTTTTTTGCTATTCAGCTGATCTTTGAACATAAAGGCTGGCATTCAAAGATCTCATCAAAGTTGAAGAAAAGACTAGAAGCCCGGATCTTCCTCTTTCGTAGATTCATTTCCAATCGGCTCACTCTATGTAGGGTGACCTAAAAAAAAATATAAAGCAACTTCGTTTTCTACAAATAATTTCATTGCACGATATTTTTGTATGAAAGTAGGCTTATGTAAGACCTAATAGTTTGTGTTTCTTATAAGAAGACAGCAACAGTGACAGTAATGTTGTTGTAGATCTTGTTTTGCAATATTTTGCCGGTTATCACTTCTACGGTTAAGTTAAGTCTCAACTTTTAGACAAAAACAAGCTTAACAAATTTGAAGAACTATTTTAATGAACCTAACTCATAATAATAGAATATACAGAGTAGCAGTTTCCTCCGTCTTCTATTACCTTTTTCTACCCTTTCCAACAGATTGCCTTATTTTTAAAGCATAACCATGACGGATCTGGTTCTCAAATTGTAAGCCTTTGCAATAAGTATGGTTCATTGGCCAAAGACCCCCAGTTATTCACTCCAAGACTATTGGAGCCCACTTCCACTTAGGAGGAACTGTGTTATCCCTCCGATCAAAGACTTTTCGGACTTTCATTCGCTCTACATACCATATTCCAGTTATCTGGGATAATCTGCGGTTCAGGTCATTGTATTCGCTGTTGTATTTCCTCTGGTAGAGCCCGTCAACACAAACAAAATCAAAGATCTTCTTGCATTCAAAATTGCTAACGTTCATGAGCCTGCGCAATGGAGCAGATATTGGATGAATAGGGTTTTATAGAACCTAGCCAAAGTAAGAAAAACTCCTCATAGTTGTAGCTATGTAGGTTGCTACTTAAGTTTTGAGAAAAACTAGTCAAAACAAGTTTTTAACATCGAAAATGGCTTTATTGTTTTTTAAAATGCTCTCCTTGGCGATAGATACTCTTTTGCATGCTTTTTGCATCTTTTGCAAATACTTTTTCCACTCTGAACCAAATAACTCCAAAATATGCATTTTAAACATGTCGACGCGTCAGAGGTGTGCTTTTTGAATGCCCAAAAAGAGACACTTGTTTGAGTCGACCTGGGAGAGCTGGGATTGGAGTGGTAGAGAATAATCCGTGTCCGGCGGTCACGTTTTTTTATTTTTCCGAAGGCATCTGGCAAACAAATAGTGGTGTACAATGCCGAATTGACCGTTATAGGTTGCTTTATTGGCACGGTGGTGATATGTCCGATATGTTTTCTCGTTGGATTTGGCTATTCCTGAAAGACCCATACAGTCAACTTCTATTTTGTTTCGGGCCCATATGCATAGATCCATGATTCATTGTTCACTGACGTCTTTTGAAGCAACCCGATCGAATTTCAACATTTCTACGAACCAATTGACACTACCGTTTTCGGGAGCGATTATCAAATTATGCGGTTTCTAATGCGAAGAAATCTTTTCAACGGCCAAATATTCATGCAATTTTAAATATAAACGAATGCAACTTTCGTCCAAGTATGGCTCAATTTCACGATAATTGACAAAATGATCTTGGAGTATCAGTTTCCGTACAGCATCGATGTTTTCTGGCACAACAACCGATTTTGGATGACCTTCACGAAGATAAAGACTGAATTTCACGAGGAAATTGTTTGACGTCTCTATAAAAGTCGCAAATAACACTCGCATGGCAAAACTTTCTGAGCACGTGCACCATTAAAAACGCCAAACTTTATGATGCTTATGTTAGATTTGACGAACCTATACCGGTATTGCCATACCTCAAAACTTAAAAAACAAGTATTTATTGTGATTTTCCGTACGTTTCGTCGACTAGGTGCAGTATATACATATGTTATGAATGTACGAGCATTAAACTTCGTTTTATACCTATTCGCCACTGGTTTGTGAATTTCACACAATTTTCTGAAACCCTTTTTTGACATCAGAGATTGTTGATCGATGAGATTGCTTTCGATCTTTAATGAGCAGTAAGCAAAACCTGAAGAGTTTGGCAGGAATTTCAATACTACACTTGGTTTTGCACAGTTCGTCTCTATTGATGCAGTCACATGAGATCTGAGACCTGCTCTAATGTGAATATTTTGTCAGTAAGCGACATGCCAGCGGTTTTAAATTTTTACCGAAAGCGACCAATCCGATTACTGGCAGATGGTGTTAGACGTTCACACAATCCGCAGACTATGTTTGGTACGCGATGTTAAAGAGAGTTAGTACTGCAGAGTTGGCACAATTCATAGGGTCTTATTTCTTGTGGGTAAACGTTTTTAAAGTTAAAATTATCAAGCCTTCTCTCGACAAAATCTGGAAAAGGAAGTGGTGTATGCTCTCTAAGAAGTCACCTCCTGTTGCTTTTTACTGTTCAGGTGTTATTCAATGACTCATTCTACTGAGGAAGTGAATTCCTAAATATTTTAACTCATAACTTCATCTAATCAGATTCAGTCCTTAGTATGCAACAATCTTTGCAAACGCTAAGTAGCTCTTCTATTGAAGCGTCAGAATTGCTACGCTTGATATACAGCATGGATGAAGCATATACTCGTATGATGGTGAATTCGCAGAGTTTCAGCTCTTCGTCATTTGAAGTTCGGACTGGGTGTCTCATGGAAATACGGAGACGCGATCATTAAAAGTTCTACCGGTTTTAATTTCTACCAAGTTTCTATTCAAACTCAAAGATAGTTGCGAATTCCCACCAAGCAGATCCACCTTATCTAAAGGCATAGCAGTTAGAATGGCATTGTAAATAAGCTTTGGAATTAGAAACGAATTATAAACATTTATAAGAATTAAGAATTAATAAAGAACTTATAAAATAATTAATTCTACCAAACAGATTTAATTTAACGAAGAATACTCGTTGCTCTTCAACAGCAGCTTGATTTTTGGAGCAAAAAGGAATTGGTGCGAACGTTGTGCTGTTTGGCATTCACGTATTCCCCATATGGAAATTTAATTTCCATTTTTAATAATCTATGCTCATCCATCCAATATATGTAGTACACCGCCAGTCAAAAGCATTTTTCGTTCAAGACAGCACGACAAGAACGGAGTATTGATAGCACCAGCAGCATATCGAAAGAAACGCAAAACACCGCTCCCCGCATGATGACGATAGTTTCTGCTATTTAAACGAGGGTCTGAGTACAATGAATCACATGATTTTGCACCATGCTACTCGGATATACCATATTTAAATTTAAACGAAATTCCGCTTAGCATGTGTGAAAAGATCTGCAAACTCAAACGCCATTCTGGTGCGAAACGTCTGGAAATTGAATGCTCTAGATAGAACCTCAGAGGATTAATATATATTTCAATGAGCACTACACAACCTCACATTATTTTCTTTTGTGTTTTCAATATTTTTTTTTATCAATTTTTTTCTTCCTAAACTTTGATCGAATTTTACTTTTTTTTGTTATTAAAACATTTTCCATTATAATTATAATTTCTAGGTTGTTGGCTCTTCTGGTTTGATCGAATTTGTGCCAACAAATGCCCACAGGCTTAGACAACAGCCATAGGGTCTCTCTAGTTGGTCGCACCAATAGTATTATTCAAAGTATTGCCCATCTGAAGCTATGACTTTTTCCCATCTTTCAGGCAATTTATGGATCCCATCCCAAAAGAACTGCGCCGACTTGGCAGCCAAGAATGAATCAAGCCAATTTTTGATATTCTGCTCTGATGTGAACCGTATTTCAGT
The DNA here is from genome assembly GCA_907269105.1 of Volucella inanis. Lineage (NCBI taxonomy): Eukaryota > Metazoa > Arthropoda > Insecta > Diptera > Syrphidae > Volucella > Volucella inanis. Next base: position 202,930,938 of record OU026153.1, on the reverse strand, counting down.
GAGGGCATTCTGCATCGACCGGAACAAATGGTACGCAGAACGGGCATGGTCTGGGCTATAAGGCGGGTGGGGTAAGACTTCCCATCCACTGTTTTTCCGAATAGTTCTTAACCGGTATAGCAACGTGGGGCCGAGAGTTGTCATGATGGAAAATTATTGTCTCGTGTCTGGTCGCATATTCCGGGCGTTTTTCGGCAACAGCTCTCTTCAAATGGATTAATTGTGTTCGATAGCGTTGTCCATTGATGGTTTCACCCGATTTTCGAAGCTCATAATACAGTACACCCATCTGATCCCACCAAATACAGAGCATACACCTTCGCGCCATGGATATTCGGCTTTGCCGTTAATTTGGCTGGTTGGCCAGGTTTCATATATGATTTTTTGCACTTGAGGTTGTCGTAATGGATCCATTTTTCATCACCAGTAACAATCCGATGCAAAAATGACTTCCTTTTGTGGAGTTCCAGCAGCATTTCGGACATGCAAAACTGCCTTTCGACGTCTCTCAGCTTGAGTTCATGTGGAACCCAATTTCCTCGCTTTTGAATATATCCAGCTGCTTTTAAACGTTTTGAAATGGCTGCTTGAGTGACACCCAAAGATTCTGCGAGCTCTTCTTGTATTTGACAACAATCTTCATAGAGTAATGCTTCCAGTTCTTCATCATCAAATTTTTTTGGCTGCCCAGGACGTTCATCGTCTTCCATGCCAAAATCACTACTTTTAAATCGTACAAATCACTTTTGGCACGTTCGCTCAGTTAGCGCATGTTCACCATAAACTTCCACCAAAATACGATGACTTTCGGCAGCATTTTTCTTCATATTAAAGCAATGAAGAAGAACTACCCGCAAAAACATTTTTTCAGGCACAAAGTTCGACATATTTTAGTGAAAAAGAAATTATTGTTGTTTACGCTTCAAATGAATGACATACACTGAAATGACGTACAAATGACAGTAGCTTTCCAATGCATGTTCCAATGGAATAATACAAGTTACACCATCTCTTATCAAACTGCACGAACTATAGATCCAATACATTAACGAGTTTCCGGCGTTAGTTCACCATACGAGGGCTGTTTGATGAATACCCGGATAAGAAATGATAAAGATAAAGATAAAGAAATATTTTTAGGTTTGGCAATTTATTTTTCAATACTAGGTGGAGTGAAAAGTAACTTCCTTGACTGCCAGAATGCGCTGCTACTGCAAAAAAGGTTATGGTGCATTGAAGTCCGTTCATATTTAGGCAGACATGCGGTACTGTCTTTAGTTTTGTTTTGACAGTGTTTGGCATCATGTTGAGTATGGACAAAAACGATTTTCGTTCTCTCATAAAACATTATTTTTTGAGAGGCAAAACGGCGAAGGAAACAAAGGAAAAGTTGGATAAATATTTTGGGGCTAATGCTCTGTCAGATTACACCGTCAAATATTGGTTTCGAGAGTTTCGTGGTGGCCGTAACTCCACTACCGATCAAGTACCGCGGCAGGCCCTCCAATGCGGTTAAAGAGGACAATGTCAAAAAAATACATGAAATGGTGTTGGCTGACCCGAAAGTGAAGGTGCGCAAGCTAGCAGATAACAGAAAGATTAGTACTGAGCACACACGCCATATTTTGGGCAATATTCTACATATAAAAAAGTTATCCTGCCGCTGGGTGCCGCTGGGTGCCGCGCATACTCACTCCTGACCAAAAACATGAACGCGAGAGCACTTCGAAAGAGTGTTTGAACTTGCTAATGCGGAATCGGGCGGACTTTTGGCGTCGATTGGTAACTGTTGAAAAACCAGAGAACAAAATGAGTGCCCGTCACGAGTGCTCCGAAGCGGCCGAGGGAGGATCTATGAGTCGGAAAGGTTATGGCGTCGGTTTTCTGGGATTGTCATTGCATACTCTTCGTGGACTACCTCGGAAATGAAAAACCATCAATTGCGAGTATTACTCTGCATTATTGGAAAAAAAAAATTTGTTTTTGCAAGACAATGCACCGGCGCACAAGATCATCGCAACCATGGCTAAAAACAATGACTTACGGCTCCAATTACTGCCGCATCCACCGTATTTGTCCGGTTTGGCTCCCTCGGACTATTATCTCTTTCCAAACCTCAAAAGATGGCTCATCAATAAAAAATTCAGCTCACGCCAGGAAATCATCGACGCCACGGAGGAGTATTTTGCAGACCTTCCGGAAAGTTACTTTTCGGACGGGATCAAGAAGTTGGAAAATCGCTGGAATAAGTGTATCAAACTAAAAGGGGACATTTAAAAAATAATTTTTTTCATTCCGAAGGAGGCAACTTTTCACCCTATCTAGTACAATCCCCTTTCAACCCGCTATGTACACCTTCCTCAATAGTGCTGCAAGTGTTTCAGTGACCGATATGACTTCCTCATTCGACTTGTACCTCTTTGAAGATTTGGGGAAAAAAAAAAAATCGCATCGTCCCATGACGCGGAAAGCTTTCTCATATCAAAAATCTCATTCAGGGTATGGCTAACACTTTCAGTTGATATGCCTGCTTTTTAGCGAACTCGCGAATTTTTACTCGGCGGTGCGCTAATACGAGATCATGGATTTTGTCCATGGCTTCCTCAGTGGTAACCGTTTTTGGGCCATCTGGGTGCGGTTCATCAAAAGCCGACTTGCGGCCATAGCCAAACTCTGCGAACCAATGGTAAACGGTTGTACGGGAAGCTGAATAAGTTCAACACACACCATCGAAATAAGGCTTGATTTCTCCACAGGTTTTACCACTCAAAAAGAAGAATTCAATCACGGAACGATACTGATCTTTTTTCATGGTCGCAAAAAACACTAACATGATGATGGTACACTCATTTTGGCTCAGTAGCGATACCTATATTCCAATGCGGGGACTCATCAAACAGTCCTTTTTCCTAATTTTGAGGCTTTTCCTAGCTGAGACATGTTTGTACGAGGTGAATTCAAAGAGGAAGGTTGCTTTTTAAATTTCTCAGGCAACGTACATTCGATCATCGATTTTTTTTTTTTTTTTTTTTTTGTGCTGGTATACATTTTAAGTACGTAGCATACTTCGTTTTTTTCACAGATGGGAAGATAGACGCGTGTAGTGTGCTCAATTAAATTAAATTTTCAATTTAATATAACAAATGGAGCAAAGAATTTGCATCAAATTTTGGCTTTCAAATGGAATCAAGTGCTCTAAAACACTTCAGATGTTGACAGTGGTATACGATAAGTCTGCTCTAAGTAAAAAGAAAATGTTAACAAGTGGTACAAGCACTTCCAAGATGACCGAGAAGATGCCAATAACGTCCCGGCACACAACAAAAGATGATACCGTCGAAGCTGTGAAGGAAATTGTTTTGGAAAATCGTCGAATTACCATAAGAGAAGTTGCTGAGGATATTGGCATATCGGTCGACTGGTATTCACGTAATTTTTTCGGATGTTTTGGACATGAGCCGTCGAAACAAAAGCCCAATCGTCCCAATAAAAGCACCCAGGAGAGCTAAGACCGTAAAAAGCAAGCATCGCTGGAAGAGCTGAAGGCTATACAAAAACATGTTTTTCTCATAAGCTTGGAGGATTGGAAAATGCGTTGGCAAAAGGGTATTTTACACACCTCGTATGCATTTCTTGCTGAGAAATCATTATATTATTTAAATAAATACAAACACATAGAGACATTGAGTCAATGCTTTTAGTTTATCTACAGGGCGAAGACAGCCAAAGTCTATTCTTTAAGAGGACCTATTTTACCAAAAAGATAATCCATACAATAGGGCTAATATTTTTACTTAGGTTCTCTGACCTCTTGTGGGGTATAGCCTTTGTATACCCGCACTTGCTAGAGCTCCCTTACAAGTCATCCCCTAATAATCGGGATTGCCTCTCGACTGTCATTATCCATTTAGCCTACAAGGGCCCTTTCATCCACTTGTTTGAGTAAGTGGATTTCATTGCATTGCGTACTCCACTATCACTTTCTCGTCCGTATTTTGCTGTCTATTGGTTCTTAGCGCGATATCGCGTGTATGATAGAGATATTGCAAAGTCATCTATGAACATGTGAAACACTGCAGCTTGCTTGTGACAGTGACAGTGTTGATCACTTTCCGGGTACAATACCATGATTTCCACATTTCATCGAAACAGTCTAAGTTTGATTTTTGTGCTGACAATATTACTTCTCTAGATTTAAGACAGCTTGCCAAATGCAGCCTTTACTTTGCCATATCTGCTGTCTACCTCAATTTTAGTAGCAAGTCTTCTAACACTATACTTCCTACTTGCTGTAAGGCAATTTTAAGTTGAGTGGTCTTGGCCGAATTTACTTAGAACTCTTTTTATTTTCGCTTCTGATTTTAACTTGTAGCTCATATGGTGCAGATCCAATATCTGGCTTTAGATAAGTCAAAAGTCATCTCTATAGTCAAAATATGATGAAATGATGTCATGGTCTTTCTCAGCCAAACGTTTCCTCCAGGCAGAAATGCCCGGATCACAATTCCTCTGACACATTTGCCGTTGTGTAGGTAGGTAGCCTCTAAAATAGGAACTACATAGTTTTTTTTTTGGTACACCTCTTCTCTACAGGGTACGCCATATAGCAATCCGATTTAATCTGTCGATCTCATTCTCAAAATCGATGAATAACAAATGTAGCGGAGATATATACTAGACACATTCTCGGTAGATGTAGGAGGATCCAGGCTGAAATCCTGCTTGGGTATTAGTTTAGTGATAACCAGAAGACCGCATATATCTTTTCAGTTGCCATATTGCGTCAATTTTCCCTTCTTGACCATCTTAATAATCATGCCTCTCTTCCAATCTTTGGGGAAAGGCTATAATTTTTCATGCCTTCTTAGTCACTGACTGGATTTTCGCCGAAGTGTTGTGCGCAGCTTTTGGGGGTTTTACCGGGATGTCTTCTATGGTCACTGTTTTGTGCCGTTACTGCTTTGGCAGGGTTGGGGATAGGTGTGAAACGAGTATTTGTTGCTGTGCTCGCATACCCTTAGCTCACCTGATCTTGCCTAAGCGGTTGGTTACCCTACTGTACTCGACGTCTAGTCATTTTAATGCAATAGATATACTACATATACAATAGTTGGAAATATTTGCTGCTATTTCATTCTTGGTGACTAGTACTTAGATGTAGTTACGCTTATCTCATCTTACACTGTACTGCACTTCGTTTTCTCTTCATTCAGTACTGGACTTGAAGTTCGGGGCCAGTGCCATTTGTATTTTGAATTCAATACGTTTATCGGTCCATATCCAGGTGTCTACTTCAGCTATGTACTTAATCTTTTTTTATTTTCTACTAACGGCGGTATCTGCCTCAGACCTAAAAACACTTTCATGAAGTTTCAGTGATCGTCCATAGTATTAGGAGAGATTCTATTGCTTTTTTTTTGCATTTGTGACAAGGTGCGCGTATTATCTGTGGGTGCACTTTGGGAATCCCGGATTCTTGCGGTGTTATACGTGGGTGTTCTTAGGAAATTGGATCGGTTGCTATTAATCGATGCAGTACCCAAACGTATACTTTAGATGGCCGACCCTCTTTACTTCGATGTCAGCTCTACATTTGTTATGAATTCAGACAATCTTTCCAAGAAGTGCAATCTAATGTTGTTGGCCTCCAAAAGGACACCCCTACCGCGTGTAAGATCAGTTTTGAAGCCATTCGTGAAGACTTCATTCCTTTTTTGACTCAAACTCTTGCCGATACCATCCCTGAGCACAACTAAAACATCGTTTAATTGATACAAAAAAGGACTCAACTTTGGCACATAGTAAATCCCATCATTTTCGCCGATATTTCTACTCCAAGTTGCCTCCCATCGAAATATATCTAGCAGATATGAATGCATGACAAAGATGTTTTAAACTGCAAATTAGTAGCATTTTCCATTTGCAATGTAGTAAATCCACTCCAAGTTATTTCCTGCGTATCTGGATTTAGATTGCACTACTCTCTTCGTTGCGAACTTGTTGTCTAATTCTTATGTTTGGCATTGCCAACAAGAACACTTTTTTAGGTCGTACATAATTCATTTCCCTTCCAAGACTCACAAAAATTTGAATATCAGTGTGAGCCTTAACGATACGTGACATATATTTCAAGAAGATCTTTTCCTACATCGTCGACGGTGTTGTTTTCATCGTCAAAGTTTTACTAAGTCGAGAACCCCTTAACAATTCTGTAAAAACTCTATCAAATGTTGTTTAAGGCACCTACCACACGTTTACCTCTCTTCTGTTCACTGATATGCAACATTTACAAAACTTATTAAACTATCGGGTATATGACCCCAAAAAAGCCTCGCTAAACCACTTTCGTAAACGCCAGTCATCTTACATAACCTAGATGCTACCATCTGTATTTTTATTTATATGTAACCACTTAACCAATTAAATACGGATACGAATATTCAGGTACGACTAAATCAGCCCACTTTTTATGCTAACCACAAACTCATAACCCGTTCCATGATACGAGAAGACAACTTGTCCACCAGCTGACTCTGACTCTGTCCAAAAATTGCTGAAAATTAAATCGTAAATTCATTAAACACATGAATGTAAGGCGTTCATTTCTTTAGAGAAAAACAAAAAACTATCCAAAATTATGCAGATGACCAGACAGGTATCTATAGATACTTGTCTGTAGCCGATGTTTTGTTTTGTATAAATTTGAACGCATGCGTAACATTGTCATGAGTAGGCGTGAGTGATTTATTAGTTTACTTCCCTATGAATCGTTTGTAAGCCTTGGCAATAAATCACACAAATTTACAAACATACAAAGAGCGGGATAACCGCTGATTGTTAGACTAAAAGATAAAATCTATCTAGACCTATGGTTTGATTTAATTGAAAGTTAATAATACTATTGTAATTGGCGGCGGTTAATTTTGCAATTTCCTTTTTTTTTTTTGCTGAGATAGATTACCAAATTTTATGTGTGATGGGTTGAAGTTGAACCTCCTTGTTCCAATTTATTGTGACGGCTTATCGATGAATATAAAGTATGTTTGGTAGAAGTTAACAACCTTTTGGATCTTTTTTAGAATTATTCGACTGATGTGTTTGTTGTGACATCAGCAACACTGTAGAATGGTTTGGTTAAGGTTAAGTTATGGGTCAATGACGGAATAAATTTAAAATGCCCTTGATTTAAAGAAATCTTAAGATGAACGTAAGAAAAATCCACATCTAAATGGATGAGACCCTGACCCTGTTAGTTCATCACTTGGTCTTCGGCTGAACTAAAAACTTATAAGCAGCTCACCTAAGACTGATTTCGAGGAAAACTGGACGCAGAAAAATTATCAAAAACTTAATCGGATTTCAAGAATTCCCTCTTATAAAAACTTTTGCGAAAAAGTCAAAACAGTCGATAAAACTAGCGGCTTGTTCAAAGTTCTCAAGGGCAGCGAGGCGAGAAACACTCACAAGATCTGATGGCATCTGTACTAAATCGAAGGCAAAAATTCTTCTAATCAGAATCATCTCACAACCAGCCCCTAATACTGAGCTGAGTACTCGTCGAAGCTGGTGTCTGTCTCAGAGATCAGGCCGTCAAAAACACTGTTCGCATGATAGCCTCAAGTCGCCTGGCACCAATAGTATTTACTTAGTTGTAATACTTAAAGTTATATATCAATTACTTTCAACTATACAAAGGGTATAGCCTTTATGCCGAAAATCTAAAAATCTGATTTCCTTCCTATGGAATACTATAGAATGATTTGTTGAATCCAAAATTGCCTTCCTAATGAATTTGTTGTCCAAGATGTCTACCAAAGCAGAATATACTGTGATACTTCGCTTCAGAACTCGACAAGAAGGAGTTGCGGCAAAATACTATATTTGCAACATTGATGATGCTTTCGACAATGCAACTTTTAACAGCATTTGAAATTCTGCCAGACACCATGGTGTAGACGAATCACTTGATTGCGAATCACGATCACTATGACGAGATCGAACGGGGTTTGTCCACACAAGACGCAGTGTTCTCTACTATTTTGAATGCTCTAACGTCTACAAACAACAGCTGTACTCTCCGTTGAGCAATATCTAGACATATGCACTGCAAAACTGGAGTTATTCTCTTTACGAGGATGAGAACGCTGACTCGTCTTACTCATTAATTGCTTACAGGCAAAACAATTCTTTTTTTTTCCAAATCTAAGTATTTGAGGATCATCTTGGCTAAAAAACTTAATATGTCTCCTTGAAAACCTGTAAGGCGCTGTCGGCTTCCTTCACTGATAGCTCCAAAAACCAATCTATTGAACAATGCGGAACTGATGTCTTTTTGGAGGATGAAAACGTCTTCCTGTCTTCCAAGCAAAGATATACGCACTCCTGATGGTAATAAACTGTATTGTGAAGAACGGTAGAAAGGGAGAAGTATATGTATATGTTGCGGCAGTCAGGTTGAGTTTAAGGCCTGGCTAAACTCTCTCATCGTTTCCAAACTAGTTCGGCTTACAAGACATCTCTTACAGCAGTTGGAAAGGTTACAATGGGATCACGCGAAATGAGGCCTTCGAGGAACTTATAAACGCGAATCTACCTTTGGACCTTCAAAGTCATAACGTGGTGGCTGCTGGTATTGTAAGCACTTTTTAAAGCATTTATCCATCTTTATACAAAAGACTGAGGAATTTCAGTGGAAGAAGATAGAAGAAATACAATGGAGTATCCAAGAGTCAGACAGAAAGTAAAAACAGGTGATTCATAATTGAACTGCGATCGGAAATACGAACGCAGATATCTCAATCCTAAAACTAGTCAGGAGTTATGCGTTAAATATTTATTAAAGACCAAATAAATAAGGATACACTGTTACGTAGAATCTGCTTGAGACATTTTCTCGCCTTTGTTCGAGTTAACTATATTGAAAGCAATGACTTTGTGCTTATTTTGGTGTGCCTTAGGGCTCTTTGCTGTTGCCTTAACTTTTTTTGCTTAAACAAATATATCTTGAGTGTATATTGAAAACAAAGTTTTATGAAGCTATACAAGTATAGTCCTTTTGTGTAGGACTAACGTGGGAAAATGCCTTTTCAGAAAAAGCGAAGATATAGTTTTTAGGCCAACAGATTTGTGTTTGTTAAGATCTTCATGTTCTCAGCCTACAATACGAATGAAAAAGCACAGTATTTCCATTTAATATGTGAAACCTGTAAATCTACGCAAAGACATGACACTATGTTCAGAGTCATCAGTTGTACTCGGCAGTTATGCAAAGCAGAAGCAACTGCTTTCTCCTTTTCTTCGCCTCGGCGGCTTCTATGGAAATCTTTATAAGAATCACCTTTTCTTCAAGAATGTGTTCCTATTTAGCAGTACACAATTAGGGTTGCAGCCTAAACATGCGTTGATCTTGCGAAATTGAGATCTTTTTGAAGTTGCGCTTATGTAGCACATCGATGGGTATATCATTTCTAGTTATCCCATGACTGGGCAGTTCATCATCCTTCACTGAAGAGCCTAAGAAATGTTTCTGTATCGTGGTTTTGTTGCCGGTCAAGACCTCACTTTAATCCAGAATAGATCATTCTGCTTCTCACTGATTCCAAGATCACTGAGGAAGTCGGCGATCTTTTCGGTCTAAACATCCTTGCTCAATGCCAAAAAAGGTTATATCCAATACTTCATTTAAGGTGTATCCACAATAGTGTTGGATAAACTTAGGCCCCAACAAATAGATCTGTACATGTATCGTGGTATTGCGATAGCCACTCGATCTTCTAAGCTTTATGGTTTTTTTGTTTCGCTGCAACGTCATTTAGCCTGCTAAGTGTTGTTCGGTGAACGCGTTCAAGCATAGAAGCTTGAATAAGCAATCTTTGGTAAAATGAAGCGTGAAGGTATCACATAGGAGATATCGGAGGCATAATTCAAGACTTCTTCCCTCCGTTTTTTTTTTTACGAAAAATCCGCTTCCAAATAGGCGCTGTTTCTCCTTTACTCGTATCTACGAGAACATATCATAGACGTTGTGTCTCTGGTTTTTAGGGCTTTTTTTCAAACTTCTAACATTGTTTTACAAGCAACTCCACATAGGAGTAGATTAAGCAATATTTTAAGAGATTTGAGAACACGATACCGTCCTTTTACGTCGATTAATTTGGTTAGAAAATAATTAGGTTAGAAAAAGACAGTCGATGCATTGATTTTTTAAAATTTACCAAATTGGCTCTCTGCAGTGGGGCGTGATTCTAATGTCATGAATGTGAGACCTATGAATAAGTTTGCTCGTATTATTAGTGTATGCTTTTGATGTCTTTCTGCAACACGTATCATCAGATATGATGCACAAAGCACGACTTCAACTCAATTTCGTATACGAAGACGTTGCTCCAGATCTCGTCAACAAAAGGCATTTCTCCTATCCAATAGATTTTCAACTGCCATGACCTATCCACCCGTCTTTGGCAATCACTCCAGAAGTCCAAGAGTAAATTTTTATTGGAAAAAATTCCGAAGAAAACACCCTCGCTACCATATACGTCTTAAGAGCTACATATGACCAACAGTCACGAAAACGGTCAAATATTTCACCTTTTAGCCATCATCACCATCATCACCATCATCTTAATCAACATCGTCAACATCAGCATACAATTGGTTGTCCAATGCACATTAACGTACCTAAAGCCCAGTCCCTTGGGTAAGTTTTAGATTTTTTTTTTTTTTCTTTTCTTTTCTTTTACGGTCAAGCGTGCAGGTTACATAAACCGTTTTACCATCGCACAAATCCAGCTAAGTTCCCAAGCGCGTGCATACTGCACATTTCTTTCAATCCATTTTTGAAGGAAACATTTTTCTTCTGCTGTGACCAGGACTACGGATTGAATCTATTCCACGACGACCGGACCTTTTAAATCACTACGCGCACTCACTCACTCAGCACGCCGGCCGGCCAGTTGAGCATATCGACTTCAGCTTCGAATGCCTATCCAAACCAAACCAAACCGAATCGAATCGTATCTGCACAATAGTGGTAGAGGCTCCCGCATAAAAAGGTGCAGATGTTAAAGCCCCCAAAGACCGTCGACCGAAGGTACAGAGACCTGAATAGAGATACAGATGCAGAGAAGAACAAAAAAATAAAAATAAAAAAAATTTTTAAAAAATACGAGTCCAACGATATGGTCATAGAAGATACTCGTCGTAGATACTTTTTCTTCCTTATTATGCCATCAGCGCAGCAGGGCTTCTTTTTAAGAGGAAAGGAGCAACGTCTAGAGCCTCACTTCTCAATGTCGATACGATCGAAGAGATTCGTGATTTCTAAGTTTTCAAAAGCGCGCGGATATTGTGGCATCGACAGACGGTCACAAATCCTCAGACCATCTGCAATGGTCTATAGAATCTATGACTAGACCTAAACTCAGGCCTAGCCCAGAGTAGAATAGTGAGATCGGCATGGCTTCTAAAGTGCAGTTGATTGCCCACCGAAGCACCTATAATTAGGAAGTTGCATGAAATTTTGCGTGGTATAATGGCTGGAATGATAGATCATCGTGTTGCAGACTGTGCTGGGTATGCTGCATCATCATCATCATGATCTTCGTAGTCATGGGTGCAAAGGTGGTGCAATCATTAAGATACCGATTGGAGGATCTCTTCCAAAGTGGTGATGGTGCTGGAATACTGTTTTGTTTTGTTTTTTTTTTTTTTGGGTGGTACCGAAACGATGAATAGACTGAGATACAATCATCCAAAGAGGTCAGTCCTCTATGAATACGAAGGCATTCGGCATAAACGGAAGGCTCAATGCACTCAATTATTGAGTGTTTCGGCAGATGATATCTTCTTGAGATGCAATTGTAAATTGCTCTCCACCGGTATCGGTCGCAATCTACTGTTTTATTGAACCGAATCAGGCACAATTATTGTTGATATACCCTTAATGCGGTGGTACATAGCTAGTCCAAGTTTGGTCAGTCTATCTATGCTTGGTCGTTTCCAATTAAAATCATTCTCATAGTCGACTGGGAGTCAATTCATGGTTCAATTTCTACCCAACTCAAGGACAATTAGCCTAGTTTTGTTCATTTGTTTGCGCAGCGGTTTACCAGTTTATCCGTGTACTGATCTTATTGTGTATTCTGATGAAATAATTACGAAAGAGATGTATCTGTATTCTCTGGTCGTTGAACTTGGATTTCATAATTATTAAAAAGAGAGAGAAGACTCCAACAAAGTGACGTCATAGGCGTTTTAAGTTTGATAGAATCTAGAATTATAACCTCAGGAAAGAATATCTCATTGGTTAACCTCTTAGGCCAAAGATATCCAGCAGCTCATGCCAATGAGAAAGTGAAAGATTCCCTTATGGGTTAAGATGGATTTTGATTGATTCAATGGAATGATGTGAAGTTTAATTAGCCGCATATACAAATCGCCAGATAATTTGACGGTCATTGTTATCTCTCTAATGATTGGTGGTATTCAAAAGGTTCTTTCAAGATCTATTCGGAATATGACAGAAACACAATATGTGGCCAAATGTTCTAGATTTCATATCAATAACGATAGATACCACCTACTGATGTGAAAAGTTTGTTGATGGCATTAAATTGATTTTTGAGATATTTTTGCTGATAGATCAAGCTCAAAACAAATTAAATTTTCTAGCACACAGTATTGATCTACATGATTTATGGCCTCAAATTACGATCGCGGTTGGGACCAAACGCATGTCAATACAGGCGGGTTATATATTTGAAAGAAGACAGCTTAGGAACATATCAGAAGTCGTTATTATTTACGAAAAAAAATTAATTTTAAGGCTTCAAACTATCACTCACGTTTCCTTGAACCTGCTATGCTCTCGCTGAATTCTCGGGAAACGTTGATTATTTTTGGAATGGATGCCGAAGACCCTCTTACAGCAGGAATTTTCTGGGCGATTTATGTTAACATACAGTGTCTTGTCTTCCAGCATATGTTCGTGTTAATATGTGGCAAACAGTCAATTACAAATTTCTAAGTAATTAATGTGTAAAAAGTCAGTAGCTTAGCATGGGATCTTTCTAGAGGACATTTCTAGAGCGCTTCTACCTAAAAATGCACCATCAGCTAATACTTTTAAGAATCTTTGCGAACATTTTGTATTCGAACAATATGTTTCTTAATTAAATGGCGCTATTGTTTAATAAATACATATCTGGGACGTATTATTCATGTAAATCTGTTCAGTCTTGCTTCCTAGATTGCTTCGTCTTCCTGATTCCGAGTTGTCGAAGTACATTTGATTTCAAACGTCTGATGTGCAGATTTTATACAAAGTCAGTGTCGTCTGGTCTTGTGCAATTTTTAGGAAAATTGCCTTTAATTGTATATGACGAGCTGGTTTAGAATTATAGAGTTATCTCTCATAGCGAATTCGAAGTCACTCCACACTGAAGCAGTACTATTCATTTGATGAACATAACTCGCCTTCTAATCCGATGAATTATTACACCTCTAACAAGGTTAATGTAGCTGTATAGTCTATGTATATAGCTCATTGTTGCATCTTTTTTCCCAAATTGCAGAAAAATGCAGAAGGAACCAAATATCACTTAACAACTTTTAGAACTCTAGAAGACAATGTTGTTTTCATGGGGTGCTGTCCGATCATTGACAGTTGGTGTTCGATACCCAATGGACAGAATATACCTTGTTTTCTTCTAAGCCCATCTTCGCTGCTTCTGCTTCAATAGCTCCCAATGAACGCCATCTGTTTTCTTCTTATAATATCACTATTGTCAAGGTGTCATGATAGCACGTTATTATATCAAAAACTTTTTTGACACCGGGCGGCGACCATTGTCATCATTCACTGACGGACGAGTTTGGAAGAGGTACCATAAGACCTCGATGGTTAATGTAGCTGTATAGTCTATGTATATAGCTCATTGTTGCATCTTTTTTCCCAAATTGCAGAAAAATGCAGAAGGAACCAAATATCACTTAACAACTTTTAGAACTCTAGAAGACAATGTTGTTTTCATGGGGTGCTGTCCGATCATTGACAGTTGGTGTTCGATACCCAATGGACAGAATATACCTTGTTTTCTTCTAAGCCCATCTTCGCTGCTTCTGCTTCAATAGCTCCCAATGAACGCCATCTGTTTTCTTCTTATAATATCACTATTGTCAAGGTGTCATGATAGCACGTTATTATATCAAAAACTTTTTTGACACCGGGCGGCGACCATTGTCATCATTCACTGACGGACGAGTTTGGAAGAGGTACCATAAGACCTTTCTACTTAAAGTTTACGAGCAGTTCTCGTCCTTCTTTGTAGCACACCTTGTAAAAATCTTGGTCCGCTCCGTATGGTTGTGAGATCTCCATTGCGGTTGTAAATTGATTCTTAGGACATGAGATGCGGCTTCTCTGATGGCCTGCTGACAATGTATTCACTAGTCTTTTGTACCTAATGCTTCAACGAAGATTTTGGCACCAGAAAAGTTCGACGTAATATTTCGTTATTGTTCGTCGTTTTTCATCTAATACGAATGTCAACATTTATTCAACAACAAGAATAGACTTACATTTTTATCCAAGACTGTCGCTTCACAACTTATAGTGTATTACGAGCTGGTACAGTCAAATTAACGACACAGCCGTAAACCTGGTGGGCCAGATCCTTAGAAAATTGCCATTGGCTCGCTGAAAACTTTCGAAATCCTGCAAGATGCTTTACAAGGGTCAAAGTTTTAAAAGTTAAAATGTGATTTGCTCCATCCGCCTCGTAGGTCGTCTTTGACTGCACCTTGGAAATTCCGACGACGAAGCGTCCACATTAATTTGTTTGTATTATCCGTGGGCTTTAAAATTTACTCAGGTACACAGGCTCGAGTTATCTTAAGAGACAATTCGCTGTTGAATTGTCCGGGGTGAACCTAGAGTTTAACCAACAAGCGTCTCCAGCCAGGCAGATAGCTCCAGTTAGCTAGCCTCCAGTTTCGCATGCCAAGTAGGCTGAGGTCCTCTTCAACTTCCATGCGCCACCTGAGTCGCGGTTTTCCTCTTTTGCATCGTCTCTCAAGGGCGGATTGTAAGGTTTTTCGGATCAGAGCATTAGTTTTCATCCGTTCTATATGACCCAGCCACCTCAGTCGTTGGACTTTCACTTTTCTTCCATTTGCCATTTTATCTCCTCCTTGACTTACCGTCTATGTAGACGATACCGAAAATCACCCAAAAGACTTTTCCTCTCAAAATATCTGCAAGCACTCAGTCAATTGCCTTCTTAGCCCAAAGAAAAAACGATCGGAAAGAGTTGTTTTTCGTTCGATTTAAGCGCTAGCGTCGGAACTCAATGTAAACAAAGTCCTTAACTACTTCAAAGTTATATCTGTCGAGGGTGACGTTCTGTCCCAGACAACGGTTTTGGGTGTCCTATCTTGTTGACAGCATAATCTTGGTCTTGAGCTCGTCGACCGTTAAAAACATATCGAAACTGACATCACGCTATTTCTTCTGATTATGTCAATATCATCGGCGTCTTTTGCAAGATTGTGCCTCTTGTATTGGCGAGTGGGTTTTGTTATAGAAATCACGTGACAGCGCATTGCATTGCCTAAATCCTTTTTTGACATCAAAGGTATCGGTGAGTTCTTTTCTGACCTTAATGGAGCAGCGTGAATTCTTCAACACTCTGCATAAACGGACGAGTTTAGCAGGCATGCCAAAACTTGACATTGCTCTTTATAGATCCTGTCTTACGCAATCTTAAAATCGATGAATAGGTTGTGTGTATCAATTTGGAGCTCATGGGTTTTTTCCAAGATCTGCCATACTGTGAATATTTCGTCAGTGGTTGACACAATACAACACACAATTCTAAATAGGATCTTATAGGTGATATAAGGAAGACTGATCTAACAGTATCCTTTCTTAAGAATCGCACAAATAATGCTGAGGTTTTATTTATCGGGGATACTTTCGGCCGACCATATTTTACTAAAGACTTGGTGTATGCTTCTTACCAAGTCATCGCCTGCCGCTTTGAAGAGCCTGGCAGTCAGGCAATCTACTCCACCAGCTTTATTGGACTTAAGTTCAAATATGGCTATCTTCACTTTATCCAGATCAGGTGAAAGGAATTATTGGTCTACATCGTCCAGGTTGAAAGGTTCATTTTGCCTCACAGCTGTATTTAGTTCGTCATCGGCATTATACAGTCTACAGAAACACTCTTCCCTCAGCATCGACCACGACTCTTTTACTATGTTGTCTTTCTAGTCTCCATAGGCTTCAGTTCGGGGTTTCTGTCCGTGAAATTTTTTTATACTTTTTGGTATAACCTGCGAATCTCATTCCTTGTGAAGCATCTCTCAATATTCCCACCGTGCGCTTCTCATACTCCTTCTTTTTCCTCCTGATAAGCCGGTGCTCGTCTCCCCTCTTCTGCTCGTAGAGCTCGGGAGCAGATCTAGTTCTTCTATGCTATTATTCTAGTTTATATGCATCTTGCTTAGCTGCATGTACTTACCGTCACTCGTCGTCAAACCGGGAGTTTGATTATGGTGGCCCAGTGAAACCCAGCACATCAGAGGCGACATCTCTGATGTTAATGGAGTCTCGAATGGAAAAGGATCTGACGATCTCATGCGATTGTAGCCGTCTGACATCGCACTTTCAGACAGTATTACCTTGCCTTTGTGATCTTTGAGATATCCGCATCCGTATCTTGACTATAACAAGGCAGTAGTACGTGTTGATGCTAGAGAAGTGCTTTGCGTCGATAGCAATGTGATCAGTCTAATTGACGGTTGATTGATCAGGAGTTCTTCAAGTCCTCTTGTAAATATCGAGATGTGGGAGCCGCGTGATAGCTACGACAACTTTTTGATTGTTGTACCACAAAGTCGATTAGCTTGAATCCGATATCGGAGGTTGTGCTGTTCAAGCTATGTCTTCCAACAGTACTACCAAATATACCCATTCTTCTTAGCTTTGCATTAAAATCAATTTTAGTGTCATAGGTAGGGCACTGCTCGTAGGTCTTGTCAAAAAGCTCGCAGAAGCTACCTTTAGTGTCGTTATCTTTCTGCTCTGTGGGGACATTTTCGAATATAAAGCTTATCTTTGAAAATTTGGCCTTAATACGAATTTTTATGAGGCACTCATTCAGATGCCGGAAACTCAAGACTTTTTGCTTCAGTCTGTTTTAACAACAAATCCGCATTCGAATAGGCGCTGCTTTTGTAGTCATCAACAGTCGCCGTAATAGGTGTGATAGTTTCTCATCCTCTTTTTTTTTTTTGGTCTATCCCATCACATTTTTGGATGCCGGGAACATCTTCTTTACAGTAATCCGGGGCTGGCGGAGAGTTGTTCGGCTGCATGTGGCGTATTATGCGACTTAACATTCCGCGTGCAGATACGAATTTCGTTGTCCTTGTTTTATTTGCAGGGATTGTCAACAGTATATTCGTCTGTTATAAGTTCGTAACTTATGTTTCTTTTCCATGGCCAGACAGTTACACCGTTTGTCTATAAAGTGCTCCCACCTGCCACCATCTCTTTTCCAAGGCCCTGACTTACGCTCGGAAATTAACGGGACCATTACTAAAGCGAAAAACATTTTTCTCGAAGCACTCTAGAGCATTTTGGTAAGCTTTTGTCAGTGGTCAAGCGTCTATGCCATCGAACAGGCTTGGGGTGACCAGGGTCACTAAGACCTCTTCAAGTGGCCTTAGGTCTCGTCGAGAAATCCTAAGCATTTGATTATCCAATATCCCAGACAATGCCGGCGGTGTCAAGGTTACATATAAGGTCCCCTTCATTGACATCTGTAAGTTCCACCACCTCCACCGGTGATGGTTTCGTTTTTGATCAACAGACTCATCATCGAATATCCGGTTTTTGACAGTCAGTGGTCGCAATTTCCTGATTGTCCCTTTCCTCCCTGTTCGGTCTTTATTTGGTTTGGTTCATTGCTGAGGCTGTTGGACGCCTAAACTTATCAGCCTTCCAATATCAATCGCTTTGTTGTTAATCATTTTTCTTATAATAAAGACTGACTGGCTTCTACGTGGTGAGCTTTTTTTACTGTTTATTAGGTTTCGAACACTTTTGAAGAAGGTCTCGTTGATTTTTGTAGGAGCTATGTAGCTGATACTCACCGATATGGACAATTCGACTGAAGAAGAGCTAAGGTTTGGCAACCACGATCCAGTAATTGTCCTGTGCAATCATCGTATTACCTTATCTGTTCATCTCGCACCGGACCAACCCGGAGAGAACTGCGCTCCAATGATAGCATTTCCCATCTGGAATATTTTTCCTCAAATAGAATTCTTTAAATTTGACAATAGCTTTACAAGTCCCCACCTTGAAAATTCAACTAACAGCACCCAAAAGTGCATCAACAGCAACAACAAATACTCGTACACTAGTTCCATAAATTAAATTATAAGATTGACTGTATCACAGGCCGCTAAAGTCAAAACCTAAGCTGTATGCTTGTTAAACAAATAGTTGCGCTGGCGCTACTAATTTTTGTTAAAGCAATTTTTAAGCGATTTTAAGTGACTCATTTTCCAAATAAATTTACACGACAGTAATTTACGCAGGCGCCAGTTTTGTGTTACCCCTTCCTCAGAATCCGTATGGTGGCATAGAAATTTAATAGTAAGCCGCCTCATATACCTTTTAGGTCTCTTAAGACTCTTACAAATGTCTGAGTCTTACATATGCCTTTATGGCTCTAATGCAATGTGTCGCTATCTTGTGGCATTTCAACCACAATCCATTGTGTCAGTATAGTCATATCTTGCAGTGTAGCTTTATTGTCAAGCCGAACAGCAAGTATCTCCCGCGGGGTTTGATCGTAATAATTCTTGCGTGGAACAGCAAGCAATAGGCTTTGCCCCTTTAGAATTGTTTCTTCGGCAAATGTGGGACCATTACTTTCCGCTCACCCGGTATGCTAAATTATGATCTCGTTTGCATGTTCTACTATGTACGAGTATATCTCAAAGATACACGTACATGTATTTGTATCTGTACAATTTTCACACCTCATTTTCGCTTGATTCTAGACATGACTCTCGACACCGCCGTCGTAGTCGTTGCACTGCTGGCATTTAGACTTTAATCCGCGTAGCTGCTTCAATCAAGAAGAGCCTTTGATTGTGCGCCTCCACCGAGTTGATTGGGTTCATCGTGCAAAAGTGAGTGGCCAGCGACTGACGCTGCAGCCGCCACTGGTGGGTTAATCTCGCGTAATCGCGTAAAACGTGCCTCTCAACAGCGCAAATTGATTAAATGCAAATTTTCTTTTAATTAAATTGGAATTAATTTTCCCATTGCATAAGGACTACGAATACAAGTACGAGTATCTTAGACGCTATACTTTTATCTATTTATTATTCAAGTGGGGAATAGAAGGTCGTTTGGATAGAGAACGGTGATAGTTGAAACTGTTGGGCTACCTTAATCACTGAGGCGTTTCTAAGGCCCCCCATTCTGGGATCTGACAATCTTACAATGATGATCGAGAGTTGTCAGTTTAGTGAGATCAAGACTCAAGTCGGTACGCATCTGGAATGGCATTTGTCTGGAAAAATACAGATTTGCATTTAGCGTGATGAGAATCGTGCGAAACGTGGAATTGGCTGTGGCGATTATGACGACTTTGCCGACATTCGACGCGACTATGAGGGGAGATTATGGGTAAAACTAAGGAAAAAAAAACTATTTTTCTTATGAAAATGATTTGGAGGTGTCAGGTGTCAAATTGTGTCTTCTGATGAGGGTATGCGATCTACGAACGACTGGGAAAGTTAGCGAGCGAGAGTAGGTGTCATGGTTGAAATGGGTGACTGATTGCCTATTCTGGTCACGTTTTAGGGTTGCTGGAGTCTTCTTCCGTTACGGGTGCTGTTCCCAGGAGATGGTGATGGATTAGGTAAAATTGAATACGGGTATCCTCTGTTTTATGATTTATTTGTGCATTGACTTCATGGCTCCACGAGATGTTTAGGGTAAGTACTCGTTACTTTGCGATAGAAGTTTTTGGTGAAATTATTCAAGTCACGTTGGACGCCAGTTGGAGGTAATTAGTTGTGCAGCCGAAAAAGATGAATGCATTTTATGACTACCAAAAGCGTGCTTGAAACTTCTCTTTTTTTCTTTTTTTTCTGAATATCCGTTTCTGAGAGTTTTTTTTTATGGTTTTTGGAAATTTCTGAACATGACTATACTTGTAGTCCATTGGTGATGGACGATGAACTTCTGTCAAAGTCAATAAAAGTTCAAATGTCTGGTACGTATTCAAATATCGAGTCTTGGTAATAAATTTTAATAATTTGTAAACGCCCAAAGACTGAACTATAGTTAAATGATTGACATTGATAGTAATGACAGTTCAAAATATAACATTAAGGCTACATAAAAAAATGTTTATTTCTTAACGCAAAACCCCGTATAAGATCTTCCCGCTTTGTGGTTACATGGCTTAGTTATAAAGTTTTTCGACTACTTTACCCTGTAGTCAGGGTTGGAATTAACAAAAATCCACAGGTTCCTCTCTTTATATCCAAAATGAATCCAAGTGTCAAGTATTTTTATTAATGGGCTTAGTAAAAATGTCCTAACAGCAATTGGTTCCGAAGCCATTCTTCTTTAACTTGGCTTACATAAGCTTTATATAGGGTTTTCTAATAACGACTTAACAACTTTTTTTTTAAATAAAAGGCAAACCGTTTGAGATATTTCAAAAACTTTATTATTGGCTTGAAGTACAATCAAAACATTTATGAATGTAACTCGACTTTGTTCATATGGATACCGCGGGCACGCTTGCAGCGGTCGATTCCTTGGACCCAATTTTCAACGACTCGACCACACATTTCGGCCGAAACGGCCGCTATTTCGCGTTCAATGTTGGATTTGAGCTCTTCAAATGTCGTCGGCGTGTTGGCATAAACCAATGACTTAACGTATCCCTACAGAAAATAGTCAAGCGGCGTTAAGTCGCACGAACGAGGCGGCCAATCGACTGGCCCATGTCTTGAGATAACACGCTCACCATACTTACTCTTCAATAAATCGATTTTAGCGTGTACTGTGTGGCTTGTGGCAGCATCCTGTTGAAACCACATGTCGTCCAAGTCCATATCTTCCGATTCGGGCCAAAAATAATCAGTCATCATGGCGCTATAACGCTGACCATTCACAGTTACGTCACGATCGTTATCATCGAAAAATATGGCCCAATAACGCCGCCGGCATGCAAACCGCACCAAACAGTTATTTTTTTTGTGGATAAAGTGGTGATTTATGAAGCACATGTGGTTTCTCACCCGACCAATAACGCATATTTTGCTTATTGACGAACCCATTGAGCCAAAAATGAGCTTCGTCACTGAAGATAATTTTGCGATGAAATTCATCATCTTGGCACATCTTCTCCAGAGCCCAATCGGAGAACGTATCTCGTTAGTCTACTCTACGATGATGAAAATGTTGAGTTTACTGAATAAATTGACAGTGATAGTTTGATGATTAGTGAAAGAGTGCTTTCAAAGTTGTCAAATCCCTATTGGAAAACCCTGTACTTATCAGTGTTTTCAAGAAATTGGACCTCTCCTTAAATCAAGAACGTGAGTTAGGTACTCTATCGAATTGTTGGGTTGTCTCCTAAATCTTTTGTATAGGTAGACCTCAGCTATGGTAATGCAACATGTATCAATATTTATGGAGCATAACACTCAGACAAAGAACTAAGCTATTGTAATATCCCTTTAGTCGCAAAGTCCAATTTTACACTCGGTCGTCACTCTCACAAAAAGATTGGGCGCTGATGGTTTAATTTTTAGGGAACTATTCGTTCAAGCCTACAGTGAATTATACGTCTATACCGAGGATCCAGATGCTTAGGTTTCAAGGTTCGGTTCAAAAACTCCTTTTTCTGAGATTTAGTAAACAAGTTATTCATTGCTCTGGCGTTGCATAATCTCAGTTGTGGTGTAAACGTTGAGTGCTGTTGGTATTAGGATATAATTTACATATATAAGTGCGGTTTTCCACTGTATGCCGAATCTTGTCAAATTTAGAATCTTTATGTGAATTATAGCAACGGAAAAAAGAGAGAAAAAAGACTGCTAGCTACGAAAAGGAGTCTGGGGCGCATTCAATTAGTGTTTACTTCGGTGTTGGGTTGAGTTCACATTGATATATTATAAAATTGAATCGCTGACATCCCCAGACCCGTCTAAAACTCTGGTGGAAAGCTCCAAATCCAAAACAGCAAGACGACCAACTATTCACCAAAGAGCATCGAATTCGGTCTAGCGGTTTCGGGTCTTCTAAGTCTGCTGATCTGCCTTTGGGATTTAAACAAGGCGTTTCGAAGGACATCTTCAGTGGTAACAACTCCTTTAAGGATAAATGAAATACTCCGCTTAATTGACTGAATGAAACGCTCCCAGGCTCCTCACATCCAAGGCGAGTAAGCTAGAATAAATTGCCACCGGACTCCTTCATACTAAAGCGTACTCAATCAACCCCTATTCCATTCTTTTAACGTCTCTCTCCATGAGATTTTTCGTCCCGACGAAGTTCAAACCATTATCGCTGTACAGATATCTCGTAACCACTCGATTGATGATGAATCGTTGGAGAGACATTTTACCTTGTTCCAGTCTCAAATCATGCAAGAGCTCAATCTGCACGGCTCTAAACGTGAGGAAGGTGAAAATCTCTTCACAGTGCTTCTTCCCAAATTGGCTAAGAGTGGCCGAATAAAAAATAAGCAGACTTCAGGGAGAAGACCCATCTCCTACTTTAAGTTTCTTACATTTATCGCGGATTTCTGAGATGATTGTCTCCGTCCCAATGTGCAGATTACGTCCATGATGAAACTGCCCGAACAAGTCGACCAACAGATGATTTTTTGCCAAGATCGCCGAATATCGAGAAGCATAAAACACCAACAGAGGAGCGAAAAAATCCTACTCGGTGCAGCCACAATTCCCCTCGCCCTTAGCGTACAAACTTCTGAGGAAAAGGCGTCTTTTTGAATCTTCCCTTTAAGAAATTCTGAATCTGAGATAAACGAAAACCTCCCGGTCGCTACCTTTCGGGTGATTGCTCTAAAACGAAGTAACAGAGCGATAACTCGAAAGGCAGGAAGCCATTGTATCTTATGCAAAAGAATAGAAGCGGAATAAGGGATGTTTTCACTCACCGGGTGCTACTGGCCACCCTAGATTGGCTTTCTCATGAATTTTGGTTCCTTAAACCATCTACCTTCCGAACTTCCTACCCCTGGATCGCTCCACCTTATCGCATCGTTAGCCACATTATCAATGGACCCAACATTGGTGGGGAGAAGGTAACTCCAAGATCTCGCCAACTGAAACAGCCACAAAAGTTGGAATTTTAAACTTTGGCAAATGAATCAAGAATATCACTGTGCTGGAAATTGTTTCGTCCAAGCGAACTGCCGCATGTAACGCCAAAATAGGAACTGTGAGCCTCTTTACCATAACCAGAGAGACATCCACCTCACCATTCGTCTCGAAACGTAAATAAGCTACAGCAGTAAAGGTTCATTCGGAGGCATCGACGAAGACCACCAAACTTACCCGACTTCCATCCGATAGTCTTTCTTTCCTCCACTGGAGAGTCAAGTCCTTAGTAACAACTGAAAGCTCAAGCTCGTCAAAGAGATTCCTTTCCTAGGAAAGCATAGATATCGCTTACAAGTTCATTCGCTCCAAAGGTCCTAATCGGCGCAATCTGAAATAGCACAGACGACACAAGTAAATCCTAAATCGTTGAGTTTTCTCTAGCTAACTAGCCGTTACTACACAGCTCATTTTCTCAACAACACGAAAATCCTTTTTTTTCAAGAACGTTATTTGCATTTCCGAGGACTCGTCTTCTATTGTAGTATGAAGTGCAGGCTGCAGAAATATTTGGTCATCCATGTAGTGCGACAGAGACAACATCCTCAAAATTGGGTACATATCTAATACTCTAAAAGGTGAGTACCTAAGTCTATTAGTTTTAACTAGGTGGCACTGTAGATTTAACATCGCATTCATATGTGTTAAGTCGTGTTTTTCTATGCCAATATCTCGTACTTATAGTACTTCAAAACTTGAATACTTTTGAATGGCGTGATGGTTGACTCGCTGGCTCTCACGCCACCTACCTGTGTTCGAATCCCGGTAGGAGCACAACAGCAAATTTTTCAAAATCGGCGGGCAATGGCAAAAATCCGAAAGTCAAATTCTGCCTATGAAAAATCTTCTCAGAAGAGCCGTTCGGTACCAGCACTCTTGAGGCCCTGCTCAAGAGTGTAAAAATTCACAAAGTGAGAAACACAAATGAGTGCGAGGAGCTTAGGCCATTGGTCTTGCACACACCGGGCTGTCGCGCCACTTATTTATTTATATTTATCGGAAATGGAAATATCAGCAGTGCCTCTTCAACTGATCGAACTAGTGAAGTCCTGCCTCAAATTCTGCCGTAATTCTTCTTCTTTTTCTTCGTCTACTCTTACGACGAGGTTATGATCCAGACTAGAAGGATCACAATCCTCCCACTTTACTGCATTCTTACTTTTCCGCCTGTGAGGTTTGCCGATTTGACTTCAGGAAGTACCGACAGGCTTCTCATTTTCGGATCATTTCGTCACTGTGGCAAATAAAATATTGGTGTTTTTGCATTTGTGTGATCCACTACCGTTCTTGCGGTAGACGTATTGTACAATTGCTCTGTAGGGCCTTTCTTTAAGCTTAAAGGACATTTTTCGATCACAGAAGATACAGGAATTTTCCCGCAACTTCATCCATTCTACGCTTACGCGATGATGGATGTCATCCTCACAAACTTCTTCGCTATCATAGATCCCAGATAATTGAACTTTTCGCACTTGGGAAGCACTTTTCCATTCAAGTAAATATCTGGAATAGGCCGAAATGGATCAGAGAACGGGCAGCACAGATACTCTGTCTTTTTTGAACTAATACAGTATTCATTTCTCTCCAAAACTTCCACTCATACATCAAGCGCTCAAGAGCTCTCTAGGATAGCTCTATCGTCAGCAAAGAATAACTGATGCACTTTGGGGCCCGTCACTTTTCCTTCAATCAGATAATCAAGGACTGCAATAAATAGCAAAGGACTAAGGACACTTTCCTATTGTATACCGACTTTTATTGGGAACTTTTCGGTGACTCCTGCGGGACATCTGATTAGCTCCGCTTAGGTTTCTGGAACTCCTCGTTGTCGTAGCACCACCCATAAGAGATCTCTTAGTTATTACTCAAAAAGGCTTTTTCAAAATCAACCAGCATCATATGCAAGGCCCTCCATATTATTTGCTTGAGATTGGCCGAACTTCTTCTTCCCCGGCTTCATTGATGCTGGTATAGAGGTAATTTGTCATATGCTGGTAATAAAAACTTCACCTTTTCCTTAGTCCAGCTTGCAACAATTGATTTTCTCAGCCATTAATATTTGCTTATTTGTTTTCTTCCCGGTCTCCACAAAAATTTCTGTCAGGAGGAGATGGTGTTTCTTGGCAATCACCTCTTCCAGGACCACATTAGAATTTTTAACCCGATTCTTCATGAAACTTGCTACCAAATGGTAGTCAATCCCCGACACTGCTGTAAGTGAGGTGAATGAAACTCTCACGTAAAGCAAATGCCATTTTCCGATCATCTCCCAATTGTTACCACTTTATGACACAGAGTAGAGAGAAATGAGAATGCGAAAGATATGAACATTTTTTCCAAGTCAATATGGAATGCTTCCAAGAAATCCTTATATAAAACTTCATTGAATACTACTCGACAAATACACATCATCTTCATAGACACGATTGTCACTGTTTGACTTCCACCGTTTTTAAAAAAGTGAGGACCGATAACGCTGTATAACTACAATGTAACATACACCAAAAATGATTTTTATGCTTCATATACAGGAATTTTGCTTGTTAACATACTCAGAGATTTGAGAATGAGCTCCTTCACTCAAGTAGATTTTCTTCTAAAAATCAGCATCAATTTTCTGCGCAACTTTCCTTGTTTGGATAGAAATATGCGGTAATTCAATAGGCTTTTTTTGACAAATGACGCGTGACTCCTATCAAACATTCTCTGTTCTTTTTATTCAGTATCATTTAGCAAGTCATCATGGAAGGACTCACACTAGCAACAGCATCTCCAAATTGTTCAGCTGTATTACGAAAATCACCGTTCTGTAAGAAATGTTTTTCGTCCGATTCGAGGAACTTACGGTGCGCATAATCGATCTACTGAAACCACTATCATCCACAATACCATTCGTAAATTTGAGTCCCAGTTTACATTAGTGGATGATACTCGACGGGTTCGACCACATCCAGCACGTAGTGAAGAGACTATGGTATAGCAGCTGTAGTTGAGAGTGTACGCAAAGATCGTGACGAATCGATTCGTCGTCGTTCTCAGCAGATTGGCTTTTAGTATTCGACAACTTGGCGTATTTTACTCGGCCTAAGAGCGTACAAAACTCAACTTATGCAAGAATTGAAGAAAGGCGACTTGAATGTGCGTCATATTTTCAGTGAATTGGCTTTGGAAAAACTCAATGAAAATCCGGAGTTTTATCGTGAAATTTTGTTCAGTAAAAATTTCTATATTTGGGCTGATGAGCAACCCGAAGAGTACCAAGAGCTACCATTACATCCATTAGAAACAACGGTATGGTGTGGTTTATGGGCTGGTGGATTCATTGCTCCATATTTCTTCAAAAATGTAACCGTCAATGGTAACCATGTTAACGGACTATGTGCTTCCTGAAATTCAAGCACATGGTCTCGGTGAGCTCTGGTTTCAACAAGATGGCGCTACGAGCCATAAAGCGCGTGAAACAATGGAATTGTTGAGAAATCATTTTGGTGAGCACTTATTTTAACGTTTTGCTACAGTAAATTGGCCGCCCAGATCATGCAATATCACACCTTTGGACTGTTTTCTCTGGGGATATGTAAAGTATCAGCTTTTTAGGAATAAGCCAGCTACGATTGACGCTTTGGAAGCCAACATTACTCGTGTTATTCGCGAGATACCATTCGCTATGCTCGAACGAGTCGCCCAAAATTAGACCTTTCGAATGGACTACTTCAGACGTAGTCGTGGCCAATATTTACCTGATAGCATTCCTAAAGTGCAATTGCCATGAATAGTTCTTTTAACGGATAATAAAAATTTTAAGTTCACTTTCAAATTTATGTATTTTATTTTACATTATAAATTAAAGCTTACGATGAATCAGCCTAAATAAAGCCAGAGAGAGCTGAACATCGCGGAATTGACAATTGGAATTGAAATAAGCTAAACTTTATCTAACATTAGCGATACTCTTTGGCGAAAAAATGACAACATAGGTCGTGTCCAGCAAGAAGAAACACCTGCATACTGCCAGTTTCATATTGGGATGCCGAAATGCAGCGACTACGTTAAGTGACCCGAAAACTTTTTAACAGGCTAACTTGAGACTAATTTAGAGAATGACTAGAGGATCGAGGCAAAAGGAATATAAGAAGCTGATCCCGACTATCAAGAGTTCCTATTGTAAAGACATCCAAGATTACCTGATCAAACCGGTTTACACTCAGCTTCAATCACCAAAGTTGCAATTTGACTGATATATGTTGATGCTTATGTCATAGGCTGCTGTCTCAAAGCCATCGTTTTTTCCTATGGTGCAATGGCACCAGAACGAAAATACGAAGAAAGAAATGTGGTCGGATTGGTAAGGGTGCTTCCAGATGCGACGCTGGTGCATATTTGGCACACAACCAAGCAAGATTACATTTTTCATCTGTTTTCCAAGCTACACAATCCTGATGATCGGTGGAGGAGGCGCAGTATCTGCGCAATACTATTGCACTTGGATTGATGTTAGTTGTGGTCGACCCGACCGTATTTTTCGAACTATTGGACTGTTCTTGGACCTCTTTCAAAATAGTTTATTCAAGGTTACTCCTCACGCAGTTATACTCACTGAATTTTGTTTGAGTCCAAGCTCACAGTAAGATCACGCCTGCTTGGACAGTTAGGTCTTCCGTTTCGTGTGAGTATGACTTCAGTCAGCATGACTCTTCAGGATGCCGGCAAACAAAATGAATGTTTCCTGACGCCTCTAATCGGTCTTCGAATTTCCTGTTGTCCCCCTATCGCAAAGATAGATTGCAGACAAGTATAGCTTTGATAGGTATAAGTGAACAACTATTCTATGATGTTTGTTTTGAGGGCTATAACGACACCACGAAGCACTTTCATCGTGAGTATACAACCTAAGCTCATATAAGCCTACAAGTACTCGGCACTACTGTAATGGGCACTAGTACTGTAGACACCTCAGAACAAATTTCTTGTCTGAGTGCCCTCTTCCATTTGAAAAGAAAACTAAAAATTCATCTTACATTTTAGGCCAGCTTTCCTGACCATGGGCAACCAATCACTACGACAATTTAGAATGAATACGTGAAGCCAACAAAATAGAAGCAGATTTTCGAGCGGTTCAATTTATGAAAGTATTCCGTATAAGTGGTAAAGCCCTCAAATTGCCATATGCTTATCTACCCTTTCTGATTTTGTAATGGAACAAAACCACTTCCGGCTAATCTTATCTGTGCCAATACAAACTCTAAATCAGTTGAACCACGGTTAGCCAAACTTCTTGTCAATATTTTCCCATGACGGGCTTGGGAGTATCACGAATTTTGCCATTCAAAAAACACGCAAGTTGTAATTTCAGAAGCAAATTTTCAAATTGGTCTCAATCACTTACTCAGACATCAGCTGCTGAAATCTAAATGGAAATTCCTTTAATTTTTTTTACCAACACTAACTTTAAATTGGAGTTCATTAAAAAAATAAAAAAAAAGCAATCACTCGGATACTCAGATACTTTGATACTTCTCACAATTAACATGAAAATTCACTTTGAAAAATCCAGTTTACCATTAGTTGAATTGAGCCGCTCAGACCGTAGTGTCTTTAGCCCTCCGTGGATTGCAATTCAATTTGTCTTAGTTCAAATACTAATCAAACCGCACCTTGAATTCTTCCGATATCCTCACTCTTGACCGCTCCCATGGAGCGAATAATAATTACATTTGAGATATGAAATTACCGACGCGCAACCGGTTGCCAATAAATACTCGAACGTACGTAATCTCAAGCCAAGATATAGCTAAAAATGATTTATGCCAATTTTTGTCACCGGATGTGTTGACAGTATTACCATCGTCTCTGATTCTCTGGTGGAAATCGAATTAAACTCAAATTAATCCACCCCTCCCCCAATGAGTAATTCATTAAATCTCCGACAGAGTCTGAAATACTCGTAAATTAAAATTTCTTTTCTTTTTGTTTTCATTGCAGAAATGGCTTCCAGCAGCATATCCCCAGCACCTAAACCACCACCATCGTCATCATCATCACCAGCACAAACGAAAACAGCAACACTATCGCCAGAATCAACGTCATACCGAGCTAAAGGACGACGAGCTCGTAGTTTATTCGTGCATCCAATTGTAACGCACCAAATCCTCACAATCAGCATTTTAATTGGCATCCTAAGTTGGCCAACGCCGATTCATTGCGTGGATCCAAAATTCGATCCATCGACACGGATGCGTTTGGTTCTAGTGCCGGCCGATGCCCAGGTGAGTTCTGTGATATATCGTTTGCGTGCCACCGACGAGGAGTTCGACTATCCGCTGACGTTCGAGTTAGTTGGCGATGCATCTGCATCGACAGTAAAAATCGAATCGCTTCCATGTACCAAGTACAATTCTGTATGCCAAGCGAATGTGATCTTACAACGGCGTTTAGAGCCGGGCAGATACTATGACTTCCAGGTGTCGGTAAAGGATACAAAGGGCGGCATGACATCACAGCGCTGTTCGATTACAGCAACCAATTTTACAACACCACACGACCTCATATTTCCCCATAAACCCGGCATTATCATGATACCAGAGGTAAGTTTGTTTAATTTTTTTTTTTTTTTTTTTTTTGTTTTTTTGTTTTTATTTCCATTCTTCATTTATTGTAATTTATTTAAATTGAACACTTGTGTACTTAGATAAATTTATGGGAGCTACGGAGGGGTTTGATAGAAATAGAAGTCCTGTTTATATTGAGAAAATATATACCTTTGTGTTGAGCGGAATTAACGTCTTATTGGAGTATTGCTGGACAAATTTTCTAATAAAGAGCATTGAAGGCAACTACGCAATATATTTTAGATCTCTTGTGCTCATTGTTCTGCTTGCTTAGTTTAACTACCATGCTTTCTGCCTACAGTACTCTATTTTTGACGGTTCGGTGGTCGGACAAAATATCCTTTAGTAATAGTTTTGATCACTCTCAAAGCAATATATCAAATTAACAACTCTGCTACGTTTTTATGTTGGAATCATTGGTTTTTCGGACTTTAAATAGCATCAAGCATGAAGCGATATTTTTCCTGACTATGCCGCCAACTTATTGTTCGATGCCGTTTTGTGAAGACTATGCGGATGTATATATTCATGTTAGAACTCGAAAATGTAAGCGACGAGCAATATGATGGTTCCAAGAAACAAATTAAGTATGACAAGTTGGAACTTCGGCATAATGACGCGCAAAATTTTAGATCTAGAAAACTTGTTACGGCATCATCCAATATAGTTTGCGGTTAAGAGACCCAGTAGCAATATGTAGGAGATAGGCAGGGCACAACCGGGAAATGAAATAGTATGGCGCAACTTCGAAAAAACCTTACGTCGATTGAAAAAGTTTACCGCCTATAAATTGGAGACAAGAAATATAAGAAGTGCACCGTCAAGCACGAGCAAACGCGCTAAGGTTCTTAAATGAAATGAAAAAAAAAGTATGAAGAGATCCAATAGCTGAAACATGTATATTAAAGATGAGGAGGGACACCTTAACACCTAATGGAGAAAGAGAACTTGACCGAACTGTGGTCGAAATCAGTAAAAAGAACGATCCTGAGGCTGGCAGACAGGCCAGATTGCATACTCTCTGTAGTATGGGCGACAATCAGAGATGTTATGCTTAAATGGCCCGCTATTTTGTTAAATAAAATAATGAGAAGCCAATGAAGAAACTTTTTTGTTCAACTGCATAAAGGCAACGGCAACATTTGCCGACCGGTAAAGCTTATATCGTACTATGAAAATACGTCAAAAACACAACGTTAAAAGATACCGCTGACAATCAATGGGGCTTTGTTGGAAACATGTGATTCAAAATTTTCGAAAAACCAATAGATAGATTTAGAAATATTACAATACTCCTAATAGGTTGGAAAATAAGTACCGCGCGTTTTTTTCGGGCTTATTTTCAAATATAGGGTTTTCTAATAAGGACTTGACAACTTTTTTTTAAAATTAAAGGCAAACTGTTTGAGATATTTCAAAAACTTTATTATTGGCTTGAAGTACAATCAAAACATTTATGAATGGAACTCGACTTCGTTCATATGGCCACCGCGGGCACGTTTGCATTGGCATAAACCAATGACTTAACGTAGCTCCACAGAAAATAGTGAAGCGGCGTTAAATCGCACGAACGAGGCTGCCAATCGACTGGCCCATGTCTTAAGATCTCACCATACTTACTCTTCAATAAATTGATTGTAGCGTGTGCTGTGTGGCTTGTGGCACCATCCTGTTGAAACCACATGTCGTCCAAGTCCATATCTTTCAATTCGAGCCAAACATAATCGGTGATCATGGCGCTATAACGCCGCCGGCATGCAAACCGCACCAAACAGTTATTTTTTGTACATAAAGTGGTGATTCATGAAGCACATGTGGGTTTTCACCTGACCAATAACGCACATTTTGTTTATTGACGAATCCATTGAGCTAAAAATGAGATTCGTCACTGAAGATGATTTTGCGACTCCGAATATCTGTAGAAGTTTTTTATAATTTGCAGACGTTGTTCGTTAGTGTACTTTACCATGATGAAAATGTTGAGTTTACTGAATAAATTGACAGTGACAGTTTGATTATTAGTGAAAGAGTGCGTTCACAAATTAAATTCAAAGTTGTCAAGTCCCTATTGGAAAACCCTATACATATCATAAAATGCACAAAACCAGTTTAATCCTGAAATCGTTATTGAAATTATTGTACTTTTTGGGATATATTACTCATGCAGTCAGGAAATTTCGTTGTATAAACATTATTGTAGGCATTTTTAACTGAATTTTGAAATGGATGTATGGATAAAGCACATTCGTCATATTTTATTATTTTTGTTTCGAAAAAAAACAGAATGGATGTGAATCCTAAATGTGTATGGAGAAGGCGATCTCAGCGAGTTCAAGTGTCGTTTTCGTCGTTCGATAGTTTTTTTCACAGAACTTGTTGTACCAGTGCCAGGCACAAAGTGTGATACTTTTAAATTCGACATTTTCTATTGTAGCAGCCCATTAAGGAGTTAAAAACGACTTCTCTTCTTGTCCTCGATGATAGCACTTTAATAACCAACGGTCTCCAGGGAACTATTTATAATTGGATTTAGGTACTAGAAGATATGCTTAAGCTATCACCTAATGTCTGAATTGCCGTTTTAATATACCGGCAAACCTAACTCCGAACATCTAGACGCAGTCATTGTGCCGAAATGCAAAACAATCTAAATATTTTGGCCTTGGTGGAATGGAATAATTCACGTAAAAACTTTGCAGTATTATGTGACGAAAAATTTTGCTTGAACTTCAAAGTTAACTGTATACGGCACGCGTTTAACCAACTTTAACATAAGCATCGCAGTGATGAACGATGTACGAGAACTATAAGGAAATGACA
Organism: Volucella inanis; assembly: GCA_907269105.1. Taxonomy (NCBI): domain Eukaryota; kingdom Metazoa; phylum Arthropoda; class Insecta; order Diptera; family Syrphidae; genus Volucella; species Volucella inanis. The sequence continues at coordinate 202,898,059 of OU026153.1, read as the reverse complement.
GTGAAGGAAATAAAAATGTTAGGAATGTCAGCGGGTGTGATTAGATTTGAGATACGAGGAAAAAAATCATTTGAGCATGTTCTTATATTAGAAATCCGATATAGATAAAACCTTAGGCTACGGATGGTGCCATAATGAGCGAAGATGGGAAAATCTTTCGTAGTCGACTGGGTCAATCAAATGCAAAAAATGTCAGCAAACTCTTAGTCTCACTACTGTGGTGACCCAAGAAAGGGCAACCAGTGGAATGGTGCTAAAGTCAGCGCAACTTCCTCATCAAACAAGCGGTGAAGTAGTAATGCAAATACGAGTACGTTGAATAATAATTATTATACTCGCAGTTATACGCGCTACATACTTCAGGGGCTGTATAAAGAAGAACTCAATGTTTCGTTATTCAATTCTACATGAAGTAGGTCGCGTATGACCACCCGAAACAAAATCAGAAAAACAATGCAACCTTGAGGAATTCCACTGTAATCACTGGATTTAAAGTGTAGACTGCAACTGTTTGGCCTTTGTCTGCATATTATTTGCAAATATTTTGCGAAAATATATCGACATACACTAAAATTTGAGTTTTATCCGTCTACTATGGGGAAAATCTCGTTCTGTACTTGTATAAGATTCAATTGGTGCAAGAACTAAATTCCCAAGACCATGACTAACGACTGAATGGGATTTTTAAGTTTGATTCTTATTTTTGTCGAAAAATCTTGTTGAATGAGAAAGCTCAGTTTTGCCTCATTTGACTTTAACAGGCAAAACTGACACATTTTTGAAGGCAGACAAATCCAGAATAGACTCTTAGTCTTAGTTATACTTAAAAAAGAGCATTGCTCTCAAGCTGGTGGTCTTATTTTTTTCAAAAATGAGGCCAAATTTCGCAAATGCAGTCAATAGCCAATGTTCCCGGACAATATTCAATTATTTCTTTGAAAATATGGACAATATAGGTCTGCCTGATCTGTAGTTTTAGTAGGATATTTCTAATATATTGGTAGCCAATATTCAGCACATTATTAATGAGATAGTGCTCGAAAGAGTAACTCAAAAGGGCCGAGAAAGCTATAGGGCTGAAGTTGTGCTCAAAATATAAGGTGATTCAACGTGAAGTTTGATTTATAATGTACAATAAAGCACATAAATTTGAAAGTGAACTTAAAATTTTTATTATCGGTTAAGAGATCGATTCATGTCATTTACTTTTCAAAAATTTTATTTTGCAAATATTGATCCATTTAGAAGGTCCAATTTTGGGCGACTCGTTCGAGCATAGTGACTGGTATCTCGGGAATAACACGTGTAATGTTGCCTTCCAAAGCGTCAATCTTAGCTGGCTTATTCCTGAAGACGTGAGACTTTACATATCCCCAGAGAAAATAGTCCAAAGGTGTGATATCGCACGATCTAGGCGGCCGATTTACCATAGCACAACGTAAAATTAAGTGCAAACCAAAATGATTTCTCAACAAGTCCATTGTTTAACGCGCTGTATGACTCGTAGCGCCGTATTGTTGAAATCAGAGCTCACCGAGACCATGCGCTTGAATTTCAGGAAGCCTTTAATCCGGTAACCTGGCGCGATAACAGTAACCATTGACGGTAAAATTTCTGATTCGCCTCATTTTTGAAAAAATATGGACCAATGATTCCGCCAGCCAATAAACCACGCCATACCGTTCTTTTTAATGGGTGTAATGAACAACTGAACAAAATTTCACCATAAAACACCGGATTTTCATTAAGCTTTTCCAGAGCCCATTCACTGAAAATATGAAGCAAATTCAAGTCGCCTGGCCTCAATTCTTGCACAAGTTGAATTTTGTACGCTTTTAGGCCGAGATCTTCACTTAAAATACGCCACGTTATCGAATACGCCAAGACAAGCTGCTGCAAACGACGACGAATCGATTCGTCACTGTCATGCACGAAAAACATTTCTCACAGAACGCTGATTTTCTTAATACGGCTAAACAAGTTGAAGACGCTGTTGTAGTGTGAGTTTTTCCGTGATGACTTGTCAAACGACACTGAACAAAAATCACAAAGCACTTTGATAGGAGTCACTCTTGATGTGTCAAAAAAAGCCCATTGAAAATCAAACCTCACAATGAATCACCCTATATAATGCCATTCTTCATAATGAATAAAGACTTTTGATTCAAACCCAATTCTTTTCGTTATTCTTTAGAAAAAAATACAATAGCTCTTCAAAAAAACTATCCTTTAGTTGCACAGCCTTTTAAAAAGTTGTGCCTCTAGTATGGGCTTGTGAGCTTTGCAGATTTTTCTAAAGTTTATAGTTAAAGATGTTAAGAAAGTTACATGACAACGCATCACTTGGTTTAAATTCTTTTTTAATGCAACAGATCTTGGTGATTACTTCCAACCTTTACGGAGCAGCGAGCGTTCATTCTGCATAATCCGTTGAGTTAGTCCAACTAGTCTCTATATATGAAATTTATAAAAAGTTGATGTGTATCGATTTTGACTTTTAACGTTTTCTCTTCAATCTGTCCTCGCGTATTTGGTCTTAATCCGCACTGATAGGGGCCAATCAAATATGGTTGGCTTAGAGAGTCTGGTTTTTGTCAATTTGGCAAACGATTTTGATCTTCGGGCATACTTTTCTCACCCCAAATAATAAAAAAGAGTTGGTGCATCTTTGATCTTTGCTTCTTTTTGCTAGAGTTGGCAGAAATCTTGACTTGCATCGCTCAGCTGAATAGTTTATTCTGTCTGACAGTGAAGTTTGGGTCGTATACGCCGTTTAAAAGTTGCAGTTTTCCATGGTTATCTCGCACGGCTGAGAAAGACCCATACTAATACTGATGTATGTAGCCGAATACTGGGCGGTAACCAAGACAGCTGAGTTTATTTGAAGCGACTTTATATATATACGAAGTAAACGTATAGACGAGAAGGTGCAGACTATAAACTATACAGGGATGCGACTATAGTCAGGAAGGAAAAAGCCTGTCGACTGCACTAGCTAGCCCACATCCATTGAAGACGGTTTTTTTTATTTCCAGTCACCTACGAGTAGTTCAAATGCCATTTAGGATTCTACGGTATCGAGAATATCCCTAACTTTTTGAAGTTCTTTTAGATCCGTGGCTGTTGAATATGAATGATTTTTAGTGGGATGAATTTAAAGGAATTTTTCGACCCTCTGAAGTAAAAGGCATCAACTCGAGGCCAACTCTTTTTCTTTTTTGTCATAAAATTAAGAAAATTAAATCTGCCATATAACCAATTTTGTAGCGTCATAAAGTTCAAAATTCCTCAGAGAAGCACATTTAACAAAATGAGGTCCACAATTCCCAGACTAAGCAATGCATTATGCATGATCGAAATCTTTAGAAAAAAAAAAAAAACTTATAGAAGTCTTTTGGGAAAACTTGAAATTTTTAATAAATTCCATTTGAGCGATAATAAACATTTTATTAACATTAACATCACGTAGATATGTACATTCAGACATTTTTATTCCATGAAACCAAACATCCACTAGGAAAGAGAAAAAGAAATGCATCACTCTCATTTAATGACACTTTGAAGTTCCTTTTTAAGAATTCTAAGCATCACTTGGATCATTGTCATCAATTAGGTTCTCTTCTCGTCTCTCTGAAGAAGATTACCCTGGGACTGAATGAAAAAAAAAAGACAAGGCTCTCTAACAAATGACACTTGTCTATCAATCACAGATAAGATCCAGCCATTACATCTTTCAAGACTCCAATCAAAACGCCTCTGTGCGCCTTCCATTCCATTTTTGATGGATGGTCAACGTACTCGTACTCTACCGATGGAGGATTATCTCACTGGTAAACGTGGTAAATCACCAAACATAAGCCGGCTACTTGACTTTGGACACTGACTGGTGATGGTGGTGGATTTACTCCAACAATCGTTACACAATGGTGATAGGAGGATGAATTCCCGGTTTATTTTTTTTCCCCCCTGATTTTCCTAACAATCCCTAGACCGGCACTTGTTGCATCATTGATTAGGCATTAATTAATGGCGTCCTATTAGGGTTTCCATGGATTTGTGGTTTGACTCTCGTGGTCGTTTGAAATAATGAAGATATACGGATACATTGGTCTTAAGATTAATTAGTATCTATAGCAGGAAAAGGTAGCTTAAGATGGCTCAACGACTTTGTTGGATTTCGTCTAGCATTTAATGGCTTATCGGTACATCATGAGGGTGGTCTGGAGATGATTTATTAGAAAAGATACGTAGGAGAGAGGGATTAAACAGGAAAAAATCGAGTCGTGGGTAGAATTAAGTCGAGGGTGTGGGTTTCATTATTTTTGTAGTTAGTTAAATTTTCTTTAATCCGAGGATAGACAATCTTTGGTTAAGTTTATAAAATAAAAGCTGTAATAGCTTGTCGGTCTGCTTGGGTCCTTATAGCTCCGGATACCTTTCAACTGGGTCTCATTTTAGATGAGCTGAAATTGAGATTAGCACCCAATAAATTTGTTAGTTTTATCGAAAATAACAAGTAAATTAGATGAAGTCCAAAGTGTGCCTTTCGAGTTCTACAAGAATTGTACCCTAAAATTGCTCGCAGCGCTTACATCTTAATTCAATCGGACCAATGCCCGTAAGCAGATGTCCCAGGCAGCTTTCGCAAAGCAATAATATAGCCGTTGCACAAGAAGAGGACTGCGAGGACCCAGCTACAATAATTTAAGGCGAAAATCATTCTTTGATGCGTTCACAAAGTATCTGCTGCAGAAATCTTTAATAGGCTTACCACATGGTTGAAAACAAAAAAGGTTCTGCACAGATTCCAAGCAGGTTTAAGCAGGTTTTACTTTTAACCAAGTATGAGAGATGAGGAATTCCACATTGCTGTTTATTTTGTTATTTTTGTTATACTGTATACAGATGATATGGCACTCCTCCTGAATACTGTAGAAGATATGCAGGTAACTGAATTGGAAAACTATTACAAAACCTGGAATTTGTCGCAAGGAAAGTCTAAGATAATGATTTTCAGAGACGGCGAGGGTGGGTTCACCCGAAGATAAAATTGGACATATCAGAGTGAAGTGAATTGAAGTCAACCTTAACATTAAGAAACATTTAGCAATCAAATTAGCATAAGACGAGCTGTTGGTTCAGATTGAGGAAGTTATATCAACAACAACAGGATATATCCCATAGCACGAGCAGAAAATAAAATAAGGAGAGAGACTTTCTAAACGATCTCAATACAGAATCATTGCCAATAACCTCATAGCTCTGATCAGCAAGTCGGACTTAACAAATTCATCACTGACCAGATCGAGTACAAATCAATACCTGTTTATTCGGTTTTAGAAGCTACCCTGAACAGCGTTCATAGCTATGACCTTTATAGGACTACAACTTGTCTGCGATTCCCTATCTACCTCCGTGAAGGTCAACATGGTGCAGTAGGGAAATTGGAAAGCTTCATCCACTCGAAAATTGCAACATGCAACACTTTTTTGTGGACTGACAACAAATTAAACCAAGGAGAAGCGGATCAATCCATTGGATTGTCTTAGTAATATTAGAATCTTGCAATTCTAGTACAATCGAAATGATAAAATCTCGGGAAAAATATTTTACAACATGTCGACTACCAGAGACTGTCCGAGGAACTGCAAGACGTACCCTAGGTGCGCAAAGTCCGGACCGGAAAACTATCGTGTTTTTCCAGAGTTCCAGTACATAAGAAAAGTATTTCGGACTTTGCAGCAAGAAGTGAAGACTAAATATCTACCATCCTAAAGACCCAAGCCGCGCCCTCTATACTACCTAAGCTAGGACGACGTCAGCCAAGGGAGAAAAGGTATAACAAGCGAATGTTGGTTCTCAGGGTTCAGCGCGCCTGGTTATGTGTATACCTGACATGCTGTCTATATATCTCTATTAGAGGCAAACGTCGCATACTAGATCAGGTTAACCAGATGAACACTGTTCCCAGCACCTTTAGTCGTAATGTGTAAGAACACGGCGGGGCAGACCCTAATCGTTTGTGCGTTTAGTGTTAATTCATTGACTAGGAGAGAGAGGAAGCGAGAGACTAGGAGACCAAGTAAACACAGAGATTGAATAATTAATATGGTAAAACACAAAACCCTAGGGGAAGTCTACTATTTAAACGAGGGGTCGGCACAAAATTATTTGCCGAATCGGTTTAAGGTCGGCGAACATTTCATAGACATCACTCCTATCTGGATGTAGCTAACTAATACGCATCAACAAACGTAAAACTAACACATGGGCCGAAAAGTCAGTGCCGTTTTATAGTAAAACACAAAATTTTTGCAAAATCAACTTTATTTATCAATATAGTTGCCTTCGAGGGCGATACACTAATTGAAACGATTTTTCAATCTTTCGATACCAGTTTTGTAGTACGATTTCAGTTTATCCTCAGAATAGGCCTCTGTTTCGGCGATTAGTTCTTCATCGATCTTAAATCTCTTTTCGGAGAGCATTCTTTTGAGGTCTGCGAATAGGAAATAGTCGCTTGGGGCCAAATCTGGAGAATACGGTGAGTGGGGAAGCAATTCGTAGCCGAATTTATTCAATTTTGCCATCGTTTTCATCGACTTGTGACACGTTGCATTGTCTTGATGAAACAGCACTTTCTTTTTCTTCAAATGCGGCCGTTTTTCTGCGATTTCGTTCTTCAAACGCTCCAACAATGCAATGTAATAGTCGCTGTTGATAGTCTGCCCCTTTTGGAGATAGTCGACGAAAATTATTCCATGTGTATCCCAAAATACGGATGCCATAAACTTGCCAGCCGACTATTGAGTTTGTGGTCGTTTTGGACGAGGTTCGTCGCCTGCTCGCCACTCAGCTGACTGCCGACTTGACTCTGGTATGAAGTGATGGAGCCAAGTTTCTTCCATTGTCACATACCGATGCAAACATTCGGCTTTATTGCGGTTGAACGGCTTTAAATGCTCCTCTGAATCATCAACACGTTGTTGTTTTTGGTCGACTGTGAGCAAACGCGGCACCAACTTTGAACAGAGCTTTCGCATGTCCAATTATTCGTGTATGATGTATCCAACACGCTCTTTTGACATCTTCAGAGCCTCAGCTATCTCGATCAACTTTACTTTACGGTCATTCGTAATCATTTTGTGGACTTTTTTGATGTTTTCATCTGAAACAGCCTCTTTTGGAGGTCCACTGCGTGCATCAACTTCGGTGCTTGTATGACTACTTTTAAATTTTTCAATCCACTTGCGAATTGTTCGTTCGGCTGGTACAGAGTCCGGGTAACACTTATTTAGCCATTTCTTTGCATCGGCTGCATTTTTTCCCATCAAAAAGCAATGATAAATCAACACACGAAATTACTTTAAATCCATTTTTTTCACAATAACAAAAGTTGCTTCACTCACAACGCTATATCTCGAGAACTAATCGTCCGACAGCTGTCAAATTTATACACGTATCTTTTGAAGGTTGGTACTAACTGAAAATGGTATGGATTTATTCAAGTGGTGCCCCCTTCAGCCCATGTATTAGTTTCCAATGAGTTTATCCAAAAGCAGCTACCCTAGACAGCGTTCATAGCTATGACCTTTATAGGGCTACAATTTATCTGCGTGTCCCTATCCACCTCCGTGAAGAAGTTTTTCATAACACTGAGCAGAATAATACCTTGTATCCTTGAACCCACTTTACATTGGCGCATACCTTAAACAAATAGACGAGACTTTAAAGCGAACTGATGTCAGTAGGATACATTAAAACTGACGTTGGCTTTCAAAGAAGTCCATTTCAGACACCGGGCTCCAGTATCAGAAAAGTTGGAAAAAGTCAGATTGCTACTTCTAAGATTCTCGGAGGCATATATTTGCGGTACCACATTGAGTATATAACAAAATTTGAACGTTTATTTAAGAAAAACATGTACAATAGTATTATTCAAAGTATTGCCCATCTGAAGCTATGACTTTTTCTTATCTTTTTGGCAATTTGTGGATCCCATCCCAAAAGAACTGCACCGGTTTGGCAGCCAAGAATGATGATGTGAACCGTATTTCAGTGAGAGCGTTCTGCATCGACCTTAACAAATGGTAGTCAGAAGGGGCAAGGTCTGGGCTATAAGGCGGGTAGGGTAAAACTTCCCATCCACTGTTTTCCAAATAGTTCTTAACCGGAATAGCAACGTGGGGCTGAGCGTTCTCATGATGGAAAATTATTGCCTCGTGTCTGGTCGCATATTCCGGGCGTTTTTCGGCTACTGCTGTCTTCGAATGGAATAATTGTGTTCGGTAGAGTTGTTCATTGATGGTTTCACCCGGTTTTTGCAGCTCATAATACAGCACACCCATCTGATCCCACCAAATACAGAACATTACCTTCGCTCCATGGATATTCGGCTTTGCCGTTGATTTGGCTGGTTGGCCGGGTTTCACATATGATTTTTTGCGCTTGGGGTTGTTGTAATGGATCCATTTTTCATCACCAGTAACAATCCGATGCAAAAATGACTTCCTTTTGTGGAGTTTCAGCAGCATTTCGGACATGCTAAACCGCCTTTCGACGTCTCTCGGCTTGAGTTCATGTGGAATCCAATTTCCTTGCTTTTAAACGTTTTGAAATGGCTGCTTGAGTGACACCCAAAGATTCTGCGAGCTCTTCTTGTATTTGGCAACAATCTTCATAGAGTAATGCTTCCAGTTATTAATTTTTAAACTTTTTTGGCTGCCCAGGACGTTCATCGTCCAAGCCAAAGAAACCACTTTTAAATCGTGCAAACCACTTTTGTCACGTTCGCTCAGCTAGCGCATGTTCACCATAAACTACCACCAAAATACGATGACTTTCGGCAGCAGTTTTTTTCATATTAAAGTAATGAAGAAGAACTCCCTGCAAAAACACTTTTTTAGGCACAAAGTTCGACATATTTGAGTGAAAAAAAATTATTGTTGTTTACGCTTCAAATTATTGACATATACTGAAATGACGTACAATGACAGTAGCTTTACAACGCATTTTCCAGTGGAATAATTACAATGGAATAATACAAGTTACGCCATCTCTTAGCAAACCACACGAGTTATAGACCTAATTTTTAGTCAAAATATAAACCGTTTCCAACTTGATTTAATGCCCCTTATTCCTTTTGCGTTGCGAAATACCTTCTGCTGATTAAATGACTTAAGATAGTTTACCGAAGAGACGTCAGGAGAGTACGGTGGATGCGAAAGAATTTCAAATCCCAACTGTAGCAGTTTTTGCACCGTAACGCGTGATGTCTGACATCTAGCATTGTCAAGGCAGGTTGCTTTTCAACCAATTTCGCATGCACTATGACAATTTCCTCACAATATTTGACTGCATTTATCGTTTTCCCTGGTTGGAGAAATAAAAAGTGAATTGGTTCTTTCGATGTCCACCAGATTTTCATCATCACCTTTTCTGGGTGAAAACCTAGTTTTAGAGCTTTTCATCTCACGTGATTACATGGGGCAAAAAAGTTTTCACTTTTGCTGCCTTAAGCTCAACGATGCACAGACCTCTAAGCGACCTAGTTTTTGTGCTTCGTTCAGTTCATGGGAAATCCACTTTTTGGGTTTTTTTTACTTTTCCAATTAGAGATAGGTGTCAACTTATTCTCATGGCAGATACTCTCCCGCACCGTTTTTCTTGGGTCTGCATCGTCAAAAATCGTTTCTGGTTTCCACATTTGTTACGTTTACGAGGCTAAGATCTTCCGAGCGGAATTTAGCAAACTAAACGTTGAACGTTGCGTTCGTTTTCCGCTACATCCGTAAATGTGTTCCAGTCCCAATTTAAAGTTATAAATCAAGAGAATCCAAGTTTGAGCCGTCGACAGCATGATTAAAATTTTTTAGAAAAAAATTACGGTAAGTTGCAACGGAACCAAAGAGTCTCACACGTCAAACAGACGTACCACTTTATCTTATAAAAACAAAAATTGAACTTTCTGCTCGTATGGTACAACCTAACATGGCTTGTCCGTGACGTCTCCATCAATTGCAATTGCATCAAATGACAATAATATTTCATGTTGAAAATTTCTTATCTGTTTCAGTCTGAGATTGAAGAAATCCTGCGCCAGTGTTTCTCCACCAAATCCGGTACATGTCTCAAATATATATTTCTGAAGCCAATATTCTAGTTTCCAGTCATATTTTCGACCAATCGGTGTCGATTAGCCATTTAGAGCATTTAACATGCCAAAAAAGCTCCTAGCTTAAGCGGCAAATATCCTTTAGTTTTGGATCCTTTATGTTTCTTAGCTTTCTTATCCTCTGGATCGAATTTTGTTTGTGTGACTCTTAAATATCCTTGACAAGTTTTAACAACCAAGATTTTAGATATCCAACATTGATTCCGAACCCCAGACTTTGCATAATTCAGGATCTTGTTCACTGTCTCCGTTTGAAGTGAATCTTTTTTCCTGCATTATACTACAAGAGGACAAATTTAAATTTATATGTTGCTTCCGAAACGTACAGAATTAAAGCATTCCAGGAGCGCACGATATTGATGATTCCGCTGCTGATTACATCAAGAGAATTCGTGCACTCTCCCATGATTTAGGGATTTTGCATGACATTGGCCAATGTCTTATGTGATATTGCAGCAATTTCAACTCGAATGTTGTTTAGAGGCCAGTCTCGGAAACTTTTGCTTCGAAAACCAGAAGTTGAAACGAAATGACAATTTCGTTGTATACTCCGCCAGAGAGGTTGAAATGACCCAAAAATCCGGGTCAGTTTCAGTCATTCGAATGACGTTATTTGCATAAGCCAAGCGACTTGACTTATCTATTTCCAACAACTTTGAGTCAACTGTATAGAAAATGCTCCTTAAAGTGGTCCCACCGATGTTTAATACTCGTAGCTCGGCGGCGATACGAGACATTTGGATTTTCGGCAACATTCCCTCTAACAGCTTCAACAGCTTCATTGGAATGATGTGGACTTTCGTTTAAGCATTCTTGGTGACTAGGTACAAACTCTTGCTCAATAAAAGCCAGATAACGAAATGTGTTGTCGGCGCAGAACGATAACGATATTCTCCATGATATTCACGCTTAGTTATTGTATGTATATCGTCACTAATAAGACACATTCGTTCGGTGCAAAGTTATTCATAGTTAAAATTGTACAAAATTGTCGTTTCCAAATTGTCAAGTTATTAATCATTCCTATACCGAAGCTTCAGATGGCTCAGATTGTATAAGTTCACAAAAGATAATGCCGTCATTTTCAATTATTTTTTAAGTTCATAATAGGAGTTGAATGTTGATTTTCATCTCATCGCGTATCCACTGTATAGACTGAGAATATGATGCATTATAAATGGAAAGCTCACCTTACATGATCACCTACATATGATCTTTCAGAGTGTCAGTTTGTATACTCCTGATAGGTGTCAGATCGTCATCTAGGTGTTAGGTTCTCTTAAGCATTGCCCTCCCTTGTAGGCAAGGCCTCTTCTACTTATACAGCTCACATACAGCACAGATTTGTGTAGGAATTGTCGGGTCACATCTCTTTAATATTCCAGCTAACTGGTGTAGGTGGTAGATAAGTTGGCTTGAAGTGTTTTGTTTTCGGGCATATTGGAAGAGCTGTAGTAGCTAACTATGATTAGATTCCAATTGAATCTGAATCAGTGGTTCAGAATTTTCTTTTCCAGTTTTGTTTTTTATGCAAAGGATTTTACGAAACCTCTGGGTCTCAGGCAAGTTCTCTATTTTACCACTAAGAATTCCTATTGCTATTAGATCGTGTTATGGACTTGCTGAATCACTGAGTTTTTACTCTTACGAGCCGATTAGACTTTGACCCTCACATGGCTAATTTAAATTTTGCTTTCTTCAAGTTTTTGCTATTGGAATATGACTTCAAAGCGACTTGTACTCTGCTTCGAGTTTTGTTAGGGCTCTTCAGAGAACGAATAAATCCATTATTTCAATGGTGCTAGTTAGTGAGCAAACAAAAGTATCTGCGTTATGATTCTACCATAATACATTCTCAAATTTCCAAATTAGAAGTCTTACTGTGCTCTCATTACATGAGGACCAGAGTTACACAGATTTGCATCAGTTCGTCATACGTTAGTGAAAGCATTGAACTCACAGTAACGCAGAAATCAATATAACCAAAACGTCCAGTAAACAAATATGGCTAATCGGGATAGATATAAACAATTATTTTTTCTTTTTTTTTTTTGATCCTAAATCCGTGATTTAATTTTTTTTTCTTTTAAACCAACAAAAAAACACTTCCACTCACACCCGTCAAAGTCTTTATCACTCATTGCATCTGACGGTTTTGTTTTTCTACAAGCACTGCCACTCACTCGTTTCATTGGGGCAAAATAATTGTTCCCAATTTGAAATCCAGTGATCCATTAGAATGCGCGATTTACTCTAGATAATAATGAAGAAAAAGTTGATGACCTTCCAAGTGGAAATTGAATTTTTCATATCACTTCAAACATCACACGCGAATTCCTTCGAACCACACATTCACTTAGAATTCTTCATGCCCACCACTAGAAGGCAGCACGCTCCACAAATCCTTTAATCTCTGGCTGATTTAGATTTGGATTCGGAGTTTGACTATAAATTGGAGTCACCGATCTGTTCTCAAATAGCCCCAGAGATGGAAATGAAATTCATTGGTCTGCAAATCTTTGTATCTGAATCGACTGCCCACATTCACGCATGTCATTAGATTTATGACACCACACACATGGCAACGGCTAGAGGCGCAATGACTACCAGTGGCTAGACCAGCAACAGGAGCAACATTCCAGTGGTACTACTAAGCCACGTTAGTATATTTGAGCCAAAGTGTCGGACAAGCGACACACAGACGCCAAAAAAGCAAATCAATCACTTGACAGACTAAGAATGTGACACAACGGGCACAGGAATAGTAGATACTCACAACACCTTTGTATAGGCAGCATCGGATGTTTAGGTCTTCCAGAGTGGGCTCAGCCTAACAAGGGAGACCCTATGTGTCAAAACAATTTATAAAATTTAACACGACTCTTAACACTGGCAGCTGGTGTCTCGTGTAATTATCCTTAATTACTTGCAAGACACTTTGGCAGCACATCACTACATGGATTACCGAGTCAATGTCATCATCACCTGGTACGAGTACTCCAAAAAAAAAAATGATAAGGGATGCTGCAGAGATACGGGTACAAGTCAAAGTACGAGGTGGATACAGATGCGTTGCGTATCTCTAAATAGAACATAAAAAAGTTGGGACTTGCAAATGTTGGCAGTTGAGGCATAAATGTCAGCGTAAAACAAACCAGTTACCGACTCCCAGCTACTGATCCAACGAAAGACGCTGAGAATAAGGAGAAGAAGAAAATCAAAAAAAAAAAAAAGTGAAAGGCAAAGGGTAAGGCAATCGATGGTAATCATTTATTGACCACAAATACCCCCTAGGGGTTGATTTAACTTAAAGAAGTGCAGATCGATTTTTACAAGTACGAGTAAGAGTATTGCAAATGTTGTTCGAGTATCTTTTGTGCCATAATGGACAAAGTAGAACCTGATTCCGAACAGGAAATTCTCAGATGATGCGCTCGATTGATGTCTGGAATGCAATAGCAATTGGCCAATGAGTGCTTTTGCCAGCCATGTGGTGTTTTCTTCTTGTTTTCCAAACTGGAAAGATTATGATCTCAAGGTGGTGAAGGTGAAATTTAAGGTTAGATACGAGTATCTGGAATCTGGTTTTCGTATCGATCTGGGAGGCAAAATACTATTATAGTTGGTATTGCGTACAGGTACGAATGATGTGAAAGATACATCGAGGTCTGAGGTCAGAATAATTGCGGATAATCACATTCCGATAGGCCATCGGAGCGATTTTGTTAAAATTAAATTTGAGCGCTACAATACAGTCAGTGTAATGAGTTTAATGTCAAAAAGTAATGGCTCTGGACTTTGCGTGCAACAGTTTATCGAGAGGTAAACTTTTGTTCCCAGGATTCCAGATTTTGTAACCTTAATGAGCATATCCTGAGTATGGTTGAAACGAGCTTAAGCCTTGAAAATACCATTTGGAAATTCAATGAAAAAAAATGAAGAATAGCTTAAGCTGTCATTTAGATTATGACAGAGATAAAAGTGTTTTTTTATTTTTCTATTTTAAGCAACAGCACCAGGTGTTGTTTTTTTTCCATTGGTCTGGGGAAACACCATCAGTTAGATACTTGTTAACATATATATTTCCAAAAATGTTTCTGTGTTTGTTTTGATGGACCTTTTTTGGTGACTTATTATCATTGGAACGTATACATACGTCCAGGAACTTCCATTCCCGTGACGGCTGCGATCTCCTGCATTTCATGTACTTCTGTACGCTCTATTGGTGTTTGCGGTTGAAATAATCCCGATACTATTTTCTGCATTAGTAGAGAGCATGAAATGAACGGCGCCCTAGTGCTTTTGAGTTTTGCCATGACTGTTATGTAGGCTGTACCCCAAGAATTTATATCTTCTTGCTCGCAGAGTTCTTTAAATTCCTTTGGCTTCTCCGAATAAATTAATTTCAGATCCCTACATTTATCTCTATATTGTATGCGTAGATATTAATGGGAGGGCAAAGTTCTGGGTCGCTGGAATAGTCTTCTCGCTCTATGGCACTTTCTGCGTAGCTCTCCTATTTCTTGGTTTCGACGCCTTTCGAACCATGGATACATCACCAGACCTTGTAACTTGTAATTATAGTAAGCTCAGTGGCCGTAGCAATAACTATTCCTTGATTCTCCAAAAATCAGGGTAAAAGGGTCTTAGTCCAATGTGCTTATTTTCCACCCCATTCATTGTTACTTTTCTGGCGGGTGTTCCTAGTTCACTCTCCTCGGTTGTACCATTAACAGAATGGCATGTGATCGCTGTGGGCATATTGGTTACAGACTCTCTACTTGGCTCCTCTCAATAGGGCACTAGTAAAGATATCAACTATGGAGCCTACATCATTTCTGAGAAGGATGTGCTCCCTTCCCGTATTAAGCAGTATTATGTCTAGTGAAGATATTGTATTGATACGAGTGTTGCCCCAATCAGTGGCCCATGTGATGAAGATTCCAACCATAACTGTTGGGTTAAGACCTCTATCATCATGAAAAAGAGCTGTTTGAAGATGCATAACAGCTGTAGATATGTACTCCCTTGACCTTTGATCCAGGTTGTAAAGTTTTTTTCTTTTTTCAAAGCCGTAGCCTCTACAGGCTACCATGATCTCCTTCAGGGTGAATGCCCTCAATGATCATCGTCGCCGTTAAACAGTCAACAGACGCAGTCTTCCTTTATTCTCAGAAGCGGATACACGTTCCACGCTCTGTAGCTCGTTTTATTCTCTGATAAAACTGTCAAACTTCATTCCTGTGTTCTTGACTTCTTTTCTACTCGCAGATCTCACGAGCAGCTCTCAACCTTCTACAACCGTCTCTTACTTGACTGCAGTACCTACTTACATTCAGCATCTTTTGTGGCTCATTGACAATATTCCCATTAGATTTCTATGGTTGCTGTGTGGGCGCTGTGATTTTGTGGGATTGTATCACTGGAGATTAAGGTGCACATGCGGACATATATTATTTCTGTTCTTTTTGATTTGGTTGCACATAAAGTATTCTAAGCTGTCCATACTACCTATTGAAAATTAAAGCTCCAAGTGAATGTTACATAAAACCGGGACTATCTGTCAGTTCCCTGGAGATTCTTCCGACAATTTATTGCTGCTTATTTTTGTAATGAATTATTGATTAGTTATATGCTTGATTTTGCTTGCTATAGTTCA
Source organism: Volucella inanis (assembly GCA_907269105.1). NCBI lineage: Eukaryota > Metazoa > Arthropoda > Insecta > Diptera > Syrphidae > Volucella > Volucella inanis. The sequence goes on along the minus strand of OU026153.1, from coordinate 202,882,226 downwards.
AATTTCAAGCGACTTTTAATCAGTCTTGCGAAGTCACCGGTAAGCGAGGTGTATTAAAGTGTTCCAGTTGCCTTAAAAAGGTAGTGCTTAACTGATGACTGTATCCATTTATTCTGTAATCGTTGGCAGCGTCCTAAAGATTAATTTGAGCGGCCCATGTTGTGCCTGCATGTCCTTATGCTGTTGAACTGATTCTATCTACTATTCAACACTGGCCATTACCAGATGATAGCGTCCTTACCTTACCTTACATCTCCATTAATTATGTTTTTTATGTATAGGATAACTTCTTAAATGTTGATTTATTGTTAGATGATCGGTATTATTGCCAGTACCCCAGCAGTTTTTTTTTTTCGTGAGAGATCGTGTTATCCAACATTGTCCTTCTTTGACAAGGTGGTTGGCGTTTCAGAAATAAACAATCACAAACTTTGAGTCTTAGCAAAAGGCAAAGAAGTTAATGCAATTATCACTGATTTCAACAAAACTTTATAAGTTATTTTCCACAAACTATACGCTCTTCGCTTTCAATCTGTTTTTATTACAAGTATGCAGGTGAGTTTTTCCTTAAAGGTAGCCTCTTTAGGTCCAAATGTGTTCTGTATCTTTATTGATTGATTTATATCAGTATATGCAGATGCCATCAAAATCGTTAATTCACCATTTCGCTGGTTTACGTTGTAAGAAGACTTTCACAGGTCTTCCACTTAATAGCTGAAAAATTAACGTAAGCAATTGCCAAACTATAACATAAGTTCAAAACTTCAGAGTTATTTTATTATAAATGCACTTGTACCCATAGTCCGCGATTTAAGTATCTGGGACAACGAACTGAACTTCCGTAACAGATAAAACATCTTCATAAGAGCCAACTTCGGTCTAGGTCTGTCAAGTGTTGGTTTCAAAGTCCCTTTATGTGACCTTGATTTGGTCTCTTCTTGTATACACCAAGTCAAGTCTTCTTATCTTCTATTTTACGCGTAGAAGCTGTACAGCAGAGATTTATCCTTTTCGCTTAACGAAGGCCTCAGCTTAAACCTACTACCGGTGCAATCGCGATTGAGCAATGGTAAAGACTCCTTTAAAGTTATCACAGGAAATTCAGGGAAGCAATGTTGCGTTTTAAATCAAAAAGTCATGAACTTATTAATCCACTCTCGTTACGTGTCGTAAAGTTGGTAACATACTCAACTTTGTTACTTTGAACAAGACAACATAGCCTTTCCTTCTTAATTGCAATCCATCTTGCCAAAACGTTGACACTTGAAATCCTAGAAATGTCCCCCTCTCGTCTATTAAACCTCACCGAATGAATTATGAATAACATGAATACTTGTCCAAAATATCCTTATTACCTATCTGCGATTATCACCTAATAAAACATCCCCTTAAGACTACACTTTCCTCCACCTATGTCTTTTGTCATCTGCCTTAATAGACTTGGGATGACTTGGAACTGAATCCTTGATTTCTTAATGTCTGTCTTAACCCATAGGCATCCGCGCTTACTATGTTAATACTTTCGTTTTATACTTCGTTGTGTCTTTTCTTATAAATTGGGATTGGGATTGGGATGGTTTCTAGAACAAGAAATGTGCTTTAATATCTAATCATTGTCCCAGGCTGTAAGACATAAATTGTCAATATTTGATCTGTTTCTATGCAAAGAGTGTTGTCGTCTTCCTTGATAATGATTTTTTGAGAAGTTCATTAGTATTAGTAACTTACATTAGTAAGTAACTTGATTAGACTGCAAATATAAGAGTATGTGACTGTGAATTCCCAGTAGCTACCTTATTGATTACCATGAACAGTAACATACCTAAATACAGTCCATATATCATAGATACCGAAAATTAACCTACTACTCTGATGTCAAAATTCCTTTTAACCAATTCAAAATAAAATGCAAATAAATCTCTTGTATCTTGTGCATTCACAAATCCTCAGCTTGAGTGACTGGGATATCTGTTCAAAGATACAGACCAGAGAAAAGATAAACTAAAGCAAATCCACTCGGCCTTCTGTACATTTCCTGGAAAGAAACTCCTTTCTAACTTCACTTCTGGTCATAAATTAAATTCCGATTCTGCGAACAGCGGTTCTGCTATGAATGTTCCTACACATAACCGCCACATTCTAACTGGTCAAAAGAAATAAAAAAAAAAAAAAGAAGAAACAAACTCCCATCATAAATTAAGAATTCAGATCTTTTCTCCACCAGAAATTAATTTAGACTGATGGTCATTGAATTTTGGATGCTTCTGCAGTTTTTTCCACATCTCCTCTATTTCCAACTGACTACATACCACCAGAAAACTGTTGCATATCTAAATTCTAAAGTGAGCTCATATCTAAAGCGTATCTTTTGCATCTTTGTTATAATTAAACTGTAGATGGGTGAAATAAATTTAATTTTGGCCAAACACGGTAAAATCCAAAAGCCCACAAACCAACCTCAGTCAAATTGTATCTAAAGAAATTTGTAGGTAACCCGATACGAAGCGATTTAAAAGAGGTCTCCACTTATCAGAGATACACAAAGTCATACGAGTATCTACAAACTCTAAACACTTCTGTTAAACTTTTCAGAGATAAGAAATTAAATAAAGAAGGGTTTTAAGAGCCTCTAGCGACTACCGGTCCGTAAAAGGACAAATGGGACTCGAGAAAATTATCGTAAATTTCATGTATCATGACAGATTCCGAGAGATGAATATAGTGATAGAAAACCTAAAGATACGAATATATGTACCTTTGAATAATTTTTTTTTTTTTTTTTGTTTATGTGATTGTTGGTTGATTATCTATATTTTTGATTTCCTCTTTGTATCTTTCAGGATGCCAAACGTGGAACCGAATTAGATTACGTTATAGCGAGAAAAAATCCACATTTTCCAAAACCAGTCTACCTCGAGTTATATGTAAGTAGCTGATAAAAAATTTCTGAATTACAAAAACAAAAATAAATAAATAAAAACCTTTGAGATTAAGAATGCGGTAGTTAAGTTTGTGATATCGGAAAATCAGCCTTTGACGAAAGCCGCTTAATGTTCCTATAACGTTCGAATACTTAACGTGGGCAGAATTTAAATTTTGTTTTTTTATTCTTTTTCTTTTGTGTTTTTCCCAGGGCTCACCCCTTTTTGCCATAAGACAAAAGATTATCTCACCAGATACAACAGAAGGAACAATATTTTTATTGGGACCACTTGATTTTGAAAAGCAAGCCATGTATCATTTGTCGATTTTAGCCAACGTAAGTACTTACTAAATCGTTTTTTTTTTTTATATTTATGTATATATGTTTATTTCAATTTTATAAAAAAAAATGTTACTTAAAATTGAAAACCGTGTGTGGTTTGTTGTGGGTAATGAAGCATCTTTTACGGGCTACAAATGGCCGCAAAAGCATTTGATAAATAAAAAAATGGTCAGCTTAGCAAGCTAGACCACAGAAGTGAAACTTCATGAAGCTTGATAAATATTTAGCTCACCCTAGATCTCAAGTATTTTTATTTTTTCTTTGAAAAAATAAGTCGTTTTACATTATTAAATAAATGTTCTTCTTTATAACCTCAATAGCTTCGACACAATATATAAACTCGATAAATAACAAATGCTGTACAAATGATGACACGTGCTAGAGATACTCTACAGCATAGCTAATTCCTTTGTTAACTCTCATGAGAACTCATGAGAGGTATATATCAGGTTGTAACATCAGTATTGCGCGATTTTTGTATCTCTGTTTAATGTAAATTAGTTTGAACTATGATACGTGGGTTGTTTGATGAGTACCGGTTTGGAAGATAAGTGGCTTAGTTTTGTTGTGATACCTGTTTCAAAACATCATGTTAGTGTTATTTGCAAACATGGAAAAAGAGCAGTATCGTTCCGTGATCCGATTCTTGTTTTTGAGTTGCAAAATCTGCGAGGTAATTCAAGCCCATTCTCGATTATGTGTATGGGGCCTATTAACCTTCCCGTACAACTTTTTACCATTGGTTCATAGGGTTTCCCCATGCCCGTACGTCGATTTTTGATAAACCGCGCTCAGGTGGCCCTAAAACGGTTACCACAGAGGAAACCATGGACAAAATCCATGATCTTGTGTTGGTAGACCACTTCAAAGACATGCTTGGCCCTGTTTAACCGAAATCCGATGGAATTTCTACGTCGTTTCATGACCATCGATGAGACATGGATTCATTGGTACACACCAGAGACAGAAAGTCTCCTTGCCATCGCTATTTACTACGAAAATATACCAAAGAAGAACTCGTGTTAGAGGCAAAAAGTTCCAACCTTGGTATGGGTCGAAGCCGACCTAAAACCTCTTGCTGTTCTCAGGGTCACAGCTCCCAGCTTTAGTTACTTCACTTTGGGTCAAATATCCTTCCCGCTACTCTGGGTATAAACCACAGCCACCATGACGCTCCCATAAGGGGGCCTACCTCTTCAAGTCAGGCCCGTACCGAAATATGGGGGCACCTGACTCCCATGAAACCGTATTTTAAGTCCTGATAGGGACTACCGGTGGTCTTGCCATCCAACAGGACCTCTGACCGGCCGCTTGTAACTGATCAAATCGTAGCAGCATTCGGAGGCGTTAAATACCGAAAATCTTTACAATAAGACCAGTACATTTTGGTCTGCCTCCGCTTTTTATTAAATAACGTCATTGATGGGTGAAGTCTTGATAATTGCGTGGGGGGCCACACACCAGAGATACAAAAAACAGTCGAAACAATGGGCTTTACTAGGTGAACGTGCTCCAAAGAAGGCGAAGACCGTGCTTTCGGCCGGAAAGGTGATGGCCACCGTTTTTTTGGGACGCGTGAGGTGTGATGAACGTTGACTTTTTGACAGCAGCATACTACGTCGATTTATTGGGCCTATTCAACGCCGATTTGAAGAAAAAACGACCACATTTGGCGAATGTTCCACCACGATAACGCACCAGCTCACACCTCCGCACTCGCCACAGCCAAATTGGTCAAAATACCTTTTGAATTGCTCCCCCATCCTTCGTATTTTCTGGATTTAGCTTCCTGTGACTACTTTTTCTTCCCAAATCTTAAAGGATCGCTCGCCGGAAAGAGTACGAGTCGAACGAGGAAGTCATCGCCGCCGCGGGGGAGTATTTTTCGGGCCAACAAAAGTCGTTCTATACGGAGGAGTTAAAAAAGTTACAGCACCACTGGGAAAAGTCTACCGAGTTGAAAGGGGATCATCTTAAAAATAAATTGTCAAAATTCTCACTAAAAAATTTTCTAAGCTTTGACATAAAAAATACCCCAAGAGCATCTTGGATATTGTTTCAATCAAGGAAGTTTTACAGACTTCAAAGCAAGTGGAAATCTGAAGGCGCTTAATCTGGAGAATAAGGCAGATGCACCATATTTTCCGAACCGAACCTCTGTAACTATGTACAGGTGGTCCTAGCTGCATGAGGGCGAGCATTATCCAGATGGAAGAGAACACCCCTTCGATTAACCGTTTCTGCTCTATAGATGGATAACACGTGTGGAATCCATCGCTGTGATGTTAGGCTGGTCTGTTTTCTGGACCAAGCCGTTGGTGGTGACTTTAATGTTATTGTAAAAAACTCATCTTTGGTAACGCTCCGTTTCAAAAACGGCTCTTGATTATAATGCGACAGAAGCGCGAAGGATCTTCGATACTTTGCTGAACATTATTTTGAGATACTTATGTTGTGCGGTACCCATTTTGCCAACCATATGACTTTTCCCATACTTTTTATGAGTCAATGGATGGTCATATGGCTTACGTTGACTTCCCTTGCGGATTTCTTTCGACGATGGACGTCTAACTTTTCTAGCCAATCCGAAAGAGATTCATCCTTTAGGTCAAAACTGCCATTTACAAACTTTGCACTTAAATTTTGCCCCCCTATTTGTAACGTATTTGAATGATGTCTTTTTACTTCAAGGGCCTTAGCAAAATTCCTAGAATAATGTCATACAAAACATTATATGTTACAATGAAGAGCTGATAGTTAACAATCATGTTGTTTTGCTTGCATTGCTAAAGCCGCAATTCCCAAACTAGATTAACGAACTAGACTGTTCTATGATCCTTATCTTCTTGTCGTTGACAAACAAAAGCCAAGGCAAGTCAAATTTTATTGCTAAGATGAAGTTTTCCGTTGGGTATTGATGATGCTTTTGATGTTGTTACCAAGTAATGTCTAGGTAGGTACTTTGACGATGATAACAATGCTGATGACAAGGCTGATGGTCTGATGATGATGAGCTCATGGCTCATTCCATCCGAGTGAGTGCCCCACTACTCGCGTTACTCCCTCCCTTTTTGTTCCCTTCTCTGACTCTGACGCCTTTTTTCGTTTCTCTCTTATGTCTCATTCTGCTGAGCTGCCTCATCACTAGTGCTACCAACTCCCGTTTCCTGTCTCTTTTTCGTTTCATCAGAAATTTAATATTCACAATAAGATGGGTGTTAGAGAGAGTTTGAAGTGGAAAAACTTCATTGATTACGTACTAGGACTGCTGGTAGAAATAGCGATACAACATTGTGAAGCAAGGAATACTTCATCCATGCTGGAAAATATTAGTGCAATTAACAAGTATTATCGTATGGTTTTAAAAGCCATTTAGTTGGTGCAAAAGGGTCCTAGGATTCGTTCCATCAAAGTTCAGAAACACTTCATGTTGCTTTTTCGTTTCATCGGAGCTTGGAAATACTGCCTAACGAGTCATAAGAAGTTTCACTTCAAAAACAAGAGAATATTTAAATCGATAGGTGGCGAGACTATTAGGTCAGATGTTTCCCAAATTTTATACTGAAAGCCATAACAAGTTTTGACATAACCTATGAAAAATTCTCTAATTTTCTCGTCATGCAGAAGCAGCGAACAACACAGTGAGTTGAGAAACTTAACTTTATTCTATATCAAGTGGTTCTGCCGTAAATTTTCTTTTTGGTCACACAGAAAATTCGCAGCTTAAGTAATAAAGTCACAAATGAATGTGTAATCTGGGGTGTAACTGGGAACCCAGTCGTTTGCCTTCAATTTTACATAGAGATAGACTTTGGAGATATAGCATAGAAATAAACTCATAGGATGACTTAATTTTGAATATTCTATGTTTTGCCAATTTGCGGTTTCTCATTGGGTTGGCGACCAAAACTCCCTGTTATAAAAATTTAAAAAACGCTCCTGGAATACGCGTCCTTTCGCAGTGTAGGGACACTGGGAAGCTTCACAAAAATATCGGTTGATTCCGACCCCTACTTTGTGATAACTCGATTCAGATCGCTAAAATCTAATGACAGCAATGTAGTAGTTACATCGATTTGGCGGTTTGGCATAACCAAAATGTTAGAAGGCACTTTAACAACGCAACAGTACATATTCGACAAAAGGGAGGGGAAATAACAATAAAGTATCCAAGATGGTATAATGGATTCAAAGTTTTTCCAAATAAGAGGAGCGGTGTCGAGCCCTACTACATGTTCCGGTCATCTAGGTGAAAGAAATCAAATACATTGAGCTTAGTCAATGTCACTGTACAACCCGTAAAGTTTTTGGTTAAATCCTCTCTACGCAATGAAGACAGGCCCGTAGATTACTCGAAGCGCTTTTCTCTCAAAACGACATCTTTGAATAAAGTCCATACGTCCATATGTTACATATGTCGCTATAGGGAAAGCCTGGAACTATAAATGTTGTATAGAACACTAATTTGGCTGTCAGTAAGAGGTCTCTGCTACTAAATAACTTTCTGAGCTGAAAAACAAAAAAAGCGATTGCCAAAAATTACTCTTCGAAATATTTCTGATGTGGTATTGTTGCTTATCTTAACTGTGGAACCTTGGTTGACGTTTTATCCGAATTTGTCGATGCTTTGTGTCTTTCACTTATCGCCGAATCCATCTATTCCAATATTTCCAAATGCCCCATTAAAAGATCACTGACTTCTGTGGATAATGTACAGCAGTTAGACAGACGTTTGAAGAATTGTGCTTTTGGAGTTAACTTACGAATACCGAACAAAATTCTCGAGTTCGATGTTGTAGAAATCGCTAGACAGTGGATCATCTTGCTTGCTTGGTTTTTTTTTTTTGATAATGAGCTTTCTCTACGACCATCCTGCAGAGTTGGACAAGTTTAGTAGGGAGAATACGACCTGACATAGCTTCGTATAATTTTACCCAATTAACGCTATCGTAGGGAGCTAAGATCGTGATCGTCGATCCATTAATCGAGGTCTCTTAAAACATATGTTGTGATGTAAAAATCTGGTTCGTTATAAGCTAAACGGCCTGAAATCACAATGATAAGGACCACTCAATTAGTTGACAAATGGTTTTTCGGGATAACGTAGTACAGCAGAGAAGATCTTATAGGTGAAATTAAGAAGACTCATTCTTAAGTCCCCTCCGGGTCTCATTTTGTAAACATCGCACTTACAATACTACTTTCATACATACATACAATACATATTTTAGTGCATGCTCTTTGCAACGTCATTTCCATCGGCCTTAAACAGCTCGGCGGCTAAGCTGTCGGGGGGATGGAATAATTATTGTCCATTATTATCCAGGTTAAACCTAGTTTTCTTCCATATATAAAGTATTGTACTTACTTTTAATGTACCACAAAGTTCCCTTGTTCGCCCTTGCAGACTTCCGCTCATACTTTGTTAACTTGGCATGTTCTCTTTACCCTCCACTAAATTTTTTGATCGTCCTTCTTTTTCTAAAAGCACATGTATGTCTTTCCATTATTGCTCGTAGAGTTCAAAAGCCCATCTAGTCCTCCTTGTCAGTGCCGCTCTATATATGTGTTTTGTTCGTCGTTTCTCTAGATGCGGTAGCTGGTATTAAATACCAAACCATGGGTTTCGCAGAGGTATTTGGACGAAATCTAACAATCACTTGGTTTAAGGGCAAAGGATATTTAATCATTTAAGACCCTGACGGTTTCATGCGGTGGCAGTATTCCGAGGTGACACTTCCTCACAGTAGTTCTTGTCAGTGGCGTTATGAGTATCCGCATTCGTACCTTATCCATCACAATGGAGTGATTTAAGGCAATGTTGGCCCCTCGAAACACATTTGAAGATCAAGAATACTGAACACGCGCCCTGAGTAAATGTAAGTCCATTAAGTAGCTCCAGCAAATGCTGTGTATCAGCGAAATAATTTCCGTTTAAATAAGATTGCAAGCAAATAACACTTCTGGCTTGAGGCCAGCTTATTCACTCCAAATATTATATCTATTAAGAGACTCTATGGTTCAGTTGAGTTGGAAAACTACGTGCAATTGTTTTCTTCACCACTCCTAGCCCAGCAGCCTCCCTTTACTGATTTAATTTTTAGTTGTAATACCATTTTGGATGCCTTTTCTGATACCAGTTTCCTTGGTGCACATTTACTGTTTATAGCACTTGTTTTTCTCGACTCCTTCTTAGGATTCCAAAGCCATTTCAGATACTTGCTTGAACCTTCTGGTTCGATACACTTATTTTCGAATCACCGATACTTAAAGTTCATCATATCGAATAAATAATTGCCCCTCTATAGCAATCCTCCAGAGTCGAACTGTGGGATACACAGCACGATCGCTTATGCGAGGCTGGCTGGATGATGAAGACAAAAACTCAATTATTCCTAAATCTTGCCTGCACCTTATCTTCCCTATCTGGGTATAGAAGTAAAATAAAGTTGTGGATCATGGATCTCTAAAAGCTACGCTGCAACAGTAGGAGGAATTTTAACTTTGCCAAACTAAAAGGCATCTTGAAGGGTCTTCTTAAGAAGAGTAAGGAAGGCCTAACGAACATCCTGGTACAAGTTAATTCTCGAGACAACGGCAAGTTCTATGTAAAACTCCACGATTTTCAAGCGTACTTAAGAACCCGAGTGTTAACTGGATTGACTTTGAAGAAAAATCCTTGGATCTTTTTATGAACACTTACGTGCTTCCTTGACTGTTTTGAGTCAATCTACCCACTGAAAGATTAATTCGGACATCATCTGTGTTAACAAAAACTTAAAACTTCGAAACTAACAAGGCATCAGGACCCTATGGTATCTTCCCTGCACAGCTACAGAATGATTTTCTATTATAAACGCCTGTTTATCTTTTGCTAAAATGCCCAAAGATTGTACTGAGGCACTCAATGTACCACGCCAAACATGTACCACGTCTTTGTATATAGTAATACGTGAACTTATAACGACTCATATACAAAGGTATACACTTATATATGTATATATTTCTTAAATGCTAACCTAAACCTATGTAAGCTGGCCATAGCTATTCACAGAGCAAATAAATTGGTAAGCTCTACCTTTTTAGTAAGGCTGGTGTCGGAAACGACGACAACGAAACATCTTCTCCATCACTCAACCAGCAGAAATGCTAGTGCTACCGAACGACATCCCTTTTATCGCGATTCCCCACCGCTCTACTGAATCTGAGACGATCCACACTGCCGTGTGCGACATCTCTGCCGTAGTTGAGTCGCCTGTCCTTAGCTGTCCGAGCGACATGGAAGATTAACGGGACCGCTGCTCTATCCTGGATCAACCCTATCTGATCTAGGTAGAGGAATGCTTCCGGTGAAACGAAGACGTCAGAGCGCACACTCTCGTGGTAACGGTAATTGGTTTAGTAAATCCCAGATATCAGGTTATTCGTCGAGGCCATTGCTCTTGCAACGTGCCTTCGAGTCAGCTTAATTACGAAGTTGTCCACTCGTATGAGGTTCGCTCTGTTGTACCACATTACCATAAAATTTTTTGTACTCCGACTCTGGTGTTCTGTACAAGCGAAGGCAAGCCCTCTCAAACACCCGAATCTTTTCCATTAAGCTTGCTAGCACATTGAACCACACGGGACACCAAAATACCAGCATGGGCCTGATAAGGACCATGTAGCAGATTACCTTTACCCTGGCATCGAGTTGGCTGTTATAAAACAGTCATTTTGTAAGAGCAAAAGCGCCTTTAGCTCTGGCCAGAGCAGCATCTACATTTTTGTCAAAATACAGAAACTGATCTAGCTAGATCCCAAGGTATCTGACTACATTTCGACAGGCAAGAGGCTGTCCGTGTTGTAAAATGATCCAGAACTTTCGCCAATTTCTTCTGGTATCCCTAGAGGCTCCAGACAACGGCGTCCTAAACAGAATGGTTTCCGACTTCTGAAAGTTGATTTTCAACTTCCAGTCATCGCAAAATCGTCTTATCTTTTCGAAGTCACGCTGCAAAAGAGTATTAATGACCTCGATTTTTGGACCTGTTCTGTACGCTATCAAATCGAACAGGATTGGCGAATTGACCGCGCCTTGCTAATTTGAAATATTCTAACAGATGTCACCAAACCACCGTAGTTTTCTAATGCGCTGGATAATGTGCATTATTTATTGCATTACTAAACAGGGTGGTGTAAATGTCCACCGCATCTAGAGGAAGTTGTCGAAGCACTACGTTCGAAATACCATCGGTCCACACTGATTTCTTAACCCTGATTGTGTCGAAGATCTCATGGAGCTCTTCCTTCGAAATGAACGGGGGTAGGTCACCCTCTCTGGTAATAACATTATTTGCCATATTTTCGTCGCTCAATCGAGTGAAACCAGAGCCCTCGGATTGCCAGTTCTCTACTTCATTTCGAATGTAGAAGTCGTGCACCAAGACGCGATTGTCCAGGTCATAATTAAAGTCAATAATATCAGTGGCCTTGTATATTTCCTGGAAAGTCGCCCCTATGGCCTCAACCTTCTCCTATGGATCCTCGATCACAAAGAAGTCATCATCATCAGCGGCCTCATTTGGATCAATACCTGCTATTGTCAGTAACCGTTCGTTGTCTGTTGTCCGGGCTATTTTAAGACACAGAAGGTCGTTTTGATTTTTTCTCCGAAATTGTTTATTTATTTGCGGGAACATATTCGGGTTGCTGGTGTTTACAGCCCGAACCCTGTTGTTCCAATACAAACTTACAGAAATTCTGTAATTCTCTTTTATTAACGTTTGAATATTTGTAATCGACGCCTTCAGCGTCCTAATCTCCGGGTCTTGTCTGTCAGTTAACTGTCTGTACAAGTTTTTAAATCTTGACAGAATTCTACTTTTCTGTCGGTGTAGTGCGTCAATAGTAGGATTGCGGGACAGGTCTTCGTTAGTCGTACGTCGATACCGCGGTATTGTAGCGCCCATAGTTTGTTTAATTGTCTTGTCCATTTGGTTTATGTAATTGTCGATCTTGTCATGGTTGCGGAGAAGCGTGTCCATCGAGTCTTACTATAGTTGTAAGAATATCTCTGGACAAACTCCTCCAATTCCGAAATTTCTTTGGGAACTGTAACTTCGGTAATAAAACCGCAATGGTCACTGTCATACACGAATGTGCGCAGACAGTTTAGCGTTTGTAAATTCGTACCTGTCAGTCGTCGTATACAGCAGTAGATCCAAATAAGACCCGCCTCTGGGAAACGACGGCCTATCCGTCGCTTTAAGACCGAGTCTGTACATGACATCGTGCTGACCCCACCAATGGAGTAGTAGGTTCCCTCTAGTATTTGGCAAATTATTTCCCCAATCTCTGTGTCTGGCGTTGAAGTCCCCGCCGATTATAAAATAACTCTCCCCCGATTCCAGCCTCAGAAGTCGAAAAAGCGTGTCGAGCTCTGTAATGAATAAAGTGGATTGTGGAGCCTCAGGTGCATGAACAGAGGCCAAGTACAGCCGCTTTCCACTTCGGAGCTGGATATAAATGACGACTGCCTCCAACACTCGGAACCTACGCAACACTCCCTTGCACACTCTGTGAAATTTAATAGCTTGTTTAATAAAGATCGCGTCACCGCCTCCACGTTTGGATCTGATCAACACAAAAGTGTTGAAAAAGTTGTCGGCTATTCCACCTAGGCCGATATTTCTGTGAAAATCCGCATTCTTAAAACCTATAAACCAGCCGTAGTAAACGTCGTATGTTTTTTTAATTGAAACTATGTCTGTTCCTGTAAAGCGTTAATTTCTTGTTCGCAGTTACGTCGGCAACGTACACCGGGATGCAGCTATCTAGTTTTATAATTCATCAAAGAAGATATTTGTTGTTAACTGAGGGGAGAAACTCTCAAATATATCTGAGTATCTGCCTTTTCAGATCATAATTCAATTCTCAATCTGAAAGACCACGAATTTTATGAACACTTGGACACGGTGAGCAAAAAGACTTTAAGAGCTCCATTTTGTTCTGATTCCTTTGCAGTGTGACCATAAATCCTTGTTTACACATAATATGTGGCAACTATTGGTAGCACTTTTAATGTGTCTATCCCTAATATCGCCTACAAGCTACACGTTCTGACAAATTAAAACCTAGAAGGCATGATTAGTGTGATGTTGTTAAATCAATCGCAACAAGGTGATAAACTGTATCATCAATGGTGCTATTACTTTAAATTTTCAACTCCTCAGTTAGTCTTAGAACCTTCAATTAGTCCCGCTGTTGCTTTTCAGCTGTAGGCTGAATCATTAAATCAAAGCAATCACCTTAATTTGTATTGATGCTGTCGTATACAACAGTTGTATGTTACTAAGTTTCTTCTACCATGACATGGATATTCGTACATCTTTCGTTAGCAAGATCACTTTCTTCAGCCGTACACATCAATATGGTAACCGTAACCAACTAACGAAGTGTCCTTGAAAGTGCAGCGATAACTTGATCACTTGATCACCAACCCGACGTCATGCAGTTTTTCAACTATCGAAAACGAATATCATAAAATTTCTCGACAGGCTGTTGATCATTTTTAAGCCAAAAACCCCAAACACATCCTTCAGATTTTTATTGATATTATAATACGAGGAGACAACATCTTCACGATATCAATTTATTTATCATCGCACATCTACAAACAAAAAAAACATCTCAAAACAGATTTGTTATACGAAAATAACCCCCCACAACATGACGTTTTCGACATTTATGGGAATTTATAGTTTTTAATTAAGCATCCTCACTTAAGATCACCAGATAAGCCAACTGCGTGCATTCCATGCTCTGTTGCGGGTCCAAAAAACCAAAAAGTGGCTTTCCTATACTCGGTCTTTCGTCCCTTGTCCAATGCCTTGGGGGCACCAACTAAAGGCGCGATAATAATCAGTTCTATGATTTATGTTAACTGCTACCAGCATCAACAGCAAAAAGAAACATTGGAAGCATTCAGAAGGCTCCCTTCTCATGCTCGATCTTGATCGTCCAGTGTCATTTGATCGCCCATCCAGCAGGAATATAATTTGCCTCATTATCATCCCTTAACCAAGGCATAACGAAGACTACATGCATCTAAAAGAGAAAGAGAGTAATTTATATGCAAAATATCTTTTTAACACGATGTGATTTGAAAACTCGCTTACGATGCGATACAACGATGTCCGATGTGTGACGCTTATTCGCGCTGACTGTAATTACCGATCAGGATAAATGTGAGAGATGTGACGCACTATGAAGGATTGGACGACATGTCACTAGAGAGCTGGTTTAGTGAATCCCACGCGATCTACGCAAATACCAATAATGACGCTCCGGATCATCGAAAACATACTAACTCGGGCTTAGGCCTGAAATAGTAGAAATATATACTCGTACACATGAGTACTCGTATAAACGGATAGATACTCTGCGAGTTAGAGTATCTTGTTGCAAACAAATAAAATGCGCGTTGTCCACATGGGGTAACATGGAAATAGCCATACAATTGCAATGCTCGGTGAAATATTGCCACAGGCAAATCTGAAAGAGCATCTCGTTAATGTTCAGATAGTTTTCGATGTAGGAAGAGGGGATATCCAGGTGGAAGAGATGGAAAATCGAACCAAGTAATATTCGCATAGGGAAAAATTATACAACATAGATGTAGAGACCGGACTTTATAAGTTGGTTGTAGATACTCAAGGCAGTTATAAAATTCTGTATACTACGCTGCAAGTTTTATAGACATTTTATGGGTGTGGCAATGACAACTACCGCAGTCGCCACAGTTGCCACAATCGTAATTGGCAGTGGTATGTACACAGTTGACCAGAATGTCAGTTAGTTGAGTGGTTATGGCAAATTTTTTTTTTTTCCGTTGTTGTTTCTTTTTGTTTTTCCTCTCTTAGTTTTTGTTCTGGAAAATATAGTAGCTAGAGATAGAGAAAAATAAAAAAGAATCAAAAGAAGTAACACGGAAACGCTTCAAACTGAATGGTAAGTGGGACCCTGTTTATAACGACTGAATTTGTACTACAACGTTATCAGATGTTAAAGGTTTCATAGGTACATTTGAATGCTGAGCTCGCAGAATTTTGGAGAATCAAATGAGCTGGTCAGGCAACTTGAATTGGTGACTCACATGGAAGTAACTATGTATGTATGGAAAGATTGGTAAGATTGTTAGTTTTGTGAACTAATTTATCTTGAAGGACCAGAAATTTAAGGTTTGTCATGGTGATTCTGGAAGCAGTGGACATAGAATGACTTAGATTTCAAACCAGCCTTCATTTGGATACCTATCTAAGGTTTTTGAAGATTTCTTAAAAGCACACTTTCACCATCGAATAGAGAATAACTTTTTCCTGAAAACAAGAAGTCTAGGCTCCTGTGATAATACATACGCCGCCACTTTAATTTTGGTGGGGACTATGGCCGCCATTTATTTGGCTTAATCTAACTTAAAAACTAACACAAAGAGTTACGAGTTAGGAACCAAGGAATGATGAAGTAGATCTTGTTTGAGACGAGGAGTGCTCAGGTAGATATAAGAGACGGGGACAACGTAGATTATTTGGGTTAGTGTTGAAGGAAATATAGTTGAGAAGGGTTGCGCAGTTGATGCAACGTGAGAGTAGTCGATGAATGAAAATAGTGTCGGCGGTCCTGTAGGGAGGTAAGATTAAAGGGTCATGAAAGGGTCTCGGTGAAAGGGTGACCAAGTTTGACTGGCATACTCAAGCAGAGGGTGAACAAAGGTGACATAGAGAGATCTGCTTACAAACGAGTTGAAAAATTCCTTGGACCGCCGTTTAATAAAGCCAAGTAATGAATCGGCTCTTAAGTTCATCTTATCGATATACGAACGGTAATTAAACTCACAGTTGAATAATTTGCCAAGGTCTTGAAAAGACCGAAACAGGAGAATTGGTTGACCATAGATAAATAAAGTCGGGAGAGGGAGAGGTATTTAATGACCATCTCAAGAATGAAGAAAAGAGCACCAGATGGCTGCCTTTTGGAACTTCAAATGAGGCCTGGAATGGAACAGAAAAGTCGAATCTAAACCGTACACTATAGTATTTAGCAGGTAAGAGAGCAGACAATTTAAAGTGGATTAGTTGATGAGATATCTTATGAAACGCTTTTATGGAATTAGTGGCGATAACATTGATTTTTTTTTTCATTTTCTAAGGTTTCGAGAGCAGAAGGCACGAATTCTACTAGGTTTAGGGTAGATTTTTAGAAAACCAGCTTAGGGCTTCAAATAAATTTCTTTCAAAGAGTTTTTGCGAGCTTAGCAATGGGACGATAATTAAAAACTTCATGCTTAGAACCCGTTTGTGTGTCGAGATTTTATGTAAAAGGGGTCTTCCAAATCTGGGGAAATTCTCCCTGTGTGAGAGATAAAATAAATAGTTAGGCAAAGACAAGGCAAGAGCAAAAATGCCACCAATTTGCTTTGTGAAAATTGTAAAAAGAAAGAATTGCTGAGGGCGGCCACTGGAGGGGGGAGGTGTGAAAAAATTCAAGAAGAAGTGAAAGAGTTAGGGGACAACACTATACTGAGAACTTGATGGGAACAGTTGTAAAGATGAGGTCTAATTGCTTTCCATATAGTTGGAAACGTCACTGACTTGATAGAAATGAGAGTAGAAGCGCTGAAAAAAAGATGTATGTCTTCAGATGGAGGCCAATTTAGCTGAGGCAGAATTAAATCGCCTAAGATATTGATATCAACAAGTGAGCCTGATAAGTCAATTAAATTGTCAATTTCATCAATTGCAAGTTAGTAGAATTCAATAGGTTCGGCCGAAAGAACATAACAACATCTAACATACAAGCATCTCTGAGTAAATTTGATTTTAACTGACACAAAGTCTAGCTTAGAAGAAGACAAAGTTCTAACGAAAGAGGAGTCAAAGCTGTTGTGAATGGTCAGCAGGACACCTCCACAAGGAGTATCAATTAAATATAGTTTGCGTCAAGTGAAATTCTAACAGATTTTCGTGACGACCCGTCTCAATTTGATGTTGAAGAAATGTGAATGATATTGAATGTAAATATAGGGTTTTCTAATAACGACTTGACAATTTTTTTTTGAAATAAAAGGCAAACCATTTGAGATATGTCAAAAACTTTATTATTGGCTTGAAGTACAATCAAAACATTTATGAATGGAACTCGACTTCGTTCATATGGCCACCGCTGGCACGTTTACAGCGGTCGATTCGTTAGACCCAATTTTCAACGACTCGGCCACACATTTCGGCCGAAACGGACGCTATTTCGCGTTCAATGTTGGCTCTGAGGTCTTCCAATGTAATCGGCGTGTTGGCATAAACCAATGACTTAACGTAGCCCCACAGAAAATAGTCAAGCGGCGTTAAGTCGCACGAACGAGGCGGCCAATCGACTGGCCCATGTCTTGAGATAACACGCTCACCAGTAACGTGACGATTGTTATCGTCGACAAAAAATATGACCCAATAACGCCGTCGGCATGCAAACCGCTCCAAACAGTTATTTTTTGTGGATGAAGTGTTGATTCATGAAGCACATCTGGGTTTTCACCCGACCAATAACGCATATTTTGCTTATTGACGAACCCATTGAACCAAAAATGAGCTTTGTCACTGAAGATGATTTTGCGACTCCGAATATCTGTAGAAAATTTTAATGAATTGCAGACGTTGTTCGTTAGTGTACTTTACCATGATGAAAATATTGAGTTGACTGAATAAATTGACAGTGACAGTTTGATGATTAGTGAAAGAGTGCGTTCACAAATTAAATTCAAAGTTGTCAAGTCCCTATTGGAAAACCACATATAAAAGTTTTCGTTCCTTCGAACCGTATGTTGTTGAAAATATTTTGGAAATTATATTTCTCATTTACTTTGCGATACACCTAAAAGCTGCCTTGCTGGACAGCTTTAATTCGAAATTAATGTTTCAAAAACGAACATCCTGTGGAAATGAAGATTCACAATGCGATGCACAATGCTGCAGCTATGACTACATATGAAGTGTGTTCATTTTTCCTCTCCGTGGTCGCTGCTGGATACTAATATGTTCTAACTCGACGTGATCTACCAAGCTTATAGCCGTGAATATGAAACAATGGAAAATAAAAAAACTTCAGAAGATGGCTTCAACAGTCAGTATATCAGATGCCTTATATGAGCTACTTCAACTGTAACTGAGGTCAGATATCTATTGAGGTTTGCTTGAAAGCAACTTGTTTACATGGGATGCCCATTTATCCATGGGAACGACATTATTGTCTTAATACAAAAGCAGAACCTGCGTTGAGGGCACAAGTTCCACCCTTGATATGAGTTGAGGCCTATTCAAATCCGGCACCTAGTGCTTGTTGCAATTCTTCATCGGGTCAAAACCAACTAGAAGACCCTTACGGCGTTTTAGGTTTAAACCACAGCGACACTGATACTCTTACTAATGGGCCTGTCTCTTACAAGTCAGGTCCGGACCGAAGTCCTGGGGGCCTTGACTCTTAGGCTACCGACTTTTAAGTCTTAGAGGACTACCGGGAGCAAATGATGTAACTGATCAAATCGTAGCAAGCTTCAGTGGCGTCAATCAGAAATCCTTTACGATAACACCAGTATAACTCTACTGCCGTTTATTATTAGATTACTTGATAATTGGGCGAAGGTCCGAAGTTGAGATCAGGAAGGATTTTAAAAACCAGTTAGAGTGCTGAAATAGAGAAGGTGGCAGATAAACCATAAATGGACACCGACAACTACGCGTTGCACCTAAGGTTAATCTACGGATTTCTCAGACCCCACAAACAGGTAACAAACATCAAGTTTTGAGGGCCAGTGGTATTAATGCCATGAAGTTATGGGATGAGTTTCACCCGACCAGTTCTACGAAACCTAGAAAAACTTAAAGAAACAACTCGCCTACGAAGCGGCACTTCATAAAAGAAAGAGATTGCTCCGTGAGTTCTATGAGCAAAAAAGGAGGAAAATAGAGAGGTGTTACTCCAGGAACAGTATTTAAAAGAATATTTCAAGGTATCAAGACTCGAATAGATACCTGCAGAGATGAGCCAGCAAACTGAGTAGCAGAGCCACGATCATTCTCATGTCAAGCAGACTGAACCATTCAACCTAGAGGTTAGAAATTAAGAGATCCGTCCACCCGACCAAATCGATATGAAGTTACCGATATCTTAGCTTAGGTAAAAAAAAGGGTGCTGGATCGGAAGCACTACCTTCCGAACTATCAAAGGCAGAGGGAAACGACTTCATAAAGAACGTGCACAAACTCATTTCCAAGATTTGGTTAGTAGAAATTATGCGTGAAGAATGGAACTTGCCCGATCCGCAAGAATGGTTGGCCACATCTATATATCTTATACCGGTAAGGCATCTATAGAGACGATCTTTATTTAGCCATGTATCCTTTGGTATTCATGTAAAACTCGTAGAATTCTGCAGAATAACGATGGAGAGCGCTTGATACTCCGTAAAGGTAGGTAACAATCTCTGCGAGACTATTTATGTCAAAAAAGGTTTTAGAGAAGATGACGCATATCATGTAACTTTTTCGACACCAGTCAACACCAGAGGCACAATTCCAAAAGTCTGTACAACAACTTGCATACCCTAATGGTATTGACATCATTGGCAACATTCAGCAAACTGTCACTAGTGCGTTCGCAAGTATAGGAACAAAAGCGTCAACAACGGGTTTGGTTGTGAATAAGGGCAAAACCGAGTATACACTTTCAACAAGAAGGGTCATATAACAACGTCAAAATAGACATCTATAACTTTGAGGTAGTTAAAAACTTTGTGTAACTCGACTCCGCTATGAAATCTGACATTGACATCTCATCAGAAATCAAATAAGGAGTTGCTCTACCAATCGCTGTGCCAAAGGAGTAACAAGTAGAGTCCAGAAATACTAAGGAGACTCTGTATTAGGCCTTCTTCATCACAATCCTGCTTTATGATACATAATAATGGACGATATCCTTGCCCGTTTTGAATGAAAAATTCTTTGATTGATTTTTGATCCTCAACCTACTTGGAATGCACTATGCTAACTATTGGTTGAGGTCTAGGTCCACTCTGGACTGTGACATAACTATGGATCTGAAATGGATAGAAACTGAAGACTCAAATTTTATATTCAAAGAAGGTTGCCAACAGGCCAAATTCCCAAAGAAAGACTTAACATTTCATCCCGTCGTACTTTGGTATTGAAATTTTGGATCACAATGATTATATCTCATCACGCTAGGCAGTAAAATATGCCCTTCTCTTCGTTAGGCTACTCATGATCACCTTATTTCGCTGAGACTGAGTATTCCATTTCTTGAGTTGTAGGAACCTGATGTTCTGAAAAGTTTTATTGACCTTATTCCATAAATCAGGGTAGGTCTTCACGTTCAGGGATCCGATGTTTGTTTATTTGAGATAATCAAAGTTCATCAACCAACTATGTTTATGCATTCGAAGGGTTTTGTTGCGTTTCGAAGAAATTACTTTCAGCTTATATCCCATTATTTGGCAAATCTCCAAAGAAATGTACAAATGTAGTCAGTAGGATGCGTGAAAAAGAGCTTAAGATCAAAGCTGGAAGGTGGTTGGCTGAAAAGTTAGAACTTTGTGCTAGGTAATGCAAGTCGTGGCCTTAATGTCATGAATTTCGCCCATCTTAACGAGTAATTTGAGTCTATTGAGGTGATAGACCACAGACAATAACATTGCCTCAATCATTTAAAAGTCATATCTATTGCACAATTTGTGTTTCGCAAACGCTTTAAAAAGCTGAATGGGTTTAACCTGTGACATAGAATTCAAAAACGTGTGCCCAAAGACCAGCCACCAATTCAGTACAGCTTATTTCTTCCAGGCCTTCCCTGAAAAATTAATTTCATTGAAAAAAAACTTACTACTTAATTTATGTTCAAAAAGTAAGGTGACTTTATATTTTTATTAAAAAAAATTTTTTTTTTTTTTTTAATTTTAATATTGTCCCCTTCAAATATATAACACATTTGTGCCAATGCTTTTTCCAATCCTCGAGGCATTTCTTATAATCACTTTTTGGTATAGCATTGAGCTATTCCAGCGATGCTGTTTTTATTTCCTCAGTCATGGCAAATCTCCATCCTGTTTCAGTTTTAGAAACAGGTGTATGAACAGAGAACAGTTATGACCCTTTTGAGCAAGTCAGGATCATTATTGTCGTCACTCAAGAGCTCCTGAGCGATGCTCATGCGATGGTTCCACTGATCAAAATTAAGAAGTTTCGCAACAAATTTTGCGGACCGAACGATATACCAACATCCTCAGCAACTTCTTTTATATTAATTCGACGATTTTCCAAAACAATTTTCTTCGCAGCTTCGACGTTATTATCTTTGATTGTGGATTGCAGAGCAAAGTTAGTCATTGACATCTTCTCGGACACCTTGTAGAGCTATCTGTCAAAAACAAACTAAGTTTGCCATATACTTGGAACTGTGAACATATATTCGGGACATGTGTTCCAACACAACAAAAAATAAATCGATAATCGAATGCATGCGACAAATCAAACACAAAAACTTTGGGAAAAAATTTATTAATTTTTCAAAATAATCGCCTTTCAGCTCTACATATACACTTTTCCCAGCGATGTTCAAAAAGTTCATAAGAACTGTCTTGCTCTTCAAAATAGCCATTAACTGCCGACATCACTTCTTCATCCGTTGGAAAATCTTTCACCACTGAGTCATTTTTCCAAGTTTAGGAACAGAAAATAATCCGAGGGGGCTAAATCTGTCGAATAGGGTGCATGAGGTAGCAATTCAAACTTTAATTCATTAATGTTGGCCATTGCAATAACGGATTTATGAGCTGGTGCATTGTCTTGATGAAACAACACTTTTTTCTTAGCCAAATGCGGACGTTTTTGCTTGATCTCTTCGCACAAACGTTGCAATAAGTTCGTATAATACTGGCCGTTGATAGTTGTTCCTGTTTCAAGAAAGATAGACACACATCCCAAAAAAATCGACGCCATGACCTTGACTGCAGATGAAACGGTCTTCGCCTTCTCCCTTTTGAATTCATTGTTTTGATTGTACTTTTGTCTCGGGTGTAAAGTGATGTACCCATGTTGCATCCATTGTTATGTAACAGCGCAAAAATTCTGCTTTGTGTTACTGTGAAACTTCGCTAAACACTCAATTGAAACATCTTCACGACACTGCTTTTGCTCGAGTATGAGCAAACGCGGCACCCATCTTGCACACAGCTTTCTCATGTCCATATAATATGCGATGCGATGTATTGCACTTTTTGAAATGTCTATAATGTCTGCTAGCTCGCGCAGTTTCAGTCGACGATCATCAAGTATCGTTTTGTGGATTTTCTTCACCATTTCTGGAGTCGTCACCTCATTTGGTCGACCAATGCAATGCCCGTCTTGGTAGCTCGTACTGCCTCGTTTAAACTCAGCAACCCAAAATTTTACTGTTGTAAACGAAGGAGCAGGCTTATCCAGAGTAGAATCCAGTTCAACTTTCAAACAAAAGTGTGACCAATTTTCTCCATTTTCACAAATTCACTGACAACATTCACTATTGATGACTGCCAAACAAAAACTAAACAACATGGCGCTTTCAAACTTGAAGCATATGCTTTATATACCGGCATGTCTTGGTCAGGCTGGGTACTTCTGGGACCGCCATCGTACGTTGCCCGCGAAATTTCAAAGGTGACCTTACTTCTTGAATATACACCTCATATTATGATAGTTTTAGTCTAAATTGAACGAACATTTAACTTGCAACTATTGTGTTTAGTTGATCCGCCTTTAATTGGATCTTAGTTAACGATCGTGAGTTCCGAATATTAATCAATATTTAGCACCGCATTAACCAATTTTTTAATCAACTTCAATCGTTAATCATCGATTTCAACTGAAACTGGTATATCCTCACAAATTAATTGCCCCCAAATAAACTCTTATTAAATTTTATAAATTAAATTTAAACTAAATCAATCTTGATCATATGATTTTTGAAAATGAGAACTAAAAATGTTAATTGCTAAATGCCCAACATTGTCGTCCAGCAATCGTCACTTTTTTTTAAACGCCGGCGAAATTTATATATAAAGTTTTTTGTAGTTGTAATAGTTTCTTCCTTTTCTCCAAATCAATCCGAATTGGCATCAACTACAAAGATACATCTACTCGATTCTCTATAAAGTTCCCAAAGTTCTTTCTCCTGAACACTGACAGGCGTATTCCTGCCTTACAAAGTTGCTTCAACGAAATTTTTAAGAATACTTTTACCAACAATCAATCTGAGCTCCTGGTATTGAGATATTATTCCCTAGCTCTCCATTGGTAGTAACGAGACTTTGAAAATTCCCTCTCCCCAATTGTTTGCTAGATAGCCGCTCAAGTTAACCTTATGACTTCTCTCGGAACAATGCCTGTTCTGTGTTTTAGGCCGATAACCTTCTCAACGATTGCATTATCTCTGCTCTCTGACTCACACTAAAGTCACACTGAACATATTTCTTTGATGTTGTATTAACTCTACTAGTTTACGAATTTTTTTATTAAAAATAGGACCCCTCCCAACCTTTTTACCGCCTGTGGAGCCTATACTGCCTCAGGTCACAATCCACTGAATAAAGAAAACGTTCACACCGCCAGCGAAAACTTAAATCTCCGACGACGGGACATGTTCGTACTCACAACTAAACCATCCGAATTTACTCCTATTCAGTCAGACCGAACCTGGTCGGGCCAAGCCGGGCCAATGGCCAAAACGCTACACAAAGCAGGCGAACGGAGCGCAGCAAACAAAGCAAACCCCCCACACGGCTTGTCGCTAAAGCGCTCATACTCGTATTCACGAGAAATGGAAAAATCTCATTACATCGGTTCTGGCCAGTGGCCAGTGACCAGAGTCACTATTACAATATTTTGCCGAAGGGGCTGGTAGTTGCAGCACAAAGTGCGCGCACGTTCTTTGAAATGTCGCTGTGTTGTGCTGCAGTTGTACTCGTTGTTGGCTGCGTTCGACACTTCTCGCCGATTCTCATGTTAACAAGTTACAACATCGTCGAACATCGCTAACAGGCGAACAGAATTCACTGCCCAGTAGAGTTTCAGATACTCGTACGTTTACTTGTTATTCTTTTGCTGAGCGTTTTTCGCAGTAAAAATGCATTTTGCAATTTTATTACAACCAACCGCCACCGCCACCGCCGCCGACCGCCTGCGTATTGTGCATACTCACAATCTGAATCTGAACACAACCCACTCGGTGTAGTTATTATAGGTACGAGTATGTGTACTTGTATCTGGCGGGAAGGTGTGTTCAGTGGTCGGGAGTGCAGCAAGTATATTATATGGATACGAATGGTATCCGTATATGTTAGCTGTAATTGCAGTGATGGCTATAAAGTATCTGTCAGTTACGTTTTGTACGTTTGTGTGTTGTGCAGATAGTAAATGCATACAGCACAATGCATTTGCCGGTTTAAGGTATGCAATTGTGACGTATCTTTAAGTACAACGACTGACGCTTACGGTTTTTCCTAGTGCGAATTCGGTTGCCAATTTTATTGTTTTGTAGCTTAAAAGGTAGGGCTTTGCGTACAAACATTTTTAGGTTGTAAAAAAAAAAAAAAAAAAAAAAAAAAAAAAAAACTCTCGTAGATACTCTGGTTGACAGGGGTGGCGTTAATGTGGGCGAAATAGTACTCAAAATGCGCCATCTAGAACTGAATACTTTATGGGCTTGAGAAATCAAGTATCTGTCATCGGGTAGTGGCAGTATTTGAATAAAATAAATATTTTACGGTTTTTTTGTTGTTTCTTTTTTTTTTAATTTTCGACATTGTCAATTGTGAGTAATAAATATACATTTCTAAAAAAATGCAATACCAAATCATAAATGTAAACCTGAATCCGTTTGTCGTTCAGTAAAAAATTTGAATAAAGATACCTGTCATCGGGACAAAGACAGTTGCTTATTACAATTGTAAGCAAGGTAGGAATCTATAAAAAGTGCCATTTGACCAAGGAGTTTTAAGACTTTTGACAGATGACTGTCAGAATAAGCAGGCCAGTAAGAACTCTCGATAATGTGTATTCATTGTATATATGTAGTAGTCCATCAAATTGTTTGCCAGGTTGTTAGTCAGGAAATACTGGGCCCGATTACTAACCAAACCTTTTGTCATATACTCGTAATTTTTCTCCGTCATTTTACTAATTTCTCAATTTGCCGAGGCAATACTTAGTTTGTATCTATTGACCAATAGCTTCTCCTTTGACCTTAAGCTCGTTAATATCCCAAACTATCTACTTTTTTGCAATCGTAGTTAAACATTGACCCGACATTTTTTTTCTTCCAGTCCACTGCGCCTCGTATAAGAGCATGGTTTTTAGAAGTTCAGGCATTAGAAACAAGGCAAGATAGAAATTACCTTAAAATGATTTATTGAATTCACTCGAAAGATTTGGAATTCTAGGCCAATTAATATTTGGAAATGGTTTCGGGCATATTTCCTCTACGGCTGCCTTGTGCATAGCTCATTCGAAAGATCTAAATTTCGATCAGTTTCTCGAGCAACTGGGGCAATATATTATGTGTGTATTACTCGAACAATGTTTTGCTCCAAAGCGTCAATCATTGCTAATTTATTGACATAAACTAGTGACTTGAAGTACCCCCACAATGTTCCAATAGCCTCACGATCTTGCACTTGCACGATCTTGGTGGTCAAGTGACGGCTCCATTTCTTGAAATGATTCTATTTCCAAATCGTGTTTTCAATAAAGCGATGTTTTCGTTGGTAGTATAGGATGGAGCACCATCC
Organism: Volucella inanis; assembly: GCA_907269105.1. Classification (NCBI taxonomy): domain Eukaryota; kingdom Metazoa; phylum Arthropoda; class Insecta; order Diptera; family Syrphidae; genus Volucella; species Volucella inanis. The sequence continues at coordinate 202,856,094 of OU026153.1, read as the reverse complement.
TGATTACTTTCCTTTAGTTGATAGTTTCTACTTTGGGCCGAATCTTTAGATGGTTATGATCCTTACATTACATAGACTGACATTTTTACAAGAACTTAAACTACACTATCCTTCAGACTTATTTTTTGGTTGATGGATGTTATTAGTTAGCTTCAGAATCAAACTTTTCTTCTTGAACTCCGTCGTTGTCATGTCAAAACCTTATAGATTTCTTTCGATATTTCCGCAGTCTCCCACAGCATTGTCTGTCGATGGATGCCATGAATTGGTTTTGAGTTATCTTCAGTTACCTTTGTTCATGTGGCAAATCCTTTCTGCGTGGTACAGCTTTTAGTTCATTATATACTATCCGAACGGTCTGAATTAATGAAATAACATGCAACTAATCCACCAGAAGATTGAAATAATATTTTCTGTTATCCACTCTCTTCCTCCAGGCAATATCCATTCTTTTGAATAAGTTTGACTTTAACTAAATTAAGCTAAACATTCGTTCCGTGACTTTACACAATTTATAACCCTATACTAGGCGTTCTAATCACAATATGTAGAAAAGATGCTTTGCAAGTACATCAAACTTCTTTACAGTCTACAACTTGGAATGAATCAAGATTTCCTTCAACAAATATATCTGGTCTTGTATGACAACATGATTAAATTTTCATGTTGCCCTGAGCACCATCCAGCGGGATTTCAATAAAATCGCATCATAGAGATCTCCTTGTTAAGTCTGGCACATGTTTGAAAAATTTTCGGAGAGGTGCTCACAAATCCACGTTTCAATATGAAGATATTCAACTTTGAAGTCAATGAAAGATTGTAAGTCTTTAATGGAAAAACATTGACTTGCTTAAGAATATGCTGCTTAAATGCACGGATTTAGTCTACTGTCATGGTCATCGGAAATAATATCTCCATCTACAAAAATTGTTGATGCATCCTACTTTAACAATGAATACCTAACTTGGTAAACTATGTGATCTTGCGGCCAGTGTGCTCTTTAGCATTCAGATATCTGAGCCACTTCATTAACTTGGGCCTGGTCTTGAATCAATAAATCTCTCCACGTACTGTGCACTTCAAGATGGTTGAGGTCAACTTTTATTTGTGCGAGCCAACTAAAGAGAATCTTGTGTTCAAAACTGTTTTCGGCTTTCGTTTAAGTTCATGGTTCTGCTCAATGGACCTGGATTGAGTTGACAAGAATCTCTTCAGCGTTTCGTTACAAACACTTATTACTAGTTCAAAGATGCTGAAGAGGTGTCATCATCAATGTTAATAGGTGAGGTATACAAAGTCTCTGACTACCTCAAATCTATGCCCTTCTATTGTATTCCGTCCGATTTTTTGATGTTTTGGATCCGTTTGTTTTGCCACAGTATACTTTGTTTTGCCTTTACCAGCAAGCCCACCAGTAAAAGTTCAGTGCACCGCCGAGTGCAAATAGCTTCACAGACTTCTAAAAAAATTAACAAAACGGTCTTACGTCTGATGATAAAGAAGTCCTGTGACAGCGCATCACCTTATCTAAGCCCTAAACCGAAAGGGAAAACTATTTTGACGTCAAAGATCTCACTGAAATTGATTCCAAGACTGGACCCAGCTCTGCATATATCGTTCTTGCAAGTGCTGATAAGACAGCGAGCACCTAAAACGTTCTCTTCCTTATGGGTCAATAAAACTATGATGAAGCCTTATTCATCAGTCATACTTTACTTTTATCTGACAAAAACTTTGAAACAAGGTCGTGTCACTTCCTTGTTCATCTTCCGTTCGTGCTTTCTTGACATCTCTCAGTTTCCTCGATCTTTCATTTCTCGTGTGCCTTTCTTTTTTTTTGAGAAGCCGGTTCTTATATTTTATTTTTTGCTCGTAGAAATTACGCATATCCATTCTACATGCTTTCTATTCTCTGCATGCGCATCCGGAAAATTACGGGTTTCGCAGTGCGATGAAGTGAACTCTGACATATCAGGGTCGACTTTTCTAATTGCTCTGGCACTGGAATGCATGACAAGTTGTTGGCGGAACAGGAAGTCGACCGAAGACTTGATAGACAAATGTACTGGAGGTTTTCTATAATTGCAGCCTACCGAGGTCAACTTCTTCACAGTAGCTCCTCTTCATAGCGGCGCTTTGGATACATGCATTCTCAACTCTCAACAAATTAGAGATCCCAATCTTCAATGTATTGTATTGTCTTGGAATGTTCGAACACACAGAATTCATCCGGAAACCAGGCGTGCATGGCGTCGATCGCAATATAAGATCATAAAAACCCCATGTCTCATTAGAGGCGTCGGGATATGAGAACCGGGTCCATATTACGGTGATTTTCAACCTCAAAGCGAGGTCGATAAGTATAGAACCATTGTGGAAAGTGGTATGGTGCAGCCTATATTTACTGACAGTATCTTCCATTCCTAGCTTTGCTTTAAAATGATTTTTACATCATGCTTTGAGTATTTTGTAATTTTTATTTTTATCCAGGACCTCATTACAATAGTCATTGATACCAACGTCTTTTTCCTTCATTAAGACGTACGAACATATTAGGCTGATGTAGGCGAATTAAGCCTTGATGGTGATTTCAATGAAGTAAATATTGACATGCCTAAAACTTAGGACTACTTGCTACTTCTGCTCTAATGACAAATCTGCATCCAAATAGTCGTTTCTTGTCTTTTTAACGACAATTATCGTAGTATAAGTTATGTCTCAGCATTTCATCCTTCTTACACCTGGTTCAATGGCGATCTAATTTAAATCAACCCAGGGTCCCAGCGAGTTGTTCAGCTCCAGGTGGTCGGTCTTTTAAGAGTCCTATCATTCACATATAGTTCCAAAAATCGTTTGGTATTTTTCAGTAGAATGGGTCACCAAAAGTGGTATCAGTCGTGTCTGAGGATTGAGATTGTTTCTTAACTACAATATATACTTTTCTATTCACACTGCCAGTGAGTTGTCCCCCTAAGGGATCCCCAACGTGAACAGTCGGACCATTTGTGACAATCCTTAGATACAATATATGAGGCCGGTGATACACCGGTGACAGAAGCTCAACTAACACTGAATGAAGACCAGGTCAAGGGGATGAATGCAGGCAACACCATCGATTCTGGCGACTTCATCCTCAGTTCATCTGTCCGTCTTTTTAGTCTCGCATGTTGAAATGATATAAGAATTCTCACCAATTTTTTCTAGGTGAAGTTTCTAAGCCACCACGAGGTTTTTAGGTAGTCAGCTTTGTCCAGTTCTCGAATTTTTCATCGACGACTCTATGATTTGACGCAATTTTTTTCCAAAATACCACTGAAAATGCCAACTTAAGTTTCTACCTGACGGTTCTTAGATTCCTATTCCTCTAAAGTTATGACTGTAATTAGAAATTGACCCAACCCGACACATCCGAGAACGTCATCAGTCATCGATCACAACAACATGTACAGAACAGAGCAGAGGACTAAGAGGAAGAAAACCTCATTAGACTTAGTATCAAATCTCTCTGAGGTGTTTTTTGTGACATAAATGATCCTACGGAAATATATCTCGTTCACTTTTTCCTATCTCCCGGGACTATAATTCCCTGAGGTCATAAATAAGTGATTTGAATAAAATGTAACCGCAATTTAGATCAACAAAGTTGCATATCCTCAGAAAAACCGCAAAAGAACCATTAAATCTGTATCCCAACACATGAATGTCAAACACCTCCATGTGGACTAAAAGCCTGCCATAAAGCAATACGGAAACGATTCTCAGCTCGAAATTTTCTCATGTTCGATTTTATAAACCTCGTCTCGTGCTATAGTGATCGTTTACCTACATGGTTTAGTAATAAAACTTTAATTTCGTCGTTTTATTAACTAAGTTACATAAACCACGGTATCTGTACCTCATAATTTAAGTACAAATTTTTATTTATTCATGCTATCAAACGTCCGACAAACGTTCTAAATTGTCTAAATCGATTCAAATTAGGACTCAAGATCATATGAGAACGAACGCCACCAGCTGACTATGCGTGGTCATTCCATTTTTAAATTACGCACATGCACTTAATTAAAACTTATTCGTGAGCACGTAGCAACCAATAAAAATTAAAAAAAAAAAATAAAAATTCTAACATTAATTATGCTGTGAAGAAGATTTTCGTTGTTTACTTGCCCTCTTTGTATAATATTTCTTTTTTGCAGGATGCTTATGCAGAGTCTGGACAGGATAGCAGAAATATAGCCGGCCTAGAAGTTGTTGTTATTATACAAGACGTTCAAGATCAACCACCTGTTTTCACAATGGCTCCACCTGTTACAAAATTACCACCTGGCATACTTCCTGGTGACAAGGTATGTATTCAAGTACTTCGAACTACTTACATACTGCGAGTACGAGTACCTACAAAACGGGCTACTGGTAGAAGGTACTGTATTCTCGTATCTTATTAAGGATGCAGTAGGTATCAATGCACAGTTATGTATTCTTATGACGAAGCAAACAAGAGGAAGAGATCAAAAGAGAAAGAAAAATTAATTAAAGCGTCTAAGCATGGGAGGAACTCATTAAGTGGCTATTACTGGAGATTTACAGCGAATCGTGATCCTATTATAAGGATATCTGACTACCTGTCTGGCACATTAAGCACATATGTAACATAATCAGCATTATTAGCAAATTCTGATAAAATACCAAAGATACGAGTATCTCGTGAATATTGTAATTTTCTTTGAAAAATTATTTTGAGAAAATATTGACAGTCATTGAGCGACACTGTGGGGCCAATGGCATTAATAAGGAGTAGTTCGATTTAGTTAAGGAAAAGGTAGTTTTGAGTTTGGTTAACACTTTATTGTACGGATTATCTTGGCCAAATGGATATTAGATAATAATACCACCTTGATCGAAAAGAATTTATTCAGAAAATTAAAAGTGCAAGTTTATTCATCTGAATCTACATTGTCCCATTCAAAGTAATCCCCATTGACGGCAACGCACTTATGCCAGCACTTCATCCAATCCTCGAAACGCGTTCCCCGTAGTGGTTTTTTAACTCGATTGAACAGAAAGAAGTCACAGGGAGCCAAATCAGGTGAATTCGGTGGCTGTTGGATGGAATTTGTTGCATTTTTCGTCAAAAAAGTACGAATAATGATGCAAAATCTACGAGTTTTCTGCCCACAATTCTGGTGTCTTTCGTCGAATCGCTTCACGCAAACGTCTCATAACTCCCAAATAATACTCTTTGTTTACTGTCTGGCCTTCTGGAAGAAATTCATGATGCACTACACCGTTGTAATCCCTGAAAACCGTGAGCATTGCTTTCTCCTTTGACTGAAAACGACGTGGGTTTTCTGGTCTCAGCTCATTTGGTGAACGCCGTTCACTTGCCTGATGTCTGGATTGCGTGTCGTACTCATAAACCCACGTCTCGTCTCCAGTAATGATCCTTTTGATGAATGTGTGGGATCGGATTCAGTCTCGGATTCGGTCTCTTTTTTTGCATAAAATTGAGGTCTCTTAGCACCAACTTTGCTGCTACACGACGGAAACCCAAATCATTAACCAAAATATCTTGGACGAATCCAAGACCATCTCTCTCTGATGGTTAATTTGCGGTTATTGACCAACATTTCTTTTACTTCATCAATGTTTTCGTCGGTTTTCGATGTCGAAGGTCGGCCACTGCGTTCATCATCTTCAATTGACTCACGACCACTTCTGAACCGCTCGTGCCACTGGTAAACGACCGTTTTCTTTAGAGAATAGTTGCCGAAACACTTTTCCAAACATTTCTAACGTTCGCGCACCATTAAATCCGTAACAAAAAAAAAAAAAAAAAAAAAAAAACAGAACTTAAATTGAAACAATTGGATCGCCACTCGGTGACGTCACCGAGAACTTTTTAATTAAGGTAGTAAATGTATAAAAGATACGGCAAGTAATAAGGCAAATTGAAGCACATTTCTGAATAAAAAGTGATACCAGCCAATTCGGAAAACTAAAGCGTCAAGTTTGAATTGAGGTTGGCCTCTTAGTGCAATGCTCTACATATAAAGTGAAGCTACACAGACCACTGTCAGTTGTTTGTAAATTGTTGGTTCAGGCGCATTTCCCCTTAAGGGTGTTACTGAAATTGAACTGCATTATTTGTCTGGGATAAGCTTCAAGATCATCCGGACTGAAGCACTGATACTCAATCATTTAACATGTCTCTCGAAAGCACAAACAACCAAGGAGAAAAAATCAGGCGTCATCATTATCAACCGATTGTATATCTGAATGTTTCGTCTTTCAAGAAGGAAACGAACAAAAATATGGCTTTGGACAGGCTAAAAGAAATGAAATTTATTCCTATAGGTGCTATGTAGGAGCCAGCTTGATAGCCAGTGAATACCAATTTATGATTTCAATCTTAACGTGAATGCATATCACGTATTAGCTTACTTTGATGCATGGGCCACGGAATCAGCTCTTACTTTAAACTGCGCTCACTTAGCTAATGTGAGCTGGGCAAATACCAATGTAAAAGAAAAATTTAGTTTCACCACCGACATCACTTTTGCGAGCAACTCTATCCTGGGAACCATCGATGTTCAATGTGAAGTATTTAAATCGCGACCACCACAATAAGGAAAATCGATAAAACGAAATCAGACCATCTCCCAAAACTTACCGGCCCAAGTGTAATGATAAATCTTTCGATTTTTGTCAAAGGGATGTTGAAAGGTGATTCGGCCCTGGTGGAACAGCGAAAACCTTTCCGCATTGTCTTACAAGTTTTATCATTGAAGAACACATAGCGAGAATGCCTCTACACTTAACTGGTGAGACAATTGAAAAAAAAAAAAAAATAAAGCCACTTCAGAGAGAATTTTATCAAGCCTGGATCACATTCAAGAAGGAAACCAAGCTACGAACAACGGCTGGGTACTATTAGATTGGCAAGAAGCAGCTTAAGTAGAGCCATCAAGGATAGCGAAACCTCTTTTTTAAAAAGACGACATTATTCCATGGAAACAGATAATAGAAAGGTGATAACGAATCTTTCAAGAACATGCCTAAAAAGTGCGAAGGTTTATAGCTGAAAATTTTTTTTCCAAAAGATCAGTTATCGATCGTTGTATAAACAATTTTGATCACAGCACGTCAATATCACTTTTTGAGCATTGAACCTGAAGACTTTTTTTCTTAATACCGCTATCTTGCGCTCATCTCTTGCCTTATCTATACCACCACACGATATTGCCAATAGGTTTCTACAACGCTATAAAGGTCTCTCTATCGACGTCCTTACGGGATATAAAGAAATCATCAAATAATCTAAGCCGCAAACTATGTACAAGTGAATTATGATGATGTAACTTGAGTAAGAATTCACTTGACAAGATTGATTTAGCACCATTCTCTCCACTTTAAATTTTTAGCTTCATATGTACTAAAGCTTACTCAATGCAGTTACAATCGGTGTACGGCTGAAGATGTTACTTTCGATGGCTGTGCTGATATTTTCACAATTCAGATGATTATTTAGCAGTATGTTGAAAGGTGTCCGGAGCCAATGACTTAGGCAACTTAATTTCTTTATGAAACGTCTGCTATCTTTCCTTAGTATCTATGTTAATAATCTAAATTAAATTTTAGCTTAGGCATAGTTCGAATTTTAATATCCCCTTTGCAACTGGAATGACGCCCCAGTTCAAGGTTTCTTCCGGCAAAACACAATATTTTCTTCAATATCGACCACATATGCGTTTAGTCGCCTTTAATGTATATTATTACGACATACATAACCATTGCCACATATGCTCATACATACACTCGTATAGTGTCTTGTCTCTTAAGCCGAAGCTTTTTATCTGATGGTCTCTCGGACATTTATTGAGCTCTAACTGAAAAGACTCTCTAGCCTGCAATGGAGAAGGAAACTAAAAACCAGCGACAACTACGATAAGGGAAGCAAAACCCTCTTAACATAACTGCACACACATCAATACTCATACGTACATACAAACATACATGAGAGATAACCTTTTGGCATAAAATTTATGTGCATATGGAGCGGCAAAAGCGACGCCTCGCGGGACAACCGACTACAACATTGATATCTATGAGGTACTATCAAGTATCCCCCATTTCTGAATGCATCTCACACTGTGCATGGAGTATCCGTAGCAAGCAATACAAATAGTAGGATTCAGCCTATTACGATTGGTGGGATACTTTGGGTTACCTAGGAGATCCATTACTTCCCAAATGTGTTTATGCGGAGTGTAAAGTATCTATACCATGTAAGGATGTTAGCAAAAGGCTTTTAATGAGTTTTTTTTTTTTTTTTTTTTTTTTTTTTGAAGAAAAAGAAAATATCTTTTGGACACATCACATGTGAGATGTGTGCCTGGTCCGGCTGCTGGAGTATGTGCTAATTAATCGAGACAAAGCGGAAGGAGACGAACGTGCAGTTGAATAACCTAGAACTTTGCTTAAAGGACTCAAATTTTTTTATATTTTTTTGTTCTCCTTTTCTAATTTTTCGTCTTGCTGATTTGTTTTCTCTCTTTTCATGTGATTCCATCAAAATTCTGGATTCCACAACATTTTAAACTACCAACTCAACAACGCATATTGCAGATACTTCAAGTTCATGCTGAAGATGGAGATAAAGGTAATCCTCGTGAGGTCAGATACGGTCTAGTCTCTGAAGGGAATCCATTTACTTCGTTCTTTGATATCAACGATACCAGTGGTAAGTTTTGTCTATTTGTACATGCATGTATCTACCATATGTAAGTTTGTACTTTACCTAATTAAGTGAAACTAACCTTTCGGAGTTGCAAGCTAATGATGCCTAGAACGCGTCTAAGTGTTTGCATACGAGTATACGAATCGTATTGGTTTAAAATACCAGTGCTCTGGGAGAATAAAGACTTCGTTTGAGTTGAAACTGGATTCTGGACAATACTCGTAAAAATGCTTACTGATGTTCGAAAGCAACTTTAAGAACAGTTTTATAGACTTTGTATCTTATTGAAGCCTGTTTGGTTCTGGCCGAACTATGTGGAGATGCAATTTGCTTAATTATGAATTTAGAGTTCTTATGAAGACGTTTTATGATGATTGTAAATCTTGAGGAAAAATAAATACGAATATGTGTGCTGTGCACTTAATCAAAAATCAAATAAGTTGCACACAACTGTAGATTTCACCTTGGAGCAGTTTCTACTTAAATTATCCCCGCTAGACTTGAGATGAATTGACATAAACTATCTATTTATGTATATGTCAAAACATCTCAATATAATTTCCTCATATAAAATCAAAAGAGTGTCGGGTCAATATAACAGAATATCATGTCCGTCAAACTAGAAAGTTTCATTCTTTTTTCATTCCACTCTCCCCGGGAGACTGCTATTAGATATTACTTCGCGGGGCTAGCATTTTATGCTCTATTATCTCTATTTGCTTCCTCGATCCTTCTTCATGCTTCTAATCTACGCAGTTCAATCTGCACGGCCGTTATGACGGAATAGATCTCCATCCAGTCGTCCCCTGACCTCATCATGAAGTCTATTAGGAGCTCCGGGCATCGTAGATTGCCACTTGTGAAGCGTCTGCAGCGTTTTTCTCCTCTTTTGAGCATTCTGAGCTAAAGAGCGATCTATCGTGCCCAAATCTGTGAAGGTATTTTCGATAGCCACCATTCCCAGACAGCAACTGCGTAAGATAGTAGTTACAGTCCCCGTGCGTTCTTTTTGTCCAAGTTTTAATGATGGCCATCAGTTTATGAGTCCATCTACCTTTGGTGGTGTTGTCCCACCTGACTTGCCAGAGTGAACTTACCACACTGTATAGTAGAATTCTCTTTGCGTATCCAGGCCCACCGAGTATCCAGCATCCGAGAAAGCGCTGCCTGCATCTTTGATGGCTTTTTACTAAAATACTCGATATGTACTTTAAATTTCAGACTGTTATCGAGCATGACTCCCAAGTATTTTAATGACTCTTTAGACTGGATTGTATAGTTCCCAAACCGAAAACTTGCATATTCCACAGTCTTTCTGCTAGTTACTAGGACAGCTTCAATTTTGTGGACAGCTAGTTCAAGACCGGCCGCATTAAGGCAACTGCTTTTTCCGTGCTTTACCACAGTCACCACGGCAATGTCGTCAGCAAAACCGATCACTTTAACTCCTTAACACCGTCGTACATGATATTCCACAGAAGTAGTCCTAGGACTGACCCCTGCGGAACTCCTGCGGTGGTATTGTACTACTTAACGCCATTGTCCGTCTGATATCTTAGCTTCCTTTCGCTAAAGTAGATACTCAGGAGCATTCATCCTGGCCAGTGATCTGCCAACGCATGTCCAATTGACAGAGTTGAAGGCGTTTTTAACGTCTAGCGTTAATACTGCGCAGTACTTATTTGTGCCTTTTCTCCACCTCCTCCTTTGTATTGATTCGGCTGCTGTATCTACTACCATCTTTATGTCATCTATATATGATGCGTTCTAAGATTTTTCGTAGTGTATCTATGTAGCGGGCATATTGGTCGATACGACGAAGGTGCTCTGGGTGGTTTATTTTCCTTAGGAAACTACACCAAATGTTGCAGTTTTCATTATTTAAAGAAGATCCCCTCCTTAAGGCACTTTTGGATCGTTGCTATAAAAAGGTTCGGTCTCTTATAGATGCCTGCTTTGACAGCTTTTTTGTCACCTATTTTCCTGCATACTTCATATAGCTCTTTCCGGTATATGTTCCGAGTGCTATTGTCATTAGCATTGTCGGATACGATTTTTGTATGGATTTACTACCTATTTACTACTACAGTTTCTTTGTCACTATCCTATATGCCACTCCACAGGGATCAATATCTGCTTCGTTACAAAGTTGTTTAGAGCATATTGCCTTGTTCTCCTTGATGCTCTTTTCGAGATCGCGTCTCGCCAGTCTCAACATAGATAAACGTTTCTAGAACTCCGGCCTACCGATTAAACTTTGCGATCTGCGCTGGGCCCGAAGGCCCACCACTCCACCAGTAGCATGGTCCACCCCTTCTGCTCCCTGTGCATCTGGGGATAGCTACATTACACGGTGTAGTGACTGCTTGGGTCAGATGAAGCGATAGGGCCTCTGCTGATCCGTAACTACCTGAAAGGTCGATGTCCATCATTTCTCCGCAAGCGCCTTTGTCAAAGGATGCTTCTTTCAATTTCGGCCCTGTTAGTTTCTGGCGTTGCCTGGGCTTCTCGTTATCTACGTTGAATATTATCGCTTAGTGGTAGCTGTGCATGTATTCTTCGCTTACCTGCCATTTTGCTTTAGGCAGACCCCTTGACAGCTTTACGAAACGTGTTTTTTGCGCCGTTGTTTGCTAGACTAATGTTGAGTGATGCGAATGCTTCAAGAAGGGCTCTGCCTTTAGTTTCCGTAGTCCTGCTGCCCCATTCAATATCTCATGCGGCAATTCACCCAACCAATTTTGATTCAACTCGCCTTCACCATAATGCTTGCGCTTTCTGCAGGTACGACTATCGACGCAGTTTGCGTGCCACTGTAGGCCTTCCTTAGGCTCAGGACCTTATGTAGTCTCGTGCAACAGAAGTGCACAACCCTACTTCTGTAGTCGCACTCGAATTTAAATTGTTTACATTCAGATACTTGAAAAAAAAAGTTGACTGTTACGAGCTGGGAAATGGATAAATATTATTCTTCTTTTGGTGCTTATAACTAAATTATGTTTCGCAAACCTTTCTGAAGAAAGGATCCCAATTAATGGCAGACACAAGATACAAAGCACTTTGTGAGTCATAAAGTGAACCACATCTTTTGCAATCGCTGTTGCTTTATCCTTAAACGTCAAACTGAACAATGAGTTCATGTACGAGGTGTGTTCAAAAAGTAAAGTTTCTTTTATTTTCATAAAAACATATTTATTTATTCATCAATATAAATATTGTCTCCCTCGAAGTAATCCCCCTCGGATATAACACACTTATGCCAACGCTTTTTCCTATCCTCGAAGCACTTCTCATAAACACTTTTTGGTATAACCTTGAGCTCTACCATCGACGCCGATTTTATTTCCTCGATCGTTGCAAATTTCAGTCCTTTCATAGGCCTCTTAAGTTTTGGGAACAGGAAAAAGTCGCATAGGGCCAAATCCGGTAAATATGGTGACTGACGCATGATTGTTGTGCCGTATTAGACAAAAAATCTCTCCCAAACAACAATGAATGAGCATCGTATTTTTCGTATTATTTCTCGCAAACGGCGCATAACTTCAAGGTAATATTCATGCGACGGTACCTCTGATCAAAATTAACAAGTTTCGGAACAAACTTCGCTAAAACACGTCTCATGTCCAAAATATCCGAAAAAGTTGCCTGACACGAGCCGACAGATATGCCAAGATCCTCAACAACTTCTCATATTGTCATTCGACGATTTTGGAAAACAATTTTCTTCCAGCTTCAACGTTATCATCTTTTGTTGATGTCCAAGGCGAGGTTCGTCATTGGCATCTTCCCGGCCATCTTGGAAGAGCTTATATCACTTGTAAACATTTTTTTTACTTTGGGCAGACGGCATACGGTGACCGCTGTCAGCATTTCAAGTATGATTCCATTTTTTACACAAAATTTGATGCAAATTCTTTGCTTTATCTTTTATAATAATTGAAAATTGCGAAGCACTATCTTATCTGTCAGCAAACAAAGTATTCTATATACTTGAAACTGTGAACGGGACATTTGTACCAATATAGCAAAAAAAAAATCTATAATCAAATGTACGTTGCCCGCGGAATTTCAAATGTCACCTTTCGTGGCCATAGTGCAGAGCCTTGCGGCATCCCTATTTGAAAAAATTCAATACTGCTTCTAACACTATCTTTTTTCACTTTCTGTGATCTACACCCTGCCTGACTCGAACTGCAACCAATTTCAGACTGCTATAATTCCCAAACCATTCATGACAGTGAGCTTTATTATTTACAAGCCTTTTAAACGGCTTGCGTCTCAATTGTGTTGAAATTTTTATCCGCGATGGAATTCAAACGTGATAGTGTGATTGCTTTATATTTGACTGGAAAACCACAACTAGCTGTCGTTAGAGTCCTCCAGTACCTCAACGTGAATAAATCATTTGGGTCTCAAACCATAACTCGTTACCGTGATACTGGCAGCGTTTCAAAACTCCATGGAGGTGGTCATAAAAAAACAGCAGCATCGGCAGAAATGGTTCGGAAAGTGAAGGCTCGAACTGAGCGAAATCCGCGTCGAAGTGGAGAAAAATGGCTCGTGAACTCAACATATTGTTAGAACGTATGCAACACATACTGAAAAATGAGCTTGGGCTCAAGCTATTAAAGTTCCAAAAAGCACACAATCTTACACCGCAACAGAAAAAAGTAAGGCTTGAAAGAGCGAAGGAGTTGCTACGCTTGCACGAAAGTGGTGAGTTGCCGAATTTGGTTTTTTCGATGAGTCGCCATTTGTTATCGAGCAATATGTCAACAAACAAAATGACCGAGTTTACTTGTAAGAGAGGTCCTTCGAAAATTTGCACTTTCGGACGGCCACCAGAAAGCAGACAGCACTGATTTTGATGGTTTGGACCGCTATAACCACCGGTGGTCGCTCTCCGCTCGTATTTTTGGACCGTGGCGTCAAAATTAATGTGATCGTATACCGTGAAACTGTCTTAAAGGCAGTATTGAAGCCTTGGGCAAACAATCATTTTGGTCGGAGACCGTGAACATTTCAACAAGACTCGGCACCGTCTCACAAAGCGCGCGTCAACCAAGATTGGTTAAAAAACAATGTTCCACACTTTATTTCTTCGACACAATGGATTGCAAATTCTCCAGATGCAAATCCGTTGGATTTCTCTGTCTGGAGTATTTTGAAGGCGAAGGTTGGCACTAAAAAATACTAAAGTTTGGACCACCTTAAACAAGCACTTCGCCGGGAATGGACCAAAATACCGCAGAGCCACTTTCGTGGAGCGTGCAATACTTTCTTCTGCCGTCTCAAGGCCATTATTCGCGTCAAAGGTTGACATATTGAAAACTACTGATATAATTTGAAAATTTATGTATTTTCCAACATTTTTTGCTTTGGAACAATAAAATTTATCAAAAAATAAAAAAATTATAGCATTTTAAAAAGTTGCAGTTCGAGTCAGGCAGGGTGTATTTTTCTGGTAAGACTCAAATTATTCTGAAATAAAGCCACAAAATCGAGCTCTTCTAATTTTCTGAAGCAATAAAGAGTGATTTGTGTTTATCAACAAATAAGCCAGCTATACACTTTTAATTATCAATATTGCTGAATATTTTTGAACAAAACCAAACTTAAACTTAAACTTAAAGCAACATTTAAGAGCGTCAAGAAAGATACCCAAAAAACTGATTTTGTTAAATATGTATATGGTATGTTCAAAACCGTTTACTACAAAATATGCAATATTCTCAAGTTTAACTTTTGATACTCGTACATCATCGATCCCGGAATAATTTGAGTTTTTCAATGCACTAATCGTTTTTAATAACTCTAATGCACTTATTGGTTATTGGTAAATATATAAATATGAATACATAAAATGAGAAGAATTTGGCATCTGATCAGCAGACAAAGCTGCAAAAAATTTAATAAACGAGTGAGCAATCATCGTCAATTTGAAACTTGAAAATTCAATTTCGACAAGGTCCAAGCCAGTTTGGTAGGGCTCTGTTACTCAACTGCCTCCTAAGTAATTCTGGTTCTAATTTCTGCACTTATGATCCAAGGAAGTTGAAGTCCATAACTACCTCGAAGTTATAACTGCCAATCGTTGAGTTCTCTCCAGGCTGTCGGGGGTCCTTTTGGTTTACCCTCGTTTAAGTTCGGACCCATTACCATTTTTAGCTTTCTAAGAGATAAGTTCTGATAAGTTTTGAGTACTCGGAGTATTTCTCTGTCCTATCATTTGTGGCTTAAGGATCAATCCTAGGACCGATTTTGTTTAATATTTACATAGACGACTTTCCTTTTCATAACCCTTTTCATAAATACGCCGATGATAGTCTGATATTAGCAAGTGACGAAAGGCCACATGTTGCGCTAAATAAGATTAAAGACAAACTACCGACTCTTATGACATACCTATTTCAAAACGTTATTAATAATGCTAAATTAGACTTGACCTGCTTCAGAAATCCAAGCGAGAAAGGATATTATATAGCAGTGAAAGACACTGTGTCTGTGAAACTAGTGAGCAATAGAAGTAATACTCCGTGACGAGATGAAGTAAAATACCTCGAAACATGCACGAAAATTAATTAGGAACGCAAAAATGGTTACTGCAATGCTTAAGCTATTGCACAACTCTAAACAAATGTCGCCGAATACCATGATTCTAATGTACAACACTTTAATAAGGCCAATAATAACATATAGGTTTTGTACTTACTTGGCTCACAATATTGTTCACTGTAGCTATTTAGAAAACATTATATAGGTTGATTCATCGTGAGGTTTGATTTTTAATGGGCTTTTTTTGACAGATCACGCGTGATTGCTATCAAATTACTTTGTCATTTTTGTTCAGTATCGTTTGACAAGTCATTATCAAAAGATTCACATCACAACAGCATCTCCAAATTGTTTAGCTATATTACGAAAATCAGCGTTCTGTGAGAAATGTTTTTCGTGCGTTTCGAGGAACTTACGGTGCGTATAATCGACCTACCGAAACCACTATTGCCAATACCATTCGCAAATTTGAGTCCCAGTTTACTTTAGTGGAAGATACTTGACCGGTTAGACCACATTCAGAACGTAGTGAAGAGACTATAGCAGCTGAAGCAAAGAGTGTACGCGAAGACCGTGACGAATCGATTCGTCGTCGTTCTCAGCAGCCTGGTTTGGCGCATTCGACAGCTTGGCATATTTTTCGTGAGGATCTTGCCCTAAAAGCGTACAAAATGTAACTTGTGCAAGAATTGAAGCCAGGCGACTTGAATTTGCGTCATATTTTCAGCGAATGGGCTCTGAAAAAACTCAATGAAAATCCGGTGTTTTATCGTGAAATTTTGTTTAGTGATGAAGACCATTTCTGGCTCAATGGATACATTAATTAACAAAATTGCTACATTTGAGCTGATGAGCAACCCGAAGAGTACCAAGAGCTACCATTAAATCCATTAAAAACAACGGTATGGTATGGCCTGTGGGCTGATGGAATCATTGGGCCATATTTCTTCAAAAATGAGGCAAATCAAAATGTTACCATCAATGGTAACCGTTATCACGCCATGTTAACGGACTATGTGCTTCCTGAAATTCAAGCACATGGTCTCGGTGAGCTCTGATTTCAACAAGACGGCGCTACGACTCATACAGCGCGTGAAACAATGGTCTTGTTGAAATATCATTTTCGTGAGCACTTAATTTCACGTTTTGCTACGGTAAATTGGCTGAATAAAATCAGTCACGCGTGATCTGTCAAAAAAAGCCAGATCTTAGTCATCCTGTACAACCTGACGAGTTTTTCAGATACACCGAAAGTAGATATGGCGTTGTATAGCTCGCTCCTATACACGCTGTCGTGACGTGTGCGTCTTTAAATGATGAATGTTGATCTGATGCAACGACACCGCGGAGTACGAACACTGTAAATGTCATGCTTAGGCTTGTATCAGGCTGGGTGCCGGTACTATCGGCACTTTATCACTGAAACGCTTACTCATATTTTTTAAAAGACTTCCATTCTGACTTCCATTGATATCTTTCATCTCACTACTTGTTAGAGAAATTTGTGTCTGTCTTCCAAGCGAAGATATACGCAATCCTGATGGCAACGAACCGGTGGAGTTGACCAAGACATCATTTAATGCAGTCGGAAGGCTAAACCATTGAGCCTTGTCTGGATCTAAGGTCACAATGGGATCACGGCAAATGAATTCGCCGTTGAACTTGCTAGACGAGGCTCAGAGGAGATTTTTTCAGAATTCGAACTAACGTTAAGTCTGCCTTCGTCCTTGGTTAAGGTTTCGATCGATAGCTGGGTTTCATATGAGCACAACTCATGAGATGACAAGACTCGCCAGGTTGCAGGCAGACCAAACGAATGCTTCCCAACATCTCTACGAAATCAGCGATTCTCTTGCTGTTTGTTATATCCTTTTTC
The DNA here is from genome assembly GCA_907269105.1 of Volucella inanis. Classification (NCBI taxonomy): domain Eukaryota; kingdom Metazoa; phylum Arthropoda; class Insecta; order Diptera; family Syrphidae; genus Volucella; species Volucella inanis. Next base: position 202,838,926 of record OU026153.1, on the reverse strand, counting down.
TAAGCACTTAAAATGTGCTATGCATAAGTGATGCAACGACACCGCGGAGCACTAACACTGTGAATGTCCTGCTTACGCTTGTGTCAGGCTTCAGGTACTCGACATTAATGATCTCACGAGCAGCTCTCGTCCTTCATTACAGCACAATTTTATATGCTACTGGTTCGGCTGTTTTTACCTGCCAACATACGTCGCCAAAGCAGAGGTTTCTCTGTGGCAGCGCTTTCGTAGCAGGGGTTGATGGGAATGTAATGTTAAATACAGTTACTGATAGCTGATAAAAATCGCCTTCCACAATTTTGGTGTCATAGTCGAGACATTGAGGATATGTTCTATATATGAGGTCCTAGGGTTCGTCTTTAGTCATTCTTATTCTCTGTAGGACCGAAAGTCTAGACTTTTTGCTTCATCTCGTCATTTGCTTTCCGTGTAACAGTCGCTGTAATAGATACCATTCCCTTGTCATATTACGGTAAAATCTGTTTTATAGGAGTCTTAGGGCCTTCACGAGGTGGTCACCAACATCAGCACCAGTTTGTTAAGGGTCCTAACATTTCATATGCAGAGCCAAAATTTGTTGCGTGGCTTTTCGTTGTCTTTGAAGTAGGACTTTTCTTTTCCATTGCGGGGAAGATACCCCACGCGCAACCTCCAACCTGAAGTGCTATGGACAAGGGTTTAACTAATCGGTCTGATACAAATACCTTCAGTGAGGTTATACAAACCAACTGTGGCTCACTGTGGTTTCTTGAGGCGTCTTATCTACTCTAGGTTTTCCACACAACCATGGAGGTCCTGAGCTCTAAATACGTCCACGTAGCTATAGAGAAGAGTATGCATCAAGATGCATCAGATAAACTGACTAGAGCCTGGAACGTAATAAGCTCTCAGGCCTCACCACATGAATGTTAGAGTAGGAGTTGATGGACAGACGAAGGCTGTATCTTCATAAAAAGTTTGATCACCATTCAAAACTCAAATTATAATTTAGGGAATAGGAAAGCTGACATCCGACTTGGATTATCAAAATTTCAACAATTTCCAACAACTCCTGGTGCTTTCTGTTATCTTTACCAAGCATTCTGAGGACAGGATTTCTCATTCCATGAAGTAAAGGCCGGCCATTTTAAATCAAATGGCTGAGACCAAAGTATGGTCGTGAATTCATTCAATGCTTTGCAGATATATTTGCTTATATTTTAGTATCATCTTTCGACGAAAATTGTACGTACATACCATATGTACTACAGCTGGAAACACAAATTAGCTGATGTAACAAAAGTCTCACTGCTTTGGTTCTGAAATTCTTCAGATCTTTAAGAAAATAGTTTTAAGACTGTTGCTAATTTTCGGATTCGACATGTACTTAATGCCTTAGTTAGCATGGGTAATTCTTAGTTTTGGTAGCTCTGATAACTTCTTTGAAGCTATTACTTAACATTGAAACAGTGTGCCAATATTGGCAAAATTCTGACATCTGTGAGTTATTTACGGCCGAGTCACGTTTGAAACATGATTTTCAAAAAGTGAAACTTCAATGGAACTTCGGACAATCGTGAAGTACCCTACTATGAAATCATGTGTTCCAAGCTTAACGGAGACCTCTTCTTTCAGTATTGAAGGATGATGAGCTGGATCACTGTTTTTTCCTTTACAGTTCGAACAAGTGGGCTGAAGATATTGCCTTTGTATCCCGGTTTTCTGGAGCATATTCTCGTCTTCATAATCCAGTCGCTATTGGTAGAAGCTGACATCAGGCCTACTTTTCTGGTCATACTTCAACACTTGGCGCCTAAGAGTAAAACAGAATAAAACAGATAATCGTAAAATTAGAGTTTTTTAGGACTTCATCACGGTCTGTTGGTTTCTTTTAATGGGGCTGTTTCGCGAAACCAAAATGGCAGTGATTTTTTTCTCTTCTAACCGGTCTTTTACAAACCTAACTTGTACTCCATGGCAGGCAACCTTTTTGCTACTTACAAGGTTTTGCAGTCGTCAACTCTCAAAGATATTTTTTTTTTTTTTTTTTTTCGGTTTTCTAAACTTGCCGCAAATGTTTCTATAATACAAAACCAAATTTGGAAAATAAAACTACTTATGATGGGCTTGTTGAAGGTATTGTATCTCGCCAATACCTGCCAGATGCCACATCTGCTTAGAAAAAAAATGAACAAGTCTTATGATCCCGCATATACTTCCCGTATAGTTTTGAGGAAGAGTTTCCAAACCGCGGCGTTCTAAGATCAGCTACCGCCTGATGGAGCAACAGGGAATCACAATTAATGAATCGATCTCAGTGTATGCTTTCTCCTTACAGACTGGCACATACCTTATTACTTATGAAGCGTAGATGATAGATGATATTATATGCGATCATAAAGTTGGCGAAAAAAGGTGTATTAACTGTCTGACCGGAAAGGCAGAGGTTACACTCGCCTTCGTCGGCAAAGAAGTAGAAAACGTTTTAAGACGTTCCGAGTGTACCCAGGATGGGTTTTGTTTGTTATATGCTCCAGTAGTTTCTTTAAGATATATGACCGCCTTTTTGGCGGTTTGGACATATAGAACTGATATTCTAGTCATTGGATGTACACTTATCCTCTTAAACCTGACTGGTGATTTGCTGCATGTTTTCCACGTTCGCACTCAGCTTTGAACAACTCAAAGCTGACGATAGCATTTTTTCAACCTCCCAATTACAATATCACCCTCATCTGGACCAGGGCGAGGGAACACTTCATTGAATTGTTTTCACACTCTCTCACCCACTCTAGCTTATATCCTTTAACCAATTTTTAGAAATTGGTTCACCTTTCTTTTTCAATGGCTATCCTCGCCCTTTTTGCAAGAAGACCAATACTCTCAGTACCTTGGCGAAGATAGATCTTGAACATTAAGCTGCACATATTTGTAGTTTTGGACCATGACACCACAAACGTTCATCAAAACAATGACACAAAACGCTGCCTCGTAAGAACCCCAATTATAGTAACGTACATTTCCCTACAGTTCGAAGTCAATCTGGGCCTTTGAAAATAATCCTACCAAGGTAATAAAGTCTCGTATTCTAAATTGTTATTATCTGATTGAGATAATATAGAGTGACAAATGGTTTTATTTCTTTAATATCCGAGGAGTTGCCTCGGAACTCAAGTAGAAAAACTCTTTTTCTAGCTCAAATTTGAACTCTCGATTGCGATGTTGGGAGTATTTCATCGATGTTAGAACCACTTTTGGCCGCTAGAACTTCTATTTCCGCATACGTGCCAGTAAAAAATTGCTGAGTTCAACTTATTTTGTTACGGTTTTCGAAGTACATAAACGTACTAATGTCATACATACTCATACATGACTCTGTATAGCTCGTCTTTTGGATAATGCTAGAAGTGGCTCTGAAATCGATAATGAGTATCGATTTAAACTTCTGGACATTTTTCAAACAACTGTCAGGCAATTATCAATTAATTTTTGACAAATGACTGGAACTAGTCCGATTGTTGGTGAAAAGATTTCAGCGTTCATATAGTACCTATGTTAGAAGAGGTTGATGTTTCCGTAGTTATCATTGCTTAAAAAAAAAAAGAAAAAACTCTGCCAAAAAAACCGCCAGCTGCTTCGCCTGCCTGTTAGTGGAGCTTTGGTGTTTATCATCTTCATGTAGTCAGAAGATGCCACTTTTACTTTTTATTTCTTTCGTGAAGATTTTAGTCTTCCTGCCTTTTTGGCTTTTAACAGCGCATAGGCATCCTGTCGTATCGGATAAACATGTCGTCATACTTTATTGGTTAAAATGCTACACGTCAGTTACATGGTTTTTGATAACTGCCTAGAATAGATTCTACCAGTCTTTTTCGCTTCTATCAGCTGCAATACAAGCCGATGTCGAATCGATGGTATTGTATCAGAAGGTTTGGCTAAAGAACCAAAGAGACAGTCACAGCTTACTCTCAACCCTTTGTGGCTTAAATCTCACCAACACATCGAAGATTTTCAGAACAGTTATTAAGAGTAAGCAACTTTCTAATTAATACTACGGCTAACAGTGCACGTGAGCTGGATGCAAATTGCAGAATAGCCAATGCAACTCTTTAATAATGAATTAGCTTACACATTGTTTCACGTTTAGTATTGGAAATTAACAATCATTTTGAGGCTTTAACCTTGTATATATGTACTTTTACTTTAACTTGGTCCTTACTTTTAGCACTTGGTAAATGAATCCGTCGAGTGTATTTTTTAAATCGCATTAATATCCTTTTCATAGTAGTACGAGTATGTATGAGCTGGGTAATAAGAGAGATCGATCTTCCGAAACCACCAATCGGCTTAAGTCTGAGTAAGCAGTAACTATCCGCTAAGTGGATATCAGTATTCGAAGTATTTACCATTCATTAATAGATCCTTAAAATGTCGAGTATCTTCAACGAATTCCTCTATTAGTTTTACCGTAAAACATCAGTGCTTTTTCCATTACGAGGATTTGTATGTTGTATCATCTTAAAAATATTTCTAAAATTTAGCTGACATATATTTTAAACATGATCAAGCCTAATCAGGCTGCTCTGCACGATTTGATATAGTACGTACAGCTTTCCGAAAGCCGGGGCCAGGTTATCCAATAAAAAAAGTGTTACTAAGACGACCGGCAATTCGTTGGTTCTAAATATTCATCTAACTATAGAAGTATGTGTCTTGTAAAATCCGTTTCAAACTGGTTGATGTCTTTCAGACAATAGAAGTGAATTAGTAAGCCCATGCTTAAAATAAATCATTCTATATGTCAGATAACTTTCTAACAAAAAGAAATACCGTATGCAGATAACCAATTGTCCTATATCTCCATGTTAAACTTTAAGATAATCCCCAGCATTTAAATGAAGAAATATCTAAAGATTATTCAGATGAGAAGCCGAAAATACCAGAATTAGTTTTCCGCCTATTTGTACTATTTAATTATATACACCCTTTACCAAAGCTGATTTTTGAACATTATACCTATTCTTTGAAATGATTACATCACTCCAGAATCTGTAAGCCATAGAAAATCTTCTGAAAGAACAAATACAGGTCGAACCTCTTACACGCATTAAGTCGTACAAAGATGTGTAATTCAATCACCAAACAATCCATTCCAGTCGCCTTTTCTAGACGTGACACCTGTCTTCCTCCTAAAATCGTAACCCAAAAGAAAATCCCCTATTGTCGGTGCACCCACCCAACTAAAGCCTATTCTCGATCTAAAGGCTAAGCAAAAGCGATTAAAATTTTCACTTTTCCCTCCGGGACATCCCAAAAATGGTAAAAAAATTCGATGAATAAAATACCGCACCTTATGTGCCATCCGAAACGATGATCATTTGTCAAACCACAGTGTGCCCCCGTAGCAGGTGTCAAGTCGGTTTCCTTCCTGGTATCCAAACATTGCCCCCGTTCATATCAACCCACCTCATTGTGTAGTCAAATCGGGTGTACACAAAAATATCTGTAAGATGAATAAGAGATACAATTTCCTCCTGATTATCAGCCAATAAAAAGTGAAATAATAAAAATTGAAATTGGGCCAACAATTGCAATCGATGGTGTTGGAACTTAGGATACCGCTGTATTGTGACAGTTTTTCTCTTTACTTTTTATTGAAGGTTTTTGGTTTTTTTTTTTTTTTTTTTTTTTTAATAAATTTGGGGCCGCCTACGACTCTTTTAGACGTAATCTGAGAATAATTTGAAAACTAAATTTTTATGTAAATTTTCCCTACAGGGAAAGAGAAAGAGCAAGAGATTACAACACAATCTCGAAGGTATACGGCCGGGGTAGAGTTAACGACTGACCGCCGAATAAAACAATCGGCTGTCGCCACGATTCAAGATTCGAATCTTTCAAATGTGGCACCAAATGAATCGAACCGGGCCATAGCTCTTTGGAGATAGAGATGTAGCAAGGCGATATGATTTCTAGTCTACAGCTAGCAATCGTTTTGTAATAGGTGTCGACCAAAAATGTACAAATAAATTGTATAAGATACTCTTGTACGGGTATCTCGATGGTGTGGCATTCAAATTAACCACCTACTCGGTGTCCCGCATCAGAACTGCTGCTCCAAAGTGCTTTATAATGATTGTCATAACCATATTGGGGGATGTAATTTTATATGACAAGACACTCCGAGCTTGGTGATCAAAATATTCAGCATTCAATTTAATGCCGTTGGGCTCGAAAATTGCAACCTAATGGTGTAGATTGACAAGGCGTGTGTCAGTTTTAACGTGTGAAAATTTTAACCGAAAATATTTGATAGATATTTTACTTTTTGGACATTATTATTGTATCTACGGTGTGTGGGAATCGCAGACAAATATGGGAGAATATTTCAACCGCAAATAAATCTTGTTTCGGTGTTTGGCCTTTTTGGGGTTGTTTAGATCGCTGATGGATGTGGAATTCAAATGATGTTTTCTTATCGAAGTAATTAAATACGGAGATATATTAAGACTTTAAGCAGTCGCCAAGGTAATGGTCTGCGAAGGTGAATTAATTGAGAAAAATTTATAGGTAAATGGTTCCGTATTGTTTTGTCAATTAACTCAGCCCAAGTTGAATGAACGATTTTACGATTTGCGAATTTCGTTAAGGTGACTTGAAGGTTTTTATATCTATTGGTGATTAACTGGTATTGGTATGGGCAACATTTCGAAGCAGCTGGTAGTTGTTATATCTGTAAATAATTGGAACCTTCAGGCCAACAACATAAGTTTGCCTATAACAAATTACCATTTTAAATTTTTAAATCTAAAGTAATCCAGCAAGGTAAAACCTGCTTTGCTGATTAACCAATTGATTAACGGAGATGTTCAAGCTCATGATCAACTTAGTGTTATCCCTAGTGTTCCAAAAATATAATGAAAAAACCATACAATCGCTATTGTCCACGAGGTCCTAAGAGGATTTATTGCGTCAAATATGAGTTGGATAAGGAACATTCATTTGAAAAATAAAAAAAAAAAAAATAAAAAACAATTAAATAGACTATGCACCTATGTTTTAAATATCCACTGACAAGATTTTCTTTATGTCTTTCGAAAATATTTGAAATCATAAGATTATCACGATTTCTGTTGAAAAACTGGAAACATGCCAACATTTGATAGAAGGGTGAAGGAAAGTATCTAGTTTTTCTATAAACAAACCCGGATCTACCTGCGCAATCATGAGTATATGTTTGAAATAAAAACGCACAGTTTTCGAAAATAAGAAAATATCTTACAGGAAATTCGAATTTTGAAATCGTCCATTTGGTTGGAACTGCCCGGCTAGCTCAGTCGGTAGAGCATGAGACTCTTAATCTCAGGGTCGTGGGTTCGAGCCCCACGTTGGGCGAATTTATTTTTTTTTCTTCAAGAAAATTGATATTAGAGAAACAAAATTGCTTCTGATTTCACCCACGTCGGCTGAAAAATCTCACGCTGCTTTCTTAGTCTATTTGTACGTCTGAGTATTGTTGTCGATTTGTTGTCTTGTTTGGGATTCTGGTGCTTGACATTTAGATGTAAAGGTGCTGGTCTGTATGTTTCTCTGGATGTACGGTACTGAATACACTTCCGGATGGACGTCTGCAGCAGGTGATGCTAACAATCCCGAACTAACAATCATAATCTTCGTCTGTTGCTTCTTTATGGTGCCGCACTCGAAGTTAGTTTTGGTGACACTTGATGTGACCTATAGAAGTTTGCACGATGTAATTAATGCGCACAGTTACCCTGATGATTATTCCAGCAATCCAACGATTCCCTCTTGAATAGGATCTTGCGGAGACTTTTTGGCCGATTGGTGACTTCATCGACGAAGTTCTTGGCGTTGCGCCAAATGCTATCGAGAACTTGTGTAAGGCTCTTTCTTGATCATTCTTCATCATGTATAATTTTCTTGAAAAATTCTTTAAAATTCCAGACAGTGCGCTCAGCTAACCCATTTGATGCTGGGTGAAAAGGTGCTGTTCTTACATGATCAATTTTATTCAGCTTTCAGAAAGTTTTAAATTCGGTTGATGAAAATTGCGGCCCGTTGTCACTGACTTTGGCAGTCCCTCGATTGCAAATATCTTTTGCAATTCATTAATAGTTGATGTCGATGTTGTTGATGATAATTCACACACAAAAGGAAAGCTGGAAAAGAATACCACAACTTTCATTCACATGCGAGAGAAAAAGGGGCCTGCAAAGTCGATGTGATGGATGAATACTACTGCTTAGGTTGACTGGCGTTTACACTGCAGGTTGAACAGGCTTCTGATGTATTCTTGATCACTTGCTCGATGCTGGGAAACCAAACATACCTGCGTGCGAGCTGCTTCATACGCGCTTGTCCCTAATGACCCTCATGAAGCATTTGTAGAGCCTTGCCTTGTAGAGATTTGGGTATAACAATGCGACAATGATCTGTTTTCAGGAGCAAGACTCCCCTCTGGAGCGAAAAAGCACACTTGCGATTAAAGTAAGTGGTGTTTGCGGCCATCCATTCTCAACAAAATGAGAAATAAGACTGAGAGATTTGTCTCTCTTTGTATGCGACGAGATGACATCAGAACTGATGGGGAACTCTGCGATAAATGGCTCATAGATCTTTTCAACCGCCAGCATACCTTTTTCTGTATTGTCAAATTCGATATCATATCCTATCGGCAGGCGAGATAAAGCGTCGGCATTAGTATGATGTTTCGTATTACGGTAGTGGATGCCTGAAGAATGATTGCCCAACGCTGCAGCCGATGAAGTGTCAAAACGGGATGATCGGTAGAAGCTTAAAATTTAGTGACATCGATGATAATTGGTAAGGCTTCTTTTTCTATTCGAGAGTATTTTGCCTAGCTCTCATTCAGAGTTTTTGAAGCGAAAGAAATAAGTTTCTCTGAACCATCTTTGTACCGATGTAAAAGTGCAGCTCCGATGCCAGTTTTTTAGGCGTCAATTCCCAACATTATGGGAATTTTTTCGTATTGAAAAAGACCTAAGGGTGTGTTCATTACCATCACCTTTTCGGAAGTCTCTGTGAGTTCGATTTGAAGGTATGCATCTCTTAAATCGATTTTGGTAAACTATTGTCCACCACTGAGTTTATGAAAGAGTTCCTCAATTCGTGGGATTGGGTATCGATCGATTTCGATTTGAGTGCTAACAGCACAAATCCGTATTTTCTCGTTTGGTTTTTTTACGACTACCATAGGGGTGACCCACTCACTAGCATTCAATATTGTGGTCCTAAATCTTAAAGGTATTGCACAAGTTGAATTTTGTACGTCTTTAGGCCAAGATCCTCACGTAAAATACGACAAGTTGTCGAATTCGCCAAGCCAAGCTGCTGAGAACGACGACGAATCGATTCGTCACGGTCTTCGCGTACACTCTCAGCTACAGCTGCTATAGTCTCTTCACTACGTTCTGAATGTAGTCTAACCGGTCGAGTATCATCCACTGGGTCGATTATGCGTACCGTAAGTTCCACGAATCGCACGAAAAACGTTTCTCACAGATTGCTGGTTTTCGAAATACAGCTGAACAATTTGGAGACGCTGTTGTGGTGTGAGTCTTTCCATGATGACTTATCAAATGATACTGAACAAAAATGACAAAGCAGTTAGATAGGAGTCACGCGTGATCTGGCAAAAAAGTGTACGCAAATCCAATCCTCGATAATAGAATGAAGGGAGTCCCCATCTCACCTCATTGACTCCAAATAAGTCTTCTACTGCTTCAGTACACTACAAGATCTCTTCTACTCTCATAAGAATAAAGTAAAACTTTGTTGAAAGCCTGGTCATAAAGGTATTGTCGGAAACAAAATAGAAGACTAGAGGACTAGAGCCGTTATGTTATATTCCGAACTCAGCAATCAACTCAACAATAAAGAATTGGGAGGCTAAAAGAAGGCTAAATGTCGTCTTTGCATGAAAGATGACGAATCTATGGAACGCATTTTATGTGAATGCATGCCCCGTAGCTCTAAGTGCCTTAAGTGTCTAGGGAATTCTCACAATCACCGCCAGCAAAACCCTCAATTTCATCAAAAGAATTGTGCCTCTCTTGGCTTCTTGGCTTGTGGTACAAAAGATCTCATAGGGCACAGTGACCCCACAATTTGTAGATCAGATCCTTTCAAAAAAAGAATACAATAATTCCAGTGCGACAAACTTAATATCTGACGCCATAATCATTTTCAATGGAGCTTATCTGTCAGCTATTATACTAGAACACACCTTGTTTTTCCATTGCTCCATTGTAACTTTAGATGAGCTTGTAGATATATCTGCGAAGCACAAAAGTGATAGCCTTTTGGCTCCAAATCACCTCAGTATTCGGACTGATGTTTGATGAGAAAGCTCTCCGATATAAGAACCCTTAACCACTATTTGATAAAAAGACTTATTACTCCTTTTCAGTGAAATCTGAAGCTAATATTTTCGGTGGCCAGATCTGAGATTAGACCCAAAACTGAGTGTTTATAAAGCGTTTATGTAAATTTTTCTAAGCTCACCATATACTTTTCCATATTTCATCATGAAACTACGTATACACTTACGAATTCATTCTCACCAAGCCACCTTGATATAAACAGTTCGAATCTACCTATATGATTTTAGAAGATGCCTCTATGGCAGTGAGACATTTGAAATTTGCATCATTTTCCATTGCACATACAGGAGCAGTCAGAAAGCTTTAAATCCAATCGGTTGACCCTCAACCCATAAATTACAATTTCTATGGCAACATCATGCCCAGCCACTTACATTATTCAATTTCAAAGGCAGATCAGAATAGAATGTAATTTAAAATCAGCGGCAACATCCCATTGAATCAGTACTTACTCTTCAATTTGATAAATGTTCCTTCCAACTAGAGTCGAATTTGCTAACCTCTAAGACCACCCCTAGCGTGTACTTTACCTTAAACACACCAGTAACAGATGAAGAAGTTTCATCTTCTAGATACTTCTGGCATTTGATTATGCAACGTCAGCATCATAAGCATTGTCTTCGTTTTTCCAATTTCTCTGTATTGATTCATTGACTTGCATCCAAGTGGATTGAAGTGAGATTGACTAGGAACTTATTCATAGAGCTCCTGCTCGAACCAAATTCCAATTTTCATCCAAGTTTCACATGCAACCGTTTAATAATCCGAACAAACAAATTGTCTATCCATTCGTAAGCCCAAAATGGAACAGAACCCCCATATCCAGACTAGGAGGAAGCCAGGTTTCAGGGATCCCATCTGAGACATGCCACCAACAAGGTACGCTATAAAAACTTCACATACAACTACTAGTACAAACAACAAAAAACCGCAAATGACTAAAACGAACAAATCACTGCCAACAAATTTATGGATGTTCAGGGCATGTTCCAACATTGCTGAAGTTCTTTGTGGTTTGTCAGCAATTTTTTTTTTTTTTTTTTTTTCTTGGTACCTTTGCATATGACCAGCAGCAGCATTTAAGTGGAAATTCGAGGGAATGGGTACGGGTAAAAGTACACCTTCTATCGCAAGTAGGTAGCTCTCTAGCGCATCATCAAATCCTCATCGCTAGGAGCACGAACCGAAAAACAAAAAAGATTACTGAAACACGAAAAAAAAACTCTAGCCTTGGAGGTGGTTTAACCAGACAACAACAAGCTAAAAGGAGTGCTTGTTAGTTCGACACTACTTCCCGAAACCTTTTGGACGGTATTCATTTACCTTTCCAATCTGGGAAGTGGGGAGGAGATGGACTGGGCCACGTAAAGCCATTTAGTTAACGTTGTAACAAGGAAGTATGCTTTGAGTAGTACCAGGAATTTATGGAAGCAAATGTATTCAAGAGAACTTGGTCAGAGGTGGATTTTACATAAAAGGCATCTAGGAGGCACTTACCGAAGATACAACAACAACAGAAACACAAAAAAAACCTCTCATAGTCGTGAAGTTAGCATATAGCCCGTATTAGCATATTTTGCTTCATCATAGTTGACGACGAGAAACGTTGGATGGCAATGGCAGAAGTAATGACAAGACAGTGAGGTCTTTAGTCTGATAAAAGATTTTTTTGTTCAAACTGTTGACGTACAACTCATTGATGAGGCTGAGAAGTCTCAGATACATGTGTCCACGAAAAGGGAAGTCCTATTCAAAGGTCTAAAAAGAAGTGCTTCCTCTTGACCTTATGAAAGTCTGTGCAAAAGACATCTTTCAGTTGGTCATATAAAAAGTCTCCTCGGTTTTTTGGTACATTTTTGAAAAAAAAAGTTTATTCAAAATCAATTCAATCAAGCACATATTGGCCATTATTATCTATGACCTTTTGCCATTTTCCGGGTTGCTTCATAGTTCCATCGGTGTAGAGCTTCTGTAATTAATCAACGAAAAACTCGGCCAAGTGATTTTCATCAGTTCTTCGGTCGGCCAATTTTTAACCATCAAGAGAGTGTTGCAAAGACCGAAGCAAATGGTAATCAGAGGATGCATGGACTGGGCTTAACGGTGGATGCATCAAAACTTTATAACTAAGCTCCGTCAATTTTCCGGTTCATCAAAGATGTGTGTGACCTGGCATTGTCATGATTGAAAACAATTCCCTTTCTGTTGGCCAATTCTGGTCACTCTTTCTTGAAAGCTTCATTCAAATGGTCGAGATTTGCACAGTATAGCATTAAATTGACCGGTTGCCACGTTCTAGCAGTTCATAATAGACAATTCTCTTCCAATCTCACCAAACACTCAACATAACCTTGTTTGCCGTCAATCTAGGCTTTGAAGTCGTTTGTGGTCGGTCACCGGCCTTTGACCATGATTGCTTGCATTGGATATTCTCGTATTTATACCATTTTCATCGCCCGTAATGAATCGCTTCAAAAATGGTTCCATACCGTTACGTTTCAGCAGCGTATCGCTGATGGTTATTCGATCAATTAAATTTTTTTGCGTTAATTCATGTGGCACCCAAAGATCTAGCTTCTTTGAGCAGCATGCTCGTTTTAGATGATTTCAAACTGTCATACGGCTGATTTTTAGTTCTTCCGCTATCTCCAGACAGCTTCTGTGCCAATTTTGCAAAATTTCATAGACTTTTTCAGTGACAGGCCGACCAGTGCGAGGTGCATCTTTTACATCGAAATTTCCGGAACGGAATCGAACAAACCACGCCTGGGTCCGGTGTTCACTCACAGCATTCTCACCGTAAACTGAAAAAATTTATCGGCATGTTCAGATATTAAACTCATATTCTGATTAGTATAACTTTTAACACGAATTACACAGCTGTCTTCAAAAAAATATAGCCTGACATGTCACCTTTCATAATCGTGTTCGTTTGACACAATCAGATTAGTGTTTCCAGATAAATGGACACCAACACCATCTAGTGACAAAATACCGCGGAGATTTTATATGAGCTAATACTTTCTGACATCAGAAAGCTTCGCGATTGTGACAAATTGCATATTCCCCCTTGTCGCATTCGTGACGTTTTATGCGACGAGATATGTTTTCTGACAGCTTAGGGTTACTAAAAACGAAACTCTACACGGAAGAATAATGTATTTTGATTGTTGAGCAATATTTCAAAAAATAATAATGTTTTGGCACCTACAGTGCGCAATTTTCGTACAAAATATGGTCGGAATAGTGAACATTTCGAGAAGCTCGCTGCAGCGTATTCTCACGACATTGCAATTGACTCAAGAACTGAAGCCTGATGATCACGCATGGACTCATTTTCATCTTGATGGCATCGTCAAAATTATCGAATTTGGGGTTCAGAAAATCCGCAAGATCTTTGAAGTTTTTTGAAGTCTAAGGTTCATGCTACTTAACTGAATCAATTTGTTCAGTATCGCAAAAATAGCTATAGCCATGTATAGTTTCAGATTACTAGATCGCTACAGTCGATAATAAGATGGAAGTATCAACTAGCAATTGACTGGTTTGCTCCGGGATTTGTGCAACTGCCAACGTGATATCTATAGATAAGTGTTTTGCCAAGTCATTCCAGATTTTTTAGAGCTATAGCTCATTAAACTAACACAGCCGATGTTTTTTTTTTTTTGAGAGGAGACCAACACTGCGGTCTCTAGGCATGCATGTGCTCTCTCATGGGCTCTTTTCTTTTTTTCACAGGTTTCTGTTGGCCTTCCTGCTTTTTGGCTTTTATCGGAGAACCTTCTTATGTACCCTTTGTCTTACTCATTCCCTTTCCATGCACTGTTCAACGTCTCACAGAGTTAGTAGCCCAAAGTCATCTCAACTACTTCCAATCTGATCTGGACTTTGCCAGAGTATGTGATCGGTTTTGCAGAGAAAATGTGTGCTTAATATCATCCTAATGCAACTGCGAGTTCGGAAGCCAAAAATCTTTATCTGTTTTCGTTTTTTTAAAAGATATACATTTAACTTAGTCTGTCATAGATGCTTTCCCTCTGGATTTTCGCGTTCAAGTCCACTAGAATGAGTTACATAGATGATGTACTCCGGTCAGCCTGCGCAATTTCTATTTAAAACATAATAGCGCTCCCAGATATACTCGTAGTCTTCAGCTACGTCGATCAAGGAATCTGTACTTTTAAGACTTGTATAAAGCGGCAGTTATCGAGCCGAAGTCAGTTTACTTGAATCTCAGTCTTACAAGCAATCAAAACCATTTGTATTGGTAGTTTCCTCGCTATCTTCCCTAATTTCTTGTCAACTGCGCTATATTTCTGCGATATATTTCGCCCTTATCTCTAAGTCGTGGATGGTATTTTCCGTACGAGTACTCTTAAAATTGCCTTCTCTACATAATTGACAAGGACAACATCGAGAACAGCAAATACAAATATCGAAGAGAATGTGGTCTTTCAGCGTTAAAAATCCTTTGATAGTCGAGTTGATGAGAAGATAAGTCAGCCCTGCTATAGTCGTTTTCAAAATATTCAGCGTCCGACCTTCCCTCAATTTGTTAAGATAAATTGGCTGAATGCCAACCTCATAAGATGGTACCCCTTATAATAAAATTCGACCTCACTGTGCACTTGTCATTGCATAGGGCGACACTTCAAACTGTGACTGCCATGGCCACACCACAAAAGAAACCATATCCGTACCTCTGGCCACTATGGCAGTTCAGATTCATACCGTCGATGCCAAGGTTTGGTTTTCACCTTCTTTGTCTCCTCCTTAAGTCATTTTGTTTCTCTTTTTTAACTTCCTTTGCTGTTCTTCCCTTTTTTGATTATTCTATTTGCATGTGGAGTGGATGCAACGAACAAGTCGAGTTCTCTACTTGAATTGCTTGTTACTCGTTACCTATGGGAAAGGAATCACCCCGTTTGGTGGGTTTTTTTCGTGCGCAGACTGTAGAGTGCACACTTTGTTGCACTGACTGTTCCAGGAATACATTTCGCGAAGCCTCATACCTAGAATCGAGCCGAACTTTGACAAAGACAAACAGTCCAAGATGTTTGTGTTTATGATGCACTTAAAGGTTGGCGATGAAGTTTTGTTGGCTCACTTAGGCGGGTGGAGGATTACAAATGGTAACATAGCCCTAACCCAGCACTGGTCCTTGAGATGATTTAACTTACTATGGTGCAGCGCCGTAATGACTGCAGAGCCTCAAGACTTCTGTTAAGACACATTAATTTCCACTGATATGTAGAATGAAGTCTTCTGTAGCACATATAGCACACTACACTCCTCTTGGTGTTAACCATGATGAGAGAGTTGTCTCACAGCACACAAAATCTCACCAGCAACATTACTTTGAGCTACTCGAGTTACTCATTAGCTCGGTGGATTGTTTGGAACTGCAACTGAAGTTGGAACTTTCTATAGCAAATCACATGTAGATGCTCCAGTTCACACGGTATACCAGTACTCCATGGACGAGTGTGATGATGATGAACATGGTCAGGCGTTAGAATTGGATTCGATTTGGGCATCGATCAAGATGATCGCCATCATGACAATGACTTGGAGCTGGATGAATAGAAATCAAAGGAATACGAATAACCTGTGGAACGGACAGTTGGGAGAAAGGGTTTTGAATATTATGCAGTTAGAAGTATGAGTGCATTTTTACAGGTTGAACCCTGATGGTCGCTATTGTTTGTAAATTTGAATGCGATGACGGCTGATAGACATTTGATTTGACGGTTGGGATTCGAGCTGAAATGTGTGAGGTTATTCGGTTCGGCCTTATAGAATAAGGTCAGCGTTGTGGTATTTTTTTTCGAAAACGAATTGTTCATCGAGAAAAATGAAATAATAGGTTGATAGTAAGTCGCTAGATTATCTCAGTAGAGAGTTTGAAATTCAAAGAAAATCCATTCAAAGTCGGTAAGTTCAAAGTGTGCGGATGGAAGAAATAACGATCATTGTTCTTCTGGTGCACTGTGCGGGCTAGAGAAAAGATTGTAGAATAACGGAAAGTGGCTCCCATGAGATTTTAATTGGTTGTTCATTAGACTTAATTAGATGTCCAATGGGTTTTACGCCGTTGCAGTTGGCAACGTGCTGGGAAAAGGCATTTTGCCTTGTCAAATTAGTGTTATCAGCACTTAAGTTGTTACGATAGTAGATAGCAGATACATTCTAAAGTGGCGATGATACACAGGATGTATCAGACAAAGACTAGATCATGGTCTAAGCCATATTTTTGAAGCATTTAGGCAAACCATGCCGAATGTATTTTTTCAAAAAGAGAGAGAGCTATCATCATCGCATTTCGACATAACGTCTATGAAAAAAATTAAATAAAAGCGATATCAAGATCAAATCTTGTGACAGACTATCCACATGCAGATATACAGAGAGCATGCACTGTTGTGTTACATTAACTTAGGCAAAGTAGTCCTCATTTCAGGACTGGTTGTAGATTCGTTGTGATATCGCTGAAAGAGTGTTGGTGGACAATGCTCTAGCTACACCATAGAGTTCACTTGTCAAATTTGTCATCTTTGTGATCATAATAGAGCAGAGATCATTTACATCTCGAACGTGGGTAATCACTAGGGACGGTACTCTGCTAGGTGTCAAGGTAAGTCAGTTGCAAAGGAAGAACAAAAGATTTCTATTATTTTGCAGCTCTTGTAGAAATCATTATAAGAAACATTCAATCACTTCGCTAGTCTTCCAACATCACTGTGTCCCGTGATTATATTTGAGAACTTGGATATACGTATTTCGTCTCTCGAGATTAATCTTCTCTCTTGATTGTTTGGTCAGAGATTATGGCTGGCTACATGCGGAAAATATCAGTAGGTAGCAAGTAAAGAGAATTTCGGTGGGAGGATGTTTGCGGGGTACATTCGATCCTTAGTTAGGCAGCCGGTGGGATTTTTTTCCAGAAAGTTGAAGCTAATTCTCTTTTATAGCGCTGTCCATCTAACGGGGGGATAATGCATTGATATTTTTTGTGAAGATGTGTCGAATTGTTTCAAGGTTTCTTTCCCAAATTAAACACAGGTACCATTGGGGCGCGTATACTTGTAGTGTTTTGGGCAGGACTTCCGTTACTTCGAAAATTTACTTGTATTTGTGACCATTATTTTTCCTTTAAATATTTTCAAGGTACCCTAGTAGATTCGCCAGTACCAGAACAAACCAGTAGGTTTTGTTCTCCCTACCATTTGACAGGATGAGGTTAAGGCATTTATTAAAGACGAAGTGAATTAGATGTTAAGTGCTAGATGGGATATAGGAAAGTGATTTCCATTTGACTTGGTTTTGCTCTGGAATTCAAACGTGATAGTGTGATATTTGACTGGAAAACCACAAGTAGCTATCGTTAGAGCCCTCCAACACCTCAACGTGAATAAATCGTCTGTGTCTTGAACCATAGCTCGTTACTCTGATACTGGCAGCGTTGCAAAACGCCATGGAGGTGGTCATTAAAAAAACAGCAACATCGGCAGAAATGGTTCAAAAATGAAGACTCGAACTGAAAAAAGGTTAGAGTCGAAAGAGCGAAGGAATTGCTACGCTTGCATGAAAGTGGTAAGTTGCCGAATTTGTTTTTTTCCGATGAGTCGCCATTTGTTATCGAGCAATATGTCAACAAACAAAATGACCGAGCTTACTTTCCAGAGAGGTCCTTCGAAAATTTACACCTTCGGACGGCCGATGGTGATGGTTTGGGCCGCCATAACCGCCGATGGTCGCTCTCCGCTCGTATTTTTGGTCTGTAGCTTCAAAATTAATGCGATCGTATACCGTGAAACTGTCTTAGAGACAGCATTAAAGCCTTGGGCAAACAATCTTTTCCGTCGGAGACCGTGGACATTTCAACAAGACTCGGCACCGTCTCACAAAGCGCGTGTTAACCAAGATTGGTTAAAAAACAATGTTCCACACTTCATTTCTTCGACACAATGGATTGCAAATTCTCCGGGTGCAAATCCGTTGGATTTCTCTGTCTGTGATATTTTGAAGGCGAAGGTCGGTTCTAAAAAATACCAAAGTTTGGACCACCGCAAACAAGCACTTCGTCGGGAGTGGGCCAAAATACCACAGAGCCATTTGCGTGCAGCGTGCGATGCTTTCTTCGGCCGTCTCAAGGCCATTATTTGCGCCTAAGGTGGACATATTGAAAACTACTGATACAATTTGAAAGTTGATGCATTTTCCAACATTATAAAAAGTTGCAGTTCGAGTCAGGCAGGGTGTATATCTTCTCATAGTAAGTGTTTCTTTTCTGTGGCACTTGAAAAACCCACATTCGCACCTTTGCTGCAACAAGGTGGTGATCCAAATCGATGGCTGCTCGGAACGTTCGGACTTCCAGAATACTGTTTGATGACCCGGAGACAGCCATTTCATGTAGCATATATTGAGTTGAGGTCAATAAACCCGAGTCTGTTGCCAGACGTTGTGTCGTGTAGGCTATTCTTACCAAAGATGTCCTCCTATTTTATACTGTCGATAGTTAAATTTTGCTCATGCAGTTACTGAGGACCACCGCTGGAAGGTAAGGCAAGCACTCAGCTACTAACTTGATTGTTGTGCTTCGGGACTAATCCGAGTCAAAGCACGCTCAGCAGTTTCGCGATCAATCGTCACGGAGCTCCTCACGGGTTACCTTATAAACAATGTTTCAGATGGGATATGGATGTGCACTTGCCAATCATGACATTTTGTCGACGTTTTTGAAAAGAGAGATTAAGTTCAGATTGGACAAGAATACAAGCCACTTTCCTTGTCGACTTAAATATTTTTTACTAAAATTCCCCTGCCGTAGAAGTAAGTTCTCCAGAGACAGAGACAAAGCTCTAATGCAAACAACAACGATGGTGAAAGGGGTGTCGCTCTGTTGGATTCTACCCCATAAGAGCTGAGAGAATCGTTCATATGATTTGGCATTTTGAACTCTAAAACTACAGTGAAATATTGAATTTAATCGGATTTTTCTGCTAAGTAATTACTGATGCAACAATCTTTGTATATTGGTAGGTGATATCCCATAATGTCTTCAGAACAATCTCAGGAACAGAAGACTAAGGCGAGACGTAAGACTTAAGCTTTCAGTTAGGATCCTAGCATTCCAATAGCCTCCCGAATTTTCTGGTGCTATCCAACGTTTCTGAAAATGGAAAGTGGTAAAGAGAGACACATTAGTAGGGCAGTTAAGCACTTTTCATTCAAATTCAGACATGTCGAGTACAGCCACTATTATACTATCTCTTACGTTCCACACCTTTTTTGAAGCAATAGGAAACTTGCCGGTAGATATTTGCATTACTGAGATGCAGCCATTTGCAATTGCTGACATATACCTGCCCGTGTCACGTGCGACGTGGTCGGATGAATTTCAAAGAATTTTTTGATCAGACATTGGAATGGGTTGTGGCTTGGCTGTTTGAAATTTCTTAATGGTCCTATGAACGGATCAATTTTTCCTTATCAAAACTATGCAGACTGTCATAACATGACCCGACGGCTCTGGGCTATTTCACAAGTTTTTACCTCAATAAATAGAATGGGGTCGGATGTTTCTAGCTATTCTGTAGCGTTCCTAAGGACTTCTCTTCCAAGCTCTTGGCTAACAGATTTGAAAAGACTCTGATAGCATTCCTAAGACTGAATGTTATCAGGTGCTTTTCAATCTTAAAGATCTTATCTGTGTTGTGTCGGATGGATGTTGATGGCGTTGAAATTAAAGAACATGATATTAGGATCCTCTATTAACGTTACTCAATCCTTATCGTAGAATCATTATTTGCTGTTTGCATTAAACATTAATTTATATACAAATGTATGTAGAGTTTAACATTTTCCTCAAAAAAATAACTTCAAGTGCAAATTCATGTTCAACTAGACCACGATTCTGCCCTTTACAAAGGTACAGTAAAGTTTAATATTCGAACGCACAATGGGCCAAGAGGCCTAAGTGGTTCGGTCCTTTTCAGCCGCTATCTTTCTGCAAATCTCCATCTAAAACAAGACGAACCCACACCCGGGCATCTAATTAATTCAAAACTTTTCAAAAAGTGTTTTCCGCAAACACTGAAGTTGTCTAAAGTAGGAAAACTTTCTCTTACATTACACCGACACTTAGTTACAAGTAAATAATGAAGAGGGCGTGCAACCCAATAACCTCCATCTTTGTCCTTATATTCCTCCTAGCATAATGGACTTTCCACCATGAATTTCCACTAAAGAATGGCAAACTATTCCGTGTCGTGACCGTCGATTTATTCTTCCGTTTGTGATTCAACTAAAATGAAAAAGAAATCACCCAACTTCCGTAGAGTCAAAGAAATGTATCCCTACATCCAAAAGCCTCAACTTAGCGATTACAGTCACTTGAAAGGTGACTGAACTCATTCATTTCTTATCCACCAGCAGTGGTCAAACTAACAATTTGTATGACGTTCTGTTGTCAGATTCGATTTTTATTACATTCCTTCTGCCTCTCTCACTACGTTATGAAATCAGAAGGAAGTTGTCTGCCATTGAAATTGACATTTAACTACAACTGACGCTATATTGTCATCGACAGTGTCTGTCACCTTTTAATTGGCAAATTTGTCAGATGTCATTCTTTTACAGCTATTGACAGACATAAGTGACACATGACATAAGCGTTCAGCGATCGAGGGTTAATGGCATCACTTGTATAAAAAGTCTTGTGTGCGAAAGGCGCGCCTTATTGACCTCGCTAAACGCATTGTACGGCAAGCAGATACGAAGGGTACGACGAGTACGATGAGTACGACGAATCCGTAAACGAGTACTCCTATTAGTTGTTGCGATGCGATGAATGTCGGTAAGACATGAAACATTCGAGATATGTTACATGAGAAAATGATCACAGGTGACATTCAGGCCTTCTTCGGACTTTTGTTATATTCCTTTTTTGTTCTCTGCTAGTTCGCAGGACTTTATCAGTAAAACACAAAAAAAAAGAGAACCGACGGCTCGCGGATTTTTGTTCCTTTGTCATTGAAAAGTCGCCGCCACTGCAGCAGCCATACTACAGTCGACTTAGCCGAGTAAACAGTTAACAGAGGGATATGAAACCCATAAGACTCCCAGAAGGTCACACGAGGTGACTCCTAAACCAAGTCGCCGCTTCACTATTGCCACGGGTATGGGAAGAGGCTTGCGCTGGGAGATAAAGGTTTTCCATAAATATGTGAATTTGTTGTTCGACAAGGAGTCGCTCGTTAATATATTGTGCATACATTATTTCTCCATGGTATGGATACTATTCGACAACGACCACGACTATAGGGAAAAAATAATAACAACAACAACGGTAATACAATGTCGACCTCTATGGTTACCCATGTATCTACAACAACTATTGTCCATTCCAGTTTGCTTTGCATTCATTTGGGATTTGGCTAAGACGCCTTCTAGTACTACTACTGCTACTCCTGCTGTTTCTTTCATTTAACTTTGGAATATATTTGTATCTGTTCGCCTATGGCCTAACAAAGGAAATCAAAATCACCAACATGGGATGAGGTCTGTCCTGTCGTATTTCCCAAGTGTGTTCATTATGCGACTCTTAGCCATGGAATTCCTTCCTTGTGGCTAGCACTTATGTTTCTATGTACATAGTGCCGAGGTTAGTACTCCCCTGCACGTCCTTGGCTAAGTCATCTGCGTCCCACTATTATATGGCCAGCCAAATGGCTAAGATTTATTCAAATTACAAGACAAGTCACGGTTGTTGTTAGGGCGGCTGCGCCAATGACGACGAACGACCACGACACGGACGACTACGACTTCGACGACGATTTGAACGACGACAACAACGACAACGACGACTACGATGACTATGACTTGGTCGACGACTTTTGCTGCACTTTTGCCCAATAACGTACGTATGTCACGTGGTTTACTATGGAATCATGGGCATGGCACATTATACCTCGCTATTGCCAATAGCCCATGGGTGCTATGTTCCCGACTATAATCCTAATAATGGTTACTCCAAGTATCCAACAGACGAAGAGTAGTGCACTGCATACCAATGTTAGCTTATAAGTGAGGACAACGACTGTTAGCATCATCATCGTAGTCGTCGTCGTCGTCGTCGTTGTCGTAGCCATCGTTGCCGTCGTCATCGTCGTCGTCATCATCATCATCATCATCATCGTTTTAATGAACATATTCAGTTTCTGATATACGATGGTGACGACCACGACAACGTGGTAAGGCCAACGAACTGAACCCACTTGATTTTGTGCTGCTTACAGGCAAACGGTATTGTCAATGAGATACTGAAATGCATTTGCTGACCTCTGGTTGAGGGAGTTTGCAATTTTACCAACAAGATGGGTTCATTTACTTATTCCAATGATTACCTAGACTCTTTTAAGATGGGATCTTCTCCTCAGATGTCTCCCATTGAAGCATCTCAAATGACCTAGCCAATAGAGGTTTTATGTGAATTTTATATTTAGCACTTAACCGTGTGTCGAAGGAGCCTATTAAATAGTTGTAAAAATATTTGATTTACTTCGAAATAATTCTCTGAGATTATTCGTAGAGGATTAAAATAACTGAATGTCATAGGGTATACTCGTATATCTGGACCTTCTTTCAGGACTTGTTGATTGTTAGTATAATAGATGCTATCATATTTTATATCTAAGACTCAAACCAAATCGTCGAAACATTAACGGATACATCGAACTTGGTGTAAAATTGTGTTCAGATGTGTCAGGGTTAGGAAGTACTGACCCTGGCCTAAACCTTTACTTTAAGACGATTACAATCCAGCATTGTACCGATTTGTTAGGAAAACAGAACGAAAAATTTTCCCAAAATTACAATAGCAACGCGATCATTATGTTTTTCCATTTACAATCGTTACTCGGTTTCTGAAGCATCTACAAGATCAATTTGCTCACATCAATGTCATTGGAACGAGGTAATGGTATTCAACTTGACTCTAGCTTGTTTGGAGGCGTAATCACTTTAAATTTGTTACAAGACAGACACGGTCTTCATTAAATCTAGAGAAAGCAAAAAACGAACACTTAATTTGTAGTATGTAAAATCTGAACCTCGAATTCCCACAGTTTTAAGATTGTTCTTGTCATACTGAACTTCATTATGAAGGCTCTTGGCCATTGGAAATTGCTTGCGAATTATTTGTAGCTCTACTTTCTGCTGTGGGGATAAATGAGGACTTTCTAAGATGATCAGGATTAAGAGACAAAATCAGGCATTAACAAAACTTTGCAATCCGGCAGGGCTTTTCATATAGACAAGCCTATCACGCATTAACATCTAATGAGACTATTTTTAGACTCCCGATGGGACAAATTAAAAGAAAAGTATATACTATGCCATCGCCATATAGGAAAAAACAGCAGCATTTAAGCATATGGTATACTACCTGACCATGCACTTCTCCTAAGAGGAATAAGAATCTGTGTGTCAGAACTCGACGGTTTCCTAAGGCGAGCAACATGACGCTTTCAAGAAAAAAAAATTAAACACGCAGTTGACAGCATCGGCACAATAACGGATAAGAATTTGAAACTAGAAAACGTGTTACAGAAACTTAAAATTCAATGCCAAAGACAGAGTTCGCTTCTTCAACTTGAACTTGAACGAAACAAAATAAGAATTGCTAATTGAACACGAAACTTGCCATATTATCATATGTAAGCGCGATAATCAATTGGGAAACATTTGGTGCAATTTTGCTGACCTTTTAAGTAGAATTTTAATCGGGGAAATTCTTCCCATATGTGGAGAAACAGACACGTCGGAGAATCAAACTGCGAATAGAGAAAATAAACTAGCACAACTTAAATGAAACAGAGACCAACTCTGGGTGCCAAATTTGCCAGAATCGTTCCAAGGTACCATAGGCCAAGAAGCAGAACTATGCGCATATGGTATATTGTTGAAAATGGTAGGCGGTAGACGGTTCAACATGAAGGCAAAAAGCACTGTGACTTAGATCCTAGATGCTTAGATCCAGCTTATTGTGTTAAGATCTCGAATCCCTTTACCCGAGATGTCATTAAAATCATCGAAGAATGGTTGGTTTAGTGCACGCGGTCTGGCGCTATGTGATATATGTATGTATGTGATACCTAGTGATACCAATTCCTAGTGATTAGCGCCATGATTCTGCGATATATGGGCAGGTACTTTTTAGTTAGTCTTTTGTTCTACTCTTAACGTCAGTCGGCCATATCAACGTTGATATGGCGCAATTGGTTAACTCCCTTCATTGAAGGTTAATTTTCTTCAGGAAGTGTGAGTGAATTTGTCATTTAACTGCTCCTGGCGGGATGGGAACCCTTGCCATGAGTGAGCCCTGTCTGGTCAGTTCATTTTCACGCTCGTTTCATTTTATGCCAATGTGACCTGGAATATAGAGCAGTGCGACAGGGTTCTAGCGCTGCTGTACCAGTTTGGAGGGTATAGAAGCCGAGTCAATAGCTTTAATAGCAACTTTGCTATCTATAAGGATAGTAATGATTTGTTTGTGCGTTACGTCATAAGTTCCGCCTAAAAGACGCTGGTAGAATTCGGCAAGCGGTATGATATTGATATTTTCGGTGATTCCGAGTAGATACTGTACAGATTCTTTGAGTCTGACTGAGCTGTAGTAGATTGAGCTGAGTAGATTGAGAGGCAGAAGATTCACTACCACAGTAATAACATCCGTTGGGGCCGACCTCAATCCGCCCGTGATACCTATACTGGCTGTTCTTTTGAGCCTATTTAGTTCAGCTGAGTTGTAGCCTTTGCTCAAAGCTATGTACATCCACAAGGTCATCTTTGTTTGAAGTCCCCACTTCTTTCCGAAGATTTTGCTATTAATTCGCTAGTGATTTTGTTCAATAAAGCGATTGGCTATCGGATGTCTAACCTATGGAAAGAGAGCTATCATAATTCACTGTATAAAGGCAAAGACGACACGGAAAATGTAACAACTACGATAAGTGAAACCAATGTCGCAAACTTTGAAAATATACAAGCGGATTTCAGACAGTCGACCACGCAATATTATTATAGCTTTTGTCATGTTCAACGAATGTCGTTTGATGATTCGTTCAAAAAAGTCAAAGGGCCTAAAGTTCCAGTCATAGATCGAAGAAGAGGTGAAACGAAAAATAATTGAATCACTTAAATGCAAAAACATCAGTAAATTCTTGGCCTCACTAGTGTGAAGTGAGGTGGTCCAAAATAGAAAGACGTGGTTTAATGGTTTAAAGGTTCTCAAATTTAACCAATTCTAAATGCAGAGCTATAGCAATATAAATGTGTGGCAGAAATATTTCGCATTAAAAGTTGTAATACCTGTTACATATTTCAACTTATGACAGAAAAAAAGGGAAGATAAAGAAACTGGTATTTATAATGCTAGGATTTGATGATCCTTTAAGTATAAATATGGCCTTGGGATAGGAAATTTTTTTTCAAAAATTTTTCTAAAATTGTGGTCGAATTTTCTTTGATTTAAGGTATGATCCAGAAAATATTCTCATCGAGCTTAAACGGTGCCACCGTTTTAAACGAAGCCAGACTGATTCTTGAGCATTTGCTCAATGTTTGTCGTTATTTCAGTTTTAAGCAAATTAAAGAGCCTACTACCTATGAAGACCCTGAAATAGTACACAAGCGTTCCCAACGCAGTTCTACGAAGAATGCAACAGTGCTTTTAGAACAGGCCCAGTCGTGTTCATATGTAGATACAAGGCATGCCTGGAGTTAACTGCAGTATTGTGTTTGCTTAATAATAAAGACATGATATATCAGATAGGAAAGTAACTTCATCTGTGCATTCGTGAACATATATATTAGAACTTTTGAAGAAATCAAAGAGAAAATTGTCCAAAATACCAGCATACACTTCTGCAATGCTTCGCCTGCTTTCCCATGGTTACCATTTCTATCGGTTTATTTTTTGTGCTTTGGCTTTTAGCATTTGTATCTATATACAACTTCATCTGCATTCCTTTCCGACTATATTCTTTTCTTCAGCATATTGTGGTGTTTTGTAAAGCATCCTGTCTCCTTTGAAGCCCTTTCAAACCTTTCAGTTTTCAGAATCTATAGCAGAGTCACCAACTACAGATGAGGATTTAGTTTAAGTTCGAGAAATCTTTAGACTATCGTATAAAAATGCGGTGGGATTGGCTGTAAATTGGCATAAGTTATCCGAAATGAGTGGATTGTTATCGTGCGAAATATATTTCCAAATGGCTCTTGCTAATTGAATGCCAAAACGTAACAACAAAGTTGCAATACAAATTTCAAAGACATTTAACGCTTTATCGGAGATTTTCTACAAAAATTCCGAAGTAATAAGTCTCAAGCCTTAAAGTTGTTATTCACAAACACAAGCCATGCTGGTGTCCCGCTGGGTTCCGTCGTGATTTCGGCAAGGATAAGACCTTGTATTTTCCATATTCGTTTCCTGACTCACGTTTCTGTAATTTGAACGTCAATGGAAAACAGCAGCCTGATCCAACCAAAGACAACAGGTTAAATTAATGCTTCCGTAAGAATATGCCAGTTTATATTATTATTTTACATCGATAACCTATCAATCCCACCATTATTGAATGAAACAGAGAGGTCTGTGAGCAGGAATCTGCAGAGCAGTTCGCCAAAGTTATGTTTAGAAAAGGCAGTTAAGAAGTGAGATCAAATAGGCGATGAGATTCACCTATTACGAGTTTGATGCGGTGTCTGACTTCATATAAATAATTATGTCACGGTATCCTCATATTCTCTGTAAAAAAAAAACAACTTAACCCAGCTTGTAAATAAGCTAACGCTTATGTATCACATACATATCATTTGTACATGAAGAGAACCTTATGGTTGTTTGCCGAGTTTGAACGATGAGATAATGAGAAACTTCTTCATACGCACAAGTTTTCGGTTTTTAAGATTTGCCATTGTCTGCCTGATTTTTGATCTTAGAATCGAGCACAGGCTTCTGGCATAATAGTCGAATGAAAGACTGCGCAAAAGCACCAGCTCATTTCTCGTGTTCCAGTCCTACTGTTAGAGAAAAGATTCGTTATGCAATAGTGTGGCAATTTGAGAAAGCTTAACAGCTTCTTTAATAGCAACGTAGATGCCACTGATGGTATGGCCACTAATGTTTTTTTCTAATGCAATGAATCATATCTTAGCTACTGAAAAGAAAGGAAAAGGCAAAGTGGGACTTAAGCTGTCAAGAGTATGTCAAGATTAGAAAACAGAGCTTTATCACCAAGCGTGTCGAACATTCACTTCATTCACCCTTTCTTCTTAAGAGTTGTTCTACCCATGGTGGCAAAACCTCTGCCTAAGTTTACCACAAACCCTTTGTTTTGGAACCATTTCCGTGCAAACTAAATATAGCATTTGTATAAAAAAAAGGCGAATCTTCTTTTGCTTCCCCATAGAAATCTATTGCACCTACTATTCTTCCTTACAAACTGACGAAAATTCAGGAAAATCTCGAGCTTTTGAAATATTTGAAGGCACCAATCTTTGATTTGAGACTGATTCAATGCATTAAAAATTACCTTTCGAAAGGTTCAATGAGGACAAGACCAAGTATATACTAGCAAACAAAAAGAACACCCATCACCAATGTCTCGGATAAAACGTCACCCTCAATAGATCTTACTTTGAGGTAGTTAAAGGCTTTGTCTCTTAGACTCCCCTCATAATTCAAACAACGACACTAGCACTCTGATCAAACGATTGCCAATTGTTGCTTCCTTGGTTTGAGAAGGCAATTGACTAGAAAAACCCTCTCTCGAACAATCAATGTGACCCTGTATAAGACATTAATGATCTGGAACTATGGACTTTATCAACAATGGATGAAGGTGCTCTTGGCCGATTTAAGAAGAAAATTATCTGGGGGTGATTTTCGGTCCCGTTTGCGTAGACGATGAGTGAAGGAGGCTATACGAGCTGTACAGCGACATATACTTCGCTAGAAGAGTGAAGCTTCAACGACAGAAATAGTTAGGTCATGTAAAACGGATGGATACTAATGCTCCGGTCCTAAAAGTCTTCGAATCCACCCCCGAGCGACAGCCCAGTAGTGTGCGAAACTGAAAGCAGCTAGTTAAATATTAAGCTGGTTGCAGACGCTTGTTGGGTAAAGTCCACGTCCACCCTGGACTGCAGCGTCACCTTAAGTAAGTAACTCGCTTCTGGAGACATCTATTTCGTAGCCATCATAATCTGTTTACATTCAAAGCCACCATTCATCAGTACAAGTATCTCACCGTGTTTCCTTTCTGATTATCCACCTGCCCCCGCTGTGGGTATCAGGTATCAGTATTCATAATTTCTTAAGCGCCCGCATTGCGATTCTGAGTGTTCAAACGCTCTGAGATCGCTATCATTCTGCTATCGAGGCACGAATGGGAATATCGAGCACACAGAAGAAATGTTGACAGAGTCATGTAAGGATATTCAGATATTTCAAAACCTTTTGATGTGTAGTATTCTGTTGATCACATTGATTACAGAGGACTAGTCACATCGCCGGCATTCTATCTACCAAATATGCTATATTTGATGTGCCTTGTCTAGTCTGACCTCAAAACAAAACACTGAGCTTGATTAACGCACGATGTCAAACTTATGGCCTAAAAGACGGTGCTGCAAAAAGGAACGCAAACTGGTTACAAGCTGTACAAGCAAAGGACATCGTAAAATATAGGCTTAGAAAATTAGCTTTGCGAAAAACTATATTCGGATGATGTACTGAGGATAAAGACAAGAAGGCTACAGGCATAAATATCGAAACAGTTAAATATCGAAATAGTTAAGACCGTCAACAAATTCATTCATTACGCCAACACTTTAATACTTCTTCAGTCATGTTGAAGCAATTTTAACATCAAACGTTGTCTTCAGTTTCTAATTATCATTTTACTCATTTGAGCTGGGTTTTTTGACAAAACTTAATCACAGTGTCTTCCAAATTTTCTTTTAATCGAAATCTGATCCACACGTACTCAACTTATGATATATAATAGGTTGTTAGTCAAATATTTAACACTCTTTTCGTATCCATTAGTCATAGTGTAGGGTTTTCCAATAGGGACTTGTCAACTTTGAATTTAATTTATGAACGCACTCTTTCACCAATCATCAAACTGTCACTGTCAATTTATTCAGTAAACTCAATATTTTCATCACAGTACACTAACGAGCAACGTCTGCAAATTATAAAAATTTTCAACAGATATTCGGATTCGGTGACTGCAACTTTAAGACCGTTAACTCCAATTTTCGGTCGTAATTCTCGCCCTAGTAGACAGGCAATAACAAGTTTAGTGCAAAAATTTGAGTCTACATATTCGTTGTGTGATGTTGCCGTGTCAGTGAGACGACGGGTTGGTCGAAGTGTCGAAAATATCGCTGCCGTTCAGACGACCGTAGCAAACGATCCAAAACAGTCAATTTCACGGCGTTCTCAAGAATTGGGCATCGCTCAGACCACATTATGGCGTATTTTGCGTAAGGATCTTGGTTTGCACCCATACAAGATGAAGCTGACTCAAGAATTGAAGCCGATGGACCATTTGAAGCGACGTACGTTCTCCGATTGGGTTCTACAGAAGATGCGCCAAGATGATGAATTTCATAGCAAAATCATCTTCAGTGACGTAGCTCATTTATGGCTCAATGGGTTCGTCAATAAGCACAATATGCGTTATTGGTCGGGTGAAAAAACACATGTGCTTCCTGAATCACCACTTCATCCACAAAAAATAACTGTTTGGTGCAGTTTGCATGCCGGCGGCGTTATTGGGCCATATTTTTTCGTCGAAGATAACGATCATCTCGTTACTGTGAATGGTCAGCGTTATCGCGACATGATCACCCATTATTTTCGGCCCGATTTGATAGATATGGACTTGGACGACATGTGGTTTCAACAGGCTGGTGCCACAAGCCACAAAGCACCCACTACAATCGATTTATTGAAGAGTAATTATGGTGAGCGTGTTATCTCAAGACATGGGCCAGTCGATTGGTCACCTCGTTCGTGCGGTTTAACGCCGCTTGACTATTTTATGTGAGGCTACGTTAAGTCATTGGTTTATGCCAACACGCCGACGACGTTGGAAGAGCTCAGAGCCAACATTGTACGCGAAATAGTGGCCGTTTCCACCGAAATGTTTGGCCGAGTCGTTGAAAATTGGGTCCAACGAATCGACCGCTCCAAACGTGCCCGCGATGGTCATATGAACGAAGTCGAGTTCTATCCATAGATGTTTTGATTGTACTTCAAGCCAATAATAAAGTTTTTGAAATATCTCAAATGGTTTGCCTTTTATTTAAAAAAAAAGTTGTCAAGTCGTTATTAGAAAACCCTATAATAGGTTGTTAGTCATATATTTAACACTCTTTTCGTATCCATTAGTCATAGTGTAGGGTTTTCCAATAGGGACTTGTCAACTTTGAATTTAATTTATGAACGCACTCTTTCACCAATCATCAAACTGTCACTGTCAATTTATTCAGTAAACTCAATATTTTCATCACAGTACACTAACGAGCAACGTCTGCAAATTATAAAAATTTTCAACAGATATTCGGATTCGGTGACTGCAACTTTAAGACCGTTAACTCCAATTTTCGGTCGTAATTCTCGCCCTAGTAGACAGGCAATAACAAGTTTAGTGCAAAAATTTGAGTCTACATATTCGTTGTGTGATGTTGCCGTGTCAGTGAGACGACGGGTTGGTCGAAGTGTCGAAAATATCGCTGCCGTTCAGACGACCGTAGCAAACGATCCAAAACAGTCAATTTCACGGCGTTCTCAAGAATTGGGCATCGCTCAGACCACATTATGGCGTATTTTGCGTAAGGATCTTGGTTTGCACCCATACAAGATGAAGCTGACTCAAGAATTGAAGCCGATGGACCATTTGAAGCGACGTACGTTCTCCGATTGGGTTCTACAGAAGATGCGCCAAGATGATGAATTTCATAGCAAAATCATCTTCAGTGACGTAGCTCATTTATGGCTCAATGGGTTCGTCAATAAGCACAATATGCGTTATTGGTCGGGTGAAAAAACACATGTGCTTCCTGAATCACCACTTCATCCACAAAAAATAACTGTTTGGTGCAGTTTGCATGCCGGCGGCGTTATTGGGCCATATTTTTTCGTCGAAGATAACGATCATCTCGTTACTGTGAATGGTCAGCGTTATCGCGCCATGATCACCCATTATTTTCGGCCCGATTTGATAGATATGGACTTGGACGACATGTGGTTTCAACAGGCTGGTGCCACAAGCCACAAAGCACCCACTACAATCGATTTATTGAAGAGTAATTATGGTGAGCGTGTTATCTCAAGACATGGGCCAGTCGATTGGTCACCTCGTTCGTGCGGTTTAACGCCGCTTGACTATTTTATGTGAGGCTACGTTAAGTCATTGGTTTATGCCAACACGCCGACGACGTTGGAAGAGCTCAGAGCCAACATTGTACGCGAAATAGTGGCCGTTTCCACCGAAATGTTTGGCCGAGTCGTTGAAAATTGGGTCCAACGAATCGACCGCTCCAAACGTGCCCGCGATGGTCATATGAACGAAGTCGAGTTCTATCCATAGATGTTTTGATTGTACTTCAAGCCAATAATAAAGTTTTTGAAATATCTCAAATGGTTTGCCTTTTATTTAAAAAAAAAGTTGTCAAGTCGTTATTAGAAAACCCTATAATAGGTTGTTAGTCATATATTTAACACTCTTTTCGTATCCATTAGTCATAGTATAAATCAAAGTTTATAGACTTGACTCACATTCCCTCACAAAAAATAAAATTATCAGCGTCAAACAAATACAAAAATAAGTAATAATGCAAACATCGTTCACATTTTAGTGACTCTATACCAATGCCTTCTGTCTTTTATTCTCCTTTTAGCACAACCCGTATTGACACTTCGTAAGCTTTACAAATATTTCAACATTCTGACATTCCATCATAAATACACGCTAACTCCTCATGTTAATAAAACCGTTGTTTGTTATGTCATAAAAGTATCTAAGCCATTTCCAAGCTGTTAGTCGACTAAGAGATATTTAATTTGTCAATCATGTGATTGTGATTGCTCAATTAAAAATTATATCACAACTGTTGCATAGAAATTGTTGAAAATTGGTTCACTGAGTTGTCAATAGTGACAGTTGATAGTGATAGTCGTTCTTCATTTTTGACAAATAAAATACTCGGCTCTGAATGATAGCATTCTGCCTCTGGCCCCCATATTTTGTCTTAAAATGTATTCCTCCTCACGAAAAATGTCTCTCATAATTTAAACAATTTAAATTCCAGGTGAAATATTCCTTATGCGGCCGCTTGAAGATATCGCCGCCATCACACATGTAGGTGACCCTGTCCTTCTAACAGTGGTAGCCGAAGAGGTTAAGGTTGGTCGTGATGAGCCTCCAGCAGCAGCAACAACCGTTCAACTGGCATTCTTCCTACCAGAGCGCAGTAATTCACCACCATACTTTGAAAACGATCAGTAAGTAGACAACACATAACATATGTACATCTTTCAACTGAATTGTCATTTTTTTTTTTCTTTCCTTCCACCCCTTTTTCCTTTACTTTACGTAGCTATGTGTCACGCGTGGATGAAAATGCACCGCAGGGAACTGCACTGACATTTGCTGATCCGTATGTACCGCGAGTTTATGATGACGATACAGGAAAAAATGGAGTCTTCTCGCTAACTCTACTAAATAACAACGGCACCTTCGAGATATCACCCAATGTGGCAGAGCGCAGCGCATCATTTTTGATACGCGTGCGTGACAATGTGCTGTTAGACTATGAGGAACGTCAATCGGTTGAATTTCAAGTACTTGCTCAGGAACTTGGTCCAGCTACAAACCTATCGGCCATTGTCAATGTAACGGTGTACATCAATGATGTGAATGATAATTCGCCAGTATTCACTCAGACTGTTTACACGGTCGAGTTGCCAGAGAACATGACAGTCGGAACAAAAGTTGTACAAGTGCATGCAGACGATGTTGACACTGGTATGGGTGGACGTGTCCGGTATACAGCTATTTTAGGCTATTTGAACACCTCACTTAATTTAGATGCAGAAAATGGCATCATCACGGTGTCGACAAATAGCCACGGCTTCGATAGGGAAGTCATGCCCGAATACCATTTGTATGTAGAGGCGCGTGACAGTGATGGCACCGGCAATCGGGCACAAGTGCCACTGGTCATAAAAATGATTGATGTGAACGATGAGACACCAGTATTTGAGAAAACTGTGTACGAGTTCATTTTAGCAGCTGACCTACAGAGTTTTACCTCGCCAGCTATTATTAAGGCTGTGGATAAAGATGCAACAGCACCGAACAACGAAATACGCTATGAGATTATCAATGGAAATTATGACAATAAATTCTCACTGAATAAAGTAACCGGCGAATTGGCGGTCCAGGAAAAGGTTTTGCTGCGATCCAAGAAGGAGACGATAGAAGGTAGTAGAAGCCGAAGGCAGGTCACGCCGTCGTCACCTCTTGAGAATGATATGTTCGTGTTGACCGCCAGAGCATATGATTTAGGAGTTCCGGTGAGATTTTCAACGACCACTATTAGGATTTACCCGCCAGAGAGTCGGACGAGAACAGTGACTTTTGTGGTGCCAGGATATAATCCGGACAAGCAAAAAACCGCTGATACATTGTCGACAATCACTGGAGGTCGTGTGATAATTCATGACATAAGGCCCATGAGACCAGATGAGCCGGGGGCAGAAAATCTCAAAGGTGACATTAAGGAACGGAGTGTAGTAACGGCAACTGTCTTGTACGATGGAGCGTCAGTGGTTGACATTTCACAGATTCAACAGAGATTGTCACAGCATAATGGTTCGTATGCGATCATGACGAAAGAAATGGTGGACAGTGACGTAAGTGATAATCTTTGTTTGACTTTCATGTTTTTGTTTTTAACAATTCTTTTGTTTATTTTGCTTTTTAGGCTCTATATAAGGCTGAGAACAAATTGCTGTTTTGGCTGCTAATTCTACTCGCAACACTTGTGGCGCTGACAATTTTAATTCTTCTTCTATGCTGTATATGTTCGTGGTGTCCACTCTATGGCGCAGCGAGGTAAGTTGAAAGAGAAAGTGTCATACACTCCTTGGAGGTTACCCAGTAGAAGCTACTATATCCTTTTAACTTCTCTATACTTATAAATAAATGTCTGGAATAGGTTCCTATGTAAAAACAAGTAAAAATATGTTCCTAAATGGGTGCAAAGGCTTGTGCATGATCAAACCTTTTTTCGGAGATGGATTAATCAAAGTTAACAAAGCTATGTACTTCGAGTAGGAGTGTTTAAATATACATATATAGGGTGATTCATCGTAAGATTTGATTTATAATGTAAAATAAAACAAATAAATTTGAAAGCGAACTTAAAATTTGTATCATCAGTTAAAAGAACAATTCATGGCATTATATTTTTGAAAACGACATCATGTAAATGTTGACCATAATAACGTCTAAGGTGGTTAATTCGGTAGGTTCAATTTTAGGCGACTCGTACAAGCATAGCGACTGGTATCTCGCGGATAACACGAGTAATGTTGGCTTCTAAATCGTCAATCGTAGCTTATTCCCGAAGACCTGAGACTTTACCTATCCCCCGAGAAAATAGTCCGAATGTGTGATATCGCACGATCTAGGCGGCCGATTTACCATAGCAAAATGTGAAATTAAGTGCACACCAAAATGATTTCTCAACAAGTCTATTCTTTCACGCGCTGTATGGCTCGTAGCACTGTCTTGTTGAAACCAGAGCTCACCGAGACCATATGCTTGGATTTCAGAAAGCACATAATCCGCTAACATGGCGTGTTAACGGTTATCGCTAACAGTTACTCATTTGCCTTATTTTTGAAGAAATATGGACCAATGATTCCACCAGCCCATAAACCACACCATACCGTTGTTTTTAATGGATGTAATGGAAAGTCTTGGTTGGGTTGCTCATCAGCCCAAATACGGCAATTTTGTTTATTAACGTAATCATTGAGCCAGAAATGGGCTTCATCATGGGCTTAACAAAATTTCACGATAAAACACCGGATTTTCATTGAGTATTTCCAGAGCCCATTCACTGAAAATATGACGCAAATTCAAATCGCCTGGCTTCAATTCTTGCAAAAGTTGAATTTTGTATGCTTTTAGGTCGAGATCCTCACGTAAAATACGCCAAGTTGTCGAATAGGCCAATCTAAGCTGCTAAGAACGACGACAAATCGATTCATCACGGTCTTCGCGTACACTTTCAGCTACAGCTGCTATAGTCTCTTCACTAACTGGGACTCAAATTTGCGAAAGGTATTGGCAATAGTAGTTTCAGTAGGTCAATTATGCGCACCGTAAGTTCCTCGAATCTCACGAAAAATTTTTCATACAGAACGCTGATTTTCATAATACAACTGAACAATTTGGAGACGCTGTTTTGGCATAAGTCTTTCTATGATTACTTGCTTGGAGTTGATAGAAGTCATGCGTGATCTGCCAAAAAAGGCCTATTGAAAATCAAACCTGACGATGAATCACCCTATATACAATATTAGACTTCTGAATTGTTGCAAATTACAAAACCGAAAATGTAAAACCTGACCTGAGTTTTTCCAAAATATACAAAATAATTATAAAAATAGTTCGTATACCCTTCTGAAGTTATATATTATGTATATCATGGTCCTTTCAATAGATGAGAATCACAGAGAAGACACAATTTTTACAAATGATTATCATAAAGAAGGTAAAAGCTATAGGAAATCGAAAGTGCTTAACTATTAAAGGCCTGCAACGGGTCCTGCTGTTATAATATTAAAGTTCTTCATATATAGGCGGGGGCTCTTAGCTCACCTCATTATATATATTTTCATAGGCGTTAGCGTCATCTTAAGCCCTGGATTTACATTTTCTTGGAGAGAATGGTATTTTAGTGCCTGTATAGTTCTTTGCTCCAAAGCAACTAAGAACTACTACTAGATGGGGTGAAAGTAACCTCCTTGGGAATGAAAATAAATGTTTTTTTTATTTTATTCAATATAATCCCCTTTTTAGTTTGATACACTTATTCCAGCGATTTTCCAACTTCTTGATCCCGTCCGAAAAGTAATATTCCGGAAAGTCTGCAAAATACACCACCGTGGCGTCGATGATTTCCTCGCGTGAGCTGAATTTTTTATTGATGAGCCATCTTTTGAGGTTTGAGAAGAGATAATAGTCCGAGGGAGCCAAATCGGGCGAATACGGTGGATGCGACAGCAATTGGAGCCGTAAGTCATTGATTTAAGCCGTGGTTGCGATGCTCTTGTGCGCTGGTGCATTGTCTTGCAAGAACAAATATTTTTTCGCTTCATGTGAGGCCGTTTTGCAGCGATTTTGCTCCAATAAAGCACAGTTATACTCGCTGTTGATGGTTTTTCCTTTTTCGAGGTAGTCCACGAAGAGTATGCCATGACAACCCCAGAAAACCGACGCCATAACCTCTCCGACCCATCGAGCCTCCCTCGGCCGCTTCGGAGCACTCGTGCCGGCTTCATTCCATTGTCGGGTACTCATTCTGTTCTCTGGTGTTCAACAGTTACCAATCGACGCCAAACGTCCGCCCGATTCCGCATCAGCAAGTCCAAATACTCTTTCGAAGTGCTCTTGCGTTCGTGTTTTTGTTAAAGGAGTGAGTATGCGCGGCAGCCAGCGGCAGGATAACTTTTTCATGTGCAGAATATTGCCCAAAATATGGCGTGTGCGCTCAGTACTAATCTTTGTGGTATCTGCTAGCTCGCGCACTTTCACTTTCCGGTCAGCCAACATCATTTTTGTATTTTTTTGACATTGTCCTCTGTAGCCGCATCGGTAATGGAGTTTCGGCCACCACGAAACTTTCGAAACCAATATTTGACGGTGTAATTTGACGGATCATTAGCCCCATAATATTTATCCAACTTTTCTTTTGTTTCCTTCGCCGTTTTGCCTCTCAAAAGATAATGTTGTATGAGAGAACGAAAATCGTTCATTGTCCATACTCAACATGATGCCAAACACGTCAACAAGAATCAGCTATCAAAACAAAACTAAAGACAGTATCGCACTGAAATTTGGCACATTTGCCTAAATATGAACGGACTTCAAGGCACCATGACCTCTTTTGCAGTAGCAGCGCAAAAGTATTTCATCCGCTTTTACGTTTCTGAACCATACAGCAGAATCGGGATGATAACGATTTTGTGCAACATTTCTTTTATTTCCTCAAAAGAAGACTTTATTTGCTAATTGCTTCCAAGCCTATAAAAGATCCAAATCATAATCAGAAATTACTGCGAATGGTAGTCAGGCAAATAAAAAAAAAGCACAGCTTGCTTGCTTATCTTTTTTGGCTTCCACTTCAGCTTTCTAGTACTGATACTTTCATATACCAGAGGGAAATATTTTCTCATTTCCTTCCCTTTCGTTGATAGCAATCCTTCGTAAGACCTATAAAGAATCTCCTCCGACTAGAAAACCTACATTAAACTTACCGCTGATTATTCTCTTCAGAGTGTTCTAGGTGTGTATAGTACTAGAGTGTAAAATATAAACAAAAAAAAATGGGTTTTCTCGACAGTCCAATGAAGAGCGAAATAAGCACCATGCCGACATTAATTGCTCATAATAGGTTTCATAGTTTGCCTGCCACGCTTCTTGTTTAGCTTTCAAAGAAGCTTATAAATGGCCTTTTCCTATCAATCTAATTTATTATTTAAAGTTACAATCGGAGATGCAAATCCACACTCTGGGGGACAAATATTAAACAAAGATTTGCCTTCGAGCACGACACCGAAGTTCTAAAAATTAAGATTTGCCACCTTGATCAGCGTCTTCACATTCAGTGTTATACTAAAACCTTATTTGTGAGATTATGGCATACTATGTGGTTCAAAACTTCAACATTATAGTTGATTTCTGAAGTAGTGACAAAATAATTGAACGTCTAGTCAAAAACTAATTAAATTTGCTGACTTTGATCTTTTATTGACCGATTTTGCCTTCTTCATAATATACCTTAGGAATCAACTAGACTCAATCAATCTATGAAAGTTTAGCATTCTAGATCTACATGTTGCTTTTATTTGTTAAAATAAAATATATATTCCGTTAAGTCGTACCCTTTTTTCGTTGAAACGTCCCTCATTTAGATGGGGATACCAAGGATTCGTGTTATTTCACGAGTTCAAAAGACTGTGATGTTTTAATTGAAAATATTTGAATTTGACTGTCTTTACGGTTACTATTCGGCATCATACTCGTTCTTTATAGAGATTTTTAAGGTTGCATAGAAGGAGTCATGATAATCCTTCCTTATACTATAAATCCTTATTAAAAGCACGCTCTTTTGATAGAAATCTTTATTTCACTTTATTGTGCGTTTAACTTTTGAGGCTAGCCAGAGCATGTTTTAGCCATCGAACGAAACAAGTAATAATCGGACGGCGCAATATCTGGGGAATATAGTGTGTGGGCTAGGACTTTCCATTAAGGTTTTAACAGGCTAAGCCGAAGATGTAGAAGCATAACCGGGCAGTCCCCATGACTTGCTACTCTTTGAGTTGCTGTAATGAATCCAATTTTCATAACCCTTCACGATGCGATGACGCAAAATAAAAATCAATAAACGAATATACGTTGCCCGCTAAATTTCAAAAGTTTGGGAAAACTAAATTTCGTGGAATGATGAGTTTTATGAAAGTTTATTAGTAGAACAGAGGATGGAAAGGTGAGCAATCGATTCTATGAAGAAAACGAGGGAAAAGTTCTTACCTCAAAACTCCATTCAGAGTCATGATGAAAAGCAAAGGACTGTTTATCGGGCTCGGGATTTTAACTAGAATTTGGGTTAGCAGTAGACTTAAGCTTATTTTTAGGTTTTCAATGGTTTCCTGGTTTTAAACTACGTTTTTTAGCTTCAATCCGCCAAGTTGAATAGGTTCTGCAGGGAGGGGTTGCAAAAAAGCCACTCGTACGTTTCGGCCGAGGTGGTTTTTTTTTTTTTGCTGTTGAAAATAGCGATTTGCGCTAGACTGAGGCTATAGTTGTATCATCGATTTTGTTGAACGTCGATCTGATATCGTCAGCAATGTCACCGGGATGTAAATGAGATGCAGCGACGTCATGTGTGCATTCACTTTGCAAATCACCTTAGTTGAAATTTTACGGGGATTATGGCAATGGTCTGGATCAGTGTCGTCCATATTTTCTGTTAATGTTGTCCATTAGCTTTCAGAACCGATGATGGCACCAGCTTGATGATCGTTTTAAACAGTATATTTTGATGGTTGTCATTCCATATTATTCCAGATATGTCAATATTGCTTGTTCCCAAATCCATCGATCCAAAAGTGAGCCTCATAACTAAACACGATTTTTGAATAAAACGAAGGTCTACTCAAGATGTACACTATGGTCTCGTGGCTAAAGCTCTTGCACCATCTAAAACTTATATGGGTGTAGGCCAAGATATTTCATACAATTTTCATGAAATGGACGCAAAAAGGTCAAACTAACATATTTCGCATTCGATTCCGATCTGCGAAATCCCATCTTCAGTCACACTTTCACCCGCAGCGCGTACAAATTTTTTGAGGGGTTGTAGAGTATACGTGTGTTACCAAATTTATCTAAACACGAGAAATTTTGAGCTCAGTTGCTCGATTATGAGGACGTTTTGTGAATTAAAAACCGGTTCTTTAAATAAGTTTGATTGATACGAAACCGTTTTGCTGATGTAAGCCTATGGCTGGTTTCACCAAAAAATATTGAACATAAATGTCGAAACCATGTCAAAAATAACATTACGGCTTAAAAGTTATCCCTATTGCAAGTTTCGTCAATAGAAAAAATGTTGTACATACAAAAAGCCGTAACGACTGGAAAGTGTAGGAGAATTTTTAAAAAAATCTAACTCGTTGGATAAAATGTCTTCAAATTACAATGTCTTACTAAGAGGAAACAAAAAAGAAAAAAGAGAAATAAGCTAGAAATATCTAAGTTGTAGGCAATAAATTGTTCGGTCCTTGTTAGGCCTACTAAAAACCTGCCTAATACAATAACTCTTAAGCCAAACTACAACTAACACACATCTGCTTCATCATAAAAAAAAAAAAACGAAAATAAAACAAAACAAAAATAATTAAAAAAAAAAAAAGTAAAAACAAAAAACCTAAACATCATTTTCTCGTTCTCTTTTTTTTACTTGTAGCAAGAGAATAGTTAATATCAGTAGAACTGAGGACGATGTTCATCTAGTTCATAGGGAAATCGCAAATGGAAAGCAAACAAAATCTGTTCAGGTAGATTTTGCCAAAAAAAAAAGACAAACGAGAACAACAGAAACTACAACAAAAACAAAATTAAAAAAAAATTTTTTCCTGCACTTTTATTAGTTTTCCTTTTGAGTTTA
Source organism: Volucella inanis (assembly GCA_907269105.1). Lineage (NCBI taxonomy): Eukaryota > Metazoa > Arthropoda > Insecta > Diptera > Syrphidae > Volucella > Volucella inanis. The sequence continues at coordinate 202,797,971 of OU026153.1, read as the reverse complement.
AAACATTTTTTTTTTTTTGTTTTACTATTATTTTTCCAAGTAACAAATCACAAAAATAATCACCCCCAGTAGTCATAGCGGTTTCTTGAGTTATAATACCATTTTCTAAAAGACATCCTTAGTTTGGGCTTATTATTTTCATATACACCTTTAACAACAATTTCTTATAACTTTTTTTCTATTAAAAAAAAAAAATAAAAAAAACTCGAATTAACAATCACAAATCTTGCTTGAAATTTACGTAGTCACTTGGTATTTTTGTGCACTCGTTTGAATTTCTTGCTTCGAAAGCTACCTTTTCAAAAACCACAAGTTAGAAACGGCCGTTTTCAAATCAAAAAAAAAATATTTTTTTTTCTCATTTTTTTAAAGGTCGCCGAATGGATGGGAAGACGAGAGGCGTGGTCGGCAGAGAAATCATCCGATACACGAACGAGGCCTACCCGTTGGGAATTCCACAATGGACGTGGTGAACAGCCTGACGAAAGCTTAGGCCGTCAAGATCAAGCTGCTGGTGGTGGTGGTGGTGTAGAGGGAGGGGTTGATAATTTAGCCCATGATGAACGTCACAGCAGAAGAATAAGATCAGCCGAAGAACAGCAGCGTAGAGTTAGAATAAAGTAAGCATTTGGGGCATTTCCAATCTTTTACACTTTTATGAAAATCTCCTTTTTTTTAGGAACACACAAACAGCCAAAGACGACACTCATCTAAGTAGTTTCCATAATTCTAGAAGTAATTTAATCAACAACGAACGCGATGTGTATATCGAGGACATTATAGACGAGGAACAGGACATTGGTACACATTCGTACCGAAATCGGAACCAGAACAGGCAGCAAAAGGTAACACAACAGCAAATTGACGATGATTCCATGCGTCGACATGAGATCGATCGGGGAAGCGATTTGGAATATAATGGTGGAGGAGCTAGAGGAAGTTTGAAAGCTAAACGGGAATATTTTATTAAGGACGGCAACGTTGAGATTTTGCAGTTGATGACACGAGACAAACAGAGAGAGGAGGATGATAATATCTACGTCAACGTTCCAGTAAAGGCGACAACAAACCTATCACATCCTCAATTACTGATGGTTGACCAGAGTGGAAAAGAAATCCTCATGCGGCGGTTTATAGAGGAGCAACCAGATGGAAAGCAAATTATAAGAGAGCACTATCAAATTGTCCCAGGAGCCAGCTACATCCAAACAATGCCAAATGAGGTGCAACATTCTACCTACAAAGATACCTTTCCATCAGGCAAAAGTGGTCCCAACAGTATAGTTTTCTCACAGGCTGAACCAGAAGTCAAAATCATCCATACCCAACCTCTTCAAGAAGGAGCCGGTGGAGGTGATGCTGGCGGAGCTGGTGAAGTTAGCACCCAAATGCAGCCAGCTATTTCAAATCAATCACTAACACAAGAGCTGGAAAACTCCTTGAAACAGCAAAATGCTCTACTCCGTCAGATATTGATGGAGAAAGAGAAAATTGAACTGCACTACACCCAACAGGAGGTGGCTTTGGAAACTCAAAGTCTTCCCGGACAATCAATGGCTATTGCAACACAGACTGACTGTGATGCAGGCACACAAACTGAAAACGATATGATTGTCAGTTCAACGTCGGTAAGACGACAGCGACGAGCAAGAAGTGAAAATGATGATTCCATGTCAGAGGATGAATATGAGTATGTACGATTTAGCCCACCAAATAGTCCAGAAGGCGTCTATTGGATCAAACGTAAGCGACAAAAGAAACGTTCAAAGCATCGATCTGGAAGTCAACCTCGAAAACGAGTTGTTATGGTAGAAGAGATTAAAAGAAAAATTAGAACGCCTATCAAGGAAGAGGATGATGATGAATTCTATGAATACCGCAAACGATCACCACCAAAAAAGCCCATACGTTACCATGGAGAGACGAAAGCCAGTTTACTTCGTCGCATGAAAAGTGAGGAACATCGAAAATCGAACGCCAAGAAATCGGCCTCTCTTAACCGAGATGTTCTGTTGGAGATATCGGACTCTCTAGATGACAAAGTCAGCCCTGATGAGCGACATCGTCGTAAAATCAGTGTCGAACAGCTTGAATACTACGACAACTCTGAAGACGACTCTGATGCTGATGAAATAGTAATCAAAAGCAATGCACTAGCATCAACTAGTCGTCATCCGGAAAATTCTCAACTGGAAGTCCATGTCACGGATGGCAGCAATAATAAAATCTACTCACGATCTTCATCAGAACAAAGACACTACCACGATGAACAAGATTATAGAGTTAAGAGCCCTGATCCGAAACCAAGACTTTCAAGAAAAGATGCCTCCATCATACGTGGCTCCCAAAGACGCTCACAAACTGCATCAGAACCTCCACATAGTCGAGTAACAGTCTCAAAACAATCCGGTGCAAAAGTCACAACCACAACATCTGAAGTTCGTAGCTCGAAACGTATCAAAGATCGAGACTTCCAAAGCGACACAAATCTTCTCGATCACGATGAAGATCAGAGTTCTACAAAAGGTGCTCCAAAATATATGGATTGGTACTACAGTAAAAAGAAACCTTCTGCCAGCAGTGATACCAAACCGATAAAGTCAAAAACCAGTACAAAAAAACTCATAAGTGGATCCGAGAAACGTATCACAAAAACTCGCCTTCCCAAACCCGATGAGAGTCATCCGCCCACCACAACATCATCAACTCCAGTGCCACCAAATGATGAAAAATACAAACCTGAACCAGCTCCCCGTAAATCACCACCTAAAGGTGCTCGTCTTCTTAAAGAAGATTTCATCATGAACAAACATCATAAGCCTAAGATCGAAACCGATGCAAATCATCCTTTGCTTCAACATTCTGAACATCGTTACGAGCATGAGTATGAAAATGCTTCAGATCTTCCCCTTGCACCGACAAAACTTCCACATTACATGTATCCAGAGACACCACCTCAACCAAAGGGTCTGGTGAAATCCAAAGAATTCAGGCCGAAACCGTCGCCTATTAAAGAAAATGAAATTAAAGTCACAAATTCGAAAATCTACATTCAGGATGCCTCCTCGCAGTCCAAACAATTGAATGTGTCTACTTTGGAAGACGATCATGATTCGGGAATTGCCATGAATTCCCTTTTAAACAGTATGGGTCGACGGAATCCTATAGCCGAGAAGAAGAGTGTCTTCTCGATTGCCTACGATGATGTGAGTCGTGTACAAAAAATTCAAACCGAAAGTGATTCACCACAATACTCATAACAAAGGGATGAATAAATTGGTCCGTCATACTTGCCATTCCAGCCAGAGGATACTTCCTATTTTCGAACTCTTTATCGGAGGATTTAACAGTCTGTGACTGGATTATCGTCTTCAAAAACGGCTCATGTCCACAGTTTGAAGTAATTCAGCTCCAAATGTGCTTTGCTTATAACACGACATCTCTATACATGACACTGCACAACAGAAACTTTGCTTTCCACTCCTGATTTCATCGACATTCGACATCGTACCGGAGCGTTTTTGTCCCGTTCGTCCTCTTTATCTCTTTATTTTCTTAGACTAAAAATCGTTGTGATAGTTAAATTATGCTTTAAAAGCATTTTCTTTTTTCTTTTAATTTGTTATATCGTAAATCTTTGTATTATGTAAATAAATATATCTTTAAAAAAAAAAAAAAAACGCTGTAAATACATATATCTACGTAGCTTAAATATTTAAGAAAAAAAAATTCATAAAAATGCTTTACAATCCTATAAATACTGTATAAAAAGATATCAATGAGTTTTCACGGTTACTTGTTCTAGCATCTAGGTATCTAGGTTTAGCTCAAAGTGAAATGTATCATTTGCACTCTTTTTTTGTAAAAATAAGAAAATGAAAACAATTTTTTTTTTTTATTTTAAAGAAACTCTTTGAAACAACAAATCAACTACAAACTGCCATATATATTTTGTATGTAGAAATACTAAAAAAAAAAAAAAAAAACACAGAAAAAGGTGTTCAATGTTCGATTTTTTATAAATTTGACAATGAGATTAATTTTAATAGACAAAGTGGATTTACTCATTTTTATTTAAAATGAACAGAAAGGTGCGCATCTATATGCAGAATTAAGCAAAATAAATTTAATAAAAAAACTGTAATTATTGTTAATTTTTTTAAATATTTAATATTACATTTAAAAGATACATCAACAAACCTATATACATGTAAATACTCAAGAATAAAATTATAGTCTTAATTTGTAATTAAAAAATCAAAAAAAGAAGAGAACAATTTTTTTTTTAGATTTTTAAGAACTTTTTCCACAAACAAAACGAAATGTATTAATATAATTATTTAAGAAGAAATATATGAACGTTCATTATTTGAAAGAAAATCAGTATTGTCTTGAGTTTTATTTATTTATTTTTTTTTTTTTTTTTTTTTTTTTTGTTAATTTTCTAGGGACTGCCTGGTTGATCTACGTCGGGACTTTGTCTTCTAAGTATCGCAGATTATAAACTTAAAAGAAGTACTAACAAACAACTGCATTAGTTCTTTGTCTTTCTCCATCTCAGAAATGATTTAGTACACATATTTAGTGGCGAGAGAACTTAACGATCTCAATTACACTAATCGGATTTTCCAGATGGTATTTCTCCCCTTCTAAACTTTGGAAAAACCACTGTGTAAGCTTTATGGAGTCTCGAGTAGATATAAAGAGCATTTGACCAGCCCGTCCATAAAAACGGCGAATTGTTTTCTCTTCTTCTTCATACCCATTGCACTTTCCATCATCAAGTCACTGATTGACCATCAACTCATGAAATATCCCCAAACAAGAATATTTCTTCGGCAGTCTGAAGGTCCAATGATGATTTGATGGCGTACCTCACCGAAAAGTTGAACCAAAATCTTCACAAATCTGATGAAAGCAAGATAGTTGCACTCGATATTCCTAAAGTATTGGACAGAGTTTGATACGAGGCTATTTTATTGAAAATAAGTGCAGTTGAGGCCGGCGAATATCTTCTCCAATGGATTAGGAACTACTTTTCGAAAGGTTTACTATAATTCAAGTTATCCTGTGTTCTGCTGTGCTTTCGAAACTATGTACTTTTTTATTTTAGTAAACTATATCTTGTCTTCCACTTCTAGTGAAATATAATCGTACTTCTTTGGTGATAAGACTTCTCTCTGCTATTAATAATCGTTTCCAAAGTCACGTCTCTGCTTTTCTGCTGTAAAACGAGAGCGGCAACGTTTAGAAAGCACCTATAGGATATCATTCTTTAAAAATACAATACTGTATACTGTCGTTAAACCGAAACTTAATGGCACATACATCGTCGAAAGTGAAAATCTTTCCATTCTCTGTAGGTTTATTAATGACAATGACGTTAGGATGACTATACATTCAATGCCGCCAAAAATATTGCGAAATGTCGAAGATTCCTCAAGCAAAGGCCATCTAATCAGGCCTCAATATATAAAACAGAATATAATGTCCACAACTGTCAGTTGCTCCTAAATTCTTTGTCCCCAAAGATGAATTGAATAGTCAAGTAACACGTAATAACTCCTGCCTTTCCTTGATTTATCGCTGTTTTTAGCAAGAGTGCTCAGCCGAGATTGCTAGTAGCATTTCGTCCCTTCAAACCTTTAACTCTTACTTCCGTCCCGCTATAGATCCTCATAATAATTTTTTTCTATGCCGTGCAATTCACGTATGGAATGCCTGTCAAGCTTTTTATTTCCCAGTCATTATAACTTGCAAACATTCAAAACCAACGTGCATCGGCATGTCTCTTTCCGTCTCTTGCGTGCCTCAATTTAAAAAAAAAAGTCAGTCTAGTCGTTTGAGTTGCAGGTAAAAAAAAGTCAAAATCTAGTTTTGTTTTACTTATAATAGAAAAGTGAGCAATTGCAAATGAAATGGCTTAGTATGATAAATTTACAAATATTTTTTTGTCGATGATAGGAATAAATTTACCTTATATTTAGCAGAGCAATCTAATTGGTCTGGCAATCGGTAATCGGAATTTTTTAATGCTGACTGATCTTTTTTCTGTCTTTATCGGCAGCACAAAATTGTCTGAGCACAAAATTTCAGTAGGTCGCCAAGAGAGAGGAAATCGCAAATGCATCTCTAATGCGTTGAATTGGGCAGTGTGGGAATGACAAAGTGTTCAGATCGTACATGTAGTAGCTACTCGTAACAAAATATTAATATTTCAACAAAGGAATGCTATACGGAAACAGAGCACCTAGGCTTAGGTGCTCTACACAGCAAACCTTTAAAGGACTGAGCAATCCTGTGCGGAAAATCGCTGAACGTTCGAAGTTTTCAACTCAGTCAGGTTGCCATCTGAATCTCAAAGCAACATAGGAAATAAGAGTATGTGCTGACCCGACTTCATAACCACAACCCTGAACACGACACAAAAAAAATCAAAGAACTAGAGCATGAATCAAAAGAACAAGTACGGATAGCTTATGCCAAGGTAACTAAGTCGAGTTATGACTCACGTCCCTTCCTCAGCCTTGGAAGGATTAATTTCCTCTTAATTTCTACGTGAGTGTAAATAAGAGACAACCTCGCAGTACTTAAGTTATGTATGATGTTTACTCAGTCTCAACTAACAAGCCCCTCCATTTCGACCGATCATTAGATAAATTCCTCTAAATGGATTGGGGTCCACTTCTACTTGTGTGCGATAACTAAGGAGAATTATTTCTCTAGAGCGTTGTCGCTCTGCGTTAGATTGGAAGACTGTACTAGCCGGAGAATTTTTGTTTATTTATTCTACATGCCCTAGCCATGGTTATAGATGCTTAAGCGATTTCAACCAAAGAGGTATGACGGGCGATATTAAGGACCGAGAGCTTGCCTGTTTGTGTTTAATGAACTCTCGCCATTTAATTTTACGCAATTATAAAACTAAGATATAGTTTCTGCCACCCCAAAAAGTAATAGCTGAGTTCTTTGAATACTGTGAAGGGTGACTGACTCGAACTGCAACTTTTTAATTCTGCCAAAGCAAAAAATGTTGGAAAATACATCAATTTTCAAATTGTATCAGTAGTTTCCAATATGTCCACCTTTAGCGCGAATAATGGCCTGAGACGGCCGAAGAAAGCATCGCGCGCTGCACGCAAGTGGCTCTGCTGGTATTTTGGCCCACTCCCGGCGAAGTGCTTGTTTGCGGTGGTAAAAACTTTGGTATTTTTAAGAGCCGACCTTCGCCTTCGAAATACCCCAGACGGGGAAATCCAACGGATTTGCATGCAAACTTGGTTGACACGCCGAGTCTTGTTGAAATGTCCACGGTCTCCGACCGAAATGATTGTTTGCCTAAGGCTTCAATACTGTCTCTAAGATAGTTTTACGGTATACGATCGCATTATTTTGACTCCACGTTCCAAAAATACGAGCGGAGAGCGACCATTGACGGTTATGGCGGCCCAAACCATCAACGTCGGTGCTGCCTGCTTTCTGGTAGCCGTCCGAAGGTGTAAATTTTCGAAGGACCTCTCTGTCGAGTAAAGTCGGTCATTTTGTTTGTTGACATATTGCTCGATAACAAATGGCGACTCATCGGAAAAAACCAAATTCGGCAACCCACCACTTTCGTGCAAACGTAGCAACTCTTTCGCTCTTTCGATTCTAACTTCTTTCTGTTCCGGTGTAAAATGGTGTGCTGTTTGGAACTTCAATGGCTTGAGCCCAAGCTCATTTTTCAGTATATGCTGCATCCGTTCCAACAATATGTTGAGCCTACGAGCCATTTTCCCTACACTTCGACACGGATTTCGCTCAATTCAAGCCTTCACTTTCCGAACCATTTCCGCTGATGTTGCTGTTTTTTTATGACCACCTCCATGGCGTTTTGCAACGCTGCCAGTATCATGGTAACGAGCTATGGTTCGAGACACAAATCATTTATTCACGTTGAGGTGCTGGAGGGCTCTAACGATACTAGGTGAGGTGAAAAGTAACCTCCTTGGGAATGAAAAAAAAAATTTTTTAAATGTACTAAACATGTAAAACATGTTACGGCGATAGCTATAGGTCCTCTAATAGTATAAAGGCGCTTGGGGTAAAACATGGGCTTTGTCAACCAGTAGCGTCCTTTGGATATATAGCACAAGCGTCGATTGCCTGATGGCACAAGATTTTACAAAAATACGTCATTGCTGCTTTTACTAGACTCCAATGGACTATCTCGGCTCTATAAGAGCCTTTCTCAGAAGGCTTAGCTCTGCTTTAAGCGCATTGATGAATCTTCTCCCTTTGATATCCATATCATTGGCTATACTCTCGGTCACAAATTGATCCAGGAAAAGAATGTAGTTGGGTCTTCACAGCTTCCTATCTCGTTAGGAAAACTTGCGTTTTTGTTTCCAAGTATAGATATATAGGGTTTTCCAATAGGAACTTGACAACTTTGAATTTAATTTGTGAACGCACTCTTTCACTAATCATCAAACTGTCACTGTCAATTTATTCAGTATACTCAACGTTTTCATCATGGTAAAGTACACTAACGAGCAATGTCTGCAAACGTTCTCCGATTGGGTTCTGGAAAAGATGCGCCAAGATGATGAATTTCATCGCAAAATCATCTTCAGTGACGCAGCACATTTTTGGCTCAATGGGTTCGTCAATAAGCAAAATATGCGTTATTGGTCGGGTGAAAACCCACATGTGCTTCATGAATCACCACTTCATCCACAAAAACTAACTGTTTGGTGCGATTTGCATGCCGGCGGCGTTATTGGGCCATATTCTTTCGTCGACGATAACCATCGTCACGTTACTGTGAATGGTCAGCGTTATCGCGCCATGATCACCGATTATTTTTGACCCGAATTGGAAGATATGGACTTGTACGACATGTGATTTCAACAGGATGGTGCCACAAGCCACACAGCACACGCTACAATTGATTTACTGAAGAGTATGTACATTGAGCGTGTTATCTCAATACATGGCCGCCTCGTTAGTGCGATTTACCGCTACTTGACTATTTTCTGTGAGGCTACGTTAAGTAGTTGTTTTATGTCAACACGCTGACGACGTTGGAAGAGCTCAGAGCCAACATTGAACGCGAAATAGCGAAATGTGTGGCAGAGTCGTTGAAAATTGGGTCCAACGAATCGACCATGACCTTGACCATATGAACAAGGTCGAGTTCCATTCATAAATGTTTTTATTGTACTTAAAGCCAATAATAAAGTTTTTGAAATACCTCAAATGGTTTACCTTTTATTTAAAAAAAAATTGTCAAGTCGTTATTAGAAAACCCTATACATTCTAGGAAAAGTAACCTCCTTGACCACCAGAATGCGCTGCTACTGCAAAAAAGGTTATGGTGCCTTGAAGTCCGCTCATATTTAGGCAGACGTGCCATATTTCAGTGCGATACTGTCTTTAGTTTTCTCTTGACAGCTGATTGTTGCTGACGTGTTTGACATCATGTTGAGTATGGACAAAAACGATTTTCGTTCTCTCATAAAACACTATTTTTTGAGAGGCAAAACGGCGAAGGAAACAAAAGAAAAGTTGGATAAATATTATGGTGCTAATGCTCCGTCAGATTACACCGTCAAATATTGGTTTCGAAAGTTTCGTGGTGGCCGAAACTCCATTACCGATGCGGCTACAGAGGACAATGTCAAAAAAATACATAAAATGGTGTTGGCTGACCGGAAAGTGAAAGTGCGCGAGCTAGCAGATACCACAAAGATTAGTACTGAGCGCACACGCCATATTTTGGGCAATATTTTGGATATGAAAAAGTTATCCTGCCGCTGGGTGCCGCGCATACTCACTCCTGACCAAAAACACGACCGCGAGAGCACTTCGAAAGAGTGTTTGGACTTGCTGATGCGGAATCGGACGGACTTTTGGTGTCGATTGGTAACTGTTGAACACAACAGAATGAGAGGCCGTCAATGGACGAGGGAGGATCGATGGGTCGGAAAGGCTATGGCGTCAGTTTTCTGGGATTGTCATGGCATACTCTTCGTGGACTACCTCGGAAAAGGAAAAACCATAAACGCGAGTATTACTGTGCATTATTGGAGCGATTGAAGGCCAAAATCGCTACAAAACGGCCTCCCATGAAGCGAAAAAAAAAATTTTATTTTTGCAAGGCAATGCACCGGCCCACAAGAGCATCGCAACCATGGCTAAAATCAATGACTTACGGCTCCAATAGCTGTCGCATCCACCGTATTTACCCGGTTTGGTTCCCTCGGACTATTATCTCTTCCCAAACCTCAAAAGATGGCTCATCAATAAAAAATTCAGCTCACGCGACTAAATCATCGACGCCACGGACGGGATCAAGAAGTTGAAAAATCGCTGGAATAACTAAAAGGGGACTATATTGAATAAAAAAAAAAAAAAACATTTAAAAAATTTTTTTTTTCATTCCCAAGGAGGTTACTTTTCACCCCACCTAGTATTATATGCGATCCTGATGGCAGTGAACTATATTAAACCCCTTAAGCACAGAAAGGTGATTGAGACTGGCCTCTAACTTGGGAAGAAGGGGATGCAGTATATTGACACTGTAACCAGAAAAAAAGGAAACATACGCTACACACAAATAAAGCTCGTAGAAAGCCTAAAAAGTTCATGTAAGACTTTCAATACATGTCATACTTGTCACAAAGGTCAATCTAGGAGAAAACTTTAAAATTAAAAAAATTTAAGCTTATCGTGTTTGACTAACTGGTTGCGGCTTAGTAATTTGTGGGTAACCTGCTGCGTATGGTCGCTTAGACCGGTATGAAGGCTTTTTATTGTTCTCTTTAGCAAAAGTTGGTTTCTTTTATTATTGTTTGGAAAATGATCTTCTCACAAACTGGTGCCCCACTTGGACCATAACCTGGCAGAGTAGGCAAAATAAGGTAGTGCTTATGGTTTCGTGGATCAGTGTTAATATGAACTGCGTACACAAACACAAACGTATCACTGCGTACGATTTCCTAGACCAGTGTTTACTAATTAAATAAGAATAAATAATAAAGGAAAGTGATTAGGGTCTTCCGGTTCCTCGCAATGAAGAAAGTATCACAATATGCAATTCGCTGTCTTCGCCCATCTAATAATCGGTAGAAGGATATCAGATTTTGTTAAGCACCCATTCACTGTCAGCGTGATGGAATGCTGCGAAAGCTTCGCTACAATAAATTAAAGTGAAGAACAAACGCCGCAAATACATGGTGGGAAGGAGTCAGTCACAAAGCCCAATCTCATTTCGAGGCTCTGGAAACGCTGAGTGAACAGTACGCATCAAATTGTCCATTTCCTATCCATGTCCAAGTCGACCACTGAATTTATACGCAAGAAAAGGACATTATTGGCTGAACTATCGACCTCAAAATATTAGGTCTATAATTCATGCGGTTTGCTAAGAGATGGCGTAACTTGTATTATTCCATTGGAACATGTGTTGGAAAGCTAATTTCATTGTACGTCATTTCAGTATATGTCATTCATTTGAAGCGTAAGAAACAATAATTTTTTTTTCACTCAAATATGTCGAACTTTGTGCCTGAAAAAGATGAAGAACTGGAAGCTTTACTCTATGAAGATTGTTGCCAAACACAAAACAGAGCTCTCTGAATCTTTGGGTGTCACTCAAGCAGCCATTTCAAAACGTTTAAAAGCAGCTGCATTCAAAATCAAGGAAATTGGGTTCCACATGAACTCAAGCCGAGAGACGTCAAAAGGCGGTTTTGCATGTCCGAAATGCTGCAGGAACGCCACTGGTGATGAAAAATGGATCCAATACGACAACCCCAAGCGCAAAAAATCATATGTGAAACCCGGCCAACCAGCCAAATCAACGGCAAAGCCGAATATCCGTGGTAATGCTCTGTATTTGGTGGGATCAGATGGGTGAGCTGTATTATGAGCTGCAAAAACCGGGTGAAACCATCAATGGACAATTCTACCGAACACAATTAATCCGTTTGAAGAGAGCAGTAGCCGAAAAATGCCCGGAATATGCGACCAGACACGAGGCAAAAATTTTCCATCATAGCAACGCTCGGCCTCACTTTGCTATTCCCGTTAAGAACTATTTGGAAAACAGTGGATATGGGAAGTCTTACCCCACGTGCCTTATAGCCCAGACCTTGCCCCTTCTGACTACCATTTGTTCCGGTCGATGCAGAACGCCCTCACTGAAATACGGTTCACATCAGAGCAGAATATCAAAAATTGGCTTGATTCATTCTTGGCTGCCAAGCCGGCGCAGTTCTTTTGGGATGGCATCCACAAATTGCCAGAAAGATGGAAAAAAGTCATAGCCGTTATTTTCTCATCCCATCTAAATAACTGTTCATTGTCCTTAAGGGCAATGCTTAGCTTTTCTTGTTCTTTTCTCTACACTTACATGAAGTGGTGGGGAATCACGAAAGATTTCGTAAGCTTCATCAATTGGCATGTACAGGTACAGCATATCAAAATTTCCAAAACTTTTTGTTGTCGTTGGGGTCACATTAATTTTCCCTGATGTGCATAACTCTTTCGGTGTCGTAATTTTCGCTTCCGATACATAGCGAAAGAAAGGGAAGTACTTATTTGGTTGTCCGACAATACTCCTTGGGCTGGACTCAAAACAATTCCAGCTTCTTCCAGGAAGTCAATACCCAAAACCTAATTTTATGAATAAGGTAATATACAAGGTGTCGCAAAATTAATCATCCTACCGAAAGATGGTATAATTTTTGGAAATGGCGTCGTACGTCAATCATATTTGACATTTGTAAACTAGACAGCTGCAGTTTACAAACAGACAAACAATGAAGTGCTATACTCCGCAAGAACGTGGAATAATTATGTCGATGTTTTTGACAAATAATCGGTCGGTGGTGTAAGCGCATCGTGAGTTTCGACGTCGATTTCCTTATCGTGCAAACATTCCAGCGCTTAGCTACTCGACTCGAACAGAGGGAACCACAAGCAGGGCGTGGCAGCCACCGGACTGCCAATGTCGCTGAGGACGAAGAAACATCAACCAGACGACGGGCCACGCAATTGGGCATCACCAGACGGACCCTACAGCGAATTTTAGTGAAAGACTTACACATACATGTACACTTACCAACAGTGAATCAGTTCATGCCTCCTGACCTTCAGTCGCGTGTGAATCCATCCTCAATCTCAACAACGAAGAGGACGATTTCGTGTCGAAAATCATCATGAGCGACGAGGCACATTTCCACTTGATAGGTTACGCCAATAAGCAAAATCTTCGTTTTTGGGGCACTGAAAATCCGCGTGTGAGGCACGAAGAGCCATTAGATTCACTTAAAGCCACTGTGCACGGCTATGATAAACGACTTCATCCTACCGGAGTTGGATGAGAGAGGCTTGGTGAACATGTGGTTTCAACCAGACGGTGCAACCGCACGCATAGCACGAGCAATAATGCATATTGTGCAGAAATCGTTTCCTGGTCGCGTAATCTCCTGTTTCGGTGATTTGGCATGGCCAGCAAGGTCGCTCGACTTAACCATCCCAGACTTCTTTCATTGAGGCTACTTAAAATGGAAAATTTATGCCAATAAGCCTCAGACAATCGCAGCCCTTAAGGAGAATATTCGTCAGGAATACGAACAGTTATCACCGGAAATCTTGCAAAAAGTCATGCAAAATGCGATAAATGCGGGCATAAATGTGTATCAATATTGGCGGCAATCACTTGGCGAATATCATCTTTTTCGCTTAACAAAAAAAATTGTAAAGGTCCAAATAAAGGTTTCCATCACTCAAAGGCATTTTTTTATTTAGTAAAAAAGTAATTCAAAAACAAAATTGGATGATTAATTTTACGCCAACTTGCACTACTATTTAGTGCGGTTGATCAGTGTATTCTCCAGCCTCTAGCAAGTCTCCCTCAGCAGCTTATAAAGCTCAACACTGGTTATGGTTTTAAGGGTTGCGGTATCTAAATACGTGACAATTTCAGCACCTTTAGCTTTGATATTTATTGCTGGAATATTTCCACCCAATATCACATCGGGGGCACTAAATTTCTCAAAAGGTAAGAGTGAACGATTTTAATTGGATTCTGGGTGGTTTCTTTTCTAGAAAGAGCTAGAAAGACTAAAAGTCAAAGATAAAACTAATATGGGTTTAACCCAAACTCGGAAAGTGTCTACAGTAAGTTGTACATAACTCGTCAAGCAAAGCAACCTATAAAACGGACGTAGAGAACTTAGGTCGTGAAACGAATTGGATATTGCAGAAACGAAATTCGTCTCTTTTCCCAAAATCATCGCTCAACAATTAGGGAAATAAACCAAAAAAAAAAACCTTAATCCCAAGCATCGGCCACCGCCGTCAAACAAGGTGATCGGGATTGGGGATTACCACAAACTTCAAAACTTTTTCAAGACATTGTTCCAATCTTATTATACCGTCACATCGCGTAACAACAACGTGTGGAAAATCAACGTTAAAGGCGCTGACAGCTATTGGTTACTGTCTCGAAATTAATACCATAAGTACCGAAAAAATTCAATTGTACACTTACGAGAACAAGTCGGAAAGGTGAATACGTGTCGTAGCTAGGGGGTTCCAAAGGACCTCAGACCCATAAGTCTATCATTTTTCCTTCTGAAAACTCTAGAACGACTGATTGATATCCTTATTCGAGCTAAAATTGATCCAAAACTATTATCAACGGCTCAACATGCCTACTGTAAAGGAAAACCAGTGGAAACGGCTCTGACTAACTACACCGAACGATCCCTACAATACATATAGTACACAATGGTTGCTTTTCTAGACGTCTTTGACAACGTCAACACATCCGCAATTACGACTGCGCTATCACATCTGCAGGTAGACAACTCACTTGGAGAAATGATCAGTCTTATGCTAAATATCAGGATAATCAGCTCCAAACTGGGTGGGACTTTTGCTCGAACATGAGTTAGTAGAGGCACGCCACAAGGCGGTGTCCTCTCACCCCTTCTCAGGAACTTAGTGGTTAAGGAAGTGCTGATATACCAGGAAGAGGGTGGTAGTAGGGTGGCTGCGTATGCAGATGACATTGCTATAGACGTCTCAGGAAAACATCTAAAAACTCCCATAAAACCGATCTTGTCCTCTTCTCTAGGAAATACAAAATTCCGACTATAGAATCTCCCTCAATCAACGGTACCAGCCTGGTCTTCTCCGATACATCGAAATATCTGGGTCTAATTTTCGACAGGAAAATGAGCTGGAAACCTATCATTCAAGAAGAGTCAAAAAAGCTACAGTAGCTTTATTCTCTTGCAAGAAATTCATTGGAAACAAATGGGGCCTTCAACTTCGCATAACCCACTGGCTATACATCTCGGTCATAAGACCAATACTCACCTACGGTTTTGTTGTCTAGTGGACGGCCTTAGACATTGCGGTAAACAGCAACAAACTAAACAAAGTCCAAAGAACAGTATGTCTAAGCATAAGCGGAGCTCTACGCTCCACTCCGTCCGCGGCCTTAGACACTCTGTTTCACTTGACACCCATCGACATCTAGGGCACGCAAGTAGCTGCGACTGCATGGAGGACAAGTCTATCCACTTCTATACAGATGGATCTAAAACCGATAGCGGGGTTGGTGGCGGTGTTTTCTCAGATAAACTAGATCTAAGCCTCTCCTTCCGACGTTCAAATCACTGTAGCGTATTCCAGGCGGAAATTTTTATCGATAAAGGAAGCTCTGTCCTGGCTGAAGTAAAACGTTATATCTGCAAAGGATATCCGCATTCTTTCGGATAGTCAGGCCGCTATCGGGCTCTTACGGAGATGGCAAAGCAGCTCAACCTTCACCTTTGTTCGGTGCCGGGCCACAGGGACAATTGCAGGGCCGACTCGCCAAAATTGGAACCACTCTACCTATTCTACCAGAAAAGGGTAGCAAGTATAGGTATACCAATCGCTACAATCGTGCAAGTTATTATTTAAGCTGGATGCTAATAAAAGACCGCTGTGCCAACATATCTAGCGACTAAACAGATCTGGCCAAAGCTGGATCTGAATCGCTCTAAGAGTCTGATTCTTCTAAATAGGAAACTGAAATGGACACTGCCTTATAGACAAACACGCACTTTTACAAACGATTTCTCTAGAAGCTGCATGGTCGAGGAGGAAGAGGAGACAATCATCCACCCTCTCTATACATGCCCAACTCTCTCCCAGAAAAGAAAACTCCACTTAAGAACCTTCTTCTACAATGACTTAAACGATCTAAAGAATACAGACGTTATACAGTCTCTTGCGCTTCACCATGATCTTAAATTGGTTCCATGAGTAAGAGGATCATAGTTCACGGCAAATAGGCCTAAGTGGGTTGGTTTTCCAACCTTTCTTCTTTAGTAGAGAAGAATTTGTTGGAAAGATACTACGACTTTCATTCGCTATACAACCACATGAACATAACTAAGATATCTCGACAGATTGAGCAAATAGGTACTAAAAAATAGGTACTGACGTCCATAAAATTTGGAGCATATCTAGAAGAACAGGCTTAAATAGAAGGTAATCTTAATTTACCTATGCCACTATAAAATACTTGCTAGTAAATGAATGTGTAGGAAAGGCTAGTTGGGTTATAATCCAGTTAGTTAGCATATTTAACTGCATTCAATACAGAATAAAGCTTCTTTATAGTTTAAGTTGATATCCGTCAAAGAACCTATCCTATACCAAAAACAAAACTCATCTGGGAACTCCTAAACAGGAGTTATTGTACTCGACAATCATTCATTTCCCTCAGAACAGTCTGAAAGGTGTTAGTAGGTGTGCATATCCAAACTATGGTTTTTTTTCGGAAAGTAGACAAATACCGTAAAGTCTTAATCAGTGTAATCACTAAAGTATTTCAAAGTGCGCAATGGTATTTTAATTTGCTACTACATGGCTAGGTGATCATGTGATGCAATCTCCATTCTTTTAGACGCCAGCGTTTGCGTTTTTGTCCCATTAGGTGGTCCGGAAAAGCAGCTTTATTTGTAGACCGACAATCAGTAAACATTCTACCATATTCATGAAGTTCTTACGCTTTTTGACAATTGTTTTTGAAAATAGTTCAAAAATGAAGTATCAAGCTGCATCGTAGTCATTGCTTCCAATGTCTTCAAATGGAAACTTACGATGTGTGTTACTGCTTGACTGTTACTTTGCTCTGAAGGTAACGTACTTCCACTACCAACAAATACGAGTACCTGCAAATATTAATTGCAACAACTGCATGGATGCATTCAACTATAGTATTTCTTGATTTAATAACCCAAATGCTCTTGTTGTATTGAACCCCAGCAGAACCTACTGAGATGCACAGGCACTCAGAATGCCAAAAGAGCCATAGAAGGATTAATTCATTTTAAGTGCAAGAAATAAATACCAACCGATTGTAGTGCCGAAATAAGGATATGCCAAGCCAGGTGAGGTAACCGAATAGGTATGAGTTAGTAGGTGTGGTTCAAAGAACCAACAACTCAAAGTCCCGTACTTGCTTAAGATTAAAAGTTGTCACCACAAAATGTGCTTTTCATCTTAGAGGACTGGCTTTAAAAAGTCACGGTCCCCTATCGCGCGAATTGGGCGTTTCCTTAGCGACACGATTGACGGCAACACCACAACTCGAAGTCTTGGTAATTACCGGGCTATCAGCAATTATCAGTTCGAAACAATTGTACAAAATTATCATTTTCGAACTATTCGTACTTGTGTATTGGACCAAATTGCATTTCGGTAATAGCAGCAGTAGCCTAGCTACTAGCAGTGCTACCCAATTTCCCTTAAATATGACGAAAAGTCACGTAACTTAATAATGCCAGGAAATCAGAACTTTAGCAGCTTCCAAGTAATGTTTTAGCGTGGCGGCAATCGATTTTTGGCGAAGTTTAAAATTATACTGCTTTTCTACAGATTGCTTGCTGTAAGTGTTCAAGTGCTGCCCTGCCCCATTCAAGGCAGGCAAAGTGAAAAGTTCAAAGACGCCACCTTCTGTCATAGCGATACATACCTAGGCTCCCATAATGCAATGGAATCTCATACCCCCGACTGGTTTGACTATTCGCCCGAATTAGCATTAATTTTAAGCAATCGCGCTGTAAAATTTTGCACAGTAAAATTTTTCACAGTAAATTTTACTCAAATTAAATAGCACCTAGCACCAGCTGTTCTCCCATCGATGGCCGCAATGCTCCCAAATGAGTTCAGAAAAAAGGAACAACGACGCAATATTTCATTTGACTTTGTCGCATTCAAAACCTACCAAACGTCGGTAGAGTCAACTAACCCCCAACATGACTTTCTGCACGCCTAATCTAAAATTGAGTAACTGACGTTGTCGGCCATGAAACTTATTTATTTCACCCGGATTGGACGCAATAAAAACGGCTTTTGCACCAGCTGTCAGTCGCCGCTATATTACTACAGATGGACCCGTTCGTTTATCCATCCCACTGACAGTTAAAATGGGCAGCCAACTTAACCATCAAACACAAAGTTCAGGCGAGATTTTTCAGTCAAACCGTAGTTTTCATTAGGCTTTCAGCAATTGTAGACTGTGTGCATGGTCGAAATATCAAAGCAGAATTGGTTCGTATGGCTGCACTGGTTCTGGTTGGCTGTCAAGTTATACAACAAGTGTGCAAAAGTGTGTTTATGGAGATAAATGTGGGCTCAGTGAGTTCATAATGATATCAACTGACCGAAAAACCACACACAATTGAAAATCATCGCATTAAGGCGGATGGGATCCACCTAGAAAGTCAGTCTAAACATGAAATTAAGGTGGCCTCATCAAATGGAGCACTGTCTTTCGTTCGACTGGGAGCACAGTGGCGGTAGTAGGTGCTTTGTTAAATGAAAACAAACACAGATTGGCGCTTCTTGGTGGTGGAGACTAACCACACAGTATCGGATAGTGCTCCCCAGTGTAGCTGCTTTCGCATATGGAACCCGTTTTGTTGCTTTAAGATTCGACATCAACAACGCAAACAGAACAGGGCGACTGATACACAACGGAACACATTCGTAACTTTATGTAGATAGAAACAGCAAAGTTATTTACATTTGCAAGCTGCTGTTTGTGTATTTAGATGGGCGCATATCTACATGTTTTAGAAGAGATACTGTGTAAGCAAACATATTCGGACAGTAAAGTCGTTCAAGTATTTCAAAATCGCTGAGGAATTTTCAGTTATCATAAAATGTTTTCTTAAAATAATCATCAGTAATTTTAAAAGATTCTATTTGACAGCTGTCAATGTTATGTTATGTCGTTATGTTTTTCATCAGATATTTTATCTTCGATCTTAGGCCTCTCCTTCTCCAGCGGATTTATCTATTGATATGAACCAAACAAACTATGTTATCATCACACAACAGTATCATTAGCCAGCATCTTTTAACGCAAGATACTTTTGCATCGATAATTTTTATTGTTTGAAAAGCTGTTCGTATTCATTACAAAATGTCACAAATGTGTCAGCTTCGTCGACTGCAGATCACATTTTCTCCAATATTTGGTCACTATACCTGAAGTTTGACGGACTGAATCGATTCAACTTTTTCAATAAATCGCTTTCGATTCGTCAACAAGCTGAAAGTTTATCAGAAATAGGTTAGGTAAGGTTGAGATTGCCGATTGTTGTTGGAGTTTTCGACGGAAGGTACATAGTAATAAAGTCTTAACGATATTTTAACATGATACTCGTACATCAAGTAAGATGCATGCGTCTTGTAGTTGTGTACTATGTTCACAACTGTTGACATCGGAGCTTACGGAACGTATAGCGATAGAGGTGTTTGAAGAGTGAGTAATACTGGGAGTTATATCTAAGCCTTCTCCAAAAACGACCATCGATTTTCCGTTTTTTTTTTATTTGAGACCCAGCTTTTAAAGAAACATTGAAAACCGTAATTATTAAGCATCCGGATATGAAAATAGATTTGTTATTCCGTGTGATAACCGTAGACGTAGATACCATAAAATAGCTCAATAGTTCTAACGTCTATGCACGAGCATAGGTTGTTCTATTTACGAGAAGGAAAAAGTTACCAGGTCTGATTCATCTAGTGCGTAAAGGAATCACCATTCAATTCTCCAAAGAAGCTCAGTATTTGGGTGTTATCCTGGATGACAAACTTCTCTGAACTAAACATGTAAGCACATAAGGCGCAATCGGCCTTCTGGCAGTACAAAAGAGCTATCGGTAAAGGTCCTTTGGATCTACATGGCTATGATAAGGCCAATTATATCCTATGAGTCTGGTGGAATAACCTCTCACAAAAATACGTGATTGCTGCTTTTACCAGACTCCAAAGAACGGTTTGTCTCGGATGCATGGGGGCTTTCCCTTATACTCCTGGCTCCGCTCTAGACGCATTAATGAATCTTCCACCACTTGATATTCATATCATGGGCTGCAATTTCAAAGCCATCTTCCGACCAAAAAGAAATGGTCTTTGGTACAACACGCACTGGAGCTTCGATGACCTTGCGCGCCGCTGTCTTATGACACCGGTCGTATGGACATGCCGTCCGATGCAATGATATCGGAGCTCCTGTCCCCTGCACCCAGGACTGGCTTCGGCGGAAATCTAAGCTAGAGAAGGAATGCAGCCTGGTCTTCACTGACGGCTCCAAAACCAATATAGGATGTAGCGCTGGTTTCTTTCTGGGTCTCAAATAAGCACAATTGCAGATGGCACAACTCCGCGGGATGTAGGCAAACCAAACGAGTGCTTCCCGACGTCTTTAGAAAGTCAGCGGCCTTTCTGCTATCCCTCAGCAGAAAAAACTGCAGATTGCTTACTAGCGTCGTGACGGAGCATTACACTTTTGCAAAGCACTTAAAAGTGCTATGTGTAAGTGACACAACTTTCTACGATGCTTGTTGCGGAAGTGAGGACGATACCGATGCTTGGCCCTGACGTGCTGGGTGCTGGAACCGTAGGCACCTTATCACCAAAGAGCTTACTTATCTTTCTTTGCAAGACTGAAAGATTTCATTAAAAGGAACTTTACAAGGTGCAAAGTTTTCATCGGATTTTTATATTTTTTTTTTTAAGAATTTAGTATTCAAGAAGGTATGACTACTCTTAAAATGCCGGAGCACGTGTTAAGATTTTCGAAAAATCGAACAGAAAGAAATAAAAGATGTTTGGGTTAAGTGGCTATTAAGCTCCATGAGCTCCCATTAATATTTTATGGGTAGACTGAGTTATAAGTATAATTGTATTCTTGGTAACTTCATTGTTTTAAATTGTGTTCCTTATTTACTAATTTTACTAATTTGGCGGTACAGTTTGGGGTGAACCTGAGCTTTAACATAATAACAAACATCTCCAGTTAGCCCTGTCTTTATTTATTTGCCTCCAGTTGCGCGTTTCAAATCTTGGTTTTGCCCTTATTAACGGCTAAGCCCATTTTGGTAGCTTTTGATAAGACCCCGGTTCCCTTGCTTTGTGGCCTTCTTGTTTAGCTGCATGTATTGTACTTGGCGGTATTCTTCACCAAACCAATGATTTCTTGGTGGAAGTCCGATGAAGCCCAGCACATCAGCTGCGAGTCTCAGATTGCACGTTGGCAACGTTGTCACTGGTACTTGATGCTGGTGGCATATTAATTGTTAAGAAGAACGGTTCGGTGAAGATTCTGGCGGTCTACTGCCATTGTAGCTTTTCTACGTTACATATATCTACTCATAGTAGTTCTTCTTTTTTGTGGCGTTTAAGAAATCTGCATTCTGAGGCATGCCTTACGTCTATCACATTGGATTAATTTCATTTGGTGTTTCATGATCCGGAGACCGCCATGCAGCCTTGTGTATGTTGAGATGAGGAAATCATGTGCTTGCTTTATTGATATTTCGTGCCATTCCAGAGCCAACAAGCCTAAGTCCGTTGTCAGACGTGGTGTCGTGTAGGACATACTTATACTTATCAAGGAACTCGTTAAAACATTCTCTGTTGGCGTCGCCTATGTTAACGAATTTAGCCTTAAAGCGGATTTTCATAAGATTCTTGCTCACGTATCGGAAGAACAAGGCTTCTGGCCTGGCAGGTTCCGAAAATTTCACGAGCAGATCCAAAGATCCTTTAAACGTTTACAAGGGTCGTCAACAGTGAATCTATTTCTGTCTAAGACCATTAGTTATTACGTCACAATTTTTTAATCTTTTCAGTATAGGGTTGTGAGCCCTACTGTCAAACGCGCGGTGGGCTTATATCTTATATATTATACATTACACACAACAATCGAATAAGTCGACAACACTACGTCACTACCTATGGCGCCTTAGGCCAGAATTATGCTACTGGACGAGTATTCCCTTAACATTTTAGCCCGTCTATGTCCAAATGTATATTAGAAATGTTGCTTGTTTTCAAAGCCATTTAACCAAATGCAGAATAACGCTAGAAAAACACTGTAAGAAGCTTTAACGTCACATGGTTATTATCGCAAGAGCTCTCCCAAACCCTTCCCGATCACCTCTCCCTGAACCACTCATAATTTATGAGAGAACCAGTGGCAATGCTGGAAGGTGGCCAACACTCCATTATGCTAGGATTCACAAAGCCATCGCAAACAAGAAACTCATGGTTTGCCCATGAATGCCGACGTGCACTATCAGCTAAGTAAACGTACCGTGCAGCACTACACTTGAAATCGGAGCTGAATCGAGTGTTGCTGTCGACACGTATTAGCAAAGGAGAAAATCGAATACAAACTTCACCAAAGGATAAAGACGGAATCGAAAAACGTGAAATTGAGGAGATCGAGATGTGTTACTGTAGGACTGACGGCAACAAAATCTTTACCGAAGCCTGCAAAGACAACCAAGCAGTCTGTGGTAAAAATTTAAAGAACCACTTTAAGAGACTGTTAAACGACAAAAATGTCGCTATCAGGTAAGATATGTACATCAGTCAACTAAGCCAAATGATTTTCAGCGGCTCTTTGATCAGTAAAAAAGCGTTTTACAAAGACCGAAATAAATGGTAATCAGAGGGTGCAAGGTCCGGACTATACGGTGAATGCATCAAAACTTCCCAACCAAGCTTCGTCAATTAGTTCCAGGTCATTAAAAATGTGTGTGGCCTATCATTGTCATGATTGAAGACAACTTCCTTTCTGTTTTGCAATTCTGGTCGCTCTTTCTTCATAGTTTCCTTCAAATGGTCGAGTTGCACACAGTACAGGATAGAATTGACCGTTTCGCCACGTTCTAGCAGCTCATAATAGACAATTCCCTTCCAATCCCACAAAACACTCTACATAACTTTGTTTGTTGTCAATCCAGGTTTTGACGTCGTTTGTGGTCGGTCACCGGCCTTTGACCATGATTGCTTGCGTTGGATATTCTCGTATTTATTCTATTTTTCATCGCCCGTAATGAATCGCTTCAAAAATGATTCCATTTCATTACGTTTCAGCAGCGTTTCACTGATGGTTATTCGGTCAGTTAAATTTCTTTGCGTTACTGCATGTGGCACCCAAACTTCGAGCTTCTTTGAGTAGCCTGCTCATTTCCGTGCCGGTCTTGCTCCATCAGTTGCAAAATTTAATCGACCTTTTCAGTGACAGGTCGACCAAAGAGGGGTGCATCTTTTACATTGGAATTTCATTGCGTTCACTCACAGCATGCTCACCGTAAACTGCACAAATTTTTCCGCATGTTTCTGCAGCGTTTTCTCCTTTTTTGTAGTAAAAAAATTCACAAAGCGTATTTCTTCAGATATTTCACTCATATTCAAACCAGTATAAATTTTAACAACGAATTACACACCTGTCTTCACAAAAAATGTAGCCTGATATGTCACCTTTCAAACACGTGTTCGTTCGACACAATCAGATTAGTGTTTCCAGATAAATAGACACCAACACCATCTAGTGAAAAAAAACCGCGGAGACTTTCTATAGGGTTTTCCAAGAGGAACTTGACAACTTTGAATTTAATTTGTGAACACACTCTTTCACTAATCATCAAACTGTTACTGTCAATTTATTCAGTAAACTTAACATTTTCATCGTAGTAAAGTACACTAACGAGCTACGTTCTCCGATTGGGTTCTGGAGAGGATGCGCCTAGATGATGAATTTCATCGCAAAATCATTTTCAGTGACGAAGCTCATTTTTGGCTCAATGGGTTCGTTAATAAGAAAAATATGAGTTATCGGTCGGGTGAAAACCCACATGTCCTTCATGAATCACCACTTCATCCACAAAAAATAACTGTTTGATGCGGTTTGCATGCCGGCGGCGTTATTGGGCCATATTTTTTTGTAGACGATAGCAATCGTCACGTTACTGTGAATGGTCAGCGTTATCGAGCCATGATCACCGATTATTTTTGGCCCGAATTGGAAAATATGGACTTGGACGACACGGACACAAGCCACACAGCACGATTTAGACACTTGGCTATTTTCTGTGGGGCTACGTTAAGTCACTTATTTATGCCAACACGCCGACGACGTCGGAAGAGCTCAGAAACAATATTGAACGCGAAATAGCGGCCGTTTCGGCCGAAATGTGTGGTCGAGTCGTTGAAAATTGGGTTTAACGAATTTGTTCTAAGTAAATACCGCGTTAGCTCACAGCTGACCAAAAACAACAACGTGCTGATGATTTGCAGCGCTGTTCGAAGGTGTTTTTCAGGCAATATGTGGCAATGAAATAAGGATCCTTTCACCTATTCGCACACCTCAAAAACATGTTTGCCGAAGAAAGATATGGCTAGAATGAAGAGGTCATCTCCGGAACGAAAGCATATATGTATCCAAGGGCTGGACAATTCATGGATTTTTTTATAATGTCTCTATGCCGTGGGATCCAACAAAGATAAAAATTGAACTATTTTTCCACTTCTTTAAGTAATAAATATCAGTCTAGGGTTCCTTAAGAGTCGGAGTTAGTATAGAGACTGATATCAAAGATTTGATTACATATTTGCTGTAAGAAAATATACAGATATCCTAAGCGAATATAGGGTTTTCCTTTATTTTCCCACTTTACTGTCATTATTTTCAATTTACACTTTCAATTCACGGCTCTCCACCTACAACCAACAAGCCATCTGAGCGTGAATATTCGCCCGAGCCGACGACGTAGAAGTATGACCGGGCAGTCCACATGACTTTCTTCTTTTTGAGTTACTGTAATGAATCCATTTTTCATCACCTTTCATTCATTGGTGCTGGAGCATTTGTTCACACGCGAATATCGACGCTCAACGTCCCTTGGCTTCAAATCATAAGTAACCGAAGTTCCTTGTTTTTGAATTATTCCCAACGCATACTATCGCTTGTAAATAATCCTCATGGAGCAATTCCTCCAATTCAGCGTCTTCGAAGGATTTTGGCCTTCATTCACGCGGACAGCCGTCAACATCGAAATCACCATCTTTGAAGCGACAGAACCAATCACGGCATGTTCTTTTACTTAGAGCATCATCTCCATAAACTTTTTGGAGCTCTCGATGTGCTTTAGTCGCCGTTTTCTTCAAATGAAAGAAGAAAATCAAAACTCCCCGCAAATGACAATTATTTGGCACAAAATCAGATATTTTCACTCAGTCAAAAGTATATGACGCCAAAACAAAATCACTAATGTGTCAATACGGTTTGTTTACCATATGTCTGAGCTTAATTCATGACGTTTTTGATATGTCAAAATCGACCAGCACTTACTATTGGAGCCATCTATTGTCATCGTAATTAAAGAAGGAATAATTACATAATAAAATGCAACGGCATCCCCTAACCAGCAGCAGAGATTGCATCTCGACAATAAAGTGGAGTGCTATCGGAGACTAGACTAGACTAGACTAGACTAGACCGATAAGTAAAATTTTATGAAATGTTTACCTCCAATGACACGATTTTCTGCTTTCCCAGTGGTTTTATTGACTTCGAGATTGTATGGTTTTGATTGCATTTGGTATCCTTAAAGGGCGCGAATGGCCAGAACTTTGACGACCTCAAACTTCTCCCGTGCCCTCGTATAACGTCACAGTGCGATACACAAAATTGCAAATGATGCCTAGAGCCTGCAAGACATGAAACATCCAGCCATTTTACATGTTGTATTTGTGAGGGTCGACTATGATAGAAAAACAAAATATCGCTTCCAATCTCCAACAGAAACCAAACAATTTTAACGCGGGAATGTCAATGCCACGTGTCAACGCTGACATGAAATGGATGTGTTCAATGCTTAATTCAAAATAAATGCAGCAATAAAGAATATTTTGATCTTTTACATGGATCACCTGTTTTTTATTGTAACAGAGATAAACTTCGGGCGATATCTTCTACCCCGGTATGACACCCATTGATATAATTCCCGATGAAATGAGATGCGTACACACGAGAATATGTGCATATGTATAGGGAAGTAAGGGATATCTCAATTTAGAAGTGGCAGAACCGATGGTATAATACCCCCAAAAAAATGGGCATACTAACTTATCCGCAACATATAACATTGGTGAAAAGAAGAGAATTAAATTTGTACATCATACAGTTTCTAACTGTCCATCCTATCCGAACCAGAAGGAGGATTCAGATCACAAAATTTTCCACTGTACACGCCTCGGAAGAAGAAGCATCATCATCAGCCTAATAAGCCAACAACATGACGAAATACGAGAAATTGACTAACAAGCCCATTATTTCTAGCCAAAGGCAAAGCCTCTGTCATACGAAATTATGCTTTACGGTGGTTCTGCAGGGTGAAGACAAGGAAGTAAGGTTTGGTGAGTATGAGTCTCAAACTCGCACCTTTACGGTGTCCGAACATGTAGCTTCCCCGTCCGACCAAAAAAAAAAAAAAAATTAACATTTACCTACTGAATATGTACAAGTCCGAATGTAGAAAATTGACCCAAGATCTTTTCCTTCCAATGTTGGTTGCATGAAGATCTCACAACCACCTGGAGCGTTCTTACTAAAAGACCTTGATTGTAGTCGAATTTGAAAGAAACCTTGGTCCTGGTAGCGCGCACAAATAGGAGAATCCCTCATCTAACTTGGAGTACATTATTTCAGAAATTTCGCCAAATATCATGTTAAATATTGAAAAGGTTTGTAAGTATAATTCCGGGTGTTTGCAGTAAACTACAAGAAATTAGAGGACCTCTGTCGTTTTCCTAGTATTTAACTTTTGTAAGAACATATGAAACATTGCATAATTACTCACCAAGCCCTGAAAATCTTTATAAAGGGTTTTCTAATAACGACTTGACAACTTTTTTTTAAATTAAAGACAAGCCATTTGAGATATTTCAAAAACCTTATTATTGGCTTAGAACATTTATGAATGGAACTCGACTTCGTTCATATGGCCAACCCGGGCACGTTTGCAACGGTCCATTCGTTGGACCCAATTTTCAACGACTCGGCCACACATTTCGCTATTTCGAGTTCAATGATGGCTCTGAGCTCTTCCAACGTCGTTGGCGTGTTGGCATAAACCAATGACTTAACGTAGCCCCACAGAAAATAGTCAAGCGGCGTTAAATCGCACGAACGAGGCGCCCAATGGATTGTTCCATGTCTTGAGATAACACGCTCACCATACTTACTCTTCAATAAATAGATTGTAGCGTGTGCTGTGTGGCTTGTGGCATCATCCTGTTGAAACCACATGTCGTCCAAGTCCATATCTTCCAATTCGGGCCAAAAAAAATCGGTGATCATGGCGCGATAACGCTGACCATTCACAGTAACGTGACGATTTATATCGTCGACGAAAAAATATAGCCCAATAACGCCGCCGGCATGCAAATAGTTATTTTTTGTGGATGAAGTGGTGATTCATGAAGCACATGTGGGTTTTCACCCGACCAATAACGCATATTTTGCTTATTGACGAACCCATTGAGCCAAAAATGAGCTTCGTCACTGAAGATGATTTTGCGATGAAATTCATCATCTTGGCGCTCTTCTCCAGAACCCAATCGGAGAACGTAGCTCGCTAGTGTACTTTACCATGATGAAAATGTTGAGTTTACTGAATAAATTGACAGTGACAGTTGATTAGTGAAAGAGTGCGTTCACAAATTAAATTCAAAGTTGTCAAGTCCCTATTGGAAAACCATATACAACTCATTACGGTTGTGAGTACTTCTTTCTCCAATTTAATCAAAAGACATCTTCTGTTCTAGAAAAGTGACAAAATGATACCGTTAAAAATAAATATGCATTTGCTCGATAAAAACAAAAACTATTTCGTGGTGGTGAGCAAAAATCCTTTATATAGAGTATATTCAGCCGTAAAAAAATTATGAATTTCATTAGCCCAACTATCACTTCAATGACAAGTACGAGTACATGTTGTTTAATATTTTTCTTAAATTTTATTCTTATTTATTCAAAGTCAAATTCTGTCAATAAAGTTTCGTCAAACTATACAAGTTCTATTTTTACGCCCATTAGTGTCTGTGCATTAGATAAGCTGAATGTTCCGGCCTGGCTATAGTTGTTGGTAACGTCATCCACCTCGAAAGATCCATAAAATAACTCAAGATTTAAGGTACGAGTGCAATAACAAACGCGAGAAACCATCTTACACATTGGTGTTAGAAAATTTACTTATCGTCGTTTATGTTCACCTAATGACAAGTTTCACTAGTTTTGAGTTCAACTTGTTTAACATTTTACTTTTCAAAGCAAAGTTCAGCAACACGGTTCTGTATTTCATTTGATATACAACAACGATTGCAAAATCAACTCAAACCAAAAACTCAATCTTGCCTGCTGTTTTATCTGCATCTCTAATATAATCTGCCATTTAAGAGTGCTTCCAAACCCAAGAGTGCTCCATCTCCAGTACAACCAAGCTACACCATCACCGAAACCATACCCAAATCAACCTAGCAACCTAACAACACTCTTTAAATTCTCAACATCGTATCCGTAGTCACTACTTATTGATGTCATACACTCCATACATACTCGTATCTCAGACGAGATATCTATAGTTTGTTCTCTGCCGGTGTAGGCAAATTAATGTCAGTGAATAGCAGCGGCGCATCAAATTCGTCGAAATTCTACAAAAGATACATCTCGTCTGAGTTTAGATACAAACATTTCTGCTCGCCTATTAAAGTTGATCAAAAAAGTTAACCAAAGTGCAAAACTTAAACGATTCCGCTATCCAATTGCTTGCAACTTTTACGCATGCTAGTTTGGGCTGAGCGACTCTTTAACATGGATACCCTGATATCAAACTTATAGGATACGGATATCTACATTTGGCTACATTTACCAAGCACAACAAACAGCATACAGCTGACGCTCTTTGAAATAATTTATCTAAAGATAGTCCCCTCTCTATTACCCCTTCAAATGT
Source organism: Volucella inanis (assembly GCA_907269105.1). Classification (NCBI taxonomy): domain Eukaryota; kingdom Metazoa; phylum Arthropoda; class Insecta; order Diptera; family Syrphidae; genus Volucella; species Volucella inanis. Next base: position 202,768,599 of record OU026153.1, on the reverse strand, counting down.
ATCTATAAGAGAAAGACTACCTACCAATGAATTGAAATCACCTAAAGTGTGCTGTTTTCCCTCTTCCCAGCCATTTGGTTAAATTTTCGCGCCAGTTCATTCGAGCAACCAAACCAAATTCTAATACCAATACCCCAGCAGGTATTAGAAAGAAGCAACTCGCTTCTGCGATTGCTGGGTACCTGGTCGAAAATTCACATGTTCACCATTTTCTAATGCTCTTTCTAAGTCTTGCACACGCTTTGGGGCTGCCACGTGCTTTTTTTTTATCTCTCTTCTGGCATTAGAAAAGTTGATGGTCGATTGTACACTTTTTAGCCCTCCATCTCTGGTCACCTTCTCTACAAACGACTCCAATATTGTCATGTTCAAGTTTTACCTCTCGGGTTCAAGTCGTCTACGACGTCATTGAACTTTTTTTATGGACTTGATTAGAAACTTTAGTCAAATGCGCCGCGCCATCTACGGCTATAGCACTCGTCGAGTAGGTGGGGGCGTTAAGGCAAATTTCTGAGACTTTTGCTAAGTTCTGGATTAGATTTTTCGGCTATAACAAAAAGAGTTCGTTTCTAATAGGATGCGCCCCTGTCTTTATGAGCTTCATGGCATTGTTTGTTTTTTTAAGATACGAATAGATACGAATTTAGCTTACTGTTAGTTTTGTGGAATTCGATTTGCATTCAAGCAGCTTTACAATGTCGAGCTTAAAGCAAGTCAATCCGATAAACTTGAATTAAATAGCTTTTTTCAGATTTCCGGCACTGTACTTGAGGGTATCTTTCTTTATTCGTAAAAGTAAGTAGCTTAACCGGAAAACTTTGGATTCTATAAATAGATGATTTGACTTTTATAAAGCTACATACAATATTAATTAAAAAAAAAAAAAAAAAAAACAATTCAACAAGTCTATCAAACCTTTGTCGCTAAAGTTCAATTTTTGACGAAATTTAAACTTTCAAAAAAAAGCGCGATGTCTAGAGCTACTGAGTCGAAATTTCAAAGCAGTAGCTACTTGCACGAGGAGGGGTGCTATTCTATAATTACGGGTTCTGCTGACACCAAGTGGGTTTTGAACTTTTCAAGCACGATCTTCAAAATAACCTGTGTAAACAGTGAAAAGCTGTAAAAATATGTCAATATGTCGTATTTTCGCCCGACCATATTTTACGAACGAGTTGGTGTTTGCTCCTTACCAAGCTCAGCAATCAGGGCGTCCGCTTTAGCAGCTTTGTTGGATTTAAGCTTAGATATGGCTATTTTCACTTCGTCCAGGTCGGATGTATGGAAGTTTGGCTTAATCGTCTGCTGACAGCGATATTTGCTTCGTTATCGCCGCTATAACGCTATATGTTCGTCTCTACAGGCTTTGGCTCGGAGTTGGTGCCCCTGGCATGTTTATTTTTACCTTTTGTTAAAACATTTCTCAATTTTCTCGATCAGTGTTCTTCTCTCCCCTTCGAGAGCAGCTCTAGTCCTTCTATGACGCGCCGCTTTGTGGTCATCTTGCTTAGCTGCTTATTGGCACTCGTCGTCTAACCATGGGTTTCGTTGTGGTATTCGAGTGAAGCCAGTACATCAGGGGCAGCATCTCTGACGGCTCTTTAACAGTCTTGCCACTAGTCTTACTGGCGGTATTGGCCATCTTAAATGATTAAGAGAGACTCGATCGGTAAAGTATTTAGCGGTTTCATGCGATTGTAGCCGTGCTATGTCAAACTTCCCAACAGTATTAACTCGTGTTTCCGATATTCACGATATCCGGAACCGTACATTGACTACAACAAGATGGTGATCCGAGTCGATTTTGGCCACATGTAACATTCGGATATCTTTAATATTGGTAGAGTACCTTGCAATGATCGCAATGTTGTCAATCCGGTTGAAGGTTGATTTATCAAGAGTTCTCCAAGTTCCCTTAAAATTATCGAAAATGTGTCGCCCCTCACAAAGCCAATTAACTATTATCGGAGGTGGTGTCTTCTTCTTATCTTTGCATTAAAATCACCAAGGACAATTTTAATAATAATTCTAAGGCACTGCTTGTAGTACGTAGGTACTCTGAAATATCGTGATTCGTTCCTCAACCGAACAACTCACTTGTGGAATGCCCTGTCGAGATCTATATTTCCACGTTATTATAACATTCAGACATTTAAAACCAACGTACATTGGTACTTACCTTTCTTTCTTTCCTCCCCAATTTTCCTTCGCCCGCGCTGTGTGCAAACAAGGATTGAAGTAAAGAAGGACAATCAATATTACCAACTAAGTTTGGATGAATAAAGAGAATATCGGCAGCTTTTAGGCATATAGAAAGGGGTTGTAAATTTATATGTTTCAGCCAATCAATGAATGGTGGTAAATTAAAGCTATCATCCCAGAGAAGACCACGTAAAGCGAATTGTTAAAACCTGTGTCGAACAGCTTCTTTACGATGTGAGTTCTGTACTATGGTGACCAAACTCGGCCTGCATATTCAAGAAAGAGGCCTAGCAAAGGTTATGTAAAGGGATTGGGTAACAAAAGGATTGGAAAACTCCTTAGAACAGCGTTTGATAAAGCCAAGGGCAGAGCTGGCTTTTTTTTATCATATTATCAATGCGGGAACGGAAATTGAGTTCCTTATCACAGATAACACATAAATCAGGCAAATCATTCACTAAGAGAACAGGAATATTAAAGATAAAATAGAAGCGAGGTGAAGTAGGAGGGCGCTTACGGGTATAAATTATAGCCTGACACTTATTGACGTTAAGCTCAAGGTAACTCTTCTGATACGAAGTACAATTTCTGTCTTAATATTCCTGCAGTGGTAGACAGTCTAAGGAAGATGATATATTGTACATATTGTATAGATTTTCATATCATCCCAATAAACAGATGTGCATGAATTTTCAATGATACAATCAGCATCACTTATAGTCAGAATAAATAATAAGGGACCAGGGTGGCTACCTTAAGCGACACCAGACGATTCTTTTATTGGGTCGGAAACCATTAATCTTAAATAGAACATAGTAATGTCGTCCATTTAAAAAGGATTGAAACCATGTTATGAAGCTTATTTGGAAACCAAGAGCCGTTAATTTTAGAAGGATTACCATATATCACGAGAAAATTTATCAAAGGCTTTCCTGAAATAGTTGGCAATCATGTCAATTTCATTTCCGGATTATAGGGCACATAAACTGCTTAATACGAATTCCGTTAGTTTACTGGTTGTAGATCTATCTTTGAGAAACCCGTGCTGGTTTTGGAAAACAATAGATTTACAATTGAAAAGCATTATGCCATAAATAAGGCTCTTAAAAAGGTTAGGTATGCAGGACAGCTTAGCAATTGGTCGTTAGTTGGATATATCGTCTTTGCGATCTTTTTTATTTTATTTTTTGGTAGGGAGTAAACGCCGCCATTTACTTCACTTAATAGAAGCTCAAACCAACTTAAAAACTAACAAAACTTAAGAGTTAGGAAATAAGGGAATGGTGGAGAAGATCGCGTTTGAGACGGAGAAGTGATCAGCTAAAAAATCAAAAAGGGGGAGTTTGGCTCATTGAAACAATAAGAGGTGCGATGAGTTGGAATATAGAAGAAACGAGGACAGCGTAAATTACGAGGGTTAAGGTTGAACGAAATAGAATTGTAAAGGAAATTGTACAGAACCAGTGAGCCGTCGATGAATGAAGAAAATGCAAGCTACGTCCCTGCGTTTTTTGAGGGTATTTAGGTTAAGAAGTTTGAGGCGGCCACGATAGAGAGATTAGATAGAGAAGTCATCCCAGAAAAGTCTTCGAAGGGCTAATCGAAGGAAATGAAGTTGAATTTTCTCGATTCGGTATATACCATATGTACTCGGTGAAAGGAGGACCACATTTGGGTGGCATATTCGATAAGTGACCTTGTCACATAAGAGTTCGAAAATTCTTTAGATAAAATTCTTGATAAAACCAAGTGATGTGTTAGCCTTAAGGAATATCTCATTGAAATAACTCGCTATCGGAAATATATTAAATATTCCAAGGTCGTGCAGGGACTGAACCTGCAGATTGGACCAACGTGACAATGTCATAGATTGACCTTTGGAGACATTAAGTTTAAGGCATTTTTTTAGACACCAAATTAAAAACCTATTGAGGTCTTCTTGGAGAATGGCATCTTGGGGTGAAGAAACAATTTTGAAGAACTTAGTGTAGTCGGCGTAAATAGATAAGGGGCAGTGTTTAAAAATAAAAAGAGGGGGACCTAGATGGCTCCCATGCGTTACACCAGAAGTGGCTTAAAACGGGTTTGAGTAGGCTGATCTAAAACTAACGCTATAATAACGGTTTTCAAGATTAAAAGATATCCATTTTAACAATGGATAAAAGAGAAAAGTTTCTGTAATCAGCAGCGGCATCCACGTCGTTATCGAGGAAACATAATGACCAGTTAAAATTCCTAAAGAAGTTGTTAAGTCCGCTCCAATTGGCTTTCTCGTATTGCCATACAGTTCTTTTAGGAATCTTTTCTCTAACTGTATGGTGGGTGTACGAGAATTTAGCTGATATGACACAATGGTCCGATGAGCCTAGAGGGGAAAGCACATCAACGCAGTACTTGTCAGGGTATGCGTGTGGGCTCATTTACAAGCTGGGTTAAGTTATTTTCCGCAGCGAAGATCTCAACACACCGTCTTTCGAGTGTTGTTTGTCCAGAATGTCGAAGCCAACCAGAATTGTGTATATTGAAATCGCCCGTAATCACGATTTCAGTATGAGAATACAGGGATACAATTCTTTGAATGGAGTCAGAGAGCGCATCAAATTCGTGGAAGGTCGAGTTGCTGTCCAGTTTGGGGCTTCTGTAAATAAAGCAATATGAAATTGAAATTGAATTCCGGATTGGAACAGGGACTACATTGTGGTGGAATTTGGTAAGCTACATCACTAGGGAAAGAATAGTGGCATTAGTTCGTAGCCAGGTAGCTTCAGATCAGAGTGATCTGAGAGGTGTGGGCGGGGATCTACCTGTGTTTCACTAAGTGCCAAAACAACTGGTCGGTACTTACAGACGTAGACGTACGCAGAAAATTGACTATATTGGCTATGTCCAGCCTGAATTCCCTAGTCATAATTAAAAACAAACACAGTAAACACAAACACTGACGATACTAAGCAAGGCTGCGAAGTGAAAATTCTGACGATGGTTTACCGAATTAAATTGCTGTAGGTGTTATGCCCTTACAACAATACGAAACAGTGCACCAACAAAATCTTTACACACAACCCGCTATCCATCAGTTGTTACATACATTCAGTCACTGCCCGTACCGTATGATAAATACAGTAACGGCAGTGACCGAGTGCAAGCAACAGTACTACGACCAGGAGCGGGAGAGGTGTAGGATTCCCACACTGTGTGATAATTTCTAATGCACTGTCATGTACCAGATGAAAAATCAAAAATTCTTTATGTTGAGTTTGATAATTACATATGTGTGCGTGTGTATATGAATGAAACAGATTTGGTTTTTATAGAGATTTATATATATTTTAACATTTACATACAGTGCTGGCCGAAACTAAAGCACGAAAAGATCTCGCTTTGAGGGAAACTAAAGAAAATTCAAAAAAACGTATGATGAAATTCTAATTTTTATTTTTTTCTAATCAAAGTATATGAGTCTTCAGTTCAGAGCTAAAAGCATTATTATTACTCTTCAATTATTTATGAAATAACAAAATAAAGCATAACTGATTAAAAAATAAGTGGACACGCTTTGTTTGACCAACAACACAACACTCCCAGAGTGTCCACTACAATACATCAATTTTGGCTGAATTACTGAAAACCGAAGTCGACCCACTTTCACCACCACCTCCTCATCCACCACGGTTAAATAAATCTACAAATTCTCCCGCTGCCCTTCAATCCAAGAGACCGAAACTGTTACTTCTCCCGTCGCCGCCCCACGCAAGCTCGTCAAACATTTTGATACAACATGGACACCTTCCGAATGGAGGCGTAGACTGGACAAAATCGAAACCGATAGGAGTACATTTTTCCTCAAAGGCACCCCAGTAAGCGCTGATATTTCTTGGATCACGAAATTCTTCGCGGACAAATACGACATCACCATCAGCAATTGTGAAATGTTCCTGCCATCTCACCACAAAGGTAATCGGAGCTTTAAACTCGACCTACCTACTAGATACGTATGGTTATTTAAGAACCCTGCTGGTGCTAATTTCAACGTTGAAAAGATGCGCATCTGTAAATGGTTTGACACACCTACCAAGAGACAGGATAAAAAGAAGCTTAATTCTAAGTTACCTAATCCCGATTCCAACTCCCGTCCCAAACCGGACTCTAATAAAAAACCGTAAACCGTCCCAAACCGTCCCAAGCCTGACTCTACACCGAAAACCGTTTCCAGCTCCCGTTCCAAATCTGACCCCACTCACATCCCGAACCGACTTCAACAGTCCTTCCAATTATATTGCGTCTCTTTCAAATTAAATCCAACCGCTCACACTAACTCCTCTTAAATATCTAACCCATCTGCACTTGCCCCAACTATCACTTCTTTCCCTAATTTTGATCTTAAAACCGGAGCTAAATATCACAATTTCATTAGTTCTCATATTATAAACCCCTTCAATTACCGCTGCTTCACCATTAACATCTCCGTCCACTCGCCCCCTTTTTGACCCCATTCTGCCACCCGTTGTTAAAATAACTCAACAAACTTTTGACACAACAGAATGTCGTTATGCTCTTTCTAGGCTTAGAGAAAATAAGTCGCACGAGAATATACGTCTCCTTCTAGTATATCTGCATGACAAATCAGACGCAGTTTGTAATGAGAGAAAAACGAAAACAAGCGTCATGGTCTCCATACAGCAGGAAGGTCTCCCTACTGACCTTACAAGTCTGAGGAACTTATATATTAAGTTCCACGAGATTTTCAATATGTCTGCCCAAAAAGTCTCAGACGACCTTGCTGCTTTCGGTAACTATGTGCACTCAAAAAGTATCTCACACCTCCAATGGAGCAGAGCTGACGACAAATTTTTTCGTCCCTAACGTGTTTCGACCATCCACACCTACGCCTTCTCGAAATAACCTTCCTCTTACCTTCTACTATCAAAACGTTAGAGGACTGCGATCTAAGACCCGTGCCGTCTTGCGCCAATCTTACGCTCTCCCATTTGAGGTCTACGCTCTGACCGAAACTAATCTAATTCCCGATATAAAGAATCAGGTATTATTCCCCCCTAGTTTCAATATTTTTCGAGACGACGATCTGACTCGTCCAAATGATGACTCTCCCTGTCGAGGTGTCCTCTTGGCCGTCCGCAATGACCGAAACTCTTCACCAATCGCTGTTTCTACTTCTTCTAAGATAAACTCTCCCCTTTAGGTCAATGTAAGTTATGTGTTTTTACATCCTACCCGCATAACCAATCGAATGCTACCAACTCGCCATCGATGCAATTGATCAAATAATTAACTTATCTGATCCTCTCGATGATATCATTGTATTCGGAGATTTCAATCTACCCCAGCTGCACTGGACTCAATCTGTTGACGAATCTTTTTTTATCGCTAAGCCTACCTCGAGTAAAGAATGTCTCTTCTTAAACGAGCTCACAGACTCTAGCTTATGCCAAGTTAGTGGCGTCCCCAACTATATGGGTAGGCAATTAGACCTCATTTTCACCACTGATCCCATAAAACCTATGTCTCTACGCCCCTAAAAAGTGCTCTCTCTGTTTTCTACAGAGAATTATTCAATTCTATTTCTCTCTATGTCCCCTTTTCGCGCAATAAGACTCCTTCTACGAGCCCCCCGTAATATAATCGTAAATTTCGCTCTTTACGTAAAAAGAGAAACAAATTATGGGCAGTTTTCCTCCAATCAAACTCTTTTGTTGACTATTCAAACTATTTCGGGGCATACCTTCAATTCGCCCAGCTTTATAACGTTCTGTATTAGCGATAGCTTATAAACTATCCTAAGTCTTTCTACCAATTCGTTAACTACAAAAAAAAAAATCTGACGGTTTTCCTCCATCCCTCTCATACGAAAACACATCATCAACCGATCCGCATACCATAGCCGATTCAAATATCTGCTTAACTTCCCCACCGGCCCCTCTATTTCTCAAAGATTTGATCATACAGTAATAGAAAATAAATTACAGCAACTTAATGATGAAAACTTACCCGGCCCAGATGGCCTTCCATCCATATTTCTTAAAAAGTGTTCCTCAACACTTTCCCACCCCCTTGCAAATCTCTTCCGATTATCGCTCTCTCAAAGTAAATTTCCACAAATATGGAAGTCTTCTTTCATAACACCGATACACAAAAAGGGTTGAAAGAGCGAAGTCACTAATTACCGCCCTATAGCCAAACTTTCTCATATACCCAAACTTCTCGAGAGCATTTTGTATGAAGCCTTAAGCTTCCAGTGCAAATCTTTTATTTCCCCTAGTCAACACGGCTTTCTGAAGGGTAAATCAACTACCACTAACCTCGTAGAATTCGTGTCCTCTGTTCTCTCAGTGGTAAAGAAGTTGACGTTGTAACAACTGATTTCAGTAAGGCTTTTGACAAGATATCTCATAAGCTAATCCTGTTCAAATTGTCCGTCCTGGGCTTTGAACCCATTTTACTTGAATTGATATCTTCTTACCTGAATAATCGTTTTTATAGTGTTCGTTTTAGGTCTGCCCTATCGGCCCCTTTCTTGGCTACTTCAGGCGTTCCTCAGGGTAGTCACCTAGGTCCACTTCTTTTCATCTTAACTATTAACGATCTCGAAAGGGTCATTCATCACTCAGCACTTTCTCTCTATGCTGACGATACCAAATTTTTTAAACCCATTTCCTCACAACATGACTCTAGCCTCCTTCAAATAGATCTAAATAGTTTTTCCACCTGGTGCATCAAGAACTGCTTGGAACTCAATGTCACCAAATGTCAATCGATTACCTTTTCACGTAAGTGCAACATGTCTACTTCCAGAATTTACGTTCTCCACGGTCAACCTATATCCCTAGTTCAGACTATCCGCGACCTTGACATATTATGCGACAGGGAGCTTAATTTCCGCTCGCATATTGATGAGATAATTACTAAAGCAAACTCATAACTTGGCTTTGTTAAAAGATGGTCCAAAGAATTCTGCAACCCGTACGTGACCAGATCACTATACATCACTTACGTTCGCCCACTTCTCGAGTACGCTAGCCAAGCGTGGTGTCCCTTTCAACGAGAGCATATAGCGTCGTTTTCTTCGATTTGCTCTTCGAGGTCTACCTTGGAACGATCCTCTTATCTAACCTTCCTACCGAGACCGTCTCAAACTCATTAACCTGAATAACCTTGAGGAACGAAGGGACGCAGCTGACTTTCATTCGGGCTCCGTCGATTGCATGCCTCTTTGCAACTCCATTTTTTTTAACACTAACCCTCGAAATCTACGTTGCTCTCATCTCTTTTATCTACCTATCCGCCGCACCACATATGGCTCTAACGAACCAACATCCCGGTTTGCTGCGTAAGGTAAACTCCAACCTCTCCGTTTTCGATTTTAATCGCAGCACAACCAAGATCAACCAAGATCTTAGTAAAAAGAAAAACAAGTACTAAAGCGAAAAAAAGTGGTAATATGGCGCGCAATAAATATCCCACGGATCTTAAAGAAAAAATAGTATCTGAACGGTTATTGAACGGCGAATAATTTACTTTAATTACCAATTTCATGTAAGCCATACGGTGATTTCTCGAATAATATCTCGATTCCGCGTTCGGAGAAATGTCCAAACGTTTCATAGTGGTGGTAGACCCCGAAATACCACCAGTTGCGAAGATAAAAACATCGTCAGGCTAATCAAAAAGGACCCCTTTATGTCGTCATATTTTCATTATTAAAAATGAACTCAGATTAGAAATCTTAAGCAAGACGATCCGGCGAAGAGCGTTTGATAAAGGCTTGTCATCATACCGGGCAACAAAAAAGCCACTTATTTCTCGAAGAAATCGACGTGCAAGACTGAAGTTCACAAAGGCACATTTCAATTGGACTGTGGCAAAATTGAAAACGGTGCTTTTCTCCGATGAGTCTAAATTGAATTTAAATGTATCGGACGGATTTTGGACGGTACGGCGGCCAAAAGGAAAATGATTAAATCTCCGTTTCATAAAGAACACAATTAAGCACGGTAGAGGCAACATATTGTTTTTCCAATCAAGAAGTCGGGCCACTCCACAAGATTATTGGAATAATAGATCGTTTCATGTGCTGTGAAATTCATCAAAATGTCATGCTTCCTCATGCTGAAGGTAATATGCCGTTGCGCTGGATATTCCAACACGATAACGATGCTAAACAGTTGAACTTGTGAAGAATAGAATAGAAAACCTATGGGGAAATGTAGATTCAAAAAATTGATCGCACGAAATGCCACAATTTAGAATATCTGCTTCAACAGACTCAAATTGGGTGGAATAATATCCAATATATTGACTCTATGCCTAGAATGTCTGATGCCTCAGTAATTTAAAATAAAGCCTACGCTGCCAAATATTGGGTGATTCATAGTGAGGTTTGATTTTTTTGACAGTTCATGCGTGACTCTATCATTTTTATTCAGTATTCGGACTCACACCACAATAGCGTCTCCAAATTGTTCAGCTGTATTACGAAAATCAGCGTTCGGTGAGAAATGTTTTTCGTGCGATTCGAGGAACTTACGGTGCGCATAATCGACCTACTGAAACCACAATTACCGATACCATTCGCAAATTTGTGTCCCAGTTTACATTAGTGGATGATACTCGACCGGTTAGAGCACATCCAGCACGTAGTGAAGAGACTAGCAGCTGTAGCTGAGAGTGTAAGCGAAGACCCTGACTAATGGATCGTCGTTTTCAGCATCTTGGTTTCTCGTTTTCGACAACTTGGCGTATTTTACGTGAGGATCTCGGCCTAAAATCGTACAAAATTCAACTTGTGCAAGAACTGAAGCCAAGCGAGTTAAATTCGCGACATATTTTCAGTGAATGGGCTCTGGAAAAACTCAATGAAAATCCGGTGTTTTATCGTGAAATTTTGTTCAGTGATGAAGCCCATTTCTGGCTCAATGGATACGCTAATAAACAAAATTACCGTATTTGGGCTAGCATTACATCCATTAAAAACAACGGTATGGTGCTGTTTATGGGCTGGTGGAATCATTGGTCCATATTCCTTTAAAAATGAGGCAAATCAGAATGTTACCGTCAATGGTAACCTTCATCGCGCCATGTTAACGGACTATGTGCTTCTTGAAATCCAATCACATGATCTCGGTCTCGGTTTGGTTTCAACAAGACGACTCTACGAGCCATCCAGCGAGTGAAACAATGGACTTGTTGAGAAATCATTTTGGTGAGCACTTAATTTCACGTTTTGCTACGGTAAACTGGCCGCCATACCTGTGGACTATTTTGTCTAGGGATATGTAAGGTCTCAAGTCTTCAGGAATGAACCGGATAAAGTTGACGTTTTGGAAGCCAACATTGCTCGTGTTTTCCGCGAGATACCAATCACTATGCTCGAACGAGTCGTAAGAACCTCTGAAAAAACAATGCGTCTCAAATGAAATTTTAGGAACTTCACTCCTGCTTACCAAAGCCCTCCAAAATGGAAAGAAACTGGTGGAATAAAATTCATTTTGTGCCATCCTTCGCAAGTATTTCGGCGACCTCATTCTAATAATTTTGGGCAACCTTCAGCAGTTTCTGCAACTCCTTGTCAGTTCCCACGAAATAGGTTCGGAAGTCGCTGAATAGTTGCACAGTAATACCTCTTCGCGCCGTGAACTTTCTAAATGCCGCTATAACACATGGGCTGAAAAGTCAGCGCTGTTTTATAGTAGAACACAAAATTTTTGCAAAATTCAATTTATTTATCAATAAAGTTGCCTTCGAGGGCGATACAAAGATTGAAACGATTTTTCAATCTTTCGATGACAGTTTTGTAGTACGATTTCGGTTTAGCCTCAAAATAGGCCTCTGTTTCGGCGATTACTTCTTCATCGGTCTTAAATCTCTTTCTGGCGAGCATTCTTTTGAGGTCTGTGAATAAGAGAATACGGTAGGTGGGGAGGCAATTCGTAGCCGAATTCATTCAATTTTGCCATCGTTTTCATCGACTTGTGACACGGTGCATTGACTTGATGAAACAGCGTTTTCTTTTTCTTCAAATGCGGCCGTTTTTCTGCGATTTCGTCCTTCAATCGCTCCAACAACGCAATGTAATAGTCGCTGTTGATAGTCTGCCCCTTTTGGAGATGGTCGATGAAAACTATTTCATGTTTATCCTAAAATACGGATGCCTTGCCAGCCGACTGTTGAGTTTTTCGTCGTTTTGGACGAGGTTCGTCGCCTGCTAGGCACTCAGCTGATTGCCGACTTGACTCTGGTGTGAAGTGATGGAGCCAAGTTTCATCCATTGTCACATACCGACGCAAAAATTCGGCTTTATTGTGGTTGAACAGCTTTAAACACTCCTCTGAATCATCAAAACGTTGTTGTTTTTGGTCGACTGTGAGCAAACGCGGCACCCACTTTGAACAGAGCTTTCGCATGTCCAAATGTTCCTGTATGATATATCCAACACGCTCTTTTGATATCTTCAGAGCCTCAGCTATCTCGATCAACTTCACTTTACGGTCATTCGTAATCATTTTGTGGACTTTTTTGATGTTTTCATCTGAAACATTGGACGTCCACTGCGTGCATCATCTTCGGTGCTTGTATGACCACTTTTAAATTTTTCAATCCACTTGCGAATGATTCGTTCGGCTGGTGCAGATTCCGGGTAACACTTATCAAGCCATTTCTTTGCATCGGCTGCATTTTTTCCCATCAAAAAGGAATGATAAATCAACACACGAAATTGCTTTGAATCCATTTTTTTTCACAATAACAAAAGTTGCTTCACTCACAACGCTATATCTCGAGAACTAATCGTCCGACAGCTGTCAAATTTATACACGTATCTTTTGAAGGTTGGTACTAACTGAAAATGGTATACATTTAATTCAAGTGATGCCTTCTCTCAAAAATGGCACGGCCCATATGTTAAATGCCTGAATGGTAAGATCACTTACCAGCTCCACATGGATGTCTTTAGCAGCAAGAGAAATAAATATGGCAAGGTAACTTTTAAATACCTTTGAACCTCGTCTTTCTAAGCCTTGACTTCAATTGGGCCCGCGTATTCTACCCCAGAATGTGAGAATGGTCGTCAACTACATACTCTGGGAGCTGGTAAACTGATCATAATTTGTTGTGCTGGTTGGGCTCGGGAGCGTAAGCACCTCTTAAAACGCAATATTTAGTATTTGGTTCGCAAGTATGCCATCATCTTTTGAATTTCTCAATGCAAAGTCGTCTCATGTGAATCATACAGTAACAGCTGAATGAAATTATTATTTGGCCTGAGGACGATCGAATGTTGTTGGTCATAAGTCAGGTTTGAATGTGGCAACCTTCCTTCTACCAGCAAGATGTAATCTTCATCGAAAAAAGGGTTTAAAGATTTTAGCTTGCCGCTTGTTCCTGTCTTTAAATTTGCAATTTCTGTCACGAACATCTCACCTCATGCTATCCGTGTTGCCAGAAGTGTAGCTGTAAAAATTTCAAATGGCGAGAGAATATCATAGTTTCTATTAAAAATAAATCTTTTGCAAGGGGCAATGACTCTTAAAAAATTTTAATAATTTCGAATGGCCTTGAACCAAAGAGCTTATTTTATTTTCTTCCTTATGGGCACGAATCGCGCCTTTCTCTATTTCGGTTTCTGGGTCGGTGGGCTGATTGAAATGAAAATTCCAGCTGTTGTGTAAGAACTCTGGACCGTTCTAACAAAGTTTATTTTCTGCCAGAGCTAATGGTAGAACCCCGCTCGATACCAGATCAGCTGGGTTAAATTGTGTTTTCAAATCTCATCTTATGTCAGCCTCTATATTTTTGCTACCCGATTGCTAAAAAATGTGGTCCACTTAGATGGAAATGCAGCAATCCAAGTTAAAGCTGTGAGCGAATCCACCCATACGCATGCCTACGAACTTTACTGAAACCCAGAGCAGTAGATGTGTTATCCAAGAGAGTGGTCATGATAACGGCTCCGCAAAATTCAAGACGCAGCAGACTCAACGTTTTTGGAGGTGCAACCTTTGTTTTTGATAGGAGTAGATTTACATGGATCTTACCTTTAGAGTCCAAAACTAGTAAATATACTGCAGCCCCTTATGCTCTCTGATATGCGTCACTAAATCCATGTATTTCTATGTTTTGCTGTGTGTTAATCTATCCCCAAGTAACTATAGCTCTCTGTGAAAAATAGTCTAATCTTTGTGCAGTTCTGAAGGAATTGGTTTGTCCCTGCCTAATTTTTGAGACCATAATTGTTGCATCATTATTTTTGCCTTTATGATACAATATGAAATCCATCCTGATGGGTCATTCAATCTCGCAGTTATTAAAAGAATGAACCTTTTCGTCACCTCGGATGACGAATGAGAATGAGTCTTCTAGTTTCGGTGAAACCAAGGGAAGAGAAAATTCGACTTCACGCTGGTCTGCCGGTATGTGATGGAGAATTCCATCAGACGTGTTCATCCATTTTCTTAAGATGAACCCCGCTGAGAAAAGCCTTGTTTTTCTTCCGCAACAAGTTAACCGGGTCCATTTTCCCAAATTAAATGAATTGGGTCTGGACAATCTCTAGTTTCAACAGGTTGGTGCTACCGCCCACATAAGACATCAGTCAATCAATTTATTGTGGCAGGCAACGGACTTGCCGCTGCTACTAAAACTCCTCCCGCATAAAAGGAACTAGGGGCTCAGCGGCATCGGCAAGCTGCATCTAAGACGCTCTACATAAGATGCCGAAATGATTATCAAGGGCTTCGGATCCATTCCGGAGGTTGAGACAAGTGCCGACATAAAGAGCAAAATTGAGTAGGCTAACAACATCCTAAAAGACAGATAACAGATATCTTTGGAGGAAACCGTTCCGATTCCTGAAAGACCCAAAACTTATAACACCAAAACCCCTGGGCCATATAACAGCACATCTCTGAAGTGCGAAGCGACACCGGCGCATCGACAACACCTGAAACATTCCATGGAATCGTAGAGCCGACGAACTCGACAAAATTGGAACCACTCTACCTATTCTACCGGAAAAGAGTAGCATA
The DNA here is from genome assembly GCA_907269105.1 of Volucella inanis. Classification (NCBI taxonomy): domain Eukaryota; kingdom Metazoa; phylum Arthropoda; class Insecta; order Diptera; family Syrphidae; genus Volucella; species Volucella inanis. The sequence continues at coordinate 202,753,360 of OU026153.1, read as the reverse complement.
TGTATACCAATCACTACGTGCAAGTTATTATTTAGGAGACATTCCATATATGTCCAGCTCCCTCGCAGAGAATAAAACTCCACTCAGGAGCTTTTTTCTACAATGACTTAAACGATCTTAATAATATAAACGTTAACAGTCTCCTGCGCTTCATCATGAGCTCAAATTGGTTCCATGAGTAGATTCACGTGACAGCACAACGGGCCATTAGGCCTAAATTTGTTGGTCTTTCCAACAGCCGCTTTCACCTACCTACCTACCTACTTACCTAACTTATTTCGGTTAGGTCGTGCGATTTGACACCTTTAGACTTCTTCCTTCGAAGGTCTATGCCAATAACCCAGCGAAAATTCAGGATCTCAAACATAATATCCGAACTGAAATTGCGGAAACTGGCCAATTATTCTTCAAAAATTCATCGATGATTTTGACCTTCGTATGGTCTTTTGCAACAGAAGCCGTGGTAGTCACATGAACGATGTTGTTGTTGGATTCAATTAGGAACCTTTCACTTGTTCGCAAACCTCAAACAAATGCTCGCCGGAAAGAGATATGTCTCCAACCAAGTACCTAGGGTAACTGTGGACCACAACCTAAAATTTTAAATGAATTAAGCAAGATTCCTTCGCCAAACTGCATAGAATTAGTTGCACAACTAACTTTTGATTAAAATGTAATTTTATTGTAAAAAAATGGTTACATATGAATCATTTAAGGTATTACACATTGCTAGATACAATTTCTTTACATCTTTCTTGCAGAGGTCGAATACCGTTATAAAGTGTTTATCTTTTGACGCTATCCAGGAATCAAGCTATTTTTTGATGTCTTCACATGAGAGAAACTACTTATCAGCCAGACCACGTACCATCGAACGAAACAAGTAATAATCGGACGGCGCAATATCTGGGCAATATGGCAGGTGGGGTAGGACTTCCCATTTGACTTCCCGTTTCCAGGTAGGTTTTTAACGGGTTTGGCACCGTGACACCGAGCGTTGTTATGCCTCTGCACCTATTATGTCAATTTTTCGGGCAGTGCTCAGCTAAAACGCATCAATTAAAGTCAATAACGTTCCCCAGTGATGGTTTCGTTGGGTTTCAACAGTTCATAATAAATAACAACGAGCTGATCCCACCAAATACACAGCATAACCTTCGCAGCGTGAATATTCGGCCAAGCCGACGACGTAGAAGCATGACCGGGCAGTCCCCATGACTTTCTACTCTGAGTTGTTATAATGAATCCATTTTTCATAACCCGTCACGATGTGATGAAGGAAACCATTCCTTTTTTGCCGCTGAAATAATTACTTACAGGCGAAAAAATGACGCTCAACGTCACTTGACTTCAAATCATAATGAACCCAAGTTCCTTGTTTTTGAATCAATCCCAACGCATGCAATTTATTGGAAATGACTTGGCGGGTAACTCTTATTGCTGTTGCATTTGACACGGATCCTTATCGAGCAATGCCTCCAATCAGCCTTCCTTTACGCGGGCGGTCGTCAACATCGAAATTACTATCTTTGAAGCGAAGGAACCAATCACGGCGCATTGTTTCACATAGAGCAGCATCTCCGTAAACTTTCCGGAGCTTTCAATATACTTCAGCTACCATTTTCTTCAAATAAAAGAAGAAAATCAACACTTCCCCCAAATGACGATTTGACGCAAAATCAGGCATTTTCACACAACCAAAAGTATATGACACCAAAACAAAATCACTAATGTGTCAAAATGGTTTGTTTACCATATGTCTAAGCTTGTTTCATGACGTTTTGGATATGTGAAAATCGACGAGAACTTACTGCTGGAGCCATCTATTGACAACAGAGAAGTTAGCTGCGCACCTAATACTCGTACCTGCCATCGCCCATTGAAGTAGTAATGTTCAATGTTACGGGGTAATAACATGGGAAAGAGCAACGCAAATGTGATGCATTTAAGACCTTACTGCATCGCATCAGCACCTTCAGGCTAGCTTAGAAATGCCTTGCCTTGACGCATATTCTGTTAAGGCCTCCGTTGACAGCCAGGTCTATAATAAGCACACCGTAAATGACAGGACTCTCTTTATTGCAAGCAAGCCCAGTATGTACTAGCAGGTTCTTAATGTATTACTCATAAGTGACACAACATTCTGTGACGCTTGTTATGAGAGTGGTGATGGCAACGCGTGCAATACATGAACCTGATTCTGTAACCCCCTAATCACTGATGCTATTACTTATCTCTCTTGATAGATTGATTAATAAATGTCCCTTACACTAGCGCGTCTGTTTAGTCAGGTTGTCCTTTTGGTCTAGAATCGGAAAATGTAAACGTGAACGTATGTGAACTTCAATGAAAAACCAGTAACTAGAAAAAGCACAGATGTTTCTTGTTTTTTATTTTGGACTGCCTATATATTCATGTGAGGGAGGATACGCCTTTCTAACGCTCTGCGTCTATTCCCTTGACACCAATTCGGTACATGTGCTGAGGGCACTCGTATGAGTCAAAGCCGACATAAAACCTCTTGCCGATCTTAGGGTCACAGCACTCAGTACTTATTGCTATGCTATATCGGGTCCAAACCATCTGGAACACACTTCCTGTGATTTAAGTTTAAGCCACAGACACCGAAACAACTAACTTCAGACTCTAACGTTACTTTATTTTTAAAAGTCCCAGTATGGCCGGTAGTATGCACATCAGCAGAATCATAATGACCGGTAAGATGTTACTGGTCAAATCACAGTTGCCTTCTGTGGCGTCAATCAGGAAACATTTACAATAAAACCAGTGTTTGCTCTACCTCCGTCAGTAACATACGAATCCTTGATAAATAGACGAGGACCTGTAGCAAACCACAATCGAAAACAGATCCAGTGACGAGCTCATATGACGAGCAGCTAACACTTAAAGTACTATCCCCTTGCCTTCCAGATTGGATTTTGTAAGCACATGAAACATTTTGTGTTTACTATATAATACATGGGCTGAAAAGTCCGTTTCTAAGAGAGGGCACCACTTGAATTAACACCCCTATTCTGCTTGTGATGTAGTCACAACTCACAAATGTCAGTTGTGATGCTTCTCTTGTGAGGTTTCTTGTGAGCAATCAGCTGTTTGTTATTTTGGCCAACTCCTCACAAGAAAACACCTAAAAAAGTTACCACAGTGTGGTGAATTCATTGTCCTGTCAAAAAATTATTTTTTTGACAATCGTGAATTTTTAGCCTACTTGCATTTGGCAGAAATAAAGAAAAATACATCCTAAAATACAAGAAATAATGGAGGAACATTGTGGACAAGATAATATTTTTTGTGATAAAAAGAAACATTCATATGTACTAATAATGAACACTTTGCAGGAAATTCAAAGAAATATGAGCGCACGTCTCAGGAACAGTTGGTTCATTACTCACATTTCTTGCAAGAGAATCCAGATTTTCTTGCAAGCAAGAATGATACAACTGATCCCAGCAAGATGAAGGCATACTGGAACGTGCTAGCTTAAGAGCTAAACGCGTTGCGGGGTCCAGTTCGATCTGTGACCAAGTGGAAACAATTAAGTTTGGTTATTATCTGTTATTTTGTTATCATAATGTTACATGCATTTCTTTTTAGACTTTAAGCCATTGGAAACACCAGTTGCGTTCTCGTGCACGAAAAATAAAAGTACACACACAAAAATTTAACTAGTGGTGGTCCACCGCCATCAGAGAAGATAACCTCCTTCGAAGAAATAGTGCTTGAGGTGTTCGGTGCTGTCGCCTTAGACGGCATGCAAACCGTCCCGATAATCGGATGTGATGTTCGTATTTTTAATTGTTGATATTTTTCTTGAATATGTAGGTATTTGCTTCCAAGGAGGAGTGTCCGCAGATACAACATCAAATTTTAAAAAACCAGGAAGTTATGACGGAGGCTTTGGTAAAAGTTGGGGAGGGCTAAGCAGCTGTTTCTCAGCTGGTAAATGAATTTATTAACAGAAAATAAAATAAAATAAAAAGTGTTTTCTTAACTGCTTGATTAATTTGTGATTTTAATTTAATAATTTTAGTAGAAAGATAGCTAGATAATAGATAACAGTAACAAATACATAATCTTAATTGTTAAAGGTGTTTATGTAGCTTTGCCGCAACCGTTTTCCTTCATTAAAATATTGGCTTCTTCCACTGGATTCATTTTCCTCAATTCTTTCCATTGCAAGGAGAGGTTCTGGTGTTTGGTTTTCGTCGTCATATACCAAATCGATCCCGTTTGTTTGCATTATATTATGAAGAATACCACATGCATAAATTATATGTGCTGCCCTTTCGTGGGAGTAGTACAATACTCTGTCCTTCAGCAAGCATCTAAAGCGAGACTTCAAAACGACAAAAGCTCGTTCAATGATATTTCGAGCCCTAATGCGGGACTGATTGTACAGAAGCTCAGATTACGAAGTAGGACCATCCAAGGCTCTAATGGATATCCTGAATCAGCCAAAAGCCATTTAAATTGCCTGCAGGTATGGCTTTATATAAGATGCATCCGAACTGGCGACGTTGTCCAGATGCCGGAATCGTGGTATGATCTAGGAAATTTGGCGTTTAGATGCAGAAATTTTAAATTTGCATCACAAACCTCCACATAAAGAAGAAGAAGAAGAAGAAAGAAACTGTGAATAATGGAAAGAAAACAGAAAAATATGACTTACGGCTTCTACATTTATGCTATAATAGCCTTTCCTGTTCATATATAAATGCGCAGGAGTTGTGGGATCTCTAGTAGGCGGGGAAACAGTAGATATGCTGGTACAATCGATCGCTCCAATTGTACCTTTTACATGAAATCGTTGGTAAAACCTTTAAAAAAAAGGAATGAATTACGTACTTTCATTATTGTATAACCATTATTCGTGCATATTTACTCAGTTTTTACGACACTTATGTCTTCATTTGTTCTAGGAAATTGTATCACGTTTCCCTTGATCCGCAATATGAGTCAACAAATGTATTGCACACATCGTATAGATATTACATGTTCATACATATAATGGATTTTTAGCAATGAAATTACTCGAATAGGAAAGGGCAAACTACTTGCTTGGTCATCGTAAATATGCAGCTCTTCTATAATATCTCTGCACAAAGTTTTCGGAATACGGAAAAATTGTATAAAGCAGCTATCACTTAATGAGAAAGGGTCATTTCTTTCCAGCAAATTTTGTAGAATTCTCCTACGTTGTAATCTGAAAGAATTGAAAAGTTTTTTTACATTTGCATAGGTACTGCCCAATAAAGAAAAACTATATTTGTTTACCTTTCCTCTTTTTTGTTAATTTCATTCACAAGCAGCAAAATTAAAAATTCTTCCTCACTTATGCTATCCTTTATTTTTCTTTGTTTTATTGTGATCGGCTTGTGAGCCGCTCAACCAGACATCACAATTTTTACAGTTCTTGGAATGCTCACAACTTGCAAGGCTTTTGCTAGAATACGAAAACGTCACAAATTGTGACTCAACACTATCTTGTGAGGTTGTTGTGACATATAAGGCCATCTGGCAGAGGTGTGCAAGAATACGGGTATAAATCTATACCATTTTCAGTTAGTACCAACCTTCAAAAGATACGGGTATAAATTTGACAGCTGTCGGACGATTAGTTCTCGAGATATAGCATTGTGAGTGAAGCAACTTTTGTTATTGTGAAAAAAATGGATTCAAAGCAATTTCGTGTGTTGATTTATCATTCCTTTTTGATGGGAAAAAATGCAGTCGATGCAAAGAAATGGCTTGATAAGTGTTACCCGGACTCTGCACCAGCCGAACGAACCATTCGCAAGTGGATTGAAAAATTTAAAAGTGGTCATACAAGAACCGAAGATGATGCACGCAGTGGACGTCCAAAAGACGTGTTTTACATGAAAACATCAAAAAAGTCCACAAAATGATTGCGAATGACCGTAAAGGGAAGCTGATCGAGATAGCTGAGGCTCTGAATATATCAAGAGAGCATGTTGGATATATCATACACGTTTGCGTTTGCTCACAGTCAACCAAAAAAAAAACAACGTGTTGATGATTCAGAGGAGTGTTTAAAGCTGTTCAACCGCAATAAAGCCGAATTTTTGCGTCGGTATGTGACAAAGGATGAAACTTGGCTCCACACCAGAGTCAAGTCGGCAGCCGGCTGAGTGGCGAGCAGGCGACGAACTTCGTCCAAAACGACCAAAAACTCAACAGTCGGCTGGCAAGGTTATGGCATCCGTATTTTGGGATACACATGGAATAATTTTCATCGACTATCTCCAAAAGGGGCAGACTATCAATAGCGACTATTACATTGAGTTGTTGGAACGTTTGAAGGACGAAATCGCAGAAAAACGGCCGCATTTAAAGAAAAAGAAAGTGCTGTTTCATCAAGAGAGTGCACCATGTCGCAAGTCGACACCCTTCCCCACCCAGTGTATTCTCCAGATTTGGCCACCAGCGATTATTTCCTGTTCGCAGACCTCAAAAGAATGCTCGCCGGAAAGAGATTTAAGACCGATGAAGAAGTTATCGCTGAAACAGAGGCCTATTTTGAGGCTAAACCGAAATCGTACTACAAAACTGGTATCGAAAGATTGAAGAATAGTTTCAGTCAGTGTATTGCCCTTGAAGGCAACTATATTGATAAATAAAATTGAATTTTGCAAAAATTTTGTTTTTTACTATAAAACGGCACTGACTTTTCAGCCCATGTGTTAGCAACGAAAAGCCTCGAATGACGACAAGCGCAAATGAAAAACGAATACCGGATTTTGGCTTCTGTACGGAAAATGTTCTAATCCGCATACAACTGAGACCATAGACCACCACAAAGCAGATATCATCACTGCAACACAAAATTTGCTTTGATATGAGCCGAGCAAAAGAAGGATGAAAAGGTGAATTCAAGCCTCTTTAGCAGAGTCGACGCCGATTCTAATGTTGATTTGTTATCGGTGGAAACCTAGGCAAAAAGTTAGAGCTTCAAGCATCCAGACGAACTACGTACAACCCTCATCAAGAACAAATTCGCCAACCTAATAAGGACATAGACCCCCGCCGATGGTAAAAAATGGCTCTGAAAATGATTGCTTCCATGAGCATAGTCAATTTCCTAAGCACGATGTGAAGGTGGTACTTGGCGATCATCTTTGGCCACACAGTTGAAAGCATAGCATACCCGATACCAGCTCTGAAAATTAGCTCACGGTTATTGACTCACTGAGATGACATCGAATGCCTACAACTGCGGGTTCTTCCTGGTAATAGGTTTTTTTTTCATCATCATACAATTATGTATGTACTTTTCTGATACACAAATGTAAAGATACAGAACAATGTCCTTCATTCCTACTGAAACCACCACGAACGATGTCATACTATAAACATTTTACATGAACTGAATCTGGTTCTCCCCATTGCACCACTACAACAGTAGGCATGCCTCCCTAATTTTTTTTTTTTTTTTTTTCCTTTAAAAGGGTGTGAATGGGTGGGTGATCTCCTCTATACAATGTTACGTGTTGTTAGTGGTACATGTCCTCCGCATCCTAGTGAGAAGGTGCGACTAATGAAACGATGATGTGAGCGAACACCATAGGGCGGGTGCGCTCATGACGCTGTTCAGGGAGGGGAAAGAAAAAACACACCAAATCAAAAGTGAGGCCCAATGTGCCACTACGAGCACACGAGTCTACAGAGTCGTGTGTACCATCGAAGCTAGCAAAGCATCTTTGTGTATGGAGGAATCAGAGGGGAAGAACGTCATATTGTGTACGCGTGATGATGACGAGTGTATGAGATAGAATATCCCGACAATCTTAAATACAAATGAGGTTTGTGTTGCAACATTAACATGGCTTGACGCAAATATTTCGCTTATGCACCCACAAATATTACGCAACAAAACACTGAACCAAAAAAAGTAAAAAAACTAAATTTAATAAATAGAAAATAAAAGGAAAGACAATCTGTGAATGTATCTCCACTTTAGTGTAAAATTATACAAACGGACCTGTGGACCTCTACGTGTATAGGGTGTGTACAACGTTACACTATGACAAAAACAGGGTAATGTGGTATTCGGGTATGCTGAACTGTCTATAAAGGCTATTTACACTACGAAGGAGTTTGTCGTGTGTACGAACGATTGAATACGTACAGTGTACGCTCGCCTAATACGGACATGGAACACATTCAATGGAAAATTGGAGATGTAGAATTCGGAATAGGCCAGCATAAATCTCGAGCAAGGAGTCTACAAATAATGTAGTGACTTTCTCTACAAAAAAAAAAGCCGGTTCAACTTCGATTGTAGGTATGTTGTACCCTCACATAGAAGAGCGACGCGACGTACAGGTTAAATACAATACAATGTCGATGAGGGAAAAAAAAAATTAAGAAAAAATCTGTACAAGTATCATAGCGCTTGGTTGCCACTGTAGAGAAATTATAGAACACTTACGCGCGTACCCGTACTCGTACAATCGCATCCAAACTATGCATGCGTGTGTAAATAAATTCAGGGTGTAAAGATATTAAACGAATATCCACGGATACAACGAGACTGTTTGTTATCCAGGTCAGTACATGGCGCTTGTATCTACTATCAAAATTAACATTGACTTGCTTGGCTATACTATGTGTCTGAATGTATTTTAAGTGCTCTTTTTGGCAAGTGTGTTTCTGGGCAGTATGTACATATGTATACTTTCAACGCAAACTATACCAAGGAATTTCTATTACTACTCAAGTGTTTCAAAACTAAGTATGACTCTCGCATTTTAAATGTTGGTCTTGATCCTACATTCATAACAAGGGCTTGTCTCTGTATAATTCTGTATACAGTCTTCCAGTAGTTTTAAACAAATAATCTGGTCTGGTGGTCTGGGTCTTGATCCGGCGAAAAGTAAGACTTCAAGACAAATTCGTTTTGCTAGTTACCTACTATTAAACTTATGTGCAAAAGGTTATACGAATATGCTCTTTTATACCTTTTCTGATCTGACTTAGGAAATCTATCAAAAGGACATTTTCATTTAAAGTTTGTAGTCTCATAAACTCCCAAAAACTGCTAAGAACTTAAGCATTTTTGTTTAGTCGTCTTGAACTTCAATTGCTTTATATGCATATAGGTACGACAGATACTTTATAATATAGGAAGTATACAAAAGTTAAATGTGCGTATTTGTTTCAGCCAATAAGAGATAAGAAAGATTTCCAACAGCAAGAATACATGTTTCACATTCACAATAAGAATCTGTATCTTAGGCACTTGAAGACACAATCAAGGTTAGGGCATTTATTAGCCAAATTTTATTACAGAAAATATAGCCACTAGCTCTATTAAGTCTAGGTCTCTTGTATAAGTACAATTCCAGTGTTCCCTTTTGTTTGTCTTGAAGCTGTATATTTGCATCCCTAAAAACTAAAAATTGTTCATTTTTGTTTCCTCTTTTCCAGGAAATGTAAAATTCTAATTTGAGACCCTCATGAATAAACCGTACAAGTTTAGTGTTTTCCCATACAAGAAAATATCTGGGTTTAATTTTTGACAGAAGACTAAACTGTGAACCTAACATTCAAAAAAGTGTCAAGAAAGCTACAGTCGCTTTATACTCTTGCAAAGAAAGCCATTAGAAACAAATGGGGCCTTCAACCTCGCATAACCCACTGGCTATACATCTCGGTCATACTTACCTAAGGTGTTGTTGTCTAGTGGAGGGCCCTAGACATTTCGGTCAACTGCATCAAACTAACTAAAGTCCAAAGAACAGTATGTCTATGCATAATTGGAGCCCTACGTTCTACTCTCATCGCGGCTTTAGACATTTCGTTTCACTTGACACCCCTTGACATTTTTAGCAGGCAAGTAGCTGCGACTGCAGCTATTCGCCTTAAAGCGACTAAACAGTGAAAAAATAATTTATTTGGTGAAGCTGATATTCGTGATTTATTAAAAAATCTCAAAGAAAACGTCGATTACACCATACCTCAACTTTGGTTTGACTTTCATGTAAGCTTCCCCTCTAGATCCTTCTGGGAGGAACATGCTTTCATGGAGGACAAGTCAATCCATTTCTACACAGACGGATCTTAAGCCGATAGCGGGGTTGGTGACGGTGTTTTCTCAAATAAACTAAATCTAAGCCTCTCCTTCAGTCGTCTAAATCACTGTAACATATTCCAGGCGGAAATTTTGGCAATTAAGAAACTCTGTCCTGGCTAAAGAAAAACGTGATATCTGCAAAGGATACCCGCATTTTTTCGATTAGCCAGGCCGCTATCAATTCCTTGGACTGAGTTTCATTAAATTCTAAAACCGCCCTTGAATGCCGATCATCTCTTAGGTAGATGACAGAGCAGTTCAACCTTAATCTTTGATGGGTGCCGGACCACAGATACATTCCATGTAATTGTAGGGCCAACAAACTCGCCAAATTGGAACTACTCTACCTATTCTACCGGAGAAAGGTAGCATAGGTATACCAATCGCCACGTGCAAATCATTATCAAAGCTAGATGCTTATAAAGGAACAGAGCTGAGATGGACCGGTGGGCCAACATGTCCAGCTAGCAAGCAGATCTGGCCAAAGCTGGATGTGAATCGCTCTAAAAGTCTGATTCTTCTAAACAGGGGAGACATCTCATAGGTTTCATCACTGGACACTGGCTTATAGATAAGCATGCAAGAATTTGCATGTAAAGGAGACAATCCTCCACCTTCGCTGTACATGTCCAGCTCTTTCTCAGAGAAGAAAACTCAACTTATGGTAGGAGTTTTCTTCTACAATGACTTTAACGATCTAAAGGACATATACGTTAAAAGTCTCTTGAGCTTCATCATAAGCTCAAATTGGTTTCATGAGTAAGAGGATTAAAGATCCACGCCGCAGCATAACGAGCAAATAGGCCTAAGTGTCCTATACATCCACCTAAAATCACAGCAGCGAAATGTTGACATCATAGACAAACGCTATCTGAGCGGAGCCCACTATAGAAGGCATACTCGTATGTGGTAAAAAAAGCGTAAAAACACGCCGAACATTTAAAATGTATGCAATTCGTCTTCATCGAATGAATGAATACTTTCGCACTGTTTTTCCGATAAACAGTCGGATTCCATGATATAACCACAGACGGGAGTAAAAATGTGAATCAACCAATTTGTTTCATCAGCTAGATTCTATAATTTGCCTAACCGGATTCAGTAGCGTACTCCTGGTTAGTTGCTTTCCAATTGAGTGCGCCACATAAGCAAAGACTTTCTCTACTGCGTTGCCTATCTGGGTTGGGATGGAAAACTCTTCAAGTTAAACCATCCATGGCATCCATTTGTTCGTCATACATTAGTCATCTTAGTTGTCTGATGAACACCTTTCTGACTAAGTCGACGTTGCAGTACGGCTCATAATTTAGAATTCGTTATTCTATCTCTTCTTGCAAATACAAAAAGGACTTAAAGTCACTAGGCGAGTCTTCCGTTCAAAACGATCAAGAACATCTTATTCAGTCTTCGCCAAATTTTATCCTTCTGCTTTATACGAGTATAGTTTGACTGGAAAAATTAGCGCCCTATATATATATAGTTTATAACCTACTTAGGGCAATGCTACAGTAATTGGCAAATGTAACTCTTTACTTATGACGTTATCAGAGTAACAACAGGACCAATGGTAGACACAGCCCCTTAGTACCTCAAAGTAACAGCTGTCCACGATCTTGTTGACCACATTTACCTTCATTAATAACTGAACCTATTTATGTAGCTTCTGTTTCAGTAACATAACAACGCACTTCCTTGCATAAATTCTTTTTTGATATCACAAATCCCGGTGAAATTAATTCCAATTATTACGGAGCAGAGAGCGTTCTTCATAGATCGTCTCTACATATAGTATACCCCCATATGTGGCCTTGTGATTGATGGATAAAGGTGGTGAGTATCAATGTGGACCACTTGGATTTTTCTTTAAGAACAAGGAAACCTAAAACCGCACTGGTAGGAACCGATTAAATCCTTAATATAGGGCTTTAGCCATTAACATAAAACGGCGGATATGAACTTGTACGCTATGTTGAGAAGACTGATGTACTTGCAATTGGTGTAGTGTTAAGAATCTTAAACGATGCAGAATATATTTTATCAAGCACACTTTCCTCCAACCACATAATGAAAATTTATAGCGAAAATAGAAATTTTCCTTACACCTTTGTATACCTTACACCACTGTGTATCAGAATAAGGTTCAATAGAGATGGTTAGATGACATCCCTTACATTAGTTTCTAGATACTGATACCACTTAATTTCAGCACCTGATGCAGGTTTCACAGGACTTGTCGAAAAGTTGAGAGATTCGCAATTTCTGCGATTTTATCAATCCAACAAGAAATTTACCCATATTATTTCCTAGTTCTATAGTGTCTGAGATATTCTTGTTTACATTTAGGTAGTAGCCGAGTCTGTTTATACTGGAAGAATGTTTTATCACCAGTTCAATCAGGTGATCCTGAATACCACCTTAAACAAAAAAAACTCCCATTGTTCCGATTTGAGTTCTGTTTTTTTTTTTTTGCTAAGTTGGTACATCTATTGTTGACATTCTCTCTAAATCTTAGCGTCATAGCTTGACATTTGAAAAAGTTACGTAGCCAAGAGTACATCTAACTCTGTGTGTGTTGGCGATTTTTTTACAATGAAATGGATATAATGGTGCGCGAACGTTGGAAATGTTGGAAAAGTGTTTCGGCAACGATTGTCTAAGGAAAACGGTCGTTTACCGGTGGCACGAGCGGTTCAAAAGTGGTCATTAGTCAATCGAAGATGATGAACGCAGTGGCAGACTATCGACATTGAAAACCGAAGAAAACATTGATGAAGTAAAAGAAATGTTGGTCAATAACCGCAAATTAACTATCAGAGTGATAGCGGAGGACTTAAACATTGCCTATGGATCCATCTAAGACATTTTGATTAATGATTTGGGTTTCCGTTGTGTAGCAGCAAAGTTGGTGCCAAAAGATCTCAATTTAATGCAAAAAAAAGACCGTTTTGACGATCCCACTGGAGACGAGACGTGGGTTTATGAGTACGACACGCAATCCAGACATCAAGCAAGTTAATAGCGTTCACGTAAAGAGCCGAGACCGAAAAAAAAACACGTCGTTTTCAGTCAAAAAAGAAAGCAATGCTCAGAGTTTTCATGGATTACAACGGTGTAGTGCATCATGAATTTTTGTCAGAAGGCCAGACAGTAAACAGAGAGTATAATTTGGGCGTTATGAGACGTTTGCGTGAAGTAAACCAGAATTGTGGGCAGAAAACTCGTGGATTTTGCACCATGATAACGCACCGTCGCCGGTGCCTTGAAGTCTGTTCATATCTAAGCAGACATTCAGTGCGATACTGTCTCTAGTTTTGTTTTGACAGCTGATTGTTGTTGACGTGTTTGGCATCATGTTGAGTATGGACAAAAACGATTTTCGTTCTCTCATAAAACATTATTTTTTGAGAGGCAAAACGGCGAAGGAAACAAAAGAAAAGTTGGATAAATATTATGGGGCTAATGCTCCGTCAGATAACACCGTCAAATATTGGTTTCGAGAGTTTTGTTTTGTGGTGGCCGCAACTCCACTACCGATCAAGTCCGCAGCGGCATGCCCTCCAATGCGGTTACAGAGGACAATGTCAGACAAATACATGAAATGGTGTTGGCTGAACGGAAAGTGAAGGTGTGCGAGCTAACAGATCCCACAAAGATTAGTACTGAGTGCACACGCCATATTTTGGGCAATATTCTGCATATAAAAAAGTTATCCTGCCGCTGGCACGCGAGAGCATTTCGAAAGAGTGTTTGGACTTGCTGATGCGGGATCGGATGGACTTTTGGCTTCGATTGGTAACTGTTGAACACCGGAGAACAGAATGAGTTCCCGGCATGAGTGCTCCGAAGCGGCCGACGGAGGCTCTATGGATCGGAAAGGTTATGGCGTCGGTTTTCTGGGATTGTCATGGCATTTTTTTCGTGGACTACCTCGAAAATGGAAAAACCATTAACAGCTAGTATTACTGTGCATTATTGGAGCGATTGAAGGCCGAAATCGTTACAAAACGGCCTCACATGAAGCGAAAAAAAAATTTGTTTTTGCAAGACAATGCACCGGCGCACAAGAGCATCGCAACCATGGCTAAAATCAATGACTTACGGCTCCAATTGCTGTCGCATCCACCCGTATTCACCCGATTCGGCTCTCTCGGACTATTATCTCTTCCCAAACCTCAAAAGATGGCTCATCAATAAAAAATTCAGCTCACGCGTGGCATCGACGCCACGGAGGAGTATTTTGCAGACCTTCCGGTAAATTACTTTTCGGACGGGATCAAGAAGTTGGAAAAACGTTAGAATAAGTGTATCAAACAAAAAAACATTTAAAATTTAAAAGGAGGTTACTTTTCACCCCATCTAGTAATTATAGTTATAGCACTACGCCTCATCAATTTGACATCTGTAACTGTTCACACTAATCACCCAAATATGGATGATAAAATAAAACTAACTAACCGGTAATGTACAATGAGTTTTAAAATACGGCCCCTTTGTTTGAATATAAAAAGAATAGATACTATTAGCACAAATTTGCGGAAAATAAGCAAATTTTACAAGAAATAAATTAGAAAGTGAGAACATGAGAGGACAGGACAGGACAGGATACACAGAAAGAAAATACAATTAACTTCAATCACTCAGCAATCAATTTTACAGCGCCACAATATACATAAGCTTAGTTACGTCTCATTATCGTTATCGGTAAATGAGGAAATAGGAAGAATAAGCCTTATTAATCGAAATACGAACACTCCACTGGCAGTACAACAGCAAGAACTTAGGGAATTTGAATCTACGAAATAGAATCTAAATCGAATGAATTGGAAAGAAAAGACTCTGAGTTTCGATTAGGTTAGGGTAGATCTGCTTTAGACTCCAATTTATGAGTCCTAAAACGAAATGATACCCAATCATATGTGGGCTCAACATTCGTTCATTCATACAGATACCGAATTATGTTGGTTTTAAATGTTTGCAAGTTACAATGACTAAAAACTAAAACTTCGGCAGTGCTTTTTTGAAGTAGTTATATGGCTTTTTAGAGTACATCCGAAGGTTTGAAAGGGTCGAATGCTACTGGCAATTTCGCTGGAGAGTAGATATCAATTGACTGCGAAATGTTGTGGTTTTGATTTCTGTCATATCCTTACATATTGAGACCAGATTAGACTATGTGATGAATTTTTTACATAAATTTAGGCATTTCGTAGATTTTTTAAATTGTCATCATTAAATGGATTTAAAAACAACAGAGAGCACTATCGTCAGCAAGGTAATAAATTGGAATGGAAGAAGCAGGCAAGAGATCATTAATGAAAATTATGAAAAATGTTGAAGAATACTATTTGTATTAAACGTTCAGAAAGTTCATTTCTAATCCATAGAACAAGAGATTCCACTTATCGTAAAGGCACACATTTTCGACAAAAAACTCGGATGCTAAACTAAAGATAAATGCCTTTAAAATATTACTCGTAATCGAAAAATCTGAGTAATCGACACACCTTTGAATCCACCCTCTACTTAAAAACCAATCCAAGTGCAAAGTACTTTTTTCTACCCCACTCGACGTACCTGCAATAAACATTAAATTGTCTTCAACACATTTTGACCCATATTTGACTAAGTCAGCTTAATTAGATTGCAAATTAAACTTCGAAACCTGGTATGTTAACATGCATATGGATAACACTTCAGAAATGGATACCCAAATCCCAATAGAATCCGACTTATAGCTCAATTATCGAATATTGGACGAGTAACACCAGAAACAGGAGTTGGAATTCTATTTTCCACAACTACATTAGAATTTAGATGAAACAGGAATCACGATACCATGGCACTGTAAAAACTGGGATGCAGTATACGCAACATTGTGTGAATTCCAACATAGCTATCGCCCACTGTGTCTGCAAGTGCTCGTATTCCTACCTACATCAGCCTTTAGCACGAGCTACACCAACATAGTACAGTGTGTACAATAAGATTGTCTCCACCACATGGAAATTAAAATGGGGTATACTCTCGTAAAATACAAAGAAAATTCACGTTATTTTCACTGTAATAAAATTTGGTTCTATTTAAATACGAGATTTTCAAAAAATTCTGACTCTCGAAGCTAACTGGTGTTTCTGATGGCCTATTCGAAATATCACATACAAAAATCCTCCCAACAACATACTAACGTGTCAAATTGTGTGATATCACACAATTGGCATATCATACACAACAAAATACAAGACACCACCAACGGACTAGGCATCTTTGTGTGAGGACAGGAAGTGTGTACACTCTGTGACTCACTTAAATATAGCATATCTAACGTGTGTATATGTTGCACTCGTCTATCTCACTCGTTTTGTGTAACAATACGTCACTAGTACACATAACACCAACCAAACCAACTCAGCGAACCCAGCAATTGCTTTTCTTGGTGTTCTTGGTGTTCTTGGTGATGTGCAAATAAACAGCTTACGGTTCGATTGCCACGTGCCACAGATACATTTCGTATTCATTTATACATACATAACTGTGTTCTCACAGTGTGATGAGGGCCTCCTAAAAAAAAAAAGCGACTTTAACTGAAACAAAAAATACAACAAAACACAATAGCAAAGGCAACCACCAACAAAATGTTCTTTAATGCTGTGTGCTGTGTGATAATGGGTGATGGGCGCTCGGCACTAGGGGCAATGTGACCAGAACCATTGATTTCATTTTTATACCGCTTAATTGTGAAATGCCAGATTTAACCGTATAATATAGAGAAACTAAGTGTACATACGTTGAGATTTCAATAAAATCTGTAAGGATTGGTCATAAGAGGTAGAGCCTGTACGATAAAGACTCCTGAAACCAACACTGAGTGATCGAACTTGCAGCTCAGAGAAACATTGTTGTGACCAGCACATATTTCCAACACCACCTCAAGCAAATCTGACGGTCTCCAATTCATCACCCTCTCAAATTTACAAATCGTGCTTTACGGATGCACATTGCAATTGTAAAGGACTACTCTAGCTATATGGGGTGATTAGCAACTAATGTAAATTATTGGCCTATAAGTTCAGTCTTCCCTTCACTAAATGTATTAATCGTCCTTCCATATTTATGCATAAAGAGAGAAGATAAATTATTTTTGCTGACTCCGAACGACGGTAGACTTTTTCAAAGAGAGAAGATTTTATTTTCGAAGATTTGCCATTACCCTATTTTTTTTGGGTTTTGATGTTAGCTAAGATTTGAACCCAAAGGTTCTTGCGTAATAGTGAACGAGCGCCACGCCGCCATCTAGCTTATGATATATCTAAACATCTTAAGCGACAAACGACCGTAATTACTGATCAGACAATAGTGAAAAAAATCGAACACCGTGCTGGATAAAAAAATCAATTTTAAAGAGATACCATCTTCTTAGAAGTATGTACATTCATTATCCAATGTTCAAAAGTATCCAGTGAATTTGAAATATTCGTCCTTCATAACCATCTCAAAATTTCGATGTGTGTAAGATGGATACTCCCTCCGCTCCAAATAGAAGAGCATGACGGGTGTTGTAAGGAGTTTTTAGAACTTTGTGGTGAAGGTTCGAAGAGAATTTTTCAGCAAATTGTTAGTCGAGGTATAATGTGGCTTTATCACTATGACCCTGAGAGCAAACAGTTTTCCACGTAATAGCATAAGAAAGCTACAGCCACCCAAAAAAATTTAACTCAAACAATCGGTTGGAAAGATCATGGCCAATGTTTTTTGGGATCCAAAATGAATTCCATTGATAGAGTACATAAAAATAGTTGAAAGTAAGAACGCAGCTTCTGTTTGCTGCTTCTTCATGACAACAAACTGGTTCAGATGACTTGCGCATGGCTTTTTCAAAGAAATTAGTTACTTATCCTTTGTATGGTCAAAACCTATCATCAATTTCCTTAGATTCACACATCAATTATTACAAGTTTTAACGTATATTTTGGAGAAGAGTTTGTACGGGGCCGAACAGATTTCATACAATGCATTAATTCAAGGGAACCACGATAAGTGAATAATTATATGATCCCTATAAGTGTTACCAAGGGTTAGAAAAAATATTCGAAGGTTTTTTTAGCTCGCACAAAAACTGGCAGAAATGAGCAAGGGCATATTATAATTGAATTACATATGATACTGCGGAATATCGGTCAATAAAGTGTTCGTTCAAGAAATATTTTTGAAAGATTTAATAGCAGAAAACATCCTCTAAAACAAAAAAGCTTTTCAACATAAGTACAGCGTCAATTTGCAAGCACCCATTTTGGAAAGTAAGCTAATCGGACCAAATTGACTTCCTCTAAGTCTAAATTCGAACCTAACCTGGAGTTTTTGAGGAACGAATTACAAGAACTACATGGTTTGCATTAGATGCGCCCGAGTGGCTTTGCTTGTTACCAAAGCAACTTAGCCAAAAATTTGTCACTGAGCTTCAGTGAAATCATATTCAATAGAGCCCAATAGACCAGTTCTTTGACTGAATGCTCTGTTTCGTAAAAAAGACGCCCAATGAGCGAAAGTCACTTAGTGCTAGCTTGGGTTCATACTATCATACACGGACGTATTTCGCAAAATACGCCACAGAGACATTCGGGATATTTTCAGGTCTTAGCTTAACCGTAAAGATCTCCGGCCTTGACCCCAATTAATTTTTATTCCTCTGGGATGGATTAAAGTTAAATAAGGGTTCCTAGTCTTTGAATATTTTAAACCGTCGTACATTGATTCATCTCTTTTTTCTTCGCTCTTTTAAGGGCAATAAAAAAAAAACGGACAACTGAACTATTATACTGAATAAAATATGAATCGAATGAAACCAAATTTGCATTGCATAGTTAGCATGATACCAAATTTATTTAAAAAAAAATTGTATGTTCAAAGTTCCATGTTTTAATTATTTTATTTTATTTATTTTTTTTTTTTTTTGTTGTTGCTGAAATAAGGTGTTAGTTACATATTTTTTCCGAAAAAACAAAATAACGAAGACAATGTCTTGATTTTCTGATTCATACATTTATACTTTAATACCAAAGATACTATGCTCAACATGAGGCAAAACAGGGCAACGCTTTGCTTATAATTTTCTCAAATCATTTCCATTGTAGAAGTTATCTAATTACTGCTATCATTTTTTTCGAAATTATGTTACCATTGAGCTTGAGCTCATAATCTTTCACTTCGAAGTTGTTGATCATTTCATGAACCTTTTTCTTTTTGGCCTTCAAATAGTTTGATAATGGTATGTTGAACATTTTTTGCAAAGGAACCAGTAATATTTGATAAAACCAACATAAAGAAAGAAGCAACTTACATAGGAGTATATGTAGATTGAAGGATAAAATTCAAATCGTAAACAACGATTCACCAAACAATCAGTAACTTTCACTCAAAATGCCTGAAAATCACGTTAAATGAAGTTAATAGTTCTTCTGAACTATTGGAATGATGTTCACTAGATGGTGGAAGGGATAATTTTTTACAATACATCAAAACGAAGGCTTGGTACATGCGTACTTTTCAAAAGCACCGTACAATCACAATCAATCACAAATGGACCACAACTTACTCCAATCTGTGACTCAATACCCAATCCTACAAATTTCAACAAAATCAACAAAAGTGCTATCTGAGTTGTCCTTACAAGCTAAATTTTTTAAACAAATTGGCGTTGGCTTTGAGTTATATTAGCTATTACAAAGTAAACTCTATAGAGCATCGTTGCATGGTAATTAAAATTGGGTACCCGAGCCTAAGCTTTGCCAAAATTTTAACTAAAATGCGATTTATTTATACTGTATGGGGCGATTTCAGAACGCCCTGCTAATGATATTTAGTACAGTGGTACATATTCGTTTAACCGCACAACTATGATTTTCGATTTTCCACTTTTTAATACTAAAATACTTCGAAATTAGCAACTTTGTTAAAATAAATTTTATCTACGGAGTATCGGTTTTTAGCTGCGATAAGGACATGGCATCAGTTGTTGTTGTTACGAAAGAAAACAGACAAAGTTGCTTTATAGTAAACGAATTGTCGGCATATTCGTTTAAACGCAGAAAGTTTTTATTCAATTTTTAGAAATTTTTTGATTGTGGAATTGTAGTTAACAACTTAACAGTGCGTACTAAGTCTTGTTTACTATTTAAGATGCATTAGAAATAAGTTTTATTTCCTTTTTAAAGTTATTTGAAAAAAGCCTAAAGCAAAGTTTCTTACCGATGCTGAAAAAGATCAAAGTGATCTTCTGCATAAGGAAAATTAATCTAATCGAGAAATTGGGCGTTGCATTAACAGATCAGAATGTGTTATTCGTAATTTTTTGAAGAAAAAAACGAAAGGTAACCGGAAACATAACAAACGACAAATTAAAACCATTAGACGAGCGGCAACAGAAAATAAACTTAACTCCAGTCAAATAAAACAAAAACACAATCTTCCTATTACAAAAAAACACATCCCAAATATTCTCCGATCAACTCCTAATATCAAATGGAAGAAGGCTAAGTGCAAACCCTTTTTAAGATCGCATCATATTGCAGCCCGTCTAGAATTTGGTCGCAGATACATGCACTGGACATTTCAGTGGGACATAATTATATTTTCGGACGAGAAGAAATTCAATTTAGATGGTCCCAACTCGATGGCAAGTTATTGGCATGATTTGCGAAACAAAGAGGTCCGTATGCCCAAGCGAAATTTTGGAGGTGGCAGTGTTATGGTGTGGGTGGCTTTCTCTGCCCGGGGGAAGGCCACAATTTGCTTTGTACCCACAAAAATGAATTCGCAGACTTACACGGATATGTTGGATGACGTCCTCATAAATTTTATTGAAAAAAAAAAATGGAAGAAGACTTCATTTTCCAAGCGAAATATCCCGCTTTTGCAATGGCCAGCTTGCAGTCCTGACTTAAGCCACATAGAAAATCTATGGGGTATCATGGTGCGCAAAATATACGCGGAAAAACAAAAAACTGGAAGCTTTTTAACAGTAAAGGAGCTAAAAACCAAAATAAAGCAAGTTTGTGATGAAATTAGTACCGAAATCCTCCAAAACCTTGTTAAATCGATGCCAAATGGGATTTTCGAGTTGATCCAAAAGGATGGAAAACCTACAAGTTATTAACTTTATTTCGTGAGTGCGTTTAAACGAACATGATTCACATTTTGCTTTTGTAAAGAAATAAATAAAATAAATTCGAATTGAGGGAAACTTTTGCCACAAATTTAATTTGCTTAATAAATAATATTAAAACAAATAATAAAAAAAGGTTTGCTTGCATTGTTTTTTTTTTTTTTTTTTTAATTAAGAAATATGTTTAAAAAGGTAACTGCGCTTAAACGAATATGTACCAGTGTATGAGTTGTTTCCTTGAGCACTCAACTTCAGTTATTGGTTATACCATTAATGTCAGCACCTGTTTCATAGCAAAAATTTATTTTCGCCCATTTTAACTAATTTTATTGCAGCCTTGTAACATAACACAAATTATAGCCGTACCTATAAGAAAACGGAAGCTTCCATACTTTATGTGGGTTGCTAATGTATCTACATATGTACTTATGCGCTCCTACAAATTGTCCGCAATAAATTTCATTCTGGCCACACTGACAACATCTGCTGTCCGTTGTATGCGGTTTACAATACGATATGCCATGTGTCTTGTCTTCACCTAAAATGGCACTCGTACTTTCTCACACATAATCAGTAAAAAAAAATCCCGCACAACCCCACCAATGTGATGTTAGTTGGTCTTGTGCCTCTGTGCACTGTGCAAAACAAAAAAAAAAAAAAAAACGATTCTAAATTATTTAACATGGTGCAACAGATGTTGTGTTATGTTGGCCAGTGGCATCACCGCTTTTTAGGGAATTTTTTAAAATCTGCATCTTACTAGGGATGACCTTGACATATGTAATGGTGTTTCAACCAGCCCCGCGCATTGCTACCCCGTCCCGTGAGTAGAACACTTTTAACTCGTACAACACAAACTCCATCTATACGTATAGAGAGTTGCTCTTACACCATGAAAATCAATTTGGTGGTGCTCGCTGATGTGCTGTTGCTGTTGCTGTTTCTGTTTCTGTTGTTACGTTGGATAAGTAAGTGATTGCGGTGGCGGCAGCGGTTGATGGTGGTCGGGACTGGTGGTGTGGTCGTCATCAAACACTACAGAATCACTCGCTTCGCATTGACACTGTATCTAAGTATCTATAACTACATACCGTTGCTATTAGTTTAGTATACGTATCTCTACATGCTGTCGTATCTCTCCAACGGATGTATGCGGCACACTATTGTTTCCCAAAGAAACAAATAAAAATTCTTCTTTAGTTTGCTGCAACACAATACAAGGTCGTTGACGCAAATTCACTTTATAGTGTAGCTACACGTAATTTGTATAGGGTACAGCGTACGAACATGTGCACACTAATGTACTAAAATTTAGTATGTGAAATTTGGAATAGGGTCGCATAGTTGACAGCTAGTGCTTTGAGAGAAAATATCAAGAGCCTGGTATAACTGTCTTATACAAAAAAGGCTCATATAATGCCACAGCAACACACACATCTAGGCTGAGCATACATATATGCATATTTGTATGAAATAAAATAAGGAAATATTATATTGTATAATACTGTCTGTAATAATAGAACGCATATCAGTGTGTGAGAGGCTCGGAGGGGAACGAACAGAATAAATCTCACTCTAACATAAAATTTCATTCACAAAGCCATCCTCTCCCCATAAGACCTTCCATTCAATATCTCTGTACCATACATTCTCCTATCCAATTTAATACTAAAACATTTCTCAAAAAAATAAAATTTCAAAAACAAATATTAAAAAAGCTCTATAAGGACAGAATAAAAAACGGAAAAAAGGGAAAGTTTATTCCAATAATATCAAACGGAATTCTATTGTAATAAAATAAAAAAATTGAAGAAAAAAATTGTCAACCACACTTAGCTTAGCCAGGTATGGTGCGGTCGAGTTGCCACTGCTTCAAAATAGAGCACAGATAAGTCGAACCTAAACCCATCGAGGTTTTTTGTAGCCGAATGTTCAATATTGTAAATACAATTTTGTAATATGTTCTTACCAATTCAATTGTGAAAACAGATGGTAACATCTGCCATTGAGAGTCCGCTTAAGCCGTTGCATATGCTTTTTCTCTTGTCAGAACAGAGCGCTCGAATGAGAATTTCCTTCGATCTCCAATATGATATGTTTAATGATTTTTTCCCAATCTTTCATGAAAAGATACCCACGGCTTAAACACCCACCACAACAGTGCCTTCAAACAAAAAGCGTCATTGTCATCTTCACAAGAAACATGGTACCAATACTGCATAGCAGTCTGAAGTGTTAATATGCCTACCTTTACTGATAAGGTAGAGAAACCAGGTACATAGGTAGTTATTGTAGAAATAGGGTACTGAGAGGTGTTAATCTGGCAATACCCAGTGTTACAACTGTTTCTACGTATTAATTGTGCTTATTTTACCTCCGAGTGATAAAGATAGACTGATCGATGACCATGCAAACAAAAATAGCAGCACTATAGGGTGATTCATCGTGAGGTTTGATTTATATTGTAAAATAAAACACATAAATTTGAAACCAAACTTAAAATTTGTATTAATGGTTAAAAGAACAATTCATGGCATCTACTTCTTAAAAATGGGGGTGGTCCATTCGGAAGGTCCAATTTTAGGCGACTTGTTCGAGCATAGCGACTGTTATCTCGTAGCTGACTTATTCCTGAAGACCTGAGACTAGACTGGATCTAGGCGGCCAATTTATCGTAGCAAAACCTGAAATTAAGTGCTCACCAAAATGATTTCTCAACAAGTTTTACGCGCTATATGGTTCGTAGTGCCGTCTTATTGAAACCAGAGCTCACCGAGACCATGTGCTTGAATTTCATGAAGCACATAGTCCGTAACATGGCGTGATAGCGGTTAACATTGATGGTAACATTCTGATTTGCCTCATTTTTGAAGAAATATGAACCAATGATTCCACCAGCCCATAAGTAACACCATACCGTTATTTTTGATGGATGAAATGGTAGCTTTTGGTACTCTTCGAGTTGCTCATAAGCCCACATACGGCAATTTTGCTTATTAACGTATCCATTGAGCTGGATTTTTATTGAGTTTTTCCAGAGCACTTTCACTAAAAATATGACGCAACTTCAAGTCGCCTGGCTTCAATCTTGCACAAGTTGAATTTTGTACGCTTTTAGGCCGAGATCCCTAGCTCGAATCGATTAGTCACGGTCTTTGCGTACACTCTCAGCTAGAGCTGCTATACATAGTCTCTTCACTACGTGCTGGATGTGGTCTAACCGGTCGAGTATCATCCACTAATGTAAACTGGAACTCAAATTTGCGAATGGTATTGGCAATAGTGGTTTCAGTAGATCGATTATGCGCACGAAAAACATTTCTCACAGAATGCTTATTTTCGTAATACAGCTGAACAATTTTTAGACGCTGTTGTGGTGTGAGTCTGAATACTGAATAAAAATGACAAAGCAGTTTGATCGGAGTCACTCGTGATCTGTCAAAAAAAGCCTATTGAAAATCAAACATCACGATTAATCACCCTATATAAACGGGATAGCGAATGAATTCCCCCGATTGAATCAACAGTGAAGTAAAATCCCAGAATAAAAGAAATAAAACTTTATTCGGGCTATTCGGATGATACCTTACTAGCCGCCCAGATAAGGGCTTGTGCCACTGGTGTAACTACCTCGCAATGGAAAAGAAAGTTAAGTTACGAAGCAACAACAAACTCTGCAAATGAAATAAACGACAAAGAATGTTAGGGTTAGGCCCTTATAAGGCCATCAGCCATGTGCAGCAAAATAACTGCTGCAAAGCAGATATTACCACCATCTAAGTAAGGCCGTACAAAGTGAGGATGAAAAACTGCGACATCTTCTACGGCGATTGTTATCAACGGCAAAAGCAGCGCCTATTTGGATGATGATTTGTTGTTAGAAGCAGACTTAGGCAAGAAATCTTGAGTTTCCGTCATGTTAATAATCACCTCGTAACAACGCAAATTAAAGCCAAATTTGCCAAAACCAGCCTTATATGCGCGCATGACCCCACAGAGGTGAAGGATGATGACACTAGAGGTGGCTCCTACGAGTTCTTGGAGAAGACCTACGAGCAGTTCCCTAGCTAAAACATTTAAATTGTTTTTGGCGACTTTAATATAAAGCTAGGAAGAGAGCGAATCTTTGGTAGTACTGTCGCAAACCATAGCCTGTATGACAACACCTCCGATAATGGATTTAGGTAATCGAATTTATGGCAGTGCGAAACATTCTCCTATCCAGTACGTGGTTTCCACATCTCGATATTCATAAGGGGACTTGGAGAACTCCTGATTAATCAATCCTCAACCAGATTGACCACATTGCGATCGACGCAAGGCACTCCCCCTGTATTATGGGTGTCCAAACGTTCCGAATGGCCAACATCAACTCAGAACTTTATCTTGTTGTAGCCAAAGTTCGGTGGTGGATATCCCGAACATCGCAAATGCAAACTAATCCTGTGAGCATGTTCGACGTTGGACAGCAACAACCGCAAAAGATCACCAAATCCTTTTCCGATCGGGTCTGCATTTATCTTTTAAGAGGTCCTATGCCGCCACCATCCTGTATCGAAGACCATTGGCTTCATTGGAAAAAAGCCATTAGAGATGCCGTTTCTGATATATTGGGTATAAGAAGCGAGATGATACTTCAGGAACGAGATCTGGAAGTTTTACCGAATTGTAAAAATATATATACAAGCCGCGGGCAAAATCCCCGAACCGAAGTCTGTAAAAGGAACAAGGGTGGAGTCACAGTCGATGCTGAGGATTTCAAGTGAGCATTTCTGTAGACTGTATAACGGCGATCACTAACCAAATACCGCTGTCAGGCATAATGGACCATTCAACCTGAGCGACGTAGACAAACAATTCCGTCCACCCGATCTGGATGAAGTAAAGAAAGCTTAAGTATCAAAGCTTAAACCTAACAAACCAAAGCAACAGGCGATGACTTGGTAAGTTACTCATCTGTAAAATATATTTGGATGGAAGTATGCCCGATGAATGCAACCTCTGAACCTCTTGTGTGAACGCGCCAACACAAGACACAATCTTTTAAAAGACCGTCCAATTATCGCTTGCTCCAATGATATTGACACAATCGGAAGATATCAGCATGATGTCATATGCAGCGAATATCATTTTATTGGTCAATGAGGGCAAGACCAAGCATAAGCTATCTACAAGAGAGGACACCCAACATCCACGTCATGGACAGAACGTCACCCTCGACAGATATAGCTTTGAGGTAGTTAAGGACTACCTAGGCTCCGCTATCAATTCCGAAAACGACACTAGCGCTGAGATCAAACGAAGAATAACTCTTCTCAGTCGCTGCTTCTTTTGGTTAAGAAGGCAATTGACTAGCAAAGCCCTCTCTCGAACAACAAAAGTGAGCCTATAATAATTCTAGTCCTATCCTATTGTGCAGAAGCATGGCGTTTTACATATATGGATGAGGGTGCTCTTGGCTGCTTTAAGAGGAAAATTCTTCAGATGATTTTCGTCCCGTCTCCATTGACGAAAAGTGAAGGGGAGATGCAACGACGTCTGTGCGGATTGTACAGCGACTTTGGATTAGCTAGAAGAGAGATGGTTCCACAACTGAGGTGGCTGGGTCATGCGGAGCTGACGAACACCAATGCTCTGGTTCAAAAAATCTTGAAATCCGCCGAAGAGTGACACAGAGACCACGATTCAAAGGGTGCATGCAAGTGAAAGGGTACCTTAACCAACTTAGCATGAGAAATTACAAGCAGCTGGCTAAAGATCGAGCTGGTCCACCCAGGTCCACCCAGGGCTGTAGCGCCATCTTAAATAAGTAAGTAGAAGGAAGCATTCAAGTGAATGATGGTAAGCATTCCTTTGGTCTGCCAGAATCATCGAAAGTCATGCATAAAAAACCCAATTTCAAATGTGAGCCTTGATGAGAACGCAGGCAGGTCTAAGTTCATATCGTGATAAGCTCTCTTTGGAGGTATGCCTGGCATATTGATTGGTGATCCAAACAAGGCTCGGTGGACTCAGTCTTCTGACTACGTTAGAAAGTGATTCCATTCTCGAACTACCTTGAAAGTGCAGATGGGTTTCAAGCCTAAGCGCCGTCATTCTTATGTCAAGCGATTGCGAGCGTTCCACAGTTTTTTTTTCTAGACTATGGCCTAATTCATTTCCTCGCAGTACGCAGTAACCAGTGTTCTGGTGCTATTGCCTCAGACTAGACTCAATGGACAGTAGGCGTACGACGTCATCGAATCCAGGGCGCGTTAAACATGACCATATATCTGGCCGGCGGATTTGATTACTAAGAAAATCGCTGAAAATGTCCATGGCATGATTTTCGTTAACCGCCTAACGAAAGTGTCCGAAGTAGCAGATGCCGTAGAAATTCTAGGAAATTCTGCTTCAAAAGATACAAAAAAGATCCCATCGAATGGAAAATTCATGGCTACGATTGCTGGAAATAAAAAAAGTAAAAAACTTGCACTTTATTTCCTAACACTGATCTATTGATCTACCTTCGTAGATGTATAGGTTTGTATTTATCTTGCAAAATGTTCCCTTACGCTTTAAGAAAACTGACAGCGCTTAGCCTCT
Source organism: Volucella inanis (assembly GCA_907269105.1). Taxonomy (NCBI): domain Eukaryota; kingdom Metazoa; phylum Arthropoda; class Insecta; order Diptera; family Syrphidae; genus Volucella; species Volucella inanis. The sequence goes on along the minus strand of OU026153.1, from coordinate 202,725,503 downwards.
TTGCGATGCTATAGGCTTGAAGAAATACATTAACATACTGCTTATTATAGCACCCTTGATCACTTAAAGAAATCACTCAGACCAGTGATTGACCGCAGTTTCGAAAGGGTTGACTTAAGTCCACCCATCGGCTATCATGTTCTGGGCTGCCTGCGTTTAAACATATACCAAGGAACCACGAGATGTGATCCGAATGACAAAACAATTCAACCAAACAGAAATTCTGTCAACACGAGAGTGGAGACGACACGTAGCCCTCTATGTAGCCCTATTTACCCTCGCCAACACATATTGATCACATACAGTATTCGCAACCAAAGTCCTGCTCATTAGCTCTTCATTTACCCACAAAACTATTAATTGATGTCCGTTCGTTTTCTTACCGAGTTACCATTGCTGTCAAAAGTTGAATTGTCGAAGCCACCTCACAGTCGTGGGAAAGTTTGAGTATTCTCTTTTAGATCTTAATCCACCAACGAGTCTGAGATTGGTACGAAATGGAGAAAACATAGCCGCCAGTCAACCCGGCTTATTTTGCGGTTATATTTGGACCTACATCCCATAAGATTGGGCTGACGCAAGAATTGAAGCCGTACGACCATATATAACGCCGTGAGTTCGCTGATTGTTCACAGGCCGGACGTGGCCTATTTTTGGCTCAGCAGCTATGGCAACTGGCAAAATTGCTGTTATTGGCGCGAACACAATCCACAAGTGATTGGCCAAGCATCAATGCATCCACAAAGATTGACTGTTTGATGCGGTTTATGGCATGGTGCCATCATCGGACCTTATTTCTTTCGATATGAGGAAGGAGACACAGTTACCGTCAATGGTCTCATGTATATAGCTATGTTAACCGATTTTTTGTGGTCAGAACTCGACAGCATCGATATATCCGAGCTGTGGTTTCAACAAGATGGCGCTACATGCCATAGAAGCGACGCAAGGCTCTAAGATGTGAAGGTGAAATTGGGCGACTGGGTCATCTCTCGGCGAGCGTTCATCATTTGGCCGCTGCGATCATGCGACTTGACATTTTCTATGGGGCTTCGTCAAATCCTTAGTCTACGCTAATAAGCCAACCATTTTGGAATCTGAGGAATCATGTCATCTACAATTGTGCTCATATGTGAGTTTGGCATTCGGAAAAACTCTTCTCTGAGCCTTGCCTGGAAAGTTCATCGGCGATTTCATTTCCTGTGATTAAATTGTAACCTAGGACCCAGACAAGACTCAGTGCATTCAGCCTTCTCACTGCATTTAGTGATGTCTAACTAACTTGTAAAAGGGTGCAGGGAAGATGTGAGCGCAGCTTGGCTGACTTTGTATTCTCATTTAAGTGTATGTGCGTGTGTTTGTTTAATTGGAAACAAACAAAATATTTATTTTTTTTTTTTATTTAGATGTTAAGTGGGAGAGAGAACAAAAGAAGAAACAAAAAACCGATCGTTATTGAGGATGTATTGGGGTGGTGGTTGTTGACGTTGTTCCACATATGTTGCGCCCGAATTCAGTATAAACTATCCGCGTTTGATGAATGAGGTTTCTGGAGTTTCTCTAAACTTAATAACAATGCCGTGTAGCGAAGAGTAGCGATTTTTTACCGCACATACGACCAACCACAAACTGAGGTACTTCTTATCGTCCAATTCGACGAAGGCTAGCCTAGCTTCTTCGAATTCAACATATTAAATTTCATCCAAAATGACTTCGTGAATACAAACGGGAAAGTTCTTGCCATCTTCAATGCTTGGTATCCACATTTTCAAAAGATTAACTTAAACAAGTTTCCTGATGGGTTTGACGACTTTGATCATCTCGCAGAGGGGTAGATACAGTACCTCGACATAGGACCATTACCTTTGTGTCAGGAACTTAGTAATAATTTCGTGGTCTCTTGGCGATGTGTCCCTCAGGATTATCCACAAGATTGACAACAAACGGATTAGAAACTAGAATATTGCAACTTTAGTGCACCTCATCGAAATCTGACAATTTTCTAAGGAAGGGCTTAAAAGATCAAGTGCCTAGCCTTCTTAGCCCGACTGTCTCTGTAGCCTTACATTTTCTTAATTCTTTTGTTCGGCGTTTCGGTTGTATATTCAATTAAATATCTTTCCGACGATTGAATGAGTTTACTTTGCACGTAAATTGGCAAAGTTTTTGAATAATTTTATGGCGAAACAGCCGTAAATATCAAAATTAAGCTAGCGCTGTCACTTCTGGCGACCTATTTCAACACTACGCTTATGCTAAAAATCTATACGTTATAGGTCTGGCATAATCTACTGCGATAATTGCTGTAAAGGTAAATACGGCATCACGAATCACTCCGTATATGAATGTTTGTCTTATGCCTCCACTGGGATAAAGGTAATAGAAGCTGCAATTTTGAGTGCTTGTAAGCATTGAGTAAGCATTTTACCATTGAAGCTGTTGCCATTCAACTACTAAAGTCATATTAGGAGTACATTGTATAAAATATTTGTTAACAGAGCTTATACGTCTATATATCGATGAATATAATCAATGTGATCAAGCGTTCTAGATTTCTTCAACTTGAATAAGAGCGAGAAATTATAGTGATTATTATGTTAGTCCGACTTACAAAAGGGTATTGAAGTTCGCAGACTTAGTTAGAGCGCAGAGACGTAGGGGAAATATACCCGTATAGGTGCAAATATAATTGTCTTGATGTTGAAGTTTTAACCGTGCAGTACTGCACCAGAGGATCGATTGTATATTCAATTCTCATGCAATACATTGAAAAATAAAACAAAAAATTACTTTTGATGAAAAAAAAAAACGTCTGCCTATGAAAAAGTATCTCAATCTCTACATGTTTGCAGTCGGTAAGTCATTTAGTAGAAGAAAAGCAATTGGTGCTTATCAGATTGGTGTTTTTAGCTTTCTCTCTCAAGCACTTTCAATTTGAAAAATCCAATTTTCATTAAAAGTTTGGAATGTATCTCGAAAAAAAAACCATAACGACTCCACGAAACCCATATTCACTTGTCTTAAATTCAGTGAATTTATCATATTGTATAGCACATTATGAACATATCAAGATCACTCTGCCCACCTTTATCAGTTTTTTTTTTTGAAATTGTATATTACGCTCTTAGTGGGATTAAATAAAACAATTAAATAGATTAAATAGAAAAGTATTTAATACACCACCTTGATCAAAAAGTTCCCAAAAATTAAAAATACAAGTTTATCCATCTAAATCTATGTATATTGTCCCTTTAAAGTAATCCCCAATGACTGCAACACACTTATGCCAGCGCTTGATCCAATCCTAGAAACATTTTTTATATTCCGTTTTCGGTATGTCCGAAAACCTCCGATTTCTCCATTACTTCCTCTCGGCTGCTGAAACGCGTACCCCGTTGTGGTTTTTTAACTCGATTGAACAGAAAGAAGTCACAGAGAGCCAAAGCAGGTGAATTCGGTGGCTGCTGGATGGTATTTGTTGCATTTTTCATCAAAAAAACTACGAATAATGATGGCACTGTGCGACGGTGCGTTATCATGGTGCAAAATCCACGAGTTTTCTGCCCACAATTCTAGTTTGCATTACGCAAACGTCTCAAATTATACTCTCTGTTTACTGTCTGGCCTTCTGAAAAAATTCATGATGCACTACACCGTTGTAATCCATGACAACTGTGAGCATTGCTTTCTTTTTTGACTGAAAACGACGTGTTTTTTTTTCGGTCTCGGCTTACTTCGTGAACGCCATTAACTTTCTTGATGTCTATATAGCGTGTCGTACTCATAAACCCACATCTCGTCTCCAGTGGGATCGTCAACACGGTCTATTTTTTGCATGAAATTGAGGTCTTTTGGCACCAACTTTGCTACTACACGACGGAAACCCAAATCATTAATCAAAATGTCTTAGATGGATCCATAGGCAAGGTTTAAGTCCTCCGCTATCTCTCTGATAGTTAATTTGCGGTTATTGACCAACATTTCTTTTACTTCATCAATGTTTTCTTCGGTTTTCAATGTCGATGGTCTCCCACTGCGTTCATCATCTTCGATTGACTCACGACCACTTTATAACCGCTCGTGCCACCGGTAAACGACCGTTTTCTTTATACAATCGTTGCCAAAACACTTTTCCAACATTTCCAACGTTCGCGCACTATTAAATCCGTTTTTTACGCAAAATTTAATAGAAGTTCGTTGTTGCAAATTTAAATCCATTTCTAAAATTGTAAAAAATCGCCAACATACACAGATATACTTAGCTGTACTCTTGGCTACGTAACTTTTGTAAATGTCAAGCTATGACGCTAAGATTTAGATGTAATGTCAACAACAGATGTACCAACTTAACAAAAAAACAGAACTCAAATCGGAACAATGGGAGCGCCACACGGTGACGCCACTGTGAACTTTTTGATCAAGGTGGTAATGACATATTTTTGTAGTTGGCTAATTTAATTCTTCTTGTGGTATTGGGTCTATTAATTCGTGCGGTTTGCTAAGAGATAGCGTAACTTGTATTATTCCATTGGAACATGCGTTGGAAAGCTACTTTCATTGTACGTCATTTCAGTATATGTCATTTATTTGCAGCGTAAAACAAAAATAATTTTTTTTCACTCAAATATGTCGAACTTTGTGCCTGAAATAGTGTTTTTTGCGTGGAGTTCTTCTTCATAACTTTAATATGAAGAAAACTACTGCCGAAAGTCATCGTATTTTGGTGGAAGTTTATGGTGAACATGCGCTAGCTGAGCGAACGGGTCAAAAGTGGTTTGCACGATTTAAAAGTGGTTTGCACGATTTAAAAGTGGCAATTTTGATTTCGAAGACGATGAACGTCCTGGGCAGCCAAAAAAGTTTGAAGATGAAGAATTGGAAGCATTACTCTATGAAGATTGTTGCCAAACACAAGAAGAGCCCGCAGAATCTTTGGGTATCACTCAGGCAGCCATTTCAAAACGTTTAAAAACAGCTGGATATATTCAAAAGCAAGGAAATTGGGTTCCACATGAACTCAAGCCGAGAGACGTCGAAAGGCGGTTTTGCATGTCCAAAATGCTGCTGGAACGCCACAAAAGGAAGTCATTTTTGCATCGGATTGTTACTGGTGATGAAAAATGGATCCATTAAGACAACCCCAAGCGCAAAAAATCATATGTGAAACCCGGCCAACCAGCCAAATCAACGGCAAAGCCGAATATCCATGGCGCGAAGGTAATGCTCTGTATTTGGTGGGATCAGATGGGTGTGCTGTATTATGCGCTGCTAAAACTGGGTAAAACCATCAATGGACAACTCTACCGAACACAATTAATCTGTTTGAAAAGAGCAGTAGCCGAAAAACGCCCGGAATATGCGACCAAACACGAGGCAATAATTTTCCATCATTACAACGCTTGGCCCCACGTTGCTATTCCGGTTAAGATCTATTTGGAAAACAGTGGACCTAACCCCTTCTGACTTCCATTTGTTTCGGTCGATGCAGAACACCCTCACTGAAATACGGTTCACATCAGAGCAGAATATCAAAAATTGGTTTGATTCATTTCTGGCTGCCAAGCCGGCGCAGTTATTTTGGGATGGGATCCACAAATTGCCAGAAAGATGGGAAAAAGTCATAGCTTCAGATGGGCAATACTTTGAATAATACAATTGTACATGTTTTTCTTAAATAAACGTTCAAATTTTAGAAAAAAAAACCGCAGTTAGTTAGTTATATACCCAATATCTTTATTGTAAATTTTGTATACGAATGAGTTTTTTAAAACGAATTGTAGATAGATCGCCCTTGACAACAAGAAAACAATAACTAATCACTGGAAAATCTATTAATTATATCTTACACAATTAACCATTATTCGCGATAAACTTTTAATTTAATAAGTGACCACTTATCTAATCGGAAACTACCATCTCTCAAAAGTATTCATGGAATTCCTGCAATATCAGTAAAATACTTGCTATGCCATTGTTATAAATAATGAGAATGGTATACTATGAGTACAAAAGACGACGATAACCATCATCTAATAATGCAAATTACATTCAAGCTCACTACACAGATAGCTACATACCTACAGTGGCATAATTATTACAGTGGCTGTAATTATTTTATGATAACATATATTCAACGTCCATGACTTTCAATTATATGACATGGTATACTCGTATTTATAATAAATGAACAACCTTACTGTGCATAAATTTGTACATTCTCTGAAGTACACAAATAACTCGTACTTGCATATGCTGATAGAATTTACCATATTCAATTCATTTTCATTCAATTGTTACGTCTACTCGTGATTTTACATGAACATAAAAAATAATTCTGAATAATTGAAGAAAACAAATTCATAAATTGCTACACGAAAACATTAAGTGTTTATCAACTCAATTTGATGAGAATCACAAAGAAGGAACTTTTGCAGCGAAGTGAGAAAATTGGATAATTGACTTGATTGACTCAATTATTGTAGCTTGCCAGATTTGTTGGCAAATTAACTATAAACAGAGTCATGACTGTGTTGAGAATTAATTTTTTATGGATTTTTTCTACAGGATGGTCAAATAATAGGGTGATCCTATGAACAGAAATGGTAATAAGTACAATAATGTTATTTTCTTACTTCTTTGCTGAATTGCAATATTTTGGCAGAAAATTTGTACGTTTTTGTGGGATTGGGAAAAAGTATCGCAAAAACCAATCCACCCAGTGTAGTTAGAAAACGTGACAGCAGTCTGCGTTGATGGTTGGACTTGTGAATACAAAATATCCACATTTTCACTGCTATTATCGTCTCATATTATGTTCTGTAAGGACTTTGGTAGGAGATTTTATTTATTTTCTTCTTTTTTTCGACAAATGTATGTGGGTCATATGTATGTACGGACTGTGACTGCTTCTATAAAAGTACCGGGTGGTACACATCGCAGAAAGCAAATGATGATATTTTTTTTTTTTTTACGGTGAATATATGTTACGAAACAAATACTCACAGTTCGTCTGACTTCCCTAACATCATAGCTAAATACCTGGTTGCGTGCGAGTACCCGTATACGCGTACAACACAATCTACTACAGTCAGTGCTCGATGTTTTTGTACTACAATATTTTATTTTACTTTGCCTACATGAACTTGTTCATATGCGGACACAGAATGGTGCGTCATGTTTGTATTTATAAGGTTTTTGCTCTTGACTATAGTAATAATATACTTTACTCGTATATTTATTGTATGTGACGTATACAGGGAAAAATCCGAGACTTGGTGTCTCTGTGAATGCAAAATATCCCCTATTTCCTGTACACACGAGACATGTTTATATTTTTTCCAATTCAATACGAATACAATGGCAATAAGAAAATATAGTGTTGAAATTTGGAATAGGTTACCATGATCCAGCTGTAGGCTACAATCTATGATAAATTAACTAAAGAGGAAGTTGTTTAGTATCTAATTACGTGAGCTGGGGCATTTTCATAATTACTAGGCGCTTGTGGTTTTTATTTATTACTCTTGTATCTTGAAGTTTGAAGAAAAGTCCTTCCTACCTACCCTATAGTAATATACTCCAATTACATGGCAATTAAAAAAAATAAATAAATCTTTTTATGGAGAATATTTAATCAAGATACGAATAGGAATATTTCATTTAATTTCAGAGCTTCCCCTTCTTGTGTAATGACACTATGTATGCGCTTTAAATACAATATACTATGTAGGTACAAGTTAAATAAATGTATCTGATAAATATATGCGAAATATACCTTATGTTATGTGGAAAATTGTTGTTTTACAATATAAAAATTTACAAAATAATAGAACAAGACAAGCACAATATAAATAATAAATATTGTAGATACTTTAAGACGGTTAGATGTGTCGTCTTGTATATTGTTTAATCGAAAAAAAAGTACTTTTGTATGTGCATTAAGGCATAGGGCGACATAAGAATCAGAAAGCAAACATTTCATAGATACCAGCGACTGTTAAGATATATGGTTGGCAATGAATACACCGATTAGGAACGAAATAATATGTATAACGAAAAACAAATGCATATGATTATTATTCCTATAAAAGTAAGAGAATGTACATATGTATACGAATATATTATATTTCCATTCATAGTTTTACTCATATACACTAGACTAAACAGTTTTTAGTCTCTCTCAGAAATTATGTTGTGTTAGAAGCTCATATGTACGGATATGTTAAGACCAAAGTAAACTACACATGTTATGTATCTTGTTGGATTCGTATTTAAAATCGAAATCGAATAAGATTCGTATTTGTGGAAGAGGCCGATGTGTTTAGTTACTCGTAATAGCTGGTTGTGTGGGCTCTAGACCACGAGTGTTGTATTCATATTAAATACCACAGGTATGCGTTAGGTATGCACTGTACTTTTTCAGATTAATATACAATCTATATGATTGTATTTCTACAAGAAACCGTAAGATATAAAAGAGATATTCCGGAACCTACAACTTTTTGGTGGTTAAAATTCTGAAAACTTATTCAATTTTTCTTTAGTAAAAGTATTTTTGAAAAGATTGTTGAAAAAGGGTGCAATTGAGAAGGTTGGAAAAATGTCAGATGATTTGATTTGATTAAGCTGAACGGTAAATTTTCGAGCTGAGAAAGTTAAGTACATTCCCGGTTTTATGAAATTTTACATTTGAATTCTGGCCCTAGCAAGAGTATTTTATTTTTTAACCGGCAAACCAAATAGATTACATAAGTTTGCTTCGTCTGTGACTTAGTTCTTTTGGCTATGATTCCGGTTCCATCAACATGAACTTTTATGATCAATTTGAAGGAATTCCTGGATGTAAGAAGAGAGACTTGAGTGACAATTGATCGGTAAACTGCTGAGTATCCTATAATTTGTATTGGGCCAATAGCGTAACAACCAAGTTTGTAACGAAGTGCTTGCTTTACCTTTCAGAGGTGGTCACAAATAACTGAATGAATTAACCCTAACTCATGTAGGCTAAAATAGCAAGAGCATGAGCGGATAATTGAATTATACAGGCCAATTCTGTCGTAGGGCTTAGGACCCTATACGGAAGAGACTAAAAAATGTGACGACTCAACTAATGGCTTCGGAAAAAATTAATACTACCTTCGGATTCTGTACGTGGTATGTTCGGATCCCGAACAATTAGCAGAGGTCCTCGAATACTATCTGGCAGATATCACCGCCATCAAGGAAATACAATAGTGTGGGCCGGACATAAGGAGGATGAAAAACTGTGATATACTCGTATACTATTGTGGTTGCTATAGATTTAGGCAGATTTAGGCCAGAAGCCTTAAGTTTCCGACACATGGGCGACCGTGTTATGAAAATTCGCATCAGGGCTAAATTCGCTAACATAAGCCTAATATACGCCCATACCCCTACGGAACCAAGAGACGACGCTACCTGAACACTGTCCGAGGTATGATGTAAAAATCTTACTAGGCGAGTTAAACGCCAGATTAGGAAAGGGCGATATCTTTGGCAAAACAGTTGGTAAGCACAGTCTAGATGACACCACACCTGGAAACGGACTTTGGCTTAATATATACTACAGCAAACACACGGTTTTCTCACCTTAATGTACACAATAAGACATGGAGGTCTCCGAATCATGAAATACTTAACACATGGGCGTCTCAAAGTTCCGAGCAAACAACATTAACTCGGATTACCACCTTCTTGCAGCCAGGATGTGAATATGGATTTCCTAAACGCCTTATTAAAGAAAAACTACTCTGAGAAGATACAACGTAGAAGAGCTGTAATCGCAAGAAAGCACCAGAATTTTCCCCAACTGTGTATTTCTAAATCACTCAACTACTTCTATAGCGCCAGCATTGAGTACTGTAGACCAGTAGCAAGGCTACCAACGTGCCATCAGAGACACACCAGCTGACGTCCTGGGTTTAACGCCACTACCACCAAGAAATCCCTGGTTTGACGAAGAATGTCGGCAAGCACATGCAGCTAAACAAGGTGCATACAAAGTGTTGCTGCAATTATGAAAGAGAGCCACTCGTGAGTTCTACGAGCAGAAGATATGGAAAGACCATCGCCTTCTCCAGAACAAAAAAAAGAGGACTAGAAGCGCGCGATCGAAAATATTTAGAGCTTGTACTCCAGGCATAACATACGGAAGTTTTACCAACAGCTAAAAAACGTATCAAGACCCACACAGAAGTTTGTAGAGATAAAGAGGGAAACCTTACATCATAGTAGATTCACACTTGGTGCTAAGAATAGGGAAACACTTTTTGTTCAGACTGTATAATAGCGAAGTTGTTGGGCTTCCCAGAATTATGCAGAATAAAATCTTGACGACGATACCTAAAACTTCCATCTACATTACTAGAACAAATTAAATTGCAGTATCTAAGCTAAAATCCACCAAACCAGCTGGACCTAACGGCTTACTGGTCGAGATATTCAAAGCGGCTGGAAAAAACTTTGTGGAGAGCATACACCAACTCATTTCCCAAATCTGGTCAGAAGAGTGTGTGCCTGGTTAATGGATTTTTAGTATCGTTTGCCCTATACGAGGGAGACCCCTCAACTGCCCCAACTATAGAGGTATAAGTTTCTCAACATCGTATTGCGTGAACATCTGAAATCTTTCGTAAACAACCTGACTGGCCTTTATCAGTACAGTTTCAGACCAGGAAAGTGCACAATCGACCAAATCTTCACACTTTCACACATCGACGGATCCTGGAAAAAACTCGAGATGTCCAAATCAATACCCACCATCTTGAGAAGATTGGGAACACTCGCTGCGTTCGGTAACGATTTAACCGATTTTACTTGAACTCACAAGTGAAAAATAGAAGCATAGACTTTCAAAAATGTGTGCAACTACATGCGCACGCCGAGAATATAGACATCATTGGGAGATGATGATGATGCGTTCGCCGATATTGAAACGGAAGCTGCCAAGATCAACAATAAAACTTCGAGCTTTCTTAGGGTATCGAGTGGAGTTCCGCAAGGATCAATACTTTTCAAATCTTTTCTATGTACATCAACGACTTGTCACAAATTGTCATACGGTGTCTGATCAACATGTATGCCGATGATGTCTAATTGGCTTTGAGTAGAAATACCAATGTCTTAGATCAAGTTCAAGTTCAAGTTCTCTCTATGTTTGAATCTGGCAAAATCGAAAGCTCTCGTGATTCATAGGAAAACACAGAACCTATCTACCTTTCCACCGATAAAATTTGGTGAAGAAATCGTCCCCTTTGTTTACACTGTAAGAAATCTCGGACTTATTTTTAACGACTCCCTAACATGGACTGACCATATAAACTCTGCTGTTGGCAAGGTTTACGGAGGGCTTCATATGCTTTGGTCGACTCAGATGTTTACAGCTATAAGAACTATGCTGGTGAAAATGCCAGTCAAAACTGCCAATTTCGCTGTATGGGTGTGAGGTCTATGGCAAAGTTGACTCAATTTCTAAAAGGAAGCTTAATGTTGTATACAACAATATTGCTCGGTATATGTATGGCCTCCGAAATTATGAACACGTGTCAGTTTACTCAAAGTGTATTGTTGGCTGCTCGTTCGATAACCTCCTAGTGCTTCGATCCTTATTTTGCCTGCATGACATCATACAGACACATCAACCTGAGTATCACTATACCAGATTAGTTTTTCCTCGATCGCAAAAGACTCTGACCTTAATGTAAACTTCACATTCTTGCCTGACATCGGAGCGGCAATTCTTCGTTCATGCCACTCGCCTATGGAACTCCCTGCTCCGTGAACTAAGAGGAGTCAGAAACACAAACAGATTTTGAGGTACTTGGCCGGTGAGTATAATTAATTAGCATATTCAATTTAAATTGTTGGTATTTATTTATTATTTGTTTTGTTTCGATTAAGTTCTTAATTAATGATCTTTTTTTAAATTCACATGTTTGTTATCTGAATCTTGTTTTCTTTTCTTATTTTTTGTTTTTTTTTTATGTTTTTTATTCAAATATTCCTTGTTGTTCAACCAATTTCGTTTGTTATTCTTATCTTTATTTTATTATGTTCAATTTGTAAACTTAATTTTAAGGCTTTCACTATTTTTAAGATTTATCTTACTGTGATAATCTATTTCATATTCAATAAATACAAATACAAAAACAAATCCGAGGGGGCTTAATCTGGCGAATAGGGTGCTTGAGGTAGCAGTTCAAACTTTAATTCATTAATTTTGGCCATTGCATTCACAACACTGTTTTTGCTCGAGTGTGGGCAAACGCGGCACCCATCTTGCACACAGCTTTCTCATGTCCAAATTTTCAAATAATATGCGATGTACCGCACTTTTTGAAATGCCTACAATGTCTGCTAGCTCGCGCACTTTCAGTCGACGATCATTCAGTACCGCTTTGTGGACTTTCTCTACCATTTCTGCAGTCGTAACCTCATTTGGTCGACCACTGCTCGTCTTGGCAGCAATTAACCCCAGACTGGGTTGAGGCCTTTCAAATAAAAGTGTTGTATCACATAACGAAGACCAATTTTCAATTCACTGACAACGTTCACTATTGATGGCTGCCAAACAAATACTAAACAACGTAGCGCTTTTAAACTTGAAACATATGCTTTATAGACTGCGTACTTTCCAATACAGTGATATTTTCAAACAACTACCCCCATGTTTTGGTCAGGCCGGGTACTTCTGGGACCGCCATCGTATTGGGTTTTGACTTGACAACTTTGAATTTAATTTGTGAACGCACTCTTTCACTAATCATCAAACTGTCACTGTCAATTTATTCAGTAAAATCAACATTTTCATCAACGAGCAACGTCTGCAAATTATTTTCTACAGATATTCGGAGTCGGTGACTGCGACTTTAAGAGCTTTAACTCCAATTTTCGGTCCTAATTCTCACGCTAGTAGACAGGCAATAGCAAGTTTAGTGCAAAAATTTGAGTATACATATTCGTTGTGTGATGTTGCCGTGTCAATGAGACAACGGGTTGGTCGAAGTGTCGAAAATATCGCTGCCGTTCAGACGTCCGTAGCAAACGATCCAAATCAGTCAATTCCACGGCGTTCTCAAAATTTGGGCATCGCTCAGACCACATTATGGCGTATCTTGCGTAAGGATCTTGGTTAATCTGACTCAAGAATTGAAGACGATGGACCATTTGAAGCGACGTACGTTCTCCGATTGGGTTCTGGAGAAGATACGCCAAGAAGATGAATTTCATCGCAAAATCATCTTCAGTGACGAAGCTCATTTTTGGCTCAATGGGTTCGTCAATAAGCAAAATATGCGTTATTGGTCGGGTAAAAACCCACATGTGCTTCATGAATCACCACTTCATCCACAAAAAATAACTGTTTGGTGCGGTTTGCATGCCGGCGGCGTTATTGGGCCATATTTTTTCGTCGACGATTTAGATCGTCACGTTACTGTGAATGGTCAGCATTATCGCGCCATGATCACCGATTATTTTTGGGCCGAATTAAAAGATATGGACTTGGACGACATGTGGTTTCAACAGAATGGTGCCACAAGCCACACAGCACACGCTACAATCGATTTATTGAAGAGTAAGTATGGTGAGCGTGTTATCTCAAGACAGTCAATTGGGCGCCTCGTTCGCGCGATTTAACGGCGCTTGACTATTTTCTGTGGGGCTACGTTAAGTCATTGATTTATGCTAACACGCCAACGACGTTGGAAGAGCTCAGAGCCAACATTGAACGCGAAATAGCGGCCGTTTTGGCCTGAGTCGTTGAAAATTGGGTCCAACGAATCGACCGCTCCAAACGTGCCCGCGTTGGTCATATGAACGAAGTCGAGTTCCATTCATAAATGTTTTGATTTTACTTCAAGCCAATAATAAAGTTTTTGAAATATCTCAAATGGCTTGCCTTTTATTTAAAAAAAAAAAAAAAAAAAAACACAGTTGTCAAGTCGTTATTAGAAAACCCTATATATGTCTATAACTCGAAATATAAACCAATTACAAATCTCATGGATTCTGAGTTTCCTACATACCACAAGAGTATCAACACCTGTTTCTCTATCAAGGTAGAACTTCTACCAGGTCTATATTTTTGTACCTCAGTATTTCCGTACTCGTATTTCACCAAATAAGGTTTCAAAAACGTCCGGATTGATGCAGAAATGTTGCTTAAACGTTTTATTCGAAAATCCTTTAACAACTTCTTTAGCATAGTTCCTATTTTACGATTATACTATTTTCGCAAAACTATTAGTTTCATTATCTTCGTTGTCTCTTTTGTCGAAAAACAAACTAAATGCCTTTTGTACAATAGCAGGATTTTGTCCCAGTTATTCCCAGAATTAAGTGCTTAACAAAAGTGATGTGTCCCATCACGACGACAGTAAGCAGTCCACAGTCTCTCTTACTCAGGAACGGCAGAAAAGTGGCTGACCTCTTAGAGACAACGGCACGCATTCGTTTGGTCTACTAGTAACCTAGGGGGTCATCCTATCTGCAGTTATTTTCGTATAAAAGCCAACAGTCAGTGGAGGAACTAATCAAAGGCACAGGTAGTCCTAAACAGTTCCTGAAAAAATCTTCTCTTAAGCTTGTCTGGCGAATTCATTAGGGATCTTATTTTCCGTGATCCCATTGTGACCTGCGGACCAAGCTGGACTTAATAAATTTATCCGTTCGACTGAAATCAGAGAATTTTTTATTCTCAAACTATTTTGGAAGTTGTGAGAGGATTCAGCATGGTTTTTACCGCAGTTAGGCTTTCACTATAGAGTCAGATACTTCACTCCTTCCACCTATTCATTGACATTAGGATTGCGTATATCTCTGCTTGAAAGATAAACGCAAGTTTTCCTAACGAAGAGTAATATATAGTATTGTTGTGTTCCAGAAAAACATCACCGCCACATCCTAAATTGGTTTAAGATCCATCTAAAAAGACACATTTTCATTTCTTTCCTGACCCAGATTCTGGCCATAATCATTCCTGTCGATATTTCTTGAGTTGGTGTCATTTCACGGGTTTGACGGGTAGGCCATCAACTCTAGCAACTTTGTTAGATTTAAGTTTTAAAATGTTTTTTTTTTTTTTTTTTTTTGTTTTTTTTTTTTCTTATTCACCAAACGTTTTTTATAAGAGGCTAGCGCTTCCTCGTAAGTCTACACATAAAAGAAATCAGCTGGTTGTCAGAAATTTTGATCCAAAGAGTAAGAGCAAGAGAGGCTCATGTTACAAACGAGGTGATCCAAAATTGAGTGACCTGTATAATGGTCCTACAAACAGCGCAATAGTAATATTAATTTGTGGGAGAAATATGCAACATTAGATGCAATTTTTGCAAAAGTTAATACAAGAAGAAGGAGATGATTATTTTTACTATGTCCATTTTTAGTTATCATCATTTGGATTGGATGGTTTGTTCTGCCAGTGACAATTGTACAATCTTCTTGGCTTTCAAAATCCCCAATATCTGCTTCTATAGGGTGTTCTAATAACGACTTGACAACTTTTTTTTTTTTTAAATAGAAGGCAAGCCATTTGAGATATTTCAAAAACTTTATTATTGGCTTGAAGTACAATCAAAACATTTATAAATGGAATTCGACTTTGTTCATATGGCCACCGCGGGCACGTCTGCAGCAGTTGATTCGTTGGTTGATTTTCAACGACTCGGCCACACATCGGCCGAAACGGCCGCTATTTCGCGTTCAATGTTGGCTCTGAGCTCTTCCAACGTCGTCGGCGCGTTGGCATAAACCAATGACTTAACGAAGCCACACAGAAAATAGTCAAGCGGCGTTAAATTTCAAGAACGAGGCGGCCAATCGACTGGGCCATGTCTTGAGATAACACGCTCACCATACCTGTTGAAACCACATGTCGTCCAAGTCCATATCTTCCAATTCGGGCCAAAAATAATCGGTGATCATGCCACGATCGTCGACGAAAAAATATGGACCAATAACGCCGCCGGCATGCAAACCGCACCAAACACTTATTTTTTTGTGGATGAAGTGGTGATTCATGAAGCTCATGTGGGTTTTCACCCGACCAATAACGCATATTTTGCTTATTGACGAACCCATTGAGCTAAAAACGATCTTCGTCACTGAAGATGATTTTGCGATGAAATTCATCTTCTTGGCGCATCTTCTCCAGAACCCAATCGGAGAACGTAGCTCGTTAGTGTACATTACCATAATGAAAATGTTGAATTTACTGAATAAATTGACAGAGACAGTTTGATGATTAGTGAAAGAGTGCGTTCACAAATTAAATTTAAAGTTGTCAAGTCCCTATTGGAAAAACCTATATTATGTCGTATTACTTTCTTTCTTTGTCTATGCAGGGCGTAGTTCAGGTTTTATGCCCTTGTTCTGTACATTTCTTATTTTGCTGAATCTATTGTACTTTGGATCACTAGTAATGGCGGTCAAGAAAAACCCATCATACATATACCCGTAGTATCAAAGTCACGAACTCTGATGGTTTTATCGTATAGCGTTATATAGCGTTTTTACTAGTTTTCATTACTTAATGGTGGTGGCATCGGCATTGGATCGGCAAAGGCTTTAACTAGCTCTTATGTTTGCTGCCGTTTAGCGCCAAGTTCGTTAAAAGCATTTTCTTGTTTTTGCAATATTGTGTGCCCTGGCTACAACAGAGGTTTCGTTATGGTAATCTAATCGAGAAAAAATCATCACATCAGAGGCAGCGTGTCTGTTGGGTTTATGGCACTGCTGCCGCTGGTGCTTATTACTTGATGCTGATGCGAATTGCATGGATGTATGAGCCCTCCTCCCCCACCACATCCCTCAACAGAAAGGGCTACGCTCAATCTGGGATCAGATCCAGAAACTGGATATTTCGGAGACAATATCCGAAGGTATATTTTTATTTCAGTAACCAGGCTAATGAACAAAAATTGCATCCATAATTTAGCTGCAATTTGCCGCTATGAATGAGTTCTTCTATAAGTACTGCTAACTATGGAGTTTCACTGCAGATAGAGGCGCCACCTTAGCCAAGTATAAACAATTTTTGTTTTATCGCTTATTAGTCCAACTATTCGAGTTGCATTTCTCATACGATGAAAGTGATTTAATGATACTCGATGAATTCTACACCTATGAATGTAAAAATAGTAAAAAAATGTATCCAAAGCGTTAATGGGATTTTTTTTTTTTTTTTTACTGTCATACTGTCACTGTCTTTCCTTTTCATTTAACATTGAATTATTTTTATGGGACTTTTCGCTACTTGATTGTATGTTGCTGTTCATAATCGTTCTCATAAATATCTTGCAGCATTGGCTTGATTCATGAGAGCCGAGTTTCATCGAACGTTACACATGCATATACTCGTTCTTTTTTTAATAGACTTTATGAATCCCACTTAATACCACGACCAAACACCTGTAGTGGTCATAATCAAATTTTTACTAGTGTACGAGCGAGCACTTGGGCGTACGGTATATTCAACAGTTTACAGTCTACAGTCTACACTCTTATCAAGCCCAGTATTTGCGCCGCGAATACTCGTACTCGTATTTTAACACAGAGCACAACTATTAATAAGAAAAAACCGAAAAAAAAAAAAAAAAAAAAAAAAAAAAAACTCAATATCAACACCAAGCTGGCCAGCAAAGTGGCATTACACATTTCTATACGATATATGCCGCACGCGTATTGTTATTATCCATAAACATCTGTAGCAATGATAATACCAATGCGATGACTAACATATGCAACACTGGGACTAGATAGATGTGGTGTTCCCCAACACCGAAAGTCTTGTTCTACATCTGTTATTCTGTTATACGACTACTGAAGTACTACTACTAGCTGCTGTCATAGCGACAGAAGTATGGGGCTACGTAAGCATACACCTAATGAACTAGCCATGTGACGTATGTGGTGAGCAACATTTGAAGTTGTTTATGTGTAATACGTCACACGTAAATGTAGGCGAGCTACGGAATACGCAAATAGAACACACAACAAAAAGAAAAGCATTCAAGGGGTGTGACCACGTACGTAGAATTTGCCACTATATTTTGCCGACACGGTTATGGATGTATTTTATTTTTGAAGGTTATAAGATACAAGTTAAACCGCAAAATATCCATAACCTTTTAGTGTGGGGAATGTTTTAGTTTTTTTTATTTTTATATTTTTTTCGTGCATTTGTATGGATTTTCTACAGCGTTTCGGTTTCGTAGTTTAGTGAATAGTTGCAGATACGGATACCCTACACTCTCTGCCCAGAGTGTCGTACGTACTCTTCCACACTGGGAAATAGCAGGAGAATACGGATACATTGTACAAGAACCGGGAAAATGGGTGAGTGTTGCTTTCAATACGTAGCATAGAAAGTCTTTGTATTAAATTGTATTGTATGAAGGAAGTGTGGGTTTGAGTTTATTGCGAAGAATATGTTTACTGTACATATGTAGGAAAATATAATACAAGTTTCATTTGTATTTTTATTTATGTGAGTTTTTGGAATAGGCCACCATAAACCTGAAGCAAGTCAAGCTTTTCGCAGGAGAAATTTGCACACTGTCGCCTTAAGCAGACACAGGAGGAATGAAAAGGAAATTTAATTGAGTCTCTATCACAGGGAACATATGTACCTTCCTGCATGAAAAAAACACTTTGTATTCTTTCAAGATTTGGAAAAAAAAAGTAATAATCAGTCATACCTACCTATTAAGCAAACGCTGACACTGATATCAGATTTAGGAATTCTTACCTCTTCCTAGGATCGGCTACTAAATAGTGTATTTAAGTATTTTTAGTATGGAGAAGGAGGTAGTAAAAGATTCAACCATGCGCTACAATTAGTGGAAACAAGTAGCCCGAAAAGCCTTGAAGAGCCTTAGTAGATATGTTTCCGGCTGACATTGCTGAAAGATATCATGTGGTGATAACATGCTACTTCCTGAAGACTTTTGAAAACGCCTCATGCAGCAAAACGCTGCAGAGGCTCGAACCAAAACAATCTTAGCAATCGCGGTGAATGAGATCTGCAAATAATCACGTTGGGCAACAATAGAATCTCTAAAATGTTAAACTAGAGCTGGTACTCAATGCTGAATAAAGAAACAGCAGAAGAACTCCCCAGTTGAAATCAACGATCTTCCTGCATTCATATTTAAAGACCTGGCTTTTACAACCAGCTATCAAAGCATTAAAGTATACATGATAGGGCAAGAATTGGAATTGCAGCTACAGCAGAACTCATAACCTCGAATGAGGCTGCTGATATCGATGTAGCCGATGCCTTATGTCCAAGGGGTGCCGTGGAGTCCCTGGCTCTTCTGGTCAAAGGTTACTCATAAGGGCTACTCTCTGGCAATGTACGAAATACGTTGTAGGGTGACTTTTAAAATTTCGCGGGCAAAGTACGAGTACATTTGATCAACAATATTTTTTTTTTCCTGTGTTGGTACACATGACCCGAATATACACCCTGTCTACTCGAACTGCAGCCAACTTCAGACTGCTATAATTTCCAAACTACTGTGTGCTCAAATTTTGACACATGACAGATAATTTTATTATTTACAAGCTCCTGCTTCTCAGTTGTGTTGAAAATTTTTTATCCGCGATGGAATTCGAACGTGATAGTGTGATTGCTTTATATTTGGCTGGAAAACCACAAGTAGCTATCGTTAGACCTCTCCAGCACCTTAACGTGAATAAATCATTTGTATCTCGAACCATAGCTCGTTACCGTGATACTGGCAGCGTTGCAAAACGCCATGGAGGTAGTCATAAAAAAACAGCAGTATCGGTAGAAATGGTTCGGAAAGTGAAGGCTCGAATTGAGAGAAATCCGCATTGAAGTGGAAAAAAAATGGTTCGTGAGCTCAACATATCGTTGGAACGGATGCAACACATCCTTGAGCTTGGGCTCAAGCCATTGAAGTTCCAAAAAACACACGATTTTACACCGCAACAGAAAAAAGTTAGAGACGAAAGAGCGGGGGAGTTGCTACACTTGCACGAAAGTGGTGAATTGCCGAATTTTTTGTTCCGATGAGTCGCCATTTGTTATAAAGCAATATGTCAACAAACAAAATGACCGAGTTTACTTGCCAGGAAGGTATTTCGAAAATTAACACCTTCGGATGGCCACCAGAAAGCAGGCAGCACCGGCGGTGATGGTTTGGGCTGCCATAACCGCCGATGGTCGCTCTCCGCTCGTATTTTTGAACCGTGGCGTCAAAATTAATGCGATCGTATACCGTGAAACTGTCTTAGAGACAGTATTGAAGCCTTGGGCAAACAATCATTTCGGTCGAAGGCCGGGGACATTTCAACAAGACTCGGCACCGTCTCACAAGTTTGGACCACCTCAAACAAGCACTTCGCTGCGAATGGGCCAAAATACCCGCAGAGCCACTTGCGTGCAGCATGCGATGCTTTCTTCGGCCGTTTAAAGGCCATTATTCGCGCCTAAGGTTTACATATTGAAAACTACCATACAATTTGAAAATTGATGTACTTTCCAACATTTTTTGCTTTGGCACAATAAAATTTATCAAAAAATAAAAAAATTATAGCATTTTAAAAAGTTGCAGTTCGAGTCAGTTATCCTGTATGTTTATAGTTTCAAGTATGCAGAATGAGTTTTTTAACTTGAGACATCCAAATTACTCGAAAAATACGTGATATCGCGAAAAAATTTTCATAAAAAAGTAACACGGTTCTGAAGGGGACATAAGATGGTGACCACGAATTTGACCTTGAGACTAAATAATTAAAATGTTGACAATGGCATACGGTGAGCCTAATCTAAATACAAAAAAATGTTTTCAAGTGGTACAAGGTGTTTCAAGATGGCCGAGAAGATGCCAATTACGAACCTCGCTCTGGACGCCTCAGCACATCAGCAAAAGATGATAACGTCGAAGCTGTGAAAAAAATTGTTTTGGAAAATTATCGAATTACTAAGAGAGAAGTGGCTAAGAATGATGGCATATCGGTCGGCTCGTGTTATGCATATTTTTCGGAAGTTTTGGTCATGAATGCTTCGAGCATTGCTCAGGAGCTCGTGATGATGAGCTGGTGAAGAATCATGGTTATATGGTTACGACATCGAAACCAAAGCCCAATTGTCCCAATAGAAGCACCCAGGGGAGTCAAGAGCGAAAAAAATATGCCAATTTCAAGTTCATCGTTGCTTGTGAGAAATTTTTTGGTCAAAAGACAAAACGACAATCATATTTCAGCCACTATACCATATTCACCGAATTTGGTCACTTGCGACCTTTTCCTGCTCCCAATACTGAAGAGACCTTTGAAAGGACGGAGATTTGCAATAATTGAGGAAATAAAAACGGCATCGCTGGAAGAGCCAAGGCTATAATAAGGTCATTCCATGAAGGATCGACCGACGTTCTGAACGACATCCCTCCGATTTGGCAAAACAAAGTTTTGCAGAATTCGATATAATTTGCGTCTAACGGAACTTCAAAAATTGGCCAAAGATCTGCTCATCAGAATTTAATAAAATATATGTACCTTGTTGAATTCAGTAAAAGGTGAACTTTTAAAGATTTGTTATAATTTTTATTTCCAAGGACGAAGGATATTCTAGAATATACTTTCGACATATATCCTTGAATAACTCAAATAATGGTGTTTTTTTTTTGTATATTATAGGGAGATTCGTCCTCTATTTCCATTTCAAATTTCAAGTTGGGATCTCTATGGGTTCGGCCAAAATAATGTTTTATAGGCGGCTAAATCAAAAAACTAAATATTTATGTGGATATGAGTGACATGAGTTACTTATTATAATTATTTTACTATTTGCTTCATACTATTACTCATTTTGTTTATAACTCAGACCGATTGTATTTTGTAACTTAGATTACACTCTGTGAGACAAGCGACTCGCCATGCAATGATGATACACGACGGAATAGGTTTTCAGCCAGCCAATAACCTAATAAGTTCAATAAAAAACCATCCAGTACAGATGAATCATAAACAACATTTAAAACAGATGAAGTGTCAACAAAAGCAACGTATCCCCATGGCCAATTGGAAGAAATTTGTGTTGCTCGTTGTTTGTGTTGAAACAGCGCCATCATTGCTAGAGGTTGAAGATCAAATTGAAGTTGATGAAATGTATTTCAATAAAGACATTGCATTCAATTTGACTAATGAATGCATACAGTATATTGGAGAAGATACATTGGGCAAGAGAAGACTTAGTGACTTAAAATATTGGGTCTATAACTTAGCTTAACTTGCTAACTTAACTTAACTTAACGTGCGGTTTGTTAAGAGATGGCGTAACTTGTATTATTCTATTGTTATTATTCCATTGGAACATGCGTTGGAAAGCTACTGTCATTGTACGTCATTTCAGTATATGTCATTCATTTGACGCGTAAACAACAATAACTTTTTTTCACTCAAATATGTCGAACTTTGTGCTTGAAAAAGAGTTTTTGCGGGGAGTTCTTCTGCATTACTTTAATATGAAGAAAACTGCTGCCGAAAGTCATCGTATTTTGGTGGAAGTTTATAGTAAACATGCGTTAGCAGAGCAAACGTGCCAAAAGTGGTTTGCACGATTTAAAAGTGGCGATTTTGACTTCGAAGACGATGAACGTCCTGGGCAGCCAAAAAAGTTTGAAGATGAAGAACTGGAAGCATTACTCTATGAAGATTGTTGCCGAACACAAGAAGAGCTCGCAGAATATTGGGTTGTGACTCAAGCAGCCATTTCAAAACGTTTAAAAGCAGCTGGATATATTCAAAAGCAAGGAAATTGGGTTCCACATGAACTCAAGCCGAGAGACGTCGAAAGGCGGTTTTGCATGTCCGAAATGCTGCTGGAACGTTACAAAAGGAAGTCATTTTTGCATCGGATTGTTACTGGTGATGAAAAATGGATCCATTACGACAACCCCAAGCGCAAAAAATCATATGTGAAACCCGGCCAACCACCCAAATCAACGGCAAAGCCGAATATCCATGGCGCGAAGGTAATGCTCTGTATTTGGTGGGATCAGATGGGTGTACTGTATTATGAGCTGCTAAAAACACAATTAATCCGTTTGAAGTGAGCAGTAGCCGAAAAGCAATCAGAATATGCGACCAGACACGAGGCAATAATTTTCCATCATGACAATTTCTAAAACAGTGAATAGGAAGTCTTACCCCACCCGACTTATAGCCCAGAGCTTGCCCCTTCTGACTACCATTTGTTTCGGTCGATGCAGAACGCCCTCACTGAATTACGGTTCACATCAGAGCAGAATATCAAAAATTGGCTTGATTCATTCTTGGCTGCCAAGCCGGCACAGTTCTTTTGGGATGGGGTCCAAAAATTGCCAGAAAGATAGGAAAAAGTCATAGCTTCAGATGAGCAATACTTTGAATAATACTATTGTACATGTTTTTCTTAAATAAACGTTCAAATTTTGAAGAAAAAAAACCGCGCGAATTAATATACACACTCAATATGTGCAGTCAAAATTGAAAAAGTCTATGTTGAAAATTGCAGAGAAAGTTTTCTCTGTTACTATTGATATTGATGAAGATAATTCCAGAGTGAATGAATATTTCGTAGGGAAAACAAAAGAAAATTTCCATAAAACTTTTGTTTTGTTGTCTTTACTTTCAAGAGAATGGAGCGCTGAAAAAATTTTAGAAGAGTTTTCAGGATCGACTTCAAGAAGATCAAAGCGTTCCATCAACTTATGAGAAAAGCTTAAATGCTAATATCAAGAAATTGGTAGAAAGTTTTTACTGTGAAGACGATATCAGCCGTTTAATGCCAGCAAAAACAAGACTACGTATCTATTAAGGTAACAAAAATTTATTTTTTCAGGTTCAAAAATAAGATGTTTTGCTTTTTTGTTAGCAATTTCAAAAAGCATATTCAAAAACGCCTGGTTCTAGCGTCTAAAGAAGTTCATAATAATTTTAGAATTGGATTTTCCAAATTCGCGTCGTTAAGACCAAAAAACTTCATTTTGGCTGAGGCATCTGGAACTCATTCCGTGTGTGTTTGCTTCATCCATAAAAATTTTAAGCTCATGTTTGAGGGTAGCAATATATCAAGGCTGATAGAAAACGAAAATAAGCATCTTAATGACAGCAGAGCCTGCATAGCTTTGGTAATTTGTAACCCTTCTGACATAAATTGTTACTTTTAGAGGAGAATCTTTGAAACTGCATTTGGTAATCACTTAATAGAAGACTTAACATACTATCAGTGGACCTACGCAGACCGATCAAAATTGGAAGTGTGAATTGAAAACTCTGAAGATTTCATTCAGAGCTTTTTGAAACGGCTTGGTGTTTTCATTGGTCATGTTTTTATAACTGATCAACAAAACAGGTACATAAAGGAAGTCAAAACTCTCTTAACGAAAACGGAACAGGCGACGATTCACCCTTTCGCAATATATTACCGGAACCAGATGGATGATATTAAAAAAGAAAGTTTTGTTGGAATCAGGGACTGCTTGAAGCATAACACTATCGCAGTACACTTATATCCGCGCCCTACAGTCGAGGTGGTGCAAGGCCTTATTTCAAATCCCTCTCCAGTTAGGGCGATCTTTTTCCAGTTGCTTCCTAGGTCGACTTAGCCAACTGAGCCATCCATCTTATCCGAGCTTTTCTAACGAAACTGGCATCGTTGTTCAGCCTGTACAGTTCACTGTTCCATACACCATTGATGCAAACCGGACAGATGGTCCGCTAATTGTTTGGTTGCATACGGTCTGTTTATGGTCCAAAAAGGCTCTAAAGATCGTTGTCCTTTAATCGTTTGCTAGGATCGTCGACAGTCACCCAATGAGAGTTTCTTCTCCTTAGATAAAAGTTATGAGTTGGATTAACTCCTCGGATAGTAACGAATCCTATAATATGTTGACAATCTGACAAACAAAACAAGTACGCTCTGCACATTAAATGTTAAACCGGCCACTTACAACCGAATAACTTGTGTTGGCTCTAGATTAATATAAAAATATATCACCTTCATTCAGGAAACCATCAGGAAGATGCTGACAAAAGAAGAATGACTCGTAGTGACTGTCCGTAATAGAACGGGTTCTGGGCCGGTTAGGTTCACAATTGACAAAATCCTTGCACTACGTCAGGTTTTAAGGAAAATTTAAAAGTAAAAATCATCAGAAATCAAACGAAGAGTTGCACTTTGATCGAAGAGGAAGGATCAGACTGTGGAAGACTCGTTGGAAGTCTTTGACTCTTTGGATTGGGTTTATTGACAAGGCGACCATATTGGTCAAAAATATGCATGTAGAGGCATTACGAATTTAATATTGTGCAATTTTTGCAACGTAATGGTTTCAGAATTCTTTAGACCAGCATTTGATTAACGTAAGTACTATGTTGGCCTTATTGATGGGTATACAAATTCTGTTACGGTGGAAGTATTAAGCAGATGTCGTGAGAAGACGCTAATGTGATTCTGGAAATTCTCATGTCATCGGGGATAGTAATTATTTTTAAATCCGCATTAACAAGTTTGAAAACTATATCATTTATAAATATGTACTTAGAATAAAGATCTCTTTTTTGAGGGACTTAAATGGGCTCAGATACGATGGTGGTCCCAGAAGTATCCGGCCTGACCATGAAAATATCACTGTACGGGAAAGTACGCAGTCCATAAAGCATATGTTTCAAGTTTGAAAGCGGCGCCACGTTGTTTAGTGAACGTTGTCAGTGAATTTGTGAAAATGGAGAAATTTGGTCATCGTTATGTGACACAATACTTTTATTTGAAAGGCCTCAGCCCAACCAATATAAAAGCTGAACTGGATTCTACTTTGGGTGAGTTCGCTCTTTCGCTTACAACAGTAAAATTTTGGGTTGCTAAGTTTAAACGAGGCCGTACGAGCTGCCAAGACGAGCATCGCAGTGGTCGACCAAATGAGGTGACGACTCCAAAAATGGTGAAGAAAATCTACAAAACGATACTTGATGATCGTCGGCTGAAAGTGCGCGAGCTAGCAGACATTGTAGGCATTTCAAAAAGTGCGATACATCGCATATTATTTGAAAGTTTGGACATGAGAAAGCTGTGTGCAAGATGGGTGCTGCGTTTGCCCACACTCGAGCAAAAACAGTGTTGTGAATGCAATGGCCAAAATTAATGAATTAAAGTTTGAACTGCTACCTCATGCACGCTTTTCGTAAGATTTAACCCCCTCGGATTATTTTCTGTTCCCAAACTTAAAAAAAAAAAAAAATTGGCTTAGTGGTCAAAGATTTTCCAACGATGAAGAAGTGAGGAGCAAGACAGTTCTTATTATAAAAAGGGTATCGAACTTTTTGAACATCGCTGGGTAAAGTGCATAGAGCTGAAATGTTGAAAAATAAATAAATTTTTTTCCAAAATTTAGATGAACCCTTTTCTGATCTCGGTGACAATTGCATCAACAACTCATCAGTTGAGTAAGTCAGCATGCTATAAGTGATATATCTGTTATCGGTTGTGGTAACCAATGAGGATATCATTTGATGGCTTTGAGTCGTTTGGCATCTATAGCATTTTCTAGTTATGATACAAAAAATTATAGTCCGTCTAATGGCAATCCTGAAGAGAATCTTCATTGCTAGCCTGGCACAAGCATGAATACCAGACCAATGTCGAACAATAAGTATAGCTTTCCAAGCCAAAAGCATCTAACCTATCAGGATGACTTCATGTAAAAGATTATGAAGAGAATGGTCTCACTTCATGTGCGTGAAAATGCTTTGCGAATGCATACTCTTTCTAAGATGTGACATGCCTTCCAGCACGAAATATCCTGCAAGTGTGCAGAATATCTAAAGGCGCAGTCGACAAGAAGGAGTTTCATTGATAATGAGGGTGTATTGACAGCGCAACTTTTGACGGCATGTGAAACTCGCCCAAACAACACTGCGTAGAATTTTACTTGTTATGCACATGATAATAAAATAAAATAAGACGGATCCTGACTGCTTCCAATATGTGATTGGATGCGAATAGACAGGAATTGCGCGCAGTACAGCGTCCTGTTTCCATTAATTTTCCAGTCAGTGCTCTTAAAGCTAAGGTTGTCTCTTGATGAGAAAGTGGAAACTGCAATATCTGACTCATCAGACTTCGAAGATGGACAGGCGCTCCTTAGCACGCCTGATTCTGGATAGATCTCATTGCCCTTGATATGTTATTCATGTCATGGGCTACACTCTCACAGCTATCTTTTGTTTAAAATAAGATCCACACTGCTAATTTGATGGCCTTTGACTCTGGTCGTATGTAAATGCCTTGAGGCTGACAAAATAATACGAAATCGACTTTTCGTTTGTTTAGGAACAGCTTCGGCTAGAACTTCAGCCATCCCAACAATGTAGTCGGCTCTTCAAGGATGGCACCAAATCCGATCTAGGATGCGGCACTGATGCCTTTTTGGAGGACGACAATGTGAGATTTAGGTCTTTGTTAAAAAAAAACTTGCGTCTGGCTTCCAAGCGGAGATACCATATATGCATATATGTAATCCTGATTGCAATGAACTATTGCGCGAAGAATCGGTGGAGAGGATGAAGTATTTGAGTCTGTAACTATAGCTAAATTGCAATTTAAAGTTTTGCTTAACCCTCATACCTTCCTGAAAGTACTGTGTATAAACATTTTAAGAGTACACAAATTAACGCGCGCTAATTATATAAAAAAAATTATACTTTTAAATTAGTTCAAGAATGCAATATTACTCAGATAATTCATGATGTTATGATAATCCAGGATGACGGCAAACCAAACGAATGCTTTTCTCTTATAAGTCAGTGACGTGAGAGAATGAATCCAGATGAATTGGTGGTAACGTTACTTATCTTCTTACGGTGGACTGAAAAATTCGAGTAATACCGATACACAGAGGGTACAAATATTTGTTCTTTGAGTTCTCTACTCCAATAGGAAAAAAAATTATTTTTTCTGTTGACAAACCATTGGAAGACTAATTTAACGTGGACGAAAATTAGCAGCAATTCCGTTTATTCAGCCAATTTTTCTTTATTTTGCTCTGACAAATATGTACATACATATGTATATTCAATGAATGAATGAATGAATCGACTCATTTTTAACATAAACCAATAAACATGTTAAATATCCATCTAACATATGAACATGTGTACGAACATATGTAAGTATGACGTATCTGAAGGTCATACACGATGGCAAACTCAGAAATCAAGCCAATCGCATGTAGAACATAATTTAATTGAACAACAAATAAACCGACGTCCCCTAAAAATACAACACAAAAAGTCTATACATCACACAGTCGACGTGCCACGGCACCTACTATTGCTCCATCAAATCCACAGTGAAGAAATCCAACTATAGGATACGAGTACATTTCAAACGTCTAACTGCTGAAAAAGAAAACCGTCCACAGTCATTTTGTGTTCCTATTATTTTCCCCTAACAAAAAGTCTACCTGCTGCACCTACTATACAAAAAACGACTCCCAGCAGAAAGAATATTTGAATTTATTGCTTAGCCAGTCAGTACACTATATTTCAAGTAAATATTCCCCTTCAAACACGGAAAAGATACTCACGCGCGCTTAACAACTAGGTCCCCTATTTGAGATACAAATATGTGCCAGAGTCATGGCAATGGAAATGGTAATCGTAATGGCAATGTCAGACGGCTGACTGCTTTCAGCGCGCGTCTCTATCTACATATGTACATGTGCATATTTTTTCAATAACATTCCGCCAGAGTTTCAACAGACTACAACTGTCTATAATTTATGATTGCCTGTTAGCCAGACTTTATTAACTTCCCCACATTTCTGGAGGAAATCCAAAAAATAAAATTTCTCTCTTACCACCAATAAAAGATACTCTCCATTCGCGCACTCTTTTGTTGGTTTATGAATTCTCCTTCTGATACCAGGTTTCCAAACACACCTTTCCCCATGCAAAAGATACTCACTCAGTCACTTGACTTGTATAGTTAAAATTTCAGTGGTAATAAAATTGTAGAGTTTAAAAAAGTTAAGGTCGTTTAAATCGAAAAGTTAGGCGTCATAACTGAAGTTCGGGTTCTAAAAGGTGTAAGCCTGTTTATGGCTCTGTGTCGCTGATACTTAAGTTTATAGTGTTGCGCAATTTCAAAGGCAACTTAAACAGCGATAAACATAAAAAAATAGCCGATAAAATAGCTGGCCAAAGATATGTAGGTAGCGTCCCTTCATGTTTCTTTCTTCTTTTCGGAAAGTATCTGAGTTCATTCTGCTTTTAGGTACACTCTTTTGCTTTGCTCTTTCTTCAATTGATGAATGTTTTGAGTCTGTCTGTAAGTGCAAGAAGTATTTTGTTTCGCCGTGATTCAAGCGCCAGCAACAAGTCAGAATAACAGGCGACCAGAAAAACGAACAAGCCTTGTGAATTCTGGCGCATTAAAGATACGAATATTGTACTTTTGTACTAAACAAACCGGCAACAGACGCTGGGACTGTTTGTGTATCTTTCTGTAGTGCTGCTTATCTACTAAGCAGTACAATAATGACGTTCATCCTTCTCTGATATTATGGTTGTTTGTAGAGACATGCCCAGTACAGTGTTTGTGTGAGTGTAGCCAACTAAGGTCAATAAATTTGATTCAATTTCATGATTACGATTTCATGGACGTCAAGGTAAGTGCATGTAAAGGTATAAATAATTATATACCTTTGTCTCTGCAAGGAAAACCTGTACATGCGGTGCATTTAAATTGTGCCGACAAAAAAAGGGTGTTTTATTGTAGAGCTATAGAACATTGTTAGAACACTTACGAAAGGAATTGTGTTTGTTCGTTTCGAAGAACACAACAACGGACGTACATACTCGAATGTGTACTCGTATGTCTTTCTTGAATGTTTTAAGGAAAGGCATACTGTAGCTCTAATTTTTGGGCCACTCTTCTAAGCACTTAGGGCTCTACTATTTCTCATCTAAATATTCCCCTTCAACCGAAAGCGATTTATCCACATATAGCAACGATTTTACATTGGCCACAAAAAGTAATCGGTGACCCTATTAACTGATCTATTTCGCGAAGTAGGGCTCCTCAGAGGTGGTACCAGAAGAATGTATTGTAAATAGCTAAATACGATAAACATGGCAAAGCAGTAAAACGCTAACAGAAATCTGCAAGGAAAGTGAGGGAAATCTCATAGTAAAACCACAGTCGATGCTGAAAATCTGGAAAAATATTTCTGCAGGCTATTAAATAGTGGTGACGATCAACATCTTATGGTCAGCCAGAACGAACCACTCTACTAGGACATAGACAAATGATCAAAATAAAACCAGGCAGTAATTTCCAAGCTTAGGTCTAACAAAGCCACAAGACCAGCGCATTTAACTGCCGATCTGTTTTAAACCGCAAGTAATTCAATACGGTGGTTGGGTGATTTAGAAAAAGCGTAGGCTCTAAAAGGTGTCAATCAGGCTATACCCAGTGTTGTAACTGTTTCTACACAACATGTCCATCCGGATTCGACTTGACGAATTTATAAGCGCGAGTGCTGATCAGCAGACAAAAATTTCCCAGATGGAATCAACGGTGAAGTAAAATCTCAGAATAAAGCTCGGGTCGGTGTAGATTTCTAAGACTAAGTCATGGTTTTGGAAAAGAGATGGTGACGTATAAGCCCTTAATGAACGAACAGCAGCGCTCGCATCCCAGAACGGGTTACTGATTTCGATCTAACTGAGCGCTCGCTTTATGGGTATCTATAACAAAATTGTCCCTCCAGGTTGAGGTTTGTACCGTAACTGCCGGCCATGGAAGGAAAGTTAAGTTACGAAGGAACAACAAGCCTCAGATACGGACGGTTCTGCTGTTGAAAGCTTCAGCAAACGAAACAGAGATAATGAAGTTCAGATCTTCAGTCGAAAAAACGGAGTGAACAGCAGATGTTATCACCATCCAAGAAATGCAATCAGACAAGAAGAGAATGAAAAACTGAGTCTTCTACTTCAGCGATTGTTATCGACGTTAGAGGCAGACTTAGGCGGGAAGTCTTGAGGTTGGTTACAATCTGTATTATGGCTACATTCCCCAATATTGGCCTTATATGGACTCACGCCCCCACAGAGGAAAAATACAACGAAACCAAAGATAGCTTCTACGAGCTCTTGGAAAAGATTTGCGAGCAGTGCCCTTGCTAAGACATTCAAGTTGTCTTCGGTGACTTAAATGCAAAGCTAGGAAGAAAGCGCATCTTTGGCAATACTGTTGGAAACCATAGCCTGCACCACACCATCTCATCTTCATCAAAGGTACATAAGTACAAGTCCTCATAAATCGGTTTGATGGCTTCAGCAACATCATTTTGAAGTGGAGTTTAACTGTGTTTGAATGAGTTTAGCGATTTTGTAGCTGCAGCCTTTTGCCATTTACACCACGAATCATCTACACTTGGACATTTATCATGCTGTGGTTTTTCATCGGTCGAACAGTAGTAAAAATAAGTTGACCATATGGCATCCTTCATTTTCTTCACAGAATCGTGAAGAGATCTACTAAAACAGCACACATTTTACGGAAATTTAAAAAAATTCGGGCAAGAATTGTCTGAATTATTCAAGAAAAAGCAACAATTTTAGAACCTCCAATGCAGTACTTACTACGAGTTCGTTAATACGAGGACTGTTTGATAAGTACCCCGATGGTTAGTTCTGTTTTGACATCCATTTCTAAACATTCTAAACATCGTATTCTTGTTTTAGAGTGGCAAATCCT
The DNA here is from genome assembly GCA_907269105.1 of Volucella inanis. NCBI lineage: Eukaryota > Metazoa > Arthropoda > Insecta > Diptera > Syrphidae > Volucella > Volucella inanis. The sequence continues at coordinate 202,693,714 of OU026153.1, read as the reverse complement.
GCGAGGAAATCAAGCCCATTTTCTATGTTATGTTGTGGTTTATATGGGACCCATTCACCTTGCCATACAACCGTTTACCATTAATTCGCAAGTCGATTTTTGATGAACTGCGCCCAAGTGGCCCAAAAACGTTTACCACAGAGGAAACCGTGGACAAAATGTATTATCTCATATTGGCGGGCCACCGAATGAAAATTTGCGAGTTGGCTGAGATAACAGGCATCTCAACTGAACGCGTTACCCATAATCTGAACGAAATTTTGGGCCTGAGAAAGCTGTCCGCGCGATAGCTGCCCCGTTTGCTCACACCGGAGAGCAAGCGCAAACGTGAGACCACTTCAAGTACGTGCTTGGCCCTGTTTAATCGAAATCCGGAGTAGTTTCTGCATCGTTTCGTGACCATGTCTATGAGACATGGATTCATTGGTATATACCTGAGACCAGAGAACAATCGAAACAATGAGTTTTACCCGATGAACGTGCTCCAAAGAAGGCGAAGATTATGCCTTCCGTCGGAAAGGTAATAGCCACCGTTTTTTTGGGACGCTCAGGAAAAACAATCACTGGAGCCTACTACGTCGATTTAATGAGCCAATTCAACTTCGATTGGAAAAAAAAGACCACAGAAGAGCACCCGTGGAGGAGTATTTTGCAGACTAACAAAAGTCGTACTATACAGAGGAATTAAAAAAGTTGCAATAAATTGTCAAAACCTAAAAAAGTTGCGTTGTCAGTTTTAATCCGGGTATTCATAGAACAGCCCTCGTACATGAAGTAACAGATTTGAAACTTTTGGTTAAAGTCCTGTAGATTTTTTCTAATTCACTTCACAGTTATATATTCAAGTCTTTCTTGCTCGGTGGAAAAAGGAATTAAGCTTAACTGACTTAACTGACTTAATCGTTAAGGCTTAACCCGCTTTTTGACCATTTTCGGATTAACTTGTACTAAGTTCTAATAGGATATAAAATATCAAAAACCGTTGGGGAATAATACATGTTCTCTTAATCAGGAAGTTCTTGATGTGACCCATCGGTCGCACCCATTTCGGGTAGTTTACCATCCAAAACTTTGATCTGTAATTTGGTAAAAATATGCAAATCTTTTCATAAGACTATGCCATGTGATGACTTGAATTAAAACTGGAAAATCAGCTGATTTTTGACGTTTCTTTGTCTGGTTGCCTTAAAATCCAATATATCTCTCACGAAATGTCACCCAGCTTTGAAGTCAATTCTCGGGTTCTCGACCAATCAGAATCCTTTCACTAACTCTTCTCTAGAATTCTGAACGCGCTCATTCTCATTCTTCGAGTTTTGACAGTTGTTACATACATGCTCGTATTTAGTCCAAAAAGTACGCAAACAAACCTAATAAAACTTATGGCGTTTTCCATTGGCCGAAAGAAGCATTCTTTTTGCACTCCCAAGAGAAGAAATGGTCTGTTCTGTAACACATTTTCTCTTCTGGGTTTTATGTCAGAATGTACTATTCCATATAAATATACTGTTTTTGACTTTAAAGCCAGAAAAACGTTTTAGTGTCAGATTTGAGTCCAAATTCCCAACTTTCGGAGAGAAATCAATTTTAAACGCCATTAACTCGCCGTGTGGATGACAGTTAATGACAGTTAGTCATGCACTTTACTTTATGTTTAACAAACAAACATTTAACTGTCAACACGTATCAGGCGTTCATGTTTGACAAGTTTCATCCGAATTTTTTTATTATTCCCTTGTTTTCGTTTTTGCTTTTGTTTTCGTTTCTATTTGCCGCCATCCAGATAGAAAGATAAGCTCTGTCGGTAAATAACTTTACCCGTTATTCTGACTCATAATGTATACTCTGCACTTTCGAATATATGTTTATAAAGATGTCAACATTATATGTATGAGTAGATATGTATGCCCATTGGCTACTGGGTGAAGTGTAGACTCTCTCACAAAAAATATGAATTCCCGCCAAATTAGAGCACTCATTGGAATTTGTCTATAGCTTTGGCTGAAGGCAATAAGTGTTGCTTGCTACACAGCCTGCAGTGCTGGTACTTTTAGGTGTAAATCATACATTCTCAAATAAAATTAAAAAAAAAATAATAATAAATAAATTATTGCAAAAGTCCCTTACTACTTTTGGAATGACGAGTCAGACAGTCCGACTAACGTACTGTTTTGCCGGTGTGTATGTATGGTATTCCGTTTTGATTTTAGAAAAGAAAAAAAGGCTGTTCCACATATGGGAATTCACCCTCTGGGGAATTCCACCGTATACTTTTTAAAAGGACTAGTTTTGTGTGTTGACAGTGCTTGGCCCATTCCTTAAAAAGTACCAAACACTCAGGGGAGCCACATCCTCCGTAACAAGAAGTTCTTTAACTTTGCTTACGAATTTATGGAATCAATCGCTTTAGTTATATTTTTACGTGGGGCAGTACTCTTAAGGAAAATATGCTTTCGCAATTGATAGAGAGCTGCTTAGTACCGAAGTATGTGTTCTGTGGTTTCGGCATGGAGTGGGAACTTGGCTTCGTGAGACAGGAGCATTTTCGCTGGGTGTTATCTCAGACCCTAGACCCCGACGAGAAAGTTGCTAATCCTTCTGATATGAGTAGATGTAATCGTATGTACTTCCTTTTGTAAATGGGTATGTTGTTCCCTTTCCCACCTATTTAGTTATTAAAATGCCTTTCCTTACAACACTTTCTTTCTAATTCATCCGCTCCTTTATTATATCTGTGAGCTGGCTAGTTTTTAAAGGACTTTAAAATAGTTGGGCACGTTTCTTGTGTTTATACAATGAAAACCCAACGGTTAAAGTCCTCAAGAGACGGAAATTATTCAGATTGGAAATACTTAGAATATCTAATAGCACCTATCTGAGTCGGAAGCCGAGACTCTCTGTCCGGCTTCGTTTGTGACCTGATCACTGGAGCTGGCCTTATCAACAATTCCATGGTGAACAGTGAGAATAACCCTTATACCGAAATCGGCCAAGATGACTACGCACTTCAGACCTATAAGTCTGAGTCTTGCTTTGCGAATAGATTGTCAGTCTTAAATGCAACATGCATACGTTGTCAGCTTGGACCCCATAATATAGTGGGAGTTGTCATCGGCCTTCTTCGACGACTCATCAAAAAAAAAGTGAAAGCTGGCTGCCTTGACTTATTTAGTTTCTGAAATTTTAGAACCTGGGTGTTATCGTCGATAGAAAATCTCAAACGCACTATACTCGTAAGCTTTTTGACATTGTAAGTCAATACCGGTCTTGTCATAACCACCTTATAGCTATGATAAGACCAGTTGTACGAGTATTTATGGGTCAGTTGTTATTGTAAAAAAAGGTTTTCAGCATATACTCGTATGTATGTCACTGCCGCTTTCACAAGTCTTCAAAAAACGTTTTGTTTCGACTTTTGAGCCGACTTTGATCTAGAAACTCTGATGATTTCATATCATGGGTTGTATTCTCAAGGCCATTTTATGATTGAAATGAAGTGGTTTTAGGTGCAACACGAACTAGAGTTTCTTTAACGTTTTGGCTAAGATTTCATGAACATATTTGACGCAATAGCAACAGAACTCCAGTTCACGACTAGTTTCAGCCAGAAAAGAATTGCATCATGATCTTCACCGATGGCTTCAAAACCGATCTTGATGTGCCACTGGCGTTCTTGTGGTTAGGCAAGATTGATGAAACTTGATAGGAATAAACTGTATAAACTGTGTGAGATGAACGGATGGAGAGATATACTCGTATATGTATGTCCTTAGAGACGGCCAAGCAGTGCTTAAACCCATTCAAGCACCACCGAAATATTTCGAGAATGCAAGACACTTTTGGACCTAATTGGAAAACTAACCTTATAAAGTGTTGCTCCTGATTTACCATGGGAACGAGCTTTCCGACGAAAACGAAATTACTAAACAAGGTTTAGATTAGAATTTTTGCGACCCAAACATGCATTCGAGCTGCCCAACACAATCGTATGTGTCACAACTCTTAAGGCTGCAGGCAAGTCAAACGAATACTTTCAGACCTCTTTAAGTGGCCTTTTTATTGCCCATCGGCAGAAGGAAGTGATGACACCGTGGGCACATTACGCACGCATTAGGCGCGCAGGTACTAGTTACTAGGTACCGATATGCTCTAGCTTCATGGCTATTGTTTTTTGACTAACTTTTGTAGAGGTATACAACCAAAGCATGATTTTTTCTGCGCAAATCGTAGGTCCATGGGGCATAAGAAATTCCATAGATGCTATAAGGTCAAAAAATAGCAGCTACTTCGGAAGAGGATTTGGTTGCAGTATCTGTCACAAGAGGTTGATATCCTATCGCTTCATTTATAGCCTGTGGTCACAAATTACATACTCAACTAAGTCATCAAATTTGAATCCAAAAATTATGAATATATTGGCATACACGTACACGTACAAAAACTATTCGAACGTATACAAAAACGCATAAAACTTAGACTCTGACTGGCTTTCGAATTGACTTCCTTGTGGGTCTGAATGGCGGGATATTCCCAGATCTATTAAGTATAGACCTACTGATATCGTCCGACATCATAAGCAGCTATAAGTCTTCTGATTCGGAAAGTTCTGTAAGAGAGCAGCCGTTTTAAGATGCGCGTTTTACTTATTGAGCGATTCGGTCCCACTTTATTTTTGTACTCCGTGGATGTATGGTTGATAATTTTCACATTTCGGATACCAGGTGACGTCCAATTTCAATCCCTGCCTTTCTTTCTTAAAAAAGTATCTATTGACTAGTGCCTTTCATTCTCGATTATTAAAGCCGTTAATGATAACCAAGAATGAGAATGTTTATTTTAAACTTAAACTTGAACACTCTACTAGGTGGGGTGAAAAGTAACCTCCTTGGGGATGAAAAAAAAATTTTTTAAATGTTTTTTTTATTTTATTCAATATAGTCCCCTTTTAGTTTGATGCACTTATTCTAGCGATTTTCCAACGACTTGATCCCGTCCGAAAAGTAATTTTCCGGAAGGTCTGCAAAATACTCCTCCGTGGCGTCGATGATTTCCTCGCGTGAGCGTGGGAAGAAATAATAGTCCGAGGGAGCCAAATCGGGCGAATACGGTAGAGTCGACAGCAGTTGGAGCCGTAAGTCATTGATTTTTGCCATGGTTGCATGCGCCGGTGCATTGTCTTGCAAAAACGACAACGACAACGGCATTCTATCGCTCCAATAATGTACAGTAATACTCGCTGTTGATGGTTGTTCCTTTTTCGAGGTAGTCCACGAATAGTATGCTATGACAATCCCAGAAAACCGACGCCATAAACTTTCCGACCCATCGAGCCTTCCTCGGCCGCTTAGGAGCACTCGTGCCGGCCTCAGTCCATTTCCGGGCACTCATTCTGTTATCTGGTGTTCAACAGTTACCAATCGACGCCAAAAGTCCACCCGATTCCAAACACTATTTCGAAGTGCTCTCGCGGTCGTGTTTTTGGTCATGAGTGAGTATGCGCGGCACCCAGCGGCAGGATAACTTTTTCGTATGCAGAATATTGCCAAATATATGGCGTGTGTGCTCAGTACTAATCTTTGTGGTATCTGCTAGCTCGTGCACCTTCACTTTCGGGTCAGCCAACACCATTTCATGTATTTTTTTTTTTTGACATTGTCCTCTGTACCTGCATTGGAGGGCCTGCTGCGGCGGACTTGATCGGTAGTGGAGTTGCGGGCACCACGAAACTCTCGAAACCAATATTTGACAATATTATCTGACGGAGCATTAGGCCCATAATATTATTGTAACTTTTCTTTTGTTTCCTTCGCCGTTTTGCCTCTCAAAAAACAATGTTTTATGAGAGAACGAAAATCGTTGTTGTCCATACTCAACATGATGCCAAACACATCAATAACAATCAGCTGTCAAAACAAAACTAAAGACAGTATCGCACTGAAATTTGGCATGCTTGTAGCAGTACATTCTGGCGGTCAAGGAGGATACTTTCCACTCCACCTAGTACATCAGTGCAAAGGCAAGCCGATTTTGAGGTAAAAACTGAGACTGATGTAATTTCAATCATTGCATCCGTTAAGTCAAATGCAATCGGTGAAGATGGTATACCAGTCAAATTTCTAAAATTAATTTTACCCAGTATTGTAAGCCATATAACCCATTTATGACATCTACTTTTCCCCATAGATCAGTAGTCAGTCATAGTAGTTTTCAGTCCGCAAAAGTGAAGATTTGGGATGATGTAAGGTAAGACTATGACATAGGGCTCGTGACATTATTTTGCTTTTTCGATTTTTTGACAAAGTAAATCACAAAATTCTTTTATGGAAGCTTAAACACTTTTTCGGGTTTGGCGAAATAGCTGTTAAACTTTTGCAAAACTACTTCTCGAACCGATTTCAAAGGGTCGTTGTTGGTGGTAGGATTTTCTCTGTTTTGCCCTTATTACAAGGTGTTCCTCAAGGTTCCATCCTTGTCAACGATTTTCCATTGGTATGTGTGCACTCAGATGACGTTCTATTATACATGACTATGCCTATGAATCGGCTTGATGAATTAGTTATTTGTTTAAACAGGGATTTGTCAGCGATTAATGACTGGGTAGACAAAAACGGGCTGCTGCTAAATCCTTCTTAGTTTCAGGTTCTACCCATATCAAAAAGCAATTTCGAACTGAGTCCGATGACAAATATATGCATATCGGAATCGAAATCGGCGATAGTGAAGTCGGCTACTAGCCTTAGGTTCGTAATAAACCGCAATATGTCCTGCAACAACCACATAAACTTCGTCATTGGTCGCATTTATGGTTGTTTGCTTCCTTTGACACTCGACAGAAGCTCGTCCAAGCCCTTATACTTCCCATAATAACATATGCCGATGTTGTTTTTAGTAGCATGGATTCGTAGTCACGTAATAAGTTACACGCAGCCTTCAATGATGCAGTTAGATACATTCATGGACTACGCAGATACGATCGGATATCGGTCTAAGTAAAAGGTTTATTGGGTTGCACTTTAGTCCAGTATATGTATGCAAATAAGTGTAAATTCTTATACAAACTTATAATGACAAAAACGCCAAATTATCTGTTTTGCAAGTTTGAGTTTTCTTCTTCCGGCCGAACACTTAATATAAACTTAAAAAAATTTAAATATCTCAACTAATAAAGTTTCATTTTCTTTCACGCCGTGAGGTTATGGAATTCTCTGCTCTTGAATATCAAGTGTATTAGCAATGCCGCAAGCTTTAAAACTTCAATATTTAGGCATTTTTCTATTCAGCAACAATAAAGATTATTGCATATTTAACCCCTCTTTCTCTTACTTCTTACTTTTCATCTTCGTTGACTATCCTTTTTTTTCTATTCTTTTTTTTTTTTTTTTTTTTTGTCTAATCGTTTATACAAATTATATTTTAAAAAAAAATGTTAATCTTGCTTATTTCAGTCATCTCATGAATTGTTTTTAAAGAAATTAAGTTCTTATTTTAACTATCAAGTCTAAGTACTTTAAGAGACCTATGTCGTAATGTACATACCATGTTATCTAATAAATAAATAAATAAAAACAAAAAAAAATTTATCATGAGGTATGACTTTTAATAGGCTTTTTTGGACAGATCACGCGTGACTCCTATCCAACTGCGTTGTCATTTTTATTCAGTATCATTTGGCAGTCTTGGAAAGATTCACACATCACACATCACACATCATCAGCGTTCTGTGAGAAATGTTTTTCTTGCGATTCGAAGAACTTACGGTGCGCATAATCGATCTACTGAAACCACTATTGCCAATACCATTCGCAAATTTAAGTCCCAGTTTACATTAGTGGACGATACTCGACCGCTTAGACCGAATACAGCACGTAGTGAAGAGACTATAACAGCTGTAGCTGAGAGTGTACGCGAAGACTGTGATCAAGCAGCTTAGCTTGCGTATTCGATAACGGTATGGTGTGGTTTATGGGCTGGTGGAATCATTGGTCCATATTTCTTCAAAAATGAGGCAAATCAGAATGTTACCGTCAATGGTAACCATTATTGCGCCATATTAACGGACTACGTACATCCTGAAATTCAAGCACATGTTCTCGGTGAGCTCTGCTTTAAACAAGACGGCGTTACGAGCGTGAAACAATGGAATTGTTGAGAAATCATTTTTGTGAGCACTTTATTCCACTCCTAGATCGTGCGATATTACACCTTTGGACTATTTTCGTTGGGGATATGTAACGTCTTAGGTCTTCAGGAATAAGCCCATTACGATGGACGCTTTGGCAGCCAACATTACTCGTGTTAGCCGCGAGATATCAGTCGCTATGCTCAAACAAGTCGCCTAAAATTGGACTTTCCGAATGGAGCACCTCAGACGTAGTCATGGTCAACATTTACATGATATCATTTTAAAAAAGTAAATGCCATAAATTGTTCCTTTAAACGATAATAAAAATTTAAGTTCTCTTTCAAATTTATGTGTACTATTTTACATTAGAATTCAAATCTCACAATGAATCACTGTATATATGGCCAATACGGCTGGTTTGAATAAAGTGCAATATACCAGTTTTCCGAACATCTGAGGTCGTATATCACCAAAAACGCGGCGAATGTTGAATTCTAAGTCGTCCATCGTCTCTGGCTTATCGGCGTAGACACAAATCCTCACAAAAGATAATTCAAAGATGTTAAATCACACGAAGTCAATTGGAAGTCAATGTATACAGATCCTTTATGCGCAATTATGCTCTCATCGAATATTTTCTTCAATACTATACATTGAATGTGGCGTGCGTTGTGTGGCATGTTAGACCACTCATTGAAACCGCAGATCTTTCACATTCAACTGGGAAACGAAAATGTCTGCAATCTAGTGTTCAGTAGCTTGCATCAACTTGTTCCCAGCATTTGCTTCTTCATCCGTGTTGTTGCAGTGCATATGCTATACTAGGTGGAGTGAAAAGTAACCTCCTTGACCGCCAGAATGCGCTGCTACTCCAAAAAAGGTTATGGTGCCTTAAAGTCCGTTCATACTTAGGCAGTCATGCCAAATTTCAGTGTGATTATGTATTTAGTTTTGTTTTGACAGCTGATTGTTGTTGACGTGTTTGGCATCATGTTGAGTATGGACAAAAACGATTTTCGTTCTCTCATAAAACATTATTTTTTGAGAGGCAAAACGGCGAAGGAAACAAAAGAAAAGTTGGATAAATATTATGGGGCTAATGCTCCGTCAGATTACACCGTCAAATATTGGTTTCTAGAGTTTGGTACCGATCAAGTCGGACAATGTCAAAAAAATACATGAAATGGTGTTGGCTGACCGGAAAGTGAAGGTGCTAGCAGATACCACAAAGATCAGTATTGAGCACCCCCGCCATATTTTGGGCAATATTCTGCATATGAAAAAGTTATCCTGCCGCTGGGTGCCGCGCATGCTCACTGCAAAAACACGAACGCAAGAGCACTTCGAAAGAGTGTTTGAACTTGCTGATGCGGAATCGGGCGGAGTTTTTGCGTCAATTAGTAACTGTTGAACACCAGAGAACAGAAAGAGTGCCCGGCAATGGACTGAAGCCGGCACGAGTGCTCCGAAGCGGCCGAGGGAGGCTTGATGAGTCGGAAAGGTATTGGCGTCGGTTTTCTGGGATTGTCATGGCATACGAAGAGTATGGACTACCTCGAAAAAGAAAAAACCATCAACATTACTGTGAATTATTGGAGCGATAAAAAGCCGAAATCGCTGCAAAACGGCCTCACATGAAGCGAAAAAAAAATTTGTTTTTGCAAGACAATGTACCGGAGCACAAGAGCATCGCAACCACGGCTAAAATCAATGACTTGTGGCTCCAACTACTGTCGCATTCACCGTATTCGCCCAAATTGGCTCCCTCGGACTATTATCTCTTCCCAAACCTCAAAAGATGTCTCATCAATAAAAAATTTAGGTCACGCGAGGAAATCATCTACGCCACGGAGGAGTATTTTGCAGACCTTCCTGAAAATTACTTTTCGGACCGGATCAAGAAGTTGGAAAATCGCTGGAATAAGTCTATCAAACTAAAAGAAGACTATATTGAATAAAATAAAAAAACATTTAAAAAAATTATTTTTTTTCATTCCCCAGAAGGTTACTTTTCACCCCACCTAGTAAAGGTGTTCGGATGGAAATCAAACATACCACCAGCCATTGCATTGTCAACAAAATGTGCATTTAGCTCATTTGGATTTAACGAACAGTTATCATTCCCTCCATTGCTAACACCAATTTGCCGAAGGTTCCTCTACAGTTCCTTTGGGGGCAAAGACATACTAAGTTTAGAGGAATAGTTATTTCGTTTCGAATCACGCACAATGTTAGTGGCTGTATTACGAGCGTTTTTATAAGCGTCCCAATTAAAAGAAGAAAGATTACGCTTCCATTTACTGTAAAGCTTATTCCTGATTTTTAGCGCATTTAAAACTTCCGCAGTAAACCAAGAGAAAGTCTTATTGCGAATAAAAACTGTCTTAACAGACAGGAAATCTTCATAGAGTTGGGCAACACATAACTGAAAACGATTAATTTGTTCATTTGGATCTGGACTCTATCTGCAAAAAAACCAGGGAGTCGTTGTCATACTAGTATATGTACATTATACATTATACTAGTATCATCTGGCTTCATCTGCCAATGACATTTGCCTTCCCTTTGTTGCTTTCCTTTTTTTGTTTTAGTCAGGGGGTGGAAATATCGGGATTTTTTATTTGTCAATTGAATTTGTTTTGAATAGTCCATTCTGCGTGAGGACGGAGTTTTGATCATCCTGCAGATAAAAAGCCTGTGGAATTGGTCTTTCTTTTCTTTTCGTACCTGTTCATCATTTATCTACCTGATTTGTCCTTAAAAATCCAACAAGCGGTGTTGTTTTAAATTTTGCCCATTCATTCAACATTCAACTATCATTGCGATGACCTTTGATAAGTAAATGGTAGGAGGCAAGGATGAAATATGTGAACATATCGCGGAAATGTCTCGTAAAGCTCATATTCATCATCATCATGCGCCTTCTCGCACAGCTATAATGAATTTAATCAATAAATTTTAACATCTCGGATAGGTTAGACAAGTGAAGACTCTAAGGTCAGGTGAAAATATCGCCCCCTAATTAAGAGTGTGACTGACAACCAAGGTGTGTTCATTTCGAGACGATCACAGGAATTGGGCATATTCGCAACCATTTTGTTGCGGTGAACGCGCCCTTACTTAGGTAGTTTACCCTACCCACACCGAGGTGGCGCGATCAGTCACCTAGTAGGCGCCAAAAATCTTTCTGTCACAAATGTACATATATAAAAAGGGGATGGCCTATTAGGCAAAATTAAGAAATTGTTCAATCTCAAATATTTGCCTCATTGTAACACCAAGTAAGTAGTATGTATTAGAATATAAATGAATTGTAACTAAAATTGGATTTTAATAAAGATTTTGTAACGATACGGAACAAGAATCGTTCGTTAATCAGAAGGTGTGGTTTCAGCCGCCATAGCTGCAACATCTACAAAATTTGCGGATTATTCAACAAGTTCATCTGCCTGGACATCTTCAACATACCGAAAAAGACCAAACCGGGGAGAAAACATGGAACCAACGAAGAATTCAACTGCCGTTCCTGCGGCCGACCGGATTCAGCGGGGGACATGGTTCAGTGCGATGGATGTGATGCATGGGAGCATTTCGAGAGTACTGGCGTGGACAGCTTCATCGAGTCCAAGACCTATATGTGCGCAGCGTTTAGCAGGTAAGTGCAGTAGTAGTTTGCTTAGTCATTCGGGAGGGGTATCTCCAAAATTAGTAAAACATAGGCAAATAATATTCAGGCCACACGCCAAACTACCACAAGGTTCCGCTATAACGGCATCAACGGCGCCACTCAGTGCCGCTAACCGTAACGCGTTTTCAGCGAATCTACAAACCACGTGCAGCAATTTCGCAAAATTAGCAAATTCGCCGAACATCACCACGCCTTCCAGGATTTCTGCAATTAGTATCGCACCAGCAGGATTCTCTTTGCCGAGTGCGGCCGCAGTTGCTGCCAGTCGTGGAAATCCTGCCACCGTCCACGTGTCGCCGAGGGCGATTAGATCCACCGTTACTGCAGGGTTTTGTACATCAACGGGACCCGAATTTGCTGCCCGACATGCAACTTCTGCGCCAGCATGCGACCAGCCAATTGTGCCAACTAGTGTTACTGAAGCGGATTTCTTTGCGCCCAATGCGCCCGTAGTTGCTGCCAGTCGTGGAGATCCCGCCCGCCTTTGTGTCGCCACCGTCCATCAAATTTAACGACTCGCCAATTGTGCCAACCAGTGTCGCCGATTCAGGACTGTCTGCGCCTAGTGCGGCCGTAGTTGCTGCTGGTCGTTCAACCAATTTGCCGGAGCACCAGTTGCACCAACCAACGCCGCATACGCAGGATTCTCTGTTTCCAGTGCGGCCGAAGTCGCTGCCAGCCGTGAAGATCCTGTTACCGCTTCTGTGTCGCCTGCGTCAGCAACAACCACAGCTATTCGTTCTGCAGCTTCAGGTGTTGTATCCGCACCACCAACAGTTCCAACCAGTGCTCCTGCAGTCGGATGTTCCGCATCCAGAGCAGCTGAGGCCGCTGCCGGACATCCCGCCCCCCTATACGTATCACCCGCTTCTATGAAGGATGACTACCGGGACAATGAGTTTGCCGGATCAAGGGTAGCCGGAACTTCTGTCAACGTCGACGATGCTGCTCGCCAATGGTCTCTTGCTCCAGCGACGTACAGCTTTAAAAATTCGAATACACCAGGAGTTCCTGTGTACCATGTAGATGACGAGGTTTTTCGCCGGTTCCAAGACTGAAATGACTGGACCAGTAACGTTTAACCCGACAGGAAGCGTAGAACCGCCCATCGTACATTCACCAAGGAACCTCTCAACTGCGAACGGCAAGGCCCCCCTCGTCAGACATCTTGGCTATAAGGACTTCTTAAGCCGGGTGCCTCGGGGATATCGGACGGCGGATAAATTGAATGGAGTTTCAAGAACATGCGATCGTTGGCCATTATCAACACAGCCGCGTATCAAATGGAGCGGATCCACCTCCACTTCAGCTGTAAAGTTCGTTAGATTAGACCAACTCCACGTTGTCCCAGAACCATGCAATGGCCCCTTTATGAGAAAAGGGATGGTTTATTTGCGGCAGAAAGGAGGCGCCCAGTGTCCCAGTTCACAAGACTCCAAGTAGAATTGGAAAGGATCGAAGAGCTGAGGCAACTGCGAGAAGAAAGAGAAAAAAAGGAGCTAGAGCTCCAACGAGCCAGAGAGGAGGATTACATAAACAAGAAGTACAGTATTCTAAACCAGGTGGTTGAATCGGACGCTGATGTAGAGGATGCTTCGGAAGTGGAGAGGTTGCCAACAGCCCGAGCCGTGATTGGAAGCTGGGTCAATACCGCCGAAGCGAACAGTAACTCAACAGAAGTGATGGGGACTCAAGCTATTTCGAGAGGAGCCATCGAGCGAGAACATCAACAGACGTCGTTGCGATCACACCGCCCCGAAGCTCATACCAACCAGAATAATGCCACCGGATTTAGGTCGGACCCACCATCCAGACAACTCCCGACACGAGTACTACCCAGAGCGGAACTCCAGATCAGTTGCGAATTCTCGTCTCAACCAAACTGAGCTGGGGAATCTGACTCTAAGCAGGAACCAAATGATGCAAGATCTTCCCATTTTCGACGGGAACCCAGCCGAATGGTCCCTGTTCATCGCCACTTTCAATAGTAACTCCGAGTTGGGCGCGTTCTCAGACGAGGAAAATCTCGTCTCCCCTGGAGAGATGCTCTGGTAGCCGTCAAAAGCCTATTGGTCCAACCTAACTGAATCCAGCGGCGGCTGTCGACATTATGGATGCTGTTCGGGAACCCGAGCTGGTCGTCAATGCTCTTATACAGGCGGTTCGCGACGCACCAAGTCCGAATGTTGAGAAGTTGGACACCATCGTTCGATTTGCCATAGTGATGGAGCATCTGTGTGCTACAGCAGAGTCCTCCGGATTAATAGATTATCTAAACAATCCTGTGCTGCTACAAGAGTTCGTGGAAAATCTTCCGCCGACGTTGCACCTCAATTGGGGGACTCACAGGCAGACACTACCTAAGTGCACGCTGATTGATTTCAATGCATGGATACATGTGATGTCTGCAGCAGCTAATGGAGTGCTTACCTCACCACCGCTTGGACTAGCAGCAAGTAAAGCGGATCGAAGCCAAGGCGACAGAAGGAAAATCGGGAAGAACCTGGGACAACTACACGCTCATTATGAGGAGACGGATCAACGCTCTGACAGTTCCAACAAATCATGTCGTATAGGTCCAACAGCGAATGCGGAACACGTTACTGTACACGGAAACATCATCCACTTCTACACAACAAACTTCCAGACGTCAAACCACCGCGGTTAAATACTGATGATGGCACTCATCATGATACACCCGGTTTAGTAGTCATCGGACGGATCCTATCGTACTTTGAATTGTACCAGTTCAGCTGTACGGTAATGGAGTCAAGTTGGAGTCCTACGCGTTCATTGACGACGGTTCCTCAGTAACGCTGATGAATGAGGAGGTGGCAAGACTCCTGAACATTCAAGGTAAGCCCAGCCACTGTGCTTGAGATGGACGGGAAATACGTCGAGGTATGAAGGGAGCTCACAACTACTTAACTTCGAGATATCCGACATTGGGGAAGACGCAAGGAAATTATCGATCGCTGACGTTCACACCGTGCGCAACTTAGGCCTACCAGCACAAACACTTCGTATGGACGAATTGCAAGAGAAGTTCAGTCACCTTCGTGGAATACCAGTCGACTCGTACCGTGAAGCATTCCCACGTCTCCTCATTGGTGTCAACAATGCACAGTTCGGGCTCCCATTGAAGTCCAGAGAAGGCGGATCTCACGAACCTGTAGCCACCAGAACGCGCTTGGGATGGGTAATCCACGGGAGTTTCGGTGCCGTAGATACGGCCATCAATGAGAGTCGAAGCTATCACACATGCGAATGCAGCGACACAAAACTGAGAGAAATGGTGGAAAGTTTCCTACGTGCTGACAACTTCGGTGGGCTACCTCCATCAACTACCACCTTGTCTACCGACGACGCCTGCACCATGGACCTGCTGCAAACAAGAACGATCTATAAGAACGACCGCTCCGAGAAATATTCTCTGGAAATATGATGACATCAGCCTACCGAACAGTTACCCAATGGCGAGGCGAAGACTTTAGTGCCTCCACAAGCGGAAAAGGAAAGATCAATCGTTAGCCGATAAACTCAACACGAAAATCTACGAGTATCTCGAGAAAGGGTACGCCCGGCAACTTTCACCGGAAGAGTCAAGTAACTGCCGGGAAAAATCGTGGTACCTGACAGTCTTTCCCGTCGAAAACTCAAATAAACCCGGTAAGGTTAGGCTTGTATGGAATGCTGCTGCCGACACCCAAGTCGTATCCTTGAAGTATCTTCTGCTGAAAGGACCTGATCAGCTGACGCCTCTAACCACGGTGCTCTATAAGTTCATCATGGAAATGTTTCACCAGATCGCCGTCCGACGGGAAGACCAACGCTACCAACGGTTTCTCTTGGGAAATGACGCGATGGGTGAACCCTATACCTACGAGCTGACGGTGATGACCTTCGGAGCAGCCTGTTCGCCATGTACCGCGCACTTCGTCAAAAATATCAACGCCGAGCGCTTCGCCAGTGAGTTTCCTGAAGCGGTCCAGTCCGTTAATCATAACCACCATGTAGACGACCTAATGCATAGTGTGCCAACAGAGGAGTCAGCCAAGACACAAGCAACGCAATTTTCACATCCGAAACTGAGTTTCAAACTCGCCCAAAGTGCTTCGAAGTCTGAGCGCGGAACCAACGGAACTAGACATGACGGCGGAAAGCGAAGGCGAGGCAGAAAAGGTATTGGGAATGTGGTGGTGCACCGCATCAGTCTGTCTGACCTTTAGGATCAGGACCAAAATGCGGCACGCGGAGATTCTGTCTGGAGTACAGCGCCCGACGAAACGTGATGTCTTAAAAGTGCTGATGAGAATCTTCGATCCATTGGGACTGATAGCCTGCTTTCTTATGTTCCTGAAGGTCTTGCTTCAAGAAATCTGGCGGTGCAAAATAGGATGCGATGACGAGATACCTGAGGCGGAGCATCAAAAGTAGATCAAATGGGTTCAGCAACTCCCGAAACTGGATGCGCTGAACATTCTCAAATGTTACGTTGGTTCCGTCCTTCAACAGACGCTACTTCTGGACGGACTCGAAGACAGTGCTGTGTTGGCTCCGAGCACATCGCCGTCGTTACCGGCAGTACGTGATATTTAGAATCAACGAAATCCTGGAGATGGTTCCCGATAGGAGCGAACGTTGCTGTGGCAAAAACCGCCCGATCTCAAACCCACCAGTAGATGGTTTCTGGACCATCCTTTCTCCTAACGTCCTCGGAGAACTGGCCATAGGAAACGGTATTACGACCGATAGTGGAAGAGCTGGGACCGCGTTTCATTGGTATACATCGGCAAGAGTGACATTCAGTATTTCGCAGCAACGAAATCTCCAGTTGGACAACACTTCTTCGGAGCACGGCGTATGCTCTCGAATTTCTGCACAATCTTAAATTGCAGAGAAAGAAGCAGCATAGAAGGAGTGGGTGCCTAGCCAGCAATGAACGCAAGGAGGCATAGGAAGCGTTAGTAAGGAACGCGCTTTCTGATGAGGTTGCTGACCTGGAAAAAAATCGCTACGTCGAAAAGGGGAGTAAGATCTACAACCAATGCCCGTTCTTGGATACAAATCAGAACGTGCCCACACACTGTCCGCTGACTCTTGCATCCTGTGCATACGTGCTTTCATGACTAGACTTGGCACGCCCATCGAGTTTTACAGTGACAATGGAACCAACTTCAGTGGCGCTGACCGGGAGCTGCGAGAAGCTTGGAAATTGGTGGACTCCAAAAAATTGAGGGAAACCTTTACGAATGCCAATACCAGCTGGAAATTTATACTCCCAGGGTCACCACACATGGGAGGTTGCTGTGAGCGCCTTGTTCGCTCTATAAAGGATGTACTCTACACGTGTACGTCGCTGGTGCGGAATCCGAATGACGAGTTGTTGCGCAGTATGCTGATGTAGGCCGAAAATATTGTAAATTCGCGTCCTCTGACATGCATACCAATAGAGAGTGAAAATGAGGAAGCTCTTACGCTGAATCACCTTTTAGTGGGGACATCGAGCGGTCTAAAACCTGTGACGGAACTTAATGATGATGGTAAGAAAAAATTGGCTTGTTTCACAACAATTTGCGGGCCGCCAAGCAAGCCAAGCAAGTGGAAGCGCTGGGTGAACGAATACCTGCCCACGCTTACACGAAGGGGGAAATGGTTTCTGTCAGTGAAGCCCCTACAGGTGGATGACGTCGTTCTAATAGTCGACCCAAATAACCAAAGGAATAGTCAAAGTCCGCCAGTCTGAAGATGGACAGGTCCGCATTTCGCACGTGCGAACGCGCAGTGGGATCTTCGAGAAGGCCACGGTAAAAATTGCGGTCCTAGACGTCGGTCAAAGGCACGGAGACGGGGAAACTACCCAGGAGAAGTGTTGCGGTGAACGTGCCCTTACTTAGGTAGTTTACCTCACCCACACCGAGGTGGCGCGATCAGTCACCTAGTAGGCGCCAAAAATCCTTCTGTCATAAATGTACATATATAAAGATTAAATTAAATATCAGCATCTCCATGAGGAGATGGCCTATTAGGCAAAATTAAGAAATTGTTCAATCTCAAATATTTACCTCATTGTAACACCAAGTAAGTAGTATGTTTAAGAATATAAATGAATTGTAACTAAAATTTTAATAAAGATTTTGTGACGATACGAAA
This sequence comes from Volucella inanis, assembly GCA_907269105.1. Taxonomy (NCBI): domain Eukaryota; kingdom Metazoa; phylum Arthropoda; class Insecta; order Diptera; family Syrphidae; genus Volucella; species Volucella inanis. Next base: position 202,675,751 of record OU026153.1, on the reverse strand, counting down.
CAACAATCGTTCGTTAATCAGAAGGTGTGGTTGCAGCCGCCATAGCTGCAACACATTCTCTACTACATTTTGCCTAAAAATCTTGGCCTACACGCTAACAAAATCCATGTGACAATAGAATTGAAGTCCAGATCACGCACAATGCCGTACTTTCGCTGATTGGGTGTTGGAAATCAATGAACAAGGTTATAATTTTTAACACAAAATTATCTGAGAGATGAGGCTCATTTCCATTTGCCGGGTACAAACAAAACTATCAAATTTGTGGCTATAAAAACTCAAGATAGTGGAATAACCTTTCCAACCGCAAGAAATGACAAAAGTCTGTCTGTCTGTAACACCGGTATTTGGGTTGGCGGTGTTATTGGACTATATTTATGATATTTCAAAAATGAAGCTGGTGTGATCGTTTCAATGAATGGATTGCGTTACCAAACGATGTTGGCTGACTTTTTTTTGCCTGAAGTTGATGCTATGGACATGGACGATGTTTATTTTCAGTAGGATGGCACCACATGCCACTTAGCTGATGAAATAATGGCTCTATTGCGTGAAGAATTTTCTGAACAAATTTCCGCCGCCGATATCGTGCGATTTAACACCATAAGACATTTTCCTTTGGTGTTATTGTAAAAATAAAGTTTACGCCAAAGATTCATGATAAAAAATTCTTCAAGAGAATAACTTCTTTTTAGGTAGAACTGATGAAAACGTTTGGCAGACGTTGTATTCCACTACTAACGTTAGGATTTGTGCTTTAGACTAGAATAAAAATTTAATAATATTCCGTAAAAGTGTAGCATTTTTCTACTGATTTAAAATGACACCTCTTGTTGGAAAATTGTATAGTTCACGTAAGGAATCTGCCACCATTTATGAATATTCAGAGACGCCAAGTCGTTCGTCCGTCGCGTCCTTTTTGGCCAAATTACCAAATTTAGATTGTAAAGGACTGTGGATGCAGATTTTTTGAGTATCTTCAGCAAAAATGTGTTCGTAGAATGAGAATATGTATATGTGGTACTCATAAGTACCCGCATCTTGAGTAACCGTTGCAAAAAAATCGAAACGTGTTTGAATGAGTTAAAATTTTGTATCTTCGTTTCTGTCAGTATCAAACCACTTGAATGGTGAAGGTCACTCCAGAGCACTCTCGAATTTGTCCGGTCACAGTCGACATAATTCGATTGGGTAAGCGAAAAAACCTTTTTTCCAAGAGAAAACGATGGAATTCGACCTTAGGAAATTTCGGTTTCGAACCCGAAGTTTCCAATTTTGAACAGAGTTTCATTTCAGAAAGCAGGTATACTTTATACGAAATTTTACTTCGAAAATCGATATCCCTCCAAAATGGGCAATCAGTGTAACATTGATATCAGTCAGTGAGTGAACTAGTATCGGGTCGACTTTGCAACTTCCACTGCGCACTATCACTTTTCGCTGTTTGATAACAGAGCGGAGAAAGAAGCACGACTGCAAGTACGAGTTCTAGCACTCTGCTTCAGCAACAGACAGTAGGTATCTTTTACCTTTGCTTTCTTCCCCTTATCGATAGGTTATTTATGTGATACAGTCCGAGTACCTTTCACTGAATATAAGTGAGGTGAAGGGGAATCGGTTAGGCAGATACAAGTATACCAAGGCTATGTGCGAAGCGTTCGAAAGTATTTTAAATTATTCATACGTGCAAAGGTATTCGTAAAGGCGAAATAGAGGCACGTTCCCTCCGATAACAAAATGTGTGGCAGTAGCGGTAAGTAGCGGCAAGTAGCCAGCTCAAATGCTTGCTGCTAATGTTCGGTTCGATGACTTTTCCATGAAGTTTTATCGAACGATTGGAAACGCTGTCGTTTATTTATGGCAGCCTGGTAAAAGTCGAACGAGTCGATGCCTTCAAAACGATTCGAAGAAATCGATTTTATTGGTTGTGACTATCGAAATGTTCGATTGGTCGTATTTTATCAAACACAATCAGGAGCGATAGAGATTAGTTGATGATGACTGACTACCAACGGACAAAATCTTTACATTTTTCTACTTTTTCATTCAAAATTAACAAAATTAAAGGCGATGAACAATTTACCAACCCTTATATGGAATGTAGGGAGGAATACCATAGTTCGATAGATACTTCCTATTAATTTGGCAGTTTCGTTTTCGAAGAAGAGCTGCTGTTTAAGGTAGCCTACCGACTATGAATTCCTAATACAAAAGTGAAATAAATGTCGATTTATTGGTCAGTATCTTTGTCCATAAAATAGTATTTATTGGCTCATTTTATGGAGTATGCGCCCAACTGAGGAAGTTTGCCTTATGAATGTGTCTGCTTGCGAAGTATGTACTCATTCAATTCATTTCGACCAATAGGGGGTAGTGCCGTTTGCACATGCATATATGTGCGTATTTGATGTGGACAATTTCACCAAACCAAATCCATGTGAGAAATTTCTGTTAAGGGTTGGTTAACAAAGAGGTGTAATTGCTAGGTAACAAGGAATTCGATACCAATTTTTAGTAAGAACACTGGGGCAGTGTTTTTTTTTTTTATGGGAACAGCACTCAGACTTCATAGAAAGTAGAGTTAACGCTACAGAGGAAAAGTGCCTACAGGTGTAGATGCTACCACGTCAGTGGCAAATAGCTGCAGCTTGATGTGGGTGTTGGGCGGACACTGTGAGAGATGGTGCACTGCGGTGTTTTCATCATTTTCATTTCAATTGTCGCAGGATGTTGTGTTAGTTATGCCTATCACACTTAGTGCACCGTCACGACGCCAATAGTAGCTTACAGTCTTTGCCACTGAAATTGGTTATATGAAACCTAACGGTTATCTTAACCGAGTACGTAGGCAGTTCTATCGCAGGTTCGGGTCTTAAAAAACTTTCATCTGGGCATTGCCAAGTCCCACGTGGGACCCAAACAGGACTAAATTAACTCAGCCTTCCAACCGCATTTAGAGAAGTCTTGCATTCTCGAACTAGCTTAGAAATGGGGAGATGAGACGTACTTAGATGGTTCTCTACCTTGTCTCAGGTTCTGTTCAATTTCCTATTTTCGTATCAAGAGGAGTTCAGGTGCCATCCGTAAGACTAAAGTTATCAAGAGTGGGTTTTACAGAACACAATTTCTTCTTAAACATTAGATAAGTTCGAGAGTTCAAACTAAGATGTTAATATCAAAGGAAGGGAGATCCATCGGTGCGTCAAGAACAGAAACGGTATTATCGAGGGAAATTACCATGTTGCCGAGACAGAGTCCTCTCGGAAGTCTGATATAATCATGGGAGATCTATTTTCGTAGAAGTGTGTCCCACCACCGTCAGGTAGAAAATTATTTACATAGCCATGTAGGTCCAAAGTTTCTTCTACGTTACAAGGCCTTTATCCTACCGAAAGCTCCGTTACACTACCCAAAAGCCGACGTAAAAAGTTTAGTCCAAAAAAGTTTGATATCCTGAACACTCAAATACTTAGCTTCCTCGGCAAAACGGAAGGTGATGCCTTTAAGCACTAGATAAGTCAGACGAGTGAGTTTCCACCTTCTCGTAAAGAGAACAACATCAGTTTGAAGAGGGTAAATTGAAAGCGCACTGGAGTGTAGCAATCTAAATCATCCGGCGCTCTATAGCGAAAATATTAAATCATCTACATATGCTTGAGCGTAAACGTTAAAACTATTGAAAGCATTAAGTAGTGAGTTGGCCAAGATACATCATAACAGTGGACACAGGCAAGTTTTACATTCAACATGGTACGAAGTACATTGGAATACAGATGTATAGTTGGAATGTCGAAGGTTACTTACTTACGATGGCGTAACAGTCCGGGATGGACTTGGTCCTCAACCAAGAGGCATCTTCAGCCAGCTGCGTCCAGTTTCGCACCCTACGTTTTTTGAGGTCCCCGTTCATTTGCATGCGCCACCTGAGTTGTAGTCTTCCTTTTCAGCGTTGTCCCTCGGGGGCTGATTTGAAGCATTGATGTTCATCTGATCTACATGACCCAGCCAGCTCAGTCGTTGGATGGCCTTTTAAGAGATTGTGCCGCTTGTGTTTACGCGTGAGTTTTACACTATTCTTTCAAAATTGATGTTAAAAAAACGCAAGGCAGCACATTGCCTTGTCTAAATCCTTCGTTGACATCAAAGGTGTCGGTGAGTTCTTTATCGACCTTGATGGAGCAGTATGCATTCGCCATCGTCATCCTCCACAAACTTTCCAGTGTCGCAGGGATGTTAGAATTAGACATTGGTCCGTATAGCTCGTCTCTATGTATGCTGTGCTAAAATCGATGATCTGCCGTAGTGTGAATATTTGGTCGATGGTGGACTTTCCTGGCCTAACGACACACTGATATGAACCAAACGACTTGTTGTCGTACGGCTTCAGGCGTTCACAACATACGGCAGATAGGATTTTGTAAGCGAGTTCAAGAAGACTGTTGCTTCTGTAGTTGGTGCCTTCTTGAGGATCGGAAAAACAATGCTGAGGTTTCATTCATCTGGGACACTTTTGTCAAACCTTATTTTACAGAACCTGCCGCTTTGAAGAGCTCGGCAGGTAGGCATTCCGTTCCAGCAGCTTTGTTGGACTTAAGCTTAGATATGACTATCTACAGTTCATCCAAGACGGGTGGTGTAGAGCCCCAGAGGGACAGCGCTGTAAAGGAAGACCGCAACTCAAGTGATGGCACATGCAAGTGGAAGGGGACCTCGGCCAACTTAGTGTGCGAAACTGGAGGCAGTTGAAGTCCAGGTTCAATTCGGGCTACAGCGCTACTTTAAGTAAATAAGTAAGGTAAATATGCATGCCTATCTTTTTGGATGACATTGATATCCGCTGCACTGGTCTAAAGCCCAGGCTCGTTGTTTGGCATTCATATGATATGTTAAGAGTTAGAATATTCCTTTTTTCATTTGCTGGGATCGTTAACAGCAATATATCCATATTGAAACTACTGTTAGGCAGTTAACTAACTAACCAGTATGCTACTACGGGGTAAGAATGCTGCCGTTCTGCTGGAACGGCATAAATCGGTATAGAGAGCTCAAACAGATTATCATGCTTACTGACTACGCAATGGCCTCTGCTGATGAAAACTGGAATGGCGATATGTGACCTTTCCATAGATAAGAGAATCTTGTGGCTAAAGACCCACCTTTAGTTAGATCTGTCTTGTAAAGCTTCAATTTGTGCCTTTCAGCATTCCTATGTCCTTAGAATCTGCAGGAATATCTAGGGTTGGTCTAGATTAAGCTCTGTTGAAGTAGTTTCCATAAAGGTGGGCTGGGACCTTGGCAGTTTCCCCGAATACCTCGATGCCCATGTATCTAGAAATTGTTGATTTTGAACTACAATACCAAATTCATATGTTCGTAGCAGGTGTCACATACATTCAACCTTAGGCTATAAGCCCCTTCGATTTCAAACGTTTTGACTTTAAGTATTCCTAAATGGCTTAGATGTCGAAAAGCAATACTCTCGACATAAGCAAAGTTTTGTTCATTAATTCTACTTACCTTCTTATATGATGCTACAGCCCACACCTTCCAAGATAATTGAAGTATGCTTCAAATTATGCATTCTACCTACCGGAAAGACTTCCTCTACTGCGTTGTCTCTCCGGTTGGAATCAAAATCTCTTCAGGCCGTAACATTGATATTCATTCACATTACGAATATACTAGACGGGGTGAAAAGTAACCACCTTGGGAATGAAAAAAAAAAAAAAAAAAAAAAATTATTTTAGTCAATATAGTCCCCTTTTAGTTTGATACACTTATTTTGGAGATTTTCAACTTCTTGATCCCATCCGAAAAGTAATTTTCCGGAAGGTCTGCAAAATACTCCTCCGTTGCGTCGATGATTTCCCTGCGCGAGCTGAATTTTTATTGATGAGCCATCTTTTGAGGTTTGGGAAGAGATAATAGTCCGAGGGAGCCAAATTGTGCGAATACGGTGGATGCGACAGCAGTTGGAGCCGTAAGCCATTGATTTTAGCCGTGGTTGCGATGCTCTTGGGCGCCGGTGCATTGTCTTGCAAAAATATGCACAGTAATACTCGCTGTTGATGGTTTTTCCTTTTTCGAGGTAGTCCACGAAGAGTATGTCATGACAATCCCAGAAAACCGACGATATAACCTTTCCGATCCATCGAGCCTCCCTTGGCCGCTTCGGAGCACTTGTGCCGGCTTCAGTCCATTGCCGGGCACTAATTCTGTTCTCTGGTGTTCAACAGTTACCAATCGACGCCAAAAGTCCGCCCGATTCCCCATCAGCAAGTCCAAACACTCTTTCGAAGTGCTCTCGCGTTCGTGTTTTTGGTTAGGATAACTTTTTAATATGCAGAATATTGCCCAAAATATGGCGTGTGCGCTCAGTACTAGTCCTTGTGGTATCTGCTAGCTCACGCACCTTCACTTTCCGCTCAGCCAACACCATTTCATGTATTTTTTTTTTTACATTGTCCTCTGTAACCGCATCGGAGGGCCAGCCGCTTCGGACTTGATCGGTAGTGAAGTTGCGGCCACCACGAAACTCTCGAAACCAATATTTGACGGTGTTATCTGACGGAGCATTAGCCCCATAATATTTATCCAACTTTTCTTTTGTTTCCTTCGCCGTTTTGCCTCTCAAAAAATAATGTTTTATGAGAGATCAACATCAACATGATGCCAAACACGTCAACAACAATCAGCTGTCAAAAAAAAAACTGAAGACAGTATCGCACTGAAATTTGGCATGTCTACCTAAATATGAACGGACTTCAAGGCACCAAAACCTTTTTTGCAGTAGCAGCACATTCTGGCGGTCAAAGAGGTTGCTTTTCACTGCCCCTAGTATATCCTTGTTATATCAGTGACTGATGCATTGTTTTTTGATTTGTCTATTGTCGGTGTTATACTAGGGAAATCTTCATTCGCTTTTATTCGGACTTTTACCTCTTATTTTGGATCAATTTTCTGAAGCAGATCTTATATAAGAGCATTTTACCATTCCAAAACCCTTGTCCGGTATGAAGGATGTCGATGAGATTTCTTTCTATTTTTACGGAGCAGCGAGCATTCTGCAATGTTATTCTGTAGAATCTAACGTCTCTACAGATGCTGTCATATATGGTCCTAAAATTGATAAAGAGGTAATGAATATCGGACTAGACTTATAAGGTTTTCTTTAAAATCTGCCGTAGTCTGAATATTTGGTCAATTATAGATTTGACGGTCTGAAAACGGTGCTAATAGGGGCCAATCAGATTATTGCCAAATGGTGTCAGGCGTTCGCTCAATATGGTAAAATAGATCTCGTTTGTGATAGACTGATGCCTCTGCAGTTGGGGCAGATTTGAGGTTCCTGTTTCTTGTGGAACTGAGAAACGATGCTGAAGTTCCATCCATCGGCCATACTCGACCAACCAAATCTCGAAAATGAGTTCGTGTATGCTCTCTACGAAGCCTATTGCCGCTGCTTTAAAAGGCTAGGCCACCAGGTCCAGCAGCCTTACTATGCTTTAATTTAAATATTGCAAACCTTACTTCATTTTGGACGTGTCGGCGGAAATGTTGGCTTTTATTTGCTTGGTTGAACTTCATTCTGTCTGAGAGCGGAATTTAGGTTGTCCTCTTTCCTTAAAGAGTTGCTGAAGTGGTTTTCTATATCTTCCCTCAATTATATCTAATTTATTTTAATTAATTCGGAAAGTAGATTGATTTCTACTCCAGCTCCATAGTGAATTCTTTTTACATCTTTTAAGCCCAAAGTTGGGAAAATTTGTAGTCTAGCCTCTAGTCTCTGCACTGTCCTAATAATTGGGATATGAGAAAATGTGCCTCAGAGGCATGGAGTTTTGCAATACGGGCAATGATTGCTGTTCTATCTAGGGAGAAATAATCTAACAGAACTTGTAGTTACTCAAAAGAATCTAATTTTGTTGGAGGCTAAGAACACGTTTTGGCACTTCCCAATATGGTTTAGTACCTGTGCAAGCCCAAAGTTGTTTCCCGAACTTGGTTCTTACCCTCGCACTACAAATTGAAATGCTTAACGAAATATGTGTACGTTTTTACTTTCTCTGAAGATTGTTGTCAGGTTCTTGTAACTCAAGCCTGATCACTTAAAAATCTTTGCGTCCCGGAGATATGAAGCAATCCCGAAAGGTAGTAAAGGGATTCAACAATTTGTAGCATGTGCTACTGACACACTAAGCAAAGTACATATTCATAAATTCCGTTCATAAAAGCGTTCGTTCTAGTGAGGTTCGTCATAGTGTGAAGTAGAACCTCCTATCTCATATTCACTTTCAATCCTTACTGAACCTATTCACTTACTTGAAAGCAGTTTCTTATAAAATGCCAACAAAACACGCAAAGCCAATATTATCTATTCTCCAAAGTCGTTAACACACACAACAATTAGTAAAAGGTTTCAGTTTCATACATCGCGCATTCATCAAAGTCCAGAGTGTGTCCACCACCAATTAGCGCCAGCTGTCAACGTTCATAAAACACTCGGGTATGCGAGTTATCTCCACAAAACATCAAAATCACTGCTTGTTTTTGCACATTAAACAAATTATAATTTTTCTATTCAACAATAAACCGTTTAAATTGTTAAAAACCACCCGGATCACAGAAGTGCCAAAGCAGACGGAAGTCAAATTCTCCTTCATCGCTAGAAAGTAAAAGTTTGCGAATTTTTTTTCGTTTCCACATATTTGTTAACAAAATGAAAACGAAATTTGTTTATAAACAAATTCCAACCTCACAACTTGTGTGTGAATATTAACAATAAAATATATAAACTACTAGGTGCACAGGAAAATCCACAGCTGGTAAGAGAGCGCGCCAAGCTGCCAACAGCTACAAAAATTAAAAAAAAAAAAACAGCAAATACGAGAACTTATCACTAAAAGTGAGAGTGAAAAGAAACGACGAGCGCGGGCAGAAGAAACACGAACATAAAAAGCACCGCACCAGCCCAGCCCGACCAAGCACAACCATATAGTCAGCTGGTCAGTCTGATTCACCCAGCCAACGAATCAAGCAATCGTCGAGACCGACTAACTGAACTCAACCAGCTCTAGAGCTTCACCATTCTTCTGGCACTGGCACTGGCACAATATTCATTCGACCAGATTGAGTTGTGTAGCGCTTCCCATGCGACCGCCGATTATGGCCGCCGTCAACCAACCGCCTCACCTTCATCATCATCATCATTATCATCATCATCATCATCATCATCAACAACAACATTATCAACATTGTCGGTATCGTCATCATTATCATCATGTTAGTGCTTTGCCCGCCACACCATTGTCACCGCCTTATCTGTGTCAGCGTTACAACAATAACAAACCATCAACTAAAGCAACAATGCGAGTAATAGCGCGATTGTAGACGCCAAATGTCAGTTGCGTGAAACGCCGAAAGACTGAATGCCTGAAAGACCAACACGGTTGCTGCCCCTCCGGACACTAGTAGGAGGAAAAAAACTTCCAATAAAACATAAACGCTACCCATCCCATGTCACGGTATTGAGGACTGAGGTAGAAAGGTGGTGCGTTTTTTTACGCTCTACACTACAATGTCCCCCACATGGTGGCCCTTGTGATTGCAGCAGGTTGGCTGATACATCACATGCAACTAAAATTGCAGCGGCAGCAGCATTGACAGCCCGATACCCCAAACCATTGTGATATCCATGTACACGCCATGCATACGCTATCCTTTTTTTCATTGTGCGTTCGGATTCCTTTTTCAAATACCCGTAACTTGCACTCAAAAAAAAAAGAAAAAAAAATGCATCCTGTGCATGTGAATCCATCTCGAAACTATTCATGTTCAAGCATAGCACTTGCATCCATGCAAGTCGAATTTCCGTTGTATGTAATGTATCTCTAAAATAGATCAGTGTGCACTTTATTCGGGGTTGAGTATCTTCTCTTGCTATTCCGATAAAATGCACCACCTATCTTGTGATTAAAAAATCGCTGAAGGGGCAGTCGTCAGTTGACTAATGGGTGGCATGTATCCGGATTAAAGGACATTCAAAAGTTTATGATTTCGGCTGCCGTACTAGACAACAGATAGTGTACTCAGAATGAATTTTATGTTCACCTAGAAATAGAAAAAGAAATCATTCTTCAAAAAAAAAAAATACGTTCTCTACCCTCGTGTGTGGATATCTGTAGATGACTGATGTATTTTCTAAAATCATTTTTCTTGAAAGAATGAGCTGAATTTTTTATTGATGAGCCATCTTTTTTGGTTTGGGAAGAGATAATAGTCCGAGGCAGCCAAATTAGGCGAATACGGTGGATGCGACAGCAATTGGAGACGTAAGTCATTGATTTTAGCAATGGTTGCGATGCTCTTGTGCGCCGTTGCATTGTTTTGCAAAAATAAAATTTTTTCTCGCTTCATGTGAGGCCGTTTTGCAGCGATTTCGGCTTTCAATCGCTCCAACAATACACAGTAATACTCGCTGTTGATGGTTTTTCCTTGGTAGTACTCTTGGTAGTTTACGAAGAGTATGCCATGGCAATCCTAGAAAACCGACGCCATAACCTTTCCGAACCATCAAGCCTCCCTCGGCCGCTTCGGAGCACTCGCGTCGGCTTTAGTCCATTGCTGGGCACTCATACTGTTCTCTGATGTTCAACAGTTACCAATCGACGCCAAAAGTCCGCCTGATTCCACATCAGTAAGTCCAAACACTCTTTCGAAGTGCTCTCGCGTTCGTGTTTTTGGTTACTAGTGATTATGCGCGGCACCTAGGGGCAGGATAACTTTTTCATATGCAGAATTGTGCCCAAAATATGAAGTCCTCTGTGGGCCTGCCGCTGCGGACTTGATCAGTAGTGGAGTTGCGGCCACCACGAAACTCACGAAACCAATATTTGAGGGTGTAATCCGACGGAGCATTAGGATAATATTTATCCAACTTTTCTTTTGTTTCCTTCGCCGTTTTGCCTCTCAAAATATAGTATTTTATGAGAGAACGAAAATCGTTTTTGTCCATCCTCAACATGATGCCAAACACGTCAACAACAATCAGCTGTCAAAACAAAACTAAAGACATTATCGCACTGAAATTTGGCATGCTTGCCTAAATAAGAACGGATTTCAAGGCACCATAACCTTTTCTGCAGTAGCAGCGAATTCTGGAGGTCAAGGAGGTTACTTTTCACTCCACCTAGTACATTTCGATTATGTTGATTTTTACATGCAGCTTTTGTGCAAAAACAACAAATCGTCTCATAGACATTATTTTTTTTTTTTTTTGCGGATTTTTCTTCATAGCAAACGTGACATCTTGCTCTGCCTTTAATTTGTGGTGGAACGATTCTTGAACGTTTTTGAAGTTGATGCAGAGACATCCTCTAAAGGTGACGATGGTGAACTTTCTTCTAAAACAGTTGCAAGCAATAAAGCAGACGATGCTGATCTTGGCTTCGCACTTCTAGCTTCCATAAGTGGTTTTGCAAGGGATGTTCCTTCTTACTGCTGTTTTTTGTGTTGCTTGCCAATTCGAATTCACTTCTTTAAAAATAATTAAATGCATTCAAAGCAGAAATGTCCATCATGTTTGCAAATACAGCCATTGGCCATCTGTTAGATTTTCTTTTACAGCTGTAACAAGTAAGCATTTTGTCAACCATATCCACACCGCCTATATTGAATGAAAAAAAAAAAAAACATAAGAGGGTCTTGAAATTTCAAAATTTTTTTATTGTATTTCAACTGTATGGAAACTTTTTTTCAGTCGATTCGATTTCAACTGAGTTGTGCAAAGTACTTTGCAACACGGTACACTTATTTTTCCGTCTGTTCTGACTGACTGACTCTTTTATTTTCTTGAATTTGATTCGAGTTGTTTTATTTTTCTAAAGAAAATTTGTTATAAATATAAGGATTACAATAGATGAAAATACTTACACCTTGTGTTCCCTCCAAGTGCCAGTTTAAAAAAAATAAAATCGGAAGTTTTGAGCAGGAGCCACTGAACTGGAAATATTTACTTTGAAAGGACTAATGACACTTGGAGAGAATGTTCTCGAGGTGTGTACATATAATTAAAGTTAACACACTTGAAACGCCGCAACATCCCGGGCCTGTTGCACTTTTCGCCATTGCTTTTCAATCGAGTGAAACTCGAAAATCTATCAAAAATTTTGTTGACGTTTATATTAAGGAGGAGCATTTTCTTGTCTCGTAGCTTTTCTACTGCGGGACCTTTTAGCCAGAAGGATCCTCTTTTACCATCCGATGCTCTCGTCCCGAAGTCTGCTGGGTTAAGTGCGCTTGGAAGCCACTTCCATTCCGATATCTCACTGCTATCCAGAATTTCATTCACACGATAAGCTACGTACGGTTTGTATCGCCTATGGTCCGATCTTATCCACGCCAGCACGGTTTTCGAGTCACTCCACATCACAGTCCTACTTGGTTTAACTTCATGACACGGGACTACCATGCCACGTAGGTGCGTTGCCAGTACTGCAGATTGAAGTTCTAGCCTGGGAATCGACATTAGTTTTAAAGGAGCACACTTCGTTTTCCCAGCTATCTCACCCTTTCGTTCCCGTCTGGTATTCTCCAGTAGGCAATCGCCGCATAGACTTGCTCGCTAGCATCTGCGAATATATTCAACTCGACTGGTGTTGATACGAAGGCAGCACTGTAACAGCGCGGTACGTTCAAGTTCTTAATCTCTTATTAATCCTTGGATCCACTTAGACCAAATAGCGTTGGCTTCATCTGTGATTTCCTTATCCCAATCTATCTGCTCACGCCAGGCGCTTTGAAGAGCTAACTTAGCTATTAGCGAATGCTCTGCAGCCATTCCGAACGGGTCGAAAACTGACATCGCGATACTAAGCATTTCGCGTTTTGTTGGCCTTCTGGATCCCTTAAGTAATCCCGGATCGATCCTATCAAATGCCATGATGAATTTTAATGCGTCCCAGTGTAACCCTAATACCTTTTCGTACTGTCCTGTTTCGCCTTTGTCAAGGTTGAAAGTCGAAGGCCCTGGCACGCCCTCATCAAACCTTTGAGCTACCTGTTTTGAATTCGATATGAAGCGTTTAAACTCAAAACCCCTTTGCTTATGGATCCAGACTACCTATTCGATAATTTGAATTGACTCTTGTTCCGTTGAGAAGCTGCAGGCGAAGTCGTCCACGTAGTGATTGTATAAGATGGAATTGACCGCACGTGGAAACTTGTCTTGGAATTCTGCGGCGTTACGATTCTTGATTAACTGCGCTGAGTACGGTGAACAAGCAGCTCCGAACGTCATCGATGTCATTACAACCTCTTTGCCGTTTGATCTTCCGCTCTGATCTTCACCTAATGGAATATTTCGACAATGTCAGCGCAGACTGCGGACCACTTATTAGTTCAGAATTAAGTGAGAAGCCATCAACCTCAGCAGCTGCATCGAATACCATTCGTAGCTTATGTGGCTTGTTCGGATTGACCACTCCGAAGTACGGTAGATACCAAGTGCGATTTTTCTTTATCATCGCTTCGTTTTTGCTCAACCTCCGTGAGTAACCCTGATCCGAATATACTCCTCACGAAAACCTGCATTTTGTTGAAACTTCTTCTTCAGTGCAAGGAATCTCCTCACCGCCATCTTTCTGCTCTCTGGTAAAATAGTGTCATCCCGTCTCCAAAGCAATCCTGTTGCAAAACGGCCATTTACTCGTACTGTTGTAGATTCAAGCAACTTGTTCGCCCTAGCCACCTCGTCGGAGTCCATTGTCTTTCCAAAGGCTTATTCTTCCAGTCTGTCTTCCGCAATGTTATTCTTCACCAACTTTTCAATCATATCTTGGCGTTCCGTTTGAACAAAGAGCGTACTATTGCAATCAGCAGTGTCCGTACCCCCAGGTCCATACACAACCCATCCGAGCTTTGTCAAAACTACAGCCGGACTCTTCCATCCGTCAGATACGATCCTGCTGGCCACCCCTAGGTGTACGTTGTCCAATCCAATTAACAGCTCTGGTGTTGCACCCTTGTAATCAGCAATCGGAAGACTCTTCATGTGACGATACCTTGTGTGCAATTCCGTGATGGCTATAGTTTGCGTAGGTAGCTGAAGATCCTTCACAGTCCTAACCCCTTTGATGGCAAACTTCCTTCGTTTCGGTCCCACTTCAGAAATGTCCATGTCCACGCGGCTTGATTGCTCTGACGACGTTTTGTTTCCAAACCACTGCAGCTCCAAATTTTCCTCGGCATTTTTTAAAACTAGACGATCCTCGTTTGTCGCACGAAATTCCACCGTTGATTCTCGCTCACTTCCTTGAATTGCCTACACCCCTCAATATTATGATTTGCGCTACAAACTTTGCAGTTACCCACTACCTCACCTGAATGGAAGAACCTCGATCGTCCCCCACCCCTGGTATCGTTCTGTGGAGACTGGTCGCTTTCAGTTACGCAGATGGAGCTCATCACGTTGGCTAGCTCCTGCAGCCAGGTACTAAAATTCTTGATGCTTGGGTTTGTTATCGTGGCTGCGTAACTAGCCCAATCCAGTCTCCTTTGAATTGGTAATTTCCAGATAAGTTTCTCCATAAGAGTGGGGTTGGATAAGTGTTGTGTGCAACCCGCCGCCTCTAAGAAAGAAGAGAGGTTCTGTACCTTGGTAGAAAATGGTACCAACTGCTCCACACGATTCTCAGCAATGGGTAGAACGCTCCTTATCCTCGCTATTTGGCTTCTCACATGTTGGTCTGGCCTGCCAAACCTATCCTGGAGTATCTTCATCACTTGTCCGACGTTGGCACTGTGTATCAGCAAACACTCCACGGTCTCTCTTGCCTTTCCCTTCAGGGACATTTGTAGACGCAGCATTTTTTTTTACGATCGTTGCATCCATACTCTTCGGTGGTCATCGAAAATGACTCCATAAACATGGGCCATACCTCTGGCTGGCGGTCAAACTCGGAGAGGTTATAGAGCTTCCGTGCCTGCTCCGGTCTAGGGGTTGATAGCGTTCGGCTTAGCTAACTCAAGACACTCACTAACCCGACCACACTTAAATTTGATCGTGTTGCTGTTGCGGTTTCGTTGCCCCTGGCAATCTGTGATTGTAAATCCTGTATGTGCTGCATTATCTCGTTGAGTCTCTGCTCAACAGATGGAGTTGCTGCTGGCGGTACTTCTTGGTGGCATATGGTTACTTTTATATTGTCTTGGGTATCGCTGTCGACTTCGTCGTTTTCGGCACGTTCTTCCCTCTTTCTCGTTGTCGGTGGCATCTCCTAACGGCGACAATGTAACTCTCTCTAACCTATTGTACCTAACCACTAGCGCACACAATTCCCAGAACCAAAAATCCCCAAACAAAAACTCAAAAGTACTCACCTGCAGGTTCAGGAACTATTCCTTTGAGTCGCCCGCCCGCTCTGTTGCTGGACCTGAATAACTATCTTCCTAGTTTCAGTCGCTGCTTGACGTAATCCCTTTTTGAAATATCACGAATGCTTGCTGAAATTGGTGTTGACAGTGAGATGTTGGTCCGCTGCTACTTTCTTGTACGGGTGCTTCGCTTGCCAACCAAATTTAAAGCGTGGTGGGTGCTCCTCTGCCGTGCACGCTAACCTCAAAATGTGTCCCTTACGTAAAGGGTAAAAATAAAAGCTGTTCTGGCCAGGAACTTCAACATGAGAACACACTCTTTTCTTTCCTTGAATTTGATTCGAGTTGATTTATTTTTCTAAAGAAAAATTGTTATAAATATAAGGATTACAATAGATGAAAATACTTACACCTTGTGTTCCCTCCAAGTGCCAGTTTGAAAATGCCGGAAGTTGAAAGAAATAAAATAAAATCGGAAGTTTTGAGCAAAAGCCACTGAACTGGAAATATTTACTTTGAAAGGACTAATAACACTTGGAGAGAATGTTCACGAGGTGTGTACATATAACTAACACACTTAAAACTCCGCAACACCGTCCAATGTACGAAACAAGTGCTGCGTTTTCGGTAAATGCAAAAGTAGATTCATACAACGGTCTATTTTTGAATTTAAGAAGTTTTGGTGGGATGCTTCTTTTATTTTTTCTCATCGTGCCAACCATTGTAATGCCCTTTGACAACAATTTTTGCCCAAGCTTATATGAGGAAAAGAAGTTATCCATTGTTATGTTGTGACCTTTCAAGCCATCAACGAGATCCAAAACTACTCGTTCGCCTTGTCTTTTTTCACTCGAACTGGCTCCAATCTCCTTTCCCAAATATGGCTGGATTTTCCAAACATAGCAGGTATAAGAACAAACCAACAAATAGAATTTTAGTCCGTATTTTACTGGTTTTGATGGCATATATTGACGAAATTTACATCTTCCACGAAAACCAAGTAATTGCTCGTCAACTGTCACACATTCATGTGGATTGTAGTAGTCACTCAATAAATTGGACCATTTATCAAATATATTCCGAATCGGTGCAAATTTATCTGTAGATCGTTGCTGTCTTCTGCTAATGACATCATCAAAACGTATAACTCGATTTAAATACTCAAATGTTTTCTTCGACATAATTTCCCTAAACACTGGACGACCGTTAATATCATCAAACAATTCAGTTGTAGTTTCGTTTTTCGATCTAAAAGTAAAAAAGTCAAGAATCAGTTGAAATAAGAAAGAAAGCAACTACGACTTACCTATAAACACCAGCTATAATCAAAACACAAATATATGCTTGCAACATTTTATAATTATTATCAATAACGATACAAATTAATTTGTAGTCAATCGTAGCTGGCTTATTCCTGAAGACTTGAGACTTTACATATCCCCAGAGAAAATAGTCCAAAGGTGTAATATCGCATGATCTAGGCGGCCAATTTAACGTAGCAAAACATGAAATTAAGTGCTCATCAAAATGGTTTCTCAACAAGTCAAGTGTTTCACGCGCTGTATGGCTCGTAGCGCCATCTTGTTGAAACCAGATAACATTCTGATTTGGCTCATTTTTAAAGAAATATGGACCAATGATTTTCACAGCCCATAAACCACACCATACCGTTGTTTTTAATGAATGTAAGGTAGCACTTGGTACTCTTTGGGTTGCTCATCAGCCCAAATACGGCAATTTTGTTTATTAGCGTATCCATTGAGCCGGAAATGGGCTTCATCACTTAACAAAATTTCACGATAAAATACCGGATTTTCATTGAGTTTTTCCAGAGCCCATTCACTGAAAATATGACGCAAATTCAAGTCGCCTGGCTTCAATTCTTGCAAAAGTTAAATTTCGTATGCTTTTAGGCCGAGATCCTCACGTAAAATACGCCAAGTTGTCGAATATGCCAAGCCAAGCTGCTGAGAACGACGACGAATCGATTCGTCACGGTCTTCGCGTACACTTTCAGCTACAGCTGTTATAGTCTCTTCTCTAACTGGGACTCAAATTTGCGAAGGGTATTGGCAATAGTAGTTTCAGTAGGTCGATTATGCGCACCCTAAGTTCCTCGAATCGAACGAAAAACATTTCTCACAGAACGCTGATTTTCGTAAAACAGATAAACAATTTGGAGACGCTATTGTGGTGTGAGTCTTTCCATGATGACTTGCCAAACAACGCAGTTTAATAGGAGTCACGCGTGATCTGTCAAAAAACAGCCTATTGAAAATCAAACCTCACAATGAATCACCCCTTACCATTGAAAAGTTTGAAACCCAATTTTCACTATTGTACAATAGGCGACCAAATAGTTCACATCTAGCACATAATGACGAAATTATAGCGGCGGTAGCGGAAATTGTATGCGATAACCATGATGAATCGATTCGGCGCCGTTCTCAACAGCTTAGCTCGTCGTATGCAAAACTTGGCGTATTTTACGCGAGGCTTAAAAGCATATAAAATTTAATTCGTGCAAGAACTGAAGTCGGCCGACCTTCCGAATTGTCACTGTTTCAATAATTGGGCTCTTGAAAAGCCTTAAGAATATCCACTGTTTTCGAAAAAAAAATTTTTTAGCGCTAAGGCTCATTTCTGTCCACGTCTATAATTAAAACGCCCGTATTTGGGGTGCGCAGCAACATGAAGTGGTTCAAGAGCTGTCATTACATCCAGGTGTGGGTTATGGGTTGGTAGAATCATCGGTTCATATTTCTTCAAAACCAAAACCGGCCGGAACGTAACTATCGCATTGATAACAAGCTGTTTGCTGCTTGAAATTGAAGGCCGTGTTTTCGACGACATTTCGTTCCAAAAATTGGTGAAATCATGAATTTATTGCAAGAACGATTCGGGGAACAATTAACTCACGTTTTGGACCGTTAAATTGGGTCTCTTGATCATTTTTTTTTTTTTTTTGCATGCGCATTCAAAGGATTGTTGCCAGTACTCTTAAAATGCTTGTACATGAAGGAAAATCAGGGTGGATGAAAAGAGAGGTGCCGATGAACGTTGGTTTTGAATGTTTGAAGGTTATAATGATTATAAGCGAGTTGTGCGGCTTAGAAATGAATCACGATATTTTAGATTACGCCCGAAAGTTATCGGTTAAAGGGGCGGAATGCTACTGGGGATTTCAATGGAGCACTGGTGGTGGAAATAGCGAGAAAACAGAGTGAAACACGAGACATTACGTCGGTGTTCAAGGGTGTCCATTGTATGTGTGATATTATTACGACCTATGAATTTTATCCCACAGTTTTGAATGAAGGTGCATAGATGTTTTGGGCGCAACCGACCAGATCTTGGCATTGTACTCCAATTTCGGGCGGATAAATGCCTAAAATATTGAGGTCAGATCAGAGTGCGTAAAATATTTCTTACATCGATTAAGAAATTCTAGACATTTTGCAACATTTTGGAAGACACCGAATATTTGGTCATTCCACGTAAGTTGCCCTTGACACCCATACCGAGAATGGAAAGGTTTTTAGTATCGTCGATCCAAGTGCCATTGACTGGGTGTTTAAATTTCGCTTTATTAACAGCAGACAGTGTTGTGTTTTAGAAGCAATAAATTCTACTCTGTTAGTGGTTATCTAATTAGTTAAACTCTTAATATCATAATTTAATGAACTTAACATACGTTGCCTTTTCCGTTATACAACCGAAGAGCAGGGACGTAAGTCAGGGAACGAATATGAAAAACGAAGAGTACTGTCGTAAGCAAAGGAATATATTGGATTAGAAGTAGCAAACAAGAGAACATTAATAAATATTAAAAAGAGTGTCGGAGAAAGAACGAAGTAATGTGGCACACCAGCATTTATTTTGTGAACATCAGACTTGAAACCATCCAAAACAACTTGAATTTAAAGTTCCGAAATGTAATTTCCAATTCATTGAAGAAGAGTGTCATTGATCCCAAAAGCACGCATTTTCGACAAAAGGTGCCAAACTCTGTCAAATTCATAAGAAATATCAAATCCAACTATCTTGCTTTCACCACATTGATGTACGCTATGGTTCCACTTTTGGATGAGACATGCCATCAAATCACCTGTGGACCTGTTGTTACGAAAACCGTACTGCCGGTTATTGAAAAGTTTTCGTGATTCTAGATATTTCATGAGCTGACGGTTTATCAGCGTTTTCATGACCTTGCAAAGAAGGGATATAAGTGCAATGGGTCTGTAGGAGGAGAAAGAAGAAGATTCGCCTTTTTAAGGAACGAGCTGGACAAATGCTGTTTTCCATCTGCTAGGAAAAAGCCCTAAAGAGTATTATTGATGAAAAAACTGACGCAGTGTCTTTGCCAGCAAGGAATAACACCTCATCAAAACAAGGGGAGGTATACTATACCATCTGGACCAGCGGATTTGTGAATGCTAAGATCTCTTGCTACTACACGAGTGCGAAAGTGGATTTGTCCCATTGAGAGTAAGCACAATTGGCCTTGTACGAAGAGTTGACAGCTGGAATGTCATTGTAAATGAGCGTTGGGATGGATGATGAGGCAGATTATCTAATATTTTTGACAAACGACTAACAATTTTTACTACCTTTGAGACATTCTAGTATTTTTGCGTCAGTATTGAAATTTTACACGTTTAAGAAAGGCGTTTAAACTTTTTTCGGTTTTCCTCTGTGGTGTTAGCCTGACAGCTTCTTTACAGCTCGAGTCTTACCATATCATCAGCGGCATCCACGTCGTTATCAAAGAAACATAACGACCAGTTAAAATTTCTAAAGAAAATGTTAAGACCGCTCCAATTGGCTTTCTCGTATCGCCATACGGTTTTTTTAGGAATCTTTTCTCTAGCTGATATAACAACATTGTTCCGTTGAGCCTAGAGGGGAGAGCACATCAACCGAATATTTATCAGGGTGAGAAATTAAAAACAAGTCCAGGCTTTTGGCGGTATGACTATCAACGTCTGGTATTCATGTGGGCTCATTAACACGCTGGGTCAACTTGTTTTTCGCAGCGAAGATCTCAACATACCGTTCTTTGGGTGTTGTCTGTCGAGAATGTTGAAGTCAGCCAGAATTGTGTATTGAAATCGCACATAATCACAATTTCAGTATAAGAATACAAGGATACAATTCTTTAAAAGTCGATTTGTTGTGCTGTTTGGGGCTTCTGTAAATAAAGCAATAGTGGACAATTTGCTTACGGATATGGGATTTTAACTACATGAAAATGAATTACAGATTGGAACAGGGACTGTGGTGAAGTTTGGTAAGCTATATCACTTCGCACGTAAATAGCGAGACCGCGGTGAGAGAAGAATAATATTACTTGTTCGTAGCCAGGTATCTTCAGATCTCACTGATCTGAGAGGTGTGGGCGAGGCTGGTCTGTATTTACAGACGTGGACGTACATATGCAGAAAAATGATTACATTTTAGCCCGCGAATATTGGCTATATCCACTCTAATCTCCTGAGTCATTATAAACAAAGCCAAACACAAAAATGGCAAACACCGACGATACTAGATCACACTCTAGACTTTTCTCTTTGGGACTACGTAAAGTCCAAAGTGTACATTAGCCGACTACGATTGAGGAATTGGAGGACAACATTACTCGAGTCATTGGTCAAAGACCACTCGTACTGATATTCGAAAGAAATAATCTTCAAAAAATATAGTTCATTTGCATGATAATGCGCGGAATTGTGTACACCAAATTCCAAGCAAAGAAAGAAGGCAAAAACAAAGAAGACTTGAACAGAATTGCCACATGGAAGGAAAAGCCAAATTAAAGTTTTTTTTTATATTTTATATTATTTTGTTCTAACAAATGAACCCTTGAATTTTTGATATTGTAAACTTTTACATTTAAATTTCTACACATGCATACATACATCTATTTAATTTTATTTTATAGTAGGCGTCATTATTTTTACCCTTTTTCTTGAGTGGATTTAATGCTTTTTTAAAATTGTAAATATTTTGCTCTGAATAATAGCCAAACGCCAAAATAATAGGTGATGTACATGATCTCTTGAAACTATGAACCCCATTCTCTAGAAACATAATATATTCCTTCAGCATTTAACTGAATTCTAAAAACACGGAACGGGATGGAATTCTGCGATCAATGGTAAGAGTATTAAGTCAGCACAAAAAAGGATTACAGGTGCACAGAGCTAACTTCCAAAAAATTATTAGTTTAGAGATTTGATCTTTGAAAGATCAAGAATCAATGTACTTGTTTGATGAGTAGCTAGTATCACTCCGTGATCCGATTCTTGTTTTTAAGTGTTCGTGTGTATGGGACCCATTCATTGAGCTTCCCGTTCAATCGTTTATCATTCACAGAGTTTCACCGTGGCCGCACGTCGGTTTTTGATAAACCGCGCCCAGGTAATCCAAAAACGTCTATCTCGTATTGGCGGATTGCCTCCAAGTGAAAATTCGCAATTTGGTTGAGGTAGCAGGCATTGGCTATATCCTGCACGAGATGTTGGACATGAGAAAGCTGTCCACGCGATAGGTGCTACGTTTACTCACACCGGAGAACAAGCGCAATCGTGAGACCACTTCAAAGATGTGCTTGGCCCTATTTAATCGAAATCCGGAGGAATTTCTGCATCATTTCTTGACCGTTGATGAGACATTGATTCATTGGTACACACCAGAGACCAAAGAACAATCGAAACAATGGGTTTTACCCGGTGAATATGCTCCAAAGAAGGTGAAGACCGTGCCTTCGGCCAGAATGATAATGGCCACCGTTTTTTGGGAAGCGCGAGGTGTGATCTACGTTGAATTTTTGGAGAAGGAAAAAAAAAAATCACAGGAGCATACTACGTCGATTTATTGGTCCTATTCAAGGCCGATTTGAAGAAAAAAAGTAACACATTTGGCGAAAAAAAGTGCTCTTTCACCACGATAACGCGCCGGCTCACACCTTCGCAGTCGCCACACCCAAATTGGTCGAACTGCACTACGAATTGCTCCCTAATTCTCCGTATTCTCCTTATTTGGTTCCTTGCGACTTCTTTTTGTTCCCAAACCTTGAAAATATCGCTCGCCGAAAAGAAGTACAAGTCGAACGAGGAAGTCATCGCCGCCGCGGAGGAGTATTTTGCAGGCCAATAAAAGTACTATACGGAGGTATTAAAAAAGTTGCAGCACCACTGGGAAAAGTGTTCGTGTTGAAAGGGGATTATATTGAAAAATAAATTAATTGTCCTGAACCTAAAAGAGTTGCATTGACATTTTTAATCTGGGTATTCATCAAACGGCTCTCGTAACCAATCTGGAACAAATATACGAGTAAATCTTGTTCAAGGTGAGGCGTATGGAAGCCACAAACCGCTAACTATTGAATCGCCTTTCCTTTACAGTTCTTTGGAATGTTTGGAAATCACAAATACTGACAAGGAAAATTAATCGAAGGAGAAAAAACCAACAAAAACGAACGATCAAATAAGTTTTCGTTCATACAGCTGCTGTTGACAAAGTGACAATTTAAATTGTCAACAACGTCCGTCCCACGAACAACTTAATATGAAAATTAATAAAAATAATAAAAAGAACACCGACTGGCACGACATCATTGTGTTATCGTTATCCCACTAACCCGTATCCAAATGAAAAAAACTCGAAGTCTTCGGTTCCACGAATCCGTTCACCTCATGACCAAATTCAAATTTAAAAACGAAAACGGAACGTACCCATTGCCGAGTGCTGATTATCGGTTTACCAGGGTAGCATCCAATCAGACCACTGTCTGCTCAGAGATTCATGAAAACCAAAGCCAACCAAAAACCAAGCCAAAATAAACAATTTAACCGACCGCCAAGTTCAGTAGTTTGGCAATCCCATGCACCAATCTCGCCGCAACTGGCGGCTTGGCGGTGGACGTGTGTCGAGAAGTCGAAAACGAAAGTGAAACGAGTCGTCGCGTTTCATCACGAAAAATACCAGTCGCCCAGAAATGACAGCAACCAGCCGGACAGAACCAAATGCAAACAAATTGCCGCAACGCATGGCTTTAATCGTCCCTCGAAAGCAAGAAAGCAAACACTCAACACTAGCCTATGTGTTTGATGATAAACCGCTATCCACACATCTTTTCCTACGCCAGTGGTAGTGAATACTCTCATGATAGAGATTGGCGGCGGGAAAATTGATGCCACATACACACATCGAATTTGACACAGCTAAATATGATTTTCACGAAAACAATTGTGTCGGCATCGGGGGTGGAATTATTCACTGTGCCCCTGTGTTGCTGCCTGGTTGCCATCATCGCCTGTTAATAAAAATGGCGGTGACGTGTTTCCTTAGATTCCGCGCGAGACTTATCGCACTTTAGAACGCTTGGAATGCATGTGTCTGTCTAGTTGTTGACGTTTCACAGCCGCAAAAACAGCGCGTTTCGTTCGAATTTGCCGGGTAGTTACATAGCTGTACTCCGCATTCGTAGTTACCCTGTGCTCACGCGTCATTTTTGTTCGTCCGTTCGGTTCGAGAGATTCTTTTTCACTTGTCGGTTTTGTGAATTGTGAGTTGCGGAATTTGAGGGATTTTTTAAGCTATTCCAACATCGCCGAGTAACAGGAGAAAATAATTTTTTGGCCGCTAGTCGCACTCGGAGAATTTCAATTGGAATGCCGAGGGTAATTAAGCTGAAATTGTTTTGAGGAATTTCACATGCGAAGCTCGATACGGGGGTGACTAAACACTCTGAAGACGGACTTGCGTATTTCGCTGTCGTTGATGTGAGGCGGGAAAGGAAACTGACGTGGATATAATGACGATAATTTCTAATTGATTTGAGGGTGAGTTAAAGTGTACTTTGGCTTTAATTGTAGCTGAATTCTTTGAGAATTGAGTAGTTCGATTTTGAGATACTTTTTGCATTCTATTTTGGTGAAATTCCACGCAAGTGCGTTGTTAAATTGCTTTGGGCTTTGGTCACCTAGTTATTTTCTCAGATTCCTCATATTTCTGGTTGTGGTATGTGATAAAAAAGTGTTCAAGCAGCTGAAGTAATGGTTGCTGTAGATGCTACCACTGGCAGTTCATTCACAATAGAACAATAGATTTTATCTATAATATACTCGGAGTTTTGGTGCAGATTTAAGTGGTCCCAATTTTTTTTTATGAAAAACACTTGCTCAACGGTTTATGAAAACCAAAGCCATGATGAGTAATTATTAGGGAGGAAAGATGTTCGTGGTCTTGAATATTGACAGGTTAAATGTCCAAAGAATACACCTTTTGGGATTATTGTAAGCCTTGGGAACGAATCACCGTACTTCATAGTACATCTGTAGGTGAACTTAAGAGTAGCGGAATGATAGGTACTAGCAATTTTGTTGGGGGACTTGTGTTATAAATAGCGCAGGAACACTGGTAGGCAAGAGAATTTTATTTGTTCTTGGATAAAGTCTGTGCAATGTTAGCGTCAATTATAAGTCTTATCGAACGATTTTGTAACCTATCCAGCAAGTGCAAAAAATTCTCTAGGCATCTGACCAAAGTTGGGTTGGGTTCTTAAATTGTGTTTTAGAAGCCCAAAACTCCACGCGGTTGGTGGATCACCAAATAGTTATTTTCTTACTATCATGAGTTCAATGAGTGAAATATACGCTGTGGTTTCAGGCAAGGAATAAACAAAAAATTAAAACGAATATCGGAGGCAAAAGGAAACGCTGAGTCACAAAGGGTTTATTTTGTGAAAACGAGACATGAAACTCTACAATACAATTGAAATCAAAATATTACATAAGTTGACGATTTATGTTGACCTTGGAACGAAAATTCACCTTTATTTACGGATAGGCTGCAAAAATACTATTTTCCTTCCAGTTAAAAAAAGTCTTAAAGAGTAGGGTTAACGAAAAAGCTTATGCAGGTTTTTTTTTTAGCGAGAGTACAAGAATACCTCTTCAGAAGGAGGGGGTTACACCGTCTTGACCAGTGGATCTGTGTATATTAAGATGTTAAAGTACTTGTGAATAGGAGCCTCATTGCAGCGACTGGTATATGATGGTGGCGATAAAAAGAAGTTTCCCGCAATGTTGCATCCAGTCTAAACCGCTTTGATGCACTGCTTAATGCTCACGACTTCTAACGTCTGCATATGCAAATGATCAAGCTGTACTTTCTGTTTTTTCATATGTATCTAGCGACTCCTGCCAAAGTAGCCCCAATTTTTTTCGACAATTGGTACACTAGTAATTTGCTTTCACTCATTGCTCTTAAAACAGGTTGTTCTTTTTAAGAGTAGGTATAAGGTGACTAGTTGACTCTTTTAGAATTTAAAAGCTATCTTTCATCGAAGCTAAGCATTGGTGTGTCGTCCTGGATATCAAACTTCTTTGAAATAAAACATATCGCGTCGAAAACCTTCAAAGCGCCTTCGGTTTTTTGTCAGTCTAAAAGAGCTTTCTGCAAGAGATGGGGATCCTCTGGAGTTACATGGGTATGATAAGACCATTTATACTGTTTTAATTGATGCTGTTACCTGACTCTAAAGACACCCATTTCCTAGATGCACTGATGAACTTTCCGTTTAAAAAGAAATGGTCTTTAGTGCAATGCAAAACTACGTATCGACTGTATTTTGCCTCTTGACTTATGGGCATGTGATTTGATGCAAACTTATGTTACTGCGAAATCGTACCCATGAAATATTTCGCCCAAAATCTGAGCCAGGAAAGTCATATAGTCAAGTCTTCACTAATCTAGGATGCTGTACTGGTGCTTTTTTTCACTCTTTGTTAAAAGAACTTGGTTCGGTCGTAAGACGTCTATATGGATTTCATGCTTTGACAAGACCCAAAAAGAAGGTTGCCTTCTTAATTTTGATGAAGTTTGTAAGCTGGTATAGTTTTTCTAAAACTCATGACAAGTACAACGAGCCGTATAATAATATGAATACTTCTTCCGTAATAAATATAATGGAAGCGCTTTTCATCAGCTCAAGAGCAATACATGATCTCGCCTAAGAAGAAACCAGAGAGTTGTTCATCAACAAAGAGGGTGCTAAGTCAGGACTCCTAGCTGAACTGTCTAAAGTCTAAGTCTACCAAATCAATCAACCTAGTCTAAGGAAAATGAGATTCTGTTTTTGTACGACATGTTAAAACTACTACTAGTATCTTCCTTAGGTTTTCTGCCTCAAATTTCTAAGTCTGAGCCAATGACAAAAAAAGTAGAACGTATCCTCCCGTGGGTCTTGGTTAAGTTCCTATTGCTAGTAATTTGAAAGTGTTGATATTTTTGTTTGATTTCCAGAGAAACTTGCTATATATGCAAATCTTGATATACTTCATTGGACGCATCATAGCTTCAGGCTTCACAAAGAAACGATATGTTTCTCGGTATATATCGTTAGTTTTGTTTTGTATCCTCTTCTGAACATGCAGCCTCAGAATATATGGCGGATACATAGTACTTTGGTCTACTAACTCTAAGGCAGTGACAGATTTATTCCGAGCTAACCCATCTGCGCGTAAGCTACCTTCCACTTCTTTTTTGGCCAGGGTCCCAGCAGATATATAATATGATATACTAATATCTTCCACCGCTAGTTTCGCTGGCTCTGCGGTCTGGATGGCCAAGTTAATATCATAGATTCAATTGCTTGTATAAGATGCCAACGCAGCTCTTTATCTTTCCATTTGACTCATCAATGAACAGAGATATCGAGGTATTAGTGGTCAGTGAATCTTTGCTTGGGAAGAAGCAGCACCAAACCCTACTCATCCAATTCCAGCAGTAAGAAGTCGTTTATCATGGCCCTGTAGCGTTCGCCAGTAACAGTGACCTTATTGCTGATGGCGTCCTCAAAAAAATACGACCCAATCACTTCTCCCGCGTGAAGGCCAGACCATACAGTGGCTTTGAATGGATGTAATGGCTCTTCGTGCATAACAAATATTTTCAGTGCCGCAGAAACGCAGATTTTGCTTATTGACTTAACCGCATAAGTGAAAATGCACCTCGTTACTCATGATGATTTTCGACACAAAATCGTCCTCTTCGTTGTTGAGATTGAAGATGGTTTTACAGTAATTCACACACGAGTGACGGTCAGGAGACATTAACTGATGCACTGTTTGCACTTTGTACGGGAACGGGAAGACTTACAAATGTCTTTCACTCAAATTCGCTGTAGGGTACTTCTGGTAATGCCCATTTGCGTGGCCCGTCGTCTGGTTGATGTTTGTTTGTTCTCAGCGACATCGGCAGCCACAGCCGCGATATTCTCCGCCGAACGACCACTCTAGTGGCCTCCTGTGGTTCCGCTCTGTTCGAGTCGAGTAATTAAGCGCCTCAATGTTTGCCCAGTTGGCGCGAGACTATTAGGAAATCGACGTCGAAACTCACGTTGTGCTAACATTAACGACCGATTATTGGTCAAAAATTGATTATGGAAGCCTTTTCCAACATCCAGCTTTTTAGAAGGAAGAACTTTCCCACTCTATCGTATAAATGCAAAAACAAAACGAAAAACTGTAACAAATACCTATATAGTGAGCAACGTTCTTCTAACCCACTAAACTAGTATTCCGCTGTGCTATTATTGGCCAAGTTACACATGCCCTCAAAAGTTTCATTGCCGAATGCGTCTCCCAAAATCTTCCGCATTGGTAGGCATATTGCCTCGTGGATAGAGGATGCATTCGTATAAACGAATTGCATATATGAAACTCAACCATTCTCTTTATGCTTTGTAACATGAAGGAAGTCAAACCGTTCGGTCTGGAGCCATTAGCGGACATCATCTCTTTCGATGTTTGGCTTAAGAGGCTACTGCTACTGTTCGCCACTGGTTAGGTATATCCTAATTTCACGAATTGAATCCGTCAAATGAACAGTTTTTTTTAATGACCTCATCCGTCACCACAACCGAGGACAGAATACCTTTATTCAGCTTACTTGGCATAGAGTGTGCCATGACCTTTATGTGTCTCAAGGCACACTCCGTTAATAGTAACCATGAATGACATGTTGTTCTTTTGGGTTCCACACTCCTTATAGCGTTGATCATTGCATTTGATTACCCAAGAACAAGTTTCTGATAATCGCAACCCATAAAAGGACCATTGGGACTCCCCATGATATGGTCCGACTACTATCACTGATATTCTAGCCTCAATGGTTCTGCTTCAGATCGGCAGAACTAACTTGCTGTTGGACGAGTGCTCCTTGGCCAGAGGAACCTGCAGATGGAACATCCTGGAACATAATGGGCTTCATTTCGCCTTCAATATGATAGCTAGGCTGGCATTTTCTCCAACTATAGCATTCGATTTATTTATTTATGGCGTAACTTGTATTATTCCATTGTTTTTATACCGTTGGAAAGCTACTGTTATTGTACGTCATTTCAGTATATGTCATTCATTTGAAGCCTAAACAACAATAATTTTTTTTCACTCAAATATGTCGAACTTTGTGCCTGAAAAAGTGTTTTTGCGGGGAGTTCTTCTTCATTACTTTAATATGAAGAAAACTGCTGCCGAAAGTCATTGTATTTTGGTGGAAGTTTATGGTAAACATGCGCTAGCTGAGCGAACGTGCTAAAAGTAGTTTGCACGATTTAAAAGTGGTGATTTTGGCTTGGAATACGATGAACGTCCTGGGCAGCCAGAAAAGTTTGAAAATGAAGAACTGGAAGCATTACTCTATGAAGATTGTTGCCAAACACAAGAAGAGCTCGCAGAATCTTTGGGTGTCATTCAAGCAGCCATTTCAAAACGGTTAAAAGCAGCTGGATATATTCGAAAGCAAGGAAATTGGGTTCCACATGAACTCAAGCCGAAATGCTGCTGGAACGCCACAAAAGGAAGTCATTTTTGCATCGGATTGTTACTGCTGATGAAAAATGGATCCATTACGACAACTCCAAGCGCAAAAAATCATATGTGAAACCCGGCCAACCAGCCAAATCAACGGTAAAGCCGAATATCCATGGCGCGAAGGCAATGCTCTGTATTTGGTGGGATCAGATGGGTGTGCTGTATTATGAGCTGCTAAAACCGGGTGAAACTATTCGAACGCTACCGAACACAATTAATTCGTTTGAAGATATGCGACCAGACACGCGGCAATAATTTACCATCATGACAACGCTCGGCCCCACGTTGCTATTCCGGTTAAGAACTATTTGGAAAACAGTGGATGGGAAGTCTTACCCCACTCGCTTTATAGCCTAGACCTTGCCCCTTCTGACTAACATTTGTTTCGGTCGATGCAGAACGCCCTCACTGAAATACGGTTCACATCAGAGCAGAATATCGAAAATTAGCTTGATTCATTCTTGGTTGCCAAGCTCAGTTCTTTTGGGATGGGATCCACAAATTGTCAGAAAGATGGGAAAAATTCATAGCTTCAGATGGGCAATACTTTGAATAATACTATTGTACATGCTTTTCTTAAATAAACATAAACAAATTTTGGAAAAAAAAACCGCAGGAATTAAAATATATAAACAATATATATTTATTTATTTATTTTTTTTTTTTGAAGTTGAGCGATGTGTCTGGAAACAGTTGATGAACTGGTACAACCAACCTTGCAAGATTGTCGAATAATGGGACCATCAAGTACCAATTCTGTTGAGGATTTCACAGCATAAGATGAAATAGTGGCTCGCGTTTTTGACTAGCACCCACTTCATACTATGGTATAGTTGCCGAATACCAGCATTCTGCAATGTACTATCATATTATTTGTATCATCAAGTACACAGGTTCAGATTGGTTTAGTTCATTCATTCATAGAAATGGTACATCTGTGTGCAAGTGTGTTTAGGGTGCGTTATTACTCCGGAACGAACACTGTGAAATCAAATATTCTTCTCCAACGCGCTCAAACACAGGGCAAAGAATTTCTACAAACGAGATTAGGTACATACATATGTACATCCATTAAAATTTGTTTCTACATTCGTGCATAAGCACGTCTACGCATAGGTATGTAAGTCAAATCTCGACATTGAAACTGCCATCCCCCAAAGCGATGCTGCGCCAACATGTGTATTCTGTTCCTCGTATTGTTCATGTTATGTTTGTGTTTTGCCGACTGCCAGCTGTGTTCCTTTGGTAGGCTTGCGAGTTTGCCAGATACACTTTGACACTGTTGTTTGTACAACAGCAAAAATACATCGACCTAAATTACCACACCCTAGCACGTGAGAGATGTATACGTACAAGAAGTACTATAGGCTCGCTACTGCATGTAAGTATGTATTAACTACCTACTATAGCGATAGCGATGCTGCTGCGGTTTTTATATCTCGTGTAACCATGGCATAGTGTACTGTTATTGATACTATATATGCACATATTATATATGGTTAGGAGTCTCATGAACATTGTATTCCATCTCCATGTGGATGTGCGTTTTCTATAAAATATACGATACAGCACTGACACCCCTGCGTACTCAATCTGAAGCGCAATGTGTCGAAATAGTTGTGACGTGTGTACAGACAGCGTCGTAGACACAGTGTCGGCACAATTGCCAGTGTCAACACAGGCGAAAGAAGAGTTTAGTAGTGAAAATCGTACCAGGCTTCCATAGTTTGAAGCATGTATCTTTGGAATAGAAAAGTCTTGTCTCAGTTTCCAACACCTCCTCTATCACTGCTGTTCTTAGCTAAAAAAAAAAAGTATTGGTGCCGTGCCGGTGGTAGTCTCATTACACATGTTTCGAAATCGCAAAAAGTAGGTAGTGAGAGGTTATTGTGTTTGTGAAGTAATGCGACACTAAGTTTGTACGACCACCAGCGACCATCAGTGACTACGTGTACATCAAAGTCCGGTGGGTGAGTGTAGTTCAATTCCATTTCTGATATATTTTTGAGGGATGCCGACGGTGAGAGATACTATAGGTACATACCTCTGCTGTTGTTCTTCGTTGGCCTTTGCGTTTTTAGTTGCGATTGCATAGCTACAAAACTTCTTACTTTTATACGGTAAGCAGCCCGATGTAACTGTGCGCACAAACAAATGTGTCAATTGTAATGGGCGATTTTTTAAGCGTTTGGTTTTTAATTGTCAAAAACAACAAAGGAAGATTGCAAAAGTGTATAAAAATTTAATTTGATTTGATAAGCAATGCTTGCCATTTACTTTTCAATGATTATGTTGACCACGATTATGTTTTAAGTGGTCCATACGGAGAGTCCAATTTTGAATCACTTTTTCGAGCATATTGGTCGGTAACTCGCCAATAACACATGTAATGTTGTCTTCCAAGGTTGCAATTGGCGCCGGTTTATTGGCACAGACGAGTGATTTGACGTATCCCCATACATATAGTCTAAATGGGTCAAATCGCACGATCTAGCCGGCCAATTAAACGGTTCCCAAAATGAGAGAAATTGTTCACCGAACTCATTTCTCAATTGGTCCATTGATTCACGTGTTGTGTGGTACATATGTAGCTTCATCTTGCTGAAATCCACATGTCGACTAGGTTCAGTTCGTGCATTTTGGACAAAAAAAAAGTTTGAAATCATTGAACGATAGCGGATGCCATTGACGGTAACGTCAATCGCTAGACAATAAACTGCACCAAACAGTGCATTTCTCTGGATGCATTGGTAGCTCTTGTACTGCCTGAGGTTGCTCATCGGACCAAATATGGCAGTTTTGCTTATTAACATACCCATTCAACCAGAAATGAGCTTTGTTGGTGAAGACAATTTTTCGATAAAAAAGCGGATCTTCCCCTGCTGTATTGCATGAGCTGTATTTTGTAAGTAAATAACACCAACTCAATTACTGCGAACCGCGACGAATGGACAAATCACAATCTTCACTAACACAAGTGGATACAGCATCAATATTTTCCTCGGTTGGTGGTTTGATGTCCAATACTGTGAAATTTGTGCGGAATTTGGTCACTGGCTTAAATTCCTTGCTCAGTAGGTTGATTATGACGACCGTAAAATGGTCGAAGTGCGCGAAAAACATTTTTCACAGCACGAATTTTGATAATAAAATTCAATAATTTTGCCACTGCCTCTCCGACGTTTTCTCTATTGCGGTTTGGGCTATACTAGTTACCGCGTTGATAGCATCTATTGTGGATCGCGACTAACGAAGACCGTACTGATGTTCTGCTAAATAACCTGCTGCTTTGATTGCAGTATCAGGTCTATTTTATATTACTCATTTGATGATTTTTTTCTATCGTGTAGAGCATACAACACGCCTATAAGACGAGGGTTCATTCCCTTCCGGCAGCAGTACTAGACGTTGTTGCTTTCAGGGCTATGGAAACGTAGTCTATTGAATGCACATATTGCAAATTTTTACAAATATTTGCAGTCGAGTTCGCAAGACAGTCTTTCGGTATCAAAGACACGGGCCTTTCGGTCATGCATTCTATTGCATACTCTGTAAAATTCTTCTTCTTCTACGGACACGTAGACGATTGCATTCGAGGACCTTTTTGTCTCCTTGTGATAACGTTGTACGCCTTACTCCATAATATATGGTTTTCCAATAGGGACTTGACAACTTTGAATTTAATTTGTGAACGCACTCTTTCACTAATCATCAAACTGTCACTGTCAATTTATTCAGTAAACTCAACATTTTCATCATAGTAAAGTACACTAACGAGCAACGTCTGCAAATTAAAGAAATTTTCTACAGATATTCGAAGTCGCAAAATCGTATTCAGTGACGAAGCAAAATATGCGTTATTGGTCGGGTGAAAACCCACATGTGCTTCATAAATCACCACTTCATCCACAAAAAATAACTGTTTGGTGGGGTTTGCATGCCGGCAGCGTTATTGTTCCATATTTTTTCGTCGACGATAACGATCGTCAGGTTTCTGTGAATGGTCAGCGTTATCGCGCCATGATCACCGATTATTTTTGGCCCGAATTAGAAGATATGGACTTGGACGACATGTGGTTTTAACAGGATAGTGCCACAAGCCACACAGCACACGCTACAATCGATTTATTGAAGAGTAAGTAAGTCGATTGGCCGCCTCGTTCGTGCGATTTAACGCCGCTTGACTATTTTCTGTGGGGCTACGTTGAGTCATTGGTTTATGCCAACACGCCAATGACGTTGGAAAAGCTCAGAGCCAACATTAAACGCGAAATAGCGGCCGTTTCGGCCGAAGTGTGTAGTCTAGTCGTTGAAAATTGGGTCCAACAAATCGACCGCTGCAAACGTGCCCGCGGTGGCCATATGAACGAAGTCGAGTTCCATTCATAAATGTTTTGATTGTACTTAAAAAAAAAAATTGTCAAGTCGTTATTAGAAAACCCTATACTTCAGTAAGGGTCTGTGCTTCTTGATATGCAATTATCCCGTAGCTGTGGGGTGTTTCTTGGCATTCCGAGACCGCTGGTAGGTTTTTCGAGCCCGATTACACGCCGATCTAAGTTTTGCGGTCTCGTGATTTCACTTATAAACCGATTGTCTATGTTTTTTGTTCACTGTTTTAGACACAGACGCATGTAGCATTAACTAGACGTCGAAATACATGCGTTACGAACTCTGTTGCGGTGCTTACTTCTACTACTGCCTCGCCAATAACATAGCTCAGTAGTTGCTCGTCTAAGGTGTTTGCTCTCCAACTTGATAATATTAATGTAGCCAGGTTACTGGTACAGATCCTTAACACCGAACCGACATTAACTAGAATAGGCCTATGATCGATGTACAGGCTTCTTAGCAGGCTACTGCTCATAAAGTTTATGTAATTTCGCTTTAAAAAAGGGTCGGATTAATTGCGTCTAAGATGCAAACCGCATTAATTTCTTTCAAATATCGCGCAGTATGAAGACTGTGAATCCGATTCTGAAATGGAGGTTGATGACGGAGTAACTCTGACACAATACAGTTCGCTTAAAGCCGAATTAGCAGGTGCAGTGTATTCAAGATCTTGTTCTAGAGCGCGTCATGGGAGTGATTCTTCAGATGATAATATTCCACTTTCAGGTTTCCTGCCTCGAGGTAGGTCAAGAGGGATGAATTTTTTGGTGCTAATTGCTTTGCTGGGCATATACACCGAATATCGTTCGTTCAAGAACACCGCAGCATAATATCATACAACAAACGCCGGGTTTAAACCGGTTTTTTATTATATACTGGAGCCTTTTACATATTTGGAGCATTTTATTTACAGATGCACAGAAAATAGTATCACACACTAATGAAAAATTAAGAAAAATCAGGCCAAAATATAAAAAGCAGACTTGTGTTCAAGATTTAGACCTTATAGAGCTAAAAGCTTTATTTGGACTTTTGTTTTATACAGCAATATTCTAAGAAAATCACAAGCATTACACAACATGGTATAGTATTGAGGGCACCTAGTGAGAAAATTACCATTATTAGTAAAAATAGGCTGGAGGTTCTAATGAATACTATACAATTTGACGATGCCGAGACTAGAAAACAGCGACGTGAATTTGATTTGTCTGCTCCTCTTTCTGAACTTTTCAATTGTTTTGTAAAAAACTGGAAAGAAGTTTACACGATTAGAACATCTGCCTCTTTGCGGTCGCTGTAAATTCAAAATGTATAGGTATGCCAAAAAAAAAAAAAAAACAGCAAAATACTAGGTACGGTGAAAAGTAACCTCCTTGGGAATGAAAAAAAAAATTTTTTTAAATGTTTTTTTTATTTTATTCAATATAGTCCTCTTTTAGTTTAAAACACTTATTCTAGCGATTTTCCAACTTCTTGATCCCGTCCGAAAAGTAATTTTCCGGAAGGTCTGCAAAATACACCTTCTTGACGTTGATGATTTCCTCGCGTGAGCTAAATTTTTTATTAATGAGCCATGGATGGTGGGCGAATACGGTGGATGCGACAGCAATTAGAGCTGTAAGTCATTGATTTTACCAATGGTTGTGATGCTCTTGTGTGCCGGTTCATTGTCTTGCAAAAACAAAATTTTTTTTCGCTTCAATCGCTCCAATAATGTACAGTAATACTCGGTGTTGATGGTTTTTCCTTTTCGATGTAGTCCACGAAGAGTATGCCATGACAATCCCAGAAAACCGACGCCATAACCTTTCCGACCCATCGAGACTCTCTCGGCCGCTTCGGAGCACATGTGCCGGCTTTAGTCCATTGCCGGGCACTCATTCTGTTCTCTGATATTCAACAGTTACCAATCGACGCCAAAAGTCCGCCCGATTCCACAGTGCTCTCTCGTGCATGTTTTTGGTCAGGAGTGAGTATGCGTGGCACACAGCGGTAGGATAACTTTTTCATATGCAGAATATTGCCCAAAATATGGCGTATGCGCTCAGTTCTAATCTTTGTTGTATCTGCTAGCTTGTGCACCTTCACTTTCCGGTCAGCCAACACCATTTCATGTATTTTATTGACATTGTCCTCTGTAACCGCATCGGAGGGCCTGCCTCTGCATACTTGATCGGTAGTGGAGTTGCGGCCACCACAAAACTCTTGGTGTTTTGGCGGTGTAATCGGACGGAGCATTGCCCCATAATATTTATCCAACTTTTTTTTGTTTCCTTCTCCGTTTTGCCTCTCAAAAAATAATGTTTTATGAGAGAATGAAAATCATTTTTGTCCATAATGCCAAACACGTCAACAACAATCAGCTGTCAAAACAAAACTAAAGACAGTATCGCACTGAAATTTGGCATGTCTACCTATATATGAACGGACTTCAAGACACCAAATCCTTTTTTGCATAAGCAGAGCATTCTGCCGGTCAGGGAGGTTACTTTTCACTCCACCTAGTATGGTCCAAAAATTATGTGCATCACAGATGCAAGGAATTTTTATCTTCCCAATGCTTACATTTATCTCGGCAAAGACTCTGATGGGAAAGATTTGACTTAAGAAGAAAAAAAAACGGTCAAAACTGTCAAAACCAGGTAGTGAGGTAGTCCTAAGCCTTGTCTTCATAATCGAAGGAACCAATAGGAATGTGATCGCTGATAATTGGCTTTCATCAATAGAATTTGATAAATACTTTGAAAGAAAAACGCCTCACTTTTATTGGTACATACTTTGAAAAAGAAGAAATTTGAGATACTTTCCGAGTTCAAAATATCCAGGCAGGGGTCAAGCAATGACTCAGCTTTTTGGTTTTACCAAGGATATCACCATGCCATGGATTCGAGTATGCATCACACTACAAGTGTAGACGAAAGAACTGAGAAACCTGAAATACAATAATATTATACTATAACTGAACAAAAATAGGAGTTGATCTACTCGATCAAAGATGCTCAAACTACTCCACTTCCCGTCATTCACAGAGCTGAACAGCTAACAAAGCCGCACTTAGAACGTCGTGTTGTGATCCAAAAAAGAAACGCAAGAAAGTTAAGCTATGTTTCATGCCCAAAAAAACCAATTTGCTTAGAGTGTGCGAGCAAAACTTGTAGCTGCCGCGAAAAATTGTGAATGTTGGTAGATTGCAGTTTTTTTGAGGTTTTTTATTTTTATGTTATTCTTTGTTTTCATAGTTTATAAGAATTAATACCAAGAATTCGAAATTTTAAGTTCCTATTGCAACAGATCTCATTGTATGAGCGTAGTCATTTTTTGCGCTAAAAGTGCTAATATGTGACGTTTTTAAGAAAATTACAAAATGTTACTTTAATTTATGTTATTTTAGTCTTTAAAATAAAGCTTAAGTGTATTAATAACAGTATTTTTGTTTTTTTTTTTTTACTTAATACCGGAAATTACGAAATAGAGGTAAAAATATGTAGCGGTCTCCAAGACCGCATGTAGGTGATTAAGTGACTGAAATAGGTGGTATGTGGTTAAGGGTTAACGACTTTCACACGTTTTAAATATTTCTTAATCGCTGTATGTGACACATTCAACTATTTTGTTATCTTTCGAACGGTTAAATGACAATTCGGCTCGATTATGGCTTAAATTTGATGAGTCCTGATCGTTATTCATTTTTAAGTGGAAAATCTCCGGAATGAAATTTGTGAAATCAATTCCGGTACTGTCTTTCTTTTAAGGCGTCTTCACAATACACGTCAGGTAACTTTTTAGCAACTTGTGCTGCGTTCTCTCCTTTACGGAGATAAAAAAGTAAAATATGACGAAAATGCTCGTTTTGCACTGCATATAAAAATTGCGCGTATTTTTGTGAAAAGATTTTTTTTTCGGCGTCAATTTCCTTCTGTCAGCTAACAAATGTTAAAAGAAAAGAAAAGAAAAAAAAAATGTCATTGACAGCCAAATATGGCCAAAGACATCTATGTGTGAAATCGGCGAGAGTGACCACCACAGTCACTCGAAAAATACAGACTTTCGTTAAAGATGTATCCTAATTGCTTTCTGCTTCTGGCAATCTACTCCACGTACAGTGAAGGATGTGGTAGAGGAGGTGTCGTTAACGTCTTACGATTAAGTACGTAAATACGTAAGAAAGCGAAGGTTTGATTTATAATGTAAAATAAAACACGTACATTTGAAAGTGAACTTTAAATTTTTATTATCGGTTAAAAGAACAATTCATGGCATTTACTTTTTGAAAATGATATCATGTAAATGTTGGCCACGACTACGTCTGAAATGGTCCATTCGGAAGGTCCAGTTTTGAGCAACCCTTTCGAGTATAGCGACTGGTATCTCGCGTATAGCACGACTAATGTTGGCTACCAAAGCGTCAATCGTAGCTGGCTTATTCCTGAAGACCTGTGACTTTACATATCGCCAGAGAAAATAGTTCAAAGGTGTGATATGGCACGATCTAGACGGCCAATTTACTGTAGCAAAACGTGAAATAAAGTGCTCACCAAATTTCCCAACAAGTCTATTGTTTCACGTGCTATATGGTTCGTAGCGCCGTCTTGTTGAAACCAGAGCTCACCGAAATCATGTGCTTGAATTTCAGGAAGCACATAGTCCGTTAACATGGCGCGATAACGGTTACCATTGACGGTAACATTCTGATTTGCCTCATTTTTGAAGAAATATGGACCAATGATTCCACCAGACCATAAACCACACCATACCGTTGTTTTTAATGGATGTAATGTTTCGGGTTGCTCATGAGTCCAAATACGGTGATTTTTTTTTATTAAAGTATCTATTGAGCCAGAAATGATCTTCATTACTGAACAGAATTTTACGATAAAACAACGGATTTTCATTGAGTTTTTCCAGAGCCCATTCACTGAAAATATGACGCAAATTCATGTTGCCTGGCTTCAATTCTTGCACAAGCTGAATTTTTTAAGCTTTTAGGCCGAGATCCTCACGTAAAATACGACAAGTTGTCGAATACGCCAAGCCAAGCTGCTGAGAACGACGACGAATCGATTGGTCACGGTCTTTGCGTACACTCCCAGCTACAGCTGCTATAGTCTCTTCACTACGTGCTGGATGTGGTCTAACTGTTCGAGTATCATCCACTAATGTAAACTGGGACTCGAATTTGCAAATGGTATTGGCAATACTAGGTGGGGTGAAAAGTAACCTCCTTGGGAATGAAAAAAAAAAATTGTTTTAAAATGTTTTTTTATTTTATTCAATATACACTTATTCTGGAGATTTTCAACTTCTTGATCCCGTCCGAAAAGTAATTTTCCGGAAGGTCTGCAAAATACTCCTCCGTGGCGTCGATGATTTCCTCGCGTGAGCTGAATTTTTTATTGATGAGCCATCTTTTGAGGTTTGGGAAGAGATAATAGTCCGAGGGAGCCAAGTTGGGCGAATAAGGTGGATGCGACAGCAATTGGAGCCGTAAGCCATTGATTTTAGCCGTGGTTGCGATGCTCTTGTGCGCCGGTGCATTGTCTTGCAAAAACAATTTTTTTTTTCCGCTTTAATCGCTCCAATAATGCACAGTAATACTCGCTGTAGATGGTTTTTCCTTTTTCGAGGTAATCCACAAAGAGTATGTCATGAAAATCTCAGAAAACCAAAGCCATAACCTTTCCGATCCATCGAGCCTCCCTCGGTCGCTTCGGAGCACTTGTGCCGGCTTCAGTCCATTGCCGGGCAATTATTCTGTTCTCTGGTGTTCAACAGTTACCAATCGAAGCCAAAAGTCCGCCCGATTCCACATCAGCAAGCCAAACACTCTTGGAAGTGCTCTCTCGTGCGTGTTTTTGGTCAGGAGTGAGTATGCGTGGCACACAGCTGCAGGATAACTTTTTCGTATGTAGAATATTGCCCAAAATATGGCGTGTGCGCTCAGTTCTAATCTTTGAGGTATCTGCTAGCTCGCGCACCTTCACTTTCCGGTCAGCCAACACCATTTCATGTATTTTTTTGACATTGTCCTCTGTAACCGCATCGGAGGCCTGCCGCTGCGGACTTGATCGGTAGTGGAGTTGCGGCCACCACGAAACTCTTGAAATCAATATTTGACAGTGTAATATGACGGAGCATTAGCCCCATAATATTTATCCAACTTTTTTTTTTGTTTCCTTCTCCGTTTTGCCTCTCAAAAAATAATGTTTTATGGGAGAACGAAAATCGTTTTTGTCCATACTCAACATGATGCCAAACACGTCAACAACAATCAGCTATCAAAACAAAACTAAAGACAGTATCGCACTGAAATTTGGCATGTCTGCCTAAATATGAATGGACTTCAAGGCACCATAACCTTTTTTTGCAGTAGGAGCGCATTCTGGCGGTCAAAGAGATTAGTTTTCACTCCACCTAGTAGTGGTTTCAGTAGGTCGATTGTGCGGACCCGTAAGCTCCTCGAATCGCATGAAAAACATTTCTTACTGAACGCTGATTTTTGTAATACAGCTGAATAATGTGAAGACGCTGTTGTAATGTGATTCTTTCCACGATGACTTGTCAAACGATAGTGAACAAAAATAATAAAGCAGTTTGATAGAAGTCACGCGTGATCTGTCAAAGAAAGCCTATTGAAAATCGAACCTCACGATGAATCACCCTATACAAGCACCATGTGGTTTCATAGACATGTACATATGTATGTATATACATACATGCCATTGTAAGGACTTGGCGTTGACTCCAGCATGGAAGTATCTTTTGCGTCAGCAAACTTATGTGACCTATTTTCGAAATTCTTTGAACGTTCGTCGGATCCTTTTCTTTTAGAGTGAAAGTTGAATCTTACATAGATTGCATTATAAAATAGAGAAAAAATCATATTAAATTTTTTTAGTCTTGTTTACAAGGTTAACTACAAAACTGTACAAACTCAGAGTATTTCGATTATTTGGTTGGAATTAACAATATCCATTATGTCTTGTACATAAAACTCTAATTTTGTTCGTTATTTCTGAGATACACTATGCATATGCATGTATGTATGGACTATGTACATATTTACAGATTCTTATATGTAGGTATTACATGCCCGCATGCAAGTATGCACAATATGCTCTAAACCCACATCTCTACGCATATTTATTGTTGTGTTTAAATATGTACATATATTTCCTGTTATCAATTTCAATACATACAGGAATATTTTAGTATGTGGAATATGGACTAGGCTCTCAAAAGCAGTAGAAGGTATAGTTCTGTAAATTTTTGTTGCGTACACCCACCTTCAGGACCACATTATGAAATGTATATATGCATATACAGAACTATCTTTTATTGCATCTATACTATGTAGTGTGCGTTATTGTGAAGTAGTTTTACTTTTTTTCTCTCCCTTACAAATATTTAGAAATATTTTATGAAGATGCACTGAAAGATGGAAATATTCATATTTAAGGGCGCTTATTCTCGCATTTGAACTTCATAAATACTCTCAAAGTTAAAGTGACAGCTGGGAGCTTGGTTCAGCAATGCAGAACCGAAGTTGATGTAGTCTTAGATAACAATTTTTCAACAGCTTGGTATTCAGTTGAATTGTAATCCAAAATGCATCACTGAGGGGAATTTTTCTTGAAACAAGCATCCGCATACAGTGACTCACATAATTGATCACATGTTTTCAAAAATAACAAAGTAAAGGGGTTTTCTTATAAAATAAA
This sequence comes from Volucella inanis, assembly GCA_907269105.1. Lineage (NCBI taxonomy): Eukaryota > Metazoa > Arthropoda > Insecta > Diptera > Syrphidae > Volucella > Volucella inanis. The sequence continues at coordinate 202,634,389 of OU026153.1, read as the reverse complement.
CTCATTGGGCTTCAATGTTAAAAAAACAAAAAATTGAAATTAATTACTGAATGCATGTTCACACTCAATCTGAACTCTGGACCATAATTCGTCGTGTCTTAGCCGCAGCACCATACTTAATGAAGCCTCAAAGGTGAGGGGGCCACTACGGCTCATGGCATTCTAGCCAATCTTTTGTAATTTTGGCTGTGTCCAAAACCGATTTATCCCATTCTTGTAGACTTGATTCTAGGCAAGATGTCAAAATGTCTGTGTACATCTGTGTACGGTCAACCGTCCCTGGATTCTCTTGCACATGCCTACACCATGAGATGTCATGCATCCCCAAAGCGTAAGGCTACCTCCACCAAATTTGACCGTTTCTTTAACCATCCTCTTTGAAAGTTGTTGTTCCTTCATCTTTCATACCCGTTCGCGGTCGTCTGAACCATATCGGTTTATTTTGGTCTCATCTGACTAAATAATCTTAGCCCAGTCCTCTTCTGTGTATTATTTATATTTGTTAGCACACGCTTTTCGGAGAGTCATGTGCTTTAACTCTACCCTTCAGGCCAGCTTTTCGAATAACAATGAGTGTTGAACTTCAACAGCATTACTACACTCTACAGAAAGTACTTGTTGTACAACTTTTCTTTGGCAAGCTTAGTGTTTTCTTAGTTTGCTGATGAAACCTACAGAATATTTAAATTTTTTTGGAGATTTCTCGATGACTTAAGCCTTTTTTTTTTAAGTCGTTTTCAACCCCTTTCCTCACTTCGGTTTGTATAGCTCTCATGTTTGATACACTTATTCCAGCGATTTTCCAACTTCTTGATCCCGTCTGAAAAGTAATTTTCTGGAAGGTCTGCAAAATACTCCTCTTTGGCGTCGATGATTTCCTCGCGTGAGCTGAATTTTTTATTGATGAGCCATCTTTTGAGATTTGGGAAAAGATAATAGTCCAAGGGAGCCAAATCGGGCGAATACGGTGGATGCGACAGCAATTGGAGCCGTAAATCATTGATTTTAGCCGTGGTTGCGATGCTTTTAAGCGCCGGTGCATTGTTTCGCTTCATGTGAGGCCGTTTTGCAGCGATTTCGGCATTCAATCGCTCCATTAATGAACAGTAATACTCGCGTTGATGGTTTTTCTTTTTTCGAGGTAGTCCACGAAGAGTATGCCATGACAATCTCAGAAAACCGACGCCATAACCTTTCCGACCCATCAAGCTTCCTTCGGCCGCTTCGGAGCACTCGTGCCGGCTTCAGTCAATTGCCGGGCACTCATTCTATTCTCTGGTGTTCAACAGTTACCAATCGACGCCAAAAGCCTGCCCGACTCCGCATCAGCAAGTCCAAACTCTCTTTCGAAGTGCTCTCGTGTTCGTGTTTTTGGTCAGGAGTGAGTATGCGCGGCACCCTGCGGCAGGATAACTTTTTCATATGCAGAATATTGCTCAAAATATGGCGCTCAGTACTAATCTTTGTGGTATCTGCTAGCTAGCGCACCATCACTTTCCAGTCAGCCAACACCATTTCATGTATTTTTTTGACATTGTCCTCTGTAACCGCATCGGAGGGCCTTGGACTTGATCGGTAGTGGAGTTGCGGCCACCACGAAACTCTTGAAATCAATATTTGACAGTGTAATCTGGCGGAGCATTAGGCCCATAATTTTTATCCAACTTTTCTTTTATTTCCTTCGCCGTTTTGCCTCTCAAAAAATAATGTTTTATGAGAGAACGAAAATCGTTTTTGTCCATACTCAACATGATGCCAAACACGTCAACAACAATCAGCTGTCAAAACAGACAGTAAAGACAGTATCGCACTGAAATTTGGCAGGTCTGCCTAAATATGAACCGACTTCAAGGCACCATAACCTTTTTTGCAGTAGCAGCACATTCTGGCGGTCAAAGAGGTTTCTTTTCACTCCACCCAGTACATAATTATACAGTATTTGCTTGATTTACTAATTAATCGCTGATTAACGCATTACCGTTGAAGCAAAGCCAGAAAAAAATTGTTGATAATTTGGATCTCAGGTTTCCGAAGTCTTCAGTTTAATCTACTTTTAATGGCGCTACAGTCCGGGTGAGCCTCAAATAACAAGCCACTCCAACCAATTCAATGAGACATGGTTGAGCTGCATTTTCACTTGCGTGCCACTTCAGTCTAGGTCTTGTTCTACTGTGAGGTCCCTTCGTTGTGGTCATGTTGATTCTCCGAACTGAAACGTTGATATTATTTCGTTCTACATGTCCCAGCCATCGTAGTCGTTCCATTCAGAGTTTCTGGATGCAGAAATCCCAATTTATTCGGCTTAATAAAAGCTAAGATAAGGACTTAAAAAACTAAAACTTAGAATTAGTTGAAGAAGAGTTAGTTGAAGCGCTGCTATTCGAAAGGTGAGGTTTGAATTGACCTTTCGCAGTTTACGAGAGATTGGTTAACTGCGGTTGACCACAGACAGTTAGAAGAGACAAGGGCATTGTAAGTAATGGGAATCAGTGTTAAAGAAATTAGAATTCTAAAGTTATGCGCAATCGACAGGACCTGAGATAAATCCATGAGTGAACAGAATATAGGATATGTGAGTGCGTTCTTCAGAAGTATTCAAATAAATGTAGTGGAGATAGCAAAGATATGGAGGTACATAATATAAAAGGGTCATCCTAAGATAGAACTCGAAAAACAAATTAAACAAAACGGCCTTCAATGCTCTCAATTTTTACTTACTTACTTAGGTAGCATCAACTATCAAGCCTCTCCAGGTAGCCCGATTCTTTGCTACTCCAAGTCGGTTGAGGTGCCCTTCTACAATACTTGTGCGCGTTACCTAGGGCTAGGTCTCCCTCTACGGCCTTGTGTCTCCGGGTTGAATTCAAAGGCTTTGCGTATCGGAGCTATGGTGTCTATTCACTCTACATGTCCTAGCCATTTCAGGCGACTGATACTGTTCTCTCACTACGACGACGTAGCTGTCTTTGAATCTCCTACTTCAAAGCCCGTCAACGACTATTTTTCGAAAGATGTTTCTCTTGAAATTACTGAGGGTATTCTCATCCGCTTTCGATAGAGGCAAAGCTTCATCACCATAAAGTAGGACCGGGATGATCAAGGCCTTGTAAAGAGTGTTCATAGTTTTCCGGCATAGTTTGCTTCTCAATTGCCTTCTAGTCGTTACTAACCCTGACGCAGCAGCGAGCTTTGACCATCATCATTCTGCACAGACGGACGAGTTTTGCAGGGATGCCGAGACTAAACATGGCTCTATATACCTCGTCCCTATAAATGCTATTGCATGCAGCTTTAAAATCGATTATAATCGATATCAGTTGCTTTGTTGGATTTCAGCTATCACTGCTAACACTGCTATCTTTACTTTGTTTTGGTCAGATGAACGCACCGTCAAAGTTGAATGGTCTATCCTGCCTAACGGGATTTTTGTGTGGCGGTCGGGTGAAACCCAGCACGGTCTTCGCTATTTGATGCTGGCGGCATAGGAGTAGTTGAGAGATTTCGACGCGTTCGGCGAAGATTTTGGGAATCTCCGTAGTTCTTTATTGTTGTGACGTTCGGGAAATCCACATTCGTATCTTGGCTTCAACAAGGTTATGATCCGAGTCAATGTTGGCTACCTGGAAGCTTAGAACGTCTATCCTAGCGTTAAAATCGTACTCGGCGATTTTCATACGTTGGACATGCTCATATGTATTTCTTGTCAAATAGCTTCGTTTTTCGTAGGCTAATGTAAACGACTTTAGGCTTGATGCGGATTGTCATAAAACACTCGCTCACGTGTCGAAAGCTCAAGACTTCTTGCTTAACTCTGCCACATATGTAAAATTCGCATCCGAATTCCCTATAGGAATCACAGTATGGTATATATCATAGTTTTTCATCCTCTTTAAATCCGGCTCATCACATCGCACTTCATGAATGGCGGTGATACTTCTATGTGCGTGATAGCAGTTTCAAAAGTCGTAGTCCCTTTAAACGTTTTCAAGTGTTGTCAACAGTTGGTTCGTCGCATCTCCTTAATCTCTTTTGTATGGGGTTGTGAGCCCTATGACGGCGTAGTCCAGTGTTATGCTACTGGGCCGATCATGTACTTGCCATTTTAGCCTGCATGAGTAAGAGTTTACTCATCATTCAGTTACCGGAGACCACCACTGGGAGGTAAGGCATTCACTTCGCTACGAACTTGATGGCCGAGTCCGAGTTAGAGGACAGTCAGCAGTTTCCCGACCAATGGACTTGTAGGTGCCTTCTTATCAACAATAATTGGTCTCATCTGTGATATATAGCTTGAGCATAAGTTTAGATGTAGCGAATGGTAATACTGTATCCTTAAATATTAAAACGATGTATAACGGTATGTTAATTTAATCAAGCTCATCGGTTTTATACACAATTTCTACGTGGCTAACTCGGTAAGAAAAAGTCGTCAGGTTTTAGTTGTCGTAACTGAGTTCGCAGATCCTTATTAAACTCTTTTTCAGCCAAGAGGCTCTCTGCATGCGTCAACAATTTCGCCTGAAGGATGGACAGGCTACTTGTTTGAAAACTGGCTCACTGACAGATGGCTTTTAGACGTCTGACTATGATGATCCATTGATGTCCAAAGGAAGGAGTTAAAAAAGAATGTCTAGTCCATCAGGAGGTAGGCTAATATACCTGCCCTTTTTCTGGCGTTGAACAGTATATCTGTTCTTCCAAGACTAGCCACCATACTTCTAACCCGTACATTATTATAGGTCTGACGATCAAAGAGTAACGATTGACATTTTGAGATTGTGATCTCTATTCATTCCCAATACATGATAAAAAATGTGAATGGAGCCAACTCCAGAATCGTTCGTAGAAATGTTGCCTTTTTGGGAAACTCGGGTTGTGTTCTTGATGGAGTGTTTGGGGGCGTAGATAGAATTTAAAAGTTCTAAGTGAAATGAACCAATTCGTTTCTATTTGATTTTACTACGAAGCTGCAATTTTGTTTCTAACCACTCAAAATATACTACTGCTGCTTGATGAGTACCCGGATTGGAAGATCTGTGACACTACTGAGCCAAAATTAGTATTTTTATTTAGTATAACCTATTTTAGTCCGCCTGTCATGGACTAAATTGGTGACAATCCGACGCTTAGTTTTGTTTTGACACCCATTTTAAACATCGTGTTGTTTTTTGCGACCATGGAAAAAGAGCAGAATCGCTCCGTAATCCGATTCTGTTTTTGTGTGGCAAAACCAAGTCGGTTTTGAATAAAACGCGCCCAGGTGGCTCAAAAACGTTCACAGAGAAGGAAACCGTTGACAAAATCCTTGGTCTCGTTTTGGCGGACCGCCGAGTAAAAATTCCCAACTTGGCTGAGATAATAGGCATCCCAACTGAACGCGTTACCCATATCCTGCAAGAAATTTTGGGCATGAAAAAGCTGTCCGCAAGGTGGGTGCCACGTTTGCTCACACCGGAGAACAAGCGCAATCGTGAGACCACTTCAAAGACGTGATTGACCCTGTTTAATCGAAATCCAGAGGAGTTTCTGCGTCGTTTCGTGACCGTTTCGAGATGTGGTATACACCAGAGAGCAGAGAACAATCGAAACAATGTATTTTACCCGCTGAATGTGCTAAAAAGAAGGCGAAGATCGTGCCTTCGGCCGCAAAGATTATGACCACCGTTTTTTTTTTTTTTTTTTGAGTTTTCTGAAACTTATGTAACAAAATCCCTGTACATTACCTTTATTAGACCACTTCTCAAATATTCTATTCAGGTATGGTCCCCTTACTATGAAAACCATATTCAACGTATCGAAGCTGTCCAATGCAGACGCCTACGTTTCACTCTGTGCAGGCTCCCATGGGCTGATCACTACATCCTTCTGGCCTATAATGGCCGATTCAAATTACTGGGTTAACTATCATTGGAAAAACATTACGAATCCGCCGATGTTCTCTACACACCAACTCTTAACCGGCTCCATCGACTGTCCCTTACTGCTGGATTCGATTTTTTTAATACCAATCCCCGCAATTTAAAATCTGTTCGATTTCCATTGCACCAGAAGTACCCTCAAAAACACTCTCAATTGTCCCCTCTCCGACCCAGAATTCCGTGTCCGTTAGTGTTAGTTTTATTTATGAGAGCAGTTTGTACTAAACTTAACAAATTCATCTGGGCTTGCCCCAGGCCTGTTAGATGTTGGCAGACCAAACGAAGGCTTCCCGTCGTCTCTGAGAAGTCATCGACTCTCTTGTTGTCCCACAGTAGAAAAGACCGTAGATATTGATGCGTTGTTTGCTTTGCAAACGAAAAGCTAGCTTAATTAGATGGAATATGAGGACCAACTAAATCATGCTTCGCTAATAGAAGTCCCATTTTAAAAATAAGTTTGAATGATTCAGTGTTAATGTATTAATGATGACTTTTCAGAGTTAACACAATAATTAATAATTCATAGATATGTCGTGCAATCGTACTTATCAGATATTTTAAATATTTTTTATTGCCTTCATTATGTGTCGCTTTATTATCTTCAAACTTTTGTTACTCTCTAAAAAAAACAAAAAAATCTATAAACCTGCTTAAATTTATCTGTTACAGATGTGAATTGAACGATAATAATGACGTGCAACCAGACATCCGGTGATGCGAAAGGAAAACACCGCACAGAGTTCAGAGATGACTACGACCATCAGGATGACCACATTGAATACATTGTAGAGAATGTTCTGTTCGAACCTACTTTACCCGAAACGTTCACCGCCTCGACAGAATATCAAAATCTCCTGGAACAATTTAATTCCATTCTTTTGAACTCCTGCTCCTGTTCAGGCACAGATACATGTGGTCAAAACGATACATGTCCACATGGTGGCAATTACATCCCATCCTCAGGCGAGTGTATCCTTAATCCAAGTCGACCAAGCAAAGATCTTATATATGAGTGTTCGGCTGTCTGTAAATGTGATCCGGCGGTCTGTCAGAATAGATATGTTCAATATGGTCCTCGACTAAATTTGGAAATAATTGCCTCCAAAGTGCTGCATAAACAATTGGCTCTGTGCACTAGAGCACCCATTCCAGGTGGAACTTTTGTTTGTGAATACGCCGGTGAGATACTTACACGATACGAAGCCCAACGTAGATTGGGCCTCCAGACCGATGGTGTTGATGATAGTTCCTGCTCAAAGACAAGGGATAACAACAAAATGAATTATGTTCTCTGTATGAATGAATATTCATTAGATGGCGGTAGACCATCAGGTGGCCCAGTTCAGCAGACCTTTATTGATCCACATCTCAGGGGAAACATTGGAAGATATCTGAATCACAGTTGCCAGCCAAATTGTGAGATATTTAGTGTAAGGATCGATTGTCCAATTCCGAAGATTGGTAAGTGGTTTCGTCCGTTGGAAGGTGGTTGGATGTTTCAATTAGACTATATACGACTACAGTTACCTTAATTTTCAGCAATTTTCACCAAGAGGTATGTCAAAGCTGGAGAGGAGCTCTGCTTTCATTATGGCGGAGGTGTGAAAACTTTAAATGCAGATTCGATGCAGATGGAAAGGTCAACTCCTTGTCTATGCGGATCCAGGAGTTGCGAGAAAGTTTTGCCGAATTTGAAATTCTGATGGTTGGTTTGAAATTCAGTCGTTCAAAGTACACGGGTATGAGCATGTGTTGAAAATTCGCTGGAAGTGTTCCATATTGAAAGTTGTAAACAAAATTAAATGCATCCGTACGAGTAAATCGATTTTCTGTTTATTTTTTGGTTAGGACATGCATTTTTGACTCTTCTCTGTTCTCCTGGGGTCAATGGTCTGACTTAATTTGCATATGGATGCTGCAAATTGATTGGATGCAATTTACATTGTGTGCAGCGGAGAAATTTCATCTTTTCCGGTGAATATGAGTTGTCTTCGATATGAGTTCGTAGAGAAATAAGTTTAAAATAGAAAATGAAATCTCCGAGGCATCATTAGTGCAATATTGTCTGCGCATTCTGTTTAAAGAGCTGTAAATCTTCTTCTCTTTGGGAACAAAGAACTTAGTCCACTGTTCTCGTTTAACGTAGACTTTCAGTCAGAAAATACCCACAGTATCAACGCCTATAACCCACAATCTAAGGCGAGTGTGAGCCAGATATCGTTATCACTATCAAACGAAGTGTGGAAGTATGTTGTACTACTGATGCGTAGCGTTGTAACCTGGGACCCAGACAAGACTAAATGAATTCAGCCTTCTAAGTGCGTTGAAAGAAGCCATGATTTTCGAACTAGCTTAAAGACGACGGTATTAAGCGCAGCTTAGTTGTCGGGCATTTTAAACCTCCATCTTGCACTCGCAATAGCCCTCAGGTTCGCTTACGTCTCTACTTGGAACACAGACACCAACGGCAGTACCGCATTATAGATAGTTTTTAGAGCAATCTGTGAAAACACGAATGCATTCCTTTTGAGGTACACCTCAAAACCCGTAAGAAGATTTAATGTTCAACAACTGCAAACGCAACAAACTACCAGAAGGCATCGACGCCAAAATGCCACTAGAAATGCTTCAACTTATGTACTAGGTTTGATGAATACAAACAAGCACATGTATCAAAATAGCTCAGCTATGTAATTGTATTATATATTAAGGAAGTGCTAAGGAAGTAGGAAAAACATATCCTTCATTTCATTTCGAATGAAAGCACCAGCTTAGACGGGGCCTGTGAGATATCATGCCCCGCTTTGTAATCGAATCAATTATCTGGAACTATATGTTTGTTCACAACTCACTTAGTCAGAACTCTATTGGTCACCTTTTAGAATACCTTGCTGAAATTCGGGAGAAGACTTATCAACCGAAGTTTCGGCGGACTTGACGCGTCTTTGTCTCTTTTAGGAATTGGATGTACCACCGCTATCTTCCAATGCGTTGCATAATGTGCATTATTCATTGCATTATTAAACAGTGTGGTGTAAATGTCTACCGCTTCTATTGGGAAATGTCGAAGCACAAAGGTATTCGTTATTCCATCGGTTCCCACTGATTTCTTATTTCGAAGTGATTCGAAAACCGTTTGGAGCTCTTCCTTTGAAATGAATGGGGGTAGCTTTGTGTCGTTGGCGATGACATTGCTTGCCATGTTTTCGTCATTAAACTCAGTGAAGTCTGAGTTCTCAAATCGCAAGTTAGATATTTCATTTCAGAGTTAGAAATTGTACGAAAGTACCCGATTCTCCATGTCGTGGCTCAAGCAAATGACGTTGTCTTATACACACACTATGTGTGTATACACACATACACAGACTGTTAAACCACATGACAATCCTAATTTTGTTTTTAGATGGAACGAACCAAGCCAAGATTTCTATCCATCTGACCAGGCCATCGAATTTGCCGAGCTATTTAAGGCAGCTCCGAGTACATTGGCTTTGCTGTAAACTCTGCCAACCATACCTCAGCAGAAATTAAATGACGAATCACTTTTGCCAATCATTGTTTCTTTGGGCTAAAGAGGCAATTGAGTAGTAAGACCCTATCCCGACAAACTAAGGAGACTCTACTAGACCTTGACCATAATAATCTTACTTTATATCCTTGAAGCATGGACTCTATTAAAAGCAGATGAAGACACTCGTATCCTTAGTCGTTTTTAGAAAAAAAATGTTCTTTCCCGTTTGCGGTAAGGGATTTGGAGTAGAAAATTCACCAACGAACTAAACGAGCTGTACAGCGACATCGACCTGCGAATCTAAGCTATTCCCTGTTTTTTTTTTTTTTATGAAAATGCAACTTTATTTTGAAAAAATGTTACAAACATATCATTCAAAGTATTGCCCATCGCTGCTACAAATTTTCCCATATTTCTGACAGAGCTCGAAAACCGTTACTGTATAAGTGTTTTTGATTTCTTAACATGAGCGGAACTGCTGATCAGCCATCGAACGAAATAAGTAATAATCGGAAGTGGGATAGAACTTCCGATTTGAGCGTTTTCAGGTAGGTTTTAACGGGTTTGGCAACGTGAAACCTAGCCTTGTCATGCTGTAGAATCACTTTTTCGTGCATCTGCTCGTATTGTGGACGTTTTTCGCGCAGTGCTCGGCTCAACCGCATCAATTGGAGTCGATAACGTTCCACAGTGATGATTTCGTTGGGTTTCAACAGCTCATAATAAATACAATCGACCTGGTTCCAAATACACAGCATAACCTTCACAGCGTGAATATTCAGCCGAACCGACTACGTAGAAGTATGACCGGGCAGTCCTCATGACTTCTCTTTGAGTTGCTGTAATGAATTCATTTTTCATCACTCGTTCGTTTTTTGCTGCTAGAGAAGTTGTTCAGAGCAAAAAAACGACTCTCAACGTCCCTTGGCTTTAAATCATAAGGAATTCAAGTTCCTTGTTTTTGAATCATTCCCAACGCATGCAACCACTTGGAAACGACTTGGCAGGTAACTCCGAATGGTGTAGCAAGCTCTTCTTGCGTTTGGGACGGATCCTCATCGAACAATTCCTCTAATTCACGGCACGTTGTTCCACTTACAGCAGCATATCTGTAAACTTTCAGCCGCCGTTTTCTTCAAATGAAAGAAAGAAAATCAACACTTCCCGCAAATGACTATTTGGCACAGACATTTTCACACAACCAAATGTATATGACGCCAAACAAAATCACAAATGTGTCAAAATGGTTTGTTTGCCATGTGTCTAAGCTTGAATCATGACGTTTTGGATATGTAAAAATCGACTAGCACTTACTACTAGAGCCATCTATTGACAGAACTTAGTTGCGCACCTAATAATTAACAAGTGGTTGCGCTGTTATGTAACTATTTCAACACAATTCTTAACAAAATCGTGCAAAACTCGCAAGTAATTCAGAAGGCACAATTTTCCGAAAGTCTGTGCACTTATATTACTTGCATACGTTGTTGACATTGTTATTATGCGCAGAACGCAGCGATATGCCACTGTTTGCAAGTATTGAAACAGAAGAGTTAAAAATTACTTAAGCCAAAGGGGTACGCTCAACGTACACGAATCAGACAAAACTTTGCTATAGACAACCATTATTTTGAGGTATTAGGAACTTTGTCCACAGCGGCCCCGCTCCACTATAAACTCCGATAAGTAGGGAAGTGAGTGGGAAGAAAAAAACAGCCAAGAAATGGATGCACCGAAATATATTGAAAATGAGCAGGAATGAATATCTGGTAAATGGAGAACAATGATTTTTTAAACAAATCGATCTGGAGTCGGGCCAGATCACATACTCTGTGAGGCATGGGCAACAATCAGAAAACTTTGGTTTAAAAGTCACACGATTTGTATTTTGTAGAATAAAGTGAAGGCGGTGACCAGGACGATTACCGGTGGTGAGGGAATTTTCTGTTGCACTGTATAAAGGCAAAGGCGACACGAGAAATTGCAACAACTAATTATCTGTGAAACTAATGTCGTATGCTATTAATATATGCGAAAGAGCTCTAGAAAGTCGATGACGCAATATAATTAAATTCTATTGTAGTCAATGCGGCTTTGTAGTAGGTGCGCCGAAGGATAATTATAAAGAAAGATCTTTAAGTTCAGGTCTCAAAATGTACCTGACACTTGTAACATATAAGGATGATATGCTATATGTAGGATTACGTTCAAATGGAAATCTGATATGCAGGGGGAATAACCTCGAGACCTCGAAAATAAAGTTGGAGTGCACCAAGGCATTGTATAAAGACCGTTGCTTTTTAATGTTGTGCAAGGTTTTTTGTTGATTAAATCGATGAGTCTGGAACGAATTCTTTTCCCAAACTTAAAAATTTTTTATACTCAAGAGTCATTTGTACATTTTGGTTGGTTTTACCACGTTCAACAAAGGCTGTTGGAAAATCCAGCCCAAACAAAAAAGTAAACCCCTTTCAGCCGAAGCCGAAAGAAAAGTACGAGTAGTTGGATTACTTAAATTCAAAGAAAAACCGTAAAAATCTTGACCTCACTAACGAGGTGAGCGACATGCAGAGGTTTCAAAGTCCACAAATTTATCCAATCCCACAACGGCGTAGTCGCAATGCAGATGCAATACATACGATGTAATTATACAAATTACATGTTTCAAGACTTTGTAAAAAAATCAGAAGAGGGCTATTGGTAAATTTAGCCCTGTCAAGCAACACCAAAGAGACTTCGTATAAGATGATTCGTATAATCGAATCAGCTTTGATCTATGGGCAGAATAACGGACGTTGTCAAAAGGAATGAATATATCCTTAGGAGTTTTGAGCTCAAAATTCTTCGAGTGAAGATTAGTTCCGCTTGTGTTAACAAGTTTTAGAAAAGGAGTTGTAAGAGCGATGGCTAAGACATAAGAAAAGTCTTAGCAAGAGGTAAACTCGGACCTCTTTAGTTGCTCACTTTAAGTAGGTTGAGGGCACCTTCTACTTGTGCGTGACGCCTAAAGCAAGAAATTCTTTAACATCGTTGTACATCCGGGATAGATTCGAAGACTCTGCGAAACGGACTATTAGTGTCCATTCGCCCTACATGTCCTAACCATCTCGGGCGAAAGATGCGCAGTATTTTGATTTGGTTCGTGTTACCGTACAGCTCGTTTCGTTCGTCGTTGAGTCTACTCGTCCAAAGCTGTAAAGTAGGACTGGGATGATTAAGGTTTTATGAGGAGTGTCCTTAGTCCAAGGAAACAGCGAATGGCAAAAGCGATTATTCGTTTTATTTCTGCTGTGGTTTTGTTGGAAGAATTAATAGCAGAGCCAAAGTAGACAAAGTCTCTTACTACCTCGAATTAATACCTGTCGACTGCGATGTTTTTTCCAATTCGTCGATGCATCGTGCGTCTTTTCTTATTAACATTTATATTTGGTTACTTGGTTATAATATAATAATATATTGGATTAGATGTAGCAGACAAGAGATCATTAATGAAAATTAAAAAGAGTGTCGGAGACAAAACGCAGCCCTGGGGCACACCAGCATTTATTTTGTGAATATCAGACTTGAAACCGTCCAAGACAACTTGAGTTGAACGTTCCGAAAGGTAATTTCTGATCCATTAAAGAAGAGAGTTGTCGATCCCAAAAGCACGCATTTTCGACAAAAGAGCCTGATGCCGAACTCTGTCAAATGCCTTAGAAATATCAAATGCAACTATCTTGCTTTCGCCAGATTGATGTATGCTTTGGTTCCACTTTTCGGTGAGACATGTCATCAAATCATCAGTGGACCTGTTACTACGAAAACTATATTGTCGGTCATTGAGAATTTTTCGTATTTCGAGATATTTCATAAACTTATGGTTTATCAGCGTTCCCATGACCTTGAAAAGACGGGATGTAAGTGCAATGGGTCTGTAGAATTAGATAAAGGAAGATTCGCCTTTTTTAGGGACGGGCTGGACAAATGCTCTTTTCCATCTGCTCGGATTGATGAAAAAGGGGCGATATACCATCTGGACCAGCGGCTTTATGCTTGTTAAGATCTTAAGATCTTTGAATACTCTTGCTACTACACGAGTGCGAAAGTGGATTCGTCCCATTGTAGATTCGACGCACTCAAATGTGGGCGGGGACAAAGCACAGTCTGGGAGTGTTGAGCTAGCCCCAAAGTGTGCAGAAAGCAGATTGGCCTTGTCCAAAGAGCTGACAAAGAGCTGGATGAGGCAGAATTTCTAATGTTTTTGACGAATGACCAACAATTTTTACTGCCTTTGGGACATTGCAGTATCTTTTGCCTCAGTTTTTGGTCGTATTGGAATTTCACACGCTTGAGAAAGACGTTTCTTTTGGTTTGATACTCTTCAACCGATGGGGGATAAAGCATCTCATTCCAATGAGAATAGTTTCTGTGATCATATCAGCAGCGGCATCCACGTCATTATCGAGGAAACATAACGACCAGTTAAAATTCCTAAAGAAGTTATTAAGTCCGCTCCAATTTTCTTTCTCGTATTGTCATACGGTTCTTTTAGGAATCTTTTCTCTAACTGTGTGGTGGGTGTACGAGAATTTAGCTGATAGGACACAATGGTCCGACGAGCCTAAAGGGGAGAGCACATCAACACAGTACTTGTCAGGGTGAGAAGTTAAAAACAAGTCCAGGATGTTGGCGGTATGACTATCAACGTCTGGTAATCGTGTGGGCTCATTCACAAGTTGGGTTAAATTATTCTCCGTAATTACGACTTCAGTATGAGGATACAGGGATACAATTCTTTGAATGGAGTCAGACAGCGCATCAAACTCCTGAAAGGTCGAGTTGCTGTCCAGTTTGGGGCTTCTGTAAATAAAGCAATAGTGGATAATTTGCTAACGGAGATGGAATTTTAACCACATGAAATTGAATTCCGGATTAGAACAGGGACTACTTTGTGGTGGAATTTGGTAAGCTTCATCACTACGCACATAAATGGCGAGACTGCGATGGGGAAAGAATAGTGGCACAAGTACGTAGTCAGGTAGCTTCAGATCAGAGTGATCTGAGAGGTGTGGGCGGGGATCTACCTGTGTTTCACTAAGTGCCAAAACAGCTGGTCGGTACTCATAGACGTGGACGTGCGCAGAAAAGTGATTACATTTTAGCTCGCGTATATTGGCTACGTCCACCCTGAATTCCTTAGTCATAACTACAAACAAACACAGCAAAAACAAACACCGACGGTACTAAGCAAGGCTGCGAAGTGAAAATTTTGGCGATGGCTTACCGAATATGTTCTAGAACATCGTGCGGGCATCCGAACGCAACACGTCGACGCTTTAGGTCGATCTACCAACATACTGGTGTTAGAAACTAATACGTTTAAGGAAAATTAGTGATTTGTCAGAACACCGCTCGTATGAGATGCGAAATGGTATGGTATACAGAAAGAAAAGTAATGGAACAATTGTGTTTTGTGTTCCAGAAAATAAGGAAAATCATGTAATGTACAAATATCATGACGAGGTTGGGCATGTTGGCATTGACAAAGTAGTTGAACTAATTTTAAAGAGCTATTGGATTCCAAAGCTAAGAGAGAAAGTAGGAAATCACATAGGCAATTGTCTAAAATGTATGGTATATTCGTCTAAACAAGGCAGAGAGTAAGGGTTCTTCCATAATATCCATTAAAGGCAATACCCCTTTCGAAATAGCACATATAGATCATTTCGGACCCATAGATCATTCCAGGTTGGCAAAAAAAAAAACACCTACTGGTAGTAGTTGATGCTTCCACAAAATTTGTACGATTATATCCAACCAAAACTACCAATACGAAAGAAGTAATTAGTGCGCTGACAGATTAATTCAGGTCTTATAGCCGCCCGAGATGCATTGTGTCAGATAGGGGAAAAAATACACAGCATGTAAAGATAGCTACTGGTTCACCGCAAGCAAATGGCCAAGTTGAGAGGATAAATAGCAGTTTATGACCAATGATAGCAAAGTTAGTGAAACCAGAAGAGGGAATATATTGGGACCAGGCAATAGAAACAATAACACGGTTTATCGAATGATAGGTGAGCACCCAAGCGTTATGCTGTTTGGTGTAAGCCAAAAAGGCAAACTGATAGATGCGGTAAAAGAGTGCTTGGTAGATAGGGAAGGAATTCAAAGTAAAAAAAAAAGAACCTTAAAGAGGTACGGTAAAACGTACGGTAAAACGGGTACAGAGAAACAAAATCATTTACAAGTATATAATAAACAATACGTCGATAGTAAACGACGAGAACCAACTAAATACAAAGAAGGAGGACTATCTAATGGTGAGAAACTTCGACTCGAACCCTGGTGCATCTAAAAAGTTACTTCCGAAATTTAGGGGACCTTATCAGATAACAAAGATATTGCGAATTGAGCGGTACATAATCCGAGGTGTAGATAATTTCCAACAATCGACTACACAAAGAAAGTCGATTTCGTATTTTTTCCGCAACAGGACTTCTGGTGTCATTGCATCGGACGGCATGTCCATAAGACTGCAGTCATAAGCTTCAGTGCGTGTTGTACCAAATACCACTTATTTTTATTCGGAAGATGGCTTTGAGGTTGCAGCCCATGATATGAACTTTGTTCATATGTATGCCTTGCGAAGGAGCTAGTTAAAACATTCTTTGGTGGCGTCGTCTTTGTCTTCCGTATTGGCATGGGCGCATATTAGGCTTATGTTAGCGAATTTAGCCTTGATGCAGATTATCATAAGACCCTTGGTCACGTGTCGAAAGCTCAAGAAATATTGTCCAAGTCTACCGCACATGGCAAACCCGCATCCCAATAAGTGCACTATCTTTTCCCTGTAGCGTTCACCACAGTTTTTTATATTCCTTAAATCCGGCCTATTTCATCGCATTGATAACTGCCATCGTGGACCGCATTGATACCTGCGTGATAACAGTCAATGATCTCTGTTAAATGCTCGGATGCAGGTCCGTGTGTCCGAACATTCCAAATGCAGATCCGAAGGTCGTTGTATTTTAATACTTTTCCAGGGTCATCAACAGGAATCCGGTATTATCAGAGCCTATTAGCTGGTCCGTCACTAATATTTGTTGTCTCCTTTGTATAATATCGTAAACTCCATTACGGCATAGTATTATACTACTGCTCGAGCAAGCACTTGACGTTTTAGCCAGCATGCGTAAGGCTTTATTTTAAGGTAAATAAACAAGCTGCCTCTTGGTCAGCAATAGCATTCAAATTCAAAAATAACACGTTCTTTGTGGGGGTTGTGGACAAGTAGTTATATTAACCATAGACAACGAGCCAAATGGAATCAAATGTAGACACATAAACATCGACAAAACCAAGAATTTCAGTTCACAAAGCTTTTGTTCCAGCAAAACCAGAAGGGTTTTTATTAATTTCAGAATAACAATTTACAAATGAAAAAAATACATAAACAGGAAGATCTCAATGCTTTTCCGATGTGGAAGATCGATAGCTCTTTTGCTATAATTTATTCTGTATGTCGCTTCCTTGCGTTGGTAGTTTCGTGCTGATCCAGTCTTGAATATCCAACATCTCCTTCTTCTTCAATTCGTGCAGTGTATTGTTCAATCTCACAAACTGACCTTTGACTCCTAATTTCTTCAATTCGTCAAAAGTCTCCTCTGCCCATTCAATAGGCACCACCTCGTCAATGTTTCCGTGGAACATTTTCAATTCTGGCAGTTCGCCCCCGGGTTTTGTCCGATTCTTTAACGAATCGTACACAATAGAATCCCTATTCAAGAACGAAGAGCAGACAAAAACGCCAGCCAAATCAGTATTTAAATGGAAGGCAGTATGCAAAGCTAAAGCTCCCCCCATTGAAAATCCACCAACAATGATTCTGTCTAAAGGAATACCCAGTTTCTCTTCTTCTCTAATGAGTTCGTGAACTGTTTCGTAAATGCTAGCCATACTTTTGCGATTTTCCTTCGAATCAATAGTAACAGATCGTCGA
This sequence comes from Volucella inanis, assembly GCA_907269105.1. Taxonomy (NCBI): domain Eukaryota; kingdom Metazoa; phylum Arthropoda; class Insecta; order Diptera; family Syrphidae; genus Volucella; species Volucella inanis. Next base: position 202,616,976 of record OU026153.1, on the reverse strand, counting down.
TCAAACCACACATTTGATAGCTAGAAGTTGTATTTTATAATATTAATTCAGAAAAATTATTTTCGTTACAAAGTTCACTTACCTCACCATTACGTGGTGTGTACGGTTGCAAAGGGGCCGTGGGGTATATGATTTTTATGTGAGGGAACTCCATGTCTCTGCCTAAGAGAAACCGAACCCACCCTAGAACATTTGGACCGGTGTCACCTATGAAAAATAATTCAAAACAATTTTAATACATGCACTAGACTCGCTTTAGAATTGCAAGCTTACCGGAACCATGGAAGAAAATCACCGTGGCAGAGTGATTGTTTCCTGTTGGATTGACCGTCTTCGCAAAGAGCTTCATTGCGGATAAATGAATTAATCGCGTTAGCTTCGTTTTTGCGGTGAAACTGAAGGAAATGGTGAAGAAAATAAAATATCCGGTCTGGTCGTGAAATTTGTAAGCGAAACAGCTGTTAGAAAAAAAAAAAAAATAAACTACAGTCTGACATAACCTAGCAAGTAAACAGGCAGGGATGTTATGAGGTTTTACTCGTTGTTCTGAAGTAGCGAGTAATGATTGAAAAATTATTATGCAACATGGCATGCGTTTTAATTTTTCAAATTACACATGGAGATGAAAATATTTAGAAACATCTTTGCCAATACGATAGAGAAGGAGAATGTCTTATTGAACAGATACAAGTTTTCTAGTATAATATACTACGAGCCTTCTTCCTGGATGTTTGTGTTCGCGTGATTGGCAAGTTTTGATTGAGTTGGATTTTTAATATCAGGTTACTGAGGGATAACGTAACAAATTGTATATACGTAAGCAAGAAAGTTCCTCAAAAGGGATAAACTAAATACTAAGCACCTCAGATGCGAAATAGTAATGAGCTTTGGTGTTTTCTTAGACTATAACAGCAACAGTTCGAAAAAGACTTAGGATTCGCAAGCATATGCTTGCATATGTTTCTCTTTGAAGGGGATGCATGATAGATTATGTCTACGAGCTCCTTTTTTTAGCCATGGAAATTAAACTTGATTAACGGAGCGTCTACCCTATGCAGGGAAATTAAAAAAAAACTGAAATAATTTCGACATGACTGAAGGAATGCATGCCGCCTGTTATAGAGTTTTGGACTGCATCAGATTATTGGTATACCATATGTAGGTTCAAGAATTCGTTGAAGAATAAGTTGACACTTTCTATGTTCGATATATTGGAATGGTGATGATTCTTTATTAGCTTACTGGATTATTGAAGCCAGTCATTAGATTGTTGAAAGTAATAACTTTATTTTTCGTGAGTTTTTTATGACAGCAGCTGTCAAATTGTGCTAACCAACACACCACAGATAATGCTTCCGATCAATTGATAGATCTTACGCACAATAGCTCTGGATGTCGACGCTCCTGTGTTGTATCTGATCAATCCAGAAATTTTGGGAGATTTCTAGATTCTATGGTAGTCATTGTACTGGACTTATAATTGGGAATCGACTGAGTTGAATGCAAATTGTTGTTGGTGGTTACATTAAAGCATTAGAATGATTTTAGTTAGTTCGAACATGGTTCAGTGTCCTTTGATTGAGGATTTCGTTGTAGTATTTGTTAGTTGCGATTAGAATTAGAGCAATAGGATTGTAACCTTTATCTTCAAATGATAAACGAAGTCGCATTTGATTATGGTGACAGAAAGAGTGGTTTAATTGAGATCATAAAAGAAGGAACAGAATGATGTTTTTACATAGAGTATTTCTGCAAGCGATGTCCCAGCCTCATCCGATGTGCCATATATACGTGTATTACTGTATGTAAACCCAAAAACATGAAGGATTTCATTTCACTGTGTTGTGTCTAGAAAAAGTGCGGTTTTGAATGTTATTATAGAAAGATGGGTGTTCAGGCGAAATCGTACCTGATCTAATCAATCAATAACCTAGTACGTTTGCTAGTTCATTACTTTCCGCCTTTAGTCTTCTTAATTGTAAGCATTTGCCGTTTAAACTCTTTTTTTTATTCTGTTTGTATCATGTCAACTGATATTTCAGTTTCTATGGATCAGGTCCCGCAAGGAAAGAAGTGGCGCGGCGGAGAAAAACCAGAATCGTCCTTACGAACAGAGGAAACAGAAGGATTGTGGGCTAGAATGTAAGAAAAACTTGTCAATTATAACAAAAACCTGCAGAACTTACTTTACTTGAGCTTAACCCACACGTTGCTCATATTATAATGTTGATGTTATATGATGTTGCTCACTATAAACAATTCAATGCAACTAAAGCTGAAACCAATTATTTCCACTCAATCAAGAAAGGCCCCTATTTTAAAAACTCCACACGAAGAATTAGCATTGTGTCATCCATAAAGTACTGTAGGATGGACTCCTCACACAAATTTATTACCATACCTGCTATAGGGAACCGAGGCAATGAGCGATTAAGATGATCTTTTAAACAGAACATTAAGGAAGGAAATGCAAAAGAAATGCAGGGACTTTTACGGATACTTCCACCAATTGGGCTACGAACACGATTACTTACTAAACACGCTATTAATAAAAAAAGAGCGGTACTTGACAACATACTGCAGCAGAGAATACGAAAACCAGATAGACTACTATGTATCTATGCAGGAATAATGTGAAACGGCGAGAAAAAAATACTCGAAAGCGATATCGGGCGATCCACTAGTATCTCAAATTCGAGTTTTGATGACAGAGTCTTTCGAAAAGAGACCAGAAGACAGACAATTAAAGCCGGCATCAGTCGAGAAAATACCATAAACGGACACAACTTAAATAAGGAACGAGGCTTTATAAGAATTCTCAGGTAGTATCATTCCAGCTGGAGTGCCTAATTAGTGGTTTTAGTGTTCAACTTTATAGAGGCAAAAGTGACACGAGAAGTTGCAACAGCTACTATGAAAGTATACGAGAGGGAAATCTAACAAAGGTAACGCAATATTATTAAACTTCATGGAAACCACTGTGACTTTGTGAAAGGTAAGTCAATAAAGTAGGTGGCTGTGGTATAGTGGTATATGCATAGACTCCTCAAGCAGAGGGTCATGGGTTCGAATCCCGTGCGAGGCAATTCTCTGAAAAAGTCTTTTCGTAGAATTTGCATGTAGTTATATGAGAATCCCGTCGGCGTCAACTCTGACATGATGGCATAATTCTGATGTTGGAGTGGTTGCTGGCTGGGCTAAATGTAACGAACTAACAAGTAGCACGTATTGAGACCCACTGGTTGAGGATGCACTAGCTCCAGTTTGACAACCACCTCTGGTAAAAATATCGAAACCTAATACACCTGAGTAAAAAGCCCGTAAAAGGGTATTCTTATCCCTTTGGTCCGCGCGCAGAATTATAAAAAAAAAAATATGGCACCATTCAAAATCTATGGGTGATGATATGGAAACATATACCCGGAAAAAGGATTCGATATATGTAATTCCTGAGATCTTGTATTGAGTACTAAATTAAATTCGATTGGATTAAAAGGACAGGTTAGGTCTATTGCATTTTCTTCAAGTTAAAACTCACCCAGCCTCTGAATTTTTAATAAATTCGCCTATATCCTTGATTGAGTTAGGTCGCAATGATATATTCTGCCTCAAGATATGATTTACCTAGTAAACGAAGACGTGTCTGGTTAGGCAGTTACAGTGGCAAAGAATTTGATTTGCTGATTCTTCGTCCTCGTTGCACTTGCGACAGGTGTTGTCTTGTCCTATTCCCATAGTCATGAGGTTCTCTTTGACTTGGCATCCAGTTACTGCGTATATCTGTTTTTTTTTTTGTTCTTTTGAGGGAAGTTGGTAAATAGTTCTGGCCTTCCTGTTACTTTCACTTTCCGTCCAAAAATAAAATGCTTTTTATGGAGCTAATTAATAGCCCACAGAATAGCTGTGACAACATGAATGTTGAAGCCGAACTTTTTCTGGCCAATTTGTTTGCTCATTCGTGGCACATAGATTAAATAGACTCTATTAATGCTGGCTAGTATTATGAGGCGTTTAATGCAGTCTCAGGTAATGTTTAACCTTAGAACCATGACTTAGCTATACAACTTAATCTCGTGACTTGGGCACTCAGTGCCCAGTTATGTATTTTGCATGGAAATTTTAGTTTTGAACCGTTCAGATGGGTGAAATTCTTTTGGATGCGTTTTGATTTGATGTTGACGTTGTATTATCCGCATTTTCATCAATATCTGAGTCCTTATTAGCATCGGCATTGTATTTTGTGAAATAACACTTTTCAAAAGTTCTTATATAGTGTTTGGTGGAAGTTGGAGTAAGGCAATGGTCACAAACTGCTGTGGTTTTGTTGTCGGTTTTAGCTGTTTTGAAGGTTTCACACCGCAGTTTTAATGTATTGAAATATTGAAAATATTTTGCGCTTTTCAGACTTATTGGTGTTCCATATAGAGCCTGAACGCTGCAAGTCCAGTAACATTCAACCTTGATCACAAAAAAAAAAAAAAAAAAAAAAAACGGAACAACCACCCCGTGGTGCTCCCATTATTCCGATTCCGATTTTTTGTTAAGTTGGTACATCTGTTGTTGACATTCCCTCTAAATCTAAGCGTCATAGCTTGACATTTGCAAAAGTTACGTAGCCAAGAGTACATCTATCTCTGTGTGTGTTGGCGATTTTTTACAATTTCAGAAATGGATTTAAATTTACAACGACGATTTTGCGTAAAAAACGTATTTAATGGTGCGCAAGCGTTGGAAATGTTGGAAAAGTGTTTCGGCAACGATTCTTTAAAGAAAACGGTCGCTTACCAGTGTCACGAGCGGGTCAAAAGTGGTCGTGAGTCAATCGAAGATGATGAACGCATTGTCAGACCATCGACATCCAAAACCGACGAAAATATTGATGAAGTAAAAGAAATGTTGGTCAATAACCGCAAATTAGCTATCAGAGAGATAGCGGAGGACTTGAACATTGCCTGTGGATCCGCCCAAGACATTTTGGTTAATGATTTGGGTTTCCGTCGTATAGCAGCAAAGTTGGTGCCAAAAGACTTTAATATCAAGAGATGATTTGCGAGTCTGAATCCTATCCCAGATTCATCAAAAGGATCATTACTGGAGACGAGACGTGGGTTAATGAGTACGACATCCAATTCAGACATAAGGCAAGTGAATGTCGTTCACCAAATGAGCCGAGACCAAAAACACCACGTCGTTTACAGTCAAAAAAGAAGGTAATTCTTACGGTTTTCATGGATTACAACGGTGTAGTGCATCATGAATTTTTGCCAGAAGGTCATACAGTAAACAAAGAGTATTATTTGGGCGTTTTGAGTCATTTGCGTGAAGCAATTCGCCGAAAGAGACCAGAATTTTGGTCAGAAAACTTTTGGATTTTCCTCCACTATTCGTAATTTTTTGACGAAAAATGCAAGAAATACCATCCAACTACGAGGTACGCGTCTCAGCAGCCGAGAGAAAGTAATAAAAAAATCGCAGAAAGCACTGATGGACATACCGAAAACCGAATATGAAAAATGTTTCGATTATTAGATCAAGCGCTGGCATAAGTCAGTTCCGGGATCAAGGTGGTATGTATTTTGCTAGTGATATTGTAAAAAAAAACTTTTTGTGCAGGTTCTTTTTCTTCTGGACTATACAAACTTGATTCAAAAAGCCCCATCTACATAAAACAAAATAATTTGGGCTGCTCAGACATACACATCTACCTGCAGATGTGATAGCGCAGTCGTGACTGCGGATGTATCGATGTTGTTAAAGGCAACCGTCTATAAAAGCAACCATTGTGTACTCTCTGTATTGTAGGGATCGTTCGATGTGGCTAGTCAGCGAATGGAAACTATATTGACCTTTTTCCATGACAGTGGAACGTGGATCAGTTCTTCACAGCTCCTCATGAAAGTCTCTAGTGGGAAAGATAATATCTGAGGACCTTTCTACCTTGGCAGGTGTTATACCGTCAGCAGACTTGACAGTATGTCTCTTGTAATGTATGTACGTCTCTTGGAATCAGGGCATGCATTTTGGTCACGGTTGCAGTAGTTCTGTTTGGGTTACAACTGGCCGCGAATAAGGAGCTATCTGGAAAGTGGGTATCCAGAACTAGGTTGGGTGAATTATCACTTGAGGTTGTCTAAGAGCCATCGGGTTTTTTTCAAACAACTATTCTTCATAGGATTTGTAGAGAGGACTTTTCTTAGCCGTGGGGCTACGGAGGTTTCTGTGATTTTGTCACAGAATGGTCTCCAGGATTGTTGCTTTACTTTCCTCAGTTCTTTTTTATATATTTTGATGTGCTTTTCTTGTGCTTTTTGCAAGGTTAAAAAGTTTTCTGCAAGTGTTTTTAAGCAGTCCTAGTGCTGATGTCCACCAGTGCGGCTTTTTCTTGCCCCTAGGTTGAATCAGAGGGTCTTTCTGCCCTAGTCTGATTGAGAGCTAGGGTGAATTCCCAAACCAGATCATACTGAAACTATTTGAGAGGATAAAACTAGATTTTCGCGAGAGATCTCACCGAAGATTTTGATGGTACAAAGGGCGCGACAAAGTAAAATTAATTTATGATTCTCATTGCATAACATCAACAGACAAGGAATTAGTCAAATGTACTACTTATATGTTCCCTTTACTCGAACAATTTAGTCTTTCGCAGAAAGATGCATTTACGCTTCAGTCTACGGCGTTTATTCAAAGCCTATTGTGAGAGAAGAGTCGTCCTTGGATAAGGATAGATTTTCCACTTTTTAATGTCGGGTTCCTGATGTTCCTGTGTTGCTCCGAGATCCAGCAGGAGATGTTTGCCTTCCTGATCTGAAAAAAAGTCTTAATTCGCAGGAATGGATTTTCGGAATACTCGTAGACTGCTAAACTGCTCAAGGGAGTGCTACGTGGAGCATTTCGCTTAAAAAACCTAATTTTTTCATATTCGCTTGAATGTAAACATTCATTGCTTTTGATAGCCAACTTATTCAATCTTCACATTGTTTGCACTTAGCGCCGTTTAGATTGTTATCATTATCGAAACTCGAAGCTTTATAGAGAAGATAGGCGCATCGTTCTACGTAAGATAGTTTTGTCCGGTTTGTCCTTTCGCGGCTTTCGTGAAGAACGACATTCATATTTCGTCCATACGAACTGAAAACTAAACTGGTTGTAGCACCTTGTGCCCAGGAAAGGCGACCACGGGCGTTATCTTCTAGTGGTTATTTGGCCGAATCAACCGACTTCCATCTACCGGTTTTCCACCGGTCATATAAAATCCACATTCATGATAATGAGATTTCAATAGATTTGAGCACAAATACAGAACAAACTCCCAAATGCGGAGAACCTTGCAAGTCACATGACGGGATTAGAGGGCTTGGAATTTTTTAATTCGTTAGATACCATACGGTGGTGTATCATATTTGCTGAAAGCAACTAAAGGGCGATAAACTGCTGGTTGCGATACATCGTTTTATTCGTTGCTTTTGAAAGAGAACATTATGAGGAATTTATGGGACTTTGATCCACCTGTTTGTAGATACATGCACTGAAAACACAATGCATCAAAAGTTGTGTTTTTTCAAATCTGTCAACCTGTATGAGTTTAAATTATCAGTATCAAGAATCAAGCCCCGGAAACGACAGTCTGTGAGTAGAAGATTTTCCAAGTTTTGTCACTTTCAAATAGTTTACTATATTGACAAGGTTTTTTTTCCAAGCGTTGTAATGTTTGTATTTACTCTTGATACTTCTTGATTGTTGATAGAGTGATCATCAACTCTATCATATTTTAGTAGGATCTGAGGATACTAAACGATGCTGAGGGTTTCTCTTTGATTTCGAACTATAAATTCCGTAGCCGTTGACTTCAAAAGAGAAAAGCCGTTATGAATTAGCTATGCGAACAAAATCTACAAATCTTCATTAAGACATCATTTAGCACTGATTCTGCTCTGACCATACTCTTTTCACATCATTAGAAGAAGAGCTTTCTACGAATATGAATACGAATTATTATATTTTATGCTTGACGTCCATTGCCCCAAAGACATACTCCAGTCAAGATTAAAAATTCCAAGTTCACGAATAATTAACCAAATCGGTGTCGTGCGCCGCAAAAGCCCCAACATACTTCGCTGCGCTACCTAAATTTCGGCCATCATTCGCTCAGCATTTCACAAATTAAAATTTCTAATTTTCCACGGTTTTTTTGTTTTAGTTCTTTTTTGCTTTTTTCGCAACAATGAAATAAATTTGGCAGAAAATTTGAATTTCGACTGTTAAAAACCCTGCTACAGTGAAGTGTCAACAAAGTTTCAAGGTGAACACCGTCTCTCGCTACTTTGTGTACTTTGCACTTGAAGTGATTGTAATTTGCCTTCGCAGATTTCTCATCTGGCAAAAAACCTCCTCGAGAGGCATGTAGGAGCTGGTAGCACCTGATAAATAGGTCACCCCGGCAAACAGAAGTGAAAATCAATATTTGCGGAGAAAATCGTTAGTTTTCTAATGTGGTGTCACGGCGATAACGATGAAATAACGAACACAAAAGCACACTGATTAAGGGCAGAAATAAATTATAACAAAACGCTTTACTTAACTGGCTAACTAGTAAACGATGGAAAAATTAATTAACACTAAACACTAGGTAGCAACGATTCTTCCACTCTATCATTTTTCTTGTACACATTGATTGCGAAAAATTCCGGAATCCGATAGACCTTCAAACTCTGATCACTGAACTGACCATTGGTCAGAGCTTTGACGAAGAAGATATCCTTTGGTGTTGAGTCACTGGAAGTGATGTCAATTTCGTCAAGACGCTTGTTGTGCTTGGGCCGATAGTTCATTTTGATGAGTTTCACGTAGATCACTTTGTCTTTCCCCGCCTGAATTTCGTTGGGTTTGATGTATTTGACATTTCGAGGCTCAGGATACATTGCTGGTTTTAGTTTGAAGATCTCAGAGGGAAACATGGGATAGAGATCGTTGGTATATGATCTTGATATGGATGCACCTTCAATCCAGAGTATGTTGACAACGATAATAGCTCCAATGTACTGGAAAAGATTGATTTTCAAAATAAGTTCTTTATCAAAATCATTTAAGTTGTTTGTTACCAAAAATTTTTGACAAATTGCCATGATCGTTTGGTGAATCTGTTCTCGAAGACCTGTAGAACGTGACGTTTTCAGCGGTTCAGTGTTGATGCGACGACTGTTTGACTAATATTGTGATCGAACGACGATGTATCTCTGAATTGGTTAACTTGTGCGCTTAATTTGGCAGATGGTGTGGCGTTCGAATATCTTTGGCGATGATTTTTTGGTGGTGGTGCACAGTGGAACCCAACAGAGACAGCGAGTGTAAGTTTAAATCCTTTGGTTTGTATCATAGTTTTTATTTTTTGATATTTTTATTTCCTAATAATTTGCAACAAATGCATGTATTCATGTGGGATTGGTTTTTCCAACACCGTTTGTGCTATCCTTAACAGAAAAAACCGCCATACGAAAGAGAAGAAAAAGAACCGACAGGCAATAAGGAAGAGGAGAAGCAGCTTACGACGAAACTTTAAGACGGTGGACGCAAAATATTTGGCTTCAAATCGGTGAATTCTTCTTCAATGTTGCCTTTCAAAACTTACAAGATCTATGGTTTGTTGTGGTAAACGCAAGATTCCAAAAAAGCCCCAAAGGAAAAAGTTTGGAGATCACACGGCCTGGAAATTGGTGTTTCAAAAACTCCATCGTTGCCCAAGGTATGTGTGAGGTTGCTTCGCCCTGCTGGAACCAACAGTACTCTAGATCCAATTCAGCAACTTGCGGCAAAAAGCAATTCGCTTGACATCTGTCTGTAGCGCACACCAGTTGCAGTAATGGTTGTGTCGACGGTGTCCTCAGAAAAATAAGAGCCAATCACTTTTTTAATAAACCCAATCAATATACAAAGTGTGTTTCATTAACTTGGTTCTACATTCATTTATGTGAGTTCATGACTTTAAAATGAAACCACGAACCATGTACAAAGTGGGGCAAAAGTAATGTTATAATGTAAATTAACTGCCATTTTGTTACAAATGAAAGAAATTGGGCTCTGTTATCAAGATAAGATTACTTGACATTGATGACATTAAATTGAAAAAATGATATCGGTCAATGCACATTTGTGCTCGTTTTTGGATTGTTGCTCGCAAAATATTTGGCTTCAAATCGGTGAATTCTTTTTCAATGTTGCCTTTCAAAACTTGCAAGATCTATGGTTTGTTGTGGTAAGCGCAAGATTCCAAAAAAGCCCCAAAGGAAAAAGTTTGGAGATCACACGGCTTGGAGATTGGTGTTTCAAAATCTCCATCGTTGCCCGAGGTGTGTGTGAGGTTGCTTCGCCCTGCTGGAACCAACAGTACTCTAGATCCAATTGAGCAACTTGCGGCAAAAAGCAATTCGCTTGACATCTGTCTGTAGCGCACACCAGTTACGGTAATGGTTGTGTCGACGGTGTCCTCAGAAAAATAAGAGCCAATCACTTTTTTTTTTTTACTGCAAATGGCTCACCAAAAAGCCACTTTGAAGGGATGAATGGCTCTTCGTTCATTTCACGTGATTTATCTGTGCCCTAAAAAAGCAAATTTTGTTTATTCACATAAACACTTAGGTGGAAATAAGCTTTGTCGTTCTTTCTGATTTCGGATACAAAATCATCGTCTTCTTGCACCATCTTGAAAGTTAATCTCACTTGACTCTCAGCAGGCAGCAATTGATGAACGATTTGCACTTTATAAGGGAACATCTTCAGGTTTTTCACCCAAATTCGACGCAACGAACGTCTGCTGATGTCAAATTGTGTGCATCGTCGTCTCATCTGTATTTGTGGACTTTCTCGGATATCTTCGGTCAAAAAAGAGGTATTCTCGATCGAGCTAGAAATGTGAAGGCGGCTACTTCTTGTTTCATCTCTAGTGAATCCAATTTGCACGAGACGCTAAGCCAAATGCTGCACTCATCGTGCAGGACAATGACGACGAAATTCAGTGATAATAAAAACGCATTCTTTATGTGTATATCGGCCATTGCTTTTCGTCAACGAATTCTCTATCTATCTTAAATATAAATGTCAAAGCACAATGACACTTAACGGCATTTGAAAAAATTATGGTACGTCTACATTATGACATTACTTTTGCCCCATATTTCACATATTTCCACAGCTTAACCTCTAAGAGTAAGAGTAAGAGTAGTTCTAGTTTTTTTTGTTTTTATTTTTCTGTTCGAAAAGAGTACTCCACGCATACTCCTTGTATGTTCGTTTTACTGGAACTTTTCAGTCTTTCGCAGTGGTAAAATGCCTAGAGTACCAGAACCACTCGCAGATATTGTGCCATAAGGTGTCACCCATAACACACCTTACACACAACAAATGTTGTGTCACTCATGCTTAGAACACTTGGGTGCCTAGCAAAAGCATAGAGCCCCGTCATGGTCCCAGTAAGAAGTTTAAAATTTTTTCTAATGAAGGATAGCAGGAAAGCGGCTGGCCTCTTATAGACGTCCGAAAGCCTTCGTCTCGTCTGTCAATGACTTAAAGCGTAGTGCCCCGTCATGAAGGCGGTAAGAAGTCTACAGGGATAGCAGGAAAGTGGCTGTCCTCTTAGAGACTTCGGAAAGCCTTAGTCTGGTCTGCCGACTACCTCTAGAGCCATCCAAGCATAAGTTTGGGTCCTGAAAAACCCTTTTCTGAGTCTTGCGTTTTCATTTACCTTTATTCTATTGTGATCTGTGACCCAAATAAGACTAAGTGAATTAATCGTTGTAAGAGGGCCAGAAATGCCCTAAGCTACATACGAAGATACTTCACCCACTTTCCATCAGAGCTACGTATGTCTCCATATGGAAGACAAATGCAAGTTTTCATAATGAGGAGTGAAATCTAACGTTATCGTCTCCCGGAAAGATATATCCGGGATCGTCGCATCCTAGAGCGGTGTTGGAGCAATGCTCAAAGACTCGAGTACGTTTCCATTCTGTGAACTGGGAAGGTCTGTTTCGTATTTTTTCCAGCAACATGATTTGGATATCAAGGCGAGAGAAATTCATCAGTGGGTTTAGACCAGAGCCAAATCTAATAGGGAAAGCCCAAATACAGTTTAAGCAGACCGTTTTTTGAAGCGCCAAGCAACAGAAGTGTAGGATATTATAGGCCTTATCATGTCCGTGTTGATCGAGAGGAGCCTCTTTAGTGACAAATCTCTTATCTTGCCGAATGTTCCTTTACATACTTGCCGACAGTGCCTTGGAGTTGTTTGACGAGACTTGTATAGGGTGATTCATCGTGAGGTTTGATTTTCAATAGGCTTTTTTGACAGACCACGCGTAATTCCTATCAAATTGTTTTATTGTTTGGCAAATTATCACAAAAAGACTCACACTACAACAGAGTCTCCAATTTGTTCAGCTGTATTACGAAAATCTGCATTCTGTGAGAAATGTTTTTCGTGCGAATCGATCAACTGCAACCGCTATTGCCAATATCATTCGCAAAATTTGAGTCACAGTTTACATTAGTGGATGATACTCGACCGGTTAGACCACATCTAGCACGTAGTGAATAGACTATGTATAGCAGCTATAGCTGAGAGTGTACGCGAAGACCGTGACGAATAGATTCGTCGTCGTTCTCAGCAGCTTGGCTTATCGTATTTGACAACTTGATGAATTTTATGTAAGGATCTCAGCCTAAAAGCGCACAAAATTTAACTTGTGCAAGAATTGAAGCCAGGCTCTGGAAAAATTCAATGAAAATCTGGTAGTTTACCGTCAAATTCTGTTCAGTGCTGAAGCCCATCTATGGCTCAATGGATACATTAATAAACAAAATTACCATATTTCGTCTGATGAGCAATACGAAGAGTACCAAGAGCTACTATTACATTCATTAAAAACAACGGTATGGTGTGGTTTATGGGCTGGTGGAATCATTGGTCCATGTTTCTTCAAAAATTTGGCAAATCAGAATGTTACCGTCAATGGTAACCGTTATCGCGTCATGTTAACGGACTATGTGCTTCCTGAAATTCAAGCACATGGTCTCTGTGAGCTCTGGTTTCTTTCAACAAGACGGAGCTACAAGCCATACAGCGCGTGAAACAATGGACTTGTTGAAAAATCATTTTGGTGAGCACTTAATTTCATGTTTTGCTACTATAAATTAGCCGCCTAGATCGTGCAATATCACACCTTTGGACTAGTTTCTCTGGGGATTTGTAAAGTCTCAGGTCTTCAGGAATAGGCCAGCTACGATTGACTCTTTGGAAGCCAATATTGCTCATGTTATCTGCGAGATACCAGTAGCTAAGCTCGAACGAGTCGCCCAAAATTGGGCCTTTCGAATGGACCACCTCAGACGAAGTCATGGCTAACATTTACATGATATCATTTTTAAGTAGTAAATGCCATGAATTGTTCTTTTAACTGATAATAAAAATTTTAAGTTCACTTTTAAATTTTTGTATCTTATTTTACATTATAAATCAAACCTCACGATGGCACACTATATAATTCAAAGAATATTGTTACCCAAGATGATACCCAAATACTTAACTTCGTCAGAGAAATAGATGGCAATCCTTTTAAGTACTAGACGAGTCGGACTGCAACTAGTAAGGGGAACAACCTCAGTTTTGAGACGATTGAATGAAAGGTCACTTCTACTGAACCAATCGTCAATTAAATTAAGTAATCTGCCTGCCCTTTAGGGGCTACACTTCAGAGAAGATATCCGTTAGGCATGATTCAACAGATATATTAGTAGAGCTACCTGAAAGTAGATGTTAGAGGTGTAGGGAGCGTTAAGCAATGAGTCAACCAACATGCACCATAACGGTGGAGACATGACGACACCTAGCGGGCAAATCCTCTTTACCGCTGTCATCACTTATTGACCAAAGTCAGCATCGTAAATCAAAGTCATATTCATCACCTTTGTTCTTATTTACAAAATTAGTAAGTGGTCTATGCCGTGTTGTCTCGCCAAGTTACATACAAGTATGCCGTCAAAACTTGCGTTGTCGATGAAAATGCAAAGTGCGTACTCCTTCTTATCGAGGTCAACTTCAATGATGTTCATATGATTTTGATACACAATTTCATAGGATCTTCTGTATTGGTAGAAAAGTTGCATCTTGGAATCGTTTTTGGGTTTTGTGCACAAGAAGCCCGACCATTTACTTCATACCTTGCAATTTGAAGGATGTCAAACTGACAGTTCTAAGCTCTGGATGAGCGTGAATTCTTTTCAATTTTCACTATACTCTTTCTGTTCGCCAGGCTTTCGGCTTGTATGCCAGTGTTATTGTAGCAATGAAGATTATATCTAGAATTGTCAGCAGCTGGTCTATCCCATACTTGTATATTTCATCGGTCCCAAGTCACTAGAAGTCATCATCATTTTAACTGGTCGTTATGTTTCCTCGAAAACGACGTAGATGTCGCTGTTGATATGATCACAGACACTATTCTCTTTAGAATGAAATTATGTATCCCTCATCGGATGAAGAGTATCAAACCAAAAGAAAAGGCTTGGTTCTACTTGAGCTACAATATAAAACGGTTGTTAGGGTTAAGTTAATGTTTTTTCGGTCCCAAAAGGCCAACCCGACAGAAGACAATGGACCAGAAATGACTGTAACGTTTACCTTAAGAGTGTGAAAATTCAATACGATCAAAACTGAGACAAAATATGTTATGATGCAATGCCCTGAAGGTAGTAAACATTTTTGCTCGTTCTTCAAAAACATTGGAAATTCTGACGATGAAAGATGAAATCCCAACGCTCAATTATGATAATATTCCAGATGTCAGCTCTATTGATAAGGCCCATCTGCAGCTGCATACTTTGTTGCCAGCTCAACACTTTTAGATCGTGCTTTGTCCCTAAATTGGACGAGTCCACTTTCGCACTAGTGTAGTACCAAGAGTACTTAAAGATCTTAACGTACACAAATCCGCTGGTCCTGATGGTGTTTTCTCTCAAGCTGGAATGGCGAATCTTATTTTCTCTCCTCCTATAGACCCATTGCATTAATGTCGCTACTTCCCAAGGTCATGGAAACGCTGATAAGCTGTCAGTTCATGAAATATTTCGAAACACGAACTTTTTACAATGATTGACAGTACGGTTTTCGTAGCAACAGGTCCACTGGTGATTTGATGGCATGTTTCACCGAAGAATGGAAACAAGATAATTGCACTTGATATTTTCAAGGCACTTGACAGAGTTTGGCATCAGGCTCCTTTGTAGAAAATGATTAGAAATTACTTTTCGAAATCTTCAATTCAAGTTGTATTGGATTATTTCAAGTCTGATATTCACAAAATAAATGGTATTGTGTCCAAGAGCCCCGTACTGTCTCCGTACCAATGGTCTCTTGTCCAATATATCACTTTGCTGATGACAACACTCTCTGTTTTACATATTTGTCCCAAAACTCACGTCTCTTCTCGTATATTAGGCTCAATAAATTCTGATATTAACAGCATAAGTCATTAGGGAACTATTAACAGAATTTAATGCTTCCAAAACACAATGTTGTTGGCAGTCGCCAAAGCGAAATTATATATAAATGGCACTTGCTCGTCACAATCGAAAAACTTTCTATTCTCGGTATGTGCGTCAGTTACAACTTACGTTGGAATGATCACGTATCCGTTGTCGGCAAAAATTCTGCGAAATGTCTAAGTTTTCTCAAGCAATGTACGAAATACTTCATCCCCTCTGATTTGGCTTCAATCCAGATGCTCCTAAAACTTTTCTGCACCTGGTAGATAGGGTTCAAAATAATGGCCTCATCCGTTATGATAAGGTTATCTGGAAGGTGAGTATTAAGCATGAGTCAGTGTAGATACAATCAAATTTTCTAAATATTTCCAGTCTGTCTGAATTCCTCCTTTGGAGAACTTTGATTAGCCTGATAGTTTCATCGAATGTCTTGATCCTTTCGCAAAATCTTTAGAAGTTTTTGAAAAGCAACTTTGGAAGTTTGAATTTGATTTTTATATTCCTTTTGCTTGGACAACCCTCTGGGGAAGAGATTAAAAAAGTGTTACGAACCTCGGATAAAAACGGATTTCGACGATGCTGGCAAACGATTAAAGGAAAACGATCTTTAGAATTTTTTTGAACCATTAACAGACCGCATGTAGCCGAACAATAAGCCAAGATTCTGTTCGATTTACAGTGAATTGTACATGTTGAACAACGATGTCAGCTCGGATAAGATGGATGGCTCAGATGGCTAGGTCATCTTGAGTCCGGAAAATTTTCGTTCAGTTACACTGTAGTGCTTTCTAAGTAAACTGGTAAGAAGATGATTGCCCTTGCCGCCTTATAAGCTTTCTGAGCATTCTGAGTATCGAAGATTCACTCTTCATTTTTTTACTACCTTAACATACATCAATTCCTCCGATTCTCCCATACTTCAACTATTACATTCGTTCGAATAGTGTGGATGGGGATTTTGAAGTCCCTTCTAGGGATTATTATTTGTTCGCACTTGATCCTTATCTAATAAGAGGAAACCTTCCAGGATTATCCAAAGTTTTCATATAAGCGCTGGGCACTAACTAGTCATGCATCCCCCGACGCACATAGGAGTATACCGATCGAAAACCTGCACAAAAGTCGATTTTCTAAAAAGTAAAATTCTGATGTAAATGCTGTCCATAGCGGACGGCAAATATATAGGGTTTTCCAAATTTGAATTTAATTTGTGAACGCACTCTTTCACTAATCATCAAACTGTCACTGTCAATTTATTCAGTAAACTCAACATTTTCATCATAGTAAAGTACACTAACGAGCAACGTCTGCAAATTATAAAAATTTTCTACATATATTCGGAGTCGGTGACTGCAACTTTAAGAGCGTTAACTCCAATTTTCGGTCATAATTCTCGCCCTAGTAGACAGGCAATAACAAGTTTGATGCAAAAATTTGAGTCTACATATTCGTTGAGTGAGTGAGACAAAGGGTTGTTCGAAGTATCGAAAATATCGCTGCCGTTCAGACGTCCTTAGCAAACGATCCAAATCAGTAAATTTCACGGCGTTCTCAAGAATTGGGCATCGCTCAGACCACATTATGGCGTATTTTGCGTAAGGATTTTGGTTTACACCGGTACAAGATCAAGCTGACTCAAGAATTGAAGCCGATGGACCATTTGAAGCGACGCACGTTCTTCAATTGGGTTCTGGAGAAGATGCGCCAAGATGATGAATTTCATCGCAAAATCATCTTCAGTGACGAAGCTCATTTTTGGCTCAATGGGTTTTGGTTTACATGTGTTTCACGAATCACCACTTCATCCACAAAAAATAACTGTTTGGTGCGGTTTGCATGCCGGCGGCGTTATTGGGCCATATTTTTTTGTCGACGATAATGATAGTCACGTTACTGTGAATGGTCAGCGTTATCGCGCCATGATCACCGATTATTTTTCGCCCGGATTGGAAGATATTGACTTGGACGAGATGTAGTTTCAACAGGATGGTGCCACATGCCACACAGCACACGCTACAATAGATTTATTGAAGAGTAAGTAAGTCGATTGGCCGTCTCGTTCGTGCGATTTAACACCGCTTGACTATTTTCTGTGGGGCAACGTTAAGTTGAAAGAGCTCAGAGCCAACATTGAACGCGAAATAGCGACCGTTTCGGCCGAAATGTGTGACCGAGTCGTTGAAAATTGGGTCTGATGAATCGACCTCTGTAAACGTGTCCGCGGTGGCCATATGAACTAAGTCGCGCTCCATTCATAAATGTTTTGATTGTACTTCAAGCCAATAATAAAGTTTTTGAAATATCTCAAGTGGTATGCCAATTATTTAAAAAAAAGTTGTCAAGTCGTTATTAGAAACATGGGTTCATATGATGCACTTATTTTTTTTTTGTTGTAAAGTGTGTGGCGTGACAAAACAAGACCAAAGTCAACTGTTTATTTACTTGCATTTTTTTTTCTGTGATTTTTGGTGTGTTCACAAACATACAAATTTTAAATGGAAAATTCAATTGTAGGTATTAAATAATAATTAAGGAGTAGTCGCGGAAATATTAATTGTTTTTTTGTTTGTTGTAGTGACAATGGGAAAATACTCTGCAACATTTTGATAGGATTCACGTTTTTTTTTTTTAAAGTCTCAGTGTTTTGTTATACTATACCCTGGCATTCGGTGTTGATTTATAAGTTTATGGTAAATTTCACTATTCTTTTAACTATTGGTCTAAACTTAATGCGGTTTGCTAAAAGATGGCGTAACTTGTATTATTCCATTGTTATTATTCCATTGGAACATGTGTAGGAAAGCTACTGTCATTGTACGTCATTTCAGTATATGTCATTCATTTGAAGCGTAAGCAACAATTTTTTTTTTTTCACTCAAATATGTCGAACTTTGTGCCTGAAAAAGTGTTTTTGCGGGGAGTTCTTCTTCATTACTTTAATATTAAGAAAACTGCTTCCGAAAGTCATCGTATTTTGGTGGAAGTTTATGGTGAACATGCGCTAGCTGAGCGAACGTGCCAAAAGTGGTTTGCACGATTTAAAAATGGTGATTTTGGCTGGAAGATGATGAACGTCCTGGGCAGCCAAAAAGGTTTGAAGATGAAGAACTGGAAGCATTACTCTATGAAAATTGTTGCCAAACACAAGAAGAGCTCGCAGAATCTTTGGGTGTCACTCAAGCAGCCATTTCAAAGCGTTTAAAAGCACCTGCATATATTCAAAAGCAAGGAAATTGGGTTTTACATGAACTAAAGTCGAGAAACGTCAAAAGGCGAAAGACGCCACAAAGGAAGTCATTTTTGCATCGGATTGTTACTGGTGGTGGAAAATGGATCCATTACGACAACCCCAAGCGCAAAAAATCATATATAAATCAAATCAGCCAAATCAACGGCAAAGCCGAATATCCATGGCGCGAAGGTAATGCTCTGTATTTGGTGGGATCAGATGGGTGTGCTGTATTGTGAGCTGCTAAAATCGGGTTAAACAATCAATGGACAACGCTACCGAACATAATTAATCCGTTTGAAGAGAGCAGTAGCCGAAAAACTCCAGTAAAATGCGACCAGACACAAGGCAATAATTTACCATCATGAGAACGCTCGGCCCCACGTTGCTATTCCGGTAAAGAACTATTTGGAAAACAGTGGATGGGAAGTCTTACCCCACCCGCCTTATAGCCCACACCTTGCCTCTTCTGACTACCATTTGTATCGGTCGATGCAGAACGCCCTCACTGAAATACGGTTCACATCAGAGCAGAATATCAAAAATTGACTTGATTCATTCTTGGCTGCCAAGCCGGCGCAGTTCTTTTGGGATGGGATCCACAAATTGCCAGAAAGATGGGAAAAGTCATAGCTTCAAATGGGCAATACTTTGAATAATACTATTGAACATGTTTTTCTTAAATAAACGTTCAAATTTTGAAAAAAAGGCGGACGAATTGAAGTATATACCTAATAATTCCAAAGAAATCGTTTTCAATCATTTTCGACTAAAAAAATAATGTGCGAATAAAATTGTCAGTTTTAGAGAAAAACTGTATGAGATACGTCATACGTTGTTTTTTTATAATTATTATATGTTTAATGTTATTTAATTGTGAATTGTTTTGTGTAACTTGGGAAACAGTTTATTCGTTATATATTGTGGGTGTTAAGTTTGTGTGTAATAAGTCAAAAATAAGCATTAAAAAACTTAAAACAAACAATTTTTTCTATTAGGATCATCAGGTTCAAGAGTTGTGACCCGAAACTATCTATATAATATTATGGAAGAAAATTGTAGCGGGAATATAAATGAAAAATTAAAGTATCTTAAAAGCTATTTACTTTCTTTCGTGCTACAATTTGCTCTGAAAATCAAAAAAAGATTGCTATACAGTTGAAGAGTCATTTACTGTGATTGAAACCTTAGCCGGGGTCAATCTTCAGGATTTGTTGGACCACACCACTCATCGATTGCTAATGAGTTTGCACGAGGTTACTCAAACTTGAACTTATAACTAAATGGGGATGTGATGGGTCCCAACAAGTCCAATATAAACAAAAATTTGAAGATAGTTTTGATTCAGATGCTTCCATTTTCCAAAGTTCACTTGCCAAAATTCTTCTTCTCTTCGATTCTGCCGGCCCATAAGAATTAATTTTGTGAAATTAAGAACAAAATTGTATTATTGAAAAAAAAAACCAGAGTTTTCTAGTATAGAGGTTAAACAAACCTTACTTTTCACTATGGTAGATGGAAAAATATGCAATGCCATAGCAGAAACTACGTCAACTCAAAAGTGCTACATGCGGATTGAATTCAAAATATTTCAATAATTTGAGCATGGAAAGAAAGGAAATTCACTTGGTCTTATTGTTGATTTCCCACGAAGCTGGTTTTCGAAACACCAATGACGGCAATACAAGTAGAAGATTTTTTGAAAACCCTGAAGTTGCCTCCGAAATAACGAGAATTGATTTTAATCTGATATTTCGTTTTAAAATAATTTTAGAAACTATTTCAAGTGGATACAAAATTAACCTATTGAAATTTGAGTCATTTGCAATGAAAACAGCAAAACTTTATGTGAAGTTATACTCACGATATTCAATATTAGTTCATGGCCCTGTCATAATTAAAAACTCTCTGCTTTCAATTGGGCAAATATCTGAAGAAGCGGCAGAAGCTAAAAATAAACATTTCAGTTTGTGTAAAAATTTTTTCATTTTCAATCTTAAAAAGTTATGATTTTTACCAAATATACAATATTACAAATTTTAAATACAGACTGTACCGGCTAAACTATGCAAGAAAGTTTTGTAGGAGAGACTGCAACATCGATATACTGCTGCTTTTGAGTTCTGATCCTCTTTTAAGTTGCCGCAGAAATTCGTCTTCAAAGACTAAAAAGAAGTTTTGAAAGGAAACTATGGAAATGCTTCTTTCAATGGACATAAATGCCGCTGATGGTAGATCTTCATCTTTTTATGATGAAAATAGTGAAGAAAGTGAAGACAAAGATAGTGAAGAGTCTGAATACAGCGATTGAATACATTTCTTTCTTTTTTTCAATTTATTTACATAAAACCTTATGAAATATATCTGGAATTTATTTTTCATTGCATAAATATTCAATTCTAACAAAAATAAATCGTTTTACTTCAAAAAATAATTTTCTTCAGGTTTTCGGTCGGAATACTCCTATGTGCGACGTATAGTACATAACACATGGGCAGAAAAGTCCGTGTCGTTTTATAGTAAAACACAAAATTTTTGCAAAATTCAACTTTATTTATCAATATAGTTGCCTTCGAGGGCGATACACTGATTGAAACGATTTTTCAATCTTTCGATACCAGTTTTGTAGTACGATTTCGGTTTAGCCTCAAAATAAGCCTCTGTTTCGGCGATTACTTCTTCATCGGTCTTAAATCTCTTTCCGGCAAGCATTCTTTTGAGGTCTGCGAACAGGAAATAGTCGCTGGGGGCCAAATCTGGAGAATACCGTGGGTAGCCGAATTCATTCAATTTTGCCATCGTTTTCATCGACTTGTGACACTGTGACATGGTACATTGTCTTAATGAAACAGCACTTTCTTTTTCTTCAAATGCGGCCGTTTTTCTCTCTGTTTCGGCGATTACTTCTTCATCGGTCTTAAATCTCTTTCCGGCAAGCATTCTTTTGAGGTCTGCGAACAGGAAATAGTCGCTGGGGGCCAAATCTGAAGAATACCGTGGGTAGCCGAATTCATTCAATTTTGCCATCGTTTTCATCGACTTGTGACACTGTGACATGGTACATTGTCTTAATGAAACAGCACTTTCTTTTTCTTCAAATGCGGCCGTTTTTCTACGATTTCGCCTTCAAATGCGCCAACAACGCAATGTAATAGTCGCTGTTGATAGTCTGCCCCTTTTGGAGATAAGCGATGAAACTTATTCCATGTGTATCCCAAAATACGGATGCCATAACCTTGTCAGCCGACTGTTGAATTTTTGGTCGTTTTGGACGAGGTACGTCGCCTGCTCGCCACTCAGCTGATTGCCGACTTGACTCTGGTGTGAAGTGATGGAGCCAAGTTTCATCGATTGTCACATACCGACGCAAAAATTCGGCTTTATTGCGGTTGAACAGCTTCAAACACTCCTCTGAATCGTCAACACGTTGTTGTTTTTGGTCGACTGTGAGCAAACGCGGTCACGTTACTGTGAATGGTCAGCGTTATCGCGCCATGATCACCGATTATTTTTGACCCGAATTGGAAGTTATGGACTTGGACGACATTTGGTTTCAACAGGATGGTGCCACAAGCCACACAGCACACGCTACAATCGATTTATTGAAGAGTAAGTATGGTGAGCATGTTATCTCAAGACATGGGCCAGTCGATTGGCCGCCTCGTTCGTGCGATTTAACACCGCTTGACTATTTTCTGTGGGGCTACGTTAAGTCATTGGTCTATGCCAACACGCCGACGACGTTGGAAGAGCTCAGAGCCAACATTGAATGCGAAATAGCGGCCGCTTCGGCCGAAATGTGTGGCCGAGTCGTTGAAAATTGGGTCCAACGAATCGACCGCTGCAAACGTGCCTGCGGTGGCTATATGGGCGAAGTCTAGTTTCATTCAAGCCAATAATAAAGTCTTTGAAATATCTCAAATGGTTTGCCTTTTATTTAAATTTCATTAAATTTCAAGTTGATATCTCTATGGGTATGGTCAAAATAATATTTTATAGGCTGCTAAATATTCTGTAATAAATATTTTCATTTAAAAAAAAAATACACTGGGGCCTTTGTATTCACTTTTTTGATGTTTTCATCTGAAACAGCCTCTTTTGGATGTCCACTGCGTGAATCATTTTCGGTGCTTGTATGACCAATTTTTAAATTTTTCAAACCACTTGCGAATGGTTCGTTCGGCTGGTAACACTTATCAAGCCATTTCTTTGCATCGGCTGCAATTTTTCCCATCAAAAAGCAATGATAAACCAACACACGAAATTGCTTTGAATCCATTATCTTGAGAACTAATCGTCCGACAGCTGTCAAGTTTATACACGTATCTTTTGAAGGTTGGTACTAACTGAAAATGGTATGGATTTAATTCAAGTGGTGCCTTTTTTTAGAAACGGCACGACCGTTTCAGCCCATGTATTTTAGTTACATTTTTACACTCACGCAAATTTACATAAGCACATGTATAGTATATGACATTATTCTAGCGCAGGGAATATGGTTTCTTCGTGCCATATTCGTCAACCTTAGACACATGATCATGTTTCCAGCGTCCTCCTGGTGACTTCCATAGTGTTAACACCATGCATGTTATGCAAACCATAACAGATGACCCTTTTTTTTAAGTAGACATATTAATAAAATTACAAAAAAGAAAAAATGTTTTTTCATATGCATATTGAAAAATATGAGAATCACAAAGAAGGAACTTTTAATATTCAGTTTTGCTGCCGTCAGATTTTAGCAAGAAAGATTTGTTGCAGAGTAAAAATCCACCACTGTGAAACGTGAAAGACACCACTGCATATCGTATCGATGAAACGTTCGCAGCACGTACTGTCTTCAAATTGGCATGAGAATCAATATTTTATCTAGACAGTCTATGAAATCCCAGTAAAAGAAGCTAAAAAAAACTCAGATATAAGAGCAAATATTTGCCGAATGATTTCTGGATTTTAGCCAGAACTCAAACAACGTCACGCATCTAAGTCATCCAAAATCAGCATAGTCGTGCATATGTATGTACATAGCTTAACTCTGGTTAGATCTGAATGCGCAAATGAGAATGGTCAACGTGTACATACCATTTAGGACGAGTAAACATAATTGTCTAATTAATATTTTGTGTTGTTTTTGGATTTTTTTTTTAACACTTTATCTGTTTGTCTAGCTATCAGTGTAAGCATGTTGGATTCATATAACCAAACAATCCAACGATTTGACAAGAGAAACCTTCTGCTGTTATGCTAATGCAGTAAAGTCGGTTAGCCGGCAAATGAGCTAAATCCAAAGTCATGGTAGTGCAAAGCAATTAGAAGACTCTTTGTTAACCTGGCCCGGTTCTCCAACAACCAACTCCGGAAAGTGTAAAAATGATTTACGATTACCAGTTCAATTACACATTCCGAC
The DNA here is from genome assembly GCA_907269105.1 of Volucella inanis. Classification (NCBI taxonomy): domain Eukaryota; kingdom Metazoa; phylum Arthropoda; class Insecta; order Diptera; family Syrphidae; genus Volucella; species Volucella inanis. Next base: position 202,592,809 of record OU026153.1, on the reverse strand, counting down.
ACCGATAATAGGCCAAAGGTGGTGACTTACGGGTAGACTTAGGTCTCAGTCTCAGTTTCAGTCCTTGGTTAGACCCGAATTGATGTACATAAGAAGCTTTTGTAGTACAACGTTCGTTACATTTTGTTTTATTATAAAAAAAAAATAAACTAAACCAGCCGGCCCCGCTCCAGAAACCGACAATCGCTTCTATTTGTTTTGGCCAATAATAATGAGGGCTGCGCATTGTTATGATGATGATATTGATGAAGAAGACATGGAATGGAGGAGAAAGTAATGCTCTTGTTGAATACACGATCAGTATTGGTAGTTCAAGATTGATGCTTCTTTCTTTTTTTTTTTTTAAATATTTTTGTTGAATTTGTTATTTGAATTGTTGTTAACTTAAATGGTCATATTGATTTTAAGGGCATGGTTATAATGGATGTCGTAATAATATTTGCGGAAACGTGATTATTATATATAGAGCTCCCTGTGTTAGTTTTTAATCGAAAAGGGTTTTTAATTCATGGATACCTACACAGATGTGGGTCGACGAAATTACCGGGTAACCTTTGTATTTTGTTATTTGGAGATTCGAAGATATATTTTACAAACCAATGGGAATGGAAATGAGAAAGTACTCGGCCAAGACTGCCGAATCTATTCGATATTCAAATGTTGATAATAAAAATGCTGCAGTGTAGGTAGTAGGTAGTTTCAAGATGAAATGGAGAGAAATACTTAGAGATGTTGGACGATTGGTTGATTTGTAGGATTAAGATAATATTTCACGAATTTGGGGAAAGTATAGAAAATGTTTTCTTTGATCAATGAAATTGGCATATTGGGTATGTGATTTAATTCGTGCGGTTTTTTTTTTTTCAAAATTTGAACGTTTATTTAAGAAAAAAATGTACAATATTGTTATTCAAAGTATTTCCCATCTGAAGCTATGACTTTTTCCCATCTTTCTGGCAATTTGTGGATCCCATCCCAAAATAACTGCGCCGGCTTGGCAGCCAAGAATGAGTCAAGTCAATTTTTGATATTCTGCTCTGAACCGTATTTCAGTGAAGGCGTTCTGCATCGATCGGAACAAATGGTAGTCTGAGGGGCAAGGTCTGGGCTATAAGGCGGGTGTGGTAAGACTTCCCATCCACTGTTTTCCAATTAGTTTTTAACCGGAATAGCAACGTGGGGCCGAGCGTTGTCATGGTGGAAAATTATTGCCTTGTGTCTGGTCGCATATTCAGGGCGTTTTTCGGGTCCTGCTTTCTTAAAATGTATTAATTGTGTTCGATAGCGTTGTCCATTGATAGTTTTAGCAGCTCACAATACAGCACACCCATCTGATCCCACCAAATACAGAGCATTACCTTCGCGCCATGGATATTCGGCTTTTCCGTTGATTTGGCTGGTTGGACGGGTTTCACATATAATTTTTTGCGCTTGGGGTTGTTGTGATGGATCAATTTTTCATCACCAGTAACAATCCGATGCAAAAATCACTTCCTTTTGTGGCGTTCCAGCAGCATTTCGGACATGCAAAACCGCCTTTCGACGTCTCTCGGTTTGAGTTCATGTGGAACCCAATTTCCTTGCTTTTGAATACATCCAGCTGCTTTTAAACGTTTTGAAATGGCTGCTTGAGTGACACTCAAAGATTCTGCTAGCTCTTCTTGTGTTTGGCAACAGTCTTCATAGAGTTATGTTTACAGTTCTTCATCTTCAAACTTTTTTGGCTGACTGACTTTTGGCAGCAGTTTTCTTCATATTAAAGTAATGAAGAAGAACTCCCCGCAAAAACACTTTTCCAGGCACAAAGTTCGACATATTTGAGTGAAAAAAAAAAATTATTGTTGTTTACGCTTCAAATGAATGACATATACTGAAATGACGTACAATGACAGTAGCTTTCCAATGCATGTTCCAATCGAATAATACAAGTTACGCCATGTCTTAGCAAACCGTTAAGTTATAGACCCAATGTTATGTTTAGTGCTTAAAGCGATTATTTAATTGTGTCTTTGAACAGGGTTTCGCATAATCAAGATGATAAATGAACGGTATACGGATGTAAATTCTGTTTAATCTGCATCCCGTATCTTTAGTGCAGAGCTTGATATTGTTGAACTTCTTGACATCCTTTGAATACTGCTTTGAATAACTGATAATACAACCCAAAGAAGTAAACTTACTAAAGCTACATAGATGACACTGCATTTTGGGGTGGAAATAAACTTTAATCAATAGCTATATCCATTTCCACATTAACCTAGTTACTGAGGTATGTATGTTGAGTTATGCACTTGCTGTATTGTTATATAAACAAACTGAAAAAAAAAGGGGATCTGCGCTGACTGCCCTATAACCTTTACTGGGTCAGCAGGGCAGCAGTCAAGTTCGTAGCAGAGCAATAGCCTTACCTACGAGTAGTGATTCCTGGTAACATCATAAGTTAATCCAGACTTCATGTCGCCAAACAATTGTTGGCGATTATCAACCACTACAAAGCAAGCATACCCAGCATCCAGGATCGAGATGGATCGGACAAAAACAGGATTAAGAACTTTGATTTCTACTATGAGGGAAAGGAAAACAGTGGCAGAGCTTACGCGGTTGCAGATTCGCCGTAAAAGAAAGACAAACGGAAGAAGTCTTGAACCCCAGTTATGAAAGCGAGCGCCTGATGACTATTTCAATAAAGGCTAAATTCGTTAACATAAGGACGAACTTTCCAAACACTGCTTCTATGAGCTCTTCGATAAAACTTCGGAGCAGTGCCCTTAAAATGACGTGAAAATTATCATTTAGGATGTTAATGCCAAGCTAGGTAAGTAAAGCGTCTTTGGTTAAGCGGTCGGAAACTACCGCCTCAACAACATTTTCTCTGGGAACTGGCGGAGTCATTATCTTGTTATAGCCAAAATAGGGATGCTGGTATCCGTAACAGCCCAAAGTCAACGAATCACTGTGAAGAAGTTCAATGTCGACCACCTGCAATATAAAAGACCGCCAGATCCATTGCCGATCGAGTTTCCTTTAACCTTTCGGGGATCAAAAGTATAAGACTTCTGGCATCATTGCCGAAGACCAACCAGAGGGGACGTTTGTGATGTACTGGATTGCAATCCGCTCTCAAAACAAACAACCAAAAAAAAAACCAAATGCATGCGACCGATTAGTCACGCCAAGAACTTTCTGATAACGGGAATTTGTAGTATTCTCCAATGGTTTTTCGTATGTGATATCCCCTTCGAATTTAGGAAACCTGTCAGACCGTTTAGATGTGAGAATCTGAGACTGAGACTGAGTTAGTACTGCAATATAAGGGTTTTGTTTAGGTTCTACAATTTTATCTATTATTTGAATAACTCAAATAATTCTGGTCTGATTTTTTTTCGTTCAGATTTCGTTTAGTACTAAAAAATGTTGGAAGAGTCTTCTATTTAAAGATAAAATTTGGAGAGCAAGTACTCTCACTTGTCCCACTATCGATCTCAAGCATGTCGATAAGGTCACCACAAAGGAGGAGATCTGTTAAGCTATAAGAAGACAATGCAAAATTGAAGGTATATCAACATCACTATCGCTATTTCCTTGTACAAATGGCAAAAGATGAAGGAGCGGACGTTATTATGATCAGTGAGCCTAATAAGTGTCCCTACCAAAACAATAATCGAATCTGTTACAAGGCAAAACAGACAGCGATTTGGACATATGGACGCTATGTCTTCCAAGAGGCGAACGAGCAAACAGCAGCGTCGTGCGGCAAAAATAAATGAGCTCCATTTTTACAGCTGCTATGCAAGACAAGCAGGGTCTGTAGATACGGTCAGAAAATACGACAATCTGATTCTGGATGCGCTCCAAAGATGCTCAGTGATTATGAGAGGCGACTTTAATGCATGGACCCCAGAGTGGGGCAAAAGAACTTACTAGCATTAAAGGACATACCTTAGTCGCACTTATCGGAAAATCGGAGGCTCCATCGTTTACATCATTTTTGCGAGTAACTCTATCAAGTGGAGGGTCATCATCTAGGCATCAATGTCTAGATGAGCTAATAGTTGGTGTTACTAATGGAACGGAGAAGTAAGTTCAGCGTTCAAGAGGGAAACCAGACTTCGCACAATGGCTGCACACTTTAAGACTGGTGAAATGTAACCTAACTATTGTATAATATATCCATCAAAGAAAGCAAGACCACATGCTTTAAAAGTCTCTTTCAAGAAGTCGGTATAAATCCATGGGATTCAGCATATACAATTAAGAGGCTATAGGCCCCCTAGATTACATGCTCGAAAATGCTGAGATGAATAGCAGAGTACCTTTTTCCCAAACGTCAGCCACTTTGTGCAATATCAGTCAGTCAGAGGGTATCAGTTTAGAGGTAATCCCACTAGTCACCCTGGAGGAGTTGCTAAAAGCATGCGGCCAGATAGGCGACAGTAAAGCCCCTGGACCTGATTGCATCCCGAATAAAGCAATAAAGGTGACAGCCAAAAAGAAACCGTACCTCTTCATAGCAACAATGCGACAGTGTCTAGAAGAAACGTTTCTCGAAAAATGGAAAACATAGCATTTGGTTTTTTTTACCAAAAGGGAAAAAAATAATAGAAGCTCTCGTATACCGTGGAAAAAGTTTTCGAGAGGTGAATCAAGAGACTGCTAACAGTAGCAGAATAGAAGGTAACCCTCTCATACAATCAATTTGTCTTTAGAAAAGAGCGTCTAACCGTTGATGTCATATGAGTGATAGTCGATATCGCATAGGGTGCTATAGAGGGAGAAACACGGTTCTATGCCACAAAGGAATATTGTACGCTGGACGTCAAAAACGCTTTTTACTCTGCGAGCTGGTTATCTATTACAAGTGTACTTGCACCACATTATTTGCTGAAGACTGTGATGAACTATTTCACTGCGGAGGTACCACAGGGAACGGTTCTAGGGCCACTGTTATGGAACCTAATGTATGACGTAGTCTCATGTCTAACGCTGTCATTGGAGTAACGATAATTGGTTTCGCCGATGACATTGCCGTCGTCATAGTAGCCAAACTAATTCATTTAGTGGAATCGGCCACAAACGAACCAACCGCTCAGATAAAAGATTGGCTTATCCTTGCTGGCTTGGAGTTGGCCGATTACAAGACTGAAGTAGTCCCTCTAACAGTCCTCATTTCATATAGGTAACTAAATCATCACGTTCAAACAAACAATTTAGTACCTTGTAGTTATGTTGGACAACAAACTGAAGTACAAAAATTACCCGGGGTTTACTCGTATATGTATGCTCTTTCACGAATATTCCCTAATATCGCTGGACCTGTATACAGTAGAAAAATTCTACTTTCCAGAGTAACAAAACCAATCCTTCTGTATGCCGCCTTAATCTGGATAGAAGCACTAAGAATGAAACCACCTTTGTTAAAGTTGGAATAGTCCACGTTGAAACGTCTCCAAACGAGACGTTCAGGATATACAATAGAAAGCCAGCACGACGCTTACGGCATCAAGATGATTAAAACTGAAGAAAAGGCAGCGTCAGTAACTGTTTGGCAGACCCGTTGGACTAATACCACATGAGTATAAAACAGGCAAATGAATGTTTAAATTAATACTCACAACTCAAGTTAATATCTCGTCATGGAAATATCTATCGGAAATATCTACACTGCTTCGGGCACGATAACTCACCTCTTTGTCCATCTAAATTTGGATGGAGATTTGAACATTCATAACAAACGTTCAAAACAAATTGCGAAAGATCGAAAAAATAAGACGTGTAGATGCGGAAAATATAGAAGGTAAAGTCTAGATTGCATTGTAGGGTTTAATGGTTTAATGCGTAGGCATATTCCTGGAATCAATCAACCCGGCCAGCGAATCGTGCTTGCTGGTAGCCAGGGCTAGTGGTATCTTTGAAGATTGCACACCTTTTGACGCGACCCAGAAAAAAAAAAACACAAAAACATTTTCTCAAACTTGCTTAACAACTTTAATGAGACCTTAGAACGTAAAGATCAGAAGAAAAAAAAGGAAAGATCACACCAAAGCTGTAAAAATCTAACAGAAATCTGCTGACTGTTAAACGCTGATGATGAACGACATCTTACTGTCTGACAGAAAAAATCATTCAACCTGGATGTAGATAAGCAACATTTCCGTTCACGCGATCGTGGTCGTCAAGGTCGCTAATGACGAAACCGAGACCTTCAATGTCAGAAAAGAACTTAAAAAAAAGGGATGCGCTGTCATGTCTGTCGGTCATTTTTCTAATACCGTTATTGAAAGAATTGTGCAAAACTCGCAAGTTCAGTTAAGCATGGTCAGTTCATGAGGTCCACGAAGGCCGTTTTATAGTAAAACACACAATTTTTGCAAAATTCTCTCCGGCGAGCATTCTTTTGAGGTCAGCGAAAAGGAAGTAGTCGCTGGGGCCAAATTTGGAGAATACGGTGGGTGGGGAAGCAATTCGTAGCCGAATTCGTTCAATTTTGCTATGGTTTTCATCGACTTGTGACACGGTGCATTGTCTTGATGAAACAGCACTTTCTTTTTCTTCAAATGCGGCTTTTCTGCGATTTCGTCCTTCAAACGCTCTAACAACGCAATGTAATAGTCGCTGTTGATAGTCTGCACCTTTTGGAGATAGTCGATGAAAATTATTCTATGTGTATCCCAAAATACGGATGTCATAACCTTGTTGAGATTTTGGTCGTTTTGGACGAGGTTCGTCGCCTGCTCGCCACTCAGCTGACTGCCGACTTGACTCTGGTGTGAAGGGATGTAGCTAAGTTTCATCCATTGTCACATACCGACGCAAAAATTCGGCTTTATTGCGGTTGAACAGCTTTAAACACTCCTCTGAATCATCAACACGTTGTTGTTTTTGGTCGACTGTGAGCAAACGCAGCACCCACTTTGAACAGAGCTTTCGCATGTCCAAATATTCGTGTATGATATACCCAACACGCTCTTTTGATATCTTTAGAGCCTCAGCTATCTCGATCAACTTCACTTTACGGTCATTCGTAATCATTTTGTGGACTTTTTTGATGTTTTCATCTGAAACAGCCTCTTTTGGACGTCCACTGCGTGCATCAACTTCGGTGCTTGTATGACCACTTTTAAATTTTTCAATTCTCTTGAGAATAGTTTGTTCGGCTGGTGCAGAGTCCGGGTAACACTAATCAAGTCATTTCTTTGCATCGGCTGAATTTTTTCCTATCAAAAAGCAATGATAAATCAACACACGAAATTGCTTTGAATCCATTTTTTTTCACAATAACAAAAGTTGCTTCATTCACAACGCTATATCTTGAGAACTAATCGTCCGACAGCTGTCAAATTTATACACGTATCTTCTGAAGGTTGGTACTAACTGGTATGGTATGGATTTAATTCAAGTAGTGTCCTCTCTTAGAAACGGACTTTTCAGCCCACGTATTAGTTATCTTTAAACCAAGAGCGATACACGACAATGTGAATAGGACATAACGTCGAGATAGTCAGCTAAATGTTTGAGGTAGTAAGGGACTTTATCTACCTCGGTTTCGCTATTAATTCAAATATCGACACCAGCGCGAAAATTATTCGAAAAATCCTAAGACGTCGAAGGCAATTGATTAGTAAAGCCTTCTCTTGAGAAACCAACAATATTTAATAAAAGACAGTGATCATCTCAGCTCTGCTTTACGGCGCAGAAGCTAGACCTTGTACCTAGTCAGAAAAACTTGAATAACTCGGCGTAGATAGCTAAGTAGTCTTAAATGCATGGATACCAGATGGCCCGGGCCGAAGAGTTTTCGGTTCCAACCCAAAGTGACAATTCATAAGAGAAGAAGGGTATTTCAGCCAACTTCGTTTGTACAACTGGAAGCAGATGACAAAAGACTGTGCTGGCTGGAGATTCATGTTAGCTGAGGCTAACTGTAGCGCCATCTAAGTAAGTAAGTAAGTAAGGATTTGTTAATAAGCAGAATTGATGCCTTGTGAGCTTAAAAAACCCAGAAATCATTTACAAGAAGCCTCTCCATATTCTATGTGGTTTTTGGATAGGAAACATTATTGGACCTTATTTGTTCGAAAATGAAGTCGATATAGTGTTACTCTAAATGAATTGCTTTGTCGAACCATCGTCAATGAATTTTTATGACCGGAACTCGAATGCACAGATATGAGCTTTTGTATCCAACAAGAAGACGCTAAGTGCAACATTACCAAAATAGCGAACTCATTGCTCTTTTGGGAGAAAGGTTTCTGGCCAAGTCATGTCTCGAAATACTTCTTCAGCTATCGTAGTTAAGAGGGCTTCTTTTCTTGAGGATCCGTTAAATGAAGGTGATGCTTAATTCAATGGGCACACTTCTGATCGATTATGTTTCGAAGATGAGTTTGTACAATACATCGACTTTATTAAGTTATATTTTCCCTCCGGTCACATTTTCAATCCTTATTCGTTATGGCGCGTATCCTCTTTACTATCATCTTGGAGCTCCCGAAAAATTGTGCTTTTTCTATACAGCACCTTTCCAAACGCTTTAAATTTTATTGAATACGCCTGCATATGTATATCTGTTTCATTAATCTTTAACCTTGGCAGCAGAAGTGCTACCACATCTCAATGGGATCCTTTAGTGAAGCCTTATATTGTATTTGTTTAGATCTCCAGTATGAATAGTTTTCTTATTCGGGGAATAACTTCTCGGTTGTCTTTTATGTCCCTTAAGCTCAGGACAAAATAAAAGCTAGACGAAGTTGTTCAGAACCTGAACGGTGCCCTGACCAAATGTCTTGAACGGGCATGTCCAGATAGAAAGCAATCCTGCAGATCTGCAGCGACTACTTAAAGAAACCAGATCAGAACCAGTTCAGAACCAGTTCACAAACAGGTCCTATTAACGAAACTGCTAGTGAGCTGAATGACACAACACGCAATAGGTGGAAGCTGATGGATGAGGCTATGGAACATGACACCGATGGCGTATACTCAGTTATGTTACAAAAAGGTTTGAATTAGCTACATCCAACTCTGAAGAGAATCTTTACTGCTAGCTTGGCACTGGCATACAATCGGAGAAGAGGATTACTCGTACACGCTCGCCAAAAGTTTCAAACTTATAAGTCTAACTTCCTTCATGTTGATGAGCATGGTGAGAATGGTCAAGATCCATGTGCACAAAACTGCCTTGTGAATACTCTGTCTGCGATGCAACATGCTTGCCAACGCGGATAATGTCGTTAGTAAGAATTGAATGCGCACTCGAAAATTGGGAATACGCGCTGTGCATTTTCATCCACATTGAGGGTGCTTTCGGCAACGCAATTTTTGAAGGCATGTGTAACTAAGGCTTATCAATGCAATGCTGATGAACAGAACATTGATTGCGGATGCTGAATGCGGCCAATATGTGATGGCGGAGGTTAACAAGGGTTGCCCACAAGGCCGCATTCTGTCTCCACTGCTAGGATGAATGTATGTATGTAGCTATTTTGTGTATTGGATCGTGTCTAGCGACGATCTGCTCTAAAGCGCAGACTATTCTAGACGTGACGTACTATTTGTGCACTATAAATGGGCTTTCTGTCAATCCTCACAAAACTAAGGTTGTTCCGACTCATCTAGTACACAAAAACAACACCATCCAATTCTCCACAGAAGCTAAGTATCTGGGTGTCATCCTAAATAACAAACTTTTATGGAATAAATATGTCACGTTGAAAGACACTAAGACGCTGTCGGCATTCATTGCTGCTTTTACCAGAATCCAAAGAACGGTCTTTCTGGGCTTGGCTCCGCTTTAGACGCATTGATGAAGCTTTCTCCCAGTGAGATTCATATCATTCATTAATAAAGCCATATTCGGTTTAAAAAGAAATGGTCTTTGGTATGCCATGCATTGGAGTTTAGACAACCTTCCGCGTCGGCTGTCTTTCGACTCTGTTCTTATGGACTTGCCGTCTGATGAAGTGTCATTGCAGACCGGTTTCGGCCAGAATTTGAGCCAGGAAAGGAATGCATTCGGGTCTTCACGTATGGCTCCAAAATCGATATAGGATAGGGCGTTGGTGTCTTTCTGGAGGACAACACTCCTTGTTAGGAAAATTTGCGTCTGTCCTGCTCGTATTGTGCGGAACCAGTGGAGGGGGTGAATATTTGCATCTGTAGCGACAGCCAAGCTGCGTTTAGAGTCTTTCTGAACCCTCTTACAACTTCCAAGTTTGTTCATGAGTGCAAGACATCACTGAATGCAGTCAGAAGGAAGGTAACAATTTGATCACGGAAATGAAATCGTTGAGTTGAGGAGGAGGTTTTTAGCACCCTAAGTTACTTTAGATCTGCCTGCGACCTCGGTTAAGGCTTCCATTGATAATTGGGTATCATGTAAGCATAAGATCTTATAATTGTTTCGTGTTCGTCCTCGTTCTCTTGTTTGACCAACTTTCAATTGATGTTTCAGACCATGATCTACTTTTTTGTTGTAATGATATCAAGTTTTCAAAAACCACCATCCCTGATACTTTTACTTTTAAAGACTTTAATTCTATTGATGCTAACGTCCTTCAAGCTGCAACTTTTTCTGCTCCTTGGGAGCAATGCCGATTGACTGGTGATCCAAATGAAAAAGTAAGACTGTTTCAATCAATATGATGAATGTGTACCTATGAAAATAGTAAAAGTTCAGAATAAAGTATGTCCTTGGTTTACTTCGGAGGTGGTCTGGTCTATTAAGACGAGGAACAAATTATACAGTAAATGGAAGCGTAGGTCATCTGATGTAAATTGGTCCGCATACAAAGTGGCTCGTAATTACTCAACCACCGTCCTGCGTACGTCAAAGAAAAACTTTTATGCTTCTAAACTAAATTCTTCCCTTCTTGCTAAGAAACTTTGGAGCAACCTACGGACAATCGGTATGTCTGTTAGAAGGAATAACTCTTAGTGTGCTCCGGATCCAGATGACTTGAATAATTTTTTCCTGGGTGATTACCCCACTGCTGGTAGCCCAACTTTCTGTACCAATGTTCGAAAGTTTTGAAGTAGCCACGGAAGCTGAAATTACTCGATGCGTTACAGCCATAAAGTCCAATTCGATAGGTGGGGATGGCTTTCCAAAACTTATTTTACCTGAAATGGTCTCCCATCATGTTCATGTAATCAACTGGTGCATAATTACGTCAACTTTTCCACAGCTCTGGAAATTTGCAAGAGTTTTGCCAATAGCAAAGAAAACAAATGCATCTTCTCCTGTTGATTTTAGATCTGTTAGCATTCTACCTTGTCTATCAAAGGTTTTTGAAAAGGTTTTGGTAAAGCAGATAACGAAGTACTTGTCACTGAATCATTTGTTGTATGCTCAGCAATCTGGCTTTAGAGCTAACCACAGTTGTGCTACAGCTGTGGTGAATCTTTTTGAAGACTTAAGGCAGGAGTATGACAGGGGTTATGTTTCGTTGCTGTGTTTGTTAGATTTTTCTAAGGCATTTGATAAAGTTAATCATAAAGTTCTGTGTTGGAACCTTAAGAATCACTTTGGTTTCAGCGAAAGAGCAGTAAAATTGATCAGTAGTTTTCTCTCTGGCAAATCACAAAGGGTTAATTCTGGGGAACGTTTTTCACTGTTAAAAGAAATAAAGCAGGGAGTTCCTCAAGGCTCCATATTAGGTCCGATACTCTTCTGCATGTTTATTAATGACCTTCCAACAGTCTGAAAACATACTTCAGTACACCTTTATGCTGACGATGTCCAACTACATTTAGCAAAGCCTTATGGTAACCTCAAAGAACTTGTTCTTCTCATCAACGAAGACTTAAAACATATTGCAACCTGGTCTGTAGCTAATGGGCTGCTTCTTAATCCATCAAAATCTCAAATAATGCCCATTTCAAAAAATAATTTCGACACTTGCCTCCTTCCCGATGTTTACCATAATAATAACAAAATTAAAGCTGTGGACTCTGTCACTAGTCTAGGCTTTATTATCAACCGAAATTTGTCTGGTTACAATCACAGAAATGTTGTTGTGGATCGTATCTACGGATGTCCTCACAAATTGTGAATCAGTGCTTATTTTACCCCTCAGGAAACAAGACGAAACCTGGTACAGTTTCTAGTTCTACCCCTCATAACATATGCTGAGGAGGTCTATTGCTGTCTTGACTATTCATCCAAGCGAAAACTGTAAGTAGCCTTCAACGACGCGGTGCGTTATATCTATGGCATTCGTAGATATGACCATATTTCTGTGTTTGCCAGGGGTTTGCTTGGTTATAGTTGTATGTTTTTGCACAAAATTATTATAACTCAAAGTCCGTCTTACTTGTTTAACAGACTCAATTTTACTCGCTCCTTAACTCGTCACGTTTATTTTTTATCCATACTATAAGGCTTTGGAACTGTTTGCCCTCTCAATTGAAGAATATTTTAAATCCAACTAATTTGGGCATAAGTGATAAATCATCCTGCGATCCTTGCTGTTAAGGTGATGAAGCCATGCTGACTATTGACCCCACCTTTAATTTAGTCATTCGAATTCATTTGTCATAAGACTTCCTTCTGAGGTTTAGTTATTTCTGACCTTTTAGTTATGCTTTTTCTTTTAGTTATGCTTGTTCTTTTAGGTCAAAAACTGAGCTTATAAGTTTGGCAATCTGTTTCAGTTAGAATAAACCCATAAATCGTATATCACCACGCACACACAAAGCCAGTTCAATACCTGCAGATAGACCGATAACACTAAATTCGGCAGTTTAAAAAGGTGTACTAATTTGTTCAATAGTCGTTCAACTCTTGGGGTAGATAGAAAGACTGTAAAAATCAGTTTGGCAACTTATGGACGCACCATCTACAAACTGTTATTGGAAGAAAATTTATAGAATTGAAATACGTGAAGACTCTGTCGGTTTCCTTTTAAATTGATAATATTGGCCCCTAAGTGCTGAATCGCCAGAAAAGGATTGCACTGCCAGTGCTCTATTGTTCACCTCGCAACCTTCATTCAGTCTATGGATGCAGTGATTTTTTTCCGTCTACATATGCTCTCAAATCAGTTAAATAGTTGTTTTTTCTTCATCATCGAGTCTAAAATTTATCGCCTCAAGCCCACTCTCGGATGTAATCTAAAATATTTCGATTCGTTCCTAAGCCGCATAACTCTCTTAAGGAATGCCCTGCCTAGATTTTTATTTCCTAGTCATTATAACCTCCAAACATTTAAAACCAACGTTCATCAGCACCTCTCTTTCCATCCTCTCTGAGTAATCTTTGCCAGCTCTGTGCACAAGCATCTTAAGAGTACTTAAATCTCTTGAGCGTGCGCAAATTATAAAAAAATATTTTTATTTAGTTAAGTCTTACCAAAATATTTATGTATCATATTTACGACGTTGATACCTGGTATTCCAGTAGCTGTTATCCCGTCTTTGAAATTCATCTTTAAGACAGTAGCCAGGTAGCAACTTTTGTTAGGGCCTGTTGCTTATAAATTGTCGCCTTATTCTGGATCCATGCTATCAAGAGCATGTTACAAGAATGAGTTCTACTAACGAATAATAAATCAGAAAATGTCGATATTTTCTTACAAATTAGCCTAATGGCTCAGATATAATATAAAAAACAGAAACACTGAGATAGAAATCCTGTATCGAAAGGCAAATTTCCATACATATATACGTACATATGTTGCTCTTATGTACATATTTGAGGCACATTCACCTTTTCATATAGGATAGATTCCAATTAAATTAATGCTTAAACAATTACTAATTTCAAGCAGATCCTCTATCTAAATACATACAAAACCCTTTTTAGATTTCTTTTATGTAAAAATGTCACGTTTTTCTACCGCCTTTGGTCGGAAAAGGACTACTCGTCACAATAATGTAAATATTTATCTTTTTTCTTACATTCAACGATCCTTAAATTTGATTGCCCACTCATGCCTATTCACCATGAAATATTTATAAATAACAACAGGTGGCTCTTTAAGGCTGAAGAAAAGTGTCTCTTGAACAAAAAAAAAAAAACAATAAAATATTTAAGGAGATGTCCTTTGGCAACAATAGAAACTGTTTATGAATTATTCTGGAAAATAATTGCCACCACATCGTGCCGGAAGTTCGGTCAGATACGGAGACAATCTCTGCGGAATGATTTTCTTTTAATTTACGGCTTAATTAAGGACTATCAAACCAGTGGGCGGTAACAGGTAATAAGACCAGTCAGTGGTAACGGGTTCATATAAGCGGATTCAAATTATGAGGCACGTAGAAACCAGATTGTTCGTTGGGCTTCTTCACAATAATAAATCTTGCTCATATGAATTCTAAGGTATAGAAACAGACACGTGAAGGAATGGTGACATATGGTTTTGTGAAATTGAAATAAGTATCACGAAATTGTAATAAGCGTTGATGGTAGTCTGTCTGGGAAAGCATCACGAAAATCTTTTCATAAAAAGGAAAACTTCGCTGAGTTTTACGAGGTTAGACGGGATTTTAGAGTTATTGCTAAAATGAATTTTTATTACTTGACTTGCCTGACAAGTGGGTGAGGACAAAACGTAAATGTATTTTATTTTCCTAATCTCTGATGATGATGGAATTTTGCTTATGTTCTCTTACCTTCAAGCAATTTAAGGTTGCTTGAAATTCGAAGAAAGATTCTTTTAAAAATAGGAATAAGGGATAAAGTTTTAGCATCAAAAATCCATAAACCGTTCTGATTCAAAATATGTATGTTCTCGCTCATAAACTTACTGTGTAACACATTTGATTTCACTTGTTTTCGTATTTTCTTTTTTAATGAATTTCCTAAAATTATTTTTTTATCTTGAATTGTCTATATATTTTTGTCTCTGACTGTGCAAAAGTCAGAACTTGTGTTCAAAAGCTTTCCCTAAGTAAAGTTCTAATGATCAATCATATGTTACGCCAATTTATAAGAGTATGTTTTAAAAGCTCTGCTAAATGGGTATAAATAGCCCGCCGGATCAGTTGGAAAGCACTCTTGATCAATCGAGAGCTTGGAATGGTAGAAAGGTAATGCGGGTGTTTACGATTTACGTTACCAACTCGCAGTCTCTGCGCGTAATTTCTTTTTTTCATGTTTTGCTTTGGGTGATTATCCCTTAGACCTTCTTTCAGGAATTGTAAACTTCAACGAGTACTGCAATTATCGAGCCGCATACTCGTGGGCACAGTATATGAACTAAACAGTAGGTTCACTGCGCAATATTTTTCTTATCTTTTCGTGACCTTGGTACAGTTATCCTTTGTGTGATTGATTGATTGGAATTATCTTAGAAGTTGATAGCAACACACGCAAATAAGCAAGGAAAGGATACAAAACAGGGTAAAACGCATCTTGGAATCTGAAACATTGCAACAGGGTGTATGTGAAATAAAATTAAAAAATAGGTAATACTTTTTTTTATAAATGTGCAACGCTAAAAAGTTTATTTTTGTTATCAAATATTTTAACAACTGTGCTGTACTTCTTAATTAAAAGTATATTCTCACCTTTATAAACAAAGTTATTGAATATTTTTTATCCTGTCTGGCACAACATTCATAAATAAATTCTGATTTCAATAATACGTACAATTTTGCTTGGATGCTACAGCTTGTTATGAAATTGTTTAAGCTGGCGAAAAATTTATTTTCTAATTTCTCAAGGGCCTCCATAAATAACTTTGGTGGTTAGAGAAGAAGTGCCTTCTTCGTCAGCTAATTGTAATTCACAGCCATGGTGCTTTCTATATTTTCTTAAAATCCAACCTCTAAAATAGTAGAAGGCATTTTTTCCAAATGTGTAATCGGTGTCAAAATTTAAACAATCATTTTTGCCAGAAATTTCTTTAACTGTTGAAATTATTGGGTCTTTAACATTGTTATTATTCCAATGGAACATGCGTTGGAAAGCTACTGTCATTGTACGTCATTTCAGTATATGTCATTCATTTGAAGCGTAAACAACAATAATTTTTTTTCACTCAAATATGTCGAACTTTGTGCCTGAAAAAGTGTTTTTGCGGGGAGTTCTTCTTCATTACTTTAATATGAAAAAAACTGCTGCCGAAAGTCATCGTATTTTGGTAGAAGTAAAAGTGGTGATTTTGGCTTGGAAGACGATGAACGTCCTGGGCAGCCAAATAAGTTTGAAGATGAAGAACTGGAAGCATTACTCTATGAAGATTGTTGCCAAGCACAAGAAGAGCTCGCAGAATATTTGGGTGACACTCAAGCAGCCATTTCAAAACGTTTAAAGGCAGCTGGATATATTCAAAAGCAAGAAAATTTGGTTCCACATGAACTCAAGCCGAGAGACGTCGAAAGGCGGTTTTGCATGTCTAAAATGCTGCTGGAACGCCACAACAGGAATTCATTTTTGCATCGGATTGTTACTGGTGCTGAAAAATGGATCCATTACAACAATCCCAAGCGCAAAATCATATGTGAAACCCGGCCAACCAGCTAAATCAACAGCAAAGCCGAATATCCATGGCGCGAAGGTAATGCTCTGTATTTGGTGGGATCAGATGGGTGTGCTATATTACGATCTGCTAAAATCGGGTGAAACCATCAATGGACAATGCTACCGAACAAAATTAATTCGACCAGACACGAGGCAATAATTTTCCATCAGGACAACGATCGGCGACACGTTGCTATTCCGGTTAAGAACTATTTGGAAAACAGTGGATGTTAAGTCTTACCCCACCCGCCTTATAGCCCAGACCTTGGCCCTTCTGACTGCCATTTGTTCCGTTCGATGCAGAACGCCTTCACTGAAATACGATTCACGTCAGAGCAGAATATCAAAAATTGTCTTGATTCATTCTTGGCTGCCAAGCCGGCGCAGTTCTTTTGGGATGGGATCCACAAATTGCCAGAAAGATGGGAAAAAGTCATAGCTTCAGATAGGCAATACTTTGAATAATACTATTGAACATCTTTTTCTTAAATAAACGTTCAAATTTTGAAGAAAAAAACCGCACGAAAATAATTATATACCCAACGACATCCCTTCGATTTGGCTGAAAAGAGGTAGAAATCACTCACAAATACTTGGAGTGATATGAATCATATGGCAGAAAAAGTTTTGTAGAATTCGATATACTTTGCGTCTAACGGAACTTCAAAAATTGGAAAAAAATCAAAATTTATGCTTTCTTTTATATATAAAAAAAAAATCATAACTTTTGCTCTGGCCAATCAGAATTTGATAAAATATACTTTGTTGTATTCAGGAAAAGGTGAACTTTCAAAGATTTGGAATAATTTTTATTTTCAAGAATGAAGGATATTCCTAAATATTTATTATATATTTTTACATATTGTATATCCTTGAATAACTCAAAAAATGGTATTTTTTTTATTTTTATTTTTTTATTTTTTTATATAGGGATTACCAATAGGGACTTTTGGACAACTTTGAATTTAATTTGTGAAAGTAGTCTTTCACTAATCATCAAACTGTCACTGTTAATTTATTCAATAAACTCAACATTTTCATCATGGTAAAGTACACTAATGAGCTACGTTCTGCGATTGGGTTCTGGAGAAGTTGCGTCAAGATGATGAACTTCATCGCAAAATCAACTTCAGTGACGAAGCTCATTTTTTGCTGAATGGGTTTGTCAATAAGCAAAATATGCGTTATTGGTCGGGTGAAAACCCACATGTGCTTCATGAATCACCACTTCATCCACAAAAAATAACTGTTTGATGCCATATTTTTCCGTCGACGATAAAGATCGTCACGTTACTGTGAATGGTCAGCGTTATCGCGCCATGATAACCGATTATTTTTGGCCCGAATTGGAAGATATGGACTTGGAAAAAATGTGGTTTCAACAAGATGGTGCCATAAGCCACACAGAGTAAGTATTTTGAGCATGGTATCTCAAGACATGGGCCAGTCGATTGGTCGCCTCGTTGGTGCGATTTAACATCGCTTGACTATTTTCTGTGAGGCTACGTTAAGTCATTGGTTTATGCCAACACGCCGACGACGTTGGAAGAGCCCGTTTTGTCCGAAATGTGTGGCCGAGTCGTTGAAAATTGGGTCCAACGATTCGAAAACTGCAAACGTGCCCGCGGTGGCTATATGAACGAAGTCTAGTTCCATTCATAAATGCTTTGATTGTACTTCAAGCCAATAATAAAGTTTTTGAAATATCTCAAATGGTTTTTCTTTTATTTAAATTTCATTAAATTTTAAGTTGATATCTCTATGGGTACGGTCAAAATAATATTTTATAGGCGGCTTAACATTCTGTAATAAATATTTTCAATTAAAAAAAAAGTCACACTGGGGCCTTTGTATTCAAAGGCCTTAAAAACTAAAAAGATCATTATTTATTATCTTTTAAGAGCATATACATACATAACACCTGGGCTGAAAAGTCAGCGCCGTTTTATAGTATTGTAAAACACAAAATTTCTACAAAATTCAACTTTATTTATCAATATAGTTGCCTTCGAGGGCGATACACTGATTGAAACGATTTTTCAATCCTTCGATACCAGTTTTGTACTACTATTTCGGTTTAGCCTCAAAATAGGCCTCTGTTTCGGCGATTACTTCTTCATCGGTCTTAAATCTCTCTCCGACGAGAATTCTTTTGAGGTCTGCAAACAGGAAATAGTCGCTGGGAGAGAAATCTGGAGAATACGGTGGGTGGGGAAGCAATTCGTAGCCGAATTCATTCAATTTTGCCATCGTTTTCATCGACTTGTGACATGGTGCATTGTCTTGATGAAACAGCACTTTATTTTTCTTCAAATGCGGCCGTTTTTCTACGATTTCGTCCTTCAAATGCGCCAACAACGCAATGTAATAGTCGCTGTTGATAGTCTGCCCCTTTTAGAGATAAGCGATGAAAATTATTCCATGTGTATCCCAAAATACGGATGCCATAGCCTTGTTAGCCGACTGCTGAGTTTTTGGTCGTTTTGGACGAGGTTCGTCGCCTGCTCGCCACTCAGCTGACTGCTGATTTGACTCTGGTGTGAAGTGATGGAGCCAAGTTTCATCCAAAAATTCGGATTTATTGCCGTTGAACAGCTTTAAACACTCCTCTGAATCATCAACACGTTGTTGTTTTTGGTCGACTGTGAGCAAACGCGGCACCCACTTTAAATAGAGCTTTCGCATGTCCAAATATTCGTGTATGATATATCCAACACGCTCTTTTGATATCTTCAGAGCCTCAACTATCTCGATCAACTTCACTTTACGGTCATTTGCAATCATTTTGTGGAATTTTTTGATGTTTTCATCTGAAACAGATGAAAAGTATGACCACTTTTAAATTTTTCAATCCACTTGCGAAGGGTGCGTTTGGCTGGTGCAGAGTCCGGGTAACACTTATCAAGCCAATTCTTTGCATCGGCTGCATTTTTTCCCATCTAAAAGCAATGATAAATCAACACACGAAATTGCTTTGAATAATAACAAAAGTTGCTTCACTCACAACGCTATATCTCGAGAGCTAATCGTTCGACAGCTGTTAAATTTATACACGTATCTTCTTAAGGTTGGTACTAACTGAAAATGGTATGGAATTAATTCAAGTAGTGCCCTCTCTTAGAAACGGACTTTTCAGCCCAGTATTTTCCTTTAATTACTCCTTGTGAAACAGATGAAATATGATGAAGTTTTCTTGTTTCCGGCACGATTCTTGAATTAGAAATTCTCGATTCAATCAATATTTTTCCTTCATTGTACTCCTGTGTTGTAGGAGAAATCCATATTCTTTATATTTTCAGTTGCCCAGTTATATAACTGTAAGGGAGTTGTTATGTGTTCCCTATACGGTCTTTGTAGGATAGCTCTGGCAGTCTTTTTATTGTATTCGTTTTCTATCAGCCTTGATATATAATCTACCCTCAAACATGAGTTTAAAATTTTGATGGATGAAGCAAACACACACAGAATGAGTTCCAGATGCCCCAGCCAAAATGAAGTTTTTTGGTCTTAACGATCAATCTTAACATTATTATGAACTTCTTTGGACGCTAGAACCAGGCGGTTTTGAATATGTTTTTTTCTGATTTTCAATCAGAACCAAACAGAAGCAAAACGTTTTATTTTTGAACCTGAGAAAATAAATTTTTGTTACCTTTATAGATACGTAGTCTTTTTTTCCTGGCATTAAACGACTGGTATCGTCTTCACAGTAAAAACTTTCTACCAATTGATCTTGATATTAGCATCTAAGCTTTTCCCATAAGTTGATGGAACGATTTGATCTTCTTGAAGTTTTCTAGATTTCTTGATCATATAGCTTGTCGATCCTGAAAACTCTTCTAAAATTTTGTCGACGCTCCATTCTCTTGAAAGAAAAGACAACAAAACAAGTTTTGTGTCTTTGCTTGTAGTTTGATGGAAATTTTCTTTTATTTTCCCCACGAAATATTCTTCCTCTCTGGAATTATCTTACTCATTATCAGCAGAGAAAACTTTTTCAATTTTGACTGCATATATTTTAAGTCACTAAGTCTTCTCTTGTCGAATTTATCTTCTCCAATATACTGTATGCATTCATTAATCAAATTGAATGCAATGTCTTTATTGAAATACATTTCATCAACTTCAATTTGATCTTCAACCTCTAGCAATGATGGCGTTGTATCAGAATTTTCGATCTGATTTTTTCCTACATGTAGAGCAAATTACCAACTTTGTGTTAAATTTTGGTTGCATCTTAACCATCCATGGTCGTACAGGCCGCAAATCACGAGCACTGGGTTAATGAGGTGGTATATCCAGAGGATTGCAGCATGTTTTTCACACAAAAGCACTCATAAATTTATATGACTCAGAACTCTTATTACGATACAATCTAAAATAAATCCCGAGCTCACGAGAGATTGGCATCAAGTGAGTGCAAATAAATTAATCCTAACTTCTAAAATCCTCGAAAACTTTAAATGTGCAGTTACTAGTCATTGAAAAAATAAAACAAGCACCGTGACGTTTTTTTTTTTTTTCTAAAAAAAAAAACAGCTATGTACTTATGTATGTGCATTTGGGTTATATGTGAGGATGATAAAAGGAGTAACGTAATCAATATTTAGTTTTTTGATTTAGCCGCCTATAAAACATTATTTGGCCGAACCCATAGTGTTCCCAACTTGAAATTTGAAATGGAGATAGAGGACGAATGTCCCTATTCTGGGATATCCTTCGTTCTTGAAAATAAAAATTATTCCAAATCTTTGAAAGTTCACCTTTTCCTGAATACAACAAAGTATATTTTATCAAATTCTGATGAGCAGAGCCAAAGTTATGATTTTTTAAATTAAAAAGAAAGCATAAACTTTGATATTTTACCAATTTTTGAAGTTCTGTTTGACGCAAACTATATCGAATTCTGCAAAACTTATTTTGCCCTATGATTCGTACCACTCCAATGAGTATTTCTATCTATTTCTACCTCTTTTCAGCCAAATCGAAGGGATGTCGTTGGGTATATAAATATTTTCGTGCGGTTTTTTTTTTCAAAATTTGAACGTTTATTTAAGAAAAACATGTACAATAGTATTATTCAAAGTATTGCCCGTCTGAAGCTATGACTTTTTCCCATCTTTCTGGCAATTTGTGGATCCCATCCCAAAAGAACTGCGCCGGCTTGGCAGCCAAGAATGAATCAAGCCAATTTTTGATATTCTGCTCTGATGTGAATCGTATTTCAGTGAAGGCGTTCTCCATCGAACGGAACAAATGGCAGTCAGAAGGGCCAAGGTCTGGGCTATAAGGCGGGTGGGGTAAGACTTAACATCCACTGTTTTCCAAATAGTTCTTAACCGGAATAGCAACGTGTCGCCGATCGTTGTCCTGATGGAAAATTATTGCCTCGTGTCTGGTTGAATTAATTGTGTTCGGTAGCGTTGTCCATTGATGGTTTCACCCGGTTTTAGCAGATCGTAATACAGTACACCCATCTGATCCCACCATATACAGAGCATTACCTTCGCGCCATGGATATTCGGCTTTGCCGTTGATTTTCCTGGTTGGCCGGGTTTCACATATGATTTTTTGCGCTTGGGGTTGTCGTAATGGATCCATTTTCCACCACCAGTAACAATCCGATGCAAAAATGACTTCCTTTTGTGGCGTTCCAGCAGCATTTCGGACATGCAAAACCGCCTTTCGACGTCTCTCGGCTTGCGTTCATGTGGAACCAAAATTCCTTGCTTTTGAATATATCCAGCTGCCTTTAAACGTTTTGAAATGGCTGCTGTCACCCAAAGATTCTGCGAGCTTTTCTTGTGTTTGGCAACAATCTTCATAGAGTAATGTTTCCTTCTTCATCTTCAAACTTATTTGGCTGCCCAGGACGTTCATCGTCTTCCATGACTTTCGGCAGCAGTTTTCTTCATATTAAAGTAATGAGAACACTTTTTTAGGCACAAAGTTCGACATATTTGAGTGAAAAAAAAATATTGTTGTTTACGCTTCAAATGAATGACATATACTGAAATGACGTACAATGACAGTAGCTTTCCAACGCATGCTCCAATGGAATAATACAAGTTACGCCATCTCTTAGCTTACCGCACGAAGTTATAGACCTTATAAAATATTAAAAATAAATGGACTCGGGCATAAATGGGTTAACTTCAAAACATATGAAAAGCTAGATTAAAAATAAAATCGTTATACTAAATATTTTTCCAGCATTTTTCTTTTTAAGAAGACTTTTTAAAAAACAAATTTACAAGAATTTACGCATAGTAGAAAATTTCCTGGGCAGCCAATCACGAACACATAAACAAAAGGGGAAAAACCAGTCTGTTTCCACTTTGTCCGTATGCATTACACAGCGTTTTACAGTCCGGGGAGGCAGAAAAATTACTCACAAATTCGCGGGCATATGAGTTTGCATTAGAAAAAAATGATTGTTTGCATTCTAACTCAAGAGAAGTTAAATGAGATTTGGAATTTGACACAAAGCAATAGATTTGATCTAATGAGACGTTGTTGTTGGGTTTTTTGTACGACGGGTGGATTTTTTCAGCCTTAGGAAATTGTTCACTGATTTCACTGATATAAAAATACAAGGACTAAGCCATATTAATAGTGAAGCAAAGGCAGTGACTTTAACCCCGTTTGTACTAAATCCAATTATTAGTTTTTTATTAATTACGAACTTACATTATAAATTTTTAATAAAACAACAGTAATAGCCTTTTTGGGAGCGGTCTTTTTTTAAGCTTATCGTTACGTTTATTTTTAAAATTTTGGTTGTCGTCGACACGTGGGTTTTCTCGTTCCTCAGAGCATTTGGTGATACTTATCTTCCCAGGTTTAGTGGCCTTACCAGGGGAAATGGGGAATAACCATGAATATTTGGTT
This sequence comes from Volucella inanis, assembly GCA_907269105.1. Classification (NCBI taxonomy): domain Eukaryota; kingdom Metazoa; phylum Arthropoda; class Insecta; order Diptera; family Syrphidae; genus Volucella; species Volucella inanis. The sequence continues at coordinate 202,569,453 of OU026153.1, read as the reverse complement.
GGGATGCTGATTTTGAAGCTGTAGGACCTATTGGAGTCAGCAGGGGAAATCATCTCGCACTCGCTAATGGTGATGGCATAATTTCGGTGAAAGAAATTCCGCACCCAACTAACATCAGCGTGTTGAGGAGCTCCTTCAACGTAGAATGCTGTATGGTTTCCCTCTTTCAACTTTTCGAGTCGGCTTTTCCATTCGGTGGGGGTCCATGAAGTTCCGAATTGTTTGAGCAGTTTGCGTGGGGCGGGGGCGGGCGGGATAGGCAGCGCGGTTTCGGTTTCCGCTGTTAGGGCGGCGGGAAGAGTATTTGAAAATGACTCTGTGTCTACTAATTCATTATGAATTGAGACATAGATCAGGGATTCCACCGATTTTGTGGGAAGCCAATCACACTTCTTTACCGATTTCGGCAACGGTCAACCGAGTTGCTATGAGTTCCTCGCTGACGTCTATTATTTTTAGGGTTAAGTCATCGAGCGTAGAGTCTGATGGATGCAGGGTGGGATGTATTGTTTTGGAGGAGGATTGAAAAAGCAAGTCGAGATCAGTACGTTGATTTAAAGAGGTTGGCAAAATTTATTTTGAGGAATGCTTTTAATCCATCTAAGTGAAATTTGATCACTTCGCTCTCGTTGTCGTGATGAGATTGATTTTTGGACAGATTGTGGATCGCTGTCAGTTGCTTTTCTATCAATCTTCCTGTGGACTTGTAAGCTTCCACATTACTGTCAATGCAGTTTACTGAGTCTTCAATGTTCTCTATTCTGTCGAGAATAGTTCTGCTAATATGATTGTTCTCGGTTAGCATCGCATTGATAGACTCGTTATTGCATTTAATTGCCAGCATAAGGTGAGCCAAGGTGATCTTTTTGCACTCGTCGCAGTAAAAATTGAAGAGACTGCAATACTCCTTGAGGTAGGTAATGGATCTCCGGGTAAGTCCGTTGCATATGGCATGGAATGATTTTCCGCAGAGTCCATTGCAGGCTACCCATTCCGCGTTGGGGTAAACAATTGAGCACAAAACACTAGTACAGCACTTTTCCATTGTATTTTTTTTTTTTGGGGTACAAAACTGGCACAGGTGAAACTAGGTCGACGAACAAAGACGGGAAATATACTGAAATTTACTGATTCGGCAGTTTACGGGGCTTTGAAGGAAAGTGGAAAAGTAACAGAATTCGGTATACAAGAGAAAACACGTCCGCACAGGTTGACAGTCAAACTGAGTATGGTGGTGAAAAATGGATCCATTACAACAACCCCAAGCGCAAAAAATCATATGTGAAACCCGGCCAACCAGCCAAATCAACGGCAAAGCTGAATATCCATGGCGCGAAGGTAATGCTTTGTATTTGGTGGGATCAGATGGGTGTGCTGTATTGTGAGCTGCTAAAACAGGGTAAAACCATCAATGGACAGCGCTACCGAACACAATTAATCCGTTTGAAGAGAGCAGTAGCCGAAAAACGCCCGGAATATGCGACTAGACACGAGGCAATAATTTTCCATCATGACAACGTTCGGCGCCACGTTGCTATTCTGGTTAAGAACTATTTGGAAAACAGTGGATGGGAAATCTTACCCCACCCGCCTTATAGTCCAGACCTTGCCCCTTCTGACTACCATTTGTTCCGGTTGATGCAGAACGCCCTCACTGAAATACGGTTCACATCAGAGCAGAATATCAAAAATTGGCTTGATTCATTATTGGCTGCCAAGCCGGCGCAGTTCTTTTGGGATGGGATCCACAAATTGCCAGAAAGATGGGAAAAAGTCATAGCTTCAGACGGGCAATACTTTGAATAATACTATTGTACATGTTTCTCTTAAATAAACGTTCAAATTTTGAAAAAAAACCGCAAGAATTAAATTACATACCAATACATCATTGCTGGAACATACGGAGGGTCTTGAAAGTATGTTTCAAAAACTAAGAGAGTCGAATTTAAAAGTTCAGCTTTTGAAATCGATGTTTTTTTGTAAAGAGGTTTCATTTCCAGGCCATGTTATTACGCCAAATGGAATAAAGCCTTACCCAGCGAAAATTCACGCCGTAAAAAATTTTCCCTTGCCAAAAACTGTAAAACAAATAAAATCATTTTTAGGGTTATTGGGTTATTATAGAAAATTTGTAAAAGATTTTGCAAAATTCACGAAACCAATGACCGAGTGCCTAAGAAAAGGTCGATCTATAATTTTTGACTCGAACTTTAAAACTTGTTTCGAGTTGTGTAAAACATTGCTATGCAATGAAGCAATTTTATCTTATCCGGATTTTACTAAATCCTTTAATTTAACTACTGATGCTAGTAACGTTGCTTTAGGTGCAGTGTTGTCCCAAGGCCTAATTGGATCTGATAGACCGATTTGCTATGCAAGACGTACACTATTAAAAACTGAAGAAAACTACAGTACAATCGAAAAGGAGCCGACCATATTTTTATGGCAGAAAATTCAAAATCATTACTGATCTATACCAATAAAAGATATTGCTAACGAAAAGGCATTGCTAGAAATATTTGAAAACTATTTTAAACATCACAAACTTAATGCAGTATTTACGGACGATAGCACATTTAGAAAAATTCAGGCGATCTATTCCAAATATAGAATATTTGGTTTTAAGTTGATAATATGTATAACAATCTTAAATTATATTGTCGGTGTAGATGATCAGGAAGAGATTATTAAAAATTATCACAAGGTATCTCACCATAGAGGTATTGCAGAAACCTTGGAGCACCTTAAAAGATCAGTGTATTTTCCAAACATGAAGACCATAATTTCTCGAATAATAAATTTATGTGACACATGTCACAAACTCAAATATTGTAGAAAAAACCAGCCTCTCAAATTTCAAATTACAGAAACTCCATCCAGACCATTTGAGATAGTTCAATCCGATATATTCTTTGTCCAGAAGAAATCCTTTCTAACAATAATAAATAAATTTTCAAAATTTTCTTGTGCATATTTACTTCCGGCTAGAAATAGTATTAACATTATTCGATCTCTGAAACACTTTTTCGCTCACCATAAACATTTATAAAATTGAGCACCATACCATTTGCCCAAAAAGTTCAAACGGAAATTCATCCATTGAACGTTTTCATTCAACCCTTACAGAACTGATTAGAATAATAAAATCAGAAAGCAAAGTAAAACAGATATCGGAAGTAATTGATGAAGCTGTTTTGACCTACAACAATTCCATTCTTTCCATTTAGCGGGTGAAATCGTATATGAGTAGAACGATAGAAGAGATAAATTAGCTCCGAGATATATAGATCACGTTGTTCAAAAAGATAATAATATAACAATCAATACTCCCAATCGAAGAGTTCATAAACAAAAAGTAAGCCTAAACGTATTATGGGGATTGATTCAGCACCAGGATTTGGCAATCTATGTACATATGTTGCGAATTCTGTACGAGGGTTTTTAGGAAAAAAAAAAAAAAAAAACACTTTATGACCCTTCATTCCCCTTCCTTATTTCACCAATTGAAAAGGTAAACTATGGAATTCGGGGTAATCCTTCTGAAGAAAGGACAACCAAATAAGGCTTATCCCATGAACTTTCTCTCCATGAACATCTCTGCATTCCACCAACATAACATCACTAGCAGTTTCTGTTATAGCCAAATCATCGTGGGATCATTTCACCTTAAAAACAAACATGTAAAACGCTTATAATACATATGTAGCGCCAAAAGTAGGCTTGGGAGATTTGTTGGCACCAGCATAGCGGAAAAGATGTATTTTTGTAGCTGCGATGAGGTAGTCAGTCTAGTGATACCAGCTAGACAAGCCACATGTCCTAATTATTCCATAAATAAAGACGCATATTCAGGGTGAGTTTTTTAACTTGAGACATCCAATTTACAAGGCTCTGAAGGGGACATAAGATGGTGACCACGAGTTTTACCTTGAGAACCATTTTCAAACGAAGGTCACTTTTGATTTTTCAGATGATAATTCCTGATTTTCATTGCTCAGTCATATTGCTCGTAGGCTTGTCATTTGTTTTTACATACTGCGTTTAACATAACCCAGAAACAAAGACGTGGGCGTAGCAGTATTTTGTTTCCTTCGGGGTGATTAATTAGAGTGGGTCCCCTTGTCTCCCACTGTTGAATTATTGAATTCTTCCCATTTCGACGTTTATTTCCCGAAACTATTTCAACAAATGCTCGAAAATGTGACCATTCACTTCAATACCCTTGTCTATCTGCGCTCTAAATGAACCAACAGAACTGAGAAGTATTTCTGGGGTAATCTTTCGGCAATCTTCATTTATTCGTCCTTTCATATCCTCACGTGTTGTTGGATTTTTCCTGTAAAACTCACTTTTTAAGTAGCCCCACAAGAAGAAATAAAGTGACGTTAGATCAGGTGATCTAGCAGACCATTGCCTCGGAATCCCTCGTCCGATCCATCGTTGATGGTAAGCATTGTTAAACACGCCCCGGGCTACTTGGGAATAATGGTTTCGAAAACCATCATGTTGAAACCACATTGTTTGTCGCAACTCCAATGGCAGTTCTTCTAGTAATGCTGGAAGATGGTCCCGCAAGAAGTTTGCATACTTTTCGCCATTCAAGTTGCCTTCAATAAAATATGAACCTATCAATATATCCCCAATAATTCCCGCCCAAACATTAACATTCCAAGGGTGCTGGCGTTCAACTTGTCGCAACCAAAAAGGGTTTTCGGTAGCCCAGTAATGCATATTATGTCGATTGACCGTACCGTGATTGGTGAAAGTCGACTCATCAGAGAATAACACCTTGGCGAAGAAAAGAGGGTCTCGTTCAATTTGCTCAAGTGTCCATTGACAAAAGGAAACCCGGTTGCGAAAATCCTCACTAGAAAGTTCTTGATGCATTGAAACATGATAAGTATGGTATGATGCCGATGTAATATTTTACAGACAGTCGTTTGAGAAATTCCTGATTCACGACTTATTTGGCGAGTGCTAATGTGAGGATCGTGTGCAACGGCAGCTAACACTGCTATTTTATTGTCCTCAACAGCCACCCTATCTGACCGATTCCTTTTCTTTGGTTGCACACTTCCTTCACCAGTGAATTGTGGGATGACCCGATAAAAGGAAGCGCGCGATCGTATCTGGTCTGGGAAACTTTGGGCGTAAACTTTGGAGCAACAGCACCATCGATGTTCCTTTCACTTTGTCCATAAATCAATATCATTTCAATTTTCTCTTGAATTATTAATCTGGAAAACGTTACTAATAATAATCAATTCCTCAAAAGAAATATCGAACTTCTAAATGAAGTACAGTTCCGTTCAAGTAGAAAAAAAGGGCACACTGCACATCATGCACTCTCAGATAAGTTGAGGACAATTTGTCTTTATCTTTGAGTTTTAACTCCACTCGAGGCAATAATGACTTCCTCAAAACAAATCTCAAACTTCTAACACCCTAACAATGTTGGAAATCGATTACTGACTTAGGCGTGCCAGTGCAATGGTATCTAGCACTGAATGAATAAGATATTTGAGACAAAGTCGTGTCACCTTGAAAATGGTTCTCAAGGTCAAACTCGTGGTCACCATCTTATGTCCCCTTCAGAACCTTGTGACTTTTGTCTGAATAATTTTTCGCGATATCGCGTATATTTCGAGTAATTTGGATGTCTCAAGTTAAAAAACTCACCCTGTATGTATTAATATAGAAATTGTTTGTTTTATTGAATAATAAAATTTACTCTACTATAACTCGCGCAAGGTAATCGAAACTCCAGTGCGTGTTGTACCAAAGACCACTTCTTTTCAATTGGAAGATGTCTTTGAGGGGAGGGAGAAAAATAGTCTTGGTCTGCTGTTTCTCTTAGAAAGACACCAAACATGAATTCCAAATCAAAAACTTTTATACAAAAGCCTGGAAAATAATTTAAGAACAAAAGCTACTTACCACTGTAAAGAACCAAATTAGGCTGATGGTTATTTCCTGTGTAAGCAATTCACTCACTTGTTAATTATCTTGTTTTCGTACATTTATTTACGTGACTCTTGGGCCAAATTGTGTCCCTATAAAGAACATCTCTCAGATACTTCCCCAGTCACGAACCGCAATTGTTTATCCACACATTCTATTCCTAAACATATTCCAAATAGTTGCTAAGCGTTTGCAAATCATCAAGTAGTTCAAACGTGAACGACAATAATAACAAACTTCAAGGATACGAAAATGGAACTCACTCAACTGGAAGCACTCCAACTGCCTTATCCACATGCAGCTTTTCTTGATGCCGTGACCCTACTTTCACATATTGTATGGACATTTTTAACCACGTTTAAAGAATGACATTCATTTTCTGAAATTCATATTTACATAATTAAGAAAGAAAGCACATTCAACTATATTGAAACTATAGCAATTTATCATTCCGACAGTCAAGTCTGAAATTCAGGATTTTTTCTTTCATTTTCTTCCACATAAGTGAACCTTTACTTGAGACCTCTCTGTCGAGAAATCGTTTTCCAAACTCAAATGTCTTAATTTTGTGGTGAGATAAAAAAGCAGCAAACTTTCGCCTCACTACAATTCTAAGATTTATGTTTAAATTGATCTGTCAGCCTCTGAGATATAACAAGGTCATTAAAGGACTTTTGCCAATTTCCACCACCATCTTACGTTTTTCGGTCATCTTGTGGTGGCATATAAAAAATTTTAAATTTTAATTTCCATATTTCGTTGAAGATGCCTTATTCATTGGATATCTAAGGTGGAGGGCGTCCACTTTTACATCCGAAAACAAAGAGAATACTGAATTTGGAATTTTTCATTTTTCAGGCAGCTAGGAAGAAGTTGACTTTTAAAGATTTTTTTTTTTATTGATTCGGAATTTTTTTTTTCTTTTTTTTAAGTCGAGATGACTGGGCAGACCATATTTCTAATCACTTAAATTTTAATTGCAAAATTATGGCATTTAAGAATTTTCAAAAGTTTTTGTTGAAGGAGGTTATTTTTTTATATTTTCCCCAGAATTTCCTTGCTAGTTACTCTCCTGCTTGAGTATGAAGTTATTAGGTCCCGGATCCAACTTACGAATACTACCCGTGCGTAGAAACTTTGTGGAAAATATTGGGAAAAACGAAACTTTTTGATTGCTTTAGATATCGATTTTCAGTTTCATTGGTTGCAGTTGATGCAGCAAACTTGTTAAGACCGGAAATTGAAAGCAACTTACAGACATACAAGTGAAAATTTTGAAGTTTAAGTGGAAGGAAATCGGTTTCTTATAGTCGGATACCTTAAAACACTTTATGTGGTAAATTAAGATGCATTCGATTGAGATTGGAAGTTATATGACGTCAAAGTGCGTCATGATGATTAAGCAATTCTTTCCAAATGTTTACCTCTGATCTGATTGAGTTGCTCACATGTCGCTTAGACGTCCTTTGGTATGAAAAACTTCTATAAAAAAATACCTTAGAATAAAAATAACCCGTTAAGCTCGATACATGTTCTCTGCCTTTGCAAGGTCTCTTACTTGCTGAACATCAAAAGTCGGAGTAAAACTTTAATTAAATTTAGAACAAGACAGAGCTAGATGAAGCTGTTGAGGATGTGCACTGTGCTCTTACCAAATGTTTTGAACTAACGTGTCAAGTCAGGAAAAAACTTCTGCAGATTTCCCGTTCTATAGTGGAAAAGACAACAATCTGTCCAGATCGGTGCAAACAAGAATATAAGAAGCTTATTCGGACTCAAAGCACTCGATAGCCTCAGAAAATCCGTTGGTAAACCAAAGACTATTCCACAACTAGCTCCTATTATTGAAGCTGCAAGTGGGCTGAATAAGACAAACCACCATAGATGGTGTCTATCATTGACTGTGATTAAACGTCGTTTAATATGCTGTTTTTGATTTTTTTGATGGCTTCAAGTCGCTCGGTAATGATTACATATATCTAGTTACTTTACAAGAAGTTATAGACCAGTTGCCTTCAATTCTGAACTTTTACTGCTAGCCTACAGGTATAAACATCAAGCCCCAACAAAACAGCAAAACTACCCATTATAACGCACACCAAGAGCTTCAAACCTATCAAGCGGACTTAATTCATATTGAAGAATACGAAAGGAGTGGTGGTGAATTCGCAGATTTGTTAATGAAAGCAATGCTGGTAAATAGAACCCTGATTACGAATGCTCACTTTTGCTTATATTTGATTGCAATAGGTAGCGCAGCAGCTCTCTAGTTAATCCGCTCTTTAGTTAACTACCTGCAGTTGTACACTCTAAGCCAGTGAAGTCTTTTTCTACAGCGTTGTTCCCCGGGTTAGATTCGGAGATCCTGCAAGATGGAGTGTTGGCACCAATTCGCTCTACATTTCTTATCTATCTCGGACGACGAATACGCAGCTTTGTGACTACGTCGATGAAGCTGTACTGCTGGGTAGCTTGTCGTTGAATCTTCTCCTCCGAAGCCCGTCAACTCAACCGGGACGGATATTTTTCGAAGGATTTTTCTCTTTATACGACTGAGGATTTCTTCACTCGCTTTCAATACAATCTATGCTTCTGGTCCAGAGTCCCCTTAGTTGGTTGGGATAGGGCTTCACCATTTACCATAATTGTCTCCTTAGTCCAAAGAAACGTCGTTTTATTTGAAGTCTTGCAAGAGTTTATAGCAGAGTCAATGTCCCATACTACCTCTCAATTATAACTTTTTGTCGACTGTATGCCCCTTCTTGTTGACAGCATATACTTAACACATGGGCTGAAAAGTCAGTGCCGTTTTATAGTTAAATACAAAATTTTTGCAAAATTCAACTTTATTTATCAATATAGTTGCCTTCGAGGGCAATACACTAATTGAAACGATTTTTCAATCTTTCGATACCAGTTTTGTAGTACGATTTCGGTTCAGTCTCAAAATAGGCCTCTGTTTCGGCGATTACTTCTTCATCGGTCTTAAATCTCTTTCCGGCGAGCATTCTTTTGAAATAGTCGCTGGGGGCAAAATCTGGAGAATACGGTGTGTGGGGAAGCAAATCGTAGCCGAATTCATTCAATTTTGCCATCGTTTTCATCGACTTGTTACACGGTGCATTGTCTTGATGAAACAGCACTTTCTCTTTCTTCAAATGCTGCCGTTTTTCTGCGATTTCGTCCTTCAAACGCTCCAACAACGCAATGTAATAGTCGCTGTTGATAGTCTGCCCCTTTTGGAGATAGTAGATGAAAATTATTCCATGTGTATCCCAAAATACGGATGCCATAACCTTGCCAGCCGACTGTTGAGTTTTTGGTCGTTTTGGACGAGGTTCGTCGGATTTATTGCGGTTGAACAGCTTTAAACACTCCTCTAAATCATCAACACGTTGTTGTTTTTGGTCGACTGTAAGCAAACGCGGCACCCACTTTGAACAGAGCTTTCGCATGTCCAAATATTCGTGTATGATATATCCAACACGCTCTTTTGATAGGGTCTGAAGATAGCCTCAGCTATCTCGTACAACTTCACTTTACAGTCATTCGTAGTCATTTTGTGGACTTTTTTGATGTTTTCATCTGAAACAGCCTCTTTTGGACGTCCACTGCGTGGATCATCTTCGATGCTTGTATGACCACTTTTAAATTTTTCAATTCACTTGCGAATTGTTCGTTCGGCTGGTGCAGAGTCCGGGTAACACTAATCAAGTCATTTCTCTGCATCGGCTGCATTTTTTCCCATCAAAAAGCAATGATAAACCAACACACGAAATTGCTTTGAATCCATTTTTTTTCACAATAACAAAAGTTGCTTCACTCACAACGATATATCTCGAGGACTAATCGTCCGACAGCTGTCAAATTTATACACGTATCTTTTGAATAGAAACGAACTTTTCAGCCCATGTATTAGTTTTGCTCTCATTTACCGTTTTGGAAATTTCCATTTCAATACTAGCGAGCGAACCAGTTACAGATCGCTAAGTTCTGCTAATTCTGTCAATATCATTGGCGTACTCTAGTAGTTAATAAGACCTTTAAACGATTGTACCTCCAGTGGTCACTTGTGAGTTACACACAATTTTTTTAAGTATGATGAAGTCACATGACAGCACGTTCCCTTCTCTAAAACCGTTTTTGACATCGAAGGTGTCAGTCAAGTCGTTACCAACCTTGACGGAGCAGTGAGCGTTCTCAATCATCATTCTGCAATGACGGGCGAGTTCGGCGAGGTCGCCAAATTTAGACATGGTCCTCGTCTCTATAAATCTGTAAATCGATGGTGGGTATTGATTTGGGTTTCTTGAATTTTTTCCAGGATCCGAAATTCCTGGTCCGAAACTGTTGCTGTCGAAAGGTTTCAGAGATTCACACGATATGTCGGATATCCGATGTTGAGGAAACTTACGCCTCTATAGTTGGTGCAGCTGAGGTGTCTTATTTCTTCTGACCGGGCAAACGATGCTTAGATTCAATTTATCAGGCATATACTCCAGATTTAAGAAATGAGTTGTGTCATTTCCAGAACCTTTGAATGCCTCGATCGGTAAGCCGCCACGTCCAGCTGCTTTATTGGTTTTCAGCTTAAACATTGCTTTTGTTCGTTTTGGTTAGGTGGATCAGGTGTTTTGGTTATCTCCGTCAAGATAGAATGGTCTATTCTGCCTGACGACGGGATGTTAGGCTTCTTCGCCGTTATATAGTCTGCAGAAAAAGTTTCTCTATATTCATGCACCGATTTTCAATCTACTACAAAGTTTCCTTCTTCATCTCTACGGATTTCCTAATGAAACTTCCTGGAGTAAAAAATCTTAATATCTTCGATCGATGCTTCCTTTACTAGAGAAGCCGATGTACTTCCTGTCTCTTCTGTTCTTTTGTTCTTCGTTGCATCGCCACTTTGTATGCTTTTGTTTAGTTGCATTGCATTCTTCATCAAATCAAACATTTTTTGGTGGTGGTCGGGTAGAACCCAGTACATCAGTTTCGACGTCTCTTATGGCACGTTGCAGCATTGCTACTGGTCTTCAGTAATTGATGCTGGCGCCATAGGAGTTGTTGAAAAATTGCTGGATACGCGTTTGGAGAAGATTCTGGCGGTCTCTTTCAATATCACATTTTCTACGTAATATCTCCTCACAGTAGTTCTTTTTCGTTGCGGCGCTTGGAGACAACGTTTTGACATTCAGAATTCTGAAGGTATGCCTTAAGTCTATTGCAAAATGCTCAATTTAGTTTAGCGTTCCATGTTCCGAAGACCACCATGTCCTCTTGTGTATATATAATGAGGAAACCGTGCGCCTGCTATAGTGATATGTCCTCCCACTGGAAAGTCAACTATGCTATGCCTACCATCTGTCCTACAAGAGATGTCCTCTTTTTCTATCCGCTGCCGTAAGATACAGTTGTGTAGGTAGGGCTTTATTGAATAAAAACTGTGAAAATGCGAGCTTAAGAAATATTTGGCCGTAAACATGCAATTATTTAAGACCCTTTTAAAGTTAGTTCAGTGTAACCCAGTTAGAAGTAATTAAAGGCGCTGGATAGCCCAAGCTGAATCATACTTTTCCTTTGATGTCGTAATCCCGAGATTAGTGAGCCTATTGCTATTTAAGATCACGTGAGCCATTTTGGCCTGCCAGTCCTTCACTTTATTTTTTGTATTATCATGGTTAATTCATTTGAACATCAACATCAGATAGGCTTACCCTATGTGAGTTGTCCAAGGTACCTGTTTGAATCTAACTTGTATCGGCCACTTAACTGACATATAGTATAACCAAGAGTCTACACTGTTAACCCTGCCACTAAGAAACTCCTTACTATGACCTACGTCTAGAGAAGGCACATTCTCAGTATTGCGATTTTTGCTAATATTGTTGGGTGCTGTGTTCTTGTAATTGCTTGTCCTTGGAAATGTTAATCACTATGAGGATGTTACTTCTCCAAGCAAAGGGTTCAACTGCGACATGTTTCAACAGCAATACTTTTCGGATCTCTTCGTCTTATTCAAAATGCTTATGGCGCTTCGCTCTATTGGTTCTTTGGGTAGGTGGATTTCACTACATGCTGTACTTCGCAATTGTGTTTTTTTTTTCCCCGACTTTAGGTGTGACTAATACACACACACACACAAAATATTGCGACATCTGTACGCTATTGACTAATGATCCTATTCACTTGGGGATTTTTAAGATGATGCGAAGCCATCTGTGCAACTGTGTTGTTTGCAATTCAACTATAAGAGCCCCCTAATCAGTGCTTTTCGACGTACAATTTCCTACCGAACACAGGTACTACTTTCCCTATTATGTTGCCATCATTAAGTCCGGTGTCGTCGACAGCAGAGATAATCGTTTCTAGATGAGAAAAACCTATAAGGTTGAGTGAATGAGGATAAAAGCTTTAGCTTTAGATGCCTTAATCTTAAGTCCTTCTCCGATTTTAAGTTATGCGAAAGCAGAAAAATGTTATCAGTGTATTCCAGATGTTTTAATAAAATGTCATTGCCAATTGAAAGTAAGTAGAGAACCTCAGACAAATTTGTTTGGTTGACATTGTTTTTAAGCTCAAAAATTAGCGGCTAATATTTTAAAATCGTGTGAATCATGTAATCTTGCATGACACGTTTATGGGCTTGTAAGGAACAAATAAAAGGTAAAAGAACTCGATACATATTTTTAAAACAATTCAAAATGTGGATTCATAGCAGATGCAGGAAGATACTGGGCCTGAGGTTAAGATCTCCCTGCTGTTGAGGCCGTTTCTTTTTGAATTTGGAGTGCAACATGCACTATTATTCGTCTCTAGTTGTCTTCTATGATAGCCAATGTTTTTTTGGGACGCGCGAGCTGTGATCCACGTTGACTATTTGGGGAAGGGAAAAACAATCACAGGAGCATATCACGTCGATTTATTGGGTCGATTCAACGCCGCTTTGAAGAAAAAAACGACCACATTTGGTGAAGAAAAAAGTGATCTTTCACCACGATAACGCACCTCTGCAGTCGCCCTATCCAAATTGGTCGAATTGCACCACGAATTGCTCCCCCATCCTCCGTATTCTGAGGACTTGGTTCCCTGTGACTTTCTTTTGTTCCTAAATCTTAAAACATCGCTCGCCGGAGAGAACTACATGTCGAACGAGAAAAGGAGTATTTTGCAGACCAACAAAAGTCGTACTATACGGAGGGGTAAAAAAAGTTGCAGCACCGCTGGGAAAAGTGTATCAAGTTGAAATGGGATTACATTGAAAATTAAATTGTCAAAATCTAAAAAAGTTGCGTTGTCTTTTCTATTCCGCGTATTCATCAAACAGCAATCGTATGTACTCGTATTTGTGAAGCATCTGCAGAATTGCAAGTTCCTCGGCTACAAAAGTCCTTTTATGTTACTCGATATGGACTGATAGATGTTACTTCTACGAGAGTTGATACTCCCCGCTTCCATCCATTCATGCTTGATTACTTATTTTATGAAGTGTTTCTTAGATCTGCTTCATACATTTACACGAATGGTATTCAGTTATGCTAACAAAACCGTAGATATATGTAGATATAAGCTCTCCCCCTCTCATAATATTTATAAAACCAAAGCACTGACACAAAATTTTCTTTTAATCATGCAAAATGTTTTAAAGTCTTCTCATTGCACGTACAGTTTTCCAAATAAAGGACGTTGAATTAGATTGCTTAAAAATATGAAAGGAGTTCTTTTATACTCTCTAATCCGTACGACCCCGGTGAAAATAAATTTAAAACAACGTTCGTGCGGTCGCAACCCTAATTTAAGTTGCACGCCATCAACTTACGAGTACATACATAGAACAACAAGAAAAGAATTTCTTAATTGTTGCAAATTTATGACGGTTCCCTCCCTCTAGTACTAGTTCTAACGGCTTTGTTATCCAAAGTCCTGCACTTGTTTTCCAAAAGACCACACACATGAATATAGTTGTGCATTTAAGGAATTAGAACGTAGTACGAGTACATTAACCCTTTACGGGTATTTTCCCACAATTAATTACATTCGGCTGTCGCACTACTACTTGTTGTGGCTAGGAGGCACTTACATGGACTGTTCCTTTTATGCAGCAGAAACTAGCTCTGCAAGGCGTTCGTGCAAAGGGGGAAAGTGCTACTTCATCATGTTGAAACTCCGGTATTATGGTAATTAGAAAGCTTATTCATATTTACGAGGTTTTATACTCTGCTTCACATCCTAAGCTGACTTTTGTGCCGATATTGCAGTTCTGGGTTTGCCTTTTTTAAGAAAAAAAAAAAAAAAAAAAAAAAGTTACAACCCGACAGCTAGTTAATTTTATTTGAATCGAAAAGTGTGGGGAGCGCCAGGACTTCCTCAATTTGAGTAGAAGAGGAAGACGGTTTTCCGAACACCAATTATAAATCATAAATTGGAAGGACTCAAATTTCTGAATTCAATCAGAAGGATTGATTTTGCCAATTTCACCCAGCCTCAGTCGTTACTTGTGCAACTTTTCTCTCTATTCCGGATAGTCAGAGAAATCCGAAGAACGTTTTCCGGAGAAGTGAAAACGATTTGAAAGATAAATTGTAAAGAGAGTGGATGAAAGGATGTAACAAAAAAACAAAATCAATTATCCTGACAAGGGTGTCGCTGCTAGACGTAATAATTTATATGAATGCTACTCACTTGCTATACTGTACGCGAGTAATATGCTACTTTAAGGTGCACAAAACCTTGAAAACACCTCGAGCACATATTTGTGAAATATAAATGAAGAGGGAGCAACAGCCGTATTTTTCTGTAACGCCCACGGTAGCTGGCTGGGGTTGTTTGTAGTTGTTTAGGACATGTTTGTAATGTAAATGTAAAGTAAAAGTTCATGCTTTCATAGTTGCGGATCTGAAGGGTATCTAAACACATTTTGTTTTTGAAAATCCACAAAATGAATTACATTCTACAGAACTTCCCGGAGCAATGTTTCTACGATGTGCGGTTCGGATGAACTCATAGGTTGACGTTTTTACGCAGGCGTAGCTAACTAAGGGAAACTTATTGATCACAAAAAGTAATAGATAGGCTTTGAATAATCTATCAAGCTTCCATTCAAAGAAGATATTTGGTTTTTAATGTAATGGAACTCTCTTATAGTTACATCTGTTGTTTTGTGAACGAATTGAACTCTTATTAATCTACAGAACCTTGTCGATGTTATGTGAATTTGGGTCACTTGAAACACACTGGATAGGAACAGAAGATGTTAAGAAAATACCACCTTGATCAAAAAATTAAAAATACAAGTTTATACATCTAAATCAATATTGTAAAAGTAAAGAATAAAAATAATCTGCAACACACTTATGTCAGCGCTTGATCCAATCCTCGAAACATTTTTTATATTCGGTTTTCGGTATGTCCATCAGTGGTTTCTGCGATTTTTTTATTACTTCCTCTCGGCTGCTGAAACGCGTACCTCGTAGTGGTTTTTTTAACTCAATTGAACAGAAAGAAGTCACAGAGAGCCAAATCAGGTGAATTCGGTGGTTGTTGGATGGTATTTGAGGCATGATGGCACTGTGCGACGGTGCGTTATCATGGTGCAAAATCCACGAGTTTTTTGCCCACAATTCTGGTCTCTTTCGGCGAGGTGCTTCACGCAAACGTCTCATAACGCCCAAACAATGTTCTTTGTTTACTGTCTGACCTTCTGGCAAAAATTCATGATGCATTACACCGTTGTAATCCATGAAAACCGTGAGCAATGCCTTCTTTTTTGACTGAAAACGACGTGGTTTATTTGGTCTCGGCTCATTTGGTGAACGCCATTCACTTTCCTGGTGTCCGGATTGCATGTCATACTCATAAATCCACGTCTCGTCTCCAGTAATGATCCTTTTGATGAATGTGGGATTGGTTTCAGCCTCACAAATCATCTCTCTTGCGACTTCAACACGGTCGCATACAATTGAGGTCTTTTGGCACCAACTTTGCTGCTACACGATGGAAACTCAAATCATTAACCAAAATATCTTAGAGGGATCCATGGGCAATGTTTAAGTCCTCCGCTATCTCACTGATTTTTAATTTGCGGTTATTGACCAACATTTCTTTTACTCCATCAATGTTTACGTCGGTTTTCGATGTCGATGGTCTGCCACTGCGTTCATCATCTTTGATTGACTCACGACCACTTTAGAACCGCTCGTACTGGTAATGGACCGTTTTTTTTAGAGAATCGTTGCCGAGACATTGAATACCAGTTCGTTGTTGCAAATTTAAATCCATTTCTAAAATTGTAAAAAATTGCCAACACGCAATAAGATAGATGTACTCTTGGCTACGTAACTTTTGGAAATATCAAGCTATGACGCTAAGATTTAGAGAGAATGTCAACAACAGATGTACTAACCTAACAAAAAAAAAAAACAGAATTCGGAACAAGGAAAGCGCCACACGTTGACGCCACCGGGAACTTTTTGATCAGGGTGGTGTTAGCATCTGAAATGCTTGGTTCCGTAAATCGTAGTTTATGTATATTCCCTCATGCTTGAGCTTCCATCATAACCCCATTTGGAAGTAAGATTAAGGTTACACATTTCATAAATATTTTCCGAAAAACTCAACATATGCATTGGTATCATAAGTGTAGTCATACCCACTTGAGTGCTAAGCTCCTTTTTTTTTTGTTTTTTACGTTTTGATTCGGCACCTTGAAACTTATTAAAACCTAGTTAATTGGTCTTCAACAACTATTGGAAGAGTCTCCTCCGCTGTATATGGAATAATTTTCTGATCCATTTTTTTCAAAAGCTGTTTGGTACTTTTCAATACTTGAAGGAGTTGAAAAGATTATGTTTTCCATCACAATTGAAGAGTCGAGTTTTTCTTCTGTCTTACATCTGCTCTACATCTTCTGTTTTACGTCTCATCGATCGTTTGCTTAGGTCCAAAAAATCGATTTGAGATCATCCAACAGAACCATATGACCAATTTTTATTTTTTTTTTTATTTTTTTGAGGCGCTCATTTTTGTTTTTGTTTTTGTTCAAAATAATGTTCCAATACTGTTCTCGTTTAACATCTTTTCTTCAAAAAAAATTATTTTTTTCATAATGTCACGAGACGTACACCTGCTTAAAAGATCAGAAAGTTGATTTCTTGAAAGAAAAATTAAACCTGATCGGAATACTGGGTGTAAAAAAAATCTGCGTCTTTAACGCGTTTCAGAGCCAATATTTTAAATATTTATTCTCAATATAAAGCAATTGCAATCATCTTAACTTTAACGTTATCAAAGAAAAAAAAAGTATTATGTGCGCTACTACTTTTTGCCATATTTCTGGCAGAGGTCGAATACCGTTACGGTAAAATTGTTTATCCCTTGAGGCTATCCACGAATTAAGCCATTTTTTGGTGTCTTCATATGAGCCGAACTGCTGATGAGGCAGACCATGTGCCATCGAACGAAACAAATAATAATCGAAAGATAGGTTTTAGCGGGTTTGACACTGTGAGGTCGAGCGTTGTCATGCTGACAATCATTTTTTCATGCTTCTGCTCGCATAGTGGCCGTTTTTCGCACAGCGCTCAGCTCAATGGCATCAATTTAAGTCGATACCGTTCCCCAGTGATTGCTTCGTTGGGTTTCAACAGTTTATAATGAATAGACTGGTCCCACCAAATACACGTAAAAATAACCTTAGCAGCGTGAATTTTCGGCCGAGCCGACGACCCAGAAGCATGAACTCGTAGTCTCCATGACTTTCTTCTCATTGAGTTGCTGTAATAAATGCAATTACTGGAGCAGTTGTTCACAGGCGAATAAACGACGCTTAACCTCCCTTGGATTCAAATCCTAAAGAACCCAAATTCCTTGTATATGAATCATTCCCAATGCTTGCAATCGCTTGAAGATAGCTGAGCGGGTAATTCCTAATACTGAAGCAAGCGCTTCTTGCATTTGGCACGACTCCTTATTAGGCAATGCCAGCAATTTAGCGTCTTCGAAAGATATTGGCCTTCCTTCATGCAAACGGTCGTCAACATCGAAGTCACGGCACGTTTTTTCACTTAGCTTAGCTTGGTTTATGACGTTTTGGGTGTGTCAAAATCGACCAGCACTTACTGCTGGAGCCATCTATTGAACTATTGAGAACTTAGTTGTGCACTAAATACAAGTGATCTTCCAAATGTGTTTTTGCAGCTGATTTTGATGAACCTTACGTATTCTATCTTTGATGTTTGTTAAATAAGTTTACTTACTTATTGTTTTTAAAATTTTAGTAGGTATCGAACGTATAAAATGTTTAAAATGATACCGGTACATAACGGTTTCCCCCAACTTAAATACAAATAAGGGTGACCAGATAAGAACAATATGAAAAAAAAAATTGAAAAAAAACAACAACGGTGTGAGATATAAAATTGATTCTGACTTTATTGTGAAGATACGTTCATGCCATTATCTGTGGAATAGCACAGCTTATACAGCATATAGCGTCATCTTGTTAGAACCACTGCTCGGATATACTCGTATTAATGTTGTCGAGCTCTGACCACAGAAAGTCGGTTAACATCGCTCTATACATGAGACCATTGACGGTGACGGTGTCTCTTTTCTCATTTCAAAAGAAATAAGGTCCGATGATGCCACCATACCATAAACCGCACCAAACAGTTAACCTTTGAAACATTGATGTTTTGCCCGAACACTTGTCGATTGTGTTCGCTCCAATAACGGCTATTAAGTTTGTTGATATAGCCACTGAGCCAAAAATGTGCTTCGTCCGACAATCTTATATGCAAAATAAGCCGGGTTGTTTCTCTGGCGATGCCAAATTCAGATGATCGACGCCGAATCGTCATTTCTGCGTCTTCTTGGATAATGGCCACAGAACTTCCCGGAGCAATGTTTCTACGATGTGCGGTTCGGATGAACTCATAGGTTGACGTTTTTACGCAGGCGTAGCTAACTAAGGGAAACTTATTGATCACAAAAAGTAATAGATAGGCTTTGAATAATCTATCAAGCTTCCATTCAAAGAAGATATTTGGTTTTTAATGTAATGGAACTCTCTTATAGTTACATCTGTTGTTTTGTGAACGAATTGAACTCTTATTAATCTACAGAACCTTGTCGATGTTATGTGAATTTGGGTCACTTGAAACACACTGGATAGGAACAGAAGATGTTAAGAAAATACCACCTTGATCAAAAAATTAAAAATACAAGTTTATACATCTAAATCAATATTGTAAAAGTAAAGAATAAAAATAATCTGCAACACACTTATGTCAGCGCTTGATCCAATCCTCGAAACATTTTTTATATTCGGTTTTCGGTATGTCCATCAGTGGTTTCTGCGATTTTTTTATTACTTCCTCTCGGCTGCTGAAACGCGTACCTCGTAGTGGTTTTTTTAACTCAATTGAACAGAAAGAAGTCACAGAGAGCCAAATCAGGTGAATTCGGTGGTTGTTGGATGGTATTTGAGGCATGATGGCACTGTGCGACGGTGCGTTATCATGGTGCAAAATCCACGAGTTTTTTGCCCACAATTCTGGTCTCTTTCGGCGAGGTGCTTCACGCAAACGTCTCATAACGCCCAAACAATGTTCTTTGTTTACTGTCTGACCTTCTGGCAAAAATTCATGATGCATTACACCGTTGTAATCCATGAAAACCGTGAGCAATGCCTTCTTTTTTGACTGAAAACGACGTGGTTTATTTGGTCTCGGCTCATTTGGTGAACGCCATTCACTTTCCTGGTGTCCGGATTGCATGTCATACTCATAAATCCACGTCTCGTCTCCAGTAATGATCCTTTTGATGAATGTGGGATTGGTTTCAGCCTCACAAATCATCTCTCTTGCGACTTCAACACGGTCGCATACAATTGAGGTCTTTTGGCACCAACTTTGCTGCTACACGATGGAAACTCAAATCATTAACCAAAATATCTTAGAGGGATCCATGGGCAATGTTTAAGTCCTCCGCTATCTCACTGATTTTTAATTTGCGGTTATTGACCAACATTTCTTTTACTCCATCAATGTTTACGTCGGTTTTCGATGTCGATGGTCTGCCACTGCGTTCATCATCTTTGATTGACTCACGACCACTTTAGAACCGCTCGTACTGGTAATGGACCGTTTTTTTTAGAGAATCGTTGCCGAGACATTGAATACCAGTTCGTTGTTGCAAATTTAAATCCATTTCTAAAATTGTAAAAAATTGCCAACACGCAATAAGATAGATGTACTCTTGGCTACGTAACTTTTGGAAATATCAAGCTATGACGCTAAGATTTAGAGAGAATGTCAACAACAGATGTACTAACCTAACAAAAAAAAAAAAACAGAATTCGGAACAAGGAAAGCGCCACACGTTGACGCCACCGGGAACTTTTTGATCAGGGTGGTGTTAGCATCTGAAATGCTTGGTTCCGTAAATCGTAGTTTATGTATATTCCCTCATGCTTGAGCTTCCATCATAACCCCATTTGGAAGTAAGATTAAGGTTACACATTTCATAAATATTTTCCGAAAAACTCAACATATGCATTGGTATCATAAGTGTAGTCATACCCACTTGAGTGCTAAGCTCCTTTTTTTTTTGTTTTTTACGTTTTGATTCGGCACCTTGAAACTTATTAAAACCTAGTTAATTGGTCTTCAACAACTATTGGAAGAGTCTCCTCCGCTGTATATGGAATAATTTTCTGATCCATTTTTTTCAAAAGCTGTTTGGTACTTTTCAATACTTGAAGGAGTTGAAAAGATTATGTTTTCCATCACAATTGAAGAGTCGAGTTTTTCTTCTGTCTTACATCTGCTCTACATCTTCTGTTTTACGTCTCATCGATCGTTTGCTTAGGTCCAAAAAATCGATTTGAGATCATCCAACAGAACCATATGACCAATTTTTATTTTTTTTTTTTATTTTTTTGAGGCGCTCATTTTTGTTTTTGTTTTTGTTCAAAATAATGTTCCAATACTGTTCTCGTTTAACATCTTTTCTTCAAAAAAAATTATTTTTTTCATAATGTCACGAGACGTACACCTGCTTAAAAGATCAGAAAGTTGATTTCTTGAAAGAAAAATTAAACCTGATCGGAATACTGGGTGTAAAAAAAATCTGCGTCTTTAACGCGTTTCAGAGCCAATATTTTAAATATTTATTCTCAATATAAAGCAATTGCAATCATCTTAACTTTAACGTTATCAAAGAAAAAAAAAGTATTATGTGCGCTACTACTTTTTGCCATATTTCTGGCAGAGGTCGAATACCGTTACGGTAAAATTGTTTATCCCTTGAGGCTATCCACGAATTAAGCCATTTTTTGGTGTCTTCATATGAGCCGAACTGCTGATGAGGCAGACCATGTGCCATCGAACGAAACAAATAATAATCGAAAGATAGGTTTTAGCGGGTTTGACACTGTGAGGTCGAGCGTTGTTATGCTGACAATCATTTTTTCATGCTTCTGCTCGCATAGTGGCCGTTTTTCGCACAGCGCTCAGCTCAATGGCATCAATTTAAGTCGATACCGTTCCCCAGTGATTGCTTCGTTGGGTTTCAACAGTTTATAATGAATAGACTGGTCCCACCAAATACACGTAAAAATAACCTTAGCAGCGTGAATTTTCGGCCGAGCCGACGACCCAGAAGCATGAACTCGTAGTCTCCATGACTTTCTTCTCATTGAGTTGCTGTAATAAATGCAATTACTGGAGCAGTTGTTCACAGGCGAATAAACGACGCTTAACCTCCCTTGGATTCAAATCCTAAAGAACCCAAATTCCTTGTATATGAATCATTCCCAATGCTTGCAATCGCTTGAAGATAGCTGAGCGGGTAATTCCTAATACTGAAGCAAGCGCTTCTTGCATTTGGCACGACTCCTTATTAGGCAATGCCAGCAATTTAGCGTCTTCGAAAGATATTGGCCTTCCTTCATGCAAACGGTCGTCAACATCGAAGTCACGGCACGTTTTTTCACTTAGCTTAGCTTGGTTTATGACGTTTTGGGTGTGTCAAAATCGACCAGCACTTACTGCTAGAGCCATCTATTGAACTATTGAGAACTTAGTTGTGCACTAAATACAAGTGATCTTCCAAATGTGTTTTTGCAGCTGATTTTGATGAACCTTACGTATTCTATCTTTGATGTTTGTTAAATAAGTTTACTTACTTATTGTTTTTAAAATTTTAGTAGGTATCGAACGTATAAAATGTTTAAAATGATACCGGTACATAACGGTTTCCCCCAACTTAAATACAAATAAGGGTGACCAGATAAGAACAATATGAAAAAAAAAATTGAAAAAAAACAACAACGGTGTGAGATATAAAATTGATTCTGACTTTATTGTGAAGATACGTTCATGCCATTATCTGTGGAATAGCACAGCTTATACAGCATATAGCGTCATCTTGTTAGAACCACTGCTCGGATATACTCGTATTAATGTTGTCGAGCTCTGACCACAGAAAGTCGGTTAACATCGCTCTATACATGAGACCATTGACGGTGACGGTGTCTCTTTTCTCATTTCAAAAGAAATAAGGTCCGATGATGCCACCATACCATAAACCGCACCAAACAGTTAACCTTTGAAACATTGATGTTTTGCCCGAACACTTGTCGATTGTGTTCGCTCCAATAACGGCTATTAAGTTTGTTGATATAGCCACTGAGCCAAAAATGTGCTTCGTCCGACAATCTTATATGCAAAATAAGCCGGGTTGTTTCTCTGGCGATGCCAAATTCAGATGATCGACGCCGAATCGTCATTTCTGCGTCTTCTTGGATAATGGCCACAGAACTTCCCGGAGCAATGTTTCTACGATGTGCGGTTCGGATGAACTCATAGGTTGACGTTTTTACGCAGGCGTAGCTAACTAAGGGAAACTTATTGATCACAAAAAGTAATAGATAGGCTTTGAATAATCTATCAAGCTTCCATTCAAAGAAGATATTTGGTTTTTAATGTAATGGAACTCTCTTATAGTTACATCTGTTGTTTTGTGAACGAATTGAACTCTTATTAATCTACAGAACCTTGTCGATGTTATGTGAATTTGGGTCACTTGAAACACACTGGATAGGAACAGAAGATGTTAAGAAAATACCACCTTGATCAAAAAATTAAAAATACAAGTTTATACATCTAAATCAATATTGTAAAAGTAAAGAATAAAAATAATCTGCAACACACTTATGTCAGCGCTTGATCCAATCCTCGAAACATTTTTTATATTCGGTTTTCGGTATGTCCATCAGTGGTTTCTGCGATTTTTTTATTACTTCCTCTCGGCTGCTGAAACGCGTACCTCGTAGTGGTTTTTTTAACTCAATTGAACAGAAAGAAGTCACAGAGAGCCAAATCAGGTGAATTCGGTGGTTGTTGGATGGTATTTGAGGCATGATGGCACTGTGCGACGGTGCGTTATCATGGTGCAAAATCCACGAGTTTTTTGCCCACAATTCTGGTCTCTTTCGGCGAGGTGCTTCACGCAAACGTCTCATAACGCCCAAACAATGTTCTTTGTTTACTGTCTGACCTTCTGGCAAAAATTCATGATGCATTACACCGTTGTAATCCATGAAAACCGTGAGCAATGCCTTCTTTTTTGACTGAAAACGACGTGGTTTATTTGGTCTCGGCTCATTTGGTGAACGCCATTCACTTTCCTGGTGTCCGGATTGCATGTCATACTCATAAATCCACGTCTCGTCTCCAGTAATGATCCTTTTGATGAATGTGGGATTGGTTTCAGCCTCACAAATCATCTCTCTTGCGACTTCAACACGGTCGCATACAATTGAGGTCTTTTGGCACCAACTTTGCTGCTACACGATGGAAACTCAAATCATTAACCAAAATATCTTAGAGGGATCCATGGGCAATGTTTAAGTCCTCCGCTATCTCACTGATTTTTAATTTGCGGTTATTGACCAACATTTCTTTTACTCCATCAATGTTTACGTCGGTTTTCGATGTCGATGGTCTGCCACTGCGTTCATCATCTTTGATTGACTCACGACCACTTTAGAACCGCTCGTACTGGTAATGGACCGTTTTTTTTAGAGAATCGTTGCCGAGACATTGAATACCAGTTCGTTGTTGCAAATTTAAATCCATTTCTAAAATTGTAAAAAATTGCCAACACGCAATAAGATAGATGTACTCTTGGCTACGTAACTTTTGGAAATATCAAGCTATGACGCTAAGATTTAGAGAGAATGTCAACAACAGATGTACTAACCTAACAAAAAAAAAAAAACAGAATTCGGAACAAGGAAAGCGCCACACGTTGACGCCACCGGGAACTTTTTGATCAGGGTGGTGTTAGCATCTGAAATGCTTGGTTCCGTAAATCGTAGTTTATGTATATTCCCTCATGCTTGAGCTTCCATCATAACCCCATTTGGAAGTAAGATTAAGGTTACACATTTCATAAATATTTTCCGAAAAACTCAACATATGCATTGGTATCATAAGTGT
The DNA here is from genome assembly GCA_907269105.1 of Volucella inanis. NCBI lineage: Eukaryota > Metazoa > Arthropoda > Insecta > Diptera > Syrphidae > Volucella > Volucella inanis. The sequence goes on along the minus strand of OU026153.1, from coordinate 202,544,992 downwards.
AGTCATACCCACTTGAGTGCTAAGCTCCTTTTTTTTTTGTTTTTTACGTTTTGATTCGGCACCTTGAAACTTATTAAAACCTAGTTAATTGGTCTTCAACAACTATTGGAAGAGTCTCCTCCGCTGTATATGGAATAATTTTCTGATCCATTTTTTTCAAAAGCTGTTTGGTACTTTTCAATACTTGAAGGAGTTGAAAAGATTATGTTTTCCATCACAATTGAAGAGTCGAGTTTTTCTTCTGTCTTACATCTGCTCTACATCTTCTGTTTTACGTCTCATCGATCGTTTGCTTAGGTCCAAAAAATCGATTTGAGATCATCCAACAGAACCATATGACCAATTTTTATTTTTTTTTTTTATTTTTTTGAGGCGCTCATTTTTGTTTTTGTTTTTGTTCAAAATAATGTTCCAATACTGTTCTCGTTTAACATCTTTTCTTCAAAAAAAATTATTTTTTTCATAATGTCACGAGACGTACACCTGCTTAAAAGATCAGAAAGTTGATTTCTTGAAAGAAAAATTAAACCTGATCGGAATACTGGGTGTAAAAAAAATCTGCGTCTTTAACGCGTTTCAGAGCCAATATTTTAAATATTTATTCTCAATATAAAGCAATTGCAATCATCTTAACTTTAACGTTATCAAAGAAAAAAAAAGTATTATGTGCGCTACTACTTTTTGCCATATTTCTGGCAGAGGTCGAATACCGTTACGGTAAAATTGTTTATCCCTTGAGGCTATCCACGAATTAAGCCATTTTTTGGTGTCTTCATATGAGCCGAACTGCTGATGAGGCAGACCATGTGCCATCGAACGAAACAAATAATAATCGAAAGATAGGTTTTAGCGGGTTTGACACTGTGAGGTCGAGCGTTGTTATGCTGACAATCATTTTTTCATGCTTCTGCTCGCATAGTGGCCGTTTTTCGCACAGCGCTCAGCTCAATGGCATCAATTTAAGTCGATACCGTTCCCCAGTGATTGCTTCGTTGGGTTTCAACAGTTTATAATGAATAGACTGGTCCCACCAAATACACGTAAAAATAACCTTAGCAGCGTGAATTTTCGGCCGAGCCGACGACCCAGAAGCATGAACTCGTAGTCTCCATGACTTTCTTCTCATTGAGTTGCTGTAATAAATGCAATTACTGGAGCAGTTGTTCACAGGCGAATAAACGACGCTTAACCTCCCTTGGATTCAAATCCTAAAGAACCCAAATTCCTTGTATATGAATCATTCCCAATGCTTGCAATCGCTTGAAGATAGCTGAGCGGGTAATTCCTAATACTGAAGCAAGCGCTTCTTGCATTTGGCACGACTCCTTATTAGGCAATGCCAGCAATTTAGCGTCTTCGAAAGATATTGGCCTTCCTTCATGCAAACGGTCGTCAACATCGAAGTCACGGCACGTTTTTTCACTTAGCTTAGCTTGGTTTATGACGTTTTGGGTGTGTCAAAATCGACCAGCACTTACTGCTGGAGCCATCTATTGAACTATTGAGAACTTAGTTGTGCACTAAATACAAGTGATCTTCCAAATGTGTTTTTGCAGCTGATTTTGATGAACCTTACGTATTCTATCTTTGATGTTTGTTAAATAAGTTTACTTACTTATTGTTTTTAAAATTTTAGTAGGTATCGAACGTATAAAATGTTTAAAATGATACCGGTACATAACGGTTTCCCCCAACTTAAATACAAATAAGGGTGACCAGATAAGAACAATATGAAAAAAAAAATTGAAAAAAAACAACAACGGTGTGAGATATAAAATTGATTCTGACTTTATTGTGAAGATACGTTCATGCCATTATCTGTGGAATAGCACAGCTTATACAGCATATAGCGTCATCTTGTTAGAACCACTGCTCGGATATACTCGTATTAATGTTGTCGAGCTCTGACCACAGAAAGTCGGTTAACATCGCTCTATACATGAGACCATTGACGGTGACGGTGTCTCTTTTCTCATTTCAAAAGAAATAAGGTCCGATGATGCCACCATACCATAAACCGCACCAAACAGTTAACCTTTGAAACATTGATGTTTTGCCCGAACACTTGTCGATTGTGTTCGCTCCAATAACGGCTATTAAGTTTGTTGATATAGCCACTGAGCCAAAAATGTGCTTCGTCCGACAATCTTATATGCAAAATAAGCCGGGTTGTTTCTCTGGCGATGCCAAATTCAGATGATCGACGCCGAATCGTCATTTCTGCGTCTTCTTGGGTAATGGCCGCTACGGCGGATATGTTTTCTTCATTTCGCCCCAACCTCCGTCTGGCTAGTGGCTTAACATCCAAAAGAATGTACTCATGTTCAAACTATTCAATGTTGCGACGAACTGCCTGCACACTGAAACCATCATGACGACCGGCCTCACGACGAAACTCACGTTGCGTATTTACAACTGAGCCAGAATTTCGATAACAAATTCCACAAAATCGGCAAGCGTTGAACGATGCATGACGAAATGGCAAACTTTACTGAATATTTTGACATTGGACATGGATGTTCATTGGAACATTCGTTGGAAAGTTACTGTCATTGTACGTCATTTCAGTATATGTCATTCATTTGAAGCGTAAACAACAACAATTTTTTTTTTCACTCAAATATGTCAAACTTTGTGCCTGAAAAAGTGTTTTTGCGGGAAGTTCTTCTTCATTACTTTAATATGAAGTAAACTGCTGCCGAAAGTCATCGTATTTTGGTGGAAGTATATGGTGAACATACGCTAGCTGAGCGAACGTGCCAAAAGTGGTTTGCATGATTTAAAAGTGGTGATTTTGGCTTGGAAGACGATGAACGTCCTGGGCAGCCAAAAAGTTTGAATATGAAGAACTGGAAGCATTACTCTATGAAGATTATTGCCAAACACAAGAAGAGCTCGCAGAATATTTGGGTGTCAATCAAGCAGCCATTTCAAAACCTTTAAAGGTAGCTGGATATATTCAAAAGCAAGGAAATTGGGTTCCACATGAACTCAAGCCGAGAGACGTCGAAAGGCTGTTTTGCATGTCCGAAATGCTGCTGGAATGCCACAAAAGGAAGTCATTTCTGCATCGGATTGTTACTGGTGGTAAAAAATGGATCCATTACTACAACCCCAAGCGCAAAAAATCATATGTGAAACCCGGCCAACCAGCCAAATCAACGGCAAAGCCAAATATCCATGGCGCAAAGGTAATGCTCTGTATTTGGTGGGATCAGATGGGTGTGCTGTATTATGAGCTGCTAAAACTGGGTGAAACCATCAATGGACAACGCTACCGAACACAATTAATCCATTTGAAGAGAGCAGTACCCGAAAAAGGCCCGGAATATGCGACCAGACACGAGGCAATAATTTTCCGTCATGACAACGCTCGGCCCCACGTTGCTATTAAGGTTAAGAACTATTTGGAAAACAGTGGATGGGAAGTCTTACCCCACCCGCCTTATAGCCCAGACCTTGCCCCTTCTGACTACCATTTGTTCCGGTGGATGCAGAACGCCCTCACTGAAATACGGTTCACATCAGAGCAGAATATCAAAAATTGGCTTGATTCATTCTTGGCTGCCAAGCCGGCGCAGTTCTTTTGGGATGGGATCCACAATTTGCCAGAAAGATGGGAAAAAGTCATAGCTTCAGATGGACAATACTTTGAATAATAATATTGTACATGTTTTTCTAAATAAACGTTCAAAACCGCTAAAACGATTAAATTATATACCGTAATTGTCAATTTTGATACTACCTAAATTAACTTTCGGTTAATACGAAAATAGTATCTGTTGAAGCGCATTTAGTATTGCGGCTGCACTGTAAGTATTTGAAAAATTGATCTTGAATTGGCAGCCTGTTTTCCTGATCCGAACAAAAACGCTTTAAAACCTTTTTAGCGCTTTGTACACCGAGTTTTGCTGCGACGAAAAAATTTCATTAAAAATCGTTATCAAATAATTTACGTGTGCAGGGTTCGTGGGTTTAATATTATATAATTTGCTATAGGAAACTACTGAAATTAAAGACATTTTCCGTTTGAAATAAACAAAAACTAAATGCACTTGTTCCTGGCCAAATTGCCGAATCAACTTCTGTTTGGACATTCTATGCCTGATCACAAATTTTACTTTGTTCTCGATGTCCTTATCACAGAATAGCCGTCAAACATACGATCTGACTTATTTCTTCATACTAATAATACCACCATGCTTATCGTGAGGAATAATCAAAACTTTATCGCGAAAATATTTGAGGGTAACTATACGGAAAGCATACGATACACAACTATTGTCCATCGACAAACCAATCTTTTTGCGATATCAGGCGTCTCCTCTTGAGTTACAAAACTTGATTTATGAATTGACTGTAGAATTTTATCGTGTTCGTAGTATTCAAAATCTACAATAATAATGGCTCTTTCGGCTGAAAGAGAAAATTAATAGGGGACTCCTTTATAACCGAACTTTCGGGAAGTGGAAGACGCGAGAAAGCATCTGCGTGACCTATTTGAGGACTACGACAGTATAAAATTTCATAACTCATACATAAAAAGTAAAATCGACCACCGGCGAGCAGTAGCTACTGACGCGATTTCTTTTATATTTCGAGAGTTTATACCTTTCAAAATAGCATTCAAAAATTCCAAGTGAATATCTCGAATTATTCTTAAGCTGCAGCCTTCTAATCTTTATCTTTTTATCTTTAAACGCAATTTTTTCGAAACAAGATTTTTCAAATTTGCTGGAGTTGTAACTCGAAGACTATACATCTGATCGCTTTGATTTTTTTGCTCATTTTGTGTATGTTCTTTTATACAATGTTTGTCAATTGTATGACAAATGTGATTTTAGCGGGCCAAAAATCATCAATTTTGGGCAAGATTTGACTTTTTTTTTTTTCAAAACTCTGCCATTTCGTTAAATTTAATTTTTTTTTCACAATCGTGATTCTTTGTATAGACAATACTTTCCAGTTTAATAATCTTTTTTGTTTTTTTGTTTTTATTTCAGCCACGGTGAAGGCCGCAATCACTCCATTAGTGGAGGACCTGTTTTTATTTTTTCCTTTGAAAATTTTAGTGTACCATATATTCATTATTTATGTGTAAATATATCTTTCAAATTTTAAAAAAATTTGATTCAGTAGTTTCCTTTAAAAAAATTCCCAAAAATCTCCTTTTTATTGGCGGTCACACTAGGTGTGCCCCCTAATAACAAGAAGTTTTCGAAAGCTTTCCAAAACCGGCCATTGCATATAAAGGGTGTCCCGAAACTCAGCGACAAGGGGGCACCGGATGATAGGGTGAATCAAACCCGTGCTGGAAAAAATAAGGAAATAAATCCATTTCGCTTGGTTAAGTAATAATAGCGATATTTAGAAAAATAATGAAAATCCATATCCTAGGCCACATTTTTAGGTTCTGTGGTCACAAATTTCCAAATTTTACGGTGTGTTTTTTTTCAGATAATCTTCAATAACTGTTGTATTGATCGCAACCACAAATTCATAAATAAATGCTGTAAGTTTCGTAAGTAAAATAAAGTTTGACTGATTCATAGTTCAAAAAACTTTTTAAAGCTAAATTCGAAATGTCTTATTTTAAAAAAAATACACAACACTAACACTGGCAAGTTATTTAGAAAAATGGCTCATTTGATCAAGATTCCAAAGTGGTACAACACTTGCTACTTATTTTTTCTAAAAAAATATTATTGCTTTTTTATTTGCAAAAGAACTTATGTTCTCTTACGTGAAAAATGCTTTTGTGTACTCAAACATCGGTGTTACCGTGTTGTATGTACGATGAACAAATTTACTGGAATAAAATACTGTTTGCCGTAAATTAGAGTAAAACAGATCTAGATTACATACGGTACACTAGGATCTACTTTCGGTAAAATATGTTCTTGCTTTTACTGGCAACATCTCGTAATCGTGCGCTTTTTGTGAAATTATCTATAATAGGTACAAAAAGCTTTTTGTGAAATTCCGTACTTGTATACAGCTCAAGAATATGCGAATAAGCATATTATCTACGATGAATGCCGTCGTAATGCCTCTGCCGCCACCAGATTATATCTCGAAAGGTACCCAAATGTGGCGCGTCACCCAGACCACCGTGTGTTCTTCTATTCACATCTTTCATACTCGCAACGACGGTTGCCTAGTAAACGTATGGACGGCGGGAGACCTCAAGAACACAACGGTGACGCAGTTTTAAAAGAAATTGAAAGTGATCACAACGCTTCAGTACGTACGATTGAAAGATTCAGAAAAGCGTTGCTTATTGGATTTTGCAACAAAACGCGTAGAAAGTTTACTAATTCGTGACTACGCTCCCAGAGTCAAATTTTGCAGAACAATGTTGGCTAAAAACAGTGAAGATCTGCAATTTCTCAATCATATTTTATGAACTGACGAATCAACATTTAAAAAAGATGGTTACCTTGGGTCTATAACTTAATTCGTGCGGTTTGCTAAGAGATGGCGTAACTTGTATTATTCCATTGGAACATGCGTTGGATAGCTACTGTCATTGTACGTCATTTCAGTATATTCCATTCATTTGAAGCGTAAACAACAATAATTTTTTTTCACTCAAATATGTCGAACTTTGTGCCTGAAAAAGTGTTTCTTGCGGGGAGTTATTTTCCATGAAGAAAACTGCTGCCGAAAGTCATCGTATTTTGGTGGAAGTTTATGGTGAACATGTGGTGATTTTGGCTTGGAAGACGATGAACGTCCTGGGCAGCCAAAAAAGTTTGAAGATGAAGAACTGGAAGCATTACTCTATGAAGATTGCTGCCAAACACAAGAAGAGCTCGAAGATCTTTGGGTGTCACTCAAGCAGCCATTTCAAAACGTTTAAAAGCACCTGGATATATTCAAAAGCAAGGAAATTGTGTTCCAAATGAACTCAAGCCGAGAGACGTCGAAAGGCGGTTTTGCACGCCGAAATGCTGCTGGAACGCCACAAAAGGAAGTCATTTTTGCATGAACGGCAAAGCCGAATATCCATGGCGCGAAGGTTATGCTCTGTATTTGGTGGGATCAGATGGGTATGCTGTATTATGAGCTGCTAAAACCGGGTGAAACCATCAATGGACAACGCTACCGAACACAATTAATCCGTTTGAAGAGAGCAGTAGCCGAAAAATGCCCGGAATATGCGACCAGACACGAGGCAATAATTTTCCATCATGACAACGCTCGGCCCCACGTTGCTATTCCGGTTAAGAACTATTTGGAAAACAGTGGATGGGAAGTCTTACCCCATCCGCTTTATAGCACAGACCTTGCCCAGACCTTGGTTCACATCAGAGCAGAATGTCAAAAGTTGGCTTGATTCATTGCTGGCTGCCAAGCCGGCGCAGTTTTTTTGTGATGGGGTCCACAAATAGCCAGAAAGATGAGAAAAAGTCATAGCTTCAGATGGGCAATACTTTGAATAATGCTATTGGACATGTTTTTTTTAAATAAACGTTCACATTTTGAAAAAAAAAACCGCACGAATTAAATTACATACCCAATATGAATTTACATAATCGACATGAGTCAAAGACTCAGTTAAACTTAATTTTTTTTTTACGAAACTTACAGCATTTATTTTTCGATTTGTGGTTGCGATCAATAGAGCGATTATTGAACATAATATGAAAAAAAACACAGTAAAATTTGGAAATTTGTGACCACAGAACCTAAAAATGTGGCCTAGGGTATCGATTTTCATTATTTTTCTAAATATCGCTATTATTACTTAACCAAGCGAGATGGATTTATTTTTTCTTATTTTTCCCAGTACGTTTTTGATCCATCCAATTACCCGGTGCGAGTTTCCGGACACCCTGTATACTACCCTCAGGTCTACTACACAAAAAAACTTACAATCTGCAACCTGGTCGAAAATGGTCTGTATTTTGAGAAAATTGTATTGAACTGTTTCAAAACATTTATTTATAGTAACCCTGCAGTTGACACAAATCCGTATGCTGCCATTTGTTTTGGGAACTATAACAATAAGGCTCCAATGACTTTGCGCTTTCAACACTAATATTCCTTCATAATTTCCAGTTTCTTTTCTACTGTTTCGATGTTTGATTATCTCTAAATAGGATATCGGCTTCATACCAGACAAAAGGTCTATTTAATTTGCAACTTGTTATACCCAGAAAAGTTTACTTTATCTCGTTGACTGAACTTTTGCTACAACTTGGTTAAATGGATTATCACATTTCTCCAATCCTGATACAAAACACCAATCCAAGAACGACCCATAATGCACTTTGATGGTTTATCGCCTTCGATTATTCTCAGCTGTAAATGATGTTCTCTATCCCTAAATGCCACCTGTACTTTCGTCGCACCGATTTCTCTTATCCGACTATATGTACTTGTACACAGTTGCTTTTGAGAATTGTACACTCGTATTTCGAAAATTTTTTTCTGTACTCCCCTTCAGTCATGATCGATTCTGTAGCTCCCGTATCCACACCAAGTCGACGTTGACTCCATTGATACTGTACCATATATGATTTTTATGGATTTTTTGTATCTGAAGGCGCTTGACGTATGACCCATTTTTCCACATGAGAAACATCCCTACTTCTTGCCTACATCTGTAGAACCGATTTTTATTTCTGTCGTGATTTTGGACACTATGAGATGAATTTTTTCCATTTAGGATTATGCGCGTGTAGATGTTTTTTGCTTGTGGCCCTGCTTTTTAGTATAACTGCTGGTGACATTTGATGAGATAGCATGAAACGCATGTGGTTTGATATTTGCAGATGCTTTTTTGGAGGCTTCCATGTTCAAAGGCTTTTGGCATCAATTTTCAAATCATTTAATAGACACTGCCGGATTTTCTTGTTGCGAAAATCGATCGATTTAAACGTCGTCCAGAATGCTCATCTTGCATCCTCCAGTATCACTGACTACGGCGGTATTACCATGTATTTGTTCAGAAAATTAAAAATACAGGTTTATTCATCTAAATCTATATTGTCCCCTTCAAAGTAATCCCCATCGACTGCAACACACTTATGTCAGCGCATGATCCAGTCCTCGAAACATTTTTTTATATTCGGTTTTCGGTATGTCCATCAGTGCTTTCTCCGATTTTTCCATTACTTCCTCTCGGCTGCTGAAACGCGTTCCCCGTTGTGGTTTTTTAACTCGATAGAACAGAAAGAAGTCACAAGGAGCCAAATCAGGTGAATTCGGTGGTTTTCGGGATAGTTTCCGTCAAAAAATTACGAATAATGATGGCACTGTGCGACAGTGCGTTATCATGGTGCAAAATCCACGAGTTTTCTGCCAACAATTCCGGTCTTTTTCTGAGAATTGCTTCACGCAAACGTCTCATAAAGCCCAAACAATATTCTTTGTTTACTGTCTGACCTTCTGGCACCACACCGTTGTAATCCATGAGAACCGTGAGCATGATCTTCTTTTTCGACTGAAAATGACGTGGTTTTTTTGGTATCGACTCATTTGGTGAACGCCATTCATTTGCTTGATGTCTGGATTGCGTGTCGTACTCATAAACGCACGTCTCGTCTCCAGTAATGATCCTTTAGATGAATTTGGGATTGAATTCAGCCTCGCAAATCATCTCTCTTGCGACTTCAACACGGTCGCATGCAATTGAGGTCTTTTGGCACCAACTTTGCTGCCACACGACGGAAACCCAAATCATTAACCAAAATGTCTTGGACGGATCCATAGGCAATGTTTAAGTCCTCGGCTATCTCTCTGATAGTTAATTTGCGGTTATTGACCAACATTTCTTTTACTTTATCAATGTTTTCGTCGGTTTTTGATGTAGATGGTCTGCCATCTTCGATTGACTCACGACCACTTTTGACCCGCTCGTGCCATTGGAAAGCGACCGTTTTCTTTAAAGAATCGTTGCCGAAATATTTTTCTAACATGTCCAACGTTCGCGCACCATTAAAACCGTTTTTTACGCAAAATGTAATACAAGTTCGTTGTTGCAAATTTCAATCCATTTCTAAAATTGTAAAAAATCGCCTACACACACAGAGATATGATTAGATGTACTCTTGGCTACGTAACTTTTGCAAATGTCAAGCTACGACGCTAAGATTTAGAGGGAATGTCAACAAAAGATGTACCAACTTAACAACAACAAAAAAAAAAAAAAAAAAAAAAAAAAAAAAAAAAAATAAATAAATAAATAAATAAATAATAGAACTCAAACCAGAACAATGGGGTCGCCACAGGGTGGTTATTTGTGGTCAAGGTGGTATTTGCTCCATAATTGGTTTTCCTTCTTCTTGGCGTCACTTATAAAATTTGTGCTTTTCCTGTCTTTTATTTTCTACCTTGGAAATCCTTGGAACTTGACACATGTGGAGCAGTAATACACTGCACAAGCGTATATCAGATCCGTATACCCAACAATTTTTATCGATTTCTAATCGGTACTCAGCTAAATTTGACTAATTATGTTGGATGATGATGAATGGAAGAATGGCTATTTCTTGGGCTAGGAAAAAAAAAAAAAAAACAGTTGCAAGTCACTCTCTCGATTCCCACGACTTAAAAAACTTTATGCCTTTATAACATAAGATCCAAACTATTCAAATCCTGTTCTATGTTGTAGAAGCATGATCTTTATCAACAATAAATTAGGCCACCTTAAGTTGTTTAAAGAAATAATTTCTTTGGGTAATATTTGGTTCCGTTTGAAAAGATGGTAAATGGGTTATAAGCAACAATGATAAAGTGTACGGGTTTTACAGCCACATTGAGCATATGTACTCCACTAGGTGGACGGCGCAGTGGAGTAAAACTCCAAAAAACGAACTCAATCCCATTCTGATTAACTGGAGGCAGATGGGTTAAAAAAAGTAAGTTGGTTGGGGCCCACATTCACCTCCAATTGAAGCCCAATCTTAAGAAAAAAAAAAAATAAATTTAAATCCTGATATATGGTGTGCCTTGAATGCTCATCTGGACTTAGATAGGAGGGCAGTGACCGTGACGCGCGTCGAAACGTTAAACAGAGATGATGTTCGATTTTCATTCTGCAAAAGTACGATTATCATAAATATTTCTTTTGCAAAGATATGCATTTCTAGAAACGGCACTGTGGCATTGTAGTAATACTTGGGGTAACTTCACTTGAAGTATTTAAAAAAAACAAAAGGTTTACGATACCGGGATGGATAGGGCGCGCAAATTATCCCTACAGATCTTTGAATAAAGTGTTCTGTTCTATAAAGTGGGATATTCAATATCAATCAAGGAGTGAAGCCTTCACTTCTAACATTTTGCAGATGCGAAAAATTTTTTACGAACAGCAAGTTGGCGCTTCTCGGACAGGGCTCTTAGCATGACAGACCTATGATTTAAGTAGAAAAAGTCGCCCGGTACAAGGAATTGCTCCAACTAATGGTTGACAGATCTGACGGTTGGAGTGAGATTAGAAATACTGAATCTACTGAATGCTTTGAGTTTTTTTTTTTAAGGAGATGCCGGAGTGTGAAGTAGACATTTCTGGTCTGAAACCGCAAGGACCAATCAGGTTGTTAGCGAAGGATTTCAAACACTCACAAAATATCGCAGATAAGATCTTGTATCCGATGTTCAGGAGACTTATACTTCTAGAGTTGGTGCAGTTGAGAGGGTCTCACTTTTTAGGATCGGCATACGGTGCTGAGATTCCATTAACCAGGCATTTTCTGATCAGATCTCAGAAACGAGTTTCTGCATGCTCTTCACAAAGTCATTTCCAGTAACCAGTAAGCCGTCAAGCCCAGTTGATTTGTCAGATCTTAGCTTAGATATTTCTGCCCTTACTTCATCTTGATTAGCTGGGTTGGAGTTTTGGATATCATAATCTAAGTTGAATATTCTCAGCACTGACTCTGACTTCATCTCTACAGGCTTCTTTACGGCTTTTTTTTGCGTTGACACATTCTTTTTACCTATTAAACTGAATTACGTTGTTTCTGAAGTACAACCTCTCAACATTTTCGATCTCGCGTTTTTCGTGTACTTTTTTCTACTTCTGGGGAAGGCGATGTTCTTCCCGTCACTTCTGCTCGTAGAGCTTACGAAAGAGCTCTTGTCCTTTACCGCAGCGCTGCTTTGTAGGCTTCTTGTTTGGATGTATAGATGTGTTTGGCGGCACTTTTCCTTCAAACCAGAGATTTGTTGGTGGTGGCCGGAGGAAACCTAGTCCTCGGTACTTGTTGCTGGCGGCAAACGATTTCTTGAGAGATTGCGGGATACGCGTTCGGAGAAGATTCTGGCAGCCTCTTGCGATTGTAGGTTTCCTAGATTATATGTTCTCACAATAGTTTTTCTTTGCTTAGGAAATCCGCATTCGCACCTTGGCTGCAAGAAGGTGTTGATCTGAGTCAATGTTGGCTATTCGTAACGTCTATCTCTACGTCTATCTACGTCTAGGGATAGGGGATCTATGTCCCCTTGTGTGTATTGAGCTGAGGGAATCATGTGCTTGATATAGTGGTAAGTCAATAAGCCAAAGTTCGTTGCCAGAAGTGGTATTGTGTAGGTTTTGCTTACCAACTGTCCTACCAAAGATGTCCTCCTCCCCTATTCTGGCGTTAAAATCGTACTAGGCGATTTTAACCTCATTTTTCGGAAATTGCTCATATATTTTGCCAGAAGCTCGTAGAAACTTTCCTTGGTGGCGTTGTCCTTATCTTTCGTAGAGGCATGGGCGCATATTAGTCTTATGTTAGCGAATTTAGCCTTGATGCGGATAGTCAGATTGTCGGAAGCTCAAAATTTCTTGTCTAATTATGCCGCATATACCAAATCCGCATCCTAGGAAGCGCTGTTTCTTTTCGCTGTAGCAGTCAACTTACTATACATATATCACGCTTCCTGGATGGGCTTGATATTTACATAATAGCGGTCAATGGCCTCTGCTAATTGTTCGGCTGCACGGGGCCTGTTTAGGGTTTGAAAATTGCACGTTCAGATCCGAAGGTTGTTGTCCTTTATACGTTTGCATGTGTCGTCAGCAGTGAGTCCATTTTTTTAGGATGCCATTGGTTGGTTTGTAACATATCTTAATTTTTTTCGTGTCCGGCGGTGTAGGCTGATATATTACTACTATCCGGGCATGCCCTAGGCAATTAAGCCTGCATGAGTAAATTCTTACTCAACTGGGAGCTATCGGACACCCAGCAGTTTCCCGATTAATGCCAATATAGATATAAATATAAATATGGTTCATAATATTATTCTAAACTAGTCAGCCTTTGTTCTGTAATTGATCTAACAACTATTCAATTGATTGTTCCTTAGAACAATCTAAAAATGTTTTCGTTTTTTAGTTTGCTTGGAAATGAATTATATAAAAGTGTGATCTGAGCGGTTGTAGTAGTCTGATGATGAACTTTGATATCATTATATCTATGCAATTGGTTTGGCTGTAATTCACCTGCGTACTTTATTACACCTGTTAGATAGTTCAGTGTAGCTCTCTGCTTCATTTTGAAAATTGATATCTGTATATTGAAGTTCGATGCCATTTAAATGCATCCAGGACGAATCTTATTGGTGTGAGTTTATTGTATTCTAACATGTTTCTCATTGCTTAATCCGGAAGTGTTTGAAGTTTTTCTATCTGACCGCGATTTCAGCATCTGTATTCGAGAAAGAAAACACAAAAAATTTGGAAAAAAATTTATTTATTTTTCAGCTCTATATACTTTTCCCAGCGATGTTCAAAAAGGTCGATACTCCTTTTATAATAAGAACTATCTTGCTCCTCCAAATAGCCATTAACTGCCGACATTACTTCTTCATCGTTGGAAAATTTTTGACCACTGAGCCATTTTTTCAAGTTTGGGAACAGAAAATAATCCGAGGGGGCTAAATTTGGCGAAATTGGTGCATGAGGTAGCAATTCAAACTTAAACTCACTCATTTTGGACAACACTTTCTTCTTAGCCAAATGCTGCCGTTTTTGCTTGATTTCTTCGCTCAAACGTTGCAATAAGTTCGCATAATACTGGCCGTCGATAGTTTTTCCTTTTTCAAGATAATCAATGAAAATTATCCCACGTGCATCCCAAAAAATTGACGCCATGACTTTGCCTGCAGATGAAACGGTCTTCGCCTTTTTTGGAGACGGTTCTCCCTTTTGAATCTATTGTTTTGATTATTCTTTTGTCTTGGGTGTAAAGTGATGGATCCATGTTTCATCCATTGTTATGGAACGTCGCAAAAATTCATTCAACTGAAACATCTCCACGACACTGTTTTTGCACGAGTGTGAGCAAACGCGGCACCCATCTTGTACACAGTTTTCTCATGTCCAAATTTTCAAATAATATGCAATGTACCGCACTTTTTGAAATGCCTACAATGCCTGCTAGCTCGCGCACTTTTAGTCGATGATCATCCAGTACCGCTTTGTGGATTTTCTTCACCATTTCTGGAGTCGTCACCTCATTTGGTCGACCACTGCGATGCTCGGCTTGGTAGCTCGTACGGCCTCGTTTAAACTCTGCAACCCAAAATTTTATTGTTGTAAACGAAGAAGCAGACTCACCCAGAGTAGAATCCAGTTCATCGTATTGTATCACATATCGATGACCAATTTTCTCCATTTTCACAAATTCACTGACAACGTTCACTATTGATGGCTGCCAAACAAATACTAAACAATATGGCTTTTTCAAACTTGAAACATATGCTTTATAGGCCGGGTACTTCTGGGACCGCCATCGTAAAATAGTTGAGCAATATTTAAGATCTAGCTTTTACACTCACGTTTGAGTACCTACGGTTGTTTACTTAAGAAAGACGGTGAAGAAATGTCTCAGATTTTGAAGTTTGGGACGACAGATATTTGCCATTTAAACTACGCCTTACCGATTACATGATTGAGAAAACTGCTGAGGTAACCGCGAGAATAGTTGAATCAGAAATAGAGCTCTAGGTACAATTTATAAGAAAAGCGCCGGCGTAGTCCAACTCGTAAGAGGTATCGAAAACTCTTGTTATCAAAATCTGGATATTTGGTAATAAAAAGCTCAGCAATTGGATGCAAACTTCGGCCTATCGAAATATTTTCCTAGTTCCAAGCGCTCCCAAAAATGAAAAGGAAGAACGAACATCCACTTTAAAGACAAATCTATTGCGGATACCAGAGCGATTACTTTGGGTGGTTGGAAGAAGCTGTTAAGACTTTGTTTTGGTAGGCAATAAGAGAGAACTCCCCAGGGTTACTCTGACATATTCAAAGCCCACGTCAGATACAGTTGTCAGCATTTCTGAAGTAGAAATGGTCATAGAAGAACACAAACTGGTTCAACGGCAGCATTCATGATATCGTACGGGTCTGTTGACCCCGATGTGCTATGCCCTTCATATTCAAGGGGTCTGGCCCTTCCAATGCATTTGCAATTTTGAAGAAGAACTGACGAACATTCTTAGGTATGGTGGTAAATAAGGGAAAAACGAAGTAAATTCTGTTACCTAGAAAGGACACATTAGCTTGATGGCTCGGCCACAATCACGATGGAAAGGTACTCGTTCCGCAGTTAACATGAGAAACTATTTTACACCACCTTAGAGATCATTCGAAGAGTAACTCTTGTCAATCACTTAAGCATCTCTCGGACAACAACTAAAATAGCGCTCCATGAAACATTTGCTTTCACAGTCCTTCTTGTCATTTTGAGAGCAAAATGTGGCGAGTGATCTATGGACCTGTTTGCATCGGGGGAGTGTCGAGGATTAGATTTAACGAACTGCATGCTCTAGAGGTTATATGTTACATAACAGCATAGGCAAATAAGACCGCATTCCTGTTCAATAATGTCTTTTAGAACGAATTTTAAGGACTCCTTTTCTTATTAAATTTCCATTGCTGGCAACTCCCCTTCAACACTTAATTGCCCCGGGTTGGGAGCTCTGATTGCTTGTAACAACTTCAATTATTGCACCCTTTTTCAACGATGATGGTGATAGTAGTCACAATTTGATTTGCAGAATTACGTACTTTTACTTTCACAGTTTGGAAAATAGTAATCAAACTCAAATCGGTTCCAGTAACGATTTTAAGTAAAGCCTCACCCAGTCCTCTCGGTTTGAAATATTCTTATTCATTTGACACGTCCAACGGATGTCTATTTTCACCAGAAAATTTTGTAATGAATCAATGAAATTGATTTCTGGATTTTTGCACCCCTCGTAAGTTGGGTTGCAATTGTAGAATTGTGTAATAGTTTAAGCGAGAAAAATTCAGGAAAAGGGAATCATGGTGATGTCGATTCTCAATTGAACTAGTCTTCTGATTGTGTAAACAACTGGCAGTTCGTAATTTAAACTATTAATTGGATACTCTTTTACTACAAATTGAATTGATGCAAATTTAATTGAGTTTTCAACTATTTAAATTGATGTTTTAGTTGATTTATTGGATAGAAATTCGAAGAACTAAACAAATAACGGACTGGCATTTCAATAAGAGCCATTTGAAAGGGTGAAATTCAACCCAGATATCAATTGGAGATTAATTGGGAAACTTTTAGCACCACACTGCCATTGAAACACAATTGTGTATAATTATGTACATTGGAAAGTTTTATAGGATGAAACCAATCTAAGCGGACTTATCATCCAGTTAAAAGGTGGAATCTTGTTTACTTTAATTTGAGATACATAGCTTTACGACGTCTTGGAATGCTTTTACACTTTGGGTATACTGACGAACAAGCTACTCGTAATAGCCTTTGATAAAAATGGATTCAATTTCGACGACCTCGGCTGGAAAACGATTAAAGGACAACTATTTTCGAATATTTTACAGTCCACGTTCAGCAGAGTAACTACCGAAGATCCGCGGCTGTTACAAGGCAGACAAAATCGATAACGAAGAAGTGCGATGGGATATTCCTGACAAAAAGAGGATACAAGACTGCGATATCTGCGATATATTGAGAATGTTACAGACAACCGGAGTGAGAAAGGAAGTAGTACCAGCATTTATTCGGATGTGTAAGAGGAAGTCAAGTCTAGAACTTCAGGCGTGTAAATCTCATAAACGCAACGCTCCGACAGAGATGCAGGACGACCTGTTTTTATAAGTTGCTCGACATAACCTACGGGCAATGCCCTAAGTATGACGATTAAATCTTCCTTGGCGAATTTATTACCAAACTAAACAAAGAGGGCATTTTTGGTAAAACGGTGGGGTAAACAGCCTCTACCTCAGGAAATAGACATAGACTTATTGTTTCTGCAGTGGAACATGGTGTAACTCTAGCCAGTAAAAGACTTCGACACCTTGGTTTACACAAAGTGATCTGGCTGACTTCTGGTTGACAAATTGAAAACCAAACTAATAATATCTCATCCAGAGCAGACTCGGACCATTATCTTGTTGCAGCTGAGTTACGGATGGGAATATTTGTAACAGCTTAAAGCCATATAACCATAACCGCCAGGGCCTTTTAAGTTTGAGTTTTCCTTAATCTCTCGAGGAGTCCGATACGGCCAGCATCTAATGCAGAATTTCAGTGACATCACTCCTCTGATGTACTGGCATTAAGCGTTTGATGACGAATGCAGCCACGAAAATATAGAAAAAAAGCGTATGTACAGTGCGGACCTGCAGAGAGAACCGCAGGGACTCTCAAACTCTAAGAAACGAAAAGATTGAGCCTTTGAAGAGGTTCTAGCAGAAAAAGGTTGAAGAAGGAAACCTCTTGATAGATGATACATATATTTTATTTGCTTTCAGATATTATAACGGTGATGACGAAAAACATGCAACGTTTAGGCAAAATAAATCATTTAACCTGCATAAAGGTAGACAACATTTTCTTCCACCGGACCCAGATAAAGTCAGGACAAAAATTTTCAAGCGTATGTAAATCAAGCAAAACTTCTGTATCGGATGGTTCAACGAGCTTTTTAAATCAGCAGGATACGAAGCATACATCAACTTATCACCAAGATCTGGGTCGACGAAATGAAGTTTTCCAGATCCTTAAGAAGGAAAATCTCCTGAACTGCTCTAACTATAGTCTCCTCAACATCAAATATAAAATCTATTAAAGTCTACAATGAGAAGACGGAGACCATCAGTCAGAAAATGACTTAAAGAAGGCGATATGTTGTCATGCGGAATTTTCAAAATCGTTTTTGAAAGAATTGTGTGAAACTCACAATTCTACCCTAGAGGCATCATTTCAAGAGTCTGCTTAGTAATTCGCATATGTAGACGACATTGATATGATACTAAGAACACAGCGAAATGTAAAGGAAGCGTTTGCAGCTATTGAAACAGAAGCAAAAAACATTGTTTAAGCGGTCAATGAAAGCAAAACAAAAGTTGTGCCTTGGAAAAAACGTGTTGATAGGGAGCTATAATTTTGATGTTGTATGAGACCTTACATATCTCAATATGTCAATTCCGACGACGACACCAGCGTGGAAATCGCGCAAAGTATTGTATAACTCTTACTAGACATTGTACAAGAAGATAATCACCCCAGTCTTGCTTTATGGCGTAAAGGCTTCAACAGCTTGAAAGCGGATAAAAATACTCTCGGACGCTTTGAGAGAAAAGCTCTTCGAGTAATTTCCGTTCTGGTTTGTATCAATGTAGAATTAACAGAGAACTATGCGGGCTGTAGAGCGACCTTGTCAGAAAAGCTAGGATAACTCGGTTTAGATGGCTGGGTCATCTTGAGCGCATGGACTCCAGCGTCCCAGCCCGAAATGTTTTGAACTCCAATCGAGATGAATAACAAGACCTTATCCAAGATGGCGCACACAAGAGTACGTGGACCTCATAGCTGGAGAGGCATATAAGCTGAGGCCTTGCTCCACCCTGGACTGCACCTCCATCTGAGTTACTATGGATAAGGAATGTCGTGTCCGTCGGCGTTGGTTATATATTACTTACAGGATCCCTCCATTATTTTGAAGGGGTGCCTTGTAAGCTAAGTTCTAGAAAGTAAAATTATATTTGTGTCATATTGACTTCGCTTGACTTTGCTATACAATTTTTGTTATAGCTGAAAGTTTTAAGTCTTAGAAGCGCTACTTTTCATGAAATCTCAGTTTGCTCCTTTAAAGCGAAATGCTAATAATGAGAAGCCATTCCTTATTTTTTTAAATTGATGCATTTACGAGTGACAATGAAAAAAGGCTGTTTTCTCTAGAAGGTGATTGAACTTCTTTCAATACCTATCAAGGTTGTATAGGCAACCACATTTGTCATCATTCTGCCATTCACACTAGTGCTTAGTTTTTGAATTTATTTCTAATGCCACTGCCTCTCAATATGGTCTGCCTTAAAAGTAAAAACAAAAAAAGTAATTAACAAAAGGGTAATCGAATTGTGGTGTCGCCGTAACAACTCAGAAGACTTCTCAAACCTTTTTATGAAATTTAATTGTACATATATTACTGCTACCAATTATTTATTAGAATCGCAAAATAACAATTGAATGGGCCTGCGGACAGTTAGCGAAACACCACTGAAATTGTGTATTACAATACGAAGACAAATGTCATTGATTCATAGGAATTAGAACTGTTTGCACACTTCACTTAACGACTGTTATTTAAGACATGTCCTATGTATACACTTCAACACACTTTACCATTCATCCTTGACTGAGTTCTCTGACTTCCTGTGAATGTGCCACAAACTTCTAGAAACCATTCGTCGTATTGACACAACAAAGTCTTCAACCAAAACAAACATAATAAACTAATTCACAGTCACTTCCGGTAAGAACGTAACAAAATTATGGCACCTGCTTCCTGATCTAAATCCTTTCTTTCTCGTTTTCTTTTGTCCATTTTCATTCAATAAATCTAAGGCAACTGTTCATTACGTTTAAAGACTTCCTCTTCCCAAATGCTATTACTCAGTTGCCTCTCACATCTTTTCTTTATTTTATTCTAGCTACACACAAAAGTGACACGGAAACTGAATTGTCCTTAAGGCACTCTACTCAAGGACTTCACTTTGCATATAACTTCTCCCTGTTGCACAGGAGCCTAGTTCATTGTTAGAGATGTAAAGCGTGTACGTCTTTGTTCCAGGTGTTATGCCATAAGCAGAACTACTACGTCAGTGTGTGCCATTAAAGTTATTGGGGTCCCCAAAGTGATATAGCATCGTCTGGCATAAAATGCGTTCGAAAATGTGCGGAAGAAGATCCAGATAAAGAGATGTGTTGACGATTTCAAGTTTGTCATTTGTTGTATGACTTTTCCTTTGTATTTTGTTTCTTTCTCTTCTTACAGGTGAACAGGAAAATCAGAAAACATTTTTCCTGTCAGGTGTTTGTAGGACTGGAGCAATTTGTCACAAAAAACACAAAATAAAAGAAGAGCATTAATGTGACTTATTTTCTGTGAAGCAACACTATTGTCTGGAATATCTATGAGCAATGCTCCTGTTTTACTGTCTGGGAGAATTATGTGGAGCTTAAAGTTTCATGTTAAAACACAACAATGGTGTACAAGGGATGTTTGATGATTACCCGGATTAGAAATGACAACGCAACTTTTTTAGGTTTTGTCAATTTATTTTTCAAAATAATCCCTTTTGAATTCAATACATTTTTCCAGCGGTGCTGGAACCTTTTTAATCCTCGTTAAACTCGTACGTCTTTCTTTTAAGGTTTGGGAAGAAAACGAAGTCGCAGGGATCTAGAACCGGAGAATATAGAGGGTGGGTGAGAAATTCGTATTGGGATTTGACCAATTTGGCTTTGGTGACTGCGAAGGTGTGAACCGATGCGTTACTGTGATGGAAGAGAACTTTTTTCTTCTCCAAATGTGATAGTTTTTTCTTCAAATCAGCTTTGAATCGGCCCAATAATTTGAAGAAGTATGATCCTATGATTGTCTTTCTCTTCTCCAAATAGTCAACGTTGATATTATATGGTGGCCATTACCTTTTCGGCTGAAGGCATGGTCTTCGTCTTCTTAGGAGCACTATCACCGGGTAAAACCTATTATTTCGATTATTCTTTGGTATCTGGTGTGTACCAATAAATCCATGTCTCATCGACGGTCACGAAACGAGGCGGACACGGACAGCTTTCTCATGCCAAAAATCTCGTGCAGGATATGGCTAACGCACTTAGTTAAGATGCCTGCCAACTCGTGAGTCTTCACTTGGCATTCCGCCTATACGAGATCTACAGTTTCCTCTGTGGTAACCGTTTTTGGGCCACCTGGGCGCGGTTCATCAAAAACCGACGTGCAGCCACGGCAAAACTCTGCGAACGAATAGTAAACGGTTATACCGGAAGGTGAATGGTTCCCATACAAATCATCGAGAATGGGCTGGGTTTCCTCGCAGGATTTGCCACTCAAAAATAAGAATCGGATCACGGAACGATACTGCTGTTTTTCCATGGTCGCAAAAAACACTAACACTATGTTTTGAAATTTTCACTGGCGGGCTAAAAGAGGTTATACTATATGATTGTGCACTCGTTTTGGATTAGTAGTGCCACCTATATTCCAATCGGGGTACTCATCAAAGAGCCTTCGTATGATGTCTCTTGCCAATGGGATTTTTCTCCGTAAGATATGGTGTATACGTGAGTTGAATCTATTTTAGATCTATGAAACGTGAATACAAACGTATGCCTTATGCATCTTAAATAATTAATATTGACATGATTTCCGCTATCTTAAGGTAAGACGTCAGAGAAATATGTGTATGATAATTTTAACAGCAAGTGCTCAAAACCTAAAATAAAATATTGGAATATGGTCAAAGCCAGTGGACTACATTTAAACTCATAACACTGGTAAACAGTAGTTTTGTTGCATGGAGTTTTTATATGTATTTGCCTCGCTGATTTTAAATTTGAGGCCCCCCCTCCAAAAGCAGCTCTTGAGATATGAAGGGTGGAAATATTTACAAAAAATATGAAAGTTTTCAAGCGGAAACCTTTTTTTACACAAAATTAATTTGAATAAAATTTTCTTTTATACGACTTTCTTACACGGATCGACCCAGAAAAATTACTCTGAATGCTCCAGCAATAATCAGCCATCGTATTTATTGGGTCTATAACTTGTATTATTCCATTGGAACATGCGTTGGAAAGCTACTGTCATTGTACGTCATTTCAGTATATATCATTCATTTGAAGCGTAAACAACAATAATTTTTTTTCACTCAGATATGTCGAACTTTCTGCCTGAAAAAGTGTTTTTGCAGGGAGTTCTTCCTCATTACTTTAATATGAAGAAAACTGCTGCTGAAGGTCATCGTATTTTGGTAAAGGTTTATGGTGAACATGCACTAGCTGAGCGAACGTGCCAAAAGTGGTTTGCACGATTTTAAAGTGGTGATTTTGGCTTGGAAGACGATGAACATCCTGGGCAGCCAAAAAAGTTTGAAGATGAACAACTGAAAGCATTACTCTATGAAGATTGTTGCCAAACACAAGAAGAGCTCGCAGAATCTTTGGGTGTCACTCAAGCAGCCATTTTAAAACATTTAAAAGCAGCTGGATACATTCAAAAGCAAGGAAATTGAGTTCGACATGAACTCAAGCCGAGAGACGTCGAAAGGCGGTTTTGCATATCCGAAATGCTGCTGGAACGCCACAAAAGGAAGTCATTTTTTGCGTCGGATTGTTATTGGTGATGAAAAATGGATCCATTACGATAACTCCAAGCGCAAAAAATCATATGTGAAACCCAGCAACCAGCCAAATCAACGGCAAAGCCGAATATCCATAGCACGAAGGTAATGCTCTGTATTTGGTGGAATTAGATGGGTGTGCTGTATTAGAGCTGCTAAAACCGGGTGAAACCATCAACGGACAACGCTGTCGAAGACAATTAATCCATTTGAAGGGAGCAGTAGCCGAAAAACGCCCGGAATATGCGACCAGACACAAGGCAATAATTTTCCTTCATGACAACGCTCGGCCCCACGTTAATATTCCGGTTAAGAACTATTTGGAAAACAGTGGATGGGAAGTCTTACTCCACCTGCCTTATAGCCCAGACCTTTCCCCTTTTGACTAACATTTGTTCCGGTCGATGCAGAACGCTCTCACTGAAATACGGTTCACATCAGAGCAGAATATCAAAAATTGGCTTGATTCATTCTTGGCTGCTTAGCCGGCGCAGTTCTTTTGGGATAATATCCACAAATTGCCAGAAAGATGGGAAAATTTCATAGCTTCAGATGGGCAATACTTTGAATAATACTATTGTACATGTTTTTCTTAAATAAACGTTCAAATTTAGAAAAAAAAAAACCCGCACGAATTAAATTACATACCCAATTCATTCCAGTAACCCTGTTATCGCTCTTCCATGGTGCAAATGTCCTGATGAAATAACTGAAGGGGATATGTAGTTCAATGCTCATGTTGCATCTGAGTTGCTGAAAGTGCAGTATTAGTTGCTCAATGTATTGAGGATAGTCGGCCAAACGGACAAACGAACAAACAAACTCATTCCACATAGATTTTTCAACAACTGCCAAGCAATTGATGAAATTTCAATCATTTATTAATTTTCTTATTCGAGGACCATCAAAAATACTAGCTTTTGTCTTTTTAATACTCAATTTTGGAAACATTTTTGTAACGTACATACTTGAAACCCCTTATCCTTATTAAGGCACCAGACCACGGTACAAGTTATGTAGATACGTATTATAGGGTTTACTTTTTATAATTTTTTTCGAACAAATGATTAATATTATTTTTTTTTTGATACTAATATTAAATATATTCATACAGAAGACACTAGACAAATTTTTTTATTCGTATCTTAAAAATAGTTTGCGGTGTACACCTTTTCCAAAAGGACACTCCGACGAAGTTGATGCTCGGTGGTTGACAGCAATTATGCCATACGGTTCATCTGAAAAATGCAAAAAAAATATATATATTTATAAACTAGACATATATAGTTAATAGCATCACGAAGGGAAAATCTCGATATAAGCCCATTCATAACTGGCAGAAATTCGATTCCAGAACATCAATCCAGCTTAAGAGAAAAATATTCTATCATAGAACAGGTACATCGGATTGCTAACATCATCGAAAAAGCCGTGGAGAATAAAATGGTTTGCTCAGCCGTATTTTTGGATGTCACAAAGGTATTCGACAAAGTGTGGCACGAAGGCCTTATTAACAAAATAAAACCGCTTTTTCCAAAGAAATATACAGAAGTGCTAGAGCCGTATCTCACGAATAGAAACTTAAGAATTAGACAAGGTGGTTCCTATTCAGAACTTAAAGAAATTAAGGCTGGGGTTCCGCAAGGGAGTATTCTAGGCACAGCTCTATATCCACTCCTTCCCAATGACATGCCAACACCTTAAAATTGTACAAAAACTACTTTTAACAATGAAACAGCTCGATTCGACTGAACAACTTCAAAGTGCTATAGATAAAGTTGTCAGATGGACCAAAAATATTCGTATTGTCTGAAATTGCTCAAAATCTGTTTATGTAAATTTTACAAATAAAAAAATTATGCGACTTCCTATATTTACATATATCTGGAGTAGAAATTTCCTATTCTAATTCAACTAAATATCTGGGGATGAACTTAGACGCCAAGCTTAGATGAAAGGAACATGTTAAAAAGAAAAGAGAAGAACTTAACTTCAAGCTAAGAAAACTAAGCTGGCTTATCGGTAGGAAATCGCTACTATCGATAGAAAACAAACTCTCAGATACTAAGACCATTATGAATAAATGTTATCCAACTATGGGGATAACAATAACAATTCCAAAACCAATATTGATATAATGCAACGGTTTCAAAATAAAGTCGTAAAGCACATCGTCAAGGCATCCTGGTATGCAAGAAATTCCGGCTTACACCGCGATCTTAACCTCGAAACGGTAGAAGAGACCACAGGCAAATATGCAAGAAAACACTTTATGCAGCTGAGAGAACACGTGAACCCACACGAAACTATCCTGAGGAATACCAATGGAATGAGCGACGACTTAAACGTATCAAACTTAACTTAACGTTTTCTTCTATTTAACTTAACTTGTATAGAATTATTAAATGTAAAATAACAAATATTGCAAAAATCATAAATTCCTAAAATAGTTACGCTGTGTTTTGTAATGTACTCTTTATTTTTAATTTTAAATTACAACTGCTCAAAAATAAAGTGTATAATTGTTGTAGTATTCTGAAACGTTAACTATTTTATAACGTTTTAATAAAAAAGGGGGCCTTTTATAAAAAAATTCGCTATGTGGTGCCATTGAGACTGTATTTTGATCAATTCATGACTTGGAATATGCAAGTCGGATGAATAGTTTTTCAAATATGTTGTTAACCAGGTTGAAAAACGTATTTTCGAAAAAAAAAACGCGTTCAAAAATTTGCTGAAGGATAATTTGATATACAAGCTAAATTTTGTATCTGCCTTTTTTTTTTGTTTCTCATCATCAATCAGCTATTTCTGGACCTTAGAATAGTTCCTCAGCTTTCAGAGACTCAGAGACCCTCATGCGTGTTTTTTTCGGGTTCGTGTTCGGCGTCACATATACGATTCTCATCAATGTCTAGACAACATTAGTATAGTGCTTCACCAATTTTTATTATCTATATCACCAATTCATTTATGAGGCCTATATGATCATTGTTGAAAAGTATTTTAACTGCGGGACTGCCGCTTCACGAGATTTCCTATAACAAAGTTCAAACACCTTTTGTTATTCTGGTGAAACTCAATACAATTACAATACAATTTGCAGGAAATGCAGGAGTATGTTATGTGTATAATTGTTCAAATTTCTTTTGGCATTTGCCTGCTGTCACATACACCACGAGTTTTCTCTATGAAACATTTGTGATAGAATATAGCTTTTTTCACATCTTCCAACAAATCAATGTTCCAAGGAATTTCAAGACCATAGAATGCAGTTAATTCTCCAATAAGCTTTTCAGTCTGCTTTCCATTTTCACTGAGACCCTTATACCCTTTTTTTTAACAATTTCGCAATCTTGTTCCCATCTGTTTTTCAACATGGTTGGCACATTCTTTTTTCTTCACATCATACGGAAGAGCTTGCACGATTTTGGTATGAGTTTTCGAATAGCCGTCCCCGATATAATTGACGTATTTCATTTCGTGTAAACATCTCAAGCATAGCATCAATTTCCATTGTGCCTCTACCACCGACGTGATTTGTGTTATATGATTCAGCGTGATCTTTAAGCCAATTTTCATATTCCTCTGAATCAGTTTTGCCTTTCCATAGAGCACATGCCTTACAGTATGCAGATTTCACCGATAAGTGTCATGACAACATCTAACGAACTAAAACAGAGACTGTTAATTCATCACTTCTCGGCGGTTAATTTTTCTTCTTTTTCACTAGCTTATTTGAATGACATTGTTTTTATTCTGTAGCATCTCGAATCTGTCCCACAATAGAATCGTAGAAAGTTTTAAAAACAGGACACGGTAAGCCCATGACAGCAAAACGTTTTTTTTTTTTTGTTCCAGCCAATTGCACTCCAAGTAGTCGCATCGCAAAAATAAATCGACGATTAACTTAATATGCATTCTGAATTAACGGGCATGAAGTGATATTGCAGTTTATCATAATTTAAAATCCGAGTCCTCTTCGAGTAGATTCGCAAAATTCTACATCATTCCCACACACTTTACATTTCACGTGCGCACTTATTGCTATAAAAACAATTTTTTTTTCCCCTAGTCTAGTGCCTTAAGGGCTTTTACATAAATTTAATATGCAAAGGAGGGAAAATTATACAGTCTTTTCACACTATTCGGTGGCCGTGGCTCAAGTGGTAGTGCATTGGCTTCCAAATCGGATTGTTCAGAGTTCAATACCAGCCCTACTCGAGCCCTACATTCTGTTTCAGGCAACTAAATTCACGTAAGATGAGTGGTTGCCTAAAAAATAACAACAAGTCCAATTACACTAATAATTTAGTTTTCCTATTAAATGTTGGACGCCATCCATGGAACGAAATAACCCCTGGGCACAAAAATATTTCTTTCTCCCTCTGTTCCATTTTCCTAAAAACCTAATGAATACATGCTCGGACATTTTAAATGTAGTAATACCCGCTTGAATATTCAGTTCTTTAAAAAAAAAAAAAAAAAAAATTATTACAATCAGCCTCCTCGGGACCACAGCCTCTCTCAAAGGCCATTTTTTTTTTAATTTAGCTCTGCTGTCCCATAAGGACATAAAACAGGAATGTTTCGTACAACCACCTTTTTGACCCAAAGGTAGTTTACCACTTTCAGATCCACGCATATAACCCAGTAATGTTCTATGTTCTTTATTTTCTCCAAAATTAAGGACATCGTAAGGTATTGTATTTTTCTTTAACTTTGATTGAATGTGCAATAGGCAAAAAAAACTTTAATTTTATCTGTGTTTATAGACTTCATTCTTCTAATCTGAATTTATTTTTGGATGAATTTTCTAATTTGTTAGTCAATGAACGATCTGGAAATATTGTTATCCTGGGTGATTTTAATCAGATATCTTATGTTCTAACTCCGTTTCTGATTTCTACCAAGCGCTCATGTGAACACGGTTTTTTATCTTTTATTGCTGAGCCTACTAGACCAATTGCAGGCACCTGCTTTGGATTGCTTTGGATTCCCTTTCTGGTATTAACTTGGATCTACATACTGTATGAAGCAAAAGTCTTGATACTCCAACAGATTTTCTCTTCATCGCAGTATATTATGTTATTAAACGCCTTCAAACAAGTTGTTTCTTTGCTAATATATGTTTATTTGTACATTTTGAAATCCAAAAATAAAAAACCAAACAATTCATTCAAAACAAAAATTAAAAATATTCCGTTGCATCCAAAAATAACACACCAAAACTGTTGATACCAATTGGACCGAATTTTCAACAACTCGGCGACACATTTCGGCCGAAACGGCCGCTATTTCGCGTTTAATGTTGGCTCTGAGCTCTTCCAGCGTCGTCGCCGTATTGGCATAAACCAATGACTTAACGTAGCCAAACAGAAAATAGTCAAGCGGCGTTAAATCGCATGACCGAAGCGGCCAATCGACTGGCCCATGTCTTGAGATAACACGCTCACCATACTTACTCTTCAATAAATCGATTGTAGCGTGTGCTATGTGGTTTGTGGCACTATCCTTTTGAAACCACATGTCGTCCAAGTCCATATCTTCCAATTCGGGCCAAAAATAATCGGTGATCATGGCGCGATAAGGCTGACCATTCACAATAACGTGACGATCGTTATCGTCGACGAAAAAACATGGCCCAATAACGCCGTCGGCATGCAAACCGCACCAAACAGTTATTTTTGTAGATGAGGTGGTGCTTCATGAAGTACATGTGGTTTTTCACCCGACCAATACCACCTATTTTACTTATTGATGAACCCATTGAGCCAAAAATGAGCTTCGTCACTGAAGATGATTTTGCGACTCCGAATATCTGTAGAAAATTTTTATAATTTGCAGAAGTTGTTCGTTAGTGTACTTTACCATGTTAAAAATGTTGAGTTTACTGAATGAATTGACAGTGACAGTTTGATGATTAGTGAAAGAGTGCGTTCAGAAATTAAATTCAAAGCTGTCAAGTGCCTATTGGAAACCCTAAATTATTCAATATTTTGAAATGAACTATTCCGCGACACGTAACTAACAAGAATGCGAAATAGATCTCTATTCCTGGATGAATAAGTTTTTCTCCGAAAATCCGATAAAAAGGGTACAAATGCACTATGCAAAGACAGATAATCGTACATACAAAATCGCAGCTGAAACAACAATACCATATGCTGGTTGGGTCATAAATGACCAAAATTGAGTAGGTAATTAGAAATCAAAGCAAACTGCAAATACCCTTCGATTCATACGTTGGGTCAAATTTGACCCGAGGGACGCAGACGTAAAAAAGTTTGTATTGTGTCTATAACTTAATTCGTGCGGTTTGCTAAGAGATGGCGTAACTTGTATTATTCCATTGGAACATGCATTGGATAGCTATTGTCATTGTACGTCATTTCAGTATGTCATTCATTTGAAGCGTAAACAACAATAATTTTTTTTCACTCAAATATATCGAACTTTGTGCCTGAAAATGTGTTTTTGCGGGGAGTTCGTCTTCATTACTTTAATATGAAAAAAACTTCTGCCGAAAGTCATCATATTTTGGTGGAAGTTTATGGTGAACATGCGCTAGCTGAGCGAACGTGCCAAAAGTGGTTTGCACGGTGATTTTGGCTTGGAAGACGATGATCGTCCTGGGCAGCCAAAAAAGTTTGAAGATGAAGAACTGGAAGCATTACTCTATGAAGATTATTGCCAAACACAAGAAGAGCTCGCTGAAGGCAGCTGGATATACTCAAAAGCAAGGAAATTGGGTTCCACATGAACTTAACTGAGAGACTTCGAAAGGCGGTTTTGCATGTCCGTAATGCTGCTGGAACGCCACAAAATGAAGTCGTTTTTGCATCGGATTGTTACTGATGATGAAAAATTGATCCATTGCGATAACCCCAAGTGCAAGAAATCATATGTGAAACCCGGCCAACCATCAAATCAACGGCAAAGCCAAATATCGATGGCGCGAAGGTTATGCTCTGTATTTGGTGGGATCAGATGGGTGTGCTGTATTATGAGCTACTAAAATCGGGTGAAACCATCAATAGACAACGCTACCGAACACAATTAATCCGTTTGAAGAGAGCAGTAGCCGAAAAACGCCCGGAATATGCGACCAGACACGAGGCAATAATTTTCCATCATGACAACGCTCGGCCCCACGTTGCTATTCCGGTTAAGAACTATTTGGAAAGCAGCGGATGGGAAGTCTTACCCCACCCGCTTTATAGCCCATACCTTGCCCCTTCTGACTACCATTTGTTCCGGTCGATGCAGAACGCCCTCACTGAAATGCGGTTCACATCAGAGCAGAATATCAAAAATTGGCTTGATTCATTCTTGGCTGTCAAGCCGGCGCAGTTCTTCTGGGATGGGATCCACAAATTGCCAGAAAGATGTTAGAAGGTCATAGCTTCAGAGGGGCAATACTTTGAATAATACTATTGTACATGTTTTTCTTAAATAAACGTTCACATTTTGAAAAAAAAACCGCACGAATTAAATTACACACCCACTAATATTTTTTTTATAAAATCATACGTAATTGTATTCATCTCAACACTCTAGATAAAGTCAAGAAATATCAAATCTTTCAAAAATTTTGTCTTAAAGAAAACTCAATTTCTTTCTTAAAATGCGTCAAGCGCAAGGTTAAGCGCCAAACACACCTAATATAACGTTTAAGGCCTGCACAACTTAAAATATATTTCTATCTCTTTGATTAATAAATATAGAGTTGTAAGAGAAAAGTCCAACTGAGAAGTGAAATTCGCATCAGTGGTCATTTCGAGATCAACAACAATTCCTTTTTTTTTCTTTTCTTACTGAGAGAGAACGGTGTGATAAGTCCAGAAGTCAAGTCGGTCAAGCTAATCTTTTTTGTCAATTTACCTACGCGTCCTTTTCTTTCATTTTTATTTTATTTTATTTTTTTTCTGTCATATTAAATTCACTATTTAGATATGTTGTGAACTGTTAAATTCAAGTTGAGTAAATATTTAAATTTTTTAAAATCCAATGAATGTGTTTTTAAGTTAACAACCACATGGTGTCAGAAGTGAGATGAGAAGTCAGTAATAAAACAAAAGTTATTTAAAAATATTGCTATCGTGAGATTTCATTAATTGTTTTGACAAAAGTACAGTGTGAAGGAGCATGTAAAAATATCACAAAACGCAAAGAGAAGTGAATGAAAAGCGCCCAGAAGCTAATATTTAAAAAGATTTAAAAGTCAAAAAAAAAAGAAAAAGAAAAGTGATTTGTGCAAGTTTATTAAGTGCAATATTAAAAGAAAAGAAAGATGAGTTAAATATCAACCGTTACCGCGATCAAAATCCGTTGTACATAAAACCGCAAGCAAATATATGGTATATCGTTCATTAAATGCACATTGCTGAAATTGGTGAGCCCGTTTCATATTTTCATTTTACTCTTCCTTTCTTTGTATGCTTTGTACAATATTGTGCATGAGAATACAAGCATGTGTCCCTAAAAGATCCGCTAGATAATTGTTTTCCGTCAGATATAGTTTAAATGAATATTATTGATAACATTGAATCTCTGACTACAAAAGAGCTTCAAATAACTTTGAAAGAGCGTGGTTTATCACACCGATACAACTTGAAAGTAGATCTCGTAGATAGGCTCCGTACAGTGTTGGAAAAGAAAAAAAAGTACATCTCAAGAAAGAATAAGTAGTTTAGAATCATCATGTCTACCAAGGGTGAAGGTGAAGAGAAGGGCGAAATTGTCCAAAACAACTACCAATTTAAGGACGTCGAGGAATCTCTAGAGAGATTTGATGGCGAATCCAAAGAGGTCGAGTCATGGTTAACCGATTTTGAGGCTGTTGCAGAGGTTTGTTGGTGGTTGACACTGTACAAAAATATCTGTATTAACGACTGTTGTTGAGCGGGGCAAGAGTCGGAGTCTGGTATTTGTAGTTGTTCATAAGATTTTAGCACAATCTAAAAGAAATTCATGAGAATCGTTCTTAAAATACTTTTATAGGCTAACAAAAATTGCCGCCAGGGGAAAGGTTGAATATTAACATTTGGGGAGTTACATCATAAGCAGTATCCCAGACAGTGCCATCAATAAAAGCATTCTTTATCAATCGCAAACCCTGGATAAACTTAAGACAAACTTAAAGGCGTACGAAAAAATTAAATAAGAGCACGATAAGAAGAAGAAGAAGAGTGAAAGGTCACAGCAAAGTTCAAGTGGATGGAAAAGACAGGATACTGTCCCTCTTTAATCAAAAAGATGCAAAAATTGTGAAGCCATGTCCCATACCCATGCCAACTGTCCCGATAAGTCAAGGGGTATGAGGTGTTTTCGCTGCAATGAATTTGGGCACATCGCTTCTAGATGTTAAGGAGAAACAAACGCTAACGTTCTTCGGGTGAATGTTCCCGACTTCCCAGTCGAAGTTTTAGTTAGTACAGAAGGTTATAGTGGGCTTATAGATCACCATAATTAAGAAAGCATTGAAGGATAAGCTAGGCTTACCACGTTTCGAAAGGTCAGGTATTCCAGTTATAGGATTTGCGCAAAACTTAATAAGCTTATAAGCAGGTGACAAGAAGTAGAAGAAGTGCAACGTCAAAATACGGGTAAGTGATCTAACATTTTAAGATTGCGGTGCGGAGTATGGCTAGCAGATATATTGTAAGTAAGGCACTAACTTCCCCTTTGGTGAAAGGTTCAGGCCTATCTAATACCTCTGCCATTCTGTGGATCACGGTACCCAGTTGCAATGCTACACATCCTGCAGATATACTATTATTATTGTCATCCCACAGTACATCACAAATCGGAGCAAATTACAATTTATAGTAATTTTATTTATTAATATAAGTTCAATCGACTTGGCTCTCTCCGCAGTTTTGGGTATAAACCTACTGAGACCGCGATTCCAGAGGCCGCTAACCTCCCGTGGTACCAGAATATAGCTTCCGGTTGGACTTTGCAACATTGCCGTCACTTGGGGTTCCTTACATCCTAGGACTAGCGGCCTTTAGTCCAATATTGTGCTAATCTATGATTGCCGTATGCTCTCTACCTACACCGTCTACGACGGAAGATTGTATTTGCAAATTGTTTCAAATTTTGCACTGTCAGCGAGAGCACCGTTGACATCGCATGCCACACAATCATAACTCATAGCTTGCATTTGTGTTGGTTGAATACACACATAGAACATGCATCCAATCCTTAATGGGAGCTTCGCATGAGCAACCTTCTACCTGGATGTAAGAAATCATGACCTGTTAGCAGAAAGCTTTGAATGAGGTTGAAAATCAGCTCTCGTAGTCCGCTCATGGTTAACACATCCTGAAGGAAGTTATAAGTAACACTGCCTTAATGTTTGGAAATCAGGAACTTACATTCCCTACGAGACAAATCGTCCACCTTCGTTGAGGAAACTCAAACAGCATTTGTCAGCGGGAGCCCTTTTCTAATCTTATGAGCTATACCTCTACATATCACTTCCAAATCAAAGGCAAGTGTGGGTGATATTCGGAAATCTTGAGTTCTAATCACTCGCAATTTTATTAAGTAAATTGAAGAGAGGCGGTTGAAAGCCTAACCACTGAGCTTTCTGGTTCCACTGAATAAAGGCAGAGGTGACACTATAAATTGTAACAACTAGTGATAGGTGTATAAAAAAAAAACAACTAAGTTCTAGACAATCGACAATGGAATATATCTAAGCTTCATGGACGCCAACGCGGCTCTGTTGGAAGCAAGTTCATATATAATGCAATACAAAGAAAGTGTACCTAAAACATATTTAAGAATCATTTACGATATGTGCGATCATGTTAAGAAGAGAGTTTATTGTACAGCGAGAATAATCGGTGCATTCGAATTTAAGTTGGTGAACATCAGAGCAATATTAAAGTCACTAGCTTTTCAATGTCTTGTCATTGTCATTTCTATTAAAGCAGCAGACCAACGAATCCGAAATAACTTCTCTTCTTTTTGGCGATGACAGCGCTATTAAAAGCCAATGACGTGGCAGACCTTAGACCAAATCTGAATAATTGGTGAAAGGCGCTAGAAGATTACGGATCAGTCATACTAAAATCGAATATCTGCATTGCGGATTTTCAGATGCACCAAACTCAATCCCTAAAATCTATTTATTTTAGAAGGGGTCATAGTACCAAAATGTGAAAAATTAAAATATGTAACATAGGCCCATGGAAATTGATGATGATGATAGCGCAGGTAGAGTCAGTGGAATGTAGCTTTAGTGGCGCAAAAACTTATTGGTTGTCTATGCTCAGAGAAGGCCGTCGAAAAATCAAGCCCTAAAAGCAAAAGAGGCTCAGACTTTTGCCCAGGTTCAAAGAAGAGGCCGGAGGAAAAATAACTGGGTCACCCAAATTCGAAAACATCAGCTAACTCTTGCCCTTTCCAAGGTGGTAATTCGAAGTAGAATGGCTCGCAGAGAGGTCTGCAGTTTTAGATAACCGCAAAAGCGGCGCAGTAGCAGTCCAGATACGTGGGTAAAATATATAATATTTTTGTAAGGAAAAACGACCTCTCGCTGAACACAACCTTTATATTGAAATTACACCTTAAGCATCGTAGGACTGCTCATTTTTCTATTGCGGGTTCTTAGTTTTGCTTTCTTTAAAAATATCTGTGTACCAAGAGGCCGTGGTTTCCAAAAAAGGATTCAACAATAAAAATTAAAAGATTACAAATATTAGATATAACTTACACATCATCATCATCATCATCGTCATCCTTAAATGAAAGAACCAACAGAAGTTGTCGTTGCATCCGCTCACTTGTCCTTTTTTTTTTTTTCAAAAAGTCACCAACTACTACCTACCCAAATATCAAAACGCTTTAACGACCGTAAATTGAATATCAAATTTGCAGCCTTTTAAACTTTCAACCAACAATGTGTCATTCCCTTTGGATCGAAGTTGTTCATCCAAAACAAATATGAACCCGACTGTTCGGCCTGCAACAGCAATATATCGTACAATAGTTTGGGAAAACCCCTTATCACTGAATCCCATCAACTACATTCGGTACCTGAACCCAAATGAAAAGATGAAAACTTATTGCCCTACGGATACCAACATCTCTAGTTAAAAAAAAAAAAAAGAAAATCAACTCCGAATAAATTGAATAAACTGAAATTAATTTACTGTCATCCCTTGGGTGAATGCCATTTCATTCTAATAAAAGGTGTCCTTTTCTGCCACTCTGGCTAGGCTATGCATGGTAACATGCCCGCTTGGCCATGTCTGGAAAGGCGTGCGGTGGCCAAATGTCTTAGTCAAATATCCTGAAATGGAAAATCGCCTGCCCGGTTCGCTTGGGCATGAGTTGTGCTTGGGAAAATTGAATGTAAATCGATTTACATTTCAATGGGAATACTCGTCCTAGAGACTCGTGACCAATTTTTAAACCTTCACTTGTCTTGCTTGAAAGTGTCACGGGTTTATACTCTTCAAAAGTTTTTTTTTTTTTTTTTTTTTGGAAAAATTCTTCTTTTTGAGATCATCATGACAAAGATTAGTTTTCAATTAATTTTGACATTGGAGTCGGATAGTAGCACCCTTGATGATGCCTTGTTCTGATTTGTTAGATTCCGTTCGATAGCACGCTTTCGATTTGGAAATGGAATATTCAAATTTCGTCAACCTTTGGGAAATGGAATCAAGTTTTTGATTAACACGATTTATGCGAAATTTTTGGACGAATGGGATGTTGGGTGATATTGGATCGTTAAAAGGGTCTACGAAAGCAAAGTGATATAAAATGTGTGGCATTTGAACCCATCTCGGCTTCAAGAATTTTTGAGTATTAGGATATTTTGAATTTTTTTTTGAGTGAACTCTGTGACGTGATGTGTCATATTAATATCGGGATATGAAATGGATGCGGAAACAACATCGAAAAGATTTTCTTCGGGCTTTCTCCGTTTTGTATATATCAGCTATAGACAACCATTTGTATATATAAGCTACGGCAGGTTATGTCACTCACTGGGATCAATCTAAAACATATTAAAAAAATATTCCTGCTTTGCTTATGAAATCATTACAGTTTTGCCTTTCATCAGGAACAAGTGACTTTAGGTTTCTCTTCATATAGGGTGGGCCATAAATTTTTGCAAATAGCAACACTTGATTTCCTAAAAGCTGTTAGAGGGACGTGCGCGCGGCTGGCGAGGAATTATGCGTCGCTTCATACAATTTTAGTTACAATAGTATAATTTTTTTACAAAAACAACGATTCCTACGTTACTTTATGACGCCAAGTGTTAATTTAATCAAATCTTGGGCCAAGAAGTTCGAGCAAATGAGATCGACAACGAATATTAAACAAATAATGCGGCCACGTTGAAGAAGAAGCGATAAGAACATTCGGGGGATTAAAATTTCCGTAAGGAACGATCCAAAATCATGTACGCGTAAGAACTAGTCTGCCGCAAATTTTGCATCTGGACTCCACCCATATAAGCAAGAGATTAAATCAAACGATTGCATTCAACGTAAGTTATTGACTGACACTTTGCTGGACCGAGTCTCTAGCTTTGAGAATGTATTGTTAACGGACAAGCACAATTGTCGATATTGGAGCAGAGTAAACCCTCGGTAAACACCAAAAGCCACTTTATTCACTTAAAACGACAGTATGGGCTCCCATATCATGAAAGGGCATAATCGGTTCGTATTTCTTTTGAAAATAATAAAGGAAATAACGTAACTGTGAACTCAGTGGAATACGTGAAGATGTTGCGAGAGTTTTTAACACCAAAGTTACATGAATTTGAAGGATACAACAGCAGGACTTGAACGCAAGATGGAGCAACATGCCATACATCAAATTTCAATTTAGAGGTGGTCAAATAATTTATTTTTTTTTTTTTTTTAATGGGAAGGTGAGAAATCTTCATAGACACTATAGGCCCGGAGCCTATAGTAGTGTGAGATTCTTACTCACTAAAAAACACCTCCCTTATGCAAACCACGACTGAGTTCACACTCGACAAGCAGCTCTTCTATCGTATTTTATTTTGTTTTTATAGGATATCCTGCAGGCGATTTTCCATTACAAATTCCTGTGTACTTTAGAAAAATTACGAGCTGCTAATCACTGCGCTAGATTGAGAGGCTTAGTCCTTTTCAGATGACGAAATAAATTTGTCTCTACGAGGATCTGTTGAACAGAAATATTCGTATGACCTTGTAACCGATTATTGTGTTTTCGCGCAAACAAGTCTCTGTGGATATCATCGTTTCTAACGTACAACGACGCATTAACAAAACCTCGAAGAACTTTGTTTTGGAATGTCCCAAAGTTGTACACCATATGTCCAGATCGGTTTTAGCACTTTCTTGTCTAACAGCAGTTTGTTCTCCAAGCTAAGCTTGGAATACTTTCCAATAAGCCAGTAAATATCTTTATATTTGATTTCAAGCTCTTCACGTTTTTTCCTGCCGTGTGCTCTCCATTTAAGTGTAGCGTCGAGTGTCATACCGAGATATTTGGCCTAGTTCGCGTAAGGAATTCGTACTGCTTTGATAAACATACGTGGATTCTCAATTTTCTTGAGAGTGAAGTTCACGCGGACAGACTTGTTTTCATTAAGCGCGATTCGCCAAGTCTTTGCCTAATTGTTAATCCGTGTAAGGGCACGTTGCAACTTGGCAGTTGCTTCTTCAACTGTTTTAGCCGTTGCCAAAATGGCAGTGTCATAAGCAAATGTGGCTAGGACAGTGTTGTCTGTTTGCGGTATAGAGGGCCAAGTACACTTCCTTGCGGCACCCCCGCCTTTATTGTTTTAAAAGTGGAATATTCGTTTCCGTGTCTCACACGGAAGAGTCGGTCTTCCAGGTATGAACCTAAAATAGAAGACAATTGCTGGGGTAGGGCTTGTCGGAGTTTATATTTTAGGCCTTCGTGCCATACCTTATCAAAGGCTTGCGAAACGTCAAGGAATGCGCTTGAACAGACTAACTTACACTCGATTGCTCGTTCAATTACATCGGTTATTCGATGCACTTGGAATTTGTGTCGGTAATTGGTTTAAGACGATTAAGAAGGAATCGCTCGAAGACCTTTGATGTAATCGGGAGAAGCGGTATTAGTCTATATGACTTGACTTCAGTCAGCGGTTTACCGGGTTTCGGAACCATAATAACTTCGGCTACTTTCCACTGGTGCGGTACATGCTATAATCTAATGCTGGCATTTATAAGATAGAGCAGCTTTAGCAAACCTTTTTTCGGCAACGCTTTAAGTATCTCTCCCGTTATTAAGTCATATCCCGGGGCTTTATTGGGCTTAAGCGTGTCTATAACTTGTCTTCTTATTGGCGCCACGTGTATTTGGGGCTTTCCAACAATTTTAACGGCTCTCCATATGAAGTAGTTGGTATCCTTTGTCGCTGTGAGTCTTTCAAGGTAGTTATTAATACCTTGATTATTGAAGTCCTTTCATGCCACTTTTTTCTGATTTCCGGTTATGCCAACTTCGGGAACTTTGTTCGATTCACGGGGGGTGTTCTTCCAGGCCGCTTGCTGTATGGCTTCAAAAAACGTTCAACTTCTTTTTCAAGTTGATACGGCGTTCTAAGTGCTACTTTCAACTCAGTATTGTCTACAACGTCTATTCGGAAATCTTCCCAGTGAGTTTTGCTGTTAGTTAATCTGGATGGTCTTTGTTTCTTAACCAAGGATTCGCACAGTGAGAGGATAACTCAAGAATGATTGGAGGAGAGATCGAAACCCTCTTCAACTTTGACGTAACTAGCGTTTACTCCTTTTCCGATAAGGAAGTCTATTAGCTCGGGTGTTGTGGTGACAGCCGAGGGCCAGTATATCGGCTTGCCTGTTGAGTAAAAATAGCAACCACATTCCATACCAGCCCTGTAAAGAGTTTTGCCTTTTTGAGAGATACATCTTGAGCTCCAAAAGGTATGCCTCGCGTTAAAGTCGCCACCAATAATGAAGATTGGTCCAAGAGAGTTGAATTGGTCTATAAATTCGTGTTTTTCTATTTTGCAGCGCGATTGGCTATAGATTGAGGATATATTAAAAGAGTAATTTTTATTTTTAGCGCGCACCACGGTCATTTGAAATTTGTCAAGTTCAATTATTGCTTCCAAAGTATGTTCAATGCAGTCTTTTATGAATAGGGGTGACCCGCCTCTTGCGTTTCCCGATGGATGATGAGCGTGGTAGTCACGGTAACCTTTTAGTTCCACGCGCGATTCTGTCGCCAGGTGAGTTTCAGAAATTAAACATATGTCAATTACTTTTTCTTGCATGAAAATATTTAGTTCATCAAGCCTTTCCTGTATCCCGTTGGCATTCCACGAAAGTATATTGAGCTTCTTTGCCATAATTAGTTGCAGAAATTGGTTTCGAACTTAAGAAGCCGTTCGA
Source organism: Volucella inanis (assembly GCA_907269105.1). NCBI lineage: Eukaryota > Metazoa > Arthropoda > Insecta > Diptera > Syrphidae > Volucella > Volucella inanis. Next base: position 202,505,929 of record OU026153.1, on the reverse strand, counting down.
CTATTATCTTTTTTATTTTAGTCTGTTCTTCTAGTCTCTCGAGAATTACTGAGAACATATTTGAGGCAGGATCCGGTCATGTACAGTTAGTCATATTTACTCGCGCCGCTATTTGCGCGTAAGTTTTTCCACTTCCACTTGCGCATTGTTATTTTTGAAGTTGTTGTTATTGGTGATTTTAGCGTTTGTCACCATTACCTTCTTTAAAGGCTTTGGAGTAGGACCGCTGTTGTTATTTCTCATTCTAGCTGTCCCTGCGTTTTTCAAAGGCTTCGTTTTTGATTGATCTGGTAGCTTTTGCAACTCCTTCGCGACTTCGCACCCTCGATAATTAGCTGGATGTTTTCCCTTCCAGTTAATGCATATCGCTATGGACTCTTTCGCGGCATTGCACTCTCGAGTCAGATGTTTGCCAGCGCATTTTACACAGCGAGGTTCCTTCTGGCAGTAGGCCTGAGTATGGCTGAATCCCTGGCAACGTGTTCATTGGGGAATCAATTTTGACAACAAGTCCCAGAATTGAATTTATGGCATAAATTCTTTCTAGGCTTTCGGTTTTGTCGAAAGTTAGCCTTGGGGTCGTCCTTCCGCTTTCAACATTGTGCTGCTTTTGCGCAAGTATATTAACTGCGTCGATTATCTTAAAATCTCTATTTTTAATGTCATTTACGATGTTTTCTTTAAGGTAAGAGGGAAGCAATCCTCTAGCTACAACGCGTATGGGTCTTTCCGTTTTATTTTCGTAGGTATGCCATTGAATCTTCTCGGCATTTAATTTTTGCGAAAGCGAACGGTAGTTGTCTGGATTAAGGACATTAATAGTCCATGTATCATTATTGCGAGATCTTACTTTATAATCGGTTGAGCACAGTGATTTCAGGATTATGTGCAACTTGTCCGAGATTCCAAAAACGTTTATTGGCGGCGGCGGTCTTTGTTTGGGTTGCTCTGTTGCCTTATCGACCTTAGCAGTGTTAAAGCTGGCTTGCTTCTTTGTTTGTTCAATATCAGGCGGGGAAGAAGCTTTGCACTTCTTCGTCCGTGTGAAAACTCGAGTTTTCGGGGCGGTCAAGTAGCAAAACAGACTCAGACTCAGATTAAGATTGCGGCTTAATGGCATCTAGTTGCTTTTTTAGTTCGGCACAGAGCAATTCCATATTGTGGAGTTTGGCGCGGAGAGCTTATTCGGTGTTATGTTATTGCCCTGAGCTTGGTCTTTGCTTTCGAATGATTTTCCTAGCGATCCGCGTGCTGGAGATCTCACGACTCTTGAGCATTTTTTAAAGGGGTCCTGGTTTTTATTTATATTATTTTGAAGATTATTTGAACTCATTTTAGTTCCCACGAGTAGCGGAGAAAGGGTAGTCCGTCTGTCCAGAGATCCGCATTAGACAGATAAGGCTGGCTGATCCGGAGGTCGCCAAGTATCCGGATGCTCCGTTAGAGATTGAGCTATTTTTATACTGGGCCCCCAACCTGGTCGATTCTGGCACGGGTCGCTTAACACGTTAATCCGACCCAGTGGATTTTAGTCGGCTCTTACGACAGACCCTAAGGGGTCAAATAAATGTTTTCTAAGAAAATCGCAGAGTTAATATCGCATGGCCTCAAGAAAGCCCGGACCCTAAACTTTGCGATTTTTTCTTGTAGGGATACCCAAAAAGTCGAGTGTACCTTAATAAACCGACGACCATATCCCAATTAAAAGAAAACATCCAGGAGGAGAGAGTCGCCATACCTCGCAGCATGAGTCAACGAGTTTTCCAATCACACATCTCGACGATGTCATTTTTAAAAATTAAATTTCAATAAATGTCTATTACGTTAAATAAATGATCAACAAAATAACATTTGTAGTTTTATTTCTATTCATGTTTCAAATGGCCCACCTATAGTCGCTTAATACGCCATTTCGGCTACAAACAGCTTAGTCTGCTTTGTTCGAATATAAGGCGCAGTTTTTACGGACTTGCCCAGCTCCTATTCAAGGCACGAACAGTTGGTTTTTCTTCGAAGTCTGCTCTTTAGCTGGATTAGAATTTTGGTAACGATTGGGATTTTGTTGAAATTGCTAGCTAGTTACCGCTAAATCATACCATTTGATCGCGTTAACTTGTAGTAGTATTGTTTAGTATTGATTGTAATTGATCATTTATGTAGTATTGTGTGGTATAACGAGTGTTGGCAAGTTGGTTGTAATCCTTGTTCAAGCATTGCTCATATATAGAGTATATATGATTATATTATCGATTAAAAGAACAATTCATGGCATTTACCTTTTAGAAATGATATTTTGTAAATGTTGGCCACGACTACGTCTACAACTACAAACTACGACTACAAATCTTGATTGAAGCGCGCTTTGTGAGACGGTGTCGAGTCTTGTTGAAATGTGCACGGTCTTCGACCGAAATGGTTGTTTGTCCAAGGCTTCAATACTACCTCTAAGACAGTTTTACGGTGTACGATCGCATTAATTTTGACGCCACGGTCCAAAAATACGAGTTATAGCGGCCCAAACCATCACCATCGGTGCTGTCTGCTTTCTGGTGGCCGCCCGAAGGTGTACATTTTCGAAGGACCTCTCTGGCAAGTAAACTCGGTCATTTTGTTTGTTGACATATTGCTCGATAACAAATGGCGACTCATCGAGAAAAACCAAATTCGGTAACTCACCACTTTCGTGCAAGCGTAGCAACTCATTCGCTCTTTCGGCTCTAACTTTTTTCTGTTGCGGTGTAAGATCGTGTGCTTTTTGGAACTGCAATGGCTTGAGCCCAAGCTCATTTCTCAGTATGTGTTGCATCCGTTCCAACGATATGTTGAGCTCACGAGCCATATTCCTTCCACTTCGACACGAATTTCGCCCAAACTTTTCGAACCATTTCTGCCGATGTTTGCAATTTTTTTATGACCACCTCCATGGCGTTTTGCAACGCTGCCAGTATCACGGTAACGAGCTATGGTTCGAGACACAAATGATTTATTCACGTTGAGGTGCTGGAGGGCTCTAACGATAGCTACTTGTGGTCTTCCAGCCAAATATAAAGCAATCACACTATCACGTTTGAATTCCATCGCGGATAAAAATTTTTCAACACAACTGAGACGCAAATCGTTTGAAAGGCTTGTAAATAGTAAAATTATCTGTCATGTGTCAGAATTCGAGCTCACTGTCATGAAAGGTTCGGAAATTATAGCAGTCTGAATTTGGTTGCAGTTCGAGTCAGTCAGGGTGCACATATCCCCAGAAAAAAATAGTCTAAAGGTGTGATATCGCACGATCTAGGCGGCCGAAGCAAAACGTAAAATAAGTGCTCACTAAAATGATTTCTCAACATGTCTTGGATTTCAGGAAGCACATATGTTAGTCCGTTAACATGACGCGATAACGGTTAGCATTGACTGTAATATTTATCTCATTTTTGAAGAAATATGGACCAATGATTCCACCAGCCCATAAACCACACCATACCGTTGTTTTTAATGGATGTAATGGTAGCTCTTGGTACTCTTCGGGTTACTCATTAGACTAAATACGGAAATTTTGTTTATTAAAGTATCCATTGAGCCAGAAATGAGCTTCATAACTGAACAAAATTTCACGATAAAACGCCGGATTTTCAGTGAAGTAAAGTTGCCTGGCTTCAATTTTTGCACAAGTTGAATTTTGTAAGCTTTTAGGCCGAGATCCTCACGTAAAATACGCCTCACTGTCGAATACGCCAAATCAGGCTGCTGAGAACGACAACAGCTGCTGTAGTCTCTTCACTACGTGCTGGATATGATCTAACCGGTCGAGTATCATACTAAAGAACGCATGAAAAAGGATCCGTATGTAGTGTTTTATCACCTCGGCTATATTCAATAACGATGAATAGAAACAGAAACTAATTCATTAGAAACTAATTCAGCAGGAAATGTCGTAAAGGAAGACAAAACCGAAGACGTTTACTAATGTAAACTGGAACTCAAATTTGCGAATGGTATTGGCAATAGTGATTTCACTGCACACTGTAAGTTCCTCGAATCGCACGAAAAACATTTCTTACAGAACGCTGATTTTCGTAATACAGCTGAACAATTTGGAGATGCTGTTGTGATGTGAGTCTTTTCATGATGACTTGCCGAACGATACTAAGCAAAAATGATAAAGCAGTTTGACAGGAGTCACGCGTGATCTGACAAAAAGAGCTTATTGAAACGATGAATCACTCTATAAAACTGTTGTAACCGAAAAATACCGAATATTGAGGATATCTTCAAAAAACCACGTATGTCTGTGTCTATATTCAAGCCAATTTTTTTAGACTTCTAGTCTATAACATGAATCATCCCGCCTCCATCTAGTGACACGTAGAAATTAATGCGCAGCCTACATATTATTCCAAGTCCTGTGTACAGTCCGGTTCGACCTACGAAAAATCCCAACACAACGAAGACTAATTATACAATTGAATTTCCAATATTATCTACACCAAGTACTACTACCTCTTCATTACCTATATTCCACACAAATCCAGATAATCTCGTCAAAGATCCTCTGAGTTATCCAAAAAATCCCTTCAACTCAATTACGAGCTCCACTTTCACCAGTAATGGTTTCATCTTCTCTGTAGACAGTCCAGTTAAGAATTACAATCCAAGTCGTAGTTCTCCTGGCTCATTTAAGAGCCCCAACCATAAGTGATGGATCAACCGTGTGCAAGGTGCAAAATCCACTACAATCAATCACCAGCGATGGCAAGTGTCAAAGGAAAAAGAAAAGGAGAAACAAAAAAAAGAGGAAGCAAAGGAACCTCTCAGTGATGAATACAACACCTTTTTAGATGCATGTTGAGGAGCTGATCCTTCCAAAGATATGACTAAACTAATTGACACAAAGCTAATTCTATAATACTACTCTGTGCTTTCAGACTTTGTTAAATCTCGTGGTTTCCAAAAAGCAGTAGCAAATACTAAAGAACGCATCAAAAAGGATCCGTATTTAGTGTATTATCACCTCGGTTATATTCAATAACCATGAAGCATCTATGGTATCAGAAATTACTTCAGCAGGACGTAGATGAAGACAAAACCGAAGACAATCGGGTATGTCTGTCCTACTACAAGCAACTGAAGAAGGCACTATACATATTGACGAGGAATATCCATAGACTCGAGAATGAGGATGTCGATTTGGATGATGAAAATTCGACATACCTCATCGTGCAGCGATACAAAAGGAGTGCAAGTGAGAAATGCGAAAAAAATCTTTTATCTTACGGGCAAAAATAAGAACGCCTTGATTCAAGTGAAGAAGCACTACTCCCTCGTTCCATATTACCAGAATATTACTTCCAACCCCATCCCAAATACTCTCATCACCTATTGAAACGCAATCATTAATGACGAGTACATTGAAAATGTTCTCCGTTTCCAGTGTAAACAATAGCATCTCCCATGCAGAAGGAGTTGTGGGTCAGCTAACCGTGCCGTCTAAACCACATATTCGTATACAACCGAAGTGTGTTCAAAAAGTATACTGACTTTCGCGGGCAATGTACATTCGATTTTTCTTTTTTTCTGTGTTGTTACCAAGTCCCGAACATATGTTCACAGTTTCAAGTATATAACATACTTAGTTTGTTTTTGACAGATAGAAAGGTAAGACGTGTTTTGGTCTGCTCGTCGATTTTCAATTATTATGAAAGGACGGAGATGTGCAACGGTTGAGGAAATATAAACGGACGACTTGGACGATTTATTGAAGAGTATGTATGGTGAGCGTGTTATCTCAAGACATGGGCCAGTCGATTGACTATTTTCTGTAGGGCTGCGTTAAGTCATTGGTTTACGCCAATATGCCGACTACGTTGAAAGAGCTCAGAGCCAACATTGAACACGAAATAGTGGCCGTTTCGGCCGAAATGTGTGGCCGAGTCGTTGAAAATTGGGTCCAACGAATCGATCGCTGCAAACGTGCCCGCGGTGGCCATATGAGCGAAGTCGAGTTCCATTCATAAATGTTTTGACTGTACTTCAAGCTAATAATAAAGTTTTTGAAATATCTGAAATGGTTTGCCTTTTATTTAAAAAAAAAAGTTGTCAAGTCGTTATTATAAAACCCTATACAAGGGGAAATCAGCGCCAAGCGAAGCAGCATCAAGGTTCACCGTGTCCTAGAATTTCGGAAAAGGAAGTTTACGGAGAGACTGATAGAGTATCTGTACTCTGGCTGGCCAACGAAGGGAAGGTTGACGAGTCGTCGCTGGTAGAGTACATTCGAAATGGAATCCGAGACTCGATACAAAACAAAACAATACTGTACGAAGCCACAACAATAGAGGAGCTAAAACGGAAACTAAAGTTTTATCGTCAAATGAAACGATTCATGCCAGCACAGCACACGACCAGTAAAGGTCCAAGCGGCGCTCATATGCAACTGAAGCCGGTACGGAAAAATGTAATAATAAGCCAAGCAGGAACGATTAGAAGGTGTCACAATTACGGAAGTGTTTCAAATGCAACCAGTTTGGCTACATTTGGACGAACTTCCGCCAAAAGAGGAGCGAACGTCAAGGGGTATTACTCACGTAAAACGCATCGAATTGGATGAGCTACATGTTCCAATAAAGGTCAAAGGTAAGCCATTTTACGCTTTCATTAAAAATGGCAGTGACGTTTCCATCATCAACAAGTCACTCACAAAGAAGGTGGGAGAGGTTAGACTAGAGTTACCAGGAATAATGCTTAAGGGGTTTGGGGATCAAATACGAGTAAATTTGGGCTCTTGTGTTTTAGAAGTTGAAGTTGGGGCAGAGAAACATTGGATCCGGTTTCAAGTGGTACCTGATCATTGGCTGGTAGACGAAGTACTTTTAGGGAGAGATTTTTTGAAAAACATTGAGCTGACCATCAGTCATGGGAAAAAGAGAATCGGTAAGAGCGGGGTTACGTCATGTGGAGAAGTCACTGAGTACGAGTTACCAGAAAATGATGTCTGTCAAATCAAGTGGGTTCAAGAGAAGAACAGTTGGAGTTGAAGGTGGGCAACGAGGAATACAGAGAGGCAGTCAGTGAAATAGTGGCTGAATATAAAACAGAGAGTCCGGTTAAGTCATGTGTGGAAATGAGTATTGTACTAACCGACGAAATTCCAGTTTATCGCAAGGCAAGAAGGCTCGCGCGACCAGAAAGGGACGCCGTGAACAAACAAGTGAACGAATGGTTAGCCGAAGGAGTGATAGTGCCGAGCAGGTCAGAATAAGCCCGTCCGATAGTCATGGTGAAAAAGAAGGACGGGACGTACAGGTTATGCATCGATTACCGGGAGTTGAACAGAAAAATGATCAAAGAAAGATTTCCAATGGCAGTGATGGAAGAAGTTTTCGAGCCGTTAAACTATGCAAAGGTATTTATGTTATAATCTTAGACTATAGAGGTCGATTTATTCATGTAGATGTAGCTGAGAACAGCAGGAGGTATACGGTATTCGTAACACCTGACAGACAGTATGAATTCTTGAAGGTGCCGTTCAGCTTGTGCAATTCTCCGGCTGCATTCCAAAGATTCATCATCAAAATCTTCCGAGAGTTCATACTGCAGAAATATCTATTGATATACGTGGACGACATCATTATTTTCGCCAAGAGTGAAGACGAAGCACTTCAGAAACTTAAAGTTGTTCTTAGCGTCGCCGAAAAGTATGGACTGAAGATCTGCCTCACATTGTAGGCAATGGAAACATAAGGCCGTCGAAGGAGAAAGTAAAGGCGGTGCAGAAATTTCCAGTACCAAAAAACATGAAACACGTACCAAGTTTTCTGGGTCTGACGGGGTTCTTCAGAAAATTCATAAGCGGCTTTTCTAAGGTAGCGAAGCCGCTGACAGATTTATTAAGAAAGGAAATTCGGGGAAGAAGAAATGGCGGCATTCAATGAACTAAAATTTTATCTTTCCAGTAAGCCCATACTAAAACTCTTTGACCCAGATCTACCCACAGAGCTCCATACTGACGCTAGTCTGGTAAGGTACGGAGGGGTGCTGCTATAAAAACACGAAGATCGGAAATTTCATCCAGCTTTCTTCTTGAGCTTCAAGACCAGCCAATCAGAGAGGAAATTCACCAGCTACGAATTGGAAGTTTTGGCGATTGTAAAATGCCTGGCGAAGTTGAGAGTTTACCTGTTAGGAAAGGAGTTTATAATTGTGACAGACTGTAAGGCATTCGAGGCAGCGATGAACAAAAAGGACCTGTGCCCGCGAGTAGCCAGATGTGCTATAATGCTACAAGAATACCCAATGAGGGTTATACATCGAGCAGGAAATGCGATGAGACATGTGGACGCGTTGAGCAGATATCCGATAATGAGGATCGAGAATGGGCTTATCTACAGGATAAAGACAAATCAGGCCAAAGATGAGTATTGTCAACTTATTCCTGATCTAATTGCAGCCACATGTGCATACAAAGACTATGAGACGAGGGCCGGGTTACTATACAAATTCGAGGAGGGCACATACTTGATGGTGGTACCAAAACCTATGCAGACGGAGATCGTCCGGAGGGTTTATGAGCAAAGACATGTGAACACTAGAAAGGTGTAAGCTGTAGTAAGGCAAGACTACTTCATACCCAAACTCAGGAAGTGTATCGAAGACGTCATTGCAAATTGTGTACGTTGTTTATTAGTGGCTAAGAAGACCGGTCGAATGCAAGGTTTCCTGAATTCAATTGAAAAGAGTGACATACCACTTCACACGTTGCATGTGGACCACTTAGGCCCACTACCGACGACTAACAAGTTCTATATTCATATATTTGTAGTGGTAGATGCATTCACCAAATTCACCTGGATATATCCTGTGAAGGCGAAAAAATGTGAAGAAGTAATCAAGAAGCTGGGGATGCAAAGCGAAACGTTCAGAAACCCAACGCGATTGATCTCAGACAGAGACAAGGCATTTACAGCGAATGCGTTCAAGGACTATTGTGATCAAAGAGGTATTCAACACGTGATGACGACAACCGGAGTACCATGCGGTAACGGCCAAGTCGAAAGGATAAATATGATCATAATCGGGATGCTATAAAGGATATCAGCAGATGATCCAACTAAATGGTACCAGCATGTAAGTTAAGTCCAAAGAGCGATAAATTTGACAATATCGAGGTCAACGAAAAGGAGTCCATTTAAACTTATGTTCGGAACCGTCATGCGAACAAAAGAAGACTTGGAGATGAAAAACCTACTGGAAGAAGCAATTTTGGACGACTTTGACACTACCAGAGACGAAATGCGTAAAAAGGCAATAGAAGAAATACTGAAAGCCCAGACGGAGAATCAACGGACCTACAACAGGAAACGTGAGACGGCGACCACATACCAAGTTGTCGACCTAGTGGCTATAACACGATCACAGTTTGGAGCTGGATTGAAGTTGCATTGATTGAAGCGAAACGAGCGGTACAAAGTGAAGAAGGTAGGGCAGCACGATAGTTCGAACGCTACCAGCACGTCGGTGGATTATATGAAGCCATAGATGCGATTGGACAATGAAGACATGAAAAGTGACGGCGAAGATGACATGGAAGAAGACGTCATCGCCTGAGGACAGCCGATTTCTCTAGGATGGCCGAATGTAGGAGTTCTGATATTTTATGTGTATGTTTATATAGTCCAAAAAATGCTGATATCTGTATTTTGTAATCAATGAATAATCCACGATCGACGACCACCGACTGCGACCACTTGTCAGCATGAGTAGTCGTCGTTGTCGTATGTTCGTCAATTGACCTATATTAGGAAGCATTAGACGATTGGAGTTTGTTTACAATTAGAGTTTGTTTTCATTGCATTGAGTTACGAAGAGAACATTGGGGCTTTCGTCATGAATGAATTTTGTGCTGACCTATATTAGGAAGCATAAAAGCCAGAGTCATATGAGCAATGTTGTCTTTGTAATACAATGTTGTAACGGAGGTCAATTATTATTTTGATTGGGATAGGCGGCGGATGGATCTTGTTTACGATTGCCCTGAAGGTATGGACGTGACATAATCTACTGAATGCGGTAGGCATCTGGAATCGGATAGACTAGCAATGACGACGAATATAAAAAGAAAAACTGACAACGGAATGGGAGGAGGTGACGGTACGAACTTTAGCAGCACGGTGGTCACCGGTCGTTGACTTGTTAATAAATTGTAACTAGTTTTTGTACTTTATATCTAATGTAACAATTGTACTTAAGAAAAAGTGAATAAATATTATAGTTCCTATATATGTACATATAATATAATATATTTTATCTTTCGTAGGTATTTTTTTTACAATAATGTCGTGTAGTGTATTGTCATTGCAATAAATTAATTAACTAATTTTTTGACATCATCAAAATCGTTTCATCGGCTTAGTCGTGAAGAGTTAACAGAGAGAGAGCATTACTTTCGCATTCATAATCATAGTATAGATAAAACTCTAAAGAGAACATGAATATTCTGAAAACTAAAACTAAACTATTGGGTTTATATTTTAGTTCGTGCGGTCTTTCTTTCAAAATTTAAAAGTTTATTTAAGAAAAACATGTACAAAAGTATTACTCGAAGTATTGCCTATCTGAAGCTATGACTTTTTCCCACCTTCCTGGCAATTTATGGATCCCATACCAAAAGAACTGCCCCGTTTCGGCAGCCAAGATTGAATCAAGCCAATTTTTGATATTCTGCTCTGATGTGAACCGTATTTCAGTGAGGGCGTTCTGCATCGACCGGAACAAATGGTAGTCAGAAGTGGCAAGGTCTGGGCTATAAAGCAGGTGGGGTAAGACTTCCCATCCACTGTTTTCCAAATAGTTCTTAACCGGAATACCAACGTGGGGCCGAGCGTTGTCACGATGGAAAACTATTGCCTCGTGTCTGGTCGCATATTCCGGGCGTTTTTCGGCTACTGCTCTCTTCAAACGGATTAATTGTGTTCGGTAGTGTTGTCCATTGATGGTTTCACCCGGTTTTAGCAGCTAATAATACAGCACACCCATCTGATCCCACCAAATACAGAGCATTACCTTCGCACCATGGATATTCGGCTTTGCCGTTGGTTGGCCGGGTTTCACATATGATTTTTTACGCTTGGGTTTCATCACCAGTAACAATCCGATGCAAAAATGACTTCCTTTTGTGGTGTTCCAGCAGCATTTCGGACATGCAAAACCGCCTTTCGACGTCTCTCGGCTTGAGTTCATGTGGAGCCCAATTTCCTTGCTTTTGAATATATCCAGCTGCTTTTAAACGTTTTGAAATGGCTGCTTGAGTGACACCCAAAGATTCTGCGAGCTCTTCTTGTGTTTGGCAACAATCTTCATAGAGTAATGCTTCCAGTTCTTCAATTTCGAACTTCTTTCAAGCAAAAATCACCACTTTTAAATCGTGCAAACCACTTTGGGCACGTTCGCTCAGCTAGCGCATGTTCACTATAAACTTCCAGCAAAATACGATGACTTTCGGCAGCAGTTTTCTTCATATTAAAGTAATGAAGAAGAACTTCCCGCAAAAACACTTTTTCAGGCATAAAGTTCGACATATTTGAGTGAAAAAAAATTATTGTTGTTTACGTTTCAAATGAATGACATATATTGAAATGACGTATAAGGACAGTAGCTTTCCAACGCTTTCCAATGGAATAATAACAATGGAATAATACAACTTGCGCCATCTCTTAGCAAACCGTATAAGTTATTATTATTAAGTTATAGACCCAATATTATATTATATATTTTATTGTTTCATGAAATAACAGTCGCTCAATTTACATTGTACAATTTTCAGAGATTCGACATATTTTTGTCTTTCAACTGTATCATTTTGTATAAAATTATTTAACGTATAAACAATATGGAGAAAATAATTAATAATTATTGATTAAAATCATAAAAAACAAACTCAAATCAAAACAAAAAAAAGATAAAAATATATATAAAATGTAAAAACTAACAAAATAAATTATAAATTAAGTAATGCACAGACATAGATTTATACAGATACATAATCACATAATTCATAAGCAAATATATGTAACAACAAGTTAATATATTTAATAAGCAAAATATGTAAATGAATAGGAAGTCGTAATAAACATATATCGAAATTAAGTAAACACAAAAAGAATTGTGTCACGATTAATTGAGTTGATTTACAAGAGGATTTTTGCAAATATAACATCTTGACTTGAACGAGTCACTTAGCTTGCATATTCCAGAAGAGATCAATTCGACAATTAACAAATCCGTAGTGGAGTAATGCCAGGGGAGATTACGCATCATCTTTAAAACTTTATTCTGAGATATTTGAAGCTTTCTAATGGAGCACTTAGCGCAATTATCCCACACCATACAACCGTACAATAATGTAGGTTGGAAAATCGTTTTGTAGATTATCCTTTTGTTATCATTTGAAAGTGTTGATTTAATAAAAGGATATAACAAGATCAAGAAAAAAACCCATGTACTTTACAAATTGCTTCCATTCTATTAGGTGGTCATTGATTTTTAACTGAATGGCTGGAAGAAAACAAGACTTTCTTTTTCGGTTAAAAAGATAGCTTGACAAATAGCCTTGCAATATTCCAAGCGCATTTGTAAAGTTTATCTCAATGTTGAGACCGAACTCATGCGAAGAAAGTATAGCGATATCGACAGCATAAATAGCAATTTCAGAATGCGGAAGTTTTGGAATATCCGAAGTAAACAAATTATAAAGGATAGGACCAAGCACTGAGCCTTGGGGCACACCTGCACAAAAACTGACTACATCAGACGCATTACTATTAACAAATACTTTAAAGCGACGATTTGACACAAAACTTTGAACGATTCTACAAAGAAATGGAGAAAAATTATTATTAATCATTTTGTAGATAAGCCCAGCATGCCGAATGGAGTCAAAAGCTTTCTCAATATCCAACAAAATCATTCTAGTTGATCACTCTTTATCAGATTGCATATTCTGAGAGCCTGATGCGAGGTACCATGATTATGCCTAAAACCAAACTTCTCATCAGGGTATATTTTTTGTTCTTCGATATGTTTGACAATTTTATCTTTAAGTATTTTTTCGAATATCTTACTCAAATTGCTAAGCAAACTAATTGGCCTATAGCTAACAGAATCATTAGAAGGATTACCGGCTTTTGGAATTGGGACTACCTTTGCTAGTTTCCATGTATATGGAAAGTATTGCAACTAATTAGACGATTTCATTATAGGTTTCTGTAAAAAAAATATATTTCGGGTCTCGCGACGTCCATCTACTTATCCATTAAAGCTAAGTAAAACCTTTAATTCTTTGTAATGTTTTATTTAATATTCACCTACTCGTTGGTCAGTCATCAGACACCTTTTAGCAACTATTCACTATACGAACGCGAACGTCAGGGGTATTAGCTAGTGTAAGCTATAAGGCACAGTTACCACATTTAGACATTTTAGATCAAATCAGGTCTTACTCGTATGGCATAGGAAGAAGTAAGAAGATAGTTTCTCGAAGTATTCACACCTTACAGGCTAAACATTTGACTCAGTCAGTTATTCACTGACCAAATCAAGTTGCTTTTATTAAAGCTATTTCAATATTCCACTTTGGACTTAAAACCATTCTCAATGAACGTCGATAAAAAATTTCATCCCATCTTTAAGAAAAGCACGAACGCACAATTTAACATATTAAGTCAAAATGAATTAATCATAACGTAAAGATTTATGCACCATTTACTTATGAATGTCAGGAAGGAAGAAAAAGTAATAGGATACCACATTCTGCCGGAAGACTTCGTACACCAGCAATCCACCATTATATTGCAAATCTCAGTAACACACCTCACTTAACCCCATGGCTATGGTATAATAAAACGATTAAATTTATTTGTCCTCAAAGAGATAAAACTCACGGATACAACCGCAATGAGATATGGATATGTCGTGCGTGGGTTCAGTTCATTGTAACCATGAATTTATGAGGTTTTTGCTTTAAAAGTTAACAAGTCACAATTTAAAAGTCAGTAACTAAGTCACTCGGGCGTATGAGTTATTATTGGAGCCACCAGACTAAACTAATTTGACAGATGGATATATGCGTATTCCGATATATTCCGGATGGGCAGAGCACCATCCGTCATGTTATCTTGCGGAGAGGAAAATTCTCCAGTCCAGACTTAAAGAGTTGGAAAATCACATGCATTTTTCCATTTTTCCCCAGAAAATCTTTCACAGTTAACGCATGTGAAATATTAAGTGCGCACATTTTCGTTGTTTGTCAATAGATGGCTCCAGCAGTAAGTGTTGGCCGATTTTGATATATCTAAAACGTCATAAACCAAGCTTAGGCATATGTTAAGCAACCGTTTTGAAACATTACTTAGAGATTTTGTTTTGGCGTCATATATTGTTGGTGAGTGTTGATTTTCTTCTTTTATTCGGAGAAGAGAGCTCTGAAAATTTACGAAAATGCTGCTCTAAGTGAAACAACATGTCGTGATTTCGCCGCTTCAAAGACGCTGAATTGGAGGCATTGCTCGATGAGGATGCGTGTCAAACGCAAGAAGAGCTTGCTTCAGCATTTGGAGTTATCTGCCAAGCCATTTCCAACTGATTGCATTTGTTGGGAGTGATTCAGAAACAAGGAGCTTGAGTTTGAGAATCGTTTTTACGCCTGTGAGCAACTGTTCCAGCGACAAAAAAGGAAGGGTTTTCTACATCGCATCGTGACGAGTGATGCAAAATGGATTCATTACAGCAACTCAAAGAGAAAAGTCATGGGGACTGCCCGGTGATGTTTTTATGTCGTCGGCTCGGCCGAATATGCACAGTGCGAAGGTTATGCTGTATATTTGGTGGGACCAGGTCGTTATTATTTATTATGAAACCATCATTGGGGAACGGTATCGACTGCAATTGATGCGATTGAGCCGAGCACTGCATGAAAAACGGCCACAATATGAGCAGAAATAAGAAAAAGTGATTCTACATCATGACAACGCTCGGCCTCACGTTGCCAAATCCGGTAAAACCTACCTGGAAACGATTGACTGGGAACTCCTACTCCTCACGTCATATTCCCCAGATATTGCGCTGTCCGATCACTACTTGTTCCGTTCGATGGCGCGTGGTCTGGCTAATTAGCAGTTCCGCTGGTGCATTTGCATTTTCAAAAAAAAAAAGCCATCACTTAGTTGCCCACATAACAGTTTCTGGTGAAAAGGAAAATTGGCTTTAACCTTCAATACCGTCCTGCATACTTAAGGATAAAATAAACTCGAAAATAGTGAAAAAGTTTGCCATGTGTTGCTTTTGTATGTGATAAATATTAATGAATCCTGGATTTGCTAGCGTGCAGATGTGTCTAACTAGCTCAACAAGATCATCAACACCTCAAAAGTACTATAAGAGTTTTGCACGTCACATCATATGTACTTAGGACTCTGAAATCAAAGTCACTAACTTGCTAAAGAGGAAACTTTTGAAAAAAAAAAAAAAACTGATTGAATGCACTTTAAGGAGTAACTTGAGGAATCCAAACTAAATTCAGAA
Organism: Volucella inanis; assembly: GCA_907269105.1. Taxonomy (NCBI): domain Eukaryota; kingdom Metazoa; phylum Arthropoda; class Insecta; order Diptera; family Syrphidae; genus Volucella; species Volucella inanis. Next base: position 202,490,365 of record OU026153.1, on the reverse strand, counting down.
TACTTTCCAAGATAGAACACGAGACCTTTAAGGTGTCCCATGGCTTGTTCCTCCAGAACAAACAGTTTCAAATTATTCAATAGCGGATTACAGAAAGGTAAGCTGAAAGGTCAAAGTCCTCAAAACCAGCATGTTAGTCTACACCTAGCCTAGACATACCTACAGATATACATACATCATGTCGAATTTCTAATAGCCAGATTTGAACCGGCTCACAATCTATTACTAAAACTTCTTGTAAACTGCTGTAAACTATGTAGTACAATACGTCGATGTTGGTATCAGTAATTGGTTATAGTGGCTTGTAAATACGATGTTGTAATTCTTGATTACTCAAATTGACTGTCACTGATGACATACTGTAAATCAAATTATGGTGAAAACAAATGAAGACAAGCTACCAGTCTTGCCTTACATACAGAGCCCCCAAAGTAGAGTAAGAGCAGTTTCTAGACCGAAAATCAGAAAAAGTTACTACACGCTTGCCGACAGCCTCACAGCTCTTAGTTAGAACTTTTTGATTTTAAAGAGCATAGACTGAATTCTGGAGTTTGTTAAGCCTTTTTAATACATCCACTGTGTAAGATGCAAGCCTACTGCAAGAGCTTCAAAATCTTGCGGGCAGAATTGAAGGCAAATTTGGCCATTAAGGTTGCTTTTGGCAACGCAGAAACATGACAGCATGCTTAAATCGGCCCGACAACTAAGCGTATGAGAAAAGGAAACCTGACTGCGGATGCTGATTGCGGCGTAAACAGGGGTTATCTGTAAGGCGGCGTTCTGCCTCTTACGCTATGGCGTATGTTGGCCGAGTCAGTTCTCTCTCAACAGTTCGTATCTTTGTACTCAAACACATTCATATGATGTACTGTATCATACTATCTGTTGGACCGGGCCCCCGCCCAATTATAAGGGCTTCTTCCATCAATGACGTTGTCTTATAAAAAGAGGGGGCAGATCAAATTACTGGTCTTATCGTATCGGTTCTGTGAATTTAATGTTGCTAAGATTTGGTGCACTAGAAATGGACTTTCAGTTAATCCTTCCAATGGCATCAACATCTATCTGCCTTCCGACTAAAGTACTTAGATATTGTCTTGGATATTAAAATTCTCTCTTAAGAATCTTCAAAGCGTTGCGACATTCTGTACTGTACAGTCTACAGTACATGTCTAGCGACACTCAAGCTGCGCCTAAGGACTTGCGCATCTGCCTTATGACTTCCAAGCAAGGTCGATAATGCAAGACTTTACTGAATGCAGTCGGAATGCTGAATTCATTGAGTCTTGTTTGGGTCCCACTTCACAATAGGATCACCGGAAATGAAATTGCTGATGAGTTTGCGTTAGGACTACCTGCATCCTCGGTTTAGGCTTTTATTGACAGTTGTATTACATATTTGTATAAGTATAACTGCAGATGGCATAACTGCCATCTAGACTAGTACTTTGTCTGAGTATCCTCTTCCGACATATCGCCTTGAAAACATTCAATGTGTTAATAGTTTCTTTACTCGACAAGCAAACTTTCGGTCTATTATCAGGCCTGCCACCAGATTGAGTCCTCTGGATCTACATAACTGTAACAAGAACAATCCTCTGATTTGAGTCAGTTGTTTCGAGGCAAGAGTTTTCGCTTAAAAAGCTTACTTTATTTGACCAGTACAATATAAGGACGATCTTCGATGTCAACTTTCTTTGGCTCCTGTCTTGTGAAAATGCCATCTAAAGCCGAACACAATAGATACTGCGTTAGTTAGGAAAATCTTTGACTAGAACCCAATTTAATCAGATTCTTACATATGACTCCAGAAATGATCTAGGTTGTGACACTGTATGTAAATGTTGGCCACGACTAAGTCTGAGGTGGTCTATTCGGAAGGTCCAACTTTGGGCGACTCGGTCGAGCATAGCGACTAGCATTTTGCGGATAACACGAGTAATGTTGGCTTCCAAAGCTTCAATCATAGCTGGCTTATTCCTGAAGACCTGAGACTTTACATATCGCCAGAGAAAATATTTGCTATTATTGTCAGAAGTGGAATTGTATAATTCTCGTTTAGAAGTGTCAAAAAAGAAAAGTTATTTGCTGAGAGCTGCGTACTTGCAACGTCGAAAGCGAAAAGCTTTCCGTTTTTGGTATGTGTGTCGATATTCGATGTCGTCAAAAATGCTGCGAACTCTCTAGGTTTCCTTAAGCTATGTAAGCAATACCTCACCTCCTCTGATCTGGTCTCAATATATGTATAAGGCACTCATTCGTCCGAAATGCTTCGTACAATGCTCAAATCTGGTCAGGCGCTCCTAAAACCTTGCACTTGTTAGATAGGATCCAAAACCGTGCAATAAAATTCATAATCGACGCCAATATTGCACAACCAATTAACCACCTCGAAAACTGACGTAATGTCACCTCTCTCACCTTGTTCTATAGATATTTTCATCGTCAGAGCTCCACCGAAATTGCCAGATGCCCCTTCAGGTTTTAACCCAAATACCCATCTCGCTATGAATGTTCATCATTATACTCTCAAGCCCATGTACTCTAAAATATCGTGATTCCTTCTTAAGCCGTACAACTCGCTAGTGAAATGTCCAGACTCTTAAAACCAACGTCCATCGATACCACTTTTTCTTTCCTCCTTTATTTTCTTTCGCTGGCGTTATGTGTTAACATAAAAAAAAAGACGCTAAGCTACTTATTTATTTATGAAAGATGGTCCTACTGTTCCAGATTAATAAGGGCTTAAAAAACATCTTTTTTGAACCACCTTTTGCATTCGCTAACTGTTTTCAATTTCGCAGGCCAAGTTTGTTAAGGTAAAACCGCACAAATTCAATGGTAAGGACATCCTGTTGGTATATCCGTTGGGTATATCCTTGGCCATATTCCAGCCTTTATGTATTTTTCTAGATATCGACATCTGTGTACATACTTCATTTTTCCTTTACCGCCGAACCCATCTTCGCCGCTTCAGCTTCAAAGCCTGCAAATGAAGCCAAAACAGTTAAGTTGTTGCCAAGAATTTAGGCTGTGGTTGACTTGCGGATTTCGCAAAGTGCTCTCAAGTATGCTGATAAAAAAGTTCTCATAAAAGTTGATCGCCTTGTCGAAAGAAACTTTTACGTCGAAGGTATCGGTGAAATAATTTTACATAGATCCTCACGGAGCACCGAGCTTCTCCATGACGGACAATAATAACAGGGTTGTGAAAAAGGAACATGGCTTCAGATAATTTTTCCCAATATATGGTATACTGCCGTAAACGCCATTCAAATCGACAAACTGGAGGTGGGTATAGATTTGAAATTCGAGGTTCTTTTGTAGGGTCTGTAGTTATGTAAGAGTTTGGTCGTTGGTGAACTTTTTAGGCCTAAAACCTAGTACCAATCAGTTGGTTGAACGGCAGAGAAGAGGTTATATGCGATGTTTATGCGACTGAGGTCTCTATAGTTAAAGCAGACAAGAAGGTCACCTTTGTTTAGGATCGGGTATATAATACTTAGTTGCCAGTCGTCTGTCATGCTTTCATTTGTCCATGTTTCGGGAATGATTCGATAAACGCTCTTTACAAAGTCATTTCCCGCCACTTTTACCAGCTCGGCAACTAGGTCGTCAGTACCGACTTCCTTGTGCGACTCGTCCCGATTACACCTTTTCTCATTTCATCGAGTCAGTTGAACGAAATTGTTGCCCATCATCGTTCAGGTTGAATGGTTTGTTTTGGCTGCTTTTTACATTCTCAGGTCTGACTGCAAATCTGCTGGGATTTTGGGTTCACCTTCATTGTAAATTTTTTGAAATTCTTTACTACTATGACATCTGTGAATTTTTTCATGATAAATGCATTCGTACCTAAGCCACAACAAGGCAGTAGTCCAAGTCAATATTGGTTTCTCGGATCAAACGGGGATCCAGAATAAAAAAAAGCATACCTTGCTAGATTTCCCTTTGAATGTTGAAATTGTTGATCCGATAAATTGTAGATTTAGATTTTTTTCGAATACAGGGACATCTTTCCTTCTGTCTAGTGAAGATATGAACTTCTCCTTAAATGACTTCAACCACAGGTATAGAGATAAACAAGAAGGGGAAACAATCTTCCATTTTTCCATAAGTAACATACTTTTGGCCATAACAGTTAAAATAAGAAATCATCTTATTTGTGTTTGGGTGGCAACACTGGTTTTAAATAAAATTTATACTTGTGCCAACTTTTTAGGGGATATCCTGGGTGTAGAAAACTAATTCTTCATTCATCTTCCGACATTTTGCATAATTCAAGTAGTTTTCTGTGTTCAACTCAGTTCTTCAGTTGGGAATTCTCTTCGTCCTGTTTATGGTTCCTGCTCGTTGAGTAGTCCTAGGTTTTTGTTTTACAAGCATGTTCTGGTATTATACAATTGTTTACACAAAAGGATGTGGGGTGAGTCTGTTGAGGTTGAGGCTGTACTGAAGATTGGCTATTTGAACTTTTGTTTATTGTGTAAAATGTTTTTGCCGTAATGTGTGATTTGTTTTAGAATATTTCTGAATGCATATACTTCTGCAAATAAATTGTGGCAGTTGTGTGCAGAAGTCTGCCTCAGTACCATGGATGTTTGCATACGTAAATATATATATTGCTTAAAATATATTTAGGCTATGTTTTATTTAGATATTTAGGCTGTCGTTTAAACACAATTGTGAGAGGCAGGCAGAGAGCCTGAGGGAATTAATAGAGAAACTGATTGTGACAATTATGTGAATGAGAAATATTTCTGGTGGGCGTTGTTGAGTTTGTGAAAACAAAAACTAGCAAGGAAGTCGTAGGTTATTTTGTGTTTTTTTTTTTTTTATGTGGCAGGCTTAGAATTCAACTTAGGCTTCACTACTTGGTTCGTGAGTCAGGAAACAAGAACTTGATTCATTGGAATCATTGCATAATCTCTAAAGGCATTTAGCTCTGTACATATATACCTGAGGTATTTTTTGAATCTATAGTGCCTAGCTTGTCTTAAATCTGAACAGGTTTTTCGAAAAGTCATTGTTTTTTTTTTTTTATTTTTTTTTTCCAATAGATGGCTTTGCCCGGATTTGTTTTTATCTGAGCGTGATATTTATGTCAAATGTTTACAAGCGTTTTGTTGCTGACACTTAACTCAAAAATGAAAAAAAAGTTTTGTGGTTCGAACGTGGAGAATTTTGAAAAGTATATTCGAGATAGTTTGCTACCGCAAAAATGGGAAGAAAGCAACAGAAAATCGTTCTATTTGGTGATGGTGGTTTTTTAAATAAAGGCGCTCATTGATATGGTAGGCCTTCCGAGTTTGATGGTTTTACAATCAAAGCATCAGTGCAAGCAAATTAACATTATACGATTCGGGAGCTTGCTATCGCTCTAAAAGTGTCGACTGGAAACATTCATGGCCATTTGAAATCCGCTTTCGTATAGAAGCTCGATATTTGGGTACTGCGTCTTTGTCTGCAATCAACTCGCCAAATGTGAATAAAACGATCCATTCTTGAAGCGTATGATTACGGGCGATGAAAAGTGTATTAATTGCAACAATGTCACCAAAAAAAAGAAGTTGTAGTAGGCGAGATTTAGCATTGGAAAAGCAAGCAACTGCGACCATCCACCAAAAGAAATTTATGCTATCAATCTGGTGGGATTGGAGAGGACTAGTCTTGACCACACTCAAGTTTTGTCATTCGGCAAAAATTGTTTCATCTTGTTTTGAATGTATTGCCCAAATCTTGGGCCGTCAGACTTCCATTTATTTTGCTCCTTAAAAATCCCTCGAATGGTAGAACATTTGCTTCTGAAGACCTCATCCAACAGCAACTTAGTAATTTCTCGCACAGAAAGATAGAAAATTTATGAGTGCGGTAATTAGTAGTTGCTCGCGAGATGGCAGAAAGTCAAATAGCTAATACGTCATTAATTAATGCTCATTACGAACATTAAATAAATGCATAAATACGATGATATATCAAACCGTCTGTTTAAAAGAAAATCTTGCTTTATAGTTGATATTTTAGAATACTCGTATATGTTCAACCTGAGCGTATTTTTTGGAATTTTCAATGAACCGGATATAATACCACCTTTCAAAAAAGATTCGGTTGATAATATAGGCAATTGTAGACCTATTTCCCTTCTTCCAGCAATAAGTAAATTTTTTCAAAAAATTGTGAAGAATAGTGCTGTGGGATTTCTAAAAAAAATTAATTTTCTTAATTCTGTACAATTTGAATTTCAAAAAAGTAAGTGCACTGAAGATACCCTCTTTCATTTTGTTCGTAAAAATTAAAAATATTAAAAACATCACAACTGGCCTATTATTGACAGCCTTCAAAATAGTCAACCATAATATTTTGTTGGATTCTCACCCAGTATCTAAATATGGGTGTTCCCCAAGGCTCTGTTTTTGGGACTCTAATATATTTAATTTACATCAATTCTCTTCTAAGCTTAGACTTTAGAGTGTTTTCAAAAAGTAAGATGACTTTTGAAAAATTCACGGTCAACGTAAATTCGATTATCGATTTTTTCGCTGTGTTTGTACACATGTCCAGAAAATCACTTCTATCATAGGGCCCGTCGTAATTGATTTGTACTACGAATCCCGAAAAAAGGTATCATAGTCCCCGTCGTAGGAAATTGTACTGCTACGAAAATCGGAGTTCGGAAAGTTAACACATTGGCTGAAAAGTCAGTGCCGTTTTATAGTAAAACACAAAATTTTTGCAAAATTCAATTTATTTATCAATATAGTTGCCTTCGAGGGCGATACACTGATTGAAACGATTTTTCAATCTTTCGATACCAGTTTTGTAGTAAGATTTCGGTTTAGCCTCAAAATAGGCCTCTGTTTCGATGATTACTTCTTCATCGGTCTTAAATCACTTTTGAGGTCTGCGAACAGGAAATAGTCGCCGGGGTTTTGTCATCGTTTTTATTGACTTGTGACACAGTGCATTGTCTTGATGAAACAGCACTTTCTTTTTCTTCAAATGCGGCCGTTTTTCTGTGATTTCGTCCTTCAAACGTTCCAACAACGCAATGTAATAGTTGCTGTTAATAGTCTGCCCCTTTTGGAGATAGTCGATGAAGATTATTCCATGTGTATCCCAAAATACGGATGCCATAACAGCCGACTGTTGAGTTTTTGGTCGTTTTGGACGAGTTTCGTCGACTGATCGCCACTCAGCTGACTGCCGACATGACTCTGGTGTGAAGTGATGGAGCCAAGTTTCATCCATTGTTACATACCGACGCAAAAATTCAGCTTTATTGCTGTTGAATAGCTTTAAACACTCCTCTGAATCATCAACACGTTGTTGTTTTTAGACGACTGTGAGCAACGCGGCACTCACTTTGAACAGAGCTTTCGCATATCCAAATATTCATGTATGAAATATCCAACACGCTCTTTTGATATATTCAGAGCCTCAGCTATCTCGATCAACTTCACTTTACGGTCATTTGTAATCATTTTGTGGACTTTTTTGATGTTTTCATCTGAAACAGCCTCTTTTGGAGGTCCACTGCGTGCATCACCTTCGGTGCTTGTATGACCACTTTTAAATCTTTAATCCACTTGCGAATGGTTCGTTCGGCTGGTACAGAGTCCGGGTAACACTTATCAAGCCATTTCTTTGCATCGGCTGCATTTTTTCCCATCAAAAAGCAATAATAAATCAACACACGAAATTGCTTTGAATCCATTTTTTTTCCACAATAATAAAAGTTGCTTCACTCACAACGCCATATCTCGAGAATTAATCATCCGACAGCTGTCAAATTTATACATGTATCTTTTGAAGGTTGGTACTAACCTTCAATGGTATGAATTTAATTCGAGTGGTGTCCTGTCTTAGAAACGTTCTTTTCAGCCCATGTGCTTAGCTATCACAGGCCAAGAATGAACAGGAAGATATCATATAATTATATAAATATATAATCGTAATCGTATATAAATAAAAAGAAAAAATTTATTTCAATTTTTTTTTTTCAAAGACAAACAAAGTCATTACAAACAAAAGTCAGTTTGAAATGCTTTTTGAAATTCTCCAACAAAAGCCTCAAATCGCCCAGGGATTTTCGAAAATCTTAAAAAAGGAAGTAAATGCTTTTTAGGTTAAAACGGAGATAACAAGCTCCGGTCTACCTTGTAAAGACGCCAGCAGCTGGAGAAAAGTAAACTTCATAGTTTGGTCACAATTATTTTACGTTTTGTATGAATTTTTTTCTTAGATGTGGTTAAATTGGAAGGCGTTTGGTTGAAAACAAAAAGGAATGCAAAGCTACAGGTGGCGGTGCAAATAAAATGCTATCTTTTTTCAGTCTCGAATAAGGTGTCATAACATTGACTGGACTTGAAACCAGTCTTCTCACAAGTTCTTCTGAGGCTATAGACTTTAATCCACCTGCTGGAGAGGAACAAATTGCGGATGTTTCGATGAGCAAATAAAAATGCAAGAAGAATTCTACTGCAAAACAGAAGAATTTTGGAAAAATCATGAAAATTGGGCTGAGGGGATTTCAAGCAGCTTGCGCGGAATAAACAGGGGAATAGAAAATCTCTGTGATATGGAGGAAAAAGGCTTGAAGTCATTGTAAGGCATAACCAAATAAAAGAAGAATTATTGCAGAACAGCAGTGATCTGAAATGAGAATGCTTCAAGTTGAAGAGGCAAAAAGAAAAAAAAACATTTAAACTCTTATTTCTTCTCTTGAATTAGGTATTTAATTTTAATTTGGCATGAATTTGTGCGAATATTAACATACATAAAACATGAAGTTTTTTTTCTACATGTACATGTATTGTGGTAATTAGATTCAGGAGTTTCGATTTTTTGAACTGCATCCTCATCTTCAGCTTCTATTCCTGTAAAATCATCGTCGACCTTAATATAAACACATATATTATGTAAGGCACAAGCAACATTAATGATTTGTGCAGCTTTTTGTGGGGAATATTGAAGATTCTTTATAACTCCAAAGACTCTTTCGACAATGATTCGTGTTTAACTGTGTTTCAAATTATAGCTGCTTTAATGACTCCCGGCCTCGGGTGAACGATACGAGTCATAAACCTCAAACAAAATTTGTGAATTTAATTAATTTAATTTAATTTGTTAACTAACCTAATATCCAAGTGTTAGTGTCGCCTTCTTGAAATTATCTTTCAAGATGTGTTTTTGCTGAACTTAAGCTCCACACATGGGAGTCGTGGTTCGACTTTGGGTACCTTGCATCTACAAACCTTACTCGCATCTTGTTGTCACACAACTGAAAAAAGAATTAAAAAGAATCTGCACATTTAATCAAAAAAACATCATAACACATGTAATGTTGGCTTCCAAAGCGTCAATCGTAGCTTTCTTAATCCTGAAGACCTGACACTATTTGCCAAGAGAAAATAGTCCAAAGGTGTGATATCGCACGATCTAGGCAGCCAATTTACCGTGAAATTAAGTGCTCGCCAAAATGAGCAACAACAAATTATTGTTTCAAACGCTGTATGGCTTTTAGTGCCGTCTTGTTGAAACGAGAGCTCACCGAGACCATATGCATGAATTTTAGGAAGCACACTTGGTCCGTTAAAATGGCGCGATAACTGTTACCATTGACGGTAACATTCTGAATTGAATCATTTTTGAAGAAATATGGACCAATGATTCCACCAGCCCATAAACTAAACCATACCGTTGTTTTTAATGGATGTAATGGTTGCTCTTGGTACTCTTCGGTTTGCTCATAAGGCCAAAATATGGCAATTTTGTTTATGAACGTATCCATTGAGCTAGAAATGGGCTTCATCACTGAACAAAATTTCACGATAAACGGATTTTCATTGCATTTTCCAGAGCTCATTCATTGAAAATATGACACAAAATCAAGTCGCCTGGCTTCAATTTTTGCACAAGTTGAATTTTGTATGCTTTTAGGCTGAGATCCTCACGTAAAATACGCCAAGCTGTCAAATACGCCAAATCAGGCTGTTGAGAACGACGATGAATCGATTCGTCACGGTCTTCGCGTACACTTTCAGCTACAGCTGCTATAATCTCTTCACTACGTGCTTACGTGCTGGATGTGGTCTAACCGGTAGAGTATCATCAACATATGTAAACTGGGACTCAAATTTGCGATAGGTATTGGCAATAGTGGTTTCAGTAGGTCGATTATGCGCACCGTAAGTTCCTCGAATCGCACGAAAAACATTTCTCACAGAATGCTGATTTGCGTAAAACAGCTGAACAATTTGGAGACGCTGTTGTGGTGTGTGGCTTTTCATGATGATTTACCAAACGATACTGAACAAAAATGACAAACAGATTTGATAGGAGTCACGCGTGATCTGTCAAGAAAAAGTTATTGAAAATCAAACTTCACGATGAATCACCTTATATATCTTATGTGGATGTCAACTGTCATTCTTGTATTCAATAAACTTTCTTTTCTGTTTCGCCATTTATTATTGGGCTACCCATCCGTTTGAAATAATCTTCAATTTGTTGAAAATAAATGTGCGTGAAATGGAACAAAAGAAAGTTTCCACCGGTTGCATGAAAAAGAGCAACTTTTATTTTTTTACGTTTTTCTTTTGCTCCATCAACAAACCTCTAAGTGAAAAGATGTGAAGTCCATTTATTTTGTGTGAATTCAAGATCAACTGCAATGTCGATGAATACAATTGGTGTTGAAAAATTGCGCTGGCATGAAAATTATACGGTGTGGAAACGTCACACGAATTAGCCCTTCTTTAGTCATAAAATGTTTGTGGAAATACACGCAACAAGACTCAACTGCTTCTTCGTCTAGTGATGATTAGTAATCAGATTTAAAGGCGTTATCAGATATCATACTCTGGATTGAACAAGGTACATTCTCACATATTGGCATTGTGAACGCTAAGGGTGCTTGAGAGACGCTTGAAAGACTTATTTCTGATTCTGGTCTAAGTAGAAAAGTAGCATTATTAAAACAGTTAACCCATACAACCCTCACTGATTTCGGATCAATGGAAGAATATGTGAGTGAAATGCTTGCTATATCCTCGCGTGTGAAAAATGCCGGTTTAGAATTACAGGAAAACATTGTTGTTTTTGTCATTTGCAATGACAATAGAAAACACGCAAAAAATATGGTATTGTCAGAGGACTACGTGAAAACAACCTTGCTACAAGAAGCAGGATAAGACCTAATGCAAGTGATAGTGCTATCAAACCGGTCATATTGCGAAAAATTGCCCAAAAAATTCAAAAAAAAAAAAAAAAAAAATCGCAGTAAAGAAATCAACTGAAAATGTGTTATTTGCTGCACTTTACATTTAGTGGCAACGAATCCTCTTATTGGTACATCGACTCTGGTGTTACATCACACATGACGATGAACAGTTCTTCTTAAGCAAAAAAAAAAAATAAAATAATAATAATAAAAATAATATTGGGTATGTAATTTAATTCGTGCGGTTTTTTTTTTTCAAAATTTGAACGTTTATTTAGAAAAAACATGTACAATAGTATTATTCAAAGTATTGCCCATCTGAAGCTATGACTTTTTACCATCTTTCTGGCAATTTGCGGATCCCATACCAAAAGAACTGCGCCGGCTTGGCAGCCAAGTATGAATCAAGCCAGTTTTTGATATTCTGCTCTGATGTGAACCGTATTTCAGTAAGGGCGAACTGCATCGACCGGAACAAATGGTAGTCAGAAGGGGTAAGGTCTGGGATATAAAGCGGGTGGGGTAAGACTTCCCATCCACTGTTTTCCAAATAGTTCTTTACCGGAATAGCAACGTGGGGCCGAGCGTTGTCATGATGGAAAATTATTGCCTCGTGTCTGGTTGCATATTCCGGGTGTTTTTCGGCTACTGCTCTCTTCAAACGGATTAATTGTGTTCGGTAGCGTTATCCATTGATGGTTTCACCCGGTTTTAGCAGCTCATAATATAGCACACCCATCTGATCCCACCGAATACAGAGCATTACCTTCGCGCCATGGATATTCGGCCTTGCCGTTGATTTGGCTGGTTAGCCGGGCTTCACATATGATTTTTTGCCCTTGGGATTGTCGTAATGGATCCATTTTTCTTCACCAGTTACAATCCGATGACTTCCTCTTGTGGCGTTCCAGCAGCACTTCGGACATGCAAAACCGCCTTTCGACGTCTCTCGGCTTGAGTTCATGTGGAACCCAATATCCTTGCTTTTGAATATATCCAGCTGCTTTTAAACGTTTTGAAATGGCTGCTTGAGTGACACCCAAAGATTCTGCGAGCTTTTCTTGTGTTTGACAACAATCTTCATAGAGTAATGCTTCCAGTTCTTCATCTTTAAACTTTTTTGGCTGCCCAGGACGTTCATCGTCTTCCAAGCCAAAATCACCACTTTTAAATCGTGAAAACCACTGTTGGCACGTTCGCTCAGCGAGCGCATGTTCACCATAAACTTTCACCAAAATACGATGACCTTCGGCAGCAGTTTTCTTCATTTTAAAGTAATGAAGAAGAACTTCCCGCAAAAACACTTTTTCAGGCACAATGTTCGACATATTTGAGTGAAAAAAAAAAATTATTGTTGTTTACGCTTCAGATGAATGACATATACTGAAATGACGTACAATGATAGTAGCTTTCCAACGCATGTTCCAATGGAATAATAATAATGGAATAATACAAGTTACGCCATCTCTTAGCAAACCGCACGAATTAAGTTATAAACCCAATAATAATTTAAAGCTTAAAGTGAACTGCATCGGTGAGTTGAAATTGCCATTAAAAAACAGTAGATCCAGCACAAGTGCAACGCTAAAAGATGGGACCTATGTTCCGAATTTATGTGCAAACTTTCTTTCAGTCGGTCAAATGGCCACAAACGGACATAAAATTGCAATGTACCAGGTGTTCCGGTATAAAGTGTTTTTTTCTTTTTTTTTTTTTGTGAAAATAAAATACTAATTTTTAATGAGAAAATAAAAAAAATGTTATTCAAGGTATTGACCAATGCTAGCTACACATTTTTTCCATCCTTTAGAAAATTTATGGATTCGATACCAATAAAACTGTTCGTCTTTTGAAGCAAACCAAAAAGTCACCCAATTTTCGACTTCCTCGTAGAATTCGAAGTGATGCTTGGCTAATGCGTGTTCCATCGATGAAAACAATTAGTAGTCGGAAGGTGACAAGTCCGGTGAATACGGCAGGTGGGGTAGCAGCTCCCAGAAAAGTGCTTTGGTTGTATCCTGAACTAGTTTTACTTTGTGTGCAGGTTCATTGTCATGGAGCAAAATTACCTTCCCGTGTCTTCTGGCCCACTCTGGTCATTTTTTGATCAATGCATGGTTCAAATTGATCATTTGTTGTCAGTAGCGATCTGTATTAATGGTTTTACTAGTTTCTATGAGCTCGTGGTTCACCACATCTTTTTGGTCCCGACACACACCATCGTTTTCTTGCCGAATCTATCTGGTTTTGTAGTCGATGTTGATGTTTGGCCCATATTAAATCATGATTTTTTCCGTTTAGTATTCCGAAAATAAATCTATTTTTCATCGCCAGTAACATTTCGATGCAAAACCGATTTTTTATCGTGGTTTTGAAGCAAAATTTCACAAGTGGTTTTTCGGTTTTCCATCTGTCTTTCATTCAATTCATGTGGCACCCATTTTCCAGACCTTTGGATCTTTCCCATAGCTTTTAAACGGTCAGAAATTGTTTATTGTGCAACATTTAACATTTCTGCCATTTGTTTCCGACTCAAAGTTTTATCTTCATCCAATATTGTTTGCAATTCGGGGTCTTCAAAATTTGTTGGTGGTCTTCCACGCTCTTCATTTCTCACATCAAAATCGTTATCTCTGAACCGTTGAAATCATCTTTTGCATGTTCCTTCTGATAGAGGAAGATCACCATATGTCTCGACAAGCATTCGATGCGACTTTGCAGCACTTTTCTTCAAATGAAAACAAAGAAATTAATGCTTTCTTGAAGGCATCATTTTCTGGTACAAAATTCGACATTTTTAACGCAATGAAAAAATATAATGTTGTTTGCTCATTGACTTGACGTATGCTAAATATGTTTGACAGGTGTCATAGCAGATAAACAAACAAACAAAAAAAAAAAAAAAATTAAGGCCCGTTCACAATAAATGCTTCCTATTGAGACATTTGTATCTTGGCGCTCACTTCATTCCGGTACGCCTGGTGAACTAATTAGACAGGTGTCGCTCGTTGATGTACTTTACCGCTTGAATGCTTAAATTGAAACGAATGACAATACAAAAAATGAAATAACCATGATGGCAGGCGAAAACAATGAAATTTGACACAGAAGGTTGGGGCATATTTGTGATTATAATCTAACAAAAGTAAGGAATTCATCGACAGGTATAAAATTTTCTAATAACTTAAATAAGGGGTGATTCATCGTAAGGTTTGATTTTCAATAGTCTTTTTTTGACAGATCACGCGTGACTCCTATCAAACTGCTTCGTCACACCAAAAAAAAGTATCCAAATTGCTCAGCTGCATTACGAAAATCAGCGTTCTGTGAGGAATGTTTTTTGTGTGATTCGAGGAACTTACGGTCCGCATAATCGACCTACTGAAACCACCAATAACATTTGCAAATTTGAGTCCCAGTTTACTTTAGTGAATGATAGTCGACCGGTTAAACCCTATCTAGCATGTAGTGAAGAGATTATAGCAGCTGTAGCTGAGAGTGTACGCGAACACCGTGGCGAATCGATTCGTTGTAGTTCTCAGTATTAGACAACTTGGCATATTTTACGTGAGGATCTCGGCTTAAAAGCCGAGATCAACTTTTGCAAGAATTGAAGCTCTGGAAAAACTCAATGAAAATCCGATGTTTTATCGTAAAATTTTTTTTCAGTGATGAAGCCCATTTCTAGCTCAATGGATACATCAATAAACAAAATTGCCGTATTTGGGCTGATAAGCAACCCGAAGAGTACCAAGAGCTACGATTACATTCATTAAAAACAACGGTATCGTGTGGTTTTTGGGCAAATCAGAATGTTACCGTCAATGGTAATCATTAGAGCGCCATGTTAACGGACTATGTGCTTCCTGAAATTCAAGCACATGGTCTTGGTGAGCTCTGGTTTCAACAAGACGGTGCTTAGAGCTATACAGCGCGGGAAACAATGGACTTGTTGAGAAATCATTTTGGTGAGCACTTAATTTCAAGTTTTGGTACGGTAAATTGGTCGCCTAGATCGTGCGACATCATACCTTTGGATTATTTTCCCTGGGGATATGTTAAGTTTCAGGTCTTCAGGAATAAGCCAGCTACGATTGACGCTTTGGACCCTAACATTATTCGTGTTATCCGCGAGATACCAGTCGCTATGCTCGAACGAGTCGCCCAAAGTTGGAGCTTCGGAATGGACCACCTCAGACGTAGTCGTGGCCAACGTTTTCATGATATTATTTTAAAAAGTAAATGCCATGAATTTCTATTTTAACTGATAATAAAAATTGTAAGTTCACTTTCAAATTTATGTGTTTTATTTTACATTATAAATCAAATCTTACGATGAATAACTCTTTAGTAAATGTGAAATTTGCGTTAAGGGAAAGCCAACATGAGCATCATTCAAGGAAGTGGGAAAGCGTGTAAAAAACGTGTTAGATTTAGTACATTCGGATGTTTGTAGGCCGCTTAAAGTTCCATTTCACTCTGTTGCGGTTAAGGTTAAGGTTTTTCGTACTGATAACGGCACAGAATATTGTGATAAGGATTTTGAAATCTTTTTAATTTCCGATGGAATTAAAGAAGAAGGAGGAGTTGCTGAACGATTATATCTAAGCATCGTTGAATGAATGCGATACAAGCTGGTTGATTCTGCTCTCAACAAAAAGTTTTAGGCAGAAGCCGCATCAACCGATGTTGATGCAATGAAAAATCAACTGAAGAACGTTTGTCAAATGAAAAACCAGACTTGTTCCATCTGAAAGTGTTTGGATGCAAAGCACTTGTTCACATCAACTACAAAATCGAAAAAAGTTAGATTAGAAGAACTTGAATGTATTTTTATGGGGTACAGTGCGAAGTCGAAAGCGTACAGACTCTTTAAAATATAAGAAAAATCGACGTCAGCAAGGAAGGCAAATGAATTTATTTTCTACAAAACTAAATCTTCTTTGTTGTTAACAGAACTACCGCAAGCCGATGACACAATTCATAATGACAATTCCAGAGGAGATAATGATACTGAATCAAGCATTGTGGAATCTGGCAACAACCGAATAGCTGAGAAGCTAGCTATCAATCCTTTAGCTGAGATACCAGCTGAAACTGACAGCGATAAATATCTTCCCACTCACGAAGAGTTGTAGCTTCCATGGGGAAGTGTATGAAGATACACTGCACGACGTGTCTGAATATCAACCGGATGAAAGAACTGAAGTACTGAATGGACTACGAGAGTCGACTTTCCAACCAAAACCAAATTATAAATAACCCAAATACAGTTTTACAATTTCTGAGCACACGATTAGCACTATTTGGACATACGACAAAACAATGTTAGGAAAGCCATGGAAATTGAAATGAATTCACTGGTCGACCATGGAAGCTGGTCGATCTGCTTAAAGGAAAAGGACCTATTAGCAACAAATGTGTCTTCGAAACGAAACTCAATGCAAATGGAAACGTGGATAAACACAAAGCACGACTGGTCATCAAGGGCTTTTCGCAAGTAGAGGGCATTGACTATAAGGAAACGTTTGCACCTGTAGTCAGGTAAACATTAATCAGATTTTTAATTGCTTTAGCGGCTAAATTGAACTTGAACATTCTAAGAATAGACGCGGTCACAGCGTTTTTGAATGGAGAATTGCTTGAAGATATATTATATATATGCACCAACTGATAGGCTTTGCAGATGGCACCAAGCGTGTTTTAAAATTAAAAATTCGCTTTACGGGCTCAAACAGTCCAGCCGTGTTTGGAACCAAAGTGTGAACAAAGCACTTTTTAAGTTTGGTTTGGAAGTAAAGTAGACGAATGTGTATGATAAATTGTTTTAAAATAATCATCACGGCCATTTACGTCGATGATCTGTTAATATTCAGTAATGACATTGAACTAGAAAATCAACTGAAGATCGAACTTTGCAACAATTTCGAGATGAAAGACTTGAGTAAGGAGAGCTCAGTCTTAGGTGTTCGAATAACACGTTATCGAAAGGAGGGAACTATTGCAATCGATCAATCGCAATACATCGCCAAAGTTCTCCAACGATTTGGGATAAGAAATTGTTATCCAATTTCAACGCTAACTGATCCTAACCAGAAAATTTCAGCACAAATGAGTTCAACAGATCCCGAGGAAATCGAAAAAAATGGCAAAAACACCGTACATGCAGGCAATCGGTAGTATACTATTTGCTGCACAAATCACTCGTCGAAATATTTCGTTTGCTGTGTACCGTTTGAGTCCATTTGGAACCAATCCAGGAAAGGCGCACTGGACTGCAATAAAACGAGTATTTCGTTACTTGAAATGCACCATAAATAAAAAGCTGGTATAGAGTTGTGCTCAAACGCACGACAAACCACGACAGGATATATTTTTCTCTTTCAGAATGCAGCCATCTCTTGGGCATCAAAATAATAGAAGCGCATCACATTGTCATCAATTGAATCCGAATATATAGCAATGGTCGCTGCAGTCAAAGTATCAAAATGGCTAAACCATTTGCAGGAAGAACTGTTTCATAAATCACGTTTTTGACCTTTTTTTAATAAATTTTTTCTGAAAAGGTATTTTATTTTACAAAAGCTAAAAGTCTAGATACATTTAGTGGCAACATCTATGTTTATAATGGCACTAATGACTTGTAAAAATATGGATCTGGTGTGCTCCAGCAGACGATCTCCTGAAGGTCCTCCAAAAAAAAAGGTGTTCGGCGATGATCGCGACATTTCGAAATTTTGATTTTCGACCAAAATTGCCACGTAAAATTGTTTAAAAAAATAAAAATAATTTTCCGAAATCTTATTCCTTCGACCGATATGGTATCTAAGGAATATATCTGTGAAGGTTGTGTTACAATTTCCGAACGATCGGGTGAGCTGTTTTTTTTTAGAAATTACGATCACCGACTTCGAAAACATGGTTTCGAGAAAAACGCGTTTAAAGTTTCGGAAGAAGTTCCCTGAAATTATTCAGAAAATGAAAAATACGGGTTTATACATCTAAATCTATTTATATTGTCCCCTTCAAAATAATCCCCATCGACTGCAACACACTTATGCCAGCGCTTGATCCAATCCTCGAAACATTTTTTATATTCGGTTTTCGGTATGTCCATCAGTGCTTAGAGCGATTTTTCCATTACTTCCTCCAGGCTGCTGAAACGTGTTCCCCGTTGTGGTTCTTTAGCTCGAACAGAAAGAAGTCACAGGGAGCCAGATCAGGTGAATTCGGTGACTGTTGGTTTTGTTGCTGCATTTTTAGTCAAAAAATTACTAATAATGATGGCAATGTGCGACGGTGCGTAATTATGGTGCAAATTCCACGAGTTTTCTGCCAAAAACTCTGGTCTCTTTCGGCGAATTGCTTTTCGCAATCGTCTCATAACGCCCAAATAATACTGTTTGTTTACTGTCTGGCCTTCTGGCAAAAATTCATGATGCACTACACCGTTGTAATCTATGAAAATCGTAAGAATTGCCTTCTTTTTTGACTGAAATCGATGTGGTTTTTTATGGTCTCAGCACATTTGGTGAAAGTCATTCACTTGCCTGATGTTTGGATTGCATGTCGTACTCATAAACCCACTTCTTGCCTCCAGTAATGATCCTTTTAATGAATGTGGGACTGGATTCAGCCTCGCGAATCATCTTTTGAAATTGAGGTCTTTTGGCACCAGCTTTGCTGGCAAACAACGGAAACCCAAATCATTAACCAAAATGTCTTGGACGGATCCATAGGCATTGTACAAGTCCTCCGTTATCTCTCTGATGGTTAATTTGCGGTTATTGACCAACATATCTTTTACTTCATCAATGTTTTCCTCGGTTTTCGATGTCTATGGTTTGCCACTGCGTTCATCACCTAGGATTGACTCACGACCACTTTTGAACCGCTCGTGTCACTGGTAAGCGACCGTTTCCTTTAGAGAATCGTTGCCGAAACACTTCTCCAACATTTCCAACATTCGCGCACCATTAAATCCGTTTTTTACGCAGAATTGAATACAAGTTCGTTGTTGCAAATTTAAATCCATTTCTAAAACTGTAAAAAATTGCTCTTGGCTACGTAACTTTTGCAAATGTCAAGCTATGTTGCTAAGACTTAGAGGCAATGTCAACAACAGATGTACCAACTTAAAAAGAAACAGAACTCAAATCGGAAAAATGGGAGCGCCACACTATGACGCCACCGGATACTTTTTGATCATGGTGGTATATACTTAATTACAGAAACTATAACAAGAGTAACAGCCCTTGTTGATAAATGCAAAGACAGGGCGTCGTTCGGCCATGAACGAATTTGGAGAAATATCTGTACAAAAATCAAATTCTTCCTTACTGCCCGGTGAATTTGGTTTACCCATCTGGCGTTGTGCAGCGCAGATTTCTGGCTGCCTTTCTGCAGTGCAAATAACACGCAAATGACATTTTCAAAAATATGACAGAAGCAAACTGCGTTATCGATCACCATGCTAATACAGTTTGACTCTGAAGATGTTTTCGAACAAATGACTATTGCAACTTGCGTTTACGAACAAACTGCAAATGCATCTTTGATGCAGATGGGGATTTCGAAAAGGGCCGAATTCTATGCTACACGCTTCCGTCTGCACTGCTCCAGAGACAAGAAAGATTGAGACTGTTCATCACCTGCTGTGTGACTGCACTGCATTTTTCGGAAAAAGGATTACTACTCTTGACAGCTACTTTTTTACAGAGCTGAATTATATGCATTATATTGACGGACCGATTCTGCCTGGTACAGAACTAGTGCTTAAAAAACTTCAGGGTTCAAACTGTTTTGTTCTGTTCTAAGTAAGCAGTGCTTTTTCGTCTATCATGTTATTCCTGTCTTAGCGTATTCAGGATCAACAGAATATACTTTTTTTTTCTTATTATGGCGCCCGGAACGTTTTTGAAGTTATTGAATCTTTTTGGCTCGTGTTGGGTCACAATCATGTAAAGACTCCCTAGCGGAATTTCTTTTTCCTGGCGAATACCACATAAGTCGCTTTTTGTTTTTTTAAGCCTGTAAAATCTTTATATTTTTGTTTTTTATTTTTCTTTCGAAATTTAAAAAGAAAAATAAAAAAAAGGTTTCTCATGGCTTTCAATGCTCCCCAATCAGAAATTTTCTTCCACGGTGTTCTGTAGCACAGAACATTGCTCTCAATGCCATCATCGAAATGAAGTCTTTGAAACCATAGACTTCCTAATATTATTGCTTAATTAGTATTTTTTTTTTTTTGTATTTCAAAAACAAATTTTCCGGAAATTTGTTTTTCTTTTACACTCATCTTAATGTCACCTATTGAGAAAATAAAACAATTAAATAAAAAAAAAATCATTTAGGGGAATTTACACTTATAATTGGTTTTGCTGTCTACGTTTGAAGTTTCCTTAAAAACGCTTTGATTTAGCAAATTGATGTTTGTCATTCTATTTTCAAAATATTTTAAATTGAAAAACAAAAAAAATTGTGAATTGTGTTGAAAAGTTTGCAATTTCTGCATCATTTTGGTTAAATGCCGACAGAAGCACCATTAACGGAAGCCATGTGTGGTGTTAAGAATTTGTCGCTTTGCCGCTTCGTACGTTTTTGATTTGTTTGCTGCAAGAGATGGATTTACTTTTAATCATCCGCACAGGTAGTTCATTATTTATCCGTAATACGTCAGATGACTTCCTGCACCTGTTGTTATCGGCATGGTATTTCAAGAGAGGGTAACGCAAATTGTGTTGGTATCTCGGAATTGCAACAAAAAACACGACTTGATATGAATGCTGGAACAATTCGCCGTATTCTGTGGAACCGAATTATACGCTCGAGCGCTAAGAAAATGTTTTCTGGAAAAAAATCAAACTAGGGGTTGTTTTTTTCTCTTTTTTTTTTCTTGATGGACCAATGTCACCTGTTTACAAAAAAGATGCGTTGGTTGCTGATAAGCAACCTCCTTTTCCTTTAACCGAAATTACAAATATAGCCATAGATCTGGGAGCGTCGATATCCTTTCCAGAAATGGACAGCAGGGACTCCAATTCATCCGAGGCTACTATTTAGCCGTCGGCCTCCTCGTCTGACACTCTGCTGAAAATGGAAACCGATGACGAAATAAAAAGAGATCCTACACTTTGCTTTTGGGCTCAGTTTCAGAATCGGAGGACTCGAACAACATGGCCTCTACCACTATTTTGGAAAATTGAAGCAATGATACGGTTTCCCCAGATTAATCTTCACTACTCGAAAAATTCTTCGGCAGCACTTATTATGCGTTTTTCCAAAATTCATCATTCTTATCGTGGACTTGGGACACCTTTATACACTCCACTCTTCACAAAAGACAAAGGTAAGATAAGAAAATGTATGCTAGTGAAACGTAGCCTTAATGCATTTTAATTTCCTTACATCAGCAACATCGATTTAATCGTTGCTAGGCTACAGACTGCCAAAGGCTCTTCCTGGCTGGTATTGGCGTATCTTGGCCACGACCATGTGGACCCTCTCCCTGGTGATAACTTGGAAAGGGTGGTACTGGAAGCTGGAGGGCATAAAATTTGCCCCATCATCCGGAGTGACGCTAACGCTCATTGCAAGGTATGGGGCAGTAACGACTCAGCGATAGGTATCACTCTTGTCTCAGACAACACTAAAATGTTAACGAACTGAATGGTATCGATTGAACACTCGTTTTCAGATCAATGATACGTCTTAATCATCCTGAGTGATGCTACCCCCAGTCAAATAGCATTCCAGAACTATCTGATTGGCCAAAATACAGAGGCATACTATCAGAAACATTATCCTCTGAATTCTTAAGTCCCCCGCTTGACACCAATGAGCTTGACATGAAAGTCAGGGAATTCACCCTGGCTATCAATCAGGCTATGGCTACTTCCTGCCCTCTGATTCAAACTAAGTGCAAGAAAAAGCCGCACTGGTAGACATCAGCACTAGTACCACTTAGAAACACCTGCAGAAAGCTTTTCAATCTTACAAAAGTATAAGCGATCGACTGGGACTCATACAAAGAATCCCTCAAAATATATAAAAAAGAACTGAGAAAAGCAAAATATCAATCCTGGATATCATTCTGTGACAAGATCACAGAAACCTCTGAGGCATCGCGGCTAAGAAAAATCCTCTATACAAATCCTATGATGCCTAGTTGTTCGAGAAAAACCAATGGCTTTTGGACAACCTCATGCAACGAATCACTCAACTTGTTACTGGAGACCCACTTTCCAAGTAGCTCCTTATTCGCGACTAGTGGTAACTAAAACAGGACAACTGCAACCGTGAACAAAATTCATAGTCAAATTACAAGAGACAAACAACTTTGGACACTGTATACCATAGCTTCAAACCATACAAGTCCGGACACGCAGGATGGTATAATATCGGCCGAACTACAAGGGACCTCAGATATTGGGTATGTAATTTAATTCGTGCGGTTTTTTTCAAAATTTGAACGTTTATTTAAGAAAAACATGTACAATAGTATTATTCAAAGTATTGTCCATCTGAAGCTATGACTTTTTTCCGTCTTTCTGGCAATTTGTGGATCCCATCCCAAAAGAACTGCGCCGGCTTGGCAACCAAGAATGAATCAAGCCAATTTTTGATATTCTGCTCTGATGTAAACCGTATTTCAGTGATGGCGTTCTGCATCGACCGGAACAAATGGCAGTCAGAAGGGGCAATGTCTGGGCTAAAAAGCGGGTGGGGTAAGACTTCCCATCCACTGTTTTCCAAATAGTTCTTAACCGGAATATTAACGTGGGGCCGAGCGTTGTCATGAAGGAAAATTATTGCCTTGTGTCTGGTCGCATATTCCGAGCGTTTTTCGGCTACTGCTCCCTTCAAACGGATTAATTGTGTTCGATAGCGTTGTCCGTTGATGGTTTCACCCGGTTTTAGCAGCTCATAATATAGCACACCCATCTAATTCCACCAAATACAGAGCATTACCTTCGTGCCATGGATATTCGGCTTTGCCGTTGATTTGGCTGGTTGCCGGGTTTCACATATGATTTTTTTCGCTTGGAGTTATAGTAATGGATCCATTTTTCATCACCAATAACAATCCGATGCAAAAAATTGCTTCCTTTTGTGGCGTTCCAGCAGAATTTCGGACGTCTCTCGGCTTGAGTTCATGTCGAACCCAATTTCCTTGCTTTTGAATGTATCCAGCTGCTTTTAAATGTTTTAAAATGGCTGCTTGAGTGACAAACAAAGATTCTGCGAGCTCTTCTTGTGTTTGGCAACAATCTGCATAGAGTAATGCTTTCAGGTGTTCATCTTCAAACTTTTTTGGCTGCCCAGGACGTTCATCGTCTTCCAAGCCAAAATCACCACTTTTAAATCGTGCAAACCACTTTTGGCACGTTCGCTCAGCTAGTGCATGTTCACCATAAACTTCCACCAAAATACGATGACTTTCGGCAGCAGTTTTCTTCATGAAGAAGAACTTCCCGCAAAAACACTTTTTCAGGCACAAAGTTCGACATATGAATGAAATATACTGAAATGACGTACAATGACAGTAGCTTTTTAACACATGTTACAATGGAATAATAACAATAAAATAAGACAAGTTACGCCATCTCTTAGCAATATTATTTTGCCCACGCTAGAGAATATAATGAGGAGCTGTGTAGAACTGATCCACATTCCACTCTCATGGAGACAAGTCAATGCTGTTTTCATTCCCAAGGTCCGAAAATGCTCTCATGGTGTCCCAGTAGACCTCAGACCTATAAGTCTATCATCTTTCCTTCTAAAAACTGTAGAACGATTGGTTGATATCCATATTCGAGCTAAAATTGATTCAAGACATTTGTTAATGTCTCAACATGCCTACTGTAAGGGAAAGTCGGTGAAAACGGCTCTGCATTCGCTGACTAGCCACATCGAACGATCTCTACAATACAGAGAGTACACAATGGTTGCTTTCCTGGACATTTAGGATGCCTATAACAACGTCAACACATCCGCAATCACGACTGCGCTGTCACATCTGTAGGTAGACGACTCACTTGGGGAAATGATCAGTCTTATGCTAAATAGTAGGACCATAAGCTTCAAACTGGGTGGGACTTCTGCTAAAAGATGTGTCAGCAGAGGTACGCCGCGGGACAGTGTCCTCTCCTTTTCTGGAATTTAGAAAGTTATGAACTGCTGATATACCTAGAAGCAGAATCAAAGAACTCCTTCAGCTTAATTTTAACAGATTAATCCGTAGTGCGGATCGCTGTGGATTGGAAGTAAGCCCCCCTCAAAACTGATCTTGTCCTTTTTTACAGGAAATATAAAATTCCAATTATAGACCTTCCTTCAATAAACGGTACCAGTCCTCAAAATATTCTCATTTTTGACAGGAAACTAAACTGGAAAACTTACATTCAAGAAAGAGTCAAGAAAGCTAGGGTAGCTTCATTTTCTTGCAAGAAAACCATTGGAAACAAATGGGGCCCTCAATCTCGAATAACCCACTGGCTATACATCTCGGTCATAAGACTTACCTACGGCGTGGTTGCCTAATGGACGGCCTTAGACATTGCAACCAATTGCAATAAACTGAGCAGAGTCCAAAGAACAGCATGTCTATGCATAAGAGGAGATCTACGCTCCACTCCCTCCGCGGCTTTAGATATTCTATTTCACTTGACAATCCTCGACATCTTCAGGCGGAAAGTAGCTGCGGCTGCAGAAGATCAGAAGATCAGGTAGTCAATTTTCACATGCAAGCGTGATTATTAGCGAAATGGCCCTCTTAGAGGAAAAATGGAATGAAGTTGGCAAGCTTGTGACAAGCAAGCGACTACACAGTGAACAAATAATTTATAAGGAATCCACATAGAGAACATCGATTACAACATACTTTTACTTCGGTTTGACAGACTTTCATGCGAGCTTTCCCTCTAGATCCTTTTGAGAGGAAGATGCTTTCATGAAGGACAGGTCTATCCACTTCTATACAGATGGATCTTAAATCGATAGCGCGGTTAGTGGCGGTGTTTTCTCAGATAAGCAAAGTCTAAGCCTCTCTTTCTGTCTTTCAAATCACTGTAGCGTGTTCCAGGCGGAAATTTTGGCGATTTAGAAAGCTCTGTCTTGGCTGAAAACGTGATATCTGCAAAGAATATCCGCATCTTTTCGGATAGGCAGGTCGCTATCAAGTTTTTGGACTCATTTTCACTAAATTCTTAAACCGTCCTTGAATGCCGATCATCTCTTACGGAGATGGCAGAGCAGTACAACCTTTACCTTTGTTGGGTGCCGGGCCACAGGGACATTTCAGAAAATTGTAGGGCCGATGAACTCGTCAAAATTGGAACCACTTTGACTATTCTACCGGAAAGGGATGGCATTGGTATACCACTCGCTACGTGCAAAGGACGAGACAACCCTCCACATTCTCTGTACATGTCCAGCTTTCTAGCAGAGAAGAAAACTCAACATAGGAGCTTTCTTCTACAATGACTTAAACGATATAAAGAACATAGATGTTAACAATCTCTTGCGCTCCATGGTTCCATGAGTAAGAGGATCATAGATCCACTTGGTAGTAAAACAAGCCAATAGGCCTAAGTGGGTTAGTTCTCTAATCGCCACTTTCACCTAACCTAAACTAATATCACTGAAATTTTGAAGAGGTGAAAAGCGAAAAGTATCTCCAGCACCAACGGGTCACTGTCGATATTCGAAATGTTGGAAATCCTTAAAGCTAGAAGAGAAACTCTTGTTGAAGTTTATGAACCGGCTACTGTAAAGTAGCGTAAGTGAACCGTACGCCGGGTTTTTAACAACCAAACGATATAGTGATCGATAGAAGTTTAATTGACTCTCTTTCCGTCAGGAGGGCGCAAAGTGGTTTCCACGATGGATCAATTTTTATAAATGTAGAATTTATTTCATCAGTGAAATAGAGCGCGAGTTATTCTACAAATTCTTTTTATTAGTTCATTAGCTTACAAACCACACTCTTTGACTGACTTACAAGAATTGTGTTAAATAAACTAAATTACCATACCTGACTACGTTACTCGTGTCGTTTCGTGTGGTTTGTCTTTTTTTCTTTTCATCCTTTACTTATGTGATCGTATGTACTGAGTATGCTGTAAGTAATCTTCATTCGTTCTCTGTTTCTATTTCTGCTTGGTATTGAATGATATTACGATTGTGTCCATGAGCTGTCTGAGCATGTCTGTTATTAGTATTTTGTAAGTAATCGTCTGTCCCACATTCCTGGCTATGAAGGATTCCACTTCTTTATGTTGCAGATTCCGCAACTGCGTTAATAAAGTTTGGTCCTTCATGTTCGCCGGATTTTATATCTGCCATGGCTTATAGGGTCCGAAGAACTTACGTCGTAACTTCATTGCCGTACCGAATTGATATACCGAATTGCGCTTGATAGCGATTAACTCTCCTACTTTATATATCGACCCAAGTACTCACTTTTTGTTATATGTTTCCCATTTTTCTGTTGAACAACCTTAATGTTCTCCCGAGCCGGTGTCTACCTCTTCTACAGCTGCTGTATTCAATAGCTCCCGTAGATTTGGGCAATCAGAGACACGCATTGCTATGCCTGTGAGTATTTTAAAAGGACTGAATCTAGTTACCCTTGATGGAGCATTATTTTATACCTGCTGGACTTCATCTACGTGCTTATACCAATTCTGCCGACACACGCCTTCGTCAATATTGGAATGACTATCTCGTGGATTCTCTCCTCCTGTATATATTTTCAGCACTACAATAATGGGTAAAAGCAGTAGAGGTAATTGCCGTTTCTCTGTTCATGATTATTCTCCGTGGATTACTAAATGTTATGGCTTGCTTCCTTAACATTTAGATGGCTTTCTCGGATCCGGTCCACTTCATCTAGTTTTCACCATGTGACTCACATGGTCGACCTGGTATATTTTCACCGGAATGTTTTCTTTGTCAATGGGTGTGATTATTCCTTCTTTTTTGCTCTAATTTTTTCTGAGATTATGCACTTGATACAGGATTTAACAGCATGAGTCACTTTCTTCGCTAAGTTAGGAATATTAAATGTTTCTTCGATGAGTTAATGCGTATTTTTGACAGCGAAGTGTCCTTTCCGGTGTGCCATTAAGATAATCTGTTGTTCCATTGGCGTTGGTATAATAATAAACTCTTTTTCTGGATCCTTACACAAAACACCTGCTTTCAGGAAGTAATCTTTACAGGCATCCTCCTCCAAGACCAATAATATTGGAAATGTTGGAAAAGTGTTTCGGCAACGGTTCTCTAAATAAAAAGGTTGTTTACCAGTGGCACGAGCGATTCAAAAGTGGTCGTGAGTCAATCGATGATGATGAACACAGTGGCAGACCATCGACATCGAAAACCGACGAAAACATTGATGAAGTATTGTAAAAGAAATGTTGGTCAATAACCGCAAATTAACCATCAGAGAGATAGCGGAGGACTTGAACATTGCCCATGGATCCGTCTAAGACATTTTGGTTAATGATTTGGGTTTCCGTGGTGTACTAGCAAGGTTGGTGCCAAAAGACCTCAATTTCATGCAAAAAAGATGATTTGCGTGGTTGAATCCGATCCCACATTCATCAAACGGATCATTACTGGAGACGAGACGTGGACTTATGAGTATGACATGCAATCCAGACATCAGGTAAGTGAATGGCGTTCACCAAATGAGCCGAGACAAAAAAAAAAAAAAAAAAAACACGTCGTTTTCAGTCAAAAAAGAAGGCAATGCTCACGGTTTTCATGTATTACAAATGAATTTACATGAATTTTTGCCAGAAGGCCACACAGTAAACAAAGAGTATTATTTGGGCATTATGAGACGTTTGCATAAAGCAATTCGCCGAAAGAGAGCAGAATTGTGGGAAGAAAACTCGTGGATTTTGCATCATGATAACGCACTGTCGCACAGTGCATTATTAATACGTCCGTGCCGTTTCTAAGAGAGGGCACCACTTGAATTAAATCCATACCATTTTCAGTTAGTACCAACCTTCAAAATATACTTGTATAAATTTGACAGCCGTCGGACGATTAGTTCTCAAGATATAGCGTTGAGAGTGAAGCAACTTTTGTTATTGTGAAAAAAAAAATGGATTCAAAGCAATTTCGTGATTTGATTTATCATTGCTTTTTGATGGGAAAAAATGCAGCCGATGCAAAGAAATGGCTTGATAAGTGTTACCCAGATTCTGCACCAGCCGAACAAACCAATTTAAAAGTGGTCATACAAGCACCGAAGATGATGCACGCAGTGGATGTCCAAAAGAGGCTGTCTCAGATGAAAGCATCAAAAAAGTCCACAAAATGATTACGAATGACCGTAAAGTGAAGTTGATCGAGATAGCTGAGGCTCGTAATTATTCGTAATTTTTTGACGAAAAATGTAACAAATACCATCCAACAGCCACCGAATTCACCTGATTTGACTCCCTGTGACTTCTTTCTGTTCAATCGAGTTAAAAAACCACAACGGGGAACAGTAATGGAAAAATCACAGGAAGCACTAATTGACATACCGAAAACCGAATATAAAAAATGTTTCGAGGATTGGATCAAGCGCTGGCATAAGTGTGTTACAGTCGATGGAGATTACTTTAAAGGGAACCATATAGATTTAGATGAATAAACTTGTATTTTTAATTTTCTGAATAAATTTTTGATCAAGGTGGTATACTCTGCTTAATGCAGACAATAACTTAACTTATACAGCACAGTTAGTTTGTTAGATGGAAAGGTTAGACGTGTTTTGGTGTGCTCGGCGATTTTTAATTATTAAAAAAAATAGAGCAAAGAATTTGCATCAAATTTAGTGTAAAAAATGAAATGAAGTGCTCTAAAATACTTAAAATATTGACAGTGACTAAGTAAAAAAAAAAAAAGAGCTCTTCCAAATAGCACATCACATCAACGAACGTTCCAGCACATCAACAAAAGATGATAACGTCGAAGCTGTGAAGAAAATTGTTTTGGAAAAGCGTCGAATTATCATAAGAGAAGTTGCTGAGTGTGTGAGAATATCGGTCGGCTCGTGTCATGCAATTTTTTCGGATATTTTGGGCATGAGACGTGTTTCGGCGAAGTTTGTTTCGAAACTTCTTAAGTCGAATGAGCATCGCTCAGGATCTCTTAAAGTACGTCAATGATAATCCTGACTTGCTCAAAAGGGTCATAACTGGTGACGAATCACGGGTATCAGGAGAGCCAAGACCGAAAAAACCACGCATCGCTAGAAGAGCTTATGGGAAGTGCTTCAAGGATTGGAAATAGCGTTGGCACAAATGTATTATATTTGATGAGGATTACTTTGAAAGGGACAACATTATTATTGATAAATAAATAATTATTTTTTCATAAAAATATAAAGTCACCTTACTTTTGAACATACGTATATTTTGGCGGAGAAATCCGGTAGCAGCCTTACTTAAGCTATTTTGATATCTCAATAGCTTACGTCATGTGAGAATATTACAGCAGCTGGTCAGGTTATAGAAAAAAAAAAAAAAAATTGATGGAAGAGTTTCCGGCAAACCAACTTTAACTCTGACCTAGAGGTTTGGGTTTATGCAGTTTTGATAACGGACAACTGATAGGTAAGCAAACAAGATTTTCTCTTTGTTTAAACGCGTGGAAATGATTTTACAGCAAGTCAAAGTGGAATCTGTTTAATCAAACGTCAAGTGCACATTTAGTGATCAGCTTAGTTTAAATTATTTTCAATTCTTTTGTGTGGAAAATCAAACTAAATTGTTATCTGATTCAAATAATCAGAGTAAGTAGATAATTTAAATAAGCTTTGGAAGTCAATTTACCTGTTTTTTTTTTTTTTTTGTTTAACATTTAAGAAAAACATGTACAGAAGTATTATTCAAAGTATTGCCCATCTGAAGCTATGACTTTTTCCCATCTTTCCCATCCCAGCCAAGAATGAATCAAGCCAATTTTTGATATTCTGCTCTGATGTGAACCTTATTTCAGTGAGGGCATTCTGCATCGACAGGAACAAATGGTAGTCAGAAGGGTCAAGGTCTGGGCTATAAGGCGGTTGGGGTAAGACTTCCCATCTACTGTTTTCCAAATAGTTCTTAACCGGAATAGGAACGTGGGGCCTAGCGTTGTCATGATGGAAAATTATTGCCTCGTGTCTGGTCGCATATTCCGGGCGTTTTTCGGCTACTGCTCTCTTCAAACGGATTAATTGATTAATTGTGCTCGGTAGCGTTATCCATTGATGGTTTCACCCGGTTCCAGCTCATAATACAGCACACCCATCTGATTCCACCAAATACAGAGTATTACCTTCGCGCCATGGATATTTAGCTTTGCCGTTGATTTGGCTGGTTGGCCAGGTTTCACATATGATTTTTTGCACTTGGGGTTGTCGTAATGGATCTATTTTTCATCACCAGTAACAATCCGATGCAAAAATGACTTCTTTTTGTATCGTAGAGAATCCGAAATCAGGACAAAGGTCTATTGCGCGTATCATGAATGAAGTTTGCAGCGATAAAGCTACCCTTGTATATCCTAACATAATAAGATGAATGATTCGGAACAACGCCAATTCACTGCTTTAGAAGCATTAGCACAATAAGTTGACTGTAAAATGACAGTTCATTCACACAACTTGATAAGAAAATAGACAGAATGAATCGGTCACCATATTTATCTATCCTAGCAAAAGCTAAAGTAGCATGCCAGACCAATGAAAGCAGTATTGAGGTTACGGAGGTCAGTGCTGTGATAAATTTACAATCCTTAATAGACTTAACAACTAATCGTTTATGCAAAGTTCAGAAGGATGTCTTGGATAAAACTAATTGTACTTCATTTAAATTAATATGTAAGTGGGGCTGCGATGACAGTTCGGGCCATAGTCAGTACAAGCAGTAGTTTAATCGGACTGACTTCACTGACGAGTATTTGTTTATGGTATCATTTGTCCCTCTAACTTTAATTACCAACTACGGCACACTTATTTGGAAAAATCCAAGGCTCTCTTCTACTCGCTACTGCAGACCAATCAAACTGTTATTTGCTTAGGAAATAGATAAGCTTACGCGCAATGAGTGTGCTAATGTACAAACTCAGATTGATTCCCTTATTCCACTACAAATTTATCTTACAGAAAGACAAGTTGTGGTAAAATATGAAATTCACTTGACTATGATTGATGGTAAGGTCCGCAACTCTTTGACAGAGATCAAATCTAGTCAATGCTGCTACATTTGTAACGTTACACATAAAGATATGAATTTACCTTATATATTTACGCGACTAAACCCTAATACTTACTCCTTTGGTATATCTACACATCATGCCTGGATAAGAAATTTTGAGTGATTACTTCATATAAGTTATAGATTATGTTTCAAAACATGGCAAGCTAAAGGAAAAAATAAGGCAGTGCTAGAGAATACAAAACGAAACATACAAACACGTTTTAAAAATGAATTTGGTCTATTAGTAGACATCCCAAAACCCGGATTTGGGACGACCAATGACGGTAACACAGCTCGCAAATTTTTTAAGGAACCTGTTAAACGTGCCGCTATAACTGGTGTGCACCTTAAATTAATAGAACGCTTTGGTGTCATTTTACGGGCTTTGTCTAGTGGGTACCAAATCAACATAACCCAGTTTGAAAAATATGCTGAAGAAACGCGAGTTCTTTATTTGGATCTGTATCCATGGTATAACATGCTCGTTACGGTTCATAAAATATTATATCATAGCGTGATATAATAAGACATTGCTACCTTCCTATTGGCTAACTTTCGGAAGACGCTCAGGAGGCCAGAAATAAGGATTGCCAGAGGTTCAGGGAAAGGCATACGAGAAAAACTAGTTGCATTGGTACTAACAAAGATTTATTGGCCATGCACTTATTACTTCGGATCCATAATTAAATAGTTTTAGAGAAGTACCGAAGAAACCAACAGCCAATATTTCCGCAGAAGTTATGGCCTTGTTAGTTGGCCAAAAAAACACAAAGTTTCTTACTACAATATACTTGACTCATAAGAATAACACGAAATAGTCGAAAAAATTAATATGTACTACGTGGCACACTGTGCGCCGGTTTAACAGTCCGACTACATACAACAGTATATCTCCTATAACTTGTAAAACATTTAAACAGTTCACGTACAGCCGAACGATAAATGGAGGTACATAATCGCTACAAAGGAAATGCCATTGCCATTCAAAAGTGTGATAGAAGCAAAGAAGGATGAAATACTGTGACATTTACAATAACGATTGCTGTAGACAGCAGAATCAGCGTCTAATTGGATGAGAATTCGTCATGAGAGAAATGAAGAAAAAAAGTTTTAAGCCTGAAGTCTTTATTTTGGTGTAACACGTAGTTGAAAATTATAGCTTTCAGGACACAAGCCATAGGTTAAATGTCAGTAACCTGATCAAAAAAGCTTCAATCATATTGAATATTGTGATCGATTCAAGGCATATCGTACAGATTACGATACGAGTCTCAAGAAGTCCTATGAATAAGATTAGAACTAACACTAGTGTGTGCTAGCTTTAGTCTGACCTCCACGAAGAAGTCGATAAGCTAATGCCATGAAACAAAAGACGTGCAAAGTGGCCTCAATTCAAGTAAATACCTACAATTTGTATAAAAATAAACTCTAAACTAGAACTAGAAAATAAATATTTTATAAATCTTTAAGTCACATACTGACATTTTTAAATCTCTAATTTAAAAAACTATAATTTGTCTATGTCATGTTGTATAGCTGAGACAAGCGCGTACTTCTTCATGCGCGTATTCTCTCTAGTTTTGTCTTGTGACTAAGAGTGCTACAGTACCTTACCTATCTACAAACGTTGACAACTACCAGGACACTTCATCCCCTGACTTCTAATGATTTTTCGTAGGATTAACTTGTCTAACAACTGCCTAAATTAAAAAGAAAAATATTTAAACATCAGCCCAGCAATAATTTTACTAGACCCCCTGACCATATATATTAATTTCGTTTTTTTTTTTTTAATTACCTTCGTAGAGTAATGTAATTTTTCGTTGTTATTATTAAAAAAAGAGACAAATGTCCCTTCATATTAGCGCCTATTCCCAAAGTACCTGTAAAACCTTTAAGCTTACAAACTCCTAATCTTCCTAGCCTCGAAGTCAAGCACCCAGCATTGTCAACTGTCATACTTGACTCACAGTTTACTTGTTCTTTTTCCTATCCCAATTACCAGCGCGGATATATCCTTAATTAATCTCTGACACAGTTCGTCCATAAATTTTATCCCAACTCAATGCTTACTTTATCAAAAAGGACAAAAAAAAAAAAAAAAGAACACGATGTCCATATATTTACATAGTCAGCTCCAGGACTGAAGATAACAACAGAAATGACAATAATCCCGTTAGCATTTGATCCCTATTCCTGTGGCTCTGGCTACAAATCCAGTCATTTGCGTTTTAGACATTTCTCTATCCCTTCAGCTTTTGTCTTTCGTCTTTTTGCCCGCATAGATGCTAGTCCTTTGTAGATACTTTGTAGGGAACGATTGAAAAATCTGCACGCGGAATCAACGATTTTTCCCAAATGCCTGACGGCCAGTTGGATGGGTGACGTAGGACATACGAAGGAATACCAGAATTATTGGAGCGTCGAGATAGTCTTTATGTGTATTAAGGCGCTTCACTGAGTTAATTTTTCGAGTGACATATCTGCTTCGCCCGCAACTGAAGATTGATTTTCCGCTGTCAAGATAACTAAGTTGTGTCAGTTGGCTTGGGCAATGTTCAAATTCTGACTACGGTCAGTGGGATTATAGAAAAGTTTGTGTAAATAAGTTGCCTTAGGCCGAAGGCAAATTGTAGAGGTAAGGGTTGCACAAAATGGTGTGTGAATAACGAGAGAGTAAATTAGTAAAAGGATTTAATTGCTGCCGGTGTTGACGTAGGGAATCTCGTTTACTGTCAGTTGCTTCTGTTTGTGCAACAATTAAGGGTTCTTGGCATAAGTTTTGTTCCGTCTCATGGTTTGTTTACTTGTTAGCTTAATCAAATTGAATGTAATTGCTGCGGGTGTTGATAGGAGTTTTGTTATCTGAATGTAGAAGGGTGAACAAAAGTAGGGTGCCTTCTGAAATTAGGGTGGACTGTACGTATTTGTATACATAATTAGTGTGGCTTCTGTTTTAGTTGCTACAAATTATGGAATTTTTGTCATTGTTCGAAGATTGATTATTTTATTGACAAAACTTTAATTAGCTAGATTTGGCTATGGTATTGTGATGGAAGGGGATTGTATTTTCGTAATGTACGAGTAAAATACATATATCTGACGATATTCAATGAAAATCGATCCGGTTGTACTTTTCGAGATATACGCATATTTGTAAAAACGTTTCGGACTATGTGTAAACTTCTTCCGAAACTTTAAACGCGTTTTTCTCAAAACTATGCTTTCGAAGTCGGTGATCAAGATTTCTTAAAAAACGGCTCAACCTGTTTAGATATATTCCTCAGATATTGATCGAAGGAATAAGATTTCGAATAATTATTTCTATTTTTTGAAACAACTTTACGTGGTCAAATATTAGAAATTTTTTCTTACGAAGGCGCCATTTTATCAAAAATTTAAATTTTGATTATTCCTTCGATCAATACATAGTTTTATCTATGCACTAAAATAATCTTTTGAGTGTTTTGATTTCCGATGAACTAAACCGGAGATATCGCGATCACCACCGATTACATTTCTTTGGAGAACTTTCAGGAGATCGTCTGCAGGAGCACACCGAATCAATATTTTTAAAAATCATTAGTGCAGTTATGAATTTAGGTGTTGCCACTAAATGCATCTATATTTTTTGTTTTTGTAAAATAAAATATCCTTTCAGAAAAAATTCATAAAAAAACGTCTGTTTCATATTTGCAACTGCATATAACCCCTTTAAACTGAAATACTTCTTCGTATAGTTAATTATTTTAGCAAAAAAATTGCCGATAATATCGGTAACTCTTCCGATATCATCATAAGCCATTATAACAGAAGTGTCTCTTGAAGGTCCTTACCGTGCCAATAATAAATCTTGCTGAGGGCCCAGAAATAACTCAGTCACTAACGATGGGTCCAGATAGCGGGCGATGAAGAAGCTCTACTCCGTTCTCCTGTAACACTTACAAAGATGGAGACTGGGGACAATATATTATTTCCATCAAAGACGCCAAGAATTACATCGACATTGATGAACTCGCAAAACGCTCATGGTACAAAAATACTAAGCGATGCGAACAAATGGGAAATTCTTCTATTTTACCAGAGCCCGTAGAAGACGAATTATAGCCCAGATCAGGGACGTTATGCCACCGGAGGACGCCAGAAGATCTATACTGGAAGAGATCTTGCTTGCAAAAGCACAAAATCAAGCTAAAGATAACGATAAACCTTGCATGTCCAAAAGATGCCGATCAGCCGACAGCTCCCCGAGGGTGCAACAGTCCAAAAAGGCAAAAGCAAGGCGGGAACCACACCTCTCATACTATACCTCACTCAGATTCTAATAAAAAAAAGGACCCAGAAAAGAAATTAGTAAGAGTAGGAACCCAAGCGAACACTCGGACAGCCACACAACAGCAGCACCTTCGAAATTAGGACTGTACTATAAGGGCGCATTAACCCAAAGTATAACGAAGAATACATGTCAGTGCAACAAATTCAGCAGGTTAAAGAAATGCCTACTGATTGAGGTGGACAAAACCGACAAGAACAGTTCCCTCAAATTTGTCGCATGCACACCAAGGGATAGATGGTTGTCTATCACTTGCCACGACACAGAGACAAGAAATTGTCTTATGTCAACGGCAAAGAAGATAAAGCCATGGTCAGAAGCCAAACTCCATACAATCAAGGGAAGTGAAAATTCCAAACTGTACACCTGCATTACCTTCCTCCCAGACGATGATAAAATGCTCAAGGAAGTCTTCCTGTCAAGGATTGCCAAGTAAAACCCTGACATTTCCACAACAGGCTAGCTTGTTCTCTGGGTCTTAACTTCTTGCAGATATAAATCCGCATCAAAGGATTTTCACAATCAGAAAAACACACTGCCATTCAGCGCCTCAATCTCGGACGGGCGTACAACCAAAACCGCGTTTGTTTCAATAGTCCTTATGATAGTTGCCTTGAAGGGACTTGAAATGTGTCTAATGGTGTTTCAAATTCTGTGTGTTGATGTATCTGGGTGGATTTCCATTGTAAGAGTCTCATAAGTTGAAGTTTTGGCTTCTCTACACATATATTGTATTTAAAACGGATTTGGAACTTTTTGTAGTTTAAAAGATTATCGACGATAGGCGACCCTTGTAGGGTGTGAAAAGCGTTTTGCTTGGTATTATGAAGAAGTTTTAATTCGTTACCCACCAGTTAAAGTTCCGGTTTTTGTTTGGTTTTGTTTGGGGGATATAATTTGCCCCATAAAGCATGGCCTTGTGAAAGTTTGCTTCTTCCTTGTTGTTGTTGTTACTAGGTATTCTTAAGTCTAGTTGTTGGTCAGTTACATTCTGAAATTTTTCCTAGTTTGCGTTTTTAAGTTTAAACTTCGTGGTGAAATTTGGGGAAATGGTCACTACAGTATGCGTCTTTCAAAGTGTAGCAATCACAAAAGGGCGTAAGGCTTGAAGAGCATAGCTAGAGGTCAATATGGGTAAGGCTACCGTAGGTAGAGTTGTGGGTTGGTGATCCATCATTTAACAAGGTAGAGCTGGAATTTATTATGAAGTGTTCTCTCTTTCTCTTCGCCTCTGGTGTCGCTTTTCGATGAGCCCTAGAAGTCGCCTAGTAAGATAAGTTCACCTGATTCACCTGAACGACCTTGTAAGAAGTCAAATAGAGTTTCGGAGGTAACGATGTCGTTGGCATGTACCAGGTGTACCTGTATGAAAAGAGCATTTTTTTTTTTGTGAAAATGAAACACTAATTTTTAATGAGAAGGTAAAAAACATTTTTTTCAAAGTATTGGCCATTGCTAGCTACACATTTTTCCCATCTTTCAGGCAATATATGGATTCCACGCCAATAAAACTGTTCGTCTTTTGAAGCAAACCAAAAAGTCACCAAATTTTCGACTTCCTCGTAGAATTCGAAGTGATGCTTGGCTAATGCGTGTTCCATCGATGAAAACAATTGGTAGTCGGCAGGAGCTAAGTCTGGTGAATACGGCGGGTGAGGTAGCAGCTTCAAGCCAAGTGTTTTGGTTGTATCCTGAACCAGTTTTCCTTTGTGTGCAGGTTCATTGTCATATAGCAAAATTACCTTGCCGGTAATTTTGGTCGTTTTTTGATCAATGCATGGTTCAAATTGATCATTTGTTGTCGGTAGCGATCTGTATTAACGGTTTCACCTGGTCGGTCGTTTCCCACAAAGTTGGCAATGAATACGGCCCCTTTATTCCATTTCTGCACAGATATTCAGAGCTCTTTGCAATAAATAAGTCTTCGTCGATGATTACATATTGTTCAAGATGTCTTCATATGTCTTGATCAGTCTCCACTTATTGAGGATATGACTTCCTTCACCATTTTAGCAACGTTATTGCTTTGAAAAAGCTAGAAGTTCTTGTATTAGTTTGTCAATTGCCTACAATCTTTTCGAAGATGGAGTTTAAATGGTCGCACGACAGCTTGTTTCATTGTCTTTATATTTTGCTGACAGGAACATCCACTTCGCTAAGCTTATGAGACTAATACCACTAGAATTGGAGCTCAGAGAATGCAGACATGCTCTTTGTAGTACACAGATCGTTAGTTACGGTAGCGTTGTTGTTTTCATATTTGATTATGGCTATTCTCATCTCATTCTTGGTCGTCTGGATGTATCTGTTGTTTTTGTTGGAATAACAATGATTGTCTTCGCTGCAGTCTTTA
This sequence comes from Volucella inanis, assembly GCA_907269105.1. NCBI lineage: Eukaryota > Metazoa > Arthropoda > Insecta > Diptera > Syrphidae > Volucella > Volucella inanis. The sequence goes on along the minus strand of OU026153.1, from coordinate 202,452,209 downwards.
GATGTACAGAAGAAATAGCTAGCTTCGTGAAACAGTGATCTTCTCCCGTTCATTGTGCTTAGTGCTCGAACCTGGGCTTCGAAAAAGATACTTCTACAGCCAGACTTGTTTCGCACAGAAAGTTGGTTGAGGTCGAAATCAATGCATGTCACCTGAGATAAGGTCTTCATCTGCTTCGTTTTCCCTTGGTAAAGTATTCGACTTTCAGACCGAAAGTGCTGGTGCTCTAATATTCCATCCACCTAAGCGGATGAATTCTGGCTCCTTTAGCTATAAAAATATCGTTGCACAGCTCGTACGCTTTTTGGTTAAATCTTCTCCTCTTTTCTCAGTAGTTTTAGACAGAGTCGAAGATTCCTTTCAATATGACCATCCTTTTATGTATTTTTGATATAGTCCATGCCTCTACGTTATTGAGGAAGACTGAGAAGATTAACGCTTAATTTTCCTTTTCCAAAAATGGGCTCTGTAACTCGATTGCCTTCTAAAACCAAAACTACGATTGGTAAGCATTAATGTTCAAATGACCTCTAAGGTAGTATAGTCGTTAACTATGGACATTAGGTGGGAAAAGTCCTTGTCTGTCTCGAAATCGTACCTATCTAGTGACGTTTTGTCCGATTTATAGATGTTGCGTAGCGTTCTTGATGTATTCGTTTTACCTTCGTTCATGGGCAGAATTATATTTGCCGCTTCTACTTCAGAACTTTCAAATGCTTCAAAAAAGAGTTTGCTGTATTCTACCGCTAATGTCCATGTCACAGATATAAGGAAGTACTTGTAGCTATTCCGACTTTTGAATGATTGTGCCTCTTGTGTTGGGCTGTGAGTTTCAGACGTAGCAGCAGGCGGATTTTTCCATGGTAATTCTGCAGAGCCCGACATGTTGAAATTGAAATTCGAAAGGTCAAGAGAGGGCTTCCTCGACCTAACACAGCACTGATAAGGCGTTGATATGGTATAAGAGAGAAGATCTTATGTTATGACTGATGGCTCTGTAGTTGTGCAAACTAAAAGGTTTCCTTTTTTACGATAGCGCATGCAATTCAGAGAATCAATTCAACTGGTATGCTTTTGCCTTCCCATATCTGAAAGATGATTTAATGCACGCTTTACACAGTCATCCCCTGCCTTTAATACCGGTAGTCTTGTGGAACTTAAGTTTTTTTTTATCACTTTCATCACTTTCATCGGACTACCCTTTCTACGCTACTCGTGGGAACTAAAATGAGTTCAAATAATCTTCAAAATAATATAAATATAAACCAGGACCCCTTTAAAAAATGCTCAAGGGTCGTGAGATCTCCAGCACGCGGATCGCTACGAAAATCATTCGAAAGCAAAGACCAAGCTCAGGGCAATAACATAATACCGAATAAGCTCTCCGCGCCAAACTCTACAATATGGAATTGCTCTGTGCCGAACTAAAAAAACAACTAGATGCCATTAAGCCGCAATCTAAATCTGAGTCTAAGTCTGCTTCGCTACTTGACCGCCCCGAAAACTCGAATTTTCACATGGACGACGAAGATCTAGTCCGCGAAACGAACTACAAGTTGCACATAATCCTGAAATCACTGAGCTCAACCGATTATAAAGTAAGATCTCGCAATAATGATACATGGACTATTAATGTCCTTAATCCAGACAACTACCGTTCGCTTTCGCAAAAATTAAATGCCGAGAAGATTCAATGGCATACGTTCGAAAATAAAACAGGAAGACCCATACGCGTTGTAGCTAGAAGATTGCATCCCTCTTGCCTTAAAGAAAACATCGCAAATGACCTTAAAAATAAAGACTTTAAGATAATCGACGCAGTTAATATACTTGCGCGAAAACAGCGCAATGTTGAAAGCGAGAGGACGACACCAAGAGGCGGTCTTCCCCTCTTTAGGCTAACTTTCGACAAAACCGAAAGCCTAGAAAGAATTCATGCCATCAATTCAATTTTGGGACTTGTTGTCAAAATTAAACCTCCGCGGAAAAACTCTAGGCTGATTCATCTGGCAAACATCTGACTCGAGAGTGCAATGCTGCGGAAGAGTCCCCAGAGATATGCATTAACTGCAAGGGAAAACATCCAGCTAATTATCGAGGCTGCGAAGTCGAGAAGGAGTTGCAAAAGTTACGAGATCAATCAAAAACGACGCCATTGAAAAACGCAGGGACAGCTAGAATGAGAAATAACAACACCGGTCCTTCTCCAAAGCCTTTAAAGAAGGTAATGGTGACAAACGCTAAAATCACCAATAACAACAACGACAAAAATAACAATGCGCAAGTGGAAAGTGGAAAAACTTACGCGCAAATAGCGGCGCGAGTAAATATGACTAACTGTACATCACCAGATCCTGCCTCAAATGTGTTCTCAGTAATTCTCGAGAGACTAGAAAAACAGACTAAAATAAATAAGATAATAGTCGAACGGCTTCTTAAGTTCGAAGCCAATTTCTGCAACTAATTATGGCAAAGAAGCTCAATATACTTGCGTGGAATGCCAACGGGCTACAGGAAAGGCTTAATGAACTAAATATTTTCATGCAGGAAAAAGTAATTGAAATATGTTTAATTTCCGAAACTCACCTGGCAACAGAATCGCGCGTGGAACTAAAAGGTTACCGCGACTACCACGCTCATCAACCATCGGGAAACGCAAGAGGCGGGTCATCCCTATTCATAAGAGACTGCATTGAACATACTTTGGAAGCAATAATTGAACTTCTATTGCCAATCGCGCTGCAAAATAAAAAAGCAAGAATTTATTGACCTATTCAACTTTCTTGAACCAATCTTTATTATTGGTGGCGACTTTAACGCGAAGCACACTTTTGGGGCTCAAGATGTATCTCTCAAAAAGGCAAAACTCTTTACAGGGCTGGTATGGAATGTGGTTGCTATTTTTACTCAACAGGCAAGCCGACATACTGGCCCTCGGATGTCGTCAAAACACCCGATCTAATAGACTTCTTTATCGGAAAAGAAATAAACGCTAGTTACGTCAAAGTTGAAGAGCGCTTCGATCTTTCCTCCGATCATTCTCCAGTTATCCTCTCACTGTGCGAGTCCTTGGTTAAGAAACAAAGACCACCCAGATTACCTAACAGCAAAACTCACTGGGAAGATTTCCGAATAGACGTTGTAGACAATACTGAGTTGAAAGTAGCACTTAGAACGCCGTATCAACTTGAAAAAGAAGTTGAACGTTTTGTTGAAGTCATATAGCAAGCGGCCTGGAAGAACACTCCCCGCGAATTAACCAAAGTTCCCAAAGTCGGCATAATATACCAACCGGAAATCAGAGAAATGATAAGGAGGAAACGAAGAGCGCGGAAAAAGTGGCATGAAACCCGGGCACCACAAGATAAAACTTTCTTCAATAAGCTCTGCAACTTGTTGAAAAAATCGATCAAGGACTTCAATAATCAAGGTATTAATAACTACCTTGAAAGACTCACAGCGACAAAGGATACCAACTACTCTTTATGGAGAGCCGTTAAAAGTGTTCGAAAGCCCGAAATACACGTGGCGCCAATAAGAAGAAACCAGGATGACTGGGCGAAAGAAGATAAGGAAAAAGCTAATGTTTTCGCCGACCATCTTGCAGAAACGTTTAAACCATTCGACGGGGAAGTGCTATCAGAGAATGTCAATACGCTAAACGTGACGACAAGCTTTTCAGTAGAAAAGGGAACCTAGACAAGTCATAGACACGCTTAAGCCCAATAAAGCCCCGGGATATGACTTAATAACGGGAGAGATACTTAAAGCGTTGCCGAAAAAAGGTTTGCTAAAGCTGCTCCATCTTATAAATACCAGCATTAGATTAGAGCATGTACCGCACCAGTGGAAATTAGACGAAGTTATTATGGTTCCGAAACCCGGTAAACCGCTGACTGAAGTCAAATCATATAGACCAATATCGCTTCTCCCGATTACATCGAATTTCTTCGAGCGAATCCTTCTTAATCGTCTTAAGCCAATTACCGACACAAATTCCCTCTTGCCTGATCATTAATTTTGCTTTAGAAGACAACACTCTACAGTTGACCAAGTGCATCGAATAACTGATGTAATTGAACGAGCAATCGAATGTAAGTTAGTCTGTTCAAGCGCATTCCTTGACGTTTCGCAAGCCTTTGATAAGGTATGGCACGAAGGCCTAAAATATGAACTCCGACAAGCCCTACCCCAGCAATTGTCTTGTATTTTAGGTTCATACCTGGAAGACCGACTCTTCCGTGTGAGACACGTAAACGAATATTCCACTTTTAAGACAATAAAGGCGGGGGTGCCGCAAGGAAGTGTACTTGGCCCTCTGCTATATTTGCTTTTTACCCATGATATACCGCAAACGGACGATACTGTCCTAGCCACATTTGCTTATGACACTGCCATTTTGGCAACGGCTAAAAGAAGCAACTGCCAAGTAGCAACGTGCCCTTACACGGATTAACAATTGGACAAAGACTTGGCGAATCGCGCCTAATGAAAACAAGTCTGTCCACGTGAACTTCACTCTCAAGAAAATTGGGAATCAACCGGTGTTTATCAACGCAGTACGAATTCCTTACGCGAACGAGGCCAAGTATCTCGGTATGACACTCGACGCTAAACTAAAATGGAGAGCACACGTCAAGAAAAAACATGAAGAGCTTGAAATCAAATATAAAGACATTTACTGGCTTATTGCAAAGTATTCCAAGCTTAGCTTGGAGAACAAACTGCTGTTATACAAGCAAGTGCTAAAACCGATCTTGACATATGGTGTACAACTTTGGGGTTGTACTAAAAATAGTAACATTAATGTATTACAGACATTCCAAAACAAAGTTCTTCGAGGTATTGTTAATGCGTCGTGGTACATTAGAAACGATGATATCCACAGAGACTTAGGAGTCGAAAACGTTCAGAACGTAATTAAATTGTTTGTGCGAAAACATTATAATCGATTACAAGGTCATACGAATATTTCTGTTCAACAGATCCTCGACGAGACAAATTTATTGCGTCATCTGAAAAGGACTAAGCCTTTCGATCTAGCGTGGTGATTAGCAGCGTGTAATTTTTCTAAAGTACACACGAATTTTCAATGGAAAATAGCCTGCAGGATATCCTATAAAAACAAAATAAAATGCGATAGAAGAACTGCTTGTTGAGTGTGAACTCAGTCGTGTTTTGCATAAGGGAGGTGTTTTTTAGTGAGTAAGAATCTCTCCGGGCTTCGGGCCTATACCGTCTATGAAGATTTCTCACCTTTCACCCTCACTGCGAATTTAACAATAGGTTCACTTGTTCCGCCCTTCATCCATCCGTACTTTGTTGATCTAAAAGATTATTTTGTCTTTCTGGTAAAGTTTCCGAATGTCTTTTCTGCTACAATATCTCTCACCTTCATGGATCATGCGGTTTTTGTGTTCGTCCATTCGTCCGCTCTCATTGCAGCGTCACTTTATATGCGCTTTCATTCATCGTCAAATCAAGGGCTTCGCTGTGGAAGTTAGATGAATCTTTCCATTTATCTTCTTATCTTCATTTGATTTTGAGCTGATTCGATGAGCCTACCACCGAGAAGTGATGGTTAATGTCTTGATACGAATTATCGCATTGTATAGATGTTTGGATATTACTATGATGTCTGGAATGTCGACATTGATGTGATAGAAGTTTTGGAGTTACAAAATGCTGAAGGCCTGTCATGCTATCGATATATGGTCTGTCTGATTGACATGATAATATAGAGAAATAATCGAGATAATTGGAATAATGGATTTCTGCAACTGCATGTCGGCAATCACGATCATCGTTAGTTTACGGCCCTTTTCTTATATTCGACTACGCTACCAGAGATGACCTCTATTCGCATTAAATGTTCAAATTGTACAAAATCCTCTCGAAAATCTTGTAGGAGCAATCATGAGAAGTACCATTCTTTTGCTCCATTAGGGCGTGTGCACGTATGTACATAATTGACAATATAAGATCGGGTCCAAATTCTCTTAGGGCCGCGAATTCAAAATTTCTTGTCTTAGATTCACTGTGGTAGATGTCAATGTTTTGCCCACCGTACCGCACTTCTGAAATAGTAATGGAATAGATCGAGATTTCCATTATCGGACTTATATTGCACATGCCGTCAATCAAAAAATCAATATCCTCGTTTAGTTTGATAAGGAGCGGGAAATTTTCGTTTCATGTGAAGTGAAGAACGTCAAAATGTTTGAAAATGTTCAGTATCTAGATTTAATAAAAAAAAAAAAACAAAAAAATTAAATGGCATGTTAGACGAAAAATTTATGTTAAAATGTCCCACAGTCTAAAAATTGCCTTTATACATTCCCACTTACGAAACAGTGTTTTGGAGGCATATGAGCTAGAATTATAATTGCGCAGCTGTTGCCCTTTTTCTGCAACAATTCCTTTTTCCAATTTATGAGCTTCAAATGTTTCAATTTATGAGGGTTTACCTTTTTCCAAATAAAGCAACAATGAAAATAAATAGAAGGAGAACAATAAATTATTCCGCTTCATCGTCTAGACACTTGTAATGAAATTCTTCCATTAGGTTTGCGCCATTGTAATAACAATTACGAGTACAGTTCAAATCCTGACAGAATATTATCATGTTATTATCGGAGTTATAAAACGCTTCTCATTCTTGTAATTCTTCCACAGAAATGGAATATCTTCCGGGAGCTATTTGTGCAAGATTATCAGTGCCCTTCCTCCATCAGTTCGAATTTCCACCGAGGGATGCAACTGGATAGATACAAACATTTATGAGGAATACCTCAACACAGTTCAGTTCACCGGCATTTGGAAGATCAAGAATTAATGTTGGTCTCTCCATGGAATCGAAAATGTGGACTGGGGAATAATTAATTTCAAATGAACAAGCTTTCATTGGACGTGCAGGATTGGAGAATGATATTTTCTTGAGATTTGCAAGGATTTGTTAGGTGATTTGGATGCAGTTGAACTGAGAATATTTGATTGTACAAATCTGAGTAAGAATGTGAATGTTGGATAGAGATATCAACACGCCCCGTACTGGTTTTCAAATGGCAGAAGTATTTTGCACTGCATACGCATAAAGTTTTAGATGTTTGCCTCTGGGAATGAGATTGCTTTTCGAATGTAAATAAAAAATCATATTTAAATTTGAATATTTAACTATTTAACTATGTATATTTAACATAGTATGAATAAATGGTCAGTAAAAAGGAAGTTTCCCATATTAATTGCCCATTCTTCATCTTATTTAATGTTATGTTAGCCCAGAGCTTCCTGGGCTAAATCATAGGAGAGTCCGCTAATTGTGGTCTTCATCATACAAAAACTGATTGCTCTGGAATAGAATAAACTGTTTCAGATGGGCAATGGTAAGATTCTCGTGTGTACTTTCTTTCAACCGGGCAACAAAGATAGATGGGGTGTAATACGAAAGTGACATAATGGATGTCAAGGATGTCAATAAGTAAAGAGATATCATTATTATTTTGACGTGTATGTGTATTTTGACGAAATAGTTATCTAATGATGCTCTGAGTTTTGTTGTTATGTAACAGTGTGTAAGGTTCAATCTTTACCTTTTTCGTTTGTTTTATTTTAATAAAAATACCATGTCTTGCGGAATCACTAACTACCCAATCGTTGATGACAATGCTGATTATGTTACCTGTAAGGGCATCTGTGGAAAATCTTTTCACGCAATTTGTTTTTGTTTATATAAAAGAAATACCGTATTTATCAAAGAGTTCTCTGATAACTTCCTTTTCTTTTGCAATTAGTGCAAGATCATCTCGCTTTCGGACGTGCTACTACCTATAAATTGCTTTAGTGACTCCAATGACTCGTTCAAAAAAGGCCTCATCAAAATGATAACGATGAATCTGTCCAAGTTAGAAAATAGTGTTAGTCATGTTGATGAATTATTCAACTCGATTCTGTCATCAACCGACCTAATTTAATCCAAGCTTACCAACATCGATAAACGATTTGCAAGTCTGTTGGAGATGAATACTGCGTTCAGTGATCTCAAAGTATATTGTTTCGCCCAAAACATTTCTAACCTTAAATTGTGCGAATCGATAAACACCCTGCGTGAAGATTTTGAGGTTCGTTTTTAATCCTTCTTAAGGAAACAACCATCTCGAATGTAGCTTGATCCTATGCTCGAAGTAATCGGCGACGATCTAGCTGCCGCACAATCAACCATTTTTGATATCGAGAATCAAATTGAAACAGTAAGCAGCAAAATTTACGATTTACCAACCCATAATGAACACCACCAGAAGGTTCACTACAAATACAAGCGCATCTATTTCGGCCCTACAACACATCTGTTATTCCCAATATAAGGAATTAGGAATTATTCGCCCTAGTTTCAATGTTTTTCGAAACGACGATCTTACTCGGCCAAAAGATGATTGTCCTTGTCAAAGTGTCCTTTTAGCCGTCCTTAATGTCCTAAACTCTTCTCCAAATGTTGTTTCTACTTCATCCAAGCTTAACTACGTTTTAATAATGATAACACTCCCCTGAAGCTCCCTGTAGATTATGTGTTTTTATATCCTACCGGCATAACCTATCGAATGCTACCAACTCGCTATCGATGCAATTGATAAAGTAATTAACTTATCTGATGTCAATCTACCTCAACTGAATTGGACACAATCAGATGATGAATATTTTTTAATCGCAAACCCTAGTTCGAGTAAAGAATGCCTCTACTTGGATGAGTTTGCAGGCTCTGGCTTATGCCAAGTTAGTGAGGTCTTCAACTATATGGTATGGGTATGTAATTATACCTCATTTTTACCACTGACCCTATAAACTCTGTCTCGCTCTATCCCCTCTCACTATCTACCATTGATAACTTTCACCCACCACTTCTTCTTTTTCTTTTCGACCACTCTCCTTTTCAGCCCACCCATCTGCAGCTCACTCTTCTTACAACTTTCGTAAAGCATATGTTAGTAAGTGTTCTTTTGACTTCGCCAATGTGTCAACACCTTTTAAGAGCCTCCCGTGGTATAATCGTAGACTTCGCTCTTTACGTAACAAGAGAAACAAATTATGGACAGTTTTTCTTCGATCCAATTTTATCTTCAATTCGCCTAGCTTTGCTACAATCAATACCTTGATAGTGTGATCCTAAGTCCTTCGACAAATTCGTTACCTACAAAAAAAAAAAAATCTGACGGTTTTGCTCCCCCTTTTCAAACGAAAACATATCATCAATCGATCCGCATGCCATAGCAAACTTTTCTGCTACTTTTTTTAAAATACCTACTCTACTTCCCCATTGGCCTCTTTATTTCTCCAAGTTTTGATCATACAGCAGCTTTATGGTGAATACATAAGCGGTCCAAATGGCCTTCTTAATAAGTGTTCCTCAACAGTTTCCCATACCCTTTCAAACCTTTTCCGGCTATCGCTCTCTCAAGATATGGTAGTCTTCTTTGAGAATACCGATACACAAAAAGTGATTAAAGAGCAAAGTCCCTTATTACTGTCCTAAAGCTAAACATTCACATATACACAAACTCTTCGAAAAAATTTTGTACGAAGCTTTAAGCAAATCTCTTGTTCATGTTAGATGTTCCTCAAGGTAGTCACTTAGGTCCATTTCTTTTCATCCTAACTATTAACTTTCTCTCTATGTTGACGATACCAAATCTTTTAAACCCATTTTCTCACATATTTTTCAAATTTTCATTTTCATTTTCTCAACCATCCTTCAAATAGATTTAAATAGTTTTTCCACCTGGTGCATTAAAAACTGCTTAGAACTCAATCTCACTTCTCACGTAAGTGCAACAAGTCTCCTCCTCGAATTTGCCTTCTCCACGCCCAACCTACATTCCTTGTTCAGTCTATCCGCGATTCTGGCATATCATATGCGATAGGGAGCTTATTTTACGCTCGCATATTGATGAGATAATTACTAAAGCAAAGTCGTTACTTGGCTTCGTTAAAAGATGATCCTAAGAATTCTGCAACCCGTTGTGATCAGCTCACTATTTGGTATATCACTTTTGTTCACACCCTTCTCGAGTATGCCAGCCAAGAGTGCAGTCCCTTTAAACGAGTTTATGTATCCCGATCTCCTTCATCATCCAAAGCTTTAAGCCCTTGTGATAGAGCCTTAATTAAAATTAATTTTTGTTAGTTTTAAGTCCTTGTTTTTAAGTTAGTGTAATCATAAATTGGGGCGTCAGTCCCCGCCGAAAACAAAATTAAAATTTAAGGAATATGTCACGAGAATAAGAGTTTTAACTCCGTAAACCAGTTTCATATCAATAGATAGGTTTGCTTGAACCGAAGTAATCTTTAGAGCAATAGTATTTCGGAATATAACCATAACAGCTAAAGCCCCCACTGCGATGGTGAAGGATAGCTTTTACGGACAAACAATTATGATAACGTATCACTGGTGTGAATTCGTTACTCAAGAGGACTTGAGTCCAAATGTCGGTTACCATAATAACAGGGATAAAATTAATTATTTTGACATCACCGTCGGGTTACATGCAGAAGTAAAATCTTCATCCTACGATTAATGTCTCTTACTCCCTCATAGTGTGGTAAAGACTAGGCATCGATCCCTACTGGTGTACTTAGGAATCGGTGGTACTTTATTTGAGCACAAGACTCATCACAGGGTCAGCCAAATCTGGTTTTACAACTGAGAAACATCGAACCAAGTTGACTAGAATGCTGGTCAAGAAACAAGAAATATGATATTGGAATGAATCACAATCGCTATCTTTTAGTATCCCAAATATCATTTCTTGCTGCATTTGGTAGGTTTAATCGCGCCAACGCGCTTTCTTTACACAGTCAAAACACCGACAGATACCGCGGTCCCTAAGTATCCTCTACTCCGCTCTAGGTATCCTCTTACTCATGGAACCAATTTGAGCTTATGATGAAGTGCTGGAGATTATTAACACCTACATCTTTAAATCGCTTAAGTCATTGAAGAAGGAAGCTCATAGGTGGATTGTCTCCTATTCCTCCTCGTCCATGCAGCTTCTATAGAAATAGGCGCCAAGCGTTTTTGCATGATTGCCTATGTCCAGTAATGACACCTATGATGCTAAGATGTTTCCTGCTTAGAAAAATCAGACTCTTAGAGCAATTCAGATCCAGTTTTAACATCTTTACCATCTATGGTAAGGTCTGTTCTTTTATTTGCATCCAGCTTTAGTTATGACTTGCAGGTAGTGATTGGTATACCTAAGCTGTCCTTTTCCGGTAGAATAGTTAAGATGGTTCCAATTTTAGCGAGTTCGGCGGCCCTACAATTCCCTGAAATGTCTCTGTTGCTAGACACACAACAATTTTTTGGTGCGGGCGAAAGCCCCCATTTATTCGGCTTAATACAAGCTATAACTTAAAATTAAACTTAAACTAATATTTAAAACTAAGGTTGGTTGTTGTGGTGAAGGAGAACCGATTTGAGGTAGGAAATGTTGCAGTGGAAGTCAAAGACGCTAGGGTTTGAATTAATTTTTCGTAGCATGCGGGAGATTGGTTCGTTCGCGCCATAGGTGTGTGGGTTGGGTGATAGAAGAGACGAGGGGTACGTAGATTACGAGGGTTAGTGTTGAGGAAAATAGAATTGTGAAGGGACTTGCATTCAACCTGACCTGAAAGAAGTCGATGAATGAAGAAAAAGTCGGCTGCATCTCTGCGTTCCTCAAGGGCGTTTAGGTTAATAAGGTTGAGACGGTTTTGATAGGGGGGGCAGAGTAAAAGAATCATCCCAGGGCAAACCTCGAAGAGCGAATCGAAGAAAACGGCACTGGATGCTTTCGATTCTCGAGATATGAACGCGGTGATATGGGGACTATACTTGACTGGCGTACTCTAGGAGTAGGGGGGAACAATTCCTGGTTCTTTATGTCGGGAATCAAATTGGTTTCAGTCAAGGAAGAGAATGCGATTGACGTAGGACAGCATTGGTTTTAGAGCGAAGACCTCTTACATTCTGGTAGTAAAATGTAAGAGGGGTTTTGTGGGGTGGAGATGTATGGCGGGATGGTTTAAGTGCTGACGAGGAAGGCACGTTATGGACGAAAAAATTTATCGTGGTCAGCTCGGCTTCGCTGTAGGTGTGAGACTCGTTTAGAGTGAACGTAGTGGCCAAATGCAGCAAGGTCGTCTGCTACTTTCTGAGGGGATATGCTAAAAATCTCGTGGTACCTGACATAAAGGTTCCTTTCTCTCTCTAAGCCTAGAGAGTGCATAGCGACTTTTTGTAGTTCCATTGGTTTGCTGGGTTAGTTTAACTGTTGGAGGAGGGAGGAAGATGGAGATTCGTGGTTGGATATGGAGTTGGGCGCCGGATGAGATGTTGGGTTTAGGGTATGGGAGTTAATAAAATTAGGATACTTGGCTCCAGTTTGTAGGTCGAAGTTAGGAAATGAGTTATTTGCTGGTATCGGTGGCGTAGAAGATTGAGAAGGGATAATATGGGTGGTTGGGGTTAAGTTAAAAGAGACGCGTTGGCGCGGGGGCTTGGGTGGAACATTGGAAATTAGCGGATTAGAGAATTGGTGTGTAAGGGCTTTGTGTCGGATAAGTGAGGAGGGGGGACTAAAATCGGGGAACAAGTTCGTTTTGAAGCTCGGGATTTGAGCTTCGTTTTTTGTTAGCGTGCTTTTTAACTGGAAGGGGGCTTGGGAGCGGTCTTTTTTTAAGCTTATCGTTACGTTTATTTTTAAAATTTTGGTTGTCGTCGACACGTGGGTTTCCTCGTTCCTCAGAGCATTTGGTGATACTTATCTCCCCAGGTTTAGTGGCCTTATCAGGGGAAGGTTGAACTGCTCTGACATTTTCGTAAGAAATGATCGGCATTCAAGTGCGATTTTAGGATGCTATGAGACTGAGTTCAATGACTTGAGACCGGCCTGACTATCCCTTGCAGAGCTTCTTTAATCGCCAAAATTTCCGCCTGAAACACGCTATAGTGATTTGGAAGGAAAAGCTTGGATTTAGTTTATCGGAGAAAATACCGCCACCAATTCCGCTATCGGTTTTATATCAATTTGTGCAGAAGTGGATAGACTTTTCCTCATACAAAGACTTTACATAAAAGTCTTTGTCGAACCAAAGTTTAGGTATGGTATAATGGATGTTCTATGTGAGCGTTCCTAATATATTAAGAATATTAGATTGGCCAAATAAATTATTTGTATCCTTTGTAGTCGTTTGAAGACGTAGTCGCAGCTACTTGCCTGCTGAAGATGTCTAGGGGTGTCAAGTGGAACAGAATGTCTAAAGCCGCAGAGGGAGTGGAGCGTAGAGCTCCGCTTATGCATAGCCATGCTGTTCTTTGGATTCGGCTAGTTTTTTTTGCAGTTGACTGCAATGTCTAAGACCGTCCACCAGACAATAACAAGGTAGGTGAGTATCGGTCGTCTGACCGAGATGGAGTGAAGTTCCGAAAAATGCTCACCTCCGATTTGCTTGAAGTTTTTTATATGTATAGTCTACAATATAGGAAAGTTAAATCCAAAACGGTTCTTAGCGTAAACCACTGGAAAGGAAGAAAAAGACATTAAAAAATTAAAAATCCTTAAAAAATTAATTAGAACCTTAAAACTTTTTAAGGAATTGCAATGATCTATATCTCAATTAAAAGTCTTCAATTGTAGCTTTAATTTAAGATATATTTTACTTATATACGCCTTACGGTGTAGAAGATATAATTTCTTGTTTTTAAAGATTTTCAATTTTTAAAGTCCTTTTCGTCCTTTTTCCAATGTCTTTCTTGGGAGAGAATAAGGCTACTGTAGTTTTCTTGACTCTTTCTTCAATGTTAGGTTTACAGTTTAGTTGCTTGTCAAAAATGAAACCCGGATATGGTATTTTGCTGTATCGGAAAGCACTAAACTGGTACCGTTTATTGAGGAAGGGTGTATAGTTGGAATTCCATACTTAATTACTACAGTAATTGCTAAGTTCCAGAAAAGGTGAGAAAAGACACCGTATTGCAACGTACCTCTTCTCACACATTTTTTAGCAGCAGTCCCGCCCAGTTGGGAACTGATTATCCTGCTATTTATCAGAAGACTGATCAACTCCCCAAATGAGTCGTCTACCTGCAGATATGACAGCGCAGACGTGATTGCGGATGTGTTGACGTTGTTAAAGGCGCCCTCAATGTCCAGGAGAGCAACCATTGTGTACTTTCTATACATAATATATGTAGGGACCGTCCGATGTGGCTAGTCAGTGAATGTAGAGTCGTTTCCACCGACCTTCCTTTACAGAAAGCATGTTGAGCCGTTGGAAAAAGTTTTGAATCAATTTTAGCTCGTATATGAATATTAATAGGTCTGAGGTCCTTTGGGACATCATGAGAGCATTTTCCGGCTTGGATATGAAAACTACATTAAATTCTCTTCATGATATTGGAAGTAAAATAATTCTACAAAGCTCCTCAAGATATTCTCTAGCGTGGGCAAAATAATATCTGAGGACATTTGTAGTTCGGCCAGTATCATACCGTCCGGACCAGCAGACTTCTATGATTAAAGCTATATAGCGCAACTAGGCATCATAGGATTTGAGAGGATTCTCCTAAGCCACGATGTTTCAGAAGTTTTTGTGATTTCGTCACAGAATAATCTCCAGGATTGTAGCTTTGCTTTTCTCAATTCTTTTTTATATATTTCGAGGGATTCTTTATATGAGTCCTAGTCATTAATTATTCTTGTGCGGCTTTTTCTTGCCTCTATGATGAATAAGAGCGCAGGAAATAGCCATAGAGTGATTGAAAGCTACGATTGACTTTCATGTCAAACTCGTTGTAGTCACGCGGGGGCTTGGGATTTCAGAGGATAGTGTTTCTGACAGTATTCCTCTGTATTTTGGCTAACCACTTTTCCGATAGTTTCGGGATGCTGGTTAGCTTGGAGGAGCATCACTCAGGCTGAATTGGATGTACCTGTGGTCGCAAAATGAGCTTTTAGACAATATCATCCAGTACGTCAGCATTAGAGTGATGTTATCGTATACAAGAGTGATTTCTAGCACTTCCTGTCGATTTGTTGTTATATAGGGGCTCATGCCAATGTTGCAAACAATGAGGTTAGTACTTAAAATGTAATGAAAAAGTGACTCACCTCTATCGTTGATGACGGTACTGTCCCATACCGTGTGATAAGCGTTAGCGCCGCACCTGATGATAAGGCTAATTTGCCTTGCAAGTTACCAGTACCACCCTTTCTAGGTTATCGCCAGGGAGAGCGCCCACCTGATCGTAGTTAAGATACGCCGATGCCAGCCAGTAGTAGCCTTTGGAATTTTGGTTAAAGGAAGAGGAGGAGGTTACTTATCAGCATTCAGCTGATCTTTTTTATAGACCCTTAGGTGTATTGACTTGAAACCAGACCAAATCATGCCTTTTGTCTGCGTTAGAGGGTTAAGGGATTCCTTATTGATCGCAACAAACGCGCATCTATAAGGGTCGCTTATTTCTTTCAGTTTCGCGACTTTACTGATGAACCTGGAGGGTTCGGCTGGAATCCAGATGTGGGTTTTAGGTCTGCTTGGGATACCGCGGTCTCTAAGTATTGTATGTCAACAATTCAAGGTTCAAGCATAAAGGTTTGGATGAACAGATGTAGATACCGCAGCACAAACTTTTGAAATCTGCTAATCCAGATAGTATATCTGGTCTTCTTTTGAAGAAGTGTTCCTCCACGCCGGCAAAACCTCTGCGTGCAATTTTTTTCAATCCCATTCTTAAGCACTAGTCATACGGCGAATCTTCTCCCTTTTCTTCAACAGAATTATAACACATATGTCCCGTTTTTTTTAAGGTGATTAAAACTCTGATAAGCCGCCATCTTGTGAAATAACTCGAGACGTGAAGAAAGCAACGGGCCCACCAATGATTTGATAGAATATCTCACTTAGAAGTGGAAACAAAACATATACCAATCTGTCCAAAGCAGAATAGATGCACTAAGGCTTTTTGTCCAGAATGCGTGCATTCAGGATCGACAACTTCCTTCTTCAAGGGATTAGATGTAACCTTTTAGAACGTTTAATTAAAGTTGTCCTAGATTTTGTCAAGTCAGTTACCCACAAAATAAACGTTGATATGCCTCAGAACTCGGACATTTTTCCGACACTCTTCGTATTTGTTCGCTTAGAGTGTGTTTAGTTTATTAAGGTTCGATATTTATAACGACTCTGCTTGTTGGAATGAACCCTGCTTCAAATATCCCTTGCAGAGAAAGTCAGGTCCAGTCAAATCAGGTGATCGTGATGGCCAGTCAAAATCACATTTTTGTTTTTAAATCAATTGACTAGGGAAGTTCATCTTTAAAAAGTTGATTGTTTCACAAGGATTATGGAATTGTTTGGGCCATCTTGTTGCCACCAGTAATGCTCCATGCCATTCTCGTCCATCACATGTCAAGATTATCGGATACTTGGTTACGTCAAAAATTATATCTGGGTTTTGAGTTTTCCGATACCGAACATCTTGCAAATTGACGCTTCCACAAAGCGTAGAACCACGCGGTTCTAAAAATCAGATCATAAGCAAGTATATTCTGCATGTCATGGGCGTATTTAACGGTTACCAAATCGCAGTAATTTTTGAGGGGTTTTACACCACTTTATGACGAGGGATCGGAAATCAGCAGACATAAGTTACATAACGAACGGAGAATGTCATCCATTATTTCGTCTGTTTATTTTTCCTATGATTTGTTATTGCCACTAGGCATTGCCGAATTCATTGAGTAATATGATTCCAAGAATATGGGACCTATTACATGCTGCAATTGTAATCCCCAGGATACCTTTTGGGTCAGTAGCAAATGCAACGCAAATGCAATCATCAAAATAGGTCACCAAAGACTAATTGGGAGGCAGATTGGAGTCTTTACAGATGGAAACAAATAGAATGTAAAAAGCCTCCTATAAAGACTTTCAACTTTCAACTACCGGTGAAACCAGTAGGCTACTCAAAGTCCTCAAAAAGGGGAAGTCAACAAGGCTGGAATCATTTAGAAAATCTGATGGCAACTACACTAAGTTGTAAGCAGGAACTGTCTCATGCTTGATGCACTACCTCCCAGGTAACCTAATCAGAACCAGCTCATAACTACATCCTATTAACGAAGCTGTGAGTGAGCTGAATAACACAACACGCTGTAGCTGGTATACTATATCTCATCGGATGTGGTGAAAGATAAGGACGTTAAACATGCTATTGTTTCCTTTGACGGCTTCAAGTCACCTACCATCGTTTACATATACCCAATTATGTTAGAAAAAGGTAAAGTTAGATGCTGGTAATTCTGAAGAGAATCTTAACTGTTAGCCTGTTATTGGCATACATACTGAAACCCTAGCGAGCATTGAAAGTACTCTTTATACCGAAAATCAAAAAAGAGGAATAACTCAGCTTGAAATGACCGGGTAGATGAATCACGAGTTTTATGGATAAAAGTAAAGCTGGTGAATGGGTAATGATTGCGGATGCTGACTGTGGCCAATTTGCGATGGCGGCGTTAAGCAGGGGTTGACCGCAAGGTGGCGCTCGTCTCCTTTCAATAATTCTGCCATCTATGCACAAACATACGGAGATGATTTAATTAGTTGTATTGTCTGTTGGATCATGTGTACTGTCTGCTCTAACTTGGAAGCAGCCCTTGAAGTGATGGACGATTGGTGCTTTCACTCCCCC
Source organism: Volucella inanis (assembly GCA_907269105.1). NCBI lineage: Eukaryota > Metazoa > Arthropoda > Insecta > Diptera > Syrphidae > Volucella > Volucella inanis. The sequence goes on along the minus strand of OU026153.1, from coordinate 202,434,487 downwards.
CTATCAAAACTAATGATGTTCTCTTTACGAGAAAGAGGAAGCTTTGTGCTAATGCTCAAAGATATCACCAACCAATTCTCCAAAGAAGCTAAGTATTTGGATGTTATCATGAATAACAATCTTCTATGAAAGGAAGTAACCCCGAAAGCCTCTAAGGAAGGACATGAAGCCTGCCACCGAAAAAGTTCTGGATCTACATGGCTACGGTAAGGCCGTGCGTCGGTTGTCTGGTGGAATAAGCTCTCGTGAAAATACGTGATTCCTGCTTTTACCAGAATTTTCATTTTTTTTTTTTAAAGCACTTAACACTCTAGTGGGTTTGAACACTTAAAATGCTTGAGAGCGTGTTAAGTTTTTAGAGAAAGAAATATTTATGGGTTCTTTGGTTATTTCGCTCGTGGGGGCGAAGCTTTTGCATCTGCAGTGACTTTTAAGCCGGTTAAGGTATGCAAAACATCATTGCATGCAGTCGGAAGGCTAAATTCACGGAATATGGTTTGGATGTCAAGTCAAAATTGGATCACGGAAAATTAATTAGGCGGTGAATTTGCTAGGAAAGGCTCAGAGAAGAATTTTTTTTATTTTTAATATACGTTGGGTCTGCCTGAGTCCTCAGTAAAAGCTTCCATTGAAAACTGATTTTCATATAAGCACAACTACAGATATCATGATTACCATCTGGCATCGAGACGGCGTACTACACTTTTGCTAATCACTTAAATATGCTGGGCATAAGCGATTTAACATTCCGCGAAGCTTGCGTAAAAGTAATGACGACACCGCGGAGCATTACACCTGTTAATGTCCGGCTCACGATCGCATCAGGTTTTAGATGATCTGCGTTGAAGTGGTGGGTGCTGGTACAGTATGCACTTTATCATTGAAACGCTAATTTATCTTTCCTTCAAAGAGTGAAAGATTCAACTAAAATGAACAAACAAAAAGTGCAGTGGACTAGTTCTTTATCTATGTGCTCTGTTTCGATAGAAAAAATAATAAGAGTGTAAGGTATTTATGAGTATAAAATTGGAGTATATTGCCTACATATGGTCAGCTGTTCCTAACACCTCTTTACACTTGCTAGGCAAGTTTTAAAACGGTCCAATCGAACTAAAAGGCGCTGCTATTATCACACAGTGATTTAACACTCTCAAGCAGCAATGAAATGTCTGTTGGTTTCTTCTTCAGTAGTGATCTATCCAATGCCTTTTCAAATCATAAACCGTAACATGAATGCTCATCGACGTACCCTCAAACCACTTTCGGACTAACTCTGAAATATCGTGATTCTTTCACAAGCTTACAATCCTATTATAGCACTTCCTGCCATTATAATCTGAAAACATTCAAAACCAAGGTGCATGTATAGGGTTTTTCAATAGGGACTTGACAACTTTAAATTTAATTTGTGAATGCACTCTTTCACTAATCATCAAACTGTCACTGTCAGTTCAGTAAACTCAACATTTTTATCATGGTAAAGTACACTAGTACACCCGTTCTCCGATCGGGTTCTGGATAAGATGCGCCAAGATGATAAATTTCATCGCAAAATCATCTTCAGTTACGAAGCTCATTTTTGGCTCAATGGGTTCGTCAATAAGCAAAATATGCGTTATTGATCGGGTGAAAACCCACATGTGCTTCATGAATCACCACTTCATCCACAAAAAATAACTGTTTGGTGCGGTCTGCATGCCGGCGGCGTTATTGGGCCATATCTTTTCGTCGACGATAACGATCGTCACGTTACTGTGAATGGTCAGCGTTATCGCGCCATGATCACCGATTATTTTTGGCCCGAATTGGAAGATATGGACTTGGACGAGATGTGGTTTAAACAGGATGGTGCCACAAGCCACACAGCACACGCTACAATCGATTTATTGAAGAGTAAGTATGGTGAGCGTGTTATCTCAAGACATGCGATTTAACGCGGCTTGATTATTTTCTGTGGGGCAACGTTAAGTCATAGGTTAAGAACGCGAAATAGCGGCCGTTTCGGCCGAAATGTGTGATGGGTCATTGAAAATTGGGTCCAACGAATCGACCGCTGCAAACGTGCCCGCGGTGGCCATATGAACGAAGTCGGAAAATACATCAATTTTCAAATTCTATCAGTAGTTTTCAATATGTCCAACTTTGGCGCGAATAATGTCCTTGAGACGGCCGATGAAAACATCATACGCTGCACGCAAGTGGCTCTGCGGTATTTTGGCCCATTCCCGGCGAAGTGCTTGTTTGAGGTGGTCTAAACTTTGGTATTTTTTAGTGTCAACCTTCGCTTCAAAATACCTCAGACAGAGAAATCTAACGGATTTGCAACCGGAGAATTTGCAATCAATTGTGTCGAAGAAATGAAGTGTGGAACATTGTTTTTTAACCAATCTTGGTTGACGCGCGCTTTGTGAGACGGTGCCGATGCTTGTTGAAATGTCCACGGTCTATGACCGAAATTATTGTTTGCCTAAGGCTTCAATACTGCCTCTAAAACAGTTTCACGGTATACGATCGCATTAGTTTTGACGCCACGGTCCAAAAATACGAGTGGAGAGCGACTATCGGCGGTTATGGCGGCCCAAACCATCACCATCGGTGCTGCCTGCTTTCCGAAAGAGTAAATTTTCGAAGGACCTCTCTGGTAAGTAAACTCGGTTATTTTGTTTGTTGACATATTGCTCGATAACAAATTTCGACTCATCGAGAAAAACCAAATTCGGCAGCTCACAACTTTCGTGCAAGCGTGCAAGCGTAGTAATTCCTTCGCTCTTTCGACTCTAACTTTTTTCTGTTGCGGTGTAAGATCGTGTGCTTTTTGGAATTTCAATGGCTTGAGCCCAAGCTCATTTCAACGATATGTTGAGTTCATGAGCCATTTTCTTCTACTTCGACGCGGATTTCGCTCAATTCGAGCCTTCACTTTCCGAACCATTTCTGCCGATGTTTTTTTATGATCATCTCCATGGCGTTTTGCAACGCTGCCAGTATCACGATAATGAGCTATGGTTCGTGACACAAACGATTTATTCACTTTGAGGTGCTGGAAGGCTCTAACGATGGCTACTTGTGGTTTTCCAGCCAAATATAAAGCAATCAAACTATCACGTTTGAATTCCATCGCGGATAAAAATTTTTCAACACAACTGTTTAAAAGGCTTGTAAATAACAAAATTATCTCTTATGTTTCAATGAACGGTTTGTGAAGGAAGGAAAAAACGAAAAAGGAAAATAGTATAGATGAGCAAGAAGGTATTGTGGAAATAAACGCATACAGAATAAGGGTATGTACACATTGTGCACCCAACAAAAAGAAAATCCGCGGACATCTGGGGATAAATCGGTTAACGTGATTTACCCAATGTTCTCTACTTTAAATGTAGAGAGATCTGGATTTGAGGTCCAATAACCTGTAAAAGGCAAAAAGTACAACATAGCTCAAGGTTAGCTCTAAGGCAAACCAAACCGTTGCAAACTATTTTTTATTTTTTTTTTAGTAACAAGCTTACCTGAACATTCACCTTAAAATAACATGCTGTGAAAGTCTAGGTAATTCTTTGCTGAACGGTGTTAATAAATCAGGATAAGCTTTGAAGAAAGGACAACTTTGTAATAGTGCTCGACCTTCGAGATGGCAATACGAAGTTCTTGAATACGAAAAACAATTTCGAAACCGCGAATTTCAGAATACTTACCTGTTTCCTATCAATACAAAGATGGCAGCCACCAAAAAAAGATGGAGAAGCAAAACCTTTTGTTCACCACAACGGGTTTCTGTCTATTTTTTGAAATCCAAGGCGGAGTACGACTTACTTTCTTACTTCGGGGTGGACCCGGGGCTCAACCAATAGATCTCTCCTGTTAGCGTAATCTGTAGCCTATTGTTGAGGTCCCCTTTCACATACACATTTCATTTAGGACGAGGGGTTCCTCAAGAGCATCATCGCATCGGGATGCAAACGAAGACTCTGTGGGCTAGAGCGTAGGTGACCAATGTGCACATTTCCGATCAGATCAATGTCAATGTACAGCTCGTAGAGTTATTCATTCAGTTTTCTTCTCTAAACTCCTTCAATGTAAACTGAACCAAAAGTCACACGAAAGATTTTGCGTTCGAAATGAACAACGATATCTTCATCTATCTTCGTTAATGTCCATGCTTCTGCACCATTAAGCAGGACTGGAATGTTCAGGGCCTTTTATAAAGTCTCCATAGCTTTTATTTTCTTATTATTCTTTTGTTTATTATTTATATTTGCTGTGACGTTCTGTTCGATTCGTCGGTGTTCTATTTCCCTTCTTGTTGACAGCATAAACAATTTTTTAAATTTTTGATTCTTGTATAACATTTACGAACGCACTACTGACGGCTTGCTGAGATCTACCTCTGATGCTGACTTCAAAATCAAAAATATGTTGATGGAAAAGTAACAAAGCAGCGCATTACATGGGCTAAATCCTTTTATGACATCAAAAGTCGTGGAGAGATTGCTTTCGAACTTAACGGAGCAGCAAGGTTTTTCCATTGTCCTTCTGCATAATCTAACGAGTTCGGCATGAATACCAAGGCTAAACAGGGCTCTGTATAACTCTTGTCTGTAGTTAGTGTCATAAGTGGCCTTAAAAGTGTTAATGAGTATCGATTTGGACTTCTTGTTTTTTTTTCCAGGATCTGTCGTGATGTAAAAAATTGGTCGATTCTGGACTTAACGCGCTTAAGCCACACTGATAGCGGCGAATCAAATTGTTGATAAATCCCTTCAGGCGCTGATTAGATCTTATATGCGATGCTAAGGAGACTAATGCCTCCATAATCGGGTCAGTTAAGAGGGTATCATTTCATGGCCAAAAGATTCTAAGGTTCCTTTCTTCAGTTATTCTTTTTGCTTTCCAATTCTTATTGCGTGTTCCGTATCAAGTGTCATCTCCCGTTGTCATAAATATCTCGGCAGGTCGGCCGTCCAGTGCAACAGCCTTGTTGTTTCTTAACCTTGGATATCGCTTTGCTTACCCCATTTTGTTCGGAGGGATGAATCTCTTGACCTTAATAGTCTAAGTTAAGTGATTTATTCTGCCTGAGAGCAGAACTTGGGTTGTCCTCAGTGTTTGACAGTCTAATGAAGCGGTTTTACAATATCCTCAGTATCAACTGTGACGTTGTTGTTCTCTTGACACGTTACTTTCACTTTTTTGAAAAAACTTCTGAACATTGTTCCTAGCGTAACGCCACTATAATATGGTATTATGCACTCTTCTCATAATTTTTCGTTTTCCTCCAGATAAGCCGATTTTCTTCCCCCCTATCTTGGACGCGGAGCTCGCTGGCCGCTCTCATTTTTCTATATAGTGCAGCGTCATAGCAAGTGTGCTGTCCTGCATTTTTCAGCACACCATATGTTTCTTGGAGATGGGTAGATGAAACCCATAGCATTAGTTGTGGTGTTTCTGATGAGTTTTTGACATCGATGACAATAGTTTGCACCGCGTTGTGATGGGTCCATGGCATATGACGAAAAGTTGATAGCTGATCGCCAAAGCGCCTAAGCGTTCTCAGTTCTTTAACCAACTTTGCCGGCCGACATGGTTGGTAGTTTATTTTTTTTATGAAAAATAATCTCGACTGGTGATGGCACAAAACCTGATTGGGGCAGTAAAATTAAGAAGTAAAAAACTTCCTTCAGTATGTTATGCAAAGTTCTAAAACAACATAAAGATCAAGCTTTTACTGTGTTGCTCTAACGTAGGTCGCTTCTGTTTTACAAATACAATCACATGAATGTTGTATACATATTGTTGTATTTATACTCTATATGAATCCGAATCTTATTAAAAACAAGATCACACTTAAGGCTCAAAGTCAACTTAATTGCATTGGAACTGAATCCGAATCAGGCAACACACTTCAATGCGCTTGACTTGAACGGGAAGAGAAAGACAGAGGAGAACATTCTTCAAACTTATATGATGATTGCCAATTATCCATATTGCTAGTCAATTTTATTTGCGAAACAAAAACATAATAACGAAAGGTGACTCTTTGGATCTATGTACAAGTACTTTCTTCTTGCTAAGAAGTATTGAAGTTGAACTAGAAATTAAATTAAAAACGAAGCTTGAGCAAAAATGAAACATGTGTTACCATGTTCAATAAAAAGTAATAGCGTCTTACTATTGAGGCCTTACACCATGTAAATGCTGCTATTAAATGATCAATATGTCGACAAAGGTCTTGTGAAAATTAAACATGGAAGCGAAGGAATATTTTCGAGTTAGGATAACTCTGATAACCATAAGGACCACGAATACTTCCATCTTTCTTTTTTGGTTTCGTATACTTTCACTTTCCTTGAAAACTTTTAAATCTCAAGACACTTTAAACTCATTTAAAACTTTTCAATGTATACACGTATATCTATAAGATGCAAGCAAAAATGTACAAGAAATTAATGAAACCCAGCCACCACCACCCCTATATCGTATGTTACTGCTCACAAGATTATCATCTTCATGCCAGAATCCTACACACTCAAACAACCCCACTCCATGTTGTGATTATACCGAAGTATGCACTTTAAAGAGTTTAAAACGTTGGCGGGATCACATATTCGAACTCATGTGCTAAAAAGTAAGACCAAACCTCAAAGACAGTACCATTCCCAGGCGTACACTGCCTTACGACGCTTTTTAAATAATAAACGAGAGACCGGATATTCAAGTATCTTCAGAGTTTTCGGTACAAAGAGCGGATAACGACGTGTTACAACATAATCTGGAATAATATTTACCACTTAAGGAAGTGTGTACTTTCTTGGTTACTTGTACTTGGCAACAAAACACTTCGAACAAAAGTTCTCATTTCAAGAGCAGATTATTTGTCGAAGAAGTTAACGTGACTGGAAGTATGTACATACAGATGTAAGCACTTCAATTCTTACCACTGACTCAAGATTTTTTTTAAAATCCCTTACCAGATCTTGGAGCTTTAGAGAAAAAAATTTCACCAAAGGGTTTCCGAGTTTAAAAACTAAAAGCCAAATCTTAATAATAAGACGAACTTTTATTATCTAAATACTTTGGTGAAAGGTTGCTAGAGATACAAGTAAACGCATAAAATATTATAAGTAGCTTTCGAGAGAAAATTGTAATCGATACTATGTTTAAAGTCTCAGCTTCCAACACATGACTTTGAATGTATCTTGCGTAATAACGAGACTTCCTGGGTTCCTGTCTGTAAAATGCGAATACGAAAGAAATTGTTCTTCATCCCAAATTCAAGGACTTTCTCGGAAAAATGTGTTCACTGTTTCTTTGATAGTGATTTTGATGTTCTTACAGAGACCCAGTTTAATGTTAACAACATACCTTCAATAAAAATTCTTAGTGTCATTGAAGAAAATGAGGATTTTTCGATCCCAACGGAGTTTTACAGGCTGGATTAGAAGAAGAAAATATATGGAGCATAGTTTCGTTAGCATAAAAATGTTTCCTGGTAAAAATTATGACCAAGATACAGAAAGTTGACTACCTAATGAATTATTACTTTATTTCTGCGTTGCAGAGGACAAGTATCTTCTATTCACCGATTTGTTTAGATTTAAAAGAGAAAGTCACTTGTACAGATGACTACCTTTAAAAGTTAAAATTCAAAGCGAACGTGTGGAGTCTCTTCGGAGTTTCTTTTCCGACCCAATAATAGGACACGTATTACTTGTTGCCTATTAAACTAAAATGAGAAATTGAAAAAACGTATCCTTAAGAGACTCAACAGCGACTGAAGCAAATGCTGACACCGTTTGACTACCTTAAACGAATAACGACTGTTTTTGTCTAAAGGTATAGATGTTCTTAAGGGCACGCACAGTCTTACTTCGTCATGTTATGTGGGCCCCAATCCACATTGCATCGAATTTTTGCATTTGATGAGCATTTCTCATCTTTGATGGTGTTGCACATTGGCGTTTAAAAAAATGTTGCATCTTAGCTAAAAGTATTACATGCAACTTAACAAGAGCAGCTTATAAGACTTCTAGGTGTCGATATAATTTCTATCAAATGACTGGAAGTAAAATTTTTCCTTAAGTTTAGCAACATTGACTTCATACAGCAAAAGTCCATTAAAAATTTTTGTTACATGCATTGCTTTTAGTCTAAGTACCAACGGATTTATCAGCAATTCAGTATCCAGGAAAAGATTGAAACCATAGATACATTTAAGGTGACATTGCATAAGATTGTAATACTTCTCTTGACATGTTTATGCTTATAACAACTTGAAAAAATAAAAGTGACGGTATTACATATCTCCTTCTGAAATTTAAGTGATATATTCTTCCTCTATTCATCGATAGTATAAGTAATAGATGCTTTCCACAGACCTTAAAATGTGCAGAAATTATATCTCTGTTTAAAAAGAGTAATCGCAAAGATGTGCGCTATTATAGACCTATATCACTGCTTCCTACATTTTCTAAACTGATTGAGGTGCTAATAAAATCAAGTGGATAAGTGGAATTTTATGTAAATCTGGCATAAATATACTATTCCCAAGTTATGTACCCAATAGGTATGACTAAAGAGTTTGACAAGTTGTACAATACTGGTTTCAGAGGAGATGTACATGATTGGTTTCGCTCTCATCTTAAAGATAGGGAACAAGTGGTCAATATCGGTGAACGTTCTAGTACCTCTCTTATAATAAAGAATGGTGTTCCGCAGAGTGCTGTCCTTAGTCCACCTTTGTTCTTAATTTATATTTACTCCATTTTGAATCAGAGCTTCAACGGATTATTAACAGCGTTCGGTGAAGAAATAGCCTTCTGTATCAAGGACTATCTTTAGCCGATTGCATTAAGACAGTGGTTTGCATTTCATAATCTGATCATAAGCAAGAAAACAAAATGAATGTCCTTCAAAATGTTGGGAAATGTTGCCGATTTCAAGGTGTTTCATGATTCTCACGACTGTGTAAGGTTGTCTTTGTCTTGGCATTCTTGTGGATATATAAATTTTAATGAAAATATTAAATTCTGTGAGTTCATACTAATATTTGTGAATCTTTATTCATCTGAGTTGGAAATGTTATATGCAAACAGTTAAGTCCTATATGATGCGGGCATTCTGTAAAACCATACTGCTCCAAACAATTATTATCTAACATATGTATATTATGCCTTTGTAACTCTAAGTTACTCTCTACAGTCTGGGGTGGACCTGGGCCTCAACCAACAAGCGTCTCCAGCCGGCTCGATCTTTGGCCAACAGTCTTCAGTTTCGCTCGCAAAGTTGGTAAAGGTTCCATTTTACTTGAGTGCGTCACCTGAGTTGCAGTCTTCTTCTACTGCGCCGTCCTTAGGGACTGGATTCGAAGATGTTTAGGCCCAGAGCATTCGCTTCCATTCGCTCCGCATGAGGTACAGTTCGTCATTGTATATCTTCCTTCATTCACCGTTTTTGCAGACGGGACCGAAAAGGAAAAGAATTTTGCTCTCAAAACAACCAAGAGTAACCTCATCCACTTTTGATAGAGTCCATGCCTCTGCACCTCAACAACCTCAAAGTTATATCTGTCTTTAGTGACATTCTGTCCGAGACTTCGGTGTTGGATATCCTTCCTTGATGACAGCATATACTTTGTCTTGCCCTCATTGACCGCCTATCTCATCTTCGCCACCTCCGTTTCAATACTCACGAAAGCGCCAATGACATACCGCTGCGATCTGCCGATTATGTCGATGTCGTCGGCATAGGCGAGTAGATAGACGAACTTTTAAAAAATAGTGCCTCTGGTGGCATTTGAGTTTTGCACTATTCTTTCGAGAACGATGTTGAAGAAGTCACATGACAGCGCAACGCCTTGTCTAAATCCTTTTTCGACATCGAAGGTCTCGGTGAGTTGTTTACCGAGCCTGATGGAGCAGCGTGCATCCTCCATTATCATTCTGGACAAGCGGACGAGTTTGGCAGGGATGCCAAAACTACACATGGCTCTGTAAAGCTCGTCTCTATAAATGCTGTCGTAGGCGAACTTAAAATCGATGAAAAGGTAGTGGGTATCGATTTAAACTTACTGGGTTTTCTCCAAGATTTGCCGCACTTTTTGTGGACTTTTCTGACCTGATGCCTAAGTGATAGAGACCAATCAAGTTGGTGACGAAAGGCTTCAGGCGTACACACAACACGGCAGATAAGATCTTGTGAGAGACGTTAAGAAGACTAATACCTTTGTAGTTGGCGTAATTCAGAGGGTCTCCTTTCTTACTAAGATTCCATTCATCAGGCATCTTTCGAGCATGATTTACATATGAGTTGGTGCATGTTCCTAACCAAGTCATCGCCTGACGCTATAAATAGCTCGGCGGTAAGGCCATATGCTTCAGCGGCTTTCTTGGACTTAAGTTTAGAATCGACATCACCATAAGCAGTCTGCAGAAGTAGTTCTTCCATATTCTCAGCATCGACTTCGATTCTACTATTATGTTCCCTTGTTCGCCCTTGCAGGCTTCGGCTTGGGCTCTGTAGCTCTGATAGGTTCTTTTTACCTTTTGGTAATAGAGTATCTCTCTATTTCGTCGATCGCGCGTTTCTTGTGTTTTTTTGTGCGCGTAGAGCTCACGAGCAGCTCTGGTCCATCTTTGCAGGGCCGCTTTGTATGCCTTTTGCTTCGGTGTATGTGCTTGCCGGCACTTAGTGTCGAACCAGGGGTTTCGTTGTGGTGGTTGAGTGAAACCAAGCACCTTAGAGGCAGCGTCTCTAATGGCTTTTTGGCAGTGCTGCCACTGGTCTTCAATGCTTGATGCTGGGTGCATAGAACCTCTTGAGAGATTGAGAGAGACTCGATCGGGGCAGGATCTGGTGATCTCTTGTGATTTTAGTCGTCCAGCGTCAAACTTTTGGCTCTAGCCATGACAAATGGCTCTTCGCACTCCTCCTTTTTCTGCAGTGCAAGGAGCTACTCCGGATCAGTCGACAGTTCTAACCCCCCCGCCAGCATGACTTGCAGCTTTCCCCCTTTCGGGGTGTAGGAGAAGAACTTCGTCGCCGTACCCTTCAGTAAACTTTTAATTTGCTGCTAGCGCTTCACTGTTTTGCGGTGGATCGCGTGCCTGTCTAAACTTAGCCTTTTAATAAAAAAATTGTTGCCTATGGCTGACTCACATAGCTCAATGTGTGTATTTTAATTCAATGTTGAGGCTGTTGATTGGTGACATCCTTTGCTTGACTGTTTTTTGCTGATGTTGTTGTTGCTTCTGTTGTGTCTGCTGCTCCTGTTGTTGTTTTTGGTGTTGCAGATTAGCTAGCTTTTTTGTTGTTTTTGTTGAGAGCTCTGTGGTTCTTGCTGTTTCCTCTCCCTTCTCGCTTAACTTTAATGGCTCGAACTCGTTGTTGCAGCTGCTTTATGCTGCCGTTTAGGTTCTTAACATCTTCTTTTTCGTCGTCTGATTCGGAGGCAGCCAGACTGTCGAAGTTATTGTGAGCACCCATGTAATGGCCTTCACAGATGTGCCCTTCTTTCTAGCGGCTGTAGTTGAGATCGTTAACATGGCGCGATAACGATTACTATTGACGGTAACATTCTGATTCGCCTCATTTTTGAAGTAATATGGACCAATGATTTCACCAGCCCATAAACCACACCATACCACGCTCTTGGTATTCTTCGGGTTGCTCATCAGCAAAAATACACCAATTTTGTTTATTAACGTATCCATTGAGCCAGAAATGGGCTTCATCACTGCACAAAATTTCACGATTCCGAAAATCCGAAGCACCGGATTTTTACTGAGTTTTTCCAGAGCCCATTCACTGAAAATATGACGTAAATTCAAGTCGCCTGGCTTCAATTCTTGCACAAGTTGAATTTTGTATGCTTTTAGGCCGAGATGCTCACGCCAAGTTGTCGAATACGTCAAGCCAAGCTGCTGAGAACGACGACGAATTGATTCGTCACGGTCTTCGCGTACACTCTCAGCTACAGCTGCTATAGTCTCTTCACTGTGTGCTGGATGTGGTCTAACCGGTCGAGTATCATCCACTAATGTTAACTGGGACTCAAATTTGCGAATGGTATTGGCAATAGTGGTTTCAGTAGATCGATTATGCGCACCGTAAATTTTTCGAATCGCACGAAAAACATTTCTCACAGAATGCTGATTTTCGTAATACAGCTGAACAATTCAGAGACGCTGTTGTGATGTGAGTTGTTGCCAAACGATAATAGAAATAATAAGGCAGTTTGATAAGAGTCATGCGTGATATGTCAAGAAAAGCCTATTGAAACTCAAACCTCACAATGAATCACACTATATTAGCATCCAGCCTTATTTCTTGTTTGCACATAGCGATAGGTATACCTATGTTTGGCTTTTCAGGTGTGATAGGTATAGTGGTTCCAATTTTGGTAAGTTCGTCGGCCCTGCAATTTCCTGGAATGTCTTTATGTCACGGCACCCAGCAAAGGTGAATGTTAAATTGCTACGCCATCTCCATTAGAGATGATCGGCAGTCCATGATTGTTCTGGACTTAATAGCTGCCTGACTATCGGAAAAGAGGTGGATATCCATTGCGTACATTTCTTCAGCCAGGATAAGGCTTCTTTAATTGTAAGAATTTCCGCCTGGACATTTCACACCGTCAATTTAAAAGTGGATTAAATTATCATCCAGGAAGACATTTTCCTCCCACAATGATCTGGAGGGAATGCTTAAATGGAAGCCCTTGTAAAACCGTTGTTTGGGTTTGGTGTAGTCAATGTTTTCTGGTAGGATTCTTAGTGCGTTAAGAATGTTTGCTTGGCGAAAATGTTTATTTGCCCACTGTGAAGTTCCTGTAAGGCGAATAGCTGCGTTAGCAGCTACTTGTCTGCTATAAATGTCGAGGGGTGTAAGGTGAAACAGAATGTCCAGAGCAGCGGAGTAAGTAGTGCTTATGCCCAGACATGCTGTTCTTTGGACTTTAGTTAGCTTCATGCAGTTTACTGCTTTGTCTAAGACCGTCCACCGCACAACCACCCCGAAGGTGAGTATCGGTCTTATGACCGCGATATATAGTTAATGGGTGATGCGAGGTTGAATGCCCATTTTTTTGCGATGGCTTTTGTGCAAGAGAATAAAGCTACTGAGGCTTTCCTTACTCTTTCTTGAATTTAAGGTTTCCAGCGTAGTTTCCTGTCGAAAATTAGACCCAGATATTGCGCTGTATCGGAGAAGACCAAGCTGGTATCGTTGAATGAGGAAGGGTCTATAGTCGGAATTTTGTATTTCCTAGAAAAGAGGACAAGATCAGTTATATGGGGGTTAATTCCGAGTCCACAGCGATACGCCCAGCTTGTTAATTTGTTATCTAAGAACTAACACCAAGAGAGCATCTTCTGTGCAAAGGCCTTCTCTTTATCCGAATTGAGCAGGAGTAAAAAATTTTAGCTTTTTGAGATACAATAGTTCAATACTCGCCTTTTAACAGCTTTTTCGAACTTATTTGAGATTGAAGGCATCAAAGAAATATATATATCGGCTATGTATATTGCAACTTTTTTTAGTTGAATTGTTTAGTATACCTCTGATCCTGCTATCTCTTCAAAAAAGAAGCTGCAATTATTAGTATTTTCTTTCACTAAGCTGTGATCAAAAGAATCTACTAGGTGGAGTTAAAAGTAACCTCTTTGACCGCCAGAATGCGCTGCTACTGCAAAAAAGGTTATGGTGCATTTAAGTCCGTTCATATTCAGGTAGACATGCCAAATTTCAGTGCGATACTGTCTTTAGTTTTGTTTTGACAGCTGATTGTTATTGACGTGTTTGGCATCATGTTGAATATGGACAAAAACGATTTTCGTTCTTTCATAAAAAAATATTTTTTGAGAGGTAAAATGGCGAAGGAAACAAAAGAAAAGTTGGATAAATATTATGGGGCTAATTGTTCATCAAGTCCGCACCGGCAGGCCCTCCGATCCGGTTACAGAGGACAATGTCAAAAAAATACATGAAATGGTGTTGACTGACCAGAAAGTAAAGGTGTGCGAGCTAGCAGATATCGCAAAAATTAGTGGTATTAGAGCGCACACACCATATTTTGGGCAATATTCTGCATATAAAAAAGTTATCCCGCCGCTCATACTCACACCTGACCAAAAACACAAACGCGAGAGCATTTCGAAAGAGTGTTTTGACTTGCTGATGCAGAATTGGGCGAACTTTTGGCGTCGATAGGTAACTGTTGAATACCAGAAAACAGAATGAGTGCCCGGCAATGGACTGAAGCCGGCACGAGTGCTCCGAAGCGGTCGAGTCAAGCTTGATGGGTCGGAAACCTTATTGCGTTGGTTTTCTGGGATTGTCATCGCATACTCTTCGTGGACTAACTCAAAAAAGGAAAAACCATCAACAGCGAGTATTACTGTGCATTATTGGAGCGATTGAAGACCGAAATCGCTGCAAAACGGCCTCACATGAAGCGAAAAAAATTTTTGTTTTTGCAAGACAATGCACCGGCGCACAAGAGCATCGCAACCACGGCTAAAATCAATGACTTACGGCTCCAATTGCTGTTGCATCCACCGTATTCGCCCGATTTGGCTACCTCGGACTATTATCTCTTCCCAAACCTCAAAAGATGGCTCATCAATAAAAAAATCAGCTCACGCGAGGAAATCATCGACGCCACGGAGGAGTATTTTGCAGACCTTCCGGAAAATTACTTTTCGGACGGGATCAAGAAGTTGGAAAATCGCTGAAATAAGTGTATCAAACTAAAAGGGGACTATATTGAGTAAAATAAAAAAAAAAACATTTAAAAAAATGTTTTTTTCATTCCCAAAGAGGTTACTTTTCACCCCATCTAGTAGAGTAGATAAAAGACTTAGCAAGGAAAAATAAAATTATTAAAAATGTAAGAAATTTGCACTGGATCGTCAACAATAATTCCGTCGTTATCAAGTGTTATTGACTTACAGTAGATGAATTGGTTGGATAACGATCAATCATTCTGATTACAAAATTTCATTCTTTTTAAGAATTGCCTAAGGCACCCTGTATCTTTGAATGATAGTATCTATTTCGAGCCACTATTATTTCTTTATTAACGATTTAATTGATATTCTCGGTTTAAATTTAATTTAAATTTAAGCCTTTGATTAGAGGGATGCTTGCGCACTTTAGCTCTTAACTTATTAATCCAAGGTTTTAATTTTTACTCGGATTTCTTGGGAACAACAGTGTAAGTAAAATTTTTTTAAATAGTTTTGAAAAAATATTTACAAACAAATCATAAGCCTTGGATAATTCACTTTCAAAATAAATTTCCTCCCAGTTTTCTGATTGTAGTTCAATCTTCGGTTCATTTATATTAACTCGTATGTTTTCAATTATACGATCTTAAAATCCGTTATGGGTATTTTGCTTTTGAAACAATTCATTCGAATAAGGCTATTATCTCTATTTCATAACTTCTTAGCATCATACTTCAATCTTCTTCTACCACCATCCTCGTTCCGTTTTCACGATTTATTATTTTATTGGACTTTTCTGAACTTCCACACAATTTTTTTTTTTTTGTTTCTGTTTCTTTCGTTAGATCTTGTTTTTATTAAATTAACTAAGTTTCACTTTTTCTGTTTTTCTCTCCCAGATTCCCATGAGAAAAAAAGCATCCTTTCCCATCCTTCGCTTGACGGTAAAGTTGGAAATCTCCTAAGTTTGGCCCCTCTTTAACCACAATATTCTTCTTGTCATATTATTTTTTGCACTTTACCATAGCTCTAGTAATCCAGGGGAATGGAATTTCCACTCGAAGTAGAACTTTCTCTCCGCTTGCTATGACATAAAGCACCAGATCCGCCATCATAATTCCGACATCTCAAGTGCCTAAGTAGGTAACTTATCACAATTTCGATTATTACTTTGGTGATGGTATTTAGCTGCACGATGAAATTAGGTTGTGTGCAGTGTTCTGGTTGGTCTGAGGAGGACTACTTACAAAGCGAATTTGCATAGTTTTTGCAGAATTTCTGTAGAAACGATCCATTAAGGACATCTTCAAGCTAAGTGTAATTCCTTTCCTTTTCATGGATTTCAATTTTATTTGAAGTGTACTATTCAGAATTTACTGAAATGGAATAACAGTTTGGTGAAATGAATTTTAAAAACATACCCCGCAGTATGGAAAGACTTTGAAGGGAATTTCTTTAATTCTTATTGATGGTAAAGGATTACAATTGGAAGCACATGCCCGGAATCCTTTTCTGTTGTTTTGTTTTTTATATCAGTCTTAGGAGACAGATTAATGGAAGGGATCTATTGTCGAACAAAAGTCAAAGAAAAGCTACTATGGCGTTAGATAAACGTGGTTAAATGGGGACATGTACAGAGTGTCCCCTTATCCGTCAAGGATAATTTGGAAATGATTTTTGTGTATATTCTAAGAAAAAAAAAACAATCGTTCTACAGTAAGGATCTATCTTCAATGTTAACATCATTTATCGAGGACTTAAGAAAAGGCTTATTTGGGTGTAGGCTGACCCTGTTATAATTAATAGTAGAAACTTAATTTAGGACTTTATTTTTGGAAGAAATATTAGCTTTTGTAACTGCGTTTAAGTAAAGTTGATATTTGTTATTTGAGTCTTCAGATATACAATCTCTAAGTCTCTTCTATTTTTCTTGCCCATGCTAATTTTTGACTCTGAGGTCACTTTTCTCCAGAAAATGCGCAATAAACATAACGTTTTACTATTTTTTTTCTAATGAATGTAGGTTAGGTTAGCTTAAACAGGTGTATGTTGGATATACCATCCCATAGACACAAGTTAATAGTAAAAACTAAACAATCTCCCTGGTGAAACACCGATTTTTTTTTTACAAAAGTTAAATGCCGTCTATTTCCTCTAAGTTTTCGTACGTGGGCTGAAAAGTACGTTCAGTTTCTAAGAGAGGGCACCACTTGAATTAAAACTATATGGTGCCATTGGTACCATTTTCAGATACCTTCAAAAGATACTTGTATAAATTTGACAGCTGTCGGACGATTAGTTCTTGAGATATAGCTTTGTGAGTGAAGCAACTTTTGTCATCGTGAAAGAAAATGGATTCAAAGCAACTTCGTGTGTTGATTTATCATTGCTTTTTGATGGGGAAAAATTCAGCCGATGAAAAGAAATGGCTTGATAAGTGTTACCCGGACTCTGCACCAGCCGAACGAACCATTCGCAAGTGGATTGAAAAATTTGAAAGTGGTCATACAAGCACCGAAGATGGACGGCAAGCATTGGACGTCCAAAAGAGGCTGTTTCAGATGAAAACATCAAAAAAGTCCACAAAATGATTACGAATGACCGTAAAGTGAAGTTGATCGAGATAGCTGAAGCCCTGAAGATATCAAAAGAGCGTGCTTGATTTATCATACACGAATATTTGGACATGCGAAAGCTTTGTTCAAAGTGGGTGCCGCGTTTGCTCACAGTCGACCAAAAACAACAACGTGTTGATGATTCAGAGGAGTGTTTCAAGCTGTTCAACCGCAATAAAGCCGACGAACCTCGTCCAAAACGACCAAAAACTCAACAGTCGGCTGGCAAGGTTATGATATCCGTATTTTGGGATACACATGGAATAATTTTCATCGACTATCTTCAAAAGGGGCAGACTATCAACAGCGACTATTACATTGCATTTTTGGAGCGTTTGAAGGACGAAATCGCAG
Source organism: Volucella inanis (assembly GCA_907269105.1). Classification (NCBI taxonomy): domain Eukaryota; kingdom Metazoa; phylum Arthropoda; class Insecta; order Diptera; family Syrphidae; genus Volucella; species Volucella inanis. The sequence goes on along the minus strand of OU026153.1, from coordinate 202,416,798 downwards.
GAAAACGGCAGCATTTGAAGAAAGTCACAGTGTCACAAGTCGATGAATACAATGGGAAAATTGAATGGATTCGGCTACGAATTGCTTCCCCACCTACCGTTTTCTCCAGATTTGGTCCCCAGCGACTATTTCCTGTTCGCAGACCTTAAAAGAATGCTCGCCGGAAAGAGATTTAAGACCGATGAAGAAGTAATCGCCGAAACAGAGGCCTATTTTGAGGTTGAACCGAAATCGTACTACAAAATTGGTATCGAAAGATTGAAAAATCGTTTCAATCAGTGTATCACCCTCGAAGGCAACTATATTGATAAATAAAGTTGAATTTTGCAAAAATTTTGTGTTTTACTATAAAACGGCACTGACTTTTCAGCCCATGTGTTCTCCCTCGTTTCCGCAGGAGAAAGTGTCTTATCAGGATTCCTATTGCTGCCCTAAGCTTGTCGTTGTTTAATTTTATTAGCTTTCTCGATCTTTTGCCGTCAAAAATCGGCCAAAGAGCCTTGGATACCATATGTCCTTCAAGACTTGACCACTTTAGGTTGGCAGTCTTTGTGATTTTTTCTTCGATAGTGAAATAGAAGTTTTTTGAGTAGCCCCCTTTTTCTTGCAAGTTCTGGCACCCAGCACAGTCTTACCCGGTTTTGACTGTATAGTGCCTTGAGAACTGTTCGACAGCCTCTGACTGTATCAGAGTTGATCTTGGTTGATTCAATTGGCTTGAGTGCAACCTGGCTATCGATGTAGAAAGCTGGAAGCCATTACTTGCGTCCTTTAGTGAAATAGTGAGGTGGTCCATTCGGAAGATCCAATTTTGGGCGACTCGGTCGAGCATAGCGACTGGTATCTCGCGGATAACACAAGTAATGTTGACTTTCAAAGCGTTAATCGTAGCTGGCTTAATTCTGAAGTACTGAGACTTTACATATACCCAGAGAAAGTAATCCAAACGTGTGATATCGCACGATCTAGGCGGCCAATTTAACGTAGCAAAACCTTAAATTAAGTGTTCACCAAAATGATTTCTCAACAAGTCCATTTTTCCACTCGCTGTATGGCTCGTAGCGCCGTCTTGTTGAAACCGGAGCTCACCGAGACCATGTGCTTGAATTTCATTAAACACATAGTCCGTTAACATAGCATGATAGCGGATTTGCCTCATTTTTGAAGAAATATGAACCAATGATTCCACCAGCAAATAAGTAACACCATACCGTTGTTATTAATGGATGAAATGTTAGCTTTTGGTACTCTTCGGGTTGATCATGAGCCCAAATATGGTAAATTTGCTTATTAACGTATTCATTGAGCTAGAAATGGGCTTCATCACTGAACAAAATTTCACGATAAAACACCGGATTTTTATTGAGTTTCTCCAGAGCACATTCACTGAAAATATGACGCAAATTCAAGTCGCCTGGCTTCAATCTTGCACAAGTTGAATTTTGTACGCTTTCAGGTCGAGATTCTCACGTAAAATACGAGAAGCCAAGCTGCTGAGAACGACGACAAATCTATTCGTCACGGTCTTCGCGTATACTCTCAGCTACAGCTGCTATATGTTAGTCTCTTCACTATGTGATGGATGTGGTCTAAGCGGTCGACTATAATCCACTGGGACTCAAATTTGCGAATGATATTGGCAATAGTGGTTTAAGTAGGTCGGATATGTGCACCATAAGTTCCTCGAATCGCACGAAAAACATTTCTCACGGTTCTTCCATGATGACTTGTCAAACCATACTGAATAAAAATGACAAAGCAATTTGGTAGGAGTCATGCGTGATCTGTCAAAAAAAGCCTATTGAACATCGAATCTCACGATGAATCACCCCTTATTTTCTGGTAAAAAGAACCAGTTTGTTTTGGAAGGGTTGGCATTGAGACCACAGCTTTTTGCCCAAGTGCTGATCGTCTTCAGGGCAATCCCCATAATGTCGCTTAAGATATTTAAGTATTTTTCCTGCTCTATTACGACTACGTAATAAGCTTTTTGAGGATTCAATTGGTAACCAGCACCCACAGGAATGGTGATATGACTCCCGCCTGAGGGGTTTCCCTGGTTAAAAATTTATTCTCCTACTTACAAGCATGTTGCAAGTCCTGTTCAATGTAACTTCTAGAGCATTTTTAATGGCAGTTCACTCCACGTTATTGAAGGCACCTTCAATATCGAGAAAGGTCACCATCGCAAACACACCAAATTATAGACTCTTCTTTATTTTTCTCACCAGCTGGTATAGGGCAGTTTCTGTTGATTTTCCTTCCATGTATGCATGCTGTGGCTTAGTCAAAAAGCTATTACTGCATTTATTCCTGATCTGAATCTCCAAAATTCGCTCTAAGGTTTTAAACATGAATGATGACAGACTTATTGGTCTGAAATATTTTGCTTTTATATGCCCCTGTTTGCCAGTTTTCTTAAGATTGCCACCTCCGGTGCTTTTTGAAGCATAATCGGTAGAATATAATCCGAACCGGTTGATTTGTACGGCCTAAAGTACTGAAAAGCCCACCGTAAGTTGTTCCTATGAATAAGACAACCTATTTTATCTTCGTCTAATATTATGGATCCCGGAAAGTTGGTTTTCACCAGCATTGCCAGAACCTTTTGGCTACTTTTAGCATACGTTTCATAATTTTTCCTGAGGTAACTAGGAACGTTCGGTTCCTTTGAATGCGTAATATCAAAGCCAAAGCGATTGATTCGCAGTACATCTTCTATAAAGCCCTTTTTGACTTTCTAACTAGGTATTTGAATTGTTCTTACATTCATAGTACTCATTCCATGTACCGCCGCTTCTGAAAAGCTTCGCCCTATTATAGAGTTTCTTAATCTCTTTTCTTTTTTAAGCCTATTTCCCTATTCCACCATTTTGGTTGAACCTTTTAAGGTGTTCTGTTCTCGAACGCCACTGTTAGTAAGTTAACAATATTATCGCTGCTGTCACAGCCCAGTACCAGCATCCAATTTTTCTGCCTTGCCAAGTCTCTTAGCTTCTCTGAAGTAACTACCTAAGAGTCATAGGGGAAGTAGCCCGATGTCAAACAGAGTAGTTTGTCACACTTCCTTTTTCAGGTTGCCATCGTCAGATCTCCAGAGTTGTAATTATTAAAAAAAAGCCAATATTTGGTTTTTGACAAGGATGCAATCCCTGAAGTTATCTTCTGCTTAGTAAGCAGTCTAAAACCGTGGATCTTGTTGTCCTTATTGATCCACTGTTCTTAGATGAGTACCTTCTGATGTACTCCACCAGACAGGCCGTGCGTCACTGTCTTACTGTTGTGCAGGTTTTTTATGCAGCACTTTTAACATCTTGGGGGAGATCTTCCTCATCCTTTCCCTTCGTCAATGGAATTCAATTTCTCAAGATATGGTAAGTAGTCCCTCTTCAGAGATAGCAGAAAATGCTATCCGTATTGCCGTCTAGGCCCCGTCTTAGGGACTCTCCATGTATTGGCTTTAAGTTCTCAATTCTGCATATGGAGCAGTCCCAGGAGCTTCTCAGGGTAAGTGTAGGGACGCGGAATCCAAACCTATGCCGTCAGCAGGGTGCACTCAGCCAACTCTGCCACCCTCGTGCATTTTAGCTTAATACTTTCCCAAAACGCATCTGACGAAGTGCATAGAAGGCTTGTTTCCGAAAGATACAAAGTTGTATCTGCCTTCCCAACCAGCGCCATCGATATGAAGTTCCCCATTTTCTGTGTTGGATAGTCCCTTCCACAGGGTGGCATCTTTTTTGCATCGTTCGGTACGACGACGTCGCCGGATCTGCCTCTCTTGCTGCTTAAGCTTGGTTTCTTTCCAGAGACGCTAGCCCCTTCTTTTAATTTTGCCGCGTAGGAGATAGAGGAGACCTGATCGGTTTCCCCTTCCGCTGCATAATCCTCACTTGCTACCAAAAAACTCTGCATTGTGTGTTTTGTCATCATGCAAGTACCTTTTCTGAGTAATCACCACCCAAATTGTCGGATTTGCTGCCAATGCTGATAACATGTATCAACTCAGTTTGAGCATTATTTTGGGCCATACGGATCAGAGAAACAATTTTAACCTCAGATCTAAGTAACTGTCAAAGTCACATGAATTTTGCTATCTGTTGCACTTATAAGAGGGTGTCGGTTGATCCCTATAAAACATTTTACGAAAATAATGGTTTGACTTAGTTTGTGACACCTTCTTTACCACGATTTCTAATAAATAGGGAATTTAATCAGCTAAAATAACATTTCTAGACTTGTTAGATACAATAAAACTACGCAATAAAGCTCATAAGTGACGCTAATATTGCCCAGATAAATGGAATTCTTAAAACACCTATTTAATGTCTCTTGTATTGTATTACCTTGTTCTGTTGCAGATTTCCAAGGGAATTCCATTCTTCCAAAACTTCAACCATAACCGTAACCGTAACCGAATGCTCATTGGTTAACTTTCAAGCCCACCTTTGACGGTACTCTGAAATATTTTGATCCTTTCAAAAGTAGTGAAAATTCTCTATAAAATACCCTCTCAAACTCTGCATCTCCTTAAAGTTATAACCTGGAAACATTCAAGACTATACCATAGATGGATTAGTCTCCTTAAAATTTCGTACAACATCTTGCCTGCTTTGTTTTGTGAACACTTGAAACTTATATCTATTCACACTACAGCAGAGAAAATATGAATATACAGAGCCATGTCAGACTGTGCAAAATGCGACAAAGAACTGTACGCTGCTCGTTCGAAAACAATCTTCTCGGTAAGCTATAAAAACGGGATAGGACGAAGTTTAATGACTTGCATATGCTGACGGTATGGAACACAATATATTCCAAATGACCGTTTCGGCTCTGTTTGCTGACCCTAATTCTTTTCTCGATATTTTCAATCAACCTTTCACATACATAACATTTTTCGTCGGTGGTGGCTTCAATGTTCGTTTTCAAAATTGGAATTGTTTGCGGATAGTTGGCGTAGCTCCAAAGAAAGAAGTCTTACGCGGACAAGAAACTTCATGCGCAACAACTTGAAAGGCTTGTATGGCACATAGCAGGATCCTGTTGAAAGTAGAGGTTGTTCGTATCCATATCCTCGAGCTCCGGCCACATAAAATTGTTTATTATGCCTCGGTAACGCGCTCCATTAACCTTAAAGCCCTTAACGGTTTCATTTTCAAAAAATTACGGGCCTATGACACATTCGATCCAAACGTATCCGCGAATGTGGCAATGGGCTTCATCTGACAAAAAAAAAAAACGATTTTCTTGTAAAAATCAGTGTCAGCACGCATGTTTTCCAGGACACCATCAGAGAACGTATGATGCTGCTGGTGCTTGGTCGGCTTCAGTTCTTGCATTAATTGGACCTTGTACGTATAAAAAACCAAATCCTTCGTGCAAATTCGATGCAATGTGGATATGAAGAGATCAAGCTCCTGAGAACGGTGACGAATGGAAGAGCTTGAGTTGTTTTCAACACTTTCCTTTGCTGCAGCGTACACACATGTCGGAAAGCACATGATTGCGTGAAAAATTGACAGAAAATTTTCGCAGTGTTGTTGCGACCGAACATGAATTTTTGCATGCATTACATGCATTAGCTGTAAACTAATAGGCCTCTTAAGACCTACACTTCTTGTCAATAAGAATACGAATCACCATCAAATCGGTCAGAAAGTCACAGTAGCCTTATCGTTATTCTTATCCTTCGTCGTCTTTTAGAAAAAATGTAATTTTTATAGCAATAGACTCTATAAGATTTGATTGGTTAAGGACGACCTAACCGAAACAATGCACATTAATTGCCTAAGATGGTTAATACATATACAGCGAATGGATATTGACGCTTTAGACCGGAGAGTGAAAGTCTTCCTCTACTGCGTTAGTCTAGGTGACTAAATCAAAATTTTGGAGTGTACAACTGCAGAAGGAGATTGTGCAGCCGAACAATTAGCAGAAGCTATGGACTTCTATTACGTAGATATCCAGGTGTGATGGGATAAAGAGGAAATAAGGAGGATGAAAAATTGTGATATAAATGTATGCTACGGTGATTGCTATAGTGAAAAGAAACCGCACTTATGCAGATGCGGATTTGCCATATGCGGCAGAATAAGGCCAGAAGTCTTGCTATGTTTGATTCCCGACACCGATACGGCGATACCCCGAACCAAACGAAAGCACTTTCTGTTTCTGGGATCTAATTATCCCCGCGGTGGGTTCCCACCAGGTAGCGCTTGGATGGCAGCTAAACCTGGGTAGAATCGAAAGGGCGCCACGTGATTTTTTGCCGGAATCACGAAACCTTTTCTAAAAACTCGACGGAAAATTTTCCCCGAAGACAAAAAAAGAACCGACAAAACAAAAAAAAAAAAAAAAAAAAAAAAAATTGAAGAGAAAAAAAAACCTTTATAAAGTCCAGTTGGGGGTCGACGATTTATTTAAAAAAATTTTTTTGAGCGGGAAAAAAAAAACGTTAGATAACGGGTCGCGTGTCCCGTCTGTTCTCGGGAATTCTTGCACGCGCGGCCTACCGGAATCTCGATTTATAAAAAAAAAAAAAAAAACGCTTTTCTAGTCCCCACGACACTGTACGCACTATCATTTCCACTATATTATGGAAGCTGTGGATCCTAAATATGCCTAGCAATTTCCCTACTCTTAGGTTCCACAAATAAATTTGCGAAAAGCTATGTCTCTTTTTTTTCTGTTACCCGGGCATTTTCCCCCCATCGGATTTCACTAATAAAAATTTTTTGCCCAGACTAATGCGATCGTGCAGGAGAAAGGAAGAAAGGAAATGCGATGAGACTGTAGCTGGAGTGTCAGGATGAAAGGAAAAAAGTGTAAATACAATCCAGAAGGGATTGTATCTCGATCCAACCACCTGTTGGATCGCCCCTCACGAAAGCTACGTTTAATGCCTATGCATTACGGAGGAGGATCGGCGTTCAGATTTGGGAGGGTGGTTATTTTTTTTTTTTTTTTGTAGTCGGGCCCTTCTGGCTTATCTGCCAGTTTGTACTTTTTTTTTCTCGTACCATCGTTACTTGTTGTGTGTTTGCTGGTGTTGTTGGTTAATGTTTTTTGTTGTTGGTTGGTGTTCTTGGTTGTTGGTCAGTGTTGTATGTTTGTGTATTGTTCCCTCGGTGGAGGCTGCCTTTTACTTGGCCGTCCGCCTACACGCCTCTGCTGCTTCATCGGTGCTGCATCGGTGGAGTGCTGGCTAAAAAAGGGGTCGTCATGACGTTATTAACACAACAAGGCATATGAGCAATGTCTGAAGTGTGACGTTAAAATCGTATTAGGCGATTTAAAGGCAGGATAAGAAAGGTGTTTTTGATACACAACACCAAGTCTGGCAACGGACTTTGGCTTAATGACGTTGTGGCGGGACAAAAAATCACTACAGCAAGTAAACGCTTTTCTCATCTCAAAATATGCACAAGGGGATATGGCGGTCTCCGGATCATGAAGCGCTAAACCAATTAATTTCATTGTGATCGATGTAAGACATACCTCTAGTATTCTGAACGTCGTAAACTTCCGGGAAGCTAACACTGACTTGGATCACTAATTTGCTATAGTTAAGCTACGATGCAGCAATTGCAAGAAACCCCCAGAATCTTTGCTCAAAGCGTATCCCGAAATCCCTTTCAAAACGACCACCAAGAAATAACTGGTTTGATGAGGAATGTCGGCAAAGGCATGCAAGGACGAGAGCCTCTCGTGAACTATACGAGCAAAAGGGACGGGAGGAACATCGGCTTTTTCAGAAAAAGGAGAGAAAAATCATGAAAAGCATGCGATCAATGATATTGGGATTTCGTACTCCGGCATTAGAACACGGAAGTTTTGCCAGAAGATAAAAAGAACAAGAACACCCGTACATGTAAAGATGAAAAAGGCTTTGTAGTAGAGTCACAGTCAGTGCTCAAAAAATGGGAAAGCTTATTATTCAGACTGTATAGGTATAGCGACGTAGAGACCCAACGATAACAGCCAAAACTATCGCTCAAAGGACCACAACCAAGCCAGGATAGCAATACCTAAGTTGAAATTCAACAAAGAAGCTGGACTTAGCGGCTTCCCTGCCGAGAAATTAAAAGCTGCTAGAAATGACTCTATTAAGAGCATGCATCAACTTATTTCTCAGATCTGTCAGAATAGTCAAGAGTGTACCATATGCCTGATGAGAGAAATCGCAGCACCGTATGCCTGATCCACGAAAAAGGAGACCCTCTCAACCGCACTAACTATAAAGGTATAAATCTCCTCAACATCGGTATCAAGATCTTATCTGCCATATTGTGTGAACGTCTAAAACTCATCGGCCACAACCCTGATTGGTCCTGGTGAGCACGGTTTTAGACCAGGAAAGTCCATAACCAACAAAATTTTTATACTTCGGCAGATTGTGGGAAAAAACCAAAGAAGTATAAATCGAATGCCCACCATCTCTTAAGCGATTTAAAGGCCGTATATGACTACATTTATAAAGACGAGTTATAAAGAGCCATGTCTAGATTTGGCATCCATGCTAAACTCGTTCGTCTGTGGAGAATGACGTTGAAGACCAATCACTGTTCCGTGAAGGTCGGTAACTGACTTAACCGAGACTTTTAATGTCAATAAAAAGGTTTAAGGTAAGGTAACACACTGCCATTTAACTTCTTTAACATCATACTTGAAAGAATTTTGCTGAACTCACAAGTGAACACTGGAGGCACAATCTCTCAAAAGCCTGTACAACTGCCTAAGCCGATGATATTGATTTAATTCGCAGAACTCAGTGGGTTGTCACCGGTGCTTTCGTTAGTATTTGAAACGGAAATTGCGGTAAATGAGGGAAAAACCTAGAATATGTTGTAAACAAAAGGAGACACTCAACATCGACGAATTGGACAAAACGTCACGGTCGACTGCTCTAATTTTGTGGTAGTAATGGATTTTCTTTACCTTAATCCTGCTATAAATTCAGCTAATAACACTTCACTCGGAATGAAACGAAGAATAACTTATTCCAAACCCTGTTACTTTAGGCTTACAAGGCAACTGAGAAGTTAGGCCCTACCCCGAACAACTAATAAAACTCTATTTCAGACTTTGATCATCCCAGTCTTAGCGCTTAAGGATGGACTCTATGGAAAGAATGAAGATATCCTCAGTCGTTTCAAGAGAAAAATCCTTGGAGAAAAAGATTTAAAGACGAACTATACGAGCTGTACGGCAACGTCGATCTAGCCAGAAAACTACGCATCGGTCGCCTGAAATACATAGCTAGGACATGTAGATCAAATGGAAGCCGATGCTCCAGACCACAAAGTCTTCGAATCTAACTCGAAGTTGCAGCGCTAGAAAGATCTCGATTTGGAGTACACAGCTGGACGTAGTTATCTAGTCCGAACTAACTGAAGCGGCTAGTTAGTTAAGGCTCTGGTCCACCCGGACATCTAGGTCAGTGAGTTAGAAAGATGTTTCAATCATTTGCTCTTATTTTAGAAATTATATCATAACTGCGACCTTCTTGTTTTCGGTCTAAGTGTCAGTGGTGATGATGATGTCATCAGGGTTCTATTCATGCGTTTATTAACTTTTTGATAAAACTTCTAAACATTGTTATTGGGTATGTAATTTAAATCGTGCGGTTTTTTTTCAAAATTTGAACGTTTATATAAGAAAAACATGTTTAATAGTATTAATCAAAGTATTGCCCATCTGAAGCTATGACTTTTTCCCATCTTTCTGGCAATTTGTGGATCCCATTCCAAAAGAACTGCGCCGGCTTGGTAGCCAAGAATAAATCAAGCCAATTTTTGATATTCTGCTCTGATGTGAACCGTATTTCAGTGAGGGCGTTCTGCATCGACCGCAACAAATGGTAGTCAGAAGGGGCAAGGTCTGGGCTATAAGGGGGGTGGGGTATGACTTCCCATCCACTGTTTTCCAAATAGTTCCTTACCGGAATAGCAACGTGGGGCCGAGCGTTGTCATGATGGAAAATTATTGCCTCGTGTCTGGTCGCATATTCCGGGCGTTTTTCGGCTACTGCTCTGCTCAAACGGATTAATTGTGTTCGGTAGCGTTGTCCATTGATGGTTTCAGCCGGTTTTAGCAGCTCATAATACAGCACACCCATCTGATCCCACCAAATACAGAGCATTACCTTCGCGCCATGGATATTCGGCTTTGCCGTTGATTTGGCTGTTTGGCCGGGTTTCACATATGATTTTTTGCGCTTGGGGTTGTCGTAATGGATCCATTTTTCTTCACCAGTTACAATCTTTAAATATATCCAGCTGCTTTTAAACGTTTTGAAATGGCTGCTTGAGTGACACCCAAAGATTCTGCGAGCTCTTCTTGTGTTTGGCAATAATCTTTATAGAGTAATTCTTCCAGTTCTTCATCTTCAAACTTTTTTGGCTGCCCAGGACGTTCATCATCTTCCAAGCCAAAATCACCACTTTTAAATCGTGCAAACCACTTTTGGCACGTTCGCTCAGCTAGCGCATGTTCACCATAAACTTTCACTAAAATACGATGACCTTCGGCAGCAGTTTTCTTCATATTAAAGTAATGAAGAAGAACTCCCCGCAAAAACACTTTTTCAGGCACAATGTTCGACATATTTGAGTGAAAAAAAAAATTATTGTTGTTTACGCTTCAAATGAATGACATATACTGAAATGACGTACAATGACAGTAGCTTTCCAACGCATGTTGTACTGGAATAATAACAATGGAATAATACAAGTTACGCCATCTCTTAGCAAACCGCTTAAGTTAAGTTATAGACCCAATATATTGTATTATTTTACAAGTTATTGTTCAAGTCCCGTCTCTGGGATTCAGTTCAATTAATCAGTGACTTGTTATTTACAATCCGTATCCATAAAGGCTTTTTCCGGGATTCTATGAGAACTAATATTCTCTTTAGCCGAATGTGCTCAAATTAAGGCCTTTTGACTGATACGAATACGAGTAGGTTTTTTTTTATAATCCCGCGGGTGCGCCAAGGGGATATGGATACCCTTTTTACTGGCTTTTCTCCAGGGCCCGGGCGGATGGTGTAATAGTTTGAAACTCAGGTGTATTAGGTTTCGATATTTTCCACAGAGGTGGTGTCAAACTGGAGCCAATGCATTCTCAACCAGTGTGTCTTAGTACGTGCTAGTTGTTTGCTTCTTACATTTAGCCCAGCCAGCAACCACTCCAACATCAGTGTTATGCCTTCATGTCAGAGTTGACGCCTACAGGATTTTCATGCTTTTTTCAGAGAATTGCCTCGCATGGGATTCGAACCCGCGACCCTCTGCTTGAGGAGTCTATGCATATACATTTACACCACGGCCACCCCGTTGGTAAAGGGACTATCCATGGTCTCCATTTCTAGCGCTTGTTTCTTAAATATCGCTCTAAACGTTAGCGGGATTATATAGTTTTTGTCATAAATAATTCGGTGTTGGCCTGACCGACAATACGTGTATACCCATTTACTGATGCTTGGCATGTTAATTGCGCAAATTAGGGATATTTCAACACTAATGCTCTCCAATAACATTACGAAAGCAAATAAACATAAATCAGATTAATCTCTAAAATACTCATATTATTTGTCATTATCAAACAACATAACTCATTGTGGTCAAGGCATCCTTGAATGTTTAAGCGAAGAGTTTGTTCCCAATCCCACAGTATATGAGTACGTATAGTATATCACAGTCAAATTAGCGCTTTCGAGTTAAAGTCTGCAAAATCGGTTTAAACCATTTGACACTTTGGCACATTTTTTGCTTAAACTGCATATAAAAACTATCAAAACCGGTGCTAATTATCCTGGATTAAGTAATTGCTCATTAATAACAGGCTACAACAACTCCACCTACATACAGGTGTGAGGAAGGGTGGAATTATATTTTTACACATCATCGACCTGGATTGCTGATTTTGTGTTTCGTTTTTTTGCTTCTGGCAGTTAATTAATTTTCGAAAACAATTCTGGGTTACAAACTCAGAGGAAATTTTACTGAGGTTGGTCAAATTGGGTTCCGCTCTGTTAGCGTACATACTTGGATTCGAGCTCATGCTAAAGTATAAGCACCTTAATAAAACCATTGGAATTTAATTGAGTCATCACAAGGACACTAATTTGCCAATCTGACATAAGTGGTATATGCAAATTTACTCCAAAATGTCAAAGTGGTTGGGATCATGATTGAGACATATTCCTGCTTTGAACCCGATTGGGTAAGCCGCACAAATGTTCACCTATGTGGCCAAGTAAGGTTAGGTTAGGTTTATCCTAGTTCATATGCATGCACACAAAAGCACCTTAGCGGTGTGTGGTGTTGACTTTTCAGAAATCCACATTACCAAGCCAAAGTCAGATCCTTGACATAAGAGTGTGTGCAGTGTGCCACTCGAACAGATGACCAAGCAAATTCATATGAAAAAAAAATGCATTTCTGATGACAAAAGGTTATCCTCGAACTAGATGGTATGAGAAGGACGCTATAGTGACGATATGGCAGGAGTCTCTTTAAATTGCGTTCACTATGAAGTAGACTAATTTTCAAGTATACACTGGTGGTAGATGTTACTGAAGGGATTACTGAAAGGACACTGGTAAATGGAAAATTGTAAATAGTAAATTCGAACGAAAGAGGAAAATTGGATGTGGTAAGCACAGTAACTGGAATTTCAAAATAATTTTTTTTTTCTCTTCCTTACTATGACAGGATTTCAAAGTAATTGCGGTCCGAGGGTTAACGTCAATTAAATTAGAGTAGATGCGGTTCCCTTTTTGGAAAGTGGATGATATTTTGTTTAATTAAGCATAACGCAGCTTTGAATTTCTAAAGACAAAAAAAAAAACGACATTTATTAAGAAATATGAATTTTATTATAGAAACAGAAATGAGCTTTAACCAATCCAGTTGGAGTGAAAGAATAGCCTTGGCTTTCGCAAGGGAAAGCATGAGCACCACTTCAAGTTTGAAGAGAGACACACTGAAATATGATCAATTATTCAATATGGCAAGTATTGAGTATTAATTCAGAAATACACTGGATAGATTGGGATTAGTTAACTGTGTCAATTGGTTTGAGCAATTTTCCCTCACCACAGACTACCAACAATGTACATTTTCAATCAATATTCTTCCCTAACTTATCTAACTTATCTTAGAAGAATATGCTTTGAAGATGCCTTTAAAGTAAATAATACATGGGCTGAAAAGTCCGTGTTAAGAGAGGGCACCACTTGAATTAAATCCATACCATTTTCAGTTAGTACCAACCTTCAAAAGATACGTGTATAAATTTGACAGCTGTCGGACGATTAGTTCTCGAGATATAGCGTTGTGAGTGAAGCAACTTTTGTTATTGTGAAAAAAAAAATGGATTCAAATCAATTTCGTGTGTTGACTTATCATTGTTTTTTGATGGAAAAAATGCAGCGGATGCAAAGAAATGGCTTGATAAGTGTTACTCGGACTCTGTACCAGCCGAACGAACCATTCGCGAGTGGATTGAAAACTTTAAAAGTGGTCATACAAGCACCGAAGATGGACGACCAAAAGAGGCTGTTTCAGATGAAAACGTAAAAAAGTCCACAAAATGATTACGAATGACCGTAAAGTGAAGTTGATCGAGATAGCTGAGGCTCTGAAGATATCAAAAGAGCGTTTTGGATATATCACACAGAAATATTTGGACATGCGAAAGCTTTGTTCAAAGTAGGTGCCGCGTTTGCTCACAGTCGACCAAAAACAACAACGTGTTGATGATTCAGAAGAGTGTTTAAAGCAGTTCGACCACAATAAAGCCGAATTTTTGCATCGGTTTGTTACAATGGATGAAACCTGGCTCCATCACTTCACACCAGAGTCAAGTCGGCAGCCAGCTAGTGGCGAGCAGGCGACAAGCCTCGTCCAAAACGACCAAAATCTCAACAGTCTGGCTGTTGACTGGCTGGCAAGGTTATGGCATTCGTATTTTGGGATACACATGGAATAATCGTCATCAACTATCCCCAAAAGGGGCAGACTATTAACAGACTATTACATTGCGTTGTTGGAGCGTTTGAAGGACGAAATCGCAGAAAAAAGAAGAAAAGAAAGTGCTGTTTCATCAAGACAATGCACCGTGTCACAAGTCGATGAAAATTGCTTCCCCACCCACCGTATTCTTCAGATTTGGCCCCCAGCGACTATTTCCCGTTTGCCGACCTAAAAAGAATGCTCGCCGGAAAGAGATTTAAGACCGATGAAGAAGTAATCCCCGAAACAGAGGCCTATTTTGAGACTTAACCGAAATCGTACTACAAAACTGGTATCGAAAGATTGAAAAATCGTTTCAATCAGTGTATCGCCCTCGAAGGCAACTATATTGATAAATAAATTGAATTTTGCAAAAATTTTGTGTTTTACTATAAAACGGACTTTTCATCCCATGTGTTATGTATTGTGTCTTTTGTGCATTTTTTTTGCAAGTCCCTCCAAATCACACAATTAGGCAAAGATTTAGTAGAAATACTCGCCTTTCCCCAATAGATAATACACTCGCAAACAGTGAGATTCGCTCTTTCATTGACAGTTAAATTCACTTCACGGATATTGTAAAATAAACCTGCCAGAACTTGTGCATTAAACGGAAGTTTTGAACCCGTTGTTCGATGCCCTTTTAGAACTCCGTAATTCCACTAACATATTGACTGATTGTTATTTGATATAACCAAATAACAAGTAATCACAAGCACATCGACACGGTCGCGTCAGCCTTAAAGAGCAAGTACTGACATGTGTCAGTGTAAGTCGGCACGGATTATCGTGGTCCTACCTTCTTAAAATTTTATTTATAATTGTTTTGACTGAAAAGTAAAAAATTTAGATGGTATGCGTGAAAAAAAAACGTCTTTGATTTTTTTGGGACACCCAACCTATATAGTTCTGAATGAAAGGTTTCCAGGAAACGATTTTGAAAAGTCTGTACGAGTTACGATTATACAGCCCATTTTCAGCCCATTTGTTGTACCGGGAGAATACTCTGTAAAATTCTATATTCAAACGTCCTTGTTATAAAGAAAATTTTCCAGCGGTCACTTTTTAGAATAGAACTGCTGGTCCTGCAAACCTGGTGAAGAATTCTCTACGTTTGATGGTTACTACATCATTTAAAAAAAGAAAAAAAATAAAAAACTGATTCTAGAACGATAACAGGCAAATAAACACTTAAACACACACTAATAATACAGGAAAAACAAAGGAGACACTTTCACATGTTAAAGCAAGAAGGACGCCAAAGGTAACCTGTATTATTATACTGACATATTACTAGGTTCTAGAAACGGAAAGGCTCAAGGATTTTTAAGCGCATCCGCTTACTTCTACGAAGACCCAGAGTATGCTGAGCCGTCTACAAGCTTGTATAGGGTTTAGACGTGTCTTAGATTCTATCTCGTTAGTGACAAACGAGAAAATTAAAAAATTCGAGTGGTGCAGTTTCTTCTATAATCACTCGGGACTGAGAGTTTCTTTTTTTCTTTTATTTTTAATATTTTAAACATAAATGCAATAATATATGTAAAAATAAAGAAGAAAAATCGAATAATGGAACGTATAGAACGGCCCTGCCTTCCAGCAACAGAAACAGTGAATGATGCAATATCATTGCCTGGAGGAGATAAAGAAGAAGCGTCATCAACATCAGTAGCTGCCTAAGAAAAGCACCAGGAATCTGACTGCGAGTACTCATACGTCTCCGATGGGGGACAAAGACACTATAGCAAGAGATTCGCTTCTCATTCGTCCTCCGAATCTGAGAATGAAAACAATAAATGAAGCCATGAAGATCAGCATTAAAATGCTACAAACAGGATTCAAAATATAAAAGCCAAAGAAGTGCCTAGAAGTAGACGGGACAGAAAGAGAAATAGAGCTCCTACAAACAAAAGCAACAACAGCTAAAGAGTAAAGACTCGTGCCAATAACAATGGATAAAAAATATCAGCAGTTACTGCTAAGACAGGAACAAGAAACGCAACAAAAAAAAACTACAGCAGAAGAAATAACAGAGTTGCAACAAGATCTGCAGCAACAATAGCAGTGCTCAGCTAAATCGCACCAATCGAAGTCGATATTGTTCCCCAGTGATGGTTTCGTTGGGTTTCAATAGTTCATAATGAATAACACTGACCTATTCCCACCAAATAAATAGCATAACCTTCGGAGCGCGAATATTTGGCTGAGCCGACGACGTATATACGTGACCGGGCAGTCCCCATGATTTTCTCCTCTTTGAGTTGCTGTAATGAATCAATTTTTCATCACCCGTCACGACGCGATGAAAAAAACCCTCCTTTTTGCAGCAGAAGGAGTTTTTTATAGGCAAAAGAACGATGCTCAACGTCTCTTGGCTTCAAATCATGAGGAACCCAAGTTCCTTGGGTTGCATGCAATCGCTTGGAAATAGCTTGGCCGGTAACTCCTTATGATGAAGCAAGCTCTTTTTGAGTTTGGCACGTTTGGCAATGCCTCCAATTCAGCGTCCTTGAAGGATTTTGGCTCTCTTTCACGCAGACGGTCGTCAATATCGAAATCACCGTGCTTAAACCGACGTTGTTTCAATTAGAGCAGCATCTCCGTAAAGTTCTTGAAATTCTCGATGCTAATGTGTCAAAACGGTTTGTTTACCATATGTCCAAGCTTGGTACATCACGTTTTGGAAAAGTTCAAATCGACCAGCACTTACTGCTGGAGCCATCCAATAATATTTAACTTAATAGCTGCGGGCGGCCAAAGGGGTGCTTAATGCGATTATACGAGGTATGTTCAAAAAGTAAGGTGACTTTTGAAATTTCGGGGGCAATGTGTGTATATTCGATTATCGATTTTTTTTTACTGGGTTGGTACACATACCCCGAACATAACTGGTGACGAATCAAGGGAATATGGTTACGACGTCGAAACCAAAGCCTAATCGTCCCGATGAAATCACACAGGAGAGCCAATATTGAAAAAAGCACGCTGAGTTCGATCAAATGTAAAAGTTTTGATCACTGTTTTTTTCTATTACCGTGGCGTAGTGCATCAGGAGTTTTTACTTCAAGTTCGTACGGTCAATAAGGAATATTACCTTGAAGTTATGCGTCGTTTACGAGAAATAATACGAAAAAAACGCCCGGAATTGTGGAAGCTTCTGCATCACGGTAATGCACCTGCTCATTCACTGTTGCTTATGAGAGATCTTTTGGCCAAAACCAATACGATAATTATACCTCTGCCACCATATTCACCGGATTTGGCCTCACGCGACTTTGCAACGAGTGACGAAATAAAAATGGCATCGCAGGAAGAGCTCAAGGCTATACCAAAAAATAAAAATCTTTTTGAACACACCTCGTATGTGAAACACAAGCGTTCTGACTTTAGCCTCACACCATCAACTTCCACTACTCTCCTCCACGTGGTGACTGCTGGATGCTTAGTACCTTGATTGAAGATAGGGTAACCAACCCCTGTGGAAGGTCGTTGTGGCAGCTGACGAGAGGGAGATGGGGCACTTTCTCCTGTTTCCGGGAGACAGCGGATGATTTCTAAGGATAGAATCGACGGTGGCGCCCACAGTTTCAGCTAGGTTGAACTAGTGCTAGCTCTATGTATATGAGCTGCTTTAACGTATTTGAATACCAGGTCTATAGGTCAGGGTTGTGAAAAAGAGTTGGTGGCTGATGAGCTCCTAATAAGGGCCAACTCCGGAGTTTGGTCCGGCCCCTTTTGTCCTAGGGGTCTCAAAAAGTCCTGACTTTGCTAAATACCCAACCACGTAAAAAATTAACTAATACGAAGCGATCAATAGCCTCGGATAAGAAGGGATTCCCTGTTGACGACCCTGCAAAACGAACGAACGAACAAAGGACAATGACTTTCGGATGTGAACGTGGGATGTTAGGACCTTGAACAGGCTGCGTAGAGCAGAACAATTAGACATCTATAAAGCAGATATCACCGCCATCCAGGAATGCGGTGGGATGGGCCGGCCAAAAGAAAGTTGAGAAACTGTGGTATTTACTACGGATGCGGATTAATTGTAAGCGGCAGACCTAGGCAAGAAGTCTTAAGCTTTCGACAAGGGAGTAAACGCGCTAATCGATTTCGCTTCGGGACATAACGTTACTTTAACAAGTACACGGTTTCCTTACCTCAATATTCAAAAGGGAACATGGCAGGCACCAAATCAGCAAATTCTCAACCAGAGTGAGATGTCCGAACATTCCGAGCGGCCAACATAAACTCGGACCACTTCCTAGTTGCCGCCAAGGTATGTCTACCGATATTTCGGACGCCACAACAATGGGGAAATACTATGAAGACATTTAACGTTAAGGGTTACAATCTCAACAAGACGTTAGGACCTTTGCCTTTGCGACCTATAGCATATCCTCAACGTCTCGAGAACTGTTTTGCAGCCAGCCAGACCAGTGGCTTGGATATTGAGAAGTCATCAAAAATGGCGCAGCTGATGTGCTGGATTTCACCGACCCACCACCACGAAACCCCTGGTTTGATGAAGAGTTCCTGCAAGTACATGCAAAAAAACAACATACCTACAAAGCGACGCTGCACAAAAGGACGAGAGCGACTCGTGAACTCTAGAGCAAAGGAGGAGAGAAGAACATCGGCTTTTCCAGAGAAATAAGAAGAAGCATGCGAAGCGCACGATAAAGGCAATACATAGAAAGGTGCTACTCCAGGAATAATGTTCGAAAATTTTTACAGAAGGTAAAAAAAAATGTACCAGGGTAAGAAGACCCGAACGGAAACCTGTAGAGATGAACAATGAAAAAAACATTTCTGCAGACTGCTAAATGGTAGCGACGACAAAAATCAATCAGAGCGAACCATTCAATATTGACGATGGAAGCCAAGAATTCCGATCAAATGAAGTGAGGATAGCAATATCTAAATTGAAGTCGAGCAACGCTGCCAGGTCGGACGACCTACCCACCGAAGTATTTAAGGCAACAGGAAATGACTTGTAGAGAGCATACACCAAATTATTTCCAAGATTTGGTCGGATGAATGTATGCCTGATAGATGGAAATTCAGTGTCGGTTGCACAGTTCACAAGATAGAAGACCCTCAAAACTGCGCCAAATATCAGCCTCCTAAATATCGCATATAAGATCTTGTCTGCCATATTATGCGAGCGCCTGAAATTATTTGTCAGCGAATTGATTGGACCCTATCAGTGTGGGTTTAAGCCCGGTAAGTCTACAATTGACCAAATATTCACACTACGGCAGTCCTGGAAAAGACCTAGTTCATTTCGATACTCACCACCTTACCTTTCTATCGATTTTAAAGCCGCATCTGACAGCATCTACAGACGAGCTATACAGAGCCATGTCTAGTTTTGGTATCCCTGCAAAACTCGTCCGCTTGTGCAGAATGACGATGGAAAAGGATCGCTGCTGCATCAAGGTCGGTAATGACCTAACCGAGACCTTTGATGTCAAAAAAGGATTTAGGCAAGGCGACGCGCTGTCACGTGACTTCATACTTAAAAGAACGGTGCAAAACTCACAAGCCAAAACACGAGGTAAGATCTTTCAAAAGTCTGTTCAATTGCTGGCATACGCCCACGATATTGATATTATTTGTAGAATACATCGAGATGTCACTGGTGCGTTTGAGAGTATAGGTACAAAAGCGGTAAACGAAAGTAAAACAAAGTATATGCTGTTAACAAGAAGAGATACCCAACATCGACGATTCGGGCAGAATGTCACAATCGACAGCTATGTTATAACTTTGAGGTAGTAAATAACTTTATCTACCTCTGCTCTGCTATCTCATCGGAAAACGACATCCTACACACCTACGCGCTGTACAGCGTCATCGACCTGGTCAAAAACTGCGCATTAGGCGTTTGAGATGGCTGGGATATTTAAAGCTAATGAACATCAATACTACAGCTCGCAGAATCTTCGACTCTAATCTGGAGAGACAACGTAGTAGAGGAAAGTCTCGCCTTAGGTGGCACGCGCAAGTTAAAGGGACCTCAACCATTGTGGAGTGCGCAACTGGAAGCAGTTATTGGTTGAGGCCCAGGTCCACCCCGGACTGTAGCGCCTTTCTTCTAAGAAGAAGAAAGAAATTGCAGCTGCAGGTCCTTTCAACATTCAGAGATAACAAAATTTGTTTAAAAATAAGCACGTGAACGCGGTACTGACATATTCGCTTTATGCTTAGCTGAGGCTCTAAAATTTTGTACGTAGATTTTTATTTTGAAACCACAATGCGACAGCAGACAGGAACAATCAAAACTTTATACAGCTTTTGGGACATTATAGTGCTTTTTACCTCAATCGTATCGAAAACTTCACAAGTGACTGTAATTCTTGGTTCATGTTAATGTTTTTTGTCTTGTTTTCTGTTGTGTTGGTCGTGTTGGTTTGAGAAAACATCATCTTAACAGCCCTTTAACAATTAATTTACGCTGCCTTATATATACAGGTAGGCCGTATAATCTGGTCGCTCCTATAGTATCTCATTTGCGGTGGAGTGATTTGGACTCTTACAAAATTGTTAGGAGGTGTCCTCAGCTATTTTGAAGCTTACTTTCTTACTTAGATGGCGCTACAGTCCAGGATAGAACCCTCCAGCGGCCTTATGCCAGCTGCGTTCAGTTGTGCCCACGAAGTAAGTTGAGACCCCTCTACTGAGTTCGTCCTTTGATGCGTTGTCTTCTTGGGCTGAAGTCGAAAACTTTCCGGCTTGAAGCGCTGTTTTTTATGTGTTCAGCATCCGTATATTGCTCAGAACAAAATATTGACTGAGTTGATGTTAGATTTTCAGAACGGTCGGGCACCCAAAACACTGTAGAAGTGGCTTATGTTGAAAGCAAAAAAAGAAATTTTGTTGACCGGTATTGGTAAGTTAGCTTAAGCCAGGACTTGACTATACTTTTAGTTACATTACGTCTTGACATTGAATTCGCCAAATAAATACGACAATTCGTAGATTTTGTCGAGGATATAGTGGAAGCAATCTTTGGTAAGGTCAGACGTTCATTTGCATGCCTGAAACTTAAGATAGTAGATATAACTGTTTTTCATCCTCTTTTCATCCCGTCCATTCCACTATGCTTCTTGCATGTAAGTTGTCTGCTTTGTAGCAGTCGAGGTTCTACTCTAGTTATTCGGTTGTCCGCGGTCTGTTTAGGGTACGAGCGGTCATGTGCAGATGCGGAGATCAATGTACTTTAATTAGTGAACTTTTAGCTGATTCATCACATTTTCATTATCCTTTTCGATTGGAGTTGTGAGCCTTTTCATGACTAGGGCCAGTGTTATTTTGCTGGCCGATCACAGCGTAAGGATTGCTCATATTGCTATCGTGAACCAGTACAAGCACGTAAGCCAAGCACTATGTAATAAGGTTAATTGCAGCACTGCTGGTCCAACCTAGACTACTAGTCAGTAGTATCCCGCAGTAGTAGTAGTAGTCTGAAAATTGATTGATAATACCCTTAGTGGTTCTGTGGAAGAAATCCCTGAAAAATTTTCGTCACTGGCAGTGAAAATTGTTCTGTTTGGAATTTACGGTCATGGCATATCCTCTCGTTCTTCTATTAAAGCTTCTGAATGTTTGTTCTCCATTAGCGCCTTTCTATGTACTTGACTGAGTGCCTCTTTACCCTTTTTGTATTTGGGAAATTGATATAAAAGCAGTGCTTCTTTGCTCTGTTGGCTATTAGTTCTCGTCTTTGTTTTACTTGCTGCGGGTGTTGTTGTAATGAAGCTCTTTGTTGGTCCTCGCCTCGATCTTCGTTGTGACAGTCGAGTGAAATAAATGATATCCGTTTCTGTGTCCTTGTTGGCTTGCAAACAATGGCACTGCTGGTTATCTGCACTTGCTGCTGGTAATATGGTTCTTCTCAAACATTTTTGGAAGGCTCGGTTAGAAAAAGTTTTTAGCTGTACACAAAGATTGCCGTCTTTGGAATTTCAATGTCGAAACTAATTGTCTTGTAGTTTTTAAAATGTAAAGTTGATCTGTCCAAGCTTGGACATTTTCCGTCAGAAAATGCCTAATTAACCAAACTTTCTGTTGAAAGAACGATCGTGCTATAGCCTTTTAGACATAATTTTCACTCGTTTATTAGATTGGAGACCTTGTAGAAATAATGTTTGACTTAATCGTTCTTATTTTCTGTGGAGTGTGATTTAATGAAGCTTTGGCTCTTCTTCTATTATCACCTAGCCAACTTGATTGATCTTTAAGAGATTTACTTAAAGATCAATCAAGTTCAGCAATATTGAAGTATGAAGAAGATTCTTGGATTTTATATCACAGTTTTCAAAATTATACGTAAAACTGATTCGAGATAAGGCGAAATGCAATTTGAAATCGCAGAATCTCCTTCTGAAATAGCAAAGTATATGAAATTAATTCCTGTTTGAGTTATTCGTTTTATTTTTCTCTAAATATTGATGGACATTGACAACACAAACAGTGAATTGGTCATAAATAAACGAAAACATTTTTGACCAGCATGTGCCGAGGAAGTGCATTATTGTATTTAAAACTCACAATGGCAAGTTGTCGGTAACACAAGTAACTCTTTTATACAGTTTCACAAAGGCTCCATCAATTCCGGGGCTTAAACAAATATTCTTTCCTGTTTTACTTCTTTGCCACAAGCAAACATTATTCACAGAAGTTAACTTTTCAACTGAACACAACAACCCCTAACGAGTGAGTGTATAACATACATGTGTGCAAAAAACCCATTTATATCCGCAACTGACAGCGCCATAAATTGTATCTTTGCCGTCGATTCATTGCAGTTGAAGTTATTACCTAGTAAATTGGCTCCATATCCACCCTTCTTGTGCACTGTTAAAAGTTTCAAAGTTGCAAATCACGCATACGGATGCATTTGAAAGGAGTACACCTATCGTACGTTTGCTTTGCCTACGCAAGGATATCAAAAGACTCTTGATATGATTTACAAGGAAATAGAAAGCATCGAACATCCCTTGTAAAAGATGCTCGCTCAGTTTCGTTTCAAATTGGATTGATGAGGTAAAGACAGGAAGCATACTTTCATACCCGCTTTCGTATGCATTACTTGGATGGTATGCATAAGTTTCATAATAAGCGTGGCAACTTTTTTAATAAAACTCCTAAGGCCCACTACTGTTTACCAACAATTACCTTTGTTAAGGACATTTTTTCCTCAGAAGTTTTTTATTTTATATTTTCCCAGGTCAAAGGTTTGATGAACTTTTGCAAAACTCAATGCAACTATACGTACACCAGAGTTGGAATCTGTAGAGTTAATAAAGAACGTGATAGTATCAACAATTTGCATCAACAACAATATAACTGTATGTGAAGGAAAAACCAATTAAGAGCGGTGAAAGTTTTTTAATGAAATTATTTTTATGCAAAATCCTCTTCAACTCTGTTTACTCAAATAAATGTACTCTAGAGGTACACTCTGAGGGAGTGATGCTGCATCCTGTCTGGGGAAGATTTAATGCAAACGTGTCATTTTCCTTAAGCGTCATGGAAAGATGGCAGCTTAAATTGCCAGGATAAAGCAATAAAATGAGACTTCGATGATATGTGAGCACTTAAATGGATTGCAAAACCTTTCCGAATACATTCTGATGGTAAATAATTCATGCTGATTGATTTCAGCAACCCTCATAAGATGAATAAGTCGTTTCGTCGTGGGAGCAGTTGTGAAGATTAATGTCTTAACCTTAAAAAAAAAAAAAAAAAAAAAAAAAAAAAAATGGTTTGGAAGGACTGCATGTGTATTAGAATTTTTTATGATTCATAAATATTGTCCTTCAACTTCAGCTCTTTAAGAAAAGCTTACATGACTAACATGGGGTAGACCCTTAAGTTTTGTTATTTGTAGGAATTTTTTTGTTTGAAAATATTTGTATTCCTTTTTTGTTTTAAAATTTTTTATCTATTACAAAATCGCCTCTCATCATAAGCTGTTGAAAGGAAGAAGGATTGAAGCTAACGCACGGTGCAAAGAAGCAACAAGTACTGTTGAAGGCGCGAGTACAAAAAGCCCTAGGACTGCAGCGACGACAGAGAAAAGAAATAGATCAGTGGAATTAATACCCACTGAAAACCCATCGATTTCTTGGAATTAAAACTGTATCTTGTAGTTACATGTTGAACGGGACCAACAAAAGGAGAAGCTTCTGGGATTTTGTTTTTGGATGCCCGGTTAAAATCGATTTCTTGGTTACGGTAGAGTGAAATCGATTATTGTGGTAAAATCCACTCTATGAAACAACCCTGGTATAGAAGATCCGGGTGAATAGTGAAACCAGCAAAGATTGAAGTTCGTGTATGCGGAATTTAGATGTCACCAGAAAATCAATATCCCGCAGTTAACTTTTGAATGGCATAGCAAGTCTGTGTCGAAAATTCCTTCATGGAAAATAAGGCTTTTAAAGTTACCAGGATACCGAAGCTAACGCGCGGCATTTTATACATAACCAGAACCCTGTACTCGGTACTGAAATGTAAAAAATCTATTCTCAGATGGAGAGCACGAATCAGGAAAACAAGGACTGCTCTTACTGTATAGTGGGCTTAAATATTAAATCTGCCGAGACTTTTAAATTTATTTTCAATTGGGTACAGGTAAGAGTCGACATTTACAATGCTTATCTTCTACCTTGAAAGTTCCCGGAATGTATTCAGAAAATTAAAAATACAAGTTTGTTCTTCTAAATCTATATTGTTCCCTTCAAAGTAATCCCCATCGACTGCAACACACTAAAGCCAGCGCTTGATCCAATCCCCGAAACATTTTTTATAAACGGTTTTCGGTATGTCCATCAGTGCATCCTGTGATTTTTCCATTACTTCCTCTCGGCTACTGAAACGCGTTCCCCGTTGTGGTTTTCAAACTCGATTGAACAAAAAGAAAGTCACAGGGAGCCAAATCAGATGAATTCGGTGGATGTTGGATAGTATTTTTTGCATTTTTGGTCAAAAAATTACGAATAATGATGGCACTTTGTGACTGTGCGTTATCATGGTGTAAAATCCATGAGTTTTCTGCCCTCAATTCTGGTCTTTTTCGGCGAATGGCTTCATGCAAACGTCTCATAACGCCCAAACAATATACTTTGTTAACTGTCTGACCTTCTGGCAAAAATTACACCGGTGTAATCCATGAAAACCGTAAGCATTGACTTCATTTTTGACTTAAAACGACGTGGTTTTTTTGGTATCGGCTCATTTAGTGAACGCCGTTCAATTGCTCGATGTCTGGATTGCCTGTCGTAATCATAAACTTTTGATTAATGTGCGATCATCTCTTTTGCGAAGCCAACACGGTTCCTTTTCTGCATGAAATTGAGGTCTTTTGGCACCAACTTTGCTGCTACATGACGGAAACCCAAATCATTAACCAAAATGTCTTGGACGGATCCATAGGCAATGTTCAAGTCCTCTGCTATCCCTCTGATGGTTAATTTACGGTAATTGACCAACATTTCTTTTACTTCATCAATGCTTACGTCGGTTTTCGATATCGATGGTTTGCCACTGCGTTCATCATCTTCGATTGACTCACGACTACTTTTGAACCGCTCGTGCCACTGGTAAGCGACCATTTTCTTTACAGAATCATTGCCGAAAAAATTTTCCAATGTTTCCAACATTCGCGCACCATTAAATCCGTTTTTTACGCAAAATTTAATACAAGTTCGTTGTTTCAAATTTAAATCTATTTCTAAAATTGGATGTACTCTTGGCTACGTTACTTTTGCAAATGTCAAGCTATGACGCTAACAAACAAAAAACAGAACTCAAATGGAAACAATGGGAGCGCCATACGGTGTTTATTCCGAATTTCAGGCTGATTTTCGAAATAGTTACTCTACAATAGACAATATCCTCGCACTAACATCTATAGCACAAAATAAGTTGGTTTGAGGTAAGAACCTTTTCAAATTTTTTGTTGAATTTAGAGCAGCCTTCCATACGATAAGTCAAAATGCGTTGTTTTATAAACTGTACAACATAGGAATATAGTAACTCCAAAGTTCGTTCAAGCATTAGAAAAATTGTACCAACAAACTACGGCAAACATATATGGCATAATGGCAAGGAACAATCTGAGAAGCTTGTGATAAGCCGAGGAGTCAAACAAGGCTGTAACCTGAGTCCCCTACTTTTCGCTCTGTTTTTGAATGATCTCGTTGAATGGCTTGCATGTGGTGTAGAAATTGGCAGTAAGAAGTAATTAAAGTAATCATGTATGCAGATGACATAGTCCTATTTGCAGAAACACCTTGTTCTCTTCAGATGATGATAAAAGAAGCTTTTCGAGTATAGGATGTAGACGTTAACGTCGAAAAATCGGAAATTGTGATATTTCAAAAAGGGTCTGTCTGAATAGCAAGAGGCGAAAAACGTATATATGGTGAACACGAGCTGGAAGTAGTAGAAAAATATACTTACCTAGGAATGGAACTGACGTTTAACTTAAAAATGGAAAAACATCTAAGGATATGGATAAGGCGAAAAAAGCAATCTATCCCTTTGTTTGCACAGGTTTGGAGTGGTCAGAGGTATGAAATCATCGAATACCTACTTCGTTTCTTTCAGCGTAAAACTTTTACTTGTCCATTAGTACACCGAAATACATGTCTCATTTGGAATCGGGCCTTTCAACAATGTTTATTTCATCTCTAAAACTAACTGCAGATGATCTATCAAGGGTACTAAAAATGAGCGATTGCAGACTACCAAAGTTAATTCTGCGATACGCAGTACTGAAGAAAACTTAAATCAAAACAATTACTTCAAAAGCAGATATTCCAGTTTTATGATTGGAACAATTTTCAAAATTAGAGGAGAAATGGTTAAACTAAACAATTTACCACATCGAAACGAAGGGACTAGCAATTGCACCCTTTGCAACTTACATGAGAGGGAAGACGTACAGCATTTCATTGGCGTGTGTCCGGTACTGAAAGAGTTGAGATGTTTCTACTTTGGGACGAACATTCTTAATATTGATGAGGTTAAATATTATCATTATGGTTCAAACTGGATACAACTGTTTAAGTATTACATTGAAGCCAGTGCTTACAGAACGAGAATAATCAACGAAAATTTTTAACAAACAAAATTGCTAACATCCATAGTTTGTTTTTAACTAAACTAAAAGGCTTTAAACTCTAAGAATACATTTCTGTTTTAGCTAAACTAAAAGCCCAAAAAAATATTAAAGTCTCCTTCAACCCTATCTTTCTTTTAACTAAATTTCAAGTCATTTACCTTCGCTTAACTAAAAGCACATGAAAATGTTATCAAAATGCATTTAAAATTTCGTTTAAGGATTAATATATTATTGAATGTTGTCACTCAGGCACACGACATACCCGGAATTTATTCAGAAATTTAAAAAAACAAGTTTATTCATCTATAGTAAATCTATATTGTTCCCTTCAAAGTAATCCCCATCGGCTGCAACCCACTTATGCCAGCACTTGATCCAATCCCCGAAACATTTTTTATATTCGGTTTTCGGTATGTCCATCAGTGCTTCAAGTGATTTTTCCATTACTTCCTCTCGGCTGCTGAAACGTGTTCCCCGTAGTGGTTTTTTAACTCGATTGAACAGAAAGAAGTCACAGGGAGAAAAATCAGGTGAATCCGGTGGCTCTTGGATGGTATTTGTTGCATTTTTCGTCAGAAAATTATGAATATGTAATGATGGCACTTTGCGACGGTGCGTTATCATGGTGTAAAATAAATGAGTTTTTTGCTCACAATTTTGGTCTCTTACGGCGAACTGCTTCACGCAAACGTCTCATAACGCCCAAATAATATTCCTTGTTCACTGTTCTGACAAAAATTCATGATGCACTACACCGTTGTGATCTATGAAAGCCGTGAGCATTGTCTTCTTTTTTGACTGAAAACGACGTGTTTTTTTTTTTTTTTTTGAGGCGGGACCATTTGGTGAATGTCATTCACTTACCTGATACTTTTAATTAATGTGGGATCGGATTTAGCCTCGCAAATCATCTCATTTGCAAGGTCAACGCGGTATTTTTTTTGCATGAGTGGTCTGCCACTGTGTTCATCATCTTCGATTGACCCATGACCACTTTTGGACCGCTCGTGCCACTGGTAAGCGACTGTTTTCTTTACAGAATCGTTGTAGAAACATTTTTCCAACATTTCCAACGTTCGCACACCATTAAATCTGTTTTTTACGCAAAAGTTAATACAAGTTCGTTGTTGTAAATCTAAATCCATTTATAAAATGGTAAAAAATCGATAACACACACAGAGAAAGATTTTCTCTTGACTACGTAACTTTTGCAAATGTCAAGCTATGACTCTAAGATTTAGAGGAAATTAAGATTAACCAACTTAACAAAAAAAAAAAACAGAACTCAAATCGGAACAATGGAAGCGCCATACGGTGTTTATTCCGTTTTTTGATCAAGGTGGTATTATATTTCCTAAGATCTTCAGTCAACATTCCAAGTCTTTTACCGCATCCCTGCATAGGATTCTTTCTGTGTTTAATACAAAACCTCACATAATAACCGAACAATGGCCATGGGTGTGGGGTAAACGCATCTGCGTTTTCGCATGTTTAGAGAATTGCACATCTCTATGTGACGATTGATAGGAAAGATCGATAACTTCGCCCTTTTCCGCTGGAAACGGGCAATTGTTGAACCAAGATTTAGCTACCGCATTAGTTTATTTTGTTACGACCATCAAAAGTTATATCCGAATTGATGCTATGCGATAGACAAACATCTCCTGGACTTCATAGCTGTAAGTCAATACCTTTGGTCTAAGCCAATATTTTTTACGAAACTAAGACATAGACTTAACCCTGTCCAGCAAGTATGTTAAGAAAATTACCGACTGGAAATACTTTAGGAAGTTTCCATGTCAGGTATAGGTATATATATAGGACCATAGGTATATGGTAATGAATTCAAAATAAGATGCGAGGTTTTAGCCTTGTTAAAAAGGAGGAGATCGGTGAGTCCACCAATGCTCTGTCTGAGCTTAAAACGTAGATAGAAGAAGCTGTTCAGAACCTAAAAGTTATTCTCACCAAACATGAATTATCTAGCCAGGAAAAAATCCTGCTGATCCTCCTTTCCTTTAGTTGAACGGAGATTTCCAGTGACTACATAATTAAGCTCGAAAACTTCTAGCCAATTCAGTTAAGATTTGGACAAAGAAGAGCATAAAAAACTAATTTGCCATCAAAGACAGATACTTATAAGTATTTTTAGAAATGATCTAAATACTCAATAATACGACCAGATGGGTCAACGTCCATGAATGGGGCATGTAGCCACCAAAGATGATGTTCTTTTTTTTTTTTATACGAGTAGCTTCAAGTTACTTGGGACTGACTTATATATGCGACAGATGGGAACTCCGAAGACTAATTACACAGTGAACATGGCACAAACTTATGTAGATACGTAAACATTTAAGGCGTACTCGATAAGAAGTATCCCACGGACATCAACATTGATAACAGACCCTCATTGTTGATACTGACTGCAGCTAATAGCAGCATGCCTTTTGACTGTCTGCTTTTAAGTGCAGGTATCCGTAGGTATATTCGACGATTTGGGCAGTAGAAATGGTATTTCATTCAAACCTTTGGTTTCAACTAATATTTTTAAGTTGAACGTGGTACTTCGAAAAGACAAATCAAGACAAAGGGCTCGCACCGAGTAAGATAGAATCAATTGTATCCTTCGGTTGTGTATGCGTCGGTTGTGTGGTGGAAGGACGCATTGGTAAATCTCCTTCTTATGTCCTGCACTTTCAAAAACATCTTTCGTTTAAGAAGAAATGCTACTAACAAATATATAAAATACATTAGAATTTCTTCCAGGATAAGGCGCTGGTGCCTTTTTGAAGAGCGACTAGCAAAGATTTAAAAGATTCAAGAATTATGATTTCGGCTTAGTGCGGAGATACCATAATGAATGTCCGCAGCAAAATCGGAAACGATGTTCTCAGCAAAAGAACCAAGCTGTTACTGTTTCGCCTTTGGTGTACATAGAATCAGTTCTGATACTTACATACTTATTAGCCTACTTACTACAGTTCGGGGTGAACGTGGGCCTCAAGCTTCTCCATTTAGCCTGGTCTTTAACTAACTGCCTTCAGTTGCGCACTTTACTTTTACTTCTCTGCACTACCTAAGGTAAGGTCTGGCTCTACTGCGTTGTCCCTCCGAGCTAGATTCGAAGACTGAATCGTATGATTCAGTCATCAATCATCGAATGACTGATGCGTAGTTTTCCGATTAGTTCGATGTCGCTGTATAACATAACTCGTATAGTTCGTAGTCATATCTTCTCCTCAAAAGCAAATCGGACTGTATATTGTACGAAATAAGAATTTTTCTCTCGAAACAGTCGAGGATATCTTCATCCGCTTTCGATATGCTAGTCCGCCTTACTACCTTACTACTCAATTGCCTTTAAGCCCAAAAAACAGTGATTGGCAAGAGTGATTATTCATTCTATTTCTGTTGAGATGTTGTTGGCAGAATTTCTAAAAGACCTAAGGTAGACAAAGCTACTTATGACTTCGAAATTATAGCTGTCGACTATGATGTTCTGTCCAATCCGATGTTGCGCGTGCCTATATATAAGTATATGATGTATACTTGGTTGTGCCCGCTTCCATTTAAATATTAGCGAAGGCATCGGCGTCTTGTAGTTGTACAGACATCTGAAAAATTGTACCTTCAGTGTTCGCATGTGAGTTTCACACAATTCTTTTTAGTACGATGTTAAAGAAGTCATATAACAGGGCATCATCCAGTCTTAAAGCTCTTTTGACATCCATTTGTCACCGTCATTCTTCATAGTCGGACGAGCTTGACACGGATGCCAAAACTAGCTCTATACAGCTCTGCATAGCTAAAGCTCTCTCTATAATTGCTGTCAAGTGCGGCCTTAAATGTAAAGATTTAGCCGATTATGGATTTCCTCTCCTGAAACTTCACCAGTAGGGAACAATCAGGTTGTTGGATAAGAGTTTAAGACGTTCACACAATATGGCATATTTTTTTACGTTTTTCCTTCTTATGGAGCGGCAGATGTTTTTCCCGTCTCTTCTGCTAGTAGACTTCACGCTTATGTCTTTCGTTGCAGTGACGATTTGTACTCTTCTTGTTTAATTATATGTGTTGCCGGCATTCTTCATTAAACTAGGGATTTCTTCTTCTTGGTCATTGACATCAGCTGCGGGTTCTCTGATGGTATGTTGGAAGCGTTACCACTGGTCTTCTGTACTTGATACTGGCGGCATTAGAGCTGTTAAGAGATTTTGAGATACGCGTTCGTCAAAAATTTTGGCGGCCTCTTGCGATTGCAGCTTTTCTACATTATATCTTCTCACAGTAGTTCTTCTTTGTTGTTGCGCTTGATAAATCCGTATTCACACGTTAGCTGTAACGAAGAAATCTAGTAGTCTGGAATGTCCAGAATACTCGAGGCATGCATTACTTCGTTCGCTAAATGAACAATTTGGTTTTGGGTTTGATGATTCGGAGACCGCCACGTTCCCTTGTATATATAGGGTTTTCTAATAACGACTTGACACCTTTTTTTTTAAAATAAAAGGCAAACTATTTGAGATATTTCAAAAACTTTATTATTGGCTTAAAGTACAATCAAAACATTTATGAATGGAACTCGACGTTCGACTTCGGTCGATTCTTTGGACCCAATTTTCAACGACTCGGCCACACATTTAGGCCGAAACGGCCGCTATTTCACGTTCAATGTGAACGTCGTCGGCGTGTTGGCATAAACCAATGACTTAACGTAGCCCCACAGAAAATAGTCAAGCGGCGTTAAATCACACGAACGAGGCGGCCAATCGACTGGCCCATGTCTTGAGATAACACGCTCACCATACTTACTCTTCAATAAATCGATTGTAGCGTGTGCTGTGTGGCTTGTGGCACCAACCTGTTGAAACCACATGTCGTCCAAGTCCATATCTTCCAATTCGGGCCAAATATATTCGGTGATCATGGCGCGATAACGCTGACCATTCACAGTAACGTGACGATCGTTATCGTCGACAAAAAGGTATGGCCAAATAAAGCCGCCGGCATGCAAATCGCACCAAACAGTTATTTTTTGTGGATGAAGTGGTGATTTATGAAGAACATGTGGGTTTTCACCCGACTAATAACGCATATTTTGCTAATTGACGAACCCATTGAGCCACTTTCGACACTTCAACCAACCCGTTGTCTCACTGACACGGCAACATCACACAACGAATATGTTGACTCAAATTTTTGCACTAAATTTGTAATTGCCTGTCTACTAGGGCGAGAATTACGACCGAAAATTGGAGTTAACGCTCCTAAAGTTGCAATCACCGACACCGAATATCTGTAGAAAATTTTTATAATTTACAGACGTTGCTTGTTAGTGTACTTTACCATGCTGAGTTTACTCAATAAATTGACAGTGACAGTTTGATGATAAGTGAAAGAATGTGTTCACAAATTAAATTCAAAGTTGTCAAGTCCCTATTGGAAAACCCTATACTTATTGTCCCAACACTAGGACTACCTTGGCGTATTAGGCGATTTTAATGCCATACTTCAGACCCTGCTCATATGTCTTATCTTTTTTAGGTGGCGTCACTATCCTCTTCCATAGGGGCAGTCATATTGGGCCTTAATGCGGATTGTCATAGCTCAAGTAGCTCAAGACTTTTTGCCTAAGTCTGCGTATATGGCAAATCCATATCCGAATAAGCGCTGTTTCTTTACTCTATAGCAATCACCATAGAATATGTCACAGCTTTTCATTCCCTTGTGTCCGGCCCATCCGATTACTCTTCCTGACTTTTAGACAGCTTTAATTTGATTTGTCTCGTAATTCTTCGTATAATCAATAGTTCTTAACGAGCTGGTGTCTTCCCAAGTTCTTGAAGAGAAACTTTTATACAATTGTGCCAAAGAAAAAAGTCTCAAACGCAATATATGAAAAAATAATCGGAAAAGAAATAATACCGCAATTTCGATAATCAACATATTCTCAGCGTTATATAGTTCAGGTCTTATCGAAATCATTCTTGTGAAACATGTGTTAATTATATCGTGAGTGACTGGAAAAACATAAGACACACAACAAATTCTTCAATACATTGGCTGTATTTTTTGACCTTAAACGTACATTTAGAATGGTAAATAAAGCAATCCTTTTGGAAAAACTATAGCTATACCCGCATATGGAGTCAATGATGTTGAGCTATAATGGTTTCAATCGTTTCAATCGTAAATATGTAAATGATATGAAAAATGTAATTAAACACAGTAAATTTGTGCTTTTCGTGGATGAAGTGCTACTCCACATATCCGGAGAAATACCTCGAATAAATGTGGACAAGATAAACGAAAATCTAAGTGCAATAAATAAATGGGTTATTATGATAAGCCATAGACTTACGATTTACATAGACAACGATTTACTGTGCCGGCTTCTATATTTGTGCAACTTTACACAGGAGACCAGATTCCAAAAATTACAATAAAGCTATGTGAAATCTGTTAAAATGTGACCGAAACTCCTCAATTTCAAGCACGTTAAATAGACTAAATTTGCTAAAAACACGTATAAACAAGCGACCTTTTAAGTTGACAATGATTTATGTATCAGTCTGACCACTCAGACCACAGAGTGGAATAGACGTGTCTCGACTTTCCAAGTAAAAAATAGTTAATAAGCAAGTTTGAATAATAGCGTATTTAGAAACATTTCGGCCAAGTGCTTCGGTGGCCCAGTTGTAGTGGTGTCAGCTCGGTAAGACCCGAAAAGTTGGATTGACTTTTTATTTTTAAAAGTTGAATAAAACAAATAAAAGTGTTAATTAATACAAAGTAGGTAATAATAATAATACGAAAGATCGGAAGATGAGTGATAACGAGCGGTCCGCTAGTCCGATAGCGCGACCAGCATGTCTGATGTCATCGGATAATATTAAATAAAAGGGGAGGAGGAAGCTGAAGTCAACTCTTTATCTTATGAAGCGCCCCTCAATGACATTTTCTACTGAAATACTGCCGAGTAGAGCTAGGGAAGAGGCGCCGTCAACGTCAATAAGGGCGGCAGGTGAGTCAGACCAAGA
This sequence comes from Volucella inanis, assembly GCA_907269105.1. Lineage (NCBI taxonomy): Eukaryota > Metazoa > Arthropoda > Insecta > Diptera > Syrphidae > Volucella > Volucella inanis. The sequence continues at coordinate 202,382,593 of OU026153.1, read as the reverse complement.
CGAATACCTATACGTGTCTGATGTTGGGGAAGGATACTATATGGGTGGTGAAAATGTCTTCCTATCGCTGGCGGCTATAGAGTCAAAAGATGAAGAAGAAAAGGTCCATGCATTAAATAGCAGCATCAAAGAGCTGCAACAAAGGGTATTGGCTATCAAAATGAGGCACAGAAGGTATACTGTATATAAAACAATAAGAAGAAACCGATCCAATTCCCTAAAAGGAAGAGGCGTTGCTATCTTCGTAAGAAAAGGTAAACATTTTAAAAGAATATACAGTCGTATAGTGCGTAAATTTCAGGTACTTGAAGCATGCATCATGTATATCCCTCTCCGTAGTGGAAAGCGGTTATACATAGTGTCTGTTTATGCACCTAAGGCTACACATTCCACACTATTCATCTCAGAGCTCGAGACACTTTTTCGATTTCTGAGACTGGAATTGGAGGAAAACTATTTTGTTATCGGCTAAGATTTCAACGCCAAACAAAGAGATTGGGGAAATAATACACCAAACACTAGAGGGAACCTACTATTCAATTGGCGGGTTCAGCACAGTGTGATGTACCGACTCGGTCTTAAGGCGACGGATAGTCCGTCGTTTCCTATACATGGCTCCTATTTGGATCTCCTATTGTTTGACACACAGATAAAACTGACAGGTACGAACCAACAAACTGTGAACTGTCGTCGCACTTGTGGAACTGGATGAGTTTGTTCAAAGGCATTCCTACAACTATAGTAATGATAGTAATGACAATGACAATGACAAGGTACACTCTCCTCAAATTCGCTCTAATTACCGTCCAACAGAAATCTGTCAAACGAGGATTGACAAATAACTAAAACTAATGGACGAGATAATTAAACAAACAATGGACAAAACGATACCTCGGTATCAATACACTGATAACGAAAACTTGTTCCGCAATTCAACTAAAGACGCACTCCACCAACATAAAAGTAGGCTGCTATCAAGATTAGAAACCTTGTACAGACAGTTTACTGACAGACATAACCCGCAGATCATGACATTAAAGTCGTCGATCAAAAACCTAAAAACATTAATAAAAGGAAATTACAGAAAATCAGTAAGTTTGTATTGGAACAACAAAATTCGGGCTGTAAACACCAGCAACCCGAATATGTTCCTGCAAATCAGCAAAATAAAATTTCGGAGAAATAATCAGAACGACCTTCCATGTCTTAAAATCGCCCAAACGACGAACAATGAACAAATACTTGTAGCAGCATGTGATGATGACAACTTCTCAGTGATCGGCTATCCATAGGAGAAGGTAGAGGCTATAGGATCGACTTTCCAGGAAGTGTACAAGGCGAATGTTATCATTGGCCCGAATCACGACCTGGAAAATCGAGTCCTTGTGCACAATTACTACCTTCGAAATGAAATAGTGAACTGGTGAATCGAGAACTCTGGTTTTACGATCTTCGATACAATTAGAAGTAAGAAATTAGTGGGAATCGATGGAATACCGAACATTGTGCTCCGACATCTCCTACTAGAAGCGGTGGACATTTATACCACCCTGTTTAACAATGCACATTATCCAACGCATTGGAAAACTAGGGTGGTAGATCCCATCCCCAAAAGGGATAAACACACTTCCAACCAGGCGAATCTCTGGTCGATCAATCTTCTTCCAAACATCAGTAAGGTTTTCGAAAAAGTAACCAATTGAGTCCTGACTAAGTGGGTTGAGGACAAATATATAGTTCCGGATGATCAATTCGGTTTTAAGGTGGGGCTTGATGTTATTCATGCCGCGTCTAAACTAGTTTCTGATATCTAATGGAACAAAACCAAGTGCACGGCCTGCCTGATTGACTTGGAGAAGACCTTCGATACCGTATGGTTAGAGGGACTCTTTTACAAGCTGAACAGTCTGGGCATTAAAAAACCACTGCTGTGTATTCTTTTCAATATGCTCACAGATAGACAGTTCATCGTGAAGAATGACGATGTGACTTCTACTGGTAGATTTACATTAAAAACGGTCTGCAACAGGGTGCGGTCAATTCGTCGATCCTTTAAAACATTTACACAAGTGATTTGATAGGTTCACTTCATCATGCAGACAACTTAATCACGTACATATCAGGTCCAAAGAGAGAGGTTATGAACATTCTTTTTCAACGTGACTTCGATAAAGTTACACGATATTGCGACGACTGGAAGTTGAAGATCAATTTCTTTTTAGGACGCTTTTGTCTGGGGCCTCTGCAGATACCAGAAAGAATTGGCGGAAGTTATATATCGTCGGACAACATGGACAGCTTGTCGAAATGTTGTCAGATATCTTGGGATCTGGATATATCAATATCTGCATTTTAATAAACATATATGTAAATGTTGCTCTGGCCAGAGCCAAAGGTGCTTTTGCTCTTACAAAGAGACTGTTTTATAGCAGACAACTCGATGCGAGGGTAAAGGTGATCTGCTACATGGCCCTTATCCGGCCTTTGCTTGTATTTGGTTGTCACATGTGGTTTAACGTGAGAGCAAGTCGTTTGGAAAAGATTTGAGTGTTTGAGAGAGCTTGCCTCCCTCTCTCTGTTCTATACAGAACACCAGAGTCTGAGTACATATGGTAAAATTCTATCTTAACTAGGTCTTGTACAATAGGGCGAACCTAGTAAGAGTGGACAAATTTGTTATTTAGTTGATTCGAAGGAACATTGCAAGAGCAATGACCTCGTCGAATAATCTGATCTCCGGGGCTTACCACCTCAATTAAATGTATCACGGGGGAGAGTGCGCTTTGACGGCTTTATTCGTCCAGAGGCGCTCCTCTACCTAGATAATAAAGTTCTGATCCAGGATAGATTAGCAGTGCCGTTAATCTTCCACGTCGCTGGAACAATTGCGGACAGGCGACTCAACTACGACAGAGACGTCGCACATGACAGTACGATGGTCAGCCTAATTTTTTAGCCGTGACCGGCTTACATAGCTTTAGCTAGATTTGAGATAGTGGTTAAAAACAAAAAATTAAAAAAACAAAAAAAAAAAGAGGTGGGTAAACTTATAAAAAAAGGAAAAATACCTATAACAGGATAGCTTATGGTAAGTAGGCTAAGCAGATTAAGGTTTAATTTACAACCGAGTGACTGGGCCTACCTGAAGATAAACAATTTGCCTTTTCGTTGTGCTTCCTGTGAGACGAACAGGCGAATTCTCAGCCTCAGTCCTCCACTCTATCAACAGCTGATGACTTGATGCAATCTTCTTCCCTCTCCCCAGCACTAATGGAATCTTCCCCACAAAACTCCACTACATCTATCTGACTCGAAGTTCTGTATAAGGAGATCCTCTCTCTCCAGCTCAACTCACGTAAAACTGAAAATACATTACTGCTGGATAAGGTCAATAAACTTCAACACACTGTGAATGTTCTCCATCAGAAACAGCTGAATAATTGGATTGAAAACGTCGGCTTACCGAATGTAGAAATCTCAAATGCACTGAGCTCCACTGTCAAGCTTTTGCAAGAGAATCTGAATGTTAACATGACGCATGATGACATTAAATCCTTTTATATAAAATCTGTCAAAAGTGGAACAGCTGGGAGCAAAGACAGCATCATACCTGCTGCTACCACAAGTGTGAAGACATCACATATTGTGTGTGTGAAACCAAGTAGTTAGAAATCTAATCTGGATATCATAAGCGAATCTCCACTTGTTTTCAGTTACCAATCTTTAATGTGTGCTTATGGTTTAGAATCTTGCATAAACGTTGCAAAAAGGCAACCTTCTTATACTTGTATTGATCATATCTTCTACAGTCTCCATCGCAATTCTAAGTACTCTCTAACTAGTAGCACGGCTGACTTTAGAATTTTTGACCATTCCATGATCTGTTTATTCTTTAATTCCAATAAGGTTAAGAGTTCTAACAAACAGAATCTATACTATTCTTCGAAATCCGTGAACTTATCGTGAACAGCTGATCGGATGTACGGTCAATTAGTGATGCTAATGCTATGTTTGAGTTGTTTTCTTACATACTACATAAGCATGTTGAGTTGTGTTCAGTGTCTGTGTGTACAAAATGTAAAAAATCAATCAAGATCTAGCCTTGGATATCTAACTATCTTGTAAATAAAATAAATGCAAAAAATAAACTAAGATTAAAATGTAAAAATAACCCACAAAATAATCATCTTCGTAGTGCCTATGATATAATTTGTAAAGAATTTGCAATTGATATTCCTATATGCAAAGAGAATTTCTACATCAATCAATTTAACAGTGCTGTAGGTAACCCTAAAAAAGAATGGGAAATAGTGAATGACCTTCTTAATAGAAACTCTCCTAGGGGTATACCGTCTTCTTTGAGGCATAATAATCAGGACATTTCTAATTCTACAGGATTAGCCAATACCTTCAATGTATATTTTACTAGTGTTTGCTGATAAAACACTAGCTGAACTCCGAATCTAGCCGATGTATGACTAAATGTTTTAACAGGGAAAGAGCAGAGGCTCACATATTGGCAGACATATTGGCTCATATCTTTAATATATATAAGTATCTTTTGTGAAAAATTTCCTGATATGTTAAAAATTGCTAAAGTAATATCAGTTTTCAAAAAAGCTGACAATAAGATACTAAATAATTTTAGACCAATCTCTTTTCTTCCAGTATTCTCAAAAATTTTCGAAAAACTAATAAAAAAAAGAATTGTGTCTTCTCTTGAAACTACCTCTTTTTTAGTAAGAGTCAGTACGGTCTCCTTAGATACTGTAGCAAGATACATGACAGCGTCAGTAACAAGAAGCCAACTGCCTCCCTTTTTATTGATATTACTAAAGCTTTTGAGACTGCTGATCATACTATGTTGTTAAATAAATTCGATAAAGCTGGATTCAGAGGGTTTATACTTAAATGATTTGAATCTTATCTCACTAACAGGAAACAAATGGTAAAGATAGGTGACTCATTTAGTGAGTACTGTGATATCAAAATTGGTGTCCCTTCGGGCTCCGTACTGGGACCCATATTGTTCCTAGTCTTAATAAATTCAATTTTTATTCTAAAAATGAAAAGCAAACATATCGGCTTACCAGATGATATTGCCTGTTCATATTCTAGCAACTCTCTCTTGGATCTGGCGGCGGATATCAACCATGTCTTAGAAATACTGAGGCACTGGATCCGTTTCCACATCGTAATTTACAACTGCCTGATTTCAGTTTCCATAGTTCACATTGTTGCCACTTTTTGATAAGTTCTGACACTTGCTGTGAATCTAGTTCTCTTACTTCTTTTGATACTACTAATGATTGCTCTATGAATTATTTTGTTATTGGCAATGTACAGGTCTTTAAGTATCTGGAAATTGAAATTGATAGGAAGTTGAACTGGAGCGCTCATACCACTTCCTTAACTCTTGTGTGACTGGCAACAAAAAGTTACAGTTAAGAGTGCCGTGGTACCCATGTACTGCAGCATATTTTGCATTGTAATTTTATGTTAATTTGTGAATTATATAAAAAAAGAAAAGCTATCGTAAAATAAAAATATATTTTTCCAAACCACATATTTGTATTATAAGAACTTTATTTTTTTTTCATAATTTTTATATTTGAAAATAAACAAGTAATAGTGATTTAGACAACTGTTGCAGCAACTATGGATCGGTAGCGACGCAGGTGAGGCTTTGTGTACCACATATATTCTTTATTTACGTATTTTCCGCTTACGACCTGAAACGCAAAGGTGGCAAGTACCTTTGAACAAAAAACGTCTGTCTGCTCCGCATTCTGGTGTAGGTAGAGCAGCCATTGGTAGATGAATAGGCTTACCGAGCGTTAACTGGATGCAATGCGACGTGGAGAAGTTAGCCATCACTCTCGAGATTTTTGACCGCTCTTCTATACCTGGCAGCACGAGTAGCTTAGCCATGTTGGTCAGAAACAACCTCCGATTATTAGTCGCAGTGATGTCCGGGTTGTTGAAAGAATACACAACATAGGCTGCTAGACCGCAGACATCTAGCAAATTGTAGAACATGACAAGAGGTCATATATAAACTATGGTATAAACTACAACCATTTTGTCCATCGTGTCTACTCCACTCTTTGTTTTGTTATAGTAGAGTATCATCTCTGGCTTGCACTTATTTTGTTCATCGGCGATAGAGTTATCCTGATGCATAGAGGATAAGACAATCACAGCCTTGTTTCTTTTCGGTACACATGATACCATACTATATTTCGATTCATGTAAGCCAAACACGCTCGAAAACTCTTCACGCTCCTTGTGTTTTGTCATTTGTGGTGGAATTAATGTTTCATTTTGGCAAACGGTTCCAATCAAAGATAAATTTTTAGCGAGAAGGTATTTCGCAAGGTCCAAACTAATGAAAAAATTATCGGTGATTAGATTTCGGCCTGATCCGTCGTACCTCCGCATCAACCGCTTAACCACATTTTCTCCAACGTTGGTCTGGCGTGCTGTACCTGCCTCCTTTCCAGTATAGATTTCACCACGCAGTGGATAATAGTTTGACGCATCGCAGGCCCACCAATATGCCATATTTGGCTGTACGAAAATAGCTGTTCATTGACAGTGATGTCTGCCGATGGCCTGTAGTTTTTATGCAGCTGTTCGTTCATTAAGTTCCAAAGATCAGTAATTGGGGCGGCCTTATCAGTAGACATTCGGTCGGCTCTAGTGCGGATATTATCGAAGCGTATAAAGCTCATAATTGCAGAATATCGGCAAAGAGACATTGCAGCACGAAAATGGATGACAGAGACCGAGAACCGATGTGTTCTCTCCACTTGAATGGTGAACGCCGGCCATAAAGAGAACACCTTAGTACATCTGCAATTGTTGAACAGTGAGTGGTTTTCATACCCTTGGTGGGCTATCCGCATGATTGGAGTTAAACGATGCATACACACTAAGAGCTTTACGATTAGTTTCTGTTACCACGATGTCTACCATAACAGGATTGAAAAAAGCCATGAAAATATCAGCTTCAGCTTTCGTCTCCAAATCAGCGATAGCCCCACTTCTTTGTCGAATGATGTTATACGCAGGAGTCCGAACACTCGTATTTAGTGAAACTGTACTCCAATGCGTTATTCCATCTTTGCCTGTCATGATATCACTTACTGCGGGCAACTCTGCGGCTCAGAGTCTCTTCTCCTCATCGTCCATTTCCACATTTTCAAACTCAACCTCGGGTTCGTACTCTACATCAGAAGCCTCACCTATTTCTTCCAAATCTCCACTAACGTTACCACTGCAGTATGATATAGCTCTCCGTAACGGTATATAATCTTTTACGGAACCATCGCTAAAATCACATTCATCGCTTTCAAGATCATCTAAAACCGTCGCCCAATAGTTCTCATGCTCTTGTGTACGTAGCCTGAAATAACAAAAAAAAAAAAAGAATAAAGAAACTAGAAAACACAGCGTAATTGCAATATTACTTATTCACTGCACGCGCTGAACGAAAACGAAATTGTGAACCCGTAACACCAGATGATGATGCCATATTTTTAACAATTATTTTACCGAAACGTCTACTTAGATCGACTAATCAGTTGAGTACCCAGGTACTTTGATGTTATATTCGAGAGCATATCAACAAAAAAATTCTATAAACGAAGCATATGACTCGATTTTCTGAACCACTTCCAATATTAATTTTATATCCTCTGTGTCCTACATTTGTTCCAGCTGGTTCTCGTGGCCGACCTTCTGTCCTTGATATTTTTATTTCAAATAGTCCTAGTTTTATTACGCAACCAATATTATTAAACAAGCTATGCTCTGACCACAATCCAGTCCTGTGCAAACTTCTTTGATCGAGCAAAGCAAATATACAGTACTTCCAAGATCTAAAAAATGCAAATTGGAAACGATACCGTGCAATTATTAGAAGAAGATTTCAAGAAATCTATGCGAACGTTGAAAATATATCTACTAAAGAGGAAGTAGATGCTGTTGTAATTGACTTCAATGATTTAATCCTTGAAGCCGTAGCTGACTCCATACCAAAAATTAAAATAAATAAATTTTACAAAAAGCTTTCCCCTTATTTAGCAATATTAATTAAACTGAGAAATATGCAAAGAAGAAATTGGCAAACATATCGGCTGTTGTTTTATCGAGATAATGTGCAGCAGCTAAACCAGTTAATCTCGAAACATTTAGCTCAATAACGCCACGAGAAATGGAATGAAAAACTTGATTCTCTAGATAAGAACGCTAAACCATTTTGGAATGTAGTTAGAATAATTAAAAATAAAAACAAACAGCTACCTGGACTTCAGAATGGATCTAATTTCTATTACACAGATAATGAAAAAGCAGATGCACTTGCTATTACTTTTTTAAGAAATCACTGTGTATCAGCAAGCCTAGGCGATCCAGCAACAAATGCATTGGTTAGTGAAACAATCCAGGATTTCAACACCCTAATTCCTGTCACCTCCTTAAATGCACCTCTTACAGAAGACGACGTATAATTTTATATAATTATTTCTTATATATTATAATTTCTTATAATTTAAATATAAGAAAGTCCAGCGGGTTCGATCTTATAAAAAAATTTTATCTCAAGCATTTGCCGAAAACTGGAGTGAAATTTTTAACAAACATTCTAAATGCATGTCTGAAAATCAAATATTTCCCCAATACTTGGAAAACAGCCAAGGTGGTTCCAATTCTGAAAGTTGGAAAACCCCCTGTAAGCCCTGAAAACTGTAGGCCGATTGGTTTGCTTAGCAGTGTAAGTAAGATATATGAAAAAACTCTCAAAGAAAAAATATCAAATATAATTACAGAATGTAGCATATATCCTGACGTGTAGTTCGGTTTTAGACCTCAGCATAGTACCTCCCACCAGGCTCTGCGAATTTGTAATTTTGTTCAAAAAAAACCGCCAACAAGGAAAATCAACCGGGATGATACTTTTGGACATCGAAAAAGCATTCGATTCCGTTTGGCATGATGGTCTTTTATATAAAATGATTATGTACAACTTTCCTCCGTTTCTGTGTAAGATAGTCCAAAGTTTTTTGTCAGGTCGTACTGTTAAAATCCAAATCAATGGTAGCGTTTCAAGTCTGATATGTTTTGAGTTGGGTGAGCCGCAAGGTTCTGTTCTTGGTCCAATTTTGTACAATTTGTTTACGTCTGATTTTCCCAATTTAACCAACTGTGAAGTTGCAATATTTGTAGATGATACTGCATTAATCTCATCAGACGAATTTGCTCTCACTATTGAGACTAATCTTCGAAATGCGATGGTAGTAATAGAACACTATTACAATAGGTGGAAAATTAAGCTGAACGGTAAAAAATGCAAGCTATCTTTTTACCCGAAAAAGAAAACCTTGCTATCTTCCGAACAGCCAACTGCAATTGCATGGATCGACCATAATCTGGTCCAATTCTGTAAAATACTTAGGTATGTATCTTGACAGCAAACTTACATTTCATGAGCATATTTCGAGAACCCTACTAAAGGTCAATATAGCGATAAGGATGTTATATCCTTTTTTAAACAGAAAATCAGCCCTGTCTAAGTAATTTTCCAATCGATACTACTTTATGGGTCCCCGGTGTGGGGAATTTGTGCGCAGTGCCACATTAAAAAACTGCAAGTAGCGCAAAATAAGCTACTCAAGATGATGCTTAACCTTCCATGGCACCATTCTATTTCAAAGCTCCATAGAAGAGTGAATGTTGAACTGTTATCGGTAAGAATTAAAACACTTACGTGCAATTTTAAAAACAAATGTGCTTACGCTAAAAATCAGCTACTTAAAGACCTATTGTAGTTTATCAATACATCTATTCATTTATATGTCAGTTTATATGTTGTATACATGTAGATTTATATTTATTTATTTATTTATTATTTTATATATATTTTTATAATTATCTGTTTATTGATTAATTCTTATAGACACTATAGGCCCGGAGCCTATAGTAGTGTGAGATTCTTACTCACTAAAAAACACCTCCCTTATGCAAACTGAGTTCACACTCAACAAGCAGTTCTTCTATCGCATTTTATTTTGTTTTTATAGGATATCCTGCAGGCGATATTCCATTGAAAATTCCTGTGCACTTTAGAAAAATTACGCGCTGCTAATCACCAAGCTAGATCAAAAGGCTTAGTCCTTTTCAGATGACGCAATAAATTTGTCTCGTCGAGGATCTGTTGAACAGAAATATTCGTATGACCTTGTAATCGATTATAATGTTTTCGCACAAACAATTTAATTACGTTCTGAACGTTTTCGACTCCTAAGTCTCTGTGGATATCATCGTTTCTAACGTACAACGACGCATTAACAATACCTCGAAGAACTTTGTTTTGGAATGTCTGTAATACATTAATGTTACTATTTTTAGTACAACCACAAAGTTGTACACCATATATATAGATCGGTTTTAGCACTTGCTTGTATAACAACAGTTTGTTCTCTAAGCTAAGCTTGGAATACTTTCCAATAAGCCAGTAAATGTCTTTATATTTGATTTCAAGCTCTTCACGTTTTTTCTTGACGTGTGCTCTCCATTTTAGTTTAGCGTCGAGTGTCATACCGAGATATTTGGCCTCGTTCGCGTAAGGAATTCGTAGTGCGTTGATAAACACCGGTGGATTCTCAATTTTCTTGAGAGTGAAGTTCACGTGGACAGACTTGTTTTCATTAAGCGCGATTCGCCAAGTCTTTGTCCAATTGTTAATCCGTGTAAGGCCACGTTGCAACTTGGCAGTTGCTTCTTCGATTGTTTTAGCCGTTGCCAAAATGGCAGTGTCATCAGCAAATGTGGCTAGGACAGTATCGTCCGTTTGCGGTATATCATGGGTAAAAAGCAAATATAGCAGAGGGCCAAGTACACTTCCTTGCGGCACCCCCGCCTTTATTGTCGTAAAAGTGGAATATTCGTTTCCGTGTCTCACACGGAAGAGTCGGTCTTCCAGGTATGAACCTAAAATACAAGACAATTGCTGGGGTAGGGCTTGTCGGAGTTTATATTTTAGGCCTTCGTGCCATACCTTATCAAAGGCTTGCGAAACGTCAAGGAATGCGCTTGAACAGACTAACTTACACTCGATTGCTCGTTCAATTACATCGGTTATTCGATGCACTTGGTCAACTGTAGAGTGTTGTCTTCTAAAGCCAAATTGATGATCAGGCAAGATGAAATTTGTGTCGGTAATTAGCTTAAGACGATTAAGAAGGATTCGCTCGAAGACCTTCGATGTAATCGCTAGAAGCGATATTGGTCTATATGATTTGACTTCAGTCAGCAGTTTACCGGGTTTCGGAACCATAATAACTTCGGCTACTTTCCACTGGTGCGGTACATGCTCTAATCTAATGCTGGTATTTATAAGATAGAGCAGCTTTAGCAAACCTTTTTTCGGCGACGCTTTAAGTATCTCTCCCGTTATTAAGTCATATCCCGGGGCTTTATTGGGCTTAAGCGTGTCTATGACTTGTCTAGGTTCCCTTTTCTACTGGAAAGCTTGTCGTCACGTCTAGCGTATTGACATTCTCTGGAAGCACTTCCCCGTCGAATGGTTTAAACGTTTCTGCAAGATGGCCGGCGAAAACATTAGCTTTTTCCTTACCTTCTTTCGCCAAGTCATCCTGGCTTCTTCTCATTGGCGCCACGTGTATTTGGGGCTTTCGAACACTTTTAACGGCTCTCCATATGGAGTAGTTTGTATCCTTTGTCGCTGTGAGTCTTTCAAGGTAGTTATTAATACCTAAATTATTGAAGCCCTTTATCGATTTTTTAAACAAGTTGCAGAGCCTATTGAAGAACGTTTTATCTTGTGGTGCCCGGGTTTCATGCCACTTTTTCCCCGCTCTTCGTTTCTTCCTTATCATTTCTCTGATTTCCGGTGGATATCTTATGCCGACTTTGGGAACTTTGTTCGATTCGCAGGGAGTGTTCTTCCAGGCCGCTTGCTGTATGACTTCAACAAAACTTTCAACTTCTTTTTCAAGTTGATACGGCATTCTAGGTGGTACTTTCAACTCAATATTGTCTACAACGTCTATTCGGAAATCTTCCCAGTGAGTTTTGCTGTTAGTTAATCTGGGTGGTCTTTGTTTCTTAACCAAGGATTCGCACAGTGAGAGAACAACTGGAGAATGATCGGAGGAAAGATCGAAACCCTCTTCAACTTTGACGTAACTAGCGTTTACTCCTTTTCCGATAAGGAAGTCTATTAGCTCGGGTGTTGTGGCGACAGCCGAGGGCCAGTATATCGGCTTGCCTGTTGAGTAAAAATAGCAACCACATTCCATACCAGCCCTGTAAAGAGTTTTGCCTTTTTGAGAGATACATCTTGAGCTCCAAAAGGTATGCCTCGCGTTAAAGTCGCCACCAATAATGAAGATTGGTCCAAGAGAGTTGAATTGGTCTATAAATTCGTGTTTTTCTATTTTGCAGCGCGATTGGCTATAGATTGAGGATATATTAAAAGAGTAATTTTTATTTTTAGCGCGCACCACGGTCATTTGAAATTTGTCAAGTTCAATTATTGCTTCCAAAGTATGTTCAATGCAGTCTTTTATGAATAGGGGTGACCCGCCTCTTGCGTTTCCCGATGGATGATGAGCGTGGTAGTCACGGTAACCTTTTAGTTCCACGCGAGATTCTGTCGCCAGGTGAGTTTCAGAAATTAAACATATATCAATTACTTTTTCTTGCATGAAAATATTTAGTTCATCAAGCCTTTTCTGTAACCCCTTGGCATTCCACGCAAGTATATTGAGCTTCTTTGCCATAATTAGTTGCAGAAATTGGCTTCGAACTTAAGAAGCCGTTCGACTATTATCTCATTTATTTTAGTCTGTTCTTCTAGTCTCTCATATTTACTCGCGCCGCTATTTGCGCGTAAGTTTTTTCACTTTCCACTTGCGCATTGTTATTTTTGTCGTTGTTGTTATTGGTGATTTTAGCGTTTGTCACCATTACCTTCTTTAAAGGCTTTGGAGTATGACCGCTGTTGTTATTTCTCATTCTAGCTGTCCCTGCGTTTTTCAGAGGCTTCGTTTTTGATTGATCTCGTAGCCTTTGCAACTCCTTCGCGACTTCGCAGCCTCGATAATTAGCTGGATGTTTTCCCTCGCAGTTAATGCATATCGCTGGGGACTCTTTCGCGGCATTACAATCTCGAGTCAGATGTTTACCAGTGCATTTAACACAGCGAGGTTCCTTCTGGTACATTGGGGAATCAGCCTAGAGTTTTTCCGCGGAGGTTCAATTTTGACAACTAGTCCCAAAATTGAATTGGCATAAATTCTTTCTAGGCTTTCGGTTTTGTCGAAAGTTAGCCTAAAGAGCGGAAGACCGCGTCTTGGGGTCGTCCTCTCGCTTTCAACATTACGCTGTTTTCGCGCCAGTATATTAACTGCGTCGATTATCTTAAAGTCTTTATTTTTAAGGTCATTTACGATGTTTTCTTTAAGGCAAGAGGGATGCAATCCTCTAGCTACAACGCGTATGGGTCTTCCTGTTTTATTTTCGTACGCATGCCATTGAATCTTCTCGGCATTTAATTTTTGCGAAAGCGAACGGTAGTTGTCTGGATTAAGGACATTAATAGTCCATGTATCATTATTGCGAGATCTTACTTTATAATCGGTTGAGCACAGTGATTTCAGGATTATGTGCAACTTGTTGTAGTCCGAGATTCCAAAAACGTTTATTGCTGACGGCGGTCTTTGTGTTGCTTTGTTGCCTTATCGACCTCAGCAGTGTTAAAGCTGGTCTGCTTCTTTGTTTGTTCAATATCAGGCGGGGAAGTAGCTTTGCTCTTCTTACCTGGCTTTTTTTTAAGTATCCAGTCCGTTTCGCAGACTAGCTCTTCTTCTTCTGTGTGAAAACTCGAGTTTTCGGGGCGGTCAAGTAGCGAGACAGACTCAGACTCAGATTTAGATTGCGGCTTAGTGGCATCTAGTTGCTTTTTTAGTTCGGCACAGAGCAATTCCATATTTTGGAGTCTGGCGCTGAGATCAGAATTTTCGCGTTCGAGATTTTGTAGCTTATTTGTTGTAATGCTATTGCCCTGAGCTACCGATCCGCGTGCTGGAAATCTCGTGACCCTTGAGCATTTTTTAATGGGGTTCTGGTTTTTATTTGTATTATTTTGAATATTATTTGAACTCATTTTAGTTCCTACGAGTAAGCGGAGAAAGGGTAGTCCGTCTGTCCAGAGATCCGCATTAGACAGATAAGGCTGGCTGATCCGGAGGTCGCCAAGTATCCGGATGCTCCGTTAGAGATTGAGCTATTTTTATACTGGGCACGGGTCGCTTAACACCTTAATCCGGCCCAGTCGATTTTAGTCGCCTCTTACGACAGGCATGCCTTACCTCGGCTATATTCTAACCCCTAACTCGAAGGGGTGGTGTTATTTATTTATTTATTTATTTATTGTTTTTTGTGTTTGTTTGTTTAATTTACTTTTTTATTTACTATTTACTCACTTATTGAGCCAATATTTATTATTGTTAACATATTTTTAGTTAGATAGATACCTGCATCCTTATTTATATATTTATATACGAATGTGTTATTTATTTACTATTATTATAATTATTTAATTATTATTTATTCATATTATTTATTTATTATTATAATTTTTTTTGTACTTAGATTTTAGGTTTTTATCGTATTTTCCTCCAAATTTAATTGAATTTTTTTATTTTTTGAATTATAATATTGTAATACTTTAAGATAGAAATAATATCGTATATCTGTAATGTAAAATGTGTAATAACTTTCCTTTGTAAAAATTTGTATACGAAATAAAGATCTATCTATCTATGACTCGATTTTCGATCTAAATAGCTCATTTAACACAGAAATGTTTTTATGAAGTTACTGAAAATACTGACAAAGTGGCTATAATGGAACACTTTATTTTTTTAAAATTATGTTGAGTAAGTACCCAAGTACCTTGACATCTACAAAAGGGTTAAGAAAGCACTTGCTAAAAACAACTAAAATATTATACCACTTGAGATTATTTTGCGGAAGGAACTTACTACTTACAATTTATCATGGACTGGTCCATTCTAAACTACAGTATGGTTTGACTTGTTTGGGGCGACACATACTAAAACAAAATACAATTTTTTGTAGTACAAAAAACATTTGCTAAGAATTATCTGGAAAAAAAGGCGCCAAGAGCACAGTTTTTCACTCTTTCTACTACAAAGTTTTAAAAACTTTTTTTTCAAGAAGCGGCTATTCTCTAAATCATGATGCGAATAAATACGGTCTTCGTAGTCCTTCTAGTAATCTTGCATCTGTTCCGCCCCTCAATACTTAGCATTCTTTGAATATACTTTCGTTTTGCAGAAAGGTCAAAAAGTGGTTGTTTAACTATGATTTCAATGAGATAAATAATCTTTCTAGACTAATAATTTAATTATTTAATAATTCTTGTTTATCTGAAAGTTCACCCCACCACAATATTACCTTGAAATATATCAATTGGTACTTAACTCAATACATTCGGCACTAGTTTTCACTAACTAAGGAATGTATCTATTTATTTATTCTCTGATAAGAAACACTTATAATTTACTTTGTATTTACAGATGTTTATCAACTTGTTTTTGTATCTTAGTCCCATCTTCGAATTAATGGTTTTTCAATCCTTCTTGTAAATGTTAAGTATTTTATGTATTATCTCGTTGAGTAAATAAAATATAAATCTAATTTAAAAAAATCTAGTTTTAAGCTTTTAAACTTAAGTTGTATATTATGTTAAAAAATGTTAATTTACTAAGTTTTTAGATTTAATGCAAAAAATAAAAATTTAATAAATAGGTTAAACTTACAGTATCCGCATGATTTTTTAAGTTTTTTAAGCTAATTTTTAAGCATTTTTTTTGTGTAGCATATAAAAATTAATGAATAATACTAAATAAAAATGCATTGTAAATGAAAATGAAAAATGATTTATGTATGTTGAATCAAATATGGAATGTTCTCGCAATATATACGAACCAGCGTTCCTAACAGAATAATCGTCCCATATGATCTACGAGGAAGACTTTAATATTCTGTGAACGAGAACATTAAAAGCAAAAGGTCAGCCCATTGCATACGGGCCTTCAATCGTTCAGTTGCCTACCTTAATCAATCAAAATTTAAAAAAAAAACTGGTTTTCGATATACAAAAAAAAAAAAAAAAAAAATGTAATATTAATTAGTATTGCTCTGCTAATGCTCTCATATACATATACGAGTACATACCATATATCCATATACCTACTTATTATATGCATTAGCGCTGATGATTCCAACTGCGATTAAGGACTAGACATGTCTACCGACGATCCAAGTGCTTCTATGTCTGCATCTTTTTATTCACTTGAGTGTATGATTTGGAAATCTCTGGTATAGAATCTGACTACTACCAAGCAGACTTTAAGACGCAATTAAAAATAAATCAATTGATGGCGCAACAGTTCTGTGTGGACCTATCCTCTCCACTTACTTCGTTGTTCATCTTTTCATGTTATGTACAGGGAGATAGACTTATGGTATCGTCGGTCTACATATATTTTATTGTAAGACATCGAATCTATTAAAATGCCCCCATTTTCCTTTTTATCGTCCTTGTTTCTAGATTGAAAAACATTCCAGATCCCATCTTTTTCTCCTTTCGGAGTACTGATACTAAATTGCTTTCAATTCATCATTTTTAAAATAACAAATGTAATCGGATATTGTAGCAAGGTGTCCTTCGTTTAAATACCTTCATTCCTTCAATCAGCTCATATGTATCTTTTGAGTTGAATTTTGCTAGTTACTTAAGCCATTCCAAAGTATATAATACGATACATTATCTATGCATGTACAAGTATCTTATGGAAAAGATAAATAAATGGTATTGACTTAGTTCACCGCATACTCTTACACTTCCTACAAGTCAAAAACCCCTACACAATCGAACGCCACCGCCAAAAAGGCTGCCAATCTTTGACAAATTACCTCACTAAATTTGATACCTGCCTCTCTAAGGATAACAAACCCCACCCTTCGTCAATTTCAAAAAGGGAATGATTAAATTCACGGGTGGTAATTGAGACACTTTCATGTAGATCTTCTCTCCTAATCGATGGTAATTAGATTCTGTTCAGCAGATGCCGCTCATCAGTCATGTTTATGTCTCAATTTATCCAAACTCGTTAAATCCTGTTTTTTATGCTCCTAGTCGGAGCCGATTTACTACTTTATTAAGAAAACGATATATACTACATGTTTACGTGGCAGCTTAAGCAATCCTTAGTCTTTGTAGATGGTACGAGTATGTACGTTGTACATACATAAGACTAAATGATAGCTTCCACAGGACCACCACAGAACATCGAGCCAATTAACATTTTCATCTCTAATTAGTTGGCAATGGGTTGCGATTACCTTACAACTTCAGGTGGAACAATACAATTATGGGGCACCCTACTCACATGAAGGATACGGACATTTTGTCTCAAAATTTGAAGATGTTTACGCAAATTTTTGAACGTGACTATGAGTGCAAAAAAATTTAAATAAATTCCATTGGACAATGTTACTACATGTTAATTATTCACTTTGGGTCTTTCGTTAGGGATGTAATTTCTCGTCGGGTAAAATGTCATAGTTAAAGGAAAGCTAGTGGGTAATTGCTGTAGCTTTTCGAGTGGTAGAATGACGTGCATGAGAGTCTCCTTCAACAAGAAGGAGAAGAATTCTGTTTATAAAAGTAGTAAGTACAAGTAGACCTCAACCAAATTAACCCCTAGGACTAACTATAGCTGGGTCGTGATAGGTGTAGCTTTCATGTATTGGAGCACAGGAGAACATCATTAAGTCAGACTTTTTGGCTAAAGATTTCAAGTAAGGATACATATACATGGCTATGTCAAGAGCACTACAAATTTGAAGATTAATGAAGGCAAGTCAGGAAATCATTAAGTAAGCACGCTAACTGTTTACTATTGCTCAGGACTAGAATAAATGTTCTGTAGAATGTTCTTAAGCACTGGCTTTTCTTTTAGTGTCGAAATTTTTATCTCGAATGAAGTGAAGGATAGCTCTTTCTGCCTTAAGCTTATTAGGACAAACAATAATGATTACTAAGTCCGGTAGATTGAAAACTTAAATGTGAGATTGAAGCGAGAAACAGAAATCAGAACAGTACGATATAAGGAGCTTATCTCTTAAGCTAGTTGGGTTGCTTTCAAGCTACTGAGCTGCGAAATATAGAGCAGATAGGTCCCGCCGATCAGATGTAGCTGTAAATTAAGTCGTAAAAGAAGACAAAAGTACATTTCAGTAGCATTAAGGTGAGCGTGATTTCCGTTACAACATCCATTGACTTGGGAAGTGAATGAATAATATAACATCGAGTTCCTGAATGTGGGTTAAAAAATGCTGAATTCAATGTCGAAGTGGAATCTTACCTACTGATGCAAGGTTCTAGTTTTTTCAGACAATAGCGAGTCACATCCTATTATTATCAAGAGAAAGCTCTTGGATGTGTGGAGGTAGTAACATGATTTAAACATCAAAGTACCACAGATAATTTGAGGAATGGAATCCTGTCTACAACCAGAGCAATCAGAGAATAAAATAACTGAAGCTTCCAGTCAAAGTTCACCAGTTATACTGACTTAAAAAAAAAAGTCAACCAGAAAGTAACTTATACAGAGAAATAAAAGATCTATTGAAATTTACATATCCACAGACAAAGGCTTTCTGAAGGTACTGCAGGAAATCGGACATGGTTTATACCTTTTAATTTTTAAATAATATGTTTGCCTCAGTTTATGAGATTGAAAAAATAAACGGCTAGGGCCAAGCCAAAGCAAACTAAAGTGAAAACATCCGTTCGATTTCAGTTCTAATTCAAGAGTGTTCTTATTTTTCACAAAACTTAAAATTAGATTTATAATTTAGTTATTACGTTACGGATTCATACTCTTATGTCTATCTGATGTTAGCAAAAAGTGTGTGAACAAAATTAAATTTAAAAAAATAATATGTCTACATGTTAAAGCCATAAAAGATTTTTTCGCGGTGCGTTTGAAAACTCAACAAACCCAGCCCTAAAATAAATTCCAAATACCTAAGAGGACGCTGCGAACTCTGATGTTTGACTCCAACCTCTGTTGCGGAATACACACTGACGCGTGATTGGGATATACCATAAGAGTATATCGCAAACTACCGGTTAACTAGCAGTTATACTACTTACCATATATATGTAGGACTGGACACTTTTGCTCAAATAAAAAACAAACTTCAATTCCGAAATTCAATGAACAATACCTTATTTTTGTAATATCGTTTGGCTACGAATTTAAACTTGGTCGCCTGATAGTAAGCCGTTCGTTCTGTCACATGATTTGTTCTCTTCGTTGAGTACCGTATGATCTTGTCGCTTGTTTGTCAAAGTTATCTGAATAGTATTATGTTAGCGCATAATGTTATTCGTCTGTCTGTTTGACCCCAATCCCATATTCGGCTATCCTGACTATTCATTCTGAATCTCGTGCTTCTCGTCTGAGAATTATTAATTAGCTGCTGCACGCGGTTCACATGCTTGTACCAATTCTTCAGGTTTCCCGTGCACAACTTCGCCAACATTGGTTTTGTAATCTTGTGCATTATTTCAATCTGGCCATTACCTCGCGGGATACCTGTTGCTATTAGCGAATTTCGAATATTTTCTTCCTCACAATAGTCCTTAAATGCGTTGGCAGTAAAGGCTGTCCCTCTGTCCGTGATGGGATGGGATGAAGAATTTCTGTTCGACTAAATCCTGAGTTTTCTTGGTACCACAATCTTCTCGTTGACCGAATCTTTACACAGGACTCCTGATTTGATGAAAAAGTCCTGGTACTTACGCGTCTCTAGAATCTATCGCACTGCCTTAACCCAATTGTCTTTCAGCTGAGCTTTCTACAGGCGGTGACTGAGCCTCATCTTGGTACCAGAGCGATGTTTGATTTCATAGTAGAAATCTTGGAGGAATAGCACCCATCTCGATACTCGTACCGGTAAATCCTTCTTACTCATCGTCATAGTGAACGCATTGCAGTCGGTCACTATCCTGAATCTCACTCCTAACACGTACATTCGACACCTTTTGAGCGCTTCTATGATGGCCAACACCTCCAACTCACACGAGTGGTATATTTCCTCTGTCATTGATGTTTTTCGACTCATGTACTGCACTGGGTGGAATTGTTCATCTTCGCAATCTCTTTGCAATAGTACTGCTCCATATCCATATTTGCTTGCGTCTGCATTGATCTCGGTCTCAGCTTTCGGATTGAATACTTTAAGAACAGGTGCTTTGACGAGCGCTGTCTTAAGTTGCAGGAATGCTGCTACTTGTTCTACTCCCCACTCGAAGTTCTTTCTCTTACGTAGCAAGTCCGATAACGGTTTAGCCAGAAGAGCGTATACCTCAATAAATCTCCTAAAGTAAGATGTCAGGCCTAGGAAGCGTTGAAGCGCTTTCCTATCCCGCGGTACTGGAAAGGTATCAACTGCTCTTGTCTTCTCCATCGAAGGAAGAATACCTCCGTCTTCGACCACATACCCAAGAAAATCCACCTTCTTCTTTAGGAATTGACACTTCTTCCACTTAATCCTTAGCCCATCAACAGCTGCCACTCTCAGGACTGTTCGCAGGTTTTCAATCCCTTCCTCTTCGTCCCTGGATGGTATTACTACGTCGTCCATGTACAACACCAGGATACCTGACTCTATTAGTTCGCGGAACACTGCGAAAACATACCTTCCGAACACTGGAGGCGAGTTGGAAATTCCAAATGGCATGTAGAGGAACTCATATTGTCCTTCCGGCGTCACGAAAGACGTGTACTTTCTTGAACTCTCTTCCACTGGAACATGGAAAAAGCCATTCTCCAAATATAGCGTCGTGAACACCTTGGAACCTTGCAACCGTTCCAATACATCGTCCATCAAGACCATAGGAAAATTGTCTCTTATTATCTTCGCGTTTACTTTTCTGTAGTCACAGCACAATTTCTTGGTCCCGTCTTTCTAGTACTATTGGCGACGCGTACTCGGACGTACTTGGTTGCGCAATCCCTTCCGCTAGCCACTTGCTTAGCTGCTCTCGTACAATTTCTTTATCCGCATAAGACAATCGTCTTGGACCTTGGTAGATTGGGATCTCGTTCGTTAATATTAGTTTCATTTGGACTGGTACCTCCTTGGTCTTCTTCGGTAGATACTTCTTGATCATATCCATTAGTGCTGACTGCTTTTCAACATCGAAGTGCTCGACTTCAACTTCCATCCCTAACAGATCTTCATCCACCGACAAGCAAATACCTTGGAACTCATACAGCAGGTCCTTCATCTCAACCTTAGCACTAGTTGGGTAACTTGTGCTAACATCCGGTTCATCTAACTCCTCGACCATCTCAGCAGGTCTTCCAACAGCTTGAACAACACTTCCAGCTACTTCAATATCACAAGTGGCTTTCTTTCCAACATCAGCTACTCTTCCGGCAACTCTCGGAACTTCTTCAACTTCAATGGCCGTATGCGACGAATTCCCTTTGCTTTTAAACTCCACGTCTTCAGTGGTTACTACAAAATCGACGTCGTTGAGGATGTCGTTACCCAAAACTGCCGAATACTGCATATCTCTCTCCTTTACTATGAAAATTGCGCCCCAACTTTATGCCGTTCACCAGAAAATTTGCCCAGAAATTTCCCAGCGTAGTCACTCGTCCTTGCCCGATGCCCAATAAATTTCTTTTACTCTCATCCAACGTCACGGAGTCCATTGACAACAAACTGTCGTGTCGGATTAGGCAGATGTCGCTGACGGTGTCCAACAACGCTGATAACTTGTCAATATCCTTGAATACTCGATTTGATCCAATAGCGAGACTAACTACTACCTCTGGCCATGATTTAGCTTTGTTTTCCGTTGATGCGGTATTTACACGGCTGCGTTCTGTTTTTATCATTGGTTTCGGTGTCTGCCCTTCTCTGCACATACTCGCCTGATAGCCTAGTAGTCCACACCGAAAACATTTGAATGACTCCTGCGTACATTCTCGCGCAAGATGCGTAGGCTCTCCGCATTTAAAACAATATTTCCGACTAGCCGTTGGCTTTGAGTCAACTGATGGCTGGCTACGTGGCGAGTATCTGTGGCTCCCTCTCAAGCTTGGCGGCGGAAAATTTTAACCACGCATCTTTTCCCACACCTTGATAAAGTAGTGTTTTATGCTCTGCGCACGAAATAATCAACGATACTCTCCTCGTCCAACTGAATAGGCTGTCCTATATCCATCAGTGCATACAGGTACTCCCTTACGGACTCAGACGTCTTCGAAATCCTCTACCCAAGTGTTAACATCAGGGTGGCTAACTCTATCGAAGGATGAAACCCATATCGCTTGATGATGATACAGGATGTGAATCAGACAGACCGCGCTCTAACATTTCGCCAGCGGATGTCAGACTTCTTTCATCGACCTCTTTCTCTTCACCCGGAATACCCTCTTCCACACGAGTCAAGCCGAAATGTGCTAGGAGCCTATCTTGCAACGTCGCCTTACGTCCGTCAGTCGGTAAATGTACCTGAGTCAGTTGGTCGCGCAAACCCTCAACAGTCAACCCCAAAACCGTTTCAAGATCCATAATTGAAATGATTAAATACAACAATTCAGGAATAAAAGAAAATATAAATTCAAATACAAATCGATGATCAAAATCAAGGATAGCAATATAATATAATTAATCAATAAAAAAAAAAAAAAAAAAAATGAGGAGCGGTAAATAGATGTGAGGAAAATAAGTAAATTGAAAAAAAATTGAAATACAAAAAATACTACTATGCGGCAACGGCAACTCTACAAATACAGCGAATCCAAATTTCAGGAGATTTTCTTCTTCTTCTTTCGTTCCGCAACTCTTCTGTAGCAACAGTTTCTCCTTCTTCTGAACTCCGACACTGCACTCGTTGGGGCAAACAACCACGGACGACTTTTCACCGTTCTTGACCACGATGCTTCCAGGATTTGACTCACTTTCGGTGTTTTGACCGCTATCCAGCTGATGCCCTTTATGTTTTATTGTCTTTTATTTTATGCGCATGCTCACTTTTTCAAAAAAACGGGATTGGTGTCGCCGTTGTTGCAATTTCATCGTTCTTATTTATTGCGCACACCCTAGAGTTTTGTGTTTCTTTTTTGTTTTGTTCTTTTAGTTTTCAGCGAGTGCCCAAACACTATTTTGCAAAAAAAAAAAACTTTTCGCTTTCGCCCACTGTTTTTTATTTAAAAAAAAAATGTCCAAATCTTGTGGATCTTAGTGGATCCCGGTTGAGCCCCCAATTGTAGGACTTCACATTTTTGCTCATATAAAAAACAATCTTCAATTCCGAAATTCAATGAACAATACTTTATTTTTCTAATATCTTTTGGCTACGAATTTAAACGGATATAATATTATGTCTCCTAGGGGATATACCAATTACTTCAATACAAGACCGACTCCTCGAAACCGAGGAGTAATTTGAAAAAAGATGAGTAAGTGCTTCAGCCATAAAGTACATACAATACCAGCACCCATCACGTCAGCGCCGTTTACCTGCATTCTAATGCAAACGAGTGATGCGGACTCTTACAGAAGTAGTGCCCTGCGGTGCCTTAATCTCTTTCATAACAAACGTCGCACGATATTGTGTCACTTATGCCTTGAATTCTTAACTGCTCTTTAAAAGCGTAGTACCCTAGTAGTGCATTGGTGAGCAGTCGACAGCTTGGTCTGTCGGAAATTTAGAGAGTCATATCATAGGTGATACTAATATCACTCAGACAACTAACACCCTTGAACACCGACGTATTGTTTGATGTCTCACTCTATTTTATCGATATTTCCATTACCAGTGCTGCCCACCTTCGCAGCTATCCCTTGATCGCGTTCAAATTATAAAAATTCAGAAGTTCAGAAGTTATATCAAATGAAACTGTACTGTCAACGGAAGCCCTAACCGAGGACGCAGTTATTCATAGCACATGGTTGGGTACTGAGAAACTCTCCTCTTGAACTTGCCTACAAGTTCACTGGCGTTCTCATTTCCCATGATCGCATTATGATATGGGATCCAAACAAGATCCAAACCTCGCATTTTTGAACTGGCTTGGAAGTGGTGAAAAAGTAAAGCAAGGTCAGATGCCGATACTACTTCGTATAAACTGATTTTTTTCCAAAATAGTTCATTGCCAGTAGAATTGCGTACCCTTTCGAGTAAAAGACAGACCGAAGTTTAACTAGCGAGAAATTAAATCTTATGTTGTCGTCCTTCAAAAGAACATTAGCGTTACATTCTAGATTGGTTTGGAGCCATCTGGAAAGTCATTTCGGGGTCTGGTTTCTCAGCCGAGAATGTAATTTGGTAAAACTTTTTCCACTATACAACCGAAGCGTATGATATAATTGATCTTATCATAGTCAAGTAGATTCAAAGGACCCTCCTCGGTGACAACCCGACGAGACTTTGAAGCAGAATCTCGCAGAATATTCAGTGTAGGTAGTTGCATCTTGGACAGAAGATGCATTCGTGAAACAGTTTCGCTCAACCACAATCCTCATTTTTTTTAATATGAAATAAGTCAGGTTGATTGTTCTGAAGCTCCTGACGAAGGTGTAGTGATCTTCTCCAATTTCGGTTTAAAGGCTACTCTTACTGTTCGCAATGGTTATGTTATAATTATATGTCAGTTCTAGGTTAGCAGTGAAGATTCTCTTTAGCGTAACTAGTATCTGGTTTATACCGTTTCTTAGTATAACTAGGTATATGCCATCGGTGCCGCCATCCGCTACAACACGTCATCACGATTTTAGGTTGTGACCAGGCTATCTTGGAAGTAGGTGTAAAGCGTGAAATAGAGAGTCTTTACTTTCGACTAATTTTAAGTGCTATAGGGCTTCTGCCCAATTACACAGGCTATGTTTGTATAGTTGTATTTAACCAGAGAAAATATTTGAACGCCATTAGCGGACAGTCGACACAAGAAATCTTTAAGTGTCTTACTGATAGTCCGACGGAGGCTTAATTCCATACCATATGAGCCAGAAACCCCTGGAACTTCGGTTAAAGCCTGACTTATGGAGGTAGGCCCTAATCTTAAACCTAAAGTCGCAGAGAGGGTTTTACGACTGTCGTTGGAAAACTCTTATGTACTACAGAGCTATATGGCGGAGGTCTTAGGTAGAAACCAAAGGGTAAGTCTAGCCTAAACGATGGCTTCAAACTAGTACTGGCCTGAATGGGGATTCTACAGGATGATGAAAGTTTCGAGAATCGAGTTGGTAATTGACGCACTTCAGCCCCGATATAAGCGTAGGCGAGGTGTTCACGTAAAACCCTAGAGACCTTTTGTAAGTGCCATCAGGTTTTTGGAATGAGTTTAGCCTTGATAAGCCTGGTAGTTTCATTCTGATCTACAAAAATTCCGACGTTCTTTCAAATTGGTTTTAAGTGAGTTTCTTAGAAACTCTCAGATGAATCGGACGATCTGAAGGAGTTTGGTCTCGGTAGACACGTCAGTACGAAACGTTTTGTGAGGACTCCGTTCAGCTTCTGCACAACTTTCTCTTCCTTCTATTTCATTCTGAAGATGGTGAGAATTTGTCCGACAATTTTTGCAATCGCTCGTTACAAAGACTTGTGAAACCCCATGGCTCCTGTCTGGATATTGTGTTAGGTTTTGTATTCGACACGGAAAGTCTTCTACACAGGGATACAGTAGCAGACTTGTTGGAGATTGATTTGATTAAATATGATAGATAAGTATTGAGAAAGTAATTATTTCTTGTTTGGAATCATTTGGAAACATTGTGAAACTAACCCTTTTAGATGCAGATAGGGACGTGGGTCATATATAGTTGGAGCAACATACATCAAATCAAATAAGCAACAAGAGTTCAGAATTGCTGAATTGTGAAATCATTATGAGCTTAAGTATGACTTGTACCCATTTTCTTTGGCAAAATAAAGAATTTGTCAGAAGAGTGTTCCATGATGGATAAATTTACGGTCCACTTATCCATTTAAATTTCTGTAGTTTACTGAAATACTGACGCAGTTCATTGCCATGGTAATTAAGGCAAACATTGAACACTCATACATTATACAAAAAGATAAATTTAAAAAAAAAACTGCTGATACTCACTCCGACACTTACAGCTGTTTTTGCAACACCAATATAGTGCAATAAAATTCGAAACAATAAAAGCTCGGAATTAAAAGGCATTTGTGTGTTAAAATTGCAGCTGTTAAAATTCGTTTTACCAAAAGTAGCCGGCATATTAATTTTTCATCTCATCAATTGAATTTCACAGCTTTAATTCGATTTTGCCTATGTTACACGGCAATTTACCAAATTAAACGGCCATTTTACTGCCGGTGAGCACTTCTGCCACCACACTGAAGCGGAAGTGTTTTTATGCAAATTTAAGCGCAATTTCTGTTTTTTTTTTTTTCGGAAGAGAAAATGTGAAAAAAAAATCTTGACATTCGCTGTATGCAGCCAATGTGGGCCCACATTTAAATACATTTTCCCCCAGGACGTGGATACATGGTGTGTGTTATGTATATTTACATTCACTTTAGCATATCTAGCACCTGGGTGTTCCAATATTTTTTTTTCTCCATCCAAGGTCGACATCTACCTTTAAAACGCCAGGACGGAGACACCAGCAAAAAAAGTATCTTTTCTGAAATGAGATTACTTTTTATTATCCTTATTCTCCCTTTTTAACTTTTTTATTTTTAATTCGTTTGTAGACAGGTAGATTTGGCACCCATTTTCTTGTTGGTGTCTCATACTCGGCTTGATAGATACATACTTTAGATCCAATAGCAATTCGTATTACTGGAAAGGGTTATGAAACTAAGTAAAACTGTAATAAAATTTTATAAAAAAAGTTTATAGAAAAATTGAATTAAAGTGTTTTTATACGTTTTGACTAATGACAATGACATTTAAAGGATAGTAAGCGTGGGTGCCTTTAAGTGTGTTTTTCCTTTAAAATATTAATATTCTCTAGCAATATTTAGAATATTCAGCTATTGATGGTGTGCACGGTGTATGCAGCAATAGTATGCCGATGCCCTGGACTCTAGAGTATATAGTTTTTTGAAAAAGAGCGACCTCATCAAAAAGTTGGTTCAATCTACGATGACTGCAAACAGAAGATAAATGTACCAGCTAAGAGGATTTTCAAATTTCAACAAGTAATTCTTGTAAGTGTACAGCGATTAAAATCTGAAACGTAAAGACCTACTTAAAATCGGAGACAGAAGGTCCTTAGAACGTAGGCTGCTATATATGGACAGAAAGTTCATATGCTACAAATAGACGTCTTCTGGTGAGTACAATTAGCTTATCGATAGCACTGCTAATAAACGCATATCCAGTATTTTCCAAAGGATCAGAGGAGTTTTATCTTATAGTCATCGAAAAACAAATCAGATAGACGACATTACGATCACTTCCTTACTTAGGTGCCACTTTTGAAGCTGTCGTCCCCATTTTTTTGCATTAATTTTGAGAGTCTTCCTGGGGCATTTATTCGCTCAACATAGTATTCTAAGACGTTGGAGATGTTGGACTGACCTACTGTTTGCCGTTCAATCTCCTCTTCCATTCCTCATCAACGTTTCTTTCGATACGGTCAAATGATTTATCATCCTCCTTTAACTAGGTTCAAGCCTTTGCGCCATAGACGAGGACCGAGAATGAAAGCTCCACCACAATGTAATAAATATTTCTATGCGGAATTTAATTTAATGTAGTTATAATTCTATATCCGTAAGAAATGAATCCAGTATTGCTTTATTCACAGAAGACCTAAGGCAGCAATTCGACCTTCAACTTGTTTGGTGCGCTGCCTGACTGCATAGAAAGAATTGTATCCTTGTATCCTCATATTGAAATCGTTATTACCGGTGATTTCAATAAACTCAATTCTGGGTGCCTTCGATATTCTGGACAAACAATAACCAAAGGGTGGTGTGTTAAGAACTTTGCTACGAAAAACAACTTGACTCAGCTTGTAAACGAACCCATACGAACACCAATGGTTGATAGCCATACTGCCAATACACTGGACTTGATTTCAACATCTCATCTTGATAAGTACGTAGTCGGTATTCTATTCCCTCTACGTTCGTAGGACAACTATGTCATATCAAGTATTTTTTCTTATACTGAACACACAATTACAGAAAAGATTCATAAAAGAAAGTCAATTGAAGTGGGCTTACTAGCTTCTTTAGCAATTTAAAGTGGTCCTTATGTTTTCTTGATACAAGACTAACCTGGATGGAATGAAATCCTTTATCCCTCGTCGCAGGAAGTCTTCTAAGCCATAAGTAAGGGTTTGATATGACTTTAGCTGTTAAAAGGCTGTCAGGATTAGGAAATATTTTCTTCGTTCGTACAAGACCAAACCGAATGAGAAAAAATTCAATACTACAATTCCTCCAAAGGTAGTAAAAATTATTGGTCATTCTTCAAAAACCTTAGAAGTTCTGCCTCATCCTCCATCCCAACGCTTATTTATAATGACATTCCAGCAGTCAACTCTTCAGATAAGGCTAATCTGCTAGCTACACACTTCGCTCACCATTTCCAGATTGTCTTTGTCTGCGCCTACACTTGAGTGCGTCAAGTCTCAATGGGACGAATCCACTTTTGCACTCGTGTAGTTGCAAGAGTACTTAAAGATCTGAACATACACAAATCTACTGGTCTCCTCCTTCTGAAGAAGTGTCGATTCTACTCTTTAGGACTCTTTCCGAACAGATAGAAAACAGCATTTGTTAAGCCCGTCTCTAAAAACGGCGAATTTTCTTCTCTTTCGTCATGCAAACGCATTGCATATACGTCCCTTTTTTCCAAGGTCATGTAAACGCTGGAAAATGCCAGATCATGAAATATCTCAAGACACGAAAACTTTTCAATGACGGTTTTTGTAGCAACAGGTCTACTGATGATTTGATGGCATGTCTCACCGAATAATAGAACCAAAGTTTACATCAATCTGGCGAAAGCAAGATAATTGCATTTAATGTCTCTAAGGCATTTGACAGAGTTTGGCATCAGGCTTTTTTGTTGAAAATGCGTGCTTTCGGGATCGACGACTCCTTTCTTAAACAGATAAGATATTACTTTTTGGAGCGTTCAATTCACGTTACCTTGGTTAGTTTCAAGTTTAATATTCACAAAATACATAAATTCTTCTCCGACACTTCTTACAATTTTCATCAATGATTTGTTGTCTGCTATTTCTAATCCTTTGTGCCTTTGTGGGGATCTGCTTTTCATAGTCATAGTCATAGTCAGTCCCTGCTTTTCGGCTGTAGAACGGGAACAGCAGCGTATGTTAAACTCCTTAAATTCCGAGTAAAATTTAATGCTTTCAAATCACAATGCTTTTTGCTGCCTTTAAAACGAAATTTAGAAACCCAGCCTGTTACCGCGATTCAAAAAAAATAAATAAATAAACGCACAATTTAGCGATTTCAATCTATTTAAGTTCAAATATTGAACAAAGGGCTACCATTTTCGTATGCCCTTATCCGGTAACCTCAAATTCGAAAAATTTTTTTACATGTCGTTTTTGACATATATTAACGTCGCCGCATTACCGGTATGAAACCCAGTTTAAATGATATTGTTAGCTGTAAAATTGACAGGTTTGGTAACACAGCCATTATTCATGAATGACACTCGCATCGTCAAAACCAAATAACTTTCCATGCTCGGTGTGTGTGTCAATGTCAACTTGACAATGACCACAGATTCGATGTCGCCAAAAATGCTGCGAAATATCTGAGTTTCTTCGAACGATGTAACAAATATTTCACCATGTCTGATCTGGTCTCAGTATATAAGTCATTCATCCGCTCAAAATTGGAGTATAATCATCCCAGTGGTGCTCTTCAAACCTCTCTGCACTTGCTAGGTAAGATTCAAAAGCGCCCCGATAAAACTCATAGTTTATGTTAATAAGAATTAAGTCAATTGACATCTTCGAAGTCATCGCTATTTCCGCCACCAATTTACCACTGAACTGAAACTGGCAGTAGAATTTCACCCTTTCAAACCTTCACCCATAAATCCGTGTCGCTATGTATGCTCGTCAAGTTACCCTCAAGCCCAGTTTCGCTGAAATATTGTGATTTTTTCCTAAGGCATACGGTCCGTTTAAGAAACGTTCTGCAGAGCTCTTATTTCCTAGTAATTATAATCCGCAAACATTCAAAACCAACGTATATCGGTACACCTCTTCTTTTCCTCCCTAATTTTCTTTCGCATGCAAATATTTTAGGGATACGCAAAATCCCTTGAGCGCGCCCCAGTTATGTTATAAAAATGAAAAATTACTGGCCATCGCCATCGGTGGTGTGCGTACATTTTTGCCGGCAGCTTGTATTTTTTTTTTTTTTTTTTTGCGCTCGTTTGCCTCAAACCCCTTTAAGCCGCTTACGCCTCAATATTCACAGAGGGTTCTTTTCTTGCTCGCTGGTGTTCATTCAATCACACCAATGTCATCCGTGTACACAACTTTCTAAAGCGATGTTAAAAAAGTCATATAACTGAATGTCACCTGGTCTAAAAACTTTCTTCATAATAAAAGTCTCGGCTAAATCATTGTTGAACTTAATAGAGTAGCAGACTGTGCAGCGCTACTGTTGCCTTTCAATTAATTGATTTGTGAAAAAAGTCTTTATATGACCAACATTGTATGATAGAAAAAAAGTTTAAAAAAAACTACTCCTTTGTTTACCTTTGAAAATACAAGAAAAATCAAGAAATGTTTGATAATATTGTATTTATCCTCAAAAGGTCAACAGATACATCTCATCATTACCGTAAAATCTCAATATCCAAAAGTGAATTTTCTACTTCACAAAAGCTAGACTCCATTAAAAAATACTTTCCTTAAAAAAATATGTTCCAACATTCACTTGGCTGCACCTGTGACTTGAGGCAAAAAAAGAAAAATACAAAAAAAAAAATATCCATGCAGGACCACTTTACCAGTGAACTTCGGGCTTTCATTGATGAGGGGATGATATAGTGAAAGCTAGAGTGCCAACGATGTGTATCCTTATAGAGGTGTCACAAATGTGCACTCAGACAAAAAGCTGCATGTTTGTGTAAGGACAAAATGGCTAAAGTATGTCCTTTTGGTGTAAAAGATCGACGACGACAACCTGGTAATGCATTTATAATGTACACAGATAGATAACGTGCCAAGAGGAAAATGCTTATTCTTACGGCACATCATCATAATAGAATAACATGACAAAGGAATCAGGTTTTTTCCAATGGTTGTTTGCCAGAGTTTCAAGCATGGATTTCGATACACCGATTCAGTTATTAGCGTCAATTTGTTATTATTGCATTAGCAGTGTAAGATTTCATACAAAATTTAATAAACACATTAGGTAGAACTAAAAGTTCTTCATACAATCAATCGTGTATTATTATTTAACCGGCTGATACGGAATACATAAACAAACTCAAGTAATCCTGGAGATGTCCGAATTGTGTAACAGCTGAATGTCGCGATTCCCTGAAGTCATAATGTGAATTAGCTACCGTTTTGTTTGAAATAAAAAAAAATGGGTTCTTTTTTCACGAAAATTTTACTTGAAGGTGAAGGACAAATGACCACCTTCTGAGTTGATGAACATTTGTGCTCGTTTTATGGGATTTTGAATTGTTTCTCGGAAAACATCTGGCTCCAAATTGGTGATTTTTTGCAAGGTTAGTGCTTTGTTGTGCTAAACGCGAGATTTCAAAAAGTTCTTAAGAAAGAAGTCTGACATTGTCAGATCTGGTGATCTAGCCGGCCAGTTTAAATCGCCAAAACGGGATATCACACGATCTGGAAATTGGTGATTCAAAATCTCCATTGTTGTCCAAGCCGTGTGAGCTGTTGTCCTCCTTTTTCTTATAATGAAATTTTTTTTTAATAATAATCGTTTAATTATTATTATAAAAATAATAATAATTTTAAAATTGCGCGGGCAAGGTACCGATTTACGTTGATCTTAAATGTTTGCAAGTTATAATGAATAGGAAATAGAGAGCTTGGCAGGACATTCCATAAGTTTAGGAACGAATCACAATATTTCAGAGTATGTTCAAAAGTGGTCTTGAGAGCATACTGTTTACTTTTTTATTTTTTATAAGGGGATATGAATACCCTTTTACTGGCTTTTTCTCCAGGGCGCAGGCGGCTGGTGCAGTAGTTTGAAAATCAGGTGTATTAGGTTTCGATATTTTTCCCAGAGGTGGTTGTCAAACTGGACGGGACGAGCTAGTACATCCTCCTCAACCAGTGGGTCTTAAGTACGTGCTAGTTATTAGTTCGTTACATTTAGCCCAGCCAGCAACAACTCCAACATCAGTGTTATGCCTTCATGTCAGAGTTGACGCCGACGGGATTCTCATTTTTCAGAGAATTGCCTCGCACGGGATTCGAACCCGCGACCCTCTACTTGAGGAATCTATGCATATAACACTAAACCACGGGCACCCCATGATGAGCATACATAGCGAGGTTTGCAAGGTAGAAATGCTATTGACGATTTCTATGGAGCACTGGTGGTAGCTGGGTTCATATCCCGGTAGGAACACAACAGCAAAATTTTCAAAATCGTCATCACCCTTTCGGCGGGCAATACCAAATCTCCGAAAGTCAAATTCTGCCTATGAAAAAGCTTCTGAGGAGAGCCGTTCGGAACTGGCAATAAACAATAGGCCGTGCTCAGGAGTGCAAAAATTCACATAGTGAGAAGCACAAGTGAGTACGAGAAGCTAGGACTTGGCACACACAGGGGCTATCGCTCCGCTTATTTATTTATTTATTTTACTGGTGGTTAGTTGGCTGACTGATATTAGTATTATCTATGAGTTTTATCGCACGGGTTTGAAGCTTATCTTGCAAGTGCAGAGATGTTTTAGGAGCACACCAGATGTGGGCCTTGTACTCCAATTTTGGGCAGATGAATGTATTATACAATATATTGTGTGCATTATCAGAGGTGGTGAAATATTTCTTCCATCGCTTGAGGAAACCATTGAATTCGCTTTAGCGACAGCAGACATCATTGAATTTTGGAAGTATTAAATTCCACTCTGTTGATAGTCCCCCAATTGGTTATGCTGTTATTTGATTTATGCATTGGTCAGTTGAATTTATCCAGTCTGAGTTTGGAATATGGAATATACTAATTGCCTGTCTTTGCCTTGTAGAAAACGAGAAACAATAGCAGTTATTAAAGATTCTAGTTCCGGAGAGGTATTAGGTGTTGTGCTAATGACGATGTGGGTTGAGGATAGGAGGCAGAAGAATGTTTTCGTTTAGCATTTTGTTATTTAAAAAAAATTATTATAATTTTTTTTTTGTTTTTAAATAAGATAGAATTAACACTTGTTTGATAGAAATTGTAAATACTTATGTTTACTTAAAATGTTTGTATTATCTGTTTCTTTTTGGCAAATAATTTTTTTTTAGAAAGTTTATAGAAAGTATTTTAATTCTCTTATAAAAGGACTTATAGTATTCTGCAATAAATGTATTGAATATTTTAAATGAAACAGTTTCACTTACAAAACTTAAATAAGGGTTTTCCAATAGGGACTTGACAATTTTGAATTTAATTTGTGAACGAACTTTTTCACAAATCATCAAACTGTCCGTCACCGTCACTGTCAATTGATGCAGTAAACTCAACATTTTCATCACGGTAAAGTACACTAACGAGCAACGTCTGCAAATTATAAAAATTTTCTACAGATATTCGAAGTCGGTGACTGCAACTTTAAGAGCGTTAACTCCAATTTTCGGTAGTAATTCTCGCCCTTTTAGACAGGCAATAGCAAGTTTAGTGCAAAAATTTGAGTCTATATATTCGTTGTATGATGTTACCGTGTCAGTGAGACAACGGGTTGGTCGATGTGTCGAAAATATCGCTGCCGTTCAGACGTCCGTAGCAAACGATCCAAATCAGTCAAATACACGGCATTCTTAAGAATTGGGCATCACTCAGACCACATTATGGCGTATTTTGCTTAAGGATATTGGTTTACACCCATACAAGATCAAGTTGACTCAAGAATTGAAGCGACGTACGTTCTTTGATTGGATTCTGGAGAAGATGCGCCAAGATGATGAATTTCATCGCAAATCATCTTCAGTAACGAAGCTCATTTTTGGCTCAATGGGTTCGTCAATAAGCAAAATATGCGTTATGTGCTTCATGAATCACAAAAAAAACCTGTTTGGTGTGGTTTGCATGTCGGCGGCGTTATTGGGCCATACCTTTTCGTCGACGATAAGGATCGTCACGTTACTGTGAATGGTCAGCATTATCGCGCCATGATCACCGATTATTTTTGGCCCGAATTGGAAGATATGGACTTCTACGACATGTGGTTTCAACAGGATGGTGCCACAAGCCACACAGCACACGCTACAATCGATTTATTAAAGAGTAAGTATGGTGAGCGTGTTATCTCAAGACATGGGCCAGTCGATTGGCCGCCTCGTTCGTACGATTTAACGCCGCTTGACTA
The DNA here is from genome assembly GCA_907269105.1 of Volucella inanis. Taxonomy (NCBI): domain Eukaryota; kingdom Metazoa; phylum Arthropoda; class Insecta; order Diptera; family Syrphidae; genus Volucella; species Volucella inanis. The sequence continues at coordinate 202,347,908 of OU026153.1, read as the reverse complement.
TTTTCTGTGGGGCTACGTTAAGTCATTGGTTTATGCCAACACGCCGACGAAGCTGGAAGAGCTCAGAGCCAACATTGAACGCGAAATAGCGGCCGTTTCGGTCGAAATGTGTGGCCGAGTCGTTGAAAATTGGCACCGCGCCCGCGGTCGAGTTCCATTTATAAATGTTTTGATTGTACTTCAAGCCAGTAATAAAGGTTTTGAAATATCTCAAATGGTTTGCCTTTTATTTAAAAAAAAAATTGTCAAGTCGTTATTAGAAAACCCTATATTTTGTTAGAATGGTGTATTCTTAGTTCGCTCAAGTAAAAGTATGCGCCATATACCATATGTTTTATTTGTTCGAACACATCGTTTTTTTTTAGGACGATTAGTGTAACCTTTTGCACATTAAATTCTTTTAATCACACACCGCTTTCTTGGGACGGTTCACTATGTGCACATTCATTTTTTCTTTCTTTCAATAGATTTTATAGCGTTCTTAGGACGATGTACAAGTTATGTCACTAGTTACTTGTTTTATTAATTTTTTCGCGTTCTTAGGACAATGTAAAAGTTATGCCACTAGTTACTTGTTTTACTACGTACCGTACTTTTCTTTAAAAATGGCCCCACGTTGGGCGCCAGTTAATAAATATCCCCCGCAATTATTTAAAAAAAAATCTTTATTTTTCTCTGGTTCTTTACAAACTGAGGCTAATCTAATTTCTTACATCTACTTATAGTCTAATCTAATTCTAAAGAGTTTCCCTCGTGCAACCGGACACTTCCTCTTGTTTTCCACAGGTGCAATATGACGCCTTCCCACACGTTATTCAAAAGATGCATTGGCTGGCATGTGCACTGTACCTGATACTGGGAATTTGCTGGCTCATGATTTCGCGTGTTTAGATTTTGTCGCTTGCAATTAACTTACAACAGTTAATTCTTTCAAAGAAGCAACTCCGGAGAAGGAGGAGTAGTATAAATAAAAAAACGATATACTGTACGAAAAAGTAGAAAGAAAAACGAAAATATCTAAAATCATCTCACTCAATGTGCAGAGACAACTTTGATACTTCAATTATATCGGCTTACAGACCACCAAAGACAAATATAAGATACTTAATTCAAGAATTAGAGGAACATATTGGTACAATTGACACAAAAAAAAGTAATTGTTGTGGGCGATGTAAACATAGACAAAAAGACAAAACAAATTATGATGTCTTTGATAGCATCGAAGGGTCTGAATAATTGCATATACTCATACATCCAATCGAAAAATCTAAAACAGTGGTTAATCACATACTGTTAAAAGTAAGAAACATTGAAATTAAAGCAGCAGTTGTGGAAATACCTTTTGCGGACCATTACCATTACCAGAAAAAGAATATCAAATATTAAAGAAGTAAGTATGTATTAGGTCTAAGAAATGGCGTAACTTGTATTATTCGATTGTTATTATTCCATTGGAACATGCGTTGGATCGCTACTGTCATTGAAGTTTTTTCAGTATATGTCATTCATTTTAAGTGTAAACAACAATAATTTTTTTTTCCTCAAATATGTCGAACTTTGTGCCTGAAAAAGTGTTTTTGCGGGGAGTTCTTTTTCATTACTTTAATATGAGGAAAACTGCTGACGAAAGTCATCGTATTTTGGTGGAAGTTTATGGTGAACATGCGCTAGCCGAAAAACGCCCGGAATATGCGACCAGACACGAGGCAATAATTTTCCATCATGACAACGCTCGGCATCACGTTGCTATTCCGGTTAAGAATTATTTGGAAAACAAAGGTTTTGAAGTCTTACCCCACCCGCTTTATAGCCCAGACCTTGCCCCTTCTGAGAGTTGTACTCATGATTGACGTTCGGTTGAGGGATATCTATCCTCCTTTTCTCAACAAATGAAAACCTTTTTACACTCTTAATTGGATAAGTACCGTAGACATTGGACACCATAGTAACTACATACATTTTTGTCTTTCCATGTTGTTACAATTTGACCAGTTTCTTTATCATAGTACGTGGTAAAGTAACCCTTATATGTCCTTAAAAAAATTCTTTCTATCTTCCAATTTTATATTTTTCAACCGGTTCTTACGCAAAGTGCCTGTTCCACCAAATCCCATTACCAAAAGTTTGTATATAAGATCTGGGCTTGAAAAAACGATATCGAAAATAATGAAAATTTAAGAAAAGGGAATTTGTTGGCGATCGTTTTGCTAAAGTCCAGAACCACTGATTCTTCTAATCCTAAAAAAGGATCTTCATCCTGTCTCTTTCCTTGATAAATATCAAACTGAAGGTAGTATCCGAACTTCAAAGCCGTTACCCAGGCTTTTTATCCGAATCTTACGGGTTTTTTCTGAAGGAACTGCTTGCAACTTTTTCGAAGTATGGATTCGTCAATAGATATGTTTTGTATTAGGTGATTAAGCTAGCCATTTATTTATATTGAACGGTTATTAACAAATGTGTTTTATTAAATAAAACTAAATCACTCAGAAAGAATTTTTAAATAATAATATTCAAAATGATTCTATTTTATTTTACTTGCGGGAAATATTTATGTAATGATACCTAGAGCAAAGAAAATCAATCCTTTTTAATCATGCCGCCAACAATGATATTTTATTATTTTGCTTTTTAAGACCTGATTTATAATTTTGGATGAAAAAAAAAAACTTCTTGCATTATTTCTGGGTTTTAAAATAAAAGATGTCATTCTTCGTCAGGTAGATATATTTGTTATAAAAGAAAATGCGGGTCATTTTATGACAGCAATAAATGAAAGGATATTTCTTGGTTTTATTGAAATGAGTGCCTGAAAAAGTGTTTTTACGGGGAGTTATTCTTCATTACTTTAATATGAAGAAAACTGCTGCCGAAAGTCATCGTATTTTGGTGGAAGTTTATTGTTAACATGCGCTAGCTGAGCAAACGTGCCAAAAGTGGTTTGCACGATTTAAAAGTGGTGATTTTGGCTTGGAAGACGATGAACGTCATGGGCAGCTAAAAAAGTTTGAAGATGAAGAACTGGAAGCATTACTCTATGAAGATTGTTGCCAAACACAAGAAGAGCTCGCAGAATCTTTGGGTGTCACTCAAGCAGCCATTTCAAAACGTTTAAAAGCAGCTGGATATATTCAAAAGCAAGGAAATTGGGTTCCACATGAACTCAAGCCGAGAGACGTCGAAAGGCAGTTTTGCATGTCCGAAATGCTGTTGGAACGCCACAAAAGGAAGTCATTTTTGCATCGGATTGTTACTGGTGATGAAAAATGATTCCATTACGACAACGGCAAAGCCGAATATTCATGGCGCGAAGGTAATGCTCTGTATTTGGTGGGATCAGATGGATGTGCTGTATTATGAGCTGCTAAAACCGGGTGAAACCATCAATGGACAACGCTACCGAACAAAATTATTGCGTTTGAAGAGAGCAGTAGCCGAAAAACTTCCGGAATATGCGACCAGACACGAGGCAATAATTTTCCATCATGATAACGCTCGGCCCCACTTTAAGAACTATTTGGAAAACAGTGGATGGGAAGTCTTACCCCACCCATTTGTTCCGGTCGATGCAGAACGCCCTCACTGAAATACGGTTCACCTCAGAGCAGAATATCAAAAATTGGCTTCATTCATTCTTGGCTGCCAAGTCGGCGCATTTCTTTTGGGATGGAATCCACAAATTGCCAGAAAGATGTTTAAAAGTCATAGCTTCAGATGTGCAATACTTTGAATAATACTATTGTACATGTTTTTCTAAAATAAACGTTCAAATTTTGAAAAAAAAACCGCATGAATTAAAATATATACCCAATAGTTAAAAACACTTTTCCATGAATCAAAAAGGCCATTAACAAATGATTTTTTCTAACTAAACCTAAATCTTCGAATCCATCAATTAAGTCGTTGGTAGTGTTGTAGGTCAGTTTTCGGCGGATTCAAATCTCATCACAAACCAACACTACATACTTTCGACTATGACTTATTGATGCAGTTTAAGACTTCAATATATTTTGAGCCATGTTTTGGTACCCAGGCTGTATACCTTTTACAGAAGCTATATGAGGAAGTCGAAAGCCCAACTCATCGCGTAGAAATTTATATGTATTTTGCGAGTCATAAAAAAAACATTTTGTGCAAGTTCCTTTTCTTCTGGGCTATACAAACTTCATTCAAAAAGCCAAACCTATACCAAACCTGAATATCAATTTTGTTTCTTTATTTTTAATGTAGAATTAGCTCTGTTGTTTAACCTAAGTTTTTTGCTTTAAAGTTTTAGTTTTCAAACTGAAAGAAGGAATACTTTTTATTAATTAAAAAAAAAAATCAATTTGATGCATTTCAAGCAGCCTAGATCTGAATTTGAACTTCTCTTATTATTCTACGAAGAAAGATTTTCTATTTCTTCGAATTAATTACTTTTTTTTCTTTTGAGGGGCATGTAAACATTTTTAAATTAAAAAAATCACTTTACGACTTCTTGCATGTCTGATCTCTATTTATCATTCATTTGTTATTTTTATTTAAAACCAAGCAATAAAGCGCTGTCGCAATTCTATCTCAAATGAAAGATACACACAGTTTTTAACCTGTGACGATAGAAATTTCAAACTCAAGTACATATTTACCAAAAGAAACAAGAAATACGCATCTTACAAGTACATAAATGCCATGCAAGTATGCAACCTTTCTAAGCCAACACGACGCGACGTAAGATACACAAAAGTCAAGAAAATGATACGATCGCTATTGAATCATACCATACCATCAGGTTGCTATATACGTATATGTACATAACATACCATCGATATTGTTCTTTAACAGAAAATGGTTTTTGTATGACAGAAGTGTATCTACGACGCACTGAAGAGCACGATTATTGCATGGTCTTGCAACATAATTTTATTTCGTTTTGTTCGTTTATTCTCCTTTACTAGGGTGGCAACCAAGATCGATCGAACTGGGACCCACGAGTAACAGTTAATCTCAGTTGATTGAAAATTAGTTATTTTTATTTGTACTGGATGAGATATCTGGTGGTGGCGATGGCGTGATGTTTAACTCACTGGCCTACCTGGGTTCGAGTCCCGGTAGGAGCACAAATTTTTCAAAAATCGTCATCACCTTTTTCGGCAGGGGCAATGGCAAACCTCCTAAAGTCAAATTCTACCTCTGAAAAAGCTTCTCAGGAAACAGTTAGCCTCTCAGGAGTGTTAAAAATTCACAAAGTGAGAAAACACCACAAAACCACAAAAGAGTGCGAGTAACCTAGACCTTGGCCCACACCAGGCTGTTGCGCCAAATATTAATTTATTTATTTATTTTGGATGCGATATTTATGTAACTGTGGTTTGATTTATCGTGAAGTTTGACTCTTGTAAAATAAAACAGATAAATTTGAAAGTGAACTTAAATTTTTTATTATCGGTTAAAAGAACAATTCATGGCATTTGGCTTCCAAAGCTTCAATCGTAGCTGGCTTATTCCTGAAGACCTGAGACTTTACATATCCCCAGAGAAAGTAGTCCAAGAGTGTGATATCGCACGATCTAGGCGGCCAATTTACCGTAGCAAAACCTTAAATTAAATGTTCACCAAAATGATTTCTCAACAAGTCCATTGTTTCACGCGCTGTATGACTCGTAACGCAGTCTTTTTTATACCAGAGCTCACCGAGACAATGTGCTTGGATTTCAGGAAACACATATTCCGTTAACATGGTGCGATAACGGTTACCATTGAGGGTAATATTCTGATTTGCCTCATTTTTGCTGATTCCACCAGCCCATAAACCACACCATACCGTTGTTTTTCTTGGATGTAATGGTACCTCTTGATACTCTTCGGGTTGCTCATCAGCCCAAAATACGGCAATTTTGTTTATTAACGTATCCATTGAGCCAGAAATGGGCTTAATCACTGAATAAAATTTCACGATAAAACACCGGATTTTCATTGAGTTTTTTCAGAGCCCATTCACTGAAAGTATGACGCAAATTCAAGTCGCTTGGCTTTAATTCTTTCACAAGTTGAATTTTCTACGCTTTTAGGCCGAGATCCTCACGTAAAATACGCCAAGTTGTCGAATATGCCAAGCCAAGCTGCTGAGAACGACGATGAATCGATTCGTCACGGTCTTCGCGTACACTCAGCTACAGCTGCTATAGTCTCGTCACTACGCTGGATGTGGTCAAACCGGTCGAGTATCATCCACTAATGTAAACTGGGACTCAAATTTGCGAATAGTATTAGTAATAGTGGTTTCAGTAGGTCGATTATGCGCACCGTAAGTTCCTCGGATACTGAACAAAAATGACAAAACAGTTCAATAGGAGTCACGCGTCATCTGTCAAAAAAAGCCTATTGAAAATCAAACCTCACGGTGAATCACCCTTATATTATATGTGATGCTATACTTTGGAGCCTTGGATATCGTTCTGTTCTTTTCGGGACAAGAACTTTAGGAGTGCCAAATTCGGCGGCAAATCGTGCAACTTTGTTTGCTCATTTCACTAATCTTTCGTTGTTCGTTGACGTTCTGCCGTGAAACTTCTGAACGTTGAAGTTGGCGTTGGACGATTAATAATGAACCTATTAATGGCGTTTCGGAGCTCGTTTAGCGTGATGAAGTTCGAACACAAAAAAGCAGACTTCATTTCCGTGTTTTTCATCCCCTTTCGTATGCAGATATGTGATTATTGCCGAGTCGGACAGTCTTTGCTTCTATCCCAATGCTCTCATTCTGAAGAAATAATCGATTGGTGATTCGGAAGGTTTTTGTGTGCTTTTAACCATCGCAAAGTGAATGTCTGCTTCACCTCTCATCTTGGATTGGCATACAAATAAAACGCTGCACTAATCCCACCCGTAGTCAAAAATCAGTGCGTTCACTCGTTGGACGTATTGTTTGGCAATCGGGAAGAGCTGATCGTACTGGTCATTTTCTGGTATCAACGAATGGATCTCGTGGATAAGGTTGGCTGTGGATGATGCATCGCAGATGACAAAATGACGTTGAAATAATGGTTGTCGTTGTTGCCTGTGACGTTGGCATTGAAGACGTCGGCATCAGAATTTCTCTAGAATTCAAATCAGTAACCAAAGAAGATAATTGCAATTGCAAACTTTGTACCAAAGTCGTTAAATTTATCATATCGCTCCGTACCTGTCGTCATCTCCGCTTCTTTATCGTCACTGAGAACATATTCTTTGGGGATTTTATTGCTCACCAAAACGTTAACGACGCGCTCAGTTAAATCCGTTCGTTCACCGGGAATGGGTTTCTTGCTTCGTTTTAAAATTCTTCAATTATCAATTATCAATTATTCAATATTGGATTTTACTAAAAAAAATTCCCTTTTTAAAACTATCTAAATCCACTTCTGAATTTTTGTCACGATGGCTTTTCGTTAGAATCCCTTTAACAGAAAATAAAGCCGCCCGTTTAGATTCAAAGAACACCAACAAATCCTTGTTTTATTTGATTTGACATATGAATACGTTGTTTTGTTGGATGCCTTTATGTACGTCTGCTGACAGCGCTGCCCTTACGTTGGACTATGTTCGTCTGGAGACACGATAAAAGGTTATACATTGAAGGTTGTTACAAAATTTGAAGTAAATCGGTTATATAGAACCTTAGATATCATGTAAGCCATATTGAAAAGGTCGTTTTGAGAAAAACGGGTTTAAAATACTGTGAGTAGCGTAAGTACGTCTACATTGTTTAAAGATTGAAGCTAAACTGAGCTCAACGCAAAGAGGTTTTTATAAGATTCGTTACTACGACCTTCGGTTAAACAATTTTTGAATGTTTTGGGTAGTCAGGTAGTGGAGCATTGTTCACCTTTTATTGTCTGATTAATTCCGGCGTGACGGAGTTCATTGCTGCTAAAATAGTTATATTTCCGTAAATTGTTGGAATTTTAATACTTTTTTTTTTTGAAGATATTTCAAGCTTTAAGAACGATCAATTATTTTAAACACCTCAGGAACCCTAAAGTATATTATTTGTGCGGGTTTTAGGGAATTATATAATTTCCCATAATTAGGAAAGGCGTTGCCTTTTTTTTACAGTTCGATTTGTACAGCGCTTTTTTTTTCCGGATTCGATGCTTTTAATCTTAGGATAGACATGCTTTTGGTCATATTGGAAGCGGCATCTAGGGGGCTATAGCTTCCTAAGAAATTATTAACTCAGCTCCAATTAGATTATTTTTCCGGTTTCGTGCGGCTATTTTTGGAACCTTTCCTGTACACAAATTGTCTGAAATGATACAATGGTCTCCCGAGCTTAGAGAAGTAAGTTCGTCGGAGGTGTACTTATCAGGGTAAGAAATAAAAGAAAAAGTCCAGTGTGTTGATCGCATTTTTTTTTTATAATAAATTCGTCCGGAAATAAGAAAACCGTATTTTATAATTGAAGATAGAATTTGAAAAAAAAAAAAAAAAAAAATACACACCGCTGCGGACAGGATTCGAACCTGTGTGCGTGGACAGAAACCAATAGATTTCAAATCCATTTCCTTAACCACTGGGACACCGCAGCTCCCAACAAGTGTTTAACAAATATAGTACATGAGATTTGATAATATTTTGTATTTCTCAATTTTACTAATCTAGCAAAGATTTAAGTTAGGTATTTAGCACATGTTGGCCCTTAAAATTAGGCGTTTTAAATGGTGTTAACTCCACGACCACGTAAAACTTCAGCATTGCAGTCTTGAAAAACAAAAGGCGAACTTAATTTACTAAAGTCCGAGCCGGCACTTATAAAGACTAATAAGAAAATATGATACAGTAAACCTACTAATCCAGGAATTTTGCAATCGGACCACCTCCTATTCGGATAGCATGTTATGTATTCCTTGCTATTTTTCATACAAATTTCCCTGTACAATCGGGACACATGGACCACTAAAATAACATGCGTTGCTTTATGTATTTACTTGCCTAATTGGACCAAGCGTCAGGAATACGAAATACATATGTACAAAGTTCATATGTGGGATTTGTGTATTTGTGTGTATCGTTGGGGTGGGTAGTGTCGTATTTGTTCTGTTCGTGATCGAACCTGGTGTGTATAGTTCGTTGACGTTGCGGTCGTCGTGTATGGTTGGTGTTAGGTTTATGGTACCGTGTGTCTGTCTGGCTTACCATTCCCACATGTATGCATCGCATTTAGTTTTTTTTAGGAATTGTTGGTACCGCCAACCTTAAAACACTGGTTACTTTGTTTTACATATTTGGGGATTTCCTTAATTTTAGTTTTCGTTAGTTAGCAAATGAAACGATTTGAATTTTTTAAGTTGGTTATAGGCAGAGGTTCTTCAGTCAGTGCAATCGATTTGTTAAAAGTGATTGTTTTTGATTCAGGTGATACGTTTTTAAAAAAATTAACCCTTTGTTTCCGGACATGTCAATATTTAAAGATATTTTTATTAAACTTTGAAATTTAGTAAAAATCAGTTTAATTAATAATAAATTTAAATAAAAAGAAAAAAAAAATTAACTTTTTTAAATCGTTTATTTAAGTTTTTAGAAGTGGTTTCGCCACGTCTCCAGTAGGAAACTAGGAAAAAATAACAGAGAAAAAAGTTGTATGTAATATTTTTAAAAAAAGAACAGGACCATCTTGTACGATGAAGCTCAAATGCTGTACTACAATGTGCACACCGCCGTGATGAGCCGTGTTTTGGCAAATGATCACATTTGTCAAACCTTTTTTCAAACGGCACTTTGGTCTTGAAATGACAAACGGAAGAACTTGGGCTTGAGGAACTTGGTCCTGATTTTCTTTTTGTTGTTTTAACTGTCTTGCTCAAAACAAGTCCTGAGCAAACAGCTAATCTGTACTCTTTTAGCGACAATGTTGACGAATCAGCTTTTCCATTGAATAATATGTATGCATTCAAAAGGCCTATATCAAGCAAATACCAAAAAATCCGATGCCTTCATTTTTTCGATTTGAGGTCTATTTCATAAATGGATTTTAGCATGTCCACCTTATCAACATAGCCCATGTGTTTATTATATTCACTTACAAGTTGTGGACATGAAACCTCCTTCATACGGCCATCCTTTTGTATGCGCATTGCTGTTCCAGAAACTGATGGGTCCAGAAAGTTAGTCAGAAAATGCACTGATTTCTTGTCTTTCCATTTTAAATATACTACTCCGTCCTTACTTACGCGTCAGTCAGACTGTCCTTGCTGTAAATGTTTGTCATTTAGCAGATCAGTGGGTGCTTAGTTTCTTCCTTTTCGAAAAGTTCCACAGGAGTATATTATATCTACTTGCAAATGTTTTTGAAGTTCTATCGAATTGAAAAAATTATCGAAGAAAATACAATGTGATTTTCCTACTAACGTCCTGGTAGAGTCCTTCACCACAGGTAAGCCAAGATCTTCTTTGGTATCTGTTGTAGTTTTCCCGGTATAGATCTGAAGCTGGCACACATATATTTTTTCGTCAGCTTTGATCCAAACCTTGTATTCCCGTTTGATAGGTTTTAGGGGCATGTACCATCGAAAACAGCTCCGTCCTTTGAATTTTATCATTGATTCATCTATGGATTGGAATTTAGATGACTTCAGTGACGACAAAAATGTTTCCGATAACTTCGCTATGAGGGGGCGCAACTTATAAAGTTTATCAAAATTTCTGGTTGTCGTAAGCTGTCATTCATATGAATATGACTAAGAATCCAGGCAAAACGATCCCTCGACATGAGTGAACAAATGTATTTATCTAAGTGGAGTGAAAAGTAACCTCCTTGACGGCCAGAATGTACTTCTACTGCAAAAAAGGTTATGGTGACTTCAAGTCCTTTCATATTTAGGCAGACATGCCAAATTTTAGTGCGATACTGTGCGATTTTCGTTTTCTCATAAAACACTATTTTTTAAGAGGCAAAACAACGAAGGAAACAAAAGAAAAGTTGGATAAATATTATGGGCCTAATGCTCCGTCAGATTACACCGTCAAATATTGGTTTCGAGAGTTTCGTGGTGGCCGCAACTCCACTACCAATCAAGTCCGCAGCGGCAGGCCCTCCGATGCGGTTACAGAGAACAATGTGAAAAAAATACATCAAATGGTGTTGGCTGACCGGAAAGTGAAGGTGCGCGAGCTAGCAGATACCACAAAGATTAGTACTGAGCGTATTGAGTACTGATATTTTGGGCAATATTCTGCATATGAAAAAGTTATCCTGCCGCTGGGTGCCGCGCATACTCACTCCTGACCAAAATCATGAACGCGAGAGCACTTCGAAAGATTGTTTGAACTTGCAGATGCGGAATCGGGTGGACTTTTGGCGTCGATTTGCAACTGTTGAACACCAGAGAACAGAGTGAGTGCCCGGCAATGGACTGAAGCCGGCACGAGTGCTCCGACGCGGCCGAGGGAGGCTCGATGAGTCGGAAAGGTTATGGCGTCGGTTTTCTGGGATTGTCATGGCATACTCTTCGTGGACTACCCTGAAAAAGGAAAATACATCAACAGCGAGTATTACTGTGCATAATTGGAGCGATTGAAGGCCGAAATCGCTGCAAAACGGCCTCACATGAAACGAAAAAAAAATTTGTTTTTGCAAGACAATGCACCGGCGCACAAGAGCATCGCAACCATTGCTAAAATAAATGAATTACGGCTCCAATTGAGGTCTCATCCACCGTATTCGCCCGTTTTGGCTCCTTCATACGATCATCTCTTCCCAAACCTCAAAAGATGGCTCATCAATAAAAAATTAAGCTCACGCTAGGAAATCATCGACGCCACGGAGGAGTATTTTGCAGACTTTCCGGAAAATTACTTTTCGGACGGGATCAAGAAGTTGGAAAATCGCTAGAATAAGTATATCAAACTAAAAGGGGACTTTATTGAATAAATAAAAAAAAACATTTAAAAAATTTTTTTTTTTCATTCCCAAGCAGGTTACTTTTCACCCCACTTAGTAATCGCAATAAGTTTATTGCCAAAAACACATTGATTTCTTTTTGATTATTTGGAATGTAACTTCCACTATTTCCTCCAGCTTTTTGCATGGCATACAAATTAGTTTGGAACGCAATATGTTCAATTAATTCCACTGGAAATAAATGAAGAAATACATCAGTAGGTGCTTCTAAGTCTTCAAAAATATTGGGATCTGTTTCTTCTTCAAACCCTTTTTTCGTACCTTGCAAATATTTCTTGGATGTTGTCCAGATAGTTCGCTTAACCCTCTCTTTTTGTTAAAGAATAGATAAAGGAAGATCATCTTCGCTAATCCATCCCTCGTCATGTTCTTCTTGAGGCTCGTTGAGAAAATCAATTTCCATGGCATTTGTTTCGAATAAATTTTCAACATTTGCTTCAGGATCTTCTAATTCTTCACCACCACTTTCAGATTCGATATCTGATAGTATTTCGTCCAAAAAAAATCTGAAATTCGTCAGAACTCTACTGGTTTCACCGCGAAACCACATCCAAAAACATTGATGGATGGGTCGCATTACATAACTTGCTACAAAATATATTTTTTATATTTTTTATGAAAAAAAAAATAATAATAATAATAATAATAATTGTTTACTGAACAGCAAGAACCACTTCAAATGACAAACTGTCAAAGTGATGTACAAAAAAGTCACTTACAATGCACTAATCATTACCGGAAACAATTTTTTACTGTCACAAAATGATTAACAGTTCGCGGAAATACCCATGGTTTTCCACCTATCCACTAGGAAAATAGAGAAAAAATATTGAATGTGTGGTTTCACTTCAAAACCATTAGGAAGCAAAGGCTTAAAATAAAATGAGTAAACGAAATTACAGTGAGCTTGATCTGGGAAAAAAGGTTTAGGTTAGGGTATGGGCTCTAGTCGTCGGCCACATAGCTTTTTTTTTTCATTTTACTCTTCTCCAGTTACTGAAGTATTTGATAGAAATTGTTGAAAAACAATTTATTGAATGTCGAAACAAATACATATTAAAAGATAAAAAAGGGCTTACCTCACTTTTTTCTAGAAACTACAAAATTAATGAAAAAAGTCATATTGCGCTAGTGGTCGGACGCCAAATTTTAGTGGTCCGCCATAAAAGTTCTAGTGGTGGGCCAGGTCCAAACAAACAATAAAAAAATAATAAAAGTTAAATAATTGCTATTAATCTTAAAAAAATTGTCATAGAATAGCTTAAAATATTAACAATATTTAAAAAAAGAAAATAACCAAAAAACACATAGTTAAACAAAAAAGGAACTTCAAAAATGTCCGTATAGAGCGTAGGTATATTTATAGTTAAATTTTAAATAAAAAGTACTGGCAGATAAAATCTGAGTTTGACGCTTGTGCAAAATTCGGTTCTTTCAAGGAAGTACATTTGAAATGGAACCACGAAGAACAAGAATCACAGCCTATATTTTTCATATTATCGTCCTCCATCACTTCTACAATAAGTTCTTCAAAACAATTCTTACAGATTTGTTTAGATTTAGAGGCTGTTGTTGTACTTTGTGTGGGTATATTTCTTCTTTTTGACTTCCCTCTAGGTTGTTTCTGTTTAAGAAGCTTCTTAACCAGACATTCTTCCTTCCACTGTGATAGAACTTCCCTGTTAGAGTTGTTTTTTCCGCTCTTTGTTCAAAAAAAAAGTCTCTCCAACCTTGTGAGGATATAGCACTTGGAGATCTCTTACTTTCAAAGCCAATTGGCTTGGGGTAAAATATGTGGGTCGCTAGCGCATGTGATACTCCTGACCGTGCGCTTGGTGATGAAGTTACAGTAACACAAGTTGAACAGGATGGTATTTTGTTTATTTTTAAAACTTCTTTTCGACTTTTTGAAGTTTCAGCTATGTGTAATAGTCCTTCGTCGTTTATATTAAAGATGCCTGATGGTATTTCAATATCACCTAGTGTAACGTTCAAAAGCGAGATTCTTGATATGACATTTTCGTCCTCATAATTGTCAGGTCCTTCTTCTGGAATGCAGTCTGGTTCGCTTTGTATATGTTCTTTTAAGGTGTGGGTTAACTCCTTTTGAGCAGGAATAATTTCCTTCGGACTGCCTATTGGCTATTCTGGCAAATGAGGTTGAACTTCTGGAACATTAGATGAACAATCCGGGTAACGGGCCAATTCTTCGTCAAATATGTTTTTTGGAGAGCAAGATAAAACATTTGGTAAGGTCGATGCTTCAGTTAAAACTTTTGCTATGTCATCAGGATTCAGCCCGCATTCACGAAATTTTGAGAACAACTTCAAAATAACCTCAGCAGCAATTTTATACATACCAAAGAAACACATCTCAGGCTGAATGCTACTACACACCTGGTATAATCTACAGCATTCGAATCTAATGGGTATATGCCACATTTACGAAATCCATTTTGAAATGTCGCAATTATACTTTTATTGCCGAGAAGCGCTTTTTGCAAGAGAGAACAAAAATATTTCTTGGTAAGAATAACACCAAGATTCTCTTTTTTCCAGGAAGCCACTGTTTGTTTTCAACTAGACTTGAAGAGGCTAACATCGGCAGGTTGCATAATATGAGTAGTATTAGGTGGTAAAGCAAAGAGTATAATATTTTTCTCACTGTAAAATTGGCTTACCTCCATTGTAAGATGGGATTTATATAACTGGCCTTTTGATATTTTCCTGTTCAAGACACTTATCGACACAATTAGCCATGTATTCAAAAAAAGTCTCACTCTTCATTAACCCACTTTCGGTTCGACCCAAAAACCAATGTTTTGACATGATATTTACAATATCTTTTGGTGTTCTAAGACATGGAAAAATTACCATGGGAGGAAGCATCTTTCCATCGACAGAAAGTACAATAAGAACAGTGGTCGTATCTTTATCGTGAGCAGTACTTATTTGATACACATTTTTGTGTCCCTTCGGTACAATAACTTTGCCTGTTTTTGGACAAAGACAAAAGCTAGTTTCATCACCATTTAGTATCCGAGACGGATCTTGCATTATATCTTCGTGTACTATATTCTTTAGATTTTCTGTGAGCTCCAAGAGCCACCTTCGTAGAGATTCCTCAGAAATATTTGCTCGGCTTTGCTTATTCCTTCAGCTTCCCTTGAAGCAAGTACAGGATTTCGTTTTAAAAATAAAGAAAACCAAGTTTTTCCAGGCCTGCAATCTTTGATGGGTGATTTCTTTTAACTGTCTTTAATTATCTTTTGAACAGTGTTAAGAAGTTCGTCTCTTTTTAGAGGGAAACCGCACTTACTTAAATTAATTATCCACTCTGTGATTTTCTGTTCTTCATCCGCTAAAAGGTAAGATTCTGGTCCAAGCCTCGAAACGTCTTCAGAAATTCTACCATGAAGGCGATCTTAAATTGTTGTCCTAGGAATTCCGTAGGTTGCAGCGGCTTTTCTTATACTCAAAGTTCTATTTCTTATGTCACGAAGAGCCAAGGCCATTTTCTCTTTAGCTGGGACTTTATTTGACCTACTTGTTGTTTTTATTTGGCAAGATTTTTGATTTTGATTTTTTTTTCCGCCTTACTTCGTTTTCCATTTTTTGATATCTAAACGAAATTTGAAATCGAAGTAAATAAGATACCTAAATATGCCGATACCAATCGCAATAAGCTTCAGTGGCTGAACACTAGCTGCACTAGCAGTGCGCCGACAACTTTAGTACCTGGCTGAGCACTAAATTTTCTCAAATTCGCATTAAATTAGGTGTTAGTAGTCGTGTAGTCATTATTTACACTGATAATTATATTTTGTAATCTTTGCACCACTAACTTCATACCTTATGCTCTTAAGAACAATACAAATTCATTAAAATGTCATCTTCCAAACAAATTGTAACATAAATTAAAACTTTTGTAAATACGCATTACTAAAAAAAAACAAGCAATGACCACGTTCTTACACTTTCGAAAATGCGCACTGACTGATGTGTATCAAATTTAAGGGTAGATGTGTAGGACATGTATCTGCTCGCATCTGTATCTTCTCTTTAAGAAAATTCCTAACGATATTTATATTGTATGAAGAAAAGGGTTAAAGTGGACGACCACTAGTGCCGTTACCCTATAAAGTGTTCCGAAGATGAACATTTGCCTCAGAGAGATCTTGCAAAGAAATTGAATTGTAGCAAATCTCAAATCCAAAGAACTTTGAGCGCGAAAGAGAACATCAAACTGTCATTTGAAAAATTGGTTGGCTTGAGAGGAAAACGTATGAAATCATGTGTATCTTTTGCCGACAATTTTTGATAAAAAAAAGCAGAAGCAAAATCGGAAGGTTCTCCCTTTTGCAGACAATTCGACGTCACATGTTGTAAGTGGATTAAAAAACATTTTTTCCTGCAAATACAACTTCGCATCTACAGCCACTTGATCAAGGCATTATAAAAAGTTTGAAGTCCCATTATAGAAAATACCTTATGCAGCACTGATTTCATGCGAAGACGAGGCCAATAACCTATCGGAGTTATCAGCTAAAATAAATGTGTTAGACGCTTGCAGCTGGCTAAAAAATGCATGGAAAGACGTAACGCCAATAACCATTTCAAATTGTTTCAAAAAATGAGGGTTTTTCGAAGAAGAGGACAACAATGTGGCTGCTGAGGAGAAAATACCCGAACCTGCGGTGCCAGAAGATTTCTTGACTATGGACGAAATGTTGCGAGATCTAATGACTGGTCGCAAAATTGGGAAATGAATTTTTAAACTCCATTCAGCCAGCATCTTCTGATACTGATGAGGGAAATACCTCTGTTGATTCTTCTTCAGAGGGAGAAATTGAAGCTGTTCCAGGTCTATATATGTATGTATAATACTTCACTCTTAATGGACAGGTATGCATGAGGGAAAAACCTTTGTAAGTGAACTGGTCCAATTAAAAAGTAACCTCTACAATTGGACCACTTTTCTTTGGTCCCAAGGGTGGTCCAATTTGTCAGGTTTTACGTAATAAAATCTTAATCGGTACCAGGGACATGAAAATACCATATCTGCTGACTGCATAACGACGACGATGATCAAAGTTTCTCTTTAAGGTACTCGTAGATAGTAACCAATAGCTTCTTCTGTCATACCTGAACGAAGAAATGTTGACCACATTTTAACTTAGGGCCAACGAAGCCTCTGACGCTGATGGTCTTAAACTGCCAAAAGTACATATAAAAAAATGGAATAATTAGGACTATCTCAAGAATTTTTTTCAACATTTTTGGTCTATTTCAATGTACGTGGCGCAAAAGCCAGCACCCTACTGGAAGATGCTATAATTTTTGCAAATAGGGGCAAACTTCTCTACTATATACATTTGTGATCTAAACAAATACAAAAACCTTCCTTTTGTGGGGTTTTTTAAAGTCGCGAGTCTATGTCAACAAGCCTCAGATTCTTGAAGCCCTCAAAAAGAATATCCGTCAAGAATCGTCCCTGAATGGTCATCAATTATGGCGATGGCTAGTCATCTTCTCGATTTAATGGAAAAAACTTAATGACATCAAATAAACATAATCCAGAAGTAGAACCAACGTTTTTCATTCATAAAAAAAGGAAGATAAACGAAGAAGATTCACGAATGAGCTAGATAATATACAAAAACATCATAGAAACATCAACCATCACGGGAGTCCGGATACAACGACTACGAGGCCCGGTGGATTTTAAGAGAATGAGTCTGAGGCTTGCCTAGCAAATCCATTCGCAATCTGAATATGCCCTAGGAATCAGACAAGACCCAATCTTGAATAAGTTTTGAATCTTAACCCTAGTATGTCATCACAGACTCGCCTCCACATTCAAAAACAGACACAAACTTTCTTTATGTGTAGTAACTAGATTGTTGTAGTCAAAACGATCCCGGGGTCAACTATATACCAATTGTGGATAACTAACTAAACTGCTATCAGATAGCAGTGGCTGGATGATGGAGGCAACTGCCTTCAGTTGCGCTAAAGAAGTTGACTGAGTTGTTTGCGCTACCTGAGATGTCCGCTTCTGCGTTGTCCTAGGTGACCTAACCATATATACCGAGCTGCAAACCCATATATTTTGCTGACGAAACGTCTCCTTCATTCTCCATTGACGTAAATGAGATGGAAAATTATCCGAAGAACTCTCGTGCCCGACAGCATTTTCATAGGTCTTCTTCAGTGTCCAAGTTTCTACGCCATTAAGCAGGACTGGACAACCCCAAAATAGGGTTGCTCGAGAGAGGGCTTTACTATCTAATTGCCTTGTAAACGGAAAGAAACATCGACTAGCAACAGTAATTCTCTGCATGATTTTGGCAATGGTATAATTGGCGGAGTAGATAAAGTTCCTTACTACCTCATCGCTATAGCTGCATATCCTGATGTTTTGTTATAGGCGTCGCATCTTTGCTGATGGTTCGCTGGCTGTTGGCTGTTATCCGTATCCGTACCGTAGCTCCTGATCTTTCTTATTTACAGTCCGGTAATGTCTCTCATTTTTCTCTCTAGCGCCACCATATACGTATCTTGTTTCACTGCTTGCAGCTGTCGGAACTCTTCTTTTGCTCAGATGTGATGAACTGAGTGGTTTTGTAGCAATGTCGCCACTAGTCTTTCATGCTTTATATTGATAGCACAAGACTTGTTAGGAGATTTTTGGAGCAGTATGTATCTTGCATCTATCTGAACCGAACTTATTCAGTCAATTTCGCACCACTATTCTAGTTCAGGTTCAAACTGTTTGTGCACTTAGTCTGCAGATGTAATACAGCGCAGTTTTCATCTTCTTCTATCAAATGACCTTTGCACCAACTATGATAGAGATAAGGGCAAATATGGTTCTAACTCGTTCACCCCTGACTGGGTATTTGTTTCTTGAAGTACATTTTGGTTATTCCTATTCAAATTTATAGTTGAACACAATCTTTTAACTACTAACCGCTGTAATGTTAATAGTGAAAAGTAGACAACTAATGTTAGCTATCACCCTGTTGAGTTATTCTGAAACCCTTGCTGTTGCTGGGATGTATCTTCGGACATATCGTTCGCTGATCACAAAATGATCAAGTCCAATGTCAAAGATACACTCGTACGACTTTAGAGCAGAGATAGATCAGAAGCATTATGTCTTCAATAAACTCACAGTAGAAAACCATATAGAAAGAGGCTTCTCAGCTGAAAAACTAGAAAAAACTGGAACAGAGAAAATACAAGAACGAAATCTGCAGCGCTAAAAGAAAATCATGGTAAACATTTTACTCGAATATAGAAAGCACAACAGAGTGTGCTTGACTAAGGAAAGACATATCTAAAGAAACTTAAGTAGCTGGAAATCTAAAATTACCCGATGGTAGTTATACCCAATTCAGCATTGTGGCTTGCTAGAAACCATCTTTCCCTAGCCAACATGAAATCCTAGACGAGAAACTTGAAGAAAACAAAATAAGCTGGGCTATAGATTCATTCTACGCTTACAAATTCGCTGAACTTGACGGAACCATACCAATCATGCTTCACAAAAACAGTCAGTCAGACTGTTATACCGTTTATAAAAAGACCTTTCAGCTGTAGCATTAACCATCTAAAAGGCTTCAGGGCCATAAACGTAACATGGTGTATTCTAAAAAAAAAAAACTGCTTGACACATAGTAAACTGCACCCAAAAGATCTAGCGTCAGGCCAGCATGCCTACAGAAAAGGTAAAGTTACGAAAACGGCCCTGCATGAAGTTGTCATAACGAAAGAGAAGGAGCATTCAATAATGTTGACGTTCCCGCTATTCGTAGAAACTTAAAAAATGTTGTATTTGATCCGGCACCAACGAATCTGATAACTTATATGCCCAACACCAGAAACATCAATGCATTATTAGGCAAAACCGTATTGAGGGTCAGTATCTTAAGGGCTCCCTTCAAGGAGGAGTCATTTCACATCTTATGGGGATCCTACTTCTAAACCTAAGAAGGGAGGGAATAAAAGTTACTGCGTACTCGGATGAAGTGGTTCTTTTGGCCACCGGAAAGTTAATTCCTATATTCAGTTACAATCCACGGTGAATGGGTCAGGCTTTGTAGGCTGAGAATTAACCCACAGAAAACAGAGCTTGCCACTTCCATACATAAATATTAATTCTCCAATTTGACTTTAGATAGATGGGACAAACCTCCAACTATCTAACAGTGCTAAATACATAGAGTTCGAAGCTCTGTGTTGAGGAACCTTTAAAGTCGTACATTTGGAGAACATGGTGCCCTTATCCCCAGACTTTCCTATGGATGTACCTAATTTAGTATGTTGGCAATCCATAGATAAAACTAGCAAGCTTAAGTTAATGACTAAAATTCGGGGAAGTGCGCGCATTGGTTCCACTCATGCCATGACAACGACTACATAATACCCCATCATGACTTTGAAACACCATTCGCCTATATTTCCGCAAGCAAGTGGGCAAAGAACAAGAATTAAATGGTAGAAGCTCGATATCTATTTTCGCACTGTGATCTTTTTCCATCAAATGAACTTAAGATACTCCCGTCGCCTGGCAGACTAAAGCAGTATCTTCCAAAAGAAGCGGCCAAGTTTGAGACAGACAATGTGATCTTCAACGAGGATATTACCATATTCTTTGATAATCGCGCTGCCATTAATGCCACCGCTGCAATTGAGATTAAATAAAGACTTGTCGCTGTCGTGAAGAGTTTAAGCCACATTGCGTTCAGTAAATGTTAAGCTTTACTGGGTCCATGGCCACGAAGCAATGGGAATGGTAAGGTACGTTCAGAGTTAGCTCGAAGTGTTCGTCGCTAGATAGGAAACTGACAGATCAAAGTATTAAGCTTACACTTTAAGAAGACAAGTGGAGCGAACGATAAAAGTACCCTTGAAATGTTTGTATCCAGCTCGGTCGAAGGAAAATCAGGGAGGTAGAAAAGGGAAATACCAATGTACGTTGATCTTAAATGTTTGCATGGAATAGGAAATAGAGAGCTCGGCAGGACATTCCATAAGCGAGTTGTACGGCTTAGGAACGAATCACGATATTTCAGTGTACGTTCAAAAGTGGGATGGAGGGTATACTGATGAGCAATTATAGCGAGACAGGTGTTACGGTTGAAGGTTTGAAGGGTAACTGGTGGTAGAAATAGTGATAAAACAAAGTGACACAGGAGACATTACGTCGGTATTCGAGAGTGTTAATGGACTGACTGATATAAGTATCACATATCAGTTCTATCGCCGCACCTCACCAGATGTGTGCTTTGTACTCTTTGGGCACTCATCCTTATATATTGAGGTCAGAGTAAAGGGGGTAAAATATTTCTTACATCGCTTGAGGAAACCTAGATATTTCGCAACATTTTTGGCGACATCGAATATACGATCATTCCAACGTAGCTTGTCACTGGTACACATACCGAGAATGGAAAATTGTTCGGTTTCGACGATGTAAGTGCCATGGCTAGCTGTTCAAATTTCGCTTTAATGATAGCAGCTAGCATTGTATTTTGGAAACAACAACTCTGTTGATAGTTCCTCAATTACATAGTTATGCTGTTAATAGCAGAATTTAATGAATTTAACTTACGTTGCTCCCATTCTACAGCCGAAAAGCAGGCACGTGAGTTCGGGAACGAATATAAAAAGCAGAGAGTAATATCATCAGCAAAGGAGCTCATTATTGAAGATTAAAAAAAAGTCTCGGAGACAGAATGGAACTTTGGGGCACAGCAGCATTCATTTTGTGAATATCAGACTTAAAACCATCGAAGACAACTTGAATTGAACGTTCCGAAAGGTAATTTCAAATCCATTCAAGAGGAGACTCACTGCCTAAGAAATATCAAGTGCAACTATCTTGCTCTTGCCACATGGATGTAGGATTTGGTTCCTTTTTTCGGTGAGACATGACAGTGAATCCCTTTTTTAGGGGTGAGATGGATCAATGCTGTTTTTCCATCTGCTCGGAATGAGACCAAAAGAATAAGATTAATGGAAAAGCTTACACAGTGGTTTTGCCAGCGAGGAAGAATACCTCTTCAGAAGAAGGGAGATATATCATCTGGACCAGCAGATTTGTGATATTTACGAGGGCTGTTTGATGAGTACCCCGATTGGAAGATAGGTGACGCTACTGAGCCAGAATGAGTGTACCATAATTTAGTATAACCTCCTTTAGCTCGCCTGTCAAGTCGTTTAGTGACCGTCGATGAGACATGTATTCATTGGTACATATCGGAGACCAAAGAACAATTGAAAAAAATGGGTTTAACCCGGTGAACGTGCTCCAAAGAAGGCGAAAACCGTACCTTTGGCCGGGAAAGGTGATGGCCACCGTTTTTGGGATGCGTGAGGTGTGATCCACGTTGACTATTTGGAGGAAAAAAGTGCTCTTGCATTACGATAACGCACCGGCTCACACCTTCGCAGTTGCTACAGCCAAATTGTATAAATTTTATAAATTGTCAACACCTGAAAAAGTTGCGTTGTCGATTCGAAAGTGAATTCGTTCCATTGAAGATTCGATGCACTTAAGTGTAGGCGGGAACAAAGCATAATCTGGAAGTATTGACTGGCCACAAAATATGTAGAAAGCAGATTGGCCTCGCCCGAAAAGCTGACAGCTGGAATGTCATTGTAAATGAGCGTGAGGATGGAGGATGAGGCAGAATTTCTAATGTTTATGATGAACAACTAAAAATGTTAACTACCATTTGGACATTGTTGTATCTTTTGCCTCAGTTTTTGAACGTATTGGAATTTTGCACGCCAAAGAAAGACTTTACAGTAATTTCTGGCTCGTTTAAATTTTTTCCGGTTTTCCTGAGTGGGGTTGGTCTTGCAGGACCGAAAAAATATTTTTTTAAGCCTGACAGCCTCTTTACAGCTCGAGTCGTACCATGACTTTTCTTTTGGTTTGATACTCTTCAGCCGATGAGGGATCTCATTCCAAAGGTAATTGTGCCTGTGATCATATCTATCACAGATCATAACGACCAGTTAAAATCGGTTCGACGAGCCTAGAAGAGATAGCACATTGACCCTGTATTTATCAGGATGAGAAGTTTAAAACAAGTCCAGGGTGTTGGCGGTATGACAATTAACGTCTGGTATACGTGCGGTATCATTTACAAGCTGGGACAAATTGTTTTCCCCAGCGAAGATCTTAAAACACAGTCCTTTGGGTGTTGTCTGTCCAGATTGTTGAAGACATCCAGAATCGTGTATTTTGACATCGCTCGTAATTACGATTTCAGTATGAGGATACAGGTAATATATACAATTCTTTGTATTGAGTCAGAAAACGCATAGAACTCGTCTAAGGGGGGCTTCTGTTAATAATGCAATAGTGGATAATTTGTTTACGGAGATGGAATTTTAAACACAAGCAGTGGAATTCCGGATTGGAACACGGATCACATTGCATGTGGTGGAGTTTGGTGTGGAGTTTGGTTTGGAGTTTGATGATTGCTACATCACTACGTATGTAAATGGCGTGATAGCGGTGGGAGAAGAATTATGGCACTAGTTCGTAGCTAGGTAGTTTCAGATCAGAGTGATCTGAGGGGTGTGGGCAGGGATCTACCTGTGTTTTACTGTGTGCCAAAACAGTATTTACAGACATTGACGTACATAGGAAAGTGATCAGTTTCTAGCTCGCGTATGTTGGCAACGTCCCTACTGATATTCAGATGTCCTTTTGTCTGCTTAAAGGTGGAGTACTGATTCTTAGACTTAAAAATATAGATAGAAATATTGCAATAACATAAAGATATATTCCTTACAAATGAGGACATGGAAATTATCATCTACAGTGAGTACCGTCTTCAATTTTACACCCAACTGCGATATCATCATAGTGATAAGCCAGGTATGTGCTTATAGGAAGCATATGGGTTTTTGTTCCTCTAAGCGGATAACAGTGTAAACGAAATTGCAATTAATGACCTCACATCACTTCAAAATGGAGAAAGGTGTCGTATGAATCACTCGTACAAATACCGAATACCAAATATATGACCAACAACAAAGATAAGTCTTCGCTTCATTTCTGATAATGTCTTCTTGCTGATGGAAACTTATTAGATCTGCTCCAATAAATCTCTCTAATGTGTCCCGGAATACTACTTTTGCTATCAATTACGAATCTCCCCTATGAGCAATTTAAAGAAGTTTCGATAGGTCATGAATAGAAGCTTGTTATTCTTATCTTGCCTTTGCCCTTCATCACTATAATTCCTTCGTCTAACATTTATTTTCCATCAATATCACAATTCCTTTCCTGACAACTGTTCTCCATTAGAGAGCTAAATTCACCTTATCATGCACTCCACAATCGCTTTTGTAAAGTGTAGTGTAGAGATTTTCCTCAACTCAAGCAACTTACGACGCCATACGTTTAGAATGCATTCCAGGTTCAGTTATACCTGGACATGGTTTGAAATGAAATTCCTTTCCTTGTTGTGTGAGGTGGGTAATATCTTTGCAGGATGGAATTCAAATAATCCTCACTGACAGGATAATAGAATTGCTTAGTACACTTGCTGGTAAGAAATTTATTTTCACGTTCTTATCCTCTTGGAAAGGTGTTCTAAATCCTTTTTGCAAGGATGAGTTATAAGGCTTTAAAATACTCCCAACAATAGTCATGTGCTTAAAATGTGATGAAATGGTGGTTGCTATTTTTAACAGGTCGGAGCTATCCTAATAGTGGATGCAAATCATTTAAAGTAAGAGATTAAGGTGTTTATTACAGCATACATAAATTGAGGCTTTATCACGTTATTGGTCATCATCTTCAATTCAGTCGTAGGTTATCATGAATGGAAATACTCGTACATATAAACCATAGAAGGATTAACACTTCAGAGATTCGCACAGTCTTGTTTAAACAATTATTGGCACTGAGTCGTATTACAATTTTAAGGTCAATACGAGTCAAAATAGGTAGGTAGATCTTATGGCTTCGCCTTGCCAGTACAGATGGTTATTTGAGCTGGCAATGATATAGTGAGCAAACTTCTAATTTTCTCAAAATTTTAGACTAGCAATCAGGGAAAACATATAAATAAGGTCCATCAATTTTATCGTTTAGTCGATGATTTCAGATTCTTGAGATCCTAAGTTCTGTAAGCCTTGTTTTGTATTTCACTTCTCTTAGAGACGTCAAGAAATATTCATTTGATCTGTCGGTATCCTGAAAAGTCATGCCATATGCTGTTACACTTACATGAAACCGAACTGTCTGTGGCAGATTACTTGCCTATTAAGTCCATCGACGGTCTCATATTCTGCGATCTTATTGTGTTTAAGAACCAAAACAAGACCAATTCTGCTGGTTCTTTTGAGTAGACCCTGAGATAGGCGCTGGTAAGGAAATTTTCCTCGTGGAGGAGTTAGCTTGAAAAAAAAAAAAATAAATAAAACAGAGTTCTGGATTTTATTAGAAACACATAATAGAGTGATTCTTTTGCGCCGTGTTGTCTGACAAAAGTACACATGCACCATGTGCGTCTATAGTTCCTACCTTTCAGATTTTGAACCGGAATTACAGTTTACAATGAGTTTATTACCTTTGGTAATAGGAAAAATAAACCGGCGATTTCGTGCCTTTCTTTATCCGTTCTCGGTCTCCGCGATCGTTCGTCGTATAGTTGTGCGAAGTCCATTAAATATCCGGAACAATAGATGAATTTATTCAACAGCTATGGTCTCTCTATGGTCCTCTAACAATACGTGCTCAAGTTCTGGCAAGTACTTGCAGCAGAACGTAAGGATTTGACATTGACCATCTTTGTGTCAACATTCGGATATCTTTATATTGTTTAAATAGAATTAAAAAAAATTAATTAACACTAAAAAAGTAAATATAAAAAATAGAAGAAAAAACAAAAAGATACTTAGCAAAGAACATGCAACTGAAGAAATGAGAGACGTAGAAGATACGATTGGAGAGAAAAATGTAAAAGGATTGCATTTTTTAAGTTTATGACATTTTAAATACCCCTTATGTGCTGGCGAAGTAATTTCAATAGCCTTCTAGCGTGACAAGATAAGAACGATAGGAAATAAAAAAATTAAATAAAACATCAACGGTATAAGATATAAAATCGATTCTGGCTTTACTTTGAAGCTGCGTTCATGTCATTATGTCATTAGTACATCGTTCAAATAGCTGCCTCGACCTTGCTGGCAGTGCTTCGGACATATGCATATGCTTCGTTAAATATGTCCGGAGTTATTCCGGTAAAAGCGTGTAGAATGTTGACCTCGAGCTCGTCCAAAGTGGTTGGCTTATAAGCGCAGACTAAAAAATTGGCATAGCCCCAGAGAAAATAATCGAGTGGTGTCAAATCGCATGATCGCGGTGGCCAATTGCTGAACGTTAGACGTGAGATGACCCAGTTGCCAAATTTTTTCTTTACATGTTGGAGCACTTCGTCGCTTGTACGGCATGAAGCGCTGAAGCTCGAATATAACGATACTGTCGAGCTCTGATCATAAAAAGTTGGTTAAAATCCTTCCTCATTTCGAAAAAAATAAGGTCCGATGATGCCGCCATACCATAAACTGCACCAAACAGTCAATCTTTGTGAATGTATTAATGCTTGGCCAAGCACTTGTGGATTGTGTTTCCTTCAATAATGGCAATTTTGCTTCTTGTCATAGCCGCTGAGCATAAAATGCACCTCGTTCGAAAAGATAGTTTTTTGGGCAAAATCTGGATCTCCGGTCAACATTTCCAGGGCTCAATTAGCGAACTCACGGTGTTGGCTATTTTCGTCTGGATTCTATTCTTGGGCCAGCATAATATACGGATACGGATACGGATGTAAGCCCAAATTCAACCGCAAAATAAGGCGGTTTGGCTCTCTGACGATGCCCAATTCAGCTAATCTGCGCTGAATCGACGTTTTTGGGTTTCTTCGATACTGGCCGCTACGGCAACTATATATTCTTCATTTCGCACAAATCTCTGTGTACCAAGAGTACCGCACAAATCTCTGTGTGGTTAGTGGCTTAAGATCCAAAAGACTGAATTCACGCCCAAAACTATTCCAAGGTGCGACGAATTGCTTACACACTGAAGCAATGATCACGACCGACCTCACGACGAAACTCACCTTGCGTATATAAGCGATGATTCATCATGAGGTTTATTTTCCAATGGGCAGATCACGCATGACTAATATAAAACTGCTTTGTCATTTTTGTTCAGTATCGTTTGTGAAGTCATCATGGAAAGATTCACACCACAACAGCGCCTCCAAACTGTTCAGCTGTATTACGAAAATCAGCGTTCTGTGAGAAATGTTTTATGTGCGGTTCGAGGAACTTACACGGTGCTCATAATCGACCTACTGAATCCACTATTGCAAATACCATTCGCAAATTTGAGTCCCAGCTTACATAGGTGGATGATACTCGACCGGTTAGACCACATCCAGCACGTAGTGAAGAGGCTATAACAGCTGTAGCTGAGAGTGTACGCGAAGACCCTGACGAATTGATTCGTCGTCGTATTCAGCAACTTGGCTTGGTGTATTCGACAACTTGGCGTATTTTACGTGAGTATCTCGGCCTAAAAGCGTACAAAATTCAACTTGTGCAAGAATTGAAGCCAGACGACTTGAACTTGCGTCATATTTTCAGTGAATCGGCTCTGGAAAAACTCAATGAATCGGTGTTTTATCGTGAAATTTTGTTGAGTGATGAAGACCATTTCTGGCTCAATAGAAACGATAATAAACAAAATTGCCATACTTCTGCTGATAAGCGATCCAAGAGTACCAAGAGCTACAATTACATCCAATAAAAACAACGGTATGGTGTGGTTTATGGGTTGGTGGGATCATTGGTCCATATTTCTTCAAATATGAAGTAAATCAGAATGTTACCGTCAATGGTAACTGTTATCGTGCCATGTAAATGGACTATGTGCTTCATGAAATTCAAGCACATGGTCTCGTTAAGCTCTGGTTACAACAAAAAAGCACTACGAGCCATACAGCGCGTGAAACAATGGACTTGTTGAGAAATCATTTTTGTGAGCACCTAATTTCTCATTGAATTAGCCGCCTATCACACCTTTGGACTATTTTCTCTGGAGATATGTAAAGTCTCAGGTCTTCAGGAATAAAACAGCTACGACTGAAGTTTTGGAAACCAACATTACTCTTGTTATCCGCGGGATACCAGTCGCTATGTTCGAACGAATCGAACAAAATTTGACCTTCCCAATGGGCTACTTCAGGCGTCAATATGGCCAATATTTATGTAAATATATTTTCAAGAAATAAATGCCATGAATGTTTCTTTTAGTCAGTGTTAAAAATTTTAAGTTAAATTTCAAATTAATGTACTTTATTTTACATTATAAATCAAACCTTACTATGAATCACCCTTTACGACTGTTTCGGAATTTCGAAAATATTTTTTAATAACTTCCGCACGTGCGGCAAGCGTAAAACGATGCATGATGAAATGGCAAACCTTACTGAATACCATATTTTGAAAGCTGGATGTCATTGGTAACTTTGACAGCTGCTGAAGCATAACAATTGGAAAACTATCATTGCTATCTGGTCACCCGTTATAAGATTCTTAGTTCTTTGAGATTTATTATATAGGTACGGTGGGCATTTGATGTTACATTTGATGTGGGTAGGCAGGTAGCTAGGTAAGAGTAGCGGTTGGAAAAGACCAACCCACTTAGGCCTATTGGCCCACCGGTTCAGTTAAGGTATATTCTTTTATTAGTATTTAGATTTAATATTGTTTTGCACGTTGCGATTGGTATACCTATGCTACCCTTTTCCGGTAGAATAGGTAGAGTGTTTCCAATTTTGGCAAGTTCGTCGGCCCTACTGTTCCCTGGAATGGTCCTGCATAAAACAAAGGTGAAGGTTCAACTGCTCTTCAGCCAGGACAGAGCTTCCTTAATCGCCAAAATGTCCGCCTAGAATACGCAACAGTAATTTGGAAGACGGAAGGAGAGGCTTAGATTTAGGTTATCCGAAAACACCGTCACCAACCCCGCTATCGGTGAAATGTAGATGTACGTAAATGTATTATATTATAGTTTCGAGCACTAAGATATTGTTTCAACATACATTTGAGTAGGCTTTTTGAATGTCCAGAAATATTGTCATACCTACGAAGCCCAAGTATGTGTGTCACTGAAAGTTTTCGTTGAGATAAGGAGTCAAGGGTACTTTATACCACCTCAGCATAGTTTATTGAAGGTACAATTGGAGTGCTTACCAATTTCTGTCGAGCCGCTATTGGAGTAAAGCTTGTTGTTAGTCAGAAATTTCGTAAGCATCCGTTTTTGCGACCAATGACAAGGTTCGTATGATTGTACCTGGATAAGTTATTGTTTAGAATAAAACCGAAAAGGTTGCTGACTCTACAAGTTTAACCCAAGAGCCAGAGAGTTATAAGTCTGGTACAATATGAGTGTCAAATTTTTGATTAGATAGAGGGAGAACTTTCAACTTCTCTGAGTTATGCAACGATCCATTCAATTTTAAAGCAATATCAACGATCGAATTTATGGGACGAGACAGTATTCGTAGCTGAACGTCGTTAGCGTATAAGTGAACTGTTGCTTGTTGGCATACTGATGGCAAGTCATTAATAAATTCACAGAATACGATATGACCGAAATTTCTCCCTTGTGGTACACCTTGTCTAATTCTTTTCAAAGCAGCAGTAACATTTCTTTAGATTTTAGAATTTCAAATCAATACATTTGGACCGAACTTGTTTTAAATTCATCTTTTAAAGACAAATATACAAAAAAAAAAAAAAATAAAAATAAAAAATAATAATAATAAATAAATAAATAAATCTCTCGAGCATTTTGGGTGGAATAATAAGGTTGTGTCCGCAGCAGTGGCAAGTAACCACGTTCGTAGGAAGCCACTTCCACGCAAACAAAGTAAGGAGCCGAAAAATATTTCACAACAAAGCAAAATAGAAAAACAAAGAAACAAAGGAAAGTGGGCAAAATAAAAATTAATCTAAGGTAGATCTACTATGGCCAGCCTTTTCATCAAAAACAAAACAAAAAAAAAAGTTAATTTCCTATTTCTTTTCTCTGCGAATCCTTGTCAACTTTAAATGTTACTTTTCTGTTATTATTGTGAGACGTTTTGAAGAAACACTTTGATCTATGGGTATTCTGACAAGTTCATATGGATTCGGTTCCATTTTTGATTTACTTTTCGAAACATGACAAGGGATAATTGAAAAGGTCGTCTATAAGAAAATTAAATGAAAAAGAATGAACGAAAATTGAAAATGAAATTGCTTGAAAACTTGTAGGGATTTATCTAATAGAGCATACAGCATTCTATAATTTACTCTACTTCATGTTAATCTATTGCATTTATGTTGCCAAAGAAACTTTTCTGGTTACAAGTAGTTGTATACCCCGAAGACAATATTCAGCATTTATTGATTTTAAGTAGCAAATTGTAAGTACTTCTAGATATTAAAGAATAATCGTATGTACCAAGTTTAATTTGGTGAATTCAAACTGAAAATCTATTTAATTTAAGAGGAGTCATATCTAGAAGCTTAGGTATTTCCATCACAAGAAGATAAGGGATATTTTTGAGGCAGAAAGAGGCCGTAACTAAGCTCTTATGGAGATAAGTCATTAGAAAATCCCTATACACATTTGCAATTGGATTAAGTACCATATATAGGACCGATATTTCAATTTATAATGTGTGCTTATTTGGGAAGGGACTAGTGAATATATTTTAAAATTACCTGGGTTCAAGGCGACACAGCTTAAGTCAATAGTTGCAATAGTACAGTTACAATTACAAACCTTTTGTCTCCAACAGAACTATCTTGGAGATAATAAGAAACCGTACCAGAATCGTTGTTGGAAAAAATTCTTGTCCAAAACATTTCTTAAATCAACATGTTTGGTATTCCAACAGAATTATCTAAGGCAAAGTTTGGCGGCAATTTCTCTCCTCCAAAGGCAGATTAAGAGCAACCGAATTATACTGAAAAAATACGAATATATGGGTTCTAAGTTCCTTTTGACACTTAACACCTGATAAGTGGACTCCCCCGGGGTAGTAACAGAGAGAGTGCATTGAACACTAATGTCAATGGCAATGCATAGGAGGCAAAATAAAAGGTCAGTAGACTATACATACCAATCAATTACTAGGATCCTAGACCAGCTTTGCAGCATTTAAGCTCAATCGGAAAATGGTTTCCGACTTCTGAAAATTTATCTTCAACTTCCAGTCTTCACAGTATCGTTTATTTTTATCGAAACTCACTTTATAGAAGCATATTAATGATCTCGATTTTTGGACCTGATCTATACGCGATCAAGTCGTTTGCATACGCTATAACATCGTGAAGTGAACTCAGAAGATCACTTCTGTATATGTTAAATAGAATCGACGGATTAATCGCAACTTTTTGCAGACCCTTTCTCACGTCAAACGTTCCACCAGAAGTCGCATTGCCATTCATCACTATGAATTGTCTACTGGTGTGAATCGGCTTCTGCAAGTCAGTCAGGCAGGCACATGTGCATTGTTTTTTGCTTTTGTTCCACTGGATATTAAATACCAGTTTAGATGCGGCGTGTGAGATATTTTGCCCTGTTTATTGCATTTAGGCAGGACTATTTTGATTACCTTTTCGAATATCTTACTGATGTCTTACTGATATAAGGAGATTAATCGACCTACTGAAACCACTATTGCCAATACCATTCGCAAATTTGAATCTCAGTTTACATTATTGGATGATACTCGACCGGTTAGACCACATCTAGCACGTAGTGAAGAGGCTATAGTAGCTGTAGCTGAGAGTGTACGTGAAGACCGTGACGAATCGATTCGTCGTCGTACTCAGCAATTTGGCTTGGCGTATTCGACAACTTGGAGTATTTTACGTGAGAATCTCGGCTTAAAAGCGTACAAAATTCAACTTGTGCAAGAATTGAAGCCAGGCAACTTGAACTGGCGTCATATTTTCAATGCATGGACTCTGGAAAAATGCAATGAAAATCCGGTGTTTTATCTAGAATTTTTGTTCAGTGATGAAACCCATTTCTGGCTCAATGGATACGTTAATAAACAAAATTGCCGTATTTGGGCTGACCCCCAAAGAGTACCAAGTGCTACGATTACATTCATTAAAAACAACGGTATGGTGTGTTTTATGTGCTGGTGGTTTGCATTTAAAAACTTTTTTTTACAAACTTACAAACTTACAGAGCTCTGTAATTTCCTTTTATTAGTATTTTAAGGTTGTTAATCGACGATTTCAGTGTCATGACCACCAGGTTATGTCTGTCAGTAAACTGCCATGTGTCCATTGTTGCGTTGCGGAATGTGTCTTCGTTGGGGTTAAATGATTGGCATAGTCAGCGTCAGCAAGGGCTTCAATGGTACTTAGACTGAATTTCATAAATATAAATTTTATATTTCAATTATTACATATAGTTTAAAATAATTAAAAAAAAAAAAACTGCACTGGCTGAACCGACTTCACGAAAATTAGTCCTGGCCCGTATGATTTATGGTAGGATTGCATGCGGCCAAAACTAGTTATAAAATGTATGAAAAAAAAGACAGCTAAGGCAACAAATTCTTTATCAAAAGGGTGCCTGGAAGAAATTCTTGCAGTTTTGCTAAGAAAAAAGATCGCATCAAAAAGGGGTGTTTAGCCATCAACGTTGATGAGTGCCCGGATTGGAAGATAGATGGTACTACAAAGCAAAAATGGATGTACCACCATTTAATATCTCTTTTAGACCGCCAGTCAAATTTTGGTTACAATCCGATGCTTAATTTTATTTTGACACCCATTCCAAAACATCATGTTAGTGTTTTTTGCGACCATGGAAAAAGAGCAGTATCGCTCCGTCATCTGATTCTTGTTTTTGAGTGGCAAAACCTGTGAGAAAATCAAGCCCATTCTCGATGGAGTGTATAGCATTCATTCACCTTCCCGTACAAACGTTTACCATTAGTTCGGAGAGTTTCGCCTTGGCCGCACGTCGGTTTTTGATGAACCGCGCCCAGGTGTCCCAAAAACGGTTACCACAGAGGAAACCGTGGTCGTACTATACGGAGAGGTTAACATTAATGCAGTGAATGGCGTGGCAAGGAACGAATGTGCCTGTTCTAGGAATCCCCCTGGCTAGAAGAACATTGCTGTTGGGGACAGATAAAGCCTTTTAAGAAATGTTTGTTGAGGACAAAGATACGATCGCTGATGGAGGATAAATTTGGGGAAACGTTAGTTGAATCGTTCACAGATTCCAGCGAGATAACAATATAGTAGTGGTTGTAGAAGGAGCCGAATTCATATGAAGTGGGCGATGTGTGTTTCACTGGATAACGACGACAATAGCCAGATTTGCGCTGCTACATTGTATGGACTTTGCGTAGAAAGTTCAAGCAAAGTTATACTTTTTCTGCTTTCTTTTATCGCAAATTTGGAGATAAATTTTTAAAGTCCAAGTTTGCCGTTTATTAGCTGCCTAGCTAGCTTCCAATTTCTCTTGAGTCTACTGCTCAAGCTGGTGTAAGATAAGGTATGTGAGTAATCCATTCCAAAATTCCTCAGGCGACGTCAATCTATGAAGACCACGAGGATGTGAATTAAATTTAATAGAACCTTTTTCAACAAGCTTTAGTTGAAAATAGCCTCTATATGTCCCTGAAAAATAAGAAATTTATTATCAAATCTACCGCTTAATCTTAGTTTCCTTCAATGTGAAGTGAAGATGAGATTTCCAACGTGGCACCTTGCAAACTGGTGCGTAAATGCTGGTATTTTTCAGTCTTCCCCCAGCTCGAGATCCTTATCGATGACACTGTTGAATATAGCGAGTAAGTTTTTCCAATCTGTGTGCGCTCTATTAAATTTTGGTTATTTCAGCTCAGGAAGAAGAGATTTTCCTTTTGTAGATAAAAAATTGGATGGTACTTCGTCGTTTGTAAAATTATGAATATTCAAAGAATGTGGTACCATTGTCCTTATCACTTATTTGATAAAAACGTTTTGTTGAAACCGGAGCTCACCGAGACCATGTGAGTCCGTTAACATGGCGCGATAACGGTTACCATTGACGGTATCATTCTGATTTGGCTTATTTTTGAAGAAATATGGACCAATGATTCCACCAGCCCATAGACCACACCATACGGTTGTTTTAATTTCTCGATAAAACACCGGATTTTCATTGAGTTTTTCCAGAGCCCATTCTCTTAAAATATGACGCAAATTCAAGTCGCCTCTCAGCTACAGCTGCTATAGCCTCTTCACTTCGTGCTGTATGTGGTTTAACCGGTCGAGTATCATCCACTAATGTTAACTGGGACTCAAATTTGCGAATGGTATTGGCAATAGTGGTTTCAGTAGGTCGATTATGCGCACTGTAAGTTCCTCGAATCGCACGAAAAACATTTCTCACAGAATGCTGATTTTCGTAATATAGCTGAACAATTTGGAAAAGCTGTTGTGGTGTGAGTCTTTTTATGATGACTTGCCAAATGATACTGAATAAAAATGATAAAGCAGTTTGATAAGAGTCATGTGTGATCTGTCAAAGAGAGCCTTTCGAAAATCAAACCTCACAATGAATCATCTCTTAGTAGTCGGGTTTTTCAAAGTCATACAGGTGGCGCCAAATGAATCATCCTATAAATAGATGGTAAAACTTTTGCAAATGGCGTCGTACATTAATCATATTTGACATTTGTGAACTAGAGAGCTGCAGTATACAAACAGATAAGCAATGGAGCGCTGTACTCTGAAAGAGCGTGGAATAATTGTGTCGATGTTTTTGACCAATAATTGGTAGGTGGTGTTAGCGCAGCCTGAATTTCGACGTCGATTTCCTTATCGTGTCACCTCAAATGGGCAATCATTACGGTACGAAGCTACTCGACTCGAACAGAGTGAAACCAAACTCATCGCGGCTGTGGCAACCGATGTCGCTGAGAGCGAAGAAATATCAACCAGATGACGGGCCACGCAATTGAATATCACCAGACGGATCCTACAGCGAATTTTAGTGAAAGACTTACACATGTTCTCGTATAACGTGCAAACAGTACATCAGTTAATGCCTCCTGACCGTCAGTCGCGTGTACATCACTGTAAAGCCATCCTCAATCTCAACAACGAAGAGAACGATTTTGTGTCTTAAGCGGTTACGTCAATAGGCAAAATCTTCGCACTGTGTGGTGCAGCGTTCACGCGGGAGGAGTGATTGGGCCGTATTTTTTTATGATGCCATTGGACATACGGTCGCTGTTTCTGGCGAATTCTACAGAGAAATGTAAAACAACTTCTTACTGCCGGAATTGAATAAGTGGGGCTTGGTGAACATGTGGTTTCAATAAGACGGTGCAACCGCACACACATCTCGAGCCACAATTGAATATTGAAGGAGGTGTTTCCTGGTCGCGTAATCTCATGTTTGGCGATTTGGCATGGCCAACAAGATCGCCCGATTTAACCATTTCAGACTTCTTTTGACTTCGCTACTTGAAGTCGCGAGCTTATGCCAACAAGTCCTTAAGGAGAATATTCGACAGGAATGCGAACAGTTATCACTGGAAATCTTGCGGAAAGTCATGGAAAATGCGATATAATAGACACAAATTTGTATCAACACTGGCGGCAGGTACTTGGCGGATATCGGCTTTTCTACTTAATAGAAACAATTGTAAAGGTCAAAGTAAAGATTTCCATCACTCAAAATCATTTTCTTTTTTTTTAGTAAAAAAGTAATTTAAAAACAAAATTGGATGATTAATTTTGTATAGGGTTTTCTAATAACGACTTGACAAATTTTTTTTTAAATAAAAGGCAAACCATTTGAGATATTTCAAAAACTTTACTGGCTTGAAATACAATCAAAACATTTATGAATGGAACTCGACTTCGTTTATATGGCCACCGCGGACACGTTTGCAGCGGTCGATTCGTTGGACCAAATTTTCAACGACTCGGCAACACATTTCGGCCGAAACGGCCGCTATTTCGCGCTATTGGCTCTGAGCTCTTCCAACGCCGTCAGCGTGTTGGCATAAACCAATGACTTAACGTAGCCCCACAGAAAATAGTCAAGCGGCGTTAAATCGCACAAACGAGGCGGCCAATCGACTGGTCCACGTCTTGAGATAACACGCTCACTATACTAACTCTTCAATAAATCGATTGTAGCGTGTGCTGTGTGGCTTGTGGCACCATCCTGTTGAAACCACATGTCGTCCAAGTCCATATCTTCCAAATCGGGCACAAAATAATCGGTGATAATGGCGCGATAACGCTGTCCATTCACAGTAACGTGACTATCATTATCGTCGACGAAAAAATATGGCCCAATAACACCGCCGGCATGCAAACCGCACCAAATAGTTATTTTTTGTGGATGAAGTGGTGATTCATGAAGCACATGTGGGTTTTCACCCGAACAATAACGCATATTTTGCTTATTGACGAACCCATTGAGCCAAAAATGAGCTTCGTCACTGAAGATGATTTTGCGATGAAATTCATCATCTTGGCGCATCTTCTCCAGAACCCAATTGAAGAACGTGCGTCGCTTCAAATGGTCCATCGGCTTCAATTCTTGAGTCAGCTTGATCTTGTACCGGTGTAAACCAAGATCCTTACGCCAAATTCGCCATAATGTGGTCTGAGCGATGCCCAATTCTTGAGAACGCCGTGGAATTGACTGATTCGGGTCATTTGCTACGGACGTCTAAACGACAGCGATATTTTCGACACTTCGACCAACCCGTTGTCTCACTGACACGGCAACATCACACAACGAATATGTAGACTAAAATTGTTGCACTAAACTTGTTATTGAATGTCTACTAGGGCGAGAATGACGACCGAAAATTGGAGTTTACGCTCTTAAAGGTGCAGTCACCGACTCTGAATATCTGTAGAAAATGTTTATAATTTGCAGACGTTGCTCTTTAGTGTACTTTACAACGATGAAAATGTTGAGTTTACTGAATAAATTGACAGTGACAGACAAATTAAATTCAAAGTTGTCAAGTCCCTATTGGAAAACTCTATATATATATCCAAATTTCTGACACAAAATTCAAATTGAATGTACTTGTTAATAAATGTGTGATTCTCTTCAGTAAAATCTCAGCTTATGGTGGCATTGAACTGGTTCTGAGTAGTAGGATTGAGATATAATAATTGTGTTTGGGGTGTAATTAACGAGTAAACGTCCCTTTATGTATGGAGTGCCTGGGAAGTGACTAACGCTGTCACTTAGAACTGAACTGATGAACAAGTATCTGCTTACATCCAAGTACTTAAAATATCTTGAGCGAACTAGGTTTTAAACTAACAGCTGCATCAGAGTACGGTTGAGTACTATATGTATATTGATATCTCCACCTATAAACTTGAGTATGAGTATGTTACTGCAGACATGGAATTCAATCTTTTTGAAGAGTATAGACGTAAAGATCCGATACTTTTGGTATCCTTGGGCTTATGCCAGTGTCGGCATTCATTTAATATTGTATAATTGTAGAGTTCTCATAATCGGCATTAGAATAGAAGCCTTAAAGTAATTTTAATGCCAAAATCTATTTTATTATAGATATGTCACTCAAGATTATTTAAGTAAGGCAATTTCAAAACCACGTACCCTAT
This sequence comes from Volucella inanis, assembly GCA_907269105.1. Lineage (NCBI taxonomy): Eukaryota > Metazoa > Arthropoda > Insecta > Diptera > Syrphidae > Volucella > Volucella inanis. Next base: position 202,310,266 of record OU026153.1, on the reverse strand, counting down.
AGCCTACGTTTTGTGTACATAACATACATGTAATATTCCATTTTCGTAAAATGACAATTTGATAAGATAAACATGCCAAAGGTTCATCTGAGCGGAAAATTAGTAAATTGTTGGAGCTTAACCATCCTAATTTATCCTTTGTCCTTGTCAGATTTAATTGAAATGCCAAGTCGTCATACATCATTCCCTTTAACTGCTAAGTCGTTGTGCTGCATTCCACAACTGACGTGCAGCATACAATAAGATATGACACCTGATATTTGCTCCTCAGGTGATTTGTATTTCCTAAGTGAAAATATGCTCCAATCTTCAATGACTTGGTAGAATTCCATATTTTCTATGACATACATACATATATACATACATATGTACGGTATGTAGCTTTACCTTTCTAAAGGATTTCCAAATTTCTTCGGTTTTCTGTATTTGTTCAGTTCTTTTGGCCATGGTCAAGGCAGAAGGCACTTTACAAATCATTTTACTATTGTAAAGGCAAAATAATTTATTCTGTGGTATCCAAAATGTCACCACAAATACTCGTATAGCAACTTTTACTTCAAGGGAAAGATAAAAAGGACTCGAACTCGAAGTGTACGAGTAGTCTTATACTCTCTCCTTATCCCTGTCTGTTTGATGCTGATGTAAGGATGTTTACATTTTGGAAAGTTAAATCCAGAAGAAACTAAACTTAGAGTCAGGGCTTTTTGGTCCTTTCGTGATAGTGAATAAGAACAAAAGTAATAAACATCAGGAAAGATAATAAATTAAGGCTTTAAGTTGCTATCCGTACATGGTTAGCTCTGGAAAATAAATGCTTTTGAGATATACATAAGAACAAAAGGACTTTTCCAACACTTTGCACAAATTATTTAAAGAAACATAGATGACTAAGAAAATGTTTTCATTCCGAGAATGAGTTGAATGCTGACATAGATGTAGTTGTATGTAAGACAGGATAAAGCACGTTTTTTTCAATACGTTTCAAACGGCTTTCAAAAACTAGGAAAATGTCAAAGTGAACTAAAATGGTAGCATTTCAAGGAATTGAATTCCATCTTGGGCAGATTTGTGTGTTATTATAGGCTAAAATCTGCTGAAGATCACTCGATCTTAAGTAAACAATTCCCCAAAGGCCCCGGTTGATTCTGTTTTTAAAAGTTTCTTTCCAAGAAAATAATTTTAAATTCAAAATCCAAGAATGCCCGTACGGTGTTTTTTCTTTAATTCAGCCAGCTTTGTGTTGCACAATGAAATTAAAGAAAATAACGCCTACGATTTCGCAGACGCTAAACAAGGTAGGGCCTGATTAGGGCTTGAATCAACATAAGGACTGCCAACATTGCCTGTTTTGAGCTCTGAGTTTTTCATGTCTTGTAATGCCGACGTCATTCTCAATCCTTCTAGGCAGTAAAACTTGTAAACAGATTATGAGGGCTTTAAACACGTCTATGTTCAAACACCTGGATATGCAATATTCAAAACCTGAACAAGGTATGTGTGGCCCAACAACATGTGGAAGATATGCATCAGGATGGGAAAGATAAAAGAAGCATGAAAACTATATAAAAACTGCCTACAGTGATTTCTATAAGAATAGCCGCGGTATTAATTGCCAAGGCAAAGAAAATTCGGGCTTTCATTATGATTTATTTTGACAAACCGCAACAAGATTAATAATAATACGCCTTGGGCGGTGCGGCCAAAGACGGATAAAACTTTCTCATTAGCGAAGAGATGGAGAGATATTACTGCGGAATTAACCCTGCATTAAAAATAAGTCATCTAATGCCATTATTGCCATATTGGCCATTATTATCTATGACCTTTTGCCATTTTCCGGGTAGTTTCACAATTCCATCGGTGTAGAACTTCTGAGGTTCTTCGGTCGGCCAATTTTTTACCATCAAGAGAGTTTTGCAAAGACCGAAACAAATTGTAATCAGAGGGTGTAAGGTCCGGGTTATAGGGTGGATGCATCAAAGCTTCTGAAGCTCCGTCAATTTGTTCCAGATCATCAAAGATGTGTTTGGTCTAGAATTGTCAAGATAAAAGACAACTCCCTTTCTGTTGGTCGCTCTTTTTTGATAGCTTCATTCAAACGGTCGAGTTGTGCACAGTAGAGGATTGAATTGACATTTTCACCACGTACTAGTAGCTCATAATAAACAATTCCCTTCCAATCCCAACAAACACTCAACATAATCTTGTTTTCCGTCAATCCAGGCTTTGAAGTCGTTTGTTGTCGGTCATCGGCCTTTGACTATGATTGCTTGCGTTGGATATTCCCGTAACTAATCCATTTTTTATCGCTCGTAATGAATCGCTTCAAAAATAGTCTTATTTCGTTGAGTTTCAGCAGCGTTTCACTGATGGTTATTCGGTTAATAAAATTTCTTTTGTATTAAAATATATGTATTGAGTATGTATTTTTATTCCTGCGGTTTCCTTTTTTTAAAATTTGAACGTTTATTTAAGAAAAACATGTACAATAGTATTATTCAAAGTATTGCCCATCTGAAGCTCTGACTTTTTCCCATCTTTCTGGCAATTTGTGGATCCCATCCCAAAAAAACTGCGCCGGCTTGGCAGCCAAGAATGAATCAAGCCAATTTTTAATATTCTGCTCTGATGTGAACCGCATTTCAGTGAGGGTGTTCTGCATCGACCGGAACAAATGGTAGTCAGAAGGGGCAAGGTCTGGTCTATAAGGCGGGCGGGGTAAGACTTCCCATTCACTGTTTTCCAAATAGTTCTTAACCGGAATAGCAACGTGGGGCCGAGCGTTGTCATGATGGAAAATTATTGCCTCGTGTCTGGTCGCATATTCCGGGCGTTTTTCGGCTACTGCTCTCTTCAAACGGATTAACTGTGTTCGGTTGCGTTGTCCATTGATGGTTTTACCCGATTTTAGTTGCTCATAATACAGCACACCCATCTGATCCCACCAAATACAGAGCATTACCTGCGCGCCATGGATATTCGGCTTTGCCGTTGATTTGGCTGGTTGGCCGGGTTTCAAATATGATTTTTTGCGCTTAGAGTTGTCGTAATGGATCCATTTTTCATCTCCAGTAACAATCCGATGCAAAAATGACTTCCTTTTGTATCGTTCCAGCAGCATTTCGGACGTACAAAACTGCCTTTCGACGTGTCTCGGCTGGAGTTCATGTGGAACACAATTTGCTTGCTTTTGAATATATCCAGCTGCTATTTAACGTCTTGAAATGGCTGCTTGAGTGACACCCAAAGATTCTGCGAGCTCTTTTTGTGTTTGGCAACAATCTTTATAGAGTAATGCTTCCAGTTCTTCATCTTCAAACTTTTTTGGCTGCCCAGGACGTTCATCGTCTTCCAAGCCAAAATCACCATCTTTAAATCGTGCAAAGCACTTTTGGAACGTTCGCCCAGCTAGCGCATGTTCACCATAAACTTCCAGCAAAATACGATGACTTTTGGCAGCAGTTTTCTTCATATTAAAGTAATGAAGAAAAACTCCCCGCAAAAACACTTTTTCAGGCCCAAAGTTCGACGTATTTGAATGAAAAAAAAAAAAAATTATTGTTGTTTACGCTTTAAATGAATGACATATACTGAAATGACATACAATGGCAGTAGCTTACCAATGCATGTCCCAATGGAATAATACAAGTTACGCCATCTCCTAGCAAACCACACGAGTTATAGACCCAATATAATTCATGTGGCACCCAAACATCGAGCTTTTTTAAGTAGCCTGCTCATTTTAGATGATTTCAAACTATTATACGGTTAAGTGCCCCTGGTATCTCCAGAGAGCTTCCGTGCCGGTCTTGCTACATCAGTTGCAAAATTTCATCGACTTTTTCTGTGACAGGCCGACCAGTGCGAGGTGTATCTTTTACATCGAAATTTCCGGAACTGAATCGAACAAACCACTCCTGGGTACAGCGTTCACTCACAGCATTCTCACCGTAAACTGCACAATTTTCTCTGCATGTTTTTGCAGCATTTTTCCCTTTTTTGTAGCAAAAAAGCATCACATAGCGTATTTCTTCAGATATTTCACTCATACTCTAGTGACAATAAACTGCGGAGACTTTTTATAGGGTGATTCATCAAAAGGATTGATTTATAATGAAAAATAAAACACATAAATTTGAAAGTAAGCTTAAGTTTTTTATTATCAATTAAAGGAACTATTCATGGCATTTACTTTTTAAGAATATCATGTTAATGTTGACAACAACTACTTCTGGGGTGGTTCATTTGGAAGATCAAATTTTGGACGACTCGTTCGAGCATAGCGACTGGTATCTCGCGGATAGCACCAGTCATCCCTAGAGAACAAAAATACAAAGATGTGATATCGCACGATCTAGGCGGCCAATTTACCGTAATAAAACGTGAAATTAAGTGCTCACCAAAATGATTTCTCAACAAGTCCATTGTTTCACACGCTGTATGACTCGTAGCGCCATCTTGTTGAAACCAGATATTCTGATTTGCTTCATTTTTGAATAGATATGGACCAATGATTTTACCAGCCCATAAAGCACACCATACCATTGTTTTTAATGGGTGTAATGGTAGCTCGGGTTACTCATCAGCCCAAATACGGCAATTTTGCTTATTAACGTATCCATTGAGACAGAAATGGGCTTCGTTACTGAACAAAATTTCACAATAAAATACCGGATTTTCATTGAATTTTTCCAGAGCCCATTCACTGAAAATATGACGCAAGTTCAAGTCGCCTGGCTTCAATTCTTGCACAAGTTAAATTTTGTACGCTTTAAGGCCGAGATCCTCAAGCCAAGCTGCTGAGAACGACGACGAATCGATTCGTCACGGTCTTCGCGTACACTCTCAGCTAAAGCTGCTTTATCTCTTCACTACGTGCTGGATGTAGTCTAACCGGTCGAGTAAACTGGGATTATGCGCAACGTAAGTTTCTCGTATCGCACGAAAAACATTTCTCACAGAACGCTGATTTTCGTAATACAGCTGAACAGTTTGGAGGCGCTGTTGTGATATGAATCTTTCTATGATGATTTGCCAGACAATATTGCATAAGAATGATAAAACACGCATGATCTGTCAAAGAGAGCCTACTAAAAGTTAAATCTCATCACTCTACAAGTAGAAGCTCATAATAGACAATTCCCTTCCGATTCCAACAAACACTCTTTTCCGTCAATCCAGGCCTTTGGCCGTAGTTGCTTGCAGTGAATATTCTCGTATTTAATCCATTTTTCATCGCCCGTAATGAATCGCTTCAAAAATGGTTCCATTTCGTTACGTTTCAGCAGCGTTTCACTGATGGTTATTCGGTCAATTAAAGCTTCTTTGAGTAGCCTGCTTGTTTTAGATAATTTCAAACTATCATACGGTTGCTTGCTTGCTTGCTTAGTTGTATGCTTAGTGTTTCCGCTATCTCCAGACAGCTTCCGTGCCAGTCTTGCTCCATCAGATGTAAGATTTCATCGACTTTTTCAGTGGCAGGCCAGCCAGTGCGAGGTTCATCTTTTACATCGAAATTTCCGGAATGGAATCGAACAAACCACTTCTCATCGTAAATTACACAAATTTTTCGGCATGTTTTTGCAGCGTTTTTCCCTTTTTTACAGTAAAAAAGCATCACAATTCAGATATTTCACTCATATTCAAAGCAGTATAAATTTTAACACGAGCAACGAATTACACAGCTATCTTCACAAAAAATGTAGACTGACATGTCACCTTTCAAACACGTGTTCGTTTGACACAATCAGATTTGTGTTTCCAGATAAATGGACACCAACACCATCTAGTGACAAAAAATCGCGGAGACTCTTTATATACCACATAACATACAAAAAAGTTTTATTAGAGAATAAAATGAATATGCCCGGGCTACAAACCAGAACGCTGCAAAGATGAATACGGACAACAAGTAATAGAGTCGCGGTCGCTGCTGAATTGATGTAAAGACTACTTCTACTGCCTACTAGTATAACGGCGATGATGGTACACATGTTTTGAACACATGTTCACAGTTTCAAGTATATAGCATACTTTTTTTTGGTGTTCTCAGCGACTTTCAATTATTATTAAAAATGGAACAAAGAATTTTCATCAAATTTTGTTTTAAAAAATAGAATTTAGGGCTGTAAAACGCTTGATATAATGAGAGTGGCATACGGTGAGTCTGCTAGCTCTAAGTAAAAAAAATGTTGGCAAGTGGTACCCTGCGAACGCCTCAGCACATCAACAAAAGATGATAACGTCGAAGCTGTGAACGAAATTTTCTTACCATAAGAAAAGTTGATGAGGATGTTAGTATATCGGTTAGCTCGTATCATGCAATTTTTTATTCCGAAACTTCTTAATTTTTATCAGAAGAATCGTCGCATGAGCATCGCTCAGGAGCTCTTGAAAGACGTCAATAATGATATTGACTTTCTCAAAAGGGTCATAACTCGTGACGAATCATGGGTATATGGTTATGATATTGAAACCAAAGCCCAATCGTCCCAATAGAAGCATCCAGTAGAGCCAAGACCGAAAAAAGCACCAAAATCTCGATCAATTGTCAAAGTTTTGATTTCTGTTTTTTGCGATTACCATGGTAGTGCTTTAGGAGTTTCATCTTAAGGTCGTACGATCAATAAGGAGTATTACCTTGAAGTTGTGCGCCGCTTGCGGGAAGCAATAAGTTTTTCTTATCCAGAATTGTTGAAAAACACTTCATGGCTCTGGCATCACGATAATACACCTACTCATTTTTTGGCCATAAACAACACGACAATTATTTCTCAGACAACATATTACCCGGGTTTGGCTCCATGCTTATGAGAAGTGCTTCGAGGATTAGAAAAAGCGTTGGTACATGTGTAGATGTGGAGATTACTTTGAAGGGGACAACATTTATATTGACGAATAAATAAATATTTTTAAATAAACATATAAAGTCACCCTACTCTTTGAACATACTTCGTAAGTGCCGCATTTAGTGTTATATGCCATCGTTCAACTTTTCCATTGGATGCGGGGTGGTACGGTGAAGTTCGAACTCTGCACATTCCACACATATGATAAGTTCCTTGATCAGTGCTCATATTTAAGGGTGAGCCAAACCGTGCAATCCAATTTAAATAAAATGCTGTCGCAACTGTGTCTACTTGCGTGTCCTTGACAAGGATAACTTCTGGCAATCTGGTACCTGTATCCCTCACGAAAGGGAATCACATTGAGGTCAATATGGCTTATTCAAAGCGATTGTTTGGCATCTGAACTGAATTTTGTTGTAAATGATTGTGCTGGTGAATTTTCGATTAGTGTAAGTATTGTAAGTACTTCTCCATATGCTTGGGCAGACAAATTTTTGGCAATTCAATTATGTTGGTATTGGATTCCGGTCGGGTCGCGTTTGAGAATTTAGACGTCTCCACGCGATCGTGATTCTCCAGTTTTTTTCTGTAACAAATGCAGAAGACTTTCCTATAGACGGTTTTTTTTTTTTAATATTTAGCCCGCGATCAAGGGGTTATTATAGCCTTAAAACGTTTGCACACAGCGCAAGCGAAAGAAACTTAGGGAGGAAGAAAATAGAGGTTCCTATGTACATGTCTGCAAATACCTTTCTCTTCCAAATAAAGGATCCGAACTCAAGCTTTACCTGTGTAAGCTTATCGACGGCGAGTCCTCGTGGCCGTTTGGAAATCGGTTGGTCAGTGATGATGACTTGGTCTTGCACTGTGCTCATATTGGATTGTGTGTTGAAGTTAATAGTTGTATTCATAAATTTGTTTTGAGCACCGCTGTATGCATGTCGTCCGACAATTATGGATAATTCAACAAAAGCTGCTTGTAGAGCACCACCCAATGTCGTCAATGATTTGATTGAATCAACGAGATGTACTACCTTGATCAAAAAGTTCAAAATATTAAGAAAATTAAAATACAAGTTTGTTCGTCTAAATCTATATTGTCCCTTTTAAAGTGTACCCATCGATTGTAGTGGTTTTTAACTCGATTGAATAGAAAGAAGTCATAGGGAGCCAAATCAGATGAATTCGGTGGATGTTGGATGGTATTCGTTGCATCTTCGTCAAAAAATTACGAATAATGATGGCACTGTGCGACAGTGCGTTATCATGGTGCAAAATCCACTAGTTTTCTGCTAACAATTCTGGTCTCTTTAGGCGAATTGCTTCACGCAAACGTCTCAGAACGCCCAAATAATACTCTTTGCTTACTGTCTGGCCTTCTGGCAAAAATTTATGATGCACTGTTGTAATCCATGAAAAACGTGAGTATTGCCTTCTTTTTTGACTGAAAACGGCGTGGTTTTTTTGGTCTCGGCTCATTTGGTGAAAGCCATTCACTTACCTGATGTCTGAATTGCGTGTAGTACTCATAAGCCCACGTCTCGTCTCTAGTAATGATCGAATTCAGAATCGCAAATCATTTCTTTTGTGACGTCAACACGATCTCTTTTTTGCATGAAATTGAGGTCTTTTGGCACCAACTTTGCTGCTACACGACGGAAACAGAAATCATTAACCAAAATGTCTTGGACGGATCCATAGGCAATGTTTAAGTCTACCGCTTTCTCTCTGATGGTTAATTTGTGGTTATTGATCAACATTTCTTTTACTTCATCAAAGCTTTCGTCGGTTTTCGATATCGATGGTCTGCCACTGCGTTCATCATCTTCGATTGACCCACGACCACTTTTGGACCGCTCGTGCCACTGGTTAACGACCGTTTTCTTAGGAGAATCGCCGCCGAAACACTTTTTCAATATTTCCAACGTTTGCGCACCATTAAATCCGTTTTTTACGCAAAATTTAATACAAGTTCGTTGTTGTAAATTTAAATCAATTTCTAAAATTGTAAAAAATCGCCAACACACGCAGAGATAGATGTACTCTTGGGTATGTAACTTTTGCAAATGTCAAGTCATGACGCTAAGATTTAGAAGGAATGTCAACAACAGATGTACCAACTTAACAAACAGAAACAGAACTCAAATCGGAATAACGGGAGCGCCACACGGTGACGCCACCGGGATCAAGGTAATATGTCGTTGAGATCGTTTATTAGGCCATGTCTGTCAAGAAAATCAGCACCAATTATCGTTGCTTAGACAACAGCAATGAGAAAAGGCCACTTCATTACATAGAAGTGTTATTCGCTGCATAGAGAATTGGATGTTGAAAAAATTTAAGTAGGGTAAAACGGATATTTTAGAGCATGAATCAATCAAAGCATTTTTATGTTTTTATCATTTTTATTAGAAACATATATAGGGTGATTCATCGTTAGGTTTGATTTTCAGTAGCCTTTCTTTAAAATATTACGTTTAATTCCTATCTAACTGGTTCATCACTTTTATTCAGTATTGTTTGGCAAGTTATCATGGAAAGACTCATACTACTACAGTGTCTCCAAATTCTTCAGCTCTATTACGAAAATCAGCGTTATGTGAGAAATGTTTTTCGTGCGATTCGAGGAACTTACGGTGCGCATAATCGACCTATTGAAACCACTTTTGCCAATACCATTCGCAAATTTGGGTCCCAGCTTACATTAGTATATGATACTAGACCGGATAAACTACATCCAGCAATTAGTGAAGAGACTATAGCAGCTGTAGCTGAGAGTGTACGCGAAGACCGTGACGAATCGATTCGTCGTCGTTCTCAGCAGCTTGGCTTGACGTATTCTACAACTTGACGTATTTTACGGGATGATCTGGGCCTAAAAGCGTACAAAATTCAACTTGTGCAAGAATTGAAGCGAGGCGACTTGAATTTGCGTTATAGTTTCAGTGCATGGGCTCTGGAAAAACATAATGAAAATCCGGTGATTTCTCGTGAAATTTTGTTCAGTGATGAAGCCTATTTCTGGCTCATTGGATACGTTAATAAACAAAATTTCCATATTTAAGCTGGTGAGCAAGCCGAAGAGTACCAAGAGCTGCTATTACATCCATTAAAAACAACGGTATGGTGTGGTTTATTTTATTTTATTTTCTTCAAAAATGAGACAAATCAGAATGTTACCATCAATGGTAACCGCTATCACGCCATATTAACGGACTATGCGCTTCCTGAAATCCAAGAAAATTATCTCAGTGAGCTCTGGATTCAATAAGACTGCGCTACGAGCCATACAGCGCGTTAAACAATGGACTTGTTGAGAAATCATTTTGTAAGCTCTTAGTTTCACGTTTTGCTACGGTAAATTAGCCTACTAGATCGTGCGAAATTACTTCTTTGGACTATTTTCTCTGAGGTTATGTAATGTCTCAGGTGTTCAGAAATAAGCCAGCTTCGATTGACGCTTTGGAAGCCAACATTACTCGTGTTATCCGCGAGATGCCAGTCGCTATGCTCGAACAAGTTGCTCAAAATTGGAATTTTCGAATGGACCACTTCAGACGTAGGTGTGGCCAAGATTTACAAGATATCTTTTCTAAAGGGTAGATGCCATAAATTGTTCTTTTACTTAATAATAAGAATTTTAAGTTTGCTATCAAGTTTATGTGTTTTATTTTGCAATATAAATCGAATCTTACGATGAATCACACTATAGATGATCTGATTTGGGCCATTGGTCGTTGTTTTGTGCCGCTTTGGTGGAAAACAGCGATTTCAGTTTAACTTGGAGTGCGAACAGGCCCTTGCACATTACCTTGCTTCGTCGCTAGATTTGCGGTAGAAATAACAAACTTTGGCTTTACCATGTTTGGTGTCCATGACCTGGAGGATGAACGATTTCGTGGTCTTGAATACGATCTGCGCCTTTGGGTGTTTTTTTGTTCAGTGGTTAGTTTCTGACCCAACTTAATTAGACTTGCAAGTGTATCTACAATTTTATTAAAACGTTGATGTACATCATGTTGATTGATTTGTAATTCCTGCTCCTTCATGCGTACTCATCGTACAGAAACTTCGTTAGGAATTTCTGGATCTAGTGCTGCGATTACAATGTTTATTATGACAACATACTGAAGATATAGACCGCTTTTTGAAGCCGTTTATACGAAGTAAAAATAATGTTTATCATGCAGTGCGTGACAATGGACATGGATCCTGTTACCAGTTCGCAAATCTCAAAAAAAAAAAAAAATGCTCACCGGAAATAGATACAGCTCCAATGAAGGTGTTTATTTTGTTATCGCCGAAACTGAAGCATATTTTAAAGAGTTGCATGAATCGTTCTATAGAAGAGAGGTGCTCTAGAAGTTGCATGGACGATTAGGAGACAATCCCCCACCTTCTCTGTACATGTCCAGCTCTCTCCCAGAGAAAAAAACTCCACCTAGGAGAATTCTTCTACAACGACCCAAACAATTTAACAGACGTTAACAGTCTCCTGCGCTTCATCGCAAGCTCAAACTGGTACTATGTGGGTTGGTTTTTTAACCACCACTCTAACCTAACCTAGAGCGGTGCTGGAATGATTTTAGCACTCGAAGAATCGGGACTTTTGGAACTACCAAAAGTACTTCCGCTGAGGACCCTCAGGGGTTTTACTGTTCCAACTTTTTTCTAAAAAGGGTCTCTAGTGCTAGTTTGACTGCCATCAGATATAGCATTTTTATAAACATCAGCAAGCTGTATTGAAATAGCATTCAACAACAATTTTTCTAAATTAATATTTTTTGACTTTTGTTGGTCTCCCTCTAAAGTACCGATATATTGATCCATCGCCATGATGTCAATTTTATTATAACCAAGTTAGTATTATAAATACACAAAAAAATGTATTGTTGAGATGCGGGATGAACAGTATGGGGTGAAATAGGGTGAAAAGATGTGCTTCTTTTGGTTCTCAGGAATAATATCAATAACCTGAAGTCATCCATCTTCGTAGTCGTTTCTCAAATAAAGATAATATTAACCCCAGCGTGCGCTAAGTAATTTCCATTATGCACTATGTATTCTCAAAGAAATGAAGGAGCGGTTATATGAATATTGAGAACAAGGAGCAAAGAATTTCAGATCATCATTTCTGGATTCTGCTTATTCTTCACACTCGTATTTCTTAAAGGATCATGTGTAATGAAACGAATATCACATTTTGTTTTGTTGCTAGGAAAAATCTTCATGAATTCATACGTACGAGTATCTGTGTGCATGAACAAGATTTATTGTATTATGCAAATTTATTTTCAACTTTATCGATACCTTCTAATCGGCCAACTTCATCTGCTTTTTAACAAAAAAGGTTCATGATTGGATGCATATTCGGTTGAAATTTACTGCATCTTTTGAATATACTTCAGTTTGAGATCCTTGTATTTGTGCTTAACTATGCTCTTGATTATGGTAAAGGACTAAAGTTATTTAGGCTATAAGTTTTGTATGTCGTAAGCAAATTAATCTAATCATTGTCGTCCTTAAGGCATCTTCACCGACATGTACGAGTAGTCTATGTGTTTTAACTTTGTCTGCCAAAAAGATAACAATAGATCAAGTGTTTATACATATGTAAATATGTTTACATTGTGATTTGAGATAGAAAATCCTTGTTCTAAGAGGAAATTTCAAATTAATTTTCAATGGAGAGAACCAAAGAGATAATCGATGAAAATTCTTACTACAGCACAAGTGTCGTTCTATAACTCCACCAAAGATGAAGACAAATTTATTATTTGTCACATCTCATGTTAGTGCTGCTCCCCATAAGTGCTGAACATATGTGAGTTCCAACAAAATGGTCCTTCACTTGGAATAAGACAAATTTGTTGCCAAGAACTCATATGTTTTGGGTAGAGTTACCACGTATTATATGATACAACACAAGATATTCCAACTTGGTGGACTTAAAATTACAAATTGTCGTTGGACACTCCTTTCCTTTTATGAAATGTGGTGACATTTTGTTGGTGATGAAACAATGTTGAGCAATTCGCAGGATGTAGGGGTGAAATTGCACAGGTGAGTTTTGCCTGATAACGGAAATACTTTCATGAAGAGGAATATTGCGTTGGGCAAGATATTTTGGTTGCTGTCAGACTTGTGGTTACATTCAAGGATGAAGGTAATTGATGTTGTTTTCTGGAAACAAATATCATATACATTAGATTGAATGTAAGACGTTATAGATGTGGCCAGATTTGGGATTATTGCGATGGAACGGACCAGACAAAAAGGCAAATAAAAACTGATCTATAAACGACTAATTGAGACGTGGATTCTTCATTGGAACTCAAGGATTTATATTTCTTTGGTCGCAACAGAGCACTCAGATAACGTAAAGAAATTTCTCACTTTTTTGAAGACAGATTAAAGATTTAGTGATAAAGGGCTTTGTACCTGCAGCCTAATGAAAACGTAATCTGAAATTTAATAGAGTAATTGTTCTACGATGTTTCCACCACTTCCACAGTAAGTGTTTCAAGTGGAGGGCACTGATTTCTTAGGAATGTTCCAAAGCAGCATACAAAATGCAATTTCAGGTTCTGAGAATTCCTTTTCTGAGCCTTGTCCAGCAATGTTTTTGGGTTCCTTAATTCAATTTAACTTTTTAGTTGCATTCTCGAAGTCGTGACTTCGTTTTGTAATACCGCAGATGCACATACTTCAACCCACAAACTGTTTGCACAACATATGCTGGTTATTGTCGTCGCGTATATCTCCGCTTTGAAGACGGACACAAAAGTATCTAACGAAAATTATTCACTTCCACATAGGCACCAGCGCCACATTTTAGACCGGACTTAGAGTTGTAGCGAAGGGTCGATGAAACTTGTATCCTTTTCAAACGGCAGATGGCCTTGATAGAACAGTCTGTGATACGAATATCAAGGCGAAATGAATTTATCTTCCAGAGCATCTGGAGCAGAGCTCGGCATGTTGGTAAAAAAATGAATTTGTGTGAAATATTTTTCTACTAATCGACTAAATTTAGAATCATAAGCTTTTATGCAACAGTGCGAGTTCCTAGAGAGAATATATTATACGTGCGACACGAAAAGCATAGATATTAACTTGATTGTCAAAAAAGTGGAGTTGCTGTTTGGAAATGACCTATGACTATGAAGATAATTTTCTGATCGAAAGTAAAAGTTTTAATCCAATTCTTCACCCATCGCCTTAAAACCTCTCCGCAGGTCAAATGAAACAAATTTTCCAATCGGAAAGGTATTTCAATCTTTATCAAATAGCAGTCATATCTGTCAATACTGAACATGTCATCGGAGTACCACGTCATAACATCAAATAACCATCACAACTTTCTGGCAGCTCACGGTTGTTGTTTCCTTTTATTGCAGTTCCGCAGAACAGAGACCTCACTCGCATCAAAATTCGTTCCATATTGAAATCGCAATTTGGATTTGCCTTTCGAAAACAGTGAAGGGTTATATTTAGCGAAAAATCGCCCCAAATCTCCCTACCTCATACTCGGTATCCTTTCACATCATAAAGAGAATCAACTCGCATACATCCACACCATGCTCGCAAGCACAAACACAACTGCTGTCCTGTGGAACTCTGAAATATAAGGAACAACTCCTGAAATTTATGGATTTTAAATTTTCTTCAGATGAACACGATTCGATCCGGCAATTTTTGTTTTTGTTTTATTTTGTAGATTTTTTTATTGTTGTTTCTGGAAATAGCTTCAAAGAAAGTTTCGTATTTTGAGACACAATGAACATTATCGTCGTCATATGACGGATTTTAAGCACCCATACAGGTGAATTAAATTTATTTGGATACACGACGAAGTTAACCTTTTGCGTGTCATAGTCGATTCGATACCTAATCGAAAGGGGGACATGAAAGGCAAATATTTTTAAATAAACCCACGACGTCGAGTGCCTTAAGTGAATTTACGACCAACAGTAAGCGAGCGAGGGGTAATAAAGTTTTTGAGAGACAGCTTTACGACGGGAAATCAATAAACTCAAGAAGTTTTGTTAGCTTTGCGAGCCTACATAGACAAAAATACGGACGTAGGCAGTAATTGAGTGATTCCTAAATAAACATGAAATTTTCAGGATATCTAACGAACTAAACTGTTCCAGAACAATGATCGCCGGTGTAGGATTCAACAGATGGAACGTTATCAAAATGAGTGAATGAAAGCGAACAGTAGATAGAGAAACTTTGAAGTTCGAATGTTTATCGAAAAATATTTGAAAATTCGACCACGGGTGTAAAAAGAATATTACTATCTATGATTTTGTAAAAGAGAGACGTTTGAAGCGCTTATTTCCAACAATAAAATCAGTCGCCAGACAAGGTGCATTAAAACAAATTGAGCGTTTAGTAAAAATAGAAATCTTTCCGAAACCGAAGTCTTAAAATGTTATCTAAGTTAAGAGTACGAATGTGTCTAGAAAAATATGAAGATAATCGAAAAAATGTTAACTTTATGATATCCTTGAGTCTATGAAGTTGTACAGTTTGTCCCCACTCATATACCGCAAAGGAAATGAAAAATGAAAGCTTAAAACAGATTGTAGTGGTGTAGCTTTATTAATGTAAACAAATTCGGTTGTTACAAGATTTAAAATGGTAAGCGTTAGCTTTTTCCGTCAGCTAAAAATTTACAGAATTAATTCATTTTAATCACTTTTGCTTCCGACAATATAATTCAAATACAAACGAACTGGATGGCATCGTCATGAATACTCTTTTTCAAACCACAGATACATCCAATTCAGCCTGAGTAATGTTCCTCCCAGATAACCAACAAACCAGAACTATGAGAAAACTGATTGGCAAAAATACAGAGCAATACTATCAGAAACACTATTTTCGGAACTCTCAAGTCCACTACGTAAATCAACTAGCTTGACATAAAAGTCAAGGAATTTACCCTGGCTCTTAATCAGGCAATGGCTGCTTCCTGCCTTTTTATCCAACCTAGAAGCAAGAAAAAACGGCACTGGTGGACATCAGCACTGGGACCGCTTAGAAACTCTTGCAGAAAAGTTTTTAACTTATTAAAAAGCACAAGAAAATTGACTTACTGAGACTCATGTAAGGAATCCCTCAAAATATATAAAAAAGAACTGAGGAAGGCAAAGTGGCAATCCTGGAAATCATTCTCTGACAAAATCCCAGAAACCTCTGAGGCATCGCGGCTAAGAAAAATCACCTCTACAAAACCTAAAAAGCTTAGTTGTTTGAAAAAAAAACCGATAGCTCTTGGACAACTTCTACTTTCCAGGTAGCTCCCTTCGCGGCCAGAAGTAAGTAAAACAATACAACTGCAACCGTGAACAAAATTCATGGTCATATTACAAGAGACAAACTACTTTGGGCACTGTATACCATAGCTTCAAACCATACAAGTCTACGAGTCCGGATGGTATAATACCGGCCGAACTACAAAGGTCCTAAAATATTATTTTATCCATGCTAAAGAATATCATGAGGTGCTGTGTAACATAGAACTGATCCACATTCCATTGTCATAGAGAGAAGTCAATGTTGTTTTCATTCCCAAGGCCGGAAAATGATCTCATGTTCTTCCAAAGTACCTCAGATCTATAAGTCCATCTTTCCATCTGAAAACTCTAAAACGACTGATTAATATCCATATTCGAGGTAAAATTGATCCAAGACTTTTGTCAACGTCTCAATATGCCTGCTGTAAAGAAAAGTCGGTAGAAACGGCCCTACAATCGCTGACTAGCCACATCGAACGATCTCTACAATATGTAGAATACACAATGGTTGCTTTCCTGTACATAGAGGGCGCCATTAACAATGTCAACACAGATGACTCACTTGGGGAGCTGATCAGTCTTATGCTAAATAGCAGGATATTCAGCTCCAATCTGAGTGGGACTTTTCCTAAAAGATGTATCAGCAGAGGAACGCCGCAAGGCGGTGTACTTTCTCTCTTTCTTCTGAAACTTAGTGGTTAATGAACTGCTAATACACCTGAAAGCGGGAGGTAGGAGGGTAACTGCCTATGCGGATGACATTGCTATAGTCGTCTCAGGTAAGCAAATTAATACCATCAAAGAACTCCTTCAGCTAAATCTTAATAGATTAACACTTTGGGCAGATCGCTGTGGATTGGGAGTTAAACCCCATAAAACTACACGGGAAAATCAAATATAAGCGCTGCTGCTGGGCCTAACGCACCTTCAATCGTAATGGGCACGTCCATGGCGAAGGAAACCCTGAAGATTTTTGCAGTGAATGTTAATTCACTGATTAGGCTCGAACGAAGAGCCGAATTATTTAAGTTGCTTAAAGACCAAGCCCCTGATGTGATTTTGATAAGCGAAACTAAGCTTACCAAAAGATGCAAAATGAAGCACAGTAGATACAAAATAGTACAAAGAAAAAGACAAAATTCCATGAGGGGAGGAGGCGTTGCGATCTTTGTAAGAAAAGCAATACGCTATAAAAGAGTATATAGGCGTGTAGTACGTAGGTTCCAGGTGCTGGAAGCATGCATCGTGTATATCCCTCTCCGAGGCACTTTTTTGTTTCCTGAGGCTGGAGGTGGAAGACAACTATTTTATTGTCGGTGGAGATTTTAACGCCAAACATAGTGATTGGGGAAATAATACACCAAATACTAGAAGGAACCAACTATTCAATTGGTGGGGTTAGCGCAGACCGTCGGCTTTAAGGCGATGGATAGTCCGTCGTTTCCCAGACACGGGTCCTATTTGCATCTCCTGTTGTTCGATTCACGAATACAACAGACGTGCACTAACCAACAAACTACAAACTGTCTACACACTTTCGGATATGACAGTGACCATTGCGGTCTTAGCACCGAAATAACTGTTCCCAATAAAACTGCGGAATTGGAAGAGTTCGTTCAAAGGCAACTATAGTAGGGTGTGTTGGACACACATTTCAAGAATACTAATGAGAGTACTCTTCTCGCATTCGCTCTACCCACCGTCCAACAGAAATCTGTCAGGTTGACAGGTATCTAAAGGTAATGGACGAGACAATTAATTAAGACACTGACGACGAAGACTTATTCCGCAACGTAACTATTGACGCACTGCACCAACATATAAGTAGATTGCTGTCAAGACTTGAAACCTTCTACAGACAGTTTACTGACAGACATAACCCGCAGATCATGACATTAAAGTCGTCGATCAAAAACCTAAAAACATTAATAAAAGGAAATTACAGAATTTCTGTAAGTTTGTATTGGAACAACAAATGAGGCCGCTGGTGATGACAACTTCTTTGTGATCGAGAATCCGCAGGAGAAGGTAGAGGCGACTTTTCAGGAAGTGCACAAGGCGAGTGAAACTATTGGCCGGAGCAACGACCTGGAAAATCAAGTCCTTGTGCACAATTTCTACCTTCGAAATGAAATAGTGAACTGGTGATTCGAGAGCTCGGGTTTTACCTATTTTAGTGAAGAGAATATGGTAAATAATGCCATCACCGACGATAGGGTATTACCCCCGTTCATTTTGAAGGAAGAATTCCAAACGATCTTTGAATCACTTAGAAGTAAGAAATCAGTTCGAACCGATGAAATACCGATCATTGTGCTTCGACTTCTCCCACTAGAAGCCGTGGACATTTATACCACAATGCAATGAATATGCAACGAATGCACATTATCTAGCGCATTGGAAAACTGCGGTGGTACATCCCATCCCCAAAAGGGATAAAGACACATCCATTCCGGCGAATCTCCGGTCGATCTGTCTTGTTCCAAACATCAGTAAGGTTTTCGAAAAGGTAATCAATAGAGTCCTGACTAAGTGGGTTGAGGACCATCACATAGTACCGGATAATAAATTTGGTTTCAAGGGGGGGCATGATATCATTCATGCCGCGTCTAAGCTAGTTTCTGATATCCAATGGAGCAAAGAAAGAACCAGTGCACTGGTGCCTGCCTGATTGACTTGGAAAAAGCCTTTGATACCGTATGGTTAGAAGGACTTTTCTTCAAGATGGGCAGGCTAGGCATTAGTAAACCACTTCTGTATATTTTTTTCAATATGCTCACAGATAAATAGTTCATCGTGAAAAATGGCGATTTTACTTCTGCTGGTACATTTCACATTAAAAACGTTCTGCAACAAGGTGCGGTAAATTCGCCGATCCTATTAAACATTTACACAAGTGATCTGAAAGGTTCACTTCACCATGCCAGACAGGTCCAAAGATTGAGGTCAGTAATATATTTTTGCAACGGGATTTCGACAAAATTGAGCGATATTAGGACGACTGGAAGTTAAAAATCAACTTTCAGAAGTCGGAAACCATTCTGTTTAGGACGCATTTGTCTGGCGTCTCTAGGGATACCAGAAAGAATTGGCGGAAGTTATCTATCGTCGGACAACATGGACGGCCACTTGTTTGTCGAAATGTAGTCAGATACCTTGGGATTTGGCTAGATCAATATCTGTATTTTAATAAACATATAGATGTTGCTCTGGCCAGAGCCAAAGGGGCTTTTGCCCTTACAAAGAGACTGTTTTATAGCAGCCAACTCGATGCGAGGGTAAAGGTAATCTGCTACATGGTTCTTGTCAGGCCAATTCTTGTATTTGGATGTCCCGTGTGGTTCAACGTGATAGCAAGTTTATTGGAAAAGATTAGGGTGTTTGAAAGGGTTTGCCTTAGGGCTTGTCTTCGCTTATACAATACACCAGAGTCTGAGTATATAAAACTTTATCCTAATGAGGTCTTGTACAATAGGGCGAACTTAACACGGGTGGACAATTTCGTCATTAAGTTGACTCGAAGACACATTGCAAGAGCAATGACCTCGTCGAACAACCTGATCTCCGGGGCTTACTACCCGAATTATAAGTTAGGTATCATGAGAGAGTACGCTTTGTCGGTTTTGTTCCTCCAGAAGCGTTCCTCTATTCCGAAATAAAGGAAAGGTCTGATCCAGGACAGATTGGCGGTGCCGCTAATTTTCCACGTTTTTCGAACAGCTGCGAACAGGCGACTCAACTTAGGGAGGGAGTCGCGACATGAGAGATGTTGCTCGGCAGCACCAACAATTTTGGTGGCTTTTTGAAGGAGAGGAAGCTCCTTCGTTAAATTTCTCCAATACAATACTTATAGCTTCACCAGGAGGCAAAGTCGGTCGTCAGTCAACTTAATCAGATTTAAGAAAAATAAGATAAAAATTAAAAAAAAACTAAAATATAAAAAAAATATTTACAAAAAATACAACAAACGGTGCCGTTTGCATGCCGGCGGCTTTATTGGGCCAAACCTTTTCGTCGACGATTGCGATCGTCACATTACTGTGAATGGTCAGCGTTATCGCGCCATGATCACCGATAATTTTTGGCCCGAATTGGAAGATATGGACTTGGACGACATGTGGTTTCAACAGGATGGTGCCACAAGCAACACAGCACACGCTACAATCGATTTATTGAAGAGTAAGTATGGTGAGCGTGTTATCTCAAGACATGGGCCAGTCGATTGGCCGCCTCGTTCGTGAAATTTAACGCCGCTGGACTATTTTCTGTGTGGTTTCGTTAAGTCATTGGTTTATGCCAACGCGCCGACGACGTTGGAAGAGCTCAGAGCCAACATTGAACGCGAAATAGCGGCCGTTTCGGCCGATGTGTGGCCGAGTCGTTGAAAATCAACCAACGAATCAACTGCTGCAGACGTGCCCGCGGTGGCCATATAAACAAAGTCGGTTCCATTCATAAATGTTTTGATTGTACTTCAAGCCAATAATAAAATTCTTGAAATATCTCAAATTGTTTGCCTTTTATTTAAAAAAAATTTCTCAAGTCGTTATTAGAAAACCCTATATTATACAATTTCTTGTTTTTTTTTTTGTTCGGTGAATTACCCCTTCTTTTAGAGAAGCTCTTACCGACCTCTATGTCCTTTTATAATTTTTTGTGGATGAAGTGGTGATTCATGAAGCACATGTGGGTTTTCACCCGACCAGTAACGCATATTTTGCTTTTTGACGAACCCATTGAGTCAAAAATTAGCTTCGTCTTTGAAGATGATTTTGCGATGAAATTCATCATATTGGCGCATCTTGTCCAGAACCCAATCGGAGAACGTACGTCGCTTCAAATGGTCCATCGGCTTCAATTCTTGACTCAGATTGATCTTGTATGGGTGTAAACCAAGATCCTTATGGAAAATACGCCATAATTTGGTCTGAGCGATGCCCAATTCTTGAGAACGCCGTGGAATTGACTGATTTGGATCGTTTGCTACGGACGTCTTAACGGCAGCGATATTTTCGACACTTCGACCAACCCGTTGTCTCACTGACACTGCAACATCACACAACGAATATGCAGACTCAAAATTTTGCACTAAACTTTTTACTGCCTGTTTACTAGGGCGAAAATTACGAACAAAAATTTGAGTTAACGCTTTTAAAGTTGCAGTCACCGACTTCGAATATCCGTAGAAAATTTTTATAATTTGCAGACGTTGCTCGTTAGTGTACTTTACCATGATGAAAATGTTGAGTTTACTGAATAAATTGACAGTGACAGTTTGATGATGACAAAGTTGTCAAGTCCCTATTGGAAAACCCTATATTTACAATACAATAATGTAGCATAAGTAGCTTAAGTAGGATAAGTTTTATTTTATGTAAAGTAAGTCTTAGTTTTAAATTTTTATAAAAAAAAGTCCATATAATAAGTTTTTTTCACATTACAGAAATTGTTTTCTTAGTCTTTTTTTTAAATAAATATAAAAACACGTAAATATTATTTGCACGAAACGTCGAAAGACATAGTTTAAGAATTAGGTTTAACTTAGAGTGCCCGCATAGGGCCAGTAAGTTAGAATAAGGTAATATTAAGTTAATTAATCTAATTTTTACGCATTTTTTTTTGTATAGCATGTAAGAATTAACAAATTAACTTAATAAAAATCCATTTAAAATTATCATTACCGAATACATGATATTCGACTTATGGTAAAACTATCCGCGCTAAGATCCACGAACCAGCTGTAACAAAGACCATAAAAATTCCCGCAAAAGAGTCCGCAAGTGCACAAGAGGTGCACAGAAGCCAGCAAATCCACAAAATTCAGAAAGTTTACGGGGTATGTTCAAAAAGTAAGGTTAAATTTCTCGAACAACGTACATTCGATTATCGATTTTCTTTTTTGCTGTGTTGGTACACATTTCCCGAACATATGTTTACAGTTTCAAGTATATAGAGTACTTAGTTTGTTTTTAATAGATAGAAATGTTAGACGTGTTTTGGTGTGCTCGGCGGTTTTCAATTATTATAAAAAATGAAGCAAAGAATTTGCCTTAAATTTAATGTAAGAAATGAAATCTAGAGCTCTAAAACACTTGAAATGTTGACAGTGTCATCGTATGTCCCTCGACATACTCTGCTCGAAGTAAAAAAAAAATATTTACAATTATCTCTTACAAGATGGTGGAGAAGATGCCAATTACGAATCTCGCTCTGGACGCCCCAGCACATCAACAAAAGATGATAACGTCGAAGCTGAGAAGAAAATTTTTTTTACCATAAAAAAGTTACTGGGAATGTTGACATATCGTTCTGCTCATATTATGCAATTAATTTTTTCGGATGTTTTGTGCATGAGATGTGTTTCAGCGAAGTTTGTTCCCTTGAATGACGCCAATGATAACCCTGACTTGCTCAAAATGGTCAAAACTGGTGGCGAATCATGCGTATATGTTTATGACGTCAAAAGCAGGAGCCAATCGTCCTAGTGTACGTCAATTCGATCAAATGTTAAGGTTTTGATCACCGTTTTTTTGCTATAACCGTGGTGTAGTGCATCAGGAGTTTTCACCTCAAGGACGTACGGTCAATAAGTAGTATTACCTTGAAGCTATGCGCCGTTTTCGAGTAGTAACGAAAAAAAACGTCCAGGATTGAGCAAAAACAATTCGTGTCTTTTGTATCACGATAATGTACCTGCTCATTCATCGTTTCTTGTGAAAGAGTTTTTGGAAAAAATAACACGACAATCATGACTCAGCCACCATATTCACCGGCCTTGGCCCCATGCCCTACCCTGATCCGAAAACTGAAGTGACCTATGAAAGGAAGGAGACTTGTAACGATTGAGGAAATCTCATTCTCTATACTGGTTCTCGTTATTAACTGGTCCAACCTACTTGTAAATACGGGTATATGTAATCCGCTACAAGGTTACCCTTTTCATCTTTCCACCTTTTTATTCTCTTGAGTTTAACTTCTGAGGTTCATAAATTTTTGCTCGCAGAGCTCTCAAAGAGAGATAGCAACTTTCTCTATTCCTAGACATTTCTGCCACATTTATTTCGAGTTTATCGCATCACAACAGTACTGGATACAGATCGATAAGTTGTTTTTCTTCGCTGTTTCTTTTTTTTTTCAATAATCTGTAATATGTCAAGATTACGGGTCCACTTTTGAAAAAAATTACTTCTGGCTCCACGTTTTTC
This sequence comes from Volucella inanis, assembly GCA_907269105.1. Classification (NCBI taxonomy): domain Eukaryota; kingdom Metazoa; phylum Arthropoda; class Insecta; order Diptera; family Syrphidae; genus Volucella; species Volucella inanis. The sequence continues at coordinate 202,286,905 of OU026153.1, read as the reverse complement.
TCTTGGGATATACCATATTGCACTAAATTCAATTACTTACCAGAACATTTTCTCTAGCAAGTCAAATTAGATATTTTTTGTAGAATGTCTTCCATTCAAAAGCGTCCAAGCTTCTAAATATTCCCCTAAGGAATGTTTTGTAAAAGTTTTCCTAAAGCAAATGCTTCCTCCTGGAAGCACTTCCATCTCAAATGGCTGTTCGCATCAATTTATTAAACAGTTTCGCTAGACAAAACTTTTATTTTGTAAGTCTTAGCACCACTATCTATCAACTCAATGAGAAAAATTTATTTTAAAGTTTTACGACAGTGGACATGTTTGACACTGATTGACAGAGAAAATTCTACATAGGCTAAGAGCGATTACCAAAGGTAAATAGTTCAACTGAAATACACTCGTCACATACGAGTATTTGATTGATTGATTGGATTACTCGAGCAACTGCCATTGGAGCTTCAAGAGTGGCGTGAGAATTAAAGTAGACACTTTGGAATGTTTGCCATCCAAAAGGCATCGCCATTCTGGCAGTTTGAAGTTTCCAAATGCGTGCGTGATTATTCTTGAGAATTTTTCCACTTTACTTCCCAAGCAAATAATAAATTGAGGCGCACGGTTGCATGGTCATTGAATCGTTTGATGGAAATAAATTGCCTTACGATTGGATACTTAACGTTATGGTCATTTAATGTAAAAAGGGACGTTTATGTACACCTTTATAAGTAGAGCTCTTTGAGATCTTTGAAGGATATTTTTTAATTAAATGTACCTACAAAGGTAGGGAGTAAGCAGTTAAACCCATCTGAGGAGAGGAGTAAATATAAAAGCCATCATATCTGGAATGGGCAATTTTTTGACTTAAAATACTGAAAGGTAAAATAAATATTTAATAAATCTGCGCATTTTTGGCTTAAAAAAAACAACGAATCCGAATAGATTACTATTTAATTTTTCAGTTACGGCAATACCAGCGTAGATACGCCAAATCTAACATCAGCATCGTTGTCTTTGACGATGAACTGTGCCGGCAAGATCATTATATGTCTTCTCTTAAAATTGAGGCATGCTTGGGTATTAGTTGCGCTTGCGTAGATTTCATATTAATAATAATATCAAATATTTGGCCACCAAAAAGATTTATTCGTGCTAGAATAGGCTCGCCTCGATTGATCCAATGAAATGTTGAAAAAAATTCAATCGCGGTGCTTCAAAAGACGTCTAATTCCTTAAAATCGTCTATAAAGTCTATAAAATTGTGACAGGCCGCGAATGGATCTATGCATATAAGCTCAAAACGGAATAGCAGTCGACTGTATGGGCCTTCCAAGACGACCAAAATTTAACAAAAAATTATTTGCACACGAAGTGATTACAAGCAAATGGTCGCCTGTTTCTTCGTACAGTGTTCGAAGTGCTATTAGGTTAATGTAGATTCATCAATTGAGAATGGTACACCAGCATTTGTTTGTCTAAAGTTTTTGGAGAAATAAGAAAAATCAACCGTCGAACATGAATCATTCTCAACTTCGACAATGTGAGCTCTTACTGGTCGGCTCAATTAAGTAACTTTTTGAGCACTCAAAACATCGAATTGATAGAATGGCCGTACAATCCTGACTTGATAAATGATGACTTTTTTTTATTCCCGCACGTAAAAACTAAATTGTGATGTCCACGTTTCTAGTCGCGAAGCGGTTGATGCGTTAAAAATGCATGTTTTTGAGTTCCCTCATTTGGATTTGTCGAATGTCTAGCATTTGCCTCATAGAAATAACATCCTCCATCGGGTGTTGGTTCGCTTAAAAACGAGAAAGAGGCTCTACAGCCGAATAACTGGCAGCTCTGCATGTAAGCCCTACGGCGGCAGTATCTTTCGTATCTTTCGAGATTTTGATATGATATGGGATATGAAAAATGGTGAATCTCCTGCTTCACAAAACAGAACAACTACCGTTTGGTCTGTCGCCCAGCGAGCCCTCAACCAAAAAAAAAGAACTTCCTGCTCCGAAACGAAAACAAACCCCTCGAGTACGGACTCTTTGTTTAAGGCCTTAAGTTCGATTACGGACAATGATCGGGTTCTGGAATGTGAATACCCTCCTCAACTCTCAAGAAGAAGGTCCGCAGAATGCCAAATTTCTTTAATTGGAGAGGAAGATCACACGGTATAAGTTGGATATCTTGGGACTAAGTGATATAAGGTGGGACACAGAAGCATACCTTTCACAAATCGGGAGCATTGAAGTACTCTACTCTAGAAAACCAAATGGAAGCCTGTGGGAGTCCGGTGTAGGGCTTATGTTAACATCAGTAGCACGGAAGAGCCTCTTATTGTGGAGTTAATATCATCGGATATTAACTGCCAGATTCTAGAGTACTGTAAGAGAGGTAACCATCATCCAGTGGCACGCAGCGGCAAAATGCTTGACTGATGACATATTCTACGATCAATAAGGCTCCATCTTCAATTAAACGTCTAACGGTGATATCATGATAGTGATGATAAAACTCATTGCCAAGGTAGAAAGCGACAACACATTCCTCAGAATCGTAATGTGAGTTCATGTCATTAGAGACCGAAATGACAATGGCGAGCGGTTTGTCGATTTTTGGAACGCCAACTACGTAGTCATTGGAGCTACTCTGAAGCTGAATTGAGTTTCGTTGGATGACATAGCTATTATCCGGTGATTCAGAAGCTGTGTTTATGATGTCCATAACAGGCGTAGAGTGACCACTACGCGTTCGTACTGCATCCGTGACAAGTAACCTTACAAAATGCTCACCATACCCAGATACAATACCGACAAGCACCAGGATCCTACACTGCGTCAACAATTTAGGGATCATCTCAGCTAAGGAGAGATAACAATCAACAAATCTAAGTATAAACTGTGGATCAGTGAACAATGTTTTCATATCCGAAGCGCAGATTATTAATTGACTCCTGAAAGACGGATTGAGGAGTCAATTTTACTCACAGTACAGATAGCATCAACCCATTCCACAGATACATCTGAACTTGAAGCCCAGTACAGCGTGAAAATAAGTAAAGTGCAGCGTAGTTTAAGACCCGATAAGTACAAACACATCAATGCGGGAGTTGCACAAGCCTAATATTCAGTAAACCGGTGCGACAGTATGACCGTTTATACTGTTACAAAGGAGCTTAAAGGGAAACGCAGTACTAAATAGCATCATATACCATATGTGTTCTGCCGGTAGTAGGTGGTGGGTGGCTGTGTCTCAAGTGGTGCTTCCCAATCGGACAGTTCGGGGTTCAATACCAGCCGTGACAGAGAGACCTTTTTTTAGGCAACTTAAATCTAGTGAGATGAATGGTTGCCTAAATACTACATTGACTTAAATTTGCACTAATAATTTAGTCTCCCCATGTTGGATGCTACCCATGGAGCGAAATAGCCACTGAGCCCAAAAATCTTTCTTTCTCTTTCTGTCCGATTTTCCAAAAAACTTAACACATTGGAGTGTTATGTTAAAAAAAAAAAAAAATAGCAAAAATCATAGCGAAGATAATTCTGAAGAGGATTAAAGTATATTTAGACTCAACCCTCGATGTGGAATTAACAGGCTTTCGCTCTGGGTCCTCCTAAACCCATCATATAAACATCTTACGGATCATGGAAGAGCAGTTCCTCGAGCAAAGATCTCCGCTCTACCTGATTTTTATTTATTTCGATATAGCTTTTGTTAGCGAGAGCCCGAAGTTCATGTGGAAAGCATTCAGAAGGAATTTTCCTGCTAAAACCGTTGCTATTATAAGGCTACGTACCAAGATTCAGAATGTGGTGTTCTGCATAGTGGAGAGTACTTGGAATCACTCGGAATCTGCTAAGAATGTTTGCGATGAACTGAATCCAGAAATTTCGCTTTCACAGATAAGTCTTCGACCACATTTAATAGCGTAACTTAGCCGGCAAATCCCAAACCACTAGGCTGCGTGAATTACCGGTCCTGAAACTGTCATTCAAGAGCAATTTGGGATAACCATCATTGAAATTTCCTAATTACATAAAGGAGGACTCCTTTTTTCTGAAGTTGGGAATATGTAATTTAGTACAAACTCCATCAACATATCAAAAACGGGCAATTGGCAGAGGCAATCGAATGGGCTAAAACAGATCCGGTTGCTATTCAATGGCGCAATCAGGTTACTCAGGAAAAAGAAAGATCATAACAGTACCACTTATCATGATGACTGTGACCTTAAGTAGGGAAAATCTAACATATGTCGCTGTACAGCCTGAAAAGTTTTGGTTCTGAAGCACTAATATTTTGATACGACCAATCGACCTCTTATCATTTTTTGATAGATTTGATCCTTCTAAGATATGGAGGAGGATTTGAATGATCAATATTTTCTAGAGCTTTGGTGCCGAAAAAAGAGAGATATTTTCAAGAGTTATTCTTCGATTGACCTATATTAACTGCTGGGCCTAGGTAGACAAAGCCCTTAATGACCTTGTTATGTATATTAATCTATTGACTTATTTTGCCCGATGTTGTGTACCCTTTGCTTTTTCTTCGTTTACCAGCAGACCGATGTTTTTAGCTGCTACTTCAATAGAGCTCGCAGTGTTCTGTCGATAATTCCTGTGCCAAATCCTATATGGAGTATTTGTATAGGCTTTTGAAAAATTGTGCCTCTGGTAGCCTTGTCGGGAGTCTTTTATTATGTCAAAGCTTTTGGTATATCATAATCAATCCTCACTGAGCGACGAGTTCAGCAGGGATTCCAAAACCGGTCATGGTTTCATATAATTATTCCTAACATACTCAGTCACAGGTACCCTTAAAATCGATAGATCAGTGATTGCTCTCGATTTGGAATTTGAGAGTATTTTCCAAGATCTGCTGTAATGCAAAAATTTAGTCAGTTGACTAACAAAAACTTAAACACAGAGAGAATCTTATAGGCAAAGTTGAAAAGACTGATGCATCTATAGATGGTGCAGTCTAAATGGTCTTCATTATTCAGGATCTGGCATATTTTTAGCCGATCATATTTCAGAGGACATTTATGTCCAGCCACCTTGACCAGTTCGGCAGCTGATACAGGCATCCCTGTTGGACATGCGTTGAAATATGTTTGAATGGTTTGTTCCGATTCACAGCAGAATATGGATTACCATCGCTGTTTGTCCTCAGCACTAACTGCGAATCTACTACAAGGTTCCCTTTGTTCGTACTTTGTTAATTTGGAATATTCTTTTACATTCTGGTAGCATTTTCAAACGTCTTTCCTACTACATATACTATCTTTTAATTACCTTGATTTTACGCTTCTTGTGCTTTTTCCGAAGTAGTCTGCAACCATTGCCAGAGGTGGTGCCGCGTAAGCTTAATTTATCAACTGCGCTGCCGAAGATATCCTTCAATGCATGCCTGTATGTCTTGTGAAACAGCTCACAAAAACAAAAAATCTCCTCCTTCTTCGGTTTGTTATGAGGCGCTTATTTGCATTCCTTAATCTACTTGCCTTAGTCTACTGCGCCGTCCCTTGAGGATGGACTCAAACAAGCTGGTACAGACCTCGGCGTCATATAGCAAGATCAGATCAAGGGATCAGATGATTCTTGTATAATGCCAGTTTGTTATTACGCGAGAGGACTCTATTACTCAATTGCCCACTGAAACCAACGATTCATCCATAGCAATTACCAAGTCTTGTTTTGCGTCTAATTTATTCGTTAATAACGTTGCTGCTTGTAACGACAGAACAAATTCGACGAAATTCAGACTATGTCGAAGTAATAACTGCCAATGATGACGTTTACCGTCAGTATCATTTTGGCCACTTTCGCGTCAGTACTCAAGATAAATTCTTGGATGGCTCTTTGTGTCCATTCAATGATATGTCATCCACGTATGCAAGCAATTGGACTTAAAGAAAGATCGTTCCTCTTTTATTGACCAGTGAGTTTTGCACGATTTTTTCGAATGCGATGTTCAAAAAGACAAACAAAATGGTTTCCTTTCATGTCGATCGGATAAAAGGTGCTGAGATTCCATGCTTTTGGCATGCTTTCCTTTGGCCATATCTAACAGATGAGCTAGTGCATGTTCTTAAATAGGCCTTCTTCAGCTTCTGTAGGCATTGTGTCTGCCAGCACATTCGTTAAACGTTTGCTTCGATATTGTTACCTTAACTTCGACTATGTCAGTTAAAAGGGATCTTTTGTCGTCTTTACCCAGATTAGTGGATCATTCTATCTGACAGCGGTATTTTTCCCGTTATCGCTGTTATATGAGCTCCTTTATAAAATATGTATTGAATCTTAGGGGACGTTAAAGACGAATCTATACAGTTCGTATAAGCTTATGACTCTAGAAACTTGTTTTTGATTTCAAAATTGCATCAGCATAGTGCTGAGATGGTCGCATCTGTAGTTTCTGTGTGGATATTATCTGGTCTTATATGTAGTACAGTACATATGCAGTTCTACCAAAAAATAAAAAAAATTTTAAGGCAGCCTTCTACTCAGTGGACCGGAATGCGTTACTGTATAAGCTTTACTATATGGGTATGTCACATAAGCTTGATCAGACTATCCAGAACCTATATCCCGATACCATAGTTGCTGTATGGAATAGCAATGCCATCGGAATGGTTCTAATCGTTTTCTGGAGTAAGGCAGGGAGGTGCTTTCAGCCCGAGTTTATTTGCTCCCTTCATTGATGATCTGCTAGATTTTCTGCCTGCGGCTAATAAGTCGCGTATGTGACTGATGTAAAATGTAGAATCTGCTGGTTAATTTGAATACGAAATAAATGATGATATTCAAAAGGGGGGAGGCTGAATCTGTTCAAACGAGGAATGACAATTTAATGTAAGTACCTCGGAGTGTTTCTTACCAGACACCTTAATATGGACAGACAAAGTAGCAAGTATTAAGTGTTTGAAGCTGTGTTTGAAGCATATGCTCATGCTGGGAAAAGGACTACCACCAGTTCTAAACATACAGACTACGGGTCTGGAAACTTGCTTTGACTAACTGACTTTGTTGGTCTTGGGTCTTATTATCGTAAAACCTAGTACACTGTTTTCTCAAATCAGTATTTACAAAGGATGTGAATTCTACCATAAATTCTTTGATTTAAAAGGATTTAGAGAAAGAAAAGAGATAAGAAAATCTTATCTCTTACCTCTCATAATCGGAGATTGTAAAACAGAAAAACTTCTTTAGTAAATTATTAAGATACAAATTCTGTAGTAAGGCAAAACAAATTTATAGAACAACTTTCATTCACCCCACTGAAATGAATTTGTGACAAAGCGGCTATGCCGGACAACCTTTTTGTCGAGCTGTGTTATAAATATGAGTTGGTGCAGATTATTAACTAACTCTTTTCTGAGGTGTATTGCGTGATAAATACATGGAACTACAGCCCGTCAGAAAAAATATCCTTAGTCTGTGATGCATTACACATTACGTGTAATACCGCACAGTAGATGAACTTTCTTATTCATTCGGCTTGTTAGATAATGGGTATTCCTTAGTCAAGATGGCTCCACAAGGTCAGTGCAATCATATAAGAGATATCCTTTTGCTGGCATACAAATGCATAATTTATTTTTAGTTGCTTTCTTATGCCCTTTTTTGCTACATTTGAAAAAAAAAAAAAAGAACTTAGAGGGTATTACTATCTTAAAATGCCGGAGCACGTGTTAAGTTTTTTTTTGAAAATTGCATATAGAGAGAGATGATGTGTCCTCTCTGCCTTTTAATTTTTCTGTCTATCTACATCGAAAAGATAATATCAACATCCTCGGCGTATCGCAGTAGAATCTATGTTATTCAACACTGGATATCTGTCAGACGAGAATGATTAAGCGTTGTTGCTGGTCCGAACTCTATGACTCCGATGACTAATTGGTTGAGGTAGCTGAATTCTAGTTCATATACGGCCATAACATGTTTGAGTGGAATTGAGTTGTAGGTGGTAATTACATGACTTCTATCATACACTGTAAGGTGTTGTTTTGTTTACCCTAAAATCTGCTCATGAATATCTGTTCATTGGATAGTTTTGATACAAAAGTAAAGTCTACTGTGCGGTGGGTATTTTGTACAAGCTTCATACCGAACTTCCGTATGCCTTCACCTGCTTAGCAGATTAGAGTTTTCGTTAGTTGAGAATGGTCCTCACTTTTAAGAATCTGAGCGCCGTGTTGAATAATCAAATGTTGCCCACAATTTGTTACATTAGAACTGTTGAGAGCATTAAGTCAAGCCGACCAACATGGACAATAGTTGGAAATCGCCTTGCGGGGAACCCCTCCCTCAGCATATATTGACCGCAGTCAGCATCCGCGATTAGTGTTTTTTGGTAATTCATCTACGCCGAGTTGTCTAGCCGAGTTTCACATGCCGTCAAAAATGGCGTTATCTATAGCATATTCAATGTCAAGTGCGCCTTCAATTCTATCTACAACATTTTGGAGTAGTTTTGCGCACATGAAACTGGACCATATTTTGCATGCTCATCAACAGAAGAAGTCAGATTGATAGGGCTGGATATCTTGGCGAACATATGTGGTAAATTTTTTTCAATTTTCGTTTTAGGGCTACACTCACTGTTCTGCAGTTGTTCGGTATGTATCCCAGTGCCAGGCTAGCGATGAAAATTCTCCCCAGATTTACTATACCTTTTTAATGCACAACTATGAGGAAACAAGTTCGTATTTGATGGCCTAATATGTCAGCATAACTGATGACAGACTCATATACCATAGAGCAAGTTTGTAGGTAGAAGTATAGCAGGATCTCAAAAAATTGATCTCAACCATGAGACTATCTACAGAACGTGTCATAGAAAAAGCCGGAGGGATCATAGGGATCGAAAAAATCTGAAAACTCCTGTTCCCTCGCGCACATTGGGAATGCGTCAGGTCTTGTCACATAAGTTTTGTGATATTCTATGGTCTAATGGCATTTGACAGTGGACGACTTATTCTAATGAAACCAAGGTTGGATAGGTTAAGTGACAGTAAATTGCCAAATAAAATATTCAGCCACAAGTGGAATAAATTTGTCAATAGTCCGAATGCAAAGGAAAATTCAAAGAAATTTGGTCTGTCAATCAGTTTGCACAAAATACGAGTATCAAGGACATATTGATTTTTCTTTTTTCTATTTACATACACGTACTCGTATGTGGCAAATAGGACATTTTTATGAGTGATTATTCTCTAGGGATACAAAAATTACAGACCGACGTAATACTTCCTTATTCTGAAGAAATTAACAGAAAAATGGTTTACATCATTAAAGTTGTCCCTTTGGGCTTTTTAAATTTAAGAAAAAATGTCTCTACTTGATTTCTAAGGTTTTTCAAACTCATAGGAACGGTTTTTTCCAAATCCTTTATAATCTTGAAAGTAGTTTGCCCTAATTAAATTCAAGTATTTTCCTCGACGCATAACACCATGTTGGAATAATTGATGAATTCATTTTGTCACACATATGGATACAAAACGAAATCTTATAATCTGATTTCAGATTTCTTGATCTTACGAGTAGATGTATGTCTGGTTGAAGTTTATGTCTCGAAGTCAAAAGAAATATAACGTAAACAATGGAACTTGTGTGGCTCCAGACACCACAACAAATGTATTTAAATATTTCAATTTTGTCTTTAGCCAGATGTGATTCCAAGAAGGTGATATATACTCGTACATAAAATGTATCTTACCCATTCCATGTGTTAAGTGTGGTATTTACGCATACCTACAGCATCACAAGACGTAAACATGGTCCTGCTTCTTCAAGGCTTAAAATAAAAAAATAAAAAAAGGTTGGATGCCTTCTGGCTTTTGTTCACACGATTATTGTTTTCCATTTGACAATAAGGTGCAGTTAAATATAAAAATATATATAAGTGAAGACGAAATGTTGATACCAACATTTGGGATGTGCTGGTGGGATGTGTTCGTATTGTAATCCACGTCAAGGTCATTTGGGACACATTTTATTTGGGACCGTTCTACATATATAATTTTTGAAGAACGATGAACCTCAAATTCTAAGAAAAAGGTCAAAGGAAAGTTTTAATAACGAAGCATTCAAAATTGCTTAAAGTTTTGGAAAAAAAGCCGTACAAAAAATTATTATATATACTTCACGCAGTAAATAGGAAAATCACACAGTCACAAAGCGAAAGTCGAATAAATGGGAATAATGATATTCAGACCCTTTAACACCAAGGATGAGCCTGAGGCGCATTAATATCTGATGAGATTACCCAAAGTCTGCATGCGTGATCGGCATTCCACGTCTGCAGGAGCAAAAATAAAGTCGGATATACTACCCTGGCAGGCATTGGGCGAAAGTATAAATTCGTGTAAAAGCCCGACTGTTTCTTGGGGCGGTAATATCAAGCCTTAAAAAATAAATTATTTATGCGGGCAAGAACATAGGCACAATAATGGGAATTTATTTAGAACTAGAAATCATATTACGGCAACGTACGAGTAAAATTGATACAAAATTTATGTGATCAAGACACCAAGTGGCGAAATGTAGGAAACCGGCCTTGCTGTTTGAATTTGTAGACGAAAGCATAGCAAATATCCGTACAAAAAAAGAAAGGAAAAAAAGGAGATCTCTAAGGAATACAATCTACTTAGAATATAAATGTGGTTCATGTCGTTAAAGGTATAGTTTCTATGCACAAAAATGCATTCTATGAGTGTTGAAATATTAGTTCTTAAACACGAAGAACATACTGGAATTCTGAAAAATGAATCAGCTTGACAAAATCATCGGTCTATTAACCAAATTTAAATTCGAGTAAATAGTTAATAATTATGAAATGTGTTTAAAACTTTAGTTTCAAACTAGAAATAACCGTTGAAGCACCATGGAATTTAGCTATTACCTATGGATCTTTTGAATTCCAAAAGAAGTTTGTATGATATTGGTTGACTACGATTTTATGTATATAAACGTATGAACTGCTCTTTAAGGTGTAACTAGTTACCTAGTCTTTCAATCAACAACTAACGACTTAATTCATTATTCGCTCGGCATGGCATTCCCAAGATCGTTGTTAATGATAATTGACCTCTTTACTCAACGTCAAAATTTAATTTCTTTTGCTAAACTTAGATTATTGAATAGGCTCTGACTAGTCCTTATATGCATAGATCGAATGGTCTTGTGCAAAAATAAGTCCTCACCATTAAGTAATTATTTAGGAAGAGTCTAGAAAGTAATTTCACTCCAATTTTTTTATTATAGTAATTAGCGCGTGCGCAAGGGGTTTGAGTACCCTTAAAATGTTTGTTCACAGCGAGGGCAAGGGAAAATCAGGGTGGTAAAAGAGAAAATATGGATGTACATTGATCTTTAATGTTTGCAAGCTATAATGAATAGAAAATAGAGAACTCGGCAGTGCATTCCATAAACGAGTTGTACGGCTTATGAACGAATCATGATATTTCAATTTACGTTCGAAAGTGAGCCTTTTTTTATAATCCCGCGCGTGCACGAAGGGGATATGAATACCCTTTTTACTGGCTTTTCTTCAGGTATAGTAGTTTGAAACTCAGGTGTATTAGGTTTCGATATATTTCACAGAGGTGGTTGTTAAACTGGAGCCAGTGCATCCTCAATCAGTGTGTCTTAGTACGTGCTAGTTGTTAACTTGTTACATTTAGCCCAGCCAGCAATCACTCCAACATCAGTGTTATGGCTTCATGTCAGAGTTGACGCCGACGGCATTTTCATATAACTAACACATGGGCTAAAAGGTCAGTGCCGTTTTATAGTAAAACACAACATTTTTACAAAATTCAACTTAATTTATCAATATAGTTGCCTTCGAGGGCAATACATGGATTGAAACGATTTTTAAATTTTTCAAAATAAGCCTCTGTTTCGGCGATTACTTCTTCATCGGTCTTAAATCTCTTTCCGGCGAGCATTCTTTTGAGGTCTGCGGACAGGAAATAATTGCTGGGGGCCAAATCTGGAGAACACGGTTTGTGGGGAAGCAATTCGTAGCCGAATTCATTCAATTTTGCCATCGTTTTCATCGATTTGTGACACGGTTTATTGTCTTGATGAAACAGCGCTTTCCTTTTCTTCAAATGCGGTCATTTTTCTGCGATTTCGCCCTGTTGGCAGTCTGCCCCTTTTAGAGATAGTCTATAAAAATTATTCCATGTGTATCCCAAAATACGGATGCCATTACCTTGCCAGCCGACTTTTGAGTTTTTGGTCGTTTTGGACGACTCAGCTGACTGCCGACTTTACTCTGGTGTGAAGCGATGGAGCCAAGTTTCATCCATTGTCATATACCGACGCAAAAATTCGGCTTTAACACGTTGTTGTTTTTGGTCGACTGTGAGCAAACGCGGCACCCACTTTGAACAGAGCTTTCGCATGTCCAAATATTCGTGTATAATATATCAAACACGCTCTTTTGAAATCTTCACAGTCTCAGCTATCTCGATCAACTTCACTTTTTTGGACTTTTTTGATGTTTTCATCTGAAACAGCCTCTTTTGGACGTCAATTGCTTGCATCATCTTCGCTGCTTGTATGACTACTTTTAAATTTTTCAATCCACTTGCGAATGGTTCGTTCGGCTGGTGCAGAGTCCGGGTAACACTTATCAAGCCATTTCTTTGCATCGGCTGCATTTTTTCCCGTCAAAAAGCAATTCTAAATCAACACACGAAATTTCTTTGAATCCATTTTTTTCACAATAACAAAACTTGTTTCACTCACAACGCTATATCTCAAGAACTAATCGTCCGACAGCTGTCAAATTTGTACACGTATCTTTTGAAGGTCGGTACTAACTGAAAATGGTATGGATTTAAATCAAGTGGTGCCCACACTTAGAAACGCCCATGTATTACATACAAATTCTATTAAAAGATAGAAGATAGAGAAGTGCCTCGCACGGGATTCAAACCCGCGACCCTTTGCTTGAGGAGTCTATGCATATACCACTACACCTGATGAGCATTCATAGCGAGACGGGTGTTACGGTTGAATGCTTGAAGGGCCGGAATGCTATTGGCGATTTCTATGATTTTTCTTATGAGGCAGGAGACATTCGGTCGGTGTTCAAAGGTGTCAATTGGTGAAATTGACAATGATGAAGGGGTGAAGCGACAATGATTCATTGGAATCATTGCATAATCTCTAAATTCGTTTAGCTCTGTACATATATACCTGAGGTATTTTTTGAATCTATAGTGCCTAACTTGTCTTAAATTTGAACAGGTTGTTCAAAAAGTCATCGGTTTTTTTTTTTTTTTTTTTCAGTAGATGGCTTTGCCCGGATTTGTTTTTATCTGAGCGTGATATTTATGTCAAATGCTTGCAAGCGTTTTGTTGCTGACACTTAACTCAAAAATGAAAAAAAAGTTTTGTGGTTCGAGCGTGGAGAATTTTGAAAAGTATATTCAAGATAGTTTGCTACTGCAAACATGGGAAGAAAGCAACAGAAGCAAGGGAAGATTTGCGAAAAATTTACGCCAGAAATGTCGAAATCGTTCTATTTGATGATGGTGGTTTTTTAAGTAAACCTACCTCATCGATATGGTAGATTTTCCGAGTTTGATGGTTTTACAATCAAGGCATCAGTGCAAGAAAATAAACATTCAACGATTCGGGAGCTTAAAGTGTCGACTGGAAACATTCATGTCCATTTAAAATCCGCTTTCGTATAGAAGCTCGATATTTTGGTACTGCGTCTATGTATGCAATCAACTCGCCAAATGTGAATAAAACGATTCATTTTTAAAGCGTATGATTACGGGCGATGAAAAGTGGATAACCTGCAACAATGTCACAAAAAAAAAAGTTGTAGTAGGCGAGATTTAGCATTGGAAAAGCAAACAACTGCGACCATCCACCAAAAGCAGTTTATGCTATCAGTCTGGTGGGATTAGAGAGGACTAGTCTTCTATGAGCTGTTCCCATAGAATGAAATGATGTTGGGTGTGGTGTTTCACTTTGACAATGCGAGACCACACTCAAGTTTTGTCATTCGCCAAAAATTGTTTCAGCTTGGTTTGAATGTATTGCCACAAAATCCGTATAGCCCAAATCTTGGGCCGTCAGCCTTTCATTTATTTTGCTCCTTAAAAATACCCTTGAATCGTAGAACATTTGCTTCTGAAGACCTCATCCAAAACAGCACAGAAAGATAGAAAATTTATGAGTGCGGCAATAGGAAGTTACTCGCGAGATGGCAGAAAGTCAAATAGCTAATACGTCATTAATTAATGCTCATAACGAACATTAAAAAAATACATCTGAAAATCGTATGAAAAAAAGGCATTGACTTTTTGAGCAAGCCAAGATTTTGGCATTTCATCCACCCCTATACCTTGTTTTTGCCTTCATATATGAATATGCAGCTTGTTGAATGTGTAAACGAGCATTTATATTCCATGAACTATGTACATATGTATGTATAGGGTGATTCATCGTAAAGTTTGATTTATAATGTAAAATAAAATACATAAATTTGAAACCAAACTTAAATTTTTTATTATCGATTAAAAGAATAATTCATGGCATTTACTTTTTAGAAATGATATCTTGTAAATGTGGTGGTCCATTTGAAAGATTTAATTTTGGGCGACTCGTTCTAGCATAGCGACTGGTATCTCGCGGATAACACGAGTAATGTTGGCTTCCAAAGCTTCAATCGTAGCTGGCTTATTCTTAAAGACCTGAGACTTTACATATCCCCAAAAAAAAATATTCCAAAGGTGTCATATCGCACGATCTAGCCAGCCAATTTACTGTGAAATTAAGTGCTCACCAAAATGAGAAACAACAAACCATTGTTTTAGGCGCTGTATGGCTCGTAGTGCCGTATTTTTGAAATCAGAGCTCACCGAGACCATATGCATGAACTTTAGGAAGCACATAGTCCGCTAAAATGGCGCGATAACAGTTACCATTGACGGTTACATTCTGAATTGAATTATTTTTGAAGAAATATGGACCAATCATTCCACCAGCCCATAAACCATACCATACCGTTATTTTTAATGGATGTAATGGTAGCTTTTGTAACTCTTCGGGTTGATCATTAGTCCAAATATGGCAATTTTGTTTATTAACGTATCCATTGTGTTAGAAGTGGGCTTTCACGATAAAACAGCGAATTTTCAATGTATTTTCCAGAGCTCATTCATTGAAAATATGACGCAAAATCAAGTCGCCTGGCTTCAATTTTAGCACAACTTGAATTTTGTATGCTTTTAGGCCGAGATCCTCACGTTAAATACGCCAAGCTGTCGAATACGCCAAATCTTCGCGTACACTCATCAACTAATCACTATCATTAGTATCATCAACTAATGTAAACTGGGACTCAAATTTGCGAATGGTATTGGCAATAGTGGTTTCAGTAGGTCGATTATGCGCACCGTAAGTTCCTCGAATCGCACGAAAAACATTTCTCACATAACGCTGATTTTCGTAATAACGCTGAACAATTCGGAGACGCTGTTGTAGTATGAGTCTTTCCATGATGACTTACCTAATGATATTGAACCAAAATGACAAAGCAGTTTTATAGGAATTACCTGTGATCTGTCAAAAAAAGCCTATTAAAAATCAAACCTCACGATGAATCACCCTATATTTCTAATTCTTATTTTCATATTCCTTCAAAAGGTTATTTTCTCTGATGAAGAAAATAAAAAATAAATAAATAAATAAATAAATAGAATTTGAATGGTCCTGATGGATTGCATTTCTATTGGCGTGACTTACGGAAGGAGTCCCAATATTTTCAAAATCGAAATTTTTGTGGCGGCTCGGAGTTGATGTGGGGTGTTTTCTCTTTAAAGGGGTGTCTGGAAATACAATTCAGTTTATCGAAAATGAACAGCAGAGATTATGTTCAAGTACTCCGGCGAAGATTGATTCCATTTTTGGCAATTAATCATGAGGACAATGCCCGAATTCACATCAATAGGGAAACCATCATAAAATCCATAAAACCGAGGGTAATTGATTTAATTTTTCCCAAAATTTCCCAAATTTGATATTAATTGTCGTTTTTATTTAATGTTATTAACTTTTTTAAAACACTTGAGTTTGTTATATTTTTTTTACTATTAAGGAATAAAATTTGTTTTAAAATATTTTTAAAATACTTTGTTTCTTTAAATAACTATCTCAAGCAGTGGTTGTATTTTATAATAAGCGAATACAGCGTTTTCGATTTTTAAAGTGGGTTTCATATGGTATATGAAACGTACTCTATTATTTAATCATTTCTCCAATAACTGGTATTAAAAAAAAAAAACATCACCAGCAGCAATAACAATTAATGATTCTTTTGAACTTCCCTTATGTCTGTTACTTGGTATCCTGAAATTGGATTTTGATTTCTGCTCATCGGGAGCACCTTTTTCGGAAGCGACCTAATAAAAACTTTATGCATGCATATAAATTTAGAAAGAAAAGGAGGAACCAACAGTAAACCAGGAGGACAACCGAGAAGATATACAAGAAACTTGATTTGAAACTTGCTTTGTTGTAGCTGTTAGGATGGCTGTATATTAATCACGTCCCTCTGTGATGTTTTGTAATTTGCTATTGATTGATGCGTAACACATGTGCAATAGACTTCTAGTCATTGAGAGCCAAACTACATACTACATATATACAGTTGTCGTCGTTTTAACCTATTGGATACATTTTCAGAGTATTGTGCATAATCATGTCTAATCCTCCTGTGATTTACGTTAAACTTCAAATGCTTTGAACAGAGACTTTTTTTTCCAAACAACAAACACCGAACCAGATAACTTAAATCAACTTCCGTCAGAGCCATGTTAAAAAATTCCAACAAACTCGGGAATATAAAAATATTTATCCTCACCTGTATGACACGTACAAGTACTCATATATCCTGAGTATCTGCACTTTACGTTCTGTATGCGACAGAAAAACTTTGCCCTTTAGAATTAAATGCAATAAACTTGACAATATGGTCAACCACAGAGATGTGTGAAGCAAAATTAAATAGTTCCATGTATATACTTGTATCGCATGTGGCTGAAATTCGAAAAATTATGTCACATCATTATTTGCAATTTATTTGTACTTGTGTATACATATATTCTTAATTTTTAAATAATTTTTCATGCTTTTCCTACTTTGATGCTATGAGGATAAGAGTGGGAAAGGGCAAAGAGGAAGCTTGAGGCAATTCATGACAAAAACTTAGCAAACTAAATAATTCAACTATTAAATCGTAGAATAGTATAACAAATAACAAAGATAAATGATAATTCTATTTGAAAGAAATTAGTAGTTATGAATTGGATGTAACGATTCAAAACTTCATTATAAACTTTTTTCTTTTTCTTTTTTCATCGCGCGCTTGAGGGGTTTTTAATACTCCTGAGATATTTGTACACAGTGTGGGAGAGCAAAAGTTAGAAAGGAAAAAGGAGGGATAACGATGTTCGTTGGTCTTAAGTGTTCGCAGGTAAAAACGGTTATGAAATAAAGAGTAAGCTGATGCATTCCATAAGCGAGTTGCGCAGTTAAGAAAAAATAGCGATTTTTCAGAGTACATCCGAAATTGGGCCTCAGGGTATACTGATGAGCATTCATAGCGAGACGGGAGCTATGGTTGAATACTTGCAGGAGCAGAATGTTACTGACAATTTTGACGGAGCACTTATGACGAAAATAACAATAAAACAATGTGAGGCAACGGATATTATGTCGCGTCACGAATGAGTTTTATCGGATGCTTTTGAATCTTATCTAGCAAGTATAAAACAAATATTGGAAATACCTAACAATATGTGGGCGTTGTATTCGAATTTTGTTTAATGAATGTCCTAGTTCAGTTTTGTCTTTTCAACCAATTGGACGTGTCTCAATTTCAATCCCGCTCTCGCTTATTATGCGTAGTAATTTATTAATTGTGTCTATAATTTATTAATTGCACTCCGTTCACCTACTATTGCTTTGGCCGACGTTATCTGTTTACAGTTCACTGCTACTTATTGTAGAGTACAACTGACCTACTCCTGTATTGGATATGTTCAAGTTACTGCGGTAACCTCGATTGCGCAATTACTAGCGAAACGAATGTTGACCTGATTATTTATAGTGGCTTCTGCGGTAAATCGTGCCATGCTCCTTTTGTAGCAAAAGATCAATAACTCATCTCAAAGACTATAGAAAAAATTACTCATTTTTTGCAAAGAATGCAAAGAGTTCTCTCCTTCCAACATAATGACGTTCGCGCCGAAAATAAAATACCCTACACCAACAACGATCAATCTTCAACATCTATAAATCTAAATTTAGAATTTTAGATAAACAACTGGTACATTCCACAGAATTTTCCAAGTCTACTGACTATTTCAACATTGATAATATGAAAAGTGTTATTAACGCTATTGTAAAATCGGTTTCTAAGCTTTACATCTCTACCTTCACTGAGGCTTTGAGTTCTCTAAGATCCGATGTCGATATTTATTTTCATGGTTCATTAGTGTTCCTGCCCCTAACTCAATTTTAACTAATATTATGAGCAATGAGGTCGCAGCATCTCCTTCTTTCTCGGTGACATTGCTGACGATGACAGATCGACGTTCAACAAAAATGTTAATCTCCCTGTACAACTACAGCCTCAATCTAGCGTAATGTACAAAAAATATCTGCTGGCTGTAGTGTTTGAGAATGCTGTAATTATTCAACAAAAGCCTCCTTTATCAACACCTCGCTCTCTATTACCAAAACGATTAGTCGAAGTTGTTACACTACCTGTAACAATCCGGTTATATCTAATTTGAACTTCTTTGGAATGGAACAAGCGACTTAATAAACTAAATATCAAACCAGACTTTACCACCTTCACCCCGAAAGGCTAAGTTGCGCAAAATTAATCACCCAGCGCAGCGTGAATTACGACGTCGATTGCCTTATCATGTCGCGCCAAATGGGCAAACATTCCCATTAGCTAGTAGCTACTTGTCTCAAACAGAGTGGAACCACAGGAGACCATGCGGATCGTTGCCACCACCGGACTGGTCGTTCGGCCGCGAATATCGTGGTTGTGGCTGCCGATGTCACTAAGAACAAAGAAACTAGACGTCAATACGCAATTGGGTATCATAAGACGGACCCTTAAGCGAATTTCAGTAAAAGATTTACACATGTTCCCGAAAAAAGTGCAAACAGTGCATCAGTTAATGCCTCCTGACCGTCAGTCGCGTGTGAATTACTGCAAAGCCATTTTTAATCTCATCAACGAAGAGAACGATTTTGTGCGATATTAAGCGGTTACGTCAATAAGCAAAATCTTCGTTTCTGGGGCACTAAAAATCCGCGTGTGATGCACGAAGATCTATTACATCCACTCAAAGCTACTGTATGGTGCGGCGTTCAAGCGGGAGGAGTGATTGGGTCGTATTTTTTTGAGGACGCCATCGGCAATACGGTCACTGTTACTGGCGAATGCTACAGAGCGGGGCTTGTTGAACATGTGGTTTCAATAAGACGGTGCAACCTCACACACAGCACGAGCCACAATGGATATTGCGAAGGAAGAGTTACCTGGTCGTGTAATCTCCCGTTTTGGCGATTTGGCATGGTCAGCAAGATCGCCCGATTTAATCATCAGAAACTTCTTTCTTTGAGGTTTCGCAGGTGTATGCCAACAAGCCTCAGCCTTAAGGAGAATATTCGACAAGAATGTGAACAGTTATCACCAGAAATTTTGTGGAAAGTCATGGAAAATGGGATAAAACGGGCACAAATGTTTCCACTTTACAGAAACCATTATAAAGGTCCAAGTAAAGATTTTCATCACTCAAAATCATTTTTTTATAAAGTAAAAAGATAATTCACAGACAAAATTGGATGATTAATTTAATTTAAATTTGTATTGGGTTTATATTTTAATTTGTGCGGTTTTTTTTTTTCAAAATTTGAACGTTTATTTAAGAAAAACATGTACAATAGTATTATTCAAAGTATTACCCATCTAAAGCTATGACTTTTTCCCAACTTTTTGGCAATTTGTGGATCCCATCCCAAAAGAACTGCACCGGCTTGGCAGCAAAGAATGAATCAAGCCAATTTTTGATATTCTGCTCTGAAGTGAACCGTATTTCAGTGAGGGCGTTCTGCATCGACCGGAACAAATAGTAGTCAGAAGGGGCAAGGTCTGGGATATAAGGCAGGTGGGGTAAGACTTCCCATCCATTGTTTTCCAAATAGTTCTTAACCGGAACAGCAACGTGGGGCCGAGCGTTGTCATGATGGGAAATTATTGCCTCGTGCATATTCCGGGCGTTTTTTGGCAGTTCAGTCCGTTGATGCTTTCACCCGGTTTTAGCAGCTCATAATACAGCATACCCATCTGATCCCAAGAAATACAGAGCATTACCTTGGCGCCATGGATATTCGGCTTTGCCGCTGATTTGGCTGGTTGGCCGAGTTTCACATATGATTTTTTGCGCTTGGGGTTGTCGTAATGGATCCATTTTTCATCACCAGTAACAATCCGATGCAAAAATGATTTAATTTGTAGCATTCCAGCAGAATTTCGGACATGCAAAATCGCCTTTCGACGTCTCTCGGCTTGAGTTCATGTGGAACCCAATTTCCTTGTTTTTGAATATATCCAGCTGCTTTTAAACGTTTTGATATGGCTGCTTGAGTGACACCCAAAGATTTTGCGAGCTCTTTTTGTGTTTGGCGACAATCTTCATAGAGTAATGCTTTCAGTTCTTCACCTTCAAAGTGCAAACCACTTTTGGCACGTTCGCTCAGCTAGTGAAAAAGAATTATTGTTGTTTACGCTTAAAATGACGTACAATGACAGTAGCTTTTCAACGCATGTTCCAATGGAATAATGACAATGGAATAATACAAGTTACGCCATCTCTTAACAAACCGCCAGCTCCTAGCAGTTATAGACCCAATATATCAAATCACACAAATTAGCTTGAAAACTACGAGTGGGTTTTTCACAAGCTGAGAAAAGTAAACCAGAAGAGAATACAGACCAAATATTAACATAAAAATAAGCCTACTCATAAGTAAACTGCGATCTTCGATTTACCATTGTAACTTTAACTGGAGTTTGTTTTAAAGTGGGATCATTTCCCGCTTTTGCTCCACAGAACCGATTATGGAGTTTGATCTGATACGAACCAGTTTCTTCAAAACGCTTCACCATTGCATGAATTCCGGACCGAAATATTCACGAATCTAACGAAATGTTGCTTTTACAGATCATCCATATTCATATTAAGACTGAACAACAAAAATGTGTTGTTATAACTAAAATTGCTAAAAATTGTATGACATCTGTCAAAAAGATCAACCACATTGAATTCAGTAAATGACAGTAATTGACAGCCAACAGCCACATTCACATTCATAACCAACTACCGACTCATTACTAAGCTATCCTGCATTCCCAAGATCGCAAGAGGCGTTATGCTCTCTGATCGTTCATACAAAGAAGGAAATGACAAACAGATTTTGAATCGACAATTAACAAAGCCACAGTTATGTGAAAGTTTTTTCTGAGGTTTATTGATGACGGTGAGTCATCAGACGTACTTCAGCGTGTTGGACTTTGGTTCTGGTTACTACCATATAGCAAATGGATCAAAAAGAACTCTTTTACGACGAATGACTTAACAATGCTATTCAACTATCAACCACATCCCAGAGTGGGATGGAAGAGAGAGAGAGAAGTACACAAGAAAGGGTGGATATTTCTGCTGATCGACCTGGTTTATCTGGAACACCTCAAAACTTTCTTGCGAGAGAAAGGAGCGAACAGGTACAGTCCTGCTTCCGTAGTAAGCTTAAAAAAATATGTTTCGAAAGTTGTCAAAGTCACCAATGACATCCGGCTGTCAAAATATTTAGTAAGCTTTGCCATTTCATCATACATCATTTTACGCTTGCCGAAGATGTTATTGAAATTCCGGCTCAGTTATAAATACGCAACGTGAATTTCGTTGTGAGGGTGGCCGTCATCATGGCTTTAGTGTGCAAGAAGTTCGTCGCAGAGTGAAAAACCACCAGAACATAGCCGCAGTAGCGGCCTATATCGAAAAAGATCCGGAGATATCGATTCGGCGCCAATCAGCTGAATTTAGCATCGCCAGAGAGTCAACCTGAATCATACTGCGGTTGGATATACAAAATGACCATAGACAACGATGTGAATTTGCTAATTAGGGCCGGAAAATTTATTCAGATTTTCTGATTTTGACCAAAAAATCATCTTCTCAAACGAGACCCGTTTTTAGCTCAGCGTTCACAAGCAAAATTGCATGTTATTAGAGCGAACACAATCCACAAGTGTTCGGCTAAGCATCCCGGTACGTGCACTCCGGGAAATTAGTTGACTGCAGTGTGCGTACTCTGTGGAGAAGAACTGGGGAGCTTGACTAATGACAGTTTAGTAAAGACTTAACTTACAGTCCGGGATAGACCTGGACTTCAACTAATAGGCGTCTCCAGCCATCTCCATCTTACACCAGCTGCCTTCAGTCCGGAACGTTAAGTTGGTTGAGGTTTCCTTCCACTTGCGTACGATACCTGAATTGCGGTTTTCTTCTGCTACGCTGTCTATCGGGGCAGATTCGAAGTTTCGGTTTCGGAGTTGTGTTAGTGGCATGTGGTTTTTACCTTTCGGTAAAACTTTCGAATTTCATCCCTGGAGTAGCATCTCTCAATTTCCCTGAGAAGTTGGTATTCGTCTCTCCTCTTTTGCTCGTAGAGCTTGTGTGCAGCTCTAGTCCTTCCATGCAGCACCGCCTTGTATACCTTTTGGTTAATTGTTTGTGCTTTTCAGCACTCGTCGTTAAATCAGGGGTTTCGTTGTGGTGGTGGGTTTCCACTGGGGTTCGATACTTGATATTGGCAACATAGCACCTCTTCAAAGATTAAGGGAGACTCAATCAGAAAAGGATTTGGTTTTTTCTTGTGATTGCTTCTTACTGCTTCGTAACTTCGTAATCCAATCTGCAGATGCTCCTATGACGAGGGGTTGGTTAGGCCAAAGCCAGTAAACCGTTCAGGGATGTGAGCGCTGCCGTTCGTCCATTAAGGGCTTATTCGCCACCGTCCCTTTTTTGAATTATTTTCGGAAATCCTTACCGGCCTGAGTTTCAAATATGTGGGAATAGCACGGATAAAATTTCGTTTGTTTTATAGGGTTTTCCAATAGGGACTTGACAACTTTGAATTTAATTTGTGTACGCACTCTTTTACTAATCATCAAACTGTCACTTTTAATTTATTCAGTAAACTCAACATTTTCATCATGGTAAAGTACACTAACGAGCAACATCTGCAAATTATACAAATATTCGGAGTCGGTGACAATAACAATAACAAGTTTAGTGCAAAAATTTGAGACTTCGTATTCGTTGTGTGATGTTGCCGTGTCAATGAGACAAAGGGTTGGTCGAAGTGTCGAAAATATCGCTGCCGTTCAGACTTCCGTAGCAAATGATCCAAATCAGTCAATTCCACGGCGTTCTCAAGAATTGGGCATTGCTCAGACCACATTATGGCATATTTTGCGTAAGGATCTTGGTTTACACCCATATAAGATCAAGCTGACTCAAGAATTGAAGCCGATGGACCATTTGAAGCGACAGACGTTCTCCGATTGTGTTCTGGAGAAGATGCGCCAAGATGATGAATTTCATCGCAAAATCATCTTCAATGACGAAGCTCATTTTTGGTTCAATGGGTTCGTCAATAAGCAAAATATGCGTTATTGGTCGGGTGAAAACCCACATGTGCTCTATGAATCACCACTTCATCCACAAAAAATAACTATTTGGTGCGGTTTGCATGCCGGCGGCGTTATTGGGCCATATTTTTTCGTCGACGATAACGATCGTCACATTACTGTGAATGGTCAGCGTTATCGCGCCATTATCACCGATTATTTTTGGCCCGAATTGGAAGATATAGACTTCTACGACATGTGGTTTCAATAGGATGGTGCCACAAGCCACACAGCACACGCTACAATCGATTTATTGAAGAGTAAGTATGGTGATCGTGTTATCACAAGACATGGGCCAGTCGATTGGCCGCCTCTTTCGTGCGATTTAACGCCGCTTGACTATTTCCTGTGGAGCTACGTTATGTCATTGGTTTATGCCAACACGCCGACGACGTTGGAAAAGCTCAGAGCCAACATTGAACATTTCGGCCGAAATGTGTGGCCGAGTCGTTGAAAATTGGGTCCAACAAATCGACCGCTGCAAACGTGCCCGCGGTGGACATATGAACGAAGTCGAGTTCCATTCATAAATGTTTTGATTATACTTCAAGCCAATAACAAAGTTTTTGAAATGTCTCAAATGGTTTGCCTTTTATTAAAAAAAAAAGTTGTCAAGTCGTTATTAGAAAACCCTATATTTCCGGATTTAACTAAACCGTTGATTTGATCTGGGAAATTCATCCGCTGTCATGTTTATAGTGCTGCTATTTTTGTCTGTTGGTCAGTACTTGGCAAGTCAAGTATGGACAGAGATCGACCGATACCCGATGCTTAACAATTGAAGAAAAAATAAGCACAATGGATACTTAGAAACAGCACTTGATATCGCCAAGTTGATACCTCTTAATGCCCGCCCTATTTGTATAGTAACCATGAAGGACTTAATACGATCCCAAATTCAGGGGCGAGAACAAGTCCACGAGCTGTACTTCATGAGGAGAGACATGCAGCATATGCAACTTGACTAGAAGTGAAGATACGACCGTCAGCATAGGAAGCAAATTCAATGAAAAGGAGAAAAGCTTGTTCAGAGCGAATATGAGACGGTGATGACCGAGTATTGCCAAATGATCAATGCGTGGTTCCAGGTTCACAGCGCACAGTTATAAGTGCCAAGATATTGAAATCTTTGTGCGACCTGCAAGGCGATAGCCTAACGAACGAAAAAGACGAGTTAGACATCGCTGACAGCTGATCTATACGATCCTATATGAAACGTTTAGAAACTGATGTTTTGGTTACTCCAAAACATTATAGCTTTTTCGTAGAAGAAACATACAAAACTGACACTCTTGTCAGCGGACATGAGACACACTTAACTTCAATCATTGTACTCGTGTTTTTGCTTGAAGAGGGTAGATGAAATATGCTAGAGTCACACACTTTCTTAGAAATTGTATTGAATTATATTCTGCACTTGTCGAATGATTTTTTTTCGATAAACATGGATTGTCGCATTTCGTCCAACGTAATTTTTTATCAGCGCTTCTGCAGTCACTTTGATCGTAAACCTGTCCTTAGGTCTTGATGGTGATTATTTGTAGTCTCTAATCCACTTCTAAACTTTGACATCGCTATGAGAAGTGTGTCATCATAGATGTCATTATCATATGATCAATTCTTCTGCCGGATATATGATATTTTTACAAATTTACAGAATTCACACGAACATATAAACATCATTCGAATACGAGTATTTCACCCCAAAACCTATCCACGATTATTTGTCGTATTGCCCGGCATCAATGGAACTGATTGATGATGATAAATGCGCCCTACCTAATAAAATAATGGCTTCCTTGTGGCAGTTAATTTAACGGGTGTTCGTAAATAACTTGGCAGTGCCTAACTTATCATCTTCTTGGAATCGATTTAACACCGTGCACATAATTTAAGATGAATTATGCAATTTTAACTACCTCCTTGCTTCATTATTCTTAACCGAAACAATTTTAATAACTGTAATTAGTTCTGTTATAGGGCGTCATCTCGGTGGCGGGCGGAAAATACAAAGATTGCTTCGAATGTCTGCAAACTTCCTTTCCTTCTCAGTCATAATAATAAATGCGAACCAAGGAAGTACACTTTATCCACACTCCCAGGCTCATACTCTTTCATACTAACGCCACGGAAATTTTCAAAAGAACTTTTTTCTTAAAATGGGTTGAGGAACTCCAATCTCACCTTCGAAAACCGCAATTTGCGGGTGTATGTGTTAATTAACTTCCGTAATTCTGGGTGGGTTAACGAACAAACAGAGTCAGTTCATGGTTTCTTACGGCGCGATGCTCCCTTTCCATGAAAATTCGATTAAAGCGGTGTAAGGTTATTGAAGTGGAAGAAAAGTATTTCCAAGAGTCGACGTCATATTGAGTTACGAGTAATTTAAATTTTTATTTTTATTTTTTTAAGGAAATCGACTTAGTGACCCATATTTGTTGCCGAGGCTTGTGCCAAAAACTCGTATCGTAAGTGCCTGTAGGGTAAGAGCTTTGGATTGACTTTCTCAGTACAGTAGTTAATTTCGATGAAACATAATTCTAATTAATTTTCACCTAAAATAACAGTGTTGTTTCTCTTTTTTGTGTTTTTGTTTACGCCTGTTACCTTCCGGCAAGAGTAGAAACAGGCTTCATTTCATACAGAGATTTAGGGATAACGACTCAATGCACTTGTGGTTTTTCGAGTTCACTTCATTATGGTGTTGTGAACATTTGTTATTTTTTGTTTGGAAAATTTACTTTTTCGCGGACCGGTTAGAGGTCCTTCCTTTTCAAATGGAACGACGTTTTGGTTAAAAGCCCGAAGCACAGAATCTATGTAGTAGGTAGGAGTTCATGCTGATTAAGAAATTCGAATGAAATTTTACGATGTGATGTCTCATGCATACAGTGAAGGTGTAGTTGTCTGTGACATTATCTGAAATCTTGAAAAAGAATCTATCTGACCATACGGTATAGAATGCTTTTTCAAAGTCAATTAGATAGGTACCCATACACTGGTTCTTTATTGGAACTATATTTTTGTCCTCAACCGACTTGGTCAGGACTCTACTAGATGGGGTAAAAAGTAACCTCCTTGGGAATGAAAAAAAAAATTTTTTAATGTTTATTTATTTTATGCAATATATAGTCCCCTTTTAGTTCGATACACTTATTCTTGCCATTTTCTAACTTCTTGATCCCGTCCGAAAAGTTATTTTCCGGAAAGTCTGCAAAATACTCCTCCGTGGGGTCGATGATTTCCTCGCGTGAGCTGAATTTTTTATTGACGACCCATCTTTTGAGGTTTGGGAAGAGATAATAGTCCGAGGGAGTCAAATCGGGCGAATACGGTGGATGCGACAGCAAATGGAGCCGTAAGTTATTGATTTTAGCCATGGTTGCGATGCTCTTGTGCGCCGGTGCATTGTCTTGCAAAAACAAAATTTTTTTTCGCTTCATGTGAGGCCATTTTGCAGCGACGTTGGCCTTCAATCGCTCCAATAATGCACAGAAGTACTTGCGTTGATGGTTTTTCCTTTTCCCAGAAAACCTACGCCATAAAGGACCAGGCGGAGCATTAGCCCCATAATATAGGGTTTTCCGATAGAGACTTGACAACTTTAAATCTAATTTGTGAACGCACTCTTTCACTAATCATCAAACTGTCACTGTCAATTTATTCAGTAAAATCAACATTTTCATCATGGTAAAATACACTAACGAGCAACGTCTGCAAATTATAAAAAATTTGTACAGATATTCGGAGTCGGTTATTGCAACGTCGCATCGTAGCAAACGATCCATATCAGTCAATTCCACAGCGTTCTCAAGAATTGGGCATTGCTCAGACCACATTATGGCGTATTTTGCGTAAGGATCTTGGTCTACACCCATACAAGATCAAGCTGACTCAAGAATTGAAGCCGACGGTCCATTTGAAGCGACGTACGTTCTCCGATTGGGTTCTGGAGAAGATGCGCCAAGCTGATGAATTTCATCATCAGCTGTTTTTGGCTCAATGAGTTCGTCAATAAGCTAAATATGCGTTATAGGTCCGGCGAAAACCCACATGTGCTTCATGAACCACCACTTAATACACAAAAAATAACTGTTTGGTGCGGTTTGCATGCCGGTGGCGTTATTGGGCCATATTTTTTCGTCACCGATAACGATCGTCACGTTACTGTGAATGGTCAGCGTTATCGTGCCATGATCACCGATTATTTTTGGCCCGAATTGGAAGATATGGACTTGGACGACATGTGGTTTCAACACGATGGTGCCACAAGCCATACAGCACACGCTACAATCGATTTATTGAAGAGTAAGTATGGTGAGCGTGTTATCTCAAGACATGAGCCAGTCGATTGGCCACCTCGTTCGTGCGATTTTACGCCCCTTGACTATCTTATGTGGGACTACGTTAAGTCATTGGTTTGAACGCGAAATAGCGGCCTGTTTTCGCGTGTCCAATCCAATGCCTCTTTCTCCTCCGTATAGTAATGTGTATAGGTTCTTGTCCCGTTGTGTGCATAGGGTTGTGCAATAGAAACACGATTGAGTAAAAAAAAAAAACGTCAAGATGATTCTATTGCTGAGGCGGTATGCTCATCAATCCGGTTTAAGGTTTCAGCCGAAAGCCATGTCCGGTGACATGCCTTTTACCGACATAGGTGTCTTTCGGTATTGAACCTGGTTGTTTTGAGCTTGAGTGGTTGCTGTTGACGGATGTAGTACGCAGGCTTATACGAGTATGAGCTAACATAAGATGGTAATCACGTTCTTGTTCAATTTCCGAAAAAATTCCCAGATGGCACCACGAGGAGGTGAGAGTAGGGCTTACTAAAATGGCTACTAGGTTTTCTACCGCAGTGGCTCTTACTCGCTATTTAGCGGATCAAAAACTATCGGGACATGCTGCTCTTGCGAGACCTCTGTTGGCCATTCCCTATTCCACAGGAGCTCCTATAATCGCGGTGTGAATATTTGTTCGATTTTGTACCAATAAGTTCGTTGGTAAATGGCTAAAGGAGTTTATATAAAATAGCAGATGTGATTTTGTAGTCGACCTTAAAAAGACCGATTCATAATTTGCGCAGTTAAAAGGGTCTCCTTTCTTGTGGACCCGGCAGGTGGTGCTATTGTTCTATTCTGCAGGCCTACTTAGACAAAATTCGGGAAATGCGTTTGTGAATGCTCTCTACATAGTTCTTCCGCTCCCTTATATATCCTTTACACTTAGTCAGGTGTCAGGTTGAATGGTTTATTCAGTTTGAAAACTAAATTTGAGTTGTCTTCGCAGTTAAACAGAACTAATCAGAAGTGGTTCTTTCATATCCTCATTACCGACTGTGACTAGATGCATTTGCTTGTTCATTGTTCTGTTCTCCTCTGTTTAGGTCATGTTACTCTGATATGTTCTTCTTATCTTATTAGTGCGAGCAGCTATGTTAGTCGTCCTCTGACATGTTTCCTTTCGTTTTAAATTCCATCGTTCGATCGAGAAGAGGTTTAAAAAAAAACGAACACATTCTGTGGATTATACATAGTTTTCCAGGCGCCTAATTCATTTTTCCATGAACAACTAACAACGACATCAACACCCACTCATCTCTGGAAGTGAATCACTTAATAACCAAACGAACAGAGAATAACTTAGCCTTCCCTTTTAAGTTGCAACCACACATTTTGCTCCCTGACTAAACCTTTTCAAGAATGTTTCTTTAAGAGCGGCCAGTTCCGTTTCTTGCTTCATGTATAGGTCACAAGGATTGGAAACATGTATACAGGTGAACAAGGAACTAATTTTTTTTTTTTTTTTTTTTTCAACGACAGCACCCGAGTCAGTGATTTTGGAGACTTCCACCAACATAAAAACCCCCTACCTACATTAGAACTATCGGCTCCGCTGCTGCTTCTGTGACACGTTTAGTACATTCGGCTGAAATGATGGAGAGAATACCGTGTTACAGTTTAACTTCATCCGAAAAAAGTAGTTTTCAGTTAGAGAGCTGTTTTTGACGGCTGGCCCGGAAACCGAAGATTTGGAACAAGATTCAAAAAAGGTGCCTTTTAGAGAATTACTGTGTTAGGACCTACTGAAAAGGAAGGAATGGAAGAGAGGCAAACGCACTACAATATTAAAAGTCTAATATACCTAGCGACGATAGAGTAGAGAAACGGATTGACGGTACTTTCAGACGTAGATAGACGTCAACTAACAAAAGATTCAGTTCTGGTGAAGGAAAATCGGACGAAGTGGTCAAACCCATTGACAAAAAATAAATAACCAGTGGTGGTTC
This sequence comes from Volucella inanis, assembly GCA_907269105.1. Lineage (NCBI taxonomy): Eukaryota > Metazoa > Arthropoda > Insecta > Diptera > Syrphidae > Volucella > Volucella inanis. Next base: position 202,256,814 of record OU026153.1, on the reverse strand, counting down.
TACCAGCACAAAATGTTGGACTGAAGCTGTACTACTAGTGCAATCAGCACAGGTCGTAGTTTTTTTTGGACAAACGTTCACCTACAAACTGGTGGTGATCTTCCTCGCTAGGAAGATCCGACTGGTCCCGGTGGTGTGATCACAAAATGTTGTGGTCGAAATTTGGATATCTAAGAAAATCCCGAAAGTTGTAGAGAATGAGACCAGCCCATCTGTTCTGAATTCAATCAGCGACTGTCTGCTCTTAAGCGCAAGTACCCCTAGATGTGATCGATGTTTGGTGCACTGAAATAGGCTTTTAGTCAATTCTTTCAAAACTGAAATTTTAGTGCTTGATATTTTATTTTAAATCTACATGGCCAAATCTATCTTATTTACCAGTTGTTAGATGGAATCATCTTTCACGAAAATGTTGCTTCACTAGACTCCAGTATACAGTTTGACTCAGCTGTATTAGCGCTTTCTTAAGCACGCCTGGCTCCGCTCTAGACGCACTGATGAATGTCCCTTCCCTTGGTACTCACATCATAAGATGCATCTCAAAGTCATCTTCCGTTTAAAGTAGTGGTCTTTGGAATAATACAAAACACTAATTTGATGACCTTACCCGTCGACTGTAAGACTCTGCTTTTATGGACACGCCATCTGATGCAATTACTGCAAAACTGTTGTTGCGAAAGTACGAAATCAATTCTATCTCTATTCAGGAATGGTTGCAGAGAAAATGTGAGCCAAGAAAGAAATGTAGCCAGGTCTCTCCGAGTGGTTCCAAAACCAATGTAGAATGCGGCGCTAGCGCCTTTGTGAAGAACAACGACTTTATCATGAAGAAAGCTTCCGTCCTTCTTCCAAGTGACATAATAAGCAATCGTACTAATAATGAGCTAAGTATATTCTGAAAATAGCTAAGGTATTGAAGGCTTTTCTGTACTCTCTCACCACGCTGAAATTACTGAGTCCTGTTTGTGTCCGAAGCCACAAAGCGATTACGGAAAATAAGCTTGCCGTTGAGTTTGCTAAACAGAGCTTAGAGGAGAGTTTCTCACGACCCGGACCTGCGTTAAGACTGTCTACCTTCCGAATGCTTCCCGACGTTTCTACCAAGTAAGCAAGTCCAGTAGAAAAATCTGTAATATACTTATTGGTGTTGTTTTGAGGCTCTACGCTTTTGTTAAAAATGTTAATAGACACAATATTCTGCCGCGCTTGCAATGGAGTGGTGACGATACTGTGGAATACTTCCTGTTTGAGTGTTCGGCATATATTCTAAGGTAGTGTATGTTGGTACTGCGCTGGTACTGCAGACAGGTTATCATGAAAAAGTTTAGTTTCAGCTAAAGGAACATGTGAGCACTGACAAAAAAAAAAAAAAAAAAAAATTCTATGAGCAACTATTGTGGGATCATATACGAGGGCGGTTTCAGAAGTACCCGGTCTGACCAAGACATGACGGTAGTTGTTTAAAAATATTACTGTATTGGAAAGTTCGCAGTCTATAAAGCATATGTTTCAAGTTTGAAAGCGCCACGTTGTTTAGTATTTGTTTGGCAGCCATCAATAGTGAATGTTGTCAGTGAATTTTTGAAAATGGAGAAAATTGGTCATCGTTATGTGATACAATACTTTTATGTGAAAGGCCTCAGCCCAACCAATATAAAAGCTGAACAAGATTCTACTCTGGGTGAGTCTGCTCTTTCGTTTACAACAGTAAAATTTTGGGTTGCTGAGTTTAAACGAGGCCGTACGAGCTGCCAAGACGAGCATCGCAGTGGTTGACCAAATGAAGTGACGACTCCAGAAATGGTGAAGAAAGTAGACAAAACGGTACTGTATGATCGTCAACTGAAAGTGCGCGAGCTAGCAGACATTATAGGCATCTCAAAAAGTGCTGTACATCGCATATTATTTGAAAATTTGGACATGAGAAAGCTGTGTGCAGATGGGTGCCGTATTTCCTCACACTCGAGCCAAAACAGCTCACAAATCCATTATCGCAATTGCCAAAATCAATGAATTAAAGTTTGAATTGCTACCTAATGCACCCTATCCCAGATTTAGCCCCTTCGGATTATTTTCTGTTCCCAAATTTGAAAAAAATGATTCAGTAGTCAAAGATTTTCCAACGATGAAGAAGTGATGTCGGCAGTTAATGGCTATTTGGAGGAGCAAGGCAGTTCTTATTATAAAAAGGGTATCGAGCTTTTTGAACATCGCTGGAAAAAGTGTATAGAGCTGAAAGGCGATTATGTTCAAAAATAATTCTAAAATTTTTGTGTTTTCTTTGTTGGGTCGGTCACTCACTTTCGTATATCATTTTATTGATCGATGGAATCGCATGTGAGAAAACTTTCATAGATGTATCTTTTCGTTATTTCATTTGTTAATATTCCTCCCCAGAACGTAACTATGAGCTCCTCGACAAAACCTATGCCCCGGGTACGACGTACAAATCGTTGAGGGTATAGCAAATAGATTTAACCTTTTAACTTTAACCCGGAACGAAATATCATCAGAGCTATGAGACGGTTTGGTCACCTCAATATTTTCAGAGGAACAAGGCAATCACCTGATTATAAGACAATCAAACAGATTGACTATGCTGCAATCAAGGAATGGGGCTCTTCCATTATTATATTGGGTCTATAACTTAATTCGGTTTGTTAAGAGATGGCGTAACTTGTATTATTCCATTATTATTACTCTACTGGAACATGCGTTGGAAAGCTACTATCATTGTACGTCATTTCAGTATATGTCATTCATTTGAAGCTAAACAACAATAATTTTTTTTCACTCAAATATGTCGAACTTTGTGCATGAAAAAGTGTTTTTGCGGGGAGTTATTCTTCATGAAGAAAACTGCTACCGAAAGTCATCGTATTTTGGGGAAGTTTATGGTAAACATGCGCTAGCTGAGCGAACGTGTCAAAAGTGGTTTGCACGATTTAAAAGTGGTGATTTTGGCTTGGAAGGCGATGAACGTCCTGGGCAGCCAAAAAAGTTTGAAGATGAAGAACTGGAAGCATTACTCTATGAAGATTGTTGCTAAACACAAGAAGAGCTTGCAGAATCTATGGGTGTCACTGAAGCAGCCATTTCAAAACGTTTAAAAGCAGCTGGATATATTTAAAAGCAAGGAAATTGGGTTCCACATGAACTCAAGCCGAGAGACGTCGAAAGGCGATTTTGCATGTCCTAAATGCTGCTGGAACGCCACAAAAGAAAGTCATTTTTGCATCGGATTGTTATTGGTGATGAAAAATGGATACATTACGATAACCCCAAGCGTAAAAAATCATATGTGAAACCCGGCCAACCAGCCAAATCATTAGCAAGGCCGAGTATCCAAGGCGCGAAGGTAATGCTCTGTATTTGGTGGGATCAGATGGGTGTGCTGTATCAATGGATAACGCTACCGAGCACAATTAATCCATTTGAAGAGAGCGGTAGCCGAAAAACGCCCGGGATATGCGACCAGACACGAGGCAATAATTTTCAATCATGACAACGCTCGGCCCCACGTTGCTATTCCGGTTAAGAACTATTTGGAAAACAGTGAATGGGAAGTTTTACCCCACCCGCCTTATAGCCCAGACCTTGCCCCTTCTGACTACCATTTGTTCCGGTCGATGCAGAACGCCCTCACTGAAATGCGGTTCACATCAGAGCAGAATATTTAAAATTGGCTTGATTCATTTTTGGCTGCCAAGCCGCCGCAGTTCTTTTGGGATGGGATCCACAAATTGCCAGAAAGATGGGAAAAAGTCATAGCTTCAGATAGGCAATACTTTGAATAATACTATTGTACATGTTTTTCTTAAATAAACATTCAAATTTTGAAAAAAAAAACCGCACGAATTAAGATTGGGTATATATAGATGTTCGAAAATTCAAGGTCAGTTGATGGATTGAGTATATTTGCATGTCCTTAATTTAGCTCTTTTCATTGCTTTTCTTAGTCTGATGTCAGGATTAAAAGTCTCTAGGTAGGCAATGGAGTAAAGGTTGTAGAGCCACCATTATAGTATAGAGATACTTGACGTGCAAGTGATGCTCATACAGGCAGTCCGTTGTGTTTTTTAGAACAGATTTATGTTAGTCCGTGTTTCTAGTGTATGGTTATAAGTGAATATTGGCCTTACGACAGTGATGTACCCCGTTGTATCACTATAGTTTTTAGATTATAAAACGAGAAACTCAGATGACTGCAGTTTAATTTGATTGGAATGATGAGGGTTTTCTTAATTTTTTGAGAAGAGGATCAGCTTGCAAAATGGAGGAAATATAATCAAGAATTGAATCCACAATTAATCAGGTTACAATGGTTGTAATAAAATAGGACCATCACCTGTTGTATGTGCCTTCTTTAAAAAATTGCGAAAAGCAGCTCCAAACAAAGACAAAATACTGTCACTGTATTTTATGCGTTAGGCCTCGTAAAAAAATTCATCACCTCAAGAGGAAAAGGCATACAATTTCGTGCCGTAATTTGTTACGGTAATCCCTAATGATTACAGATTAACTACGCCTTAAAAGTAGATCTCGTAAAAATCAGAACCCTCTTTATTTCCACGCAACTGAATACACTTTTAATCCACTTAACCTTTCAGTGGTATGCTCTTTGACCTCTATCTACTTAACATCACTATAAAAAGACAACAAAGAAATGAAAAAAAAAAAAACCCAAATTCGAGAATATGTATTAAGCGTTTTATTTATGCAACTCAACTGTCACTTGAGAGTGTCAACAATAAAAATCCACCCATCTCGGCCAATGAGTATAATCATCCCAAGTGCATACAACAAACACGTAGCACACCCCAAACATTTCACCCTGTCCAGAAGAAAATAAAATAAATAAACGACGTAGGCCATCAAAGCCAATACAACACCCCTTTTGTGGCGATCTTTTAAATTCTTTGTTATTCTCGCTATCATGTAAATAAATTCACGGGACGATGATATGATGTGGCGACCATGACTATCATGTGATGACAAGACTATGGAATATTTTCGCGCCTATTTTCAAACATCCCTAACCCACATCGGCGCCGTTTGTCATCAGAAAACCAACAACAATAGCAAACGCCATAAAGAATGTACGAAGAAATCTTAAGAGCATCGTCGTAGTACCCGTACTCGTACTCGTATATCTTAGGCTTCGTAGTCGCGTCTTCATTGTTGTTGGTATTGTAGTCATTCCCGTCATCGTCATCACTGAAAAGAACTTCAGTAGAAATGGAAATGCTTTAAATTGCCAACACCAGTTGCGGGTGATTTTTATAGCTGAGAGAAGACTGTTTTATGTGTCTTATAGCGATGAATGAAAACCGCAGTCTAATCTGGCAACCAAATCATTCTTATCTACTCGGCCGGATAGCTTTTTTATTTCAAAAACAAGAAAAACAAATAACGTATTTGATACACTAGTCCTACCTAGTGCGAATAGGAAGGAGTCGATTCTCCATCCGGTACAACAGGTGCAAAGCTCAATAGCTCTTCATGCGCCAGCGTCGATATTCAGCTCTGCCGAACCAGAGAGAGAGAGAGAGAGTATAATTCTGTTTCGCGTCATCCTGTTGAATATCACCAATGTGCTATTTTACAATGTAACCCAGAATATCATGTAAACAGGGGTTGCCTGCATCTAGATTCCTATGATAAAGTTAACAGATTCATTTAGTTAACGTTAAGCTTTCATCTGATTCGGTTTAAGTTAGCAAAAAGTGCGGACTCTCTAAAATGCATTACACTTGTCCTTCACACCCCTACATGTAGCTATTCCCATTTACGTATACTCGTACTTGAAACCCCCTAATCTTCAGAGATTGTCTTTAAAGTGGTCGGGAACAAAAAAAAAAATAAATAAAAAATAAAAAATAAAAAAAAATAAAAAATACGAGGAGATGCACTCATATTAAAGATAAAATTTACGGTTCATATTGAAAAGTTTTGAACGGTACCTATGTGGTCAGTCAGCCACATGCCTATGTCATTTTAATTTGTCCTGCGTCGTCCGTTAATCGCTTGTGAAATTTATCTCCTGGCTTTTTGTTAAGAGGATTTCGTTGATTTAACTTAGGGAGGTCGTGCAAATGTAAACAGCATTATCCTCGAAAGTCCTTTTAAGCATCTTATTCGTCTCGTGGGATGCTTATTTCTCTGATTTACGGTTCTTAATAAATGTCCTACCAAAGGGTTTTTCCGTGCGTGCTAGTAATATTTAATTGCTTTAAAATGAATACGGAACATCAGCAAATCGGTATTTGTTTTAAAAATTGTCGAAGTTAAATTAAATATTAAATTTAATTTATAAAATTTTCAAAAAAATAAAAATACGTACAAGGATGTCTTGAAAAAAATATTAGAACCCCATGCAATGTGTCGTGTCTCTTACTAAAAAAAAAAAATTAACTTAATGTCCCTTGAGCGAGGCCAGAAGGAGCATAATGTAATACTAACAAAAGGTTAAAAAAATGATGTTGACTACGGAACGGGACCCATAATAAAACGAATACAAATATCCTTAAACCTGAGTTTATAGTGATTTTTATTTTACTAGAGCCTGTTTTGGGTTATTCTTTTGTTTCTGTTATTTGCTTTTTTGCACTGCAAATTGTATTGTGTCTGTGTTTTGTTGTGTAATTTATAAAAATAAAAATTTATTTAGTTTTTTCTTTTGTGTTCAACAAAATAATAAATTCGACGAAAAAAAGGGATTTCAAAGGATCATACAAAATGTCTGCTGCTGCCATTGGACAAACGACCGATATGGATGTAGATATTGAAATTGATATACAGCTTTTAACAACAGGATTCGAGGACAGTACGGTAGGTGAAACAAGTGAATCCATGCATTCATGTAAAATCATTGTAGCAAAAAATCTGTTGGTTGTTTTTTTTTTTTCTTTTTTTCTATTATTTATGTATGCGGAGGGTTGCTTGGGGACAATTAGGGGTGTTTGAGAATGTCCAAGGGCGCTTTGTATTTTAATGGATTCAGGGAAAACATGAAATACATTGAAAAGTTTCTGGTTTTGAATTTTTATATCCGGGATAAAAATAAATTATGATACAAGGAAAATATTTTATATTAGCGGATGAGCTTGTTGTGGAAGGGTCATTTTTCTTGTGACGAATTATGCTAATTTAGAAAGGCGAAAATAATTTTAGTGAGCAATTTTATAGCTGTTATTATTTAATTTAAAGGGGCGGAAGTGATATTATTTTTACATTGAATAAATAATGGAATGCCAAGTTATGAATATCAGCGAATTGTATTTTTCCCATAAAATGAATATTTTACAATATATTGTAGAAAATGTAATACAAATAAAATAAATATATAAAATTTCTGCTCATAAGCTTGAAAACATTGTATTACAATTTAAAATGTAAAATCTCGAACAATTTTTAAAGCAATGTCAAATTATTTTTAAGCAAATTCTGGTATATTTACAAAACTTCTAGCTCGGTTGGTATTTTCCTAGTATTGAAAGGTTTTCCAGTTTTTGAATTTTATGAATTACGATTTGACTTTCGCTTAAACCGATAGAAGAACTGTGAAAATACAATATCATCCAATGACTTCCACGACCTCTGTTGCATATCCAATCTATTTTGATAAAATTTCTCTTCACATTTCGGCACATTTGCGGATCTTTTTCACTGAAAGATGTCGCACGGTGTTAGGCCGCATGATTTCGTCGACCACTTTGAAAAAGGAAAGTCTTCTCGGAAAAGAACAATCGTTTCGCAACTTGTCTGGCATTTAATGGCGAGGCTTGGGTATAGGCCATTCTAGATTGCGACCAGATATTGTGCCCCTTTCTTCCATAAGGTTTTTAATGGAACCGAACTATCTTCAGATCGTTTTATATATTAAAAATAATTGTATTTGTGTATAAAATTTTGCTCGTTTACGTGCCAGTGCCGGACAAATGGTGATTAAGTATTTTATGAACTCATAACCATAGTACAGTACACAGTACAGAGCAAGGGCCAATCCAACCGTTTTGTTTTTGTAATTTAGTGTTTAAAACCATCTAGGCCATTCATAATGTGCATAATCTCGCCCAGTGTTTAATTTTCTGTTAAGTTTTTATAAATAAAGTATGCTTGACCAAGATCCGATTAATGGACTTTCTGCACTTTTCTTGAGTTAGTGATGCGCCTTTTCATTGCCATCGCGACCCTCATTCTCAAGTACACAGGATGATTTCTGTCTAGAAATCGCAGCATACAAATATGCGTTGTTGATGGAGAGGCTTCACCGAAAAGCCTCTGGATTTCCTAAGACTTAAATTCGTCAAATGTGCTTATTAATAAAGTCCCCTAGATAGAAGATATTTTATTTATGTCAGCTATCCTACTAAACAAAAATAAGTTCATATCTCAGAAATAGGAAGCAAATGCGTAGAATAGGAGATATTTTTATGAGTTTTGTGGAACAATTTGGTCTTTTACAGAGCTCTGTCGTAGACTAATATTGTTTTTATTATTTATAAATTCAATTTATGCACTAAATACGAAAAGTTAAAGTTACCGAATTCGCTGGTGATAGTAAGACAAAGAGTGTAAGAATTGGAAACGGAACTCGATTAAGATTCATACCAAATGCAACAAGGACTTGCTGTTGTATTGAGAATAAATCAACAAGCCATTTCATATAGTTTAAAAGCAATGAAATTGAGTTTCATTTGAACTAAAACCGAGGAGCGTTGAACGCTCATTTTTGATATGTGAACTACTACTTATTATTCATAAACGAAAAAAAAACCGCGATAAAAACTGAATCCACTAGGTGAAGCCTAAGAGAAAGAAGTCATTGGGACCGCCAATGTAGAATATTCATGCGGGGAAAAAAATCACGCCGTGTATTTGGTGGGATCAGCTTGATGAATTCTATTGTATGTTGCTCAAACTGAAAGAAAGTATCACTAGGGCACTCTACCGAACACAATTGATAAGATAGTGTTAGTTACTCTAGGAAAACTAAGCACATTTTAAATCCAGACTCGACATAATTATTTTCCAGTATTACTATTATTGGCCACATATTACTTGCAAACACTCACCTAGGAAGACTTACCTCACCCGCCGAATTCAACAAATATTGCTCCTTCAGGTTATCACTTGTTTTGTTTGATGGCGTATGGCTCCTCTGTAAAATGCCTTACGTTTTATGAAGAAACCAAAAATTGGGTCGATTTGTAAAAAGCCTCAAAAGATGAAGCGTTTTTCAGCCTCGATATCCATCTCTTGTCAGAAAGATTGAAAAAGGTAGTAGCTAGCGATAAAAGATACATTGAATTCAATAGAATACATTGTCCCATTTTTTAACACTAAATGGCCAGATTTTGATGAAAAGAAAAAACAGCGGAAACTTGTTCGTAGGCCGATAATATGGTCTGATATAATCTAAACTGCAATATGGCTTAACTTGTTGGGGCAGCTTATAAAAAATACAACTTTAGTTGGAACTCTAAAAACATCTGGAAGAAAAGATAATACGAGGGCTGTTTGATGAATACCCGGATTAGAAATGACAACGTAACTTTTTTAGGTTTTGACAATTTATTTTTCAATATAATCCCCTTTCGAGTCAATACACATACCCATCCGTATAGTATGACTTTTGTTGGCCGAAAAAATACTCCTCCGTGGCAGCGATGACTTTCCTGTTCGACTCTTAATTTTTTTTTTCTACGCCAAATTCGGCGTTTAATCGGCCCAAAAAATCGACGTAGGATGCTCCTGTGATTATTTTTCCTTCTCTAAATAGTTAACGCAGATCACACCTCACGCGTCCGAAAAAACGGTGGCTATCACCTTTGCGGCTGAAGGCACGGTCTTCACCTTCTTTCCAGCTTTTCCACCAGGTAAAACCCATTGTTTCAATTATTCTTTGGTCCCTGGTGTATACTAATGATTTGATGTCTCCTCGACGGCCACGAAATGGAATTCGATTAAACAAGGCCAAGCATGTCTTTGAAGTGCGAGCAAACGCGGCACCAATAGCGCGGAGAATTTTTCCATGCCTAAAATCTCATGCAGGATATGGCTAACGTCATATCAACTCGCGAATTTTCAGTCGGCGGTCGAAATCATGGATTTTGTCCAGAGTTTCATCTGTGCTAACCGTTTTTGGCCATCTGGGAGCGGTTCATCAAAAACCGACGTGTGAACTCGGCGAAACTCTGCAAACCAATGGTAAATGGTTGTACGGGAAGGTGAATAGGTTCCATACACACTGCCGAGAATGAGTTTGATTTCCTCGAAGGTTTTGCCACTCAATAACAAGAATCGGATCACGGAGCGATACCGCTTTTTTTTTTCATGTTCGCAAAAAACACTAACACGGTGTTTTGAAATGGGTTTCAACACAAAATTGTCACCAAATTTTGACAAGCGGGCTAGAAAGGATTATACAAAATAATGGTACACTTAGTTTGGCTCAGTATCGCCACCAATCTTCCAATCCGGGTACTCATCAAACAGCCCTCGTAACCCACTCTTAATGAATATCTTCATGCGAGCCGTTCTCGGAATATCAAAATATTCAAAATATGGATGTTTATAAACTGTATGTATAGGTATATATAATTTGTCAAAGTTAACTATTTAGCCATAGATTTAAACACTGATTTGCCTCACCAACACTCTAATTCACCGTCTACAAGGGCCAAATCACTATTCGAGGTGTAATTCTAATTAAAAAGAGCCCTAAAATTTAACTCTTTCGAAAATTTAAGTAATTTATTCTGAATTACATTTATATCTTCTTGTTTTCTTATTTTTTATATACCATAAGTGCATATATTAATTTTATGTAATGGCTAGGTCTAGATCAATTAAATAGTCGTGAATATGTTACTGCCTTTTGTAAATTCGTTCAGTTAACTCAAAGAAACAATTCTCTATCATTCAACAAAACTTTCGAAATTTTTTTGATGTATTCCTATCCTATTCAGATTCGTCTGTTAACAAGCCTGATCTAATATTCCCCTCCGAAATATGGATATTTAGTAATGAGAAAGATTTTTATTGTATTTCCGGGTATTATTTCCATACTAAATGAATGATTTGTATACGGTTGGTGAATAGCTGTCTTCGTAAACGAAAGCTCAATTTATGAGCTCTGTAGTTATAGTATGGAGACTACGGATATGTTCAAAGTAACGTTTACCGTTTATCTCTATGTGTTTCTGTAGATTACATGAGAAAAGTAAGAATGTGTTCTGGAGGAGCTGAGTTCATTTAAAATAATTGAAAGCCAAAGAATCTTATCATTCTGAACGACATGAATTAGAATAATTTAAGTGATTCCTCTATTGAGGGAACTTACATTTCTGTACTATCTGCAAAGTGGTTGGAACTAATTGTACTCAAACTTGTATTGATCACATTTTTGGAACACTTGATCGTAATTCTAATCTACCTATCACCAGCTCCGTATCTAATTAAAACATTTCTGAATCTAGTAACAAAGTAACAAATAAATAATATATAATACATAATACATAATATTGAAATCCGTGCCGTTTCTAAGAGAGGGTACCACTTGAATTAAATCCATACTATTTTCAGTTAGTACCAACCTTCAAAAGATACGTGTATAAATTTGACAGCTGGAGGACGATTAGTTCTCGAGATATAGTGTTGTGAGTGAAGCAACTTTTGTTATTGTGAAAAAAATGGATTCAAAGCAATTTCGTGTGTTGATTTAGAATTGCTTTTTGATGGGAAAAAATGCAGCCGATGCAAAGAAATGGCTTGATAAGTGTTACCCGGACTCTGCACCAGCCGAACGAACCATTGTGCAAGTGGATTGAAAAATTTAAAATTAATTTAATTTGCAGCATCGAAGATGATGCAAGCAGTGGACGTCCAAAAGAGGCTGTTTCAGATGAAAACATTAAAAAAGTCCACAAAATGATTACGAATGACCGTAAAGTGAAGTTAATCGAGATAGCTGAGGCTCTGAAGATATCAAAAGAGCGTCTTGGATATATCACACAGAAATATTTGGACATGCGAAAGCTCTGTTCAAAGTGGGTGCCGCGTTTGCTCACAGTCGACCAAAAACAACAACGTGTTAATGATTCAGAGGAGTGTTTAAAGCTGTTCAACCACAATAAAGCCGAATTTTTGCGTCGGTATATGACAATGGATGAAACCTGACTCCATCACTTCACACCAAAGTCAAGTCGGCAGTCAGCTGAGTCGTCCAAAACAACCAAAAATTCAAAAGTCGGCTGGCAAGGTTATGGCATCCGTATTTTGGGATACACATGGAATAATTTTCATCGACTATCTCTAAAAGGGGCAGACTGTCAACAGCGACTACTACATTTCGTTGTTGGAGCATTTAAAGACCGAAATCGCAAAAAAACGGCCGCATTTGAAGAAAAATAAAGTGCTGTTTCATCAAGACAATGCACCGTGTCACAAGTCGATGAAAAAGATGGCAAAATTGAATGAATTCGGCTACGAATTGCTTCCCCACCCACCGTATTCTCCAGATTTGGCCACCAGCGACTATTTCCTGTTCGCAGACCTCAAAAGAATATTCGCCGGAAAGTGATTTAAGACCAATGAAGAAGTAATCGCCGAAACAGAGGCCTATTTTAAGGCTAAATCGAAATCTTACTACAAAACTGGTATCGAAAGATTGAAAAATCGTTTCAATCAGTGTATCGCCCTCGAAGGCAACTATATTGATAAATAAAGTTGAATTTTGCAAAAATTTTGTGTTTTACTATAAAACGGCACTCAGCCCATGTGTTATGTATATCTTTTGAAAAACTTAAGCCAATCAATTATTGGTACCACAATTCTTCTTTACTGTCAGAAAGCTGGGCAAACGTATACGAGGTGTGTTCAAAAAGTAAGGTGTACATTGGACTATTGATTTTTTTTCTCTGGGTTAGAATACATGTATTCAACATGTTTTCAAAGTTTCAAGTATATAGTACACTTAGTTTGTTTTTGACATATAGAAAGGTTAGACGTACTGTGATCGGCGATTTTCAATTATTATGAAAATGAAAGAATTTGCATCAAAGTTTGAAATGTTGACAGTGACATACTGTGATTCTGCTGTAAGTAAAAAAAATGTTAACAAGTGATACAAGCTCTTCCAAGATGGCCGAGAAGATGCCAACGATGAACCTCGCTCTGGACGCCCCAGCCCATCAACAAAAGATGATAAAGTCAAAGCTGTGAAAAAAATTGTTTTGCAAAATCTTTGATTTCTCATAAGAGACGTTGCTGAGGATGTTGGCATGCCGGTCGGATCGTGTCATGTCATTTTTTCGGAAGTTTTGTGCATGAGACGTGTGTTTGTTCCGAAACTTATTAAATTTTGTCAGGAGAACCGTCGCATAAGCATCGCTCAGGAGCTCTTGAATGACATCAATGATGATCCTGATGATGATCACGGGTATATGCTTATGACGTCGAAACCAAAGCCCAGTCATCCCAATGGAAGCACCCAGGAGAGCTAAGACCGAAAAACCAAGGTCAATCGAATGTCAAAGTTTTGATCACTTTTCGATTACCGTGGCGTTGTGCATCAGGAGTTTTTACCTCAAGGTAAAAGGTATGTGCCGTTTGTGAGAAGCAATACGAAAAAAAAGCGTCCGGAATTATGGAAAAACAATTCATGACTTTTACATCACGATAATGCACCTGCTCACTCATCGTTTCCTGTGAGAGATTTTTTGACCAAAAAAAACATACCTCACTCATCATATTCACCATATTTGGCCCCATGCGACTTTTTCCAGTTCCCAAAACTGAAGAGTAAGAGTAAGAAATGACGGTGATTCGCAACAATTAAAGAAAGAAAACGGCATCGCTGAAAGAGCTCAAGGCTATACCAAAAAGTTCTTATGAGAAGTTCTTGGAGGATTTCAAAAAACAATAGCACAATTATATTATGTCTAATGGGGATTGCTTTGAAGGGAACAACATTAATATTGATGAATAAATAAACATTGTTTTCAACATTGTAATGTATGTAAACTGGATGTAATCCAGTGCCACTCTTGTTTACTAAATATTGTATTTGTTATAGTTTGATAATGTGGTAAAGAGTTTTCGAGTTCAAAGCTGGTTCATCTATGGCAGTCTTATACTAAATACTATGAGATCTGTACCTAAGAACGAATATCCTTAGTATTTCACTCAAATGTTCATAAAGGTCGTGTAAAAATACTTATTTGTCTGATTACGCAATGGTTTCTTGAAGTACGAAGCGTGTAAGTGTTGAGTCATGTTACCAATTTTAGTTAGTCGCTAGTACGGCAACCTATATGACCCCGTACTATCATACCATTTTTCTCTCATCCGTGTAGTTCTGGTACGTGTAAAAAACAAATGTATATCCGACATTCCTTTTGCCCCACTGGTAGCCGGCAGACGTGGAAACCTGATTACGTAAGAATTCGGTTTAAATGCGGTTTACAATTTAATCGCCACGCTAAATATATAAATAAATAGCTGCAATATTCTACAAGCTACTCACTGACGGCGCACAGTGGGCAAAAATAATCAGTTTGGTGTTCAAAAATCGGTAACTTTCAACCTAATTGAGAATTTTCCATAACAATTTTTCTATTTGAAACGTCATTTGAATATGTATTGCTATAAAATCTTATATTTATTTTTAAATTTATTTAAATTCAAATTTATAAAAAGAAAACAGAAATATAATAAAAACATTATCATTTATTATTAAAAAAAAAATTGTTTATATGTTTTCAAGCCATTTATCTGACGATATTAATGGAGTCTGATGAAACCAGGATCAGTCAAAATAAATCTTCATTTTCCTCGGTATACCTTCTATATAGCTTATGGTTGGCTTCTTCAGCCTCTTCTGAAAGCTCGGCAAATGGCAAATTATGGAAACTAATTATATGATATATTCTCCACGAGAAAGCAATTTTATTTTATGCAAACTTTTGCGCGTTTAACTTAAAACTAACTATTTATACAGTTTTAAATATTTTCAAACCTTCGTACTTTTCAACTTTAATATTTAGTATTTCCGCAGTGGTTTCGAATCTCTTAAAAAAATCGTCTTACCTTGTTTCTGACATTAGTATTTCTGAGTCCTTGTTTTAGTGTATCTACAATTAATCTTCTTTTTTTCCAAAAATTCTGCCTGATTTATTTTTCCTTTTGTTTCACTTATTTTAATTGCGCGTTTTTAACTTTTTCAACATCAATAAATTTTATAGAAATTCTATTAGACAAATTCTTGCATGCTAAGGTGATATACCTTTCGAAGCAATTATTTCAGTCTTATTAAATTTTTTCATATTTTTACAACATATGACACACCCGTGCTTGATGTCGTATCGGATGCATGGTGCATTTCCGTCTACATTTGTAAAAAAAAGTTCATGTTAAACCCTAATTTTCTTACCATACCGTATTTATTTAGAACTGTTTCTTTTAATTTATTGGGTATGTAATTTAATTCGTGCGGTTTTTTTTTTCAAAATTTGAACGCTTATTTAAGAAAAACATGTACAATAGTATTATTCAAAGTATTACCCATCTAAAGCTATGACTTTTTCCCATCTTTCTGGAAATTTGTGGATCCCATCCCAAAAGAACTGCGTCGGCTTGGCAGCCAGGAATGAATCAAGCCAATTTTTGATATTCTGTTCTGATGTGAACCGTATTTCAGTGAGTGAGGGCGTTCTGCATCGACCGGAACAAATGGTAGTCAGAAGGGGCAAGATCTGGGCTATAAGGCGGGTGGGGTAAGACTTCCCATTCACTGTTTTCCAAATAGTTCTTAACCGGAATAGCAACGTGGGGCCGAGCGTTGTTATGATGGAAAATTATTGCCTCGTGTCTGGTCGCATATTCCGGGCGTTTTTCGGCTACTGCTCTCTTCAAACTGATTAATTGTGTTCGGTAGCGGTTTTAGCAGCTCATAATACAGCACACCCATCGGATTCCATCAAATACAGAGCATTACCTTCGCGCCATGGATATTCGGCCTTGCCGTTGATTTGGCTGGTTGGCCGGGTTTCACATCTGATTTTTTGGGCTTGGGGCTGTCGTAATGGATCGTTTTTTCATCACCAGTAACAATCCGATGCAAAAATGACTTCCTTTTGTGGCGTTCCAGCAGCATTTCGGACATGCAAAACCGCCTTTCGACGTCTCTCGGCTTGAGTTCATGTAGAACCCAATTTCCTTGCTTTTGAATATATCCAGCTGCTTTTAAACGTTTTGAAATGGCTGCTTGAGTGACACACAAAGATTCTGCGAGCTCTTCTTGTGTTTGGCAACAATCTTCATAGAGTTATGCTTCCAGTTCTTTATCTTCAAACTTTTTTGGCTGCCCAAGACGTTCATCGTCTTCCAAGCAAAAATCACTACTTTTAAATCGTGCAAACCACTTTTGGCACGTTCGCTCAGCTAGCGCATGTTTACCGTAAACTTCCCCCAAAATACTATGACTTTCGGTAGAAGTTTTCTTCATATTAAAGTAATGAAGAAGAACTCCCCGCAAAAACACTTTTTCTGGCACAAAATTCGACATATTTGAGTGAAAAAAAATATTGTTGTTTACGCTTCAAATGAATGACATATACTGAAATGACGTACAATGACAGTAGCTTTCCAACGCATGTTCCAATGGAATATTAACAATAGAATAATACAAGTTACGCCATCTCTTAGCAAACCGCTTTAACATTCTATTCTCATTTTTAATTTATTCTCGATCTTCTTTTATATATTTAAATCCAACAGATCGACAGAATTAAGTTGGTAATGGCTTAGGATTTTTCCATATTTCCGAAGTTTACCTTTTATTATTGTTCAGGAACAGATAATGTAATCCACACGACAAGAATGCCAGCTATGCGAAACATACTTATGCTCACCAAAATAAAATTCACCTTGAACCCATTATGCACAAAAATAAACAAAGAAGTGCAGCAGTGGCAATATGGTATGTTTGGCATAGCTGAAATTTGACCCTTAAGTAAGTTCACTCAATGTTCAGGGTGTCGATAATAGCATAATAAGCATATTTTCGCTTTGCCTCACACTGTCCTTAGTTTAAATAGAAATGCACTTATTGAATATCAGATTGTTGTTATTGCCAAATTAATGTTAAGTAAGCAATATTGTTTATATAAATATTCCCGTTGCATGGAACAATAAATGACTTATCTTGCAACCGTTAGCGCGTTTTCATCGCAGCTAGGTAGCTTAGCAACTACCTGAGTTCATTTGTGAATTGGTACAAGAGCCGATTTCATCCACATCTCGTTCCGTAGTGTTAATGTCACTAGAGATGTTATAAATAAAACTTGGCCTAAAGAACCATCCAACCATCAACCGGAAGAGGTATTCAAAGCTATTTTTTCTGCACTTCGTTTCCAAAATTCCATTTAGAGTATGATCTAGAATATCCTGAAGGCTTGATTCAGCTGAAATTTCGGGTTTCAGTAACATTTCAGTTAGATGGTAATGAGTCTTTTCTCGCCCGTCTCATTGAGGGGTAAGGGTGAAGAACGGTTAATTTATATTCAAATAATTATCTTTCTAAAGTCCAAAGTATTGAACAAAAATATTGCTACCACTTTTTCTGCTTGAAAACTTTAAGTCTCAGCTTAATTTCAAAATATCATTCTACCAATTTCTTCTTCTATTAAAGATTTCTTCGTAAAGCTTTTTTGGTCGTCATCTTGTAATTAACTGTTCCCCCGAAAGGCTTCTTAGCCTTAAAGAATTTTCCAGCCACTTGAAATATTTAATTTTGCAATTTTTGTTTTTGTATGCTTAAAATAGATATTTTCACTTTGTTTGATTAAAAATACCATCTAAATTTATGTTAAAAAAGTATAACTTGCTGACTACTTAAAATCTTTAACATTGACCTTCGAGTCTTTACAAAAACACTCAAAAAGAAACTTGTAGGTCCACATCATTATTAGTATTGTAGCTGAGCATTTATCAACAGCTGAGGAACATATTTATCTCAATGGACACGTTAATAAGCAGATCGGCCTTATTGAAGTGCAACAAACCCGAAATGGAACTATTAGAAGGCCCGATATCACTTAAGGCTATACTTTGGCTGCAATGTCAGCGCAAGAAAAAATCGGCCCGTACTTGATGTTAAAAACATTCCTTATTTTAACCAAAAATATGGTTCTGGCAGGATGGAACAACGTCACAAACTTTTTACACGTCTTCGCCATTTGTTTGGAAATTTTTCTGTCAAAAATGAATATTCAGCAGATGAGAGGTGAATTGGTTTCCAGGCGGTCGAGCTTTGACTGCTATGGACGTTTTCTTGTGGGGATATCTACACTCATAAACCGGATACTTTGGTTCATTAAAAAAAAAAAAAGCCGATACGAAATGGTCCGAATGGTCTTACGAAATGTCGATGTTTGCTTAGAAGAGTACCGTGGGCGTGAAAATTAACATTTAGGTGATATTATTTTTAAGAACAATATTCTCCTAAAGAGTGTACTTAATATAACTATTAACTAGGTTACAACCGAAAAGGTGTCTGACGGTTGAATATTACAACTACACAGAATATTATATATGGCTCAATGAATAAGACTTTTATTGGGTGGCGGTGGCGCAAGTGGTAGTATATTCGCTTTTCAATTGTACGGTCCGGCGCTCAGTCTCGACTGGGGCGCGAAAGAGAAATATTTCTGCAGGCAACTAAATTCACGTGAGGTATTAAGTTTTAGTTTAAGGAGTTCTCATATCCTCTTAAAGTTTAGTTCTAAAAAAAAAAAAAAGTAAAATAAACGTAGAGTTGGTAGAAGGTGTTCGGAAGTCTTTCCCGACTATCTTTAGCGTGCACGTGTATGTATATACATTTTATGATGTGATGTTCATGTTTTTACTAGCTCGGTGCTAAACATATCCACACATGTCTATACATAGATACATATATGTACAGCAGATGTATAAACAGTTCAGGATTTTGAAATATTTATTCCTGTTTTGAAATGTTTCCCTAATTGCATCTCCGGATTATTCAACCGATCGTAAAAATGGGCTATCGAACTGTGAAAACCCCTTTGGAAGCGGTGCAACATCACGGTACCTCACTTTTTGTGATTATCGGACAGAAAACATAAAAACGGATAAAAACGGATTTGGGTACAAACACATCCATACGACATAACACAAGTGTAAACAAATGTCCTTAAGTTGTTGACAGCGGCCTCCGCCTTAATAGGCCCCTCAAAGCGCCGCCACTGATATCACGCTGATTTCTTCCGATTACGTCAACACCGTCGGCGGATGGTATAGTACTTGGATGGACTTTTGAAAGATTATGCCTCTTGCCTCTTGTTTGTACATTTTTGACATAAATGATTGCGGTGAAGACGAGTTTGGCAGGGACGTCAAAGCTAGCCATTGCTCTGCATAGCTCGTCTCTATATATGATGTCATGCGTGGCCTTGAAATCGATGAATAGTTGGTGTATATCGATTTGGAGTTCATGGGTTTTTTACAAGATCTGTAACACTGTTACACTGATATGGGCCAATCCGGTTATTGGCGAACGGCTTCGGGAGTTTACAGAATACGGAAGAGCGGATCTTGTAAACGATGGTAAGAATAATGATGTCTCTTTAGTTGGCGCAAACAATGCTGAGGTTCGATTTAACGGGAATACTTTCCTCCTGCCATATTTTGCAGATAAGGTGGTGCACATTCCTTACCAAGTTATCTGCTGCCGCTTTAAGGAACTCAGCCGTCAGGTCAAGCGATTGTTGGACTTAAACTTAGATATGGTCATCGTCACTGCGACCAGGTCGGGTGGACGGAATTGTTGGCCTACATCGTCTCTACATCTGAGAGCGGTATTTGGCTCATCATCACTGTTGTATTATATGTTACAGTTTACAGAATTAGCTTCGACTGCGACTTTATTATGATGTTCCTCGTTCGTCACTACAAGCTTCGGTTCGGTGTTTGTGTCAGTGGTATTTTGTTTTTACCTTTAGTTAGGACTTCCAAATCTCATACCTGGAGTGACATATCTCAATTTCTTCGACGGCGCACTTCTCATGCTCCTTCCCTTCTAAGGAAGCCGGTGTTCGTCTCTTCTCTTCTGCTCATAGAGTTCGTGATCAGCTTGATCGGTACCCGTCGTACAACCAGGGGTTTAGTTGTAGTGGCCAAGTATTTCGGATGGTTTTTGGGCAATGTTGCCATTGGTCTTCGATACTTGATGTTGAGGGTATAGGACCTCTTAAGAGATTAAGGGAGCCTCGATCGCAAAAGTATTAGGCATGTTATGCGATCTTGCTTGCCTTTGCGATGTTCGAAATATTTTTAACCATATTTTGGTTGTAACAAGGTAATGGTCCGAGTCGATATTTATTCCTCGGAACGTTCGGACATCCATATTAAGGTTGCTTGATCAGGAGATCTACAAGTCCCCTTATGAATAACGAAATACAAGAATCGCGTGCAAGCTACGACATTGTTTCGTCCCGCCACAAAGTCGACTAGCCTTAAGCTGTTATCGGAGGTGGTGTCGTGCAGCTACAATATATCCTCATCTTAGCGTTGTGTTAAAATTGCCAAAGACAATTTTAATTTTATAGCTATTGCACTGCTCGTAAATCTTGTTCTAGAGCTTTTATAAGCTACGTGCATATAAGTCTAATGTTGGCTAATTTAGGTTTAATACAGATTGTTACGAGGCGGTCGGTAACATGCTAGAAACACAAAACATCTTGTCTAAGTGTGTCTGTAACACCAAATCCGCATTCAAATAGACGCTGCTATTGCAATAGACAATAGTCGCCGAAGTAGATACCATACTTTTTCATCCTGTGTTTGGAATGGCGACCATTGTACATTTGGCCTATTAATGGGTCATTCCGTATCAGAGGCTTGTTTGTGCTTAGTAACTATAGATTTTTTATAGATGGCAAGACAGTTACCCCGGCAGCATAACACCCAACTTGGAGGTCAAATATATATTTACATCACTATTATTTTGTATTTAGGAAACTTTTACTATGAAAATATTATACAATATAAAGCACCAATTAGTACCAATATCGAGAAAGTCGGTTCCAATTGCCCGCCAATTTCGTTTCATACTTTTTAAAGAGACTTGAAAGTATCACTAGACCCAGCTAGACCCAGATGTCTTCAAAATCTCAAATGAGGTGGATTTGTTTACTCTTTAGACATTTTTTTAAAAAAATTCTATGTATATCCAATAATTTAACTACTACTGGGTTATCATACTTCTTGTCTTAGGACGCCTCATTCGAGTTTTAGTTTTCTTTGATGCCTCGTAAGGCAGTCCTCGGAAATCCGATTATCAACCAACCGTCTTCAGAAATTCTTGAAAGTGGCCACTGCACCCAAAGCTTTACTCTAATGTTTACGAGTAAGTGCCCGATATCTAGTACTGGTAACATTTTTTAATCAGGGTGGTTATTCTTTTTAAAATTTTGGGACAAATACATTTTTTACATGGAATTTTGTTCTAAATCGATTTCGCTTTTTAGCTTACAATATATTTGATTACCTGTGGACATAGTAAATTAAATTTCCTTTTAAATGCATTTAACCGTAACTGGTAACGGAATTTTAATATTTCAATTATTCATAGGAGTGAAGGAAAACATTAAACACACACAATCGAGTAAATGTTGATTTAGGTTTTCATCATTACATTATATGTACAATATTATCCTATTGCCGGGAAGGTAATTTTTTTCTGGCTATTTGTTTAAGTAGCAATTAATTTGTATATTTATTTTTGCTTTAATTTTAATTTTATGTTTTTATATAATAACATTTAAAAAACCATAGAGAAAATGCTATAGAAGGTTAGTTTTTTTGATTTTTATTAAACTAACGTTGATTTGATAAAATTAAGCAGAATTTGTATTTTGCATTTATTTTTTTTTTACAAAATAGAAGATATTGATATATTGTAGTTTGATTGGTTGACATGTATCGTTTGTTACTTACTTTGATGGCGCTACATTTCGGGGTGGATCAGGGATTCAGTTCACATGCCGATCGTGCTAACGCGGTCCGATTTCAATTGCCGGTCAACTGCCTTCAAGCCCAAACAAGTAGCGATCAGTAAGAGTGATTCTTCGCATAATTTCCATATGTGTCGTTGAGGTAGCAAATTTGTAGCTGCCTATTGCGACGTTTTGTCTTAGTCCTCGGTGCCTATTTTTGTTGACAGCTATATACTTTGTTTTTTCTCCATTTACCACAAAACCCATCTTTGCGGTTGTTGGTCCAATGGTCGCAAACGATTCATTGACAGTTTTGTGTGAGATGTTTTCTATCCATTATGTCAATACCGTCTGTATATGCGAGTAACTGATAAGACCTTTGAAGGATTGTGCCTCTGGATTTGAACTGTAAGCCTTGCTTAAGTCTTTTTCTGATATTGAAAGTCTCGGTTTTATGTACATTCTCCATACTTATCTTTTATCACCGAAAATGAGCTTGACAGGGATGCCAAAACTAGCTATAGCTCTGTATAGTTCGTCTCTATAGATTCTGTCATGCGTGGCTTTGAGATTAATGTATCGGTTTTTTTTCTAAAATCGTAATGTGAAAATTTGATTTATGGCGTCCTATCCCAAAATCAAACTGATAGGGGCCAGCCAGACTCTTTACGAACAATCCACATAAAACAGGAGACAGGTTTTTTATATGCTATATTGAGGAGACTTATTCACTTGTATATAGTTGTTACGGTTCAGGGAATCTCTTATTTAAGAATCGAACAAACGACAATTAAATTCCATTTTTCGGGCATACTTTCGTCGATCCAAATTTTTGAGATGAGTTGATGTATGGTATGCTTTACATTCAATCATCATCTTGAATTTGGACTTGCAGATTGTTGTCCTGACTGCATCTTGGTAAGGTTCTGTTATGGATATCAATGTGTGGGATCCGTATGCTGGCTGTAGTAACACTGCGTTCCACCGCAAAAACAATAAGTCTGTGACCGTTTTTGGAGTTGATGACGAGAAGGTTGTACGTTCTGACTCTATTACTCCAGATACTCTCCTTGCCTAACTTGGCGGAAAAATTGCTAAGGACCATAGGTTTGTTTTTATTGGTATGGTCGTCCTTTTCCTCTATCAGACTTTTTGAGTATCGTGGTGAGGCAATCGTTTACATGCTTGAAGCTCAAGGCTCAGTTTAAGGAAAAGTCATCAGTTTCCCGATCAATCAGCGCGTATTTTGGATTGGTAGTTTTGAAGGTTTGCTCTAAACTTGTCATGTACAACATAAAAATAATAATATATGATTAAGCAATCGCATATGACTGGTGAGTTAACCTAATAGCAATTTTGTTTTTCATTTTTATTTTTTAGCCTTGATAGTTTCATGGTTATGAGAAATGGACATTTTGTTTGACTTTCATTCAGTTGAATTGAATCATTGCACAGTGTATGTAAATCACTAGTTTTGTTAATAAGAGCTTAGCTGATGAAAAAAACTCCCTCATTGTGGTTTCTGACTGCTGCCATTATGCGGGGATGGGTGTAATCAAGACCTACCCGCCGGCGGTTTTTCTGTATCTACTGCCATGGTTCATGTGAGCCGGCAGGTTGTAAAACGCGTTTAAGAGTTCCAATATCTACGCTGAAACATATTATGTGGATGATGCAGCTGATGTTATACTTTCTATCTGGATCAGCCTTTGCTTGGCCGTTGATTAATACATTAGAAATATGCTTGCAGTTATTTATCTCAAAACTGTGATTAACGTCTTTACAAGAAGTAGTAAGTTGAGTGATCTGACTCATTAAGTGCTTAAAGGTTTAACCATCCAATTATGGAAAGAAGTTTAGTGCTTGGCTGTCATCCTAGATAACACATTTCTCTGGACTAAATATGTTGAAAGTCATGTTGAAAGTTAATAAGGCGCTATCGGCCTTTTGGCAGTGCATATGTAGGTGCTATCGGCAAGACATGGAGCCTGCCAACGAGAAGGGACGTGACCTATGTATCGGTTATCTGGTGGAATAAGCTTAAAAAAAATGAACTCAAAAAAAAAAAAAGATGTGCCTCACCTGCATGAAAGCTTTAACTAGCACACCAGGCTTTACGCTGGGCACACTTATAAATTCCTCCCTTTGATATTCATATCATGAGGACCGTTCCCAAAATCGTTTATAATTTAAAGAGACCACTTCACTTGGTACAACATGGACTGAAGTTTTGATGACATTGCGCACAGATTGTCTTTATGGAAATGCAGTCCGTTGCAATAACAACAGAATTCCTGTTGCTGAAAAAATATGAATCAAGTTTCACTGTTTCCACGAATGGTTACAGTCAGAATCTGCCATTTAGGTGCAAAAATGCACTGGTTAAAATTGATGCAATATCCTTTTATTCTTAAAGAAAGTACTTTCTCTATAGGTATCCCGCCTACGTTTTCATCAAAGTTCAAGTACTCAATATTGATGTGGTGATTTCTGGTACTTCTGGCATTTTGTCGGTAAAGCATATATACAAGGTTTGCAGTGGATGAGTTCTTTGTTAATTTC
The DNA here is from genome assembly GCA_907269105.1 of Volucella inanis. Lineage (NCBI taxonomy): Eukaryota > Metazoa > Arthropoda > Insecta > Diptera > Syrphidae > Volucella > Volucella inanis. The sequence goes on along the minus strand of OU026153.1, from coordinate 202,232,233 downwards.
AATTTTTGGCTTTAGATATCCTGGGTACCAGACTAAAAGTAAATCTTTACATTTACTATGCTTTCATATCTTAAAACAGAAAGAAGGGAAAGATATCAATAATTTATTTGCTTTTTTCGGTAATTTTTTATGTAGTCAGAGTCAAGATTATTTTCAGCGTACAAAAATTAAACAAAGCAAAAGCAGTTCAGACATTTTTAACCAAAAAAAAAAAAAAAAAACACCCAAAATATTTCAAAGGACTATGTATCTCTGTACAACCACCGATTACCCTTCTTCCGATCTTTTTTTAGGAACAACCTTTTTAATGACGAATACTCGTATATTTTCTCCAACAAACCATCTGAGATAATTTTTTCTAGGGAATTTGAATATTTTATTCCCTCCCAGGTCTCGGATTTTAGTGAAGGGTTTTTTTTTTAATTTATCACTTGGTCTCATGTGGTTTTCAGTTAAAAAAAAAAAAAAAAAAAAAATTGCAAACAGGCTTAAAGCCATCGTTAAATGGCTTTAAGTGTGAAGAAATTCATGGAAAAAATGTTCTTATTGTAATTCGTCTATATGCTTGTTTATATGGATACTCACTTACTTCTTTTTCTTACATCCGTCGGAACTCTATTTGTAGCCAGAATGCAAGTTCATTATTCATTTGAACAACAAGTGTAGTGACATATAGAGGACATTTTTTTCTGTCAGTGATTAATAGGTTTTGGAGTGATATACATAAATCATTTAAAATAGTGTTCTAACATGCAGTTACTTAACAATTAATTATAATAAAAATAAATAGAGGAAGAGAGTTTACACTTTCTGAGGTGGACGCATAAAAACTTCCGTTCTATTGTCAGTTTTGACAATGTATTAGGAATTAATTGAGAATTTTTTGCGAATATGTGGGTCGCTTTAAGTGAGACCTATGTTGGATTATCGTTTTACTGTGTACTTCAAGGCTGTTCTGCCAGAACGTTAATATCTTTGTGAGTTGGCAATACAACAAGTACATAAATTGAGCCGAAGAACGCATGGTAATTGCGTTCTCCAGACCAGAACTGCGGTGACAAAGGCCTTTTGAAGAATGAGCTTATTGACGTAGGCCAAAGAATAATCTGTTCGTCAGAATGATTAATTTTTGAATTCATCCTACTTCTCGCAACAACAGCAGATTCGATTTATTTATTCTTACTATCTCAATGGTACAGATGTCAACTGTGTTGGTATGGCTGTGTTGGTATGGCCGGGTTGCCAATTGTACATTGGCTCTTATTCTAACAACATAATTCTACAAAATTCATTTTTTTGGGCGGTGTTGTACATTAATGATGAGATGATGGATGTTGTTCTCAAAATTTAATGTCTTTTCTAGAGTCGTTCATATCATCAATATCGGATTAATGATGGACTTGCGACTCAAGACCACACCGATATGGTCTAAAGTGTCCCCACTTAAGTCCTGCATTCTGTTTGCACTAAATTTTGGCGATTGTATTCCCCACTTTTTGCTCGATAAATTTTCAAATTTGGATATACGTTGGTAAACATCAGTGAGATTTAATTGGACACAAAAAAAAGAAAAGAAATCTTCATTTCTTTTCCATGTTAGCCCAAACTTGCAAGAGAAATAAAAAAAAAAAAAAAGCAAAACGGCGATTTCAAAAAGACGTACGATTTTATGAAACTTTAGCCATATAGACTTGAAAATTTTACAAAACTTCTTAACTATTGTGGAGGACTCAAAGTTGCAAAATAGAAATTCGAGGCCAACTGAAAGTAGATAAGACCTCTTGTAAAATTCGCGATTGTGTTAGAGTACCTTTAGATACATACTCGTACACACATGGTAAAATTATTGTCTAAAATATTGTGGTTGATTTTTTGTAGATATGTTTTTACCAAGTGGTACAATTTAAACATATTTGGGGTCTGTCCAGGTTTGCTCTGCCATATCCTAAATATTTAGTAACGAGAACACATTGTTAAAGGAAAGGGAGTAGGTAAGAGTTGGAAACAAGTTCAATGCCATTTGCTATCGATGGTAAATACATTTCCATTAAATATCAGAAGAATTGGGCATACTTATTTTACAATTACAAGGTTCAATACCCATATCTAGAGAGAGTTCCTTCCAGAGGACCTGGAAGGTTGCATGAAGAAAACCCAAGAAGTTGAAAAATAATGAACGCATCGCTAACTATAGGATTGACAAAGCTAGACCTCTGGAGGTTTATGTTCTAAATAGATGTAATCTGTAATCCAGACAAGTTTAACAAAATTGCGACTTCCTGCTTTTATACTCACAATTTTTTATTGCGAATCAGCAAAGCTTAAAATTGAAGAAACTGCATTATGCAATTTTGTGTCTCGGTTATATGGTACTATGACCGCCAGAATGCGCTGCTACTGCAAAAACGGTTATGGTGCCTTAAGGTCCGTTCTTATTTAGGCAGTCATGCCAAATTTCAATGCTTTAGTTTCGCTTTGACAGCTGATTGTTGTTGTCTTGGCATCATGTTGAGTATGGACAAAAACGGATTTCGTTCTCTCATAAAACATTATTTTTTGAGAGGCAAAACGGCGAAAGAAACAAAAGAAAAGTTGGATAAATATTATGGGGCTAATGCTCCGTCAAATTACACCGTCGAATATTGGTTTCGAGAGTTTCATGGTGGCCGCAACTCCACTACCGATCAAATCCGCAGCGGCAGGCCTTCCGATGCGGTTACAGAGGACAATGTCAAAAAAATACATGAAATGGTGTTGGCTAACCGGAAAGTGAAGGTGCGCGGGCTGGCAGATACTACAAAGATTAGTACTGAGCGCACACGCCATATTTTGGACAATATTCTGCATATGAAAAAGTTATCCTGCCGCTGGGTGCGGCGCATACTCACTCCTGACCAAAAACACGAATGCGAGAGCACTTCGAAAAAGTATTTGAACTTGCTGATGCGGAATCGGACGGCTTTTGGCGTCGATTGGTAACTGTTGAACACCAGAGAACAGAATGAGTGCCCGTCAATGGACTGAAGCCGGCACGAGTGCTCCGAAGCGGCCGAGGGAGGCTCAATGGGTCGGAAAGGTTATGGAGTCGGTTTTCTGGGATTGTCATGGCATACTCTTCCTGGACTACCTCGAAAAGGAAAAACCATCAACAGCGAGTATTACTGTAAATTATTGGAGCGATTGAAGGCCGAAATCGTTGCAAAACGCCCTTACATGAAGCGAAAAAAAATTTTGTTTTTGCAAGACAATGCACCGGCGCACAAGGGCATCGCAACCATGGCTAAAATTAATGACTTACGGCTCCAATTGATGTCGCATCCACCGTATTCGCCCGATTTGGCTCCCTCGGACTATTATTTCTTCCCAAACCTCAAAGATGGCTCATCACGCTTATGACGCCACGGAGGAGTATTTTGCAGACCTTCCGGAAAATTATTTTTCGGACGGGATCAAGAAATTGAAAAATCGCTAGAATAAGTGTATCAAACTTAAAGGGGACATTAAAATTTTTTTTTTTTTCATTCCCAAGGAGGTTACTTTTCACCCCATCTAGTATATAGGTACACAAAGTGATGAAGGAAAATATAACGGGTGACCAGAAAGCAATCATAGTTTTTTCCAGTTGTTTTGTTTTTACAACTGTCAAAATTATTAATGACATCTAGCTGTCAAAATATTGAGTAAGGTTTGCCATACACCGTTTTACGTTTGTCGAACGTGGTGAAATTGTTAAAAAATATTATTGAAATTGCAGTTCGTCGCGCCATGGAAAAATTTTAAAGCCACCAACCAGATAGAGATTGGTGCGAAAAGAAGAAAACATAGCCGCTGTGGCGGTCAGTATCGAAGAAGGCCTAGAAATGTTGATTCAGCGCCAATTAGCTGAATAAGATATTATTAGAAAGTCAACCTACATCCGTAAAAGATTGTACTGAAGCAAGTATTGAGGCCAGATGACCACAAACAACACCGCGAGTCCGCGGGGACCGGGATTTTTGCCAAAAAATCATCTTCTCGGACGAAGCCCATTTTTGGCTCATTGGCTATGTCAACAAGCAAAATCGCCGTTATTGGAGCGAAACAAATCAATAAATGTTCAGCCAAGTATCAATGCTACCACAAAGATTGACAACTTGGTGTGGTCTACGACATGGCGACATCATCGAACCTTTTGAAATGAGGAAGGAGACACCGTTACCGTCAATGGTCTCAGATATAGAGCGATGTTAACCGATTTTCTGTGGTCAGAGCTCGACTTTATCGATATATCTGATATATGGTTCCAACAAGGCAGCACTACGTGCTTCTCTGGGACTACGTCAAGTCCTTAGTTTACGCTTACAAGCTTAACACTTTGAACGAGCTCGAGGCCAACATTGGTTTTACCCGGTGAACGTGCTCCAAAGAAGGCGAAGACTTCGGCGGGAAAGGTGATGCGTGTGGTTTGATCCACGTTGACTATTTAAAGAAGGGAAAAACATCACAGGAGCATACAACGTCGACTTATTAGGTCGAATAAACGCCGATTTGAAGAAAAAACGACCACATTTGGCGAAGAAAAAAATGTTCTTTCACCACGATAACGCACCGGCTCACACCTACACAGTTGTCACAGTCAAATTGCACTACGAATTGCTCCCCCATTCACTCCGGATTTGGCTCACTGCGACTTCTTTTTGTTTCCAAACCTTTAAAGATCGCTCCCTGGAAAGAAGAACGGCCAATAAAAGTCATACTATATGGAGGAGTTAAAAAAGTTGCAGCACCGCTGGGAAAAATGTATCGAGTTGAAAGATTATATTGAAAAAAAAAATAAAATTTGCAAAACTTATATTCATCAAACAGCACTTGTACTAAGTACAACACAAAATATTGTAACATTGTGCCACATATTTTATATGGAACATCTATGTATATATGCATCTAAGTATATGATAAAGATTCTGTATGCAATGATGAGGTTAATGAGATAGTGTATGCACATTAGCAAAACATTTTTGGATCCTATTAGCAGTTTCATATGATCACTATATTTTATTGAAATTAGATGGACAAGAAAACTGAATGTCTGCGTTTGACATTTATGTAAGTCAAAAAAAAAAATAAAAATCTATCAAAATATCTAAACGCGAAAGATCGCCCAGAGCCGAAAACAACTGCTTGTCCTTAGTTAAATATAAAAAATGCTAAGATTCGAAAGGAGGACTGTATTACAAATGACTGAAGTCCTCTTCAATGCCTCCCGGATAGTGATGATATGGAAGATATCATAGTTTCTAGTGATTTACTATAAAAAAAAGTGTATGTATCCTCAATAAAACTGCTCCATAAATTAAGTGAATACATTCACAAGATGCTTAGAGTCTTAAAAATTACGGACTACTGCAAAAAAATGCCATCGGCGTTAAAATTATATGTGAATCCATTGCATCGTAAGTTCTGTATGGTAAGGAGAATATGGACACTTATACTCTTAGAACTGAATTTATTAAACTCAATCCTAAGTGTATTGAGATTAAAAAAATCAATAACAATTATGAGCACCACAAAGACACTATTTATCTAATAGCTTTTGGATTTGAATTTGGTTATAGGAAATTTTCCTACTAAATAAAGTGATATCGTTTAATTTTCCATATAAAAATTGACACTCAGTGTCACAATTGCCAAATATTGGCCATGGGGAGAGAAATTGTCATATGAAGACATTTTGTGCCATCTGCGAAATAAGACTGAAGTAGTAAAATGTATCAATTGTAACGAGTTTCAAAAATTCACTGAAAAATTAGAAAGTTTAAAACAGTATCTCAAGCAAAAGCTACTCCAATATTACATGTTTCTGCTCCCACCACGCAAAGACAAATTTTCTTCCTCTCTATCGGATTTTCCTACATTATCGCAGCACCGCAATCAGATGGTAATTGAGAATACAACTTATACAACCTTGATCCCGGAAGTTATTCAGAAAATTAAAAATACAAGTTTATCTATCTAAATCTATCCGTTTTTAATAATCCTTAATCCAATCATCGAAACATTTTTTATATTCGGTTTTCTGTATGTCCAACAGTGCTTCCTGCGATTTTTCCTTTACTTCCTTTAGGCTGTTGAAACGTGTTGCCCGTAGTGGTTATTTAACTCGATTGAACAGAAAGAAGTCACAGGGAGAAAAATCAGGTGAATTCGGTGTCCGTTGGATGGTATTTGTTGCGTTTTTCGTCAAAAAATTACAAATAATGATGGCACTGTGCGACGTGCGTTATTATTTTGCAAAATCCACGAGTTTTCTGCCCACAATTCTGGTCTCTTTCGGCAAATTGCTTCACGCAAACGTCTCATAACGCCCAAATAATACTCTTTGTTAACTGTCTGGCCTTCTGGGAAAAATTCATGATGCACTACACCGTTGTAATCCATGAAAACCGTGAGCATTGCCTTCTTTTTTGACTGAAAACGACATGGTTTTTCTTGCTTCGGCTCATTTGGTGAACGCCATTCACTTGCATGATGTCTGGATTGCGTGCCGTACTCATAAACCCACGTTTCGTCTCCAGTAATGATGAATGTGGGATCGGATTCAGCCTTGCAAATCTTCTCTTTTGCGACGTCAACACGGTCTCTTTTTTGCATGAAATTGGCTTCTTTAAATCTATTTTTAAAATTGTTAAAAATCGCCAGCATACACAGAGATAGATGTACTCTTGGCTACGTAATTTTTGCAAATGTCAAGCTATGACGCTAATATTTAGAGGGAATATCAACAACAGATGTATCAACTTTACAAACAAAGAACAGAACTCAAATCGGAGCAATGGGAGCGCCACACTGTGGTTGTTCCGTTTCTTTTTTTTTTATTTATCAAGGTGCTATGTGGAAGTACTATTCCCAGACATATGTTTACCCTAACACTGGTTCCAGCAACATCGCTACAAACAAATCCAATATTAAATGTGATGTGATGAATAAGTCTAGTGGTGACGGTATATACTTGTTGAATTACGTGATTGCAATACCAAATGTTTAGTTGCTTGTGCTTATAAGAAAAATGAAAGTTTCTCCTCAGTTCATTTGTTCTTTGTTGTTTCACACTATATTCTGTGGCGATTTTAACGCTAACTTATTAAAAGCAGACTCAGTTTGTTTTGAAATGAAAGACTTAGTTTCGCCTGTAGGAATGAAAACTATCAACACTATATACGCTACCCGTTTCACTGCAAATAGGTTACCCAGACTCCTCGATCTTTTTACTGTCGCTAATCCATATCTTGTCCTGCACTTATGATGTGAATTTGGTGAAAAATGTTGTGCCTGATACATTTACCTATAAATATATTAGCTCAATTGACCTACTTTCCCTCCAGACTGCTACCTTTTCTGCCCCTTGGGAGCAATGCCGTCTGAGCGCTGATCCAAATGAAAAAGTCTTTGTGCTGCAAAAAGTTCTGAGCCAATTGTTTTATCAGTGTGTATCAACGAAAACGGTCAGAATTATAAATAAAGTATGGTATACTCCTGAAGTAGTTCGCGCTATAAAAACCCGAAACAAGTTGTATAGAAAATGGAAGCATAGACCATCTACTACTGCCTGGTCTGAGTACAAGGCGGCACGTAACAACTCAACTTCTATAGTGAGAATTTCTAAAAAAAACTATTACGCTTCCAAATTGAACACTTCCCTCCCGGCTAAGAAACTTTGGAGCAATGTCCGTGAAATCGGTGCCACTAAGGCTACCAGTGATTCCAATTGCTCTCTTGATCCCGATGATTTAACCGATTTCTTTCTTGGTGAAGGGCCCAGTCATTGCAACTTTAACTTTAGTCAAAATGAAAACTTTACTACTCCAAGGTTGGACGATTTTGTAGTAACAGCTGACGACGAAATTTTTCAATGTGTGGCAGCGGTCAAGTCAAGTCAAGGGTGAGGATGGAATACCTATGCACTTCATTAAACTTATACTACCACAAATTGTCTCCCATCTTACGAATGTAATTAACTGGTGCATTACTACCTCAACCTTTCGAAAATGCTGGAAAGTTGCAAGTATCTTGCCTATAGCTAAGAAAACAAAGGTCTTCGAGAAGATAATATCAGTGCAGATAACAAAGCATTTATCACTACACAAACTGCTGAGCTCCCGGCAATCTGGTTTTAGAGCTAACCACAGCTGTGTGAACTTGCTGGAGAAAATAAGGCAGGATTTCGACAAGGGATTTGTTTCGCTCCTCTGCCTGCTAGACTTCTCAAAGGCCTTTGATAAAGTTGATCATTCAATCCTATGTTGGAAACTGGAAAATAAAAGGATGCGTAAGCTATTTTGTAGTTTTCTTTCTGGTAGATCGCAAAGGGTTAGTTGCGGTGAACATCGCTCATCTTTTAAAGAAATGGTGCAAGGCATTCCTCAGGGTTCAATTGTGGGCCCTATATTATTTATCATGTTTATAAATGACCTCCCATCTGTGTGAAAATATGCTTCAGTACACCTCTATGAAGTTGACGTACAACTTCATTTAGCTAAAAACTTTAAGGAGTTATCAGAGCTTGTTTTTGTTTTAAACGACGAGCTCAAAAATATTAATAATTGGTCAGTATCAAATGAATTACTCTTAACCCGATTAAAGCTCAAATAATTCCTATTTTCAAGAAAAGTTTAAACTTAAATATTTTACTAGATATTTATCTAAATAATACAAAATTGAAGTTGTTGAAACTGTAACCAGTCTTGGCTATGTTATTAATCGCTCTCTCAGTGGTTATAACCACACTAATTTAGTGATTGGTCGTACACTTGCGGTCATAAAAACCGCACCATATCAAAATGATTGAAAAATTGTTAATAACTACGATAATAATTTTTATAATGAATTTTTGTTGAGTACTCCGCAGTAATTTATAAGTTTTTCTATCTAATTTTCATCTGTTTATTGAATGTTTGAAAAAAGATAATAACCAAGAAAGGAAAACCAGCTAATTTTCTTTTTTTTTTTTAAATATTTTAATACAGTCATTGGTCAGTCAAAATCAAACGTAAAAAGAAAAACATCCCCAACCCATTAAATTTAATTTCTTCGGACCATATCACACATCGCCAATCATCCTGCGTCCAATCTTCGTACTTTTTTGCCCACGTAAAGCGAGCTTTTTTCATTTTTGTGGTTAGGAGAGGTTTTTTCGCTGGTCGTCTTCCATATAAACTATCTCCAATAGCCGTGGGCGTATGGTTTCGGCGCTAAGATCAAATTGATGAAATTTACTCAGCTCTGCTCTTATACGGACAGCACTTTTAAAGCGATCTTTCATGCTAATTCGTTGTAATACATTGTCCGTCTTCTGGGTTTTTTTACGTTTTCGTCCCGAGCCGTTTTTCCTTTCCAGTGGATCCAAATTTTTTTTTCTTCATCAGTCGTATGATAGTTGAATAACAGCATCCTATTTTTACCGCAATCTCACGATAGCCAAGCCCTTCTTCGACTAAAGTCAATATTTGAACTTTTTCGTCCCGAGTCAGTTGATGATATTTACCAGACATTTCCCTTTTTTTTATTTGTCACCGTCACAACTCAATTCAACTGAATACGAGGCCGAACTCCGCTATGGGGAATACCCTTTAGGAATTTTTTGAGAACTCATTAGGTGGTGCGGTTTTTATGACCGCAAGTGTATATAGTATATGCGTGCCTTCGGAAACTGTGGCACAGTGCTTACTACACTCCCTTGGAACTATGAAAAAAGCTAGTATTAACACTCTTATTACCAATTATTTCATACGATGAAGTTGCTTACAGTACTACAATCTTGATTAATTATCAAAACATAAGCTGCAAGTCGCTTTCAATGACTTGCACCACATCCGTAGACATGACCATGTGTCAGTGCTTGCTAGAGATTTACTTGGTTGTACCTTACAAGAATACATCAACGCCAGGAACTGCATATTCTTACATAAAATCATTCATAAGAAGTGCCCGTTTTACCTGTACAACAGGCTTATTTTTACTCGGTCCTCAAGAACCATTAGCCTTATTCCATTACGTTGCAATTACCTTAACTCCTCTCGTTTATTTTTCATATACACTGTTAGACTTTGGAATTCATTACCTATGCATACCAAAGCCGTATCTAGTAGCTCGAATTTTAAAAGTGCAATTTTTCGACATTTCTCCTCCACAATGGAATTATCAAGTTTATTTTTGGAACAAAAGATTACTTAAATCACTGAAACGTGGTTAACAGCAATTTAAATGTATCCACATCAAACTTTTAATGCTATCGCAACGATCAAACAAATAAGCTTGGAGATGGTGTTACAATTTTAATACGAAGATTTGGGAAATCAAAATATAAAAAAAAAAAGAAAAAATGTATATATTTCCCAGAGGGTGGCGTGTCAGATGCGAAAAAAAGCAGTGAAAAATGACTTCCACAAATTATTCAGTATTTCTGGTGAATTTTTTATCGGAGGAGATTTCAACTGTGGGCATAAGGACTGGGGATGTTTAAAAGAAAACTCTTGGGAAAATGTTATGTCTAGTCGTAATAGTACGTTAAAAATTTCTTATATGTTTCCTCCTACTCCGACATATTTAACAGCTGGTTCTCGTGGTCGTCCTTCTGTGTTTCCTTTTTTTGTTAGTAATGCGCCTAGTCTTATAACACAACCTATTGTAATGAATGAGTTTAGCTGGAATCATTATTCAGTTTCGTGCCGACTTTGGTGGTTAGGGGAGAAAAAAATGCAATATATTCAGTATGTACAATAAAAAAAATGCTAACTGGTGGAGTTTTCGTTCAGAATTGAATTCAAAACTACGGAATATTCCAGTTGATATAAAAGTATTTATACCACTGATCACGTTGATTCCATCTTAGGTAGATAAGATTAGATTTCTTTATTCAATATAACAAATTGCACATCATAATCATTGAGAAAAAAAACTGAATAAGATAAGGCATGTCATTAACGACCTTGATCAAAAAGTTCCCGGTTCCCATTTGAGTTCGGACTAATCAGAAAACTACCCATCAGTCACTTGTTGTGGTTAGGACATGTTAAGTGAATGTACACCCCTACTCCGGTATGCAGAGTCTTCGAATCTAGCTCAGAGGGACAACGCAGTAGAGCCAGACTTTACCTTAGGTGGTGCAGAGAAGTAAAAGTAGAGTGCTCAACTGAAGGCAGTTAGTAAAAGACCGAGCTAAACGGAAAGGCTCGATGAAAGTATCAGAACTGATTCTACATCAAAGCGAAACACTAACAGCTTGGTTCTTTTGCTGAGAACATTGTTTCCGATTTTGCTGCAGATATTCATTATGGTATCACCGAACTAAGCCGAAATCATAGTTCTTGAATCCAGAAAGAAGAGGACGCAAGTTTTCTTAACGGGGAGTGAAATCGTATCTTGTTGTTCTTCAAAAAGGCGCCAGCGCCCTATCTTGGAAGAAATTCTAATGTATTTTATATATTTGTTAGTAGCATTTCTTCTTAAACGAAAGATGTTTTTAAAGTGCAGCACATAAGAAGAAGATTTACCAATGCGTCCTAGCCACACGCATGTCTGGTAAAAGGATTGGCGATCTGTTTCCTTGAAACCATCTTCCACCACACAACCGACGCATAGGATACGATTGATTCTATCTTACTCTGTGAGAGCCCTTTGTCTTGCTGAAAGCTTTCCGACGTACCATGTTTAACTTAAAAAAAATTACTTGACCCAAACACTTAACTTTGTTGAAGAAACTGAAGGTTTGACTGAGGTTTGACTGAAATTCCATTTCTACTGCACCAATCGTCAAATACCCCTACGGCTGCCTGCACAGTCAATAGGCATGCTGCTATGAGATGCAGGCAGTATCAACAATTAGGGTCTGTTTATTAGCATTGGAAAGCTCAACCGTCAATGTTGATGTCCGGGGGGTACACTTCTTATCGCGTACGCTTTAAATGTTCCCGGTGTATACAAATATTTGTGCCATGCCTACAGTATAATAAGTCTTCGGAGTTGCCATCTGATAGTATAACTATATATGGCATAGCACCGTGATCAAAAAAAAAAAAAAAAAAAAAAAACACAGTGTGGCGCCCCCATTGTTCCGATTTGAGTTCTGTTTTTTGTTTGTTAGCGTCATAGCTTGACATTTGCAAAAGTTACGTAGCCAAGAGTACATCCAATTTTAGAAATGGATTTAAATTTGAAACAACGAACTTGTATTAAATTTTGCTTCAAAAGCGAATTTAATGGTGCGCGAACGTTGGAAATGTTGGAAAAGTGTTTCAGCAATGAGTCTCTAAAGAAAACGGTCGTTTCCAAGCAGTACGAGCGGTTCAAAACTTATCGTGAGTCAATTGAAGATGATGAACGCAGTGGCAGACCATGGACATCGAAAAAAACGAAAACATTGATGAAGTGAAAGAAATGTTAGTCAATAACCGCAAATTAACTATCAGAGAGATAGCGGAGGACTTGAACATTGCCTATGGATCCGTCCAAGACATTTTGGTTAATGATTTGGGTTTCCGTCGTGTAGCAGTAAGGTTGGTGCTAGAACACCTCAATTTCATGCAAAAAAGGAGACCGTGTTGACGTCGCAAAAGAGATTATTTTGCGAGGCTGATGACGATCCCACATTCATCAAAAAGACTATTACTGGAGACGAGATGCGGGTTTATGAGTACGGTACGCAATCCAGGCAAGTGAATGGCGTTTACCAAATGAGTCGAGACCAAAAAACTACGTCGTTTTTAGTCAAAAATGAAGTCAATGCTCACGGTTTTCATAAATTACAACGGTTTAGTGCATCATAAATTTTTGCCAGAAGACCAGACAGTTAACAAAGAGTATTTACTAGGCGTTATGAGACGTTTGAGTGAAGCAATTCGGCGAAAGAAACCAGAATTTTGGGCATTAAATTCGTGGATTTTGCACCATCATAACGCACCGTCGTACAGTGCCATCATTATTCGTAATTTTTAAAAAAAAAAAATGCAACAAATACCATCCAACAGCCATCAAATTTACCTGATTTAGCTCCCTGTGACTTCTTTCTGTTCAATCGAGTTAAAAAAATCACTACGGGGAACGCGTTTCAGCAGCCGAGAGGAAGTAATGGGAAAATCGCAGGAAGCACTGATAGACATACCGAAAACCGAATATAAAATTTTTTCGAGGATTGGATCAAGCGCTGGCATAAGTGTGTTGTAGTCGATGGGGATAACTTTGAAGGGGACAATATAGATTTAGAAGAATGAACTTCTATTTTTAATTTTCTGAATAAATTCCGAAATTTTTGATAATTGTAATGTTGGTAGACTTGGTATGAAATTAATATTAATATTTCCTGGATTTTTTAAATATTTGTATTGTTTTGGTATTGTTGTTGGAAATACATGCGGAGGAAATTTTTCTCACGGTATGAATGTTTTTGGATTCCTGCAAAGAGGACAGCAAACAGAGGCAGAACAAGCGCTGGAAGACTAACTGCAATAAAAAAAGAAATATTTTCTGCATGTGGTATTAAAACTACAGGGAAAATGGTGTACATACAATTAAAAAACGCTAATAATTTTGTATATAACATATTGTGCCTTTCTACAATTACTTGAATTGCTACATTTGGCAGCATGACTATGAAATATTTTATGACTTTTTGTGCTCCCTTAAATCACATAATGGGAGACTTAAATGCAAGGACAGTGGACCTAGAATCAGATATGATACTTGGAAGCCGTAAACGGAGCTCTAATGAAGCAAAAGTTAATGCTGAAGGAAGAAAACTCATTGAGTTGTGCAACAAATTTGGATTGAGAGTTTTGAATGGAAGCGCGGACGGAGACAAAAGGGGTGAATTAACATTTATTAGAAAACAGGGCAGCTCCACAATTGATTATGGGCTTATTCGTGGAGATTGTCATTTCATCTTTAAAGACTTTGTGGTTGGGGGTGCAACATATTCGGATCATATTCCAATCACGATCATCATTGGAAGCGATTTAATCCAAGAATCTCTCTCAAACGAAAAACCTGCTCAAAACATCAATCTTAAGTGGAACAAATACAAAAAAAAAAAATTAACTTCAAGTAAAAATGTATATTAAGCTAAACATCAAGGAAAATGTTTCAGTGGCAAAGTAAATACCTTTATGTGAACTTGAATCAATAATTCGTGATGTGGCTGGTTCGGTAAAAAAAAACCTCTACTATCGGAAAAAAAACTGAATTTTACGATTAAGAATGTGAAAAATTAAGGAAATTACTCTAAACACTTCTTAATCTTTTACGGAGGTACGATTTATTGTGCATCAAAATAGAATATGTGGAAACTAGCAAACAATTCAAACAGATATGTTCAAAATTGGAGAAAAATGGGCATTGTTATTGAGCAAAAGCGGAGATTCAACTGAATTTTGGATCGTGACAAGGAAATTAAATTTTAACCCAAAATCAAAAGAAGTTGCTAGTGTACCATTAGAAAATTTATGCGCACACTATGTTTCCTTACTATATTGTCGGAACAAATTAATTGAAATTACGCACAACCAAGGACGAAATTTTAAATCCAAAAACAGTATTTGAAGAAGTCGATATATAGTAGTACTCCAATCCTTGAAAGGCAGCAGGCTCAGGCAGAGTTTTTTAAATACAACACAGAATCATTTAAAGAAAATTTAACTAAGGCTCTTAACATCATTTTTTATTTTGGAACTCTTCCTGGACACATTTACGAAACTCTAATTTGACCAATTTATAAAAAAAAAAAATGATCCATGTGATCCAACAAACTATAGAGAAATATCTTTTTTAAACTCGGCATTGAAAGCGTATACCACTTTGATATATAAAAGATTAAACACATGGGTAAACGCTTATAAAAAACTCAGCGAATTTCAGGCTTCTTTTCGAAATGGTTACTCTACAATAGACAATATCTTCGTACTAACATCTATAGCCCAAAATAAGCTGGACCAAGGTAAGACGCTTTTTACATTTCTTGTTGATTTTAGAGCAAAGTTCGTTCAAGCATTAGAAAAGTTGTACCAACAAACTACGGTAAACATATTTGGTATAATAGCAAGGAAAAATCTGAAAAGCTTGTGATAAACCGAGGAGCCAAACAAGGTTGTAACCTGAGTCCCCTACTCTTCGCTCTGTTTCTGAATGATCTCGTAGAATGGCTTACATGTGGTGTAGAAATTGGCAGTACGAAAATTAAAGAAATCATGTATGCTGATGACATAGTCCTACTTGCAGAATCACCTTGTTCTCTTCAGATGATGATAAAAAAACTTTTCGAGTATGGGATGTAGAGGTTAACGTCGAAAAATCGGAAATTGCGATATTTCAAAAAGGGTCTGTCTGAATAGCAAGAGGGGAAAAATGGAAATATGATGAACACGAGCTGGAAGTAGTAAAAAAATATACTTACCTAGGAATGGAACTGACGTTCAACTTATAAATAGAAAAACATCTAAAAACTAAAGTGCATAAGGCGAAAAAAGCAATCTATCATTTTGTATGGAGCACAGGTTTGGGGTGGTCAGAGGTATGAAATTATCGCATACCTACTTCGTTTCTTTCTCCGTAAAACTTCTACTTGTCCATTAGTACACCGAAATATATGTATCATTTGGAATCGGGTCTTTCAACAATGTTTATTTCATCTCTAAAACTAAGTGCAGATTATCTATCAAGGGTACTAAAAATGAGCGATTCCAGACTACAAAAGTTGATTCTGCGATACGCAGTACTGAAGAAAACTCTTTTTGTCATATGAAAATGAGAGGTACTCCTTTATTGTAAAAACGCGGGAGTCAACGGAGAGGCAATACTATTCGAAGGTTGATTATAACCTAAATCAAAACAATTACTTCAAAAGCAGATATTCCAGTTTTATGATTGGAGCAATTTTCAAAATTAGAGGAGAAATGGTTAAACTAAACAATGTACCACATCGAAACGAAGGGACTAGCAATTGCACCCTTTGCAACTTACATGGGAGGGAAGACGTACAGCATTTCATTGGCGTGTGTCCGGTACTGAAAGAGTTGAGATGTTTCTACTTTGGGACGAACATTCTTAATATTGATGAGGTTAAATATTATCATTATGGTTCAAACTGGATACAACTGTTTAAGTATTACATTGAAGCCAGTGCTTACAGAACGAGAATAATCAACGAAAATTTTTAACAAACAAAATTGCTAACATCCATAATTTGTTTTTAACTAAACTAAAAGGCTTTAAACTCTAAGAATACATTTCTGTTTTAGCTAAACTAAAAGCCCAAAAAAATATTAAAGTCTCCTTCAACCCTATCTTTCTTTTAACTAAATTTAAAGTCATTTACCTTCGCTTAACTAAAAGCACGTGAAAATGTTATCAAAATGCATTTAAAATTTCGTTTAAGGATTAATATATTACTGAATGTTGTTACTCAGGCAAACGACATACCCGGAATTTATTCAGAAATTTAAAAAGACAGGTTTATTCATCTATAGTAAATCTATATTGTCCCCTTCAAAGTAATCCCCATCGACTGTAACACACTTATGCCAGCGCTTGATCCAATCCTCAAAACATTTTTTATATTCGGTTTTCGGTATGTCCATTAGTGCTTCCTTCGATTTTTCCATTACTTCCTCTCGGCTGCTGAAACGCGTTCCCCGTAGTGGTTTTTTAACTCGATTGAACAGAAAGAAGTCACAGGGAGAAAAATCAGGTGAATTCAATGGCTGTTGGATGGTATTTGTTGCATTTTTCGTCAAAAAATTACGAATAATGATGGCACTGTGCGACGGTGCGTTATCATGGTGCAAAATCTACGAGTCTTCTGCCCACAATTTTGGTCTCTTTCGTCTCATAACGCCCAAATAATATTCTTTGTTTACTGCTTGACTGAAAATGACGGAGTTTTTTTGTTCTCCGCTTATTTGGTGAACGCCATTCACTTGCCTGATGTTTGGATTGCGTGCCGTACTCATAAACCTACATCTCGTCTCCAGTAATGGCCTTTTTGATGAATGTGGGATCGTAATCAGCCTCGCAAATCATCTCTTTTGCGACGTCAACACGGTCTCTTTTTTGCATGAAATTGAGGTCTTTTGGCACCAACTTTGCTGCTACATGACGGAAACCCAAATTATTAACCAAAATGTCTTGGACGGATCCATGGGCAATCTCTGATGGTTAATTTGCGGTTATCGACCAACATTTCGTTTACTTCATCAATGTTTTCGTCGGTTTTCAAAGTCGATGGTATACCACTGCGTTCATCATCTTCGATTGACTCACGACCACTTTTAAGCCGCTCGTGCCACTGAATTCTCTTTAGAGAATCGTTGCCGAAACACTTTTCCAAGATTTTCAAAATATGAAAGGATCCAGGATATTGCAACCTGGCAAACAACAATGGGACGACTACCTAAAGGGAAATTGGACCTCATACCTGTGATCGATGTATGGATTAAACGGAACCACGGCGAAATCAATTTCTACCTGACCCAGTTTTTAACGGGGAACGGGTGTTTCAGAGAATATCTCTTTAATCGCAGACTCGAAACTAATGTGGTAGTTTTAACCGGTAAGAGTCCGGCACTACCAATGGGCGTCGGACCATTGGTGCCTATGCAAGGATTCCACAAACCATCGCAAAAAAAAAAAATTGATTTCAATCGCCGGTTTGTCGGCAAAACCAAAAAAACGAAAACCGAACCAAACACAAAAAAAACCAAACCACACAGTTGGTGGCTGAGATTTGTGTGACGATTTGTCACTTCGGTTTCGAAGAAAAAAAAAAAAAAAAAAAAAAGCAATGCCCTGTGGGAAACTTGTAATGGCAGCAAATTGTTTGCTGAACCAAGCGGCTGCTCAGCTGGGTTGGGTTCAGGGCAAAAATATTTTCAAGTCAACTCTAATAGTTCAATAAATAAATAGGCACCATGCACTTTTTGCTTTATGTGGAATTGAAAAACCGTATGAGCAAATAAATCACAAAGGGATACCTCGCAATATCCCGTCGAAAACAAAAGTTTATAATTTTTTTTGGTTACTTTATAAAATAACACTTTATTTGCGGAGGGTTGGCAAAAAAATATATTGTAAAAGCCAGTAGGAGGCAACAACACAACTGTACTTTATACGGTGGCACTGAAGGTACCACTTGGTAGATTGGACCGCCAGTTGGAGACCCGATTCTAATTAAGCGAACGGTAACAAAATTTGTATATTCGGCCGGAGTAATGCGAGGTGAAATGGTTTCGAGTAACTAATTCTAATTATCTTATATTTTCTCCCAAAACTGCTATACTCCTGCCTGTCTTATCAGCACTGATTTCGTCCTTGTTTCCTCTTCACTTTAGTGCTATTCTAGTCGTCCTTCCTTTTGTAAAAGCCTTTCGTAATCTTTTCTTTTTCTTCAATAAGCTTTTCTTATTGCCTCGGGTATTTAATCCTTTTTTTTTTTAGTTTTTGAGTTTATTTTTTTTTTTTTAACTTTTTGATGCTCAATTACTATAAGAAGTGATTGACCCTATCCCACCGATATTAGTAGGTTTCACTCATACATCCATTCAGATGGGTGCAGCGGGCCAAATTTCGTTCTTGTATGCAACGTTTCGCAAATTTCCTGGAGTTTGCCATCGTGCAATGGAATTCTGTTTCTTTCGTGTTCCTTTCTTATTTCTCAAATCTCGATTAATTTCCTCCAAGATAAGGGTTGAATTCAGTCTGAATGCAACGCCAATTCTTCCCAAAAGATAAAAAAGGAAAAAGATAATTTGCCTACTCGCATTTATATAGGATGATTTATCGTGAGCTTTGAATTATAATGGAAAATAAAGCACACACATTTGAAAGTGAGCATACAATTTTTATTATCGGTTAAAAGAACAATTCATGGCATCTACCTTTCAAAAATCATATTAAGTAAATGTTGGCCACGACTACGTCTGAGGTAGTCCATTCGGAAGGTCCAATTTTGGGCGACTCGTTCAAGCATAACAATTGGTATCTCGCAGATAACACGAGTAATCGTGGCTGACTTATTACTGAAGACCTGAGACTTTACACATCATAAGAGAAAATAGTCCAAAGGTGTGATATCGCACGATATAGGCGACCAATTAACCGTAGCAAAACGTGAAATTAAGTGCTCACCAAAAATGATTTCTCAACAAGTCCATTGCTTCACGCGCTGTATGGCTCGTAGCGCCGTCTTGTTGAAACCAGAGTTCACCGACACCATGTGCTTGAATTTCAGAAAGCACATATGGTAGCCCGTTAACATGGCGTGATAACGGTTACCATTGACGGTATCATTCTGATTTGCCTCATTTTTGAAGAAATATGGACCAATGATTCCACCAGCCCATAAACTACACAATACCATTGTTTTTAATGGATGCAATGGGAGCTCTTGATACTCTTTGGGTTGCTCATCAGTCCAAATACAGCCATTTTGTTTACTCACGTATCTATTGAGCCAGAAATGAAATAAGAACACCGGATTTTCATTGAGTTTTTAGAGACTCCATTCACTGAAAATATGACGAAAATACAAGTCGCCTTTCTTCAATTCTTGCACAAGTTTGATTTTGTAC
This sequence comes from Volucella inanis, assembly GCA_907269105.1. Taxonomy (NCBI): domain Eukaryota; kingdom Metazoa; phylum Arthropoda; class Insecta; order Diptera; family Syrphidae; genus Volucella; species Volucella inanis. Next base: position 202,212,644 of record OU026153.1, on the reverse strand, counting down.
GCTTTTAGGCCAAGTTCCTCATGTAAAACACGCCAAGTTGTCGAATACGCCAAGCCAAGCTATTGGTTGTCCCCTCCGACAAGTACCCTCCAATTTTTTCCGCCACTATGCTTCTCCATGGAGACAACGGACATAAATTGAAGGGTTTGGGCCAAGTTATAGATCGGGCAGGAGAGTTAGGGGTCGAGCGGAGATGCTTTTCATGGTTAAAGAGACTACCCGATAGGAAAGACAATACGACACAAGGGACAAGAGCCAATAACTTCATCAAAGGCTCTTGTATACAGTTATATTTGACGCTGGTGTCGCGTCTTCCACTTGACAGATCCTCTTTATGCTTTTTAACTGATCGTCTGTCTTACCACCGGTTGTCGATTCTTCAGGATACCAGAGGGGTGCACCAATGGATAATGGACCCATGGCTGTCCACCACTCTTCTAGGATTTTGAAAAACCAATGGTTAAGAATGTGGATGGGTAAAAGCTAAAAGAGAAGCAGAAATAGTAGAACTTGTTGTCAATTACCATTTTTAAATGACCAGATAAAAATGCACATTTCTGATGGTGAAAAAGTTAATGTACCCGCTCAAGCCTCCCTAAAAAATCACAATTTATCAATTAACCTTAGCGACATTGTGACTGAAATACTATGTATACATCATACACTAATTTTTTTTTGTAAGAAATGCAAATTTAACACTCAGTAATAGCCTTCGAATACATAGAAGTATATTAAATGTTCAATGAATAGTAAAAGGCCTACAAATAAGGAAAGCAAGTGGACTTGTTTGCATAAAAAATAGATAGGGTGTCCTCTAATTTAGCAAGTATTTTTGGGTATGTTCTACCAAAAAATTCGTTATATAGTAAGGGTATCCAACGTTGACATCATTCATCGAGGATTTAAGAAAAGGTTTACTTTGGCGTACCCTTACCCAAGTTAAGGGAAATTGCTCTATTAATTCTGATGGTAGAAACTTCGTTTAGGTCTTTAATTTTAGCAAAAAATACGAACCTTTATTACTGCGTTTGAATAAAGTTGATATCTTGTTTAAGTCTTCAGATATCCAATTTCAAAAACTGTTCCATTTTGCCCATGTTATTTTGTGACTTTGAAGTCGCTTTTCTACAGAAAATGCGTAATAAAAATCAGATTTTAATATTTATTTTCTAATGAAAGTAACAATAAAAAAAAAAAACATCATCGACAAGTTTGCAGAAAATCCATAGATTTTATGACACCTGCAAGAGGTAAAATTAAGAAAAAGGGTTTCATTGCTTTAAGCTCAAAATGCTATGAATAAAAAATGATTTTGTGTGGTTTTACATAATTTTTATTTTGCGATTATGTGTGTACTAAAACAATTATTACAGGAGCTCAAAGTGTCCTTGATTTTCTGTGCTTGATAAAGCCCGTTTTCGGATTTCACTGCGAATGTTTATTGATCCGAACTGTTTCCTCAATTTTGATGGCGCTTCGATAAGCTCTTATAATTCGCTTATAGTTGCTATTTTGGTTGAATAAACATGTTCTTTCATTCTTTTCCATACAAAACAATTTAATATTGTAAAGTCAGGAGATCAAGCAAGTGAACTGGTCCATTTCTGCCAATTCTTAACCTTACGACCATTTCATTTCATTTTAGTGAGCTGGATCACCATCCTGTTGGGAACATGATGAAGCTAGTTGAATCAGTGGAATGTCCTCCTAGTTCTGGTAAATCATTTCGCAAGAGCTCCAGATAGTTTGTAGAATTCAGCCTAGGCGGTAGTTTGAAGGGGCCGATTAACTTGTTTCCAAATACATCTGCCCACATATTTGCGCTGAATTTGTATTGAAATGATTTATGTCTCCTTGTGGATGGTCCGTAGCCAATGTATGAAGATTATGAAAATTTGTAATCCCATCTCTTATGAATTGAGACTTGTCCGTCTAAAGAATTCTCCTAATAAACTCGTTATCATCCAAGCACCGCTCCAGCAATCACTTAAAAAAGTATATGGTGGTATGGATAAGAATTTTATCCATGCAGTACATTACTAATCCTATGTTTGGAAACATTAAATTGCAAAGCCAAGCGTCTGATGTTGATTGAGATGGATCAGTTGAAACAACTTCCAATATCAGCCGAAATTCTTCGTACTTGTGGAGCTCTCGCGTTAGGTCGTATATTTGAAACTGATCCAGTTTCTCGAAAGCTTCGATACGTATTTTCAGATACTCCTTACTAGGAACTTTTCGGTTAAGATAAATTTCGTGGTAACTTTGTTTGGTAAATTTTCTTAATAGGCCTTCATTCTGACTCTTTCTGAGCATTTTTAAGGAACAGGGTAAGGAAAGGACAAATATGGTAGTCAATTAAACGAGCAGGCTTTAAAATTTCTTAATAGTTATGCAATTTAAAAAAAAAAAATTATTAATGCTTGGAAAATCACTCTTATTGTCAACTGTTGTTAGAAATTCATTTTTTAGCTGCTTCAGGTTTTCCCAGAATTTCCCAGAAAAATAGTAAAACGTTATGTTTGTTACGCAATAGGCACGGATATCCATTATGCCCCATTCATTTTGTACTCTTTTTATTTATTTTTGAAATTCCATCAGCATTAATTAAAAACTGTTTCAGATAGTTTCCAATTATGTGAAAAAAAAACTAACCGGCAAGAACGAAGCTAAGAAGATATGCGACGCGCTGTTTAAGACGTTAAAACAAACCTGGCTCATTTAGTGCTCGAAGGCATCACCAGCTGTTCCTTCAATTAAGCTGAGTATTTGGGTGTCACTCTGGATAATAAACTTTTTTGGGCTTCATACGATGCGTCGAAAACTTCCAAGCTGCTTTCGGTAAGGCAAAAGGTGTGTAACTGTTGACGCTCCATAGATGCTAGGATAAAACCTACTATATCCTATGGGTCGGTTGTCTGGTTGAATAATCATTCGCATGATGTACTTCACTGCCTTTAATTCATGGTTTCAGATGAACTTGCTAGAGAAGGTCAGAAAAGAGTTTCTTAAGACTTGGACCTTAATTAGCACTGCCTGTGTCCTCGGTTATGCCTTCCAATGATAGTTGAGTTTAGTTTAAGCAGATGTATGACCCTTTTAGATGTTGAGAGTCTAAACGAATGCTTCCTGACGTCAATAAAATGTCAGTTATTTTCTATTGAATACTACTTACTGGCATCCTAACTGTGCACTCTATAGAAAGAGATACAGTAAAACAAAGCTTGTAGTTCACTTCAATGATTTAAAATTATTTTAACGGTTATTGTTATAAGTTAAATATACAAGAGCAGTGAAATGTATAAATGGCACTCGAAAAAGTAAATCAAAAACATATCAGCCAGTCAAACAGACTGACAAAAATACTTATTTTTACAAGATAAAGTCAGTAAATGGGTAGGCATTAAAATTAAAGCAAAATTACATCTTTTAGCACGCTACTTACAGTTGCGATTTTAGTATTCCAACAATAGAATCATATCACCATAAAACATTTCTTACCAAACGAAAATAAATTTCAGTATCTGAATAAACAAAGAATTTTGCGGAAAAATTTTCAATATTCGCATCCAGTATCCATCCATATTTTCCCAATAAACTATGAACATGAGCAATACTCGTATGTTTAGCAGTTTAATCTCGCTAACACGAATCCATTCCACTCCTTGATTTCACTACAAAAAAAAAAGTCCTGAGTTCATACATATTTACACAGTGCGTGGAGTGGAGTGCGTGGCCATATGTTAGTATGTAATGTATAAGGACAATAAACTCAAGGATTTTGTGGGTCATAAAAAATTGTTGTATACAATGCAATGTCATAACTTTAGCTGTTAAGGATTATTGGAATCGAATATTTTCTACGTGAAACCATGTGGAAGAAACGACTTTGTTTCAAAGTGCGTAAATAGTTATGACTACGATTAAGGTTTCATTTCTTACAGTAAGATATGGCAAATAATATGGTATGCTGCCTGCCATTGAAATTCCAATACAAACTTATTATTTTTGGAAGAACTCATTTGAATATGTACGCTAGGTTGGCTTAGGATAGGTTACAGTGGCACCATGCATTTAGCAGGCTGACTTTATCGGGAAAAGGCCGCTTTCCGGATACCGACGTACTTAAGCCTAAAAGTAATGTATATCTACTTGAAAAAAATGGCAGTTTAGAATGGAAGACAATTTAATATTTTAGAAATGCCAAGTCTACCATGTCCATCAATTAAAGGTTGTAAAAGACAAAATGTTCGATTTTGAATCAAACGTTTGAAAGCAGATATTTTTGTTTATAAATTTTTATCTAATCAAAATATTATGAATCCGTTGGCATACATGACTCCGTTTCAATGTGATTCAAGATCAAACTTTCATTTTTTTTGTAAGAGGCATGCCTTGTTGGCGCATTTTTACTTAAAACTTAAAGTATTCAAATAGTGTAAAATGCCATTGTGAATTGTGTGATCCCTTAGAACTAAATTGCAATATTTGAAAGATAATATGTACTGCAACTAAATTTAAACTTATCAAGCAGTTTTTTTTTTATCGTAACAGATTCGTTTGGCAGGAGACTTTTCAATGATAGTTCCTGCATGTTCCCCCTTTTAACGCGGTTCCATTTTATTGCATTAGGTCCAGATGTTTGGTTCTTTAGGGAAGGTGTGGTAGCTTTCTTCCGTCCAGAATTTGTAGGACTGTTTTGTTAATATATCCCTTTAGTCGAATTTTGAATCTTCTTCCTAAGTTTTTTGTTTCGCTTTCGACAGTAGAAATTCCAAGGTCTCGATACAAGTCGTCATTTCTTATGTACCACGTTGCATGGCAATTCTTCTTAGCACTCTATTTTTAAAACATTATACAAAATTAGCAATCGTTTTCTTGATACAACTTCATAGTTGTATATTAAAGCAGCTTGTTTTCGATGTTTAGCTTGGAATGCTTACCAAGTAACTAATATATTTCTATTTGTTTTCGAGTTCTTTGCGTTTTTGTGTTAATTTTGTGTCTAGTGTCGTTCTCAGATATGTAACTTTGTTTGCAAATGCTGTATAGACCGAGGTTATGAGGATGGACGACCGACTAGTTTTTTTGTATCTAAAACTTCTATGAACATAACACATGGGCTGAAAAGTCAGTGCCGTTTTGTAGTAAAACACAACAGTTTTGCAAAATTCAACTTTATTTATCAATATAGTTGCCTCCGAGGGCGATACACTGATTGAAACGATTTTTCAATCTTTCGATACCAGTTTTGTAGTACGATTTTGGTTTAGCCTCAAAATTGGCCTCTGTTTCGGCGATTACTTCTTCATCGGTCTTAAATCTCCTTCCGGCGAGCATTTTTTTGACGTCTGCGAACAAGAAATAGTTGCTGGGGGCCAAATCTGGAGAATATGGTGAGTGGGGAAGCAATTCGTAGCCGAATTCATTCAAGCCATCGTTTTCATCGACTTGTGACACTGTGACACGGTGCATTGTCTTGATGAAACAGCACTTTCTTTTTCTTCAAATGCGGCCGTTTTTCTGCGATTTCGTCCTTCAAACGCTCCAACAACGCAAGTAATAGTCGCTGTTGATAGTCTGTCCTTTTGGAGATATTCGATGAAAATTATTCCATGTGTATCCCAAAATACGGATGCTATAACCTTGCCAGACGACTGTTGAGTTTTTGGTCGTTTTGGACGAGGTTCGTCGCCTGCTCGCCACTCAGCTGACTGCCGACTTGACTCTGGTGTGAAGTGATGGAGCCAAGTTTCATCCATTGTCACATACTGACGCAAAAATTTGGCTTTATTGCGGTTGAATAGCTTTAAACACTCCTCTGAATCATCAACACGTTGTTGTTTTTGGTCGACTGTGAGCAAACGCGGCACCCACTTTGAATAGAGTTTTCGCATGTCCAAATATTCGTGTATGATATATCCATATATCTGATATCTTTAGAGCCTCAGCTATCTTGATAAACTTCACTTTACGGTCATTCGTAATCATTTTGTTGACTTTTTTGATGTTTTTATCTGAAACAGCCTCTTTTGGACGTACACTGCGTGCATCACCTTCGGTGCTTGTATGACCACTTTTAAATTTTTCAATCCATTTGCGAATGGTTCGTTTGGCTGGTGCAGAGTCCGGGTAACACTTATCAAGCCATTTCTTTGCATCGGCTGCATTTTTTCCCATCAAAAAGCTCACTCACAACGTAATATCTCGAGAACTAATCGTCTGAAAGCTGTCAAATTTATACACGTATCTTTTGAAGGTTGGTACTTACTGAAAATGGTATGGATTTAATTCAAGTGGTGCCCTCTCTTAGACTTTTCAGCCCATGGATTATTTGGTCTCATTAACGACTATTTTCCAGCCCTTTGCCCAGTCATATTTATACCCCTTTGCAGTTTTACAGTAGAAGTAGTATGGCAGTGTCATCGGTAAACGTAGCTAGAATGATTCTCACTTCTTGGGGTATGTCTCGCGTATATAGGATTAACAGAAGTGGGCCGAAAACACTTCCTAGCGGTACGCCGGCTAAAATCTCTTTTAATTGCAAGAGATCAGTGAGAAGACCTGTCGTTATGTGAACTTTAAGCCTTCATGCCATAGCTTATAAAAAGCTTGCGAGATCTCATGGAGTACGCTTGGGCATAATTTTTTCTTCCATAGCTTTTTCAATTAAGTCGATGATTCTATGCGACCGATCAACAGTTGAATGCTTACTTTTGAACTCAAACTGGTGATTAGGGATACGATTTTTTCCGTCAATAATTGGCAGTATATCTCAAAGAATTTCAATAAAATTGGGATAACCGAAATCGGTCTATAAGACTTCTTGTCATTCGAATTTGTTCGTGGTTTTAAAATCATTATTACTTCAGCAACTTTCCATTGACTCGAAAGCTTAGTTAATGCGTTGCATTTGTGATTGTGAAATTGTCTGATGATCTTTCGATTCACTGATATTTTGAAGGAGTGCTTGGCTGTCGAAGGCATAAAGGCCTCATCCAGATGGGAAGCGAAGATCTCCACTTTATCCTTATCTCCGTTTGCCCGTATTTTTGTTGTTATCTCTTGTTATTGGTGGGGCGTTAGCTTTAGGTCTTTTAGTACCTTTCGGTGATGTCTAAAGCTAATAATTATAGGAGATTTCCGTTTTGTTGTCAGGCTTTCTATATATGTGTCAACTGCATAGTTTTTGAAGTTAATGGTCTTCCTCAGCAAGTTTCACAGGTTATTCTCCAGCGAATAATTTAAACCGTCCCTTGATAGGGTGTGTTATTCCAGACGTCATATCGAACAATTTCAGTGAAGTCATCAACCTGGACTTCTAGTTCATAGGGTATCTTAAGTTATACGTTCATTTCTACTTTTTCTTCGATTTCTTTCTTGAAGCGTTTTCCATTGTCTTTAATTGACTCATTGTCAAAATGAATGGAGAATGAAGAGAGGAAAGGTTAAAGTTTTCACCAACTTGTACGAGTATAAAATTGTTAGATATGGTATTACTTTTAAGACCGGGTATTTTTGTGGTATCCGTCAGCCAGTATGCCAATATGCATTCGATTCCATCGAATGAAATTTAGAATTGTGCTCCATACTTAATTCATAGAGCATTCCATTACTTGCACAAATTCAAACTCTATTTGGATGCCGTTAGTACATTCAGTAGACTTTTTAATGTACAAGAAAGGTCCGCGTCTCGCATTTTCAGATGAATGATAAGGGGGATAGTTCCTAAACCCTTTTCATATGGGTTTCTGAGATCAAGCTAATTTCAACGGTCTTCCCTCGTTAGAATGTTTTTGTAAAGACCGTTAAATTCCCAGGTAAGCATTTTGAGCACGCGTTCCGTATTGAAGTTGTCGATTTATTGTAGTTTGCTTATTGTGGCAGTTATTTTCGATCTTAACTAACTTCCCGAAAATAAATTTATTTATTTTGCTTTCCTGCTCAAATTTCATATGAGAAGCAGGGTCCGCCGAGTTTGCGCTTTTAGGAATTCGTCTCGCCTTTTTTGCAACTCCCTGACTACTTCGCAACCTCGGTAAAATTTTGAAAATGATATCATGCCAATATTGGCCACGACTACTACTACGTCTGAGTTGGTCCATTTGGAAGGTCTAATTTTGAGCGACTCGTTCGAACATAGCGACTGGTATCTCTCGGATAACACGAGTAATGTTGGCCAGAAATGGGTTTCATCACTGAACAAAATTTCACGATAGAACACCGGATTTTCATTGAATTTTTCCAGATGACACAAATTCAATTCGCTTGGCTTCAATTCTTGCACAAGTTAAATTTTATATGCTTTTAGGCCGAGATCCTCACGTAAAATACGACAAGTTGTCGAATACGCCAAGCCAAGCTGCTGAGAACGGCGACGAATCGATTCGTCATGGTCTTTGCGTACACTCTCAGCTACAGCTGCTATAATCCCTTCACTACCTGCTGGATGTGGTCTAACCGGTCGAGTATGATCCACAAATGTAAATTGGAACTCAAATTTGCGAATGGTATTGGCAATAGTGGTTTCAGTAGGTCAATTATGCGCACCGTAAGTTCCTCGAATCGCACGAGAAACATTTCTCACAGAACGCTGATTTTTGTAATACAGCTGAACAATTTGGAGACGCTCTGTGGTGTGAGTCTTTCCATGGTGATTTCCGTGATGAAATTGCTAAACAATAATGAAGAAAAACCCTTGCCAGCATTTGCATTTTGGTAATGTTCTCAACATTCGACTTTATTTTAAGAATTTTTTGAAGATCTTTAGGCTTATCGAAGTTAAGCAAGAAAAGACGAATGCTACGTTTTACTGTAATTGTCTTGCTTTCCGATTGTTGTTTCATTTTTAAAAAATGAATATTTTTCAGTGACCTGAAACTGACGATGTATTCGTTTTAGCACGGCGGAAGAAACCCAGTAGCTTTGACATGTATTGGCCTTTCAGAGTTGTTCTCGTAAGCCATAGCTTTCGGCTATCCTTGACGTTGACTTTCCATACGTTGTTGTTATACGATGTGACGGTATAATCAAATCGTTTAGACGTCTTCAAGATGTTTTAAAGTTTGTTGTAATCCGCAACTACGATCACGTTAAATGGCGGCTGTAGTCGATTCTTGAGGTTTTGTTTTTCTTCGGAATGAGTATTTATTACGTTATTTATTCCCTGTCTTATTTCCCTTCCCTTCTTAAAAATGGTTTAAGGTGCGCGAGCTAGAAGATACCACAAAAATTAGTACTGAGCACACAGGCCATACTTTGTGCAATATTCTACATATGAAAAAGTTATCCTGCCACTGGGTGCCACGCTTACTCACTTCTGAACAAAAACACGAACGCGAGAGCACTTTGAAAGAGTGTTTGGACTTGCTGATGAGGAATCGGGCAAACTTTTGGCATCGATTGGTAACTGTTGATGAAGCTTGGATCCACTATTACACACCAGAGAACAGTGCCCGGCAATGGACTAAAGCCGGCACGGCATCGAGCAGCCGAGGGAGGCTCGATGAGTCGGAAAGATTATGGCGTCGGTTTTCTGGGAATGTCATGGCATACTTTTCGTGGACTACCTCGAAAAAGGAAAAACTATCAACGCGAGTATTTCTGTGCATTATTGGAGCGAATGAAGGCCGAATCTCTGCAAAACGGCCTCACATGAAGCGAAAAAAATTTTTGTTTTTGCAAGACAGTGCACCGGCGCAAAAGAGTATTGCAACCATGGCTAAAATCAATGACTTACGGCTCCAATTGCTGTCGCATCCACCACATTCGCCCGATTGGCTCCCTCGTACTATTATCTCTTCCCAAACCTTAAAAGATAGCTCATCGATAAAAAAATTCAGCTCACGTGAAGAAATCATCGACGCCAAAAATGGACTATATTGAATAAAAGAAAAAGAGCATTTCAAAAAAATTTTTTTTTCATTTCCAAGGAGGTTACTTTTCACCCCACCTAGTATAGGGTATATAATTTAATTCGTGCGGTTTTTTTTTTTTTTCAAAATTTTAACGTTTATTTTACGAAAAACATGTACAATAGTATTATTCAAAGTATTTCCCATCTGAAGCTATGACTTCTTCCCATCTTTCTTGCAATTTGTGGATCCCATTAGAAAAGAACTGCACCGGCTTGGCAGTCAAGAATGAATCAAGCCAATTTGTGATATTTTTCTCTGATGTGAACCGTATTTCAGTGAGGGCGTTCTGCATCGACCGGAACAAATGGTAGTCAGAAGGGGCAAGGTCTGGGCTATAAAGCAGGTGGGGTAACACTTCCCAACCACTGTTTTCCAAATAGTTCTTAACCGGAATAGCAACGTGGGGCTGAGCATTGTCATGATGGAAAGTTACTGCCTCGTGTCTGGTAGCATATTCCGGGCGTTTTTTCGGCTACTGCTCTCTTCAAATAGATTAATTGTGTTCGGTAGCATTGTCCATTGATGGTTTCACTCGGTTTTAGCAACTCATAATACAGCACACCCATCTGATCCCACCAAATACAGAGCATTACCACGGATATTCGGCTTTGCCGTTGATTTGGCTGGTTGGCCGGGTTTCACATATGATTTTTTGCGCTTGGCGTTGTCGTAATGGATAAATTTTTCATCACCAGTAACAATTCGATGCAAAAATGACTTCCTTTTGTGGCGTTCAAGCAACATTTTGGATATGCAAAACCGCCTTTCGACGTCTCTCGGCTTGAGTTCATGTGGAACCCAATTTCCTTGCTTTTGAGTATATCCAGCTGCTTTTAAACGTTTTGAAATGGCTGCTTGAGTGACACCCAAAGATTCTGAGAGCTCTTCTTGTGTTTGGCAACAATCTTCATAGAGTAATGTTTCCAGTTCTTCATCTTCAAACTTTTTTGGCTGCCCAGGACGTTCATCATCTTCCAAGCCAAAATCACCACTTTTAAATCGTGCAAACCACTTTTGGCACGTTCGCTCAGCTAGCACATGTTTACCATAAACTTGCACCAAAATACTATGACTTTCGGCAGCAGTTTTCTTCATTTTAAAGTAATGAAGAAGAACTCCCCGCAAAAACACTTTTTCAGGCACAAAGTTCGATATATTTGAGTGAAAAAAAATTATTGTTGTTTACGCTTCAAATGAATGACATATACTGAAATGACGTACAATGACAGTAGCTTTCCAACACATATTCCAGCGGAATAATACAAGTTAAGCCATCTCTTAACAAACTGCGCGAAGTTATAGACCCAATAGTTTTCGCTCAATTCCGTTGTACGTGCGCCTACGTTTTCGGTGTTGTCGGACTTCTTATTTCGCACGTTGTTGTATGAGATCCAGGTGGTCGAGATATCGATACCCTTGAGCTTTTTCCAAACTAGTTTTATAAATTCGATAAATGTATCGTAGAGCCGACCCCCGAAGAGTGTGGATTTTCCAGCAAAGTTGCTCTGCCTATGGAAATAATTCATTTTTTTCTTCTTTGCATGGTTGACTTATTCTACGCGCTCGATAAAGAGGTTGATTCGCTGGGGCTGAAAAAAAATTGAGAAATCTTTCGTTAATGTGGTAAGCATCGATTTCGAAACTATTCAGCCTGCGTCCTTTAGCTGCTGAGCAGAAATTACGAGTTTGCTCATATGGATGGCCGCATCGTTTTGCGGATCTTTTTAAAAACTTTGAATCCTTTTTTGTAACATGTTAATACAAGTGCTGCTTTGGCCTTTATCCCATGTTGCAATGACCTTTTGTGCTGTTCGATCCTTTTTCAACCATTTTTTAACTTTTGCATCTTTTTCAGCCATGTTGCATTTCCATTGACGATTTCAAATAAATCGTTTGCATCTGGAAGGAATTTCACCTGAAATTCCCAAGTAGTCCAAGCGCACTCTCCATATTCCTGTTTTTATTTAATCTGCCGAAAAAACAAAAATTATTAATGCGGAACCTGTAAAGCTATGGTAAAAATAAGATCACACCAGTATGAGAGTCAAAGAACAATTGACTTTATTAGGCATGTGTGTAGTACAATAGGGTAAATAATAAAGAGCATACATTATGGTATGTACTTGTGTACTATTGTAGGGCTTTGTTCGTCGACGTATATAATTTTATATTACATAATACAGTAGAGTACTTCAACACCTTCTATAATAGGATTCTGCCGAGAAGTGTGTCCTTTGTGAATTCAAAAATAAATGAAAATCTTTCTATATCTCTTCCCATATTTCCGCCAATTCAACACAATAATTTCTGAGTAATTTATAAGCGAATCATCCTTAATATTAAAGTCTTGTCCGTAGTGAATGAGAAAGTCTGTAAAAGTTTTCATATTGAAATTAGAACGAACTTCTTGCACTTTCTCCTTTAAAATGTTTTATTTGTATTTGTATTTCAAGTAGCAAATGAAATAAAGCAGAATTTCCTGTTACAACAGGATGTTAAATGTAATCTCCGCCATGCGACTAACAAGGCTGTAGATGAAACAACAACGGCAAATATAAGAAAAACAAAAAAATATGAGCCATCTTAAGGGATCTAATTAAAATGACTTCCACGAAGCAAAAGGCATCATTTTAAAGCGTTCCCTTCGAAATTCTACGAGTATTTGTCTTCGTATTCGTGTTATGCCTTTTCGTTTCTGCTCTCCATTTCCGTTTAATTAAATGCTAAAACAGCATCAATTACCCAAAAAGACAAAAGCCTAAGTATACAATCCTTCCCTTAAGCCTTCTTCTACCAAGTCGGAAGGGATGTTCCGTAGTTGTGTAGTTGTTGCTTACTTAAAATCGTTCCTAATTCAATTCCATTGAAATGATTAATAAGTCCCATTCCATTGAGAATTATTCAATAGAAATCTGAAATCGATTCAAAATCGAAGAGAACTGCTAACAGATACTATATACTATACCAAGCACATAGTACCGAAATCAATCAAAGCCAAAGGAAAGTCGCTGTCGAACTCGTACCGAAACTACAATTTACACTGACAGTTAATTAATTGCAAAACAATGAAGCGAGCCGTGTGACGTTTCATCTGTCATTTGTATCGTTTTAATGCGAAACTCTCCGATCTCCAACCGCGCTGCTTGGTAGTGATTAGTATTTTGTAAATTTATTTCATTTATCAATTGTGCCTGGAACGATAGAAGGCACCACCACATCTGGTATTTAATAATAAATCGGCAGGCTTACACAATTTAATTGGATATCGCGGAAAGGACTCTTTAATTCAATAGCTGCCAGTTGGAGTACCGGTATGAGTGTTCTCCTTGAGCGTACAACTGTTTACGAGGAAACAGAATTTTTTCTCTCTGTTTACTTGTGTTCTGTCAATGTTGAAAACAATTTTACAATGACATCTGAGTACTATATATGAACATAGCTATGAAGTAATGAAATTCTTCTTACGAGTGGCTTCCAATCTCTTTAGGTGGGCCTTTGTAGGTAGAGAAACATATATGCGACATATTTTTTTAATTTTAATTACCAACGGAAACACTACTCTCCAAAGTTAGCATGGTTGAGATTTTTACTCTGCGAAACTTTGTACTGAGCCAACCAAAAAAAAAAAAGGGAAGTACAAATGGAAAAAATTTAGAAAGTTATGTTAGTGAGGCTTTTAGAAAATTAGTTAACGTGAAAGTTTTCTGAGATTTTTTATTTTGGTTTTATAACTTTCGGTCTTATGTCATGGGAAATGTCAAACAAAGGCTGAGTGGTCCTGCGGCTGTTCGGTGAAGAGAAAGTTTTAGGTGGTTAACCTATGTTGAACTTTCCAAAATTGTAATCGCGGATTCCTGTACATATGTAGGCACACATGGTTTCATTAAATGAAAGGAGATTTCATTTTCATGATATTTGTTTTATAATTAGAATGAACAACAAAATAATAATACAAAAATAAAAATGAAAAGCAAACTACATTGACGTATGTATATTTGTATTGAATTCTAAACGTTGAGTGCTTAAGTTGAAATTAGCGATGTTAATAGTTCCCGGAATTTATTCAGAAAATTAAAAGTACAAGTTTATTCATCTAAATCTAAATCTATAGTATATTGTCTCCTTTAAAGGATTCCCCATCGACTGCAACACAATTTTGCCAGCGCTTGATCCAATCCTCGAAACATTTTTTTATATTCGGTTTTAGGTATGTCCATCAGTGCTTCCTGCGATTTTTCCATCACTTCCTATCGGCTGCTGAAACGCGTTCCCCGTAGTGGTTTTTTAACTCGATTGAACTGAAAGAAGTCAAGTAAATTCGATGGCTGTTGGATGGTATTTGTTGCATTTTTCGCCAAAAAATCACGAATAATGATGGCACTGTGCGATGGTGTGGTATCATGGTGCAAAATCCACGGGTTTTTTGCCCACAATTCTGGTCTCTTTCGGCGAATTGCTTCACGTAAACGTCTCATAACGCGCAAATAATACTCTTTGTAAACTGTCTGGTCTTCTGGCAAAAATTCATGATGCACAACACCGTTGTAATTCATGAAAACCGTGAGCATTTGAGTGAAAATGACGTGGTTTTTATTGTCTCGGCTCATTTGGTGAACGCCATTCACTTGCCTGATGTCTGGATTGCGTGTCGTACTCATAAACTCAAGTCTCGTCTCCAGTAATGATCCTTTTGATGAATGTGGAATTGGATTCAGCCACGCAATTCATCTCTTTTGCGACATCAACACCGTCTATTTCTTGCATGAAAATGAGGTCTTTTGGCATCAAATTTGCTGCTACACGACGGAAAACTAAATCATTAACCAAAATGGATCCATGGGCAATGTTTGCATATCCTTCGCTATCTCTCTGATGGTTAATTTACGGTTATCGACCAACATTTCTTTTATGTTACTTAATCAATGTTTTCGTCGGTTTTCAATGCGATGGTCTGCCACTGCGTTCATCGTATTCGATTGACTCACGACCACTTTTGAACCGCTCGTGCCACTGGTAAACGACCGTTTTCTTTAGAGAATCGTTGCCGAAACACTTTTCCAACATTTCCAACGTTCGCGCACCATTAAATCCGTTTTTTTTACGCAAAATTTAATACAGGTTCGTTGTTGCAAATTTAAATCCATTTCTAAAATTTAAAAAAATAGCCAACACACACAGATATAGATGTACTCTTGGCTACGTAACTTTTACAAATGTCAAGCTATGCCGCTAAGATTTAGAGGAAATGTCAACAACAGATGTACCAGCTTAAGAAAAAGAAAACAGAACTCAAATTGGAACAATGGAACGCCGCACGGTGACGCCCCCGGGATCAAGGTGGTATGTTGGTAGCTTAACCCTTCAGGGGGTTAAGACGTAAATAGGCGCGAGGTTTTGATGTTGAACAGACTGTGTTAATATTTTATGTGTCAATATTAATTCAGTTAACATACTGAACTGTTATCAATCATATCTACCTGTTCCAAAACGAATATACATTATCTACTGTTAAAAGAAAATTAAAAACAATGTTATCTCAATTTTTGAAGGTTTATTGACAAGAATTCATAACTATAGTTACAAAATATACAAAATAATATAAGTGACTTAAAAAAATATACTTCATTTTTATAACAAAGCATATACACAATTTATAAATTAAATGCAAAAACAAAAAATTAAGCAAACAATTAATAAATTATTAGACCTTGAAAAATTGTATTTTTACTAGACAGAGTCCTTGCGAATGGAAAAAAAAAATTGTTTTTAAATGTTTTTTTTATTTTATTCAATATAGTCCCCTTTTAGTTTTATACACTTATTCCAGCTATTTTCCAACTTCTTCATCCCGTCCGAAAAGAAATTTTCCGGAAGGTCTGCAAAACACTCCTCCGTGGCGTCGATGATTTCCTCGCGTGAGCTGAATTTTTTATTGATCTTTTGAGATTTGGGAAGAGATAATAGTCCGAGGGAGTCAAATCGGGCGAATACGGTGGATGCGACAGCAAATGGAGCCGTAAGTTATTGATTTTAGCCATGGTTGCGATGCCCTTGTGCGCCGGTGCATTGTCTTGCAAAAACAAAATTTTTTTTCGGTTCATGTGAGGCCGTTTTAAAGCGATTTCGGCCTTCAATCGCTCAAAGAATGCACAGTAATACTCGCTGTTGATAGTTTTTTTATTTTTCGATGTAGTCCAGAGTATTCCATGAAAATCCCAAAAAACCAACGCCATAACCTTTCCGACCCATGGAGCCTCCCTCGGCCGCTTCGGAGTACTCGTGCCGTCTTCAGTCCATTTCCGGACACTCATTCTGTTCTCTGCTGTGTAAAAGTGAATCCAAGTTTCATCAACAGTTACCAATCGACGCCAAAAGTCCGCCTGATTCCGCATCAGCAAGTCCAAACACTCTTTCGAAGTGCTCTCACGTTCGTGTTTTTTGTCAGGAGTGAGTATGCGCGGCACCCAGCAACAGGATAACTTTTTCATATGCAGAATATTGCCAAAAATATGGCGTGTGTACTCAATACTAATCTTTGTGGTATCTGCTAGCTCGCGCACTTTCACTTTCAGCTGCGGACTTGATCGGTAGTGGAGTTGCGGCCACCACGAAACTCTCAAAACCAATATTTGACGATAGCCCCATAATATTTATTCACTTTTCTTTTTTTTCCTTCGCCGTTTTGCCTTTCAAAAAATAATGTTTTATGAGAGAACGAAATTCGTTTTTGTTCATACTCAACATGATGCCAAACACGTCAACAACAATCAGCTGTCAAAACAAAAATAAAGACAGTATCGCAATAAAATTTGGCATGTCTGCCTAAATATAAAAGGACTTCAAGGCACCATAACCTTTTTTGCACTAGGTTCGCTCCACTTAGTAGTCGCATAAGCCTTTAATGCAAATGTTCCGCATGTGATTTTTAAAAGCACATTGCCGGCATTGCACACAGAACATCTTTGAAGACTTGTTCCGCTTGCATGGACAAATTGAGCAACGTCCAACATAACTTCCGACTCTATTAAGGGGTAGTGAAACGACCACTATTCCCAATAGGAGCTTCGATCTTCGTCTCATTTCTTTAGGTGTACACAAAATGGTTGATCTTACTTTAAGTTTTGGTCGTATTATCTCCCATGCGCACTTTTCAATAAAACTGCTGCGTACTTTTGCACGCAAAGAGCATTTATGCCAGAAATATTGAGTAAATTATAGAATATGGTACTACCATTTGCAAGCGGTGGGTATTTTTTGCAACGTTGTAAGTCTGGCACAGCTGGTCTACAACATCTACATCAATTTTAGTGTCATTGCAATCAGATATTGTCACTGGCTTTCTTTCTTTTGCAGTTTTTTCATTGATTGTTTTGCCATGGTCCATAGACGAAATTAATACTGGCTATACCATTCGCAGAGTAATATCTTCTCCAGTATTTTAAATTTCTAAATTACCAATGCATCATTTTGCTGGTTTACTGGGAATATGTTGCTTAAATGCACAACGTCTTAGCATTCGCTAACAACTGTTCATCTATCATCAGGAACTCACTTTGAATAAAGTTGTTTTGAAAATTGGCCAAGAAGTTTTCAAAAACCTCCCTAAAAGGTGCCAACTTATCGATTTCTTTCCGCTTAGTCTTCGTAAACGCGTCATCAAATCTCAGAGACCTCTAAAGAAATCGAAACCGCTTTTCGCTTATTACCAAGTAATACGATCCTATTCCGTTTCCTTTGGAATTGTCCCAAATCTTTTGCAAATTTTTTCTGGCACATCTGAGAGTGCCAATCAAAAACAATTTTCCTACGAGTCCCGACCTCTTTCGTATTTGCTTCGAGCTTTTTCAATGTATATATTCTTTGAAGTCGTAATAATTCTTTTGATGGTTTCGTTTAGAGACAACTTCAGACATTCGATTTCAATTGTGGCATTGCGTGCATCACCTTTCTTTCCGGGAAGAAGTTTTACGATATTGTGGGGAGGCACCCGAACTTACTGATTAGAAAATAATTCGAAACACGATCTTCACTAGAATCGTTTTCAGACAATATTTCATCATTTTTGTTCAGTAAGCCTTGTTTAGTTTCTGTGTCGTGTTCACTTTATTGGGCGACATCTACATTCATACTCACATTCTCCAATTCATCCTCATCTTCTTTGACAATTGGACTTTCTTCCCCACTTGATGACTCGTGAAGTCACCGCTAAAAAGTTCTTGATGAAAGCAAAAATTGATACGTAGTTGGGCGCGTGGTCTACAATCTTAGACCAGTTCTGCTGCAGTAGTTATAATGTTTACGGTCGCCTTTAGAAACTACTGAACACATACTACTTTTTCAGAGAATTACAGCTATTTTATAGGGCTGTTAGCCCCTCACGTCTCCTTGGATGCAACTTAATGCAATCTTCGAAACCGTCCAGAGGAAGTATTCGGCGGAAAAAAGCTTCAGGAATCTGTTCAGGTAAGAATGAAGACGCGCAGCTATAAGTGCAACTGTAAGCTCAAACTTGGGTAGTGTCAGCTCACTGACAGGTTAGATGCTTGTAACAAAAGCCGCTGAACCGTACTGGCATCTGCCAATATATAGATCTGGAATGCTCCTTCTTTCAAGGGAACAGAAATTGCGGCTCTCGGGAAGGTCAAATCTTTGAGCTCCAGAATCACCTGCATGCAGTTGTTCCATTTAGTCAGTAAATTTTCAGTCAAATTCTCATTTCAAACGACCTTCTGCTTCCACAGTTTCTGAAAAAAAAATTTCAATTTAGTTATCGAAGGGCCAAGAATACCCATTGGGTTGAATACCCTTGCAACAAATTGTGGGATGGTTCCACAAAACAAAAACAATTTATAGTTTTAATTTAACAATTAACAATTAATTAAATTTAAATTTAACAATTTAAGTTTCAATTTATTGTGACAATTTACTCCAAACGTCACCCTAGTCATCCAATATACCGCAAACTTTGGCCTATAACTTGTTTATTTCAAGTGGGTATCAAACCATATAAAGGTTTTCGCGATTCTCCTCCAATAAGGATATTGGCAACCTTCATGTGGGAAAGGTGTGACTGGCTCGGCGATGCTGTCACTAATTAATTTTCTGATGGCTTCGTCGTAGTTTAACAACTTAAGTGGCTCTCTGAATAAGCGACGTATGAGAGAATTCATAATGTGTAAGACCTTTTAGATCCATTGATGTCAGACTAAGAAGACTACTTGCAGAGAGACAAGAATTTTCATTAAATGAATTAAACTTATCACTTACTGCAACGTGAAGGCCTTGTAATATCCACCCGAAAATAGTTTCCACTGCTCGCAGTAGCTTTGTTAATCCGCGTTGTTTTCTTGTCACGATGTTCAAATGGAAATCAGAACCAACTAGGAGGCTAAGCAACTCTTCCAACTCAATATTGCCAGTTGGGATGTCAGACAATTGAATGCCTTCAGAGGACACTCGGCTTCTGCAACCGTCATAACGTCGACACAGATTTCCGGCACAATGATTGGTTCCACGATGACAAGCATATCGCAGTTAAGTAGACTTTGCAAACAAAATTTAACCTTAAAAAATTGTTCAATGGCCTTTGCCTCTTAATAAACGAACGGTATCACGGATAAATTCACAATTTCTTTTGATTTTAAGTTTAACTTACGTACGACACTTTCGCGAATATACGTGTGCCTGCCACTGTCTATAATGGCGAAATCGGAACTATTTTTTGTGTTGGAGGAAACAGCACATCTAACGGTTAAAAAAAAAAAAAAAACATTTTCCGTTGGTGAGGACACCAACTCATGACATATGACATGCTTTGGGTAAATCTGAGCAGCAACAAAAAAGTCAGGGCTCATTAAACTCAGAATTATGAAAATTTGCGGTTCCATTTTTTTTTATTTAAAATGCATTTTTCTTAAAATTTTTACTTAATAAATTTTTTGAAATTTTATGAAATTTTTATCCTTGCAAAATTTCCTAAAAATTATGTTTTGAAACTTTTTTAAGTACGATCAACAGATTTTGCAGTAAAAGCCTTTTTTTGTCAGAAAAACATGACCAAAATGAAGTTTTACCTCATAAAATCTCTTAGATATTTTTTTGTGGTACTGAGAAGGACCTTTTTGGAACAGTTTATGGAATGTTTATAGCAATTGTTCGAAGTACCTTCCTTCAATTTGAATACACTTTTGGGCGCGTTTAACCATTTCGGGTGGCAGATTAATGGGCAGCAAAATTCTTCTCAGTTTTTCTTAATCGGTACTAATATTTTCTTGGAGCTTTTCCAGTCTCGACATTTCTCTGAAATAAACCTTTTCTTTCATAGCACCCCAGAGGGACAAATCCATGGGTTTTAGGTCAGGAGATCTGGGTGGCCAAGGATTGGGGCTGAATTGACCAATCCACCGTTCCTTAAAAGTATGATTAAGGAATGAACTTACCTCGTTGCTACTGTGACAAGGTGCTCCATCTTGTTGAAAAAACATCGCCCTTCTCTGAACAAGGAGAACATATTCAAGGTGCTCCGGCAATTGCTCTCTAAGAAATTCGAGGTAGTAATGGGAATTAACTGTTTGTGGAAGAACATTCAGGCCTACTAAAGTGTTTCCTATCAATCTAGCTAAACCTCCTTAAAAAAAAAAAAACAAATTTTGAAGAAGTTGTTTACAATAATCAATCAATCGGTTGTTCACTTACAGAGCAAAATGTCGATTGTATTGTAGATCAGTTGAAACTGCAAAGCTGTGATAATTATTACCGCAGTATCAATTGAAAAAAACGAGTAACAGAGAATTATTTAGAAGTTATAGCATTTAAAATGGTTACACCTCCAGATTGAAAGTCACCCAGGAATATGCCCTTGAAGGGTTATACTGCTATACTGGGACACCCCGTATATAGCACCTTTCAGAAGGTGTTAAGCCGGATATGGACCTTTTAGCATCACCGGCAACCACTGATTCAAGGTAGTTGAATTTTTCTGGAGCTGATAGGTTCGTGTTTTCATGAATTGTTCCCAAAATGACAACTAATCGCTAAAATTCCCATCAAAACGTTAAAGTTGGAGTTTTAGGAACTTTCACCCATTGCTTGTTGGCCTCGAATGAGTGAAAACGTCTGCGATGGAGATAGAAGATACGTTTCGTTTATGTTGTTTCGTAGTTTTTTTTACCTCGTGTTCAGTCGTGCAAGTGCATTAATGGCTTGGTCTTGGTAGTCGACACATTTTTCAGATTCGTTGTCTTTAGCAAGGCCCTTTGTGAGAAACGAGTTCCTCTTCGATTTCATCGGATTTTTCTTCACTTTAATCAATAACACGTGAGCTATCACCTTGAAGGTAATCGAGAGCTCATTTTACAATTTATGTCACTTGAGCTCTATAAGCCGAACGCGTTAATAGAGTTACAAAACCGAAACACAATCTTAATTCCTTAACGTATACCAATTGGAATTTCCGGGCTTCGGTACCTTATAAAAAAGTTTCCGAGAAAACAAACAATCGAGTATACATATTTAATGTAATTAGAATAAATATTTGCAACTGAACTTCAAATAACATGACTATGAGTTTATATGAAGATGAAATTGTGATTATATTTTTGATTTTACTGTACTTCAAACTAAAATCCGCAGGTGTTGCTAGATCCTTAAAACGGTTGCTAGAGTCGTCAACAGTGAGGACATTAGTTGATTCGTCACATATTTTAATTTCTTCCGTATAGAATTGTGATCCATATGAGAGCGTAGGCCAGTGTTGTGCATTTGGTTGGGCATGCCCTTGACAGTCTAGTCTGCATAAGTAAGAGTGTATTCATGGAGTTTCCGGAGATTACCACTGGAAGGTAAGGCAAGCACCTCACTACGAACTTTGTTGTTGTGCTGCTGGATCAATTCGAGTTATAGAACACCCAGCTGTTTCCTAATCAACCTCCACGTAGGTTCCCTATGAATCATCTGGAATTTTAATTAAAACGTACCACTCTTTGTGTTGTTCTCTAAAGCCTTTTTGAGAAAGTGATGATTTAATAATTTGATTTGAATTTGTACGTTTGTTGATTATGTTATTTTACAATGACACGACAGTATGGTAATATGTCTATTTTCCAATACCTTGCCTGCTGATAAACGTCATTCTCATGAACGCAGTAGCTACACACAAAGAAGGCTTCATTGTAATGAAAGCAATTTTGGCAGATGAGGAACGATAATATTTAAAATATATGATATCGTTGAGGTAGTAGGTTAACACGGATCAAATTTGTGTAGTAAAAAATTGAGTGATAGTTACGACATTTTATTAGCAGCGGCAACTATAACTCTAGCAACAAAGACAAAAACGGGGATGGATTAAGTTATGGAGACAAAGGAGAGAAGAAAAGGGTTCATTTCGACTGCTTCATGAGGAGTTTCTCTAAAAAGATAAAGATACATTTAGATAATATCTACGAATGGATGAAAATGGTTTAATCAAACTTTTAAACTATGTGAAATCATCAATTACGATGCAGAAGACAAAAATAAGACAATTCAATAACACCGGAAGAAGGCTTAACAAGACAAGATTATCGCGCTCATTGGAGAATTTATCCCACACTTTTGTGCTGCTATATGGTATATTCATGACTCAAAGGTGTATACTTAAAAGTTGGTACATACTCGTACATATGTATTTATATCTGAATTGACTTGGAAACAATGTTTTTCTTATTTCAGTTTCCAAGCAGCAATGTACACTGAGAAGAGATTGCAACAAATTTTTTTAATCGGTGGCACTTTCCCTTATGTCTTGGTGCCCTGGATGGGGTTGTGAACCGAAGCGACTTTCGTAGTTTACTAAACACCTCCGGTCAATATTTTCCTACAGACAAGGTCATATGTAATAACAGAAAATTGTCATTCTCCACTGCAAAGGAACCTTTTAAAGCCATACTCGTACTCTTCTACCGAACGAAGCAAAAAAACATTTTTAATTTTCACCTGAGCCATGCAAGGCAGTGTTTTGAACATACATAGTTTTGGAATGCTGCAAATAAGTTTCAAATTTTGCAGACTGGAAAAAGTTATATGTATAGTACAGGCTCGCTGCGTGCTACAAAATTTTTTGATAGAAAACAGTGATAATTATATTGATGCAACACAGGCTGGTTCAAGCCCATACATACCATCGGAGGATAGCACTGCCCATTTACAAAGAAACCCTCAGAAAATTGCTTCGTTAATTAGAAACTAATTTGCGGGATACTTTCGAAAGAGGGAGAACACCCATGGCAAAATCTGTATCTGTAAAATATGTAATTATTCCTTATTCAATAAAAGCAACAACGTTTGTAGCATTCCCCGACAAAAATCGTGTTCAGATATTTTTCATTGCAAATCCTTGCAGTTGTGGGAGTTGTTGCACTTTCAACACCTCTACATTATTTTTTATTGGCGTTGATGTGCATACTGTGCGTCAGTTTATTTCTTTTTGTTTCACTTGGGCTTCTCGCACCACCGCTAATATTTTCCATCTTGTGTTAGCTAACAAGTCTTCCTCCGTTATAGTTTTTAATTTAGCTTCCAGGTTGCTTAAAAACGGTTGAAACGCTGATGGTTTTTTTTTTTGTAAATATCCACTATGCTATTAGCTGCTTTAATAGCTTCCTCGACTCGTATTTCCAACGCAGTTGGATGTGGCTTACTTTTCTAAATGATGAAATGAATAAAATACATTTTAAAAAAATTCAAATTTATTATTTACTAATTGGGCGGCTGCCGAAGTACTTGCCAAGATCGAACTGTCGAACACCTCGTGGTTCATGTTGCTTGCCACGTTGGTAATTCTCCAAGAGTATCTTCGCAAAAAGACTGACTTAAAATTAAATTGTTATTTATTTCATAAAGCAAACGTTTAAGTTAACATACCGGTGAAGAGGAAATACTCGATTTGCCGGGAATGTTATCACGGGTGTCGTCCCAAAATCCAAGGTTCTCATAACACCAAAATTTTGGCAGGTACAAATCGTCCGTACCGGCACCACTTCGTTAGGAATTCATGACCCTGGTTTTTTGCTTCAAAAATTGGGTCTATAGAGTCTAAAATGAAATAATTTTTTCTTGATATTCCACCGAGAAATATATTTTGGAGTGCACTTTCGGTGGATTTTCAGTGCAATCAACCCCTCTCTTTCTGACTCACATAAAATCTACCCTTCGCGGTACACGACTTTCATTCCATGATAATGTGGTCAGACACATTTAGTACACTATCAGCATATACAGTTCATTCCTACTGCATTCGATTTTGTATAAGATACGGCCTTGATATCGACCCTCTCTAACACACACTGAGATTTCAATATGGTTCATGTTATCATGATTTTTTACAAGAAAGTCGGGATAGGTGCTATAAGTCATTAACGAAATGTCTTTTTAAGAAAAAAATTATTTAAATGAGTCAGATCTTCATCACATCCCAGAGTTGTATTTGTTAAGAAAAATGTACGAGAGCGGTCCCAGAAGTACCCGGTAGTTGTTTGAAAATATCACTGTATCAATCTAAAAAGCACATGTTTCAAGTTTAAAAGTGTCACGTTGTTTAATATTTGTTTGGCAGCCATCAATAGTGAACGTTGTCAGTGAATTTGTGAAAATGTAGAAAATTGGTCATCGTTATGTGATACAATACTTTTATTTGAAAGGCCTCAGCCCAACCAATATAAAAGCTGAACTGAATTCCTCTCTGGGTGAGTCTGCTCCTTCGTTTACAACAGTAAAATTTTGGGTTGCTGAGTTTAAACGAGGCAGTACGATCTGCCAAGACGAGCATCGCAGTGGTCGGCCAAATGACGTAATAACTCCAGAAATGGTGAAGAAAGTCCACAAAACGGTACTGGATGATTGTCAACTGAAAGTGCGCGAGCTACCAGACATTATAGGCATCTCAAAAAGTGCGGTACATGGCATATTATTTGAAAATTTGGACATGAGAAAGCTGTGTGCAAGATGGATGCCGCATTTGCTCACACTCAAGCAAAAACAGCTCAAAAATCTGTTATTGCAATGGCCAAAATTAATAAATTAAACTTTAAAATTGCTACCTCATGCACCTTTTTCACCAGATTTAGCCCCTTCGGATTATTTTTTGTTTCCAAACTTTAAAAAATGGCTCAGTGGTGAGGACCAAGACAGTTCCTATTATAAAAAGGGTATCGACCTTTTTGAACATCGCTGGAAAAAGTGTATAGAGCTGAAAGGCGATTAAGTTGAAAAATAAATAAATTTTTTTCCAAAATTTTTGTGTTTTCTTTCGGGTACTTCTGGGACCGCCATTTTTTTTTTTTTAAATACCGCGCGTGCACCAAGGGGATATGAATACTCTTTTACTGGTTTTGTCCAGGGCACGGGCGGGTGGTGTAGTAGTTTGAAACTCAGGTGTGTGTGTCAGAGATGGTTGTCAAACTGGACTTAACGAGCCAATACATCCTCAACCAGTGGGCCTTAGTACGTGCTAGCGTACCAACCTCTCCACCATCAGTGTTATGCCTTCATGTCAGAGCTGACGCCGACGGGATTTTCATATAACTACATACAAATTCTATGAAAAGACTTTTTCAGAGAATTGCCTTGCACGGGATTCGAACCCGCGACCATCTGCTTGCGGAGTGTATGCATATACCATTAAACCACGGCCACCCACGGCCATCGTAACTAAATATCCTTGTATCTAAATTCAATGCACGTTTATTCAATAGACTTTGATAGCACAACTGTAATTTAATTTTTAAATTTATTGTCAGCATACTATGTAATTTAATAGACCTCAAAACGTGGGAACATACATTTGCATACCTTCAGAAATTTCTGTTCACACGCTTTGATCGGATCAGATTAATTTTTTGTATCCTTTTTTTTCCAATTTCATATTCGCAAGTCTTGTTAATTTTAATAAGTTTTCAGTTAGTTGTAACTGAGCCTTCGAACATCAAAGCATAAATGTTGTATTTGAAAGTGTTATCAACGGTATTATTAACCGCTCTTAAATATCGGAGGTTTTATGTTTTTCCAAAGTGTGGAGGTAGGCTGAGTATGCTTGCGCTTTGGCCTTTTTACCTCTGCCATGCTTCTAGTTTTTTGTAACTTATACAGTTTTTAGTTATGTCAATACCAATTATATGATCTGTCTCCCTCTCTAAGATAAGTTTTATTATATTGTCGGAAAACAATGGCACATTTTTATTAATATTTCTCAAAATGTGACTACCAATGATTGGAAACTATTTACTTTGTCATAGACCGAATAGGTTTCAACGTCATTCATCTTGCTGATATCGCGGATGAAATATTGTATGGAACAGGGGGAACACTAACCTGACATCTACAATAAATTTACAAAAACTAAGATCGTGATACGAGTATAATCGAATACCTAGAATACTTATTTGTTTGTATTCTGTTACCAAATCTAAGTTTTACGTTATTCGATAGATTATTTAACATTAAAAGGCCCCACATACACATACCACTGAATATTTCGGACTATATAAACTGAGACTCTCAAAAAACTAATTTACCCTTAAACTTTCATTGAGACTGAAACATACACACATCCAATACGAACACTAGTAATACTATTGACTATATCAAAAAAAAAAAAAACTTAATCTGGGAATTTTCTGACTATTCAATGTTTTGAATCAGGTGTCCCCTTCAAAGTCAAAAAACGTAAAGCCCCTTAGATATACGAGAACGCTTTTTTTAAATTTCGAAGCACTTCTTGGTATAGCCTTGAGCTCTTCCAGTGCTAACATTTTTATTTCTCCAATCGTTGCAAATTTCAATCCTTTCATAGGTATCTTCAGTTTTGGGGACAGTCGCATGAATACGGTATCTGAGGCATAATCTTTTTGTTGTTTTTGGCCAAAAAATCTCTCACAAGCAACGATAGATGAGCGGGTGCATTATTGTGATGCAAAAGCCATGAATTGTTTCTGCACAATTCCGGACGTTTCTTTCGCATTACTTCGCGCAAACGGCTCATAATTTCAAGGTAATACTCCTTATTAACCGTTGGACCTTGAGGTACCTGATGCAGTACGCCACGGTAATCGAAAAAAAAATGATCAAAACTTTGACATTTAATTGAACTTGGCGTCCTTTTTTCGGTCTTAGCTCTCCTGGGTGCTTCCATTGGGACGATTGGACTTTGGTTTCGACGTCATTACCATATACCCGAGATTTGTCACCAGTTATGATGCTTTTGAGCAAGTCAGGATCATTATTGACGTCATTCAAGGGCTCCTGAGCGATGCTCATGCGACGGTTCTTCTGATCAAAACTAATAAGTTTCGAAACAAATTTTGCTGAAAAATTTCTCATATCCAAAACATCCGAAAAAAACTGACGGAAATGCCAATATCCTTAGCAACTTCTCTTATGGTAACTCGACGATTTTCCAAAACATTTTTTTTTGCCTCATTTTTTATATTAACTGAAAATCGCCGAGCAGACCAAACCAAGTCTAACTTTTCTATCTGTCAAAAACAAGCTAAGTACTCGTATGCAACGCCAACACACGTGTTTATTTTCAATTATTAGGCAATATAATTACCTATATTCTGTTATATCTATTTTATAGTGTATTTTTTTTCATTTAATCAACTTACGCTAATGCAATTGAAATCAATTCATCTTTCTGCGAAACAATCACGTAACTAATATATTTACTTTGTGGATTAAATTGAGGTATTTGTGAATTTACTGAGAATGTTAAGCATAACGCGAGTTATACAAAAATGGTTTAAACCTTTAGAAAGTTAAAAAAAGAAAACACACAATGTGAAATGTGAACTGAAATCGAAATGTTAATGATACGTCCTTATTTTTCACCATTTTTGAGCTTTATAAGGGGTGATTTATCGTGAGGTTTGACTTTCAATAGGCTCTTTTTGACAGATCATGCCTGATAGGAGTCATGCTGCTGCCTTATCACTTTTGTTCAGCATCGTTTCGCAAGTCATCATGGAAAGACTCACACCACAACAACGTCTTCAAATTGTTCAGCTGTATTACGAAAATCAGCGTTCTGTGAGAAATGTTTTTCGTGCGATTTGAGGAACTTACCGTGCGCATAATCGATCTACTGAAACCACTATTGCCAATACCATTTGCAAATTTGAGTCCCATTTTACATTAGTGGATGATACTCAGTGGATGATACCACATCCAGCACGTAGTGAGGTGACTATAACAGCTGTAGCTGAGAGTGAACGCAAAGACCGTAACGAATCGATTCGTCGTCGTTCTCAGCAGCTTGGTTTGGCGTATTTTACGTGAGGATCTCGGCCTCGACTTGTAAAATTCAACTTGTGCAAGAATTGAAGCCAGGCGACTTGAATTTGCGTCATATTTTCAGTAAATGGGCTCTGGAAAATCTCAATGAAAAACCGATGTTTTATTGTGAAATTTTGTTCAGTAATGAAGCCCATTACTCGTGTTATCCGCGAGATACCAGTAGCTATGCTCGAACGAGTCGCCCAAAATTGGATCTTCCAAATGGACCACCTCAGATATAATCGTGGCCAACATTTACATGACATCATTCTTAAAAAGTAAATGCCATGAATTGTTCTTTTAATTTTAAGTTCACTTTCAAATTTATGTGTTTTATTTTACATTATAAATCTAACATCACGATGAATCACCCTATATAACATATATATTACCAAGCCGAGGCAATTTAACAAAATTGTATAAGGTGTTCTTATAACGACTTGACAACTTTTTTTTAAATAAAAGGCAAACCATTTGAGATATTTCAAAAACTTTACTATTGGCTTGAAGTACAATCAAAACATTTATGAATGGAACTCGACTTCGATCATATGGCCACCGCGGGCACGTCTGCAGCGGTCGATTCGTTGGACCCAATTTTTAACGACTTGACCACACATTTCGGCCGAAACGGCCGCTATTTTGTGTCCAATGTTGGCTCTGAGCTCTTCCGACGTCGTCGGCGTGTTGACATAAGCCAATGACTTAACGCAGCCAAACAGAAAATAGTCAAGCGCACGAACGAGACGGCCAATCAACTGGCCCTTGTCTTGAGATAACACGCTCACCATACTTACTCTTCAATAAATCGATTGTAGCGTGTGCTGTTTGGCTTGTGGCACCATCCTGTTGAAACCACATGTCGTCCAAGTCCACAGCTTCCAATTCGGGTCAAAAATAACAGTAACGTGACGATCGTTATCGTCGACGAAAAAATATAGCCCAATAACGCCGCCGGCATGTAAACCGCACCAAACAGTTATTTTTTGTGGATGAAGTGGTGATTCATGAAGCACATGTGGGTTTTCACCCGACCAATAACTCATATTTTGCTTATTGATGAACCCATTGAGCCAAAAATGATCTTCGTCACTGAAGATGATTTTGCGATGAAATTCATCATCTTGGTGCATCTTTTCCAGAACCCAATCGGAGAACGTACGTCGCTTCAAATGGTCCATCGGCTTCAATTCTTGAGTCAGCTTGATCTTGTATGGGTGTAAACCAAGATCCTTACGCAAAATACGACATAATGTGGTCTGAGCGATGCCCAATTCTTGAGAACGCCGTGGAATTGACTGATTTGGATCGTTTGCTACGGACGTCTGAACGGCAGCGATATTTTCGACACTTCGAACAACCCATTGTCTCACTGACACGGCAACATCACACAACGAATATGTAGACTCACATTTTTGCACTAAAATTGTTATTGCCTGTCTACTAGGGCGAGAATTTCGACCGGAAATTGGAGTTAACGCTCTTGAAGTTGCAGTCACCGACTCCAAATATCTGTAGAAATTTTTTTTATAATTTGCATATGTTGCTCGTTAGTGTACTTTATCATGATGAAAATGTTAAGTTTACTGAATAAATTGACAGTGACAGTTTGATGATTAGTGAATGAGCGCGTTCAAAAATTAAATTTAAAGTTGTCAAGTCCCTATATTATTCTTGGGCGTTAGGCCTTCATGAACGACCACGGTGTGGTTGAACCCTTCCATCTCTGATAATTGCAAGTCGATTTTTGATCAATATGTAGATAGAAAAGCGCGCTATTCTGCATGATAAGAATAAGATAAGATACACTTTGTATAAATTATGAAATATTTCTTTAAAATTCATAAATTTGTTTGTTTTTTAATTTTAGTACACTAGTGTTCCAAAACCAAAAAATTGCTACAGAGGTGATTGGTCTGGGATCATCTAATTTCTAATTCTGTTGGTTGTGAGTGCATATCAAGCTCAAGTTCGCAAAAATTAATTTTGATGCTTTGATTTGGCCAGTTAGTAGTTCCTACCAGGACACAGTACCATGGGTGTCAGGAGCCCTCCGGGAAACGATCTGGGTCTGACTTAAGGTAGGCCCCCTTATGGGAACGTCATGGTGGCTGTGGTTTAAATCTACATCGCGGATAGGGTCTTCCTTTGATGTGACCCAATATAGAATGGCAAACAAGTACTGAGTGCTAATACCTAATACCTTAGATCAGCAAGAGGTTTTTGATCAGTTTCGACCATACCAAAGGTGGAAATTGTGCCTCCAACACAAGTTCTGCTTTGGCATTATACTATTAATGTAGGTAAGCTATGGCAAGGCTTGTCCTTGCTCCCATGAATGTATGGGTATCCCGTGGAATTAAGTCTTTTCGACAGGTGTCTCGCGTCAAAAACTTTTGCTCGTTATATCAGTACCCACCGCATCAACGGCTTGTATCTGCAATTTAATCTGAGCGTAAGAGGAAAATTCACAAAGAAAATGTTCCGCGATTTGATTTGCATGTAAGTGCTTAGCGAAAGCTCAATGCCTCAGTAAGAAACCTTCATTCGTACCTGTTGGAGGACAGCAGAAATGCCGTTGAGTTTTAAGAGATATCCAGAACCATGAAGCCCGAATGCTGAAGAGTCACAGCATCTACTGTGCTGTTTATACCATATAGATCGGATCTGGAGTCATCAGTGGAGTGAAGATCCGAATTCATAAGTCTTATGG
Source organism: Volucella inanis (assembly GCA_907269105.1). Lineage (NCBI taxonomy): Eukaryota > Metazoa > Arthropoda > Insecta > Diptera > Syrphidae > Volucella > Volucella inanis. The sequence continues at coordinate 202,181,705 of OU026153.1, read as the reverse complement.
CTTAGATTCTGTGCAGTCCATGCCACAAATATCAAGGAAAGAAAAAATTTTCAATAAATCTGGAGCAGGACCGGGAATATCTAAAAAAAGCCCATACATTGTTCATATGTAAAAGAATTGATTTTTACTACAGCATTGCAAACCAACAAAACAAAAACCCTTTTGAGTGATAGGCCAGACTCACTTACAGTGCCAGAGGTAAAGACTTCTTTCAGATTGTTGACTAAACAAGTTTGATATTCAGGATGGCAGTCTGATATTTAGCTTCGTTGAAGAAAGATTCTGATACATTGCTTTGATAATCAAAACTAGTGATTCATTTACCCTATTTTGTTTGTCCAAGGGGTCTTTAATATCAATGAAAGTGTCCCCTCCTGTCAAGTGCGCATTAAATTTTGCATTTTGTATCTTAACTTTGTATCTCTCCGTGCTCATCAGGATGAAATAAGTCATTTTTGCTAATTTTATTTATAGAATCTACTTCACCGTTCGCCAAGGATTCGGCTTACAGGCCAGTGTGTGGCCTGAAGGGAACTTTTCTTCAGAATTGACAAGAGCTGATCTTTAGATTACTTTTTTGTAGCATAACTTTAAGCATATTATCGGTGCCACGTGATGTCAAGCCATTTACACACCAACGTAATATATATAGCCTCATCTATGCGGATTGTATTGATAAGCAAACTAGACGTTCTTGTAGCTGGAGGTTTTAGGCACCCCAGCAAGGTCGACACTTTACATCCGATTTAGATTTCGATGAACGAATACTTCTGGTCTGACATAAGAACCTTCGATAGTACTTTGCAGTTGGTAATCTCTAGTCAGACGTTAGAATTAAATCCATGAGATGATATCCCCTCATTTTGCACTTTCTATTGTCTAAAAAGGATTCCAGGTATTGGCATCGTAACGTATGAATGTCCAATCTACATGACATCGTAATATTCAATGTTTTCAACTTTGGTAGTAGCGGCAATACCGAATCTAAGAGGAAGTAAACTAAGACTAAACCAATAAGGCCTAAAGAAGCGCCCAAGCTTAGGAGGTAAGATTGTTCTCACACGCAATAACACGAGCTCTCAGTCTTTCAGATCGCTCGTCATGCTCGTTATTTTTCTAAAGTCTTCCAAGTCTCCAAATCCTAAGATGCACATTGATATAATGAGAGGTTTGTACTTAAAGATTCGTTTCGTACGACTTGTAGGAGTTTCACTTCAAACTGTTGTCAATGGAGCCCTTTTAATTGCCTTACTTTTCTTTACCTTGGAAATCTGTTTGTCTACAAGGTCTTGTTTGGAAGCCTTTCAGTACACCTAAACTATTTTTGTTCATGTTGATACTAGCTTCGAAGATTATCAACTTTTTTCTAAGCTGCAGTGTCATATTTGATCGTTCTACGTTCGTGAAATCATTCCATGGGAATACAACTATTAACAGAGAAAAGTGTTTTTTTTTTCACAGTTTTTCACAATTGATACTTAATAAGATAAAAAAAAGTAGCACAAGGTGTGCCTAAAATAAGCTCAAAATCTGGGGGATTCATCTCTGTTGACCCAAAGGGAATTCAAATGTAAATAAAGGCAATTTTATAAACAAAATAATGGGCAATCTGTTGCAGACGAGATAAGCATTGTTGTATCTAAATTTTCCTCTTATTTATACATTAAAACATTCATAATGTCTTTTGATGGTCTGAACTCCCTTTCGATCTGAATTCAGTGATGGACGTTACATTTTAAACAGCGATGAAGGGGGTCTCATTTTGAATAATTCATCTCTTCCAAACCAATGTGCTTCCCTGTTTTACATTTCTGAATCGTTTAAAAATTTACTTCACAAGAAACGATAAAAAGGTTGCCCTTCGATCGTTGTCTTCTCTGACTGAGAAGCATTTCGGACGTGATTCGTCGCTACATAAGAAGAATTTATTTAAATTTCAAGTACATATTAATTCCGATATGGTTTTTCTAGGATAGAGCGTTGACAAATGAATCCTAACAAGAGGTATTCTCAAGTTCTCAAATAACCTTATCTTGCTTCAACTGACAGAAGTCTAATTTCATCCGAATCATCAACATTTTCCTAATCGTTTCTGATTTCTAGTCACATCCAGTTGTACCGATGCCATTTCGTAAGTCCCTTCAAATTGATAACAAATTCGAGCATTTTTCCATTTAACCCGGGAAAGCGTATCTTTCACGCAACGTGCGTGAGGCAACATACCTCAGCCAAAAGGTAAACCAAAAAATAAATAGAATTTACAAAAAAAAAAAAAAAAAAATCATAAAATCTGCCTGCAAAAATAAACTCTTCGTTTGAGAGTATCGAAGAAAATACCCTTGTTCTGCACTCAGTAATATACACCAATACACATACATTGACAAAAAAATAACTCCCAGTAATCCTCCCGGAAATCCTTCTTTTGATTTATTGCAACGCTCACCGGAGAGCTGAAGCAGCCCATAGGGCAAGGTATTCTTAAGGGTATTCCATACGATTGTGCCGGAGTATGTCAAATTTTTATATTTTGCTTTACGAAACAATCTTTTTGTGGTGGCAAATCTAAACCGATAGTAGCCATCATTTATCAATTTCTTATCTTTGTCGATTTTGCTTAACAACATGGATCACCAAAAGGCACACAACATAAGACTAAAAGGACATGGAATCGCGTTTTTGGGGTTGTGCCCTGGGAGGTTCATGAAACGATAACAGGACTAAGCAACAAATCCCACAAGTAATCCAATCCTTTGGAATATGATTGGGTGAATATACATAGAAGATACGATTAAGGATAAAGGTAAACTTTTCACACACTCCGGTGGGATAGGTCAGAGTATGAACTTTACCAAGATCCAATTTATAGAAAGAAGGTAATTGAAGGAAGGTGGCACAACTATTTGCACAATGATTACTATAAGGACCTTGGCCATTGAGCAGGGTCAAGTGACTTGGGAGTCAAGTAAGCTCGTTAAGACTTATCCTTTTGAACAATTGAATTTACTCTGCCGAATGCTGAAACCACAGCACACGGTGGAATAACCAAACAATAATCCGAAGCAATACTTACTGTAAGATTAAAAGAAATATTTTTGCATAATATTTCACAATATTCACTCTAAGGAAATCAAGGTAGTTTAAACGCCTATCTCATAAAAGCAAAGCTTCGAAAGATAAATATTTTCGAGTCAATATCCTTAAGTAATTTGTCATATAGTAATTAACAAAAAAAATGTTGATGCTTGGTTTATCACAATTCATAGTAGACAAAGGTCACCTGTAAGTATAAGTAGGTTGTAATGAGTAACTGGCCTAATATTTCTACATTTCGAAAGTGGCTATATAGACAGAAGTTGCTTTCTGTAAATTTTAATGCCAAAAATAACACCGATAGCAGAGCTATTCCAGTAGGAATGATAGTGGTGATTATTTAGGCTACAAAAATAATCATCACATATATTTCATGAGACTATCTAATCATGAGACAAATCTAAGGCTACTTAGTAACTAACAAGCCTCTAAAGTTAGTCTGATTATAAGTCAGCTCCCTCCCTGGGCATTCATTTAAAAAGTCTCCTTAGTTGTCCTGGATATTGGCTCTCCCTCGATTGCAGAGATTGGCAAAAGTGATTCATCGTTTTGTTTCTACTTTGGTATTGTCGAGAGGACATACTACCTCGACTTTGACATTTTGTCCAATTTGATGCTAAATCCCTTTTTTCGCCTGAAGTTTCAATTCTAACGAACGCACTCACTAATTTCTGCCAATTATGTCGATTTGTGAGTTCGGCAAAGGTCTAAACGGTCTAAGACCGTTTTTAGCATCAACGGTTCCGATTAGGTATTTGCCGACCTTGAAAGAGAAGCCAGCGTTATTCGTTATCATTCTACACAAATGGACGGATATCGCAGTGATGTCAAAGCTAGTCACGGTCTATAAATGCTTTCATATGCAACCTTAAAATTGGTAAAAAGATGCTGCGTACTGATTTGAACTTCATGACTTTTTTCCAAGATCTGGGCGAAGTGCGAAGATTTAGTCGATTTTAGACTTTTCTGGTTTAAAACCGCACTAATTTGGTCCAGTCAGGTTGATGAGATCTTGTATGCAATGTTGATTAGACTAATTCCTCTGTAGTTGGCATAGTTGAGAGGAATTTCATTAAGCAGGCATACACTCGTCTGGCGAGATCTGAGAAACGAATGATGTATGCTTTCTTCAAAGTCATTTCGAGCACCTTTGAATATCTCGGCCGGCAAGCCACCAGTCCAGCAGTTTTGTTGAACGTAACCTTAGATATTGCTTTCCTGACTTCGTTTTGGCCAAGTGAACGGAAGGATGTTTTACAGTCAGCAGAAGAAATTTTTACATATTGTCAGTTTTCCTACTACAAAGTTTCCTACTTTATCTCCACAGGTTTCTGTACGGGTTTTGTTTCCTACACGCGTTCTTTTTACCTTTTGGTAAAACTTCAGAACTCTTAAAATTTTTAATCGTGGGCTTCTACTGCTCCTTTTTATTCATGGCAAAGCTGCTTTGAACATTTCTTGTTTAGCTGCGTGTGCTTGTCGGCATTTTTCATCAAATAAAGGATTTCTTGGTGGTGGCCGGATAATCGCGGCATCTCTGATGGCATATTGGCAGCGTTGTCTCTGGTATTCGGTACTCGATGCTGGTGGTACAGAAGTTGCTGAGCGATTACAACATACGCGATCGACAAGGATTCCGGCGGTTTCTTGCAATTGCTGGTTTAGTTCGTTATATCTTCTCACTGTAGTTCTTCTTTGCTGTGGTGCTTGGAAAATCCGCATTCGTACAGGTACACACAAGGTGGTTTTCTGGAAAGTTTCAACCTCCAGAATACTTAATGCCGATTAAAAAATTATCAGGACTCATCAAAACTATAGGCGGTGCTCAAATATTTTTGGAAAGTGAGCAATATCAAAACTTCAACCTATTAAGACTCTCAGAAGGAACGGGCTAATTACTTACCAACTTAAGGTAGCGCTATAGTCTAGGGTGAATCTGGGCCCCAAGCAACAAGCTAATTCAATATTCAATTGGCTGCCTCTAGTTTCGCACGATAAGTGGGTACAGGTCCCCTTCTACTTGCATGTGCCATCTGAACCGTTTTTTTTTTTTTACTGCGCTCTCCCTAGATTGTGGATTAGAAGCCTTTTCGGACCAGAGCATTGGTGTCCAACGACTGACGCGACTGAGTCAAGTAGAAGCCTCGTCTGGATTCGCACGATAAGTGCGTACAGGTCCCCTTCTACTTGCATGTGCCATCTGAACCGCTGTCTTTTTCTACTGCGTTCTCCCTAGAGGGTGGATTAGAAGCCTTTTCGGACCAGAGCATTGGTGTCCAAAGCCTCGTCTGGATAAGGCTTTGGAAGATGAAGTCCTTAACTACTTTAAAGTTATATCTGTCGAGAGTAAGGTTCTGTCCGTGCTCTTATAGACGGTTAAACCTATTTTATACTCGCGACATCACTGACATCATGGTGTTTTGTTCCGATTTTGTCAATACTATCTGCGTGTGCGAGTAATTTGACGAACTTTTGAAAGATTGTACCGCTTGTGTTAGCGCGTAAGTTTTGCAATATTCTACTAAGAATGATGTTAAAGAAATCACGTGAAAGCCGACGCGTTATCTAAATAAATAACATCTCGGTGAGTTCTTTACAGACCTTGATGGAGCAGCGTGCATTCAACATCGTCATCTCGCATTAGCGTTAGAGTTTGGTAGGGATTCCAAAACAAGATATTGCTCTGTACAGCTCGTCTCTATAGAGGCTTCCCTACGCGGCCTTAAAGTTGATGAATAGGAGATGTGTATTATTTGGAGCTCATGGCTTTTTTTCTAATATCTGCGGTAGTGTGAATATTTGATCGATGGTGGACTTTTCTGAATTAAAGTCACACTGATATGGACCACTCAGGTTGTTGACGAACGTCTTTAGGCGTTCACACTATACCCCAGAGAGGACCTTGTAGGCATAGTTAAGGAGACTGGTGGTTTTGCAAGTGGCGCAGTTTAGAGGGTCTGCTTTTTGAGCTGGGGTATGCTTCGTTTCAAGTCATCACCTACCGCTCTGAAGACCTCGGCAGTCAGGTCGTTAGCTTTAGCGTCTTGTTGGACTTAAGCTTAAATATGGCTATCTTCACTTTGACCCAGGTTGACAGTTTTATTCTACCTGACAGCGGTATTATGTATGCTAGGTCCTCTGTTAGGAAATGTAGCGCCGTCCCGAAAAATTTCCCACGTATGGCGGCAACATCTTGACCTGTGTTCCTTGAGGCAATTCTTCTGGTACGTATTTGCAAAATGTCACGCTTTAAAGCGCTCATGAATATAAGGGCCAATAGCCCATGGTTCAGATGATTTAACATCTCAGTTGATTGCTTATTTCATCTCCTGAGATTTTCTAGATGCGACATCAGAAAGGAATCGAAAGGAATTGTTTTGAGCTTGGCCTTCCCTCATTATCGGTCCTACTGTAATACCAGTTTGCTGCATCTGCGGCCTGTACCGTTAAATCTTGAAAGAGTATAGCACGTAGTGTCTTTAGTTATAATGTACTCGTATCTTCAATTTATTAAGCTCGGTACTGGGCTTAAAGTTCTCGGTTCAGGGATATGCTCTTCAACCTGGCTTCGTTTGTCTGTTAATATGTAGTCATGTGCCGTTTTTATACTTCTTATCGACATAGCTCTATCCAAAGATTGCGAAAATATTTCCACTAGTCAAGCACAGTTGATTTACTGCATCCGCACCTAAGTTCAGACGTTCTCTGCCTTGAGTTTTTCCTGAGCTTCGGTATTTCAAAATCTATTGGTATTGTATCTATTAGTTATTTCCGTGATTGTTACTTATGATTGCAGCCCAAAAGCGTTCTTGAACTAAATGGTATTTTCAAGTTCATTTCCATATCGGCTCACACGTACGCGTATTTCGAAATTTCAAAGCAACTTCTTAGTCGTCAACTTATTGTAATTAATTTGATTAAGTGAATGATACACATGTATGTGTATCTGCATAGGAAATAAATATCTATCATACGGTGTTTGAGTAAGCGCTCGTCCCATTAAAGATCGAATTTGAGGTTTCCTATTGCGATTTGATCAACATAAGACGTTTGATTACAGGTGTCATCTAGAATAATAGTGATTTTTCTTACGATTGGTCTGAATTGTTGACAAGATATAAGACCCTTTCCTGCTTCTGGTGTTAGTAGATTTAGAGAACCAAGGCTAACTACTTCAAGCTTACACATGGTTTTGAAGAGTAAGATTGAAACAGTGTTTCTGTTTGGCGCACGGTACTCACCGGCATCTAATAATCTTCGCTTATTTTTAAGATGGTCACCTCACGCCGTATGAGTTTTTTCTCTAGCAAGTAAGCAACTAACATACGTACCAAAATCCGATAGTTATTTGCTATCTAGTGGCAAAAATCTCTGTCTATATCAAAAGCATGTTTCTGCTATTTGGAGCGATTTCCATTAAATAGGACTTTCTAATAATTGTGGAATGTATGGCGAATAAAAAGGAGTCGAAAGGTTTTGCTTCAACTAGGTCTTACACTAACCGTTGTTATTCTAATTGCTGACAAATTACTTTCAATTAGTCCTTTGATGGGATTCGATAGGGAAAATAGAAAAAAAAAGCAATTTGCTTTATGGTGGCAGGAACATTTAAATGGCAGAATAATTCATGTCTTGAAAAGGTTCCATCTGAAGTAAATGACTGAACTTTACGTCAAAAGTATCAACCAGGAACCTGTTACCGTACGAGATTCGCGTAATAGCAACGATCTTCTAATGGTCTTCTCAAATCTGACCATTGTCAGTATTTTACTTACATTTTGCCCTCATCACTGCGCATCCTTTTTTTTAGATACGACTCCTTCTATGATACAACACATTCGGTAGAATGGAGAAAGTGACAGGCTTAACGTTCTGTGTCTTCATCCAGTCAGAAACATGGACTGAGATAAGCTGCTGTAGACCGAAGGAGGCTCAATCCGAAGAGCCACTGTTTTTGAAGAGGTAGGAGCTGGCCGGAGAATCATGTTACATAGAGGATATGGATGAAATTAAAGACGCAAATTCTGAAAGAATCAAAATTCTTTTGATTCATACATCACTATACTGAAACTCTGAATATTTTCTGGGACAGTCACAAGTGAAATGTGAAGAAAACTAGTCGTAAACAATGTCGTTTAAAGGAAGTCAAACCATCGACTATCTAATAGCTGAGAAGTATGAAACTTGTAAAAGCACTACTTCACATCAAAAAGAAGTAGAAGAATCTCATTACACTCGTTCTGGTAACACCCAAAATTTACCAAGTTGTCTGGAACTGAGGTCATACGTTGAGAAAGGTTGCTAAGAAGATTTCAATTGCAAGTTTAAGACTAGTCTATGTATCAAACCCGAATCAAGGGGGGAGAAAGGCTTCAATACAAACATCGCCGAAGACATCAACTTCAACTTCAGACTAACACGTTTGACTTCCTTGCTTGTGAGAAAGGACTATATTCTATTGATATAGGGTATTCTAATAACGACTTGACGACTTTTTTTTTAAATAAAAGGCAAACCATTTGAGATATTTCTAAAACTTTATTACTGGCTTGAAGTACAATTAAAACATTTATGAATGGAACTCGAGTTCGTTCATATGGCCACCGCGGGTGCGTTTGCAGCGGTCGATTCGTTCGACCCAATTTTCAACGACTCGGCCACACATTTCGGCCGAAACGGCCACTATTTCGCGTTCAATGTTGGCTCTGAGCTCTTTCAACGTCGTCGACGTGTTGGCATAAGCCAATGACTTAACGCAGCCAAACAGAGAATAGTCAAGCGCACGAACGAGGCGGCCAATCGACTGGCCCATGTCTTGAGATAACACGCTCACCATACTTAGTTTTCAATAAATCGATTGTAGCGTGTGCTGTGTGGCTTGTGGCACCATCCTGTTGAAACTACATGCCGTCCAAGTCCACATCTTCCAATTCGGGCCAAAAATAACAGTTACGTGACGTTCGTTATTATCGACGAAAAAATATGGCCCAATAACGCCGCCGGCATGCAAACCGAACCAAACAGTTATTTTTGTGGATGAAGTGGTGATTCATGAAGCACATGTGGGTTTTCACCCGACCAATAACGTATATTTTGCTTATTGGCGAACCCATTGAGCCAAAAATGAGCTGATGATGAAATTCATCATCTTGGCGCATCTTCTCCAGAAACCAATCGGAGAACGTACGTCGCTTCAAATGGTCCATCAACTTCAATTCTTGAGTCATCTTGATCTTGTATGGGTGTAAACCAAGATCCTTATGCAAAATACGCCATAATGTGGTCTGAGCGATGCCCAATTCTCAAGAACGCCGTGGAATTGACTGACTTGGATCGTTTGCTACGGACGTCTGAACGGCAGCGATATTTTCGACACTTCGACCAACCCGTTGTCTCACTAACACGGCAACATCACACAACGAATATGTAGACTCAAATTTTTGCACTCAACGTGTTATTGCCTGTCTACTAGGGCGAGAATTACGACCGAAAATTGGAGTTAACGCTCTTAAAGTTGCACTCACCGACTCCGAATATCTGTAGAAAATTTTTATAATTTGCAGACGTTGCTCGTTAGTGTACTTTGCAATGATGAAAATGTTAAGTTTACTGAATAAATTGACAGTGACAGTTTGATAATTAGTGAAAGAGTACGTTCACAAATTAAATTCAAAGTTGTCAAGTCCCTATTGGAAAACCCTATACTAAGGACGTTTTGAAAAGCGCCGTATTGAAAAGCGCCGTATTGAAAAGCGCCGACTTTATATTTACAAAAAAAATGTATTTATTTATTTATCAATATTAATATTTTCGCCTTCAAAGTAATCCCCCTTAGATATAATAATCTTCGAAGCACTTCTCCTAAGCACTTTTTGGTATAGCCTTGAGCTCTTCCAGCGGTGCCGTGCTTATTTCGGTCTTGGCTCTACTGGGTGCTTCCATTGGATTGATTGGGTTCTGGTTTTGACATCAGTTCTGACCCAGTTATGACCCTTTTGAGCAAGTCAGGATTATCATTGTCGTCATTCAAGAGCTCCTGAGCGATGCTCATGGGATGGTTCTTTTCTTCACAGCTTCGGCGTTATCATCTCTTGTTGATGTGTTGGGGTGCTTAGGGCAAGGTTCGTCATTGGTATCTTCTCGGCTATCCTGAAAGAGCTTGTTCCACTTATAGCAGACTCACCTTATGCCACTGTTAACATTTCAAATGTTTTTTACACAAAATTTGATGCAAATTCTTTGCTCCATTTTTTATAATAAGTGAAAATCGCTGAGTACACTAAAACATGTCTAACCGTTTTATCTTTTAAAAACAAACTAAGTAAGTTAAATACTTGAAACTATGAACATATGTTAGGGACATGTGTATCAACGCAGCAAAAAAAAAAAAATCGATAATCGAATGTACATTGCCCGCGAAATTTTAAAAGTCAGCTTACTTCTTGAGCACAGCTCGTATGGGTCTTTCAATAAGGACGTTCGATTTTCAAATGCAAATAAATAATAGTTGTGTGTAAGATGTGCCTGTCATTAGGTATGAAATATAACGTCGTTCAAATGTTTGCAGCGGCTTTGCTCAGTGATACGTATGCGGGGGGTCCAATTTTCGATGAATTTGCTGGATAAATCCGGCTGAATTTGCTGGATGGCATACGTTGTGTTGACTTTGAGCACCTCAATTGTTTACGGCTTATTCGCATCGATGAAGTTTATGCAAAGGAAGAAGTCTAAAGGCGTTAAATCGCACGATGTGTAAAATGGTTAAACATTTCGGTTGCTACTTTGCGCTTAGTATGAATAACATACTCGTACAGTACCGTGCAAAACTGAGCAAATGCTTGGGAGTTTCAAGTTTAAAGCTCTGTAAAAATATTAAATCGTGACTAAATTCTATAAAACTTTTTGCACTAAATTTGTTATTTAATTCTTATAAAGCCCACTTACAAAATAACTCAAAAGGCAAATAAGGAAAAGAGAAAGAGAAGGTAACTTACTTAGGACAAAAGTCTTTTCAAGTTTTAAATTGTAAACTGGTTTGATCAATTGTAAAAATGTGTATAAAGCTAAAGCATCGCCAATATTTTTAAAGTATAAGGAAAATCAATCTTGAAATAGAAAATAATATCGTGGCATTGGCTGAAATAGGGAAATCTTCAAGAACAATAGCGGAAAAATAAAATATAAAACAACGTACAGTTATTATTGTCCGAAAGCAACGAAATGTTGTATAGGGTTTCCCAATTTGAACGCACTCTTTCACCAATCATCAAACTGTCACTGTCAATTTATTCAATAAACTCAACCTTTTGACATGGTAAAGTACACTAATAAGCAAGGTCTGCAAATTATAAAAATTTTCTACAGATATTCGGAGTCCGTGACTGCAACTTTAAGAGCGTTAACTCCAATTTTCCGTCGTAATTCTCGCCCTAGTAGACAGGCGATAACAAGTTTAGTGCAAAAAATTGAGTCTACATATTCGTTGTGTGATGTTGCCGTGTCAGTGAGACAATGGGTTGGTCGAAGTGTCGAAAATATCGCTGCCGTTCAGACGTCCGTATTTAACGAACCAAATCAGTCAATTCTACGTTGTTCTCAAGAATTGGGCATCGCTCAGACACATTATGGCGAATTTTGCGTAAGGATCTTGGTTTACACCCATACAAGATCAAGCTGACTCAAGAATTGAAGCCGATGGACCATTTGAAGCGATGTACGTTCTCCGATTAGGTTCTGGAGAAGATGCACCAAGATGATGAATTTCATCGCAAAATCATCTTCAGTGACGAAGATTATTTTTGGCTCAATGGGTTCATCAATAAGCAAAATATGAGTTATTGGTCGGGTGAAAACCCACATGTGCTTCATGAATCACCACTTCATCCACAAAAAATAACTGTTTGGAGCGGTTTGCATGTCGGCGGCGTTATTGAGCCATATTTTTTCGTCGACGATAACGATCGTCACGTTATTGTGAATGGTCAGCGCTTTCGCGCCATGATCACCGATTGTGATCCACACGATGCGTGTAGACCGTACGTAGAGCCTTACACAAAATCGTCTTCGTGTCGGCTATTAAAAAATAAAAAAACCAGCCTTATCGACCAAAAACATCAAAGCTCGTTTGGCGTTCTGCAAGAAACATAAGAATTGGAACATAGAGCACTGGAAGCGTGCGGTTTGGTCGGATGAGGTGAAAATTACCCATTTTCAGTCCGACGGAATAAGTTATTACTGGCGTCGATCCAGCGAAAATATTCAGAGGCATCATGTCCAGCAAACAGTCAAACATGGAGAAGGTAGTTTGATGATTGGGCCTCTCTTTAAAATAAACGGCATTATGAAGAAGGAAGACTATCTTAATATTTAGCAGAGCAATTTGTCATATTTTGTAGACCTGAGCACATAACCTGAGACAGAAATAATTCTGCAACAGGACGGGGATCCGAAACACACCGCCAAAATAGTCAAGAAATGGCTATTTCAGCAAAATTTTGAAGCAATGGAGTGGCCTGCACAATTCCCCGAAAATACCAAAGGGCTCCTGAGAACATGGATAACTATGGCATCGAGTTCAATATGAGTGGAATTAAATTCCTGACAATTTTATTCAAAATTTATTTGAAGGCATGTCCAAACGTATGAAAAGCGTAAATAAAAATAAATGGACAAAGTACTTAAAGAAAGGTAGTATTTGTGTATGCGAAACGTGAAAAATTGAACAAAAGGAATTCCTCGTTGTACTCTTTTTTATTTTATTTTTTTAATTTATTTTATAAGACAATTTTGTTAAAAAAGTTTTATTGAATTCAATTGCGTTTTATTATTTTTAAAGAACTTTAAACTTTTAAATTCAGTTTCGCACGGTACTGTATATGTCTGACAAATAACATTGCAATGGAAACACCGGTAATTTGTCATTGAATCAAAACAATTTGCGTAAAGTACATGTGAATACATGTTATAGCCCTTGATGGCAAACAATCAATTACAAGTGTGGGCTAAACTACAGGATTTCCCTTATGTGTTTGCGAAATTATATCCTGTGGATTTCTCTTAAACCAACCATTCAACGGTAACAATTGATGTTCCTTAAATCATTTATATATCCCAAATGAAAAAGGATCTACGGGGAAAAAAAAAACTCCTTCAATTCGTTGGGTGGTGCAATTTTTTCTTCGTCTCAATGGTGTATGCAATCAAATTTACATACTATAAACCGAGTCCTGACGGTGCCTTCGAAACAAGATGCCGATATGTACTCGTACTCGTATACGATTATTCCATACATGCGCCGTTTAAAATGTAAATTTTCAAGATGAAACATTATTTGTAATTTTTTATGAGGATGGGTGGGTTGGAACGTATTTCCATTTGAGAGAAATGTACGGTAAAGCAATGACTTACGAATATACATAAGAATGAACGAAGGATTTTTGATGCCTTTAAATCGCTTTATGGGTTAGTAAACTTAAAGATGAGATATAAAATGCTTTGGTAAAACGTTTTTATTTTATGTGACAGCAATTCGATGATGAGATACAAGTGGAAGATAAGAAGCAAATTGATGCGGAGAATGCAATTGTTCTGTGGTTAAATTTATTCAGTTTGGTTGCCATAAGCCAAATGCCGGAAGCCATTAATTTATTATATGTTAAATGGGAAAAGAGATGCTTGCTGGATTTAGAAGACTAATTGTGGTTGCTGTCATTTCTGGGAATATGTTGCTGAAAGTCTTAAATTTGTAACTCTCGTGAGTTGTGTTGTTTTTTATGAAACTACTTGAACTTGAAAACCCTCTTACAGAATCCGATGATAGAATATACATATCCATTGGAATGTTTAAAGTTACTTATCTATCATTTAAATTGACTAGTATTGTTTGGAGTCATTTTTCTCTCAATAAAAGGGTCAGAGACGACCTCATGATTCTCCTGGTGTCAGGAGTTCCAGCTTTTTATCTAGCTTTGGAGCTGAAACATTATTTGGCATGCTTATGGTATGAATCTATATGTGGAAAATATACATGAATGAGGGCTCAGCTTAGATAGAGAAAGAAAAATGTTTGAGCTCAGTGGTTACTATATTTCGCTCCATTGGTGGTGTCCAAAATTTAATGGAAATACTGAATTCTTAGTGAAAGTTGGCTCATCTTTCTTGATATTTGTTAACTTAAAAAATGAATGTTTTTCGGGTGCAGTTGGGATTCGAATACCGAACCTTCAAATTAGGAAGACAGTCCATTACCACTTGAGCCACGAACACCCACTTTACTTCGCTAGTGTCGAAATTCCTCATCGTCTGTTAGGGGCAAGAATATTTCGAATACTAGTGAATCATTTAAGCTTCGATCTTTAACTGGAGTCAGTTTGTATAAGTCAGCAACAGAGCAGTCTTGAAAGCGTTTGAAATTTGTGACATCTGGTATTTAATACAAGTACGATGTTAAAGACCCTAAATTCTATGGTAAAGGCTCTTACCTTTCATGGATTATGTCCAGCGTTTTTGATAGATATTCGTTAAGTGCACGAAGCTGCCGATTGATTTCTTTGGCTTTTCGTTTTAAGTTATAAGATGATGAATCTGCTGAAGAGATTTATTTTCGTAGTAAGTCAGACAGATGCTACTTATTTTTATTGCGAATATATATTTGGCTTTCTATGCCTCTCCAAACAAACTATGTGTTAACGTCCCAACGATATCGAATGCAGATCTTACCATTCTTGCTCGAATATATTTTTGAAACATAAAAGCTCGTTGTTCAATGACGTCAATACATTTGTTGGGTTATCTCCTTCGGCCAAATTCCCTCCATGCGCTTGAACTACGACTTTATTTCTCCAAATTCCAGGCAATAGTTCGTCAGATGGTAGTAGACGTATTTTCTACAAATGTGTTTATCGTGGAAATCCTCCCAACATTTTCAAAATAAATTCCAATAGAATAAGCAAGCCATTTTACGACGACTTGTTCGTTGGTCTATTTTATGGATACTGGTACAATGAATAGCAGTAATAGCACAGTTGATAACAGCGAACCTTTACTTAGCTTTCTGGTTCGAAGGTTCATATGTCTCGTTATTTTCTTCCTATTGGAAGCGGGCACAAGATGTGCATAGCTCTTTGATATAATCCGCTTTGCATTTTTATATTTCCTACGTGGATTAGATTGTCATATCCACAAAACTTAACTTCGTATCGGTCCACAAAAATCGACTCCTGAATGATGAAAAAGCCGGTCTTTACTCGTCGGTTTCAATTTGAAACACTTAATGCAAATACCGATCACCTGTCAAACCATTATGCCTCCGCTTAAAATCTGGCATTGTCATCTTGATATGGTGATTAGTGCATTGCCTAAATTGCCTAAAATAATTTGGATTCAAAAATATTTGTTGGCAATAAAATCTGGTGCTTAGCATCTGGTAATGAAACAACAGGTCAATCATGCTTCAGCTACCAAATTCACTGGATTTAGCTCCATGTGACTTTTTCCTAATCCCAAAACTGAAGAGATCTATGAAAGGTCGATTAAGGAAATAAAAACGGTATCGCTGGAAGGGCTCAAGGCTATACCAAAAAGTGTTTATGAGAAGTGCTTCGAGGATTGGAAAAAAACTTGGAGCAAGTGTATTATTTCTGAAGGGGGTTTGACGGGGACAACATTAATATTAATGAATAAACATATATTTTTTAATAAAAATATAAAGTCGCCTTACCTTTTGAACACACTTCGTACGTTTCAGAACACAGGTTCAAGTTAAAGCCGCACATCAAATATTAAGCGCAGATGGTTACTGTTGGACCAAATGATGTAGAGTATTATTAAAGTTACTGAGGAAATACATAACGAATTCGGAAAAGGCAGTCAGCGTGATAGCTAGGCAAATAGATAGTAGATTTTCCGAACTGAATCATGATTTTCGAAATAAATTTCCAAAATTGTAGGAGTTCTTCTCGTGTAAGTCTATTCATGGTGAAACGGAAAATAAAATTGCGCTGAAATAAGCTGTCAGATTTCAAATTAGCTCACTTCTTCAAGAAATATTGCCAAACATTATTCAGAAAAAAATCTAAAAAAACATTCATATCAACGACGCACACGCTGAGAGCATTGCCATCAGAAAAACTGTACAGGTAAAGTAGCAACGATAGTAAGCTAGGGTGTCCGAAAAGAGATGGTGTCGGATGAACTCTCAATGGAGCAATGGTAGTGCTCCAGGTTACTGGATTTGGTCTAACCGACCTCTCGTCCTAGGGGTATCTATAAATTATTTGGCCTTCTAGATTGGAGATGTGCCTCCGAGGTAACTGGTCTAAATTGATAAAGAAAGTTAAGTTACGAAGAAACTACAATCCTCGAATACGGAGGGATCTACTATTGACAACACATGCACACGAAACAAGTACAACGAACTTCGAATCTGCACATTGAATGTTAAGTCTCTTAATAGGCTATGTGCTGCCGAACAACTAGAGTAGGCCCTGCTACAAAGCAGATGTTATCGCCATTCAAAGAATGCGATTGTATGGACCTTGTGAGTGCCTGAAGCCGTTCGTCTACATCCTGATTGCGCTATATCAATGTGGTTTTAGTCCAGGAAAGGTTATCATCAATCATATACTCGTATTCACACTCCTGCAGATCTTGGTGAAAATCCATGAGTTCCAAACCGATACACACCATCTATCCAAAGCTTTTAAGGCCGCGTATGTCAGCATTTATCAAGCCGAGCTACACCACATAAAGCAATGTCTAGTTTTACATCTCTGCCAAACTCGTTCGTCTGTGCAAAATGAAGGGAGAATACACCCTGCTCCATCAAGCTGGGTGAAGAACTCACCAAAACCTCTGAGGTCAAAAAAGGATTTAGACAAGGCGATGCGCTGTTATGCGCTTTTTTCTTGAAAAAATAGTGGAAAACTCACGCACTAACACAAGAGACACAGTTTTTCGAGAGTTTATTCAATTATTCGCATACGCCGATGATATTGACATTATCGGAATAGAGCACCGTGATGTCAATGGTGCTTTGAGTGGCTTGGCTTGACCAAGTATATGATGTAACAACAAAAGATATTCCACAGATATTACTTTGAGTTAGTTAAGGCTAGGCTATTCTATCAATTTAGACAATGACACCAGCGCTGAAATCAAATGAAGAATGGCTTTTGCCAATCGCTGCTTCTTTGGGCTAGGAAGATAATTGACCTCTCAAAAACAATAAAAGTAACCCTATGTACCATGTTAACCCAGTCTGCAAGATGATGAGTGAAAAGTTTTCAAATTCACCCCCTAAGGTTAGCGCAGTAGAGTAATAACGTGACTCAGGTGAAGCACGCAGATGGAATGGTACTTCAATCAACTTTAGCTAGCTAAAGATCGAGTCACTGTAGAAGCTCGTTGGTTGTGGCCTAGGTCCACTTCATCACTTAAAAAAAGTGATAGTGGCAACAGCGACAACACGGAAAGGTAAGGTCTTACCTTCCATAGGAAATTGTACACCGATGGGCATACAAAATACTAAGCAGCTAGAAATGCCTTGGAAAGGAATAGATGGACGTAAGTTATGCCGTGACAATGTTGGCACTCTGAAAAATGCAAACCTTTTGCAACATTTTTTATCTTTGGTAGCGCTACTATATGAGGGTGACTTGGGCCTACATCACTGCTTTCTCAACTTATCGTATCCTTATGCTAATCGCCAACTTTTGCCCACACCATACTAGCTGTAGTCTGTTTCCATTTGAGCGTTCCACCTTCCAACATCTTTCTCTATCGCGTTGTTTCTCGGACGATAGCCGTATATCTATGGTATACTTGAATTGGAACTATAAGGACATTTTATAGTGTTTGTTCTGGTTTATTTTGTTTCGGCTATCAGCCTTAATAGGTAGTCTTTACTTTAACCAATTTAAGTTAATGTGGCTGCACATGAGTGGACCTAATCCTTCTTAATTTTTAAAACTGGGGAAAGTGTAGAGTGGAGCTGCTAATGCATGTTTCATTTGACTTCAATTTGCACATTAATGCATTTCGAATACGAAAGTTCAAAAGTCAATAATACTTGCCTCGGGACCTATTTATTACCCCATATGTAGTATGTACCTACTAGTTCATTGTCCCAAAATGTTGAAATACATATGAGTGTCCTACTAAATGCTCGCATTAATTAAATCAAAATACGCTGCTGCAAGGAATATTTCATCAAGTTAAGGCAAATAGCTGCGAGAACATTCGCACCGCCAGGGTAATTGGAATTATTAAGCACGTCTAAATGTATCTAAATGTTCTACCACAGCTTATAAAAGAGTACATAAGCTGTGAAACAATTTGGCGCTTCAACTGCTTCACGTTATACAACCTTCATCGTAAGAGCTATAAAATATTTAAGGACCATTAAACCGCAGAAGTAATGTTGAGTAATTTCTCCTTCTCTACCCATACTCCATCTAACACGGTCCATATATGTTCCTTAATGGATTACTTGCGAAAGAAACAAGCCTTTGATAATTTTTTTCTTGGGTTTGTTTCCATTATCCTTTAATAGAATCTTCATTACATATGGTATCCACATCTGCTCATGTTCATTACTGTATATTCCCTGCTTTTTTGTCAAAACTTTCTGAATACTCGTACTCGTATGACGGGTTTAGTGTTTTTCCCTATGCGATACTGTTAAGACAACTATGCGAGCTAATTATGAATACAATCGACTGTCGACTGAGTACTAGACACAGACTATATTACCCCCACTTCCATTTCTATATCAACCCTTATTTCGGTTGACTGTTTCAACAAAAAAAAAAAAAAAAAAAAAAAAACGTACAACAATGGAACCCTTATCTACAGCCAATCATTGTGCCAGATATAATGAACCTATTGAAAGTCTACGATTTTGTTAAATCCTGTGTACAATTATCTCAAAGTGTATTGTCCTTGTGTGTCTCCTTGTATCTTTCATACAATGAACATTCGTTGAAGTAGTCAATGGCAGGGAAATGTAATGCCTAAGTGACAGGGAAAACTTCAACAAAAGATAAGCAATGCTGTCAAGGTATCAGTTGAAAGACAAAGCTGTTACAAATAACTGAGGGTGTAACCTTAAGTGATAATTGAGAAATAATTGTCTAATTATTTTGGAACTGGTTAGTATTACCGAACGGAATGCCAGTAGAAAATTTGTAGAAAATAAAATTTGAAAAAGGATAATCAGCTTTAATGAATCCAATATTTTTACTGTGCCAGGAAGGTAATTTGCTTACTACTTAACCAACTAGAGCTGAACCTAGCGTAGTCCTTTTTCTCAAGATTTCATGGTCAAATGACGTAGTAGGCCTTAGAGTGACCCTACACTAAAACCAACATACCTATCCATTTATACAATATCTACATTCGTCAATTCGTCTAGCCTTGAGGTGGTCTCGATACTTAAGATTAGAGGACAAAATATTTTACCACTTCAAGGATGTACCATAGGTTCTTTTTGTGAAACACTGTTCGATTCGTGGCAAATTTGTGTCGTTTTTTTGGTCAACACCATATTCTTTGACTTTTTTAAGAACTCGCTTATGATATCCGCGAATGCATCATAAACAGCAGACGGATGTCTTCCCATTATGTCAATGTTAAGAGTGTATTCGAAAAGTTATGCTGACTTTTGAAATATTATAGCTTTTATGATACAATGCTTTTCCGGGACGTAACATTGTCCAAATCCTTCATTGCCATCAAAGGTCTCGATAGTGTCGTTATCAGAATTACCAGTCGTGGATTTATATAGTTTACCTATAATGTTGCTATCATATGTGGCCATTCAATCGGTAAATAGGATGGCGAATATTCACAAGGAAAGTTGATCGGTTTTTGCCAAAGTGTGTCGTAAGGTGAAAATCCGATCGATAGTAAGTCAGGAAACCCGAAACAATACTGATAATGACCTATCAGGTTTCTGCTATAAAGGATAACATGGGATCCTTGAATGCGATATTAATGAGACTGATTCCTGTCCGTTTGGCATAGTTCAGTGAAACCAGCAAACGTTTTCGAAGTTCCATTCGCCGAGCATAACTCATATGCTTGCTCTAATAGACGGAATTATCCTTGATTGTCATCGTTGAATGACTAGCTCTAAGATTTTGGCACATACTGTTTTTTTTTTTTTTTTTTTGTCGGAACAGAGCACACAAACAACACAGGCAAAAAAAAATAGTTCATTTACTTCCTTATATGTTTCTTTTACTTAAACTTCTAAGTCTTTGGAAGAGAAATGAGTAAGCGTTCTATTGTTAAAGTCCTTACAGTACAACCAACTACCATAACAGCGCAGTGCACTTGCAGCCTTATACCGGAATCTCACAGAAGTAGTAATCCGCGCTCTCATCACTCACAGTAACCATTCCAGAAGAATGTTGTGTCACTTATGCCCAGCAAACTTACCATAGATGCTTAGCAAAAGCGTAGTGGCCTCTTACGATTCTTTTAGTCAGTATAAAAACTTTCCTACTGAGGGGCAGCAGGAAATTAGCTAACGTCTAAGACATCAGGAAGCATTCGTATGGTATAGTCTGAAGCGTGATTTCATCTAGTAATATTTATATGAAACCTAACTGTCACTGGAAGCTCTAACAGAGAACGCAAGCAGTCCAAATTTAGGCCCTGAAAAGTTCTCCACTGAGCCCTTCAACTACGAATTTATTTCTCCCAATCCGATTGTAAACTAGGAGTCAAGCAGTGCTCAAATAGTTCAGCCTTTGAAAGTGGAGAGAGGGTCCAACGAGACTTTACTCGCTCTAACTCTCTCCGCACAATATATTTCATTACCGTCGGGATTGCGAGTATTTCTGCTTGGAAGACAAAAAAAATGTATCGCACGTTGTCATTCGCCACTTCCTTAATTGGTTATCGAGCCAAACGTGAAGTCCCGTATATTCCTTTACTGGCTCAAATTCTGACCAAATGTATTCCTGGAAAAAGTTTATTCCGCATCATGCCGTCTGATCAGAGTCAAAAGTCAGCGGGTGCGAAAAGTCCTCAAAACATCAAAACGTGTTGAACTAATGATTACTATCCTTTAAGCAGAAAACGACTTTGTGAGTACAGCATGGAATATGAGTACAAATCAGAAGAAGATTCATTAATGCGTCTAGAGTAGAGCAATATATGTTGGAATAAGCCCTCATGCAGCCGAGACAGACAATTCTTTGGAATCTAGTAAAAGCAGCAGTTATTGACTCGACACCGTGAAAGAAAAAAACAGCGTTCAAAATACGAATAAGCTTCATAGATTTCTTCTCCTTCGATCTATCTGTCTTCAATTTAGGCTTGGACCGCACATGCGTTTTGTGTCGCACGACTGCTCGTGCTGAGTAGTAAGAAATGAAATACATAACTTTCAAGGTGAATGGGCGCACATGAGGCCGAGTAGTCGCACCGCTTGCGATTATGCTCATTTTTCCAGCGACGCGACTGTCGGAAGTTAAAATGAAACATACCTACCCACACTCATGCGACTAAAATCGCTACGATTAAAAAATCGTAGTCGCAACAGAATGTGGATTTTCTATTGCACGATTATTTAATAGCAAAAAATTAGACACAAAGTTATTAATGTAAATTAACATATAAGCGACCGAGAAATCATAGGGACTAAATAAAATGAAACAAGCTGTAGCTTGTGGCCGCAAATTTAAATGGGTTATGTGAATCTTCGCGCACTTGAGACTAATGAATGACAGTTTGTCAGTATAAAAATGAATTTTAAAGGATAATGTTATGTTGTGGGATTTTTATTGCGTTTCATTCCTTAATGAAAACGTAAGAGAATATATTGAATCCATCTTCTTATAATCCTAAACTCACGCTCCACTAAGCCGTTCTTGAACTGGTGACATACGCCGAATCAAGAAAGAAGAAGTATTTGTATTGTATTTGTATCGTTTTTGTATTGTATTTGTATTGTATTTGTATTGTATTTTTATTGTTTTTGTATTGTATTTGTATTGTATTTGTATTGTATTTGTATTGTATTTGTATTGTATTTGTATTGTATTTGTATTGTATTTGTATTGTATTTGTATTGTATTTGTATTGTATGTGTATTGTATGTGTATTGTATGTGTATTGTATGTGTATTGTATGTGTATTGTATGTGTATTGTATGTGTATTGTATGTGTATTGTATGTGTATTGTATGTGTATTGTATGTGTATTGTATGTGTATTGTATGTGTATTGTATGTGTATTGTATTTGTATTGTATTTGTATTGTATTTGTATTGTATTTGTATTGTATTTGTATTGTATTTGTATTGTATTTGGATTGTATTTGTATTGTTTTTGTATTGTATTTGTATTCTATTTTATTGCATTTGCATTGTGCTTAACTTAATAATTCTTCCAAACTTGTTGTGGGTAATAGGGGAAATCGCCCCGATGCTTGTTTTTGCTTCGTAACTACATATTTGTTCGTTGCCGAGCAGGTACGCCGGTAGCACAATCCTCGACCTGGAGATCCAGTTCCATTACAATACCCCTATAACGAGGGGTCGGTTAGATCGAAGCCATCAGGTTGGAGAACAGTGCAGTGGGTTAACAGATGAATGAGTATATGAAGAAGTTCTTAGTGTTCTTAGAAATCTTAAAGTCATCTGTAAAGATTAAGGCGAACTTAAAATTACCTTTCGCTGTCTCCATTTAATAGTTCTGGGATCAGATGATTGAAGCTAACTTAATGTCTGTTGATATCAAAAGGCCTTAATGTAACGGCGTGTTCTACATCTAGATTTTGGTTTTGTTAAGTGTCTCTCAGTACGATTAATTGCAAATTGCATGCAATAGAGCTGAATGTTAAAATCAACCATGGAAGGGGATCTAACGCTCAAATAATTTTTACACAGGCATTAGTGTTGCGTTTTTCTAATAGGTTAATTTATGTCGGTCTTTTCATTGAAGGCTGTCAAACGGCTAAGCTATTAGTATGATATAGTTTCACGATCGTCATGTAGATGACATCTAAAGGACACAGCCCTCTTGCACGAGTTGAAGGCATCTAGTGTTTGTTTTTTGCTCTGCAACATTTTCTTACCAGCTCAGTTTGCTATTCAAGACATGGGCTTAGTACCTCTATCTCTTCGAAAAATTTGGAAGGGTGGCGCTAAACGCCAACGATATCTTCATTTTATTTTTGTGAGGAGAACCGTTTAAAACTAAGATGTAATACTTATTTAAATGGTGCTACAGTCCAGGATTCTACTCACATACCTCTTGAGCAACCCTGGTGTTTTGCCAGCTTCCTCTAGTTGTGCACGAAGTTGGATAAGGTTCATTCTACTTGTATGCGCCACCTAAGATGAGGTTGTCCTCTAATGTGTTGTCCCTCTGCGTTAGAGTCGAAAACTTTACAGGCCGTGACGCTGGCGTTTATGCGCTCCAGGTTACCTAATCACTGAAGCTGGTTTACGCGAATTTTTCTGACAAAGGCATTATCGCTGTACAGTTTGCTCTCGAAATATCTCCTCCATCTTATATTGAGGCAAGAAGGATAGAAAATTGTCCGAAGTATTGTACTATACTGTTCTCTCTATGTCCAATTTCTTCATCGTAAGGCTGGACTGGGATGACCAGTGTATAGTATCTTTTCAGTTGCTAAAAAGAAGGCTTTATCACTCAGTTTTCTTATAAGCCCGAAGAAGTAATTATTAGCAGGAGTGATTCTTCGAATAATTTCAACCTTGGTGTCATTCTCGATGTTGATAGTGGAGCTGAGGTATTAAAGATAAAGTCCCTTACCGCCTAAAAATTTTACCTGAACATCGTGACGTTTTGTCCTAGTCATCAATGATGTGTGTCCCCCTTTTTTGGCAGCATACAATTGTTTTTTCTTCATTGACCGCTAAGCACATACTTCGGACAGAAATGTTGTCTGTCTTCGTCCAGGTTAAATGGTTCATTCTGCCCCACTGGGGGAAGTTGTTTATCATCACCATCACCAGCACCAGCACCAACTGTTATTCTGGTTTCTTCTCCATCCATATTCGGGCTTTTCAGTTTTGCTATGTTAGCTTTGCTTTTTGATAACACTTCGTTCTCCTGAGAGAACCAGTCTAGGGCCACGGTCGCGGATTTCTCAAGCTTCGTTCTTTCTTTGCTCATGCAGTTCTGTTTGTCAGCTTTGTTGATTAGCTATGTCGCTTTAGAATATCATAAATCATTAAGTCTGTACCCGTGGAGGATGCAATTTCCAATTGTGTTAACAATTAAAGTCGATTTTAATTTCATATTTAGGTCATTGCAAGTAGGTTTTGTCAAGGGCCTTATAGAAACAGTACGGAAGTCCTTCCCTTGTCCTTTTCGCACCAGTTGTCTGCAACATTATTTTGTTATCCCTTGAAATAGTGGAGTATATTGTTAGTGTTTTCTCAACAAATTAATAGTGGCGTTACCTGTGTAAGCTTCCATACTTTGTTCTTCGTCCTCTTTTACTTACATAGGTTCAATGGTGGGCTTAAATGAGCTGTCCTTCTTAGTCATAACTATAAACAAGAAGCAGCCCAATGCCAATAGTTGAATTATGTGAAGCTTCAGTTGACCTTCCACACGCACGTTCACAGACAAGTACCGCTAAAAAAACATTGAATTACCACCTGCATAACTTGATCATTCCCAATTACACGTTGTTAAGAACAAATCACTGTCCATAGTTGTCGATTTAGTCTCAAGTCTCGTAGTTTATCGTGTAGGTTCTCGTTACCCTGATTACCTAAAACTGAATAAAAAAAATCTTAAATCGGACGATGACGTTCTTTGTCTGAATTCCAACCATCGTTTTATTTTTATTTTTTTATACCACATCATTGAATCCTTGAGACTAAGTGGCTATTCAAAATAACCACGAATTTCGTAATGAAAAATTTTCCAAATTCCCGAGAAATTAGTCCTCTTATGTTTCTTAGTCAGGTCTTAATTTCATTGAAACGCTTGTGGTTAAAGTAGCAATTAAAAGTGGTACAAACTAGCAATGTTGGTAATTCAAGATAGATTCCATCATTCAAGGAATTCCATCATTTCTTCGAATTTTGTAAATTTTCTACAACCGCATGCTTGTAATGATGGGCAATATCGATGGTGGCCGGTATGACTTTGACTCGTAGTTTCCCATAATTAAATAGATCTATTCAAAGGAGTTTACTTAATGGCATGTCATTCTTCAGATGGGAGCCCAATCTCTCCGACTAATCAAAAACCCAACTGAACAACAAGCCTAATGGGTGATTATTGACACACGCAACTCCTTCGACCGGGATAGGTTCATTAATCCTGTGCAAACTATTCCAATTTTATAAACCACCAAATGATTACACTCCGACCACAGACGACAAGGCTTTCTTACTCTCTAGTATCTTGTCCTTTGGGATAGACAATCGATTAAATTTTTCCTTCTGTTTTATTTTAACCCACTTAAGCAAAAAGTGGGTCCGTGTATAGGTACGAGTACATTTATAAAAATAGAAAACAGTTCATCGTTCGTTCTTTCGCTCTACTGATGTGAATTATTGATGAACGTTACGTTAGTAACGACTCGTTGCACATTTATTGAACCACATTTGAGGTAATAAACCAACAACAACCAAAAAGGACTCTCATATATACATCGTTGTAGTTGTCAACAAGGCCATTAATAGAGGGAAAATACCTCTCCTTTCTATCCTGTCTAACTCGCCTCCCGTAAACGGATGAAATCATCTTATGAAATGCATAAATATTTAGCTTGTTATTCAAGACGAGTCAGAGGGTGGCATGGGAAATGCTTTCCCGGGCAACTCCCCAACGGTAAAGAGATAAAATATCGATAAAAAACAAGGATGACAGGCACATCAGTGTAGTTGTGGATACTTTTATATGCATACCCGTACATCTTTATATCTCTGTTTTATTTGAATTTTTTACTTTCCATTCAAGTATGCTTTATAACTGATTGTATTGCAGTGTTTCTATTCCAAAGTAACTTTCCGGGAAGCACAAATTGATTGGTGTGATGAAGGAGGTCCTTAAATAAAGGCTGCATGATGAGAGAACAAAAATCGTTTTTCAATAAAATTCGAAAAGAAAAATAAAACGAAATAAATTATGATTTGAATGAGTGAAAGAGGAAACGAAGAAAATTGGAATATCTTACCCTTAAGGATGAAGGGACTATTGCATATGATTCATATCGAGAAGTAAGGAGAGATGATTTAAAATGAATCTCAAGAGAACTTCCTGGAAATCTTTTTTATGATCCTTTTTCTTTTTGAGATTAAACAATTTGTTTCAGATCTATGAGTAAAATAAAAATATTGCTTTCAACATTTCAGCATTTTAGTTATTTGGATCCTTTACTATTTGCTCAAGGTCTTTAAACGTGTATTCTTATTCCGAGAGAGGAGGATTTCTTGTCAGAAAATATAAAGGAGTAGTGAAATTTGACCATTGCAATTCTGCGGAAATTAAGTCTCGCTCAATAGAGCTCACTTCTATAAATGGTTTCATTTACCGATGAGTGGGTGGTCAGTATCGATTATCTTAACAGAGTGTCTGGACTCCTTCTTTAAAACCGGATGAGTATCTGGTAAATGACGGATTAAACAGGATCTACCACGTAATGGTGCAAAAATATTCAGATGTTAGCGTTCTCTCTATTAAGTTAACCTTCACTTCTTTTAGTGGCTCTGTAGTGAGATACAAAGATTTTCAACTCACTTATAATTGTTGACTTAGGGTATTATTTTTAGACACCATAGTCTTTATGGCCTATGCTTCTTACCGCTCTTCGCCGAATCAGGTTTTTTATAGTGATGAAGGGCAGAGACACTAAATTTCCCCTAGCTGCTGTAGAACTCGTTGAGTGGCCTTTGTTAGCCTGATACTTTTCGGCCATGTAAGACCTATCAAAAAATAGAAAACCGAATAAAGTTCCGAGAGCTAACAGTGGTGTCTACCTTAAATGTGCGAAGTCTCCTTATTAGACGACTACAAGTTGAGGCAAAAATTACTGTAATGTCTTAGGAATGGAAGACAACTTTGGTAGTTCATTTATTACACAGTTCCAGATGTCACAACTTAGACAAATCCGTTTTGTTTGTTAGACATTTCCCAATTTCTGTTGCAAGAGAGCACTCAGACAAAGATTTAGATTCAGTGATAAGGTACTTACAGTAACTGCATCCATCATATGAGCGTCGAGAGCCAGCAGCCTGATATGAGAGTATTCCGGGCACTCACAGGGATAGTACTCTGTGGCATCGCCAGCACTCTCACTGCTAACGGTGCAGTATTCCGTGTCACTTATGACTAGCATGGTAAGGTAATTAACAAAAGTTTAGTGCTCTCATAAGATATCATTAATAAGTCTACAGTATTTCAAGCATCCACGCAGCCGTTGACCTCTTTAAGACCCTGAAAGTTTAGTCGCTTTAGGTTGGACACTAAGGAGTAATGTCATTTGCAGTTGTCCTCACAAAAAACGAAGCGTTCCCAGAAGTACCTGGTCTGACCAAGTCATGGCGGTAGTTTTTTGAAAATATCACTGTATTGGAAAGTACAATATAAAGCATATTTTCCAAGTTTGAAAGCGCCACGTTGTTTAGTATTAGTTTGGCAGCCATCAATAGTAAACGTTGTCAGTGAATTTGTGAAGATGGACAAAATTGGTCACCGTTATGTGATACAATACTTTTATTTGAAAGGCCTCAGCCCAACCAATATAAAAGCTGAACTGGACTCTAATCTGGGTGAGTCTGCTCCTTCGTTTACAACAGCAAAATTTTGAGTTTCTGAGTTTAAACGAGGCCGTATACGAGCTTACAAGACGAGCATCGCAGTGGTCGATCAAATGATGTGACGACTCCAGATATGGTGAAAAAAGTCCACAAAGCGGTACTGGATGATCGTCGACTGAAAGTCACGAGCTAGCAGACATTATAGGCATCTCAAAAAGTGCGGTACATCGCATATTATTTGAAAATTTGGACATGAGAAAGCTGTGTTCAAGATTGGTGCCGCGTTTGCTCGCACTCGAGCAAAAACAGTGTCGTAAATGCAATGGCCAAAATTAATGAATTAAAGTTTGAATTGCTACCTTATGCACCCTTTTCGCCAGATTTAGCCTTCTCGAATTATTTTCTGTTCCCAAACTTGAAAAAAAGATTTTTCAACGATGAAGAAGTGATGTTGGCAATTAATTTCTATTTTGGGGAGTAAGACAGTTCTTATTATAAAAAGGGTATCGACCTTTTTGAACATCGCTGGGAAAAGTTGATGTGTACATAATTTTTTTTCCAAAATTTTTGTGTTTTCTTTCTTGGGTCGGTCACTTCTGGGACCGCCATCGTATATGGAAGGAAACCTTTACCGAGAATGCAAGCAGTTCTAAAGCAACTTTGGGTGCTGAGAAATTCCTGTCCTCAGTAAGATTTTGAGCACAGGTTGACTATTGCTATAGACGCAAATACTTCGATCACTCCACTGATTCATCAAAAATTAGTTCATTAGAAAATGCAAATATATCTCCGTTTTACTAATGTTGCCGTCGCCCAGAAAGACAAATGGCTCCAAATCCAATAGTACAGTCTGCGCCCTAGGTCATAAAAACTCTGATACGGGTTGTGTCAAAGTCAACTTCTTTTTAAAAGAGAAATACCTTTGAGAGTGCGTATCATGATATGATTCCCAAGGGGATAAGATTCATCAGTGCGTGAGCAGTATTAGGGAAAACCCCATGCAGGAAAGATAGACAGTTTTTTTGAGTGTGTTAAAAACAGCATTATTTTGTATGATTTTCAACAGGCTTTATTTGACAGATCACGCGTGACTCCTATCAAACTACTTTATCATTTTTGTTTAGTATCATTTGGCAAGTCATCATGAAAAGACTCACACCATCATACCATCAGCGTCCTGTGAGAAATGTTTTTCGTGCAATTCATAGGTGTAGCTGAGAGTGAACGCGAAGACCGTGTCGAATCAATTCGTCGTCATTCTCAGCAGCTTGGTTTGGCGTATTCGACGATTTGGCGTATTTTACGTGAGCATCTCGGCCTTAAAGCGTACAAAATTCAACTTGAAGCCAGGCGACTTGAATTTGCGTCATATTTTCAGTGAATGGACCCTAGAAAAACTCAATGAAAATCCGGTGTTTTATCTTGAAATTTTGTTCGGTGATGAAACCCATTTTTGGCTCAATGGATACGTTAATAAACAAGAGTACCAAGAGTTGCCATTACATCCATTAAAAACTACGGTATGGTGTGGTTTATGGGCTGGTGGAATCATTGGTCCATATTTCTTCAAAAATGAGGCAAATCCGAATGTTATCGTCAAGGGTAACCGTTATCGCGCCATGTAACCAGACTATGTGCTTCCTGAAATTGAAACACATTGGCTCGGTGAGCTCTGGCTTCAACAAAACCGCACTACGAGCCCTACAGCGCGTGAAACAATGGGTTGTTGAGAAATCATTTTGGTGAGCACTTAATTTCACGTTTTTCTACGGTAAATTTGCCACCTAGACCATGTGATCGCACACCTTTAGATTATTTTCTCTGGGAATATGTAAAGTCTCAGGTCTTCAGGAATAAGCCAGCTACGATTGACGCTTTGGAAGCCAACATTATTCGTGTTATCTGGGAGATACCAGTCGCTATACTCGAACGAGGCGCATAGTCGCAATTTATGTATTTTATTTTACATTATAAATCAAAGCTCACAATGAATAACCCTTTATAATTGGTTTTAATATATTTGTATATCTCTGTTGTTCAAAAGGACCTTTTTTGGTATCTGTGTCTTGCCAAAAGCTTTTTAGAGCACCAGAAAACTGACAGCGGTGGTTTTGAACATGTTTGACATGCTTACCCCAAGAAAGTTATATTCCAGGTTTCCTCCTTGGTATAGAGACCAACTCCGGTTTTGTAGAGGATTGATTGAAAGCCCATTTCTAGTGCACTAATCATCGATTACGTCTAGAAATGACCGTACATCTACATTATTTGCAATTGCCTTAGCGTCAACTATAGAACCAGAGATCATTAAGCAGTAAGTTAAGCAATATGCACCCAGCAGTGGAAAGAGGACGCAGAATGGTAGGCAACCCCTGTTTACTATTGCCATAGGATATTGATCGTAGTCGGCATCCGTAATCAGGGCTCTTTTCTACAAAATCAGTGATTCATCAATGCACAAATATTTATTTTGTCACATATCCAATTTAGTTAATTCCCTTAATCAAATTCAATTGCTTGCATCGATGATAGTAAACTTCGTTTCCCCCATTTTGTGGGGTTATTTCAACTTACTTTAACAAGCCCTCTTTCATTAACATCAGCGCCCGTGTCCAACTTAAACTTTATCACGCAATCCATGACATGAATAGTCTCGTGACTCGTACCACCTCCATCTCCAGCTCAACAGCCATTTCAGCGATATTTTTTTTATAAAAGCGATTTCGTACCCTTAAAATGTTTGCACACAGCGCTGGCGAAGAGAAGTTAGGGAGGAAGAAAAGAGAGATACCGATGCACGCTGGATTGCTTGCATTTTATAAAAGAGGTGTACGGCTTAGGATCGACTCACGATAGTTCGAGGTTAAACTGATGAGTATTCATTGCCAGACGGGTGTCACGGTTCAAGAGTAGACGGGGTGTAATGCTAACTACAATTTCGGTCGTCAATATATCAATGATATAAGCATCATCTATGAGTTTTATCTTAATTTTTAAATCATGTATAGCAGCTGCAGTGAAGCTATAGAAGCACCTGACCAAATGTGGGCATTGTACTTCAATTTTTAGTAGATGAACGCCTTATAGTTTGAGACCAGGTCAAAGGGGGTAAAATATTTCTTACATCACTTGAGGAAATCCTAACATCGAATAGGTAGTCATTTCAACGTAAGTTGTCATTGATACTCACGCCGGGTATAGAAAGTATTTCAGTTTCGACGATGCACACGCCATCGTTATACAGCCGAAGAGCAAGGACGTGAAATTCGCCTTTTTTAGAGACGGGCTGGAAAAATGTTGTTTTCCATCTGCTCGGAAAGAGACCAAAAGAGTAAGATTGATGAAACAGCTTACGAAGTGGTTTCGCCTACTTGGAAGAACACCTCTTCAGAAGAAGAGGAGGTATATCATCTAGACCAGCGGTTTTGTGTATGTGAACATCTTTAATTACTCTTTAAGAACAATACGAGTTAGAAACTGAATTGCTCCCATTAAAGATTCGACGCACTCAGGTTAAGGAGGAGAAAAACAACAACCTGTAAGTGTTGAACCCGCGGCAAAACGTGCAATAAGCAGATTGGTCTTATCCAAATAGGTAATAGCTGAAATGTCATTATAAATGAATGTTGGAATGAAGGATGAGGCAGAATTTCTAATAGTTTTGATGAATAGCCAAAAATGTTTACTACCTTTCGGATATTGTTTTTGGTTTTTGGTTTTTGGTCGCATTGAAATTTCACATGCTTAAGAAAGACGTTGTAGATATTCCTGTCTCCTTTGAACTGTTTATGGTTTATGTTTCCTTAACCCTGATAGCCTCTTTATAATTCGAGTAGTACCATGCCTTTTATTTTAGTTTGATACTCTTCATACGATTAGCAATAAAGGATCTCATTTCAAAGAGGTGGTGTCTGTGATAATATGAGCAGTAATATCCACGACGTTATTCAGGAAATATAACGAGCAGTTAATATTCTTAAACTGGCCCTCTCGTATTGCCCTTTGAATCTTTTGGGAATTTTTTTC
Source organism: Volucella inanis (assembly GCA_907269105.1). Taxonomy (NCBI): domain Eukaryota; kingdom Metazoa; phylum Arthropoda; class Insecta; order Diptera; family Syrphidae; genus Volucella; species Volucella inanis. Next base: position 202,149,832 of record OU026153.1, on the reverse strand, counting down.
TCTAACTGTGTGGTCAGTATTCGAGAAATTAGCTGATTTAACACAGTGGTCCGAGAGGAGGAAATAATCTTGTACTTATCAGGGTTAAAGGTTAAAAGCAAGCCCAGGGTATTGACAGTATGACTATTAATATCAGGTATTCGCATGGATTAAGTTGTTTTCCGTAGCGAAGATCTCAACAAACTGATTTTTGTGTGTTGCCTATCCAGAATTTCGAAACAACCCAGGATTACGTTTATTTAAATCGGGGATGGGTCGTATTGTGGTGAAGTTTGGTAAGCTATATCACTACACATATAAATGGCAAGACCGCGGTGAGTAAAGAATAATGACACAGATCAGTGTAATCTGAATTTTCACTAAGTGCCAAAATTGCTGACCATTTTTTACAGACGTGGACGTAGGCAGAAAAGTGATTGCTTTTTATCCCCCTATGTTAACTCTAAATTCCCCTGTCATTACAAAAACCACAAACACTAACTATGCTAAGCAATGCAATAAAATCATCCAGTACAATCGTATTCAGTTCTTTTATTTCACGAACTATAGATGCAAAGCAGGCAACACTAAACATCGGGTTCGAAACGTCGGACGCTGTCGATTTTCATGCTCAACTTCGCAAAATATACAATTACGAATTTTATGGTCGTTATCGATATCTAACTTTTTATCTCTTTTTTGATGATTGTCCGGAAGTCTGTTTTCTAATGACTTCTTCTCTTGTGTGTAATTGTTCCTTCTGCCATTGTGTTCTTAGATTGATTGCATCTACTGTTGTATATTTATTTCGTTGTTACATGTCGGTTGCATGATTTTCTATCAATTTTGGCTAAATCCAGTTTGTTTTAAGAAACTTCTTCTGGAGCTTGTTCCTATTTATAAAATTATCATATGATCTCGTTTTATTCAGTCAGAATTGACGTATCCGCAACCTTTAACTACAATAATTTCCTTAAATCTAATAAATATGCCTCAAATATCTCACCTTTTCTTGTATTTAACTTAAATGCCTTGTATACTTCACTTTTCGTGAAGTTACTGGTGAACAGTAACTCTAAACTGTTTTTACAACAATATCATATTTATTCCTTTCCTCTTCGCTCAAACCAAATGAATGAAATATTTCTACTGCCTCTGGTCCACAAGACTTCCAAAATGTAGCTTATTTCTGTGACCCCTTTTTGGCTTCTAAATTCTTCAATTCCAACTCAAAATACATCATAGTTTTGTTTAAAAACTGTCCAATTTTTATCAAGATTCCTTTCTAAGGTTAAAGAGTCTGGTCTTCGCACATCAAAATTACGACAACTTGTGGCCGTTTCGGTCTCTTTACTTCCACTGCTAATAATAATCTTCTTCGGAAATGTTTTTTTCTCAACTTGTCTTCTTGTTTTAACCCACTCTTCCCCTTTAGATTGCGCCATGTGCTATTCGTTTGACATTTCACTTACAAATGACATCTAATGACGCCTCTTTATTTTTTCATGTCAGAAAAGAGCACTCAGACAAAAAACTAGTCCACTGTACTCCTTGTAAAGTTCCTTTTTATTGAAATCTTTCAGTCTTACGGAGAAAGACGATTAAGCTCATCAGTGATAAGTTGCCTACAGTGCCAGCACCCACAACGTCAGAACCAAGTACTTGCAGCCTGATGAGAGCGTATGTCGGACATTCACAGAGATAATGGTCCACGGTTTCGTCATCACATCAAGCATCGCAACTTGCAGTCTTTCCTGCTGAGAAACAGCAGAAAAGGCGCTGGCTTCCTAGAGACTTCGAGAAGTATTCGTTTGGTCTGTCTACATCCCACGTAGCTGTGCCATCTGCAATTGTACTCGTATTAGACCCAACTGTCAATGGAAGCCCTAACAGAGGACGCAGCAGACCCAACGTAGGGTCGGGTCCTGAAAAAACTCTTCTCTATATCTGGCAAGTTCGTGGGCGATTTCATTTCCCGTGATCCCATTATGACCTGGATCGTTCTTACATTTTTACCTTGGAAGTCGTAAAAGGGTTCAGCAAGGCTCTAAGCGCAGCATAGCGCAATGTAGTTCGCTGCCATCAGGATTGCATAAACTTCTGCTTGAAAGACAGATGTAAGTTTTCCTAACGCGAAATGAAATCGCGGTCGAGGGTTCGAATCCCGTGCGAGGCAATTCTCTTAAAAATGAGAATCCCGTCGGTGTTAACTCTGACATGAAGGCATAACACTGATGTTGGAGTGGTTGCTGGCTGGGCTAAATGTAACGAACTAACAACTGGCACGTACTGAGATAAACTGGTTGAGGATGCACTTGCTCGCGCCCTGGAGAAAACCAGTAAAAGGGTATTCATATCCCCTTGGTGCGCGCGGGATTATATAAAAAAAAAAAAGAACGTTGTAGTCCTCCAGAAAGACACCAGCGCCACATTCTATATTGGTTAAGGAGCGGTCCTTGAAGTCATGACTGCATTCCTTTCCTGGCTCAGATTCTGGCCAGAAGCCAGTTCTGGTGTCATTGCATCGGACGGCACGTCCATAACACCGGACATCTCTTTATTATTTCATTCTATTGTATTATAGTTACAGAATTTCTGTACATATGCAGTAGATTCCCTTTTAGTTGGGACAATTTAGTGATTCTTTTTTCGTGCTAATCAACCTATAGACATACTTTTGCAATTGTGCCAAAACTAGGGATGCCTCTGTATAGCTAGTTTCATAGATGTTGTTGAAGGCGACGTTGAAATCCATAAAGAGGAAGTAAGTTTATTTTCTCTTCTTAAATTTTCTCTAGTATCTGCCGTCAATTGTTACCATGGCTTTAAATTTTTCCAGCCATTCACACAACACCACAGTCAAGTTCTCGCATGCCATATTGCTCTTGTTGTTCGAGCAAACGATCCTTCTATTTATCAGGCATACTTCCCTCCAATGAACTCTTGGAGATGAGTTAATGTATGCTCTTAACCTGGTGTCTTAAATAGCTCAGAATGCATACCGACCGATCCGGTAGTAGGAAATATGGTAGTTCACTCTTGCGAATTTTCTCGTTTCCATCTGCAGAAGTAATTTGTTCATGTCCTCAGTATCGACTGTGAGTCTACTTTAAAATTTCCTTGCTAATCTACCTTTTAAAGTTTTTGTTCGGATCCTGTTACATGTCCTTATTATTATTTGATGAAAGTTCCGATCGGTATTTCTAATGAAGCGCCACCCCATTTTCTCGGTCTTCCCTCTTCCTTTGTTTAGAAGACGCATGAAGTTTTTTTTATGCTATGCCGCTCCATAGGCTAGTTGTTTTGCTACATGTGCTTACCTTGACCGTACATCAAGCCACGGGTTTCGTGTAGGTGGTAGCATTGTCCTCTATTCAGTAAAAAAAAAAAAAAAAACACGAATGAATCAGATAAACCTAAAACGCGTCAGAATAATGAGTATTGAGGATATGTGCCGCCTCCTTTAAGCCCAATAGCATTGATTCGACTTTTCGATGAGCATAAATAGGCATCTTCAATACGAAATCAAAATCAAAAAAAAAAAAATTTTTGAAACTCAGGCTTGAAAGCTTGTAACAATATGTAAAGCCAACTTACAAATATATACTATGTTGCTCTTAAATTGAAAAATTTTATCCCCAAAATGACTGAAAATAAGTATTCGCTAAATATAAAAGAAGGTTTACCCTTTTTTAATTTGCAATCCCCGATTAAACCCTTCAGTTGAAAGTTGTTAGGTTGCTACGTTATGCGCAGTTAAATACGCAAACACGACATAACGACCAAATGAATTATGTTTAATGAAGCAAAGTGAGCAATTCCATGCCAACCATCAGTTAGGTAACCTGGCAACTGGAATGAAAGGAATGATCATCCTTCTACCGAATGCCAGCGTACGAAAAAGGCTCTCACGCATTTCAGACATGATGGCAATGAAATACAATATTTGCGTATGACATACCTATCTTCGCCACGTACGTGTATGAGTTTGAGACTGCTTTCCTAAATTTCCCTCGTATACCTGTGGATTGCAAGGGTTGGGGTATCTTGTTTATGATGACCAAATAATGTTGTGGTCAACTGGGAAGGGAGTTTTCAACGATATGAACAAGTTTTCACACTTTACGAGTGTGAAATTGACCAACACCAATGGAATAGTCGGTATGGGGTTGTTAATTAAAATTTTAGGTTTTACGGTCAACATCTGGATTGGAGTTGTTGTTAACTTGCAAATAATTCTATCAAATTCAGTTTCAAGGTATGAGTACGATACCTAACATGTACGGGTAGGTTTGGGATGTCTGTGGATGGCTGTGTGTTGATGTGTTTGGCTTGAAGAACATTTTCGGAAAAGAGCTGATTTTGAATGAGCTTTCAAAAGTGTATAATTCCATTTACATGCGCATGTTATTTAGATAAACAGTTGGATCAACTTTATGGAGGATAAGCAGTTGTAGTAGTGTAGCATGTACAATAGAAGAGGATACGTTAAATAACACATGGCCACGCCGGAGGTAATTTTGAAAGTGGGGTGAGGAAATACTTTGAATTTACAATAAACTCACGTACGAAATTATGAAACTGAACTGGATTATGTTAAATGATATCCTTTTAGAGACTTTCTTAATCAGTTGAGTCAGCAGATGGCAAATCAAACCCGAAAATCTATAGAAAAAGTAGGCAAACTAAACCTAAGACATTTACTTAGTTTAGAGTGGATTAGAAGGTTTTTTTTTTCTTTTTTTAAGTCAAAATTTGTTGCCCAATCATGCTACATTACTTCTTTTCAAAAATTTTAAAATGTGATGGGTAAAATTGACGGGAGGCTTGCATTACAATTGATTAGGAAACTGCTAAGTGTCCTATAACTTGGACTGGGCCATCAGTCTGTAGCGAAGTGGTGGCCTTACCTCCCAATTACTCATACATGCTTAATTTACAAGATCATGCCTTGCCAGTAGCATTATACTGGATAACGTCGACATAGGACTTACAACCCTATACCAACTATCTCGTCGGATAAAAACGGACTCACTGTTGATGACCCAAGTAAAAGTTTAAAGGACAACGACCTTCAGACATGCACGTAGATGGTTGAACCATTAACAGGTCACGTGCAGACGAACAATTAACAGAGGCCCTTAACTGCTATTACGAAGACACCACAGCTATCCAGGAAGTGTAATGAGACAGACCGGACATGTGGAGGATGAAAAACTTTGACATCTATTATGGTGATTGCTAAAGGAAAAAGAAAAAGCGCTTATTCAGATGCGAATTTGTCATATACGGCAGACTTTGGCAAAATGTCTTGAATTTCCGTTACGTAAGCGAGCGTGTCATAATTCGCTTTTATGAGCGTAATATGCGCCCATGCCCCTACGAAAGACAAGGACGATTCCACCAAAAATGTTTTTACGACCTGTTCGGCAAGAGATATAAGCAATGTCCAAAGATGAATGGAGGACATTTTGGTAGGGCAGTTGATGATTATGCTCTACACGACATCACGTCTGACAACAGACTTAGATTTATTAACGTTGCGGCGGGACGGAATATCACTATGGCAAGAACACGGTTTCCTCATCTCCATATACAAAAGGGGAAATGGCGTTGTACGCACAATATTGATAAAATTGAATAGACTTAAGGTATGCTTCCAGTATTCTGGCCATTCAAACTTTCGAGGTAGACAACACTGACTCGGATCACCACTTTGTTGCAGCCAAGGTCCCAATGTGGATTTCCTAAGCGCCACAACCAAAAATAACTATTCTGAGAACATGCAAACTTGCAATTGCAAGGGGCCATCAGAATCTTAGCGGAAAGCAGATCCCGAAATCCCTCAACAACTTTTATGCCGCCAGCATCAAGAATTGAAGTACAGTGACAACGCTGCCAAGGTTCCCTTATAGAAATCGCAACTTATGTGCTTTATTTTACCCGATCGCCACCAAGAAATCTCTGATTTGACGAAGAATGCCAGCAAACCCATGCAGCTTAGCAAGAAGCGTATAGAGCGGCGCTGCAACGAAGACAATAGAGAATGAGAAACGCGAGATCGAAAATGTACGAGGTGTGTTCACAAAATAAGGTGACTTTTAAAATTTCGCGGGCAACGTACATTTTTTTGTCCTGTGTTAGGACACATGTCCCGAATATGTATATGTTAACAGTTTCAAGTATATAGCATCCTTTATTTGTTTATGATAGATAGAAAGGTAAGACGTGTTTTGATTTGCTCGGCGATTTTTAATTATTATAAAAAATGGAGCAAAGAATACTCGTGTGCATAAAATTTTCTGTGAAAAATGGAATCAAGTGCTCTTAAACACTAGAAATGTTAACAGTGGCATACGATGAGTCTGGTCAACGTTAAAAATTGTTTACAAGTGGTACAAGCTCCTCCAAAATGGCCTAGAAGCTGCCAATGACGAACCTCGCTCTGGACGATCAAGCACATCAACAAAAGATGATAAGTTGATGGAAGTTGCTGAGTTGATATAATATCTGTCGGCTCGTGTCGTGCAATTTTTTTGGGTGTTTTGGGCAAAAGACGTGTTCGTAAAATGTCAAAAATTTTGCACATGCTAATCCATCATTACTTGTGAGAGATTTTTTGCCCAAAAACAACACGACAATCATACTTTAGCCACCATATTCACCGGATTTGGCCATATGCGACTTTTTATAAAAATAAAAAGTCACCTTACATTTTGAACATACAATGTAATCGAACAAGAAAAATTACGTATCGAGGTACGACGACCCGCACAAAACGAATGGTATCTCAGTACAGTACACCCTATTCACAAAAAAGGAGATACCCTCAACTACAGCAACTTTAGAGGTACAAGTCTCCTCAACATTGATTACGAGATCTTTTCTGCAATTTTGAGTGAATGAACGAAACGCTTTTCTAACAACCTGATTGGCTCCTATTAGTGTGGTTTTAGTTCAAATCTTTATACTCTAGCAGATCCTGGAAAAAACACACAAAGTCAAAATCAATACCCACCATCTTTTCATTGACTTTAAGGCTGCATATAACAGCATTTATAGAGAGCAGCTATACAGAGCCATGCCTAGTCTTGGTTTCCCTGCCAAACTCATCCGTTTGGATATAGCAACTTAACCTATATTTTTAATGTCAAAAAAGGTTTTAGCCAAGGCGAGGCCCTCCCATACGATTTCTTTAACACCATTCTTGAAAGAAAAGTGCAAAATTCATGCGGCCAACACAAGTGGCACAATCTTTTGAAAGGTCGTCCAATTACTCCCGTATGCCGATGATATTGAAATAATTTGAAAAAAGCAGCCAGATGTCAGTTGTGCTTTCGCGGAGAAGATGAGTTTAACAGTAAACTAGGCCAAGACAAAGTATATGCTATCAATCAGAAAGGACACTCTACATTTCACACAAAGTTTTTTTACATTTTAAAAAACGTTTCACTTAGAAATAAATCAGCTTTTAACATTTTCAAATTTTTTAATGAGTTTTGTTACTTAAAATGGTAATTATTGAAAAAGTGAAAAAGCAACACATATAATGCTTGCCTTTAAACAATACATAGCAAATCAGTACGCCTTTTATTCTTGATACATCGATATATTGACAGCGTAAACTTTAGTCGTTCTTGTGCTGTTACTTCAGGTTTTTTTTTTTTTTTAAGTTCATTTTGGGTTGGTCTGAATATTTATTGTAAGGATAGCTTTTATGTACCTTTATGTACCATCGCAGGGCTTTTTTTTTGCATAAGGGTTGTTATGCGAGAAGATGGTCTTTTCGATCAATATCAGACATATACTCTTGTATTTGGTCATAGCTTTCATTTCTTTTTTTTTTAATTTGCTCACATTTGTTTGCAACAGGCACTATTTTTTCTTTGTACTGCGTAGAAATATAAACCACAGGACGCTTGTCCCTTCCTTTTCCGAGGTGCACCTATTCTGGGGTATGAAATATATAGGGTTTTCCAATAGGGACTTGACAACTTTGAATTTAATTTGTGAACGCACTCTTTCACCAATCATCAAACTGTCACTGTCAATTTATTCAGTAAACTTAACATTTTCATCGTGGTAAGGCACACTAACGAGCAACGTCTGCAAATTATAAAAATTTTCTACGGATATTCAGAGTCGGTGACTGCAACTTTAAGAGCGTTAACTCCAATTTTCGGTCGTAGTACTCGCCCTAGTAGACAGACAATAACAAGTTTAGAGCAAAAATTTGAGTCTACATATTCGTTGTGTGATGTTGCCGTGTCAGTGACACAAGGTTTGGTCGAAGTATCGAAAATATCGCTGCCGTTCAGACGTCCGTAACAAAACAATCCAAATCATTCAATTCCACGGCGTTCTTAAAAATTGGGCATCGCTCAGACCACATTATGGCGTATTTTGCGTAAGGATCTTGGTTTACACCCATACAAGATCAAGCTGACTCAAGAAATGAAGCCGATGGACCATTTGAAGCGACGTACGTTATCCGATTGGGTTCTGGAGAAGATGCGCCAAGTTGATGAATTTCATCGCAAGATCATCTTCAGTGACAAAGCTCATTTTTGGCTCAAATGGTCAGGTGAAAACCCACATGTGCTTGACGAATCACCACTTCATCCACAAAAAATAACCGTTTGGTGCGATTTGCATGCCGGCGGCATTATTGGCCCATACCTTTTCCTCGATGATAACGATCGTTACGTTACTGTGAATGATCAGCGTTATCGCGCCATGATCACCGATTATTTTTGGCCCGAATTGAAAGATATGGACTTGGACGACATGTGGTTTCAACAGGATGGTGCCACAAGCCACACAGCACACGCTACAATCAATTTATTGAAGAGTAAGTATGGTGAGCGTGTTTTCTCAAGACATGGGCCAGTCGATTGGCCGCCTCGCTCGTGCGATTTAACGCCGCTTGACTATTTTCTGTGGGGCTACGTTAAGTCATTGGTTTATGCTAACACGCGACGACGTTGGAAGAGTTCAGCGAAATAGCGGCCGTTTCGGCCGAAATATGTGGTCGAGTCGTTGAAAATTGGTTCCAACGAATCGACCGCTGCAAACGTGCCCGCGGTGGCCATATAAACGAAGTCGAGGTCCATTCATAAATGTTTTCATTGTACTCGAAGCCAATAATAAAGTTTTTGAAATATCTCAAATGGTTTGCCTTTTATTTAATAAAAAAGTTGTCAAGTCGTTATTAGAAAACTCTATATTTTCACCTTTTTTTAATGTTTGTGGGTCATCTTCTTAGGATTATCTTTCATATCTTTTCGTAGCGGGCCAGTACAGTGGGTACCGTTATCTATTTAATAACTTTTTTGGCAATTTGAAACTTTTATGGCAATTGTCCACGCAAACCTTATGCCCACTGTTTAGATTCTCTTTTAGTAATTGCATGACCCTTTTCGGTGACATCAGTATCTTTTGCGCCGGCATAAACTCTAAAATTCAGCCCCAAACTATCTGATTTCTTAAACATATATAACTTTACACCGTACGTGTGCCATATAAATTGACGAAAACCTAATTGGGTAATAGCATTCTTTAATCATTAATCACTTTTCGAACCTAGTACAGGAGGTCTTCGGTACACGACTAAGAGTTAAAATACAGGCAATGACGAGAAACCGATTTCAACTTTTTTGGTGACGCAACATTGATACAGATAACAACTTGTCCTTATTCCAATAATCTTTTATACGGTTCAAGAAAATATTGTATTCCCCATATGGAAAAGCAAACCCAAGGAAACCCAAAACCCAGTTATTCACGAATTATCACTTACATCTGACAGCAATATTTTTTCTTTTTAAACATTTGTTTCTACACATTAAAACCCGACAAAAAACATTAATAATTAATAATAATAGATATTTGGATTTTCTCGCTTAGCAACACAATGAAGTTCTTTCTCTGTTGTGAACTCTAACCTTTTCACTACGAATGTCGTAGCCTATTCAGAGGAGAACTTGCTGGCGAACGTTGATTTTTATCCTGATGAATATTTCATCATCTGCCATTAAAATCTTTTACTTTTTGAGACGTAATGGCTGTGTCATCCATATTTTCTCACAGAAATATATACATAATCCCATAAAATTACAAACCAACGCAATGGAAATAATGTCAAAAAACTCAACCTCAGTGCTGACTAGCAAAGATATGTCTAGACGTGAAACCAGGTATATACGTACAGAACTTTTAAAATCCAGCGGCAAGTCACTTTCCATTTGTCCGTGCAATTTTGGGCAAGGTCTTTCTCTCCACCGTTGTTCTTCCGGGTAGGTAGGTACATTTCAAGCGACTTATGCATATTATTTCCTAGTGCACCTTGTTTTTTTGTTTGTTGTTTTATCTTATCAACGCAGACAGGATGTAAAATAGTTTAAAGAATCTTGCATTAAAAACAAACAAGGATATTGGAATCTCATCGGTAACGTCCAAACGTTTGCACCATAGAGTATATAAGAGTCACTTTTCAGCGTTCCTTGACATAAGTTTATTACTCAAGTGCTTTCTTAGGCCTAGAAAACGCCGATTAGCATGTGTAACTCTCCGTTTGAATTCAGAAGGAGTGTCATTATCATTGTAAGTTTTGAATTATAAAGTTTATGGCATACACTTTCCTCAGAAGGGATGGTTTTATATATCTTTACTTTAACATTCCACCTAACATTTCGACATTTAAAGACTTGTTTAACAACACTGCGTGACAAGTTTCAATTTTTTTGTGTAACTTTAGTAAAATGAGGTATTGGGAATTCTATTTAAGGGTAAAGCATTAAGGATTATCTTCTAGCACGCACCGTTTTCGTGTTATAGAAATAAGAACTAATATCAAAATGCATACAGAATTAAAGTGACAAAACGTTTATTGGCATTGAAACTTAAAAATTCAAGAGGGTAAACTCATTTTATTCGTCTTGTAATTCTTATTTATTATAAAATATGTATTTTATGAATCAGCTTTTACGTTTGGGACTTGCTGAATCTTCTCGCATTAAAGACAAACAGTAATCCCCTACCATGGCTACATCAGACCGACCTCGATAACGTTTTTCGATCTCCTTTACGTTCTGGTTTTTTGGAAAAAAATCAGAATGTGAATACAAGAAATATATTTTCAATTATATCTTGCAACTTCCAACTAACATTACAGCATTGTCGGTTCGATGATTTCCTAAAAAGCCGTTTACTACTGCCTTCAATGATGTCCAAGCATCTAGCTCCTTTGTATTTAGTTTAAGGTCAAAATTGACATGTGAGAAGAGAGAGAGAGCTAAATGTTTGTTGCTTTTCCTTGGCAAGGATATCTTCGTTTCTGGTGATAACAGATTCTATTCTTGTAATCTAGAACCGAGAACTTCAGACTGTCCGATGGGAGAATTTAAGTCACGGAACAAATCATGCTGCTGCTAAATCATGTCTGGTTCTTTCAATGAACTTCTAGGAAGTACATATTTGGATATTTCTTTCTCTAACGCATAATTCACTTCACAGTCATCTTCATCACATGACTTTGCATATGGTTTTTATGTTCTTGGTGTGGGCAAGGAAAATTCTTCACTATGAGGTATTGGCATGTATACAGAAGCTATTTAAGGTATTTTATTTTGTTTTTGATTTTTTTTTTTTTTTTTTTTGAAAACCCCTTGAATTTAGTTAAAGAAAAATAAAAGCCATCATAATGATTCACTTGTTCATGCCAAATCGTTGGAATAGCAAACGGCATCGACTTTTTTTATCCCATTCGATAAGTGAAACATAAAACGAGATATAAAACAATTTCGGAGTCCATTCTTTGTTTTGTCTTATAGAACGATTAAAATAAAGCCGATAAGCCTACTTTACTATTTCAGTTAAAGCCCTTCCTTGGGCCTTTACAATATGAAGTATGTTCAAAGAGTAGGTTGACTTTACATTCTTATAAAAAAAATTACTTATTCATCAATATTAATGTTGTTTCCTTCAAAGGATATAATTCACTTGTGACAACGCTTTTCCCAATGCTCGAATCACTTCTCATAAGAAATTTTTGGAATTGCCATAAGCTGTTCCAACGATGCAGTTTTTTTTTTTCCTCAATTTTTGTAAATCTTCGTGAGGCTTCAAGCATTATCGTATTGCTTCCCGCAAACCACGCATAAGTTCAAGGTAATACTCCTTCATAGACACTATGAACCCGTTGCTCATCGCCTCCCTTCTTATCGACTACAACTAAGTTACCTTATCAAGTAGTTTCCATTTTAAATAACGTTCGCGTGGGGCAGGTAGCTTTCCAGCAAAAGCACCTGCTAGTACCGCTAGTTTGTCTCGTCCAGAATTTGGAGTATATTATTACAATGACCATGAGTTTGCGAGCAAAGTTCATTATTTCGTCCTCGACGGTAACTATTTCTAAGTCTCTGTGGATATCAGTGTTATATACCATGGGGCGTTCATGATTTGTCTTAGAGCTTTGTTTTGATAGCTTTGGAGAATATTTCGGTTGCTTGGTTTAGTTCAGCCCCAAAGTTGTATACCGTACGTCCAAACAGGTTTAAGCACTTGCGTATAGATGAGCAGTTTGTTATGTATGCTTAACTTGGAATGTTTTCCTAGTAGCCAGTACATTTGTCTGAATTTATTTTCAAGTTCATCACGTTTCTTCTTAACATGCGGCTTCCATTTCAGTTTTACATCTAGTGTCATTCCTAGATACTTTGCTTCATTTGCATATGGTATTTGTACCGAGTTAATGAACATAAGTAGATTTGGTCCCATTGAGAACAATTTGCCATATCTTTGTCCATTCGTAGATTTTATCCAAAGCCGTTTGTGGCTTTCCAGTAGCTAACTCGACTGAAGTATCTGTAGCTAGTATCGCTGTGTCGTCAGCGAACGTGGCTACTGTGGTACCTGATTCTTCCGATATGTCTCAAGTAAAGAGTAAAAACAATACCGGTCCAAGTACAGTTCCTTGCGGAATTCCAGCAGCTATCTCTTTAAATTCCGAGTATTCGGTGCCATAATTAATACGAAAAATTCTGTTTTCCAGGTACGATTTCTGAATCGTATGCAGCTCTCTCGGATGAACCTGGCTTAGCTTAAAATTTGAGCCTTCGTGCCATACCTTATTGAAGGCTTGAGACACGTCAAGAAACACGCTAGAACATATCTTTTTCCCCTCTAAGGCTTTCTTAATTTCATTCGTAATTCTAACAACCTGGTCAATTGTTGAGTGCTTAGTTCTAAAATCGAATTGATGTTCAGGAACTAGACGTCTCTCTTCAATGATCGGTTGCAAGCGCTTCAATAGGAGTTTTTCAAATATTTTAAATATTATTGGCAGAAGCGATATGGGTCTGTAGGACTTTTTTTCATTTAGAGATTTGCCTGGTTTCGGGACCATTATAACTTCGGCAACTTTCTATTGGCTTGGAACGCTTAGTAGTCTTAGCGCGGCATTTATAAGTTGGAGCAGTTTGATCAGGGCTTTCTTTGGCAGCTCCTTAAGAATTTGAGCAGTTATTAAATCATAACCAGGGGCTTTGTTATTTTTCAATTTTTTAATTGCTTGGTTAAGTTCTCGTAGCGACACTGTTTTTATTCTAAAATTGTCCGGTGCCGTAATTATATAATAAGAACCCCCTGTTAACGCCTGTCTAACAAAAGGCTTAAACGTTTCTTCTAGGTGCTCAGCATATAGATCCGCCTTCTCTTTATCTCCTTTTGCACATTCGCCATTATTTTTTCTTATGGGAGGAAATTGCATTCGAGGCTTTTTGATTCCCTTCATGGCTTTCCAGAGGGAGTAATTTGAACTTCTTTCGGCAGTCAGACCTTTGAGATATGTAGAGATATTCCGATTTTTATAATCTCGTATTGCTTCTTTCAATTTGTTGCATAAGTGGTTTAAGTATGTTTTATGCTGGGGAGCGCGGGATTGTTGCCATCTTTTTCGCGCTCTCCTCTTTTCTCTTACCAGTTCTATTATTTCCGCAGGATATTTTATTTCACTACTTGCTTTCTCTTTTCTTGTTGGAGTTGGAGTGTTGTTCCAGGCAGCGTTCTGCAGGACTTTAATGAATCTGTCAACTTCGTCTTCTATTTAGTTTTGTGTTTTTAGCGACACGTTTAGAACAATATGTTCATTGCAGTAGTTTCTAAAACTGCCCAAGTTAGCCTTATTATTAGTTAATCTAGGCGCCACTTCTTTATTAATTAAGAGTATGCTTAGTGTTAAAATGACTGATGAGTAATCTGAGGAGAGATGTTTGTAGAGAAGTCTACAAGATCAGGGGTCTTTGTTATATCCAAAGGCCAATATGTTGGTTTTCCTGTCGAGAAAAAAAGTCAACTTTACATTGCATACCGGCTTCATAGAGTTGTCTGCCTTTTGTTGTATTACATCTTGAGCCCCAGAAGGTATGTTTCAAATTAAAGTCTCCACCGATTATAAAATTCAGTCCGAATGAATCAAAGATACCTTTAAAGTCATTCTTTTCTAGCTTACATTGCGGAGGACAATAAATGGATGCAATGTTGTAGTGCAGGCGGTTATATTTTACGCGAACCGAACTTAACTGCATTGCATCGCATTCAATCTTCATATTTATAGAGTGCTCAATACAATCTTTAATGAACAATAAGGATCCGCCTCTGGCATTGTTTAATGGGTGGTATGCATGATAAGCACAGTATCCCTTTAGTTCCACACGAGGTCCTTTCCTCAAGTGAGTTTCAGAAATCAAGCAAATGTCAATATTGGCTTTTTGTAAGAACAATTCCAGTTCGTCGAGTTTTTAATAAGGCCGTTTGCGTTCCATGTCAATATTTCAAGCACTTGTTTCATATTCATGCTTGAAATCGAGTTTTACGTATTTCTTTCTCGAGATTGCTCAATTTTTCAACTAAAAGTTTATTTGTTTTGCTTTGCTCCTCAAGAGTCGTGAGAATTAGGGAGAAAACATGAGCCACTGGATCTGGCGTAACACCGCTTTTTTTATTTCCTTGCGACGCAGCTTGTGCATACGTTAGCGCGTCAATCGGTGGTGGCTTTTCCTTTGCGTACTTTTTTTGTATATCCTTCGACTTTACCACGACGGATTTTCTTTCTTTCACTGCCTGTTTTTTTTTTTTTAGCAATATTAGGTTTATTTGTAGTTGCGTTTGGGTTTGGACGTAAAGTTTTTTAAGCGTATCGCGCCTTTTTTGGAGTTCTTTCGCCACTTCCATCCGCGATAATTTGCTGCGTGCTTTCCTTGGCAATTTATGCAAGACGGTGGAAGTTCTTTATTTAAGTTGCACTCTTCTGAGAGATGTTTACCGGCACATTTTACGCAACGCGGTTCTTTTTGGCAGTAAGTCTGCGTATGATTGAAGCCTTGGCAACGCTTACAATGCGGGATCGATCTTGTGTTCTTTCGCACATGTTCAATTTTGACTACGATATTTAGAATAGCTTTGATACTATAGATATCTTCTTTATTTTCGGACTTATCGAAACTAAGCATAAACAGTGGAAGTCCCCGCTTAACCAAGATTTCCTCGTCGTCCTCTGTTTTTCTTTTTTCTTTTTTAATAATATTTACGACGTCTAGAACTTTAAAGCCCTTTGCATGGAGGTCGCTTACAATATCGTTTTTAGTATACGAAAGGTGAAGTCCCGTCGCTACTACACGTAATTGTATTTCTGACTTGTTTTCAAAAGTGTACCATTGGATCTTCTCGGTGTTCTTGGCTTTCCGGGATGCTTTCATTGGGACGCTTGGGCTTTGGCTTCATCCAAGGCACATTCATGATTCATCACCAGTAATGACCCTTTTAAGCAAGTCAGGATCATCATTGTCTTCATTCAAGAGCTTCTGAGCGATGCTCATGCGACGGTTTTTCTAATCAAAAGTAAGAAGATTCGGAACAAACGTCTCATGTCCAAAATACCCGACATGACATCCTCGGCAACTTCTCTTTTGGTAATTTGACTTTTCCAAAACAAATTTCTTCAAAGTTTCGACGTTAAAATCTTTTGTTGATGTGCTGGGGCGTCAAGAGCGAGTCGTCATTGGCATCTTGTCGGTCATCTTGGTAGAGCAGGTATCATTTGAAAAACATTTCTTGTACTAAGAGCAGACTGACCTTGTGCTACACTCAATGTTTCAGGTGTTTTAGAGTACTTAATTCCATTTTCTGCACAAATTTGATGCAAATCCTTTGCTCCAATTTTTATATTAATTGAATATGGCCGAGCACACCAAAACATGTCTAACCTTTCTAGCTGTCGAAAACAAACCAAATATGCTATACACTTGAAACTTTGAACATATATTCGAGTAATGTGTACTAACACAGCAAAAAGACAAAAAAAATAGATAATCGAATATGCGTTGCCCGTAAAATTTTAAAAGTCACCTTACTTCCTGAACATACCTTTGGTATGGCCACACACATAACAAAATTTATTGGGACAATTTTACAAAAGTGACGACCGATTTTTTTCATATTAAATTTATAGATTGTGTTTTCACTTAGAACTATCTCAACAAAACTTCAATCACTTTTTGAAATTATTCCGATTGCTAGCCGACCGAGCAAGATAACGAGAAGTTGACATGGTGACACAGTTTGCATTTCATTATTATTTTAGGTAACTGTAAAGAAACAATTACACATATCGTCACTTATTTTGTCAAAAACTTGTCACGCTGTGCAAGTGGAGAATTTATGTGGAGAATTTTCCATGGACGAGTATGTAGATGGGGTCCAAAAATGACAATGAACGAATTTGTAGGTACCTCAAATTAAACGCATTTAATTTAATTGTGAGTAATCGACCCCGCATCTGAAGTAATACACCCTGACTGACTCGAACTGCAACCAACTTTAGACTATAATTTCCAAACCGTTCATTATTCTGAGCTCAAATTGACACATTACTTACTTACTTACACATTTACTTTTAAACGATTTGTGTCTCAGTTGTGTTGAAAAATTTTTATCCGCCATGGAATTCAAACGTGATAGTGTGATTGCTTTATACATATTTGGCTGGGAAACCACTAGCTATCGTTAGACCCCTTCAGCACCTCAACGTGAATAAATCATTTGTGTCTCGAACCATAGCTCGTTACCATGATACTGGCAGCGTTGCAAAACACAACATCGACAGAAATGGTTCGGAAAGTGAAGGCTCGAATTGAGCGAAATCCGTGTAGAAGTGGAAGAAAAACGGCTCGTAAGCTCAACATATCGTTGGAACGGATGTAATACATACTGAAAAATGAACTTGGGCTCAAACCATTGAAGTTCCAAAAAGCACACGATCTTATACTGCAACAGAAAAAAGTTAGAGTCGAAAGAGTGATGGAGTTGCTACACTTGCACGAAAGTTGTGAGTTGCCGAATTTGGTTTTTTTCGATGAGTCGCCATTTGTTATCGAGCAATATGTCAACAAACAAAATGATCGAGTTTACTTGCCAGAGTGGTCCTTCGAAAATTTACGCCTTCGTACGGCCACCAGAAAGCAGGCACCACCGATGGTGATGGTTTGGGCCGCCATAACCGCCGATGGTCGCTCTCCGCTCGTGTTTTTGGACCATGGCGTCAAAATTAATGCGATCGTATACCGTGAAACTGTCTTAGAGGCAGTATTGAAGTCTTCGACAAACAATCATTTCGGTCAGAGACCGTGGACATTTCAACAAGCGCGCGTCAACCAAGATTGGTTATAAAACAAGGTTCCGCGCTTCGACACAATGGATTGCAAATTCTCTGGATCCGTTGGATTTTTCTGTCTGGAGTATTTTAAAGTGAAGGTTGGCACTAAAATGTACCAAAGTTTGGACCACCTCAAACAAGCACTTCGCCGGGAATGGGCCAAAATACCGCAGAGCCACTTGCGTGCAGCGTGCTATGCTTTCTTCGGCCTTCCCAAGGCTATTATTCGCGCCAAGGGTAGACATATTGAAAACTGCTGATACAATTTGAAAATTGATGTATTTTCGAACATTATTTGCCCTGGCACAATAAAGTTGCAGTTCGAGTCAGTCACCGTATATATCTCCAGTGTTAATATTTGAATTTTGTAGAATATTTTTAATTCTACATACAGTTGGTCAAAAAAATCGGAACTTAACCTTTTCCTTCATAAAAAGCAAAATAAAGGGTAAGGTTTAATTTATAATGTAAAATAAAACACATAAATTTGAAAGTTAACTTAAAATTTTATTATCGGTTAAAAGAACAATTCAGGGCTTTTACTTTTTGAAACTGATATTATGTAAATATTGGCCACGACTACGTCTGGGGTGGTTCGTTCGGAAGATCCAATTTTAGGAAACTCGTTCGAACATAGTGACTGGTATCTAGCGGATAACACAAGTAATGTTGGATACCAAAGCGTCAATCATGACCTGAGACTTTACATATCCTCAGAGAAAATAGTCCAAAGCTGTGATATCGCACGATTTAGGCGGCCAATTTACCGTAGCAAAACATGAAATTAAGTGCTCACCAAAATGATAACTCAACAAGTCCATTATTTCACGCGCTGTATGACTCTTAACGCAGTGTTATTGAGACCAGAGCTCACCGAGACCATGTGCTTGAATTTCAAGAAGTACGTAGTCCGATAACATGGCGCGATAACGGTTGCCATTGACAGTAACTTTCTGCTTTGCCACTTTTTTGAAAAAATTTGGACCAATGATTCCACCAGCCCATAAACCACACCATACCGTTGTTTTTAATTGATGTAATGGTAGCTCTTGGTACTCTTGGGGCTGCTCATCAGCCCAAAATATGGCAATTTTGTTTATTAACGTATCCATTGAGCCAGATTTGGGCTGATCAATGTTTCAAGATAAAATATCGGATTTTCACTGAGTTTTTCCAGAAGCCATTCACTGAAAATGTGACGCAAATTCAAGTCACCTGGCTTCAATTCTTGCACAAGTTGAATTTTGAACGCTTTTAGGCCGAGATCCTCAAGCAAAATACGCCAAGTTGTCGAATATGTCAAACCAAACTGCTGAGAACGAAGACGAATCGATTAGTCACGGTCTTCGCGTACACTCTCATCTACTGCTGCTAAAGTCTCTTTACTACGTGCTGGATGTGGTCTAACCGGTCGAGTATTATTCGCTCATGTAAACTGGGACTCAGAATTGCGAATGATATTGGCAATAGTGGTTTCAGTAGGTCGATTATGCGCACCGTTAGTTCCTCGAATCGCACGAAAAACATTTGTCACAGAACGCTGATTTTCGTAATACAGATGAACAATTTGGAGGCGCTGTTATGATGTGAGTCTCTTCATGATGACTTGTCAAACGATACTGAACAAAAATGACAAAGGAGTTTGATAAGAATCCCGCGTGATCTGTTAAATAAAGCCTATTGAAAATTAAACCTCACGATGAATCACTCCTCAAAAAAAAAAAAAAAAAGACTCAATTAATGTTAAAGTATTTTGTAATATAATACTCGTAGCTTTTATTATAGGCTCGCAATATAGAATAAAAATATTTGAATCCATTTCAATTTAATAAAATAAAGAAAACTCAGTTAAGTTTCATCTCAGTAAGGAAATCGGACACTTTACTATGCAGCTAGGGAAACACATCAAAAGTTATAAAAGTAAAAAATGAAATATTAAATTAGTTCTTAAAAGCTAGACCTTTGCTCTTTTCACCGCATTCAATTTATTTGGCATTGGTTGGACCAATTTTTCGGAATAAGAACTGGAATTTTGTCCCAATCCGATTTTAAAGCTTAAAATCGGTTAAAAGAACAATTCAGGGCTTTTACTTTTTGAAACTGATATTATGTAAATATTGGCCACGACTACGTCTGGGGTGGTTCGTTCGGAAGATCCAATTTTAGGAAACTCGTTCGAACATAGCGACTGGTATCTAGCGGATAACACAAGTAATGTTGGATACCAAAGCGTCAATCATGACCTGAGACTTTACATATCCTCAGAGAAAATAGTCCAAAGCTGTGATATCGCACGATTTAGGCGGCCAATTTACCGTAGCAAAACATGAAATTAAGTGCTCACCAAAATGATATCGCAACAAGTCCATTATTTCACGCGCTGTATGACTCTTAACGCAGTGTTATTGAGACCAGAGCTCACCGAGACCATGTGCTTGAATTTCAAGAAGTACGTAGTCCGATAACATGGCGCGATAACGGTTGCCATTGACAGTAACTTTCTGCTTTGCCACTTTTTTGAAAAAATTTGGACCAATGATTCCACCAGCCCATAAACCACACCATACCGTTGTTTTTAATTGATGTAATGGTAGCTCTTGGTACTCTTGGGGCTACTCATCAGCCCAAAATATGGCAATTTTGTTTATTAACGTATCCATTGAGCCAGATATGGGCTTCATTACTGATCAATGTTTCAAGATAAAATATCGGATTTTCACTGAGTTTTTCCAGAAGCCATTCACTGAAAATATGACGCAAATTCAAGTCGCCTGGCTTCAATACTTGCACAAGTTGAATTTTGAACGCTTTTAGGCCGAGATCCTCAAGCAAAATACGCCAAGTTGTCGAATATGTCAAACCAAGTTGCTGAGAACGACGACGAATCGATTTGTCACGGTCTTCGCGTACACTCTCATCTACTGCTGCTAAAGTCTCTTCACTACGTGCTGGATGTGGTCTAACCGGTCGAGTATTATCCGCTCATGTAAACTGGGACTCAGAATTGCGAATGATATTGGCAATAGTGGTTTCAGTAGGTCGATTATGCGCACCGTTAGTTCCTCGAATCGCACGAAAAACATTTGTCACAGAACGCTGATTTTCGTAATACAGATGAACAATTTGGAGGCGCTGTTATGATGTGAGTCTCTCCATGATGACTTGTCAAACGATACTGAACAAAAATGACAAAGGAGTTTGATAAGAATCCCGCGTGATCTGTTAAAAAAAAGCCTATTGAAAATTAAACCTCACGATGAATCACTCCTCAAAAAAAAAAAAAAAGACTCAATTAATGTTAAAGTATTTTGTAATATAATACTCGTAGCTTTTATTATAGGCTCGCAATATAGAATAAAAATATTTGAATCCATTTCAATTTAATAAAATAAAGAAAACTCAGTTAAGTTTCATCTCAGTAAGGAAATCGGACACTTTACTATGCAGCTAGGGAAACACATCAAAAGTTATAAAAGTAAAAAATGAAATATTAAATTAGTTCTTAAAAGCTAGACCTTTGCTCTTTTCACCGCATTCAATTTATTTGGCATTGGTTGGACCAATTTTTCGGAATAAGAACTGGAATTTTGTCCCAATCCGATTTTAAAGCTTAAAATCGATTAGTTTTTAAGTTTATTCTTTAAATAGCTCCAAACGTGTTCTATTACATTTAAATATGGTGATTGTGGAGGGGTTTCGAGCACATTTCGACAGTTATACAGGAGGTACAGCTTTGTTCTGGTAAAAATAATATTCATCGCTAATTCCAAATTTTGAGTACTTTGGCTCAAATTGTGTTTCAAAATTTGTATGTACTTGTATTGATCCATGTTACCATTTATAAAAAACAAGATTTCCTGGTCCAGCCGCCGACATACATTTTTTTACATTTTATACGATTTTTTGCTATTTCTGGGCGACTCTTCTATAAAAATTATTTTTTTGCAAAGCGCAAAACTGTTTCTGGATAAACATCTTTTTGTTAATATTTCCTTATCTCTGTTGTTAACTTTGGTACACTAAATTGCGGATTTTCCTGATTTCTTTTGACCATTTTTGCAATTTTGCGAATAAATTTTTCTTTTTCAAAATTTTTAATTACAGTTTCTCGCATTGTTACACAACCCACGTGGTCTATCCATTTTGACATTCTTGTGCAAATGAGATATATTTTGGTTTCAATTTAGGTAACATACATTGCAAAAGAGTAACGGCATATTACAAATAAAAAAAACAATATTGTTTTACTGCTAAAAATTGAAAGTGAGTAGGGTATTGTCGTGTGTCCGATTTCTTTTTTTAGGTAAAAGTTGAGAGAGATGGATTCATATTTATTTACTATATATTCAAAGAATGAGATTACGGATTTCCAAAAAAAGTACTAACATAAATAGTATGAGTGTTCCAGTTATCGTATCTTAACGTGAAAAGTGGGCAAAAAATGGTGTCCGATTTCTTTTTTGATCAACTGTATATTAAAGAAGTTACAACACAGAACAATATCCTGTTTATCTTAAATCGAAGATTTTGGTGAGATATTTTCCAACTACGATGAAGCACTCTGTATTCTTCATCGTTATTCTGCACAATCGAATGGGTATGGAAAATTTTCCATAATAAAAAATTTCTCTTATCGCCATTTACCCGTCTCTATTGATGCCATCATACGTGACCCTAAGATTGACGAAAATGTGGTGTTTTCCAACCTGAATTGAATGGTTTTTCTGCAGGACTTGCCGTAGTCTCACACTGGTATGAACCCATCAAATTTTTACAATGGTTTTTCGCGTCCATGCACCACAATACCATAGATGGAATCATGTTGGCGAAGTTGCCGTGATAAAAAATGTTGACGTTCCATTCATCGGGATGACTTTCGTCCGCCTATATTTTATGCAACAGTTAGCGTATGCTACTAACCAAGTCATTACCTGCTGTTCGAAACATCTTATTGGGTAAGTTTGAGTTACTAGTTTTCTACTGACGTCGAACAAGCTATTTTGGAGTGGTGGTTGCGAGAAATCTAATATGTAAATCAGAAGTGGCATATCTAATGGCATTTTGTTTACGTTGCGGTTGAAGCCGTCTGCTGTCGAACTTCCTTACACGATATCTTCTTGCTTTTGCGATTTTCGAAATGTTTGCAACCCTACTATAAGTGGGTGGTACGAGTAAATGTTCGTCCCCGATCTGGTTGATCATGAGATCTCCGCGTTACTATGTGAATATTGAAATGCATATTAACCGTGTTAATATTTTGTTTTTCACTCCCGCGAGGTGTTCATAAGCCCGAATCCATTACAAGAAGTGTCTACGTATGCGAGTAACTAAATAAACTTTTGAAAGATAGTGCCTCTGGATTTGACTTGCGAGTTTCGCATAATTCTTGATTTTGGTTTTATTATTACCTACGTTGACGGAGCAGTATTCATCTCTTTCATCGTATACATTCGGATAACTTGCACTCCAAATCAAATCAATATTTGTCAACTCTATACATAGACTCCTTGGAATCCTAAGGTGGTTCAAAAGATCTGCATATTGTGAAAATTAAATTTACGGTGGACTTTTCTGGCTTAAACCCATACTGAAAAGACAGCGATGTTGAAGATAATTCTTACCGTCTAGTTGGTGTAGTTTAGAAGATCTGTCTTCTTTAAGATCAGTGAAACAGTGAAATGTATTCATCGACTGCTGCTTTTAATAGCTCGGTAGTTAGTCCATCAGATCCAGTACCTTTGTTAGACACTAGCTTCGAAGGTACTGTTCTAGCTTAACTATGTCAGGTGGATAAAAAAATTGTCTATCATTCTGCCTGACGGTGACATGTTGTTCATAATTACTATTCAAAAGTCTGCAGAAAAAGTCTTTCCTGATTCTCAGCACCAACTGATTATCTACTATGAGGCTTCATGCTCAATTCTTTCTGTTCCTGTTCAGATCTCTGTTCGGGCTTCACCGTTTAGTCATGTTGGTTCTATTTTTTCTGTTGATAGCCCCTCTTGTTTGGGTAGGTTGAGACCTAATATATCTGAGGAGTACTGGTTACTCTATTTTAGAGGTCTTCTATATTTGATGCTTGGTGACAGTAAAAGGTTAAGGAAGAGGTCCACCAGGTTTTAATGGTTTTTCGGCATTAGGCTATTATGAATATCAGCATCCATATCTTACCAACAATAAGAGCCGATGTTAGTTACTGAGAACGTTCGGACATCCAAAACACTAGAGCAGTAACTTGCGTTGCTCGCTATTAAACCAGTTGGTCAAGATATCAATGTGTGAAAACAGTGTGCTGCTTATAATAACATTACGTCAAGCCGCAAAATCAATAAACCTTTGACATGAAAATCGCCAAAAACAAGTTTCACGTGTCACAGCCCTTGTCGAGGAGCTCATGGAAACCTACTTTTGTAGCGTCGCCTTTTTTCTCCCTCGGGAAGAAGGCATTTATGAGGCTTATTTAGCCCTAACGCAAGTCGTCGTTAAGAGTTCGCTTACGGATATGAAGCTCAAGGCAATTCGCTGGTTTTCTTTCCTCTGATAGCAAATCCGCATGCGAATAAATGCTGCGACTGCTGGCACTGTTGCGCTGGTTGTCTGTAACAGTCTTCATAGTAGATGTTACAGTTCTTCCTCCTTCCGTCCGATCCATCCCATCACACCTTCTGGATGGCGGTTATGTCTGGTTAGTAGCAGTGGTGAATTTGAGCTAGCTGTTCATGTGCATGCGGTCTGTTAAGGTTCCGAACACTTCCTAAACAGATCATTGTTCATTAAACGTTTGCCAGAGCCTTGAACAGTGAATACATGGGCTGAAAAGTCAATGCCGTTTCTAAGAGAGTGCACCACTTGAATTAAATCCATACCATTTTAGTTAGTACCGACCTTTAAAAGATACGTGTATAAATTTGACAGCTGTCGAACGATTTGTTCTCGAGATATAGTGTTTTGAGTGAAGCAACTTTTGTTATTGTAAAAAATAAATGGATTCAAAGCAATTTCGGGTGTTGATTTATCATTGCTTTTTGATGGGAAAAAATGCAGCCGATGCAAAGAAATGACTTGATAGGTGTTACCCGGACTCTGCACCAGATGAATGAACCAAAATTAAAACCGAATGGATTGAAAAATTTAAAAGTGGTCATACAAGCTCCGAAGATGATGCACACAGTGGACGTCCAAAAGAGGCTGTTTCAGATGAAATCATCATTACGAATGACCGTAAAGTGAAGTTGATCGAGATAGCTGAGGCTCTGAAGATATCACATGTATTGGATATATCATACACGAATATTTGGACATGCGAAAGCTCTGTTCAAAGTGGGTGCCGCGTTTGCTCACAGTCGACCAAAAACAACAACGTGTTGATGATTCAGAGGAGTGTTTAAAGCTGTTCAACCGCAATAAAGCCGAAATTTTGCGACGGTATGTGACAATGGATGAAAGTTGGCAATATAACTTCACACCAGAGTCAAATTGGCTGTCAGCTGAGTGGCGAGCAGGCGACAAACCTCGTCCAAAACGAGCAAAAACTCAACAGTCGGCTGGCAAGGTTATGGCATCCATATTTTGGGATATACATGGAATAATTTTCATCGACTATCTCCAAAGGGGGCGAAATATCAACAGCGACTATTACATTGCGTTGTTGGAGCGTTTGAAGGATGAAATCGCAGAAAAACAGCCGCATTTGAAGAAAAAGAAAATGCTGTTTCATCAAGACAATGCACTGTGTCACAAGTTGATGAAAACGATGGCAAAATTGAATGAATTCGTCTGCGAATTGCTTCCACACCCACCGTATTCTCCAGATTTGGCCCCCAGCAACTATTTTCTGTTCGCAGACGTCAAAAGAATGCTCGCCGGAAAGAGATTTAAGACCGATGAAGAAGTAATCTCCAAAACAGAGGACTATTTTGAGGCTAAACCGAAATCGTACTACAAAACTGATATCGAAAGTTTGAAAAATTGTTTCAATTAGTGTATCGCCCTCGAAGGCAACTATTGATAAATTAAGTTGAATTTTTAATTTTTAACTATAAAATGGCACTGCCTTTTCAGCCCATGTGTTACGTTACTTTACGAGGCTACTAACTAATTCGTTACATTTTTTTCTCTTCCATATGGGTTTATTGGCTCTTAGAATGTAAGCCTTGTTTTATGCTGCTAGTCGATAAGCCACTTACAATGTTAGCCTGCATGCAAAGGGATCCACTCATACTGTTACTGGTAAGTCAAGCTGCTAACCTAAGCCGGTACAGTCAGTAGTTCCTCGATTAGCCTACTTTTACTCAGTTCGTTCTATTCAACTTTTAAAAGATACCGGTTTTGGGGGAACAGCCTGGTCCCTCTATTTATAGTTCAGCTGCACAAAATCTATTCAAAGTTCCTTGTCCCTATTTCGTTTACATGGGCAGTCAATAGTAAGTCTGTTTATTTCCGGGGCTTGTTATTATATTGCAAGTTAATTTTAATGTTGTGGCCCTCTTTGTCTTTATTAATTACTATAATGCTTGCGAAAGTATTCCTTTTCAATATTAATTCAGAGTTTTTATAATTTTTCTGAATGCCGTTATAGAGAGCTTCCTAGGCTCTCTCTTTATTCCCATCTTCTGAGTTCTAAGGAGAAGAGTCATGACTTTTACCAGTTTTACTGTATGCGCTTGTCGGTGGTCCTTGCCAAACAGGGGTCTCCTTGTGATAAAGCTGGGCTTATGAGTTGTGGCGTCTCTAGTAGATGGATTGAAATTTTTACCACGGGTCTTCATAAGCGTTTGATTTGATTAAAAAGTACGCGTTCGATATCAAAATTCCTCACAGTACTTCATATCATTTTTGGTATCCAAGATATTTCCATTGGTTATTACTAAATTGTATCCGGTAAAATTAAAGCTAGCATTAGTGCGTTCGCAAAAGTAATATAATACAGACTCAGTCTTTCACTTATCCTGCCTACGATGCCAGATATTCTAAATTATTCTTCGTTTTGTTTATAAACAAAAATTGAAGAAAAAATCCAAAAGTCTATTTCGTTATCTCTATTAATATGCTCCCATGTGTGAACTCAAGGCCAAGGTCATTGTGTTAACAAGAATTATTCGCAACTTCTGAGAAATTCCCACATCACTAAGGACCAACTATACAGCCAGACTAATTAATTCATGATAACTTGTCATTTCGGATATCTGCTTCTCTCGACTAGGAGACACGCATTTCCAATGGAAATAGGACTAATCGTATACCCAGTTACTACATGAAAATGTAAGTAAAAATAGAAACAAATGAGTCCGGGAAATCATAAATAGAATTCGAGATGACATTCCTGACAAGCATGAGACCATTAGCAATCTGAAGGGCAGCAGATACAGTTGCAAGGAGCCATATAATCTCTTTTAAGCCTGTATTAACTAAGTGGTGCAAGTATGATTAAAGAGATTGTTAATGCCTCAATTCAGTATTATAGCCGAAAAATCATCTCACGATAATGGACAGACTTAACAGGTACACCATACCCAAACTAGGACACGGTTATCGATGTAATTTTGATGTAATTTTGTTTGTTTGTTTTTTTTTTATGTTAATTTGGTCTTTCAAGTGATGAGGAATGAATGCAAATTTGGCATAACGTCTAAAGAAGAAAAACTCTCCAATATTGGCCAATATCATTTCTAAAAAACCATGGCACCCAATAATAGAAGACCGTGGAAGCAGTTCATGACCATGGCCCTTAAAACAATACCGACCAATGCGAAGTGAATTTAAATCGGAGTTAATAAGTTTTCGGTTGGAAAATTACGATGAGTGAATAATTAAAAAATCCTTTGAGGTCCTTCGAAAGCACCCAAACGACACAATTTATTTTAATGGGCTTTCAAAAAGAGCGATTCAAAGTAAATAAACCATGTGGAATAGCATTGCAATAAAACTGTCTCAACGGGTTAATAACACCTTTTGGCAATGTCGTCATACCTATTGAATATAATTGTTGTGGGGTTTTGAACTGAAGCTGGATGTAGCTACTTTCAAAGTTCTTAACGTCGTTTGCAACCGTTTACCCCGTTAATGGCGTAAAGTTTTTCCATAGGTCGTGGCAGAAAAAAGTTTCAAAAATTATTTACGATCGAATTGTAGCGCAGGGAAAGTTTGAAGATTAAATATCCTTGGAGAATTGAAAAGAGACTTTTACGGTTTGTGCGTCAAATTATGACAAGATTTGGGGTAATAATGGCATGACGTCATTTGACAGTATGATTTACAATATCTACGAAATATGACCTTGGGAGAGTTTTGTGTTTGTGGTCTCGAGAGGTGTCCTCTTTCTCTTTAAGTGAAAAAGTAAAAATTTCCTAAGTGGCAGGTTATAAAAAATAGGGAAGAATTTTAAAAGGAGCTGTTGAGTCTCAATTATGAAACCAAATGAAAAATTCTGGGATGTCCTTTTGGGAAATCATTATAAGGATGGACCAAAAGTCCAAACGCTTTAATCGATAGCTTAAAGCAAACTTTATTAATGTGTAGATGAACACTTAAGCTGGGTAGGGTGGGGTAGGTAAGATAAGATATGATATTTAAAAAAGACCACTTAGGCCTTTTGGACCGTTGTGCTGTCACGTGAATCTATGATCCTCTTACTCATGAAACCAATTTGAGCTTATGATGAAGATTTAGATCGGTTAAGGCATTGTAGAAGAAAGTTCCTAAGTGGAGTTTTCTTGTCTGGGAGAGAGCTGGGAATATACAAAAGGGGTTGAGAATTGTCTCTTCTTCCTCCTCGTCCATGCAGCTTCTACAGAAATTGGTTGTAAAGACGTCAAGCCTTTTTCATGCCTGCTTGTAAGGCAGTGTCCAGTGATGACACCTATAATGGCGCTGAAATGTTTCCTGTTTAGAAGGACCAGACTCTTAGAGCCATTCAGATCCAGATTTGGCCAGATCTGTTTAGTCACTAGACACGTTCGTCAAACAGTCCACCTAAGGTCTGTTCTTTCATTAGCATTCAACTTTAATATTGATTTGCAAGTAGCGATTGGTATACCTATGCCACCATTTTTGGGTAGAATAGGTAGAGTGATTTCAATTTTGGTGAGTTCATTGGGCTTACAATTTCCTGGAATGTCTCTGTGGCCCTGTACCCAACAAATGTGAAGGCTGAACTGCTCTACCATCTCCGTAAGAGATGATCGGCATTCATGGGCGGTTTTATAATTTAATGAGACTGAGTCCAAAGACTTGATAGTGGCTTGACTATCCAAAAAGATGCGCATATCAAGGTTTTCTTCAGACAGGATAGAGCTTCTTTAATCACCAAAATTTCCACCTGGAACACGCTGAAGTGATTTGAAGATGGAAGGAGAGGTTAAGATTTAGCTTATCTGAAAGCATCTTCCTTCCAGAAGAATCTAGAGGGGAAGGTTACATGAAAGTCTTTATCAAACCATAGTTCAGGTATGGTGTCATCGATGTTCTCTGTGAGGGTTCCTAATATATTAAAAATATTAGCGTAGCCAAATAAATTATGTGTCCACTGTGTAGTCGCTGCGGTCGTGGCTACTTACCTGTTGAAGATGTCGCGGTGTGTCATGTGAAACAGAATGTCTTGGAATGCGGAAGAAGAAGAGCTCCGCTTATGTATAAACATGCTGTTCTTTGGACTCTGCTTAGTGTGTTGTAGTTATTTGCCTTGTCTAAGACCGTTTACCATTTAACAACACCGAAGATGAGTATCGGTCTAATGACCGAGATGTATAGCCAGTGGATTATTCGAGGTTGAAGATCCCATTTGTTCTCAATGGCTATTTTACAAAGGAATAAGGCTACTATAGCTTTCTTGAGTCTTTTTTGAATGTTAAGTTCCCAGTTTAGTGGAAGTACCGTTTATTGAGTAAGGGTCTCTAGTTGGAATTTTATATTTCCTGGAGAAGAGGACAAGGTCAGCTTAATGGGAGTTAACACCCAATACACAGCGATCGGCTCAACGGGTTAATCTGTTAAGATATAGCTGAAGGAGTTCTTTAATGGTATTAAGATGCTTACATGAGACGGCTATATTAACGTCATCCGCATAGGCAATCACCCTGGCACCTCCTGCTCCCAGGTATATCAGCAGTTCATTTACCTCTTAGTTCCAGAGAAGTGGTGAAAAGACGTACCTCTGCTGACACATTTCATTCCCAAGGAGGTTACTTTTAACACCATCTAGTAGTAGTCGATGCACCCACGTTTGATCTCCTGTAACTATCCGGCCCAATACTCGAACCATGTCTTTGAAGCGCAGGCTCACAAACTCGCGCGAACACGCAATGCGCTGTTATTTTTCTGGTGCCGTAAGTATTCTTGGATTCCATTTTGCGCTAACTTTTGTCATGCCAAAGTGGTTATGAAGGATCCTAAAAATGGTTGTACCGGATACTCCAGTCGTTTCTGCCTACTGTTTCTTCTTGAGTCGAGCATCTTTCAGTGCTTAATTTTTTTACTTTCTAGGACGTTGAGCGTCTCTAAGTGATTCTCTGCCTTGCTTGAATTACATTTTTGGCAAGTCATAAAAGATATCAATTTACACGATGAAAACTTACACCTTATGGGGGTAGTTGCTCAAACAGACATATAGTGGAGTCCATCCTATCTCACATTTGTAGCTTGAAGTGAATACCGTGGTATAGAGTGGTATACTGCTGGACTTCCCAAGGGTCTTCCTCATTTCAACGAAGACGATGAGCTCATACCAATATCACATAGCGTCCTTGCTGATTCGATTCAAAAGCGAAAAAAATCTTTTCTATTGCATATCAAAGTTCGCTTATAGAGGGTTCATGAATATACAGCAGCCAAGTCAACGATGTGATATGAAATGCTTATTTACAACTTTTAAGGCTTCATTGAAATATCAGATAATCCGATAAAATTATCTAATAAATCAACACCTATTGCAAGATATTTTATTATTTTTCTGTCAAATCTTTCAATAACTCATAACAGCTCAATTCCTACAGCGGTTGATAGCATATTGACACATATAAAATTGGAAATAGATACTTCTTAAAAGACAGAAACAAATTCTACTGAGGCTCCCTTTGGTATATTCTTCATTTCACTATCATTTGAGAGCTTGCAATTTGGAATTTTATTTCGCCTCACTATTTTCATCTAAAACACCCCAAAGTATGGCTCTTTGTGAGGGAATCCGTTCAGCAGCATTATTTTCAAGTCCAATACAAACTTCAAAATTGTATGCAAAACCAGGTATACAACATAAAACAAAATTTTTAAATCCCCATTTTTGTAGCTCAAGGGATTAAAATGTTTATACATAGCGCGGGCGAAATTATTTTGAATATTGTCCAACAACGGTTAGGTTCTCTTTCATAGAAGTTGTTAAGCATTTTCTTTTGAATCCTTCAATTTTGAAAAGTTTGTCAAATTCTAATATAGTTTTGTCAGTCACTATTTTGGAATTGTGTAGCACAGAACGAACTTTTTTATAAATAATTCAATGTCATCGAATTCGTCACTATTTCAAGGTTGATATCTCTACTCAAATAAATTCGGATACTTAGATACTTTGCAACTGATAAAACTATTAAGACTCTGAGGTACTTTAATATATCCTATTTTGTAACAGAAAATGTATTCTTAATATTTTCAGTTCGTGCGTAAAAAATCGTCTGTTCTTAACCGATTGGAGTCAAATTTCTTTTGAATATTTCATAGTTAATTTCCAAAACATTTTCATCCTTTAGTAGATTCTGTAACAACTCATCATTAAAATGTATTATACGATTAAGTACCTAACAATCCATCATCCAAATCATCTTCATCGCTGTACAGCAGTACAGATGTTTTTTATCAAAAACTTTTCTGCTGCAAGGCGCCAATGAGTTGTACCTTACTTCAAGAAGTAAAATATTTACATACAGGTAGATATAATGTGCAATCGGTGGCAAAAGCTGGAAAAAAAGCTTAACTTGACTTGTTACATGTTGATTCACTGATTCAGTATACTTTTACTGTACACTTACCGATCATTTTTTTTTTTTTTTTATTGGTTACTATACAAATTAACCACGTTAGACAATTTCCACTTACATATATGCGCGTAATATATGTACATATATAGAGTTTTCCAATGGGGACTTGACAACTTTTAATTTATTTTTTGAACACACTTTTTCACTAATCATCAAACTGCTATTGTCAATTTATTCAGTAAACTCAAAATTTTCATCACGGTAAAGTACACTAACGAGCAACGTCTGAGAATTATAAAAATTTTCTACAGATTTTCGGAGTCGGTGACTGCAACTTTAAGAGCGTTAACTCCAATTTTCGGTCGTAATTGTCGCCCTGGTAGACAGGCAATAACAAGTTTAGTGCAAAAATTTGAGTCTACATATTCGTTGTGTGATGTTGCCGTGTCAGTGAGACAACGGGTTGGTCGAAGTGTCGAAAATATCGCTGCTGTTCAGACGTCCGTAGCAATCAGTGAATCCGATCCAAATCAGTGAATTCCATGGCGTTTTCAAGAATTGGGCATCGCTCAGACCATTACGCCATCATTATGGCGTATTTTGCGTAAGGATCTTGGTTTACACCCATACAAGATCAAACTGACTCAAGAATTGAAGCCGATGGACCATTTGAAGCGACGTACGTTCTCCAATTGGGTTCTGGAGAAGATGCGCCAAGATGATGAATTTCATCGCAAAATCATCTTCAGTGACGAAGCTCATTTTTGGCTCAATGGGGTCGTCAATAAGCAAAATATGCGTTATTGGTCGGGTAAAAACCCACATGTCCACAAAAAATAACTGTTTGGTGCGGTTTGCATGCCGGCGGCGTTATTGGGCCATATTACTTCGTCGACGATAACGATCGTCACGTTACTGTGAATGGTCAGGGTTATCGCGTCATGATCAACGATTATTTTTGGCCCGAATTGGAAGATATGGACTTGGACGACATGTGGTTTCAACAGGATGGTGACACAAGCCACACATCACACGCTAAATCGATTAATTGAAGAGTAAGTATGGTGAGCGTGTTATCTCAAGACATGAGCCAGTCGATTGGCCACCTCGTTCGTGCGATTTTACGCCGCTTGACTATTTTCTGTGTGGCTACGTTAAGTCATTGCTTTATGCCAACACGCCGACGACGTAAGAAGAGCTCAGAGCCAACATTCGATTATAGATTTTTTTTTTTTTGCTGAGTTGGTATTGTACATATATTATGTTCCGGACATATGTTCACAGTTTCAAGTACATGGTATAGCATACTTAGTTTGTTTTTGACACATAGGAAAGTTAGACGTATTTTGATGTGTTCAATTATTATTAAAAATATGGTATTCGCATAAAATTTTGTGTAAAAAATGGAATCAAGTGCTTCAAACACTTTAAGTAAAAAAAAAAAAAAATGTTTACAAGTGGTACAAGCTCTTCCATCAGTACATAAAAAAAAGATAATAACGTCGAATCAGCACAAGAGAAGTTGGTGAGGATGTTGGCATACCGGTCGCCTTATGTCATGCATTTTTTTCGGATGTTTTGGGCAACAGACGTGTGTCAGCCATGATTGTTCCGAAACTTCTTAATTTTGATCATAAGAACCATCGCATGAGCATCGCTTAGGAGCTCTTGAATGACATCAACGATGATCCTAACTTGCTCAAAAGGGCTATAACTGGTGACGAATCATAGACCAATCGTCCCAATGGAAGCGCCCAGAAGAGCGAAGAACGAAAAAAGCACCCCAAGTTCGATTAAATGTCAAAGTTATGATCACTGGTTTTTTCGATTACTGTGGCACAGCGCATCAAGAGTTTTTACCTCGTATGGTCAGTAAGGAGTATTAACTTGAAGTTATGAGCCGTTTGCGAGAAGCAATACGAAAAAAATGTCCGGAATTGTTGACAAACAATTCATCGCTTTTGCATTACGATAACGCACCTGCTCATTTATCGTTGCTTGCGATATATTTTTTGGCCGAAAACAACGATGCAACGTTTGATAAAATAAAAACGGCATCGCTAGAAGAGCTGAAGTCTATACCAAAGAGTTCTTATGAGAGGTACTTCAAGGAAAAGCTCTGCGGATTGTGCTTCTCCAGGCATGCTAGCGTAACAACTACATACTTTTCGCCTTTGGTGGAATGTTTGTTTAAGTCGGAAGTTTATAATTAAATTGTTTTTTTTACACTGTAATCACATGAGATATTGAACTAAATCGTTTCCTATTAAAATCTTTCTTAAAAATTTTGAACAATATTTCCTACATTGTTTGCAGAAACAAATTATTACATGTTGTTGCCTATATATAACGGTTGTAGCAAAGTGTAAACTTGGGAAAAATAAACAATCTAACATGGGACTTTCCATTATGAAAATAGATGACGCTCGTAACGTTTGTTTATGCTTTGCTCAAACTCTTTCTTATTCTCTTAAAGGAGCTTCGTTGGAATTGGATTTAAATCGTAATCCATCTTCTTCTTCAACAGATTTGGAGTGGTGTGAGTTAGAGTATCAACCATGCCCATATCGATTTTGGTACTTGACATCAAGTTATTCTTACAAAGCAAAGCATAATCATACGACTTGTTATCTATTTAATATTTCGACAGACATATTGGATCTTAGGATGCAGGGATATGGTAAGAAAAATCGCACAAGAATGTCCAAAACCTTCTCTTTAACGACAACAAACCAGCCAAAAGTATATGGCAAGACTCCCATTAGAGAAAGAGGGAGTGATTTAAGCGTATTCCTTTGAAAATACAGAAAACGCAGAACTAATCCCTTTAAAATTGTATCACAGACATAATCCTTGCAAAATTTGTTGTTCTGCTATGAAAGCAATGATCTTGGAGTTGGCGTCAGATCACTCAACAGAAGGTTTTCTTGCAACATTTCGTCGGTTTATTTTAAGGCGAGGTAAATGCTGAAATCTAATTAATGATTTGCTTAAATAATTCTGTCATAGAATCATAACGAAACAGTTGGTCAATCACTGGCACATAAGCGCACCCGTTGGCATTTCATCTCGCCTTTCGATCCATACATCGGATGATTATGGTAGTCAGGAGTGAGGTCAGTGAAACTTCTTTAAAAACGCGGAATGGGTTGTTTCAGTCTTCAATTTGAGCAAGTGAATAAATGAAATGAAGTTGTAAATTCTAGACTTTCATGTCCTACGGCGATTCCAATTATTTACCTCCTCATTTTGTCTTAGGTCGGCCTCATACGACTCTATCTAAAGGTGACTTACTTGGTGCTACAATCATACCAATAATACCTTACATGCCTTCAACAACACCCGAAATGAAGCCAACAGAAACGAAACTTCCAGATCGGGGTTGCTGTAGTCATTAAAACCGATAACATGCCACCCGCTTATGGCAACAAAGTAAAGTGACTTAGAATCAACCAGGAGACGATGCCGTGGTCAGTGTAGTGACGCTGAGAACATCGAAAGGAACATTTAAACGTCCTATCAGTAAAACTGCCGTACTACTTGTTTTCTAAAACACTATTCCAGGGGGGCCGGGATGTTGGAGAACCAAAAAATATAATTGTCAAATAAATGTCTTACATAAGTTAAACTTAAGTTATAAGTTATTATTTTGATGAAAATGCAACTTTATTGTGAAAAAATGGTTACAAATGAATCATTCAAAGTATTGTCAATCGGTAGTCACATCTTTTTCTAATATTTCTAGCAGAGCTCGAATATCGCTACGGTAAAGGTGTTTATCTTTCGAGTCTTTCCACGAATCAAGCCATTTTTTGGTGTATTCATATGAGAAGAACTTCTGACTAGCCAGACCATGTGCCATTGAACGGAACAAGTAATAATCGGACAGGGCAATATCTGGAATATGGTGGATGGGGTAGGAATTCCTACATAAGGGTTTTTAGGTAGGTTTTTACGGCTTTGACAATCTAAAGCCGAGCGATGTCATGCTGTTTTAATGTTTTTTCGTACCTCTACTCATATTATGGCCGTTTTTCACGCAGTGCTCGGCTTAATCGCTTCAATTAAAGTCGATACCGTTTTTCTGTGATGTTTTCGTTGGGTTTCAATAGTTCATAATAAATAACACCGACTTAGTCCAACCAAGTACACAGCA
Source organism: Volucella inanis (assembly GCA_907269105.1). NCBI lineage: Eukaryota > Metazoa > Arthropoda > Insecta > Diptera > Syrphidae > Volucella > Volucella inanis. Next base: position 202,114,023 of record OU026153.1, on the reverse strand, counting down.
TAATCTTCGCAGCGTGAAAATTCGAGCGAGCCGACGACGTAGAAGCATGACAGGGTAGTCCCCATTATTTTCTTTTCTTTGAATTGCTGTAATAAATCTATTTTCCATCACCCGTCACGATACGATCTCTTCCTTTTTTGCCGCTGGAGCAGTTGTTCACAGGCGTAATCCCTTGGCTTCAAATCATAAGGAACTTGTTTTTGAATCATTACCAACGCATGCAATCGCTTGGAAATGGCTTGGTGGGTAGCTTCTTATGCTAAAGCAAGCTCTTCTTGCGTTTGGCACTGATCCTCATCGAACAATGCCTGCAATTCAGCGTCTTCAAAGGATTTTGGCCTTCCATGACGCGGATGGTCGTCAACATTGAAATCACCGTATTTAAAGCGATGAAACTAATCACGGTACGGTGGTTCAATTAGAGCATAATATCCGTAAACTTTTTGAAACATGATGCTCTTCAGCCCACAAATGACAATTATTTTGATCTTTAAAGATGATCTTGAAATGTTTTTAAAAATTTAAAGTCTAGGTGATTGCATAATCCTTTAGAGGAACCTTACAATTTCATCGAATTGGTGCGTTAATAATTCTTTAAAGTTAAACTTTAGGAAATGCATATCTATCTCCTTCATAAGATCTCAAATGCTACAGTTGTTTAGTTTTTTGTACAGAGCTGATGCCCTTGAGAATAGTTAACAAACTTTAAAATCTTGGTATAATCATCGGTGCAAGACTAGCTTTTGTTTTTCATATTGAATACATAGTTGCGAATGCTCATTCAATAGTTTGAAAGCTTACCCTTTTTTATTGCTACTTATTGCTCTTGTTAATTTTGGAATCCAAACTACTTGATGTTTTCGGATTATACGAGTACAGAGGCGGCTTACAAAATACATTTTTTTATGAAATGTACATTTTGAGCCTTCTTACAAAGCTAACCCAATTCTAAGGTATATTGACACTCCGTGCAAGAAATCAGGCACATGACATACTGTTTGTGAGAGACGTCATGTGTTTCCGTATTAATACGAGTAGTCCTGATCTGTTATATGTTTTCAAATTTTTAAAACAAAATAAAAAACTTCTTAGATGTTGATTGGCTCAATGGCTGTCACGCCAACCTACCTGGAATCGAGCTCAACAGCCAAATTTTTCAAATCGTCATCATCTTTTCGGCGGGCAATGGTAAACCTCAGAAAGTCAAATTCTGCCATCTCAGGAGAGCCGTTTGGAACCAGTAATAAATAGTAGGCCCTGTTGAGGAGTGTAAAAAACTCACAAAGTAAGAAACACAAATGAGTACGAGAAGCTAGGCCTTGGCCCACACCGGGCTGTAGCGCCAAAGTATTTATTTATTTATTTATTTATTTAGATACGAGTATAAGTTCATTACACAAAAGTTATGCATAATTTATCAAACACAGTTTCTACATAAAGCTTAAGTTTAGTCGTTCGAAGTCCAGATCCGTTTTCGGTGTTTTTTCAGCTACCTTTGAGAAATTTTTCGCTATCACTTTAGTTTTAACAGGTCCAAATACCATTTGGGCAAAGGATACACTGGGTGCCAAAAAATTAGAAAACGGATGACTCTTTTGACACTTCTTTACTTCGATGAGCTGTTTTCGAATCTGGACTTTTTTTCAGCTTCTCGAAACTCTAACATCCCTTGAAATTGTTGGATGTCGAATTCCTGCAGAGTACACAAAGTGTTGACTATTATACGCTACCTTTTGTTATCAAGAAGACATTCTCCATTTTTGTGATCCTAATATGTAAACTGCGTGTGGCGTGCCCAAAGCTCTGACAACGCAAACAATGCAGTACATAACATACAAACAATATTATAGAACTTAACTTGTATGATAGACTTGATGTAACCACTCACTTTTTCCCATTCCAATTAAGAACGACATTTTATACTCATCTTCTTCAATTTTATTCAATTTTAACAAATGAGTCAGCACACTGAAATGTACTCATTGGAATTGCCTCTGGCATTAAAATATTCAATGCGGCCAATAGAACTTGATATTATAAAATTGGTTTTTACGTTTCGTATATCAAATTAATTTTCACTGTTTCTTATTTACACAAAAGAAAATCATACAAATTCTTTAAAAAAAACCCAAAAAAGAAAACAAGTAGTATCAGTATCAGATGAAGGGAGACCAAATGCTTTGATCCTTAGCGTACGACTTACTTTATATTTATGAAAATAAAAACTTAAGCTTACATCTTACACGTAACCTATGTAATACAAGCGTACAAGAATGGTTACTTCTTACATGACACTGTCAGAAGCCAAACAAAAAACTGGGTTAAATTAAGTAAATTCCGAGAATCTTTCATTTGTCTAATTGTCAAGGAGGAAGCTTATAGTATGTCTTCGTAAAATGGTATCGTATATTTATTTTCTGTTAGTGGTCATACAAGCACCGAAGATGATGCACGCAGTGGACGTCCAAAAGAAGCTGTTTCAGATGAAAACATTAAAAAAGTCCACAAAATGATTACGAATGACCGTAAAGTGAAGTTGGTCGAGATAGCTGAGGCTCTGAAGATATCAAAAGAGCGTGTTGGATATATCATACACGCATATTTGGAGATGCGAAAGCTCTGTTCAAAGTAGATGCCAAATTTGCACACAGTCCATTATGAGACAATGGATGAAACTTGGCTGCATCACTTCACACCAGAGTCAAGTCGGCAGTCAGCTGAGTGGCGAGCAAGCGACGAACCTCGTCCAAAACGACCACAAACTCGGCTGGCAAGGTTATGGCATCCGTATTTTGGGATACACATGGAATAATTTTCATCGAATATCTCCAGAAGGGACAGACTATCAACAGCGACTATTACTTGCGTTGTAGGAGCATTTGAAGGACGAAATCGCAGAAAACGGCCGCATTTGAAGAAAAAGAAAGTGCTGTTTCATCAAGACAATGCACCGTGTCACAGTGTCACAAGTCGATGAAAACGATGGCTTGAATGAATTCGGCTACGAATTGCTTCCCCACTCACCATATTTTCCAGATTTGGCCCCCAGCAACTATTTCCTGTTCGCAGATGTCAAAAGAATGCTCGCCGGAAAGAGATTTAAGACCGATGAAGAAGTAATAGCCTGGACGGTATAAGTCGAGAGATCCGTCTTCCCGAGCAGAACCAAGATTATTTAAGATTAAGTACAATTAGCATACTGAACCCTACGGCTTACCTTCCAGCGAAGATGGCTTGATAGAGAGCATGCACTAAATTATTTTTGAAGCAATTTGTTAAAGATCTGATAGGTCCATAACTGTCCAAATATTAACATTACAGTTGAATCTAGGAAACACCCAACAAGTCAAAATCGATATGCACCTGTTTATCGATTTTAAGGCAAAACCATCTCTAGACACTGCCACCCTCTTCAGATTGTGCAGGATAGGGAACGCTAGCTTCTTTGCAAAGATCGGAATAAATCCTTACGAGGCTTTTCAGCGTCATACTTGAGAAAATTGTGCGAAAGCCACAATTCAATTCAAGAGGCATAACTTTGAAAAAATTTGTAGAACGACATGCAAATACTAATGACATTGACATTATTGGCATAACTCAATGAGCTATTAATGGTGCGGTCGCAGGCAAGAGTGGCAAAAATGGCTTAAATCATGAGTAAGAGCAAAACTATCTTTATGCTGTCAACAAGAAGGGACACATACCATCGATAAATCGAATAGAACTTCATAGTAGACAGCTATAACTTTGAGGTATTCAATTATTTTGGGTACCCGCTATTAAATCTGATATTGATATCTTAAATCAAATCAAACAAAGATTGATAGGCAATATTGATTGGCTTATCGATTGTCAGCAAATACTATGAAGATTCTATTTAAGACCTTCATCATCCCAGTCATGTTTTATTGTGCAGAAACATGGACGTTTGCGAAGGTGAAAGAAGATATCTTAAGTGATTTTGGCAAAATTCTTGATCTTCTTCACGTTGACGGGGTTTAGAGGAGAAGGTTTAATGGCGATTTCTATATGATTTACGGTGACATTGACTTAGGTAGAAAAGTGCAATACTTCACCGAAAACTAATGAACGCCGATGCTTCAGCCCAAAAAGTCTTAAACTCCAACCTAGACGGACAACACAGCAAAGGGAGACCTCACTTTAGATGGGGTGCACATGTGCAATAAAACATCAGTAAACTTTGAGGAGTCAAATGGAGGCAATAAGGCGGAGAGCGCTCTAACCGGAGGTTTAGTTTCATCCTGGACTGTAATCCCATACAATTAAGTAAGCAAGTAAGTATTTGGACAAATAGCAACTCCATTCATCATGAAGCAGATTGCTTCAAATTAAAAAGTAATGCATATACATATGAATATATGCAGAACATAGTTAAGGAGTTATTATTCATGCGTTGAGAAAGTCTTTGTGTATTCGGTAAAAGTAGTTCGCAAGCCTCCATTTGTTTTCCACTAGTATGTATGTCTATTTTGGCAGCTGTGTATTTTAACGTTAAGGGTAATCACTCATCACTGGGTGCTTTAAGTTCACACTTATTGTGCCTGCTTTACATCTTTGCATTTTGCAGTGGCGTAAAAGTTCAACATGGCCGAAGGAATCTGGTGGCGGATGATTTTAAGAGCACACAAATCCCTTAAAAGCGCTAATTATAAACAAAAAACAAGATTCAAGAAAGGCTTGCTCGGTATAACTACCGGGATATGTAAATACAATTGCTAGCCTCGGATAAGGATAGGCTTAATTATGCAAAACGAAAAAAGTGCAACGACGTTTAGATTTGAACATAGTCTTTTGGGACTTTGAATAGACCCCGTGGACGCAAAAACTAGCAGAGGCTATAAACTACCTTAAAACATATAACAACGCACTTAAACCAGTGAGGTGTGATTAGTCGGATAAAAGTTGAATAAAAAAGTGTTGTAAAGAACAGATATACCAGGATGATATAACCTTATTTAATATAACGTCGAAGTGGTTTTGGTTGATTTCGATGCCGAAATAGGAAATAGAGGGCATCTTTGATAGTACAACCGGAAACGCACTAAAGCCAGTTGATTTTGCTGCCAGGCGGAAATTCTAAATTTTAATTGAATCTTGTTATAGTGGACTCAAAGTATTGGGTCTATAACTTGCGGTTTGCTAAGAGATGGCGTAACTTGTATTATTCCATTGGGACATGCATTAGAAAGCTACTGCCATTGTACATCATTTCAGTATATGTCATTCATTTGAAGCGTATACAACAATAATTTTTTTTCACTCAAATATGTCGAACTTTGTGCCTGAAAAAGTGTTTTTGCGGTTAGTTCTTCCTCATTACTTTAATATGAAGAAAACTGCTGCCGAAAGTCATCGTATTTTGGTAGAAGTTTATGAGCGAACGTGCCAAAAGTGGTTTGCACGATTTAAAAGTTGGTGATTTTGGCTTGGAAGACGATGAATGTCCTGGGCAGCCAAAAAAGTTTGAAGATGAAGAACTGAAAGCATTACTCTATGAAGATTGTTGCCAAACATAAGAAGAGCTCTCAGAATCTTTGGGTGTCACTCAAGCAGCCATTTCAAAACGTTTAAAAGCAGCTGGATATATTCAAAAACAAGGAAATTGGGTTCCACATGAACTCAAGCCGAGAGACGTCGAAATGCGGTTTTGCATGTCGAAATGCTGCTGGAACGCCACAAAAGGAAGTCATTTTTGCATTGGATTGTTACTGGTGATGAAAAATGAATCCATTATGATAATCCCAAGCGCAAAAAATCTTATGTGAAACCCAGCCAACCAGCCAAATCAACGGCAAAGCCGAATATCCATGACGCGAAGGTAATGCTCTGTATTTGGTGGGATCAGTTGGGTGTGCTGTATTATGAGCTGCTAAAACCGGGTGAAACCATCAATGGAATATGCGACCAGGCACGAGGCACTAATTTCACATCATGACAACGCTCGGCCCCACGTTGCTATTCCGGTTAAGAACTATTTGAAAAACAGTGGATTGGAAGTCTAACCCCACCTGCTTTATATCCCAGACCTTGCCCCTTCTGACTACCATTTGTTCCGGTCGATGCGGAACGTTCTCAATGAAATACGGTTCACATCAGAGCAGAATATCAAAAATTGGCTTGATTCATTCTTGGCTGCCAAGCCGGCGCAGTTCTTTTGGGATGGGATCCACAAATTGCTAGAAAGATGGGAGAAGTCATAGCTTTAGATGGGCAATACTTTGAATAATACTATTGTACATGTTTTTCTTAAATGAACGTCCAAATTTTGAAAAAAAAACCGCACGAATTAAAATTTATACCCAATAGTTTCTCAAATACTCTAATGAAATAGTCAACACGAATTGCAAGGAGCTAGATTCTGTAGTAAAATAAGCTGTCATTCAGAGAAAGTGTTTAGATTCTTCGTTTTGACTTTAAGTAAATGAGACTATATGTAATACTGCACACTCGTATATATTTCAGTGGTAATCTGGATAAGCTGGCTGATATTGCGACTATATGTACGTGAAGAAGTCGTCGATACTTTTTCTTCCAGAATCAGGGCTAATTTTTCATAAGTTTATATTCTTTCTAAGATCACCGTTCTATCTAGTGGAATCTTCTTTGTTCTAGGATTACGGAGCGCTTGTATAAGACGTAATGCAACCACTTTATGTTTTCAGATTCGGCGGACAGAGAATCTCAAAACGACTTCTTTTGAAATCGATCGAGTTTAAGTGGATTATAAAAAGCAACCACACTCAACTGCTCGTAGATCCAAATTAAATTCCCTCGAATTCCAATCTACTTAACACATTTACTCGTACATATATACATTCATTGTGCTCTTGTGATTACAATTGTAAATAAATTAAAACCACATGTAATAAGTGCAATGAGAAATTGTAAAGTAGAAATGTATCCTGCAGTCATAACCTCATTTTACGACGAAATTTCTTCAGTTAAGCACAATTACAACAACACTGTTTATCCCTCCAAAGCAACTTCTCAGATATTTCCAGCAGCCACTTATACCACTAACAAACACACAAAGTCACTCACGAACATATCTAACCACTACAATGCGGTCTTAATGCAATTTAGGAATCACATCCTTTGTGCAATTACGAGGAAATTACATTCGGGGGCTTAGAATTCGGGCCAACAGCAAATTTTCCAAATAGGTGACTTATGCGAAGGCAATCTTCGGATATGCTTTGAAACTTTAATTAGTGCAACCCGATTGTGATAATTTGTAATAGTCATTGCTCAGAAGGGACTTGTGAACTCTATTGTAGCTACACTGTCGTTCATAACAATTAGTTTATCCGCATTGGCCAACAACATGGAGTTTACATCAATTAAAGGTCTAAAATTGCTCCAAAGACTTGCTCATGTCATGAAATTGGTTTTTGCTTGATTTTGTGGTGGTCAATGCCATCGTATCATGGAACATGACCCTCATGGTCATGTCATTATGTCACGCTGAATGGTAGATTTTCTAATTGAAATGAATTTTGACTCTAGGCGCCTTGGTTTCGCATTGGTGGTTAAATTGTGTTCCCCGGGAGAAAGAAAAAAACACGAAACAGCGGATGCTTTTTGGTGGTTTTTCATTGTGGCAAGGACACAGCTAGGAAATTTATTGTTTGAACATACACATGACATTGACTGAATAGACCAGGCTGTGATGAATGAATTCCTGGGCTTATGGGACGTATACGTAACTATTTTAGGGTAGTTTTTTTTGGTGGCATAGAACTCAAGTGTGTTGTTTTGCATTTCGGGTAACGAATGCGAACATAAAAATGATTGCTTCTGACTAAGCAAGAGCCTATTGATGCAAATTTGTTGTAGTCTTCTACACGTGATTAATTTATAGGAAGAAGATATTCATCCCTATGTGTATGTTTGACATTTTAAGGTGGTTTCAAGGATGTTAATGTGAATTCTATTGAAATGAATACTAGTGCACTTTTATATGTGTTTTCACTTTTAGACTTCATGAGTGACCGAATTAGTTTTAGTTTAATTGAATGACAAACAACTAAAGTTGAGACGAGTTTTAGTTTAAATAGGACCAACGAAGTGTTTAACACTAAGCACGAAAAATTACCACAGAATGCATATGTTTTGCTTAATTAAGGTTCAGAAGCGGATATTACTTCCTCGGATCAGAAACCGACAAACCAAATAAACCCATTAACAGGACTATATAGAGCATTATTTCTGTATACTGAATGATCAAATGTTAAGAGTGAATACAAATGTTAATATGAATACAAAGGACTTAGTACTGAAATAATGGTGTGAAAAAGTATACAATCAAAAAGCTGATATGGCGAGCAACTATCCATGCAAAATTTTAAAATGAGTTCCTCCGCAATTCTGACTACCTACGAAGAGACAATCAGATTTGACACCACTGACTCCAGAGTTTTAGGCTAATATTATTACGAAAACTCACAAATACTTATATATACGGGACATGGCTAAAAAAGACTTAACCTACTCGGTTAAGGCTCGATGTGCAAAAATTTAAAGGGGATGCCCGTCAGCTTCGGCGAACACAGAACGAAAAGAACAAAAAGCATGCGAATGAAAATATTGACAGACGAAACGCAGAAATGTTGTAGTTGAGAGTAAGAAAATGTACTCGTTATGGTATCAACAATAAAACATGAGCATGTGGTTGAAGAGCTGAAGTAAGAAATTTTGCAGGACATGCACGATGTTACTTACAATGCTATGTGCAATGGTTTTAAGAGTCCGTAAAGTCTTAAGAATTATTTGTATATTTGTGCATATCTTGACGGTACGGAGATGGTTGGCCGAACTCAGCTTGATGTTGTCTCACAAGTGTAGAAAAAAAAATGACTTAAGCGACATCGGAAATATTGAAAAAAATATCCCTATCTACAGCTGAAGCTGTTAAAGTGTAAATCTTAACTCTGAATAGCTATGTCTAAAAATTGTTCACAAATTTTGCAAAAAATAATTTGTCCTCTTTCTATTAACACATTTTAGTCGAGAAATTTCGACGGTAAACTACATATATGAGCTGTAAGACAATGTTAATCGAATAAAAAAAAATAAAAAATTCACAAGTAGTGAAAAGCCTTAACTTTGCGGAGATATGCAGCTGGATGCAGTTACATGAGAATTTACATTAGTAAAAGAGTAAGCTAAAGCACCCCTGTTCATTTTAATAGAGTCTTAACAAAGATCTGTTTTTGCTTCAAAAGAAGATCAGAGACAAAACTTGGAAACATTCTGCGGCCCATGCTTCTGTTTCCCTGTAGCTATGCACCATTGATTTCCATTTCTTTCCAAGTTACTGAGACAACTTTTCACATATTTTTACGGGTGATTCTAAAACCAGTTAAAGACTTGTGCTCGAGAGCACAATTAGTAGAGCTTTCAATAAACTCAACAAAACATAAACATGAAGCGATTTATTTTATTGTCAAGTAGACTGACTGTACATATGTACAATATACACAAGTATATTGGAAGTAATGATTGATTTTGAGTTTGCTCAACGACTCATAGACATACAAGTCTCTGCACAAGTACTGTCTTCTTCGATACGACCGCAATTATGTAGACGACGTTCACTGTTCCCCTCTAGGGAACGATCGTTGATATTCTGCTCTGCTTCTCGGTTACAACCACCGCTACTCGGACTATTGTACTTTCCGTTGTCGCTCTTACTGATAATAAAAGGATGGTACGTGCCCTATTTTTCATTCGCAACCACCGCTACTCGGGTATTTTTCAACCTTCATCTTGTTGGTTTTCTACTTGCTTGGAAATATTGTGGCCGCATTCTCTGGGTATAAAGATGACCATCAGTGCTGTCGTAGACAACTGGTTATGTACTCGTCTACAGTTATAAAATATTACTACTCCTAAAGATTAATTGTAATTTGCTGATTATTCGTAGCTATAGCCGAATCTAGTTATAATGAAAATTCGCCTTGGAAGCTGTTTTGGATAAAATTCAGCTACTATCCTGCATGAACACGACAGCAGCACTAAAATCTGCCTTTACAGCTGCATTAGAATAATTTTTTCTGTTGCTTTTCATTCTCATTCTTAAAAGACTCTTGGTATCAAAGATAGCAGTTAAGCTTGTAAATTCGGATTATTGATGGTACATACCACGTCATTTCAGAATTCTTGCAGTCAATTGTACTCTTTTTGGGGTAAGAAACTATCATAATTGATTCCGTTCAGTGAATTTAATATCCGATTTAGTTCCTCCTTGCCGAAAAAAGAGACTTTGAACTGGAACGAAAGAAGACTTAACATATTTTAAAATTTCAATGGCACTGCAGTAAGAGTTAGACCAAGGCCTCTAGTAATAACATCTCCAGTCAATCCAATACTTTTTCAACTGAATTCAGTTTTCCAACTGCGCTTCGCCTTAACCGTTAATCCCTTACATGTAATTTTTGGTTAAATATCCTTCTTCATTTCCATCGATTTAAATTAGAACAAATTTCCTTTCGAAGCAATGAATGACATGGATAAAAGATCATGTTTCTTATCTCTAAAGTTTTTCGATGAAACTATGCTCGATGGTTCCTATGTAGTCCTAGAGAAAAAAGAAATTGAATTTTCGTCAGATTTGTGATGCTGTCAGGCTTAGCTATGGAGCCTTTATGAGTAACAATTTGTTCGGCCTCAAAATTGAGCAGATACTTTGCCAAGACCATTTAAAGGGCTTCTTTCGCCATGCTTGTAAGTACTTCACTGATTGCCCTCTGCATTCGCGCTATGATAACAAAATCAAAAGTATGTGCGATACATACGGGGTCAATTCCTCACAGTGGAAATAAAACACCGTACAGATACAAGTAACGGCCCATGAGGTGAACGGATATAATGATGGCGACCTCAGTAAACTTTTTAGTGAAAATAAATTCCAGCTTTGTACGACAACAAACTCGTGCAGGATTAGATATTATCGTTATCCAAAAGAGCAAAGAGCGGATGAAAAAATACGACATCTACTACGGCCACAATTAAGAAAGAACGAATTCAACTGATATTTAGACCAACATCTTAAGGTTTCTTCATATACGCGAACGCCTCTTAAAAATGAGCATCAAAGTCAAATTCGAAATGTAAGTCTAATTTGCGTTCATGCCCATACAGAGGATAAGGGTCAAAGACGAGCTCCATGGCCTTCTAGGCCGAACATATGACCAGTGACACAGGTATGACGCCAAAATTGTGTTAGGGGTTCTTAATACAAGGCTGGGTAAGGAGTATGTATTTGAGTGTATGACACTAAATCCGTCGATGAGTTTAGATTCTAAGACTTCGTAGCAGGGCATACCCTTACTTTTCCCAAATCTCAATACCCATTAGGGGGACGTGGCTATCCGCTGATCAATCAGCTGTCATGATCACGTTTAACGATGAATGTAGGTAGTTACGTGCTGCCAAATAGGTATCATGTAAATCCGATTTCTCTGAGCTGGACAGAGGGGAAGAGCGCAGGCTTCTCGAAAAGTAAAATCACATTCAAAGGTTTTACTTGTTAATATAAGCAACATGTCGTGGCGGTTTAAGTCCCGTTAATAGGCAGAATGAATCATTCGTCTTGAATGAAGATCGAGTACCGATTTGACCGCTGAAGAGTGCACACAAGTTAACATTATACACTCGCTGCTCGTGTGTTGTAAACGCGTCTAACATAAAAAACATAAAACATATCCAGTGCAGCGCCTGAAAGAAAAACAAAAAGACAATATGCGGGTCGCTGCTATTGCTGCATTTATCATACGGCCGGGTAAGGACTGAGTGCCTGTAACAACCGATAAATAGCGGGCTGAGAATGTGAATTTTTTGGTGCGCTGTTTCATTTTGCTGTAAGGGGAAAACACATATGGCAACAACTTGATTAGGTTAACAAATGTCAGAATTTTATATTCGCAGCCTTGATTAGCATCAGCGGTGTTTGTATTTTTTATGTTTGTTTATGATCTTTACTTAGGAAGTCAGAGTTGACGTAGCTTAAACTACTTGGCTATGAGCTAGTGCCATTATTCTTCTTCTCTCTTCTTCTTTGCTTTTTATGTACGCAGCGATGTAGCTTACCAAACTCCGCAAGCAACGATGTAATTCCTGTTCAAATCCGGAATTTAATTTCATGTGGTTAAAATTTAATCTCTTTGAGCAAATTATCCACTACTGCTTTATTTACAGAAGCCCCGAACTGGATAGCAATTCGAGTTCAATGATACGTTCAAAGAATTTTATCGCTGTATCCTCATACTGATCATTATTACGGGCGATTTCAATGTTCAGACAACATTGTGTTGAAAATTTTCGCTGCGAAAAACAACTTGGCCCAGTTTGTAAATGAGCCCACACGAATACCAGACGTTGATAGTAATACCCCCAACATCGTCGACTTGGTTTTAATTTCTCACCCTGATCAGTACAAGGTCGATGATACTGTGTAATATATATTGATCACACGGTTAGAAAAAACATTCCCAAATCAGCCGCATTGGAATACGAATACTTAACAGCTTCTTTAGGAATTTTAATTTATCGTTATGTTTTCTCGATAACGACGTGTATGCAGCTGCTGAGTTGATCACATGCACCATTCTCTTGGGAATGACAATAGAAAAGGCGTGGTACAACTCGAGCTGTAAGGAGGCTGTCAGAGTTAGAGCAATATTTTTTCGATCCTACAAGATCAACCCAAATGAAGAAAACCGAAAAAAGTTAAAATGAGCCAGAAATGACTGCAATGCATTCCCTAAGCGTGTAAATTTCCAATACGACCAAACGCTGTAGTAAAAAAGTCAAAAACATTCGAAATTCTGCCTCATCCTTCATCCCAACGTTCTTTTACAATGACACTCCAGCTGTCAGCTCTTTGAGCAAGGCCAATCTGCTTGTTTCTCATTTTGCGGACACTTCAACACTTCCAGATTTTGTTTTGTCCCCGCATGCACTTAAGTGAGTCCAATCTTCAATGCGACGAATCCACTTTCGCACTCGTGTAGTGGCAATAGTACTTAAAGATTTTAATATATACAAATCCGCTGATTCAGATTGTATATCTGTCCTTTTTTTGAAGTGGTGTCATTCTACACTTTAAGACTCTTTCTGACCACAAAACACAAAAACTTCTCAATAACCGGCAGTACAATTTTCGTAGCAACAAGTCCACAGGTGATTTGATGACATATCTCACAGAAATGTGAAACCAAAGCGTACATCAATCAGACGAAAGCAAGGTAGTTCCAATTTCTAGGGAATTTGACAAAGTTTGGCACCAGACTTTCTTGTCGAAAATCCGTGCATTCGCGATCGATGAATCTCTCCTTCAACTAATTACAAACTACTTTTCGGAACGTTCAATTTAAGTTATTTTAGATGCTTTTAAGTCTGATACCCACAAAATAAATGCTGGTGTGCCCCACGGATCTGTTCTTTCTCCGACACTTTTTTTAATTGTCACTTGTCTGCTACTTCCAATCTGATATATTTTCTTTTGTTAACGAAAGTACTCTCTGCTTTTCATATTCGTTGCCGAATTCATGTCCCTGCTCTTCTATGTTAGGCTCATAAAATTCTGATATTAACAACATAACCAATTGAGGAACTACCAACAGAGTGGATCTTAATCACTAGTAGTATTCCGCCCCTTCAAACCTTCAACCGTAACACCCGTCTCGCTATGAATGCTGTATTCCCTCAAGCCCTCTTTTGGACGTACAGCTCGCTTAGAAAGGAAATTCTTTTGACAGCGTAAACTACCGAATAATAAGTCTCTTAAGCGTCTGAGCCTCTGAAACCACAGATGAACAATTTTGTTAGTCAATACCAGAGCAGTTTCAGTAAATGGAAGTCCATGATCGATCAAATATTTACACTATGGCAGATGTTGGAATCTATTTCTTGACATCAAATCCGGAAGTGACAAGGTGCATAGAGACGAGTTATACAGTTTTGTTATCCCTACCATTTTGGTCGAGTTGTATAGAATGATTAGAGTCGGAAATGAAATAGCTGGGACATTCTACATAAAGAAAGGTTTTATATAAAGCGATGCACTGTCTCATATGACTTATCTAGGATAACATCGCCGTCGAAACAATCAATGAAAACTCACTAGCCGACAAAAGAGGTTCGATCTTTTTTAGGCCCACTGAATTTTTTGCGGACGCAAATCACATCGATGTGATCGGACGAACACAGCGAGAATTCAACGGAGAGTTCCTGAGACGGGAAATCAAAGTAAAACAAATTAGTACTGCTGTCATAAGAAAAGGCGTGCAACCACGACGGCTTAACCAAAACCTTGCCATCGACAGTTATAACTTAAACATAACAGCGACATGGATCTAATTTGGGCTGGCCCAAGTTGAGCGAGTCTAACGCCGAGGGACGCTGCATTTGATTACGACCGCATCTATGGTGGCCCACGCAAGTGCAAGAGTTTGTGTTGGTTAAAAAAAAACTTGTTGCTTGAGGCACATGTTCATCACTTAGGTAGCACCACCTAATAAAGAAAATAATGTTAGCTTACGAGTTTCACACGATTTTCTGAAGTCTGATGTTAAAAAAGTCGCATGACAGCACATCCCTTTCTCTTATTCCCTTTTTTGATTTTATTTTTTTCGTTATGGTTAATTCCAGCCCTTACTTAGTAGCGAGCGTCATTGTGCACAATTTTGCTTAAATTATATAGTCATAGTACGTTTCGGCTGATGCTTTCTTTTGTTGCCTTTAAATTGATAAAGTGGTATAATGACGGTGGTCATCATCTCATCGGCCAAAGTCACGGTCTTGGTCTCTGATGTATACCATTGAATCCATGTCTGGTCACGAAACGAGGCGGAAACTCTTCGGGATTTCGATTAAACAGGCCCAAGCACGTCTTTAAAGTGGTCTTACGATTGCGCTTGTTCTATGGTGTGAACAAACGTTGCACCTATCAAGCGAACAACTTTCTCATGCCCAATACGAGATAACTGATTTTGCCCGCTGTTTTCTTTGTAGTTTTTGGGCCACCGAGCGGCCAAGCCAAAACTCTGGGAACCAATGGTAAACTGTTGTATGGGAAGGTGAATGGGTCCCATATACAACATCGAAAATATGCTTGATTTCCTCGCAGGTTTCGTCACTCAAAAACAAGAATCGGATCATGGAGCGAAACTGCTCTTTTTCCATGGTCGCAAAAAACACTAACACGATGTTTTGAAATGGGTTTCAAAGCAAAACTTAGCATCGGATTGTCACCAAATTTTGACAGTTGTACTAAATGAGGTTATGCTAAATGATGCTGTACTCATTTTGCGCCAGACAGTGCCACCTATCTTCCAAGTTTTCCAAAAGAAACTCAAATTGAAGAGTATCAATGTGTTATAGTTCTACTTTCCACTCCAAGATGCTTAAAATTCATTAGATTAGGTAATTTTGAAGTTAGGAAAGACAAGTATTGAATATTGCCCATATTGCCAAAAAATTGCATGTTACCAAGAATATTTATCTTTCAAATAAATTCATAGAATAGCAATTTGACAATAAAAAGCCTTTATATGCTCTAAGTTACAACGATTGGTAGGTGAAAAAGGTAACACTTACTCAGAAAATCTCATAACTTTCAGTCAATCGTGGTGTAAAATTAATTTATTTGTATTTCTGAGCTTTTCAATATGTACTTACTCAAGTTTCCCCAAAAAAGTAAAACATTTACCACTTCAGTTACCTGTCAGAGCAATCCCTGAATCACTCTCTCCTTTAACCACTGCTGATGCACATGTTTCCATTTGGATTTTCCATTATTTTACTTTTCCAAGCTAAGAGCAAAAAGCAAATAAAAGTCTTCGCCAATATTGATTCGCCATTCACAATATTTTTGTTCGTAGCGTTCTCGCATTCACCAACCCTCGCAATTGCTTTAAGAAAACGTGCCAAATAACGTTTCATTAGCATCAGATCACGTTCCAACTTTGATTTCATTTTCACCAAACAAAAATCGTAAAAGTAAATAGCCCTCACTTTTAGCAAAATGCTGAGACTGTAGGCCCTATTCCACTTCAGAGAGGTGTTTACAATACACTTGAACATCGTTTGGGAATTTGAGCAGAAGCTTACGCATGAATTTGCTTCCGAGTGTTTTCTTTTACTTCACCCAACAGTTTACGGTATTTCAGTTTTAAATTTGTATACGTTTTCGAAATTCGAAAGAAGGAAAAAGTCAAACGGGCCCAGCTCAGACGGCCCCGTAAATTTGTGATCCATGAGCAACATCAAATGCTTTTTCGTTGTCGACCTTCAATTACGGATATGTCTTGCAATGCCATTCAAAGAAATAAAAAATAAAAAATCCAAAAGAAATGGGAAAAACATTTTGCTTCGACCGCAAAACGTTTTCGTAACATAGATTTCTAACTCGTTTTACAGTTGAAATCAAAATGAAAGTCATATAGGAAGTTGTATTCGGATTCCTCTTTTGCAGCAGTAGAGTACGGAAGTCTGCATCTCAGGAGTGTGTGTCTTAATATTTCGGATACGAGTATGTTGCAAGAAGACTCTTTGAGAATCTAGGTATGGAACTGTGTTTTCTGTTTTGAAAATTCCATTTCTCATGCAAGGACACATGATGCTGATTGAATGAATGGATTCCAATAATTTATTTCGTTTTATTTTGGATGACTGATTTTTTCTTTACTGGATACATCCTCTAATGACCCTGGAGACCCTGGTCCTTGAGTTTTGCATCATAGGCCACTAGCACGTTTTATAGATGACAGAATGTGTAATTGAATCTATTTGAAGGATCATTGGGTTCGCTTCACCGCAATTTGTGTTTTTGATTTTTATACGGGGCATTTGAGAATGTTCTTTAAAAATTGAAATTTCTATTGGGAATACATATGTAAGTAAAAGAGGGTTGTTTCAGCTCAGCCAGGGTATGAATGTAATTAAAGGTCAACATCACGATGTTGTATCCTTTATTCGAAGGATTTCCACGAACAGATTTCCACGTCTTGGAGTGTACTGCAATTTGATAGGAGGACTAAGGAACTAGTTTTTTTCCCTAAAGGTCTATAAGGGTTACCTTCCTTAAGTTTCAAAATTAATTAGGAGATAAAAGGATCTTTACCCTGTGAAAAAACCATCATCATTTTAATTTTATGGTTAACAAAACTGAATGTACCCATTATCATATTCTACCATTATCCAGCCTTGAATTCGCCTATCTATTCAAATCTGAACACGCCTATCTTTAAGGTTCTATACGAAGTTATGTGAACAGTTGAACAACTACCTTAAAATTACTTCTTTCTTAGACATAGAAAGTGCTTTCAATAACGTAGACATCAGGACACTTTTACGGAGCCAGTCGTAGATTAATGGATTATATCTATGTTTTTAAATAGGATTATTATTGCAACACTCGGACACAATAGTGTTACAAGACTCGTTGATAGAGGAACTACTCAGGTGAGACTAATCTCTTCACTCTTTTGGCTTATAGTAATTAACATGTTAGTGACTGCGGATAAGGAGGGGTCTAAGGTGGTCGCGTACGCGGATAATGCGAGAACCCTGGTAACTCTAGAAAAGAGGGAACAGAATTATTCAACGCTGGGCCATGTCACAAAACTTTCTTTTTCCCAAATAAAACGACCAAGCATTATCTCTGTATAAAAAACCAAATACTAGATGGGGTGAAAAGTAACCTCCTTGGGAATGAAAAAAAAATTTTTCTTTAATGTTTTGTTTATTTTATTCAATATAGTCCCATTTTAGTTTGATACACTTATTCTAGCGATTTTCCAAATTCTTGATCCCGTCCGAAAAGTAATTTTCTGGAAGGTCTGCAAAATACTCCTCCGTGGCGTCGATGATCTCTTCGCGTGAGCTGAATTTCTTATTGATGAGCCATCTTTTAAGGTTTGGGAAGAAATAATAGCCCGAGGGAACCAAATCGGGCGAATGCGGTGGATGCGACAGCAATTGGAGCCGTAAGTCATTGACTTTAGCCATGGTTGCGATGCTCTTGTGCGCCGGTGCATTGTCTTGCAAAAACAAAATTTTTTTCGCTTCATGTGAGGCCGTTTTGCAGCGATTTCGGCCTTCAATCGCTCCAGTAATGCACAGTAAAACTCGCTGTTGATAGTTTTTCCTTTTTCGAGGTAGTCCACGAAGAGTATGCCATGACAATCCAAGAAAATTGACGCCATAATCTCTCTGACCCATCGAGCCTCCCTCAGCCGCATCGGAGCACTTGTGCCGGCTTCATTGCCATTGCCATTGCCGGGCACTCATTCTGTTCTCTAGTGTTTAACAGTTTACAGTATGCGCAGCACCCAGCGGCAGGATAACTTTTTCATATGCAGAATATTGCCCAAAATGTGGAGTGTGCGCTTAGTACTAATCTTTGTGCCAACACCATTTCATGTATATGTATGTCAACATTGTCCTCTGTAACCGCATCGGAGGGCCTGCCACTGCGGACTTGATTGGTTGTGGAGTTGCGGCCACCACGAAACTCTCGAAACCAATATTTGACGGCGTAATCTGACGGAGCATTAGCCCCATAATATTTATCCAATTTTCCTTTGTTTCATTCGCCGTTTTGCCTCTCAAAAAATAATGTTTTATGAGAGAACGAAAATCGTTTTTGTCCATACTCAACATAATGCCAAACACGTCAACAACAATCAGCTGTCAAAACAAAACTAAAGACAGTGTCGCACTGAAATTTACCATGTCTGCCTAAATATGAACGGACTTCAAGGCACCATAACCTTTTGTGCAGTAGCAGCGCATTCTGGCGGTCAAAGGGGTCGAAATCTTATCTACGATTTAATCGATTGGTGGCCACCCATTATAAAGAAAAATAACACCCATAACCTAAAAAGGTATAAAAGGCAGCTTGTGTACGCATTGCTGGTGCAATGAAGATATGTAGATTTGATGCCTTAACCGTTACACTTAGAGTGTAGTGCAGTGCAGTTCAGGTTCCTGTACCAATTGAATTGGTGGTTTCTTACACTGAATACTCCATACCCTCTCTATGTTTCAATCGAGAATTCCTACATAGAGAAGAATTCTCTATGGAAGACACGGTAATGAGAGATTCTATATCACCCAGTCAACGCCTTTCAGCAACGGTACGATTTCTTGTTACTGGACCAAATTTCGTGGAGTTAAAATTCGCTACAGCGATTTCTTCTCAAAGCCTTGGAAGGATTGTCATGGAGACTTGTGAGGCAATTATTTGTATATTGAGTGGTAATATTAAGGTACATATATAAAGATAAACACACATATCAAAAAATATAAGTAATTGCACTTATTGTTTTTTTCTGTACAGTTGCCAACAAAGGAAAATGATTGGAAAGGAATATCTGGTGATCTTGAATATACTTGGAACTTCCCACATTGTATAGGAGCGATAGACGGAAAGCATAGTCAAATTATAAAGATAGCTAATTCCGGTTCATATTATTTTAATTATAAGAAAACATTTAGTATTGTTTTACTTGCAATCGTAAATGCAAATTATGAATTTATAATGGTTGATGTTGGGCCGAACGGCATAATGTCTGATGCAGGAATTTTTTCAAAGACAACATTTTTTAAAAAATCAGAAAAAGAACAGCTTTCTATTCCTTAACCGGAAGCTTTGCCTAACACTGACGAAATAATGCCATACGTTATCGTGGGTGACGACGCATTTCCACTTATGGAAAATTTAATGAAGCCGTATTCGAGAATCAGTTTAAACACCGAGCAGTTAATTTACATCTATCGCGTATCAAGAGCTCGGCGTATTGTTGAAAACGACTTCGGAATTTTGGCAGCTAGATTTCAAATCCCATTACACACCATCAATTAAGATCCAAAAAAAGCTGTAATCGTACTAGCTTGTTGAAATTTACACAATTTCATAAGAGCAAAAAAGAGAGGTTGTTATTAAAGAAGACAAGTTAATTTCGAGGATGTTACTGGAGTTATGACGTAAGGCGATTGGAGATTTGAAAGCAACCAACTCCCTTGCTTATATCCCAAAGCCGGATATAATAATTCCAAGTCTTCTACTAAAGAAATGAGAGATAAATTTTGTCACTACTTTAATAACAAGGGTTCTGTACCATGGCAGTTCAATAGATTCTAATAAAGATGTAATTGATTTAACCCTTTCATTTCCGACTTAATCTGAAAAATTGTTCCTTTCATTAAATAATTATTATTTATTGGTATTGAGGTATTTTACAGATGAGTATGATGATTCATTTAGAACTTCATCTGATATAATTTGAACCTGCTTCCTTGGTTGAGAAATTTCGAAGCTTCTTCCTGTATGTGGAAAACCGAGAGTCAACGAAAAGAAAAGATAAATATGGTCGAGAATAAGTTGAATTACTAGGCTTTGAACAAAAATAAGGTGTTGATTGTGGTTGTGAGAGCCTCCCCAGCAATACCTGGTAGAGTATTTCGTCCATCGCCCTTTTAGCATGTCTAAACTGCGCTGCCCACGCGCTCCCATAAATTTCGGCGTCATCGTTCATATTTCTTAAATGATCAATAGCATTTTGTAGAAAGTGATCGGAATCTTCAATGTCTTTTCTTTTTTTATATTTCGAGTTCTTTCTCGAAATCAGTTCGGGCATTTCCTAAACAAGTTTCATGTATGAATAATGTGATGTAATAATATAAAAACATATGGAAACTTTACAATCCGTTCGGTCATTCCAACATAAATTGTTACTGATACACATACCGGGAATGGAAAGTTTATCGGTTTCGACGTTGCAAGTGCCATTCATGGATAATGGCTGGGTATTTAAATTTCGCTTTAATGACAGCAGACAGCATTGAGTTTTGGAAGCATTAAATTCCACTTGGTTGATAGTTCCCCAATTGGTTATGCTGTTAATATCGGAATTTAATGAGCTTAGCATACGCTGCCGTTCCCGTTTTACAGCCGAAAAGCAGGGGCATGAGTCCGGGAACGAATATGAGAAGCAAAGGAATAAATTGGATTAGAAGTAGCAGACAAGAGATCATTAATGAAAATTAAAAAGAATGTCGGAGACAGAACGGAGCCCTTGGGCACACCAGCATTTATTTTGTGAATATCAGACTTGAAATCGTCCAAGACAACTTGAATTGAACGTTCCGAAAGGTAATTTGTAATCCATTGAAGAAGAGAGTCATCGATCCCAAAAGCACGCATTTTCGACAAGAGAGCTTGATGCCAAACTCTGTCAAATGCCGTAGAAATATGAAGTGCAACTATCTTGCTTTCGCCAGCGTCTTCCAACAAGAGTCTTCCGCGACTATAGAGATTTACATTTGACTGAGAAACTCGCTACCACAGACCCAAAAAACCGCTGTAATTACCGATAGGAAATCTTAAGCTTAAGCGAATTCACCTACGATATCCTCAAAACTAGGAAAACAATGTAAATCTTAACTCAATCTAATTTTCACAAGAGTTTCAATTGTCAGTTTATTGAAGTTTCATTGACGTTAATGAAATGTTAGTTTAACTGTCCAGGCAAAGGTAAACCCTTGACGGCTTACTGACGGAAACTGTAAAAATTTCACTGGCAGCTGTTAAGGTATAAGTTGTTAAATTTATATCCAAAGTCTGCATAATCTCAAGAAAAATGTTGCACAGTTATGACAAAGGAAGAACAGATGTCACTTGTGTTTTTCATTAACACCTGCCTATGTAGGCTTAATTTTACGGGACGCCCATACATCCATTGGATGTATACCAAAGCGGAACTCTTGTAAGGGTCCTGGCCGACCTAAAAGCTCTTACTGCTCTTAAGGCCACAGCACGCAGTATCTTGCAACTCTACATTGGGTCAAGACCCTTCCTGCGATTTTGGGTTTAAACCACAGCCACCATGAGGCTCCCACAAACGGGCCTACATCAACAAGTCATTCCCGGGAAAAAAAAAACAGGAGGCTCCTGACTCCCATGGTACCGTGTCTTATGTCCGGTGATTCTGCAACCCAACAGGACCTCTGACCGACCGCTTGTAACTGGTCAAATTCTAGCAGCATTTTGAGGCGTTAAGTACCGAAAACCTTTACAATAAGACCAGTTCATTTGCTCTGCTTCCGCTTTTTATTAGACAACGTCATTGATGGGCAAAACCTTGATAATTGAGCGGGGCCCACAAAGGAAGAACAGCAGCATTACAAAGTAGACCAAAACAAGATATTCGTGGTCATAATATGATCATAACCACCGACCGTTCGCCTTAAGGGGGTAACACCGACCCGACAACATTACTTTTATATAGATTCTGGCCAAAACCATTCCTAGGTGCGGAATAAGTCGGTTTCATGTATTCTCAGCAATATGAGTTCCTATGTTCAAAAGATACTAAGGCGCGTAAGATCATCAAAACTCCGTAACCCTCTTCGATAACAAGCTCCATATCTTGCCTCGCCATCACGTTTTGGCCGCAATCATAGTTATTATTTACAAAACTAACTAACCAAACCTTAGAAATATAAATGTGGTTCTGAAATTTTTGCGAGAAATAGAATTGCGTTTTTGTAGGTGAGACATAAAATATCAAGTCCAGGATCTGTGTTCAGCTGTCAGCTGATAGTGTTCTGTTTTTATAACTTTTACCTTGATATTCCTGTGTGCTCATTGACTGCGCTGCTAAGCTTAAATATTCCCTGAATTTCTGGTACAGTGCGGGAGCCCAAAATTGATTGGTATTGTACCTGTGTACAACAATCACACTGCGATGGATGTTTGAGTGCGATTTCAGCAAACTTTTAAAAATCTCATATCATAATTCTAAAATAGCCTTTAGGTGTTGGTGTGTATGCTGTTCCCAGATTAACGTCCAGAATTTCCTTTATATCTCCTATCGGAGTTTCTATTGGCAAATCTTACTGCACGATTTGCAGCAGCGCTTGTGATGATAAAAGATAAAATGTTTGAACGCTATAAAGACTAGGAAATAAAGAGCTCGGTATAGCATTCCACAAAAGCATTCTATGCCCTATAAGCAAAAGATATTACGTAGGTGTTCGAGATTGAAAATTGACTTATCAATATTGGCGTCATTCCCAAGACTGCAAAGTACTCTCATGCTGTCCCAAAGCACCTCAGATCTATAAGTCTATCATCTTTCCATCTAAAAACTCTAGGATGACTGATTTATATCCATATTCGAGCTTAAATTGATCCAAGATTGTTGTCAACGACTCAACGTGCTTCTTGTAAATTGATGGAAACGGCTCTGCATTCGCTGACTAGCCACATTGAACGATCCCTACAATATTGAGAGTATACAGTGGTTGCTTTTCTTCCTCAATCACGACTCTACATAGAAACCATCGATTACATCATACCTAAACTTCGATTTGACAAAGACTTTCATGCGAGCTCTCCTTCTAGATCCTTCTGGAAGAAAGATACTTTCATGGAGAACAAATCTATCCACTTCTATACAGATAGATCTAAAACCAAAAGCGGGGTTGGTGGCGGTGTTTTCTAAGATAAGCCAAATCTAAGCCTCTCCTTTCGTCTTCCAAATTTCAGTAGCTTGGCGATTAAGGAAGCTCTGGCTTGGCTGAAGAAAAACGTGATATCTGCAAGGGATATCCGCATCTTTTCGGATAGTCAGGCCGATATAAAGTCCCTAAAATCTCACTTAATTCTAAAAAACCGCCCTTAAATGCCGATCATCTCTTACGGAAAGGGTATACTACTCGGAAAAGGGTTGCATAGGTATACCAATTGCTACGTGCAAGTTATTATTTAAGCTGGATTCTAATATAAGAACAGACTTTAGATGAATCGGTCTGACCAGATCTGGTCAAAGCTGAATCTAAATCGCTCTAAGAGTCTGAGTCTTCTACCATAATTAGGAAACATTCAGCCATTATAGGTGTCATCACTGGACACTGCTTTATAGGCAAGCATGCAAGAAGGCTTGGCGCTTTTACAAACAATTTCTGTAGAAGCTGCTGTACATGTTCAGCTCTCTCCCAGAGAAGAAAACTTCACATAGTAGCCTTCTTCTACATTGACTTAAACGATCTAAAGAATATAGACGTAAACAGTCTCCTGTGCTTCATTATAAGCTCAAATTGGTTCCATGAGTAAGAGGATCAGAAATCCACGTGGCAGCACAAGGAGCCAATGGACTTCAGTGGGTTGGTTTTTCAACCGCCACTCTCACCTAACCTAACCTTATTTTGGCGTCACCTATAAGTTTCACGCCTCGATTTTGAAACCAATCTAGCAGGTGCAGCCAGCATTTAGGGATTCCTAATCAGATATGGGCGGTCTAGTCCAATTTTGTTCAAATAAATACCTTGTATATCGAGGCCAGATCATAAGTGCCCAGAAAGGAAAACTTTTCTTCACTTGGATTAGAAGTGGCTAACAAAAGATCATTTATGAAAATTAGAATGAGTTACTGAGGTACACTAGTATTTATTTTATGGATATCAGGCTTGAAACCACCCAAGATAACTTGAATTGAAAGTTCTGTAATATATTGTACGGTGTTGTGTTGTATCGTGAGGACACTCTTTTCTTTTCAGTCAAAAAAAAAACTTATCCGTCAGTATCCGAGACGTTACAAGGTATATCAAAGAATAATTTTATTTCTCGCTGAATAACAGTCGACAGAAGTTATTCACCATATGTTCCCTTAAATTAACAATCTTCTACGAAATTTGCAGATTATGTTGATATGTGACGTAGCGAAGGGCTTGCTTTAAAGTTGTTCTAATCAATATCCTACAATAGGTGTGAATACCGTAGCAGTTAGAACAATTCACTGAATCTAAACCCTTTAATAGAAATTCGATAACAAGAAATACTAGGTGGGGTGAAAAGTAACCTCCTTGATCCCGCCAGAATTCGGTGCTACTGCAAAAAAATTTATGGTGCCTTAAAGTCCATTCATATTTAGGCAGACATGCCAAATTTCAGTGCGATACTGTTTTTAGTTATGTTTTGACAGCTGATTGTTGTTGACGTGTTTGGCATCATGTTGAGTATGAACAAAAACGATTTTCGTTCTCTCATAAAACATTATTTTTTGAAAGGCAAAACGGCGAAGGAAACAAAGGAAAAGTTGGACAAATATTATGGGGCTAATGCCCCGTCAGATTACAACGTCAAATATTGGTTTCGAGAGTTTCGTGGTGGCCGCAACTCTACTACCAATCAATTCCGCAGCGGCAGGCCTTCCGATGCGGTTACAGAGGACAATGTTGACATACATATACATGTAATGGTGTTGGCTGTCCGGAAAGTGAAGATGCGCGAGCTAGCAGAGCGCACACGCCATATTTTGGGCAATATTCTGCATATGAAAAAGTTATCCTGCCGCTGGGTGCCGCGCATACTCACCCCTGACTGAAAACACGAACACGAGAGCACTTCGAAAGAGTGTTTTGACTTGCTGATAAGGCTGACTTTTGGCGTCGATTGGTAACTGTTGATGTTGATTACATACCATAACCGAATGAGCGCCCGGCAATGGACTGAAGCCGGCACGAGTGCTCCGAAGCGGCCGAGGGAGGCTCGATGGTTCGGAAATGTTATGACGTCGGTTCTCTAGGATTGTCATGGCATACTCTTCGTGAATTACTTCGAAAAATGAAAAACCTTCCACAGCGAGTATTACTGTCCATTATTAGAGCGATTGAAGGCCGAAATCGCTGCAATACGGCCTCGCATGAAGCGAAAAAAATGCACCGACGCACAAGAGCATCGCAACCACGGCTAAAATCAATGACTTACGGCTCCCATTGCTGTCGCATCCACCGTATTCGTCCGATTTGGCTCCCTCGGACTATTATCTCTTCCTAAACCTCAAATGATGGCTCATCAATAAAAAATTTAGCCCACCCGAGGAAATCATCGACGCTACGGAAGAGTATTTTGCAGACCTTCCGGAAAATTACAAAATAACAATTAGGTTACTTTTCACCCCACCTAGCACATGTCTAAGAAAGTCGTTGTAGATTATAGGATTTCTACATTTTATTGTAAAGTGTAATAGCTGTAGGTGAATTCAATTGAATCTGCAAATGGTAACGCTTTTCAATGTGACTTTAAATTGGATATCGAAGAAAGAATCGATTAGAGTTCAATAGAGTTATTATAATCCACCTCATCCAATTTCTATGATGTGGATGGTATTCCAACTAAAATTCACATGAAAGGATATTGTTTATCCCATCGTCACCACACAAAGTTATTTCCAAAACAACAAGGCAACTCTTTCATTGAGCAGTTACCGGTATCTCGCATCTACAGTTCAACTTTCGATATACCATATGTACATACTTGGAATACTTTGTTTTGTGTCGAATGCTTTTTTAAGAAGATTTAACTAAGAGTGTCATTCTTGCTTCTTCATCTAGGTCACATGCCCTTCACCAGTCAACACTGATGAGAGTATTACTCATTCAAATCTCATCCCCAGCATCCCAACACGCCTTAATTGAAAGCGGATTATGGTGTCACTTGAAATTTAATTGAAAAACTTTTTTAATAAAACGAAATACCGTATCAAGATAAAAAGTTTAAAATAACTAAAAGTCCTCCGTGGCATACAGAAAAACACATGACCACGCTTTTAGCCGTAAGCACATTTGTGAGCTCCCAGCTCTAATTGCATGCTAGACAACGTTATAAAAAATGATTTTTTCTAGAGAAAGAAAAGCGAAATTTCCCACCTTCCTTCGTGCACCTAGAATTTCCCTGGTGACTGCTAGAGTCACATGTAAAAATTCGGATTATTTGTTTTCATCCTTTCGAAACCAAATAAATGTAAACGCTTGAGTTGATAGTGCCGATGAGCCAGCGGCGGCGGGTGCTGCCACAAATAAGGCATGTGAATGAAAGTAAAAATATTACATTTACATTTTATATTGAGGGGAAGTCGTAACGATAAAGATACTATGCAATAGGGACAAGAAAAAAAATAAAAAATGAAAACCTCAAAAATATATTTTAGGTACTGAAGGACAAAGCTTTTGTCCCTTCGGCATACTCGTACTGCACAAGATGCGGGAACCTTTTGGTATATGAGATATCGTATCTGAAATATTCAATTTCGTTCTGTTCTGGAATTTTGATTCCTTGTATTCAGACACTCACCGGGCAGAATGTGGTATTACCCAGCATCGTGGCATATCTACACTCGAAATGCGTGTAGAATTTAATATTTCAAATATTTCGGCTGGTAGTTGAAAAATAATTTTGAAATTTTCCATGACAGAGAATAGAGGACGTTATGAATATTTGGAGTTTAATTGAATTGAATTGAGTTGAATTTATCTCAAGGGAAATACGAATAGTGCGGCTGTTAGGGGAAGTATCATACTACAATGGGCCCAAAGGGTCCTGAAGAGAGTATATGGTATGTGATAAATGAAAAGCAAACTAGGTATTTGGTTACTTGAATGGTTTTCAATTCTGTCCTTAATCAATTATACTCAAAGGAAATACTGCTTTTGAGAGCAATAATGATGTATTTCCGTATTTTTTTTATTGTAGTACAGCCGGCAACAAAGAAAAGCTAGAGCTTAGTGATTTAATAAAAATGAGATGTTAACTTATCGAACAAACATCGACAATCAGGATGAAAGAATATATGAAAAAGGATAACGATGACAGATGGCAGATCTAAAGTTATACCCTTATAACACAATGTAAGCTCTTGTGCCTCTTATTGTTACACCTTCGATACATTGTGTTAGAACAAGTGTGTATAGGGGAGGCTCAGCCACTTATGGTTAATAATCAGAATAGACAGATGATTCATCAGGGAACTGTTTTGGACAGCTACGAAAGACTCTGCTTCAGACTCTGAAGCACTGTGCCTCTAAGGGCAGATTAAGAATAAAAGGAGTCAATCACACCAACAATTTATACTGATCCAGGAGTTTGAATCTAAAATTGAATATTTTGCGTCCATTTCAAATAGGGCTAAGAAGAAAAAACTTTCTGGTGCTCTCTCTTTCGATAATTATCCTGCGCACAATAACCGGATGAAGCTGGTGCTATAACTTGCAAAACCTTTAGTTCGAGCGGAATTTGGATATCACGACAAAATGAAACCCCAAAAACGTTTAAGTAGACCTATCACCTCTCGGACGCTTGCTTCCGTTGATTAACTGAGGAAGCCACGTATGGTAAGACCTGAACCATTTTGTGACTAATACACAAGGTTAAGCTTATAGATAAACGAAGAATGGTAAAAATTTGTCGTTTGACAGAACCGCCACCATCAACAATAGTAGCCAAATGTGTTTTCAAGAAAATGGAACTTTTAATATACTGGGGACTAGGTCTCAGGATAATTTCTGAGTCAGAAGCAAATTAAGGTCAGATGCAATCGCCTCCTGACCTTCATAGAAGACCAGGTTAACAAGAACGTAGGTTCTTAGCATTGGTTATAAACTAAGACAGTAAGGAATCGACTAAACGCTATGGCTAAAAGATTACGAGTCTAGTTATATCGAACACTTTAAAGTGGGTGCGAGACCAAGTTGAAGACGCAAAATCCACGAAAAATCAACGCATTCGTAAGGAAACCGATAGTTAAGACTTACTTGAAAGAAGGATTAATTCTTTATAGATCGAGGAAAAAGTCATTTATAAAGCTTGTTCAAACGATGTATATGTAGGATAACTGATGCATCTCCCTGACTTTAATGTTCACATCATACGTAGCATTCTCAAAGTCATCTTCCATTTAAAGAGAAGTAGTCTTTAGTAGAACACACATTGGATCTTAAATGAAACATGTCAGTTGATGCAATGATACCGTAACTCCTACTATCTGTACCCAGAAATGGTTTCGGCCAGAATATGAGCCAGGAAAGGAGTTTAGCGGGATGTTCACAGATGGCTCAAAAAGACACTGGTGTCTATTTGAACGGCGACAATGTTAGATTTCAACCCCTGTTGGAAAAATTGCATATGCCTTCGTCGACAGCCAGGCTGCGCTTAAGGCCTTAGTAAGCCCTCTCACAGATTAAAAAGTTCTGACCGCAGATCTGGTCGTTTCCGGAAGAGTGAATTCACTGAGTTTTGCTTAGATTCCAAGTCATAGGATCACTAAAAATGAGATCGCTCCTGAGCCTTCCTAAGAGCCCGTATTAGGACTGCCATCTTCTCTGTTAGATATTGTATTGAGAGTTAGGATTCGTATGAATATAACTGCTGAAGACCGTATGAAGATAGCTGCAGAACAAACGAATATTTCGAAATGTCTCAAAGAAACTCTCAACTTTTCGACTGAAAGAACCTAATACTCAAGAAGGTATGACTACTTTTTAAATGCCCGGAACACGTGTTAAGTATTTCGGAAAATCGGATGTATATATATAGGGAGAAAGAGGTTTGAGGTCAGTTGCTATTTTACTCCTAGAGTGGCATCGAACATTTAACGTAGAAACTGCTGTTGACAAAACGCGCCACATGAGCATAGTACCCGGGCGTTAAATCCCGGACCCTACAAATTATTTTGTATCGTTCCCTTGATAATAATAATAATAATAATAAATTATTCGTGTAATTGGACTTGTTGTTGTATTATAGGCAACCACTCAGTTTACATGATTTTAGTTACGTGAAAAAAAATCTCTTTCGGGCGACGTTGGGATTGAATGCCAAACCGTCCACTTGACCTACGTCTACCCATCCATGCAATTGTAGCCGGACACTAGTATGCTTTTGCTAATATGCATAATAGACACAATAGCCTGAACGCTTGCTGTAAATGTGATGAAAACACCGCGGAGTAACATCTCGGTGAGTATTCAGAACACGTTCGCATCAGGCTTCAGGTACACCGCGCTGATGTGGTGGGTGCTGGTGTTATGGACACTACACAACTGATTCGTTTACTTATTGGTCTACGAAAGACAGAGAAATTTTCTGTACGGGGAACATACAAGATGTTAAATGGACTCGCAAAGCATGCGATCCTCATTACTAACTTACATAAGGTGACACCACAGTCCGGGGTGGACCTGGCCCTCAACCAGCAGGCGTCCTCAGTCAACTTGATTTTAAGCTAGCTGTCACTAGTTTAGCACTCCAAGTTGGCTCAGGTCCTCTTCCAATTGCTTGCGCCACCTGAGTCGCAGTCTTCTTCTACTGCGCTGTCACTAGGGGACCTTTCGGACCAGAGCATTGGTGCTCAGCCGCTCTAAATGGTCCAGATATCTCAATCGTTAGACCTTCACTGTTCTAGCTAAGTTTATTTCGCTGTGCAGCCCGTACAATTCGTCGTTATATCTTCTTCAACATTCACCGTCTATGCAGACGGGGGCGAAAATTACACAAAGAATTTTCCTTTCAAAGCCGCCAAGAGCACCATCTTCACCGTGCTTCCGGGTCATAGAGCACTGGGATTATTATTGTCTTATATGGGTTCAATTTTGTTGTTCGAGTGAGGGACTTGCTAGTCAATTGCGTTCTTAGCCCAAAGAAGCAGAGCTTGGCAAAAGTTATTTTTCGTTTGATCTCAGCACTGGTGTCGTTGTTTGAATAGATAGCGGAGCCTAGGTAGACAAAGTCCTTAACTACCTCAAAGTTATATCTGTCGAGGGTAATGTTCTGTCTAAGATATGAGTGTTGGTTGTCCTTTTTTGTTGACAGCATGTACTTGATCTTGCCAGTTTAACCCATCTTCTCCGGTCTTGTCTCAACCCCGCGAAAGCGCTACTGACATCACGCTGCTTTCTTCCGATAATGTCAACATCTTTGGCTTATACGAGTAATTGGACGGACTTAAGAAATATTGTACCTCTTTTGTTAGAGCGTGATATTTGCACTATTGGTTCAAGAATGATGTTAAAAATGCGCATGACAGCGCATCGTATTGTCTAAATTCTTTTTTGACATCAAATGTCTCGGTGAGTTCTTTACCGAACTTAAAGGAGCATAGTACATTCTCCATCTTAATCAAGCGGATTACAATCGGACCAGGTCGGCAGGATATCATTCCTAGACATTGCTCTGTATAGCTCGTCTGGGTGTGTACCGATTGGGAGCTCATGGGTTCATTCCAAGATCTGTTATAATGTGAATATTTGGTCGATGGTGGACTTTCCTAGCCTAAAGCCACACTGATATAGACAAATTATGTTGTTAACGAGAGACTTCAGATATTCACACAATGCACCAGATAGGATCTTGTAACCGAAGTTAAGAAGGCTGTTGCCTCTGTAGTTGGCTCAGATCAGAAGGTGTCCTTTCCTGAGGATTGAACAAGCAATGCTGAGGTTCTATTCATAGCTTATACCTTTATCCGGCTAAATTGAACAGATGAGTTAGTTTATGCTACTTACCAAGTCATCGCAGTCAAGTCACTCGCTCCAGAAGGTTACTGAGTTCCGACCATTGCACACACATGAACATAGTGCATCCGCACGTTTACATTCGCTACTCATGTGTTGTAAGAAAAGAAAACAACGCTGTTGCTGGTACTTGTTCACTCCTGTTGGTGTATTTGTCATACGGTACTGGCAATGGCTGAGTGCATGAAACAACCGATCGCCTGATGGGTTACGAGTGTGAAATTTGTTGGCGCACTGTTTCATTTTGTTGAAGGACATTTCACTTCGCAATCATGTTTAGCATCGTGTGTAATTGTATTGTGTTTGTTTAAGGTTATGACGCGGGAATTCAGGTGTGACGTAGCTAATATATGCGCTCTAAGGAGATAACACTTTTTTGCGTACGTCCACGTCTGCAAATATAGGCCAACTGTTTTGGCAATTTGTGAAACACAGGTAGATCCCCGCACACAACTTTAAGGTCACTCTGATCTGAAGCTACCTGGCGATGAACCATGAATCAGTGCTATTATTCTTCTCTCTTTACGTGGGTAGTCAACTCCACCACAATGTAATCCCTGTTCCAATCCGGAATTCAATTTTATGTGGATAAAATTCTATCCCCGAAAGAAAATTATCCACAATTGCTTTATTTACAGAAGCTACAAACTGGACAGAAATTCGACCTTTAAAGAGTTTGGTGCTCTGTCTGACTTCATACGAAGTAGTGTATCCCTGTATTCTAATACTGAAATCGCTATTATGAGCGATTACAATATACACAATTCTGCGTGGCTTCGACTTCCTAGACGGACAACATCCGAAGAACGGTGTGTTGAGATCTTCGCAACGGGAAACAACTTAACCCAGTTTGTGAATACATACCACCAACACCCTGGACTTGTTTAAACATCTCACGTTGATAAGTACACCGTTTATGTGCTATCGCCTCTAGGCTCGTTGGATCATTGTGCCATATC
This sequence comes from Volucella inanis, assembly GCA_907269105.1. Lineage (NCBI taxonomy): Eukaryota > Metazoa > Arthropoda > Insecta > Diptera > Syrphidae > Volucella > Volucella inanis. The sequence continues at coordinate 202,081,687 of OU026153.1, read as the reverse complement.
ACTTAATTTCACGTACACTTCTAGAGAAAAGATTCCTAAAAGAACCGTTCAGGAATTTTCGCTGGTCGTAATGTTTCCTTGACACTCTTACCTTTGGAATGAGATACTTTATCCCTCATCGAATGAAGAGTATCAAACCAAAAGAAAAGATATGATACAGTTCGAGCTGTAAAGAGGCTGTCAGTGTTAGAGAAATGTTTTTTCGGTCCTACAAGACCAACCCGACAGAGGAAAACCGAAAATAGTTCAAACAAGCTGAGAAAGACTGTAACGCCTTTCTTAAGCGTGTTAAAATTTAATACGAGAAGAAACTGAGGCAAAATATACTACAATGTCCTTAAGGTTGTCATCATTGTTAGTCGTTCGTCAAAAGCATTAGAAATTCTGTCTCATCCTCCATCCCAACGGATTAGGAATTACCCTTAGAATTGTTTAATTCAAATTGTCTTTGATGGTTTCATTCTGTTGCCGACACTTTTCTTAATTTTTATTATTTATCTCTTTTCTGCCACTTTAAGTTCAATCTATTCCTTCGCTGACCAAAGAATTCACATCCCTGCCCATCGCCTGTAGAACCGGAATGGAAGTGTAAAAAAATGTGTATTAACACAATAACTAATCGGGGAAGTACTAACGGGGTGGAACCCAATGCTGTCAAAACAATCTCATTGAAGCGAGATTTAAGCAGCCGGTATTCATAAATGACATTTGTAACGTCGAAACCATAAAACTTCCATCTCTGAATGCGTGTAAATGACAACTTACGTTGGAATGACCCTATATTGGATGTGGCCAAAAATGGTGAGAAATATCATACCCAAGTGATGTAAGAAATATTTCACCCTCTCTGATCTGACCTCAATATATTTTATAAGGCATTCATTCGGCTTAAATTGGAGTACAATGCCCACATCTGGTCTGGTGCTTCTAAGACATCTCTGCACCTGCTAAATAGGATTCAAAACCGTACAATAAAACTCAAAGGTGATGCTAATATTAGTCAGTCAAGTAACACCATCGAACACCGACGTAATGTCTCCTGTTTCATTTTGTTTTATCGCTATTTCCACCACCAGTGCTTCATTAAAATCGCCAAACCATAATATCCGATCCTTCCTGGCCGTTATAACTAGCACAAATTTAAAAACAATGTACATCGGTACCTCTTATTTCTTCCTCGCTAAATTTCCATCACCCGCGATGTGTACAAACGTTTTAATCCCATGAGCGCATTGCATACTGTGTGGTGATAGTCGCCCTTCTTTTTTAGACAGAGGTAAGGATGAACAAATTAGAGATTTTGATCGAGAATCACAGGTTTGGGTGATAGGAAAAAGATTTAAATAAAACAACAACGATGTAAAATATAAGATTGATTCTGGTTTTATTTTGAGACCCCGTTCATGCCCTTATGTGTGGAATAGCAGATCATTCAAATGGCCGCCTAGGCTACGCTGGATGTGCTTCAAGGGGTCGGTCTAATTTTCGATGACTCGAGCCAATATGTGCGGCGTTGTTTCGGAAATAGCGTAACGAATGTTGGCCTTAAGCTAGTCCAAAGTGGTTGGCTTGTTAGCGCAGAGTATGGACTTGACGAAGCCCTGGAAAAAGTAATCGAGTTGTTTCAAATCGTATGATCGCAGCGGCCGACTGATGAACGCTCGCCGTAAGATGACCCAGTAGCCAAATTTTGTCCTTCACATCTTCGAGCATTACGTCCCTTATATGGCTTGTAGCGCCATCTTCTTGGAACCACGTCTTGAATATATCGATGTTGTCGAGCTCTGACCACATAAAATCCATTAACATGGCTCTATATCTGAGACCATTGACGGTAACTGTGTCTCCTTCCTCATTTTGAAAGAAATAAGGTCTGGTGATACCACCGTGCCATAAACTACCTCAGACAATAAATCTTTGTTGACGAACTGATGCTTCGTTGAATACTTGGATTGTGTTTGCTCCCATAATGGCAATTTTCCTTGTTGAAATAGCCGCTAAGCCAAAAATGAGCCTTTTCCGAGAGGATGATTTTTTGACTAAAATCCGGATCTCTGGCTAGCCTTTAAAATTGACAGTCCTTTCTTTACGACAGAATTTAATGAACTATCAGAGTGTTTTTATTAAGTTTGCTTAAACGTTTAAATATTATAGTAGATGGGATCTTGCATACGATGTTAGAGGGACTGATTCCTTTGATTCCTTTGTAGTTCCCGCAATTCAGGGGTTCTCCTTTCTTAAAAAATGGAGCAAATGATGCTAAGTTTCTATTTATTGGGCATACTACGTTCCCATCCTTGCCTGTGCACACTTCGGTTCAGGATTTGTGTTACTGGCACGTTCTTTTGGCTTTCTGTTATAACTTCCTAACTTTGTTTCTGCAATAGCACATCTCTTATGCCTCAGTCGAACGCTTCAATGCTTTTTTTAGAAGCCCACCGGCTGACGTCTATTGTGATCATATACTCATAGTTGCGAGCAGCTGTTATCCCTTTCTATTTCACTCTTGCCACTCTTCATCAAACTATTTGCCTTCTGGATATAATCGGAAAAATTCTAGAAAAGATCATTTCCAAAAACTGATGACAATAGTATGTGGAAGAGAGCAATGCACTGTCAGAATATTAGTTTTTAAATTCGGCAAAGTGGACGTTAGTAATGAATGCTCCTGCTAGAATAGACGTACTAAAATACATCCTCAGAATTTTATCTATATACTTTAAGAACAAAAAGCTAAGCTATGATACCGATCAGGGTATCAAACACTACAATGTTGGAGCAGTCCTTTACAATGATCCATCCTAGGACTATTCTTGTGGAATATAATGTATGGCGGTGTCTTCAGATTCCCAAGCCCTTCGAACGTGAAGATAATATTTGCGGAAGATATCGCCATAGTAACCATGAGCAAGCACATCTACGAAGTAGAATCGGCGACGAACGGAGCGATCTCCGGAGTTAAATCTTGGCCTAAACCAGTAGGCCTGACTTTATCAGAACATAAGACAGAAGCAGTTCTTATCACCAGCCACGAGGCTGTTGAATGGAATGCATGTGCGCGTAGGTGATCTAGCAATAAAATCGAAGAGCGCGTAAATGTACCTAGTTGTTCTGATTGATAATAGACTAGTCTTCATGGCTCACCTAGACTAAGCTGGAAAAAAAACATCGACCACCCAAGGTACGCGCCACATACACAGACCCCTAACTCTCGTGGCCATACAACCGGACACTTTATTCTGACTTTTCCTCACACACACTTACTGACCCGCACTGACACACAAATCCACTCCAACATTCGGAACACATCCATGTATAGCAGGCACTCAGGAGGCTGAATAAGCCAACATTAAGATAACTCAACTAAGAATCGACTAATAAGGACATGATTTCTAGCCAAAGGTTGGTGATTCCGCAAAGCGGAAGATTTAATAAGTAGAAGTCTCACACTGGCACTATCACTGTGTACGCACATGGACAGAGACTGAAACCTAGCACATCAGATGCAATATTTCTGATAGATTGTTGACAATGGTGCTGCTGATATCAACACTTGATGTTGAAAGAATAGGAAATTTTGATCAACTCGATCAAAAAGGATTCTAACCTTACAGTACTGTTTCGGTGTTTTGTCGACCGGGCTACAACAATATTTTGGTCCGAGCTGATGTTAACCTGTCGCGATATTCGGACATCCAGAATATTGGGGTTCCTTTGTGGAGGTTGAGGTTTAGGAAACGTGTGCTGCAAATGATGGCAGCTTGCTCCGTTCTTGGAGGTAGTAAGATGTCGGTATGATTCAGGCTATGATTTCAAATTGAGCGACTAAAGAAGCTCTCTTTTGCAAGCTTGGCGTTGAAATCCATAAGAACCATCTAAACTTAATTCTTGGGACACTGCTCATAAGTTTGGTCGAGGAGCACGCAAAAACAATCTTTGACAAAGTCGTTCTTGTTCCTCGTCGGATCGGAAGCTTGTATTAGGCTTATGTTTGCACTTTTTATTTAAATGCGGATTGTTGTATGCTCACAGGCTTGAAGCTGAAGTTGAGAAAAAGGTGCTGTTTTTCCCCTCTATAGCAATCATCATAGTGGAATTTTTCATATTTTTTGGCACCGACCATCCCACTGAATCTGCTTTTTACCGGCCCAGGCCCTTCGCTATTAGTTCGGCTGTGCAGATTCTATAAAGAGGGCGGGCATTTCATGTCAACAGTCATATCGTCCACATCCGAGGCTGTTTATCGCTTCACAACATTAAGTCTTTAACGAGGTCGGGCAGTTAAGCCAACGTCTCAGCGCTAAACCTAGAAGGTTAGATCGTTTCGAGGAAAGTGTCTATATCGCACTGTGGAGGTATGAGCTCTTCGAATCGTTCGCTGAAAGCTCTTCTATCCATACGTTTGTGATTCAGGATATAATTTAATTTTATTGTAATTAATTTTTATTAATTTTTAATACTTTGTTTGATTAGCTAGTCAAATTAGATGCGGGAAACTACAATAGGTTTGTGACACCTTGAACTCGTATCTCTAGAAGTTTGTAAAAAATAACATTTTTAGTCCATTGGGCTCCGTTTTACATCCATAACTTATGTGGCAAACATTCAAATAAAAGAAACATTTTTTTCTATAATTCCAGGTAACGTCATTCTACAATGAGACAACGTGGAAAAGCCCGACCGAAGGAGACACAGTTGTGGGTGAGGATCCGGATACGGTGTCACTTGTATCGATTTTAGTTGTTGGTAAAGTAAATGTCGTTAAAATGTCTATTAACAGTTTTAAGCTTGTAGCTGTAGTAGACTTTAGCACTCAGTTCTTGTTCTATCACATTTTGCTTGTTTTGTGTGTTTACCATCACGAAAATCTTGCATTTGGTCCACTCCGCAGAATTGCACGTCACCCTTTGCATGACATTGTGTTGAGGAATACAATTTTTTTTTTTTTGTTTTTGTTAATTTTTTTTTTGCCGCTTCTTGGTCTTTTGATTTTCTTGTAATTTGTTGCTGTTGGTCGTGAGTTAAAAATTTAACATGAACCATAATATTTGCAGGCATCTTCCTGTCAGTGCTTATATTCCTCTCGGTGGCGGGTAATATCCTTGTCTGCCTTGCCATCTATACAGAAAGAAGCCTCCGAAGGATCGGAAACTTGTTCCTGGCCTCATTAGCCATTGCTGATTTATTTGTTGCCTCATTAGTTATGACATTTGCTGGCGTCAATGATTTATTGGGTAAGTAAAAAGTTTTGGCATTTCTCGTTAAGTTTGATTTAAGTCAGCTCTTGATAGATGTGGGTGGTTGCGTTATTTCGGTGGTAGTCGGGCGAGGTTGACGATGATGGCTTCGGGCATGAGGTACGAGTAGTGTTTGGCGCTCATCAAATATGCGAAAGGTTCCCTGTGTATCGGGGGTGAAGTAACGAGTATTATGCAAATTCTGACATTGTACGCAGGGTAACGGGATTATTTATGATTTATCATTTAACAACTGGGGCTCCACAACCGACACTAGCTCAAAAGTATTTGTAGCAACCAGGCAAAGGTATACTCTCAATGGTAGTTCATTAAGAAAGAAGGTGTTTGGTTTGGTTATGGTTCATTTGGTTAATAGCACTGGATAAATAAGATCCAGTATAAGTCGTTGCTCTATAAACGACTCTAGGGGAGTTGCAACATCATGGTGACGAATTTTAAGAGAATGTATGATATACGGATTTCTGGAGGAAGTAGCATTAAGGAAAATGAAAAGAAAAATTACTTTTATAACGATGTCATCGCAGAAGATGTATGGCGTCTTAATACAGAAGGGTTTCGTTTGATTAACTGAAAATTTTCTGCAACCATATATGAGTATGTGGGAGGGATCCTTATTTAATGTTGTTAAGTTAGTACTAATGGTTTACCCCAGAAACTCTTAATGTACGGCCTCATTCAAATGAAATAGAATACAAACAATTGCGTGACCTTAATTTCTTGAAAGGATTTTGTAGAATTGTTGCAAAAATTTATCACGGAGATTGTGATGTATGTTTGTTCTAAGGTCTCTCCTAAATAAATCCATTAGCAGTGTCACGTAGTCTCTTCGTCTTTTTCTTTAATTCTTCTTTTGGGTGTCTCAAGTGCTTATTCCATTGCATGCCACAACTCTAACAATTATACGAAGTCAAACTTGACCTAAATGCTAAAACCATTGCTTTTTATGCTGTAGTAAGCATGCCGAATGTGGCTTTTCTAGTTACGACTGTGCCTACTGATATTGAGATTGGAGCTGTCGTCGTCAGTCGTGACAATGCTAACGATATAGGGCAGTTATCAACTTCCTCGACTAATTGTCCCACAAAAGAACGTGAAAGGTTCAGAGATATATTTTGGATGTATATGTCTATAATAAAGTCTGTGTTTTAGGTAAGACGTCATTTCTCATTAAATTCGATATGACGGTGTATCGCAAGTGCCATCACTAAATCACTTGAAAGAGAAGTTATGATTATATGGAACTCTACCGTGAACATACTTCCCATGGGTACACTTGATGGTCTTCATTGAGGTTGGAGAGTGAGATACTCTTGCACTCATCACAAAAGAAAATGAGATTATCGGAGTATTCTTTGATAAATAGGTAAATTCTTTATTTTACCCGATTCAAACGATATGAAAGACTTTACCACAGATGCTCTTGCAGGCTACCCAGTCGGCATTGTTATCATTTAAATAGGTCATGTTGCGTAGGCCAATGAGGGATATAGATCGAATTATTGTTTGTATATATATTGTAAATATATATTTTTTTCTTTGCAACTTACTATTAATAGGGATTTTGCCATCTGCCAGTAGATAAGAAAAAAATAAAAGGTTTTCCAGCACTGAGGGTTAAGGACCAGGAGATGTGATTTGACAAAAATTTTAATTAAGAACTGAACTGGTAAATAGGGAGAATCACAAAAACAAAGCCTGATTTCTCCCTGATTGTCAACATACCACCTTGTTCAAAAAGTTCCAGGTGGCGTCACGGTGTGCCGCTCCCATTATTACATTTGAGTTCTTTTTTTTTTGTTTTTTTTTTTTTTGTTTTGTTAGTTCGTACATCTGTTGTTGACATTCCCTCTAAATCTTAGTGTCATAGCTTAACATTTGCAAAAGTTATGTAGCCAAGACTACATCTATCTACAATTTAAGAAAGGGATTTAAATTTGCAACAGCGAACTTCTTTTAAATTTTGCGTAAAAAACGGATTTAATAGTGCGCGAACGTTGGAAATGTTGGAAAAGTGTTTCGGCAACGATTCTCTAAAGAGAACGGTCATTTGTCAGTGGCACGGGCGGTTCATAAGTGGTCGTGAGTCAATCAAAGATGATGAACGCATTGACAGACCATCGACATCGAAATCAGAGAGATAGCGGAGGACCTGAACATTGCCTATGTATCCGTCCAAGACATTTGGGTTAACGATTTGGGTTTCCGTCGTGTAGCAGCAAAGCTGATGACAAAAGACCTCAATTTTATGCAAAAAAGGTGATTTGCGTGGCTGAATCCGATCCCACGTTCATCAAAAGGATCGTTATTGGAGACAAAACGTGAGTTTATGAGTACGACACGAAATCCAGACATCAGGCAAGTGAATGGCGTTCATCGAATGAGCCGATACCAAAAAAATCACGTCGTTTTTAGTCAAAAAAGAAGGCAAAGCTCACGGTTTTCATGGATTACAACTGTGAAGTGCATCACGAATTTTTGCTAGAAGGCCAGACAGTAAACAAAGAGCATTATTTGGGCGTTATGAGACGTTTGCCTGAAGCAATTTGCCGAAAAAGACCAGAATTGTGGGCAGAAAACTCGTGGATTTTGCACCATGATAACGCAATATCGCACAGTGCCATCATTATTCGTAATTTTTTGACGAAAAATGCAACAAATACCATCCAACAGTCACCGAATTCAATTGATTCGGGAACTTTTTGATCAATGTAATATAGTTCACCTTCACCTTCACTATCTTTCATTTCTCGTACAGCCAGCTAGTATTCTGTTTTTTTTGGATCCTTTACTTCCTCCAATACCTAAACTGGCAAAACAACTTACAGGCAATGATGTGAAAGGTCTCTATGAAAGTCTAACCCCAAGAATCGTAAGATATATGGGAATGTATGCTTTATTATGCATATCTGCATGATAAATCTGACTCTGTATTAATTGATGGCATGAACAAAATAAGTATTGTAAATGATCTCTCCGCATTTGTCCCCTATGTGCGCTCCAATTCCAAAAACTACTACTGCTCTAACCCACTGTTTGACCTCTTGCTTAACGTCTCCTCACCTCATTTCTCTCCACTACCATAACGTAAGAGGGTTGCGCTCGAAGATATTTACTATATTCCTTAACTTTCAAAAGCAAACATTAAAAATAATGAAATATTCACTTCAGAATTCAGAATTCTTCGTAATGATGGTCTCAACAACATAAATAATTCCTATGGCCGTGGCGTTTTGTTGGCAATCTATACTAGTCCTGAATCTTAACCTATCAGAACCTCTCAGTCGGGACTCTTAGAATACGTTTATGCAAAAATTACAGTCTCATAGTATTTTATAATTTTCATAACATATTTCTACATTCGCCCTTCTCAACTAATCCACAATTACCAGCTTTCTAAAGACACTTTTTACTCTATAATGGATATTATAGAACTTGGGGATGTGGTAATACTTTTGGGGGATATCAACTTTCCTCTCCTTCAATGAGTATGTTCTCATTTTCTCGCTACCAACTTCTCCTCAGATAAAGAAATCTTTTTATCGATTGTCTTACTGACTCCACTATTTTTCAACAACGTGATCTTGATCAATTTGTCGTCACAGAGAGCATACATCGTTTACCAAAACTTAACAGCTACTCACCTTACATAGAAAATAAAATATTTCTGTAGCAGCATTCTTCCCATTTCAATTTTCATAGAGTTTATTTTGCAAAATTTAACTACCTGCTAGTGCTACTAATTTCAACATAACCTAAAGTATTTCCAATATTCTACATCCTCACTACCCTGGTATACTTGTAAGATACAGTCGCTACGTACCAAAAATCTCGGTTTTACTTCTATTTCTTCGCTTACCGGCAAACTTCCTGCTCTGAGCTTCATTCAATTCTTCAGGCAATCGTAATATATCTACATCTAATGTACCTCAAGGAAGTCAATTTGGCTCTCTGGTATTTATATCGGCGATCCATGATGTAGATTTCATTATCAAAGAATCGCGCATTTCCATCTAAGCATGTGATATGAAAATCTATACGAGTAAGCAAATCTCAACTCCCTTTGACTCTGGAGCACTACAACTCAACTCACCTTTTTGACTTGGAACGAAAAAATTGATTGAAGCTAAATAGTAGCAAATTTCAAGCTAAAACTCCAAAAACGAGCAAAAATCGAGGCATCCTATGCTTATTAATTTAATTAGAACAAAAAATATGAATATTAGATGGGGTAAAAAGTAACCTCCTTGGAAATAAATTTTTTTTTAAATGTCCCCTTTTAGTTTGATACACTTATTCCAGCTATTTTCCACCTTCTTCATCCCGTCCGAAAAGTAATAGTCCGAGGAAGCCAAATCGGTTCATGATCATCATGATCGGTTGATGATTGATTGATTTTAGCCGTGGTTGCGATGCTCTTGTGCGCCGGTGCATTGTCTTGCAAAAACAAAATTTTTTTTCGCTTTATGTGAGGCCGTTTTGCAGCGATTTCGGCCTTCAATCACTCCAATAATGCAAAGTAATACTCGCTGTTGATAGTTTTTCCTTTTTCGAGGTAGTCCACGAAGCAACCACCCACCCCTTTTTCTCCTTTTTTCACATGACAATGGTCTAAAAATTATTACTTACGAACACTTTCACAGAGTGTAATCAGAGAGGAAACTTTAGCCAACTTAATAACCTCCTTAGTAATGCCAATTTCACAATAGTTTTCTCTATGATTTTTAACTATATTTTACAATGTATACCTTGCATACCAAGGAAGAACCCACTTCGGTATAGCAAAAATTTACGTCTTTCCGAAATAAAAGAAACAAGCTCTGATACAAATATCTTAAATCTCGCTGTTTTACCCATATTTTTAACCATAACCTATAGTGACTTTTCTGAACTTTGTCAATCTCTTAACCTTAAATACCTGAACCAAATGCGTTACACCCCCATTTCAAATCTCAAACGATTTTTTAAATTCAAACGAAAGTCTCATAACTATCCATCGTCCCTAAAACTTTTCAAAAATCTCCTTATTATCTCCAAGTATTTGCAAATCTCCTTGCCGATTTTTTCAGTCAGGCTTTTACTAGTCAAATTGGTGAACCTGACTATTCTTATTTTTCGTACCTAAGCAACTGTTCGCGTATATATAACGTTGAAAAATGTAAGCAATAAAACTGAAAACCTCAAGGACGAAGTTCTAAAAAAAATGTTTAGTTTATTTAGCTGAATCTCTCATCGCTTTCTTCCAGCTTTCGATAACCCAAAGAACTTTTTCCATAATCCAGAAGAATTCCTCCATACGTCTCTTTCATAAGAAAATGCCGATATTTCCAACTATCGATCCATTGCCAAACTCTCCTGCCTTCCTAAGCTGTTTTAGAGTATTATTTATGACTCAATGTATTTTCGTTAAAAGTCTATCTTTTCTCCAAATCAGCACGGATTCTTGAAGGGTCGGTCTACAACTACCAACTCTACGAATTCGTCTCAAGTATCTTGTGAGCACTAGACTGTGGGACTGAATTCGTCGTGATTGCAAATAGTTTCAGTAAAGCTTTCGGTAAAATCTCTCACAAAACAATTTTGCTCCAATTAAAAGCTTTTTTCTTTGGATCACGCTTTATTATTTTGATGAAATCCTATTTAGTAGATCGACAATCAATTAATCAATGTTTTATTTAGGTCCTGGATTTCTAACTCCAATAATGCCTCCTCCGGCGTACCTCAACAGCTATCTTTGTCCTTTACTATTTATATGTAGTAACAATCAGTGATGTTAGTCGTATCATTGAAAGCTCATATTATATTTGCCTACGCCGATGTCATGAAAATCTTCAAATATTTCTCAACCTACCCTGATTGTCTTGTGCTAAAAAAGGATTTGAACAGATTTTTTACTTTGATGCAAAAATAATTTTTTTGAGCTCAACGTTAGCAAGAGCCAAGATACACCAAGCGCTCGTAAGCGCTTCCCAACTTCTTCTCGTACATACAGTATTTAACTTTTCATCAAACCGAACCTTTGGTAACCGAATTGCCTGAGCTAGGTATCATTTGTGATAGAGAACCCAATTTTCGTTCTCATATTGACAGGATCATAAATAAAGCGCTTTTTTAAAGAATTCTCCAACCTCTGTTTCACTTAGACTCTTTTGATTACTTTTGCTTCTTGAATACGCTAGTCAAGTTTGATCAACATGCTACACCACTAATGTTCTCTGAGTTGAAGCCGCACAACTCAGGTTCTTCCAATTCCCTTTACGGGGACTCTCTTAGATTTAAACTTATGACTTACAGCCCTTACAACTTACAGTTGCCGACATTCTCTGTGTCCATCAGATATTAGCTGGTACCATCGACAGCACCTGTTTACTCCGGCTTACTCGTATGTCTCTTAATACTAACTCACATAATCTAAGGTCTGTACCACATTTTCGACTCAATCTTCACCGAACAAAATATGGATTCCTAGAACCGAAATCTAGGATGCTATGAGAAATTTGCAGTGCCCAAACTTTCTTCGATATCCCTATGGAATTTGTTTCTCTCTTCCTTTGCCTTGCGGCCAATTACCCAACCCTATAGCTTTTAAGTATAGCTTTAAGCTGATTTCGTTAGTGTTAAGTATAGTATTGAAGTGTTTCATGCTTGTAATTAGCTTCAATAAATCCGTCCGGGTTCACGCCGGCCTCAAAAATCAAAATCATTTTTATCAAATGAACTAATTTCCACATTCACAATAATTTCATTTTTTAGAGCCCTTGTAATTGATTGTTTCTTCTAAATTATCTGATATGAAAGACTCAGTAAGAAATGCAAAACATTCGTAAGTGCAGCAATGAATTTCACTTAGTTCTTACTCCGCAAACGATTTTTGATATTATTGTCCTAATGGTCTACTTCACCATGACATTTGCAACCGAAAACTTTACCATCGCCGACATTTACATAGTTATGATCACATCCCATCATCTAGTACAGCAGTTGTCAACATCAACAACAAAAACACTTTTATTTTCAGTATGAGCATCAATCTTCAATTTATTTTCTTTATGACAGAATTCCGCATTTGTCACAGGCAATGTGGTTTGAAGATATCTAGGTCAATCAAAGATGGATAGCCTTGCTGCCTTCTTTGTGAAACATAACATCTCTACATATTTCGACGGTATTTCTCTCTGGAATGTAGACCCTAAAACCTTTTTCACCATCACCGTATCCAACAAATGATCTCTTCTTTGACTTTTTACTTTTTATCCCACTTACGTTGCTTTTGTTTCGGAATACGAACAAAGGCATCTTCAACTTCACATAATCTAAAATCATTTATTTCAGCTTGCTTTTGAAAACAGAACTCACCAGTACAATTAAGGATGAAAACTGCAGTATTAATAATCTTAGCCCGAAGGTTAATACCACCATTTCTTCCACGTATCATTGTCCTAAACTTTTCTATAATGGTACGCATTTCGCATTTCGCATTTCGCATTCTGCCCGACCGCAGTACAGTAATTTTGAGCAAGCATGGTTTGTTCAATGAATGCTGTTGCATTATTCCCCACAGATTTGAATGCACAAAGTCGACTACACGATTCGCTTTAGTTTTGCTATTATAAAATACTGCACGATGTTGCTTCTCATGCACACAAGCCTCACAAAGAAATGTTTCCTCTTCTTCAAAAGGAATATTTTCTCCTTGAGAAAAGTTCTTATCTGTGCAGAGTTTTGATGGCCAAGTTTCTCTTGCCAGTTTCTAAGAGTTGTTTTCTTCCCATTAGCTACATTAGCTAATTTTCAAAACTTTGGGGCATTTATAAGAAGTTTAAATAATTAGGACTGCCTTACATATATCACTTTTAAACGGTTCGCATTCGCAGTCTTATCCGAAGATTATTTTAGGCATTTGTCCAGAGCACATTTCAAGAAAAAAATATTGGGGGGAGTCTTAGGAACAAACAGTACATTCGCCAAATAGTTTTATTCGAAGTAGAATTATTATACGACGGGACATAAATATCTATTCTCATTCTCATTCTCACAATCGGTTATCCGAATTGTTTGTTAGTTTTTAAATCACTCTTTTCGAGTAGTCATATGAACCACCCATCTGCTTCTCCAACACCTTCTGCCAGAAGTACCTTGCAAATAAATGCATTTTCTCAGTTTATATTTCAACTCACATAAGTATCATTTTTTCTTTTTTTAGAGCAATCCTTCTTCCAGTGGCTAGTATTCTTACATAAAAAAAAAACATTTTCCAAGTTTTTTTTATCTATTGGGTCTATAACTTCGTGCGGTTTACTAAGAGATGGCGTAACTTGCATTATTCCATTGTTATCATTCCATTGGAGAATGCATTGGAAAGCTACTGTCACTGTACGTCACTTCAGTATATGTCATTCATTTGAAGCGCAAACAACAATAATTTTTTTTCACTCAAATATGTCGAACTTTGTGCCTGAAAAAGTGTTTTTGCGGAGAGTTCTTTTTCATTACTTTAATATGAAGAAAACTGTTGCCGAAAGTCATCGTATTTTGGTGAAAGTTTATGGAGCGAACGTGCCAAAAGTGGTTTGCACTATTTAAAAGTGGTGATTTTGGCTTGGAAGACGATGAACGTCCTGGGCTGCCAAAAAAGTTTGAAGATGAAGAACTGGAAGCATTACTCTATGAAGATTGTTGTCAAACACAAGAAAAGCTTGCAGAATCTCTGGGTGTCACTCAAGCAGCCATTTCAAAACATGCTAAAGCAGATGGATATATTCAAAAGCAAGGAAATTGGGTTTGACATGAACGTCGAAAGGCGGTTTTGCATATCCGAAATGCTGCTGGAACGCCACAAAAGAAAGAAATTCTTTTTTGCGCGGATTGTTACTGGTGATGAAAAATGGATCCATTACGACAACCCCAAGCGCAAAAAATCTTATGTGAAACCCGGCCAACCAGCCAAATCAACGGCAAAATCGAATATCCATGACCCGAAGTTAATGCTCTGTATTTGGTGGGATCAGATGGGTGTGCTGTATTATGAGCTGCTAAAACTGGGTGAAACCATCAATAGACAACGCTACCGAACACAATTAATCCGTTTGAAGAGAGCAGTGACCGAAAAACGCCCGGAATATGCGACCAGACAAGTGGCAATAAATTTCCATGTTTTCCCACGTTGCTATTTCGGTTAAGAACTATTTGGAAAACAGTGGATGGGAAGTCTTACCCCACCCGCCTTATAGCCCAGACCTTGCCCCTTCTGACTACCATTTGTTCCGGTCGATGCAGAACGTCCGCACTGAAATACGGTTTACATCAGAGCAGAATATCAACAATTGGCTTGATTCATTCTTGGCTGCCAAGTCGGCGCAGTTCTTTTGGGATGGGATCCACAAATTGCCAGAAAGATGGATAAAAGTCATAGATTTAGATGGGCAATACTTTGAATAATACTATTGTACATGTTTCTCTTAAATAAACGTTCAAATTTTGAAGAAAAAAACCGCAAAGTTATATACCCAATATTTACTTTTATTATTCATTTATTTAGTTTTTTGTCCCTAAAAATTCATAGTTGCTATGCAAATTCTTTCTCATTTACGAAGGACTTTTAATAAACATAATTCTGGGAAGTTTCGATATTCTGGGCAGACTACACCCGAAGGAGGGTGTGTTGAGAACTTCAAAAGAACTGCGAAACATAACTTGATACAACTTGTAAGTGAGCCCACACGAATAACAGGCCTCGATACTCATAGCGCCAACACCCCGAATTTATTTTAAACTTCTTAACCTGACATGTATGCTGTGATATCCTCTCTAGGCTCGTTGAACCACTGTGTTATAAGTATAGCAGCTAATTTTTCATACACCAACCATACAGTATGAGAAAATATCAATTTTAACTGATCATTGTATTTCGTCAATAACAACGCGGACGCCATTGCTTATAGATTACAGACAATGTCTCTTTGGAATCAGATCCTTTGTCCTTCATCGGATAAGGAGTATTCAATCAAAAGAAAAGGTGTAGTCCGACTGATTAGGGTTAGTGAAAGGTTTTTTTTCTTTCCTTTACGATCAATCCGACAGAGAAAAACCGTAAACAGTTTAAAGGACCCAGGAATGTCTACAACGTCTTTCTTAATCGTGTAAAATTTCATACCGACTAAAATTTGAGGAAAGCAAAGCTATAATGTTCCAAAGGTAGTAAAAGTTGTTGGTCCTTCCTCAAAAATATATGAAATTCTGCTTCATCCACCACCTTAACACTAATTTATTAAGACATTTCGGCTTGGCTTATCTGCTTGCAGCATTTGTCTAGAGCGTCCCCAAAAAAGGTGGATTCTTCTTTTTTCTCCTCCTAAAGACCCATTGCATTTACGTCCCTTCTATCCAATGTCTTGGAAACGCTGATAGATCATCAGCTCATGAAATATCTCGAAACATGGAAACTTCTCAATGACTGGCAGTACGGTGTATCGTAGCAACAGGTCCAACAGGTTGCACTTGATAATTCTGAGGTATTTGACAGATTTAGGCATCAGGCTCATTTGTCGAAAATGCATGCATTTGGGATCAACGACTCTCTTCTTCAGTAGATAACATTTCGGACCGTTCAATTCAAGTTGTCTTGAATGGTCTGGTATTCACAAAAGAAATGCTGGTGTGCCGTAGGGCCCCGTTCTGTCTCCAAAACTCATTTTAATTTTCATCATTGATCTCTTGTTAACTTATTCTAATCCAATTTGTTACAACTCGTTCACGGACTCACGTCCCTGCACCACGGCTGTAGAATGGAAACGGCAGCGTATATTAAGCTCATTAAATTCAGATATTGAGAGTGAAACCAATTGGGGAACTATCAACAGAGTAGAATTTAATGCTTCCAAAACCCAATGCTATCTACTCTTGGTTAAACGTAGCCATTTCTCATAAATGGCATGCATCTTCGAAACCGAAAAGCTTTTCATTTTCGGCATGTGTGGCTTTGACAACTTACGTCGAAATGACCTCATCATTCGCCAAAAATCGGAGTACAATGCCCACATCTGGTCAAGTTCACCCGTCTGATCTACCTTTATTCATCCTCAAGTATTTTTTAAGATTCTGAAAGAGCGACTTCTGAGAGATGGCTGATGCCCCCAGACCAGCAATTTCTCAGGATGTTGAAGGAACAACTACGAGTATTTCTAGCAAAAAATTCGAAATAGTAACAGCATGAGTTTTCAGGAAGAGAGTCATTCATAGAGAAAGTGTAAGGTACAAGATGCGGCAAAAGTAATTCATAATATGAATTGGCTGTTATTTTGTTAGAAATGAAAAGAATGGGACTTTGTTTTTACGAAGAGTTTACCTGAAGGTGTTAAATTGATGACATTAAGTTGACAAAATTATATCGTCCGAATGACCACCTTCTAAGTGGATGCACATTTCTGCTCGTTTTACGGAATTTTGAATTGTTGCTCGCAAAACATCTGGCTCCAAATTGGTGATTTCTTCTTCAATGTTGGCTTTCAAGATTAACAAGGTTTGTAGTTTGTGGCCTGTCTTTCACCGAAAGTGATGCGCGGATAGCATCGCTTATTTTCACCAGATAAAATACAACCCTGCCGAACTTTGCACTTAGTACGTAGCATTTATCATAGCAAAACTGGTATAGGTATACTCGACGCATTGCTCTACGGTGATTCACAAGGTGTTAATATGGTCGGTGCTGGAGAATCCAAGAATATAGAGTGCTTGTTTGACACCGAGAGCTGAGTTAAAATATACTTTGATTCTGTCCATGATTATCTTTGCTGTTATGATATTTTGGCCACTGACAGAAGAACGCAAATCCCTAGCCAGTTTCCACTATTCATCAGACTGTCCTTTTTCGGCAACTTGACAATCATCTCTAGATTCTACGCTCATTTTTGCCCTCAGTAGCTCTGCCGATATATTTGGTATTCCGCGGGAACTTCATCAATGCCTTCCGCTTTGTTTTTCTCTGATTAACTGGGGGGGCCAAAATGTAGAATGACTTAAGTTCACGGGATGAACCTGCATCCATTGGAGCCAAGATACACCTGGCCGACGCTTACCTTCATAAGTAATACCAAGGTATGAGTCGAGGCCCTGGGTGGCCCTGACTTTCATGGTAGTGGATAGTTTATGCGAATGCTACAGCAACGATTGATAGACTAAAAGACAATAGCAGGGCTATTGTTCGCGAAATAGAGCCGAGAAATACATTTTACAGATATTGTATTCCATTACTAACCTCAGAGTTTTAGCATTAAACTGTAATAAAAAATAACATCACTTTTCGTAAAAATGTTGCATTTTTCTATTAATGACACGTCTAGTTGGGTGGTCCTATACAACATTCCGTCTCTGGCATACTCACTGTGCACTTCATGGAAGTCCATTGAAAAAAATCCAGCTGATAGAACAATGCGAACTTTTCATATTTCCATCTTCGTTGAGATGGAGGACATTAACAAAATGTAGCTCTAGGATATTTTGAGGTTTATATCTTTTTCTGGTTTGTTCTTTGGCAGTGGTCTCTTTATAAATTTCACTGCAACTGTCTCCTACAGATTTACGAGTACTGTTCGATTTTATCATTCCGAAATTTTGAAAGAACACACATTTTAGCTTTTATTTGAGTATAATCGATATAATTAGCAGTAAACTTGTTTAGAATAAGCTTAGGCTAAATGTATGTAGAGATTCAGCATCACATCTTTTATGGCTAGAGTTGTTCTAAGTGCGCTACCAACCTTAGCACATTTCAGATGGAGCATGAATTCCTTTTACGAGATCTTAAATGTGCTTAAATGCCAATACCTGTCGATGTAAATGAACATACACACATTAAAGTACAACAATTTCTAAGATTTGAAACAAGTTATTGCTATTGAACTTGAAGGCCACCCGGGCCGAAAAAACGTTTCATGAATAAGAAAGCAGGAGGGAAGTTCATGGAAATTCAATTGAATCCACAAAAATCCGAGAAACTAAATAAAACTGTTGGATGAATAAGAA
Source organism: Volucella inanis (assembly GCA_907269105.1). Classification (NCBI taxonomy): domain Eukaryota; kingdom Metazoa; phylum Arthropoda; class Insecta; order Diptera; family Syrphidae; genus Volucella; species Volucella inanis. The sequence continues at coordinate 202,063,412 of OU026153.1, read as the reverse complement.
TTGACCAGTTCGTTGCTGTTTTACAAAGAAGAATGTTCACAACTTTACAATAGATTCATCTCATCCTTCCGAGAAATCAGCTCCACATTTTCCACATCACAGCTTTCACAACAGCCGTATTTCGTATCGATTTCGTAGATTTTTCAATATGCAACCACCATACTGGAATTTGTATTCATGATGCTGCTTTTCCAATTTGTTTTTCATATGAAAATCGAAGAATTTCATCGGAGAATCGCTTTTATATTTCACTTTGATTGTCCTGGCACAGGTACAACTATTTCTAAGATATACATTTTTATTGGGCATGTGATAAGCATGCATTCATCTCACATTCGCTTAAGATTGGCAGGTTCTGTGGTACTATATTCTATCCTGGCAATGTCTCTTTTGCAAAACTATGACAGGATTCATAGTATAACCACTCACTTTGTCTTTTATTATTTTATTTCACTGCTTCCAGGGAAGAAATTCTCTGAAAATCGCTTCAGATCCACAAAAACAAAAACAAAATATTTGGGCAATCATACCCATATCTGTATTTTGACAAACATTCCACACGGACGAACTCGATAAATAGTACACAAAAGAGCAAACTAAAGCTTCTATCATTGTGTTATCCTGTATCTGATGGGATTCTATGAATCTGAGACGGATTGTCGGATTCCCCATTATTGTTTCAGCTGCACCCGGACCAGATGGTGAATTCATTATCTTGAAAAGGATAACGAGTTTTCGTCGTAACATTTAACAAAACACAACCAAGTTAGAAGGACTCCTGGTCCTACTAATCGTATATAATTAAACTCCCACAGAATATGTTTCGTAAAGGCAAGGTTTGGTTAGATGGAATTTGCATGCCATCTAGTCTAGGAAGGACAATGAATGAAACCACTACACCAATGACGACACGATGGAGCGGTATCTATTTTTATATCCTTTTTATGTCGTTCAAATAAATCATGTCACGATGATGCCTAGGTCCGTGTAGTGCTTGTATACGAGTAGGTTGTGTAAATGACTATGAGCGATGTGTACAAAAAGAAGAGGGAAAGTCACTAATATTTACCCTGATGGGACTTTCCTTCCATACATAAATACCTCCACGTATTTTAAGAAACATTTTTAGTCATCGTTTATGATTAGATGTCCCACGCCTATTTCACAACAACCAACTAACTAAACGTCCTGATGAGATACATTTTTGTCAGAAATATGACGACGTAACATAGTCGCAATGTAGGAGTGTTGTACTATATTTCGTGCATACATATAAGACTACATATTTGTCGTAATCAATAAAATTAACATCATGTCTCTGTGTGTTTTAGGTTACTGGATATTTGGGGCTCAGTTTTGTGATACATGGGTAGCCTTCGATGTAATGTGCTCAACGGCGTCTATTTTAAATTTGTGCGCCATCTCAATGGATCGGTATATACACATAAAGGATCCTTTAAGGTAAGTTATGATTTTTTTTTTTCGAAAAGACATTTTATTTTTATTTTAGATACATGTGTTCTCTGATTGGATATTTTAAGGAATTGTAAATATTATAAGGAAAAGTAGCGTTTCAAATGCTTGGAAAATATTTTAGAGGAACCCAAAATCTTTTAATATTTCTTGTCAATACAAAAAGATTACAAAAGTCTTTTCCGGTACGGTTTGTATCGTCATGATTTCTTTTAATCCATATGAATGATGTGTTCATTTTCCTCTCAAGAATAAGTTTCATTGTTGCTTTCTTTCCTAAGTAATTTCATTTTGGACTCGTCCGCTTTTGAATCTTATTAATTTTTTCAACAAGTATGTAGACAAGAAGGACCAAAGATACGACAGGCATAACATCATGCGAAAGAGGCCGAGACATTCCATTAGTATGGAACTCGCAGTTCTAGCATCTTTAGTTTTTTTTTTTTTTGGCCCCCGAGATTGTAAATGCTCTTGCAGTTTTTAAAGATATCTGAGCATATCTGCTCTGGGTAAAACTCTGAAAAACTGACTATCCATAATAACTCCGAAATATTAAGGAATGGTTAAAAAAGAATTTTATTCCCTTCAACTTCAGCAATTAACGTTTCACGAAGTTTCCCACCCAAACTGGTGCTAGTTAACCAGCGACGTACAGTTGCAATTGCCTATTTGTCGTAGAGTTGAATTTCTTTCAGTTTTGCAACAACCAGTGCTTCGCATGGAATGTGAAGAAATTAACAATTCAACATACGTAATATTTCATAGTAGGGGACGTAACACCGAGCCTTGTGGTACACCACCAGACTCCATCATCGGAGTAATAGATGTGAATTCTATTCGAAAAAGAAAAATCGTTATCGTTTTACAGAAATAAGGATACTTCATAATCCGTTCCCAATTCGTCAGATTAAACGTGTTTTTCGCATCTAGCATTATAATGGCCCAGGGTTTATTGGTGTCAATAGTTGACTGATGCTGACAAGAGAATTTTTCTGACCAAACAAATAGGACGATACGACGAAGGATTGTTCGGGCTCTCTTTTCTTTTAGCATTAACAACAGCCGTAGATGCTTCCAAGGTTTAGGAGAAACGTCCTTATAAGCACACGCGTTAAATATTTCGGCAAATAAGACCGGGATTTTTAAGGCTTAACTTCGTATACGATCTGTATTTATCTGTGATTTATTGTGATTTTTACGTGCTTCAAACAATTGTTCGCTTATAATCATAGGTATCGAATTCGAACATCGGTACCATGTTTTCTTGGTGAATAAATATTTGTAACAGTAGTACTGTGTGTTGGCGATGGTATGCGGTGGACTTTCAGCCTCAGTGATACAGGCCATACTCCATATATTGTGATTTAGATGTAGAGTTGTTGCTTTTCGATATACATTGCGTGTGCATTGCACTTGCAGGTCATCGGTCTGAGTTCGGGGATGATAGTTAATTCTTCTGACGATCCCATTTCCGTGATTTTGGATGTCAATAAATACACAGTAAGTCGGAGTCTAGTCTTTCCCAGCTCTGGCGCATTACATGAATTGATTTTTTTCTACAATATCGGGCTTACAAAATCTACTGCGGCTCTAGCTTCATTTATGGCCTCACGAACAATGAAACTCAGAAGCTCTTGATCTTATGACCGTTTATGTGTTCGGATTGCTGAACTGGTAGGTACCTGCGACAAAAAAGTATAGTAAAGGGTGTTTCATCGTGAGGTTTGATTTATACTTAAAATTTTTATTATCGGGTAAAAGAACGATTCATGGCATTTCCTTTTCAAAAATGATATCATGTAAATGTTGGCCACGACTATGTCTGAGGTGATCCATTCGGTAGGTCTAATTTTGGGCGACTCGTTCGAACATATCTCGCGGATAACACGAGTAATGTTGGCTTCCAAAGCGTCAATCGTTACCTGAGACTTTACATATCCTCAGAGAAAATAGTCCAAAGCTGTGATATCGCACGATCTAGGCAGCCAATTTACCGTAGCACAATGTAAAATTAAGTACTCACCAACTTTTTTTTTTTTTTCATGGGAAGGTGAGAAATCTTCATATACACTATAGGCCCGGAACCTATAGTAGTGTGAGATTCTGACTCACTAAAAAACACCTCCCTTATGCAAACCACGACTGAGTTCACACTCAACAAGCAGTTCTTCTATCGCATTTCATTTCGTTTTTATAGGATACCCTGCAGGCGAATTTCCATTGAAAATTCCTGTGAACTTTAGAAAAATTACGCGCTGCTAATCACCGCGTTAGATCGAGAGGCTTAGTCCTCTTCAGATGACGCAATAAATTTGTCTCGTCGAGGATTTGTTGAACAGAAATATTCGTATGACCTTGTAATCGTTTATTATGTTTTCGCGAAAAAATTTTAATTACGTTCTGAACGTTTTCGACTCCTAAGTCTCTGTGGATATCATCGTTTCTAATGTACTACGGCGCATTAACAATACCTCGAAGAACTTTGTTTTGGAATGTCTGTAATACATTAATGTTACTATTCTTAGTACAACCCCAAAGTTGTACACCATATGTCCAGATCGGCTTTAGTACTTGCTTGTATAACAACAGTTTGTTCCCTAAGCTAAGCTTGGAATACTTTCCAATAAGCCAGTGAATATCTTTATATTTGATTTCGAGCTCTTCACGTATTTTCTTGACGTGTGCTCTCCCTTTTAGTGTCATACCGAGATATTTGGCCTCGTTCGCGTAAGGAATTCGTACTGCGTTGATAAACACCGGTGGATTCTCAATTTTCTTAAGAGTGAAGTTCACGTGGACAGACTTGTTTTCATTAAGCGCGATTCGCAAAGTCTTTGTCCAATTGTTAATCCGTGTAAGGGCACGTTGCAACTTGGCAGTTGCTTCTTCGACTGTTTTAGCCGTTGCCAAAATGGCAGTGTCGGTAATTGGTTTAAGACGATTAAGAAGGATTCGCTCGAAGACCTTCGATGTAATCGGGAGAAGCGATATTGGTCATATGACTTGACTTCAGTCAGCGGTTTACCGGGTTTCGGAACCATAATAACTTCGGCTACTTTCCACTGGTGCTGTACGTGCTCTAATCTAATGCTGGCATTTATAAGATAGAGCAGCTTTAGCAAACCTTTTTTCGGCAACGCTTTAAGTATCTCTCCCGTTATTAAGTCATATTCCGGGGCTTTATTGGGCTTAAGCGTGTCTATAACTTGTCTAAGTTCCCTAAGTGTAGCCTTTTCTACTGGAAAGCTTGTCGTCACGTCTAGCGTATTGACATTCTCTGGAAGCACCCTCCTTATCTTCTTTCGCCCAGTCATCCTGGTTTCTTCTTATTGGTGCCCGTGTATTTGTGTATTTGGGGCTTTCGAACACTTTTAACGGCTCTCCATATGGAGTAGTTGGTATCCTTTGTCGCTGTGAGTCTTTTAAGGTAGTTATTAATACCTTGATTATTGAAGTCCTTGATCGATTTTTTTTAACAAGTTGCAGAGCCTATTGAAGGACGTTTTATCTTGCGGTGCCCGGGTTTCATGCCACTTTTTCCGCGCTCTTCATTTCTTCCTTATCAGTCTATTAGATCGTGTGTTTTGGCGACATCCGAGGGCCAATATGTCGGTTTGCCTGTTGAGTAAAAATAGCAACCACATTCCATACCAGCCCTGTAAAGAGTTTTGCCTTTTTGAGAGATAAACCTTGAGCCCCAAAAGGTGTGCTTCGCGTTAAAGTCGCCACCAATAATGAAGATTGGTCCAAGCGAGTTGAATAGGTCAATAAATTCTTGTTTTTCTATTTTGCAGCGCGATTGGCAATAGATTGAGGATATATTAAAAGAGTAATTTTTATTTTTAGCGCGCACCACGGTCGTTTGAAATTTGTCAAGTTCAATTATTGCTTCCAAAGTATGTTCAATGCAGTCTTTTATGAATAGGGGTGACCCGCCTCTTGCGTTTCCCGATGGATGATGAGCGTGGTAGTCACGGTAACCTTTTAGTTCCACGCGCGATTCTGTCGCCAGGTGAGTTTCAGAAATTAAACATATGTCAATTACTTTTTCTTGCATGAAAATATTTAGTTCATCAAGCCTTTTCTGTAGCCCGTTGGCATTCCACGCAAGTATATTGAGCTTCTTTGCCATAATTAGTTACAGAAATTGGCTTCAAACTTAAGAAGCCGTTCGACTATTATCTTATTTATTTTAGTCTGTTCTTTTAGTCTCTCGAGAATTACTGATAACACATTTGAGGCAGGATCCGGTGATGTACAGTTAGTCATATTTACTCGCGCCGCTATTTGCGCGTAGGTTTTTCCACTTTCCACTTGCGCATTGTTATTTTTGTCGTTGTTGTTATTGGTGATTTAAGCGTTTGTCACCATTACCTTCTTTAAAGGCTTTGGAGTAGGACCGCTGTTGTTATTTCTCATTCTAGCTGTCCCTGCGTTTTTCAGAGGCTTCGTTTTTGATTGATCTCGTAGCCTTTGCAACTCCTTCGCGACTTCGCAGCCTCGATAATTAGCTGGATGTTTTCCCTTGCAGTTAATGCATATCGCTGGGGACTCTTTCGCGGCATTGTGCTCTCGAGACAGATGTTTGCCAGCGCATTTTACACAGCGAGATTCCTTCTGGCAGAAGGCCTGAGTATGGCTGAATCTCATCATATCATATCACCAAAATGATATCTCAACAAGTCCATTGTTTCACGCGCTGTATGGCTCGTAGCGCTGTCTTGTTGAAACCAGAGGTTGAATTTCGCGTTAACATGGCGAGATAACGGTTACCACTGACGGTAATAATCTGATTTGCTTCATTTTTGAAGAAATATGGACTAATGATTCCACCAACCCATAAACCACACCATACCGTTGTTTTTAATGGATGTAATGGTAGATCTTGGTAACCTTCGGGTTGCTCATTAGCCCAAATACGGACGATTAGTTCTCGAGATATGGCGTTGTGAGTGAATCAACTTTTGTTATTGTGAAAAAAAATGCATTCAAAGCAATTTCGGGTGTTTGATGGGAAAAAATGTAGCCAATGCAAAGAAATGGCTTTATAAGTGTTACCCGGACTCTGCACCAGACGAACGAAGCATTCGCAAGTGGATTGAAAGATTTAAAAGTGGTCATACAAGCACCGAACGTGCTTTTGGACGTCCAAAAGAGGCTGTTTCAGATGAAATCATCAAAAAAGTCCACAAAATGATTACGAATGACCGTAAAGTGAAGTTGAGCGAGATAGCTGAGCCTCTGAAGATATCAAAAGAGCGTGTTGAATATATCATACAGCCATATTTGGTCATGCGAAAGCTCTGTTAAATGTGGGTGCCGCGTTTGCTCACAGTCGACCAAAAACAACAACGTATTGATGATTCAGAGGAGCGTTTAAAGCTATTCAACCGCAATAAAGCCGAATTTTTGCGTCAGTATATGACAATGGATGAAACCTGGCTCCATCACTTTACACCAGAGTCAAGTCGGCAATCAGCTGAGTGGCGATCAGGCGACAAGCCTCGTCCAAAACGACCAAAAACTCAACGGCTGGCAAGGTTATGGTATCCGTATTTTGGGATACACCTGGAATAATTTTCGTCGATTACCTCCAAAAGGGGCAGACTATCAACAGCAACTATAACATTGCGTTGTTGGAGCGTTTGAAGGACAAAATCGCAGAAAAACGGCCGCATTTGAAGAAAAAGAAAGTGCTGTTTCATCAAGACAATGTATCGTGTCACAAGTCGATGAAAACGATGGCAAAATTGATTGAATTCGGCTACGAATTGCTTCCCCATCTACCGTATTCTCCAGATTTGGCCACCAGCGACTATTTCCTATTCGAATGCTCGCCGCAAAGAGATTTAAGGCCGATGAAGAAGTAATCGCCGAAACAGAGGCCTATTTTGAGGCTAAACCGAAATCGTACTACAAAACTGGTGTCGGAAGATTGAAAAATCATTAATAATCGCCCTTGAAGGCAACTATATTGATAATAAAGTTGAATTTTGCAAAAAATTTGTTTTACTATAAAACGTTACTGAAACCCATATGTTAGTATACCACCTTGACCAAAAAAATTTCGGAATTTATTCAGAAAATTAAAAATACAAGTTTATTACTGCAACACACTTATGGCGGCGCTTGATCCAATCCTCGAAACATTTTTTATATTCGGTTTTCGGCATGACCATCTGTGCTTTCCATTACTTTCTCTCGACTGCTGAAACGCGTTCGCCATAAGGGTTTTTTTAACTCGATTGAACAGAAAAAAGTCACAGAAGAATTCGGTGGCTGTTGGATAGTATTTGTTGTATTTATCGTCAAAAAATTACAAATAATGATGGCACTGTGGAACGGTGCGTTATCATTTTGCAAAATCCACGAGTCTTCTGCCTACAATTCTGATCTCTTTTGGCAAATCGCTTCACACTAACGTCTCATAACGCCCAAATAATACTCTTTAATTACTGTCTGGCCTTCTGGCAAAAATTCATGATGCACTACACCGTTGAAATCTATGAAAACCATAAGCATTGCCTTATTTTTTGACTGAAAACGACGTGGTTTTTCTGGTCTCGGCTAATTTGGTGAACGCCATTCACTTGCTTGATGTCTGGATTGCATGTCGTACTCATAAACCCAATTCTCATCTCCAGTAATGATTCTTTTGATGAATGTGGGATCGGAGTCAGCCTCGCAAATAGTCTCTTATGCGTCGTCAACACGGTCTCTTTTTTTCATGAAATTGAGGTCTTTTGGCACCAACTTTGCTGCTACACGACGAAAACCCAAATCATTATCCAAAATGCCTTGGACGGATCCATGGACAATATTCAAGCCCTCCGCTATATCTCTGATAGTTAATTTGTGGCTATTGACCAACATTTCTTTTACTTCATCAATGTTTTCGTCGGTTTTCGATGTCGATGGTCTGCCACTGCGTTCATCATCTTCGATTGACTCACGACCACGTTTGAACCGCTCGTGCCACTGGTAAACGACCGTTTTCCTTAGAGAATAGTTGCCGAAATACTTTTCCAACATTTTCAACGTTCGCGCACCATTTAATCCTTTTTTTATGCAAAATTTAATACAAGTTCGTTGTTGCAAATTTAAATTCATTTCTAAAATAGATGTACACTTGGCTACTTAACTTTTGCAAATATCAAGCTATGACGCTAAGATTTAGAAGGAATGTCAACAACAGATGTACAAACTTAATAAACAAAACACAGAACTCAAATCGGAACAATGGGAGCGCCACACGGTGGTTATTCCGTTTATTTTTTTTTTGTCAAGGTGGTATTGATGAGAAAGGTTGATAATGGGCGAGTCATCGTTACAAAATCGCTTGATGATTTAGTTGCGATCCTTTAGACGATGACACTACCATTAAAGCCATAATAAGTATGTACGACAGCATGTTTTTATCTGCATGTATAAAGCCTATTTAAATTTGTAATACTGAAGAATTTGCAAATCTTCCCTATTTAATTTTTGTGTCTGAAATATGGGTTTATTCTTGCGAAAAAGACGACTACAAAATTCAAAATTAAGATTTTTGTGCCAAAACTAATGATTCGTAATCGTCCAGCGGAGTAGGAGTATTTTTGCGTGATTCATATAATTGTGAGGTTGTTTCGTATAGTTAAAGTAGCGCTGATGTCATTAAAATTACATGTGACTTTTGTAAGGAAATTTTTAGCATAATTTGCATACATAGAGTCCAATGCTCTTAGAATTGTTTTAAGAAGAGCTTACGATTTTCCTGCGCAATGATAAAGCGAATAATCTCACCATCGTTGATGACTTTAATGTGGATATCGTAAAATGTAACTCTTCAGTAGGTGCATACTTATACTTATCCTTATTTTCGGAACATGGGTTATCATCGTTTATAAATGTGATGAACAAGTGTTTAAATTGAACTCAGAACTACAGATTACTGTTTGACTGGTATCATCTCAAGTAGCTTAAACCGCAAAAAACTTACTACCCTATCTAAGGTAATTAAAATTAACTATAGTCAACGAAACAACATTCTGCTTAGTGAAAGTTGGGAAAATGTTTCTCAGGCATATGAGATATTTTTAAATTCTCTGAAAAATAACATTGATTGTTCCAGCGTCTCCACAGAGTTAAAAAAAAATCTAAAGTTAGACTTAAGCCCTGGATGACAAATTCTCTGTTAAAACAGAATAAACTCAAGCACAATTTGCGTAAAAAATGTTGCAAATACCCACATATTTTAGCCTTAAAAAAATCGTTACACTGGTATGTGTAACAAGGAAATTAAGATCTGTTGTGATAATTACTCTGAAATCAGGAAACGTAATTCCCAAGGAAATCTAAAAAAAAAAAAAAAAAAAAATGGGGGGTGATTATAAATATAATAAATCGCAAAGCTTATGACCGTTATAAATCTATTAGAATTTGGTATGGAGATACCCATATCTCAGATCCCGCAACCGTTGCGCACGAGTTTAATGAGCATTTTTCCTCATTATTACAAATGTTTCCTTCTAAAGTTCTACCAAGGGTCTGCAATCTGTGCCATACACCTGATCACAATTCTTTTTTTTAACCAATTTCAGGTCATGAGTTATTAAAAACAATAAATTCTCTTAAGAATTTGAGCTCTTGTGGTTATGATGGTATATCAAACATTATTCTAAAGAATAATGTAGAGAATAATAATAGATACTTAAGTATCTTCTCGGGAAAGTTTCCTGACCAATTAAAATGTGCCAATGTAATCCGTCTTTTTAAAAAGGGCAGCATAAACATGAAAACATGTACAATAGTATTATTCAAAGTATTGCCCATCTGAAGCTATGACTTTTTCCCATCTTTCTGGAAATTTGTGGATCCCATCCCAAAAGAACTGCGCCAGATTGGCAGCTAAGAATGAATCAAGCCAATTTTTGATATACTGCTCTGATGTGAACCGTATTTCGGTGAGGGCGTTCTGCATCGACCGGAACAAATGGTAGTCAGAAGGGGCATGGTCTGGGCTATAAGGCGGGTGGGGTAAGACTTCCCATCCACAGTTTTACAAATAGTTCTTAACCGGAATAGCAACGTGGGGCCGAGTGTTGTCATGATGGAAAATTATTGCCTCGTGGCTGGTCGCATTATCCGGGCGTTTTTCGGCAACTACTCTCTTCAAATGTATTAATTGTGTTCGGTACCGTTGTCCCTTGATGGTTTCACTCGGTTTTAGCAGCTCGTAATACAGCACACCCAGAGCAATACCTTCGCACCATGGATATTCGGCTTTGCCGTTGATTTGGCTGGTTGGCCGGGTTTCACATATAAAAAATCATATGTGAAACCCGGCCAACCAGCCAAATCAACGGCAAAGCCTTGGGGTTGTCGTAATGGATCCATTTTTCATCACCAGTAGCAATGCGATGCAAAGATGACTTCCTTTGTATCGTTCCAGCAGCATTTCGGACATGCAAAGCCGCCTTTCGACGTCTCTCGGCTTGAGTTCATGTGGAACCCAATTCCCTTGCTTTTGAATATATCCAGCTGCTTTTAGACGTTTTGAAATGGCTGCTTGAGTGAAACCCAAAGGTTCTGAGAGCTCTTCTTGTGTTTGGCAACAATCTTCATAGAGTAATGCTTCCAGTTCTTCATCTTCAAACTTTTTTGGCTGCCCAGGACGTTCATCGTCTTCCAAGCCAAAATCATCACTTTTAAATCGTGCAAACCACTTTTGGCACGTTCGCTCAGCTAGCGCATGTTCACCATAAACTTGCACCAAAATACGATGACTTTTGGCAGCAGTTTTCTTCATATTAAAGTAATGAAGAAGAACTTCCCTCAAAAACACTTTTTCAGTCACAAAGTTCGTCATATTTGAGTGAAAAAAAAAAAATTAATGTTGTTTACGCGTCAAATGAATGACATATACTGAAATGACGTACAATGACAGTAGCTTTCCAACGCGTGTTCCAATGGAATAATACAATTACGCCATCTCTTAGCAAACCGTATGAATATAGATCCAATATAATTTTCGAAAAGACTATCAAAATTAGAATACTACAATATCTTACAAACAACAACTTTTTTTATCGAGAATCAGTTTCGATTAGGAGTAAGGCCTTTCCATAGAAGATGCTCTCCTTTATTTTTGTGCCTTTTTATATAAGGGCTTGGGCTCGGGCTCGTTGTGGACATTTCAAAAGCTTTTGACATGGTTGACCACAGCATTCTTTTGAATAAACTGCAAAGCGTGGGATTCTGCGGTTTTATGTTAGATTGGTTTGCTTCCTATCTAAAGAACAGAATCCAAAGAGTAAAACTTGGGGATAGTTTAAGTAGTTCAAAGATTGTCAATCTAGGTTTACCCAAAGGATCTGTCCTTGGTCCCATATTATTTTTAATTTAAGTCAACTCTATTGTTTTACTTGCTTTTATTGGTAAGGTTATAGCTTTTGCGGATTACTTTGCTTTTGCTTATAGCTCCACCGGGGTTGTGAAAGAAACACTGACCGTTGAAATCACTTTACACTCATCTACCAGATACAGAAAAAGATTGTGTGAATGTGCTAGGAGAAAGCCCAGATATCCTTTATAAGGAAAATCTGAACTGCAATGCCGAATGCTTTAAAATAGAAATAGTTAAGCAATTCAAGTAACTAAGTGTTATTATTGATCAGAGTTTTAGTTGGTGTGAGCACATTCCCAGTTTAAAAACATATCTCTTTTTGTGTCTACGTATCTTTTACAGTCTAGATTGCATTACGAAATAAGCTGCTTGTACTTACCTTAACAAATTTCAACAGATGAACATTCTACAAAAAAGCGCTGTTAGAAAAGTATGCAAATTGAAGGGGTTGGCTCAATGGAATTATTTACAAGACTGAAAGCTTTGCCTGTGAGGCACTTATACTTTTCTAGGATCCTCAAAATAGTTTTCAAAAGAACTAGATATTTGTAGAGTCCCAACTCCGATTCGTATAATCTACTTAGAAATACTGAATACTTTGTTTGTGTTTCTCTATTTAATACTTCTAACTTGATTATTCGATTACTATTGTAAGCTATTTGACACCCTATCCGGAGATATACGAAATATTAAAACCCCTTCGAAATATTTAAAAACGTTAAAATTGTGGCCTATTAACTTTAAACATAGTAAAATTAAAATCTTGTTACGCTTCATAACTTGATCTAACTTCTTAATTTATTTATTTGATTATTCGTTTATTTTCTTTTTCTAATTGTTTGGAATTAACTTTTGAATTTTTTTTTTTCTTAACTTTAGAACACTTTAACTTTGTATTACTGAAGTGACATTTTTTCTATTTTTTTCTCTGAATACTAATGTCACTAACTATTTTCTTAATTTAATTATGGAGTAAAAATTGTTAACTTCTTTTATCAAACATAATATGAATGAAAATAAAGAGACTAATGAAAAAAAAAAAGTTCTACGAGAGGCTCCGCTATGAACTCAGGCAATGACACTAGCGCTGAGATAAGACGAAGAATAACTCTTGGCAATCGCTGTCTTTTTGGGATAAGAAAGCAATTGAGTAATAAAGCCCTCTCTCGAACAACTAAAGTGACCGTTTTTAAGAGATTAATCATCCCAGTCCTTCTCTATGATATAGAGGCATGGACTCTATCAAAAGTGGATGAGGTTACTCTTGGTTGTTTTAAAATGAAAATTCTTCGAGTATTTTTCGATCCCGTCTGCATAGACGGTGAATGGAGAAGGAGATTCAACGACGAACTGTACGGGCTGTACAGCGACATCGATCGGAAGAGTGGAGGTCCAAATACTGAGATGGCTGGGTCATATAGAGCGAATTGAAGCGAATGCTCCGGCCCAAAAGATCTTCGAATCCACTCCCGAGGGACGGAGCAGTAGAGGAAGACCGCGACTCAGGTGACGCACTCAAGTGGAAGGGAACCTTAACCAACTTCACATGCGAAACTGGAAACAGCTGGTCAAAGATCGTGCTGGCTGGAAACGCTTGTTGGTTGAGGCGCAGGTCCACCCCGGACTGTAGCGCCAACTAAAGTAAGTAAGTAAGGATATATTATACATACTTCTTATGATTCTTATTCCACGAGGAAGGCAGTTAAAGATATCTGGCACTGTAGACGTAAAAAAATTAAAAAAAAATTTATTCTTAGGTTGTAGCTAGAAGAGCATCGATTCAATATCAATATCTGACGATGAATATTTTTAATAGTTTGTAAAAATACGATATTTTAAATTAAGAATATAAAGGTTTCTAAAAAGAACTAAACTATTCGATTTTCGTTTTTTATTAAAACTTATAAAAGATTTGTCCAAAGTCTACTTCCTTACCACACACATTAAAAAGCATAATTTTTGCTCTGTCACTAATAATCCATTTATCCATTGACGTAGGACTACTTGATCATGATCAGTACAAAGATTATATCGTCAGCGAGTGCGATATTTCTATAAAAAAAAAGCGAATTAATAAAAACTAAGAAAAGAATCGGACCAAGCACAGATCCTTGAGGAACTCCTATGGAAATAAAAGTTTAACATTACCTTTCATCTTCTACCTTCTATCATATAGGTAAATATGAACATAACATAACTTTTTGACGACGATATCAAACTCTATTATTATTTAACTATTTTTCTTAAAACCATCATAAATTTTCGGCCAAAAGTTCAAAAGAACACTTTCAGTTGAAAAACTGGAACGGAAGCCAAATTGAAATTTCTGAAAAAGTAACCACTCTATTATTAAAAGTTTTCTCAAACATTTTTCAACATACCGAGAGTAAAAGAATATATCTATGATTATTGATTGATGTTTTTCCTTCCTTCTTAAACAAGGGTTTTACTTCGGCACTGAGGTGAACACACAGCATTTGCAAGGCATTTGCATTTTCAAAAATCAGCGCAGTTATCTGATACTTTTTTTTGTATCGACAGTTAAGTTCTACCAGTTATGTCAATATCAACGGCATCCGCTAGCATTTGCACAGAGTGCAAAGAATTTTCACTGCTAGCCTGGTATTGGCATATATATCGAATCCCTGGCGAGAGTGGCTTTAACACCGAAAGTCGGAAGGTAGGCCTACTCGCTTGCCAAGAGCTTCAGACCCATAAGTCTGATTTAATTCATCCTGAAAACATCGACAGATTGGTCGAGATTCAAGTGCAGAAAACCGCCTTGCGAATTAATTCACTGTCAGCGATGCAATATGCCTACCAACGCGGAAGATCTGTTAAGCAGAATTGAAGATGCACTTGGGCCTTGGGCATTTTCATTGACGTTAAGAGTGCCTTCGACAACGCAACTTTTGACGGCATGTGTAACTCAGCCAGACAACACGGCGTAGACGAATCACTAGTTTTGCGGATAAGAGCAATGGTGGTGAATAGGATAATGGGATACTGATTCCGAATGCTGGCCGCGGCCAATATGTGGTGGTTATTGTGCATGTTAGCCGACTCAGTGCTCAACTCGCTCAGTAATTCTAACGTATATGCACAAGCATACGCGGATAGTGTAGCAGTGTTTAGCGACTGTCTGCTCCAAAGCGCAGGCAGCCCTTGACGGGATCGATGACTTGTGCGCTAGTAATGGGCTTTCAGTAAATCCTGTCAAATCCTGAGGTTGTTCAATTTACTAGAAGGAGGAAGCTGCTGGTCTGACTCATCTAGAGCTTAAAGGCATCACCATCCAATTCTCCAAAGAAGCTAAATATTTGCGTCCTATATCCTGGATAACAAACTTCTTTGGACTAAACATGTTACTTCGAAAGCACCTAAGGAGCGGGCGGGCTTCTGGCTGTGCAGAGGACCAATCAACGAAAAGGGTCCTTTGGATCTACGCGGCTATGATAAGGCCAATTTTAATTTATTGCCTGGTGGAATGAGCTCTCGCGAAAAAAACGTGATTGTTGCTTTTACCAGAATCCAAAGAACGGTTTGTCTCGGATGCATGTTGGCTTTCCATGGAATCTTCGTAAGCCGTCGTGTACATGCCTGAAGCTTAAAACTTATCCCTTAAGTCCTTCCCTGACGGCAAATTCGCATCCGAGTAAACACTGTACTGGTGATTTTGTCGCGATGGTTATCTCCATAGCATATATCACAGTTTTTCATATTCTTTTCATCCGGTTCATTCAATCTCTCTTGTTGGATGGCGGTTATGTCTGCTTTGTAGCAGTAATCGTTTGCTAATATTTACCAATCGTATTATGCTGCTTGCAATTTTATCAATTTTAGTAATTTGTTATTCTGCCAGATTTTGATTGTTGCACAGCCTATCCGATCCAAGTTATAAGATAGTCATGAGTTTCCCAATCAATCTTGGTGCAGTTCTATAACTGCCGATCTCACTTATTAAAAATAGCACTCGTATTTATGAGTTTGAACATTGAACCAATAAAGAAGACTCCCTTAGAATGACTGCCTGAAATTATGCAGTTGGGTCAACTTATCCCGTTGAACGCTTACCCGTGTTACCTTAGATCGGCTCTATGTTCTGTGTTAATCCTCACCGAATGAATTAAGAATATAATGAACCACTTTCGAGAATTGTTTGCAAAAACAATTCCATTCAACTTACCATATACTTGTGTATATGGTGAGCAAATTTTAAAATTGTTAGTTTTTATACTTAGTTTTACAGTTTTAGTATGTTTTTCTAGCCTCTATTCAATTCAATTATCAATAAATCGCTTACACCTTGACATACAGTGTTGAGGGTCTTCTTCGATTCTTAATTTTTGACTAAATACGACAAAAGTTTTACCCTTTCTTGCAAAATCCCCAATTGAGCCTATTGTTGCTGAAATGAATATATATCCAGCTTTCAATGCACAACAAAATAAAACCAATCATCTTGCCCGTCAGAAAATATTCAGAAAAAAATTACTGCACCACGAATACAGGAGAAGACTGAACTTATCCAAATACGACCACAT
Source organism: Volucella inanis (assembly GCA_907269105.1). Classification (NCBI taxonomy): domain Eukaryota; kingdom Metazoa; phylum Arthropoda; class Insecta; order Diptera; family Syrphidae; genus Volucella; species Volucella inanis. The sequence goes on along the minus strand of OU026153.1, from coordinate 202,047,008 downwards.
CCTTAAGGAGTTACTTAAATTGATTCTAAATATCGCATCTTCTCCAACAACTCATAAATTCACGTGATACCAGGACCCTAGTATTATTCATGCCTCAATCATATTTGCAAAGAATGAATACAAGTACGCAACACATCTCCTTGAAGTAGAAATTTTCGGATATCATTCCACCTCTTAAGGAGATATCCGTGAGGGAGAAAAAAAAAAACTGAAGAAAGAATAATTCAATTTCATTCAACATTCAAAGACTCAAACTCCAATTACTCCAACAGCAGCTAAGGAGTACTCAAAATGAAATTTAGGGACACGTATACTCTATGTCATTCCCTCGTCTTGTCAACGACATATTTTGCCTTACGATTCACCTCGGGTGACATTACCGTAATCACACGTAACGTAGAGCATCATGTATCCTACCCAGCTAAATGGATGTTGGAAACGATGCCGTCAGCTATCATCTGGAGAAGTGCAAAAATTGATTTATTCATCATCGGATGAGAAGATGGGGATAGCCTAATTTAAGGTGTGTTGGTATTTATCTGTCACATGAAATAGAAACCCCATAACGGTGGAAGTACCTACCACAGTCTATGATCACAAAAGTGATATCGACTTATGGGGATAAAGAAATATCCAGTAGGGTTGATCTTTTTTTTTCAGGAAGGTGCAGTTTGTTGAAGGGTAACCAATCAGACGAAATTACTGCTTTCCATTTTCGTAAATAATCTTCGTTTCCTTTCATCATTTTTGTCACGTATTCCTCGATGTTTACTGAGTCTTTCTTCTTTTCAATAGATTCAGAGTATGCTCTTTTGAAAGATGGAACCTAATGGGGCTAGGCGCAGTCACAATTCTTCTATCTGTGATGATTACAGCTAGAGCGGGGTCGACGTGACTAGTTTGACACCTTCCAAATTCTTGAGCTTTATTTAAATTCAAATTTACTTTATAAGTATTTGCTTACTACTGCTCTCTTCAAACGGATTAATTGTGTTCGGGAGCGTTGTCCGTTGATGGTTTCACCCGCTTTTAGTACCACATAATACAGCACACCCATCTGATCCCACCAAATACAGAGCATTACCTTCGCAACATGGATATTCGGCTTTGCCGTTGATTTGGCTGGTTGGCCGGGTTTCACATATGATTTTTTGCGCTTGGGGTTGTCGTAATGGATCCATTTTTCATCACCAGTAACAATCCGATGCAAAAATGGCTTCCTTTTGTGGCGTTCCAGCAGCATTTCGGACATGCAAAACCGCCTTTCGACGTCTCTCGGCTTGAGTTCATGTGGAACCCAATTTCCTTGCTTTTAAACATATCCAGCTGCTTTTAAACGTTTTGAATTGGCTGCTTGAGTGACACCCAAAGATTCTGCGAGCTCTTCTTGTGTTTAGCAACAATCTTTATAGAGTAATGCTTCCAGTTCTTCATCTTCAAACTTTTTTGGCTGCCCAGGACGTTCATCGTCTTCCAAGCCAAAATCACCACTTTTAAATCGTGCAAACCACCTTTGGCACGTTCGCTCAGCTAGCACATGTTCACCTTAAACTTCCACCAAAATACGATGACTTTCAGCAGCAGTTTTCTTCATATTAAAGTAATGAAGAAGAACTCCCCGCAAAAACACTATTTCAGGCACAAACTTCGACATATTTGAGTGAAAAACAAATTATTTTTGTTTACGCTTCAAATGAAAGACTTACAATGGCAGTAGCTTTCCAGTGCAACGTTCCAATGGAATAATAACAATGGAATAATACAAGTTACGCCATCTCTTAGCAAACCGCACGAATTAAGTTATAGACCCAACTTTCTTACCTATCCAAGAGTAAGAAATCCCGCGCCAAGTTAGTTAAAAAGTCTTGCAATATGAAGCCCTTATGGCTCTGATAGAACCCGTCAAGTTATTTAGGCTTTAGAATCCCCGTAAAATATATATCTTAAGATCAGTAAATGTATGCTTCTACTTCTGTAAATTTTTTTAATTTACCATAGTTGTAACAATGTTTTGTATACAACGTATCTCACAACCGGCACTGAAGAATGACATGTCAAAAGTGTTTTTATTTGCCTTAAGAGTTTGATGTTGGCCGCATATGTGCTGTTATTGTCATAGAGAAGCAAGACCTATAGGTGCATGGAACTAATCATTGCGAAGCCATCCATAGAAGCATTACACTGTTGTGCAAGAAAAGATTATGGAAAAAAAGAAAGAATATGAATCGACATAAATTCTAATCAGATCCCGGCAATGTAAACGGAGACAATTTCTAAGGCTTTACATCCTTACTGAACGGTAACATGACTAGGATTCAATAGATCGTTATTAGGGATCTTCGTCAGCGCTTAACGAAGAATTACTGGTGACGTTTGTCTACAGACCAGATTAAGGATGGTTGACTGTTCATGTGTGCCGCTCATGTAGAAACTGTTGAAAGTGTGCCTAAGTCTATAAGAGTGCCGTGCCAGTTTAGCAGTTGTCTGCATTGATCCCGACTAGGATGCTAAGGTACCACTGACTCCTGTTGAGTCTAATTGCATACCTTGTGCCCATCTATTCTTAACTTCATCCAGTTTGATCACGAACTAACATCTTGCGAGTGAGATTCTATAATTCTAGATGTTGAATAGGTATCTAAAGTTTTTCCACTTTTAGAAAACTGATCGGCTTTGCAGTTTTCCACGATTACCTCCAGATAGTAAAAAAATGTTGATTATGATTTGGCCCTCTCTTGAGAAATAAGCGACAGATGTTGAATATTTTTGAAGTTGTCATAATCGAGTTCAGAGGCTTAATAGTTTTTTTGTGGCTTTTCAACTTATATATACATAGACAGGGAATGATGTAATAGAAACGCGAGTGTCCAGTTTGGAGACTGATCCACTAAGAAATAGCTTTTATGCGACTGGACGCACGGACAGCCATCTACTTTCGATATATATCCGAAGAAAGAAGTTAAAAAATTCAGTTTAGATCTTAAATCACATCTGATACAAAGGCAGCCAAATCTTTGCACACTCTTTAGATGGTTTATTGCTTATCTAAGGCTAGTCATTGTACTGCTATACCATACATAAATATGGTTCCGATTAACAAACCGAATATTTGTCCTCCAATTCAATTTAGTCCCTAACGTGGCACCTACAGAGCGAACCTGGGCCTTAACCAACAAGCGTCTCAAGCTAAGACAATCTCTCGCCAGCTGTCACCAGTGCCGCTAAGGGGTAGACCCTTAGATTTGGTTGTCCTTCGGGCTTAAACCCGATGGTAATTTCAGTTGGAGCTGTGGTGCCCACTTGCTCAATAGTATAGCCAGGCATCTAAATGCCTAGACCGATGTCAATGTGCATACACTTCGTGGTTGAATCTCAAAAGACAAGAAATTTGATCGATAGTGGACATTCCTGTCCGAAAACTGAACTGATTGGGACCCGCCAAATTATATTTTTTCAAAAGGTCACAATATAGAAACAGAAAAGTCCTTAAGAGTTATTTCTATACTTATAATTGGCGCAGTCAAAAGTAACTCTTTTCTTCTACACAAATGGTGCTAATATTCCATAATTTGAACATTCTTTCCTCTGACTATATCTTGCAGATGAGCTGCTCCATACTACCACCCATCTACAGCTGCTGCAGAGAGTCTAGCAGATACCCCATCAAAAAGCTCAATTTAGTGTGCAGAATGTCAGTATTTTTTCTTGTTTGACAAACTCAAATTCGATTCCTAATAGACTGGAAGGAGGTTTAGATGGTTTTTTTTTTTTTTTTTTTTTTTTTTTTTTTTTTTCGTAAAAATGGCCGATCCGGTTTACACATTTGTGTCTAACTTGAGAATCTGTTTAGAGCTCTTTGCATTAAGTCTCTTAAGGAATCCGGTTATTTTCCAGTATTATCCATCGCAATATCATCTGTACGAGTATAAGCAAACACATTTCATCCTCCTTTCAGAAGTCTGAGTAGTTCACTGGCTTATATTTTCTAAAAAAAGGGATAGTGTACCACCTTGTCATTTGTTTTTGTGAGAATTTGATTTATCAGACCTAATATACCTACGAAGTGTTTCTGTTATTAACTCACTGGGTGCTGCAGGCACCCTCATTATCTATGACGGCAGCCTTAGCATATTGCTTGAAACCTATACCATATTTCTTTTCGTTAAGAGTTCTATTAAATACAGGGACATTTTTTATGAGCGCATGAAGACAGGTTTCCATTAATCTTTTCGGGATTTTCAGAAGAAATGATGACCGGCTTATAGCTGTAAGGTTATTGGGATAGACACGAGAATTACTTTCTGTTCGAGGAATAAAAACCACATTGACTTTCGTCCATAATTCGTGAATGTAGACGAAGTTGAAGGCCATTTACAGTGATTCGTAAAAAAATGCCATCTCTTCCCGGAGACTTTGATGTATCGTAGCCGTTTACACCAAAATACCATACCGAACACCGAATGCAATACCAGAACGGTATTGATATAGAGAGGGTACCACTGGATGATTGCGTATAGCTCATAACGATTCTCTAGAATGCCCTGGGAAGTAAGAGTCCAGTAGAAGAATAAAAGTTTCTTAATTAAAATTCGTGCACGTCGTTGAATTCAATGCGAGAATTTTATGGAATCTTGAGGCTTCGAAGGACTTTTCTATTCAGTTTTTTTTTTTCAGGAGCTTCTTATATGGCTCCTAGTCGAGACTTCTTTGGCGTGCTTAGCCTTGTTGACAAACTGTTGACTTTCTTTCCACCAGGGTTGATTTTTCTTGCTCCTAGAGGCGCTAATAAGGTAAATTCTCATCGAATGGCTTGTAACATGGTGAAGTCAGTAAGGTCAGATTCGAGAAGTCGTATAATATCATTTTAACAGAGTAAACTGCTTTAAATTGCGAAGTAAATGTGAGTATTGTTCAAGGGTCGAACAAATTTTTCAGTAAAGAAAGAATGCTTCGAAACTTTATAAAGTTAAAATTTGAAGACGTTCCAAGATGACCTAAATCATAACCTGGACGGACAGATGGACTACCTGCTGAGCCATCGATCAAATATTCCTACTACGCCCGATCTTGGAAAAGACCATTGAATTTCAGATTGACCCTCACCCATTTTTTATCGACTTCAAAACTAGAATCATGAAAAACTTACTAGCCAACAAAAGAGGCACGAAAAGAGCATACATGGCCAGAACGTGAACATTGGCAGTGATAACTTCATGGTAACTAAAGACTTCGTATACCATATCTCCGCAGTTCAAAGCGGCAATGACATCAGTGCAGAATTAAAATACTCTTGCTATAAGCTGTGTTCTTGGACTCAGGTGGCAATGTTCTTGAAACTCGTTCTTACTTTTTGGCATATGCATTTGGACCTTATCAAAAGCCAATACATCTTTCTCTTGAAAACTTTATCGTTTCGTAAGTTAGGTTCAGCGCGTGATTTTCGGTTTCGTTTGCATAGTCTGTACAGCAACGTCGGTCTACGGATCCCATCCCTGAGATGGCCAGTTAAAGCTGAGCGAATGGATGCTACAGCTCCGGCTCAACGAATATCTCAGATTAACTCCGTGGGACGGCACATCAGAATACGACCACATATTAACTGGCGCTTAACTTTACCTAGCTGACTCCGGTTTTGCACTCCAAGTTCGCTGATATCCCTTCCACTTGCGTGCGCCATCTAAGTTCCATTGTTATTCGTCAGCTCTATATAACCCAGGTACCTAAGTCGATTTCGCTGTAAAACCTATTCAGTTCGTCGATTTATCTCCTCCTCCACTCACTGTCAATGCAGACGTGACCGAAAATCACCCGAACAATTTACTTTTGAAAGCAGCCAAGAGCACCCTCAACCATTTTGGTAACGTCCATGTCTCTGCGCCATAGAGCAGGACTGGGATTATCAAAATATTATATAAAGTCACTTCTGTTTCACTTCTTAGCCCAAAGAGGCAGCATATGGCACTGGTGTGGTTGTTGGAATTGATAGTGGAGCCTAGGTAAACAAAGTTATATCAGTCGAAAGTATGAGTAGTAGATCCGATATGAGTATTATGGGAACAGTTTACTGACATATGACTCAGGGTTGGGTTGTATGTAATTCGCGCTCAAGGGGTTAAGGTACCCTTAAAATGTTTGCACACAGTAGAAGGAAAGCCAATAAAGAAAAATAGAGATATCGATGTATATACAGTACGTTCGTTTTGAATGTTTGAAATACATGATTGGTCAGAAAATAAAGTGCTCGGCAGGGCATTTCTATGGTCAATGTGTCAATTGACTGAGTTATTTTAATATCACCTATGAGTTTTATCGATATGTTTAAGGCACACCTGACCATATGTGTACATTGTACTCCAATTTTGGACGGATGAATTCCATATATATTGAAGGCGGATCAGAGTGGTGAAATATTTCATACATCGCTTGAGAAAACCTAGACATTTCGCACCAATTTTGTCGACATCGAATATGTGGTTATTCATATTGGGTCTATAACTTAATTTGAGCGGTTTGCTAAGAGATGGCGTAACTTGTATTATTCCATTGTTATTATTCCATTAGAACATGCGGTGGAAAGCTACTGTCATTGTACGTCATTTCAGTATATCTCATTCATTTGAAGCGTAAACAACAATAATTTTTTTTCACTCAAATATTACAAACTTTGTACCTGAAAAAGTGTTTTTGCGGGGAGTTCTTCTTCATTACTTTAATATGTAATTTATGGTGAACATGCGTTAGCTGAGCGAACGTGCCAAAAGTGGTTTGCACGATTTTGGCTTGGAAGACAATGAACGTCCTGGGCAGCCAAAAAAGTTTGAAGATGAAGATCTGGAAGCATTACTCTATGAAGATTGTTGCCAAATATAAAAAGAGCTCTCAGAATCTTTGGGTGTCACTCAAGCAGCCATTTCAAAACGTTTAAAAGTAGCTGGATATATTCAAAAGCAAGGAAATTAGGTTCCACATGAGCTCAAGCCGAGACACGTTGGAAGGCGGTTTTGCATGTCCGAAATGCTGCTGGAACGTAAGTTTTACTGTCACACATACCGAGAATGAAAAGTTTTTCGATTTCGACGATGCAAGTGCCATTCATGGATAATGGCTGGGTAATAAAATTTCGCTTTAACAACAGCAGGCAGCATTGTGTTTAGGAAACCTTAAACCCACTCTGTTGATTTTTTTCCCAATTTGTGATGCTGTTTATATCGTTATTTAATAAGCCTAGAATACATTGCCGTTCCCGTTCTTTAGCCGAACAACATAGACGTGATTCCGGGAACAAATACGAAAAGCAGAAAGTATTGTCGTCAGCAAAGAAATATATTGGATTAGAAGTTACAGACAAGCGATTATCAATGAAATGAATGATTAATTAATTAAAAAGTGTCTCGAAGACAAAACAGAGCCCTAAAGCGAAGCAGCATTTATTTTGTAGATATCGGACTTGAACCATTCAGGAAAAGTTGAATTGACTGTTCTGAAAGGTAGTTTCTAATTCATTGAAGGAGAGATACATCGATCCCCAGTGCGGAACTCTGTCAAATGCTTTAGAAATATTAGGTGCAACTATCTTGATTTCGCCATATTGGGGAATGCTTTGATTCCACTTTTCGGTGAGACATGCCATCAAATAACCAGTGGACCTGCTGCAACAAATTAGTACTACGAGTCATCGAAAAGTTTTGGTGTTTTGAAATATTTTATGAACTGACGATTTATCAGTTTTTCCATGACATTGGAAAGAAGAGACGTGAATGCAATGGGTTTGCAGGAGGAGTGAGAAAAATATTCACCCTCTTTAGTGACAAATGCTGTTTTCCATCTTCTCGGAAAGAGTTCTAAAGAGTAGGATTGATGACGCAGTTGTTTTTCCAGCGAAGAATAACACCTCTTCAGAACAAGGGGAGATATACCATGTGGATCAGCGGATTTGTGAATTTTAATATCTTTAAGAACTCTTGCTACTACACGAGTACGAAAGTGGATTTATCCCCTTGAAGATTCGATACACTCAAGTGTAGGCGGACACAAAGCACAATCTGGGAGTGTTCAACTGGCTGCAAAGTGTGCAGCTAGAAGATTGGCCTTGCTCAAAGAGCTGACAGCTGGAGTGTCATTGTAAAAGAACGTTGGGATGAAGAATGAGGCAGAATTTCTGATGTTTTTGACGAACGACCAAAATGTTTTACTACCTTTGGGACGTTGTTGTTTTCTTTGCTTCAGTTTTTGTTCGTATTGGAATTCCGCACGCTTAAAAAATACGTTCCAGTAATTCTTGGCTCATTTGAACTTTTTTTTTCGGTTATTTTCTGTCGAGTTGTTCTTGAAGGACCAAATAAGAATTTATCTAACCCCGACAGACTCTTAACAGCTCGAGTCATACGATGCCTTTGCATTTAATCTGATACTTTTTGTTCCAAAGAGAAAAGTGACAGCGACCATATCAGCAGCGGTATCCAAGTCGTTATCGGGGAAACATAACGACCAGTTAAAATTCCTAAAGAAGCTGTAAAATCTGCTCCAGTTGGCACTCTCGTATTGTCTTACGGTTCTTTTAGAAATCTTTTCTCTAACTGTGTGATCGGTGTTCGAGAAATAAGCTAATATCACACAATTGTCCTACGAGCTTAAAGAGGAGGGCATATCAATCAATTTTCAGGGTGAGAAATGTAAAACAAGTCCAAGGAGTTAGGATTATCAACTTCTGGTATTCGTGTGATCTCATTTAGAAACTGAGTCAAGTTTTTTTTTTTCACAGCGAAGCTCTCAACATACTGTCCTTTGGGTGTTGTCTGCCGAGAATGTCGAAGCCACCCAAAATTGTATATATAGGTTGATTCATCGTGAGGTTTGATTTATAATGTAAAATAAAATACATAAATTTGAAAGTGAACATAAAATTTTTCTTAGAGGTTAGAAGGACAATTCACAGCATTTATTTTATAAAAATGATATCATGTAAATGTTGGCCACGACTACGCCTAAGGTGGTCCATTTGGAAGGTCCAATTTTGGGCAACTCGTTCGAGCATAGCGACTGGTATCTCGCGGATAACACGAGTAATGTTGGCTTTCAAAGCGTCAATCGTAGCTGACTTATTCCTGCAAACCTATGACTTTAAATATCACCAAAGAAAATAGTCCAAAGATGTGGTATAGCACATAAGTGTTCACCAAAATGATTTCTCAACAAGTCCATTGTTTCACGCGTTTTATGGCTCGTAGCGCCGTTTTATTGAAAACAGAGCTAACCGAGACCATGTTCTTGAATTTCAGGAAGCACCTAGTCCGTTAAAATGGTGCGACAACGGTTACCATTGACGGTAACATTCTGATTTGCCTCATTTTTGAAGAAATATGAGAATAACGACGAATCGATTCGTCACGGTCTTCGCGTACACTTTAACTTTTAGTCTCTCCATTACGTGCTGGATGTGGTCTAACCAGTCGAATATCATCCACTAATGTAAACTGGGACTCAAATTTGCGAATTGTATTGGCAATAGTGGTTTCCGTAGGTCGATTATGCGCACCGTAAGTTCCTCTACTCGCACGAAAAACATTTCTCACAGGACGCTGATTTTCGTAATAATACATGGGCTGAAAAGTCCATGTCCCAAATGTCACAAAATGATTACGAATGACCGTAAAGTGAAGTTGGTCGAGATAGCTGAGGCTCTGAAGATATCAAAAGAGCTTGTTGGATATATCATACACGCATATTTGGACATGCGAAAGCTCTGTTCAAAATGGGTGCCGCGTTTGCTCACAGTCGACCAAAAACAACAACGTGTTGATGATTCAGAGGAGTGTTTAAAGCTGTTCAACCGCAATAAAGCCGAATTTTTGCGTCGGTATGTGACAATGGATGAAACTTGGCTCCATCACTTTACACCAGAGTCAGCGAGCAGGTGACGAACTTCGTCCAAAACGACCAAAAACTCAACAGTCGGCTGGCGAGGTTACGGCATCCGTATTTTGGGATACACATGGAATAATTTTCATCGACTATCTCCAAAAGGGGCAGACTCAATAGCGACTATTATATTGCGTTGTTGGAGCGTTTAAATTTATTAATGCTTACTGCAAGCTTATTCATAGAACTAACAATTGAAGGACGAAATCGCAGAAAAACAGCCGCATTTGAAGAAAAATAAAGTGCTGTTTCATCAAGACATTGCACCCTGTCACAAGTCGATGAAAACGATGGCAAAATTGAATGAATTCGGTTACGAACTACTTCCCCACCCACCGTATTCTCCAGATTTGGCCCCCAGCAACTATTTCCTGTTCGCAGACGTCAAAAGAATGCTCGCCAGAAAGAGATTTAAGACCGATGAAGAAGTAATCGCCGAAACAGAGGCCTATTTTAAGGCTAAACCGAAATCGTTCTACAAAACTGGTATCGAAATCGTTTCAATCAGTGTATTGCCCTCGACGGCAACTATATTGATAAATAAAGTTGAATTTTGCAAAAATTTTGTGTTTTACTACAAAACGGCACTGAATTTTTAGCCAATGTGTTACAGCTGAACAGTTTGGAGATGCTGCTGTGGTAAGAGTCTATTCACGATGACTTGCCAAACGGTACTGAACAAAAATGATAAAGCAGCTTGATAGGAGTCGCGCGTGATCTGTCTAAAAGTGTCTATTAAAAATCAAACCTCACGATGAATCACCCTATATTAAAATCGTCCGTAAAAACGATTCCAGTATGAGGATACAAGGATACAATGTTTTTAATGGAGTCGGACAGCGCATCAAACTTTTAAGAGTTCAAATTTCTGTCCAGTTTGGGAGATGAAAGTCTAACCTTCATAAAATGTTAGCTTTAGATCAGAGTTATCTGAGAGGTACGGCGGATTGTTGACGAACGACTTCAGGCATTCACACGATATGTCATATAGGATCTTGTAGGCGATGTTAAAAAGACTGATGTCTGGTAGTTGTCGCAGTTTAGAGGGTCTCTTCTGTTGAGGATATACTCCTACTTTCGTCTGACAATATTTTACAGATGAGTTGGTGTATGCTCCTTACCAAGTAATCGCCTGCCACTTGAGAGAAGCACGGCAGTCAACCCTTATCTTAGATATGGTTATCTTCACTTCACCCAGGTAGAGTGCATAGAATTGTTTTTCCAAGTCGTCCAGGTTGGAAGGTTCATTCTACCTGACAGCGGTATTTGGTTCATCATTGCCGTTACAGAGTCTACAGAAATACTCTTTTGAAATCCTAAGTGTCGATTGCGATTCTACTACAATACTATGCTTTCATGTTCGTCTCTAAAGGTTTCAAGTCGGTGTATATCTCCATGGCTTGTTTTTTTTTTTTTACTTTTTGATAAAAATTCCGAATCTCATTCTAGAAAAAGCATAACATATCTTTTCTTTTGCTCCTTCTTTTTTCTACTAAGAAGCCGTATCTTCTCCCTTATTCGTTATCATGTGAATGGTAGATAGGTTTACGTAAAACGTAGACATTTTGGAGCAATTTGCCACCCAAATCTGCACAAAATCGTGTTCCGTTTAATTGACGGAAAAAAAAATCTAAATCGTAATCCCTAAGTCTAAATTGTGGCTGTAAAAGCTTGCGATACCACAGTTTTACTAATGATAGGGCCACTAAGTTACTTCACTCATGAGGCTTGTTTATTGTACTTTTAATTTACTTTTGCGTCCTATCGCAATCATTTATTTTTTATTGTTTGAGCTTTGATAGATAAAAGGTCACATGCCTTGTCCTCTGTTGTAAATTTACCAATCCTGTTGCTGCTGGGATTGATGGTGAAATGTTCTTTTGCTTAATTACCGTCGAATTCTCCGGCTTGTTAATGGACATTTTATGGTCTTACTGTATTGCTGTTAAAAGGAATTTACGCGTATCTCAAATGTTATTACTGATTTGAAAAGAATTCGCAATTACCAAGAAAATGCTTTCATGTTAAATTTATATGAGTTAAGAGGGGGTCATAAGTCATAAGGGTCATGAGTCAGATAAAGGAGAAATTTGATGGCTTTTAAATGAAATTAAATTAAATTTTCTTTTGAAAATAATTGGAATATTTTCCCATGGTAATCAAGAGTTTCTACATAAACAAGGATTTATTGATTTTGGTTATTTGAATAAAAAGTAAACAATAAAGGGTGACCAGACCAGATCAAACAACAACGGTGCAATATATAAAGTTGATTCTGGCTTTATTTTGAAGTTACGTTCATCCCATTATGTGTGGTATTTCACATCATTCAAATAGCTGAGTCGTCTTCGCTGGCATTGCATTAAGCGATCGGTCCAATGTTCGATGACTCGGTCCAATATGTCTGGCGTTATTCTGACAGCGGCATATCGAATGTTGACCTCTAGCTCGTCCAAAGTGGTTGCCTTATTAGCATAGACTAAGGAGGAGAAAATAATCCAGTGGTGTTAAATCGCATGATCGCAAGCGTCGCTTGTATGGCAGGTAGCGCTGTCTTGTTGAAACCACAGCTCGGATATATCGATGTTGTTGAGCGCTGACCTAAAAATGTCTGTTAACTTCGCTCTATACCTGAGACCAATGACGGTAACGGTGCCTCCTTCCTCATTTCCAAAGAAATAAGGTCCGATGATACTGCCATGCCATAAACCGCACCAAACAGTCAATATTTGTGGATGAAAGTTAACACCCATCATCATCATCACTAGTATCAATGACAAAAACTGCATAATTGCAATAAGAAGATAGCTTCAACAAAGCAACGAAAGTTCTTCTACAGAAACTATTGAATTACAGTAAACAAGAAGCAGCCGCAGACCGATGTCAGCAACACACCACACTCACGCAAGCTTATTCATCACAATCCATTAGCTTAGTAGCTCCCATAATGGCAATTTGTCAACTTGTTGACATAGCTGCTGAGCCAAAAATGGGCCTCGTCCGAGAAGATATTTTTTGGCCAAAATCCGAATCTCCGGCCAACATTTCAATCATCCAACTAGCGAACTCGAGGGGTTTTTTATGCTCCTCCGATTTCAATTCTTGCATCAGTACAATCTTATACGAGTACCGATGCTTGGAGATGCCCAATTTAGTTGATCGGCGCCGAATTGACATTTCTGGGTCTTCTTCGATACAGCCCGCTACGGGGGCTATGTTTTCTTTATTTCGCACCCATCTCTGCCTGGTTGGTGGTTTAAGATTCAAAAGAATATAGTCACACTCAAACTGAAGACATGATAACGACTGACGACATGACGAAATTCACGTTGCGTATAACTGAGCCGGAACTTCGATAATAACAATTGCAGAAACATAATAATTGGAAAAACTCAGGAGTTTATTTTTAATAGTGTTCCTCAATTATGCAGTTCCTGTAGCGTAGAGCATTTGTCGTGTAAATGTGGAGTAAATCCCATAAATCGTTGAGTATGCTTACCGCCTTCCCCAACTCAAGTGTATGTACTCTAAAGATATTTACGCGGAATTATGGGACATACATACTAGGGTATACATCATGTCGCTCTTTCCGGTTGGATATATATATTACTCAGTATAGGATTTTTTTTGTGGTGCCTAATTCAATCAAGTGGTAGAAGTTCTCCTCTCATGTTAAAGACGGTTCTCATTATGTCAGTGGATGTACCAGCTAAAAAATATGTTCCTTTTCGCAAATGTCTGTTCTGTGACGCTTGAGTTTCTCTTATGGATATATCGTACAATCTGTGACTTATTTTCACCAACAGTATCTTAAACTTTTTCTTCAAAGCTACTATTTTCTTATTGGGGTTAACTGGTAGATTGAAATCACAATCAGATGCTAGTTTTCCCACTCTTGTATACAGATTTTCGTTGTTGATAACATATGGGATAGAATTATTTTTGGTAATCTGTTCTTGTTAAGGGCTTGAGAGAATCCATCACAAACTTGTCTCTAAGTGGAGCATGTAAATCTCATCCCAGACGCACCCCGTATTACTTTCAAATTAAGCCTTAGAATTGTTTATGGCTTTTGTTTAAAGTTCGATTTTGTAGATCTTATAGAGAAGTGATATGCGTTGTGTAGTGCCAAAAGCTGCTCGGAAATCTACAAAAAAAAAAACGTTTTTATGCTTTTTTTCATAAATCTCTGCTACTTTTACAAGTGTAAATGTTTAATGTGCAGTTGAATACATTTTTCTAAAACTTGCTTGAATTTCGTGCAGAATTTTCTTATTTTCAACCCAGGCGGTAAGACTTTCGACGAACAAACAACTTAGCCGATGCGTTTAGGGATGATATTCTCCTATAATTAGCTGGGTCCTTATGGCTTCCCCTTAAAGATCCAATTGAATCCAACTGTAAGTTTTGTTAGAAATTCCGAAGTAAAATTCTTGTAGATTTCGAAACATACAAGTTCCTCTCCTGGAGCTTTTTTATTTTTTGCTGTCATAATTGTATTTTGAACTTCATTTATTGTGATAGGTGTATCTAGGATATCGTCAGCACTCCTGCATATAAGGTGCATAAGTGTTGTGTTCAGGGGTTGGCTGAAATGATCTTTCAGCATATGTGCTTGTAAGACAGGGACGAATATATTTCTCTTTCCATTTATGTCATTATGTTATGTAAGTCAACGTTTCGTTAGACGTATGCTTATCTTTTCGATAAATAAAGTTATTTAAGATACTTATTAGCCTCCGAGGAGAAAACCTTAAATGAAGTGGAATTGCTTGATCTTAGTAATCGAAGAAATATGTAAGAAGTATCCCTGGCTCTTATGCAGGGACACTGGGGCCTTTTTTTTTTGTTTGATTGCTATGACACCTGCCAAACATATTTAGTATACATCAAACCATTGAGCAAACAACATCATATTTTTTCATCGTGTTAAAAATGTCGAATTGTGTACCAAAAAACTATGACTTGCGAAAAGCATTAATTTTTTGTTTTCATTTGAAGAAAAGTGATGCAGAGTCGCATCGAATGCTTGTCGAGGTATACGGTGATTATGCTCTATCAGAAGCAACATGCAAAAGATGTTTTCAATGGTTCAGAGATAACGACTTTTATGTGAGAAATGAAAAACGTGGAAGCCACCAAAAAAGTTTGTAGACGCCGAATTGCAAACAATATTGGATGGGAAAGATCCAAAGGTCTGGAAAATGGGTGCCACATGAATTGAATGAAAGACAGATGGAAAATCGAAAAACCACTTGTGAAATTTTGCTTCAAAGACACGATAAAAAATGAGTTTTGCATCAAATTGTTACTGGAGATAAAAAATGGATTTATTTTCAGATTTCTAAACGGAAAAAATCATGGGTAAATCCGGGACAACCATCAACTTCGACTGCATAACCAGATCGATTCGGCTAGAAGACAATGCTGTGTGTCTGGTGGGATCAGAAAGGTGTGGTGTACCACGAGCTCCTAAAACCTGGTAAAACCGTTAATACAGATCGATATCGGGAACAAATGATCAATGCATTGATCGAAAAACGACCAGAATGGGCCAGAAGATACGGGAAGGTAATTTTCCTCTATGACAATGCACCTGCACACAAAGCAAAACTGGTTCAGGATAGAACCAAAGTACTTGGCTGGGAGCTGATACCCCACCCGCCGTATTCACCAGACTTTGCTCCTTCCGACTACCATTTGTTTTCATTGATGGGACAAGCATTAGCTGAGCAGCACTTCGAATCCTACGAGGAAGTCGAAAATTCGGTGATTTTTTAGTTTGCTTCAAAAAAGAGTGGAATCCATAAATTGCTTGAAAGATGAGAAAAATGTATTTCTTACTTTCCCATTAAAAATTAGTGTTTTGTTTTCACAAAAATCGAAGAAATACGAAAAAAGCATCCCTGGCTCTCATACAATCTTAATCAAACCAGCTTTACTTTTCAACTTGGTTACTGTTTCCCAATTGTGCGTTTTTTATTATTTCCGTTATAGTTTCGACATTGGTGGAAATATTGGATTCGCTCCATCTAATGAGTTCCGTATTTAGATTTTGTTGGCATAAATGTCGAAATCCATTCTTCCATGCCATTTGCGAATTACTATATTCTTCACATTGGATGAAGAGGAAATATTATAAGTAGCGTCGAGAGGCATTTGGTCAGAGAATGTTTTTATTGCTACTCTAATCTCGCTGAGTGCGAAAACCCAAAATCCAGACAGACAACAATAATAAATCAATGACCGAACACGCTGTTCCACGAAAAAATTAAATTCACCATGAGGATCACCTTCACAGCTCCCATTTAGAAAAATCGGCAGTCAACCACTCTGGTATCCTTATTGCCAATAGTCCCATCGTTTGAGTTGAATTTTACGAATAGAATAGTAGAAAATATCATACATCAATTGAAGTCACCGATTACGATTAAATCTGTTGATCCTAGCGTGTTTAATAGGACCCTGGTTTTATCAAAGTCTCCTGTCAATAACTTTTTTGATCATGGTGGTTACGTGCTCCTTGTAGTTGCATTTTGTAGCAAAATAATTCTACCCCACTTGCTCTTCCATACAAATTAGCATTTTTGATTCTTTAAGCGTTTGGTTTTTAATGGCAAAAAAAAAAAAAAATGCAGAAGTGTATAAAATTTTTACATGAGTTGATAAATCAATACCTGCCATTTACTGTTTAAAGAATATTTCAGGTAAATGATAACCACGACTACGTTTTCTGTGGTCCATACGGAGAGTCCAATTTTTAATCTCTTTTTCGAGTGATTTGCCCTTTTCCCATTAAAGGTAGTCTAAAACCGCCAAAACACACGTTCTAGCGGGAGATAAATTGCTTACCGAACTCATTTCTCAATTGGTCCATCGATTCGCGTGCTGTGCGGCACTTAGCGTCGTCTTTCTGGCACCACATGTCGACCCGGTTCAGTGCGTACATTTTGAACAAAAAAGAATTCGAAATCACTGAACGATAGGGGGCACCATTGACGATAACGTTGTTCTCATATTCATCTTTGAAAAAATACGTTCCAGTGATTCCGCGGTACCATAAACTGCATCACAGCATTGCATTTTTCCGGATGCATTGACAGCTCTTGCATTGTCTGAGCCTATTTACCGGACCAAAATGGCAGTTTTGTTTATTAATATCCCATTCAATCAGAAATGAGTTTCATCGCTGAATACAATTTTTGGATAAAAAATTAGATGTTCCTTCATCTTTTCTAAAGCCCACTGACCTCAAATTCGGCTTCAGTTTTTGCACGGGCTGTATTTTGTAAGATTTTAGACAAAGATCTAAAATCGTAAAATCTTCCACGTAGCCCAGTAACACAACCCTAACTGCTGCGAACAACTACGAATGGACAAATCACGGTCTCCAATAACACTGACGTATGCAGCAGCTATATATTCCTCTGTACGCGCTCTACGCATACGTATTTAGCATGAAATTGGTGCGAAATTTGGTCACTATGACTTAAATTGTTTTCTAAGTAGCTTGACTGTGAAAACATTTTTCACAGAGCACAAATTTCGTTAATAAAATTCAAAAATTTTTAAGCGTTGTTTGGATATAAGTTTTTCCATGATGAAATGGCGATGTCAGTGCTTACTTCGTTACTACCTAACAAACTAGAGTGAACAGACTTTGCTCTTTTAACTGGGTCTTTGTAGTCCTCTTTGACAGCTGTCTATTTGGGCTTCCAGTGGCTTGTTACGATCCTCTAACTGAACCACCTTTGCTGAAATCCTTTCAAGCTTTGCTTTTAAGTTAAGTAGTTCCACGTAGAGCAATCTGACTTTGACGCGAGGACTTTAGCAGTCTTTCTTTTCGTTGAGAATTTCTTTGAGCGTCTCTACATAATCTTATGTCTGTACTACCCACAATGTCCAACTTACGCGATGCTTCTCTGAGGCGACGTTTTCTCTACATTGATCGGTATCAAGTTGTTCTTTAAAACTTCCGAAAGCCCACTCAAAACGTATGACGAAAATTTCAAAAAAATGGCTACCGTTCTGGGAACAATTTCATACCAAAGTACCTGAAAACTGATATTATGCTGAAGTCTATATTACTCCGATGTTCACAAATGAAGTTCCGGTTAACTTTTTTTATAAGACAGAGCAAGAAAATTATCCTGGAGAAGTAGGCGAAATTAGTCATGGCTTCCCTGTGTGATCCAACATTCTCTGAAACCAAAGTAACATTGACACCTTTTTGAAAATTCAAGAGTCTTTTTGAAGAGAGCTCGGGGTATTGCCACTGCTGGTTATGCCGGACAAAGGTCTATTCATTCGATTTATTATAAAGGGTGACTTTTGAGCCGACAATTATGGGGTAACTTTCTTGAATTGGAGATTGGAAAACAAAAATCGAGCTGTTCTTATGACATCGATTGCAATGAACTTAATCGTAGGTTCATATCAATTCCACATTCCATAACCACGGAAGTAAATGAAGACTATTTTTACCGAAGTTAGACTGCCTCAACAGAGACACAATTTTTCTTTAGAAGAATAGAAAACATGGATGTTGTCGAAAGTTTTTTGTCTATAAAATCAAATGCGGTAGGACTCGACGGAGTTTATCCAGTTTTTATTAAATCCATATTACCATTACTACTTCCGTATATTCCGCATGTCATAAACACCATTTTTACGACCGGCATCTTTCCCCAACAGTGGAAAAATAATACCAATCCCTAAAAATTCGTCAGGTGATGAATTCAGACCTTTATCAATTCTACCTTTCCTTGTCAAAGTATGTGAACGAATTATGAATAAGCAAATAAATGAGTATCTTAATGGAACTGATCTACTGGTATCAGTTCAATCTGGATTTCGAGCCAAACATAGCTACACTACTGCTTTGATAAGTGTGGTGGAAGATATAAGAAAGAAACTTGATAAAGATCACGTTACTTTCTTGACCCTTCTCGATTTATTCAAAGTCTTTTATACGGTCAATCATTCCATTCTCATTCATAAGTAACGTCATTGTTTTAATATGTCTTCATTTGCCGTAAAGTTACTCTCATCTTATATAAATTAAAGAAAACAAGCTGTTTCTCTGAAGGGTGTCCTATCAGAATTTCTTCCTTTGGCATATGGCGTTCCCCAGGGGTCGATTTTGGGACCTCTCTAATTCTCAATGTATATCATTGATATACGAACGGTAATATTGACGTCGGTAAAACACTTTTACGCAGACGATATTCAAATTTATGGTCTTATTGAAGACTGTGCTAATAACAATGAGATCTTCAAAGGATCTCGAGCTGGTCGTTAGAAAATGGCCTGGCACTTAATCCTAGCAAATGAGCTATCCATTTTTCAGGCAATCACATTAAACAGTTCAGCAATTGAACTTTTTGAATCTCCTAAAAAGATTCGCTCACTTGAAACAACAATATAAATGCGATAGTGGGTAGGACATATGGCGTCCTTCGAACTTTATGGACTGCTCAAAAGTTTACACCACCGAAGACAAGATTAACTCTCGCTAAAACACTGGTTATCCCTGTACTTATTTCCGGTATGTGTACGGCCTCAGAAGGTTTGACGATGTGTCACATTTGGTAAGCCTTTTCATTGATTTTCCTGATTTTCATTGCTCAGTCGTATTCCTCAATGGGGCACACGACTTTGTCTCAAAAGTCTTATTCATTCAGTTCTAGATACCACTGCACTGGCACGCCTAAATCATTAATCGGTTTCCAACGTTGTTAGGGTGTTATAAGGCCGAGATTTGTTTTGAGGTAGTCATTATTGCCTCGAGTGAAGTTAAAACTCAAAGAAATTTCAGATAGAGACAAATTGTCCTAAACTTATCTGTATGATGTGCACTCTGCCCTATTTTTCTACTTGAACGAAACTGTATTTCATTTAGAAGTTCGATATTTGTTTTGAGGAACTGAACAGATACGATCGCGCGCTTCCTTTTATCGGGTCATTCAACAATTCACTGGTGAAGGAAGTGTGCAACCAAAGAAAAGGAATCGGTCAGATAGGACGGCTGTTGAGGACAATGAAATAGCAGTGTTAGCTGCCGTTGCACACGATCTTCACATTAGCACTCGCCAAATAAGTCGTGAATCAGGAATTTCTCAAACGACTGTCTGTAAGATATTACATCGGCATAAATACCATCCTTATCATGTTTCAATGCATCAAGAACTTTCTATAGAGGATTTTCGCAACCGGGTTTCTTTTTGTCAATGGGCACTTAAGCAAATTGAACGAGACCCAAGGTGTTTTTCTCTGATGAGTCGACTTTCACCAATCACGGCACGGTCAATCGACATAATATGCATTACTGGATTACGAAAAACCCTTTTTGGTTGCGACAAGTTGAACGCCAGCACCCTTGGAATGTTAATGTTTGACGAGAATTATTGGGGATAAATTATTGGGTCCATATTTTATTGAAGGCAACTTGAATGGTGAAAAGTATGCAAACTTCTTGCCCGACCATCTTCCAGTATTACTAGAAGAACTGCCATTGGAGTTGCGACAAACAATGTGGTTGCAACATGATGGTTGTCCAGCCCATTATTCCCAAGTAGCCCAGGGCGTATTAAACAATGTTTACCATCAGCGATGGATCGGACGAGGGGTTCCGAGGCAATGGCCTGCTAGATCACCTGATCTTACGTCACTTGATTTCTTCTTATGGGGCTACTTTAAAAGTGAGGTTTACAGAAAAAAGCCAACAACACGTGTGGACATGAAAAGACGAATACCTCAAACTTGCCTGAAGATTACGCCAGAAATACTTCTCAGTTCTGTTGGTTCATTTAGAGCGCGGATAGATAAGTGTATTGAAGTGAATGGTCACATTTTCGAGCATTTGTTGAAATAGTCTCGGGAAATAAACGTCGAAATGAGAAGAATTTAATAATTCAACAGTGGAAGGCAAGGGGACCCACTCTCATTATTCACCCCGAAGGAAACAAAATACTGCTACGTCCACGTCATTGTTTCTGGGTTATGCTAAACGCAGTTTGTAAAAACAAATAACAAGCCTACGAGCAATGAAAATCAGGAATTATTATTTGAAAAATCAAAAGTGACCTTCGTTCAAAAATGGGTCTCAAGGTCAAACTCGTGGTTACCATCTTATGTCCCCTTCAGAACCTTGTGACTTTTGTCCGAAACATTTTTCGCGATATCGCGTATTTTTCGAGTAATTTGGATGTCTCAAGTTGAAAAACAATTATCAAAGCAATTATTCTGTCTAATGTCTGAAAGACAATTTTTCATTGCTCCCATCCGTCTGTGAAATTTACTGCCGCGTTACCTGAGAGAGCTGAATGGCACAAAAAGTTTAACTATACAATTTGGAATATGCGAGTATGAACAATGAAATGTAGATATTATTATTACTGATTATTTGAACTTTAATTTCCTTTGTAATTCTATTCACTCCATTGTTATAATATATTAATTTGTTAATATGTTATTATATTTTAAATCTATCTGTGATTATATATTTTGTTTTTAAGTTTATACCACGTGTTTATCTTTCACAGACTTACTGTGTCAGAAGTACTTGAATAAATATTTTTATTATTATTATTACTGTTTGGTTTTTCAGTGGTATATTTTTGATAGATCACGTGTTAATTCCTGACATGTGTCAAAGTCAAACATGCTCAGTTAGCATTGAAATTCCATCATGGAAAGACTTACACTCAAACAACGCTTAGAAATTATTAAAATTCGTGCTCTGTGAAAAATGTTTTTCGTGGAGTTCGACCATTTTATAGTCGTCAAAACAGATCTACTGCGCAAGAATCTCAAACCATAGTGACTAAATCTCGCACCAATTTCACGCTATCGAACATCAAGTAACCTACCCGTATGCGTGAAGTGCCTACAGAGGAAATTATTGCTGCAGTATCCTTCAGTGTTAATGAAGACCATGATTTCTTTATTCTTTGCCGTTCGCAGCATTTGGGATTGTATTACTCGCAAATTGCTAGTGAATGAATATAATGCGTTAAATGTAACCACTTATCAGATGCAGAACGTGTGAAATTAAAGCAAGGCGATCTTGAATATCTAACAAAATATAAAAGAGCTAGGATTTGTGCTACGTGTATTTAGAAAATACCCAACGATATCGGGAGATTATCTCAGTCTTTTACACCAGAAAATCACAAATATAACACTCACACTTGTATCCATTTACAAGAAGTTTGCTTCCAGATAATTGAACTAAGAAAAACTCTCTCTTCCACTACAACTGCGCTTAATGTTATGAACATCCGACGCACTGTCTTAGAAGAGTCGTTCAAAATTGCGAATGCAATCAAAAAAGAAAAAGAAAAACTAAGTGCAAGGAACGTTCCATCAATTATTGGAGTTGTACCTACGGTTGACAACGAATGCGTCATTGATGCACTATCTTGGGAATGCAAATATCTAGCAAAGAAATTGACCTCTGCTACAAAAAGAAGCTGAAAGTTAACCGAAATCTTATTGAATTTAAAGTGCCGGTACTGAAGACGTTGCGAAAGGAGAATATTTTGAAATCCATTTATGCTAACAAGAGACCAATTTAATTTTACCTTCTGCCAATGGGAATGTCCATATAAATGATTCGTTCTTCTGACTGCAACTAAAATGGCAAACAATTTTTTTAATATGATCTATTCTGGGTGCGTCATGGAAGAATTTTAATGATGAGACAAACAAATGGAGGTGAGGTCGAATACATTAAGAGTCTTGAGGTTCTTGAGGGGAGAATAGTAAGATTAATGTTTAATAATTGTAACGACCTCTTTGATCCAAATTGAGTGAATGATTGTAATGAAACTTAAGCTAGCTCTACTACTTTAATTGTACATTAGACTATAAGAAGTATAAGATAGAATTTAATAATCATAATAATAATCATAATCATGAAGTAAAAAATGTCTCTACCACCAAATCTCTACCTAAGTTCTCTACAAAAAATACAAGTTTATTCGTCTAAATCTATATGGTTCTCTTTAAAGTAATCCCCATCGACTGCAACACACTTATGCTTCATCCAATCCTCGAAACATTTTTTATATTCGGTTTTGGGTATGTCACAAGTGCTTCCTGCGATTTTTCCATTACTGCCTCTCAGCTGCTGAAACGCGTTCCCCGTAGTAGTTTTTTAACTCGATTGAACAGAAAAAAGTCACAGGGAGCCAGGTGAATTCGGTGTCTTTTGGATACTATTTGTTGCATTTTTCGTCAAAAAATTACGAATAACGATGGCACTGTGCGACGGTGCGTTATCATGGTGCAAAATCGACGAGTTTTCTACCCACAATTCTGGTCTTTTCGGACGAATTGCCTACTGTCTGGCCTTCTGGCAAAAATTCATGATGCACTACACCGTTGTAATCCATGAAAACCGTAATTTTTTGTTTTTTGACTGAAAACGACGTGTTTTTTTTGGTCTCGGCTCATTTGTTGAACGCCATTCACTTGCCTGATGTCTGGATTGCGTGTCGTACTCATAAACCCACGCTTCGTCTCCAGTAATGATCATTTTGATGAATGTGGGATCGGATTCAGCCTCGCAAGTCATCTCTTTTGTTACGTCAACACGGTCTCCCAAATATCTTCGACGGATCCATAGGCAATGTTCAAGTCCTCCGTTATCTCTCTGATGGTTATTTTGCGGTTATTGGCCAACATTTCTTTTATATCATCATGTGTTCGTCGGTTTTCGATGTCGATGGTTTGCCACTGCGGTTATCATCTTCGATTGACCCACGACCACTTTTGAACCGATCGTGCCACTGGTAAACAAACGTTTTCTTTAGAGAATCGTTGTAGAAACACTTTTCCAATATTTCCAACGTTCGCGCACCATTAAATCCGATTTTTACGCAAAATTTAATACAAGTTCGTTGTTGCAAATTTAAATCCATTTCTAAACTTCACCAACACACACAGAGAGTTAGATGTAACTATGACGCTAAGATTTAGAGGGAATGTCAACAACAGATGTATCAACTTAACAAAACAAAAATAAAACAGAACTCAAATCGGAATACCTTTTTGATCAAGGTGGTATTCCGGGCTATCTTGTGTATTAAAATTATAACGAATCCTATCCAACGGGAGCCACGGTTGTATTTGTTAACAAGGAACTTGGAGTGGAGGATTTTTTTTACTCCAGACTCTGAAAGTGCAGATTGTTTTATCCTTAAATTAAAACGGGGGAAGAATTTTTCTGTGACTCTTGTTTGTGTATATCGGCTGTAACATACATAGTTTATGAAAAGCAACAATTTTCTAAAAGATCTTGAAAGTTTCCTGTACACCATCAATTGTAAGAATGCTTGCTTGGTTAGATACATAAATATTGATAGTTATACTCTACCAAGGGAGTATGAAGACTTTATGTATGTTTTTGTTATCTTGTTTCGTTCGTGTATAAATCTGCCAATGAAAGAAAGTGATAACTCAAAATCATGCATTGAAAATTTGTTTCTTAAGTCCAACCTACGTACCGATATCCATCCGTAACGACTTCCATCGACAGTAGTTCAAACAAACTCCTTCGTAAAAAACAAGCAATTCCAAATAATTTCTCAAAACTGAATCAGTATGTATCCTAAGAATCGTGCCTTTTCAGTTTTTTTATGGAAACTTAAAGGTTACATAAGTGACCACAAAACAACTAAGCAAAGAAGTAAGGTAACTAAAACTAAACCGCGTATAACTTCTGATATCTGTGCAAGTGTTGAAAAAAAAATGAAATTTTATGCACAATTAGCCATCTTTCAAACAAAGGTCAATTTAAAAGATATTCGAAAAATAACAGCAAGAAATGCCAATGGACAATGGAGTTTTGTCAATAGTATAGTACGAAAAGATAAAATTGAGCCAGATTCGAAGCTTATAAAGGTAATGTAATCGTTATCAGTAATGACGATTTTTTTTTTTTTAAATTGTCAAAAACTTAAAACTTGAAATCTCGCGAGCAACGTACGTTGTATTATACATTTTTTTTTTGCTGTGTTGGTACACATGTTCCGAATATATGTGTACGATTTCAAATTTAAAGCATACTTATCTTGTTTTTGAAAGATAAAAAGGTTAGACGTGTTTTCGTGTACTCAGCGATTTTCACTTTTTATAAAAAATGGAGCAAAGAATTTGCATCAAATTTTGTGTAAAAAACATTTGAAATGTTAACAGTGGCATACCGTGGGTCCGCTCTAAGTAAACAAATATGTTTGCAAGTGGTACAAGGTCTTCCAAGATGGTCGAGAACATGCCAATGACGAATCTGGCTCTGAACGCCCCAGCACATCAACAAAAAATGATAACGTCGAAGCTGTGAAGAAAATTCCTTTCTAAAATCGCCGAATTACCATAAGAGAAGTTGCTGAGGAATTTGGCATATTGGTTGGCTCGTGTCATGCAAGTTTTTCGAAAATTTTAGTCAACAGACTTGTGTCTGCGAAGTTTGTTGCGAAACTTCTTAATTTTGAAACCGTCACATGAGCATCGCTCAGAAGCTCGTAAATGACGTTAATGATGATCCTGACATGCTCAAAAGGGTCATAACTGGTAACGAATCATGGGTAAATGGTTATAAAGTCGAAACCAAAGCCCAATCGTTCCAATGGAAGCATCTAGGAGAGCCAAGATCGAACAAAGTACGCCAAGTTCAATCTAATGACAAAGTTTTGATCACTACTTTTCTCAAATACCGTGACGTAGTGCATCAGGAGTTTTTACCTCAAGGTCGTACGGTCAATAAGGAGTATTACCTTGAAGTAAGTAAGTACGACAAAATCGTATCGGAATTGTGGAAAAGTAATTCATGACTTTTGCATTAACATAATGCACCTGCGCATTCATCGTTGATTGTGAGAGATTTTTTGGCCAAAAACAACAAGACAATCATGCCGCAGCCATCATATTTACTGGATTTTGCCACATGCAACTTTTTTCTGTTTCCAAAACTGAAGAGACCTATGAAAGGATGGAGATTTGCAACGATTGATAAAATAAGAAGAGCATCGCTGGAAGAGCTCTAAGCCAAAATGATTCGAGGATTGGAAAAGCATTGGCATAAATTTATTATATCTGAGGAGGTGTACTTTGAATGGGACAACATTAATATTGATAAATAAATAAATACCTTTTTATAAAAAAAATATAAAGTCACTTTACTTTTTGAAACCATCTATATATACATATACAAATCACTTTAACAACCGAAAAACAGTTAGTCTATTCTTTGACTTAACAAAAGCTTTTGACTTTTATGAGTTATTCCTGGATGAAATATATGATATAATTTTGGCAACAGGAAGCAGAGGGCAAGAGTTAATGGAAATGTAAGCAAGAAATAGGTATGCTCTATTACTGGTGTCCCACAGGGGTCAGTCTTGGGACCAATTCTTTTTCTTGTTTATATTAATACAATATTTAGAAAATCTGTGAATGGTAATTTGACTGGTTATGTAGACGATATGACACTCTTATATTTAGATAATTCCGCAAGTGCAATTCGATATCAAATAAATTCAGATTTTTAGCTACTTACCAACTGGCTTAACTAACATCAAATCATACTTAGCACAAGTGATGTATTCCTCCTTGCTTAATTGAACACATTACCTCTCATCAGTCTAGCTGTGACAAAATGAACTGCAATAACAAGTACTTTAACTTCGAGCTCGTGACGGATCTTAGGTCACAAAGGGATCACGGGAAACGAAATCGCCGATGAACTTACTCAGAGAAAAGTTTTTCAAAACTCGAACCTACGTTAGGTCTGCCTGAGTCCTTCATATGAGCATAACTGCAGATAGTGTGATTATCCAGGTTACCGGCGGTCAGCGACCTCTCTGCTGTCCCTTAGTAGGAAAGGCTGTCGGCTACCCACTGACATCGTGACGGAGCACTAAACTAAACATTTAAATCTGCTGAGCATGTAATGTAATGATGACACCGCGGAGCACCACTTTTGTGAATGTACGGCTTACGCTCGCATCAGGCTGTGAGTAGTCGGCGTTGACGTGGTAGGTGCTGGTACTCTAGGCACTTTAACACTGGAACATCTACTCATCTTTCTTCGAAAGACAGAATGATTCTATTAAAAAGAGTTTACAAGGAGTACAACATATCTTAAATCTATAACACTTCCATAACTTGCCATCCCTAGTTAGAAAGTATTTAGAATTTTTTCAATATTGTGTCCTCGATATGATATTTACTGGTATTTGTAAAAACTTTGTGCTGAAAGTAAATATATCGGCAACCTTCCCACCTAACACGTTCAACCGTTCAACTACGTGTACTCCCTTATATTGCTCGTTAAATGAGCACAACTATAGACTGAGGAATTATGGGTTAGTGACTACAAATTAATTTGATACATCGCACCTTCATTCTTCTTAAACAAAGAAAATAAAAATGACAGGGTCTACATATTAGTGTAAACATTATGTTCAGCTGATTTGGGAATAAATTTTATTTGCCGAACAGGCAAACGTGCCAGCAAAATCAGCATTCTAACTCACACCATCACAATTTGAAGCATCTGATACACCTGCTCTCCTAGAGCAAAGCGCACACAACTTGGTTATGTCTCCCCATACGTTGGTCGTTTGTCTGGCAGAGTAGGAAGGTAAATTTTACATCTGCCTTTAAATACTACCCCATACTTCGGCCCTAATAAATATATTAAACCACGAGTTGTCTGAGTAGGGAGCAAGAGTATAGGAAAAAATACAAATACCTACAAGTTTAAACGTACACACACCCAAGGCTACTCTTACCTAACCTTATCGAATAATAACATCCTTTGAAGTTATTTTCACAAATATTGACGTTGAAGTGGAGTTGTGAACATTCTAACTAGGTGGTGTATGATTTGGAGAATTCCACGAGAAAAGTCAGGATTTAAAACTTTGTTAAAGGACCTTTCTTCTTTCTTTTGTTTCTTCTTTGGAAAATATGGTAAAAGTCGAAAATAACAACCACAATGTCTTGGAAAACTTTCAAAAGTCTTTGTTGGTTAGTCGGTTATATTCTGTTACAAATTCGAGTACGAGTCCTCGAAAGTAATTTCGGATTTAAGCCGCTTTTAAGGCATGCACCGTCGGAGAGTCTTAAAATTAATTTGTACTTAAGCTTGATTTAGTTGTGGAAAGAATTCAAGATAAATGATTTAGCTAAAATAATTTGACTCTAAACAAACACAGAATCAGATGAATATATGTAGGAATGCCAAAGAAATTCTTGAGGTTATGTAGAATGTGGTAAAGCGGTAATGTGGTTTGGACTGTAGGGCAATAGATTTTAGTGTTTTTTTTTTTTTTAACCAGACGCCATTACAAGCTGAAAAATGTATTATTTCGAAATTGGTTTGAAGTATAGCACACAGATACAAGCAGCTAAAGATGTCTGGCCTCCTTTGATGTTGTGTCAAGATTTGAGCAGGCTAATGGAATTAAAAGTTCGAAATGATTGATAACATATGTTTGGAGACGACAAACTGTTGAAAGATTTTCCAGAGATAGCTTCTTGTAATTTGTCTTGGGGATGTGTGTTTGTGATTAATGGTGGTTGGCATGTACACAGATAAGATATGTTAATCAATGTTAGCAAGTCTTGCAGATAGAGCGGTTTTCCTCAAACTTACAATTATGAATAGTGATAAGACCATGAAGTTGGTTTTACATCATAAACTTAATTGATTAAGAAAGTCAGAGTATAAAGAAAGTTTGCTACTATGGTAGAACTGATTATAAATTTTTTTGTGGCTGACTCAATTCAAGTGGTAGCTCAGACAGAATCTTTGCAAAAAATAGCAATCCGACAACTGCTAAAATGTACATCTATCTGTGAATAAACATCACATTCTTGTACATGGTACAGTTTGGTTCGAAATTGCTTGAATATATTTATAAATTTACAATAATTTCCAGGACCTTCGGTCATGTTTTTGCACCACCGTGCATAATTTCTGTGAACCAATTTCAAAACATTTTGTTGCTGTCCGAGGAATGGTCTAATCTAACTTAACCTGATAAGAAGCAAATAGCAACATCGATATCAGATACCTTTTGTGAGCTAAATCAACATAAATATGGAGCTGAAGCCAGTATTTAGGACTGTTAATGTGCTAAGGCACTAGTACGATTAGTAGGATGAATGGCTCAACAACACCTCTCATAAGCCCGAAGTATCTTACTGATCCCGGAATATTCGGCGCATGTTAGTTTTGAGTTGAGTAAAGTACTTGATCACCTAAACCTTTACTGTTACAAATCATTCAATAATCTTGAATGCAGACCGTTTTCCTACGGAAAGCCGCGGAAATGAAGAATGAACGTGCCAATCTGCACAAGGAAATTTCGGACTTTGAATAGTCCACGTATAGCCCACTAGCGGTGGCACCTAACTGCTTTGAAGATAGTCTTCGCCATCATCATACATCAGTCTAATAAACTTAGATTCAATTCCACTTTCTTGATGTAAGGCTCCTTTTGGACGTGGGTATCCGTTAATGGGCCAATAGCAGCGTCCACATTCTTAAAGTGGGTTACTGTGCACCCAACATCTTGTCCGTGGGACTGCAGGTATTAGGATATGGATTTGTCGTGGAAAATCAGAAACACTTAACTGACTATAAGCGATTTTCTGGCTGTGACCCGCATCAAGATAGAATTTAAAAACAACACCAAAATGTATTTGTAATTCCTTACCGACAAGGTTAAAAACTCTATCAAAGAAAAGCTTTACGTACCACCTAGACAGAGTCTATGGAGCTTGTTCCAAGTATGATGAGGGTTTTAATTCTTAAATTGGTAATCGTCGATAGATTAGGCGAAAGAACAGCCTCTAATAGATAACAACTAGCGCTTGGCTTCTTATTTCAGAACAAGTTCTCTGAACTATTCCAAACGACTTTAAACAAGTAGCTTTATCACCTGATTTCCTCAATTAGGAACTGGAAGAGGTTGTGCGAAGTACGGTTGGTAACACGGAAGTCCCTGTTACTAGGACACACAGATGATGAAGAAAAGCTCACCTTCAGGGACAAATGTCACTATTCACAATATTTACTTCGAAGTGGTTAAGGAGTTTACCTACCTGTGAGTACACATCAACTCCACGTCTGACATAAATGAATTCAATGCTACTATATGGAGACCAAACGAATGTTTGGTACCGAAGCTGAGAAGTACGAATGTCAGAGAAGATACGACGAATGTAATCCAGAGTATCAAAATACATTGAATATATTGCCCCCGCTACATCGAGCAAATGGACAATAATGCTCCAACAAAGATGATCTTGAATTTCCAGGTTCAAAACGACCAATCGTTCGGACTGAACTTCCATTTTAAAGGTCAGGCTATAGTGGATGCTATATATGCAGAAACTCTTCACGCTTCAGGAGCCTTTTAAGTAAGGAAGTTGCTGAACATAGTATAATTATAACTTATGTCAGACCATTTGATGCAAACACCGTACTTTATTGCCTCATCCGTTAGCACGACGATAACAGATTCAGCTCACGTGCAGTTTCGATGCTAGGGGATAGCTTTGAGTCATTTTTGATTAGGTCACCTGCGGCATGAGTCTCGAAAATGGAGCAGAGAGTCCCAGTTGCCATCAGATCTTCTATGTTTTTTGGTCTGACTAATTTGCTTCATTTGAGGATAATTTGGTGGAGGCTAATGCCCCCATTTATTTAGCTTTATGCAAGCTTAAACTAACTTAAAAAGTTAGGACTTATAAAGCTTACTTAAAAACTAAAACTAACTTAAGGGTTAGGGAAAAAGGGAGTGGTGGAGGAGATCAAGTTTTAGGCGAGAAGTGCTCAAGTTAAAATCAAAAAGGGGGAGGTTTGAGTTGACCTTACGGAGCATACGGGAGATTGGACAGAGACGAGGACAGCGTAAATTACGAGGATTAGCGTTGAAGGAAATAGAGTTGTAAAGGGAAGCGCAGTCCACAGAACCGGAGAGCAGTCGATGAATGAAGAGAATGTCGGCTACGTCTCTGCGTTTTTCGAGGGTACTCAGGTTAAGAAGTTTGAGGTGGTCGCGATAGGGAGGTAAGATAAATGGGTCACTCCAGGGTAGTCCACGAAGAGCAAAACGAAGAAAACGACGTTGAATGTTCTCGATTCGGGATATATGAGTTCGCTGAAAGGGGAACCACACTTGGCTGGCATATTCAAGAAATGGGCGAACAAGCGTAATGTAAAGTGACTTTGTCAATAAGGGTTGCTAAATTCTTTAGACCAACGTTTGATAAAACCGAGTGATGAGTTGGCTTTAAGGATTATCTCATCAATATGCGAACGGAAGTTTAACTCTCTATCGTATAAAATTCCGAGATCGCGAAGGGATTGCACCTGGGGTACAGGTTGGTCATGCAGAAAATAAAGTCTAGAGGGGGATTGATAGGATTTACGAGACAAAGTCATAGATTGGCATTTGGAGACGTTAAGCTCAAAGCAATTTTTAAGACACCAGGCGGAAAACCTATCGAGGTCTTCTTGAAAGAGAATAGAGTCTTGGGGTGAAGAAATAGTTTTGAAGAACTTAGTGTCATCAGCGTAAATGGATACGGAGCAGTGTTTGATAATCCTCTCAAGATCGTTTATAGTTAGAATGAAAAGAAGGGGACCAAGATGGCTGTCTTGTGGGACACCAGAAGTGGCTAAAAATGGCGTTGAGAAGGCTGACCGAAAGCGAACGCTATAGTAACGGTTCTTCAGATAGGAAGATATCCATTTTAACAAAATGGGGTCAAAACCGAGGGAAGACAATTTGAAAAGGATCAGTTGATGTGATATTTTATCGAAGGCTTTAGCGAAATCTGTAGCAATAACATCAATTTCGTTGCCATTTTCTAAGGCTGAAAGCGCAAAGGACACGAATTCAACTAAGTTTGTAGTAGTTGATCTACATTTTAGAAATTCGTGCTGACTGGGTGATATAAGTGACTTGCACTGAAAGCTTAGAACATCATATAAAACACTTTCGAACATTTTAGGTATGTGAGAAAGCTTAGCAATGGAACGGTGGTTGTTTTCTTCATTCTTTGATCCCTTTTTGTGAACTGGGGTTGTAAAAGAGGTCTTCCAAACTTGGGGGAATTCCCCTTGTGTGAGGGACAGATGAAATAGGGAATAAAGTGGGTGCGAAAGATTGGAGTCACATTTTTTGAGAAATATTGCTGGGAGCCCATCTGGACCGGATAAAAATTCATCATTGAGATTTTGTAACTTTTTTTCGGATCAAAAGGTTAAGAGAGAGAGGGGCCAATGTAAAAATTGGGAAGGTACTTGAAATACATGGGGTCGGGTACGAAGGAGTTGTCTGCAAATGACTGCTTAAAAAGGTTTGCAAAATAGTTGGCAATAATATGTAGGTCGGTCGATGATATGTTATCGAACGAGAGAGAGGGGGGGTATCCATCTGATTTTCTTTTGTAATTGACGAATTGATAAAATGTCTTAGGATCATTGATAAGGTTGGTCTGCGCTGTGTAGAGAAAGCGCTGATAGAGGCTGTTATAGTGTTGGGTGAATTGCAGGTAAGTTCCAAGATTGTTAGACTAGTCGTCATAAGAATTGATTCGAAGAAAAGCTGCCCATAACTTGTTTCTTTTATTACGTAAAGAGCGAAGTCTTCTGTTGTACCATGGAGGGCAAATAGATGATGTTTTATGGGAAGTGTTATTTTGATTGAGAAAAAGTCAATTTTAGCAGAAGAAGAGATAGCGATGAGAGAAGAGTTGAGGTTATTATGAATAGCAAGTAGTACACTTCTACATGGAGAATCAGCTTTAGGAATGGCAGGGTCATTTACCATAGGGAGAGAGTGATCGTCATCTCGGAAGACATTAAATGAAGATGGGAATAGCTGTTGGCTCTTTATATCGGGGATCAGATTGGTTTCTATAAGAGCATAGACGTCGAAAGAGAGACTGTGTGATTTAGACAATTTAGCCCGAGTTTTAGAGCGCAAGCCTCTTACGTTTTGGTAGTAAAATGTAAGAGGTAGTTTGTTACGTGGAGGAGTAGGGGAGTGTAGATGAGATGCAGGCAAAGAAGGCAAATTAGGAATGAAAAACTTTATCATGGTCAGCTCGACTTCGCTGAAGGTGAGAAAGTCTTTTAGAGTGAACATAGCTGCGGAAAGCAGCGAGGTCACCCGCAACCTTTTGAGGTGGTGTGTCGAAGATTTCGTGGTACCTGTTGTAAAGCTTTCTGAGACTAGTTATATCCGTAGGAAGGCCTTCCTGTTGGATGGAGACCATGACACTTGTTTTCGTTTTTCCCTCAAAGCAAACAGAGTTGGATTTGTCGTAAAGATATGCCAGAAAGAGACGTATATTTTCGTATATCTTTTTATCCCTTAGCCTAGAGAGGGCGTAACGGTATTGCGTGGTGTCTATATTCTTTTGGGTCACTTTAACGTTAGGCGGTGAAAGGGGATTAAAAATAGGAGCCGAGGGAGATGGTGAGCTAGCAGCGGGATTTAGGTTATGCGAGCTGATGAAGTTGGGGTATTTGGCTCCTGTTGTAAGGTCAAAATTGGGAAAGTTAGTATTCGTGGGAGGGGGTATGGGTGGTTGAGCAGTGACAGAATCAGGGGCAGGGGTTAAAGTAAATGAGACGCGTTTGGGCTTGGATGAAATAGAGGCCCTTGGAGCTTTTGAGGAGATTCGTGAAAGGGGTTGCTTAGGGATATAAACGGGAGGGGGAAAATTGGGAAATATTTTGGTTTTAAGGCTCCAGTTGGGGTCTAGTTTAGGATGTGGATGGGGAATGGGTCTAGGCGATTTATAATTATCCGTTGATGAGACGATGCTTCGTTTTTTTTCTTTATTTTTGTTGATTGGTTGATCGTTCCATTTGGAGACCCGCATCTTTCCTAGGTTGAGGTTGGTTTTGGATGAGTTAACAAACAACCATTCATATTTAGCCGGTAAATTAATTTTAAAATTCCGTTTGTTTTTGTGGTGGGATGTTGGGAGTATTGTACATTGACTAATGGTGATGCCATACCTCTTTTTGAAAAATTCGGAAATCCAAGCAACATCTGCATAATTTGGGGCACTTTTGATGAGTCATTCTGAGGGTGTCCACGTCGTGTTAAATTGTGTAACAAGTTTCTGTGGGGCGGCGACAGGAAGGTTTGGCGTTGGAGCAGTTATATCACCATAAGATTTTTGGATCGATGGGCTGGTGCGAGGGTTTGGAGGTTGGGTTGTTGGCACTGAGTGTGGCAATGACTCGGATTCGGTTTGTAACAATTCTGTCAAAATTAAAATATTGTAACTTTTGTGCGGTGGGGGATGGTTTGAAAGACAATCTATTTTATGGAATACTGTTCCAATGAGATTTTCTAAATCATTCAACACTGTTCTATTCATTATGAGTTCATTATTAAGCTCACTGATTTTATCGAATATGATATCAAGTATCGACCCGTAATGATTTGAGAGTTGGTGTTTGTTTGTTGTAGTTTCGAGATGGAGATTAGATGTGGTTAAGTGGAGATGGATATCGATTTCTTCCCGGAGAGAGTTGATGGAATTACATGTTTTTTTGTTGGAATCGATCATTGCGGAAGTGAAATAATTTCACTTAATGCTGTATCAAAATGGCGCTTGTATGCTTCTTCACTTCTGGATCTTGCACTTTCTAGTTCAATTAAACGCGCAATTTGTTTTTCAATGCTAAGACCAAAGTTTTCCGCACATCTTACACTTTTTTCAAATATTGATAATTTGTCTGTTATCAGTCTGACAAGTGAGTTATGTTTGGATTCATTTGAGTCACTGAGGCATTTGATTGCAAGAAGCACATGTGAGAGAGAAATACTGATACACTCATCACAGAAGAACACCAGATTTTCGGAGAACTCTTTAAGGAAGACCGTGTTTCTTTTATTTAGCCCGATACAAATAGCATGGAATATTTTGCCGCAAATCCCCTTACAGGCAACAAAGTCAGCATTATTGTCGTTAATGGAGCAGTTGGTTAATCCACAAGAAGACATGACGAAGACCAGGAAAAACAAAAAGCAAATTGCGGAAAAAAAAGTAATAAAAACATTAAACGCACTGTCGCGAAATGAACAGACAGTGTCAGCGATAACAATTGTTGGGTTACAATATAGGTTATTAAATTGATTTAACTGGAATAAATGAAATTGGGAAATTCACAAAATTATGGAATAAAGTAAGAGGGCGACTGAATACAGTGGCGGTTTGAGCTGAAGCAGCCAGGTTTATCCGAGTGTTTTTCGCAAAGTGATTCCAATACTTTTTGTTTCATTCTTTGTTCAGATGAGCACTGACAGATTTTCTGAGTTACTAATTAGAGTACATATCAACTTGGTTCGTCGAGGGGACTTGCGTGGCGATTGATCGGCAAACTGCTGACTATTCTATAACTAGAATTGGACCAGCAGCGCAACAATCAAGTTCATAGTTAAGTGGTTACGTTAAGTCTCAGAAGTAAACACGTTGACCCTTACTCATGCAACCTAAAATGGCAAGGGCGTGCTTAGCCAGTAGCATAATACTGGCATATGACATCATAGGGCTTAAAACTCTATATGGAAGAGAGTAAAAAGATGCGACGAACAAACTAATGGCTTCGGATAAAAGCGGATTCACTGTTGGAGACCCTTGCAAACGATTAAAGGACAACGACCTTCGAATCTGCACGTGAAATGTTCGAATCCATTCGGCTATAAACAGCCAAAGCTCTTGACAGAAATCACGTAGATACTACTGCCACCCAGAAAATACGATGGGATGGGCCGGACATAAGGATGATGAAAAACTGTGATATATACAATT
Organism: Volucella inanis; assembly: GCA_907269105.1. Classification (NCBI taxonomy): domain Eukaryota; kingdom Metazoa; phylum Arthropoda; class Insecta; order Diptera; family Syrphidae; genus Volucella; species Volucella inanis. The sequence goes on along the minus strand of OU026153.1, from coordinate 202,011,230 downwards.
GGCTAACATAAGATTTGTATGCGCATATGACCCTTCGGAAGACAAAGTAAAGCCACCAAAGAATGTTACTACAAGCTCCTCGACAAGATATATGAGCAATATCGTAGGTACTTCAGCAGAGGAAAGGATAACATCTTTGATAAAACAGTTGGTAAGCATAACCCACACGACAGCATGTCTGGCAACGGACTAAGGCTTATTGACCTTGCGATGGGACGAAATATCAGTATAGCAAGCATATGCTGATATTGGGTTATACATATGTATATCTCCATATACACAAGAATGGCATACGGGATCCGGATCATGAAATGCTGAATCATGATCGAATTACATTGGACGTCCGAACATTCCGGGCGGCCAATATTGACTCGGATCACCACCTTGTTGCAAGGAGCAAATGCGGATTTTGCAGGCGCCACAACCAAGAAGAATTACTGTGAGAAGATATAACGTAGAGGCGCTGGAATCACAAAAACCACCCACTTAACTATGAATTTATGTCATTCATCTGTCATCCCGTAGCTTATGTCATCGGAATGAATGTGAAACAAGAAGACTTGTTCTCAATCGTCAGATAGCATTGTGAAACCTTTAAACATTCAAAAACCACAAATGCATTTCCTATATGAGAACAGTCCTAAGTTACGTCTTAATTTTGGATGAAGTGAAGGAAGAAAAGTGAAAGACGCGTCCCAGATGTTTGTACTGGTTCTGTTTTTTTTTTTTTTTGGGTGCGACATTTTTATTTTCTTTTTTAAAGTTTGAGTGCGTACAAAAGCATGGAGCACGAATAGACAACACAATCCATTTATTTCAGCTTTTATTCTGCTAAAACTATTGATGCACATCACTTTATGAGCTCGTTTACACTTCTTGAACGTTTCACTCGACTGATTGTAATGTTGTGAAGTTGAAGAATGGTCTGAATTCGGCAGTACACAACACATATGAATCTTAAAGCAGTTTACATGATTCCTGGAAAGGCCTTATACTGTATATTGTAGGTGATGCCTTATTTAGTTGAATACATATCCCTGTGACCAAAATGTCTTTAACCAAATTTAGATTATTTATGATCGTTGCACGCTTATAATTCTACAATTAAACTAATATCTGCGATACTTCACTTTGTGTAAAAAGCTTTTTCGAAATAAAAATTTCCAAAACTATATAAGCTCACGTATTCGAAGGGTTTAAGTAAGGAGTATATCTGTATGTATTTATAAATACAACTGTGTTCCAATATCTATAAAACCATGGGACTCTATTGTCTATTCTATGCTACATCCTATAAATCTTTGTTGCTTCTTTTTTATAAAGTCAATATATCTCTGTTTGTGTTTTTGTTCTTTTTTTTACAGATACGGCCGTTGGGTAACACGACGCGTAGCTGTTGGTACGATAGCAGCCATCTGGTTGTTGGCGGCTTTCGTTTCATTTGTTCCAATCTCGCTGGGACTCCATCGACCCGAACAGCCGCTGATAGTGGAGGACAATGGTAAAAAGTATCCAACCTGTGCATTGGATTTGACGCCAACCTATGCTGTTGTGTCGAGTTGTATTAGTTTCTATTTTCCCTGTCTTGTTATGATTGGAATCTACTGCAGGTGAGCCATTCATGTGTGAAACTACAAAAAGGAATTACGAGTACAGTCAGAACTGCAAAATCCTTTTTTCTATCAGATTGAATTTCTCTTTTCAATATTATTGTAGCTAAGTAGTCTCTCTATTGATATTCAAAGTCTATAATAAGATAAGACCGTTGTAGTGATATATCACCGACTTCATAAGCCTCAAACACAAAGCATCCGTTCTGACACGTAATTGGTGTTTATTTATTTTTACCCTTTTGGACAGATGGGTGAGGAAATTAATTATTATCTTATCATCATGCCACAATTGGATGGAATTGGCTCTAGTCGAATGGACTTGTAGATGAACTTCTTCACTTTAACGAGTGGCAGTTAAAGGGGTCTGCTGTATAAAATATGGTGCCTACTGGAAAAGGTATAGATAGTGGACTAAGAATCCCTTTTGGGAATTGTACTTGTAAATGATGACCCCATTTAATGGGATATCCATGGAACAACATTAAACGTTAATTGCGAATGGATAAAGGATGATTTTTTTTCTTTTTTTTATGATTTTGGATTGAAAGAGAGAGAATTGTTAATTTGATGCCTTTTCGGATATAAGGACCGGGAACAATACCTTAATGATGATCCTTTTGTGAATGTAAAGGCGGAAATGAGCTTTTTTCTTCCTTACTTTTCGTTGAAGGATTATTTAATTTAAGGTAGACTGGCCGGTAGAGTTGAACCTTCGCTGAAGTTATAACCTTCAAATACCCCGGTGATAATTTCTTATTAAATTTTTGAGAAAACGGATTCTTGGTTGGCTGTAAATTTAAAGATAATTTTTGATACAAACTTTTGGGTTTGCTGTTGAAAGTGAATTTTATTATTCGGTTGACGACACTGAACACGACACTGACGACAATAGAACACTTTAACAGGTAAACAAATGCGGGCTTTAGATTTGAAGTTGGGATACATTTTTTAACAGTTAAAGGCCCTTCGATACTTGATCTATGAGCTTTAAAGGCAAAAGAGACGAGTTTTTTCTTTAATTAGATAACGTGCAGAGCATACGCATCCAAATTGGAAAGAATATTGACCAAACGGAGTCACACTAACTTTTTATTGCAAATGTCTTCGCGGTAACTGCTGAGAAAAGAATTAGATCATATTAAAATATGAGGGGTTAGGCTGTTTACTAATTTTCTGAGAGCTTTTAAAAAGAGTACGTACTCGGGTTGTGTACTTGATTCCAAATGTTGAAACGGATTTTATCTAGAAATCTCTGTGTAAGTCAGTCCTTTCGTTAAAAGGGTGAGAAAACGAGTGCTGTGATAATATTAAGCAACTATAACTGCTTGTTGCTTACTTTGTGGCCAGTTCAACACTTCCAGATTGTGCTTTGTCTCCGTCTACAGTTGAATGTGTCGAATTTTCAAAAGGACAAATTCACTTTCGCACTCGTGTAGTAGCAAGAGTACTTAAAGATCTTAATATACTCCAATCCGCTGGTTCAGAAGGTATATTTCTCCTTGTTCATAAGAGGTATTCTTCCTCTCTGGCAAAACCAATACGTAAGCTTTGTTATCAATCCTACTTTAGGACTCTTTCCGAGCAAATGGAAAACAGCATTTGTCCAGCCCGTCCTTAAAAGAGGCGAATCTTCTTCTCTCTCTTCCTACAGACCAATTGTGATTACGTGACTCCATTTCTCAATGACCGGCAGTACGGTTTTATTAGCAACAGGTCCACAATGATTTGATGGCATCGAAATATGGAACGCGTACATCAATCTGTCGAAAGCAAGATAGTTCCACTTGATACTTCTAAGGCATTTGAAAAAGTTTGGCACCAGGCTCTTTTGTCGAAAATATGTGACTCTCTTCTTCAATGACTCCGTTCTGTCTCCGAAACTCTTTTTAATTTTCATCAACGATTTCTTGTCTGCTACTTTTAATCCAATATATTCCTTTGCTGACGACAGTACTCTCTGCATTTCATATTCGTTCCCTGGCTCACGTCGGTGCTCTTTAGCTGTAGAACGGGAACGGCAGCGTATGTTAGGCTCATTAAATTTGAATATTAACACCATAATTAATTGGGGAACTACTAACAGAGTAAAATTGTATGCTTTCAAAACACAATGCTGTCTGCTGTCGTTAAAGCGAAAATAAGACACCCAGCACATGTCCATAAATGGCACTTGCAACGTCGAAACCGAAAAACTTTCCATTCTCGGTATGTGTGTCAATGACAACTTACGTTGGAATGACCACATATTCGGTGTCGTCAAAAATGCTGTGAAATGTCTAGAATTTCTCAAGCGATGTAAGAAATTATTTGCCTCCTTTGATCTGATCTCAATATAAAAAGCAATTGTCCGTTTGAAATTGAAGTACAATGCCCACTTGTAGTCAGGTGCGCCCAAAACTTGTCTGCACCTACTAGATGGAATGCAAAATCGTGCGATAAAACACATAATGTGATAATAATATCACTCAGGCAATGGAAACTCTTGAACACCTACGCAATGTCTCGTATCTGACCTTGTTTTATCGCTTTTTCCACCATCAATGTTCCATTGAAATTGTCAACAACATTCCGCCCTTCAAACTTTTAACCGTAAAACCCGCCTCGCTATTAATACTCATCAGTATACCCTCGAACCCACTTTCGGGCGTACTTTTAAATATAGTGATTTGTTCCTAAGCCAAACAACTCGCTTACGGAATGGCGTGCCTAGCTCTTTATATCCTATACATTATAACCTTTAAACATTTAAAACCAAAGTTCATCGGCACCTCTCTTTCCATCCTCCTTGAGGATTCGCGCGCGCGAATTATATAAAAAAAGAACACATCAATGTCAACTCCTCCAGTCGCCGCCCCGGAGAAGATAATCAATCACTTTAATTCAAGGTGTACAAGTGGCACCGAACGTAAGTTGGACAAGCTTGCTTCGAAGACCCAATTGATCACAACGTTTCTTATCAAAGGCGTCCCCCTCCATCAAACGATGATAATTGGATTTCGAATTTCTTCGGAAAGACAAAATTTAGCTCGATTTGCTGCCAACATCTAACCACAGAAGCAACTGCAGCATCAAACTGAATCTGCCAGCCAAATATGAATGGTTTATCCATAATCCATTCCATAAAACCTTATAAATCTTTCCTCCCCAACTATCGAATACTACCATCTTCATTTCATTGCACAAACCAATCTTGTAAACGTTCTCAATAAGGCTTCAAGTAATTCTCCCTATCATCGCTTACATTTTCGCTACATTTTGCAGGCAATCATTTGCTAACACCTCCTTCATAATAGATCCCTCTTACTTCTCTTCCAAATTTCTCCGTCAGTCCCTTTTTCACTCATAATTTTGATCCTGCTGTTATTGAAGAAAAGTTAAAAAAAACTTAAAGAGGAATTTCTATCCGGCCCAGATGGTCCCGCCGCCCTTTTTCTTACAAAATGCTCATAAAACATTTCTCTCTCATATTCCTATCTATTTCGCCTATCCCTTACATAGGGAGAATATTCCCAGACTTTGAAGACCTATTTTATAATGCTGACACACAAAGAGGGATCAAAGAATGAAGTTACCAATTATCGTCCCATTGCTAAACACTCTCATATACCCAAACCCTTAAAAAACATTTTGTATGAAGCCTTAAGCTTTAAGTGCAGGTCTTTCCTTTCACCTAGACAATATGGTTTTCTGAAAAGCAGATCAACTACTTTAATCCTAGTTGTTCTTGTGTCTTAGAAAATAGCAAAGAAATCAACGCTGCAACCGATTTCATTAAAGCGTTTGATAAGATATAGATCCTTTACAAATTGTCTGCTCTCGGCCTTGAACCTTTTTTATCTGAATCGATTTTTTCTTTCCTGGTAAACCGATTTTGTTTTTTTTTTTTTCTTTTCTTTACTGTAGGAATATAGTACTCAGAAAAAGAACTAGTCCTTGTAATTTTCCTTTTAATGAAATCTTTCAGTCTTGCGAAGAAAGATAACTAAGCTCATCAGTGTTAAGGTGCCTACAGTGCCAGTACCCATCATTTCAGAGCCAATTACCTGCAGCCTGATGCGAGCGTAAACCGGACCCTCACAGAGATATGTTAGTGCTCCGCGGTGTCATCATCGTTTCCGTATCAAACATAGCAGAATGTTGTGTCACTTATACCTAGCACATTTAAGTGCTATGCAAAAGTGTAATGCCCTGTCACGACGCCAGTAAGCAACCTGCTGTCTTTCCCACTGAGGGACAGAATAAATGACGCTGACTTCCTAGAGACGTCGGGAAGCATTCGTTTGGTCTGTTTACATCCCGCGGAGCTGTGCCATTTGCAGTTGTGCTTGTATGAGACCCAACTATCAATGGAAGGCTTAACCGAGGACGCAGTCAGATCTAACGTATGTTCGGGACCTGAAAAACTCTCTCCTGAACCATGCCTGGCAAGTTTTATGGCGATTTTATTTCCCGTGACCCAGACGATAGCCACTGAATTCAGCTTGGAAATCGTAAGACGGCTTAGGAAGGCTCTTAGCGCAGCTTGGAAGACAGATACAAACTTTCCTAACGTGATGTGAAATCTAACGTTGTCGTCCCCCAGAAAAACACCAGGGCTATATCCCATATTGGTTTTGTAGCCGTCGGTGAAGAACCGACTACATTCTTTTCCTGGCTCAGATTCTGGCCGAATCCAATCCTGGGCACAAGAAAAGTCGATTTCGTATTTTTTTCGCAACAGCAGTTCCGGTGTCATTTCATCGGACGGCATGTCCATAAAACCGGAGTCATAAAACAGCCGGCGCGCAAGTTTATCGAAGCTCCAGTGCATGTTGAACCAAAGACCACTTTTTTTTTAGATATGAATATTAAGCGTAGGTAGATTCATCAATGCGTCTAAAGCATAGCCAGGAGCTCTAGGGAAAGCCCCATGCATCCGAGACAAATCGTTCTTTGTAGTCTGGTAAAAGCTGTAATTACATATTTTTGCGAGAGCTTATTCCACCAGACAATATTTTTTATATAATTTTCCTTAACATAGCCGTGAAGATCCAAAAGATCCTACTCGATGACAGGCCCCATGTCTTGCCGATAGCACTCGTAGTAGGCCTACAGCAACGTAATATATGTAGCTTAGAGAAGTTTGTTATCCAGGATAACACCAAAATATTTAGCTTCTTTGGAGAAGAAGACAAGATCCAACAGACAGTACAGCTACATTATCCGTGTATGCTTGTGAGTAGATGCTAGATCCATTAAGCGTCGACCATTCTTTCGTTGCTTTTCAATACGAAGGAAGTCAGACTTATAGGTCGGAAGCTCTTGCCGAGCGAGTAGTAAGATTTCTTACTGCACGCTTCTGTTCCAAGCGACCTTCTGAAAGTCAAAATTATCGATGACTTTTTACAGAATAAGTGGGTCAATTGGCCGCAATTTCAGTTTGTGTGCTATATTTGAGATCCTGAATTATCTCTGGCTTATTGGAATGTATGGTACATTGGATGCCAATCAACTGCTCATCTAACCGAAATAATGCGATCTTCAATTTTCGTACGAAATAAATTGACGGATAGCTGTCTTGTGTGGGCGGTAGCACCGTCCTGTTGAAACCAGAGATCATCCAGATCCAATTCATTCAATTTTGAAAAAAAAAAAAAAAACAAATAGCCGTCAACATGCTGCAGTAACGTTCCCCATTCACTGCTTCTGTCTCTCCAGCCATAACTACGAAAAATTTATGTGATTTTTGAAATTTCGCGGGCACCGTACATTCAATTATCGATTTTTTTGCTTTAATGGTACATATGTTACGAACATATGTTCACAGTTTCTAGTATAGAGCATACTTTGTTTTTTTTTTTTTGTTTTGGCAGATAGAAAGGTAAGACATGTTTTGGTGGCTCGGCGATTTGCAATTATTATAAAAAATGGAGCAAAGAATTGGCATCAAATTTTCTGTAAAAAAATGGAATCAAGTGCTCTAAAACACTTGAAATGTTGACAGTGGCATACGGGAGTCGGCGGCTCATATAAACTTAGTGAGAATACTAGCGCCGGAAAGTTTAGTCCTCCGGATTGGGAGCTGCGCTTGGGGGTATTTTTCTCACTGTGGAAAACGAAGAATTCAGAGACGGCCCACAGCCTCGAATATAATCTTGACGATCCCACCAAACGTTTTAAAGACAACGAATTTGGAAATTGAATGTTAAAAGCCTGGCGAACAACTCGCGAAGGACCGGAGTGAGCCATGGGAAAATACAGCCTGCATAACATCGCTTCCAAAAATTGATTCAGGTTTTTGAAATTTGTAAGGGGGCGTTTCATTTTAGTAGCCAGCACGCGGCTATCACTTTTCAACATTCACAAAAGGACTTGGTTATTTCCTGATCTGTCAACCGTCAACCAGATTAATGACATTGCAATTGACGCCAGATATCCTTCAGAGATCTGGATATCCGAGGGAACAAAATCAGATTAATACGTTGTTGCAGCCAGGTACGAACGAATTACAGGCGCATGAAATATTCAAGAAACACCAACAAATTCGACGTTAAAAGCTGCAATCACTTTATCTTTACCAACTGCCTTTCTCTCAAGATCTTTCAAAAACGATCTAACATCGACAGAAATGTTGTCAACGAGCCATCAAAGAAGCTGCTTCTGAAATGGTTAATTTTAAGGCGCAGCAGAAACCTTTGGTTGCATGAAGGTAAGTACTACCAGTACTGCATCGAAAGACTATGGCTTCGTATGAGCTCTACTTGCAAAAAAGATGACAAGTGCGTATTCTTTTTAAAAAGAAAAACAAAGAGCACGAGAAACGAACGATTGGGGAAATAGAGACACGTTACTGAAGAAATTACGTTTTAAAGTTTTAATAGAGAATAAATTTTAGATGTCAATGATACAAAAGGATGGAAGCTTGCAAGGTTGAACATATCTAATAATAGAGTCGCAGTCGGTGCTGAGAATATAGAGAGATTTATTCTGCAATCTGTGTAATGGCGATGATAGTCAAAATATCTTCGAAGATGATAGAGAATTCAGTGCCACTTACCTAGATGACGTTACGTAATGTTTAACTTCAAGTTTACCAACGTTGTAGGCGTACACAGAACTACCTGTTGAGCTATTTAAAGCTGCTGGAGTAAACCTGTTTTGGAACAAGCACTAGCTTTTTTCTAAGACATGGTTAGAGAAAATCATTCCCAAAGCATGAAAACTGAACTCTGAGCATCCTTTGTCCAATCCACAAAAAATAAATTCCTTTTGACTGCGCCAATTATTTATAAAAGTGTCTCCCAAACATCACCATTATAGCTTTTTAACCGTATTATGTGAGCATATAAAACTGACGCAATAACGTGCGTACGCGGATAACATTGTGATTGGATGAACACAGGAGGCCTTCAATGAAACATTCGTGAATATTAAGTCGGAAGCATCCAAAATGGGTCTGAAGGTAACTAGCGCAAAACAAAGTATATGCTATGATCAGAAAATGACGCATGCCGCTGACGGTTTAGTAGAATGTCTCCATTAGTAATTGAAATGAAGTTAAGGACTCCATCTACAACTGATCCGCGTTAGAAACAGCAACGGCGCAGAAATCAGCGCAGAATTACACTTGCCAATCTCTGTTTCTTTGGACTGTGGCCTTATACAAAACCCTAATCATCCCAATCCTGCTCTATGGTGCTAAGGTTGGACCTGGTCGGAAGGGTATGAAAAAGCACTTGGCCATTTCGAGAGAAAGATACTGCTCGCTGCGGAAAAGAGGAGGAAACGATTAGGTTCAACCAGGGATTTTTCTCTCATAGGCATCTACGAATCTACCGTTGAGTGAATGGACACAGTAGATCTGGCCCAAAAATTCTTCGAGTCTATCCTTGAGTAATGGGATACGTGCCGCACGCAAGTGGAAGGGAACTCAGTCAAGTTTAAGTGCTCCGTCAAAGGTAGCTGGCGAGAGATCGTAGTAGCTTGGATAGTTAGTTGGTTGAGGCTCTGGTTCATTCCGGACTGTTGTGGGAATAATTAAGTTAGGACCAGCTTTAAATATGATCTTATAGATCAGCGTGATTTTGAGCCTCAGTCAACATGTCTTTCTGGCCGGCTCTAGCTACCTCTATTTACGCATGCTGGGTTGTTCTATTATGGAGGATTCAGAGATCCGCTTCCCTGAAGCATTAATGTCTGTGCTATCCTGTAGCCATATTATAATCTCCTTCTCTGTTATGGAAGCAGTTTTTTCAACAGATCCGTGTCTTGATACAGCCTTTATAGCACATTATGGTCAATGGATATTTATTATCGACACTTGATTTTCAAGATCTAAAGCAGTATCTTACTTCTTTTCTATGTCGAACTTAGCAATATTTATTTGGATTAGCAATTGATATTATGTTTTCATGCATATCTTGCTATAACACTGGAGGTTAGTTTGAATACCTCTGAGCAGAAACTACCCACAATTATTTGAGCGTAATATCTAGGAGGTAGCAAAAATACTTTTCGGTGATATGATTCTAGTTCCTGAATGTGAGACAATGATAGTTGCTGTACATTACTTGTATGTAAGACTCTTTAATAGTCCATGTCCTTGTATTCACATGGTATCAACGACTGTATCCACGTACCGTCCAAGTGTCCACATTTAAAGTCGAGTCTTTGCATCATTGCATTTCCATATATATAACATATAAATTTGATGTCTTGTATGATTTTTTAAATAAGATCAAGACTTTCCTTTAATATAAATAGAAATGAATCCTACAAATACATAGACATGTTAAGAAGTTTCTGCTCGCCCGCGTACTGAATATCTACTATTCCCAAATTTCTTTTCCAATTTAAACAAGTTTACATAACAACCTCTAGTTTCTATTAAAAAAAAAAAAAAAAAAACCTTTCGCCCTTTAACCTTTTGCCAAGTAAATATACGTACTAAACTTAAAAAAGGTGCTCAAGTCCACCAGTGATACTAAAATGATGGTTGTATATTTTTTTTCCTTTTTTTTATGCATTTCCGGCTGCTGGAGTGCTTCCCTTTATTATTTTTTTTTTAAATCCCTCTCGAGAGACATTTGAAATCGAACCTGGTTATAAAAAAAATACTCTCAATTTATGTAAAGTCATCAGAATATCGTTGGTCCGTGTAACTTTTGTGTCGCATGACTTATTTAACAGAATGCATTTTTTATAAATCTGCTGTGCCATCAACTTTGTGAAATTTTTTTTCCCCCAAGTCCACCCAATTTATGTTGGTTCGCCAACCCAGTTTCGATGTAACTGCATACGTTAGGGATAAATTTGCATACATGTATGATTACAGATATACATTTGTATATGTCTAAAGGAGGCAACTACAAGTCCTTTGAAAGCAATTTAGACCTACCCAAGCGTTTAAAACATCTAACACAAGACCTAAATTAAATTGCATGGAGGAAGCACCTGGCAGCAAAAACAAGTCATTCAAGATTCCATTCACCTACGCCCCCATAGTCCGGCCGTCCTTTCACATATTTTTTCTCAGATGTAGATATTCGTATCTATGGCTATTTTTGTATTATATTGTAGTATACTCTCTCGGATACTTGTTAATCCTCTAAATAATTCAAACTCATCGACAGGATTGCCTATAAGAGTGTATAGCTTGTAATCTATTTTTTATTCATTTCTTTTTGATATTCTTTCTCTCATTGCAGGCTCTACTGTTATGCCCAGAAGCATGTAAAATCGATAAAGGCTGTAACTAGGCCAGGTGAAGTGGCCGAGAAGCAACGCTACAAGAGCATACGACGACCGAAAAACCAAAAGAAATTCAAAGTTCGTAACCTGCATCATTCTTCACCATACCATGTGTCCGACCACAAGGCAGCTGTTACAGTCGGCGTCATCATGGGTGTATTCCTTATCTGTTGGGTGCCGTTCTTCTGTGTCAATATAGTGGCGGCCTTCTGTAAAACCTGTATAGGCGGTCAGACATTTAAAATACTTTCCTGGCTGGGATATTCGAATTCAGCCTTTAATCCAATCATCTACTCAATATTCAACAAGGAATTCCGAGATGCATTCAAACGAATTTTAACCACGAAAAATCCATGGTGCTGCACCCAGGAGATGGGTAACATTCATCCGAGGAATAGCGACCGTTTTGTGACTGATTACGCTGCCAAAAATGTTTGCATGAATTCGGGACGTTCTTCAGCGGAATTGGAACAGGTATCTGCAATTTGACCAAAACGCTCCTTGGTCTGTTGTATCTCAGCATCGACATCATCGTCGTTATCCTATGCGGAGTGATGCGAGGCACCTACCGAGTACGAGGACGATACACAGGTATGAGAAAAGCGGGACACAAATCACTATAGTTATAAAGAAGAGCATGATATTTTTCTAACCTACACATAGTCAAAATGAGTTTATGAGCTTAATTGGTTAGTTATCAGAGACTGGGAAGGGAAGACCGTTTAAAGATATCCGATAAAATCACGGAACATATCGGACTTTATCTTGCTAAGAAACACAAAGATGGATACATATGTATTGTGGTATGTACCATATGTAGTATGTGTGTATATTTCGACGCTGCTTGAGTAAGATAGCAAATCTACGAACAACTAAATGAATTTATCAAAAAAAAAAAAATAAATAAATAAATAAAAATTTGTACAAAATAAAAGAGAAGTTGTATGTAAAATCTTTTCAAAGAGAGAGAATATAATTCCCTAAAAATAATTTAGGCAATTAAGAATAAGAAAAATTAATAATTATAATAATAATAAATTTGTTTAACAAATGACACAATCTAGAAAATATAAAAATATTATCAAGACTGATTATTTAATTTTGAATTTTAAGCTACTGTAGTTGTATTTCGAAATATCTAAGAAGTTTACTTTAATTAATTTTTTTTTAAATAAATTTTTTTTATTAAAAAAAAAAAAATCTACTCATTATCTAATTGAAATAGATAAAAAGAATTACCTGAAGTATTCGAAGGATGTAGCAGAGAGTATGTTTTCACCAAAAGGTCAATTCATTCGTTTTATTTCAGGAACGTATGAAAGGTCAAAATTTTTGTGTTTTGATAATTAAAATATGCGTTCAACATTAATTAATTAATTAAGTTTTCTTAATTAAGTATTCTTTTTTTCTTAAATTTACCAGTTGATGATTTTGTCAGTTGATTTCAAGTGACATCGGCTCTTTCGAATTAAACAACTATTAAAACAAAAAATAACAAAACGTTGTAAATGGTATCAAGGCCAAAAGGAAATACCGATGGACTTCATGGAATATTACTGTCCTTGATTTGAAAGCTTACTTGTTTACTTAAGTGGCACTATAGTCGAGCCCTTCATTCCCCTACGATCCGTATGTAACTGACTAAATTGATGTGGCTGTCGTGTTTAAATCCCCTTCTGCGTTCCATCACAACACAAACGGGACTTTTGTTCGTTTTAAACAAGGTCCAAGGCTCCGCACAAAAGAGCTGAACCGGAATGATTAAAGAGCTAGTTTAGTCTTATTAGTGATTGCTGTGTTAGTAATTTAGTCTAAAGAAACAGTGATTGCCAAGAGGGCAAACAAATCATTCCCCTTTTTTTGAATTAGTGATTTTGCACTTTTTTTTTTTAACGTGATGTTAAAAGAGCCGCATGTCAGCCCGTCGCTTTGTCAAAATCCTTTCTTGACATTGAATGCAGTGGCTAATTCATTGCCAAACTTGATGTATATTAGAAGCGAGATTTTCTCATAGTTATGCTGCGTGACTTTATGAGTTTGATGAAAATGTTAAATTAGAAATTTTGTTGTACAGCTGGAAACAATAGATACTGTCATATGTCGCTTAGAGGCCGCCAAAGAGATGGTGGGTGTCGATCTGACCTTCCAGGGTTTTCCCAGCTGTAGTGTGAATATTTGAATTCTAGTCAGAAACTGATTGAGAAACTAGATTTTTTACGGTTTCAGAGCAAAAAATACCTAATAGTCGATGTAAAGGTGACATATTTCTACTCCTCTGTCGTCAGTTGAATCAAAATGGTGTCCATTCTTGAATGCTTTCCTTTGTGCATATTTACAGATGAGCTGGTGCACCTTTACCTTTACCTAATAGTCGATGTAAAGGTGACATATTTCTACTCCTCTGTCGTCAGTTGAATCAAAATGGTGTCCATTCTTGAATGCTTTCCTTTGTGCATATTTACAGATGAGCTGGTGCATGTTCGCAAGCAATCAATCTCCAGCAGCTTTAAATAACTAAGTAGGCAGGTCATCCATTTCAGCAGCTTTATAAGACTTAAGCCACGACATTGCTACCTTAATTTCATCTAGATAAGGGGAACGTAGTGCTCTGGCATCTTTGTCCAGATTAAATGGTTGATTTTTCCGAAAAAAAAAAACGGAAAAATTGCTGCTTTTGAGTCTGCAGAGTAAGTGTTTTTTATATTTATTATTGTAAGTGCTGGCTGCAAATTTGTCACTAATTTTCCGTCTTTATATTTGCAGGCTTCCATTCTAACTTAGTAGCCTTGGTATATTCGCTTTGTTCTCTAATTAATCTTTCGAACGCTCTCGACAGTTAAATGCTGTCAGTTTCCTCGTACGCGCGCTTCTCGTACTCATTATTTTCTTTTCGAGAATTAGCTTTGCGCTAATATCTCCAAGCAAAATATTAGTGATCGGTCTAGGATATCGTAGAATTTTCCGAATCTTTCTTAACCAAATATCCTATCCTGAAGAATATACAGGCATCGGTAAGTGATTATGACATGCTAGAGAGATTCACAAAATAAAAAGCGGAAGTAGTGTAACATAGTGCACAATACATATGAAGACAAAAACGAAATCCTATTCAGTTCTAAACCAAATTAATTTTATATCCCAGCCTTTGTTTCACTAAGAAAAGGTGATGTGCCAACATTTGTAGTTAAGCGGGTAGCAGCGGTCTTCACATCAGCATACTATACTTTTCAACCATTTGTTTCATTGTCATAATTTCAAAGCCCATAGTGCGAACATCGATGCAGCATTCTCCAAAACATTATCCTTCCGTCTGACCTATTAATCAACAATGTAAGTGAGGGCCATGATAGAGCCTACCCACCAAATATGCCATGTCCATCACCATAATTCGTATCGTAATTCGTAGGTTCGTTGGTTCGTAGTAGGACAGCACTTTTTTCTTTACCAAACGAGTCTGTGCCTGTGTCATTATCATTCAAATCGGTCCACTAAATCACTTTTATGCTGCCCTATGGTCCTTTGTTCAAGATGTCCATAGGGAGTAGTAGAGTAGAACTTGATCCAGGTTTCATCAACTGTAACGACTCAAACCAGAAACTCCTACGGAATTCACTTAAAGAGCTCTAAGCATGATTCGATGACAGTCGTATCCGCTTATTGTCTACAGTGAGCAATCGCGACACAAAATAGAATAATAGCCTTTGTATGCTTATCTTTAAAAAAAAAAAATAGAATGACATCTTCCATTGATTTGTCAAATTTGAACAGCATTGGACTTTTCTACTCAAGAAACAAAATTTCATTAGCTTTTCACAGATCTTGATATCTATTAGTTGAACAGAAGACATGAATTTAAAGAAAAAGAAAAAATCGAAAGAACTCTCGCTTAAAAACCGTTTTGCGTATGCAGGATATTGATGATGTAAATTCTGAAGAGTTAGCAACCGCTTCGCGAGATTATCTATAAAACTACAATACCATTTTAATGAATACAAGAAATAGCACCAAAAAGCTATTGAGCAGTTCACGAACCATAATCTGTTTTTTTTTTTATAAATTCCCACCAACCATATGGGATTTATTGAGAAACAAATATTTTTTGCCCACACGAGTTTGTGCATGAAACAGCGCGGGGATTCCCCATCTCGTAGTGCTCCTTATTTGCTTACATAGGTGGCGCTACAGTTTGGGGTGGACCTGGGCCGCAACCAAGAAGTCTTTCCAGTTAGCCCGATCTTTAACTAACTGCCTCCAGTTGCGAATTTGTGCGCCCCACCTAAGGTGAGGTCTACTGAGTTATCCCTTCGGCTCTGCGGGCCAGATCACTGGTTTCTTACCATCTCAGGTGGTTAATTCGCTCGTCGATGTTGTACAGCTCGTTTGTCATTGAATCTTCTTCTTCAAAGGCAGTCAACATGAACAGGACCGAATATCTTTCGAAGGTTTTTGTTTTAACCACTGAGGATATCTTCATCCGCTTACGATAGAGTCCATCCTCCAGCACTATAAAATAGCACTGGCATGATCAATGTCTTTTATAGAGTCTCTTTAAGTGTTTGGTATAGGGCGTTACTATTCGATTGGCTTCTCAGCCCAAAGAAACATCGATTTGAAAGAGTGATTCTTCGTTTTATTTCGGTTGAGTCATTATCGGCATTATTGGCATTGCAATAACCAAGGTAAGCAAAGTCCTATACTACCTCGAAGTTTAAGCTGTCGACTATAACGTTCTGTCCAATTCGTCAATCTTGTATACCATATATATATGTATGTACTTCGTTTCCCTCTCATTTGACCCTAAACTCATTTTGGAACTTCAGTTTTAATACTATAGAATGCAGCTGTTACAGTTCGCTGAGATCAATCAATTGTGTCAATATCATCTGTGTCCGCCAGTAGTTGCAGAGACTTATGGAAGATTGTGCCTTCGCTGTTCGTCTGTAAGTTTTGCACAATTCCTTCAAGTATGACGTTAAAGAATCATATGACAGAACGTCACCTCTTTTAAAATCATAGGTCCCGGTAGGTCACTACCGACCTTGACTTACCTCATCATTCCACACATACGGGCGAGTATTGCATTGAAGCTTAAACTTAACATTTAACATTCTTGAGTTTTTTCCAGCATCTGCTGGAGTGTGAACATCTCGAAGATTGTGGATTTTCCTAAAACCGCACTGATAGGATCCAATCAGATTTTTGACGAAAAGTTTCAGACGTTCAAACAATATGGCAAATGAGACCTTATTTGCGATGTTGAGGTAACTTATCCGTCTATAGTTGGCGCAATTTAGGTGGTTCTGCAGAAAAAGTTGTTTCATAATATCAACACCGACTTTCTACTACAGGTTTTCCTTCTTCATCTCTACATGTCTTCTTGCCTTGACACGTTATTTTTATATGTTGCTAAGACTTCCGTTAATTATTATTGAATTACAGACTGTGAATATCTTCGAACCGCCCATGTCTGCTGCTATTTTTTCTTCTTCTCGAGTAGCCGATGTTCTTCCCGGCTCTTCTACTTTGTAGATCTCAAGAGCAGCTCTAGTCCTTCTTTGCAGCAAAAATTTGTACGCTTTTTACTTAGCTGCAGGCATTCTTTATCAAACCAAGGTTTCTTAGTGGTGGTCTGGTGAAATCCAGTACCTCAGTAGCGGAGTTTCTGAAGGCACGTTGGCAGTGGATACGGGTTCGGTGGAGATTCTGGCGGTCTCTTGTGATTGTAGTTTTTTTTTTAGTTATACCTCCTCACGGTAGTTTTTCAAGAGATCATTGAACGCTAAATTCAGTGACCCTTGTTTGATTCCCAGGTCACAATGCGGTCACGGCAAATAAAATCGGCGACGAACTTGCAAGACACGATTCAGAGTATAGTTTTTCAGGACTTGAACCTACGTTGGGTCTGCCTTTGACTTCTGTTAAGGCTTCCATTGATAGTTGGGTATCATACGAGCACAACTGCAGATGGGACAACTCCACAGAATGTAAGTAGACCAAACGAATACTTCCAGACGTCTTTAGGAAGTCAGCGGCCTTTCTGCTGTCTCTCAGCAGGAAAGACTGCAGGTTGCTTACTGGCGTCGTGACAGGACATTACACTTAAATGCGCTCGGTATAAGTGATGCAACAGCCTGCTTGGGAAATAGAATTTCGTAAGCTGAACGAGTTAGTAATTCGAGTTAATTTTGTCTGCACAGAATTTTAGGACGTCTAGAATAGTACATAGAAGCGTGCCCTGGGTCGCAATGTGATCCATTTGATTTAGCATTTTATGATCCGGATAACACAATGTTCCCTTATCTAAATCAAGATGATATAAGGCCGCAGTATGATTAAACCTAAGTCCGTTGCGAGGCGTGGTGTTGCGTATGCTATGCTTACCATCTGTCGTACCAAAGATTTCTTTCTTTTCGTCAAGTACGATTTAAACGTTACATTTCGGAAATTGCTCATATGTCTTGCCGAAGAGCTTGTAGAATCATTCTTTGGTGGCGTAGTCTTTGTCTTCCGTGGGAGCATGGGCGCATATTAGGCCAATTGTCATAAGAAGTTCGCTGACGTGTTTGAAACTTAAAACTTCTTTCTTTAGTCGGTCGCATATGACAAATCCACGTTCGAATAAGCGCTAGAATCACCAAAGTACATCTTATAGTATTTCATCCTCCTTATGTCCATCCCATCCAACTGAACTTCCTGAAAGTTTACTATTATTTACTCATGAAGTTACCAGGGAATACCACTGGGAGGTAAGGAAAGCATTTAGCTACTAACTTGATTGATGTAATTCAAAATTTTCAAAATGTTGACACCTAATTGGAAAGGGAAAACTTTCCAATTATTCACGAGGTATAATTTAATTTAGATAGCTGCCTTTACTGACTAACCAGTACCCTATTCTGTAACGCAATTTCTCAGTGCAAAATGGTTTGAGTTTGTATTTCCAAATACTTGCTTACGTTTCTAGATGGCGTAAAGTAAACCATGGTCTTAATCAATAGCTCTCGCCATTTATCGTGGTCTTGCTGACTATGTCTATGTCCTTTACGCACACACGGGATAAAAAATCACTCGAGGATCTTTTCTCAAAAGCATTTCATCTATTGTCGATGAAATTCATGCTTCCAAACATGCACCAAACATTGGTATGAATTGGTGTTATATGGTGTTTTATTGTTCATAACAGAGATTTACTTATCAGTCGCCTTCTTCGATCAAAGAAACACCGACTGCTAAGACTGATTATGAGGTTTAGGATGACATCGCGAGCTACTAGCAGTGCAGACTTTTAAACAGTGTGCCTCTGGTATTTGTGTGTTAGATAAGCTTAATTCTTTCAAACATAATTTTATCTTATACGGACGGGGATAAGTTTAGCAAAAAGATGCAAAAAATTGAAGTGGCTCTATATAGCATTGCATAACACGGCCATAAAATTAATAAACAGGCGGTGTGTACCAAGTTGAAGTTTTAAATATTTTCCAATATCTCCCGTAAGGTGAAAATCTGGCCGATTGTGGAGAAACCAGACCTAAAACCACACTGATTTGGACCTAACAGATTTCAAGCGTCCACAAACTGGTTGCTACTTAGGTTCTGAGATATATCAACACAGGTGTAAATGTGTCAAATCTGACACCAGCATCGTAAAGTTTGACGTTAATGGTGTACGTGCTCAGAACGTTTTGTCATATAAGTGCTGTTTTGCGTTGAAAAATTCATCTCAGCCGAAAAATGGGATTAAATTGTGATTATTCTCTTGCGATATCGCAGTACGGTAGATAAAATATTATACATAACGTTAAGCAGACTGATTTCACTACAGTTAGCGCAGTTTAGAGCATCGCCATTCTTCAGAAGCGGCCAAACAATGCTGAAATTTTTTTCATCCGAGCGATTTTCATTCCGTCATATTTACAAATGATCTTTATCAATCCGCGCTGCTTTAAATAATTGCGTCACTTTACTAGTTCTTAGTTTAGATATCCCTATCGCTTTCTTTTGGTCGAGTGGGCTACGTAGCAAAGGAATAATGGTAGTTTTTGCCAACTAAGATTCTAGCAACGATTATGGCTTGACTAATACGTTTCTAAGGTTTTCTTTGTACGCTTCTCTTTAGTATTTGTGATATTGGCAAGGTATTTTCACTTTCTGGTAGGATTTTCGAATATCATTTCTTCCATCGTATGTCTTTGAGCGCTCGCACTTCAACTCCTTTCTTCTTCTTCTAACAGACCGATCTTCCTCCTGTATGCTAAACTCGTAAAATTTGTGATCAACTACCGTTCTTCTTTCTAATAATTCCTTCAATACCACTGCTTTTGACGCACATACTTCCCGAAACTCTCTTTCAGCCAGGTGTTTTGTTCTGGTGGCCGAATGAAATGCGAAATCTTTGATTGCTTGCTGGTAATGTCATCTCTGGACATTTACACTTGATGCTGCAAAGCATAGTAGTATGACTTCTAGGGAGGCTTAAGAAGACTCGGTTAAAGAGACTTTAGCAGCCTCTTGTTGTTTTAGCCACTCGTGGTCAAATTTCTTCAAGGGACATCTTTGGTCTTTCGGTGTCTGGGACTGCATCGATCACAATATGATTTTTTTTTTTATCAAGACATCAAGTTATTTGGCATTTCTTCCTGCTGCGAATACTATTAGTACCCATACTAGAATGTATGCTTCTGCTAGAATGAATCTTAGTTGAAAACATCTGATCCAAGTTGATAGACTGTTTAAATCATTGCGAAGATTTAAGTGACACTGTTGTTGACATCAGTCTTTTCAGCTAAGTTATTTACGTCGACACACACAATATCGTATTTCCATTCTTCGAAACCCTTCTGCTCCAAGACTCTTGTCAAATATTTCACTTCGTATTTATTTTCAACTCCCCTCAATTTAAAAAATTTTTTTCTTCTTAAGTATGCTATAACTCTTGTAAACTTTTAAATAATACCTTTCACACGCAAAATATTTTGAGACATGGAAAAAAGAAAAGAAAATGTAAAGAAATCTTTTACGACACCTATACTTGCGTAAGCTGCTATCGATGAAGGTGTTATATACTTTGCGAATAAAATACATTTAAACAGGAGGGCAAAACGAAACGAAAAGAGTGTCAAACATTGTTTGACACCTACTCCATTTACTGTCATTCTAATCTTCTGTCTGCTATAATCAAATATCACCCAATCCTTACCGTCTGCATACGCGTGTGTATATCCTTTCTTCACTGAATAGATACTCGTACACGTATATGCAGTATTTACCCCAATGCGCTGGTAACGTTTGTCGTAAAAATTTTCGGAAATGTTTTCATCTCCAGGCGTAATAAAATCAGGAAAATGTTAAATCTGAGATTCCCTCCTTCTAATCGTGACCCATGTATGGTATATGTACATACATATGTATGTACTTAAAGGCGATATGACTCCTTCAAGAGCTTCCGAACTTTAAGCCTTGAAAATTTTCCGAATAGATGGTAATGCAGAAGTAGAATATTTGTAGTTGTGTGCGATGAACATTTGTTGAGAATGCATGCACATGTATGACATTAATCAAGATGAACAACAGCTTTTTATGTTCTCTTAGTTTTATTGATTTCTACAATTGTTTTGTTTTGTCTTAATTAACTGAAACAGTTATTTATTGGTCATTAGATTGTAATGAGTTTCATAAATCTGCTTCATTTGTAATGCGATTACTATATAGTCCGTCCAACTTAAGTTTGTTTGTACTTCTCCTATAGACTTTATCTGGAGTCCTCCAATCACTCAATCATACTCCCCCGCATTTCAACAATAACATAACAACAGCTGTCGCATACATACAATGTTTTCCGAATTGTATATCCTTTGCATAATTGGAGATGGGTGGATAGCACGCTGGATTGTATGTGTTTTATTTTATCGCCAATCGTATAGGTTGCGCTAGATGTAATTATGATAAAATTAACCACAAAAAATTAATTTTTAATTAATTGTGTGAAAAAAAGCCTAAACAAAACTGCTGGACTGTTTGTAACACTGCAACGCATACGTGCCTCGAAACGCATGACGGCCTGAAGGCTTTGCAACTTGAAATTGAATTCGAGTTCACCACATGGATACGGTCATGGATTTAGGAATGGAAACCATTTAAAATTTTTTTGTTTTGTTTTTTTTTCATATGGCAAACATATCAGTTTCAGCTTACACTGTATATTCAATCTAAAATGCGGTTAATGCTTTGTTTGAAATGCGGCCATAGCACTGATTGGACGAAATTAATTATTCGTTTAGTTGTTGGAGCTTATCGGATTGCTAGCTAGATGGTAAGTATGTCTGATTTAAGGTGGTAAATTATTGAGACTATGATCTGTTTTATTTTGATAAATATCGATGTACGTAATGCAATTAAAACTAATCGTGCCATTGAAACTAATATTGTGGATGCAATAATTTTTATCTATCATAGTAGTGAACAATTTGGTTTGTGTAATAATAATTTGGACCCTTTTTAATCCCATTCGTCGTTAGTTACAAAATATTGTTAGTAACTGTGATAATTTATTATATTGGATTGCAAATTATTTATTTTTAATGCTGTGTCGTTATAAGTGACACTTTGCCTCGTACTTCTTAATGGGTTTATCCCTAGGGGTCTTCACCTGGAATGGTATCGTTGATTCATCTTCGACTGTTTCGCCCTAAGTTTCGTAGTTTCATTTGCATGTAATGCATTGGTGGCTATTATTCATTCCTGCTTTCGGTATCTGCAAAATATTAAAAACAATCTTGCTATTTCTTTCCTTGAGGATGAGATAGATGCTGATATCTTATGATCTTATCAGTGTTTATCTCCATCCCTAGAGCGCTAGGAGGCATGAAGATACTTCAGTAGATACTTGCATGCAGTAGATGTTTTTCTTAAGATATTTCATGATCATCCGATTTTTCCATTCCCGAGTAAAGCTCTCTTTTTGTATGCCCTTTCCAACAGTGAGTGGCAGAAATTCAGGCGATGTTGGCGCTGCTTCTAAGAGTTCAAAGGAATGAAGTCCTACATTTTTATTATTTTTCAGTGCTTTGATCGCTCTGGAAGTCTCATCCCTATTTAAAGTTCTGATTCGTATTGAGATTTTGGTGTATATTGAACCATATCCGTTCGATAGTAGGGTAAGCCTTTCACCATATGCTGGTTAGGAACGGCATCCATCTGCTAGCTCTCTGATGATTCTATAAAAGATTCTCATGTCTTAACTGATTGCAGCTTTGTTAGTTTCTCTAGCCAATGTATTAAAATAGTTTCACCTTAAACATCTTACTTACCGATACAGAAGCTTTTGCCTTTGTCTTCGTGCTACTTAGATGGCTGTAACGAGAGTTTTAACCGTCTTTGATAGCACGTTCTTCGCGTATCCTTGGAATGCCACGCAATATGTCTCCACTATATTCGACCCATAGTTCTTTCCAATGATCTTTGCTGTTAATTATTACAACCCCTAAGGAATGTTCGTCTGTGTATTGGAAGATTTTTTAGTCTGACGATGCTGAAGCTGGATATTATTGCTTTGTCGTCAGATGTTGGCGAGTAGCTATCATTAAATGATCTTGTGCTATCCCTACACATGCTCCTGTATGTTTTGAATATGTAGGGGACTATTTCCAAAAGGGTGACTAGTATCAGAAGGTCAATTCGATTCAAGGTTGATTGCGTATGATGTGACAATAATATATGTTAGGTGATGGAGGATTTCCTTTGCAGAAATAAATAAAAAAAAAAATTAAATTCGTGAGATATTGATTTTTATTGCTTTTCTTGGTAAATAATTTAATATCATGAAAATTATATTCCTGTGTAAGGATGTGCAGAAGATTGATTGTTAAAGGCCTTCTTGTTTTTCCGTATGAGATTTTCATTGGGACTTTACTGAAACTGTATGATGGCAATGCGTCGCGATTTAGTCACCACAATCAATTCACTATAGTACTGGCAACAAATTAGATTATTACCTAGTGTTGAAGTTAGCGGTATTACCATGGCGGTAATACTCTTGTGAAATTCAGCACTCAAGCAGTACAGTGTAACACGTTGTGTACTTAAATGCACCCACTTCTTACAATTCTGCCTCGCTTGTGGCAATAATCAACCTTACTTATTTATTTATTTACTTAGGTGGCGCTACAGTTCGGGTGAAATAGATCCACAACTATCCTGCCTCTCCTGTCTTTAGCTAACTGTATCCAGTCGCGTACTCCAAGCCGGTTGAGGTTTTCGTCTACTTGTTAGCATCATTTTAGATGAGGTCTCCTTCTACTGCGTTGTCTTTCGGAGATAGATATGCAAAATCTGCAGGCCGGGGAAATAGTGCCCATTTATTCTACATGCAGTTTTCTAACTAGGTCGATTTTGCTGTACAGCTCGAATCTTCTCCTCCAAAGACCATCAACGCAAACGAGGCCGAATATATTTCGACGTGATTTTCACTTAAAACAACTGAGGCTATCTGCATCCGATTTCAATAGAGGCCAGCTTCATAAGGTCTGACTGGGATGATGAAGATCTTTTATATGTAGAGTATAATTATCTTTTTCGGGTAGAGCGTTACTTTTCAATTGTCTTCTTAGCCCAAATGAACAGCGACTGACAAGAGTGTTTATTCGTTTTATTTCTGCTGAGATATTATTGACAGAATTTATAGAAGAGCCAATGTAAACGAAGTTCTTAATTGTCATTCTGCACAAACAGACGAACTTGGCAGGTATGCTAAAACCAGACATGGCTCTGAGCGAAAAAAAAAAATCGATAAAAAGATGATGGATATCGATTTTTCCACTGTCAGCCGGAACGTAAAGATTTAATCGATTGTGGATCTTGCTAATCTGAAACCGCACTGATAGGGGCCTATCAGCTTGTTCACGAAGGGATTCAGCTGTTCGCATAATATAGCAGATAAGGTGTTTCATGCCAAGTTGACATGACTTATGCATCTATAGTTTGCGTAGTTCAAGTGGTCATTCATCAAGCATACACTCTTCTGACAACATCTGATAATTAAGTTAGAGTATGTTCTCCATAAAGATATTTTCAGGAGCTGGTAAGCCGTCTGATTCTGTTTTTTTGATTTGAATAAAGATACTGCTATCGTAATTTTGATCTGGTCTGGCGGAGGGACGTTTTGGCTATCAGCGTTTAGGTTGAATGGTATTTTTTTCTGACATCACGATGTTAAAATTTTTCGCCATTATGAAGACTGCAGGAAAAGGTGTTTAATATTCTCAGCACCAACTGAGACTGTACTATAAGGTTCCCTTCTTCATCTCTTCTTTATCTTCTTTAATCGCGCGCCTCTCGTGCTATTGGTTCTTCTTCTGAAGAAATTTATGTTCTTCCCGTCTCTTCTGCGCGTAAACTTCGCAAAGATTCTGGTCGTTTCTTACAATTGCAGCTTATACTAATTTATTAGCAAAACAAAAACCGCAAACCACGCGAATGCCGGTTATTGGTTGCAATGAAGATTTGTTAATTGGTGTTCGAAAACAACAAGAAAAAATGTGGTGTTAGTAGAGATGTTGGAACCGCAACAAAATGGGTTTATCCACAAGATAAGTCAGTTTGAAATAATTGAGGATCCGTGTCCTGAATCGATTTTGATGCCATTTGTGAAAACTGTTTTTAGATTCTGAGCAAAACTATTTCCGAGAACAGGGATAGTCAATTTCGTATATAACAGAGTTAGGTGTACTAGGAAAAATCACTATACAGACGAAAAAGACCCTTCTTTGGTCTCCGGCAACAGTGACTTATTCAAGTGGATGCTTGTTGTTGATTTTTTCATGTATGGAATCTTGCCAAGAACTTTATATCCATTTGGTCCAACATATTGTATGATAGATGGCTCCTGAGCATATTCCAGTCCTCAACTAGATTCTAAATAAAAGTAGACGAGATAGTAAGGCCCAGTACGTCTTCTCTGACTGGGCTTAAGAAGGTATGTTTATTACCTCGCTTGCATATGAGTTAATGCTAATAGTGTTTGTTTCACTACCGCTCCAGAACATATTGTGAGCGTTAGCATCATATCCAATGACCAGATGCTAGCAGCGATAGTAGCACATTTTTATTAGGTCCTGTACTGGAATTATCCGTGAATCTTAAGTAGTTTCTTGTTCTCTTTACTGAAACCAAAGATCTTACCATTTGGGCTTACTAGGGCTTTTGAGTTTAACCCAGCGCTATGTCGTCTTCCTCACATGGTTTGCTTAAGAAGCACATATGGTATAGTGCTATGGGAGTTACCTGACAACACTTTTAGTTTGTTCGTCTTTTGCGACCATACTCCAGGTTGCGTGTGCGTTAAGGTCTATTGTGCGTGACACATTTCTGTCCTTTGGTTTATTGAAGGAGGTTGCAGGAGCTCTCATCCAGAAACTCTGAGTGCTGGATGGCTGCTAGTGTTGTTCGTAGTTGTAGTGAGCAGGGTTTCTCGTTGTATTTTACAAACATTTTTGGATGTTGGTTGTAGCTACAGTGAGCTGGGATCCTTCATTAATGCTAACAGTAGTGATGCTAGAAGGTTTCTGTTTCAGACTTTTCTGAGTGTTGCTTATGACAGTTTTTTTTTTGTCCACAGTTTCTGAAATTTTGTCAGAGCTCTTTATTATGTGCCTCATCTCTCTAAATAAGTATTGAACATGACCCCTAAGGTCGTTCAACCACTTCGTGAAACTATCATTTATGGCAAGGACAATGTGGACGAGATTATTCACTTCCACTCTTTGCAGATCTTTCTTTGATTCTCGTGTATTTTGCGTCGAATAAACTGAGAATCTTTTAATTTTTTAACCCGATACTTTAAGGAAAGAAGTCTTTGATAATCTGTTGTTCCGAAACTAAATTTCTTTCCACTAACATCGCATCTAGACCGCATTTTTGTTTGACATTAAAGAAAATGCCCCTCAGTCATTTGACAGTGGCTTTATTGGAACATACGAAAAGGATCCATCCTGCTATGTGCCTCGAACTGTCGAAGGATGGATTCAGCTTCTTACATATATCGTTGCAAGCCTTTTACTCATTACTAAGAAGGTTGAGATTTATATATAAAAGTTTTTCCAAGTTTTCTAAGCTTCCGATGTTGGTGGGTTGAGTTTCTGGATCGCATATGCCTTACTTTGGTAATCTTTTTATAGGAAAGTGGGCCGACAACTTCTAGGGTGCGTTTTCTAGCGAGATTTTGCTCCAAAGTTTGTCTAAAGTACCTCCTTTTCACTCGTTTTAGTCTGACGTATCTAACTCATTGCTGTGACATCAGGATTTCACTAAGGCCTCGTCCGGTAACATGCAAGGTGTGTACTTAATGTGTTTGAGTCTGGGTCACTCAGAAGGGACAGATTTCCTTTTTCGCTACTCACCTTGCCGCTAGGATTCAGAGTATTGCCAGGGAGTACAGTTTATTTTTTTCTAATTAGTTCCATTTATAGAGGCTCCATTGTTAATGCTATTGTTTGATTAATTTTAATTCCCGCGAGTAATCGGAGATTTGGCTTATCCCTTAAGCCAAGCATCCATTTTCATATGCTATTCTACCTTGGATTAGGATTTTTTTCAAGAGGCTTACTTCTCATGGTGCTTACTTTTCCTGACTCCAGGAACTCAAAGTAGTAGTCAAAAAATAATATAGAAAGAAAAACATTATCAAAATTATCCAGACGAGAGAAGGCTATTGGTAGAGATCGTTTTTTAACTTCATCCTATGAGCTGACATCTGGAACATCTATGGCGATGTAACACACATTCAAAATAACAAATAAATGTCCGTGAACTTACCTTTTTTCTAAATATTTGCGCTTATAAATCTCGGTTGAAGTCAACTTTTTACTTGCGGCATTACTAACTTTCCACAGTATAAGCCTTTTTTCAATGATTAGCAGTACAAAAAATTTAATTGATAAATGGCAAAAGCACAAAATCAAAAGTCCATGGTCGTCTAAACATCCGAATGCGATTTGTTCATTTTGACACCCCACTCTCTCTACATAGCCATAAGGACCCATCACATTGTATTCTGTCATCCGAGTCTCTTATCTTGTTCACCAACTTTTCAAACAAACAAAATTAATGTATCAACAGAAATTTAACAATTGAAAAACCTTACCATATGATCCTGGGAAAGGACACGACTTACACTTTTTTGTTTGTTACCCTGATGGTTTTACCCAGTCCAAGTTGAACCGAAGCGAACAAAACCCCGCTGCCTCAGGGAGCTTGTCCTACAGGTTAAGACTACTAGCGGTTTGCCATTTGGGATGCCGAAACTGGTGCTGGAGGTAAATCCGTAGTTGGAGAACCCCAGTTCGGGTTGGTTTAACATTTTTTTTTTCTTTATTCTGTGTTGGCAAATGGAAAAAAAAAAATAAAGATAAATTGATGACAGTGTATTTACGTTGTTGTTTCGCAAAATGGATTTTTGTGTTTTCAGTTTTTGGTTTTCTATTTTGCGTTTTTTTTTATGTTTTCCACTTGTTTATTTATTTATTTACCCATCTTCTTCTTTTCGGGAAGCTGTTGACTTGCCATTATCGAGTGGAGTCCTCTGACAGTGGTTTGTGGTTAAAAGTTTTTCCACCCACAATGCTGAAAAGAAAGGAAATAATGAATACCGAGGGTATGGAGGGTTTTAAGAAAATGATAACTTTATCAATTGTTTATCCAATTATTCGATTTGAAGTTGCATCCGTCTCTGAATTCTTCTTTTGTAAAAGATTTATGTTGTGAAACTGTGAAATTAATTTATTTCTTGTGAAGTTGGTGGGTTGTTTCCTGGCATCGTCGATTTAATACAAATGCAGTAAAACTAATTGATAAATTGAGTTTATGTTTTAAAATGAAACTTTTTCGAAAATTTTCTCACTATTTATTCTGTCTTTTATGAATTGCTTCATAGTTAGACCGGGTCTTGGAGGAAATTAGCTTTTGAGGGATTTTGGTTTCCTCGTGAAGATCCTTTGCCATTCACAAAGTGTAGAACCGTACTGCTGTCTCATTGTGAATCTTGAATAAGTTTATTTCAGAATTTTTAATTATGTTTACGCTGAGATGGCAATGAGGTCGCTTTTCGTTTTTCATCTCAGATTTTTTGCAGTATGAGGCAAACGATCAATTATGAAACAATTTGTAATTTGGCAGTTGGCGAGAGAGGGAATAAGTCAGTTGTTGATGTATCGAAGTGAAAGCGATATGGGATATAAGAAAACAGATTTAAACGTGTCTTTATTATCTCCACTTCCCTATTATAAGAGCCGTGAGTAGGCCTGGTTAAGTGGACCTTCCATCCGATTTCATCTAATCATTTTCTGTACGTGGGCTTTTACATGATAGTGCAGTATAGTAGTCATGGTATATCGTGCAATTCCGGACCAGTACATTTTACAGTTTGCTTATTCAGCTCATATGGCCTTTAGAGAAGAACCAGCAATTTCATTCTACAGATTGTTAGAAGCACCTCATTGAATGCTTTTCGCAATCTCTAGGACAACTCTTAACAATGACGGTTGTTCTTTTGCTGACCTGCCCATCCTCTAACTTCGAATTAATCACCGATAAAAAGAGTGCTTAACCTTAACCTTGTGTAGGATTCTTAAGTCGCTTTAATATAATACGACGAAGGCCATTGTAACTCTTTTTATTTTATAAAGTTCGCTTATGTGGAGTTTTCCTCTTTGGGAGAGAGCTTGGTATGCACAGAGTACAAGCAGCTTCTGCAAAAGTCATTTGTATGCCTATAAGACAATGTCCAGTGATGACACCTTTGACAGCTTTGAGATGTTTCCCATTTTGAAAGATTAAGCAATTATGAGTGATTCAAATCCAGGTTTAGCCATATTTGTCTGGTCCCTGGATATGTTAACCCAACAGTCTTTAGTTTGGTAGTTTAATGTAGCAGTTGGTACTATATACCGACGACACCTTTCCCAGGTAGGATAGGTGGAGTTCATCGGTCCAAAAATGCCCTAGAATACCTCTGTGCCCAGAGACCCAACCTAGGTAAATGTTGAACTATTTTGCCACATCTCTGACAGATAATCGGCAGTCATGGGCAGATTTAGAATTTTGTGGGACTGATTGCAGGGATTTAATAGCGGCCTGACTATCCGAAAAAATGCGGAAATCTCTTGCAGATATCACGTTCTTAATTAGCCAGGCCAGGACTTTATTCGTCAGAACTTCCACCTGGAACACGCTTTTATGATTTTGAAGTAGTACGTAAGGCTCCGCTTATGTACTGACAGACTATCCTTTGAACTTTGATTAGTTTGCTGCAGTTGATTGTATTGTCTAAGGCCGTACACCAGGCAACAACCCGCAGGTGAGTACAGCGACATATAGCTACTGGGTAATGCGAAGTTGAAGGCTTTGTGTTCTCAGTGGCTCAGACGCCCCACCCGATTCGGAGTTGACTAATCTGATACTCAAGTGAGTCATCTTCCTGCAGAGTTGATAACGCGGTCGTTATTGCGGGTGTATTGACGTTGTTAAAGGCACCTTCTATGAGTGTATGTAGAGCGGTTTCTACAAGCTTCCCTTTACAGTAGTCATGATAAGCTGTAGACAAAAGCTATCGATCAATTCCGTATCGTATATGGTATGGAGAAGGAACTTTTTAGTCGAAGATACTTTGGGACAACATGAGAACATTTTTCGGCTTTGGGAATGAAAACTACTTATTATGGTTTAAATAAGGGAATGTGGATTCTTCGCATCTTCTCATGACATTCTCTAGCATTGTCAGGATAATATATGAAGACCTGTATAGCTCGGCAGGTGTTATACAGTCCGGACCAAATTGGGTGTTCAGGAAAAGGTTGAGTGGTTTATCGCTTAAGGTTATCCAAGAACTATCGGCTTTTTTTCAAACAACTAGGCATTATAAGATTAGTAGAGAGAATTTTTTAACCGCGATGTTTGAGAGGTTTCTGTTATCTTGTCACAGAAGATAAACTTCAATGATGATGTCCACCAGTGAAACTTTTTCTAGCCTCTGAGTTGAATAAGAGGGCAGGAGGTAGCCATTGTCTGATTGATAGCCAAGATGAAATATCGTTGATGTTTCGTGGGGTTTCAAGAGTTCAGGTGGGAAAATTTTAAAGCTGTTCCTCTCTATTTTGGCCAACCAGTTTTCCGATAATTCCGGAATGCTAGTTTTTGGAGAGGAGCATCATCTGAAAAGGAGCGTTCATACGATATTATTCACTTCGTTACAATTTGAATGATTTTGTCGGAGACAAGAGTGATATCTAGCATTTATTGCTGGTTTCTACTTGTGATGGTGGACTCAATGCCAATATTTCAAATAAGTGCGGCCGAGGCCTTTTCAATTTGATGAAGGTTAATCTAAAGGAACCGTAATATTGCTACAGTCAATCAGGGAAGCCCCCACCACGGTGCCATTTGGGTCTTTCTTTTCTATGTGCCCAAAAGATTATCTTTACCACTAATCGTAAAGAATCCCATTTTAATTAGTTGTCGGTTTCCAATTCCCACAGGGTGTCAGTTCACCTCCACAAATCGACTTGGTTGTCATATCAGAAAGATTGAGTTCATCGCTATCTGTTTCAGGAAAATATATCGACGTTCCAAGATCTGGGGCCGTGCTTCCTGTTTCGCTTTAAAGAAGAGGAGGTTGTTTATCAGAATCTAGCTCATTCTTTTTGTGAACACCTAGGATTACATACCATACTTGAGTCTAAACCAGAGGTTTTCTTATAGATCACAATTAATTCAGTCGGGAGCCGGAAGGTTCGGCATACTTAGCTTTATGATCTCCAGAATGTCTATTGGGAAGGATGGTTCAGCTGTACGGTTCCAGGTAGGAGTTCTTCAAACTTCGCATCTGCCCAAAGTGCTCCGAATCCACCTACGGCTTTTGTATAGAGATTGAGACATCTTTGATCGATATAAAGAATAAGCTTGACGAAGGTGATCTGCTATTTCTAGTGAAATCGATCCGTTAACGTCGCTTTTACCGATCACTGCGATAGTTATTTCGGATTTAAGGGCTCCGCTAAAAAGCTTTAAAGATGTGACGTTGGAAAAACATGGGGTGTTTGGTGCCGGTTTGGTTTCCTCCATTTATCTGCGATGCTTGGAGGAGTCTTTCCGCGTCTTGGGAACGGTGGGTAATCCGTCTTTTAGGATGCTGTTGGGGCACTTTATCAGGTTCCATGTCCGCAGTTTTTTCAACCTCCGGAATTGATTAGAGGATTTTGATAATAATAGAAAACCTTGGATGGAGCTAGCCATCGTGGTTGAGCCACTGATTTTTTTTTTGGTGAATTTTAGCAGCAGCAGGAGGTAGTGCTATGAGAATGGCAGGACCACCAGTCTTGCCACTTCTTGAGAGTTTAGGGTTTGGCTTGTTGCATTCACCTGTCTGTCACAGATTCGTCTTTCCTCGGCGTTGCAGTAGCGTATTACCGTCCTGTCTCTAACTTTCATAAGAAATTTCATGAATTGCGGAGAAAGGGAGGTCCACCTGTCCAGAAATTCATTATATGGAGATAAGGGTAGCTTATCCAGAGATCGCCATGTATTCGGATATTTGCTGACGGAAAGGATATAAAGTTTAGATTAAGGTAAACTTCTTTATATTGCCAAAAATATCTTGGAAGTTTCTGACGCGATTTACCTAGTTAGCTATTCAGGATGATTTTCTAATACTTACAATTAGCTTTGTTAGAGAAGTGGATAGCTACGCCTTTCGCCATTAAAACAGTCAGACTATCCCCAGTGCCTTAGAATATAGACCAGCGTCAGTCTAGTAAGACCCTATTATTCAGAGTTGGTAGTATTTAGTCTATACATTTTGCAGCACAACTGGATAGAACATATGACTTGAAGTTATCAAAGTACGTGACAGCGTATTTTATGGACTCATCCGCTTCCATAAACACTGAGATATACCAACTACAGTGAGTTACATTACTCAGCCAACTTTAAGTTCCGATGAAGTTATAATGTGGATACCCACAAATGATCCCGAGATTCTGAAGTTTCGACTCTTTGAAGTTTTTTTTTTTAACACTTCCCTTATGCAGACTACGACTGAGTTCACACTCAACAAGCAGTTCTTCTTCGCGTTTTATTTTGCTTTGATAAGATATTTGCAGGCGATTTTCCATTGAAGTTTCCTACGTACTTTATTCGTATGTCCTTGTAGTCGATTTTTGTGTTTTTGCGCAAAAATTTTAATTTCGTTCTGAACGTTTTCGACTTTTAGGTTTCTGTTGATATCATCGTTTCTAATATACCACAGTGCATTCATAAACTCTTGTAGAACTTTGTTTTGGGATGTCTCTAAGACGTTAACGTTACTAGTTTTGGTACAATCCCAAAGTTGTGTACCATATATCCAGACCGGTTTTAGCACTTTCTTTTATAGAAACAATTTGTTTTCCAAATTGAGTTTGGAATACTTTCTAAGAAGCCAGCACATGTCTCTATACTTATTCTCAAGTTCACGTTTTTTTCTTAATGAGTGCTCTCCATTTAAGTTAAGTGTCAAGTGTCATACCAAGATATTTGACCTCGTTCGCGAAAGAAATTTGTAGTGCGTTGATGAACACAGGTAGATTGTCGGTTTTCTTGAGAGTGAAGTTCACATGGACAGATTTGTTTTCATTAAGCGCGATTCGCAAAGTCTTTGTCCAATTGTTAATCCGTGTAAGGACGCTTTGTAACTTAGCAGTTTTTTTTTTTTCAACGGTTTTAGCTGTTGCGAAAATGAAAGTGTCATCAGCAAATGTGGCTAGCACAGTATCGTCCATTTGTGGTATTTCGCGGGTAAAAAGCAAATATAAAAGAGGACCAAGTACACTTCCTTACGGCACCTCTGGCTTTATTGTCTTAAAATTGGAATATTCGTTTCCTTGTCGGAAACGGAAGAGTCGGTCATCTAGATATACTCGTAAACTTTAAATATGAGTCAATTGCTCGGGTAGGACTTGTCGAAGTTTATATTTCAGGCCTTCGTGCCATACCTTATAACAAGCTTGCGAAACGTCAAGAAATGCGCTTGAACAGACTAGCTTACAATCGATTGTTCGTTCAATTACATCAGTTATTCGATGCACTTGGTCAGCAGTAGAGTGTTGGCTTCTAAAACCAAATTGATGATCAGGCAAGAGCCAATTTGTGTGAAGAATCGGCTTAAGACGATTAAGTAAGATTCGCTCGAAGATCTTCGATATGATCGGGAGGAACGATATAGGTCTGTATGACTTGACTTTAATCAGCGGGTTACCGGGTTTCGGAAAAAAAAATAACTTCGGCAACATTCCACTGATGCGGTACATGCTCTAGTCCTATGGTGGCAGCTTAAGCGAGCCTTTTTCCCGTAGCACTTTAAGTATCTCTCCCTTAAAAAGTCATATCCAGAGGTTTAATTGTGGTTAAGTGTGTCTATAACTTGTCTAAGTTCCCTAAGTGTAGCCTTTTCTATTGAAAGGTTCGTCGTCACGTCTAGCGTATTGACATTCTCTGGAAGCACTTCCCACTTGGCATCACGTGTATTTGAGGCATATGAGGCACTCTCCATATGGAGTAATTGGTATCTTTTGTCGCTGTGAAGATTTCTAGGTAGTTATTAATACTTTGGTTATTGAAGTCCTTGATCGATTTTTTCAACAAGTTGCAGATCCTATTAAAGGACGTTTTATCTTGTTGAGCCCGAGTTTTATGCCACTTTTTCGGCACTCTCCGTTTCTTATTATCATCTTCCTTACGAAGATGATGAACCCGAGGGCTGTTTGATGAGTATCCGGATTGAAAGATAGGTATGGCTACTCAGCTAAAATGAGTGTACCATCATTTAGTATAACCTATTTTAGTCAGCCTGTCAAAATTCGTTGACATTCCGATGCTTAGTTTTGTTTTGACACCCATTTTAAAACATTGTTTTAGTGTTTTTTGCGACTATCGAAAAAGTGCAATTTCGCTCCGTGATCCGATTCTTGTTTGTGAGTTGCATAACCTGCTAGGAAATCAAGCCCATTCTCGATGGTGTGTATGGGACCCATTAACCTTCTCGTATAATCGTTTACTATTGGTCCTCAGAGTTTCGCCGTGGCCTCATGAACCGCATATAGGTGGCCCAAAAACGGTTACAATTGACCGCTGCGTGAAAATTTGCGAGTTATCTAAGATGACAGGCATCTCAATTCTCAACTGAACGCATTAAGCATATCATGCACCAGATTTTTGGCATGAGAAATCTGGCCACCGTTTTTGCTTCGTTTCTGTAAAATTTTTGTCAAATGCAGCCGAATATTTAAGCTATTGTGGAAAATGTATTTCCAAATGTAACAACTAAAAATCCTACAAAAATCCAGATTAATATAACTGTGCGGGACTGCAATAAACTAAACGAATAATTTCAATCGAAGCTGCCTGGCGAGCCAGTCAAATACAAATCAATCGGTACAGAAATGAACAGAGAACAACCAATCAATTATTCAACTGAATTTCTGAATTCGATGGAGCCACCAGAAATAACACTATCAACACTAACATTGAAAGTTGGATCACAGATGATGCTCATTCGAAACGGAACCAGACTTATCATCAAAAAAGTACCACCAAATTTGATCGAAGCAACAATTATTAGATCATTGGAAAATTTAAATGGCGATTCCATCTACACCGATGATTTACCTTTCGAATTCAAGCGGCTTCGATTCCCTTTGAGTCTTGCCTTCGCGATTAACATCAACAAAGCACAAGGGCAATATTTAACTATTACTGCCTTGAACTTGAAAAATTCGTTTTTTTCACATGGCCAATTATATATTGCTTGCTTCCAAGTTGACACAACAAC
Source organism: Volucella inanis (assembly GCA_907269105.1). Taxonomy (NCBI): domain Eukaryota; kingdom Metazoa; phylum Arthropoda; class Insecta; order Diptera; family Syrphidae; genus Volucella; species Volucella inanis. The sequence goes on along the minus strand of OU026153.1, from coordinate 201,976,037 downwards.
ATTTTTTTACATTCATCGTTTATCAGTAGCAGATTACGATACGATAAAACAAACAAACTTAATTTCACAGTTGCCGTTGAATACGAACGCCTCTACACCCTTTTCAGGCATTGAAAAACGTTGACCATACATTTTATCTTTTATAAACGGAAACAAAAGGAAGTAATTAGGTGCTAAATCAGAAAATATGGGCAATGTCTCATTAATTCGACCTTGTAAAACTTTAAAAATTTAATTGTTTGAGTGGCTGTGTTTGAATAGCTTTCGATTTTTCGACATTCTTCGAGAACGAGTCACTTTTGTCGGTTTTGGCTCATACCCAAATAGCCGATTGTCGCTTAGGTTCGAGGTATCATCTTTTGTAACGATGCTGTACACGTTTTTTTAAGCACCATGATTGAATTCCTTTAGCATTTCTTTGCACCATTTGACAAGGTCCTTTTTTGAGCATCGGTCAGCTTGTACACATAGCAAAAAGGTTCCTCACAGCTAAATGTTTATGCAATGTTGATTGAATTGCAGTCGTAAAAACTCTCAAGGTTGCCAATCAGTTTCAATCAAAGCGCCTACGGGATCAACATTTTCTGGAGCAATAGCATTGCATAACGGCTTCCAAAAAATTCATCACTGACGCTAGCACGACCGCGTTTCAACTGTGTAAGCCAGTTATAAATTGTAGTTTAGATTTATGTCATCACCAAAAGTTATGTGGAGTCGATCGATCATAAAAAATCATGCAACTAAGTCCACACACTGTCACTGTTTCTTGCTACAAAAAGTTTCGAATTTAATGAATATGATATTTAAAAACGTCAAAAGAATCAGTGCTGCAATACTCTAAAAATTTATCGTACAGCATACAACATGGTATGTTTTCTTTCAAGACATTCCATTTTTTTATGGTACTTCATTCAATGTACTCACATCTTGAAAGATCAAATGAATGAATCACTTGATATTCGATTATTAACAAAATATTTAGTTCAGAGTACCCACATGGAACGGGTACATTTCATATGTAGAGTACACCGTACACTCGATGTGCACTAGTGCACTTTTGGATGCACTGAATACTCCGTGTACACATTTGCCGTCTTTATATACAGGCTGCATATTTTCGTTGTAAGTGTATTCAAATGAGTCTACTTACAAACTACTCAACCAATTTCATACCATTTTTCTGATTCATCCGAAAACATTCTTCACAATTTCTGACTTCATCCGACTTGAAAACAAAGTGAACGCTTTTTTTTTCTCCTGAGTTAATCAATGCTTAGAATCTAATCAGTTCTTAGATGAAAATCCCACTTTCAGTCTTTTAGCCCATTACAATAACTTTCCCCTACATATAAGGGGGTGGCCGTGGTGTAGTGGTATATGCATGGACTCCTCAAGCAGAGTGTCACGGGTTCGAATCCCGTGCAAGGCAATTCTTTAAAAAAGTCTTTTCATAGAATTTGTATGTTGTTATATGAAAATCCCGTCAGCGTCAACACTGACATGAAGGTATAATACTGATGTTGGAATTGTTGTTGCTGGCTGGGTTAAAATGTAACAAACTAACAACTAAGCACGTACTAAGACCCACTGGTTGAGGATGTACCGGCTCGTCCCGTCCAGTTTGACAAGCACCTCTGGGAAAAATATCGAAACCTAATACACCAGAGTTTCAAACTACTAAATAAACTAAATTAGTTTATTTGCTGGAGGGAATAAAAAAAAGGCGATTTTGTTGAAAATTATTAAATTTTGTAATACTATGGAATTCAAATAAAAAAACAAAAAAATATTTATTTTTTACTCGGAGATAAAATTATGTGGTTCGTAATCGTTGAAGTTTATAGAATCAGGAAAACTGTATAAAATAGCCAGGTCACATCGGGATTTTGTGAGAAAACGCTTTCTTGAATTTAAGAATTTAACCAAAAATATTACCGAAAAATGTTATTTCTTGTAAAATTTTGTTGTTTTCTTGAAAGCATCTGCATTCCGTTTATAAGAACACCTCGGAGTCTCTCTTATAAGCGACTAGCAGTAATCTGCCAAGATTGATGGCTCTCATTTTCCTTGGTACCGTTGCTCTATTGCAGCACTGTCTTGGTGGAATCTCTTGCCGTGCTCATCGCTTACATCACCCATATTTTCAGGAAAGAAATTGAGATGAGAATGCAAAAAATGAAGTTTTAGCGACATGTTGTATCCCATTTTATGATAAGCATTCAGCATTTTCTTTACATCATCTGCATAACCTGGAGTCTTACTGTTACCTAGGAAGTTTTTTGCTACTTTCACAAATGAACACCAGGCCTGTTTTTCTAATGAATCCAGAGTAGGAATGAAAGCTGGATCTTTTATAAGCTTTTTAATGTCTGGATCCACAAAAATACCTTCTTTAATTTTTGCTTCGCTTAGTGATGGGAACTTTTGTTTCAAAAAAATTGAAACCAGGTTGGTCTTTCTTCATCGCCTTTACAAAGTTTTTTATAAGACCCAATTTGATATGTAATGGTGGTAGAATAACACGCTGTGGTTCGATCAATTAAGGATTCCTTATATCTTTTTCTTCACAAATACTACTCTCACAAAGTGCTCCGATCGTGCTCTACTATCTCATACATAAAAAAAACAACAAAATTTGGTGTAACCTAGTTGTAATCCAAGAAGTAGAGCAACAACTTTTTAATCCAAACATATCGACCAGTTATATTTTTTATATTCAAATTTTTCCAATATAAATTTCATAACATCGTAGGTTTCTTTTAAATTCACACCATGCGCTAGAGGTATTGAAGGAAACTTATTACTATTATGAAGCAATACAGCTTTCAAACTAGCCTTTGATGTGTCGATGAATAGCCGCCATTCTTCGATTTTGTGCTCATAACCCAGTGACAGCATTAAACCATTAATATCGTTACAATGCACTAAGTTATCGGCTTTCGAAAAATAAGGAACAAATTCACTTTGTCGCGAACGGTACTCTGTAATTTTTACTTCAGGCTTGAGCAGATTCCACTGCTTTAACCATGAGTTCAGTATTTCAGACTTTTGTTTTGACAAATCCAAGTCTTTAACGAGGTCATTAAGCTCAATCTGACTGATGAGATGTGGTGGATCAGAAGATGTAGGGAGCTCAAATTCGTGATCATCCATGATTTTTTCTGAACAATATGACTAACTTATTTGTGTCCGAAAGGTAGCTTTGGAACTGGCAGAATTTCTGTATAAGGTGCTGGTCTTGTTACAGAAAAGACATCTGATTATTTTATGGAATGCTTTGATGTTCGAGAAAATCCCTTCACATTGGTGCAACAAAAGTAACAATCTGTGTGATTATGTTTGCACATCTCTCTGTTACAATGATTGGCATTTCACATAGGTCGCATTGAAATTCATTACCGAAATCATTAATTTTGGACTTTATGAGCTAACATAACATAACATATACTTAACACTTTAAGAAAAAAAAATTAAACAATAAATAACCTGAACATGATTTCAGTTTCATTGAGCTTAACCCTAGAAGTCTCGTATTTAGTTTTCCATCCTTTACAGTAGGTAGTGAATTGTTAAAGATAAGTACACATTTCATAAAAAGCTATCGGTCCAAACATCAGAAGTAAGTCCATATCCGTTTATTCTACACTTATTACTTAAATATTTGATGTTTCGCAAAACTGTTGTTTAGTGCGGTAACAGTTTTTCAATATCAACGTTTTGCCCATATTTTGCACCGATTATTCTACAGTTTTAAAAGGACGGCGACATTCGATTGTCCACTGAGTTATGATACGCACAATTTTTTTCTTGTCATCGATGTCCACATCATGTTCCTCTTTATCGTTTTTTAACTTTTAAATTTGTTTAACAAATAACACTTATGCTTGAATAAATTTGAAGTACTTCTTTGATTGTGTTTATACACACAAACAATTTCTGCACGCTACTTAATTTTCAATTGGTTAATCATTTCTGTTTTCAATCACACCAAACATATCCCAAGCCTTACTTCTGCCTCTTTTATTGTTTATTTTGAAATCACCACTTATTAATTATTCTTTAATGGCTGAATTTATTTAACAAACCAGTTGCACTTACCATTGAAAAATGTGAATCGTTTGTTGAAGCCTAAAATAAATTTATACATTGTCACTGTCAAAAAAAATGTTACCAAATCTATGCAAAATTTACTTAGTTCGTGCAGTTCCATTTTTTATTTGCATCAACATTGGATCAATAATATAGATCACTGGTTTGCATGAATTAAAACAACAACACAGGATCTTGCTTTTGACCAGCATCAATTTTCGTGATCCAAAAATTAGTTCGTGCTATTTCTCACTAGGTTACAACCTAGTCCATGTAGCCACATTAGAATACGAAAAATTATTTGAAAATATTTGTTATGTTCGAATAAATCAATACTCTGCTTAACACATGGGCTGAAAAGTCAGTGCAGTTTTATAGTAAAACACAAATTTTTTGCAAAATTCAACTTTATTTATCAATATAGTTGCCTTCGAGGGCGATACACTGATTGAAACGATTTTTGCAGTACGATTTCGGCTTAGCCTCAAAATAGGCCTCTGTTTCGGCGATTACTTCTTCATCGGTCTTAAATCTCTTTCCGGTGAGCATTCTTTTGAGGTCTGCGAACAGGAAATAGTCGCTGGGGGCCAAATCTGGAGAATACGGTGGATGGGGAAGCAATTCGTAGCCGAATTCATTCAATTTTGCCATCTTTTTCATCGACTTGTGACACGGTGCTTTGTCTTGACGAAACACCACTTTCAAACGCTCCAACAACGCAATGTAATAGTCTCTGTTGATAGTCTGCCCCTTTTGCAGATAGTCGATGAAAATTATTCCATGTGTATCCCAAAATACGGATGTCATAACCTTGCCAGCCGACTGTTGAGTTTTTGGTCGTTTTGGACGAGGTTCGTCCACTGCTCGCCACTCAGCTGATTGCCGACTTGACTCTGATGTGAAGTGATGGAGCCAAGTTTCATCCATTGTCACATACCGACGCAAAAATTCGGCTTTATTGCGGTTGAACAGCTTTAAACACTCCTCTGAATCATCAACACGTTGTTGTTTTTGGTCGACTGTGAGCAAACGCGGCACCCACTTTGAACAGAGCTTTCGCATGTCCAAATATTCGTGTATGATATATCCAACACGCTCTTTTGATATCTTCAGAGCCTCAGCTATCTCGATCAACTTCACTTTACGGTCACTCGTAATCATTTTGTGGTTTTTTTTGGTGATTTCATCTAAAACAGCCTGTTTTGGACGTCCACTGCGTGCATCATCTTCGGTGCTTGTGTGACCACTTTTAACTTTTTCAATCCACTTGCGAATTGTTCATTCGGCTGGTGCAGAGTCCAGGTAACATATATCAAGCCATTTCTTTGCATCGGCTGCATTTTTTCCCACCAAAAAGCAATGATAAGTCAAAACACGAAATTGCTTTGAATCCATATTTTTCACAATAACAAAAGTTGCTTCACTCACAAGGCTATATCTCGAGAACTTATCGTCCGACAGCTGTCAAATTTATACAATGGTATGGATTTAATTCAAGTGGTGCCCTCTCTTAGAATGGACTTTTCAGACCATGTATTATATGTATCATAATTGTATCTACAAGATTCAAAAACAACGTATTCCACTTTCTCTAGTTTTGATATTTAAAAAAAACGTATTTAGAGACGAGGCCTTAGAGAATCTTGAAATAAAATTGATATCCTTACTGCATATCATTTTGCTTTTATAGTCAAAGCGTCTTTGCAATATTTTACAATTCATTTTGGAATGCTGTTGTTTTAAAAATCAGTAAATGGAATAAATGCTTGAAATTTTCTTTTCGGAATATTCGTAGACTATTTTTGAAGATGAAACAGGTACAATTTGGTTTTTTTTTCATTAAGTTTAATTTTTTTTAAAAAATAAAATTATATTAAATAATAAATTAACAAAAACGTAAAAAATTAAAGAATTTCATATATGATTATAATTTTTGAAAAAGCTTATATAAATATTTATATAAAATCTTTTAATTTATATATATTTTTTAAAGAATAAAGTAATTTAAATTAAATTAAATCCTGATGGCTCTATCCGATTCACAGGGCTCGCAAATAGGGCTTCGGTGTAGTTTTGGTCTTCACGAGTTTCATTAATGTCTAGAATATCCTTATAAAACTTAAGCAATGTCAATGATTTCCAGTTACATCCAAAGTATTTTTTTCAATAAATTGTCAACGTCATTCAGCTTTGCATTTTTAAGTTTCATACCTAAAGGCAGTCTTTTTGGAGCCATAAAAGAAAATAGTTTGCCCTTCTTTGTATTTCGCCTTGTTTCTTCAATATCTATCTTATAAAAAGGTTCACCCCGAACGCCAATTAAGCCCGATTTTCCTCTTTTTAATATGAACCTTTTTGATAAGTTAAATTTAAAATGCCAGGCGGATGGTGACTGTAAATTTTAAAACTTCGTCCTTAAAGTCTATAACAGGACATTCATCAGATCCCAAGTTCACTACAGTGCCATGTTCCTGGTAAATGGACAAATACTCATCAACAGCCACTATAGTTTTCTTTGCTCTAACTTTTTTTCGACTTGAGCAAACACTCTATCTGGTGGTATGTAGGAGTGTCCAGTAATAGAGAAAATCAACTCCAGAGTGTAAATGTGACGTGGTGCTCTTTTTGCCAGCCAGTACTCACACATTCCTATCATGATGGAGTTTTTATTTTGCCCAATACATCCATCAGCAACCAAACGAATTGCTTTAATGCCTTCCAGATTTGTAAAGCAAAACTGGTGAAATACAGGTAATGTGATTTCGTTCGACCCTTCAGGTCGGTTATTTTCTGTCCAATAATATAAGAAGACATTTTCTTTTGTTAAAGAAGAGTGATACAAAAATACATATGTATTTGTCGACTATAATACGCTGCCTGATCTGAAACTTTGGGGAGTGTCATATCTTTCTGACAGTCAAAAGACATTGTCAACAAATCTTCTCTTTCCTCTTTGAACAGGTCAAAAAAGGCTTTTCCCCGTAACTTATGGATCCATAGCTTTGTCATCATCTGAACCTTGGTTTCTTCTTCTCATTCGATTTTTAAGACTTCTTTTAGCTGAAGACATGACGAGCTTAATGATAATAATAATAATAACATAATAAACGGGGGCTTAAATCCCAGATTAAAGCATGTGTTAAAAAACATACGGAAAAACTTAACTTAGCTTGGTTGTGTTGATGGCTCTGATAGAAAATTTTCCACATTTTAAAAATGGAAAGATCGCCAAGTAGGTATTGGCGTTTTGTAGTTCTACTTCGACAATAATGTACTTACAGGGTTTTAAATTTTCTAATAAAATTAATAATCAGTTTCTTCATCTCTCTTAGCTTGAAGTTTTTGCGGTCACCACCACGTTTCTCCGAAGGAACTAATCCTGTTCTAAAATGGTTACTATATTGCAAATATTTCTTACTCGACTGGCTGTAACTTCAATTACATTCAAAAATGCTTTCTGGCAAACTTTAAATGTGAGCTTTTGCTTTGTTCTGACAGTATAACTTACAGAAAATTGTTTCCTTGGCTCAATCTTCAGATTCCGGTCAGTACAGTCAGGCTTTTGAATGTTGCGGTAGCTTAAAATAAATGCATCCTGGGCGACTTTTGACGGAATTGTATAGAATCCATTTGAAAAATATAATGCATATGCTGTTTTCAATATTCTGGATTTAAAAGAACCACCTTTATGGTTGCATGTAGGCATAATTGGCAATTGTTTTCTTTTGTACCTACATAGTGAAAAAAAAGATATTATAGTAATATACTTAATTTTACCTTAAAAGATTTGCTTACCGCTCTATTTTACCTAGCTGACGCTTTCTGTGAGCAATATTTGTCTTTTTTTGCGTGGATATGCAGTAAGAATAAGTGATTCGATTGATTTCAGGTTCACTCTTTATAAAATTGCATCCACACTTAACAACACAATAGATCGAACTAAAAATACTATTAAATTCATGAATAATAGTTCGACAGTAATCGATTTTCGCGCCAAAATTTGGAATACATTTGTTTTGATTCAAACGGCAAAAAAAAAAAAAAATGTTCAATTAATTTAATTTTACTTTGTTTTTGATCCTAGCGATACATTCGTGAAATGTAAACTACAAAATATATATTAATCTGCTCCCTTAATAAAAATAAAGAAAATGAAAATTTAACATTAAACATGTGTGTTCGTAGAAACAGCGACTTAGCCAATATACTTATAAAATAGATGTCCTTTAAATACACTTGTCTTATGTACACATAATGTTATGTACTGTGTCCGAATATAAGTATAAATAGGGAGATGAAAATAAAATAAAATAATTTTTTTAGAAGAACCCCTCGTGCAGAAGTGCGAACATGGAGTAGCAAATTTGAAATACAAATTATTCATGCCACCCTGGTTTCAGCGTTAGCAGATAGGTGTTGTGAGGATGCATCAAGTAACATCCTTGCATTATACTCATATCTGTCTCATGTCAGTGATTTGAATTTTTATTTCCTTCTTAAATGAAGTCATCCAGGTCTGGAGTTGTCACATGTTTTACTCGTGGTGCCTTAATAAATTCAGGAATATATTCCCTTACGTAGTGATATGTTTATGTTAGTACTTTGTCTTAACAAGACCATCTACTTGTAGATGAGGTTGAGAATTATCTTGTATATTTTAGTTTAAAAGTGTATGCCAATTATTGATACTTCATGATAGTTCTTCTTTTGAAAACTTTCCTTAGAAAGCTCAGGGTTTTTATATCGTACTCCGAAAATAAAATTTGTGTTGTAGTTTACATGCAAAGCTGTTTATTTTACTTCGGCTGATTGGTGATAATAATGTAGGATTGCTTTCCAAATGCTTAATTAACCTTACTTTTGATGTCAATTTATAGACCGGGGCGGTCTTGGACTTTAAACAATATGCTTCTCCAGGCCTCTTGGTCGAGATCCCCTTTCAACTTAATGCGCAAGCCTAAGGTAAAGGTAAAGTCTTGCCAAATGGTTTTTCAATAGAGACATAAGATTTTGAACGCACATTTATGATCTGCAAATGTCAAAATGTCAGTCAAAGCTTACATTTTTATCGTAGTAAATTTCACGAATGAACAGCGACAGGCTGTGCGCACTATAATGGATAAATTCAAATCAACATATTTATTATTGAATGTTCTTGTGCCAGTGAGATACCGCACCAGTTGAAGTACCGAAAATATTGCAGCCGTAAGTGTTTCAGTTCAAAATGAGCCAAATCTCAGTCAACATTGAGAAAAATTTGGTGTAAAGATCTAAGTCTACACCCTTAAAAGATCAAAATAACTCAAGAACTGAAGCGCCAAAATTTCTCCAATTGGGCCCTGCAAAAATTTGAAGAAAATCTTGAAATTCATCGAAAATCTTTAGTGATGAAGCTCATTTTTAGTTAAATACATTTGCCAATAAGCAAAATTTGCATTACTGCACAGCAACAAACCCACATGTGTTTCAAGAGACTCCACTGCATTCACAAAAATTGATCGCGTAGTTTGGATTTTACACCGGAGGAGCGATTGTACAGTATTTGTTTGTCGACGAAAATGATCGCCATGTTACGGTCTATTGGGTTTTCTACCGTGCCATGTTGGAAGACTTTTTTTGGCAGAATTATAGTAGTGATATGTGATTCCACATACCACAAAGCTGGTCAAAGAATTTATCTATTGAAAGAGAAGTTCAGTAATCGTATAATCTCGAGAAATGGTCCATTCGAATGGCCACTTTACTCATGCGATTTAACGGCATTGGTTATACGTGGTTGCGTTAAGTTGTTGGTTTATGCTAACCAGCCAACAACTTGGGAGAAGCTTAGGAACAAAACAAAACGCGAAATACCTAAAGTACTGGCAGATATGTGTAGAGAAGTGATAGAAAATTGGCTCCAAAAAGATCGAATTTCATATTTAGATTTAACATGTGTAATACACCTGGAATAAGCTCGATATCTCAATTGTTCTGTGTTGTATTTAAATACAAAATTGATGTGTCCTTATTGAAAAATCCGGTATACTGCGTTGCCTCACTTGGTTTAAAACGCAGATCCTTCGAGCTGATATTAATGAGCTGTATATTAACTATTCATCTAATTGCTGTAAACGAAGCATTTTGATCAGATCCACGTCGTTGTACCACCGATGGTGGAGCAGTCTAGGGGTCTCTTATCTTCAGAGCCGGGCATAAGTTTCTCCGACCGAATTTTACATATGAGCTAAAGCTTACCTTACCAAATAATTTCCTCCAGCTTTAAAGAACCGCCGAAACTAAAAGATGTGTTAGATTTAGTTTGGGTACACATAGCTATCTTTACTTTATTTTTGTTAGTTCGATGGATGTTTTCACGGACTTTGTATGGAATAAGTGGTGTCTCTTTCCTAATAACATTATTATCGTTGTCTTGGTCGTATTTTTAGGCCCCGGTTCGAGTATTGTTGCCCTGATTCGTACTTTTTTATCATGTGGAAACACTTCGGAACCTCGTTCCTGTAGTAGCATCTTTTGACCTCTTGAACTTTGCATTTTTCGAACTATATTTCTCTTCTTCGGATTATTTTGTGTGGACGATAGTTGTTGCTTGGTAAGTAACCTGTTTTAGTGCACATTGGCGTTCATCGTTAAACCATGGGTTTCTTGTTTGTTAACACCTTATAAAGCCTAGCACATCAGATGCGGCATTTGTGTTGGTCTTTTAATTATTCAACACTGAACTTCCGCACTTGATGCTGTTAAGGCATTTGTATAAGAGAGATGACGCATTCAGGAAAGCCTATCTCAATCACTTGCGATTGTTACCCTCCGTCCCCATTCTGTTACTGCCTCTATCAAAACCACCTTGACACTACGTAGACCAACCTTATCAACCATTTTAAGTCTTTTTATCAGTTCGTCAACTACAAAAATTGACGGGTACCCCCACGTTTTGTCATACGATAATATATTATCTATAGATCCACATACTATTGCCAACAATTTTTCACTTTTTTTTTTAAACAGCAGACAACTTCTTCGTACCTGACCCCATATATTTGAAGCAACTTCTTTTAACCCTACCCCTATAGAAGAAAAGTTACAAAATCTCAAAGATTTTACCCGGGCCAGACCAAAATATTTCTTAAAAAGTGTGCCCTTAATTTTTCTCTCCCACATTTTTCCCTATGGAAAAGCTTTTTCATAACTCCAGTCCACAAAGGGATCACAGAATGAAATACCTAACTACCATCTAATTGCTAAGTTTTCTCAAATACCTAAATTGTTCAAAGGTATTTTCTACTGAAAGTGCTTAACTTCAATCGACTTCAATCCCTTTTAACGATGGGGAGTCAAACTTCCGTTCTTATATTGATGAAATTATCCTTAAGCCAACTTACCACTTGAGTTTATCAAGCGATAGTCTACAGAGTTTTGCATCCCATATGTGACAGGGTCAATTTACATTATCTTTTTCCGGCGTCTTCTCGAATATAGCAGCCAAGAATGGTCCCCCTTTAAGCTAATTCATATATCAGAACATTCAAGTCTTCGAACTTGCCACACTGTTTGTAGGTATTCTCAAGGAGCTCGTAAAAGCCTTTTTTGACAGCGTTGTCTTCATTTTCCGTTGGGACATGCGCACATATAAAGCTTATGTTAGTCAAATTACCACTGTTGCACCAATTGCTCGCTTATAGGTCTTAAGCGTATAATTTCGTCTTTAAATTTTCTTTCCATGACAAGCCCAAATCCAAATATACGCTGAACGCGGTTCTAATCGCAGTTTTAGATTGTCTTCTTGTCTTTTTGTCACATATCTTGGATAGCTTATATCAGCCTTATACGAGTAGGCTTCCAGTGTCACTACATGCTGTTCAAGAGCACCTGGTCTGTGCCACTCATTCATGTTTATATCTGTTGTCAACAGTTAAGTCATTCTTACCTGAGGCTCTTATTGTTTTCATCACTATTATTTCTCTTTTGCAGAAGCTTGTACGGCCTAAGGCGACGTATGTATGTTGATCAATACCGGTGTTTATTGTTCATGGTTAGCTCTTTTATTTTTGCTGAAGGCCTTCTTTTTAAAAGTCCTGAGACGCATGTTACAGCCAACAAGGCCAAAAATCTTACCACAAAATTTCATATTAAGTTATTGATGAATTGAAACTAATATCTAACCCAGTTTGTTACCGCGACGTTGAAGTTCAGCTTGTCTAGGAGAGCAGTTCCCAGTGTTCAACTGTAGGAAGTTAGCCAGACTTGATACACGCTCATCGTAAATTTACAAATATATTTATTCCGTAGGAACTACAGGAAGGTGATGAAGTAATTTTTTTCAACTAGTGATAACAACCTCCGAACATTCAAAACCAACGTTCTTCAGTATCTTTTCTTTGTTCCTCCCTTATTGTCTTTCATATGCGCTGGTTGCAAAGATTTTAATATTAAAAAAACGTTAAGCGTACGGAAAAAAATTTTACAAATTTCTTTCAAATGTAGATGCTGGTCAGGTCGAAAACTACCATGGCCTGAATACCTTTAAACGACTTCAAAAAACGAGATTGTTGTTTTGTACTGCATATGAACTAATGAATCTCCTTCCTCCAGATAGCCACCACCCAAAACTTACAAGTATACCTATAGCGGATATGACTCTTAAGGACGGCGGGAGAATCAATGAGTGCTTCGTGCTTCAACCAGGCTTGACAAAAGGCCATAACGTGGCCGCATCATGAATTTCTTGCAGAATATCAAATCTGCCCTAAAACATACGATTATTTACTAGGTCTGCAAAATGATTAATAAGGGACCTTATTTGTTATATTGCTGCATAACCCTTCCAATGGACAAGAAAAACCGAATACAGTCAAAGTCCACCACGGGGTGGCCGTGGTGTAGTGGTTTATGCATAGACTCCTCAAGCAGAAGGTCGCGGGTTCGAATCCCGTGCGAGGCAATTCTCTGAAAAAGTCTTTTCATGGAATTTGTATATAGTTATATGTAAATTCAGTCGGCCTCAACTCTGACATGAAGGCATAACACTGATGTTGGAGTGGTTGCTGGCTGGGCTAAATGTAACGAACTAACAACTAGCACGTACCTAAGACCCACTGGTTGATGCACTGACTCCAGTTTGACAACCACCTCTGTAAAATAATCGAAACCTAATACACCTGGATTTCAATCTACTACACCACCCGCCCGCGCCCTGGTGAAAAGCCAGTAAAAGGGTATTCATATCCCCTTATATATAAAAAAAGTTACTGCAAATGCGTTCGTCAAGTCAAATCATATTAAACATCTCGGCGACCCGTTTAAATGTAAGCCATCCATACTTGTGTCATCAGCGACTGTAATTTCCAGGAAATCATATTCGATTGAAGAAAATTTTGGTCGCATAAATTGTTGTGAAGAGAAGCTTAAATTTTCATGCAAAATTCTCCACAATTTCTTGAAGAAGACGCTACTATTTATCCAGTCTGGCCCTGTAATAACACTTCATGCAAGAAAACTCCCCCTGCAGTGTTAGTGAAAGAAAGAAGTAGAAAATATCTCTCTTCTTTCAGTTATCCCGAGAACGTACATATATTGTACATATATCCTTCAAAATATAAAGGGATTTACTCTGAGCCAAAAAGTTTCCCATATACAATTCAATTAAAACCATCCCAAGGGCTGCGTTGCGCGGTTCCCTTTCGTATCTCATTCGTCATTCGCTTCAGACTGTTTCAAAGAAAAAATAAAAAATACGAAATCAAATTTATTGGTTCAAATTAAATCCAACTGTGTGTATAAAGTTAACAGTTTAATGAAAAGGAATTAACTCGGCTTGGAAGTAAAGTTAGTCTGAGCGCCCATATCTTTATGACCTGCGTTGATAATAAATATTTCCATCTAGGGGTGGCGGATTCGATTCACCATAAATGGAAGCAACCTATGGGTCGGGATCGAGCAAAATCTGTCGCCTAAAATTGTTGAAGGCCCTATTTAAATATTTAGCAAATTTAATTCACTGATAGTACTCGTATGCAGAGGCAAGCTTTTCCAAGATTACCTTCGTCCTTATTTTTTTGTTTTCTCTACTGTTTGGGTGAAAGCAAAAAACGTTGTATGAAAGAAAGTAATATAACTTTTTAAATAGGAAACAATTCTTGGGTACTCGTTTCGTATATAACTGTCGGCAGGATATGTTTTCAAATTTAAGAGTCAGGAGAAACGGATCGATGGAGAAGGAGCAGACGATGCGGAAGGTATGATTATAATTGTCAATTGTCGTCAAAAGATTCCTTAATGCGTCGAGGCATCTTTATAATGTTTTGAAGGATAAGCAAATAAATGTTATTCTGTTTGGTATGCAGGCGAGGTGATGAAAAGTGTCCCTCTTCTTATTCCCTTTCAATTTCATTGTGCTGAAAAGCAAATTGATTTCGGGCATTACGTTTTATTTGATGTGTCATAGAGTTATATACGCATGGCAAAATCGAATGAATGAGATTGTAATGTCATCAATCTTTCAAATTAACTTTTTTAATTTATTTCTTTGAATGACGTGCTGATTAAATAAAATTTTTGAAAGAAGTCCCTTTGGGGAAGATATATGTACATATATATGACTCTCTCTCTGTGTTCGTTTTTGGCTAGTTCAATACATGAAATACATTTTCTTACGGTATCACTACTTATCGAATGTTTTTGGAAATTGCTTTGTAATCCCAAAGTATTTGAGAAGCAAAGACTTATAAGATTGAGATTATTTATTTAAAGTGGTCCAATTAACTGAGACTGTAGTTTAACTCCTTAAAACCCTTAATTTTAAATTTTATGAATTTACAATATTACACAGCTGCTTATTAAAATTGAAGTTCTGCTGAGGAAAGCTCTGACGATGAATTTATTTGGGTAGGGGGGATCTTTCTACTTTGAAGCAACCTTCTAGAGTGCTTTATCAAGCAATCTGCCTCTCACGTACATCACAGATAATTGTCGCCAATTATATCTCATATTTTTCAAAAGCTCTAGTAGAAGAGACCATAATTTTACAAGTCAGTAGTCTTTCCAGTTTATTTGGTTTACATTTCTGATTAAATTACTAAGACGGCGCTATACCCAGAATTGAACTTGGGTCTCAGCCAATAGGCCTCTCCAGTAAGCATATTTTCTAGGTAACTTGGTCCAGTTGTGTACTCCTAGCCGAAGTTGGTCCACTTTTACTTGCACACTGCATCTAAGGTGGGGTTTTCGTCTACTGAATTGTCCCTTCGAGTTGGAATCGAAGATTATTCGGGTCGAAGCGTTAGTGTTCATTCATCTTACATGGCCTAGCCATCATAAGCGACTTATGTACATTTTTCTGATCCTCCAAATCCTTCTCCACCAAACCCTATCAACAAAAATGATTTTGCGTTCGAAATACCCAAGGTTGTTGTGATTTCCCTTACAACCATGCTTCTGCACCACAAAGCAGGACTGGGATGATAAGGGTCTTACATATACTGTTTTTGGTGTTTCTTGACAAGGCGTTATTAGTCATTTGCCTCTTTAGGCCGAATAAACAGTGATTTCTGATTGGATATAATTATCAGATTTATTAGTGGAGCCGAGGTAAACAAAATCCCCAACAAAATTGTAGAAATTGTAGCTGTTTATTGTGAAATTCTCTTCCGTCCATTGACGATGTGTATCTCTTCTTTCTTGAGAGCATATGGTATACTTACATAGGTTTGCACAATTTTCTCAAGTACGGTGTTGAAAAAGTTACATGACAATCCATTATCTTGCCAAAATCATTTTTTGTAAATCAAAAGACTCGGTGAGATTGTATTCAACTTTTACGGATTGTTATTGTGGGGAATCTGAAGATTTAGGCAGATAGATAGACGTGGCTCTGTATAGCATGTTGTTATAGATCAATTAGGAGGTGGTGCGTATCAATTTGGGTTACTTGGTTTTTTTTTTTTTACAGAATTTTCAGTAGTATAAAAATTTGGGCTATTGTAGACTTACGGGTTCTAAAAAGGCATTCATTGTGGCAAACCAGATTGCGGTTAAATGGCTTCAGGCATTCACAAAACACTGTAGATAATATCTTATATGTGATATTAAGAAAACTGATGTCCCTTCAATTGTGCAATTAAGAGGGTCTCTTTACTTGTGCAGTGGCAAACGGAGGTAAGGTTAGGTTCCATTCTTCAGGCATGCTTATTGTTAACTAAATTCTGAACTTGAATTAGTGCATGTTCTCTCCATCTGCCGCTGCTTTAAATAACTCTACAGGTCATCCTGCTGAGCAACTCTGTTGAATTTAACCTTGGATATTGCTATCCTCTATATTTATTTAATGTTTTATATCTGTTCAAATAATTGTTGTTCTTTTTTAATCAATTTTTTCTTTGTTTGCTACTTAACCCATTATATTTATCGATTTATTGTTCTCTCTCTAATTTCTCACTCATTAGGTGCGCCAACAATTCTCATCTCAAAAACAGTTGCATCCTCGCGAATTACAATTGATTTTGCATTCCGTTTCGTGCGGGTATTTGTTGGGTGGTTGCTGCAATATAATACAGTGAAACTCTTTCACTTGGATTACAGTCACTGCACGCACTAGAAGTGCATTCAGTAATGTTTAACATATATTTCTCCAAATAAAATCATTGAATTTGTTATCCTGTGAAAATTTATTAAAGTTTGTCTGCTCCATATTCTTAGATCCTCTATTCGAACTTTCATCAATTCATCTACTAACGGTGTTTGTTGTTTCTGTAGCAATCGCCGTAGTATATGAGTCTCTGAATGTTTCAGGTTTTCGCTAGTTGTTAGGTTAAAGGTTCAAGGCTCGAATTTTTCATCTACAGATTCGAATGTCGCCGTCTTTTTTTTTAATTTTGCATGATCGTCACTAGTAGCTCAGTCATTCTTCGAAGCTGTTGGGTCTTTCGCAACAGGGATTCCTGATTAAGAAATAAAAGTAATACTCATGTCCCACCGAAAAGCGGGAACAAAACCTAGCTTAAGGCATCCAATGCAGATGTTCTTGGGCGCTGGTGTAATATTCACTGCAGAATTCTGTTACATCATTAATCGAATGATATGCCACATTTATATCTATGCCAACAGTGTTTCCACCTTTTGTAAATTGAGATTCGTCTGTCCAAAAAATTCTGTTAATAAACTCGTGGTCATCGAAGCTCTGCCCCAGCAACCGGTTAGAAAACTCAAGTCTCTTTTCCAAATCATCGGGAAGCAGTTCTTGTATAGCAGCACATTAGAAATTTTGTGTTTGGAAACATTAAAGTGCAAAGTTAAGTATCTGATGCTGATTGATGGATCAGTTTTAACAGCTTCTAGTATTCTTTCATCAGCCGAAATTCTTTTTGCTTGTGGAGCTACCGCGTAAGGTCGTGTATTTCAAACTGATCCGGTTTCTTAAAGCCTACGAAACATATCCAAATGCTCCATTTTTGTTTGTAAATTTTCCAAATAGGCCTTCAAATCTCAAACTTAAGTCTTTCTATAAACTTTTAAGGAAAATGTTAAGGAAATGAGAGTAGTCATTGGTAGTCAAATAAACGAGCACGTTTTAAAACTGTTTAATAGCTATGCAATTTTAAAAAATTATTGGAAAATTATTAATTCTTATAGAACCACTCTAAGGAATATTGACAGCTGCTCTTGGAAACGCATTTAAAAAATCATAAATCCTTTTTTTACCTGTAGCATATTTATTGTATTATTGTAGTAAAACGTTATGTTAGTTAGGCATTTTTTGGTAAAAATTAACCTCAAAGTCAAAAATAACTATAGGCAAGAAAAATAGAACACGCTTAGAAATTGGATATCTGCAGATTCAAACAAACAAGGTGTCAACTTTATTTAAACGCAGTTACAAAGTTTAGTATTTCTTCTAAAAATAAAGTTTTAAACGAAGTTTTTACCATAACTACCAACAGACCAATTTCCGTTAACATAGTCAGGGTACACCAAAGTAAGCCTTTTCTTAAATCCTCGATAAATGATGTCAACATTGGGAATAGACCCTTACTGTAGACCGATTTTGTTCTTAGAATATACCCAAAAATGATTTCCCAAATTATCCTTTACGAATTAGGGAGCACCCTGTATAGAAAATCAGTAAGAACAACGACGCCTTCGTTCTTGGTAAAATTTGTCGTAGAAATGACCCCGATGGGACACTAATTCACTCGTCTTTCCAATTCTCTCTTAAAGACTTCTTAATTTACCAACCCAACAATGGTCGAAAAAGGACACTCTCTTGGAGATTCTTCAGTCAACAACTTCAACAGTATTATTTTTTACGACACAAAGTAACCTCAGGGACTTGCCTTTTTTTTGAAACAGAACGGCTATGGTTGTTACTCTGTTGCAAATTTAAAAAAAAAAATGTACGGTTTAGATTAGCACCACAAGCTAAAACTAAAATTTTCTTACATTAAGAAGACGTTGATATTTGCCTTTCGAGAGAACGTTGATGTCTTAGTGCAGGTTCAAGGGTACTTTATAATTTTGGTTTGTGAAGTTAATATCTAGCAGAGATTTTGTAAGAGAACCTGATCTGATGTGAGCATTGTACTCCAATTTTGGGCGGATATTTCTTACATCGCTTCAGGAAACCTAGATATTTCACAGCATTTTTGGCAACATCAAATATGTGGTCACTCCAACGTAGGTTGTCCTTGACAGATAATAGAATGTTTTTCGGTTTCGGCAATGCAAATGCCGTTTATGGATAATAGCTGGATTTTTAAGTTTCGCTTTGACGACAGCAGACAGCATTGTGTTTCAGTAATGCCGTTTATATCGGAATTTAATGAGCTTAGCATACGCTGCGGCTCCCGTTTTACAAGCGAAGATCAGGGACGTGAATCCGAGAGCTAATATGAAAAACAGAGAGTACTGTCGTCAACAGAATGCAGCCCTGGTGAACAACAACATTTACTTTGTGAATATCAAACTTCAAACCGTCCAAGGCAACTTAAATTGAACGTTCCAAAAGGTAGTTTCTAATCTATTGAAGAAGAGAGTAGTCTATCTCAAATGCTCGCATCTTTGGTAAAAGAGCCTGATGCCAAACTCTGGCAAATGCCTAAGAAATATCAAGTACATCTTTCGTTTTCACCATTTGAATCACGCTTTGGTTCCACTTCTCATTGAGAAGTTTTCCTGTTTCGAGATATTTCATAAGCCGATGGTTTATCGTCATAAATGCAATGGGCTTGTAGGAGGAAGCAGGAGAAGATTCGTTTTTCTTAGGGACGGGCAGGATGATGAAAAGCTTAGACAGTAGTTTTGCCAGGTTGGAAGAACACCTTTTAAGAAGGAGGTGGGATATATCATCCAGACAAGCGAATTTGCATACATTAAGGTCTTTAATTACCTTGGTGCGAATGTGCGCTCAAGTGTAAGCGGGGACAAGGCATAATCTGGAAATATTGAGCTGCAAAGTGTGCACCAAGTAGACTGCCCTTGTCCACAGTGTTGACAGCTGGAAATTCCTGATGTTTTCGACAAACTACCAACAATTTTTACTACCTTTGAGTTATTGTAGTATGCTTTAGCTCAGTTTTTGGTTGTATTGAAATTTCACACGCTTAAGAAAGATGTTGCGTCAAAAGACATAGCATGCGAGCTTTGCTATAGTTTTGGACTAAAAACACACAACTGAAGAAAGCATGTTGTTGCTTTCGTTATAAGAATCGCACCTGTTCATTAAAGTAATTAGTAATTTTTTTCTAAAACTTGAAAATTTGCAGTATAAGGAATTGCCTTTTGAGTATATTATAGCTTTTATCATGTAATTCTAAGTAAGTTATTGCTATTAACTAACTAACTACCTCCAAGTTAACATGATTGCGAACATATACTTCATATCTTCTTACGACCTTCTAGATTCTTTGGAGATTTCCCATATTGGCTATAGAACCTGTTTGTAGAGCGGTTTTCCAATATGAACTTGACAACTTTGAATTTAATTTGTGAATGCACTCTTTTACTAATCATCAAACTGTCACTGTCAATTTATTCAGTAAACTCAACTTTTTTATGGTAAAGTACACTAACGAGCAACGTCTGCAAATTATAAAAATTTTCTACAGATATTCGGAGTGGGTGACTGCAACTTTAAGAGCGTTAACTCCAATTTTCCGTTGTAATTCTCGCCCTAGTAGACAGGCAATAACAAGTTTAGTGCAAAAATTTGAGTCTACATATTCGTTGTGTGATATTGCCGTGTCAGTGAGACAACGGGTTGATCGAAGTGTCAAAAATATCGCTGCCGTTCAGACGTCCGTAGCAAACTATCCAAATTAGTCAATTCTAAGGCGTTCTCAAGAATTGGGCATCGCTCAGACCACATTATGGCGTATTTTGCGTGAGGATCTTGGTTAACACCCATACAAGATCAAGCTGACTCAAGAATTGAAGCCGATGGACCATTTGAAGCGACGTACGTTCTCCGATTGGGTTCTGGAGAAGATGCGCCAAGATGATGAATTTCATCGCAAAATCATCTTCAGTGACTAAGCTTATTTTTGGCTCAAAGGGTTCGTCAATAAGCAAAATATGCGTTACTGGTCAGGTCAAAACCCACATGTGCTTCATGAATCACCACTTCATCCACAAAAAATAACTGTTTGATGCGGTTTGCATACCGGCGGCGTTATTGGGCCATATTTTTTTCGTCGACGATAACGATCGTCACGTTACTGTGAATGGTTAGCGTTATCGCGCCATGATCACCGATTATTTTTGGAACGAATTGGAAGATATGTACTAAGACGACATGTGGCTTCAATAGGATGGTGCCACAAGCCACACAGCACACGCTACAATCGATTTATTGAAGAGTAAGTAAGGTGAGCGTGTTATTTCAAGACATGGACCAGTAGATTAGCCGCCTCGCTCGTGCGATTTAACGCCGCTTGACTATTTTCTGTGGGGCTACGTTAAGTCATTGGTTTAAGCCAACACGCCGACGACGTTGGAAGAGCTCAGAGCCAACATTGAACACGAAATAGCGGCCGTTTCGGCCGAAATGTGTGGCCGAGTCGTTGAAAATTGGGTCCAACGAATCGACTGCTGCAAACTTGCCCGCGGTGGCAATATAAACGAAGTCGAGTTCCATTCATAAATGTTTTGATTGATATTGAAACACAAGCATATTTCCCTCTGAGCCATTATGTTTTGTTATATCCAATGTTTAGTTTCTTATGTTATTTCTTGACATGAATTTTCCAAGGCAACATCGAGTATATGGTAGAGTTATGTCTAAATACTAAGATGAGTTCGAATGCAAAATTTTTTTGTTATGTAGATATATGGCATAACAACATAGGTCCTTTTATGCTACCTTGTGGCACTCCAGCATTTATATATTTCAAATCGGACACAATCGCTTGGTTATATCTTAAATTTTTGAATACTGGTTTGGAAGATATTTTGCAGCTTTTGGACTAATCCATATCACATTTCTTTTAGCCTTTTTTAGGTTCATCTTTCCTTTTTTTTCTGTGACTATTTGTTAAGAGGTAACTTCTTCACACATTTCTTTTGTTTGTTGGTAGTAATCATTATCTTCGTATGGTTGAAAAACCTTTTCATTATGTTCTACAAATACAATAGACTCCCCTTTTGCTTACTTATTCGTGCTGTTTTTCACTGGCGCAAACTATGCCTGACACAGTGTGTATGGTATTCTGCCCTACCATAATTTGTCAGATTTGTAAGGTACCTTTTCGCCGACATTTTTATATTCTTTGATTTCTTTTCTTAGCTTATTGTTTAAGAGTAGTTATATTACATGGCGCTCTCGACAGAACTTTTCTCTTTCCAGATAGAAGTTCGAATATTTATTTGGGATAGACATTTCTGATATTTGATTCGAATCTTGCATCCCAAGCAGAATTTTGTATATCTAAGGTGAAGTTTTGTACTTCACTTTTTTATTGACTATTGTAACGATTTTTGTGTATAGTTTGACACATTCTTTAACCAAATATCTGAAATATATCCAGTCAGTTAGCTTGTTAACTAGACGTAGGTTGCGTTCCTTCATTGTAATTTTATTATCACATAGGTAACCCAAATGGGTGATTTGAGTCAAGATTTGGCCTTTCCTGTACTTCCATAGAACACTTTGGACCGAAAACCTTCTCGGCACTATAGTATGAAGAATTCTATCAGATACATTGCTTGTCACCGAGGAGGCTCTTTTCAATCTACACCGCTATGATAAAATCAATTATGTCCTTTTTTTCCAATTCAATTATTTATTTCAAATTTTAATAAATAACATAACAGCAACTGTAAAAATCTTGTAAAAAAGATAACGAGAATTAATTTTATTTATTAGATTTGATAAGTAAGATACTATTTTTAGTTTTAAATAATAAAAACTAGTGTCAAAAGCAAATAGTAAACATTTATCTAAACCTCATCTTCAAAAATTAAATGGTATACTAGTGGTTAGGAGTTAAAATAGAGGAAGAATATTCATTAATAAAGTAGACATCTTCCAAAGCAATACCCGATTGGAAAAGTTATTAAATTGTTTATTCCAATAAAACCAAAATTAAAAAGCCAATTTCTTGGTTTTCTTCTACATAAACGTATAGGATTTCTGGTTCTTCTTAGGTTAGGCGGCAATGAATTAAAAATTCCAGGTGCAACTGAAGTGTACATAGAAGTTTAAAATGTGGCTAGTGTTGAACGATAGAATTCCTGATACTGAGGTGTTACCGCTCCCAAGTCCGTTCAAAGTTATATTAAGAACTTTGTAAAAGTACAAATGTTTGAGAGGACAAATTTTTGAGATTCTAAAAAGTAAGAAACTGTTTTCAAATTGCCTGTTTCTCCAAATCAATCTAATGGTATCCTTTTACCATATACGACGAGCAAAGATTGGATTTTATTTTTGTGTGTTCTTTCCAAACGGACCTAATTTTATAATGTCTCAGATGGTACATTATGTTAGTTCTACTATTAATTTCCAAGCCCTAGTACATAAAAACAGTACGGTCTCATTATGAATGCTCATCAGTATACCATCAAGCCCATTTTTGGACGTAAATGTAATAGTGTACAAATCAATGCTGGCTTTTTTACTTTCTAAAGATTATTTCATGTAAATGTTAACCAGGATTACGTTTTATGTGGTCCATAGAGAGAGTCCAATTTTAAATCACTTTTTCGAACATATTGACAGGTATCTTGTGGTAATTCAACGTATCCTCATAAAGAAATAGTCTTACTACGTCAAATTTTGGCCGACCAATTCACCGGTCCAAAACGAGAGATAAATTGCTCACCAAACTCAGCCTATATAGTCTATAGCAGAGTTTGTTGAATAGTACAACCACTATATGTCAGCAGCATATCTTGTTTGTGTCTTACAGAGATTAAGGTTTAAAATATTGTAGATTTAATATAGATCTTGAAGAGCCAAGCTCTAAGAATTGAACCTTGTGGAATGCTACTTAGGATGTCCAGAATTTGGCTGAAGCAATTTTTTATGCTTACAACCTGTTTCCGATTGCTTGTATCGGAAAGAAACCAATTGAGCAAAAACTCCCGAAAACCTGCTTTTTCGAATTTCTCCACTAAACAAAGCAGACAGCTCAGTTTTTTTGATAGAATCAAATGGTCTGGGCATGGAGATAATGTTTTCTGATGTTCTGGCACTTTTGTTCAGCTTTTTGTGCTCCAGATTGTTTTCCATCAAGTAGTTTCGGTTGTGCGCTCCTTCGATATGAATGGGCTGTATTCCTCAGAATGGCAGTGTCTTTTTTTCCTTGTGGTAGTCATTTTATGTGGATCTATATTTGCAAGAAGTTAAGAAATAGCTTGCACTTTTGCTCCAACAAGTATTTCTTGAACTTTTCATCAATAGAGAATGTATCTGTGTCATCTCCACTACTTTCCTTTGAGAGCCTGAGAAAATTTCAGGATTCCGCTTGGCTATCCTGGACAGGAAGACTTCCTTGGAGATTTTCTCAATTTTTATACGGAGTTTGGCTTCTGCCCATGGCTTCATTCTCTTTACCGTCGACATGAGCCAATCTATTATCTCGTGTCGTGCATGCAATAAATTTGAGGAGACAGCATTTGTAGGCTTTGTCTACCTCCATTACTTCTGAATTTTTTGCACTGACAGAGACTCTTCAGGATGTAATTCATGCGTTATAGCAACCGTGCATTGGCCGATGGTTCGTTTGGGGTTCTGTTCTTACCAACCTCCTCTCTAGGTTCTTTATTAGAAACTGAGCGAGGTTTAACCATATTTGTGCGCTTTTGTACCTCTGGATATTGTCTTTACTTTTTTGACTGTTGCACCGTCGGGAGGTTGTCGGATGTCTGGTATCTTTTGGATACTTTGCTTCTATGCTAAGGATAATAATGAAAAGTGCTTCTGGCAACCTCCGGTGTCGTGCTGTTTATGTTTCAATTCGTCTTCTTTGGGTTCCGGTAGAGTAGAAGAACTTTTCGTTTGTTTCTTCTAGTTTTAAACGTCTCTTGTCTTAAAAGAGAGCTGAATAGAGATTCTTCATCTGACTCTGTAATTGAGTTTTTTTTTTCTTTTATTCTTACTTGGTTTTCCATATATATATATATATATATAGCCCGCACCTGCAGAGCTCCTATACGGTGGAAGGGTATATAGTACCAGAAAGCGCCCGATATCTAGGCCCACCGTTGGTGACTGAGTTATTTTTGGGCCCTTAGCCAGGTTAATTATTGGCACGAATAACACTGTAATCCAGCCCATTGGATTGGATCTTAGTTTTCGAGTCACAGTTCTACCAAAGGAGTTTTGGTCGCTTCCCTGGTCTTCTCCACCTTGGTAAGGTGTCCAAACTTTGGAGATGGTAAAGAACGCGTCATTTTTTCCAGCGGAATTAAATATCACCATATCTCTATAAGAAATACTATTTGATAACTTAAAAGGACGCCCAGATTTATTTAAGAGTTCGTTTACTATTTCCCTTTCTTTTTTATATTATTTCTTGCCAGTTGAAATTTACATATGTAGGCATGCAGGAATGTTCTACTAGTTGAGTAAAGACCTTGTTACTGAAAGTCGAAAATTGAATGCCTCATTCTTTAACATTTAAGGGCTGCTGGTCAGCTCTTCTATCGTGAGTTATGGGTTATGCCCACAGCTGCGTTCAAATATATCTTCTATTTTCTAAAATCTACTCGTATGTTTCTTTGTGTTAATAGGGAAAATGCGTTGCAATAGAGTTATTCGTTTGGGTGTTTCTAGTAGGTACACACAATACATCTGTGTAGCTACAGAAGCATTATGAAAGGAATGTCCCTATCATGCGGGTCATAATAGTGAGGGTATTCCTTTCGTGCTTTCCGTACCTACTTCACTACAAAAACTTCCGGTAAATGATCTCGACAACAAATATATTATTTAAACAAGTCTTCTGATAGAGAGGAGGCTTATTTCAATAAACTCTTTTGTAACGATTGTCTGTCTTTTCTAAGGTCTTTTCTAGGGAATCAACAATAAGAATGACTAACAAACAGTCAGAGAGAGATGTTCATTTATGTTTTTCCGCCTTTCTAAATCATTAAAACAATAAAACTCGTTACACTTCAATCAGACTAATTTATTTAATTAACTCTACTACTCGTAAATACCTCAAACAAAATTTAGAAAAAAAAAGGAAATAATTAATTTTTTCCAACCAAATTCACTGCCCCTCTTGCACACCCGTTCTTCCCCCCTCCTCACCGCAACAAACAATGGCGTTAAAGAGCTGGAATCAAATTTAAATTTTATGTTACGACTAATTCAATTAGAACTTTCCAATTGAATTTGAAAACAACAATTGCTGCTGGCTGGCAATAATCCTTGATAATTGGATTTTCCTTCAATAAACACTTTCAGTTGGAGAATAACGACAAAGAACTCCACGTAGAAGAGGCTGGATCCTCTTCAAAGAATCGCTAGGTAGTCATTAGTCGTCAGCTATGAGGGGAGAACCAACATTTCCTTCTTCGTTTCACAACTCACTTTCATTTAATTTACTCCTAATTGCTAAGCATCTGGTTGATTTCTATTTTTATCGCGCCGTAATATCGTACAAATCGATTGACTCAGTTCCAGAAAACCATCCTGTCATCCTGGCATCCCTATATTTTGTGGGGAAATCGAAGGTCACCATAGTCATGAGAATTTATCCGCGCGCCCTTCCCTTTCAAAATGCTTTGCCAAAAATTGTTTATCCAGAAAATTTGGTTATTTCGAAAAGCCGCATACCACTTAGGGGTGCGTTATGGAATTTTATGTTTTTGTGACTCAATTAATCACTGCCACGTTGAAATATCGACAAATACCCGAACGACTTCACCTGGTTCAACCTTCATCACTTGGTATGGACTGGTTGATTGGGGGAGATTGAAAAGTAATTAACGTGTTACATCAATTAATGTGGCGCAAATCTGCGAAGCGACGTTGTTGAAGTGTTTCAGACAGAAATTTATGGAGGTTTTCGTTTTGGTTTTTTTTTTTTCCGCAGTTTTAGTTGCACATGCCCACAAATAAAATTTTTTTTTACCTATATTACATCCCTTACTAACGTCTAAGGAGGTTCCGATGTTGACGCTGGTCGTTAAAAATAATATCAACCCTCCTTGGAATATTCGTAATATTCGCTTCATGGTAGCTATGAAGAGAAACTACCAGCATTTTTAAATATCTATGACGCAGAGTGGTTGCAATAAGAAATTTATGGGTCAACGTCATGATCTGGGATGGATTTGAATTTGTTGAAGAAATTGCCAAGGGCCAAAACCAACGAATCGTGTAGTTAATAATTAATTCGGTATGGAAAAACTTTTTTATAAAAAAAAAAAAAAAAAAAAAAAATATGAAAAACGCTGGACGTTTAATTTGGAAATGGTCAAACCAAATGAACGATTCTTAACCTCAAATTTTAAAGGCAGATTAGTTTAAAAAGTATGTTTTGCTGGAAGGCAGAAATACTTATGTCAGAAATTTAATATGCAAGGGCAAGGAATACATATTGTATATATATTTTTCCTTCTACCCTTAGACCTAAACTCAAAGAAGGGTCAGTTATCAGAAAATAGGTTGCTTTAGAGATACAAGTGGAAAATGACAATCAAAAGATGCTTCCAGATGTGATCCAATCCAAGAATCCAAGTCCGTCTTCATTTAAATATCACAACTAGTCTGTCATTTCCGTCAGTTAGATGATCAGTTCCATATCAGGGAAACAGCGACACTCTTATCTACATTAAGGTATCTAGCTCAAAATATATGTAAGTGCTCTGTAGACATTTTGGTTCAGAGATTGAAAGAATGCCATGGACCGTGATATTTTAATGTGTTGTAAGGCATGTCATCCATAATAGTATATTTAAATATAACAATCGTCGGAAATGCTTTAAGTAGACACCTTGCATTGGATTAACTTCTTTCTGTCTATACCTCGTGCGGCCATGGTAGACTGCCTTTTGGATAGAATAATTGATAAAGAGTAAGCCCACAGCCATATCGTACATATAAACACCACTGCACTGATTACAAACCAGCATCCGAAGGCCGGGATTGCCGATGAGTTTTAAAAAAAAAAAAGGGGATTAATGGCCACAATCGAATATTGTGATTATTTTGCAATTTCTGGCGTAAACCTTCGTTTTCAAATAACCCAAAAGTTTGTGGGAGTTAAGTTGCATCATCTCGGTGGCATATTATTTAAGAGAAATAAAGCGATCTTCGAACTTCGTTCGCAATAAGTTGACCGTAAGCTCACCCACTTTCAATTCATTCAATTTCAATTTACTTAGTTGATAAGATGCGACTTGGTCTGGGGTAGATCTAAGCCTCAACTTACGTGCCTCTTTAGCTGGCGCAGAACTTTTTCAGTTCCCTTGAACTTGAGAGATAAGGTCATCTTCTACTGTGTTGTCCTTCAGGGTGAAAATCGGAAATGTTCCGACATTCATACGTTCGAGACGTCCGAGCCATTAAAACCGGTTTATTTGAGCTTTTCTGACGCGAACGGCATCACTGTACAACACATACAATCCATTGTCTCTTCTATTGTTCACCGGTGCAAAAGTAACCGAATATAAGCTGACGAAGTCAGAGTGATTCTTCCTGAATACCGGAGCCGTAGAAGATAAATGCCCTTACAACCTCAAATTTTTAGCTGTTTATCGTGACGTTTTATCCTAGGCGTCGATATTATATATCTCTTTTTGTTGACAGCATGCATATTGTTTTTACTTCATTGATCGCTAACCCCATTTTTGTCCCTTCTGCTTCAATAGCGGCCAACGCTCCATTGACAGCTCGTTGTATTCTTTCTGTTTAGAAAAAGTCACATGACAACTCATTGTATTACTTATGACCTTGTCTGACATTGTCTTGGTTTTGCCATTGCCGATCTGATGAAGCAGCAAAATAAGCTTCACAAGCATGTCAAAATTGGACATGACCCTGTAGAGTTCATCTCTATAGATACTGTCATATGCGGCTTTGCAATCGATTAAAACGTGGTGTGTATGGTATTGATTTGAAACTCTTGGATCGTTGTAATGGGAAAATTCTATCTTTGGTGGTCTTCACTGGTGAAGTATCTTAGGCGTTTACATAAAACAGTGAGGTGAGCGGTTTATATCTGATGTTGAGAAGACTTATTCTCCTGTAATTGGCAGAGCTCCGATGATCTCCTTCCTTAGAACCGCACAAATTACAATGAGGTTCCATTCGTCGGGCATACATTTATCATGATCGGCATCCAATCACCACTTCAGCCGATACAGCATCTTTGTTAGACTTAAAATTGAAATTTACTGGCCTGACATCATCTCGATTGGCTGGAGGGAAATATTGTTTTTCATCGATTTTTCGTATAACTTTTCAAATACTATTTGTGACCAATTTTTGAGCTCTACCAAGTGAGTATATTCCCCCGAGGCTCCAAGAACATACTCTCTCGACGTGATCCAATTCCAATTAATTTGGGATTCATAACATCTTTTCACAAGGTAGTCGGGATCCACTGACTTAGAAGCCCGAAACGTTCATTTTCTCTTTCAGAAACTCTGACCTGTCAGTTCTTATAGACCTGAGCTACAATAATGTTGGAAGTCCCAATATCTTTTAAGATGCTACTGAAAGGTAATTAAAACAAGTCATTTTCAGACTAGAGTTGAACTTCTACTAATTTATTTCATCACTTTAATATATAGTAATGCATAGGAGTGAGTGTTATTTGCTGCGCTGTATGCAGAGAGCAAGCTATGAAAAAGCAAGTATGTACTGTACGAATAGTATACCAGTACAAGAGATGGTGTATTTATATTTATTAACATTTTTTGTTGCGCTGCGAAGACTGCTTCGGAAGTTTACTTGCTATATAATGTTAGAAGTCATCAAGTGAGCTACAGTACTTCAGTCCTATTAACAACTTATATATTTGCGAGGTACATATACTTTCCGCAGTGCAGGATGTACATCTTGAGTTGATGTCTGATTGATAACTAAAATAGTGTAGTATTTATCAAATTTTTTGAAGACCTCCGATGGACCATCTTAAGGTGGTTGAAGCAGCGGTCGAACCCTGTTCGATTTTTTGATGAAAACTGTTTGTTTGGTGTGATGAGATGTTTCTGTTGGTTTGATTTTCGACATAGGAGATTTGAATTGTTCTAGGAATTCCTCATTGAAACTTATTTTGTGTGTAGTATCAAAAAAACCCTGTAGTCGCAAAGTTATACCAAAAACTAATTTATCTGGTGTTGATTTTACATCTTCTTTAAAAGCAAATCGGAGACCTAGCAAAACCATCGGCAGTCCATTATACCAATCGGTGGTCTTGTAGCACCTGATTGCTTCCTTTAAAGTTCGATGGCAGTGTTTTATTAATCCATTTGCCTCTGGATGATAAGGAGTGGTTTTAAAATGTCTAATACGAAATGATTTATTGAGGTTGGCGAAGAAATTCGATTCAAATTGCCTACCGTGGTCCATTGTAATGCGTGTGGGAGTCCTAGATCGGTTTATCCAATCATGTATTACAATATATTATTAAGTAATGACCTGTTGTTTCGGCGGTTATATCTTCTATTGGGATCGCTTAGGGCCACGGTGCAAAATAATTTATTTGGTTAGAAAATATTTATGTCCGTTGAAAGAAGGCAGTGGGCCAACCACTTGTATGTCCATATTAATAGGGATAAAATGTTGATCTGTCATTTAGTATGATATTCTATTGTGACCGTTTATATTTGTTCATTGACAATTTGTGCGCGCTTTAACAACTGTTCTTGAATCAGTTTACGAGTTGATTGCACACCAGGTTGCAATATTTAGTATTTCATGTTTGCATGTCATGGAAATAAACGGACGCACACGTCAGGTAAATATGTCACAATGTGGAGGAATTTTAGTACCTGAAATTGTAAGACATTTTTACTTAAGTAAAGCTGTTTGATTACCTTACACAATGTTAACTTGTTCGGTATCGTTTCGTTGGTCGCTGCGCTGATTTTATAAAAATTGATGGGGACGGATAATTCCACTTCATCGATGCGAGATAGATGTAATTTTGATGTTATCGTGTTTGATATATCCGTTGGTTAGATCTTGCAGTGAAGTCAGTTTTTTTTTTTTTTTTTTTTTTTTTAACTGAGCTTGGAATAAATCAACCTTCGCTGGTAATCTTATCAAATGTTCAAGAAATTTAATATCTCTCTAAGTACAGTGACGTTTTGACATGTTAATTTTGAGAATATACTTACGTAACCTTTGGAAGACTTTTTGCAAATACTCTAAATGTTCTTCTGGTGTGATTGATAATATAAAAACGTCGTGGATAAATGAAAACGCTGCTGCTAGTATATCTGATGTTCCCGTTGATATTCGATGATATTCACGCGTGTGAATTTATGGGGCTGGATATCGATGAGGTTGAGCTCTGTGGTCGTCGCATGGTCTCCATTCGCTGGGTTGTCCCAGAAAGTTTTTTGATATCTGGCAGATACCCTGCTGCATTAGATATTCGAACTCAATATTCAATGTGAATGCCTACAAACGGATTGTTTTCCCACAAACCTTTTGACATTTCTCCCAGTTTGGTAAGCTTTGCTCTGTTATGGATGATTTGCTTTCATTTGGCATCCACAAGTGAGTCGTAATGCTTCATGAAATCCACACTAATGATGCGCTTGCCAACATCAGCGAAAACAAAGATCCATGAGAATATTCTTCGCAAGCTGAGGTCGATATTTAAGCGGGAACAGCCACACAAAGTTTAAAATTATTAAAGAGTTCTTGCTTTCTATTCGATGGAGGGGTGACTGTGACATCAGCGACATCAGTGACAAGAACTCTTTATTTTCTGTTAAATCTGAAATGAATATACGATATATCCGACCTAAAATGAGAAATCGAAAGTAGATCTGGTGGCCTCTTCTAGCCTTAGAACGCGGTTTATTTGTGAAACTGAAATCTTTCATTTCATTTCATTTATTTATTTTTGTAAAAATGTACAATAAGACTTAATCTTTTATAATACTAAGCATTTTACCTTTAATTTTAACATTATACAATAAATATAGGGTGATTGATCGTGAGGTTTGATTTATAATGTAAAATAAAACACACAAATTTGAAAGTGAACTCAAAATTTTTTATTATTGGTTAAAAGAATAATTCATGGCATTTAATTTTTAAAAATAATATCATGTAAATGTTGGCCACGACTACGTCTGAGGTGGTCCGTTCGGAAGGTCCAATTTTGGCTGACTCGTACGAGCATAGCGACTTGTATCTCGCGGATAACACGAGTAATGTTGGCTTTCAAAGCGTCAATCGCAGCTGGCTTATTCCTGAAGACCTAAGACCTTACATATTCCTAGAGAAAATATCGCACGATCTAGGCAGCCAATTTACCGTAGCAAAACGTGAAATTAAGTGCTCACCAAAATGATTTCTCAACAAGTCCATTGTTTCACGCGTTGTATGCAACCAGAGCTCACCGAGACCATGTGCCTGAATTTCAGGAAGCACATAGTCCGTTAACATGGAGGGATAATGATTACAATTGACGGTAACATTCTGATTGTCCTCGTTTTTGAAGAAATATGGACCAATGGTTCCACCAGCCCATAAACCACACCATACCATTGTTTTTAATGGATGTAATGGTAGCTCTTGGTACTCGGGTTGCTCAACAGCCCAAATACGGCAATTTTGGTCATTAACGTATCCACTGAGATAGAAATGGGCTTAATCACTGAACTAAATTTCACGATAAAACACCGGATTTTCATTGAGTTTTTCCAGAGCCCATTTACTTAAAATATGACGCAAATTCAAGTCGCCTGGCTTCAATTCTTGCACAAGTTGAATTTTGTACGCTTTTAGGCAGAGATCCTCACGTAAAATACGCCAAGTTGTCGAATACGGCATGCCAAGCTGCTGAGAACGACGACGAACCGATTCATCACGGTCTTCGCGTACACAGCTGCTAAATTCTCTCTACTACGTGCTGGATGTAATCTAACAGGTCGACTATCATCCACTTATGTAAATTAGGACTCGAATTTGCGAATGGTATTGGCAGTAGCGGTTTCAGTAGGTCCATTATGAGCACCGTAAGTTCCTCGAATCGCACGAAAAACATTTCTACAGCTGAACAATTTAGAGACGTTGTTATGGTGCGAGTCTTTCGATGATGACTTGCCAAACAATAGTGAACAAATATGATAAATAACTTGATACGAATCATGCGAGATCTGTCAAAGAAAGCCTATTGAAAGTCAAACCTCACGATGAATCACCATATATATGTATATGTATAGGGTTTTCTAATAACGACTGGACAATTTTTTTTTTTTAAAAAAAAAGCAAACCATTTGAGATATTTCAAAAACTTTATTATTGGCTTGAAGCACAATCAAAACATTTATGAATTTAATTCGACTTCGGCCACCGCGGGCACGTTTGCAGCAGTCGATTCTTTGGACCCAATTTTCAACGACTCGGCCACACATTTCGGCCGAAATGTCATAACACGTTGTCGGCGTGTTGGCATAAACCAATGATTTAACGTAGCCCCACAGAATATAGTCAAGCGGCGTTAAATCGCACGAACTAAGCGGCCAATCGACTGGCCCATGTCTTGAAATAACAGGCTCACCATACTTATTCTTCAATAAATCGATTGTAGCTTATGTTGTGTGGATTGTGGCACCATCCTGTTGAAACCACATGTCGTCCAAGTCCATATCTATCGGTGATTATCGCGCGATAACGCTGACCATTCACAGTAACGTGACGATCCTTATCGTCGACGAAAAAATATGGCCCAATAACGCCGCCGGCATGCAAACCGCACCAAGCAGTTATTTTTTGTGGATGAAGTGGTGATTCATGAAGCACATGTGGGTTTTCACCCGACCAATAACGCATATTTTGCTTATTGACGAACCCATTGAGCCAAAAATGAGCTTCGTCACTGAAGTGATTTTTCGATGAAATTCATCATCCTGACTCATCTTCTCCAGAACTCAATCGGAGAACGTAGCTCGGTAGTGTACTTTATCTTGATGAAAATATTGAGTTTACTGAATAAATTGACAGTGACAGTTTGATGATTAGTGAAAGAGTGCGTTCACAAATTAAATTCAAAGTTGTCAAGTCCCTGTTGGAAAACCCTATATATGTAGTTCAATTTTTGAAAGAAGGGATGTGGCAGGGAAACTAGGAAAGGATGGGAGATGAGGGAGAAATTCTGATAATGCTGGAAAAACATTGTTAGATTGCATTTTTGAAGTTTCCAGTGATTAAGTTATTCTTAACATGCCAGGGTAGAGACTAGCAGAAATAAATAGCGTGAACGAAGAAAGGTCGCGAACAAATCCGACTACCTATTGCTATGATCTTATGTGCCAACGTCCAACGGGACGCGTCGATCGAGTATAGATGAATTAATGGGGGTGGGTCGCGCAAATACATCGTTGGTTTCTTAATTGTTCTTGTTCTGTTCTTTTTCTATTTTTTTTTTTTTTGCCTTTTTTAAATAAAAATCTAATGTAAATAACGAATCGTATTATTCCTCGAAACGAACGCCAATACTCGTTTGATGAAGAATTGTAAAGTCCTTAAATGGAGGTTCTCGTCAATGAAACTATCTTTGAATTTCGTTTGCAGATTTTTGTTAGTACTCGCTTTATGGAAAGGAAACCGAGATGTTAGCACGTCAAAATCATTTTCCATTTTCTGTTTTGATCGCGTCATACTTCGAAAAAAACAATGCTCATCATTAAAATGATTGAAAACTTCCACCGTCTTGAATCCAAAATAGCTGATGCAGTTTTTATCTTTCAGACACGAGAATTCAACTTATTCACGAACTCCATTTCACTATTGGAATGTCACTATTTATGTTACATAGAATTGACTATACAAAAAAAAAAATAAAAATCAATTTAAAAAAAGAACCTAAACCCTGTCTTCAGTCGAAAAACCAGAGGAAACAATCAATTCAAATCTTGAGTCAAAGTATTGCGTCAAGGAAATGTTCGGAAAATTCAATTGCTCCACCAATTTCCATACTTTTGCGAGTACTTGTATTTTTTAAAAAAAAAAAAAAGTTCTCAATCTGACATCCTTTTGTTTGGCACATGCTTCAGATACGAATACGTACCATTGCGGAATTTAGAATGGAAATTCAATTTCAATTTTGAAAACGTGCAACAAAAAAATCTTAATGGGAAATGAGAAAATGAACAAAGTGCTTAGAGTGGTGCCTTTGCACCATGTATTTGGAAAATCAGCAGATTTTTAAGCCGTACGGATGTCATATATAATTGAAGAAAGGGTACTCAGTGTTGTTGGAAGGCTACTGATGATGGAAGCAAAGTTTTTAGAAATGGAAAGCAATGAATTCGAAGAACAAATTTTGCTAACTAAAGTAAACCGAAATACAATCACAGTAAGAGAAATGGCAGTTGTATACATATGTATGCATTTCTAAATATTTTGTAAAAATTTGAAATTAAAAGATAAAAATCTTACGATTCAGATGGGCGAGTTCAAAATCGAAAAGATAGATAGATGCATTATTTTGGGGTTAGCTATGAATGGATACATCAAAATGTCTCTCAGAGATTGGGATGAATTTGTTTTCCACGCATATGCGTTATTGGTCTTGTCTTCATCATTAATTTTGAACTATCTTCAATACATAGCCAAAATTCTAACTTCAGTTCTTATGTTATTTTATTTTATTTTTTGTTTTTACCAATCGCGGGGACAATGTGACCTAAAAGAATTTTTGTATCATAAAATCAGTATTACGAAGCAAAGAGAGGCTCGATTGTTTTGATGACAGAATCTCTCCCGTAGAGATTTAGAAAATTTCGCCAGGGATTAGAATTTTACTAAGAAAGTATTGAGGTACTTAGAGCTATTCATATTCAAATTTCAAATTCAAAGGTTTTTTTTTTATTAACACATTCGTTTTAGATTTGTATTTGTTTACCCGGAGGCGAAGTGCTTTTCTGCGGTGGCTATAAAGAATTTTATAATTTTTTAAGACTTTTTAGTTTTGAACTGATTTTAAATTTAAAAATTAGTTTACCACACAATTAGTTGGATAAAGGACTTACATTTAAAGTAATTTGAATAATTTTGTTTCTTTTAGCTTTTTGTTTCGTCCGTCAAAATTCGGAATGGCTCACAAAAATTGATGAAATGTATTAAATAGCTTTGGGATAGTACACCGTAGTTCTCGATTTTCTATTGGCTTGTCTTCTTGAGTTTAGAGTGTGGCAAATACATATGTAGGCTGATTGTTATGTAACATTGTTGCCATTTAAAATATTGCATTGACATCTAGGAATTTGAAATATGAATTGCACGTTAGTTATTTTTTCCCAATGCTGCTTTTTTCCAGTCCAAAATCTCGTTTTTTATGTGTAACTCAGCAAATGAGTAGTTTTGTTTTGAAATTTTTTGTACTTTGAAATTTGAGAATCGCTTTAGATACACCATGGCAAAAACAGAGTCACAAAAAATGTTCGTCGATGGTTACTCCTAGATATTTTATGCTTTTGACTACTGCGACTGCTTTACTGCTAGCTAATAGTTGATAGGAGTATTTCGGTAATATATTTCGACTGTTTCTTCTCGTACAAATAAGATACATACTCGTATGTGCATCACCTTTATTTTGACAGCATTTGTTGCAGTCCGTTATCGTGAAACCAGTTAGACACAGCGTTGAATTCGTCTTCCAATACCTTAAGGACATAATCTAAACATTTGTGCTTCATGACGATTTCTATGTCAAAGGCATAAGCATATACAGTGGATTTTTTTAATTATCTTAAAAGTTTGTTAACATAAAGAGTGAGTAAAATAGGAACCAATTTTGACCCCTGTGGCGCAATATATTCGCCTAATTTTTCTTTCCTCAGTATATCAGATACCTTGAGTTTTATCACTCTATCAGACAGATAGCTCTTTAGCTAGTTTGTCAGAACTCCTCTCAAACCGTTTCTACTGAACACATTCCACTAGCTTTCTATGTATTAGAGTATCGAACGCTCTGCTTAAATCGGTAAATAGTACAATGACATAATTATTTTTATCTAGTCCAGCATAAGTTGTACTTATAAATGCCCCCAATAACGATTTGGTACTTTTACCTTTTTTAAACAATCAAGTCGACTTACAATTACTTCTTCTATGCATTTTTCAACAGCTGACACTATTGCGATTGGTCTGTAAATTTCAGTGTTATTTTTTAGTCCTCCCTTATATATTGATTCGCTCAAATATCGATGTTTTCATCAGATTTGGAACATAGCACTGATACATACTTCGAATTATAACCTTCGTAATTACTGGAGCATAGTATATATTTTAAGATCATCTGGCCTAATATTATCTACTCCAGAGCCTATTTTGCTGTTTAATTGATACAGCATCGTATAGACTTCTGTGTTCCTAACTGAGACCTATTTTGTGCATGTAATATCGTTGGTGGCAGTATATTGATATCATCGATTTTAAATGGAAAGATTTCTTTAAATTTATTGTGGAAGTATTTGATGACTTTTTAGCCTGGCGAGCCCTGAGAGGTTTCCCCAATGGAATATACACAGCTTTTTCTCCCATATCTTTATTGCTGAGCTAATTGGTGAATTTGAAATATTACAGAACGGCCGAACCGGCTGAATCAGCCGAACTGTTTCTAGTCAGTTTGTCGGCTATTTCATTTATGACCAGCCACCAAACAAAGTTTAAATTTGCTCTTATGGGTGAGATCTGGTAGTATATTGAAGCAGTACAAGACTGATATTGAGTCGTTGAGGTCAGGGCCTCCAAAGATTGGAGCATACTTGAATGGCATGTATTTAATCTTTTTGTATTAAACTTAACATTTTTAAAGTTTGAGGTTGAGTTTTTGTAGTTCCATGCTTCTAGACTTGAGATCACTACTCGTATATCGCGGATTTATAAGATAGCAGAAATTTTTCTTTGGTAGCAGTCTGGCCGTACTGCGAATTGTCATCTCTTTATGAAGAGATGGAGTGGTATCAAAGTAATGAGGGCTTCTGTAGCCGCTGTGTTACATGTGTGCATTCCGCAGGAGATGCCGAGGTATGCAATTCTTTGTAGCCGGTACATCGTTTTTGCGGCAGATTTCTCTTTTGTCTTGTTCCACTATACTACATGGTAACGAACGGCTGATAGTGGGTCATACCATCATTATATATATCCAACGGGTGACCTTTGGGGTTAATCCCCAGGTCTTGCCGTACATACGACGACGAGCTCACATGACTTTAATCGCTTTGTTTATTTTATATTTAATATTACTATTAATTCCAATTTAATTTTTATCGGGTACAATTCCTAGCTATTTTACTTCGTTGGAATACAAAATATCTGAATCGCTCTAGTCTATCGGTTAGTGGGATGGTCGAGACCTACCCTTTTTAAATATAGCTTTCGAAGTGGATTCAAATCCAGTATTACCAGTGCAATTTCCTTTTGCTGGTAAGCCACTTTAATCTGTGTTACCAGATTCAGATGGTGAGGGTGTAGAAGTTAATTTCTGTTAAGAAGGTCTTTCAGTGGCTTTCCATTGTTTGATCGATAAGATGTAGGTAGTTTACTAGGTTTAGGGATAAAGACTTTTTTTACCTAACTCCAGGCTTGTGAGAATTATCCCCAGTTGAATATAGACCTAAATACGGCGGTTATAGTAGGTTGAATATAGACCAGACCTGGGAAGATTTCGTCTGTTTCAAGTACCTTGTTTGCTTTAAATGAGATCATGGTCTATTCAAAGTTGTCTGCACTGAACATACATCCTCGCATCTTCAGGTAGGAGAAACTTGTGGCCTTAGAATTGATATTACGTATGTTGTCTAAAAGTCCCAAGTCTGAGAAATGGACCTTTAGTGACATTTTATCAGTTTCCTTTGGATTATTGGGAGCTATTTGAATTTTTTAGTAAAGTGCGAGCTCCGATAGTTCTTTCAGGTTCTTGCAGTTCTTACTCCAAGAAGCTCTCTTGGACGTTCTCAAGTTCAGGATTTTATCATAGTGTACACCTTCCAGGCATACTATGCTCCAATATGCAACTGCATGTACATGATGAGGTAGAAGCTTTATTCAGCTGATCCGCTGCCTTATTCACTAATGGACTGTAGGCAGTGGGTCAGTTTTGGTGGCAAGATTTTCCCGAAAAGTACCCCAAATCGTAAGTTTTTTAATGTGTATATACCTAGATGCTTTGACGTTGTCCGACATTGCATTCTATATTGAACCTTATCTGCATATGGTCCAGGATTTCTCATCTGACACATGCCAGTCTTTTTGAACGTATGAACATGTGAAATAGTAAAGTCAAGTAGCTTCAGGTACCTCTTCTCATATCGAATAAGTAATCCCTATTACACAAGTGCAGTTTGTTGCTAATAATAGAAACTCACCGCAGATGATGTTGTGAACGTTAGCATTGCATTCCAGAGGGAGATGTCAATTAAAACGATGGCATTATTCTATCAACAAGAACGGGAGGAATCACATCTATATCTGCGGGGAAATGACGTAGGCGCGTCTGAACACAAACAGTTCATTCTCCTGATGTAATTCGATTATCGCTGCCTCTAGGTTTGTGGTGTCAAATCCTGGAATGAAAAAATATTTAATTTTTTGAACTAATCAGTAACGCAGCCTTTGATATGAAACCTCTGCGGCCAAATTCTAATTTTCTCTCAAAATTATTGAGACCAGAAAACGTACCCTCAATAGCCCGAAGCTCTTGAATTAGAACTAGGGCGATGTTCTCTTTTGCGCATCGAGGCACCTTTAGCACGGTGCAGGTTTCCCAGCAGTATCTTCAGTGTACCCATCATTGTATCTGGAATTACGCGGGATTCCGTATGCGATTAGGTTTGTTTTTGTCTCTCCGCCATATGGAAACTAAGCCAAGGGAATGGTTCTTTGGTCTTACTCTTGCATTGAGATCTGCGTTACTTTACTTTTGGGTCTATCTGCAGCAGTTTACTTTTGCGTTAATCGATAAGTCGTCTGGAGTTGAGTTTAGTGTTTTCAGGGACTAAAATCAGCTGGAAGTGGCCCACTATATTGCTATAGGGAAATTTGTCAACAGTAGCAATTCCTGTTTGGACTCTCTAGGCTTCTGACATTGAAGGAGTGAATCCAGGAATCGGGTTCGTTTAGCCTTTATGCCGTTGTTGTCCTTTTTAACTGTGGCAATCTTTAAAGCACGTTCGCTAGAGTTAACTTGTTTCAACCGTTTCCTCTCCGTAGGTCTAAGTTGAATTAAGCCATAAATACTAGTGACCCGTTCATAGAAACGGCTACTTTCATCCGATAGCATGCTGATTTTGTCATCGCTGATTGTGTTTGGGTCTGAATCAATCAGAAGGAACACATTCCCTTCCTAGCTTCTCAAATCTGTTGCCAGCAACAACTAACAGTTGACAGTTTCTACCACATTGAGTACAAGTGTGTCTATTGAAGGTGATGCTTTTAAAGAGGCATCAGTCTCTATGACTATGTTTTTTATTGGATCAATTTTGATTTCCATGAGTAATCAGGATAGTAAAGTCATCTAACCGCAAAGTAAGTTTTCCTGAAACGAATCAGAGAATCAGAATTTTAATCAGAGGTCGCCCGGTATCCGAAGACTAAGCGTCCGCTTAGCCATACACACCTCGGGGCTTGCTGTTCCACCTTGGAGTTAGAGTTTCTTTAGAGAGGTTTGCTACTCTTCGTCGCTCATTTTCGCTGGTGTTCGAATACAGCACCGAGAAAACCCTTCAATGTTACAGGCTTACGGGTGCAAGAAGCATACGTATATTATTCTGCAATATCGATGGCAGTTCATTAGCCGCAAAATAATCACTGTTGCCCGGTGGTTGCCCCATTAAGGATCGTCCTATGACTTTACGATACCAGCCCACACCTGTCCACCAACTCTTATGCTATATGTCACATTATTCCAGTACCCATGGAACCCAAACTTTATAAGCCTGTGAAAACACTAATATAACCAGCTTTGGGTTATTTAACCATCTGGTGGCATCCTTGGATAGATACTTGAATATTTGTGGGATGAACTAATCCTTAAGCTGAGGAAGTGCCTTTGGTTAATAAAAAATCTTTTCGAATAAACCTTCGAAATGAGTCTTGATGTTTGATGCAGACAATTTTAAACGTATGACGGTCAATAATTCAAGGATGTAAACTTGTAATTTTTTGACTCTTTTTAATGAAGGTTCCTCTACCGCCAGATATCAGCTCCCAGTGGTAGATAAGTATCTTGCCACAATTCGCTTTGCGAATCATAATGAGCCTTATTTTAC
Source organism: Volucella inanis (assembly GCA_907269105.1). Taxonomy (NCBI): domain Eukaryota; kingdom Metazoa; phylum Arthropoda; class Insecta; order Diptera; family Syrphidae; genus Volucella; species Volucella inanis. The sequence continues at coordinate 201,935,048 of OU026153.1, read as the reverse complement.
ACTAAGTCCTAGGTAGGGGAAGGCATTTCGTCAACAGCGGCATTATTGTGATAGATTTCACCGTATAAATCAAACATTTTGGTCAGAAGCACCATTGGATCAATACAAGAAAACTTACAGAACCCGATGCTGAAATAACTCGACGTTAAAAGTCACATAAAAAAGAGCAACAAGGACAGGATGGAACAAGATGGAAAGCAGAATTTCATAGAAATTGTCTTACCATTTAGCGACTTATCTTCGTAAGTAAGCTAGATCAATTTTTCTTAGGAAGCTTTTATAATTTGTTCACAATCCTGATCTAGATACCATTGACAGTTGAGGTATATTTAACTACACATCCGCTCCAGGTATACTTCAGAAAAGCTTTATTAAATTTATTCGGTCCGCAGGAAGCTCCCCATCTCTTTTTGTATATGAGGGCTTAAGTTCACACAGACATACCATATATTTGAACAGAAAAATCGTTCACATTAAGTGGAATTTAGTTAATTTGACACTGAAATTTGTTTAATTTTCTGCTTTTGTGACAGTTCTAGTCAGGAATAACAGTGAACATTTCTACCTATAAGTCATCAAGATTCGGTTGGAGCTGTGGGTTCTCTTTCCTTCGGTTCTTTTAGAGGCCACCTAGTTTTTTTTTTTGTTTGACTGTCTGCAAAGTGAAGTATTATGAATGTCTCTCTTCCTGATGGGATACAAGGACTGATGTTTTATCCTTGTCATTCTGAAAGAGCCTGCAATTCAAACTTGGAAAGCTATAATTTATATTTTCAAGTTGGCTTTACTGACAAAATAAAGTAATCTAAATGATTTTAGTATACTAAAATAACTGCAGTAGATATATCGCATCAAGGTATCTAAACGCAAACATGATTTATTTATTCATTTTTTTGGAACAGAGCGCTTAGACAAAGAACTCGTCCATTATACTCTTTGCACAGTTCATTTTAATGAAATCTTACAGTCACACGAAGAAAGACGGGTAAGCGGTTCAGTGATAAGGCTTTAAGCGCAGCTTGGCTGTAGCTGCAGAAGCAAATAACATACTTCACCTTTGAGAGTTTAGCCCATAATATAAATATCAAGGTTAGGAAGTTTCGTCAGTGAATATACAGCAAGTCCAGCCAGAAGCTAGAGAAAGCCTCCATGCAGCCAGGTAGACCATTCTTTCGAGTCTGGTGAAACCGTATGACATAGTTTTGTAATAGCTTGTTTTGCCTGTAGCCATGTAGATCCAAAGAGCCCTACTCGGTGACAAGCCCCTGTGCTGCAGAAACTTTTTTCACAGAAGTCTGTCAGTCGTTTGAAGGTTTGGTCTAAAAAATTTGGTACTCTAGGTGTCATCCTACATACTGAGCTTCGTTAAAGAAATAGATGAAGACGGTGATGCCTTTAAGAGCTAGATGAGTAAGATTAATCAGTTTCATCCTTCTTGTGAGGAGAACCATTTCAGTTAACAGACGATTGACTTCGTCGGTCAGGTCTAGGGCCGCCTTGGCTTAAGAGCAGATAGTCGCAAGTTGTGGGTCAACCAATATGAACCATATCAGTAGAGACATGATTCGTCACCAATCAGTTTACCTTAAAGTACATTTTCGCCTGAATAGATGACATCAGATCTTCTAAATTTTTCCAACTTGACTTGACTGTAATTTTGATTATTTTGTGCGTTTATCGTCTTTTCAATATTTTGTTATAAGCACAGGAATACACTCCGATTGCAATCTAGTCGGCAACAAATATCCCATTAATCGACGAAGGGTAAGACCGACGAGTGTATGCAATTAAGATGAATGTGACTTCACTTCGTTGGATCTGTTTTGCTACAACAGTTGATGTGGATGTCTTAAGTCCTTGATGTAAGGTTCCTCGCATTTGGTTCTATGATTTTATATTGATGTCAGTAGCTGCTTCGAAGAAATCTGTTATTTTATATTCCTTTTCATTTGATCTTTTAGTAAAACAAGGTAAGTTTGATTTTCCAGGTTGGATTTGTTTGATGATGTTAGTTCACCCTGAAACATGAAAAAGATCTTAGCAAAAATTGAACGCAACCAAGTATAGAAATAATTACACTTATGAGCAATCTCTTTTCGCCAAATTAAAGGACTTCTACCTTCACTTTTCAGTAAAATACGATAAAAAAATATTATCCTTATCCTTGTAAAAGATACTCATAGCGTAATCAGTATCATTTTAGAACTATGAACTCATAATGTTTTAATCCGGCGAGCGGATTTAGCGTTTAATAGACATCCAAACAAGATCAGGATAATATTAAATAATAATACAGATTGAGTTCTTAGGCTGTATTTTTCAACATAATTTGAAAAGATACTTAAACCCATCATGTCTTAACGCCTTTTGCAATAATTTATTCATTTCATTTTAAGATAACTTTGAAATTTATTTACTTCATTGCACTTTCTACTCTCTGCTGTATTTTAAAAAATAAAACTTGAAAAATAGAATTAACATATCGATATACTCGTAATAACTACTTCCTTTATAATATAATAATTAAAATAAGAGTGATAAACTTATTTATAAAGAAAACTAAGGCCCGAATCAACTTTCTTAGATATTTTCTCTTAACAACTGAATTGCATTTTGACAAAATCCAACTGTAGATAGTCTATATAGCAAAAATAGTTTAAACAATTTTGAACTATAATATAATAGAACAATATAAATGTCTAGTTGATAAATTAAATAAAATATGTAGTCATTTAATAAAAATGTATATTACAATCAATGAATTTAAAAATGTGTGTAAATAGATACAACAACAAAAAAACATATCGCATTATCTATAAAGTGTAATTAAAATTAAAAAAAAAAAAAAAATCAAATGCTTCACCGCTTTTCTTATGATACTAAATGCAGTCTTAGTCGGAAAAGTTGTTGAACAAAAAAACTTCTAAATCTAATGCTATCTGCGATCCGATGCAATCAGTGATAGCTGCTATGTTCCAAAACCAAAAATAGATTTAAAAATTCTTATCAAAAAAACAAAAACATTATTTCAAAATTAACTATTTTTTGTAAATGTGTGCAATGTACAGTATTTTCTAGACTTTAAATAAAAAAAAAGAAAACACTCTTTAGTCATATAAAAATGTAAATAGAATGCTCAAGCTAAAAACCAAAAAAGAAAAAAACATCATCCTGTGAACAATTTAGAAAAAAAAATTAAAATGAATTATGAAATACAAATTGGCAAATAAACTTAAGAATAAGAAAAAAATAAATAAATAAAAGAACTCGTTAATTAATGGTACCTATCACTAGATAATAAATGTTCTATGAGCAATAAGTAAGATAAAGCTAAATTTATTTATCGTTATTGTTTTTTGCTATAAATTTTATTTAAATAAAAAAAATATATATATATACACATATATGTACACTGCATTGATATCGACTTAGTCCTTCCTGATTCACTTATTTTGTATTCTACGAATAATTTGTTGTGAATGGAATCTTGAAATTGAATCTTAATCTATTTTTTTTTTTTTTTTTTTTAATTTAAGGATTAAATCATCATCAAATTAGTTAAAAGAGAAAAAAAAAACTTTAATGTAGAGTTTTTATATGTTTTAAGGAATCACTAAAAGCGTATACAAAAAATGGAAATAAACTATTGTACGGTGTAAGGACAGGAACTTATACTGTTTCCAAATATTTTTTGTTCTCCTTCATTTAATTTTTATTTTTAAAAAAAGATACAAATTATTTAATAAAAAAAGAAGCTAAAATCAAAAGGATTAGGTTTTTTTTTTTTTAAATAGATCGGTTTGATATTATTTTGCTTTTCTGAGATGGTTAACTGGATTTATGGTAAGGCTTCTGTAATTATTCTTTATAGCTACTTCGAAAATGATATTTGGAACCCAAACCTGGACGGAGCTTGTGTAGAGACTCTGCACAGCCCAAGAAACCGAAATAGTCCAAAGGTGGGTTTTATAAATATAACCTTTAACCTCAGCCTAGCAACCAACACGGGACTGTTTACAATATATACACATCCGTTGAAACTGTCTTGGCCAAAGTTTCTGCTGACATTTTGTCTGTCGGAATATACGCTATTGTGATGGCTCTTTTCTCGATAGCCCCTCCAATAAAAAGACGTCTAAAATCGATATGCTTTGTTTATGAGTATTTATCTCCAAATTTTGCAATAAATTGCGCACATAAGCTATCACAAAATATGGTAGTTGGAGACACAAAACTGAGTATATGGTAAACTCCTGCAACATGGTTAGACATATGGTGAATAAGCCATTTTGACACATTAATACTTTAGTTTTAGCGTTAATTTTGGTTGTGCGAAAATGTCTGGGTTTGTGTTGATTTTTTTCTTTCAATCGACGAAAACGGCGGCTGAACCACATCGAGAATTCTAAAAATTTTACGGAGATGCTGCCCTAAGCGAAACAAAGAGCCGCGATTGGTTCCATAGCTTCAAAGACGGTGATTTCTATGTTTACGACCGTCCGCGTGAAGAAAGGCGGAAGAAATCCTTCGAAGACGCTGAATTGGAGGCATTGCTCGATAAGGATTTCAGTATTAGGAGTTACCCGCCAAGTCATTTTCAAGCGATTGCAATGATTGGGAATGATTCAAAGAGAAGGAATTTTGGTTTCTTATGATTTAAAGTCAAGAGACGTTGAGCGTCGTTTTTTCGCCTGTGAACAACTGCCCCAGCGACAAAAATGCAAGGGTTTTCTTTATCGCATTGTGACGGGTGTTGAAAAATGGATTGATTACAGAAACTCAGAGAGAAGAAAGTCATGGGAACTGTCCGGTCATGCTTTTACGTCATCGGTTCGGCCGAATATTCGCACTGTGAAGGTTATGCTGTGTATTTTGTGGGATCAGGTCTGTGTTATTTATTATGAACTATTGCAACCCAATGAAATCATCACTAGGGAATGGTATCGACTTCAAATGATGCGATTGAATTGAGGACTGCGCGAAAAACGGCCACAATACGAGCAGAAGTACGAAAAGGGATTCTACAGCTTGACAATGCTCGGCCTCATGTTGCCAAACCCGTTAAAGAATAACTGGAAACGCTCGAATGGGAAGTCATACTCCACCCACCATACTCCCCAGATATTGCGCCGTTGTTCCGTTCGATGGCACACGGTCTGGCTGATCAGCAGTTCCAGTCATATAAAGACATCAAAAAATGGCTTGATTCGTGGAAAGATTTGGTATTCGAGCTCTGCCAAAAGATGGAAAAAAGTTGTAGCTAGCGATGGGTAATACTTTAAATAATTCATCTGTACTTAAGTAGCATACTAATGGTTGTCTAGTTTAATCACAAACTAATTTAACTATTTTCGTGGAATTTAGATAACGTAATAAGTTAAGTGATATATTTTAATGCTGTTCTTAAGGATTTTGTGAAAGCTGAGCAAAACTGCTAATACTGAACGCTATGTCAGGTCGACTATATACAGAAAAAACATCACAGACCCGATCATTTCTTGATAGTATATTGGGTATATAATTTAAGTTTTTTTTTCAAAATTTGAACGTTTATTTAAGAAAAACATGTACAACAGTATTATTCAAAGTATTGCCCATCTGAAGATATGACTTTTTCCCATCTTTCTGGCAATATGTGGATCCCATCCCAAAAGAACTACGCCGGCTTGGCAGCCAAGAATGAATCAAGCCAATTTTTGATATACTGCTATGATGTGACCCGTATTTCAGTGAGGGCGTTCTGCATAGACCGGAACAAATGGTAGTCAGAAGAGGCAAGGTCTGGGCTATAAGGCGGGTGGGATAAGACTTCCCATTAACGTTTTGGAAATAGTTCTTAACCGGAATAGCAACGTGGGGCCGAGCGTTGTTATGATGGAAAATTATTGCCTCGTGTCTGGTCGCATATTCCGGGCGTTTTTCGGCTACTGCTCCCTTCAAACGGATTAATTGTGTTCCGCAGCGTTGTCTATTGATGGTGTTACACAGTTATAGCAGCTCATAATACAACATACCCATCTGATCCCACCAAATACAGAGCATTACTTTTGCACCATGGATATTCGGCTTTGCGTTAACTTGGCTGGTTGGCTGGTATTCACATATGATTTTTTGCGCTTGGGGTTGTCATAATGGATACATTTTTCATCACCAGTAATAACGAGATGCAAAAATGACTTCCTTTTGTGGCGTTCCAACAGCATTTCGGACATGCAAAACCGCCTCTCGACGTCTCTCGGCTTGAGTTCATGTGGAACCCAATTTCCATGCTTTTGAATATATCCAGCTGCTTTTAAACGTTTTGAAATGGCTGCTTGAGTGACACCCAAGGATCCTGCGAGCTCTTCTTGTGTTTGGCAACAATCTTCATAGAGTAATGCCTCCAGTTCTTCATCTTCAAACTTTTTTGGCTGCCCAGGTCAAAATCACCACTTTTTAATCGTGCAAACCACTTTTGGCACATTCACTCAGCTAGCGCATGTTCACCTTAAACTTCCACCAAAATACGATGTTTTTCGGCAGCAGTTTTCTTCATATTAAAGTAATGAAGAAGAACTCCCCGCAAAAACTTTTTTTCAGGCACAAAGTTCGACATATTTGAGTAAAAAAAAAATTATTGTTGTTTACGCTTCAAATGAATGACATAAACTGAAATGACGTACAATTACAGTAGCTTTCCAACGCATGTTCCAATAGAATAATACAAGTTACGCCATCTCTTAGCAAACCGCACGAATAGTTATGGACCCAATAGTTCGAGAAAAATGCGTTTAAAGATAAAGTGATTGATTTCATTGCTATAAACATATAAAAATCATACTAAGGGCCTTTTTGCTATTCCGGGCCCTTAAACCTTCCTCTTCATAAAAGAAAGCCGCCTTCTGGGCTTTTGAAACTCTTCCTCGAGATCACCGGCCCTATTGGCGATGCTCTGCTACTCGTAGTCTTGCTTGTAGGTCTGCAGGTCCAACTATAACTCTCATCACATTAATTATTTTTAAAATAAATGTATAACCATCGTTGAATATTGAAAAGGCAAAGCTATTTGATAATACAACAGTTCTGAGACTACTGTGGAGGTGTTTCAGAGCAAAGTGCCAAAGTAAATCATTGTAGATTTCGTTATGATTCTGCATATTATTACCCTCACATCTATCCAGCAATTTACGCCGAGACAAATTCTCGTATATTGGCTTCAGAGCTTTTTAAACATTTGGAACAAAAGGGAGATAATCGTGCTTGAACTTAGTCAAGTTCATTCCTTCAGCTTCCCCCGGCGATAAGTACACCTACTCTCTGCGCTTTTTGTACAGCTTCCATGTTTTGAATTCTTGTCAGTCTAACTCAAATGTTGAAATTTAGCCCAGATTGCTTTATACACATCCACATTATCCTAGTATCTCATGATTGCTAGGCCTTAATACTTTTGAAGTTTATTAATTAAGTTGAGAGTTAATTTTAGAGCGGTTTTACTTTTTCCTGCTAAGCTTTTATCGGCATCGTAATCCCATTCTTTTTTTAACATGTAGACAGCACTTTAGTTTTTCTACAGGAATATCATATGGATTCAAATCTAATAGTGCTTTATATGCATCATCGTCACCATCACCAATACGGTATACCGCGTGTTTACTAATAAAACAACCAAACATGTCTTTTACACTGTCGGTTTCCATTTTTGAAGCCAATCTGTTATGATTTATGTCGAAATCATCTTCGTGTAGTGAGAGCCATTCTTCGTTAGCTCCAGGGTCGCTGTCTTTTTTATTTTCTTTACTTTGCACACGAATCGACGATTTTTTTACATCTTTCTGTAACTCTTACACTAAAACGTGAAATATGGCCACGTTTTTTTTCATGTGCCATCTCCCGAAACTGTCAAATGTGTCTCTGAATTTTTGTTATCTAATGTCTGCTCCTTCACTTCTTCAACAGCTCTTTCCATGCTAAATTTACAAACTGATTCTTCTTCTATCCATAAACTTTACTTGCCAAATCCATCAATTGCATAAAAATCGAAACAAACTCAATAATGCAATATCCATGAGTTATATGAATGGCATTATCATTATCTCATTTTCTTGAAACTGATCTTTGCCTGGAAATATCGTGAGCACTTCTTTGGTTTGCATACAGAGGTTGATCACTCATTTTTCTAAAATAAGTTACCAAGTGCTCAGTATAGCGGCCACAGTAGAATCAAATGTGTCTAGCTCCTAAAACATTTGAAGTATTTACTTACTTACTTAAAGTGACTCTACAATCCGGGTGGACCTCACCTCAACCAACAAGCATATCTAACCAGCACGATCTTTGATCATCTCTCTCCAGTTTCGCACGCTAAGTTGGTTAAGGTCCCCTTCCACTTGCTGTGCCACATGAGTCGCGGTCTTCCTTTACTGCGCCATCACTCGGGAGCAGATTCGAAGATCATTTGGACCGGAGCATTCGCTTCTATTCGCTCTACATTACCCAGCCATCTCAATCATTGGGTCTTCACTCTCCTGGCTAGATCCATGTCGCTATACAGCTTAAAAAATTCGTCGTTATATCTCCTCCTCCATTCACCGTCTATGTAGACGGGACTGAAAATTACTCTCAGAAATTTCCTCTCAAAAGAACCAAGAGTAACCTCATCCGCCTTTGATAGAGTCCATGCCTCTGCACTATAGAGAAAGACTATGATGATAAGGGTCTAATTAGTTGTTCGAGAGATGGCTTTGCTACTCAATTGCTTTATTAGCTCAAAGAAACAGCGATTGGAAAGAGTTATTCTTCGTCGAATCTCAGAGCTCGTATTACAGTGACATCCCGCTGTGTTCTGCCAATTATGACTATGTCGTCGATAGAGGCGAGTAGATGGACGGACTTTTGAAAGATGTTGCCTCTGATGTTAGCGTTTGAGATTTCCACTATTCTTTCAGGAACAATGTTGAAGAAGTCACATGACAGCACATCACCTTGTCTTAATCCTTTTTTGACATCGAAGGTCTCGGTGAGTTGTTAACCAACCTTGATGGAGCAGCGGGCATTCTCCATCGTCATTCTGCACAAGCGGACGAGTTTGACAGGGATCCCAAAACTAGACATGGCTCTGTATAGCTCGTCTCTAAAAATTCTGTCATAGGCGGTCTTAAGATCGATGAAAATGTGGTTGGTATCAACTTGAACTTCCTGGGTTTTCTCCAAGATCTACCGCAGTGTGAATATTTGATCGATGGTCGACTTTTCTGGCCTGAACCCACACTGAGGTTGTTGATGAAAGGCTTTAGGCGTTCACACAGCACGGCGTATAAGTTCTTGTAAGCGATGTTAAGAAGACTAATACCTCTGTGTTTGGCCAGTTCAGAGGGTCTCCTTTCTTGAGGATCGGGCAAACAATGCTGAGGTTCCATTCATCCGGCATACTTTCTTCTGACAGTATTTTACAAATGAGTTGGTGCATGTTCCTAACCAAGTCATCGCCTGCCGCCTTAAATAGCTCGGCTGTTAGGCCATCTGCTCCCGCAAATTAGATGGAGTTAAGCTTAGATATGGTTATCTTCACTTCGCCCAGGTCCTGTAGACGAAATTGTTGGTCTTCATCGTCCAGGTTGAATGGTTCATTCTGCCTGACAGCTTGATTTAATTCTTCATCGCCGTTAAACAGTCTGCAGAAGTAGTTCTTCCATATCCTCACCATTGACTGCGGTTCTCCTATGATGTTCCCTATGATGTGTGACGTAGTTTTAAACGAAAAATCCTTAAAGAGTAGACCTATTCATGCATTTCTGTATACCTGAAGGTCAACAATAGAAACCGGATTCGTATTATAATATAGACCCTGTAGCAAACGTAACTTTCTAACCACTGAGCTGCTACTTTTCAGAAAGCTCTAATTCAAAAACTATTTGAGATATTCATTTGAAACTTTAGTATGTTACTTTTAAAGGTATGGACTATCGAAACTTTGAATTTAATTTGTGAACGCACTCTTTCACTAATCATCAAACTGTCACTGTCAATTTATTCAGTAAACTCAACATTTTGACATGGTAAAGTACACTTACGAGCAACATCTGCAAATTATAAAAATTTTCTACAAATATTCGGAGTCGGTGACTGCAACTTTAAGAGCATTAACTCCAATTTTGGGTAGTAATTCTCGCCCTAGTAGACAGGCAATAACAAGTTTAGTGCAAAAACGATCCAAATCAGTCAATTCCACGGCGTTCTCAAGAACTGGGCATCGCTCAGACCACATTATGGCGTATTTTGCGTAAGGATCTTGGTTTACACCCATACAAGATCAAGCTGACTCAAGAATTGAAGCCGATGGACCATTTGAAGCGACGTACTTTCTCCGATTGTGTTCTGGAGAAGATGCGCCAAGTTGATGAATTTCATCGAAAAATCATCTTCAGTGACGAAGCTCATTTTTCGCTCAATGGGTTCGTCAATAAGCAAAATATACGTTATTGTTCGGGTGAAAACCCACATGTGCTTCACGAATCACCACTTCATCCACAAAAAATAACTGTTTAGTGCGGTTTGCATGCCGGCGGCGTTATTGGGCCATATTTTTTCGTCGACTATAACGATCGTCACGTTACTGTAAATGATGAGCGTTATTGCACCATGATCACCTATTATTTTTGGCCCAAATTGGAAGATATGGACTTGGACGACATGTGGTTTCAACAGGATGGTACCAGAAGCCACACAGCACACGCTACAATCGATTTATTGAAGAGTAAGTATGGTGAGCGTGTTATCTCAAGACATGGGCCAGTCGATTGGCCGCCTCGTTCATGCGATTTAACGCCACTTGACTATTTTCTGTGGGGCTACGTTAAGTCATTGGTTTATGGCAACACGCCAACAACGTCTAAAGAGCTCAGAGCCAACATTGAATGCGAAACAGCGGCCGTTTCGGCCGAAAAGTGTAGTCGAGTCGTTGAAAATTGGGTCCAACGAATCGACCGCTGCAAACGTGCCCGCGGTGGCCATATGTACGAAGTCGAGTTCCATCCGTAAATGTTTTGATTGTACTTCAAGCCAATAGCAAAGTTTTTGAAATATCTCAAATGGTTTGCCTTTTATTTAAGAAAAAGTTGTCAAGTCGTTATTAGAAAACCCTATATATATAAAAATTTAATTTCACACCAAGTGTGCCTACGACGGCATCGGAATGCAATTTAAATCTCGATATAACACAAGAAGGTCATTCTGTATTTTTGAGAAGTAAGCTTAAGATGGTATTGAAGGCAACTGTAAATATTTTGTGTGCGAAATATGTGAATGAAGCAAGTAGCTCTCTGTATGGAACCTACTACACTATATGGATTTACGATCCTTATGGTAATTCATATCTTTTAAGCGGCATAACAACAGGACAACCTAAAAAGTAAGAGGACGCTTAACTGTATTTCACATCGATTAGAACTTTCTACCATATACGAACTTTGCAATCTAAAATTGAGAGAGGATATATAGGGTGATACATCATGAGATTTCATTTATAATGTAAAATAAAACACATAAATTTTAAAGAGAACTTACAATTTTTATTATTGGTTAAAAAAACAATTCATGGCATTTATTTTTTTAAAATGATATTATGTAAATGTTGACCATGACTGCGTGGTGGTCCATTCGGAAGGTCCAATGTTGGGCGACTCATTCGAGCATAGCAACTGGCATCTCGCGGATAACACGAGTAATGTTGGCTTCCATAGCGTCAATCATAGCTGACTTTACATATCTTCAGAGAAAAAAGTCCAAAGGTGTGATATAATCTAGGCGGCCAATTTACAGTAGCAAAACGTACTCGTAGCGCCGTCTTGTTGAAAACAGAGCTCGCCGAGACAATTTGCTTGAATGTATCGATTGAGCCAGAAATGGGCTTCATCACTGAACAAAATTTCACGATAAAACATCGGATTTTGATTGAGTTTTTCCAGAGCCCATTCACTGAAAATATGACGCAAATTCAAGTCGCTTGGCTTCAATTCTTTCACAAGTTAAATTTTGTATGCCCTTAGGCCGAGATCCTTACGTAGAATACGCCAAGTTGTCGAATACGGCAAGTCAAGCTTCTGAGAACGACACCTACAGTACACTCACCTACAGCTGCTATAGTCACTTTACTACTTCGCAAATGGTATTGGCAATATTGGTTTCAGTAGGTCGATTATGCACACCGTAATTTCTTCGAATCGCACGAAAAACATTTCTCACAGAACGCTGATTTTCGTAATACAGCTGAACAATTTGGAGACGCTGTTGTGATGTGTGTCTTTTTATATAACTTGCCATTGAATAAAAATAATAAAGCAGTTTGATAGGAGTCACGCGTGATCTGTCAAAAAAAGCCTATTGAAAATCAAACCTCACGATGAATCACCTTAATTAATTAAAGTTTGAATTGCCACCTCATGCACCCTATTCGCCAGACTTAGCCCCCTCGGATTATTTTCTGTTCCCAAACTTGAAAAAATGGCTCAATGGTCAAAGATTTACCAACGATGAAGAAGTGATGTCGGCAGTTAATGGCTATTTTGAGGAGCAAGACAGTTCTTATTATAAAAAGGGTATCGAACTTTTTGAACATCGCTGGGAAAAGTGTGTAGAACTGAAAGCTGATTATTTTCTTTGTTGGGTCAGGTACTTCTGGGACCGCCATCGTAATATACTTGTCTGAACTTCGGCTTGCCTATGTCCTTTTTTAACATCAAAGGTCTCATAGAGATCATTTCGCAATCTGATGAGTTTGTCAAGAATAACAAGGTTATTATATGCGGCCTTAAAATCGATAACGATGTGGGATGAATCGAATTTTTTCCAGAACCTGACGTAGTGTGAACTTACTGAGCCCAAAACCGCACTGTTAGGTACCATAAATCTTTTTTTTTTTCACAGGAGACGGCAGCTTAAATTGTAAAGGCTGTGTTAAATAAATTGATGCCTCTATAATTGAAGTAATTAAAAAGGCTTCTTTTATTCTAATCAAATATTTGATGCAGTTTAAGTGATTCCTACCAGGTCCAGCAGCTTTGTTTTTGAATTATATATACGCGAACTGAAATTGTTTTGATAGTTTGTTGTGTTTACATCTGTTTAATGTTAAATATTCTGATGGTATTTCTTCCTTGTTTAGGTATCTGAGCTATCTTTAGTCGTGGTTGCAACAAGGAAGTGGTAAGAATCTATGGTCGCCGTTCGGAAAATCCGGATATTTACATATAATACTGAATAGTGTCTTGTGTTGATCAACTTGGCCGATAGTTTAGTGAACAGGAGACCGTCATGTCTTTTTGTGGATATTCACGTGTGAAAATTGTACTAGCTAAAGTGATGTTCTCGCACCGATCAATAATCAGTAATCGTTGCTCTGCTTGTAAACGTACCGCTTTGGTTTATTTTCAGTCTGCTCTACCTCAGATGTCCTCCTTTTTTATAGTTGAAAACGATTTCGTCTGTGGGAGCGTAAGACTGTATCAGGCTGGTGTTGGAGTGTTCAATCCTAATGCCGATTGTAGCCATGCGTGCTGATACATTAAGTCTTCTTGCTCTTGGGCTTTTAAGTACCTTTTCTCATTTATAGCTTGAACGTAGCGTATTAAATTGATTATTGTGCGATGGTGTTCAACATCCAACAGTTATCTGATGAACTGTCTTTGGCAACAACTATACCTTTAGAATATACATCATAACGTTCCCATCCCTTAATATTATCCATCCCTAATCTTCATTTACTAAAAGTCTTTTTTATTTTTGAGAAATGATGATACCCTAGAAGGTCGGAAACCATTATCAAGTATAATAGCAACTTGTTCCTCTGTTGGTTATAAAGCATGCAAAATTCAACAATGTAAATTGGGAAAGCAATTCAAAAATATTGTTTTTTCAGAAGCAAACTGGCTTATGAATTCATAAGCAGCAAATTTAATTTGCCAAAGCAATTTGTTTTCCCTGTTTCCTCTTACCCAGATACATAGGTTCATATCTATTATTCATCATCCATTTGCAAACAACGCTGTTTGAAATTTAAAATGCACCACCTTACTGGTAAAGTGCATTCTACTTCCTTGTGTGGAATAAAAATATAAAAATTATTTCATGTCTTGAATTCAAAATTGGAAATGAGATTACACAGTCTGACTTCGAACTTTCATTGTGTATGTGGGTGGAACATTAGAAACCTTTTTAGGAGGTGGAAAAAAAAACAAATAAATAAATTGCACAGTAAACACATTCGTAGCAATGTTTGAGAAACGTATATTGAATTTTAGTGTTTTTAAGCAGCAACAGTATGGAATTGTTGGCACTTAACGAAAGAGATGTATGTGTGTACCTCGAGGGATAGTGCATCATCCAAACATAAATTAATACCACAAGCTCGGCTGTTCAAAATTATTACGTTGAACTTCTCATGTGTTGCGCTCCAGCAAGCAAAATCTAGTATTATTGTATTATCCATGCAATTATGTAACTGATATCGTTAAGCGTCTGACCTTTCAGACGACAGTATAGAGTAACCAGCATGCATCTGTAAGTGAAAGCGAACTGCTATCTCAACGGTATTTATTTTCATTGCATGCCTTTTCAAAGCAATATTTGCCTGCTTTATCTGGCACGGTGCATGGTTGGCTTGTCTAAAAGCAGAAATTCAAAATCGAACAGTACTCGTATATAACCTGTCGGCCAAAGGTAAATTGTATGCACCATGTGTGCAGCCACTGCTGAAACATGGTCCTTACTGAGAATTTACCCTCCTTCAGGCTGACTTTGTTTTACATTTGATATCGCCGATATTTTGTTGTTAAGGTCTTCATTGCATGGAAGCTGGAATTAATGTACCATTCACATGAAAGGATGCACATATTCAACATTCTCTGCCACCGAACAGGTGATGGGTACATATTTAGTGGAATTCTTGTTTCCTAGTCCAAGTATCATACAAGCCAATGAAATTCCCAGTTTTGAAGAGAAATGCTCACAGGTGGTGTGTTTGAGAAAAAAGGAACGAAGCAGTAAGATACATGATATAGATTTACCATGTGAGAAGTTTATCCTGTCAATCGGCTTACGTTTGGTCACGAATTTTTAAACTGAATTAGTTTTTAATGTGAGAGCGCCGTGTATCCTGTTTTGGAGTATGGTAATTTTGCTTTTTGTTTTTATATGCCTGGAACATTTCGGAGCAAATTCGTGTTGTGAGTTAATCCTCCACTTTCAGGCTGTTGTTATTTAGCAGAAAAAAAGTTCCACATACGCCTCCTCAGAGTTAAGGACTATTTCATGAGAGGAAGAGAGAGCATTCTATGCATATATCGGGTTAGTGGTGCTTTGGGAAAACAACTTAAGGCTTAATGGTGAGTTGGATTTAATAAAAGCTTAACATGACCATTTGCACATTACGGAACCAATGTACGAATAGATAAACTTTTTTATCTAAAACGACCTCTGGGTGTTCTTCCACATTTTGACGAAACACGTAGGTAACAATAGACTTAATACCGAATTTATAAAATATATTTTGGTTCACTTTTTACCTACTCTGTGATGTTAAGTGAAACTGAGAATCAGTTCAGTTTGTGGTCCTCAAAATGTGAGGCCTAAATAAGAACCAGCAGGAGTGAATCAATTCACATCGGTGGATGTGTATTGTAAATTAGGAAATACTCTGACCGGCACCAAATATAAATCTCGGGTTATACGTTATTTTCAAGCAAGAAGAACTAATATTTAGGGGAACGATGTATGGAGAATAAATTCATGAGATTAGTGGTGTCAGCAGCTAGCACGATAGAACATTTATCTGAGCTTCCTCGCAGTACTTGGAACTGAGTTCAATAAAGATTTGTAAGACTCAACTTTTTGCTAGTGAAAAAATTTGATGGCTGTGATAACTTCATGTGTCAACACTAGATCGCATAACCTCGAAATCGGTTAAATAGTGCATTCGGAAAATCTGACATCATTCCCTAAATAAAGAACTGATCCTTCAGCTTTTACTTAATTTACTTATGTCCTGTTTTCCTTTCAAAAACCTCTACACGCCATCTCGTATGGTTTCTGGCAATAAGCTTCAGCTCTTTTCAACTCTTCTCCAATTACTGTGACTCCACTGAAACTATTTTGCATGACATGTTTCCCAGAGACCAGTTCTTTTGCCGTCTTGTGAAAAAAAATTTCATTGCATCGTGTAGTTTTTTTTTTTTTTCTTGGAACTATCGACATTTATGACCAATCCACTGAAAATTCCGCAATTTAATGGCTGTGCCTATTGGTTTCTGACAAGTTCTCTGGTAAAAATATTCCGAAGACACTTATTGACGAGCGTTTTCAGCTTTTTCTGATAGAAGCGTTCACCTTCTGATTGCTGCACCCATACAAGAGCACGGATTCAAAATTCGAACGGAACAGTCGTAGCTTGGTGTTTAAACTAATTGCATTGACTCGCCATATCATGGACATCATTCCAAACTCAGACTTTGCTTTGCTGATTCGGTTGACAATATGCTATTTGGTTCCATTCTCTCAACTTGGTACCAAGGTTGATGATTTTGGTTTTGGAAATGTCAACCTTCAAACCCATGGCATTTTCCTTCTTCTTCACTTTTGCTGTCATTTGGTGCAGATCTATAGCCCTGTTAGAAATTTAATGGACGTCGTCAGCGTGAAGTACATCGCTTATCACCAATAAAAATATATATATCGGCGATAGAATGCAACCATGTCAGACTCCACTTAGGATCTCAAATTTCTATAACAGCCCTCCTCTCTACAGATCATGACATTTAGACTCAAGGTAGGTTGCTTTCATAATAGATATTGCGCAAGATGAGCCAAATAAACTATCTGTCTCAAAATCAACGAACATCAGGTGAAGTGGCGACCGCTATTTAACGCACTGTAGTGATCCACAGGGTGTTGACGTGGTCGACACATAACGATCCAGAGCGAAATCATTCTTGCTTGGCATCAAGTGTATCTTTCAGATGTACCTTTACTCGCCGCTCAAGAAATACTTTTTATATTACCTTAGCAACTGTAGAAAGATCGCAAATGCCTCACCAGTTCACATTCCATAAGATTACCTCTATTGGAAAACTTGACAACCATTCCCTTCTTCCAGTCGTCGGGAAAACGTCTTACTTCAAAAGATATTTCAACAAGTGAATGTAAGAACTCTGCTGAACTTGTTGGAGCGGCTCGCCAAAGGTCTCTGGGAATACCATTTAGTCATTCCGCTTTGTTGTTCTTCAGCGTATGGAACGCGGGAATCATCTCACTGGGTGTGGGTGTGTAAATTCGGGAAATTTTTGTTTTGCGCAGCTCAGCTTGATTTGGATGCTCATCGCTAGGGAATGCACAGTTAAGGACAGTAGTAAAATGCCCCTCCTCTGAAAAGAGTACGGAACCATCAAGGTATTTCACCAGATGTTTGGTAGAGCGATGACTACCTGTCAGCTCTTTTGTGATTCTGTGGCCAGGGTGTTGATATAGTTACCTTTGTCACAAAGTATGCTACACTTCGCTTTTCTAATTTTAATTCAATATAGCGACTCCAGTGCGTCCCTACCTACTGATTGAGTATCTACAATACAAGCTTTAAGTAGCTTACGTTCTTAAATTCGAGTCTAGGTTTCCTCTGTAAGCCATGTGCTATGTTTTGGATGCCATCTACCAACAATATTGCTGCTGCTGATTATTTCCACTATTAACGAAAAGTTGTTGTTGTACTGAGGGTATCTCTATCTTTAGCTGGTTGATGTTATACCTAGGCATTCTGGTGATATTTCGGAGCTTTTGAACAGATACAGTTCGTAACTAGACAGCAGCTACTACAACATGATAATCTCGTATCAATATCATGTTGGCTCCTCGTTTGATTCGGACATTTAAAAGACAACTTTTGAAACGTCAACTGATCGCCTTGATTGCTTATCAGTTAACAACCAAATGACTTAGGGTGACAGGTCTTATGCTCAATCATAGTTCCTCCTATAACTGAGCGTTTGATGTTGCAGAAATCAAGAAAACTTTAACCAATATTATTTGGAGCCCAAGGTCGTGCTTTCTGATCACATGTCTGAGCCCTAATGCTGATCCTTAATGCTGAATGAACCATCGGCTTCCTAGATCCTTGGTATCCATATTGAATTAACACGTATTGCAACATAAACAATGAAGTCGAAAACCTAATGTTTGGTGAAGAAGTACGGACATTGTGTGGCTGCTGAACGGAGCAGCTGCGAAATCACCGTTGATTTTGACTGAATGCTGTGTGTTGAATAGTTGGAAAGGGATGGGGAAAAAATTGAAAAAAAAAATGCGAAATCCAGAACAGGACAGAGAAACAGAGTGCTGGGGGGTAGTTTCCTTTTCCTCTGGTTGGCAAGTTTTGTTAGTTGGTTAGATTGATCTATTTTTTTGATTATACCAGTTGCGTTTGGGTGTGAAAAAGTATGTGGAATTGTGCGAGAGGTCATTGCAAGAATCTATCGAGTAGTTCCTCGGTGATCTTTCGGTAAACTTTTCTACAAGTGACTATATTGTGCACATTTACAACTTGCTTCGCGAAACGCGACAGAAACCTCAGAAGGACATTAAAGAGTATATATTCGAGCTGAAGAAAATTTCTTTAAGAGGCCGTTTGCAAGAGTCGTCCGTACTCATATTAGGCAAAGCGACCAGGGAATACTTGGAGGCGTCCTGAGCATCAGCTCTACGAAATGGAGGTCAAAGGTAGAACTCAACATAGGGGTGGCAAAGTGTTTTCAGTGCCAATAAACTGGACGTTTTCGGACAAATTGTCCTCTACTCCGATAACGGTCTCAGAACATAGAGCAGAATGCTGCAATTTCTAGTTTAAAGTTCAAAAGAGGCGGGCACATGCAAATAAAGGAGAACAGTAGCAAATACTAGAAGACAACAAGTGGGAATCAGTAGATCGGATGCAGATGTAATTAGATGGAATTTTAAGTACATTTCATATAAAATGGACTTACATGAATCTTACTGCGGAGTATGCGCAGTATTTCTGGTGTGAAGTGCTAATGGTTCTGGATTCGGGTCGAAGCTTCTTGATCGGAAGAAGTCTTTCATGAAGTTGTCAATAAGCGACGGTATGTAGGAGACAGAACATGAAAAAAAGGAGGCGCTTCTGAAATTCAGGATTCATTTAAGTTAATGCATCTTTGTAAAACTGATATCGAATTTCCTGATTACGAGGTTGACAAGTTTGGTGTGAAGCCGAGCTTATGAAAGACGATGGCAATTGTGGAGCTTCCGACTTTGAAAAACATCTCTTTCATCACAAAGATAATGAAAACGGACAAGGAGTTAACTTGGTCAATAGAAGAAGCTAAAGTGCATCCTGAGCACTTCCGCCAATACTGTTGCTGAATGTGAGCACGAAGTGTACATGGAAACTTCATCTGTGAGATTAGGGAAAGACGATTCAGTGCTGCATTCGAAGTGTTGGCCGTCGTGGATAGTCTCGATTAATTTCCGGTCTATCTTCTGGGGAAAGACTTTAAGGCAGTCACTGACTACGAAGCGATCGTGGCATGGAAAAAAAACAGAGATCGTACCGCGGGTGGGCAGGTCGTGGGTCAAGCCACAAGAGTTCTCTTTTGAAACGATACATCAACCTGGAAGGTAGGTTGGCAATCTGGACGCATTTAGCCGACAGCTGGTAGAATACACTAAGGGCTAAGGTAATGGAAGAAGCATTACATTACATTACATTACATTACCTGCGTATTACGGCCGATGACTTTCTGGTGACTATGCAGTCGTAGGATAACAAGCTGTGTACAATCACTAAAGAGCTGAAGTCGACCGAATGTACGAGTGGTCGGTGCTGAAAATTGGGTGGTGCAGCATGCAATATGATGAAGGTTACTAAAACTCTGTCGCGATGATGTACGCCACGTAGCGGATAAGAAGACGTTGATCAGGCAAACATATTGGTTTCTGAAAATGCGTCATTCATATGGACGAAAGGATTGCTCAATATCTTGATGGACATGATGGACATAGACCGAATGTACGAGTGGTCGGTGCTGAAAATTGGGTGGTGCAGCATGCAATATGATGAAGGTTACTAAAACTCTGTCGCGATGATGTACGCCACGTAGCGGATAAGAAGACGTTGATCAGGCAAACATATTGGTTTCTGAAAATGCGTCATTCATATGGACGAAAGGATTGCTCAATATCTTGATGGACATGATGGACATAGACCGAATGTACGAGTGGTCGGTGCTGAAAATTGGGTGGTGCAGCATGCAATATGATGAAGGTTACTAAAACTCTGTCGCGATGATGTACGCCACGTAGCGGATAAGAAGACGTTGATCAGGCAAACATATTGGTTTCTGAAAATGCGTCATTCATATGGACGAAAGGATTGCTCAATATCTTGATGGACATGATGGACATGGACCGAATGTACGAGTGGTCGGTGCTGAAAATTGGGTGGTGCAGCATGCAATATGATGAAGGATACTAAAACTCTGTCGCGATGATGTACGCCACGTAGCGGATAAGAAGACGTTGATCAGGCAAACATATTGGTTTCTGAAAATGCGTCATTCATATGGACGAAAGGATTTCTCAATATCTTGATGGACATAGCTGGGTATTTTGGCTATCAGATGGTAGCCAATTGGGGGCCAGCGTTCACAGCGAAGTCGTGGACCAAGGAGTGCAACAAATTAAAACCACTTTGTGAGCAAATGTACAGATGGAACGGTGCAACCGAACCATGGTAGTTGCTTCGAAATGTGGCCGCGGTGGAAACGTATTAAAAGGATTGAGCAAACTACTTTAAGACGATCCAATAGGGCTTAAATATAGCCAGGAATGCAACTACGAAAGCGAGCTTCAACAGCTTTTGTTCATGTACACGCCGAGAAACATCATGGGAAATAAATTTTTTCTGGAGCTGGGAAAGCCTGAATCGGTAGAGCCGAAAGAGATGCGCCGGAGGAGAAAGAAGCAACATTATGAGTTGAGACACAGATTGAGAGACAGATTCGTAGTCCGTGCACGTTGCGGGTCCCTCGCTTTACAAATTGTACATAGAGCCGTCTAGAACGAGGGACCGATTACACTGATGTGACTGGACAATTATAGGTCATTATCCCTCATGTCTTCTTTCAAGAATACACTTATCGGCCTGAGATCTGAATTTATAGATAGTAGCCCGGATAAAGCGTATTTCCAGCTTCTTTTGAAACCTTGACGCCAGCGTGCTACACTATCAAAATTGATAAAATAATAACTCCAAATGTAGTTTAATTGATTGGTGAATGAATCAAGTACGAGTGCATGAAAGCACACCATACAAAGCAATTACCACTAATTTTCAATGTTAACATACACAAGTACAATGCCAATGATTCAAGTGTGCTTAGAACCTCAACAAGAGCCCTCTACATACGGTCCATCAATTAAAATTCACTCCGACCAAGTTCGAACTAAAAGTTTAATTCCATTATCTCCCTCAGTGAAGATTTACACTTCATTACAGGTTCGTTTCTATTACCATTCGCCATTCAATATTGACTGAATCACAAATTACGTAAATCACTCAAAACTGTTCCTTACTCAAGAAATCAATCGGAGAAGGTTGGTTCGGTAAGTTTGCGCTTGCATTGGACTATCTCTAGACGCACAAGTACGGTGCAAAGTACTCGTAAATCAATTAATTAGCCTCCACCTCTGATATTGGATATTTATTCCATGGACCATTTTCCAGAGCTTCAATTGAAATCTACAGAAAAGGAAAACTAGAATTTTTACCAACCAGAACGAGGTCCTTAGTTCCAATAATATAGAATAATTCGCACTCTTGCGATGGCAGGAAAAACTAACTTTAGCAGCAACCTTGCAAAGTTTAGGTAAATGCATTTTCATTGTTAGTGAACACAGATACCAACCCGCACCCGGTACTGCAGCTCCATGAATCCCTACTTTCAAGAGAAATCAATCAAATCTCCTCCAACATTGCCATCTCCCATAATTATCGGGATTTCAAGTCATGAACTTAGTTACGACAACTTATTGAGGGAAACTTTCACTTCCACTTTGGATGGTTAGGTCGTTCTATTTTGTTTGGAGCAACACCAGCAGAAGCAAGTTCTTAGAGTGGAGTGGAGTGGTGGAGTGGAGCAGAGAATGATTCAGCTAACCTTGAGGACTTAATAAGTAACTTTCATGCAGAATATTACAAAGGACAACTTAATGGAGTAGTTGACGAAACTACTCTAATGGTACGGTGAACAGAGGAGTAAGAAGTAGGTACTTCATTGTTCCTTGAGTGAGTGGTTTGCTGAAGAGGATTATGGTATCCCGACGACAGGAATTGTACTGATAAAGACTAACAATGGACTATCCCCGAGAGGGAGAAAAATGTGTTAAGTGTTTGTGTCATGGCTGTGGGTAGGCCAACTATATATTGAGGGAACATTTTGCATTAATGAGAAATGAATTAGAGATTATATTAGGGAGAGATGTGAGTAATTTAAGAATGTCATTCCTCTGGCGTTTGAAATATGTTGAATTGATATACCCTTCACCGCCCACTTTGTCATGTCGTCTACGGTTACTTATTTTGACGAAAATGTCTGGTTGAGTGAATTATTATGATGATTCGGTCCATTTCCTCAACCTAATGGGCCGATACGGTTCCTTTTATATTTTATTTTTTCGACTATTTTAGACTCAATCGCTTTTGAGTATGAGCATTTTTGCAAAACATATGTCGATAGGTAGCATTGTATCTTAAATGCATATAGCATGATGTGAAACATCTAGCTAAGGCGTGGGGCGCAATTAATACTTTACCTACTTTTAAGACACTAATCCATATTTTCACTACTCACACTAGTATAATACATGGGCTGCCGTTTCTAATAGAAGGCACCACTTGAATCAAATCCATACCATTTTCAGTTAGTACCAACCTTCAAAAGATACGTGTATAAATTTGAAAGCTGTCGGACAATTAGTTCTCGAGATATAGCGTTGTGAGTGAAGCAACTTTTGTTATTGTGAGAAAAAAAATGGATTCAAAGCAATTTCGTGTGTTGATTTATCATTTCTTTTTGATGGGAAAAAATGCAGCCGAATGAAATGGCTTGATAAGTGTTATCCGGACTCTGCACCAGCCGAACAAACCATTCGTAAGTGGATTGAATAATAAATAATGAAAAAAGTGGTCGTACAAGCACCGAAGATGATGCACGCAGTGGATGTCCAAAACAGGCTGTTTCAGATGAAAACATCAAAAAAGTCCACAAAATGATTGCGAATGACCGTAAAGTGAAGTTGATCGAAATAGCTGAGGCTCTGAAGATATCAAAAGAGCGTGTTGGATATATCATACACGAATATGTGGACATGCGAAAGCTCTGTTCAAAGTGGGTGCCGCGTTTGCTCACAGTCGACCAAAAACAACAACGTGTTGATGATTCAGAGGAGTGTTTAAAGCTGTTCAACCGCAATAAAATCGAATTTTTGCATCGGTATGTGACAATGGATGAAAAACCAATCGGCTAAGAATTTGTTCTCCACCCACCGTATTCTCCAGATTTGGTCCTCAGCGATTATTTTCTGTTTGCAGACCCCAAAGGAATGCTCGCCGGAAAGAGATTTAAGACCGATGAAGAAGTAATCGCCGAAACAGAGGCCTATTTTGAGGCTAAAGCGCAATCGTACTACAAAACTGGTATCGAAAGATTGAAAAGTCGTTTTAATTTGTGTATCGACCTCCAAGGCAACTATATTGATAAATAAAGTTGAATTTTGCAAAAATTTTGTGTTTTACTATAAAATGGCACAGACTTTTCAGCCCATGTGTTACTCTTCTGAAGAGATCTGGAAAATGAGTTGGTGTGTGCTCCCCACAAAGTAATGGTAAGCCATTAAGCCCAGCTGCTTTGATGGATTTCAGCTTGTATTAGATATTGCTCTTCTTTTTTCGTTTTGATTATCGTTTAAGTTCAGTGGTCTACTCTGCCTGACTGCGGCGCCACTATACAGTCTGCAGAAAAAGATTATTTATATTCTCTGCACTTACTGTGACTCTACTGCAAGGTTTTCTCCTTCGTCTCTACAGGCTTCTGTACGGGTCTTCTCGCCTCAACATGTTCTTTTTACCTATTATTCCTGGATTTCAGTCTTTCAATATCTTCGATCGTTCACTTCTCGTGCTAAGTTTTCTTCTTCTGGAGAAGCATATGTTGTTCCAGTTTCTTCTGCTCTTAGGACTAATAATCTGCTCTCGTTCTTTGTTGCATCATACCAGGAATTTCTTGGTGCTGTCGGTATAGGAGTCGTTTTTTTTCTTACAGTAATTTTTGTTAATTATGGCGATTGTGAAATTCCCGTTCATACTTTGGCTGCAACAAAGCAGTAATCCGAGTCAATTGTGACTGCCGGAAACGTTCGGAAGTACAATATTTGACCCGATTTTTGCAGAAGAGAAAAATAATCATTCAGTAGTATCACGCTCGCGAACTAATTGCCGCGCAACCCCAAGTATGCCGAACCCTTCTTTCATGTAAAAAAGTTTTACAACTTACCGCCCCACAAATTGAAAAAAACACCACAACTTTTTGCTTCAAATCTGTAGGCTCTGCCTCACTGAAAGTGATGAAGACATCGATAAGGACGTCTAGGGATAAGTCACCCAAAAAGTAAAGGCATCAAACTGCAAATAATGTAAAGAAGGTACACTCAGAACTTAATCTCTCTTCGGTAGATATCGAAGAAGATACTGTAGATACTGAGTTTCATACTGCATCCCGGTTTCATCCAATCGATCGACCTGCAATTAATTGAAACTTATTTCAGAAAGGAACGATTGGAGGTGACAGGAAGTTATTATCAGTATTTCCGCTTTCATCCTCGGTGATGCCTATAAAACCCGCAATGGCTTTGGCGAAGGAGTCTTCTCTGAGGATCCCTATGTACCCAAACCTCCAGTATGCACACAATAATTCCAAGCCGAAAAAGGCTGAATCCAATATCCCCGTCGAATACAACAATATACATAGACAGTCAAGCAGCGATCATATGAAGATGGATAAGCCCTCAAATACACATTCTATTGGGTTCCAGGACAACTGTAGAAAACTATGATACGTTTCGTATGAATTCTCCAAACTCGGATCTATAGGAACAAAAAGTGGACAGCTTGACAACGTAAAGACACAAAACAAACCAAAAGACACCATTTCTAACGCTCTTCAATGCCATTCATAGATGAACTAATCGGGATTACTATGCGACACATAGACTTTTGATAAATGGCCATATTTGTTCCTTAGCGATAATAGGAGCTGACAAAACTTAGGATATGAGAGGTCTTTAAGCTGACAAAGATAATTATGTTATCACAAAAATTTCTGCAGGAATTTTCCCCCATTGTAACGTTTTGGAGTGGAATATCTAGGTGGTTACCACATCCGAGATCTTAATTACTTTTTAAAAATCTCTTTTGTTCCAATGGCTATATTGGCTTTCCAGGTGTATTACAAACGGAATCACTCAAAGCAATCCCTACCTAATCCAAAAAGTCGTAACACTAATTCATAACTAAACTTGACACTTAAATACTACACTAATAGAGATACTGTTTGACTTTAGAAGAGCCTTACATCCTGTAGAGCGTATCTAAGGCTATATTAACTTCCCTAAAGACGTGGAAATGAAAGACCTCACTCGGAAATGGCTGAACGTCTTGCTTTCGGTCAAACGTCAATGTTAAGTCATCTTGCGACCATTAAATTACTGTCATATGCTTTCATATATTCTATGCAATATATATATATATATATATATATAACATCCTTTAAATGCTATATTAAAACGGTTCTTTGGCAAATGAAAAATTCATCAACGCTGTTGTACTACTTGTACATCGTAGAAACTACGAGCATGGGTGAGCAGCGCTTACAAAACAGGAAATGCCTTTCCCAACAAATTGAATTCCATTTCGAATTGTTCTCAGTAGCCCAGGACCGATATGAAGGCTCATAACATTCAAAAGATCCTACTTCATCAGAAATTTAACTCTACATACACACATCGTACACTTTTATTCGTAATTAAAAATGCTCACGTCCTTACATCGCTTTATCTCTTTTGGTAGCCTGATCCGAACAAAAATTGGTTAACTCCTTTCTATTGCGCAATACAATAGTTTATCCAAATGAGTAGATACTTGTATACACTTTAAAAGTGTTTCACAGACAACCATCAAAGAATCATTTAGAGTGCAGTTTACATGAATCCTTTTGATGCGATACATGCAGGCACATTTGGTCTTAGTGCACCAAAACGACGAATTAAATTTCCTCCGAGTTGGTATCATATACTATATCCTGCCTCTGAAATTAAAAGTTAAATACTCTGCTCCATTTCAAAGCCAGCTGTGAATAGGGCTACTGTTCACTGTAATGAAAATGAGCAACTAAACTAATTGCATTCTTTTCTCTGAAAGCAGTTGTGGGTCTTTACATTCACTTCGTCTACCTCCGTTTTCTTTTCCAGAGAAAATAAATTAATTTCAATTTTTAAATGGAAACGAGAATAAGTCAACTTCCTGCAACCATTCCATTAGAAACAGTTTTACTTTTCTATTTATCGATAATGTCCTTTTCACAGGCTCTTCCTTATGTACTTATATGTGTGTGGCTCTGTGTGCAAGGATAGTCACTTGAGATATTTTCTGATTTTTCCTTTAACACAATAGTGAGCTCGGTTCCACTCACCTGGGGCCAATCTCCAAAGCGAAGTCCATATAGCACCACAACACCCAACTCCAGTCAGTGGACGACTTCCATGTTTTCGATTGAAGCAAAGTGTTTTCGTCTTGTTTGACTACGTGGCACGTTCATTAAAAAGTTTCGCTATGCGCGAAGCATCTATTTTAACAAGTCACAATTTTAAAGCCTGCATCCAGTTGGAAATCTAGGGGGAACTAGGGAAAGTTTGTAGGAATACTCGTACACCTGTCCTGGCTCGCGATGGCTGGTTGGTCCCGGTGTGGTGAGTTAAGTGGTGACCCAGAAAATAAAGGCAAGTCAACGTCGAAACGTGTCGATCCCAGGAGTTCTTTTCAGGTGGAAGTTGTAGTTATAGTTGTACTTTTACTTGTGGGAAATGTCCTTTTTGTGTTTGCCCGTAAACATTGCTTGCATTCCTTTTGATCTTGTTTTATGTGATTTTTGTTGCTTTACTTAGAGGTACATACTCGTATATATGTATATATTCGGTGTAGGTCGGAAAAGTTTTTCATTCTAACAGTACATTAGACTAATTAGCGAAGTGACATGTTCTTTTATTTACGATTTAATTGAGATGGATGGGTGGGCGCTTGTCAACTTGTCATATTTTTAGATTGACAATGCGAAAATAGGAATGAAAGGAAAACTAAAATATTTTCCTTCGAAAGATTTCCCACAGTATAATAAGCCGCATATTTCAGGCAGCCTTTTAACCTTTAAGGTTGGATTAATATTCACAAAAAAACTACAAACATTGTTACAGGGAAGACAAATCTCAGAAATTTTATTCATATTTTCTGTTAAAAACGATGTAATTTGTCCTGTTTTTTCTCCTCTTCTTTTCTCTTTTCTTTTTATATCTCTTTTTTAACTCTCTCACTGCAAATCTGTTAAAAAATATATTTTTTACTATTTTCCATGGCATACATTTTAAAGGCGCTTGTGTCTCTCGTTGTTATAATACATTTTAATATAAATTGTTTAAATGCGCAAAGTCTAAAAAACAAAATTGATGAGTTCCATTATTTGTTTAGTTATATTGGGTCTATAACTTCGTGCGCATTGCTAAGAGATGGAGTAAATTGTATTATTAGATTGTTATTATTCCATTGGAACATGCGTTGGAAAGCCACTGTCATTGTACGTCATTTCAGTATACGTCATTCATTTGAAGCGTAAACCACCAAAAATCGAACGTTGTGCCTGAAAGAGTGTTTTTGCGGGAAGTTCTACTTCATTACTTTAATATAAATAAAACTGCTGCCGAAAGTCATCGTATTTTGGTGGAAGTTTATGGTGAGCATGCGCTAGCTGAGCAAACGTGCCAAAAGTGGTTTGCACGATTTAAAAGTGATGATTTTGGCTTGGAAGACGATGAACGTCCTGGGCAGCCAAAAAAGTTTGAAGATGAAGAACTGGAAGCATTACTCTATGAAGATTGTTGCCAAACACAAGAAGAGCTCGCAGAATCTTTGGGTGTCACTCAAGCAGCCATTTCAAAACGTTTAAAAGCAGAAATTGGAATTTGGGTTCCACATGAACTCAAGCTGAGAGACGTCGAAAGGCGGATTTGCATGTCCGAAATGCTGCTGGAACGCCGCAAAAGGAAGTCATTTTTGCATCGAATTGTTACTGGTGATGAAAAATTAATCCATTACGACAACTCCAAGCGCAAAAAATCATATGTGAAACCCGACCAACCAGCCAAACCAACGGCAAAGCCGAATATCCATTTCGCGAAGGTAATGCTCTGTATTTGTTGGGATCAGATGGGTGTGCTTTTTTATGGACACCATTGAAACCATTGAAACCATCAATGGACAACGCTACCGAAAACAATTAATCCGTTTGAAGAGAGCAGTAGCCGAAAACGCCAGAAATATGCGACCAGACACGAGGTAATAATTTTCCATCATGACAAAGCTCGGCCCCACGTTTCTATTCCGGTTAAGAACTATTTTGAAAACAGACCTTTCCCCTTCTGACTACCATTTGTTCCGGTCGATGCAGAACGCCCTCACTGAAATACGGTTCACATCAGAGCAGAATATCAAAAATTGGCTTGATTCATTCTTGGCTGCCAAGCCGGCGCAGTCCTTTTGGGATGGGATCCACAAATTGCCAGAAAGATGGGAAAAAGTCATAGCTTCAGATGGGTAATACTTTGAATAGTACTATTGTACATGTTTTTTTAAATAAACGTTCAAATTTTGAAGAAAAAAAACCGGACGAATTAAAATATATACCCAATAGCATAGTCGATGCTGTTTTTGTAACTGAGACATGGTTTGACTCGGTGTTAAAATCAAATCTAACAAACTTAAAAAATATGCAGTTTTTTCCAGGTCACAGATGCCGCAAAGGAGGAGATGGTGTTGGTATCTATTTAAAAAAGTGTCATAAGTGTCATATTATTAGAAAATCATCACCAACAGACTTATTGGAGTACGTATTTATTGACTCTAGGACTATTAACAAAATTTTCGTTCTGGGGCATACATATGGCTCCGAATATTGCAAGCCATACGCTTATAAGAGATGTGCTCGAGGAATTATTTTCTTTATATTCCAAAATCGCTATATGTGGTGACTTTATTTTAAAAATCTTAGAAAAGGAAAATAATGCTTTTAAAAACTGATTAAGTCCCTTCGTCCGAGTTTCGTAAATATTATCCATTCTACTTATTTTGCACCCAACAAAATACCCTCTTTGATTGATATTGCGTTAGTGTCTGAAGAAAATTTCGTGCTTCAATATACTTTCAGAAGTAGCGAATAATAATGCTTTCTTTTTAAAAAGCATGTGCCAGTGTTAAAAATAAATTCCAAGAAATGCACATTACCTTGGCTTACAGAAGAAGTCTTTGATCTCATGAAAGCCCGGGATATCCTATACAGGAGATGGAGACGGTACAAATGTTCTGTAATACACACAGAGTTTAAAGTTGTTCGTAATGCAATAACCTCATTAATCAGATCTAATAAAAGGTCATTTTATGCAAACTAGTTCAATGCAGTTAACTCAAAAACCGACTTTTGGAAGACTGTCGACGAACTTAATGCTAAATTTGTTTCTGCACATGGTATACATAATCCGACATATATATCTGAACCGCAATGCAGTACCGATGGCACTTTCTCTCCCGATCCTTGACTTTACATCTAATGCACTTGGATAGGATAATATCGTTCCCAAGTTCAAAAAAATCCTGCTTCCAGTCATTCTCATTCGTATAACCCATATTTTAAATTCAATACTGACAACTTCAACCTTCCCTGAGAGTTGGAAAATTGCTAAAGTGGCGCCAATACCGAAATATCCATCGCGCCCAGATAGTGAATATCGACCCATTGCCATACTTCCATTTCTGAGCAAAGTCTTTGAGACTATCGTTAGTAAACAAGTCAAACATTATTTAAAAGATAAACAGCTTATTACAAACTGTCAGTCGGGTTTTCGTGCTAAGCAAAATTGCAACACAGCTTTCCTTATGATTTGCGAAGATATGCGTGAGGGCTCAGACCACAAAATGTTAGCAATAATTTTGTTTTTAGACTTTTCTAAGGCATTTGATTGTGTTGATCAAGAAATACTAGTCATGAAACTTCGGACCCAATTCCTGTTCGACTGGTCTCTATATAAAATGGTGTCATCATATCTAAGTAATCGGTCACAGTATGTGTGTCATGAGGAAAAACGCTCATCTTGTCGTTTTTTCCATCATGTATTTCCCAAGGATCCGTTTTAGGGCCCCTATTCTTTATATTACAATTCATGTTTTGAATTGTAAAGGTCATATTTATGCAGATGATGTGCAGATTTATTCTGTTTTTCCCAAATCCCAAATTAAGCAAGCGATAATTATTTTAAACGGCCAATTAGCAACAATTTTTAAGTAGTCATTTGGAAATAAACTCAGTCTTAATCCAATGAAGACTAAAGCAATGATCATTAATGCTAGCCGAGTTAAAGTAGATATTCCTCTTCTTTATATTAATCGAACTCCAATTGAATATGTTAAAACATTCAAAAATCTTGGGGTTTACATGAGCCAACAATTTACAAGCCCATAGAGTACTTAGTCCAACCTACAACTATCTTCCCACCAAAGTTAAGTTAAAGCTTGTAAGATCATACATCCTGCCTATTCTATTATATGGGTGTGAAATATACTCCGACATGGATTATGAATCTCGGCGAAAGCTGAATGTTGCCTATAATAGCTGTGCGAGATACATATTCGGCATAGGAAGATATGAACAAATCTCTTTCTACTCCCATCAGATTGTAGATAATGTCGAACTGTACTATCACTACAAAAAATTTTAACAACAAAACAAACGGAATATCTATTTGAAAAAATTAATTTTTCGCGTAATGTTAGAATCTGCATCCAAGATGCAGAGAATACATCTAGACAATTTTTTGTTAACTCGATTCGCCTTTGGAATAGTTTACCAGTAGATCTCAGAAAGGTCCTTTATCTTCTGCTTGAGGGTTGCACGTGGGGCTAATTAGCTAACCACATCAGAACTGTTGCAATTTAATCAGTAACCTCACATAAGGAGAGATTCATTACATAGATCATTGAACAGGCTCCGTGTAGAAGATTAAAAAGCGGAGTCGAAGATTCGACGCACTTATGTGTAGGCGGGGACAAAGCATAACCTGGAAGTGTTGAGCTGGCTGCAAAGTGTGCAACAAGCACATTGGTCTTGTCCAAAGAGCTGACAGCTAGAATGTCATTAAAAATGAGCCTTGGTATGGAGGATGTGGCAGAATTTCTAATGTTTTTGACAAACAACCAAACATTTTCGATACTTTTAGGAGATTGCAATCATTCCTGGCTTGTTTGAACTTTTTTTTAGGTTTTCCTCTGTCGAATTGGTCTTCAAGGAAGGTAAAATCATTTCTCTAAGCCTGCCAGGCTCTATACGCCTGAATCGTATCATACATTTTCTCTTGGTTTAGTATTCTTTATGCGAATCTCATTCCAAAGAGAATAGCAGTAGTCGCATTCACGTCGTTATCAAAGTAACATAACTCTGCTCCAATGGCTTTCTCGTATTTTGGGAATGTAATCGGTATATATTACACAGTATTCCGACCAGCCTAGTAGGGATTGTAAATTGACCTTGTACTTATCAGGGTGAAAGTTTAAAACCAACGTCTGGTATTCATTTACGCATTGGGTCAAGTTGTTTTTCCCAGCTAAGATCTCAAAACAAACGACGTTCTTCGGGTGTTGTCCATCCAGAATGTCTAAGCCACCCAGAATTGTGTATATTTAAATCGCCCGTAATAAAGATTTCAGTTTGAGGTGAGGATACAGGGATAAAATTCTTTGAATGGAGTCAGACATGGCATCGAATTGGTGTCCAATGTATGGCTTCTATAAATAAAGCAATAGTAGATAATTTGCTTACGAAGATAAATTGGTAACCACATAAAATTAAACTCTAGATTGCTACTCTGGAAGCTACATCACTACACAAATGAATGAGGAGAACGCTGTGAGAAAATTAAAACCTACAGATATAACTAAGTAAAAGTAAAAATGTTGACATTGGCTTTATACACTTGCAACAATAAGAAACTGTGCAACAACCAAATTCACACTTACACCCGCTATACACTAGTTGTTATATGCTTTCAGTTATTGCTTTTACCGTGCTACAACATTATACAGTAACTGAGTACAGCCAGTTCTACACCGCCTTTTGCCTACTTTAACGTACGACACACAGCTACTAGATGTGCAAAGTTACAATACTAAGAACCTGAGGGCCAGAAAGTCTTTCCTTGTAATTATGATTTTGCAGTGGCCTTAAAAAAACATTACATACAAACACTATCAGATTTGTATGAAAAAAAAAAAAAAAAAAACATTTCCCACAAACTCTTTCAAGATATTCTCTTTAAATACGATTTTCTATAATGTCCTTAAAACATCCTAGCAGTTCCTGAAATGAGACATTCATTTTTCTTTTTAGCAAACTAAGCTGGTTTTCGTAAACGAGAAAGTCTCAAAGCTGATCCACTTTTGCCTCTTCACGTAATAAGACTTCGATGCAATTCGATTATGCTTGAAATTGAATAAGCTAACTCCTTTGTTCTACTCTAACCGTCTTTTGGAACTGCGTAAGAGATAAATTCATTGAATTCCATTCAAAATTAGGTCAATGTATAGCCAATGGCCAGCAAAAAGAGAATTAATAAGTAAATACAGGAGACTCCGAAGGGAAGCAGAAGGAAATCTAAAAGGATAACGCATTGGGGCTTATACGTCTAAAAATAAATTTGAAACACTAAAGGGATCATCATGGTTTTCTTTTGCATAAGAGATTTAAAAGTTTTCTACATATTTTTTTTAGAATTTTGAGAGGATTTCAAATTTGGGATGATTCTCTCTCCAGTCAGCTTGCACGTCCTTTTCGGACAGTACTGGCACAACTTACTTGAGCTTCTTTTAAGATTAAAAATTTAAAATTCTAATTACTTGTGCCTCTCAGGTGTGTAAGTCTTCATCAAGATGTAATTGCGCTGAAATCACGAATACATAAATGTCTGGTGAAAAGTAGACCCTGCAGTGTTTATCTTGCGGATGAGGTGGGCTTCTGACTTCTGTAATAAAGAAGGTAAACGTAATTACCGTCTGTCTGGTTTCAAGAAAAAAGAAAATTCTCACAAACGTGTGAGGAATTCTAAAGTTCGTAATTCATAATTACCTGGCATTGATATCCGGCAGAGGTAGGTTAATGATGTCTTACTTTGAAGAGGGAAAACATTTTCTGATTTACATTTTTTTTTTAATAGCTTTGGTATCTTTCACTTGAGAGAGACACTTATATATCTAAAAGTTAATATGTTTTTAATTTCTGACCTCGTCCTTTTCCAACTTTTTCCTTCGTTTTACATATAATATTCAATCGCATCAGATTCTGGTGATGTGGGATGTCTTTATTATTCTGTCAAAGGGTGTAACTGTGTGTGTGTTATTCGAATACCCAACTCTATTTAACTTTACTTTCTAAAGGTGTGCGATGGATCTGAATCTGCCCTTATACCCATCTCCAATATGTGTTTCATGTATACGGACATTCAGTTGCATACACCATTTCGGTATTTGTATGGGGATTAACAGGCCTGAGTGATGGTATTCTAACCATTCGCCATCCAAGACCAGAAATTTGAATCCCTTTAGCAATATCAGTGACAATTAATAGCCCACGAGTTGTATTATTCACTGTTGTATCAATGCGCTTAAAATGCGAAGAACTTTTCGGGGAAGGCAAACAAGGAAAGTTTTATTGGCTTTACCTAGGTAAGTAGACAAAATGACACCGCTCATTTAGAACAGAAAAAGGTTCGTTATCGTTTTCTTTCGAAAAGATTGCTCCCGAAAATCTATGAAGATTATCCCCCATGTTGAAACTTTAAAGATCATAGTATGAACCTAAGGAGGCTCCGTATGTCAATATTACGTATATTTTATATCTCTGGAGACACTTGCCGGACACTGATGAAATGAAACCTGTCTTCCACCTTTATGCAGCTTTCGTAGTAGGCGAGTGACATACATAACTAAGCCCTAACAAGTAACTTAGTAACAATAATCGCCAATATTGGCCAAGCCCCTATAGTTGAACCTTCGGAACTGCTGGCACGTCTGGGTGACAAGTTGGGTGAGATGCTAGCTTCAATCCATCAAAGGCCCCAAGTGCTTCTCTGCCTGTAACCAAAAATTGAAACTTATGGTAAGAAATGGACCCATATCTTGTTGACCTGATTGGGTATAATATCTGTTTTAGAAAACTTAATACGAGGTGCCAACTTGTGCCAACTTGTGCCAACGGTTTTTCCAATCCCCGAAGCACTTCTCATAAGCACTTTTTGGTATAGTCTGGAGCTCTGCCGTCGTAATCGTTTTTATTTCCTCAATTGTTGCAAAGCTCCGTCCTTTCACAGGCCTCTACAGATTTGTCGACAGAAAAAAGTCGTGAATATGATGGCTGAGGCATGAATATCGTGTTGTTCTTGACCAAAAAATCTCTCACAAGCAACGATGAATGAGCAGGTGCATAATCGTGATGAAAAAGCGATGAATTGTTTTTTTCACAACTCTGGACGTTTCCCGCAAAAGGAAGGTAGATAATATTTCTTTTTGACCGTACGACCTGACTCACTACGCCACAGTAATCGAAAAATCAGTGATTACAACTCTGACATTTGATCGAACTTGGAGTTGAACTTGCTGGCTCTCCTGTGTACTTCAATTGGGCCGATTGGGCTTTGGTTTCGACGTTATAACCATATACCCATAATTCGTCATCAGGTATGATCCTTTTGAGCAAATCTGGATAATCATGTCATCATGACGTCATTCAAAAGCTTCTGAGCGATGCTCATGTGACGGTTCTTCTGATCAAAATTAAGAAGCTTCGGAATAAACTCCGCTAACACATGTCTCATGCCCAAAACATCCGAAAAAGTTGCATGACACGAGTTGACCGACATGCCAACTTCCTCAACAACTTCTCTTATGGTAATTCGGCGATTTTCAAAAGCAATTTTCTTCACAGTTCGAGGTTATCATTTTTTGTTGATGTGCTTGGGCGTTCAGAGTGAGGTTCGTCATTGGCATCTTCTCGGCCAACTTGCCACTTACAACATTTTAAGTATTTTAGAGTACTTGATTCCATTTTTTATACAAAATTTCATAGAAGTTCTTTGCTTCATTTTTTATAGTAATTAAAAATAGTCGAGCGCACTTAAACACGTCCAGCCTTTCTATCTGTCAAAAGTAAACTAAATATGCTACAAACTTGAAATGGTGAACATATGTTCGGGACAAATGTACAAAAACACAGCACACAAATGTACGTTGCCCAAGAAATTCCAAAAGTCACCTTACTTTTTGAACATACTTCGTTTAAGTCAATACACTGGATCAATTATCCACATAAATACAACGCCTGAGGACTGACAAGACTGCTAAGGAAAAATAATTATGATGAAAACAACAATAACCTCAGATAAGAATGATTAAACTATTGACAACGCATGAAAATGTGACAACAATAATGGCGTTTGGGTATGTACCTGAAATGTGAGAATTTCTAACTAACAAGGTGCTTCTTTAATACATAGTGGAAGCCTATAAGGCTGATATAACCGCTATCCAAGAAATGCGATAAGACAAACCGAATAAAAAGAAAATCAAAAATATCGAAACTATTGGGTAGCAATTGAAATTGCGCATCTTATATGCACGTATGCTCGGCAGAGGAAAAAGGCGACACAACCAAGGACGGCATTTACGAGCCCCTTAGAAAGAACACGATGAACAATGTCTCAAGTACGGCTTTAACATTGTAATCGATGAACAAGGCTACATGGCGGGTTTCTCACCAAAATACGATATGTCAGATTGTGGCAGATGGAAAATATGTATTAAAAGTACGAATGCCGATACAACGTCTGTCGATCGCTCCTCACTCAATAGCTTTCATAACAATGCTTCAAAAACATCAAGTGCGGATGAACATCTCCAGTTTTTCAAAGGAAAAACACGGAGTTTGAACAACGCGATCAATAGATGATAATGTAATAATGATATTTGGAAGTTAAAAAGGAGGTGTGAGAGCAAGAAAATCCCAATCGAGGCCTGTTAACACAATAAATGTGGCATTGGACATTTAAACGGCGAAGACAATGAGAAAAATAGTTTTAAGGTGAAAAAGGATGAGATCTGCAGGCAATTGATATACGAATTAAACATCAAAACCTACAGTGTATCCTTTTGAACGAAACTATTAAAATTCTTCTGTGAAAGGATTAAGGGTTCCAACAATTGAGACTTCCAAATGGCAGAAGTTAAAAGTCGAATCTCAATTATTTCGATCGTGGGATCGAATATCGCTTAAAAGCTGCAAGTGCATTTATTTTAAGTAAGCATTTTCAATGAAAACATTTTGCATTAGAACTCTCCCTGTCAAACGATAAGGTTTCCTGATAATTTTAAATGTTTTTCCACTCTTCATGGCGTCCTTAAAGTTCATCATCAATACAACATATTTGTATGCTACGAACGTAAAAACTGCAGGAGCACTGTAAGGAATGCATCATGTTCCTGATGCAATTTAAAGCAGCCTCCCTGCAGCGCAATTTCCTTCATATACCACGCTTCACTTACTAATGTAGCACGAAAATGCATCCAACCGATGCAATACAAAACTCCGAAATTGAATTTCTTTCCAAGTGGGATCCTGTCCTCGTTACAACACAAAATCCACTTTCAAGTGCTTCATCCCACGTATTAGACAACCAACTTGAAGCACCACCCAACATACTATACTGCATCCAAACTAAGATGGCATTTTCCGGAATGCGGTCAGAGGCTGATGGTCCATAGGCAACTTCCTGCAACAGCTGTACTAGTTTTTTCTTTAAAATAATGATAGTCGTCTGTGTCGTTCTCTTTGGGACTATACATATACACAAATCCACCAAGAGAGCTCTATAGCATGGAGCGGTAGGAATATCCTGTAATTTGTAGGCAACTTTTTAAATGTTTAATGCGAATACACGTTCTATCCACCTAAGCCTACCTCTGACTTGATGAAGAGTGGGGAAATAACAAGATAAACGATGACACCGGTGTTGTCGCGGGCATTCTTAAAAGTAGTATAAAAGTGTATGCAAATTCTATTCAATTTTGAAGTGTACGTCCACAAAGCTATTGTATTACTTTGACATTATATCCAGAATAGTTGGCACTTACAATCGAAAGTTGGAAAAATTGTACTATAGCAATGTAACACTACGGAAAGCGTACCATACGTCGTTCTACGTAAGTTCTAAAATATGGTATTTGCAAAATTTTGAAAACAGAATTGGCCTTACACTGACTGGACATCAGTATTGCAATCGAAGATTTAAGTGTGAATCACATTCATATAATTAAATTTCACACGACCTCAAATCTATTGTTAAATGATTGAGTAGTCATCTAATAAGCGGACACCTTCTTCATTTCTAATTTGTCATGTTAAAAATATTTTAGAGTCAGAATCCCAAGATTCTGAAATGAACCGATGTGAAACGTCGAACTAAATGCAAAGGGCATTCAAACTAAATTTTAAATATGTTAGGTAAGCAGTATAAATATGATTCCATACGATTGCGATACTTACAGTAGGAATAATCCAACCGTGATTTTCTCGACCGCGGCTGGACCACTAATTTTGAAGTTATGCGGGTTAATATTAACCTATCATTACCCATCCACTGATTATGTCATCGATTCCGATGGCTCCTACAGCTTTTTCGACGAAACTTTTAGTAGATTGGGCTCAAACAATGCAGAGAGAGTATTGAATAGGATCAGATTGTTATGGTTCAACTCTATGGGAATAGACAGTTGATTGGTCAGATTGCTAATTTTGAAGGTTGAACAGACTTTGGAAGGGGCACAATCAGAAGTACAACCGTCTAAGAGGCAGGTTCAAAGAAAACGAAGACCTGAAACAAATGCATGGCGCAAAGAATGTAGATATGATGAAACCGGTGCTGTAACCACTAAATTCTGAAATTCTAGTGCAGTTTTACTGACAAAATAGAATCAGCGGCAATTTAATACGTAAACGATATTCAGGTGAAGTCAGCTCTATAACTAACAAAGATCATAGTTCTGGTAGATATAGCTTGGCGCAGTAAAAATCGCCTTTCGAAATAAGCCTGTTGGTATTCCTGAAATATAAGCTGCAACCAGCAAAGGCTCCATGCAGTTCAGGTTAACGAAATTTTCAAAACCCGAAATAAGCAAGAAAACGATACCGGGTTATCTATGAGGATTCTGCTGTCACTTATATGACGCTTCGATATTATGGTCAATTAGCTCTAACGTTTATGCTCAGGCATATGCAGCTCATAAAGCTGTGGCGTTTGCAATTTTAAGTATGCTCAGCAAGCCTCTAAATACAGCTAAGCTCTCGCTGTTGGAAAATGTATTGGAATATTGCCATCAATACTTCAGACACTTCAGATGCATCTCTGAAATTTTAAGTTGTCTTCCTCTAAAAAAATATCAACGCTGAATCCTTCATCAGTTTGGAAACCTTCCACGTAGACCCGACTACATTGATATCCATAAGATAAGAATCAAAAGGAATCTAATGTGCAATGTCTTCAAAATTCCGTGAATGTGTTTTTTTTTGCAAAGACCTCTTCTTTTTAAAAATGGCTTCTCGAGTGCAGCCAGTGACATGGATATCAAAGAGATTAATCACTCTCGTCTTAATTAGAAGGCTTTACTTCTTGCCTGTTTAAGGTGAGACCTTGTTTGGTAATGGAACTAAATATCTGTGTCACCTAGCAAAGAAGAAAACCCTCCGCTCCGAAATCAAAATGAAAGCTTTACACTGGAAACATGAATTGATAAAATCCTAAAGAAGTTTGCCGTCGTTATTTGTGATATGTACTAGCGTCATCACATAATCACAGTACGAGTGTGAGGGTTACTGAACTTTAATCTAATCAGTAAAGTAAGTATTACCTAATTTTATGTTCTTGCGCAATACTATCTTGTTCAAAAAAATTTCAGAATTTATTCAGAAAATTCAAAATACAAGTTTATTCATCTAAATCTATACTGTCCCCTTCAAAGTAATCCCCATCGACTGCAACACACTTATGCCAGCGCTTGATCCAATCCTCTAAACATTTTTTAAATTCGGTTTTCGTTATGTCCAACAGTGCTTCCTGCGATTTTTCCATTACTTCGTCTCGTCTGCTGAAATGCGTTCCCCGTAGTGGTTTTTTAACTCAATTGAACAGAAAGAAGTCACAGGGAGCCAAATCAGGTGAATTCGGTGGATGTTGGATGCTATTTGTTGCATTTTTCGTCAAAAAATTACGAATAATGATGGCAATGTGAGACGGTGCGTTATCATGGTGTAAAAACCACGAGTTTTCTGCCGATAATTCTGGTCTCTTTCGGCGAATTGCTTCACGCAAACATATCATAACGCCCAAATAATACTCTTTGTTTACTGCCTGGCCTTCTGGTAAAAATTCATGATGCACTAAACCGTTGTAATCTGTTGAAAACGTGAGCATTGCCTTCTTTTTTGACTGAAAACGACGTGGTTTGTCTTGTATCGGCTTATTTGGTGAATGCCATTTACTTGCATGATGTCTGGATCGCGTGTCGTACTCATAAACTCACGTCTCGTCTTCAGTAATGTTCCTTTTGATGAATGTGGGATCGGATTCAGCCTCGCAAATAATCTCTTTTGTGACATCAACACGGTCTCTTTTTTGCATGAAATTGGGGACTTTTAGCGCCAACTTTGCTGGTACACGACGGAAAACCAAAATAACATAGACAATGTTCAAGTCCTCCGTTTTATTTACTTCATCAATGTTTTCGTCGGTATTCGATGTCGATGGTCTGCCACTGCGTTCATCATCTTCGATTGGCTCACGACGACTTTTGAGCAGCTCGTGCCGCTGGTACACAACCGTTTTCTTTAGAGAATCGTTGCCGTTTTTTACGCAAAATTTAATACAAGTTCGTTGTTGCAAACTTAAATCCATTTCTAGAATTGTAAAAAATCGCCAACACACACAGAGGTAGATGTACACTTAGCTACGTAACTTTTGCAAATGTCAAGCTATGACGCTAAGACTTCGAGGAAATGTCAGCAACAGATGTACCAAATTAACAAAAAAAAAAAAAAAAAAAAAAAAAAAAACAGAACTCAAATCGGAACAATCGCCACATGGTGCTTTATGAATATTCAATTTATGTTTATAATACTGCAGATCAATAGAATCTAAGCCGTCGCAGATATACAATTGTTTTTTTTTTGACTGTGACCATATAGTTACGCTTGAACTATACTAGTATGTAGTACATTTATTCGAAATTTTGTGTTTTTTGTTTCTCAGCTTGAGTGTAGCCGAGATTTTGGAAGATTTAGAAAATAAGAATGTGGAATTCGCAGGAGACATTTACATTAAGCCTCCAGATGTAGCTTTTCACGAGGATTTTGCAGATGAAGATGACGGTGGAACAATTGAGAATTTGAATAAACGACAGCTATAGGCCTCGTCTACGTTTGCAAATCAAGAGCCATCCGACGAGTCGTCTGATGATAAAGACGTGTCTATTGAACCACCTAAGAAGAAGCGTAAGGTTACATAGAAATGGAAGAAAAATGATTTATCCAGTTCTGAGAGAACTGACTTCATACTTTCATTGAGGTACGAATACAAAGATTTTTTTTTGACGAAGAATTGAATATGCCTTGCTCCTTAAATGTCCAGACCCTAAGATAACAGATGCTGAAATTAAATGCTTTTTTGTCATTCTTCTAGTATATGGATACAATAATTTGACGGGTAAAAAGTCTTATTGGGACTCGGGCAGTGACATGTGAAACCGTCTTATTTACAATGCTATGAGGAGAGACAGAATCATACAAATTATGCGATTTATACATGCGGCTGACAATTTGGATGAAAAAGATAAAATGGCCAAACTGACACCATGATTAGTATTTTGAAACGCATTATGGTGGAACTGGCACACTTCGACAAAATCGAGACAAAATCGAAACAATGAAACAACGGGACAGATGTTCATACGAATATGCCGATTCCGCCGAGAGATAGCTCAAACCTATTAACAACAATATGAAGTTCCACCAATGTCTGGAAGTCGCCCATGAACCGAAAAATCTGGAGGTAAAGTATTGGCAGGAGTGCGATTTGATCTGTTGAATTACTTCCCCAATCTGGATCTGGATGTAAGAATGTTGAACGTTTGATTTTCGGAAAATTTGATGTTGGTCTTTGTCTCAATTGTTTTGAAAAATACTATGTCATACAAATGATCATTAAATTATTGCTTATATTAGAATAAAAATTTAATTTTATGTACTTACCTGCAAAATATTTTTTTTTATTCATAAATAATAATAAAATATCGTAACAAAGGGAAGTTAGCTATATTTTATTCAACATATTACAAATAACAATATTCGAAATACAGAAATTAAAAGTTCTTCTCGTTTTAGTGCGATATGAGTTGTCTTCGTAAACGTTAGACTACGAAAGATCTGCGTTACTTGTATTCAAAAAATCAAAATGATGCGGAATCGGGCAGACTTTTGGCGTCGATTGGTAACTGGCAAGGC
This sequence comes from Volucella inanis, assembly GCA_907269105.1. Lineage (NCBI taxonomy): Eukaryota > Metazoa > Arthropoda > Insecta > Diptera > Syrphidae > Volucella > Volucella inanis. The sequence goes on along the minus strand of OU026153.1, from coordinate 201,893,052 downwards.
AATTGACTGAAGCCGGCACTAGTGCTCCGAAGCGGCCGAGGGAGGCTCAATAGGTTGGAAAGGTTAAGGCGTCGGTTTTCTGGGATTCTCATGGCATACTCTTCGTGGACTACCTCGAAAAAAGAAAAACCATCAACAGCGAGAATTACTGTGCATTATTGGAACGAAATCGCTGCAAAACGGCCTCACATGAAACAAAAAAAAAAAATTTCGTTTTTGCAAGACAATGCATCGGCGCAAAAAAGCATCGCAACCACGGCTAAAATCAATTAACTACGGCTCCAATTGCTGTCGCATCCACCATATTCGCCCGGTTTGGCTCCCTCGGACTATTATCTCTTCCTAAACCTCGTAAACTTCGAAAATATACAATCGGCTTACGGCAGATTGCGCAGCTAAAAATAAATTACCGCAAGATGTAAATTAAAATATATATATATAAAAAAATATTAAACTTAATGTAAATGTATTTATTTCAGGGAAGAGGATAGGTGGAACTATGAAGATGTGAAGTTGCTTATTGCCACCCGATTGTTCATGGAGTCCGAATTGGCAGAAGGAAGGAAGAAGAAGAAAATTTTATTAAGAAATATGTTATATGAAATGCTAACAACAACTATATATAAAATAATAAAAGAATAAAATAAATAAATCAGCAAACAGGAAGAGACACCACAAAGTGGGTATTTTTAGAGACGATTGGCAAAGTTTATGTGTAAAGACAACATATCACCGCCACAGGAATTAGAGATTCCTCAGATTGTGATGATGATGATGACCCCAAAGAAGAAAAAAAAGGGGAAAAATAAGAAGATTTTTTTGAAAAAGAGACTGTGAAGGATGAAAAGCAACACGAAGACATGGTCAATCTGGGAAAATAGAAAATGGTTACTAAAGGCGAAAGGCTTGGAATTTTACCCGATCTTTTATAATGTTTATCTTCTATCTGTCAGTATATCTATGTTAATTATCTGTTCAGTATTATTTTATTTTTGTTGATTTTTTTTTTTTTTTTGAATATTACAATTTTTATTGTCTTTTTCTTTTGCTTCAATTAATAAACAATTAAACTTGTTTCTTTTTTTCACAGTACTTCGTTTATAATAATATCCACAACTGTCATTGTTCAGAATAAAGATATGTTCGATTTGTTGGCAGAAATCAGGTAAGTGGTCCGACTTTTACATAAGACTGCATTCACGAAGCCATCCATATTTTCAGCAAGTACGATATATAGTATATATAGTATATATAGTATATATAGTATATATCGTACGTCTCAGAGTTATGAGATCATAGGAGGCCAGGTTATATACTCGCAGATCGCTAACTTAACTTACAATTATCGTATACATGTAAAGTAAACTCAGAGCCAAAATTGGATTACTACCACTATCTCACTGTAGGAATAATATCTTCGTGGAGTATCTTTTAAAAGTGAAACACTGATATTGCGATAGTAAATCAAAGACTGTCTTAGCACAGAAGCAGATGCAATCACTGACTCAAGAGGATAAATATTCTTAGATGGCAAAGGAACATTAATCAGTGAAATGATGATGCGACAGGCTTACGGGAACCAGCTCAATAATCGTACACGAAGGTAATAACAGTGCTTAGTACTTAGGCTGACATGTACATATATATATATACCTTATTTAAGCTAGCACTTCATTAAAAATTGGCAACGCTAGTTCTATCGTCTGAATTCTTAATATCATCGAAATCAGGAAAGGGGTGCGCAAATGGAACATGACTATCCACAATAGTAGCGAAAGAAGACATCTGTTTCAGAATTGTCCTCTTATAACCTTATCGATACCGGGAACATAGCTTCTAATTTTTCGTACAAAGCTCTCCATTATTCGCTATACGAATCCATCCCTCCGTGATCCGATTCTTGTTTTTGAGTGGCAAAAACTGTGAGGAAATCAAGCCCATTCTCGATGGTGTGTATAGGACCCATTCACATTCCTGTACAACCGTTTACTATTGATTTGCATAGTTTTGCACAAAAACAGATATCACAGAGGAAACGGTGGACAAAATCCATGATCTCCTAATGGTGGACCGCCGAGTGAAAATTCGCGAATTGCAGGCATCCTAACTAAAGCGTTAGCCATATCCTGCACGAGATTTTGGGCATGAGAAACCTATCCGCGAGATAGGTGCCGCTTTTGCTCACACCGGAGAACAAGCACAATTGTGAGACCAATTCAAAGACGTGATTGGCCCTGTTTAATCAAAGCCCGGAGGAATTTCTACATCGTTTCGTGATCGAAACGATCAAAACAGCAATTCAAACTTTATCCAACTTATTTGGAAGATAGCTCAAAAAACGATGAACAATGTGGCCAAAATCGTTAACATTGCTGTATTTCTTGCAACATGCACGTTCAATAATGGTGTTACCTCATTGTTGGATGTCATGAACGTGTAAGGAATATCGGTCGAATCCAATGCGCACTTGTACGCTGCGCAAGAAGACGAAATACCCATAGCGAAAGCCGAGCTGCAAGCACAAGAACAGACAAAGAAGCTTGAGTACGATACCGACAACAAAATTTAGAATCCATGAACATTCCATCGACCGAAAAAGACTTACACTTTGGGCCCTGGTATCGATGGTTCCATGTAAGTTGACAAATTTCATGATTTATTCATTCCCAAATTTTCAAACGCATTTTTCTCAAAACCACATTTTTCAATTTGGTACCCAAAAATTTTCGAAAACCAATGAACCGATTGCTTTGAATTTTTTTGTAGTTATTCTATACATCGTTATCTAGTAAAATAATAAAAAATATCTAGTAAAAGTAATAACTAATTTTTGGCCTAAAAATCACTATTTATGTTCAAACGTCCGCCATTTTGTCATAAATCAATATTTTCAAAATCAGCTATGACAAGCACTAGATTGTAGTATCTATTTTAATAATCTCTCTGTTTTTTTTCAGATGTTTTTTGAAGAAACGTTAGTGGCTACCGTTTACGCGTATTTTTTTACAACGCTCCGAGAATCATAAAATTTCCTTGTATATTTTTTGATATTTTTAAATAAAAATCAAAATTAAATAAATTTCTGAATGTGTATACTTTTAGACGGTTAAAATGACCTTGATATGTGTACGATTATATCTCATCTTAATTTAAATAACTAAATTTCATTGTTTTAAAATAATTTTCTAATATGGAGACCTTCAGTCACCACATGGTTGAATTACGGAAATAATTGACCTAAGCTGATTAGGGTAAAGAAATTCGCAGTCAAAGTCTTCTTAGATTACTGATGTGGTTTTGCCAATACTAAGTTCTTTCAACGTAATATCCTAAGTATTACGAGTGGAAGAGCATTGACGCAGCTTATTTGTATAGTATGCCGATTTGGAGGTTTCAATTTGAAACACAACTGCATTTCTAAGTTTCGAACTCAAGTTCCATGAGCTTGCGTATATCATGATACAACCAACGAGGCAATGTATGGCTTGTATCTTAAGTGAAAAACTGTTATTAAAAGTAGTAGTATCTAAGAAATTACACTGATCATTAGTGGATTACAGAAGGTAAATTTTGTTCCATTCCATCTGGCTTATATCTCACTCATAGAAGCTAGTGATTATGATTCGAAATTCCCTACAGTTACAACTCGCTTTACTGTCAAAGTCAAAAAAAAGAAATCGAGCTTAAAGAAACAGGAAGCTAATTATAGAGAAGAATTTTGCCTAGATCATTAACTAAACTTACATTCAAAACGATGTTGGACTTTTCTGTGAAGTGCATGAGATGGGTAGAATTGACTGAATGTAACCCAAGTGATAAGAAATGCTTTGGAAAGGAGAGAAGATTGCAGTTAGGGTCACAACTTAGTGCAACGCCCGCGGTTCATTGGAAAAATCTGAATATATTTTCCTTTATATATTGGGTATATATTCTAATTCGTGCGGTTTTTTTTTTTTTTCAAAATTTGAACGTTTATTTACGAAAAACATGTGCAATAGCATTATTCAAAGCATTGCCCATCTGAAGCTATGACTTTTTCCCATCTTTCTGGCAATTTGTGGATCCCATCCCAAAAGAACTGAGCTGGCTTGGCACCCAAGAATGAATCAAGCCAATTTTTGATATTCTGCTCTGATGTGAACCGTATTTCAGTGAGGGCGTTCTGCATTGACCGGAACAAATGGTAGTCAGAAGGGGCAAGGTCTGGGCTATAATGCGATGAGGTAAGACTTCCCATCCACTGTTTTCCAAATAGTTCTTAACCGGAATAGCAACGTGGGGCCGAGAGTTGTCATGATGGAAAATTATTGCCTCGTGTCTGGTCGCATATACCGGGCGTTTTTCGGCTACTGCTCTCTTCAAACGGATTAATTGTGTTCGGTAGTATTGGCCATTAATGGTTTCGCCCAGTTTTAGCAGATCATAATACAGCACACCCATCTGATCCCACCTTCGCTCCATGGATATTCGGCTTTGCCGTTGATTTGGCTGGTTGGCCGGGTTTAACATATGATTTTTGCACTTGGGGTTCTCATAATGGATCCATTCTTCATCACCAGTAACAATCCGATGCAAAAATGACTTCCTTTTGTGGCGTTCCAGCAGCATTTCGGACATGCAAAACAGCCTTTCGACGTCTCTCGACTTGAGTTTTTGTGGAACCCAATTTCCTTACTTTTGAATATATTCAGCTTTGAAATGGCTGCTTGAGTGATACCCAAATATTCTGCGAGCTCTTCTCGTGTTTGGCAACAATCTTCATAAAGTAATGCTTCCAGTTCTTCATCTTCAAACTTTTTTGGCTGCCCAGGACGTTCATCGTCTTCCAAGCCAAAATCACCACTTTTAAATCGTGCAAACCACTCTCACCATAAACTTCCACCAAAATACGATGACTTTAGGCAGCAGTTTTCTTCATATTAAAGTAATGAAGAAGAACTCCTCGCAAAAACACCTTTTCAGGCACAAAGTTCGACATATTTGAGTGAAAAAAATTATTGTTGTTTACGCTTCAAATGAATGACATATACTGCAATGACGTACAATGACAGTAGCTTTCCATCGCATGCTCCAATGGAATAATAACAATGGAATAATACAGGTTACGCCATCTCTTAACATACCGCGAATTAAGTTATAGACCCAATATTTCGTCCTTTTAGACATCTGAGAATCTGAGAAATATTTAAGTCACTTTATTCATATTCGAAACTCATTTGTCATTTATTTTTAACGCAGCCTACCTCATAGAGATTTTGAAAAAGTGATCCAGTGAGGGAACAATGCGAAATATGCTTCTATTCTACCTCCTGAACAATTGTTTAAAAACCAAAACTTGAATAAAAGTTGACATTTAAACCCGAAATGGAGTCAATGTTGACAGTTAAAGATTGACAGGTAAAAAGGTAGAAGAAGACTTATTTCAACGCAATTTAGGTAAAAAAGATCTTAACCAGCTGCTCAGCTTGGGACGTCAATGTCAGCCCTAATGGCAAGACTATACAAGAAGCAAGTAAGCACTTGAAATGATGCTATTTCAATTTGATGGCATAGATGTCTTTGCCTTGTATCTAAAAAAATAGCTCTGTTGCAGTTTGCATAAGATGTATAAATTAAAAGTGACACAAAAATGTTCTACAGGGCTAAAGTACGTTGGAGTTTGATTCCTAAGAGTATTAAAAAACATTACTTCAGTATTACAAACGACAACACTCCATGTCACTTCTCAGTATGACGAGAGAAAGATAAAAACGAAATCATAGCTTTTAATATTGCTCCGCAATATTTATTTAATGCTCTTTGGTTGTTGTTGTTATTTTACTTTTACCAACTTTCCCATTTTACATGGATACCACCTGTCTTACAGCCCTTCTTTTTTACCAAGTAGCAAAACCCCAGCGAATTCCTTCGTCTCAACTTAACCACAAGTCATTTCGCCTTGTGGTTCTTTCTAAACGAGGAGGACCTTCTAGAGCGAAGGAACGAAAGAAAAACTTGTAATTTATTTGACAAATATTTATCTCCTGGTTTGATGTCATGTGGTGGACACAAGTCCTCTCTTGGACTAGGCAATAAGTAGTCCAGCAGACCCTGGATCTCCCTCCCCCCAACCAACAGTAAGAAATTCGTGACTTTGATCCTGTTTACGAGCCTAGGACCATGCCAAATGTGTTATATGTGTCTAAGGCCAACGTGTTTCCAAATAGAAAATTACTTTCGTTTCTGTTTGCCTTCTTAGGAATATGAGTTGGGTAGAGCCGTGTGAAAGGTCTTCTAATGAAGATGTTTTGCTGTTACTATTCGTAAGCTAGGGGACGGCTTTATTTATTTATTTTTGTAAGCCAATTACACTCATCAGGACGAAATATTTGGGAGTTTTGTATTTTAGTGGACTTGTTGGATTTAAGTTCTAGAAATTCATTGAGACAGGAAGTAGGATTGGCATAATCCCTTGATTCAGATGAGGATCTGTTCATTACGTGTATGAGCAGGAAAACATTTAATTTTATATATTTAGCACGTAATAGAACAGGTTGTAGTTTCTGGCAAAGTGCTGTAATTTAGAAATGTGACGAAATGAAGGGAAAGTTAGGGTTTTGAAGGATAGTTCTTTACATTGATATTTATAATATCTGTGTGTCATCACATATAAAGCACTGTCGCTTCTGTGGTATTGTATACAAGGTAGAGAGCTGTATTTTAGTCCATTGACCATTGAAATATGGATCAAAGTGCTACTATTTTCTGTCGATTTGTTGTGGATAACCTTGTGCTGATAGTCGTTCATTTGATTTTAGTAGATAAAAGGGATGATTTCTTGACGCAAGACGTTGGAATTTGGATAATTTTGAATGTCATATACTATTAGTTTCTCTGATGACTATGACTACATCCAATTTGAGCTTTCCGTATTCCTCCATCTTCATTCGTTCAGACGATACCATTAAGTTTGTTATTATTTGTGTGATCTTGTCGGATCTGTGTCGGATTTTAGTTATGAAAGTGGGTTCAATGCCAATGTTGCAAACAATGAGCTTAAAACTCATAATGTAATCGAAAGGTGATTCACCTCTATCGTTAGTGACAGTACTATACCATAACGTGTGAGAAGGCTCACATATCTTGCATTTGGGCTGGTCCTTACTCCCAACCATCTCCAACTGCTTCAAATAGTCCAGCAAACAATCCGTCAGTCAACTTGATTTATTATGCAAAATATCAACATTTTTCCTTTTAGACAAACTTAAATTTTATCCTGATGGAGAAGGAAGAGATAGTATAAATGGAATTTTTATTTTTTTGATGAAAAGGATCGATCTGGTGTATTTAGTATAAGTTACATATTTGGATGTAACTCAAGCATCTGTTAAGAGTTCTTTGCATTAAGTCTCTTTAAAAATCATGTTGTTTGAAAGTTTTTCCCACAAAAATTTCATACGCAAGAGTACAAGCGAACTCATTTCAGATTCGCTCTTTGCCGTTTGTACCTACGCGCTAAGGATCCTGCTAGATATGTGCAGAAAACTCTCTTTATCTGAAATTGATTTATCAAGGAGACTCAACTTTTAGACCTAAAATAAATACATACGTAGTGCTGCTGTAATCAAATCTGTTTGGATATTGCTAATGTCACTCTCAATATCAAAAAGGGCCACCGTAGCATAATCCTTTTTACTTGTAATATTATTAAATGCAGAGAGGATTTAACTGAAGCTAGGACGATGGGTTTCCGTTAATTTTTCGAATATTTTCAGAAGGAATGACAACTGGGGTCTGGGTCCAAAGTCATTGAGATGGAAACGAGAATTTCTTTCTGCTCGAAGAATGAAAACCAAATTGACATCCGTCCATATCATGGGGATCTAGAAGAAGTTGAAAGTCATTTATAGTAACTTCTAGCCATGCATAGCTTTATCAGAGGGCTTCTGGATTTCTGCCATCTGATCCTGAAGACTAAAATGCATCGCAGCTGTTTATACCCGAATTGGCTTTTGCTCTGGTATTGTTGTAGAGGTAGATGATTGCATGTAGCTCATAAGGATTCTATAGAGTACCCTGAAAAGTAAGAGTCCAGTAGAAAAATAAAAGTCTCTTTAATAAAATTCGTGCAGCTCATTGGATTCAATGGGAGAACTTTATGGAATCTCAAGGCTTAGGAGGACTTTTCAATGACAATGACAATGAGCTTCTTTTACGAGTCCTAATCGAGACTCCTTCGTTGTGCTCACCCTTTGTGAAAAAACCGTTGACTTTCCTTTCCACCAGGATTAATTTTTCTTGCTTCTAGGGGCGCTAACAAGGTAATTTCTCAACGAATGTGAGGTCAGTCAATTCGGATTCTACCAGTCATTCCATATCATTTTCACAGAGCAAACTGCTTAAAAATGCGGGGGCGGTAACAGTGAGTATTCCTCAGGGGGTTGAATAAATTTTCAAGTGAATAAAGAAACGTTTTAAAGTAACGTATGTGACGCAACATATACCTATCTACCGAGAAAATTCAGAACAATTTCTGCAGCTTCATGAACATGATCACGCATCATAAGCATGTTAGTCAGCCTTTCTCTATTATAAGACAGTTTTTCACTATCGTTAGAAACAAGGAAAGAATAAGAAACGATATTACCTAACTGTATTCCACATAAAAAACTCCAGTTGGCATAATCAACCCATTATCCTAACTTATACGAAGGTACCTATATGGATACACTAAGTCTAGAAAAGCTGCTGACGCAGATGGACTGATCTCATTCAAGCATCGGTTCTATTCATGTCAATTATGTTGATTCATTTCAGTGCTATTTTGGGTCAGGCAAAATACCATCGATCAAATATTACCACTACGGCCAATATTGGAAAAGACCATTGAATTTCACATCTATTTGTCGATTAAAAAAACCTGAGTCTTAAAAAAACTCACTAGCCAACAAAAGTCGTCCCTTTTTTAAGTTCGCACAACTTCTTGCGTACACGTATGACATTGACGTGGTTGGACAAACACCGTGAGCCGTAAATAAAGCTTTCGAAAGTATTGTGGCGGCGGTAAGCAAGGGTAAAAAAGTACATTGTGAACATTCAGAAAAAACCTACACGGCTAGAACGTGACAATTGGCAGCGATAACTTCCTTGTAACTAAAGACTTCGTATACCTTGGTTTAGCAGTTCCAAGCAGCAATGATAGCAGAATTACAATATTCTTGCCAAAACCTGTTTTCTTGGATTCATGAGGCAATGGAGCAACATAGCCCTATATCTGGCCTTATACAAGGCTTAAACATTTTGTTCTTGCTCTGTGGTGTAGAGATTTGGACCTTGTCAAAAGCTTAATCGCTTCGCAAGAAAGATTCTGCGCCCGATTTTCAGTTCCACTTGTATGGGCTGTTGAGGAATCTCACAGCCTACTCCCGAGAGACAGCGCCCACCTGGCGGATGAAAGTAGAAAGAACTTGATGAACTTGGAGTGCGGCACTTAAAGCAGCTGATGAGAGATCGTGGAAGTTGGAATGGTTTCTGATTGAGACCCAGGACTTTATCCCTACGTAATTGAGTAAGTAAATAAGTATAGTAATAGACAAGAAAAAGTAAAGAGATATATGACAATGACCGTACCACTTCGTCGAAGTTAAAACCTTTCCAGCCGATACCTCGACTTCAGATACATACAGCGTTATCATGCCATCATGATACTTGGTTTTAGAATGACATTGAGTTGAACTTATCAAAATAGTATTGTACAGACGCGAAATAAGACAATTTCAATACACAAGATTATATACTTCGGGTGATTGCAGTTTGGTTGCCCATTTCTGCAAAACGAGAAGCAATACCGGATACATCCCCATAATGTCGTGAATGTCAGAGACGTAGTAACTTCAAAACAGCGGTGAGCTCTTTATATTAAGAATTAATATGCTGCAGCTCGTAATATGAATATTCATAAGCGGGTTTGCCTCTCTTTTGCTGTCGTATATCCTAAAGTAAGGTGGCATTACAGTCCGGGATGGCCCTTGGAAGATAATAAAAGGTCTCCTTTATGCACCTCAACCGTAAGGTTAGGTTAAGTTAAAACAGGGTTGTGATAAATATGCCATTACACAAATATTAGGCAGCGAAACGGGTCCATCGCGATGCCTGTGGAACCAGTTGAATTTGTATTTAAAAGGCAAAAACTTAGCGATATTTCTTCCGGACACCGATCTCATCTGCATTAGCTCTGCCGCCTTGAAGACAACCAGAACCTCTGATTGGAAGACACTGCTTGCGTACGGTGATCTGAAGTCGACCAAGGAAGGAATTTCATCCGTTAGAATTAGATTGCCTGGCGGTAGTTCCGCTAGAACCGTGCCGTGTTCAAAACTACTGCTCTTGAAGCGACCCAAATTAGTGAGTCGTATCGCACTGCTGCCACCAAGAAAGGTGTCCAATGCTGCCGTAAGGGTGGTACGGAGCGCACCTGTAATGGCTATGGAAGCCGCTTTTTGAACCGCCGCTAGTTTTTTGTAAACCGTTTTCTTGTTTGTTGCTTTCCACCATACTAGTGCGCCATATGCAAGTTTGAGTCTTACCACCACCGCATATAGCCAATGCACCACAGCAGGTTTTAAGCTCCAAATTTTTCCTACCGATCTTTTCGAGATTTTAGTTCTTTCCGCTACGTTAAGATTACAGCTTTTTACCCAAGTGCTGATCATTTTCAGAGCAACTTTCATAATCTCCATCAATCTGCGTTTTCCGTGGCACTTATACCCATTGTACTAAACTTTTCAAGGATGTCATTAATATGGCGATATGACTTCCCCTGGTTACAGAGATTCTAACCGAGCTTTGTCCAATGGAACCGTTTATTATCAAACCAAATTGGTAATGCCCTGTTCAATATTAGCGTCTACTAGAACGCTTTTTATAGAGCTGCACTCCACGTTATTGAAGGACGCCATGGAAAACTTATTTTTACTTTCCTCACCATATCGTGCTTTCTATATATTTGCCTTCCATACCTATATGCGCATCTCCATCGTAAACAAGATACCTCCAGGTGAGATTCTTGAAGTCTCTTTCTGCGCACCTCTGAGGTTGATTCAAAGATTTTTCGGGCCGGAGCGCTGGAGTTAATTTTTAACAACGGACTTCAGTTTTTGTGACGCCATCACTGACATGAGATCTTAGAGACCGCAATGTTATAAAGCTCAATTGGAACAAATTTTTTTAAAACTATTAATTTATTTGACAACATACTATTGTATATTATTACAATATAAGATTTATTCCGATTTAACTGTTGTTTATATAGGGTTTTCCAATAGGGATTTGACAACTTTGAATTTAATTTGTGAACGCACTCTTTCACTAATCATCAAACTGTCACTGTCAATTTATTCAGTAAGCTCAACATTTTTATAGTAAAATAAACTAACGAGCTACGTTCTCCGATTGGGTTCTGGAAAAGATGCGCCAAGATGATGAATTTCATCGCAAAATCATATTCAGTGACGAAGCTAATTTTTGTCTCATTGGGTTCGTCAATAAGCAAAATATGCGTTATTGGTCGGGCGAAAACTCACATGTTTGGTGCGGTTTGCATGCCGGCGGCGTTATTGGCCATATTTTTTTTGCGACCATAACGATCGTCACGTTACTGTGAATAGTCAGCGTTATCGCGCCATGATCACCGATTATTTTTGGCCCGAATTGGAAGATATGGACTTGGACGACATGTGATTTCAACAGGATGGTGCCATAAGCCAGATATCACACGCTACAAGTATGGTGAGCGTGTTATCTCAAGACATGGGCCAGTCGATTGGCCGCCTCGTTCGTGCGATTTAACTCCGCTTGACTATCTTCTGTGAGGCTACCTTAAGTCATTGGTTTATGCAAACACGCCGACGACGTTGAAAGAGCTCAGAGCCAACCTTGAACGCGAAATAGCATCCGTCTCGAACGAAATGTGTAGCCGAGTCGTTGAAAATTGGGTCCAACGAATCGACCGCCGCAAACGTGCCCGCGGTGGCCATATGAAGGAAGTCGAGTTCCATTCATAAATGTTTTGATTGTACTTCAAGCCAATAATAAAGTTTTTGAAATATCTCAAATGGTTTGCCTTTTATTTAAAAAAAAAAAGTTGTGAAGTCGTTATTAGAAAACATTATATTTTAAAGGTACAACAGTCTCTGGACTCACTAGAGATCAAATGCAGCAACTTGATTTTTTTTTTTTTATAGGAAATTACAATAATAAGAATTTTTTTTTTCTAAACTATAAACTAATAAACAAAAAAAGTTTACTTACTTACTTACTTACTTAAGGTGGCACTGCAGTCCGTGATGTACCTAGAGCTCGATAAACAACCGTTCAAAGTTTCGCATTCTAAGTTGGTTGAGCTCCTCTTTCCCTTGCGTGCACCTTCAAAGTCGCTGTTCCACGGAGGCGGATTCGAATATAGCAGCGCGCAGCGATGTCAGTACCTGTGTTGTTCTCAGAATTGATATCGAAGCATGAGTAGACAACGTCCTTGACTTCTTTAAAGTTATATCTGTCGAGGGTGACGTTCTGTCCGAGACGTCGTGGTTGGGTGTTTTTTCTTGCTTACAGCATATACCGGGTGGACCAAAAGTTTCTTTCCTATGTAAAAAACTAATAACTCTTTTGTTTATAAATATTTTTGGGTAAATTTTCTTTTGTTCTAGACATAAGATTTGGGAGATTTGACATGGAGCACTACACGATCCCACAGCGAACACAAATCGTCGTATTATTTTTGGAAACAGTCGGCCAATAATTTACACTCCAAGTGCCTACTGGCAAATATATGGAGTTCGAAATATTCCAACAGCTCCCACTATTCGTGCAATAATGGTTAAATTTGAGCAATATGGGAACGGTGAGGATATGAGGCTTATCGGTAGACCTCGTTATGGACGGTCGGTCGAAAACATTCAGGTCGTTAGTGAAAGTATTGCAGCCGATCTTGAAACATCGACACCATAAAACCGTTTGAAGAACTACAGAACTGTCTTTAACATCGCCGAAAATGACCAAGAATTTTTAGGAAATTTTATGATGAGCGACAAGGCACATTTTCATCTGAGTGGATTTATAAACAAGCAAAATTGCAGATCTTGGGACACATCTCCATCTCCATGAGAATCTCCATCAGCGTCCCTTACACTCACTTCGTGGTACAGTTCGGTGTGCAACAACCTGGAGTAAGATTTTTGGGCAGTATTTCTTTGAAAGTGATGCTTGTGCAAACGTTACAGTTAATGGGCGTCGCAGCAGAATAATGTTTCAGGACTTCTTTTTTCCACTCATGCAAGCAGACAACAATGTTGGCTCATGTAGTTTTAGCAAGACTGAGCTACTGCTCACACCGACTTATTGCGTGAAAAATTACCAAATCGCATTATCTCAAAAAATGGTGATATTAAATCGCCACCGCGATCGCCTGATCTGTCGGCTCTAGACTTTTTTTATGGTTTACCTAAAGAAAAAGGTTTACATTAGCAAACCACACGCTATAGAGGAGCTGAAACTCAACATTTGAAAAGAAATCGCGCAAATTACGCAGGCATCACTTCAAAAAGTTATGGAAAAGTGCTATCAAAAGAGCCCATGAGTGTCTGCATTCTAATGGTGGCCATTTAACCGATGTAATTTTCCATACATAATAAAGAAAATGTCAATAAAATAATCTTTTATTTATATTTTATTTCATTAGTATTTATCTTTTCTTTCAAAAGTTGTTCCAGATTTACACAGGAAAGGGACTTTTGGCTCACCAGGTACTTAGTCTTACCCTTTCTGACAGTTATACCTATCTTTTCGCTGAAAACTCGCGGAAAGGCTTTCTTTTAGTCATCTCAATATGATCGTCAGATGCTAGCAATTGGACGGAGTTTTAAAAGATTAAAGGATTAACTTCTGAATTTCATTCTTGGAATAGCATCTCTCAAGTTACTCGAAAGCACACACACTTCTTATGTTTATTCTTTTTTCTCCTGAACAGTAGATGTTCACATCCCTCTCTGCTCGTAGAGCTCTTTCTACGCAGCGCCGTTTTATATGCATCTTGCTTAGCAGCACTTGCTTTCCGGCACTCGTCGTCGGAAAAATGATTTGGAAATCTCTTAAGATTGAAGCAGTTAGACGTCAAACTTCCTCTCAGTAATATTATAGCTGGTCTTTGCGTTATTCGGGATATGTGCAACCTTACCTTGGCTGCAACAAAGTAATGTTCGATTCGATGTTCGCCCATTTGAATGTTCGGTCTGGAGGAGTGCCTTGCGTCGATCGCAATGTGGTCAGTGTGGTTGACGGTCAATTAATCAGCAGTTCTCCAAGACCCTTTACAAATATCGATATTTCGAACTCCTTACGATACGGTACCGGAATTGTTTCATCCGGCATCGATTAGCCTGAAGCAGTTATCGAAAGCAATATCAGGCAGGATATTTTATTTCGACAATTTGACCAAATATACCCTCTCTTCTTAGTTTTGTCGCCAAGGTGAATTTTAATGTTACAGCTAGCTAGTGTACTGCTCGTAAATTTTGTCCAAAAGCTGGTAGAAGCTAATTTTGGTATCGTCATATTTTTCTCCTATGGGAACGTGCGGGCATATAAAGCTAATTTTGGCAACTTGAAGTCAATACAGATTTTTAAGAGGCGCTCGTCCATATGCTGGAAACTCAAAGCCTTTTGTCTAAGTCTGCTTCTAACAACAAATCCGCATCCCAATTGACGATGTTTTTGTTGTCAATAACAATCGCGGTAGTAGATGTCGCAGTCTTTCATCCTCTTTTATCCGGCCCATCCCACCACATTTATTGGATGGTGATAACATATGCTTAGCAGCAGTCCAGGGACTTCGATAGTTGTTCGGCTGTACTTGGCCTATTACGAGACCTAATATTCCACCTGCAGATCCGAAATTTGTTGTCCTTTTTCCGTTTTCAGGGGTCGTCAACTTAACTTTGTAATTTATTTTATTTTTTCCATGACGAATCGACTCGAAGGCGAACCGAATCATGTTATTCGTCTACGCTAGAATATTAAGGAATTCCTTGTTCATCACAATTAACGCGTATCTACACGGGCCCCTTAATTCTTCAAATTTCGTGACTTCCTCTTTGGTGTAAAGATCGAGAGATTTTTCGTCGGCACAAGTGTTAAGTTGGCCTTGGTGCTACCCAGCTTCGCTTGTGATGGGAGTTTGTCCGGACTTTTTCCGCATAATGGCCAAGAAGTTGCCCTGAAGCTAACCACCGTTCAGGTATTATCGACCCATCAGTGTCGTTTTTTGTCCATTACCGCTATCCGACCTTGCTTATCTCGAAAGCTATCTATTCACGTCTTGTTGCTAAGTATTTTTTTAATTTTTAGCATTGTTTCTGTAGTCAATCTTCTCCCCTACTTCGTCCATAGAGGGCAGTAATTACTCTAGGTTCTCTATGCAGCACTGTTTCGTAGGCAAGTAACAGCACATTTGAAACTTTCTTGCAACCACTCTTCTTCACTCCCATTATTTCCTCGTGTTATGTTGAATTAGATATCCGTAGTCCATTGCACATTTCGCGCACAACACGAAACTCGTTTATTCTCCCGGAAAGCTGAAGAGCTATGTCATGTGCAATTATGCTCAAATAAAACCTAACTGTCAGTGGATGCTCTAATAAAGGACGCAGTCAGCCTCTGAGATTTGACTAACATGCTCATCAGCGATTTCATTTCTCGTGATCCCATTGTAACCTAGGATCCATATAAGTAGATCTAGCTTCCGAACTGAACTTAGAGGACCTAAGTATTCTCGAACTTGCTTAAAAGAGGAAGGTTTCAACAAGTCTTAAAGCTTAAAGTGGATGACGCTCTAGACGTAGATGCTTCGCTATCTCAACCCAATCTTTACACTATTGTTTATTGCAATCAGCATGTCTCCGCTTGGAAGACGACTGAAAGTCTTCCTGCCGATGAATGAAATTTAATGTTCTCATACTTCAGAATGACACAAGGGCGGCATCCTTAACCAGTTAATTTTATTCCTGGCTCAGATTTTAAGTCTGACAAAGTCATCAAAATTTCAAACCACTTCTTCTTACCAGAAAATGGCTTTGTGCAGCCTGTGATAGAAAAATCAAGAAGAGAGATTTTCATCAGTTCTTTTAGAAAAGAACCAGATGTGCTAGGGAAAGCTCCATGCAGCTGAGATATTCCGTTTTTTAGAATATGATTCCTCCAAAGAACCGACTTCCAGTATATAATTGGCCATATCATAGCTTTTGAGAAGTCGGGCCGGGTGCAGAAATAAAATACATATTTGAAGTATCCACGAGTGCTCCAGACAGTAAAATAATTGTGCTTGGGCACCATTCAGTCTCTCACAAATTCCAGGAGAAAAGAATCAAAAAAAAAAAAAAAAAATAAATTAACGAATGTCTGATTGATGTCTGTCAAATGACATATGAGACGTTGGTTCTGATGTTTGGCAAAGAGAGCACATCATTCGCCACAGTGCTGCCCAGTCACGTCGCAACACACAGCTGTATAGATTTAGAGGATCTCTCCTACTGCTCGCCAGGGCTTCAGTAAGTGAAAATTCTCTTCAAAATCGTCATCATCTGGTCTATTGATGCCAGTCAATTTGAAGCCTTCAAAGAAAGCAATATCATGTTTGTTCAACATGGAACGCTACACAAAGAAAGAAAAAACTCAAATCATTGAATTTTATTATGTTAATTTAGGGTCAATTGCGACAACGATGAGAAAAATTCGTGTCTACTTTGCACGTAAATATGTGATCTCCGAGACTTGTGTGCACCATATAATGAAAAAAAATTATGAACAATTTGTTTCCTCATGCAGACAATAATAGCGCAATAACTGGAACCGGACGAACACCAACAGAGCCGTACGTTCTCGGATTCGCATGCTGACATTGATAAGAAAATCTTGTTTTCTAATGAAGCTCATTTTCACATTTGGGACTACGTTATAAGCTAAATTGCCACATCTAGGGCACCGTGATTCAGAAGATGCCAATGCCAGAGAAAGTAATATATCTGTTTGGTTCTACAAGTCGCAAAACAGTCGAGTTACTGTTCAAGAAATTTCCTAGCCGCGGTGGAGAAACCAATTGGCCGCCAAAGTCATGCCACTTTACACAGTGAGATTTCTTTCTTTGAGGCTATGTTCAAAGCAAGGTCTACGCTAACCATCTGTAAGCAAAACGAACTCTGAAAGCGAACACTGAAGCCGTAATCGTCAAGATGGAGCACCAATTATGTGAAATATTAATTGAAAATTTCGAGAAAAAGATGAATGTCCGGCAGCAAGTCCAAGGCAGTTATTTGAAAGATATTGCATTACGTAAAAAATCCACCTATTTCTACTTTGTAATGCAATAAAGTTTTGAAAGATATCTTAACAATTGTTTGTTTTGCTCAAAAAACAAATCCTACATCTCTTATAAGAAAAACACCCTTTATGACCCTGGCGGAATATTTCGGAGTCAGTAACTCTCTTCAAGAATATGAGATCTGCTGTTGACCCGTTAGGGGTTTCAACGCATCACCTAAATAAATAAATAAAATAAATCCGAATATTGTATTCCACGTTTCCCCAAAATATATTGAAGTATACGTAGATTGGTACTTAAGTTTTGAGGAAAACAAGTAAAAACAAATCTTTACCATCGCAAATGACTTTATTGGTTTTCAAAATACTCTCTGTGAAGATCTCTAAGCACTTTTTTCACTTCGAACGAGGTAACTCCAAATCATTCGTCATAAACAAATCAACCCCTTCATCAGGTGCAGTATTAGAGCTGTTCAGCAGACGACCCATCAATTCGATGTTTTGAGTGCTCAAAGCGTCACCTATTTGAGCGGACTAGTGAGAGCTCGCATTATCGTGGTAGAGTTGCTTTTCTTTATTTCTCTAAAGATTCAAATTAATGCTGCATCCAACGCGAAGAAATATTTAATATAGCGGCCCAAAGGCCATGTCATATTAAATGTATCCGAGTGGAACTAATATCCAAGCACTCCTCATTTCCACGATAAGTCACGAAACGATCGTGCGAAGTCAATTCCCGCAAAGAATCGATGTTTTCTGGCTTAACAACGGGTTGTTACAACCTGAAGTGAATGGCGACCACGATTGAATTTGGAAAACCAGCGAAATACGGTGGCCCGGAATGGAGCTTTATCATCTTAACTCAAAGCGAGTTGATCGGTACACTGCTGTTGAGTTAATCCATGTCGAGAAGCACAAAAACTCGTCATCGTCGCACGAAAATGTTTTAGGTTTACGTAATTTTTTTGAACTTTTGAAGACTCTGTAAAAAATCCAAATAGCTTGGAGAATGTGTACCATTAAAAATGTCAAACTTTACGATTCTTATGTCAGATTTGATGTGTCTATACCGGTATTGCCAAATCTCAAAACAAAATATATCTTGATTCGTTTGGTTGAACAAGAAATTTTAGTTTGAAGATCTGGTTCTTATTTCTCCTACCCTAATAATTAAACAAGAAAAGGCCTACCCAAAAAAGTTTGCTCATGTGGCTGTCAGAATGAAAATACAGATTTTAAGAAAAGTAAGATTAATGTATGAACCTATAGGCTTTACAAATGGCGTCGAATGTCAATTCACTTTTGACATTTGAAAAGCAAACAGAACAAAAATTTGTGCGAGTATATAGTGCTATACTCCTGAGGAAAGTGAAATAATCATCACTATGTTTTTGGTGAACAATTCATCAGTGATTTTGGCGCAAGTACTCTCAGAGACTAAAACAACGCAAGCCTTGTAAGGCCCTGTACCTCTCGTTCGACCGAAAATATCTCTGCGGTGATAAAAAAAATTTGAACACGTTTCCTTACAAATGGCTGACAATCCATCAGCTCTTAAGTTTTGACCTTGAATCGCGTATAGCCATGCCCTACTGAAGTTTTTATCCTTCGATTGGATAAATTGGAACTGGAGGACATTTGGTCCCAACAGGCCGGATCACCGGCTTTAATTGCAAGAACCACAACCGACATTCTAAAGCAGGCTCGTAAATTGTGGTCAACTTTGTATTTTAAAATAAAAATTAACTTTTGCATCGAATTAGTATACTTTTTAGTAACTAAAAAATAATTAAAGCAAATAACTATAGCAACAAAATATAATATATAGGGTGATTCATCGTAAGGTTTGATTTTCAATAGGCTTTTTTTGACAAATTACGCGCGAATCCAATCAAAATGCATTGTCATTTATGTTCAATATCGTTTGGCAAGTCATCACGGAAAGACTCATACCACAACAGCGTCTCCAAATTGTCCAGCTGTATTACGAAAATTAGCGTTATGTGAGAGATGTTTTTCGTAGTGAAGAGTCTATAGCAGCTGTAGCTGAGTGTACGCGAAGACCGTGACGAATCGATTCGTCGTCGTTCTCAGCAGCTTGACTTGGCGTATTCGACAATTTGGCATATTTTACGTGAAGATCTCGGCCTAAAAGCGTACAAAATCCAACTTGTGCAAGAATTGAAGCCAAGCGACTTGAATTTGCGTCTTATTTTCAGTGAATGGGCTTTAGAAATACTCAATGAAAATCTGGTGTTTTATCGTGAAATTTTGTTCAGTGATGAAACCCATTTCTGGCTCAATGGATACGTTAATAAACGAAGAGCTACCATTACATCCATTAAAAACAACAGTATGGTGTGGTTTATGGGCTGGTGGAACCATTGGTCCATATTTCTTAAAAAACGAGGACAATCAGAATGTTACCGTCAATGGTAATCGTTATCCCTCCATGTTAACGGACTATGTGCTTCCTGAAATTCAGGCACATGGTCTCGGTGAGCTCTGGTTTTAACAAAACGGCGCTACGAGCCATACAGCGCGTAAAACAATGGACTTGTTGAGAAATCATTTTAGTGAGCACTTAATTTTAAGTTTTACTACGGTAAATTGGCCGCCTAGATCATGCGATATCACACCCTTGGACTTTTTTTTCTGGGGATGTGTAAAATCTCAGGTCTTCAGGAATGAGCCAGCTACGATTGACGTTTTGGAAGCCAACATTGCTCGTGTTATCCGCCAGATACCAGTCGCTATGCTCGAACGAGTCGCCTAAAACAAACAAATCAATGGTTAGAGATGAATAATGTATTTATTTCTCTTTTGATTGTATGGACTGTTTCGTACAAATTAGCTCCCAAATATAATCTCCCATGATTCTCTCAAAATATTGGCCCGGATAACGATGTTCTTGTTCTTCCGAATATCCATCCATATGCACTTTATGGCACAATCTAATACCCGTTAGTTTCAAGTCTTCAAACATATTTTAAATTAATTCTTTGTAGTACTCAGCTCTTATGTTTCGAGATAATATGGATCCCTACTTTCTTGGATGACTTTGGAAACATTTTTTCTTAGATATTTAACATTTTCAGGATTTGGACGAAGAGCTTATACGAATTATTTCATAATGCCTAAGTTTAAAATAAAGATAGGCATTATTAGTCTCGATAATTAGGTGACATTTAAAATTATGTATTCCTATCTCGGTCATGAGTGCTGCTGTTAATGCGAACTGTTATAACCATATCTATGGTCAAAAGTTCAAGTATATTTCAGGCAAAACTCCACCCCATTCAAGTATTTGTCAACTATATTTACAACTCTGGTATCGATGGCGCAAATATCCATATATTCAAGAACAGTCAAGCAGCTATAAATGCCCTTAGGTCGCACACCATTGACCCTAAATCAGTTACGTACTGCCAGATGGGGCTCAGAAACTCCCTTAAATGGACATGAACTTTTCTGCTGCACTTCAAAATCAGCAGTCAGTTTAGCTATTAATACCTGGAAGCATTCGAGAATGGCTCAAGTCTAAACGAGCCATCATGCGCTTCAACAAAAATGCCGAAAGATGTCTAAATCCAAGCAGGCACGATATCAAAAACTTAGTAGGTTACCTTACATGATATCACGGTTCAAGATATCACTTCAACAAAATGAATCTAGTCGACTCTCCGGAGTGCCATTTTCGTCTTGAAAAAAACGAAATTGCTGATCACATCATGTTGAATGCCCAGCCCTCAACGAAATTAGACGGAAGATTTTCTTTAAATAACAATTCAGCTCCAACAAAGTAATGAATTCTTCTGCTGGTAGTGTTATCAACATCATTTGGAAGGTAGAAATATTACTAGCCTAACTACTGTTCTGACTTAACAGTACAAAAGATCGTTTAGGTTAAAGTGCCTTACTTTAGTAAGAAAATCAAAAAAATCTACTGTCCCAAAGGCAAAGGTTGAAAATATGTGTTGTATACCTGCCTTATTTCCACCAGAAAGCCAACCAGCTTAAAATACTGCACATACTTCAAACTCTTAAGCACCATTTTCACACTTTCATAGTTTCTTTATGGCATCACGAAATGAGCCAAAGATATAGATGAAGATTTATTTCCATTGTCTAGAAGAACAGCTTTTAAATATTTTGTGAAATTGTGTTTGAAAAGAAGACATTCAGGATAAACGCATAAAAATCCGATTTCTATAAATAAGTCCTTCACATAATTACAATAGTCAAATCCAGTTATACGATACCAGTATCCGGTGTGATTACCACGATAAGGTAAAATTAAACAGTCGATGTTTTTCTACTTCATAAAACCTTCGTACACTACTCCACCTGAATATATTTTGTAGTTCTATCTACTTGCATGAGAAGATTGTCGTCGACTTTGCATGAACATTGCATGTAGCACATACATTTTCAAATCTGTTGCCCCCTGTCCCTTTAAAAATACATTTCCTGTTCATATTGATACAATGCCACTATTATGCTTACAATATAAATTGCAGATTCATTTTAACCATAAAAAGGGTTCCTAGATCCCTTTCAAGGACATATCGCTCACCTAAATCGCGTTGCTTAGTTCCCAGTGAATCAGTTTTATTGGCTTAAGTCAAACTAAAATGTGGTGGGAAAACGGATTTCCTCCCTACCTATAACGGTTATTTGTAAAACCTGTTACAGATTACAATTTTCGAAAAGCAAAATCAACATTTTGCTTAATCCATTTCAACCCGCATAAGTTTTATAGTTTACAATATAGGAACCACCAGCGGCAATAATCGTTAAAATTTATTTAATTTCCTCCCTTTCATCATCCTGCAGGACTGTTCATCGTCATCGGATAAACATAACCACCAATTCACCACCTCAGGTATAGTAAAACTACATTATGAACGGATGAATGTGGGTACTTGTAGATACAACTTAGTACAACTGACTGTAAGAGAAGGTTTAACATTGTATCCTATATTATTTCAATTTCAAGCAAAACCACGACTTTGGTCGTTGATGTATGGGAAAGAGTATGCCAACAAGGGCTTGCGAAATGGCAGGCGAATTCCCTAATCGTATTGGTGAAATCAAATCTGATTTAGTTGCAGAAGTTGCGGGGTAAATGGACTTTTATTGCGGTTCTGGTTTGCCTGTGTTTCCTTATGGGTATTCCGCACAATAGATTATTAAATATTAATTCAGAATCGTTGGAACAAATCTGTTAAAAAATGTTGAGTATATCTCGCAAGTCTACTTCTACTTCAATGAGGATTAAAGGATTCTAATGTGTTTTGAAGTGAATATATAAATACAAATTTCAATTACTATATTAGTGGTTTGTTTCCGGCGGATACGGAAGTTTTTTTGACCCAAGGCCATGAAATCTCTACTCTACTCTGCTGAATCTGAAAAGGTTTTGACTTATTGGTAAACTGAGCCAATCTGGATACAGTATTTGCTATGTCCAGACAGACCGATAAGTACATAAGGGCGCCGAAGAACCACGGTATGGATAATCTTCTTTGCACTCATCGCCGTCTACATCATCGAAACTTAAGTTAACGTCAGAGGGGGAGTAACGACCGAGTTACAAGCTTCCATCCCATACCGCTTTAGTAGTTCATGTTTGTATCCTTTCTAGGCAAGCAGTATTGTATCTTCACTTTGCTTTATCTCCAGACCAAGGCAATATGTAGCGGGATTAAGATCTTAATCTTCGTTATCGTTTAAAAGACTGTTTCGAATATTCATAATGCGCTTAGGATCTTTCGAGGCAGTAACAACGCAGATAACCCTACCAAAGGCAGATAACCCTATCTCCCAGCTGATTCTTCGGCTCAAGCATATTCCTACTTACTTCTCGGAAGGTACTATTTTAAGCAGCCGGTTACTCAGTAGATATTGAAGAAAGACCCCTCTCTTCCACACATTATTTTCATAACAATAACCAATGAATCAGATCATAGAGACACATAGAGAAACACAAGATATAGTATTTTAATTTCGGACATTCGAGTATGCTAAGTTGGTTTCTGTTTCTAGTGTGGTTACTTGCACACCTTATTGGTAAGCGTCGCGATTGAAGCCATTTATTTGAACTAGGCACTTAAGAAATATTTGACTGCGATACTTTACCACATAAATTCGGAAAGGAATGGTATGGTGGAAGAAGGTAGACGAGAAACTTTAATCCAACACCAATCTATAGCCATCTTCGCCTGTATTACAGGTATTACAGGTTTGGTGAGAATATGTATATGTAGCTCGAATCCAGCCTTGGCAATCGAAAAATTTTCGCGAGTTATGATTCTCTGCGAAGGGTTAGCCTCCAAATTGTTGACCGTGATCCCAAAGCCTTTCATTGGTGTTTCTGGTGATTATCGATTAATTATTGTCCATGGGTGCAATACGAAGGCCATTTGATCCTCATGTAACATAGCTATTGCACGTCAGCATACAACCCTATGTGCGTTTGTTTCGGATATTATAATGTGCTTGCTCTGGCAATAACATTGCCATTTACGTCTGCATAAATTTGGTAAGGGTAGATGAAAATAAGTCCATTTTATTTTCTCCATGTTTTTTTTACTGAAATTTCTTAAATTTTGTTGGAAGGTGAGTCAGTGTTTCATTAGTAAATCGCCTATAGTAACAGCGCTCAAAATATCAGCGCTGAGTACTTGCATCCTGATGTGAACGCAGGCCGGATGCTCGCAGAAAAAATGTCGTCAATTTCACAACAAGCGTTCCATGATATTGTGTAGCTTATGCTTTTCAGCCTTAGATGCTCAGCGAAGCATTTTGCCACATCATGACGCCTGTAAATTATCAAGACTGCTTCCTACTATAGGATCTAAAGAAGTCGTTGGCCTCTGAAATCCATCGCAAAGCATTATGAGAACTGCAGTTATAGTGATATAAAACCTAATTGTCAGTCAAAAACATAATAAAAGCCCCTCGCAGTCCTATTGCCGATGCGAAAAATTCCTTCTCTAAACGTTGCCCAGGTAGTTTCATTTTATGTGATGTCACCACATACTTAAACACTAGTCTGGAGTTGGTGAAAGAATTAAGCAAGGCTTTAAGCTCAGCTTACTTGTCGTAATATAGTTCACTGCCATCAAGATTGTGTACATCATCGGTTGTAATACAGACACAAGTTTTCAAAACAAGGAGTGTAATCTTACGAAACCGTCCTTCAAAACGACGTGAGCCCCGTATCCCAGCTTGATTCAGAACCCATTAATGAAAACCGAATTTAATTCGTTTCTTAGCTCAGAATCTGGCCGAAACCATATTCCTGGTTCTAGAGAAAGTCTTCATCCAGGCAAAACCTTTCCCTGAATTCTGGTAAAAGCAGAAGTTACGACCTAAGAACTGACGGGTCTTATAAAAAACCATTTCGAACCGAACTTCGATTTTAAGTTACTCTAACTATTTCCAGGGATTCGGTACGTACGCCAATGATAATGACCTGGATGCATACCATCGTTGTCAGGCACAAGGAACAGTGTGTCTGATTGTCTTTTCCGTCACCACAACCAATGACGGATACCAGCTAATGCGAGTTTTATGACAAGAACTGATTGTGAGCTGATCAGGTAACCTGCATATTGAGTCTCTGCCTCTGACTTCATGAAACTCAACATTGTTCTATGGTAGAATCTTAGGTGCGATTGCATTGCAGTACAATGTACACGAGTTAATAAAGACTTATATACGCATTCATTAACCTTTGACGAAAATTATTTGTCAAAGGTAACTTTCAGGGCCGAGTTAATCCTAAAAGTGAATCTCCTTTCCCTCACAAAAGAATTTTAATCGACTACCAAATACGGTGTACTTGCTCTATTCATAAATTAAAAACTTGACTACGTCATCTTCCGTCAAAGCGTGCTTCTCCACCCCCCAACATGCAGACATTTAAAACAATAAATCTCTGTAATGCGCAATTAATGACTAAAACATTTCATTTGCTTTAAAAACTAAATGCACTTTTGTCGTCAAAGTACCCGCAATGCAAAAAAAAAAAAATAAAAAAAACTCAAAAATACACGAAAACACAAGGACATCGGGCCATTGGTACATTGTGATATCAAGTCGTTCCAGGGCAGGGAAGAGTTTAAAAGGATTTTACAAATTACACTGACACAACCCTGTGTGTCATAATTAATTTCCCTTGTGTGTGCGGTTTTAATTGCGACAAACACTTAACACTACAAATACTTTACACTCCTACGTACAAGTAGGAGTGCATCCAAACATAAAATAGTGCCGAACTCACTTTTGGATAGGTAGAACACCGGAAATGAATACAGGATACGGATGAGAGGCTGTTCTTAGCACAACTTATTTTCTACCAGGGACACTGAATGGAACAAAGGATTGCATTATAAATGTAACGAATACATGACAGAATGACATCGGGATTAAAAAAAACAGACAAAGAATCTGGGAATATATACGATTTGTGTGGGTTTATGTTTTCTGACATATTTACTTTGAGGAGACACGATGTGGTTAAACGAAGAGAGGATGTCCCTGGATGATGGTATTTTATTATAGTTTGGCACAAACTTTGGCGTTGCTGTAAGTTTGCATCATGTGAGGTTTTATGGAATTGGGATTGAAATTTACAGAGTGATTTGTTGTTCTACATCTTTAAACTCATGTGAAAATTGCACTTACAACAATTAACATTTCTAAAATGACAAAGGCACACATAGAATTTACATTAGAAAGTGCATCAATGAGGTGGTATAGCATAGTGACAATAGGGAATGTGTGGAATTATATATAATATGATATTCAGCGAACATCGCCAATCTTTGTGTTTATAAAGTCCATTGTATTTAGTTATCCAGAGTCCTTTGAGACATTCGGTGACTATCGAATGCAATTTTAAATTCAATAACAACAGGAAAAGTCTTTCTCAATATGAAATGCTTGGACTTCCTTGAGTAACCGAGGCGGCATTGTTGCCAATTGGATCTCCGAACAAAATGCTGGGTAAGGGATATTTGGTCGGCAAAGAGATGTACGATATGTACGAACCGCGTGATTGATACGATAAGATTAATGATGTTAATGATGATTCTGACTTGCTCAAGAGAGTCCTAACCGGTGACGAATCATGAGTATTAAGTTAAAACGTCGAAGCTAATGCCATATCGTCCCAGAGGAAGCGCCAAGCACGCCAAGTTCGATAAAATATAAAAGTTTTGATCACTGTTTTTTTTTTTTCGCTTACCGTGACGTAGTGCATCAGTAATTTTTACTTCAAGGTCGTACGGTCAAAAAGGATTATTACTTTGAATTTATGCGCCGTTTGCGGAAAACAATACGAAAAAAGCATCCTGAATTGAGGAAAAATAATTCATGGCTCTTGCATCACGATAATGCACCTGCTTATTCACCATTGCTTGTGAGAGATTTTTTGGCCAATACCAACACGACAATTATGCCTCAGCCATCATATTCACCGGATTTGGGCTCACGCGACTTTTTTCGGTTCCCAAAATTGAAGAGACCTATGAGAAGACGAAGATTTGCAGGGATTGAGGAAATAAAAACGGCATCGTCAGAAGAGCTCAAGCTCTTCTTCACTTCAAAAAGTGCTTATGAGAAGTGCTTCGAGGATTGGAAAAAACGTTATTTAAGTGTTTTATATCTGAGGTTGATAACTTCAAAGGCCACAAGATTAAGTTGATGAATAAATAAATATTTTTTTTACAAAAATATAAAGTTACCTTACGTTTTGAACACACCACGTATGTCACAGATTTTCCTTCTTCTTACACAAGTTCGTTCCATCGCGGATTTTGGATATCGGTAAGCTCTACTTTCTAGAAGTCTAGGTTCCATGAGTTGTACGGGTGCACGTAGTCTGTTGAGAAACCCTAGAAACCTAGAAACCTTACGCCTAGATGGCCAGACACTCTGTGGCACACCTTGGACATTTTTCAATAACTTTTTATTTTGACTCTTACAGCTCTTTCCCGCTCGAAATCTTAACTATCAGTTAGTACCATACATTGGAAAAACGAAATAAATCGCTTTACGCTTGTACAAGGTTGGAAAATATTGCAAAAGTAGTTGCTGTATTTTACAAATTGGCCAAAATGAAGCATTCACCGCTCCTGTTGTACGCAAGTTTTTGCATAAATTTTGTGAGACTGATTTGCTTGCGAGCAGCACTCACGGCCCCCGATGTCAATCCAGGGACATCGCCATACCATCGATCTTAACATCTCAACATTTTAAGCACCAGCCTGATGAGAATTTTACGCATTCGGTGACTATCGAATGCAATTTTAAATTCAATAACAACAGGAAAAGTCTTTCTCAATATGAAATGCTTGGACTTCCTTGAGTAACCGAGGCGGCATTGTTGCCAATTGGATCTCCGGACAAAATGCTGGGTAAGGGATATTTGGTCGGCAAAGAGATGTACGATATGTACGAACCGCGTGATTGATACGATAAGATTAATGATGTTAATGATGATTCTGACTTGCTCAAGAGAGTCCTAACCGGTGATGAATCATGAGTATTAAGTTAAGACGTCGAAGCTAATGCCATATCGTCCCAGAGGAAGCGCCAAGCACGCCAAGTTCGATAAAATATAAAAGTTTTGATCACTGTTTTTTTTTTCGCTTACCGTGACGTAGTGCATCAGTAATTTTTACTTCAAGGTCGTACGGTCAAAAAGGATTATTACTTTGAATTTATGCGCCATTTGCGGAAAACAATACGAAAAAAGCATCCTGAATTGCGGAAAAATAATTCATGGCCATTGCATCACGATAATGCACCTGCTTATTCACCATTGCTTGTGAGAGATTTTTTGGCTAATACCAACACGACAATTATGCCTCAACCATCATATTCACCGGATTTGGGCTCACGCGACTTTTTTCGGTTCCCCAAACCGAAGAGACCTATGAAAAGACAGAGATTTGCAGGGATTGAGGAAATAAGAACGGAATCGTTAGAAGAGCTCAAGCTCTTCTTCACTTCAAAAAGTGCTTATGAGAAGTGCTTCGAGGATTGGAAAAAGCGTTGTTTTAAGTGTTATATATCTGAGGTTGATAACTTTGAAGGCCACAAGACTAATGTTGATGAATAAATTAATATTTTTTTTATAAAAATATAAAGTCACCTTACGTTTTGAACATACCACGTATGTCACAGATTTTCCTCCTTCTTACACAAGTTCGTTCCATCCCGGATTTTGGATAT
The DNA here is from genome assembly GCA_907269105.1 of Volucella inanis. NCBI lineage: Eukaryota > Metazoa > Arthropoda > Insecta > Diptera > Syrphidae > Volucella > Volucella inanis. Next base: position 201,864,456 of record OU026153.1, on the reverse strand, counting down.
CGGTAAGCTCTACTTTCTAGAAGTCTAGGTTCCATGAGTTGTACGGGTGCACGTAGTCTGTTGAGAAACCCTAGAAACCTAGAAACCTTACACCTAGATGGCCAGACACTCTGTGGCACACCTTGGACATTTTTCAATAACTTTTTATTTTGACTCTTACAGCTCTTTCCCGCTCGAAATCTTAACTATCAGTTAGTACCATACATTGGAAAAACGAAATAAATCGCTTTACGCTTGTACAAGGTTGGAAAATATTGCAAAAGTAGTTGCTGTATTTTACAAATTGGCCAAAATGAAGCATTCACCGCTCCTGTTGTACGCAAGTTTTTGCATAAATTTTGTGAGACTGATTTGCTTGCGGGCAGCACTCACGGCCCCCGATGTCAATCCAGGGACATCGCCATACCATCGATCTTAACATCTCAACATTTTAAACACCAGCCTGATGAGAATTTTACGCAATGATATCGGATTATTCCTATTTAAAGTCCAATTGTTGAAGCAGTTGAAGTTAAACGACCATTTGCTTCGTTATCGCCTCACAGTTTGGGCCTTACAGCATCTCCAATTTTGCAGAAAAATCAACCCGCACGCGATTATCGTGAAACCAATGCAGAGAGTGACATTTTCGTATGGAATTTGCAGTGGTGGCAACATTTGCCAATTTCATCTCGTAAATGCTGCTGGGAACTCCATTTCGGTATACGGTGAGCGCAACATTGCCATGTTTACCGAATTTTTTTGGATAAAATTGAAGACTTGGGCTTAGACGATCTTTGGTTTCAGCACGATGATGCGCCACGGCACACAGACCTTCAAACAACCGGTCTTGCGATTTGGCCTTGCACATTTATTTTTTTTTTGTGGGGTGCTCTTAAAGATTGATATTTTACTGACAATTCAGAAATGATTCAAGCGAATAAGTGAATATCGTCAACATCAACGAAGTGCGAAGCTAGCCGATCCAGCCACATGAGTGAAGTCGTGTTCAATATCTCATGGAAAAGATCGGTCTTTCTGATAAAGCTATAACATACCAAAAATAATTGAGTTTTATTAATTTTATTATTTTTTCTTAAAAAAAATTGTTTTTGGACCACCTTGTATATACACCCTGTTCCCTAATTCGTCAAGAATAATTTTGGAAAAAGTTTTTAGGTATATCGTTCTATTGTAAGGGTCTATCTCCAATGTTGATGTCACTTATCAAGGATTTAAGAAAAGGCTTACTTTGGTGTACTCTGACCCATGTTAAAAAAATTTGCTCTGTTAATACTAACGACAGAAACTTTGTTTAAGAATTTATTTTTAGAAGGAATACTAGCCTTTATAACTGGGTTTAAATAAAGTTGATATCTTATTTAAGTCTTCAGATATTCAATTTATAAATCTGTTCTATTTGTCTTGTCCATTCTAGTTTTTGACTTCGACGTCACTTTTTTTCCAGAACATGTTTCGAAGCGCCTTCGGCAAAGGCTTCACTTAAATCGTCTGACAGTCTACAGCTCTTAATAACCCCGCATTCGTTTTTATGCTGCTACTTATCCGAGTCAATGTTGGTATCATGAAATATGCGGGTGTTAAGAAAACAGGATGCATGTCTTCTGTCAATCACAATATGATTGTTCTAGACTTCCGTGTTATGATAAGACTTTCTTTTGGTCATACTGCTGTAATTTAGGGTCTGATCTCATTTTAGATAGGAAATAATGTTGAAAGGAAATATTCCGAAATGAAATAAGAAAGCCCTAATTCCTTCTATTTATTCAGAAAGGACGTATGCAGAAGCTTAGCGCTTATACCGGGATCAATAAACAAATCCTTAACGTTCGTCAAAAATAACAGAAACTCTGCCTAATCCTCCATCCCAAGAGCTGATTTATAAGGACATTCCAGCTATCAACACTTTAGCAAGGTCAATTTACTTACGGCATGCTTTCCGCCCAGATAAAACCTTCCAGATTGTGCTTTGTCTCCGACTACAATTAAGTGCGTCGAATCCACTTTCGCACACATGTAGAAGCAAAATCTTAACATTCACAAATCTGCTGGTTCAGATGGTATATCTCCCCTTCATCTGAATAGGCTATCTTCCACGCTGGAAAACCACTGTGTAAGCTTTTTCATTAATACTCCTCTTGGAGACTCTTTCTGAGAAGATGAAAACAGCATTTGTTCAGCCCGCCCCTAAAAATGGCTAGTCTTGTTCTTTCTACTCCTATATCCCTTTCCTTCCAAAATTAAAGAAACGCTGATCAACCGTCAGCTCATAAAATATCTTGAAGCACGAAAACTTCTCAATGACTGGCAGAGCAGTTCTCGTAGAAACAGGCCCACAGGTAATTTGGTGGCATGTCTCAGCGAAAGGTGAAATCAAGGCGAACATCAATCTGACAAAAGTAAGATAGTTGCACTTGATATTTGTAAGTCATTTGACAGAGCTCCAGGCTCTTTTGTCGAAAATGCCTGCATTTGGGATCAGTTCATTTCAAGTTGCCTTGGATGGTTTCAGGTCTGATATTCTCAAAATAATACTGGCGTGCCCCAATGCTCTGTTATGCCTCCGACACTCTTTTTAATTTTCATCAATAATCTCTTGTCTGCTACTTCTGATCCAATCTATTCCTTTGCTGAGGGCAGTACTCTCTGCTTTTCATATTCGTTCCTGGACCCCCTGCTCTTCGGTTGTAGAACGGGAATGGCAGCGTATGCTAACTAATTAACGGCATTAACGACATAAACGGCATTACTAAACGGAAAACCGCCAAAAGAGTGGAATTTAATGCTTCCAAAACTCAATGCTGTCTCCTGCTGTTAAATCAGCAATTTCCCATGAATGGCACTTGCATCGTCGAAAACGATAAACTTCCCATTTTCGGCAGGTGTGTCAATGAAAACTAACGTTGGAGTGACTACGTATTCACCAAAATTGCTGCGAAATGTCTAACCTTCCTTAAGCGATGTAAAAAAAATATTTCACCCTCTCAGATCTGGCTCCGATATAATTGGAACCAAAAATTTAAGTAAAATGCTCACATCTGGTCAGGTGCTCGTAAAAATACTCTGCACTTACTAGATAGGATCCAAAACCGTGCGATAAAACTCATAGCAAATGCCGGTATTACGCAGTCAACTGTTACCATAGAACACCGGCGTAATGCCTCATGTCTCATCTTGTTCTATTGCTATATTTACTACCAGTGTTCCCTCGAAATTTCAAGTACCATTCCACCACTTCAAACATTCAACTATAACAACCGTCACGTTATGAATGCTCATCACTATATCTTCAAGTCCACTCTAAAATATCGTGATTCGTTCCTAAGCCATATAACTCGCTTATGGAATGCCTTGCCGAGCTCTCTATTCCCCTGGCGATTATAACTGGCAAACATTTAAAACCAACGTACATACGAGGGCTGCTTTAGATATGACAACTAGATTAGACCAGTTACAAGTGGCCGATCGGAGGTCCTGTTGGGTGGCACGTCCACTGGTAGTCCCTACCAGGACTTAAAATACGGGCCGGGTCTGACTTGTAGAGGAAAACTCCCTTGTGGGAGCGTCATGGTGGCTTTGGTGTAAGCCCAAAGTCGCGGGAAGGATCTTTGACCCGATGTAGAGTTGTAAGATACTGGGTGCTATGACCCTACGATCAGCAAGAGAGCAATAGAGTTAAGGTCGGCCTCGACCCATACCAATGGTGGAACTTCTGTCTCCAACACGAGTTCCACTTTGGTATATTTTCGGTAGCAAATAGCGATGGCAAGGCTTATCCTTGCTCCCATGGATGTGTGGGCATCCCGTGGAATAAGGCTATCATGGCAGGACAAAAAAGACGTTCTTCAATTCAACCAATTTGGCTGTGGCGACTGCGGAGGTTTGAGCCGGTGCGTTATGGAAGACACTTTTTTATGGCAAATGTGATTGTTTTTTCTTCAAATCAGCGTTGAATTCGGCCCAGTAAATCTACGTAGTATGCTTCTGTGATTGTATCTCCCTTCTCCAAATAGTTAACGTAGATCACACCTCGCGCGTCCCAAAAAACGGTGGCCATCACCTTTCCGGCTGAAGCACGGTCTTCGCCTTCTTTGGAGAACGTTCACCGGGTAAAACTCATTGTTTCGATTGTTATTTGATCTCTGGTGGGTAGCAATGAACCCATATCTCATCGACGATCACGATGCAGAAACACCTCCGGATTTCGATTAAACAGGGCCAAGCACGTCTTTGAAGTGGTCTCACGATTGTCCTTGTTCTCCGGTGTGAGCAGATGCACCACTCATCGCGCGGACAGCTTTCTCATGCCCAAAATCTCGTGCTGGATATGGCTAACGCGTTCAGTTGCGAAGCCTGCTATCTCAGTCAACTCGCGAATACGAGATCATGGATTTTGTCTACGGTTTCCTCTTTGGTACCCGTTTTTCGGCCACTTGGGCGCTGTTCATCAAAAACCGACGGTTGCACGGGAAGGTGAATGGGTCCCATATGCACCATCGAGAATGGGCTTGATTTTTTCGCAGGTTTTGCCACTCAAAACGAGTGGTGTCAAAACAAACTAAGCAACGGATTGTCACCAAATTTTGACAGGTGGGCTAAAAGAGGTTATATTAAATGATGGTGTGCTCATTTTAGCACATGATGGTACACTTAGAAGCGCCACCTCTATTCCAATCCTGCTACTAATCAAACAGCCCTCGTAGATATATCTCTTTTTTGTCTAGCTTACTAAAAAAGACTGGAGATAAACTGTTGGCCCAAACTAATGTGGTTTCATGCAGGGAAAGCCCGCCATAGATCAAATATTCACACTTAGATAAATCTTGCCCAGATTTAACATCCCTGGAAAGCTTCTCATGTTATAAAGAATGTTTATGAAAAATTCCCGCAAAACTATCAAAGGCTGTCATGAATAGTACAATATCTTAAGAGTCAAGAAAGTTTATAGGCGAAACGGCGCGGTGTTATGTGATTTTTTTTATCATCGAGATAGAAAGAATCATGCAAAACTCACTTGCCAATAAAAGAGGCACGACCCTTTAAGTCCACATAATTACTTTCGTGAGCAATTACTAACAGTGAGCCATCAATGGAGCTTTTGTGAGTATTGTGGCGAAAGCGGCCGAAATGGATCTGACTGTAAACGAGGCCGAAACAAAAAACATTTTGTTTTAAGAGAACGACGCAAACCACCGACGCGATGGCTTTTTCAGAGCCTCACCATAAGCAATTATAACTTCAAAGTGTTTAAAGACTTCTTTACTTTGTCTCCGCAGTTGCTAGCAGCAACGTATCAGCCCAGAAATCAGACGCAAAGTTACTCTTGCCCATCGCTGTTACCTTGCGCCCAGGAGGCAATTTGTAACTTCTCTCATAAGACTAAACTAGCATTAAGTTTTATGATTCCAGTCCTATTCAATGGCTTTAAAATAACACTGTAAACAGCTGTTTGGAGGAATTAAATGAAGCTCTGAATTTCAAAAGCCTTCTTCCGATGAGATATTTTGTCCTATGTCCTATTAAAGGTACGGTTGATCAATTCAATGCGCTTTGAATGTAAACAGCACGGCAAGTACACGGTTAAGTACATATCAAAAAATACCAGAGCTATTGTTCTGTTAACACGATTTATTCCCGCACTCGATTGATTCATGTGGTCGTACAAGTGTCCATTCAAACCACTCTATCATTGACAACTTTCCATGAGTAAGCCTGCATTCGTTGATTACTAAACTGCACATGGAACCTAATCTAAACTTTGTCAACAGCTGCACTCTTCACGGGAATCCCTCCTTGGTTCGATATAATCATTCATTCAACAAGTTTAAAGTTTTCAGTTGCAAACTCTAAAATTCAATTGAAATTGCAATAGCAACTGCACTCCCTTACCCTCAACCAAAATGAGTCAAAAACTCATTGAATCCTCCTTCCTTATCGGCTCGGTTTGCCATTCCCTTTTGGATCAACTTATTTTAATCAACAGTGTTCGATTTTACCTGGTGCAGCTCAGGTGCTTATAACGAGTCGAAGTTTTTCAACCTTTTCCCTAGTGCAACCAAAATCGCAAATAAAGCTCATTAGGCAGCTGCAGCGATTAGTATGCAATGTTAGGATCGCAAATTCCAAATGTATGTATATGTAGTACTAGAGCAACCGGAGCCACTATTCGTAAGTTGGAGAACGTTCGATCTCAATTAGAGCTTCAACTTTTCCCATTGAAAAGTTTATCAATGTACTGCCAATAGGATACCCTCAAGCGCTAACTTTAGCAACCAAGGATACGCCTTATGTCACTGCAGTAATACTATTGTTGCGAATATACGAATACGAGTACTCGTTAACTTCTATGACTGGAGGAGAGTGTTCTATTTACTGGGGTGTGTATACGGTTCGTGTGCCGCATCAGAATGGGCCTGCAATACTACTTTGGCGATAAAGTAAACGGATGTGTTGAAAACTCGATATTCCGGGTCCGAGTATAGCTGTGATTAAAACAGCAAACACATCATTAACACATTGGCGCTTAGTGGCACAAAGGTACCCATAAGGCTTCTCGTGCCTAGTAGTTGCAAGAGCATGAGAGGGATATCATTGACCAGAGTAGTGATTAGTTTGCCACGCAAAGTCATTGTGTTTCGTTGATTATTATGATTAGAGGTTGTGGATGAATGCAGCTCGTTAAGAATTATGAGTTAGTGCTTAATATTGGTGTATGTGTCCGGTTATCCTGCGGGGGGCAATCACCTTTAACTGGGATACACTTACGATGTCGTTAAGTAGTTTTGTCACGTAATACTATTGTTATTATACTAACAGCTATGATTATGGGGCTTGATAGTCTCGGTTAATTGAAAATGTTTAAGAGTTGACCAATATTCGGTAAGTATGCGATAATTTTGCTCAGAGGTGACACTTTTGTCCTAGTTTCTTTTGTGTTTAACAACTTACGGAATAAGTCAGTGTACAATGGAATATTGTATTACGAATGGTAGACGTGGTTGTTATTTAAGGTGAGTAGTTGGGTAATTGTTCAGGTCAGTGAGAAGAGCTCTGCATATGCACAGCATTCTTTGTTAATTCTTGGTTCGCAAATCGCAGGTAATATGGTCGCCTGTGAGAATAAGATAAATAATGTTTTGTTCGACCAGTTCCTGAAAATTTCAAATAAATATGTGGCCAAAAAGAATTTTCTGATCATGCGTGTCTCTAGACAGAAGGAATCTTTAAACGACAACTCAACATAGGAGGTAATATGTAGCTGCGGTTAAAAGCGCCTATGTATATTCGGTCAAGATATTATACACACAGGGTCATATTCGTTCTTCAAGTATTACTGGTACCCTCACGTCGATAATGATCATTAATCTGTGCCACCGGTAGAAGGCACCGTGTGCCAATGTAAGGACTCACTGCTCAACGGGCTCAGTTACCTTTAGCATTGTAAAACTGTACTGTACTCTCTGTAGAATCGTGTCTAGAGACTGTCCGCTCCAAAGCGAAGGCAGCCCTAGACAGAATCATTGACTTGTGCACTAGTAATGGGCTTTCCGTCAATCGTCAAGGCTGTCAACTCTCAAAACTGAGGTTGTTCTATTTACGAGAAGAAGGAAACTGTCTGGTCTGACTCATCTAGTGCTTAAAGGCAACGATATCCAATTCTCCAAAGAAGCTAAGTATTTGGATGTTATTCTGGGTAACAAACTTCTCTGGACTAAACATGTTACGTCGAAAGCATCTAAGGGGCTTTATAACAGTGCAGGGGAGCTATGGGCAAGACATGGAGCCTGCCACCGGGAAGGTAACTTTGGATCTACACGGCTATCATACTGCTAATTACATCTCAGGCGCCGGTTGTCTGCTGGAATAAGCTCTAGTGAAAATACATGAATTCTGCTTTTACCAAACTATAAAGTACGGTTTTTCTCGGATGCATGGGTTCTTTCCCTAGCACTCCTGGTTCCACTCAAGACACATTGATGAATCTCCCACACCTTGATATTCATGTCTTTGGTCTTTGGTACAATACTCACTTGTGTGTTGGTTGTCTTATGACTTCGGTCTTATGGACATACCGTCAGGTGCAATGACACCGGAACTCCTAATGCAAATACGAATACGAAATCGAATTTCCTTGTGCCCAGGACTGGCTTCGGCCAGAATCTGAGCCACGAAAGGAATACAGTCGGGTCTTCACGGACGTCTCCAAAGTCAATATAGGATGTGGGGCTCTCTGAAGGACGATAACGTAAGATTTCACTTCATGTTAGGAAAGCTTGCATCTGCCTTCTAAGCAGAAATTTACGCAATCCTGATGGCATTGGACCATAGCGACAGTCAAGCTGCGCTTACAGACTTGCTAAAGCCTCAAACGACTTGCAGGCTACTTCGAGAATGCAAGAGATCACTGAACGCAATTGGAAGGCTAAATTTAGTGACCCTTGTCTAGGTCACAGGTTACAATGAGATCACGGGAAATGAAATCGTTGAAATCGCAGATGGAACATCATGTAGACAGAACAAACGAACACTTCCCGACGTCTCTAGAAAGTCAAAGGCATTTCTGTTTCCCTCAGAAAGAAAGACTGCAGGTTGCTTACTGGCGTCGTGACAGGGCATTACACTTTCGCAAATCACTTAAATGCTTAGGGCATAAGTGACACGACATCCTGTGATGCTTACTACAGTACTCGGCGCTCACGTGGTGGGTGCTGATAATACAGGCACTAAAATATTTCATTAAAAGAACTTTACAAAGAGCAGAATCGACTAACAAAAATTAAATAAATAAAATAAATAACTACGTAAGACTTTAATGGCATAGTTCATTTATTATAAACGATTTTCTGACGATTTTTCTGCGAATTTTGCGTCGGTTAGCAGAGTTTGCTATCTTATTTCTTAGTTAGTTGGTCTTATTTCATCCATTAAACGATCGAGTCGATAATTGTAATAGTTGAGTCATCCTTTAAAGTATCGGAGTTTCCTTTTTTTAATTTACTTATTGTCATTGTAATAAAGTTTAATTGAAATTGAAAAGTGTCGCAGTATTTCTTTTTTTTTTTAATTCTCTGTCGTTCGATTAATGTGTTGGAAGAAAATCCCAAAGCTATTTCCAAATACAGAAGAATATCGGCTAAGTGACATCGGTTTTAACTCTCCAACTAACAAATTGGAATTATCGATTTCAGCGTGAAGCCCTCAAGTTCAAACGAAAATCACTCAATCATCTATTTTTAGAGCCAAATATGAATTCGCAAAACACCCATAAATTCACCTTTTGGTTTATTATTTCTTATTATGTAATTTTTTCCTTATTGGATGTAAAAGAATTTTCAGTTTCTCCCTATATAATTGCCATATCTTAAGCCCAAATAGTATTAAGTCATGCCCCACAACTACCCTTATACCACACTCGCGAATGTAATGTGTATTCATCACGACGGTTTACATATTCAAGCAAATCTTCAAACATAGCCTGGTTGATATAATTTGCGTTTCTAGATCATGGCTGAACGAAGATTTGTCAAATGACCTATTTTTGCTTGAAGGCTTTAGACCGTATTGGACAGACCGATTAAATCGAATCGGAAGCAGGGCAGCAATATAAGCAGTATGTTCAAAAAGTAATTAAGTGACTTTATATTTTTTATAGAAAAATTAGCATGGGTCAGGTCCGGGGAATATTACGCCACGGTAATTGAAAAATCAGTGATCAAAACTCTGACATTTGATCGAACTTGGCGTGATTTTTTCGGTCTTGGCTTGGGTCGGGCCGACTGGGCTTTGATTTTGACGTCATAATCGTATACCCATGATTTGTCACCAGTTATGACCCTTTTAAGCAAGTTAGGATCATCTTTGACGTCATTAAAAATTAAGAAGTTTCGAAACAAACACATAATCACATTTTAAATGTTTTAGAGCACTTGTTTCCATTTTTTACACAAAATTTGGTGCAAATTGTTTGCATCTTCTTTTTATGACACGTCTATCTGTCTGTCTATCTATTTGTCAAAAACAAACTTAGTATACTATATACTATATACATTCCAGCTGTTATCTATTTGGATAAAGCCATTGCACATGCTGCACATTTTTCGATCAGTTCAACACTTCCAGATTGTTCTTCCCTACACTTGAATGCGTGGAACCTTCAATTGAACGAATCCACTCTTAATATACACAAAGCTTCTGCTTCAGATGGTATATCTCCCCTTCTTCTGAAGAGGGGTTCTTCCCCACTGGCAAAAACGATTGCAAAGCTTTTTCATCAACCTACTTTTAGGACTCTTTCCGAGCAGATAGAAAATAGCATTTATCCAGCTTATCACTAAAAAGGTGAATCTTCTTCTTTGTCTTCCTACAGACCCATTACACTTACGTCCTTTCTTTCCAAGGTCTTGGAAACGCTGATAAACTGTCAGCTCATAAAATATCTCGAAACGCGAAAACTTCTCAATGACCGGCACTACGGTTTTTGTAGCAACACTGGTGATTTGATGGCATGTCTCATGTGAAACCAAAGCGTACATCCATTTGGCGAAAGCAAGATAGTTGCACTTAATATTTTGGCATCAGGCTCTTTTGTTGAAAATGCTTTTGAGATCGATGACTCTCTTCTTTAATGGATTAGAAATTACCATTCGGAATGTTCAATTTAAGTTGTCTTCAAGTCTGATATTCACAAAATAAATGCTAGCGTGCTGGCTCCATTTTCCCTCCGACACTCTTTTTAATTTTCATCCATGATCCCTTGTCTGCTACTTCTAATCCAGTATTATCCTTTGGTGATGACAGTACTCTCTGCTTTTCAAATTCGTTCCCGGACTCACGTCCCTGCTCTTCAGCTGTAGAACGGAAACGGCGGCGTATGTTAACCATATTAAATTCCGATATTAACAGCATAGCCAATTAAGGAACTATCAACAAAGTGGAATTTAATGCTTCCAAAACTCAATGCTGTCTGCTGTCATTAAAGTGAAATGCAACCACCCAGCTATTACCCATGAATTGTACTTGAATTGTCGAAACCAAAAAACTTTCTATTCTCGGTATGTATGTCAGTGAAAACTTACGTTGGAATGACCACATATTCGGTGTCATGAAAAATGCTACGAAATGTCTAGGTTTCCTCAAGCGATGTAAGAAATACTTCACCCTCTCTGATCTAGCCTCAATTTATAAGGCATTCATCCGCCTAAAATTGCAGTACCATGCCCACATCTGGTCAGGTGATCCTAAGACATCTCTGCACCTGCTAGATAGGATTTAAAACCGTGCGATAAAATTCATAGGTAATACTAATATCAGTCAGTCAATTGATACCATTGAACGCTGTTATGTATGCGACTTTCGGACGTACTCTGAAAAACCGTGAATCGTTTCTAAGCCCTACAACTCGCTTATGCAATGCCCTCCGAGCTCTTTATTTCCTATTCATTATAACTTGCAAACATTTAAGATCAACGTACATCGGTATTTCTCTTTTCTACCTCCCTGATTTTCCTTCGCTCGCGCTCTGTACAAACGTTGTAAGAGTACTCAAACCCGTTGAGCGCGCACTTATTATGAAGAAAACCTAAAACTGTGAAAATATCTTCGGGACATGTGTACCAACACAGCAAAAAACAAACGATAATCGCCATCGAAAATGGCGTGCTTATCCGTCTCAACCATGGCGTCACTGTCTGTCTCGCTCACACTTGGTACTCATTTTAACTTATTAAAAAGAATTAACTATGAAACGGGTTTCTTTAACAAAATATTTTTTTTTGTCCTCAATTAAGCGTTAGTCTAGCAAGTCTTATACCATTTTGGAATTCATACTAAATACGCCATCTTCTAAAGTTACTTGCCAAAATGGCATAGTACATTTTTTTGTCAGTACGGTCAGTTTCAGTTGGGTGATTAATGATTTTCAGATACATTGAACAAAAAAGCAATATTTTAGTTATGTTTCAATTTTTGACCTTAATTCACAGAAGAATTACTCAGGGTTACGTGGAAAAAAAAAATCGAAGAAAAGTAAAGATTTGCGGTCACAGTACTTGAAAGATCGTCACATGACTTAGATTATTTTTATAATTTTGTGGTTATCGACACCACTTCACCAATCACTCGTTTTCGGCCTGACGTTAATTTTTGGGACACACTGTATAGTTCACCTGAAGTTGCTAATTACAAATCACTAAGAGACGTATTGGAAGAAATGTGTCACCTATGTATCATTTTTTTGTGTGTGGTGATATAAATAATAATTTGTAAGCATTTGAGTACTCGACTTAAAGATTCCATGGAAGGACTCAACTTACCTTTTTCAAACCATAGCCATAATTGTATGCACATAAATCACCATTATTGATTGATATAACTCTCCTGAAGGATAGAAGCCGCTTTCAGTTCTTGCCTTTTCATACCACGACCTTATTTTCATTTCCCTCTTCTCTGATAGATATTTATATCGCGACTTCCAAGACATTAATTTGACCTATATTGTTAACGAACTGTATCAATTAGACTTTCACTCGATCTAGTATACGCCTGATGATGTGAGCAAACAAGTAGAAATTCTTAACAAAAACATACATCGTCACTGTTACAATGTTGTACCCTTACAAACTGAAGTCGTAAAAAAATTTAAATGCCCTTGGATTACTAATAAAATTCTACATGAAGTGTTCCGAAGAGACAAGTTGTTTAAACGTTAGGAACGCTTCTGTTGTACCGCAATGCACTATGAATTCATAAGATCCAGAAATCGAGTTAATATCATTTAAAAAAAAAAAAGCAAAACATTTGTAGTTTGCTGAGAGATTTACTTCAAATCAACCCACTAGGCAGGTCTGGAGGAAAATTCAAAAGCTTGGAATTACTTTAAAAAAAAAAAAAAAAAACTTAACACTCAAGAGGGTTTTATTACTCTCAAAATGCCGGAGTACGTGTTAAGTTTTTCGGAAAATTGAATAGAGAGAGAAAGATGTTTGGGCTCAGTGCTTATTTCGCTCCATAGGTGGCATCCAACATTTAATGGGGAAACTAAATTTTTAGTGGAAGTTGGCTTTTTGTTCATTTCTAGTCTACTACTCATCTTATAGATTTTTTTAACTGAAAAAAAAAAAACGAATATCTTTCGGGCGAGGCTGCGATTCAAACACGAAGCCAGTCCACTACCACCTGAGCCATGGCCACCCATATATCCAAGCATGCATTAGTGTTGATGCTAATGTTGAGAGATGAATACGAATTTTATTGATGCAATACCGATGACATTTTAATGCTCTTCTCAATTATTAACGCATTGTAAATCTAAAAAAGCCTTCTAGCTGTCGTAGATGATATTAACCCTGATTTCATTAAAACCATTCTCCCCCTTGTGAGCCATTATATAACACACATTTTTATTACTATGTATAATAACACCTTCAGTATATCCCGAAGCTTGGAAACAAGGAAAAATAATACCAAATCGTAAAAAAGGCAGCACCACAAACTTCAGAACAATAGATATACTATCTTTCCTTTTAAAAGAAATTGAATTCATCCTATCAAGACAAATCAAAAACTACATCGAATAAGACAAACTGTTACCCCCTTTGCAATCAGGCTTCCGTGGAGGCCACTACGTAAGGGTTTCATATTTCGATAGCCTATACGAGAGTTGTAAAAGAATTAAATCTTTAGAGATCGTAATTCTATTGAATTCATCCGAATGCTTTGAAGTCTTTTTGGTAAAAATGACTGCGATAAAACTATAGGGTTTTCCAGTAGGGACTTGACAACTTTGAATTTAATTTGTGAACGCACTCTATCACTAACCATCAAACTGTCACTGTCAATTTATTCAGTAAACTCAACATTACCGTCATCATGGTAAAGTAAACTAACAATAAACGTCTGCAAATTATAAAAATTTTCTACAGATATTCAGAATCGGTGACTGCAACTTTAAGAGCGTTAACTCCAATTTTATGTCGTAATTCTCGCCCTAGTAGACAGGCAATAACAAGTTTAATGAAAAAATTTGAGTCTACATATTCGTTGTGTGATGTTGCCGTTGCCGACAACGATTTGGTCGAAGTGTCGAAAATATCGCTGCCGTTCAGACGTCCGTAACAAACGATCTAAATCAGTCAATTCCACGGCGTTCTTAAGAATTGGTCATCGCTCAGACCACATTATGACGTATTTTGCATAAGGATCTTGGTTTACACCCATACAAGATCAAGCTGACTCAAGATTTGAAGCCGATGGACCATTTGAAGCGACGTACGTTCTCCGATTGGGTTCTGGAGAAGATGCGCCAAGATGATGAATTTCATCGCGAAATCATCTTCAGTGACGAAGCTCATTTTTGGCTGAATGGGTTCGTCAATAAGCAAAATATACGTTATTGGTCGGGTAAAAACCCACATGTGGTTCATGAATCACCACTTCATCCACAAAAAATTACTGTTTGGTGCGGTTTGCATGCCGGTGGCGTAATTGGGCGATATTTTTTTCGTCGACGATAACGATCGTCACCACAAGTAAAAGTATGGCGAGCGTGTTATCTCAAGACATGGGCCAGTCGATTGGCCGCCTCGTTCGTGCGATTTAACGCCGCTTGACTATTTTCTGTGGGGCTACGTTAAGCCATTGGTTTATGCCAACACGCCGACAACGTTGGAAGAGCTCAGAGCCAACATTGAACGCGAAATAGCGGCCGTTTCGGCCGAAATGTGTGGCCGAGTCGCTTGAAAACTGCAAGTGTGCCCGCGTTGGCCATATGAACGAAGTCGAGTTCCATTCATAAATGTTTTGATTGCACTTCAAGCCAATAATAAAGTTTTTGAAATATCTCAAATGGTAAGCCTTTTATTTAAAAAAAGTTGTCAAGTCGTTATTAGAAAACTCTATATAAGTCACCATTCTTTAGAACTCAGTGACTAACGCATTCAGTTTTTAACAATCTTTGAATTAAGCCAAATGATTGCATTCTTTTGGGAATAAAAGAGGAATTTACTGTATGTTATTCGAAGTCAGTAGTAAATTCACATAAACTCTTTTGAAGTATATAAATTCAACGCACAATTGACACAAAATGTATTTATTTTTGCAAGAGCTGGTGAAATGTTTATTTTCATTGCTATTTGTAGTAATATACATACAATATGTGGGTGCGAGGAAAAGGGGAAACCAGAAAAAACACACACTTTTTAAAATTCAGTTAGTAACGTTTATTAAAAGAGGTTTAGAAATATTTAAGAAAAAGCCAAATCCAAGTATTAAATTTACCAAATTCCAGCTCCTCTATGAGAGTTAACTGTTAACGAAGTAACAGTTACAAGGAATAATTCGCGGTTTTATGAGTTGTTTATTTAGTTGCAGTCTAACGTGAGTGATTAACGAGGTATGTTGTTTTATAGGGTGATTCATCATGTGGTTTGATTTATAATGCAAAATAAAATACATAAATTTGAAAGCAAACTTAAAATTTTTACTATTAGTTAAAAGAAAAATTTATGGCATTTATTTCTTTAAAATGATATTGTATAAATGTTGACCACGATTACGCCTGAGGTGGTCCATTTGGAAGGTTTAATTTTAAACGACTCGTTCGAGCATAGCAACTGGAATCTGACCGACAACACGAATAATGTTGTCTTCCAAAGCGTCAATCGTAGTTAGCATATTCCTGAAGACCTGAGACTTTACATATCCTCAGAGCAAATAGTCCAAAGGTGTGATATCGCATGATGTAGGCGGCCAATTTAACGTAGCAAAACGTGAAATTAAGTGCTCACTAAAATGATTTTTCAACAAGTCCATTGTTTTACGCGTTGTTTGGCTCATAGCGCCGTCTTTTTGAAACCAGAGCTCACCGTGAATATGTGCTTGCATTTCAGGAAGCACATAGTCCGTTAACATGACACGATAACGGTTACCATTGACGGTAACATTCTGATTTCCTCATTTTTGAAGAAATCAACAACATCATACCGTGGTTTTTAATAGATTTAATGGTAGCTCTTGGTACTCTTCGGGTTTGCTCATCAGCCCAAAAACGGAAATTTTGCTTATTAACGTATTTATTGAGCCAGAAATTGATCCCATCACTGAACAAAATTTCACGATAAAATACTGGATTTTCATTGAGTTTTTCCAGAGCCCATTCACTGAAAATATAACGCAAATTCAAGTCGCCTGACTTAAATTCTTGCACAAGTTGAATTTTGTATGCTTTTAGGCCGAGATCCTCACGTAAAATACGCCAATTTGTCGAATACGCCAAGCCAAGTTTCTGAGAACGACGACGAATCGTTTCGGTCTTCGCGTATACTCTCAGCTACAGCTGCTATAGTCTCTTCACTACATACTGGATGTGGTCTAACCGGACGAGTATCATTCACTAATGTAAACTAGGACTCAAATTTGCGAATGGTATTGGCAATAGTAGTTTCAGTAGGTTGATTATTTGCACCGTCATTTCCTCGAATCGCATGAAAAACATTTCTCACAGAACGCTGATTTTCGTAATACAGCTGAACAATTTGGAGACACTGTTGTGATTTAAGCCTTTCATTGATGACTTGCCAATGAACAAAAATCCCAAAGCAGTTTGATAGGAATTATGAGTGATCTGTCAAAAAGAGACTATTGAAAATAAAACCTCACGATGAATCATCCTATACATATGTAAAATGAATACAAATAGTGAATTTTCGTCAGACGATTTTGTGTATGATCCAAATTTTGAACCAGAGAATACCTCGCGTAATTCAAAACGTATTTATTGTGAAGTGGAAGAAGACCCATTACAAAATAAGAGGGCAAAATTGCTGAATATAGAAGACAAACCTCAATGTTCGACATAATTATACGATTTTAATGGTAAAAACATTATTTTTGGTGAACAGCTTTTTAAGGTCTTGAAAAAGGTATGTTCACAATATGGAACAAGTATTGTATTTATAGAACCTTTTAACTTTTAGTTTTTATAGATTGTAAGAATAACCAATTTTAATCAGTTAAGCTAAAATCGAGTTTAAATAGTTTACAATGTAGCCTCTTGTCAATAAGTTGTTTTCTTTATGTATTGTAGCTGAATAGCACAGAATTTAAGCAGTAAAGAAATGGGATTTTAACTGAATGCTGCATTTGCAAGGCAACTTTAAAAGAGTCAAAGCAGGAACCATCCAACTTAAACAGACATTTAAGGCTGAAAAATTATGATTCATATCAAACTTACCTCGATTTGAAACGCGCAACTTCAAAACCTAAATGATTAAAATAAGACCTATTTGAAAAACTACTAATAATTCCTTGTCTATGTCTATTGTTCAAAACCAATCTCTTTGAAGACTTGAGGTTTGAAAATCCTTATTTAAAAGTCATAAGCCGACCAACAGCATTGAAGCTTATTGAGAGATATTATTTCTCTATGTGCAAATATTTGAAAATTCAGCTGTCAAAGCAAAAGTATATGTACACAACAGCAGATATTTGGTCAAGTAAACACCAAAGTTTTTTTTTAAATATACTTGCCACTGCATTGATGATAATTTCCAAAGGAAGTCAGTTGTTTTGGGATGTAGGCGGATTTTAGGGTCACAACACATATGACCGCATAAATTAAATGTACATACAAAAATTGGTTTGAACTCCAACATTGTAATGGGAACTGTTACTAAAAACGGATCAAATCTGGTCAAAGCATTCGGAGAGTTTGGTATTGAATCTCAAGATTGCTGGCTGTGTTCTGAAGATGGTATTGAACTAGAAGAACTCGACTGTCAAAATAATGTTTTTTTTTCTTTTAAAGTCATTGCCAAAACATATACGATGCACGACTCATACCTTGAACTTGTTAGCATCTACCGACCAGTCAATAGCAAACATGAAAATATACTACAGGTGCTTCTATTTTATTAAGTATGTTTTAGTGTTGCATTCGATCTTGCTTTATTTTTTAAAGATAATGCAAAAATGCTCAACTTTGTGGTGCAAGGTAAATCGACCAAAAAGTTCAGAGCAAATTTTATCAATTTTAGATCAACAATTGTAGTATCCTTCTGCGACTAAATGGAACTCCTTATATGATTCAATTAAAGATATATGTACTATTTCATAAGGAAAAGCTTGGTGAACTCTGTAGCTGCTTAGGATTACAGATAATTTTTGAACGGGAAATGGACTATTTAAGTGATTTCATCGAGTTGCTTAAGCCGATTTCGGAATCAATTGACTTTCTGCAACGAGAAAATGGGATGGTATACGGTTACATTATTCTTAATTTAGCAAATTTGATGACTAAATTAAAAAAAAGGTCTAAACAAATCGTTAAGAGTATTTCCTCATGACATTGTTAACAAATTAGAAGACGCGCTAATAAAAAAATTCCCATCATATTTCAATTTATCACGCTATTATTGCTTCAGTGCTTAGACCGGATTGAAGTTGGAATGGATATTGCCCTTACACCCCACATTTACAGGACAAACAATTACGTCAATTAGCCGTTTAGTAAAAGAGACTATATATTTTGCCTCATCATCAGTTCCAAACAACTCTGTACTTTCTTTTTTTGAATTTTCAACTACGGGTATGGATATGCTTATATCTATAACTTAATTTGCTCAGAGATGGCGTAACTTGTACTATACCATTGTCATTATTCCATTGGAACATGCGTTGGAAAGCAACTATCATTTTACGTCATTTAAAGCGTAAACAGCAATAATTTTTTTTCACTCAAATATGTCGAACTTTGTGCCTGAAAAAGTGTTTTTGCGGGGAGTTCTTCTTCATTACTTTAATATGAAGAAAACTGCTGCCGAAAGTCATCGTATTTTGGTAGAAGTTTATGGTGAACATGCGCTAACTGAGCGAACGTGCCACTTTTAAACGTGGTTTGCACTATTTAAAAGTGGTGATTTTGGCTTATAAGATGATGAACGTCCTGGGCAGCCAAAAAAGTTTAAAGATAAAGAACTGGAAGCATTACTCTATGAAGATTGTTGCCAAACACAAGAAGAGCTCGCAGAATCTTTGGATGTCACTCAAGCTGCAATTTCAAAACGTTTAAAAGCAGCTGGATATATTCAAAAGCAAAGAAATTGGGTTCCACAAGAACTCAAGCCGAGAGACGTCGAAAGGCGGTTTTGCATGTCCGAAATGCTGCTGGAACGCCAGAAAAGGAAGTCATTTTTGCATCGGATTGTTACTGGTGGTGAAAAATGGATCCATTACGACAATCATATGTGAAACCCGTCCAACCCGGCGTGAAGGTAATGCTCTGTATTTTGTGGGATCAGATGGGTGTGCTGTATTATGAGCTGCTAAAACCGGGTAAAACCATCAATGGACAACGCCTCCGAACACAATTAATCCGTTTGAAGAGAGCATATTCCGTCCGGAATATGCGACCAGACACGAGGCAATAATTTTCCATCATGACAACGCTCGACCCCACGTTGCTATTCCGGTTAAGAACTAATAAATGTTTTGATTGCACTTCAAGATAATAATAAAGTTTTTGAAATATCTCAAATGGTTTGCCTTTTATTTAAAAAAAAAAAAAAAGTTGTCAAGTCGTTATTAGAAAACACTATACCTTCATGCGGTTCTTTTGTAGAGAAAAACCAAGGCAGATCTAGGATCATTTTTATTTTGGGTTGTTTGAAGTTTGCGTAAGTGACTTTTCACGCAACTACCCCAGACTGGAGCTCCGTAGAATAAAATGGCTTGAAATATAGCCTTAAAAATCAGTAATTTATTTGGGTCATTCAACTTCGAATTTCTGCATATGAAAGGGTAAAGAATTTTTATGGTTGTGTTGACTTTTTTAATTACCTCTTGCACATGAAAATTGAAAGTTAGGTAAGTGTTTGTCTAAATATATACCAAGATACTTTCCATTCGATTTTCACTAAATCTGAACTCCGTTCAATAGAAATCTCTTGCAAGTGAAAAAGAGTAAAAAAGATAGCTTGAGCCTTAGAAGCATTTATTTTGATTTTCCAGTTAACACAGTATTATGCGAAAGCATATATAACTGATTGCAGGCTCGTTTCAACATTAAAATAAATTGAACCCTTTTTTGTATTTATAACCAAATAATGTTAAATAAATTCAAATAAGTTCTGTTAAAATCACTGACTTTAATCAATTTAAAATGAATTCAGTGCTGAATTTAAGTCAAATAACATGAATTCAATTGCCTTCCATATATGATTTCAATTCTATGATTGCTAAATATTGAATGCACCATTCAATGACTTTAAATGAATGGTGACTTCAGTTTTTTTTAAATCCAAGTCTTTTTTAGTTTTGATAGCATCGATAATTCGATGCATAATTCCCAAATGAAGTCACTCTGGTCTATACCTTTAAAAATAACAAAAAAATAAAATTTCAAATAGTTTTTGATTTACTGCTCAGTGGTCAGAAAGTTGCGCTTACGGGGTCTGTCGTCATAGTACCCTTTTTTTTATTTATTTACCATGTGTACCGGTAAAAAGTGAACTTCAAGATACAAATGCATGGATAAAGAACATTCATTGTGAACGGGGCTTAATGTTTTTTTTTTTTTTTGGGTGCTATGACACCTGTCAAAAATATTTGGTATAAATCAAGTCATTGAGCAAACAACATCTAAGCATTAATTTTTTGTTTTCATTTGAAGAAAAGTGCTACAGAATGCTACTCAAATGCTTGTCGAGACATATTGTGATCATGCTCTATCAGAGATAACGCTTTCGATGTGAGAAATGAAGAACGTGGAAGACCTCCAAAAAAGTTTAAAGACACGGAATTGCAAACAATATTGGATGAAGATTACAATTTGAGTCAGAAACAAATGGCACAAATGTTAAATGTTGCACAATAAACAATTTCTGACAGTTTAAAAGCTATGGGAAAGATCCAAAAGTCTGGAAAATGGATGCCACATGAATTGAATGAAAGACAGATGGGAAACCGAAAAACCACTTGTAAAATTTTGCTTCAAAGACATGATAAAAAATCAGTTTTACATCGAATTGTTATTGGCGATGAAAAATGGATTTATTTTCAGATTCCTTAACGGAAAAAATCATGGGTTAGTCAGGGATAACCATCAACTTCGACTGCAAAGCAAGATCAATTCGGGAAAAAGACATTGCTGTGTATCTGGTGGGACTAGAAAGGTGTGGTGTATTGTGTGTGATCTCCTAAAACCTGGTGAAACCATTACTACAGATCGCTACCAACAACAAATGATCAATTTGAACAATGCATTGATCGAAAACCGATCAGAATGAGCCAGAAAACACGGCAAGGTAATTTTGCTCCATGACAATGCACCTGCACACAAAGAAAAACTGGTTCAGGATACAACCAAAGCACTTGGCTGGGAGCTGCTACCCCACCCGCCGTATTTACCAGACTTGGCTTCTTCCGACTACCATTTATTTTCATCGATGGGACACGCATTAGCTGATCAGTACTTCGAATCGTACGAGAAAGTCGAAAATTGGATCAAAAAGCCAGTTAATCTTCCCAAAGTCATCAGTCGGGAAATGCTTGAGCACCATTTCGTGCGGCAGAATTTGGTAGCAAAGGTCAACGGGCCCAGGACCATCATCCAAAAATGGATGGCAACAATAGACACCGGTGCAATGGCCTAAATTATCAGAAAGGATCTGGTGGAAAAACCCTGGTTGCATAACACCAGCAGTTACAGCTTGTCCGCATAAAAATCCACCTGGCCATAACATGAGTACAGATTTCATAAAAGAACATGGATTAGCAATGAGACACAAAGCGCACCACTATTGCAGAAAAAATGTGGATAAATGACTCAGCCAACTTCGATTTCGCATCTTGAGGCAGTTGGCAAGATACCGCTCTAGCTTTAGGCCCTGGACCACCGAGGTCCGCAACCTTCCATATTCTCCTTGACTTACATGCGAAACAGGCCTTGATATTGCAATAGTTTAATCTGGATTAAATATTTAATATGAAGTAATATTCAGAAGGAAATAGGATAATCTCCCCTGCTCTAACATGACCGTCCTTATCAACCTTTTTTAATCAGTAGGTGTCCTATATTTTTCTCTTGTGTTCACCAGAGTCTACCTTTTTTTATCAAGTGATTCCTACAATTTTGATAACACTAGATATTTTGCAGTGCACATTAAAATCCATACGGACTATCGAATTAAAGAAAAACATGCTATCTTCCCGATTGAAAATTGTATTTCTAAATGTGTCCCTCCTCGAATCGTATCCATTGATTGCTCTGATTCACAACATCACATCAAAACTATGTATAGCTTTGTAAAGAAAATAATTTTCCCACTGAAAGCACAACATAACCACAATCAGTCGAAACAAATTGCACTTCCGAAGTAATTTCCAGCACCATTTTAATATCTCATGCCTCTTTCTGGCTGCCATCATGTACGAATACCTTCCTCATCTGCTATTTATTTAAATAAAAAAAAAATGCTACTCGATTTTTTTTTTTTTTTTTTTTTTTACAAAAAGTATGTAGAATTTTGGACATCTCCTGGCTCGGCGGAACATTTGGAAACTTCCGGAAATTTATGTTTCGCTCTTGATTGCTTTTCCGTTTTGTTAGTTCGTTTAGTCCTTTTGCCACCAATGAGCGCGGGCAATGGTATGAACATTGGTCGCATTTGTACACCCGGAATGCTAGGACATTGCCATTTTCAGTTTAACAGACATTATGAAGTCCATTCGGAAGAAAATAACTTTCTCGATGAACTCAACAAATTTGAAAAACTTTGGGTGATTTTCTGTTGGTCTATGGTATTTGCTCTAGACAGCTGGTAATTTTTGGTATAATATTTTGACAATCTTCGGTGAATATTAACCGAATTTAAAATACAGGGGAATTTTTTTTTACTCATAATGATTGTCTAGACGATGGTAACATTTATTGAGAAGCGAAAACTTTTATTCAAACACCTCGCATAAAAGTTAACCGACATTATTAAATGACGTCGTAACTATCATACTCCGTGAGCAATTTATGATAATTTTTTGATACAAAGTTCTTTCTTTTACGACATTTTATTGATTTTTTTCCGAATTTCGTTGCTTTGAGACTTTTAAAACTATTGTACTTTGGCTTAGCTTTAGCCAAGAAAAAGTTGTAGCATAATAAAGTGCGACGTTCACCATAGACTTTGCCTATGAGAGTATTAACAAGTGTATCCCGGGATGCCGATAATATCCATCCAGATAATGCTTAAAGAGTTTCACACCACTCTATGTCGAGAGAACGCGAAGACAGATAAATTGTCTTTTTGTGCCGAATACACTCTTATCAATTAGCCCTTATACCAGAGTACAGGTGTGGCCAGTTGGGACTTTGGATTAATGTACCTCCTAAGCCATTTAAGATTTTTTGCCGATCTAGGAAGATTGCTTAAATCTGCGTCGATTGACACTTCAATTACTCTCCTAGGCGCTTAAGCTTCCAAAGTCGAGACCCCAAAAAACGTATACCCAAGTACAGATATGGCCACTAATTTGTAATGCAATTTTATGAATTGACTATAAAAACCAAAGAATGTTTTTGTGTTGGTAATGTAAATTTATGTTTTTATTTATAATAGCGTGAATAATCGTAAGGTTTGATTTATAATGTAAAATAGAATACATAAATCTGAAAGTGAACTTAAAATTTTTATTATCGATTAAAAGAACAATTCATGGCACTTATGTTTCAAAAATGATATCATGTAAATGTTGGCCACGACTACGTCCAATTTTGTGCGACTCGTTCGAGCATACAGACTGGTATCTCACGGATAACACGGCTAATGTTGGCTTCCAAAACTTCAATCGTAGCTGGCTTACTCCTAAAGATCTGAGACTTTACATATCCCCATAGAAAATTGTCTAAAGGTGTGATATCGCCTGATCTAGGCGGCAAATTTACCGTAGCAAAACGTAAAATTAAGTGATCAGCAAAATGATTTCTCAACAAGTCAATTGTTTCACGCATTGTATGGCTCGTAACGCCGTCTTGTTGAAACCCGAGCTCACCGAAACCATGTGCTTAAGTTTCGGGAAGCACATAGTTCGTTCGATAACGGCTACCATTGACGGTAATATTCTGAATTGCCTCATTTTTGAAGAAATATGGACCAATGATTCCACCAGAACATAAACCACACCATACCGTTGTTTTTAATGGATGTAATGGTAGCTCTTGGTAATCTTCGGGTTGCTCATTAACCCGAATATGGCAAGTTTGTTTATTAACGTATCCATTGAGCCAGAAATGGTATTCATCAGTGAACAAAATTTCACGATAAAACCCATTCACAGAAAATATAACGGAAATTAAAGTCGCCTGGCTTAAATTCTTACACAAGTTGAATTTTATGTGCTTTTAGACCGAGATTCTCGCGTAAAATACGCCAAGTTGTCGAATATGCCAAGCCAAGCTGCTGAGAACGACGACGAATCGATTCGTCACGGTCTTCTTACGAATGGTATTGGCAATTGTGGTTTCAGTAGGTTGATTATGCGCATCGTAAGTTCCTGAAATCGCACGAAAAACATTTCTCACAGAACGCTGGTTTTCGTAATATAGCTGAACAATTTGAAGACACTGTTGTGGTGTGAGTCTTTCCATGTTGATTTGCCAGACCATAACAAAGCATAGGAGTCACGCGAGATCTGTCAAAAAAAGCCTATTAAAAGTCAAACCTCACGATGAATCACCCTATATAACACATGGGCTGAAAAGTCCGTTTTATAGTAAAACACAAAATTTTTGCAAAATTCAACTTTATTTCTCAAAATAGTTCCCTCCGAGGGCGATACACTGATAAAAACAATTTTTCAATCGTTCTATACCAGTTTTGTAGTACGATTTCGGTTTAGCCTCAAAATAGGCGATTACTTCTTCTTAAATCTCTTTCCGGCGAGCATTCTTTTGAGGTCTGCGAACAGGAAATAGTCGCTGGGGACCAAATCTGGAGAATACGGTAAGTGGGGAAGCAATTCGTAGCCGAATTCTTTCAATTTTGCCATCGTTTTCATCGACTTGTGACACTGTGACACGGTGCATTGTCTTGATGAAACAGCACTTTCTTTTTCTTCAAATGCGGCCGTTTTTCTGCGATTTCGTCCTTCAAACGCTCCAACAACGCAATGTAATAGTCTCTGTTGATAGTCTGCGCCTTTTGGAGATAGTCGATGAAAATTATTCCATGTGTATCCCAAAATATGGATGCCATAACTGTTGAGTTTTTGGAGCCAAGTTTCATCCATTGACACATACCGACGCAAAAATTCGGCTTTATTGCGGTTGAACAGCTTTAAACACTCCTCTGAATCATCAACACGTTGTTGTTTTTGGTCGACTGAGAGCAAACGCGGCACTCACTTTGAACAGAGCTTTCGCATGTCCAAATATGCATGTATGATATATCCAACACGCTCTTTTGATATTTTCAGAGCCTCAGATATCTCAATCAACTTCACTTTACAGTCATTCGTAATCATTTTGTGGACTTTTTTGATGTTTTCATCTGAAACAGCCTCTTTTGGACGTCCACTGCGTGCATCATCTTCGGTGCTTTTATAACCACTTTTAAATTTTTCAATCCACTTGCGAATGGTTCGTTCAGCTGGTGCAGAGTCCGGGTAACACTTATCAAGCCATCAAAAAGCAATGATAAACCAACACACGAAATTACTTTGAATCCATTTTTTTTGACAATAACAAAAGTTGCTTCACTCACGGCGCTATATCTCGAGGACCAATTGTCCGACAGCTGTCAAATTTATACACTTATCTTTTGAAGGTTGGTACTAACTGAAAATGGTATGGATTTAAATCAAGTAGTGCCTTCTGTTAGAAATGGCACGAACCCATCTATTATTTTGTACTTGCCAATGCCATCAAGTCAATCATGTTGAAAAATAGAGATAATGGCCAACGCTTCGTCTGTCTTTGGCAAGTATATATTATTCTCCAAGCAATTAGTCCATAAAGTCCACTCCTCCTTTTGTTTCATTATACAATTTTATAATTTCCGGTTTGCCGCTTGTGCTGATGACACCAACGTCATGCATCGATGATAATAAAACAACTGCTTTGCTTTTTTCGGCACGTATTAGCATTGAGCACATGTAAATGTTAGGCATAAAACCGAGGACTATGGACTTCGTGGGGCGATCTTTGTGTGCCAACATTTCTTTGGATATGAATGACTTATTTTTTCGTACAGCTCCAACCGCCGTCAAAAATCATGGACCACAAGTTTTGAAGTAAATTGAGCAATGTAAAAAAATTGTGCACTGTTATATTGCGTCCTTTTCAATGAAAGCGGCTTACCAAATCCTTAACCTAGCGTTCACCCTGATTAGTTCACGGTGTATATTTGCCCATGCAGTGGGTAAGGGTTTTTGGCATCACATACCCACCACACTTTGATGCCATACTTTGCCCGCTTGAATGTATTTCGTGAAGCGATAAGGAAACAACTGCTCGCCCACGGTAAGGTTTTCACTACGTTTGTAAAAATGTTCAAAATTGTAATTCATCATTGTTCATAACTCGGAGGTTGGTGCAGCTTTGTCAGTTGGTTGACGTATCCCTCTTGTGTTTGTATCATCAAACCTTATAAATCGTAATAGTGCTTGTATTCGATTGATGCCAATTGCAGCACGATAAAGTACAACTACGGTTGGCACCAGTCATAATAAGCACTCCTGTGAACGGAATCAATGTCACATGCTTCCAAGTTTTTGCGTCCACGGATGTTTGACGTTGTATGCTCTATATGTAGCGTCCGCGCACAAGAATTAACAGCTGGAAAAAAATACATATTTATGACCACTCAAAATGTTCGTAAATATATTCAGCTACAAAATTTCTCAGAGAATATCAAGAAAAACCCAAAAATTGCTACTGGCCCCGCTTGTACTTGGGTATATGTTCTCGTAGTAAAAGTTGGGTATAAGGACTATGGTTTGTGCAACTGTTTCAACCAGACTTTAGTTGTTGCAGGCATTAGCTCCGAAACTAATGATGATTGGCACAAATTCGTCATCGTGTCCCTACTATTCTGTACTACCCCCAAAAGCAGTAGACATCTTTCATAATCTGTGACTTGATAAAGAGGATGCATTGGAATTGCTGGATAAGAGCTAACCTTGGAAGGCGGCCTAGACTAGGTGTGTTGTTATGAGACGGTAAAAGATATACTCTGCAGCGATCAAGAAAGGCTAAAGCAAAACAAAATTCAAGGAAATTCTGCGGTGTAACATCGGAGAGAATCAAATGGATGTCCTCCCACCAGCTATTTTTACACACCAACATGTATAATTTGCCGCTTTTAATCATAGTTAGTACCCTATCATTGAGATGATGACTAATATTTGATTACATCTTCCTTGATGGCTTTTCTTTACGCATCAAGTCCAAGATTTCGAAACCGGGAATCCGCATACTGAAACCGAAGTGCTTCACAAGGCGAGTTACCTTATATTAATTGCCCTGTCCTGTGATATTTCCGGCAGCAGTCTCTTGCCTTTCATACACCAAGAAGATGAAAAAGATAAAATCCCCGTTGAATGAGCTGACTGTCAGGGTAAATTATTTTTTACTCTTAATTCTAACTTTAGAACCATCAAATTTACATTCCAATTTGGCATAATACTAAATATTTTATGAGGACTTGATTAAGGCCACAGGTAATGGAAATTGTTGTAGGACCAAGTGGCTTGCTTGAAAAGCATTTTGAGTCCAATTCGTTGTATATGTCGTTGAGATGTTGGGAAGAGCTAAAACTGCAAGTAGATTCCAATAAAATATTTAAGAAATGATGTTTGCATTTATTATGTCCATATTTCATGTCGAACGTCGTAATGAAAAGCATTTTCGAGTAACAGGGCCAGAAGTGAACTTGATACTAGAGGCTCGGAGTTATGTGGTCATTATGTATGTACGTATGTATGGTCTGAATGTCACAGGCGTTTGTTGTTACCCGTTCACCAAAGATTGTGCGAATGTAATTAAAATTCTACTCGGAGAATTTTCCTCTCAAAACAACAAAGAGTATTCTCATCCGCTTTTGATAGAGTTCATGCCTCTGCACCATAAAGAAGGACTGAAAGGAGTAGGATCTTATAAATGGTCACTTTAGTTGTTCAAGAGAGTTACTCTTCGTTTAATCAGAGCGCTGGTGTCATTGCCTGAGTTCATAGGGGAACTTAGGTAAACAAAGTCCTTAACCACCTCAAAGTTATATCTGTCTACAGTGACATTCTGTCCGAGACGTCGGTGTTTGGTGTCTTTTCTTGATGACAGCATATACTCGTACTTTGTCTTGCCATCATTGACCACCAAACCCATCTTCGCCGCCTCCGTCTCAATACTCACGAAAGCGCCAGTGCATCCCGCTGCATTCCGATGTCAATGTCGTCGACAGAGGCGAGTAGATGGACGGACTTTTGAAAGATAGTGCCTCTGCTGTTAGCGATGTTGAAAAAGTCACATGACAGCGCATCGCCTTGTCTAAATCCTTTTTAGACATCGAATGTCTCGGTGAGTCCTTTACCGACCTTGATGGCACAGTGTGCATTCTCCATAGTCATTCTGCACAAGCGGACGAGTTTGACAAGGATGCCAAGACTAGCCGTGGTTCTGTACTAGATGGGGTGAAAAGTAACCTCCTTGACCGCCAGAATGCGCTGCTACTGCAAAAAAGATTATCGTGCTTTGAAGTAAGTTCATATCTAGGCAGACATGCCAAATTTCAGTGCGATACTGTCTTTAGTTTTGTTTTGACAGCTGATTGTTGTTGACGTGCTTGGCATCATGTTGAGTATGGACAAAAACGATTTTCGTTCTCTCATAAAACATCATTTGAGAGGCAAAACGTCGAAGGAAACAAAAGAAAAGTTGGATAAATATTATGGGGTTATCGTCAAAAATTGGTTTCAAGAGTTTCGTGGTGGCCGCAACTACACTGCCGATCAAGTCCACAAGAAATGGTTTTGGCTGACCGGAAAGTGAAGGTGCGCGAGCTAGCAGATACCACAAAGATTAGTACTGAGCGCACACGCCATATTTTGGGCAATATTCTGCATATGAAAAAGTTATCCTGCCGCTGGGTGCCGCGCATACTCACTTCTGAACAAAAACACGAACGCGAGAGCACTTCGAAAGAGTGTTTGGACTTGCTGATGAGGAAACTTTTGTCATCGATTGGTAACTGTTGACGAAACCTGGATCCACTATTACACACCAGAGAACAGTGCCCAGCAATGGACTAAAGCCGGCACGAGTGCTCCGAAGCGGCCGAGGGAGGCTTGATGGGTCGGAAAGGTTATAGCGTCGGTTTTCTTGGATTGTCATGACATACTCTTCGTGGACTACCTCGAAAAAGGAAAAACCATCAACAGCGAGTATTACTGTACATGAATGACGGCTCCAATTGCTGTCGCACCCACTTGGCTCCCTCGGACTATTATCCCTTCCCAAAGCTCAAAAGATGGATCATCAATAAAAAAGGGATGAAGAAGTTGGAAAATCGCTGGAATAAGTTTATCAAACTAAAAGGGGACTAAATTGGGTAAAATAAAAAAAAAACATTAAAAAAATTTTTTTTTCATTCCTAAGGATACTACTTTTCACCTGACCTAGTATAGCTCGTCTCTATAAATGCTGTTATAAGCGGCCTTAAAATCAATTGGCAGAAGCAAGGGGTGATTCATCGTAAGGTTTGTTTTTCAATAGGCTTTTTTGACAGATTACACGTGAACTCTATCAAACTGCTTCATCAGTTTTATTCTACATCGTCCGGCAAGTCATCGTAAAAAGACCCACACCACAAAAGCCTCTCCGAATTGTGCACCTGTATTACGAAAATCAGCTTTCTGTAAGAAATGTTTTTCGTGCGATTCGAATAACTTACGGTGCGTATAATCGACCTACTGAAACCAGTATTGCCATTACCATTCGAAAATTTGAGTCCTAGTTTACATTAGTAGATGATACTCGACCGGTTAGACTACATCCAGGACGTAGTGAAGAGACTATAGCAGCTGTAGCTAAGAGTGTACGTGAAGACAGTGACGAATCGATTCGTCGTCGTTCTCAGCAGCTTGGATTGGCGTATTCAACAACTTGGCGTATTTCACGTAAGGATCTCGGCCTAAAAACATACAAAATTCAATTTGTGCAAGAATTGAAGCCAGGCGACTTGAATTTGGGTTAAATTTTCAGTGAATGGGCTCTGGAGAAACTCAATCAAAATCCGGCTTTTTATCATGAAATTTTGTTCAGTTATGACGCCTATTTCTGGCTCAATCCATACGTTAATAAACAAAATTGCCGTATTTGGAGTGATGAGCAACCAGAAGAGAACCAAGAGCTACTAATAAAAACAACGGTATGGTGTGGTTTATGGGCTGGTAAAATCATCTGTCCATATTTCCCCAAAAATGAGCAAATCGGAATGTTACCGTCAATGGTAACCGTTATGACGCCATGTTAACGGGCTTTGAGCTTCCTGATATTCAAGAACAAGGTCTCTGTGAGCTCTGATTTCAACAAGACAACGCTACGAGCCATGCAGCGCGTGAAACAATAGACTTGTTGAGAAATCATTTTGCTGAGCACTTAATATCATGTTTTGCTACGGTAAATTGGCCGCCTAGATCGTACGATATCACACCGTTGGACTATTTTCTTTGAGGATATGTAAAGTCTCAGGTCTTCAGGAATAGGCCAGCTACGAATGACACTTTGGGAGACAACTTTACTCGTGTTATCCGCGAGATACCAGTCGCTATGTTTGAACGAGTCGCTCAAAATTAGGCCTTCAGAATAGACCACCTACGACGTAGTCATGGCCAATATTTACATAATATTATTTTTGAACTCTAAATGCCATGAATTGTTCTTTTAACTAATTGTAAAAATTTTAAGTTCACTTTCAAATTTATATACTTTATTTTACATTATAAATCAAACTTTACGATGAATCATCTTTTAGTTCTTTCATATCCTCAGCATCGGCTGCGATTCTTCTATGATGTTCTCTTGTCTTTTTTACCTTACTGTATGGTAAAAATTCCGAACCCCATTCCTGCTGTAACGTCACTCTATTTCCTCGATCGCGCGCTTCTCGTGCTCTTTCTTTTTTCTTCTGAAAAGCCGGTGTTCGTCTCTTCTTTTCTGCGTGTAAAGCTCACGAGCAGCTCTGGTCCTGCTTTGCAGCTCCGATTTGTGTGACTCTTGTTTCGTTGCATATGCTTGCCGGTTAAACCAAGTGAAACCAAGCACCTCAGAGGCGTCGACTCTGTTGGCTTTTTGACAGTGTTGCCACTGGTCTTCAATGCTTGATACTGGCTGGATAGAAACTCTTGTGAGATTGAGAATGATTCGATTGGAGAAGGATCTGGTGATCTCTTGTGATTTTAGCCCTCCGAAGTCAAATTTCCTCACAGTATTTACTTGTCTTGGCGGTGTTTGTGATATCCGAAGCCGCACGTTGGCTACACTTGTTGTAGTGATCCAAATCAATATTGGCCTTGTCTTGTCTAAGAGCTCGTAGAACCTCTCTTTGGTGTCGTCGTCTTTCTCCTCCGTGGGGATATATTTCTTCAGAAAAAAACAAGCAATCTATGCTGAAACGACAGAACTTCAAAAGAATATTCTTAAGACTAATTTGGAATAAGACTAATTCTTATAGATCAAAGAAAAAAAAAAAAAAACTTAAGAACATCGAAGGTAGGTAGGTAGGTAGGTAAAAGTGACTGTTAGAAAGACCAAACCTTTTAGGCCTCTTGGCGCATTGTGATGTCATGTAGATCTCTTCTCCGGAAGAGAGCTGGAAATGTACAGTGAAGGTGGAGGATTGTCTCCTCTTGCTCCTCGTCCATGATGCTTTTATAGAAATCGTTTTTAAAGGCGCCAAGCCTTCTTGCATGCTTACCTAAAAGGCAAAGTTGGCACCTACGACACCTATGGCACTCAGATGTTTTCTTTTTAGAAGGATCAGACTCTTACAGCGATTCAGATCCAGCTTTGGCTAGATTTGTTTGGTAGCTAGACATGTTGGTCCAATACATAGTCTACCTAAGGTCAATTTTTTCATTTTAGTTTTAATATTGATTTGTACGTAGCGATGGGAATACCTTTTTCTGGTAGAATAGGTAGAGTGATTCCAATTTTGGTGAATTCGTCGGCCCTACAATTCCCTGAAATGCCTCTGTGGCCAGGGCGGTTTTAGAATTTAATGATACTCGATCCAGGGACGAGATGTGCAGCCAGTGGGATATGCGAAGTTGCAGGCCACATTTGTTCAAAATGGCTTTTGAATGTTAGAGTTCCACTTTGATTTGCTCTCAGAGATGTGACCCATATATTTTGCTGTATCTGATCAGACTTATTGAGGGAGAGTTTATAATGGAAATTTTATATTTCCTAGAAAAGAGGAAAAGATCAGTTTTATGGGCATTATTGATCCTCAACGAGTTAATCTGTTAAAATTTAAATGGAGGAGATCTTTGATGGTATTAAGATGCAAACCTGAGACGGTAGTAGCAATGTCATCCGCACAGACTATCACCCTGCTACCACCCGCTTCCAGGTATAGCAGCAGTTCCAAAGAAGAGGAGAAAGAAAACCGCCTTGTGGCGTGCCTCTGTTGCCACATCTATTAGCAGAAGTCCTTCCCAATTTGATGCATATTATCCTGCTATTTAGCAGAAGACTGACTGACTAACTCCCCAAGTGAGTCGTCTACCTGCTGATGTGACATTTGAGTCGTGATTGCGGATGTGTCGACGTAGGTAAAGGTGCCCTCTAGGTCCAGGAAAGCAACCATTGTGTGCTATCTATGTATATTGTAGGGATCGTTCGATGTCACTAGTTAGTGAATGCAGAGTCGTTTCCACCGACCTCTCTTTACAGCAGGCATGTTAAGCCCTTAACAAAAGTCTTAAATCAATTTTAGCTCGAATTTGAATATCAATCACTCGTTCTAGGGTTTTCAGAAAGAAAGATGGTCGACTTTTAGGTCTGACGTTCCTTGGAATTACATGAGAGTATCTTCCGGCCTTGGGAATGAAAACTGCATTAACTTCTCTCCATGAAAGTGGAATGAGGATCAGTTCTACACAGCTCCTCATTATATTCTCTAGCGTAGGTAAGATAATAGCTGAGGACTTTTGTAGCTCGGCAGGTATTATACCGTCCGGACTTTTATGGTTTGAAGCTATGCAACGCCCAAAGCAATTTGTTTCTTGTAATCTTGGTCACGGTTGCAGTAGTCTTGTTTGGGTGACTGCTACCTGGAAAGTGAGTGTTCATAAATGATTCATCACTTGAGGTTGTCCAAGAGACATTTTTTCAAACAACTAGATCGAAACATTCGGCAAAACCAACAGCATATTCAAAGCCCCCAAAAAGTAGATATGAGCTTGAATAAGATCGGATGGCATCTACACATCTCTATCATATGCCTTAGTCTCACTTTCTAGCAATTCTAATCAGAACCGACTTCTATCAACGAAGTTACAAGTCTGTCAATAGTTTTGACCATGGATGAGGCCAACAAATACGCGGTTGGTTGCTTTACGGCTTCAGGTTGCCTGACACCGATGGGATATATCCAGTTATACAACAAACAGTTGATTGCAACTACATTATACTGTCGGCCTTATTGTGTGAGCGTCAGGAGATGTTTTTGAACAGCCAGGAAAGTGTACTGATAATTAAACATTTAAACGCCCTCAGATGGACACACAAACTATTCATGTTCTTGAATGTTAAGCCCTTTTTTTAAATAAAATTCTCTGCCATGAAACCTGCTGATTAGATCTTGCTCATTGGCAATCATTGTATAACATGCAATATCAATGCTTTGCTTTCGAATGTAGCACTGTTTAAATTCTTTGCTACTGGTTCCAGCACTCATCTGATTTTAATTAAAATTCAGAAAAAAAGTGATTTACGCACATACAGATGTGAACACAAAAATGAGATTTTATAATGATTTTTCTTTTATAGGCTTTATTGATGTGATGTGAAGTCTAACAAGTTCCAAAGGCTCTCTTAAAAGCTGCAGTAGATTGTGTGTGTGTTTTTTTTTCATGGAGGTTTGTTACTCTTTAGGGCATTCACGATTTGTTTGTGTGTTAACAGGATGTTCCAAAGAATCGTCAACAATTACATTTTTATATAATCGGACTTATGCCATAAAAGAGTTTTAAAAGTTTCAAAACTCAGTTTAGAAAACAGTCGTCACAGTTCGTAAGCATTTCATTCTTGCTGGCTTCCTATTCGTATCTATTCCCTGGACTGTTAATGAAATGAAGTTTTCAAAATTGTATTTTTCCATCCAAAGTTTGGAGTGAATTTTTGTAAGTTTTCGCCTTTTTTCATGATGTGATGGGCGACGTAGATGCAGATGACTGTTTTCTGAATTAGATTTTGTAGCAAAAAGACGTGCAACATTTGTACATAGATTTAGAAATTCAAATTCAGTATACTCTGCTAAAATGGAAGAAAGTTTTATCTGTTTTCACATTTTTTTTTTTTTAAGGATGAAGAGAAAAGTCAGTAATTTTATTTTTCTAGCGACAAAATTTATTCATACGTTTTGTCGTTTACAATGCAGTTGCAGTTTGAGAGCACAATGCTTCGTCGTTACCTGAATACTGAATGGTTGTTAGATTATAGTGGGTAGAAAGTTTAGATTTTTCAGGAAATTTTACTTACTGTTGCTTTCCACATACAAATATACGAGTAATTCATCTCTTTTATTGTTTGGTGAACTTTTTTTCGCGTTGCCTTAATCTCTTTAAAAATTGTAATCCATTCACAACCACTTTGTAGATTTGAAGCGGGAAAACTTGGCTTTCACGGCCATCTACGCGTCTCCTTGGTCCTTTTAATCAAGATAAGACGTAGGCTTTATTAATTTGGTGCCTCAATGGCGAGTCTGGGGGTTATACTGGTAGCCTGACCAGGGTCTGGCAGTTAGAAGCGATTGATTTAAAAGACATTGGGCCTCTTGTGACAGCGTCCTGGTAAAAGTCGTTTAAAACTAAATGGCAAAGAGGATTTTCCGACCGAAATTGTAGCAAATCTAGTCAAAAGCTTTGGATGTTATGTTATGATATGTTGTGGGCTTTTTTTTTGTATATAATCCCTCGCGAGCACCAAGGGGATATGAATACCCTTTTACTGGTTTTCTCCTGGTCGCGGGCGGGTGGGGTAGTATTTGGAAACTCAGGTGTATTAGGTTTCGATATTTTTCCCAGAGGTGGTTGTCAAACTGGACGGGACGAGCAAGTGCATCCTCAACCAGTGGGTCTCAGTACGTGCTAGTTGTAAGTTCGTTACATTTAGCCCAGCCAGCAACCACTCCAACATGAGTGTTATGCCTTCATGTCAGAGTTGACGCCTACGGGATTCTCATATAACTACATGCAAATTCCATAAAAAGACTTTTTCAGAGAATTGCCTCGCACGGGATTCGAACCCTCGACCCTCTGCTTGAGAAGTGTATGTATATATCACCACACCACGGTCATCCCTAAGGTTTCACAGCGGGAAGCTGTAGACAATCCAGTTTATGGTTTTATGAGATTATACCCTTTCCTAGTCATAAGGATACCCTCAAAGGATTTAGGATATATTTATAAAAGGAAAGAAGATAGAGCGGTAGGAGAGAGAGAGCGGTGTACGTTGTTCTTAACTGTTTACAATTTATAATGATTAGGAAGTACAAAATGAGTTAAACAGCTTAGAATTAGCCTCGATATTTCAGAGTGGGTGTGGTGGTAAGTTGGTGAGCATTCATCGCAAGGCGGCTCTTATGGTTGAAAGTGGAAATCTACAAGCAATTCCGATTCCATTACCTAAGAGTCTTAACGCACACTTTTGAATCTTATCCAGTAAGTGCAGAATGGTTTTAGAAGCAGCAGCTCAGAAGTACGCATTGCGCTTCAATCTTAGATGAATAAATGCTTTATATAAGGATTGATCGGGAAATTACTAAATATCCAATAATTTTGGTCGGGCAATAAGTTTTGTAATTTATTGCTTGCCTTACCTCCTAGCGGTTGTTTCTAGTAATAGGATAAGTTAATATTTACTCATGCAGGTCGACTAATAGCATAATACTGGCTTACGTCGCCTAATAACTTACCATATATGGAAGAGATAAAAAAAAAAAGTGCGGAGCCAGCTAATTACCATGGACTCACTGTTGACGACCCTGACAAACATTTAAAGACAAGCATCTTCGGGTCTGTATGCTACAAGTGACGCCATAAATGTAAATTTAAAATACAACTAAGTGACAGTCAACCAAACTGATCATATTGCAATGGAAATTAGGCACTCCTATATTATTTTTATGTCTAAACATTCCGAATAGCTAACATCGGCTTGGGCTATTACTGCAATCGTGCAATAGCAAGTAAGCAACTTAACTTATAGAGGAGTCCGGTGTTGAAACCCAGCGCGATCATTAGATTGTATTGGATTTCATCTCGCCCCAACAGAAAAAGACAATGGGATTTCGCCAGCTTTCACTCAAATATGTCGAACTTTGTGCCTGAAAAAGTGTTTTTGCGGGGAGTTCTTCTTCATTACTTTAATATGAAGAAAATTGCTGCCGAAAGTCATCGTATTTTGGTGGAAGTTTATGGTGAATATGCGCTAGCTGAGCGAACGTGCCAAAAGTGGTTTGCACGATTTAAAAGTGGTGATTTTGGCTTGGAAGACGATGAACGTTCTGGGCAGTCGAAAAAGTTTGAAGATGAAGAATTGGAAGCATTACTCTATGAAGATTGTTGCCAAACACAAGAAGAGCTCGCAGAATCTTTGGGTGTCACTCAAGCAGTGATTTCAAAACGTTTGAAAGCAGCTGCATATATTCAAAATCAAGGAAATTAGGTTCCACATGAACTCAAGCCGAGAGACATCGAAAGGCGGTTTTACATGTCCGAAATGCTGCTGGAACGCCACAAAAGGAAGTTATTTTTGCATCGGATTGTTACTGGTGGTGAAAAATAGATCCATTACGACAACCCTAAGCGCAAAAAATCATATGTGAAACCCGGCCAACCAGCCAAATCAACGGCTAAGCCGAATATCCATGGCGCGAAGGTAATGCTCTGTATTTGGTGGGATCAGATGGGTGTGCTGTACTATGAGCTGCTAAAACTGGGTGAAACCATCAATGGACAAGGCTACCGAATACAATTACAATTAAATTGAAGAGAGCAGTAGCCGAAAAACGTCCGGAATATACGACCAGACACCAGGCAATAATTTTCCATCATGACAACGCTCGGCCCCATTTTGCTATTCCGGTTAAGAACTATTTGGAAAAGAGTGGATGAGAAGTCTTACCCCACCCGAATTATAGCCCAGACCTTGCCTCTTCTGAATTTCATTTGTTCCGGTCGATGCAGAACGCCCTCACTGAAATACGGTTCACATCAGAGCAGAATATCAAATATTGGCCTGATTCATTCTTGGCTGCCAAGCCGGCGCAGTTCTTTTGGGATAGGATCCACAAATTGCCAGAAAGATGGGAAAAAGTCATAACTTCAGATGGGTAATACTTTGAATAATACTATTGTACATGTTTTTCTTAAATAAACGTTCAAATTTTGAAGAAAAAAAAACCGCACGAATTAAATTACATACCCAATACATGGATCTGCTGTGATAGAGAATGCAATAGTATTAATTGGAGAGATCTCGGAGGAAGCTACAGAGTCAAACAATAAAGAATTAAAAAAATTTAGACTACAGCGCAGTCGAAAAATGTCACGCATGTTGACAAACGTGGACATTATGAACACTCTTCTTTTACGTTCAGATCCATTTATAACAGGGCAAAGAGAACTTGGAAAGAGCGATAAATCAAAGTTATGATGAAACAATATAATCTTTGTCAATTGCATTTTCCCTTTTTTTTTTTTTTATTAACTTCTTCCGACTTATTGTTATTTTTTATGGCTTATTAAACATTAAGATATTTATCGTTTTAATTATTTGATGCACATAATTACAAAAATGTATTTTAAAAATTGTATTTTCTCTTATTTATTTAATTATTTCATTTGTAATGCTTTTTTGATAAATGCAGTGTCCAGGTAATTACACGTCACCTTTTTGCTATCCACCTTACAAGTCGCCGATTGCGACTATGTTCACAACATTATTTAAAAATTTTGATGAAAATTTCGCTACGATATCTCAACGGGAAGTAATTATGGCCGCTGTCCCATACAAGCGGAACCAGTGTGTATTGTATGAATTGATTAAACATTTTGTCTGAAAATTGAAGTTGAGCATTACTTCGTCGAATCGACAAATGATTACCTTTAATGTACTTAAAAGTATGATTACCCTTTTAGGGTTAACACTAGTGGATACAGCAGCAGGTGGTTTGATGTCCAAAAGCTTGAAATCGGTGCGAAATTTAACCACTATGGCTTGAATTGCTTGCTCAATAGTTCGATTACAACGACCGTAAAATTACGACGAATTGCTCGAAAAACATTTTTCACAGAGCACGAATGGCAATATTGCTTGAGCATGTTTGACTTTAACAAATTACACTACTCGCGTGTGAGCTGTCAAAAACAAAGCACTAAAACCAAACAAAAAAAAATTACTCATATAAGAGCAGCTTGTTTTCGATACTTAGCTCGAAATTTGTTTCCGAGTTTTTTTCTTAACGTGCGACTTCCATTTTAACTTTACGTCCAGTGTCATTCCAAGGTACTTAGCCGGTACAGACCGGGAATATGAAGATAGGCAACCAACTCATTTTTCTGTATGAACAATGTGGGGCAAAAGTAATGTCATATTGTGAATGTACCATAATTTGTTCAAATGGCGTCGTGTGTCAGTATGCTTTGATATTTATATTGTAGACTGATAGAGAATTAGTTGATAGTAAACTATGGGGCGATACACATCTGAAACCTGCGGAATTACTGTTACTGCTTATTTGACCAATTTCCGGTCTGTTGTTTTAACGCAGCGTAAGTTTCGTCGTCGTTTTCCTCGTTGTCCTGCACCATCTGCACGGCCAATTAAACATCTAGCTGAGCTTCTCGTGCATACCGGATCCACTAGTGACTGTTTGGTGCGGTGTTTTCAATGGAAAAGTGAAATTTTCAGGCCGTGTGGTCTCCCGTTTTGATGATTTGAACTGGCCGGCCAGATCGACAGGTCAGAACGGCGTCAGACTTCTTCCTTTAGGGTTTTTTTAAAATCTCGCATTTACCACCCTAAGCCACAAAACTTGCAAGTCTGGAAAGCCAATAATGAAGAACAAATCACCAATTTCGTCAAGTTTTTGTTTAAATCTGTTAGGATTCCAGGTAAGTATTTTGAACATGCGTTTCATATTCGTGTTCTCGATTTAGTTCGCTTATTGTGTCAGCTATTTTCGATCATGGCTAACTTTTCAAAAATAAGTTTTTTTATTTTGTTTTGCTCTTCAAGTTTCTCATGAGAACAAGTGAAAAAAAAAACTTATGAAAACGGATAGAAATGAGCTTGGGCGAGTTCTGAAGGTAATTTTCAGTGGTTTTCGTTTGCATCAATGGTAAATGGAGAAACCATAATCAAGAGGGAGAATATACATAGAAGAGGATAATCTCATGTTAGGTTGCACAAATAATGGTCTCTATAGCCAACTTCATGTGAGCAACTCGAGGCAGTTGGCAAAAGACCGCGCTAAATGAAAACGTATGTATAGTCAGTAGCTTAAGTTAATAAGTAAATTCAATTAGCAGATATGAATGGTCTTACCGCGAGTAAGTCAGTGCTAAGAAGTACCGGCCGACCTATTCATACATTTGAAAGTAAACATTATATCTACAGACTCTGTGATTGTTTTGAATTCTCTGTTGAAGTTTATTAAAAATCATCGGGAGTTCAGAAATTTCGTCTGAAACTTCGGCGTCCAGCTGTGAATAGACTTTTAGACCTATCCAAGATACAGCAACTGAAGCTTTTGTACTCTTAGCAACCCAATGTAGAACCAAAGGTAGATGTGTCTACTTAGGTATTAGTTCGCCAGGGTCTTTTAAGGTTCAGCTGTTGTGTACGGAAAAACAACTGAAGCAACCTTACTCTAAAATAAAAATTGCGAATTATGTGTGCGAACTTCATAAGGGATATGCTGTTAGCTTTGCATACAGAGAAGTGAGTTTTCATAAAGTTTTCAGATAATTTCCCCGTGGACTCCGTTCGAATTCCTTCATTTCATTTGAAATATTAGTGGACAGTACGCTCCTTCGATATAATCTGGTTTAGTCTATAGTTTTAGTCTTTGCATTGAGTTCTTCCACTGAAACCAACCTAAAAGGAGGCGGATTATGTAGTTGGTTTTGGAAAGCTCAACCTAATTCATAGCAGTCGATACTAAAGCTGGTGTAATCAAAGTCCTCACATTTCATGTGCATACCATAATTTTCTTAACTTTGTAAAATTTACATTGGTTGCCTACATTTGTCTTCATTTTGAAGGTTTCTCTTTGACATGGGCTTATGGGGCGCAAACTGACTTGAACTTAGGCAAGCAAGTACAACTCTAAGTGTTCCCCTGAAGGAGACTTGAGATTATAATATAGTTATGCAGGTGAAGGAGGTAATAACACAATTTTGTCAAATCCGTCCGGCTATTGGGGATGAATCCAACATATTTTCTCGCTCGCTGCATGTTATCGTACCATCGAATCTTTTATTGTATAGCATAGAAATATGAATCGATTTCGAACTATAAAAGAACAAAAAATACCAAGTCGAGTTTTGTCTAAGATAAAACGGCACTGTTAACTACAACAACTTCGAAGGACGTAAACAGCATATATACATCGGACATCAAATTTGAAAAATACACGTAGATTCAACAAAAATCGAAAAAATTCAACGTTGCGGCGAAATAAATGAATTTAAACTCCTGCTTCTAAGTACTGAGTTCATATTCTACCAAAAATTACTTTTGCCACTCCTATTGTCCGACGTTTCCTTCCGGACAAAATGATACCCATACTCATGTATTCGTTTGTCCGAATCTTGTACCAACGAGTCATAGATTAGCAGTCTTTAGCCCACAAATTTAGGAATTTGCTGATACAACTATATTTTCAATTCGTAGACTCTCTGGAGGAGCCTCTCCTGATAACAACTTG
Organism: Volucella inanis; assembly: GCA_907269105.1. Lineage (NCBI taxonomy): Eukaryota > Metazoa > Arthropoda > Insecta > Diptera > Syrphidae > Volucella > Volucella inanis. Next base: position 201,823,261 of record OU026153.1, on the reverse strand, counting down.
AAACTCTATAAATCGAACAAACAACAGTTCCATAAATCACTGACAATAATCCATTAATTAACGATTCCAAAGCAGTACAACTCACACAAACAAGAACTATGGTACTGGCAACTGCCACTGAATATAATCGCTTTGACCCAATCCAAAATTCGCACCGTTCTTGAACAGAGTTCACTTGAGATAATTCACTTCCACCCCGCATGTCGCATATATTTTATCAGACCAAAGGGATGAACTATTCTTAACCAACAATCGTCGCTCACCCCCTAAAATACGGAGTAAACTACGACTCCAGTGTTGTAGCAAAGGTTTTGCGGCTATAGAGATTTTGTTGTTAACACAATTTTGCTGGTATCCTGACGGTTGGTTGGTCTGAAGTATATACGAGTACTCGTACTCGTGTTGTCACTTGCAATACCTGTGCACTATCCGAGGTAACAAATGAATATATTGGCCTTGGCCACCGACTTTGTACCAAGCCCAACGTACAGTTTCAATGTGCTCCATGGAACACATGATTCAAATACGGGAGCAAACAATTGGACAAATCCACGCGAAATCCAACGAGGCGACATTAATGTTGGCAGGGCAATTTGTGGCCCCGATTGACCGCACTTTGAACTCAGTTGGGAGGACAACGTGAATTCGGTTATCTGTCAGGGCGAATAATTTTCTCTCTTATTATGTTTGCGGGTTTTTGTGACGAAATGAGATACAGATGGACAGTGAAATTGGTTTTTGGTGGCACTGCAAATGTAAAGTTTTCGGTTCGTCCTTTTTTGTGTTTTTAATTTATTTTACACTCTGGAACGTGTGAGGATTTATTATGTTTGGAACTTAATGAGACTCTGACCACGTTTTCAGTTTCCTTCTTGGGGGTATAAAGAATGTGGAAATTGAAGCGGAATTGCACACGTGCTATTCAAGTGAGATCTCTAAAAAAAAAGCCATTAAGTTTTTGATCGACTTCAGATACGGGGAAGTCTTCTATTTTTCGTTTTTTAGGTATATGGGGAAAAAAGTTGAAATGGCAAAACAATATAATTGAAGTCTGGGTAGCACAAGATAAACAATTTTAATGAGAGTAAAAAATTGTTTGTTTGTTTATTTATATACATGCTAGCACAGTAAGAAATACTTATAAACCCGTGAGAGATTAACAAAAATTTAATATACAATTTGATTACATTTAAATCATATCAAAATAAATTTAAGCAAAAATTTAATTAAATTAAATTAAACAATATTATAAATAAGTTTCAGAGATTGAGATTAGGACCACAACAATAACAATAATTAAGTTGAATCATAAAGAAAATTAAGGCATTATTTTGGCATATTCGTATTCCGCTTAAAAAAATTAAATTAAAAATTCAAATAACAATTAAAAGTTATGCTTGAGGTGGGTATAGGGTGAGGAATAGTTAGCTGCTCTGAAGGTGAAGTTGAAGCTCATTTCTAAAACGCTGAATGCTTTCTTGCTCTCGTATACTACGGGGCAGTAAATTCCAAAAACGAATGGCAGCGACGAAAAATTGCCTCTCAGATGATAAACAAGTAAATCGCGGTAGTATTAAACAGGCAGACCTGTTTGATGCCGGAAGCTGGATTTTTTCGTATAGATACGATGGCTGCTTGGTTTTAATTATGCTAAATAGAAAAATAAGCGTGCGAAACTTAAGGAAATTTTGCAAAGAACATGTTCACTAGGTGTTGAGCAAGATGTGAAATATGATCATATCTTCTGAGACAAAATACGTATCGAATGGTGGTATTAAATGCAACTTGTAGCTTCCTTTTACTCTCGATATCACATCCATGAAAAATTTCACATCCGTAGATAAGTTAGGGAATAATGAGAGCCTTGGCCAATAGCAATTTCGTTTTTAACGGTGCAAATTTTTGGGTACTCCATAAATTGCGAAGCACACCATATGTTCTGTTGAAGACAACTCCTAGATTTTTGGTGCAATCAACAAATTCGATATATGAGTCGTTTAAACCAATACTTGGAAAATATGAAAGCTCTAGTGTAGTCTTGGAAATCACTAAACACTTACATTTACTTGGGTTGTAAGACCTAATGGACAGCTTCGATATATCTGAATATCATCAGTATAAATGCGCTTGTATGAGTTCAGCACACAAGACACAATATCATTGATATAGAGTAAAAACAAGAGAGGGCCTAAAATTGTTCATTGGGGAACGCCTTTAGTTACAGGAAGAAAGTCTGACAATGCACTTTGTATAAAAACAGCCTGCTCTCTTTCATTCAGATATGATGATAGAAGTTTAACCGCTGGAGTAGAAATGGAAAAATATCTAAGCTTTTTGAGAAGAACAGAGTGATCTACCATGTCAAATGCCTTAGAAAAATCCAGCAAAACTAAAAACGTGATATAATCAATATCAAGTCCACCCCTTATATCTTCAATTACCTTAAGCAAGGCAGTTTTGCAGATGTGTTTAGCACGAAAGCTCGATTGAATTGAAGCTAACAGATTATTTCGTGTAAGAAAATTACAAAAATGTTTATGCATGATGCGTTCGCATATCTTTGAGAGAAAAGGAAGAATTGATATTGGTCTAAACTCATCACCTAAAGAATTTTTGGGTATTGGAATGACCTTTTCCAGACATCAAAACAGTGTTTATAGCATGTGTTATATACGGAAGTATTTTTGGCAGAATAGCTTTCACAAAAAGCGAATGAATACCATCAACACCCATAGCATTCGATTTCACTAACAGAAAACTTACAACAACATCTGCACCAGTTCGAACCCAAAAGAAAATGTCGTGGAAAGGGAGGATTCGATTAACTAGAAATTAGTATTAGCATTAGCATTGGCATTTGAATGCACAGATAAAAGCTTTCTATTTAGCTCATTGGGATCGACATCGCTAGAACAACTTAACTTTTGTTTACCGATTCCAAGCTCACGAATTAAGTTTTAAGTTTTTCGACCAGCTGTAGCAGAGTTGAACCGCTCAGAAAAAAATTGCGTTTTGGCAGTTCTTATCTCTCCAACGACGCTACTACGCAAGCTTCTATAAGCTCGATGAAATTCTGTTATTCTAAAACGTTTCCACTGGCGATAAGCCAAATAACGTTGCACCACAAGTTCTCGAATCTCATTTGAAAACCAAATTTTGCCATTGTCTTTAACAATACCTGTTTTGACATGAACGTGTGTTTCAAAGAAAAGATTAATATTTTGATTTATGAAATCAATTTGGTCATCCGGTGAGAGCATACTAAAAACTATGTTCCATTGAATGATGCTAATGTGCTGTTCTAGAGAAGCCCTGTTAATGTTTTTAAAGTCCCTGTACGTGTAACTTGAAGTTCTTAAGTAGTCTCCTACGTCGAAATCATAATTGAAAAACAATAAGTCATACTTCGAGAAAGCAGATGGGGCAATTTAGTCATAAAACAGTACTTTATCAGTATTATTAACAAAAATAAGGTCTATTAATGTACTGGCAGGATTAGTGAAATGTTAAGATGTCCTCACGCAACAAATTGCTACAAATCATCACAAATAATTAAATTATTTGAGTAGGTTGACACATCATCCATAACTTCGAAAATGGGAAACAGGTCGATGTTTGAATTTGGCCTGTATACAACACCTAAACAAATATTCCTATCGAAACGTATAATTTGAACAAACAAATAATTAATGGGAGACTCTTTTGACGAGCGACATTTACGTTTACCGAACAAACCCTTTCTAACATAAATTGGTACGCTACCACCAACACGATCACCTCTATCAGTTCTAAAAAGTTTTTAACCCTTGAAACGCAAATTGCATCCACCTTTGATCCGAAAAAAACATCCCTAAACTCATAAAGTTTTGGGTTTAAGCTTTCTGTATTTAAATGACAAACTTTAAAACCATCCCTGCGATTGCAAAGAATCCTCATAATTAAAATAAGAAAAAAAAAAAAAAAAAAAAAAAATAGAACAAAAATAAAAACAAGAAAAAAAAGATTCAACAAAAACAAAAATACTTGTTGATAAATACTCAGCAGTGTGCATTTTCATTAAGTTTTCTTCTTCATCTGGCACCTAGTAACAATAACATCCAGCACTCTCACTCTCCACCAGCTTCGATTCTGCATCTGCACTCTCTCTTACGTAAATGGAGCCAAAATGTGTGTATAACATACATTAAATAGCTGCTTACTGCGCTTGAGACGCATCGCTTGTTTATACAGCGAACGGTTTTTCCTTCTGAGACTCCCGAACAATTAAATGTTGTTGTTTTAACCCCAAGTTTTAACCTTGCCGAAAGTTAGGCAAAGTTAAGTCACAACTCTGATTGGCGTACTCAAATTTTCAAAAAGATATGTGGATATATAGAGTTGTCTAATAACGACTTGACAACTTTTTTTTAATAAAAGGCAAACCATTTGAGATATTTCAAAAACTTTATTATTGGCTTGAAGTACAATCAAAACATTTATGAATGAAACTCGGCTTCGTTCATATGGCCACCGCGGGCACGTTTGCAGCGGTCGATTCGTTGGACCCAATTTTCAACGACTCGGCCTCACATTTCGGCCGAAACGGCAGCTATTTCGCGTTCAATGTTGGCTCTGAGCTCTTCCAACGTCGTTGGCGTGTTAGCATAACCCAATGACTAAACGTATCCCAACAAAAAATAGTCAATCGCACGAACGAGGCGCCCAATCGACTGGACGATATCTTGAGATAACACGCTCACCATACTTACTTTTCAATAAATCGATTGTAGCGTGTGCTGTGTGGCTTGTGGCACCATCCTGTTGAAACCACATGTCGTCCAAGTCCATATCTTCCAATTTGGGCCAAAAATAATTGGTGATCATGGAGCGATAACGCTGACCATTCATAGTAAGTTGACGATCGTTATCGTTGACGAAAAAATATGGCCCAATAATGCCGCCGGCATGCAAATCGCACCAAAGAGTTATTTTTTGTGGATGAAGTGGTGATTTATGAAGCACATGTGGGTTTTCACCCGACCAATAACGCATATTTTGCTTATTGACGAACCCATTGAGCCAAAAATGAGCTTCGTCACTGAAGATGATTTTGCGATGAAATTCATCATCATGGCGCATCTTCTCCAGAACGTACGTCGCTTCAAATGGTCCATCGTCTTCAATTCTTGAGTCAGCTTGATCTTGTATGGGTGTAAACCAAGATCCTTACGCAAAATACGCCATAATGTGGTCTGAGCGATGCCCAATTCTTAAGAACGCCGTGGAATTGACTGATTTAGATCGTTTGCTATGGACGTCTGAACGGCAGTGATATTTTCGAGACTTCGACCAACCCGTTGTCTCACTGACACGGCAACATCACACAACGAATATCTAGACTCAAATTATTGCACTAAACTTGTTATTGCCTGTCTACTAGGCAGACGTTGATCGTAATTGTACTTTACCACGATAAAAATGTTGAGCTTACTGAATAAATTGACAGTGACAGTTTGATGATTAGTGAAAGAGTGCGTTAACAAATTAAATTCAAAGTTGTCAAGTCCCTTTTGGAAAACCCTATACTTCTGCTTGAAGAACTAAAACCCTCCGTCACAAGGAAAGTCCATAACCTCAACTGTTTCTGTTGTGTACGCATGAGCGACTTTATATACTAGAGATTGTGATATGAAGCTTGATACATTGGGTATACCAACCTTCAAACATCGGTTTCCTATGCCTAGAGTGAGAACTGAAATCTTTAATGATCGCCACTATCGATGCAATCGTGCACATTGACTTTCGATCAATCTTTTCAAAACTGAGGCTACTCTCTTTACGAAAAAGAGGAAGCTACTGGTCTGGACCATCTATTAAGTTGAAATTTTGTAGAAAACCAAAAGTCAATAATATTTTTCCCTAAATTTTTATTCAATTAAAATAGGATCCGTTGGCATCTATGACATTCTTCCAATGTAATAGAAGGTCAAATATTCCTTTTTCATAGAAGTGCTTTCTTTTTGAGGCAATGAAACCTTCAAAGGGTTTCATGACCTCTGCTCGGTTTCGGAAGACCTTCTGCCGGCAAAATGAATCCAGATTACGGAAGAGAAAGTAGTCCATTGAGAGAGTACAGTGGATGCGGAAGAATTTCAAATCCCAACGGCAACAGTTGGGTTGCAGGTTTATTTACTCACAATATTTGATAGCGTTTATCGTTTTTCCTTGTTTAAGAAATGAAAAGTGGATTGGTCCTTTCGATGTCCACCAAATTGTCATCATAACCTTTTTTGGGTGAAGATTGGGCTTGGGGATGTGTTTTGGTTTTTCATCTGCATCCAACCACTGCCCAGATCTTTTACGATTATCATACACTATTCAGTTTTCATCACAGGTGACTATCCGGTGCAAAAACGGTACAGTTTCTTAGTATAAGCGATACGCAGACTTCCAGGCGCCGTAGTCTTTGAGATTCGTTCAATTTATGGGGTACACTCTTATCAAGTTTGTTTACCCAATGTTATTGTGAAAAAAAATGTATTCAAAGCAATTTCGTGTGTTGATTTATCATTGCTTTTTGATGGGGAAAAATGCAGCCGATGCAAAGAAATGGTGTGTGTTACCCGGACTCTGCACCAGCTGAACAGCTGAAGATGATGCACGCAGTGGATCCAAAAGAGGCTGTTTCAGATGAAAACATCAAAAAAGTCCACAAAATGATTACGAATGACCGTAAAGTGAAGTTGATCGAGATAGCTGAGGCTCTGAAGATATCAAAAGAGCGTCATGGATATATCACACAGGAATATTTGGACATGCGAAAGATCTGTTCAAAGTGGGTGCCGCGTTTGCTCACAGTCGACCAAAAACAACAACGTGTTGATGATTCAGAGGAGTGTTTAAAGCTGTTCAACCGCAATAAAGCCGAAATTTTGCGTCGGTATGTGACAATGGATGAAACTTGACTCCATCACTTCACACCAGAGTCAAGTCGGCAGTCAGCTGAGTGGCGAGCAGGCGACGAACCTCGTCCAAAACGACCAACAACTCAACAGTCGGCTGGCAAGATTATGGCATCCGAATTTTGGGATACACATGGAATAATTTTCATCGACTATCTCCAAAAGGGCCAGACTATCAACAGCGACTATTATATTGCATTGTTGGAGCGTTTGAAGGACGAAATCGCAGAAAAACGGCCGCATTTGAAGAAAAATAAAGTGCTGATTCATGAAGACAATGCATCGTGTCACAAGTCGATGAAAACGATGGCAAAATTGAATGAATTCGGCTAAGAATTGCTTCCCCACTCACTGTATTCTCCCGATTTGGCCCCCAGCGATTATTTCCAGTTCGCAGACCTCAAAAGAATGCTCGCCGGAAAGAGATTTAAGACCGATGAATCGCCGAAACAGAGACCTATTTTGAGGCTAAACCGAAATCGTACTACAAAACTGGTATCGAGAGATTGAAAAATTGTTTTTATCAGTGTATCGCCCTCGAAGGGAACTATATTGATAAATAAAGTTGAATTTTGCAAAAATTTTGTGTTTTACTATAAAACGGTACGGACTTTTCAACCCATGTGTTATATTTTCATTTCAATTCACCTAATTTGACAATTTAACCTCAAATTCTCTACTGCAAATGTCTCCCTAAATCGTATTATGCTCATTTAAAAAGAAAGTGGGTCTAGGAAAGAATATAGTATTTCTTTGAAAAAATTAAGGTTAGTTCAATTGAAAGCAAATTATTCGGGGAAGAACTTTTTTGGCGATAAAATTAATTTAAGGCAAAAAGATCATTTAGTAAAGGCCAAAATTGTTAGGAAAGTAGTGGTTGTTCATATGATTCCAAGGATGATTGAAAATCTGACTCAATTGCATTCTCTAGTGATAATACATTTGCCCTAACCAGTGTATCGAACATCTTTTCCTCTAATTACCAACCCTGTAAAGCCATGAACGAACACTATCCTTAAAATCTTAAGATTCAGCTCTCCTGAACCACCCAAACTCGAAAAAGCCCAGCATTTGGGAAAAACCCAAAACTTATTTTAAAATGAAGATGCGAGTTCCCATCTAGACAGTGTGTGTACAAAGAACACTTTTTATCGAACAGTGGCAATAATGCACATAATACAGACCTTTTATTAACTACACTATTCTCAACCTGACTGAGACTAAATTTTGGCGAAGTATAAGCCTCGCCGATACATTTTCGCAGACCTGTGAAATTGGTGTATTGTAAGAAACTCGAATGGAATCAGAAATTACTTCTTTAATCCCCACAAAGATTAATCAAGCAAAAATAGAGTACGAACTTCTCTTGATAATGATCGATGGTAAAACCATAAATGTGTTGTCTGACCCAAGTTTATCCATGACTATGTGTGTGGTGTAATACCGACAATGATGAACGACCTAAAACAAATTGACACAAGAACTCCCAATGCAGACCATAATAGGTTTGGCATTTCTTCTCCCCACGCCAAAATTAGGTCTTTTGAGTGCTTCTTAGTGGTCACCAATTTGCACAAAGTGCAACAGAGTTTAAGAAATATTGAAATACAGAAAATTTTAAAGATAAATTGGGGGTTCATGTTCATCGTGTGAACCAATTTGCTGATATTTAAAATGATGGCAATATGGGACGGATGCTTTTTTAATCTGCAGCGAAAATGATTGTATTTAGGAGAAGGAGGAGGAGAAGTCTATTAGAAAGTTTGCAGTCATCTTACAAGCAATTTAAGATTATGGGAGGTGTTTTTGATGGTGTTAAAGTTCCACCGCTACTTGGTAACCAAGAACTACCAATTGCCTCTTGAGATTTTCACTTTCGTCACATCACACAAATGAAAAGAGCACAGAGCTAGGACTATACTTCAGTCGAGCCTAATTTACGCCATAAATCAGTCTCGCATGTGTAAATTGACAAAAAAAAAAAAAAACAAAAAAAAAAAAAAAAAAAAATGGGCTTTATCGACGACGACCTATCCAAAGGCTGTGAGGACACATGCGCACGGGGTGATCCCCTTCACTTTTTGTGCCACTGTCCCAGCCTTAGTAATTTGAGGCAAAGAACTTTAGGAAATTATTACTTCCACGACATTTTATCACTTATGTCTCTTTTTAGATTCGCAGATGCAACAAGATGACTTAGACCCGCTCAGGGGCAAAACGACAAACAACGAGAAAAAGCGGAAACCAGAACCGGGCATCACAATGGGTCTCCACAGACGTAAGTATGATGAAGTATGTATAGAGTCTACTCGGCTTTAGATACCTCATCTACCCGCCAACCTAACCTAACCCAACCTAACCTAAAATCGTTGACATTTTGCGCACATTACTGCAGACATCCTACCTCGTGGATTGGGCAAACTACGCAGAGGCTTACTAAATTCCTTGACAAATAAGCCAGGGTTCCATTTTGAAATGTACTACGTAAAAAGGATCGGGCTCAAATCTTCGAAAGTAAAATCCATGATGTTTGAAGTCCCCTTCAACTTGCGCGCGCCACCTAAGGCGTGGCCTTCCTCTACTGCGTTGTCCCTCCGGTATAGTAGAGCCGCGGTAGAAAAAGACCCTATACTTCAAAGTTATAGCTGTCGATTGTGATATTCTGGCCGATTCATCAATATTAGGTGCCTCTTATTGTTGACAGCATGTACTTTGTTTTGCCCTCGTTTACCGCTAAACCCATTATTGCTGCTTCTGTTCCTATATGGGGGTGGCCGTGGTGTAGTGGTATATGCATACACTCCTCAAGCAGAGGGTCGCGGGCTCGAGTCCCGTGCGAGGAAATTCTCTGAAAAAGTCTTTTCGTAGAATTTTCATGTAGTTATATGAGAATCCCGTCGGCGTCAACTCTGACATGAAGGCATAACACTGATGTTGGAGTGGTTGCTGGCTGGGTTAATGTAACGAACTAACTAACTAGCACATACTGAGACCCACTGGTTGAGGATGCACTTGCTCGTCCCGTCCAGTTTGACAAATACCTCTGGGAAAAATATCGAAACCTAAAACACCTGAGTTTTAAACTACTACACCACCTGAATTACAAAGGAAAAAAAAAAAAAAAAGTTCCACAAACGCACCAGTGACAGCTTGCTGTGTTCTACCGAACAGACTTTTGAAAGATCGTATCTCGTGTATTGGTTTTCGAGTTTTGCACAATTCTTTCAAGTATGATGAGGTTCCCTTCATCAGGCATACATTCATCCGAACAAATCATGGAAATAAGTTGTAATATGCTTTCTAGCATCCTGCTGGCTTAAATAGTTCGGCGGTGGGCCGTTCGACCCAGCAGCTTTGTTTGAATTTAGTTTAGTTTTGCTAAATTATTGCTGCTTCTGTTCCTATATGGGGGTGGCCGTGGTGTAGTGGTATATGCATACACTCCTCAAGCAGAGGGTCGCGGGCTCGAGTCCCGTGCGAGGAAATTCTCTGAAAAAGTCTTTTCGTAGAATTTTCATGTAGTTATATGAGAATCCCGTCGGCGTCAACTCTGACATGAAGGCATAACACTGATGTTGGAGTGGTTGCTGGCTGGGTTAATGTAACGAACTAACTAACTAGCACATACTGAGACCCACTGGTTGAGGATGCACTTGCTCGTCCCGTCCAGTTTGACAAATACCTCTGGGAAAAATATCGAAACCTAAAACACCTGAGTTTTAAACTACTACACCACCTGAATTACAAAGGAAAAAAAAAAAAAAAAGTTCCACAAACGCACCAGTGACAGCTTGCTGTGTTCTACCGAACAGACTTTTGAAAGATCGTATCTCGTGTATTGGTTTTCGAGTTTTGCACAATTCTTTCAAGTATGATGAGGTTCCCTTCATCAGGCATACATTCATCCGAACAAATCATGGAAATAAGTTGTAATATGCTTTCTAGCATCCTGCTGGCTTAAATAGTTCGGCGGTGGGCCGTTCGACCCAGCAGCTTTGTTTGAATTTAGTTTAGTTTTGCTATTTTCACTTCATTTTGGTCCGGGGGGACGGAATTCTTGACTTGCATCATCAATGTTGAATGGTTCGCTCTGCCTAACAGCAGAATTTTGGTAAAACTTCCGAACGTTATTTCTGGAGAAGCACCTCTCTATTTATTCGATCGCACGTTTCTCATGCTCTTTTTCTCCGGCGAAACTAATGTTCTTCTCTCATCCTTTGCTCGTAGAGCTCACGAACAGTTTTTGACTTTTTGTGCAGATCCGCTTTGTAATCTTTTGTTTTGCTGAATGTGCTTGCCGGCACTCTTCATCAAATCAGAGGTTTTGTGGTGGTGGGCGGATGAAACCCAGCGGCATTTCAGATGACTTCTCGGCATCTAAGACACTGGTCTTCAGCACTTGACTTCTCGAGAAGTTGAAGGATACGCGATCGGCAAAGGTTCTAGCGGCTTGTTGCAATTGCAACTATTCAACGTTAAATCTCGTTATAGTCTCGGCGTATGAGCAACTATAGAGTTTTCCAATAGGGTTTTGACAGCTTTGAATTTAATTTGTGAACGCACTCTTTCACTAATCATCAAACTGTTACTGTTAATTAATTCAGTAAACTCAACATTTTGATCATGGTAAAGTACACTAACGAACAACGTCTGCAAATTATAAAAATTTTCTACAGATATTCGGAGTCGGTGACTGCAACTTTAAGAGCGTTAACTCCAAATTTCGGTCGTAGTACTCGCCCTAGTAGACAGACAATAACAAGTTTAGTGCAAAAATTTGAGTCTACATATTCGTTGTGTGATGTTGCCGTGTCAGTGAGACAACGGTTTGGTCGAAGTGTCGAAAATATCGCTGCCGCTCAGACGTCCGTAGCAAACGATCCAAATCAATCAATTCCACCTCGTTCTCAAGAATTGGGCAACACTCAGACCACATTATGGCGTATTTTGCGTAAGGATCTTGGTTTACACCCATTCGAGATCAAGCTGACTCAAGAATTGAAGCCGATGGACCATTTGAAGCGACATACGTTCTCCGATTGGGTTCTGGAGAAGATGCGCCAAGATGATGGCGCTCATTTTTGACTCAATGGGTTCGTCAATAAGTAAAGTATGCGTTATTGGTCGGGTGAAAACCCACATGTGCTTCATGAATCACCACAAAAAATAACTGTTTGGTGCGGTTTGCATGCCGGCGGCGTTATTGGACCATATTTTTTCGTAGACGACGTCGTCGATTAGCCTTGGTCCGTTTTCTGACGTGGTGTCGTGTAGCCTATGTCTTCTGATGCTGCCAAAGATGTCCTTCTCTCCAATTTTCACATTAAAGACATTTAGGACTATTTTAACGTCATACACGGGCATTGCTTGTAGGTTTTGTCGAGGAGCTCGTAGAAGCATTCTTTGGTAGTATCGTCCTTTTCCTCTTTTGGGTTTTGGGCCCATATAAGGCCGATGTTAGCGAATTTACCTTTGATATGAACTGTCTTATTGTTATATTTCCAGTAACCGGATAACACTTCTTCGAACTAATTGGAACTGTGGATACCACCATTGATTTCATCCTTAGAATTAGACCGCTGCTACCCCGATACAGGAGAAACAAGTGAATTAGTGAGATGGCATTCCTCCCCCATTTAGCTTGGCAGTTGCCACTAACGACCTTCCATAGAGGTTGGTTATTCCATCTCCAGTCGAGGTACTAAGCACCCAGCAGTCACCAAGTGAAGGTGAGTAGTAGGAGTTGATGGTGTGAGGCCAAAGTAAGAACGCTTGTGTTCTCACATAATCGCATTCACCACCCGTCTTAACACCATTTAATGTGCTAAGTTAGTCTTAAGTTATCGGTGTTAAATGAAGAAGTCTGAAATTCCATCCACTATTAGATGTAATGGTGGAGAAGTTTTGACTAACGTGAACGGCGAATGACCAAACTACTCGTAGCTGGGAAGTCTACTTTGTTGAGGAATATGTCTTTCCATCGATGTAACGTTATCTCAAGTAACTTCTAGAAGAAAGCAGAACATTTACAATGAGTCTCTGCATAATTGTATTTGATGAACTTTAGGCCCGTGTGAGAAAAATCAAGACGGGATTTTGTAATATGGAAAATCAAACAAAGTAGCTGTTTTATCATAAAACATATACTTTACGTATATACAAGAGTTATTTTCAATGTTCGATATCAGTACCAATCCTCCTACAACGACCAGCTTATATAAATAGCTAACCTTGAAGTCATATCTTACGTTAGTCTGCAGTCCCTTTTTACATAAACCCATAACCAGTTGCGTCAGACAAAAAACCTTTTATATGGTAAGCATCCCTACAACATTTCAATTTTTCAAAAATTCCTCTTACTCACCACTCAATTCCGAGCTTAAATCCCAAGTCTTATTCTTAAAGGTACTTCAATTCACTTAACGGTCGAGCAAAACGTCTTACAACAGCAACAAAAGCAAAGAAAAGACAAATTAAATATCCTCAATAGCTAGTCATTGGAAAATAACATAAACCGTCTCCCCAATAAGCCCGAGGAGAACTTGTTTATAGGAAATCAAAATTCCTCGAATCGATTCATTGATTTGTTATTTTATTTCCCTTCCCTCTTTGTTCGTAATATTTACACAATTCATCGGATAAAATTTTACAGATACCATATTCGTACCTATGGAGATTTTCAACAACAATAATCACAGAGGCAACCTTAACAGGCAATAGTGGGAAGTAAAAGCCGTCCTTAAGTCGTTCAATTTGCAAACAAATATTGTCAATGTGCCAGTGTCAGTATTACCATCAGGATTGCGCACATTCCTCTGCGTATTTTAGAATTTTGTAAACATTTTCCTCATCAAAATCACTGATGGGGAATAATTCTATGACACTCTTAAAGAATTTTTTCCATCATTCATCCGGAACTAGGATTGTACATGCAAATGCCGTAATTCAGGACATGTTGGTAAACAAAAGGAAACCTGAACCGGAAAATCAGGATGAGCCCTTAAAACAAATCAACATCGTATTCTATCAGATAACTGATAAAGGCCTTAGAGCCTTAATTTGTCTTACATTAGATCGGCTAAATAAGGTCAGGTTAAAAGAAAACCTTTTCTGTGAATTTTCGAAGGAACAGTCCCATTTTCTCTATGAAGCCAACCGATGGAATATTAAGTTAAGGAAACTCCATTAGATATCCTTGGTAGCCCTCGCACAAAATGTGGGGTTTCACACGCGAAGTGGTTATTGATTTATGCCTAATCAACAGAATGCCTGTTTAAGCGTCGTTTTGTTTGTCATAGAAATCATGTTCATATTGATTTTGTGATAACATTATTGGAATATATCTGAGCTATTTTCAGCTCCTTACCCTATTTTCCACAGTAAAAATATTTCAGTAACCGAATTGGATGGAGACCTGGTCGAATAATTCTGTTCTGTTTAAAGGTTAACAATAACAGTTAAAAGGTACAACAAAGAGCTAAATTAAATCGCCCAAAAATTGTATACAGACATTGAAGCAGACTTCACATATTCGTGCAAAGTTTTCATCAGCTATCATCTTCAAAACTAAATGTTCTATGATACTAAAGTTGTTTACATATTGAGATAAGAACATGGGTCTTTTTGAAACGATCGATGAAAGCCAACAAAAAAAATACTCCACGTAGAAAAGTGAAGAAAAGATTACAGAACAGAAAGCCTTAATATGAACAGAGTAAGAGTGCCGATCGATTCAAACCATTTAAAAGAATTATTTCTACAGGGTGTTTAACGAGAAAGATGTCTAAATTTGTAACGAATCAAGCATTAATAATCCAGCGCCAAATCGACGAGGGCTGTTTGATGAGTACCCGGATTGCAAGATAGGCGGCGCTACTGAGTATACCATCATTTAGTATAACCTCTTTAAGCTCACCTGTCAAAATTTGGTGAAAATCCTATGCTTAGCTCCGCGTCGCTCCGTGGTCCGATTCTTATTTTTGAGTGGTAAGACTTGCGAGGAAATCAAGTCCATTCTCGATGGTGTGTATTGACCCATTCACCTTCCCGTTCAACCGTTTACTATTGGTTCGCAGAGTTTCGCCGAGGCCACATGTCGGTTTTTGATGAACCGCATCCAGGTGGCTCAAAAACGGTTACCACAGAGGGGGCCGTGCACAAAATCCATGATCCCGTATTGGCGGACCGAGTGAAAATTCGCGAGTTGGCTGAGATAGCTGGCATCTCAACTGATCGCGTTAGCCATATCCTGTACGAGATTTTGGGCATGTAAAAGCTGCCCGCGTGATGAGTACCGCGTTTGCTCACACCGGAGAACAAGCGCAATCGTGAGACTACTTCAAATACGTGCTTGGACCTGTTTAATCGAAGTCCGGAGAAGTTTCTGCGTCATTTCGTGACCGTCAATGAGACATGGATTCATTGGTATACACCTGAGATCAAAGAACAGTCAAAACAATGTGTTTTACCTGGTGAACGCGCTCCAATGAAGTTAAAGCTGGGAACTTCGGCCGGAAAGGTGATGGCTTCTGTTCTTCTTCTGGGACGCGCGAGGTGTGATCCAAGTTGACAATTTGGAGAAAAGAAAAACAATCACAGGAGCATACTACGTCCATTTATTAGGCCGACTCAACGCCGATTTGAAGGAAAAAGGACCACGTTTGGAAAAGAAAAAAGGCTCACACCTCCGAAGTCGCTACAGCCAAATTAGTCGAATTGAACTACGAATTGCTCTCTTAACGTCCGTATTCTCCGGATTTGGTTCCCTGGGACTTCTTTTTATTCCCAAACCTTAGAAGATCGCTAGCCCGAAAGAAGTACGGGTCAAACGAGGAAGTCATCACCGCCGCGAAGGAGTATTTTGCAGGCCAACAAAAGTCGTACATCACAGAGGGGTTAAAAAAGTTGCAACATTGCTGGGAAAGTTTATGGAGTTGAAAGGGGATTATATTGAAAAATAAATTGTCAAAACCTAAAAAATTGCGTTGTTATTTTTAATCCGGGTATTCATCAAACAGCACTCGTAATCATGTCTTAAATCGATCATGAACTATGCTTAGAAGGTGAATGAGGAAATAATTTATAAAATTAAAAATACTAGTTTATTCATCTAAATCTCTATTGTCCCCTTCAAAGTAATCCCCATCGACTGCAACACACTTATGCCAGGGCTTGACCCAATCCTTGAAACATTTTTTTATATTCGGTTTTCGGTATGTCCAACAGTGCTGCCTGCGATTTTTCCATTACTTCGTCTCGGCTGCTAAAACGCGTTCCCCGTAGTAGCTTTTTTTAGCTTGATTTAACAGAAAGAATTCACAGAGAACCAAATCAGGTGAATTCGGTGGCTGTTGGATGCCATTTGTTGCATTTTTCGTCAAAAAATTACGAATAATAATGGCACTGTGAGACGGTGTTATCACGGTGAAAAAACCACGAGTTTTCTGCTGATAATTCTTTTGGCGAATTGCTTCACGCAAACGTCTCATAACGCCCAAATAATACTTTTTGTTTACTGGCAAAAATTCATGATGCACTACACCGTTGTAATCCATGAAAACTGAGAATTGCCTTCTTTTTTGACTGAAAACGATGTGGTTTTTTTGGTCTCGGCTAATTTGGTGAACGCCATTCACTTGCCTGATGTCTGGATTGCGTGTCGTACTCACAAAACCACGTCTCGTCTCCAGTAATAATCGGATTCAGCCTCGCAAATCATCTCTTTTGTGACGTCAACACAGTCCCTTTTTTGCATGAAATTGAGGTCTTTTGGCACCAACTTTGCTGCTACACGTCGGAATCCCAAATGACTAACCAAAATGTCTTGGACGGATCCATGGGCAATGTTCAAGTCCTCTACTATCTCTCTGATGGTTAATTTGCGGGTATTGACCAACATTTCTTTTATTGTATTTCATCAATGTTTTCGTCGGTTTTGGATGTCGATGGTCTGCCACTGCGTTCATCATCTTCGATTGACTCACGACCACTTTTGAACCACTCGTGCCACTGGTAAACGATCGTTTTCTTTAGAGAATCGTTGCCGAAACACTTTTCCAACATTTCCAGCGTTCGCGCACCATTAAATCCGTTTTTTATGCAAAATTCAATACAAGTTCGTTTGTTGTAAATTTAAATCCATTTCTAAAATTGTAAATAATCGCCAACACACTAAGAGGTAGATGTACTCTTGGCTACGTAGCTTTTGCAAATGTACGAGTATTATTTTTGAAGAGGATTTACCTAACAGATTGTGACTTATTCTCGTGATCGTTGTGCCCTGATACCAGAATAAAATTGTACTGCTCATGAAAGTGATTTTCATGGATGTCGTGTTTTAATATCAGTTTAACTGTCAATATTATGTCGTTGTTGCTGTTGTTGTTGTTGCATTATCAAGTACCACAACGAATTGAGTATTTGTTATATATTTATTATATTATTTGTAAATTGTTGAATTTTTTTCTTCGTTGCCTTGTAGTTGACATATATTTACATGTTGTATGCACGGTTCTCTTTCTATTGGGTTGTTCAATAAGTTCTGCGGTTTTTCTAGGAAGTAATGTTTATCGTCTCAGAAAGTATGGTATCTGTGTATACCGTTATGAAATTGTTGTTGTTTATTCCAATAGAGAAGGTTATCCTTTACATTGTTACGGGAATTTGTTTTGGTCGGACGTGTCTTAAGTGCTCAATATTTTTTTTTTTTTTAAATAAAGGATAAGAAAGTACATTTTCGGCTTTTTTTTTTTCTTTAGAAAATGTGTCAAAGCGACAGAGGCGCAAGTAGAGATTTGCAGTGTGTATGGAGATTTGACTTTAAGCGCTGACAAATGTCAGCGTTAAGTTACACGTTCAGGAAATACAGACCTTGCTGATGTTGTTCGCTCTGGACCTAAACCCACCACAGACGACAATCAAATCTTGACTGGATTTACTATTGACATTCATTTGACGACACGGGAGATCGTACAGCGCTTAACATCGTCCATACAACCATTTCGCAGAGACTGAACAAGCTTGAAATTTCCAAAAAGGTGGATGTTTGGGTTCCTCATGAACTGAGTAAAAGAAACATTATGGATTGCATAATGGTCTTTAAGTTTTTGTTGAGATGGAACTCGCTTGAGACAACAACAACACCGCAATTGGTCGGTAAACAGGATTTGCATCCCAAAAACGTCATGTTGAGCTTTTGGTGGGACTGGCGAGATGACCTTTGCTTCGAGTTGCTCTCAGCTCGATACCTTGAAGCAGGCAGTGAAGGAAAAACAGTTAGAGTTGGATAACAAAGAGGGCGTTGTTTTCCATCATTACAACGCCAGACCACACACAGTTTTAGTGTCAAAACAAAAGCTGAATTCAATTGGCTGTGAAGTTATCCAACATCTACCGTACTCTCTAGACCTTACGCCTTCTGATTGCCATCTGTTTCTCTCCAAAAACAATTCAGACGGAACGCAATTCAATTCCGAAGATGAAATCAAAATGTGCCTGGAAAAGTTTTTTAACCATAAGTCTGCTGACTTTTAGAAAGGAGGCATTATGTCACTTCCAGAAAGTTGGAAAAAAGTAATAGACCATGATGGACAGTATCTGATGGATTAAATATGTATAAAAAAATTTATAATTTTTTTGTAGTATATGGATCATTTATAGTTGA
The DNA here is from genome assembly GCA_907269105.1 of Volucella inanis. Taxonomy (NCBI): domain Eukaryota; kingdom Metazoa; phylum Arthropoda; class Insecta; order Diptera; family Syrphidae; genus Volucella; species Volucella inanis. The sequence goes on along the minus strand of OU026153.1, from coordinate 201,804,658 downwards.
AATATGGTTTAATTTTGGGGCAATCGGAGTATATAAAACCTCCAACATTTGTTGGAAGATTTACACCTTCTTTTGCTTAAAACGAAACCGCAAGTAATTAGAGAAAATTAGAGAAAAGTAATATATGAACTTTATTCATAAGAATTTTATTACCTTAACCCAATGCTATCAACTAGCTGCAGATAAGCATTTTTCTTTCCGGGTAAAAACTGTACGTGTGTATTAAGAATGTAAATATAGTTCTTAGGTTAAAAAATAAAAAAGATCCAGCATGCATTCCTGCCTGGCGGCTTAATATTAAACATACACAGCGAGAACCTCTAGTGGAAATTACAGCAGTTGTTTGACACTCATAGGGATTTTGTAAAATTAGCTTTCTCTGTGTATATACCTACTCCTTCACCAGTGTTTTATTTAGAGCAACAAGTAAATAAGATATACAAATCAAGTGGATGCTTATGCAGCATTACTTTAAGATTAATTCCGTCACATCGCGGGTGGCCGTGGCTTAAGTGATAGTTAGATAGACTGGCTTCCAAATCGGAAGGTCTGGTGTTATATTGCCAATGTCGCTTGAAAGATATTAATTTTTTAATATACAAAAATCAATAAGATGAGTAGTTGGCTAAAAATCAACAACAAGCAAACTTCAACTAATAATTGAGTTTCCCCATTAAATGTTAGATGCCACTTATGGTACGAAATAATCACTGAGCCCAAACATCTTTCTTTCTCTCAGTCCCATTTCCCAAAAACTTGGCATACTCTGAGGCATTATAAATGTATTTATACCCACTTGAGTGTTGATCTTTAAAAAAAAGTAATAATTTCTAGAGTAACATCTAATCTTACACAATTTTTCTTTATTGTTGTAATGCTACTGCACTGCTTTTGGGACATTTAGCTAAATTTTTGATTCTTAAACCCATTCTATAAGTCACTACGTCATAGCGGAGCCAAAAGTTTGCTGATTTTGCATTCGAGTAATCCAATTGTTCTTTCTTTGATTTCTTTTTCCAAACTTGGATGAAACTTGATCCTATATACTTTTTGGTCCGAATTTTCCCACTACCTTCATTGAACAAAGGAAAAAAAAGACTGAATTGATCACCCTGAACTTTGTCCACTATCGATTGCTCAATGTGAAGATTTGCTTTTTATTAGCCCACGTTTTGTCACAACCTCTGAAATTTTCATTTCCACACATATATCACATGGGCTGAAAAGTTAGTGCCGTTTTATAGTGAAACACAATTTTTTTGCAAAATTCAAATTTATTTATCAATATAATTGCCTTCAAGGGCGATACACTGATTAAAATGATTTTTCAATCTTCCGATACCAGTTTTGTAGTACGATTTCGGTTTAGCCTCAAAATAGCCCTCTGTTTCGGCGATTACTTCTTCATCGGTCTTAAATTTAGCTGGGGGCCAAATCTGGAGAATACGGTGGGTGGGGAAGCAATTCGTAGCCGAATTCATTTAATTTTGCCATCGTTTTCATCAACTTGTGACACGGTGCATTGTCTTGATGAAACAGCACTTTCTTTTTCTTCAAATGTGGCCGTTTTCTGCGATTTCGTCCTTCAAACGCTCCAACAACGCAATGTAATAGTCGCTGTTAATAGTCGATGAAAATTTTTCCATGTGTATCCCAAAATACGGATGCCATAACCTTTCCAGCCGACTGTTGAGTTCTTGGTCGTTTTGGACGAAGTTCGTCCAATGCTCGCCACTCAGCTGACTGCCAACTTAACTCTGGTGTGAAGTGATGGAGCCAAGTTTCATCCATTTTCACATACCGACGCAAAAATTCGTCTTTATTGCGGTTGAACAGATTTAAACACTCCTCTGAATCATCAACACGTTGTTGTTTTTGGTCGACTGTGAGCAAACGCGGCACCCACTTTGAACAGAGCTTTCGCATGTCCAAATATTCGTGTATGATATATCCAACACGGTCTTTTGATATCTTCAGAGCCTCAGCTATCTCGATCAGCTTCACTTTACGGTCATTCGCAATCATTTTGTGGACTTTTTTGATGTTTTCATCTGAAACAGCCTCTTTTGGACGTCCACTGCGTGCATCATCTTCGGTGCTTGTATGACCCCTTTTAAATTTTTCAATCCACTTGCGAATGGTTAGTTCGGCTGGTGCAGAGTCCGGGTAATACTTATCAAGCCATTTCTTTGCATCGGCTGCATTTTTTCCCATCAAAAAGCAATGATAAATCAACACACGAAATTACTTTGAATCCATTTTTTTCACAATAACAAAAGTTGCTTCACTCACAACGCTATACCTCGAGAACTAATCGTCCGACAGCTGTCAAATTTATACACGTATCTTTTGAAGATTGGAACTAACTGAAAATGGTATGGATTTAATTCAGGTGGTGCCCTCTCTTAGAAACGGACTTTTTATCCTAGGTGTTAAGTTTCACGAATTTTATGTGCGACAGAGTCATTCCAATTTCCGTGATGATAATGAATTTAAATTATTCGCACTTCAAAACGACATTTCCTTTCAAATATGTAGATGCCAGGAGATGATTTTGGGGGTCCGCAAAAAAGATATTCAAGTTCAGTACGGCTGATTCACCGCCAATTGTTTTAAAGGGCATGTATCGAATTTTTAAGAGTTACCTGAAGTTTTGAAACATCGACGCTTGTGATTATAGAACATATGACATACCAAAAATATAAAAGTATCGTATAAGGCCAGTTATAGTGGCAGAGTATAAAACAAATTGTCATATTAAAACATTTAATTGAATTCAGTATTACAGTGATACTCAACCAAATAAGATTACTTAATTTACTACATGGTGCAATCGGTCTGAGATTAAATTAAATTAATTTATAATAACACGTTCTGGTTATAAAAGTGAAGGTGCTGAATCAGAGGAGATAAAACAAAACACTTTAGTAGGCATAAGGAAAATTGATTTGAATAAAACATTGGATGGTTTGGATTTGTCGATAAATCGGACAATTTTGAAATATTTCTTCGGGCAACTGGCCTAGAAAAGGAGGCAGATCAAAAGTAAATTGAGTTTTTTTTTTTTAAGCAAATTAGAGAAGAAGCAAGGAAAGTATAAACAATATTCGAATTTACGTGTGAAGATTTCAAAAGTTACCTAAAAATATTTTTTCAGATGGAAAATCAAGGTGAATGCTCAAAAAACACAACCAATTTGGTTCTCACGCCGCTGCCTAGGAAACCACGTTTTTTTTCCAAAAAACACTAAACCTAGTTTGTGTTCCGTTCATATTGTCTGGTCAGAAAGTTGCAAATATCTGGGATTAGTCCTAGATAACAAATTGATAAGAGTTCTCTATCCCTTAATGTGTAGAAACTCAAATCTCAGTGTAGACAACAAAGTAATAATCTACAGAACTACTATATATTCCAAACCGAGTTTCATTCAGACAGCGAAAGTGAGTGGACGTGTTTTTAGACAAAAATAAGTAGTAAAGAAAGTTAGAAATATGAACAATAAATAAAAAGAAGCCGGAATCCGGGTAAGTTTTGCCCATCTGTAATAATATTCGATGCCAATGTAACAGAATTAATTAACAGTCTAAAGAAAAAACAACTTAATTTTAATTTTAAAATTATTAAATTTGGGGTACATATTGATAAAAAATAATAAAAAATTTACATATAAATCCAAATTCTATGTTGACAGCCCTGAAGTGCATCAGGAACTGTTAAACTTGGTACAGGCGAGCCAAATTCAGGAATATTCGTATACCTTAAAAGAAAACAAAACACAAAACATAATACTTAGAGGACTAACCTCAGATTTTCTTCCGGAAGAGATTCTAGAAGAATTACGATGGAGGTCGCAGAAGTACCCGACCCAAGATAGAAAACACAAAAATTTTGGAAAAAAAAAATTATTTATTTTTCAACATAATCGCCTTGCAGCTATATAGACTTTTCCCAGCGATGTTCAAAAAGTTCGATATCCTTTTTATAATAAGAACTCTCTTGCTCCTCAAAATAGCCGTTAACTGCCGACATCATTTCTTCATCGTTAGAAAAACTTTGACCACTGAGCCATTTTTTCAAGTTTGTGAACAGAAAATAATCCGAAGGGGCTAAATCTGGCGAAAAAGGTGCATGAGGTAGCAATTCAAATTTTAATTCATTATTGTTGGCCATTGCAATAACGGATTTTTGAGCTGGTGCATTGTCTTGATGAAACAACACTTTCTTCTTAGCCAAATGCGGCCGTTTTTGCTTGATTTATTCGCTAAAATCTAGCAATAAGTTCCCATAATATTGGCCGTTGATAGTTCTACCTTTTTCAAAATAGTCAATGAAAATTATCCCACCCGCATCCCAAAAAATCTACGCCATGAGCTTGCCTGCAGATGAAACGGTCTTCGCCTTCTTTAGAGCCGGTTCTCCTTTTTGATTGGTCTTTTGTCCGTATGAAACAGCGCGAAAAGTCTGCTTTGTTGATGTGAAACTTCTTTGAACACTCAATTGGAACATCTTCACGACACTGTTTTTCTCGAGTTAGCTCGCGCACTTTCAGTCTACGATCATTCAGTACCGCTTTGTGGATTTTCTTCACCATTTCTGGAGTAGTCACCTCATTTGGTCGACCACTGCGTTTCCACAAATTCACAGACGACGTTCACTATTGATGGCTGAGAAACAAATACTAAAAAACGTGGTGCTTTCAAATTTGAAACATATGCTTTGTAGACTGCGTACTTTTTAACACAGTGATATTTTCAAACAACTACGGTGATGTCTTGATCAGGCCGGGTACTTCCGGGTATAGTTGGGAAAGTAGTCAAATTTAAGACCCATAAGTCACTCAAATTATATCAATTATAGCCTTCTCTTAGTCACATTAAGTCCAGGTAGATTAGCAAATGACATAGTTAACACAAAATACGTATTAAATACCAGAGTAAAGTGGGAAAAGCCCAGAGTAGGAGATGCTTTAATCCAATGTAAGAGATGTCAAAGTTTCGGGCACTTAGCCAATAATTGTGGCAAGACCTTTAGATGCGTCAAACATCCAGAGGCTGCCCAGCTTTTCAAACATATGCGGAATAGCGAAAAATAGACAATAAGAGAAGCAAGGGAGAAGAGGGAAACATCGAGATCTTTCCCAAGCTTCTTTAATAAGAGCTCGATTGTTGATCCCAATATTTGTTCCAGGGGGGAACCAAAACTATGTTAGGCAATTTCTTGGCCGCGCAAAAGACCTTGTTGAATTGGGGGTGGACAAACTCTTCCAAAAAATAGAAACCTTCGTTAAAAATTTCAATATTTCAAATAAAATTCAACAGGAAAGACTGTAGTACTTAGTTCTTCTTAAACAACTCACATCGAATAAATAATGAGGCTAAATTTATTGAAATTTAATACTCAATCATTAGTGAACCACAGCAGAAGGATAGAATTACCTACTCACGACTAATAGCTCAATCGTATTTATACAAGAAACCTACCTTTCTAAAAAATACAAAGTTCATATTGATACATAAAATTTCATACCAAAGAGTATTGATCAAGATGTGGCAATTGCCATAAAAGATCATATCAAATTCTGGCACGTGGATATTCCCAATCCTAGAAACCCATTTAATGGAAGAATACTAGCTAACTGGCTAGATACGATCTCACTACACTTAATGAATCTGACTTCACGAACACTGACTTTTCCAGCAAGCTCACCTTACTTAGATCATTTTTTAATTTCGCCTAACATTCTTAATCTGACAAATAGCAACAACTTTACAATTAGAATACTTCCAACCTTTTCGGATCATTTCCAAGCTGAACTGTCAATTAAATAAATAGACGTAACAATTGCATTAATAGAACCAAACCAAACAGTATCCTTTAGATATACGAATTGGACTAATTGCAAATTAGAGTAAGACGTAGCTCAACCCTCAATCATAAATACACTGATAAATTCCGAAATCGACAGCTACATATCCTGGTTCAATAATATTCTCTATAACACCATTGACAGCCACACTAGCAGAATTGAGGGAAAATTCCGAAAATATAGTCAGATTCCAGACGACATAAAAGCACTTTAAAAAGTCAAATAACGGTGGCAAAACCAATTAAAAACGTTGTTTCATCAAGCGTTCAATAGGGTTGATGACAGCTTCAAAAGACTTTCAAATGAAATCTCAGTTTTAAGAAATATAATTAAAGAAAAGATAAAAATATGTCTAAATGAACAAATAGGCCATAAACAATCCCAAATCAAACCGGAGCCTTTCGCATTCAAGGAAATAGGCACATTTCTAGGAACAAAATTAATTTCTTGTGCGAAAAAATAATTATAGAAAATGTTACCATTACAAATGATACCGAAAAAGTAGAAAGTTTCAAAGATTTATATTCGGAAAACTTTCGACATGATATTCCATGCAATGAACCCCTACTGATTCAGGAAGTGCAAGAATCTATACAGGGAATACAGAACTCGAGACCATCTCTTTACCCAAGAGAAGACTATTTTTCCACATCAATCACTGAAGTAAAATGTATTATTCAAGACAATCAAAATTCTCTCAATAATTAAAAAACCAAATAACTTTGACATTAATAATTTTAGAGCCATGTAACTCCTTTCAAATGTTGGGATGATATTAGAAAAAAGTCATAATACATAAATTTGACATGCATATGACATGACATATGAAGAAAATATACAAGACATTCCAGACTATAAATTCGGGTTCCGCAAACGACACTCAACAATGCATGCCATATTAAAGCCTTATAATGATATAACTATAAATCTGAGAAAAAAAAATGCACAACAGCTTGTTCCCTTGATATTGAAAAACCATTTGATAGTGCGTAGAGAGAGTTATTAAATCACTACCCACCCCATCTTATCAATGTCATCGATAATGCTCAGCAAATGGATGTTCCGATCAAAAGGACAGGTATCACGGCCGCATCTTTTCCAAAACAAACACCAGCAACATATTATACTAGTTAACACGACGCACTTGACCCTGAACCCAGTGCAAGGTAATAGACTGTACGAGAATTGCTGAGACAGTTTGTTCAGGTGCATAATTGCTCCGTTGCGTCGCTACGGATACACGCGCCGACATAAAAATGATGAGTCTGCATACTGGCCAATAGGAACGGCGGCTTCCCATATGAAGCGAAGTAGCTCTAAGTTTAGTTTAAGTTTTGACTTGTAAGAATTTGGTCGAACAAAGGAATATTAAGAAAATAATAAAATTGTTTCGAGATAGTAAATGAGACCGTTGAGGTTTTATGAATCCCCTTCATTGATTCGTTAACTGGCGCCCGAGCAGAGACTGCTCTGTATACGACATGCCTTTTTTTTCTCTGGGACACGCTCAGATCCTCTAAGCAGAATATAGAGTCGATACGTTCCATTGAACGAAAAGCCCAGTCCCCATGAGAACACTGCGCTTATACATGGACCATTCACGAGCATATAATCGTACCCATGAGAACACGAAAGAAAGTCAAAGGGGAATTAAGAGGACTCGTGTGAAACAAATCGTGCCTTAGTAGGTCGCGTGCATTTTAATGTTCGCGTCCAAAAAGGATAACACGATCCTTCCGAAAGAGCGGTACCCTAAAGAGACGAATTTAGATATTTAACTTTTCGTTTTTTTTTTTTTTTTTTTTTTCTCTCTCAAAGAAAATACGGTGGTGTTTTTTCTTACGTAAAGCATATAATAATCTAATACGATGTGTGGTGCTGTAAACTTCCTAATAATTGCTGCCTTCCTCCCTAGACTATCAGTTATTCAACTATCACTCACCAATTGTGACTATAAAAGAATGCAGGGGGTGGATATTCGATGGACATTTTAAATTAGTACACGTTATCAATTTAACTCAATTCGAAGACTTAGTTCAAGGTATTAACAAATCAACAATCGGGAACTTCTCAACAGAAAAGAGGACCACAATTGAATTTTATCTCAACAAAACGAACGACAAATTGTCCTCACTTAGATGTGAAAAACATCACATCACAAGATCTATCAACTGGATTGGATCGGCCTGGAAATGGATTGCGGGGAATCCTGATGCTGCTGACTAGAATAGAGTACTTTCCACTGAAGAAGACATTGTGGCCAACAATAACCAACAATATAAAATTAATACCCGGCTCTTTAGTACCTTAGGGGAGACTACGAAGAAGCTTAATTGGATGATAGACCAATTTAATAATAAGATTAAATCAACCTTGGCTGGACGATATGAACAAGATATTCTAAATGAAGCTATTGTAATAAATGACGAGGTTAACGAAATAGTATGTGCCTGTCAAATGGCGAAAAGTGGTACAGTAAATTCGAACCTTCTGGATGAAGAAGAAATTAGTAGAATCATCGGTGAAATGGAAACTTTACCTTATACCAACGCAATTGAAACCATAGAAAATGGATCGCCATCCATTTACACGAATGGTTCAATTCTCGTTTATGTCCTCTCTATGCTAAAAGTAAGAAGTGATAAATTTAACTTACTTTCAACGAGAGCTTTAACTACTGATGGTCTACAGATTGACATGGACTACGATAGAATCTTAATTAATCATCAGGAGACCTATGGGATTATCAACGAATGCCTTTGTATTAATAATCAGATGATCTGTAATACTTAATCATTACAAAAACTTGAAGAGGACAGCTGTATTCCAAGGCTTTTAAAAGGAGGGCAGACAGCATGTATGTTCCGAACTAACACACTGGAGATAATCGGACTAATCAAGGAAGACACAATTTTCCTTACGAACTTCATTGGGCAATTGATCTCAGAAAACAACTCAAGGATCCTTACTCCAATTGAGTAACGAAACAATCAAGTTAAAAAATAGAACATTTACAAGCTCTTCTTACTCGCACACTCAACTACTCCCATCGGTCTTAACGAACATCACGAAGCGGGTACGAAAGATCGATCTGGAACATGTACACAGCATCAGTGTTAAGAACATTGCTCAGTTGAAGGACCTGAAAAATCAAGCTACAAACCTCTCCTTAACAAATGTGGGGATCATAGTAATAGTAGCTGTCGTAGACTGGATTATCTGGCGAAAAATTAATCTTGGCCCTAACCTACCATCTGTAAATCTGCATAACATCGTACTTGATCCCAGGATCAATTCAGAAAATCAAACAGCAGCCGAATCACATTCGTCCCGAATCTGGTCGTCTGCATCTGACGTCACACATGATCTACGGGACGTAGATCTTTAAAGAGGGTGGAGTTAACACGACGCACTTGACCCTGAACACAGGGGAAGGTAATAGACTGTACGAGAATTGCTGACACAGTTTGTTCAGGTGCATAATTGTTCCTACGACAACTGAATGGTATTGCATCGCACTGGGATCACGTTGCGTCGCTCCGGATACACGGGCCGAATGAAAATGATGAGTCTGCATACTGGGCGATGGGACGGCGGCTTCCCATATGAAGCGAAGTAGCTCTAAGTTTAGTTTAAGTTTTGACTTGTAAGAATTTGGTCGAATAAAGGAATATTAAAAAAATAATAAAATTGTTTCGAGATAGTAAGTCGGACCGTTGATTCAGGGATTCGTATACTTTCTGCTCATTATTCTCAAACATCTTATCAGAACTCAAAAATAAAGGATGGCGTTTTATTTTCACTGATGGATCCAAATCACAAGACAATGCTATACCTCATTTGCTGTCACTTTTGAAGATGGTTATATATTCAGCATTGGCACTCTCCCTGATTCCTCATCAATATTTACAGGAGAAGCTTTTGCTATCCTACGAGCGACCAAGACAACAACGAGTCGTAGAAGAAGATTTGTTATATGCTCCGACAGTATATCACTTTTAAAGGCAAATAGTAATCCAAACAACAATTCTCAATTTATATCTGAAATTAGAAATAAAATTATTATGATGCCAAATAAAATAAAGTTGTTGTGAACCCCTAGACATGTTAATATTCGAGAAAATGATGAAGCCGATAATGCTGCGAACTCTGCAAAAGAAGTACCAGTCTACAAATTTAATATATTCACCAAAAAAAAAAACAAATACATAAATCATTTAGAATGAAGCCTATATCACCATCATTATTAGAAAGTTAACGTCGATAAATCCCACCCACGGTATCCTACAAACGTATCAAAAATCAAAATCTCCAACTTCGTTCGATTAAGACTTGGTCGCACCGCAGCTACTTATTAACACCTGTTAAATAAAAACAATCCTCTAATTTGCATCACTTGCAACGTAGCTTTTAATATCACTAACATATATAGGGTATATATCGACGAAAAAATATGGCCCAAAAACGCCGCCGGCATGCAAGCCGCACCAAACAGTTATTTTTTGTGGATTAAGTGGTGACTCAAGAAGCACATGCGGGTTTTCACCTGACCAATAACGCATATTTTGCTTATTGATGAACCCATTGAGCCAATTCATGAGTCAGATTAATCTTGTATGGGTGTAAACCAAGATCCTTACGCAAAATACGCCATAATGTGGTCTGAGCGATGCCCAATTCTTAAGAACGCCGTGGAATTGACTGATTTAGATCGTTTGCTACGGACGTCTGATATGTGATATTTTCGAGACTTCGACCAACCCGTTGTCTCACTGACACGGCAACATCACACAACGAATATGTAGACTCAAATTTTTGCACTAAACTTGTTATTGCCTGTCTACTCGGGCGAGAATTACGACCAAAAACTGGAGTTAACGCCCTTAAAGTTGCAGTCAACGACTCCGAATATCTGTAGAAAATTTTTATAATTTTGAGACATTGCTCGTTAGTGTACTTTACCATGTCAAAATGTTGAGTTTACTGAATAAATTGACAGTAACAGTTTGACGATTAGTGAAAGAGCGCGTTCACAAATTAAATTCAAAGTTGTCAAGTCCCTATTGGAAATCCCTATATACGCATCCTGAGTCAAGCTTTTAGAAAATACATCAATATTGCTTTTACCAGGTTCCAAAGATGGCTGACTCAGCTAACATAGATCACACTCTCAAATATATTTTCTGTTTCAAAAGAAAAGATATTAGAATCAATCCTGATAGCATGAACTATAATGTGAAAAATCAATGGAGGGAGGAAACTATCTGCATCTGTAACGACAGTCAAACAGCGCTTAAGGCATCGCAAGATCATCTTACTACTTCCATATTAGTCTGAGAATTTTGTTTTTTTTTTTTTTTAAATTAGAATGTAGACGACTTCACGGGCTAGGGCAGAAGAAAGTGTTTTAACAAATATTTTGAAAGTCGTAAGCGGGTGCTCGTAGAAGTGTGAGATTCTTCCTCACTAAAAATACCTAATTGCGATATAAATGTTTATGTTACCGTAACTAAGTTTCGACTTATCAAGCAGTTAGTCACCTCGTTTATTTCCAAAAGTCCGTTCGTTTTCCCAAAATTGTATACTATAGGTCCAAACCGGCTTTGCTTATAATTGGTGATTTTTTAAACGTTTGGTTTGTAATCGTAAAAAAAAAAACAGGAAAATTGCAATGTTGCTATTTACTTTTCAAAAATTACTTCAGGTAATATAAATGTTGACCACGACCACGTTTCAAGTGGTCCATACGGAGAGTCCAAATTTTAATCATCTTTTCTTGCATATTAGTTGGCATCTCGCTAATGGTGGGGTGAAAAGTAACCTCCTTGGGAATGATAAAAAATTGTTTTTAAATTTTTTTTTATTTTATTTAATAATAATTTGATACCCTTATTCTAGCGATTTACCAACTTCTTGATCCGAAAAGTAATTTTCCGGAAGGTCTGCAAAATACTCCTCTGTGGCGTCGATGATTTCCTCGCGTGGGCTGAATTTTTTATTGATGAGCCATCTTTTAAGGTTTGGGAAGAGATCATAGTCCGAGGGAGCATAATCGGGCGAATACGGTGGATGCGACAGCAATTGGAGCAGTAAATCATTGATTTTAGCCATGGTTGCGATGCTCTTGTGCGCCGGTGCACTGTCTTGCAAAAACAAAATTTTTTTTGCGTCATCGCTCCAATAATGCACAGTAATACTCGCTGTTGATGGTTTTTCCTTTTTCGAGGTAGTCCACGAAGAGTATACCATGACGACGCCATAACCTTTCCGACCCATCGAGCCTACCTCGGCCGCTTCGGAGCACTCGTGCCGGCTTCAGTCCATTGCCGGGCACTCATTCTATTCTCTGGTGTTCAACAGTTACCAATCGACGTCAAAAGTCCCCCTATTCGGCATCAGCAAGTCCAAACACTCTTTCGAAGTGCTCTCGCGCTCGTGTTTTTGGTCAGGAGTGAGTATGCGTGGCACCCAGCGGCAGGATAACTTTTTCATATGCAGAATATTGCCCAAAATATGGCTTGTGCGCTCAGTACTAATCTTTGTGGTATATGCTAGCTCGTACACCTTTACTTTCCGGTCAGCCAACACCACTTCATGTATTTTTTTGACATTGTCCTCTGTAACCGCATCGGTGGGCATGCCGCTGTGGACTTGATCGGCAGTGTAGTTGCGGCCACTACGAAACTCTCGAAACCAATATTTTACGGTGTAATCTGACGGAGCATTAGCCCCATAATATTTATCCAACTTTACTTTTGTTTCCTTTGCCGTTTTGCCTCTCAAACAATAATGTTTTATGAGAGAACGAAAATCGTTTTTGTTCATACTCAACATTATGCCAAACACGTCAACAACAATCAGCTGTCAAAACAAAACTAAAGACAGTATCGCACTGAAATTTAGCATGTCTATCTAAATATGAATGGACTTTAAGGTACTGAAGTGCCTTGCATTGTAGTAGTAGCGCATTCTGGCGAACTTACTTTTCACTCCATCTAGTAAAACACTGCCAAAAAGGATGACCGTTAAGAAAAGAAAAATATGGTGATAAAGTAAAACCATGCTATGAAATAAAAGACTTTATACATACAAAGAGAGGAAATGTTTTTTTAATCAAAATGAAATAATAATTTACTCAAAAATGAAATTGAAATCTTACATGTTCTTCACGAATGCCAATTTGTCATAAAAAAGGGTAAAGGAATTTCTTTTATGAATAGAAATAGATATGGATACAGAAAACGTTATTATAAATTGCCCATTGTGCCAAATATATCATAATAAAAACCCAAAGGAACCACTTTTATTTATTTCTAGAAGTATCCGTCCTTCTGTGGAAAAAATTTGCAACCGATATATGAGTAGCTAATTTTGGAAAGAACCCGCCATTTAGTCACAATTGATTATTTATCAAAGTGGATTGGTGTCCGAAAACGAAAAAAAAAAACTACGCAGAGGTTAACAGCCGTTGATTGGAATTACGAGGGCCTGACCGAGACATGGCGGTAGTTGTTTAAAAATATCACTGTATTGAAAAGTACGCAGTCTATAAAGCATATGTTTCAATTTTGCCATCAGTAGTGAACGTTGTCCGTGGATTTGTGAAAATGGAGAAAATTTCTCATCGTCTAATCGGGCTTAACTTTGCCAAACGTATAAGCTGGAATTTTGAGAAGAATGAAATGAACCCTACAAGAATGGTACACGGTTATTGAATTCGTGTCGGGATCGATCGTATTTTGATGAATTTGGATCTAATGTCATTGTTCGGGAGCTTCCAGAGCAAATAAGGGCTTTAAAGTATAGATGGTAATATATGTGACTTTAATGAGACAACCGCAGCAGAAGCATTAACAATAAGCGGGTTACTTGCCCTGAAATATCTCGCCCGTTTTTCTCAAGACCTGGCCTTTATGGGCTTAATGAGAATCATCATAAAGAACTATGATGTTCGGATCTGTACATGGAATACTCGGATCTTGACCATGTGCCGCCGAACGCTAGGGTTGGCCAAAATAAAGCAAGAGGTAGATCTGTGACATTTTCTACCATAACTGCTACATACAACAAAAGAAACATCTACTTGGGTGGAGATTTGATGTAATCTGGGCACGTGGGTAACAGCATTGGACTATCTTCATCATGGCCTATCTTATCAACATCAACTTGCTACGCATTCTTCCCGCCACAGAAGAATCACTTTTAAATAACTCATCTTAAGGGCTTATGTTCATTTTATTTCCAAATAAATGCAAATAAGTAATGCTCTATGGGCAATTTCCTAAGTATGACGCTAAAATTGTATTGGTCGATTATAACGACAAGATGATATCCTTAGAATGACAGTTGGTAAACATAGCCTGCACCACACTACCTCTTGCAATGGATTTTGGCTTATTAACTCCGCGGCGGGAAGAAATATCACTATAAGAAGTACACGGTTTCTTCATCTCAATATACGTACTCAAGGAAACATGACGATTTTTGGATCATCCACATCATTACAACAATCACCGGCGCATATAATGAAGAGCTGTTGAATGGAACAAAAAAAAAAAAAAAATTCTCCCACGAGGACAACGCAATGGCGCACACGTCCTCAATCGTAATAGTAAAATTGCATGAATTAGGCTTCCAATTGCTCAATCATCCACCGTATTCTCCATATAAAGCCCTGTGCAAGTTTTTCATATTTACAAACATAAAGAACTGGTTCGGCGGTAAGAGATTTAGGTCGAATGAAGAGGTCGTCGATGATAAACGTCTTTTTTGAACACGCGAGAAATCTTATTATTTGGAGGGCATCAAACAATTGGAGAAACGTTGGACGAAGTGTATTGAGCTTAAGGGGAATTATATTGAAAAATAAAACGTTTTTTGACGAAAAGAGTGTTCCTTATTTAAATTTTCAGGGATTTATTGACCCAAATGCGTATAATCTAGAAAAGCTGCAATCGTATCGTATCTCGAAATCTCCCAATAGCTCTTATGCCGCCAGTATCAAGTAACGAACACTAATGGTAATGCTGCCAATGTCCCACTCATATCCTGGGATTCACCCGACCACCACCAAGAAATCCCTGGCTTGATGAAGAATGTTGAAAAGTACATGCGGCTAAAAAAAACGCGTAAAAAAGCGCCGTTGAAACAAAAAACCGGAAAAGCAGGAAAATCCCGAGATTGAGAATCTGTTCTCCAGAATATGTAACGTACTGTAGTTTTACAAACAAGTAAAAAGAACGCGTTAAGGCAAAAAAAAAGGACAAAAGCCTGCAGAGATAAAGAAGAAAACTATGTTTTAGAGACACAGTTGGTGCTGAGAATATGGAACATACTTTTTCTGTAGGCTGTATAACGATAAAGAAGCCCATCATATCGCCATTAAGCAGAACAGACTAATCAACTTAGACGGTAATAGCCAAGACTTCCGTTCAGCTGACAAAAATGAAGTAAGGATAGCAATATCTAAACTCAAAATCAACAAAGCAGCTGGACCTGACGCCTTATCGGCCGAGGTATACCATGCTGCTGGAAGTGACTTTGTAGAGATCCTATTTCTACTCATTTCTCAGATATGGGCTGAAGACTGTATGCCTGATGAATGGAATTTCAGCATCGTTTGCCCAATCCACAAAGAAGAAGATGCTTCCACTGCGCCAACTATAGAGGCATAAATCTACTCAACATAGCATACAAGGTCTTATCTGTCATATTGTATGAACGTCTGAAACCCTAATTGGACCTAGTTGGTCCCTATCACTACAGTTCCACAATAAATTAGGGGAAGACAGCTGACTGTTATCGTTGCGTTGGTTAGTATTTAAACTGCAAGATCAGGCATACGAGTATACTGGCAACAAGAAGAGACACACATCATCGACGAATTGGACAGAACGAAACAGTCGACATAGCTCCACTTTTGAGGTAGTAAGCGACTTTGTCTATCTTAACTCTAGTATAGGCTGATTCATCGTAAGGTGTGTATTTCAATATGCTTTTCTTGACAGATTACGCATGACTTCTATCAAAATGCTTTACCATTTTTGTTCAGTATCATTTGGCAAATTATCGTGGAAAGACTCTTATCACAATAGCGTCTTCAACTTGTTCGGCTGCATAACGAAAATCAGCATTCTGTGAGAAATGTTTTTTGTGCGATTCAAACTGCGATACTGAAACAACTATTGCCAATACCATTCGAAAATTTGAGTCCCAGTTTACATAAGTGGATGATACTCGACCGTATCCAGCACGTAGAGAAGAGACTATAGCAGCTGTAGCGGAGACTGTACGCGAAGACCGTGACGAATCGATTCGTCGTCGTTCTCAGCAGCTTGACTTGACGTTTTCGACAACTTGGCGTATTTTACGTAAGGATCTCGGCCTAAAAGCATACAAAATTCAACTTGTGTAAGAATTGAAGACAGGCGACTTGAATTTGCGTCATATTTTCAGTGAATGGGCTATGGAAAAACTCTATAAAAATCCGGTGTTTTATCGTGAAATTTTGTTCAGTGATGAAGGCCATTTCTGGCTCAATGGATGCGTTAATAAACAAAATTGCCGTATTTGGGCTGATAAGCAACCCGAAGAGTACCAAGAGCTACCATTATATCCATTAAAAACAACGGTGTGGTGTGGTGGAATCATTGGTTCATATTTCTTCAAAAATTAATGGTAGCCGTTATCGCGCCATGTTAACGGACTATTTGCATCCTGAAATTCCCGCACGGAATTTCAAAAAGACGGCACTACGAGCCATACAGCGCGTGAAACAATGGACTCGTTGAGAAATCATTTTGGTGAGCACTTAATTTCACGTTTTGCTACGGTAATTTGGCCGCCTAGATGGTGCGACATCACTTTTTTAGACTATTTTCTCTGGAGATATGTAAATTCTCAGGTTTTAAATAATACAATTGCCGCTTTGGAAGCCTACAGTACTCGTGTTATCCGCGAGATTCAGTCTCTATGTTTGAACGAATCGTCCAAACTTGGACCTTCCAAATGGAACACCTCAGACGTAGTCGTAGCCAAAATTTACATGATGTCATTTTCAAAAATTTAATGCCATGAATTGTTCTTTTAACCGATAATAAAAAATTTAAGCCCACTTTCAAATTTATGTATTTTATTTTTTTGTACATTATAAATCAAACCTCACGATGAACTTTCCTATATAAATCCTACCAACAACACCTCAGAAGAAACAAAACAAAGAATTACCCTTAATAATCGCTATTTATTTTTTATTTGATCCATATCCCGAAAAAATTAAGGAGACTTCCTAAAAGACCTTGAACATGCTACTTTATCGCGCTGAACCAAGGTCTCCATCGAAAGGAAGGAGGCTTACGTCATGTTGTGAGGAAAAGGATTTAAAAAAAGTTGGTGTCGTCAGCATAGAGAATAAATGCTGAGTGTTGAATGACCCTTTCAGGATCGTTAATAGTTAGGATGAAGAGAAGTGGACATAGGTGACTACCTTGAGGAACACCTGACGTGGCCAAGAATGGGGCCGATAAGACAGACCTAAAAGAACACTACAAATAGTGATTATCCAGGTAAGAAGATATCCATTTTAGCAAAATGAGTTCAAAGTCCAGGAAGGACAATTCCGTCAGAATAAGTTTATGAGATATTTTATCAAAAGCCTTACTGAAATTAGTTGTTATAACGTCAACTTCTTTACCACTTTCTAAGGCTGAGAGAACAGAGGACATGAATTCGACAGGTTTAGTGGTAGTTGATCTACCTTTCAGAAAACCGTGTTGTTTATAGTATTGTAGCTAAAGGCTTCGTACAAAATGCTTTCGAGGAGTTTGGGTATATGTATGTGAAAGTTTAGCTATGTGGCAATAATTAGTGACTTCGCTCTTTAATCGCTTTTTGTGTATCAGTGTTATGAAAGATGACTTCCATATCTGTGGAAATTGACTTTTTTGATAACCGGAAGAGATTTGAAAAGGAATGGGAAAATGTTAATGAACACTTTTTAAGAAATATAGATGGAAGGCCATCTGAGCCGGGTAAGTATTCATCATTAAGTTGCTGTAACTTATTTTCTATAACTGTATGATAACTTTGAGAAACAGAGGGGCCAAGGGGGAAGGTACGTAGGTATTTAAAATAAGAGGGATCTGGTACGAAGGAATTATCAGCAAAGGATTGCTTAAAAAAAGTAGCAAAAAAGTTGGCTATGGTATACGAATCAGTTGATGATATGAGAGGGATGGAGGAAAGCCGTCAGATTTTTTTTTTGTAATTAACGAATTGGTAGAAAGGCTTAGGAATGTTATAAGCTTAGATTGTTCACTATAGCTGCTAGAGATCCCTGCAGAAAATAGAGAGAGCATCATTAAACATATTGGACATATTGGCGAAAATATATAAAAACTTACTAAAATATGAGTTCATTTTGTGGAAATTCGCTTTGTGAAAGTAGTGAAAAGAGGCAGCTGCAGATGGGGTGGACTTAATAGGAGAGTGGTGAAAAAGAGAAAGAAGAAGTTATGAGGTCTAATTGCCTACCAATTGTTATGAGGTCTAATTGGAGACCCCACTAACTTGTGATAAGCTGGAGTCTGTGAGCTCATCCAAGAAGAGATATTCTTTACTGGAGTTAGGGTTTGCGATAAAAAAAGCATTCATCTTCTGACTGAGTCCAGTGCAGTTGAGGCAGATTTAAATCCCCGAATACGATGATAACATCGACAGGATCAGATAAGTTAATTATTTGATCATTTGCATTGAAAGCAAGTTGGTAGCATTCGATATGTTGTGCTGGTAAGATGTTACAACACATAACGTACAGAAACATGTAGGGGAGTGTTATCTTTATTAAAATGTAGTCAAGCTTAGAGTAAATAGAAACAGTGATTGGAGAAGAATTTAGGATATTGTTGACAGTCAGTAAGACACTTCGATAAGGAGAATCACATTTTGGACGGATAAGATCGTCGTCTCGAAAAACATTGAAACTAGGGGGGATAATTCCTGATTCTTTATATCGGGAATTATAGATGTGTTGTAGGGACAAAATACTCGTAGATATATTGTAGTAGACATTCTGATGGTTTTCGCACAGTTTAAGGTAAGAGACGTTTTGCGCGAAACAATTTGCTTTGATTTGCACTGATCCCAGTGTTCATCTCGAACAGACTTGCAAATTGTTTATCCATGTTGGTGAGATTGGAATCATATACAATACTTTCAAAGCTGAACTGGATTCTACTTTGGGTGAGTCTGCTCCTTCGTTTACAACAGTAAAATGTTGGGTTCCTGAGTTTAAACGAGGCCGTACGAGCTGCCAAGAAGCATCGCAGTGGTCGACCAAATGAGGTGACGACTCCAGAAATCGTCGACTGAAAGTGCGCGATCTAGCAGACATTGTAGGCATTTCAAAAAGTGCGACATGAGAAAGCTGTGTGCAAGATGGGTTCCGCGTTTGCTCATTCGAACAAAAACAGTGTCGGGAAGATGTTTCAATTGAGTGTTTACCAAAGTTTCACAGCAGCAAAGCAGAACTTTTACGCCGTTTCATAACAATGAATGAAAAATGGGTCCATCACTTTATACCCGAGACAAAAGAATAATCAAAACAATGGATTCAAAAGGGAGAACCGGCTCCAAAGGAGGCGAAGACCGTTTCATCTGCAGGCAAGATCATGCCGTCGATTTTTTTAGTATGCGAGTGGTATAATTTTCACTGACTACCTTAAAAAAGGAAAAACTATCAACGGCCAATATTATGCGAACTTATTGCAACGTTTGAGCGAAGAATTCAAGCAAAAGTGGCCGCATTTGGCAAAGAAAGTGTTGTTTCATCAAGACAATGCACCAGCTCAAAACTCCGTTATTGTAATGGTCAAAATTAATGAATTAAAGTTTGAATTGCTACCTCATGCACCCTATTCGGCAGATTTAGCCCCCTCGGATTATTTTCTGTTCCCAAACTTAAAAATATGGCTCAGTGGTCAAAGTTTTTCCAACTATTTTGAGGAGCAAGACTGTTATTATAACAAAAAGGGTATCGAACTGAAATATGTTGAAAAATAAGTAAATTTTTTTCCCATTTTTTTGTTGTTGTTGTATTTGGATGGCTAGGAATAAGAAAAATAATTATCGTCGATAACAACCCATTAATAACGTGAATTAATGGATTTCTTACAAAGAAATTGAAAGTTCCTTGTCGAAGGGAGCAATGGGAAAATAAGGCACATCACCACAAGGTGTGTTCAAAATGTAAGGTGACTTTTGCAATTTCACGTTGCCTGTACATTCGATTAACGATTTATATTTTTGTTTTTGCAGTGTTGGTACACATGTCCCGAACCCCGAACACATATTCACAGTTTAAGGTATATAGCATACTTAGTTTGTTTTTAACAGATAGACAGGTTAGACATGTTTTAATGTGCTCAGCGATTTTCAATTATTATTAAAAACGGAGCAACGACTTTGCATAAAAAATTGAATGAAGTGCTCTAAAACACTTGAAATGCTGACAGCGGTAGCAGACTCACCTGCTCTAAGTAAAAAAAAAAAATTTACAAGTGGTACAAGCTCTTTCAAGATCGCCGAGAAGTTGCCATCAACAAAAGATGATAACGTCGAAGCTGTAAAGAAAATTCGTTTGGAAAATCGTCGAATTATCATAAGAGAAGTTGTTGAGAATGTTGACATATCAGTCAGCTCGTGTGATGAATTTTTATCAAATGCCTTGGGTACGAGACGTGTATCAGCGAGGTTGGTTCCGAAATTTCCAATTTTTGGTCAGAAGAACCGTCGTATGAGGAGCTGAGGAGCTCTTGAATGACGTCAATGATGAGCCTGACTTTCTCAAAAGGGTCATAACTGGTGACGAATCATGGGTGAATAGTTATGACGTCGAAGCCAAAGTTCAATCGCCCCAATGGAAACACCCAGGAAAGCCAAAACCGAAAAAAGCACGCCAAGTTCGATCAAACGTCAAAGTTTCGATTACTGGAAATGGGCTTCGTCACTGAAGAAAATTTTACGATAAAACACCAGATTTTATTTGAGTTTTTCCGGAGCCCACTCATTGAAAATATGACGCAAATTCAAGTCGCCTGACTTCAATTCTTGCACAAGTTGAATTTTGTACGATTCTAGGCCGATATTCTCACGTAAAATATGCCAAGACAAACTGCTGATAACGACGACGAATCTCAGCTACAACTGCTATAGCCTCTTCACTACGTACTGAATGTGGTCTAACCGATCAAGTATCATCCACTAATGTAAACTGGGACTCAAAGTTTCAAATGGTATTGGCAATAGTTGTTTCAGTTAGTCGATTATGCGCACCGTAAGTTCCTCGCATGAAAAACATTTCAGCAGAACGCTGATTTTCGTAATACAGTTGAACAATTTTGAGACGCTGTTGTGATGTGAGTCTTTCCACGATGACTTGCCAAACGATATTAAACAAAAATGGTAAAGCAATTTGACAAGAGTCACGAGTGATCTGTCAAAAAAGGCCTATTGAAAATCAAACCTCACGATCAATCAGCCAATATATATTTAATTTTCGAAATTAATTTGATCAAAACATTAAAGTTATTTTTTTAGCTCGGTTCCCACTAGATCACCGAAATCAAGCAGTGTTAGGCGCATTTTTTTAGCATTTTTTAGTTATTATTTAGCAGTCATCCATGGTTGGATCTTTTGTAATTTACGTCTCAGTTTTCTTATTTTATTTACATTTAGAGGGTTAGAGAGCTTTTTCTAAAATTGTTCAAATACATTTGAAATACAGGTTGAGGTATATATACCATTCCAAGTTTCCTTAGAAAGACTCTCTTTCAACAAAGTGTAGTAGGCAACGATTTTTTTATTTATCGAGTCGGTTAGATTTAGGTTAGTGTTATTTTTCCTGTGTAGATCTGAAACCGATATACCAGTAGCAAAATGGGCAG
The DNA here is from genome assembly GCA_907269105.1 of Volucella inanis. NCBI lineage: Eukaryota > Metazoa > Arthropoda > Insecta > Diptera > Syrphidae > Volucella > Volucella inanis. Next base: position 201,782,851 of record OU026153.1, on the reverse strand, counting down.
TTACATCCTATTCCAGTATAAACGGACGGACATTGGACAGATTTTTCGCTCGAACAAATAAATGGTCAATACAGGTTTTCGTTGCATCAGTTACCCTAGTTGGAACGTTTATGAGTGAATTATTACCCAGGGAAGACAGAAGAAGTAAATAGTTATCACAGCTCAGAGGAAGATAAAATATGCCAATGTTTATGTCACCAACAAGGCAGACATTTTGACTTTTGATTGAGTTGAGGAGTCCTTCAAGTTCGGTTAAGAATATATGCCTGTGAACAAACTGCTGCCGATATATATTGTCTGCATATCAATGGTTGTTTTTTCAAACTTCAATTTTAAAAGTAAGCAATTTGCACTATCCAGATCGGGTACAGAGACTTCAATATTGTTATAAACAAAAGCAATTATTCCCCCAGCAGGGTAATTTTCATTGCACGCTGGGTACGGAGTATAGCCTGGAATCGAATAATTACCTAATTCATGGTTAAAAATTCACACTTCAGATAATATAATTACTTGTGATAATATTGAGATAGAACTCTGCGAATATACGAATAAAATTTATCAAAATTCATTCTGTACCATGAATGTATTATTTTGTTTTGAAAAAGTTATGACTTAATTATAAATGATTAGGATCATTAGAGCACTTAATAAATTTGATCTCCATACCATTCGCTTTTCTCATCCCGATTTTTCTATATCGTATCCATAGAAACACATAGCCATGATTCTTTTTCGCTTTTTTCGCCTCTAAAGTGATACTGAGCCAAATAAGATTGTTTTACTTGCAACAGTGACGGAAGCGTGTGACACCCTTGGTAAATTCTTCGTATTTTGCGAAGATCCTTTAAGCTGAAGTACTGGTATCCATGCGCCCTCTATGACTTAGCCATCCTAATCGGTGTAAGCGAAGCGCTATAACCAAATAGTCAGTTTCGATATTGCTATCTTCACTTCATATAGATCACTTCAGATAGATGGAGGCGCATTTTCACGTACTTTGCCATGATTGAATGGTATATTCTGCCCAACCGGGATATTATTGTCGTCTCCTCTGTTCAAGAGTCCTCAAGAGTATTTTTGTTTTTCCTACAGGAATATCTCTCGGTCTCTGCAACATGTTTTCAAACACCTTTTTATCATTCGGAGAAGTTTCTTCCGACAGAAGCTTTCAATTCGGCACTCGTTTTCACATAAGTGTTACACGGCCCTCAATCACCGTCAGGCCATAGGTTTCTTGACTGTGATAGCCTTGTAATATCTATTACATCATTTAGTTGATTGCATTTTTAGTTGACTTGATATTATCGAGGTGTTACTATGAGAGAGGTTGAGGGAGATGCGATTGTTAAAGCTCCTCACAGTATTTTCCTGGCGCTGTACTGCGGACTTCTAGAATATTGGGTTTATTTACATTTTGTCTAACTTGGTAAACATTAGCAACGACAAAATCATATAGAGATCTAGAGAAAAATTATTTGGCCCAGTCACTGTTTCTTTGCACTAAGAAGGTAACTAAGAAATAATTTCCGAACATCTTCAAATCTATACCGGAGGGTCAGATGTCACCAGTGCTTTGCGTAGATACCTGCATTGAAAGCTCTTCTTACGAAAGATGGAAAGAATGCGTTGATCAGGGTGCTTTGAGTAGTACAAGTACCATCGAAAAAACCAGGTTCGAAGTCGTGTATAAGCCACGAAGTTCCCTTTGGTGAATGGTCGAGGCCTGTCTAATACTTCTTCCATTCTATGGGTCAAGAGACCCGGTTGCAGTGCAACTCCACATCGATCACATCGATCAGTTCCACAGCAATCAAATCGTTAAACACAAGCCGTAGCATGCTACAAATACAGTCGGTCTACCATACTCGCGATCATGGGTATAACCTAGAGCCACTGCGATTATCTCACAAGGGGGCCAACTCCTAAATCAGAGTCTAAGCTAGAATTGCGGTAGGGAGGTATCCCAACAGTCTATAATACATCCGTAGATACGGTCCTACAAACTGGTAAGCAGCCAAGCAAGATCCGATGACGATCAAACTTTAACATAACACAGGCATCAAAAAGGCCAACGTACGCAGTCTGGTGAGTACCTAATCATTCCATAGAATGATCCGTACCTAATGCACGACACTCAGAAGTCGTTCTCTTGGTTTGATGAAGTAATGTAGAAAATTCATCCGCTCACCTATCGTTATGTCAAGATAGTTGACCTCATCTGCATGCCTAAGGTAAACACCATTAAGGCGTATTGTGGGAGCCCGAGGGACTGTTTTCAATGTACCATGAAACAGCTTTATCACAGTCTTCTCCCGACATACGCTGACACCAACTCTTTCCCCAAATCCGGCGACAATTAGCAGCACTCTCGCGCCTATTTTTTCAAGTTCAATACGAGACTGACCTTAGAATTCTCGTAAGAGCAATATCTGCAGTGGTCTGACAGTTGCTTATGGAGTGCATCCATCATGGGGTTCCATATAAATGAGATTCTAGAAATGAACGCTTGAGGGCAAGCCCGCTCTACATATGAACTTAACTAACCCTATCATAAGGAGATCCAACAAAAGCACGCCTTCTATAAAGATAGCTTTCCATAAGTCCAGTTCGCCCAACCTGGTCAAAATACTCTGCCAATTTGAATTGTCAAATGCGACTTTAAAATCAATAAAGACGCTTAAGACATTCTAGGCACTGCTATTCTGGATGCAGTCCTTAACAAAACACCATGCATCCTCGACACCTAAAAGTCTTTCTACCATGACAGTGGAAGGTTGAGGTTGAAGAAGCCTTAACATGTTCCTGTCTAGAAAAAAACTCGTCCAAGCAAGCATGTGGATAACAAAGTATCATTCACACGGATGGCCTCAATTTATCAGTCCTTTTAGTGTTGGAAACAAAATTCCTCCATTTGGATTATTTTGCACTGACCATCATTATCTTATACTCGGTCAGGCATCGCCGATGGGTAGAACCCAGGTCGCTCTCTAAACTTGTAGGAATCTCTGTGAACTTCTTGCAGGCAGCTGCAGCTGACATCTACCTTAAATGGCTAATCAGCTACACTGTGGCCTATACCAAAACAGCTGTAGCACTCCATTCTGGTTTTGTATTCCCTTGCCGTAAATGAAGACCAGCTGATGTTGCAACCTACAACCTTGAGTAATGCTTAAACAGCTTCAGTGATTCCTGTCCACCTGTCCATCCCATGAACAATAACACTGTCACCGGGTTTTTATGGCACTGTCACCTCAAAGCCTATATTCTTGAATTTGGGACTATTCATAATCGTTTCTCCCACTCTTTCGCGGCCTCACCGAATCACCTCTTATTATCAGTGTGGCGGCAACCGCCTTTAATGTTTCCTCCATGACCTTTTTAGTGTTGCAACCTTCCTACTTTTAAATACCACAGATAAGATAGTTGGAGGTACCTTCACTGACTGAACGTCAGTGCAGGGCAAACCTGTTGCTTTAGCAGTCATTTGTGTGAATTTGGGTACCGCAGACGAACCCGCTGCCTGTACAGGAGGGACAATATGGTAAAGAAAGATCTGGCATTGAATGGCGTAATTAAGTATCTGGCCAGAGATTGCAACCAAATTAGTATACGCAACATGGAGAGAGCCATGGATCACTACTCAAGTAAGTAGTTTTAACTTTGGCCAGCAGTTGCTCGCACTATATGTTGATTTGTGCAGTTTTTTCTGCATCAGAGGCTAACACAGTGCTAGTGTTTTGATTTCCCTTGTACCAGCCTGTACATGTAAAGTCAGTTTTCTGCATCCTCACTTATGTACATATTTACATATTTGTAAACAGAGTGAGCAAATAATAATTTCATCTAAGATTCCATGAGTATTAGTGGCAATATTCTCATTAGAACCTCAAAAAATCTTTGTTTGAGGCTAACAATCAGCTGCCATTGTTTTTTATAAATGTTTTCCAATCGCGGATTTCTTTAGTTCGCTTCAGATTTCGTTTCACCACATAACAAACTTTTGCTAATACTTTTTATTAAAACACAATCATCAAAGTGTTATTGCATGCCATCCTATGTGAACAGAGAAAAAAATGCTCCTGGATACATGGCGCTGTCAATTACAATCAGACAATCCTTTGTGTTTGTTAAAGCTATTTCAAAGCAATCAACTGCGGAAGAGGAAAGGAAAGATGTCCTGCAGGCTCACGAATATTTGCATCCTAACCGACAGCATGCAATTAATTTTCCTTTCTCCTCACACCATGCTGCCACTCGCTCAACGACTTTCCATTCAAAAGTGTTGCAATGAACTGTCAACAATCTATTTGATTCTTTGTGCATTATGTCTTGTTTCCTTTTACCGCAACACACATCCAGCTGCTTCCGGGGATTTCTAATATACAATCAGTTAGAACTTTTAGCCAAAGCTTAATTAGGAACAAAACAAAAGGAAAGGCAGCAGACAACTAAAAGTAATTACTTGCACGAGTTCGTCCTGATGAATGATAAAGTTACGAATACTCGTACAATCGTTTTCGTCGATTCATTCAAGTCGAATGGTATGAGTCTCGTTTTTTGTCGTCCTCTTCAAGTGATTCATGTTCGAGATTTCTATACTATATCTTGTTAGCTCATCAACTTATTAAATTCATTTCGATGATAGCAAAGCAAAACCAAATCCAAGAGCATAACTCCTTTCTGTGGGCAATAAGATTGCTCGAACAAAGTGACTAATTAATAATCTCGTCTAACTATTATCCTTTCATTCATCAATGTCTGAATGTTTTAATTATGAACAAAAAGTTCATGATACAGCATTGAGGTATCTTAATATCTTAACTAGCTAATCATTTGAATTACGTGGGCACCTTTGGTTAAATGATTAACGATATTAAATTATGGGGGATTTTTGAATTTAATAATAAACATATGAATTCTGAAGGCCACTTGAAAGATCTTGATAACTCCTCCACTATCCTACTCCATGTCTACTTAGGGCCACTCACCCTTATACCTGATTGTGTAAGTGGGTTCCATTACATGACGAACTCCGCATAGGTGGGAATATAGATATTTGTTGCTGCAGGGGGCTGGTTCAAATTAATCTTCCCTATGTGGTTAAGCACTGTTAAAAATGGTGTCGCCATTTGGCAAGCTGTACCTCATCCGAACTCAGCATATTTTCCTCTAGACCTACATCTACTCGTAGATTTAATTTAGAACTTTGACCCTGCTGTTGCACCCACTTGCTGTCTCCGCAGCCTTGCTGGATAGTGTGTTGATGTAGTTACGTTTGTCTTATCTTACACTACTCTGTCCGCTTCTGTCCGGACATGGTAGCTACAGAAAGTATCTCCACAGATTTGGTCATGATAGCTCACCTTACTGTCCTGAATGTCCAGACCAAGAAAAAGATGTGGAACATGTGATATTTCAATGCAGGCGGTTCGCAGAGTGTGCTGCTAAACTGCCTAGCTCGCAGCTTATAATAAGCTATATGACGGGATATGAGAACGAATAATCAGAGACAAAAGTGCAAGTCGAACTGAGAAAAGTTGAAAGGGAAAGAAGAGCCACAATTGCTAAACCCGCATCTAATAGGAAAGAGGCAGGAAGTGGCTACCAGAGGACGTAAAGCATGATAAGCTAATCAGCGCCGCGAAGTTTAACCCAACAGTAAACGAATACAGAAATAAAAACTTCTTATCCAAAAGGCAAGGAGGTAGAAGCGTGAATTGCTTACCAGCCCCACGAAGTAGTACCTAACGGCAGTCCCGGGCGGGATGTGGTATTAGTACGTAGGTACAGACCTGAATAAAAAATATACTAAGGCTGTGAATCGTGCATACTCAGTGACACGGGTCACTGGTACCTATGAAAGGTTCCACATCCCTTCGGCGTAATCGAAGAAAAAACAAAAAACACTACGCTGCTCTACTTTCTCTTCATGCGGAATTGGATTTCTAGTTCGCAGCGCTTTGAACTTTGAGTGCAATAGGATAATCGATTCGTATCCATGTGCATGCTGTCAACCATGTGCTTTACCTTTTTGCCTTCTACCGATAATTGTGCCTGTCCCAGGCATAAATAAATTTCTACAGATTTCCAATTTCTACAGAGCATGTCGATGCTCTCAGGGGCGTGGATGCTAATTGTGACTATATTTGTGACAAGGTGGTCCCTTATCTGTTGGCGGGCATTCCGCACCCAGTCAATATTATACCTGTGTAAATTGCGAATCTGGAAAAGGCAAATATCAGACTCGTGAACAACTGCATTACGTACTTACTTACTTACTTAAGTTGGCGCTACTGTCCGGGATGGATCGGGGACTCAACCAACAAGCGTCGTTATACGTCTTCCTTCATTCACCGTCCATGCAGACGGGACCGAAAATTATTCTACGAATTTTCCTCTCAAAACCACCAAGAGTAACCTCATCCGCTTTTGATAGAGTCCATGCCTCTGCACCATAGAAAAGGACTGGGATGATTAATCTCTTATAAAGGGTCACTTTAGTTGTTCGAGAGAGGGCTTTATTACTTAGTTGCTCACTTAGCCCAAAAAAAAGCGTTTAATCGCAGGTGTCATTGTCTGAGTTCATAGCGAAGCCTAGGTAAACAAAGTCCTTAACCACCTTAAAGTTACATTATCTATAGTGACAATCTTTATGAGACGTCTGTGTTGGGCGTCCTTTCTTGATGAAAACATATACTTTGTCCTGCCCTCATTGACCACCAAACCCATCTGTCGTCTGCAGAGGCGAGTAGATGGACGGACATTTGAGTGATAGTGCCTCTGGCGTTGGCGTTTCAGTTTTGCACTACTCTTTCAAGAACGATGTTGAAGAAGTCACATGACAGCGCATCCCCTTGTCTAAATCCTTTTTTGACATCGAAGTTCTTTACCGACCTTGATTTAGCAGCGTGCATTTTCTATTGTCATTCTGAACAAATGAATGAGTTTGGCAGGGATGTTAAATCTGGACATTGCTCTGTATAGCTCGTCTCTATAAATGCTGTCATTGGCGGCCATAAAATCGATGAAAAGGTCATGGGGGTCGATTTGGACTTCATGGGTTTTCTCTGCAAGATTTTCCGCAGTGTGAATATTTGATCGTGGACTTTCCTGGCCTAAAGATGCACTGATAGGGACCAATCAGGTTATTGACGAAAGGCTTCAGGCGTTCACACAATACGGCAGATAAAATCTTGCAAGCGATGTTAAGAAGACTAATATAGGGTTTTCCAAAAGGGACTTGACAACTTTGAATTTAATTTGTGAACGCACTCTTTCACTAATCATTGAACTGTCACTGTCAATTTATTCAGTAAACTCAACATTTTCATCATGGTAAAGTATACTAACGAGCTACGTTCTCCGATTGGGTTCTGGAGAAGATGCGCCAAGATGATGAATTTCATCGCAAAATCATATTCAGTGACGAAGCTCATTTTTGGCTCAATGAGTTCGTCAATAAGCAAAATATGCGTTATTGTTTGGGTGAAAACCCGCAAGTGCTTCATGAATCACCACTTCATCTACAAAAAATAACTGTTTGATGCGGTTTGCATGCCGGCGGCGTTATTGGGCCATATTTTTTCGTCGACGATAACGATCGTCACGTTACTGTGAATGGTCAGCGTTATCGCGCCATGACCACCGACTATTTTTGGCCCGAATTGGAAGATATGGACTTGGAAGACATGTGGTTTTACAGGATGGTGCCACAAGCCACACAGCACACGCTACAATCAATTTATTGAAGAGTAAGTATGGTGAGCGTGTTATCTCAAGACATGGCCAATCGATTGGCCGCCTCGTTCGTGCGATTTAACGCCGCTTGACTATTTTCTGTGGGGCTACGTTAAGTCATTGGTTTATGCCACCACGCCGACGACGTTGAAAGAGCTCAGAGCCAACATTGAAAGCGAAATAGCGGCCGTTTCGACCGAAATGCGAGGCCGAGTCGTTGAAAATTGCGTCCATTTAATCGACCGCTGCAAACGTGCCCGCGGTGGCCATACGAACGAAATCTAGTTCCATTCATAAATGTTTTGACTGGACTTCAAGCCAATAATAAAGTTTTTGAAATATCTCAAATGGTTTGCCTTTTATTTAAAAAAAAAAAGTTGTCAAGTCGTTATTAGAAAACCCATACCTCTATATTTGTCACAGTTCAGAGGGTTTCCTTTCTTTATGATCGAGCAAATAATGCTGCGGTTCCATTCATCGGGCGTACTTTCTTCCGACCATATTTTGCTAAACAGGGACTTAAGTTAAGATACGGCTATCTTCACTTCGCCCAGGTCGGGTAGACGAAAGTGTTGGTCTTCATCGTCCAGGTTGAATGTTTCACTCTGCCTGACAGCGGGACTTAATTCATTGCCCTAAAACAGTTTGCAGAAGTGGTTTTTTCATATCCTCAACATCGACTGCAATTCTACTATGATGTTCCTTACAGGCTTCGGCTCGGGCTCTGTAGTCTAAACTGGTTCTTTTTACCTTTTGGTGAAACTTTCGAACCTCATTTCTGCTGTAACATCTCTCTATTTCCTCGATCGTGCCCCTCTCGCGCTCTTTCTCTTTTCTCCTGAGAAACCGGTGTTCATCTCTCCTTTGCTGCGCGTTGAGTTCACGAGCAGCTCTGGTCCTTCTTTGCAGGGACGCTTTGTATGCCTCTTATTTCGCTGCATGTGCTTGCCGGCACTCGTCGTCGAGCCAGGGGTTTCGTTGTGGTGGTGTGAAATCAAGCGCATCAGAGTTGGCGTCTCTGATGGCTTTTTGGCAATGTTGCCACTGGTTTTCAATGCTTGACGATGGCTACATAGAACTGCATAGAATTACGTACTAAGTTGTACACTCATCGACCCACAAAAAGAAGACTTAAAGTACAAGATTCCTCCTACTGGAGCAAGAAATCACGCAGTATGACTTCTGTGATGTCAATCTCGACTCCGCTTTCATTTTGGACCAACAGATCCAGCTGATTAAAGCAGAAACAATGTTTAATTAGAACACCTGCTTTGTACTATCACCCTATCTCATGAAACATCACCATTTCTTGATAGATCTCATCTTTGTTCTCTATCCGTAAGCAGTAAGTGCGTTAACAAGCAATTAGCTCGTATTACAAACAAGCACTCTATTAACACTTTAGTGTCCATCATGCCATATCCATCATGAGCACAGGAACTGAGTTAACAATTTTTCTGGTACCGGAGCACAAAGATTTTTCGGTAAAAGCAAAAGACGACTCCATTTTCAATTCGGATTAGGACAATCTCAGGAAACGGATAACATATTTTGAAACAATGTTAAATTATTTGCGCGCCTATCCAGTGGTCTTGAACGCAAACAGCAATTTACTACTCATGCGCACCGGAATATATCGTTGCCATTAAGGCTTAAATAACAATAAAGCGGCAGCAGAAATTGATAGAGTTTCTAATAGCCTTCAAGGAGTAACAAATTGAATGAATGAATAGCAAAAAAAATGTTTGAACTGATTCACTTTTCGATGTCAAATAGGCACAAAAGATCCTTTCTACCTTGACTACTTAGCACGAATTATTGCAGAGCAGCCGTGCGTAGATCAAGTGTGAGTATTCGCTACATCTGTTGTTCGTAGGTTTTGAGAGTGTGAATCGAAATTTTATTTCCTCCGCCTTCCAGGAGAGCTGCACTCCAGAAAAACTTTTAGTTACAAGTAAAGCTACTTGTAGAAAAGCGGTTCTTATCAAAAACATCAACGCTAAAATTATTTACTCACAATGATATCTGTTAAACGCGTCTTCCATCTAGGAAATATGGTCACGAAATGATTAGTTACATTCGGTATGCTATTCAATATCTAGAAGGGTTGTACTATTTGAATCAAAAGCGTACAGCACCTCACTTGCAAGCAATAAATCATCGTGAATATGTTTCTTCTTATTTTGTTATGGGTCATCTGGCTGAATCTACTTCATATGAATGATAACAAAGCGAAAACCAATAGACATCACTACCATATATAACCAGGAAGTGACATAGTATTCGCACTTTACATAGTGGATTGTTTCGAGCCTTAAAATCAGCACATGCTCGAAAATGTGATTATGCTTGTTGGATACGGATTTCGTCATGTGGACGAGCGCCTCGTAACAATCCGTATTAAGGCCGTATTTGCCAATATTAGCCTTCTAGGCGCCCACTCTCCATAGAGAAGAAAGATGACGATACCATATATAAGTTAACACAAGAAAAGCTACAATACATTTAATTAGAAATATCATCGTCTACATTTCCGACACATGCACCCAAAGGTTCACACGCTCGCCATATATTTCATTTAAATTCACCTGAAATAATAATGAACGTGCAACGTCAACTCCCACGAAACAAGCTGACCCAACATTTACCCATCCAGAATCACCTTACACTACTCCACAGAACCAGACACTTTTCCACAGTTGATGCAATTATTTTAGGTTTATTTTAAGTTATTCAGATGCTTTTTTTTTTTTTTTTTTTTGAATAAATGAGGACTTGTCCTCACGTGAATTTAAAAATTTGTTTTTTTTTTTATAAAAATAAATTGTTATCCCACTAACCAATAACTTCTACCCTTGTACAAAACCTACGAATAATGCCCTAGCTATGACATTAAAATTATCCTCGGCGATTTTAATACGAAGCTAGGAAAAGAGGACATCTTTGGTAGTACTGTTGCAAGGCACAGCATGCGCGGCACCATCTCCGTTAACGAATGAAGGCTAAATGGCTTCGCGGTGGGGAAAAACATTGTTTTACCTAGTACGCGGTTCCTGCATATCGATACTCACAAGGGAATCAGGAGAACCCCTGAGCAATCAACCGTCAACCACATTCCGGTTGACGTAAGGCACTCCTTCATTAATACGGATGTTCGAATAATCTCTTACGAGGTCACATGCCGCAAGGATTAAGTATCGAAGACCAGTGCTAAAATAACCAAATAGCTATCAAAAACACCGCTTTTGAAGTGCTGGCTTTTACTCGGCCACTACAACGAAATCCCTGGTTGGACGACGACTGCCACAGACACAAGACGAAGAAGAGAACATAGTAGTAGTTGAGTCATAATCGATGCTGGGGATTTGGTAAAGGCATTTCTATAGAATGTATAATGGTGATGACGAACCCAGTACCGCTATCAAGTGGAATGAACTTTTCTACCTGGACGATGTAGATCAACAATTCTGTGAAAATAGCTATATCTAAATTTAAGTCTAACAAAGCTGCTTAAGCAAACGACTTAAATGCCGAGCTCTTCAAAACGGTAGGCGATAACTTGGTAAGATGCATACACAAACTTATTTGTGAAATATGGTCGGACAAAAGTACGAGTATGCCCGATGGAACCTCATCAACTACAGACGCTTCAGGTTCAGAGTCATCGCCTGCAAGATCTTATACGCGTTTTATGTGAACGCCTAAAGCCCTTCGTTAACAACCTGATTGGTACATATCAGTGTGGCTTTAGGAAAATCGTGCCATATAGAGCAATGCTAGTTTTGGCATCCCTGCAAAACTCATTCATTTGTGGAGCATGATGGTGGAGATTGCATGCCGTTCCATCGAACTAACCGAGAGCTTTGGTGCCAAAAAAGGATTTAAACATGCGATTTCTTTAACATCATTCTTGAAAGAGTGCAAAACTCACGGGCCAACACCAGAGGCACAATCTTCCAACAGTTTGTCGAAGTACTGTACTCATTGACATAATTGAAAGAAATCGTGAAGTCAGGGGCGCTTTTACGAGTATTAAAGAGTAAGCGGCAACGGCGAGTTTCACGGGTAATGAGGGCAAGACCAAGTTTATGCTGTCAACAAGAAAGGACACACAACACCGACATCTCGGACAGAACGTAAGAAGTCAAGGACGTTGTCTACCTAGGCTCCGCTATCAAATTAGACAACGACACCAGTTTTGAGATCAAACGAAGGATAACTCTTGTCAATTGGTGCTTCTTTGGGCTAAAAAAAGCAATTGACTAGCAAAGCCCTCTTACGAACAACAAAAGTGGCCCTACATAAGACCCTAATAAATCCTAATAAGTCCTGTCTTATGGTGCAGAGGCATACAGTTTATCAAAAATAAATGAGGGTACTCTTGGCTGCTTTGAGAGAAAAATTCTTCGGGTGATTTTCGGTCCCATGTGCATAGAAGGTGAGTCGAAGAGGAAATACTATATAACGACGAAATGCTGTACAATGACATCGACATACGAGTATCACGACATCAGTTCATGTACACCTATGCTCCGGTCTAAAAATTCATCAAATTTATAACCCGAGTGACAGCGCAGTAGAGGTAGACCGCAAGTGGAAAGGGATCTTAACCAACTTAACGGTCGAATTTGGAGGCAGCTGGCTAAAAATCGAGCTAGTTGGAGACGCTTGTTGGTTGAGGCCTAGTTCCACCCTGGATTGTAGTAAGTAAGTAGACATTGAATAAATGATGAGTGGCAAGTTCGTCACTTACGTAATATATTACTCCCCTATATTTTAGCGTTTTTTTTTTTTTCATTGAAACAATTTTGTTAGTTTTTTATAGAGTTTGGGTAATGTAGTAATTTAGATAAAACTGTATTAAAATTATGATATGATTAGAATATTCGTTGACGGATATGTAAACACTCGCTATAATCTTCATCAATTTGAACTTCAATCAATTAATTAGCTTCAATCTCAATCCGTGATCAAGCGTCGGAATTTGAATTAAGTGTCCTCTTTTTGTATATAATATATAGTATGGTCAATTTCTTCTAGTTTGAGGTGCCAAAAAACTAGTTTTAATTTCTGATCTTTCAATGAGAAAATTTTCTTCCAAATAAGTTCTACTTAGGCTCTTACAATAAAACAGCATTTACCGCAAAATTACTCGCATCCATAGTAATTTTAAAATAAAATAAAAAATAAATAAAAATATACTTTGGAGCGACAGCCCGGTGTGGGCTAAGATCTAGCTTCTCGCACTCATTTGTGTTTCTCACTTTGTAAATTTTTACACTCCTGAGCAGGGCCTACTCTTTATTGCCGGTTCCAAACGGCTTACCTGAGAAGCTTTTTCATAGGCAGAATTTGAATTTCAAGGGTTTGCCATTCCCCGCCGAAAGGGTGAGGATGATTTTGAAAATTTGCTGGGATTTGAACTTAGGTAGGTAGCGTGACAGCCAGTGAGTCAACTATCACACCATCGCCACCACCAGTAAGATTAAAAGCCCTGCTATAATCTGGATACTTTAAAATAGGATCATTGCAGACTTCAATGCCATTGGTAGTATTATATAGTAGATCTATAGTGTGATTGCTTTTTTGAAGGCTTTCAGTTAAAGGTTGTGTGAGTTTTGCGAAATTTTTGATTAATATCGGTAGTAGTCGATCAGTCCTGTGACGAACATAATTTTTTGGTATCGGTTACTACTTAACCCATTTGTGCCTTCTGTCCTTAAAAAACGACACCTCTTGATGAGTTACATTACGAAAAATCTATTACAATAATCCATTAACTATTACGTGTATTTATCAATAGATGTCACTACTTTTCAATTTAAATAATTGAAATGGGATTTACAGTAAAGTAACCGCCATTTTTTTTGACATTTGGCAACATCATTTTTTCGATTTAAGAAGAATGATTCATTTATTTTATTTATTTACAGTATTTAACAGGTTTTTGGTTTAGTTTCAAATATAAGATTTATGTATGTGTTAAGTTTACTGTCGTCTTTTTAGTACAACGGGCAAAAGTAATATAAAAAAAATCGTTGTTTTCCAAGCATGTAAAAATTTTATTGGCCTCGAATAAGCCGTAAACATTAAAGCAGACGAAGTAAAGCGAGAATGAATATGATGTAGTGATTATCATATCCGGCCGTTATTACTGATGAAGAATAAGGTCAAGGTGACATGCAGACATCGGATTTACCTAGACAGCAGGAACATTGGAGGTAATATGTCGACGTCATAATTCTTCTAAATGGAAAGACAGTGATGATGAATAGACAAAGGTCTAGTAAAAGAAGTCGCCCATATTTTCATGATATAACTCCTAAATGGAGACAATGTCCACCATCTTACTCAGCCCTGTCGTCTCAATTACCTAAAAATACATTTCGTCACGAAAAAGCCAGGTAATAAATGAAGTAAAATTCTTGTCACCGGTATAGATTTTTCAAAAAAATATCCGATGAAGAGGTTTTGGATCTCATCGTAAGCAATATGCTATTATATATAGGCCAGAATAATAGACATGGGTTTGAAATGGACAAAGATGATCTTCAAAATTTTCTTGGAGTGCTTATTATATCTGGATACCATAGGCTTCCAAGAGAACGTAACTATTGGAACTATGATGAAGATCTGGCAGTACCTCTTGTGGCAAATGGCTCGCAAGATAAGATGTACACAGGGAGGCCATTATGTAATCTTCTAATAAAAAAGTTCGGTCAATTTGGGGTATTTCATGAAGTTATTGTATATCAATTGATGAGTCTGTGGTCAAATATTATAGCCACCACTCATCAAAACAGTTTATTAGAGGTATACCTATTAGATTCGCATATAAGAACTGGGTGGCTGCCAGGTACGATGGATATTGATACTCCTTCGACTTCTATTGTGCAAAAAAACAACAGAGAGTACAAAGGCACCTCTTGGTACCAGATTTGTCAAATCGTTGCTTTCTAAAATACCAACAATACCTGAAGGGCACACAATATATTTTGATACCGCAGGCAAAATAAAACGCTGGTGTTCACAAAGTAGCAGAAGATGGACGTAAGTATTCCATATTTATTCCAAAATTACAATAAAGGAATGAGCGTTGTAGATGAGAAGGATGGATCTATATCATTTTGTCGCAGGAGTATTTAAGGAAAAAAATGGTGGTGGCCTATTTTCACATAACATACTTGCTTGATATGTGCTTAGCTAATGATTGGCGTCTACATGCTTTGAGTAGCTCTGAGCGCTTTGACCAACTGGCTTTTAGAAAACATATAGCTCAACATTATTTTCACCTGCGTAAAAGCAATAAAAACGGCACATCTGACTCAGTAATAGCGGGTCCAACCCAGCAAAACTTCCCAAACGGTTACTATGTGTTTTGTGCCATACTCGTATAAAATGGCAATGTGTACCTTGCCAGAAAACTATGTATGTATATTGACAAGGACTGTTTTAAGAATTTTCAATCCTGAGTGGCCACTGTGTGGTGGTGATGGCCGTGGTATATATGCATAGACTCCTCAAGCAAAGGGTCGCGGGTTCGAATCCCGTGCGAGGCAATTCTCTGAAAAATATGTAAATCCCGTCGGCGTCAACTCTGACATGAAGGCATAATTGTAATAATTTCTGGCTGGGATAAATGTAACGAACTAACAACTAGCACGTATTTAAGACCCACTGGTTGAGGATGCACTGGCTCGTACCGTCCAGTTTGACAACCACCTCTGGGAAAATTATCGAAACCTAACACCTGAGTCTCAAAAAACTACTACACCACCCGCCCGTGCTCTGTTGAAAAGCCAGTAAAAGGGTATTCATATCCCCTAGGTGCACGGGCGGAATTATAAAAAAAAAAAAACTGTACACCCCAAAAACCTGTTTTTTTTTTTTTTATAACTCTAATAAATATGTGAAATGTAGCCTTATGTGTTCCATTATTAAAGTTATATAAAAAGTTTTCATTTGGGCGTTTATAGATTAATGGCTAATATTTTGTCAGGATTGAGTTTGAAACCATCAGGCGTTACAATATATCCTAAAAATGACACTTCTTTTTGAAGAAACTTCTATTAACTGAGTTTTAAAATTGGCTTCTCGGATTCGCCTATGTTCATGCAGAGATTTCGAAAAACAGGAATGTCGCCCATATATGGTAAACATCAAGAAAGATATTATCCACCACCGTTTAAAAATTAGACGGTGGATTTTTTGAACCAAAAGGCATTCGCATAAACTCTTAGTGGACAGTAACAACGTAAAAGACTGTTTTTGGCTTCCTCATGGGTGAAATAAAGACGCCAAGTTTATCTAGGATCTTCGATATACTCGTATTTGGTATTGGCTACCGGTTCGCTACTCTTTTTTATTTAATTTGCTGTAGTCTTTGGCTAACCGCCACTTGTCTATGCCGCTATCGTCACTTTTTTTTCGCACTACCCATATTGGTGTGGTCCATGGAGAAAAGCTTGGTCTTATTTTACCATTGGATAGCATTATATTTATTTGTTTTTGAATAACTGTACATGTACTGGGACGTTATCATGCGTTTTATCTCATAAATTAAGTTAAGTTCTGGCCTTTACTAAGAAAAATATTTTAGCATTTGTGACAAAAAGTCTGAAGTGAGATTTTTATTTCCGCGTAAAAATGACTGGTACGAATGAACTCTGACAAAGTTGCGAGTTTCGGTTGGCAGGAATTTATGCAATTGGCTCAGCTTTAAGAGAATGTTCGAGATTGAATTTTCGACAACTTCAGCATATAGTGTGTTCAATATTGCAGTGCAAAGTAGAATAGTGGTTTTCGACAGCGGTTCCTGAAGATAGCGTTTTCCGACGACAATATTATGCTTACCTTACCTATCTCACCCATCACGTATGCCTGGGCAGTCTCACTTGTCGTTCCGGCCTGGGCCTTCGCTCAATTATCATGACTTCGCTCATCAATGACGTAGTCTAATAAAAAACGAGGGGGGAGAAAAATGTACTGGTGTTATTGTAAAGGTTTTCGGTATTAAACGCCTCCGAATGCTGCTATGATTTAACCAGTTACAAGCGGCCGGTCAGCGGTCCTGTTGGGTGACAGGACCACCGGTAGTCCATACCAGGACTTGAAATACGGTACCATGGTGGGTGGGTGGAACTTCTTCCTCCAACACGGGTTCTACTTCGGTATATTTTTGTAGAAAATAGCGATGGCAAGGCGTATCCTTGCTCCTATGGATGTATGGGCATCGCGTGAAATAAAGCCTTGCTAGCAGTAGTTCACGAAAAAAACTAGAGACTATGTGGTTCCGGCCTAGCTCAGCAGGCGTAGATCCGGATTCGGATATGGGAGATAGGGTGAGAAATTATTGAAATCACTTTTAACAGACGAGTGGATTCACTACCATATACCCTTTAGTCATGATCACTTATGTATTTTTGTTTTTGTTATTAGGTACTTTAAGTATAAATAATTATTTAAAATTCAGTTAATATATGTCAAAACTTTAATTTTATAAAATGAAATAGTTGGATACAAATCTGTTGCCCCAGGGACAACTGGCGATTGGAATGCAAATATTAGCAATGATAAATAACAGTTATAAACATAAATAAATGAAAATACAAAATAGGTACTGTTTTGTTGTTTACTTGAATCCCTTTCCACTCTGTTACTTGATTGGCAGGTCGAGAAGTATCCTTTTTTAGGATTTTATGGTCCGTCCTTTTATTATTTTCGGGGCCTATGTAAACATACATAGGATTGGGTTGTTGTTTGCTATTCTTTTCGGTATACCAGTATTATTTTATGATATTATTGGTGTAGGACTGACCCTTATCGCAACTCCTTATCTTCATCCGTTTGCTCTCTTTGCACCTGCTGCACCCTTTGTTCATAGTTTTGCAAGGCATTTTTCTTTGCTTGTTACGTAGAGTTCGGATAGAGATAAAAGAATGAGATAAAATTGGTTTCATAGAAGAGGGAGATGAAGTGTAAAGTAAGAAACGGGTGAAATGTTCAAGTGGAAGTGGTTGAACGTCGAAGGAAAACCAATCCACACATAATTTGTCACTTAATTATCAGAAATACCACTACAATCAAAATCGGTTCATGTACGAGTATACACAAATTTCGCCACACAGTGTGCGGTTGAAGTAAATGATAAACCGGTCTTACCCCGGAATAAAACTGTTTAATTGTGCGCTGCCCCATTGTCCTTTTTTTCAAAAGAAAAACGGAGTGGGGGACGGTATGCCAGCGCATCATCCGTATTCTATTCGAATGAAGATCTCATTTAGTAATGAGCATAGATGAACTTACATCTATGTTAGTTGGTTCATCTACGGTAGTGAGACGTTATGCAGTTAATGCGGTTTTTGTTACCTAGTCCTTTCATAAGTTCTATTATACAATTTACAGCGCTTATCGTTCAAAACTTCTTGCGGGAATAGAACTGTTAACTTTTTTTTCAGAACACATGCACTGATCAGTGTTACAATTTCAGGATACACGTCAGTTTGGTTTCAGTATGGTTTCAGTTTGAAAACTGTTAACATGGTGTAAGGCGTTAAAGAGAATCGAATAGCGGTAATAGGGTTGCATAAGTGATAAAACCACTCGGAATATCGAGAATATTCGTTTATCGTGGGTACGATTACTAAATCTCTGATATTGCTGCGTAGATTATAATTTGTATCATTGCATTTGTAAATTGTATATACACTTGCGGTCATAAAAACCGCACCACCTAATGAGTTCTTAAAAAATGCCTAATTACATCAGATCGTAAGGGTTTTTCAAATACTAATGAAGGGTATTCCCCATAGCGGAGTTCGGCCTCGTATTCAGTGCAAAAAAAAATGAATTTGAATTGAGTTGTGACGGTAACAAGTAAAAAAAAGTGAAATTTCTGGTAAATATTATCAACTGACTCAGGACGAAGAAGTTCAAATATTGACTTTAGTCGAAGAAGGGCTCGGCTATAGTGAGATTGCGGTTAAAATAGAATGCTGTCATTCAACTATTGTACAAGTGATGAAGAAAAAAGAAAATTTGGATCCACTGGAAAGGAAAAAAGGCTCGGGACGAAAACGTAAAACAACCCAGAAGATGGACAATGTATTACAACGAATTAGCATGAAAGATCGCTTTAAAAGTGCTGAGTGAATTTCACCAAGTTGATCTAAGCGCCGAAGCTATACGCCGACGGCTACGTGAGATAGGTTTATATGGAAGACGACCAGCGAAAAAACCTCTCCTAACCTCAAAATTGAAAAAAAGCTCGCTTGACGTGGGCAACAAAGTACGAAGATTGGACGCAGGATGATTGGCGATGTATGATATGGTCCGATGAAACTAATTTTAATTTGTTGTGTGCCGACAATTTGCCATACGTACGACGGTCAGAGGTAAAAGGTTCAAGGACGAGTGCATAGCCAAAACAGTGAAATTTCCTCAAAGCCATATGGTTTGGGGATGTTTTTCTTTTTACGCTTTGGGCCCTTTGCACTTTTTTAATGTGACTATGAACGCTCAAAAGAATGGAGAAATAGTAAGGGAGTTTTTGGTACCAGCAAAAGTCAGTTTACTATTCGTATACTGACAAGTGTATTTTTCAAGATGATTCTGCACCTTGACACCGCGCCAAATCCGTAAGTAAAGTGTTATAAATCAACTTCTAGATGTCTAGTTTATAAATAATAAACAGACAAGTAACTAGAGTCTTTCAATAATTTTCAGCTCAAGACAACGTTTGATGACCTCGGAATTACCAGACTAGACTGGCCAGCTAATTCGCCCGATTTAAACCCAATCGAACACTTGTGGCATGTAATGAAACGTAAGGTGGCTGAACATAAACCAGAGAGTAAAAAAAAGCTAAATGAAGTTCTGGAACATGTATGGAATACTGAAATTTCAAGGGATATTACTGAACTTCTAGTAAACTCGATACCTTCTAGAATAAAAGCGGTTATAACCACCAAAGGAGGAGCAACTCGGTATTGATAATTTTTTGGTAAAAGTGGCATATCTAAACATCTTATATACACAAAAAATGTATCGTTTGATTTCATTTCATTTCATTCATTCAATTTCAGTTCATTATAAAGATTATTATCGTAGTTTTATTATCATATCATCACTTTAATATGGTGCGGTTTTTATGAACGCAATTGTATGTATATCAAAAAAAGATTTTGTAGATATACGATGGCGGTCCCAGAAGTACCCGGGCCAACAAAGACAACACAAAATTTTTGGAAAAAATTTTTTTTATTTTTCAACATAATCGGCTTTCAGCTCTATACACTTTTCCCAGCGATGTTCAAAACTGTCTTGCTCCTCAAAATAGCCATTAACTGCCGACATCACTTCTTTATCGTTGGAAAATCTTTTACCACTGAGCCATTTTTTCAAGTTTGGGAACAGAAAATAATCCGAGGGGGCTAAATCTGGTGAATAGGGTGCATGAGGTAGCAATTCAAACTTTAATTCATTAATTTTGGCCATTGCAATAACGGATTTGTGAGCTGGTGCATTGTCTTGATGAAACAACACATTCTTCTTAGCCAAATGCGGCCGTTTTTGCTTGATTTCTTCGCTCAACGTTGCCATAAGTTCGCATAATACTGGCCGTTGATAGTTTTTCCTTTTCAGGATAGTCAATCCAAATTATCCCACGCGCATCCCAAAAAATCGACACCATGACCTTGCCTGCAGATGAAACGGTCTTCGACTTTTGAATCCACTATTTTGATTGTTCTTTTGTCTCGGGTGTAAAGTGATGGAGCCATGTTTCATCCATGAACGTGTCTTGGTCAGGCCGGGTACTTCTGGAATTGCCCTCGTATGTATATGTAAATCACGTAAAGGAAGGATACCGAGGTTGTTGATTCTGTCGTAACTTGGTGTTCGACGCTTGACCCTAATCATAATCCGAATCGCATGCTTTTTTTTATAAGCAGAGGAGAAATAGCATTAGAGTAGGCAGCACCCCAATAAGAATGCCGTTCTGCAATTCAGCATGAAACGGGGAATATTATACTAATTTTAAGATTGCTAGGCGACAGTATGTAGACTAAGATGATATAACTGCACAACTTTCATGAAATATTGCTTAAGGTACATAGTATAATCCTTCTAATTAAATTTATTATCCAATATAATCCCTAAACACCTAAAGCTGTCGACGCGTTCAATCCGACGACACCCAGGCTGCAATTTTCATCATTGTTGAAGGGTATTAGATTTGTTTTGTGTTGAGTATATGTATACGGGGTATGGAATGATATATCAATTTCAAGTCCGTGTGAATTGGTATTTTTGTATTAAAAAGCATGTATGTACCTATTTTGTTTTCTCACTGATGATCAATCTATGTTATGTTGGTTGAAAAATACGCAATGCATCAAGGTCATTATTCAAATCTGAGAATAGGTTCAGATATTTTTTGTTACAGTAGGATAGCGGGAATTTCGCCATTAAAAGGTTGCCAGCACAACAACTAAACATCCAATTGTCGAGAACGGGTGTTTTTCAATTCTTTAATAGTTTCCCGTTTGTTTGATCTTACCGTTCCCACAATTGTCAATTTGTGTGGTTTAAGAAGCAATGAGGTGAACCAATTGTCACACGTTATATTGCGCTTGGTGCCATGAATTGGTCGTCATAACTCCTTTAAGTAAATTTCTCCTAGCGGCAACCTATTTGTATCTGTAACTTTTGCAATATATCGCACAGCATTTACCATTTAATTGGTTCCACTACCGCACATCATTGGGAATTTTATTCCGTACTTACTCGGTTTTCTAGATACGTACATTTGAAAGGGGCATCTTTCTCGAAACCCAAGTATATAATTGTTCATCAATAGTGGCATTGCTTCCCGGAGAGTAATTTATTTTGCATTATAAACTATAAACAGTTCTCAAACCTTTCAAACTGGAATAAAAGGATCTTGCTAGCAACGAGCAGGGAGTAGAGTCTTTTCATCAATATATATCAGGGCGCACGTTACCTTTATAGGGTTAAAGTCAATTTTTGCACATGCGTTGTATGCGAACTTCATTGTTCTAGATACTTTGGAGCTGAGTTAGATGCTTGTCTTATTCTGACAAATCGGTTCTTTTTAAGTCAAATGCTTTAGTCTTGTAGTTCGTGGAATTGTATGTATGTATCCTGGTGGAACCAAACATATAAGACCATAAATATATAAAATATATTAAAGAAAAATCTATCACCGCGACCAATATTTTGTGCTATCGTAATATGGTAATCAATAATAAAACCACTCTCTTACCTCTGAAATTCGCTAGTCAGGATCATCAGAAACAGTTGATTGATTTACACTTATTTTTATTTTATTTTATTTTTTTTTCTCTTCTATTTTAGCACAAGATACGATCACGGTTTACAAATAAAATGTGGTAATTCACATATATCTATGTATATCTAGGCTTTTAAGGTCTCTTCTTCGATTATCTTGTTAATTTTTTTTTTTTTTTGGTTGTTTGTTTGGAATACATTTTTGCACTTTGGTTGTATTAATTTTTTTTTTTGTGGCTTACAGGGGCGAAAAAGAAGAGACACGGCTCAGATATGTGGACATTTGGCTGTCGTGAATGCTTGGGAGGTTATACAACAAAGATCTTTGAATAAAGTCTTCGTTATATTGTGGGTACTCCCACAGGAGGCAATTATTTTGCCTTACGCTTTCTCCTTCACGTATTCTTTTCAAGGCGCTTGTTTAATATTTAATAATTAAGAAATACGTCAGGATGAAAATCCTTGGAAGACGTTTTGGTTCTTTGAGAAGCCAAATCGAAAGAAGTAACATCAGTTGTATTGAAGGAAATGCAGCGAGCATGTATAAACGTATTAATTTTAGTAGCGAGCTGAGAGGAATTTCACTGTTTTTGGTTTCTAATCCGAATTTTTCATATCAATTTTTATTTCTTATTTTTTCAACATATCTACGAGGTCTGTTTGATGAATACCCGGATTAAAAATTTGTTTTTTAATATAATCCCCTTTCAACTCGATAAACTTTTCATAGCGGTGCTGCAACTTTTTAACCCATCCGTACGAATTTTGCTGACCTGCAATATACTTCTCCGCAGAAACAAAAGGAAGTCGCAGGGAGCCAAATCCGGAGATTACGGTGGATGGTGGAGCAATTCATAATGCAATTCGACCAATTTGGTTGTGTTGAGGTGTGAGCCGGTGAGTTATCGTGGTGGAAAAGCACTTTTTCTTTGCCTAATGTGGTCGTGTTTTTCTTTAAATCGGCCCAATAAACCGACGTAGTATGCTTCTGCGATTTCTTTTCCCTTCTCCAAATAGACAACGCATCCCAAAATACGGTTGCTATCACCTCTCCTTGGACATTAACCGGGTAAGACCCATTGTTTCGATTGTTCTTTGGTGTCGGGTGTGTACCAATGAATCCATGTCTCATCGACGGTGACGAAACGACACAGTAACTTCTCCGGATTTCAATTAAACAGGGTCAAGCACGTCTTTGAAGTGGTCTCATGATTATGCTTGTTCTCCGGTGTAAGCAAACGCGCCACGCTCAAAATCTCGTGCAGGATATGGCTTACGCGTTCAGTTGAGATAGCTGATATATCAGCCAACACGCTAATTCTCAATCGACGATCGGCCTATACGAGATCATGGATTTTGTCCACGGTTTCCTCTTTGGTAACCGTTTTTGAGCCACGTAGATACGGTTCATCAAAAACCGATGTAAGGCCGCGTCGAAACTCTGTGAACCAATGGTGAATGATTGTACGTTGTATATTGTATCATGGAGCGATACTGCTATTTTTCCATAGTCGCAAAAAACACTAACACGATGTTTTTAAATGGGTGTCAAAACTAAACGTCGTATTGTCACCAATATTTGACAGGCGGGTTAAAAGAGATTTTGCTAAACGATGGTACACTCATTTTATCTCAGTAGTGCCACCTATCTTCCAATCCGAGTACTCATCAAAAAGCCCCCGAATCCCTATCAGATAGTCGTTGAGAATTTCTTTGTAGCAATCAATCGTGTCATAAAAATATTATTTACCTTTACTGGTTTGACTTAAGAAACACATTAAAAAATGTATTTAGATGCATAGTAGAAGATTTGATTTGTTTTTCTTTATATCAATGTAACGTATAGATTCTCCGAGCCTTGGGATGGAAAATTTCCATAATCAATAATTCTAATAGTACCAAATTTTCTTGATCGTAATGGACAGCAGTATCTAAAGTTCTATAAAAGGAATTTGTTTGGTCTGAAATTAAGGTGTAGGACTTTTGATATTGATGTTAGGGTTGCTTCTAAGGTCCTGTTAACTGTTTTTGTGTTGGGCAATACTTTAATTTATATTACCACCTAAAGTGTACATTACTTCCGGTGGTGGAAACTATCTGTTAGTGGTAACTTGATTGCTCATAAGGGGTAGTGTGTTAGTACTGTTGTTCCTATTAGAAATATGGTATAGGGTTTGGCTTGTGTATCGGTAAGAATGTAATGTTTGTTTATTGGTACTTAATAGGAAATGTGTTGCAAATGAGTGAGGGTTAACAATTTTGATTTGATTTTGAGTAGATGGGTTGTGAACTTGTCTTATTTGATTGTTACTTGCGTTACTGGGTCTATTTGTATTAAGAATTTTGGCATTTGGTGTTTGAAGTATTCCAAATTGCGGCTCTTATTGGATAGCCGAAATAATAGGAATTTTGCTCTTGCAAACATAAATAACAAGCTTCACTAAGCTTTTGGATTTCATAGATTTAATGGTAGACCGCATTGTTCTCCTAGGTCCGAAATAATAGTACTCATACACATTTCCTCATATAACTAAGGTTTGGATATTATTACTTTGCTATCTACTTTATGCACTTTCACGTGGTTTCTTAGTGTCGATGATATGCCAATTGTTTTGGAATAGAATGCTTCAAGAGTGTTTTGACTTTGCCTTAATTGATGTAAATCACGAGTAAAACCGATTTCATGAGCGATAAAGGTATTTTTGATCTCGCACCGATCTGTGGATGTTTTATATACAATAAATTAAGAAATTTATTAGCTTTTTCAGTAATATTTCTTCTTGTTGTTCTTAAAATGATTATGTGATAACAGGAATTCTCCAACTGGATCACAAGACTCTAAATTTCCTCAAGATTGCTTAAAAAATAGTAGAAAAGTCTTAGATTTCCATAAAATTGGGGCAAATATTTGTAAAAAAATATAATATATTTGTAAATATTTGTAAAAAATATTTTGTATCTACATACTCGTATATCTGTAATACAGTTAATTGTAGTTTCAACTGTATGCTGGCCTAGGTTTAGTTGTGAAGCCGAAAAACACGTGCTTAAATTTTTAATCTTTTCTTGATGACTCAATGTGATTTTTGTAAAGGGTGACCAAATAAGAATGAGAGGAAAAAACTTAAATATAACAAAAACGGTGTGAGATATAAAATTGATTCTGGCTTTATTTTGAAGCTACGTTCATGACATTATGTGTGGAATAGCACATCATTTAAATGACTGCGTCGGTTGAAATAAAAACTCACTTATTTAATCTATTACTTATTTAAAAGTTAATTAATATAATACGTGTTTGTGCTTAGCGGTGTCGGGGAGAGAATGAATTAAAACAACATTATATCCAAATACAATCTGGCATAAGGTTGCTATCAATATATTAAAGCTGACAGTGCTTCAAGGGGTTGGTCCATTATTTGATGACATGGTTCAATATTTTTTTTTTCATGGGAAGGTGAGAAATCTTCATAGACACTATAGGCCGGAGCCTATAGTAGTGTGAGATTCTTACTCACTAAAAAACACCTCCCTTATGCAAACCACGACTGAGTTCACACTCAACAAGCAGTTCTTCTATCGCATTTTATTTTGTTTTTATAAGATATCCTGCAGGCGATTTTCCATTGAAAATTCCTGTGTACTTTAGGGAAATTTTGAGCTGCTAATCACCGCGCTAGATCGAGAGGCTTAGTCCTTTTCAGACGGCGCAATAAATTTATCTCGTCGAGGATCTGTTGAACAGAAATATTCGTATGACCTTGTAATCGATTATTATGTTTTCGCGCAAACATTTTAATTACGTTGTGAACGTTTTCGACTCCCTGTGGTGTCAGATGATATCTATGGATATCATCGTTTCTAATGTACCACGGCGCATTAACAATACCTCGAAGAACTTTGTTTTGGAATGTCTGTAATGCATTAATGTTCCTATTTTTAGTACAACCCAAAAGTTGTACACCATATGTCCAGATCGGCTTTAGCACCTGCTTGTATAACAGCAGTTTGTTCTCTAAGCTAAGCTTGGAATACTTTCCAATAAGCCAGTAAATATCTCTTTATTTGATTTCAAGCTCTTCACGTTTTTTCTTGACGTGTGCTCTCCATTTTAGTGTCATACCGAGATATTTGGCCTCGTTTGCGTAAGGAATTCGTACTGCGTTGATAAACACCGGTGGATTCTCAATTTTCTTGAGAGTGAAGTTCATGTGGACAGACTTGTTTTCATTAAGCGCGATTCGCAAAGTCTTTGTCCAATTGTTACTCCGTGTAAGGGCACGTTGCAACTTGGCAGTTGCTTCTTTGACTGTTTTGGCCGTTGCCAAAATGGCAGTGTCATCAGCAAATGTGGATAGGACAGTGTCGTCCATTTGCGGTATATCACAGGTAAAAAGCAAATATAGCAGAGGGCCAAGTAAACTTCCTTGCGGCACCCCAGCCTTTATTGTCTTAAAAGTGGAATATTCGTTTCCGTGTTTTACACGAAAGAGTCGGTCTTCCAGATATAAACCTAAAATACAAGACAATCGCTGGGGTAGGGGTTGTCGGAGTTTATATTTAAGGCCTTCATGCAATACCTTATCAAAGGTTTGGGAAACTTCAAGGAATGCGCTTGAACAGACTAACTTATACTCGATTGCTCTTTCAATTACATCGGTTATTCGATGCACTGTAGAGTGTTGGCTTCTAAAGCCAAATTGATGGTCAGGCAAGAGGTAATTTGTGTCGGTAATTGGTTTAAGACGATTAAGAAGGATTCGCTCAAAGACCTTCGATTTAATCGGAAGAAGCGATATTGGTCTATATGACATGACTTCAGTCAGCGGTTTACCGGGTTTCGGAACCATAATAACTTCGGCTAAGTTCCACTGGTGCGGTACGTGCTCTAATCTAATGCTGGCATTTATAAGATAGAGCAGCTTTAGCAAACCTTTTTTCGGCAACGCTTTAAGTATCTCTCCCGTTATTAAGTCATATCCCTGGGCTTTATTGGGCTTAAGCGTGTCTATAACTTGTCTAGGTTCCCTAAGTGTAGCCTTTTCTACCGGAAAGCTTGTCGTCACGTCTAGCGTATTGACATTCTCTGGAAGCACTTCCCCATCGAATGATTTAAACGTTTCTGCAAGATGGTCGGCGAAAACATTAGCTTTTTCCTTTTCTTCTTTCGCCCAGTCATCCTGGCTTCTTCTTATTGGCGCCACGTGTATTTGGGGCTTTCGAACACTTTTAACGGCTCTCCATATGCAGTAGTTTGTATCCTTTGTCGCTGTTAGTCTTTCAAGGTAGTTATTAATACCTAAATTATTGAAGTCCTTTATCGATTTTTTCAACAAGTTGCAGAGCCTATTGAAGGACGTTTTATCTTCATGCCACTTTTTCCGCGCTCTTCGTTTCTTCCTTATCATTTCTCTGATTTCCGGTTGGTATATTATGCCGACTTTGGGAAGTTTGTTCAATTCGCGGGGAGTGTTCTTCCAGGCCGCTTGCTGTATGACTTCAACGAAACGTTCAACTTCTTTTTCAAGTTGATACGGCGTTCTAAGTGCTACTTTCAACTCAGTATTGTCTACAACGTCTATTCGGAGATCTTCCCTGTTAGTTAATCTGGGTGGTCTTTATTTCTTAACCAAGGATTCGCACAGTGAGAGTATAACTGGAGAATGATCGGAGGAAAGATCGAAGCCTTCTTCAACTTTGACGTAACTATCGTTTACTCCTTTTCCGATAAAGAAGTCCATTAGATCGGGTGTTTTGGCGACATCCGAGGGCCAATATGTCGGCTTGCCTGTTGAGTAAAAATAGCAACCACATTCCATACCAGCCCTGTAAATAGTTTTGTCTTTTTGAGAGATACATCTTGAGTTCCAAAAGGTGTGCCTCGCGTTAAAGTCGCCACCAATAATGAAGATTGGTCCAAGAGAGTTGAATAGGTCAATAAATTCTTGTTTTTCTATTTTGCAGCGCGATTGGCAATAGATTGAGGATATATTAAAAGAGTAATTTTTATTTTTAGCGCTTCCAAAGTATGTTCAATACAGTCTCTTATGAAGAGGGATGTCCCGTCTCTTGCGTTTCCCGATGGATGATGAGCGTGGTAGTCGCGGTAACCTTTTAGTTTCAATCGCAATTCTGTTGCCAGGTGAGTTTCAGAAATTAAACATATGTCAATTACTTTTTCTTGCATGAAAATATTTAGTTCATCAAGCCTTTCCTGTAGCCCGTTGGCATTCCACGAAAGTATATTGAGCTTCCTTGCCATAATTAGTTACAGAAATTGGTTTCAAACTTAAGAAGCCGTTCGACTATTATCTTATTTATTTTAGTCTGTTCTTTTAGTCTCTCGAGAATTACTGATAACACATTTGAGGCAGGATCCGGTGATGTACAGTTAGTCATATTTACTCGCGCCGCTATTTGCGCGTAGGTTTTTCCACTTTCCACTTGCGCATTGTTATTTTTGTCGTTGTTGTTATTGGTGATTTTAGCGTTTGTCACCATTACCTTCTTTAAAGGCTTTGGAGTAGGATCGCTGTTGTTATTTCTTATTCTAGCTGTCCCTACGTTTTTCAAATGCTTCGTTTTTGATTGATCTCTAGCTTTTGCAACTCCTACGCGACTTCGCAGCCTTGATAATTAGCTGGATGTTTTCTCTTGCAGTTAATGCATATCGCTGGGGACTCTTTCGCGGCATTGCACTCTCGATTCAGATGTTTGCCAGCGCATTTTACACAGCACGTTTTGCGCTGTTTTTGCGCAAGTATATTAACTGCTTCGATTATCTTAAAATCTTTATTTTTAAGGTCATTTACGATGTTTTCTTTAAGGCAAGAGGGATACAATCCTCTAGCTACAACGCGTATGGGTCTTTCAGTTTTATTTTCGTAGGTATGCCATTGAATCTTCTCGGCATTTAGTTTTTGCTAAAGCGAACGGTAGTTGTCTGGATTAATGACATTAATAGTCCATGTATCATTATTGCGAGATCTTACTTTATAATTCGGTTGAGCACAGTGATTTCAGGATTATGTGCAACTTGTTGTAGGCCGAGATTCCAAAAACGTTTATTGGCGGCGGCGGTCTTTGTTTGGGTTGCTTTGTTGCCTTATCGACCTCAGCAGTGTTAAAGCTGATTTGCTTCTTTGTTTGTTCAATATCAGGCGGGGAAGTAGCTTTGCGCTTCTTACCTGGCTTTTTTTTAAGTATCCAGCTCTTCTTCCTCCGTGTGAAAACTCGAGTTTTCGGGGCGGTCAAGTAGCGAAACAGACTCAGACTCAGATTTAGATTGCAGCTTAATGGCATCTAGTTGCTTTTTTAGTTCGGCACAGAGCAATTCCATATTTTGGAGTCTGGCGCGGAGATCAGAATTTTCGCGTTCGAGATTTTGTAGCTTGTTTGGTGTAATGCTTTTGCCCTGAGCTACTGACTGTGTTTGGTCTTTGCTTTCGCATGATTTTCCTAGCGATCCGCATGCTGGAGATCTCGTGACCCTTGAGCATTTTTTAAAGGGGTCCTTGTTTATATTTATATTATTTTGAAGATTATTTGAACTCATTTTAGTTCCCACGAGTAGCGGAGAAATGGTAGTCCGTCTGTCCAGAGATCCGCATTAGACAGATAAGGCTGGCTGATCCGAAAGTCGCCAAGTATCCGGATGCTTCATTAGAGATTGAGCTATTTTTATACTGGGCCCCCAATCTGGTCGATTCTGGCACGGGTCGCTTAACACCTTAATCCGGCCTAGTGGATTTTAGTCGCCTCTTACCTCGGGTATATTCTAACCCCTTACCCGAAGGGGTTCATGGTTCAATATGTGCAGTGTTACTCAAGCTATCTATTATTGCTATCTGGTCACTCGTTAAAATAGAAAACTTAGTGCACTTTTTCTTTTTTTTTAATATTTTTTATATTTAGTTTTCTCCTACTTGCTTTATGTGGGCCACTATCTTTTACGATACTTTTTAATTATTTTTTCTTAATAAATTAAAATTTAGACTTACCTACCTTTTCACAAAATTCTGCGACCTGATTTCCATGCTTACGAGCCTCCAATCAACTTGCATTATAACTCGAAATTCCATCTCAAGATTTTCTTTAGGAGAACCACATGATTGATACACTTGGTTTAGTACCGACAGCTTTTGTGTTCTTCCTCGACTAATGCATTGAAATCCTCGATGTGTGCTTATCTCTGCTTTCTTGAGCCATCAATCTCTTTTAGCTACTACTTAATTTTATTATGAATTGGTAGAAGAAGCAATCCTACCGACTTCGCCAATTATGTTTTGTTCTAACATATTTATTACTTTCAAATAAAAAAATAGAAAAGCAAACGTTTGTTTGCAGTTTGGATGTTTCTTTATTCGCGGTACATATGCATACTAATAACTAAAATAAGGAAGGTATACCATAAATGAATTAAATTTTTTAAATGGTTTTGCTCTTCAGCATTCGTTCGCAATTTGAATGGGAGATTGACAGCGATGTACGGTGAGTCTGCTCTAAGTAAAAAAAAAAAAATTGCAAGTGATACAAGTTCTTCTAAGATGGCCGAGAAGATACCAATGGCGAACCTCCCTCCGGGTACCCCAGCACATCAACAAAAGATGATAACATCGAAGTAGTGAAGAAAATTGTTTTGGAAAATCGTCGAAATACCATAAGAGAAGTTGCTAAGGATGTTGGCATATGGATCGGCTGGTGTCATGCAATTTTTTCGGATGTTTTTGACATGAGACGTGTGTCAGCTAAGTTTGTTCCGAAACTTCTTAATTTTGATCAGATGAACCGTCGTATGACCATCACTCAAGAGCTCTTGAACGACGCACGCAAATTCCATAAAATGTCAAAGTTTTGATTATTGTTACTATTTTCGATTATCGTGGCATTGTGCAGCAGAAGTTTTTACCTCAAGGTCGTACAATCAATAAGGAATATTACTTTGAAGTTATGCGCCGTTTGCGAGAAGAAATACGAAAAAAACCGACCGAAATTGTGTAAAAACAATTCATAGCACCAAGATAATGCACCAGCTTATTCATCGTTGTTTGTGAGAGATTTTTTGGCCAAAAACAACACGAAAATCATGCTTCAGCTCTCATACCATATTCACCGGATTTGGCCCCATGCGACTTTTTCCTGTTCCCAAAATTAAAGAGACCTACGAAAGGACGGAGATTTGCATTAATATTGATGAATAAACAAATATTATTTTACAAAAATATAAAGTCACCTTACTTTTTGAACTTACCTCGTATTTATGTTTCGTAAATTACGCAAAATAGCGTAGCTACCACCAACTTGCTTGTGGGCTACAAATCATAGTGAATATGTGTCTGCTTATTTTGTTAAGGTGTACTAGGTGGAATAAAAAGTAACCTCCTTGGGAATGAAAAAAAAAATTTTTAAATGTTTACTTATTTTATTCTAGCGATTTTCAAACTTCTTGATCCCGTCCGAAAAGTAATTTTCCGGAAGTTCTGCAAAATACTCCTCCGTGGTGTCCATGATTTCCTCGCGTGATCTGAATTTTTTATTGATAAGCCATTTTTGAGGTTTGGGAAGAGATAATAGTCCGAGGGAGCCAAATCGGGCGAATACGGTGGATGCGACAGCAATTGGAGCCGTAAGTTATTGATTTTAGCCATGGTTGCGATGCTCTTGTGCGGCGGTGCATTGTCTTGAAAAAACGAAATTATTTTTAGCTTCACGTTGTTCCGTTTTGCAGCGATTTCGGCCTTCAATCGCTCCAATAATGCACAGTAATACTCGCTGTTGATAGTTTTTTCTTTTTCGAGGTAGTCCACGAAGAGTATGCCATGACAATCCCAGAAAACCGACTCTATAAACTTTCCGATACATAGAGCCTCCCTCGGCCGCTTCGGAGCGCTCGTGACGGCTTCAGTCCATTGCCGGACACTCATTCTTTTCTCTGGTGTACCCAATCGATGCCAAAAGTCCGCCCGATTCCGCATCAGCAAGTCCAAACACAATTTCGAAGTGCTCTCGCGTTCGTGTTTTTGGTCAGGAGTGAGTATGCGCGGCACCCAGCGGCAGGATAACTTTTTCATATGCAGAATATTGCCGAAAATATGGCGTGTGCACTCAGTACTAATGTTTTTGGTATCTGCTAGCTCGCGCACCTTCACTTTCCGGTCAGCTAACAGCATTTCATGTATTTTTTTGACATTGTCCTCTGTAACCGCATCGGAGCATTAGCCCCATAATATTTATTCAACTTTTCTTTTGTTTCCTTCGCCGTTTTGCCTCTCAAAAAATAATGTTTTATGAGAGAACGAAAAATAGACAATCCAAGCCAGTTAAGACTTAGATTAAAAACTATCTGGCATGTGGGTTTCCACTGATGCATTTTTTGGTACATATGTAGCTCGATAGCATATAATGATGGACAAAGCCTCAAACTATCACCAGCTAGATTAAAATACTGTATGAGGAATTCGAGAAGAACCTGATTACTTAAGGAAGATAGCCTTCAAAGGGGGATTGAAATAAATTCTTTTCAGATTGAGGTTGTGAATTGATTTTTTCCAAGGATCTTCAAATTATTCAGCAAGTTTAGTGTTTACGTTGTTGCATAGAACGCTCAGATTTAGATCGCCACCTTGTTGCAACGAAGGTGCAATTGTGAATTTCTCAAGCACCACGATAAAGAAGAAATACTGTGAGAATATATGATCGCCAAAAATTGCAATTTCAAGAGACCGCAAGAATGAACGTATATCCCGAAATCTCTCAACAACTTCTATACTGCCAGCATCGAGTACCGAAGACCAGTGGCAACGCTAACTTAGAGTTACTGCTATTAAATAGAGTCAAATTCGGCGCTAAAAATATGGAAAAACTTTTTCTGCAAACTGTATAACGGCGAAGAAGCCCAATCTTTCACCATCAGGCAAAGAAGATCATTCAAATTAGACGATATATACCAAAACTTTCAGCTGGGCCTGATGTGTGATCGGTCGAGGTATTCAAACTCTCTATACTAAAGTGAGTTTGTCGCGTACAAATGTGTGCTCTCTAAAGTAAACTTTGGGCGGCAAAATCGTAAGCCAAGTCTTCATTGTTTGCGGCGGTATTTGCGATCTAAAATTCGATGATAAATGTGTAAATTTATCTGTAAGTGCCTTGAAATTTTTAAAGTCAAGTATAGTGATGCCGATCTTTCTCCATTTAAATTGATCAATTTTCGCCAGTTCCTGCAGGTAGTTTCACTGATGCGCTGAATGCAGATAACTGGCCTTTGAATGCGCGTGTAAGAAATGTTCGCTTTATTCTCAAAAACGAGCGTACAGACAATGTGTAAATGTAAACAATGAGAAAGGTTCTTCTTACTCTTCTTAATTGTGTTCTTCTTTAACACAAATTTCATCACTGTGTATTATCAAAGTACTGGTGGATTGAGAATCAAAATCAATGATGTATTTCTTGCTGTGTCTCTAATATTATTGTTATCACAGAGACATGGTTGAATGACAACTACTCAACTGTTGAAATCTTTTACGACTTCTACACGGTTCATCGTCTTGACCGAACACCAATGAGTGTGGGGTGGAGGAATAGTAATTACCATTCGTTTTTCTTTTATAACAAAAGCTGTAATTTTTCTTCATGACCATTTCAAGAGCGAACAGCTGTGCGTTTACATCGATTTCGGCATGGACGCAGCTGGACAGATAAAAATTTTTAAGAGCAAATAATAATGCTTTAGGCAATTGTTGAGATTCGGTTGATTGGTCGAGTATTCTAGAAGTTTAAGATACCTTTTCGAGCATACTGTACTAAAGAATTACCGTTTTAAATTACCATGACATAACAAAAGATTAGTTAACTTGAGGAATTCTAAAAACAAAACTTGATAATGATTAGGACAAAAGAATTTTTACCAATTGCGCCGCGAGTATGAATTTTTGAATAAATGAAATATATTTCATTACAGTACTTACGTCAAAGTATTATTACAAAAAAATTAAGGTCAATTGGCTCAAATAGCTTCGCCATTTCTTCTGTATATCTCGAGTTATCTTCAAAATATAAAAGCAGTATGTCAAAATTGGTTGTTCTCAAACTAGGATCTGGTGCTCCAGAGGGTAGCGCCTTAGGGCCTTTCCTTTATAATTACAAAAGTCTCCAAAATGGTTTAAAATTAAGTGAGAGTAATTGTATTACTTTTAACATAAGTAAGTGTCTTCTTCTTCTGTGTACCATACATAATTGCCTGCGATTAATGACTATGTATATAAATTCCTATTCCACTCCTTCTTAAAAAACCGAAATTAAAGATCTTAATGTGGTATTTGATTCTAAAGTTGGGCTTGCGTTCCACATAGACTATGTTGTAGCTAAAGCAAACTCAATGATTAGATTTCTGAAGTGAAAGCGTGCTGAATTTTCGAGCCCATAGATAATGTGTACCTAGTTCGACCTTTTCTTGAGTATTGCTCTATATTATGTCCAATCTACGTCAGTTGTTTACAAAATTTGTTATAGGGTAAATAAAATGGAAATTCGAACTAATACCCTCTGTCCAATTAGGTGTTCCCTAATCGGACTATATAACTTAAAAAAAGGTTTAGTGTACGAAATGTGTTCAAAAAGTAAAGTGCCTTTATATTTCTATAAAAGAATATTAAACACATGGGCTAAAAGTCTGTGCCGTTTTATAGTAAAACACACAATTTTTGAAAAATTCAACCTTTTTTATCAATATAGTTTGGCGATACACTGATTGAAACGATTTTTCAATCTTTCGATACGGGTTTTGTAGTACGATTTCGGTTTAGCCTCGAAATAGGCATCTGTTTCGGCAATTACTTCTTCATCGATCTTAAATATCTTTCCGGCGAGCATTCTTTTGAGGTCTGCGAACAGAAAATAGTCGCTGAGTCCAAATCTGGTGAATGCGGTGGGTGGGAAAGCAATTCGTAGCCGAATTTATTCAATTTTACCATAGTTTTCATCGACTTGTGATACGGTGCATTGTCTTGATGAAACAGCACTTTCTTTTTCTTCAAATGCGGCCGTTTTTCTGCGATTTCGTCCTTCAGACGCTCCAACAACGCAATTTAATAGTCGCTGTTGATAGTCTACCTCTTTTGAAGATAGTCGATGAAAATTATTCCATGTGTATCCCAAAATACGGATGCCATAACCTTGCCAGCCGACTGTTGAGTTTTTGGTAGTTTTGGGTGAGGTTCGTCGCCTGCTCGCCACTCAGTTGACTGCCGATTTGACTCTGGTGTGAAGTGATGGAGCCAAGTTTCATCCATTGTCACACACTGACGCAAAAATTCGGCTTTATTGCGGTTGAACAGCTTTGGTCGACTGTGAGCAAACGCGGCCCCCACTATGAACAGAGCTCTTTCATATCCAAATATTCGTGTATGATATATTCAAGACGCCCTTTTAATATCTTCAGAGCCTCAGCAATCTCGATCAACTTTTGTGGACTTTTTTGATGTTTTCATCTGAAACAGCCTCTTTTGGACGTCCACTGCGTGCATCATCTTTGGTGCTTGTATGACCACTTTTAAATGTTTCAATCCACTTGCGAATGGTTTGTTCGGCCGGTGTAGAGTCCGGGTAACACTTATCAAGCCATTTCTTTGCATCGGCTGCATTTTTTCCCATCAAAAAGCAATGATAAATCAACAGAAGAAATTGCTTTAAATCCATTTTTTTCACAATAACAAAAGTTGCTTCACTCACAACGCTATATCCCGAGAACTAATCGTCCGACAGCTGTCAAATTTTACACGTATCTTTTGAAGATTAAAGACTAACTGAAAATGGTATGGATTTAATTCAAGTGGTGCCCTCTCTTAGAAACGGCGCAGACTTTTCAGCACATATATTATTTATTCATCAACATTATTGTTGTCCTCTTCAAAGTAAACATGCAAACAACGATGAATCAGCAGATGCATAATCGTAATGAAAAAGCCATGAATTGTTTTTCCATAATTCCGGACTTTTTTTTTCTTATTTCATCTTGCAAACAGGGCATAAATTCAAGGTACTTGGCGCTTCCATTGGGTCAATTGGACTCTGGTTTCGACAACAAAACCATAAACCCATGATTCGTCAAAAATTATGATCCTTTTGAGCAAGTCAGGATTATCACTGACATCATTCAACAGCTCCTGACCGATACTCATGCGACGGTTCTTTTGGCCAAAATTAAGAAGTTTCGGAACAAGCTTCGCTGACACATGTCTCATGCCCATAACATCTGAAAAAATTGCATGACACGAGCTGACCGATATGCCAACATCCTCAGCATCTTCTCTTATAGTAATTCGAAGATTTTCTAAAGCAATTTTCTTCACAGCTTCGACGTTATCATCTTTTGTTGATGTGCTGCGGCGTTCAGATCGAGGTTCGCCATTGGGATCTTTTTGGCCGTTTTGGAAGAGCTTGTACCACTTGTAAACATTTTTTTTTTACTTAGAGCAGACTCACCGTATGCTACTGTCAATATTTCAAGTATCTTAGAGCACTTAGTTCCATTTTTTGGAAATCGCCGAGCACACCAAGACTAACCTTTCTATCTGCCAAAAACAAACTAAGTATGCTATCTACTTGAAACTGTGAAGATATGTTCGGGATATAAGTTCCCACACAGCAAAAAAAAAATTCGATAATCGAATGTATGTTTCCCGCGAAATCTCAAAAGTCACCTTACGTTTTGAACACACCTCCTATACCGTTTATTCGTGATGTCTTTTCATATCGTATAATATGTGCTGGCATACTTAAAAAATTTGGTTGGTATGCATTTAAAGAATTCCCCGAACAGAAGTTTTTTATTGAACCACCAATGTTCAATAAAACTTATAAAGTAAAAACTTTGCGGACCGATGACTAAATGTATAAGAATTTTCCACTCCGTTTGTACTGATATAGGTTTATGTGATGACAGGTTAAAATTTAAATTGTCGTTACTAAATATTTTTACAATACAATTGAATATTAATGTATTTTGTAATTCTGTATTATTTAATCTGAAATCTGTTAGAGTGAAAGAGTTAACCTTGGTAAATGTATAAAAAACAATAAAAAAGAGTGCTGGAAGTGATTTTGTGGACATCATGCACCAACTCATTTCTCAGACCTTTCTGACAAAAACCATTGCAAGGCCTGAACCTAAAAATGATGAATCTTTTACTCTCTCCTCCTATAGACCCATTGCACCTACGTCCCTTCTTTCCAAGGTCATGGAAACGCTAAAAAACCGTCAGCTCATGAAATATCTCGAAACACAAAAACTTCTTAATGACCGACAATACGGTTTTTATAGCAAGAGGTTCACTGGAGATTTGATGTCATGTCTCACCGAAAAGTGAAGCCAAAGCGTATATCAATCTGGTAAAAGCAAGATACATAGTTACATTTTATATTTCTAAGGCATTTGACGGAGTTTAGTACAGGCTCTTTTGTCGAAAATGCGTGCTTTTGGGATCGACGACTCTTTTCTTCAATGGATTAGAAATTACCTTCCGGAAAATTTAATTTAACTTGTTTTGGATGGTTTCCAGTCTAATATTTGCAAAATAAATACCCCAGAGCTCAGTTCTGTCTCCGAAACTGTTTTTAATTTATATCAATGATCTCTTTTTCGCCACTTCTTCTAGTCCATTATATTCCTTTGCAGATGACAGTACTCTCTGGTTCTCATATTCGTTCCCGGACTTACGACCCTATTCTTCGACTGTAGAACAGGAAGGCCAGCGTATGCTTAGCACATTAAATTCCGATATTAGAAGCATAACTAATTATTATCTTAAATCAAAAATTAAACACCCAGCTATTGCCCATGAATAACATTTGCATCGTAGAAATTGAAAAACTTTCCATTATCGATATGTGTGTCAACGAAAACATACGTTGGAACGACCACATATTTGATGTCGCAAGAATGCTGCGAAATGTCTAGGTTTCCTTAAGCGATGTAAGAAATACTCACTCCTCTTACCTGAAAATAATATTTAAGACGTTTTTCAGTCCAAAACTTTAGTACAATGCCCACATCTGGTCAGTTGCCCCTAAAACCTCTTTGCACTTGCTAGATAGGATCCAAAATCGTGCGATAAAACTCATAGGTGATGTCATTATTACAGAGTCATTCGATACCCTCAAACAAACACCGACGTAACGTATCCTGTCTCACTCTGATGTAACGCAATTTTCACCACAAGTGCTCCACCCGAATTTTCACCACCAGCATTCCGCCCCTTCAAAGTTTTAGCCGTAACACCCGTCTCGCTGTGAATGTTCACCAGTACACCGTCAAGCTCACCTTTGGACGTACTCTGAACTATCGTGATTCTTTCCTAGGCTGTATAACTTGCTTATGAAATGCCATGCTGAGCTATTTATTTCCTAGCCTCTATAATTTGCAAACATTCAAAACCAACGCACATTGGTATCTCTCTTTTTTCCTTCCGTAACTTCCTTTTGCCCTCGCTATATGCAAACATCTTAAAAGTACATAAAATCCATTGTGTGCGTACCGATTAAAATGAGAAATATAGAGGCATAAACCGCATGTTAAATGATGGGGAATCCGAAATGTTTTTGACAGGGTAACACGCTCTCATGTGACTTCTGTATCATTATACTTGAAAGAATTGTGTGGAAATTACAAGCGAACACTCGATGTACAATCTTTCTAACGTACGTCGATTCAACTGCTATCGTACGCCGATGATATTGACATAACTTCCAGAACCTTCAACAGATATAACTTCGAGGTAGTTAAGGACTTTGCTTACCTCTGCTATAAACTCTATCAACAGAGAATAATTCCCTCTTTGGGCTAACAAAGCAATTGAGTAGATAGATCTGATCCCAAAAACTAAGGATACTCTATATGTATAGGGTTTTCCAATATGGACTTGACAACTTTGAATTTAATTTGTGAACGCACTGTCACTGTCAATTTATTAAGTAAACTCAACATTTCATCAAGGTAAAGTACACTAACGAACAACGTCTGCAAATTATAAAAATTTTCTACAGATATTCGGAGTCGGTGACTGCAACTTTAAGGGCGTTAACTCCAATTTTCGGTCGTAATTCGCGCCCTAGTAGACAGGCAATAACAAGTTTAGTGCAAAAATTTGAGTCTACATATTCGTTGTGGGATGTTGTGGTGTCAGTGAAACAATGGTTTGGTCGAAGTGTCGAAAATATCGCTGCCGTTCAGACGTCCGTAGCAAACGATCCAAATCAGTCAATTCCATGGCGTTCTCAAGAATTGGGCATCGCTCAGACCACATTATGGCGTATTTTGCGTAAGGATTTTGGTTTACATCCATACAAGATCAAGCTGACTCAAGAATTGAAGCCGATGGACCATTTGAAGCGACGTACGTTCTCCGATTGGGCTCTAGAAAAGATGCGCCAAGATGATGAATTTCATCGCAAAATCATCTTCAGTGACGAAGCTCATTTTTGGCTCAATGGGTTCGTCAATAAGCAAAATATGCGTTATTGTCCGGGTGAAAGCCCACATGTGCTTCACGAATCACCACTTCATCCACAAAATATAACTGTTTAGCGCGGTTTGCATGCTGGCGGCGTTATTGGGCCATATTTTTTCGTCGACGATAACGATCGTTTCGTTACTGTAAATGGTCAGCGTTATCGCGCCGTGATCACCGATTATTTTTGGCCCGAATTGGAAGATATGGACTTGGAGGACATGTGGTTTCAACAGGATGGTGCCACAAGCCACACAGCACACGATATAATCGATTTATTGAAGAGTAAGTATGTTGAGCGTGTTATCTCAAGACATGGGCCAGTCGATTGGCCGCCTCGTTTGTGCAACTTAACGCCGCTTGACTATTTTCTGTGGGGCTACATTGTCATTGACTTATGCCAATACTCCGAAGACGTTTGAAGAGCTCAGAGCCAACATTGAACGCGAAATAGCGGCCGTTTCGGCCGAAATGTGTGGCCGAGTGATTGAAAATTGGGTCCAACGAATCGACCGCTGCAAGCGTGCCCGCGGTGGCCATATGAACGAAGTCAAGTTCCATTCATAAATGCTTTGATTATATTTCAAGCCAATAATAAAGTTTTTGAAATATCTCAAATGGTTTGCCTTTTATTTAAAAAAAAAAAGTTGTCAAGTCGTTATTAGAAAACTCTATATAATGTATATGTCTTACCTTTTGGCGCTGAAGCATGGACTCTATCGAAAGTGGAGAAAGATATTCTCAGTCGTTTCGAGATAAAAATACCTCGAAAAATATTCGGTCCCCTTTGCATCGACGGCCTTTTGTGTAGAAGATTCAACGACGGACTTATTGAGCTATACAGCGACATAGACCTGGCCAGAAAACTGCGCATTAGACGCCTGGACACCAATGCTCTGGCCTGCAGAGCCCTTAAATCTAACCCAGAGTGTAACGTAATTTGGGCTCCCCCAAATTGTGGCTCCACCTAAGTAAATAAGTAAGCGGCTTTATATGTGTTTAGATTTCCACACAAAATGCGAGCAGTAGTACACCAAACCCGATATTGCATACGGCAATAACGAAGAAGGTTTTCTTCCTCTTAGCCCCGTGCATGGAGTTTGCAGTATCATCCTCATGGATTAGTTTCAATTCGAAATCATGTGTAGGACATGAAATTCTCGGTTGGTGAAATATGAGACGCACTTAAAACATTCGCTTTCTATATGTTATGGCAATATATGAATATATTTACTACAATTAGAAGCAAGACCTAGTTGCAGGAACTCTTTTTACGATTTAGGTTTAAGCCAAAGTTACTATTATGCTTCCACTAGGAGGCTAACCTCTTTAACTTAGTCTGAAACCGAAGAATAGAAATGCTCTTAACTCCTATGGATCTAGAACATGGCCCCTGTTCGGGCTACCAGTAAGACCCCTACAAAACATATTGTCAAATGCACCGGGAATCAGTGGCTATGAATATGAAACCATTTTGCAATAAGACCAGATATCCAATTATGACATTGAGAGTACAATGCACACTTTCATAAATTTTAACTAAACAAGCTCCTAGCACTATTTGATGACATGTATTAATGGATACCCACTGCTAAAGGTTTCTTTTATTTTGCGATTCCTTTCTAAGAATAGAAACCATCGATGTTCTCAATATCTGCGCTTGTATGAGCGATAGTTTCATCGTTTAGACTAAATTTCTTTCCGTTGAGATATTTCTTTAAAGTTGGCTTATTGGAGACTACGCGCATGTGCACCCCCTCTTTGATAGCGATTTATCCCGAGAAATCCGGTGTTTCGACAGCTGCTTGGCTCCGACGTGTTGTAGCGAATCCAGGTTTATCATCGTAATATCTCCATTTGCTTGAAATCGATCTTACCAGTCCATACAAAGAGTTCTTCCACAGCTGAATGTATGCAAATGTACTGTTGGTCCCATATCTAGATTCAAGATAATAAAGTAATATCCATTTCGGTGTTTAGTTATTTAGTCATTAAAGGCACCAACAAGAAAAAACGGTGGGTCATTATTACTAGGCACCTACGGAGAGTGTTCAGTTTTCTAGACAAGCATAGAATTCCCGGCTTATACTCCCACGGATCACTTAGAACAAAAAGGAAACATGTGGCTTCAATGGAGCAAAAGAACTCCTATTCCAAGGCAATCAGGAACACCATCGGTGAGTTGCGTTTACATCTCTTATTGTTCTTCTAAATGTGGGTGAAAAAAATCCATTTAACCTCCTTTTTGACATTAACTCGCGGTGTTTGTATTAAAACAGATTTGATTATCTTTCCACGTACGACTTCTGAATATGAATTGGTCCTTATAAACGTATGCCATTCCTAACGGGATGATACCACCCGTGAAATGCACAGGTTTCAAAATGTGGCTAACCATAAACACAATCAAAAAGCAAATCAAACCAATTTTTCGATTATTACAATCCCATTCAGTGATGAGCCTCGCCTGTTCATCCCTCCCAAATAGCTATTAAGGGAAGTGCCGGAGGGACAATGAAATTCAATAGCCTGTGCTAAATTGCTTTTGACAGGAAACCGGATGGAACGAAAAAATCGCTCCACACACAACACCAGATTCGATAAGTATTGGTCTTGGAAAATGAATGGCTCTACTGCACAATCAAAAGTCGA
Organism: Volucella inanis; assembly: GCA_907269105.1. Taxonomy (NCBI): domain Eukaryota; kingdom Metazoa; phylum Arthropoda; class Insecta; order Diptera; family Syrphidae; genus Volucella; species Volucella inanis. The sequence goes on along the minus strand of OU026153.1, from coordinate 201,740,648 downwards.
GAGCAGAGAGCCGAAAGTCCTTTTCGCGCCAGATTCCCGGCCACCCATTCAATGTCGTTGCCACCCAAAAATGTCTACATGAACCGACCACATTTCAAAGTTCAGATTCGGAAGATATCTCCCGTGGACTTACTATGGCCCAGCATGAAATAATATTATCATCCGTTATATTGAAATAAATAAAGAGTCAAGGGAAAGCACACCGAAAAAGCAATATGTGTGTGTTAACGATTGCCACCATCCCCAATAGAGCACTCACATAGGAGATGGCGAACAATATTTTCGCTTTTGTTCAACAAGTTTCCACTCACAAGTTTGTGACAACAGACGATGGCAGGAAGTCTGTCTAGGGGGTCAACCTAAACTCAGTCTCTGCCTATGCAAAATGGGAAAATACGATCAAAGCGGAAGGTAGATAACGCCTAAGACTTGCAATAATAATATTGAAATATGACACAAAAATGCCAGAACAGGGGATGTATGCTTTAATGCCTTCACAGTGGGGACTCTGGGGAGCACAAATGTCTTAGGACACTTGGATACTGTTGTGTTGCTGGTAAAAAATATTTAATTGAAGAAAGAAATAAGAACAAAGCATTATGTCCACTGTGCTTCATATTCACCGAAATCTACTCTATTCCGAATGGGTGAGATGTTTGGATACAGGGACTTAAGTTTACAATAGATGATGAGACCAATTCTGAACAAAAGGTTGATAGTCAGACAGGACAATGTCTTCTTTTCTTGAATTAGAAAGGAAAGAAGAAGAAATGTTATATTGCCAATTTTGGACTCTATGGGGCAATGTACTACAGTTGAGTATTAGTTAGTTAGTTCATTTTATTGTTACGATATCAATGCATTGTTTTCGATGGATTATTTTAACATTCAAGTCGCTTATAGATTTACGATCCGAAATGAGTGAAACGGTTGGATGCTCTCAAGGAAAGCCTAAGCTCGATAGGCCCTCAAGCACCTCTGAGAGAAAGCCAGTGGTAGGACGAGAAATGTAGGTGCACAGTGACCTTAATTTTCTACCAATGTCGGTTGGTCATATACGATTTTGTGCAGGATAATGCCCAAGCTACATCGATCTTTCCTTGTTGTCAGCTTACTAAAAATGTATGTAGGAGTACTGACAGGTTTTCTGGCAGATGTCTCAACTGCTGTAAGCGGTTGGGGGTTTACGATTTACATTGCCACTGATCAACATTAATTGTGCTTATTTTACCTCCTCGTGAAAGCTTCTGTTTATTGCTCACGTCCAACCGTACAGCATTATCTCATTTTCATTATTAGAAGCATCCATTCCATGCGTTCACCATTCACTGAGTACACCATATACCCTAATTTTTAATGAAATGCATATGAACTAAAGTATGGGATGGAATTAAAATCACTCCGTATGCGAATGTTGCGATTCTCATGGATGCCGTTAAATAACTTCCTGCAATTAATAAAACCCGTACCTACGTGCACATAACTCTAAATGTGTTAAGATTTGTGGGCTAGCCATTAACCTCCTTACACACAAGCGACAGCCTTCCAGCTATCTAATAGTGAATAATATTGAAGTAAGGCAGGAAACCGAACTGGCTGCACATTCATGCAACAAGGCTTTAGGTACACTCCGAGTCATATATCAGCGCTTACTGTTAGAATAAAGACGATACAGGATTTTGCGTCCCCTATGCCTAGCACACTAAAGTATTAGACTTAGCAAAAGCATAGTAAGCTGATGACTTCTTAGAGACATTGGGAAGCATTCGTTTAATCTGTCGGTAACATGGTGAGTCTGTCATCTGCAGTATGCTCAAAAGAAACCCAACTTTCAATGGAAGCCCTCACAATTCAGGTAGTCTGAACAAAGGTACGAGTACTGAAAAAATTTTTTCTGAATCTTACATAGAAACTTAATAGGCGATTTTGTACCCCGTAATCAAAATAAGACTTGAAACCCAAGAAAAGATCAGTAAACTCTGACTAACTGCTTTCAAAGAAGCCTTGCATTCCAACTTAGAAGTCGAGAGAGTGAGAGAGTTCAGGAAGACTTTAAGCTCAGCTTGGTTGTCGCTTCCACCGAAATGTATATATAATGTTTTCGTCGTCCAGAGCGACGATATGGCACATTGAAATCCCGTTTTGTTCAAAGAGGTTTGTTGTCCTAGATGACATCGAAAAACTGAGCTTCGTTTGAGAACCGAAATTAATACTTTTAAGCACTAGATGTGTCAGATAAGTCAGTTTTCTCAATTGTTTTTTCTCAAATCATCGATCACGTATATGGGTGCCGGCGCAATTAAACACACGAGCGCTTGAATGGGTCCAACAGACAGTACAGCTAAAAAATCTGCATATGCCTGCGCATTGAACTCACGACCATTGTTTACCACCGCCATCACAGCATAACATAACATAACAGCATCTTATTCAACAGCATTACTCTTACTCAAAAAAAACTTATGATTCGCCAGCGCCGATATGTTGTCTGGCCGACCTACACATACTAGGTGGAGTGAAAAGTAACCGCCTTGACCGCAAGAATGCGCTGCTACTGCAAAAAAAGGTTATGGTGCCTTTAAGTCCGTTCATATCTAGGCAGACATGTCAAATTCCAGTGCGATACTGTCTTTAGTTTTGTTTTGACAGCTGATTGTTGTTGACGTGTTTGGCATCATCTTGAGTATGGACAAAAACTATTTTCGTTCTCTCATAAAACATTATTTTCATAAAAAAAACTGCTGCCGAAAGTCATCGTATTTTGGTGGAAATTTATGATGAACATGCGCTAGCTGAGCGAACGTGCTAAAAGTGGTTTGCACGATATAAAAGTGGTGATTTTGGCTTGGAAGACGATGAACGTCCTCGGCAGCCAAATAAGTTTGAAGATGAAAAACTGGAAGCATTACTCTATGAAGATTGTTGCCAAACACAAAAAGAGCCCGCAGAATCTTTGGGTGTCACTCAAGCATTCCAAAATGTTTAAAAGCAGCTGGATATATTCAAAAGCAAGGAAATTGGGTTCCACATGAACTCAAGCCGAGGGACGTCGAAAAGCGGTTTTGCATGTCTGAAATGCTGCTGGAACGTCACAAAAGGAAGTGATTTTTGCATCGGATTGTTAATGGTGATGAAAAATGGATCCATTACGACAACCCCAAGCGCAAAAAATCGTATGTGAAACCCGGCCAACCAGCCAAATCAACGGCAAAGCCGAATATCCATGGCGCGAAGGTAATGCTCTGTATTTGGTGGGATCAGATGGGTGTGCTGTATTATGAGCTGCTAAAACCAGGTGAAACCATCAATGGACAACGCTACCGAACACAATTAATCCTTTTGAAGAGAGCAGTAGCCGAAAAACGCCCGGAATATGCGACCAGACACGAGGCAATAATTTTCCATCATGACAACGCTCTTTCCCACGTTGCTATTCCTGTTAAGAACTATTTGGAAAACAGTGGATGGGAAGTCTTACCCCACCCGCTTTATATCCCAGACCTTGCCCCTTCTGACTACCATTTGTTCCGGTCGATACAGAACGCCTTCACTGAAATACGGTTCACATCAGAGCAGAATATCAAAAATTGGCTTGATTCATTCTTGGCTGCCAAACTGGCGCAGTTCTTTTCGGATGGATCCACAAATAGCTTCAGATGGGCAATACTTTCAATAATACTATTGTACATGTTTTTCTTAAATAAACGTTCAAATTTTGAAAGAACACCGTACGAATTAAATTACATACCCAATAAGTAAAAGGCAAACCATTTGAGATATTTCAAAAACTTTATTATTGGATTGAAGTACAATCAAAACATTTATGAATGGAACTCGACTTCGTTCATATGGCCACCGCGGGCACATTTGCAGCGGTCGATTCTTTGGACCCAATTTTTAATGACTCGGCCACACATTTCGGCCGAAACGGCAGCCATTTCGCGTTCAAAGTTGGCTCTGAGCTCTTCCAACGTCGTCAGCGTGTTGGCATAAACCAATGACCTAACGTAGCCCCACAGAAAATAGTCAGTCGACTGGCCCATGTCTTGAGATAACACGCTCACCATACTTACTCTTCAATAAATCGATTGTAGCGTTTGCAGTGTGGCTTGTGGCACCATGCTGTTGAAACCACATGTCGTCCAAGTCCATATCTTCCAATTCGGGCCAAAAATAATCGGTGATCATGACGCGATAACGCTGACCATTCACAGTAACGTGACGATCGTTATCGTCGACGAAAAAATATGGCCCGAAAGCGCCGCCGGCATGCAAACCGCACCAAAAACTTATTTTTTGTGGATAAAGTGGTGATTTATGAAGCATATGTGGGTTTTCATCCGACCAGTAACGCATATTTTGCTTATTGGCGAACCCATTGAGCCAAAAATGAGCTTCGTTACTGAAGATGATTTTGAGATGAATATGACTACAAATATCTGTAGAAAATTTTTATAATTTGCAGACGTTGCATGTAAGTGTACTTTATCATGATGAAAATGTTGAGTTTACTGAATAAATTGACAGTGACAGTTCACAAATTAAATTCAAAGTTGTCAAGTCCTTATTCAAAAACCCTTTATACAGAATGGTGTTGGCTGACCGGAAATTTAAGGTGCGCGAGCTAGCAGATACCACAAAGTATCTGAGTACTGGGCACACACGCCATATTTTGGGCAATATTCTGCATACGAAAAAGTTATCCTGACGCTGAGTGCCACGCATACTCACTCCTGACCAAAAACACAAACGCGAGAGCACTTCGAAAGAGTGTTTGGACTTGCTGATGCGGAATCGGGCAGACTTTTGGCGTCAATTGGTAACTGTTAAACATCAGAGAACAGAATGAGGGCCCAACAATGGACTGAAGCCGGCACGAGTGCTCCGAAGCGGCCGAGGGAGGCTCGATGGGTCGGAAAGGTTATGGCTTCGGTTTTCTGGGATTGTCATGGCATACTCTTCGTGGACTACCTCAAAAAAGGAAAAACTATCAACAGCGAGTATTACTGTGCATTATTGGAGCGATTGATGGCCGAAATCACTGCAAAACGGCTTCACATGAAGCGACAAAAAATTTTGTTTTTGCAAGACAATGCACTGGCGCACAAGAGTATCGCAATCATGGCTAAAATCAATGACTTACGGTTCCAATTGCTGTCGCATCCACTGTACTCGCTCGATTTGGCTCCCTCAGACTATTATCTCTTCCCAAACCTCAGAAGATGGCTCATCAATAAAAAATTCAGCTCACGCGAGGAAATCATTTATGCCACGGAGGAGTATTTTGCAGACCTTCCGGAAATTACTTTTCGGATGGGATCAAGATATTGGAAAATCGCTAGAATAAGTGTATCAAACTAAAAGTGGACTATTTTGAATAAAATAAGAAAACATTTAAAAAAAAATTTTTTTTCATTCCCAAGGCGGTTACTTTTCACCCCATCTAGTATGTACGTATATTACAAAGCGTCAAAATTTGCGTTCTTGAAAACACTCTGAATGTCGATGAAGGCGCCCAGAAGCTATTCTTTTCCATTGAAGGCGTTCGTTTAATTTCTGCTGAGGTGTCGTTGGGTGAATTTATGGCAGAACCAAAGTAAACAAAGTCCCTCACTACCTCAAAATTGTTGCTGTCGACTGCGACGTTCTCTTCAACTCGTCGTTATGGGATACACAATTCTTGTTGACAACATGTATTTTTATTACAAATCATTCTTCTCACGAGATTTTAATTACCCCATACCGTTCGATGAGGAAGCCAATACACTACTACTTGAGCCACGGCCACCAGTTTGTCTGATATTCACAAAATAAATGCTGGAATGTTCCATGGCTTCGATCAGGCTCTGACAATCTTTTTAATTTTTTTCAATGATCTCCTGTCTCCTACTTCCATTCTAATATATTTTTTTGCTGACGACTCTCTGCTTCTCATATTCATTCTCCGACACACGTCCTCTTTCTTGGCCACAATATTTTAGGCATTTATCGGCAAACAATTTGAGTACAATGCCAACCTCTATTCTAATGCCCCTAAGACCACTTTGCACTTCTTAGATAGGATTCAAAACTGTGCGATAAAATTTATATGTGATGACCATATTACACAGTCATCCGACACCCTCAAACACCGGCGTATTGTCTCCTATCTCACCTTGTTGTATCACTATTTTCACCACCAATGCTGTACCAAAATTGCCAGTTGAATTTCGCCTATGAATGCTCATGAGCACACCTTTAAGCCCACCTTCGGGCATAGTCTGAAATATCGTGTTTTTTCCTAAGCCGTACAACTCGCTTATGGAATACCCTGGTGAGGTCTTTATTTTCTAATCACTATAATTTGCAAACATTTAAAACCAACGCATATTGGTATCTCTCTCTTTTCCTTCCCTACCTTCCCTTCGCCAACGCTAGGTGCAAGCATCTTAAGGGTACATTGGGTCCCTTTGTACACACCAATTATAAAAAAAAAAAATTAAAAATTTTAGTCCCGAGACTGAATGCTGTTACTTCCTTTAGTCGTGCAAACATATTCGTTCTCCGCAACTTTATACAAATTTTTCTCTCTGTCTTCAATAATTCTTCTTAAATTTTCTATCAACTCCAGGGAAAACCGTAAGTTCAAGAAATTTTCGAGTGTTCCGTTTCTTGGAAATCGTATTTCATCTTCCAGGGAAATTAAATTCGGTAGAAATTTATGTTATAGTAGTTTGGATTTTCTTTGATGGACATCTGAAGTTTATTTAAAAATAAAGTTTGCTCTCTGCCACACAAAAGTTTCACATTGTTAGGAATTTTTCTTTCGCGAAAAATTTCTCTAAAAAGCTCTTACCGCTTATGACGCCTCATAAAGTGTAAAGCACAATTCATTTAACAAATTAAAAAAAATCTTTTAATCCTTAACTTTAGTGCCGTTTTTTACAACAAGTTACAACTGAGAGCTCTACATTTTGGTTTGTACATAATAATTTTTAAAACAAACTTCACGAGCGCGCACATGAATTTCAACTTCAACAACTCTAATGAATGCACAAGTTTTGAACAAGATTCCGGAATGCTGGAACCCCTGTAGAACTCCTCAGTATTAAAACAAAGCCAGAAGATACTTTCATCGAGATCGCGGAAACGTGCTTGGAAAAACAAAGTTCCATCGATTTCGTTGCATCTGTTCGTGAGTTTTATACAAACAGAGAGAAGCAGCAGGTTTTTGTTGGATGATGATTTAGATGCTTGCAGTATCACGAAAACGTGACATAGCAGATACAGCCAAGTTTTTAGTAAAATGCATGCATAGATACACAAGTCAATATGAAGATTGAAACCAATATGGGAACATTTATAAAAGATTCTTACGGCGAGTAACTCTGTAGTTTCTGGAATTTGTGAGACTTTTGAATACAACTATGGATATCTACATATATTAATGTGGATGCTCTGAATATTTTTAAAGGAAATGCTACAATAGAATTTTTTTTTTTATTTAGGCTACCTGTTGCAAGTTCACTTCAAACCGCCACTGTATTCGGTCGCCCTCTAATTTTACTCCTTAATGATATGAATTGTGATAATTGTGATTTCGCTGATTCCAGTTCAATTCTATTCTAATTTCTCACCAAAAAATTGTTATCGCTCACGCGTCTTCTTTATTGTTAACCTACGTATACTAGTCTGGTAATTTCGCGACAGTGCGTAAAATACATTTTTTTATCTATTTTCTCCGCAATTATTTTTTGTGTTGCTTTTCGTTTTCTTGGTCTTCGTCATGTCTTCTTTTGGATTAATTAACTGCTCCATTAAAGACAATGACTCGTTGACTTCGTTGCCTGTAAGGGGACCTGCGGAAAAATATTCTACTTCTTCTTGTGTCGGTCTAAATAAAAGAAACACGGTCTTCGGTAAAAAGTTTTTGGAATCTCTCTTTTACATGTGCTCCTTGGAATCAAATGCCCCAATGATTCCAATGAATCCAATCATAGCTCACTCGTCAGACTGATAACGGATAAACTATCAATATTTGAACAAAGTGTACAAACCGAAGTTGAATCATTGGCACATTGTCGAAAACCCAACCTCCAAATCCTTGCAACAGCCCTTCGATCCAAAAATCTTATGGTGATATAACTGCTCCAGTATCAACTCTTCTTGTTGCCGCTTAACGAAAACTTTTCGTACAATTTAACACGACGTGGACACATTCAGAATGATAAAACAGGCTTGACCAATTCCGCACAAAGAATCAGATATTCACCACCCTACTCGTTAAAGGTGCCCCAAATTAGGCAAATGTTGCTTAGACTTCTAAATTTTTCAAAAATAAGTATAGCATCACCATCAGCTAATGCACAATATTCCCAACAACTCACCACAAAAATAAACATAATTTTAAGCTTAACCTACTGGCTAGATACGAATGGTTATTTAATAACCCATCCAGCACCAACCTTAATCTTGGAAAGATGCTAGTCTTCAAATTGAAACATAAAAAAAAACGAAGCAACGTCTCATCTAGTAGACCTAATTATAAATCGCCCAAATGCATTCCACATTCATATCCGAAACTTGACCGCAACAGGACCATAAAACCAAAATATTTCCTAATTTTTCCCCTCCTGTCTATATCTCTACGAAACCCCTTTCACGTCCCCCCTTAAAAGCACCAACCTCTCTTCCATCAAAGCCCCAACATCAACGCGTTTCTTTTAATTTAATCTGCCTCTAATACTGTCACTGCTTAACCGCCCACATCTCCACCAACAAATACTAACAACTTCTTTCCCAATTTCGATCTTTCAATTGGAGCCAAATATCCAGACTTTATCAGCTTGCATATCTTAAATCCCGCTCCTAACTCACCTTTTTCCTCAGTTTCACGGGCTTCTGCCTCTGTTTTTAATCTCCTTCCGTCACCTAACATCAAATTGACCAAAAGAATATAAATACCACGGAATGCCATTATGCGCTTTCTAGAGTAAGGGATACGAAGATATACGAAAATATACGTCTCTTTCTTACATATCTTTACGATAAATCCGACTCTGTGTTTTGAGGAAAAACCAAAACAAGTGTCATGGTCTTCATCCAACAGAAAGGTCTTCTTAATGACGTAACAAGTTTTAGAAAACTTTACAACAGGTGCAACAAAATCTATAACACACCGCATTTCAATTTAACTCCTCTACCCCTCCATGCAACAAACTATCTTTTACATTTTATTACCAAAACGTAAGATCCTTGCGTTCTAAAATTCGTGATATTTTGTCTATATCTCAGGGCCTCTCTTTCAAGGTCTTTGCTCTAGCAGAAACCAATCTGATCCCCAGTCTAAGGTTCCAGGAGCTAATCCAATCTTCTTATAATACATTTCGAGATGTCAATCACTCTCTCTCTCTCTCTATGGTTAACGATCCTGCCCTTCCTGTAATTGATTTTCCATGATTTTCTCTGTCAAACTATAATTACAGTAACACTTCCCAATAGGTCCCTGTACGTTATGTGTTGCTACATTATCCCAGCTCAACCTATCGAATCCTACAACCTTATTAAAGCGATTAACTAACTTATGGACTTAAGTGATTTCATCTACGATATCCTTATCTTTAATATGTCTCTGCTGAAGTTCATTCAAGGAATGTCTATTTAAAACTCAATCCTATGCCTAGTAAGTTGAAATCCTTACATCATCTGTAGGCAACTATGCCTTATTTTTATTAGCGATCCCATAAAGTCCACAGTAACGTTTCGTCCCTTAACCCTGTCAACTATCGACAATTTTTACCCTCCTCTATTCTGCTTAAATTTTTCCATAGCTCTCCATCCCAGTTAACTACTTCCCCTTCTATCTCTTCTCCTTACTTCCACAAAGCTAATTTTCGCAAAATTAATATCTATTTTAGCAAATCTTTAATACCATATCTCTTTGCGGTCCCTTTTCTCGGCACAAAATACCATCTGCTTCCCTTCCCTGGTATGACAGACGTCTTTGCTCTTTACGAAACAAAAGAAACAAATTTTGGGCAGCTTTATTCGGACCAATTCTTCTTCAGACTGCTCTTGCTGTCTTGGAACCTATCTCCAATTCACCTGCTCCATAACTGCCTCTATCAGTGCAGACCAAACGTATCAACAACCCTAAGAAATTTTATCAATTCGTTAACTACAAAAGAAAATCCGAAAGTTATCCCCCCTTTCACTCGTTTGATAATATATCATCGGACGACTCACATGTTATTGCGAACTATCTTGCAAACTTTTTTAAGCAATCATTTGCAGACAACTTCTTCATACCTGACACCATATAATTCAAGGACCTACCTAATTTCTCAGTTGGCCCCTCTCTCTCCCAATCTTTTGATTCTACCCTTATCGAAGGAAAGTAACAAAATCTCAATGATGAATTTTCTCAAACAGTGTGCCTCGAGTCGTATGCACCCACTTTCCTTCCTATTTTATCTTTCCCTCACACATGGAAATTCCTCCAACTTTGGAATACCTCTGTCATAATCCTGGTCCACAAAAACGGATTAAATAATGAAGTAATTAACTACAGCCTCATTGCTAAGTTTTCTCACATACCTAAATTGTTCGAACGTTTTTGAGGTGAATTTCTAAGTTGTTCACCCAGTCAGCATGGGTTTCCGAGAGCAAACTTAGTTAAATTCGTATCCTTTGCATTTTCAGCCCAAGAAAATGGCAACCAAATCGATGTAATTGCTACAGATTTCGTAAGACCTTTGATAAAATACATTATCTCATCAATTGAACCTTTCCAAATTGCCTTCTTCCGGTTTTGACAGTATATTATTATAATAGATATCTTGTTACCTGCAGAATCGTTATTATAGCGTTCGTTTTAGGTCAGCCTTCACAACTCCGTTTTTAGCCACTTCTAGTGTCACACAAGGCAGCCATCTAGGTTCCCTATTTTTCATTTTAAATATGAACGACCTTGAGCGGATTATTAAACACTGCCCCTTATCCATTTACGCCGACGACACAATGTATTCCAAAAGTATTTCTTCACCCCAAGACTCTTTTCTCCTTCAAGAAAAAATTGGTGTCTTAAAACAATTCTTTGAGCTTAATGTCTCTAAATGTCAATTTATGGCTTTGTCACGTAAGTCCAATCAATCACCCCCTCGACTTTATTTTCTGCATGACCAACCTATAGCCCAGGTTCAATCCCTTCTCGACCTTGGAATATTATACGAAATGATGAAATTCTCATATAGATGAAATAATCCTTAAAGCCAACGCATTGCTTGGTTTTATCAAATAATGGTCAAAAAAATTTTGCAATCCTTATGTGAGAAGGTCACTTTACATTACCCTTGTCCGGCCCCTTCTCGAATATGCCAGCCAAGTGTGGTCCCCCTTAAAGGTAGTTTATACATATATCCCGAATCAAGAACATTCAACGTCGTTTTTTTTTATTTTCCCTTCGATGACTACTCTGGGATGACCCCTTTATCTTACTTCACCGTCGTGACCGCCTCAAACTTCTTAACCTGAATACTCTCGAAAAACGCAAAGACGTAGCTGACGTTATGTTCATTCATCGACTGTTCTCTGATTTCGTGGATTGCATTTCCCTTTACAATTCTATTTCCTTCAACACTAACCCACGTAATTTACGCTGTCATCATCTCTTCTATATTCCAACCCATCGCACCTCTTATGGTTCCAATGAACCAATCACCCGTAAGGTCAACTCAAACCTTCGCCTTTTTGGTTTACACCTGAGCATGTCTTGTCTTAAAATAATTGATCTTCTCCACCATTCTCGTACTTTCTAACCCTTAATTGTTGCTAGTTTCTTAGTCAGTTTAAGCTTGAGTTAAGGGAAATAAATGAGAGTGTCAGCCGCCACTAAAATATTGTACGAGTATATGAAGAAATAAGGAAGAAGATTTGAAAGTGCTTTATCTTATTCTCAAGCTGAAGGAAGTTGAAGAAAACAGTCAAAAACAACTCTATACCAACGTCAATTTATGTTGGTTAAGCTTTTCTTGACTACCATAACTAAAGTAATACCACAGGATGCAATATAGGACTCATCGCAATACTAATTAAGTACACTACCTGGATTAATTTTTTACATGTCATAGATATATCATTCCCGGAATGTTTCAAGTCTTCTACTTCTGAAGGATCTTAGATGGCACTTTCCATGGTCTATGGCCGTTCTGGTTTTAATTTTAGAACAGAAAGTTTCACGGATTCCCTTTTAGCACAACGAATATCAACCACACAAGGTATCAAAGGCTCAATGATATTTGAGCAAATCTGAGCTAAGATTAGGGCCTTTGGCAGATCTCTGGTTCAAAAATGTCAAAAATTCTTGTAGATCTAACGATTTGCGTGGCAATTGATCGGGAACCTGCTGACTGTTCTGCAACCTGTATAGTATTGGGCCAGAAGCTCAACAATCAAGTTCATAGCAAAATGCTTGCCTTACGTCTCAGTTGTGATTCCTGGTAACTTCTTGAGTAATGCCCAAAATCATAAGGACATACTTGGCCAATCTCATAATACTGGCCTTCGCTGTCATAGGGCAAACAACTCTCTACTGAAGAGATTAAGAAGATATTACGAACCAACTTTTGGAAATAAATTAACTGTTGACGACCTTTCAAACGTTAAAAGGACACGATCTCTGGATTTGCACGTGGAATAATCGCACCCTAAACAGGCCACGTAATGATACTATCGATGACATAATTGGTAGAACATAGCGGGCTGTCAGTGGTGCATTTGCTAGTATTGAAACGGAAGCTGCCACAATGGATTAAGCGATAAATGAGGCCAAATACAAGAATATGCGTGTATGCTGTAAACAAGAAGAGACACATAACATCGACGAATTGGACAGAACGTCACAGTCGGCAGCTATAATTTCGATGTAGTAAGGGACTTTGTCTACCTCGGTTCTACAATAAATTCTGCCAACAAGACCTCAGCGGACATAAAACGATGAATCACTCTTGTCAAACGGTGTTTTTTTTTTTTTGGGCTTATAACCGAAAAACTAAGGAGACTTTAGGTAAGAACGTCATCATTCCATTTTTATTCTATGGCACTGAAACATGGACTCTATCAAAATCAGATGAAGATATCCTCGGTCGTTTCAAGAGAAAAATTCCGCCACAAATATTCGGTTTCGTTTGCGTTGGCGGGCTTCGAAGAAGAAGATTCAAAAACTAACTGCTGTATAGCCATATCGACCTAGTAAGAAAACTGCGCCTGAGATGGCTAGGCCTTGTAGAGCTAATGGACACCAATAAGAGTCTCGAATCTAACCCGCACAAAAAGAAGTAGACTTCAACCGACCTTGGGGGCGAAACTGGAGGCAATTAACTGAAGAACGAGACTGACTGGAGACGCTTGTTTTTTGATGCCCAGGTTTATCTCGGACTGAAGTGCCACTTCAGAAAGTAGGTAAGATAGCGGACAGATGCTTTGTTGTTTTCCTGACGATATCAGCGCGTTTTGTCAAATTCTTTTGTACTATCAACAACAGGTCAAGTCTTTTTTTGCGGTCTATTTTATACGGTGTCAATCTCAGGATAAATGTCGAAGTGCATTGTTAAGTTTTTTCGTATGTTCTTGCAGCTTATTTGTTGCTTGCGGCCAACTTTGACGAGGTACAATCATACACTGAATTACTTCTTTATGTATTCCGAAAAATCAAATCGTGTTGGCCTAATATTTTACTAAAAAAAAAAAATATTGAAGCATATAAAAGTATCAAAACTAACTCTAATTTTCTATTGACTTGTGCATTTAAAGGAATCCTTCAGATTTATGATGCGTTTCATACGCACTCTATTTTCTAGAACCGTGTAAGTCATTCAGAATTCAATTCGTAACTCCAATATACAAAAAACATTCAGCGAAAGTCCTTGGCGAGACAACATGTATCCTGTATCCCATCGACCATAGATACGCACTGCAACAATGAATTTCCTGTTGCTTGGTGAGTTGATACTCAACGCGAAATACATTCACCAATCCTCAGCTGAAAAAGAACTCTGCGCAGATACAACTCTCTCACAGAAGCTTTCACCTGTTGTATCCTAAATATGAGAATTTAACCTAACCAACTGGCAAGACACAAAAGCTTTTTGCTGTCCAGCCGGTACGGATGGAACATTGCTGTTTTTGATCCAAGTTAAGGAAAAACACGAGCTGTTTCCACCAGCTCTACCACCCATCCCTTAAGTATTTTTACGATTTTACTTACTTTCAACTTCAGACTTCAAACCCGCTGGAGCAACTAGTGGATATCAGATAAAATATATCAAAACCCCTACAGCTTATGGATGAACTGCCGTCCATAATCCAGGATCTAAAGTTTGAACCAACCATTTCCGGGGTGGTCTTGTCACAGGGTGAGTTGTAGGGTAACAAAAGCCCATATTGCATTTGTTTAAAGAATTTAATATTACCACAGGGGCGAAAAGCCTTGTGCGCCACCACTGAAATTGATGAGGGCCTTAATTTATATTCATAAATCACCTCGTAGGGAGCTCTAAGGCAATTACCGTCGCAGGCAACTGATTAGATCGATTGGTTAGTTGTTCGTTTGTTGGGTGATTGACCCTTGTTCTGATTTGGCTAGGCAATAGTCACAACAAAAAATTTCGTCGGATGCGGAAAAGGATACTCAGTGATGGTGCTATATCCTGAAGACTGTAAAGTAAGGAGTTCTAGAAAAAAAAAAAAAATGTTGATTGATTTTTTACTTCGATTTTGAGTGATAAGAAGGTAGGCTGACATAAAGATAATGATAAATAATTTCTTTCGAGGCAGGTGGGTTGTAATGAATTTTATTTATGTGCTCACAGATGGTGACTTTTAATATAATGGGTGATTCATAAGATAAATAGCTTTGATCGATGAACTGTTACGACTTGGCAAGGATTGTAATCTTATTTAAGGTTTTCTTATTAATAACGACCTTGGCCAGAAGTATTTTTTTTTTTTTGCTTTTTTGTTTTTTGTGAATTCAATGAAATTTAAGAACATTAAAATGAATATATGCCACTTTCGTGTGAACGGTAGCGCATCAGCAGAAAATCGCTACTGGATAGTTTGGATAGTTATAATGGAGTATTCCATTTTCAATTGGAACCTTAACAATCAACCTTACACAAACGCATCAAATTCTAGAAACAAATAAATGGATAATGATGATCATATTCATGACAAGAGGGATATAAGATAAATTTTTCAGCCCAGTTGCCCATGATACATCAAAAATGGTAGAGTTGTTACAATGTTTTGATAGAGTATCTAACACAGCCTCTGTCATTTATCGCAATATATGGCTCTTCGCATTCAATGCGATGAAAGATTAATAAAAATCTACAACACTTATCACCAAATCATAGGAAAAAACACTATGCAGTCATAAGCTTGTCAAAATCTGTTGCAGGTCTAAAGTTCGGCAGATAAGCTGTAATAAAATTAGCCATATTAGTATCAGACGTCTTGTTAGAAATTTTTCGAAAAAGGATAAGTGCCGATTCGATCGAATCGAAATTATATAGTATGTTTCTCGAATTTAAGCTATCCGTTCTACCAACAAGAAGTCAGTTCCGACTAAAGGATATTGACCATGCGACAAGGAGCAAAAATAATCAAAAGGATAATACCGTCACATATATATAGAGTGACTTATCATGAGCTTTGATTTATAATGTAAAATAAAACACATAAATTTGAAAGTGAACTTAAAATTTTTATTATCGGTTAAAAGAACAATTTATGGCATATTTTTTTGAAGATAATATCATGTAAATGTTAATCAGGACTTCGGCTGAGGTGGTCCATTCCGAAGGTTCAGTTTTGGGCGACTGGTATCTCGCAGATAACATGAGTAATGTTGGCTTCCAAAGCATCAATTGTTGCTGGCTTATCCCTGAAGATCTGAAGCTTTACATATCCCCAGGCAAAATAGTCCAAGGGTGTGATATCGCACGATCTAGGCGGCAATTTACCGTAGAAAAACGTGAAATTAAGTGCTCACCAAAATGATTTTTCAATAAATCCATTGTTTCACGCGCTGTGTGGCTCGTAGCGCCGTCTTGTTGAAACCAGAGCTCACCCAGACCATGTGCTTAAATTTCGGGAAGCACATAGTTCGTTAGCATGGCGCGATAACGGTTACCATTGATGGTAACATTCTGATTTGCCTCATTTTTGAAGAAAATAAAATGAAATAAACCACACCATACCGTTGTTTTTAACGGTATTCTTCGGGTTGCTCATAATCCCAAATACGGCAATTCTCTTTATTAACGTATCTATTGAGCCAGAAATGGACTTCATCACTGAACAAAATTTCACGATAAAACACCGGATTTTCAATGAGTTTTTCCAGAGCCTATTCACTGAAAATATGACGGAAATTCAAGTCGCCTGGCTTCAATTCTTACACAAGTTGAATTTTGTAAGCTTCTATGCCGATATCCTTACATAAAATACGGGGAGTTGTCGAATACGCCAAGCCAAGCTGCTAAAAACGACAACGAATCGATTCGTCACGGTCTCCGCGTACAATGTCAGCTACAACCGCTATAGTCTCTTCACTACATTCTGGATGTGGTCTAACCGGTCAAGTATCATCCACTAATGTAAACTGGGACTCAAATTTTCAAATGGTATTGACAATAGTTGTTTCAGTAAGTCGATTATGCGCACCGTAAGTTCCTCGCATGAAAAACATTTCGGCAGAACGCTGATTTTCGTAATACAGTTGAACAATTTTGAGACGCTGTTGTGATGTGAGTCTTTTCACGATGACTTGCCAAACGATATTGAACAAAAATGGTAAAGCAATTTGACAAGAGTCACGAGTGATCTGTCAAAAAAGGCCTATTGAAAATCAAACCTCACGATCAATCAGCCAATATATATTTAATTTTCGAAATTAATTTGATCAAAACATTAAAGTTATTTTTTTAGCTCGGTTCCCACTAGATCACCGAAATCAAGCAGTGTTAGGCGCATTTTTTTAGCATTTTTTAGTTATTATTTAGCAGTCATCCATGGCTGGATCTTTTGTAATTTACGTCTCAGTTTTCTTATTTTATTTACATTTAGAAGGTTAGAGAGCTTTTTTTAAAATTGTTCAAATGTATTTGAAACACAGGTTGAGGTATATATACCATTCCAAGTTTCCTTAGAAAGACTCTCTTTCAACAAAGTGTAGTAGGCAACGATTTTTTTATTTATCGAGTCGGTTAGATTTAAGTTAGTGTTATTTTTCCTGTGTAGATCTAAAACCGATATACTAGTAGCAAAATGGTCAGTTGCATCAGTTACCCTAGTTGGAATGCTTATGAGTGAATTATAACCCAGGAAAGACAGAAGAAGTAAATAGTTACCACAGCTCAGAGGAAGATCCAATATACCAATGTTTATGTCACCAACAAGGCAGACATTTTGACTTTTGATTGAGTTGAGGAGTCCTTCAAGTTCGGTTAAGAATATATGCCTGTGAACAAACTGCTGCCGATATATATTGTCTGCATATCAATGGTTGTTTTTTCAAACTTCAATTTTAAAAGTAAGCAATTTGCACTATCCAGATCGGGTACAGAGACTTCAATATTGTTATAAACAAAAGCAATTATTCCCCCAGCAGGGTAATTTTCATTGCACGCTGGGTACGGAGTATAGCCTGGAATCGAATAATTACCTAATTCATGGTTAAAAATCCACACTTCAGATAATATAATTACTTGTGATAATATTGAGAAAGAACTCTGCGAATATACGAATAAAATTTATCAAAGTTCATTCTGTATCATGAATGTATTATTTTGTTTAGAAAAAGTTATGACTTAAATATAAATGATTAGAATCATCAGAGCACTTAATAAAGAAAATACTGTAAGGAAGGTTATGCGAAGGCCGCATTGTCCCTTAACCTCTTTTCAAGGTTTTTGGAAAATGGGATAGAAAAAGAGAGAAAGAAAGATGTTTGGGTTCAGTGTTAACTTTCGCTTCACGTGTGGCAACCAACATTTAATGGGGAGACCTAATTCTTTTTGTAAGTTTGGCTTGTTGTTGATTTCTAGTCAACTACTAATCTTTCTTGATTGTCGTTTACTGCAAAAATAAATACTCTTAGGGCGAGGTTGGGATTCGGTCACCGAACCTTCCGATTCAATAGCCAACCCACTACCTCTTGAGCCCCACCCACTAGAGCTGCTTAATAGCTTTATGACCAACGACGGATGACAGCTCCGTCCATCCGAGGACTACAAAGTAAGGACAGACATACACTAACTTAAGTCTAACAAACCTGCATATGCAGCTATTTCAGACAAAGAGAAATGACTTTGGGAAGAGCATGCACAAAATCTTTTCCTAACTATATGTAGTTAGATAAAAGTATGCTGGCTGAATGGTTTTTCAACACTGTATCATCCGATCCGAAGAAATAAAAGCAAAGGTCACAAGCATAACATCGTTTAATCTAAACAACTTGAACAAATTACTTGACTAAAGATCTAGCCTGATTAAAAGTGGTCCCTAGGATAAGGAGTACACATCAGCTGTCTTGCTTGTCATTGAAGAAGCATTCAGTAATGTTAACGTTTCGGCATTAATGAACCTGATGAATTGTATATATACATGAAATCCAATGAAGCATTAGAAAACACCATATTGAGTGTCACTACCTCAAAAGATACCCCTCAACTAGGAGTGATATCACTTTTTCTGTGGACCCTAGTAGTCAACTAAATGCTTCTGACCCTAAGAAGGAAGAAAACAAATAGTAAAATACTAAATTATCCCCTCAAAAACATCGATGAATGGGTGGAAATGGAATGAAATTAGCTGGGAATCAGCCCACAAAAACAGAGTAGACTCCAATGCTGAAAAACGTGCAAAAGAAGCGATGAACACTTACACCTACATATTTGGAGGAAGATCGGGACCTAACCTACGTTACTTAAATTATTAATTAGTAAGGTGACAATCAAAAAATAAAACAAGGAACCTTAAGTTGATGAAAAAACCACAGAGGATTGCATGTTCTGGCACAAATCATTCTATGAGAACTACATCATCGGCGGGACTGCAAACTATACTTGCCATCTTGTCCCTAGATTAATACGTGCAAGAATCGGCAGCGAAAAGTGCTTTAAGATTGCGTCAGCTTAATGGATGGAAATCAAACCTCGAAGCCTACGCCTCACCCCTTAAAGTGAACTGGGTTTTTGCTCCAATATGGACTAAACGGGGTGGTTCATTTTGGGATACAGATATTTTGGGATCTGATTTATTTTTTCATGTTATGAAAATAATCGTATAGGATATGGGGTCTTTGTTCAACACATACTGAGTTATAAAGTGTTTAAAAAGAGAGGTAGGTACCAACAACTATTTATTTATAACTTCGAGGGTATTCAACTTTTAACAGCCGAGCTGGGTTCGCTTGACAGCCACCTAATTAATGGTTATTTCACATTAAAACATTATTACTAGAAAAGTCGGAAAAGTCTGCTTGTATTTGTTGCGCAACTAAGATCTCAATAGATAGTTCTCAATAGTCAATAATTAGCTCCAGTAGTAAGTGCTGATCGATTTTGACATATCCAAAACATCATGAACCAAGTCTACCCATATGGTAAACAAACCGTTTTGATACATTTGTGTTTTGGTTGTCTCATTTTGTGCCAAATAATCGTCATTTGCGGAAAGTGTTGATTTTTTTTGACGACCGTCCGCTTTAAGGAAGGGCAAAATCTTTCGAAGATACTGAATCGGAGGCATTGCTCGATTGGGATTCGTGCTAAACGCAAAAAGAGCTTACTTCAGCATTAGAAGTTACCCGCCAATCAATTTCCAAGCGATTGCATGCGCTAGGAATAACTCAAAAAGAAGGAAATTGGATCTTATCCTTATGATTTGAAGCAAGTGCTCCTGCAGCAAAAAAGAGAATGGTTTTTTTAATCACTTCTAAAAGAGAAAAAAGTCATGAGGACTACCTGGTCTTGCTATCGTGCTATCATGTTTTCGGTCACAATAATTTAGCTGCGCAGCTAATAAGTTTTTTCTCTCTTTTATTACTTTGGCGTACCATAATGTTACCTACAAATTAACCATACAAAGTTTTTACCTGTAGCATACAGGTAAACTGTCATTTTTCTCAGATAAAATATAATTGTACCAACGTGTCAATCTCGAGTCCTTGAGATCTTCCAGCGATGCCGTTTTATTTCCTCAATTGTTGCAAATCCCCGTCCTTTCATAGGCCTCCTCAGATTTGGGAACAGGAAAAAGTTACAGTTGGCTGAGGCAGGATTGTCAAGTTGTTTTTGGCCAAAAGATCTCTCACAAACAACGATGAATGAGCAGGTGCATTATCGTGATGTAAAAGTCATGAATTTTTTTTTCCACAATTCCGGACGTTTTTTTCGTATTGCTTCTCGCAAACGACATATAACTTTAAGGTAATACTCCTTATTGACCGTACGACTTTAAAGTAATAACTCTTGATGAACTACACCACGGTAATGGAAAAAAAAGTGATCAAAATTTTAATATTATCTGGTTCTCCTGGGTGCTTCTATTGGGACGATTGCGCTTTGGTTTCGGCGTCATTACCATATACCCATGATTTGTTACCAGTTATGATCCTTTTGAGCAACTGAGTATCATCACTGATGTCATCCAAGAGCTTCTAATCGATGCTTATCCGACGGTTCTTCGAAGTTTCGGAACAAACTTCGCTGACACAAGTCTCATGCCCAAAACTTTCGAAAAAATTTTGCTGCAGTTATACAATAACTAAATTATTGTTGAAACCTACTTCACTAAAGGAACTTTTTTAAACACTGTAACTTTGTGAATGTTGCGTACCTAGTTGTTGCACAGTCTTTTGAAAATTGTGCCCCCAGTATTCGCTTCTGAGTTACGTACAGTTATTTTAAATGTGACTTTAATGAAGTCACACGACAAGGCGTCAACCTATTCAAAACATTTTTTAACATCTAGGGTCTCGGGTAAGTCATTACCGCCGTTGACGGAGCAACGAGCGCTCTCAATCTTCAATCTGCACAGACAGACGAATGTGGCAGGGATGCCAAAACTAGACATGGCTCGCCTCGCATGTGGCCTTAAATAAAAATTTTAAGATTTCAATGATTTTGAAGTTTTGGTTCATTGTGGGTTTTCCTGATCTGAAATCGCAGATAAGATCTTGTATGCGATGTTGAGAAGACTTATAGTATACCCCTATAGTCGGCTCATTTAAAGGGGTCTCCTTTGTTGGGAACTAGGCAAGCAATGCTGAATTTCCATTCATCAGGCATATGCTCTTCTGGGGGTCAATTCTGGTTCTGCGAATAAGTGAATCAAATAAATCGGTTTTAAATTTGCTTTCGGACATTGCTTTCATTTTTTCGATTCACTTGGTGTCAAAAAGCGATTCTCGTTCAAATAGTGAAACTACCGTCATGAATTCAGTATCGTACATCGTGGTGATTAAGTTTTCGTCTCTTGCTGTCATTTATACAAATTGTGAATGTCAAAGCAAGCAAGTTTATTTATCTAAATCTATATTTTCTTTATGTCCATCAGTGCTTCCTGTGATTTTTCCATTACTTCCTTTCGGCTGCTGACATGCGTTCCCCGTAGTGGTTTTTTAAATCGATTAAACAGAAAGAAGTCATAGGGAGGCAAATCATGTGAATTCGGTGGCTGTATTTGTTGCATTTTTCGTCGAAAAATTACGAATAGGGATGGCACTGTGCGTTATCATGGTGCAAAATCCACGATTTGTCTGCCTATAATTCTGGTCCATTTCTGTGAATTGCTTCACGCAAACGTCTCATAACGCCCCAATAATACTTTTTGTTTACTGTCTGGCCTTCTGGCAAAAATTCATGATGCACTACACCGTTGCAATCCATGAAAACCGTGAGCATGCCTTTTTTTTTAAAGGCATTCACTTGCCTGATGTCTGGATTGCGTGTCGTACTTATAAACCCCACGTCTCATCTCTAGTAATGATCGTTTTGATGTATGTGAGATCGGATTCAGCCTCGCAAATAATCTCTTTTGCGACGTCAACTCGGTCTCCTTTTTGCATGAAATTGAGTTCTTTTGGAGACGGAAACCCAAATCATTAACCAAAATGTCTTGAACGGATCCATAGGCAATGTTCAAGTCCTCCGCTATCTCTCTGGTGGTTAGTTTGCGGTTATTGACCAACATTTCTTTTATTTCATCAATGTTTTCGTCGGTCTTCGATGTCGATGGTCTGCCACTGCTTTCGTCATCTTCGATTAACTCTCAACCACTTTGGAACCGCTCGTGCCACTGGTAAATGATCGTTTTCGTTAGAGAATCGTTGCCGAAACACTTTTCAATCAAATCCGTTTTTTACGCAAAATTTAATTCAAGTTTGTTGTTGCAAATTTAAATCCATTTCTAAAATTGTAAAAAATCGCCAGAACACACAGAAATAGATGTACTCTTGGCTACGTAGCTTTTGCAAATGTCAAGCTATGATGCTAAGACTTAGAGGGAATGTCAATAACAGGTGTATCAACTTAAATAAAGAACATAACTCAAATCGGAACAATGAGGGCGCCACACGGTGACGCCACCGGGAACATTTTGATCAAGGTGGTAGTTTTCATTGTTTTTAATTTAGTAAGAGTATTGTTACATATTTACGGAGGAATACTTTATATCGATGCATTACACATTTTGCGGATTTCCCGGGTGTTATTGGTTTAATTGATGGCACGCATATTAAGATTGCAACACCAAGAAAAGAAATAGAGCATGTTTACTACTGTAGAAAAGGTGGTCAAATTATTTGTGCAAATGTGCAAATTATTTGTGGAGCAGATTATTTAATCTTTAGTGCTAATGCCCGATTCGGTGGAACGGCTCAAGATTCTTATATATGGAGATGTTCCAAGACAAAGTCTAAATTGGAATCTTTATATGCTTCAGGTGAAAGACATTTTTACTTACTCGGTTACCCATTGCAGCCGTGAATTAAGACGCCTTTTATTGAATCAAACTCAGAGACAGAAGAAGCATTTAATAGGGCACACAAAGTAACTAGGAGCCATGTCGAAAGGTGTATAGGCGTTTTAAAAAGTAGATTTCGTTGCTTGTCAGCAGAAGGTGTTTTATTTTACGCTCCTGGCAAATCATGAGTTGTTATGAATGCGTGTATTGCTAAAATTCCTTTGATCGGAAACTTATTAGATGAAACCGAAGGTGATAGTTATAAGTGAAAATTATAACTATAATGAGCCAAGTGTTTTAGCTGAAGGTCGAAATGTTCGAGAGAAAATTTTTAGAAATCATTTCTCTAATTGATTTTTAATAAAAGAAAAGAAAAAAAAAAGCATTTTAATTACACATCAATTTTCGTTTTCTCTTATTAATTTGAATAAATTTTTCAAGGATTTCCCAATACCTTCAAGAGCTATACCTTTCTTCTGCTCTAATTAAAGGCGCTCAGATGTAAGTTTTCCAATTATAAGAAGACATTTTCCTGGGTAATTGGCAAGAAGGGTGCCGGGCTTCTATTTCGTCGTCTACTTATTGGAATCGGTATATCTGCAGGTGCTGAGGTGGATGGTTGCACTTCTAGCGCGGCTGCTGAGGTAGATGGTTGGACTTCAAGCGCAGCTGCTGAGGTAGATGGTTCTCATCTCTTAACAGTAAAAAGTGTTGTTTGAAACACTTCTTCGCCTTGGTTCTCCTCCTGAAGTAACCGCACCAATTCTGTTTTATCCTATGATATCAGACAAAAATGTATAATATGTGTAGCTATAAAAATTATATATGTCTGCACTTGCCATTTCCGTGGTGTCATTGCCTATTTCGAAAACGGGTTCATCCCCCTCAACATTTCGCCCGCACATAATCTAAACAACTCCTTAGCTGTCGGGCTAACCCGTTAACCCCACTGCGGTTTTCAGCTTCTTTCAGTTGCCCGTACTTTTTCTTGCTGTTTCGCCTGAAAGCACAAAACTTCTAAATGTTTACAAATACTGTTTTGTCAGTAGTATGTACTTATTACTTTAAGTTACCCCACGCATTGAGATTCTTTGCAAGACTTTCCCACGCATTGTTCCTTGCAACAATTTAAAATCGTTGAAATAGATGTTTAAATTTGTTTCTTATACCTGTCATGAGCAATCTGCAAAATTTAGCTCCTAAACATTGACCAAATATTCTTTTTGCATTTGCGTAACGCTTTTTCCTTTGTATTTTTTTATTACAGTCTCCAGTACCACATCTTCGCTTTGAGATTCACTTGCAAATGAGGACGTGAATAAAAATTATTCATATGAATATAGTATTTTAGACGTTTGGTTTCACCTTTTCGCTATTAGAGAATCGCAATCGCGGTGAAAAGGTGAAACTAATTTCGATTCTGAGAAAGTCATTTCCAGCAGATTTGAATACGTTGGCCGTTAGGCCATCAGCTCCAGCTGTTTTGTTGGAATTCAGCTTAGATATTGCTATCCTTACTTCATTTTAGTCAGGTGAAACAAATTTTTGGCTATCAACTTCTTAGTTAAATGTTCTTCTTTGCCTGACAGCGAAATGTTGTTATCTTCGCCATCATACTTTTTCTGCAGAAAAAGTTTTCAATATTTTACAAACTTTTTTTTGTGGTCTTCTTGCCTTTTCCTCGGGTACAAACTCTCAATATCTCCGATTACACGCTTCCCTTACTCTTTTTTCTTCTTTTGGAGAAGCGGATGTTCTACCCGTTTCTTCTGCTCGTAGAACGCTCGAACGGCTTTCGTCTCCTTTGTTGCAGCACCGCTTTGTACGCTTCTTGTTAAGCTGGATGTCCATCTCGGCATTCTTCATCAAATCAAGGATTTTTTGATGGTGGTTAGGTGAAACACAGCATATCAGTTGCGTCGTCTCTGATGACAGGATGACAGCATTACCACTGGTCTCCGATACTTAATTCTGGCGCATAGAATAGATTGAGATACACTATCCCAAGCAAATATGCCAAATCTCAGTTTCAATCCTATCAAAGCATGGTATATGTATGTTTGTATATTGATAGGAGGTTAGCTTAAAGTTTCAGGTGTGTTTGACCAAAAAGAGCAGCCTTTAGATCGCATCGTACTTTTTCAATTTGGTTTTCCCAGATACGGAGGATACCACTATAGCATTGCCATCTGCGAATGCAAACGGGACATCTTTTTTCAAAACATGCAGAATTTAAATTCTTGCGGGACACTGTAATTCATGGATTTTTTTGCACTTCTGTGTTGAAGTACACATAATAGTCGATTATCTTAGTAGTCCCTAAGCCAGTTTGCCATTACTCAACGAATGCCAACGCGTTCAATTGCTGCAAGAAGCTTTGCTTTACTACTATTTCTCACTGGAATCACTTTTATTAAGGTCATCCTTGATATATACAATTAGCATATTAACTTATTGTAGTACGATTACTGAGCTTTTTTATTTTGAAAGCCGTAATGACTCTGGTGTAATCTTATACTTATCGATGAAGTTGTAAAGTCTATCAATTACTACATCTTTTGGATTTTTTTCTATAACTGGTAGTAAGAAAATTGGTCGATAATTCCTCTTTTTTTCTTTGCATATTGGCCTATCCACCGGGTTTTTCAGTTTTTGTTTATTTTTTCCTTATAATAAGCTCGTTTTTATTGCATCAGAGAACATTTCCATAAGACCGGAACTATAGATAGAATGATAGAATCATGGACCTATATCAATACTGCCTAGCTTTCACTACGCACTGCAGCAGGCCGAGAAAGTTATCTTTGAAGTACCGTCTTGGCTGATAGTGGACTTTTTGAAAATGTTATTATAATTTAGTTCAAATATCACCTACACCTACAGTTTCAGTTGCATGATCTAATGTTGACCGGGTTGTCTATCCGTCTTACTATTATTGAGTGATTTTGATTAACTTATCGATCGGTTTCTCTCCTTTCTTCTGCGTTCCTAGTGATAGAACTGTTTTGAAAGTATACATAAAGTTGATCCTATCAGTTACCTCTTCAATCGATTAATCTCTGCCTCTTTTTGAGATACAGAAAGTCATTATCTACAGGCCTACTGATGAAGTATTAACCATCGACTTTACAATTGTTCATCTTAATTTCGAAGTTTTAATTGGTACTCATTTTTCAACCTTCTCCGATAGATAGACGACTTCTCCGAAATTAGACCTGTAGCTTCTTCAATTTGACCTTCAATAAAAGATTTCTCACCCCATAGCTAATGAGCTCAAAGCTATCTCAAATGATTCCATTGACCGATTGTGGAGAGTAGAAACTCTACATGAACAATGGCAGGTCCCACGTGTTTCAACCCCTATTCAATGGGTGGTAATTGGTCTTTAATATACGAACTATACAACCGCCTATTGTTGCAGTTCAAAATCTTAATCCAAGATCAACCCTTAACCATTAAATACCCAAATTGCCTTAAATGCATATTATGGGCAGCTTCAATTATTTTTGACATAAAACGTTTAAAATGCCGTATGCAGTAGATTGTGGATGCAATTAAATCAGGTTTTGTGTTCGATGCATTAATAACATCATAATTAGCCGGATACATTAAATTAAACGCCAAACGACAGTTGCTGTTCGACGGCAGGTTGAATGACGGTAAGTATACGTATAATGCCCAATTTATTTGCGGTCGCAATTAATTTGTTTAATTTTCGGGATTAAATGTGAAAAAACGGATTTCCTTTTCCTCTGACAAAGTGGTTTTACCACCGATTGACTTCAATTCTTGTCATTTCGATGTTGTATCTGACACTTGGCACTTTATGCAATGCAAACATAATTCACTCACCTATGAATCCATGAGATGTGACTGCAGTTGCGATTGTGTGTTACAAAAACACATAACGAATCAAATATACCATAAAAACAAGATAAAAAATGCATCTTGAAGTATTCAACTGCATCGTGTTTAAATTCTCTTTCCAATTCATTGCTAAAAAACCAGATGCAACTTTAACGGCCTAGGGCGATCCAACTTCGGACTATCATATGACATATTGTGCAATTGAAGTTCCTCTTTTTTGCCGTAGAGTATCTCGGCGATTCATTGTCAACTATACACGTATTTATAATTTCTAAAAAGTTTTTTCGGTGACGCACTTCAGTATAAAAGTGGTTCAAGCAGAAAATGGCGCGTAGACGACTATGATAAATACCTTTTGAGGCAGAACGTTCCGAAATTCTGCTCTTATTACAGTATATAGCTTCATAGGTAAGTTATGCTTAATAACAGAGAGAGTTGAGGCTATGTAAGTTTTCGCTTAATGAAATTAGAACATAGATATCTTTTACTTAAATATGAACGTAGATGGCGCAACAATTATGGGTGGCTCAGGGCCCTATGCCACTAACACTCCTCGGGTATCAGGGCTTTTGACTAACTGCTTCACATTGAGCACCCTAAAACCGATAAAGTCGCGTTTCACTTAATTTCAAATTCAATAAGAGTACTCGTTTCGTTTATCCGTCTTTCGATTGCCAAATTTACAAGCAATATCGATAGACACACGGACATACGGCAGTTGAATTCACGTGAGTGAAACAAGGTTTCTCAAAGAGGACCTGGCAATCCAGGTTGGAGGTCGCGCGTAGATTTATCTATAAAAATCTATAAAGCAGATCCCACTGGCATCCATACTGATGGGCTATATAAAATAGGGATGAAAATTGTGATATGTAAAAGGTGATCCAACACCTAGTGATGAAGTTTTTATTAAACTGAATACATATTTATTATAAAATCAATACAGAATTTAATTTATTTAAAAAGCCTAGTTTATGGCAATTATAAATAAAATACAAAATTGTCCATGTAATTACAATGGCTTCTGTTGAAAGCGACCATCCGAAGGTTAGAACTGTCGATGTCTTTTTAAAATTTAAGTGGGTCAATGGCTATAGTTTCAGTTCGGATGTTATTTTTGAGATCCTTAATTGTCGCTGAATGTCTGTGTCAAATCCCTTACTATGGAGGATAACCAACTTCTCCTCTATTGATTGACTGATGGCTTGTGTGGGCGATAACACCGTCCTGTTGAAACCAGAAAATCGTCCAGAACTAACTTATTCAATTTCGAAAAAACATGTTGCAGTAACGTTCCTCATACACTGTAACTATCTCTATAGCCTCATCTTCGAAAAAGCAAGGGCCAATGGTATCTTTTTTGGGGTGCACCGGTTTTTAGTGAAGCTGGTATGGGTTTTCCGGTCCCCAGAAACGACAATTTTGTTTAGTTACGTCCCCACTGATCCAAAAATGGTATTCATCTGAAAAGATCAAATTCGATGACATTGGTGCTGCTTTGGCGTGTGCGTGCTGGCCGAACATGCTGATATAGTATTTGATCAGATACCGAACCAGTTTTTTTAAAACGCTTCATCATTGCAAGAATTCCGGGATCACTAGGGCGATTATGTTAGGCCAAAAATTCATGAATTTTACGAAAGGTAACTTTTACAGATCGCCCACTTTTGTAATAAAATTAAACAGCACAAATGCATTGTTGCGTAGTAAATGACTCCATGACCCTTTTAAAAAAAATTTGAGCTGTCGGCAGCAATCCAGAACATCATGCTGTCCAATGAACATTCCAACCCTTCTTTTTTATGAAGGTCAGATGGAGGAGAGACAGAATACTCTGCGGAGACTCCTAGAACTCCTGATAGAAACACACTTTTTCGAATGCAGTAATATCAGTATGGAATTCAGGAGGTCTCGGTAACTAAAACCTGCATCCCGCAGCAATATCCATTCAATCATTCAATCTGGGCCCCAATGGCATACTTCCTGTCATGCTACAGAGAACGCTAAACCTAACAATACCTTAGCTAGCGTCAGTTCTTAGAAGCTGTTTAATGCTGAATTACGTATCCTACTCTTGGATACGCGCTCAATTGGTGTTTATACCGTGGGTAGGCAACAGGGTAGCGTTATTTCTCCTATACTTTTGCTATAGTTATGGTTGACCCAACACTTAAGTGAAAGCAAAACCTTGAACACGAAATAGGAAGGTATGCGTTGTCTTCTATGCCTGCAGCAAAACCTTTGGAAATAAATCGGGAGTTCAACCAAATATGACCTTGTGGATGTATACAGCCTTAGTGCATCCAGTTCTCACCTAATGGTCAGTAATATGGTGGTTCGCGTTAAGCAATGAAATTAAAAAGGCTCAAATCTACAGTCAGTATAGGCACCACGGGCGAATTAAGGTCGGCGTCAACGGATGCCCTTACTGTGCTCCTGCATCTTCACCCGTTCGACCTACACACAAAAAATACCACACTGTGCAGTGCAGTCAGATTGAAAGAATCTGGGTGCTGGACTGCACGGCCTTACGGCCTGGGCTCGTTACCCAATGGCATATTCACGCATTCTATCCAAACTAAACTTCAAGAGCCCAGTGGAAGAAAGACGAAGTAGTAAAGGATTTCGACACGGTCATCTACACCGACGGTACAACGATAAACCATGGTGTGGGGGTCAATGTCTGCTCTCATTCACTGAAAATATCAATTTTATACAACTTGCTGTGAAAATATCAATATCGCACTGCTTGCCGATTTTTTCCAGCGTCTTCCAGGCGGAACGACTGGTAATCCAAGAGGCTTTCATGCAACGCGAGCGTGATGTAATGCATTAACAAAATATTGCTATCCTTATAGATATCCAAGCCGCTGTCAACTCGGCTACCATATTCTCCAAACTGGTGAAGGAGTGCTGAATGACAATTGTGATCAGTGGCATATTTTTCTGAAAAATCAAGTAATGGTTCCCGCACTTCATCACTGAATTACAATAGAAAAACTTCATACGGTGTTTTTCCGGCAACACATTCTTCAATGCGCAACAATGGGTATTCATGGGTTAAAAGAAGAAGTATGTTAAGCATGTAAACAGAAAACTGACAGTTCTACGTATTACCTATTTTAAGTTCTTAGAAGCTCTTTAAAATGTCTCACTTCATGTCCGTATTCCAAACGAATCGAAAGGTGTTCACTCCAACTCTACATTATTACCAACTTGACACTACACAGGCGATCAGTTGTTACAAATTCATGACAATTTCAGTTCATTGAACATTAAGTCGGATGTATAGGGTTTTCCAATAGGGACTTGACAACTTTGAACTCAATTTGTGAACGCACTCTTTCACTAATCATCAAACTGTCACTGTCAATTTATTCACTAAACTCAACATTTTCATCATGGTAAAGTACACTAAAGAGCTACTTTCTCCGATTTTGTTCTGGAGAAGATGCGCCAAGATGATGAATTTCATCGCAAAATCATATTCAGTGACGAAGCTCATTTTTGGCTCAATGGGTTCGTCAATAAACAAAATATGCGTTATTGGTCGGGTGAAAACCCACATGTGCTTCATGAATCACCACTTCATCCACAAAAAATAGCTGTTTGGTGCGGTTTGCATGCCGGCAACGTTATTGGGCCATATTTTTTCGTCGACGATAACGATCGTCACGTTACTGTGAATGGTCAGCGTTATCGCACCATGATCACCGATTATTTTTGGCCCGAAATGGAAGATATGGACTTGGACGACATGTGGTTTCAACAGGATGGTGCCACAAGCCATACAGCACACGCTACAATCGATTTATTGAAGAGTAAGTATGGTGAGCGTGTTATCTCAAGACATGGGCTAGTCGATTAGCCGCCTCTTTCGTGCGATTTAACGCCGCTTAACTATTTTCTGTGGAGCTATGTTAAGTCATTGGTTTATGCCAACACGCCGACGACGTTTGAAAGCTCAGAGCTAACATTGAACGCGAAATAGCGGCCGTTTCGGCCGAAATGTGTGGCCGAGTCGTTGAAAATTGGCTGCAAACGTGCTCGCGGTTACCATATGAACGAAGTCGAGCTCGATTCATAAATGTTTTGATTGTACTTCAAGCCAATTATAAAGTTTTTGAAATATCTCAAATGGTTTGCCTTTTATTTAAAAAAAAAGTTGTTGTTATTAGTACCAGGGGTACCGGTATGAATAGAACGTCAAGATACATATGTCTCGATAGGAAACATTTATTCAGAACGGGTCTTAATTTTTTTTTTTTTTTTTTTTGTTTGGTTGCTATGACACCTGTCAAACATTTTTAGTATACATCATGCCATTGAGCAAACTACATCATATTTTTTCATCGTGTTAAAAATGTTGAATTTTTTACCAGAAAATGATGACTTGCGGAAGGCATTAATTTTTTTGTTTTCATTTGAAGAAAAGTGCTGCTGAGTCACATCGAATGCTTGTCGAGGCGTATGGTGATCATGCTCTATCAGAAGCAACATGCAAAAGATGGTTTTAACATTTCAGAGATAACGATTTTGATGTGAGAAATGAAGAACGTGGAAAACCACAAAAAAAGTTTGAAGACGCCGAATTGCAAACAATATTAGATAAAGATGACACTTTGAGCCAGAAACAGTTGGCAGAAATGTTAAATGTTGCACAACAAACAATTTCTGACCGTTTAAAAACTTTGGGAAAGATTCAAAAGCCTGTAAAAAAAAAAGCTGTAAAAAAATAGTTTTGCATCGAATTATTACTAGCGATGAAAAAAGGATTTATTTTCAGAATCCTAAACAGAAAAATTCATGGGTTAATCCGGGACAACCATCAACTTCGACTGCAAAACCAAATCAATTCGGCAAGAAGACAATGCTGTGTGTCTGGTGGGATCAGAAAGGTGTGGTGTACCATGGGCTCCTAAAACCTAGTGAAACCGTTAATACAGGTCGCTACCGACAACAAATGATCAATTTGAACCATGCGTTGATCGAAAAACGACCGCAATGGGCCATGACAATGCACCTGCACACAAAGCAAAACTGGTTGAGGATACAACCAAAGCATTTGGCTGGGAGTTGCCACCCGCCGTATTCACCAGACTTGGCTTCTTTCGACTACCATTTGTTTTCATCGATGGGACACGCATTAGCTGAGCAGCACTTTAAATCCTACAGTACGAGGAAGTCAAAAATTTGGTGACTTTGGTTTGCTTCAAAAGACGAACAGTCTTATTGGCGTGGAATCCATAAATTGCCTGAAAGATGGGAAAAATGTGTAGCTAGCAATGGCCAATACTTTGATTAAAATGTATTTTTACTTTCCCATTAAAAATTAGTGTTTTATTTTCACAAAAAAAAAAAACGCTCAGTTCATACCGGTACACCTGGTACATAAGTATCTTTAATTTTAACTTTCATGGATGTACAACTCTACATCCATTTGTTAAGAAACTTTTCACCAAGATAATATGTCCCTAAATCTGCCTTTAATTTCGAGATTGCGACTCCAGTTCTTTGCTTATGTAATTGATATGACATGTAAAAGCCATCAGCTTTAGACAAACGGATGAGGGTATTTGCTCACATCCAGATTTCCAGGGATATTCCAATATTCTGCCATTACGAGTAGGACTTTCTCTTGGCAGCTTCCGGCAATGTATGTATAAAACGATTTGTGGACCTTAAATTCTTTACATTCGTTCTGAAGCTGTTTATTGCTTTCGTGTTTTGGTTTAAACTTTTCTTTGGTATTTTGTGTTACAAAATGAACATTCTGGTACTATATATCTACTGCAGGATGTGTATTTTGGGGCCAATCACAAGCAAGAGGAAGTTGTGGCAATAAATCGCTTTAAAATCCTTTAAGCTATTCAACTTTGGCAACAAGTGATACAGAAAATGTGATATTTGGTTTTTGAAGAACCTGTATGGGGGTAGGTTCTTACTTTACCATAAATGGAATCGGATGGAAGTCGGAATGCGTTAGGTGAATGGTTGCTGATCCTAACAAGACAGGAATAATTAGGTTGATGGAAAAACGATTCAACCAAAAAGATGTTTTATTCATTTGAAGTAAAGGCAAAGGCAAGAACTGCACTTCATTGTGTTGTGTGTGTGTTGAATATTTTTTGATGAATATGATTATTATGGGTTAGACTCTGGTTACATATGTACGTAAGTATTTTATAAGAATTCAGTTTCTTATTCATCACCGTTTAGTAAAAATTTAAAAAAATGTTTACTTCACAGACATGCACTTCTAAGAATCTGTCGAAGAATGTTATGTCCGTCGTATAGGTAACAACAATCTGACCGCACATGCATTCTGGATTATGCATGCTATAGTTGACACCCTTAAAACCGCTGCAGGGCTATGAATGGAACGGTAAGATTTTGGTCGTTATAGTGAAAACAATAAACAAGAGTACGTCTGAGTAAATTTCAGATTAGCGACTGCTTTATTGATCAGCGCTAAAATTAAATAGTTTCTCATTCCAGAATTTAACACCAAGGTCATAGTGGCCCCACTAAACGTAGAAAGCTTACAGAACTCTCCCCTACTTCTTTGGTTCCAATGCAGGACCGTCTGTGCTAACCAGATGCCAATGGTCGTTGGATGTGATACCAATATCCATAATATTTATTTGACATGATTTAGTTGATATTACTTGACTGAAATCTATGATATGATTGACATGTACCATATCCAACAAAGCATCTATATCGAACCAAATGCGTATAAGGTTTAAAATTAGATGCAATGCAGGTAATTGCCAAACTACTTACGAAGTGTGTTCAAGAACTAAGGTGACTTTATATTTTTATAAAAAAAAATATTTATATAATCATCAATTATAATATTGTCCCCTTCAAAGTAATCCCCTCAGATATAATACAAGTGCGCCAACGCTTTTTCCAATATTTAAAGCACTTGATGGTATAGCCTTTAGCTTTTCCAGCAGTGCCGTTTTTATTTACTCATTCGGTGCAAATCTCCATTCTTTCATAGGTCTCTTC
Source organism: Volucella inanis (assembly GCA_907269105.1). Lineage (NCBI taxonomy): Eukaryota > Metazoa > Arthropoda > Insecta > Diptera > Syrphidae > Volucella > Volucella inanis. Next base: position 201,706,757 of record OU026153.1, on the reverse strand, counting down.
AGTTTTGGGAATAAAAAAAAGTTGCATGATGCCAAATTCGGTGAATATGGTGGCTGAGGCATGATTGTCGTGTTGTTTTTAGCCAATAAATCTCTCACAAGCAACGATGAATGAGCAGGTGCATTATCACTGTGCAAAAGCCATGAATTGTTTTTCCACAATTCTGGACGTTTTTTTCATATTGCTTCTCGCAAACGGCAAATAACTTCAAGGTACGAGCTTGAGGTAAAAACTGCTGATGTACTACTCCACGATAATCGAAATACAAACAGAGATCAACACTTTAATATTCTATTGAATGAATTCTTCCATTGGAACGATTTTGAGATTGGGACGGCTTTGGTTTCAACGTCATAACCATATACCATTGATTCGTCACCGGTTATGACCCTTTCGAGCAAGACAGGATCATCATTGATGTCATTCAAGAACTCCTGAGCGATGCTCATGGGACGGTTCTTTCGTCGGAGAAATTAAGAGGTTTCGGAACAAACTTCGCTGACACACGTCTCATGCCCAAAACATTAAAAAAAAAAAACTGCATGACATGAGCCGACCGATATGCCAACATCCTCAGTAACTTTTCCTATGGTAATTCACCGATTTTCCAAAACAATTCAAAGTTATCATCTCTTGTGGGTGTGCTGGGAGTTCTTCTTGATTACTTTAATATGATGAAAACTGCTGCCGAAAGTCATCGTATTTTGGTGGAAGTATATGGTGAACATGCGCTAGCTGAGCGAACGTGCCAAAAGTGGTTTGCACGATTTAAAAGTGGTGATTTTGGCTTGGAAGACGATGAACGTCCTGGGTAGCCAAAAAAGTTTGAAGATGTAGAACTGGAAGCATTACTCTATGAAGATTGTTGCCAAATACAAGAAGAGCTCGCAGAATCTTTGGGTGTCACTCAAGCAGCCATTTCAAAACGTTTAAAAGCAGCTGAATATATGCAAAAGCAAGGAAATTGGGTTCCACATGAACTCAAGCCGAGAGACGTCGAAAGGAGGTTTTGCATGTCCGAAATGCTGCTGGAACGCCACAAAATGAAGTCATTTTTGCATTGGATTGTTACTGGTGATGAAAAATGGATCCATTAAGACCACCCCAAGCGCAAAAAATCATACGTGAAACCCGGCCAACCATCCAAATCAACGGCAAAGCCGAATATCCATGGTGCGAAGGTAATGCTCTGTATTTGATGGGATCAGATGGGTGTGCTGTATTATGAGCTGCTAAAACCGGATGAAACCATTAATGGACAACGCTACCGAACACAATTAATTCGTTTGAAGAGAGCAGTAGCGAGGCAATAATATTCCATCATGACAACGCTCGGCCCCACGTTGCTATTCCGGTTAAGAACTATTTGGAAAACAGTGGGTGGACAGTCTTACTCCATCCGCCTTATAGCCCAGACCTTGCCCCTTCTCACTACCATTTGTTCCGGTCGATGCAGAGCTCCCTCATTGAAATACGGTTCACATCAGAGCAGAATATCAAAAATTTGCTTGATTCATTCTTGGCTGCCAAGCAGGCGCAGTTTTTTCGGGATGGGATCCACAAATTGCCAGAAAGATGGGAACATAGCTTCAGATGGGCAATACTTTGAATAATACTATTGTACATGTTTTTCTTAAATAAACGTTCAAATTTTGAAAAAAAAACCGCACGAATTAATTTACATACCCAATACGTTAAGCTTTTCTATCTGTCAAAAACAAACTAAGTATGTAACATACTTGAAACTGCGAACATATGTTCGGAACATGTGTACCAACAAAAAGAACTTAATCGTTTCTCGCGTAATTTCAAAAGTCACCTTACTTTTTGAACATACCTCGTATATCAAGAAATCAACGAGTTGAAATGCATTAACATAATTTCTCTCGATCACTACATGGATATCTAGAAAATGTATCTTTTCAGTATAATTGATCCATCACATTGTTTTTGAAAAGCAGTTGTAAAATCAAAGCTGAAGGTGTTAAAAAGTGCGTACCATAGCGGATGGAATAAACAAATAGAGCAACTAAGCAAAAGGGTGAGAAAACTTTCCAATTAAGCAAAGTGCAGCAGATTACAAGATTCTTACAGGTCCACATTAGAAAATTTTCAACACAGAATTGAGAAAATCGAAGAGAAAACCCTGGACAAAGAGCTGCGGAAGAACTTGCGGATATCGCACGTTTCGAAAGCTCACTCTAAGGACCTTGCCAACAACATAGGTATGTTACTTAAATCAACTGGTACATTCATAACACATACACTCCGCAAGCTCAATTCTGATTCAATGAATCTTTCCAGCTCCAGCTTGAATCTAGGATATATCACAAGAACCAGAAGGAAGGCAGACGTAGTTGTTATCCCCAAGCATGATAACAAGCTTCGTAAGCTTCCTAAATCTTATTCTTTAACCTTGACATATTTAGCTAAAAGTAAGTCCCTGCAAAGCAATCGATATGCTAACAGGAAAGGACGATCTTCGGGTGGCACCTTTTTAAACCATTTAATAGGCCCTCTCTGACAAAAAAGATTCCATTTTGTTTTTCATTGATATTGAAGGTGTTTCTGAAAATTTCGTTAACGATTCCAAAGTGACCTCTGTGGTCACTAGTGATACTCCACTTCTTAGTTAAACTAGAAAATGTAGCTCTAAAGTTACTAACTATGCCAATGGCTTAGTCTTTATCGTGAAAGGTAAATACCCAAAAGAGGTTTGAAACAGAATGCAAAATGTCCTAAAAGTTGTGTCTGACTAGAGGATTAGAGAAAACCTTTCAATTGAGCATGCAAAGGCTGTACTATTCCATTTCAGTCGTAGAAGCAATAAAAGTCCTGACCAGAATGAAGGTAAATATCTAGGTGTAGTTCTATTCAAAAAACTAATTTGGAACTCACACATCAATAACAAAATTACCAAGGGTACCAAAGTCATGTGGGCTAGTGGACATATGTTTGACAAGACATGGGAGAAACCCTCTTAAAATTCATCCACTGAATCTACACAATGACGGATTGACTAACTATCTCGTACTTATGACCAATATAGTAAGACACCACATTAAAACTTGAATATCCTCAGAGACTCGCTTGCATATGGTTGCCGATGCTATGCGAAACTGCCCCACAGCTGCCATTAAAGCTTTCATGGGCCTCCCTTCACATCTATATTGAAAAAGTATCAATTCGCAGTACAGTCAGGTACTGTACTCAGGTACAGAGTTCTGGAAACTCTGAGATCAGGTCTATAATACGAATTTTATCTCTCCTGTCGATAAAATTCGTATTATAGACCTGATCTCAGAGTTTCCAGAACTCGATATAATTGCATACTAAAACTTTATTCAAATGAATGATCCTGTGTCGGTAAATACGGTACTGCCAAGATCCGCCCTCAATTCTTAAAGGGAACAAGTGGAATACGGATTTATCCAAAATGAACACAAGAGTATATGCGGGTATCCATGGCCCAAAAACAAACGTTGCAATGCCAATGAAAAAAAAAAAAAAGTTAGCGCCTTTTAAGATTAGCTTCATGCTCAGGAATGAAAGGCCCCCAATCAAACCTGTTTGACTTGAAATCAGTTCTACATCGCTCTAATGCTTTTTAAGTTTTATATAAACAAAATCAAGCTTTGAGAAGTACCACGGCACAAGGCTATTTAAGTAAATAAAAAAGCCAATGAACTGACGAGAAGAGGTTTAGCTGATTCATTCAATGATTCAACGCCTCTCGGCGGTATCAGGTATACAGCAATAAATTCAACGATCAAAAGTTTAGAGATAAAAACTATCGCCCTTGGAACACAGTTGAAGTTTCCTTGACTCCTTATCACTGTGAAATTCCAAGCGACGAGATAGCTGTCAATCTTACACGGAAAAACTGCGCTCCGGTGAGCTATCTTCTCGAGCTTCTGCAAAAAAAAAAAATCAAACGTATCTTCATGGATATGGAGTAAACTTTTTAGGGAAGTAATTGTTAAGTTTTTCCAAATTCACAAGATTAGAATCTGATTAAAACTATTCTACTACACCCAAACGAAGGATAAGCCTTAATGGTATAGAAAGGACCTGTAATGCATTTCGTCATATTGTAGAACTAACAAAAAAGTTCGTCGCAAAGCGTTGAGTTCGGTATGTGAGATACATAGATCTTGAGTGGCAAGCGTTTGAGATTTTCAGAAATGATGTCAAATTTTCCTTAAGGCATGATTTCGGCCACAGTCCATGACGACATATGTCCCATCCGCGATGAAAACTTCAGGAAATGAAGGTAGCACCACCATAAAGAATCTGCTCATCACCGCTGTAAAGGCATGTTCACCTAAATCGTTTTATTACTTCAGAAACAGTCTGGATAGAAACAGGCCTCATAGTCTTGAGTCATATGAAAATCTAAGCGCTCCGGTAATTACCATTTTAGATTTATAACTAATCCAAATGGTGGTGAGCCGTTTTTTGAAAGTACACAGTACAATTAGGCCTCTGTTCATCAACTCCTACTCTCACTTACACTTGATGAAGCTGGTAGCTCAGTACCTTGGACTGAAAACAGAGTACCCAACGCCTGTGGGACGTCTTTGTTGGCCGTAGGCGAGTGAGAAGGGGAACGCCTTCGCTATAAGGCACTTCTCATTCAGCAGGTTGGCGGCAGGGACTCCTATATGAAATAACGACGTCGTTTTGGTTTAGTTTGCGGCGCAAGCTTTCAGGCAGTTCCATGGATGTGCTGTGACCCGTGAGTAGCAATCGTGACGCAAGATATCTAAATAAACTCTCATGACCTCAGCGAGATAACTGGCACTAGAATTTTTAGCCGGACCCTTATCCAGGGCTCTTATTAGGAAACCAGTTCTCTAGATGAAGCTCGCACGTGTGGGTAATTTTTTCACCATGCAACATGTCACAGTTCAGTGACAATGTATATAGTGTTGACACTCGTACGGACGTTTGAAGGACAACGAATTCCGACATGGAATTATAGACAAAACTTAGGCAAAAGTATTAAGATTTCGGCATGTAAGCGTACTCCTTATAACAATTGAGGGGGTGGCCATGGTGTAGTGGTATATGCATAGACTCGTCAAGCAGAGGGTCGCGGGCTTAAATCCCGTCCGAGACAATTCTCTGAAAAAGTCTATTCATAGACATGAAGGCATAGCACTGATGTTGGAGTGGTTGCTGGCTGGGCTAAATGTAACGAACTAACAACTAGCACTTACTTGGACCCACTGGTTGAGGATGCACTGGCTCCAGTTTGACAACCACCTCTGAGAAAAATATCGAAACCTAATACACCAGAGTTTCAAACTACTACACCACCCGCCCGCGCTCAGGAGAAAAGCCAGTACAAGGGTATTCATATCCCCTTGGTGCGGGATAATACAAAAAAATCCGCATCAAGATGTTATTCGCAAACACACGACGGATTTGGGTTCATGCCCCGCAAGGATGACACTATCAGAAACGAATATCATCACTGCCCCAGCTTAATTACTATCCTACTTAGGTGGTGCTACAACCTCAAAGTTATAGCTATTGACCTTGACGTTCTGTCAAATTCGTCGATACTGTGTGTTGTTTCTGATTGATAGTGAGGCTTTTGCCCCAATTTACAACTAAGCCCATTTTGCCAACCTCTGTTTCGATACTAACAAACGTAAAGACAAAGTTCGGCCATTTATGTCAATAACATCTGCGTGCGGTAGTAGTTGCACAGACTTTTAAAAGATTGTGCCTCCAATGTTTGCTTGTGAGTTCCGCACAATTCTTTCAAGTGTGATGTTAAAGAAGTCACATGACATTGCGTCACCTTGTCAAAAACATTTTTTGACGTCAAAAGTCCTTACCGACTTCGACGGAGCAGCGAGCGTTCTCAATCATCATTCTGCACAAACGGATAAACTTGGCAGGTATGCCAAAACTAGACAATGTTCTACATGGCTCGCCTTATAAAATGCTGCGGCTTTAAAATCGATGAAAAGATGGGCGGTATGGATTTGAACTTATTGAGCTCTTTCCAGGATCGGCCAGGTCGTGAAATTACATGGTATAAAACCGCACACGTTCTCCTTAACTTCTCGGAAAACTTCCGTACATTATTACTGCAGTGTTTATTTTTTCTACTTTTAAAGAAGCCGTGTTCTTTCCGTCACCTCTGAGGGAAGGCTCTTGTGCTTTGTTGCAGAACCGCTATGTACGTTTCTAGTTTGACTGTATGTGTTTGACAGTGTTGCTTATCAAATCAAGGATTTCTTGATGGTGGTCGGGTAAAACGTGGCATATCGATTGTGCCGTCTCTCATGGTACGTTGGCAGCCTTGCCACTTGTCTGCAGTACTTGATGCTTAAGAAATACGGATTAGGCGAAGATTCTTTCGGTCTTTTTAGAGTGCGGCTTCACTAGGTTATATCTTTTCACAGCAGTTCTTCATTGTTGGGGCGCTTCGGAAATGCGCATTCGTACTTTAGCTGCAACAAGGAGGTAATTCGAGTCAATGCTAGCTGCCCGGAACGTTTAGACGTAGAGAATACTGAAGGCATACCTTACGTCTATCGCTAAGTCATAAATTTAGCGTTTCATGATCCGAAGGCTCTCATGTCCCCTTGTGGGATATGTAGAAACATTCTTTGGTAGCTTAGTTCTTTTCTTCCATAGGAGCCTTAATCCGGATTATTATAAGACGCTCGCGCACGGGTCGGAAGCTCAAGACATTCACGGTAGTCTTTCATATTCTTTATGTCCGGCTCACCTCATCGCAATTCCTGAATGGCGGTGAATTCTGCGTGATAGCAGTCAACAGCCCCTGCTATTGAACTGCTCAATTGCACTTGGCCTTTTAAGTGTCACCACTTGGAGGTTAGGGAAGTACTTCCTTATGAACTTAATTGATGCGCTGCTGGCCAAGTCCAAGTTGTGAAACAGTCAGCAGTTTCCCGATCAATCGTTATACGGGTCCTCCACTGCCCTAGCTTTTACATTAAAATTGAGCTAGAAGAGCTAAATGCAAAACTGGGTAACAAAGTCGTTGGTGAGAGAGTCATCACAAAGTAAACCACATCAGATATTGCATTCAGGTCTTTTTTTAGAATTTGTAATGTGGCGTAACTTTTTTGCAATCAACAATCGTTATTCTCTGTTAAGCCAATTGTCAACCAGATTAATCAGTTAATTAATTGATTAATCTTAATCAATTAAGACTTTCCGAGAACCCAACATTGATTAGGGTTATTACCTTGTTGCCGCCATAATATGAATGCGAACATTACTGGCACACAAGTAAAGTAAGACCACCAAACTTTGTCGCCGAAAACTATTTTCCTCAAAGCGTCACTTCAAAAAAACCTCCCCTTTGCCGTCGTTTGTTATGCACATAAAGCTGAGCTCCATCGAAGAACTTGAGCTGCTCATGAGCTCTGCGAGCACAAAAGAAAGGAAGTGCACAGGCTCCTCAGAAAGTTATAATTTTGTGGTAGTTAAGCACTACCTCAACCTTAGCTTCGTAATTTTATTTAGCAACGACATTAGCGTAGAGATAAGACGCATAATCACTACTCCCAATCGCTGTTTCTTTGGGTCCAGGATGCAATTGAGAGCAACATACTCCTCTCCATTGAAACGACTGGCGTTATTAAAGGCCATTATCATTCCAGTCATGCAGAATGATGCAAAGGCTAGATAAAGCACTTGGCATGTGTGATTTTTAGAGACATTTGTATTGACAAGGAATGAAAGAGGAGATTCAACCACTAACTATAAAAGCTAACCAGCTCGTCTCAGATGTTGATGGGATACACGCCACAGCTCCGTCCAAAAGAGCTGATTTTCTGATTAAGTGTGTCCATCTAAAAGTGAGATTGAAAAGTTAAAATTCAGGACCATAAGCTGAAAGCAGCTTCAGATTTGAAAGACGTAAGGAACAGGAAACCATCAGATCCGGAGAGCATCATCGTCCAGCTCGATAGAAATGTCAATCTGCTTTTTGGTCCAAAACCCCCAGTAAAGTTTTTCTTTTTACGGTTACCACAAAAAAGGGCAATTTCAGTCTCTCAAAAGCCGAAACAGCATATTTCTAGTTGAAATGCGTCATTGCAAAAAAAAAGTCAAACTTCCCCTTCTGGCATCAAACCCAATTCATCTAGAACAACGCACCGGATATGAGAAAAGCCATGGATGACAAATTTTTCCCGAAAACGCGTCTGTTTGCATTCCTTTTCTCATATCAAGTCCCATCTTACGTTGCCGTTCCTCTAAAATCCTCTCTACAAGAACTCCAACCTATATAGTATCTACATAAACCTGAATGTAGCGCAAAGTTGTCTCCGTTACCACCGCCTACGACATTTAGGTAAACGAGTGTAGCACCCAACGTGTATTTGACATGTTTTGCTGCTTCCCAGAGGCATTTGCCTGACTGGGGGTTTTCATGAACACATAACCGAATAAAGACACCACCGAGCGGAACCACATCCATCTCTGTGGAGTGTGCTTCCTGTTTTTCCAGCCATTTGCCATTTCCTTGCAACGGTGCTTAGAGTAATTTTAATATACTTTTGTACCTTCAAGAATTTAATGCTCATTAGAGAAAATGTTCTCCAAAAGTAGTTTTCTTTGGTGTGAAGGACGTTAAGAAGGTGTGATAGGAGAAGGAAATAATCTTCAGTCTGGTATAATTGTTTTGGCAAAATCACAAGAGGATGCTGAGGTCGTTGCTTTGTTTTTGAGGGAAGCAGTATTTTTATGGCTTTTGTTCCTCATTATCTTGTAGTGCAATATTCATATTGGTGACTTAGTTCTGCTGTTTCGGCATTGCCCTTCTTTGTTTTTGGTAAATACTTCTGGTAGACGTTAATGGATTTTGTCCTGTCAGCCTTGTATATGTAGGGAGAGGTGTACATCCGTTTTGTCGTCAAGTTGCCTGAGGGAAAAAAGTCAAATTTTGAGAGTTCATCTTCAGCTGGAATAAGCCGGAGGCGGTTATGGCTTGCAGGATAAAAAATCAATTTTTTGTGTCTTCGAAGAAATGAAAAAAGAAGTTTTTGTTTACTGAAGGATTAACCATCTTTGGAATCCGCTTACGTAAATGCCGAAAGGCTTTGCTGACCTCTTAAAGAGGATAATATTCGGTGGTGTTTCTGACCTAATAGGTTTATTTTGTTTCTTCTTCTAAAAGCGCAACTGCTTCTATTACTCCTTGACAAGGTAGGGAATTTTGGTAGAGCGAAATCCATTGCCGGGAAACATGAATGTACAATCAGCAATATGGGAAAAGGGTTCCCAGGATATGCAGTTACATCCATCGCTTACGCTAAGTAAACGAGTACTAAGGCACATCCACTTTCTAGTAGGTCGCTAAGCTTTACAGGGCTTGATACATTTTTTTCATCATTTTACCATCAGTCAATAGATATTTGAGATGGATCGGACAAACGGTACTTTTGCCAAAACAGTGACAACGTCCGAGCTAGATTCTGCGACATTCTTATTTAAACTACATCGACTTACTTTGAACTCAGGCTATGAAATGGTTTTTCAGCATATAGTCAGGATGCCGAAATAGAGGTGGAGATGGATGAGTTTCACGGAAACCGACGCCAGCGCTCAAGCCTCATATTGGGAACTTTCCACCGACACTACCGAACACCAATCGAACTCAACAAAGCTGGAAACAAAGTGGATATACTATAATTGCTACTCAAGAAGTGTCATGCGATGGACACGATCTGCGATCATTATTACTATACAAAATCTTTTGCTTTGCAAGAATTTAAGCCAACTCCTGTTGAAAACCGGCATCAAAGCTATATTATCAGATTGCTTCTAAGAGCTATTCCATCTAACTTATGAGCAATGATCTTATCATCCGGATAAGAGCGTCCTCTGTGATTTTTACTCATATTTGAAGAAGAGAAGGATATGAGTCAGAAAACTGACTCAGGCTAAGCGAGTTTACAGCGGCCGACGGGGAGAAATATCATCATAGCTAGCATCCTTTTATTACACTTCAAAATCCCCCTGGAACTCAGACCGGAAAGTCTCTTGATTAAAAACCTTCAACCAGATTCTTGACCAATAGTTTGAATGACTGTGCACTCAACATTGACTCGGGCCGAATGCAGATATCCAAGCCATCGAGAATATATTGTGGAGAAGCGCTCAAGTAGTCCTATAGTGGGGGCATGAGACCCTTAAATCAGGAAGCCAACAGAAATGCCACATTTGTTAGGTTTCACTCAATCACTACAACGAAACGCCTTTTTTGATGATTAGTTCCGCCAATGATGAATTCAGTCAATTAAAAGCATACAAAGAAGGAGAAGAGCTGCTCGTGAGCTCTATGCACAAACAAGATCCGAGCAATACTTCCTTTTCAGAAAGAAAAACGTAGGGAAAAGTAAAGATCGAAAGAAAGTATGTTCAGAATTTCTACCAGAAAATGCAGGGTAATTGCCAGGGATACAAATGCCAAACAGAAGCCTGGAAAGATAAAGATTGTAGCGTAAGAGCACTGTCACAGTCAGTACTGAATTCAGAAGAATATGTTCAGAATACGTATATTGAACGAATGGACACCACCTGTCTGACCAAGAGTGTCTGTGAATTAATTCAGGAGGAATAAAGCAGCGGATTGTCTCAATGAAATGCACCCTAAATAAGCTGCAACTAAAGTTACTAAGCATAGCACTTTTGATCAGCTTGAATATGTAACCTAAGACCCTATTCCATTTCAAATTGTGTGATGCGATCCTAACTTTATCGTGGTTAATGGCGGGATCGCCACTCATCTTGGCTCTATTGTTTAAGTAAGTATTGAATGATTCTATCTGTCTTATAGCGGTTTCTATTTAATCTAAAAACATTGATGGAAACAATAAGAGAATACGAACTTGGCGAACTTCACTTCGGACCGTAAGGTATTTCCCACTTAACAACAATAACAACACACGACAACAACAACCATAGAAACAAGGCACTAACCATATTAGCTTACCTTACGCTAACCACGTATTTTTGAATTGAGCATCAGTTCAGGATAAAAGCTTACAGATGTATCTCATGCGCAATCATTTAACACGATTTCTTGATGTCAATGTGACAGAGCTTATGAGGTTTTACTGGTTCGAACGTATCCCCATCTTGCGTACCATAATAGAAGATCTATCCTTTTCTTCTTGAAAATTTACAATAAAGGAATCTGGCTTATATTGCAACAATTAGACATTTCGATGCTCGGATTTGTGGGCCCTGACTTGGTGGGTGATGTCACCATATCTAGGATTCTTTCTTCCGCTTGTTTGTTTCATCTTTGAATAGAATTCATAAGAAGACTCCCGTGCAATGGAAATATGCTGCCTAATCGTTCCACATGCAAGGCGATTACCGATGAGAAGTGATATTTGCTGATCAGAAAAGCGGCAGTATTTAAGAAATGTCATATGCAACTAGGCTCTCTCTGTATTCAAAACATCTAAAACCCTCTCTAAAGTCTTGCAGCACAAACGGCATTACTCAAGAAGATATATTCTTCGTCTGGCTGTCAATCGACTACAGTTCAAGGATGCTTTTAGTATTTTTGTTGCAGCTTTAGTATAAATCCAGGCCACAGGTTAGAAAGACATTCAAGAAACCTACTTGGCTGACAAGTCTGCTATATTTTATACTATGATACTTGCCATCGTTTATACGATACACGAAATGACAATCACTAATCCGTTTATCTGGTGCTTTTTTTATGATGTGGAGAACTCCCTTACCTAACGCCTATTTATCTGTATAAGTTTAAGGTTATGTTCGACTATGATGCATTTAGTTCAGGGTTCATAATCGTATGGATATTTGCAAACACGCTATTGGTTTTCTAGCCATGAAAGAGAGCTTATGCCAAAGTTGTCCTTTCGATCTGCATGGCTATAAAAAGGCTCATTTTAGACTACAAGTCAGTTTTTTGGTGGGTTATGTCGTAGCGTAAAGACTTCAAGAATGGTTTGTTTTGCTGGAAAAAGGAAGCTCTTGTAGCAAATCTGGTTCCTCACTAGACTTCTTCATTGAACTATCAATGAACTTACGCAACAACTCCTTTTTTATTCTGATCTTATTGACATGCCGGTTAACATAAGGAAAACAGACTATGGTTGCTACAAAAACTCTAAGTGGACTTTTCCCGTATTGGGAACTGGATTTAGGCAGGATCTGAAACAGGAAAGGAGTGTTGATAAGTCCTCTCAAAAACCAGTCAAAAATATGACGATCGCGTCTACACTGGGTACAATAAACTTAGAACTTACACTTCGTTAAAACATGTGTACATCTACATCCTAAGTGAGAAAATACACGCAATACATATACACGGCTTTTTTTAAAAGGTTCAAACTTTACTGTTTAATGATGATGATTTATTGAATTCCTGGGAAAGACTATTCCATGCCATTTAATATTTGAAAATAATTTCAACCACGTGTCCACCACGGCTGCCTCGTACTAAGCGCATTCTAGAGGTCCAGTTTTCAACCAATGTTTCGAGCAATCGCATATTACTCAAACAATGTTTTGCTCAAAAGCGTCAACCGTCGTTAGTCTATCTATGCCACTATGAATCTATGGCTCTATGCTGTTGTACTGGTGCCGACTAACAGTAACTTCCGCTCCGGCCTTATTTCTGAAGAAATACATAAGAACCGATTTGGCAATCACCGGTATACAATCAGCACTATATAGTACATTTTTCTGGACGTTAAATTTCTTGAGGATTGTCCTCGCTCCAAATACTGCTTGCTTACGTAGCCACTTAATTAGAAATGAGCCTTATCACTAGGTCAGATTCCAGTTTATTTAAAGCCCAATCCCTAAATACCCAACGCAAAAATGGTCATGTTGCTGCAAACTAGAACAAAAAGATAAATTGGGGTCCCCTTCAACACAAGCTTCCGCAGCTGCGGTATTTTCTTCCGAACGCACTCTTCTGATCCTTGTTGGTGTACGAGTATTCTATAGGGTGAATTGTGTTCTCAATATTTCCATTTTCGGAATCAGAGCTTCGATTTTGGAAACAAATTTCAATGATATCAATCATTCAATGATGAAATGACAATCTGTACCGAAAATATATGAAGCTTTGCTACTCAATGTGTCAGGCGATTTGACATTTAATCCCCATTGAAGAGCCTGACACTGCAAAAAAAAAAAACACCCATTACAGGGCTGCTTAGAACACGCGGAAGAGAAGAAATCAAAACAGGTTCATTCACCCCATCCAGAGCAGCTGGGAACCACTTCGGAGATGCAAAAAAAAAATTGTTTTTTGTTGTAGTTTTGCGAGAGGATAGCAGAAATGTAAGTAGCAGTTTTGAAATTTAGCAAAAGAAAAACAACAAACAACATAATTTGTTCTGTTTAAGAGAAGATTGTGAATTGTTGAAGATTTAAATTTCAGTTAAAACTAAACTATTCATTTGCATACGTTTAGAGTTGGAAATGGTTTATATTGGCGGCAGGAGAAAAAAAGGAGTTAAGTTAAAAAGCTTACATAGTTACACAGAATTGTCAAAATAAGCTTTTTAGACATCGAACTGCCTAAATATTTGTAATATATTGTAGTCATGACCACAATTTCGACAGCTGTAAAACTAATATCCATACAAGAACCATGAGTGTGAAATAAATGAATCTGTGGTTTCGGATGTTTAAGGGGTTTCACATCATTTTGTGACGAGCGATCTGTAGGACCGAGAGCTTGCCTTTATGTGCCGAATACAATCTCACCAACTAAACTTGTGCAATTTTATAATCAAGATTTAGTTGCTGCAGATATAGGCTACGAGGCAAACGGAGAATGACAGAAATTCGTTTATGCCTCTGCTTATTTCCCCTATGATTCGCTACTGCCGCCACCACCGGAGGCGATAGTAGAACTCATTGAATATTGTGATTCCAGAAAGATGGGACTCATCTCGAAAAATACAATAGTGCTCCCCCTAAGCTCAGGCCAAAACAAAAGCTTAAGGAAGCTGTTCAGAACATGAACGGCACCCTCACCAAATGTTTCGAAATGGCATGTCCCGGTGGTAAGCAATCCTGCAGATCGCCCGTTCCTTGGTGGAAAGACTAAGGACTACAGAAAACTTCTAAACAGATCCCTTAAGACTAACTTGGAGGAAGATTGGCATCTTTACAGATCAAAGCAAAACAATCTTAGGAAGCTTATTCGGACTTTGAAGAGCGCCTCTTACAGATCTTTTTACGTAATGGCAGGTCTGAAGAGAATTTTCACTGCTAGCCTGGCACTGGCATACATACCGAATCCCTAGCGAACGGTGAGAGTGGCCTTTATACCGAAAATAGGAAAAGAGAACTAATCGCTCGACGAGTTTTTCAGACCTACAAGTTTGACTTCCTTCATGCTAAAAAGCATCAAAAGAATGTTCGAGATCCATGTTCGCAAAACTGTCTTGCGAATGCATCCTCTATCGGCGATGCAACACGCTTATCAACTCGAAAGAATTGACAGAATTGAAGACGCACTTGACAAGAGGGAATACGCATTGGGCATTTTCATCGGCGTTGAGGGTGCTGTTGAATAGCACGTTGATTGCGGATGCTGGCCGTGGCCACTATGTGGTGGCGGGTGTAAACAGGGGCTGTCCGCAAGGTTGTTCTCTTTACGAGAAGAAGGAAGCTACCTGGTCTGACCCATCTAGTGCTTAGGCATTCTCAGGACTGGTTTCGGCCAGAATCTGAGCCAGGAAAGGAATGCAGTCGGGTCTTCACGGACCAACCAATATAGAATGTGGCGCTCGTGTCTTTATGGAGGACGACAACGTTAGATTTCACTTCACGTTCTGAAAGCTTGCATCTGTCTTCTATGCAGAAGTTTATGCAATCCTGATGGCAGCGAAATATATTGTGGAGAAACAAAACAAAGAAATATAAGTTGCGCTTAGAACCTTGCTGAACCCTCTGACGACTTCCAAGCTAGTTCGAGAATGCAAGAGAAGAGTCACCCTTGTCTTTGTCCCAGGTCACAATGGGATAACGGGAAATTAAATCGTCGACGACCTAGCCAGGCACGGTTCAGAGGAGAGTTTTTCAGAACCCGAACCTACGTTGAGTCTGCCTGCGTCCTCTGTTAAGGCTTCCATTGACAGTTGGGTCTCATACGAGCACAACTGCAGACCAAACGAACTCTTCCTGACGTCTCTAGGAAGTCAGCGGCCTTTTTGCTGTCTCTCAGCAGGAAAGACTGCAGGTTGCTTGTCATGACGGGACATTACACTTTTGCAAAACACTTAAATGCGCTGGGTATAAGTTATGCAACATCCTGCGATGCTTGCTCCGAAAGTGATGACGACACCGCGGAGCACTATCTCTGTGAATGTCCGGTTTACGCTCGCATCAGGCTGCAGGTACTTTGCACTGACGTGATGGGTGCTAGTACTGTAGGGACCTTATCACTGAAGAGCTTACTCATCTTTCTTCGTAAGACTGAAGGATTTCATTAAAAGAAACTTTACAAGGAGTGGACCAGTGGACTAGTTTTTTTGTCTGAGTGCTCTGTTCTGACATTAAAAACAAAAAACGCTGCAGTAGTTGTGCTCTTTAATCTAAATTTACGAAAAAATGTTTCACATTTATGCATAAACCCTCAATTTTTCGAATTTGACTGAAATTTTTCACGAGTTGTGCACATAAAATAAGCTGGCACGTGTTTCCTAAATTATTTTTTGGGTGAAAAATCGTCCTCTTGTATTACGAAAAGTTACCAAGTAGGCCTTCTTTTAAATGTCCATATATCGGGTCCTATAAGTCGTAGAGATGTCTTTCTTTAGTTTAAAAATTGTGAATTGAACTTTTCAAGAACTTTTTTTCAGTTATATTTTCAATATTATTTTCAATTTGGTAACGCAGGTACCTGTAAGACGTAGGCGCCTGACTTATTTTTAATGCGTATAGTCTGACACATCAGAAGTGAAAATCTAATGACTTTTGGAGCAAACTACTGGAACGTATTAATCTCCCTTTCCGCAGAGTTTAGTCGCTCCGCTAAGGGTAAGTCAACAACTGTCAGGCCAGCGCCTACACCTGCCATACACTCATGAATCAAACCGTCAAATGGTTGTAGGTGTGCTTAATTGTAAAGGAAAAACTTTTATTTATACAAAAATGGCTCTCAGTGCTCGTTCGCAGAGTTGATGAATAGCGCTTCTGGGGAAAACTCCCCCCCCCCCTCCAGTTCTTCTGTTCGAAAGACTCAATTTTCAAAAAATCATCGTTTGGAGATTGAGCTAAAAAAAGAAAATTGTGAGGACATTGGAGGTGTAAGGGTTCAGCGGCAAAATTTCTAGTGACAACCACATTAAACTGAAAATTGGTTTATGTTCATTCAACGGGCACAAAATTTACCCCGGTCAGGCAAGACCATGGTCAAAAACGAGGGAAAGGCCCACACTTTCTTCGATTTGAACACTCCTATCTGATGAAACGTATTGCAACAGTTCCATCAGCAGCCAAGTCTAAGTCGCAACCAAAACAAAAGCCTGCCAAGGTTTCATGGAAATCTGCACCAAAAGTTGAAGGCAAGCGGTAAAAAGCATTTTTCTGCTAGTGGCGTTTTGAGTGAACCAGTGTTTCTTATTAATTTAATTTAAAATAATTAATTAAAAAAAAGAAATGAGAAAAAAAAGTACGAAATCGTATACAAATCGATGTGGAAATGTAAAAAGTGTTAAAACTATTTAATATAATAGGTTGACCGTTGTGCGGAATAATGAGATAATTAACTCTGCGCATGAACGGAAGTTAAATGTTGGGGCGTCTATAATGCTTATGCGCTACTTGGATCCCTCGAAACTTCGTCAACAACGTCAAAGAAGTCACGATTTAAATAGTTTTGGTGGCAGGTAGGATGTTTTCCTTTCGCGAATTCCACTTATTCCTTCTAATTTTACTTTTCAGTTCAAACGACTCTAATTCTCCGTCGCCCACTATTTCGACATGACTGTCAACAAGTTGTATGGCCAACTCTAAAGACGGTCTCTGTAGACTTCTGAACGGCTTGCTTCGCCCTCGACCAACTCTACGTCTACAATCAAATAAGTAATGTATGTAGTATACAGAGACACATTGATTAGTTAACTCCACACCGTTCGGTTTGTTTTGATTCCCTCTGGCATGCAGAACTGTGAACTCACTTCACTCCCTCACCTCACTTCACTGAATAATGTAACCAAGCTAACGCAAAACCTGAAACCAGCGAATTAAGAATAACTACTAATGTTAAGTGATAGGCCCTCTAGTGCACGAAGAGTATCCTATGACAATCCCAGAAAACCGACGCCATAACCTTTCCGACCCGTCGAGCCTCCCTCGGCCGCTTCAGAGCACTCGTGCCCTCTTCAGTCCATTGCCGGGCACTCATTCTGTTCTCTGGTGTTCAACAGTTACCAATCGACACCAAATGTCCGCCCGATTCCGCGTCAGCAAGTCCAAACACTCCTTCGAAGTGCTCTCGCGTTCGTGTTTTTGGTCAAGAGTGAGTATGCGCGGTACCCAGCGGCAGGATAACATTTTATATGCAGAATATTGCACAAAATATGGCATGTGTGCTCAATACTAATCTTTGTGGTATTTGCTAGCTCGCGCACCTTCACTTTCCGGTCAGCCAACAGCATTTTATGTATTTTTTTGACATTGTCCTCTGTAACCACATCAAAGGGCCTGCCGCTGCGGATTTGATCGGTAGTGGAGTTGTGGCCACCACGAAACTCTCGAAACCAATATTTGAAGGTATAATCGTAAAATATGGCATGTGCGCTCAGTACTAATCTGTGTTGTATCTGCTAGCTCGCGCACCTTCACTTTCCGGTCAGCCAACAGCATTTCATGTATTTTTTTGACATTGTCCTCTGTAACCGCATCGAAGGGCCTGCCGCTGCGGACTTGATCGGTAGTGGATTTGCGGCCACCACGAAATTCTCGAAACCAATATTCGACGGAGCATTAGCCCCATAATATTTATCTAACTTTTCTTTTGTTTCCTTCGCAGCTTTGCCTCTCAAAAAATAATGTGTTATGAGAGAAAGAAAATCGTTTTTGTCCATACTCAACATGATGCCAAACACGTCAACAACAATCAGCTGTCAAAACAAAACTAAAGACAGTATCGCACTGAAATGCATGTCTGACTAAATATGAACGGACTTCAAGGCACCATAACCTTTTTTGCAGTAGCAGCGCATTCTGGCGGTCAAGGAGGTTACTTTTAGTTAGTAGTTAGTAGTTAGTAGGTTCGCTATAAACGAAAGAAGAACGAAAACTTTCTTGACCTGAAATATGACGCTTCTGAATATGGAGCAAACAGCGGATCTGTTAATGTCTAAGAAACTATTAACGTCTATATTGTCTAGAGCGTTTAAGGGGTTAGGCCACTCTAGGATTTTCAAAAAACCTATTAGGTGCACAACTTAGTTCTCTGCTAGTCAATAGATGGCTTCAGCTGTAAGTGCTGGTCGATTTTGACATATCCAAAATGTCATGGCTCATTAGTGATTTGTTTTTGGCGTCGTATACTTTTGTTTATGTAAAAATATCTGATTTCGTGCTAAATAATCGTCATTTGCTGAAACGCATCGAGAGCTCTAAAAAGTTTACGGAGATGCTGCTCCAAGTGAAACAACGTACTGTGATTGGTTCCGTCGCTTTAAAGATGGTGATTTCAATGTTGACGACCGTCCGCGTGAAGAAAGCTTAAAATCCTTTGGAAACGCTGAATTGGAGGCCTTGTTGGAATTGGAGGCCTTGTTGGAATTGGAGGCCTTGTTGGGCATCCGTGCTAAGCGCAAGAAGAGCTTGCTCCAGTATTAGAAGTTACTCGCCAAGCCATTTCCAAGCGATTGCATGCATTGGGAGCTTAAAACGTTGAGCGTCGTTTCTTCGTTGGCTCGGCCGATTATTCACTCTGCGAAGGTTATGCTGTATATTTGATGGGACCAGGTCGGTGTTATTTATTAAGAACTGTTGAAACCCAACGAAATCATCACTGGGGAACAGTATGGACTTCAATTGATGCGATTGAGCAGAGCACTGCTCGAAAAACAGCCACAATACGAGCAGTTGCACGAATAAGTGATTCTATTGCATGTCAACGCTCGACCTCACGTTGCCAAAACCGTTAAAGCCTTCCTGAAAATGCTCAAATGGGAAGTCCTACCCCACCACCCATAGTCCCCAGATATTGCGCCATCCGTTAGCCATCATCAGTTCCGCTTATATGAACACATCAAAAAATGGCTTGATTCGTGGTTAGATTCTAAAGATAAACACTTTTACCGTAACGGTATTCGAGCTCTGCCAGGAAGAGGGTAAAAGGTTATATCAAGCGATGAGCAATATTTGGAATAATTCATTTATAACCATTTTTTACAATAAATTTGCATTTTCATCAAAAAAACAGGGTTAACTTAGTTGCGCTAAAAAATTTAAGCAATCGGAAGATATGTACGATATTGAAGTTAATACAGCTTTTGGTCATCGTATGATAAACTTTGTTGCATGTGTCCTGTTTGCATGGAATAAAAAAGTTTTGTGCATTCATGGAATTACCTTGGCCTATGTTTTACTCTTTCTATGATACGGTTGTCAAGAGAATTTCAATTGCAACTAAACTAGTTTGCAAAAACATTAGGATGAAAGTAGCAAAAGATCCTACAATTATTTCTATTGAAAAAGGAGAAAATAGAATTATGGTGTCAGGCGATGGTTCATGGAGAAAACGTAGATTTACGTCCTTGTTTTAGTTAGTGACTCTTTGTGGCAATTACAGTGCACAAATTATAGACTGCGCAGTAAAATCAAAATAATGTTAGCCGTGTGGGTACTAAATATATAAAGAAGATACCTAAGGATATACGGACTGGACACAAAATCATAAAGATAAATGCGATATGAATCACGATGGATCCAGCAGGAAAAATGGAGGTCGATGCAGTTGATGAGAGTTGATAAGTTGAAAGAGTATATAGATCACGCTAAAAAGCGAATGGGTACCCGTACGTAATTTTAAAAAAGCATACAAAAGGTCTCGGTGGAAGGGGAAATTGACTAGAAAACTAATAGAAGAACTCTCTATTTATAATGGATTAGCCATTCGTAGAAACTGGGATTTAGTTGATAACATGAAAAATAGTATATGGGCTGCACTCGATTATAAATTATTCCGATTGGTAAAGATTTATGCTGCTCATGGCAAAAGGCTAAAGCTAAAAATAATTTGGATGAATACAAACATAAGCCAGCTCTTCCAATTGAAATATTTGAATCTATTAAGCCAGTCTTCGAAGAATAGACCAGACACGATCTTCTTACTCGATGCATCGGCGGTCATACTCAAAACTGTATGAACTGAAAGTTTTAATTTGACTGTGTGGACCTTGGCCCCAAAAGCCATTTCCAGTGTTCGATATAGCTATGGATATTGCACATAATATTGGATGATGGCATTGCTCCAATTTTGCACATAATGAAAGCGATGGATTTAGAAATCGGCCCGAATAGCTGCGAAATATTCTTGGAGATTAACAAAGAACGCATAAATTTGCTGAAAGATCGCTGTTTGATGCTATAAAGGAGTGGAGGATTGTACTTAAATCCAATAGAAAAAAAATTTAAGAGCAGGACACTAACCTAGAAGGCCAATTATATGGTGCAGGCATCGCGGATTAAAGGTATTGCAAAATTTTTCATAACTTTCTGTAGATTACAATTTTAAAGACATTTATCTCAAAACTTTTCTTTTTATAAGGCATAGTTCATTTGTTATTAACAATTTTCCTTCAATTTTTCTGCGAATTTTGCAAGTTTGACTTTGGAAGTGCGCCACTCAGCCAAAAATTGATGTATCAAAAAAATTCTACTTACTTCTCTAAATGTTGTTATTTACAATAAAAAAATTTAGTGACTCATCAAATTTAAAATTTACAGGAGCTGTTGGTACGGCAGTAGACCCTTCCAAAATGAGGAGGTTAACCGAGAAAAGCTGCCAGGCCGCCAATTTAAAAATATTCTATAAAAATTATGTTTTACAGTCAATCATATGTACAATAAACTTCTTCCTTTGTAAATTCGATTAACTTAATATTTTTCCTTAAAAAAATCACAAAAAAAAATTATTTCTACTAACTCTAGAGTGGTCGTTTGGATTTACCTTTGTTAAACATGAAATTTATTATTTATTTATTTTTTTTAAAGAACTTGACTCTCAAAAGGATATATGAACCCTTTAAACTAAAAGTAAATACCTCACACTATTTAAGTTTCCTGCGAAAACGTTTGCCTTTCAGTCCACGTCTGACCGTCCGATTTAGAACCCAATACACTACCACTTACGCCACGGCCACCCAACAAAATCTTAGTCATTAAAAGCCTATTTTGTATTATGTGTTGTATTTAACCATCAGTGACCTTCTATTAATTATTCGTTAAGCCAACACGAAATAAGTTGCTGGCATACCAGGTGTACCGGTATGAAATGAGCGTCAAGATACAAATGTGTCGATAGGGAACATTTATTGTTAACAGGCCTTTTTTTTTTTTTTTTTTGTTTGGTTGCTATGACACCTGTCAAACATATTTAGCATGCATCAACTCATTGAGTAAACAACATCATATTTTTTCATCGTGTTAAAAATGTTGAATTTTTCACCAGAAAATGATGTCTTGCGGAAAGCATTAGTTTTTTTGTTTTCATTTGAAGAAAAGTGCTGCAGAGTCGCATCGAATGCTTGTCGAGGCATATCTATCAGAAGCAACATACAAAAGATGGTTTCAACGGTTCCACGGTTCAACAATTTTAATGTGAGAAATGAAGAACATGAAAGACCACCAAAAAAGTTTGAAGACACTGAATTGCAAACAATATTGGATGAAGATAACACTTTGAGTCAGAAACAAATGGTAGAAATCTTAAATGTTGCACAACAAACAATTTGTGACCGTTTAAAAGCTTTGGTAAAGATCCAAAAGTCTGGAAAATTGGTGCTCCATAAATTGAATGAAAGACAGATGGAAAACCGAAAAACCACTTGTGAAATTTTGCTTCAAAGACAGGATAAAAAAATCAGTTTTGCTGGCGAAGAAAAATGGATTTATTTTCAGAATCCTAAACGGAAAATGTCATGGGATAACCATCAACTTCGACTGCAAAACCAAATCAATTCGGCAAGAAAACATTCGGATGAAAAATGGATTTATTTTCAGAATCCTAAATGGAAAAAGCCATGGGTTAATCCGGGACAACCATCAACTTCGACTGCAAAACCAAATCAATTCGGCAAGAAAACAATGCTGTGTGTCTGGGAGGGACCAGAAAGGTGAGGTGTACCACGGGCTCCTAAAACCCGGTAAAACCGTTAATACAGATCGCTACCGACAACAAATGATCAATTTGAACCATGCATTGATCGAAAAACGACCAGAATGGGCCAGAAGACGCGGCAAGGTAATTTTGCCCCTTGACAATGCACCTGCACACAAAGTAAAATTGGTTGAGGATACAACCAAAGCACTTGACTGGGAGCTGCTACCCCACCCGCCGTATTCACCAGACTTGGCTCCATCCGACTATTTGTTTTCATCGATGGGACACGCATTAGCTGAGCAGCACTTTGAATCCTACGAGGATGTCGAAAATTGGGTGACTTTTTGGTTTGCTTGAAAAGACGAACAGTTTAACTGGCATGGAATCCATAAATTGCCTGAAATATGAGAAAAATGTGTAGCTAGCAATAAGTAATACTTTGATTAAAATGTTTTTCACTTTCCAATCAATAATTAGTGTTTTATTTTCATAAAAATCGGTACACCTGGTATGGTAAGTTAGTATATTGTGTTGGTTTGCAAGTTTCCCAAAATTTTCTCAGGTAAGATCTTAAAATGGTAGCTTATCACCTAGTTTTAGCTGTTATTTGATAGCCTGCAGTAAACTGCGAATCTACTGCTTAATATCCTATCTCATCACTTAAGGTCTCTGGTCGAGTTTCGTTGCCTTGATATCTACTTTTTACTTTTTAGTAAAACTTCAGAACATTACTTCAAAAAAGTGGGGAATATAAGCCTATATCAAGCTAATTGTGGCGAATTCAACCTTGATGGGGTTTGGTACATGTATTTGTCCACGAGCTGAGAGCTCAAGACTTCTTGCATAAATCTCTCGCTTAAGCCAGATCATCACTCAAATAAATCCTACTTCACATACGAGTATGTTAATATGTATATCCCACTGAACTTCCTGGATGGGGGGTTTATCTACTTCATACATATATTAGTGTTGTAAAATCCTTGGTTGTTGTTCGGCTGCATGTGAGCTGATCAAGGTGAAAAAATTCCAAGTGGAAATCCGAACACTCTGTCGTTTTTTATCCGAGGCTGATAGTCGACCTCTAGATTCGATGACCAGGTCAATTATCATAAATAGGTAGCTTTATACTTCGATCATATATAGGCATATTCGGACAAATTTATATACCAATCGTCCCCATATCTCCTCTAGAACACTTATTTGTCTTGAAAATTTTGAATGCAGTTACGAATACGCTGAAGTAGCTCATTTAAGATACCTACAATTCTGTTCAACCAAGTTCGAGCAGATTCAGTCGCGTGGGTCCTCAACACGCTATATGTCCTCCTTATGAGGATAAGTTATTTTTAACAGAATGTTATAGTGTTAGTTGTTAACTTCCCCTTGTTAAACACTCGCGTTGACATGTTTAGCTAGTCAAGTTCAGTTGGCTACTCTGAGAAGATAGAATGACCAGATGACCAACATAATACGCCTCTACTTAAAAAAAAAAAAAATAATAACTTTGCATTTAACATAATATCTTGTGTGTCTTTCAAATATTCATCCAATCCACTCGGCCCTTAACCTGAAGCAAGCCTACTAAAACTTCCAGGAAAATTTACTATTCCATTGAACGTACAGATACTATCCAGTGGCACTTAATTAGTCCTGTGGCAAAACTTCACGCTCCTTTGAAAAAACTTTCGCTCATATTTTGCCGCTTAGTTTCTGCAGAGTGAGCCGTCGTCATTTATTCGTAGCTCGCGGATCCTTTTTTCCTTTTTTTTTTTAATTTTCCAATTAGGCTTTTATTAAAAAAACAACTTTCTTTTAAACGTGCTTTTTTATATTTTGATTTTGGCCAAATCAACTTTCAACTAGTACTCGTAGTAGTTACATAAATGAATGGCAATTAACGAGAAATAAATATCAGACTTTCATTTAATTTGCCGAATGAGAACGTTGATGAGGAGGATTTATTTGTTGTTGTTTATTTTATGTGTTCCAGAACTCTATTTTTTTTAGCAACAGAAAAACAACCATGAAACGGAGAGAAGTGGTGAAGTCCTTATTAATGATTTTCTGTGCCTGGTTGACTGGTCGCATTTGGAATTCAAAAGCAAGGTCAAATTAATCGATAATTTATTGTTGCCGATTAATTTTCAACGAATGTGTATCTTTTCACATTTTTTGTATTTTGTATTTTTTTTTTTATGCCGCATTCAATGACGAATTGACGGTTACATGGGGGGTGTGTCTGAGTGGAATTCAGGTAATTTGTGGTTTCAGATAGATATCTTAGCGTTATCGATCCCTAAAGTATCCTGAATTCAATAGTTTTATCTGCATTCCCGCTTTTATTTATTTTCACGGTAACACAAAACAGGAGTCTTTATTCTGAAGTTGAATAAAATACCCAAAAAACAATAATCAGACAGGCGCGATTGACCTGCGGTTAAGTACAGCATGTAATCGATTTAAGCCTATCTACGGGTGGCCCAAATACAAGTTTCTTTTTGAATCATATGTTTTTTTGACACTGACAGCTCCTTCCCGCTAGAAGGAGAACGCTCTCAAAGATCGATGTTATGCAAACAATCCAGAATCGACTCAAACCCTTCGTCCGAGTTATTCCTGAGATAGGGCCAGAAACAGTCAATAAGGTCTTGGAAAATTAGATTGATAAGAAGCGCTATTGTGAAGCCAGCTGGGACATGAATGAAATCATATTCCATAACTTATACGCTGTAATAAGGTTCATTAATGCTATGCCTAAACTCAAAACGAGACAGAAGGTTACGGAAGCAGTACAGATCCTTAATGGTGCCCACACGATATGGCACTTAGGTAAAAAATCCTGACATTTTTAAAGCAGGTCTCTTAAGACTAATTGGGAAATCGAGGAAACAATAATGTTTAATGATTATTCGGACTGCGAAGTATGCCTGCTTCGACTTATACGACGAACTCAAAAATGGTCAGCCAACCCAAAATTTGTACCAAAAAGTAGGTGGATGAATGGTACGTTGATGAATCACTCTGAAATTTGCCATCAAGTTCGGAATGTGCTCCACCGGAGAAGACTATTTTCTTCAAATCTACGATGCACTTATTGTTGATGTAAGAACTACTCTGCGAACATTCCGCGCTTTGTGTGAACTGATATAATTGCATGAAATGTTTCGATTAATTGGACCACTATACGAAGAGAAGTGCATAATGGTTACCGAAAAATTCACAACTTTTTCGAACCATCCCCTCAAAAATCTCATCATTCCGATACCGAATTTATTCAATGTCTATGCAATGTACGTCCGTAAAATTCTTCATGACTAAACCTCAGCTGTCAAATAGCAACACTATACGACCGACATAAAAAAAGTGCCACAGAATTCAAAATAGGCTGTCTTAATGTGAAACCTATAAGCAGAATTACAGTCGGTGCTGAGAAAAACTTTTTTTTGCAAACTGTATAACAGCGAAGGAGCCCAACATCTCATTTTCAGACAAAATAAAATTTCCAACTCAGACGATCATAGCCAAAACTTCCGTCTACCTGCCCAAAATTATGTAAGGACAACAATATCTAATCTGAAATTCAACAAATCAGGGAAACTTGACGGTTTACCGTCCGAGATATTCCAAGAAACTAGAAATGGCTTTGTAGAGAGCATACACCAACTCATTCTTCAGATCTAGTCAGAAGAGTATAAGTATTGGCTGATCGATCCAAAAGAAAAGGAGACCGCCTCAGCTGCGCTAACTATAGAGGAATAGAAATAGAAACTCATTAGAACCTAACACCCTAATTAATTATCAACCTGATTGGACCTTATCAGTGCGGTAAAAGACCAGAAAATTCCGCAATCGATTAAATCTTCACACTCAGCAGATCCTGGGAAAACCTCAAGAAGTCCCAATCACCTTCTCATCGATGTTAAGGCCGCATATGGCTACATTCAAAGAGACAAGCTACGAGTATATAGAGCCATGTCTCATTGGAGAATTGACTGTATGTATTCTACAATCCTGCAAATCGTTGGAATATCACAAATGTTCCACAGACGAGAATCCCCAACATGAGTGGTGTTCATCACAGCAGGCGAATGGACGGTTATACACATACTCCTGCATTACCTGCAAATGTTATTGAGACAATAAAATTTATATACCAAACGTGGACCTTAGTAAGGACGAGCTTCTAGAACGAGTGTTTGAACTCTGTTATACGGAAATTTGCACCAAAGACGCCGTGGAGCGGCAGACCCATTTATGAATTGGAGATATTGAAAATAAAAATTGGTGAAGCGCTCTACCAATATTGTCTATATATTGATGAGAAGCAGATATGCGACGCCGAGCACGAAGCCGAAAAAAACACGCATGAGGGTCGTCTGCTTGCAAAACACGGAAAAAGTGATGAGTCTCTGAATGCTGAGGTCCAGGAATAGCTGACTGAAGGTGAGAGACAAAAAAAAAAAAAAATTATACCATATGTCGAATTATCCACCAGCAAAAATTTTAACGCGTTTTTCTCGAACATACGTTCTTAAACCTAGTTGACAACATATTTGATAAACTATTCATCCGATTTGCATGTATAAAATCTTAAACTGCTCAAAATTGCAATCTATATGGCACCACGTAGGGATTTTCTTTTTATAAGGAGCCCTCTTCTATTTTTTTTTTTTTTTTTTTTTTCTAGATATCGAAATTTTTCTACTATACTTCACATTCGGATAGATAAATTTGTGTAATGTCTTCTATATGCATATATTAAATATAAGTTTCAATAAAACAAAACCATTAATCGTTTACTCGAGAAAAATTATGAAAAATATACCCTCGTACCGCGCGTGGTCTGGTACCTTATATATACTTCAGTCATGATTGCAGCCGAGCATCTTCAAATGGTGCGGTATTTTAGAAAGTGCCTAGAACTGTGCAGTGCAAGATATTTTAGATCTTATTCCACTTATGTGTGTCAGTATGGCGTGGTCTTCTACTACGACGACTTCTGGTGTCTATTCAATCTAAAAGTTTATGTCCTAGCGATCTCAGGCGACTGATGTGCATTTGATGATCGGTTGACCATTTTTTTTATTTACAAATATTAAAATAAGCCATGTGCTGTGATGCATCTGCTCCTATCCCTATTTCCGACCTAACTAGCCTTGAAAAATCCATCATTGAACCAGTCTAGACAATGCTAGTATCATGCTGACTACAGCGGGTACCGTTGATTCAATCAATTGAATTCATTCGTGCACGTCAGTCTTTTGGAACCGATCCAACACCTACAGGTTATATTAGTGTTGCTTTTTCTTGTTATCCGGAACTCGGGTTTAAAATTTAGTAAATCAAGTCGGGTTTGACGAGACTAATACCTCGACTAATACAAGAAGATACAAAGAG
The DNA here is from genome assembly GCA_907269105.1 of Volucella inanis. Lineage (NCBI taxonomy): Eukaryota > Metazoa > Arthropoda > Insecta > Diptera > Syrphidae > Volucella > Volucella inanis. The sequence continues at coordinate 201,679,015 of OU026153.1, read as the reverse complement.
AAGCACAGAACAAAACCAAGTTGATGGCAGTCAGTTCCTACCATAATGATTTGGAGTGCTTTGAAGATATTTGCTAACTTTCCTTTGAGACTAAGAATGGAACGGTCTTCAGATTAGTCATGACTAAAAAGCTGAAGCAAGCAGCTTTGAATTTCAAGTTCTTTTACAAAACTTATCTTGACTGAGCAATAGCAATAGTAATATATTCTGTTCTTGCTATCCGAAGTCAATTGAAAAATGTAGACTATGTAAGTCGTATTCTTACTATTCTGAGAGTTTTCTTCCTTAACTCAATCTAAAGCGAATAGCCTTGTATGTCAACAGGTCTGGAATCAATAGAATTCACTATTGGACGAAGGTTATGACAGTAGATCTGAACGGTAGAAGAGTAGACCGACCAAGACAACATATGAATGCAAAGCAGTACAATAAAAGACGGGTTGGCGAAGGCTGACGTACACAAATTGCAAATAAGGGCGTACGTTCAGCCTAAGGGTACACAAAGGCTTTAAGATATACGGGTATATAACTAAATATGATTCCTAACACTGAATGTCTCACAAACATAAAAAATAATTATATTTACTACTGGAACGCATTTCACTTGAACTACATAATCTCCAACAATTGCAATATAAAATTCCCTTAGGAACTGCTTTTAAGTAAGCTAAATAACGGTTATTTCTCTGCCCTGAAATAATTAAAGAACTGCGATTTAATTATTTTCGTACTGGCAACCTTTTTCGGCTAATTACGTCGTTAAGATCTTTGACGGCCAATTAAGAGTTTGAAAATTAATTTTTTTTCCTATAATTTAAATTATTACATAACTTTACGTGATGGCTTGACTTAATTTGTTTGAAAACTTTTGTTTTTGAATTTAATTCATTTTCCGGACATAAAAATTTTAATGGTTTGATAAATCATAAATCAGAAAGAATGAGATTTTTCATTTAGAAGAGGAAATTATATAGATGGCGAATGAACTAAGAGAAATTAATGGACATCTAGGCGGAAATGGATCAATGTCGATTTTCTAGACTAAGCAGAAATCAGTTACGAAGAAGGTCGAGTTTACTTTAGCACAAATAACCTGATGTCCCTTTTTAGAGCATATCATCATAGAAAAGCATAGAAAACCAGAACCCTCGACGACGAGATATTTAACGATTTTATATTTTATTTCAATGTAAGAAGGAATAATTCTGTTAATAGATATTTTTCAGGTTAAGGAAACCCGCTTCAATTTGTTTAATTCTTGCTTTATGAGGATTTTACCTGTATGTTGTGATTAACGCCGTGTTTCATAACCTGGCTTTAACTTGCAATTAATCTGGGAACCTATTGACGACCTACTGATATTGACAGCTACCAGAAGGTTTTTCATACGAGTACACCTACTCTGCCCAATTTCGTCAGGACTTTCGTAAAGGAAATATCGGCATATGAACTCTTTATAGGCCAATGACAATACCGACAGCAGTTATATCTACTTTCATTCCATCCAAGAAATCAAAAAGTGATTTGGTATTGGCTGGGAAACTGTCTAATAGAGTAACTGCCGGACAGCTTAAAAAAAATGGTACCACATGCACATCCACTGTTTGGGATAAGGATTATACGACTTATTAAAGTAGTTTCGTCAATAGACTGAACGCCATCTATGATGTGTCTTTATAAGGGTTAATTCAACGTGAGGTGTGATTTTCAATAAGTTTTTTGACAGATCACGTGTGACTCCTATCAAACTGCTTTGTCAGTTTTGTTCAGTATCGTCTGGAAAGTCCTCATGGAAAGACCCACACCACAACAGCATCTCTAAATTGTCCAGCTGTATTACGAAGATCAGCGTTCTGTGAGAAATGTTTTTCGTGCGATTCGAGGAACTTACGGTGCTAATAATCGACCTACTGAAACCACTATTGCCAATACCATTTGAAAATTCAAATCCCAGTTTACATTCTTGGATGAAACTCGGCCGGGTAGACCGGCCTAAAAGCGAACAAAATTCAACTTGTGCAAAAACTGAAGCCAAGCGACCTGAATTTTCGTCATATTTTCAGTGAATGGGCTTTGGAATGAAAATCCGGTATTTTGTCGTGAAATTTTGTTCAGTGATGTAGCCCATTTCTTGCTCAATGGATACATTAATAAACAAAATTGCTGTATTTAGGCTGATGAGTAACCCGAAGAGTACTAAGAGCTACCATTACATCCATTAAAAACAACGATTTGGTGTGGTTTATGGACTGGTGGAATCATTGGTCCATATTTCTTCAAATATACGATACAGCTACGATTGACGCTTTAGAAGCCAACATTACTCGTGTTATGCGCGAGATACTAGTCGCTATGCTCGAACGAGTCGCCCAAAATTGAACCTTCCGAATGGACCACCTCAGACATAGTCGTGGCCAACATTTACATGATACCATTTTTAAAAAGTAAATGCCATGAATTGTTCTTTTAACTGATAATAAAAATTTTAAGTTCACTTTCAAATTTATGTGTTTTATTTCACATTATATGTAAATCAAACCTCACGATGAATCACCCTTTAGTTGGCCATGGCTCAACTTTCTCGCATAGCTACTACTAGCTCTCGGCTCTGCTTTCTGCACTCCATGTCTATTAGGTAGATCCGACTTCGACCGTTTCCTATCACTTGTCGGTTCTCGGACGATATGCCTTTTCGATTTTTTATCTGTCTCGATACACAGAATATACGAATTGTACGACTGACGAAAAACAACTAACTCTTTCATGTCGGATTCTTCTACGTTTGATCACCGGGTTTCTAATCAATTCAGTAACGGGAATACAATACAATAACCTGAAAATATTAGGGAGGATAAGGGTTCATAGAAGCCAACAAAGGATGGACAGGTAGCAAGCCAGTCTTACGTCTGCCGCTTAGCGTGGTCGTGCGCTTGGAACGGTTTCACATAAAATGCTGTATTTCCGTCAATTTAACGAATTTCTTTACTAAATTTAGTAAAAGCATTCTTAGAAAATGCGTCTTTCAGAAAATGGTGAAATGAGGCTGCGTATGTGGCAATGCACGGTCAAACAGCGATCTTACTTACTTACTTTACTTAATTATAAGCTTAATTAGCTCAGTCCTAATCCAACTGCTTCCAGTTTTGCACTCTAAATTGGCTGAGGTCCGCTTTTATTTTTACGCGCCACCTAAGATGTGGTCTTCTTTTACTGTGTTATGCCCCCGGGGTAGATTTGAAAATTCTGCGGGCCGGAGCATTTGTGTCCATTCGCTCTAAATGTCCTGACCACCTCATAAGACAAATGCGCAGTTTTCAAACAAAGTCGATGTTGCTGTATACCTCGCATTCGCCGTTGAATCATCTCCTCCAAAGCCCGTCAACGCAAGCGAGACTAAATAACCCAGACTCAAGGTATACAAAGTTTATTATTATTATTAACCATTTATCCCATTTTGGCAGCTACCGTTTCAATACTAGTAAACACATCGGTGACAGCAAGATGAGTTCTGCCATTAATGTCAATACGCCTAACATATGCTAGAAGTTGAAGGATTGTGCGTTGACGAAAAGTTTCGGACATTCGCACAATATGGCAGAGAAGATCTTTGACGTAATGCTAAAGAGGCTTATACCACTATACTGGCGCAGTTGAAGGAGTCCCATTTGGGACCAGGTATGGTTTCCGCAGAGTGGCCCCGAGACCAGTCAGCTATCAAGTCCAGCCACTTTGTTGCATTTAAGCTTGGACATTGCTATCCTTTCTTCGTTTTGGTCAGTTGGACGCAAGCTTTGATTATCATTGTCTAAGTTTAATGGTCTATCTGCTTGACGGCGAGATATTAGCCTCAGTTGTGGTTTAACGGTCTGCGGAAGAAATTGTTTAATACTATCAAGACTAACTGAGACTCTGCACCAAGAGCTTTAAAACGCCAAGATAGAGTTGTGCCATAACTCTTTAGACCGGTGAAACGGATTCTTAGTGAACAATGCTCTGGGAATTATAAAAGCAGATTAACAAATTAACATTATTAACAGATTAACCAAACGAGATTTTTTCGGCTTCAGCTCTGGTGCATCCCACTCGTCATTTTGGCGCCTGGTTTATTGATCATATTGAAAATATCACGTTTCATCACCAGTCACAATGTTTTAAAGGAAGTTTTTGTTATTTTTGGCCTCCTTGATGATGTCCTTCGAATGTTGAATTCCGAGCAGTATTTACTCGTCAAACATTTTGTACCGATGACAAAAAAACTTACTGTCACTTCCGATGCAATAACACTTTGACAGTACATCGGTTAAATATCTACCTTTCTGAAGCATGTAATTGCCATCTACTCTCTAGAAATACATATTTTTAAAAAGTCCTGTTTACCTTCGAACTGACTTTGTATGATATCTTCTCAGAGTAGTTCTTCTTTGTTGTGCTACTTGAGAAATCCACATACGTGTCTTGGATACAACAAACTAGTCATCCAAGTCAAAATTGCCTACGTGGACAGTTCAGTCGACTGGAATACTGCAGGCATACCTTACGTTGGTCGCAGATAGATCAATTTGGCTTAGCGTTTCATAATCCGGGAACCGCCATGTCCCTTTGTATATTTTAATGGAACTTGATGCTCGTATAGTGACAATTGGTCTCACCGCAAAGTCAGTAAACCTAAGTCCTGTAACAAACGCTATGCAGTAAAGGCCTGGCTTACCAACTGTAATACTGTAGATATCCTGATTTCCTGTCGTACTAGACAATTTTAAGGACATACATACGACTTTGCTCATGTGTCTTGTCGAGGAGCTCTTAGAAGAAATAAGATTTATTAAGATTATATAAGATTTTCTTTTATAGCATTTCGATATTTGAAAATAAATGTCCCTTTGTGGAATTTTTTGTATTAAATGCGTTCAATTGTTGTTCGTGTCTGCATCCACTGCATTGTTGGTTACGTCATAATAACCAACAGCCTCTGATACTTCTTTCGCTGCAAGTGGCCTGCTAAGAGCTCCACTGTTGTTTCGGAAATTGTTAATTTTTCCGACTCCAGTAATCTACTTAACTCTTGCACTTGAAATTGTCTCCTATTATCTTGCCATTTAGTATTAGCAAATGACAATAGATACTCCCTCTATCATAGACAAACCCTTCCCTGCCGTCTATGTACCACCAGTTCATGGTGGACCTGGCCTTTACCAACGGTCTTATGTTCTGGTCAGTTACGTACTTAAATAGACAGAGCCATAGATGTGTCCTTCCTCTACTGGGTTTTAGTTTTGATAAAATTCTTTCATTTGTCATCTAAAAATTTCCCTTTCGGTTTAGTCAATCGATACAGCACTCTTAAGTTTAAGTAAACTTCCATTAAATATTTGAATGAAAGTCTTTAACCGTTATCCTTTTGATTTCTGGTATTCGTTTTAGACATTTCACCTATTTCCTCTTAAGACTACAATAAAATGAATGTTATTTCCCATCACACATTTTATTGAAGAAACTTTAAGGATCCGAAGAACAAACAAAAGAGATGCTCAATAAACCCTCATGTGCAGCTTAAGCTATCCTAGATATGCTCATCATCTTCACCACAGTAGACACGTATAGCGTTCAAACTCCAAGCATCCCCCATGACTTTGTTCAGCATTCAGCGTTATCCTGGTAATGATGATGATTCCTTGAAAATGAGAAGAATGAAATTCCCAAACGAGTTGGTGGTGCTGGTATCTTGAAGTTCAAGGTCAATGCCGGTTCAGCAAGCACCGTATTGCCATCTGCTCGATGGGTAAAATAGTTGACGTAATTATCGTTAGCTATAAGATGATGACTTCTTTTAAATTACAACGAAGTAAACAATGGGAAAAGTATTAAAGTTTTCCGATAGTGAGACTACTATGTTCACAATTCCTGAAAGCTAATGACCAAGAGGAACGACGTTAGCAATGTCATGACAAAAGACGTAGAATAGTTTGTTTTGTTTAATGTTGGGATAGTTTGAGTTCTTACGTAAGTACCATATTTTCAGATGACAAAACAAATGTCATAAGGACTCAGATAACAAAACAATGGATGCAATTTAGTCTTGACATTTCTCTAAATTTCATGGGTATCTCTGGAAAAATTGTAAGGAAATGGGTAGACAATGGCTGCAATAAAACAAAATATTCATTAATAGGTAAGTCGAAACGTACTTTGTGACGAAGTGGGTTTCCTAATAGGTTTCCTACAGAAGTCACCATGGTAGACCCTCATACTTTCAGAACAGATGCTGGTGGCAGGGATTTCTCCTCCCTGGTGGCAGATGACATCAGGGACGCTAATTCAATCTACCTGCTGTGTACATATTATGATAAATGGTGTACATCCACCTGACTTGGACTGCAACTTTTTGAAATGCTATAATTTTTTTATTTTTTGATAAAATTTATTGTGCCAAAGCAAAAAATGTTGGAAGATACATCAATATTCAAATTGTATCAGTAGTTTTCAATATGTCCACCTTTGGAGCGAATAATGTCCTTGAGACGGCCAAAGAAAGCATCGCACGCTGCACGCAATTGGTTCTGCGTTATTTTGACCCATTCTCGGCGAAGTGCTTGTTTGAGGTGGTCCAAACTTTGGTATTTTTTACTGCCAATCTTCGCCTTCAAAATACCCCAGACAGAAAAACCCAACGGATTTGCATCCGGAGAATTTGCAATCCATTGTGTCGAAGAAATGAAGTGTGGAACATTGTTTTTTAACCAATCTTGGTTGACGCGCGCTTTGTGAGACGGTGCCGAGTTTTGTTGAAATGTCCACGGTCTCCGACCGAAATGATTGTTTGTCCAAGGCTTCAATTCTGTCTCTAAGACAGTTTTACGGTATACGATCGCATTAATTTTGACGCCACGGTCCAAAAATACGAGCGGAGAGCGACCATCGGCGGTTATGGCGGCCCAAACCATCACCATCGGTGAAGCCTGCTTTCTGGTGGCCATCCGAAGGTGTAAATTTTCGAAGGACCTCTCTGGCAAGTAAACTCGGTCATTTTGTTTGTTGACATATTACTCGATAACAAATACCGACTCATCGGAAAAAAACAAATTCGGCAACTCACCACTTTCGTGCAAGCGTAGCAACTCCTTCGCTCTTTCGACTCTAAGTTTTTTTTTTGTTGCGGTGTAAGATCGTGTGCTTTTTGGAACTTCAATGGCTTGAGCCCAAGCTCATTTTTCAGTATTTGTTGCATCCATTCCAATGATATGTCGAACTCACAAGCAATTTTTCTTCCACTTCGACGCGGATTTCGCTCAATTCGAGCCTTTACTTTCCGAACCATTTCTGCCGATATTGCTGTTTTTTTTATGACCACCTCCATGGCGTTTTGCAAGCTGCCAGTATTGTAAATAATAAAATTATCTGTCATGTGTCAAAATTTGAGCTCACTGTCATGAACGGTTTGGAGATTATAGCAGTCTGAAATTGGTTGCAGTTCAAGTCAGGCAGGGTGCACATGCACAATCAAAACCTCAAAACTTGCTTAGCTAGTAGACAACGACAATAGTTAAATCGAGTCAAGAGACAATTTAGTCATCCTTTATTCTGAAAAAAAGAGCTTAACTCCTAGGTAATGGTAAGCCGGGTCCTCCGTATCGATGACTTCATTATTTATCCACTAAACGAAAGATTACGGAAGCATAAGCGTGGTCACACTTGCCAAATCTTCCGAAGACGTTTCAGTTTCAGACATGCGAAGCTGATGCATATGTCTTTATTAGTGATGAAAATGGAAAAAAAGTGATTTTTGCCATTTATAGTCCGATTGCAGCAATGGACATTTCTGTCATTTTGAAGTTTTGTATGCATTTTAAACTCAATTTTAAACTTAAAGTGTTTCCGTCAAGACATCTCCTGAGGTTGGAGATAAGGAGATTCTAGAACGAGTCGATCCACATTACCCAAGCGTAGTATTTAAAAAAGTGATTTAAAAATTCTACATGTCGAATTCTGTGCCTGTTTCAAATCCAGTAAAAGTGAGTTGTTCAGAAGATACATCAAAGAATATAAGTTTTAGTTTTCGGGCAGTTTTATGTCCCTCATTGTGGCTTAACGTCCGCATTAGCTATTGCAGTTGGGTTCGTGAGTCGCTGCTTAGATAATCCAGGTCAATTTCATGTTACCATGGTCAAAAATTTTAATTCTTTTCGTGGTAGAAGACTCGCAGGAGAAAGTAGATTTGCTGGGAGCTTTTTTAGAGGTCGCATACTTTGAGAAGTCCTTCGACACCGTATGGTTAGAGGGGATGTTCTTTAAGTTGACCAGTATTGGCATGCCGACACCTTTGCTATATATGGTTTACAACATGCTTAGGGGAAAGAAGTTCATGGTTAAATGTGGCAACGTCATTTCGAGTAAGGTCTTTGACATTTAAAATGGCTTACAACAAGAGGTTGTGATTTCGTCGATACTGTTAAACAGTATCGCTTTTCTCACTGGGTTGAGGAAGGCTTTAGCTCTGACAAGAAGGCTGTTCCATAGCAGTCAACTTATTTTTAGAGTAAAGGTCATATGTCATGTGGCCTTAATCAGGCCAGTTATCGCGTATGGTTGTCCAGTGTGTTGCAATGTAGCGCCGAGTCAGATGGAAAGAGTTCGGGTGTTTGAAAAGCAGTGTCTTAGGTACATTTCACATTAAAAATGGTCTGCAACAAGGTGCGGTTAATTCGCCGATCCTATTCAAAATTTACACAAGTGATTTGATAGGTTCACTTCACCATGCCATAGCGTACGCAGACGACTTAATCGCGTACAGATCAGGTCCAAAGATTGAGGTCATTAATACAACTTTCAGAAATCGGAAACTATTCTGGGGCCTCTAGGGATACCAGAAAAAATTGACGAAAGTTTTCGATCGTGGGGCAGCACGTCCATCCACTTGCTTGTCGAAATGTAGTCAGATACCTTGGGATCTTGCGTAAATCAATATCTGTATTTTAACAAACATATAGATGTTGCTCTGGCGAGAGCCGGAGGTGCTTTTGCCCTTACAAAGAGACTGTTTTATAGCAGCCAACTCGATGCGAGGCCCATGCTTGTATTTGGATGTCCTGTGTGGTTCAACGTGAGAGCAAGTTTATTGGAAAAGATTCGGGTGTTTGAGAGGGCTTGTCTTAGGACTTGTCTTCGCTAATACAGAACAACAGAGTTTGAGTACATAAAATTCTATCCTAATGAGGTCTTGTACAATAGGGCGAACCTAATAAGAGTGGATAATTTCATCATTAAGTTGACTCGAAGGCACATTGCAAGAGCAATGACCTCGTCGAATAACCTGATCTCCGGGGCTTACTACCCCAATTATAGGTATCATGAGGGAGTATGCTTTGACGGTTTTGTTCCTCCAAAAGCGTTCCTCTATCTACATATGAAAGGTCTGATCCAGGACAGATTGGCGGTGCCGCTAATCTTTCACGTCGCTCGAACAGCTGCGGACAGGCGACTCAACTACGACAGAGACGTCGCATATGGTAGTGCGGAGCGTCTCCGGTTCAGTAGGGCGGTAGGGAGTCGTGATTTGAGTGATGTTGCTCGGCAGCACCAACAATTTTGGTGTCTAGTTGAAGGAGAAGAAGCTTCGTTGTCTAGGAAGCAAAGTTGGTCACTCTAATTTCATTTTAGCCGTGGTCGGCTAAAAGACTTAGACTTAAGTACAATTAGGTTAGATTTAAAAACAAAATTATAAAAATTAAACAAAAAAAAGATATAAAAACTATATAAAAAAAATATTAAAAAAATATAAAAGAACATAAAAAATGGGTAAAAACTTAAAATAAGAAATAATCCATACACAAAAAAATTGTAGTGTATATACAATAAGATAATGTAAGTAGGTTAAGTTAAGTTTTACTTTTAGGTATGTAGTTTATAATTTATAAGTATTAGATCTTAGTTTTATACGATAGTCTATATACTAAGTTTTTATATAAACACAATTGTTTTCTTAGTTTTAGATTTAATAAATATAAAAATATAAGTAATTTCGTAAGAATCGTCGAAAGACATAGAATAAATGTTAGGCTTAACTCAGAGTGCCCGCAAGGGGCCAGTAAGATAGAATAAATTAATTTTAAGTTAATTAAGCTATTTTTTAGGCATTTTTTGTCTAGCGTGTAAGAATTAATTAATTAAGGAAATAAAAATGCATTTAAACTGGAAAAATTGTAGTTTACCTCATGAGAACCGATACAATGAATCTCAAATAAAAACACGTAATCAAAGACTGCAGAGTGTCATAGTGGCAAGAGCAGTACTTCATAACATCTGCTGTATGAATCGTGAAGTGGAACTACCACCTTTGGACGAATTATTGCTGAACTGCATTGAATATAAGTTCCACTGACTTTTGGAGGATAAAACACAGCAGTAAGAAACGTATTGATTAATGGATATTTTCTTAACATTGTAAATCAAAACCAATAATACCATTTATTGGTGAAATGACAATACACGAGTATATGTAATACATGGGCCGAAAAGTCCGTGCCAATTCTAAGAGAGGGCACCACTTGAATTAAATCCATTCTCTCGAGTTTTCGAAATATAACGTTGTGAGTGAACTTTTGTTATTGTAAAAAAAATAATTAAATCAAAGCAATTTCGTGTGTTGATTTATCATTGCTTTTTGGTGGGCAAAAATGCAGCCGATGCAAAGAAATGGCTTGATAAGTGTTACCCGGACTCTGCACCAGCTGAACGAACCATTCGCAAGTGGATTGAAAAAAGCACCAAAGATGATGCACGCAGTGGACGTCCAAAAAAGGCTGTTTCAGATGAAAACATCAAAAAAGTCCGCAAAATGATTACGAATGACCGTAAAGTGAAGTTGATCAAGATAGCTGAGGCTCTGAAGATATCAAAAGAGCGTGTTGGATATGTCATACACGAATATTTGGACATGCGAAAGCTCTGTTCAAAGTGGGTGCCGCGTTTGCTCACAGTCGACCAAAAACAACAACGTGTTGATGATTCAGAGGAGTGTTTAAGACTGTTCAACCGCAATAAAGCCAAATTTTTGCGTCAGTGTGTGACAATGGATGAAACTTGGCTCCATCACTTCACACCAGAGTCAAGTCGGCAATCAGCTGAGTGGCGAGCAGGCGACGAACCTCGTCCAAAACGACCAAAACTCAACAGTCGGCTGGCAAGGCTAAGGCATCCGTATTTTGGAATACACATGGAATAATTTTCATCGACCATCTCCAAAAGGGGCAGACTATCAACAGCGACTATTCCATTGCGTTGTTGGAGCGTTCGAAGGACGAAATCGCAGAAAAACGGCCGCATTTGTAGAAAAAGAAAGTGCTGTTTCATCAAGACAATGCACCGTGTCACAAGTTGATGAAAACGATGGCAAAATTAAATGAATTCGGCTACAAGTTGCCTCCCCACTTACCGTATTCTCCCGATTTGGCCCCCAGCGACTATTTCCTGTTCGCAGACCTCAAAAGAATGCTTGCCGGAAAGAGATTTAAGACCGATGAAGAAGTAATCGCCGAAACAGAGGCCTATTTTGAGGTTAAACCGAAATCGTACTACAAAACTGGTATCGAAAGATTGAAAAATCGTTTCAATCAGTGTATCGCCCTCGAAGGCAAATATATTGATAAATAAAGTTGAATTTTGCAAAAATTTTGTGTTTTACTATAAAACAGCGCGGACATTTCAGCCTATGTGTTACTTTGTACAAAATTTATTTGGCTTCAAATTAACACAAACACCGAACTCATTCAGGAGTTTCATTTTGGCTTCGTGTTCTTCAATCATGTGTTTTACATGGAGTTGGTGAAATTCCTTGTTGTGCAGCAATTGATCTTCAGCTATTTTAATTTTTTTAACAGCTAGATCCTTCCATTTTTCAGACGTTGATGTTTTTTTGAAAGGTTTCTGTTTTTTTCTTGTTTGGCCATGAACCAAGCAAATAAAATTCTGATTAGATTTTATGTTTCTGTTTCTTTACCTTTCACTAATTTGGTATTCGCTTGCTGGTTACTGTTTATTGTTGGCTGCGGATTGTTTATCGCATTTTCCTTCCCATTCTTTGACTGTGTACTGCACATTGCCTTTTCAATGTTGTTCGTATCTGAAACTTATATGCATAAGTAGCACTTAGATAAGCATTTACATTTTACATACCATATTGAGGGTCCGTTTCGGTTATTTCATAGGAACCGTAAATTGAAGAGAGCCCGTCAATTGGGCTTCCTAAAAGCTCGTGTAATGTTTCGTCCAAATTATTTATTGTTGAGCTATGTACAGGCCTGTAGAATAAACTTTTTTTTTTCTATTGTATGCTTCTTTTTTTTTCAATTTTCGTACTTTTTTTGAAAAACTAAAAACGTTCGATAAATATCTCCGGAAACACACCCATGCAGCGGGCTTTACATTTTCAAAAACGTTGTCCCTGTTTCTGTTTTCTATTGCATGTCTGTGTTTTATCACTATTTCTACAAGTTTGTCCACTTCCGCTACACTTAAATTAGCACTTCGTTTTTTTTTTGCTCATTATTTCTTGCATTTAAAATATATTTAATACAAAATTAAGTTTGACAGATCATGTTCATTCACAGTAGCTTATTATAGTTCACAATAGCGCTTAATTATTGGTTCAACTGAGCTAAGTTCGCATGTTGACTGTGAAAGCGATATTTTTTTGAGTTAAGTTCAACGTCGATCCTGGGTACAGTTGAACCGAGAGATGAGCCTTCACTGTGAAATCGGTAATTAGAGTTGCAATCTGACACCCAACTTAAAGAGAAATTTGATCACGTCTCTTTGTTGGACTTTTATAAATCAAACCTGCCCAGAGACAAATATCACACACTGCACAGTCATGCATTATTCATGTCATCATTGTTTGGAAGCACGTAGATATGTGAACAACTATTTTCAAGAATGAAGCATACTTTGTGTAGAATTAGAACCAACATGTTAGATAAAAATCTTGGGAGCTGCCTGAGAATTGCAACCACTTCAGTCGAACCAGTTATTTACGCATTACTCTCTCAACTTCAATGCCAAGTATCACATTCATTTTATGATATGGAATTATACATGTATAGGGTGATTCATCGTGAGGTTTGATTTTCAGTAGGCTTCTTTGACAGATCACGTGTGACTCCTATCAAACTGTTTTTGTTTAGTATCGTTTGGCAAGTCATCATGGAAGACTCACACCACAACAGTATTACAAAAATCAGCGTTCTGTGAGAAATTTTTTTCATGCGATTCGAGTAACTTACGGTGCACATAAGCGACCTACTGAAACCACTTTGGCCAATACTATTTGAAAATTTGGATCCCGGTTTACATTAGTGGATGATACTCGACCGGTTAGACCACATCCAGCAGGTAGTTAAGAGACTATAGCAGTTGTAGCTGAGGGTATACGCGAAGACCGTGACGAATCGATTGGCTTGGCGGATTCGACAACTTGGCGTATTTTATGTGAGGATATCGGCATAGAAGCTTACAAAATTCAACTTGTGCAAGAATTGAAGCCAGGCGACTTTAATTTCCGTCATATTTTCAGTGAATGGGCTCTGGAAAAACTCAATGAAAATCCGGTGTTTTATCGTGAAATTTTTTGGCGCAATGGATACGTTAATAAACAAAATTGCCGTATTTGGGCTGATGAGCAACCCGAAGAGTACCAAACTGATGTATTTTATTTTACATTATAAGTCAAACCCTACGATGAACCACACCATATAAAATGTATAAAATAATGTTAAATGAATTTCATGTCTTCTTCCAATGTGGCCCAGGGAAACAAAAACCCTTACACACTTGCCCTTACTTTATAGCATTGGTTAAGTCTCGGTGATGCTTGTGTACGATGTTGATGAATGTCAGGAGCTCGAATTCGCAATTGGGATGATGGCCACCCCGCGTAAGAGGCTACGAATGTTCACCACTTCGATTATAATGGGTATATATTTTAATTCTCGCGGTTTTTTTTTTTTTCAAAATTTGAACGTTTATTTAAGAAAAACATATACAATTGTATTATTCAAAGTATTGCCCATCTGAAGCTATGACTTTTTTCCATCTTTCTGGCAATTTGTGGATCCCATCCCAAAAGAACTGCGCCGGCTTGGCAGCCAAGAATGAATCAAGTTAATTTTAGTTATTCTGCTCTGATGTGAACCGTATTTCAGTGAGGGCGTTCTGCATCGACCGGAACATATGGTAGTCAGAAGGGGCAAGGTCTGGGCTATAAGGCGGGTGGGTTAAGACTTCCCATCCACTGTTTTCCAAATAGTTCCTAACCGGAATAGCAACGTGGGGCCGAGTGTTGTCATGATGGAAAATTATTGCCTCTGTCTGGTCGCATATTCCGGGAGTTTTTCGGCCACTGCTCTCTTCAAACGGATTAATTGTGCTCGGTAACGTTGTCCATTGATGGTTTCACTCGGTTCTAGTAGCTCATAAAACAGCACACCCATCTGATCCCACCAAATACAGAGCATTACCTTCGCGCCATGAAAGCCGAATTTGCAGTTGATTTGGCTGGTTTCCCGGGTTTCACATATGATTTTTTGCACTTGGGGTTGTCGTAATGGATCCATTTTTCATCACCAGTAACAATCCGATGCAAAAATGACTTCCTTTTGTGGCGTTCCGTGATCCGATTCTTGTTTTTGAGTGGGAAAACCTGCAAATAAATTAAGCCCATTCTCGATGATGTGTATGAGACCCATTTAACTTCCCGTACAACCATTTAACGCAAAGTTTCGCCGTAGCTTTTGATGAACAAGGTGGCCCAAAAACGGTTACCAAAGAGGAAACCGTATACAAAATGCATATCTCGTATTGGTGGACCGCCGAATGAAAATTCACGATTTGACTGAGATAGCAAGCATCTCAACTGAACGCGTTTGCCATATTCTGCATAAAAATTTGGGTAGCGTTTGCTCACACCTAAGAACGAGCGCAATAGTGAGACCATTTCAAAGACGTGCTTGGCCCAGTTTAATCGAAATCAGGAAGAGTTTTTGTGCCGTTTCGTGACCGTCGTGACCACAAGAGACCAAAGAACAATAAAAACAATAGGTTTTACCCGGTGAACGTGCTCCGGGCGGAAAGGTGATGGCCACCGTGTTTTGGAACGCGCGAGGTATGATCCTCGTTGACTATTTGGAGAAGGAAGCAACAATCACATTAGCATACTTCGTCGATTTATCGGTCCGATTCAACGCCGATTTGAAGGTGCTCCTCTACCACCATAACGCACCGGCTCACACCTTCGCAATCGCCACAGCCAAATTGGTCGAATTGCATTACGAATTTCTCCCCCCTCCTCCGTATTCTGTGGATTTGGCTACCTGCAACTTCTTTTTGTTCCCGAACCTTAAATTATCGCTCGCGTTGCTTTGCGTTGTCATTCCTAATCTGGGTAGATACTATAAATGTACAGTTGGTAAGCAAGAATAAAATCAAGTACACAAGTTAAGTTGCATTAATTAATGGAGGGAATAAGATTCCAATTAGCAAGAACTTTGATATCAAAAAATTTCAGCATAAGGACACCACGAAAACGTCCGTCGTTGCCAGCATGCGTAATAATAACACGACTCATGAACAATTTCCAATAAACTTGATGAACAACCTGATCTTCGGGGCTAATAACGCTAATCATATGTACCACGAGGTTTTGTAACCTCAGGAGAGTTTCTCTATCTTGATAAAAAAAAAGGCTGATCCACGATAGTCTAACGGTTCCGCTAATCTTTCATGTCGCTCGAACAGCTGCGGACAAGCAAATCAACTATAACAGAGCGTTTCGTTCAGTAGGACGGTAAGGAATCGCGATATGAGGGATATTGCTAAGCAGTTCCAAAACTTTGGTGAGTTAGTCAAGTGGAAGAAAATCATTCGTCGTTTTCTTTCACTGTAGCCACATTTGCTGAACAAGTGGCTCTGTGGGTTTTTCTCTAGCTGGATCTTGGTATGGTATATAATAAAAATGCATATGAAAGGAAAATGCCTAATAATAAATTTAACAATAATTGTGAACATGTTTCCTAAAACGATCTCGAACTCATAAGACTACATTTGCCATTATAACCCACACAAAAGTTTCTTTGACCCTCTATTCCCACACAATTTCGCACAGCATAGTCAATTCTTTCAATGACAAGGTACCCACAATCAAAGATTCAAAGATTCGTTCGAAAATAATTGAAAATCCGTATCTGCACACCATCGGAAGTAACAAATCACTTTGTGAATTCGAGTGGAAATCGAAAACTCTGAAAGGGTCAAAAGTGAATTCAGTTGGAAATCTATCCTTTGAACCGTGCCCATGGTGAACCCCAATTAATATGACATTCCATCGTCATCAGCATCATGAGTAAATAGGCAGGTAATCAAGTGTGATTCCATGATTCTATTCTCTTCGTCTCAAATGAAAATGAATACCATTCTCGAATTGAAGTTTAGAGTCAATAGTTAATCTCAACTTTCAAGATGAGAGGCTTAGGGAGTGAGTTAGACATTCACTAAAAAAAACTAAAAAAAGAAAGACCTGCTTCTCAACATTGCCAGATTTCATTTCAACTTTAGGCAATCCTTTAACGTTTCACCACTTCAATTAATTTCCATTTCAAATAGAAACAATTTTTTCCTCCTCTGAGGGGTGGTACTCATCCTATGCGATAAAGGATACATATAAGTAAACAAGACACAAATAAATAATGTAAAAATCCTCTCTCCAGTCACGGGACTTGTATTCCGTATTGCTTAAAGTTTTACCACCAGAAATCCCTGTAAATAAAGGACATAAAGTTTCACAGTCCTGGAACCGGCTACCTCTGGCAGTAAATGCAAAAATCACAACCACTCCCCGAATATTGACTTACCCAGCCTCAACCAACTACCGGGACCTTCAATATCACCCCGGCAGCAGTGTCCTTGTTTTGTTTACATTTACCCCCTTGTTCCGTAATGCATAGCATAGCGCTGACCAGTCAACCAGTCAAAAAGACGGAATGAACTAATGTTACTAGCTTAACGGTTTTACCTCTCCTTCAGTTGCTTAATGGATACTAGTACGAACGCAAGGGTTGGTTTCGAAGATGATGGTGTTCTGCGTTCTTCCGCTTCGCTACGAGAAGGGCAGTCGTTTTATCTGTCTGAATGTAGAATATCTGAATCGAAATACAACTATAGTTCGCCGAGATGTTTGTTTATCTTTTGCTGTTTCAAAAAAAAGAGTTGTTTTTGGAAATCGGTTTACAATTTTTCCTTCTGTCGACTCTATTCCTCCCCATCACACCCTCGTAAGTAGCAATTTCGATGGAGCTCGGGTTTTGTGTCAATACGAGTGGAACATAAAGATTGCAGAAGATTATGCAAATGTGTGTTGTTGTTCATGGTCCCTGCAGGACGACCGTTCCGTCTGTTTTCTAGTGTTTATCCTTTTCTGCTGATTCGAATAAAATGCTAAAAAAAAAAGACCTTTTCGACGTGGCATTTAATGCAAAATCGAAAGAGGTTCTCTCCAGCTGGCGTTGTTCCGTATTTGTATTTTCACTGGATTGATTTTTGAAAGTTTTCTCATAATTTCTCATTGCCCGGGCTTGGGAACTACGAGTATTCAAAGAAAAAATTAAGGGATACTGAAACTTTTTATTTTTTTATTTTTTTTTTTTTAATTTTTGGGAAGGTTAAAGTTTTGGATGTGAACTTTATTCCGGGGGTGGATGTCCTTTTCATTTTTACGAGACTGAAAGTCTTGGCTCAATTATTTATAAAATCAGATAAGTCATGGACAATAAGGGTAGTGGCAGATTCAATTTGCTAACAATCTTGAAGAACTTGGGTTGATATGAAAAGTTTTACAAATTCCACGGATATAACCATTAGTGAAGGTGGGCTTTCTCCTTCGCAATACTGAAGATTATATGTTTAGATTGACGATGATTGATAAGCCAAGTTGTCTCCTCCACGGACCGCTTCAATCCTTCAATAGAACGGAAAGAAATATGTTAGCTAATGGCAACAACCAAATTCATCACATTTTTCGAATTACCGGCTTTATTGTACAATAAACACACGGTACATAGCATATATGAAGAGCTGCTCTTATTTTCCGATTCTTATTTTCCCGATTCTTGCTCTCTGCCTCTCTTCTCTGTCACCACTGGAGATTTTAGTATTCGGTGAGCAGAGCCCTGCGTAGCGAATGATCGAGAAATCGCATTCTGTCTTGGATTGGGCCTGCAACCAACAATCAAGTTCATATCCTAACGCTTACCTTACCTCCCAGTAGTATCCCTCGGTAACTACATGAGTAAACCCGTACTCATGCGTGCTAGAGTCTCAAGGACATGCTCGTCCCGTAGCGTTATACTACCATACGAGATAATAGGACTCACACCCTCATACGGAAGATTAAAAAGATGTGTCAAACCAACTAATGGCCTCGAATAGAAATGGATTCTCTGTTGATGACAATAGCAAACGTTCAAAGGAAAACGAAATTCGGATCTGGAATGTTCAAACTTTTAGCATACCACGGGCAGCCGAGCAGTTAGCAGAAACCCTTGACTGCTATCAGGCAAAGATATCACCGAGATAGAGGGAGTGTAATTGAATGGGCTGGAATACGAGCTTTTGGGAGAAGAAACAGCGCTTATTCGGATGCGGATTAATCATATGCGGCAGACTTAGGCAAAAAGTGCTGAACTTGCGACACGTGAGCTAAAGTCCTATGACAATATGCATCAAGGCTAAATTCAACAACATAGGGCTAATATGTGCCCATGTTGCTACGGAAGACAAGAATGACGCCATCAAATAATTTTTCTACGAGCTCCTCGACAAGGCTTATAAGGAATGTACTAGGTATAACGTTACCTAGGTATACTAGGTACAACGTTACCGCTAGTATAGGTAAAGAGGACATCTTTCCTTGGACAGTTGGTAAGTATAGCCTATACGGGAATACGTCTGATAACAAACATAGGCTTATTGACTTTGCGGCGGGACGGAGTATCACTGTAGAAAGCAAACGCTTTCCTCATCTCATGAGGGGACATTGCCATCATATTGCGATCGCAGTAAGATATGCCTCCAACATTCTGGGCGTTCGAACTTTCCGGTCGGCCAATACTGACTCACTTCATCACCTTGTTACAGCCCAGGTAAAAACAGGGATTTCTCAAGCAGGATCAGAAAGAAAAAATACTGCTAGAAGATAACATTTAGAAAATCTGCATTCGCATGAACCCTCTAGAACTCGAAATTTCTCAAAAACTCCAATGCTGCCAGCAACTGATATTCTGGGTTTCATCCGACCACCACCAAGTATTTCCTGGCTTCATGAAGAATGTACTGCAAGAATGAAGCTGCAAGTACATTATAGAGTCGAGGTATATACAGCCATGTCTAGTTTTGCATCCTTGCCAAGCTCGTCCGTTTGTGCCGAATGACGATTGAGAAAGCTTACGACGTCGCTGAAGTCGGTGACGACTTAACTGAGCTCTTCGATTTCAAAAGGTTTTTAGACAAGTGACGTGCCATCATGTGACTTCTTTAACATCACGCTTGAAAGAATTGTGCACCTGCCCACACCAGAGTCATAATATTTCAAAAATCAATACAACTACTAGCGTACGCCCATAACATTGACATAATTTTCAGAACTCAGCTGGCAGTCATCAATGCGTTCCTTAGCATTGAAACGGAAGCAACCAAATTGGGTGGAAAAAAAATTATGAAAAAATCGGATACATGCTTGCACAGTCGACAACTATAATTTTGAGGTAGAAAGGGGTTTTATCAACGTCAGCTTTGCTATACATAAATTCTACAAATAACACATCAGCAGAAATAAAACTAAGGATCAGTCTTGCTAATTGCGGTTTCTTTGGATTAAATAGACAATGGAGTAGTAAGGCCCTATCATGAAAAACTAAGGAGACTCTATATAAGACCCTGATCATATGAAGTTATTCTCAGTGGTTTCGAAAGAAAAATCCTTCGAAAAATATTCGGCTTTTGCGTTGACGGGCTTTGAAGGAGAAGATTCAATGACGAACTAAACAAGCTGTACTGTACTGTACAGTCGACTGAGATGCCTGCGACATAAAGAGTGAACAAACACCAATGCTCTGTCGCACAGAATCTCAACTCAACGCGGAAGCGGAATGCAGCGCCTTAAGTGGGGCACAAGTATGGGGGAACTTCAACCGACTTAGAGTGCGCAACTGGGTTCAGTTAGCTAAACACTGAGTAAGTAACTTAAGTTTCGATAATACTTGCTTCGTCTATTTAGGACGTTTGTTTGCCTGAAGTCTTTGATCTCTTTCAACTACCCCATAGATGACAAGCCTTCAGAGGGATTTTCTGTTGAAGCCCGTTCACATTATCCGCTTCCCAACCAGTCAAGCACACCACTCTAATCAATCACGTGTCGATTCTGATATGTTATAGTTTAACCGCAACAGGCTCAGCCTCTCAGCTACACTCTATCGTTTCGGCCTAATCTACCGAAATCGCCACAGGATTCAACGGAATCGGATGATCCAGCAACCTCTGGGTCAGCGTCTAAATCGGCATGTCATGCTTATGGCCATGAAATCAAAATAAATGGTTTAGAATAGCAGGATCGTAGTTTCGCAGAATCCTACTTCGTTTCACTTTTGTCTACGAGTTTTTAACAAAATAAAATATTCTTAGCCTAAATCTTTATTATTTCCCTTAAACAGAATCTTTTTTGTTTTTTATCTCGTTGCTTACAATAAACACTAAAGCATACTTCGTAAAACAATGGAAGACAATGGAAAACAAAAGCAATGATTCTACCAATTTCCACCGTTAACATCGTTTACGCTATTGAAAATAGAAACTCGTATCGCCGGCAACACAACATGAAATCCCCATAGATCTCTACTCATGCGCTTCATGCCAGCGATGTGCCGGTGACTTATTGTATATTCCCCGTCTAACCTCCGCAGTTGTAAGGCCATTTCGTAAGCTAGTGCGGACCATCGCGTGAAGACAGTCAACTATTCAAAAACTATTCATTTTCCAATATGCCTTGAACATAAAATTTGCGCGCATTTTCGCCATCAGTAAACCAAGCAGCTGCTGTTTCTCTTTATCTGAAAATCCGCACACGACCGGCATCATGAAAAACTTTTATTTCAAGGATAATTACGAGTGTTATATTTTTATATTTTTTTTTTTTTTTTTTCCAGACGCCGCTACTATTAAGATGAAAGGAAACTTTGTTTCCATGGGAGACTGCATTCTGTTAGGGATTGAGAGCAGTAAAATGATCCAAAAGGGCAGTCTTCTGTAGCATATTGTCTGCCCAGCGTATGCTTTCAGTAAGCGGTTTTTCAAAGTTTTTTTTCTCCTTTTTCGAAGGATTTCCTTTCAACGGAAGAAAGATCTTTCATCGGATAATGACGGTGTGGATTTCAGTGGGATTTTTGTATTATTTTGTTGAAAATTTTTAGAGAGCAAAGGAAACGTCTATGATAGTATCCATTTTTGAGATGTGACAAAAAGTGACATCAGCTGTTTAAACGGTTGACTGGAAAAGAATCTGTGAACTGAAAAAGTTTCGATTTTGTTAGTTTTAAATATTTATTTGATTTTATTTTCCGGTTCTACATTCCAGTAGCTTAAGTGAATGTTGAATAGTTTTTGGATCCATTGATGGATTAGAAAAGATATGTGAAAACACTTAGACTAACCTCGAAACACTAAGTGTCTATGGTTGTGTGTTTCATGTTGTTTTTTTTTTTTTTTTAGATACGTTCATCTCTATAAAACACGAATTCTTCTTAAGGTATTCTACAATCATATAGGCTCAGTTCTATCATATCCTATCCTTCCAGCGAACAGGAAATTGGAAAGGGCGACTACACGCTCACCAAGTACTTCGGAGCAATCGGTCATTGAGGAAACGATTGAGCTTCATGAGCTCAAAACTTATTTGCGAATGTATCATCTGTTCAAGATGCAATGTGCGTGTTAACCCGAAAGATCCTGCGAGACTGCACTCCAAACTCTGTGGGCAGAATCGAAGGCGAGCCCGATTAGACGGAAAAGCATTTTGACATTGGGGTGCTTACGACAATGCAACTTTTGACTATATGACTGGCATGTGATGTGATGGCGAGGGTTAACAGGGAGTTGCTTGTAATGCAGTGCGCGTTGGTCGGCTCACTGCTTAACATTCCCAATAATTTTAACGGGAATGCTCAGTCATAAGGGTTAATAGATTCCATTGCATTGAGTATTTTGCAATAGCTGTCGCAAATAAAAGCCGTCGAGAGTTTTCTCTAAATCTACGAACCCTAGACAAAGGGGATTTTGGAGCGTGATGAATTGCTTCTAAACTATTTAATGTGATATACGCAGATCGATCCCGATACAGGTCTAAATGATTTGCAATGCGGATCTCTCTTTCTGTCAAGTAGTTTCGCATCCGAAGTTAATAGGTCCCTAGCGGAGAATATTTGCAGCATGGACAATGGAACTCTTAGAGTGAGGTGCTCCAAGCAGCAAACTTTTGAATGGATGAGTAAATTCGTGCAGAAAAACTCACCTCTATAAACTAACACCTTCGAGGTTTTCAGAGAACCTAAGCTGATGCGCGCCACGTTCTGGGTTCCAGTGCAACTCAGAGAAACGGAGGCGATAGTAGAACTCATTGACAATTGTGATTCCAGAAAGGTGGGCCTCATCATCCTAATGCTCAGAACACCTTCTGTGGTAGTAGCAAATGCAACGTGAGAGGTAATCATCTCCTGGATTTCATACTATAGTCTGATCTGGCTATTAACAATGTTGGCTCACAGCCAAATTGTTTTACGAGAGAAAGACAGCAAGTAATCGACTTCAGTTTATCCAACAGGTATGCTAACGAGATTACTGGCTGGAAAGTACCATCATAGATCTCCATGTTAGATATAGATACATCGAATTCAGAATCCGATGCGAGGTCTCGACTTTGCTGAAGAGGAGTGATCCGCATAGAACCAACCGGACACGATTTAAGGAGAAACTATAAAAGTACAACAGTGCTCACCCTAAGCTCAGGACAAAAAGAAGCTTGAGGAAGCTGTTCAGAACATGAACAGCATCCTCACCAAGTGTTTCGAAATGGCATATACAGGTAGTAAGCAATCCTGCAGATCTCCTGTTCCTTGGTGGAACGCTGGCCAGCAGCGTCTTCGTAAGGTATCCAGAAAACTTCTTAACAGATCCCTTAAGACTAATTTGGAGGAAAATTGGAATCTTTACAGTCCAAAGCAAAAGAATTTTAAGAAGCTTATTCGGACTTTGAAGAACGCCTCTTACAAAGCTTTTTACGAAAAGATCGAAACTGTCAGTGAAACCAGTAAGCTGGTCAAAGCCCTCAAAAGAGGAAGATCAACCAGGCTGGAACCACTTATAGAATCTGATTGTACCTCCACCGAGTCAAAAGCAGAGCCTCTCCGTCTCATGCTCGATTCTCACTTCCCAGGTAACCTAATCGAAACCAGTTCACAACTAGCTCCTCTCAAAGAAGCTGTTAGTGAGCTAAACAGCACAACCCGCCGTAGCTGGTATATCTCATCGGTTTTGGTGACGGATGAGGCCATCAAACATGCTGTTGTTTCAATTGATGGTTTTAAGTCGCCTGGCACCGATGGCGTTTACCCAGTTACGCTACAAAAAGGTATAGACCGGCTGCTGGCAACATTGAAGATAATTTTCAATTCTAGCCAGGCATTGGCAAACATACCGAATCCCTGGCGGAAAGTAAGATTGGCCTTTATAATGAAAATCGGAAAGGAGACTACTCGTTCACCAAAAGTTTCATACCCATAAATCTGAATTCCGTCACGCTGAAAGGCATCAAAAGAATGGTCGAGATCCATGTGCGCAAGACCCGTTTGCCTTGCGAATGCATCCTCTATCGGCGATGCAACATGCAAAGCACCTGAAGATTGCGCTTCAGAATTGCAGACGCACTCGACAAGAAGGAATACGCCTTGGGCATTTTCATCGACGTTGAGGATGCGTTCGACAACGTAACTTTTGACGGCATGTGTAAGTCGGCCAGACAAGACGGCGTAGACGAGTTACTGGTTTTGTGGATCGAAGCAATGCTGGTGAATAGGACTTTGATTGGAGATACTGGCAATGTAAACCACTGCTGTGGTGCATGTTGGTCGACTCACTGCTCAACGCACTCTATGGTTCTAACGTCTGTGCATAAGCATGCGCAGATGATAAAGCTGCACTGTCAGTTGGATCATGTCTAGTAACTGTCTTCTGTAAAGCGCAGGTAGCCCTAGACGTGATCGTCGACTGGTGCACTAGAAATGGGCTTTCAGCCAATCTTCTAAAAACCTAGGTTGTTTTATTTACAAGAAGGAGGAAGCTACCTGGTCTGACTCATTCAGTGCTTAAATGCATCACCATCCAATTCTCCAAAAAAGCTAAGTATTTGGGTGCTATCTTGGATAACAAACTTCTCTGAACTCTGGACTTCATTTAACGGAATTTAACAAGGAGTACAATGGACTAGTTTTTTGTCTGAGTACTCTGCTCCGACATTAAAAAATAATAATGTAGAACCTTTAGATCAGGTATTTGATTTATGCTGTACCATCTGTTTGGTTCCAGTCCTGGTGTCTAGTAAATAATGTATCTGAGCTGGTCTTTCCTTACATTGCTTTAGCCTTTCTTTTTCTTTATGGGATACTAAATTTCTAACTCGCCACCATCTCCTATGATAATTCGGTTGAGCCTCAAGTGCTAAACGAGTACGGTTGTCAATCGATTTATCTCCAGTCATGTAGCCTTTTGCAGGCGCACGTATTTGCCACAGATGCAAAAATATTTCGCCCAGCATTCCACTGCTCACAATGTTCTCGGGAAAGAGGTAGCTGATTGTTTGTGCACTTGTGACATAGTGATCTCTAAAATCTTGAAAACTTGGTATCCCGTTGCTTAACAATTTTGTAAATTGGCCGGGGAACTGTTGTCGAATGGATTATGAAAAGGTATAGTAGCTACCATAAGGACTTGGTCCCTCGATATGCCTTTGTTTATTCCCCGCTAGTTTCCCACATTTAGGATAATATTACGGATCAATCTGTTTTTTCCAAATCTGAGATCCAACTTAACTTATGGCAGTCCTTGTGCTCAAGTAGTGTATCTAAAATGTCCAGACCAGTGACATTGCAAAACTGTTGTTATCACTATTTCTGATGAATATGCATGCGGTCATACACATGGTTTAGTTCATTGTTGGTACTTGGTACTCACATTGTCCATTACGGTCAGCATGTCAATTTTAGACGCTGTATGGATGATGGCATCTAGTTGATTTTATATTCATCCTTTTCCTCCTCATCTGCTTGGAAAACCTCTGAGATTACAACTCGAGAGTGACATCACCGCCGCTTTTACAGGATTGAATCTCATTGATGAATCTCAGTTCCTTTGAAATTCATACCACCACGCTGCACTCTCTAACTTTTAGTGTGCCCAAGAATGGTTTCGACCAGCTAGGAAGGAATGTCTTTATGGATAAATCCAAAGCCAATCTAGAAGTGTTCTTCAAACGAAGATAGCAGCGATCCTGACTTTCTTTGGCTGCCTTATCGTGGCAGAAAAAAAAAAAGCCAAGTGAGATGTCGAACATATCCATATTGGAACCATGGGTATAGAATAAACGCATCTGTGGTTTCAGATGTGTTAGAAGTGTCTGACCTGACCTGACGAAGAATGGGAAAGACCGAGAACTTGTCTTTTTGTGCTGAACTCACTTTCAGCATCTAATCTCGTGAAATTTTGCACCCAAGTATGAATGACACGAATTCGTCGTTGCATCTACTTATTATCTCTATGATTATTGCCCACCACTGAATGCGGTAGCCGAACTCAGTGAATATTGTGATTCCAGGAGGAAGGGACTTATCATATGATTCGATGTTAATGCTCAGAATATTTTTTGGAGGAGTAGCAAAAGCAATGTGGGAAGCAATCATCTCCTCGATTATAAAAGAGATGGCATGACTCTCCAGGTTGCAGGCAGACCAAACAGCTTTCCTGCTGTCCGTCAGCAGAAAAGACTGCAGACTACTTAATGAAATGTCATGAGCATAAGTGGTGCTTGATGTAGAAGTCCTGATGGCACTGCGGAGCACTACGTTCGGCTTACGGCAAGTGCTCAGCCATTATTGTTGACACTTTATAGCTGAAACTCTTACTTTGAAATACTGAAGGGTTCCATTAAAAGGAGGTTACAAGAAGTACAATGGACTAGTTCTTTGTTTGAGTGCTCTGTTTCTATGGAAGAACAAAACAAACAAAAAAGGCAATAATGATGGTGATCAACAATATGGTGAAGACACGATAGAGGTAGAGAAGTATCTGCGTTTGTTATGAAAACCAAACAGCTTAAAGCCTGTGATTACGGAACCATCTTAAAGTTGTTGTTTCCTTTTATGTCCCCGTTTCTAAAATGCGTTGCGTTGTTATATGTTCTTGTCGATGAAGTTATATTTTTTACTTAATATCCCTGCATTCACATAAGAGAACGAGTCGCAAAAACCTTTTCTTCGACCTTAATATTTTGCATTGGCTCCAAAGAGCTACATGTGATAGCTCGTGATCATTCCTGCAGTTGATACTTAATTTTATTAATACGGGTCGGTGAGTTAATAAGCATGTCTTAACCAGGATTATGGTCGCATAGTTTACATGTAATACATGGGCTAAAAAGTCGCCGTTTCTAAGAGAGGACACGACTTGAATTAAATCCACACCATTTTCAGTTAGTACCAACCTTCAAAAGATAAGAGTATAAATTTGACAGCTGTCGGGCGATTAGTTCTCGAGATATAGCGTTGTGAGTGAAAAAAATGGATTCAAAGCAATTTCGTCTGTTGATTTACATTGCTTTTTGATGGGAAAAAATGCAGCCGATGCAAAGAAATGGCTTGATAAGTGTTACCCGAACTCTGCACCAGCCGAACTAACCATTCGCAAGTGGATTGAACAATTTAAAAGTGGTCATACAAGCATCGAAGATGATGCACGCAGTGGATGTCCAAAAGAGGCTGTTTCACAGGAAAACATTAAAAAAGTCCGCAAAATGATTACAAATGACCGTAAAGTGCAGTTGATCGAGATAGCTGAGGCTTTGAAGATATCAAGAGACCGTGTTGGATAGATCATACATGGACATGCGAAAGCTCTGTTCAAAGTGGGTGCCGCATTGCTCACAGTCGACCAAAAACGACCAAAAACTCAACAGTTGGCTGGCAAGGTTATGGCATCCGTATTTTGGGATACACATGGAATAATTTTCATCGACTATCTCCAAAATGGGCAGACTATCAACAGCGACTATTACATTGCGTTGTTGGAGCGTTTGAAGGACGAAATCGCAGAAAAACGGCCGCATTTGTAGAAAAAGAAAGTGCTGTTTCATCAAGACAATGCATCGTGTCACAAGTCGATGGAAACGATGGCAAAATTGAATGAATTCGGCTACGAATTGCTTCCCCACCTACCGTATTCTCCAGATTTGGCCCCCAGCGACTATTTCCTGTTCGCAGACTTCAAAAGAATGCTCGCCGGAAAAAGATTTAAGACCGATGAAGAAGTAATCGCCGAAACAGAGGCCTATTTTGAGGCTAAGCCGAAATCGTACTGCAAAAATCGTTTCAATCAGTGTATCGCCCTCGAAGGCAACTATATTGATAAATAAAGTTGAATTTTGCAAAAATTTTGTGTTTTACTATAAAAAGGCACTGACTTTTCAGCCCATGTGTTATGTCACATGTATGGAGCAATTTTTCACCGAATTCTACAGGGCAAACAAAACTATGAACGCAAGCAGACCAATGAAGAACAACCATATCCCACACACGGTCTTCGAATCATCCATAGAAGTTCACTGTAGTAACTCGTATTTAAGATTTTGGTAAATCCGTCCAATATGAATCTTCATGCAACTGGTTAGACTAACTGAGTTTAATGTTAAAGGGAGGTAGCTCCATCATTCTCAGTCTCAGAATCGTATCTAAAAAACATTCAGTTTCACACTACCAACATTTTGCATTTCCTGACTTCGATTCTCAACTTTATAAAAAAAAAAAAAAAAAACTGGAAACCCCATTAAAATCTTTAAGTTTACGAATAGAATATCATGACATGACAAAAGAAACACAGGAGGTCAGTGAATCTACTTATCCAACGAGATTTAATTACAGTACCCATTAGAACTCACCACCATTCAATGTACTGCTAGACTATATGTGGCTACACTATCCATAGAATGATTTTATTACGTCACATGGGATTGAGATTGGCATTCCCAAATTGGCTATACAGATCTTCTACATCCGGTCGTCGCTGGTGTTGGTATGGCACAGTCAATTCATGGATTTAATCTACCGAATTAATCCGAAAGATAGTATGTATTTCATTTAATTTCGTTTCGTTTGTGGTCTGCTAAGCAGTTGAGCGATGGCATGCCCAACAGAATACAAATCGAGTAATTATGCATGTGACCCAGTGAGGATTTTTGGTAGCAGTCCTGTCGTTTCCATGAAGCAACACCATGTTGCGTTAATAATGTTTTTCATTAGGTTGCAACACTTTGGGTGATTTGATGGCAATCAACTCACACACATACACCCATAAATACACAATTCCCAATTGGGTTGATGGCAACAGATACATATCATAGTATAAGCAATTTCTTGGAACGTTACCCAATTTGTGTTGGCGATTGAAATAACATACATGCGTATATCGATGTCGAAAATTTATCCCGAATTGAGAGTCCAGGAAAACCATTTTCATAGACCTTACACCCTCTCCCACTCGTCTTCATTTGAAACAATCATTTGGCATGTGAAAGAAATATGTTTTTGGCTGTCAGAAGGAACACCCGTCTCTCTGGCACCATTGAAGCACGTATTGAGTAGATATCGCCTAACGACTACAATTGTACCCTCCGGTAATGAATAACATAATTTCTTTTGACACCTAACAACTTTACCCCAAGGATTCCAGGTTCCACATTGTGAATTGCCTTGAGGTTGTTAAATGTTTAAAAAAAGGAGTCTTGTTTCTGAATAATATTGAAGGAGTTGATTCAGGAGTGTGAAGCGGTGTATGTAGGTGGGTGAAAGGACCTATTCTTGTTTTGGATAGAAATTGAAATAATCTTGAGGATACTTTGGAAAAATTGGAAAAAGTGAGTAGAGTAGGACTTCTATCTTGTGTATTCAAATTGAATTCGATTGCTATGTAAGTGAATAAAGGATGTAGCACCTACCACGTTGTGATTTTCTTTTCTCTGACTATCGAAGGATGAGAAAATTTTCGGTTGCTTTCCAGAATTCTCCTCGTGTTACTTATGTATTGTACCATATCTAAGCATTACATTACAATTATTTCACTGAGTTGTTCGTTCCATTTCGATGAATGATTTCGCTTTTCGATTGTAATTTTGGTACGAATTACCTTAAATCCAGTCAAGGAATTCTAAAAATCCCTCGGTGTCAAAGAATGGGTCTTGTTTTGAAGCCGGGTAGTTTAAATTACGTAGTCCACTGTACTGCATTTGTCTCATGGGCCACACTACACTGATTTCTGCAATGAGCTACTAAAGTTAGGTTTGTTAATGAAATGGTTTCTTAACAAAGAGTAGGCTCACGAATACGCATGGAAACTTCCATTTCAAAGTGGCCAAGTCCTGAATCAATCATAGCAACATTGTTAATCTTGTCATATCCTTTTATAATTAACGAATATTTCATTCCAGTAAAGTATAGGTTGATTGATTGTGGGGTTTAATTTATAATGTAAAATAAAACACATAAATTTGAAAGTGAACTTAAAATTTTTATTATCGGTTAAAAGAACAATTTATGGCATATTACCAGCATAGCGACTGGTATCTCGCGGATAACACGAGTAATGTTGACTTCCAAAGCGTCGATCGTAGCTGGCATATTTCTGAAGACCTGAGACTTTACATATCACCAGAGAAAATAGTCCAAAGGTGTGAAATTAAGTGCTCACCAAAATTATTTCTCAACAAGTCAATTGTTTTACACGCTGTATGACTCGTAGCGCCATCTTGTTGAAACCAGAGCTCACCGAGACCATGTGCTTGAATTTCAGGAAGCACATGGTGCGATAACGGTAACCATTGACGGTAACATTCTGATTTGCCTTATTTTTGAAGAAATATGGACCAATAATTCCACCAGCCCATAAACCACATCATACCGTTATTTAATATGAATGTAATGGTAGCTCCTAGTACTTTTCGGGTTGCTCATCAATCCAAATACAGCAATTTTGTTTATTAACGTATCCCTTAAGACAGAAATAGGTTTCATCACTAAACAAAATTTCATGCCCATTCATGACGAAAATTCAAGTCTCCTGGCTTTAATTCTTGCAGAAGTTGAATTTTGTACGCTTTTAGGCCGAGATCCTTACGTAAAATACGCCAAATTGTCGAATACGCCAAGCCAAGCTGATAAGAACAACGACGAATCGATTAGGCGCAGTCTTCGCATACACTCGCAGCTACAGCTGCTATAGTCTCCTCACTACGTGCTGGATGTAGTCTAACTGGTCAAGTATCATCCACTTATGTAAACTAGGACTCAAATTTGCGAATGGAAATGGCAATAGTGGTTTCAGTAGGTCGATTATGCGCCCCGTAAATTCCTCGAATCGTACGAAAAACATTTCTCACAGAACACTGATTTTCGTAACACACTTTGGACACGCTGTTTTGATATGGGTTTTTTTATGATGACTTGCCAAATAATACAGAACAAGAATGATGAAGCAGTTTGATAAAAGTCATCCCTGATTTGTCAAAAGAGGCCCCTTGAAAATCAAACCTCACGATGAATCAGCCTATACTAACTAGACCCAAACAGTGATGGTTGTCCGATTAAGGTAGGCATTGACGGGCTGTGATCTGATGATGTCCAATGCTGTAACTTATAATGTTTTCCCGATGTCGGCCTACGGGACTCCAACATAAAACCATATTTTCGGCAGCTTAACAGAGTGAAAGCAAAGCCTTCACGACAACAGGTCTGAAAACGCCCATAGGCTAATTCACTTTACTGTGCATCGAGAAATCACTTTAGCTGACACACTTTAAAATTCACAATGAAATGTAGTGATCAATTGATCATAAGACCGTCAATCAAATTGATAATATTGCGTTTGACGTGAGTTAATCCTTCAATAAGATAGATGTCGAAAACTCGTGAGCGAGCAACGTAGGGTTGCACCACAACAACGAGAAAATTCTATGAAGAAGTATAAAGGTTGCTTTCGAAAATAAACCACCAGAGCTTTTGCTATTGCGTACTTCTCAACCTGCATTAAGTGCTATAGATCAATGAAAAGAGGAAGTCAGGATTGCCGCAAATGAAGTGCTAGGCTTCATCCGTACATTCGGGAGGAATAGGAAGAACATGAGGCACCTACGAGCAAGGTAATAGTGAAATGCTACTCCAGGAGGAGAGTCTCTAAGCTGCGCCATTACATCACCTACAAGATCTCGTCTGTCGTATTTTTTTGAAAGGCTGAACTGGATATTAGAGCAGTTACGCATTACGGCGTATAGAAGTCTAGTTCGGCACACATTACCT
This sequence comes from Volucella inanis, assembly GCA_907269105.1. Classification (NCBI taxonomy): domain Eukaryota; kingdom Metazoa; phylum Arthropoda; class Insecta; order Diptera; family Syrphidae; genus Volucella; species Volucella inanis. Next base: position 201,647,318 of record OU026153.1, on the reverse strand, counting down.
TTTTATCGATTTTAAGACTGCATAGAAATGAGTTATATAAACCTAATATTGGCATCCGTGCCAAACTCGTCGAATAATGATAGAAAGGAATCGCGGCACTTTAAAGATTGGATGCAATCTCATCGAGTGGGACGTTGTGACTCCTTTTATATCATACTTAAGAAAATTGCACGAAACTCACATACCTGTATGACATACCATTCGCAGCACGCGGTGATATCGACTTTTGGGCCGAGATTCGATTCCAACCCTGAGGAACGACGAATAGAAGTAGATCTCGCTTTATCTGGATGGCAAAAGTAAGAACAAAACTTAACACGGTCCTGCTATACTTAATAAGCCATTTAATTAGCAACAATCGCACTTGATCACATACTATAGTGGTGGACACAAAACCAATATATTACCATCCTTGCTGGAATATAAACTAAAGTGAACTTGGACAAACCGTGTGTTTAAAAAGAAAGGTGACTATATATTTTTATAACAAATATTTGTTTATTGAAAAATAATAATATTGTCCCTATCAAAGTGATCAATACACTTGTGCCGACGCTTTTTATAACTCTCGAACCACTTCTTATAAACACTTTTTGTATTAGCTTTGGGCTCTTCCAGGGATGCCGGTTTTGGCTCTCCTGGGTGTTTCAATTGTTTCGACGTCATAACCATATAGCAATGATTCGTCACCAATTATGACCCTTTTGAACAAATTAGGAACATCGTTGATGTCATTAAGGAGCTACTGAGCGATGCTTATGCGACGGTTCTGTTGATAAAAATTCCAGTCTCATGTCCAAAACATCAAAAAAAAAAAAAAAAATTGCATGACATGAGCCGATCTATATGCCAACATCATTAATAACTTTTCTTATGGCAATTTGATGATTTTCCAACACAATTTTCTTCACAGCTTCGACATTATCATGATTTGTTGATGTGCCAGAACGTCCAGAGCAAGGTTTGTCATTGGTATCTTCTCGGCCATGAAAGAGCTTGTACCACTTTTAAACATTTTTTTTTTTTTTTACTTAGAGCAGACTCACCATATGACTAACCAGACCCACCATATTTCGAAAGTCACCTTACTTTTGGGACACACCTCGTACAAGTGGAGTCAAAGTTCACCATTTTTCTGTGTACGTCCACGTCTAAGAATATAAACCAGCTGTATTGACACTTAGTGAAACACAAGTAGATCCCTGCCCGCACAACTCAGATCAATCTGATCTAAAACTACCTCGATACGAACTAGTGCCATTGTTGTTTTCCCACTGTGGTCTCGCAAATCCACCTGGATTACACTGAACATATGGCATGCTTCGAAAAAAGATTCCTGGTCTTTTTAGGAATCACAGCTGGTTGTTATGTTTCCTCGATAACGACGTAGATGCTGTTACTGATAAGACCACAGTCATCAGTCCTTTGATCTATCTTCGTTAAAAGAAAAGCGTAACACAGCTCGAGCTTTAGAGAGACTTTCAGGGTTAAAGAACTGTTTTTTCCATCAAGACAACCCGATTAACTAAATCCGAAAAGTTTCACACTAGCCAGAAATGACTGATTCGCCTTTCTTAAGCGTGTACAATTTGAAAACGAATACGGCTGACTTTTTTGTGGTTTTGTTTTTCAATGTTCTATTTTTGACAGCTCACGCGTGATTCATGACATGTGTCAAAGTCAAATGTGCTCAATTAGCATTGCCATTTTATCATAGAAAGACTAACATCCGAGCAACGCTTACAAATTATTGAATTTTATTATCAAAATTCGTGCTCTGTGAAAAATGTTTTTCGCGCACTTCGACCATTTTACGGTCGTCATAATGAGCAAGCAATTCAAGCCATAGTGACCAAAATTCGAATCAATTTCACGTTTTTGGACATCAATCTACATTTTCAACAATGTTAATGAAGACCGTAGTTTGTCCATTTGTCGCCTTTCGCTACAATTTGGATTGTGTTACTCGACTATGTGTAAGATTTAACGCAAGGATCTTGGTGTTAATTCTTTCAAAATATAACTCATGCAGGAACTGAAGTTGGACGAGCTGCAATAGCGTTGAATTTTGGGTAAGTAAGCCTCAGAAAGGTTATTTCTGTTTGAATGGGTATGTTAATAAAAAACTGTCATATTTGGTCCGATCATCAAATTCAGGCAATACAAGAGCTGCAAATGCAAGCGGAAAAATGCATTGTTTTTTTTTTTCAAAGATGACCGTAAGAAAAGCGTTACCATCAATGGCGCCTGCTATCGTTCAATGATTTCTAACTTTTGGCTCTAGATGCCACACAGCATGCGAATCGATGGACCAATTGAGAAAAAGGTACGGTGAACAATCGACCGCTGAATTGGACAGCCAGATCGTGAGATTTGCCGTCTTTAGATAATTTTTTAAGAGGATACGTCAAATCATCTATCTATGTCGATAAATTTCAGCCTTCGAATACAATATTACACGTGTTTCTAGCGAGATATTAGCCAATATAGATTAAAAATTGGACTCTCCGTATGGACTACTTAAAACGTAGTCATAAATTTTTTCTTTTTTGCAATTAAAAACTAAACGCTTGTCAAATCTGCCCTTACAATGTCCCAAATGTTGTAAAAATGTTTGGTCGCACGTCGCACAGTAGCTGGTCGCTTATCCTCCGCTCTACATGACCTAGCCACATCAGTCGTTGGACCTTCACTCTTTTGGCTAAGTAGATGTGACAGTACATCCCATATAGTTCGTCATTGTACCTACTCCTCCGCTCACCGTCTACAGACGGGACCGAAAATTACCCGAAAAATTTTCGTCTCAAAATAGCCAAGAGCATTCTTATCTATTTTTGATAAATTCCACGCCTCTGGACCAAAGTAAAGGACTGGGATTATTAAGTTCTTATATGGGATCACTTTTGTTGTTTGACAGACAGCTTTGCTAGTCAATTGCCTTTTAAACCCAAAGAGGCACCAAGTGAGAAGAGTTATTCGTCGTTCGATCACAGCACTGGTGTTATTGTCTGAATTGATTAGCGGATCCTAGTAAAACAAAGTGCGTAACAACCTCCAAGTTACATTCTGTCCAAAACGTCGGTGTTAGATGTCCCTTTCTTGTTGACAGCATATTTTCGTACTTAGACTTGCCTTCATTAACCGTTAAACCCATCTCCTCCGCTTTTACCACAAAACTCGCGAAAGCGCCTTTGACATTACGCTGCTTTCTTATGATTATGTCAATATCATCGGCGTACTCCGGTACGGATGGACTTTTGAGAGATTGTGCCTCTTGTGTAGATACTATTCATTCAAGAATGATGATAAAGAAATGGCGTGACAGGGTATCGCCTTGTCTAAATCCTTTTTTGACATCAAAAGTTTCGGTGAGTTTTTTTTATCGACATGCATGGAGCAGCGTGCATTCTCTATCGTCATCCTACATAAACGGACGAGTTTGGCAGGGATGCTAAAGCTAGACACTGCTCTGTTCTATATAGCTCGTCTCTACAGATGCTGTCATACGCGACCTTAAGAACGATGATAGATTGGTGTGTATCGACTTGGAGCCCATGAGTTTTTTCCAGTGTGAATATTTGGCCGAGAGTGGACTTGATGTTATTGACGAACGGCTTCAGGCGTTTATATAATACGGCAGAGAGGTTCTTGTAAGCGATGGATCTGTATTTGGTACAGTTCAGAGGGTCAGGGTTTGGTTTTGTTCATGTCGGATTTCGTATCCGTGTCATATATTTGTTTACCTTTTGGTAAAACTTTCGAATCTCATTTTTTTCTCATGCTTCTTCTTTTTCCTCATGAGAAGCCGGTGTTGGTCTTTTCTCTTCTGCTGATAGAGCTAATGAGCAGCTCATGTCTTTTCATGCGGCGCCGCTTTGTATGTATCTTGCTTAGCTGCATGTGCTTTCCGGCACTCGTTGTCAAACAAGTTTCGTTTTGATGAAACCCTGCACATCAGAGGTGGCATCTCTGATGGCTTTTTGGTAATGCTGCCGCTAGTTTTCGTTAATTGATACTGGCGGCATAGGACCTCTTAAGAGATTAAGGGGGACTCGATCGAAAAAGAATTTGGCAATCTCTTGCGATTGTAGCCGTCCAACGCCAAACTTCTTAACATTACTAGCTTTCCTTGCAACCGTATCTTGGCTACAACAAGGTATTGGTCGAAATCGATGTTAACTAATCGGAACGTTCAGACATCCATAACACAAGAGGATTGATTCGCGAAGATCGTGATGTAGGTAATCTGGCTGACGGTTGTTTGATCAAGAATTCTCCAAATCGCCTTGTGAATTTCGAGACGTAGATACCACGTGCGAGTTACGACGATGTTTCCTTCTACCTTCTGCTATTGAAGGTGGTGTCATGCAAGCTATAACTTGGCCAAGAGCTTGTAGAGGTTATCTTCGATGCCATCATCTTTCTACTCTATACGCGCTTATAAGGCGAGTGTTGACAAATTTAGCCTTAATACGGATTATTATGATGCGCTCGTTCACTTGCCGGAAACTCAAAGTTTCTGGCCTTAGTCTGCTTCTCATAACAAATTCGCATTCAAATGATGGCTTTTGCCGTCAATAACAATCGCGGTAGTAGATGCTGCAGTTTTTTATCAACTTTTTGTCAAGTGCTTCGCATCGTATTTCTTCTATGTAGGTAACATCAGCTTTACAGCAGTCCAGGGCCTCCACTAGTTGTTCGGTTGCACGTAGCTTATTAATGGATTTAACATTCCACGTGCAGTTCTGAAGTTTATTGTCCTAGTTCGCTTGCAGGGGTTGTAATTAGTAGATTTTTCCATATTCGAAGATTGCTGTAACTTCATAACTTAACTTTATTTTCCGTGATCATACAGGTACCGAGGTGGCATAAATACCAACTTGGAGGGTCAGTTCCATTGCAGTTAGCCCTAGGACGGAGGTCGATTAGACGGAAGCCAGTTACCTGTTCAGAAATGTGAGCGCCGTCGTTGCTCTATTAAGGGCTCATCCGCTACCATCTCTCTTCCAAAAATAAATATTAGTTTCGGAAATCCTTATTATTCTGGGTTCCAAATATGTCGGAGTAGCACGGATAAGGTCTAATTTGTTTTATTCAAAGATTTAGCTTCATATAAAACGCGTGGCCTAGCATTGTCATGATGGAAGACAACTCCCTTTCTGTTGGCCAATTCTGGTCGCTCTTTCTTGATAGCTTCATTCAAACGGTCGAGTTGTGCACAGCAGAAAATCGAATCGCCCGTAATAAATTGCTTCAAAAATGGTTCCATTTTATTACATTTTAGCAGCGTTTCACTGATGGTTATTCGGTCAGTTAAATTTTTTGCGTCAATTCTTTAGTAGCCTGCTCGTTTTAGATGATTCCAAACTGTCATACGGTTGATGTTTAGTGCCTCCGCTATCTCCAGGCAGCTTCCGTACCGGTCTTGCTTCATCAGTTGAAAAAATTTTTCGACTTTTTCAGTGACAGGTCGACGAATGCGAGGTGCATCTTTTACATCGGGTCTGGCGTTCACTCACAGCCTTCTTACCATAAACTGCACAATTTTTTCAACATGTTTTTCAGCCTTTTTTTCGTTTTTTGCAGTAAAAAGGCATAACATAGCATATATCTTCAGATATTTCACTTATATTCAAATCAGAGTAACTTTTAACACGAGCAACGAATAACACAGCTGTCTCCACAAAAAAATGTAGCCTGACATATAACCCTTTAAACACGTGTTCGTATGACACAATCAGATTAGTGTTTCCAGATAAATAGACACCAACACTTTTTATATGACCCATTATTAACACAATGACTAAATCGTGGAACCATTTACAGGTAGATTTTAATGATTTCAAAACACAAAACGTTGTTGAAACGAAATTTAAACAGGCAGTATTCATGAATGGCACTTGAATCGTCGAAACCATAAAACATAAAACTTCCCTCTCGTTATGCGTGTTCGTGACAACCTTTGTAGGAATGACCACATATGTGATGTTGCCAAAAATGCTGCGAATTGTCTAGGTTTCTCCAAACGATGTAAAAAATATTTCATCCTCTTTGATCTGGCCTCAATATATAAGGCATCTATCCGGCCAAATTGAAGTACAAGTCCACATATATTCAGGTGCTGATGAAACATCTCTGCACCTCCTAGATAGGGTTCAAAATCGTGCGATAAAACTTACAGGTGATACTAGTATCACTCAGTCAATTGACGCAAACATGTTCAAACATTTTTGTTCCTAGCCCCATCGCACTGCCTGGATGCGGTGCTATCTTCATGATAGCAGTCAATGGCCTCTGCTAGCTGTTCGACTCCACGTGGCCGTTTAGGGCCGTTTCTCCCCTTTTCATTTCCCAAGAGAAATGACTTGTTGTTGTTTCGGAATCTTGTGGGCTTCCGATGCGACTTCAAGGATTCAAGCGCTACCATTGGCTCCTCAAAAGTTCTCTGTCACCATCTCTTTTTTAAAACCCTACCTCAGTCTTGAGAGTTCCTTATTGAGCTGAGCTTCGAATATGTCGGACTAGCTCAAATAAGGTTGCGCTTATCTGGTTGTGAGCGTCACTAATGATTCCATCAAAGGGAAATCCTCCACTGCACGTGTACCTTTTGAGGATATCTTGTTTGACATCTGAGGGCACTTATCCACCAGGTCATCAAGTGTTGCCTCGTCTGGCACATTCATTTTAGCTCCTCATATACATTCAGACCTGCGACTTAAGTGATGCCAAAACTCAACAGTGTTCTGTGACAAAAAATGTTGCTTAAACTTAAGGGTTTAAGAGAAATACTATATAAACGGAAGAAAGAAAAAAGCGATGGAAGCACATTCGTAACAGCGGGTGTGACAAAAGTTGGTATTTTAAGTAGTAGATACACGGAATTCTTTATTATAAGAAACCGATGGAGAAACTTCAGGCTAAGAAAATCACCCGGTAAAACCATTTTCAGCGAAAGTTGTCGGAAAATAGAGAAAATGGAGTCCTGGCAGAGGTGACTGGGGCGACTTTATTAATGATCCTAAGGTCAGTAGTTTAAGTTAACTTCATAGGCGGAGTATGAGTCTATTCAGTTAGCCCGGTCTTTGGCTAACTTCCTCCAGTTGAGCACTCACAGTCGGTTGAGTTCCCATTCTAGTAGTGCGCGCCAAATAAGGTGAGGTCTCCCTCTACTCCGGGTTAAAGTCCTTTTTTTTTTTTGTTTAGGATAGAGCCATAGAAACTGCGATTAGCAAGAATGATTTCTTGTTTAATTACTGTTGAGGTGTTGTTGCCAGAACTGATTGCAACGCCGAGGAAAACAAAGTCTTTTTCAACTTCTAAATTTAAGCAACCGACTGTGACGTTTTCTCCAATTCCTTGATGTTGTACGCCCCTTCTTGTTAACCATATATACTTGGTTTTGTCCTTATTAACCGCTAAGCCCATTTTGGAAGATTCCGTTTCGATATTAACCAAAGCACTGGTAACAGCTTGCTGCGTTCTCTCATCATCAGCGTACGCCGAAGCGGTTATTAAGCAAGAGGTGTCATTTTGATAAGTTAAAAACAGGTCAGCCTTAAAAACTAGGCGATAAAAGTGAAACTTCACGAAATAAAGGCAGGTGAATTGAAGGTACTCACCCTAGATTACAAGTATTTAAAACAAAAAAACTTGTCTGTGATAAAGAAAGCCATTTTCCTATATTACGGAATTTTTTTGGAAGTATTTCTCTTTTTTTTATGACAATAACTTCGACACATAATATAAACTCGATGAATAACAAGTGCTTCACGACTGAACACACATTCTGGGGATACTCTATGACACAGCTTATTCCTATGTAAATACTCATACGAGTTCGCCATTCTCATACGAAGCCAGCCTTGCTCTATGTACCTGTACTCTGGTCTATAGCACGGACACGAGATGGAGCGTTGGTATTCCGCCCGAGAATTATGTATTTGTCTATCCCTTACAAATAAAACAAAACTTCTACAGCTATTTTCAAATTAAGTCAATCGATTTCGCTGGAACAATTCTGTTGCTGATCTGTTCTATGATACTTATCTTATTGACGTCAAAAGCAACGCCAAGCCAAATTTTGTTGTTAAGCTGAAATTGTCCGTTACGTGTTGGTGGTGTTGTTTTTACCAAGTAACGTCTAGGTTGGTTGGTATTATGCTTTGATGATGGTAACAGTTATGATGGCGATGCTGATGTTGCTGATGCTCATTCCCTCCGAGTTAGTGTCCTTCTACGCGCGTTACCCCCTCTATTTTTGTTCCCTACTCCGAGCCTGCCGCTTTTTCTTTCCTCCTCTTCATTTTGCCGAGATGCCTTCCCATGCGTGCTACCCTCACCTGTTTAATTTCGGTTTTTCGTTTTATCGAACAGAGAGTTTGAGTTAAGTAACTTCATTGGCTACGAAGGAAATCGTAATACAACATCGTGAAACAACGAAAGTTTCATCAGTCATTTACAAGTATTATCTCATGGTTTTGAATGCCCTCTACTGAGTGGAAAAGAGACTATGAACTCGTTTCATCGGAGTCGGAAACCTCTTTATTTCGCTTAGTCGTTTTAGCGGAGTTCGGGATCACTTACTGTCGGTTTTTCGTTTCATCGGAGTTTGGAATTTCTGCACAACAAGCGATAGAATGTTTCACTTTAAAATAAGGAGATTATTAAATATGGATCGATACGTACTCACACAAGGTGTTGAAATATTGAAAATTCGCTACAAAAACGTTAAAAATATCGCAGAAAGACTTCATAAGGTTCGTATTGCTTTTGGTCGTCATCAATCGCCTACTTGCATTTCTATAGTTAATTTAGTCTATAAATTTGAACGTCTCATACAGGTTAGTGATGTGAATACTCGTGTTCGTCCGGCAAGGTCAGCTGAAAACATCGACGCCATACCTGAGAGTGTGATTGACAACCCACGTGTGTCCATTTCATGGCCTATCATAAAAATCTTGGCCTACATGGTTATAAGGTCCATTTGACACTAGAATTGAAGCCAGCAGACCACGAACAATGCGGTACTTTCGCTGATTTGGGTGCTAGACACGAATGGACAAGATCATGATTTTTTGCAGAAAATTATTCTGACTGATAAGGCTCATTTTCATTTGTCTGGGTACGTAAACAAACAGACTGTCGCATCTGTCGAGAACCACTTCATCCACAATAAGCCCTTGGGCCATATTTTTCGAAAATGATGCGAGCGCTTCAGTGAATGGAAACGAAACGATGTTGACTAAATTTTTCTTATATAAAATTGATGCGTGGACAATGTTTATTTTCATCAAGACGGCGCCACATATTTCCTGGGCGTGTTGTTTCTCGAAATGGAGACTTCAATTTTCCGCCAAGACTGTGCGATTTACCACCATTAGACTTTTTCCTTTCTGGTTAAGTTAGAGATAAAGTTTATGCCAATGCTCCACCAAAGATTCACGCAGTAAACGAAATTTTCAGAGCTGTTATTCGCGAAATACATAACTACGATTACAGACGCAATTATGCGAAAATTTTATCGAAAGAATGACTATTTGTAGTTCTGCCTACGAGGCGAACATTTGACAGATATTTCGTACCACATATCATATAATAGATATTTCATTACTAACATCTGAGCTTGTACTTGCAGTTTTTAATACCTCGGCCTGTAAGCCATCTGGTTCAGCTGATATTGCTGATTATAGTTTAGATATTGTTATCCTTACTTCGTTTTGGCCAGCTGGACAGGAGATTTGGCTTTCATCGTCTAAGTTGAATGATCTTCCCTGCCTGAATGCTGGCATGTCGTGCTTTTTCGTCGTTACACGGTCTGCAGGAAAATTGTTCCATTTTTCAGCACCGACTCTGACTTTATTACAAGGTTTCCTTCTTCATCTCTTCATCTAGATGCTGGCAGCATATGAGTTGTAGAAACATTTCGGAATACGCGTTCAGTGAAGATCCTGGTGATCCCTGCGACCGCAGCTTTCTTACCTTGTATCTCACAGTTCTTCTTCTTTCTAATGGTGCTTGAAAAATCCGCAGACGAGTCAACGTTGGCTACTAGGAACCTTTGGACCTCCAGAGTAATGGAGGTATGCCTTGCGTCGACCGTAATACGATCAATGTAGCTTAGCATTCCAAGATCCAGAGACCGCCGTGTCGATTTGCATATTTTGTGCTGAGGAAATCGTGTGCTTATATAGTGATCGCACTTCATATCACTGGATGGCGGTGATATCGGCGTGATAGCAGTCAAGGTTCTCTGCTAATGGCTCGGCTGCATATGGCTTATCCGGCGTTCTTTGTCTTTTAACCGTTTACAAGTGCCGTCAACAGTGAATCTGAATCTGAATCTGTCCGACACCATTAGTTGGTTCGTATTATGCAACTGGCCCTCTCCATTTTAGCAAGGATTTACTCATGCAGCTACTGGGAACTACCACATGGAGGTAAAGCAAGCACTTCGCTACGAACTTGATTGTTCGTACAGTCAGTTGTTTCCCAATTAATTGCCGCTCAGGCCCCCTACAATGCAGTTACGTGGGAGAAATATCTAGCGTTAGACATAACTATGCGCGTTACATATTTCATTCGTTACTAGGTGAAAGATGTCAAGTTATACTCGTACATAGTTACATCTGATCCATACCAGTTTTATTTGAATCTAATTAATTCGTGCAAAAAACATTGAAAAATCTATTCAATTAATTGAGATATGCAAATACCGCGTGTGTCTTCATTTGAGAGGGCCCCTCAATGAAGCAAAAAGATGCGAACATTGTTCAAACAAATAACTCCGCCATTGAATACGGTCGTTCAAATTTTGACTATGCAAGCAAAAATGCGAAATTGCAAATGCCATTTCAGTTTGAATCTGCCGCTGAATTCTGGATTATGCAGTTTAAATTCACAAATTTGCCGCTACATTTTTATTTTATTTTTTATTGGATATTATTCTCCAACATGCACACTCGATGTCGGCTTCCGTGAAGCGGAAATATCATTAATTCCAGTAACAATGGCTTTGCGCAAATATCCGGCTGACTAATGAAAAATGAAAAAAATTGGCAAAAAAATAGTTATTCACATTCGGATGGCAATTTGAAAGAAAAAAAAAAAGTTGATGGTAAATTAACCCATTTCGAATGAAAGGTGACAATTTGGTTGAGCGTGACATTTTAACTATTCCAGATATGATGCGCGTATGAGTTCGTGACGTTGATGACGGCGATTATGTTGCCGACTAAGGATTATGGTCGATGAATGGTTTTCCAGTTCTTCGGGGCAAGGACATGTGTGTGGAAATATTGAATTTGTATTCTGAAATTAATGGAGGAGCTATTAAATTTGGTCAATTTAGTCGTAGCATGGAATTTCCTTTTTTTTTTATTGTTCGAATGTGAAACGAATTGAAATTGTGTGATGTTCAGTGAATAGGAGAGGGAAACAATTAAAGGGGAGAGGAGCCAGTAATTAAGTCATGCAAGGAAGCGTGTAGGAGTGCACATGGCCAAATATGAAAATGTCAATCTCATCCTTGAATTATTTAAACTGTCACAATCGTCAATTAGAAGAAATACTCGTATGTCAGAGATGTCAGTTTTGATGGAGACCTCAGTTTTTCATTTCACGTCGGAAGCGGATCCCACTAAGTTGCATGGTTAGGGAAGGTTCGATTGGTTTTAAAGTTCGGCGGTGTTTGTTGGGCAGAGGCAGTTCGAATCTGGGAAGTGGTTACTGCCAAAAGATTATATAATAATGAGTTCAAGCAAAGCAGTTGCGCAGGAAATGTACTTTTCTCAAACTCTACAGTTTCAGTTGATATTGTTGTGAGGAATACTTATTCGTTGCGCTTGTCTTCCAAAAACACAATGTCCCACGGATATATTTGTGAACTAGGACACATATTTTCTCCTGCGGTTGAGCTATATTATCCTAGATATCTCACAGTTGTCCATTTAAGTCCATCCAAAAACAGCCAAAGAGAACGCATGCGAATGTATCAATTGTTCGGCGGATGATACTGTAAAGAAGCCTTTTTCTTGTTTTGATGGAACCGATAGGTAAAACTACCTTAGTTAACTAACTTAGTTCCATGGGATGTCCAAGTGTCATAAAACTTAACAGATTGTGGTTCTGTGCTGTGTGGCTATCTCGAAAATGCATAATCACCGTAAATTCGATTGTGTTCAAAGTACGCGGTCTGACCAATGCTTGGTTATCTATGTATATGTGGATATCCATCTAAGGTATGAAGTTGATACTGAACCAAACAAAGGCCAGAAAAATAGGCAAACCAGAGAAGCATCTATACTGATTCAAAGGCAGAAAATATCTGTCCATAACCAGGTCCTATCTCTGAAGCTGCCAGGTCTTGGTAACGATTGAGGCAAGTAGATAAGATGCTGCTTTGATGCCTTCGAGTCGACTGGAACGGACAGTTCCTTTGATCAAAAAGTTCCCGTGTGGCGATCCCATTGTTGCGATTTGAGTTCTGTTTTTTTTTCTTTTTTGTTAACTTCGTACATCTGTTGTTGACATTCTCTCTAAATCTTAGCGTCATAGCTTGACATTTACAAAAGTTACGTAGCCAAGAGTACATCTAACTCTTTGTGTTGGTGATTTTTTACAATTTTGGAAATGGATTTAAATTTGCAACAACGAACTTAAATTTAATTTTGCGTAAAAAACGAATTTAATGGTGCGCGAACGTTGGAAATATCGGAAAAGTGTTTCGGCAAAGATACTCTAAAGAAAACGGTCGTTTATCAGTGGCACGAGCGGTTCAAAAGTGGTCGTGAGTCAGTCGAAGATGATGCACGCAGTGGCAGACCATCGACATCGAAAACCGACAAAAACATTGACATAGTAAAAGAAATGTTGGTCAATAACTGTAAATTAACCTTTAGAGAGATAGCGGAGGACTTGAGCATTGCCTATGGATCCGTCCAAGACATTTTGGTTAATGATTTGGGTTTCGGTAGTGTAGCAGCAAAGTTGGTGCCACAAGACCTCAATTTTATGCAAAAAAGGGACTGTGTCTGACTGTGAGATGATTTGCGAGGCTGAATCAGATCATTACAGATATCAGGCAAGTGAATGGCGTTCACCAAATGAGCCGAGACCAAAAAAACCACGTCGTTTTCAGTCAAAAAAGAATGCAATGCTCACGGTTTTAATGGATTATAACGGTGTACCATAGTGCATCATGAATTTTTGCCAGAGGGCCAGACAGTAAACAAAGAGTATTATTTGGGTGTATGAGACGTTTGCGTAAAGCAATTTGCCGAAAAAGACCAGAATTATAGGCAGAAAGCTTCTAGATTTTGCACCATGATAACATACCATCGAAAAGTGCCATCATTATTCGTAATTTTCTGACGAAAAATGCAACAAATACCATCCACCGAATTCATATGATTTGGCTCCCTATGACTTCTTTCTGTTCAATCGAGTTAAAAAACCACTACGGGAACGCATTTCAGCAACCCCGAGGAAGTAATGGAAAAATCGCAGGTAGCACTGATGGACACACCGAAAGCCGAATGTAAAATATGTTTGGAGGATTGGATCAAGCGCTGGCATAAGTGTGTTGAAATTGATGGGGATTATTTTAAAGGGGACAATATAGATTTGGATGAATAAACCTGTATTTTTAATTTTCTGAATAAATTCTTTTTGATCAAGGTGGCGTAAGTGTGGCGTGGACAGGATCTTGCCTTCACTCTTTCCTTTGACTGAGGACATGAAGAATTTGGTGGCACAGTACTTCTTCTGGACCAGCGCCAAAAAAGCAGGTTGCATATTCAACCAAGAAAAGATGTTCAAGTAAACTTTAAAGTGGAGCTACTGAGTCCACAAATCTAACAGCGGCGTTCATGTTAAATGCAAAACCAACACTACTTGAAACTTATATTGTTATTCAACTGGCTGTTGTTAAACTCGGAAACATCTCGAAGACCTTGTCTATTCGGATTCATCAAAGGTGTGAAGGGTATCGGCAAAATCGACGCCAGTGAAATCAAACTGATTTAGCAAGCTAAACCGGTTGACAGGGAAAATTCTAAACATAAATGCTTCCGGCATGTAACGAATGTTTTTAAACGCTCATTTAGGAATCCAAAATCTGGCACAATATTCATTTCGCCGTGTAGGGTTCGTTGGTGATAGTCATCCGTAATGAGAGCTGTGACATGGAACCCTGTTGTAAGTATAAGATGATGTATATTTGAAGAGTCTTCAAGACAATGAAGACGATCCTAAACCCTCAAAATCCCGCTGTCATCCATAAAAGGAAGAAGTTCCACAATTTTTGATATCTTCGAAGATGGATTCCCTTCCTGCAAAGAACGAATTTCGTTAGTAAAATAAATTGGCTGAGTATACCTCATCCAGTTAATTTCTGCAGCCATGACTTGTTCTGCTTTTAGTTGTTGAGTGCTTAACCATTCTTTAAATGGCAGGCCCTAATAAAGTGCTGTAAGTGCATACGAGTGCTGTTTGATGAATACTCGGATACTCGATACTTTTCCCAGCGGTGCTGCAACTTTGTTAACCCCTCCGTAAGGTACGACTTTTATTAACTTGCAAAATATTCCTTGTTCGACGAGTACTTCTTTACGGCGAGCAATCTTTTAAGGTTTGGGAACAAAAAGAAGTTGCAAGGAGACAAATCCGGAGAATACAGAGGATGGGGAGCAATTCGTAGTGTAATTCGACCAATTTGGCTGTGGCGACTGCGAAGGTGTAAACCGGTAAGTTTTTGTAATGAAAGAGCACTTTTTTCTTCACCAAATGTGTTCGGTTTTTCTTCACGTCGTCGTTAAATCAGCCCAATATGTTAACGTAGTATGCTCCTGTGATTGTTTTTCCCTTTTCCTAATAGTCAACGTGGACCACATCTCTTGCACTCAAAAAACGGTCGCCATCACTTTCCGGCCGAAGGCACTGTCTTCGCCTTCTTTGGAGCACATTCATTGGGTAAAACCGATTATTGTGATTGTTCTCTGGTGTATACCAGTGAATCCATGACTCATCGACAATCACGAAACCACGCATAAACTCCTCCGGATTTCGATTAAACAGGGCCAAGCACGTCTTTGAAGTTGTCTCACAATTGCGCTTGTTCTCCGGACAGCTTTCTCATGCCCAAAGGTTAGTGCAGGATGTGGCTAACGCGTTCAGTTGAGATGGCTGCTATTTCAGCCAACTCGCGAATTTTCACTCGGCAGTCCGCCAAGATATCCGAGATCATGGATTTTGTCCAAGGTTTCCTCTGTGGTAACCGTTTTTGGGCCATCTGGGCGCAGTTTATCAAAAACCGACGTGCGACCACAGCGAAACCCCGGCGTTAAATCCCAGACCCTACAAATTAATTTGTATCGTTCCCTTGATAATAAAAATAATAATAATAGATTAAGATGAACAAACTTGTATTTTTAATTTTCTGAATAACGGGAACTTTTTGATCAATGTGTTATAGCAAACTTCTAATGAACCATACGAATCATAAGAGTAACCTTTATACCGAAAATCTATAACTACACACTCACCAGTCTGATTTAGTTTAGGTTTAACAGCCTGGAAACAATGATCGAGTTTCATGTGCGCAAAACAGAATGCGTTCTCTGTCAAAGGTTAAACATTCGATGGGCCTTCATTAGATAAGAGGGAGTACGCATTGGACATTTTCATTCACATTGCGGGTGCTTTTGACGGCCAGACCACATGACGAGCAATGTGATGATGATAACCATTCGTTTCTCCAACAAATCAAAGTGCCTTAAACTAAGAATGCCGCGTCGGAAACCTCCCAGAGGTAGTCACCCTCTTTGAAATCCCAAAGAACTTTCGCCGTGACATGGGGCTTGTCATAGAGGAAGGTCCTCACCATACACATGATTTAAATAAAACCATGCATTGGTTATCTGGTAGAATAAGCTTCCATGGAAATATGTCAATGCTGCTTTTACCAGAATTCATCAAACGGACAGACCGTTAGGAACTTTCTCTAGCACGCTTGGCACTGATCAATCTTTCTAGCTTTCAAAGCTCTCAAGCCATTTTTTTACTGATTTTTGATACAACATATACTGGTGGAGCTTGGATGAATTTGTCGTCTGATGCAATGTCTCCAGAACCTCTGTTGCAGAAAAAATATACAAAATTTACTTTTCCTGTACCCAGAAATGATTTCGCACAGAATCACAGAGTAATATAATCGGGTCTTCACAGATGGCTTCAAACCCGGATTAGGATATGAGCTTTTTAGAAAATGACAGCGTTAGATATTACTTCTTGTTACGAAAACTTGCAAGCGCAGATATACGCACTTTTGATGGTAACGTCATATGGTTTTCAACCGTTTACGGAAGAGGTTAAACAGATGTAACGAACCAACTAATGGACTCGAATAAAAATGAATTCACTGTTGACGAGCCTTCCAAATGACTAAAGTACAACGACTTTTGGACTTTCGGCCACATGCAGCCGAGCAATTAGCAAAGCCAATTGACTGCTCTCATGCAGGTATCAACGCCATCCATAAAGTGTGATAGCATGGGCCTAACGTAATGAGAAAGAAGAAGACAAGAAGACTTGAGCTTCCGACAAGTGAGCGAGTGTCTTATGAAAATCCGCATCAAGGCTAAATTTGCTAACGTAAGACTAATATGCGCTCATAAGAAAGAAGAAAATCTTTGGTAGGACACTTGGTAAGCATATCTATATGACACCACGTCTGGCAATGGCTTGTTGGCTTTGCGACGGGACGAAATTTTGCTGTAGCAAGGACATGGCCTCCTCATCTTAATATACACAAGGTGATATGGTAGTCTCCGGATCTTGGAAAGTTAAACCAAATTGATCACATTGCGATAGACGTAAGGCATGCCTCCAGTATTCTGGACGTTCAAAGTTTTCGAGCAACCAATATTGACTCGGATCACCACCTTATTAAAGCCATAATGCGAATGCGGATTTCTCAAGCGCTACAACAAAGAAGAACTTCTGTGAAAAAATATAGTTTAAAAAGCTACAATCGTAAGAGACCGCCAGAATCTCCGCCAAACGCATATCCTGAAATCTGTCAAAAACACCTATACTGCCAGCATCAAGTACCGAAGACCAATGGTAACGTTGATAACGTTCCATCAAATATATCGAAACTGAAATTCCTGGCTTAATGCAGAATAACGACAATCACTTGCAGCTTAACAAGAAGCATATAAAGCGACTCTGCAACTAAGGACGAGAGCCGCTCGTGAGCTCTAGGAACAGAAGAGATGGGAAGTACATCGGCTTCTTCAGAAGTTGAAAAAGAGCACGTTAAATGCACGATCAATAATACTGAGAGGTTGAATGTACGGAAGTTTTACGAATAAATAAAAAGAGAGTACCAATGCAAAAAGACCCGTACAGAAGCCCATAAATATGAAGAGGGAAACCTTGTTGTGGAGTCTCAGTCAGTACTGAGAATATGGAAAGACTTTTTCTGTAAGAAATCGAAGAAGCCCAACATGCTACTTTAAAGTAGAATAGACCATTCAACTGAGACGATGATAACCAAAAATTTCCGTCTATCTGATCAAAATGAGCTAAGGATAGCAAAACCTAAGCTAAAATCCAACAGAGCAGCTGAACCTTATCGCAAACCGGCCGAGATTTCCAAAGCTGCTGGAAATGATTTTGTGGAGAACGTACACAAACTTATTTCTTAGATCTGGTCAGAAGAAGTATGCCCGATTACCAAAAAAAAAAAAATAAAATAAAATAAAAAATTACGCCAACTGTAGAGGTATAACATTGTATACAAGATTTTATCTGTCATATTGTGTGGAGTCTGCAACCCTTCGTCAACAACGTGGTTAACCCCATTAGTGCGATTTTAGATCAGAAAAGTCAACAATCGACAAAATCTTCTCAATCCAGGTGATTCTGGAAAAGCTCAAGAAGTCCAAATCGATATCTACCATCTTTGTAGAGACGATCTATGGAGAGCCATGTCTAGTTTTAGCATCCCTGCCAAGCTCGCCAGTCTGTGCAGAACGACGTTTAAGAATGATTGATGCCCCGTCAAGGTCAAAAATGAATTTACCGAGACCAAGAATTTTTCAGACAAGGAAAGGCGCTATCATATGACATCTTTAACTTCATTCTTAAAGGAGTAGTGTAGAACTCCCAAGCCAACACCGGAGGCTCAATCGTTTAAAAGTATGTGGAACTACAATGCTAGCGTATGCCGACGATATCGACATGATTGTCACCGTCACAGTCGAAATTGGTTTTGTCTACATCGGCGTTGCTAAAAACTCTGCAAAAAACACCTCAGCAGAAATAAAACGAAGAAACTTCTGGAAATTACTCTTTTATTGGTCTGAAAATGTAATCGAGAGGTAAGGCCCTATCTAGAAGAACTAAGGAGATTTTATATAAAACCTTCATCACTCCTTTTCTATAGTGTGATTCATCGTGAGGTTTGATTTATAATGTAAAATAAAATAGATAAATTTGAAAGTGAACTTAAAATTTTTATCATCGTTTAAAATAACAATTTATGGCGTTTGCCTTTCAAAAATAGTATCATGTATATGTTGGCTACAACTACGTCTAAGGTGATCCATTTGGAAGGTCCAATTTTGTGCAACTCGTTCGAGCATAGCGACTGTTATCTCGCAGATAACACTAGTAATGTTGACTTCTAAAGCGTCAATCGTAGCTGGCTTATTCCTAAAGACCTGAGATTTTACATATCCCCAGAGAAAATAGTCCAAATGTGTTATATCTATCTAGGGGGCCAATTTACCGTAGCAAAACGTGAAATTAAGTGCTCACCAATATGATTTTTAAACAAGTCCATTGTTTCACGCACTGTATGACTCGTAGCGCCATCTTGTTGAAAGCAGAGCTCACCGAGACTATGTGCTTGAATTTGAGGGAGCACAAATGTAGTTACCATATCATAGGTGACCATTGACGGTTACATTCTGATTTGCCTCATTTTTAAAGAAATATGGACCAATGATTCCACCAGCCCACAAAACACACCATGCCGTTATTTTTAATGGATGTAATGGCAGCTCTTAGTACTCTTCGGGTTGCTCATCACCCAAATATGGCAATTTTGTTTATTTACGTTTTCATTAAGCCAGAAATGGGCTTCATCACTGAACAAAATTTCATGATAAAACACCGGATTTTCATTGAATTTTTCCAGAACCCATTCACTGAATATATGACGAAAATTCAAGCTGCCTGGCATTAATTCTTGCACAAGTTGAATTTTGTACGCTTTTAGGCCGATATCTTTTCATAAAATACGCCACAGCGCACCGTAAGTTCCTCGAATCGCACGAAAAACACTTCTCACAGAACGTTGGTTTTCGTAATACAGCTGCACAATTTGGAGAAGCTGTTGTGATATGAGTCTTTCCATAATGACTTGCCAGACAATGCTAAATAAAAATGACAAAGCAGTTTGATAGGAGTCACTCTTAATCTGTCAAAAAAACCTACTCAAAATCAAACCACACGATGAATCACCCTATACTTTATGACGCTGAATCTACTGTATCAAAAGCGGATGAAGATATCCTTATTCATTTCGAGAAAAAAATAATTAAATAATCTTCGGTCCCGTCATCGTTGACGTTGACAGGCTGTATATCACCTAATCAGCCAGAGATGGATAGGACATGTAATGCGAATAGACACCAATGCTTCGGCCTAAAGGGCTTTCGAATCTAGCCCAGAGGACAACACAGTAAAAGGAGACCTCACTTTGGGTAGCGCTCTTAGTCTTATTGAGGCTCATATCCACCCCGAACTATAGCACCACCTAAATAAGTAAGTAAGATAGCAACGAACTATATTGAGAATGATCCTTGAACGAAGCAAAGTGTTTGCTGAACACTCTTACCCTCTTTCAAGCCTAGAAAAACAAAACTTTGCTGAACGCCGTCGAAAGTTGGATTAATTAAATCTTGTCGATCGCAGATTTACTACTATCCTTCAGAAAAAAACTCCGAACTACTTAAGTGCGATGGGCAAAAGTAATACAACAACCTGTAACGCTCGCTGTGAACGTAATAAGAACACCGCGGAGCACTTTCTTCTGTGTATGCCCAGACTCTACAGGTACTCGCCGCTGACTCACCTTTTTCAAAAGACAGAGACTTCAGTAAGAGAAATTTTTGAAGAGTACAATAAACTAGTTCCTTGTCTGAGTACTCTATTCCGACAAAAACTGATAACCTACATGGTGAAGAAAGGACGTATTTGCCTAATCTAAACAGACAAAGTGGCAAAGTTTCCAAAATATCATGGGAAGAAATGCCTGCACAGATTAAGAAAGATATCTCCAATGACCTCTTCGCAACATCAGCTATAAAATATTCTAATATATTGTCTCTCATGGAAAGGCTTAGTGTGTGGTTACTAAAAGAAAAGCCATTAGTAAAATAGAGCTGGTTAGAAAGGAAGAGGCAGGGCTTATTAAAAGTTCTCTGTTCCTTTCGAATTCATACCGGAAACACTATTAAAGGTGTTTAAAAGGCTTTCAAAAAGGACTTCCATTCTCCATGTTCTAAAAGATTGCAAAGTCAGAATGTCAAATGTTCTTTGCCAGAAATCCCTTTGTCATTATCTAACCAGATACTGTTGGTATAGGAACATTTTCCCATAGACATAATCTCGTCAGTATCATCGTAACCCTTGTCCAAGAAGTTACATCAACCCAATCTCTCGGTACTACTGCATTTAGACTTTTTCAACGCTCTATCACCCAAATCTACCCTCTAAGTTCTGTCATGTAAAGCCACAGTAAGGATTTTCGATTTCATTTTCCAACCTTTGTCTTGTCTTCGTTTACTTTGAAAACTTCAAAGTCACCCTAAGAGCTCAACCCTTGCCTGTGTACACTTATGTATCTTTGAGAGTGTTCGAAATCCCCTTTTAATTGTTTTTCTTTTTTTTTTACGAAATCATCTTCACTGACCATCATCTCTTAGCCAAAGTATAGCAAAAAGGAGCATCGGTCAACAAGAAAACCCTTTCGAGAATGAGAAAAAAAATTCCTTGACATGACAAACCGTTCACAACCTTAACGTTGTTCAACTACTATAACAGTAGACCATATGGTATATCCTCGACATTGTTTTCCCTTGTTAACCTTATTTTTCGTTCTCTTCTTCCCTACATTAACTGACATTTCCTTTCACTTGCACATGTGTTAATTTATCATTTCCGTCCGGGAACCAGAATGAAACTTTTGCGTCAAACGCAGAGAAGATATCACTGTACAAGACGCTTCTTTAAACTGGGTACTTCTAAATGGGAGGTTCTATTGTTGTTGTACTTCTCTGGTATCGGAAAGAATATCGAAAATATCTTCTTTATTGTGGACAGATTGGAGTAAGGGAATTAAATGCTTTGCTGGCAAGAAAATTGGTCCTACTTCAGAGTTTACAACAAGGAATCGAAACTTTCTAACAAGGAGTGTGAGTGTTTACAAAGTTTCCAACGCATTATGTGAGATTTGAGGTTTTTTAAAGGATTCCTTTAGAAGAGTCCTCTGGAGCTTGTCGAATTTGAAAGACAAATGCATCCTTATTGTTAAGAAGGGGATTATGAAAGATTTTCTCGATGAATTATAGCTGAAAAATATTTGTATAAGAAAGAGGCAAAGGGGTGGAGTATCTTTTGTTTGAATATGAAATTAACCAACCCTGGTGAATGTGCTAGAGGCTTTGCATTTTAAGCTAAATTTAATGTGCGACCTTCAACTAATTTTCTAGTAAACAAGTTCAAAAGGCAAAAGTCAATTCAAAAGATGTCATTTGGTGAAGGTGCGTAAATATTTACAGAATGTGACCTCAAGGTTGTGTTTCAGTCGGATTTAGTGCTAATTGGGGAGATTGTATCGCATAATAGGGCTTATATTGGGTTAACGGGTAAGTGAAAAAGATTTTCATTCTGTTTTCAAATTTCTATTTCGGTGGTAGTTTACATATCACAGGCACCATCGTCCATGACCTTGTGCGGCTGTTTTAAATCAGCATTTATATTTGTATGTTCATCTGGATCTGTGGAATTCACACTGGTAATCATGTTAAGGGATAAGATACAATAACTGAATTTATTCGTATAAATTTCGCATTGATTCTAGGAATTTAAAATTAATGGTTAACATATTCTGTCGCTCCTTTGAAAGTGTAATATCTAAAACTGGTGGACATCCACACTGGAGCTGCTTAGACACGTTTGTAAGGAACTTTTCAACAAAGCAAGAACCTCAAGAAAAGCGTCGGATTGGGACTCATACAAGGAATCCCTCAAAACATATAAACTGCAAAGCGTGAATCCTGGAGGTACTTTTGCGATAAAATCACTGAAGCCTCTGAGGCATCAAGACTGAGAAAAATCTTCTCAACAAATCCTTCGATGCCTAGCTGCTTGAAAAAAGCGACGACTCATGGACGACCTCAAGTGACGAATCACTCAACCTGCTATTGGATACTCATATTCCAGGTATCTCCCCTTTCATGGCTAGCAACAATAATAATATAATTATTGCAGCCGCGACAAAAATTACTGGCCTTACAAGAGACAAACTGCACTGCATCTCACATACCACTTTAATGGAGAGAAGTAAATGTAGTTTTCATTCCCAAAAGCGGTAAATATTCTCATGTTGTCCCAAAGGACCCAAGACCTAGTAGTCTATCATCTTTCGTTCTAAAAACTCTAGAAAGACTGATTGATATCCATATGCGATCTAGCTTGAATCCTAGACTCCTATCGATGGAACAACATGCCTACTGCAAAGGAAATTCGGGTGAAACAGCTCTACACTAACAAGCCACATCAAACGATCCTTACATTAAAGAGAATATACAATGGTAGCTTTCCTAGTAGCTTTCGCCCTTAACAACGTCAAAACATCCGCAATCACGACCGCGCTGTCAGCTCTGAAGGTAGATGATCCACTTGGGGACCTGATCAATCTCATGCTAAAGAGCAGGATTATCAACTCCAAGCTGGGTAGGTCCTCTGTCGAAAGAAGTGTCAGCACTTCTTCTCTGAAACTTAGTGGTTAACGAACTGCTGATATACCTGGAAGAGGGTGGTAGCAGGATGGTTGTGTATGCGGATGACGTTGCTGTAGTCGTCTCAGGAAAACATCTACATACGATTAAAGAGCTACTGCAGTATTGTATAATCTTAACATATTAGCCAGCTTTGCGGATCGCTGTGGACTGGAAATAAACCTCCATAAAACGGATCTTGTCCTCTTCTCTAGGAAATACAAAATTTCGACTATAGACCCTCCCTCAATCAACGGTACCAGCAAGGTCTTTTCCGATACAGCGAAATATTTGGGTTTTATTTTCTACAGGAAACTAAGCTGGAAAGCTATCATTCAAGAAAAAGTAAAGAAGGCTTTAGTAGCTTTATTCTCTTGCAAAAAAGCCATTGGGAACAAAAGGGGCCTCTAACCTCTAACCTCTAACCGATACTAACCTTCGTGGTGGTTGTGTGGTGGACAAAGCAGTAAACCGCATGAAGCTAAGTAAAGTCCAAAGAACAGCATGTCTGGGCATAAACGCACTACTCCCTCCGCTGCTCTGAACACTCTGTTTCACCATACACCCCTCGACATTTATAGCAGACAAGTAGCCGCCAACGCAACTATTCGCTTTAAAGCGACTTCACAGTGGGAAAATAAACATTTTGGCCACGCAAATATTCTTAACGCACTAGGTATCCTACGTAAGCATTCCCTCCAGATCCTTCTGGGAGGAAAATGTCTTCCTGGATGATAATTCAATCCACTTTAACACTGAAGGTGTAAAATTTCTGGGCGGAAATTCTGGCTGAAGAAAAAATGTAGTATCTGCAACGGGTATCCACATCTTTTCTGATAGTCAGAAAAGACTCATACTCTCTAAATTCAAGAACAGTCATGTACTGCCGATCATCTCTAATGGAGATGGCGGAGCAGTTTAACATTCACCTTTTCTGGGTGCCTGGAATTGTAGGGCCGACTAACTTGCCAAAATTGGAACCACTATAACTATCACACCTGAAAAGGAAAACATACGTATACCTATCGCTACGTGCAAACAAGAAATAAAGCTGGATGCTAATAGAAAAACAAATTATAGATGGGCGGTTGGATCGACATGCCTAGCGACCAAACAATTCTGGCCAAAGCTAGATCTGAATCGCTCCAGCTCCTGGATTCTTCTAAATAGAAAACATCTTAGCGCCATAATAGGTATCATCACTGGACACTGCCTCATAGGTAAACATGCATAAAGGCTTGACATGTTAACTATAGACTTTTGCAGAAGCTGCATGGATGAGGAGGAATAAGAGACAATCGCTCACCACCTAGAGGACCTCTTCCACAACGACTTAAGTGACTTAAGCAACAAAGACATTAAAAGTCTCCTACGATTTATGAAGAGCTTCAAATGGTTTCTGGAGTAGGAAGATCACAGATCCATGTGGCCTCACAATGGGCCAATAGGCCTAAGTGGATTGGTTTTTTTTTCCAAAAGCCACTTAAACCTAACCTAAAACTAGCTTAAGTTGATATATATATGGTGATTTGGTCACGTACGGGTTGCAGGATTCTTAGGGACCAGGACAGAGTTTGTTTTAGTAATTATCTCATCAATATGCGAGTGGGCGCATATTTGAATATAGGTTGGCCGTGGAGGAGGTAATTTTTGGGGAGGAGACTTTTTGCACTTACGTGAGAAGGTAATCGATTTACATTTAGTGAGATTGAGTTCTAAGCAGTTCATGATCCACTAGATGGAAAGACTGTTTAAATCTGTTTGAAGGAGGCTGGATTCATTTTGTGAGGAAATGGGCTTAGCAACTTTGGTATCGTCAGCATAGCGAGAAAGTGCTGATTATTGAATGACCCTTTCAAGATCTTTAATAGTTAGAATGAAGAGAAGTGGACCTAGGTGACTACCTCTAGTAAAACCCGACTTGGCCAAGAATAAGGCCGATAGGACATACCTTAAACGAACACTATTAAAACGATTATTCAGGTAAGAAGTTATTCATTTTAGCAAAATGGGTTCAAAGCCCAGGACGGACAATTTGACCAGAATAAGCTTATGAGATATCTTATCAAAAGCCTTACCGAAATCAGTTATTACAACGTCTGTTCTGAGAGAACAGAGGACACGAATTCGATGAGGTAAGTGGTAGTTGATCTATTTTTCAGAAAACGGAAGCTTAAGGCTTCGTATAAAATGCTTTCGAGGAGCTTCGGTATGTGTGAAAGGTTAGCTATGGGACGGTAATTAGTGACTTCGCTCCTTAATCCCTTTTTGTGTATCGGTCTTATGAAAAAAGACTTCCATATCTGTGGAAATACAATTTCAAAGAACGATAATTGGAGGACATTTCGAAGGAGGATGGAAGGCTATCTGGGCAGGGTAAGTATTCATCATGAAGGTGCTGTAACTTATTTTCTATTACTGTATGACCAAAACTTTAATAGATAGAGGGACCAATAGGGAAGTTAAGGTATTTGAAATAGAAGGAATCCGGTTCGAAGGAATTATCGACAAAGGATTACTTAGAAAAAGTAGCAAAAAAGTTGGCTATGGTATGTGGATCAGTTGATGATACATTTTCGTATGAGAGGGATGGAGGAAAACCGTCAGATTTTTCTTTTAACGAATTTGTAGAAAGAATTAGGACCGTTTATAAGCTTATATTGCGCACTATCAATGTATCGCTGGTAGAGAACTTTATACAGCTGGGAGAATTGGAGGTATAACCCGAGATAGTGGGAATAGTCAGCAAGAGAATTGGATCGAAGAAAAGTTGTCTATAATTTGTTTTTCTTGTTACGTAAAGAGCGAAGTCTACGATAATACCACAGGTGGCTCGTAAATGGGTTTTATTGCGCGAAAAGGAGACATAGAGAAAAGTAAAATTGAATAATTCTCTGCAGAAAATAGAGAGAGCACCGTTAAAGGACATATTAGTGAGATCAAAAGAACATTTACTAAGATATGCGTTGGGAAATTTGATTTATGAAAGTCGTAAGGAGAGGTAGCTGCAGATGTGTTGGGCTGAATAGAAGAATGGTGGAAAAGAGAAAGAAGAAGCGGTGGGTAAAAGTTATCAATGTTATGTATGTGATCATATCAGCAGCGGTATTCACGGCGTTATCGAGGAAACATAACGAGCAGTTACATTTCCTAAAGAAGTCCGGTCCAATTGGCTCTCTCATATTGTAATACGCTTCTTTTATTTAATTTAATTTTTTCTCTAACTGTGTGGTCAGTATGCAAGGAATTATCGCATAGAGGGGAGAGCACACCAACAACGGTGCACAGGGTAAGAACTCAAAAAAAAGTCCATGGTGTTATCGGTATGACTATCTGGTGTTCGTGTGGGCTAATTTTACTTTAATTTAAGCTGGGTTAAGTTAATTTCCGCAGCGAATATTTTTGCACACCCCCTTTTGGGTGTTGTCTCTCCAAAATGTCGAAGCCACCCAGAAATGTGTATATCGAAATCTGTATGTGGATACAGAGATACGATTCTTTGTATAGAGTTAGACAGCGCATCGAACTCATCAATGTTGGAATTTCTGTACAGCTTGTGGCTCCTTTAAATAAAGCAGTAGTCGGTAATTTGCTTACGGAGATGGAATTTCAATCATATGAAGTTGAATTTCAGATTGGAATATAGATCATATTATGGTGGAGTTTGGTAAGAAAAGAAAAAAATCGTATATGGCATAATCTCAAAGAACTCCATTGAAAACGCGATAGCAAATCAGTTCCGGTTTCCTCGACGGAGTTGTAAAGGAAAAAAAAAAAAGAGAATAAATGGAAATGACAGATGATATGAACTCCGGAGTTTCTTGTTCAGTGTGCAAGAAAACGAAGCAAGATTTCCCTAATTTGAACACCGTTGCTTGGCCGTTTGGAGGCAAGCATGTGGCTTTGAGAATAGGGGAAATCATTTTGCGTATCAACATCATTTTTCCTTTAAATTTATTAAAAGAAAAATGCTGAAGAGAGATTCTGTACATTCAATCTAGATAGCAATGGAAATCAGCAGGATTTAGATTTGGAGAATCGTTCATTCTCTAAACGTGTTAAACATTTTAGCAATTCCAGAAAGTCGTGACAAATTGTTAAAAAAAATGGGTAGAGTATAAAATAAAAATTAACAGCTTCAACCTGCAGTTTCCATTCTTAAACAAAAACCTAAGCCAAAAAGCTAATAGAATAGATAGAGCTGGTTTACATGGAAAAAAGAAACAAAGTCGGTCAATTTGACATCCGAAATTCAAAAGCTGGAGATGCCAGAACAATCAAAATTACTTTTGAGGAAGAACTTTCTCAAAATATTTTCTATCGCTCGCAGAGCGCCTACAAATTCCTCCGTGACGGTCTGGGCTTTCAATGTACATTTTATACTGATGGACTCCTGGTAAAGGATTGCAACCAATAAAATAAAATGCGAAATACTACATTAAGTCAACATAATCCAAACGTGGTCTTTGGCGAAATTCGAATTCGTTCAGACCTGACCTGTAATATATAAGAAAAGATGCTGTTGATAGATACTAAAATTTGGAATCAGAAAGGACAACGAAATAAATACATATATACGTGGTTTTATGGTGAACGGATTATACCATATACCTAGTCCTGCAATAAGTTCTGTTGCACAATTTCCAGCGCTTATCTTTTAAAACTTTTTTTTTCAGAACACATGAACAGTGAACAATATAGTACTAATCAGTTTGGTTTCAGTTTGCAATCTATTAACATGGAGTGATGCGTTAAGGAGAATCGAGTCGCGATAATAGCATGGTATAGGTGCGGAAAGAGTGCTGGCCAAATTTTCGAGTTGCAAAAATTAATCGGAGTAGAGGAAAAGCCAGGAATTGGTCACCCGTGTGTCCTCTATATGAATGCGGTAGTAAAGGGAATGCGTGAACGAATTCGGAGAAATCTCATTAGGAAGCAGAAGATCATATCCAAGGAATTGGATATATCAACCAGATCCATGTCTAGGCTGATTCGGGGTAATCTGCATATAAAGGCATATCGTCAGTCTACGGGTCATTTTCTAATTCTTCAACTAAAAAAAAATTAGGCTGGAAAGATACAAGCGACATTTGCAGTGGCACACAAACAATGGCCATGAAAACATTCTGTTTACGGTAGAAAAAAAAATTTTTTCAACAAGAAAAATGACAAAAATTTATGCCACTTTATCTACGGAAGCGAAAAAAGTTGTTCCAAGGGTTCATCCTGGACATCATACCGCTTCCTTAATGGCTTGGTAAGAGATCTCTCACCATGGTGTCACGTCCCTCAATTTCTGTGAAAAATGCGTGCAAAGACTTACCAAGAAGATATGTTAGGGGCTGTTGTGAAAAGTTTGACCAATTCTGTTTTCAATGAATACAGATTGATCTATCAACAATACTCTGCTCCAGCGTACAAAGCCAAAACTACGAGTGGCTCAAAGACAACATTCCTATCTTAATAGCAGCAGAAGATCTGAAGATCTGGGGGAGCCTAGATCTGAATCCACTGGATTATGGTTTGTGGTTAGAATTAGGAAGCATGGTCTGCAAGACTCCTCTTATAAAACATTTTTAAATTAAATGTAAACAAACTAACCAGAACAGCGTCCACGATCTCCATGGAAACCGTACGTGCCGCTATAGTCCAATGGCCACAACGTTTGGAAGCTTGTGTTAAAGCAAAAGGCAGTCATTTCGAGTGAATCCAATTTTTTTTAACAATCAATATTGTGGTCTAATAATTGAGACAATTTTGAACTTATGGCACGACTAGGTATATATAGGATTTTCTAATAACGACTTGACAATTTTTTTTTCAAATAAAAGGCAAACCGTTTGAGATATTTCAAAAACTTTATTATTGGCTTGAAGTACAATCATAACATTTATGAATGGAAGTCGACTTCATTCATACGGCCAAAGCGGGCACGTTTGCACTGGTCGATTCGTTGGACCTAATTTTCAACGACTCGGCCACACACTTCGGCCGAAACGCCCGCTATTTCGGGTTGAATGTTAGCTCTGAGCTCTTCCAACGTCGTCGGCATGTTGGCATAAACCAATGACTTAACGTTGCCCTACAGAAAATAGTCAACCGGCGTTAAATCGCACGAACGAGGCGGCCAATCGACTGGCCCATGTCTTCAGATAACACGCTCACAATACTTACTCTTCAATAAATCGATTGTAGCGTGTGCTGTGTGGCTTGTGGCACCGTCCTGTTAAAACCACATGTTTTCCAAGTCCATATTTTCCAATTCGGGCCAAAAATAATCGGTGTTCATGGCGCGATAACGCTGACCATTCACAGTAACGTAAAGATCGTTATCGTCGACGAAAAAATATAGCCCAATACCGCCGCCTGCATGAAAACCACACCAAACAGTTATTTTTTGTGGATGAAGTGGTGATTCATGAAGCGCATGTGGGTTTTCACCCGACCAATAATGCATATTTTGCTTATTGACGAACTCATTGAGCCAAAAATGAGCTTCTTCACTGAAGATGATTGATGAAAACCCAATCGGAGAACGTACGTCGCTTCAAATGGTCCATCGGCTTCAATTCTTGAGTCAGCTTGATCTTGTATGGGTGTAAGCCAAGATCCTTACGGAAAATACGCCATAATGTGGTCTGAGCGATGCCCAATTCTTGAGAACGCCGTGGAATTGACTGATTTGGATCGTTTGCTATGGATATTTTCGACACTTCGACCAACCCGTTGTCTTCCTGACACGGCAACATTACACAAAGAATATGTAGACTCAAATTTTTGCACTAAACTTGTTATTGCCTGTCTACTAGGGCGAGAATTACGACCGAAAATTGGAGTCAACGCTCTTAAAGTTGCAGTCCCCGACTCCGAATATCTGTAGACAATTTTTATAATATGCAGAAGTTGCTTGTTAGTGTACTTTACCATGATAAAAATGTTAAGTTTACTGAATAAATTGACAGTGACAATTGGATGATTAGTAAAAGAGTGCGTTCACAATTTAAATTCAAAGTTGTCAAGTCCCTATTGGAAAACCCTATATATATACATATATATATATATATATACATACAATATATATATATTTTTTTTTAAAGTTAGCCCTCAAGTGGGTATGAATAGACTTATAATGCTTCAGCATATGTTAAATTTTTTGAAAAATGGGACAGAAAGAAAGAAACATGTTCGGGCTTAGTGGTGGCGTCCACAATTTATTGGGGAGAGTAAATTCTTAGTAGAAGTCGTCCACAAGAGCTAAGACCGAAAAAAGCACGCCAAGTTCGATCAAATGTCAAAGTTTTGATCACTTTTTTTTGTGATTACTGTGACGTAGTGCGTTAGGAGTCTTCACCTCAAGGACGTACGGTCAATTAGGAGTATTACCTTGAAGTTATGCCCCGTTTGCTAAAAGCGATACGAAAAAAACGTCCAGAACTGTGGAAAAACAATTTATGGCTTTTGCATTACTTTTGCTTTGAGGATTATAAAAAGCGTTGACGCAAGTGTATTATGTCTGACAAGGATGAAAATATGTCTGAATCTATTGACGATATTTTTATTTTTCCTCAGTTAAAGTGGAATCCATCAGATGACTAATGGTTATTCATCGTTTCAAATGCCAACTCAGCAGCGGTGTTAACCTCATTTTCATAACAGATTTAATTAAATCGTCAGTCTCTCATTGTCCCCGTGCTCTATCAATAATTGATAACTACCACACTCCCCTTCCTCTCCTGTTTTTCATAACCCTTCTGCTAGTGCACTCCCCCCACAATTCTCTTATTCTACATTCTGTGCAAACTTTCCCAAAATCAGTGACTATCTCCGCAGACTCCCCTCTAACTTTCACAACTTAATTATGAATGGTACCTTACCTATTTTTAATAGAGAAATATTTAATTCTTTTTCCCTTTAAGTTCCGTTATCCCGCCGTCTACTATTCTTCTGTGATATAATCGTAAGCTTTGTTCTTGCCAAATTAGAGAAGTAAGTTATGGGCTGCTTTCCTTCGTACCAAATTCTTTTCGGACTATTCCAACTATATTGGTGCTTATTTTCATTTCACGGAACTTTATGATTTCCTTTACCAGTGCTACCTTAACAATACGTAAGCCATCTTTATAAATGACTCTAAGTCCTTTTTTCAATTTGTTAATTATAAAATCAACTCCGATGGTTACTCTCCTTCTCTCGCTTTCAACAAGAATTCATCAACCGATCCACTTACTATTGCCAACCTATTAACCACCTTTTTTAAACAATCCTTCACTAACAACTCCTTTCTAATGACCCACTTATATCTCACACCTTGAACTCGTCTTATATCGAATATAAGTTACACTAACTTAATGACGAATTCACACCCGGCCCAGATGGCCTCTCTCCCTTTTCTCTTTCATTTGCCCTTTCTGATCTCATTAAACCATATCTTTCACAAGAAAAATTTCCTCAGGTTTGGCAAACTTTCTTCAAAGAATGTAATAACCTACTTTCGTTCCATAGCTGATCTCTACCACATACCCAAACTCTTCGAAAGTATTTTGTATAAAGCTCTAAACTTCCAATGCAAATCACTTATTTTCCTTAGACAACATGTCTTCATGAAGGGTAGATCAACCCACACAAATCTCGTTGAATTCGTATTCTTCGCCCTCTCTGCCCTAGAGAATGGTAATGAGGTCAAGGTAGCTGCAACCGATTTAAGCAAAGCTTTCGATAAAATCTCTCATCAATTAATACTTTTCAAATTATCTGACTCAGCTATCTCTGGAGTTCCACAAGGCAGCCATCTCGGGCTACTTATTTTAATTTTAACCATAAGTGATTTCGACAGAATCATCAAACATTCGCCTGTCTCCCTTTACGCCGACGATACCAAATTTTTCAAAACCATTTCCTCAACCCATGACTCTTTCCTTCTTCAGGAAGATCTTGATAGTTTTTCGATCTGGTGCCTCAAAAATTGTTCGGAACTTGATATCGCCAAATCCCAATTCATCACTTTTTCACAAAAGCGGCACTAATCTCCTCCCTGACACTACCGGTTTCACAACCAACCTATCTCCTCTTATTAATTTGTATGATAGGGAGCTCAACTTCAATTTACATATGGATGAGATAATCCTTAAAGCCAACCGACTGCATCAGGTTTCGTAAAACAGTGATACCAGAATTCACTAATCCTCTATATTACCTCTATATTACCTCTGTACGCCAGTTAAGTGCGGTCCCCATTTTATCGCGTTCATATATTTCATATCTTTGACTTGCTCTTCGGGGTATGCCCCCCTTGGTAAGCCGTCTCAACCGTATTAACTTAAACGGAAATGCATCCGACTTTCTCTTCTTTCAATATCTCCTTTCAAATCACTTTGAATACGCTTCAAATCTATCAACCTCAACACTAACCCTCATTACTTAAGTATCCCTCGTCTTCTCTTTCTACTAAACTACCATACCTCCTATGGCACAAACGAACCATTCTTCCGTATGCTACAAAAAATCAAATAAAAACCTACCATCTTTGACCGCATCACTCTCTACCACAAACCCGTTCTCCTTCACCTTGAATTAAGCCGAATTTTGGAAATGGCCACAAAATTCAAGCTATGCGAACCTAAGGTCGCAGTTTAAAGTTTCAAGCTATGAATCTAAATTCGAAGCACTAAATCCCAGGCCTAAAGTAACAGAACTTAACCTCAAAAACGCAATTCTCATCCTATAATACAGTTTTTAGCACTTAAACCGTAATTCTATCTTAAGTCTCAAGATTGCAATTCCAACCCTAAGGTAACAGCCTTATGTTTTAGACTTTAGCGGGCGTATTTGTCTATTTCTAGGACAATTCTAAGCCTAGAACTATAGGCTTATGGCCACGTTTGTTTTGATTATTGTAGTCCTGCAACACCAATGCACTTTCTACTTCAACAATTAAAATTATTTAACCGAAAATAACACAACAATATGTTTAAAATACCTCTTGCAACGAATCAGAATATGAACTTAATATCTAAGCATCAACCCATGGGGGGAAATAGGCCTTTAATGCACGTATCCTCACAAAGTTACTATGATTGTTAGTAAGTTAACAGTATCAGACAAAATTGCAGTTATTACTAACACGCTTTCAATCAGATACTTGTGCACACGTCCTTAAGTACTTCCATAAACAGAAAACTTAAGCAGTTTGCAACATAACAAGAGCTACCTAACATATGAAAACTATGTGCAGCATTTACGGTTCCAAGTTTTTATATACACTTAACCCTTTAGTAGGAAAGTAGTATCATCAGTTGCCATACCAAGGAGTAAAATAGAGTTATTGCAGTACCATATCATGAAGAAAGTACATAAGAAGGAAGTTTCGAAACAGCTATTAAATCTCTATTCGTTATTATAGTTTGTTGTAATACTTACAAGAAATTCTAATCATGTAGCTGTGTTTATAGTCCTTGAAATAAAGTTCCGCCATAAATTGCTAGTGACTTTGAAAAAGAAACAGAGTATAACAGAGGTATTATCTTTCGTTCTGGAGCTTAAAAAGCAATAAGTCTGCTTTAAACGCCGCTATTTCTGAGATATTGCAATTTTTGCAGTTTCTACGTTACTTTGATGCGATGAGTAAATGTTTTCCAATGCAACTTTTGGGGCACATACACTCATAAACTTGAAAATGTTTTCAATTTAGGTACTTTGTTTTCTAGCAAATTGTGTATGGTCTCCAAAATGGCAGGATTGAGAAATGGTAAATATAGCTCGATTGAAACGAGCCCAATAAAGACGCTTTCTATCTTCACTGTAGCATATCTGGGAAGATACAACCATTTCACGCTACCTTGAGGTTGATAGAAACTAATTGTCCAGACAAAGTAAATCTTCATGCCTCTGGCTAAAAACAGCTGAGATAGTGTTAATGACTGGGTGATGTATGGTATGTCTCATAGTCTCTATGACTCATAGTCTCATATCCTCGAAGTAGATTATTGCTTCCGAAATTCGAAAATTTGACCTTTTTTTTCCAAGCCTATTCAGAAAAGGTTAGGCGGTCCAGGTTAGGGGTTATGAGTGGTGCTAATAACATGGTAACTATAATAGAATAACGAATAGGACGACCTTGAAAATTAAAGATTAGATAATGGATGAATGTCCTGGACCTGTGTGAAACTGGGACTCACCCAACAGACCTCTACACTATCTCTCACCAATTACCACCAATTACCAAAGTTTGGTTGAGACACCCTTTCACTTGAATGTGCCACTTTAGATGGGCTTCTGCTGCTGCGCCATCCTTCGGGGTAAGAATCGAAGACTCTTTAGACCGATGCTATGGTGTTAATTCGCTTAATATGGCGCAGCCATCTCAGACATTGGATCCGTAAACATTTGCAGATGTACAGCCCAAATAATTCGTAGTTAAATCTCCTTCTCTCCCTTTTCTTTCTCTTATACGCTGTCGGTCTTCTGGCAGTGGAGCAGAGGAGCTATCGGCAAGGCATGGGGTCTGTCATCGAGAAGGATCCCTTGGATTTACATTGTCCTATGCATCGGTTGTCTGGTGGAACAAGCTCTCGCGAAAATACTTGTTTGCAGCTTTTACCAGACTCTAAAGAACATTTTGTCTTGGATGCATGGGAGCTTTCCCTAGCACTCCTGGCTCCGCCTTAGACGCATTGATGAATACCCTCCCCTATGATATTCATATAATGGGCTGCACGCTGTGAGGGTGCCATCTCACAGCCGTCTCCCGACTAAAAAGAAGTGGTGTTTGGTACAACACGCACTGAAGCTTCGATGAACTTGCGCGCCGGCTTTCCTATGACTTAAGGACATGCCATTTGATGCAATGACACCGGAACTCCTGTTGCGGAAAAACTACTAAATCGATCTTCTTTGTACCCAGGACTGTCTTCGGCAAGAATCTGAGCAAAAGAACTTCCCATCTAGTTCGAGAACGCAAGAGATCACTGAACGCAGTCGGAAAGCTAAATTGGGTGACCCTTGTCTGGGTCCCAGGTCACAACGGCCGATGAACTTGCCAGGCATGGTTAAAAGGAGAGTTTTTCAGGACCCGAACATACGTTGGGTCTGGCTGCGTCCTCGGTTAAGGCTTCCACTGAAGATGGCACAGCTCCGCGGGATGAAAGCAGACCAAACGAATACTTTCCGACGTCTCTAGGAAGTCGGCGGCCTTTTTGCTGTCTCTCAGCAGGACAGACTGCAGGTTGCTCACTGGCATCGTGACAGGGCAATACACTTTTGTGAAGCACTTAAAGCACTTATACCCAATAAGTGACACAACATCCTGTGATACTTGCTGCGAAAGTGATGACAACACCGCGGAGAGCTATCTCTGTGAATTTCCGGCTTACGCTCGCATCAGAGTTCAGGTACTTGGCGCTGACGTGTTGGGTACTGGTACAATAGGCACCTTATCACTGAAGAGCTTACTCATCTTTCTTCGTAAGACTAAAAGATTTCATTAAAACAAACTTTACAAGGAGTACAATGT
The DNA here is from genome assembly GCA_907269105.1 of Volucella inanis. Classification (NCBI taxonomy): domain Eukaryota; kingdom Metazoa; phylum Arthropoda; class Insecta; order Diptera; family Syrphidae; genus Volucella; species Volucella inanis. The sequence goes on along the minus strand of OU026153.1, from coordinate 201,611,741 downwards.
ACTAGTTCTTTGTCTCTGTGCTCTGTTCTAACCCTAAGAAATAAAAAAGTTGTTGCTACTTGTAACTACGGAGTCAAGGTAGACGAGTTCTTTAACTACCTCGAAGTTATATCTGCCAACGGGGGCATGACAATATATACTTCGTTTTGGTCTAATTTAGTATATCCCATTTCCTCGATCACAGGTCTCGTGTTGTTTCTTTTTCTTTCCTAGAAACTTGTAGTCTTCTTTTTTCTATGCTCATAGAGCTCAGCTAACCAAATTAGAGGCTTTTTTGTGGAGGCTCTTTCATACCAAATCCACTAGAAGCGGCTTCTCTGATGGTCGATGACAATATTCTCACTGGTATTCTATGGTTTGTGCATGGCGCAAGCATTTTGAAAGAGCTTGAATGAAAGCGATCGAAAAAGATTCTAGAAGTCTCTTGTTATTACAACTTTTCGAATTGGAACTTTGATGATCTGACATGACACCGTTGTGCTTGTGATGTCGGTATAATGGTCCTAGTTGATGGTACCTACTCGAAGAGCTTGGGAATACAGGGTGCTCAAGGAGAGTTTGGCGTCGATCACATTAGGATTAGTCTGGTTGACGGTTGCTTGATCAGAGGATCAAATCTACTATTGGATGTGGTGTTATGTAGGGTATTTCCTGATGGTCCGCTCAAAAATCTTCTCCATCCTAGTCTTGCGTTAAGATCTCGCAGCACAATGTATCTTTGATGCGGTCATCACAATTCTATGTAGGAGCATAAACGCGAACCAGGTTTACGTTTTCGGTTTTCACCTTGGTGCGAATTGTTGAGAGCCGTTAACTTACATATCGAAGCCTAACGAACAGAAAATCTACAATTAATTAAGTGTCGTCTTCCTAACACATTTCTTGAAGTGTGATAATACCTGCTTTATAGCTTTCCAAGCCTTTCGCGAGTTCTCTGCCAACAAGTGGTCTGTTGAGGGTCCCAATATTCCAGGCGAAGCCAAATTTCTTTTTTACCGTCAACTTAATATACGTCCGTATTCGAGACTGTTGTTGTGCCTGAACTGTATTTTTTTGCAAGCGCAACCCCATACATGGGGTGCAGATCTTTAATAAAACCTCAAATGTCAATCCGATGCCAGTAGTCCCACTTAGTTTATGAAAGCCACCTTTGGTCTATTCAGGTTTCTTCCTCCACCATCTAAACTCCATGGTCCCGACAAGGCTCCAAATATATTTTATATATTACGTCGAAGTAGCTTTGAAGGAAGATGTGCACTAAGCAGCTCAAACGCTCAAGCGCGCGGATACCGCCGTTGATATTTTTATAGGATTTCACCCCCGCCGTCCTGATGTATCAAAAGTCCTCTAGAGCGAATATTCGACCTTTTCTCTCATGAGCAGCCGCAAATGGCGTCCCGCCAAGGTTGACGCGAATTTGACAAATACAGGATGTTTGTGGCATTAGGTTCTTCAGCTGTTTTCGACGAAGTACATCCTGTCGTTGGGTTGGAGTATGTGAATCTTTATGTAGCATCAACCTGCCAAAATATATCGTCCTGGTTTATGTCGTGTAAACGTATGTATTTTTGAATAAATGATCAGTCATTGTCCGGTAACTTTGGCCATGGACTGTGATGCGAATTGCTGTAATATTTTAAAAAAATTCAGGACCGATGGCGATTTTAGCATGAGGATTATGCCAAACAGTGTACTCTTGCAGATATGATAGAGTTTCACAAGTCTTTTCTACAAGTGCCTCAAACCCATTGGGCCAAAAGCGACACTCGTCACTGAATACGATTACGAGTAGAATCATGCTGTTCAAGAGCACATTGTTCGAATTCCCGTCCCGAATGATGCTATAGCGGCTTTAGATCCAGCAGCGGATCTTACGCCACACTTTCATTCACATTGGCTACAATTTCTTTAGCATGCCCATTACATTGACGTTTTTGGGCCATTTATCGACACTGGAGCAGTAGCTGAATTTAAGGCAGACTTTATGGATTTGAAACACAGGCCAGTACTGAATAACAGACAATTTTCTAATTACATTACAACTCTTGCAAGCAAAGATTCCAAATGGACATTCCATAAGGACATTCGTATACACCAATATTTCCATTTGTACACATACTTTGGTACATAGCATACTAAGCCGTATTCATGAGCTAAACAAGCGACACAATTTCAAGCGATATAAAAGTCCAGTCATGGATGGACTTATCTGGATAATTGTGAAATATCCAGACTACTCGACCCTGAACAATCAAGTGAAGTAATCCACCTTAGAAAAATGGATGTTTCCAAACTCACATATATAATCACGGGATACTGAGTCATGAAAAAAGACACGCAATGATTGAGTATTCTTAACAAAGATTTCTATAGGGACGGTAGGGACGAAAAGTAAGAGAAATCTTTTTCTGATATATGAAGGTCAAGGCATCGACCTCTTACGCTTTCCCAGTGATACAATAATGGACTTATAATTCATGTCAGTGCACCTCAATGAATATGACTCTGAGTTAACTTAACTATTACCATTTGCTTTTGCCAATCCGCTCAAATCGGATGTGTTATTTATGTGGATTACCGGAAATCAGTAAAGGGAGGATTGCAACTAAGCTTAAGGGATAACCACTTACCACTTCAATAAAGATTGAGCAGTTTCCTTAATCGAATTGTTCTTTCTTTAACACGTTGTTCTTCCGATATGGTCTCGAAGATTTTCTGGTCCAAAGCGTTGGTATTCTTCCGCTTAGCGTATGTGAATAATTTTCACAAAAAAACTTGACTATGCGTCGCGTTTGCAGGTGATGCCTCTATTTTTTGGTATGGTTGGGAATTATTGCAGTCGAGAGTTTTGAATGGATATAGCAAATATACGCGGACTAAGGAGTAATTACTTCTCTAAACAGACCAGCAGTTTTGGCACTTAGTAAATCCCCGTTTATATCTCTCAGAATACTCCGATCTGAAGCTGTCTGGCTACGAAATAGATCCATTATTATTTTCTCATCGCGGTTTTGCCATTTACCTGCGTAGTGACATAGCATCATTTTCACCGGAGAGGTCAATGAATATTGTGTGTATTAATTTCCGATAAGCTGAGCGCAAGCAGAATGTTGTCAAAAATAAACGATGGAAGCTACTGACATCGAGCCTATATAAAAAGTGATTTATCGTGAGATTTGATTTACAATAAGCTTTTTTTGACAGATTTCGCGTGACTCCTATCAAACTACTTTGTCATTTTTGTTCAGCTATATTGCGAAAATCAGCATTCTGTGAGAAATGTTTTTTGTGCCATTCGAGGAACTTACGGTGCGCATAATCGACCTACTGAAACCACTATTGCCAATACCATTCGCAAATTTGATTCCCAGCCTACATTAGTGGATGATACTCGAACGGTTAGATCACATCCTGCAAGTAGTGAAAAGACTATAGCAGCTGTAGCTGAGAGTGTACACGAAGACCATGAAGAATCGATTCATTGTCGTACTCAGCAGCTTGGCTTGGCGTATTCGACAAATTGACGTAAGGATCTCGGCCTAAAAGCATACAAAATTCAACTTGTGCAAAAATTGAAGCAAAGCGACTTGAATTTTGTTCAGTGATGAAGCTCTTCCGACTTAATGGAAACGTAAATAAACAAAATTGCCGTGTTTGGGTGATGAGCAACCCGTAGAGTTCCAAGAGCTACCATTAAATCCATTAAAAAAAAACAGTATGATGTGGTTTATGGGCTGGTGGAATCATTTGTCCATATTTCTTCAAAAATGAGGTAAATCAGAATGTTACCATCAATGGTAACCGTTATTGCACCATGTTATCGGACTATGTGCTTCCTGAAATTCAAGCACATGGTCTTGGTGAGTTCTGGCTTCAACTAGACGGCGCTACGAGCCATACAGCGCATGAAGCAATGGACTTGTTGAGAAATCATTTTGGTGAGCACTTAATTTCACGTTTTGCTACGGTAAATTGGCTGCCTAAATTGTGCGATATTACACCTTTGGACTATTTTCTCTGGTGATATGTAAAGTCTCAGGTCTTCAGGAATAAGCTCAAACGAGTCACCCAAAATTGGACCTTCTGAATGGACTACCTCAGACGTAGTCGTGGCCAGAACTTACATGATATCATATTCAAAAAGTAAATGCCATTAATTGTTCTTTTAACCAATAATAAACATTTTAAGTTCACTTTCAAATTTATATGTTCTATTTTACATTATAAATCGAACTTCATGATGAACTGCCCATATATAAGAATTGATAGCATATACTCGTATAAGATCACGTTGAATGGTTAGTTCCGTCTGATAGCGGAATGCTGGTCGTCATTGTATCTAAACAAGTTGTGATCTTTAAAGAGTTTGATCTACTTCTACTTTCATATCGTTTGTAAAGAGAGGGTGTATGCGTTTGTACCGACAACCCAGCTACTCTTAATGTTTTGCTTGACACTCTAACGACTTCCAAGATTGTTCAAAAATACAAGGCTTCTATGAACGCAGTTGGAAATTTTTATTCTGCGAAGGCTTCGACTTTCCTGTTGTTTCTGAGTTGGAAAACACTGATGACTACTCGTTTGTTTCATAGCAAGGCAGTTTACTTTTGCTGAGCACCTAAGCGTGCAAGGCATAAGGAAGGATAGAAACTTACGTTTCTGCGGAGACTATCAGCGCCTAAACGATTTAACAGTTAAAGATGGGTACCCCATGCAAAGGGCCGACGCACTTGACTCGATGGCTGGAGTGAAATGGTTCGCCACTTTAGATCGAAAGTCCGGTTTTTGGCAAGTGAAGCTAGAGGAATCATCAAAACAAAAGACTCCGTTCAGCACGGGAGATGGCCTCTGGGAATTGAATTTCATGCTGTTTGGGCTATGTAATGCCCCTGCGACATTTCAAGGGCTTATGGAAACAATTCTTGAAGGTTACTTTCACATATTTAAAATCTATTTGGACGATTTGGTAATTCACGGTAGAACATACGAGGTGCTGCTTCATATCCTGGCTATTGTGTGTCAACGCTTAAAGGAAGCTGATTTAAAAATTGCGCCCCAAAAACGCAATCTTTTCTTTAGGAAAGTTTTATTTTTGGGTCATGTCATTTCAGATCAGTGCCGAAATGCAAAAAGAAGGTGCAGATTTTTTTGGGGTTTGCTGCCTATTAAAAACGATTCTTGGGCTCATTTTTGCAGATTACAAAGCCGCTAACCAGGTTAACTGAGAAAAATCAAATATTTTCCTGGAACTCGGAGTGCGAACAGGCATTTCAGGAAATAAAATTAAATTTGACTAACGCGCCCACGTTAACCAATAGAATTTTTCAGTAAGACGTTTTCGAAGGCGGAGACAAACTACTGCGTGACGAGGAATGAGCTGCTAGCCGTCATTAAAGCCGTAAAACTGGGACATACTGGGACGCCATTTAACTTTACGAACCGATCATTCATCCTTGCAGTGGCTGATGAATTTCAAAGAGCCAGAAGGTCAGTTAGCTCGATGGCTGGAGCAATTAGCTGAGTACGATTTCAGAGTAATTCACCGACCAGGTAAAAGCCACGGCAATGCCAACGCTCTGTCAAGAAGGCCTTGTCTTAAGCAACCATGTCGACATTGTGACCATAAGGAAGACCGTGTACTCGCCCAATTATCCTGTGCTGCATTCGTGGACAACTTCAGGATGCTGATCACCAACTAAAACTTGTCAACGACTGGATAAAACCAGATGGATGGACCGTGGTGTAGTGGTCTTTTCATAGAATTTGTATGTAGTTATATGTAAATCCCGTCGGCGTCAACTTTGGCATGTGATTGTTGGAGTGATTGCTGGCTGGGCTAAATGTAACGAACTAACAACTAGCACGTACTAAGACCCACTGGTTGAGGATGCACTGGTTCGTCCCGTCCAGTTTGACAACCACCTCTGGGAAAAATTTCGAAACCAAACACACCTGAGTTTCAAACTACTACACCACCCGCCCGCGCCCTGGAGAAAAGCCAGTAAAGGGTATCCACATTCCCTTAGTGCGCGCGCGGTATTATTAAAAAAAAAAAAAGATGAAAGGCCCGATCAGAAAACTATTTGTCAACACGATCCCATCTTAAAATCTTACTATTTATGAAACGCTGTGTCTCCGAAACGATATTCTTTGCCGAAAACATTTCCAGCGCATCGATGCTGCCTACCAAACGGTCATCCCAAAGCAACTTCTATCGCACATCCTTTCCATGGCTCACGATAGCCATTTTGGCACAACCAAAACTCTTAAAAAGCTGCAGAGGTCGTACTATTGGATTGGATGCTCAGAAGATGTGCGGCTATGTGCCAAGGTTTGCACACAAAAAGAAGACCTAGTCCTCGGTGGGTACCTCCATAGCAGTTATATAATGTCGGCGCACCTTTTGAACGCAATGGTGGATATCTTGGGACCACTTCCGCGAACCGACGTGGGAAATCGATACATCATGTGCTGCATGGATTATTTTTCGAAATGGCCCGAATGCTTCTCAATTCCGGATCAAACCAGCGATTCTGTAGTGGATCGTTTAGTTACTGATGTCTTTGAACATCATGGTTTCCCGATGCAGATTCATAGCGATCAGGGTCGCAATTTTGAGTCCGAAATTTTTACCAAGACCATGGAACGCCTGGGTATAGGGAAAACAGGGACAACTGCCATGCATCCTCAATCGGATGGCATGGTCGAAAGTTTTAATCGAACCTTACTCAACTACCTTGCTAAATTTTGAGAAACACATCAGCGTGATTGGGATCAGCATTTGCCTTTGCTGATGCTTGCCTACCGAACCACTGTACACGATGTCACAGGAGAGACTCCTGCGATGCTGATTTATAGTCGAAAACTTCGTCTTCCTACAGAAATTTTTTTTTAATCCTGGGACGCTTGTGTTGCTGCATAATCTAAGAAGGAAGAAAGGTAAAAGTCCCAAGTTACAATCCGATTGGGATGGCATATATGAGGTGTGGCAAAGAATCTCTAACAGTTGTAACAGAACAAATATGAACCTGTAGAAGACAAATACGTCGGTGGAGAATTGTGTTATTTTTTGGAAAGTTAAGAAAGGAAAAGTTTTTTTTTTATTATTTTCAAGAGGAAAAAGATTAAAATAAAAGTTTCTCATCCGTAACATTTGCAAAAGTTTTTCTCATTCGTAACAATACAAACCAAAGGAAAAATATTATGACAATGGTTCAACATTCTAAGCCTACGTGCATACTTCCCACAACTGTAATTAATTTTTTTTTTTGTGAAAAATTACCTCCTAGTACAGAGAAATTTGCGTACAAGTGTCAATTCAAAGGACACAATTTACCGTACCTAAAATCATTGCACAATTTCGGCTAGACATAAAATTAAATAGGAATGACGTCAATGGTAGCCAACATAAAGCCCATCCATAAAAGTTGGTGTTTCCATAGACTATAATCGTCTTCATCTCATTCCTAATCGATTGCTCCTTTTTTTCCCGCAACCGTCATTGCTTGCAAACAGATATAACTTCCTAAAACAATTTATCTAAGAAAAGACTATGTGACCCACCAAAAGATACTACTCTTACGAAACGGAACACAACTTGAACAGATTTGTTTTCTACCCAATCCAGACGTTTACATAGATAAGAGCACCAAGTACGTCCTTAAAGCTTGAAATTTTACTTAATAGGAAACTAAATGATTTTATCTTTGGATTCTCATCAACTTTCCTCTAAAACTTGTTAACCCTTTTTCTACCTTTTTCCGTCAACTGGAATTGGTGATAAAATCTATTTATCTTACACAAAAAAGTTGTGCCATGAAATAGGGGTCACAATCCAAGTGTGCTCATTACCACGAAGAAGAATCATTTTAAAGCATCTGAAATGGAAAAGAAAACTTTCATCCTTAGTCGTTTACTTTAAATATGATTTCAAGTCTGGAAAACATTTCGATGTGATTTTTTGTGTACAAAATTCATTTATATCTACTAAATCATAAAAGAAAACTAAACGAGGGCAGAAGCATCACGAACTTTAACTTCGAAGAAAATCAATTAAAGTACGAAGGCAAGGACTAAGATATTTAAGTGAGCCATGTGTCATGATTTCCCATCTGGGCAGGTATAATTAAAAGTTCCTCCATCGTGATACAATAAAAATTTATCAGATCCCAGGAAGAAGACAAATATTTTTGCAGGGCATGAGCTTTTAGGATTTCTGAAGTAGAAATGACATTGGAAAAGCTTAACCAAGGTCAGTGAAAAAACTCATATCCTCATAGTTCGCTGCTGTCAACGGTGTAGAAACCCCTTTATGTCAAAGGAGCCTTGGATATATTGATAACCTTGATTCTGAATGACTCAAGCAATGGTTCAATAAAACGACTTATGGAAACGTTATAATCAATTTGTTAAACACTAGCAATTCAGCTCAAGACAAAGATCTATAGGGTTTTGAATAATTTCATCAGATAGCAGTTGATCACACACCAGTAGCTAGAAACCATTATTTTGACGTCATCAATGGTACTATATCGATTATAAAATAGAATTGCAGTAATCAATAAGTTCGTAATCGAAAGAGTCCGGCTTATAAAGAAAAAAAAAATGAAATCATCAATCACATCAACATACTATAGTAGATACAGCCGAAAAACTCATAAAGACTATTCCAGTAAACACGATATAGTAGAATGGAAACGGTGTGAAAAGGACGAAAATCGGTGACACATTGTGGCAATTGCTATCGAAAAGACATGTTGATGAGGATATGTCATTAAAAATGGACTTTACGGCGCTAAGAAGGAGGACTAAAGTGGCTGGTGAGCTCTACGCGTAAAGAGGGAGGACGTGCACCGGTTTCACAGAAGAAAGAAAAACACGGCACTAAAAGTGCGAAATCGAGGAAATTAGGTGATGTTACAGCAGGAAAGACAATTGAAAATTCCAAAGAAAATGGTTAGGCCAAACAAGAACAAGAAACCTAGTTGTAATCACGCAGAACGAAAAATAACTGCCTAAAATTCCGAAGAAGAAGTAATGATAGCCATATCTAAACTTAAGTACAATAGGTCTCCCAGTACTGATGGCATAGTTGCTGAGCTTTATGAAGAGCATATAGTAAATCATGTCTAAAATATGGTCGAATGAATGCCAGATGTTTGGAAAATCTGCTGTTTTTCTGTGACGAGTGCATCAGTATTTCTCATTTACATGTGCTTCTTGTAATCAATTGTCTCAGTGACTCTAGTAAATCCAACCATAACTCACTCGTCAGACTGATAACAAATAAACTATCAATCCCTGAACAAATTGTAAGATGTGCAGAAGACTTTGGTTCTGCATGATCTAGAAATGAAGAAACATCTAAGCGCCACCTCAAGAAAGTGTAATCATATCTATCGGTTCCGCAATGATGAGTTCCAACAAAAAAACATATTCTTCCCCTCAGAAGAAGATATCCATTTCCAGTCATCCACATCCAATCTTCATCTTCAATCTGCAACATACAATAATCCACTCTCAAAGCATAACGAATCTATGCTTGACATTATATTCGATAAATTCAATGAGCTTTATGATGAACTCAATAGAACAGTGTTGAATGATTTGAAACAGAATGTCACAAAATTGATGGTCTTCCAACCCAACTTTAATTTTGGTTAAGTTGTTACAAACCGAAGCTGAATCATTGGCACATCCAGTATCGGAAAACCAACCTCCAAATCCTTGCACCAGCCCTTCGATCCAAAAATCTTATGGTGTGTAGCAAGCCATAGGAGAGAAACTGATAAGAATGTAAGAAATATAAAGTGGCAACACTAACTAGTGATTGTAAAGAGGCCACACTAGGAAAAGAGTCTGCCGGTAGTTAGGAGATTAGTCGTAAGTTAAACACTGTAGAATACAGACGCCTATTAGCAACCAAATAAAAAGCGTAAATTATTTTTTTTTAAAGGATTGTGTTTGTTTTATTCGCGATAAGACTAACGCCTAAAGGTGATATGTGATATGTCAATCACTCTCTTCCTACGGTTAACGATCCTGCCCTCTCTATAGTTGATTCTCCATGCCGAGAATTTTCTCTCAGCGCTATCTTTTCTTCTGTCAAACTTCAATATGTTTCAATTAAAATAACACATCCCAATAGGTCCCTGTAAGTTATGTGTTGCTACATTCTCCCAGCTCAACCTATCGAATCCTACAACTTTGCTATTGAAGCGATTTACTAACTTATGGACTTAAGTGATTCCATCTACGATATCCTTTGCCTTTGCTGACCTTAATATGTCTCTGCTGAAGTTCATTCAAGGAATGTCTATACAACACTCAACCTTATGCCAAGTAAATAGCAACCCTTACATCATCGGTAAGTAACTAGACCTTATTTGTACTAGCGATCCCATTAAGTCCACAGTAAAGTTTTGTCCCTTAGCCCTATCAACTACCGACAACTTTCACCCATCTCTGTTCTGCTTAAATGTTTCCATAGCTTTCAACCCCAGTTAATTACTTCCCCTACTATCCATTCTCCCAACTTCCATAAAGCTAATTTTCGCAAAATTAATATTTATTTTAGCAAATTTTTAATACAATATCTCTTTGCGGCCCCTTTTCTAGGCATAAAATACTACCTACATACTTTCCCTCCCTGTATAACAGAAGACTTTGCTTTTTACGAAACAAAAGAAACAGTTTTCTTCGGACCAATTTTTCTTCAGACTGCTCTTGCTATCTTGGAACCTATCTCCAATTCTCCCAGCTTTATAACTGCCTCTATCAGCGCTTTCCCTATACAGCGCAAACCAATCTTATCAACGACTCTATCACAGTTTATCAATTTATCAAACCAGAAGGTAATCCTTCCTCTCTCGTTTGATAATAAATAATCAAACGACCCACATAGCATACTATTGCCAACTATTTTGCAAACTTTTTTAAACAATCATTTTCAGACAACTTCTTCATTCTCCGTTGGTCCCTCTCTCTCACAATCTTTTGTTCCAACCCTTATCGAAGAAAAGTTACAAAATTGTGGGCAATCAGCAACACTGTCACGGAGGAATATGAGAGACAGGACATAAAAACGCACTCGAAGGATGCAACAAACAAATTCTTAAACTCACATTTTATCAGTTATTTTAAGTAAATGTAAGTATATAATTTTAACCCCTAGAAAATAAAAGTGTTTTGTGTTACCTAAGTAAACAATCTTACAAAATCTCAATGATGAATTCTTACTCGAGCCAAAAAGGCTCTCAGCAATATTTCTCAAACATTGTGCCTCCAATCGTTCACACCCACTTTCCTCCTTATTTCATATGTCCCTCACAAAAGGAGAATTCCCCTAAGTATGGAAGACCTTTGTCATAACTCCGGTCCACAGAAAAGGATTAAATAATGAAGTAATTAACTACCTTTCCTTAGTTAAGTTCTCTCACATAAATTGGTCGAAGATATTTTTTACTAAGTGCTAAACTTTCAGTGCAAGTTACCTATATCATCTAGTCAACAACTGAAAGGTATCCTTTGCACTTTCAGCCCTGGAAAATGGCAACGCAGTCGATGTAATTAGTATAGATTTTGTTAAGGCCTTTGATAAAATATTACATCTGTTGACACCACTTTATTAAAATGGGCGTAAGCCAAGATCCTTACGCAAAATACGCCATAATGTTTTCTGAGCAATGCCCAATTCTTGAGAACGCCGTTGAATTGACTGATTTGGATCGTTTGCTACGGTTTGCGATATTTTCGACACTTCGACTAACCCGTTGTCTCACTGACACGACAACATCACACAAAGAATATGTAGACTCAAATTTTTGCACTAAACTTGTTATTGCCTGTCTACTAGGGCTAGAATTACGACCGAAAATTATAGTTAACGCTCCTAAAGCTGCAGTCACCGACTCCGAATATCTGTAGAAAATTTTTATATTTTGCAAACGTTGTTCGCTAGTGTACTTTACCTTGATGAAATGTTTAGTTTACTGAATAAATTATTAGTAACAGTATGATGATTAGTGAAAGATTGCGTTCACAAATTAAATTCAAAGTTGTCCCTAATTACAAATTAATTCAAAGTCCCTATTGTAAAACCCATTATTATTTTTTTCTTATTTTGTAGTTGTACCGGTATGAGCGTCAAAATACAAATGTCTCGATAGGGAACATTTATTGTGAACGGGCTTTAAGGTTTTTTTGTTTGGTTGCTGTGACACCTGTCAAACATATTTAGTATACATCAAGTCATTGAGCAAACAACATCATATTTTTTCATCGTGTTAAAAATGTCGAATTTTGTAACAGAAAATGGTGATTTGCGGAAAGCATTAATTTTTTGTTTTCATTTGAAGAAAATTGCTGCAGAGTCCCATCGAATACTTGTCGAGGCATATGGTGATCATGCTCTGTCAGAAGCAACATGCAAAAGATGGTTTTACGGGTTCAGTAATAACGATTTTGATGTGAGAAATGAAGAACGTGGAGGACCACCAAACAAGTTTGAAGACGCCGAATTGCAAACAATATTGGATGAAGATGACACTTTGAGTCAGAAACAAATGGCAGAAATTTTAAATTTTGCACAGCGAAAATTTCTGACCATTTAAGAACTATGAAAACTATCCAAAATTCTGTAAAATGAGTTCCACATGAATTGAATGAAAGACAGATGGAAAATCAAAAAACCACTTGTGAAATTTTGCTTCAAAGACAGGATAAAAAAATCAGTTTTGCTGGCGATGAAAAATGGATTTATTTTCAGAATCCTAAACGGAAAAAAATCATGGGTTAATCCAGGACAACCATCAACTTCAACTGCAAAACCAGATCAACTCGGCAAGAAGACAATCCTGTGTGTCTGATGGAATCAGAAAGGTGTGGTATACCACGAGCTCCTAAAACCTTATGAAACAGTTAATACAGATCGCTACCGACAACAAATGATCAATTTGAACCATGCATTGATCGAAAAAGGACCAGAATTTGCCAGAAGACACGGCAAGGTAATTTTGCTCCATGACAATGCACCTGCATATAAAGAAAAACTGGGTTAGGATACAACCAAAGCTTCAAAGACTTCCTACAAGGAAGTCAAAAATTGGGTGACTTATTGGTTTGCTTTAAAAGGCGAACAGTTTTATTGGCGTGGAATCCATAATAGCTAGCAATGGCCAATAATTTAAATATAATGTTTTTGACTTTCCCATTAAGAATTAGTCTTTTATTTTCACAAAAAGACGCTCATACCGGTACACCTGGTATATGTATATTTTTAATATAATTTACAAGAAAGGTACGGTATTTTTTAACCAGCCTCACCAGAATATAGGCTGGGATTTGAGAGTGCTACATATTTTCTTCAAATAGCCAATGACTAAAATCAAAGTAATATTGGATACAAACTTTCTCCCTGATAACATTTATAGGGTTTTCCAATAGGGACTTGAAAATTTTGAATTTAATTTGTGAACGCATTCTTTCCCTTATCATCAAACTGTCACTATCAATTTATTCAGTAAGCTCAACATTTTCATCATATTAAAGTAGACTAACGAGCTATGTTCTCCGATTGGGTTCTGGAGAAGATGTGCCAAGATGATGCGCAAAATCAACTCCAGTGACGAAGTTCATTTTTGGCTCAATGGGTTCGTCAGTAAGCAAAATATGCGCTATTGGTCGGATGAAAACCCACATGTGCTTAATGAATCACCACTTCTGACTATTTTCTGTAGAGCTACGTTTATTCATTGGTTTATGCTAACACGCCAACGACGTTGGAAGAGCTCAGAGCCAACATTGAATGCGAAATAGCGGCCGTTTCGGCTGAAATGTGTGACCGAGTCGTTGAAAATTGAATCCATCGAATCGACCGCTGCAAACGTGACCGTAGTGGCCATATGAACGAAGTCGAATTCCATTCATAAATGTTTTGATTGTATTTCAAGCCAATAACAAAGTTTTTGAAATATCTCAAATGGTTTGCCTTTTATTTAAAAAAAAAGTTGTCAAGCCATTATTAGAGAACCCTATACTTTCATAGTTACAAAAAATTATTGAAAATGGACAAATTTCACGTTCGATTAATCCAGTCGGAAATGGGTTAAGTTGATTTTGTTAGTTTCAAGTCTAGCATTCCAAAGTTTTGTGCTTATAGTAAAACCGCCCAGACTTACCCGGTCCTCAAATCAGATCAAATCAAATCAGAATCCGAGCCAAGAAAGAAATATCTTCACAGATAACTCCAAAACAGATAGGGGCTTAGTCGTGTTTTTTGTTTTTTTTTTTTTTGCCAATTTACCATTTTGCTTTACTCGTTTTCATTTCGCAATTTGTTGTCTTGCAATTGCAAAATATGTTAATTTTCAAATTCAGTTCTTTTTTCAGAATTCAATTTACTCATACTTACAAAAATAAACAATATATCAACAACAATTAGCCGGGCAACTATGTCTTACAGGTACCTGCAAAGCCCGCTTCTGGGCAAAAAGGATTTTAACTCCCTTTCCGCAGGGTTGCACACAAACATATATGTTGAATGAAATGTACGTGAAAAATGTATGCATGTATTTAGAAACGATGATCCAGACGAACCGGATGGTACTCCTAATTGATAATTAAATGTTCTGTTGTAATGCAAATCTATTAGATCGTCGACCGCGGAACTGTGCCTGATATAATCGATTTCCAATTTCAGCAGCATGAGCTTTGTCGCGAATTCGGTTACCCCGACCCAACTGTTCGGGGTTTTTGTTTACTCTTGCTAGCGATATGAGTCGTCATCCACTTCAGCAACATGAGTTGTTGCACATTCGGTTACACCAACCCAATTGTCCAGGGTTTGTTTACTCTTGCTGGCGATAAGAGTCATCGTTCACTAGGTTGTTTGCATGTGACCCAGTAGTTTGGGGTCTATTTACTCTCGTTGAGTCATGGAGGTAATATAATGTTGTTTACATTCACCAGAAATGAAATGTGTGACCTATAAATTAAAGAATAAAAGCCTATGGCTATGTGGGAAATATTATCTTCGTGACATAATGACTCCGCTAAAGGTAATAACCGTCGTGATTGGGATATGCTGTGGTTTGATGATGCTAAGCCTTGGGTTAAAGCTGTGGACTTGGCACAGGGTACTGAGTTCCATGGGAATTTGGGACTTGATAAAATGTAAACTGAGTTGACGACCTGGGAGACGACAAAGCAAAGAAGGAGTCTTCATCAATATTCGACCGAGCACAGTCAGGCCAGCTCAGTGGTTTAGTAATTGTAAATAATTGTAAAACGGTCCTGTTAATACTATAGTTGTAAAACTTTCTTGTATCTTTGTTAAACAAAAATTATCCGGCTTTAATTAATTTTTTCCCACATATGTACATGTGCCATATACAAAATTAATTAAAACTTTGAAATTATAATAAGACCCACATTATTTCTAAACAATAAACTGCTGCATAATCGGAATGGAAAAGCACGGAAAAAGCGTTGCGACAAAAACAAAAATTTATTTTGACAAATGCGAAATAAGATTTGCGAGATGAATTTTATCGAAGGCACACATCTCTCCAAAACTGATTAAGAGTGCAACACAAAAGAAGGTAAAAGAACGTAAAATATTACTCCCCCGAACTGAGATATTCGTAGTCCTGATGACAGTGGCGAAGTAGCTACATGTTCGGCTTTGATTAAAGCCTTGCTGAATCTTGTCACGAGTTTCGAACTAGTTAGAAAATGGTTTATGGGATATGAGATTTCCAACGAACTTGATAGGCAAGATTCTGAGAAGAGTTTTCAGTACTGAAACCTGTGTGAGGTCTGCTAACTCAAACCTCGGCTAGTGCCTCCAAACAGCTGATTTTCATATGAGCACACGTAATGGTGATTCTTTTACTGCTTGGCTTTTCAGTGTTCTATTCTTTACAGCTCACGCGTGATTCATGACATGTCAATTTCAAACGTGCTCAGTTATTATTGCCATTTCATCCTTGAAAGACTTATATCCGAACAACGCTTACTAATTATTGAATCTTATTTTAAAAATTAGTGGCTTATGAAAAATGTTTTTCGCGCACTGCGACCAAATTTCGCACCAATTTCGTTCTATTGGACATCAAGCCACCTACCCGTATGCGCAGAATGCGTACAGAAGAACATATTGCTGCTGTATCCGGCAGTGTAAACCCTTTCGACCTGTCTTTCGGGGGTCCAATTCCGGAGAAGTTTTGTGATTTACATTTAATCATCTAATCCAGTACGAAAAAATTTCAGTCGTCATTGGCAGTAATTGGGATTGTGTAACTCGACTACGTGGAAGAGTTTACGCAACAGTCTTGATGTAAAACCTTTCAAAACATAGATCATGCGAGAACTGAAGTCTAACGACCTGTCGAATTTTAGGTGAGTAGGCCTTAGATTAACTGAAGGAAGATTTGCTTTTTTATCGAAAAATTTTCTTTAGCGACGAAGCTCGTTTCTGGTTGAATGGATATGTAAATGAACAAAACTGCGATATTTGATTCGATGAGCAACGTCAGTTTATGAAACGGCGCATAGTTGTATATTTAGGGTCATTAGCTGAACTTAATTCGAATTTGATATGTTTTATGTTTTATAAATCAATTTAAAATCATTTCCATGACTTCAGTGGGTAGTATCTTGTATTCGTTTATCTTTAGATCAGAAGATATCAACATGGTATGAAGCACAGTATTTGTTGTGATTCAGGACATCTTTCTTGAAAACGCGCGTATCAACTTCAAAACCTCAAGTTAATGTCTTTAAAATAATTGAAAAAGGTTTTACCAATTTCAGGTCAAAGCCTAGTATTTCAGCAGTTTTTGCTGGATACCTACAAAATTTTCGGGCCGTGTTGCCGTCATTAGACGGCACCTTGTTTTGGAAAATCTACTTTGATACCCAATTCAGATCTAAGTTCATTTTGTAATAATTCTTTTCTATTTTCAACTGCCACTTTCTCTTTAATTCCAGTTTTCATTTTGAATTTTGTAAAAAACATATAGAAATGCTTCCATACATTTAATGTGTGCATGAAGACTTTGTAAGCCGTTTGAATTGGCAGTCGTGTCAGAAGGTTTTTGTAAGCAAAGTTCAATATAGTTCATGTCCTAACTAGATGCCTTGCATATATAAAAAACTGAGCTTGCCCTATTCTCCACAACAGCATTACATTTTTTGCCATCTACTATTGTTTTAAAGAAAGTATTATTAAATAAAACAGTTTTGTCCTTAAAGGTTACCCTTGTGGCTTCTAGAAAATTTATTTCGGTTACCATACTTTCGAACTCTCTTGTTATTATCTCAATATTTTTCTTTGCAAATTCGAAACGTACTGAAACGAAAAGGATATTTTCAGTCCCAGAAGCAACTTTACTTTATGCATGTTAGCACAATATCAGTATTACTTGCCTCAGGATCTTAAAAAAAGTTTTGCTTATAACGCGAGTGCCCTCCACTACCATCAGAGCCGCATTTCTACGAACATAATAAAGTGTCAACGTTTTCTAAATAGTTCTCAAACGTTATAGTGTCAAGTCCAACAAGGGCTATAGTTTAACTTTATATAAGGTTTCGGTTACAGTTAAAAACCAACTTGTTGCATACCACTCTTGTTTTATTTTTAAAATAATATCGTAGTCTGGGTAAATATAGGGTTTTCTAATAACGACTTGACAACTTTTTTTTTTTTAATAAAAAGCAAACCATTTGAGATATTTCAAAAACTTTATTATTTTCTTAAAGTACAATCAAAACATTTATAAATGGAACTCGACTTCGTTCATATGGCCACCGCGGGCACGTTTGCAGCGGTCGATTCGATGGATCCAATTTTCAACGACTCGGCCACACATTTCAGCCGAAACGGCCGCTATTTCGCATTCAATGTTGGCTCTGAGCTCTTCCAACGTCGTCGGCGTGTTGGCATAAACCAATGACTTAACGTAGCCCCACAGAAAATAGTCAAGCGACGTTAAAGCGCACGAACGAGACGGCCAATCTACTGGCCCATGACTTGAGATAACACGCTCACCATACCTAATTTTCAATAAATCGATTGTAGCGTGTGCTGTGTGGCTGTTGAAACCACATGTCGTCCAAGTCCATATTTTCCAATTCAGGCCAAAAATAATCGGTGATCATGGCGCTATAACGCTGACCATTCACAGTAACGTGAAGATCATCGTCGACGAAAAAATATAGCCCAATACCGCCGCCGGCATGCAAACCGCACCAAACAGTTATTTTTTTGTGGATGAAGTGGCGATTCATGAAGCACATGTGGGTTTTCACCTGACCAATAATTAATATTTTGCTTATTGATGAACCCATTGAGCCAAAAATGAGCTTCGTCACTGAAGATGATTTTGCGATGAAATTCATCATCTTGGCGCATGAAAATGTTGAGCTTACTGAATTAATTGATAGTGACGGTTTGATGATTAGTGAAAGAGTGCGTTCACAAATTAAATTCAAAGTTGTTAAGTCCCTATTGGAAAACCCTATATTTGCATTTCCTTCTTTTGCGCTCTTTTGAAGTTGTTTACAATGATGTTTTGTCAGTTTCTAATCGATTATTAGGGCTGGGGCTTCTTCAGGTGTATACGGCATGATCGTATTCGGAGTTTCGGGTTTCTTAAGCTTTTTAAGTTTTTTAGGAGAACACTCGACAGCCGTTTTTACGACTTCGGCTTTAGAACGTTTTCCTTCTATTCTAAGCTTAGACTCAACAGTAGATGATATTTCTTCGGCCGAACTTTTCATAAGATTTCGAGTTTTTCGTTTGAAAATGGAATAAGGAAATCTTTTTGAAGCAAAGGCTTTTTAGCTTTTAAAAATCGTTCTGATGAATTTTTATTTTTTGTTATACTTTTTGAAAATGTGTGGACAAAAGTTTTACTGTTTTTGAGGTATTTTTTATGAGCAGCTTCAGCAGGAACTTGGACAAACCGTTACTGATGACTTAAAAAGATTTTCACTCCAAATGAATAAGAAAAACTTCAGATTGATACGTGTACGAAAAGAGAAAAGAAAGTTGCGCTGAGTTTCGGTACTTTAAAATAAGTTAATAATCCAATCTTTAAATGAAAAAAATTTCATGATGTCATTTTATTGCATTTTTTTGCTATGGACCAAGAAATAAAAAAAAGTTAACTCGTCACTACAAAAAAATGTACCACCACATGTAGTTCATAGAGACAGAGCCTTACTTATTTTTTAATAAAAATACCCTAAATTAAAAAATATTTACCCACAGCTTACTTTGACATATTGTACAATGACTCAACTTTTTGATCACATGATCAGAGCAAAGTATAGCTTTTAGTTGTAATTTTTACTCAAAATCAGAGCAAAGTATAGCTTTTAGTTGTAATTTTTACTCAAAATAAATGGAGTGATTATGAATCAGCATAGCAAAAGCAAACGAAAATGCACTGTTAATTTGTAAGAATTTGTAAAAGTTCTTAGGCGTGAAATTGTGATCAATTTGTTGACATTGTCGCAGTTGCATATTGTGAGTACAAAGTTTGGCCAAGTGTTTAGTTTTCTCTGTGTTTTTTGTTAAAAATAAAAATATTTAAAGTATTAAAATAAGAATTTTACATAAAATACATTTAAATTTAAGTATAAGCAAATAAAATAATTGTTTTAAATTTGATGGAAGATGAAGGAACTTGGTATTTCTAAAATTAAGGAAGTGGAAACCTCATCAAGAAATTTCTCGAAAACTTGGAGTTTCAGTAGGAGTTTTATCCAAAATACGCAAAAATTTAAAGCCTGACGCTGAAAAAAATAAGCCTGGAGGGAAACCAATTTTAAATTTAAATATACAAAGACGTATTGTGTGGCAGATTAAATATGGAGTATGTGAAAATGTGAGCTAGATTAATAAGGCATTAATCCAAAACGATGGGAATTATGTAACAATTGGGGCTGTACGAACAATTTTGCGCAGAAACGGGTTTCATGGATGCACCAAAATTAAAAAGCCCTCATTGACTTACTGCAATAAGAAATTAAGGATACAATTTCCAAAAATATAAGGGTTATTATTGGGCAACAAAAATAAACCATCTTGGGCCCGATGGTCGCCATATCAAAACAACATGATGAATGTGCATAGAAGGGGTTGGTGAGTGCATTAGAGTGGTGGGTCGCATGAATGCCACTCATTACATCATCATTCGTGAATACGGGCTTCTTACAAGTTTGGAAAAGTGGCATAAAGTGGCCAGCAAGATAGTGTAAGATTGTTTACTTAGGTAACACAAAACACTTTTATTTTCTAGGGGTTAAAATTATGTATTTACATTTACTTAAAATAACTGATAAAATATGAGTTTAAGAATTTGGTTTTTGCAAGAACTGCCACGATGAAAAGCCGGAAAACAACTGCCCTCTCCTTCGAGTGCGTCTTTTTTATACCCTATCTCTCATATTCCTCCGTGACAGTGTTGCTGATTGCCCACAATTTGGCCATCCTGCTAGACATTCGCCTCGAATGCCTCCAAAAGGCTGTCGTCGTCAAGACTGGTCGGCTATGGCTTCATAAATTCAGCACACGTACTTATATGTTTCGGACCTTCATTGTAACCTCTTTTTGTGACATCGTAAGTATTATTCGGCTTAACTTTCGTAACTTCATACGGCGCCAAGTACTTTGGCCTTAGTTTCAATTCACCTCCAAGCTGAGTCCTTTTGATGGATACTACATCACTTTCCCTATATTTTGTGGCTGGCTTTCGTCGAAGATTATAATTTTTCCTGTTTTCGTTTTGAGCCTTTATTATTTGTGTCTTAGCACTTTTTCTCGTCCCTTTTATCGTTATAACTCGCTATTATTTCCTCCTCTATCAGCTCCTTTATGTGAAGGTCTTCTTTGGTGCGCATTCTTATTCCGACAAGTACCTCAAATGGTGTCAAGCTGGTACTTTGGTTAAAGGTTGAGTTGATGGTTTTCTGAACGGGTTCGACAAACTTGTACTAGTTGGATCTTCGATGCTCAGCCTTGACAACACGGAAATGATGATGCTATTGAGGCGTTCGACCTGCCCATTTGCGCGTGGTAAATCGGTAGTGATTTTGATGTGTTTGATGTTCTATAGTTTACAGTATTCTCGAAATTCATCCGAAGTATGTTAAGAGCGGATCCTCGATCTGAGATGATTTCAACCGGATTGCCAAATGTTATGCTTTGCGACGGTAATTTCGCTATTACTTCTTTGGCTGATGTAGACTTCGTGGGATATAACCAACAGAACTTCGTGAAGGAGTCGATAACGACAAAGATATGGCGATATATTTTGCTTGTTGAATCCAAGGGACCAAGATAATTGACGTGGTATGTGTGGAGTGGCTCTTCTTCTTTATGTATTGGATGTAGTTTCCCTTCTTCTTTGCCTTGCTTTCTGTTTACTATGATGCATGGTATAAAGTTACAAATGAGTCTTCGTACTGTTTCATCAAGTTTGGGTATAAAATATTCTTTATTAATTAGCTCTATAATTTTCTTAACAGCAAAGTGTCCTTTTTCGTGTGCGCGTCTTATTATTTCCATCTGCATGCCTCGTGGTATTACTAGCAGTTCGACGTCGTTTACCAACTTATACAGAACGTCGTCTTTCATAAAATATTCGTTGTAAAATGAATTTTCTTGAAGAATTTCTTTAATGGTTATGAGGTCTTCGTCTTGCATTTGTAGTCATTGTATTCTGGTAATTAAATTATCATCGTTGATTATCATTACTGCATGCCTGCTAGGAGCGTCTACGTGTTTCATTTGTAAACCAGGTCTATGCTCAACGACGTAGTCATATTCTTGTAAGAACAATATCCAACGAGCAACTCTGGTACAGAGATCTTTTTTACCCAAAGTTTTAGCGAAGGCATTACAGTCGGTTATTAATTTAAAATTTAAACCAAGAGGATAGATTCTGAACTTTTTGAAGGCTTATATTACAGCTAATATTTCGAGTTCATAGCTCGTGGTCTTCTTGCTCATATAATATACGGGGTGTAATTGACAATTTTCTGATGATTTCTGCAGTAACACCGCGCCGTATCTATCGATAGAAGCGTTCGTATGAACTTCTGTTTCGTAATTTGGATTGAATATATTAAGAACTGGTCTCTCGCTAAGAATTTTCTTAAGTTTTGTTAAAAGAAACGGCTTGCTCTTCCTTCATTTCAAACTTAGAGTTCTGTTTTTTTAAGTCGGTTAACGGTTTTGCGATTATAGAAAAGCTTGGTGTAAATTTTCGGAAATATCCTGCAAGACCAAGGAAGCTTCTGACTGTTTAATGTTTTGCGGTATCTGATATTTTATTAGGGCTTAAATTTTCTCGGGTGAATTGGACACTTTTTGATTTTCTATAACATGTCCCAAGAAATCTAGTTCTAGATTTTTGTTTTCAGGAAGCTGCATTTCTTTAAATTAATATCTAGCCCATAGTCTCTGCAAAGTGTTAAAACTTCTTCTAAGTTGGATAGTATTTCTTCTTCATTTTTGGCGGGTATATTTATATCGTCAATATACGGTAATGCAATACCTCTTCTAGTTAAATTACGAAATACTGAATTGACATGTCTTTGGAAAGTCTATGGAGAATTCGGAAGTCCGAAAGGCACTTTTGAAAACTGATACTGCCCATTATGTGTTACAAAAGCGGTGTATTTTTGACTTGCTTTGCTAACAGGCACATGGAAAAAAACCATTTTTTAAATCTAAGGCACTAAAAATCTTGGCGTTTTGTAAATGATCGAGCTGGTCTTTAATCAAAGGAAGAGGAAAAGGATCCCTTACTTATTTAATTTAATTTTTCTGTAATCGACACAAAGCCTTGATGTACCATCTCGTTTTTTTACTAGTACGACTGCACTACAGAACTCAGAAGCTGACTCTTTTATACCGTCTTTTAACCACTCTTCTACTTGATCGTCGACCACATGTCTTTCTTTGATTGGTAGCTTTCGTGGATTACATGTAATGGCAGTTTCATCTTTCAATATTAAATGCATTACGACATTTGTTGTTTTGCTCTTATTTGGGTGATAGTTTTGGATCAATTCAGTCACATGTTGCTTGGCGTAAATACTAGTAGTTTCTCCAATGTCAATTTCTTCGAGTTCTGATAAGGCATCTAACTTCATTATCACGTGGATCTCATCATTGACAACTTTTTTTAACTTCTGGAGTAATTCTTATTTCGGCTAGTCAACAAAACTCTTATCCAATAACTATTTCAACATCTAAACAGTCGGATGGTATGACATGCAATATTAAATTAAATTTTTCGGAATCAATTTCGACTTCTTGTTCAAAATGGCCTAAAGGTTCTTTTTTATTCTCATTTTCATTTCGCCCAAACCCGACAAGATAAAAATTGGATTGTAAAAGCTTCGCAATATTCAAATATTTAAAGATTTTTTCGGTTATTATATTGAATTTGCTGCCTGTGTCAAATAAAGCTAACCACTTCCTACCTCCAATTTTTACTTTCTTGTTCATTATGTCATCGTTAGAATGTAGAAACCGCATGTTGCTTTTGGTATTGTCAACTTTTTTTGATATGCAATCTCTCGCAATGTGGCCAAACTTATTGCATTCGAAGCATTTGACACCCTTTCCTTTATCTCTGCAGTTTAT
This sequence comes from Volucella inanis, assembly GCA_907269105.1. Taxonomy (NCBI): domain Eukaryota; kingdom Metazoa; phylum Arthropoda; class Insecta; order Diptera; family Syrphidae; genus Volucella; species Volucella inanis. The sequence goes on along the minus strand of OU026153.1, from coordinate 201,588,079 downwards.
GAATGTATGCCCTTTTAAGCCACAATTAAAACACTTTTAGCAAAATCTTTTTCAGACTTTCTTATTTCATTTTTTGGTTTAGCTTTTTCTTGGATAGTTTCGTAACATCTTAGTTTGTCTTTAAAATATCTAATATTTCTAGAACCTTCCAAAATAACTTTATTTATATTCGAATCTCTTATTCCGTCAATAACGTACTGTATAAGAGAACAACTTCTTCGACATTTCCCTGAGAGGCTATATCTTTAATATGCAGGAAATACTCTGAGGCACTTTCAACATTTTGCTTTTTTCTTTCGCGAAGCAATTTATGCAGCTGCGCACTTTTTTCTGTTTTTCTAAATTTGTCAAATAGAGCATATTTTAATTTTTCGTATGATGTTATACCCCTTTCGCTTGATATAAAGAGTTCTGCTAATCCTCTTAATGATTTTTTCGCAAACACAAATTTGTGGAAGTCATCCCAATACATAATTGAAGCGATTTCTTCAAATTCACTTACCCACATTTCCACGGATGTTTTCCCGTTTCCATCGAATGGTCTTATAGAGTCCTCTATGTCCCTGAAGTTGATCGCAAATCTGAAAATCGGCGGTATATCACTTTTAACAGCTGCTTGCATTCCTTTTTGCTCCTTTATAATGATGTTTTTATTACTGTTTTGCCTAATTTCTTTTACCATCTGTATACACTTTTTCTGTTGATTGAGTTGGTCCCCGTTGTCGTTTCCGTTCTGATTTTTTTCCGTTTCCACATCGCCGTCATCGTTGTTGTTGTTGTTATAGTCGTCCTAACAATTGTCGTCGTCGTCATCATTATCCTCGTCGCCATCCTCGTCGACATTTTTGTTGGCATCATCGTCGTCGTTATCATTATCGTCGTCAACATCGTCGTCGTCGTCATCGGCATAGCATGAACTAAATAAACAACCCTTTCTTAATTTATCAAATATGTGTTGGCTCACATTCTTTACGTCGTAATTGATTCCTAAGGCGTTGAAAATCGTGATTAGGTCAGCTGCATACAGATCTTCATTGACGTACTTTTGCTTCTGTTTATACCTCTCGTCGTTACTATCGAAGTCGAAAACTTGAAACAATCTGAGTCTTCTTCTGTTGGATCTGTCGCCTTCGTCTTCAAATACATATTTGTGTAGAATCATCCCAATATTTTTTTTTGCCGTATTTTAGAAACCTTTTTATCTCATTTATGTCTTTCAAGCACGTCATTTCGTATTACTAAAAAAACAAAAACATTATTTCAATATCCTGTTCAATATGTTGTTTACTTAGGTAACACAAAACACTTTTATTTTCTAGGGGTTAAAATTATATATTTACATTTACTTAAAATAACTGATAAAATATGAGTTTAAGAATTTGGTTGTTGCAAGAACTGCCATGATGAAAAGCCGGAAAACAACTGCCCTCATCCTTCGAGTGCGTCTTTTTATATCCTGTCTCTCATATTTCTTCCACAGCCAAAATTACAAAAGCATGGCTGCAAAATCAGCAATTTCAAATATTTGATTGGCCACAACATTATCCAGGCCTAAATCCAATCGAACATTTTTGGGTTGAGGTAAAACGTGATATTTTGGATTTGCGTGGAGATTGTCCGGATTTTCATGAACTATGGCACCGCACTTAAACTGCTTCAATTAGTTAACAATGTAAAAAGTTAATAGAATCCATGGCAAGAAGAATAAAAGTGGTCCTCAAAGGAAAAGGAGGCCATGCGAAGTACTAAGTAGGAACAGTTTTGCAAAGTCAACAAATTGATCAAATTCCCTATTTTTACTTTTGTTTAAATAAATTATGTTAAAAGAGGAATTTGGTCTCCATTATTTATTATTTTATTTTTTTGTTCAAAATTTTGTTGAATTATAAGAACAAATAAAAAAGTTACGAACAAAAGCCTTTTATTCTACGAATCATGAGATCAAAAAGTTGAGTCACTGTTTTGTATTTGGTATTTTGTATTTATTGATTTGAAATTGCTTATCACAATAAGATAAATCTTATAAGATAGTGAAAACCTTAAAATTAAGTTTACAAATTAAACATAATAAAAGAAAAATAAGAATAACAAAGGAAAATGGTTGAACAATAAAAAAACATAAAAAAAATTAGAAAAGAAAACAAGATTCAAACAACAAACATTTGTATTTAGTAAATGACCGTTAACACGTTACCTGCCACGTGTACCGTTTTCGGTACACGCTAAACTGCATTAGTACGCCAAGCTGAAATTTTGAATTTAAAATGTTTTCATTTAAAATTTAATTTTGGGTAACATTGTTTTATGTGACGTAATGATGTTTTCAGGAATTTTTGAGTTGTGTACTGATAACGGTAAACGTGGTGTGGTAATTAGTGATCAGAGTATATTTCTGTCTTTAGCTGTTCATTTTGCAGTTTGCATTTAATAATTTCTTTTTGTAATATTTGAATTATCAAAAGAAAAGAAAAGTTTGTGGAAAAATTATTGGAAATTTTATACAATACTATTTGACATTCATTTTTATCATAATTTAGAAAGGAGGTATGAGAAATATGGTACGCTTTATAAGTAAAAACTGTGAATACTTTTTAGACTGTTGTTTTCTAGAATATTTCATACATTCAGTGACATATTTTCTAATTCCTACTGACCTTATAAAAATGGAGATTGAAAATGAGAATGAAAATATTTGGCTTGATTCTCCTGACAGTGTTTCTGCCGAATTTCTATCTTTGGAAAAAATAACAGGTTCTGTGTCAAGCGAAATTGATATACGAAGTGTTCGTAATGCTCGTAGAATTATATATAATACAGATAGTGAAGAATATACAATCAATACTACTGATAATATTATTTAAAATGAATGGTTAATTCGTAAAGGAAATCAACCTCAGATCGAGCCTTTCGCGCATCCTTTTGAATTGCAAATTTTCGAAACTGATTGGTAACGGAAGACTTATCACAGGAGATAGCAGATCAAACAAACTTATATTAATCTCAACTATTGGGTATGTAATTTAATTCGTGCGGTTTTTTTTTTTCAAAATTTGAACTTTTGTTTAAGAAAAACATGAACAATAGAATTATTAAAAGTATTGCCCATCTGAAGCTATGACTTTTTCCCATCTTGTGGATACTATCCCAAAAGAACTGCGCCGGCTTGGCAGTCAAGAATGAATCAAGTCAATTTTTTGATATTCTGCTCTGATGTGAACCGTATTTCAGTGAGGGCGTTCTGCATCGACCGGAACAAATGGTAGTCAGAAGGGGGTAGCACAAGGTCTGTGCTATAAGGCGGGTGGGGTAAGACCCGCCTGTTACCGTTTTCCAAATAGTTCCTAATCGGAATAGCAACGTGGGGCCGAGCGTTGTCATGATGGAAAATTAATACCTCGTGTCTGGTCGCATATTCCGGGTGTTTTTAGGCTATTGCTCTCTTCAAACGGATTAACTGTGTTCGGCAGCGTTGTCCATTGATGGTTTCACCTGGCTTTAGCAGCTCATAATACAGCACACCCATCTGATCCCACCAAATACAGAGAATTACCTTCGCGCCATGGATATTTGGTGTGGCCGGTGGTTGGCCAGGTTTCACATATGATTTTTTGCGCTTGGGGTTGTCGTAATGCATCCATTTTTCACCACCAGTAACAATCTGATGCAAAAATGACTTCCTTTTGTGGCCTTCCAGCAGCATTTCGGACATGCAAAACCGCCTTTCGACGTCTCTCGGCTTGAGTTCATGTGGAACCCAATTTCCTTACTTTTGAATATATACAGCTGCTTTTAAACGTTTTAAAATGGCTGCTTGAGTAAACCCCAAAGATTCTGCGAGCTCTTCTTGTGTTTGCCAACAATCTTCATAGAATAATGCTTCCAGTTCGTCATCTTCAAACTTTTTTGGCTGCCCAGGACGTTCATCGTCTTCCAAGCCAAAATCACCACTTTCAAATCATACAAACCACTTTTGGCACATTCGCTCAGCTAGCGCATGTTCACCATAAACTTCCACTAAAATACGATGACTTTCGGCAGTAGTTTTCTTCATGAAGAAGAACTCCCCGCAAAAACACTTTTTCAGGCACAAAGTTCGACATATTTGAGTGAAAAAAAAAAAAATTGTTGTTTACGCTTCAAATGAATGACATACTGAAATGACGTACAATGACAGTAGTTTTCCAACGCATGTTCCAATGGAATAATAACAATGAAATAATGCAAGTTACGCCATCTCTTAGGAAACCGCACGAATAATAGTTATAGTTATAGTTATAGACCCAATATAACAACAATATCGATCCGTGCGATTAAGCTTTCGGGTTCCAACTACCAAAGATGAAATTAAAAAATTGTTTGGTTTAATTATTAAAATGGATGGTCGAGAGACCCCTTATTTGCGGAGAAATTTCCCAGCAATACAATGTCTAGAAATCGTTTCGAATTACTCCTAAGAATGGTTCATTTTACTAACAACAATGAAATCAGAAGTGAACGCCTTAATAAATTAAAAATAATTGTTGGTATATAGTATGTAAATGAAAGTTTTAAGAACGATTATGATGTCCCAGAAAATGTTTGCATTGATGAATCCATAATGAAACCTTCAAGCAATCTATGAAACAAAAAAAGCACAAATATGGTTTTGAGATTTCCAAATTATGTTCTGGTAATATCTATACACATCGTTTTCAAATATACGATGGTAAAAATTCAGCCATTGCAAAGTTTACTACAACAAATATCATGATGATACTTTCTCAAGATATAATTGAAAAAGGACACACTTTACGTTGATAATTGGTGTACTAGCTTAGATTTAGCACAACTGCTAATCAATAAAAATACTAATCTAGTGGGAACAATTCGCTCAAATCGTCGAGGTCTGGATAAAGAACTTGTTGGCAAAAACTTAAACGTGGAAATATTTTTGAAAAAGAACACAAAACCGGAATTACTTTGTTAAAATGGAGAGATGAGCGTGATATTTTAGCGTTGTCTACAAAACATTCCATAGATAGAGTGAATGTAAAAGTAAAAGAACGGGATTGCATAAAACCTGCTCTCATTATCATTATCAATTGTAATGACCAAATGACTGCGTGTTATTCTCCATTACGAAAAGCTTTAAAATGGTATCGAGAAAATTGGCTTTTAAACTTTTTATTGAATACGGCAGTTGTAAATGCATTGATTTTGTATAATACAAAAAACAACAGTTCAATTTTACTTTTCGATACAGAAAGAAACTGATTTTATATTTATGTAATACAAATAATGATTGATCAAAAATTTCCCATACAGGTTTATTCATCTAAATCTATATTGTCGCCTTCAAAGTGGTCCCCATCGACTGCAACACACTTATGCCAGCGCTTGATAAAATACTCGAAACATTTTTAACATTCGGTTTTTGGTATGTCCATCAGTGCTTCATGCGGTTTTTTCATTACTTTCTCTCGGTTGCTGAAACGCGTTCCATGTAGTGGTTTTTTAACAGAAAGAAGTCACAGGGAGCAAAATCAGTAGAATTCGGTGGCTGTTGGATGGTATTCGTTGGATTTTTTGTCAAAAAATTACGAACAATGATGGCACTGTGCGACGGTGAGTTATCATGGTGCAAAATCTACGAGTTTTCTGATCTCTTTTGGCGAATTGCTTCACGCAAACGTCTCATAACGCCCAAATAATGCTCTTTGTTTACTGTTTCATGATGCACTATGGTACACCGTTGTAATCCATGAAAACCGTGAGCATTGCCTTCTTTTTTGACTGAAACACATATTTCGTCTCCAGTAATGATCCTTTTGATGAATGTGGGATCGGATTTAGCCTCGCAAATCATCTCTTTTGCGACGTCAAAACGGTCTATTTTTTTGCATGAAATTGAGTTTTTTTGGCACCAACTTTGCTGCTAAGCTACCGAAACCCAAATCATTAACCAAAATGTCTTGGACGGATCCATAGGCAATGTTCAAGTCCTCCGCTATCTCTCTGAAGGTTAATTTATGGTTATTGACCAACATTTCTTTTACTTCACCAATGTTTTCGTCGGTTTTCGATGTCGATGGTCTGCCACTGTGTTCATCATCTTCGATTGATTCACGACCACTTTTGAACCACTCGTGCCACTGGTAAACGACTGTTTAGAAAATCGTTGCCGAAACACTTTTATAACATTTCTAACGTTTGCGTACCATTAACCTTCTGACTTGCAGAGTTTTTTTCACCTTGAAATCGTAAGTTGGGGTCATATAGTCCCCACAAGCTGACTCATATATTTTGTATGCAGAGGCTAATAAAACAAGAAAATTTAGATATTTTTTACTTAGTATCTAATTGTGAGCTCAAAATAAAGCAGCGAAATTTGTTTTTTTTTTTTTTTATTTTCTTCTTCAGAATCTACAAACTACATATCATTTTTAAATGTTCCTTGCACGTATATTTTTGGCATGAGGAATATACTGTACTAACTTTATTGTCTTTTAATCGTGGGCAAACTGAGCAACGGGCGCGTTTTAGTTTTCCGTCTACCGGCCACTGGACTTAAAAAATTGAGAATCCCATGTTTTTTATGGCTTGGGCAGTAGCTCCGTATAGGTATTTCCCACGACCAATTCTTTCTATTATTTGTGCATGGAGCAATTCTTCACCGAGCTTTCAAAGAAAAATACGACATTCGGAAACTTAAAATTATAAAGATTAAATGCCGCAATACATCCAACATCAAGGATGTTAAAAAATAAGGTCATTGGCCAGCGGTTTGTCTTCCTTTTACATGTGTAAGTCTTTACCATTTTATCCATTGAATCGACCCCGCAATTAGTTTTATTGTAGTCAAGAATAATCACTGGCTTTTGTTTTTGGTCGGGATTAATCTCGGCGGAGTGATGCATGATGGACAAAAGAATCACATTTTTGTTCTTCTTAGGAACATAACTGTCTTTGCTTTAGAGAAAACAAATAGAGAACTGATTTCTCCCCGGCCTTTAATGTTAATTAACTCAGCTGGAATATCTGCCTTATTTTTTCGCATAGTTCCTAAAATTGTGGTGTTTTGAGACAACAATTGTTCAGCGAGCTTAACAGACGTGAAAAAATTATCCATGGTTATATTCCTTCCTGAAAACAAAACACATTTTCAAGTTGCCATACATTCTGAAAGAATTTATCTTTTGTCAGCCATGGTTGTCAAATACGTTGCGCTAAATACAATGCGTAATCCCGTGTTTTCGATTCATCTGGTTGACGACCAACCTAAATGTCTTCGCGGAAGGGATATCTGTTCTGCGAATCACATACTCAAAAAATTTTGATTCCATACTTTTCTGGTTTTGATGGAATGTATTGCCGAAATTTTGATCGCCCGCGTGTCGCCACCAGTTGCTCGTCAACTGTTAGGAAAGCTGATGGCTTTTACGCTGTCTTTAGCTGTTCAAGAAACATGCTCGAAACGTCTCGAATGGGAGCCAATTTATCTGTGCGCAATCGTTCCGAACGAGTTTGAAAATTGACGAATCGCATGAATCGAAGTAATTGCTCTAATCGAACCTGAGACATCGTGGCTCGAAATATAGATCGGTTTTGTTTGTCGAATAATTCATCTCAAGACTTGCAGGCGCCTGCAAAAATCAGCATACCAAATAACGCGTATAATTCTTTCTCGTCTGTATTCATCCACTTTCGAATTGTTTTGTTTGGATTTGCAGCAAAAAATGCGTTAGCTTTACGACTAGTTTCTCTAGCGATGATCGTAACTATTACCGGAGAAACTATAGCTTTAAAAGCATCGCTTATTGAAGAGATTTCCCTCAGAGTACTAGCAGTAACACATTGTTTTCCTTGAACAATTTGCATTGCGCGTGTTGGGGATTGCAGTAATGGCACTTCTTGCAATCTAATTTCATCATCTACATCTTCAGTTTCTTATTCAGGAATTTCGATGTCTTCAAAAATGTCGAAATCTGAAAATTCGAAACTGATATCGTCGGCTGCTGTATTTATCGACTCAAAAAATCGACGTTTTATACGCCTGGGGTCATGTAGACCCCAACTTACAGTCACAAGGTTAAATATGTTTTTTGCGCAAAATTTAATACAGGTTCGTTGTAATTTCAAAACAAAATTGGATGATTAATTTTGCACCACCTTGTATTACGGCATATTATTTCGTGTTTGGCATCTTCACCCTTATAAATGACAACTCAATCCAGAATTGAGGGTATCTGACCACGAAATGTATAGAACATACGCCGATTGGGTGCTTGAAAATCAGCGACGAGGCTCATTTTTCACTCGGCAGATACGTCAAAAAAAAAAAAAAAAAAATCGAATATGGGGAAGTAAAAATCCACATGTAACTATCGAAAAATTACTACATCCACAAAAAGTCACTTTATGGTGTGAAATTTAGTCTGGTGGTGTCATTGGTCCATACTTTTTCGAAAATGGGGAAGGTATAACGGTTACCGTCAATTCTCATCGCTAAAGTCAAATGTTAACCCAATTTGTTTGACTTCAAATCGAAAAAGTAGATGTGGAAGACATATGGTTTCAAAAAGATGGTGACAAGTCTCACACAACATGACCCGTTTTGGATTTATTGCAATAAAAATTTGCTGGAAGAGTTATATCGCGTTTTGGTGGTGTGAACTGGTCACCAACATCGTGTGATTTGTCGCAGTTGGATTTCTTTTTGGGGGGCTATGCAAAAGATCGTGCTTATCCACACAATTCGCAAACTCTTGATGCTTTGAAAATTAATATTTGTTATGGTTATGGCCAAGTCATCAAAAATTACTTTGTCAAAATCAAGTCCTACAAGAACTCCCGGGGAGGACATTTGAATGACGTTATATTCCATTTATAATGGCAAGATCTATACAACAGTTAAAATAAAAAATGGAATCAAGTGCTCTAAAACACTTGAAATGTAGACAGCGGCATACGCTGAGTTTGCTCTAAGAAAAAAAAAAAAATGTTAACAAGTGGTACAAGATCTTTCAAGGTGACCTAGGAGATGCCAATGATGAACCTTGCTCTGGACCACCCAGCACATTAACAGAAGATGATAACGGAAAACGGAAAAGCGTCGAATTACTATAAGAGAAGATGCTGAGGATGTTGGTATATCGGTAAGCTCATGCCATGCAATTTTTTCAGATGGTTTGGGCATTAGACGTGGGTCAGCGAAGTTTGTTTCGAAACTTCTTAGTTTTGATCAGAAGAACCGTCGGATAAGCATCGCTCAGGAGCTCTTGAATGACGTCAATGATGATCGTGATCAAAAGGATCATAACTGGTAACCAATCATGGGTATATGGTTATGACATCGAAACCAAAGCCCAATAGTCCCAATGGAAGCAACCAGGAGAGCCAAGACCGAAATGTCAAAGTTTTGATCACTTTTTTTCGATTACTGTAAGGCATCAGGAGTTTTCACCTCAAGGAAATCTGGTCAATAAGGAGTATTACCTTGAAGTAATGCGCCGTTGGAGAGAATCAATACGAAAGAAACGTCTGGAATTGTGGGAAAACAATTCAGGGCTTTTGCATCACAATAACACACCTGCTCGTTCATGGTCATTTTTGAAAGATTATTTATCCAAAAACAACACGACAATCATGCCTCAGTCACCATATTCACCGGATTTCGCCCCATACGACTTCTTGCAGTTACCTAAACAGACGAAACCTATGAAAGGACGGAGATTTGCAACGATTGACGAAATAAAAACGGCATCGGTGAAGATCTCAAGGCTATACCAATACGTTTCGGAAGACCGTCTGCAGGCAAAATTAATCCAGATTGTGGAAGAGGTGGTAATCCGTTGGGGGGATGCGGAAGAATTTCAAATCCCAACTGCAACAGTTTTTGCACTGTTACTTGTGAGGTACATTGTCATGTAAAAGGATTGGGCCGTACTTATTGACCAACTCAGGTTGCTCTTCACCAATTTTGAATGCAATATGTCGATTTCCTCTCCAATATTTGATAGTGTTTATCGTTTCTCCTGGTTGAAGAAATGAAAAATGGAATGATCCTTTCGATGTTCACGAAATTATTACCATAACCTTTTTTGGGTGAAGATTGGGCTTGAAGGTGTGTTTTGGTTCTTCATTTGCATCCAACCACTGCCCATACAGTATCCACTTTTCATCACAGGTGACTATCCGGTCCAAAAACGGTTCAGTTTGATTTTCTAATGTAAGTGATGCGTAAGTTCATGGGGTACCCACTTATTCTTATTGTTATTGAGGATACTCCCATGCTTTGTGTAATTTCCCGCACCGATTTTATTGGGTCCGCATCCACCGTTGCTCTTAAAATATCCTCGTCAACTAACGCTTCCGGCTTCACACGAAGTTCGTTTTCGAGGCTGAAATCTCCCGAAATGAACTTTCCAAACCAACGTCATCTAGTGCGTTCGTTTACCGTTACAACCCCAAATGCGTCATTAAAGTTTTTCATTGCCAATGTAGTATTATGTTCCATTTTAAATTCGTAAAGGAAGGGGGATCGAATTAGAACTGCCGACAGCATGGTAAATAGAAAAAATATAACGGTACTTGTAACGAACCCTTAGATTCTGACACATCAAGCACACGTACCACTTTATTTTATAAAATAAGAAAATTTAACGTTCTGGCACAGATGTTCACTCGAGAACTTCTTATTTCCGACTGAGCGAAAACCGGACATTTCATTTGGAACAACCCAATAGTCATTTTGCATTTATGCACAAGTTTGGGAGGAAATTTTTAATTTCACTCCCTGTTTCCACATAGGCTCATGAAGTACGTTGACACTTTCATATATATTATGTATGTATATTGCTGAGAGAAATTGAAATTGCCATTTCGAGCTTATTCTTGTGATTTCCAGACCCATTGGTAGATGAAATACATAAGTAGCTCTATCTCATTACGGGAAACATGTAAAACTTTGGGCGAAAAGTTTGGTCAATGTTGCATCGCAGGCTTAATATTTCATCTCCCTTACTGAACGAAGCAATTTATATGCAAATTTACTTTACCAAATGAGATAATGCTAAAGACGAGAAGGAATACAATGAGAAATTAATCAAAATGAAAATGTAAAGATAATAACCGAGCATATGTCACTGCATGATATACCCAGTGACTTTCGAGAGAAAAGGATTTACATAAGGACTACCAGGGCGTATACGTAATTTTTCCTTTTAATATTATTTTTGATCGAAAGAAAATTAATTTTTGAAGTTTAATTCTGCAGGATTAAAATTTAAATAATGGAAAGCAATCAGAACGGGAAGTGTATGTTCTTTTGAAATACCAACCAACACGATTCTTGTAATTATGGGCCATGACTGGGAGAGTGGCATCTCTGGGTTGGAGTAAAGTTAAAATGAAAAGAAGTCCAGGTTAATTATTTTACGAAAGGTGAGCCCAGCATGTGAGAAAAAGACAATAACCACCGGCATCGTGGAATATTCAAACTATTTGCAAGTAGTTAAGAATTAGCAGAATCCTTACACCGATGGAGGTATATAGGTATTTTTTGGCACTACAAGGATCAATTATCCGGCGTGGACCCAGGCCTAGTTTTTCAGCTCACTTTATTGTTTGCGTTATTATTTTATGCTGCGACAGATACTTATATCTAAATCTTCCCTGTTGGATTGCTAGATAACATGTCCCTTTGAATTTTGTATTGCTTTCTTACCATAGAAATTGCATCGGCTCATGTGTTTTGTCTGCTGCCTCTTCTGAATTCGTCAGTATCCTTTTTATATAGATGATTTTTGTACACGCTATTTGGAAATGTCATTGACAACTTTTCTTTCTACCTGACAAATGGCTGAGACAGAGAACTAGTCCTTTCATAAGTTTCATCCACTGAAATTTCTCACTCTCTCGTATGAATAATATGAGTAAACGCTTCGTTGACAAAGTGCCTAAAGTAGCAGCACTCACCACATAAGCGCGACGCCGGTCATCTAGAGGCTAATGTGAGTATAGTGAGTGTGCTCTGCTATATCATCATTACTCTCACTCACTCCCCAGTTTTTTGTACTGAGGGACATCAAGAAAGTCTTCGACCACTTATGGACATCGGAAAACACTCATATGAATCATATGAAACAATAACTGTTGTCAATGGGAGCAACAACCATGGACACATGCAATCTCAACGCTGTTTCTGGTGCTGACAAAATCTACTCTGAGAGTTGCCTAGTTCATTAACGATTTTATTTGTGTACAAAGGCTAGTCTCACTGATTGGAAAGTTTTCGGCACATTTGCCAATGCAAGTTTAGCAGTAAAAATTTCACTCAAAGTTCTCAGAAGTTGGTCTAGATTTTTTTGTAACACGACTGTATACCTATATGGTACTCCATTGGTGCTAAGTGACTTGAAGCTATCAACAGATGTAACAACGTATTTGATGGCATCAGTTTAAAACACAAGGTTTAGCTGCCTCTTGCTTTTGTTTTCTTCTGAGTTTTTGTTCTGGATCCAGCCTCATCCTTAAACAGTGTCCAATTGGTCTTCCGCGGATTTTTCTTCTTCAGCAATATCGAGACCTCGCATCCGACTCTGAATTCGATATACCTGTAGTTTAATAAGGAAACTTGTGATAGTGCTTCCGAGCCGGTAATCTCATCTCATTGATAACCAGGTAATATGATAGTATCTATAAAATTCAGAAGATGATTGCCATTTCACGTTGCCCAAAAATATTTGAGTTATAACATCGCATCATATTTATAATAAACCCTATGTTTCTGGAATTACAATACTCAGTTAACTTGGCTACTGCCAAACTACTTACATAGTAGTTTTCATAAAATCAAGGAATCCTTACGTGTAATACATGTAAACATGTAAATGTATATTGAAAGCTTCCGCCTTCGAATTACATTTCCATCATTATCTCCTTTTAGATATTGAAATTGGAAACCTGTTCTTCTATGTTTAAAAAAATGTAATGACGTACTTATATCTCATATCCTAGATAACAGCAATGGATACAGCACAATAGCGATTTATCCCAGCTCATTGTTGGTAAAAAGTAGAGGAGGATGGAGCTATCTATTGTATCGTATCATGGGAACGTTGAACACATCATACCTGCGTTTAATGAAAAATAATTAATTTTTACCATAAGGGAAATTCCTGTTAAAAAGAAGCTCCACTATAAATTCATTTCCCGCTAATGCGTTTCACTTACGCAAAAAGGTAATCTATGATGACAAGGCTCCTGGCTCTGTTTTTCATCACCACCAGCTCGTTACAGGAGCTCCTCGTCTGTACTCGTCCTTTGCTAAACTTCGTAATTTTTTAATTGTTTTCGTTTCAACTTGCATCAGGATACTGATCCTCCAGCGGATGGTGATTTTAATTTAATTTTTTCAACATTTTTTACTGTTTGGTGGTGAAATTCCAATGAACGCAAATTAAACAATTAATATACCTACCAGTGGAGACAGTAAAAATATAAATATAAATATAAAAATAAATATTTGCCTCGTTTGAGGTTAAATTTGTTTTTCTACAGAAAAATGAAAACAGTTGTGTGTTTTTTGATGGTTGGAAAATACTTGGCAATTGAAAAAAAAGCATAACAACACAGTGCCAAGCAATTAAATATTATTGCGGAAAAAACAAATGATGAAATCGGTTTTGCGCCACCTGATGTCTGCGGTATTGTTTCTAAAGTGGCAGTAATCTGTTTGAATAATAAAAATTTGTGGAGATGGCTGGTTGTGTATGTTACAAAAGTCAGTGATATAACTGGTGCTTCAAACTAAAATTGCATTGGAAAGTGAACCCATGTTATGCAGTACGAGGGCTGTATGATGAATACCAGGATTAGAAGTAACAACGCAACTGTTTTAGGTTTTGACAATTTATTTTCCAATATAATGCCTTCCCAGCAGTTCTGCAACTTTTTTAACTCCTTTATACCATATACGATTAGTACGATTTTTGTTGGTCAGCAAAATATTGTACTTCACCGCGGCGGCGATTTCTTACTCGTTCGAACCGTACTTCTTACCGGCGAGCGATCTTTTAAGGTTTGAGAACGAAAAGAAGTCGTGAAGAGCCAAATCTGGAGAATACACAGGATGGGGGAGCAATTCGTAGTGCAATTCGACCAATTTGGCCGTGGCGCCTGCGAAGTAGTGAGCCGGTGCATTATCGTGGTGGAGGAGCACTTTTCTCATCGCCAAATGTGGACGCTTTTTGTTCAAATCGGCATTGAACCGGCCCAATACATCGACGTAGTATGCTCCTGTGATTGTTTTTCCCTTCTCCAAATAGTCAACGTCGACTACACCTCGTGCATCTCAAAAAACGGTGGCCATCACTTTTCTATCACCCATTGTTGCGGTTGTTCTCTGGTGTGTACCAGTGAATCCATGACTCATCGACTGTCACTAAACCACGCATATACTCCTCCGGATTTCCATTAAACAGGGCCAGACACATCTTTAAATTTGTCTCACGATTGCGCTTCTTTTCCGGTGTGAGCAAATACGGCATCCATCGCGCGGACAGCTTTCTTAAGCCCAAAGTCTCATGCAGGATATTGCTTATGCGTTCAGTTGAGATGGCTGCTATTCCGCCAAGAGATCCGATCATGGATTTTGTACACGGTTACCTCTGTGGTAACCGTTTTTTGGCGACCCGAGCGCGGTTTATCAAAAACCGACGTGCGGCCACGGCGAAACTCTGGGAACCAATTTTAAACGGTTGTACGGGAAGGTTAAGGGTGCCATTCACACCATCGAAAATAGGCTTGATTTCATCAGAGGCTTTGTCACTCAAAAACAAGAATCGGATCACGGAGCGATACTGCTCTTTTTCTATGGTCGTAAAAAACACTAACACGATGTTTTGAAATGGGTTTCAAAACAAAATTAAGTACCGGACTGTCACAACATTTTGACAGGCGGGCTAAAAGTTATACTTAATGATGGTACACTCATCTTGGATCAGTAGTGCCACCTATCTTCCAATCCGGGTATTCATCAAACAGGCCTCGTATAACTATTAAACTCCATAATATGGGTTGTAGTGACAGGACTTTTTCAGGTTTCAGCCTTAGTTCCCCCATACCAATCTTCATTGTTATAATTTCGTGTCCCTACTTCAGTAGCTTCTATGAGACGGTTTGTTGTGCGTTGCACCTCAATCTATCCTGGTGTTGGTAGATTATGCCTCTCGTTGTCTTAAACATTGATGATCACTGGCTCGCCTACTTCATTGACTCAACAGGCACTGTCTTCGCAAAGTCACGGTTATGGTCTGATAAGAAGGGGTTTAGTTTTTCTTACATCGCTTGAGGAAACCTAGACACTCCGAATTAATATGTGATCATTCTAACGTGGGTTGTCATTGACACACATACCGCGAATGGAAAGTTTTCGGTTTTGAAGATGCAAGTGCCGTTTATGTATAATGCCTGGGTATTTAAATTTCGCTTTAAAGACAGCTTTTTTTTTAAAGCGTCCAATTTCACTCTTTTAATTGTCGCCCATTTAGTAATGCCGCTTATATCGGAATTTGATGAGCTAAACATACGCTGCCGTTCCCGTTCTACCAGCAAAGGGAAGGGAGGCGAGTCCGGGAACGAGTATGAAAAGCAGAGAGTGCTGTCGTTAGAAGAAGAAAATATTGGATTAGAAGTACCAAGAGATCGTTGATAAAAAAGGAGAAAAGTGTTGGATGCCGAACATAGCCATGAGGTTCAACAGCGTATATTTTCTGAATATCAAACATGAAACCGCAGAAGACATCTTGATTGGAACGTTCTGAAAGGTAATTTCTAATCCAATGGAGAAAAAGTCGTCGATCCCAAATGTATGCATTTTCTGATGACAAACTCTGTCAGATACATATAATCGCCAGATTGATGTAGGCTTTGGATTCACTTTTTAGTAAGACATGCCATTAAATCCCGAGACCTGTTCTGGACAAATGCTGTTTTCTAATATATCTGCTCGGAAAGAATCCTAAAGACTAGGATTGATGAAAAAGCTTACGCAGTGGTTTTCCCAATGCGAAACAATACTTCTTTAAAAGAAGGGGAGATAAACCATCTGAAACAGTGGATTTGTATATGCTAAGACATCTTATTCGGAAGAAGAGTGGGTGCGAAGGAATACTACCCATAGCTTGTTTCTTTTGTTCTGTAGAGAAACAAAAACCCCCTACCAAGGAGGGGATGTAGAAGAAGTTTTATGCCGGGAATAAGACACATAAAGGGAGATGGATTTGAATATTTCTTTATAAAAAAACTGACAATTTGCCAATCACAAAATTGAATAGGGAGGAAAATTCGCAAATTGCAGGGTATGAAATTGTTTCTCAACCATTTTCAAGCACCTCAAAATTGTGACTGACAGTCGTCTAAGTTTTAAAAATCACATCATATCAGATATGTGAAACATCATTAAGAACTGTGAGTATACTTGTAAATAATATCGCTCACCCAAAACAGAATAAAAGACTTCTCCTTGCTGAAGCTGCGAGTTCTATACACAAGTATCTAGTCAAATGTTTCAAAGATTAAGTCTTCCGTGAGGGGAGTCAAATTCGTCAAATCAAATCTGCCTTAACGCATTGAAAGTTACCAATGCGTTTCGAACTATTTCGCATGATGTCGGCACACTTTCTTACGAAATATTAAGACTTAAAAGCAAACCGGGAAAATGGAGGAATCTGTAGTATCGCAACCTGGCAACAGCAATGGAACATATGGTATCCTTCAAAGCAAGATGGACACATCGTCTTATGTCAAAGCTCGATGTATGGATTCATCGGAATCACAATAAAACAAACTTCTGTTTGACTCAGTTTTTGACAGGACATGGCTGTATCAAGGAATATTTGTTTAAGCGAAGATATGAAAACATCACAAACTGTCGAAATCGAAAGGACGGCACAATGGGAACAATTTATAAAGTGTTCCATTCACAATAATATCGTTGCATATTCTCGTACATATAGTATGCTTCAAAGCTAGAAAAACTGGACCCTTGTTGGTAATAACATCGCACATACTCAGCAACATATAACGGTTAGAGTGTCAACGTGAAGCGAACAGGTAAAATAATCGAATCGTAAAGAGTAAGTTTAATCTTCAAGCCAACCCCCGCGAACTAATTTTTTAGCAGTACCAAAGCGCTTCACAAATCAGTGTATTCAGATGGAGGTGGTATCCCTTCCAATTACCAATGCCAATTGTTCCATTGTTCCTCAACGAGGACCACTTTAAACTATGCGGCTTTGTTTTCAGCAAGAACTGCATATCCGATATAAGTTGTGGCGTCAGCTTCTTTGTGCAGAACGACAGCTTTAGTGCTCACTTTTCGTTGGTAAAATTGCACATGTTTTCCAAGTAGTGACATACGTACCAATTGTAAGGAACAGAATCTAGAGGGAGAAGTATGAGCGTAGACTTGAATGAATCCTTCTCTCCTATACTAGAATGTAATGCCTTCTCAACGTAAATACAACTCTGAATACCCTGGGTTTTGCAGTTCACAATGGGTTTACTTGCTTTAAAAAGTTTAGAGGAGGACTTATCGTTTTGGGATTGTATTTATCTTTGCTCAGTGCTTTCATTGACAGTTGGTTTCTAATAACCACAATGGTATGGCTTTGTAAATTATAGCCGCACTAAATGAATGGTCAAGGACGTTTGACACCTCTGCATTCTGGAGGGCTCATATCACTTGTCTTTCTGTTTTGACACGGCATAATGTCTATTGACGTCTTAGCGAGGCACAACGCTTTTGTAAAATCAATATCAATTATATGCAATGAATTGGGCTGCAGATACAAAGGCGTGTATACCACAAATAAATTTTCTGTTCAAGACTTTGCCCTATTAACATGGGGGTTTTCTTTTTTAGATTATTTCCAATTTGATATGCTTACAATGTGTACGGTAAATCAAATCACTACTTTAGGGTATCCATAAAGAGCTGTTAAATCACCAGTCAGGACAATGCCTAGTTGAATCCCAATAAATTGTTACCATAAACTAAAAAAAAGATCGTATCTCTTTCCTTTTCAGCTTTATATCGCCATCGGGTATGATCATCGAAATTGTCAGTTCTAATCAAGAAGTCTCATTGGATTTCGAAGACACTGTAAAAACAGATTTATGACCCTCAAATCTTGTTCCTATTCCGAATATTGTTTCTCCGACAACCAAGCAGAGAAAAAAACAATGAAAATTCTCCACCGTCAGCACGTAACATCCATTCGATACAATCAGCCGAACACAATACAAATATCGAACCTCCATTGTGGAATACGTTCTACAACCACATCTGGTTGGTTAACTTATTCCCTATTTCAACTAACACAAAAATATTTTTCTGCTTTCATTTTATGGCCCGTTCTAATAAAATCATACTCGAAAAAGGGTTTCGAAACTCCTTAATATTCTCGTTGAGTTTTGTCTACCGGAGATGTCTTGTTACTTGCAGCCTTCTTTATGACTATAGCACTTGTTGCAAACTTTCGGGTTTTATATGTATTAACTTGAGGATTGATATTTGTTTTTTTTTTTTTTTTTTAGAGAGTGGGTATGTCCTGAAAATGGGAATCATAGAATGTTTATGAGTTTTTTACGCCAAAAGAACGTTGAAATAAAACAATATAATTTTGTGGGTATATTTACGCGATAGGAATGAAGGAAACATTATCTCGGTAAATCCAACTGATGAGAGTTTCCTTCTAAATGTGAAGTAGTAAAGGATGTTGTGGTGGTAAGGATACACGAGCGTGTGTGGAATCTAGCCCTGAATGAATTAATCGATTAAGACTTTCTGGATTCCCTACAGTGAAAATTAAAAGTGACACAATGCATCCACAATGATTCAGAAATGAAAACTAGTAACGACTGCATATACTGCTAACGTGAGATAGTTCTGGAGTGCTGCTAATAAATTTATAAATTTTAAATCTAATTATGTTAACGATTTTCTGCCATTGCTATTGGAGTTAAACAGAACCTAGTGCTTGGGGGAACATTTCAGAGAACTTAATTGTGGAAGAAATTACTTTGCTCTTCTGAAAAAAAATATGCTCGAACATTATAAAGTTCGAAGCTACTCGTATACCGAATTAATCTTACACCATTTCAAGAATTAAGTGAAAGTTGTTCTGTCTATGAATTAGGAATCATGATTCCACAGCTAATTTTCAAATTTATTCGTTTGCCAAGGGATCTACCACTCCCTTAGGAAAGGCATCAATTCAGATCTGCTTCTGCCATACTTGTGATTGCAGATCTAATTTTAGAAATTATTTTGATTTAGTTTGATTCCACCAGTTGACTTATTGTCCCAATTCAAAGGTGATCCTTAGGATTTTTACAGCTGTAGTTTAAAGATTTTGATAAGAGAATAGAAACAGTTCTGCATTTATAGTGTTCATGAAAAAAACTAGGAAAGGAAAACTCTCATATGACGAAACTTCAGCAAGAAACCGCTTTGCAAAAGAGACAACACAGAGAGTGCCAGACATATTTAGATCAATCTTAAGGTTACACAAAACGCTGGGTCAACGAAGACTAGACTCAAAATGACCATTAGGCTGTGATTTTCGAACTTCTAATAGATAAACGCCAAACGGCTTCAAAATTATTGGTTCAAAGTGGAGATACACAGACTTAGATACAGAAACGATTGAGGAGATCATTAGTACTTATCAACTGAGACTCGCGACTGAGAAGAACCTAGCGCTTCAGTTGTCGGGCATATTAATTTCTACATATGATGCTTGCATGCCAAGAAGGAAGCTCCACCCATTCGGCTCACCCTGCTAATAGTGGAACGACAAAATTAAATCCATAAGAACTATTTGTCTGATAACGAGATGAAAAACCCATTTCCGGTATTATCTTCAGTTAAGCGAATCTTAAAAAATAGCTGCTGCACGAAGCCGATGTAAACTCCTTGAACTGTATACAGGTTCATCATGACAAAGGTCAAATAACATATAGCACCTTTACTAACAAGAGCGACAATCCCGAAAAATATTTTAAAAAAATACCCTATTTCCGAGCAATTACCAAAAAGTTTCCGCGAAATCATAAAAATTGAAGACCAGGAGATCCGACTGTTACAGAAGATGAATTGCTGAAGTATTTTACAGCTGTCTTAAAGAAGGAACATTAATAGATTATTGGAAACAACAGCGTTTAGTGTTTCTCCTTAAAGCAAATAAGGGGGTGGCCATGGTGTAATGGTATATGCACATACTCCTCAAGCAGAAGGTCGCGGGTTCGAATCCCGTGAGAAGCAATTCTCTGAAAAAGTCTTTTCGTAGGTTGAAGATGCACTTGCTCGTCCCGTCCAGTTTGACAACCACCTCTGAGAAAAATATCGAAACCTAATACACCTGAGTTTCAAACTACTACACCACCCACCCACCCACGCGCGCGGAATTATAAAAAAAAAAAAAAAAAACAAACAAACCGGCAGGAGTTCCCTCGTCGTATCGCATCATTTACCTTCTGGATACCATAGGAAAAATTGTAGAAAATGTCATTTATAACAGACAGTTGACATTAGTAGAAAAGAGAAGCGCAATGTAAGATTACCAGTTTGGGTTCCGCAAATCCCGCTCTACAGTAGACGCAGTCAAAACAATGACTTAAATAGCACACAAAGCTATCGAGGGATGCCGATCACAATTCGGAACAAAGAAGTGCTGTACAGTGATCACACTACTCGTCATAAATGCTTTCTATTCGGCAAACTGGACATCTATAATGAATGCCTTTACTATAATAGACGTGCTAAACTATATCCTAAGGATTGTATGTAGCTACTTCAGAGGGCATAAAACCCTAAAGCATTACAGCAGGCATGCCACAATATTTTTTTCATAGTCCATTTGCTGTGTGATGTTACGTATGACGGTGTATACAGGCTCACAAATCCAAAAAAACGTGAAGATAATAGGCTATGAGATAATATCGGATTTCTCACCGTGGTCAAGCACATCCACGAAGTACGAGGTGCGTTCAAAAAGAAAGCTGACTTTTGAAATTTCGCCGGCAACGTACATTCGTACATTGGTACACATGTCCTGAACATATTTTCGCAGTTACAAGTATATAGCATACTTAGTTTGTTTTTGATATATAGGACGGTAAGACTTGTTATAGTGTGCTCGGCGGTTTTCAATTATTATAAAAAAAAAGACCAAAGAATTTGGATCCAATTTTAAGTAGAAAATGGAATCAAATGCTCTTGATTCACTTGTTTCACTAGCTCTAAGTAAAAACAAAAAATGTTTATAAATGGTACAAGCTTTGCCAAGATGGCCGAGAAGATACTAATGACGAACCTCGCTCTGGACGCCTCAACAAATCAACAAAAAATGACAACTTCGGAGCTGTCAAGAAAATTGTTTTGGAAAATCGTTAAATTACCATAAGAGAAGTTGCTGAAGATGTTAGAATATTTGTCGGCTCATGTCATGCAATTTTTCAGGATATTTTGGGCGTAAGATCAGAAAAACCGTCGCATGATAGATGGTTACGACGTCGAAACCAAAGCCCAATGGAAGCACCCAGGAGACCCAAGACCAAAAAACGCACGTCAAGTTCGATCAAATGTCAAAGTTTTGACCACTGTTTTTTTCCATTACCGTGGCGTAGTGCATCAGGAGTTTTTACCTTAAGACCGTATGGATCATAACATTGAAGTTATGTGCCAATGGCGATAACAATACGAAACAAACGTCATGCTCATTCATCGTTGCTTGTGAGAGATTTTTTCGCCAAAACCAAAACGACAATCATGCCTCAGCCACCATATTCACCAGTTTTGGTCCCATGAGACTTTTTCCTGTTCCCAAAACTGAAGAGAAAGAAAGAACGGAGATTTGCAACGATTGAGGAAATAAAAACGACATCGCTGGAAGAGGTTCAAGGCTATTCCAAACAGTGCTTATGAGAAGTGCTTCGAGGATGATTACTTTGAAGGAAACAACCTGGAAAGTGAGTGTTCAGAAGCAGCTTGAGTGATTCATCACTTGTCCAAGAGCCATCGGTTTTTTTTTCAAACAACATGGCATCAAAGGATTTGTAGAGAGGATTTTTCTAAGCCGCGATGCTTTAGAGGTTTTTGTGATTTTGTCACAGAATGATCTCCAGGTTTGTCGATTTGCCTTCCTCAGTTCAGTCACTTTTCTTTTGCTTTTTGCTAGATTGAAAAGTTTTCTGCAGGTGTTTCTAAGCGGTCCTAGTGCTAATGTCTTCCAGTGTGGCATTTTCTTGCCTCTATATTAAATAAGAGGTCAGGATGCAGCCTTAGCGTGATTGAGAGCTACTGTAAGTTCCTTGACTTTCATGTCAAGCTCGTCGTCACGCGGAAGACTTGACAGTTAAGAGGATAGTGTTTCTGATAGTTTTCCTCGGTACTTTGGCCAATAAATTTTCCGATGTTCCAGAATGCTGGTTGGCTAGGGAAGTATCACTCAGGCTTAATTGGATATACCTGGGGTCTGAAAATCAGTGTTCAGACGATACCCTCCAGTTCGTTAGCATTTGAGTGATATTGTCGGAGACAAGAGTAATATATTCCTGTCGGTTTCTTGCTATAAAAGTGGGCTTTTTTCCAGTGTTGCAAATAGTGAGTTTATTACTTATAATATTACCAAAAAGTGACTCACCTCTATCGTTGATGTCGGTACTGCCCATAACAGGTTATGAGCGTTAGCGTTGCCAGTTTTTAGCCTTCCAGTTTCCAGTACCACCCCTTCTAAGTTACCACCAGGGAGAGGGCACTCTTGATCGTGGCAAAAATATGCCGATGCCAGCCCGAAGAAGCCTTTAGA
Organism: Volucella inanis; assembly: GCA_907269105.1. NCBI lineage: Eukaryota > Metazoa > Arthropoda > Insecta > Diptera > Syrphidae > Volucella > Volucella inanis. Next base: position 201,565,226 of record OU026153.1, on the reverse strand, counting down.
AGTCCCAAGTCCACAAACTACGTCTTCTAATCCATGGTTCCTGGATAAGTGCGGCCGAATCCTTTTTGATTGATGGAGATTAATCTGAACAAATCGTATCATTGCTACAATTTTCCAGAGCCCAAGAGCACATTTTCCTCCTCTGATCGTATAGGATATGTTTTAAGTTCGTCATCGGTTTCCATTTCCGACAGAGTGTCGGAAGAAGAGGAGACCGTTTAATTGTCGTCTCGGATAAATTGGAGTCGTCGCTGTCCATTTCTGAATAAGATATCGACGCTCCAAGATCTAAGGCCGTACTTGGAGTTTCAGTTAAAGGAGGAGAAGGTTACTTTTCTGCATTCAATTCGTCCTTTCTATAGACCTTTAGGTGAATCGACTCGAAACTGAACCGAATCATGCCTTTATTTTGCGCTAGAGGGTTAAGGGATTCCTGATTAATTACAATCAACTAAGGGCCCCTTAGTTCTTCTAGTTTCGCACCTTTCCATTCATGAATCGGAAGGGTCGGGTTACTGAGCCTGATGATCTCCAGAATACTTTCTGGGGAGAAGAGCTTAGGCTAGAATCAAGATGGGGATTCTAGGTCTGCTAAGGATATCGTCCCTAGGCACGACTTCCAGTTTTGTAAATGGCCAAATCCCTCCTGACCCTAATCTTTGATTGGCACATGCGACAAGCTTGACGTGGTCCAGGATTTTTTCGCATGAAAGCCAATAAGTTTCCCGAAAGCTTCAACTTGAACAACTGCCGCCGTTCATCTGTTCTGGATCCGTCGGTTAATAGTTTTAGACCTTTTATGAACCGGCACGGTTTCCTTCGTTCTTTAGCGCTTGGAGGAGTCTTTTTTTAGGAGCATTGGAAGCAGTGGGAGTAGTGGGTAATCCCTTTTTTATGATGTTGTTAGCCCAGTCAATCCTGCTTTTAAGCTACACACTTCACTCAACCTCCGGAATGGATCCGAAGGTTTTGATAATGTGTAAGCATTTCGTTGTCTTAAGTAGAGCGCCTTAGATGGAGCTGGTTTTATCAGCAGCAGCAAGTCCGTGGCCTGCCATAAACTTGCTATTTCTAGGAGTGGAAGAAGCGATAGGACTATAGCTTGCCATCGTCTTATTCACTTTTTGAAAACTTAGTTTTACGCTCCTTGCGTTTGCCTTTAGAGTATGGTGCACCATGGCCTCCGCTCGACAATGCAGGAGCCTTGCCTTTAGTCGGTGCAGTCACCGTTCTACCACCCGGTATTAAAGAAGTACAGGCCTCTGGTTCTGTTTTTTTTTTTATCCATTAGAGATCCTATGAGTAGCGGAGTAAGGATGGTCCGTCTTTACAGAGGTCCACTGTATACAGATAAGGTTAGCTAGTCCGGAGTTCGCGAGATATCCGTATACTCCGTTTGGAACTGATCTATTTTTAGAGATGCTGGGCCCTCAGCCAGGTTGGTCATCGGCACGGGTCCTTTGACACCTTGTCGCAGCCCAGGATGAAAATAAGAAGTTTGAAGGGTGGTGATAAAAGGGGAGGCATCCTTTGGTTTCAGGACTTGTCTGGGGTGCTTTTTGAGATTCATTGAACTTACTCAGCTCCTTCAACTCGAGAAGTTCGAAGCTCAGGTAGAGGTTCGCTTTATATGTTCTTTAGATAACTCAAATTCATATTGGGACGATTTCATCCGAAATCGAAATAGCTCTCAACGTAGTTGATGTTCTGGCATATATTTTCAATTTAAGTATCTCCACTGGAAGTTGTTCACGTAATACATCTTTCTAACAAGGACGAGAATAAATACAGGTCAATTTTATTGCTATTTTATATTTCCAAAATTTTTGATTATTTAAAAAAAATAATTCGTTGACCCTGCTCGGTTCAGTTTTAGAGAGGGACATTCTACAGAAGATGCTGTTCAAGATTTTTGCTCCATAATTACCAAAGGATTGGATGAAAAAAAAGTTCTTTCGCTGGTCTCTTTGTTGACACATTTAAAGCGTTAACCACTGGTTAACCACAGCATTCTTTTGAATAAATTATGTTGTGCTGGCTTTCACAGTTTTATGTTGGTTCGTAGTTAGATTTTTCCACTCTATGTTAAAGGACGGAATAATAGCTTATAAATCGAAAATTCAACCAATTTCAGTCTTGCAAAAATAAAAGTGTGTAGCCCCAATCGATTAACTCAGTCAATTGCACTATTTATGGCTTTAAAAATTCTCCCAGTAAAGCATCTGTACTACTTCAAAGCCTTAAAAATATTCTATGTGAGAAGTGGCTACATACAAAGCCCCATCTCTGACACCCGTAATTTACGCAATATCTCTGAGTCTGTTGTCAGAATTCCTTCTCTTCGCACTACTCATATCAGAAACTCCTATTCGATTACTTCCTACAAATTGCTTAATAAGCTTCCTGCAGATATACCATGTATCAGAATTCCGTCTATTTTTTTGAAACTAATAAAAATGTGCCTTTTTAATTTCGATCTTAGCTTCTCAGTACTCTGTGCTCAAAGATTTTGTTTTTGACGAGACAAATAAAACTTCGCAATTTCTCAAAAAGTTATCCACTGGCAAGGTGCCTGTAATCGAAACATCTGATGGCAAGTACCTGAAGGCAATGCCATCGCTTACTTCCTGATCAATCAACAATTACTTGGTTACAATGAATACCAACAAGCCTTAGTTCAACGGTGGATCAACTTTGCCGAGAATGAGATTGTACCGGCTTCATGCTTTTGTGTATTCCCTCTTTTGGACATTATGCCTTTGGACAAGAACAGCACCGCTGACGATAATGTCGTCGCTGCTTTGAACATTCTTAACAATAAATTACTCGAATCCTCGAAATTGCAACAATCCTCAATCAGCAATCAATCAAGCCGTCCTGAAGGGCTACATCCTATGCAAGAAGACTATCGCCTTCGATCCCAGAGTCACACCGAATTCTTGGGCAAAACTGGTGATGGTGCCAGTACCAGCTATCCTTAGACTGATAAGAAGAATGACGAGAAGAAACAACAAGAAAAGAAGTCAGCCCCTAAGAAGGAAGCTGAAGAAAAAGGAGAATTAGATGCTGCCGATGAAGCTGTTGTTCTGGAACCTTAGTTAAAAGATTCATTCGATTCTAGGCCAAAGGGAACGTTCAACTTTGACGACTTCAAATGCTTCTATTCCAATGAAGACAAGGCCAAATCTATTCCATACTTCTGGAAAAGGTTCGACCCAGAGAATTACTTAATCGATTCGGCGAATTCAAGTACAACGATGAACTGGCCAAGATGTTTATGACTTGTTATGAGTTGCATCCCCAAGTATATTCCAACGTTTGGATCAGATGCGCAAGGAGACATACGCTTCTGTATGCTTCTTTGGCGTAGACAACAACAGCACAATTTCCAGTATACCATCTTGATCAAAAAGTGCCCGGTGACGTCAGCGTGTGGCGCTCCCATTATTCCGATTTGAGTTCTATTTTTTTTTTTTTTTTGTTAAGTTGCAACATCTGTTGTTGACATTGCCTCTAAATCTTAGTGTCATAGCTTGACATTTGCAAAAGTTACGTAGCCAAGAGTACATCTAACTCTGTGTGTTGGCGATTTTTTACAATTTTGGAAATGGATTTCAATTTGCAACAACGAACTTGTATTAAATTTTGCGTAAAAAAGTGTTACGGCAACGATTCTCTAAAGAAAATGGTCGCTTACCAGTGGCACGAGCGGTTCAAAGGTGGTCGTGAGTCAATCGAAGATGATGAACACAGTGGCAGACCATCGACATCGAAAACCGACGAAAACATTGATGAAATACAATAAAAGAAATGTTGGTCAATAGCCGCAAATTAACCATCAGAGAGATAGCAGAGGACTTGAACATTGCCTATGGATCCGTCCAAGACATTTTGGTTAATGATTTGGGTTTCCGTCGTGTAGGAGCAGTGTTTCCAAAAGACCTCAATTTCATGCGAAAAAGAGACCGTGTTGACGTCGCAAAAGAGATGATTTGCGGGGCTGAATCCAATCCCACATTCTTAAAAATGATCATTACTGGAGACGAGACGTGGGTTTATAAGTACGACACGCAATCCAGACATCAGGCAAGTTAATGGCGTTCCCCAAATGAGCCGAGACCAAAAAAAAAAAAAAACACGTGGTTTTCAGTCAAAAAAGAAGGCAATGCTCACGGTTTTCATGGACTACAACGGTGTAGTGCATCATGAATTTTTGCCAGAAGGCCTGACAGTAAACAGAGAGTATGATTTGGGCATTATGAGACGTTTGCGTGAAGCAATTCACCGAAAGAGACCAGAACTATGGGCAGAAAGCTCGTAGATTTTGCACCATGATAACGCACCGTCGAACAGTGCCATCATTTTTCGTAATTTTCTGACGAAAAATGCAACAAATACCATCCACCGAATTCACCTGATTTGGCTCCCTATGACTTCTTTCTGTTCAATCGAGTTAAAAAACCACTACGGGAACGCGTTTCAGCAACCGAGAGGAAATAATGGAAAAATCGCAGGAAGTACTGATGGACATACCGAAAACCGAATATAAAATATGTTTGGAGGATTGGATCAAGCGCTGGCATAAGTGTGTTGCAGTTGATGGGGATTACTTTAAAGAGGACAATATAGATTTAGATTAATAAACCTGTATTTTTAATGTTCTGAATAAATTCTTTTTGAATTTAAGGTAAGGTGGTGTAAGTGGGGCGGGGACGGGATCTTGCCTTCACTCTTTCTTTTGACTGATGAGATGAAGAATTTGGTAGAACAGTACTTCTCCTGGACCAGCGCCAAAAAAGCAGGTTGCATATTCAACTAAGAAGATATGTTCAAGTAAACTTTAAAGTGGAGCTACTGAGTCCACAATTCTAACAGCGGCATTCATGCTAAATGCAAAACCAACACTACTCGAAACTTATGTTATTATTCAACTGGCTGTTGTTAAACTCGGAAACATCTCGAAGACCTTGTCTATTCGGATTCATCAAAGGTGTGAAGGGTATCGGCAAAATCGACGCCAGTGAAATCAAACTGATTTAGCAAGCGAAGCCGGTTGACAGGGAAAATTCTAAACATAAATGCTTCCGGCATGTAACGCATGTTTTTATACGCTCCTTTAGTAATCCAAAATCTCTCACAATATTCATCACACCGTGTAGAGTTCGTTGGTGATAGTCATCCAATCCATCAAAAGTCCGCTATCATCCATAAAATTAAGGAGTTCCACAATTTTTGATATCTTCGAAGATGGATTCCCTTCCTGCAAAGAGCGAATTTCGTTAGTAAAATAAATAGCTGAGTATACCTTCCAGTAAATTTCTGCAACCATGACTTGTTCTTCGTTTAGTTGTTGAGAGCTTAACCATTCTTTAAATAGCAGGCAATAATAAAGCGTGGTATGTGCATACGAGTGCTGTTTGATGAATACCCGGATACTCGATACTTTTTACCCCTTCGTAAAGTAGAGACTTTTATTAGCCTGCATTTTGCAAGGAATATTTTATTCCTCGTTCGACGAGTACTTCTTCCCGCTGAGCGATTTTTTAAGGTTTGGGAACAAAAAAAAGTTGCAAGGAGACAAATCCAGAGAATGCAGAGGATGGGGAGCAATTCGTAGTGTTATTCGACCAATTTGGCTGTGGCGACTGCGGAGGTGTGAGCAGGTGAATTTTTGTGATGAAAGAGCACTTTTTTCTTCGCCAAATGTGGTAATTTTTTCTTCAAATTGTCGTCGAATCATCCCAATATATCAACATAGTATGCTCCTATGATTGTTTTTCCCTTCTCCAAATAGTCATCTCTTGCACTCAAAAAACGGTGGCCATCACCTTTCCGGCCGAAGACACGATCTTCGCCTTCTTTGGAGCACGTTCACTGGGTAAGAACGATTGTTGAATGTGAATCCATGACTCATCGATGGTCACGAAACCACGCATAAACTCCTCCGGATTTCGATTAAACAGGGCCAAGCACGTCTTTGAAGTTGTCTCACAATTGCGCTTGTTCTCCGGACAGCTTTCTCATGCCCAAACTATCGTGCAGGGTGTGGCTAACGCGTTCAGTTGAGATGGCTGCTATTTTAGCCAACTCACGGATTTTCAGTCGGCAGTCCGCCAAGATATCCGAGATCATGGATTTTGTTCACGGTTTCCTCTGTGGTAACCATTTTTGGGCCATCTGGGCGCGGTTCATCAAAAACCGACGTGCGACCAAAGTGAAACTCTGCGAACAGATGGCAAACGGTTATAAAGGTAGGTGAGTGTATTCCATACACACCATCGAGAATGGACTTGATTTCCTCGTAGGTTTTGTCACTCAAAAGCGAGAATCGGATACTGATCTCATACTATTCATTTTGGATCAATAATGCCACCTTTCTTCCAATGCTCTCAAAACAGCTCTCGTTTGTCGTTTCTCTTACAAGATGTTTCTGTGCACCCACCTCTTTATACGAGAGTAAAGGCGATGATGGTATAATTTTATCTTCATCTAAATTTTCCCCGACCATAGCAATACTACCCAATTGGCCGGAGCATTGAGCTGGAAGATGTCGACTGTTTAACCAGGATGGTCCATTTTTTCAAAGCGAAGAAGAATATCGGCGCTGACACCTCACAAGATCAGCTCAGTTTTCCTTGCCACTACAATCTGAAACCTTTGTGTGATGATTTATTTACCTTGTCTTGAAGGAAAAATTTCTACCTGTTTTTTTTCCTCATTGAATCCAATGCAGATGGTCCACGGATCAAAGTTTTGAGCAAACGTTTCATATATACGCAAAGCGACAATCAAAGCCTTAGTCAACTCCAACTGGTTCATCTGACGAGAAAGTACCTCTGGGGCTAACCACACATAGTGATGACTATCACAATTCTTGTTGTTCAGAATAAACTGCAAAAAAAGTCTTTAAAAGCAGGTTAACATCCATCTGAAGCATGTCATTTAACATAGAATAAGGTTCTCAATTTAGATTTCGTGCTTTCCGATTCGGAAACTGGATGGTATGGGAGGTAGAAAAAGTTTTTGACTTCAGCAAAGCCATAGCACATCATCTATTGGATGGCTCCCTTCTTGATGAAGGGCCGAATTTCTAAATAGTGGCACTATCAGAGACCTTAATCCATTCATTCATCCCGGACAACTTGTCTACCGCCCTGATATTCGGCTACCTTGTCCGTTTCTTTATCGAGTTCGTCTGCCCTAAAAAGACTTTTGCTGCTCACCTCATTGTTTATAACGCTAAGATTGAAGGAATACCTACAGTTCTTCTGATGATGTTTAAATAGTTTTCTGAATTGAGCTGGGAATCCTTGGATGCAAGATACTCCTTTGAGCTCTTAACAATCTTCCTGACTTGACCACGATATACCGATCTAGTTGAAGGCTCCATTGCAATTTTTTTTTTTTTTTTTTTTTTGATTTTAGAAAAACGAATAAATTTCGGGACACTTTGCTCCCGGGTTTCGACACTATATATAGTAATAATTGCGATTACCAAATATTGTACGTGTTATAGACAAATCCGAAACTTGTTAATCGTTTGTACCCTATAATTCAACTATAAATTCAAATATGACAAGGATATGTATAAACGTGAATGCTATTATTGGTATGAGAATAAATTTACATTATGGGATACTCTCACCCTATCACTTGCAATTCTATGTTTTTTTATATATATTTCTTAACACTTTTCTAACACTCTTAAGCTTTTTGAGTACATCTACGATCCCAGTAACAATATTAAATCACAAACTGCCTTCATTATTAGCTTAATTCGAAAATTTGATTTTCTTCCAATTACTCGATTTTCAAAATTTTTCTGAGCTGTTTTTCTTCTTTCTTCCTTCCTTCCTTGACAATTGCCTTTTACTGGTTTATATTCATATTTTGGTTTTACTGTTCATATTTTCCAAGATGAAACATTTTCACCAATCTTATCGTAGACTTCGAAATCAAGTGGTCGGAATGATAAGATTGGCAAAAATGCGTTTTTATGAAGAAAAACTTGTTTCTTCAGTTTCTAGCAATAAAGTTTGGAAAAACCTGCTGAAAATAGGTATTGGGAGGCACTCTAAAGTGCTACCTGACAATATTTATTGCGATGTTCTCCACAAGAAGTTCACCTCAATGCCACAGTCTTCTGGTATCGCAATCGCCAATAGCTCATTAATTGAAGATGATTTAACTTATTTTAGGAGCACATTGTTGAGGCAATTCTACCAATAAAATCGCTATTGGCCTTGACTTAATACATCCAAAATTTATAAAAATCTTACTACCGAACATTTTGCGCTTCATAACACAACACCTTTAATACATAGTATATTGACTACCTCCAAGTTTCCTTTGGAGTGGAAGAGCGCTAAAATTATCCCTATTCATAAAAAAAAAAATACAGGTAAAGAGACAGAGCTCCGACCAATAGCCATACTACCGTTCCTTTTGAAAAAGCAGTTCTCAAGTAAATACGAAATTACTTGACATCCAACAATCTGTTAGGCACCTGCAAGTCAGGTTTTCGACCACAACGAAGTTGCAAATCCGTCTTACTCCTAGTAACTGATGAAAAAAGAACTGCAATAGATAGCGATTACATAGCGCTTTTAACTCTCTTAGACTTTTCTAAGGCATTCGACACTCTCAACCACTCAATTTTATGTAAAAAGCTGCAAAACTTTAATGGGTTTACTTTCGAGTCCTGTAAGTTGATCTTCTCATAGTTAGTGGTAGACAACAATTTATGGACGTTTTGACAGGTGTGCCACAAGGATCTATACTTGGCCCAATCCCCTTTTCACTTTATATCAACGACCTTCCGCAAGTTGTAAAACACTGTTTTATTCATCTTAACGCTGATGGTGTAAAACTTTAATCAGTCGACCCTTTTCTGAAAAAAAAAAAAATAAATCAGTTGATTGAATGAACGAGGACTTGTTTCTTATATCCAGCTGGTCAAAAAACAACAATCTCTACTTAAATCCTGCCAAGTCGAAAGCCAGACGGTGGCCAGAAGAAAACTATCAGAGTTACCATTTGCGTCTCTAAAAGAGGGTATTGAAATATTGATTCTCAGTTCTACCACTTGGAATGACATTTCTTTCAGTCAGTCGATTAAACGAGAAATGTCTCATTAATTTTCGTATCGTATTCGTATCGGTGGGATCACGCCTGTCATTGTCAAATAAAGATTTCTAGACAGCCCAATAGTCTATGCATGCATTTTGATCCTTCCGGTCACCAAGATGCCTATTTTATTTTTTAATGTCGACTGACTGAAAGAGAATAGTATTCAATGGTTAGTAGCTTGTCTTACCACACTCCACACGACATCAAACACGATCTGTTTAAATGCCCTCTCAACTATCTTACTCGCTTAACGATGTTCCCATTAATCTTTTTCATCACTTTTATTCTCTCCAAATTCAGCGTTCTATTAACTGAGCTTTCCCCTTAGAATTTCATCAATTCTATTCACGTTTTTCCTTATTCAGATCAAATACTAATATTTTCATTTTTCGCCTCTTTGAATAAAACAACAATCAGAAAAAGGCTGTAAGCCAAAGCTTATATAGGTCCTTAATTTATCGACAAGAAAAAACAAGGAATTTCATTATTGTGCTCCAGATTTGCCTACTGAACCACCGCATCCCGGCCACCCCATCCAAACAACTCGCAATCAGTCTCAAGCAACGAAACGAAGGATTTTCCACTTTCGTTCCAATCAATACAAACGAAAGAATGGGAAAGTAAAAACATTTGAAAAAAAAAAAAACATGATGGATGGCGGCCGGAACCGAAATAGCTTCCTTCAATACATTTGGGAATGGCTGTTTAACCATCTGATATATGTGGTAAACATTTTCCCGGAACTAAAATTTTTGTTCTTTTTTATTTTTTAAACACATAAGGTCTGTTTCCACAAGATTTTTGTAAAAAATTTCCAGAGGTGGTTGTCAAACATCTTCAACCAGTGCGTCTTAGTACGTGCTAGTTGTTAAGTTCGTTACATTTAGCCAGTCAGCAACCACTCCAACATCAGTGTTATGCCTTCATGTCAGAGTTACATATAACTACATACAAATTCCATAAAAAGACTTTTTCACAGAATTGACTCTAGAATTGAGTCTATGCATATACCACTACACCAGGACCACCCCGAGTAGCCACGCATTTGCCATAATCATGTCAAGAAAATGATAAGACAAACGCATATTACAAAAAAATTTACTTCTTAGTAAAATTTTGTGTCTAGCAATAGTGCTATCCATCAAATCCACGCCTTCCATGTGACGGTTGTATTCGCCTGTCACAAATGGTCGTTCAATCGATACGTGGACTTTGTTTATTTTATCATATCGTTCAATATTGGATGTGGGGTTCTTACCTGCAAAATTTGACGCCAGTGAAATAATTTTGTTGTCTTTCCAAGCAGTTGTTGAAATCAACTGAAGTTCCTCTTGGCTGAGTTTTGAAAACGGATTCGTCAGGAAGCTTATAATTCGGAACTCTATTTCTTCTCACTGTTCCAAGACTATAAATGCCTATCCTAGTCAAAAATTCGATAAGCAGCAAGGATATATCATTGTTGTCGAAGTAAATCTTGTAGTTGCAATTGTTTGGTATTTGCCTCGCTAAACGTACAACTACCTTTGAGGCAGTACCCAATTGTGGCTTGTCTTCGCGTATAATAAATATTTTCTTGACCACTATATATCAAATCTCGAAAGTGTAGTCAAAACCACTAACCCCTCAAAAAATAAATACTTTGAAGCCCCATTTGTGAGGTTTAGTCGGCATGTATTGTTTTAGAATACTTCGAGGACATCTGCTCATCTACAGCCAAGTACTTTTCCAGGACCGCTTTTGAAAAGCGTTCATTGAGCCTTTCAATTAGAGGTCTTACCTTATAAAGCCACTTCCTGGCTGGGTATAAGGCAATATTTTGAAATTGTCATTGAAATGCACATTTTGTCGCAAGCGCTCAAATTTTTTTAGTGGTTTACTGTCTTTAATTATTGACATTCCCATTTTATCGGATCAGTAACTTCCAACATTCAAAATCCGTATAATAGATGTGTATGAAACTATTCCAAAAAATTGAGGAATATCGATACCTTCAGCATTTATTGGTTTGCTTTGTACTTTTTGTGCGCATATATTACATATGTTGGTTTGATCGCGTATAAAATCAACAATTTCTTCAGTGAAATTCTTCGAGAAGTAGACGGCTGAGGTGGAAAATATGAGAAAGTAGGCTGAGGCAAAGTTTCTAGTAGTGGTGGATTGTCCGATTCGTTCCCTGATGAACTTTTTTTCTGAAGGACAAATGTAGGATCCTATGTGGGCGCATTGTTACGGATGTGCAACAATATGGTTTTTGCTCACTACCGCCTTTCTATGCTCAAAAACAAAACAAAAACTCAAACGAAACAAGTTTTATTAAAAAAAACTGGTTTTATAATAATTTTCCAAAAATTATGAAATGAGCTCAAACCCAAACGTGGACTTTATGCATTATTTCAACTTTGACTGGTGATAATGAAGAGCAAATATCAAATAGTAAATTAGAGGGGTGATTTGGAATAAATTCTCTCTTAAACCCAAAATCTCGCGGGAACACGTTTTTGTAAAATGTGTTTCAAACGTCAAAAGTAACACTTTTACAATTCTTTTCAAATTTAATTACTGATTTGACGTTTTTTATAATTCTTATCCAAAGAAGAATTTCGTGTAGAAATTTGTAAGAATTGGCAGGATGGCGAAATGAATAGCTCTCTTAAATGCGTTCTCTTTTACACATTTTTTATCGCGGGAGCAGGATTTTGTACAATCTTAGAGTCTTAGAAATTGTAATTCCTTCACCCCGAAGCAAACAAAATACTGCTACGTCCACGTCGTTGTTTCTGGGTTATGCTAAACGCAGTATGTAAAAACAAATGACAAGCCTACGAGCAATACGACTGAGCAATGAAAATCAGGAATTATCATTTGAAAAATCAAAAGTGACCTTTGTTTGACCTTGAAAATGGGTCTCAAGGTCAAACTCGTGGTCACCATCTTATGTCCCCTTCAGAACCTTGTGACTTTTGTCTGAAACATTTTTAGCGATATCGCGTATTTCTCGAGTAATTTGGATTTCTCAATTTAAAAAACTCACCCTGTATTTGTATAAGAAATTAAAGTCTGATATACGTGTTAAAAAAAAAAAAAAAATTTTAAATTGCTGCTTCGGCGAAAGTGCCAAGGTGGTGAGACTCCGGATTACAGTCTGCAGATAGCTGATTGATCTAGATGGACTTAGCCGAGCTGAAAAGCCATAAACGCTGACGCTCCGATAGGATGAAATATGCGGAGTTGTTTCAATACATACATATACACATACATATGAGTATATATAAAAAAATAAAAAAATATATAAAAATGCAAGAACAAAAAAATATAGATTTTACATTACAAATTAATTTAAATACACCTATATATATATATACAGGGTGACTGACTCGAACTTTTTAAAATGCTATAATTTTTTTGTTTTTGATAAATTTTATTGTGCCAAAGCAAAAAATGTTGGAAAATACATCAATTTTCAAATTGTATCAGTAGTTTTCAATATGTCCACCTTTGGCGGGAATAATGGATTTGATACGGCCGAAGAAAGCATCGCACGCTACACGCAAGTGGCTCTGTGGTATTTTGGCCCATTCCCGGCGAAGTGCTTGTTTGAGGTGGTCCAAACTTTGGTATTTCTTAGTGCAAATCTTCGCCTTCAAAATACCCCAGACAGAGAAATCCAACGGATTTGCATCCGGAGAATTTACAATCCATTGTTTTGAAGAAATGAAGTGTGGAACACTGTTTTTTAATCTTGGTTGACGCGCTTTTTGTGAGACGGTGCCGAGTCTTGTTGAAATGTCCACGGTCTTCGACCGAAATATTTGTTTGCCCAAGGCTTCAATACTATGTCTAAGACAGTTTCACGGTATACGATCGCATTAATTTTGACGCCACGGTCCAAAAATACGAGCGGAGAGCGACCATCGGCGGTTATGGCGGACCAAACCATCACCGTCGGTGCTGCCTGCTTTCTGGTGGCCGTCCGAAGGTGTAAATTTTCGAAGGATCTCTCTGGCAAGTAAACCCGATCATTTTGTTTGTTGACATATTGCTCTATAACAAATTGCAACTCATCGGAAAAAAACCAAATTCGGCAACTCACCTTTTTCGTGCAAGCGTAGCAACTCCTTAGCTCTTCCGACTCTAACTTCTTTCTGTTTCGGTGTAAGATCGTGTGTTTCTTGGAACTTCAATGGCTTGAGCCCAAACTTATTTTTCAGTGTGTGTTGCATCCGTTCCGAACCATTTCTGCCGATGCTGCTGTTTTTTTATGACCACCTCCATGGCGTTTTGCAACGCTGCCAGTATCACGGTAACGAGCTATGGTTCGAGACACAAATGATTTATTCACGTTGAGGTGCTGGGGGGCTCTAACGATAGCTACTTGTGGTTTTCTAGCCAAATATAAAGCAATTACACTATCACGTTTGAATTCCATCGCGGATAAAAATTATTCAACACACCTGAGACACAAATCGTCAAAAAGGCTCGTAAATAATAAAATTATCTGTCATGTGTCAAAATTTGAGCTCACAGCAATAAACGGTTTGGAAATTATAGCAGTCTGAAATTGGTTGCAGTCAGAGTCAGTCACCCTGTATGCTTATTAAAAATAAATATTTAAGGTAAACTTACATAACTTATACATATATGTTCTATCTTAAATAAGTATTTCAAAAATTAACCTAAGTTGAGTGATACATATTCATACTTAATAATTACTTTACAATATAAGAATTTATATTGAAATAAGTTTAAATTCGCGACCACTACCATAATTGAGTTGAATTTAAGAATCAGTTGATTTTGTTTTTTTTTCTGTACACATTTATACATTTATATATACATTTATTTATATACATTTATTTACATACATATTGAAATGTGAATTTCATATCTAAGAACTGAAATTTTGTATAAATTTATTTTTTTTTTGCGCTCCTTTTACTTTGTACCAATGTATATCTTTATCTGGATAGTTATGAATAAGTGAATTGATTTGTAATAAAATTAATATTGTCCATCAAGATGAACTCCGATGCATTTAAGTTATTATTCGGTTAAACTCGGCTTACCATGTGCTAGTTAGAAGCGGTGAGATGTTTGTTTAGAGCAGTGTAAATATCTTGAAAAGTGTCTATTCCCAATATTGGTAGAAGGAGGAGAAGAATAGACACGGCGCAAGTTATGCTTGCAGTAGGAGGGATTCCTCAGGTGTTGCAACCACCCACAACATCATCTTAAGAAAGTTGGAGTAGCAGCAAGATCCCACCCCTCTGACGAGCTAGGTCTGAGCAACCGCAAGCATGCCGACTGCTGCACAATCGTAATAGTTTATTCCCACCTTTAACTAATTCACTTATTCGCCACAATTTTTATTTATTTTTTATTAAAAAAGTGATTTGTTAAATTAAGTTTAAGTTTATAATAATAAAGGTACGTATTTTATGATTCTTATGTTTGTCAATATAATAAATATATAAAACAAAATAATCATATGAGTATTGCTTTTTTTAAAAACAAAATAAGTAGCTATTAAACTATTGAGTTAAGTTATTTAGTTAAGTTAAAATATTATTTTATTATTGGTTAAAGTTTTACGTTATTTAAAAACATACATTTTACTTTTGTAGATTTTATTGGAAAGTTCGGTAGGATTTTTTTGTTTCTCTTCTCCTTCTTCTTGATTAACATCTTTTAATTCTGCTTGCTCTTCTGAAAGAAAATTTGTATTCTCTTTAAAATGATTCATTGTCAAACTTGTGGAGAGATATTAGCTTGTGAGGAACAGATGGCTGCTCCAGCCAGTGCTCTTGCAGGAGACTACCTTCAAGCGATTGCAATTAATATCTGAGCCTTTTAGTCGACCTTTTTTTAACAAGTTCTCCTCGCAGAGCGTCCTTAATTTTGTGCATGGTTGGTTGTTCAGTAAAGGGAATATTTGTTGCAGCTGAAACTTTGTGCCGTGCAATACAGTGAAATTAAAATAATTCCATTTAAAATAGCGATGCACACTGCAGTGAAGATGTAATATCTTTCAGGTAGTTCACTGGAAGTGTAAAAGGATGCAACTGACACAGATGAACAAAGAACGAATTTTAATTACTTCTCCAGAGGAAATATCTTAATTGAAGAAAATGAATGTGAAAGTTCTGGAATGTTCGATTTATGGGAATACTAAAGTATTTAAAAATGCAATTAAAACCATATACCATAAGCTTTAAAAACAGTTATAAATTTGAAGGTCAGTGCCTAAGGATTTAAATTTTTCTCACTCTGACATGTTAATTACTTGCAAATAACACATGGGCTGAAAACTCAGTGCCGTTTTATAGTAAAACACAAAATTTTTGCAAAATTCAAATTTATTTATCAATATAGATGTCTTCGAGGGCGATACACTGATTGAAATGATTTCTCAATCTTTCGATACCAGCTGTGTAGTACGGTTTCGGTTTAGCCTCCAAACAGGCCTCTGTTTCGGCGATTACTTCTTAATCGGTCTTAAATCTCTTTTCGGCGAGCATTCTTTAGAGGTCTGCGAACAGGAAATAGTCGCTGGGGGCCAAATCTGAAGAATACGGTGGGTGGAGAAGCAATTCGTAGCCGAATTCATTCAATTTTGCCATCGTTTTCATCGATTTGTGATACGGTGCATTGTCTTGATGAAACAACACTTTGTTCTGTTGTGTTGATAGTCTGCCCTTTTGGGGATAGTCGATGAAAATTATTCCATGTGTATCCCAAAATACGGATGCCATAATCTTGCCAGCCGACTGTTGAGTTTTTCGTTGTTTTGGACGACGTTGACTCTGGTGTGAAGTGATGGAGCCAAGCTTCATCCATTGTCCATTTATTGCAGTTGAACAGCTTTAAACACTCCTCTGAATCATCAACACGTTGTTGTTTTTGGTCGACTGTGAGCAAACGCGGCCCCCACTTTGAACAGAGCTTTCGCATGTCCAAATATTCGTGTATGATATATCCAACACTCTCTTTCTTCAAAGCCTCAGCTATCTCGATCAACTTTACTTATCCGTCATTCGTAATCATTTTGCGGACTTTTTTGATATTTTCATCTGAAACAGCCTCTTTTGGACGTCCACTGCGTGCATCATCTTTGGTGCTTGTATGACCACTTTTAAATTTTTCAATCCACTTGCGAATGGTTCGTTCATCTGGTGCAGAGTCCGGGTAACACTTATCAAGCCATTTCTTTGCATCGGCTGCATTTTTTCCTATCAAGAAGCAATGATAAATCAACAGACGAAATTGCTTTTTTTCACAATAACAAAAGTTGCTTCACTCAAAACGCTACATCTCGAATACTAATCATCCGACAGCTGTCAAATTTATGCACATATCTTTTGAAGGTTGGTACTAACTGAGAATAGTATAGATTTATTTCAAGTGGTGCCCTCTCTTAGAAACTTTTCAGCCCATGTATTAGATGTCGCAGTTCGGTTTGCTGCTACGGAAAAATGGCAGTGTCGATATTCGATCTTATAATAACACTTTATGTTCTAACCCATATATTAAGTCTTCTCTAAAGGACTGTCATGTCATTGTTTATAATATCGCCAAAATCAGTAAAAGAAAAGAAGTAGTTCCAGATTCGTTAATGAGCCATTTCAAGAGAAAATCTTGTACAACATTAAAAAGAACGAACTCTATACACTACTTTGGTATATTCGAACTTAAACTTCGATTTTTACGATTTCTCCCGCTGTGAAATTAACTTTTTTAGTGACATACTTTGTTCATATAGGTTGTCATTCTTATACTATACGTCTCTGGTACATTCTGCGATCTTAACATCCTCCAAAAAAAATCTCTGGAAACTCTGTCGAACGCTTTTTCCAAGTCGATGAAGACGACGTGCAGATCCTTTGATATGTCGGCCTGCCTCTCACAACGCCAAATTTACTGTCATGAAACTAAATATAACTAGAACTCTCTGGTATATATTCTTGGTATGCGACATTAGTTTGAGTGAGGTAATTGTTTCAATTTCTCGTGACGCCTTTGTCTTTACAAAGTGAAACAAGAAAGCTCTGCCTCAACTGATTAGGTACCTAACGTCATTTTATTGAACGCAATCGTCAGCCATTTAAGCCCAAGATTTCCGATTGACACATCCGGTCTTACTGCATGCCACTGGATCAACCTTTTTACTGCTTTGTCAACTTCTTTTTTCGTTTAATTATCTATGTCAGTCTTATATGCAAAAGTCAAGTAAATGACATAACGCGGAAATTACTAATTTGGGGAAATGGTTATGCATCTATTGCAAATCTTCCCATTTTACTGCATCTTTATTGTTCCTGCTGTGGGTTTCGTCAGTTGAACCTCAGGAAGTACCTGCTGGCTTCCCGGTTTCAGTTCACTGCGTCGCTGAAGCCAATAAAATGCTGGTGTTTTTTTTTTTTTTGCATTTGTGTGATCCAGTTGTTTTTTTTAGTCTGCCTTTCTTGGGCAGATTGATTAGGATTGTTGATTCTTTCACATAAAGGCTTACGCGAATTTTCAAACTTCTTTTTCTATAAAGCTCTGTTACTCCAGATGTTATGCGGTGTTGAGCCTTCCTTTCACCTTAGCGGACATTTTTAGGTCACAGAAGATAGCGGAGTTTTCCCGTCGCTTTATGCACCCTACGTAAACGCGATGATTGATGTCATCATCACAAGTTGCTGCGCTATTGATCACAGATCTCAGATATCTCAGATGTAGCACATTTCTATTCAAATAAATATCTGAAATAAGCCGGTGTGGATCACAGAACTGGCACAGATGCTCCCTCTTTTCTGAACTAATGCGGTACCTATTTCCCCCAAAAGCATTCACCCAAACATCATGTGCTTATTGTAGCAATATTTGGTCTTCACTTATGATAGCTCGATCGTCAGCAAAGAATAGAATTATCTGCAGATAATCAAGGACTCCAATTAATAGCAAATGACTGGGAACGCTTCCCTGATATAAACTGACTTTTATTGAGAACTCTTCGGTAACTCCTGCGGGATATCTTACTTTTAACTTTGCTTCCTCATGCATGTCCATGATCAAGTGCATATAGGTTTCTCGTTCTCGTTTCTAGAGAATTTT
Source organism: Volucella inanis (assembly GCA_907269105.1). Taxonomy (NCBI): domain Eukaryota; kingdom Metazoa; phylum Arthropoda; class Insecta; order Diptera; family Syrphidae; genus Volucella; species Volucella inanis. The sequence goes on along the minus strand of OU026153.1, from coordinate 201,547,004 downwards.
AAACCATCTGGACCCGATGTCTCCCATCTTTATCCAAAACTCAGAGGTATCTCGTCTGGCCGAAATGCTTTTCTTTTTTTTGAAGTATTTGACCGCATCACCGTCTTTCACAATACTGTCCCCAACTATGGAGAATTTTGTCGTCTTCTTCAAGAAGCTGACTTTGTGCGTAATTAACGAACTTTGGGGAACGATTCTTCTGAGCATTTCTTCCTCCCTGGGTGCACTTGTTCTTCGCGAGAACTTTGATACATCTACCATATATATCACTTTGGACACAAAGGGTACTTTGACCAAGCCTTGAAAGCCGTTTTCTTTTTCGATATCGGGATTTAGCTCTCTTCTTGTGTTCTTCACTTTTTATCACCGACCTTATAGGTGACAGCAAAGAGGTAAAAGTTTCGCATTTTTGGTCGTCCAGCTTGAAGGAATTGATTACCTCAGCCATCTTTGTTTACTTATTTGTTTTCTCCTCCGTCATTATAAAAATTACTGTCAGGAGAAGACGATGTTGCTGAGTAATTGCCTCTCACAGGCTCAATTTGCTATCTTCAACCCGATACTTTATGAAACTTTCTTCCAATTGATAGTTAATCTAAGCTTCATTTCCGTCATTGCTAGAAGTGACTAAGCGACGGCTTAGTTGTACGACCACGATAAGACAACCGCATGACTTGCACATGCTTAGGATCTCTCCACCTAGAGAATTCCTGGTGCCGTACCAGAGCGCTCCATAGCAGTCTTCATAGTCTTCTATTGTCTTCCTGACATGTCCTGAAAAAAAATAAAACTTTTCCGGGGATTCTACGATTCCTGTGGCGCCGTAAAATAAATGTTGTTTCAATAAAGCAGACCTCGGGCTTATCAGAAGATGGCTTCCTAAGGGGATTTCTTCGAATTCGTTCAAGCACTGCCCTTACTACCGCATTCTTATGGACGAGGCGAGAGCGATCACTTCTTGGCCTGTCCTCTACTTCAGACAATTCGTCAAAGAGACCAATAGCCCGATAAACGAATATTCTCCATATTCCGAGTGGTTTTAGCAACTCGAAAATTTGTCCAGCACTCTTTCCGCACTTATGACACGCTATTACCGCGACTCGATTCTTTTTAATGCCCCTTTCCATGCTAATAGCTTGCAAACTATAGTATTCTTCACTGATCAGTGCATGTGTTCTAAAAAAAAAAGGTGCGGGTTCTATTCCCCCAAGAAGTTTTGAACGATAAGTGCTGGAAATTGTATAACTGAACTTCTGGCAGTACTAGGTAAACATCATACCTGTATATATATTCTATTCCTATAACGGCTATATGGACATAGTTCACCGGCCTTGTAATCCGGAAGACAAATTCATTAAATAAAATAAAAATTTATCACGTCTGATAGAACTCGATAAATCACTCACCCCCGTTGCTTATGCCTAACTTATAATCGAGAATTTTTCATAATGTTTATTCACCTGTTGAACTCCGTACCACGGTGAGTCCAAAAGCTGTTAAATCTTAAGAACGAACTCAAGTCCTTTCTCAAGAACCTAACTCTTTGATTGTTTTTTCCTTGTGTCTATACTCTAAGCTAAATCTAAGTAGAACATTTAATTAATAAACGGTTTTGGGGTCAATCAAAAATGCCTCCATTTAACTTTTCATCACTTAATCCAGGAATTTTCTGAGAAATATACTGAAAACATTGTCCATTTTTGTCCAGAGCTTTTACAAATTGCTTCATTAGATCCAATTTTATGTCCAAGGGCAGAAGAATGATTCTTTCTTTGGGAAGTAAAGGCTCATTTATCACATTGCTTTCAGCAACGACCATAGCATTTCTCACAGGCCAATTTGTATACAGTGTCTTGATTTTGCTATACTGTTCCAGAGATAAATAAATATGGATATTTTGTACAGCCACTTTGTTGACCTAACAAAAAATTAACCATTTTCAACACCATTTTCGACACAGATCACCCATTTATAGTATGTTCGACATATTTTATATGAAATTACTTCATATTCTTCTTTCATACAAGTAGAGTAGGCAATTGGAATAGGAACGTGTTTTTTGCCATTACGTAAAAGGACAGCCTTGAAAGTTTTTTTTTACTGCTGTCAATAAAGAGACGCCAGTCACTTGCCTGATAGGTCTCCAAGCCAATGAAAGTCAGTAAGCCTCTCACATCACTGCAATATACAAAATTTTCACCAGAAGAAGAAAATTACAATAAGTTTTGTTCTCTCGTGCGATAGGAAGTAATTCGCACATCTGAGGCTAGGCAATTTTTTTCCCTTTAACCTTAAAAGATGTAAGTCTCTGATGAGATCATTAAGCTCGTTTTGTGAAAATGTTTAAGGTTTCAATATTTCTATAGAGCATTCAAAGTCATCGCCCTGACATTGTGGTAGCTGATGAAAAACTGGTATTGGAACGTCTTCTGAATAAGAAATTGGCCTTATTGCTGAAGAAATATTAGGATATTCCCATTTGTGGCTTTTGTTTTTGTTGATGCCCACTATACCTGTCATAAAGAAGTAACAATCGTTATGATGACTTTTTTGTTTAAAAGATTTACGTGCACTTTTCTCCAATTGTCGCAAATATTCAGTGTGCATTTTATATACACTATGAGGTGCCCACGCTTTACCTTGATTGCAAATTTCAATATTGATGTAAGCAAAATACAAGCGGATCACATTGTTTTTTATTAACTTTCGCTGATCTTTGAAAATTTATTGTCCACAAATGTAACAAAACTTATCAAGGTCGTTAACACAACGCCTCAACTTACAAGCCATTATGAAATATTAAAATTTATTTTATCGGTGTTATTGTGAAAGCGAATTAGGCTTAACAGAAACTAAATCGCAAGGAAAGTGGCGATTCGATAAAGTCGAAGAGAGCGTAGGAAATACGTAGGAAATAAGAAGCTTGAAACTGCGAGGTGTAAACGCTGATATGCAATTGGATAACCGATAACGGACCCAAGAAGTGTGAAGTAAATGAATACCTCAAGGGCCTCGCCGCACTGAAAGTATCGGTTCCCATTATAGTAGATCACCGAAATCAAACAGTGTTGGGCGCAGTAAGTAGCAAGATGGTGGACCGCATGGAAACAAAGTACCTATCCGCGTGTTGTTGACAGTCGGAATACATGGAGTACAATGGACCAGTTTTGTGTCTGAGTGCTACCGTTCCGAAAAAGATGTATGGATAAAAAACTTTCACTCACATATAATTCGCAATGTCTTTAAATAAAAAGAAAAAAAAAATTCTGCAGCTTCAAACTTAGCTGTTTTAATTCAGTTGGCTTAATTTGAATCCATGGTGTCATTTTTATTTTAAATTTTTAAGGTTTCATTGAAAAAGGGAGCGCAGGGCTATCTTTATATTCGCTGTAAGATAGTTAACTAGAGGTGAAATGATAAAAAAACTAATGGATATTATTTGAATATTACGCTTCTTATCTACCACAGATACAAACAAAGTTGCAAGAATTTTTTTATTATTATTATTTTTTTTTTTTTGTAGGCTTATGTAATATGTAAATACATAGTTTTTCTTTTAGTTTAAATCTGATTTTTGTATTTGAACATATTAAAGTTTCACTAGTTTATAAGACAATTGTATGTCTTAATGTGATTACAGTAAATAAAACTAAACTAAACCAAACAACGCGAAAATCCGATGTAAACGCAAGTCTACCGAATAAATTGCGATGTCGTATATTTTTCTAAATTAAAATAGAAAAATGAAGTCAAAACCGAAATGCTGCTGGAACTCCACAAAAGGAAGTCATTTTTGCATCGGATTGTTACTAGTGATGAACAATGGATCCATTACGACAACCCCAAGCGCAAAAAATCATATGTGAAACCCGGTCAACCAGCCAAATCAACGGCAAAGACGAATATCCATGGCGCGAAAGTAATGCTCTGTATTTGGTGGGATCGAATGGATGTGCTGTATTATGAAACCATCAATGGACAACACTAGCGATCACAATTAATCCGTTTGAAGAGAGCAGTAGCCGAAAAACGTCGCATATTCCGACCAGACACGAGGCAATAATTTTCCATCATGACAACGCTCGGCCCCACGTTGCTATTCCGGTTAAGAACCATTTGGAAAACAGTGGATGGGAAGTCTTACCCCACCCGCCTTATAGCCCAAACCTTGTCCCTTCTGACTACCATTTGTTCCGGTCGATGCAGAACGCCTTCACTGAAATACGGTTCACATCAGAGCAGAATATCAAAAATTGGCTTGATTCATTCTTGGCTGCCAAGCCGGCTCAGTTCTTTTGAGATGAGATCCACAAATTGCCAGAAAGATGGGAAAAAGTCATAGCTTCAGATGGGCAATACTTTGAATAATACTATTGTTCATGTTTTTCTTAAATAAACGTTCAAATTTTGAAGAAAAAAAACCGCACGAATTAAAATATATACCCAATATAATAAAGAAACAATTTTAAAAGCATCTACTATGTTATATTATGTCGCCACTTTCTCTAAGGACAAAAATTGGCTTTCTTAAGGTTTTATCTTTGGATTATTCATGAGAAGATCATATATGGTATCTACACGATGAGTGATTATCAAGGAAACTTTAATGGAAATCAGTGGGTAGTAACCTCAGAAGCTACTATTAAGAGGTAAGAATAAGGATGCGTCTTTCAAATATTTCCAGATTATCATGACTTGGATATAAATATCTCTTTAGAGCATTCCATAAGCGAATGGTTCGTTTAAAGAAAGTATCATTGTTCTTCAGAGTACGTACGAAGTTGTACTGGAATACTACTGTTCATTTCATTGGAACGCTGGTGAAGGGAATAGCGATAGAGGAAAATGAAGCAACCGATATTACGTTGTTGTCGAATAGCGTTAATTGGAAACCTTGATATTTCGCAGCATTTTTTACGACATGAAATCATTCTAATGTGTATAGGTGTCAATGGCAACGTACATACCGAGAATTAAAAATTTATTAGTTTCGACGATCTGATTTTCTGAAGAGACAGAAAAGAGATCATTAATGACCATAAATTAAAAAGAGTGTCGAAGACAGAACGGAGCCCTGGGGCACACCAGCATAAATTATGTCGATATCAAGCTTAAAACTATCCACAATTTGAAAACGTTTCGAAAGGTAATTTCTAATCCAATGAACAAGAGATTCATCTGCAAAAATGCCCGATGCCAAACTCTGTGTAATGCTTCTTAAATACGAAATGCAAGTGTCTTACTGTCGCCAGCGGTATATAATTTTTAATTTTTCGATATGATGTCATTGAAACGTTTATGCCTTTCGAAATATTTCTGAGCTCATGACTTGTCAGCACTGCCATGAACTTCGAAAGAAAAAGATGGAAGAAAAATATTCGCTTCTTAGAGACGGGGTGGACAAATGCTCTATTCTATCTAATCCGAAGTAATCCTAAAGCGATCCAGAAGAAAGGGATATCCTTGGGTTGTTTGATGAATTCCCGATACTCTTTTGCCAGCGGTGCTAAAACTTTTTTAACCCCTCCATATAGTACGACTTTTGATGGCCTGCAAAATACTCCTCCGCGGCGGTGAAGATTCCTTCGTTCGACCTAAATTTTCTTCCGGTGCGCAATCATTTAAATCTTGAGAACCAAAATAAGTCGCAGGGAGCCTAGTTAGGGGAATACAGACGATGGGGGAGCAATTTGTAGTGCAATTCGACCAATTCTCCGGTGTGAGCAAACGTGGCACCCATCGTCCAGGGATATGGCCAATGCGTTTAGTTGAGATGCCTGCTATCTCAGCTAACTTGCGGACTCGGTTGTCCGCCAATACGTGAACCTCTGCGAACCAATGATAGACGGTTGTACGGGAAGGTGAATGGGTCCCTATCGAGAATGAGCTTGATTTCCTCGCAGGTTTTGTCACTCAAAAGCGAGAATTAGATCACGGATACTGCTCTTTTTAGATGGTCGCAAAAAAAACAAACAAACGACAAAGAGTTTGTATGACCTCCTGAGCGTGATGCTGAATAGCCCTGGATGATTAAAATGTAAACGTTAAAATAGGAAATAAAATAAATAAATAAATATTTTGGCGCGACAACGCGGAGTGGGCCAAGGCCTAGCTTCACGCACTCATTTTTGTTTCTGACTTTGTAAATTTGTACACTCCTGAGCAAGGCCTAATGTTTATTTCCAGTTCAGAACGGCTCTCCTGAGAAGCTTTTTCATAGGCAGAATTTGACGGAGGTTTGCCATTGCCCGCCGATAGGGTGATGACGATTTGAAAAAAATTGCTATTGAGCTCTTACCGGGATTCGATCCCAGGTAGGTTGGCGTGACAACCAGTGAGCCAACCACCAGGCCATCGCCACCACCTTAGCGAACTAAGAGATACATGTATTATAAATACAATGAGCCTGACACGATCTCCGAAAACAGATTCAGGTTTATCAACATCGCTTCGGGGCAAAATTTTAACGTAGTATGCAGCCAGTATGTACCGTTCCACATTAATAAGCAATCTGTTTGCCTACTGATTAATGCACCACCAACCAGATTGATAACATTACGATCGACGAAAGGTGTACCTCCTGCATTCTGGATGTCTTAATTTTCGGACTTTAACCCGGACTGCTAATTTATTTTTCATTGTGACGAAGGTACTTTTGAGTTTTGAGTCTACAATTGCGGGAAACCGCTAGAGCCTTTGTCTCATAATCTCTCGCACGAAGTACTGTGCCGCCAGCATTTTGTACCGAAACCCAAAGGCAAACCTGTCAATATTCCAAAAGGTACACCCATCTGATGCGAAACCTGCAGTTTGACCAATCTTCTTCAGCGGTGCGAAATAGGACTGCTAAGTGCTAAGGATATAAAAGAATAGATTTTTCAGATTGTTAAAAAGCGGTGACGATCGAAATTCCACTATTATGCAGACTAACTTTGGACTGGAGTAATGTAATAAAGGGCATAACCAACTTTAATGAAGTAGGGTGTAACTACATCCAGATTTAAGTCGAACGAAGCTCCCGGCACTGATAGCCTAGCTGCTGAACTTTTCAAAGATATGATTGGACAAAGAATTGCCTTGCTTGGATCTTTTCAGTGCGATATCAGGGTGGACCGCATTTCACATTGTGGAAGATCTTAAAAAAGGCCTTCGAATTCCAAATACCCGATTTGTCGATTTCAAGGCCACGGATAACAGCGTTTATTGAGCAAAAATATGCCAAGTCGTGTCCGGTTTTAGCATCCCCGGTAAATATGTATGGCTATCCGGCCGGCAAGCGGGTTGCTACTATAGTTTGAGTTACTTATTTTACCGCGGCCTTTGATATTAAAAAAAAAAGCTTTAGCTTCTACTGTTAAATAATTTTTTTGACTATGTACTTAAGGTATTGTGCGAAATTCGCAAGCCAATATCAGAGCCAAAATATGCAAATAGCACAGACAATATCGGTAAAATATAGCAAGCGACGAAAATGATCTGGCAGCAAATAAGAGAAAAATAAAGCACCTGGTGTCATCGAGAAAGGACAAACAAAACCGACGCTTCAGACAAGTGGAGGAGATAAAGGACTCGGCCTGCCTAGGCTCCGCAGTTATTATAAATTACACCACCATCTTAGAGCAGAGCACTCTCTCAGATAACCACAATAGCGCCCCGTAAAATATTGAATGTGGTCCTTTTCTATATCGAAGATACATAAATTGATCACAGAAGAATGAAGGGGCGCTTTGCTTTTTTAAGAATAAAGTGTTTTAAGAAATATGTTTATATATCTACGGAGTCAGGAAAAGGAACTGTACGAGTTTTACAGCGACATGAATCTTGTTAAAAAAAAGTCGAAATTCGTCTTCGAGTCCATTGCCAAAGTATGAAGAAATTGGAAGAAAACGGAATTTAATCATACGAAATTGAATTTGAAATTGAAAAAGAGATCGCATTGTGGGAAGCTGGTAAGCTTCAGCACTAATAACACTAGTTCGTATCCAGGCAGATTTAGAATGGTGTAATCGTCAAAACGGCTGGTTTATATTTATATTCGAGTATGTGAATCTTCCCTGATAAGTGATTATTTCTGACGTTTCATACACAATATATTTGTTACATCCACTCAGTTCCGACTCAATCAGTCAACAAGCATAAAAAACACAAATGTAGATTTTGAATTTTTTTTTTTTCGAAAATCCTATTCTCGTTTGTGATCTTGTAATAGATAAATCTTCCAACTGAGTGCGTATAACTGAAATTTAATTTGTACTCTATCGATAACTAGAAATCGAGATGTCGTATTTTTTTTTTCATTTTTAATTTCGTTTTAAATTTTTCGATGTAATTAAAATTGAGGAAAAGAAGAAGGGCCCATATAACTTATGATTGACTTCAATTCTCCTTTCTAAAATCTCACAATTTTCGCGTTTTTATTTTTGTTATTTCTATTAACTTCCACTCAAAATGTAAGTATACCATATATACATAATTTACATATTTAAATTTAATTATCTTTAAAACAAACAACAAATCGGGATAAATTCAAACAGCTTACCAATATAATAAAAGAGTCTCCGGACATAGCGAAAATAAAGAATTTTGGAACTCTCTCCAACATATTCTCAATGGTTTAGGACTACTAACCAAGGAAGTAAGTGAGTGAAATAAGTTCAGAGAAATTTAAATTAAAATTCAAAATATCTACAATCAATTGTTCATTTTATCAGGTTTGGAAACTGTCTCTAAACAAAAAAGAAAACAAGGCAACAGGTGGCAGTCCAAGTAAAATGTACCATTTCACAGTAGTAGAGGAAGAACTTGTTGCTATTATTGAACTAAAAAAGACTGTTAAAGGCGTAAAAGACGCATTGTTTTTCGAAATGCCAGTAAAAAAAAGCACAAGCAGTCGAGACTTCTTCCGCATATACTCAGTTGCTCTCAGATGACTAATCACCCTGCAGCAAAAAGAAAGAAACTTCCTTAGTATACCCTCTGCTGCTAATTGATGATCAGCTCTCCTCGAGCAAAACGAAATACTCGATTCAAGACTTGCTAGGCGACGAAAATTTCTTCGAACAAGCAACAAATTTAAGTTCTAGAGGTCGTAAAAAGGTAAACTCTTCCTTAATTCTTAGAATGTGTACAAAATGATTGCAATTTCAGTGGAACAACAAAAGGATTATATATATTGCTCTAGGGGTCTAGAAAAAATCCATGAACAGCATAAATGACATTCGAGAGAAATGGCGCTTATAGCAAAGGAGAAGCTGAAAGTAAAAAAACAGTTTACTTGAAATTGAGCTTGAGAGGAAGATTGTAAGAATATCTTACACAATATGGACTTTTTTGTTCTTCACGTAAGTTTTTTTCTTATTTTTTTTATTACTATCACAAATTCAAGATCTTTTATTTATATTTATAATTCACATGTGGCTTAATTGAATTTAGTGCTGAACGAATTTCAATGATATGAAGTGTTCATATATGTACCTATTTATTCTAATACTATATTTTCAACAAAAGTTTAAATAGATCTCATTAATTCAATTCTTTTTACAGTCGCTTCATTTACATGTTCGAGATGGCTGTTGATTATCATTTAGGATATTATCATCTTCTTTTTGTTCTGGATCTTCCCAAAATGCTTTGAAAGGCATGTTAACATGTAAAGCACAACAAATTTGCACTGCTTGCATCCACAATCCGCATATTTCTAATCCATTTCTTATTGTCACAAATCTGAAAGTCAAAAATAATGAGAAACAGTGTACTACTATATATATCTAATAATGGTATTTAGACAATAAAAGTCTTACCAATTGTTATAGAGGTTTGAATTCTCCACGAGGGTTTTGACAGAAGTATGTGTACCATCTTACATACATTATTACTCCTAGAAATTGACACTTTTAATAGAAGTATCATTTTGCTTCGTTTTTTCCGCATGGGTCATTTTTAGTGTGATCTACTTAGGATATATAGTAATTGTCTCTCTAAATCATGCATCAATTGCTTCCTACCTAAGCGTCGAACTTGGCGAGTTTTAGGGGCTTTCCCTTAAATATTGTAGGAGTATCTTGCCTCGATCTATTATCAATTTGGTTGAAGGTTATATGTATTATCGGGTCACTGTCATGTCACTGCCGGGTCACGGTATGCTAGCTACGTTTCCAGATGTGGTGTCATGAAGGAGTGCGCCGACCAAAATGTCCTCCTTTCCTGTTTTGGCATTAAAATCAACTAAGACAATAATAACGTCAAAATTCGAATATTGCTCGTAAATTTTCTGGAAGGGATCGTGGAAGCATTCTTTGGTAGCGTCAACTTTTTGGTCTCTGAGGGCATGAGCGTATAACTCAGCATACAACTCAGTGGCACACTTATAGGTTACGAGAGCTACCGTTCACCTATTTAGGGCTCATCTAGCACCATCTCTATTTCAGAAACCTGACTAGTCCTTACGGATTTTAGCTCAAAATACGTTGAAGTAGTTCACATAAGACATCTACCATACTGACTGTTGAAGCCATAGTTGATTCAATGATGAGAATTCTTCCAACCTCTGAAATTCGTTCATTTGTGACAGTAATAGTCAAAATCACCATAATTCCGCACCGCTGCGGAAAACACGTCCCTACTAGGCGCTTGCCAGAAGAGAACTCTTCAATGAGCTATTAAATAGTCATCATCTTTTAAGTTCGTTAAGCTTCAAAGAAGATCTTGAATTATAAATATAGAAAAACGATACATTTTTTTAAACAACTTATGTCAAAGATTTACAGATTCTAATTGGCCATCTTTACAAGCCTTTCTCAAATTCACCACGGCCACTTATAAAGTGCAATGACCAAGTCCATATTCTCTTCGTCCTTTTAAAGCTAATCTCATTAATTGACAGTACGGTTTGCTTCCCAGACAAAGAAGAATGCTCTTTCTCAGACTCTCATGACACCGCTGTTTGTCTAAAGCAAACAGCAGTCACAGCTCTAGCACCTCCCTTCCCTGTTGGTGTTAGCATTTCTCTATGTTGGATTTGTTGGAAATTCAATACTATTGCAAAATTTGATTAACATGCTATGGTTGTTCCTCGTTCACTGATTCACTACGCTTCCAACTCTTGTTGGAATTCATTATTATCCTTCACGTTTTATTTCATTCTTTTTTCGATATGTCTTGTCAAGGAGAAAGAAACAATAGTGCATTCCAAAAAAAAAAAAAAAAAAAAAAAAAATTGAAAGTATCTCAGCCTTCTTTCTTTGCCAGAGAAATACAATTTTTCATCCTTCAATAAGGAAAAGGGGCATACCTCTCTAAAGGGTTATTATTCTTTTCGATTTGTGCCAGTCGCATGTCTGGAGCTTAACGAATTGTAAATACGATGAGCTGGAAACAAGTGTGAAGTTATATGCGAAATGTACCCACACACTTAAGATACTCGTACTCGCAGTACTAAATTTTGTGTATGCGTCGCAAATGAGAAGGAATGAGCTTGATCCTAGGGGGTGATGAATGTATACGTACGTACCATGGCATATGTGGCTTATACATATTTTTTATTTTTTTTTTTTGTGTGTGTAAAATAAAAACGGAAAAATCCTTCTGTTTCCAAGGATCCTATTTGGATTTGTTCCGATTAAGATCACTCTTTGGGAATAAATTTGAAATTTCGTAATCGTCGAGTTTTGAATTCACCTTCGACCAAGGCATTTTTTTTTTTTTGGTTTCTCGTCCTTCTTTAAGGTTAAGCTGGATGGGAGTCGCATTCTACGTCGCTGATTGATATGGTGAGATTTATGTTCAAATTCGTACAAATTGCACGTCTGCCAGGTTATCGTCATTAAACATAACGAGCAACTTTGACAAAGCAAAAACAATCAATCTGATTGTCCTTTTGTTGAAAGATATATAGCTGGGGGTTCGGATAAATATCGGATTGGCAATTTTTTTGGGGAGGTACCAGCAATTTTCTAATATATCTTTGCAAATAGGTCAGGCTGCCAATGCTGACTTACATAAGATATAAGTTTCCTCGCTTATTATTGGACCTGCGCAAGCACAGATGGATGAACTTCAGTGCATAAAATGAAGACAAAGTGCAATACAGGGGCTTCGGTAAAGAGATTTTTCTAGCTATAGACGACAATGTCGAACTCACAAATCAATTCAGCTTGATTTTCATTGAAAATTTTTCGACATAGTCGGATCTCAGGTTATTTGATTTTAATTTGTCATTTCGTCAAAATACAGATAATAAAGGAGCTTCCTGCGTTTATAACGGTTTATTGGCATTCTCCTTTAAGGTCTTCGGTCTAACAGAATAGAAAGTTAAGGCATTGCGTAAATTCCCAGACTACAAGCGACCTATGATTTCGGATATAAAGCAGAAAAACACCTACTGTACGTGGAATATTTGGATTCTTAACACAATACAAATCAATGCAAAGCTGATAATATTGTCACTTAGAAAGCTCGTTAATGCCGGCTAACGAACAACAAAAAACAAGAATTGACAGAAAAAACTTTTTTTTGTTGAAACAGAACTCTTAAACTAGTCCATTGTACTCCTCGTTAACTTTTTTTACTGAAATCTGACAGTCTCTAGATGAGCAAACGCTTAAGTGCCAGAGCCCCAACACTTACACTGAGAACCCGCAGCATAGGCCGTCCCAGAGATAGTAGTCCGCTAGCCCTCGAACGACATTGTACCATTTAAGTGCTAAGCAAAAGTACCCTGTTTCGATGTCAATAAGCAGTCTATAGTCTTTTGTTCTGAGGTATAAAAGAAAGATTACTGACCTCTTACAGACGTGAAGAAACATTCGTTTCGTCTCGCTGCAGCCTGAAGAGCTATCTTCAATTATGCTCACATGAAACTTAGCAGTTAATAGAAGTTCTAACCGTGGAAGCAACCAGTTCTGAGAGAGGTTCAAGTCCTGAGAAACTCTCCTCTAGGCTTAGCTAACAAGTTCATCGAAAATCTCAATCCCAGTGATCCTACTGTGACTTGGGACATAAGCCAGACTCAGTGAATTCAGAGGAGCGTTGCATCGCCGAACTGACTTGGAAGTGCTAAGAGGGTTTATAAGAGTCTTAAGCACAGCTCGGGTGTCAGAGCAGTCAGCTTCTTCATTCTCGTAAAGACAACCTCAGCTTTGAGGGGATTCACTTAAAGCCAACTTCGAGTGAACTAATCATCGATCACGTCTAGGACTGCCTGTGCGTTTAACCAAACAGTAGCGTAATACCATAGAAAATTTAGGCATGTAATCGTACACCATTCTCAAGTGCCTGAACGCATACGTTTATTTATCCCATAGTGTGTAAAACGAGAAGTAAAAAGAAAACACACTACGAGTCGCTTGTGCTCAAAATTTCAGCTCGTCGAAACCAATCTGTGTTGGTATGTTTGATTTCCGGTACCGATAGAGCGATGCCCCAAACCAAATATATCATTTCCGGGATTCCAATATCCCAGCTAAGGGTTCGTCCAGGTAGTGTTTTAAGGGAAAATTAACCTGGGCACAACGAAAATGGCGCCACACGATTTTTCTCAGGAATCACGAAAAAAGCCAGATTATAACACCACGCTATAAAGCTCCGTTCTGTTCTTACGGTGTTCGTTTTACGGTATACTCGGCAATAGAGTGACCCTCTGCTTAAAAGTCCCGATAACGAAGTTTGTTAAACGGTAACGTGTATCGTCTATTCTCGAGAATACTACGCATTCGCGGAAGGAGGACATATTCCGTAAGGGACATCTGCATATACTTTCAATTTTTGTACCAAAAAAATGTAAGTCTACAAACACAGTACTATAGTATCTACACACGCTAGTCTTAAATATAGCAAGAGTATCACAAGAGTGGCAAAGCAAACTTAAGAGGATAGGGAAGGTTCAAATTCAACGTAAGTAGATACTTAAGTATTGGGTCTATAACTAAGAGATGACGTAACTTGTATTGTTCCATTGTTATTATTCCGTTGGAAAGCTACTGTCATTGTACGTCACTTCAGTATATGTCATTCATTTGAAGCGTAAACAACAATATTTTTTTTTTTCACTCAAATATGTCGAACTTTGTGCCTGAAAAAGTGTTTTTGTGGGGAGTTCTTCTTCATTACTTTGATATGAAGAAAACTGCTGCCGAAAGTCATCGTATTTTTGTGGAAGTTTATGGTAAACATGCGCTAGCTTAGCGAACGTGCCAAAAGTGGTTTGCACGATTTAAAAGTGGTGATTTTGGCTTGTAAGACGATGAACGTCCTGGGCAGCCAAAAAAGTTTGAAGGTGAAGAACTGGAAGGACTACTTTATGAAGATTGTTGCCAAACACAAGAAGAGCTCGCCGAGAGACGTCGAAAGGCGGTTTTGCATGTCCGAAATGCTGCTGGAAGTCATTTTTGCATCGGGTTGTTACTGGTAATGAAAAATGGATCCATTACGACAACCCCAAGCCAAATCATTGGCAAAGCCGAATATCCATTGCGCGAAGGTAATGCTCTGTATTTGGTGGGATCAGATGGGTGTGCTGTATGAGCTACTAAAACCGGGTGAAACCATCAATGGACAACGCTAGCGAACACAATTAATCCTTTTGAAGAGAGCAGTAGCCGAAAAACGCCCGGAATATACGACCAGACACGAGACAATAATTTTCCATCATGACAACGCTCGGCCCCACGTTGCTATTCCGGTTAAGAACTATTTGAAAAACAGTGGATGGGAAGTCTTACCCCACCCGCTTTATAGCCCAGACCTTGCCCCTTCTGCCTACCATTTGTTCCGGTCGATGCAGAACGCTCTCACTGAAATACGGTTCACATCAGAGCAGAAAATCAAAAATTGACTTGATTCATTCTTGGCTGCCAAGCCGGCGCAGTTCTTTTGGGATGAGATCCACAAATTGCCAGAAAGATGGGGAAAAGTCTTAGCTTCAGATGGGCAATACTTCGAATAATACTATTGTAAATTTTTTTCTTAGATAAACGTTCAAATTTTGGAAAAAAAAACCACACGAATTAAAATATATACCCAATATAACAAAGCCAAATCTAGATCTTGGAGAATTTAAATGGTTGTCTTCAGGTGAAGAGCCGTGATTTTTTTATGGTCCATGCTAGTAGATGACCTTATGGAAATCGTACACTTCAAACGGCATAAGAGTCGGTAACAGTGCAATTACCATCAAGTATCCCGTGGGTGCAGTCCTGACAATTAGCAGGAACTAATATGAAAAAAGGGCTCTCAGTTTGTCAAAGCAGAAGAACATTTAAAAGATAGATAAACTTCTCCGACCAGTTTATATTGAAATGTAACTGTGGTGCCCTTGAAGGAAAATTGTAAGTACCTGGGTGAAACCCTAGATAAAAAAATCACTAAATAACCTCATCTCAACTACATAACAAATGTAAATACCTATGAACCACAAAACATCTCCAAAATGACATACTGGCTGGATAATCAAATGAAGAGCTCAATCATACTATAACAAAAGTGAGCAATAATTAAACTGAGATGGATTTAATGGCTTGCGAGTTTGTGCTTTATACGGGCTATGAAAACTATACCACCTGTTGGCATAAATGCGATATAAGACCTAGCTTCTCTTCTTTTAGCATTTCAAAAGAAAGCAGCCATACAAGCACACAAGATACATCGATACCTTTAAATACTAATAGAGATAGAGAGCATCTTACCCAAATCTCAAACACTTGACCAATTTGGCCTTTTAGCTTCCCCATAAGAGAAAAAATCACAGCAATTACTTAATGCCATAATGATGATTCAAGAAAGTAGTAGGACCTCAAACTCACTTCTCATGTACACTAAGTAAGGATGCCATAATCACTCTGGGACAACTAACTACCTTTTTAGAAGCTGTATGCTTTCTACTAAGTAAATGGCAAAAGAATGAAAGTAACTATTGTATACACCTTCGGAGAGTCAATCAGTATTTTAATAATAAAATAGTTACTCGTACTTATCAAACATCCTTCTTGAATATTATAACACTCAACAATATAGCCACACCCTGAACAAAGCCTCACTTATACGGGCACCAGGAAATGAGGTTCACGATTGCAATGAAAAGGCCGATCACCATGCCACGTAAGGCACAGAAGGTCAATTAGTATTGTAATAACAATAGGAAATAAAACACCGTGTAAGACAAGGTATTGAGTTGTTGAAAAACTCATTGCCATCTTTTGGAAAAAAGCATTTGATTTAACGGAAAAGTTGAATAAATTGTACGGCAGAAATGTCATTGAAAAACGTCAATGCCAGAGCTGGTGCGCCCGATTCTGTGATAGTAATTTTCCAGTTGAAGCCGCTTATCGCTTCGGTTGCCCTTCCGGTTTGGAGCTTGAAACCTGAATGTGTCCACTGGAAATGCTCTTGGCCGTTTGAAATCGCTTGACTTCCGAAAGAAACTTAATACTGCGATCAACTCAGCAAATGCGAAGCGTATGCTTACGGGTGACAAAAAATAATTTGTCTACAACAATGTCAGCTGACAAAAAGTAGGAATATGGGAAATAAGGCATCGGAAAGGCATGCAAATGCAGACATTCACCAAAAGGTAATGATCTGAATTTGGTGAGATTGGAGGGGAAGAGTGTTTTATGAGCTGCTTCCAAAGAACAAAATGATTCATTCCGATGAATCAGTGCGATCCCGTCGCACAGAAACGCTGTCAACTGATCAATCGTAAAAAAGTCGTGTTTCACCGTGACAATGCAAGGAAACACACAAGATTGGCCAATCAGTAAAAATGGTTGCAGCTTGGTTGGAATGTATTGCCATATCCACCACATATCCTAGATCTTGAGTCATTATTATTTCGCTCATTTTAAAACTCTTTTAGTTGTAGAATTTTGGCTTCTTCCAAAAGATATGTAGCACCTTAATAAGTTTTCTACGGAGAAAGATAGAAAGTTGTATAAACGAGGAATTAGCAGAGCCCCTTGATTGCTATTACGCAGATATCAGAGAATATATAACATAGAAAAGCTGCAGTCGCAAGCAGCAATGCCGTCAGCATTAAGTACAAAAGACCAGTGGCAAGGCTACCAACGTGACATCAGAGATACCACAACTGATGTGCTGGGTTTACATCAAGAAACCCTTGGTTAATATGGAATGCAGGCAAGCGTATACAGCTAAACAAGAAGCCTACAAAGCGACGCTGCGACGAAGGACGAGAGCTGCTCGTAAGCTCTACGAGTAGAGGAGAGAGAATGAACATCGACTTCTTCAGTAGAAGAAAAAAAAGTACGGGAAGCGCGCGATCGAAGATATTAAGATGTTGTATTCCAGGTAAGAAGACCCATACAGAAACCTGCAAAATTGAGAAAGGAAATTGTGCAGTAGAGTCACAGTTGGTACTGAGAATATGAAAACACCTTTTGTACAGATGAAATAATACATAGAAGCCCAAAATCCTACAATCACACAGAATAGACCATTCAACTTAGACGATGATAGCCAAATATTTCCACCATCTGACGAAAACGAGTAAGGACAGCAAAATCTAGGCTAAAATCCAACAAAGCAGCTGGAGCTTACGACTAACCCGAGGTATTCAACTGGTAATGATTTTGTGTAAAACATATACCAACTCATTTCTCAGATCTGGACAGTGTATGCCTGATGAATGGAACCTAAGAATCTTTTGCCGGTCCACAAAAAATTTGACCCCCCAACTGTGCCAAGTGTAGAGGCATATGTCTCCTCAGCATCACATACCAGATCTTATCTGCCATTTTGTGTAAATGGATAAAACCCACAGTCAACAACCGTTTTATCTCCTAAAAATGCAGACCAGGAAAGTCTACAACTGACAAACACTTCACACTCCGGCAAATCCTGGAAAAAACTCAAGAGGTTCTACGCTGTACCTGCCAACTTTTTATCAATTTTAATTCATTTATAGAGACGAGTAATATAGAGCTATGTCTAGTTTTGGCATCCCTCCGAAGCTCGTCCGTCTATGCTGAATGACGATTGAGAACGTTCGCTTCTCTGTCAAGTTCGGTAATAACTTATTCGAGGCCATTGATGTAAAAAAAAAAAAAGTTTAACAAGGTGACGCCTGATCATACTTAAAAGAATTGTATGAAGCTCAAAAGCGAACACTGGAGGCGCAATCTTTCAAAAGTCTGTGCAACTACTACGCCGATGCGTTTGCTAGTAGAGAAAGAGAAACACAACATCGATCGGACAGAATGTCATAGGCGACTTCTATAATTTCCAGGTAGTAAGGGACTCAGTCCACATTGGCTGTTTTATAAATTCTGCCCAGAACACCTCAGCGTAAATAAACCGAAGTATCATTCTTGCTAATCGCTGTTTCTCTGGGTTAAAAAAGCAACTGGGTAGTAAGGTCTAAATTATGGAGACTCTGTATATTGATCATTCCTGTTCTACTTTATGGTACTGAAGCATGAATTCTATTGAAAGCGGATGAAGATATCCTCAGTCGTTTCGAGAGAAAAACCATTCGAAAAAAAATGTTCCCCGTTTGCGTTGACGGCCTTAAGGAGAGAAGCTTGAAACACAAACCGTAGACATAACTTATGCTCTGGCCCCCAGAGCATTGAATCTTACCCGGATAAATAATGCAGTAGAAAGCATCACCTTAGGTGGCACGCACAAGTAGAAGGAGACTTCAAGCTTAGAGGCTTAGAGTGCTCAAATGGATGCGGTTAGCTATAGACCTGGATAACTTTAAATGCTTGATAGTTTAGGTCCAAGCTCACCCGCACAATATCGCCACATAAGTAAATAAATAAAGACTTGAATAAGCACTCCTCCTTGATAAGAAACAAATAAGAGTACAACGAACCTGTAAGTTCACTTTCTCAGTAATAAACATCCTTACAGAATGTGGTTCATCATCACTAGCGTATGTACATTTTGCTGTGAAACTACGGAGGCTATGGAACCTGAATCAACTAACTTCCCAGCCTTGGCACGTAGACGAACAACCTTTCTACGAAAGAATCTGAAGGCGATCTCGCAGAAAGTGCTGATTCAAATTCTGGAAATATTAATCAACTAATGCAAAAAAGGCCAAAATAAGTTTATTATGGCAGAAGAGCTTTTGGTCTAAGCTGGAATTACCAAACCATACCACTCCTAACCTGCATTTTATCATGGAACGTATATTTTATTATTATATAGTATATTTTCCTTGCAGGACACGTCGGTTGAACAGATTTATTAAGTGCACAGTTCGCGTTTGGAACATTTTCGTCTTCCTTCTATCTCGTTCATTGATTAAGGTTAGTTCATAGGGTAATAATACTTCTCGTACAATAAAGTTAGAAAATGCTTAACAATCACACATCTTGCAGCAAACTCTAAAATTGAATTCGTTTGCAGAAGTGCGTAGTTTTGACAGCCGTTTACACCTCTTTACATCAAGTGTCGTTGAGGGTACGACCAATAAATATCAGTCCAAATGTGATTTCTCCATCCATCCAAGAACTCCCGAAACAAAAGAAATGCGGATTTCAAACAGAATAATTGAATATCTCCAATGTCATTTGTCCTCACTCAGCAGTAGTTCGTGTGATTTCTTAAGAAGTAACTTTCTAATTAAAATGGAAATTCTATTAAGTTTCAATTGCCTGTAAACAGCCCGAGTTATATAAAATATGCAATTAAAAGCTGTTATTGTATCAGTTACTCCCATCGAATTTATATCTGCTTAGGTGTCATTTCGATATCACTTGAGTGAAGGATCGATAACTAATTTGAATTTTCCATCCAAGGCAACTTTATCCTCTAATTTACGTTTAATTTTACCATTTCTCGTATTAAGTAGTGCTAATCATTATCATATTCCTATCTAATAAATCATAATCGAAATCATAAGCTGTTTTGAAATAAATATTAAATTCATCATCCAACTGAAAAGCATTAGCAAATACCTCGATATGAGCGGAAATTTTTTTCAACTGAAAACCAACAAAAAATGAAAATCGCTTTCAAGAAAGGGTGAGAATTTTAAGTGGAAAAGTATCTTTTTGTGCCCATTGTATTCCGCAGAATAGTGCAAAAGTTTTTACAATCCATTTAAATGATAAAAAAAGAGAATACAACTATTTTCCAAGTTCATAGTCGAAACTTTTATCTAAATAGAAAAACTATTTGACCCAAATTCATTTGGTAAAAGTCTAGAAAACTCAATTTTTTTGGTAGAATGGTCGTTTTGTAAATATTTAACCACAATCAAAATGGAATCTCCCAACACGAAAAAGGGTCGATAGGTAGCTGACTTTTTTCAGTTCTGATATGGTAGGGATATGAATGGGACTACCTTTGTGCTAATTGGACTTAGCTCCCAGAACATTTTTTGTAATTTAATTGGGCATATTTTTTGCCCTTGGTGTAAGAGATTATTTTCAGCTTTAATTGATTTTTAAGTTCGGCCTTAACATGATGGGTTATACTAAATTTGCCATTTAGAGGTTTTGTCACGTCGCATGAAATCGCTAAGTGGAATCGAGATGCTGTATGCCGTTTTATGAGTAATTTTCTGATTTACAACTACCATATAGTTAAAGAACTCCTCAGAGCTATTTCGGACTTCTAACGCATATCAGTCGACTTTATACCTTCCTCCTCAAAGTGTTTCAACACAAAGAAATTAACACATTTTCATTTAACAGTATTGCTTTGGCCATTTTCTTTTTTCTTCACAAGGCCTAGTGAAGAGTTACCAGCTTACAACCTCAAAGTTATACCTATCTATTGTGACATTTTGTCCAATTGGATGATGTTGTGTTTCTTATCGATAAGACATGACATATTTCATTTAGTTTAGATAAGTAGTACAAAATAATTATCGTGCCGAATTAATTTATAAATTACCCATACGGGAATTCTTAAACATTCATACATGTACCTATTAAGCTTTCCTGGAAGTAAGCTGAGAAAGTCATTGCTAGGACACAATGCTTTCTTGTATGACTGGCCCAGCCTAATATGCTCTAAGTGCACCGTGATTACTATGCCTGCCTAATTCTAGCAACCCCCTAGTTTCAATGAAAACCGATCACATTTTCACATCTTTAAATATATTGGGTCTATAACTTAATTCGTGCGGTTTGCTAAGAGATGGAGTAACTTGTATTATTTCATTTTTATTATTCCATTGGAACATGCGTTGGAAAGCTACTGTCATTGTACGTCATTTCAGTATATGTCATTCATTTGAAGCGTAAACAACAATAATTTTTTTTTCACTCAAATATGTCGAACTTTGTGCCTGAAAAAGTATTTTTGCGGGATGTTCTTCTTCAATACTTTAATATGAAGAAAACTGCTGCCGAAATTCACGGTTTTTTTTTTGGAAGTTTATGGTAAACATGCGCTAGCTTAGCGAACGTGCCAAAAGTGGTTTGCACGATTTAAAAGTGGTGATTTTGGCTTGAAAGACGATGAACGTCCTGGGCAGCCAAAAAAGTTTGAAGATGAAGAACTGGAAGCATTACTTTATGAAGATTGTTGCCAAACACAAGAAGAGCTCGCAGAATTTTTGGGTGTCACTCAAGCAGCCATTTCAAAACGTTTAAAAGCAGCTGGATATATTCAAAAGCAAGGAAATTGAGTTCCACAGGAACTCAAGCCGAGAGACGTCGAAAAGCGGTTTTGCATGTCCGAAATGCTGCTGAAAAATCAACGGCAAAGTCGAATAACCATGGCGCGAAGGTAATGCTCTATATTTGGTGGGATCAGATGGGTGTGCTGTATTATGAGCTGCTAAAACCGGGTGAAACCATCAATAGACAACGCTACCGAACACAGTTAATACGTTTGAAGAGAGCAGTAGGCGAAAAACGCCTGGTAAATGCGACCAGACACGAAGCAATAATTTTCTATCATAACAACGCTCGGCCTCACGTTGCTATTCCGGTTAAGAACTATTTGGAAAACAGTGGATGGGAAGTCTTACCCCACCCGCTTTATAGCCCAGACCTTGCCACTTCTGATTACCATTTGTTCCGGTCGATGCAGAACGCTCTCACTGAAATACGGTTCACATCACAGCAGAATATCAAAAATTGGCTTGATTCATTCTTGGCTTCCAAGCCGGCGCAGTTCTTTTGGATGGGATGGGATCCACAAATTGCCAGAAAGATGGGGAAAAGTCATAGCTTCAGATGGGCAATACTTTAAATAATACTTTTGTATATGTTTTTCTTAAATTAACGTTTAAATTTTGAAAAAAAAAAACCCCACGAATTAAAATATATACCCAATACATGCAGTTAATATTTATGTGTTTTTATATTTATTTAACCTAAAATTAAAAAAAATCATTTCTGTTATGTGAAAAAACTTAGTATATGGACTTTACTTTGATTATTGCTGCAGATTAGGTGTGCACACTGGATCGCCTGATTTCATTACAGATAAGTGTTTAGGTTTAGTTTTTAAGTAGTTTCAATTACAAATTATTTGGAAAATTATTATAATATTGGGTCATACAATGGAAAAAAGTTTTCTTTATTCAAAATCAATTTCAATCAAGTACCTATTGACCATTATTATTTGTGACCTTTTGCCATTTTCCGGGTAGCTTCATAATTCCATCGCTGTAGAACTTCTGTAGTTTATCAGCGAAAAACTTGGCCAAGTGATTTTGTGTCGGCTCATTTTTTACTATCAAGATAGTTTTGCAAAGACCCAAACAAATGGGTGTGTGAAATCTCCGGGCTATAAGGTGGATGCATCAAAACTCCCAATTTGTTTCGGGTGATCAAAGATGTGTGTGGTCTAGCATTGTCATGATGGAAGACAACTCCCTTTTTGCTGGCCTATCTTGGTCACTCTTTCTTGAAAGCTTCATTCAAACGGTCAACTTGTGCACAGTAAAGAATCAAATTGAGTTTTTCGCCACGTTCTAGCTGCTCATAACAGACAATTCCCTTCCAATCCTACCAAACACTTAACATAACCTTGTTTGGCGTCAATCCAGGCTTTGAAGTTCTTTTGCAGTCGGTCACCGGCCTTTGACTATATTCTCGTATTTAATCCATTTTTCATCGCCCGTAATGAATCGCTTCAAAAATGGTTCCATATCATTACGTTTCAGCAGCGTTTCACTGATGATTATTCGGTCAATTAAATTTCTTTGCGTTAATTCATGTGACATCCAAACATCGAGCTTCTTTGAGTAGCCTGCTCATTTAAGATTATTTAAAACTGTCATACAGTTGGTGTTTAGTGCCTCCGCTATTTCCAGATAGCTTTCGTGTCAGTCTTGCTTCATCAGTTGCAAAATTTCATCAATTTTTTCAGTGACAGACCGGCCAGTGCGAGGTGCATCTTTTATATCGAAATTTCCGGAACGGAGTCAAACAAACTACTCCTGTTTCCGGCGTTCACTCACAACCTTTTTACTGTAAGCTGTACACATTTTTCGGCATATTTTTGCAGCGATTTTCCCTTTTTTGTAGTAAAAAAGCATCACATTGTGTATATCTTCAGATATTTCACTCATATTTCTATCAGTACAACTTTTAACACGAGCAACAAATTACACTGCTGTTTTCACAAAAAATATACACTAACATGTCACCTTTCAAACACGTGTTCGTTTGACACAATCAGATAAGTGTTTCAAGATTAATGGACACCAACACCATCTAGGGACAAAAAATCGCGGATACTTTTAATATGACCCAATACATTGACAATGAAAAGGAAAATTAAATTGAGAATAAAGCTCTCATTTTGAGCTAGATACACGTTTTACTATGAAGTTGTATGCTTTAGTTAAGCTAGATTTATTATATCAAATTTTAGAAATATTAAATTTTTGGTTCATTTTAGTTTTATTTGTTGGTAGCTTTAAGTTGTTAAAATTGGAACGTTGCGAAATCTGGTGTTTAATGTAATTTTCGATTGATGATAGCTTGGTAACAGTGAGTTAATTAGCTTTTGGATTGAGGTGTGGGAGCAGAGGAGATTTTAATACGGGGCAGAAGTGACGCATAATTTGTCCAATATGAATTTGATCATACAAGTGCGATGTATGACATGTGTTGCAATCGTTTTATTTCTCGTAGTTAGCATTTAAAATAATAGCACATGTTGTTAGTGATAATGCTGGGCGATAGAAATGTGATTCCTTTAATTAGGATTTTCGCTAAATTTTTGAGATGTCTCACGATTACTAGCAACACGTATCTGGAAAAAAGGAGAAGAGAAACTTTTATACGCTCTCAGTTAGGTTTGGTTTGTGCTTAGCTTTTTTTTAAACTAGATTTGTTTTTGATTCGGTTTATTTTTGTGGACTTATCTTTTTTTTGGCGATATTAACGAACACTTTTGCAATGAAAATGTGTGATTTTATTTTCCACCATAAAGGATCTACTAGAAATACTCCGCGGAAGAGAACTATCACCAAAATGACATTCTGTTCGACTGGTAGAAAAGCGGAAAGCAACTAAGCTCGAATTTTGAGCGAAATGTAGCTCACTAGGTTTTACAACGGCTTATAAAAGATGTGAAGTTGTCGTTGCATTTGTTTGTAGTTTGTTTGGAGAGATTTTCGCAAATAGAGAATTGCAACGAATCGCAACGAACTCACTGAGTTTCGCTAAATATGAATATGGCAGAAATGATGTTTCAGTAGTTACATGTCAGCCCAAAACCTTGCGTAAACCCTTTTTTTAGCATCGAATGAGTTTTTTTTTGCCGGAAAAGAGCACTCAGACAGTGAACTAGTCTATTGTGCTTCTTGTCGATTTAATATTTCGTGATCCTATTGTGACCTTTTACCCAGACAAGACTGCCAGAAGAAAATTCTTGCATTAAGTGAATCCTGCAAGGTCTAAAGAGCAGCTTGGCTGCTGCTTAGTCCTTTGCCTTCAGGATTGCGTATATCTTCGCTGGAAGATAAGTGAAATTTAACATTGTCGTTCTCAAGAAACACACCAGCGCCGCATCCTAAATCACGTTCTGAGCCATCTATAAAGACCCAGTTACATTCCTTTCCTGGCTCTTTAAAAAAAAGAGTGCTGCCAATATGATTATCAAGGAATTAAAAGGTTCATCAGTGTGTCTAGAGCATAGATATACAGCCAAGACAGACCGTTGCTTTAAATTTGGTAAAAAAGCAGTGTTGTACTTTCGTAAAAAGCTCGTTTCGCCAGACAATCGATGCACAAAATATAAACAAAATATATATAAGTCGATGACGAGTTTTCTATCTTACCAACAGCTACATTACACTGCCAGAAGGCAGACAGTGCCTTGCTAAAAAAAGTTTGTTAACCACATATGTTACCTAGCTTCTTTAAGTATAAGAACCGTGACACCCTTTAGTACTACATGAGTTAAACAATTCAGCTTTTTCCTTGTCGTAAAAATAACAAGCTAAGCTTTGAGAAAGAAGGGCTACAACTTAGAGAAAAAAGTTTCTAAACAAGGTGCAACAGACGGTACAGCTGCTGCATCAATGGAAATAGGCTTATGTATAGATATTAGAACTATTGAGATCAGAATCCCGCCTTGCAAGGAACCCCTATTTAACAAAACTATCACATGTTAAAAACGATAATTTTCTTATTGCGCTTGAAATGTAACAGCCTTATTAACCTATTCGCTCAGATTGCATACGTAATATATAATATAATATTATATAATTTGTTGAAAGAAAATAAAAGACAATTGCTTTGGTGTGGGGAACCTAGTTCAGAAACTACAGACATTTTAGTGTGGAAGCTTGGATTGGCATATTTAGTTTTTTTTCTTTTTCTTGTGGTGCATAATATGACCCCCACATATGCCTAGTTTAGAAGATACAGCCATTTTAGTGTTTTAGAGTTTTGCCCGGCTACTTTTCAAATTTTCTTTTTGCGGTGCACAGTATGACCCCCGAAGACGCTTAGTTTAGAAGATACAGCTGTTTGAGTGTTTTGAAGATTTGATCGGCTACTTTAAAAAATTTTTTTTTTTTTGTGTTGCATAATATGACCTCCGCAGACGCTTAGCTTAGAAGATACAGCCGTTTTAGTGTATTCAAATTCTTAACGTCTACATTTAAAATCTTGGTGCAAAATACGCCCGCAGACGCTTAATTTAGAAGATACAGCCATTTAAGTGTAAATAATTTTAACCGGCTCCATTTCAATTTTTTATTTTTTGTGCAAAATATGACCCCCGCAGACCTTAGTTTAGATGATGCAGCCATTTTACTGTTTTGAAATTTTGACCGGGTACATTGCAATTTTTTTTTTCTTGCAATATATGAACCTGCAGGAGCTTTGTTAGGAAAATACAGCGATTTTAGTGTTTTGAAATCTTAACCGGGTATATTCAATTTTTTTTTGTGCAAAATATGACCCCAACACGGGTTTGGTTTAGAAGGTACAGCTATTTTAGTGTTTTGAAATGTTGTATATCTACTTTTCACATTTTTTTTTTTTCGTTTTTTTTTTTTTTTTTTTGGTGCAAAATATTACCACCGACATTTTAGTGTTTTGAGATTTTGGCCAGCTACTTTTCAATTTTTTTTCTTTTGGTGCAAAATATAGCCCTTTCAGACCTGTAATTTAGAAGATACAGCCATTTTAGTGTTTTGAAAACTTAACCGGCTTCATTTCAATTTTTTTATTTTTGGCACAAAAAATGACCCCCGCAGACGCTTAGTTTATGAGATACAGCTATTTTAGTGTTTTGAAATGTTAACTATCTACTTTTCACATTTTTTTTTTTCGTTTTTTTTTTTTTTTTTGGTGCAAAATATTACCACCGACATTTTAGTGTTTTGAGATTTTGGCCAGCTACTTTTCAATTTTTTTCTTTTGGTGCAAAATATAGCCCTTTCAGACCTGTAATTTAGAAGATACAGCCATTTTAGTGTTTTGAAAACTTAACCGGCTTCATTTCAATTTTTTTATTTTTGGCGCAAAATATAACCACCGCAGACGCTAAGCTTAGGAGATACAGACATTTTAGTGTTTTTAAATTTAGACCGGCTACTTTTCAATTTTTTTATTTTTGGTGCAAAATGTGACCCCCGCAGGCGCTTAGTTTAGAATATACAGACATTTTAGTGTTTTGAAATTTTGATCGGCTACATTTCGAATTTTTTTATTTTTGGCGCAAAATATACCCTCGCAGACGCCTAGTCTTTTGTGTTTTGAGATTTTAGTCGGATACATTTCAAATTTTTTATTTTTGGCACAAAAAATGACCCCCGCAGACGCTTAGTTTATGAGATACAGCCATTTTAGTGTTTTGAAATTTTGACCAGATACTTTTCAAATACAGCAAATTAATGGTCTGTCATCAACAAAATATACATGTGCGTAATCTGTGTGACCTACTTAACAAGATAACCACCCTTTTAACGCAATTAAAAATTTTTCGTTTTTCGGCCAAAAAAAGAGGACGACCCGGGGGCCGTCAAAATGTTGAATTTCAGACACATCTCACTAGGTGGAAAAACGGCTCTCTACAGCAAAGTAATGGTCTGTCATCAACAAATTATACATGTGTGTAATCTGTGTGACCTACTTAACAAGATAACCACCCTTTTAACGCAATAAAAAATTTTTCGTTTTTCGGCCAAAAAAAAAGAAGACGACCCTGGGGTCATCAAAATGTTGAATTTCAGCACATCTCACTAGGTGGAAAAACGGCTCTCTACAGCAAAGTAATGGTCTGTCATCAACAAATTATACATGTGCGTAATCTGTGTGACCTACTTAACAAGATAACCACCCTTTTAACGCAATAAAAAATTTTTCGTTTTTCGGCCAAAAAAAGAGGACGACCCTGGGGTCATCAAAATGTTGAATTTCAGCACATCTCACTAGGTGGAAAAACAGCTCTCTACAGCAAAGTAATGGTCTGTCATCAACAAATTATACATGTGTGTAATCTGTGTGACCTGCTTAACAAGATAACCTCCCTTTTAACGCAATTAAAAATTTTAAGTTTTTCGGCCAAAAAAAGAGGACGACCCGGGGGCCGTCAAAATGTTGAATTTCAGACACATCTCACTAGGTGGAAAAACGGCTCTCTACAGCAAAGTAATGGTCTGTCATCAACAAATTATACATGTGTGTAATCTGTGTGACCTACTTAACAAGATAACCACCCTTTTAACGCAATAAAAAATTTTTCGTTTTTCGGCCAGAAAAAAAGAAGACGGCCCTGGGGTCATCAAAATGTTAAATTTCAGCACATCTCACTAGGTGGAAAAACGGCTCTCTACAGCAAAGTAATGGTCTGCCATCAACAAATTATACATGTGCGTAATCTGTGTGACCTACTTAACAAGATAACCACCCTTTTAACGCAATAAAAAATTTTTCGTTTTTCGGCCAAAAAAAAAAGAAGACGACCCTGGGGTCATCAAAATGTTGAATTTCAGCACATCTCACTAGGTGGAAAAACGGCTCTCTACAGCAAAGTAATGGTCTGTCATCAACAAATTATACATGTGTGTAATCTGTGTGACCTACTTAACAAGATAACCACCCTTTTAACGCAATAAAAAATTTTTCGTTTTTCGGCCAAAAAAAAAAGAAGACGACCCTGGGGTCATCAAAATGTTGAATTTCAGCACATCTCACTAGGTGGAAAAACAGCTCTCTACAGCAAAGTAATGGTCTGTCATCAACAAATTATACATGTGCGTAATCTGTGTGACCTACTTAACAAGATAACCGCCCTTTTAACGCAATTAAAAATTTTTCGTTTTTCGGCCAAAAAAAGAGGACGACCCGGGGGCCGTCAAAATGTTGAATTTCAGACACATCTCACTAGGTGGAAAAACGGCTCTATACAGCAAAGTAATGGTCTGTCATCAACAAATTATACATGTGCGTAATCTGTGTGACCTACTTAACAAGATAACCACCCTTTTAACGCAATTAAAAATTTTTCGTTTTTCGGCCAAAAAAAGAGGACGACCCGGGGGCCGTCAAAATGTTGAATTTCAGACACATCTCACTAGGTGGAAAAACGGCTCTCTACAGCAAAGTAATGGTCTGTCATCAACAAATTATACATGTGTGTAATCTGTGTGACCTACTTAACAAGATAACCACCCTTTTAACGCAATAAAAAATTTTTCGTTTTTCGGCCAAAAAAAAAAGAAGACGACCCTGGGGTCATCAAAATGTTGAATTTCAGCACATCTCACTAGGTGGAAAAACGGCTCTCTACAGCAAAGTAATGGTCTGTCATCAACAAATTATACATGTGTGTAATCTGTGTGACCTACTTAACAAGATAACCACCCTTTTAACGCAATAAAAAATTTTTCGTTTTTCCGCCAAAAAAAAAAGAAGACGACCCTGGGGTCATCAAAATGTTGAATTTCAGCACATCTCACTAGGTGGAAAAACAGCTCTCTACAGCAAAGTAATGGTCTGTCATCAACAAATTATACATGTGCGTAATCTGTGTGACCTACTTAACAAGATAACCACCCTTTTAACGCAATTAAAAATTTTTCGTTTTTCGGCCAAAAAAAGAGGACGACCCTGGGGTCATCAAAATGTTGAATTTCAGCACATCTCACTAGGTGGAAAAACAGCTCTCTACAGCAAAGTAATGGTCTGTCATCAACAAATTATACATGTGTGTAATCTGTGTGACCTGCTTACCAAGATAACCTCCCTTTTAACGCAATTAAAAATTTTTAGTTTTTCGGCCAAAAAAAGAGGACGACCCGGGGGCCGTCAAAATGTTGAATTTCAGACACATCTCACTAGGTGGAAAAACGGCTCTCTACAGCAAAGTAATGGTCTGTCATCAACAAATTATACATGTGTGTAATCTGTGTGACCTACTTAACAAGATAACCACCCTTTTAACGCAATAAAAAATTTTTCGTTTTTCGGCCAAAAAAAAAAGAAGACGACCCTGGGGTCATCAAAATGTTGAATTTCAGCACATCTCACTAGGTGGAAAAACAGCTCTCTAGAGCAAAGTAATGGTCTGCCATCAACAAATTATACATGTGCGTAATCTGTGTGACTTACTTAACAAGATAACCACCCTTTTAACGCAATTAAAAATTTTTCGTTTTTCGGCCAAAAAAAGAGGACGACCCGGGGGCCGTCAAAATGTTGAATTTCAGACACATCTCACTAGGTGGAAAAACGGCTCTCTACAGCAAAGTAATGGTCTGTCATCAACAAATTATACATGCGCGTAATCTGTGTGACCTACTTAACAAGATAACCACCCTTTTAACGCAATAAAAAAATTTTCGTTTTTCGGCCAAAAAAAGAGGACGACCCGGGGGTCGTCAAAATATTGAATTTCACACACATCTCACTAGCTGGGAAAAACGGCTCTCTACAGCAAAGTAATGGTCTGTCATCAACAAATTATACATGCGCGTAATCTGTGTGACCTACTTAACAAGATAACCAAACTTTTAACGCAATAAAAAAAATTTCGTTTTTCGGCCAAAAAAAGAGGACGACCCGGGGGTCGTCAAAATATTGAATTTCACACACATCTCACTAGGTGGAAAAACGGCTCTCTACAGCAAAGTGATGGTCTGTCATCAACAAATTATACATGCGCGTAATCTGTGTGACCTACTTAACAAGATAACCACCCTTTTAACGCAATAAAAAAATTTTCGTTTTTCGGCCAAAAAAAGAGGACGACCCGAGGGTCGTCAAAACATTGAATTTCACACACATCTCAGTAGGTGGAAAAACGGCTCTCTACAGCAAAGTAATGGTCTGTCATCAACAAATTATACATGTGTGTAATCTGTGTGACCTACTTAACAAGATAACCACCCTTTTAACGCAATAAAAAATTTTTCGTTTTTCGGCCAAAAAAAAAAGAAGACGACCCTGGGGCCGTCAAAATGTTGAATTTCTGACACATCTCACTAGGTGGAAAAACAGCTCTCTACAGCAAAGTAATGGTCTGTCATCAACAAATTATACATGTGTGTAATCTGTGTGACCTGCTTAACAAGATAACCTCCCTTTTAACGCAATTAAAAATTTTTAGTTTTTCGGCCAAAAAAAGAGGACGACCCGGGGGCCGTCAAAATGTTGAATTTCAGACACATCTCACTAGGTGGAAAAACGGCTCTCTACAGCAAAGTAATGGTCTGTCATCAACAAATTATACATGTGTGTAATCTGTGTGACCTACTTAACAAGATAACCACCCTTTTAACGCAATAAAAAATTTTTCGTTTTTCGGCCAAAAAAAAAAGAAGACGACCCTGGGGTCATCAAAATGTTGAATTTCAGCACATCTCACTAGGTGGAAAAACAGCTCTCTACAGCAAAGTAATGGTCTGCCATCAACAAATTATACATGTGCGTAATCTGTGTGACTTACTTAACAAGATAACCACCCTTTTAACGCAATTAAAAATTTTTCGTTTTTCGGCCAAAAAAAGAGGACGACCCGGGGGCCGTCAAAATGTTGAATTTCAGACACATCTCACTAGGTGGAAAAACGGCTCTCTACAGCAAAGTAATGGTCTGTCATCAACAAATTATACATGCGCGTAATCTGTGTGACCTACTTTACAAGATAACCACCCTTTTAACGCAATAAAAAAATTTTCGTTTTTCGGCCAAAAAAAGAGGACGACCCGGGGGTCGTCAAAATATTGAATTTCACACACATCTCACTAGCTGGGAAAAACGGCTCTCTACAGCAAAGTAATGGTCTGTCATCAACAAATTATACATGTGCGTAATCTGTGTGACCTACTTAACAAGATAACCAAACTTTTAACGCAATAAAAAAAATTTCGTTTTTCGGCCAAAAAAAGAGGACGACCCGGGGGTCGTCAAAATATTGAATTTCACACACATCTCACTAGCTGGGAAAAACGGCTCTCTACAGCAAAGTAATGGTCTGTCATCAACAAATTATACATGTGCGTAATCTGTGTGACCTACTTAACAAGATAACCACCCTTTTAACGCAATAAAAAAATTTTCGTTTTTCGGCCAAAAAAAGAGGACGACCCGGGGGTCGTCAAAATATTGAATTTCACACACATCTCACTAGGTGGAAAAACGGCTCTCTACAGCAAGGTAATGGTCTGTCATCAACGAATTATACATGTGCGTAATCTGTGTGACCTACTTAACAAGATAACCACCCTTTAACGCAATAAAAAAATTTTCGTTTTTCGGCCAAAAAAAGAGGACGACCCGGGGGTCGTCAAAATATTGAATTTCACACACATCTCACTAGGTGGAAAAACGGCTCTCTACAGCAAAGTAATGGTCTGTCATCAACAAATTATACATGTGCGTAATCTGTGTGACCTACTTAACAAGATAACCACCCTTTTAACGCAATAAAAAAATTTTCGTTTTTCGGCCAAAAAAAGAGGACGACCCGGGGGTCGTCAAAATATTGAATTTCACACACATCTCACTAGCTGGGAAAAACGGCTCTCTACAGCAAAGTAATGGTCTGTCATCAACAAATTATACATGTGCGTAATCTGTGTGACCTACTTAACAAGATAACCACCCTTTTAACGCAATAAAAAAATTTTCGTTTTTCGGCCAAAAAAAGAGGACGACCCGGGGGTCGTCAAAATATTGAATTTCACACACATCTCACTAGGTGGAAAAACGGCTCTCTACAGCAAAGTAATGGTCTGTCATCAACAAATTATACATGTGCGTAATCTGTGTGACCTACTTAACAAGATAACCACCCTTTTAACGCAATAAAAAAATTTTCGTTTTTCGGCCAAAAAAAAGAGGACGACCCGGGGGTCGTCAAAATATCGTATTTCACACACATCTCACTAGGTGGAAAAACGGCTCTCTACAGCAAAGTAATGGTCTGTCATCAACAAATTATACATGTGCGTAATCTGTGTGACCTACTTAATAAAATAACCACCCTTTTAACGCAATAAAAAATTTTTCGTTTTTCGGCCAAAAAAAGAGGACGACCCGGGGGTCGTCAAAATGTTGAATTTCAGACACATCTCACTAGGAGGAAAAACGGCTCTCTACAGCAAAGTAATGGTCAGTTATCAACAAATTATACATGTGCGTAATCTGTGTGACCTACTTAACAAGATAACCACCCTTTTAACGCAATAAAAAATTTTTCGTTTTTCGGCCAAAAAAAGAGGACGACCCGGGGGTCGTCAAAATGTTGAATTTCAGACAAATCTCACTAGGTGGAAAAACGGCTCTCTACAGCAAAGTAATGGTCTGTCATCAACAAATTATACATGTGCGTAATCTGTGTGACCTACTTAACAAAATAACCACCCTTTTAACGCAATTAAAAAATTTTAGTTTTTCGGCCAAAAAAAGAGGACGACCCGGGGGTCGTCAAAATGTTGAATTTCAGACACATCTCACTAGGTGCAAAAACGGCTCTCTACAGCAAAGTAATGGGCTGTCATCAACAAATTATACATGTGCGTAATCTGTGTGACCTACTTAACAAAATAACCACCCTTTTAACGCAATAAAAAATTTTTCGTTTTTCGGCCAAAAAAAGAGGACGACCCGGGGGTTGTCAAAATATTGAATTTCACACACATCTCACTAGGTGGAAAAACAGCTCTCTACAGCAAAGTAATGGTCTGTCATCAACAAATTATACATGTGTGTAATCTGTGTGACCTGCTTAACAAGATAACCTCCCTTTTAACGCAATTAAAAATTTTTAGTTTTTCGGCCAAAAAAAGAGGACGACCCGGGGGTCGTCAAAATGTTGAATTTCAGACACATCTCACTAGGTGGAAAAACGGCTCTCTACAGCAAAGTAATGGTCTGTCATCAACAAATTATACATGTGCGTAATCTGTGTGACCTACTTAACAAGATAACCACCCTTTTAACGCAATAAAAAATTTTTCGTTTTTTGGCCAAAAAAAGAGGACGACCCGGGGGTCGTCAAAATGTTGAATTTCAGACACATCTCACTAGGAGGAAAAACGGCTCTCTACAGCAAAGAAATGGTCAGTCATCAACAAATTATACATGTGCGTAATCTGTGTGACCTACTTAACAAGATAACCACCCTTTTAACGCAATAAAAAATTTTTCGTTTTTCGCCCAAAAAAAGAGGACGACCCGGGGGTCGTCAAAATGTTGAATTTCAGACACATCTCACTAGGTGGAAAAACGGCTCTCTACAGCAAAGTAATGGTCTGTCATCAACAAATTATACATGTGCGTAATCTGTGTGACCTACTTCACAAGATAACCACCCTTTTAACGCAATTAAAAATTTTTAGTTTTTTAGGGGGTCGTCAAAATGTTGAATTTCAGACACATCTCACTAGGTGGAAAAACGGCTCTCTACAGCAAAGTAATGGTCTGTCATCAACAAATTATACATGTGCGTAATATGTGTGACCTAATTAACAAAATAACCACCCTTTTAACGCAATAACAAAATTTTCGTTTTTCGGACAAAAAAAGAGGACGACCCGGGGGTTGTCAAAATGTTGAATTTCAGACACATCTCATTAGGTGGAAAAACTGCTCTCTACAGCAAAGTAATGGTCTGTCATCAACAAATTATACACGTGTGTAATCTGTGTGACCTACTTAACAAGATAAACACCCTTTTAACGCAATTAAAAATTTTTCGTTTTTCGGCCAAAAAAAGAGGACGACCCGGGGGTCGTCAAAATGTTGAATTTCAGACACATCTCACTAGGTGGAAAAACGGCTCTCTACAGCAAAGTAATGGTCTGTCATCAACAAATTATACATGTGCGTAATCTGTGTGACCTACTTAACAAGATAACCACCCTTTTAACGCAATAAAAAAATTTTCGTTTTTCGGCCAAAAAAAGAGGACGACCCGGGGGTCGTCAAAATGTTGAATTTCAGACACATCTCACTAGGTGGAAAAACGGCTCTCTACAGCAAAGTAATGGTCTGTCATAAACAAATTATACATGTGCGTAATCTGTGTGACCTACTTAACAAGATAACCACCCTTTTAACGCAATAAAAAAATTTTCGTTTTTCGGCCAAAAAAAGAGGACGACCCGGGGGTCGTCAAAATATTGAATTTTACACACATCTCACTAGGTGGAAAAACGGCTCTCTACAGCAAAGTAATGGTCTGTCATCAACAAATTATACATGTGCGTAATCTGTGTGACCTACTTAACAAGATAACCACCCTTTTAACGCAATAAAAAATTTTTCGTTTTTCGGCCAAAAAAAGATGACGACCCGGGGGTCGTCAAAATATTGAATTTTACACACATCTCACTAGGTGGAAAAAAGGCTCTCTACAGCAAAGTAATGGTCTGTCATCAACAAATTATACATGTGCGTAATCTGTGTGACTTAATTAACAAGATAACCACCCTTTTAACGCAATAAAAAAATTTTCGTTTTTCGGCCAAAAAAAGAGGACGACCCGGGGGTCGTCAAAATGTTGAATTTCAGACACATCTCACTAGGTGGAAAAACGGCTCTCTACAGCAAAGTAATGGTCTGTCATCAACAAATTATACATGTGCGTAATCTGTGTGACCTACTTAACAAAATAACCACCCTTTTAACGCAATAAAAAAATTTTTCGTTTTTCGGCCAAAAAAAGAGGACGACCCGGGGGTCGTCAAAATGTTGAATTTCAGACACATCTCACTAGGTGGAAAAACGGCTCTCTACAGCAAAGTAATGGTCTGTCATCAACAAATTATACATGTGCGTAATCTGTGTGACCTACTTAACAAGATAACCACCCTTTTAACGCAATAAAAAATTTTTCGTTTTTCGGCCAAAAAAAGAGGACGACCCGGGGGTCGTCAAAATATTGAATTTTACACACATCTCACTAGGTGGAAAAAAGGCTCTCTACAGCAAAGTAATGGTCTGTCATCAACAAATTATACATGTGCGTAATCTGTGTGACTTAATTAACAAGATAACCACCCTTTTAACGCAATAAAAAATTTTTCGTTTCTCGGCCAAAAAAAGAGGACGACCCGGGGGTCGTTAAAATATTGAATTTTACACACATCTCACTAGGTGGAAAAACGGCTCTCTACAGCAAAGTAATGGTCTGTCATCAACAAATTATACATGTGCGTAATCTGTGTGACCTACTTAACAAGATAACCACCCTTTTAACGCAATAAAAAAATTTTCGTTTTTGGGCCAAAAAAAGATGACGACCCGGGGGTCGTCAAAATGTTGAATTTCAGACACATCTCACTAGGTGGAAAAACGGCTCTCTACAGCAAAGTAATGGTCTGTCATCAACAAATTATACATCTGCGTAATCTGTGTGACCTACTTAACAAGATAACCACCCTTTTAACGCAATAAAAAAATTTTCGTTTTTCGGCCAAAAAAAGAGGACGACCCCGGGGGCGTCAAAATATTGAATTTCACACACATCTCACTAGGTGGAAAAACGGCTCTCTACAGCAAAGTAATGGTCTGTCATCAACAAATTATACATGTGCGTAATCTGTGTGACCTACTTAACAAGATAACCACCCTTTTAACGCAATAAAAAAATTTTCGTTTTTCGGCCAAAAAAAGAGGACGACCCGGGGGTCGTCAAAATGTTGAATTTCAGACACATCTCACTAGGTGGAAAAACGGCTCTCTACAGAAAAGTAATGGTCTGTCATCAACAAATTATACATGTGCGTAATCTGTGTGACCTACTTAACAAGATAACCACCCTTTTAACGCAATTAAAAATTTTTCGTTTTTCGGCCAAAAAAAGAGGACGACCCGGGGGTCGTCAAAATGTTGAATTTCAGACACATCTCACTAGGTGGAAAAACGGCTCTCTACAGCAAAGTAATGGTCTGTCATCAACAAATTATACATGTGCGTAATCTGTGTGACCTACTTAACAAGATAACCACCCTTTTAACGCAATAAAAAAATTTTCGTTTTTCGGCCAAAAAAAGAGGACGACCCGGGGGTCGTCAAAATGTTGAATTTCAGACACATCTCACTAGGTGGAAAAACGGCTCTATACAGAAAAGTAATGGTCTGTCATCAACAAATTATACATGTGCGTAATCTGTGTGACCTACTTAACAAGATAACCACCCTTTTAACGCAATAAAAAAATTTTCGTTTTTCGGCCAAAAAAAGAGGACGACCCGGGGGTCGTCAAAATGTTGAATTTCAGACACATCTCACTAGGTGGAAAAACGGCTCTCTACAGCAAAGTAACGGTCTGAAATCAACAAATTATACATGTGCGTAATCTGTGTGACCTACTTAACAAGATAACCACCCTTTTAACGCAATAAAAAATTTTTCGTTTTTCGGCCAAAAAAAGAGGACGACCCGGGGGTCGTCAAAATATTGAATTTTACACACATCTCACTAGGTGGAAAAACGGCTCTCTACAGCAAAGTAATGGTCTGTCATCAACAAATTATACATGTGCGTAATCTGTGTGACCTACTTAACAAAATAACCACCCTTTTAACGCAATAAAAAATTTTTCGTTTTTCGGCCAAAAAAAGAGGACGACCCGGGGGTCGTCAAAATGTTGAATTTCAGACACATCTCACTAGGTGGAAAAACGGCTCTCTACAGCAAAGTAATGGTCTGTCATCAACAAATTATACATGTGCGTAATCTGTGTGACCTACTTAACAAGATAACCACCCTTTTAACGCAATAAAAAATTTTTCGTTTTTCGGCCAAAAAAAGAGGACGACCCGGGGGTCGTCAAAATGTTGAATTTCAGACACATCTCACTAGGTGGAAAAACGGCTCTCTACAGCAAAGTAATGGTCTGAAATCAACAAATTATACATGTGCGTAATCTGTGTGACCTACTTAACAAGATAACCACCCTTTTAACGCAATAAAAAATTTTTCGTTTTTCGGCCAAAAAAAGAGGACGACCCGGGGGTCGTCAAAATATTGAATTTTACACACATCTCACTAGGTGGAAAAACGGCTCTCTACAGCAAAGTAATGGTCTGTCATCAACAAATTATACATGTGCGTAATCTGTGTGACCTACTTAACAAAATAACCACCCTTTTAACGCAATAAAAAATTTTTCGTTTTTCGGCCAAAAAAAGAGGACGACCCGGGGGTCGTCAAAATGTTGAATTTCAGACACATCTCACTAGGTGGAAAAACGGCTCTCTACAGCAAAGTAATGGTCTGTCATCAACAAATTATACATGTGCGTAATCTGTGTGACCTACTTAGCAAGATAACCACCCTTTTAACGCAATTAAAAATTTTTAGTTTTTCGGCCAAAAAAAGACTACGACCCGGGGGTCGTCAAAATGTTGAATTTCAGACACATCTTACTAGGTGGAAAAACGGCTCCCTACAGCAAAGTAATGGTCTGTCATCAACAAATTATACATGTGCGTAATCTGTGTGACCTACTTAGCAAGATAACCACCCTTTTAACGCAATTAAAAAATTTTAGTTTTTCGGCCAAAAAAAGAGGACGACCCGGGGGTCGTCAAAATGTTGAATTTCAGACACATCTTACTAGGTGGAAAAACGGCTCTCTACAGCAAAGTAATGGTCTGTCATCAACAAATTATACATGTGCGTAATCTGTGTGACCTACTTAACAAGATAACCATCCTTTTAACGCAATAAAAAAATTTTCGTTTTTCGGCCAAAAAAAGAGGATGACCCGGGGGTCGTCAAAATGTTGAATTTCAGACACATCTCACTAGGTGGAAAAACGGCTCTCTACAGCAAAGTAATGGTCTGTCATCAACAAATTATACATGTGCGTAATCTGTGTGACCTACTTAACAAGATAACCACCCTTTTAACGCAATAAAAAATTTTTCGTTTTTCGGCCAAAAAAAGAGGACGACCCGGGGGTCGTCAAAATATTGAATTTTACACACATCTCACTAGGTGGAAAAACGGCTCTCTACAGCAAAGTAATGGTCTGTCATCAACAAATTATACATGTGTGTAATCTGTGTGACCTGCTTAACAAGATAACCTCCCTTTTAACGCAATAAAAAAATTTTCGTTTTTCGGCCAAAAAAAGAGGACGACCCGGGGGTCGACAAAATGTTGAATTTCAGACACATCTCACTAGGTGGAAAAACGGCTCTCTACAGCAAAGTGATGGTCTGTCATCAACAAATTATACATGTGCGTAATCTGTGTGACCTACTTAACAAAATAACCACCCTTTTAAAGCAATAAAAAATTTTTCGTTTTTCGGCCAAAAAAAGAGGATGACCCGGGGGTCGTCAAAATGTTGAATTTCAGACACATCTCACTAGGTGGAAAAACGGCTCTCTACAGCAAAGTAATGGTCTGTCATCAACAAATTATACATGTGCGTAATCTGTGTGACCTACTTAACAAGATAACCACCCTTTTAACGCAATAAAAAATTTTTCGTTTTTCGGCCAAAAAAAGAGGACGACCCGGGGGTCGACAAAATGTTGAATTTCAGACACATCTCACTAGGTGGAAAAACGGCTCTCTACAGCAAAGTAATGGTCTGTCATCAACAAATTATACATGTGCGTAATCTGTGTGACCTACTTAACAAAATAACCACCCTTTTAAAGCAATAAAAAATTTTTCGTTTTTCGGCCAAAAAAAGAGGACGACCCGGGGGTCGTCAAAATATTGAATTTTACACACATCTCACTAGGTGGAAAAACGGCTCTCTACAGCAAAGTAATGGTCTGTCATCAACAAATTATACATGTGCGTAATCTGTGTGACCTACTTAACAAGATAACCACCCTTTTAACGCAATAAAAAATTTTTCGTTTTTCGGCCAAAAAAAGAGGACGACCCGGGGGTCGTCAAAATGTTGAATTTCAGACACATCCCACTAGGTGGAAAAACAGCTCTCTACAGCAAAGTAATGGTCTGTCATCAACAAATTATACATGTGCGTAATCTGTGTGACCTACTTAACAAGATAAAAACCCTTTTAACGCAATAAAAAAATTTTCGTTTTTCGGCCAAAAAAAGAAGACGACCCGGGGGTCGTCAAAATGTTGAATTTCAGACACATCTCACTAGGTGGAAAAACGGCTCTCTACAGCAAAGTAATGGTCTGTCATCAACAAATTATACATGTGCGTAATCTGTGTGACCTACTTAACAAGATAACCACCCTTTTAACGCAATAAAAAAATTTTCGTTTTTCGGCCAAAAAAAGAGGACGACCCGGGGGTCGTCAAAATATTGAATTTTACACACATCTCACTAGGTGGAAAAACGGCTCTCTACAGCAAAGTAATGGTCTGTCATCAACAAATTATACATGTGCGTAATCTGTGTGACCTACTTAACAAGATAACCACCCTTTTAACGCAATAAAAAATTTTTCGTTTTTCGGCCAAAAAAAGAGGACGACCCGGGGGTCGTCAAAATATTGAATTTTACACACATCTCACTAGGTGGAAAAACGGCTCTCTACAGCAAAGTAATGGTCTGTCATCAACAAATTATACATGTGCGTAATCTGTGTGACCTACTTAACAAGATAACCACCCTTTTAACGCAATAAAAAATTTTTCGTTTTTCGGCCAAAAAAAGATGACGACCCGGGGGTCGTCAAAATGTTGAATTTCAGACACATCTCACTAGGTGGAAAAACGGCTCTCTACAGCAAAGTAATGGTCTGTCATCAACAAATTATACATGTGCGTAATCTGTGTGACCTACTTAGCAAGATAACCACCCTTTTAACGCAATTAAAAATTTTTAGTTTTTCGGCCAAAAAAAGAGGACGACCCGGGGGTCGTCAAAATATTGAATTTCACACACATCTCACTAGGTGGAAAAACGGCTCTCTACAGCAAAGTAATGGTCTGTCATCATCAAATTATACATGTGCGTAATCTGTGTGACCTAGTTAACAAGATAACCACCCTTTTAACGCAATAAAAAATTTTTCGTTTTTCGGCCAAAAAAAGAGGACGACCCGGGGGTCGTCAAAATATTGAATTTTACACACATCTCACTAGGTGGAAAAACGGCTCTCTACAGCAAAGTAATGGTCTATCATCATCAAATTATACATGTGCGTAATCTGTGTGA
The DNA here is from genome assembly GCA_907269105.1 of Volucella inanis. NCBI lineage: Eukaryota > Metazoa > Arthropoda > Insecta > Diptera > Syrphidae > Volucella > Volucella inanis. The sequence goes on along the minus strand of OU026153.1, from coordinate 201,505,998 downwards.
CCTACTTAACAAGATAACCACCCTTTTAACGCAATAAAAAATTTTTAGTTTTTCGGCCAAAAAAAGAGGACGACCCGGGGGTCGTCAAAATATTGAATTTCACACACATCTCACTAGGTGGAAAAACGGCTCTCTACAGCAAAGTAATGGTCTGTCATCATCAAATTATACATGTGCGTAATCTGTGTGACCTACTTAACAAGATAACCACCCTTTTAACGCAATAAAAAATTTTTCGTTTTTCGGCCAAAAAAAGAGGACGACCCGGGGGTCGTCAAAATATTGAATTTTACACACATCTCACTAGGTGGAAAAACGGCTCTCTACAGCAAAGTAATGGTCTGTCATCAACAAATTATACATGTGTGTAATCTGTGTGACCTGCTTAACAAGATAACCTCCCTTTTAACGCAATAAAAAAATTTTCGTTTTTCGGCCAAAAAAAGAGGACGACCCGGGGGTCGTCAAAATATTGAATTTCACACACATCTCACTAGGTGGAAAAACGGCTCTCTACAGCAAAGTAATGGTCTGTCATCATCAAATTATACATGTGCGTAATCTGTGTGACCTACTTAACAAGATAACCACCCTTTTAACGCAATAAAAAATTTTTCGTTTTTCGGCCAAAAAAAGAGGACGACCCGGGGGTCGTCAAAATATTGAATTTTACACACATTTCACTAGGTGGAAAAACGGCTCTCTACAGCAAAGTAATGGTCTGTCATCAACAAATTATACATGTGTGTAATCTGTGTGACCTGCTTAACAAGATAACCTCCCTTTTAACGCAATAAAAAAATTTTCGTTTTTCGGCCAAAAAAAGAGGACGACCCGGGGGTCGTCAAAATGTTGAATTTCAGACACATCTCACTAGGTGGAAAAACGGCTCTCTACAGCAAAGTAATGGTCTGTCATCAACAAATTATACATGTGCGTAATCTGTGTGACCTACTTAACAAGATAACCACCCTTTTAACGCAATAAAAAATTTTTCGTTTTTCGGCCAAAAAAAGTTGACGACCCGGGGGTCGTCAAAATGTTGAATTTCAGACACATCTCACTAGGTGGAAAAACGGCTCTCTACAGCAAAGTAATGGTCTGTCATCAACAAATTATACATGTGCGTAATCTGTGTGACCTACTTAGCAAGATAACCACCCTTTTAACGCAATTAAAAATTTTTAGTTTTTCGGCCAAAAAAAGAGGACGACCCGGGGGTCGTCAAAATGTTGAATTTCAGACACATCTTACTAGGTGGAAAAACGACTCTCTACAGCAAAGTAATGGTCTGTCATCAACAAATTATACATGTGCGTAATCTGTGTGACCTACTTAACAAGATAACCACCCTTTCAACGCAATAAAAAAAATTTTCGTTTTTCGGCCAAAAAAAGAGGACGACCCGGGGGTTGTCAAAATATTGAATTTTACACACATCCCACTAGGTGGAAAAACGGCTCTCTACAGCAAAGTAATGGTCTGTCATCAACAAATTATACATGTGCGTAATCTGTGTGACCTACTTAACAAGATAACCACCCTTTTAACGCAATAAAAAAATTTTCGTTTTTCGGCCAAAAAAAGAAGACGACCCGGGGGTCGTCAAAATGTTGAATTTCAGACACATCTCACTAGGTGGAAAAACGGCTCTCTACAGCAAAGTAATGGTCTGTCATCAACAAATTATACATGTGTGTAATCTGTGTGACCTGCTTAACAAGATAACCTCCCTTTTAACGCAATTAAAAATTTTTAGTTTTTCGGCCAAAAAAAGAGGACGACCCGGGGGTCGTCAAAATGTTGAATTTCAGACACATCTCACTAGGTGGAAAAACGGCTCTCTACAGCAAAGTAATGGTCTGTCATCAACAAATTATACATGTGTGTAATCTGTGTGACCTGCTTAACAAGATAACCTCCCTTTTAACGCAATAAAAAAATTTTCGTTTTTCGGCCAAAAAAAGAGGACGACCCGGGGGTCGTCAAAATATTGAATTTCACACACATCTCACTAGGTGGAAAAACGGCTCTCTACAGCAAAGTAATGGTCTGTCATCATCAAATTATACATGTGCGTAATCTGTGTGACCTGCTTAACAAGATAACCTCCCTTTTAACGCAATTAAAAATTTTTAGTTTTTCGGCCAAAAAAAGAGGACGACCCGGGGGTCGTCAAAATGTTGAATTTCAGACACATCTCACTAGGTGGAAAAACGGCTCTCTACAGCAAAGTAATGGTCTGTCATCAACAAATTATACATGTGTGTAATCTGTGTGACCTGCTTAACAAGATAACCTCCCTTTTAACGCAATAAAAAAATTTTCGTTTTTCGGCCAAAAAAAGAGGACGACCCGGGGGTCGTCAAAATATTGAATTTCACACACATCTCACTAGGTGGAAAAACGGCTCTCTACAGCAAAGTAATGGTCTGTCATCATCAAATTATACATGTGCGTAATCTGTGTGACCTACTTAACAAGATAACCACCCTTTTAACGCAATAAAAAATTTTTCGTTTTTCGGCCAAAAAAAGAGGACGACCCGGGGGTCGTCAAAATATTGAATTTCACACACATCTCACTAGGTGGAAAAACGGCTCTCTACAGCAAAGTAATGGTCTGTCATCATCAAATTATACATGTGCGTAATCTGTGTGACCTGCTTAACAAGATAACCTCCCTTTTAACGCAATTAAAAATTTTTAGTTTTTCGGCCAAAAAAAGAGGACGACCCGGGGGTCGTCAAAATGTTGAATTTCAGACACATCTCACTAGGTGGAAAAACGGCTCTCTACAGCAAAGTAATGGTCTGTCATCAACAAATTATACATGTGTGTAATCTGTGTGACCTGCTTAACAAGATAACCTCCCTTTTAACGCAATAAAAAAATTTTCGTTTTTCGGCCAAAAAAAGAGGACGACCCGGGGGTCGTCAAAATATTGAATTTCACACACATCTCACTAGGTGGAAAAACGGCTCTCTACAGCAAAGTAATGGTCTGTCATCATCAAATTATACATGTGCGTAATCTGTGTGACCTACTTAACAAGATAACCACCCTTTTAACGCAATAAAAAATTTTTCGTTTTTCGGCCAAAAAAAGAGGACGACCCGGGGGTCGTCAAAATATTGAATTTTACACACATTTCACTAGGTGGAAAAACGGCTCTCTACAGCAAAGTAATGGTCTGTCATCAACAAATTATACATGTGTGTAATCTGTGTGACCTGCTTAACAAGATAACCTCCCTTTTAACGCAATAAAAAAATTTTCGTTTTTCGGCCAAAAAAAGAGGACGACCCGGGGGTCGTCAAAATGTTGAATTTCAGACACATCTCACTAGGTGGAAAAACGGCTCTCTACAGCAAAGTAATGGTCTGTCATCAACAAATTATACATGTGCGTAATCTGTGTGACCTACTTAACAAGATAACCACACTTTTAACGCAATAAAAAAATTTTCGTTTTTCGGCCAAAAAAAGAGGACGACCCGGGGGTCGTCAAAATGTTGAATTTTAGACACATCTCACTAGGTGGAAAAACGGCTCTCTACAGCAAAGTAATGGTCTGTCATCAACAAATTATACATGTGCGTAATCTGTGTGACCTACTTAACAAGATAACCACCCTTTTAACGCAATAAAAAATTTTTCGTTTTTCGGCCAAAAAAAGATGACGACCCGGGGGTCGTCAAAATGTTGAATTTCAGACACATCTCACTAGGTGGAAAAACGGCTCTCTACAGCAAAGTAATGGTCTGTCATCAACAAATTATACATGTGCGTAATCTGTGTGACCTACTTAGCAAGATAACCACCCTTTTAACGCAATTAAAAATTTTTAGTTTTTCGGCCAAAAAAAGAGGACGACCCGGGGGTCGTCAAAATGTTGAATTTCAGACACATCTTACTAGGTGGAAAAACGACTCTCTACAGCAAAGTAATGGTCTGTCATCAACAAATTATACATGTGCGTAATCTGTGTGACCTACTTAACAAGATAACCACCCTTTCAACGCAATAAAAAAAATTTTCGTTTTTCGGCCAAAAAAAGAGGACGACCCGGGGGTTGTCAAAATATTGAATTTTACACACATCCCACTAGGTGGAAAAACGGCTCTCTACAGCAAAGTAATGGTCTGTCATCAACAAATTATACATGTGCGTAATCTGTGTGACCTACTTAACAAGATAACCACCCTTTTAACGCAATAAAAAAATTTTCGTTTTTCGGCCAAAAAAAGAAGACGACCCGGGGGTCGTCAAAATGTTGAATTTCAGACACATCTCACTAGGTGGAAAAACGGCTCTCTACAGCAAAGTAATGGTCTGTCATCAACAAATTATACATGTGTGTAATCTGTGTGACCTGCTTAACAAGATAACCTCCCTTTTAACGCAATTAAAAATTTTTAGTTTTTCGGCCAAAAAAAGAGGACGACCCGGGGGTCGTCAAAATGTTGAATTTCAGACACATCTCACTAGGTGGAAAAACGGCTCTCTACAGCAAAGTAATGGTCTGTCATCAACAAATTATACATGTGCGTAATCTGTGTGACCTACTTAGCAAGATAACCACCCTTTTAACGCAATTAAAAATTTTTAGTTTTTCGGCCAAAAAAAGAGGACGACCCGGGGGTCGTTAAAATATTGAATTTTACACACATCTCACTAGGTGGAAAAACGGCTCTCTACAGCAAAGTAATGGTCTGTCATCAACAAATTATACATGTGCGTAATCTGTGTGACCTACTTAACAAGATAACCACCCTTTTAACGCAATAAAAAATTTTTCGTTTTTCGGCCAAAAAAAGAGGACGACCCGGGGGTCGTCAAAATATTGAATTTTACACACATCTCACTAGGTGGAAAAACGGCTCTCTACAGCAAAGTAATGGTCTGTCATCATCAAATTATACATGTGCGTAATCTGTGTGACCTACTTAACAAGATAACCACCCTTTTAACGCAATAAAAAATTTTTCGTTTTTCGGCCAAAAAAAGAGGACGACCCGGGGGTCGTCAAAATGTTGAATTTCAGACACATCTCACTAGGTGGAAAAACGGCTCTCTACAGCAAAGTAATGGTCTGTCATCAACAAATTATACATGTGCGTAATCTGTGTGACCTACTTAACAAGATAACCACACTTTTAACGCAATAAAAAAATTTTCGTTTTTCGGCCAAAAAAAGAGGACGACCCGGGGGTCGTTAAAATATTGAATTTTACACACATCTCACTAGGTGGAAAAACGGCTCTCTACAGCAAAGTAATGGTCTATCATCAACAAATTATACATGTGCGTAATCTGTGTGACCTACTTAACAAGATAACCACCCTTTTAACGCAATAAAAAATTTTTCGTTTTTCGGCCAAAAAAAGAGGACGACCCGGGGATCGTCAAAATATTGAATTTTACACACATCTCACTAGGTGGAAAAACGGCTCTCTACAGCAAAGTAATGGTCTGTCATCAACAAATTATACATGTGCGTAATCTGTGTGACCTACTTAGCAAGATAACCACCCTTTTAACGCAATTAAAAATTTTTAGTTTTTCGGCCAAAAAAAGAGGACGACCCGGGGGTCGTCAAAATGTTGAATTTCAGACACATCTTACTAGGTGGAAAAACGGCTCTCTACAGCAAAGTAATGGTCTGTCATCAACAAATTATACATGTGCGTAATCTGTGTGACCTACTTAACAAGATAACCACCCTTTTAACGCAATAAAAAAAATTTTCGTTTTTCGGCCAAAAAAAGAGGACGACCCGGGGGTTGTCAAAATATTGAATTTTACACACATCCCACTAGGTGGAAAAACGGCTCTCTACAGCAAAGTAATGGTCTGTCATCAACAAATTATACATGTGCGTAATCTGTGTGACCTACTTAGCAAGATAACCACCCTTTTAACGCAATTAAAAATTTTTAGTTTTTCGGCCAAAAAAAGAGGACGACCCGGGGGTCGTCAAAATGTTGAATTTCAGACACATCTTACTAGGTGGAAAAACGGCTCTCTACAGCAAAGTAATGGTCTGTCATCAACAAATTATACATGTGCGTAATCTGTGTGACCTACTTAACAAGATAACCACCCTTTTAACGCAATAAAAAAAATTTTCGTTTTTCGGCCAAAAAAAGAGGACGACCCGGGGGTTGTCAAAATATTGAATTTTACACACATCCCACTAGGTGGAAAAACGGCTCTCTACAGCAAAGTAATGGTCTGTCATCAACAAATTATACATGTGCGTAATCTGTGTGACCTACTTAACAAGATAACCACCCTTTTAACGCAATAAAAAAATTTTTCGTTTTTCGGCCAAAAAAAGAGGACGACCCGGGGGTTGTCAAAATATTGAATTTTACACACATCCCACTAGGTGGAAAAACGGCTCTCTACAGCAAAGTAATGGTCTGTCATCAACAAATTATACATGTGCGTAATCTGTGTGACCTACTTAACAAGATAACCACCCTTTTAACGCAATAAAAAAATTTTCGTTTTTCGGCCAAAAAAAGAAGACGACCCGGGGGTCGTCAAAATGTTGAATTTCAGACACATCTCACTAGGTGGAAAAACGGCTCTCTACAGCAAAGTAATGGTCTGTCATCAACAAATTATACATGTGCGTAATCTGTGTGACCTACTTAGCAAGATAACCACCCTTTTAACGCAATTAAAATTTTTTAGTTTTTCGGCCAAAAAAAGAGGACGACCCGGGGGTCGTCAAAATATTGAATTTTAAACACATCTCACTAGGTGGAAAAACGGCTCTCTACAGCAAAGTAATGGTCTGTCATCATCAAATTATACATGTGCGTAATCTGTGTGACCTACTTAACAAGATAACCACCCTTTTAACGCAATAAAAAATTTTTCGTTTTTCGGCCAAAAAAAGAGGACGACCCGGGGGTCGTCAAAATATTGAATTTTACACACATCTCACTAGGTGGAAAAACGGCTCTCTACAGCAAAGTAATGGTCTGTCATCAACAAATTATACATGTGTGTAATCTGTGTGACCTACTTAACAAAATAACCACCCTTTTAAACCAATAAAAAATTTTTCGTTTTTCGGCCAAAAAAAGAGGACGACCCGGGGGTCGTCAAAATATTGAATTTTACACACATTTCACTAGGTGGAAAAACGGCTCTCTACAGCAAAGTAATGGTCTGTCATCAACAAATTATACATGTGTGTAATCTGTGTGACCTGCTTAACAAGATAACCTCCCTTTTAACGCAATAAAAAAATTTTCGTTTTTCGGCCAAAAAAAGAGGACGACCCGGGGGTCGTCAAAATGCTGAATTTCAGACACATCTCACTAGGTGGAAAAACGGCTCTCTACAGCAAAGTAATGGTCTGTCATCAACAAATTATACATGTGCGTAATCTGTGTGACCTACTTAACAAGATAACCACACTTTTAACGCAATAAAAAAATTTTCGTTTTTCGGCCAAAAAAAGAGGACGACCCGGGGGTCGTCAAAATGTTGAATTTTAGACACATCTCACTAGGTGGAAAAACGGCTCTCTACAGCAAAGTAATGGTCTGTCATCAACAAATTATACATGTGCGTAATCTGTGTGACCTACTTAACAAGATAACCACCCTTTTAACGCAATAAAAAAATTTTCGTTTTTCGGCCAAAAAAAGAGGACGACCCGGGGGTCGTTAAAATATTGAATTTTACACACATCTCACTAGGTGGAAAAACGGCTCTCTACAGCAAAGTAATGGTCTGTCATCAACAAATTATACATGTGCGTAATCTGTGTGACCTACTTAACAAGATAACCACCCTTTTAACGCAATAAAAAATTTTTCGTTTTTCGGCCAAAAAAAGAGGACGACCCGGGGGTCGTCAAAATATTGAATTTTACACACATCTCACTAGGTGGAAAAACGGCTCTCTACAGCAAAGTAATGGTCTGTCATCAACAAATTATACATGTGCGTAATCTGTGTGACCTGCTTAACAAGATAACCACCCTTTTAACGCAATTAAAAATTTTCGTTTTTCGGCCAAAAAAAGAGGACGACCCGGGGGTCGTCAAAATGTTGAATTTCAGACACATCTCACTAGGTGGAAAAACGGCTCTCTACAGCAAAGTAATGGTCTGTCATCAACAAATTATACATGTGCGTAATCTGTGTGACCTGCTTAACAAGATAACCTCCCTTTTAACGAAATTAAAAATTTTTAGTTTTTCGGCCAAAAAAAGAGGACGACCCGGGGGTCGTCAAAATGTTGAATTTCAGACACATCTCACTAGGTGGAAAAACGGCTCTCTACAGCAAAGTAATGGTCTGTCATCAACAAATTATACATGTGCGTAATCTGTGTGACCTACTTAACAAGATAACCACCCTTTTAACGAAATTAAAAATTTTTAGTTTTTCGGCCAAAAAAAGAGGACGACCCGGGGGTCGTCAAAATGTTGAATTTCAGACACATCTCACTAGGTGGAAAAACGGCTCTCTACAGCAAAGTAATGGTCTGTCATCAACAAATTATACATGTGCGTAATCTGTGTGACCTGCTTAACAAGATAACCTCCCTTTTAACGAAATTAAAAATTTTTAGTTTTTCGGCCAAAAAAAGAGGACGACCCGGGGGTCGTCAAAATGTTGAATTTCAGACACATCTCACTAGGAGGAAAAACGGCTCTCTACAGCAAAGTAATGGTCTGTCATCAACAAATTATACATGTGCGTAATCTGTGTGACCTGCTTAACAAGATAACCTCCCTTTTAACGAAATTAAAAATTTTTAGTTTTTCGGCCAAAAAAAGAGGACGACCCGGGGGTCGTCAAAATGTTGAATTTCAGACACATCTCACTAGGTGGAAAAACGGCTCTCTACAGCAAAGTAATGGTCTGTCATCAACAAATTATACATGTGTGTAATCTGTGTGACCTACTTAACAAAATAACCACCCTTTTAAAGCAATAAAAAATTTTTCGTTTTTCGGCCAAAAAAAGAGGACGACCCGGGGGTCGTCAAAATATTGAATTTTACACACATCTCACTAGGTGGAAAAACGGCTCTCTACAGCAAAGTAATGGTCTGTCATCATCAAATTATACATGTGCGTAATCTGTGTGACCTACTTAACAAGATAACCACCCTTTTAACGCAATAAAAAATTTTTCGTTTTTCGGCAAAAAAAAGAGGAGGACCCGGGGGTCGTCAAAATGTTGAATTTCAGACACATCTCACTAGGTGGAAAAACGGCTCTCTACAGCAAAGTAATGGTCTGTCATCAACAAATTATACATGTGCGTAATCTGTGTGACCTACTTAACAAGATAACCACCCTTTTAACGCAATAAAAAATTTTTCGTTTTTCGGCAAAAAAAAGAGGACGACCCGGGGGTCGTCAAAATGTTGAATTTCAGACACATCTCACTAGGTGGAAAAACGGCTCTCTACAGCAAAGTAATGGTCTGTCATCAACAAATTATACATGTGCGTAATCTGTGTGACCTACTTAACAAGATAACCACCCTTTTAACGCAATAAAAAAATTTTTCGTTTTTCGGCCAAAAAAAGAGGACGACCCGGGGGTCGTCAAAATATTGAATTTTACACACATCTCACTAGGTGGAAAAACGGCTCTCTACAGCAAAGTAATGGTCTGTCATCAACAAATTATACATGTGTGTAATCTGTGTGACCTACTTAACAAAATAACCACCCTTTTAAAGCAATAAAAAATTTTTCGTTTTTCGGCCAAAAAAAGAGGACGACCCGGGGGTCGTCAAAATATTGAATTTTACACACATCTCACTAGGTGGAAAAACGGCTATATCATCAAATTATACATGTGCGTAATCTGTGTGACCTACTTAACAAGATAACCACCCTTTTAACGCAATAAAAAATTTTTCGTTTTTCGGCCAAAAAAAGAGGACGACCCGGGGGTCGTCAAAATATTGAATTTTACACACATCTCACTAGGTGGAAAAACGGCTCTCTACAGCAAAGTAATGGTCTGTCATCAACAAATTATACATGTGCGTAATCTGTGTGACCTACTTAACAAGATAACCTCCCTTTTAACGCAATTAAAAATTTTTCGTTTTTCGGCCAAAAAAAGAGGACGACCCGGGGGTCGTCAAAATGTTGAATTTCAGACACATCTCACTAGGTGGAAAAACGGCTCTCTACAGCAAAGTAATGGTCTGTCATCAACAAATTATACATGTGCGTAATCTGTGTGACCTACTTAGCAAGATAACCACCCTTTTAACGCAATTAAAAATTTTCGTTTTTCGGCCAAAAAAAGAGGACGACCCGGGGGTCGTCAAAATGTTGAATTTCAGACACATCTCACTAGGTGGAAAAACGGCTCTCTACAGCAAAGTAATGGTCTGTCATCAACAAATTATACATGTGCGTAATCTGTGTGACCTGCTTAACAAGATAACCTCCCTTTTAACGAAATTAAAAATTTTTAGTTTTTCGGCCAAAAAAAGAGGACGACCCGGGGGTCGTCAAAATGTTGAATTTCAGACACATCTCACTAGGTGGAAAAACGGCTCTCTACAGCAAAGTAATGGTCTGTCATCAACAAATTATACATGTGCGTAATCTGTGTGACCTACTTAACAAGATAACCTCCCTTTTAACGCAATTAAAAATTTTTAGTTTTTCGGCCAAAAAAAGAGGACGACCCGGGGGTCGTCAAAATGTTGAATTTCAGACACATCTCACTAGGTGGAAAAACGGCTCTCTACAGCAAAGTAATGGTCTGTCATCAACAAATTATACATGTGCGTAATCTGTGTGACCTACTTAGCAAGATAACCACCCTTTTAACGCAATTAAAAATTTTCGTTTTTCGGCCAAAAAAAGAGGACGACCCGGGGGTCGTCAAAATGTTGAATTTCAGACACATCTCACTAGGTGGAAAAACGGCTCTCTACAGCAAAGTAATGGTCTGTCATCAACAAATTATACATGTGCGTAATCTGTGTGACCTGCTTAACAAGATAACCTCCCTTTTAACGAAATTAAAAATTTTTAGTTTTTCGGCCAAAAAAAGAGGACGACCCGGGGGTCGTCAAAATGTTGAATTTCAGACACATCTCACTAGGTGGAAAAACGGCTCTCTACAGCAAAGTAATGGTCTGTCATCAACAAATTATACATGTGCGTAATCTGTGTGACCTACTTAGCTAGATAACCACCCTTTTAACGCAATTAAAAATTTTTAGTTTTTCGGCCAAAAAAAGAGGACGACCCGGAGGTCGTCAAAATATTGAATTTCACACACATCTCACTAGGTGGAAAAACGGCTCTCTATAGCAAAGTAATGGTCTGTCATCAACAAATTATACATGTGTGTAATCTGTGTGACCTACTTAACAAAATAACCACCCTTTTAAAGCAATAAAAAATTTTTCGTTTTTCAGCCAAAAAAAGAGGACGACCCGGGGGTCGTCAAAATATTGAATTTTACACACATCTCACTAGGTGGAAAAACGGCTCTCTACAGCAAAGTAATGGTCTGTCATCATCAAATTATACATGTGCGTAATCTGTGTGACCTACTTAACAAGATAACCACCCTTTTAACGCAATAAAAAATTTTTCGTTTTTCGGCCAAAAAAAGAGGACGACCCGGGGGTCGTCAAAATATTGAATTTTACACACATCTCACTAGGTGGAAAAACGGCTCTCTACAGCAAAGTAATGGTCTGTCATCAACAAATTATACATGTGCGTAATCTGTGTGACCTACTTAACAAGATAACCACCCTTTTAACGCAATAAAAAATTTTTCGTTTTTCGGCAAAAAAAAGAGGACGACCCGGGGGTCGTCAAAATGTTGAATTTCAGACACATCTCACTAGGTGGAAAAACGGCTCTCTACAGCAAAGTAATGGTCTGTCATCAACAAATTATACATGTGCGTAATCTGTGTGACCTACTTAACAAGATAACCACCCTTTTAACGCAATAAAAAATTTTTCGTTTTTCGGCAAAAAAAAGAGGACGACCCGAGGGTCGTCAAAATGTTGAATTTCAGACACATCTCACTAGGTGGAAAAACGGCTCTCTACAGCAAAGTAATGGTCTGTCATCAACAAATTATACATGTGCGTAATCTGTGTGACCTACTTAACAAGATAACCACCCTTTTAACGCAATAAAAAATTTTTCGTTTTTCGGCCAAAAAAAGAGGACGACCCGGGGGTCGTCAAAATATTGAATTTTACACACATCTCACTAGGTGGAAAAACGGCTCTCTACAGCAAAGTAATGGTCTGTCATCATCAAATTATACATGTGCGTAATCTGTGTGACCTACTTAACAAAATAACCACCCTTTTAAAGCAATAAAAAATTTTTCGTTTTTCGGCCAAAAAAAGAGGACGACCCGGGGGTCGTCAAAATATTGAATTTTACACACATCTCACTAGGTGGAAAAACGGCTCTCTACAGCAAAGTAATGGTCTGTCATCATCAAATTATACATGTGCGTAATCTGTGTGACCTACTTAACAAGATAACCACCCTTTTAACGCAATAAAAAAATTTTCGTTTTTCGGCCAAAAAAAGAGGACGACCCGGGGGTCGTCAAAATGTTGAATTTCAGACACATCTCACTAGGTGGAAAAACGGCTCTCTACAGCAAAGTAATGGTCTGTCATCAACAAATTATACATGTGCGTAATCTGTGTGACCTACTTAACAAAATAACCACCCTTTTAAAGCAATAAAAAATTTTTCGTTTTTCGGCCAAAAAAAGAGGACGACCCGGGGGTCGTCAAAATATTGAATTTCACACACATCTCACTAGGTGGAAAAACGGCTCTCTACAGCAAAGTAATGGTCTGTCATCAACAAATTATACATGCGCGTAATCTGTGTGACCTACTTAACAAGATAACCACCCTTTTAACGCAATAAAAAATTTTTCGTTTTCGGCCAAAAAAAGAGGCCGACCCGGGGGTCGTCAAAATATTGAATTTTACACACATCTCACTAGGTGGAAAAACGGCTCTCTACAGCAAAGTAATGGTCTGTCATCAACAAATTATACATGTGTGTAATCTGTGTGACCTGCTTAACAAGATAACCTCCCTTTTAACGCAATAAAAAAAATTTCGTTTTTCGGCCAAAAAAAGAGGACGACCCGGGGGTTGTCAAAATATTGAATTTCACACACATCTCACTAGGTGGAAAAACGGCTCTCTACAGTAAAGTAATGGTCTGTCATCAACAAATTATACATGTGCGTAATCTGTGTGACCTACTTAACAAGATAACCATCCTTTTAACGCAATAAAAAAATTTTCGTTTTTCGGCCAAAAAAAGAGGATGACCCGGGGGTCGTCAAAATGTTGAATTTCAGACACATCTCACTAGGTGGAAAAACGGCTCTCTACAGCAAAGTAATGGTCTGTCATCAACAAATTATACATGTGCGTAATCTGTGTGACCTATTTAACAAGATAACCACCCTTTTAACGCAATAAAAAATTTTTCGTTTTTCGGCCAAAAAAAGAGGACGACCCGGGGGTCGTCAAAATATTGAATTTTACACACATCTCACTAGGTGGAAAAACGGCTCTCTACAGCAAAGTAATGGTCTGTCATCAACAAATTATACATGTGCGTAATCTGTGTGACCTACTTAACAAGATAACCACCCTTTTAACGCAATAAAAAAATTTTCGTTTTTCGGCCAAAAAAAGAGGACGACCCGGGGGTTGTCAAAATATTGAATTTCACACACATCTCACTAGGTGGAAAAACGGCTCTCTACAGCAAAGTAATGGTCTGTCATCAACAAATTATACATGTGCGTAATCTGTGTGACCTACTTAACAAGATAACCACCCTTTTAACGCAATAAAAAATTTTTCGTTTTTCGGCCAAAAAAAGAGGACGACCCGGGGGTCGTCAAAATGTTGAATTTCAGACACATCTCACTAGGTGGAAAAACGGCTCTCTACAGCGAAGTAATGGTCTGTCATCAACAAATTATACATGTGCGTAATCTGTGTGACCTACTTAACAAAATAACCACCCTTTTAAAACAATAAAAAATTTTTCGTTTTTCGGCCAAAAAAAGAGGACGACCCGGGGGTCGTCAAAATATTGAATTTCACACACATCTCACTAGGTGGAAAAACGGCTCTCTACAGCAAAGTAATGGTCTGTCATCATCAAATTATACATGTGCGTAATCTGTGTGACCTACTTAACAAGATAACCACCCTTTTAACGCAATAAAAAAATTTTCGTTTTTCGGCCAAAAAAAGAGGACGACCCGGGGGTCGTCAAAATGTTGAATTTCAGACACATCTCACTAGGTGGAAAAACGGCTCTCTACAGCAAAGTAATGGTCTGTCATCAACAAATTATACATGTGCGTAATCTGTGTGACCTACTTAACAAGATAACCACCCTTTTAACGCAATAAAAAATTTTTCGTTTTTCGGCCAAAAAAAGAGGACGACCCGGGGGTCGTCAAAATGTTGAATTTCAGACACATCTCACTAGGTGGAAAAACGGCTCTCTACAGCGAAGTAATGGTCTGTCATCAACAAATTATACATGTGCGTAATCTGTGTGACCTACTTAACAAAATAACCACCCTTTTAAAACAATAAAAAATTTTTCGTTTTTCGGCCAAAAAAAGAGGACGACCCGGGGGTCGTCAAAATATTGAATTTTACACACATCTCACTAGGTGGAAAAACGGCTCTCTACAGCAAAGTAATGGTCTGTCATCAACAAATTATACATGTGCGTAATCTGTGTGACCTACTTAGCAAGATAACCACCCTTTTAACGCAATTAAAAATTTTTAGTTTTTCGGCCAAAAAAAGAGGACGACCCGGGGGTCGTCAAAATATTGAATTTCACACACATCTCACTAGGTGGAAAAACGGCTCTCTATAGCAAAGTAATGGTCTGTCATCATCAAATTATACATGTGCGTAATCTGTGTGACCTACTTAACAAGATAACCACCCTTTTAACGCAATAAAAAATTTTTCGTTTTTCGGCCAAAAAAAGAGGACGACCCGGGGGTCGTCAAAATATTGAATTTTACACACATCTCACTAGGTGGAAAAACGGCTCTCTACAGCAAAGTAATGGTCTGTCATCATCAAATTATACATGTGCGTAATCTGTGTGACCTACTTAACAAGATAACCACCCTTTTAATGCAATAAAAAATTTTTCGTTTTTCGGCCAAAAAAAGAGGACGACCCGGGGGTCGTCAAAATATTGAATTTTACACACATCTCACTAGGTGGAAAAACGGCTCTCTACAGCAAAGTAATGGTCTGTCATCAACAAATTATACATGTGCGTAATCTGTGTGACCTACTTAACAAGATAACCACCCTTTTAACGCAATAAAAAATTTTTCGTTTTTCGGCAAAAAAAAGAGGACGACCCGGGGGTCGTCAAAATGTTGAATTTCAGACACGGCTGGAAAAACGGCTCTCTACAGCAAAGTAATGGTCTGTCATCAACAAATTATACATGTGTGTAATCTGTGTGACCTACTTAACAAAATAACCACCCTTTTAAAGCAATAAAAAATTTTTCGTTTTTCGGCCAAAAAAAGAGGACGACCCGGGGGTCGTCAAAATATTGAATTTTACACACATCTCACTAGGTGGAAAAACGGCTCTCTACAGCAAAGTAATGGTCTGTCATCAACAAATTATACATGTGCGTAATCTGTGTGACCTACTTAACAAGATAACCACCCTTTTAACGCAATAAAAAAATTTTCGTTTTTCGGCAAAAAAAAGAGGACGACCCGGGGGTCGTCAAAATGTTGAATTTCAGACACGGCTGGAAAAACGGCTCTCTACAGCAAAGTAATGGTCTGTCATCAACAAATTATACATGTGCGTAATCTGTGTGACCTACTTAACAAGATAACCACCCTTTTAACGCAATAAAAAAATTTTCGTTTTTCGGCCAAAAAAAGAGGACAACCCGGGGGTCGTCAAAATGTTGAATTTCAGACACATCTCACTAGGTGGAAAAACGGCTCTCTACAGCAAAGTAATGGTCTGTCATCAACAAATTATACATGTGCGTAATCTGTGTGACCTACTTAACAAGATAACCACCCTTTTAACGCAATAAAAAAATTTTCGTTTTTCGGCCAAAAAAAGAGGACGACCCGGGGGTCGTCAAAATGTTGAATTTCAGACACATCTCACTAGGTGGAAAAACGGCTCTCTACAGCAAAGTAATGGTCTGTCATCAACAAATTATACATGTGCGTAATCTGTGTGACCTACTTAACAAGATAACCACCCTTTTAACGCAATAAAAAATTTTTCGTTTTTCGGCCAAAAAAAGAGGACGACCCGGGGGTCGTCAAAATATTGAATTTCACACACATCTCACTAGGTGGAAAAACGGCTCTCTACAGCAAAGTAATGGTCTGTCATCAACAAATTATACATGCGCGTAATCTGTGTGACCTACTTAACAAGATAACCACCCTTTTAACGCAATAAAAAATTTTTCGTTTTTCGGCCAAAAAAAGAGGCCGACCCGGGGGTCGTCAAAATATTGAATTTTACACACATCTCACTAGGTGGAAAAACGGCTCTCTACAGCAAAGTAATGGTCTGTCATCAACAAATTATACATGTGCGTAATCTGTGTGACCTACTTAACAAGATAACCATCCTTTTAACGCAATAAAAAAATTTTCGTTTTTCGGCCAAAAAAAGAGGATGACCCGGGGGTCGTCAAAATGTTGAATTTCAGACACATCTCACTAGGTGGAAAAACGGCTCTCTACAGCAAAGTAATGGTCTGTCATCAACAAATTATACATGTGCGTAATCTGTGTGACCTACTTAACAGGATAACCACCCTTTTAACGCAATTAAAAATTTTTCGTTTTTCGGCCAAAAAATGAGGACGACCCGGGGGTCGTCCAAATGTTGAATTTCAGACACATCTTTCTAGGTGGAAAAACGGCACTCTACAGCAAAGTAATGGTCTGTCATCAACAAATTATACATGTGCGTAATCTGTGTGACCTACTTAACAAGATAACCATCCTTTTAACGCAATAAAAAAATTTTTGTTTTTCGGCCAAAAAAAGAGGATGACCCGGGGGTCGTCAAAATGTTGAATTTCAGACACATCTCACTAGGTGGAAAAACGGCTCTCTACAGCAAAGTAATGGTCTGTCATCAACAAATTATACATGTGCGTAATCTGTGTGACCTACTTAACAAGATAACCACCCTTTTAACGCAATAAAAAAATTTTCGTTTTTCGGCCAAAAAAAGAGGACGACCCGGGGGTCGTCAAAATGTTGAATTTCAGACACATCTCACTAGGTGGAAAAACGGCTCTCTACAGCAAAGTAATGGTCTGTCATCAACAAATTATACATGTGCGTAATCTGTGTGACCTACTTAACAAGATAACCACCCTTTTAACGCAATAAAAAAATTTTCGTTTTTCGGCCAAAAAAAGAGGACGACCCGGGGGTCGTCAAAATGTTGAATTTCAGACACATCTCACTAGGTGGAAAAACGGCTCTCTACAGCAAAGTAATGGTCTGTCATCAACAAATTATACATGTGCGTAATCTGTGTGACCTACTTAACAAGATAACCACCCTTTTAACGCAATAAAAAATTTTTCGTTTTTCGGCCAAAAAAAGAGGACGACCCGGGGGTCGTCAAAATATTGAATTTCACACACATCTCACTAGGTGGAAAAACGGCTCTCTACAGCAAAGTAATGGTCTGTCATCAACAAATTATACATGTGCGTAATCTGTGTGACCTACTTAACAAGATAACCACCCTTTTAACGCAATAAAAAAATTTTCGTTTTTCGGCCAAAAAAAGAGGACGACCCGGGGGTCGTCAAAATGTTGAATTTCAGACACATCTCACTAGGTGGAAAAACGGCTCTCTACAGCAAAGTAATGGTCTGTCATCAACAAATTATACATGTGCGTAATCTGTGTGACCTACTTAGCAAGATAACCACCCTTTTAACGCAATTAAAAATTTTTAGTTTTTCGGCCAAAAAAAGAGGACGACCCGGGGGTCGTCAAAATATTGAATTTCACACACATCTCACTAGGTGGAAAAACGGCTCTCTATAGCAAAGTAATGGTCTGTCATCATCAAATTATACATGTGCGTAATCTGTGTGACCTACTTAACAAGATAACCACCCTTTTAACGCAATAAAAAATTTTTCGTTTTTCGGCCAAAAAAAGAGGACGACCCGGGGGTCGTCAAAATATTGAATTTTACACACATCTCACTAGGTGGAAAAACGGCTCTCTACAGCAAAGTAATGGTCTGTCATCATCAAATTATACATGTGCGTAATCTGTGTGACCTACTTAACAAGATAACCACCCTTTTAATGCAATAAAAAATTTTTCGTTTTTCGGCCAAAAAAAAGAGGACGACCCGGGGGTCGTCAAAATATTGAATTTTACACACATCTCGCTAGGTGGAAAAACGGCTCTCTACAGCAAAGTAATGGTCTGTCATCAACAAATTATACATGTGCGTAATCTGTGTGACCTACTTAACAAGATAACCACCCTTTTAACGCAATAAAAAATTTTTCGTTTTTCGGCAAAAAAAAGAGGACGACCCGGGGGTCGTCAAAATGTTGAATTTCAGACACGGCTGGAAAAACGGCTCTCTACAGCAAAGTAATGGTCTGTCATCAACAAATTATACATGTGCGTAATCTGTGTGACCTACTTAACAAGATAACCACCCTTTTAACGCAATAAAAAAATTTTCGTTTTTCGGCCAAAAAAAGAGGACGACCCGGGGGCCGTCAAAATGTTGAATTTCAGACACATCTCACTAGGTGGAAAAACGGCTCTCTACAGCAAAGTAATGGTCTGTCATCAACAAATTATACATGTGCGTAATCTGTGTGACCTACTTAACAAGATAACCACCCTTTTAACGCAATAAAAAAATTTTCGTTTTTCGGCCAAAAAAAGAGGACGACCCGGGGGTCGTCAAAATGTTGAATTTCAGACACATCTCACTAGGTGGAAAAACGGCTCTCTACAGCAAAGTAATGGTCTGTCATCAACAAATTATACATGTGCGTAATCTGTGTGACCTACTTAACAAGATAACCACCCTTTTAACGCAATAAAAAATTTTTCGTTTTTCGGCCAAAAAAAGAGGACGACCCGGGGGTCGTCAAAATATTGAATTTCACACACATCTCACTAGGTGGAAAAACGGCTCTCTACAGCAAAGTAATGGTCTGTCATCAACAAATTATACATGTGCGTAATCTGTGTGACCTACTTAACAAGATAACCACCCTTTTAACGCAATAAAAAAATTTTCGTTTTTCGGCCAAAAAAAGAGGACGACCCGGGGGTCGTCAAAATGTTGAATTTCAGACACATCTCACTAGGTGGAAAAACGGCTCTCTACAGCAAAGTAATGGTCTGTCATCAACAAATTATACATGTGCGTAATCTGTGTGACCTACTTAGCAAGATAACCACCCTTTTAACGCAATTAAAAATTTTTAGTTTTTCGGCCAAAAAAAGAGGACGACCCGGGGGTCGTCAAAATATTGAATTTCACACACATCTCACTAGGTGGAAAAACGGCTCTCTCTAGCAAAGTAATGGTCTGTCATCATCAAATTATACATGTGCGTAATCTGTGTGACCTACTTAACAAGATAACCACCCTTTTAACGCAATAAAAAATTTTTCGTTTTTCGGCCAAAAAAAGAGGACGACCCGGGGGTCGTCAAAATATTGAATTTTACACACATCTCACTAGGTGGAAAAACGGCTCTCTACAGCAAAGTAATGGTCTGTCATCATCAAATTATACATGTGCGTAATCTGTGTGACCTACTTAACAAGATAACCACCCTTTTAATGCAATAAAAAATTTTTCGTTTTTCGGCCAAAAAAAGAGGACGACCCGGGGGTCGTCAAAATATTGAATTTTACACACATCTCACTAGGTGGAAAAACGGCTCTCTACAGCAAAGTAATGGTCTGTCATCAACAAATTATACATGTGCGTAATCTGTGTGACCTACTTAACAAGATAACCACCCTTTTAACGCAATAAAAAATTTTTCGTTTTTCGGCAAAAAAAAGAGGACGACCCGGGGGTCGTCAAAATGTTGAATTTCAGACACGGCTGGAAAAACGGCTCTCTACAGCAAAGTAATGGTCTGTCATCAACAAATTATACATGTGCGTAATCTGTGTGACCTACTTAACAAGATAACCACCCTTTTAACGCAATAAAAAAATTTTCGTTTTTCGGCCAAAAAAAGAGGACGACCCGGGGGTCGTCAAAATGTTGAATTTCAGACACATCTCACTAGGTGGAAAAACGGCTCTCTACAGCAAAGTAATGGTCTGTCATCAACAAATTATACATGTGCGTAATCTGTGTGACCTACTTAACAAGATAACCACCCTTTTAACGCAATAAAAAAATTTTCGTTTTTCGGCCAAAAAAAGAGGACGACCCGGGGGTCGTCAAAATGTTGAATTTCAGACACATCTCACTAGGTGGAAAAACGGCTCTCTACAGCAAAGTAATGGTCTGTCATCAACAAATTATACATGTGCGTAATCTGTGTGACCTACTTAACAAGATAACCACCCTTTTAACGCAATAAAAAATTTTTCGTTTTTCGGCCAAAAAAAGAGGACGACCCGGGGGTCGTCAAAATATTGAATTTTACACACATCTCACTACGTGGAAAAACGGCTCTCTACAGCAAAGTAATGGTCTGTCATCAACAAATTATACATGTGTGTAATCTGTGTGACCTACTTAACAAAATAACCACCCTTTTAAAGCAATAAAAAATTTTTCGTTTTTCGGCCAAAAAAAGAGGACGACCCGGGGGTAGTCAAAATATTGAATTTTACACACATCTCACTAGGTGGAAAAACGGCTCTCTACAGCAAAGTAATGGTCTGTCATCAACAAATTATACATGTGCGTAATCTGTGTGACCTACTTAACAAGATAACCACCCTTTTAACGCAATAAAAAAATTTTCGTTTTTCGGCAAAAAAAAGAGGACGACCCGGGGGTCGTCAAAATGTTTGAATTTCAGACACGGCTGGAAAAACGGCTCTCTACAGCAAAGTAATGGTCTGTCATCAACAAATTATACATGTGCGTAATCTGTGTGACCTACTTAACAAGATAACCACCCTTTTAACGCAATAAAAAAATTTTCGTTTTTCGGCCAAAAAAAGAGGACGACCCGGGGGTCGTCAAAATGTTGAATTTCAGACACATCTCACTAGGTGGAAAAACGGCTCTCTACAGCAAAGTAATGGTCTGTCATCAACAAATTATACATGTGCGTAATCTGTGTGACCTACTTAACAAGATAACCACCCTTTTAACGCAATAAAAAAATTTTCGTTTTTCGGCCAAAAAAAGAGGACGACCCGGGGGTCGTCAAAATGTTGAATTTCAGACACATCTCACTAGGTGGAAAAACGGCTCTCTACAGCAAAGTAATGGTCTGTCATCAACAAATTATACATGTGCGTAATCTGTGTGACCTACTTAACAAGATAACCACCCTTTTAACGCAATAAAAAATTTTTCGTTTTTCGGCCAAAAAAAGAGGACGACCCGGGGGTCGTCAAAATATTGAATTTCACACACATCTCACTAGGTGGAAAAACGGCTCTCTACAGCAAAGTAATGGTCTGTCATCAACAAATTATACATGCGCGTAATCTGTGTGACCTACTTAACAAGATAACCACCCTTTTAACGCAATAAAAAATTTTTCGTTTTTCGGCCAAAAAAAGAGGCCGACCCGGGGGTCGTCAAAATATTGAATTTTACACACATCTCACTAGGTGGAAAAACGGCTCTCTACAGCAAAGTAATGGTCTGTCATCAACAAATTATACATGTGCGTAATCTGTGTGACCTACTTAACAAGATAACCATCCTTTTAACGCAATAAAAAAATTTTCGTTTTTCGGCCAAAAAAAGAGGATGACCCGGGGGTCGTCAAAATGTTGAATTTCAGACACATCTCACTAGGTGGAAAAACGGCTCTCTACAGCAAAGTAATGGTCTGTCATCAACAAATTATACATGTGCGTAATCTGTGTGACCTACTTAACAGGATAACCACCCTTTTAACGCAATTAAAAATTTTTCGTTTTTCGGCCAAAAAATGAGGACGACCCGGGGTCGTCCAAATGTTGAATTTCAGACACATCTTTCTAGGTGGAAAAACGGCACTCTACAGCAAAGTAATGGTCTGTCATCAACAAATTATACATGTGCGTAATCTGTGTGACCTACTTAACAAGATAACCATCCTTTTAACGCAATAAAAAAATTTTCGTTTTTCGGCCAAAAAAAGAGGATGACCCGGGGGTCGTCAAAATGTTGAATTTCAGACACATCTCACTAGGTGGAAAAACGGCTCTCTACAGCAAAGTAATGGTCTGTCATCAACAAATTATACATGTGCGTAATCTGTGTGACCTACTTAACAGGATAACCACCCTTTTAACGCAATTAAAAATTTTTCGTTTTTCGGCCAAAAAATGAGGACGACCCGGGGGTCGTCCAAATGTTGAATTTCAGACACATCTTTCTAGGTGGAAAAACGGCACTCTACAGCAAAGTAATGGTCTGTCATCAACAAATTATACATGTGCGTAATCTGTGTGACCTACTTAACAAGATAACCATCCTTTTAACGCAATAAAAAAATTTTTGTTTTTCGGCCAAAAAAAGAGGATGACCCGGGGGTCGTCAAAATGTTGAATTTCAGACACATCTCACTAGGTGGAAAAACGGCTCTCTACAGCAAAGTAATGGTCTGTCATCAACAAATTATACATGTGCGTAATCTGTGTGACCTACTTAACAAGATAACCACCCTTTTAACGCAATAAAAAAATTTTCGTTTTTCGGCCAAAAAAAGAGGACGACCCGGGGGTCGTCAAAATGTTGAATTTCAGACACATCTCACTAGGTGGAAAAACGGCTCTCTACAGCAAAGTAATGGTCTGTCATCAACAAATTATACATGTGCGTAATCTGTGTGACCTACTTAACAAGATAACCACCCTTTTAACGCAATAAAAAAATTTTCGTTTTTCGGCCAAAAAAAGAGGACGACCCGGGGGTCGTCAAAATGTTGAATTTCAGACACATCTCACTAGGTGGAAAAACGGCTCTCTACAGCAAAGTAATGGTCTGTCATCAACAAATTATACATGTGCGTAATCTGTGTGACCTACTTAACAAGATAACCACCCTTTTAACGCAATAAAAAAATTTTCGTTTTTCGGCCAAAAAAAGAGGACGACCCGGGGGTCGTCAAAATGTTGAATTTCAGACACATCTCACTAGGTGGAAAAACGGCTCTCTACAGCAAAGTAATGGTCTGTCATCAACAAATTATACATGTGCGTAATCTGTGTGACCTACTTAACAAGATAACCACCCTTTTAACGCAATAAAAAATTTTTCGTTTTTCGGCCAAAAAAAGAGGACGACCCGGGGGTCGTCAAAATATTGAATTTCACACACATCTCACTAGGTGGAAAAACGGCTCTCTACAGCAAAGTAATGGTCTGTCATCAACAAATTATACATGCGCGTAATCTGTGTGACCTACTTAACAAGATAACCACCCTTTTAACGCAATAAAAAATTTTTCGTTTTTCGGCCAAAAAAAGAGGCCGACCCGGGGGTCGTCAAAATATTGAATTTTACACACATCTCACTAGGTGGAAAAACGGCTCTCTACAGCAAAGTAATGGTCTGTCATCAACAAATTATACATGTGCGTAATCTGTGTGACCTACTTAACAAGATAACCATCCTTTTAACGCAATAAAAAAATTTTCGTTTTTCGGCCAAAAAAAGAGGATGACCCGGGGGTCGTCAAAATGTTGAATTTCAGACACATCTCACTAGGTGGAAAAACGGCTCTCTACAGCAAAGTAATGGTCTGTCATCAACAAATTATACATGTGCGTAATCTGTGTGACCTACTTAACAGGATAACCACCCTTTTAACGCAATTAAAAATTTTTCGTTTTTCGGCCAAAAAATGAGGACGACCCGGGGGTCGTCCAAATGTTGAATTTCAGACACATCTTTCTAGGTGGAAAAACGGCACTCTACAGCAAAGTAATGGTCTGTCATCAACAAATTATACATGTGCGTAATCTGTGTGACCTACTTAACAAGATAACCATCCTTTTAACGCAATAAAAAAATTTTCGTTTTTCGGCCAAAAAAAGAGGATGACCCGGGGGTCGTCAAAATGTTGAATTTCAGACACATCTCACTAGGTGGAAAAACGGCTCTCTACAGCAAAGTAATGGTCTGTCATCAACAAATTATACATGTGCGTAATCTGTGTGACCTACTTAACAGGATAACCACCCTTTTAACGCAATTAAAAATTTTTCGTTTTTCGGCCAAAAAATGAGGACGACCCGGGGGTCGTCCAAATGTTGAATTTCAGACACATCTTTCTAGGTGGAAAAACGGCACTCTACAGCAAAGTAATGGTCTGTCATCAACAAATTATACATGTGCGTAATCTGTGTGACCTACTTAACAAGATAACCATCCTTTTAACGCAATAAAAAAATTTTTGTTTTTCGGCCAAAAAAAGAGGATGACCCGGGGGTCGTCAAAATGTTGAATTTCAGACACATCTCACTAGGTGGAAAAACGGCTCTCTACAGCAAAGTAATGGTCTGTCATCAACAAATTATACATGTGCGTAATCTGTGTGACCTACTTAACAAGATAACCACCCTTTTAACGCAATAAAAAAATTTTCGTTTTTCGGCCAAAAAAAGAGGACGACCCGGGGGTCGTCAAAATGTTGAATTTCAGACACATCTCACTAGGTGGAAAAACGGCTCTCTACAGCAAAGTAATGGTCTGTCATCAACAAATTATACATGTGCGTAATCTGTGTGACCTACTTAACAAGATAACCACCCTTTTAACGCAATAAAAAAATTTTCGTTTTTCGGCCAAAAAAAGAGGATGACCCGGGGGTCGTCAAAATGTTGAATTTCAGACACATCTCACTAGGTGGAAAAACGGCTCTCTACAGCAAAGTAATGGTCTGTCATCAACAAATTATACATGTGCGTAATCTGTGTGACCTACTTAACAGGATAACCACCCTTTTAACGCAATTAAAAATTTTTCGTTTTTCGGCCAAAAAAAGAGGACGACCCGGGGGTCGTCCAAATGTTGAATTTCAGACACATCTTACTAGGTGGAAAAACGGCACTCTACAGCAAAGTAATGGTCTGTCATCAACAAATTATACATGTGCGTAATCTGTGTGACCTACTTAACAAGATAACCATCCTTTTAACGCAATAAAAAAATTTTCGTTTTTCGGCCAAAAAAAGAGGATGACCCGGGGGTCGTCAAAATGTTGAATTTCAGACACATCTCACTAGGTGGAAAAACGGCTCTCTACAGCAAAGTAATGGTCTGTCATCAACAAATTATACATGTGCGTAATCTGTGTGACCTACTTAACAGGATAACCACCCTTTTAACGCAATTAAAAATTTTTCGTTTTTCGGCCAAAAAATGAGGACGACCCCCGGGTCGTCCAAATGTTGAATTTCAGACACATCTTTCTAGGTGGAAAAACGGCACTCTACAGCAAAGTAATGGTCTGTCATCAACAAATTATACATGTGCGTAATCTGTGTGACCTACTTAACAAGATAACCATCCTTTTAACGCAATAAAAAAATTTTTGTTTTTCGGCCAAAAAAAGAGGACGACCCGGGGGTCGTCAAAATGTTGAATTTCAGACACATCTCACTAGGTGGAAAAACGGCTCTCTACAGCAAAGTAATGGTCTGTCATCAACAAATTATACATGTGCGTAATCTGTGTGACCTACTTAACAAGATAACCACCCTTTTAACGCAATAAAAAAATTTTCGTTTTTCGGCCAAAAAAAGAGGACGACCCGGGGGTCGTCAAAATGTTGAATTTCAGACACATCTCACTAGGTGGAAAAACGGCTCTCTACAGCAAAGTAATGGTCTGTCATCAACAAATTATACATGTGCGTAATCTGTGTGACCTACTTAACAAGATAACCACCCTTTTAACGCAATAAAAAAATTTTCGTTTTTCGGCCAAAAAAAGAGGCCGACCCGGGGGTCGTCAAAATATTGAATTTTACACACATCTCACTAGGTGGAAAAACGGCTCTCTACAGCAAAGTAATGGTCTGTCATCAACAAATTATACATGTGCGTAATCTGTGTGACCTACTTAACAAGATAACCATCCTTTTAACGCAATAAAAAAATTTTCGTTTTTCGGCCAAAAAAAGAGGATGACCCGGGGGTCGTCAAAATGTTGAATTTCAGACACATCTCACTAGGTGGAAAAACGGCTCTCTACAGCAAAGTAATGGTCTGTCATCAACAAATTATACATGTGCGTAATCTGTGTGACCTACTTAACAGGATAACCACCCTTTTAACGCAATTAAAAATTTTTCGTTTTTCGGCCAAAAAATGAGGACGACCCGGGGGTCGTCCAAATGTTGAATTTCAGACACATCTTTCTAGGTGGAAAAACGGCACTCTACAGCAAAGTAATGGTCTGTCATCAACAAATTATACATGTGCGTAATCTGTGTGACCTACTTAACAAGATAACCATCCTTTTAACGCAATAAAAAAATTTTTGTTTTTCGGCCAAAAAAAGAGGATGACCCGGGGGTCGTCAAAATGTTGAATTTCAGACACATCTCACTAGGTGGAAAAACGGCTCTCTACAGCAAAGTAATGGTCTGTCATCAACAAATTATACATGTGCGTAATCTGTGTGACCTACTTAACAAGATAACCACCCTTTTAACGCAATAAAAAAATTTTCGTTTTTCGGCCAAAAAAAGAGGACGACCCGGGGGTCGTCAAAATGTTGAATTTCAGACACATCTCACTAGGTGGAAAAACGGCTCTCTACAGCAAAGTAATGGTCTGTCATCAACAAATTATACATGTGCGTAATCTGTGTGACCTACTTAACAAGATAACCACCCTTTTAACGCAATAAAAAAATTTTCGTTTTTCGGCCAAAAAAAGAGGATGACCCGGGGGTCGTCAAAATGTTGAATTTCAGACACATCTCACTAGGTGGAAAAACGGCTCTCTACAGCAAAGTAATGGTCTGTCATCAACAAATTATACATGTGCGTAATCTGTGTGACCTACTTAACAGGATAACCACCCTTTTAACGCAATTAAAAATTTTTCGTTTTTCGGCCAAAAAAAGAGGACGACCCGGGGGTCGTCCAAATGTTGAATTTCAGACACATCTTACTAGGTGGAAAAACGGCACTCTACAGCAAAGTAATGGTCTGTCATCAACAAATTATACATGTGCGTAATCTGTGTGACCTACTTAACAAGATAACCATCCTTTTAACGCAATAAAAAAATTTTCGTTTTTCGGCCAAAAAAAGAGGATGACCCGGGGGTCGTCAAAATGTTGAATTTCAGACACATCTCACTTGGTGGAAAAACGGCTCTCTACAGCAAAGTAATGGTCTGTCATCAACAAATTATACATGTGCGTAATCTGTGTGACCTACTTAACAGGATAACCACCCTTTTAACGCAATAAAAAATTTTTCGTTTTTCGGCCAAAAAAAGAGGACGACCCGGGGGTCGTCCAAATGTTGAATTTCAGACACATCTTACTAGGTGGAAAAACGGCACTCTACAGCAAAGTAATGGTCTGTCATCAACAAATTATACATGTGCGTAATCTGTGTGACCTACTTAACAAGATAACCATCCTTTTAACGCAATAAAAAAATTTTCGTTTTTCGGCCAAAAAAAGAGGATGACCCGGGGGTCGTCAAAATGTTGAATTTCAGACACATCTCACTAGGTGGAAAAACGGCTCTCTACAGCAAAGTAATGGTCTGTCATCAACAAATTATACATGTGCGTAATCTGTGTGACCTACTTAACAAGATAACCACCCTTTTAACGCAATAAAAAATTTTTCGTTTTTCGGCCAAAAAAAGAGGATGACCCGGGGGTCGTCAAAATGTTGAATTTCAGACACATCTCACTAGGTGAAAAACGGCTCTCTACAGCAAAGTAATGGTCTGTCATCAACAAATTATACATGTGCGTAATCTGTGTGACCTACTTAACAGGATAACCACCCTTTTAACGCAATTAAAAATTTTTCGTTTTTCGGCCAAAAAAAGAGGACGACCCGGGGGTCGTCCAAATGTTGAATTTCAGACACATCTTACTAGGTGGAAAAACGGCACTCTACAGCAAAGTAATGGTCTGTCATCAACAAATTATACATGTGCGTAATCTGTGTGACCTACTTAACAAGATAACCATCCTTTTAACGCAATAAAAAAATTTTCGTTTTTCGGCCAAAAAAAGAGGATGACCCGGGGGTCGTCAAAATGTTGAATTTCAGACACATCTCACTAGGTGGAAAAACGGCTCTCTACAGCAAAGTAATGGTCTGTCATCAACAAATTATACATGTGCGTAATCTGTGTGACCTACTTAACAGGATAACCACCCTATTAACGCAATTAAAAATTTTTCGTTTTTCGGCCAAAAAAAGAGGACGACCCGGGGGTCGTCCAAATGTTGAATTTCAGACACATCTTACTAGGTGGAAAAACGGCACTCTACAGCAAAGTAATGGTCTGTCATCAACAAATTATACATGTGCGTAATCTGTGTGACCTACTTAACAAGATAACCACCCTTTTAACGCAATTAAAAATTTTTAGTTTTTCGGCCAAAAAAAGACTACGACCCGGGGGTCGTCAAAATGTTGAATTTCAGACACATCTTACTAGGTGGAAAAACGGCTCCCTACAGCAAAGTAATGGTCTGTCATCAACAAATTATACATGTGCGTAATCTGTGTGACCTACTTAGCAAGATAACCACCCTTTTAACGCAATTAAAAAATTTTAGTTTTTCGGCCAAAAAAAGAGGACGACCCGGGGGTCGTCAAAATGTTGAATTTCAGACACATCTTACTAGGTGGAAAAACGGCTCTCTACAGCAAAGTAATGGTCTGTCATCAACAAATTATACATGTGCGTAATCTGTGTGACCTACTTAACAAGATAACCACCCTTTTAACGCAATAAAAAAATTTTTCGTTTTTCGGCCAAAAAAAGAGGACGACCCGGGGGTCGTCAAAATGTTGAATTTCAGACACATCTCACTAGGTGGAAAAACGGCTCTCTACAGCAAAGTAATGGTCTGTCATCAACAAATTATACATGTGCGTAATCTGTGTGACCTACTTAACAAGATAACCATCCTTTTAACGCAATAAAAAAATTTTCGTTTTTCGGCCAAAAAATGAGGATGACCCGTGGGTCGTCAAAATGTTGAATTTCAGACACATCTCACTAGGTGGAAAAACGGCTCTCTACAGCAAAGTAATGGTCTGTCATCAACAAATTATACATGTGCGTAATCTGTGTGACCTACTTAACAAGATAACCATCCTTTTAACGCAATAAAAAAATTTTCGTTTTTCGGCCAAAAAAAGAGGATGACCCGGGGGTCGTCAAAATGTTGAATTTCAGACACATCTCACTAGGTGGAAAAACGGCTCTCTACAGCAAAGTAATGGTCTGTCATCAACAAATTATACATGTGCGTAATCTGTGTGACCTACTTAACAAGATAACCACCCTTTTAACGCAATAAAAAATTTTTCGTTTTTCGGCCAAAAAAAGAGGACGACCCGGGGGTCGTCAAAATATTGAATTTTACACACATCTCACTAGGTGGAAAAACGGCTCTCTACAGCAAAGTAATGGTCTGTCATCAACAAATTATACATGTGCGTAATCTGTGTGACCTACTTAACAAAATAACCACCCTTTTAAAGCAATAAAAAAATTTTCGTTTTTCGGCCAAAAAAAGAGGACGACCCGGGGGTCGTCAAAATATTGAATTTTACACACATCTCACTAGGTGGAAAAACGGCTCTCTACAGCAAAGTAATGGTCTGTCATCAACAAATTATACATGTGCGTAATCTGTGTGACCTGCTTAACAAGATAACCTCCCTTTTAACGCAATTAAAAAGTTTTAGTTTTTCGGCCAAAAAAAGAGGACGACCCGGGGGTCGTCAAAATGTTGAATTTCAGACACATCTCACTAGGTGGAAAAACGGCTCTCTACAGCAAAGTAATGGTCTGTCATCAACAAATTATACATGTGCGTAATCTGTGTGACCTACTTAACAAGATAACCACCCTTTTAACGCAATAAAAAAATTTTCGTTTTTCGGCCAAAAAAAGAGGATGACCCGGGGGTCGTCAAAATGTTGAATTTCAGACACATCTCACTAGGTGGAAAAACGGCTCTCTACAGCAAAGTAATGGTCTGTCATCAACAAATTATACATGTGCGTAATCTGTGTGACCTACTTAACAAGATAACCACGCTTTTAACGCAATAAAAAATTTTTCGTTTTTCGGCCAAAAAAAGAGGACGACCCGGGGGTCGACAAAATGTTGAATTTCAGACACATCTCACTAGGTGGAAAAACGGCTCTCTACAGCAAAGTAATGGTCTGTCATCAACAAATTATACATGTGCGTAATCTGTGTGACCTACTTAACAAAATAACCACCCTTTTAAAGCAATAAAAAATTTTTCGTTTTTCGGCCAAAAAAAGAGGATGACCCGGGGGTCGTCAAAATGTTGAATTTCAGACACATCTCACTAGGTGGAAAAACGGCTCTCTACAGCAAAGTAATGGTCTGTCATCAACAAATTATACATGTGCGTAATCTGTGTGACCTACTTAACAAGATAACCACCCTTTTAACGCAATAAAAAAATTTTCGTTTTTCGGCCAAAAAAAGAGGATGACCCGGGGGTCGTCAAAATGTTGAATTTCAGACACATCTCACTAGGTGGAAAAACGGCTCTCTACAGCAAAGTAATGGTCTGTCATCAACAAATTATACATGTGCGTAATCTGTGTGACCTACTTAACAAGATAACCACCCTTTTAACGCAATAAAAAATTTTTCGTTTTTCGGCCAAAAAAAGAGGACGACCCGGGGGTCGTCAAAATATTAAATTTTACACACATCTCACTAGGTGGAAAAACGGCTCTCTACAGCAAAGTAATGGTCTGTCATCAACAAATTATACATGTGCGTAATCTG
Organism: Volucella inanis; assembly: GCA_907269105.1. Classification (NCBI taxonomy): domain Eukaryota; kingdom Metazoa; phylum Arthropoda; class Insecta; order Diptera; family Syrphidae; genus Volucella; species Volucella inanis. Next base: position 201,474,713 of record OU026153.1, on the reverse strand, counting down.
TGTGACCTACTTAACAAGATAACCACCCTTTTAACGCAATAAAAAAATTTTCGTTTTTCGGCCAAAAAAAGAGGATGACCCGGGGGTCGTCAAAATGTTGAATTTCAGACACATCTCACTAGGTGGAAAAACGGCTCTCTACAGCAAAGTAATGGTCTGTCATCAACAAATTATACATGTGCGTAATCTGTGTGACCTACTTAACAAGATAACCACCCTTTTAACGCAATTAAAAATTTTTCGTTTTTCGGCCAAAAAAAGAGGACGACCTGGGGGTCGTCCAAATGTTGAATTTCAGACACATCTTACTAGGTGGAAAAACGGCACTCTACAGCAAAGTAATGGTCTGTCATCAAGAAATTATACATGTGTGTAATCTGTGTGACCTACTTAACAAGATAACCACCCTTTTAACGCAATAAAAAACTTTTCGTTTTTCGGCCAAAAAAAGAGGACGACCCGGGGGTCGTCAAAATGTTGAATTTCAGACACATCTCACTAGGTGGAAAAACGGCTCTCTACAGCAAAGTAATGGTCTGTCATCAACAAATTATACATGTGCGTAATCTGTGTGATCTACTTAACAAGATAACCACCCTTTTAACGCAATAAAAAATTTTTCGTTTTTCGGCCAAAAAAAGAGGACGACCTGGGGGTCGTCCAAATGTTGAATTTCAGACACATCTTACTAGGTGGAAAAACGGCACTCTACAGCAAAGTAATGGTCTGTCATCAAGAAATTATACATGTGTGTAATCTGTGTGACCTACTTAACAAGATAACCACCCTTTTAACGCAATAAAAAACTTTTCGTTTTTCGGCCAAAAAAAGAGGACGACCCGGGGGTCGTCAAAATGTTGAATTTCAGACACATCTCACTAGGTGGAAAAACGGCTCTCTACAGCAAAGTAATGGTCTGTCATCAACAAATTATACATGTGTGTAATCTGTGTGACCTACTTAACAAGATAACCACCCTTTTAACGCAATTAAAAATTTTTCGTTTTTCGGCCAAAAAAAGAGGACGACCCGGGGGTCGTCAAAATGTTGAATTTCAGACACATCTCACTAGGTGGAAAAACGGCACTCTACAGCAAAGTAATGGTCTGTCATCAAGAAATTATACATGTGTGTAATCTGTGTGATCTACTTAACAAGATAACCACCCTTTTAACGCAATTAAAAATTTTTCGTTTTTCGGCCAAAAAAAGAGGACGACCCGGGGGTCGTCAAAATGTTGAATTTCAGACACATCTCACTAGGTGGAAAAACGGCTCTCTACAGCAAAGTAATGGTCTGTCATCAAGAAATTATACATGTGTGTAATCTGTGTGATCTACTTAACAAGATAACCACCCTTTTAACGCAATTAAAAATTTTTCGTTTTTCGGCCAAAAAAAGAGGACGACCCGGGGGTCGTCAAAATGTTGAATTTCAGACACATCTCACTAGGTGGAAAAACGGCTCTCTACAGCAAAGTAATGGTCTGTCATCAACAAATTATACATGTGCGTAATCTGTGTGACCTACTTAACAAGATAACCACCCTTTTAACGCAATAAAAAAATTTTCGTTTTTCGGCCAAAAAAAGAGGACGACCCGGGGGTCGTCAAAATGTTGAATTTCAGACACATCTTACTAGGTGGAAAAACGGCACTCTACAGCAAAGTAATGGTCTGTCATCAAGAAATTATACATGTGTGTAATCTGTGTGACCTACTTAACAAGATAACCACCCTTTTAACGCAATTAAAAATTTTTCGTTTTTCGGCCAAAAAAAGAGGACGACCCGGGGGTCGTCAAAATGTTGAATTTCAGACACATCTCACTAGGTGGAAAAACGGCTCTCTACAGCAAAGTAATGGTCTGTCATCAACAAATTATACATGTGCGTAATCTGTGTGACCTACTTAACAAGATAACCACCCTTTTAACGCAATTAAAAATTTTTCGTTTTTCGGCCAAAAAAAGAGGACGACCCGGGGGTCGTCAAAATGTTGAATTTCAGACACATCTCACTAGGTGGAAAAACGGCTCTCTACAGCAAAGTAATGGTCTGTCATCAACAAAATATACATGTGCGTAATCTGTGTGACCTACTTAACAAGATAACCACCCTTTTAACGCAATAAAAAACTTTTCGTTTTTCGGCCAAAAAAAGAGGACGACCCGGGGGTCGTCAAAATGTTGAATTTCAGACACATCTTACTAGGTGGAAAAACGGCACTCTACAGCAAAGTAATGGTCTGTCATCAAGAAATTATACATGTGTGTAATCTGTGTGATCTACTTAACAAGATAACCACCCTTTTAACGCAATTAAAAATTTTTCGTTTTTCGGCCAAAAAAAGAGGACGACCCGGGGGTCGTCAAAATGTTGAATTTCAGACACATCTCACTAGGTGGAAAAACGGCTCTCTACAGCAAAGTAATGGTCTGTCATCAACAAATTATACATGTGCGTAATCTGTGTGATCTACTTAACAAGATAACCACCCTTTTAACGCAATAAAAAATTTTTCGTTTTTCGGCCAAAAAAAGAGGACGACCTGGGGGTCGTCCAAATGTTGAATTTCAGACACATCTTACTAGGTGGAAAAACGGCACTCTACAGCAAAGTAATGGTCTGTCATCAAGAAATTATACATGTGTGTAATCTGTGTGACCTACTTAACAAGATAACCACCCTTTTAACGCAATAAAAAACTTTTCGTTTTTCGGCCAAAAAAAGAGGACGACCCGGGGGTCGTCAAAATGTTGAATTTCAGACACATCTCACTAGGTGGAAAAACGGCACTCTACAGCAAAGTAATGGTCTGTCATCAAGAAATTATACATGTGTGTAATCTGTGTGATCTACTTAACAAGATAACCACCCTTTTAACGCAATTAAAAATTTTTCGTTTTTCGGCCAAAAAAAGAGGACGACCCGGGGGTCGTCAAAATGTTGAATTTCAGACACATCTCACTAGGTGGAAAAACGGCTCTCTACAGCAAAGTAATGGTCTGTCATCAACAAATTATACATGTGTGTAATCTGTGTGACCTACTTAACAAGATAACCACCCTTTTAACGCAATTAAAAATTTTTCGTTTTTCGGCCAAAAAAAGAGGACGACCCGGGGGTCGTCAAAATGTTGAATTTCAGACACATCTCACTAGGTGGAAAAACGGCACTCTACAGCAAAGTAATAGTCTGTCATCAAGAAATTATACATGTGTGTAATCTGTGTGATCTACTTAACAAGATAACCACCCTTTTAACGCAATTAAAAATTTTTCGTTTTTCGGCCAAAAAAAGAGGACGACCCGGGGGTCGTCAAAATGTTGAATTTCAGACACATCTCACTAGGTGGAAAAACGGCTCTCTACAGCAAAGTAATGGTCTGTCATCAACAAATTATACATGTGCGTAATCTGTGTGACCTACTTAACAAGATAACCACCCTTTTAACGCAATAAAAAACTTTTCATTTTTCGGCCAAAAAAAGAGGTCGACCCGGGGGTCGTCAAAATGTTGAATTTCAGACACATCTTACTAGGTGGAAAAACGGCACTCTACAGCAAAGTAATGGTCTGTCATCAAGAAATTATACATGTGTGTAATCTGTGTGATCTACTTAACAAGATAACCACCCTTTTAACGCAATTAAAAATTTTTCGTTTTTCGGCCAAAAAAAGAGGACGACCCGGGGGTCGTCAAAATGTTGAATTTCAGACACATCTCACTAGGTGGAAAAACGGCTCTCTACAGCAAAGTAATGGTCTGTCATCAACAAATTATACATGTGCGTAATCTGTGTGATCTACTTAACAAGATAACCACCCTTTTAACGCAATTAAAAATTTTTCGTTTTTCGGCCAAAAAAGAGGACGACCCGGGGGTCGTCAAAATGTTGAATTTCAGACACATCTCACTAGGTGGAAAAACGGCTCTCTACAGCAAAGTAATGGTCTGTCATCAACAAATTATACATGTGCGTAATCTGTGTGATCTACTTAACAAGATAACCACCCTTTTAACGCAATAAAAAATTTTTCGTTTTTCGGCCAAAAAAAGAGGACGACCTGAGGGTCGTCCAATTGTTGAATTTCAGACACATCTTACTAGGTGGAAAAACGGCACTCTACAGCAAAGTAATGGTCTGTCATCAAGAAATTATACATGTGTGTAATCTGTGTGACCTACTTAACAAGATAACCACCCTTTTAACGCAATAAAAAACTTTTCGTTTTTCGGCCAAAAAAAGAGGACGACCCGGGGGTCGTCAAAATGTTGAATTTCAGACACATCTCACTAGGTGGAAAAACGGCACTCTACAGCAAAGTAATGGTCTGTCATCAAGAAATTATACATGTGTGTAATCTGTGTGATCTACTTAACAAGATAACCACCCTTTTAACGCAATTAAAAATTTTTCGTTTTTCGGCCAAAAAAAGAGGACGACCCGGGGGTCGTCAAAATGTTGAATTTCAGACACATCTCACTAGGTGGAAAAACGGCTCTCTACAGCAAAGTAATGGTCTGTCATCAACAAATTATACATGTGCGTAATCTGTGTGACCTAGTTAACAAGATAACCACCCTTTTAACGCAATAAAAAACTTTTCGTTTTTCGGCCAAAAAAAGAGGACGACCCGGGGGTCGTCAAAATGTTGAATTTCAGACACATCTTACTAGGTGGAAAAACGGCACTCTACAGCAAAGTAATGGTCTGTCATCAAGAAATTATACATGTGTGTAATCTGTGTGATCTACTTAACAAGATAACCACCCTTTTAACGCAATTAAAAATTTTTCGTTTTTCGGCCAAAAAAAGAGGACGACCCGGGGGTCGTCAAAATGTTTAATTTCAGACACATCTCACTAGGTGGAAAAACGGCTCTCTACAGCAAAGTAATGGTCTGTCATCAACAAATTATACATGTGCCTAATCTGTGTGATCTACTTAACAAGATAACCACCCTTTTAACGCAATAAAAAATTTTTCGTTTTTCGACCAAAAAAAGAGGACGACCTGGGGGTCGTCCAAATGTTGAATTTCAGACACATCTTACTAGGTGGAAAAACGGCACTCTACAGCAAAGTAATGGTCTGTCATCAAGAAATTATACATGTGTGTAATCTGTGTGACCTACTTAACAAGATAACCACCCTTTTAACGCAATAAAAAACTTTTCGTTTTTCGGCCAAAAAAAGAGGACGACCCGGGGGTCGTCAAAATGTTGAATTTCAGACACATCTCACTAGGTGGAAAAACGGCTCTCTACAGCAAAGTAATGGTCTGTCATCAACAAATTATACATGTGTGTAATCTGTGTGATCTACTTAACAAGATAACCACCCTTTTAACGCAATTAAAAAATTTTCGTTTTTCGGCCAAAAAAAGAGGACGACCCGGGGGTCGTCAAAATGTTGAATTTCAGACACATCTCACTAGGTGGAAAAACGGCTCTCTACAGCAAAGTAATGGTCTGTCATCAAGAAATTATACATGTGTGTAATCTGTGTGACCTACTTAACAAGATAACCACCCTTTTAACGCAATAAAAAACTTTTCGTTTTTCGGCCAAAAAAAGAGGACGACCCGGGGGTCGTCAAAATGTTGAATTTCAGACACATCTCACTAGGTGGAAAAACGGCACTCTACAGCAAAGTAATGGTCTGTCATCAAGAAATTATACATGTGTGTAATCTGTGTGATCTACTTAACAAGATAACCACCCTTTTAACGCAATTAAAAATTTTTCGTTTTTCGGCCAAAAAAAGAGGACGACCCGGGGGTCGTCAAAATGTTGAATTTCAGACACATCTCACTAGGTGGAAAAACGGCTCTCTACAGCAAAGTAATGGTCTGTCATCAACAAATTATACATGTGTGTAATCTGTGTGACCTACTTAACAAGATAACCACCCTTTTAACGCAATTAAAAATTTTTCGTTTTTCGGCCAAAAAAAGAGGACGACCTGGGGGTCGTCCAAATGTTGAATTTCAGACACATCTTACTAGGTGGAAAAACGGTACTCTACAGCAAAGTAATGGTCTGTCATCAAGAAATTATACATGTGTGTAATCTGTGTGATCTACTTAACAAGATAACCACCCTTTTAACGCAATTAAAAATTTTTCGTTTTTCGGCCAAAAAAAGAGGACGACCCGGGGGTCGTCAAAATGTTGAATTTCAGACACATCGCACTAGGTGGAAAAACGGCTCTCTACAGCAAAGTAATGGTCTGTCATCAACAAATTATACATGTGCGTAATCTGTGTGACCTACTTAACAAGATAACCACCCTTTTAACGCAATAAAAAACTTTTCGTTTTTCGGCCAAAAAAAGAGGACGACCCGGGGGTCGTCAAAATGTTGAATTTCAGACACATCTTACTAGGTGCAAAAACGGCACTCTACAGCAAAGTAATGGTCTGTCATCAAGAAATTATACATGTGTGTAATCTGTGTGATCTACTTAACAAGATAACCACCCTTTTAACGCAATTAAAAATTTTTCGTTTTTCGGCCAAAAAAAGAGGACGACCCGGGGGTCGTCAAAATGTTGAATTTCAGACACATCTCACTAGGTGGAAAAACGGCTCTCTACAGCAAAGTAATGGTCTGTCATCAACAAATTATACATGTGCGTAATCTGTGTGATCTACTTAACAAGATAACCACCCTTTTAACGCAATAAAAAATTTTTCGTTTTTCGGCAAAAAAAAGAGGACGACCTGGGGGTCGTCCAAATGTTGAATTTCAGACACATCTTACTAGGTGGAAAAACGGCACTCTACAGCAAAGTAATGGTCTGTCATCAAGAAATTATACATGTGTGTAATCTGTGTGACCTACTTAACAAGATAACCACCCTTTTAACGCCATAAAAAACTTTTCGTGTTTCGGCCAAAAAAAGAGGACGACCCGGGGGTCGTCAAAATGTTGAATTTCAGACACATCTCACTAGGTGGAAAAACGGCTCTCTACAGCAAAGTAATGGTCTGTCATCAACAAATTATACATGTGCGTAATCTGTGTGACCTACTTAACAAGATAACCACCCTTTTAACGCAATAAAAAAATTTTCGTTTTTCGGCCAAAAAAAGAGGACGACCCGGGGGTCGTCAAAATGTTGAATTTCAGACACATCTTACTAGGTGGAAAAACGGCACTCTACAGCAAAGTAATGGTCTGTCATCAAGAAATTATACATGTGTGTAATCTGTGTGATCTACTTAACAAGATAACCACCCTTTTAACGCAATTAAAAATTTTTCGTTTTTCGGCCAAAAAAAGAGGACGACCCGGGGGTCGTCAAAATGTTGAATTTCAGACACATCTCACTAGGTGGAAAAACGGCTCTCTACAGCAAAGTAATGGTCTGTCATCAACAAATTATACATGTGCGTAATCTGTGTGACCTACTTAACAAGATAACCACCCTTTTAACGCAATTAAAAATTTTTCGTTTTTCGGCCAAAAAAAGAGGACGACCTGGGGGTCGTCCAAATGTTGAATTTCAGACACATCTTACTAGGTGGAAAAACGGCACTCTACAGCAAAGTAATGGTCTGTCATCAAGAAATTATACATGTGTGTAATCTGTGTGACCTACTTAACAAGATAACCACCCTTTTAACGCAATAAAAAACTTTTCGTTTTTCGGCCAAAAAAAGAGGACGACCCGGGGGTCGTCAAAATGTTGAATTTCAGACACATCTCACTAGGTGGAAAAACGGCTCTCTACAGCAAAGTAATGGTCTGTCATCAACAAATTATACATGTGTGTAATCTGTGTGATCTACTTAACAAGATAACCACCCTTTTAACGCAATTAAAAATTTTTCGTTTTTCGGCCAAAAAAAGAGGACGACCCGGGGGTCGTCAAAATGTTGAATTTCAGACACATCTCACTAGGTGGAAAAACGGCTCTCTACAGCAAAGTAATGGTCTGTCATCAACAAATTATACATGTGTGTAATCTGTGTGACCTACTTAACAAGATAACCACCCTTTTAACGCAATTAAAAATTTTTCGTTTTTCGGCCAAAAAAAGAGGACGACCCGGGGGTCGTCAAAATGTTGAATTTCAGACACATCTCACTAGGTGGAAAAACGGCTCTCTACAGCAAAGTAATGGTCTGTCATCAACAAATTATACATGTGCGTAATCTGTGTGACCTACTTAACAAGATAACCACCCTTTTAACGCAATAAAAAACTTTTCGTTTTTCGGCCAAAAAAAGAGGACGACCCGGGGGTCGTCAAAATGTTGAATTTCAGACACATCTTACTAGGTGGAAAAACGGCACTCTACAGCAAAGTAATGGTCTGTCATCAAGAAATTATACATGTGTGTAATCTGTGTGATCTACTTAACAAGATAACCACCCTTTTAACGCAATTAAAAATTTTTCGTTTTTCGGCCAAAAAAAGAGGACGACCCGGGGGTCGTCAAAATGTTGAATTTCAGACACATCTCACTAGGTGGAAAAACGGCTCTCTACAGCAAAGTAATGGTCTGTCATCAACAAATTATACATGTGTGTAATCTGTGTGATCTACTTAACAAGATAACCACCCTTTTAACGCAATTAAAAAATTTTCGTTTTTCGGCCAAAAAAAGAGGACGACCCGGGGGTCGTCAAAATGTTGAATTTCAGACACATCTCACTAGGTGGAAAAACGGCTCTCTACAGCAAAGTAATGGTCTGTCATCAACAAATTATACATGTGCGTAATCTGTGTGATCTACTTAACAAGATAACCACCCTTTTAACGCAATAAAAAATTTTTCGTTTTTCGGCCAAAAAAAGAGGACGACCTGGGGGTCGTCCAAATGTTGAATTTCAGACACATCTTACTAGGTGGAAAAACGGCACTCTACAGCAAAGTAATGGTCTGTCATCAAGAAATTATATTGTGTGTAATCTGTGTGACCTACTTAACAAGATAACCACCCTTTTAACGCAATAAAAAACTTTTCGTTTTTCGGCCAAAAAAAGAGGACGACCCGGGGGTCGTCAAAATGTTGAATTTCAGACACATCTCACTAGGTGGAAAAACGGCACTCTACAGCAAAGTAATGGTCTGTCATCAAGAAATTATACATGTGTGTAATCTGTGTGATCTACTTAACAAGATAACCACCCTTTTAACGCAATAAAAAATTTTTCGTTTTTCGGCCAAAATGTTGAATTTCAGACACATCTCACTAGGTGGAAAAACGGCTCTCTACAGCAAAGTAATGGTCTGTCATCAACAAATTATACATGTGCGTAATCTGTGTGATCTACTTAACAAGATAACCACCCTTTTAACGCAATAAAAAATTTTTCGTTTTTCGGCCAAAAAAAGAGGACGACCTGGGGGTCGTCCAAATGTTGAATTTCAGACACATCTTACTAGGTGGAAAAACGGCACTCTACAGCAAAGTAATGGTCTGTCATCAAGAAATTATACATGTGTGTAATCTGTGTGACCTACTTAACAAGATAATCTGTGTGAACTACTTAACAAGATAACCACCCTTTTAACGCAATAAAAAACTTTTCGTTTTTCGGCTAAAAAAAGAGGACGACCCGGGGGTCGTCAAAATGTTGAATTTCAGACACATCTCACTAGGTGGAAAAACGGCTCTCTACAGCAAAGTAATGGTCTGTCATCAACAAATTATACATGTGCGTAATCTGTGTGATCTACTTAACAAGATAACCACCCTTTTAACGCAATAAAAAACTTTTCGTTTTTCGGCTAAAAAAAGAGGACGACCCGGGGGTCGTCAAAATGTTGAATTTCAGACACATCTCACTAGGTGGAAAAACGGCTCTCTACAGCAAAGTAATGGTCTGTCATCAACAAATTATACATGTGCGTAATCTGTGTGAACTACTTAACAAGATAACCACCCTTTTAACGCAATAAAAAACTTTTCGTTTTTCGGCTAAAAAAAGAGGACGACCCGGGGGTCGTCAAAATGTTGAATTTCAGACACATCTCACTAGGTGGAAAAACGGCTCTCTACAGCAAAGTAATGGTCTGTCATCAACAAATTATACATGTGCGTAATCTGTGTGATCTACTTAACAAGATAACCACCCTTTTAACGCAATAAAAAACTTTTCGTTTTTCGGCAAAAAAAAGAGGACGACCCGGGGGTCGTCAAAATGTTGAATTTCAGACACATCTTACTAGGTGGAAAAACGGCACTCTACAGCAAAGTAATGGTCTGTCATCAAGAAATTATACATGTGTGTAATCTGTGTGACCTACTTAACAAGATAACCACCCTTTTAACGCAATAAAAAACTTTTCGTTTTTCGGCAAAAAAAAGAGGACGACCCGGGGGTCGTCAAAATGTTGAATTTCAGACACATCTCACTAGGTGGAAAAACGGCTCTCTACAGCAAAGTAATGGTCTGTCATCAACAAATTATACATGTGTGTAATCTGTGTGATCTACTTAACAAGATAACCACCCTTTTAACGCAATTAAAAAATTTTCGTTTTTCGGCCAAAAAAAGAGGACGACCCGGGGGTCGTAAAATGTTGAATTTCAGACACATCTCACTAGGTGGAAAAACGGCTCTCTACAGCAAAGTAATGGTCTGTCATCAACAAATTATACATGTGCGTAATCTGTGTGACCTACTTAACAAGATAACCACCCTTTTAACGCAATAAAAAAATTTTCGTTTTTCGGCCAAAAAAAGAGGACGACCCGGGGTCGTCAAAATGTTGAATTTCAGACACATCTCACTAGGTGGAAAAACGGCTCTCTACAGCAAAGTAATGGTCTGTCATCAACAAATTATACATGTGCGTAATCTGTGTGACCTACTTAACAAGATAACCACCCTTTTAACGCAATAAAAAAATTTTCGTTTTTCGGCCAAAAAAAGAGGACGACCCGGGGGTCGTCAAAATGTTGAATTTCAGACACATCTCACTAGGTGGAAAAACGGCTCTCTACAGCAAAGTAATGGTCTGTCATCAACAAATTATACATGTGCGTAATCTGTGTGATCTACTTAACAAGATAACCACCCTTTTAACGCAATAAAAAATTTTTCGTTTTTCGGCCAAAAAAAGAGGACGACCCGGGGGTCGTCAAAATGTTGAATTTCAGACACATCTCACTAGGTGGAAAAACGGCTCTCTACAGCAAAGTAATGGTCTGTCATCAACAAATTATACATGTGTGTAATCTGTGTGATCTACTTAACAAGATAACCACCCTTTTAACGCAATTAAAAAATTTTCGTTTTTCGGCCAAAAAAAGAGGACGACCCGGGGGTCGTAAAATGTTGAATTTCAGACACATCTCACTAGGTGGAAAAACGGCTCTCTACAGCAAAGTAATGGTCTGTCATCAACAAATTATACATGTGTGTAATCTGTGTGATCTACTTAACAAGATAACCACCCTTTTAACGCAATAAAAAATTTTTCGTTTTTCGGCCAAAAAAAGAGGACGACCCGGGGGTCGTCCAAATGTTGAATTTCAGACACATCTCACTAGGTGGAAAAACGGCTCTCTACAGCAAAGTAATGGTCTGTCATCAACAAATTATACATGTGCGTAATCTGTGTGATCTACTTAACAAGATAACCACCCTTTTAACGCAATAAAAAATTTTTCGTTTTTCGGCCAAAAAAAGAGGACGACCTGGGGGTCGTCCAAATGTTGAATTTCAGACACATCTTACTAGGTGGAAAAACGGCACTCTACAGCAAAGTAATGGTCTGTCATCAAGAAATTATACATGTGTGTAATCTGTGTGACCTACTTAACAAGATAACCACCCTTTTAACGCAATAAAAAACTTTTCGTTTTTCGGCAAAAAAAAGAGGACGACCCGGGGGTCGTCAAAATGTTGAATTTCAGACACATCTCACTAGGTGGAAAAACGGCTCTCTACAGCAAAGTAATGGTCTGTCATCAACAAATTATACATGTGTGTAATCTGTGTGATCTACTTAACAAGATAACCACCCTTTTAACGCAATTAAAAAATTTTCGTTTTTCGGCCAAAAAAAGAGGACGACCCGGGGGTCGTAAAATGTTGAATTTCAGACACATCTCACTAGGTGGAAAAACGGCTCTCTACAGCAAAGTAATGGTCTGTCATCAACAAATTATACATGTGCGTAATCTGTGTGACCTACTTAACAAGATAACCACCCTTTTAACGCAATAAAAAAATTTTCGTTTTTCGGCCAAAAAAAGAGGACGACCCGGGGTCGTCAAAATGTTGAATTTCAGACACATCTCACTAGGTGGAAAAACGGCTCTCTACAGCAAAGTAATGGTCTGTCATCAACAAATTATACATGTGCGTAATCTGTGTGACCTACTTAACAAGATAACCACCCTTTTAACGCAATAAAAAAATTTTCGTTTTTCGGCCAAAAAAAGAGGACGACCCGGGGGTCGTCAAAATGTTGAATTTCAGACACATCTCACTAGGTGGAAAAACGGCTCTCTACAGCAAAGTAATGGTCTGTCATCAACAAATTATACATGTGCGTAATCTGTGTGAACTACTTAACAAGATAACCACCCTTTTAACGCAATAAAAAACTTTTCGTTTTTCGGCTAAAAAAAGAGGACGACCCGGGGGTCGTCCAAATGTTGAATTTCAGACACATCTCACTAGGTGGAAAAACGGCTCTCTACAGCAAAGTAATGGTCTGTCATCAACAAATTATACATGTGCGTAATCTGTGTGATCTACTTAACAAGATAACCACCCTTTTAACGCAATAAAAAACTTTTCGTTTTTTGGCTAAAAAAAGAGGACGACCCGGGGGTCGTCAAAATGTTGAATTTCAGACACATCTCACTAGGTGGAAAAACGGCTCTCTACAGCAAAGTAATGGTCTGTCATCAACAAATTATACATGTGCGTAATCTGTGTGAACTACTTAACAAGATAACCACCCTTTTAACGCAATAAAAAACTTTTCGTTTTTCGGCTAAAAAAAGAGGACGACCCGGGGGTCGTCCAAATGTTGAATTTCAGACACATCTCACTAGGTGGAAAAACGGCTCTCTACAGCAAAGTAATGGTCTGTCATCAACAAATTATACATGTGCGTAATCTGTGTGATCTACTTAACAAGATAACCACCCTTTTAACGCAATAAAAAATTTTTCGTTTTTCGGCCAAAAAAAGAGGACGACCCGGGGGTCGTAAAATGTTGAATTTCAGACACATCTCACTAGGTGGAAAAACGGCTCTCTACAGCAAAGTAATGGTCTGTCATCAACAAATTATACATGTGCGTAATCTGTGTGACCTACTTAACAAGATAACCACCCTTTTAACGCAATAAAAAAATTTTCGTTTTTCGGCCAAAAAAAGAGGACGACCCGGGGGTCGTCCAAATGTTGAATTTCAGACACATCTCACTAGGTGGAAAAACGGCTCTCTACAGCAAAGTAATGGTCTGTCATCAACAAATTATACATGTGCGTAATCTGTGTGATCTACTTAACAAGATAACCACCCTTTTAACGCAATAAAAAATTTTTCGTTTTTCGGCCAAAAAAAGAGGACGACCCGGGGGTCGTAAAATGTTGAATTTCAGACACATCTCACTAGGTGGAAAAACGGCTCTCTACAGCAAAGTAATGGTCTGTCATCAACAAATTATACATGTGCGTAATCTGTGTGACCTACTTAACAAGATAACCACCCTTTTAACGCAATAAAAAAATTTTCGTTTTTCGGCCAAAAAAAGAGGACGACCCGGGGTCGTCAAAATGTTGAATTTCAGACACATCTCACTAGGTGGAAAAACGGCTCTCTACAGCAAAGTAATGGTCTGTCATCAACAAATTATACATGTGCGTAATCTGTGTGACCTACTTAACAAGATAACCACCCTTTTAACGCAATAAAAAAATTTTCGTTTTTCGGCCAAAAAAAGAGGACGACCCGGGGGTCGTCAAAATGTTGAATTTCAGACACATCTCACTAGGTGGAAAAACGGCTCTCTACAGCAAAGTAATGGTCTGTCATCAACAAATTATACATGTGCGTAATCTGTGTGAACTACTTAACAAGATAACCACCCTTTTAACGCAATAAAAAACTTTTCGTTTTTCGGCTAAAAAAAGAGGACGACCCGGGGGTCGTCCAAATGTTGAATTTCAGACACATCTCACTAGGTGGAAAAACGGCTCTCTACAGCAAAGTAATGGTCTGTCATCAACAAATTATACATGTGCGTAATCTGTGTGATCTACTTAACAAGATAACCACCCTTTTAACGCAATAAAAAACTTTTCGTTTTTTGGCTAAAAAAAGAGGACGACCCGGGGGTCGTCAAAATGTTGAATTTCAGACACATCTCACTAGGTGGAAAAACGGCTCTCTACAGCAAAGTAATGGTCTGTCATCAACAAATTATACATGTGCGTAATCTGTGTGATCTACTTAACAAGATAACCACCCTTTTAACGCAATAAAAAACTTTTCGTTTTTTGGCTAAAAAAAGAGGACGACCCGGGGGTCGTCAAAATGTTGAATTTCAGACACATCTTACTAGGTGGAAAAACGGCACTCTACAGCAAAGTAATGGTCTGTCATCAAGAAATTATACATGTGTGTAATCTGTGTGATCTACTTAACAAGATAACCACCCTTTTAACGCAATAAAAAATTTTTCGTTTTTCGGCCAAAAAAAGAGGACGACCCGGGGGTCGTCCAAATGTTGAATTTCAGACACATCTCACTAGGTGGAAAAACGGCTCTCTACAGCAAAGTAATGGTCTGTCATCAACAAATTATACATGTGCGTAATCTGTGTGATCTACTTAACAAGATAACCACCCTTTTAACGCAATAAAAAATTTTTCGTTTTTCGGCCAAAAAAAGAGGACGACCTGGGGGTCGTCCAAATGTTGAATTTCAGACACATCTTACTAGGTGGAAAAACGGCACTCTACAGCAAAGTAATGGTCTGTCATCAAGAAATTATACATGTGTGTAATCTGTGTGACCTACTTAACAAGATAACCACCCTTTTAACGCAATAAAAAACTTTTCGTTTTTCGGCAAAAAAAAGAGGACGACCCGGGGGTCGTCAAAATGTTGAATTTCAGACACATCTCACTAGGTGGAAAAACGGCTCTCTACAGCAAAGTAATGGTCTGTCATCAACAAATTATACATGTGTGTAATCTGTGTGATCTACTTAACAAGATAACCACCCTTTTAACGCAATTAAAAAATTTTCGTTTTTCGGCCAAAAAAAGAGGACGACCCGGGGGTCGTAAAATGTTGAATTTCAGACACATCTCACTAGGTGGAAAAACGGCTCTCTACAGCAAAGTAATGGTCTGTCATCAACAAATTATACATGTGCGTAATCTGTGTGACCTACTTAACAAGATAACCACCCTTTTAACGCAATAAAAAAATTTTCGTTTTTCGGCCAAAAAAAGAGGACGACCCGGGGTCGTCAAAATGTTGAATTTCAGACACATCTCACTAGGTGGAAAAACGGCTCTCTACAGCAAAGTAATGGTCTGTCATCAACAAATTATACATGTGCGTAATCTGTGTGACCTACTTAACAAGATAACCACCCTTTTAACGCAATAAAAAAATTTTCGTTTTTCGGCCAAAAAAAGAGGACGACCCGGGGGTCGTCAAAATGTTGAATTTCAGACACATCTCACTAGGTGGAAAAACGGCTCTCTACAGCAAAGTAATGGTCTGTCATCAACAAATTATACATGTGCGTAATCTGTGTGAACTACTTAACAAGATAACCACCCTTTTAACGCAATAAAAAACTTTTCGTTTTTCGGCTAAAAAAAGAGGACGACCCGGGGGTCGTCAAAATGTTGAATTTCAGACACATCTTACTAGGTGGAAAAACGGCACTCTACAGCAAAGTAATGGTCTGTCATCAAGAAATTATACATGTGTGTAATCTGTGTGATCTACTTAACAAGATAACCACCCTTTTAACGCAATAAAAAATTTTTCGTTTTTCGGCCAAAAAAAAGAGGACGACCCGGGGGTCGTCCAAATGTTGAATTTCAGACACATCTCACTAGGTGGAAAAACGGCTCTCTACAGCAAAGTAATGGTCTGTCATCAACAAATTATACATGTGCGTAATCTGTGTGATCTACTTAACAAGATAACCACCCTTTTAACGCAATAAAAAATTTTTCGTTTTTCGGCCAAAAAAAGAGGACGACCTGGGGGTCGTCCAAATGTTGAATTTCAGACACATCTTACTAGGTGGAAAAACGGCACTCTACAGCAAAGTAATGGTCTGTCATCAAGAAATTATACATGTGTGTAATCTGTGTGACCTACTTAACAAGATAACCACCCTTTTAACGCAATAAAAAACTTTTCGTTTTTCGGCAAAAAAAAGAGGACGACCCGATGGTCGTCAAAATGTTGAATTTCAGACACATCTCACTAGGTGGAAAAACGGCTCTCTACAGCAAAGTAATGGTCTGTCATCAACAAATTATACATGTGCGTAATCTGTGTGACCTACTTAACAAGATAACCACCCTTTTAACGCAATTAAAAATTTTTCGTTTTTCGGCCAAAAAAAGAGGACGACCTGGGGGTCGTCCAAATGTTGAATTTCAGACACATCTTACTAGGTGGAAAAACGGCACTCTACAGCAAAGTAATGGTCTGTCA
The DNA here is from genome assembly GCA_907269105.1 of Volucella inanis. NCBI lineage: Eukaryota > Metazoa > Arthropoda > Insecta > Diptera > Syrphidae > Volucella > Volucella inanis. The sequence goes on along the minus strand of OU026153.1, from coordinate 201,458,034 downwards.
TCAAGAAATTATACATGTGTGTAATCTGTGTGACCTACTTAACAAGATAACCACCCTTTTAACGCAATAAAAAACTTTTCGTTTTTCGGCCAAAAAAAGAGGACGACCCGGGGGTCGTCAAAATGTTGAATTTCAGACACATCTCACTAGGTGGAAAAACGGCTCTCTACAGCAAAGTAATGGTCTGTCATCAACAAATTATACATGTGTGTAATCTGTGTGACCTACTTAACAAGATAACCACCCTTTTAACGCAATTAAAAATTTTTCGTTTTTCGGCCAAAAAAAGAGGACGACCCGGGGGTCGTCAAAATGTTGAATTTCAGACACATCTCACTAGGTGGAAAAACGGCTCTCTACAGCAAAGTAATGGTCTGTCATCAACAAATTATACATGTGCGTAATCTGTGTGACCTACTTAACAAGATAACCACCCTTTTAACGCAATAAAAAACTTTTCGTTTTTCGGCCAAAAAAAGAGGACGACCCGGGGGTCGTCAAAATGTTGAATTTCAGACACATCTTACTAGGTGGAAAAACGGCACTCTACAGCAAAGTAATGGTCTGTCATCAAGAAATTATACATGTGTGTAATCTGTGTGATCTACTTAACAAGATAACCACCCTTTTAACGCAATTAAAAATTTTTCGTTTTTCGGCCAAAAAAAGAGGACGACCCGGGGGTCGTCAAAATGTTGAATTTCAGACACATCTCACTAGGTGGAAAAACGGCTCTCTACAGCAAAGTAATGGTCTGTCATCAACAAATTATACATGTGTGTAATCTGTGTGATCTACTTAACAAGATAACCACCCTTTTAACGCAATAAAAAATTTTTCGTTTTTCGGCCAAAAAAAGAGGACGACCTGGGGGTCGTCCAAATGTTGAATTTCAGACACATCTTACTAGGTGGAAAAACGGCACTCTACAGCAAAGTAATGGTCTGTCATCAAGAAATTATATTGTGTGTAATCTGTGTGACCTACTTAACAAGATAACCACCCTTTTAACGCAATAAAAAACTTTTCGTTTTTCGGCCAAAAAAAGAGGACGACCCGGGGGTCGTCAAAATGTTGAATTTCAGACACATCTCACTAGGTGGAAAAACGGCTCTCTACAGCAAAGTAATGGTCTGTCATCAACAAATTATACATGTGCGTAATCTGTGTGATCTACTTAACAAGATAACCACCCTTTTAACGCAATAAAAAATTTTTCGTTTTTCGGCCAAAAAAAGAGGACGACCTGGGGGTCGTCCAAATGTTGAATTTCAGACACATCTTACTAGGTGGAAAAACGGCACTCTACAGCAAAGTAATGGTCTGTCATCAAGAAATTATACATGTGTGTAATCTGTGTGACCTACTTAACAAGATAACCACCCTTTTAACGCAATAAAAAACTTTTCGTTTTTCGGCCAAAAAAAGAGGACGACCCGGGGGTCGTCAAAATGTTGAATTTCAGACACATCTCACTAGGTGGAAAAACGGCTCTCTACAGCAAAGTAATGGTCTGTCATCAACAAATTATACATGTGCGTAATCTGTGTGACCTACTTAACAAGATAACCACCCTTTTAACGCAATAAAAAACTTTTCGTTTTTCGGCCAAAAAAAGAGGACGACCCGGGGGTCGTCAAAATGTTGAATTTCAGACACATCTTACTAGGTGGAAAAACGGCACTCTACAGCAAAGTAATGGTCTGTCATCAACAAATTATACATGTGCGTAATCTGTGTAATCTACTTAACAAGATAACCACCCTTTTAACGCAATTAAAAATTTTTCGTTTTTCGGCCAAAAAAAGAGGACGACCCGGGGGTCGTCAAAATGTTGAATTTCAGACACATCTCACTAGGTGGAAAAACGGCTCTCTACAGCAAAGTAATGGTCTGTCATCAACAAATTATACATGTGTGTAATCTGTGTGACCTACTTAACAAGATAACCACCCTTTTAACGCAATTAAAAATTTTTCGTTTTTCGGCCAAAAAAAGAGGACGACCTGGGGGTCGTCCAAATGTTGAATTTCAGACACATCTTACTAGGTGGAAAAACGGCACTCTACAGCAAAGTAATGGTCTGTCATCAACAAATTATACATGTGTGTAATCTGTGTGACCTACTTAACAAGATAACCACCCTTTTAACAATAAAAAACTTTTCGTTTTTCGGCCAAAAAAAGAGGACGACCCGGGGGTCGTCAAAATGTTGAATTTCAGACACATCTCACTAGGTGGAAAAACGGCTCTCTACAGCAAAGTAATGGTCTGTCATCAACAAATTATACATGTGCGTAATCTGTGTGAACTACTTAACAAGATAACCACCCTTTTAACGCAATAAAAAACTTTTCGTTTTTCGGCCAAAAAAAGAGGACGACCCGGGGGTCGTCAAAATGTTGAATTTCAGACACATCTTACTAGGTGGAAAAACGGCACTCTACAGCAAAGTAATGGTCTGTCATCAAGAAATTATACATGTGTGTAATCTGTGTGATCTACTTAACAAGATAACCACCCTTTTAACGCAATTAAAAATTTTTCGTTTTTCGGCCAAAAAAAGAGGACGACCCGGGGGTCGTCAAAATGTTGAATTTCAGACACATCTCACTAGGTGGAAAAACGGCTCTCTACAGCAAAGTAATGGTCTGTCATCAACAAATTATACATGTGCGTAATCTGTGTGATCTACTTAACAAGATAACCACCCTTTTAACGCAATAAAAAATTTTTCGTTTTTCGGCCAAAAAAGAGGACGACCTGGGGGTCGTCCAAATGTTGAATTTCAGACACATCTTACTAGGTGGAAAAACGGCACTCTACAGCAAAGTAATGGTCTGTCATCAAGAAATTATACATGTGTGTAATCTGTGTGACCTACTTAACAAGATAACCACCCTTTTAACGCAATAAAAAACTTTTCGTTTTTCGGCAAAAAAAAGAGGACGACCCGGGGGTCGTCAAAATGTTGAATTTCAGACACATCTCACTAGGTGGAAAAACGGCTCTCTACAGCAAAGTAATGGTCTGTCATCAACAAATTATACATGTGTGTAATCTGTGTGATCTACTTAACAAGATAACCACCCTTTTAACGCAATTAAAAAATTTTCGTTTTTCGGCCAAAAAAAGAGGACGACCCGGGGGTCGTCAAAATGTTGAATTTCAGACACATCTCACTAGGTGGAAAAACGGCTCTCTACAGCAAAGTAATGGTCTGTCATCAACAAATTATACATGTGCGTAATCTGTGTGATCTACTTAACAAGATAACCACCCTTTTAACGCAATAAAAAATTTTTCGTTTTTCGGCCAAAAAAAGAGGACGACCTGGGGGTCGTCCAAATGTTGAATTTCAGACACATCTTACTAGGTGGAAAAACGGCACTCTACAGCAAAGTAATGGTCTGTCATCAAGAAATTATACATGTGTGTAATCTGTGTGACCTACTTAACAAGATAACCACCCTTTTAACGCAATAAAAAACTTTTTGTTTTTCGGCAAAAAAAAGAGGACGACCCGGGGGTCGTCAAAATGTTGAATTTCAGACACATCTCACTAGGTGGAAAAACGGCTCTCTACAGCAAAGTAATGGTCTGTCATCAACAAATTATACATGTGTGTAATCTGTGTGATCTACTTAACAAGATAACCACCCTTTTAACGCAATTAAAAAATTTTCGTTTTTCGGCCAAAAAAAGAGGACGACCCGGGGGTCGTCAAAATGTTGAATTTCAGACACATCTCACTAGGTGGAAAAACGGCTCTCTACAGCAAAGTAATGGTCTGTCATCAACAAATTATACATGTGCGTAATCTGTGTGATCTACTTAACAAGATAACCACCCTTTTAACGCAATAAAAAATTTTTCGTTTTTCGGCCAAAAAAAGAGGACGACCTGGGGGTCGTCCAAATGTTGAATTTCAGACACATCTTACTAGGTGGAAAAACGGCACTCTACAGCAAAGTAATGGTCTGTCATCAAGAAATTATACATGTGTGTAATCTGTGTGACCTACTTAACAAGATAACCACCCTTTTAACGCAATAAAAAACTTTTCGTTTTTCGGCCAAAAAAAGAGGACGACCCGGGGGTCGTCAAAATGTTGAATTTCAGACACATCTCACTAGGTGGAAAAACGGCTCTCTACAGCAAAGTAATGGTCTGTCATCAAGAAATTATACATGTGTGTTATCTGTGTGATCTACTTAACAAGATAACCACCCTTTTAACGCAATTAAAAATTTTTCGTTTTTCGGCCAAAAAAAGAGGACGACCCGGGGGTCGTCAAAATGTTGAATTTCAGACACATCTTACTAGGTGGAAAAACGGCACTCTACAGCAAAGTAATGGTCTGTCATCAAGAAATTATACATGTGTGTAATCTGTGTGATCTACTTAACAAGATAACCACCCTTTTAACGCAATTAAAAATTTTTCGTTTTTCGGCCAAAAAAAGAGGACGACCCGGGGGTCGTCAAAATGTTGAATTTCAGACACATCTCACTAGGTGGAAAAACGGCTCTCTACAGCAAAGTAATGGTCTGTCATCAACAAATTATACATGTGCGTAATCTGTGTGACCTACTTAACAAGATAACCACCCTTTTAACGCAATAAAAAACTTTTCGTTTTTCGGCCAAAAAAAGAGGACGACCCGGGGGTCGTCAAAATGTTGAATTTCAGACACATCTTACTAGGTGGAAAAACGGCACTCTACAGCAAGGTAATGGTCTGTCATCAAGAAATTATACATGTGTGTAATCTGTGTGATCTACTTAACAAGATAACCACCCTTTTAACGCAATTAAAAATTTTTCGTTTTTCGGCCAAAAAAAGAGGACGACCCGGGGGTCGTCAAAATGTTGAATTTCAGACACATCTCACTAGGTGGAAAAACGGCTCTCTACAGCAAAGTAATGGTCTGTCATCAACAAATTATACATGTGCGTAATCTGTGTGATCTACTTAACAAGATAACCACCCTTTTAACGCAATAAAAAATTTTTCAGACACATCTCACTAGGTGGAAAAACGGCTCTCTACAGCAAAGTAATGGTCTGTCATCAACAAATTATACATGTGTGTAATCTGTGTGACCTACTTAACAAGATAACCACCCTTTTAACGCAATTAAAAATTTTTCGTTTTTCGGCCAAAAAAAGAGGACGACCCGGGGGTCGTCAAAATGTTGAATTTCAGACACATCTCACTAGGTGGAAAAACGGCACTCTACAGCAAAGTAATGGTCTGTCATCAAGAAATTATACATGTGTGTAATCTGTGTGATCTACTTAACAAGATAACCACCCTTTTAACGCAATTAAAAAATTTTCGTTTTTCGGCCAAAAAAAGAGGACGACCCGGGGGTCGTCAAAATGTTGAATTTCAGACACATCTCACTAGGTGGAAAAACGGCTCTCTACAGCAAAGTAATGGTCTGTCATCAACAAATTATACATGTGCGTAATCTGTGTGACCTACTTAACAAGATAACCACCCTTTTAACGCAATAAAAAAATTTTCGTTTTTCGGCCAAAAAAAGAGGACGACCCGGGGGTCGTCAAAATGTTGAATTTCAGACACATCTTACTAGGTGGAAAAACGGCACTCTACAGCAAAGTAATGGTCTGTCATCAAGAAATTATACATGTGTGTAATCTGTGTGATCTACTTAACAAGATAACCACCCTTTTAACGCAATAAAAAACTTTTCGTTTTTCGGCCAAAAAAAGAGGACGACCCGGGGGTCGTCAAAATGTTGAATTTCAGACACATCTTACTAGGTGGAAAAACGGCACTCTACAGCAAAGTAATGGTCTGTCATCAAGAAATTATACATGTGTGTAATCTGTGTGACCTACTTAACAAGATAACCACCCTTTTAACGCAATAAAAAACTTTTCGTTTTTCGGCCAAAAAAAGAGGACGACCCGGGGGTCGTCAAAATGTTGAATTTCAGACACATCTCACTAGGTGGAAAAACGGCTCTCTACAGCAAAGTAATGGTCTGTCATCAACAAATTATACATGTGTGTAATCTGTGTGATCTACTTAACAAGATAACCACCCTTTTAACGCAATTAAAAAATTTTCGTTTTTCGGCCAAAAAAAGAGGACGACCCGGGGGTCGTCAAAATGTTGAATTTCAGACACATCTCACTAGGTGGAAAAACGGCTCTCTACAGCAAAGTAATGGTCTGTCATCAACAAATTATACATGTGCGTAATCTGTGTGATCTACTTAACAAGATAACCACCCTTTTAACGCAATAAAAATTTTTTCGTTTTTCGGCCAAAAAAAGAGGACGACCTGGGGGTCGTCCAAATGTTGAATTTCAGACACATCTTACTAGGTGGAAAAACGGCACTCTACAGCAAAGTAATGGTCTGTCATCAAGAAATTATACATGTGTGTAATCTGTGTGACCTACTTAACAAGATAACCACCCTTTTAACGCAATAAAAAACTTTTCGTTTTTCGGCCAAAAAAAGAGGACGACCCGGGGGTCGTCAAAATGTTGAATTTCAGACACATCTCACTAGGTGGAAAAACGGCTCTCTACAGCAAAGTAATGGTCTGTCATCAACAAATTATACATGTGCGTAATCTGTGTGATCTACTTAACAAGATAACCACCCTTTTAACGCAATAAAAAATTTTTCGTTTTTCGGCCAAAAAAAGAGGACGACCTGGGGGTCGTCCAAATGTTGAATTTCAGACACATCTTACTAGGTGGAAAAACGGCACTCTACAGCAAAGTAATGGTCTGTCATCAAGAAATTATACATGTGTGTAATCTGTGTGACCTACTTAACAAGATAACCACCCTTTTAACGCAATAAAAAACTTTTCGTTTTTCGGCCAAAAAAAGAGGACGACCCGGAGGTCGTCAAAATGTTGAATTTCAGACACATCTCACTAGGTGGAAAAACGGCTCTCTACAGCAAAGTAATGGTCTGTCATCAACAAATTATACATGTGTGTAATCTGTGTGACCTACTTAACAAGATAACCACCCTTTTAACGCAATTAAAAATTTTTCGTTTTTCGGCCAAAAAAAGAGGACGACCCGGGGGTCGTCAAAATGTTGAATTTCAGACACATCTCACTAGGTGGAAAAACGGCACTCTACAGCAAAGTAATGGTCTGTCATCAAGAAATTATACATGTGTGTAATCTGTGTGATCTACTTAACAAGATAACCACCCTTTTAACGCAATTAAAAATTTTTCGTTTTTCGGCCAAAAAAAGAGGACGACCCGGGGGTCGTCAAAATGTTGAATTTCAGACACATCTCACTAGGTGGAAAAACGGCTCTCTACAGCAAAGTAATGGTCTGTCATCAACAAATTATACATGTGCGTAATCTGTGTGACCTACTTAACAAGATAACCACCCTTTTAACGCAATAAAAAAATTTTCGTTTTTCGGCCAAAAAAAGAGGACGACCCGGGGGTCGTCAAAATGTTGAATTTCAGACACATCTTACTAGGTGGAAAAACGGCACTCTACAGCAAAGTAATGGTCTGTCATCAAGAAATTATACATGTGTGTAATCTGTGTGATCTACTTAACAAGATAACCACCCTTTTAACGCAATTAAAAATTTTTCGTTTTTCGGCCAAAAAAAGAGGACGACCCGTGGGTCGTCAAAATGTTGAATTTCAGACACATCTCACTAGGTGGAAAAACGGCTCTCTACAGCAAAGTAATGGTCTGTCATCAACAAATTATACATGTGCGTAATCTGTGTGACCTACTTAACAAGATAACCACCCTTTTAACGCAATTAAAAATTTTTCGTTTTTCGGCCAAAAAAAGAGGACGACCTGGGGGTCGTCCAAATGTTGAATTTCAGACACATCTTACTAGGTGGAAAAACGGCACTCTACAGCAAAGTAATGGTCTGTCATCAAGAAATTATACATGTGTGTAATCTGTGTGACCTACTTAACAAGATAACCACCCTTTTAACGCAATAAAAAACTTTTCGTTTTTCGGCCAAAAAAAGAGGACGACCCGGGGGTCGTCAAAATGTTGAATTTCAGACACATCTCACTAGGTGGAAAAACGGCACTCTACAGCAAAGTAATGGTCTGTCATCAAGAAATTATACATGTGTGTAATCTGTGTGATCTACTTAACAAGATAACCACCCTTTTAACGCAATAAAAAACTTTTCGTTTTTCGGCCAAAAAAAGAGGACGACCCGGGGGTCGTCAAAATGTTGAATTTCAGACACATCTCACTAGGTGGAAAAACGGCACTCTACAGCAAAGTAATGGTCTGTCATCAAGAAATTATACATGTGTGTAATCTGTGTGATCTACTTAACAAGATAACCACCCTTTTAACGCAATTAAAAATTTTTCGTTTTTCGGCCAAAAAAAGAGGACGACCTGGGGGTCGTCCAAATGCTGAATTTCAGACACATCTTACTAATTGGAAAAACGGCACTCTACAGCAAAGTAATGGTCTGTCATCAAGAAATTATACATGTGTGTAATCTGTGTGACCTACTTAACAAGATAACCACCCTTTGAACGCAATAAAAAACTTTTCGTTTTTCGGCCAAAAAAAGAGGACGACCCGGGGGTCGTCAAAATGTTGAATTTCAGACACATCTCACTAGGTGGAAAAACGGCTCTCTACAGCAAAGTAATGGTCTGTCATCAACAAATTATACATGTGCGTAATCTGTGTGATCTACTTAACAAGATAACCACCCTTTTAACGCAATAAAAAATTTTTCGTTTTTCGGCCAAAAAAAGAGGACGACCTGGGGGTCGTCCAAATGTTGAATTTCAGACACATCTTACTAGGTGGAAAAACGGCACTCTACAGCAAAGTAATGGTCTGTCATCAAGAAATTATACATGTGTGTAATCTGTGTGACCTACTTAACAAGATAACCACCCTTTTAACGCAATAAAAAACTTTTCGTTTTTCGGCCAAAAAAAGAGGACGACCCGGGGGTCGTCAAAATGTTGAATTTCAGACACATCTCACTAGGTGGAAAAACGGCACTCTACAGCAAAGTAATGGTCTGTCATCAAGAAATTATACATGTGTGTAATCTGTGTGATCTACTTAACAAGATAACCACCCTTTTAACGCAATTAAAAATTTTTCGTTTTTCGGCCAAAAAAAGAGGACGACCCGGGGGTCGTCAAAATGTTGAATTTCAGACACATCTCACTAGGTGGAAAAACGGCACTCTACAGCAAAGTAATGGTCTGTCATCAAGAAATTATACATGTGTGTAATCTGTGTGACCTACTTAACAAGATAACCACCCTTTTAACGCAATTAAAAATTTTTCGTTTTTCGGCCAAAAAAAGAGGACGACCCGGGGGTCGTCAAAATGTTGAATTTCAGACACATCTCACTAGGTGGAAAAACGGCACTCTACAGCAAAGTAATGGTCTGTCATCAAGAAATTATACATGTGTGTAATCTGTGTGATCTACTTAACAAGATAACCACCCTTTTAACGCAATTAAAAATTTTTCGTTTTTCGGCCAAAAAAAGAGGACGACCCGGGGGTCGTCAAAATGTTGAATTTCAGACACATCTCACTAGGTGGAAAAACGGCTCTCTACAGCAAAGTAATGGTCTGTCATCAACAAATTATACATGTGTGTAATCTGTGTGACCTACTTAACAAGATAACCACCCTTTTAACGCAATTAAAAATTTTTCGTTTTTCGGCCAAAAAAAGAGGACGACCCGGGGGTCGTCAAAATGTTGAATTTCAGACACATCTCACTAGGTGGAAAAACGGCACTCTACAGCAAAGTAATGGTCTGTCATCAAGAAATTATACATGTGTGTAATCTGTGTGACCTACTTAACAAGATAACCACCCTTTTAACGCAATAAAAAACTTTTCGTTTTTCGGCCAAAAAAAGAGGACGACCCGGGGGTCGTCAAAATGTTGAATTTCAGACACATCTCACTAGGTGGAAAAACGGCTCTCTACAGCAAAGTAATGGTCTGTCATCAAGAAATTATACATGTGTGTAATCTGTGTGATCTACTTAACAAGATAACCACCCTTTTAACGCAATTAAAAATTTTTCGTTTTTCGGCCAAAAAAAGAGGACGACCCGGGGGTCGTCAAAATGTTGAATTTCAGACACATCTCACTAGGTGGAAAAACGGCTCTCTACAGCAAAGTAATGGTCTGTCATCAACAAATTATACATGTGTGTAATCTGTGTGACCTACTTAACAAGATAACCACCCTTTTAACGCAATTAAAAATTTTTCGTTTTTCGGCCAAAAAAAGAGGACGACCCGGGGGTCGTCAAAATGTTGAATTTCAGACACATCTCACTAGGTGGAAAAACGGCACTCTACAGCAAAGTAATGGTCTGTCATCAAGAAATTATACATGTGTGTAATCTGTGTGATCTACTTAACAAGATAACCACCCTTTTAACGCAATTAAAAATTTTTCGTTTTTCGGCCAAAAAAAGAGGACGACCCGGGGGTCGTCAAAATGTTGAATTTCAGACACATCTCACTAGGTGGAAAAACGGCTCTCTACAGCAAAGTAATGGTCTGTCATCAACAAATTATACATGTGTGTAATCTGTGTGACCTACTTAACAAGATAACCACCCTTTTAACGCAATAAAAAAATTTTCGTTTTTCGGCCAAAAAAAGAGGACGACCCGGGGGTCGTCAAAATGTTGAATTTCAGACACATCTTACTAGGTGGAAAAACGGCACTCTACAGCAAAGTAATGGTCTGTCATCAAGAAATTATAAATGTGTGTAATCTGTGTGATCTACTTAACAAGATAACCACCCTTTTAACGCAATTAAAAATTTTTCGTTTTTCGGCCAAAAAAAGAGGACGACCCGGGGGTCGTCAAAATGTTGAATTTCAGACACATCTCACTAGGTGGAAAAACGGCTCTCTACAGCAAAGTAATGGTCTGTCATCAACAAATTATACATGTGCGTAATCTGTGTGACCTACTTAACAAGATAACCACCCTTTTAACGCAATTAAAAATTTTTCGTTTTTCGGCCAAAAAAAGAGGACGACCTGGGGGTCGTCCAAATGTTGAATTTCAGACACATCTTACTAGGTGGAAAAACGGCACTCTACAGCAAAGTAATGGTCTGTCATCAAGAAATTATACATGTGTGTAATCTGTGTGACCTACTTAACAAGATAACCACCCTTTTAACGCAATAAAAAACTTCTCGTTTTTCGGCCAAAAAAAGAGGACGACCCGGGGGTCGTCAAAATGTTGAATTTCAGACACATCTCACTAGGTGGAAAAACGGCTCTCTACAGCAAAGTAATGGTCTGTCATCAACAAATTATACATGTGCGTAATCTGTGTGATCTACTTAACAAGATAACCACCCTTTTAACGCAATAAAAAATTTTTCGTTTTTCGGCCAAAAAAAGAGGACGACCTGGGGGTCGTCCAAATGTTGAATTTCAGACACATCTTACTAGGTGGAAAAACGGCACTCTACAGCAAAGTAATGGTCTGTCATCAAGAAATTATACATGTGTGTAATCTGTGTGACCTACTTAACAAGATAACCACCCTTTTAACGCAATAAAAAACTTTTCGTTTTTCGGCCAAAAAAAGAGGACGACCCGGGGGTCGTCAAAATGTTGAATTTCAGACACATCTCACTAGGTGGAAAAACGGCTCTCTACAGCAAAGTAATGGTCTGTCATCAACAAATTATACATGTGTGTAATCTGTGTGACCTACTTAACAAGATAACCACCCTTTTAACGCAATTAAAAATTTTTCGTTTTTCGGCCAAAAAAAGAGGACGACCCGGGGGTCGTCAAAATGTTGAATTTCAGACACATCTCACTAGGTGGAAAAACGGCACTCTACAGCAAAGTAATGGTCTGTCATCAAGAAATTATACATGTGTGTAATCTGTGTGATCTACTTAACAAGATAACCACCCTTTTAACGCAATTAAAAATTTTTCGTTTTTCGGCCAAAAAAAGAGGACGACCCGGGGGTCGTCAAAATGTTGAATTTCAGACACATCTCACTAGGTGGAAAAACGGCACTCTACAGCAAAGTAATGGTCTGTCATCAAGAAATTATACATGTGTGTAATCTGTGTGATCTACTTAACAAGATAACCACCCTTTTAACGCAATTAAAAATTTTTCGTTTTTCGGCCAAAAAAAGAGGACGACCCGGGGGTCGTCAAAATGTTGAATTTCAGACACATCTCACTAGGTGGAAAAACGGCTCTCTACAGCAAAGTAATGGTCTGTCATCAACAAATTATACATGTGCGTAATCTGTGTGACCTACTTAACAAGATAACCACCCTTTTAACGCAATTAAAAATTTTTCGTTTTTCGGCCAAAAAAAGAGGACGACCTGGGGGTCGTCCAAATGTTGAATTTCAGACACATCTTACTAGGTGGAAAAACGGCACTCTACAGCAAAGTAATGGTCTGTCATCAAGAAATTATACATGTGTGTAATCTGTGTGACCTACTTAACAAGATAACCACCCTTTTAACGCAATAAAAAACTTTTCGTTTTTCGGCCAAAAAAAGAGGACGACCCGGGGGTCGTCAAAATGTTGAATTTCAGACACATCTCACTAGGTGGAAAAACGGCTCTCTACAGCAAAGTAATGGTCTGTCATCAACAAATTATACATGTGCGTAATCTGTGTGATCTACTTAACAAGATAACCACCCTTTTAACGCAATAAAAAATTTTTCGTTTTTCGGCCAAAAAAAGAGGACGACCTGGGGGTCGTCCAAATGTTGAATTTCAGACACATCTTACTAGGTGGAAAAACGGCACTCTACAGCAAAGTAATGGTCTGTCATCAAGAAATTATACATGTGTGTAATCTGTGTGACCTACTTAACAAGATAACCACCCTTTTAACGCAATAAAAAACTTTTCGTTTTTCGGCCAAAAAAAGAGGACGACCCGGGGGTCGTCAAAATGTTGAATTTCAGACACATCTTACTAGGTGGAAAAACGGCACTCTACAGCAAAGTAATGGTCTGTCATCAAGAAATTATACATGTGTGTAATCTGTGTGATCTACTTAACAAGATAACCACCCTTTTAACGCAATTAAAAATTTTTCGTTTTTCGGCCAAAAAAAGAGGACGACCCGGGGGTCGTCAAAATGTTGAATTTCAGACACATCTCACTAGGTGGAAAAACGGCTCTCTACAGCAAAGTAATGGTCTGTCATCAACAAATTATACATGTGCGTAATCTGTGTGACCTACTTAACAAGATAACCACCCTTTTAACGCAATTAAAAATTTTTCGTTTTTCGGCCAAAAAAAGAGGACGACCTGGGGGTCGTCCAAATGTTGAATTTCAGACACATCTTACTAGGTGGAAAAACGGCACTCTACAGCAAAGTAATGGTCTGTCATCAAGAAATTATACATGTGTGTAATCTGTGTGACCTACTTAACAAGATAACCACCCTTTTAACGCAATAAAAAACTTTTCGTTTTTCGGCCAAAAAAAGAGGACGACCCGGGGGTCGTCAAAATGTTGAATTTCAGACACATCTTACTAGGTGGAAAAACGGCACTCTACAGCAAAGTAATGGTCTGTCATCAAGAAATTATACATGTGTGTAATCTGTGTGATCTACTTAACAAGATAACCACCCTTTTAACGCAATTAAAAATTTTTCGTTTTTCGGCCAAAAAAAGAGGACGACCCGGGGGTCGTCAAAATGTTGAATTTCAGACACATCTCACTAGGTGGAAAAACGGCTCTCTACAGCAAAGTAATGGTCTGTCATCAACAAATTATACATGTGCGTAATCTGTGTGATCTACTTAACAAGATAACCACCCTTTTAACGCAATAAAAAATTTTTCGTTTTTCGGCCAAAAAAAGAGGACGACCTGGGGGTCGTCCAAATGTTGAATTTCAGACACATCTTACTAGGTGGAAAAACGGCACTCTACAGCAAAGTAATGGTCTGTCATCAAGAAATTATACATGTGTGTAATCTGTGTGACCTACTTAACAAGATAACCACCCTTTTAACGCAATAAAAAACTTTTCGTTTTTCGGCCAAAAAAAGAGGACGACCCGGGGGTCGTCAAAATGTTGAATTTCAGACACATCTCACTAGGTGGAAAAACGGCTCTCTACAGCAAAGTAATGGTCTGTCATCAACAAATTATACATGTGTGTAATCTGTGTGATCTACTTAACAAGATAACCACCCTTTTAACGCAATTAAAAAATTTTCGTTTTTTCGGCCAAAAAAAGAGGACGACCCGGGGGTCGTCAAAATGTTGAATTTCAGACACATCTCACTAGGTGGAAAAACGGCTCTCTACAGCAAAGTAATGGTCTGTCATCAACAAATTATACATGTGCGTAATCTGTGTGACCTACTTAACAAGATAACCACCCTTTTAACGCAATAAAAAATTTTTCGTTTTTCGGCCAAAAAAAGAGGACGACCTGGGGGTCGTCCAAATGTTGAATTTCAGACACATCTTACTAGGTGGAAAAACGGCACTCTACAGCAAAGTAATGGTCTGTCATCAAGAAATTATACATGTGTGTAATCTGTGTGACCTACTTAACAAGATAACCACCCTTTTAACGCAATAAAAAACTTTTCGTTTTTCGGCCAAAAAAAGAGGACGACCCGGGGGTCGTCAAAATGTTGAATTTCAGACACATCTCACTAGGTGGAAAAACGGCTCTCTACAGCAAAGTAATGGTCTGTCATCAACAAATTATACATGTGTGTAATCTGTGTGACCTACTTAACAAGATAACCACCCTTTTAACGCAATAAAAAACTTTTCGTTTTTCGGCCAAAAAAAGAGGACGACCCGGGGGTCGTCAAAATGTTGAATTTCAGACACATCTCACTAGGTGGAAAAACGGCTCTCTACAGCAAAGTAATGGTCTGTCATCAACAAATTATACATGTGCGTAATCTGTGTGATCTACTTAACAAGATAACCACCCTTTTAACGCAATAAAAAATTTTTCGTTTTTCGGCCAAAAAAAGAGGACGACCTGGGGGTCGTCCAAATGTTGAATTTCAGACACATCTTACTAGGTGGAAAAACGGCACTCTACAGCAAAGTAATGGTCTGTCATCAAGAAATTATACATGTGTGTAATCTGTGTGACCTACTTAACAAGATAACCACCCTTTTAACGCAATAAAAAACTTTTCGTTTTTCGGCCAAAAAAAGAGGACGACCCGGGGGTCGTCAAAATGTTGAATTTCAGACAAATCTCACTAGGTGGAAAAACGGCTCTCTACAGCAAAGTAATGGTCTGTCATCAACAAATTATACATGTGCGTAATCTGTGTGACCTACTTAACAAGATAACCACCCTTTTAACGCAATAAAAAACTTTTCGTTTTTCGGCCAAAAAAAGAGGACGACCCGGGGGTCGTCAAAATGTTGAATTTCAGACACATCTCACTAGGTGGAAAAACGGCTCTCTACAGCAAAGTAATGGTCTGTCATCAACAAATTATACATGTGCGTAATCTGTGTGATCTACTTAACAAGATAACCACCCTTTTAACGCAATAAAAAATTTTTCGTTTTTCGGCCAAAAAAAGAGGACGACCTGGGGGTCGTCCAAATGTTGAATTTCAGACACATCTTACTAGGTGGAAAAACGGCACTCTACAGCAAAGTAATGGTCTGTCATCAAGAAATTATACATGTGTGTAATCTGTGTGACCTACTTAACAAGATAACCACCCTTTTAACGCAATAAAAAACTTTTCGTTTTTCGGCCAAAAAAAGAGGACGACCCGGGGGTCGTCAAAATGTTGAATTTCAGACACATCTCACTAGGTGGAAAAACGGCACTCTACAGCAAAGTAATGGTCTGTCATCAAGAAATTATACATGTGTGTAATCTGTGTGATCTACTTAACAAGATAACCACCCTTTTAACGCAATTAAAAATTTTTCGTTTTTCGGCCAAAAAAAGAGGACGACCCGGGGGTCGTCAAAATGTTGAATTTCAGACACATCTCACTAGGTGGAAAAACGGCTCTCTACAGCAAAGTAATGGTCTGTCATCAACAAATTATACATGTGTGTAATCTGTGTGACCTACTTAACAAGATAACCACCCTTTTAACGCAATAAAAAACTTTTCGTTTTTCGGCCAAAAAAAGAGGACGACCCGGGGGTCGTCAAAATGTTGAATTTCAGACACATCTCACTAGGTGGAAAAACGGCACTCTACAGCAAAGTAATGGTCTGTCATCAAGAAATTATACATGTGTGTAATCTGTGTGATCTACTTAACAAGATAACCACCCTTTTAACGCAATTAAAAATTTTTCGTTTTTCGGCCAAAAAAAGAGGACGACCCGGGGGTCGTCAAAATGTTGAATTTCAGACACATCTCACTAGGTGGAAAAACGGCACTCTACAGCAAAGTAATGGTCTGTCATCAAGAAATTATACATGTGTGTAATCTGTGTGATCTACTTAACAAGATAACCACCCTTTTAACGCAATTAAAAATTTTTCGTTTTTCGGCCAAAAAAAGAGGACGACCCGGGGGTCGTCAAAATGTTGAATTTCAGACACATCTCACTAGGTGGAAAAACGGCTCTCTACAGCAAAGTAATGGTCTGTCATCAACAAATTATACATGTGTGTAATCTGTGTGACCTACTTAACAAGATAACCACCCTTTTAACGCAATAAAAAACTTTTCGTTTTTCGGCCAAAAAAAGAGGACGACCCGGGGGTCGTCAAAATGTTGAATTTCAGACACATCTCACTAGGTGGAAAAACGGCTCTCTACAGCAAAGTAATGGTCTGTCATCAACAAATTATACATGCGTGTAATCTGTGTGACCTACTTAACAAGATAACCACCCTTTTAACGCAATTAAAAATTTTTCGTTTTTCGGCCAAAAAAAGAGGACGACCCGGGGGTCGTCAAAATGTTGAATTTCAGACACATCTCACTAGGTGGAAAAACGGCACTCTACAGCAAAGTAATGGTCTGTCATCAAGAAATTATACATGTGTGTAATCTGTGTGATCTACTTAACAAGATAACCACCCTTTTAACGCAATTAAAAATTTTTCGTTTTTCGGCCAAAAAAAGAGGACGACCCGGGGGTCGTCAAAATGTTGAATTTCAGACACATCTCACTAGGTGGAAAAACGGCTCTCTACAGCAAAGTAATGGTCTGTCATCAAGAAATTATACATGTGTGTAATCTGTGTGATCTACTTAACAAGATAACCACCCTTTTAACGCAATTAAAAATTTTTCGTTTTTCGGCCAAAAAAAGAGGACGACCCGGGGGTCGTCAAAATGTTGAATTTCAGACACATCTCACTAGGTGGAAAAACGGCTCTCTACAGCAAAGTAATGGTCTGTCATCAACAAATTATACATGTGCGTAATCTGTGTGATCTACTTAACAAGATAACCACCCTTTTAACGCAATAAAAAATTTTTCGTTTTTCGGCCAAAAAAAGAGGACGACCTGGGGGTCGTCAAAATGTTGAATTTCAGACACATCTTACTAGGTGGAAAAACGGCACTCTACAGCAAAGTAATGGTCTGTCATCAAGAAATTATACATGTGTGTAATCTGTGTGACCTACTTAACAAGATAACCACCCTTTTAACGCAATAAAAAACTTTTCGTTTTTCGGCCAAAAAAAGAGGACGACCTGGGGGTCGTCAAAATGTTGAATTTCAGACACATCTCACTAGGTGGAAAAACGGCTCTCTACAGCAAAGTAATGGTCTGTCATCAACAAATTATACATGTGTGTAATCTGTGTGACCTACTTAACAAGATAACCACCCTTTTAACGCAATTAAAAATTTTTCGTTTTTCGGCCAAAAAAAGAGGACGACCCGGGGGTCGTCAAAATGTTGAATTTCAGACACATCTCACTAGGTGGAAAAACGGCACTCTACAGCAAAGTAATGGTCTGTCATCAAGAAATTATACATGTGTGTAATCTGTGTGATCTACTTAACAAGATAACCACCCTTTTAACGCAATTAAAAATTTTTCGTTTTTCGGCCAAAAAAAGAGGACGACCCGGGGGTCGTCAAAATGTTGAATTTCAGACACATCTCACTAGGTGGAAAAACGGCTCTCTACAGCAAAGTAATGGTCTGTCATCAACAAATTATACATGTGCGTAATCTGTGTGACCTACTTAACAAGATAACCACCCTTTTAACGCAATAAAAAAATTTTCGTTTTTCGGCCAAAAAAAGAGGACGACCCGGGGGTCGTCAAAATGTTGAATTTCAGACACATCTTACTAGGTGGAAAAACGGCACTCTACAGCAAAGTAATGGTCTGTCATCAAGAAATTATACATGTGTGTAATCTGTGTGATCTACTTAACAAGATAACCACCCTTTTAACGCAATAAAAAACTTTTCGTTTTTCGGCCAAAAAAAGAGGACGACCCGGGGGTCGTCAAAATGTTGAATTTCAGACACATCTCACTAGGTGGAAAAACGGCTCTCTACAGCAAAGTAATGGTCTGTCATCAACAAATTATACATGTGCGTAATCTGTGTGATCTACTTAACAAGATAACCACCCTTTTAACGCAATAAAAAACTTTTCGTTTTTCGGCCAAAAAAAGAGGACGACCCGGGGGTCGTCAAAATGTTGAATTTCAGACACATCTCACTAGGTGGAAAAACGGCTCTCTACAGCAAAGTAATGGTCTGTCATCAAGAAATTATACATGTGTGTAATCTGTGTGACCTACTTAACAAGATAACCACCCTTTTAACGCAATAAAAAACTTTTCGTTTTTCGGCCAAAAAAAGAGGACGACCCGGGGGTCGTCAAAATGTTGAATTTCAGACACATCTCACTAGGTGGAAAAACGGCTCTCTACAGCAAAGTAATGGTCTGTCATCAACAAATTATACATGTGCGTAATCTGTGTGATCTACTTAACAAGATAACCACCCTTTTAACGCAATAAAAAATTTTTCGTTTTTCGGCCAAAAAAAGAGGACGACCTGGGGGTCGTCCAAATGTTGAATTTCAGACACATCTTACTAGGTGGAAAAACGGCACTCTACAGCAAAGTAATGGTCTGTCATCAAGAAATTATACATGTGTGTAATCTGTGTGACCTACTTAACAAGATAACCACCCTTTTAACGCAATAAAAAACTTTTCGTTTTTCGGCCAAAAAAAGAGGACGACCCGGGGGTCGTCAAAATGTTGAATTTCAGACACATCTCACTAGGTGGAAAAACGGCTCTCTACAGCAAATTAATGGTCTGTCATCAACAAATTATACATGTGTGTAATCTGTGTGACCTACTTAACAAGATAACCACCCTTTTAACGCAATTAAAAATTTTTCGTTTTTCGGCCAAAAAAAGAGGACGACCTGGGGGTCGTCAAAATGTTGAATTTCAAACTCATCTCACTAGGTGGAAAAACGGCTCTCTACAGCAAAGTAATGGTCTGTCATCAACAAATTATACATGTGTGTAATCTGTGTGACCTACTTAACAAGATAACCACCCTTTTAACGCAATAAAAAACTTTTCGTTTTTCGGCCAAAAAAAGAGGACGACCCGGGGGTCGTCAAAATGTTGAATTTCAGACACATCTCACTAGGTGGAAAAACGGCACTCTACAGCAAAGTAATGGTCTGTCATCAAGAAATTATACATGTGTGTAATCTGTGTGATCTACTTAACAAGATAACCACCCTTTTAACGCAATTAAAAATTTTTCGTTTTTCGGCCAAAAAAAGAGGACGACCCGGGGGTCGTCAAAATGTTGAATTTCAGACACATCTCACTAGGTGGAAAAACGGCTCTCTACAGCAAAGTAATGGTCTGTCATCAACAAATTATACATGTGCGTAATCTGTGTGACCTACTTAACAAGATAACCACCCTTTTAACGCAATAAAAAACTTTTCGTTTTTCGGCCAAAAAAAGAGGACGACCTGGGGGTCGTCCAAATGTTGAATTTCAGACACATCTTACTAGGTGGAAAAACGGCACTCTACAGCAAAGTAATGGTCTGTCATCAAGAAATTATACATGTGTGTAATCTGTGTGATCTACTTAACAAGATAACCACCCTTTTAACGCAATTAAAAATTTTTCGTTTTTCGGCCAAAAAAAGAGGACGACCCGGGGGTCGTCAAAATGTTGAATTTCAGACACATCTCACTAGGTGGAAAAACGGCTCTCTACAGCAAAGTAATGGTCTGTCATCAACAAATTATACATGTGCGTAATCTGTGTGACCTACTTAACAAGATAACCACCCTTTTAACGCAATAAAAAAATTTTCGTTTTTCGGCCAAAAAAAGAGGACGACCCGGGGGTCGTCAAAATGTTGAATTTCAGACACATCTTACTAGGTGGAAAAACGGCACTCTACAGCAAAGTAATGGTCTGTCATCAAGAAATTATACATGTGTGTAATCTGTGTGATCTACTTAACAAGATAACCACCCTTTTAACGCAATTAAAAATTTTTCGTTTTTCGGCCAAAAAAAGAGGACGACCCGGGGGTCGTCAAAATGTTGAATTTCAGACACATCTCACTAGGTGGAAAAACGGCTCTCTACAGCAAAGTAATGGTCTGTCATCAACAAATTATACATGTGCGTAATCTGTGTGACCTACTTAACAAGATAACCACCCTTTTAACGCAATAAAAAACTTTTCGTTTTTCGGCCAAAAAAAGAGGACGACCCGGGGGTCGTCAAAATGTTGAATTTCAGACACATCTCACTAGGTGGAAAAACGGCTCTCTACAGCAAAGTAATGGTCTGTCATCAACAAATTATACATGTGTGTAATCTGTGTGACCTACTTAACAAGATAACCACCCTTTTAACGCAATTAAAAATTTTTCGTTTTTCGGCCAAAAAAAGAGGACGACCCGGGGGTCGTCAAAATGTTGAATTTCAGACACATCTCACTAGGTGGAAAAACGGCACTCTACAGCAAAGTAATGGTCTGTCATCAAGAAATTATACATGTGTGTAATCTGTGTGACCTACTTAACAAGATAACCACCCTTTTAACGCAATAAAAAACTTTTCGTTTTTCGGCCAAAAAAAGAGGACGACCTGGGGGTCGTCAAAATGTTGAATTTCAGACACATCTCACTAGGTGGAAAAACGGCTCTCTACAGCAAAGTAATGGTCTGTCATCAACAAATTATACATGTGTGTAATCTGTGTGACCTACTTAACAAGATAACCACCCTTTTAACGCAATTAAAAATTTTTCGTTTTTCGGCCAAAAAAAGAGGACGACCCGGGGGTCGTCAAAATGTTGAATTTCAGACACATCTCACTAGGTGGAAAAACGGCACTCTACAGCAAAGTAATGGTCTGTCATCAAGAAATTATACATGTGTGTAATCTGTGTGATCTACTTAACAAGATAACCACCCTTTTAACGCAATTAAAAATTTTTCGTTTTTCGGCCAAAAAAAGAGGACGACCCGGGGGTCGTCAAAATGTTGAATTTCAGACACATCTCACTAGGTGGAAAAACGGCTCTCTACAGCAAAGTAATGGTCTGTCATCAACAAATTATACATGTGCGTAATCTGTGTGACCTACTTAACAAGATAACCACCCTTTTAACGCAATAAAAAAATTTTCGTTTTTCGGCCAAAAAAAGAGGACGACCCGGGGGTCGTCAAAATGTTGAATTTCAGACACATCTTACTAGGTGGAAAAACGGCACTCTACAGCAAAGTAATGGTCTGTCATCAAGAAATTATACATGTGCGTAATCTGTGTGACCTACTTAACAAGATAACCACCCTTTTAACGCAATAAAAAACTTTTCGTTTTTCGGCCAAAAAAAGAGGACGACCCGGGGGTCGTCAAAATGTTGAATTTCAGACACATCTCACTAGGTGGAAAAACGGCTCTCTACAGCAAAGTAATGGTCTGTCATCAACAAATTATACATGTGTGTAATCTGTGTGACCTACTTAACAAGATAACCACCCTTTTAACGCAATTAAAAATTTTTCGTTTTTCGGCCAAAAAAAGAGGACGACCCGGGGGTCGTCAAAATGTTGAATTTCAGACACATCTCACTAGGTGGAAAAACGGCACTCTACAGCAAAGTAATGGTCTGTCATCAAGAAATTATACATGTGTGTAATCTGTGTGATCTACTTAACAAGATAACCACCCTTTTAACGCAATTAAAAATTTTTCGTTTTTCGGCCAAAAAAAGAGGACGACCCGGGGGTCGTCAAAATGTTGAATTTCAGACACATCTCACTAGGTGGAAAAACGGCTCTCTACAGCAAAGTAATGGTCTGTCATCAACAAATTATACATGTGCGTAATCTGTGTGACCTACTTAACAAGATAACCACCCTTTTAACGCAATAAAAAACTTTTCGTTTTTCGGCCAAAAAAAGAGGACGACCCGGGGGTCGTCAAAATGTTGAATTTCAGACACATCTCACTAGGTGGAAAAACGGCTCTCTACAGCAAAGTAATGGTCTGTCATCAACAAATTATACATGTGTGTAATCTGTGTGACCTACTTAACAAGATAACCACCCTTTTAACGCAATTAAAAATTTTTCGTTTTTCGGCCAAAAAAAGAGGACGACCCGGGGGTCGTCAAAATGTTGAATTTCAGACACATCTCACTAGGTGGAAAAACGGCACTCTACAGCAAAGTAATGGTCTGTCATCAAGAAATTATACATGTGTGTAATCTGTGTGATCTACTTAACAAGATAACCACCCTTTTAACGCAATTAAAAATTTTTCGTTTTTCGGCCAAAAAAAGAGGACGACCCGGGGGTCGTCAAAATGTTGAATTTCAGACACATCTCACTAGGTGGAAAAACGGCTCTCTACAGCAAAGTAATGGTCTGTCATCAACAAATTATACATGTGCGTA
Organism: Volucella inanis; assembly: GCA_907269105.1. Lineage (NCBI taxonomy): Eukaryota > Metazoa > Arthropoda > Insecta > Diptera > Syrphidae > Volucella > Volucella inanis. Next base: position 201,435,078 of record OU026153.1, on the reverse strand, counting down.
ATCTGTGTGACCTACTTAACAAGATAACCACCCTTTTAACGCAATAAAAAAATTTTCGTTTTTCGGCCAAAAAAAGAGGACGACCCGGGGGTCGTCAAAATGTTGAATTTCAGACACATCTCACTAGGTGGAAAAACGGCTCTCTACAGCAAAGTAATGGTCTGTCATCAACAAATTATACATGTGTGTAATCTGTGTGACCTACTTAACAAGATAACCACCCTTTTAACGCAATAAAAAAATTTTCGTTTTTCGGCCAAAAAAAGAGGACGACCCGGGGGTCGTCAAAATGTTGAATTTCAGACACATCTTACTAGGTGGAAAAACGGCACTCTACAGCAAAGTAATGGTCTGTCATCAAGAAATTATACATGTGTGTAATCTGTGTGATCTACTTAACAAGATAACCACCCTTTTAACGCAATTAAAAATTTTTCGTTTTTCGGCCAAAAAAAGAGGACGACCCGGGGGTCGTCAAAATGTTGAATTTCAGACACATCTCACTAGGTGGAAAAACGGCTCTCTACAGCAAAGTAATGGTCTGTCATCAACAAATTATATATGTGCGTAATCTGTGTGACCTACTTAACAAGATAACCACCCTTTTAACGCAATAAAAAACTTTTCGTTTTTCGGCCAAAAAAAGAGGACGACCCGGGGGTCGTCAAAATGTTGAATTTCAGACACATCTCACTAGGTGGAAAAACGGCTCTCTACAGCAAAGTAATGGTCTGTCATCAACAAATTATACATGTGTGTAATCTGTGTGACCTACTTAACAAGATAACCACCCTTTTAACGCAATTAAAAATTTTTCGTTTTTCGGCCAAAAAAAGAGGACGACCCGGGGGTCGTCAAAATGTTGAATTTCAGACACATCTCACTAGGTGGAAAAACGGCTCTCTACAGCAAAGTAATGGTCTGTCATCAACAAATTATACATGTGCGTAATCTGTGTGACCTACTTAACAAGATAACCACCCTTTTAACGCAATAAAAAACTTTTCGTTTTTCGGCCAAAAAAAGAGGACGACCCGGGGGTCGTCAAAATGTTGAATTTCAGACACATCTCACTAGGTGGAAAAACGGCTCTCTACAGCAAAGTAATGGTCTGTCATCAACAAATTATACATGTGTGTAATCTGTGTGACCTACTTAACAAGATAACCACCCTTTTAACGCAATTAAAAATTTTTCGTTTTTCGGCCAAAAAAAGAGGACGACCCGGGGGTCGTCAAAATGTTGAATTTCAGACACATCTCACTAGGTGGAAAAACGGCTCTCTACAGCAAAGTAATGGTCTGTCATCAACAAATTATACATGTGCGTAATCTGTGTGACCTACTTAACAAGATAACCACCCTTTTAACGCAATAAAAAAATTTTCGTTTTTCGGCCAAAAAAAGAGGACGACCCGGGGGTCGTCAAAATGTTGAATTTCAGACACATCTTACTAGGTGGAAAAACGGCACTCTACAGCAAAGTAATGGTCTGTCATCAAGAAATTATACATGTGTGTAATCTGTGTGATCTACTTAACAAGATAACCACCCTTTTAACGCAATTAAAAATTTTTCGTTTTTCGGCCAAAAAAAGAGGACGACCCGGGGGTCGTCAAAATGTTGAATTTCAGACACATCTCACTAGGTGGAAAAACGGCTCTCTACAGCAAAGTAATGGTCTGTCATCAACAAATTATACATGTGCGTAATCTGTGTGACCTACTTAACAAGATAACCACCCTTTTAACGCAATAAAAAACTTTTCGTTTTTCGGCCAAAAAAAGAGGACGACCCGGGGGTCGTCAAAATGTTGAATTTCAGACACATCTCACTAGGTGGAAAAACGGCTCTCTACAGCAAAGTAATGGTCTGTCATCAACAAATTATACATGTGTGTAATCTGTGTGATCTACTTAACAAGATAACCACCCTTTTAACGCAATTAAAAATTTTTCGTTTTTCGGCCAAAAAAAGAGGACGACCCGGGGGTCGTCAAAATGTTGAATTTCAGACACATCTCACTAGGTGGAAAAACGGCTCTCTACAGCAAAGTAATGGTCTGTCATCAACAAATTATACATGTGCGTAATCTGTGTGACCTACTTAACAAGATAACCACCCTTTTAACGCAATAAAAAAATTTTCGTTTTTCGGCCAAAAAAAGAGGACGACCCGGGGGTCGTCAAAATGTTGAATTTCAGACACATCTTACTAGGTGGAAAAACGGCACTCTACAGCAAAGTAATGGTCTGTCATCAAGAAATTATACATGTGTGTAATCTGTGTGATCTACTTAACAAGATAACCACCCTTTTAACGCAATTAAAAATTTTTCGTTTTTCGGCCAAAAAAAGAGGACGACCCGGGGGTCGTCAAAATGTTGAATTTCAGACACATCTCACTAGGTGGAAAAACGGCTCTCTACAGCAAAGTAATGGTCTGTCATCAACAAATTATACATGTGCGTAATCTGTGTGACCTACTTAACAAGATAACCACCCTTTTAACGCAATAAAAAACTTTTCGTTTTTCGGCCAAAAAAAGAGGACGACCCGGGGGTCGTCAAAATGTTGAATTTCAGACACATCTCACTAGGTGGAAAAACGGCTCTCTACAGCAAAGTAATGGTCTGTCATCAACAAATTATACATGTGTGTAATCTGTGTGACCTACTTAACAAGATAACCACCCTTTTAACGCAATTAAAAATTTTTCGTTTTTCGGCCAAAAAAAGAGGACGACCCGGGGGTCGTCAAAATGTTGAATTTCAGACACATCTCACTAGGTGGAAAAACGGCACTCTACAGCAAAGTAATGGTCTGTCATCAAGAAATTATACATGTGTGTAATCTGTGTGATCTACTTAACAAGATAACCACCCTTTTAACGCAATTAAAAATTTTTCGTTTTTCGGCCAAAAAAAGAGGACGACCCGGGGGTCGTCAAAATGTTGAATTTCAGACACATCTCACTAGGTGGAAAAACGGCTCTCTACAGCAAAGTAATGGTCTGTCATCAACAAATTATACATGTGCGTAATCTGTGTGACCTACTTAACAAGATAACCACCCTTTTAACGCAATAAAAAACTTTTCGTTTTTCGGCCAAAAAAAGAGGACGACCCGGGGGTCGTCAAAATGTTGAATTTCAGACACATCTCACTAGGTGGAAAAACGGCTCTCTACAGCAAAGTAATGGTCTGTCATCAACAAATTATACATGTGTGTAATCTGTGTGACCTACTTAACAAGATAACCACCCTTTTAACGCAATTAAAAATTTTTCGTTTTTCGGCCAAAAAAAGAGGACGACCCGGGGGTCGTCAAAATGTTGAATTTCAGACACATCTCACTAGGTGGAAAAACGGCACTCTACAGCAAAGTAATGGTCTGTCATCAAGAAATTATACATGTGTGTAATCTGTGTGATCTACTTAACAAGATAACCACCCTTTTAACGCAATTAAAAATTTTTCGTTTTTCGGCCAAAAAAAGAGGACGACCCGGGGGTCGTCAAAATGTTGAATTTCAGACACATCTCACTAGGTGGAAAAACGGCTCTCTACAGCAAAGTAATGGTCTGTCATCAACAAATTATACATGTGCGTAATCTGTGTGACCTACTTAACAAGATAACCACCCTTTTAACGCAATAAAAAAATTTTCGTTTTTCGGCCAAAAAAAGAGGACGACCCGGGGGTCGTCAAAATGTTGAATTTCAGACACATCTTACTAGGTGGAAAAACGGCACTCTACAGCAAAGTAATGGTCTGTCATCAAGAAATTATACATGTGTGTAATCTGTGTGATCTACTTAACAAGATAACCACCCTTTTAACGCAATTAAAAATTTTTCGTTTTTCGGCCAAAAAAAGAGGACGACCCGGGGGTCGTCAAAATGTTGAATTTCAGACACATCTCACTAGGTGGAAAAACGGCTCTCTACAGCAAAGTAATGGTCTGTCATCAACAAATTATACATGTGTGTAATCTGTGTGACCTACTTAACAAGATAACCACCCTTTTAACGCAATTAAAAATTTTTCGTTTTTCGGCCAAAAAAAGAGGACGACCCGGGGGTCGTCAAAATGTTGAATTTCAGACACATCTCACTAGGTGGAAAAACGGCTCTCTACAGCAAAGTAATGGTCTGTCATCAACAAATTATACATGTGCGTAATCTGTGTGACCTACTTAACAAGATAACCACCCTTTTAACGCAATAAAAAAATTTTCGTTTTTCGGCCAAAAAAAGAGGACGACCCGGGGGTCGTCAAAATGTTGAATTTCAGACACATCTTACTAGGTGGAAAAACGGCACTCTACAGCAAAGTAATGGTCTGTCATCAAGAAATTATACATGTGTGTAATCTGTGTGATCTACTTAACAAGATAACCACCCTTTTAACGCAATTAAAAATTTTTCGTTTTTCGGCCAAAAAAAGAGGACGACCCGGGGGTCGTCAAAATGTTGAATTTCAGACACATCTCACTAGGTGGAAAAACGGCTCTCTACAGCAAAGTAATGGTCTGTCATCAACAAATTATACATGTGCGTAATCTGTGTGACCTACTTAACAAGATAACCACCCTTTTAACGCAATAAAAAACTTTTCGTTTTTCGGCCAAAAAAAGAGGACGACCCGGGGGTCGTCAAAATGTTGAATTTCAGACACATCTCACTAGGTGGAAAAACGGCTCTCTACAGCAAAGTAATGGTCTGTCATCAACAAATTATACATGTGCGTAATCTGTGTGACCTACTTAACAAGATAACCACCCTTTTAACGCAATAAAAAAATTTTCGTTTTTCGGCCAAAAAAAGAGGACGACCCGGGGGTCGTCAAAATGTTGAATTTCAGACACATCTTACTAGGTGGAAAAACGGCACTCTACAGCAAAGTAATGGTCTGTCATCAAGAAATTATACATGTGTGTAATCTGTGTGATCTACTTAACAAGATAACCACCCTTTTAACGCAATTAAAAATTTTTCGTTTTTCGGCCAAAAAAAGAGGACGACCCGGGGGTCGTCAAAATGTTGAATTTCAGACACATCTCACTAGGTGGAAAAACGGCTCTCTACAGCAAAGTAATGGTCTGTCATCAACAAATTATACATGTGTGTAATCTGTGTGACCTACTTAACAAGATAACCACCCTTTTAACGCAATTAAAAATTTTTCGTTTTTCGGCCAAAAAAAGAGGACGACCCGGGGGTCGTCAAAATGTTGAATTTCAGACACATCTCACTAGGTGGAAAAACGGCACTCTACAGCAAAGTAATGATCTGTCATCAAGAAATTATACATGTGTGTAATCTGTGTGATCTACTTAACAAGATAACCACCCTTTTAACGCAATTAAAAATTTTTCGTTTTTCGGCCAAAAAAAGAGGACTACCCGGGGGTCGTCAAAATGTTGAATTTCAGACACATCTCACTAGGTGGAAAAACGGCTCTCTACAGCAAAGTAATGGTCTGTCATCAACAAATTATACATGTGCGTAATCTGTGTGACCTACTTAACAAGATAACCACCCTTTTAACGCAATAAAAAAATTTTCGTTTTTCGGCCAAAAAAAGAGGACGACCCGGGGGTCGTCAAAATGTTGAATTTCAGACACATCTTACTAGGTGGAAAAACGGCACTCTACAGCAAAGTAATGGTCTGTCATCAAGAAATTATACATGTGTGTAATCTGTGTGATCTACTTAACAAGATAACCACCCTTTTAACGCAATTAAAAATTTTTCGTTTTTCGGCCAAAAAAAGAGGACGACCCGGGGGTCGTCAAAATGTTGAATTTCAGACACATCTCACTAGGTGGAAAAACGGCTCTCTACAGCAAAGTAATGGTCTGTCATCAACAAATTATACATGTGCGTAATCTGTGTGACCTACTTAACAAGATAACCACCCTTTTAACGCAATTAAAATTTTTTCGTTTTTCGGCCAAAAAAAGAGGACGACCTGGGGGTCGTCCAAATGTTGAATTTCAGACACATCTTACTAGGTGGAAAAACGGCACTCTACAGCAAAGTAATGGTCTGTCATCAAGAAATTATACATGTGCGTAATCTGTGTGACCTACTTAACAAGATAACCACCCTTTTAACGCAATAAAAAACTTTTCGTTTTTCGGCCAAAAAAAGAGGACGACCCGGGGGTCGTCAAAATGTTGAATTTCAGACACATCTTACTAGGTGGAAAAACGGCACTCTACAGCAAAGTAATGGTCTGTCATCAAGAAATTATACATGTGTGTAATCTGTGTGATCTACTTAACAAGATAACCACCCTTTTAACGCAATTAAAAATTTTTCGTTTTTCGGCCAAAAAAAGAGGACGACCCGGGGGTCGTCAAAATGTTGAATTTCAGACACATCTCACTAGGTGGAAAAACGGCTCTCTACAGCAAAGTAATGGTCTGTCATCAACAAATTATACATGTGCGTAATCTGTGTGATATACTTAACAAGATAACCACCCTTTTAACGCAATTAAAAATTTTTCGTTTTTCGGCCAAAAAAAGAGGACGACCTGGGGGTCGTCCAAATGTTGAATTTCAGACACATCTTACTAGGTGGAAAAACGGCACTCTACAGCAAAGTAATGGTCTGTCATCAACAAATTATACATGTGTGTAATCTGTGTGACCTACTTAACAAGATAACCACCCTTTTAACGCAATTAAAAATTTTTCGTTTTTCGGCCAAAAAAAGAGGACGACCCGGGGGTCGTCAAAATGTTGAATTTCAGACACATCTCACTAGGTGGAAAAACGGCACTCTACAGCAAAGTAATGGTCTGTCATCAAGAAATTATACATGTGTGTAATCTGTGTGATCTACTTAACAAGATAACCACCCTTTTAACGCAATTAAAAATTTTTCGTTTTTCGGCCAAAAAAAGAGGACGACCCGGGGGTCGTCAAAATGTTGAATTTCAGACACATCTCACTAGGTGGAAAAACGGCTCTCTACAGCAAAGTAATGGTCTGTCATCAACAAATTATACATGTGCGTAATCTGTGTGACCTACTTAACAAGATAACCACCCTTTTAACGCAATAAAAAAATTTTCGTTTTTCGGCCAAAAAAAGAGGACGACCCGGGGGTCGTCAAAATGTTGAATTTCAGACACATCTTACTAGGTGGAAAAACGGCACTCTACAGCAAAGTAATGGTCTGTCATCAAGAAATTATACATGTGTGTAATCTGTGTGATCTACTTAACAAGATAACCACCCTTTTAACGCAATTAAAAATTTTTCGTTTTTCGGCCAAAAAAAGAGGACGACCCGGGGGTCGTCAAAATGTTGAATTTCAGACACATCTCACTAGGTGGAAAAACGGCTCTCTACAGCAAAGTAATGGTCTGTCATCAACAAATTATACATGTGCGTAATCTGTGTGACCTACTTAACAAGATAACCACCCTTTTAACGCAATAAAAAACTTTTCGTTTTTCGGCCAAAAAAAGAGGACGACCCGGGGGTCGTCAAAATGTTGAATTTCAGACACATCTCACTAGGTGGAAAAACGGCTCTCTACAGCAAAGTAATGGTCTGTCATCAACAAATTATACATGTGCGTAATCTGTGTGACCTACTTAACAAGATAACCACCCTTTTAACGCAATAAAAAACTTTTCGTTTTTCGGCCAAAAAAAGAGGACGACCCGGGGTCGTCAAAATGTTGAATTTCAGACACATCTCACTAGGTGGAAAAACGGCTCTCTACAGCAAAGTAATGGTCTGTCATCAACAAATTATACATGTGTGTAATCTGTGTGACCTACTTAACAAGATAACCACCCTTTAACGCAATAAAAAATTTTTCGTTTTTCGGCCAAAAAAGAGGACGACCCGGGGGTCGTCAAAATGTTGAATTTCAGACACATCTCACTAGGTGGAAAAACGGCACTCTACAGCAAAGTAATGGTCTGTCATCAAGAAATTATACATGTGTGTAATCTGTGTGATCTACTTAACAAGATAACCACCCTTTTAACGCAATTAAAAATTTTTCGTTTTTCGGCCAAAAAAAGAGGACGACCCGGGGGTCGTCAAAATGTTGAATTTCAGACACATCTCACTAGGTGGAAAAACGGCTCTCTACAGCAAAGTAATGGTCTGTCATCAACAAATTATACATGTGCGTAACCTGTGTGACCTACTTAACAAGATAACCACCCTTTTAACGCAATAAAAAAATTTTCGTTTTTCGGCCAAAAAAAGAGGACGACCCGGGGGTCGTCAAAATGTTGAATTTCAGACACATCTTACTAGGTGGAAAAACGGCACTCTACAGCAAAGTAATGGTCTGTCATCAAGAAATTATACATGTGTGTAATCTGTGTGATCTACTTAACAAGATAACCACCCTTTTAACGCAATTAAAAATTTTTCGTTTTTCGGCCAAAAAAAGAGGACGACCCGGGGGTCGTCAAAATGTTGAATTTCAGACACATCTCACTAGGTGGAAAAACGGCTCTCTACAGCAAAGTAATGGTCTGTCATCAACAAATTATACATGTGCGTAATCTGTGTGACCTACTTAACAAGATAACCACCCTTTTAACGCAATTAAAAATTTTTCGTTTTTCGGCCAAAAAAAGAGGACGACCTGGGGGTCGTCCAAATGTTGAATTTCAGACACATCTTACTAGGTGGAAAAACGGCACTCTACAGCAAAGTAATGGTCTGTCATCAAGAAATTATACATGTGCGTAATCTGTGTGACCTACTTAACAAGATAACCACCCTTTTAACGCAATAAAAAACTTTTCGTTTTTCGGCCAAAAAAAGAGGACGACCCGGGGGTCGTCAAAATGTTGAATTTCAGACACATCTTACTAGGTGGAAAAACGGCACTCTACAGCAAAGTAATGGTCTGTCATCAAGAAATTATACATGTGTGTAATCTGTGTGATCTACTTAACAAGATAACCACCCTTTTAACGCAATTAAAAATTTTTCGTTTTTCGGCCAAAAAAAGAGGACGACCCGGGGGTCGTCAAAATGTTGAATTTCAGACACATCTCACTAGGTGGAAAAACGGCTCTCTACAGCAAAGTAATGGTCTGTCATCAACAAATTATACATGTGCGTAATCTGTGTGATATACTTAACAAGATAACCACCCTTTTAACGCAATAAAAAATTTTTCGTTTTTCGGCCAAAAAAAGAGGACGACCTGGGGGTCGTCCAAATGTTGAATTTCAGACACATCTTACTAGGTGGAAAAACGGCACTCTACAGCAAAGTAATGGTCTGTCATCAACAAATTATACATGTGTGTAATCTGTGTGACCTACTTAACAAGATAACCACCCTTTTAACGCAATTAAAAATTTTTCGTTTTTCGGCCAAAAAAAGAGGACGACCCGGGGGTCGTCAAAATGTTGAATTTCAGACACATCTCACTAGGTGGAAAAACGGCACTCTACAGCAAAGTAATGGTCTGTCATCAAGAAATTATACATGTGTGTAATCTGTGTGATCTACTTAACAAGATAACCACCCTTTTAACGCAATTAAAAATTTTTCGTTTTTCGGCCAAAAAAAGAGGACGACCCGGGGGTCGTCAAAATGTTGAATTTCAGACACATCTCACTAGGTGGAAAAACGGCACTCTACAGCAAAGTAATGGTCTGTCATCAAGAAATTATACATGTGTGTAATCTGTGTGATCTACTTAACAAGATAACCACCCTTTTAACGCAATTAAAAATTTTTCGTTTTTCGGCCAAAAAAGAGGACGACCCGGGGGTCGTCAAAATGTTGAATTTCAGACACATCTCACTAGGTGGAAAAACGGCTCTCTACAGCAAAGTAATGGTCTGTCATCAACAAATTATACATGTGCGTAATCTGTGTGACCTACTTAACAAGATAACCACCCTTTTAACGCAATTAAAAATTTTTCGTTTTTCGGCCAAAAAAAGAGGACGACCTGGGGGTCGTCCAAATGTTGAATTTCAGACACATCTTACTAGGTGGAAAAACGGCACTCTACAGCAAAGTAATGGTCTGTCATCAAGAAATTATACATGTGCGTAATCTGTGTGACCTACTTAACAAGATAACCACCCTTTTAACGCAATAAAAAAATTTTCGTTTTTCGGCCAAAAAAAGAGGACGACCCGGGGGTCGTCAAAATGTTGAATTTCAGACACATCTTACTAGGTGGAAAAACGGCACTCTACAGCAAAGTAATGGTCTGTCATCAAGAAATTATACATGTGTGTAATCTGTGTGATCTACTTAACAAGATAACCACCCTTTTAACGCAATTAAAAATTTTTCGTTTTTCGGCCAAAAAAAGAGGACGACCCGGGGGTCGTCAAAATGTTGAATTTCAGACACATCTCACTAGGTGGAAAAACGGCTCTCTACAGCAAAGTAATGGTCTGTCATCAAGAAATTATACATGTGTGTAATCTGTGTGATCTACTTAACAAGATAACCACCCTTTTAACGCAATTAAAAATTTTTCGTTTTTTGGCCAAAAAAAGAGGACGACCCGGGGGTCGTCAAAATGTTGAATTTCAGACACATCTCACTAGGTGGAAAAACGGCACTCTACAGCAAAGTAATGGTCTGTCATCAAGAAATTATACATGTGTGTAATCTGTGTGATCTACTTAACAAGATAACCACCCTTTTAACGCAATTAAAAATTTTTCGTTTTTCGGCCAAAAAAAGAGGACGACCCGGGGGTCGTCAAAATGTTGAATTTCAGACACATCTTACTAGGTGGAAAAACGGCACTCTACAGCAAAGTAATGGTCTGTCATCAAGAAATTATACATGTGTGTAATCTGTGTGATCTACTTAACAAGATAACCACCCTTTTAACGCAATTAAAAATTTTTCGTTTTTCGGCCAAAAAAAGAGGACGACCCGGGGGTCGTCAAAATGTTGAATTTCAGACACATCTCACTAGGTGGAAAAACGGCTCTCTACAGCAAAGTAATGGTCTGTCATCAACAAATTATACATGTGCGTAATCTGTGTGACCTACTTAACAAGATAACCACCCTTTTAACGCAATAAAAAACTTTTCGTTTTTCGGCCAAAAAAAGAGGACGACCCGGGGGTCGTCAAAATGTTGAATTTCAGACACATCTCACTAGGTGGAAAAACGGCTCTCTACAGCAAAGTAATGGTCTGTCATCAACAAATTATACATGTGTGTAATCTGTGTGACCTACTTAACCAGATAACCACCCTTTTAACGCAATTAAAAATTTTTCGTTTTTCGGCCAAAAAAAGAGGACGACCCGGGGGTCGTCAAAATGTTGAATTTCAGACACATCTCACTAGGTGGAAAAACGGCACTCTACAGCAAAGTAATGGTCTGTCATCAAGAAATTATACATGTGTGTAATCTGTGTGATCTACTTAACAAGATAACCACCCTTTTAACGCAATTAAAAATTTTTCGTTTTTCGGCCAAAAAAAGAGGACGACCCGGGGGTCGTCAAAATGTTGAATTTCAGACACATCTCACTAGGTGGAAAAACGGCTCTCTACAGCAAAGTAATGGTCTGTCATCAACAAATTATACATGTGCGTAATCTGTGTGACCTACTTAACAAGATAACCACCCTTTTAACGCAATAAAAAAATTTTCGTTTTTCGGCCAAAAAAAGAGGACGACCCGGGGGTCGTCAAAATGTTGAATTTCAGACACATCTTACTAGGTGGAAAAACGGCACTCTACAGCAAAGTAATGGTCTGTCATCAAGAAATTATACATGTGTGTAATCTGTGTGATCTACTTAACAAGATAACCACCCTTTTAACGCAATTAAAAATTTTTCGTTTTTCGGCCAAAAAAAGAGGACGACCCGGGGGTCGTCAAAATGTTGAATTTCAGACACATCTCACTAGGTGGAAAAACGGCTCTCTACAGCAAAGTAATGGTCTGTCATCAACAAATTATACATGTGCGTAATCTGTGTGACCTACTTAACAAGATAACCACCCTTTTAACGCAATTAAAAATTTTTCGTTTTTCGGCCAAAAAAAGAGGACGACCTGGGGGTCGTCCAAATGTTGAATTTCAGACACATCTTACTAGGTGGAAAAACGGCACTCTACAGCAAAGTAATGGTCTGTCATCAAGAAATTATACATGTGCGTAATCTGTGTGACCTACTTAACAAGATAACCACCCTTTTAACGCAATAAAAAACTTTTCGTTTTTCGGCCAAAAAAAGAGGACGACCCGGGGGTCGTCAAAATGTTGAATTTCAGACACATCTTACTAGGTGGAAAAACGGCACTCTACAGCAAAGTAATGGTCTGTCATCAAGAAATTATACATGTGTGTAATCTGTGTGATCTACTTAACAAGATAACCACCCTTTTAACGCAATTAAAAATTTTTCGTTTTTCGGCCAAAAAAAGAGGACGACCCGGGGGTCGTCAAAATGTTGAATTTCAGACACATCTCACTAGGTGGAAAAACGGCTCTCTACAGCAAAGTAATGGTCTGTCATCAACAAATTATACATGTGCGTAATCTGTGTGATATACTTAACAAGATAACCACCCTTTTAACGCAATAAAAAATTTTTCGTTTTTCGGCCAAAAAAAGAGGACGACCTGGGGGTCGTCCAAATGTTGAATTTCAGACACATCTTACTAGGTGGAAAAACGGCACTCTACAGCAAAGTAATGGTCTGTCATCAACAAATTATACATGTGTGTAATCTGTGTGACCTACTTAACAAGATAACCACCCTTTTAACGCAATTAAAAATTTTTCGTTTTTCGGCCAAAAAAAGAGGACGACCCGGGGGTCGTCAAAATGTTGAATTTCAGACACATCTCACTAGGTGGAAAAACGGCACTCTACAGCAAAGTAATGGTCTGTCATCAAGAAATTATACATGTGTGTAATCTGTGTGATCTACTTAACAAGATAACCACCCTTTTAACGCAATTAAAAATTTTTCGTTTTTCGGCCAAAAAAAGAGGACGACCCGGGGGTCGTCAAAATGTTGAATTTCAGACACATCTCACTAGGTGGAAAAACGGCTCTCTACAGCAAAGTAATGGTCTGTCATCAACAAATTATACATGTGCGTAATCTGTGTGACCTACTTAACAAGATAACCACCCTTTTAACGCAATAAAAAAATTTTCGTTTTTCGGCCAAAAAAGAGGACGACCCGGGGGTCGTCAAAATGTTGAATTTCAGACACATCTTACTAGGTGGAAAAACGGCACTCTACAGCAAAGTAATGGTCTGTCATCAAGAAATTATACATGTGTGTAATCTGTGTGATCTACTTAACAAGATAACCACCCTTTTAACGCAATTAAAAATTTTTCGTTTTTCGGCCAAAAAAAGAGGACGACCCGGGGGTCGTCAAAATGTTGAATTTCAGACACATCTCACTAGGTGGAAAAACGGCTCTCTACAGCAAAGTAATGGTCTGTCATCAACAAATTATACATGTGCGTAATCTGTGTGACCTACTTAACAAGATAACCACCCTTTTAACGCAATAAAAAACTTTTCGTTTTTCGGCCAAAAAAAGAGGACGACCCGGGGGTCGTCAAAATGTTGAATTTCAGACACATCTCACTAGGTGGAAAAACGGCTCTCTACAGCAAAGTAATGGTCTGTCATCAACAAATTATACATGTGTGTAATCTGTGTGACCTACTTAACAAGATAACCACCCTTTTAACGCAATTAAAAATTTTTCGTTTTTCGGCCAAAAAAAGAGGACGACCCGGGGGTCGTCAAAATGTTGAATTTCAGACACATCTCACTAGGTGGAAAAACGGCACTCTACAGCAAAGTAATGGTCTGTCATCAAGAAATTATACATGTGTGTAATCTGTGTGACCTACTTAACAAGATAACCACCCTTTTAACGCAATAAAAAACTTTTCGTTTTTCGGCCAAAAAAAGAGGACGACCTGGGGGTCGTCAAAATGTTGAATTTCAGACACATCTCACTAGGTGGAAAAACGGCTCTCTACAGCAAAGTAATGGTCTGTCATCAACAAATTATACATGTGTGTAATCTGTGTGACCTACTTAACAAGATAACCACCCTTTTAACGCAATTAAAAATTTTTCGTTTTTCGGCCAAAAAAAGAGGACGACCCGGGGGTCGTCAAAATGTTGAATTTCAGACACATCTCACTAGGTGGAAAAACGGCACTCTACAGCAAAGTAATGGTCTGTCATCAAGAAATTATACATGTGTGTAATCTGTGTGATCTACTTAACAAGATAACCACCCTTTTAACGCAATTAAAAATTTTTCGTTTTTCGGCCAAAAAAAGAGGACGACCCGGGGGTCGTCAAAATGTTGAATTTCAGACACATCTCACTAGGTGGAAAAACGGCTCTCTACAGCAAAGTAATGGTCTGTCATCAACAAATTATACATGTGCGTAATCTGTGTGACCTACTTAACAAGATAACCACCCTTTTAACGCAATAAAAAAATTTTCGTTTTTCGGCCAAAAAAAGAGGACGACCCGGGGGTCGTCAAAATGTTGAATTTCAGACACATCTTACTAGGTGGAAAAACGGCACTCTACAGCAAAGTAATGGTCTGTCATCAAGAAATTATACATGTGTGTAATCTGTGTGATCTACTTAACAAGATAACCACCCTTTTAACGCAATTAAAAATTTTTCGTTTTTCGGCCAAAAAAAGAGGACGACCCGGGGGTCGTCAAAATGTTGAATTTCAGACACATCTCACTAGGTGGAAAAACGGCTCTCTACAGCAAAGTAATGGTCTGTCATCAACAAATTATACATGTGCGTAATCTGTGTGACCTACTTAACAAGATAACCACCCTTTTAACGCAATAAAAAACTTTTCGTTTTTCGGCCAAAAAAAGAGGACGACCCGGGGGTCGTCAAAATGTTGAATTTCAGACACATCTCACTAGGTGGAAAAACGGCTCTCTACAGCAAAGTAATGGTCTGTCATCAACAAATTATACATGTGTGTAATCTGTGTGACCTACTTAACAAGATAACCACCCTTTTAACGCAATTAAAAATTTTTCGTTTTTCGGCCAAAAAAAGAGGACGACCCGGGGGTCGTCAAAATGTTGAATTTCAGACACATCTCACTAGGTGGAAAAACGGCACTCTACAGCAAAGTAATGGTCTGTCATCAAGAAATTATACATGTGTGTAATCTGTGTGATCTACTTAACAAGATAACCACCCTTTTAACGCAATTAAAAATTTTTCGTTTTTCGGCCAAAAAAAGAGGACGACCCGGGGGTCGTCAAAATGTTGAATTTCAGACACATCTCACTAGGTGGAAAAACGGCTCTCTACAGCAAAGTAATGGTCTGTCATCAACAAATTATACATGTGCGTAATCTGTGTGACCTACTTAACAAGATAACCACCCTTTTAACGCAATAAAAAAATTTTCGTTTTTCGGCCAAAAAAAGAGGACGACCCGGGGGTCGTCAAAATGTTGAATTTCAGACACATCTTACTAGGTGGAAAAACGGCACTCTACAGCAAAGTAATGGTCTGTCATCAAGAAATTATACATGTGTGTAATCTGTGTGATCTACTTAACAAGATAACCACCCTTTTAACGCAATTAAAAATTTTTCGTTTTTCGGCCAAAAAAAGAGGACGACCCGGGGGTCGTCAAAATGTTGAATTTCAGACACATCTCACTAGGTGGAAAAACGGCTCTCTACAGCAAAGTAATGGTCTGTCATCAACAAATTATACATGTGCGTAATCTGTGTGACCTACTTAACAAGATAACCACCCTTTTAACGCAATTAAAAATTTTTCGTTTTTCGGCCAAAAAAAGAGGACGACCTGGGGGTCGTCCAAATGTTGAATTTCAGACACATCTTACTAGGTGGAAAAACGGCACTCTACAGCAAAGTAATGGTCTGTCATCAAGAAATTATACATGTGCGTAATCTGTGTGACCTACTTAACAAGATAACCACCCTTTTAACGCAATAAAAAACTTTTCGTTTTTCGGCCAAAAAAAGAGGACGACCCGGGGGTCGTCAAAATGTTGAATTTCAGACACATCTTACTAGGTGGAAAAACGGCACTCTACAGCAAAGTAATGGTCTGTCATCAAGAAATTATACATGTGTGTAATCTGTGTGATCTACTTAACAAGATAACCACCCTTTTAACGCAATTAAAAATTTTTCGTTTTTCGGCCAAAAAAAGAGGACGACCCGGGGGTCGTCAAAATGTTGAATTTCAGACACATCTCACTAGGTGGAAAAACGGCTCTCTACAGCAAAGTAATGGTCTGTCATCAACAAATTATACATGTGCGTAATCTGTGTGATATACTTAACAAGATAACCACCCTTTTAACGCAATAAAAAATTTTTCGTTTTTCGGCCAAAAAAAGAGGACGACCTGGGGGTCGTCCAAATGTTGAATTTCAGACACATCTTACTAGGTGGAAAAACGGCACTCTACAGCAAAGTAATGGTCTGTCATCAAGAAATTATACATGTGTGTAATCTGTGTGACCTACTTAACAAGATAACCACCCTTTTAACGCAATAAAAAACTTTTCGTTTTTCGGCCAAAAAAAGAGGACGACCCGGGGGTCGTCAAAATGTTGAATTTCAGACACATCTCACTAGGTGGAAAAACGGCTCTCTACAGCAAAGTAATGGTCTGTCATCAACAAATTATACATGTGTGTAATCTGTGTGATCTACTTAACAAGATAACCACCCTTTTAACGCAATTAAAAAATTTTCGTTTTTCGGCCAAAAAAAGAGGACAACCCGGGGGTCGTCAAAATGTTGAATTTCAGACACATCTCACTAGGTGGAAAAACGGCTCTCTACAGCAAAGTAATGGTCTGTCATCAACAAATTATACATGTGCGTAATCTGTGTGATCTACTTAACAAGATAACCACCCTTTTAACGCAATAAAAAATTTTTCGTTTTTCGGCCAAAAAAAGAGGACGACCTGGGGGTCGTCTAAATGTTGAATTTCAGACACATCTTACTAGGTGGAAAAACGGCACTCTACAGCAAAGTAATGGTCTGTCATCAAGAAATTATACATGTGTGTAATCTGTGTGACCTACTTAACAAGATAACCACCCTTTTAACGCAATAAAAAACTTTTCGTTTTTCGGCCAAAAAAAGAGGACGACCCGGGGGTCGTCAAAATGTTGAATTTCAGACACATCTCACTAGGTGGAAAAACGGCTCTCTACAGCAAAGTAATGGTCTGTCATCAACAAATTATACATGTGTGTAATCTGTGTGACCTACTTAACAAGATAACCACCCTTTTAACGCAATTAAAAATTTTTCGTTTTTCGGCCAAAAAAAGAGGACGACCCGGGGGTCGTCAAAATGTTGAATTTCAGACACATCTCACTAGGTGGAAAAACGGCACTCTACAGCAAAGTAATGGTCTGTCATCAAGAAATTATACATGTGTGTAATCTGTGTGATCTACTTAACAAGATAACCACCCTTTTAACGCAATTAAAAATTTTTCGTTTTTCGGCCAAAAAAAGAGGACGACCCGGGGGTCGTCAAAATGTTGAATTTCAGACACATCTCACTAGGTGGAAAAACGGCTCTCTACAGCAAAGTAATGGTCTGTCATCAACAAATTATACATGTGCGTAATCTGTGTGACCTACTTAACAAGATAACCACCCTTTTAACGCAATAAAAAAATTTTCGTTTTTCGGCCAAAAAAAGAGGACGACCCGGGGGTCGTCAAAATGTTGAATTTCAGACACATCTTACTAGGTGGAAAAACGGCACTCTACAGCAAAGTAATGGTCTGTCATCAAGAAATTATACATGTGTGTAATCTGTGTGATCTACTTAACAAGATAACCACCCTTTTAACGCAATTAAAAATTTTTCGTTTTTCGGCCAAAAAAAGAGGACGACCCGGGGGTCGTCAAAATGTTGAATTTCAGACACATCTCACTAGGTGGAAAAACGGCTCTCTACAGCAAAGTAATGGTCTGTCATCAACAAATTATACATGTGCGTAATCTGTGTGACCTACTTAACAAGATAACCACCCTTTTAACGCAATTAAAAATTTTTCGTTTTTCGGCCAAAAAAAGACGACGACCTGGGGGTCGTCCAAATGTTGAATTTCAGACACATCTTACTAGGTGGAAAAACGGCACTCTACAGCAAAGTAATGGTCTGTCATCAAGAAATTATACATGTGTGTAATCTGTGTGACCTACTTAACAAGATAACCACCCTTTTAACGCAATAAAAAACTTTTCGTTTTTCGGCCAAAAAAAGAGGACGACCCGGGGGTCGTCAAAATGTTGAATTTCAGACACATCTCACTAGGTGGAAAAACGGCTCTCTACAGCAAAGTAATGGTCTGTCATCAACAAATTATACATGTGCGTAATCTGTGTGACCTATTTAACAAGATAACCACCCTTTTAACGCAATTAAAAATTTTTCGTTTTTCGGCCAAAAAAAGAGGACGACCCGGGGGTCGTCAAAATGTTGGATTTCAGACACATCTCACTAGGTGGAAAAACGGCTCTCTACAGCAAAGTAATGGTCTGTCATCAACAAATTATACATGTGTGTAATCTGTGTGACCTACTTAACAAGATAACCACCCTTTTAACGCAATTAAAAATTTTTCGTTTTTCGGCCAAAAAAAGAGGACGACCCGGGGGTCGTCAAAATGTTGAATTTCAGACACATCTCACTAGGTGGAAAAACGGCACTCTACAGCAAAGTAATGGTCTGTCATCAAGAAATTATACATGTGTGTAATCTGTGTGATCTACTTAACAAGATAACCACCCTTTTAACGCAATTAAAAATTTTTCGTTTTTCGGCCAAAAAAAGAGGACGACCCGGGGGTCGTCAAAATGTTGAATTTCAGACACATCTCACTAGGTGGAAAAACGGCTCTCTACAGCAAAGTAATGGTCTGTCATCAACAAATTATACATGTGCGTAATCTGTGTGACCTACTTAACAAGATAACCACCCTTTTAACGCAATAAAAAACTTTTCGTTTTTCGGCCAAAAAAAGAGGACGACCCGGGGGTCGTCAAAATGTTGAATTTCAGACACATCTCACTAGGTGGAAAAACGGCTCTCTACAGCAAAGTAATGGTCTGTCATCAACAAATTATACATGTGCGTAATCTGTGTGACCTACTTAACAAGATAACCACCCTTTTAACGCAATTAAAAATTTTTCGTTTTTCGGCCAAAAAAAGAGGACGACCCGGGGGTCGTCAAAATGTTGGATTTCAGACACATCTCACTAGGTGGAAAAACGGCTCTCTACAGCAAAGTAATGGTCTGTCATCAACAAATTATACATGTGTGTAATCTGTGTGACCTACTTAACAAGATAACCACCCTTTTAACGCAATTAAAAATTTTTCGTTTTTCGGCCAAAAAAAGAGGACGACCCGGGGGTCGTCAAAATGTTGAATTTCAGACACATCTCACTAGGTGGAAAAACGGCACTCTACAGCAAAGTAATGGTCTGTCATCAAGAAATTATACATGTGTGTAATCTGTGTGATCTACTTAACAAGATAACCACCCTTTTAACGCAATTAAAAATTTTTCGTTTTTCGGCCAAAAAAAGAGGACGACCCGGGGGTCGTCAAAATGTTGAATTTCAGACACATCTCACTAGGTGGAAAAACGGCTCTCTACAGCAAAGTAATGGTCTGTCATCAACAAATTATACATGTGCGTAATCTGTGTGACCTACTTAACAAGATAACCACCCTTTTAACGCAATAAAAAACTTTTCGTTTTTCGGCCAAAAAAAGAGGACGACCCGGGGGTCGTCAAAATGTTGAATTTCAGACACATCTCACTAGGTGGAAAAACGGCTCTCTACAGCAAAGTAATGGTCTGTCATCAACAAATTATACATGTGCGTAATCTGTGTGACCTACTTAACAAGATAACCACCCTTTTAACGCAATTAAAAATTTTTCGTTTTTCGGCCAAAAAAAGAGGACGACCCGGGGGTCGTCAAAATGTTGGATTTCAGACACATCTCACTAGGTGGAAAAACGGCTCTCTACAGCAAAGTAATGGTCTGTCATCAACAAATTATACATGTGTGTAATCTGTGTGACCTACTTAACAAGATAACCACCCTTTTAACGCAATTAAAAATTTTTCGTTTTTCGGCCAAAAAAAGAGGACGACCCGGGGGTCATCAAAATGTTGAATTTCAGACACATCTCACTAGGTGGAAAAACGGCACTCTACAGCAAAGTAATGGTCTGTCATCAAGAAATTATACATGTGTGTAATCTGTGTGATCTACTTAACAAGATAACCACCCTTTTAACGCAATTAAAAATTTTTCGTTTTTCGGCCAAAAAAAGAGGACGACCCGGGGGTTGTCAAAATGTTGAATTTCAGACACATCTCACTAGGTGGAAAAACGGCTCTCTACAGCAAAGTAATGGTCTGTCATCAACAAATTATACATGTGCGTAATCTGTGTGACCTACTTAACAAGATAACCACCCTTTTAACGCAATAAAAAACTTTTCGTTTTTCGGCCAAAAAAAGAGGACGACCCGGGGGTCGTCAAAATGTTGGATTTCAGACACATCTCACTAGGTGGAAAAACGGCTCTCTACAGCAAAGTAATGGTCTGTCATCAACAAATTATACATGTGTGTAATCTGTGTGATCTACTTAACAAGATAACCACCCTTTTAACGCAATTAAAAAATTTTCGTTTTTCGGCCAAAAAAAGAGGACGACCCGGGGGTCGTCAAAATGTTGAATTTCAGACACATCTCACTAGGTGGAAAAACGGCTCTCTACAGCAAAGTAATGGTCTGTCATCAACAAATTATACATGTGCGTAATCTGTGTGATCTACTTAACAAGATAACCACCCTTTTAACGCAATAAAAAATTTTTCGTTTTTCGGCCAAAAAAAGAGGACGACCTGGGGGTCGTCCAAATGTTGAATTTCAGACACATCTTACTAGGTGGAAAAACGGCACTCTACAGCAAAGTAATGGTCTGTCATCAACAAATTATACATGTGCGTAATCTGTGTGACCTACTTAACAAGATAACCACCCTTTTAACGCAATTAAAAATTTTTCGTTTTTCGGCCAAAAAAAGAGGACGACCCGGGGGTCGTCAAAATGTTGGATTTCAGACACATCTCACTAGGTGGAAAAACGGCTCTCTACAGCAAAGTAATGGTCTGTCATCAAGAAATTATACATGTGTGTAATCTGTGTGATCTACTTAACAAGATAACCACCCTTTTAACGCAATTAAAAATTTTTCGTTTTTCGGCCAAAAAAAGAGGACGACCCGGGGGTCGTCAAAATGTTGAATTTCAGACACATCTCACTAGGTGGAAAAACGGCTCTCTACAGCAAAGTAATGGTCTGTCATCAACAAATTATACATGTGCGTAATCTGTGTGATCTACTTAACAAGATAACCACCCTTTTAACGCAATAAAAAATTTTTCGTTTTTCGGCCAAAAAAAGAGGACGACCTGGGGGTCGTCCAAATGTTGAATTTCAGACACATCTTACTAGGTGGAAAAACGGCACTCTACAGCAAAGTAATGGTCTGTCATCAAGAAATTATACATGTGTGTAATCTGTGTGACCTACTTAACAAGATAACCACCCTTTTAACGCAATAAAAAACTTTTCGTTTTTCGGCCAAAAAAAGAGGACGACCCGGGGGTCGTCAAAATGTTGAATTTCAGACACATCTCACTAGGTGGAAAAACGGCTCTCTACAGCAAAGTAATGGTCTGTCATCAACAAATTATACATGTGTGTAATCTGTGTGATCTACTTAACAAGATAACCACCCTTTTAACGCAATTAAAAAATTTTCGTTTTTCGGCCAAAAAAAGAGGACGACCCGGGGGTCGTCAAAATGTTGAATTTCAGACACATCTCACTAGGTGGAAAAACGGCTCTCTACAGCAAAGTAATGGTCTGTCATCAACAAATTATACATGTGCGTAATCTGTGTGATCTACTTAACAAGATAACCACCCTTTTAACGCAATAAAAAATTTTTCGTTTTTCGGCCAAAAAAAGAGGACGACCTGTGGGTCGTCCAAATGTTGAATTTCAGACACATCTTACTAGGTGGAAAAACGGCACTCTACAGCAAAGTAATGGTCTGTCATCAAGAAATTATACATGTGTGTAATCTGTGTGACCTACTTAACAAGATAACCACCCTTTTAACGCAATAAAAAACTTTTCGTTTTTCGGCCAAAAAAAGAGGACGACCCGGGGGTCGTCAAAATGTTGAATTTCAGACACATCTCACTAGGTGGAAAAACGGCTCTCTACAGCAAAGTAATGGTCTGTCATCAACAAATTATACATGTGTGTAATCTGTGTGATCTACTTAACAAGATAACCACCCTTTTAACGCAATTAAAAAATTTTCGTTTTTCGGCCAAAAAAAGAGGACGACCCGGGGGTCGTCAAAATGTTGAATTTCAGACACATCTCACTAGGTGGAAAAACGGCTCTCTACAGCAAAGTAATGGTCTGTCATCAACAAATTATACATGTGCGTAATCTGTGTGATCTACTTAACAAGATAACCACCCTTTTAACGCAATAAAAAATTTTTCGTTTTTCGGCCAAAAAAAGAGGACGACCTGTGGGTCGTCCAAATGTTGAATTTCAGACACATCTTACTAGGTGGAAAAACGGCACTCTACAGCAAAGTAATGGTCTGTCATCAAGAAATTATACATGTGTGTAATCTGTGTGACCTACTTAACAAGATAACCACCCTTTTAACGCAATAAAAAACTTTTCGTTTTTCGGCCAAAAAAAGAGGACGACCCGGGGGTCGTCAAAATGTTGAATTTCAGACACATCTCACTAGGTGGAAAAACGGCTCTCTACAGCAAAGTAATGGTCTGTCATCAAGAAATTATACATGTGCGTAATCTGTGTGACCTACTTAACAAGATAACCACCCTTTTAACGCAATTAAAAATTTTTCGTTTTTCGGCCAAAAAAAGAGGACGACCCGGGGGTCGTCAAAATGTTGAATTTCAGACACATCTCACTAGGTGGAAAAACGGCTCTCTACAGCAAAGTAATGGTCTGTCATCAACAAATTATACATGTGTGTAATCTGTGTGATCTACTTAACAAGATAACCACCCTTTTAACGCAATTAAAAATTTTTCGTTTTTCGGCCAAAAAAAGAGGACGACCCGGGGGTCGTCAAAATGTTGAATTTCAGACACATCTCACTAGGTGGAAAAACGGCTCTCTACAGCAAAGTAATGGTCTGTCATCAACAAATTATACATGTGCGTAATCTGTGTGACCTACTTAACAAGATAACCACCCTCTTAACGCAATTAAAAATTTTTCGTTTTTCGGCCAAAAAAAGAGGACGACCTGGGGGTCGTCCAAATGTTGAATTTCAGACACATCTTACTAGGTGGAAAAACGGCACTCTACAGCAAAGTAATGGTCTGTCATCAAGAAATTATACATGTGTGTAATCTGTGTGACCTACTTAACAAGATAACCACCCTTTTAACGCAATAAAAAACTTTTCGTTTTTCGGCCAAAAAAAGAGGACAACCCGGGGGTCGTCAAAATGTTGAATTTCAGACACATCTCACTAGGTGGAAAAACGGCTCTCTACAGCAAAGTAATGGTCTGTCATCAACAAATTATACATGTGCGTAATCTGTGTGACCTACTTAACAAGATAACCACCCTTTTAACGCAATTAAAAATTTTTCGTTTTTCGGCCAAAAAAAGAGGACGACCCGGGGGTCGTCAAAATGTTGGATTTCAGACACATCTCACTAGGTGGAAAAACGGCTCTCTACAGCAAAGTAATGGTCTGTCATCAAGAAATTATACATGTGTGTAATCTGTGTGATCTACTTAACAAGATAACCACCCTTTTAACGCAATTAAAAATTTTTCGTTTTTCGGCCAAAAAAAGAGGACGACCCGGGGGTCGTCAAAATGTTGAATTTCAGACACATCTCACTAGGTGGAAAAACGGCTCTCTACAGCAAAGTAATGGTCTGTCATCAACAAATTATACATGTGCGTAATCTGTGTGATCTACTTAACAAGATAACCACCCTTTTAACGCAATAAAAAATTTTTCGTTTTTCGGCCAAAAAAAGAGGACGACCTGGGGGTCGTCCAAATGTTGAATTTCAGACACATCTTACTAGGTGGAAAAACGGCACTCTACAGCAAAGTAATGGTCTGTCATCAAGAAATTATACATGTGTGTAATCTGTGTGACCTACTTAACAAGATAACCACCCTTTTAACGCAATAAAAAACTTTTCGTTTTTCGGCCAAAAAAAGAGGACGACCCGGGGGTCGTCAAAATGTTGGATTTCAGACACATCTCACTAGGTGGAAAAACGGCTCTCTACAGCAAAGTAATGGTCTGTCATCAAGAAATTATACATGTGTGTAATCTGTGTGATCTACTTAACAAGATAACCACCCTTTTAACGCAATTAAAAATTTTTCGTTTTTCGGCCAAAAAAAGAGGACGACCCGGGGGTCGTCAAAATGTTGAATTTCAGACACATCTCACTAGGTGGAAAAACGGCTCTCTACAGCAAAGTAATGGTCTGTCATCAACAAATTATACATGTGTGTAATCTGTGTGATCTACTTAACAAGATAACCACCCTTTTAACGCAATTAAAAAATTTTCGTTTTTCGGCCAAAAAAAGAGGACGACCCGGGGGTCGTCAAAATGTTGAATTTCAGACACATCTCACTAGGTGGAAAAACGGCTCTCTACAGCAAAGTAATGGTCTGTCATCAACAAATTATACATGTGCGTAATCTGTGTGATCTACTTAACAAGATAACCACCCTTTTAACGCAATAAAAAATTTTTCGTTTTTCGGCCAAAAAAAGAGGACGACCTGTGGGTCGTCCAAATGTTGAATTTCAGACACATCTTACTAGGTGGAAAAACGGCACTCTACAGCAAAGTAATGGTCTGTCATCAAGAAATTATACATGTGTGTAATCTGTGTGACCTACTTAACAAGATAACCACCCTTTTAACGCAATAAAAAACTTTTCGTTTTTCGGCCAAAAAAAGAGGACGACCCGGGGGTCGTCAAAATGTTGAATTTCAGACACATCTCACTAGGTGGAAAAACGGCTCTCTACAGCAAAGTAATGGTCTGTCATCAACAAATTATACATGTGCGTAATCTGTGTGATCTACTTAACAAGATAACCACCCTTTTAACGCAATAAAAAAATTTTCGTTTTTCGGCCAAAAAAAGAGGACGACCTGGGGGTCGTCCAAATGTTGAATTTCAGACACATCTTACTAGGTGGAAAAACGGCACTCTACAGCAAAGTAATGGTCTGTCATCAAGAAATTATACATGTGTGTAATCTGTGTGACCTACTTAACAAGATAACCACCCTTTTAACGCAATAAAAAACTTTTCGTTTTTCGGCCAAAAAAAGAGGACGACCCGGGGGTCGTCAAAATGTTGAATTTCAGACACATCTCACTAGGTGGAAAAACGGCTCTCTACAGCAAAGTAATGGTCTGTCATCAAGAAATTATACATGTGCGTAATCTGTGTGACCTACTTAACAAGATAACCACCCTTTTAACGCAATAAAAAATTTTTCGTTTTTCGGCCAAAAAAAGAGGACGACCCGGGGGTCGTCAAAATGTTGAATTTCAGACACATCTCACTAGGTGGAAAAACGGCTCTCTACAGCAAAGTAATGGTCTGTCATCAACAAATTATACATGTGTGTAATCTGTGTGATCTACTTAACAAGATAACCACCCTTTTAACGCAATTAAAAATTTTTCGTTTTTCGGCCAAAAAAAGAGGACGACCCGGGGGTCGTCAAAATGTTGAATTTCAGACACATCTCACTAGGTGGAAAAACGGCTCTCTACAGCAAAGTAATGGTCTGTCATCAACAAATTATACATGTGCGTAATCTGTGTGACCTACTTAACAAGATAACCACCCTTTTAACGCAATTAAAAATTTTTCGTTTTTCGGCCAAAAAAAGAGGACGACCTGGGGGTCGTCCAAATGTTGAATTTCAGACACATCTTACTAGGTGGAAAAACGGCACTCTACAGCAAAGTAATGGTCTGTCATCAAGAAATTATACATGTGTGTAATCTGTGTGACCTACTTAACAAGATAACCACCCTTTTAACGCAATAAAAAACTTTTCGTTTTTCGGCCAAAAAAAGAGGACAACCCGGGGGTCGTCAAAATGTTGAATTTCAGACACATCTCACTAGGTGGAAAAACGGCTCTCTACAGCAAAGTAATGGTCTGTCATCAAGAAATTATACATGTGCGTAATCTGTGTGACCTACTTAACAAGATAACCACCCTTTTAACGCAATTAAAAATTTTTCGTTTTTCGGCCAAAAAAAGAGGACGACCCGGGGGTCGTCAAAATGTTGGATTTCAGACACATCTCACTAGGTGGAAAAACGGCTCTCTACAGCAAAGTAATGGTCTGTCATCAAGAAATTATACATGTGTGTAATCTGTGTGACCTACTTAACAAGATAACCACCCTTTTAACGCAATAAAAAACTTTTCGTTTTTCGGCCAAAAAAAGAGGACGACCCGGGGGTCGTCAAAATGTTGAATTTCAGACACATCTCACTAGGTGGAAAAACGGCTCTCTACAGCAAAGTAATGGTCTGTCATCAACAAATTATACATGTGTGTAATCTGTGTGATCTACTTAACAAGATAACCACCCTTTTAACGCAATTAAAAAATTTTCGTTTTTCGGCCAAAAAAAGAGGACGACCCGGGGGTCGTCAAAATGTTGAATTTCAGACACATCTCACTAGGTGGAAAAACGGCACTCTACAGCAAAGTAATGGTCTGTCATCAACAAATTATACATGTGCGTAATCTGTGTGACCTACTTAACAAGATAACCACCCTTTTAACGCAATTAAAAATTTTTCGTTTTTCGGCCAAAAAAAGAGGACGACCCGGGGATCGTCAAAATGTTGGATTTCAGACACATCTCACTAGGTGGAAAAACGGCTCTCTACAGCAAAGTAATGGTCTGTCATCAAGAAATTATACATGTGTGTAATCTGTGTGATCTACTTAACAAGATAACCACCCTTTTAACGCAATTAAAAATTTTTCGTTTTTCGGCCAAAAAAAGAGGACGACCCGGGGGTCGTCAAAATGTTGAATTTCAGACACATCTCACTAGGTGGAAAAACGGCTCTCTACAGCAAAGTAATGGTCTGTCATCAACAAATTATACATGTGCGTAATCTGTGTGATCTACTTAACAAGATAACCACCCTTTTAACGCAATAAAAAATTTTTCGTTTTTCGGCCAAAAAAAGAGGACGACCTGGGGGTCGTCCAAATGTTGAATTTCAGACACATCTTACTAGGTGGAAAAACGGCACTCTACAGCAAAGTAATGGTCTGTCATCAAGAAATTATACATGTGTGTAATCTGTGTGACCTACTTAACAAGATAACCACCCTTTTAACGCAATAAAAAACTTTTCGTTTTTCGGCCAAAAAAAGAGGACGACCCGGGGGTCGTCAAAATGTTGAATTTCAGACACATCTCACTAGGTGGAAAAACGGCTCTCTACAGCAAAGTAATGGTCTGTCATCAACAAATTATACATGTGTGTAATCTGTGTGATCTACTTAACAAGATAACCACCCTTTTAACGCAATAAAAAAATTTTCGTTTTTCGGCCAAAAAAAGAGGACGACCCGGGGGTCGTCAAAATGTTGAATTTCAGACACATCTCACTAGGTGGAAAAACGGCTCTCTACAGCAAAGTAATGGTCTGTCATCAACAAATTATACATGTGCGTAATCTGTGTGATCTACTTAACAAGATAACCACCCTTTTAACGCAATAAAAAATTTTTCGTTTTTCGGCCAAAAAAAGAGGACGACCTGTGGGTCGTCCAAATGTTGAATTTCAGACACATCTTACTAGGTGGAAAAACGGCACTCTACAGCAAAGTAATGGTCTGTCATCAAGAAATTATACATGTGTGTAATCTGTGTGACCTACTTAACAAGATAACCACCCTTTTAACGCAATAAAAAACTTTTCGTTTTTCGGCCAAAAAAAGAGGACGACCCGGGGGTCGTCAAAATGTTGAATTTCAGACACATCTCACTAGGTGGAAAAACGGCTCTCTACAGCAAAGTAATGGTCTGTCATCAACAAATTATACATGTGCGTAATCTGTGTGATCTACTTAACAAGATAACCACCCTTTTAACGCAATAAAAAAATTTTCGTTTTTCGGCCAAAAAAAGAGGACGACCTGGGGGTCGTCCAAATGTTGAATTTCAGACACATCTTACTAGGTGGAAAAACGGCACTCTACAGCAAAGTAATGGTCTGTCATCAAGAAATTATACATGTGCGTAATCTGTGTGACCTACTTAACAAGATAACCACCCTTTTAACGCAATTAAAAATTTTTCGTTTTTCGGCCAAAAAAAGAGGACGACCCGGGGGTCGTCAAAATGTTGAATTTCAGACACATCTCACTAGGTGGAAAAACGGCTCTCTACAGCAAAGTAATGGTCTGTCATCAACAAATTATACATGTGCGTAATCTGTGTGACCTACTTAACAAGATAACCACCCTTTTAACGCAATTAAAAATTTTTCGTTTTTCGGCCAAAAAAAGAGGACGACCTGGGGGTCGTCCAAATGTTGAATTTCAGACACATCTTACTAGGTGGAAAAACGGCACTCTACAGCAAAGTAATGGTCTGTCATCAAGAAATTATACATGTGTGTAATCTGTGTGACCTACTTAACAAGATAACCACCCTTTTAACGCAATAAAAAACTTTTCGTTTTTCGGCCAAAAAAAGAGGACAACCCGGGGGTCGTCAAAATGTTGAATTTCAGACACATCTCACTAGGTGGAAAAACGGCTCTCTACAGCAAAGTAATGGTCTGTCATCAACAAATTATACATGTGCGTAATCTGTGTGACCTACTTAACAAGATAACCACCCTTTTAACGCAATTAAAAATTTTTCGTTTTTCGGCCAAAAAAAGAGGACGACCCGGGGGTCGTCAAAATGTTGAATTTCAGACACATCTCACTAGGTGGAAAAACGGCTCTCTACAGCAAAGTAATGGTCTGTCATCAACAAATTATACATGTGCGTAATCTGTGTGACCTACTTAACAAGATAACCACCCTTTTAACGCAATTAAAAATTTTTCGTTTTTCGGCCAAAAAAAGAGGACGGCCCGGGGGTCGTCAAAATGTTGGATTTCAGACACATCTCACTAGGTGGAAAAACGGCTCTCTACAGCAAAGTAATGGTCTGTCATCAAGAAATTATACATGTGTGTAATCTGTGTGATCTACTTAACAAGATAACCACCCTTTTAACGCAATTAAAAATTTTTCGTTTTTCGGCCAAAAAAAGAGGACGACCCGGGGGTCGTCAAAATGTTGAATTTCAGACACATCTCACTAGGTGGAAAAACGGCTCTCTACAGCAAAGTAATGGTCTGTCATCAACAAATTATACATGTGCGTAATCTGTGTGATCTACTTAACAAGATAACCACCCTTTTAACGCAATAAAAAATTTTTCGTTTTTCGGCCAAAAAAAGAGGACGACCTGGGGGTCGTCCAAATGTTGAATTTCAGACACATCTTACTAGGTGGAAAAACGGCACTCTACAGCAAAGTAATGGTCTGTCATCAAGAAATTATACATGTGTGTAATCTGTGTGACCTACTTAACAAGATAACCACCCTTTTAACGCAATAAAAAACTTTTCGTTTTTCGGCCAAAAAAAGAGGACGACCCGGGGGTCGTCAAAATGTTGAATTTCAGACACATCTCACTAGGTGGAAAAACGGCTCTCTACAGCAAAGTAATGGTCTGTCATCAACAAATTTTACATGTGTGTAATCTGTGTGATCTACTTAACAAGATAACCACCCTTTTAACGCAATTAAAAAATTTTCGTTTTTCGGCCAAAAAAAGAGGACGACCCGGGGGTCGTCAAAATGTTGAATTTCAGACACATCTCACTAGGTGGAAAAACGGCTCTCTACAGCAAAGTAATGGTCTGTCATCAACAAATTATACATGTGCGTAATCTGTGTGATCTACTTAACAAGATAACCACCCTTTTAACGCAATAAAAAATTTTTCGTTTTTCGGCCAAAAAAAGAGGACGACCTGTGGGTCGTCCAAATGTTGAATTTCAGACACATCTTACTAGGTGGAAAAACGGCACTCTACAGCAAAGTAATGGTCTGTCATCAAGAAATTATACATGTGTGTAATCTGTGTGACCTACTTAACAAGATAACCACCCTTTTAACGCAATAAAAAACTTTTCGTTTTTCGGCCAAAAAAAGAGGACGACCCGGGGGTCGTCAAAATGTTGAATTTCAGACACATCTCACTAGGTGGAAAAACGGCTCTCTACAGCAAAGTAATGGTCTGTCATCAACAAATTATACATGTGCGTAATCTGTGTGATCTACTTAACAAGATAACCACCCTTTTAACGCAATAAAAAAATTTTCGTTTTTCGGCCAAAAAAAGAGGACGACCTGGGGGTCGTCCAAATGTTGAATTTCAGACACATCTTACTAGGTGGAAAAACGGCACTCTACAGCAAAGTAATGGTCTGTCATCAAGAAATTATACATGTGTGTAATCTGTGTGACCTACTTAACAAGATAACCACCCTTTTAACGCAATAAAAAACTTTTCGTTTTTCGGCCAAAAAAAGAGGACGACCCGGGGGTCGTCAAAATGTTGAATTTCAGACACATCTCACTAGGTGGAAAAACGGCTCTCTACAGCAAAGTAATGGTCTGTCATCAAGAAATTATACATGTGCGTAATCTGTGTGACCTACTTAACAAGATAACCACCCTTTTAACGCAATTAAAAATTTTTCGTTTTTCGGCCAAAAAAAGAGGACGACCCGGGGGTCGTCAAAATGTTGAATTTCAGACACATCTCACTAGGTGGAAAAACGGCTCTCTACAGCAAAGTAATGGTCTGTCATCAACAAATTATACATGTGCGTAATCTGTGTGACCTACTTAACAAGATAACCACCCTTTTAACGCAATAAAAAATTTTTCGTTTTTCGGCCAAAAAAAGAGGACGACCTGGGGGTCGTCCAAATGTTGAATTTCAGACACATCTTACTAGGTGGAAAAACGGCACTCTACAGCAAAGTAATGGTCTGTCATCAAGAAATTATACATGTGTGTAATCTGTGTGACCTACTTAACAAGATAACCACCCTTTTAACGCAATAAAAAACTTTTCGTATTTCGGCCAAAAAAAGAGGACAACCCGGGGGTCGTCAAAATGTTGAATTTCAGACACATCTCACTAGGTGGAAAAACGGCTCTCTACAGCAAAGTAATGGTCTGTCATCAACAAATTATACATGTGCGTAATCTGTGTGACCTACTTAACAAGATAACCACCCTTTTAACGCAATTAAAAATTTTTCGTTTTTCGGCCAAAAAAAGAGGACGACCCGGGGGTCGTCAAAATGTTGAATTTCAGACACATCTCACTAGGTGGAAAAACGGCTCTCTACAGCAAAGTAATGGTCTGTCATCAACAAATTATACATGTGCGTAATCTGTGTGACCTACTTAACAAGATAACCACCCTTTTAACGCAATTAAAAATTTTTCGTTTTTCGGCCAAAAAAAGAGGACGACCTGGGGGTCGTCCAAATGTTGAATTTCAGACACATCTTACTAGGTGGAAAAACGGCACTCTACAGCAAAGTAATGGTCTGTCATCAAGAAATTATACATGTGTGTAATCTGTGTGACCTACTTAACAAGATAACCACCCTTTTAACGCAATAAAAAACTTTTCGTTTTTCGGCCAAAAAAAGAGGACGACCCGGGGGTCGTCAAAATGTTGAATTTCAGACACATCTCACTAGGTGGAAAAACGGCTCTCTACAGCAAAGTAATGGTCTGTCATCAACAAATTATACATGTGCGTAATCTGTGTGACCTACTTAACAAGATAACCACCCTTTTAACGCAATTAAAAATTTTTCGTTTTTCGGCCAAAAAAAGAGGACGACCTGGGGGTCGTCCAAATGTTGAATTTCAGACACATCTTACTAGGTGGAAAAACGGCACTCTACAGCAAAGTAATGGTCTGTCATCAAGAAATTATACATGTGTGTAATCTGTGTGACCTACTTAACAAGATAACCACCCTTTTAACGCAATTAAAAATTTTTCGTTTTTCGGCCAAAAAAAGAGGACGACCCGGGGGTCGTCAAAATGTTGGATTTCAGACACATCTCACTAGGTGGAAAAACGGCTCTCTACAGCAAAGTAATGGTCTGTCATCAAGAAATTATACATGTGTGTAATCTGTGTGACCTACTTAACAAGATAACCACCCTTTTAACGCAATAAAAAACTTTTCGTTTTTCGGCCAAAAAAAGAGGACGACCCGGGGGTCGTCAAAATGTTGAATTTCAGACACATCTCACTAGGTGGAAAAACGGCTCTCTACAGCAAAGTAATGGTCTGTCATCAACAAATTATACATGTGTGTAATCTGTGTGATCTACTTAACAAGATAACCACCCTTTTAACGCAATTAAAAAATTTTCGTTTTTCGGCCAAAAAAAGAGGACGACCCGGGGGTCGTCAAAATGTTGAATTTCAGACACATCTCACTAGGTGGAAAAACGGCACTCTACAGCAAAGTAATGGTCTGTCATCAAGAAATTATACATGTGTGTAATCTGTGTGATCTACTTAACAAGATAACCACCCTTTTAACGCAATTAAAAATTTTTCGTTTTTCGGCCAAAAAAAGAGGACGACCCGGGGGTCGTCAAAATGTTGAATTTCAGACACATCTCACTAGGTGGAAAAACGGCTCTCTACAGCAAAGTAATGGTCTGTCATCAACAAATTATACATGTGCGTAATCTGTGTGACCTACTTAACAAGATAACCACCCTTTTAACGCAATAAAAAACTTTTCGTTTTTCGGCCAAAAAAAGAGGACGACCCGGGGGTCGTCAAAATGTTGAATTTCAGACACATCTCACTAGGTGGAAAAACGGCTCTCTACAGCAAAGTAATGGTCTGTCATCAACAAATTATACATGTGCGTAATCTGTGTGACCTACTTAACAAGATAACCACCCTTTTAACGCAATTAAAAATTTTTCGTTTTTCGGCCAAAAAAAGAGGACGACCCGGGGGTCGTCAAAATGTTGGATTTCAGACACATCTCACTAGGTGGAAAAACGGCTCTCTACAGCAAAGTAATGGTCTGTCATCAACAAATTATACATGTGTGTAATCTGTGTGACCTACTTAACAAGATAACCACCCTTTTAACGCAATTAAAAATTTTTCGTTTTTCGGCCAAAAAAAGAGGACGACCCGGGGGTCGTCAAAATGTTGAATTTCAGACACATCTCACTAGGTGGAAAAACGGCTCTCTACAGCAAAGTAATGGTCTGTCATCAACAAATTATACATGTGCGTAATCTGTGTGACCTACTTAACAAGATAACCACCCTTTTAACGCAATTAAAAATTTTTCGTTTTTCGGCCAAAAAAAGAGGACGACCCGGGGGTCGTCAAAATGTTGAATTTCAGACACATCTTACTAGGTGGAAAAACGGCACTCTACAGCAAAGTAATGGTCTGTCATCAAGAAATTATACATGTGTGTAATCTGTGTGACCTACTTAACAAGATAACCACCCTTTTAACGCAATAAAAAACTTTTCGTTTTTCGGCCAAAAAAAGAGGACGACCCGGGGGTCGTCAAAATGTTGAATTTCAGACACATCTCACTAGGTGGAAAAACGGCTCTCTACAGCAAAGTAATGGTCTGTCATCAACAAATTATACATGTGTGTAATCTGTGTGATCTACTTAACAAGATAACCACCCTTTTAACGCAATTAAAAAATTTTCGTTTTTCGGCCAAAAAAAGAGGACGACCCGGGGGTCGTCAAAATGTTGAATTTCAGACACATCTCACTAGGTGGAAAAACGGCTCTCTACAGCAAAGTAATGGTCTGTCATCAACAAATTATACATGTGCGTAATCTGTGTGATCTACTTAACAAGATAACCACCCTTTTAACGCAATAAAAAATTTTTCGTTTTTCGGCCAAAAAAAGAGGACGACCTGTGGGTCGTCCAAATGTTGAATTTCAGACACATCTTACTAGGTGGAAAAACGGCACTCTACAGCAAAGTAATGGTCTGTCATCAAGAAATTATACATGTGTGTAATCTGTGTGACCTACTTAACAAGATAACCACCCTTTTAACGCAATAAAAAACTTTTCGTTTTTCGGCCAAAAAAAGAGGACGACCCGGGGGTCGTCAAAATGTTGAATTTCAGACACATCTCACTAGGTGGAAAAACGGCTCTCTACAGCAAAGTAATGGTCTGTCATCAACAAATTATACATGTGCGTAATCTGTGTGATCTACTTAACAAGATAACCACCCTTTTAACGCAATAAAAAAATTTTCGTTTTTCGGCCAAAAAAAGAGGACGACCTGGGGGTCGTCCAAATGTTGAATTTCAGACACATCTTACTAGGTGGAAAAACGGCACTCTACAGCAAAGTAATGGTCTGTCATCAAGAAATTATACATGTGTGTAATCTGTGTGACCTACTTAACAAGATAACCACCCTTTTAACGCAATAAAAAACTTTTCGTTTTTCGGCCAAAAAAAGAGGACGACCCGGGGGTCGTCAAAATGTTGAATTTCAGACACATCTCACTAGGTGGAAAAACGGCTCTCTACAGCAAAGTAATGGTCTGTCATCAACAAATTATACATGTGCGTAATCTGTGTGATCCTACTTAACAAGATAACCACCCTTTTAACGCAATCTAAAATTTTTCGTTTTTCGGCCAAAAAAAGAGGACGACCCGGGGGTCGTCAAAATGTTGAATTTCAGACACATCTCACTAGGTGGAAAAACGGCTCTCTACAGCAAAGTAATGGTCTGTCATCAACAAATTATACATGTGCGTAATCTGTGTGATCTACTTAACAAGATAACCACCCTTTTAACGCAATTAAAAATTTTTCGTTTTTCGGCCAAAAAAAGAGGACGACCCGGGGGTCGTCAAAATGTTGAATTTCAGACACATCTCACTAGGTGGAAAAACGGCTCTCTACAGCAAAGTAATGGTCTGTCATCAACAAATTATACATGTGCGTAATCTGTGTGACCTACTTAACAAGATAACCACCCTTTTAACGCAATTAAAAATTTTTCGTTTTTCGGCCAAAAAAAGAGGACGACCCGGGGGTCGTCAAAATGTTGAATTTCAGACACATCTCACTAGGTGGAAAAACGGCTCTCTACAGCAAAGTAATGGTCTGTCATCAACAAATTATACATGTGCGTAATCTGTGTGAACTACTTAACAAGATAACCACCCTTTTAACGCAATTAAAAATTTTTCGTTTTTCGGCCAAAAAAAGAGGACGACCCATGGGTCGTCAAAATGTTGAATTTCAGACACATCTCACTAGGTGGAAAAACGGCTCCCTACAGCAAAGTAATGGTCTGTCATCAACAAATTATACATGTGCGTAATCTGTGTGAACTACTTAACAAGATAACCACCCTTTTAACGCAATTAAAAATTTTTCGTTTTTCGGCCAAAAAAAGAGGACGACCCGGGGGTCGTCAAAATGTTGAATTTCAGACACATCCCACTAGGTGGAAAAACGGCTCTCTACAGCAAAGTAATGGTCTGTCATCAACAAATTATACATGTGCGTAATCTGTGTGATCTACTTAACAAGATAACCACCCTTTTAACGCAATATAAAATTTTTCGTTTTTCGGCCAAAAAAAGAGGACGACCCGGGGGTCGTCAAAATGTTGAATTTCAGACACATCTCACTAGGTGGAAAAACGGCTCTCTACAGCAAAGTAATGGTCTGTCATCAACAAATTATACATGTGCGTAATCTGTGTGATCTACTTAACAAGATAACCACCCTTTTAACGCAATTAAAAATTTTTCGTTTTTCGGCCAAAAAAAGAGGACGACCCGGGGGTCGTCAAAATGTTGAATTTCAGACACATCTCACTAGGTGGAAAAACGGCTCTCTACAGCAAAGTAATGGTCTGTCATCAACAAATTATACATGTGCGTAATCTGTGTGACCTACTTAACAAGATAACCACCCTTTTAGCGCAATTAAAAATTTTTCGTTTTTCGGCCAAAAAAAGAGGACGACCCGAGGGTCGTCCAAATGTTGAATTTCAGAAACATCTTACTAGGTGGAAAAACGGCACTCTACAGCAAAGTAATGGTCTGTCATCAACAAATTATACATGTGCGTAATCTGTGTGATCTACTTAACAAGATAACCACCCTTTTAACGCAATTAAAAATTTTTCGTTTTTCGGCCAAAAAAAGAGGACGACCCGGGGGTCGTCAAAATGTTGAATTTCAGACACATCTCACTAGGTGGAAAAACGGCTCTCTACAGCAAAGTAATGGTCTGTCATCAACAAATTATACATGTGCGTAATCTGTGTGACCTACTTAACAAGATAACCACCCTTTTAACGCAATTAAAAATTTTTCGTTTTTCGGCCAAAAAAAGAGGACGACCCGGGGGTCGTCAAAATGTTGAATTTCAGACACATCTCACTAGGTGGAAAAACGGCTCTCTACAGCAAAGTAATGGTCTGTCATCAACAAATTATACATGTGCGTAATCTGTGTGAACTACTTAACAAGATAACCACCCTTTTAACGCAATTAAAAATTTTTCGTTTTTCGGCCAAAAAAAGAGGACGACCCGGGGGTCGTCAAAATGTTGAATTTCAGACACATCTCACTAGGTGGAAAAACGGCTCTCTACAGCAAAGTAATGGTCTGTCATCAACAAATTATACATGTGCGTAATCTGTGTGAACTACTTAACAAGATAACCACCCTTTTAACGCAATTAAAAATTTTTCGTTTTTCGGCCAAAAAAAGAGGACGACCCGGGGGTCGTCAAAATGTTGAATTTCAGACACATCCCACTAGGTGGAAAAACGGCTCTCTACAGCAAAGTAATGGTCTGTCATCAACAAATTATACATGTGCGTAATCTGTGTGAACTACTTAACAAGATAACCACCCTTTTAACGCAATTAAAAATTTTTCGTTTTTCGGCCAAAAAAAGAGGACGACCCGGGGGTCGTCAAAATGTTGAATTTCAGACACATCTCACTAGGTGGAAAAACGGCTCTCTACAGCAAAGTAATGGTCTGTCATCAACAAATTATACATGTGCGTAATCTGTGTGAACTACTTAACAAGATAACCACCCTTTTAACGCAATTAAAAATTTTTCGTTTTTCGGCCAAAAAAAGAGGACGACCCGGGGGTCGTCAAAATGTTGAATTTCAGACACATCTCACTAGGTGGAAAAACGGCTCTCTACAGCAAAGTAATGGTCTGTCATCAACAAATTATACATGTGCGTAATCTGTGTGAACTACTTAACAAGATAACCACCCTTTTAACGCAATTAAAATTTTTCGTTTTTCGGCCAAAAAAAGAGGACGACCCGGGGGTCGTCAAAATGTTGAATTTCAGACACATCCCACTAGGTGGAAAAACGGCTCTCTACAGCAAAGTAATGGTCTGTCATCAACAAATTATACATGTGCGTAATCTGTGTGAACTACTTAACAAGATAAACACCCTTTTAACGCAATTAAAAATTTTTCGTTTTTCGGCCAAAAAAAGAGGACGACCCGGGGGTCGTCAAAATGTTGAATTTCAGACACATCTCACTAGGTGAAAAAACGGCTCTCTACAGCAAAGTAATGGTCTGTCATCAACAAATTATACATGTGCGTAATCTGTGTGACCTACTTAACAAGATAACCACCCTTTTAACGCAATAAAAAATTTTTCGTTTTTCGGCCAAAAAAAGAGGACGACCCGGGGGTCGTCCAAATGTTGAATTTCAGACACATCTTACTAGTGGAAAAACGGCACTCTACAGCAAAGTAATGGTCTGTCATCAACAAATTATACATGTGCGTAATCTGTGTGATCTACTTAACAAGATAACCACCCTTTTAACGCAATTAAAAATTTTTCGTTTTTCGGCCAAAAAAAGAGGACGACCCGGGGGTCGTCAAATGTTGAATTTCAGACACATCTCACTAGGTGGAAAAACGGCTCTCTACAGCAAAGTAATGGTCTGTCATCAACAAATTATACATGTGCGTAATCTGTGTGACCTACTTAACAAGATAACCACCCTTTTAACGCAATAAAAAATTTTTCGTTTTTCGGCCAAAAAAAGAGGACGACCCGGGGGTCGTCCAAATGTTGAATTTCAGACACATCTTACTAAGTGGAAAAACGGCACTCTACAGCAAAGTAATGGTCTGTCATCAACAAATTATACATGTGCGTAATCTGTGTGGTCTACTTAACAAGATAACCACCCTTTTAACGCAATTATAAAATTTTTCGTTTTTCGGCCAAAAAAAGAGGACGACCCGGGGGTCGTCCAAATGTTGAATTTCAGACACATCTTACTAGGTGGGAAAACGGCACTCTACAGCAAAGTAATGGTCTGTCATCAACAAATTATACATGTGCGTAATCTGTGTGATCTACTTAACAGGATAACCACCCTTTTAACGCAATTAAAAAAAGAGGACGACCCGGGGGTCGTCAAAATATTGAATTTCAGACACATCTCACTAGGTGGAAAAACGGCTCTCTACAGCAAAGTAATGGTCTGTCATCAACAAATTATACATGTGCGTAATCTGTGTGACCTACTTAACAAGATAACCACCCTTTTAACGCAATAAAAAATTTTTCGTTTTTCGGCCAAAAAAAGAGGACGACCCGGGGGTCGTCCAAATGTTGAATTTCAGACACATCTTACTAGGTGGAAAAACGGCACTCTACAGCAAAGTAATGGTCTGTCATCAACAAATTATACATGTGCGTAATCTGTGTGAACTACTTAACAAGATAACCACCCTTTTAACGCAATTAAAAATTTTTCGTTTTTCGGCCAAAAAAAGAGGACGACCCGGGGGTCGTCAAAATGTTGAATTTCAGACACATCTCACTAGGTGGAAAAACGGCTCTCTACAGCAAAGTAATGGTCTGTCATCAACAAATTATACATGTGCGTAATCTGTGTGACCTACTTAACAAGATAAACACCCTTTTAACGCAATAAAAAATTTTTCGTTTTTCGGCCAAAAAAAGAGGACGACCCGGGGGTCGTCCAAATGTTGAATTTCAGACACATCTTACTAGGTGGAAAAACGGCACTCTACAGCAAAGTAATGGTCTGTCATCAACAAATTATACATGTGCGTAATCTGTGTGATCTACTTAACAAGATAACCACCCTTTTAACGCAATTAAAAATTTTTCGTTTTTCGGCCAAAAAAAGAGGACGACCCGGGGGTCGTCAAAATGTTGAATTTCAGACACATCTTACTAGGTGGAAAAACGGCACTCTACAGCAAAGTAATGGTCTGTCATCAACAAATTATACATGTGCGTAATCTGTGTGACCTACTTAACAAGATAAACACCCTTTTAACGCAATAAAAAATTTTTCGTTTTTCGGCCAAAAAAAGAGGACGACCCGGGGGTCGTCCAAATGTTGAATTTCAGACACATCTTACTAGGTGGAAAAACGGCACTCTACAGCAAAGTAATGGTCTGTCATCAACAAATTATACATGTGCGTAATCTGTGTGATCTACTTAACAAGATAACCACCCTTTTAACGCAATTAAAAATTTTTCGTTTTTCGGCCAAAAAAAGAGGACGACCCGGGGGTCGTCAAAATGTTGAATTTCAAACACATCTCACTAGGTGGAAAAACGGCTCTCTACAGCAAAGTAATGGTCTGTCATCAACAAATTATACATGTGCGTAATCTGTGTGACCTACTTAACAAGATAACCACCCTTTTAACGCAATAAAAAATTTTTCGTTTTTCGGCCAAAAAAAGAGGTCGTCAAAATGTTGAATTTCAGACACATCTCACTAGGTGGAAAAACGGCTCTCTACAGCAAAGTAATGGTCTGTCATCAACAAATTACACATGTGCGTAATCTGTGTGATCTACTTAACAAGATAACCACCCTTTTAACGCAATTAAAAAAAGAGGACGACCCGGGGGTCGTCAAAATGTTGAATTTCAGACACATCTCACTAGGTGGAAAAACGGCTCTCTACAGCAAAGTAATGGTCTGTCATCAACAAATTATACATGTGCGTAATCTGTGTGACCTACTTAACAAGATAACCACCCTTTTAACGCAATAAAAAATTTTTCGTTTTTCGGCCAAAAAAAGAGGACGACCCGGGGGTCGTCCAAATGTTGAATTTCAGACACATCTTACTAGGTGGAAAAACGGCACTCTACAGCAAAGTAATGGTCTGTCATCAACAAATTATACATGTGCGTAATCTGTGTGATCTACTTAACAAGATAACCACCCTTTTAACGCAATTAAAAATTTTTCGTTTTTCGGCCATAAAAAGAGGACGACCCGGGGGTCGTCAAAATGTTGAATTTCAGACACATCTCACTAGGTGGAAAAACGGCTCTCTACAGCAAAGTAATGGTCTGTCATCAACAAATTATACATGTGCGTAATCTGTGTGAACTACTTAACAAGATAACCACCCTTTTAACGCAATTAAAAATTTTTCGTTTTTCGGCCAAAAAAAGAGGACGACCCGGGGGTCGTCAAAATGTTGAATTTCAGACACATCTCACTAGGTGGAAAAACGGCTCTCTACAGCAAAGTAATGGTCTGTCATCAACAAATTATACATGTGCGTAATCTGTGTGACCTACTTAACAAGATAACCACCCTTTTAACGCAATAAAAAATTTTTCGTTTTTCGGCCAAAAAAAGAGGACGACCCGGGGGTCGTCCAAATGTTGAATTTCAGACACATCTTACTAGGTGGAAAAACGGCACTCTACAGCAAAGTAATGGTCTGTCATCAACAAATTATACATGTGCGTAATCTGTGTGATCTACTTAACAAGATAACCACCCTTTTAACGCAATTAAAAATTTTTCGTTTTTCGGCCATAAAAAGAGGACGACCCGGGGGTCGTCAAAATGTTGAATTTCAGACACATCTCACTAGGTGGAAAAACGGCTCTCTACAGCAAAGTAATGGTCTGTCATCATCAAATTATACATGTGCGTAATCTGTGTGAACTACTTAACAAGATAACCACCCTTTTAACGCAATTACAAATTTTTCGTTTTTCGGCCAAAAAAAGAGGACGACCCGGGGGTCGTCCAAATGTTGAATTTCAGACACATCTTACTAGGTGGAAAAACGGCACTCTACAGCAAAGTAATGGTCTGTCATCATCAAATTATACATGTGCGTAATCTGTGTGAACTACTTAACAAGATAACCACCCTTTTAACGCAATTAAAAATTTTTCGTTTTTCGGCCAAAAAAAGAGGACGACCCGGGGGTCGTCAAAATGTTGAATTTCAGACACATCTCACTAGGTGGAAAAACGGCTCTCTACAGCAAAGTAATGGTCTGTCATCAACAAATTATACATGTGCGTAATCTGTGTGACCTACTTAACAAGATAACCACCCTTTTAACGCAATAAAAAATTTTTCGTTTTTCGGCCAAAAAAAGAGGACGACCCGGGGGTCGTCAAAATGTTGAATTTCAGACACATCTCACTAGGTGGAAAAACGGCTCTCTAGAGCAAAGTAATGGTCTATCATCAACAAATTATACATGTGCGTAATCTGTGTGAACTACTTAACAAGATAACCACCCTTTTAACGCAATTAAAATTTTTTCGTTTTTCGGCCAAAAAAAGAGGACGACCCGGGGGTCGTCAAAATGTTGAATTTCAGGCACATCTCACTAGGTGGAAAAACGGCTCTCTACAGCAAAGTAATGGTCTGTCATCATCAAATTATACATGTGCGTAATCTGTGTGAACTACTTAACAAGATAACCACCCTTTTAACGCAATTAAAAATCTTTCGTTTTTCGGCCAAAAAAAGAGGACGACCCGGGGGTCGTCAAAATGTTGAATTTCAGACACATCTCACTAGGTGGAAAAACGGCTCTCTACAGCAAAGTAATGGTCTGTCATCAACAAATTATACATGTGCGTAATCTGTGTGAACTACTTAACAAGATAACCACCCTTTTAACGCAATTAAAAATTTTTCGTTTTTCGGCCAAAAAAAGAGGACGACCCGGGGGTCGTCAAAATGTTGAATTTCAGACACATCTCACTAGGTGGAAAAACGGCTCTCTACAGCAAAGTAATGGTCTGTCATCAACAAATTATACATGTGCGTAATCTGTGTGACCTACTTAACAAGATAACCACCCTTTTAACGCAATAAAAAATTTTTCGTTTTTCGGCCAAAAAAAGAGGACGACCCGGGGGTCGTCCAAATGTTGAATTTTAGACACATCTCACTAGGTGGAAAAACGGCTCTCTACAGCAAAGTAATGGTCTGTCATCAACAAATTATACATGTGCGTAATCTGTGTGACCTACTTAACAAGATAACCACCCTTTTAACGCAATAAAAAATTTTTCGTTTTTCGGCCAAAAAAAGAGGACGACCCGGGGGTCGTCCAAATGTTGAATTTCAGACACATCTTACTAGGTGGAAAAACGGCACTCTACAGCAAAGTAATGGTCTGTCATCAAGAAATTATACATGTGTGTAATCTGTGTGACCTACTTAACAAGATAACCACCCTTTTAACGCAATAAAAAATTTTTCGTTTTTCGGCCAAAAAAAGAGGACGACCCGGGGGTCGTCAAAATGTTGAATTTCAGACACATCTCACTAGGTGGAAAAACGGCTCTCTACAGCAAAGTAATGGTCTGTCATCAACAAATTATACATGTGCGTAATCTGTGTGAACTACTTAACAAGATAACCACCCTTTTAACGCAATTAAAAATTTTTCGTTTTTCGGCCAAAAAAAGAGGACGACCCAGGGGTCGTCAAAATGTTGAATTTCAGACACATCTCACTAGGTGGAAAAACGGCTCTCTACAGCAAAGTAATGGTCTGTCATCAACAAATTATACATGTGCGTAATCTGTGTGACCTACTTAACAAGATAACCACCCTCTTAACGCAATAAAAAATTTTTCGTTTTTCGGCCAAAAAAAGAGGACGACCCGGGGGTCGTCCAAATGTTGAATTTCAGACACATCTTACTAGGTGGAAAAACGGCACTCTACAGCAAAGTAATGGTCTGTCATCAACAAATTATACATGTGCGTAATCTGTGTGATCTACTTAACAAGATAACCACCCTTTTAACGCAATTAAAAATTTTTCGTTTTTCGGCCAAAAAAAGAGGACGACCCGGGGGTCGTCAAAATGTTGAATTTCAGACACATCTCACTAGGTGGAAAAACGGCTCTCAACAGCAAAGTAATGGTCTGTCATCAACAAATTATACATGTGCGTAATCTGTGTGACCTACTTAACAAGATAACCACCCTTTTAACGCAATAAAAAATTTTTCGTTTTTCGGCCAAAAAAAGAGGACGACCCAGGGGTCGTCCAAATGTTGAATTTCAGACACATCTTACTAGGTGGAAAAACGGCACTCTACAGCAAAGTAATGGTCTGTCATCAAGAAATTATACATGTGCGTAATCTGTGTGATCTACTTAACAAGATAACCACCCTTTTAACGCAATTAAAAATTTTTCGTTTTTCGGCCAAAAAAAGAGGACGACCCGGGGGTCGGCAAAATGTTGAATTTCAGACACATCTCACTAG
This sequence comes from Volucella inanis, assembly GCA_907269105.1. Lineage (NCBI taxonomy): Eukaryota > Metazoa > Arthropoda > Insecta > Diptera > Syrphidae > Volucella > Volucella inanis. The sequence continues at coordinate 201,391,123 of OU026153.1, read as the reverse complement.
GTGGAAAAACGGCTCTCTACAGCAAAGTAATGGTCTGTCATCAACAAATTATACAAGTGCGTAATCTGTGTGATCTACTTAACAAGATAACCACCCTTTTAACGCAATTAAAAATTTTTCGTTTTTCGGCCAAAAAAAGAGTACGACCCGGGGGTCGTCAAAATGTTGAATTTCAGACACATCTCACTAGGTGGAAAAACGGCTCTCTACAGCAAAGTAATGGTCTGTCATCAACAAATTATACATGTGCGTAATCTGTGTGAACTACTTAACAAGATAACCACCCTTTTAACGCAATTAAAAATTTTTCGTTTTTCGGCCAAAAAAAGAGGACGACCCGGGGGTCATCAAAATGTTGAATTTCAGACACATCTCACTAGGTGGAAAAACGGCTCTCTACAGCAAAGTAATGGTCTGTCATCAACAAATTATACATGTGCGTAATCTGTGTGACCTACTTAACAAGATAACCACTCTTTTAACGCAATAAAAAATTTTTCGTTTTTCGGCCAAAAAAAGAGGACGACCCGGGGGTCGTCCAAATGTTGAATTTCAGACACATCTTACTAGGTGGAAAAACGGCACTCTACAGCAAAGTAATGGTCTGTCATCAAGAAATTGTACATGTGTGTAATCTGTGTGACCTACTTAACAAGATAACCACCCTTTTAACGCAATTAAAAATTTTTCGTTTTTCGGCCAAAAAAAGAGGACGACCCGGGGGTCGTCAAAATGTTGAATTTCAGACACATCTCACTAGGTGGAAAAACCTCTCTCTACAGCAAAGTAATGGTCTGTCATCAACAAATTATACATGTGTGTAATCTGTGTGACCTACTTAACAAGATAACCACCCTTTTAACGCAATAAAAAACTTTTCGTTTTTCGGCCAAAAAAAGAGGACGACCGGGGGGTCGTCAAAATGTTGAATTTCAGACACATCTCACTAGGTGGAAAAACGGCTCTCTACAGCAAAGTAATGGTCTGTCATCAACAAATTATACATGTGCGTAATCTGTGTGACCTACTTAACAAGATAACCACCCTTTTAACGCAATAAAAAATTTTTCGTTTTTCGGCAAAAATAAGAGGACGACCCGGGGGTCGTCCAAATGTTGAATTTCAGACACATCTTACTAGGTGGAAAAACGGCACTCTACAGCAAAGTAATGGTCTGTCTTCAAGAAATTATACATGTGTGTAATCTGTGTGACCTACTTAACAAGATAACCACCCTTTTAACGCAATAAAAAACTTTTCGTTTTTCGGCCAAAAAAAGAGGACGACCCGGGGGTCGTCCAAATGTTGAATTTCAGACACATCTTACTAGGTGGAAAAACGGCACTCTACAGCAAAGTAATGGTCTGTCATCAACAAATTATACATGTGCGTAATCTGTGTGAACTACTTAACAAGATAACCACCCTTTTAACGCAATTAAAAATTTTTCGTTTTTCGGCCAAAAAAAGAGGACGACCCGGGGGTCGTCAAAATGTTGAATTTCAGACACATCTCACTAGGTGGAAAAACCTCTCTCTACAGCAAAGTAATGGTCTGTCATCAACAAATTATACATGTGTGTAATCTGTGTGACCTACTTAACAAGATAACCACCCTTTTAACGCAATAAAAAACTTTTCGTTTTTCGGCCAAAAAAAGAGGACGACCGGGGGGTCGTCAAAATGTTGAATTTCAGACACATCTCACTAGGTGGAAAAACGGCTCTCTACAGCAAAGTAATGGTCTGTCATCAACAAATTATACATGTGTGTAATCTGTGTGACCTACTTAACAAGATAACCACCCTTTTAACGCAATAAAAAACTTTTCGTTTTTCGGCCAAAAAAAGAGGACGACCCGGGGGTCGTCCAAATGTTGAATTTCAGACACATCTTACTAGGTGGAAAAACGGCACTCTACAGCAAAGTAATGGTCTGTCATCAAGAAATTATACATGTGCGTAATCTGTGTGACCTACTTAACAAGATAACCACCCTTTTAACGCAATAAAAAACTTTTCGTTTTTCGGCCAAAAAAAGTGGAGGAGGAGGAGGAAAAATGTTGAATTTCAGACACATCTCACTAGGTGGAAAAACGGCTCTCTACAGCAAAGTAATGGTCTGTCATCAACAAATTATACATGTGCGTAATCTGTGTGACCTACTTAACAAGATAACCACTCTTTTAACGCAATAAAAAATTTTTCGTTTTTCGGCCAAAAAAAGAGGACGACCCGGGGGTCGTCCAAATGTTGAATTTCAGACACATCTTACTAGGTGGAAAAACGGCACTCTACAGCAAAGTAATGGTCTGTCATCAAGAAATTGTACATGTGTGTAATCTGTGTGACCTACTTAACAAGATAACCACCCTTTTAACGCAATAAAAAACTTTTCGTTTTTCGGCCAAAAAAAGAGGACGACCCGGGGGTGGTCCAAATGTTGAATTTCAGACACATCTTACTAGGTGGAAAAACGGCACTCTACAGCAAAGTAATGGTCTGTCATCAACAAATTATACATGTGCGTAATCTGTGTGAACTACTTAACAAGATAACCACCCTTTTAACGCAATTAAAAATTTTTCGTTTTTCGGCCAAAAAAAGAGGACGACCCGGGGGTCGTCAAAATGTTGAATTTCAGACACATCTCACTAGGTGGAAAAACCTCTCTCTACAGCAAAGTAATGGTCTGTCATCAACAAATTATACATGTGTGTAATCTGTGTGACCTACTTAACAAGATAACCACCCTTTTAACGCAATAAAAAACTTTTCGTTTTTCGGCCAAAAAAAGAGGACGACCGGGGGGTCGTCAAAATGTTGAATTTCAGACACATCTCACTAGGTGGAAAAACGGCTCTCTACAGCAAAATAATGGTCTGTCATCAACAAATTATACATGTGCGTAATCTGTGTGACCTACTTAACAAGATAACCACCCTTTTAACGCAATTAAAAATTTTTCGTTTTTCGGCCAAAAAAAGAGGACGACCCGGGGGTCGTCAAAATGTTGAATTTCAGACACATCTCACTAGGTGGAAAAACCTCTCTCTACAGCAAAGTAATGGTCTGTCATCAACAAATTATACATGTGTGTAATCTGTGTGACCTACTTAACAAGATAACCACCCTTTTAACGCAATAAAAAACTTTTCGTTTTTCGGCCAAAAAAAGAGGACGACCCGGGGGTCGTCCAAATGTTGAATTTCAGACACATCTTACTAGGTGGAAAAACGGCACTCTACAGCAAAGTAATGGTCTGTCTTCAAGAAATTATACATGTGTGTAATCTGTGTGACCTACTTAACAAGATAACCACCCTTTTAACGCAATAAAAACTTTTCGTTTTTCGGCCAAAAAAAGAGGACGACCCGGGGGTCGTCCAAATGTTGAATTTCAGACCGTCTTACTAGGTGGAAAAACGGCACTCTACAGCAAAGTAATGGTCTGTCATCAAGAAATTATACATGTGCGTAATCTGTGTGACCTACTTAACAAGATAACCACCCTTTTAACGCAATAAAAAACTTTTCGTTTTTCGGCCAAAAAAAGAGGACGACCCGGGGGTCGTCCAAATGTTGAATTTCAGACACATCTTACTAGGTGGAAAAACGGCACTCTACAGCAAAGTAATGGTCTGTCATCAACAAATTATACATGTGCGTAATCTGTGTGAACTACTTAACAAGATAACCACCCTTTTAACGCAATTAAAAATTTTTCGTTTTTCGGCCAAAAAAAGAGGACGACCCGGGGGTCGTCAAAATGTTGAATTTCAGACACATCTCACTAGGTGGAAAAACCTCTCTCTACAGCAAAGTAATGGTCTGTCATCAACAAATTATACATGTGTGTAATCTGTGTGACCTACTTAACAAGATAACCACCCTTTTAACGCAATTAAAAATTTTTCGTTTTTCGGCCAAAAAAAGAGGACGACCCGGGGGTCGTCAAAATGTTGAATTTCAGACACATCTCACTAGGTGGAAAAACCTCTCTCTACAGCAAAGTAATGGTCTGTCATCAACAAATTATACATGTGTGTAATCTGTGTGACCTACTTAACAAGATAACCACCCTTTTAACGCAATAAAAAACTTTTCGTTTTTCGGCCAAAAAAAGAGGACGACCGGGGGGTCGTCAAAATGTTGAATTTCAGACACATCTCACTAGGTGGAAAAACGGCTCTCTACAGCAAAGTAATGGTCTGTCATCAACAAATTATACATGTGCGTAATCTGTGTGACCTACTTAACAAGATAACCACCCTTTTAACGCAATAAAAAATTTTTCGTTTTTCGGCAAAAAAAAGAGGACGACCCGGGGGTCGTCCAAATGTTGAATTTCAGACACATCTTACTAGGTGGAAAAACGGCACTCTACAGCAAAGTAATGGTCTGTCTTCAAGAAATTATACATGTGTGTAATCTGTGTGACCTACTTAACAAGATAACCACCCTTTTAACGCAATAAAAAACTTTTCGTTTTTCGGCCAAAAAAAGAGGACGACCCGGGGGTCGTCCAAATGTTGAATTTCAGACACATCGTACTAGGTGGAAAAACGGCACTCTACAGCAAAGTAATGGTCTGTCATCAACAAATTATACATGTGTGTAATCTGTGTGACCTACTTAACAAGATAACCACCCTTTTAACGCAATAAAAAACTTTTCGTTTTTCGGCCAAAAAAAGAGGACGACCGGGGGGTCGTCAAAATGTTGAATTTCAGACACATCTCACTAGGTGGAAAAACGGCTCTCTACAGCAAAGTAATGGTCTGTCATCAACAAATTATACATGTGCGTAATCTGTGTGACCTACTTAACAAGATAACCACCCTTTTAACGCAATAAAAAATTTTTCGTTTTTCGGCAAAAAAAAGAGGACGACCCGGGGGTCGTCCAAATGTTGAATTTCAGACACATCTTACTAGGTGGAAAAACGGCACTCTACAGCAAAGTAATGGTCTGTCTTCAAGAAATTATACATGTGTGTAATCTGTGTGACCTACTTAACAAGATAACCACCCTTTTAACGCAATAAAAAACTTTTCGTTTTTCGGCCAAAAAAAGAGGACGACCCGGGGGTCGTCCAAATGTTGAATTTCAGACACATCTTACTAGGTGGAAAAACGGCACTCTACAGCAAAGTAATGGTCTGTCATCAAGAAATTATACATGTGTGTAATCTGTGTGACCTACTTAACAAGATAACCACCCTTTTAACGCAATAAAAACTTTTCGTTTTTCGGCCAAAAAAAGAGGACGACCCGGGGGTCGTCCAAATGTTGAATTTCAGACCGTCTTACTAGGTGGAAAAACGGCACTCTACAGCAAAGTAATGGTCTGTCATCAAGAAATTATACATGTGCGTAATCTGTGTGACCTACTTAACAAGATAACCACCCTTTTAACGCAATAAAAAACTTTTCGTTTTTCGGCCAAAAAAAGAGGACGACCGGGGGGTCGTCAAAATGTTGAATTTCAGACACATCTCACTAGGTGGAAAAACGGCTCTCTACAGCAAAGTAATGGTCTGTCATCAACAAATTATACATGTGCGTAATCTGTGTGACCTACTTAACAAGATAACCACCCTTTTAACGCAATTAAAAATTTTTCGTTTTTCGGCCAAAAAAAGAGGACGACCCGGGGGTCGTCAAAATGTTGAATTTCAGACACATCTCACTAGGTGGAAAAACCTCTCTCTACAGCAAAGTAATGGTCTGTCATCAACAAATTATACATGTGTGTAATCTGTGTGACCTACTTAACAAGATAACCACCCTTTTAACGCAATTAAAAATTTTTCGTTTTTCGGCCAAAAAAAGAGGACGACCCGGGGGTCGTCAAAATGTTGAATTTCAGACACATCTCACTAGGTGGAAAAACCTCTCTCTACAGCAAAGTAATGGTCTGTCATCAACAAATTATACATGTGTGTAATCTGTGTGACCTACTTAACAAGATAACCACCCTTTTAACGCAATAAAAAACTTTTCGTTTTTCGGCCAAAAAAAGAGGACGACCGGGGGGTCGTCAAAATGTTGAATTTCAGACACATCTCACTAGGTGGAAAAACGGCTCTCTACAGCAAAGTAATGGTCTGTCATCAACAAATTATACATGTGCGTAATCTGTGTGACCTACTTAACAAGATAACCACCCTTTTAACGCAATAAAAAATTTTTCGTTTTTCGGCAAAAAAAAGAGGACGACCCGGGGGTCGTCCAAATGTTGAATTTCAGACACATCTTACTAGGTGGAAAAACGGCACTCTACAGCAAAGTAATGGTCTGTCTTCAAGAAATTATACATGTGTGTAATCTGTGTGACCTACTTAACAAGATAACCACCCTTTTAACGCAATAAAAAACTTTTCGTTTTTCGGCCAAAAAAAGAGGACGACCCGGGGGTCGTCCAAATGTTGAATTTCAGACACATCGTACTAGGTGGAAAAACGGCACTCTACAGCAAAGTAATGGTCTGTCATCAAGAAATTATACATGTGTGTAATCTGTGTGACCTACTTAACAAGATAACCACCCTTTTAACGCAATAAAAAACTTTTCGTTTTTCGGCCAAAAAAAGAGGACGACCCGGGGGTCGTCCAAATGTTGAATTTCAGACACATCTTACTAGGTGGAAAAACGGCACTCTACAGCAAAGTAATGGTCTGTCATCAAGAAATTGTACATGTGTGTAATCTGTGTGACCTACTTAACAAGATAACCACCCTTTTAACGCAATAAAAAACTTTTCGTTTTTCGGCCAAAAAAAGAGGACGACCCGGGGGTCGTCCAAATGTTGAATTTCAGACACATCTTACTAGGTGGAAAAACGGCACTCTACAGCAAAGTAATGGTCTGTCATCAACAAATTATACATGTGCGTAATCTGTGTGAACTACTTAACAAGATAACCACCCTTTTAACGCAATTAAAAATTTTTCGTTTTTCGGCCAAAAAAGAGGACGACCCGGGGGTCGTCAAAATGTTGAATTTCAGACACATCTCACTAGGTGGAAAAACCTCTCTCTACAGCAAAGTAATGGTCTGTCATCAACAAATTATACATGTGTGTAATCTGTGTGACCTACTTAACAAGATAACCACCCTTTTAACGCAATAAAAAACTTTTCGTTTTTCGGCCAAAAAAAGAGGACGACCGGGGGGTCGTCAAAATGTTGAATTTCAGACACATCTCACTAGGTGGAAAAACGGCTCTCTACAGCAAAGTAATGGTCTGTCATCAACAAATTATACATGTGCGTAATCTGTGTGACCTACTTAACAAGATAACCACCCTTTTAACGCAATAAAAAATTTTTCGTTTTTCGGCCAAAAAAAAGAGGACGACCCGGGGGTCGTCCAAATGTTGAATTTCAGACACATCTTACTAGGTGGAAAAACGGCACTCTACAGCAAAGTAATGGTCTGTCTTCAAGAAATTATACATGTGTGTAATCTGTGTGACCTACTTAACAAGATAACCACCCTTTTAACGCAATAAAAAACTTTTCGTTTTTCGGCCAAAAAAAGAGGACGACCCGGGGGTCGTCCAAATGTTGAATTTCAGACACATCTTACTAGGTGGAAAAACGGCACTCTACAGCAAAGTAATGGTCTGTCATCAAGAAATTATACATGTGTGTAATCTGTGTGACCTACTTAACAAGATAACCACCCTTTTAACGCAATAAAAAACTTTTCGTTTTTCGGCCAAAAAAAGAGGACGACCCGGGGGTCGTCCAAATGTTGAATTTCAGACACATCTTACTAGGTGGAAAAACGGCACTCTACAGCAAAGTAATGGTCTGTCATCAAGAAATTATACATGTGCGTAATCTGTGTGACCTACTTAACAAGATAACCACCCTTTTAACGCAATAAAAAACTTTTCGTTTTTCGGCCAAAAAAAGAGGAGGAGGAGGAGGAAAAATGTTGAATTTCAGACACATCTCACTAGGTGGAAAAACGGCTCTCTACAGCAAAGAAATGGTCTGTCATCAACAAATTATACATGTGCGTAATCTGTGTGACCTACTTAACAAGATAACCACTCTTTTAACGCAATAAAAAATTTTTCGTTTTTCGGCCAAAAAAAGAGGACGACCCGGGGGTCGTCCAAATGTTGAATTTCAGACACATCTTACTAGGTGGAAAAACGGCACTCTACAGCAAAGTAATGGTCTGTCATCAAGAAATTGTACATGTGTGTAATCTGTGTGACCTACTTAACAAGATAACCACCCTTTTAACGCAATAAAAAACTTTTCGTTTTTCGGCCAAAAAAAGAGGACGACCCGGGGGTCGTCCAAATGTTGAATTTCAGACACATCTTACTAGGTGGAAAAACGGCACTCTACAGCAAAGTAATGGTCTGTCATCAACAAATTATACATGTGCGTAATCTGTGTGAACTACTTAACAAGATAACCACCCTTTTAACGCAATTAAAAATTTTTCGTTTTTCGGCCAAAAAAAGAGGACGACCCGGGGGTCGTCAAAATGTTGAATTTCAGACACATCTCACTAGGTGGAAAAACCTCTCTCTACAGCAAAGTAATGGTCTGTCATCAACAAATTATACATGTGCGTAATCTGTGTGACGTCAAAATGTTGAATTTCAGACACATCTCACTAGCTGGAAAAACGGCTCTCTAGAGCAAAGTAATGGTCTGTCATCAACAAATTATACATGTGCGTAATCTGTGTGATCTACTTAACAAGATAACCACCCTTTTAACGCAATTAAAAATTTTTCGTTTTTCGGCCAAAAAAAGAGGACGACCCGGGGGTCGTCAAAATGTTGAATTTCAGACACATCTCACTAGGTGGAAAAACGGCTCTCTACAGCAAAGTAATGGTCTGTCATCAACAAATTATACATGTGCGTAATCTGTGTGATCTACTTAACAAGATAACCACCCTTTTAACGCAATTAAAAATTTTTCGTTTTTCGGCCAAAAAAAGAGGACGACCCGGGGGTCGTCAAAATGTTGAATTTCAGACACATCTCACTAGGTGGAAAAACGGCTCTCTACAGCAAAGTAATGGTCTGTCATCAACAAATTATACATGTGCGTAATCTGTGTGACCTACTTAACAAGATAACCACCCTTTTAACGCAATAAAAAATTTTTCGTTTTTCGGCCAAAAAAAGAGGACGACCCGGGGGTCGTCAAAATGTTGAATTTCAGACACATCTCACTAGGTGGAAAAACGGCTCTCTACAGCAAAGTAATGGTCTGTCATCAACAAATTATACATGTGCGTAATCTGTGTGACCTACTTAACAAGATAACCACCCTTTTAACGCAGTAGAAAATTTTTCGTTTTTCGGCCAAAAAAAGAGGACGACCCGGGGGTCGTCAAAATGTTGAATTTCAGACACATCTCACTAGGTGGAAAAACGGCTCTCTACAGCAAAGTAATGGTCTGTCATCAACAAATTATACATGTGCGTAATCTGTGTGATCTACTTAACAAGATACCCACCCTTTTAACGCAATTAAAAATTTTTCGTTTTTCGGCCAAAAAAAGAGGACGACCCGGGGGTCGTCAAAATGTTGAATTTCAGACACATCTCACTAGGTATAAAAACGGCTCTCTACAGCAAAGTAATGGTCTGTCATCAACAAATTATACATGTGCGTAATCTGTGTGACCTACTTAACAAGATAACCACCCTTTTAACGCAATTAAAAATTTTTCGTTTTTCGGCCAAAAAAAGAGGACGACCCGGGGGTCGTCAAACTGTTGAATTTCAGACACATCTCACTAGGTGGAAAAACGGCTCTCTACAGCAAAGTAATGGTCTGTCATCAACAAATTATACATGTGCGTAATCTGTGTGAACTACTTAACAAGATAACCACCCTTTTAACGCAATTAAAAATTTTTCGTTTTTCGGCCAAAAAAAGAGGACGACCCGGGGGTCGTCAAAATGTTGAATTTCAGACACATCTCACTAGGTGGAAAAACGGCTCTCTACAGCAAAGTAATGGTCTGTCATCAACAAATTATACATGTGCGTAATCTGTGTGAACTACTTAACAAGATAACCACCCTTTTAACGCAATTAAAAATTTTTCGTTTTTCGGCCAAAAACAGAGGACGACCCGGGGGTCGTCAAAATGTTGAATTTCAGACACATCTCACTAGGTGGAAAAACGGCTCTCAACAGCAAAGTAATGGTCTGTCATCAACAAATTATACATGTGCGTAATCTGTTTGATCTACTTAACAAGATAACCACCCTTTTAACGCAATTAAAAATTTTTCGTTTTTCGGCCAAAAAAAGAGGACGACCTGGGGGTCGTCAAAATGTTGAATTTCAGACACATCTCACTAGGTGGAAAAACGGCTCTCTACAGCAAAGTAATGGTCTGTCATCAACAAATTATACATGTGCGTAATCTGTGTGATCTACTTAACAAGATAACCACCCTTTTAACGCAATTAAAAATTTTTCGTTTTTCGGCCAAAAAAAGAGGACGACCCGGGGGTCGTCAAAATGTTGAATTTCAGACACATCTCACTAGGTGGAAAAACGGCTCTCTACAGCAAAGTAATGGTCTGTCATCAACAAATTATACATGTGCGTAATCTGTGTGAACTACTTAACAAGATAACCACCTTTTTAACGCAATTAAAAATTTTTCGTTTTTCGGCCAAAAAAAGAGGACGACCCGGGGGTCGTCAAAATGTTGAATTTCAGACACATCTCACTAGGTGGAAAAACGGCTCTCTACAGCAAAGTAATGGTCTGTCATCAACAAATTATACATGTGCGTAATCTGTGTGACCTACTTTTTCGTTTTTCGGCCAAAAAAAGAGGACGACCCGGGGGTCGTCAAAATGTTGAATTTCAGACACATCTCACTAGCTGGAAAAACGGCTCTCTACAGCAAGGTAATGGTCTGTCATCAACAAATTATACATGTGTGTAATCTGTGTGACCTAATTAAACAAGATAACAACCCTTTTAACGCAATGAAAAATTTTTCGTTTTTCGGCTAAAAAAAGAGGACGACCCGGGGGTCATCAAAATGTTGAATTTCAGACACATCTCACTAAATGGAAAAACGGCTCTCTAGAGCAAAGTAATGGTCTGTCATCAACAAATTATACATGTGCGTAATCTGTGTGACGTCAAAATGTTGAATTTCAGACACATCTCAATAGGTGGAAAAACGGCTCTCTAGAGCAAAGTAATGGTCTGTCATCAACAAATTATACATGTGCGTAATCTGTGTGACGTCAAAATGTTGAATTTCAGACACATCTCAATAGGTGGAAAAACGGCTCTCTACAGCAAAGTAATGGTCTGTCATCAACAAATTATACATGTGCGTAATCTGTGTGACCTACTTAACAAGATAACCACCCTTTTAACGCAATAAAAAAATTTTCGTTTTTCGGCCAAAAAAAGAGGACGACCCGGGGGTCGTCCAAATGTTGAATTTCAGACACATCTTACTAGGTGGAAAAACGGCACTCTACAGCAAAGTAATGGTCTGTCATCAACAAATTATACATGTGCGTAATCTGTGTGATCTACTTAACAAGATAACCACCCTTTTAACGCAATTAAAAATTTTTCGTTTTTCGGCCAAAAAAAGAGGACGACCCGGGGGTCGTCAAAATGTTGAATTTCAGACACATCTCACTAGGTGGAAAAACGGCTCTCTACAGCAAAGAAATGGTCTGTCATCAACAAATTATACATGTGCGTAATCTGTGTGATCTACTTAACAAGATAACCACCCTTTTAACGCAATAGAAAATTTTTCGTTTTTCGGCCAAAAAAAGAGGACGACCCGGGGGTCGTTCAAATGTTGAATTTCAGACACATCTTACTAGGTGGAAAAACGGCACTCTACAGCAAAGTAATGGTCTGTCATCAACAAATTATACATGTGCGTAATCTGTGTGATCTACTTAACAAGATAACCACCCTTTTAACGCAATTAAAAATTTTTCGTTTTTCGGCCAAAAAAAGAGGACGACCCAGGGGTCGTCAAAATGTTGAATTTCAGACACATCTCACTAGGTGGAAAAACGGCTCTCTACAGCAAAGTAATGGTCTGTCATCAACAAATTATATATGTGCGTAATCTGTGTGAAGTACTTAACAAGATAACCACCCTTTTAACGCAATTAAAAATTTTTCGTTTTTCGGCCAAAAAAAGAGGACGACCCGGGGGTCGTCAAAATGTTGAATTTCAGACACATCTCACTAGGTGGAAAAACGGCTCTCTACAGCAAAGTAATGGTCTGTCATCAACAAATTATACATGTGCGTAATCTGTGTGACCTACTTAACAAGATAACCACCCTTTTAACGCAATAAAAAAATTTTCGTTTTTTGGCCAAAAAAAGAGGATGACCCGGGGGTCGTCAAAATGTTGAATTTCAGACACATCTCACTAGGTGGAAAAACGGCTCTCTACAGCAAAGTAATGGTCTGTCATCAACAAATTATACATGTGCGTAATCTGTGTGACCTACTTAACAAGATAACCACCCTTTTAACGCAATAAAAAACTTTTCGTTTTTCGGCCAAAAAAAGAGGACGACCCGGGGGTCGTCAAAATGTTGAATTTCAGACACATCTCACTAGGTGGAAAAACGGCTCTCTACAGCAAAGTAATGGTCTGTCATCAACAAATTATACATGTGCGTAATCTGTGTGAACTACTTAACAAGATAACCACCCTTTTAACGCAATAGAAAATTTTTCGTTTTTCGGCCAAAAAAAGAGGACGACCCGGAGGTCGTTCAAATGTTGAATTTCAGACACATCTTACTAGGTGGAAAAACGGCACTCTACAGCAAAGTAATGGTCTGTCATCAAGAAATTATACATGTGTGTAATCTGTGTGACCTACTTAACAAGATAACCACCCTTTTAACGCAATAAAAAACTTTTCGTTTTTCGGCCAAAAAAAGAGGACGACCCGGGGGTCGTCCAAATGTTGAATTTCAGACACATCTTACTAGGTGGAAAAACGGCACTCTACAGCAAAGTAATGGTCTGTCATCAACAAATTATACATGTGCGTAATCTGTGTGATCTACTTAACAAGATAACCACCCTTTTAATGCAATTAAAAATTTTTCGTTTTTCGGCCAAAAAAAGAGGACGACCCAGGGGTCGTCAAAATGTTGAATTTCAGACACATCTCACTAGGTGGAAAAACGGCTCTCTACAGCAAAGTAATGGTCTGTCATCAACAAATTATACATGTGCGTAATCTGTGTGACCTACTTAACAAGATAACCACCCTTTTAACGCAATAAAAAAATTTTCGTTTTTTGGCCAAAAAAAGAGGATGACCCGGGGGTCGTCAAAATGTTGAATTTCAGACACATCTCACTAGGTGGAAAAACGGCTCTCTACAGCAAAGTAATGGTCTGTCATCAACAAATTATACATGTGCGTAATCTGTGTGACCTACTTAACAAGATAACCACCCTTTTAACGCAATAAAAAATTTTTCGTTTTTTGGCCAAAAAAAGAGGATGACCCGGGGGTCGTCAAAATGTTGAATTTCAGACACATCTCACTAGGTGGAAAAACGGCTCTCTACAGCAAAGTAATGGTCTGTCATCAAGAAATTGTACATGTGTGTAATCTGTGTGACCTACTTAACAAGATAACCACCCTTTTAACGCAATAAAAAACTTTTCGTTTTTCGGCCAAAAAAAGAGGACGACCCGGGGGTCGTCAAAATGTTGAATTTCAGACACATCTCACTAGGTGGAAAAACGGCTCTCTACAGCAAAGTAATGGTCTGTCAGCAACAAATTATACATGTGCGTAATCTGTGTGAACTACTTAACAAGATAACCACCCTTTCAGACACATCTCACTAGGTGGAAAAACGGCACTCTACAGCAAAGTAATGGTCTGTCATCAACAAATTATACATGTGCGTAATCTGTGTGAACTACTTAACAAGATAACCACCCTTTTAACGCAATTAAAAATTTTTCGTTTTTCGGCCAAAAAAAGAGGACGACCCGGGGGTCGTCAAAATGTTGAATTTCAGACACATCTCACTAGGTGGAAAAACGGCTCTCTACAGCATAGTAATGGTCTGTCATCAACAAATTATACATGTGTGTAATCTGTGTGACCTACTTAACAAGATAACCACCCTTTTAACGCAATAAAAAACTTTTCGTTTTTCGGCCAAAAAAAGAGGACGACCCGGGGGTCGTCAAAATGTTGAATTTCAGACACATCTTACTAGGTGGAAAAACGGCACTCTACAGCAAAGTAATGGTCTGTCATCAACAAATTATACATGTGCGTAATCTGTGTGACCTACTTAACAAGATAACCACCCTTTTAACGCAATAAAAAATTTTTCGTTTTTCGGCCAAAAAAAGAGGACGACCCGGGGGTCGTCCAAATGTTGAATTTTAGACACATCTTACTAGGTGGAAAAACGGCACTCTACAGCAAAGTAATGGTCTGTCATCAAGAAATTATACATGTGTGTAATCTGTGTGACCTACTTAACAAGATAACCACCCTTTTAACGCAATAAAAAACTTTTCGTTTTTCGGCCAAAAAAAGAGGACGACCCGGGGGTCGTCAAAATGTTGAATTTCAGACACATCTCACTAGGTGGAAAAACGGCACTCTACAGCAAAGTAATGGTCTGTCATCAAGAAATTATACATGTGTGTAATCTGTGTGACCTACTTAACAAGATAACCACCCTTTTAACGCAATAAAAAACTTTTCGTTTTTCAGCCAAAAAAAGAGGACGACCCGGGGGTCGTCCAAATGTTGAATTTCAGACACATCTTACTAGGTGGAAAAACGGCACTCTACAGCAAAGTAATGGTCTCTCATCAACAAATTATACATGTGCGTAATCTGTGTGACCTACTTAACAAGATAACCACCCTTTTAACGCAATAAAAAATTTTTCGTTCTTCGGCCAAAAAAAGAGGACGACCCGGGGGTCGTCCAAATGTTGAATTTTAGACACATCTTACTAGGTGGAAAAACGGCACTCTACAGCAAAGTAATGGTCTGTCATCAAGAAATTATACATGTGTGTAATCTGTGTGACCTACTTAACAAGATAACCACCCTTTTAACGCAATAAAAAACTTTTCGTTTTTCAGCCAAAAAAAGAGGACGACCCGGGGGTCGTCCAAATGTTGAATTTCAGACACATCTTACTAGGTGGAAAAACGGCACTCTACAGCAAAGTACTGGTCTGTCATCAACAAATTATACATGTGCGTAATCTGTGTGACCTACTTAACAAGATAACCACCCTTTTAACGCAATAAAAAATTTTTCGTTTTTCGGCCAAAAAAAGAGGACGACCCGGGGGTCGTCCAAATGTTGAATTTTAGACACATCTTACTAGGTGGAAAAACGGCACTCTACAGCAAAGTAATGGTCTGTCATCAAGAAATTATACATGTGTGTAATCTGTGTGACCTACTTAACAAGATAACCACCCTTTTAACGCAATAAAAAACTTTTCGTCTTTCGGCCAAAAAAAGAGGACGACCCGGGGGTCGTCCAAATGTTGAATTTCAGACACATCTTACTAGGTGGAAAAACGGCACTCTACAGCAAAGTAATGGTCTGTCATCAACAAATTATACATGTGCGTAATCTGTGTGACCTACTTAACAAGATAACCACCCTTTTAACGCAATAAAAAATTTTTCGTTTTTCGGCCAAAAAAAGAGCACGACCCGGGGGTCGTCCAAATGTTGAATTTCAGACACATCTTACTAGGTGGAAAAACGGCACTCTACAGCAAAGTAATGGTCTGTCATCAACAAATTATACATGTGCGTAATCTGTGTGACCTACTTAACAAGATAACCACCCTTTTAACGCAATAAAAAATTTTTCGTTTTTCGGCCAAAAAAAGAGGACGACCCGGGGGTCGTCCAAATGTTGAATTTCAGATACATCTTACTAGGTGGAAAAACAGCACTCTACAGCAAAGTAATGGTCTGTCATCAACAAATTATACATGTGCGTAATCTGTGTGACCAACTTAACAAGATAGCCACCCTTTTAACGCAATAAAAAATTTTTCGTTTTTCGGCCAAAAAAAGAGGACGACCCGGGGGTCGTCCAAATGTTGAATTTCAGACACATCTTACTAGGTGGAAAAACGGCACTCTACAGCAAAGTAATGGTCTGTCATCAACAAATTATACATGTGCGTAATCTGTGTGACCTACTTAACAAGATAACCACCCTTTTAACGCAATAAAAAATTTTTCGTTTTTCGGCCAAAAAAAGAGGTCGACCCGCGGGTCGTCCAAATGTTGAATTTCAGACACATCTTACTAGGTGGAAAAACGGCACTCTACAGCAAAGTAATGGTCTGTCATCAAGAAATTATACATGTGTGTAATCTGTGTGACCTACTTAACAAGATAACCACCCTTTTAACGCAATAAAAAACTTTTCGTTTTTCGGCCAAAAAAAGAGGACGACCCGGGGGTCGTCCAAATGTTGAATTTCAGACACATCTTACTAGGTGGAAAAACGGCACTCTACAGCAAAGTAATGGTCTGTCATCAACAAATTATACATGTGCGTAATCTGTGTGACCTACTTAACAAGATAACCACCCTTTTAACGCAATAAAAAATTTTTCGTTTTTCGGCCAAAAAAAGAGGACGACCTGGGGGTCGTCCAAATGTTGAATTTCAGACACATCTTACTAGGTGGAAAAACGGCACTCTACAGCAAAGTAATGGTCTGTCATCAAGAAATTATACATGTGTATAATCTGTGTGACCTACTTAACAAGATAACCACCCTTTTAACGCAATAAAAAAATTTTCGTTTTTCGGCCAAAAAAAGAGGACGACCCGGGGGTCGTCCAAATGTTGAATTTCAGACACATCTTACTAGGTGGAAAAACGGCACTCTACAGCAAAGTAATGGTCTGTCATCAAGAAATTATACATGTGTGTAATCTGTGTGACCTACTTAACAAGATAACCACCCTTTTAACGCAATAAAAAACTTTTCGTCTTTCGGCCAAAAAAAGAGGACGACCCGGGGGTCGTCCAAATGTTGAATTTCAGACACATCTTACTAGGTGGAAAAACGGCACTCTACAGCAAAGTAATGGTCTGTCATCAACAAATTATACATGTGCGTAATCTGTGTGACCTACTTAACAAGATAACCACCCTTTTAACGCAATAAAAAATTTTTCGTTTTTCGGCCAAAAAAAGAGCACGACCCGGGGGTCGTCCAAATGTTGAATTTCAGACACATCTTACTAGGTGGAAAAACGGCACTCTACAGCAAAGTAATGGTCTGTCATCAACAAATTATACATGTGTGTAATCTGTGTGACCTACTTAACAAGATAACCACCCTTTTAACGCAATAAAAAATTTTCCGTTTTTCGGCCAAAAAAAGAGGACGACCCGGGGGTCGTCCAAATGTTGAATTTCAAACACATCTTACTAGGTGGAAAAACGGCACTCTACAGCAAAGTAATGGTCTGTCATCAACAAATTATACATGTGCGTAATCTGTGTGACCTACTTAACAAGATAACCACCCTTTTAACGCAATAAAAGAGGACGACCCGGGGGTCGTCCAAATGTTGAATTTCAGACACATCTTACTAGGTGGAAAAACGGCACTCTACAGCAAAGTAATGGTCTGTCATCAACAAATTATACATGTGCGTAATCTGTGTGACCTACTTAACAAGATAACCACACTTTTAACGCAATAAAAAACTTTTCGTCTTTCGGCCAAAAAAAGAGGACGACCCGGGGGTCGTCAAAATGTTGAATTTTAGACACATCTTACTAGGTGGAAAAACGGCACTCTACAGCAAAGTAATGGTCTGTCATCAAGAAATTATACATGTGTGTAATCTGTGTGACCTACTTAACAAGATAACCACCCTTTTAACGCAATAAAAAACTTTTCGTCTTTCGGCCAAAAAAAGAGGACGACCCGGGGGTCGTCAAAATGTTGAATTTCAGACACATCTCACTAGGTGGAAAAACGGCACTCTACACCAAAGTAATGGTCTGTCATCAAGAAATTATACATGTGTGTAATCTGTGTGACCTACTTAACAAGATAACCACCCTTTTAACGCAATAAAAAGCTTTTCGTTTTTCGGCCAAAAAAAGAGGACGACCCGGGGGTCGTCCAAATGTTGAATTTCAGACACATCTTACTAGGTGGAAAAACGGCACTCTACAGCAAAGTAATGGTCTGTCATCAACAAATTATACATGTGCGTAATCTGTGTGACCTACTTAACAAGATAACCACCCTTTTAACGCAATAAAAAATTTTTCGTTTTTCGGTCAAAAAAAGAGCACGACCCGGGGGTCGTCCAAATGTTGAATTTCAGACACATCTTACTAGGTGGAAAAACGGCACTCTACAGCAAAGTAATGGTCTGTCATCAACAAATTATACATGTGCGTAATCTGTGTGACCTACTTAACAAGATAACCACCCTTTTAACGCAATAAAAAATTTTTCGTTTTTCGGCCAAAAAAAGAGGACGACCCGGGGGTCGTCCAAATGTTGAATTTCAGACACATCTTACTAGGTGGAAAAACGGCACTCTACAGCAAAGTAATGGTCTGTCATCAACAAATTATACATGTGCGTAATCTGTGTGACCAACTTAACAAGATAGCCACCCTTTTAACGCAATAAAAATTTTTCGTTTTTCGGCCAAAAAAAGAGGACGACCCGGGGGTCGTCCAAATGTTGAATTTCAGACACATCTTACTAGGTGGAAAAACGGCACTCTACAGCAAAGTAATGGTCTGTCATCAACAAATTATACATGTGCGTAATCTGTGTGACCAACTTAACAAGATAGCCACCCTTTTAACGCAATAAAAAATTTTTCGTTTTTCGGCCAAAAAAAGAGGTCGACCCGCGGGTCGTCCAAATGTTGAATTTCAGACACATCTTACTAGGTGGAAAAACGGCACTCTACAGCAAAGTAATGGTCTGTCATCAAGAAATTATACATGTGTGTAATCTGTGTGACCTACTTAACAAGATAACCACCCTTTTAACGCAATAAAAAACTTTTCGTTTTTCGGCCAAAAAAAGAGGACGACCCGGGGGTCGTCCAAATGTTGAATTTCAGACACATCTTACTAGGTGGAAAAACGGCACTCTACAGCAAAGTAATGGTCTGTCATCAAGAAATTATACATGTGTATAATCTGTGTGATCTACTTAACAAGATAACCACCCTTTTAACGCAATAAAAAATTTTTCGTTTTTCGGCCAAAAAAAGAGGACGACCTGGGGGTCGTCCAAATGTTGAATTTCAGACACATCTTACTAGGTGGAAAAACGGCACTCTACAGCAAAGTAATGGTCTGTCATCAAGAAATTATACATGTGTATAATCTGTGTGACCTACTTAACAAGATAACCACCCTTTTAACGCAATAAAAAATTTTTCGTTTTTCGGCCAAAAAAAGAGGACGACCCGGGGGTCGTCCAAATGTTGAATTTCAGATACATCTTACTAGGTGGAAAAACGGCACTCTACAGCAAAGTAATGGTCTGTCATCAACAAATTATACATGTGCGTAATCTGTGTGACCAACTTAACAAGATAGCCACCCTTTTAACGCAATAAAAAATTTTTCGTTTTTCGGCCAAAAAAAGAGGACGACCCGGGGGTCGTCCAAATGTTGAATTTCAGACACATCTTACTAGGTGGAAAAACGGCACTCTACAGCAAAGTAATGGTCTGTCATCAACAAATTATACATGTGCGTAATCTGTGTGACCTACTTAACAAGATAACCACCCTTTTAACGCAATAAAAAATTTTTCGTTTTTCGGCCAAAAAAAGAGGTCGACCCGCGGGTCGTCCAAATGTTGAATTTCAGACACATCTTACTAGGTGGAAAAACGGCACTCTACAGCAAAGTAATGGTCTGTCATCAAGAAATTATACATGTGTGTAATCTGTGTGACCTACTTAACAAGATAACCACCCTTTTAACGCAATAAAAAACTTTTCGTTTTTCGGCCAAAAAAAGAGGACGACCCCCGGGTCGTCCAAATGTTGAATTTCAGACACATCTTACTAGGTGGAAAAACGGCACTCTACAGCAAAGTAATGGTCTGTCATCAAGAAATTATACATGTGTGTAATCTGTGTGACCTACTTAACAAGATAACCACCCTTTTAACGCAATAAAAAATTTTTCGTTTTTCGGCCAAAAAAAGAGGACGACCTGGGGGTCGTCCAAATGTTGAATTTCAGACACATCTTACTAGGTGGAAAAACGGCACTCTACAGCAAAGTAATGGTCTGTCATCAAGAAATTATACATGTGTATAATCTGTGTGACCTACTTAACAAGATAACCACCCTTTTAACGCAATAAAAAAATTTTCGTTTTTCGGCCAAAAAAAGAGGACGACCCGGGGGTCGTCCAAATGTTGAATTTCAGACACATCTTACTAGGTGGAAAAACGGCACTCTACAGCAAAGTAATGGTCTGTCATCAAGAAATTATACATGTGTGTAATCTGTGTGACCTACTTAACAAGATAACCACCCTTTTAACGCAATAAAAAACTTTTCGTCTTTCGGCCAAAAAAAGAGGACGACCCGGGGGTCGTCCAAATGTTGAATTTCAGACACATCTTACTAGGTGGAAAAACGGCACTCTACAGCAAAGTAATGGTCTGTCATCAACAAATTATACATGTGCGTAATCTCTGTGACCTACTTAACAAGATAACCACCCTTTTAACGCAATAAAAAATTTTTCGTTTTTCGGCCAAAAAAAGAGCACGACCCGGGGGTCGTCCAAATGTTGAATTTCAGACACATCTTACTAGGTGGAAAAACGGCACTCTACAGCAAATTAATGGTCTGTCATCAACAAATTATACATGTGTGTAATCTGTGTGACCTACTTAACAAGATAACCACCCTTTTAACGCAATAAAAAATTTTCCGTTTTTCGGCCAAAAAAAGAGGACGACCCGGGGGTCGTCCAAATGTTGAATTTCAAACACATCTTACTAGGTGGAAAAAACGGCACTCTACAGCAAAGTAATGGTCTGTCATCAACAAATTATACATGTGCGTAATCTGTGTGACCTACTTAACAAGATAACCACCCTTTTAACGCAATAAAAGAGGACGACCCGGGGGTCGTCCAAATGTTGAATTTCAGACACATCTTACTAGGTGGAAAAACGGCACTCTACAGCAAAGTAATGGTCTGTCATCAACAAATTATACATGTGCGTAATCTGTGTGACCGACTTAACAAGATAACCACACTTTTAACGCAATAAAAAATTTTTCGTTTTTCGGCCAAAAAAAGAGGACGACCCGGGGGTCGTCCAAATGTTGAATTTTAGACACATCTTACTAGGTGGAAAAACGGCACTCTACAGCAAAGTAATGGTCTGTCATCAAGAAATTATACATGTGTGTAATCTGTGTGACCTACTTAACAAGATAACCACCCTTTTAACGCAATAAAAAACTTTTCGTCTTTCGGCCAAAAAAAGAGGACGACCCGGGGGTCGTCAAAATGTTGAATTTCAGACACATCTCACTAGGTGGAAAAACGGCACTCTACACCAAAGTAATGGTCTGTCATCAAGAAATTATACATGTGTGTAATCTGTGTGACCTACTTAACAAGATAACCACCCTTTTAACGCAATAAAAAGCTTTTCGTTTTTCGGCCAAAAAAAGAGGACGACCCGGGGGTCGTCCAAATGTTGAATTTCAGACACATCTTACTAGGTGGAAAAACGGCACTCTACAGCAAAGTAATGGTCTGTCATCAACAAATTATACATGTGCGTAATCTGTGTGACCTACTTAACAAGATAACCACCCTTTTAACGCAATAAAAAATTTTTCGTTTTTCGGTCAAAAAAAGAGCACGACCCGGGGGTCGTCCAAATGTTGAATTTCAGACACATCTTACTAGGTGGAAAAACGGCACTCTACAGCAAAGTAATGGTCTGTCATCAACAAATTATACATGTGCGTAATCTGTGTGACCTACTTAACAAGATAACCACCCTTTTAACGCAATAAAAAATTTTTCGTTTTTCGGCCAAAAAAAGAGGACGACCCGGGGGTCGTCCAAATGTTGAATTTCAGACACATCTTACTAGGTGGAAAAACGGCACTCTACAGCAAAGTAATGGTCTGTCATCAACAAATTATACATGTGCGTAATCTGTGTGACCAACTTAACAAGATAGCCACCCTTTTAACGCAATAAAAATTTTTCGTTTTTCGGCCAAAAAAAGAGGACGACCCGGGGGTCGTCCAAATGTTGAATTTCAGACACATCTTACTAGGTGGAAAAACGGCACTCTACAGCAAAGTAATGGTCTGTCATCAACAAATTATACATGTGCGTAATCTGTGTGACCTACTTAACAAGATAACCACCCTTTTAACGCAATAAAAAATTTTTCGTTTTTCGGCCAAAAAAAGAGGACGACCCGCGGGTCGTCCAAATGTTGAATTTCAGACACATCTTACTAGGTGGAAAAACGGCACTCTACAGCAAAGTAATGGTCTGTCATCAAGAAATTATACATGTGTGTAATCTGTGTGACCTACTTAACAAGATAACCACCCTTTTAACGCAATAAAAAACTTTTCGTTTTTCGGCCAAAAAAAGAGGACGACCCGGGGGTCGTCCAAATGTTGAATTTCAGACACATCTTACTAGGTGGAAAAACGGCACTCTACAGCAAAGTAATGGTCTGTCATCAAGAAATTATACATGTGTATAATCTGTGTGATCTACTTAACAAGATAACCACCCTTTTAACGCAATAAAAAAATTTTCGTTTTTCGGCCAAAAAAAGAGGACGACCCGGGGGTCGTCCAAATGTTGAATTTCAGACACATCTTACTAGGTGGAAAAACGGCACTCTACAGCAAAGTAATGGTCTGTCATCAAGAAATTATACATGTGTGTAATCTGTGTGACCTACTTAACAAGATAACCACCCTTTTAACGCAATAAAAAACTTTTCGTCTTTCGGCCAAAAAAAGAGGACGACCCGGGGGTCGTCAAAATGTTGAATTTCAGACACATCTCACTAGGTGGAAAAACGGCACTCTACACCAAAGTAATGGTCTGTCATCAAGAAATTATACATGTGTGTAATCTGTGTGACCTACTTAACAAGATAACCACCCTTTTAACGCAATAAAAAGCTTTTCGTTTTTCGGCCAAAAAAAGAGGACGACCCCCGGGTCGTCCAAATGTTGAATTTCAGACACATCTTACTAGGTGGAAAAACGGCACTCTACAGCAAAGTAATGGTCTGTCATCAACAAATTATACATGTGCGTAATCTGTGTGACCTACTTAACAAGATAACCACCCTTTTAACGCAATAAAAAATTTTTCGTTTTTCGGTCAAAAAAAGAGCACGACCCGGGGGTCGTCCAAATGTTGAATTTCAGACACATCTTACTAGGTGGAAAAACGGCACTCTACAGCAAAGTAATGGTCTGTCATCAACAAATTATACATGTGCGTAATCTGTGTGACCTACTTAACAAGATAACCACCCTTTTAACGCAATAAAAAATTTTTCGTTTTTCGGCCAAAAAAAGAGGACGACCCGGGGGTCGACCAAATGTTGAATTTCAGACACATCTTACTAGGTGGAAAAACGGCACTCTACAGCAAAGTAATGGTCTGTCATCAACAAATTATACATGTGCGTAATCTGTGTGACCAACTTAACAAGATAGCCACCCTTTTAACGCAATAAAAAATTTTTCGTTTTTCGGCCAAAAAAAGAGGACGACCCGGGGGTCGTCCAAATGTTGAATTTCAGACACATCTTACTAGGTGGAAAAACGGCACTCTACAGCAAAGTAATGGTCTGTCATCAACAAATTATACATGTGCGTAATCTGTGTGACCTACTTAACAAGATAACCACACTTTTAACGCAATAAAAAATTTTTCGTTTTTCGGCCAAAAAAAGAGGACGACCCGGGGGTCGTCCAAATGTTGAATTTTAGACACATCTTACTAGGTGGAAAAACGGCACTCTACAGCAAAGTAATGGTCTGTCATCAAGAAATTATACATGTGTGTAATCTGTGTGACCTACTTAACAAGATAACCACCCTTTTAACGCAATAAAAAGCTTTTCGTTTTTCGGCCAAAAAAAGAGGACGACCCGGGGGTCGTCCAAATGTTGAATTTCAGACACATCTTACTAGGTGGAAAAACGGCACTCTACAGCAAAGTAATGGTCTGTCATCAACAAATTATACATGTGCGTAATCTGTGTGACCTACTTAACAAGATAACCACCCTTTTAACGCAATAAAAAATTTTTCGTTTTTCGGTCAAAAAAAGAGCACGACCCGGGGGTCGTCCAAATGTTGAATTTCAGACACATCTTACTAGGTGGAAAAACGGCACTCTACAGCAAAGTAATGGTCTGTCATCAACAAATTATACATGTGCGTAATCTGTGTGACCAACTTAACAAGATAGCCACCCTTTTAACGCAATAAAAAATTTTTCGTTTTTCGGCCAAAAAAAGAGGACGACCCGGGGGTCGTCCAAATGTTGAATTTCAGACACATCTTACTAGGTGGAAAAACGGCACTCTACAGCAAAGTAATGGTCTGTCATCAACAAATTATACATGTGCGTAATCTGTGTGACCTACTTAACAAGATAACCACCCTTTTAACGCAATAAAAAATTTTTCGTTTTTCGGCCAAAAAAAGAGGACGACCCCCGGGTCGTCCAAATGTTGAATTTCAGACACATCTTACTAGGTGGAAAAACGGCACTCTACAGCAAAGTAATGGTCTGTCATCAAGAAATTATACATGTGTGTAATCTGTGTGACCTACTTAACAAGATAACCACCCTTTTAACGCAATAAAAAACTTTTCGTCTTTCGGCCAAAAAAAGAGGACGACCCGGGGGTCGTCAAAATGTTGAATTTCAGACACATCTCACTAGGTGGAAAAACGGCACTCTACACCAAAGTTATGGTCTGTCATCAAGAAATTATACATGTGTGTAATCTGTGTGACCTACTTAACAAGATAACCACCCTTTTAACGCAATAAAAAGCTTTTCGTTTTTCGGCCAAAAAAAGAGGACGACCCGGGGGTCGTCCAAATGTTGAATTTCAGACACATCTTACTAGGTGGAAAAACGGCACTCTACAGCAAAGTAATGGTCTGTCATCAACAAATTATACATGTGCGTAATCTGTGTGACCTACTTAACAAGATAACCACCCTTTTAACGCAATAAAAAATTTTTCGTTTTTCGGTCAAAAAAAGAGCACGACCCGGGGGTCGTCCAAATGTTGAATTTCAGACACATCTTACTAGGTGGAAAAACGGCACTCTACAGCAAAGTAATGGTCTGTCATCAACAAATTATACATGTGCGTAATCTGTGTGACCAACTTAACAAGATAGCCACCCTTTTAACGCAATAAAAAATTTTTCGTTTTTCGGCCAAAAAAAGAGGACGACCCGGGGGTCGTCCAAATGTTGAATTTCAGACACATCTTACTAGGTGGAAAAACGGCACTCTACAGCAAAGTAATGGTCTGTCATCAACAAATTATACATGTGCGTAATCTGTGTGACCTACTTAACAAGATAACCACCCTTTTAACGCAATAAAAAATTTTTCGTTTTTCGGCCAAAAAAAGAGGTCGACCCCCGGGTCGTCCAAATGTTGAATTTCAGACACATCTTACTAGGTGGAAAAACGGCACTCTACAGCAAAGTAATGGTCTGTCATCAACAAATTATACATGTGCGTAATCTGTGTGACCTACTTAACAAGATAACCACCCTTTTAACGCAATAAAAAATTTTTCGTTTTTCGGTCAAAAAAAGAGCACGACCCGGGGGTCGTCCAAATGTTGAATTTCAGACACATCTTACTAGGTGGAAAAACGGCACTCTACAGCAAAGTAATGGTCTGTCATCAACAAATTATACATGTGCGTAATCTGTGTGACCTACTTAACAAGATAACCACCCTTTTAACGCAATAAAAAATTTTTCGTTTTTCGGCCAAAAAAAGAGGACGACCCGGGGGTCGACCAAATGTTGAATTTCAGACACATCTTACTAGGTGGAAAAACGGCACTCTACAGCAAAGTAATGGTCTGTCATCAACAAATTATACATGTGCGTAATCTGTGTGACCAACTTAACAAGATAGCCACCCTTTTAACGCAATAAAAAATTTTTCGTTTTTCGGCCAAAAAAAGAGGACGACCCGGGGGTCGTCCAAATGTTGAATTTCAGACACATCTTACTAGGTGGAAAAACGGCACTCTACAGCAAAGTAATGGTCTGTCATCAACAAATTATACATGTGCGTAATCTGTGTGACCTACTTAACAAGATAACCACACTTTTAACGCAATAAAAAATTTTTCGTTTTTCGGCCAAAAAAAGAGGACGACCCGGGGGTCGTCCAAATGTTGAATTTTAGACACATCTTACTAGGTGGAAAAACGGCACTCTACAGCAAAGTAATGGTCTGTCATCAAGAAATTATACATGTGTGTAATCTGTGTGACCTACTTAACAAGATAACCACCCTTTTAACGCAATAAAAAGCTTTTCGTTTTTCGGCCAAAAAAAGAGGACGACCCGGGGGTCGTCCAAATGTTGAATTTCAGACACATCTTACTAGGTGGAAAAACGGCACTCTACAGCAAAGTAATGGTCTGTCATCAACAAATTATACATGTGCGTAATCTGTGTGACCTACTTAACAAGATAACCACCCTTTTAACGCAATAAAAAATTTTTCGTTTTTCGGCCAAAAAAAGAGGACGACCCGGGGGTCGTCCAAATGTTGAATTTCAGACACATCTTACTAGGTGGAAAAACGGCACTCTACAGCAAAGTAATGGTCTGTCATCAACAAATTATACATGTGCGTAATCTGTGTGACCTACTTAACAAGATAACCACCCTTTTAACGCAATAAAAAATTTTTCGTTTTTCGGCCAAAAAAAGAGGACGACCCGGGGGTCGTCCAAATGTTGAATTTTAGACACATCTTACTAGGTGGAAAAACGGCACTCTACAGCAAAGTAATGGTCTGTCATCAAGAATTTATACATGTGTGTAATCTGTGTGACCTACTTAACAAGATAACCACCCTTTTAACGCAATAAAAAACTTTTCGTTTTTCGGCCAAAAAAAGAGGACGACCCGGGGGTCGTCAAAATGTTGAATTTCAGACACATCTCACTAGGTGGAAAAACGGCACTCTACAGCAAAGTAATGGTCTGTCATCAACAAATTATACATGTGCGTAATCTGTGTGACCTACTTAACAAGATAACCACCCTTTTAACGCAATAAAAAATTTTTCGTTTTTCGGCCAAAAAAAGAGGACGACCCGGGGGTCGTCAAAATGTTGAATTTCAGACACATCTCACTAGGTGGAAAAACGGCACTCTACACCAAAGTAATGGTCTGTCATCAAGAAATTATACATGTGTGTAATCTGTGTGACCTACTTAACAAGATAACCACCCTTTTAACGCAATAAAAAGCTTTTCGTTTTTCGGCCAAAAAAAGAGGACGACCCGGGGGTCGTCCAAATGTTGAATTTCAGACACATCTTACTAGGTGGAAAAACGGCACTCTACAGCAAAGTAATGGTCTGTCATCAACAAATTATACATGTGCGTAATCTGTGTGACCTACTTAACAAGATAACCACCCTTTTAACGCAATAAAACATTTTTCGTTTTTCGGCCAAAAAAAGAGCACGACCCGGGGGTCGTCCAAATGTTGACTTTCAGACACATCTTACTAGGTGGAAAAACGGCACTCTACAGCAAAGTAATGGTCTGTCATCAACAAATTATACATGTGCGTAATCTGTGTGACCTACTTAACAAGATAACCACCCTTTTAACGCAATAAAAAATTTTTCGTTTTTCGGCCAAAAAAAGAGGACGACCCGGGGGTCGTCCAAATGTTGAATTTCAGACACATCTTACTAGGTGGAAAAACGGCACTCTACAGCAAAGTAATGGTCTGTCATCAACAAATTATACATGTGCGTAATCTGTGTGACCAACTTAACAAGATAGCCACCCTTTTAACGCAATAAAAAATTTTTCGTTTTTCGGCCAAAAAAAGAGGACGACCCGGGGGTCGTCCAAATGTTGAATTTCAGACACATCTTACTAGGTGGAAAAACGGCACTCTACAGCAAAGTAATGGTCTGTCATCAACAAATTATACATGTGCGTAATCTGTGTGACCTACTTAACAAGATAACCACCCTTTTAACGCAATAAAAAATTTTTCGTTTTTCGGCCAAAAAAAGAGGTCGACCCGCGGGTCGTCCAAATGTTGAATTTCAGACACATCTTACTAGGTGGAAAAACGGCACTCTACAGCAAAGTAATGGTCTGTCATCAAGAAATTATACATGTGTGTAATCTGTGTGACCTACTTAACAAGATAACCACCCTTTTAACGCAATAAAAAACTTTTCGTCTTTCGGCCAAAAAAAGAGGACGACCCGGGGGTCGTCCAAATGTTGAATTTCAGACACATCTTACTAGGTGGAAAAACGGCACTCTACAGCAAAGTAATGGTCTTGCATCAACAAATTATACATGTGCGTAATCTGTGTGACCTACTTAACAAGATAACCACCCTTTTAACGCAATAAAAAATTTTTCGTTTTTCGGCCAAAAAAAGAGCACGACCCGGGGGTCGTCCAAATGTTGAATTTCAGACACATCTTACTAGGTGGAAAAACGGCACTCTACAGCAAAGTAATGGTCTGTCATCAACAAATTATACATGTGTGTAATCTGTGTGACCTACTTAACAAGATAACCACCCTTTTAACGCAATAAAAAATTTTCCGTTTTTCGGCCAAAAAAAGAGGACGACCCGGGGGTCGTCCAAATGTTGAATTTCAGACACATCTTACTAGGTGGAAAAACGGCACTCTACAGCAAAGTAATGGTCTGTCATCAAGAAATTATACATGTGTGTAATCTGTGTGACCTACTTAACAAGATAACCACCCTTTTAACGCAATAAAAAACTTTTCGTTTTTCGCGAAAAAAAGAGGACGACCCGGGGGTCGTCCAAATGTTGAATTTCAGACACATCTTACTAGGTGGAAAAACGGCACTCTACAGCAAAGTAATGGTCTGTCATCAACAAATTATACATGTGCGTAATCTGTGTGACCTACTTAACAAGATAACCACCCTTTTAACGCAATAAAAAACTTTTCGTTTTTCGCGAAAAAAAGAGGACGACCCGGGGGTCGTCCAAATGTTGAATTTCAGACACATCTTACTAGGTGGAAAAACGGCACTCTACAGCAAAGTAATGGTCTGTCATCAACAAATTATACATGTGCGTAATCTGTGTGACCTACTTAACAAGATAACCACCCTTTTAACGCAATAAAACATTTTTCGTTTTTCGGCCAAAAAAAGAGCACGACCCGGGGGTCGTCCAAATGTTGAATTTCAGACACATCTTACTAGGTGGAAAAACGGCACTCTACAGCAAAGTAATGGTCTGTCATCAACAAATTATACATGTGCGTAATCTGTGTGACCTACTTAACAAGATAACCACCCTTTTAACGCAATAAAAAATTTTTCGTTTTTCGGCCAAAAAAAGAGGACGACCCGGGGGTCGTCCAAATGTTGAATTTCAGACACATCTTACTAGGTGGAAAAACGGCACTCTACAGCAAAGTAATGGCCTGTCATCAACAAATTATACATGTGCGTAATCTGTGTGACCTACTTAACAAGATAACCACCCTTTTAACGCAATAAAACATTTTTCGTTTTTCGGCCAAAAAAAGAGCACGACCCGGGGGTCGTCCAAATGTTGAATTTCAGACACATCTTACTAGGTGGAAAAACGGCACTCTACAGCAAAGTAATGGTCTGTCATCAACAAATTATACATGTGCGTAATCTGTGTGACCTACTTAACAAGATAACCACCCTTTTAACGCAATAAAAAATTTTTCGTTTTTCGGCCAAAAAAAGAGGACGACCCGGGGGTCGTCCAAATGTTGAATTTCAGACACATCTTACTAGGTGGAAAAACGGCACTCTACAGCAAAGTAATGGTCTGTCATCAACAAATTATACATGTGCGTAATCTGTGTGACCAACTTAACAAGATAGCCACCCTTTTAACGCAATAAAAAATTTTTCGTTTTTCGGCCAAAAAAAGAGGACGACCCGGGGGTCGTCCAAATGTTGAATTTCAGACACATCTTACTAGGTGGAAAAACGGCACTCTACAGCAAAGTAATGGTCTGTCATCAACAAATTATACATGTGCGTAATCTGTGTGACCTACTTAACAAGATAACCACCCTTTTAACGCAATAAAAAATTTTTCGTTTTTCGGCCAAAAAAAGAGGTCGACCCGCGGGTCGTCCAAATGTTGAATTTCAGACACATCTTACTAGGTGGAAAAACGGCACTCTACAGCAAAGTAATGGTCTGTCATCAAGAAATTATACATGTGTGTAATCTGTGTGACCTACTTAACAAGATAACCACCCTTTTAACGCAATAAAAAACTTTTCGTTTTTCAGCCAAAAAAAGAGGACGACCCGGGGGTCGTCCAAATGTTGAATTTCAGACACATCTTACTAGGTGGAAAAACGGCACTCTACAGCAAATTAATGGTCTGTCATCAAGAAATTATACATGTGTGTAATCTGTGTGACCTACTTAACAAGATAACCACCCTTTTAACGCAATAAAAAACTTTTCGTCTTTCGGCCAAAAAAAGAGGACGACCCGGGGGTCGTCCAAATGTTGAATTTCAGACACATCTTACTAGGTGGAAAAACGGCACTCTACAGCAAAGTAATGGTCTGTCATCAACAAATTATACATGTGCGTAATCTGTGTGACCTACTTAACAAGATAACCACCCTTTTAACGCAATAAAAAATTTTTCGTTTTTCGGCCAAAAAAAGAGGACGACCCGGGGGTCATCCAAATGTTGAATTTTAGACACATCTTACTAGGTGGAAAAACGGCACTCTACAGCAAAGTAATGGTCTGTCATCAAGAAATTATACATGTGTGTAATCTGTGTGACCTACTTAACAAGATAGCCACCCTTTTAACGCAATAAAAAACTTTTCGTCTTTCGGCCAAAAAAAGAGGACGACCCGGGGGTCGTCAAAATGTTGAATTTCAGACACATCTCACTAGGTGGAAAAACGGCACTCTACACCAAAGTAATGGTCTGTCATCAAGAAATTATACATGTGTGTAATCTGTGTGACCTACTTAACAAGATAACCACCCTTTTAACGCAATAAAAAGCTTTTCGTTTTTCGGCCAAAAAAAGAGGACGACCCGGGGGTCGTCCAAATGTTGAATTTCAGACACATCTTACTAGGTGGAAAAACGGCACTCTACAGCAAAGTAATGGTCTGTCATCAACAAATTATACATGTGCGTAATCTGTGTGACCTACTTAACAAGATAACCACCCTTTTAACGCAATAAAAAATTTTTCGTTTTTCGGCCAAAAAAAGAGCACGACCCGGGGGTCGTCCAAATGTTGAATTTCAGACACATCTTACTAGGTGGAAAAACGGCACTCTACAGCAAAGTAATGGTCTGTCATCAACAAATTATACATGTGCGTAATCTGTGTGACCTACTTAACAAGATAACCACCCTTTTAACGCAATAAAAAATTTTTCGTTTTTCGGCCAAAAAAAGAGGACGACCCGGGGGTCGTCCAAATGTTGAATTTCAGACACATCTTACTAGGTGGAAAAACGGCACTCTACAGCAAAGTAATGGTCTGTCATCAACAAATTATACATGTGCGTAATCTGTGTGACCAACTTAACAAGATAGCCACCCTTTTAACGCAATAAAAAATTTTTCGTTTTTCGGCCAAAAAAAGAGGACGACCCGGGGGTCGTCCAAATGTTGAATTTCAGACACATCTTACTAGGTGGAAAAACGGCACTCTACAGCAAAGTAATGGTCTGTCATCAACAAATTATACATGTGCGTAATCTGTGTGACCTACTTAACAAGATAACCACCCTTTTAACGCAATAAAAAATTTTTCGTTTTTCGGCCAAAAAAAGAGGACGACCCGGGGGTCGTCCAAATGTTGAATTTCAGACACATCTTACTAGGTGGAAAAACGGCACTCTACAGCAAAGTAATGGTCTGTCATCAACAAATTATACATGTGCGTAATCTGTGTGACCAACTTAACAAGATAGCCACCCTTTTAACGCAATAAAAAATTTTTCGTTTTTCGGCCAAAAAAAGAGGACGACCCGGGGGTCGTCAAAATGTTGAATTTCAGACACATCTTACTAGGTGGAAAAACGGCACTCTACAGCAAAGTAATGGTCTGTCATCAACAAATTATACATGTGCGTAATCTGTGTGACCTACTTAACAAGATAACCACCCTTTTAACGCAATAAAAAATTTTTCGTTTTTCGGCCAAAAAAAGAGGTCGACCCGCGGGTCGTCCAAATGTTGAATTTCAGACACATCTTACTAGGTGGAAAAACGGCACTCTACAGCAAAGTAATGGTCTGTCATCAAGAAATTATACATGTGTGTAATCTGTGTGACCTACTTAACAAGATAACCACCCTTTTAACGCAATAAAAAACTTTTCGTTTTTCAGCCAAAAAAAGAGGACGACCCGGGGGTCGTCCAAATGTTGAATTTCAGACACATCTTACTAGGTGGAAAAACGGCACTCTACAGCAAAGTAATGGTCTGTCATCAAGAAATTATACATGTGTGTAATCTGTGTGACCTACTTAACAAGATAACCACCCTTTTAACGCAATAAAAAACTTTTCGTCTTTCGGCCAAAAAAAGAGGACGACCCGGGGGTCGTCCAAATGTTGAATTTCAGACACATCTTACTAGGTGGAAAAACGGCACTCTACAGCAAAGTAATGGTCTGTCATCAACAAATTATACATGTGCGTAATCTGTGTGACCTACTTAACAAGATAACCACCCTTTTAACGCAATAAAAAATTTTTCGTTTTTCGGCCAAAAAAAGAGGACGACCCGGGGGTCATCCAAATGTTGAATTTTAGACACATCTTACTAGGTGGAAAAACGGCACTCTACAGCAAAGTAATGGTCTGTCATCAAGAAATTATACATGTGTGTAATCTGTGTGACCTACTTAACAAGATAGCCACCCTTTTAACGCAATAAAAAACTTTTCGTCTTTCGGCCAAAAAAAGAGGACGACCCGGGGGTCGTCAAAATGTTGAATTTCAGACACATCTCACTAGGTGGAAAAACGGCACTCTACACCAAAGTAATGGTCTGTCATCAAGAAATTATACATGTGTGTAATCTGTGTGACCTACTTAACAAGATAACCACCCTTTTAACGCAATAAAAAGCTTTTCGTTTTTCGGCCAAAAAAAGAGGACGACCCGGGGGTCGTCCAAATGTTGAATTTCAGACACATCTTACTAGGTGGAAAAACGGCACTCTACAGCAAAGTAATGGTCTGTCATCAACAAATTATACATGTGCGTAATCTGTGTGACCTACTTAACAAGATAACCACCCTTTTAACGCAATAAAAAATTTTTCGTTTTTCGGCCAAAAAAAGAGCACGACCCGGGGGTCGTCCAAATGTTGAATTTCAGACACATCTTACTAGGTGGAAAAACGGCACTCTACAGCAAAGTAATGGTCTGTCATCAACAAATTATACATGTGCGTAATCTGTGTGACCTACTTAACAAGATAACCACCCTTTTAACGCAATAAAAAATTTTTCGTTTTTCGGCCAAAAAAAGAGGACGACCCGGGGGTCGTCCAAATGTTGAATTTTAGACACATCTTACTAGGTGGAAAAACGGCACTCTACAGCAAAGTAATGGTCTGTCATCAACAAATTATACATGTGCGTAATCTGTGTGACCAACTTAACAAGATAGCCACCCTTTTAACGCAATAAAAAATTTTTCGTTTTTCGGCCAAAAAAAGAGGACGACCCGGGGGTCGTCCAAATGTTGAATTTCAGACACATCTTACTAGGTGGAAAAACGGCACTCTACAGCAAAGTAATGGTCTGTCATCAACAAATTATACATGTGCGTAATCTGTGTGACCTACTTAACAAGATAACCACCCTTTTAACGCAATAAAAAATTTTTCGTTTTTCGGCCAAAAAAAGAGGTCGACCCGCGGGTCGTCCAAATGTTGAATTTCAGACACATCTTACTAGGTGGAAAAACGGCACTCTACAGCAAAGTAATGGTCTGTCATCAACAAATTATACATGTGCGTAATCTGTGTGACCTACTTAACAAGATAACCACCCTTTTAACGCAATAAAAAACTTTTCGTTTTTCGGCCAAAAAAAGAGGACGACCCGGGGGTCGTCAAAATGTTGAATTTCAGACACATCTCACTAGGTGGAAAAACGGCACTCTACAGCAAAGTAATGGTCTGTCATCAAGAAATTATACATGTGTGTAATCTGTGTGACCTACTTAACAAGATAAAAACCCTTTTAACGCAATAAAAAACTTTTCGTTTTTCGGCCAAAAAAAGAGGACGACCCGGGGGTCGTCAAAATGTTGAATTTCAGACACATCTCACTAGGTGGAAAAACGGCACTCTACAGCAAAGTAATGGTCTGTCATCAAGAAATTATACATGTGTGTAATCTGTGTGACCTACTTAACAAGATAACCACCCTTTTAACGCAATAAAAAATTTTCCGTTTTTCGGCCAAAAAAAGAGGACGAGCCGGGGGTCGTCCAAATGTTGAATTTCAGACACATCTTACTAGGTGGAAAAACGGCACTCTACAGCAAAGTAATGGTCTGTCATCAAGAAATTATACATGTGTGTAATCTGTGTGACCTACTTAACAAGATAACCACCCTTTTAACGCAATAAAAAACTTTTCGTTTTTCGCGAAAAAAAGAGGACGACCCGGGGGTCGTCCAAATGTTGAATTTCAGACACATCTTACTAGGTGGAAAAACGGCACTCTACAGCAAAGAAATGGTCTGTCATCAAGAAATTATACATGTGTGTAATCTGTGTGACCTACTTAACAAGATAACCACCCTTTTAACGCAATAAAAAACTTTTCGTTTTTCGGTCAAAAAAAGAGGACGACCCGGGGGTCGTCCAAATGTTGAATTTCAGACACATCTTACTAGGTGGAAAAACGGCACTCTACAGCAAAGTAATGGTCTGTCATCAACAAATTATACATGTGCGTAATCTGTGTGACCTACTTAACAAGATAACCACCCTTTTAACGCAATAAAAAATTCTTCGTTTTTCGGCCAAAAAAAGAGGACGACCCGGGGGTCGTCCAAATGTTGAATTTCAGACCCATCTTACTAGGTGGAAAAACGGCACTCTACAGCAAAGTAATGGTCTGTCATCAAGAAATTATACATGTGTGTAATCTGTGTGACCTACGTAACAAGATAACCACCCTTTTAAGGCAATAAAAAACTTTTCGTTTTTCGGCCAAAAAAAGAGGACGACCCGGGGGTCGTCCAAATGTTGAATTTCAGACACATCTTACTAGGTGGAAAAACGGCACTCTACAGCAAAGTAATGGTCTGTCATCAACAAATTATACATGTGCGTAATCT
This sequence comes from Volucella inanis, assembly GCA_907269105.1. NCBI lineage: Eukaryota > Metazoa > Arthropoda > Insecta > Diptera > Syrphidae > Volucella > Volucella inanis. The sequence continues at coordinate 201,355,379 of OU026153.1, read as the reverse complement.
GTGTGACCTACTTAACAAGATAACCACCCTTTTAACGCAATAAAAAACTTTTCGTTTTTCGGCCAAAAAAAGAGGACGACCTGGGGGTCGTCAAAATGTTGAATTTCAGACACATCTCACTAGGTGGAAAAACGGCACTCTACAGCAAAGTAATGGTCTGTCATCAAGAAATTATACATGTGTGTAATCTGTGTGACCTACTTAACAAGATAAAAACCCTTTTAACGCAATAAAAAACTTTTCGTTTTTCGGCCAAAAAAAGAGGACGACCCGGGGGTCGTCCAAATGTTGTATTTCAGACACATCTTACTAGGTGGAAAAACGGCACTCTACAGCAAAGTAATGGTCTGTCATCAAGAAATTATACATGTGTGTAATCTGTGTGACCTACTTAACAAGATAACCACCCTTTTAACGCAATAAAAAACTTTTCGTTTTTCGGCCAAAAAAAGAGGACGACCCGGGGGTCGTCCAAATCTTGAATTTCAGACACATCTTACTAGGTGAAAAAACGGCACTCTACAGCAAAGTAATGGTCTGTCATCAAGAAATTATACATGTGCGTAATCTGTGTGAGTTACTTAACAAGATAACCCCCTTTTAACGCAATAAAAAATTTTTCGTTTTTCGGCCAAAAAAAGAGGACGACCCGGGGGTCGGCAAAATGTTGAATTTCAGACACATCTCACTAGGTGGAAAAACGGCACTCTACAGCAAAGTAATGGTCTGTCATCAACAAATTATACATGTGTGTAATCTGTGTGACCTACTTAACAAGATAACCACCCTTTTAACGCAATAAAAAAATTTTCGTTTTTCGGCCAAAAAAAGAGGACGACCCGGGGGTCGTCAAAATGTTGAATTTCAGACACATCTCACTAGGTGGAAAAACGGCACTCTACAGCAAAGTAATGGTCTGTCATCAAGAAATTATACATGTGTGTAATCTGTGTGACCTACTTAACAAGATAACCACCCTTTTAACGCAATAAAAAACTTTTCGTTTTTCGGCCAAAAAAAGAGGACGACCCGGGGGTCGTCCAAATGTTGAATTTCAGACACATCTTACTAGGTGGAAAAACGGCTCTCTACAGCAAAGTAATGGTCTGTCATCAACAAATTATACATGTGCGTAATCTGTGTGACCTACTTAACAAGATAACCACCCTTTTAACGCAATAAAAAAATTTTCGTTTTTCGGCCAAAAAAAGAGGACGACCCGGGGGTCGTCAAAATGTTCAATTTCAGACTCATCTCACTAGGTGGAAAAACGGCTCTCTACAGCAAAGTAATGGTCTGTCATCAACAAATTATACATGTGTGTAATCTGTGTGACCTACTTAACAAGATAACCACCCTTTTAACGCAATAAAAAATTTTCCGTTTTTCGGCCAAAAAAAGAGGACGACCCGGGGGTCGTCAAAATGTTGAATTTCAGACACATCTCACTAGGTGGAAAAACGGCTCTCTACAGCAAAGTAATGGTCTGTCATCAACAAATTATACATGTGCGTAATCTGTGTGACCTACTTAACAAGATAACCACCCTTTTAACGCAATAAAAAACTTTTCGTTTTTCGGCCAAAAAAAGAGGACGACCCGGGGGTCGTCAAAATGTTGAATTTCAGACACATCTCACTAGGTGGAAAAGCGGCACTGTACAGCAAAGTAATGGTCTGTCATCAACAAATTATACATGTGTGTAATCTGTGTGACCTACTTAACAAGATAACCACCCTTTTAACGCAATAAAAAATTTCTCGTTTTTCGGCCAAAAAAAGAGGACGACCCGGGGGTCGTCAAAATGTTGAATTTCAGACACATCTCACTAGGTGGAAAAACGGCACTCTACAGCAAAGTAATGGTCTGTCATCAAGAAATTATACATGTGTGTAATCTGTGTGACCTACTTAACAAGATAACCACCCTTTTAACGCAATAAAAAACTTTTCGTTTTTCGGCCAAAAAAAGAGGACGACCCGGGGGTCGTCCAAATGTTGAATTTCAGACACATCTTACTAGGTGGAAAAACGGCACTCTACAGCAAAGTAATGGTCTGTCATCAAGAAATTATACATGGGTGTAATCTGTGTGACCTACTTAACAAGATAACCACCCTTTTAACGCAATAAAAAACTTTTCGTTTTTCGGCCAAAAAAAGAGGACAACCCGGGGGTCGTCAAAATGTTGAATTTCAGACACATCTCACTAGGTGGAAAAACGGCACTCTACAGCAAAGTAATGGTCTGTCATCAAGAAATTATACATGTGTGTAATCTGTGTGACCTACTTAACAAGATAACCACCCTTTTAACGCAATAAAAAACTTTTCGTTTTTCGGCCAAAAAAAGAGGACGACCCGGGGGTCGTCCAAATGTTGAATTTCAAACACATCTTACTAGGTGGAAAAACGGCACTCTACAGCAAAGTAATGGTCTGTCATCAACAAATTATACATGTGCGTAATCTGTGTGAGTTACTTAACAAGATAACCCCCTTTTAACGCAATGAAAAATTTTTCGGTTTTCGGCCAAAAGAAGAGGACGACCCGGGGGTCGTCAAAATGTTGAATTTCAGACACATCTCACTAGGTGGAAAAACGGCTCTCTACAGCAAAGTAATGGTCAGTTCATCAACAAATTATACATGTGCGTAATCTGTGTGACCTACTTAACAAGATAACCACCCTTTTAACGCAATTAAAAATTTTTCGTTTTTCGGCCAAAAAAAGAGGACGACCCGGGGGTCGTCAAAATGTTCAATTTCAGACTCATCTCACTAGGTGGAAAAACGGCTCTCTACAGCAAAGTAATGGTCTGTCATCAAAAAATTATACATGTGTGTAATCTGTGTGACCTACTTAACAAGATAACCACCCTTTTAACGCAATAAAAAATTTTTCGTTTTTCGGCCAAAAAAAGAGGACGACCCGGGGGTCGTCAAAATGTTGAATTTCAGACACATCTCACTAGGTGGAAAAACGGCTCTCTACAGCAAAGTAATGGTCTTTCATCAACAAATTATACATGTGCGTAATCTGTGTGACCTACTTAACAAGATAACCACCCTTTTAACGCAATTAAAAATTTTTCGTTTTTCGGCCAAAAAAAGAGGACGACCCGGGGGTCGTCAAAATGTTGAATTTCAGACACATCTCACTAGGTGGAAAAACGGCTCTCTACAGCAAAATAATGGTCTGTCATCAACAAATTATACATGTGCGTAATCTGTGTGACCTACTTAACAAGATAACCACCCTTTTAACGCAATTAAAAATTTTTCGTTTTTCGGCCAAAAAAAGAGGACGACCCGGGGGTCGTCAAAATGTTCAATTTCAGACTCATCTCACTAGGTGGAAAAACGGCTCTCTACAGCAAAGTAATGGTCTGTCATCAACAAATTATACCTGTGTGTAATCTGTGTGACCTACTTAACAAGATAACCACCCTTTTAACGCAATAAAAAATTTTTCGTTTTTCGGCCAAAAAAAGAGGACGACCCGGGGGTCGTCAAAATGTTGAATTTCAGACACATCTCACTAGGTGGAAAAACGGCTCTCTACAGCAAAGTAATGGTCTGTCATCAACAAATTATACATGTGCGTAATCTGTGTGACCTACTTAACAAGATAACCACCCTTTTAACGCAATTAAAAATTTTTCGTTTTTCGGCCAAAAAAAGAGGACGACCCGGGGGTCGTCAAAATGTTGAATTTCAGACACATCTCACTAGGTGGAAAAACGGCACTCTACAGCAAAGTAATGGTCTGTCATAAAGAAATTATACATGTGTGTAATCTGTGTGACCTACTTAACAAGATAACCACCCTTTTAACGCAATAAAAAACTTTTCGTTTTTCGGCCAAAAAAAGAGGACGACCCGGGATCGTCAAAATGTTGAATTTCAGACACATCTCACTAGGTGGAAAAACGGCACTCTACAGCAAAGTAATGGTCTGTCATCAAGAAATTAAACATGTGTGTAATCTGTGTGACCTACTTAACAAGATAACCACCCTTTTAACGCAATAAAAAACTTTTCGTTTTTCGGCCAAAAAAAGAGGACGACCCGGGGGTCGTCCAAATGTTGAATTTCAGACACATCTTACTAGGTGGAAAAACGGCACTCTACAGCAAAGTAATGGTCTGTCATCAACTAATTATACATGTGTGTAATCTGTGTGACCTACTTAACAAGATAACCACCCTTTTAACGCAATAAAAAATTTTTCGTTTTTCGGCCAAAAAAGAGGACGACCCGGGGGTCGTCAAAATGTTGAATTTCAGACACATCTCACTAGGTGGAAAAACGGCACTCTACAGCAAAGTAATGGTCTGTCATCAAGAAATTATACATGTGTGTAATCTGTGTGACCTACTTAACAAGATAACCACCCTTTTAACGCAATAAAAAACTTTTCGTTTTTCGGCCAAAAAAAGAGGACGACCCGGGGGTCGTCCAAATGTTGAATTTCAGACACATCTTACCAGGTGGAAAAACGGCACTCTACAGCAAAGTAATGGTCTGTCATCGAGAAATTATACATGTGTGTAATCTGTGTGACCTACTTAACAAGATAACCACCCTTTTAACGCAATAAAAAACTTTTCGTTTTTCGGCCAAAAAAAGAGGACGACCCGGGGGTCGTCCAAATGTTGAATTTCAGACACATCTTACTAGGTGGAAAAACGGCACTCTACAGCAAAGTAATGGTCTGTCATCAAGAAATTATACATGGGTGTAATCTGTGTGACCTACTTAACAAGATAACCACCCTTTTAACGCAATAAAAAACTTTTCGTTTTTCGGCCAAAAAAAGAGGACAACCCGGGGGAAGTCAAAATGTTGAATTTCAGACACATCTTACTAGGTGGAAAAACGGCACTCTACAGCAAAGTAATGGTCTGTCATCAAGAAATTATACATGTGTGTAATCTGTGTGACCTACTTAACAAGATAACCACCCTTTTAACGCAATAAAAAACTTTTCGTTTTTCGGCCAAAAAAAGAGGACGACCCGGGGGTCGTCCAAATGTTGAATTTCAAACACATCTTACTAGGTGGAAAAACGGCACTCTACAGCAAAGTAATGGTCTGTCATCAACAAATTATACATGTGCGTAATCTGTGTGAGTTACTTAACAAGATAACCCCCTTTTAACGCAATAAAAAATTTTTCGGTTTTCGGCCAAAAGAAGAGGACGACCCGGGGGTCGTCAAAATGTTGAATTTCAGACACATCTCACTAGGTGGAAAAACGGCTCTCTACAGCAAAGTAATGGTCAGTTCATCAACAAATTATACATGTGCGTAATCTGTGTGACCTACTTAACAAGATAACCACCCTTTTAACGCAATTAAAAATTTTTCGTTTTTCGGCCAAAAAAAGAGGACGACCCGGGGGTCGTCAAAATGTTCAATTTCAGACTCATCTCACTAGGTGGAAAAACGGCTCTCTACAGCAAAGTAATGGTCTGTCATCAACAAATGTGTGTAATCTGTGTGACCTACTTAACAAGATAACCACCCTTTTAACGCAATAAAAAATTTTTCGTTTTTCGGCCAAAAAAAGAGGACGACCCGGGGGTCGTCAAAATGTTGAATTTCAGACACATCTCACTAGGTGGAAAAACGGCTCTCTACAGCAAAGTAATGGTCTTTCATCAACAAATTATACATGTGCGTAATCTGTGTGACCTACTTAACAAGATAACCACCCTTTTAACGCAATTAAAAATTTTTCGTTTTTCGGCCAAAAAAAGAGGACGACCCGGGGGTCGTCAAAATGTTGAATTTCAGACACATCTCACTAGGTGGAAAAACGGCTCTCTACAGCAAAGTAATGGTCTGTCATCAACAAATTATACCTGTGTGTAATCTGTGTGACCTACTTAACAAGATAACCACCCTTTTAACGCAATAAAAAATTTTTCGTTTTTCGGCCAAAAAAAGAGGACGACCCGGGGGTCGTCAAAATGTTGAATTTCAGACACATCTCACTAGGTGGAAAAACGGCTCTCTACAGCAAAGTAATGGTCTGTCATCAACAAATTATACATGTGCGTAATCTGTGTGACCTACTTAACAATATAACCACCCTTTTAACGCAATTAAAAATTTTTCGTTTTTCGGCCAAAAAAAGAGGACGACCCGGGGGTCGTCAAAATGTTGAATTTCAGACACATCTCACTAGGTGGAAAAACGGCACTCTACAGCAAAGTAATGGTCTGTCATCAAGAAATTATACATGTGTGTAATCTGTGTGACCTACTTAACAAGATAACCACCCTTTTAACGCATTAAAAACTTTTCGTTTTTCGGCCAAAAAAAGAGGACGACCCGGGGGTCGTCCAAATGTTGAATTTCAGACACATCTCACTAGGTGGAAAAACGGCACTCTACAGCAAAGTAATGGTCTGTCATCAAGAAATTATACATGTGTGTAATCTGTGTGACCTACTTAACAAGATAACCACCCTTTTAACGCAATAAAAAACTTTTCGTTTTTCGGCCAAAAAAAGAGGACGACCCGGGGGTCGTCCAAATGTTGAATTTCAGACACATCTCACTAGGTGGAAAAACGGCTCTCTACAGCAAAGTAATGGTCTGTCATCAACAAATTATACATGTGCGTAATCTGTGTGACCTACTTAACAAGATAACCACCCTTTTAACGCAATTAAAAATTTTTCGTTTTTCGGCCAAAAAAAGAGGACGACCCGGGGGTCGTCAAAATGTTGAATTTCAGACACATCTCACTAGGTGGAAAAACGGCACTCTACAGCAAAGTAATGGTCTGTCATCAAGAAATTATACATGTGTGTAATCTGTGTGACCTACTTAACAAGATAACCACCCTTTTAACGCAATAAAAAACTTTTCGTTTTTCGGCCAAAAAAAGAGGACGACCCGGGGGTCGTCAAAATGTTGAATTTCAGACACATCTCACTAGGTGGAAAAACGGCACTCTACAGCAAAGTAATGGTCTGTCATCAAGAAATTATACATGTGTGTAATCTGTGTGACCTACTTAACAAGATAACCACCCTTTTAACGCAATAAAAAATTTTTCGTTTTTCGGCCAAAAAAGAGGACGACCCGGGGGTCGTCAAAATGTTGAATTTCAGACACATCTCACTAGGTGGAAAAACGGCACTCTACAGCAAAGTAATGGTCTGTCATCAAGAAATTATACATGTGTGTAATCTGTGTGACCTACTTAACAAGATAACCACCCTTTTAACGCAATAAAAAACTTTTCGTTTTTCGGCCAAAAAAAGAGGACGACCCGGGGGTCGTCCAAATGTTGAATTTCAGACACATCTTACCAGGTGGAAAAACGGCACTCTACAGCAAAGTAATGGTCTGTCATCGAGAAATTATACATGTGTGTAATCTGTGTGACCTACTTAACAAGATAACCACCCTTTTAACGCAATAAAAAACTTTTCGTTTTTCGGCCAAAAAAAGAGGACGACCCGGGGGTCGTCCAAATGTTAAATTTCAGACACATCTTACTAGGTGGAAAAACGGCACTCTACAGCAAAGTAATGGTCTGTCATCAAGAAATTATACATGGGTGTAATCTGTGTGACCTACTTAACAAGATAACCACCCTTTTAACGCAATAAAAAACTTTTCGTTTTTCGGCCAAAAAAAGAGGACAACCCGGGGGTCGTCAAAATGTTGAATTTCAGACACATCTCACTAGGTGGAAAAACGGCACTCTACAGCAAAGTAATGGTCTGTCATCAAGAAATTATACATGTGTGTAATCTGTGTGACCTACTTAACAAGATAACCACCCTTTTAACGCAATAAAAAACTTTTCGTTTTTCGGCCAAAAAAAGAGGACGACCCGGGGGTCGTCCAAATGTTGAATTTCAAACACATCTTACTAGGTGGAAAAACGGCACTCTACAGCAAAGTAATGGTCTGTCATCAACAAATTATACATGTGCGTAATCTGTGTGAGTTACTTAACAAGATAACCCCCTTTTAACGCAATAAAAAATTTTTCGGTTTTCGGCCAAAAGAAGAGGACGACCCGGGGGTCGTCAAAATGTTGAATTTCAGACACATCTCACTAGGTGGAAAAACGGCACTCTACAGCAAAGTAATGGTCAGTTCATCAACAAATTATACATGTGCGTAATCTGTGTGACCTACTTAACAAGATAACCACCCTTTTAACGCAATTAAAAATTTTTCGTTTTTCGGCCAAAAAAAGAGGACGACCCGGGGGTCGTCAAAATGTTCAATTTCAGACTCATCTCACTAGGTGGAAAAACGGCTCTCTACAGCAAAGTAATGGTCTGTCATCAACAAATTATACATGTGTGTAATCTGTGTGACCTACTTAACAAGATAACCACCCTTTTAACGCAATAAAAAATTTTTCGTTTTTCGGCCAAAAAAAGAGGACGACCCGGGGGTCGTCAAAATGTTGAATTTCAGACACATCTCACTAGGTGGAAAAACGGCTCTCTACAGCAAAGTAATGGTCTTTCATCAACAAATTATACATGTGCGTAATCTGTGTGACCTACTTAACAAGATAACCACCCTTTTAACGCAATAAAAAACTTTTCGTTTTTCGGCCAAAAAAAGAGGACGACCCCCGGGTCGTCCAAATGTTGAATTTCAGACACATCTCACTAGGTGGAAAAACGGCTCTCTACAGCAAAGTAATGGTCTGTCATCAACAAATTATACATGTGCGTAATCTGTGTGACCTACTTAACAAGATAACCACCCTTTTAACGCAATTAAAAATTTTTCGTTTTTCGGCCAAAAAAAGAGGACGACCCGGGGGTCGTCAAAATGTTGAATTTCAGACACATCTCACTAGGTGGAAAAACGGCACTCTACAGCAAAGTAATGGTCTGTCATCAAGAAATTATACATGTGTGTAATCTGTGTGACCTACTTAACAAGATAACCACCCTTTTAACGCAATAAAAAACTTTTCGTTTTTCGGCCAAAAAAAGAGGACGACCCGGGGGTCGTCCAAATGTTGAATTTCAGACACATCTCACTAGGTGGAAAAACGGCACTCTACAGCAAAGTAATGGTCTGTCATCAAGAAATTATAAATGTGTGTAATCTGTGTGACCTACTTAACAAGATAACCACCCTTTTAACGCAATAAAAAACTTTTCGTTTTTCGGCCAAAAAAAGAGGACGACCCGGGGGTCGTCAAAATGTTGAATTTCAGACACATCTCACTAGGTGGAAAAACGGCACTCTACAGCAAAGTAATGGTCTGTCATCAAGAAATTAAACATGTGTGTAATCTGTGTGACCTACTTAACAAGATAACCACCCTTTTAACGCAATAAAAAACTTTTCGTTTTTCGGCCAAAAAAAGAGGACGACCCGGGGGTCGTCCAAATGTTGAATTTCAGACACATCTTACTAGGTGGAAAAACGGCACTCTACAGCAAAGTAATGGTCTGTCATCAACAAATTATACATGTGTGTAATCTGTGTGACCTACTTAACAAGATAACCACCCTTTTAACGCAATAAAAAATTTTTCGTTTTTCGGCCAAAAAAGAGGACGACCCGGGGGTCGTCAAAATGTTGAATTTCAGACACATCTCACTAGGTGGAAAAACGGCACTCTACAGCAAAGTAATGGTCTGTCATCAAGAAATTATACATGTGTGTAATCTGTGTGACCTACTTAACAAGATAACCACCCTTTTAACGCATTAAAAACTTTTCGTTTTTCGGCCAAAAAAAGAGGACGATCCGGGGGTCGTCCAAATGTTGAATTTCAGACACATCTCACTAGGTGGAAAAACGGCACTCTACAGCAAAGTAATGGTCTGTCATCAACAAATTATACATGTGCGTAATCTGTGTGACCTACTTAACAAGATAACCACCCCTTTAACGCAATTAAAAATTTTTCGTTTTTCGGCCAAAAAAAGAGGACGACCCGGGGGTCGTCAAAATGTTGAATTTCAGACACATCTCACTAGGTGGAAAAACGGCACTCTACAGCAAAGTAATGGTCTGTCATCAAGAAATTATACATGTGTGTAATCTGTGTGACCTACTTAACAAGATAACCCGGGGGTCGTCCAAATGTTGAATTTCAGACACATCTTACTAGGTGGAAAAACGGCACTCTACAGCAAAGTAATGGTCTGTCATCGAGAAATTATACATGTGTGTAATCTGTGTGACCTACTTAACAAGATAACCACCCTTTTAACGCAATAAAAAACTTTTCGTTTTTCGGCCAAAAAAAGAGGACAACCCGGGGGTCGTCAAAATGTTGAATTTCAGACACATCTCACTAGGTGGAAAAACGGCACTCTACAGCAAAGTAATGGTCTGTCATCAAGAAATTATACATGTGTGTAATCTGTGTGACCTACTTAACAAGATAACCACCCTTTTAACGCAATAAAAAACTTTTCGTTTTTCGGCCAAAAAAAGAGGACGACCCGGGGGTCGTCTAAATGTTGAATTTCAAACACATCTTACTAGGTGGAAAAACGGCACTCTACAGCAAAGTAATGGTCTGTCATCAACAAATTATACATGTGCGTAATCTGTGTGAGTTACTTAACAAGATAACCCCCTTTTAACGCAATAAAAAATTTTTCGGTTTTCGGCCAAAAGAAGAGGACGACCCGGGGGTCGTCAAAATGTTGAATTTCAGACACATCTCACTATGTGGAAAAACGGCTCTCTACAGCAAAGTAATGGTCAGTTCATCAACAAATTATACATGTGCGTAATCTGTGTGACCTACTTAACAAGATAACCACCCTTTTAACGCAATTAAAAATTTTTCGTTTTTCGGCCAAAAAAAGAGGACGACCCGGGGGTCGTCAAAATGTTCAATTTCAGACTCATCTCACTAGGTGGAAAAACGGCTCTCTACAGCAAAGTAATGGTCTGTCATCAACAAATTATACATGTGTGTAATCTGTGTGACCTACCTAACAAGATAACCACCCTTTTAACGCAATAAAAAATTTTTCGTTTTTCGGCCAAAAAAAGAGGACGACCCGGGGGTCGTCAAAATGTTGAATTTCAGACACATCTCACTAGGTAGAAAAACGGCTCTCTACAGCAAAGTAATGGTCTTTCATCAACAAATTATACATGTGCGTAATCTGTGTGACCTACTTAACAAGATAACCACCCTTTTAACGCAATAAAAAACTTTTCGTTTTTCGGCCAAAAAAAGAGGACGACCCGGGGGTCGTCCAAATGTTGAATTTCAGACACATCTCACTAGGTGGAAAAACGGCTCTCTACAGCAAAGTAATGGTCTGTCATCAACAAATTATACATGTGCGTAATCTGTGTGACCTACTTAACAAGATAACCACCCTTTTAACGCAATTAAAAATTTTTCGTTTTTCGGCCAAAAAAAGAGGACGACCCGGGGGTCGTCAAAATGTTGAATTTCAGACACATCTCACTAGGTGGAAAAACGGCACTCTACAGCCAAGTAATGGTCTGTCATCAAGAAATTATACATGTGTGTAATCTGTGTGACCTACTTAACAAGATAACCACCCTTTTAACGCAATAAAAAACTTTTCGTTTTTCGGCCAAAAAAAGAGGACGACCCGGGGGTCGTCCAAATGTTGAATTTCAGACACATCTCACTAGGTGGAAAAACGGCACTCTACAGCAAAGTAATGGTCTGTCATCAAGAAATTATACATGTGTGTAATCTGTGTGACCTACTTAACAAGATAACCACCCTTTTAACGCAATAAAAAACTTTTCGTTTTTCGGCCAAAAAAAGAGGACGACCCGGGGGTCGTCAAAATGTTGAATTTCAGACACATCTCACTAGGTGGAAAAACGGCACTCTACAGCAAAGTAATGGTCTGTCATCAAGAAATTAAACATGTGTGTAATCTGTGTGACCTACTTAACAAGATAACCACCCTTTTAACGCAATAAAAAACTTTTCGTTTTTCGGCCAAAAAAAGAGGACGACCCGGGGGTCGTCCAAATGTTGAATTTCAGACACATCTTACTAGGTGGAAAAACGGCACTCTACAGCAAAGTAATGGTCTGTCATCAACAAATTATACATGTGTGTAATCTGTGTGACCTACTTAACAAGATAACCACCCTTTTAACGCAATAAAAAATTTTTCGTTTTTCGGCCAAAAAAGAGGACGACCCGGGGGTCGTCAAAATGTTGAATTTCAGACACATCTCACTAGGTGGAAAAACGGCACTCTACAGCAAAGTAATGGTCTGTCATCAAGAAATTATACATGTGTGTAATCTGTGTGACCTATTTAACAAGATAACCACCCTTTTAACGCAATAAAAAACTTTTCGTTTTTCGGCCAAAAAAGAGGACGACCCGGGGGTCGTCCAAATGTTGAATTTCAGACACATCTTACCAGGTGGAAAAACGGCACTCTACAGCAAAGTAATGGTCTGTCATCGAGAAATTATACATGTGTGTAATCTGTGTGACCTACTTAACAAGATAACCACCCTTTTAACGCAATAAAAAACTTTTCGTTTTTCGGCCAAAAAAAGAGGACGACCCGGGGGTCGTCCAAATGTTGAATTTCAGACACATCTTACTAGGTGGAAAAACGGCACTCTACAGCAAAGTAATGGTCTGTCATCAAGAAATTATACATGGGTGTAATCTGTGTGACCTACTTAACAAGATAACCACCCTTTTAACGCAATAAAAAACTTTTCGTTTTTCGGCCAAAAAAAGAGGACAACCCGGGGGTCGTCAAAATGTTGAATTTCAGACACATCTCACTAGGTGGAAAAACGGCACTCTACAGCAAAGTAATGGTCTGTCATCAAGAAATTATACATGTGTGTAATCTGTGTGACCTACTTAACAAGATAACCACCCTTTTAACGCAATAAAAAACTTTTCGTTTTTCGGCCAAAAAAAGAGGACGACCCGGGGGTCGTCCAAATGTTGAATTTCAAACACATCTTACTAGGTGGAAAAACGGCACTCTACAGCAAAGTAATGGTCTGTCATCAACAAATTATACATGTGCGTAATCTGTGTGAGTTACTTAACAAGATAACCCCCTTTTAACGCAATAAAAAATTTTTCGGTTTTCGGCCAAAAGAAGAGGACGACCCGGGGGTCGTCAAAATGTTGAATTTCAGACACATCTCACTAGGTGGAAAAACGGCTCTCTACAGCAAAGTAATGGTCAGTTCATCAACAAATTATACATGTGCGTAATCTGTGTGACCTACTTAACAAGATAACCACCCTTTTAACGCAATTAAAAATTTTTCGTTTTTTCGGCCAAAAAAAGAGGACGACCCGGGGGTCGTCAAAATGTTGAATTTCAGACTCATCTCACTAGGTGGAAAAACGGCTCTCTACAGCAAAGTAATGGTCTGTCATCAACAAATTATACATGTGCGTAATCTGTGTGACCTACTTAACAAGATAACCACCCTTTTAACGCAATAAAAAATTTTTCGTTTTTCGGCCAAAAAAAGAGGACGACCCGGGGGTCGTCAAAATGTTGAATTTCAGACACATCTCACTAGGTGGAAAAACGGCTCTCTACAGCAAAGTAATGGTCTTTCATCAACAAATTATACATGTGCGTAATCTGTGTGACCTACTTAACAAGATAACCACCCTTTTAACGCAATTAAAAATTTTTCGTTTTTCGGCCAAAAAAAGAGGACGACCCGGGGGTCGTCAAAATGTTGAATTTCAGACACATCTCACTAGGTGGAAAAACGGCTCTCTACAGCAAAGTAATGGTCTGTCATCAACAAATTATACATGTGCGTAATCTGTGTGACCTACTTAACAAGATAACCACCCTTTTAACGCAATTAAAAATTTTTCGTTTTTCGGCCAAAAAAAGAGGACGACCCGGGGGTCGTCAAAATGTTCAATTTCAGACTCATCTCACTAGGTGGAAAAACGGCTCTCTACAGCAAAGTAATGGTCTGTCATCAACAAATTATACCTGTGTGTAATCTGTGTGACCTACTTAACAAGATAACCACCCTTTTAACGCAATAAAAAATTTTTCGTTTTTCGGCCAAAAAAAGAGGACGACCCGGGGGTCGTTAAAATGTTGAATTTCAGACACATCTCACTAGGTGGAAAAACGGCTCTCTACAGCAAAGTAATGGTCTGTCATCAACAAATTATACATGTGCGTAATCTGTGTGACCTACTTAACAAGATAACCACCCTTTTAACGCAATTAAAAATTTTTCGTTTTTCGGCCAAAAAAAGAGGACGACCCGGGGGTCGTCAAAATGTTGAATTTCAGACACATCTCACTAGGTGGAAAAACGGCACTCTACAGCAAAGTAATGGTCTGTCATCAAGAAATTATACATGTGTGTAATCTGTGTGACCTACTTAACAAGATAACCACCCTTTTAACGCAATAAAAAACTTTTCGTTTTTCGGCCAAAAAAAGAGGACGACCCGGGGGTCGTCCAAATGTTGAATTTCAGACACATCTCACTAGGTGGAAAAACGGCACTCTACAGCAAAGTAATGGTCTGTCATCAAGAAATTATACATGTGTGTAATCTGTGTGACCTACTTAACAAGATAACCACCCTTTTAACGCAATAAAAAACTTTTCGTTTTTCGGCCAAAAAAAGAGGACGACCCGGGGGTCGTCAAAATGTTGAATTTCAGACACATCTCACTAGGTGGAAAAACGGCACTCTACAGCAAAGTAATGGTCTGTCATCAACAAATTATACATGTGCGTAATCTGTGTGACTTACTTAACAAGATAACCACCCTTTTAACGCAATTAAAAATTTTTCGTTTTTCGGCCAAAAAAAGAGGACGACCCGGGGGTCGTCAAAATGTTGAATTTCAGACACATCTCACTAGGTGGAAAAACGGCACTCTACAGCAAAGTAATGGTCTGTCATCAAGAAATTATACATGGGTGTAATCTGTGTGACCTACTTAACAAGATAACCACCCTTTTAACGCAATAAAAAACTTTTCGTTTTTCGGCCAAAAAAAGAGGACGACCCGGGGGTCGTCCAAATGTTGAATTTCAGACACATCTCACTAGGTGGAAAAACGGCTCTCTACAGCAAAGTAATGGTCTGTCATCAACAAATTATACATGTGCGTAATCTGTGTGAACTACTTAACAAGATAACCACCCTTTTAACGCAATAAAAAACTTTTCGTTTTTCGGCCAAAAAAAGAGGACGACCCGGGGGTCGTCCAAATGTTGAATTTCAGACACATCTCACTAGGTGGAAAAACGGCTCTCTACAGCAAAGTAATGGTCTGTCATCAACAAATTATACATGTGCGTAATCTGTGTGACCTACTTAACAAGATAACCACCCTTTTAACGCAATAAAAAACTTTTCGTTTTTCGGCCAAAAAAAGAGGACGACCCGGGGGTCGTCCAAATGTTGAATTTCAGACACATCTCACTAGGTGGAAAAACGGCACTCTACAGCAAAGTAATGGTCTGTCATCAACAAATTATACATGTGTGTAATCTGTGTGACCTACTTAACAAGATAACCACCCTTTTAACGCAATAAAAAATTTTTCGTTTTTCGGCCAAAAAAGAGGACGACCCGGGGGTCGTCAAAATGTTGAATTTCAGACACATCGCACTAGGTGGAAAAACGGCACTCTACAGCAAAGTAATGGTCTGTCATCAAGAAATTATACATGTGTGTAATCTGTGTGACCTACTTAACAAGATAACCACCCTTTTAACGCAATAAAAAACTTTTCGTTTTTCGGCCAAAAAAAGAGGACGACCCGGGGGTCGTCCAAATGTTGAATTTGAGACACATCTTACCAGGTGGAAAAACGGCACTCTACAGCAAAGTAATGGTCTGTCATCGAGAAATTATACATGTGTGTAATCTGTGTGACCTACTTAACAAGATAACCACCCTTTTAACGCAATAAAAAACTTTTCGTTTTTCGGCCAAAAAAAGAGGACGACCCGGGGGTCGTCCAAATGTTGAATTTCAGACACATCGCACTAGGTGGAAAAACGGCACTCTACAGCAAAGTAATGGTCTGTCATCAACAAATTATACATGTGGGTAATCTGTGTGACCTACTTAACAAGATAACCACCCTTTTAACGCAATAAAAAATTTTTCGTTTTTCGGCCAAAAAAAGAGGACGACCCGGGGGTCGTCAAAATGTTGAATTTCAGACACATCTCACTAGGTGGAAAAACGGCACTCTACAGCAAAGTAATGGTCTGTCATCAAGAAATTATACATGTGTGTAATCTGTGTGACCTACTTAACAAGATAACCACCCTTTTAACGCAATAAAAAACTTTTCGTTTTTCGGACAAAAAAAGAGGACGACCCGGGGGTCGTCCAAATGTTGAATTTCAGACACATCTTACCAGGTGGAAAAACGGCACTCTACAGCACAGTAATGGCCTGTCATCGAGAAATTATACATGTGTGTAATCTGTGTGACCTACTTAACAAGATAACCACCCTTTTAACGCAATAAAAAACTTTTCGTTTTTCGGCCAAAAAAAGAGGACCACCCGGGGGTCGTCAAAATGTTCAATTTCAGACTCATCTCACTAGGTGGAAAAACGGCTCTCTACAGCAAAGTAATGGTCTGTCATCAACAAATTATACATGTGTGTAATCTGTGTGACCTACTTAACAAGATAACCACCCTTTTAACGCAATAAAAAATTTTTCGTTTTTCGGCTAAAAAAAGAGGACGACCCGGGGGTCGTCAAAATGTTGAATTTCAGACACATCTCACTAGGTGGAAAAACGGCTCTCTACAGCAAAGTAATGGTCTGTCATCAACAAATTATACATGTGTGTAATCTGTGTGACCTACTTAACAAGATAACCACCCTTTTAACGCAATAAAAAATTTTTCGTTTTTCGGCTAAAAAAAGAGGACGACCCGGGGGTCGTCAAAATGTTGAATTTCAGACACATCTCACTAGGTGGAAAAACGGCACTCTACAGCAAAGTAATGGTCTGTCATCAAGAAATTATACATGTGTGTAATTTGTGTGACCTACTTAACAAGATAACCACCCTTTTAACGCAATAAAAAACTTTTCGTTTTTCGGCCAAAAAAAGAGGACGACCCGGGGGTCGTCAAAATGTTGAATTTCAGACACATCTCACTAGGTGGAAAAACGGCACTCTACAGCAAAGTAATGGTCTGTCATCAAGAAATTATACATGTGTGTAATTTGTGTGACCTACTTAACAAGATAACCACCCTTTTAACGCAATAAAAAACTTTTCGTTTTTCGGCCAAAAAAAGAGGACGACCCGGGGGTCGTCCAAATGTTGAATTTCAGACACATCTTACTAGGTGGAAAAACGGCACTCTACAGCAAAGTAATGGTCTGTCATCAACAAATTATACATGTGTGTAATCTGTGTGACCTACTTAACAAGATAACCACCCTTTTAACGCAATAAAAAATTTTTCGTTTTTCGGCTAAAAAAAGAGGACGACCCGGGGGTCGTCAAAATGTTGAATTTCAGACACATCTCACTAGGTGGAAAAACGGCACTCTACAGCAAAGTAATGGTCTGTCATCAAGAAATTATACATGTGTGTAATCTGTGTGACCTACTTAACAAGATAACCACCCTTTTAACGCAATAAAAAACTTTTCGTTTTTCGGCCAAAAAAAGAGGACGACCCGGGGGTCGTCAAAATGTTGAATTTCAGACACATCTCACTAGGTGGAAAAACGGCACTCTACAGCAAAGTAATGGTCTGTCATCAAGAAATTATACATGTGTGTAATTTGTGTGACCTACTTAACAAGATAACCACCCTTTTAACGCAATAAAAAACTTTTCGTTTTTCGGCCAAAAAAAGAGGACGACCCGGGGGTCGTCCAAATGTTGAATTTCAGACACATCTTACTAGGTGGAAAAACGACACTCTACAGCAAAGTAATGGTCTGTCATCAAGAAATTATACATGTGCGTAATCTGTGTGAGTTACTTAACAAGACAACCACCCTTTTAACGCAATTAAAAACTTTTCGTTTTTCGGCCAAAAAAAGAGGACGACCCGGGGGTCGTCAAAATGTTCAATTTCAGACTCATCTCACTAGGTGGAAAAACAGCTCTCTACAGCAAAGTAATGGTCTGTCATCAACAAATTATACATGTGCGTAATCTGTGTGACCTACTTAACAAGATAAACACCCTTTTAACGCAGTTAAAAATTTTTCGTTTTTCGGCCAAAAAAAGAGGACGACCCGGGGGTCGTCAAAATGTTCAATTTCAGACTCATCTCACTAGGTGGAAAAACGGCTCTCTACAGCAAAGTAATGGTCTGTCATCAACAAATTATACATGTGTGTAATCTGTGTGACCTGCTTAACAAGATAACCACCCTTTTAACGCAATAAAAAACTTTTCGTTTTTCGGCCAAAAAAAGAGAACGACCCGGGGGTCGTCAAAATGTTGAATTTCAGACACATCTCACTAGGTGGAAAAAAGGCACTCTACAGCAAAGTAATGCTCTGTCATCAAGAAATTATACATGTGTGTAATCTGTGTGACCTACTTAACAAGATAACCACCCTTTTAACGCAATAAAAAACTTTTCGTTTTTCGGCCAAAAAAAGAGGACGACCCGGGGGTCGTCAAAATGTTGAATTTCAGACACATCTCACTAGGTGGAAAAACGGCACTCTACAGCAAAGTAATGGTCTGTCATCAAGAAATTATACATGTGTGTAATCTGTGTGACCTACTTAACAAGATAACCACCCTTTTAACGCAATAAAAAACTTTTCGTTTTTCGGCCAAAAAAAGAGGACGACCCGGGGGTCGTCAAAATGTTGAATTTCAGACACATCTCACTAGGTGGAAAAGCGGCACTCTACAGCAAAGTAATGGTCTGTCATCAACAAATTATACAACCCTTTTAACGCAATTAAAAATTTTTCGTTTTTCGGCCAAAAAAAGAGGACGACCCGGGGGTCGTTAAAATGTTGAATTTCAGACACATCTCACTAGGTGGAAAAACGGCTCTCTACAGCAAAGTAATGGTCTGTCATCAACAAATTATACATGTGCGTAATCTGTGTGACCTACTTAACAAGATAACCACCCTTTTAACGCAATAAAAAACTTTTCGTTTTTCGGCCAAAAAAAGAGGACGACCCGGGGGTCGTCCAAATGTTGAATTTCAGACACATCTTACTAGGTGGAAAAACGGCACTCTACAGCAAAGTAATGGTCTGTCATCAACAAATTATACATGTGTGTAATCTGTGTGACCTACTTAACAAGATAACCACCCTTTTAACGCAATAAAAAATTTTCGTTTTTCGGCCAAAAAAGAGGACGCCCCGGGGGTCGTCAAAATGTTGAATTTCAGACACATCTCACTAGGTGGAAAAACGGCACTCTACAGCAAAGTAATGGTCTGTCATCAAGAAATTATACATGTGTGTAATCTGTGTGACCTATTTAACAAGATAACCACCCTTTTAACGCAATAAAAAACTTTTCGTTTTTCGGCCAAAAAAGAGGACGACCCGGGGGTCGTCCAAATGTTGAATTTCAGACACATCTTACCAGGTGGAAAAACGGCACTCTACAGCAAAGTAATGGTCTGTCATCGAGAAATTATACATGTGTGTAATCTGTGTGACCTACTTAACAAGATAACCACCCTTTTAACGCAATAAAAAACTTTTCGTTTTTCGGCCAAAAAAAGAGGACGACCCGGGGGTCGTCCAAATGTTAAATTTCAGACACATCTTACTAGGTGGAAAAACGGCACTCTACAGCAAAGTAATGGTCTGTCATCAAGAAATTATACATGGGTGTAATCTGTGTGACCTACTTAACAAGATAACCACCCTTTTAACGCAATAAAAAACTTTTCGTTTTTCGGCCAAAAAAAGAGGACAACCCGGGGGTCGTCAAAATGTTGAATTTCAGACACATCTCACTAGGTGGAAAAACGGCACTCTACAGCAAAGTAATGGTCTGTCATCAAGAAATTATACATGTGTGTAATCTGTGTGACCTACTTAACAAGATAACCACCCTTTTAACGCAATAAAAAACTTTTCGTTTTTCGGCCAAAAAAAGAGGACGACCCGGGGGTCGTCCAAATGTTGAATTTCAAACACATCTTACTAGGTGGAAAAACGGCACTCTACAGCAAAGTAATGGTCTGTCATCAACAAATTATACATGTGCGTAATCTGTGTGAGTTACTTAACAAGATAACCCCCTTTTAACGCAATAAAAAAATTTTCGGTTTTCGGCCAAAAGAAGAGGACGACCCGGGGGTCGTCAAAATGTTGAATTTCAGACACATCTCACTAGGTGGAAAAAACGGCTCTCTACAGCAAAGTAATGGTCAGTTCATCAACAAATTATACATGTGCGTAATCTGTGTGACCTACTTAACAAGATAACCACCCTTTTAACGCAATTAAAATTTTTCGTTTTTCGGCCAAAAAAAGAGGACGACCCGGGGGTCGTCAAAATGTTCAATTTCAGACTCATCTCACTAGGTGGAAAAACGGCTCTCTACAGCAAAGTAATGGTCTGTCATCAACAAATTATACATGTGTGTAATCTGTGTGACCTACTTAACAAGATAACCACCCTTTTAACGCAATAAAAAATTTTTCGTTTTTCGGCCAAAAAAAGAGGACGACCCGGGGGTCGTCAAAATGTTGAATTTCAGACACATCTCACTAGGTGGAAAAACGGCTCTCTACAGCAAAGTAATGGTCTTTCATCAACAAATTATACATGTGCGTAATCTGTGTGACCTACTTAACAAGATAACCACCCTTTTAACGCAATTAAAAATTTTTCGTTTTTCGGCCAAAAAAAGAGGACGACCCGGGGGTCGTCAAAATGTTGAATTTCAGACACATCTCACTAGGTGGAAAAACGGCTCTCTACAGCAAAGTAATGGTCTGTCATCAACAAATTATACATGTGCGTAATCTGTGTGACCTACTTAACAAGATAACCACCCTTTTAACGCAATTAAAAATTTTTCGTTTTTCGGCCAAAAAAAGAGGACGACCCGGGGGTCGTCAAAATGTTCAATTTCAGACTCATCTCACTAGGTGGAAAAACGGCTCTCTACAGCAAAGTAATGGTCTGTCATCAACAAATTATACCTGTGCGTAATCTGTGTGACCTACTTAACAAGATAACCACCCTTTTAACGCAATAAAAAATTTTTCGTTTTTCGGCCAAAAAAAGAGGACGACCCGGGGGTCGTTAAAATGTTGAATTTCAGACACATCTCACTAGGTGGAAAAACGGCTCTCTACAGCAAAGTAATGGTCTGTCATCAACAAATTATACATGTGCGTAATCTGTGTGACCTACTTAACAAGATAACCACCCTTTTAACGCAATTAAAAATTTTTCGTTTTTCGGCCAAAAAAAGAGGACGACCCGGGGGTCGTCAAAATGTTGAATTTCAGACACATCTCACTAGGTGGAAAAACGGCACTCTACAGCAAAGTAATGGTCTGTCATCAAGAAATTATACATGTGTGTAATCTGTGTGACCTACTTAACAAGATAACCACCCTTTTAACGCAATAAAAAACTTTTCGTTTTTCGGCCAAAAAAAGAGGACGACCCGGGGGTCGTCCAAATGTTGAATTTCAGACACATCTCACTAGGTGGAAAAACGGCACTCTACAGCAAAGTAATGGTCTGTCATCAAGAAATTATACATGTGTGTAATCTGTGTGACCTACTTAACAAGATAACCACCCTTTTAACGCAATAAAAAACTTTTCGTTTTTCGGCCAAAAAAAGAGGACGACCCGGGGGTCGTCAAAATGTTGAATTTCAGACACATCTCACTAGGTGGAAAAACGGCACTCTACAGCAAAGTAATGGTCTGTCATCAACAAATTATACATGTGCGTAATCTGTGTGACTTACTTAACAAGATAACCACCCTTTTAACGCAATTAAAAATTTTTCGTTTTTCGGCCAAAAAAAGAGGACGACCCGGGGGTCGTCAAAATGTTGAATTTCAGACACATCTCACTAGGTGGAAAAACGGCACTCTACAGCAAAGTAATGGTCTGTCATCAAGAAATTATACATGGGTGTAATCTGTGTGACCTACTTAACAAGATAACCACCCTTTTAACGCAATAAAAAACTTTTCGTTTTTCGGCCAAAAAAAGAGGACGACCCGGGGGTCGTCCAAATGTTGAATTTCAGACACATCTCACTAGGTGGAAAAACGGCTCTCTACAGCAAAGTAATGGTCTGTCATCAACAAATTATACATGTGCGTAATCTGTGTGACCTACTTAACAAGATAACCACCCTTTTAACGCAATAAAAAACTTTTCGTTTTTCGGCCAAAAAAAGAGGACGACCCGGGGGTCGTCCAAATGTTGAATTTCAGACACATCTCACTAGGTGGAAAAACGGCTCTCTACAGCAAAGTAATGGTCTGTCATCAACAAATTATACATGTGCGTAATCTGTGTGACCTACTTAACAAGATAACCACCCTTTTAACGCAATAAAAAACTTTTCGTTTTTCGGCCAAAAAAAGAGGACGACCCGGGGGTCGTCCAAATGTTGAATTTCAGACACATCTCACTAGGTGGAAAAACGGCACTCTACAGCAAAGTAATGGTCTGTCATCAACAAATTATACATGTGTGTAATCTGTGTGACCTACTTAACAAGATAACCACCCTTTTAACGCAATAAAAAATTTTTCGTTTTTCGGCCAAAAAAGAGGACGACCCGGGGGTCGTCAAAATGTTGAATTTCAGACACATCGCACTAGGTGGAAAAACGGCACTCTACAGCAAAGTAATGGTCTGTCATCAAGAAATTATACATGTGTGTAATCTGTGTGACCTACTTAACAAGATAACCACCCTTTTAACGCAATAAAAAACTTTTCGTTTTTCGGCCAAAAAAAGAGGACGACCCGGGGGTCGTCCAAATGTTGAATTTGAGACACATCTTACCAGGTGGAAAAACGGCACTCTACAGCAAAGTAATGGTCTGTCATCGAGAAATTATACATGTGTGTAATCTGTGTGACCTACTTAACAAGATAACCACCCTTTTAACGCAATAAAAAACTTTTCGTTTTTCGGCCAAAAAAAGAGGACGACCCGGGGGTCGTCCAAATGTTGAATTTCAGACACATCGCACTAGGTGGAAAAACGGCACTCTACAGCAAAGTAATGGTCTGTCATCAACAAATTATACATGTGGGTAATCTGTGTGACCTACTTAACAAGATAACCACCCTTTTAACGCAATAAAAAATTTTTCGTTTTTCGGCCAAAAAAAGAGGACGACCCGGGGGTCGTCAAAATGTTGAATTTCAGACACATCTCACTAGGTGGAAAAACGGCACTCTACAGCAAAGTAATGGTCTGTCATCAAGAAATTATACATGTGTGTAATCTGTGTGACCTACTTAACAAGATAACCACCCTTTTAACGCAATAAAAAACTTTTCGTTTTTCGGACAAAAAAAGAGGACGACCCGGGGGTCGTCCAAATGTTGAATTTCAGACACATCTTACCAGGTGGAAAAACGGCACTCTACAGCACAGTAATGGCCTGTCATCGAGAAATTATACATGTGTGTAATCTGTGTGACCTACTTAACAAGATAACCACCCTTTTAACGCAATAAAAAACTTTTCGTTTTTCGGCCAAAAAAAGAGGACCACCCGGGGGTCGTCAAAATGTTCAATTTCAGACTCATCTCACTAGGTGGAAAAACGGCTCTCTACAGCAAAGTAATGGTCTGTCATCAACAAATTATACATGTGTGTAATCTGTGTGACCTACTTAACAAGATAACCACCCTTTTAACGCAATAAAAAATTTTTCGTTTTTCGGCTAAAAAAAGAGGACGACCCGGGGGTCGTCAAAATGTTGAATTTCAGACACATCTCACTAGGTGGAAAAACGGCTCTCTACAGCAAAGTAATGGTCTGTCATCAACAAATTATACATGTGTGTAATCTGTGTGACCTACTTAACAAGATAACCACCCTTTTAACGCAATAAAAAATTTTTCGTTTTTCGGCTAAAAAAAGAGGACGACCCGGGGGTCGTCAAAATGTTGAATTTCAGACACATCTCACTAGGTGGAAAAACGGCACTCTACAGCAAAGTAATGGTCTGTCATCAAGAAATTATACATGTGTGTAATCTGTGTGACCTACTTAACAAGATAACCACCCTTTTAACGCAATAAAAAACTTTTCGTTTTTCGGCCAAAAAAAGAGGACGACCCGGGGGTCGTCAAAATGTTGAATTTCAGACACATCTCACTAGGTGGAAAAACGGCACTCTACAGCAAAGTAATGGTCTGTCATCAAGAAATTATACATGTGTGTAATTTGTGTGACCTACTTAACAAGATAACCACCCTTTTAACGCAATAAAAAACTTTTCGTTTTTCGGCCAAAAAAAGAGGACGACCCGGGGGTCGTCCAAATGTTGAATTTCAGACACATCTTACTAGGTGGAAAAACGGCACTCTACAGCAAAGTAATGGTCTGTCATCAAGAAATTATACATGTGTGTAATCTGTGTGACCTACTTAACAAGATAACCACCCTTTTAACGCAATAAAAAACTTTTCGTTTTTCGGCCAAAAAAAGAGGACGACCCGGGGGTCGTCCAAATGTTGAATTTCAGACACATCTTACTAGGTGGAAAAACGACACTCTACAGCAAAGTAATGGTCTGTCATCAAGAAATTATACATGTGCGTAATCTGTGTGAGTTACTTAACAAGACAACCACCCTTTTAACGCAATTAAAAATTTTTCGTTTTTCGGCCAAAAAAAGAGGACGACCCGGGGGTCGTCAAAATGTTCAATTTCAGACTCATCTCACTAGGTGGAAAAACAGCTCTCTACAGCAAAGTAATGGTCTGTCATCAACAAATTATACATGTGCGTAATCTGTGTGACCTACTTAACAAGATAAACACCCTTTTAACGCAGTTAAAAATTTTTCGTTTTTCGGCCAAAAAAAGAGGACGACCCGGGGGTCGTCAAAATGTTCAATTTCAGACTCATCTCACTAGGTGGAAAAACGGCTCTCTACAGCAAAGTAATGGTCTGTCATCAACAAATTATACATGTGTGTAATCTGTGTGACCTGCTTAACAAGATAACCACCCTTTTAACGCAATAAAAAACTTTTCGTTTTTCGGCCAAAAAAAGAGAACGACCCGGGGGTCGTCAAAATGTTGAATTTCAGACACATCTCACTAGGTGGAAAAACGGCACTCTACAGCAAAGTAATGCTCTGTCATCAAGAAATTATACATGTGTGTAATCTGTGTGACCTACTTAACAAGATAACCACCCTTTTAACGCAATAAAAAACTTTTCGTTTTTCGGCCAAAAAAAGAGGACGACCCGGGGGTCGTCAAAATGTTGAATTTCAGACACATCTCACTAGGTGGAAAAACGGCACTCTACAGCAAAGTAATGGTCTGTCATCAAGAAATTATACATGTGTGTAATCTGTGTGACCTACTTAACAAGATAACCACCCTTTTAACGCAATAAAAAACTTTTCGTTTTTCGGCCAAAAAAAGAGGACGACCCGGGGGTCGTCAAAATGTTGAATTTCAGACACATCTCACTAGGTGGAAAAGCGGCACTCTACAGCAAAGTAATGGTCTGTCATCAACAAATTATACATGTGTGTAATCTGTGTGACCTACTTAACAAGATAACCACCCTTTTAACGCAATAAAAAATTTCTCGTTTTTCGGCCAAAAAAAGAGGACGACCCGGGGGTCGTCAAAATGTTGAATTTCAGACACATCTCACTAGGTGGAAAAACGGCACTCTACAGCAAAGTAATGGTCTCTCATCAAGAAATTATACTTGTGTGTAATCTGTGTGACTTACTTAACAAGATAACCACCCTTTTAACGCAATAAAAAACTTTTCGTTTTTCGGCCAAAAAAAGAGGACGACCCGGGGGTCGTCAAAATGTTGAATTTCAGACACATCTCACTAGGTGGAAAAACGGCACTCTACAGCAAAGTAATGGTCTGTCATCAAGAAATTATACATGTGTGTAATCTGTGTGACCTACTTAACAAGATAACCACCCTTTTAACGCAATAAAAAACTTTTCGTTTTTCGGCCAAAAAAAGAGGACGACCCGGGGGTCGTCAAAATGTTGAATTTCAGACACATCTCACTAGGTGGAAAAGCGGCACTCTACAGCAAAGTAATGGTCTGTCATCAACAAATTATACATGTGTGTAATCTGTGTGACCTACTTAACAAGATAACCACCCTTTTAACGCAATAAAAAATTTCTCGTTTTTCGGCCAAAAAAAGAGGACGACCCGGGGGTCGTCAAAATGTTGAATTTCAGACACATCTCACTAGGTGGAAAAACGGCACTCTACAGCAAAGTAATGGTCTCTCATCAAGAAATTATACTTGTGTGTAATCTGTGTGACTTACTTAACAAGATAACCACCCTTTTAACGCAATAAAAAACTTTTCGTTTTTCGGCCAAAAAAAGAGGACGACCCGGGGGTCGTCAAAATGTTGAATTTCAGACACATCTCACTAGGTGGAAAAACGGCACTCTACAGCAAAGTAATGGTCTGTCATCAAGAAATTATACATGTGTGTAATCTGTGTGACCTACTTAACAAGATAACCACCCTTTTAACGCAATAAAAAATTTCTCGTTTTTCGGCCAAAAAAAGAGGACGACCCGGGGGTCGTCAAAATGTTGAATTTCAGACACATCTCACTAGGTGGAAAAACGGCACTCTACAGCAAAGTAATGGTCTGTCATCAACAAATTATACATGTGCGTAATCTGTGTAAGTTACTTAACAAGATAACCCCCTTTTAACGCAATAAAAAATTTTTCGTTTTTCGGCCAAAAGAAGAGGACGACCCGGGGGTCGTCAAAATGTTGAATTTCAGACACATCTCACTAGGTGGAAAAACGGCTCTCTACAGCAAAGTAATGGTCAGTTCATAAACAAATTATACATGTGCGTAATCTGTGTGACCTACTTAACAAGATAACCACCCTTTTAACGCAATTAAAAATTTTTCGTTTTTCGGCCAAAAAAAGAGGACGACCCGGGGGTCGTCAAAATGTTCAATTTCAGACTCATCTCACTAGGTGGAAAAACGGCTCTCTACAGCAAAGTAATGGTCTGTCATCAACAAATTATACATGTGTGTAATCTGTGTGACCTACTTAACAAGATAACCACCCTTTTAACGCAATAAAAAATTTTTCGTTTTTCGGCCAAAAAAAGAGGGCGACCCGGGGGTCGTCAAAATGTTGAATTTCAGACACATCTCACTAGGTGGAAAAACGGCTCTCTACAGCAAAGTAATGGTCTGTCATCAACAAATTATACATGTGCGTAATCTGTGTGACCTACTTAACATGATAACCACCCTTTTAACGCAATAAAAAAATTTTCGTTTTTCGGCCAAAAAAAGAGGATGACCCGGGGGTCGTCAAAATGTTGAATTTCAGACACATCTCACTAGGTGGAAAAACGGCTCTCTACAGCAAAGTAATGGTCTGTCATCAACAAATTATACATGTGCGTAATCTGTGTGACCTACTTAACAAGATAACCACCCTTTTAACGCAATAAAAAATTTTTCGTTTTTCGGCCAAAAAAAGAGGACGACCCGGGGGTCGTCAAAATATTGAATTTTACACACATCTCACTAGGTGAAAAAACGGCTCTCTACAGCAAAGTAATGGTCTGTCATCAACAAATTATACATGTGCGTAATCTGTGTGACCTACTTAACAAGATAACCACCCTTTTAACGCAATTAAAAATTTTTCGTTTTTCGGCCAAAAAAAGAGGATGACCCGGGGGTCGTCAAAATGTTGAATTTCAGACACATCTCACTAGGTGGAAAAACGGCTCTCTACAGCAAAGTAATGGTCTGTCATCAACAAATTATACATGTGCGTAATCTGTGTGACCTACTTAACAAGATAACCACCCTTTTAACGCAATAAAAAATTTTTCGTTTTTCGGCCAAAAAAAGAGGACGACCCGGGGGTCGTCAAAATATTGAATTTTACACACATCTCACTAGGTGAAAAAACGGCTCTCTACAGCAAAGTAATGGTCTGTCATCAACAAATTATACATGTGCGTAATCTGTGTGACCTACTTAACAAGATAACCACCCTTTTAACGCAATAAAAAATTTTTCGTTTTTCGGCCAAAAAAAGAGGACGACCCGGGGGTCGTCAAAATATTGAATTTTACACACATCTCACTAGGTGGAAAAACGGCTCTCTACAGCAAAGTAATGGTCTGTCATCAAAAAATTATACATGTGCGTAATCTGTGTGACCTACTTAACAAGATAACCACCCTTTTAACGCAATTAAAAATTTTTCGTTTTTCGGCCAAAAAAAGAGGACGACCCGGGGGTCGTCAAAATGTTCAATTTCAGACTCATCTCACTAGGTGGAAAAACGGCTCTCTACAGCAAAGTAATGGTCTGTCATCAACAAATTATACCTGTGTGTAATCTGTGTGACCTACTTAACAAGATAACCACCCTTTTAACGCAATAAACAATTTTTGGTTTTTCGGCCAAAAAAAGAGGACGACCCGGGGGTCGTCAAAATGTTGAATTTCAGACACATCTCACTAGGTGGAAAAACGGCACTCTACAGCAAAGTAATGGTCTGTCATCAAGAAATTATACATGTGTGTAATCTGTGTGACCTACTTAAAAAGATAACCACCCTTTTAACGCAATAAAAAACTTTTCGTTTTTCGGCCAAAAAAAGAGGACGACCCGGGGGTCGTCCAAATGTTGAATTTCAGACACATCTCACTAGGTGGAAAAACGGCACTCTACAGCAAAGTAATGGTCTGTCATCAAGAAATTAAACATGTGTGTAATCTGTGTGACCTACTTAACAAGATAACCACCCTTTTAACGCAATAAAAAACTTTTCATTTTTCGGCCAAAAAAAGAGGACGACCCGGGGGTCGTCCAAATGTTGAATTTCAGACACATCTTACTAGGTGGAAAAACGGCACTCTACAGCAAAGTAATGGTCTGTCATCAAGAAATTATACATGTGTGTAATCTGTGTGACCTACTTAACAAGATAACCACCCTTTTAACGCAATAAAAAATTTTTCGTTTTTCGGCCAAAAAAAGAGGACGACCCGGGGGTCGTCAAAATGTTGAATTTCAGACACATCTCACTAGGTGGAAAAACGGCACTCTACAGCAAAGTAATGGTCTGTCATCAAGAAATTATACATGTGTGTAATCTGTGTGACCACCCTTTTAACGCAATAAAAAACTTTTCGTTTTTCGGCCAAAAAAAGAGGACCACCCGGGGGTCGTCAAAATGTTGAATTTCAGACACATCTCACTAGGTGGAAAAACGGCTCTCTACAGCAAAGTAATGGTCTGTCATCAACAAATTATACATGTGCGTAATCTGTGTGACTTACTTAACAAGATAACCACCCTTTTAACGCAATTAAAAATTTTTCGTTTTTCGGCCAAAAAAAGAGGACGACCCGGGGGTCGTCAAAATGTTGAATTTCAGACACATCTCACTAGGTGGAAAAACGGCTCTCTACAGCAAAGTAATGGTCTGTCATCAACAAATTATACATGTGCGTAATCTGTGTGACCTACTTAACAAGATAACCACCCTTTTAACGCAATAAAAAACTTTTCGTTTTTCGGCCAAAAAAAGAGGACGACCCGGGGATCGTCAAAATGTTGAATTTCAGACACATCTCACTAGGTGGAAAAACGGCACTCTACAGCAAGAAATGGTCTGTCATCAAGAAATTATACATGTGTGTAATCTGTGTGACCTACTTAACAAGATAACCACCCTTTTAACGCAATAAAAAACTTTTCGTTTTTCGGCCAAAAAAAGAGGACGACCCGGGGGTCGTCCAAATGTTGAATTTCAGACACATCTTACTAGGTGGAAAAACGGCACTCTACAGCAAAGTAATGGTCTGTCATCAACAAATTATACATGTGCGTAATCTGTGTGAGTTACTTAACAAGACAACCACCCTTTTAACGCGATTAAAAATTTTTCGTTTTTCGGCCAAAAAAAGAGGACGACCCGGGAGTCGTCAAAATGTTCAATTTCAGACTCATCTCACTAGGTGGAAAAACGGCTCTCTACAGCAAAGTAATGGTCTGTCATCAACAAATTATACATGTGCGTAATCTGTGTGACCTACTTAACAAGATAACCACCCTTTTAACGCAATAAAAAACTTTTCGTTTTTCGGCCAAAAAAAGAGGACGACCCGGGGGTCGTCAAAATGTTGAATTTCAGACACATCTCACTAGGTGGAAAAACGGCACTCTACAGCAAAGTAATGGTCTGTCATCAAGAAATTATACATGTGTGTAATCTGTGTGACCTACTTAACAAGATAACCACCCTTTTAACGCAATAAAAAACTTTTCGTATTTCGGCCAAAAAAAGAGGACAACCCGGGGGTCGTCAAAATGTTGAATTTCAGACACATCTCACTAGGTGGAAAAACGGCACTCTACAGCAAAGTAATGGTCTGTCATCAAGAAATTATACATGTGTGTAATCTGTGTGACCTACTTAACAAGATAACCACCCTTTTAACGCAATAAAAAACTTTTCGTTTTTCGGCCAAAAGAAGAGGACGACCCGGGGGTCGTCAAAATGTTGAATTTCAGACACATCTCACTAGGTGGAAAAACGGCTCTCTACAGCAAAGTAATGGTCAGTTCATCAACAAATTATACATGTGCGTAATCTGTGTGACCTACTTAACAAGATAACCACCCCTTTAACGCAATTAAAAATTTTTCGTTTTTCGGCCAAAAAAAGAGGACGACCCGGGGGTCGTCAAAATGTTCAATTTCAGACTCATCTCACTAGGTGGAAAAACGGCTCTCTACAGCAAAGTAATGGTCTGTCATCAACAAATTATACATGTGTGTAATCTGTGTGACCTACTTAACAAGATAACCACCCTTTTAACGCAATAAAAAATTTTTCGTTTTTCGGCCAAAGAAAGAGGACGACCCGGGGGTCGTCAAAATGTTGAATTTCAGACACATCTCACTAGGTGGAAAAACGGCTCTCTACAGCAAAGTAATGGTCTGTCATCAACAAATTATACATGTGCGTAATCTGTGTGACCTACTTAACAAGATAACCACCCTTTTAACGCAATAAAAAACTTTTCGTTTTTCGGACAAAAAAAGAGGACGACCCGGGGGTCGTCCAAATGTTGAATTTCAGACACATCTTACCAGGTGGAAAAACGGCACTCTACAGCAAAGTAATGGTCTGTCATCGAGAAATTATACATGTGTGTAATCTGTGTGACCTACTTAACAAGATAACCACCCTTTTAACGCAATAAAAAACTTTTCGTTTTTCGGCCAAAAAAAGAGGACCACCCGGGGGTCGTCAAAATGTTGAATTTCAGACACATCTCACTAGGTGGAAAAACGGCTCTCTACAGCAAAGTAATGGTCTGTCATCAACAAATTATACATGTGCGTAATCTGTGTGACTTACTTAACAAGATAACCACCCTTTTAACGCAATTAAAAATTTTTCGTTTTTCGGCCAAAAAAAGAGGACGACCCGGGGGTCGTCAAAATGTTGAATTTCAGACACATCTCACTAGGTGGAAAAACGGCTCTCTACAGCAAAGTAATGGTCTGTCATCAACAAATTATACATGTGCGTAATCTGTGTGACCTACTTAACAAGATAACCACCCTTTTAACGCAATAAAAAACTTTTCGTTTTTCGGCCAAAAAAAGAGGACGACCCGGGGGTCGTCAAAATGTTGAATTTCAGACACATCTCACTAGGTGGAAAAACGGCACTCTACAGCAAAGTAATGGTCTGTCATCAAGAAATTATACATGTGTGTAATCTGTGTGACCTACTTAACAAGATAACCACCCTTTTAACGCAATAAAAAACTTTTCGTTTTTCGGCCAAAAAAAGAGGACGACCCGGGGATCGTCAAAATGTTGAATTTCAGACACATCTCACTAGGTGGAAAAACGGCACTCTACAGCAAGAAATGGTCTGTCATCAAGAAATTATACATGTGTGTAATCTGTGTGACCTACTTAACAAGATAACCACCCTTTTAACGCAATAAAAAACTTTTCGTTTTTCGGCCAAAAAAAGAGGACGACCCGGGGGTCGTCCAAATGTTGAAT
Source organism: Volucella inanis (assembly GCA_907269105.1). Classification (NCBI taxonomy): domain Eukaryota; kingdom Metazoa; phylum Arthropoda; class Insecta; order Diptera; family Syrphidae; genus Volucella; species Volucella inanis. Next base: position 201,323,106 of record OU026153.1, on the reverse strand, counting down.
TTCAGACACATCTCACTAGGTGGAAAAACGGCTCTCTACAGCAAAGTAATGGTCTGTCATCAACAAATTATACATGTGTGTAATCTGTGTGACCTACTTAACAAGATAACCACCCTTTTAACGCAATAAAAAATTTTTCGTTTTTCGGCCAAAAAAAGAGGACGACCCGGGGGTCGTCAAAATGTTGAATTTCAGACACATCTCACTAGGTGGAAAAACGGCTCTCTACAGCAAAGTAATGGTCTGTCATCAACAAATTATACATGTGCGTAATCTGTGTGACCTACTTAACAAGATAACCACCCTTTTAACGCAATAAAAAATTTTTCGTTTTTCGGCCAAAAAAAGAGGACGACCCGGGGGTCGTCCAAATGTTGAATTTCAGACACATCTTACTAGGTGGAAAAACGGCACTCTACAGCAAAGTAATGGTCTGTCATCAACAAATTATACATGTGCGTAATCTGTGTGAACTACTTAACAAGATAACCACCCTTTTAACGCAATTAAAAATTTTTCGTTTTTCGGCCAAAAAAAGAGGACGACCCGGGGGTCGTCAAAATGTTGAATTTCAGACACATCTCGCTAGGTGGAAAAACGGCACTCTACAGCAAAGTAATGGTCTGTCATCAACAAATTATACATGTGCGTAATCTGTGTGAACTACTTAACAAGAAAACCACCCTTTTAACGCAATAAAAAATTTTTCGTTTTTCGGCTAAAAAAAGAGGACGACCCGGGGGTCGTCAAAATGTTGAATTTCAGACACATTTCACTAGGTGGAAAAACGGCTCTCTACAGCAAAGTAATGGTCTGTCACCAACAAATTATACATGTGCGTAATCTGTGTGACCTACTTAACAAGATAACCACCCTTTTAACGCAATAAAAAATTTTTCGTTTTTCGGCCAAAAAAAGAGGACGACCCGGGGGTCGTCCAAATGTTGAATTTCAGACACATCTTACTAGGTGGAAAAACGGCACTCTACAGCAAAGTAATGGTCTGTCATCAACAAATTATACATGTGCGTAATCTGTGTGAACTACTTAAAAAGATAACCACCCTTTTAACGCAATAAAAAATTTTTCGTTTTTCGGCCAAAAAAAAGAGGACGACCGGGGGGTCGTCCAAATGTTGAATTTCAGACACATCTTACTAGGTGGAAAAACGGCACTCTACAGCAAAGTAATGGTCTGTCATCAACAAATTATACATGTGCGTAATCTGTGTGAACTACTTAAAAAGATAACCACCCTTTTAACGCAATAAAAAATTTTTCGTTTTTCGGCCAAAAAAAGAGGACGACCCGGGGGTCGTCCAAATGTTGAATTTCAGACACATCTTACTAGGTGGAAAAACGGCACTCTACAGCAAAGTAATGGTCTGTCATCAACAAATTATACATGTGCGTAATCTGTGTGAACTACTTAACAAGATAACCACCCTTTTAACGCAATAAAAAATTTTTCGTTTTTCGGCCAAAAAAAGAGGACGACCCGGGGGTCGTCAAAATGTTGAATTTCAGACACATCTCGCTAGGTGGAAAAACGGCTCTCTACAGCAAAGTAATGGTCTGTCATCAACAAATTATACATGTGCGTAATCTGTGTGAACTACTTAAAAAGATAACCACCCTTTTAACGCAATAAAAAATTTTTCGTTTTTCGGCCAAAAAAAGAGGACGACCCGGGGGTCGTCCAAATGTTGAATTTCAGACACATCTTACTAGGTGGAAAAACGGCACTCTACAGCAAAGTAATGGTCTGTCATCAACAAATTATACATGTGCGTAATCTGTGTGAACTACTTAACAAGATAACCACCCTTTTAACGCAATAAAAAATTTTTCGTTTTTCGGCCAAAAAAAGAGGACGACCCGGGGGTCGTCAAAATGTTGAATTTCAGACACATCTTACTAGGTGGAAAAACGGCACTCTACAGCAAAGTAATGGTCTGTCATCAACAAATTATACATGTGCGTAATCTGTGTGAACTACTTAAAAAGATAACCACCCTTTTAACGCAATAAAAAATTTTTCGTTTTTCGGCCAAAAAAAGAGGACGACCCGGGGGTCGTCCAAATGTTGAATGTCAGACACATCTTACTAGGTGGAAAAACGGCACTCTACAGCAAAGTAATGGTCTGTCATCAACAAATTATACATGTGCGTAATCTGTGTGAACTACTTAACAAGATAACCACCCTTTTAACGCAATAAAAAATTTTTCGTTTTTCGGCCAAAAAAAGAGGACGACCCGGGGGTCGTCAAAATGTTGAATTTCAGACACATCTCGCTAGGTGGAAAAACGGCTCTCTACAGCAAAGTAATGGTCTGTCATCAACAAATTATACATGTGCGTAATCTGTGTGACCTACTTAACAAGATCACCACCCTTTTAACGCAATAAAAAATTTTTCGTTTTTCGGCCAAAAAAAGAGGACGACCCGGGGGTCGTCTAAATGTTGAATTTCAGACACATCTCGCTAGGTGGAAAAACGGCTCTCTACAGCAAAGTAATGGTCTGTCATCAACAAATTATACATGTGCGTAATCTGTGTGACCTACTTAACAAGATAACCACCCTCTTAACGCAATAAAAAATTTTTCGTTTTTCGGCCAAAAAAAGAGGACGACCCGGGGGTCGTCCAAATGTTGAATTTCAGACACATCTTACTAGGTGGAAAAACGGCACTCTACAGCAAAGTAATGGTCTGTCATCAACAAATTATACATGTGCGTAATCTGTGTGAACTACTTAACAAGATAACCACCCTTTTAACGCAATTAAAAATTTTTCGTTTTTCGGCCAAAAAAAGAGGACGACCCGGTGGTCGTCCAAATGTTGAATTTCAGACACATCTTACTAGGTGGAAAAACGGCACTCTACAGCAAAGTAATGGTCTGTCATCAACAAATTATACATGTGCGTAATCTGTGTGAACTACTTAACAAGATAACCACCCTTTTAACGCAATAAAAAATTTTTAGTTTTTCGGCCAAAAAAAGAGGACGACCCGGGGGTCGTCCAAATGTTGAATTTCGGACACATCTTACTAGGTGGAAAAACGGCACTCTACAGCAAAGTAATGGTCTGTCATCAACAAATTATACATGTGCGTAATCTGTGTGAACTACTTAACAAGATAACCACCCTTTTAACGCAATAAAAAATTTTTCGTTTTTCGGCCAAAAAAAGAGGACGACCCGGGGGTCGTCAAAATGTTGAATTTCAGACACATCTTACTAGGTGGAAAAACGGCACTCTACAGCAAAGTAATGGTCTGTCATCAACAAATTATACATGTGCGTAATCTGTGTGAACTACTTAACAAGATAACCACCCTTTTAACGCAATAAAAAATTTTTCGTTTTTCGGCCAAAAAAAGAGGACGACCCGGGGGTCGTCCAAATGTTGAATTTCAGACACATCTTACTAGGTGGAAAAACGGCACTCTACAGCAAAGTAATAGTCTGTCATCAACAAATTATACATGTGCGTAATCTGTGTGAACTACTTAACAAGATAACCACCCTTTTAACGCAATAAAAAATTTTTCGTTTTTCGGCCAAAAAAAGAGGACGACCCGGGGGTCGTCCAAATGTTGAATTTCAGACACATCTTACTAGGTGGAAAAACGGCACTCTACAGCAAAGTAATGGTCTGTCATCAACAAATTATACATGTGCGTAATCTGTGTGAACTACTTAACAAGATAACCACCCTTTTAACGTAATTAAAAATTTTTCGTTTTTCGGCCAAAAAAAGAGGACGACCCGGGGGTCGTCAAAATGTTGAATTTCAGACACATCTCGCTAGGTGGAAAAACGGCACTCTACAGCAAAGTAATGGTCTGTCATCAACAAATTATACATGTGCGTAATCTGTGTGAACTACTTAACAAGATAACCACCCTTTTAACGTAATTAAAAATTTTTCGTTTTTCGGCCAAAAAAGAGGACGACCCGGGGGTCGTCAAAATGTTGAATTTCAGACACATCTCACTAGGTGGAAAAACGGCTCTCTACAGCAAAGTAATGGTCTGTAATCAACAAATTATACATGTGCGTAATCTGTGTGAACTACTTAACAAGATAACCACCCTTTTAACGCAATTAAAAATTTTTCGTTTTTCGGCCAAAAAAAGAGGACGACCCGGGGGTCGTCCAAATGTTGAATTTCAGACACATCTTACTAGGTGGAAAAACGGCACTCTACAGCAAAGTAATGGTCTGTCATCAACAAATTATACATGTGCGTAATCTGTGTGAACTACTTAACAAGATAACCACCCTTTTAACGCAATAAAAAATTTTTCGTTTTTCGGCCAAAAAAAGAAGACGACCCGGGGGTCGTCCAAATGTTGAATTTCAGACACATCTTACTAGGTGGAAAAACGGCACTCTACAGCAAAGTAATGGTCTGTAATCAACAAATTATACATGTGCGTAATCTGTGTGAACTACTTAACAAGATAACCACCCTTTTAACGCAATTAAAAATTTTTCGTTCTTCGGCCAAAAAAAGAGGACGACCCGGGGGTCGTCCAAATGTTGAATTTCAGACACATCTTACTAGGTGGAAAAACGGCACTCTACAGCAAAGTAATGGTCTGTCATCAACAAATTATACATGTGCGTAATCTGTGTGAACTACTTAACAAGATAACCACCCTTTTAACGCAATAAAAAATTTTTCGTTTTTCGGCCAAAAATAGAAGACGACCCGGGGGTCGTCCAAATGTTGAATTTCAGACACATCTCGCTAGGTGGAAAAACGGCTCTCTACAGCAAAGTAATGGTCTGTCATCAACAAATTATACATGTGCGTAATCTGTGTGACCTACTTAACAAGATAACCACCCTTTTAACGCAATAAAAAATTTTTCGTTTTTCGGCCAAAAAAAGAGGACGACCCGGGGGTCGTCAAAATGTTGAATTTCAGACACATCTCGCTAGGTGGAAAAACGGCTCTCTACAGCAAAGTAATGGTCTGTCATCAACAAATTATACATGTGCGTAATCTGTGTGACCTACTTAACAAGATAACCACCCTTTTAACGCAATAAAAAATTTTTCGTTTTTCGGCCAAAAAAAGAGGACGACCCGGGGGTCGTCCAAATGTTGAATTTCAGACACATCTTACTAGGTGGAAAAACGGCACTCTACAGCAAAGTAATGGTCTGTCATCAACAAATTATACATGTGCGTAATCTGTGTGAACTACTTAACAAGATAACCACCCTTTTAACGTAATTAAAAATTTTTCGTTTTTCGGCCAAAAAAAGAGGACGACCCGGGGGTCATGTTGAATTTCAGACACATCTCGCTAGGTGGAAAAACGGCACTCTACAGCAAAGTAATGGTCTGTCATCAACAAATTATACATGTGCGTAATCTGTGTGAACTACTTAACAAGATAACCACCCTTTTAACGCAATAAAAAATTTTTCGTTTTTCGGCCAAAAAAATAGGACGACCCGGGGGTCGTCAAAATGTTGAATTTCAGACACATCTCACTAGGTGGAAAAGCGGCTCTCTACAGCAAAGTAATGGTCTGTCATCAACAAATTATACATGTGCGTAATCTGTGTGACCTACTTAACAAGATAACCACCCTTTTAACGCAATAAAAAATTTTTCGTTTTTCGGCCAAAAAAAGAGGACGACCCGGGGGTCGTCCAAATGTTGAATTTCAGACACATCTTACTAGGTGGAAAAACGGCACTCTACAGCAAAGTAATGGTCTGTCATCAACAAATTATACATGTGCGTAATCTGTGTGAACTACTTAACAAGATAACCACCCTTTTAACGCAATTAAAAATTTTTCGTTTTTCGGCCAAAAAAAGAGGACGACCCGGGGGTCGTCCAAATGTTGAATTTCAGACACATCTTACTAGGTGGAAAAACGGCACTCTACAGCAAAGTAATGGTCTGTCATCAACAAATTATACATGTGCGTAATCTGTGTGAACTACTTAACAAGATAACCACCCTTTTAACGTAATTAAAAATTTTTCGTTTTTCGGCCAAAAAAAGAGGACGACCCGGGGGTCGTCCAAATGTTGAATTTCAGACACATCTCGCTAGGTGGAAAAACGGCTCTCTACAGCAAAGTAATGGTCTGTCATCAACAAATTATACATGTGCGTAATCTGTGTGACCTACTTAACAAGATAACCACCCTTTTAACGCAATAAAAAATTTTTCGTTTTTCGGCCAAAAAAAGAGGACGACCCGGGGGTCGTCCAAATGTTGAATTTCAGACACATCTTACTAGGTGGAAAAACGGCACTCTACAGCAAAGTAATGGTCTGTCATCAACAAATTATACATGTGCGTAATCTGTGTGAACTACTTAACAAGATAACCACCCTTTTAACGTAATTAAAAATTTTTCGTTTTTCGGCCAAAAAAAGAGGACGACCCGGGGGTCGTCCAAATGTTGAATTTCAGACACATCTTACTAGGTGGAAAAACGGCACTCTACAGCAAAGTAATGGTCTGTCATCAACAAATTATACATGTGCGTAATCTGTGTGAACTACTTAACAAGATAACCACCCTTTTAACGCAATTAAAAATTTTTCGTTTTTCGGCCAAAAAAAGAGGACGACCCGGGGTTCGTCCAAATGTTGAATTTCAGACACATCTTACTAGGTGGAAAAAGGGCACTCTACAGCAAAGTAATGGTCTGTCATCAACAAATTATATATGTGCGTAATCTGTGTGAACTACTTAACAAGATAACCACCCTTTTAACGCAATAAAAAATTTTTCGTTTTTCGGCCAAAAAAAGAGGACGACCCGGGGGTCGTCAAAATGTTGAATTTCAGACACATCTCACTAGGTGGAAAAACGGCTCTCTACAGCAAAGTAATGGTCTGTCATCAACAATTTATACATGTGCGTAATCTGTGTGAACTACTTAACAAGATAACCACCCTTTTAACGCAATTAAAAATTTTTCGTTTTTCGGCCAAAAAAAGAGGACGACCCGGGGGTCGTCCAAATCTTGAATTTCAGACACATCTTACTAGGTGGAAAAACGGCACTCTACAGCAAAGTAATGGTCTGTCATCAACAAATTATACATGTGCGTAATCTGTGTGAACTACTTAACAAGATAACCACCCTTTTAACGCAATAAAAAATTTTTCGTTTTTCGGCCAAAAAAAGAAGACGACCCGGGGGTCGTCCAAATGTTGAATTTCAGACACATCTTACTAGGTGGAAAAACGGCACTCTACAGCAAAGTAATGGTCTGTCATCAACAAATTATACATGTGCGTAATCTGTGTGAACTACTTAACAAGATAACCACCCTTTTAACGCAATTAAAAATTTTTCGTTTTTCGGCCAAAAAAAGAGGACGACCCGGGGGTCGTCAAAATGTTGAATTTCAGACACATCTCGCTAGCTGGAAAAACGGCTCTCTACAGCAAAGTAATGGTCTGTCATCAACAAATTATACATGTGCGTAATCTGTGTGACCTACTTAACAAGATAACCACCCTTTTAACGCAATAAAAAATTTTTCGTTTTTCGGCCAAAAAAAGAGGACGACCGGGGGTTCGTCCAAATGTTGAATTTCAGACACATCTTACTAGGTGGAAAAACGGCACTCTACAGCAAAGTAATGGTCTGTCATCAACAAATTATACATGTGCGTAATCTGTGTGAACTACTTAACAAGATAACCACCCTTTTAACGCAATTAAAAATTTTTCGTTTTTCGGCCAAAAAAAGAGGACGACCCGGGGGTCGTCCAAATGTTGAATTTCAGACACATCTTACTAGGTGGAAAAAGGGCACTCTACAGCAAAGTAATGGTCTGTCATCAACAAATTATACATGTGCGTAATCTGTGTGAACTACTTAACAAGATAACCACCCTTTTAACGCAATAAAAAATTTTTCGTTTTTCGGCCAAAAAAAGAGGACGACCCGGGGGTCGTCCAAATGTTGAATTTCAGACACATCTTACTAGGTGGAAAAACGGCACTCTACAGCAAAGTAATGGTCTGTCATCAACAAATTGTACATGTGCGTAATCTGTGTGAACTACTTAACAAGATAACCACCCTTTTAACGCAATTAAAAATTTTTCGTTTTTCGGCCAAAAAAAGAGGACGACCCGGGGGTCGTCCAAATGTTGAATTTCAGACACATCTTACTAGGTGGAAAAACGGCACTCTACAGCAAAGTAATGGTCTGTCATCAACAAATTATACATGTGCGTAATCTGTGTGAACTACTTAAAAAGATAACCACCCTTTTAACGCAATAAAAAATTTTTCGTTTTTCGGCCAAAAAAAGAGGACGACCCGGGGGTCGTCCAAATGTTGAATTTCAGACACATCTTACTAGGTGGAAAAACGGCACTCTACAGCAAAGTAATGGTCTGTCATCAACAAATTATACATGTGCGTAATCTGTGTGAACTACTTAACAAGATAACCACCCTTTTAACGCAATTAAAAATTTTTCGTTTTTCGGCCAAAAAAAGTGGACGACCCCCGGGTCGTCCAAATGTTGAATTTCAGACACATCTTACTAGGTGGAAAAACGGCACTCTACAGCAAAGTAATGGTCTGTCATCAACAAATTATAAATGTGCGTAATCTGTGTGACCTACTTAACAAGATAACCACCCTTTTAACGCAATTAAAAATTTTTCGTTTTTCGGCCAAAAAAAGAGGACGACCCGGGGGTCGTCCAAATGTTGAATTTCAGACACATCTTACTAGGTGGAAAAACGGCACTCTACAGCAAAGTAATGGTCTGTCATCAACAAATTATACATGTGCGTAATCTGTGTGAACTACTTAACAAGATAACCACCCTTTTAACGCAATTAAAAATTTTTCGTTTTTCGGCCAAAAAAAGAGGACGACCCGGGGGTCGTCCAAATGTTGAATTTCAGACACATCTTACTAGGTGGAAAAACGGCACTCTACAGCAAAGTAATGGTCTGTCATCAACAAATTATACATGTGCGTAATCTGTGTGAACTACTTAACAAGATAACCACCCTTTTAACGCAATAAAAAATTTTTCGTTAAAAAACGGCACTCTACAGCAAAGTAATGGTCTGTCATCAACAAATTATACATGTGCGTAATCTGTGTGAACTACTTAATAAGATAACCACCCTTTTAACGCAATTAAAAATTTTTCGTTTTTCGGCCAAAAAAAGAGGACGACCCGGGGGTCGTCCAAATGTTGAATTTCAGACACATCTTACTAGGTGGAAAAACGGCACTCTACAGCAAAGTAATGGTCTGTCATCAACAAATTATACATGTGCGTAATCTGTGTGAACTACTTAAAAAGATAACCACCCTTTTAACGCAATAAAAAATTTTTCGTTTTTCGGCCAAAAAAAGAGGACGACCCGGGGGTCGTCCAAATGTTGAATTTCAGACACATCTTACTAGGTGGAAAAACGGCACTCTACAGCAAAGTAATGGTCTGTCATCAACAAATTATACATGTGCGTAATCTGTGTGAACTACTTAAAAAGATAACCACCCTTTTAACGCAATTAAAAATTTTTCGTTTTTCGGCCAAAAAAAGAGGACGACCCGGGGGTCGTCAAAATGTTGAATTTCAGACACATCTCGCTAGGTGGAAAAACGGCTCTCTACAGCAAAGTAATGGTCTGTCATCAACAAATTATACATGTGCGTAATCTGTGTGAACTACTTAACAAGATAACCACCCTTTTAACGCAATAAAAAATTTTTCGTTTTTCGGCCAAAAAAAGAGGACGACCCTGGGGTCGTCCAAATGTTGAATTTCAGACACATCTTACTAGGTGGAAAAACGGCACTCTACAGCAAAGTAATGGTCTGTCATCAACAAATTATAAATGTGCGTAATCTGTGTGACCTACTTAACAAGATAACCACCCTTTTAACGCAATTAAAAATTTTTCGTTTTTCGGCCAAAAAAAGAGGACGACCCTGGGGTCGTCCAAATGTTGAATTTCAGACACATCTTACTAGGTGGAAAAACGGCACTCTACAGCAAAGTAATGGTCTGTCATCAACAAATTATACATGTGCGTAATCTGTGTGAACTACTTAACAAGATAACCACCCTTTTAACGCAATAAAAAATTTTTCGTTAAAAAACGGCACTCTACAGCAAAGTAATGGTCTGTCATCAACAAATTATATATGTGCGTAATCTGTGTGAACTACTTAATAAGATAACCACCCTTTTAACGCAATTAAAAATTTTTCGTTTTTCGGCCAAAAAAAGAGGACGACCCGGGGGTCGTCCAAATGTTGAATTTCAGACACATCTTACTAGGTGGAAAAACGGCACTCTACAGCAAAGTAATGGTCTGTCATCAACAAATTATACATGTGCGTAATCTGTGTGAACTACTTAAAAAGATAACCACCCTTTTAACGCAATAAAAAATTTTTCGTTTTTCGGCCAAAAAAAGAGGACCACCCGGGGGTCGTCCAAATGTTGAATTTCAGACACATCTTACTAGGTGGAAAAACGGCACTCTACAGCAAAGTAATGGTCTGTCATCAACAAATTATACATGTGCGTAATCTGTGTGAACTACTTAAAAAGATAACCACCCTTTTAACGCAATTAAAAATTTTTCGTTTTTCGGCCAAAAAAAGAGGACGACCCGGGGGTCGTCAAAATGTTGAATTTCAGACACATCTCGCTAGGTGGAAAAACGGCTCTCTACAGCAAAGTAATGGTCTGTCATCAACAAATTATACATGTGCGTAATCTGTGTGAACTACTAAACAAGATAACCACCCTTTTAACGCAATAAAAAATTTTTCGTTTTTCGGCCAAAAAAAGAAGACGACCCGGGGGTCGTCCAAATGTTGAATTTCAGACACATCTTACTAGGTGGAAAAACGGCACTCTACAGCAAAGTAATGGTCTGTCATCAACAAATTATACATGTGCGTAATCAGTGTGACCTACTTAACAAGATAACCACCCTTTTAACGCAATAAAAAATTTTTCGTTTTTCGGCCAAAAAAAGAGGACGACCCGGGGGTCGTCCAAATGTTGAATTTCAGACACATCTCGCTAGGTGGAAAAACGGCTCTCTACAGCAAAGTAATGGTCTGTCATCAACAAATTATACATGTGCGTAATCTGTGTGAACTACTTAACAAGATAACCACCCTTTTAACGCAATTAAAAATTTTTCGTTTTTCGGCCAAAAAAAGAGGACGACCCGGGGGTCGTCAAAATGTTGAATTTCAGACACATCTCGCTAGGTGGAAAAACGGCACTCTACAGCAAAGTAATGGTCTGTCATCAACAAATTATACATGTGCGTAATCTGTGTGAACTACTTAACAAGATAACCACCCTTTTAACGCAATTAAAAATTTTTCGTTTTTCGGCCAAAAAAAGAGGACGACCCGGGGGTCGTCAAAATGTTGAATTTCAGACACATCTCGCTAGGTGGAAAAACGGCTCTCTACAGCAAAGTAATGGTCTGTCATCAACAAATTATACATGTGCGTAATCTGTGTGAACTACTTAACAAGATAACCACCCTTTTAACGCAATAAAAAATTTTTCGTTTGAATTTCAGACACATCTCACTAGGTGGAAAAACGGCTCTCTACAGCAAAGTAATGGTCTGTCATCAACAAATTATACATGTGCGTAATCTGTGTGAACTACTTAACAAGATAACCACCCTTTTAACGTAATTAAAAATTTTTCGTTTTTCGGCCAAAAAAAGAGGACGACCCGGGGGTCGTCAAAATGTTGAATTTCAGACACATCTCGCTAGGTGGAAAAACGGCTCTCTACAGCAAAGTAATGGTCTGTCATCAACAAATTATACATGTGCGTAATCTGTGTGAACTACTTAACAAGATAACCACCCTTTTAACGTAATTAAAAATTTTTCGTTTTTCGGCCAAAAAAAGAGGACGACCCGGGGGTCGTCAAAATGTTGAATTTCAGACACATCTCGCTAGGTGGAAAAACGGCTCTCTACAGCAAAGTAATGGTCTGTCATCAACAAATTATACATGTGCGTAATCTGTGTGACCTACTTAACAAGATAACCACCCTTTTAACGCAATAAAAAATTTTTCGTTTTTCGGCCAAAAAAAGAGGACGACCCGGGGGTCGTCCAAATGTTGAATTTCAGACACATCTTAGTAGGTGGAAAAACGGCTCTCTACAGCAAAGTAATGGTCTGTCATCAACAAATTATACATGTGCGTAATCTGTGTGAACTACTTAACAAGATAACCACCCTTTTAACGTAATTAAAAATTTTTCGTTTTTCGGCCAAAAAAAGAGGACGACCCGGGGGTCGTCAAAATGTTGAATTTCAGACACATCTCGCTAGGTGGAAAAACGGCTCTCTACAGCAAAGTAATGGTCTGTCATCAACAAATTATACATGTGCGTAATCTGTGTGAACTACTTAACAAGATAACCACCCTTTTAACGCAAGGGTCGTCCAAATGTTGAATTTCAGACACATCTTACTAGGTGGCAAAAGGCCACTCTACAGCAAAGTAATGGTCTGTCATCAACAAATTATACATGTGCGTAATCTGTGTGAACTACTTAACAAGCTAACCACCCTTTTAACGCAATAAAAAATTTTTCGTTTTTCGGCCAAAAAAAGAAGACGACCCGGGGGTCGTCCAAATGTTGAATTTCAGACACATCTTAGTAGGTGGAAAAACGGCTCTCTACAGCAAAGTAATGGTCTGTCATCAACAAATTATACATGTGCGTAATCTGTGTGAACTACTTAACAAGATAACCACCCTTTTAACGTAATTAAAAATTTTTCGTTTTTCGGCCAAAAAAAGAGGACGACCCGGGGGTCGTCAAAATGTTGAATTTCAGACACATCTCGCTAGGTGGAAAAACGGCTCTCTACAGCAAAGTAATGGTCTGTCATCAACAAATTATACATGTGCGTAATCTGTGTGAACTACTTAACAAGATAACCACCCTTTTAACGCAAGGGTCGTCCAAATGTTGAATTTCAGACACATCTTACTAGGTGGCAAAAGGCCACTCTACAGCAAAGTAATGGTCTGTCATCAACAAATTATACATGTGCGTAATCTGTGTGAACTACTTAACAAGCTAACCACCCTTTTAACGCAATAAAAAATTTTTCGTTTTTCGGCCAAAAAAAGAAGACGACCCGGGGGTCGTCCAAATGTTGAATTTCAGACACATCTCGCTAGGTGGAAAAACGGCTCTCTACAGCAAAGTAATGGTCTGTCATCAACAAATTATACATGTGCGTAATCTGTGTGAACTACTTAACAAGATAACCACCCTTTTAACGTAATTAAAAATTTTTCGTTTTTCGGCCAAAAAAAGAGGACGACCCGGGGGTCGTCAAAATGTTGAATTTCAGACACATCTTACTAGGTGGAAAAACGGCACTCTACAGCAAAGTAATGGTCTGTCATCAACAAATTATACATGTGCGTAATCTGTGTGAACTACTTAACAAGATAACCACCCTTTTAACGTAATTAAAAATTTTTCGTTTTTCGGCCAAAAAAAGAGGACGACCCGGGGGTCGTCAAAATGTTGAATTTCAGACACATCTCGCTAGGTGGAAAAACGGCTCTCTACAGCAAAGTAATGGTCTGTCATCAACAAATTATACATGTGCGTAATCTGTGTGACCTACTTAACAAGATAACCACCCTTTTAACGCAATAAAAAATTTTTCGTTTTTCGGCCAAAAAAAGAGGACGACCCGGGGGTCGTCAAAATGTTGAATTTCAGACACATCTCGCTAGGTGGAAAAACGGCACTCTACAGCAAAGTAATGGTCTGTCATCAACAAATTATACATGTGCGTAATCTGTGTGACCTACTTAACAAGAGAACCACCCTTTTAACGCAATAAAAAATTTTTCGTTTTTCGGCCAAAAAAAGAGGACGACCCGGGGGTCGTCAAAATGTTGAATTTCAGACACATCTCGCTAGGTGGAAAAACGGCTCTCTACAGCAAAGTAATGGTCTGTCATCAACAAATTATACATGTGCGTAATCTGTGTGACCTACTTAACAAGATAACCACCCTTTTAACGCAATAAAAAATTTTTCGTTTTTCGGCCAAAAAAAGAGGACGACCCGGGGGTCGTCCAAATGTTGAATTTCAGACACATCTTACTAGGTGGAAAAACGGCACTCTACAGCAAAGTAATGGTCTGTCATCAACAAATTATACATGTGCGTAATCTGTGTGAACTACTTAACAAGATAACCACCCTTTTAACGCAATTAAAAATTTTTCGTTTTTCGGCCAAAAAAAGAGGACGACCCGGGGGTCGTCCAAATGTTGAATTTCAGACACATCTTACTAGGTGGAAAAACGGCACTCTACAGCAAAGTAATGGTCTGTCATCAACAAATTATACATGTGCGTAATCTGTGTGAACTACTTAACAAGATAACCACCCTTTTAACGTAATTAAAAATTTTTCGTTTTTCGGACAAAAAAAGAGGACGACCCGGGGGTCGTCAAAATGTTGAATTTCAGACACATCTCGCTAGGTGGAAAAACGGCTCTCTACAGCAAAGTAATGGTCTGTCATCAACAAATTATACATGTGCGTAATCTGTGTGACCTACTTAACAAGATAACCACCCTTTTAACGCAATAAAAAATTTTTCGTTTTTCGGCCAAAAAAAGAGGACGACCCGGGGGTCGTCCAAATGTTGAATTTCAGACACATCTTACTAGGTGGAAAAACGGCACTCTACAGCAAAGTAATGGTCTGTCATCAACAAATTATACATGTGCGTAATCTGTGTGAACTACTTAACAAGATAACCACCCTTTTAACGTAATTAAAAATTTTTCGTTTTTCGGCCAAAAAAAGAGGACGACCCGGGGGTCGTCAAAATGTTGAATTTCAGACACATCTCGCTAGGTGGAAAAACGGCACTCTACAGCAAAGTAATGGTCTGTCATCAACAAATTATACATGTGCGTAATCTGTGTGAACTACTTAACAAGATAACCACCCTTTTAACGCAATAAAAAATTTTTCGTTTTTCGGCCAAAAAAAGAGGACGACCCGGGGGTCGTCAAAATGTTGAATTTCAGACACATCTCACTAGGTGGAAAAACGGCTCTCTACAGCAAAGTAATGGTCTGTCATCAACAAATTATATATGTGCGTAATCTGTGTGACCTACTTAACAAGATAACCACCCTTTTAACGCAATAAAAAATTTTTCGTTTTTCGGCCAAAAAAAGAGGACGACCCGGGGGTCGTCCAAATGTTGAATTTCAGACACATCTTACTAGGTGGAAAAACGGCTCTCTACAGCAAAGTAATGGTCTGTCATCAACAAATTATACATGTGCGTAATCTGTGTGACCTACTTAACAAGATAACCACCCTTTTAACGCAATAAAAAATTTTTCGTTTTTCGGCCAAAAAAAGAGGACGACCCGGGGGTCGTCAAAATGTTGAATTTCAGACACATCTCGCTAGGTGGAAAAACGGCTCTCTACAGCAAAGTAATGGTCTGTCATCAACAAATTATACATGTGCGTAATCTGTGTGACCTACTTAACAAGATAACCACCCTTTTAACGCAATAAAAAATTTTTCGTTTTTCGGCCAAAAAAAGAGGACGACCCGGGGGTCGTCCAAATGTTGAATTTCAGACACATCTTACTAGGTGGAAAAACGGCACTCTACAGCAAAGTAATGGTCTGTCATCAACAAATTATACATGTGCGTAATCTGTGTGAACTACTTAACAAGATAACCACCCTTTTAATGTAATTAAAAATTTTTCGTTTTTCGGCCAAAAAAAGAGGACGACCCGGGGGTCGTCAAAATGTTGAATTTCAGACACATCTCGCTAGGTGGAAAAACGGCTCTCTACAGCAAAGTAATGGTCTGTCATCAACAAATTATACATGTGCGTAATCTGTGTGACCTACTTAACAAGATAACCACCCTTTTAACGCAATAAAAAATTTTTCGTTTTTCGGCCAAAAAAAGAGGACGACCCGGGGGTCGTCCAAATGTTGAATTTCAGACACATCTTACTAGGTGGAAAAACGGCACTCTACAGCAAAGTAATGGTCTGTCATCAACAAATTATACATGTGCGTAATCTGTGTAAACTACTTAACAAGATAACCACCCTTTTAACGTAATTAAAAATTTTTCGTTTTTCGGCCAAAAAAAGAGGACGACCCGGGGGTCGTCAAAATGTTGAATTTCAGACACATCTCGCTAGGTGGAAAAACGGCTCTCTACAGCAAAGTAATGGTCTGTCATCAACAAATTATACATGTGCGTAATCTGTGTGACCTACTTAACAAGATAACCACCCTTTTAACGCAATAAAAAATTTTTCGTTTTTCGGCCAAAAAAAGAGGAAGACCCGGGGGTCGTCCAAATGTTGAATTTCAGACACATCTTACTAGGTGGAAAAACGGCACTCTACAGCAAAGTAATGGTCTGTCATCAACAAATTATACATGTGCGTAATCTGTGTGAACTATTTAACAAGATAACCACCCTTTTAACGCAATTAAAAATTTTTCGTTTTTCGGCCAAAAAAAGAGGACGACCCGGGGGTCGTCCAAATGTTGAATTTCAGACACATCTTACTAGGTGGAAAAAGGGCACTCTACAGCAAAGTAATGGTCTGTCATCAACAAATTATACATGTGCGTAATCTGTGTGAACTACTTAACAAGATAACCACCCTTTTAACGCAATAAAAAATTTTTCGTTTTTCGGCCAAAAAAAGAGGACGACCCGGGGGTCGTCAAAATGTTGAATTTCAGACACATCTCACTAGGTGGAAAAAGGGCACTCTACAGCAAAGTAATGGTCTGTCATCAACAAATTATACATGTGCGTAATCTGTGTGAACTACTTAACAAGATAACCACCCTTTTAACGCAATTAAAAATTTTTCGTTTTTCGGCCAAAAAAAGAGGACGACCCGGGGGTCGTCAAAATGTTGAATTTCAGACACATCTTACTAGGTGGAAAAACGGCACTCTACAGCAAAGTAATGGTCTGTCATCAACAAATTATACATGTGCGTAATCTGTGTGAACTACTTAATAAGATAACCACCCTTTTAACGTAATTAAAAAATTTTCGTTTTTCGGCCAAAAAAAGAGGACGACCCGGGGGTCGTCAAAATGTTGAATTTCAGACACATCTCGCTAGGTGGAAAAACGGCTCTCTACAGCAAAGTAATGGTCTGTCATCAACAAATTATACATGTGCGTAATCTGTGTGACCTACTTAACAAGATAACCACCCTTTTAACGCAATAAAAAATTTTTCGTTTTTCGGCCAAAAAAAGAGGACGACCCGGGGGTCGTCAAAATGTTGAATTTCAGACACATCTCGCTAGGTGGAAAAACGGCACTCTACAGCAAAGTAATGGTCTGTCATCAACAAATTATACATGTGCGTAATCTGTGTGAACTACTTAACAAGATAACCACCCTTTTAACGCAATAAAAAATTTTTCGTTTTTCGGCCAAAAAAAGAAGACGACCCGGGGGTCGTCCAAATGTTGAATTTCAGACACATCTTACTAGGTGGAAAAACGGCTCTCTACAGCAAAGTAATGGTCTGTCATCAACAAATTATACATGTGCGTAATCTGTGTGACCTACTTAACAAGATAACCACCCTTTTAACGCAATTAAAAATTTTTCGTTTTTCGGCCAAAAAAAGAGGACGACCCGGAGGTCGTCCAAATGTTGAATTTCAGACACATCTTACTAGGTGGAAAAACGGCACTCTACAGCAAAGTAATGGTCTGTCATCAACAAATTATACATGTGCGTAATCTGTGTGAACTACTTAACAAGATAACCACCCTTTTAACGCAATAAAAAATTTTTCGTTTTTCGGCCAAAAAAAGAAGACGACCCGGGGGTCGTCCAAATGTTGAATTTCAGACACATCTTACTAGGTGGAAAAACGGCACTCTACAGCAAAGTAATGGTCTGTCATCAACAAATTATACATGTGCGTAATCTGTGTGAACTACTTAACAAGATAACCACCCTTTTAACGCAATTAAAAATTTTTCGTTTTTCGGCCAAAAAAAGAGGACGACCCGGGGGTCGTCAAAATGTTGAATTTCAGACACATCTCGCTAGGTGGAAAAACGGCTCTCTACAGCAAAGTAATGGTCTGTCATCAACAAATTATACATGTGCGTAATCTGTGTGAACTACTTAACAAGATAACCACCCTTTTAACGTAATTAAAAATTTTTCGTTTTTCGGCCAAAAAAAGAGGACGACCCGGGGGTCGTCAAAATGTTGAATTTCAGACACATCTCGCTAGGTGGAAAAACGGCTCTCTACAGCAAAGTAATGGTCTGTCATCAACAAATTATACATGTGCGTAATCTGTGTGACCTACTTAACAAGATAACCATCCTTTTAACGCAATAAAAAATTTTTCGTTTTTCGGCCAAAAAAAGAGGACGACCCGGGGGTCGTCAAAATGTTGAATTTCAGACACATCTTACTAGGTGGAAAAACGGCACTCTACAGCAAAGTAATGGTCTGTCATCAACAAATTATACATGTGCGTAATCTGTGTGAACTACTTAATAAGATAACCACCCTTTTAACGTAATTAAAAAATTTTCGTTTTTCGGCCAAAAAAAGAGGACGACCCGGGGGTCGTCAAAATGTTGAATTTCAGACACATCTCGCTAGGTGGAAAAACGGCTCTCTACAGCAAAGTAATGGTCTGTCATCAACAAATTATACATGTGCGTAATCTGTGTGACCTACTTAACAAGATAACCACCCTTTTAACGCAATAAAAAATTTTTCGTTTTTCGGCCAAAAAAAGAGGACGACCCGGGGGTCGTCAAAATGTTGAATTTCAGACACATCTCGCTAGGTGGAAAAACGGCACTCTACAGCAAAGTAATGGTCTGTCATCAACAAATTATACATGTGCGTAATCTGTGTGAACTACTTAACAAGATAACCACCCTTTTAACGCAATAAAAAATTTTTCGTTTTTCGGCCAAAAAAAGAGGACGACCCGGGGGGCGTCAAAATGTTGAATTTCAGACACATCTCACTAGGTGGAAAAACGGCTCTCTACAGCAAAGTAATGGTCTGTCATCAACAAATTATACATGTGCGTAATCTGTGTGACCTACTTAACAAGATAACCACCCTTTTAACGCAATAAAAAATTTTTCGTTTTTCGGCCAAAAAAAGAGGACGACCCGGGGGTCGTCCAAATGTTGAATTTCAGACACATCTCACTAGGTGGAAAAACGGCTCTCTACAGCAAAGTAATGGTCTGTCATCAACAAATTATACATGTGCGTAATCTGTGTGACCTACTTAACAAGATAACCACCCTTTTAACGCAATAAAAAATTTTTCGTTTTTCGGCCAAAAAAAGAGGACGACCCGGGGGTCGTCCAAATGTTGAATTTCAGACACATCTTACTAGGTGGAAAAACGGCTCTCTACAGCAAAGTAATGGTCTGTCATCAACAAATTATACATGTGCGTAATCTGTGTGACCTACTTAACAAGATAACCACCCTTTTAACGCAATAAAAAATTTTTCGTTTTTCGGCCAAAAAAAGAGGACGACCCGGGGGTCGTCAAAATGTTGAATTTCAGACACATCTCGCTAGGTGGAAAAACGGCTCTCTACAGCAAAGTAATGGTCTGTCATCAACAAATTATACATGTGCGTAATCTGTGTGAACTACTTAAGAAGATAACCACCCTTTTAACGCAATAAAAAATTTTTCGTTTTTCGGCCAAAAAAAGAGGACGACCCGGGGGTCGTCCAAATGTTGAATTTCAGACACATCTTACTAGGTGGAAAAACGGCTCTCTACAGCAAAGTAATGGTCTGTCATCAACAAATTATACATGTGCGTAATCTGTGTGACCTACTTAACAAGATAACCACCCTTTTAACGCAATAAAAAATTTTTCGTTTTTCGGCCAAAAAAAGAGGACGACCCGGGGGTCCTCAAAATGTTGAATTTCAGACACATCTCGCTAGGTGGAAAAACGGCTCTCTACAGCAAAGTAATGGTCTGTCATCAACAAATTATACATGTGCGTAATCTGTGTGACCTACTTAACAAGATAACCACCCTTTTAACGCAATAAAAAATTTTTCGTTTTTCGGCCAAAAAAAGAGGACGACCCGGGGGTCGTCCAAATGTTGAATTTCAGACACATCTTACTAGGTGGAAAAACGGCACTCTACAGCAAAGTAATGGTCTGTCATCAACAAATTATACATGTGCGTAATCTGTGTGAACTATTTAACAAGATAACCACCCTTTTAACGCAATTAAAAATTTTTCGTTTTTCGGCCAAAAAAAGAGGACGACCCGGGGGTCGTCCAAATGTTGAATTTCAGACACATCTTACTAGGTGGAAAAAGGGCACTCTACAGCAAAGTAATGGTCTGTCATCAACAAATTATACATGTGCGTAATCTGTGTGAACTACTTAACAAGATAACCACCCTTTTAACGCAATAAAAATTTTTTCGTTTTTCGGCCAAAAAAAGAGGACGACCCGGGGGTCGTCAAAATGTTGAATTTCAGACACATCTCACTAGGTGGAAAAAGGGCACTCTACAGCAAAGTAATGGTCTGTCATCAACAAATTATACATGTGCGTAATCTGTGTGAACTACTTAACAAGATAACCACCCTTTTAACGCAATTAAAAATTTTTCGTTTTTCGGCCAAAAAAAGAGGACGACCCGGGGGTCGTCCAAATGTTGAATTTCAGACACATCTTACTAGGTGGAAAAACGGCACTCTACAGCAAAGTAATGGTCTGTCATCAACAAATTATACATGTGCGTAATCTGTGTGAACTACTTAACAAGATAACCACCCTTTTAACGCAATAAAAAATTTTTCGTTTTTCGGCCAAAAAAAGAAGACGACCCGGGGGTCGTCCAAATGTTGAATTTCAGACACATCTTACTAGGTGGAAAAACGGCACTCTACAGCAAAGTAATGGTCTGTCATCAACAAATTATACATGTGCGTAATCTGTGTGAACTACTTAACAAGATAACCACCCTTTTAACGCAATAAAAAATTTTTCGTTTTTCGGCCAAAAAAAGAAGACGACCCGGGGGTCGTCCAAATGTTGAATTTCAGACACATCTTACTAGGTGGAAAAACGGCACTCTACAGCAAAGTAATGGTCTGTCATCAACAAATTATACATGTGCGTAATCTGTGTGAACTACTTAACAAGATAACCACCCTTTTAACGCAATTAAAAATTTTTCGTTTTTCGGCCAAAAAAAGAGGACGACCCGGGGGTCGTCCAAATGTTGAATTTCAGACACATCTTACTAGGTGGAAAAACGGCACTCTACAGCAAAGTAATGGTCTGTCATCAACAAATTATACATGTGCGTAATCTGTGTGAACTACTTAACAAGATAACCACCCTTTTAACGCAATAAAAAATTTTTCGTTTTTCGGCCAAAAAAAGAAGACGACCCGGGGGTCGTCCAAATGTTGAATTTCAGACACATCTTACTAGGTGGAAAAACGGCACTCTACAGCAAAGTAATGGTCTGTCATCAACAAATTATACATGTGCGTAATCTGTGTGAACTACTTAACAAGATAACCACCCTTTTAACGCAATTAAAAATTTTTCGTTTTTCGGCCAAAAAAAGAGGACGACCCGGGGGTCGTCAAAATGTTGAATTTCAGACACATCTCGCTAGGTGGAAAAACGGCTCTCTACAGCAAAGTAATGGTCTGTCATCAACAAATTATACATGTGCGTAATCTGTGTGAACTACTTAACAAGATAACCACCCTTTTAACGTAATTAAAAATTTTTCGTTTTTCGGCCAAAAAAAGAGGACGACCCGGGGGTCGTCAAAATGTTGAATTTCAGACACATCTCGCTAGGTGGAAAAACGGCTCTCTACAGCAAAGTAATGGTCTGTCATCAACAAATTATACATGTGCGTAATCTGTGTGACCTACTTAACAAGATAACCACCCTTTTAACGCAATAAAAAATTTTTCGTTTTTCGGCCAAAAAAAGAGGACGACCCGGGGGTCGTCAAAATGTTGAATTTCAGACACATCTTACTAGGTGGAAAAACGGCACTCTACAGCAAAGTAATGGTCTGTCATCAACAAATTATACATGTGCGTAATCTGTGTGAACTACTTAATAAGATAACCACCCTTTTAACGTAATTAAAAAATTTTCGTTTTTCGGCCAAAAAAAGAGGACGACCCGGGGGTCGTCAAAATGTTGAATTTCAGACACATCTCGCTAGGTGGAAAAACGGCTCTCTACAGCAAAGTAATGGTCTGTCATCAACAAATTATACATGTGCGTAATCTGTGTGACCTACTTAACAAGATAACCACCCTTTTAACGCAATAAAAAATTTTTCGTTTTTCGGCCAAAAAAAGAGGACGACCCGGGGGTCGTCAAAATGTTGAATTTCAGACACATCTCGCTAGGTGGAAAAACGGCACTCTACAGCAAAGTAATGGTCTGTCATCAACAAATTATACATGTGCGTAATCTGTGTGAACTACTTAACAAGATAACCACCCTTTTAACGCAATAAAAAATTTTTCGTTTTTCGGCCAAAAAAAGACGACGACCCGGGGGTCGTCAAAATGTTGAATTTCAGACACATCTCACTAGGTGGAAAAACGGCTCTCTACAGCAAAGTAATGGTCTGTCATCAACAAATTATACATGTGCGTAATCTGTGTGACCTACTTAACAAGATAACCACCCTTTTAACGCAATAAAAAATTTTTCGTTTTTTCGGCCAAAAAAAGAGGACGACCCGGGGGTCGTCCAAATGTTGAATTTCAGACACATCTTACTAGGTGGAAAAACGGCTCTCTACAGCAAAGTAATGGTCTGTCATCAACAAATTATACATGTGCGTAATCTGTGTGACCTACTTAACAAGATAACCACCCTTTTAACGCAATAAAAAATTTTTCGTTTTTCGGCCAAAAAAAGAGGACGACCCGGGGGTCGTCAAAATGTTGAATTTCAGACACATCTCGCTAGGTGGAAAAACGGCTCTCTACAGCAAATTAATGGTCTGTCATCAACAAATTATACATGTGCGTAATCTGTGTGAACTACTTAAGAAGATAACCACCCTTTTAACGCAATAAAAAATTTTTCGTTTTTCGGCCAAAAAAAGAGGACGACCCGGGGGTCGTCCAAATGTTGAATTTCAGACACATCTTACTAGGTGGAAAAACGGCACTCTACAGCAAAGTAATGGTCTGTCATCAACAAATTATACATGTGCGTAATCTGTGTGAACTACTTAACAAGATAACCACCCTTTTAACGTAATTAAAAATTTTTCGTTTTTCGGCCAAAAAAAGAGGACGACCCGGGGGTCGTCAAAATGTTGAATTTCAGACACATCTCGCTAGGTGGAAAAACGGCTCTCTACAGCAAAGTAATGGTCTGTCATCAACAAATTATACATGTGCGTAATCTGTGTGACCTACTTAACAAGATAACCACCCTTTTAACGCAATAAAAAATTTTTCGTTTTTCGGCCAAAAAAAGAGGACGACCCGGGGGTCGTCCAAATGTTGAATTTCAGACACATCTTACTAGGTGGAAAAAGGGCACTCTACAGCAAAGTAATGGTCTGTCATCAACAAATTATACATGTGCGTAATCTGTGTGAACTACTTAACAAGATAACCACCCTTTTAACGCAATAAAAAATTTTTCG
Organism: Volucella inanis; assembly: GCA_907269105.1. Lineage (NCBI taxonomy): Eukaryota > Metazoa > Arthropoda > Insecta > Diptera > Syrphidae > Volucella > Volucella inanis. The sequence continues at coordinate 201,299,302 of OU026153.1, read as the reverse complement.
TTTTTCAGCCAAAAAAAGAGGACGACCCGGGGGTCGTCAAAATGTTGAATTTCAGACACATCTCACTAGGTGGAAAAAGGGCACTCTACAGCAAAGTAATGGTCTGTCATCAACAAATTATACATGTGCGTAATCTGTGTGAACTACTTAACAAGATAACCACCCTTTTAACGCAATTAAAAATTTTTCGTTTTTCGGCCAAAAAAAGAGGACGACCCGGGGGTCGTCCAAATGTTGAATTTCAGACACATCTTACTAGGTGGAAAAACGGCACTCTACAGCAAAGTAATGGTCTGTCATCAACAAATTATACATGTGCGTAATCTGTGTGAACTACTTAAAAAGATAACCACCCTTTTAACGCAATAAAAAATTTTTCGTTTTTCGGCCAAAAAAAGAAGACGACCCGGGGGTCGTCCAAATGTTGAATTTCAGACACATCTTACTAGGTGGAAAAACGGCACTCTACAGCAAAGTAATGGTCTGTCATCAACAAATTATACATGTGCGTAATCTGTGTGAACTACTTAACAAGATAACCACCCTTTTAACGCAATAAAAAATTTTTCGTTTTTCGGCCAAAAAAAGAGGACGACCCGGGGGTCGTCCAAATGTTGAATTTCAGACACATCTTACTAGGTGGAAAAACGGCACTCTACAGCAAAGTAATGGTCTGTCATCAACAAATTATACATATGCGTAATCTGTGTGAACTACTTAACAAGATAACCACCCTTTTAACGCAATAAAAAATTTTTCGTTTTTCGGCCAAAAAAAGAAGACGACCCGGGGGTCGTCCAAATGTTGAATTTCAGACACATCTTACTAGGTGGAAAAACGGCACTCTACAGCAAAGTAATGGTCTGTCATCAACAAATTATACATGTGCGTAATCTGTGTGACCTACTTAACAAGATAACCACCCTTTTAACGCAATAAAAAATTTTTCGTTTTTCGGCCAAAAAAAGAGGACGACCGGGGGTTCGTCCAAATGTTGAATTTCAGACACATCTTACTAGGTGGAAAAACGGCACTCTACAGCAAAGTAATGGTCTGTCATCAACAAATTATACATGTGCGTAATCTGTGTGAACTACTTAACAAGATAACCACCCTTTTAACGCAATTAAAAATTTTTCGTTTTTCGGCCAAAAAAAGAGGACGACCCGGGGGTCGTCCAAATGTTGAATTTCAGACACATCTTACTAGGTGGAAAAAGGGCACTCTACAGCAAAGTAATGGTCTGTCATCAACAAATTATACATGTGCGTAATCTGTGTGAACTACTTAACAAGATAACCACCCTTTTAACGCAATAAAAAATTTTTCGTTTTTCGGCCAAAAAAAGAGGACGACCCGGGGGTCGTCAAAATGTTGAATTTCAGACACATCTCGCTAGGTGGAAAAACGGCTCTCTACAGCAAAGTAATGGTCTGTCATCAACAAATTATACATGTGCGTAATCTGTGTGACCTACTTAACAAGATAACCACCCTTTTAACGCAATAAAAAATTTTTCGTTTTTCGGCCAAAAAAAGAGGACGACCCGGGGGTCGTCCAAATGTTGAATTTCAGACACATCTTACTAGGTGGAAAAACGGCACTCTACAGCAAAGTAATGGTCTGTCATCAACAAATTATACATGTGCGTAATCTGTGTGAACTACTTAACAAGATAACCACCCTTTTAACGTAATTAAAAATTTTTCGTTTTTCGGCCAAAAAAAGAGGACGACCCGGGGGTCGTCAAAATGTTGAATTTCAGACACATCTCGCTAGGTGGAAAAACGGCACTCTACAGCAAAGTAATGGTCTGTCATCAACAAATTATACATGTGCGTAATCTGTGTGAACTACTTAACAAGATAACCACCCTTTTAACGTAATTAAAAATTTTTCGTTTTTCGGCCAAAAAAAGAGGATGACCCGGGGGTCGTCAAAATGTTGAATTTCAGACACATCTCGCTAGGTGGAAAAACGGCTCTCTACAGCAAAGTAATGGTCTGTCATCAACAAATTATACATGTGCGTAATCTGTGTGACCTACTTAACAAGATAACCACCCTTTTAACGCAATAAAAAATTTTTCGTTTTTCGGCCAAAAAAAGAGGACGACCCGGGGGTCGTCCAAATGTTGAATTTCAGACACATCTTACTAGGTGGAAAAACGGCACTCTACAGCAAAGTAATGGTCTGTCATCAACAAATTATACATGTGCGTAATCTGTGTGAACTACTTAACAAGATAACCACCCTTTTAACGTAATTAAAAATTTTTCGTTTTTCGGCCAAAAAAAGAGGACGACCCGGGGGTCGTCAAAATGTTGAATTTCAGACACATCTCGCTAGGTGGAAAAACGGCTCTCTACAGCAAAGTAATGGTCTGTCATCAACAAATTATACATGTGCGTAATCTGTGTGACCTACTTAACAAGATAACCACCCTTTTAACGCAATAAAAAATTTTTCGTTTTTCGGCCAAAAAAAGAGGACGACCCGGGGGTCGTCCAAATGTTGAATTTCAGACACATCTCGCTAGGTGGAAAAACGGCTCTCTACAGCAAAGTAATGGTCTGTCATCAACAAATTATACATGTGCGTAATCTGTGTGACCTACTTAACAAGATAACCACCCTTTTAACGCAATTAAAAATTTTTCGTTTTTCGGCCAAAAAAAGAGGACGACCCGGGGGTCGTCCAAATGTTGAATTTCAGACACATCTTACTAGGTGGAAAAACGGCACTCTACAGCAAAGTAATGGTCTGTCATCAACAAATTATACATGTGCGTAATCTGTGTGAACTACTTAACAAGATAACCACCCTTTTAACGTAATTAAAAATTTTTCGTTTTTCGGCCAAAAAAAGAGGACGACCCGGGGGTCGTCCAAATGTTGAATTTCAGACACATCTCGCTAGGTGGAAAAACGGCTCTCTACAGCAAAGTAATGGTCTGTCATCAACAAATTATACATGTGCGTAATCTGTGTGAACTACTTAACAAGATAACCACCCTTTTAACGCAATAAAAAATTTTTCGTTTTTCGGCCAAAAAAAGAGGACGACCCGGGGGTCGTCCAAATGTTGAATTTCAGACACATCTTACTAGGTGGAAAAACGGCTCTCTACAGCAAAGTAATGGTCTGTCATCAACAAATTATACATGTGCGTAATCTGTGTGAACTACTTAACAAGATAACCACCCTTTTAACGTAATTAAAAATTTTTCGTTTTTCGGCCAAAAAAAGAGGACGACCCGGGGGTCGTCAAAATGTTGAATTTCAGACACATCTCGCTAGGTGGAAAAACGGCTCTCTACAGCAAAGTAATGGTCTGTCATCAACAAATTATACATGTGCGTAATCTGTGTGACCTACTTAACAAGATAACCACCCTTTTAACGCAATAAAAAATTTTTCGTTTTTCGGCCAAAAAAAGAGGACGACCCGGGGGTCGTCCAAATGTTGAATTTCAGACACATCTTACTAGGTGGAAAAACGGCTCTCTACAGCAAAGTAATGGTCTGTCATCAACAAATTATACATGTGCGTAATCTGTGTGAACTACTTAACAAGATAACCACCCTTTTAACGCAATTAAAAATTTTTCGTTTTTCGGCCAAAAAAAGAGGACGACCCGGGGGTCGTCCAAATGTTGAATTTCAGACACATCTTACTAGGTGGAAAAACGGCACTCTACAGCAAAGTAATGGTCTGTCATCAACAAATTATACATGTGCGTAATCTGTGTGAACTACTTAACAAGATAACCACCCTTTTAAAGTAATTAAAAAATTTTCGTTTTTCGGCCAAAAAAAGAGGACGACCCGGGGGTCGTCAAAATGTTGAATTTCAGACACATCTCGCTAGGTGGAAAAACGGCTCTCTACAGCAAAGTAATGGTCTGTCATCAACAAATTATACATGTGCGTAATCTGTGTGACCTACTTAACAAGATAACCACCCTTTTAACGCAATAAAAAATTTTTCGTTTTTCGGCCAAAAAAAGAGGACGACCCGGGGGTCGTCCAAATGTTGAATTTCAGACACATCTTACTAGGTGGAAAAACGGCACTCTACAGCAAAGTAATGGTCTGTCATCAACAAATTATACATGTGCGTAATCTGTGTGAACTACTTAACAAGATAACCACCCTTTTAACGCAATTAAAAATTTTTCGTTTTTCGGCCAAAAAAAGAGGACGACCCTGGGGTCGTCCAAATGTTGAATTTCAGACACATCTTACTAGGTGGAAAAACGGCACTCTACAGCAAAGTAATGGTCTGTCATCAACAAATTATACATGTGCGTAATCTGTGTGAACTACTTAAAAAGATAACCACCCTTTTAACGCAATAAAAAATTTTTCGTTTTTCGGCGAAAAAAAGAGGACGACCCGGGGGTCGTCCAAATGTTGAATTTCAGACACATCTTACTAGGTGGAAAAACGGCACTCTACAGCAAAGTAATGGTCTGTCATCAACAAATTATACATGTGCGTAATCTGTGTGAACTACTTAACAAGATAACCACCCTTTTAACGCAATAAAAAATTTTTCGTTTTTCGGCCAAAAAAAGAGGACGACCCGGGGGTCGTCAAAATGTTGAATTTCAGACACATCTCGCTAGGTGGAAAAACGGCTCTCTACAGCAAAGTAATGGTCTGTCATCAACAAATTGTACATGTGCGTAATCTGTGTGACCTACTTAACAAGATCACCACCCTTTTAACGCAATAAGAAATTTTTCGTTTTTCGGCCAAAAAAAGAGGACGACCCGGGGGTCGTCCAAATGTTGAATTTCAGACACATCTTACTAGGTGGAAAAACGGCTCTCTACAGCAAAGTAATGGTCTGTCATCAACAAATTATAAATGTGCGTAATCTGTGTGACCTACTTAACAAGATAACCACCCTTTTAACGCAATAAAAAATTTTTCGTTTTTCGGCCAAAAAAAGAGGACGACCGGGGGTTCGTCCAAATGTTGAATTTCAGACACATCTTACTAGGTGGAAAAACGGCACTCTACAGCAAAGTAATGGTCTGTCATCAACAAATTATACATGTGCGTAATCTGTGTGAACTACTTAACAAGATAACCACCCTTTTAACGTAATTAAAAATTTTTCGTTTTTCGGCCAAAAAAAGAGGACGACCCGGGGGTCGTCAAAATGTTGAATTTCAGACACATCTCTCTAGGTGGAAAAACGGCTCTCTACAGCAAAGTAATGGTCTGTCATCAACAAATTATACATGTGCGTAATCTGTGTGACCTACTTAACAAGATAACCACCCTTTTAACGCAATAAAAAATTTTTCGTTTTTCGGCCAAAAAAAGAGGTCGTCCAAATGTTGAATTTCAGACACATCTTACTAGGTGGAAAAACGGCACTCTACAGCAAAGTAATGGTCTGTCATCAACAAATTATACATGTGCGTAATCTGTGTGAACTACTTAACAAGATAACCACCCTTTTAACGCAATAAAAAATTTTTCGTTTTTCGGCCAAAAAAAGAAGACGACCCGGGGGTCGTCCAAATGTTGAATTTCAGACACATCTTACTAGGTGGAAAAACGGCACTCTACAGCAAAGTAATGGTCTGTCATCAACAAATTATACATGTGCGTAATCTGTGTGAACTACTTAACAAGATAACCACCCTTTTAACGCAATTAAAAATTTTTCGTTTTTCGGCCAAAAAAAGAGGACGACCCTGGGGTCGTCCAAATGTTGAATTTCAGACACATCTTACTAGGTGGAAAAACGGCACTCTACAGCAAAGTAATGGTCTGTCATCAACAAATTATACATGTGCGTAATCTGTGTGAACTACTTAAAAAGATAACCACCCTTTTAACGCAATAAAAAATTTTTCGTTTTTCGGCCAAAAAAAGAGGACGACCCGGGGGTCGTCCAAATGTTGAATTTCAGACACATCTTACTAGGTGGAAAAACGGCACTCTACAGCAAAGTAATGGTCTGTCATCAACAAATTATACATGTGCGTAATCTGTGTGAACTACTTAACAAGATAACCACCCTTTTAACGCAATAAAAAATTTTTCGTTTTTCGGCCAAAAAAAGAGGACGACCCGGGGGTCGTCAAAATGTTGAATTTCAGACACATCTCGCTAGGTGGAAAAACGGCTCTCTACAGCAAAGTAATGGTCTGTCATCAACAAATTATACATGTGCGTAATCTGTGTGACCTACTTAACAAGATCACCACCCTTTTAACGCAATAAAAAATTTTTCGTTTTTCGGCCAAAAAAAGAGGACGACCCGGGGGTCGTCCAAATGTTGAATTTCAGACACATCTTGCTAGGTGGAAAAACGGCTCTCTACAGCAAAGTAATGGTCTGTCATCAACAAATTATACATGTGCGTAATCTGTGTGACCTACTTAACAAGATAACCACCCTTTTAACGCAATTAAAAATTTTTCGTTTTTCGGCCAAAAAAAGAGGACGACCCGGGGGTCGTCCAAATGTTGAATTTCAGACACATCTTACTAGGTGGAAAAACGGCACTCTACAGCAAAGTAATGGTCTGTCATCAACAAATTATACATGTGCGTAATCTGTGTGAACTACTTAACAAGATAACCACCCTTTTAACGTAATTAAAAATTTTTCGTTTTTCGGCCAAAAAAAGAGGACGACCCGGGGGTCGTCTAAATGTTGAATTTCAGACACATCTCGCTAGGTGGAAAAACGGCTCTCTACAGCAAAGTAATGGTCTGTCATCAACAAATTATACATGTGCGTAATCTGTGTGACCTACTTAACAAGATAACCACCCTTTTAACGCAATAAAAAATTTTTCGTTTTTCGGCCAAAAAAAGAGGTCGTCCAAATGTTGAATTTCAGACACATCTTACTAGGTGGAAAAACGGCACTCTACAGCAAAGTAATGGTCTGTCATCAACAAATTATACATGTGCGTAATCTGTGTGAACTACTTAACAAGATAACCACCCTTTTAACGTAATTAAAAATTTTTCGTTTTTCGGCCAAAAAAAGAGGACGACCCGGGGGTCGTCCAAATGTTGAATTTCAGACACATCTTACTAGGTGGAAAAAGGGCACTCTACAGCAAAGTAATGGTCTGTCATCAACAAATTATACATGTGCGTAATCTGTGTGAACTACTTAACAAGATAACCACCCTTTTAACGCAATAAAAAATTTTTCGTTTTTCGGCCAAAAAAAGAAGACGACCCGGGGGTCGTCCAAATGTTGAATTTCAGACACATCTTACTAGGTGGAAAAACGGCACTCTACAGCAAAGTAATGGTCTGTCATCAACAAATTATACATGTGCGTAATCTGTGTGACCTACTTAACAAGATAACCACCCTTTTAACGCAATTAAAAATTTTTCGTTTTTCGGCCAAAAAAAGAGGACGACCCGGGGGTCGTCCAAATGTTGAATTTCAGACACATCTTACTAGGTGGAAAAACGGCACTCTACAGCAAAGTAATGGTCTGTCATCAACAAATTATACATGTGCGTAATCTGTGTGAACTACTTAACAAGATAACCACCCTTTTAACGCAATAAAAAATTTTTCGTTTTTCGGCCAAAAAAAGAAGACGACCCGGGGGTCGTCCAAATGTTGAATTTCAGACACATCTTACTAGGTGGAAAAACGGCACTCTACAGCAAAGTAATGGTCTGTCATCAACAAATTATACATGTGCGTAATCTGTGTGAACTACTTAACAAGATAACCACCCTTTTAACGCAATTAAAAATTTTTCGTTTTTCGGCCAAAAAAAGAGGACGACCCGGGGGTCGTCAAAATGTTGAATTTCAGACACATCTCGCTAGGTGGAAAAACGGCTCTCTACAGCAAAGTAATGGTCTGTCATCAACAAATTATACATGTGCGTAATCTGTATGAACTACTTAACAAGATAACCACCCTTTTAACGCAATAAAAAATTTTTCGTTTTTCGGCCAAAAAAAGAGGACGACCCGGGGGTCGTCAAAATGTTGAATTTCAGACACATCTCACTAGGTGGAAAAACGGCTCTCTACAGCAAAGTAATGGTCTGTCATCAACAAATTATACATGTGCGTAATCTGTGTGAACTACTTAACAAGATAACCACCCTTTTAACGTAATTAAAAATTTTTCGTTTTTCGGCCAAAAAAAGAGGACGACCCGGGGGTCGTCCAAATGTTGAATTTCAGACACATCTTACTAGGTAGAAAAACGGCACTCTACAGCAAAGTAATGGTCTGTCATCAACAAATTATACATGTGCGTAATCTGTGTGAACTACTTAACAAGATAACCACCCTTTTAACGTAATTAAAAATTTTTCGTTTTTCGGCCAAAAAAAGAGGACGACCCGGGGGTCGTCAAAATGTTGAATTTCAGACACATCTCGCTAGGTGGAAAAACGGCTCTCTACAGCAAAGTAATGGTCTGTCATCAACAAATTATACATGTGCGTAATCTGTGTGACCTACTTAACAAGATAACCACCCTTTTAACGCAATAAAAAATTTTTCGTTTTTCGGCCAAAAAAAGAGGACGACCCGGGGGTCGTCCAAATGTTGAATTTCAGACACATCTTACTAGGTGGAAAAACGGCTCTCTACAGCAAAGTAATGGTCTGTCATCAACAAATTATAAATGTGCGTAATCTGTGTGACCTACTTAACAAGATAACCACCCTTTTAACGTAATTAAAAATTTTTCGTTTTTCGGCCAAAAAAAGAGGACGACCCGGGGGTCGTCCAAATGTTGAATTTCAGACACATCTTACTAGGTGGAAAAACGGCTCTCTACAGCAAAGTAATGGTCTGTCATCAACAAATTATACATGTGCGTAATCTGTGTGAACTACTTAACAAGATAACCACCCTTTTAACGCAATTAAAAATTTTTCGTTTTTCGGCCAAAAAAAGAGGACGACCCGGGGGTCGTCCAAATGTTGAATTTCAGACACATCTTACTAGGTGGAAAAAGGGCACTCTACAGCAAAGTAATGGTCTGTCATCAACAAATTATACATGTGCGTAATCTGTGTGAACTACTTAACAAGATAACCACCCTTTTAACGCAATAAAAAATTTTTCGTTTTTCGGCCAAAAAAAGAGGACGACCCGGGGGTCGTCCAAATGTTGAATTTCAGACACATCTTACTAGGTGGAAAAACGGCACTCTACAGCAAAGTAATGGTCTGTCATCAACAAATTATACATGTGCGTAATCTGTGTGAACTACTTAAAAAGATAACCACCCTTTTAACGCAATAAAAAATTTTTCGTTTTTCGGCCAAAAAAAGAGGACGACCGGGGGTTCGTCCAAATGTTGAATTTCAGACACATCTTACTAGGTGGAAAAACGGCACTCTACAGCAAAGTAATGGTCTGTCATCAACAAATTATACATGTGCGTAATCTGTGTGAACTGCTTAACAAGATAACCACCCTTTTAACGCAATAAAAAATTTTTCGTTTTTCGGCCAAAAAAAGAGGACGACCCGGGGGTCGTCAAAATGTTGAATTTCAGACACATCTTACTAGGTGGAAAAACGGCTCTCTACAGCAAAGTAATGGTCTGTCATCAACAAATTATACATGTGCGTAATCTGTGTGAACTACTTAACAAGATAACCACCCTTTTAACGCAATTAAAAATTTTTCGTTTTTCGGCCAAAAAAAGAGGACGACCCGGGGGTCGTCCAAATGTTGAATTTCAGACACATCTTACTAGGTGGAAAAAGGGCACTCTACAGCAAAGTAATGGTCTGTCATCAACAAATTATACATGTGCGTAATCTGTGTGAACTACTTAACAAGATAACCACCCTTTTAACGCAATTAAAATTTTTTCGTTTTTCGGCCAAAAAAAGAGGACGACCCGGGGGTCGTCCAAATGTTGAATTTCAGACACATCTTACTAGGTGGAAAAACCGCACTCTACAGCAAAGTAATGGTCTGTCATCAACAAATTATACATGTGCGTAATCTGTGTGAACTACTTAACAAGATAACCACCCTTTTAACGCAATTAAAAATTTTTCGTTTTTCGGCCAAAAAAAGAGGACGACCCGGGGGTCGTCAAAATGTTGAATTTCAGACACATCTCGCTAGGTGGAAAAACGGCTCTCTACAGCAAAGTAATGGTCTGTCATCAACAAATTATACATGTGCGTAATCTGTGTGACCTACTTAACAAGATAACCACCCTTTTAACGCAATAAAAAATTTTTCGTTTTTCGGCCAAAAAAAGAGGACGACCCGGGGGTCGTCCAAATGTTGAATTTCAGACACATCTTACTAGGTGGAAAAAGGGCACTCTACAGCAAAGTAATGGTCTGTCATCAACAAATTATACATGTGCGTAATCTGTGTGAACTACTTAACAAGATAACCACCCTTTTAACGCAATTAAAATTTTTTCGTTTTTCGGCCAAAAAAAGAGGACGACCCGGGGGTCGTCCAAATGTTGAATTTCAGACACATCTTACTAGGTGGAAAAACCGCACTCTACAGCAAAGTAATGGTCTGTCATCAACAAATTATACATGTGCGTAATCTGTGTGAACTACTTAAAAGGATAACCACCCTTTTAACGCAATAAAAAATTTTTCGTTTTTCGGCCAAAAAAAGAGGACGACCCGGGGGTCGTCCAAATGTTGAATTTCAGACACATCTTACTAGGTGGAAAAACGGCACTCTACAGCAAAGTAATGGTCTGTCATCAACAAATTATAAATGTGCGTAATCTGTGTGACCTACTTAACAAGATAACCACCCTTTTAACGCAATAAAAAATTTTTCGTTTTTCGGCCAAAAAAAGAGGACGACCCGGGGGTCGTCCAAATGTTGAATTTCAGACACATCTTACTAGGTGGAAAAACGGCACTCTACAGCAAAGTAATGGTCTGTCATCAACAAATTATACATGTGCGTAATCTGTGTGAACTACTTAACAAGATAACCACCCTTTTAACGCAATTAAAAATTTTTCGTTTTTCGGCCAAAAAAAGAGGACGACCCGGGGGTCGTCCAAATGTTGAATTTCAGACACATCTTACTAGGTGGAAAAACGGCACTCTACAGCAAAGTAATGGTCTGTCATCAACAAATTATAAATGTGCGTAATCTGTGTGACCTACTTAACAAGATAACCACCCTTTTAACGCAATAAAAAATTTTTCGTTTTTCGGCCAAAAAAAGAGGACGACCGGGGGTTCGTCCAAATGTTGAATTTCAGACACATCTTACTAGGTGGAAAAACGGCACTCTACAGCAAAGTAATGGTCTGTCATCAACAAATTATACATGTGCGTAATCTGTGTGAACTGCTTAACAAGATAACCACCCTTTTAACGCAATAAAAAATTTTTCGTTTTTCGGCCAAAAAAAGAGGACGACCCGGGGGTCGTCAAAATGTTGAATTTCAGACACATCTTACTAGGTGGAAAAACGGCTCTCTACAGCAAAGTAATGGTCTGTCATCAACAAATTATACATGTGCGTAATCTGTGTGAACTACTTAACAAGATAACCACCCTTTTAACGCAACTAAAAATTTTTCGTTTTTCGGCCAAAAAAAGAGGACGACCCGGGGGTCGTCCAAATGTTGAATTTCAGACACATCTTACTAGGTGGAAAAAGGGCACTCTACAGCAAAGTAATGGTCTCTCATCAACAAATTATACATGTGCGTAATCTGTGTGAACTACTTAACAAGATAACCACCCTTTTAACGCAATTAAAAATTTTTCGTTTTTCGGCCAAAAAAAGAGGACGACCCTGGGGTCGTCCAAATGTTGAATTTCAGACACATCTTACTAGGTGGAAAAACGGCACTCTACAGCAAAGTAATGGTCTGTCATCAACAAATTATACATGTGCGTAATCTGTGTGAACTACTTAAAAAGATAACCACCCTTTTAACGCAATAAAAAATTTTTCGTTTTTCGGCCAAAAAAAGAGGACGACCCGGGGGTCGTCCAAATGTTGAATTTCAGACACATCTTACTAGGTGGAAAAACGGCACTCTACAGCAAAGTAATGGTCTGTCATCAACAAATTATACATGTGCGTAATCTGTGTGAACTACTTAACAAGATAACCACCCTTTTAACGCAATAAAAAATTTTTCGTTTTTCGGCCAAAAAAAGAGGACGACCCGGGGGTCGTCAAAATGTTGAATTTCAGACACATCTCGCTAGGTGGAAAAACGGCTCTCTACAGCAAAGTAATGGTCTGTCATCAACAAATTATACATGTGCGTAATCTGTGTGACCTACTTAACAAGATCACCACCCTTTTAACGCAATAAAAAATTTTTCGTTTTTCGGCCAAAAAAAGAGGACGACCCGGGGGTCGTCCAAATGTTGAATTTCAGACACATCTTGCTAGGTGGAAAAACGGCTCTCTACAGCAAAGTAATGGTCTGTCATCAACAAATTATACATGTGCGTAATCTGTGTGACCTACTTAACAAGATAACCACCCTTTTAACGCAATTAAAAATTTTTCGTTTTTCGGCCAAAAAAAGAGGACGACCCGGGGGTCGTCCAAATGTTGAATTTCAGACACATCTTACTAGGTGGAAAAACGGCACTCTACAGCAAAGTAATGGTCTGTCATCAACAAATTATACATGTGCGTAATCTGTGTGAACTACTTAACAAGATAACCACCCTTTTAACGTAATTAAAAATTTTTCGTTTTTCGGCCAAAAAAAGAGGACGACCCGGGGGTCGTCTAAATGTTGAATTTCAGACACATCTCGCTAGGTGGAAAAACGGCTCTCTACAGCAAAGTAATGGTCTGTCATCAACAAATTATACATGTGCGTAATCTGTGTGACCTACTTAACAAGATAACCACCCTTTTAACGCAATAAAAAATTTTTCGTTTTTCGGCCAAAAAAAGAGGTCGTCCAAATGTTGAATTTCAGACACATCTTACTAGGTGGAAAAACGGCACTCTACAGCAAAGTAATGGTCTGTCATCAACAAATTATACATGTGCGTAATCTGTGTGAACTACTTAACAAGATAACCACCCTTTTAACGTAATTAAAAATTTTTCGTTTTTCGGCCAAAAAAAGAGGACGACCCGGGGGTCGTCCAAATGTTGAATTTCAGACACATCTTACTAGGTGGAAAAAGGGCACTCTACAGCAAAGTAATGGTCTGTCATCAACAAATTATACATGTGCGTAATCTGTGTGAACTACTTAACAAGATAACCACCCTTTTAACGCAATAAAAAATTTTTCGTTTTTCGGCCAAAAAAAGAAGACGACCCGGGGGTCGTCCAAATGTTGAATTTCAGACACATCTTACTAGGTGGAAAAACGGCACTCTACAGCAAAGTAATGGTCTGTCATCAACAAATTATACATGTGCGTAATCTGTGTGACCTACTTAACAAGATAACCACCCTTTTAACGCAATTAAAAATTTTTCGTTTTTCGGCCAAAAAAAGAGGACGACCCGGGGGTCGTCCAAATGTTGAATTTCAGACACATCTTACTAGGTGGAAAAACGGCACTCTACAGCAAAGTAATGGTCTGTCATCAACAAATTATACATGTGCGTAATCTGTGTGAACTACTTAACAAGATAACCACCCTTTTAACGCAATAAAAAATTTTTCGTTTTTCGGCCAAAAAAAGAAGACGACCCGGGGGTCGTCCAAATGTTGAATTTCAGACACATCTTACTAGGTGGAAAAACGGCACTCTACAGCAAAGTAATGGTCTGTCATCAACAAATTATACATGTGCGTAATCTGTGTGAACTACTTAACAAGATAACCACCCTTTTAACGCAATTAAAAATTTTTCGTTTTTCGGCCAAAAAAAGAGGACGACCCGGGGGTCGTCAAAATGTTGAATTTCAGACACATCTCGCTAGGTGGAAAAACGGCTCTCTACAGCAAAGTAATGGTCTGTCATCAACAAATTATACATGTGCGTAATCTGTATGAACTACTTAACAAGATAACCACCCTTTTAACGCAATAAAAAATTTTTCGTTTTTCGGCCAAAAAAAGAGGACGACCCGGGGGTCGTCAAAATGTTGAATTTCAGACACATCTCACTAGGTGGAAAAACGGCTCTCTACAGCAAAGTAATGGTCTGTCATCAACAAATTATACATGTGCGTAATCTGTGTGAACTACTTAACAAGATAACCACCCTTTTAACGTAATTAAAAATTTTTCGTTTTTCGGCCAAAAAAAGAGGACGACCCGGGGGTCGTCCAAATGTTGAATTTCAGACACATCTTACTAGGTAGAAAAACGGCACTCTACAGCAAAGTAATGGTCTGTCATCAACAAATTATACATGTGCGTAATCTGTGTGAACTACTTAACAAGATAACCACCCTTTTAACGTAATTAAAAATTTTTCGTTTTTCGGCCAAAAAAAGAGGACGACCCGGGGGTCGTCAAAATGTTGAATTTCAGACACATCTCGCTAGGTGGAAAAACGGCTCTCTACAGCAAAGTAATGGTCTGTCATCAACAAATTATACATGTGCGTAATCTGTGTGACCTACTTAACAAGATAACCACCCTTTTAACGCAATAAAAAATTTTTCGTTTTTCGGCCAAAAAAAGAGGACGACCCGGGGGTCGTCCAAATGTTGAATTTCAGACACATCTTACTAGGTGGAAAAACGGCTCTCTACAGCAAAGTAATGGTCTGTCATCAACAAATTATAAATGTGCGTAATCTGTGTGACCTACTTAACAAGATAACCACCCTTTTAACGTAATTAAAAATTTTTCGTTTTTCGGCCAAAAAAAGAGGACGACCCGGGGGTCGTCCAAATGTTGAATTTCAGACACATCTTACTAGGTGGAAAAACGGCTCTCTACAGCAAAGTAATGGTCTGTCATCAACAAATTATACATGTGCGTAATCTGTGTGAACTACTTAACAAGATAACCACCCTTTTAACGCAATTAAAAATTTTTCGTTTTTCGGCCAAAAAAAGAGGACGACCCGGGGGTCGTCCAAATGTTGAATTTCAGACACATCTTACTAGGTGGAAAAAGGGCACTCTACAGCAAAGTAATGGTCTGTCATCAACAAATTATACATGTGCGTAATCTGTGTGAACTACTTAACAAGATAACCACCCTTTTAACGCAATAAAAAATTTTTCGTTTTTCGGCCAAAAAAAGAGGACGACCCGGGGGTCGTCCAAATGTTGAATTTCAGACACATCTTACTAGGTGGAAAAACGGCACTCTACAGCAAAGTAATGGTCTGTCATCAACAAATTATACATGTGCGTAATCTGTGTGAACTACTTAAAAAGATAACCACCCTTTTAACGCAATAAAAAATTTTTCGTTTTTCGGCCAAAAAAAGAGGACGACCGGGGGTTCGTCCAAATGTTGAATTTCAGACACATCTTACTAGGTGGAAAAACGGCACTCTACAGCAAAGTAATGGTCTGTCATCAACAAATTATACATGTGCGTAATCTGTGTGAACTGCTTAACAAGATAACCACCCTTTTAACGCAATAAAAAATTTTTCGTTTTTCGGCCAAAAAAAGAGGACGACCCGGGGGTCGTCAAAATGTTGAATTTCAGACACATCTTACTAGGTGGAAAAAGGGCTCTCTACAGCAAAGTAATGGTCTGTCATCAACAAATTATACATGTGCGTAATCTGTGTGAACTACTTAACAAGATAACCACCCTTTTAACGCAATTAAAAATTTTTCGTTTTTCGGCCAAAAAAAGAGGACGACCCGGGGGTCGTCCAAATGTTGAATTTCAGACACATCTTACTAGGTGGAAAAAGGGCACTCTACAGCAAAGTAATGGTCTGTCATCAACAAATTATACATGTGCGTAATCTGTGTGAACTACTTAACAAGATAACCACCCTTTTAACGCAATTAAAATTTTTTCGTTTTTCGGCCAAAAAAAGAGGACGACCCGGGGGTCGTCCAAATGTTGAATTTCAGACACATCTTACTAGGTGGAAAAACCGCACTCTACAGCAAAGTAATGGTCTGTCATCAACAAATTATACATGTGCGTAATCTGTGTGAACTACTTAACAAGATAACCACCCTTTTAACGCAATTAAAAATTTTTCGTTTTTCGGCCAAAAAAAGAGGACGACCCGGGGGTCGTCAAAATGTTGAATTTCAGACACATCTCGCTAGGTGGAAAAACGGCTCTCTACAGCAAAGTAATGGTCTGTCATCAACAAATTATACATGTGCGTAATCTGTGTGACCTACTTAACAAGATAACCACCCTTTTAACGCAATAAAAAATTTTTCGTTTTTCGGCCAAAAAAAGAGGACGACCCGGGGGTCGTCCAAATGTTGAATTTCAGACACATCTTACTAGGTGGAAAAAGGGCACTCTACAGCAAAGTAATGGTCTGTCATCAACAAATTATACATGTGCGTAATCTGTGTGAACTACTTAACAAGATAACCACCCTTTTAACGCAATTAAAATTTTTTCGTTTTTCGGCCAAAAAAAGAGGACGACCCGGGGGTCGTCCAAATGTTGAATTTCAGACACATCTTACTAGGTGGAAAAACCGCACTCTACAGCAAAGTAATGGTCTGTCATCAACAAATTATACATGTGCGTAATCTGTGTGAACTACTTAAAAGGATAACCACCCTTTTAACGCAATAAAAAATTTTTCGTTTTTCGGCCAAAAAAAGAGGACGACCCGGGGGTCGTCCAAATGTTGAATTTCAGACACATCTTACTAGGTGGAAAAACGGCACTCTACAGCAAAGTAATGGTCTGTCATCAACAAATTATAAATGTGCGTAATCTGTGTGACCTACTTAACAAGATAACCACCCTTTTAACGCAATAAAAAATTTTTCGTTTTTCGGCCAAAAAAAGAGGACGACCCGGGGGTCGTCCAAATGTTGAATTTCAGACACATCTTACTAGGTGGAAAAACGGCACTCTACAGCAAAGTAATGGTCTGTCATCAACAAATTATACATGTGCGTAATCTGTGTGAACTACTTAACAAGATAACCACCCTTTTAACGCAATTAAAAATTTTTCGTTTTTCGGCCAAAAAAAGAGGACGACCCGGGGGTCGTCCAAATGTTGAATTTCAGACACATCTTACTAGGTGGAAAAACGGCACTCTACAGCAAAGTAATGGTCTGTCATCAACAAATTATAAATGTGCGTAATCTGTGTGACCTACTTAACAAGATAACCACCCTTTTAACGCAATAAAAAATTTTTCGTTTTTCGGCCAAAAAAAGAGGACGACCGGGGGTTCGTCCAAATGTTGAATTTCAGACACATCTTACTAGGTGGAAAAACGGCACTCTACAGCAAAGTAATGGTCTGTCATCAACAAATTATACATGTGCGTAATCTGTGTGAACTGCTTAACAAGATAACCACCCTTTTAACGCAATAAAAAATTTTTCGTTTTTCGGCCAAAAAAAGAGGACGACCCGGGGGTCGTCAAAATGTTGAATTTCAGACACATCTTACTAGGTGGAAAAACGGCTCTCTACAGCAAAGTAATGGTCTGTCATCAACAAATTATACATGTGCGTAATCTGTGTGAACTACTTAACAAGATAACCACCCTTTTAACGCAACTAAAAATTTTTCGTTTTTCGGCCAAAAAAAGAGGACGACCCGGGGGTCGTCCAAATGTTGAATTTCAGACACATCTTACTAGGTGGAAAAAGGGCACTCTACAGCAAAGTAATGGTCTCTCATCAACAAATTATACATGTGCGTAATCTGTGTGAACTACTTAACAAGATAACCACCCTTTTAACGCAATTAAAATTTTTTCGTTTTTCGGCCAAAAAAAGAGGACGACCCGGGGGTCGTCCAAATGTTGAATTTCAGACACATCTTACTAGGTGGAAAAACCGCACTCTACAGCAAAGTAATGGTCTGTCATCAACAAATTATACATGTGCGTAATCTGTGTGAACTACTTAACAAGATAACCACCCTTTTAACGCAATTAAAAATTTTTCGTTTTTCGGCCAAAAAAAGAGGACGACCCGGGGGTCGTCAAAATGTTGAATTTCAGACACATCTCGCTAGGTGGAAAAACGGCTCTCTACAGCAAAGTAATGGTCTGTCATCAACAAATTATACATGTGCGTAATCTGTGTGACCTACTTAACAAGATAACCACCCTTTTAACGCAATAAAAAATTTTTCGTTTTTCGGCCAAAAAAAGAGGACGACCCGGGGGTCGTCCAAATGTTGAATTTCAGACACATCTTACTAGGTGGAAAAACGGCACTCTACAGCAAAGTAATGGTCTGTCATCAACAAATTATACATGTGCGTAATCTGTGTGAACTGCTTAACAAGATAACCACCCTTTTAACGCAATAAAAAATTTTTCGTTTTTCGGCCAAAAAAAGAGGACGACCCGGGGGTCGTCAAAATGTTGAATTTCAGACACATCTTACTAGGTGGAAAAAGGGCACTCTACAGCAAAGTAATGGTCTGTCATCAACAAATTATACATGTGCGTAATCTGTGTGAACTACTTAACAAGATAACCACCCTTTTAACGCAATTAAAATTTTTTCGTTTTTCGGCCAAAAAAAGAGGACGACCCGGGGGTCGTCCAAATGTTGAATTTCAGACACATCTTACTAGGTGGAAAAACCGCACTCTACAGCAAAGTAATGGTCTGTCATCAACAAATTATACATGTGCGTAATCTGTGTGAACTACTTAACAAGATAACCACCCTTTTAACGCAATTAAAAATTTTTCGTTTTTCGGCCAAAAAAAGAGGACGACCCGGGGGTCGTCAAAATGTTGAATTTCAGACACATCTCGCTAGGTGGAAAAACGGCTCTCTACAGCAAAGTAATGGTCTGTCATCAACAAATTATAAATGTGCGTAATCTGTGTGACCTACTTAACAAGATAACCACCCTTTTAACGCAATAAAAAATTTTTCGTTTTTCGGCCAAAAAAAGAGGACGACCCGGGGGTCGTCCAAATGTTGAATTTCAGACACATCTTACTAGGTGGAAAAAGGGCACTCTACAGCAAAGTAATGGTCTGTCATCAACAAATTATACATGTGCGTAATCTGTGTGAACTACTTAACAAGATAACCACCCTTTTAACGCAATTAAAATTTTTTCGTTTTTCGGCCAAAAAAAGAGGACGACCCGGGGGTCGTCCAAATGTTGAATTTCAGACACATCTTACTAGGTGGAAAAACCGCACTCTACAGCAAAGTAATGGTCTGTCATCAACAAATTATACATGTGCGTAATCTGTGTGAACTACTTAAAAGGATAACCACCCTTTTAACGCAATAAAAAATTTTTCGTTTTTCGGCCAAAAAAAGAGGACGACCCGGGGGTCGTCCAAATGTTGAATTTCAGACACATCTTACTAGGTGGAAAAACGGCACTCTACAGCAAAGTAATGGTCTGTCATCAACAAATTATAAATGTGCGTAATCTGTGTGACCTACTTAACAAGATAACCACCCTTTTAACGCAATAAAAAATTTTTCGTTTTTCGGCCAAAAAAAGAGGACGACCCGGGGGTCGTCCAAATGTTGAATTTCAGACACATCTTACTAGGTGGAAAAACGGCACTCTACAGCAAAGTAATGGTCTGTCATCAACAAATTATACATGTGCGTAATCTGTGTGAACTACTTAACAAGATAACCACCCTTTTAACGCAATTAAAAATTTTTCGTTTTTCGGCCAAAAAAAGAGGACGACCCGGGGGTCGTCCAAATGTTGAATTTCAGACACATCTTACTAGGTGGAAAAACGGCACTCTACAGCAAAGTAATGGTCTGTCATCAACAAATTATACATGTGCGTAATCTGTGTGAACTACTTAAAAAGATAACCACCCTTTTAACGCAATAAAAAATTTTTCGTTTTTCGGCCAAAAAAAGAGGACGACCCGGGGGTCGTCCAAATGTTGAATTTCAGACACATCTTACTAGGTGGAAAAACGGCACTCTACAGCAAAGTAATGGTCTGTCATCAACAAATTATAAATGTGCGTAATCTGTGTGACCTACTTAACAAGATAACCACCCTTTTAACGCAATAAAAAATTTTTCGTTTTTCGGCCAAAAAAAGAGGACGACCGGGGGTTCGTCCAAATGTTGAATTTCAGACACATCTTACTAGGTGGAAAAACGGCACTCTACAGCAAAGTAATGGTCTGTCATCAACAAATTATACATGTGCGTAATCTGTGTGAACTGCTTAACAAGATAACCACCCTTTTAACGCAATAAAAAATTTTTCGTTTTTCGGCCAAAAAAAGAGGACGACCCGGGGGTCGTCAAAATGTTGAATTTCAGACACATCTTACTAGGTGGAAAAACGGCTCTCTACAGCAAAGTAATGGTCTGTCATCAACAAATTATACATGTGCGTAATCTGTGTGAACTACTTAACAAGATAACCACCCTTTTAACGCAACTAAAAATTTTTCGTTTTTCGGCCAAAAAAAGAGGACGACCCGGGGGTCGTCCAAATGTTGAATTTCAGACACATCTTACTAGGTGGAAAAAGGGCACTCTACAGCAAAGTAATGGTCTGTCATCAACAAATTATACATGTGCGTAATCTGTGTGAACTACTTAACAAGATAACCACCCTTTTAACGCAATTAAAATTTTTTCGTTTTTCGGCCAAAAAAAGAGGACGACCCGGGGGTCGTCCAAATGTTGAATTTCAGACACATCTTACTAGGTGGAAAAACCGCACTCTACAGCAAAGTAATGGTCTGTCATCAACAAATTATACATGTGCGTAATCTGTGTGAACTACTTAACAAGATAACCACCCTTTTAACGCAATTAAAAATTTTTCGTTTTTCGGCCAAAAAAAGAGGACGACCCGGGGGTCGTCAAAATGTTGAATTTCAGACACATCTCGCTAGGTGGAAAAACGGCTCTCTACAGCAAAGTAATGGTCTGTCATCAACAAATTATACATGTGCGTAATCTGTGTGACCTACTTAACAAGATAACCACCCTTTTAACGCAATAAAAAATTTTTCGTTTTTCGGCCAAAAAAAGAGGACGACCCGGGGGTCGTCCAAATGTTGAATTTCAGACACATCTTACTAGGTGGAAAAACGGCACTCTACAGCAAAGTAATGGTCTGTCATCAACAAATTATACATGTGCGTAATCTGTGTGAACTACTTAACAAGATAACCACCCTTTTAACGCAATTAAAAATTTTTCGTTTTTCGGCCAAAAAAAGAGGACGACCCGGGGGTCGTCCAAATGTTGAATTTCAGACACATCTTACTAGGTGGAAAAACGGCACTCTACAGCAAAGTAATGGTCTGTCATCAACAAATTATACATGTGCGTAATCTGTGTGAACTACTTAAAAGGATAACCACCCTTTTAACGCAATAAAAAATTTTTCGTTTTTCGGCCAAAAAAAGAGGACGACCCGGGGGTCGTCCAAATGTTGAATTTCAGACACATCTTACTAGGTGGAAAAACGGCACTCTACAGCAAAGTAATGGTCTGTCATCAACAAATTATAAATGTGCGTAATCTGTGTGACCTACTTAACAAGATAACCACCCTTTTAACGCAATAAAAAATTTTTCGTTTTTCGGCCAAAAAAAGAGGACGACCCGGGGGTCGTCAAAATGTTGAATTTCAGACACATCTTACTAGGTGGAAAAACGGCTCTCTACAGCAAAGTAATGGTCTGTCATCAACAAATTATACATGTGCGTAATCTGTGTGAACTACTTAACAAGATAACCACCCTTTTAACGCAATTAAAAATTTTTCGTTTTTCGGCCAAAAAAAGAGGACGGCCCGGGGGTCGTCCAAATGTTGAATTTCAGACACATCTTACTAGGTGGAAAAAGGGCACTCTACAGCAAAGTAATGGTCTGTCATCAACAAATTATACATGTGCGTAATCTGTGTGAACTACTTAACAAGATAACCACCCTTTTAACGCAATTAAAAATTTTTCGTTTTTCGGCCAAAAAAAGAGGACGACCCGGGGGTCGTCCAAATGTTGAATTTCAGACACATCTTACTAGGTGGAAAAACGGCACTCTACAGCAAAGTAATGGTCTGTCATCAACAAATTATAAATGTGCGTAATCTGTGTGACCTACTTAACAAGATAACCACCCTTTTAACGCAATAAAAAATTTTTCGTTTTTCGGCCAAAAAAAGAGGACGACCGGGGGTTCGTCCAAATGTTGAATTTCAGACACATCTTACTAGGTGGAAAAACGGCACTCTACAGCAAAGTAATGGTCTGTCATCAACAAATTATACATGTGCGTAATCTGTGTGAACTACTTAACAAGATAACCACCCTTTTAACGTAATTAAAAATTTTTCGTTTTTCGGCCAAAAAAAGAGGACGACCCGGGGGTCGTCCAAATGTTGAATTTCAGACACATCTTACTAGGTGGAAAAACGGCTCTCTACAGCAAAGTAATGGTCTGTCATCAACAAATTATACATGTGCGTAATCTGTGTGAACTACTTAACAAGATAACCACCCTTTTAACGCAATAAAAAATTTTTCGTTTTTCGGCCAAAAAAAGAGGACGACCCGGGGGTCGTCCAAATGTTGAATTTCAGACACATCTTACTAGGTGGAAAAAGGGCACTCTACAGCAAAGTAATGGTCTGTCATCAACAAATTATACATGTGCGTAATCTGTGTGAACTACTTAACAAGATAACCACCCTTTTAACGCAATTAAAAATTTTTCGTTTTTCGGCCAAAAAAAGAGGACGACCCGGGGGTCGTCCAAATGTTGAATTTCAGACACATCTTACTAGGTGGAAAAACGGCTCTCTACAGCAAAGTAATGGTCTGTCATCAACAAATTATACATGTGCGTAATCTGTGTGAACTACTTAACAAGATAACCACCCTTTTAACGCAATTAAAAATTTTTCGTTTTTCGGCCAAAAAAAGAGGACGACCCGGGGGTCGTCCAAATGTTGAATTTCAGACACATCTCGCTAGGTGGAAAAACGGCTCTCTACAGCAAAGTAATGGTCTGTCATCAACAAATTATACATGTGCGTAATCTGTGTGACCTACTTAACAAGATAACCACCCTTTTAACGCAATAAAAAATTTTTCGTTTTTCGGCCAAAAAAAGAGGACGACCCGGGGGTCGTCCAAATGTTGAATTTCAGACACATCTTACTAGGTGGAAAAACGGCACTCTACAGCAAAGTAATGGTCTGTCATCAACAAATTATACATGTGCGTAATCTGTGTGAACTACTTAACAAGATAACCACCCTTTTAACGCAATTAAAAATTTTTCGTTTTTCGGCCAAAAAAAGAGGACGACCCGGGGGTCGTCCAAATGTTGAATTTCAGACACATCTTACTAGGTGGAAAAACGGCACTCTACAGCAAAGTAATGGTCTGTCATCAACAAATTATACATGTGCGTAATCTGTGTGAACTACTTAACAAGATAACCACCCTTTTAACGTAATTAAAAATTTTTCGTTTTTCGGCCAAAAAAAGAGGACGACCCGGGGGTCGTCAAAATGTTGAATTCCAGACACATCTCGCTAGGTGGAAAAACGGCTCTCTACAGCAAAGTAATGGTCTGTCATCAACAAATTATACATGTGCGTAATCTGTGTGACCTACTTAACAAGATAACCACCCTTTTAACGCAATAAAAAAATTTTCGTTTTTCGGCCAAAAAAAGAGGACGACCCGGGGGTCGTCCAAATGTTGAATTTCAGACACATCTTACTAGGTGGAAAAACGGCTCTCTACAGCAAAGTAATGGTCTGTCATCAACAAATTATAAATGTGCGTAATCTGTGTGACCTACTTAACAAGATAACCACCCTTTTAACGCAATAAAAAATTTTTCGTTTTTCGGCCAAAAAAAGAGGACGACCGGGGGTTCGTCCAAATGTTGAATTTCAGACACATCTTACTAGGTGGAAAAAGGGCACTCTACAGCAAAGTAATGGTCTGTCATCAACAAATTATACATGTGCGTAATCTGTGTGAACTACTTAACAAGATAACCACCCTTTTAACGTAATTAAAAATTTTTCGTTTTTCGGCCAAAAAAAGAGGACGACCCGGGGGTCGTCAAAATGTTGAATTTCAGACACATCTCGCTAGGTGGAAAAACGGCACTCTACAGCAAAGTAATGGTCTGTCATCAACAAATTATACATGTGCGTAATCTGTGTGAACTACTTAACAAGATAACCACCCTTTTAACGTAATTAAAAATTTTTCGTTTTTCGGCCAAAAAAAGAGGACGACCCGGGGGTCGTCAAAATGTTGAATTTCAGACACATCTCGCTAGGTGGAAAAACGGCTCTCTACAGCAAAGTAATGGTCTGTCATCAACAAATTATACATGTGCGTAATCTGTGTGACCTACTTAACAAGATAACCACCCTTTTAACGCAATAAAAAATTTTTCGTTTTTCGGCCAAAAAAAGAGGACGACCCGGGGGTCGTCCAAATGTTGAATTTCAGACACATCTTACTAGGTGGAAAAACGGCACTCTACAGCAAAGTAATGGTCTGTCATCAACAAATTATACATGTGCGTAATCTGTGTGAACTACTTAACAAGATAACCACCCTTTTAACGCAATTAAAAATTTTTCGTTTTTCGGCCAAAAAAAGAGGACGACCCGGGGGTCGTCAAAATGTTGAATTCCAGACACATCTCGCTAGGTGGAAAAACGGCTCTCTACAGCAAAGTAATGGTCTGTCATCAACAAATTATACATGTGCGTAATCTGTGTGACCTACTTAACAAGATAACCACTCTTTTAACGCAATAAAAAATTTTTCGTTTTTCGGCCAAAAAAAGAGGACGACCCGGGGGTCGTCCAAATGTTGAATTTCAGACACATCTTACTAGGTGGAAAAACGGCTCTCTACAGCAAAGTAATGGTCTGTCATCAACAAATTATAAATGTGCGTAATCTGTGTGACCTACTTAACAAGATAACCACCCTTTTAACGCAATAAAAAATTTTTCGTTTTTCGGCCAAAAAAAGAGGACGACCGGGGGTTCGTCCAAATGTTGAATTTCAGACACATCTTACTAGGTGGAAAAAGGGCACTCTACAGCAAAGTAATGGTCTGTCATCAACAAATTATACATGTGCGTAATCTGTGTGAACTACTTAACAAGATAACCACCCTTTTAACGCAATAAAAAATTTTTCGTTTTTCGGCCAAAAAAAGAGGACGACCGGGGGTTCGTCCAAATGTTGAATTTCAGACACATCTTACTAGGTGGAAAAACGGCACTCTACAGCAAAGTAATGGTCTGTCATCAACAAATTATACATGTGCGTAATCTGTGTGAACTACTTAACAAGATAACCACCCTTTTAACGCAATAAAAAATTTTTCGTTTTTCGGCCAAAAAAAGAAGACGACCCAGGGGTCGTCCAAATGTTGAATTTCAGACACATCTTACTAGGTGGAAAAACGGCACTCTACAGCAAAGTAATGGTCTGTCATCAACAAATTATACATGTGCGTAATCTGTGTGAACTACTTAACAAGATAACCACCCTTTTAACGCAATTAAAAATTTTTCGTTTTTCGGCCAAAAAAAGAGGACGACCCGGGGGTCGTCAAAATGTTGAATTTCAGACACATCTCGCTAGGTGGAAAAACGGCTCTCTACAGCAAAGTAATGGTCTGTCATCAACAAATTATACATGTGCGTAATCTGTGTGACCTACTTAACAAGATAACCACCCTTTTAACGCAATTAAAAAATTTTTCGTTTTTCGGCCAAAAAAAGAGGACGACCCGGGGGTCGTCCAAATGTTGAATTTCAGACACATCTTACTAGGTGGAAAAACGGCACTCTACAGCAAAGTAATGGTCTGTCATCAACAAATTATACATGTGCGTAATCTGTGTGAACTACTTAACAAGATAACCACCCTTTTAACGTAATTAAAAATTTTTCGTTTTTCGGCCAAAAAAAGAGGACGACCCGGGGGTCGTCAAAATGTTGAATTTCAGACACATCTCGCTAGGTGGAAAAACGGCTCTCTACAGCAAAGTAATGGTCTGTCATCAACAAATTATACATGTGCGTAATCTGTGTGAACTACTTAACAAGATAACCACCCTTTTAACGCAATTAAAAAATTTTTCGTTTTTCGGCCAAAAAAAGAGGACGACCCGGGGGTCGTCCAAATGTTGAATTTCAGACACATCTTACTAGGTGGAAAAACGGCACTCTACAGCAAAGTAATGGTCTGTCATCAACAAATTATACATGTGCGTAATCTGTGTGAACTACTTAACAAGATAACCACCCTTTTAACGTAATTAAAAATTTTTCGTTTTTCGGCCAAAAAAAGAGGACGACCCGGGGGTCGTCAAAATGTTGAATTCCAGACACATCTCGCTAGGTGGAAAAACGGCTCTCTACAGCAAAGTAATGGTCTGTCATCAACAAATTATACATGTGCGTAATCTGTGTGACCTACTTAACAAGATAACCACCCTTTTAACGCAATAAAAAATTTTTCGTTTTTCGGCCAAAAAAAGAGGACGACCCGGGGGTCGTCCAAATGTTGAATTTCAGACACATCTCGCTAGGTGGAAAAACGGCTCTCTACAGCAAAGTAATGGTCTGTCATCAACAAATTATACATGTGCGTAATCTGTGTGACCTACTTAACAAGATAACCACCCTTTTAACGCAATAAAAAATTTTTCGTTTTTCGGCCAAAAAAAGAGGACGACCCGGGGGTCGTCCAAATGTTGAATTTCAGACACATCTTACTAGGTGGAAAAACGGCACTCTACAGCAAAGTAATGGTCTGTCATCAACAAATTATACATGTGCGTAATCTGTGTGAACTACTTAACAAGATAACCACCCTTTTAACGCAATTAAAAATTTTTCGTTTTTCGGCCAAAAAAAGAGGACGACCCGGGGGTCGTCCAAATGTTGAATTTCAGACACATCTTACTAGGTGGAAAAACGGCACTCTACAGCAAAGTAATGGTCTGTCATCAACAAATTATACATGTGCGTAATCTGTGTGAACTACTTAACAAGATAACCACCCTTTTAACGCAATTAAAAATTTTTCGTTTTTCGGCCAAAAAAAGAGGACGACCCGGGGGTCGTCCAAATGTTGAATTTCAGACACATCTTACTAGGTGGAAAAACGGCACTCTACAGCAAAGTAATGGTCTGTCATCAACAAATTATACATGTGCGTAATCTGTGTGAACTACTTAACAAGATAACCACCCTTTTAACGTAATTAAAAATTTTTCGTTTTTCGGCCAAAAAAAGAGGACGACCCGGGGGTCGTCAAAATGTTGAATTTCAGACACATCTCGCTAGGTGGAAAAACGGCTCTCTACAGCAAAGTAATGGTCTGTCATCAACAAATTATACATGTGCGTAATCTGTGTGACCTACTTAACAAGATAACCACCCTTTTAACGCAATAAAAAATTTTTCGTTTTTCGGCCAAAAAAAGAGGACGACCCGGGGGTCGTCCAAATGTTGAATTTCAGACACATCTTACTAGGTGGAAAAACGGCACTCTACAGCAAAGTAATGGTCTGTCATCAACAAATTATACATGTGCGTAATCTGTGTGAACTACTTAACAAGATAACCACCCTTTTAACGCAATTAAAAATTTTTCGTTTTTCGGCCAAAAAAAGAGGACGACCCGGGGGTCGTCCAAATGTTGAATTTCAGACACATCTTACTAGGTGGAAAAACGGCACTCTACAGCAAAGTAATGGTCTGTCATCAACAAATTATACATGTGCGTAATCTGTGTGAACTACTTAACAAGATAACCACCCTTTTAACGTAATTAAAAATTTTTCGTTTTTCGGCCAAAAAAAGAGGACGACCCGGGGTCGTCAAAATGTTGAATTTCAGACACATCTCGCTAGGTGGAAAAACGGCTCTCTACAGCAAAGTAATGGTCTGTCATCAACAAATTATACATGTGCGTAATCTGTGTGACCTACTTAACAAGATAACCACCCTTTTAACGCAATAAAAAATTTTTCGTTTTTCGGCCAAAAAAAGAGGACGACCCGGTGGTCGTCCAAATGTTGAATTTCAGACACATCTTACTAGGTGGAAAAACGGCTCTCTACAGCAAAGTAATGGTCTGTCATCAACAAATTATACATGTGCGTAATCTGTGTGACCTACTTAACAAGATAACCACCCTTTTAACGCAATAAAAAATTTTTCGTTTTTCGGCCAAAAAAAGAGGACGACCGGGGGTTCGTCCAAATGTTGAATTTCAGACACATCTTACTAGGTGGAAAACGGCACTCTACAGCAAAGTAATGGTCTGTCATCAACAAATTATACATGTGCGTAATCTGTGTGAACTACTTAACAAGATAACCACCCTTTTAACGCAATTAAAAATTTTTCGTTTTTCGGCCAAAAAAAGAGGACGACCCGGGGGTCGTCCAAATGTTGAATTTCAGACACATCTTACTAGGTGGAAAAACGGCACTCTACAGCAAAGTAATGGTCTGTCATCAACAAATTATACATGTGCGTAATCTGTGTGAACTACTTAACAAGATAACCACCCTTTTAACGTAATTAAAAATTTTTCGTTTTTCGGCCAAAAAAAGAGGACGACCCGGGGGTCGTCAAAATGTTGAATTTCAGACACATCTCGCTAGGTGGAAAAACGGCTCTCTACAGCAAAGTAATGGTCTGTCATCAACAAATTATACATGTGCGTAATCTGTGTGAACTACTTAACAAGATAACCACCCTTTTAACGCAATTAAAAATTTTTCGTTTTTCGGCCAAAAAAAGAGGACGACCCGGGGGTCGTCCAAATGTTGAATTTCAGACACATCTTACTAGGTGGAAAAACGGCACTCTACAGCAAAGTAATGGTCTGTCATCAACAAATTATACATGTGCGTAATCTGTGTGAACTACTTAACAAGATAACCACCCTTTTAACGTAATTAAAAATTTTTCGTTTTTCGGCCAAAAAAAGAGGACGACCCGGGGGTCGTCAAAATGTTGAATTCCAGACACATCTCGCTAGGTGGAAAAACGGCTCTCTACAGCAAAGTAATGGTCTGTCATCAACAAATTATACATGTGCGTAATCTGTGTGACCTACTTAACAAGATAACCACCCTTTTAACGCAATAAAAAATTTTTCGTTTTTCGGCCAAAAAAAGAGGACGACCCGGGGGTCGTCCAAATGTTGAATTTCAGACACATCTCGCTAGGTGGAAAAACGGCTCTCTACAGCAAAGTAATGGTCTGTCATCAACAAATTATACATGTGCGTAATCTGTGTGACCTACTTAACAAGATAACCACCCTTTTAACGCAATAAAAAATTTTTCGTTTTTCGGCCAAAAAAAGAGGACGACCCGGGGGTCGTCCAAATGTTGAATTTCAGACACATCTTACTAGGTGGAAAAACGGCACTCTACAGCAAAGTAATGGTCTGTCATCAACAAATTATACATGTGCGTAATCTGTGTGAACTACTTAACAAGATAACCACCCTTTTAACGCAATTAAAAATTTTTCGTTTTTCGGCCAAAAAAAGAAGACGACCCAGGGGTCGTCCAAATGTTGAATTTCAGACACATCTTACTAGGTGGAAAAATGGCACTCTACAGCAAAGTAATGGTCTGTCATCAACAAATTATACATGTGCGTAATCTGTGTGAACTACTTAACAAGATAACCACCCTTTTAACGTAATTAAAAATTTTTCGTTTTTCGGCCAAAAAAAGAGGACGACCCGGGGGTCGTCAAAATGTTGAATTCCAGACACATCCCGCTAGGTGGAAAAACGGCTCTCTACAGCAAAGTAATGGTCTGTCATCAACAAATTATACATGTGCGTAATCTGTGTGACCTACTTAACAAGATAACCACCCTTTTAACGCAATAAAAAATTTTCCGTTTTTCGGCCAAAAAAAGAGGACGACCCGGGGGTCGTCCAAATGTTGAATTTCAGACACATCTCGCTAGGTGGAAAAACGGCTCTCTACAGCAAAGTAATGGTCTGTCATCAACAAATTATACATGTGCGTAATCTGTGTGACCTACTTAACAAGATAACCACCCTTTTAACGCAATAAAAAATTTTTCGTTTTTCGGCCAAAAAAAGAGGACGACCCGGGGGTCGTCCAAATGTTGAATTTCAGACACATCTTACTAGGTGGAAAAACGGCACTCTACAGCAAAGTAATGGTCTGTCATCAACAAATTATACATGTGCGTAATCTGTGTGAACTACTTAACAAGATAACCACCCTTTTAACGCAATTAAAAATTTTTCGTTTTTCGGCCAAAAAAAGAAGACGACCCAGGGGTCGTCCAAATGTTGAATTTCAGACACATCTTACTAGGTGGAAAAACGGCACTCTACAGCAAAGTAATGGTCTGTCATCAACAAATTATACATGTGCGTAATCTGTGTGAACTACTTAACAAGATAACCACCCTTTTAACGCAATTAAAAATTTTTCGTTTTTCGGCCAAAAAAAGAGGACGACCCGGGGGTCGTCAAAATGTTGAATTTCAGACACATCTCGCTAGGTGGAAAAACGGCTCTCTACAGCAAAGTAATGGTCTGTCATCAACAAATTATACATGTGCGTAATCTGTGTGAACTACTTAACAAGATAACCACCCTTTTAACGCAATTAAAAATTTTTCGTTTTTCGGCCAAAAAAAGAGGACGACCCGGGGGTCGTCCAAATGTTGAATTTCAGACACATCTTACTAGGTGGAAAAACGGCACTCTACAGCAAAGTAATGGTCTGTCATCAACAAATTATACATGTGCGTAATCTGTGTGAACTACTTAACAAGATAACCACCCTTTTAACGTAATTAAAAATTTTTCGTTTTTCGGCCAAAAAAAGAGGACGACCCGGGGGTCGTCAAAATGTTGAATTCCAGACACATCTCGCTAGGTGGAAAAACGGCTCTCTACAGCAAAGTAATGGTCTGTCATCAACAAATTATACATGTGCGTAATCTGTGTGACCTACTTAACAAGATAACCACCCTTTTAACGCAATAAAAAATTTTTCGTTTTTCGGCCAAAAAAAGAGGACGACCCGGGGGTCGTCCAAATGTTGAATTTCAGACACATCTTACTAGGTGGAACAACGGCACTCTACAGCAAAGTAATGGTCTGTCATCAACAAATTATACATGTGCGTAATCTGTGTGAACTACTTAACAAGATAACCACCCTTTTAACGCAATTAAAAATTTTTCGTTTTTCGGCCAAAAAAAGAGGACGACCCGGGGGTCGTCCAAATGTTGAATTTCAGACACATCTTACTAGGTGGAACAACGGCACTCTACAGCAAAGTAATGGTCTGTCATCAACAAATTATACATGTGCGTAATCTGTGTGAACTACTTAACAAGATAACCACCCTTTTAACGCAATTAAAAATTTTTCGTTTTTCGGCCTAAAAAAGAGGACGACCCGGGGGTCGTCCAAATGTTGAATTTCAGACACATCTTACTAGGTGGAAAAACGGCACTCTACAGCAAAGTAATGGTCTGTCATCAACAAATTATACATGTGCGTAATCTGTGTGAACTACTTAACAAGATAACCACCCTTTTAACGTAATTAAAAATTTTTCGTTTTTCGGCCAAAAAAAGAGGACGACCCGGGGGTCGTCAAAATGTTGAATTCCAGACACATCTCGCTAGGTGGAAAAACGGCTCTCTACAGCAAAGTAATGGTCTGTCATCAACAAATTATACATGTGCGTAATCTGTGTGACCTACTTAACAAGATAACCACCCTTTTAACGCAATAAAAAATTTTTCGTTTTTCGGCCAAAAAAAGAGGACGACCCGGGGGTCGTCCAAATGTTGAATTTCAGACACATCTCGCTAGGTGGAAAAACGGCTCTCTACAGCAAAGTAATGGTCTGTCATCAACAAATTATACATGTGCGTAATCTGTGTGAACTACTTAACAAGATAACCACCCTTTTAACGCAATAAAAAATTTTTCGTTTTTCGGCCAAAAAAAGAGGACGACCCGGGGGTCGTCCAAATGTTGAATTTCAGACACATCTTACTAGGTGGAAAAACGGCACTCTACAGCAAAGTAATGGTCTGTCATCAACAAATTATACATGTGCGTAATCTGTGTGAACTACTTAACAAGATAACCACCCTTTTAACGCAATTAAAAATTTTTCGTTTTTCGGCCAAAAAAAGAGGACGACCCGGAGGTCGTCCAAATGTTGAATTTCAGACACATCTTACTAGGTGGAAAAACGGCACTCTACAGCAAAGTAATGGTCTGTCATCAACAAATTATACATGTGCGTAATCTGTGTGAACTACTTAACAAGATAACCACCCTTTTAACGTAATTAAAAATTTTTCGTTTTTCGGCCAAAAAAAGAGGACGACCCGGGGGTCGTCAAAATGTTGAATTCCAGACACATCTCGCTAGGTGGAAAAACGGCTCTCTACAGCAAAGTAATGGTCTGTCATCAACAAATTATACATGTGCGTAATCTGTGTGACCTACTTAACAAGATAACCACCCTTTTAACGCAATAAAAAATTTTTCGTTTTTCGGCCAAAAAAAGAGGACGACCGGGGGTTCGTCCAAATGTTGAATTTCAGACACATCTTACTAGGTGGAAAAAGGGCACTCTACAGCAAAGTAATGGTCTGTCATCAACAAATTATACATGTGCGTAATCTGTGTGGACTACTTAACAAGATAACCACCCTTTTAACGCAATAAAAAATTTTTCGTTTTTCGGCCAAAAAAAGAGGACGACCCGGGGGTCGTCCAAATGTTGAATTTCAGACACATCTTACTAGGTGGAAAAACGGCACTCTACAGCAAAGTAATGGTCTGTCATCAACAAATTATACATGTGCGTAATCTGTGTGAACTACTTAACAAGATAACCACCCTTTTAACGTAATTAAAAATTTTTCGTTTTTCGGCCAAAAAAAGAGGACGACCCGGGGGTCGTCAAAATGTTGAATTTCAGACACATCTCGCTAGGTGGAAAAACGGCTCTCTACAGCAAAGTAATGGTCTGTCATCAAAAAATTATACATGTGCGTAATCTGTGTGACCTACTTAACAAGATAACCACCCTTTTAACGCAATTAAAAATTTTTCGTTTTTCGGCCAAAAAAAGAGGACGACCCGGGGGTCGTCCAAATGTTGAATTTCAGACACATCTTACTAGGTGGAAAAACGGCACTCTACAGCAAAGTAATGGTCTGTCATCAACAAATTATACATGTGCGTAATCTGTGTGAACTACTTAACAAGATAACCACCCTTTTAACGTATTTAAAAATTTTTCGTTTTTCGGCCAAAAAAAGAGGACGACCCGGGGGTCGTCAAAATGTTGAATTTCAGACACATCTCGCTAGGTGGAAAAACGGCTCTCTACAGCAAAGTAATGGTCTGTCATCAACAAATTATACATGTGCGTAATCTGTGTGACCTACTTAACAAGATAACCACCCTTTTAACGCAATAAAAAATTTTTCGTTTTTCGGCCAAAAAAAGAGGACGACCCGGGGGTCGTCCAAATGTTGAATTTCAGACACATCTTACTAGGTGGAAAAACGGCTCTCTACAGCAAAGTAATGGTCTGTCATCAACAAATTATAAATGTGCGTAATCTGTGTGACCTACTTAACAAGATAACCACCCTTTTAACGCAATAAAAAATTTTTCGTTTTTCGGCCAAAAAAAGAGGACGACCGGGGGTTCGTCCAAATGTTGAATTTCAGACACATCTTACTAGGTGGAAAAAGGGCACTCTACAGCAAAGTAATGGTCTGTCATCAACAAATTATACATGTGCGTAATCTGTGTGAACTACTTAACAAGATAACCACCCTTTTAACGCAATAAAAAATTTTTCGTTTTTCGGCCAAAAAAAGAGGACGACCCGGGGGTCGTCCAAATGTTGAATTTCAGACACATCTTACTAGGTGGAAAAACGGCACTCTACAGCAAAGTAATGGTCTGTCATCAACAAATTATACATGTGCGTAATCTGTGTGAACTACTTAACAAGATAACCACCCTTTTAACGCAATAAAAAATTTTTCGTTTTTCGGCCAAAAAAAGAGGACGACCGGGGGTTCGTCCAAATGTTGAATTTCAGACACATCTTACTAGGTGGAAAAACGGCACTCTACAGCAAAGTAATGGTCTGTCATCAACAAATTATACATGTGCGTAATCTGTGTGAACTACTTAACAAGATAACCACCCTTTTAACGTAATTAAAAATTTTTCGTTTTTCGGCCAAAAAAAGAGGACGACCCGGGGGTCGTCAAAATGTTGAATTCCAGACACATCTCGCTAGGTGGAAAAACGGCTCTCTACAGCAAAGTAATGGTCTGTCATCAACAAATTATACATGTGCGTAATCTGTGTGACCTACTTAACAAGATAACCACCCTTTTAACGCAATAAAAAATTTTTCGTTTTTCGGCCAAAAAAAGAGGACGACCCGGGGGTCGTCCAAATGTTGAATTTCAGACACATCTCGCTAGGTGGAAAAACGGCTCTCTACAGCAAAGTAATGGTCTGTCATCAACAAATTATACATGTGCGTAATCTGTGTGACCTACTTAACAAGATAACCACCCTTTTAACGCAATAAAAAATTTTTCGTTTTTCGGCCAAAAAAAGAGGACGACCCGGGGGTCGTCCAAATGTTGAATTTCAGACACATCTTACTAGGTGGAAAAACGGCACTCTACAGCAAAGTAATGGTCTGTCATCAACAAATTATACATGTGCGTAATCTGTGTGAACTACTTAACAAGATAACCACCCTTTTAACGCAATTAAAAATTTTTCGTTTTTCGGCCAAAAAAAGAGGACGACCCGGGGGTCGTCCAAATGTTGAATTTCAGACACATCTTACTAGGTGGAAAAACGGCACTCTACAGCAAAGTAATGGTCTGTCATCAACAAATTATACATGTGCGTAATCTGTGTGAACTACTTAACAAGATAACCACCCTTTTAACGCAATAAAAAATTTTTCGTTTTTCGGCCAAAAAAAGAAGACGACCCAGGGGTCGTCCAAATGTTGAATTTCAGACACATCTTACTAGGTGGAAAAACGGCACTCTACAGCAAAGTAATGGTCTGTCATCAACAAATTATACATGTGCGTAATCTGTGTGAACTACTTAACAAGATAACCACCCTTTTAACGCAATTAAAAATTTTTCGTTTTTCGGCCAAAAAAAGAGGACGACCCGGGGGTCGTCAAAATGTTGAATTTCAGACACATCTCGCTAGGTGGAAAAACGGCTCTCTACAGCAAAGTAATGGTCTGTCATCAACAAATTATACATGTGCGTAATCTGTGTGACCTACTTAACAAGATAACCACCCTTTTAACGCAATAAAAAATTTTTCGTTTTTCGGCCAAAAAAAGAAGACGACCCAGGGGTCGTCAAAATGTTGAATTTCAGACACATCTTACTAGGTGGAAAAACGGCACTCTACAGCAAAGTAATGGTCTGTCATCAACAAATTATACATGTGCGTAATCTGTGTGAACTACTTAACAAGATAACCACCCTTTTAACGTAATTAAAAATTTTTCGTTTTTCGGCCAAAAAAAGAGGACGACCCGGGGGTCGTCAAAATGTTGAATTCCAGACACATCTCGCTAGGTGGAAAAACGGCTCTCTACAGCAAAGTAATGGTCTGTCATCAACAAATTATACATGTGCGTAATCTATGTGACCTACTTAACAAGATAACCACCCTTTTAACGCAATAAAAAATTTTTCGTTTTTCGGCCAAAAAAAGAGGACGACCCGGGGGTCGTCCAAATGTTGAATTTCAGACACATCTCGCTAGGTGGAAAAACGGCTCTCTACAGCAAAGTAATGGTCTGTCATCAACAAATTATACATGTGCGTAATCTGTGTGACCTACTTAACAAGATAACCACCCTTTTAACGCAATAAAAAATTTTTCGTTTTTCGGCCAAAAAAAGAGGACGACCCGGGGGTCGTCCAAATGTTGAATTTCAGACACATCTTACTAGGTGGAAAAACGGCACTCTACAGCAAAGTAATGGTCTGTCATCAACAAATTATACATGTGCGTAATCTGTGTGAACTACTTAACAAGATAACCACCCTTTTAACGCAATTAAAAATTTTTCGTTTTTCGGCCAAAAAAAGAGGACGACCCGGGGGTCGTCCAAATGTTGAATTTCAGACACATCTTACTAGGTGGAAAAACGGCACTCTACAGCAAAGTAATGGTCTGTCATCAACAAATTATACATGTGCGTAATCTGTGTGAACTACTTAACAAGATAACCACCCTTTTAACGTAATTAAAAATTTTTCGTTTTTCGGCCAAAAAAAGAGGACGACCCGGGGGTCGTCAAAATGTTGAATTCCAGACACATCTCGCTAGGTGGAAAAACGGCTCTCTACAGCAAAGTAATGGTCTGTCATCAACAAATTATACATGTGCGTAATCTGTGTGACCTACTTAACAAGATAACCACCCTTTTAACGCAATAAAAAATTTTTCGTTTTTCGGCCAAAAAAAGAGGACGACCCGGGGGTCGTCCAAATGTTGAATTTCAGACACATCTCGCTAGGTGGAAAAACGGCTCTCTACAGCAAAGTAATGGTCTGTCATCAACAAATTATACATGTGCGTAATCTGTGTGACCTACTTAACAAGATAACCACCCTTTTAACGCAATAAAAAATTTTTCGTTTTTCGGCCAAAAAAAGAGGACGACCCGGGGGTCGTCCAAATGTTGAATTTCTGACACATCTTACTAGGTGGAAAAACGGCACTCTACAGCAAAGTAATGGTCTGTCATCAACAAATTATACATGTGCGTAATCTGTGTGAACTACTTAACAAGATAACCACCCTTTTAACGCAATTAAAAATTTTTCGTTTTTCGGCCAAAAAAAGAGGACGACCCGGGGGTCGTCAAAATGTTGAATTCCAGACACATCTCGCTAGGTGGAAAAACGGCTCTCTACAGCAAAGTAATGGTCTGTCATCAACAAATTATACATGTGCGTAATCTGTGTGACCTACTTAACAAGATAACCACCCTTATAACGCAATAAAAAATTTTTCGTTTTTCGGCCAAAAAAAGAGGACGACCGGGGGTTCGTCCAAATGTTGAATTTCAGACACATCTTACTAGGTGGAAAAAGGGCACTCTACAGCAAAGTAATGGTCTGTCATCAACAAATTATACATGTGCGTAATCTGTGTGAACTACTTAACAAGATAACCACCCTTTTAACGTAATTAAAAATTTTTCGTTTTTCGGCCAAAAAAAGAGGACGACCCGGGGGTCGTCAAAATGTTGAATTTCAGACACATCTCGCTAGGTGGAAAAACGGCTCTCTACAGCAAAGTAATGGTCTGTCATCAACAAATTATACATGTGCGTAATCTGTGTGACCTACTTAACAAGATAACCACCCTTTTAACGCAATTAAAAATTTTTCGTTTTTCGGCCAAAAAAAGAGGACGACCCGGGGGTCGTCCAAATGTTGAATTTCAGACACATCTTACTAGGTGGAAAAACGGCACTCTACAGCAAAGTAATGGTCTGTCATCAACAAATTATACATGTGCGTAATCTGTGTGAACTACTTAACAAGATAACCACCCTTTTAACGTAATTAAAAATTTTTCGTTTTTCAGCCAAAAAAAGAGGACGACCCGGGGGTCGTCAAAATGTTGAATTTCAGACACATCTCGCTAGGTGGAAAAACGGCTCTCTACAGCAAAGTAATGGTCTGTCATCAACAAATTATACATGTGCGTAATCTGTGTGAACTACTTAACAAGATAACCACCCTTTTAACGTAATTAAAAATTTTTCGTTTTTCGGCCAAAAAAAGAGGACGACCCGGGGGTCGTCAAAATGTTGAATTTCAGACACATCTCGCTAGGTGGAAAAACGGCTCTCTACAGCAAAGTAATGGTCTGTCATCAACAAATTATACATGTGCGTAATCTGTGTGACCTACTTAACAAGATAACCACCCTTTTAACGCAATTAAAAATTTTTCGTTTTTCGGCCAAAAAAAGAGGACGACCCGGGGGTCGTCCAAATGTTGAATTTCAGACACATCTTACTAGGTGGAAAAACGGCACTCTACAGCAAAGTAATGGTCTGTCATCAACAAATTATACATGTGCGTAATCTGTGTGAACTACTTAACAAGATAACCACCCTTTTAACGTAATTAAAAATTTTTCGTTTTTCGGCCAAAAAAAGAGGACGACCCGGGGGTCGTCAAAATGTTGAATTTCAGACACATCTCGCTAGGTGGAAAAACGGCTCTCTACAGCAAAGTAATGGTCTGTCATCAACAAATTATACATGTGCGTAATCTGTGTGACCTACTTAACAAGATAACCACCCTTTTAACGCAATAAAAAATTTTTCGTTTTTCGGCCAAAAAAAGAGGACGACCCGGGGGTCGTCCAAATGTTGAATTTCAGACACATCTTACTAGGTGGAAAAACGGCTCTCTACAGCAAAGTAATGGTCTGTCATCAACAAATTATAAATGTGCGTAATCTGTGTGACCTACTTAACAAGATAACCACCCTTTTAACGCAATAAAAAATTTTTCGTTTTTCGGCCAAAAAAAGAGGACGACCGGGGGTTCGTCCAAATGTTGAATTTCAGACACATCTTACTAGGTGGAAAAAGGGCACTCTACAGCAAAGTAATGGTCTGTCATCAACAAATTATACATGTGCGTAATCTGTGTGAACTACTTAACAAGATAACCACCCTTTTAACGCAATAAAAAATTTTTCGTTTTTCGGCCAAAAAAAGAGGACGACCCGGGGGTCGTCCAAATGTTGAATTTCAGACACATCTTACTAGGTGGAAAAACGGCACTCTACAGCAAAGTAATGGTCTGTCATCAACAAATTATACATGTGCGTAATCTGTGTGAACTACTTAACAAGATAACCACCCTTTTAACGTAATTAAAAATTTTTCGTTTTTCGGCCAAAAAAAGAGGACGACCCGGGGGTCGTCAAAATGTTGAATTTCAGACACATCTCGCTAGGTGGAAAAACGGCACTCTACAGCAAAGTAATGGTCTGTCATCAACAAATTATACATGTGCGTAATCTGTGTGAACTACTTAACAAGATAACCACCCTTTTAACGTAATTAAAAATTTTTCGTTTTTCGGCCAAAAAAAGAGGACGACCCGGGGGTCGTCAAAATGTTGAATTTCAGACACATCTCGCTAGGTGGAAAAACGGCTCTCTACAGCAAAGTAATGGTCTGTCATCAACAAATTATACATGTGCGTAATCTGTGTGACCTACTTAACAAGATAACCACCCTTTTAACGCAATTAAAAATTTTTCGTTTTTCGGCCAAAAAAAGAGGACGACCCGGGGGTCGTCCAAATGTTGAATTTCAGACACATCTTACTAGGTGGAAAAACGGCACTCTACAGCAAAGTAATGGTCTGTCATCAACAAATTATACATGTGCGTAATCTGTGTGAACAACTTAACAAGATAACCACCCTTTTAACGTAATTAAAAATTTTTCGTTTTTCGGCCAAAAAAAGAGGACGACCCGGGGGTCGTCAAAATGTTGAATTTCAGACACATCTCGCTAGGTGGAAAAACGGCTCTCTACAACAAAGTAATGGTCTGTCATCAACAAATTATACATGTGCGTAATCTGTGTGACCTACTTAACAAGATAACCACCCTTTTAACGCAATAAAAAATTTTTCGTTTTTCGGCCAAAAAAAGAAGACGACCCAGGGGTCGTCCAAATGTTGAATTTCAGACACATCTCGCTAGGTGGAAAAACGGCTCTCTACAGCAAAGTAATGGTCTGTCATCAACAAATTATACATGTGCGTAATCTGTGTGACCTACTTAACAAGATAACCACCCTTTTAACGCAATTAAAAATTTTTCGTTTTTCGGCCAAAAAAAGAGGACGACCCGGGGGTCGTCCAAATGTTGAATTTCAGACACATCTTACTAGGTGGAAAAACGGCACTCTACAGCAAAGTAATGGTCTGTCATCAACAAATTATACATGTGCGTAATCTGTGTGAACTACTTAACAAGATAACCACCCTTTTAACGTAATTAAAAATTTTTCGTTTTTCGGCCAAAAAAAGAGGACGACCCGGGGGTCGTCAAAATGTTGAATTTCAGACACATCTCGCTAGGTGCAAAAACGGCTCTCTACAACAAAGTAATGGTCTGTCATCAACAAATTATACATGTGCGTAATCTGTGTGACCTACTTAACAAGATAACCACCCTTTTAACGCAATAAAAAATTTTTCGTTTTTCGGCCAAAAAAAGAAGACGACCCAGGGGTCGTCCAAATGTTGAATTTCAGACACATCTCGCTAGGTGGAAAAACGGCTCTCTACAGCAAAGTAATGGTCTGTCATCAACAAATTATACATGTGCGTAATCTGTGTGAACTACTTAACAAGATAACCACCCTTTTAACGCAATTAAAAATTTTTCGTTTTTCGGCCAAAAAAAGAGGACGACCCGGGGGTCGTCAAAATGTTGAATTTCAGACACATCTCGCTAGGTGGAAAAACGGCTCTCTACAGCAAAGTAATGGTCTGTCATCAACAAATTATACATGTGCGTAATCTGTGTGACCTACTTAACAAGATAACCACCCTTTTAACGCAATTAAAAATTTTTCGTTTTTCGGCCAAAAAAAGAGGACGACCCGGGGGTCGTCCAAATGTTGAATTTCAGACACATCTTACTAGGTGGAAAAACGGCACTCTACAGCAAACTAATGGTCTGTCATCAACAAATTATACATGTGCGTAATCTGTGTGAACTACTTAACAAGATAACCACCCTTTTAACGCAATAAAAAATTTTTCGTTTTTCGGCCAAAAAAAGAGGACGACCGGGGGTTCGTCCAAATGTTGAATTTCAGACACATCTTACTAGGTGGAAAAACGGCACTCTACAGCAAAGTAATGGTCTGTCATCAACAAATTATACATGTGCGTAATCTGTGTGAACTACTTAACAAGATAACCACCCTTTTAACGTAATTAAAAATTTTTCGTTTTTCGGCCAAAAAAAGAGGACGACCCGGGGGTCGTCAAAATGTTGAATTCCAGACACATCTCGCTAGGTGGAAAAACGGCTCTCTACAGCAAAGTAATGGTCTGTCATCAACAAATTATACATGTGCGTAATCTGTGTGACCTACTTAACAAGATAACCACCCTTTTAACGCAATAAAAAATTTTTCGTTTTTCGGCCAAAAAAAGAGGACGACCCGGGGGTCGTCCAAATGTTGAATTTCAGACACATCTCGCTAGGTGGAAAAACGGCTCTCTACAGCAAAGTAATGGTCTGTCATCAACAAATTATACATGTGCGTAATCTGTGTGACCTACTTAACAAGATAACCACCCTTTTAACGCAATAAAAAATTTTTCGTTTTTCGGCCAAAAAAAGAGGACGACCCGGGGGTCGTCCAAATGTTGAATTTCAGACACATCTTACTAGGTGGAAAAACGGCACTCTACAGCAAAGTAATGGTCTGTCATCAACAAATTATACATGTGCGTAATCTGTGTGAACTACTTAACAAGATAACCACCCTTTTAACGCAATAAAAAATTTTTCGTTTTTCGGCCAAAAAAAGAGGACGACCCGGGGGTCGTCCAAATGTTGAATTTCAGACACATCTCGCTAGGTGGAAAAACGGCTCTCTACAGCAAAGTAATGGTCTGTCATCAACAAATTATACATGTGCGTAATCTGTGTGACCTACTTAACAAGATAACCACCCTTTTAACGCAATAAAAAATTTTTCGTT
The DNA here is from genome assembly GCA_907269105.1 of Volucella inanis. NCBI lineage: Eukaryota > Metazoa > Arthropoda > Insecta > Diptera > Syrphidae > Volucella > Volucella inanis. Next base: position 201,257,346 of record OU026153.1, on the reverse strand, counting down.
TTTCGGCCAAAAAAAGAGGACGACCCGGGGGTCGTCCAAATGTTGAATTTCAGACACATCTTACTAGGTGGAAAAACGGCACTCTACAGCAAAGTAATGGTCTGTCATCAACAAATTATACATGTGCGTAATCTGTGTGAACTACTTAACAAGATAACCATCCTTTTAACGCAATAAAAAATTTTTCGTTTTTCGGCCAAAAAAAGAAGACGACCCAGGGGTCGTCCAAATGTTGAATTTCAGACACATCTTACTAGGTGGAAAAACGGCACTCTACAGCAAAGTAATGGTCTGTCATCAACAAATTATACATGTGCGTAATCTGTGTGAACTACTTAACAAGATAACCACCCTTTTAACGCAATTAAAAATTTTTCGTTTTTCGGCCAAAAAAAGAGGACGACCCGGGGGTCGTCAAAATGTTGAATTTCAGACACATCTCGCTAGGTGGAAAAACGGCTCTCGACAGCAAAGTAATGGTCTGTCATCAACAAATTATACATGTGCGTAATCTGTGTGACCTACTTAACAAGATAACCACCCTTTTAACGCAATTAAAAATTTTTCGTTTTTCGGCCAAAAAAAGAGGACGACCCGGGGGTCGTCCAAATGTTGAATTTCAGACACATCTTACTAGGTGGAAAAACGGCACTCTACAGCAAAGTAATGGTCTGTCATCAACAAATTATACATGTGCGTAATCTGTGTGAACTACTTAACAAGATAACCACCCTTTTAACGTAATTAAAAATTTTTCGTTTTTCGGCCAAAAAAAGAGGACGACCCGGGGGTCGTCAAAATGTTGAATTTCAGACACATCTCGCTAGGTGGAAAAACGGCTCTCTACAGCAAAGTAATGGTCTGTCATCAACAAATTATACATGTGCGTAATCTGTGTGAACTACTTAACAAGATAACCACCCTTTTAACGCAATTAAAAATTTTTCGTTTTTCGGCCAAAAAAAGAGGACGACCCGGGGGTCGTCCAAATGTTGAATTTCAGACACATCTTACTAGGTGGAAAAACGGCACTCTACAGCAAAGTAATGGTCTGTCATCAACAAATTATACATGTGCGTAATCTGTGTGAACTACTTAACAAGATAACCACCCTTTTAACGTAATTAAAAATTTTTCGTTTTTCGGCCAAAAAAAGAGGACGACCCGGGGGTCGTCAAAATGTTGAATTCCAGACACATCTCGCTAGGTGGAAAAACGGCTCTCTACAGCAAAGTAATGGTCTGTCATCAACAAATTATACATGTGCGTAATCTGTGTGACCTACTTAACAAGATAACCACCCTTTTAACGCAATAAAAAATTTTTCGTTTTTCGGCCAAAAAAAGAGGACGACCCGGGGGTCGTCCAAATGTTGAATTTCAGACACATCTCGCTAGGTGGAAAAACGGCTCTCTACAGCAAAGTAATGGTCTGTCATCAACAAATTATACATGTGCGTAATCTGTGTGACCTACTTAACAAGATAACCACCCTTTTAACGCAATAAAAAATTTTTCGTTTTTCGGCCAAAAAAAGAGGACGACCCGGGGGTCGTCAAAATGTTGAATTCCAGACACATCTCGCTAGGTGGAAAAACGGCTCTCTACAGCAAAGTAATGGTCTGTCATCAACAAATTATACATGTGCGTAATCTGTGTGACCTACTTAACAAGATAACCACCCTTTTAACGCAATTAAAAATTTTTCGTTTTTCGGCCAAAAAAAAAAGACGACCCGGGGGTCGTCCAAATGTTGAATTTCAGACACATCTTACTAGGTGGAAAAACGGCACTCTACAGCAAAGTAATGGTCTGTCATCAACAAATTATACATGTGCGTAATCTGTGTGAACTACTTAACAAGATAACCACCCTTTTAACGTAATTAAAAATTTTTCGTTTTTCGGCCAAAAAAAGAGGACGACCCGGGGGTCGTCAAAATGTTGAATTCCAGACACATCTCCCTAGGTGGAAAAACGGCTCTCTACAGCAAAGTAATGGTCTGTCATCAACAAATTATACATGTGCGTAATCTGTGTGACCTACTTAACAAGATAACCACCCTTTTAACGCAATTAAAAATTTTTCGTTTTTCGGCCAAAAAAAGAAGACGACCCAGGGGTCGTCAAAATGTTGAATTTCAGACACATCTCGCTAGGTGGAAAAACGGCTCTCTACAGCAAAGTAATGGTCTGTCATCAACAAATTATACATGTGCGTAATCTGTGTGACCTACTTAACAAGATAACCACCCTTTTAACGCAATAAAAAATTTTTCGTTTTTCGGCCAAAAAAAGAGGACGACCCGGGGGTCGTCCAAATGTTGAATTTCAGACACATCTCGCTAGGTGGAAAAACGGCTCTCTACAGCAAAGTAATGGTCTGTCATCAACAAATTATACATGTGCGTAATCTGTGTGACCTACTTAACAAGATAACCACCCTTTTAACGCAATAAAAAATTTTTCGTTTTTCGGCCAAAAAAAGAGGACGACCCGGGGGTCGTCCAAATGTTGAATTTCAGACACATCTTACTAGGTGGAAAAACGGCACTCTACAGCAAAGTAATGGTCTGTCATCAACAAATTATACATGTGCGTAATCTGTGTGAACTACTTAACAAGATAACCACCCTTTTAACGCAATAAAAAATTTTTCGTTTTTCGGCCAAAAAAAGAGGACGACCCGGGGGTCGTCCAAATGTTGAATTTCAGACACATCTCGCTAGGTGGAAAAACGGCTCTCTACAGCAAAGTAATGGTCTGTCATCAACAAATTATACATGTGCGTAATCTGTGTGACCTACTTAACAAGATAACCACCCTTTTAACGCAATAAAAAATTTTTCGTTTTTCGGCCAAAAAAAGAGGACGACCCGGGGGTCGTCCAAATGTTGAATTTCAGACACATCTTACTAGGTGGAAAAACGGCACTCTACAGCAAAGTAATGGTCTGTCATCAACAAATTATACATGTGCGTAATCTGTGTGAACTACTTAACAAGATAACCATCCTTTTAACGCAATAAAAAATTTTTCGTTTTTCGGCCAAAAAAAGAAGACGACCCAGGGGTCGTCCAAATGTTGAATTTCAGACACATCTTACTAGGTGGAAAAACGGCACTCTACAGCAAAGTAATGGTCTGTCATCAACAAATTATACATGTGCGTAATCTGTGTGAACTACTTAACAAGATAACCACCCTTTTAACGCAATTAAAAATTTTTCGTTTTTCGGCCAAAAAAAGAGGACGACCCGGGGGTCGTCAAAATGTTGAATTTCAGACACATCTCGCTAGGTGGAAAAACGGCTCTCGACAGCAAAGTAATGGTCTGTCATCAACAAATTATACATGTGCGTAATCTGTGTGACCTACTTAACAAGATAACCACCCTTTTAACGCAATTAAAAATTTTTCGTTTTTCGGCCAAAAAAAGAGGACGACCCGGGGGTCGTCCAAATGTTGAATTTCAGACACATCTTACTAGGTGGAAAAACGGCACTCTACAGCAAAGTAATGGTCTGTCATCAACAAATTATACATGTGCGTAATCTGTGTGAACTACTTAACAAGATAACCACCCTTTTAACGTAATTAAAAATTTTTCGTTTTTCGGCCAAAAAAAGAGGACGACCCGGGGGTCGTCAAAATGTTGAATTTCAGACACATCTCGCTAGGTGGAAAAACGGCTCTCTACAGCAAAGTAATGGTCTGTCATCAACAAATTATACATGTGCGTAATCTGTGTGAACTACTTAACAAGATAACCACCCTTTTAACGCAATTAAAAATTTTTCGTTTTTCGGCCAAAAAAAGAGGACGACCCGGGGGTCGTCCAAATGTTGAATTTCAGACACATCTTACTAGGTGGAAAAACGGCACTCTACAGCAAAGTAATGGTCTGTCATCAACAAATTATACATGTGCGTAATCTGTGTGAACTACTTAACAAGATAACCACCCTTTTAACGTAATTAAAAATTTTTCGTTTTTCGGCCAAAAAAAGAGGACGACCCGGGGGTCGTCAAAATGTTGAATTCCAGACACATCTCGCTAGGTGGAAAAACGGCTCTCTACAGCAAAGTAATGGTCTGTCATCAACAAATTATACATGTGCGTAATCTGTGTGACCTACTTAACAAGATAACCACCCTTTTAACGCAATAAAAAATTTTTCGTTTTTCGGCCAAAAAAAGAGGACGACCCGGGGGTCGTCCAAATGTTGAATTTCAGACACATCTCGCTAGGTGGAAAAACGGCTCTCTACAGCAAAGTAATGGTCTGTCATCAACAAATTATACATGTGCGTAATCTGTGTGACCTACTTAACAAGATAACCACCCTTTTAACGCAATAAAAAATTTTTCGTTTTTCGGCCAAAAAAAGAGGACGACCCGGGGGTCGTCAAAATGTTGAATTCCAGACACATCTCGCTAGGTGGAAAAACGGCTCTCTACAGCAAAGTAATGGTCTGTCATCAACAAATTATACATGTGCGTAATCTGTGTGACCTACTTAACAAGATAACCACCCTTTTAACGCAATTAAAAATTTTTCGTTTTTCGGCCAAAAAAAAAAGACGACCCGGGGGTCGTCCAAATGTTGAATTTCAGACACATCTTACTAGGTGGAAAAACGGCACTCTACAGCAAAGTAATGGTCTGTCATCAACAAATTATACATGTGCGTAATCTGTGTGAACTACTTAACAAGATAACCACCCTTTTAACGTAATTAAAAATTTTTCGTTTTTCGGCCAAAAAAAGAGGACGACCCGGGGGTCGTCAAAATGTTGAATTCCAGACACATCTCCCTAGGTGGAAAAACGGCTCTCTACAGCAAAGTAATGGTCTGTCATCAACAAATTATACATGTGCGTAATCTGTGTGACCTACTTAACAAGATAACCACCCTTTTAACGCAATAAAAAATTTTTCGTTTTTCGGCCAAAAAAAGAGGACGACCCGGGGGTCGTCCAAATGTTGAATTTCAGACACATCTTACTAGGTGGAAAAACGGCACTCTACAGCAAAGTAATGGTCTGTCATCAACAAATTATACATGTGCGTAATCTGTGTGAACTACTTAACAAGATAACCACCCTTTTAACGCAATTAAAAATTTTTCGTTTTTCGGCCAAAAAAAGAGGACGACCCGGGGGTCGTCCAAATGTTGAATTTCAGACACATCTTACTAGGTGGAAAAACGGCACTCTACAGCAAAGTAATGGTCTGTCATCAACAAATTATACATGTGCGTAATCTGTGTGAACTACTTAACAAGATAACCACCCTTTTAACGCAATAAAAAATTTTTCGTTTTTCGGCCAAAAAAAGAGGACGACCCGGGGGTCGTCCAAATGTTGAATTTCAGACACATCTTACTAGGTGGAAAAACGGCACTCTACAGCAAAGTAATGGTCTGTCATCAACAAATTATACATGTGCGTAATCTGTGTGAACTACTTAACAAGATAACCACCCTTTTAACGTAATTAAAAATTTTTCGTTTTTCGGCCAAAAAAAGAGGACGACCCGGGGGTCGTCCAAATGTTGAATTTCAGACACATCTCGCTAGGTGGAAAAACGGCTCTCTACAGCAAAGTAATGGTCTGTCATCAACAAATTATACATGTGCGTAATCTGTGTGACCTACTTAACAAGATAACCACCCTTTTAACGCAATTAAAAATTTTTCGTTTTTCGGCCAAAAAAAGAGGACGACCCGGGGGTCGTCCAAATGTTGAATTTCAGACACATCTCGCTAGGTGGAAAAACGGCTCTCTACAGCAAAGTAATGGTCTGTCATCAACAAATTATACATGTGCGTAATCTGTGTGACCTACTTAACAAGATAACCACCCTTTTAACGCAATAAAAAATTTTTCGTTTTTCGGCCAAAAAAAGAGGACGACCCCCGGGTCGTCCAAATGTTGAATTTCAGACACATCTTACTAGGTGGAAAAACGGCACTCTACAGCAAAGTAATGGTCTGTCATCAACAAATTATACATGTGCGTAATCTGTGTGAACTACTTAACAATATAACCACCCTTTTAACGCAATTAAAAATTTTTCGTTTTTCGGCCAAAAAAAGAGGACGACCCGGGGGTCGTCCAAATGTTGAATTTCAGACACATCTTACTAGGTGGAAAAACGGCACTCTACAGCAAAGTAATGGTCTGTCATCAACAAATTATACATGTGCGTAATCTGTGTGAACTACTTAACAAGATAACCACCCTTTTAACGCAATAAAAAATTTTTCGTTTTTCGGCCAAAAAAAGAAGACGACCCAGGGGTCGTCCAAATGTTGAATTTCAGACACATCTCGCTAGGTGGAAAAACGGCTCTCTACAGCAAAGTAATGGTCTGTCATCAACAAATTATACATGTGCGTAATCTGTGTGACCTACTTAACAAGATAACCACCCTTTTAACGCAATTAAAAATTTTTCGTTTTTCGGCCAAAAAAAGAGGACGACCCGGGGGTCGTCCAAATGTTGAATTTCAGACACATCTTACTAGGTGGAAAAACGGCACTCTACAGCAAAGTAATGGTCTGTCATCAACAAATTATACATGTGCGTAATCTGTGTGAACTACTTAACAAGATAACCACCCTTTTAACGTAATTAAAAATTTTTCGTTTTTCGGCCAAAAAAAGAGGACGACCCGGGGGTCGTCAAAATGTTGAATTTCAGACACATCTCGCTAGGTGGAAAAACGGCTCTCTACAGCAAAGTAATGGTCTGTCATCAACAAATTATACATGTGCGTAATCTGTGTGACCTACTTAACAAGATAACCACCCTTTTAACGCAATAAAAAATTTTTCGTTTTTCGGCCAAAAAAAGAAGACGACCCAGGGGTCGTCCAAATGTTGAATTTCAGACACATCTTACTAGGTGGAAAAACGGCACTCTACAGCAAAGTAATGGTCTGTCATCAACAAATTATACATGTGCGTAATCTGTGTGAACTACTTAACAAGATAACCACCCTTTTAACGCAATAAAAAATTTTTCGTTTTTCGGCCAAAAAAAGAGGACGACCGGGGGTTCGTCCAAATGTTGAATTTCAGACACATCTTACTAGGTGGAAAAACGGCACTCTACAGCAAAGTAATGGTCTGTCATCAACAAATTATACATGTGCGTAATCTGTGTGACCTACTTAACAAGATAACCACCCTTTTAACGCAATAAAAAATTTTTCGTTTTTCGGCCAAAAAAAGAGGACGACCCGGGGGTCGTCCAAATGTTGAATTTCAGACACATCTCGCTAGGTGGAAAAACGGCTCTCTACAGCAAAGTAATGGTCTGTCATCAACAAATTATACATGTGCGTAATCTGTGTGACCTACTTAACAAGATAACCACCCTTTTAACGCAATAAAAAAATTTTCGTTTTTCGGCCAAAAAAAGAGGACGACCCGGGGGTCGTCCAAATGTTGAATTTCAGACACATCTTACTAGGTGGAAAAACGGCACTCTACAGCAAAGTAATGGTCTAACATCAACAAATTATACATGTGCGTAATCTGTGTGAACTACTTAACAAGATAACCACCCTTTTAACGCAATTAAAAATTTTTCGTTTTTCGGCCAAAAAAAGAGGACGACCCGGGGGTCGTCAAAATGTTGAATTTCAGACACATCTCGCTAGGTGGAAAAACGGCTCTCTACAGCAAAGTAATGGTCTGTCATCAACAAATTATACATGTGCGTAATCTGTGTGACCTACTTAACAAGATAACCACCCTTTTAACGCAATTAAAAATTTTTCGTTTTTCGGCCAAAAAAAGAGGACGACCCGGGGGTCGTCCAAATGTTGAATTTCAGACACATCTCGCTAGGTGGAAAAACGGCTCTCTACAGCAAAGTAATGGTCTGTCATCAACAAATTATACATGTGCGTAATCTGTGTGACCTACTCAACAAGATAACCACCCTTTTAACGCAATAAAAAATTTTTCGTTTTTCGGCCAAAAAAAGAGGACGACCCGGGGGTCGTCCAAATGTTGAATTTCAGACACATCTTACTAGGTGGAAAAACGGCACTCTACAGCAAAGTAATGGTCTGTCATCAACAAATTATACATGTGCGTAATCTGTGTGAACTACTTAACAAGATAACCACCCTTTTAACGCAATTAAAAATTTTTCGTTTTTCGGCCAAAAAAAGAGGACGACCCGGGGGTCGTCCAAATGTTGAATTTCAGACACATCTTACTAGGTGGAAAAACGGCACTCTACAGCAAAGTAATGGTCTGTCATCAACAAATTATACATGTGCGTAATCTGTGTGAACTACTTAACAAGATAACCACCCTTTTAACGCAATAAAAAATTTTTCGTTTTTCGGCCAAAAAAAGAAGACGACCCAGGGGTCGTCCAAATGTTGAATTTCAGACACATCTCGCTAGGTGGAAAAACGGCTCTCTACAGCAAAGTAATGGTCTGTCATCAACAAATTATACATGTGCGTAATCTGTGTGACCTACTTAACAAGATAACCACCCTTTTAACGCAATTAAAAATTTTTCGTTTTTCGGCCAAAAAAAGAGGACGACCCGGGGGTCGTCCAAATGTTGAATTTCAGACACATCTTACTAGGTGGAAAAACGGCACTTTACAGCAAAGTAATGGTCTGTCATCAACAAATTATACATGTGCGTAATCTGTGTGAACTACTTAACAAGATAACCACCCTTTTAACGTATTTAAAAATTTTTCGTTTTTCGGCCAAAAAAAGAGGACGACCCGGGGGTCGTCAAAATGTTGAATTTCAGACACATCTCGCTAGGTGGAAAAACGGCTCTCTACAGCAAAGTAATGGTCTGTCATCAACAAATTATACATGTGCGTAATCTGTGTGACCTACTTAACAAGATAACCACCCTTTTAACGCAATAAAAAATTTTTCGTTTTTCGGCCAAAAAAAGAAGACGACCCAGGGGTCGTCCAAATGTTGAATTTCAGACACATCTTACTAGGTGGAAAAACGGCACTCTACAGCAAAGTAATGGTCTGTCATCAACAAATTATACATGTGCGTAATCTGTGTGAACTACTTAACAAGATAACCACCCTTTTAACGCAATAAAAAATTTTTCGTTTTTCGGCCAAAAAAAGAGGACGACCGGGGGTTCGTCCAAATGTTGAATTTCAGACACATCTTACTAGGTGGAAAAACGGCACTCTACAGCAAAGTAATGGTCTGTCATCAACAAATTATACATGTGCGTAATCTGTGTGACCTACTTAACAAGATAACCACCCTTTTAACGCAATAAAAAATTTTTCGTTTTTCGGCCAAAAAAAGAGGACGACCCGGGGGTCGTCCAAATGTTGAATTTCAGACACATCTCGCTAGGTGGAAAAACGGCTCTCTACAGCAAAGTAATGGTCTGTCATCAACAAATTATACATGTGCGTAATCTGTGTGACCTACTTAACAAGATAACCACCCTTTTAACGCAATAAAAAAATTTTCGTTTTTCGGCCAAAAAAAGAGGACGACCCGGGGGTCGTCCAAATGTTGAATTTCAGACACATCTTACTAGGTGGAAAAACGGCACTCTACAGCAAAGTAATGGTCTGTCATCAACAAATTATACATGTGCGTAATCTGTGTGAACTACTTAACAAGATAACCACCCTTTTAACGCAATTAAAAATTTTTCGTTTTTCGGCCAAAAAAAGAGGACGACCCGGGGGTCGTCCAAATGTTGAATTTCAGACACATCTTACTAGGTGGAAAAACGGCACTCTACAGCAAAGTAATGGTCTGTCATCAACAAATTATACATGTGCGTAATCTGTGTGAACTACTTAACAAGATAACCACCCTTTTAACGCAATAAAAAATTTTTCGTTTTTCGGCCAAAAAAAGAAGACGACCCAGGGGTCGTCCAAATGTTGAATTTCAGACACATCTTACTAGGTGGAAAAACGGCACTCTACAGCAAAGTAATGGTCTGTCATCAACAAATTATACATGTGCGTAATCTGTGTGAACTACTTAACAAGATAACCACCCTTTTAACGCAATTAAAAATTTTTCGTTTTTCGGCCAAAAAAAGAGGACGACCCCCGGGTCGTCCAAATGTTGAATTTCAGACACATCTTACTAGGTGGAAAAACGGCACTCTACAGCAAAGTAATGGTCTGTCATCAACAAATTATACATGTGCGTAATCTGTGTGAACTACTTAACAAGATAACCACCCTTTTAACGCAATTAAAAATTTTTCGTTTTTCGGCCAAAAAAAGAGGACGACCCGGGGGTCGTCCAAATGTTGAATTTCAGACACATCTTACTAGGTGGAAAAACGGCACTCTACAGCAAAGTAATGGTCTGTCATCAACAAATTATACATGTGCGTAATCTGTGTGAACTACTTAACAAGATAACCACCCTTTTAACGTAATTAAAATTTTTTCGTTTTTCGGCCAAAAAAAGAGGACGACCCGGGGGTCGTCAAAATGTTGAATTCCAGACACATCTCGCTAGGTGGAAAAACGGCTCTCTACAGCAAAGTAATGGTCTGTCATCAACAAATTATACATGTGCGTAATCTGTGTGACCTACTTAACAAGATAACCACCCTTTTAACGCAATAAAAAATTTTTCGTTTTTCGGCCAAAAAAAGAGGACGACCCGGGGGTCGTCCAAATGTTGAATTTCAGACACATCTCGCTAGGTGGAAAAACGGCTCTCTACAGCAAAGTAATGGTCTGTCATCAACAAATTATACATGTGCGTAATCTGTGTGACCTACTTAACAAGATAACCACCCTTTTAACGCAATAAAAAATTTTTCGTTTTTCGGCCAAAAAAAGAGGACGACCCGGGGGTCGTCCAAATGTTGAATTTCAGACACATCTTACTAGGTGGAAAAACGGCACTCTACAGCAAAGTAATGGTCTGTCATCAACAAATTATACATGTGCGTAATCTGTGTGAACTACTTAACAAGATAACCACCCTTTTAACGCAATTAAAAATTTTTCGTTTTTCGGCCAAAAAAAGAGGACGACCCGGGGGTCGTCCAAATGTTGAATTTCAGACACATCTTACTAGGTGGAAAAACGGCACTCTACAGCAAAGTAATGGTCTGTCATCAACAAATTATACATGTGCGTAATCTGTGTGAACTACTTAACAAGATAACCACCCTTTTAACGTAATTAAAAATTTTTCGTTTTTCGGCCAAAAAAAGAGGACGACCCGGGGGTCGTCAAAATGTTGAATTCCAGACACATCTCGCTAGGTGGAAAAACGGCTCTCTACAGCAAAGTAATGGTCTGTCATCAACAAATTATACATGTGCGTAATCTGTGTGACCTACTTAACAAGATAACCACCCTTTTAACGCAATAAAAAATTTTTCGTTTTTCGGCCAAAAAAAGAGGACGACCCGGGGGTCGTCCAAATGTTGAATTTCAGACACATCTCGCTAGGTGGAAAAACGGCTCTCTACAGCAAAGTAATGGTCTGTCATCAACAAATTATACATGTGCGTAATCTGTGTGACCTACTTAACAAGATAACCACCCTTTTAACGCAATAAAAAATTTTTCGTTTTTCGGCCAAAAAAAGAGGACGACCCGGGGGTCGTCCAAATGTTGAATTTCAGACACATCTTACTAGGTGGAAAAACGGCTCTCTACAGCAAAGTAATGGTCTGTCATCAACAAATTATACATGTGCGTAATCTGTGTGAACTACTTAACAAGATAACCACCCTTTTAACGTAATTAAAAATTTTTCGTTTTTCGGCCAAAAAAAGAGGACGACCCGGGGGTCGTCAAAATGTTGAATTCCAGACACATCTCGCTAGGTGGAAAAACGGCTCTCTACAGCAAAGTAATGGTCTGTCATCAACAAATTATACATGTGCGTAATCTGTGTGACCTACTTAACAAGATAACCACCCTTTTAACGCAATAAAAAATTTTTCGTTTTTCGGCCAAAAAAAGAGGACGACCCGGGGGTCGTCCAAATGTTGAATTTCAGACACATCTTACTAGGTGGAAAAACGGCTCTCTACAGCAAAGTAATGGTCTGTCATCAACAAATTATAAATGTGCGTAATCTGTGTGACCTACTTAACAAGATAACCACCCTTTTAACGCAATAAAAAATTTTTCGTTTTTCGGCCAAAAAAAGAGGACGACCGGGGGTTCGTCCAAATGTTGAATTTCAGACACATCTTACTAGGTGGAAAAAGGGCACTCTACAGCAAAGTAATGGTCTGTCATCAACAAATTATACATGTGCGTAATCTGTGTGAACTACTTAACAAGATAACCACCCTTTTAACGCAATAAAAAATTTTTCGTTTTTCGGCCAAAAAAAGAGGACGACCGGGGGTTCGTCCAAATGTTGAATTTCAGACACATCTTACTAGGTGGAAAAACGGCACTCTACAGCAAAGTAATGGTCTGTCATCAACAAATTATACATGTGCGTAATCTGTGTGAACTACTTAACAAGATAACCACCCTTTTAACGTAATTAAAAATTTTTCGTTTTTCGGCCAAAAAAAGAGGACGACCCGGGGGTCGTCAAAATGTTGAATTCCAGACACATCTCGCTAGGTGGAAAAACGGCTCTCTACAGCAAAGTAATGGTCTGTCATCAACAAATTATACATGTGCGTAATCTGTGTGACCTACTTAACAAGATAACCACCCTTTTAACGCAATAAAAAATTTTTCGTTTTTCGGCCAAAAAAAGAGGACGACCCGGGGGTCGTCCAAATGTTGAATTTCAGACACATCTCGCTAGGTGGAAAAACGGCTCTCTACAGCAAAGTAATGGTCTGTCATCAACAAATTATACATGTGCGTAATCTGTGTGACCTACTTAACAAGATAACCACCCTTTTAACGCAATAAAAAATTTTTCGTTTTTCGGCCAAAAAAAGAGGACGACCCGGGGGTCGTCCAAATGTTGAATTTCAGACACATCTTACTAGGTGGAAAAACGGCACTCTACAGCAAAGTAATGGTCTGTCATCAACAAATTATACATGTGCGTAATCTGTGTGAACTACTTAACAAGATAACCACCCTTTTAACGCAATTAAAAATTTTTCGTTTTTCGGCCAAAAAAAGAGGACGACCCGGGGGTCGTCCAAATGTTGAATTTCAGACACATCTTACTAGGTGGAAAAACGGCACTCTACAGCAAAGTAATGGTCTGTCATCAACAAATTATACATGTGCGTAATCTGTGTGAACTACTTAACAAGATAACCACCCTTTTAACGCAATTAAAAATTTTTCGTTTTTCGGCCAAAAAAAGAGGACGACCCGGGGGTCGTCCAAATGTTGAATTTCAAACACATCTTACTAGGTAGAAAAACGGCACTCTACAGCAAAGTAATGGTCTGTCATCAACAAATTATACATGTGCGTAATCTGTGTGAACTACTTAACAAGATAACCACCCTTTTAACGCAATTAAAAATTTTTCGTTTTTCGGCCAAAAAAAGAGGACGACCCGGGGGTCGTCAAAATGTTGAATTTCAGACACATCTCGCTAGGTGGAAAAACGGCTCTCTACAGCAAAGTAATGGTCTGTCATCAACAAATTATACATGTGCGTAATCTGTGTGACCTACTTAACAAGATAACCACCCTTTTAACGCAATTAAAAATTTTTCGTTTTTCGGCCAAAAAAAGAGGACGACCCGGGGGTCGTCCAAATGTTGAATTTCAGACACATCTTACTAGGTGGAAAAACGGCACTCTACAGCAAAGTAATGGTCTGTCATCAACAAATTATACATGTGCGTAATCTGTGTGAACTACTTAACAAGATAACCACCCTTTTAACGCAATTAAAAATTTTTCGTTTTTCGGCCAAAAAAAGAGGACGACCCGGGGGTCGTCCAAATGTTGAATTTCAGACACATCTTACTAGGTGGAAAAACGGCACTCTACAGCAAAGTAATGGTCTGTCATCAACAAATTATACATGTGCGTAATCTGTGCGAACTACTTAACAAGATAACCACCCTTTTAACGTAATTAAAAATTTTTCGTTTTTCGGCCAAAAAAAGAGGACGACCCGGGGGTCGTCAAAATGTTGAATTCCAGACACATCTCGCTAGGTGGAAAAACGGCTCTCTACAGCAAAGTAATGGTCTGTCATCAACAAATTATACATGTGCGTAATCTGTGTGACCTACTTAACAAGATAACCACCCTTTTAACGCAATAAAAAATTTTTCGTTTTTCGGCCAAAAAAAGAGGACGACCCGGGGGTCGTCCAAATGTTGAATTTCAGACACATCTCGCTAGGTGGAAAAACGGCTCTCTACAGCAAAGTAATGGTCTGTCATCAACAAATTATACATGTGCGTAATCTGTGTGACCTACTTAACAAGATAACCACCCTTTTAACGCAATAAAAAATTTTTCGTTTTTCGGCCAAAAAAAGAGGACGACCCGGGGGTCGTCCAAATGTTGAATTTCAGACACATCTTACTAGGTGGAAAAACGGCACTCTACAGCAAAGTAATGGTCTGTCATCAACAAATTATACATGTGCGTAATCTGTGTGAACTACTTAACAAGATAACCACCCTTCTAACGCAATTAAAAATTTTTCGTTTTTCGGCCAAAAAAAGAGGACGACCCGGGGGTCGTCCAAATGTTGAATTTCAGACACATCTTACTACGTGGAAAAACGGCACTCTACAGCAAAGTAATGGTCTGTCATCAACAAATTATACATGTGCGTAATCTGTGTGAACTACTTAACAAGATAACCACCCTTTTAACGTAATTAAAAATTTTTCGTTTTTCGGCCAAAAAAAGAGGACGACCCGGGGGTCGTCAAAATGTTGAATTCCAGACACATCTCGCTAGGTGGAAAAACGGCTCTCTACAGCAAAGTAATGGTCTGTCATCAACAAATTATACATGTGCGTAATCTGTGTGACCTACTTAACAAGATAACCACCCTTTTAACGCAATAAAAAATTTTTCGTTTTTCGGCCAAAAAAAGAGGACGACCCGGGGGTCGTCCAAATGTTGAATTTCAGACACATCTCGCTAGGTGGAAAAACGGCTCTCTACAGCAAAGTAATGGTCTGTCATCAACAAATTATACATGTGCGTAATCTGTGTGACCTACTTAACAAGATAACCACCCTTTTAACGCAATAAAAAATTTTTCGTTTTTCGGCCAAAAAAAGAGGACGACCCGGGGGTCGTCCAAATGTTGAATTTCAGACACATCTTACTAGGTGGAAAAACGGCACTCTACAGCAAAGTAATGGTCTGTCATCAACAAATTATACATGTGCGTAATCTGTGTGACCTACTTAACAAGATAACCACCCTTTTAACGCAATAAAAAATTTTTCGTTTTTCGGCCAAAAAAAGAGGACGACCCGGGGGTCGTCCAAATGTTGAATTTCAGACACATCTTACTAGGTGGAAAAACGGCTCTCTACAGCAAAGTAATGGTCTGTCATCAACAAATTATAAATGTGCGTAATCTGTGTGACCTACTTAACAAGATAACCACCCTTTTAACGCAATAAAAAATTTTTCGTTTTTCGGCCAAAAAAAGAGGACGACCGGGGGTTCGTCCAAATGTTGAATTTCAGACACATCTTACTAGGTGGAAAAAGGGCACTCTACAGCAAAGTAATGGTCTGTCATCAACAAATTATACATGTGCGTAATCTGTGTGAACTACTTAACAAGATAACCACCCTTTTAACGCAATAAAAAATTTTTCGTTTTTCGGCCAAAAAAAGAGGACGACCCGGGGGTCGTCCAAATGTTGAATTTCAGACACATCTTACTAGGTGGAAAAACGGCACTCTACAGCAAAGTAATGGTCTGTCATCAACAAATTATACATGTGCGTAATCTGTGTGAACTACTTAACAAGATAACCACCCTTTTAACGTAATTAAAAATTTTTCGTTTTTCGGCCAAAAAAAGAGGACGACCCGGGGGTCGTCAAAATGTTGAATTCCAGACACATCTCGCTAGGTGGAAAAACGGCTCTCTACAGCAAAGTAATGGTCTGTCATCAACAAATTATACATGTGCGTAATCTGTGTGACCTACTTAACAAGATAACCACCCTTTTAACGCAATAAAAAATTTTTCGTTTTTCGGCCAAAAAAAGAGGACGACCCGGGGGTCGTCCAAATGTTGAATTTCAGACACATCTCGCTAGGTGGAAAAACGGCTCTCTACAGCAAAGTAATGGTCTGTCATCAACAAATTATACATGTGCGTAATCTGTGTGACCTACTTAACAAGATAACCACCCTTTTAACGCAATAAAAAATTTTTCGTTTTTCGGCCAAAAAAAGAGGACGACCCGGGGGTCGTCCAAATGTTGAATTTCAGACACATCTTACTAGGTGGAAAAACGGCACTCTACAGCAAAGTAATGGTCTGTCATCAACAAATTATACATGTGCGTAATCTGTGTGAACTACTTAACAAGATAACCACCCTTTTAACGCAATTAAAAATTTTTCGTTTTTCGGCCAAAAAAAGAGGACGACCCGGGGGTCGTCCAAATGTTGAATTTCAGACACATCTTACTAGGTGGAAAAACGGCACTCTACAGCAAAGTAATGGTCTGTCATCAACAAATTATACATGTGCGTAATCTGTGTGAACTACTTAACAAGATAACCACCCTTTTAACGTAATTAAAAATTTTTCGTTTTTCGGCCAAAAAAAGAGGACGACCCGGGGGTCGTCAAAATGTTGAATTCCAGACACATCTCGCTAGGTGGAAAAACGGCTCTCTACAGCAAAGTAATGGTCTGTCATCAACAAATTATACATGTGCGTAATCTGTGTGACCTACTTAACAAGATAACCACCCTTTTAACGCAATAAAAAATTTTTCGTTTTTCGGCCAAAAAAAGAGGACGACCCGGGGGTCGTCCAAATGTTGAATTTCAGACACATCTTACTAGGTGGAAAAACGGCTCTCTACAGCAAAGTAATGGTCTGTCATCAACAAATTATAAATGTGCGTAATCTGTGTGACCTACTTAACAAGATAACCACCCTTTTAACGCAATAAAAAATTTTTCGTTTTTCGGCCAAAAAAAGAGGACGACCGGGGGTTCGTCCAAATGTTGAATTTCAGACACATCTTACTAGGTGGAAAAAGGGCACTCTACAGCAAAGTAATGGTCTGTCATCAACAAATTATACATGTGCGTAATCTGTGTGAACTACTTAACAAGATAACCACCCTTTTAACGCAATAAAAAATTTTTCGTTTTTCGGCCAAAAAAAGAGGACGACCGGGGGTTCGTCCAAATGTTGAATTTCAGACACATCTTACTAGGTGGAAAAACGGCACTCTACAGCAAAGTAATGGTCTGTCATCAACAAATTATACATGTGCGTAATCTGTGTGAACTACTTAACAAGATAACCACCCTTTTAACGCAATAAAAAATTTTTCGTTTTTCGGCCAAAAAAAGAAGACGACCCAGGGGTCGTCCAAATGTTGAATTTCAGACACATCTTACTAGGTGGAAAAACGGCACTCTACAGCAAAGTAATGGTCTGTCATCAACAAATTATACATGTGCGTAATCTGTGTGACCTACTTAACAAGATAACCACCCTTTTAACGCAATAAAAAATTTTTCGTTTTTCGGCCAAAAAAAGAGGACGACCCGGGGGTCGTCCAAATGTTGAATTTCAGACACATCTCGCTAGGTGGAAAAACGGCTCTCTACAGCAAAGTAATGGTCTGTCATCAACAAATTATACATGTGCGTAATCTGTGTGACCTACTTAACAAGATAACCACCCTTTTAACGCAATAAAAAATTTTTCGTTTTTCGGCCAAAAAAAGAGGACGACCCGGGGGTCGTCCAAATGTTGAATTTCAGACACATCTTACTAGGTGGAAAAACGGCACTCTACAGCAAAGTAATGGTCTGTCATCAACAAATTATACATGTGCGTAATCTGTGTGAACTACTTAACAAGATAACCACCCTTTTAACGCAATTAAAAATTTTTCGTTTTTCGGCCAAAAAAAGAGGACGACCCGGGGGTCGTCCAAATGTTGAATTTCAGACACATCTTACTAGGTGGAAAAACGGCACTCTACAGCAAAGTAATGGTCTGTCATCAACAAATTATACATGTGCGTAATCTGTGTGAACTACTTAACAAGATAACCACCCTTTTAACGTAATTAAAAATTTTTCGTTTTTCGGCCAAAAAAAGAGGACGACCCGGGGGTCGTCAAAATGTTGAATTCCAGACACATCTCGCTAGGTGGAAAAACGGCTCTCTACAGCAAAGTAATGGTCTGTCATCAACAAATTATACATGTGCGTAATCTGTGTGACCTACTTAACAAGATAACCACCCTTTTAACGCAATAAAAAATTTTTCGTTTTTCGGCCAAAAAAAGAGGACGACCCGGGGGTCGTCCAAATGTTGAATTTCAGACACATCTTACTAGGTGGAAAAACGGCTCTCTACAGCAAAGTAATGGTCTGTCATCAACAAATTATAAATGTGCGTAATCTGTGTGACCTACTTAACAAGATAACCACCCTTTTAACGCAATAAAAAATTTTTCGTTTTTCGGCCAAAAAAAGAGGACGACCGGGGGTTCGTCCAAATGTTGAATTTCAGACACATCTTACTAGGTGGAAAAAGGGCACTCTACAGCAAAGTAATGGTCTGTCATCAACAAATTATACATGTGCGTAATCTGTGTGAACTACTTAACAAGATAACCACCCTTTTAACGCAATAAAAAATTTTTCGTTTTTCGGCCAAAAAAAAAGAGGACGACCCGGGGGTCGTCCAAATGTTGAATTTCAGACACATCTTACTAGGTGGAAAAACGGCACTCTACAGCAAAGTAATGGTCTGTCATCAACAAATTATACATGTGCGTAATCTGTGTGAACTACTTAACAAGATAACCACCCTTTTAACGTAATTAAAAATTTTTCGTTTTTCGGCCAAAAAAAGAGGACGACCCGGGGGTCGTCAAAATGTTGAATTCCAGACACATCTCGCTAGGTGGAAAAACGGCTGTCTACAGCAAAGTAATGGTCTGTCATCAACAAATTATACATGTGCGTAATCTGTGTGACCTACTTAACAAGATAACCACCCTTTTAACGCAATAAAAAATTTTTCGTTTTTCGGCCAAAAAAAGAGGACGACCCGGGGGTCGTCCAAATGTTGAATTTCAGACACATCTCGCTAGGTGGAAAAACGGCTCTCTACAGCAAAGTAATGGTCTGTCATCAACAAATTATACATGTGCGTAATCTGTGTGACCTACTTAACAAGATAACCACCCTTTTAACGCAATAAAAAATTTTTCGTTTTTCGGCCAAAAAAAGAGGACGACCCGGGGGTCGTCCAAATGTTGAATTTCAGACACATCTTACTAGGTGGAAAAACGGCACTCTACAGCAAAGTAATGGTCTGTCATCAACAAATTATACATGTGCGTAATCTGTGTGAACTACTTAACAAGATAGCCACCCTTTTAACGCAATTAAAAATTTTTCGTTTTTCGGCCAAAAAAAGAGGACGACCCGGGGGTCGTCCAAATGTTGAATTTCAGACACATCTTACTAGGTGGAAAAACGGCACTCTACAGCAAAGTAATGGTCTGTCATCAACAAATTATACATGTGCGTAATCTGTGTGAACTACTTAACAAGATAACCACCCTTTTAACGTAATTAAAAATTTTTCGTTTTTCGGCCAAAAAAAGAGGACGACCCGGGGGTCGTCAAAATGTTGAATTCCAGACACATCTCGCTAGGTGGAAAAACGGCTCTCTACAGCAAAGTAATGGTCTGTCATCAACAAATTATACATGTGCGTAATCTGTGTGACCTACTTAACAAGATAACCACCCTTTTAACGCAATAAAAAATTTTTCGTTTTTCGGCCAAAAAAAGAGGACGACCCAGGGGTCGTCCAAATGTTGAATTTCAGACACATCTTACTAGGTGGAAAAACGGCTCTCTACAGCAAAGTAATGGTCTGTCATCAACAAATTATAAATGTGCGTAATCTGTGTGACCTACTTAACAAGATAACCACCCTTTTAACGCAATAAAAAATTTTTCGTTTTTCGGCCAAAAAAAGAGGACGACCGGGGGTTCGTCCAAATGTTGAATTTCAGACACATCTTACTAGGTGGAAAAAGGGCACTCTACAGCAAAGTAATGGTCTGTCATCAACAAATTATACATGTGCGTAATCTGTGTGAACTACTTAACAAGATAACCACCCTTTTAACGCAATAAAAAATTTTTCGTTTTTCGGCCAAAAAAAGAGGACGACCGGGGGTTCGTCCAAATGTTGAATTTCAGACACATCTTACTAGGTGGAAAAACGGCACTCTACAGCAAAGTAATGGTCTGTCATCAACAAATTATACATGTGCGTAATCTGTGTGAACTACTTAACAAGATAACCACCCTTTTAACGCAATAAAAAATTTTTCGTTTTTCGGCCAAAAAAAGAAGACGACCCAGGGGTCGTCCAAATGTTGAATTTCAGACACATCTTACTAGGTGGAAAAACGGCACTCTACAGCAAAGTAATGGTCTGTCATCAACAAATTATACATGTGCGTAATCTGTGTGAACTACTTAACAAGATAACCACCCTTTTATTGCAATTAAAAATTTTTCGTTTTTCGGCCAAAAAAAGAGGACGACCCGGGGGTCGTCAAAATGTTGAATTTCAGACACATCTCGCTAGGTGGAAAAACGGCTCTCTACAGCAAAGTAATGGTCTGTCATCAACAAATTATACATGTGCGTAATCTGTGTGACCTACTTAACAAGATAACCACCCTTTTAACGCAATTAAAAATTTTTCGTTTTTCGGCCAAAAAAAGAGGACGACCCGGGGGTCGTCCAAATGTTGAATTTCAGACACATCTTACTAGGTGGAAAAACGGCACTCTACAGCAAAGTAATGGTCTGTCATCAACAAATTATACATGTGCGTAATCTGTGTGAACTACTTAACAAGATAACCACCCTTTTAACGTAATTAAAAATTTTTCGTTCTTCGGCCAAAAAAAGAGGACGACCCGGGGGTCGTCAAAATGTTGAATTTCAGACACATCTCGCTAGGTGGAAAAACGGCTCTCTACAGCAAAGTAATGGTCTGTCATCAACAAATTATACATGTGCGTAATCTGTGTGAACTACTTAACAAGATAACCACCCTTTTAACGCAATTAAAAATTTTTCGTTTTTCGGCCAAAAAAAGAGGACGACCCGGGGGTCGTCCAAATGTTGAATTTCAGACACATCTTACTAGGTGGAAAAACGGCACTCTACAGCAAAGTAATGGTCTGTCATCAACAAATTATACATGTGCGTAATCTGTGTGACCTACTTAACAAGATAACCACCCTTTTAACGCAATAAAAAATTTTTCGTTTTTCGGCCAAAAAAAGAGGACGACCCGGGGGTCGTCCAAATGTTGAATTTCAGACACATCTTACTAGGTGGAAAAACGGCACTCTACAGCAAAGTAATGGTCTGTCATCAACAAATTATACATGTGCGTAATCTGTGTGAACTACTTAACAAGATAACCACCCTTTTAACGCAATTAAAAATTTTTCGTTTTTCGGCCAAAAAAAGAGGACGACCCGGGGGTCGTCCAAATGTTGAATTTCAGACACATCTTACTAGGTGGAAAAACGGCACTCTACAGCAAAGTAATGGTCTGTCATCAACAAATTATACATGTGCGTAATCTGTGTGAACTACTTAACAAGATAACCACCCTTTTAACGTAATTAAAAATTTTTCGTTTTTCGGCCAAAAAAAGAGGACGACCCGGGGGTCGTCAAAATGTTGAATTCCAGACACATCTCGCTAGGTGGAAAAACGGCTCTCTACAGCAAAGTAATGGTCTGTCATCAACAAATTATACATGTGCGTAATCTGTGTGACCTACTTAACAAGATAACCACCCTTTTAACGCAATAAAAAATTTTTCGTTTTTCGACCAAAAAAAGAGGACGACCCGGGGGTCGTCCAAATGTTGAATTTCAGACACATCTCGCTAGGTGGAAAAACGGCTCTCTACAGCAAAGTAATGGTCTGTCATCAACAAATTATACATGTGCGTAATCTGTGTGACCTACTTAACAAGATAACCACCCTTTTAACGCAATAAAAAATTTTTCGTTTTTCGGCCAAAAAAAGAGGACGACCCGGGGGTCGTCAAAATGTTGAATTTCAGACACATCTCGCTAGGTGGAAAAACGGCTCTCTACAGCAAAGTAATGGTCTGTCATCAACAAATTATACATGTGCGTAATCTGTGTGAACTACTTAACAAGATAACCACCCTTTTAACGCAATTAAAAATTTTTCGTTTTTCGGCCAAAAAAAGAGGACGACCCGGGGGTCGTCCAAATGTTGAATTTCAGACACATCTTACTAGGTGGAAAAACGGCACTCTACAGCAAAGTAATGGTCTGTCATCAACAAATTATACATGTGCGTAATCTGTGTGAACTACTTAACAAGATAACCACCCTTTTAACGTAATTAAAAATTTTTCGTTTTTCGGCCAAAAAAAGAGGACGACCCGGGGGTCGTCAAAATGTTGAATTCCAGACACATCTCGCTAGGTGGAAAAACGGCTCTCTACAGCAAAGTAATGGTCTGTCATCAACAAATTATACATGTGCGTAATCTGTGTGACCTACTTAACAAGATAACCACCCTTTTAACGCAATAAAAAATTTTTCGTTTTTCGGCCAAAAAAAGAGGACGACCCGGGGGTCGTCCAAATGTTGAATTTCAGACACATCTTACTAGGTGGAAAAACGGCTCTCTACAGCAAAGTAATGGTCTGTCATCAACAAATTATAAATGTGCGTAATCTGTGTGACCTACTTAACAAGATAACCACCCTTTTAACGCAATAAAAAATTTTTCGTTTTTCGGCCAAAAAAAGAGGACGACCGGGGGTTCGTCCAAATGTTGAATTTCAGACACATCTTACTAGGTGGAAAAAGGGCACTCTACAGCAAAGTAATGGTCTGTCATCAACATATTATACATGTGCGTAATCTGTGTGAACTACTTAACAAGATAACCACCCTTTTAAGGCAATAAAAAATTTTTCGTTTTTCGGCCAAAAAAAGAGGACGACCGGGGGTTCGTCCAAATGTTGAATTTCAGACACATCTTACTAGGTGGAAAAACGGCACTCTACAGCAAAGTAATGGTCTGTCATCAACAAATTATACATGTGCGTAATCTGTGTGAACTACTTAACAAGATAACCACCCTTTTAACGCAATAAAAAATTTTTCGTTTTTCGGCCAAAAAAAGAAGACGACCCAGGGGTCGTCCAAATGTTGAATTTCAGACACATCTTACTAGGTGGAAAAACGGCACTCTACAGCAAAGTAATGGTCTGTCATCAACAAATTATACATGTGCGTAATCTGTGTGAACTACTTAACAAGATAACCACCCTTTTAACGCAATTAAAAATTTTTCGTTTTTCGGCCAAAAAAAGAGGACGACCCGGGGGTCGTCAAAATGTTGAATTTCAGACACATCTCGCTAGGTGGAAAAACGGCTCTCTACAGCAAAGTAATGGTCTGTCATCAACAAATTATACATGTGCGTAATCTGTGTGACCTACTTAACAAGATAACCACCCTTTTAACGCAATTAAAAATTTTTCGTTTTTCGGCCAAAAAAAGAGGACGACCCCCGGGTCGTCCAAATGTTGAATTTCAGACACATCTTACTAGGTGGAAAAACGGCACTCTACAGCAAAGTAATGGTCTGTCATCAACAAATTATACATGTGCGTAATCTGTGTGAACTACTTAACAAGATAACCACCCTTTTAACGTAATTAAAAATTTTTCGTTTTTCGGCCAAAAAAAGAGGACGACCCGGGGGTCGTCAAAATGTTGAATTTCAGACACATCTCGCTAGGTGGAAAAACGGCTCTCTACAGCAAAGTAATGGTCTGTCATCAACAAATTATACATGTTCGTAATCTGTGTGAACTACTTAACAAGATAACCACCCTTTTAACGCAATTAAAAATTTTTCGTTTTTCGGCCAAAAAAAGAGGACGACCCGGGGGTCGTCCAAATGTTGAATTTCAGACACATCTTACTAGGTGGAAAAACGGCACTCTACAGCAAAGTAATGGTCTGTCATCAACAAATTATACATGTGCGTAATCTGTGTGAACTACTTAACAAGATAACCACCCTTTTAACGCAATAAAAAATTTTTCGTTTTTCGGCCAAAAAAAGAGGACGACCCGGGGGTCGTCCAAATGTTGAATTTCAGACACATCTCGCTAGGTGGAAAAACGGCTCTCTACAGCAAAGTAATGGTCTGTCATCAACAAATTATACATGTGCGTAATCTGTGTGACCTACTTAACAAGATAACCACCCTTTTAACGCAATAAAAAATTTTTCGTTTTTCGGCCAAAAAAAGAGGACGACCCGGGGGTCGTCCAAATGTTGAATTTCAGACACATCTTACTAGGTGGAAAAACGGCACTCTACAGCAAAGTAATGGTCTGTCATCAACAAATTATACATGTGCGTAATCTGTGTGAACTACTTAACAAGATAACCACCCTTTTAACGCAATTAAAAATTTTTCGTTTTTCGGCCAAAAAAAGAGGACGACCCGGGGGTCGTCCAAATGTTGAATTTCAGACACATCTTACTAGGTGGAAAAACGGCACTCTACAGCAAAGTAATGGTCTGTCATCAACAAATTATACATGTGCGTAATCTGTGTGAACTACTTAACAAGATAACCACCCTTTTAACGCAATTAAAAATTTTTCGTTTTTCGGCCAAAAAAAGACGACGACCCGGGGGTCGTCCAAATGTTGAATTTCAGACACATCTTACTAGGTGGAAAAACGGCCCTCTACAGCAAAGTAATGGTCTGTCATCAACAAATTATACATGTGCGTAATCTGTGTGAACTACTTAACAAGATAACCACCCTTTTAACGTAATTAAAAATTTTTCGTTTTTCGGCCAAAAAAAGAGGACGACCCGGGGGTCGTCCAAATGTTGAATTTCAGACACATCTCGCTAGGTGGAAAAACGGCTCTCTACAGCAAAGTAATGGTCTGTCATCAACAAATTATACATGTGCGTAATCTGTGTGACCTACTTAACAAGATAACCACCCTTTTAACGCAATAAAAAATTTTTCGTTTTTCGGCCAAAAAAAGAGGACGACCCGGGGGTCGTCCAAATGTTGAATTTCAGACACATCTCGCTAGGTGGAAAAACGGCTCTCTACAGCAAAGTAATGGTCTGTCATCAACAAATTATACATGTGCGTAATCTGTGTGACCTACTTAACAAGATAACCACCCTTTTAACGCAATAAAAAATTTTTCGTTTTTCGGCCAAAAAAAGAGGACGACCCGGGGGTCGTCCAAATGTTGAATTTCAGACACATCTTACTAGGTGGAAAAACGGCACTCTACAGCAAAGTAATGGTCTGTCATCAACAAATTATACATGTGCGTAATCTGTGTGAACTACTTAACAAGATAACCACCCTTTTAACGCAATTAAAAATTTTTCGTTTTTCGGCCAAAAAAAGAGGACGACCCGGGGGTCGTCCAAATGTTGAATTTCAGACACATCTTACTAGGTGGAAAAACGGCACTCTACAGCAAAGTAATGGTCTGTCATCAACAAATTATACATGTGCGTAATCTGTGTGAACTACTTAACAAGATAACCACCCTTTTAACGTAATTAAAAATTTTTCGTTTTTCGGCCAAAAAAAGAGGACGACCCGGGGGTCGTCAAAATGTTGAATTCCAGACACATCTCGCTAGGTGGAAAAACGGCTCTCTACAGCAAAGTAATGGTCTGTCATCAACAAATTATACATGTGCGTAATCTGTGTGACCTACTTAACAAGATAACCACCCTTTTAACGCAATAAAAAATTTTTCGTTTTTCGGCCAAAAAAAGAGGACGACCCGGGGGTCGTCCAAATGTTGAATTTCAGACACATCTTACTAGGTGGAAAAACGGCTCTCTACAGCAAAGTAATGGTCTGTCATCAACAAATTATAAATGTGCGTAATCTGTGTGACCTACTTAACAAGATAACCACCCTTTTAACGCAATAAAAAATTTTTCGTTTTTCGGCCAAAAAAAGAGGACGACCGGGGGTTCGTCCAAATGTTGAATTTCAGACACATCTTACTAGGTGGAAAAAGGGCACTCTACAGCAAAGTAATGGTCTGTCATCAACAAATTATACATGTGCGTAATCTGTGTGAACTACTTAACAAGATAACCACCCTTTTAACGCAATAAAAAATTTTTCGTTTTTCGGCCAAAAAAAGAGGACGACCCGGGGGTCGTCCAAATGTTAAATTTCAGACACATCTTACTAGGTGGAAAAACGGCACTCTACAGCAAAGTAATGGTCTGTCATCAACAAATTATACATGTGCGTAATCTGTGTGAACTACTTAACAAGATAACCACCCTTTTAACGTAATTAAAAATTTTTCGTTTTTCGGCCAAAAAAAGAGGACGACCCGGGGGTCGTCAAAATGTTGAATTTCAGACACATCTCGCTAGGTGGAAAAACGGCACTCTACAGCAAAGTAATGGTCTGTCATCAACAAATTATACATGTGCGTAATCTGTGTGAACTACTTAACAAGATAACCACCCTTTTAACGTAATTAAAAATTTTTCGTTTTACGGCCAAAAAAAGAGGACGACCCGGGGGTCGTCAAAATGTTGAATTTCAGACACATCTCGCTAGGTGGAAAAACGGCTCTCTACAGCAAAGTAATGGTCTGTCATCAACAAATTATACATGTGCGTAATCTGTGTGACCTACTTAACAAGATAACCACCCTTTTAACGCAATAAAAAATTTTTCGTTTTTCGGCCAAAAAAAGAGGACGACCGGGGGTTCGTCCAAATGTTGAATTTCAGACACATCTTACTAGGTGGAAAAAGGGCACTCTACAGCAAAGTAATGGTCTGTCATCAACAAATTATACATGTGCGTAATCTGTGTGAACTACTTAACAAGATAACCACCCTTTTAACGCAATAAAAAATTTTTCGTTTTTCGGCCAAAAAAAGAGGACGACCGGGGGTTCGTCCAAATGTTGAATTTCAGACACATCTTACTAGGTGGAAAAACGGCACTCTACAGCAAAGTAATGGTCTGTCATCAACAAATTATACATGTGCGTAATCTGTGTGAACTACTTAACAAGATAACCACCCTTTTAACGCAATAAAAAATTTTTCGTTTTTCGGCCAAAAAAAGAAGACGACCCAGGGGTCGTCCAAATGTTGAATTTCAGACACATCTTACTAGGTGGAAAAACGGCACTCTACAGCAAAGTAATGGTCTGTCATCAACAAATTATACATGTGCGTAATCTGTGTGAACTACTTAACAAGATAACCACCCTTTTAACGTAATTAAAAATTTTTCGTTTTTCGGCCAAAAAAAGAGGACGACCCGGGGGTCGTCAAAATGTTGAATTCCAGACACATCTCGCTAGGTGGAAAAACGGCTCTCTACAGCAAAGTAATGGTCTGTCATCAACAAATTATACATGTGCGTAATCTGTGTGACCTACTTAACAAGATAACCACCCTTTTAACGCAATAAAAAATTTTTCGTTTTTCGGCCAAAAAAAGAGGACGACCCGGGGGTCGTCCAAATGTTGAATTTCAGACACATCTTACTAGGTGGAAAAACGGCTCTCTACAGCAAAGTAATGGTCTGTCATCAACAAATTATAAATGTGCGTAATCTGTGTGACCTACTTAACAAGATAACCACCCTTTTAACGCAATAAAAAATTTTTCGTTTTTCGGCCAAAAAAAGAGGACGACCGGGGGTTCGTCCAAATGTTGAATTTCAGACACATCTTACTAGGTGGAAAAAGGGCACTCTACAGCAAAGTAATGGTCTGTCATCAACAAATTATACATGTGCGTAATCTGTGTGAACTACTTAACAAGATAACCACCCTTTTAACGCAATAAAAAATTTTTCGTTTTTCGGCCAAAAAAAGAAGACGACCCAGGGGTCGTCCAAATGTTGAATTTCAGACACATCTTACTAGGTGGAAAAACGGCACTCTACAGCAAAGTAATGGTCTGTCATCAACAAATTATACATGTGCGTAATCTGTGTGAACTACTTAACAAGATAACCACCCTTTTAACGCAATTAAAAATTTTTCGTTTTTCGGCCAAAAAAAGAGGACGACCCGGGGGTCGTCAAAATGTTGAATTTCAGACACATCTCGCTAGGTGGAAAAACGGCTCTCTACAGCAAAGTAATGGTCTGTCATCAACAAATTATACATGTGCGTAATCTGTGTGACCTACTTAACAAGATAACCACCCTTTTAACGCAATTAAAAATTTTTCGTTTTTCGGCCAAAAAAAGAGGACGACCCGGGGGTCGTCCAAATGTTGAATTTCAGACACATCTTACTAGGTGGAAAAACGGCACTCTACAGCAAAGTAATGGTCTGTCATCAACAAATTATACATGTGCGTAATCTGTGTGAACTACTTAACAAGATAACCACCCTTTTAACGTAATTAAAAATTTTTCGTTTTTCGGCCAAAAAAAGAGGACGACCCGGGGGTCGTCAAAATGTTGAATTTCAGACACATCTCGCTAGGTGGAAAAACGGCTCTCTACAGCAAAGTAATGGTCTGTCATCAACAAATTATACATGTGCGTAATCTGTGTGAACTACTTAACAAGATAACCACCCTTTTAACGCAATTAAAAATTTTTCGTTTTTCGGCCAAAAAAAGAGGACGACCCGGGGGTCGTCCAAATGTTGAATTTCAGACACATCTTACTAGGTGGAAAAACGGCACTCTACAGCAAAGTAATGGTCTGTCATCAACAAATTATACATGTGCGTAATCTGTGTGAACTACTTAACAAGATAACCACCCTTTTAACGTAATTAAAAATTTTTCGTTTTTCGGCCAAAAAAAGAGGACGACCCGGGGGTCGTCAAAATGTTGAATTCCAGACACATCTCGCTAGGTGGAAAAACGGCTCTCTACAGCAAAGTAATGGTCTGTCATCAACAAATTATACATGTGCGTAATCTGTGTGACCTACTTAACAAGATAACCACCCTTTTAACGCAATAAAAAATTTTTCGTTTTTCGGCCAAAAAAAGAGGACGACCCGGGGGTCGTCCAAATGTTGAATTTCAGACACATCTCGCTAGGTGGAAAAACGGCTCTCTACAGCAAAGTAATGGTCTGTCATCAACAAATTATACATGTGCGTAATCTGTGTGACCTACTTAACAAGATAACCACCCTTTTAACGCAATAAAAAATTTTTCGTTTTTCGGCCAAAAAAAGAGGACGACCCGGGGGTCGTCCAAATGTTGAATTTCAGACACATCTTACTAGGTGGAAAAACGGCACTCTACAGCAAAGTAATGGTCTGTCATCAACAAATTATACATGTGCGTAATCTGTGTGAACTACTTAACAAGATAACCACCCTTTTAACGCAATTAAAAATTTTTCGTTTTTCGGCCAAAAAAAGAGGACGACCCGGGGGTCGTCCAAATGTTGAATTTCAGACACATCTTACTAGGTGGAAAAACGGCACTCTACAGCAAAGTAATGGTCTGTCATCAACAAATTATACATGTGCGTAATCTGTGTGAACTACTTAACAAGATAACCACCCTTTTAACGTAATTAAAAATTTTTCGTTTTTCGGCCAAAAAAAGAGGACGACCCGGGGGTCGTCAAAATGTTGAATTTCAGACACATCTCGCTAGGTGGAAAAACGGCACTCTACAGCAAAGTAATGGTCTGTCATCAACAAATTATACATGTGCGTAATCTGTGTGACCTACTTAACAAGATAACCACCCTTTTAACGCAATAAAAAATTTTTCGTTTTTCGGCCAAAAAAAGAGGACGACCCGGGGGTCGTCCAAATGTTGAATTTCAGACACATCTTACTAGGTGGAAAAACGGCACTCTACAGCAAAGTAATGGTCTGTCATCAAAAAATTATACATGTGCGTAATCTGTGTGACCTACTTAACAAGATAACCACCCTTTTAACGCAATTAAAAATTTTTCGTTTTTCGGCCAAAAAAAGAGGACGACCCGGGGGTCGTCAAAATGTTCAATTTCAGACTCATCTCACTAGGTGGAAAAACGGCTCTCTACAGCAAAGTAATGGTCTGTCATCAACAAATTATACATGTGCGTAATCTGTGTGACCTACTTAACAAGATAACCACCCTTTTAACGCAATAAAAAACTTTTCGTTTTTCGGACAAAAAAAGAGGACGACCCGGGGGTCGTCCAAATGTTGAATTTCAGACACATCTTACCAGGTGGAAAAACGGCACTCTACAGCAAAGTAATGGTCTGTCATCGAGAAATTATACATGTGTGTAATCTGTGTGACCTACTTAACAAGATAACCACCCTTTTAACGTAATTAAAAATTTTTCGTTTTTCGGCCAAAAAAAGAGGACGACCCGGGGGTCGTCAAAATGTTGAATTTCAGACACATCTTACTAGGTGGAAAAACGGCACTCTACAGCAAAGTAATGGTCTGTCATCAACAAATTATACATGTGCGTAATCTGTGTGAACTACTTAACAAGATAACCACCCTTTTAACGCAATTAAAAATTTTTCGTTTTTCGGCCAAAAAAAGAGGACGACCCGGGGGTCGTCCAAATGTTGAATTTCAGACACATCTTACTAGGTGGAAAAACGGCACTCTACAGCAAAGTAATGGTCTGTCATCAACAAATTATACATGTGCGTAATCTGTGTGAACTACTTAACAAGATAACCACCCTTTTAACGCAATTAAAAATTTTTCGTTTTTCGGCCAAAAAAAGAGGACGACCCGGGGGTCGTCCAAATGTTGAATTTCAGACACATCTTACTAGGTGGAAAAACGGCACTCTACAGCAAAGTAATGGTCTGTCATCAACAAATTATACATGTGCGTAATCTGTGTGAACTACTTAACAAGATAACCACCCTTTTAACGTAATTAAAAATTTTTCGTTTTTCGGCCAAAAAAAGAGGACGACCCGGGGGTCGTCAAAATGTTGAATTTCAGACACATCTCGCTAGGTGGAAAAACGGCACTCTACAGCAAAGTAATGGTCTGTCATCAACAAATTATACATGTGCGTAATCTGTGTGAACTACTTAACAAGATAACCACCCTTTTAACGTAATTAAAAATTTTTCGTTTTTCGGCCAAAAAAAGAGGACGACCCGGGGGTCGTCAAAATGTTGAATTTCAGACACATCTCGCTAGGTGGAAAAACGGCTCTCTACAGCAAAGTAATGGTCTGTCATCAACAAATTATACATGTGCGTAATCTGTGTGACCTACTTAACAAGATAACCACCCTTTTAACGCAATAAAAAATTTTTCGTTTTTCGGCCAAAAAAAGAGGACGACCCGGGGGTCGTCCAAATGTTGAATTTCAGACACATCTTACTAGGTGGAAAAACGGCTCTCTACAGCAAAGTAATGGTCTGTCATCAACAAATTATACATGTGCGTAATCTGTGTGACCTACTTAACAAGATAACCACCCTTTTAACGCAATAAAAAATTTTTCGTTTTTCGGCCAAAAAAAGAGGACGACCGGGGGTTCGTCCAAATGTTGAATTTCAGACACATCTTACTAGGTGGAAAAACGGCACTCTACAGCAAAGTAATGGTCTGTCATCAACAAATTATACATGTGCGTAATCTGTGTGAACTACTTAACAAGATAACCACCCTTTTAACGCAATAAAAAATTTTTCGTTTTTCGGCCAAAAAAAGAAGACGACCCAGGGGTCGTCCAAATGTTGAATTTCAGACACATCTTACTAGGTGGAAAAACGGCACTCTACAGCAAAGTAATGGTCTGTCATCAACAAATTATACATGTGCGTAATCTGAGTGAACTACTTAACAAGATAACCACCCTTTTAACGCAATTAAAAATTTTTCGTTTTTCGGCCAAAAAAAGAGGACGACCCGGGGGTCGTCCAAATGTTGAATTTCAGACACATCTTACTAGGTGGAAAAACGGCACTCTACAGCAAAGTAATGGTCTGTCATCAACAAATTATACATGTGCGTAATCTGTGTGAACTACTTAACAAGATAACCACCCTTTTAACGCAATTAAAAATTTTTCGTTTCTCGGCCAAAAAAAGAGGACGACCCGGGGGTCGTCCAAATGTTGAATTTCAGACACATCTTACTAGGTGGAAAAACGGCACTCTACAGCAAAGTAATGGTCTGTCATCAACAAATTATACATGTGCGTAATCTGTGTGAACTACTTAACAAGATAACCACCCTTTTAACGTAATTAAAAATTTTTCGTTTTTCGGCCAAAAAAAGAGGACGACCCGGGGGTCGTCAAAATGTTGAATTTCAGACACATCTCGCTAGGTGGAAAAACGGCACTCTACAGCAAAGTAATGGTCTGTCATCAACAAATTATACATGTGCGTAATCTGTGTGAACTACTTAACAAGATAACCACCCTTTTAACGTAATTAAAAATTTTTCGTTTTTCGGCCAAAAAAAGAGGACGACCCGGGGGTCGTCAAAATGTTGAATTTCAGACACATCTCGCTAGGTGGAAAAACGGCACTCTACAGCAAAGTAATGGTCTGTCATCAACAAATTATACATGTGCGTAATCTGTGTGACCTACTTAACAAGATAACCACCCTTTTAACGCAATAAAAAATTTTTCGTTTTTCGGCCAAAAAAAGAGGACGACCCGGGGGTCGTCCAAATGTTGAATTTCAGACACATCTTACTAGGTGGAAAAACGGCTCTCTACAGCAAAGTAATGGTCTGTCATCAACAAATTATACATGTGCGTAATCTGTGTGACCTACTTAACAAGATAACCACCCTTTTAACGCAATAAAAAATTTTTCGTTTTTCGGCCAAAAAAAGAGGACGACCGGGGGTTCGTCCAAATGTTGAATTTCAGACACATCTTACTAGGTGGAAAAACGGCACTCTACAGCAAAGTAATGGTCTGTCATCAACAAATTATACATGTGCGTAATCTGTGTGAACTACTTAACAAGATAACCACCCTTTTAACGCAATTAAAAATTTTTCGTTTTTCGGCCAAAAAAAGAGGACGACCCGGGGGTCGTCAAAATGTTGAATTTCAAACACATCTCACTAGGTGGAAAAACGGCTCTCTACAGCAAAGTAATGGTCTGTCATCAACAAATTATACATGTGCGTAATCTGTGTGAACTACTTAACAAGATAACCACCCTTTTAACGCAATAAAAAATTTTTCGTTTTTCGGCCAAAAAAAGAGGACGACCCGGGGGTCGTCCAAATGTTGAATTTCAGACACATCTCGCTAGGTGGAAAAACGGCTCTCTACAGCAAAGTAATGGTCTGTCATCAACAAATTATACATGTGCGTAATCTGTGTGACCTACTTAACAAGATAACCACCCTTTTAACGCAATAAAAAATTTTTCGTTTTTCGGCCAAAAAAAGAGGACGACCCGGGGGTCGTCCAAATGTTGAATTTCAGACACATCTTACTAGGTGGAAAAACGGCACTCTACAGCAAAGTAATGGTCTGTCATCAACAAATTATACATGTGCGTAATCTGTGTGAACTACTTAACAAGATAACCACCCTTTTAACGCAATTAAAAATTTTTCGTTTTTCGGCCAAAAAAAGAGGACGACCCGGGGGTCGTCCAAATGTTGAATTTCAGACACATCTTACTAGGTGGAAAAACGGCACTCTACAGCAAAGTAATGGTCTGTCATCAACAAATTATACATGTGCGTAATCTGTGTGAACTACTTAACAAGATAACCACCCTTTTAACGCAATTAAAAATTTTTCGTTTTTCGGCCAAAAAAAGAGGACGACCCGGGGGTCGTCCAAATGTTGAATTTCAGACACATCTTACTAGGTGAAAAAACGGCACTCTACAGCAAAGTAATGGTCTGTCATCAACAAATTATACATGTGCGTAATCTGTGTGAACTACTTAACAAGATAACCACCCTTTTAACGTAATTAAAAATTTTTCGTTTTTCGGCCAAAAAAGAGGACGACCCGGGGGTCTTCAAAATGTTGAATTCCAGACACATCTCGCTAGGTGGAAAAACGGCTCTCTACAGCAAAGTAATGGTCTGTCATCAACAAATTATACATGTGCGTAATCTGTGTGACCTACTTAACAAGATAACCACCCTTTTAACGCAATAAAAAATTTTTCGTTTTTCGGCCAAAAAAAGAGGACGACCCGGGGGTCGTCCAAATGTTGAATTTCAGACACATCTTACTAGGTGGAAAAACGGCTCTCTACAGCAAAGTAATGGTCTGTCATCAACAAATTATAAATGTGCGTAATCTGTGTGACCTACTTAACAAGATAACCACCCTTTTAACGCAATAAAAAATTTTTCGTTTTTCGGCCAAAAAAAGAGGACGACCCGGGGGTCGTCCAAATGTTGAATTTCAGACACATCTTACTAGGTGGAAAAACGGCTCTCTACAGCAAAGTAATGGTCTGTCATCAACAAATTATACATGTGCGTAATCTGTGTGAACTACTTAACAAGATAACCACCCTTTTAACGCAATTAAAAATTTTTCGTTTTTCGGCCAAAAAAAGAGGACGACCCGGGGGTCGTCCAAATGATGAATTTCAGACACATCTTACTAGGTGGAAAAACGGCACTCTACAGCAAAGTAATGGTCTGTCATCAACAAATTATACATGTGCGTAATCTGTGTGAACTACTTAACAAGATAACCACCCTTTTAACGTAATTAAAAATTTTTCGTTTTTCGGCCAAAAAAAGAGGACGACCCGGGGGTCGTCAAAATGTTGAATTCCAGACACATCTCGCTAGGTGGAAAAACGGCTCTCTACAGCAAAGTAATGGTCTGTCATCAACAAATTATACATGTGCGTAATCTGTGTGAACTACTTAACAAGATAACCACCCTTTTAACGTAATTAAAAATTTTTCGTTTTTCGGCCAAAAAAAGAGGACGACCCGGGGGTCGTCAAAATGTTGAATTCCAGACACATCTCGCTAGGTGGAAAAACGGCTCTCTACAGCAAAGTAATGGTCTGTCATCAACAAATTATACATGTGCGTAATCTGTGTGACCTACTTAACAAGATAACCACCCTTTTAACGCAATAAAAAATTTTTCGTTTTTCGGCCAAAAAAAGAGGACGACCCGGGGGTCGTCCAAATGTTGAATTTCAGACACATCTCGCTAGGTGGAAAAACGGCTCTCTACAGCAAAGTAATGGTCTGTCATCAACAAATTATACATGTGCGTAATCTGTGTGACCTACTTAACAAGATAACCACCCTTTTAACGCAATTAAAAATTTTTCGTTTTTCGGCCAAAAAAAGAGGACGACCCGGGGGTCGTCCAAATGTTGAATTTCAGACACATCTTACTAGGTGGAAAAACGGCACTCTACAGCAAAGTAATGGTCTGTCATCAACAAATTATACATGTGCGTAATCTGTGTGACCTACTTAACAAGATAACCACCCTTTTAACGCAATAAAAAATTTTTCGTTTTTCGGCCAAAAAAAGAGGACGACCCGGGGGTCGTCCAAATGTTGAATTTCAGACACATCTCGCTAGGTGGAAAAAACGGCTCTCTACAGCAAAGTAATGGTCTGTCATCAACAAATTATACATGTGCGTAATCTGTGTGACCTACTTAACAAGATAACCACCCTTTTAACGCAATTAAAAATTTTTCGTTTTTCGGCCAAAAAAAGAGGACGACCCGGGGGTCGTCCAAATGTTGAATTTCAGACACATCTTACTAGGTGGAAAAACGGCACTCTACAGCAAAGTAATGGTCTGTCATCAACAAATTATACATGTGCGTAATCTGTGTGAACTACTTAACAAGATAACCACCCTTTTAACGCAATTAAAAATTTTTCGTTTTTCGGCCAAAAAAAGAGGACGACCCGGGGGTCGTCCAAATGTTGAATTTCAGACACATCTTACTAGGTGGAAAAACGGCACTCTACAGCAAAGTAATGGTCTGTCATCAACAAATTATACATGTGCGTAATCTGTGTGAACTACTTAACAAGATAACCACCCTTTTAACGTAATTAAAAATTTTTCGTTTTTCGGCCAAAAAAAGAGGACGACCCGGGGGTCGTCAAAATGTTGAATTCCAGACACATCTCGCTAGGTGGAAAAACGGCTCTCTACAGCAAAGTAATGGTCTGTCATCAACAAATTATACATGTGCGTAATCTGTGTGACCTACTTAACAAGATAACCACCCTTTTAACGCAATAAAAAATTTTTCGTTTTTCGGCCAAAAAAAGAGGACGACCCGGGGGTCGTCCAAATGTTGAATTTCAGACACATCTCGCTAGGTGGAAAAACGGCTCTCTACAGCAAAGTAATGGTCTGTCATCAACAAATTATACATGTGCGTAATCTGTGTGACCTACTTAACAAGATAACCACCCTTTTAACGCAATAAAAAATTTTTCGTTTTTCGGCCAAAAAAAGAGGACGACCGGGGGTTCGTCCAAATGTTGAATTTCAGACACATCTTACTAGGTGGAAAAAGGGCACTCTACAGCAAAGTAATGGTCTGTCATCAACAAATTATACATGTGCGTAATCTGTGTGAACTACTTAACAAGATAACCAGCCTTTTAACGCAATAAAAAATTTTTCGTTTTTCGGCCAAAAAAAGAAGACGACCCAGGGGTCGTCCAAATGTTGAATTTCAGACACATCTTACTAGGTGGAAAAACGGCACTCTACAGCAAAGTAATGGTCTGTCATCAACAAATTATACATGTGCGTAATCTGTGTGAACTACTTAACAAGATAACCACCCTTTTAACGCAATTAAAAATTTTTCGTTTTTCGGCCAAAAAAAGAGGACGACCCGGGGGTCGTCCAAATGTTGAATTTCAGACACATCTTACTAGGTGGAAAAACGGCACTCTACAGCAAAGTAATGGTCTGTCATCAACAAATTATACATGTGCGTAATCTGTGTGAACTACTTAACAAGATAACCACCCTTTTAACGTAATTAAAAATTTTTCGTTTTTCGGCCAAAAAAAGAGGTCGACCCGGGGGTCGTCCAAATGTTGAATTTCAGACACATCTTACTAGGTGGAAAAACGGCACTCTACAGCAAAGTAATGGTCTAACATCAACAAATTATACATGTGCGTAATCTGTGTGAACTACTTAACAAGATAACCACCCTTTTAACGCAATTAAAAATTTTTCGTTTTTCGGCCAAAAAAAGAGGACGACCCGGGGGTCGTCCAAATGTTGAATTTCAGACACATCTTACTAGGTGGAAAAACGGCACTCTACAGCAAAGTAATGGTCTGTCATCAACAAATTATACATGTGCGTAATCTGTGTGACCTACTTAACAAGATAACCACCCTTTTAACGCAATAAAAAATTTTTCGTTTTTCGGCCAAAAAAAGAGGACGACCCGGGGGTCGTCAAAATGTTGAATTTCAGACACATCTCGCTAGGTGGAAAAACGGCTCTCTACAGCAAAGTAATGGTCTGTCATCAACAAATTATACATGTGCGTAATCTGTGTGACCTACTTAACAAGATAACCACCCTTTTAACGCAATAAAAAATTTTTCGTTTTTCGGCCAAAAAAAGAGGACGACCCGGGGGTCGTCCAAATGTTGAATTTCAGACACATCTTACTAGGTGGAAAAACGGCACTCTACAGCAAAGTAATGGTCTGTCATCAACAAATTATACATGTGCGTAATCTGTGTGACCTACTTAACAAGATAACCACCCTTTTAACGCAATTAAAAATTTTTCGTTTTTCGGCCAAAAAAAGAGGACGACCCGGGGGTCGTCCAAATGTTGAATTTCAGACACATCTTACTAGGTGGAAAAACGGCACTCTACAGCAAAGTAATGGTCTGTCATCAACAAATTATACATGTGCGTAATCTGTGTGAACTACTTAACAAGATAACCACCCTTTTAACGTAATTAAAAATTTTTCGTTTTTCGGCCAAAAAAAGAGGACGACCCGGGGGTCGTCAAAATGTTGAATTTCAGACACATCTCGCTAGGTGGAAAAACGGCTCTCTACAGCAAAGTAATGGTCTGTCATCAACAAATTATACATGTGCGTAATCTGTGTGAACTACTTAACAAGATAACCACCCTTTTAACGCAATTAAAAATTTTTCGTTTTTCGGCCAAAAAAAGAGGACGACCCGGGGGTCGTCCAAATGTTGAATTTCAGACACATCTTACTAGGTGGAAAAACGGCACTCTACAGCAAAGTAATGGTCTGTCATCAACAAATTATACATGTGCGTAATCTGTGTGAACTACTTAACAAGATAACCACCCTTTTAACGTAATTAAAAATTTTTCGTTTTTCGGCCAAAAAAAGAGGACGACCCGGGGGTCGTCAAAATGTTGAATTCCAGACACATCTCGCTAGGTGGAAAAACGGCTCTCTACAGCAAAGTAATGGTCTGTCATCAACAAATTATACATGTGCGTAATCTGTGTGACCTACTTAACAAGATAACCACCCTTTTAACGCAATAAAAAATTTTTCGTTTTTCGGCCAAAAAAAGAGGACGACCCGGGGGTCGTCCAAATGTTGAATTTCAGACACATCTCGCTAGGTGGAAAAACGGCTCTCTACAGCAAAGTAATGGTCTGTCATCAACAAATTATACATGTGCGTAATCTGTGTGACCTACTTAACAAGATAACCACCCTTTTAACGCAATAAAAAATTTTTCGTTTTTCGGCCAAAAAAAGAGGACGACCCGGGGGTCGTCCAAATGTTGAATTTCAGACACATCTCGCTAGGTGGAAAAACGGCACTCTACAGCAAAGTAATGGTCTGTCATCAACAAATTATACATGTGCGTAATCTGTGTGAACTACTTAACAAGATAACCACCCTTTTAACGCAATTAAAAATTTTTCGTTTTTCGGCCAAAAAAAGAGGACGACCCGGGGGTCGTCCAAATGTTGAATTTCAGACACATCTTACTAGGTGGGAAAACGGCACTCTACAGCAAAGTAATGGTCTGTCATCAACAAATTATACATGTGCGTAATCTGTGTGAACTACTTAACAAGATAACCACCCTTTTAACGCAATTAAAAATTTTTCGTTTTTCGGCCAAAAAAAGAGGACGACCCGGGGGTCGTCCAAATGTTGAATTTCAGACACATCTTACTAGGTGGAAAAACGGCACTCTACAGCAAAGTAATGGTCTGTCATCAACAAATTATACAAGTGCGTAATCTGTGTGAACTACTTAACAAGATAACCACCCTTTTAACGTAATTAAAAATTTTTCGTTTTTCGGCCAAAAAAAGAGGACGACCCGGGGGTCGTCAAAATGTTGAATTCCAGACACATCTCGCTAGGTGGAAAAACGGCTCTCTACAGCAAAGTAATGGTCTGTCATCAACAAATTATACATGTGCGTAATCTGTGTGACCTACTTAACAAGATAACCACCCTTTTAACGCAATAAAAAATTTTTCGTTTTTCGGCCAAAAAAAGAGGACGACCGGGGGTTCGTCCAAATGTTGAATTTCAGACACATCTTACTAGGTGGAAAAAGGGCACTCTACAGCAAAGTAATGGTCTGTCATCAACAAATTATACATGTGCGTAATCTGTGTGAACTACTTAACAAGATAACCAGCCTTTTAACGCAATAAAAAATTTTTCGTTTTTCGGCCAAAAAAAGAAGACGACCCAGGGGTCGTCCAAATGTTGAATTTCAGACACATCTTACTAGGTGGAAAAACGGCACTCTACAGCAAAGTAATGGTCTGTCATCAACAAATTATACATGTGCGTAATCTGTGTGAACTACTTAACAAGATAACCACCCTTTTAACGCAATTAAAAATTTTTCGTTTTTCGGCCAAAAAAAGAGGACGACCCGGGGGTCGTCCAAATGTTGAATTTCAGACACATCTTACTAGGTGGAAAAACGGCACTCTACAGCAAAGTAATGGTCTGTCATCAACAAATTATACATGTGCGTAATCTGTGTGACCTACTTAACAAGATAACCACCCTTTTAACGCAATTAAAAATTTTTCGTTTTTCGGCCAAAAAAAGAGGACGACCCGGGGGTCGTCCAAATGTTGAATTTCAGACACATCTTACTAGGTGGAAAAACGGCACTCTACAGCAAAGTAATGGTCTGTCATCAACAAATTATACATGTGCGTAATCTGTGTGAACTACTTAACAAGATAACCACCCTTTTAACGTAATTAAAAATTTTTCGTTTTTCGGCCAAAAAAAGAGGTCGACCCGGGGGTCGTCCAAATGTTGAATTTCAGACACATCTTACTAGGTGGAAAAACGGCACTCTACAGCAAAGTAATGGTCTAACATCAACAAATTATACATGTGCGTAATCTGTGTGAACTACTTAACAAGATAACCACCCTTTTAACGCAATTAAAAATTTTTCGTTTTTCGGCCAAAAAAAGAGGACGACCCGGGGGTCGTCCAAATGTTGAATTTCAGACACATCTTACTAGGTGGAAAAACGGCACTCTACAGCAAAGTAATGGTCTGTCATCAACAAATTATACATGTGCGTAATCTGTGTGACCTACTTAACAAGATAACCACCCTTTTAACGCAATAAAAAATTTTTCGTTTTTCGGCCAAAAAAAGAGGACGACCCGGGGGTCGTCCAAATGTTGAATTTCAGACACATCTCGCTAGGTGGAAAAACGGCTCTCTACAGCAAAGTAATGGTCTGTCATCAACAAATTATACATGTGCGTAATCTGTGTGACCTACTTAACAAGATAACCACCCTTTTAACGCAATAAAAAATTTTTCGTTTTTCGGCCAAAAAAAGAGGACGACCCGGGGGTCGTCCAAATGTTGAATTTCAGACACATCTTACTAGGTGGAAAAACGGCACTCTACAGCAAAGTAATGGTCTGTCATCAACAAATTATACATGTGCGTAATCTGTGTGACCTACTTAACCAGATAACCACCCTTTTAACGCAATTAAAAATTTTTCGTTTTTCGGCCAAAAAAAGAGGACGACCCCCGGGTCGTCCAAATGTTGAATTTCAGACACATCTTACTAGGTGGAAAAACGGCACTCTACAGCAAAGTAATGGTCTGTCATCAACAAATTATACATGTGCGTAATCTGTGTGAACTACTTAACAAGATAACCACCCTTTTAACGTAATTAAAAATTTTTCGTTTTTCGGCCAAAAAAAGAGGACGACCCGGGGGTCGTCAAAATGTTGAATTTCAGACACATCTCGCTAGGTGGAAAAACGGCTCTCTACAGCAAAGTAATGGTCTGTCATCAACAAATTATACATGTGCGTAATCTGTGTGAACTACTTAACAAGATAACCACCCTTTTAACGCAATTAAAAATTTTTCGTTTTTCGGCCAAAAAAAGAGGACGACCCGGGGGTCGTCCAAATGTTGAATTTCAGACACATCTTACTAGGTGGAAAAACGGCACTCTACAGCAAAGTAATGGTCTGTCATCAACAAATTATACATGTGCGTAATCTGTGTGAACTACTTAACAAGATAACCACCCTTTTAACGTAATTAAAAATTTTTCGTTTTTCGGCCAAAAAAAGAGGACGACCCGGGGGTCGTCAAAATGTTGAATTCCAGACACATCTCGCTAGGTGGAAAAACGGCTCTCTACAGCAAAGTAATGGTCTGTCATCAACAAATTATACATGTGCGTAATCTGTGTGACCTACTTAACAAGATAACCACCCTTTTAACGCAATTAAAAATTTTTCGTTTTTCGGCCAAAAAAAGAGGACGACCCGGGGGTCGTCCAAATGTTGAATTTCAGACACATCTCGCTAGGTGGAAAAACGGCTCTCTACAGCAAAGTAATGGTCTGTCATCAACAAATTATACATGTGCGTAATCTGTGTGACCTACTTAACAAGATAACCACCCTTTTAACGCAATAAAAAAATTTTCGTTTTTCGGCCAAAAAAAGAGGACGACCCGGGGGTCGTCCAAATGTTGAATTTCAGACACATCTCGCTAGGTGGAAAAACGGCACTCTACAGCAAAGTAATGGTCTGTCATCAACAAATTATACATGTGCGTAATCTGTGTGAACTACTTAACAAGATAACCACCCTTTTAACGCAATTAAAAATTTTTCGTTTTTCGGCCAAAAAAAGAGGACGACCCGGGGGTCGTCCAAATGTTGAATTTCAGACACATCTTACTAGGTGGAAAAACGGCACTCTACAGCAAAGTAATGGTCTGTCATCAACAAATTATACATGTGCGTAATCTGTGTGAACTACTTAACAAG
Organism: Volucella inanis; assembly: GCA_907269105.1. Classification (NCBI taxonomy): domain Eukaryota; kingdom Metazoa; phylum Arthropoda; class Insecta; order Diptera; family Syrphidae; genus Volucella; species Volucella inanis. The sequence goes on along the minus strand of OU026153.1, from coordinate 201,214,821 downwards.
ATAACCACCCTTTTAACGCAATTAAAAATTTTTCGTTTTTCGGCCAAAAAAAGAGGACGACCCGGGGGTCGTCCAAATGTTGAATTTCAGACACATCTTACTAGGTGGAAAAACGGCACTCTACAGCAAAGTAATGGTCTGTCATCAACAAATTATACATGTGCGTAATCTGTGTGAACTACTTAACAAGATAACCACCCTTTTAACGTAATTAAAAATTTTTCGTTTTTCGGCCAAAAAAAGAGGACGACCCGGGGGTCGTCAAAATGTTGAATTCCAGACACATCTCGCTAGGTGGAAAAACGGCTCTCTACAGCAAAGTAATGGTCTGTCATCAACAAATTATACATGTGCGTAATCTGTGTGACCTACTTAACAAGATAACCACCCTTTTAACGCAATAAAAAATTTTTCGTTTTTCGGCCAAAAAAAGAGGACGACCCGGGGGTCGTCCAAATGTTGAATTTCAGACACATCTCGCTAGGTGGAAAAACGGCTCTCTACAGCAAAGTAATGGTCTGTCATCAACAAATTATACATGTGCGTAATCTGTGTGACCTACTTAACAAGATAACCACCCTTTTAACGCAATAAAAAATTTTTCGTTTTTCGGCCAAAAAAAGAGGACGACCCGGGGGTCGTCCAAATGTTGAATTTCAGACACATCTTACTAGGTGGAAAAACGGCACTCTACAGCAAAGTAATGGTCTGTCATCAACAAATTATACATGTGCGTAATCTGTGTGAACTACTTAACAAGATAACCACCCTTTTAACGCAATTAAAAATTTTTCGTTTTTCGGCCAAAAAAGAGGACGACCCGGGGGTCGTCCAAATGTTGAATTTCAGACACATCTTACTAGGTGGAAAAACGGCACTCTACAGCAAAGTAATGGTCTGTCATCAACAAATTATACATGTGCGTAATCTGTGTGAACTACTTAACAAGATAGCCACCCTTTTAACGTAATTAAAAATTTTTCGTTTTTCGGCCAAAAAAAGAGGACGACCCGGGGGTCGTCAAAATGTTGAATTCCAGACACATCTCGCTAGGTGGAAAAACGGCTCTCTACAGCAAAGTAATGGTCTGTCATCAACAAATTATACATGTGCGTAATCTGTGTGACCTACTTAACAAGATAACCACCCTTTTAACGCAATAAAAAATTTTTCGTTTTTCGGCCAAAAAAAGAGGACGACCCGGGGGTCGTCCAAATGTTGAATTTCAGACACATCTTACTAGGTGGAAAAACGGCTCTCTACAGCAAAGTAATGGTCTGTCATCAACAAATTATAAATGTGCGTAATCTGTGTGACCTACTTAACAAGATAACCACCCTTTTAACGCAATAAAAAATTTTTCGTTTTTCGGCCAAAAAAAGAGGACGACCGGGGGTTCGTCCAAATGTTGAATTTCAGACACATCTTACTAGGTGGAAAAAGGGCACTCTACAGCAAAGTAATGGTCTGTCATCAACAAATTATACATGTGCGTAATCTGTGTGAACTACTTAACAAGATAACCACCCTTTTAACGCAATAAAAAATTTTTCGTTTTTCGGCCAAAAAAAGAGGACGACCCGGGGGTCGTCCAAATGTTGAATTTCAGACACATCTTACTAGGTGGAAAAACGGCACTCTACAGCAAAGTAATGGTCTGTCATCAACAAATTATACATGTGCGTAATCTGTGTGAACTACTTAACAAGATAACCACCCTTTTAACGTAATTAAAAATTTTTCGTTTTTCGGCCAAAAAAAGAGGACGACCCGGGGGTCGTCAAAATGTTGAATTTCAGACACATCTCGCTAGGTGGAAAAACGGCACTCTACAGCAAAGTAATGGTCTGTCATCAACAAATTATACATGTGCGTAATCTGTGTGAACTACTTAACAAGATAACCACCCTTTTAACGTAATTAAAAATTTTTCGTTTTTCGCCAAAAAAAGAGGACGACCCGGGGGTCGTCAAAATGTTGAATTTCAGACACATCTCGCTAGGTGGAAAAACGGCTCTCTACAGCAAAGTAATGGTCTGTCATCAACAAATTATACATGTGCGTAATCTGTGTGACCTACTTAACAAGATAACCACCCTTTTAACGCAATAAAAAATTTTTCGTTTTTCGGCCAAAAAAAGAGGACGACCCGGGGGTCGTCCAAATGTTGAATTTCAGACACATCTTACTAGGTGGAAAAACGGCTCTCTACAGCAAAGTAATGGTCTGTCATCAACAAATTATACATGTGCGTAATCTGTGTGACCTACTTAACAAGATAACCACCCTTTTAACGCAATAAAAAATTTTTCGTTTTTCGGCCAAAAAAAGAGGACGACCCGGGGGTCGTCCAAATGTTGAATTTCAGACACATCTTACTAGGTGGAAAAACGGCTCTCTACAGCAAAGTAATGGTCTGTCATCAACAAATTATAAATGTGCGTAATCTGTGTGACCTACTTAACAAGATAACCACCCTTTTAACGCAATAAAAAATTTTTCGTTTTTCGGCCAAAAAAAGAGGACGACCGGGGGTTCGTCCAAATGTTGAATTTCAGACACATCTTACTAGGTGGAAAAAGGGCACTCTACAGCAAAGTAATGGTCTGTCATCAACAAATTATACATGTGCGTAATCTGTGTGAACTACTTAACAAGATAACCACCCTTTTAACGCAATAAAAAATTTTTCGTTTTTCGGCCAAAAAAAGAGGACGACCCGGGGGTCGTCCAAATGTTGAATTTCAGACACATCTTACTAGGTGGAAAAACGGCACTCTACAGCAAAGTAATGGTCTGTCATCAACAAATTATACATGTGCGTAATCTGTGTGAACTACTTAACAAGATAACCACCCTTTTAACGCAATTAAAAATTTTTCGTTTTTCGGCCAAAAAAAGAGGACGACCCGGGGGTCGTCCAAATGTTGAATTTCAGACACATCTTACTAGGTGGAAAAACGGCACTCTACAGCAAAGTAATGGTCTGTCATCAACAAATTATACATGTGCGTAATCTGTGTGAACTACTTAACAAGATAACCACCCTTTTAACGTAATTAAAAATTTTTCGTTTTTCGGCCAAAAAAAGAGGACGACCCGGGGGTCGTCAAAATGTTGAATTTCAGACACATCTCGCTAGGTGGAAAAACGGCTCTCTACAGCAAAGTAATGGTCTGTCATCAACAAATTATACATGTGCGTAATCTGTGTGACCTACTTAACAAGATAACCACCCTTTTAACGCAATAAAAAATTTTTCGTTTTTCGGCCAAAAAAAGAGGACGACCCGGGGGTCGTCAAAATGTTGAATTTCAGACACATCTCGCTAGGTGGAAAAACGGCTCTCTACAGCAAAGTAATGGTCTGTCATCAACAAATTATACATGTGCGTAATCTGTGTGACCTACTTAACAAGATAACCACCCTTTTAACGCAATAAAAAATTTTTCGTTTTTCGGCCAAAAAAAGAGGACGACCCGGGGGTTCGTCCAAATGTTGAATTTCAGACACATCTTACTAGGTGGAAAAACGGCACTCTACAGCAAAGTAATGGTCTGTCATCAACAAATTATACATGTGCGTAATCTGTGTGAACTACTTAACAAGATAACCACCCTTTTAACGCAATTAAAAATTTTTCGTTTTTCGGCCAAAAAAAGAGGACGACCCGGGGGTCGTCCAAATGTTGAATTTCAGACACATCTTACTAGGTGGAAAAACGGCTCTCTACAGCAAAGTAATGGTCTGTCATCAACAAATTATACATGTGCGTAATCTGTGTGACCTACTTAACAAGATAACCACCCTTTTAACGCAATAAAAAATTTTTCGTTTTTCGGCCAAAAAAAGAGGACGGGGGTTCGTCCAAATGTTGAATTTCAGACACATCTTACTAGGTGGAAAAACGGCACTCTACAGCAAAGTAATGGTCTGTCATCAACAAATTATACATGTGCGTAATCTGTGTGAACTACTTAACAAGATAACCACCCTTTTAACGCAATTAAAAATTTTTCGTTTTTCGGCCAAAAAAAGAGGACGACCCGGGGGTCGTCCAAATGTTGAATTTCAGACACATCTTACTAGGTGGAAAAACGGCACTCTACAGCAAAGTAATGGTCTGTCATCAACAAATTATACATGTGCGTAATCTGTGTGAACTACTTAACAAGATAACCACCCTTTTAACGTAATTAAAAATTTTTCGTTTTTCGGCCAAAAAAAGAGGACGACCCGGGGGTCGTCAAAATGTTGAATTCCAGACACATCTCGCTAGGTGGAAAAACGGCTCTCTACAGCAAAGTAATGGTCTGTCATCAACAAATTATACATGTGCGTAATCTGTGTGACCTACTTAACAAGATAACCACCCTTTTAACGCAATAAAAAATTTTTCGTTTTTCGGCCAAAAAAAGAGGACGACCCGGGGGTCGTCCAAATGTTGAATTTCAGACACATCTTACTAGGTGGAAAAACGGCTCTCTACAGCAAAGTAATGGTCTGTCATCAACAAATTATAAATGTGCGTAATCTGTGTGACCTACTTAACAAGATAACCACCCTTTTAACGCAATAAAAAATTTTTCGTTTTTCGGCCAAAAAAAGAGGACGACCGGGGGTTCGTCCAAATGTTGAATTTCAGACACATCTTACTAGGTGGAAAAAGGGCACTCTACAGCAAAGTAATGGTCTGTCATCAACAAATTATACATGTGCGTAATCTGTGTGAACTACTTAACAAGATAACCACCCTTTTAACGCAATAAAAAATTTTTCGTTTTTCGGCCAAAAAAAGAGGACGACCCGGGGGTCGTCCAAATGTTGAATTTCAGACACATCTTACTAGGTGGAAAAACGGCACTCTACAGCAAAGTAATGGTCTGTCATCAACAAATTATACATGTGCGTAATCTGTGTGAACTACTTAACAAGATAACCACCCTTTTAACGTAATTAAAAATTTTTCGTTTTTCGGCCAAAAAAAGAGGACGACCCGGGGGTCGTCAAAATGTTGAATTTCAGACACATCTCGCTAGGTGGAAAAACGGCACTCTACAGCAAAGTAATGGTCTGTCATCAACAAATTATACATGTGCGTAATCTGTGTGAACTACTTAACAAGATAACCACCCTTTTAACGTAATTAAAAATTTTTCGTTTTTCGGCCAAAAAAAGAGGACGACCCGGGGGTCGTCAAAATGTTGAATTTCAGACACATCTCGCTAGGTGGAAAAACGGCTCTCTACAGCAAAGTAATGGTCTGTCATCAACAAATTATACATGTGCGTAATCTGTGTGAACTACTTAACAAGATAACCACCCTTTTAACGTAATTAAAAATTTTTCGTTTTTCGGCCAAAAAAAGAGGACGACCCGGGGGTCGTCAAAATGTTGAATTCCAGACACATCTCGCTAGGTGGAAAAACGGCTCTCTACAGCAAAGTAATGGTCTGTCATCAACAAATTATACATGTGCGTAATCTGTGTGACCTACTTAACAAGATAACCACCCTTTTAACGCAATAAAAAATTTTTCGTTTTTCGGCCAAAAAAAGAGGACGACCCGGGGGTCGTCCAAATGTTGAATTTCAGACACATCTCGCTAGGTGGAAAAACGGCACTCTACAGCAAAGTAATGGTCTGTCATCAACAAATTATACATGTGCGTAATCTGTGTGACCTACTTAACAAGATAACCACCCTTTTAACGCAATAAAAAATTTTTCGTTTTTCGGCCAAAAAAAGAGGACGACCCGGGGGTCGTCCAAATGTTGAATTTCAGACACATCTTACTAGGTGGAAAAACGGCACTCTACAGCAAAGTAATGGTCTGTCATCAACAAATTATACATGTGCGTAATCTGTGTGAACTACTTAACAAGATAACCACCCTTTTAACGCAATTAAAAATTTTTCGTTTTTCGGCCAAAAAAAGAGGACGACCCGGGGGTCGTCCAAATGTTGAATTTCAGACACATCTTACTAGGTGGAAAAACGGCACTCTACAGCAAAGTAATGGTCTGTCATCAACAAATTATACATGTGCGTAATCTGTGTGAACTACTTAACAAGATAACCACCCTTTTAACGTAATTAAAAATTTTTCGTTTTTCGGCCAAAAAAAGAGGACGACCCGGGGGTCGTCAAAATGTTGAATTCCAGACACATCTCGCTAGGTGGAAAAACGGCTCTCTACAGCAAAGTAATGGTCTGTCATCAACAAATTATACATGTGCGTAATCTGTGTGACCTACTTAACAAGATAACCACCCTTTTAACGCAATAAAAAATTTTTCGTTTTTCGGCCAAAAAAAGAGGACGACCCGGGGGTCGTCCAAATGTTGAATTTCAGACACATCTCACTAGGTGGAAAAACGGCTCTCTACAGCAAAGTAATGGTCTGTCATCAACAAATTATAAATGTGCGTAATCTGTGTGACCTACTTAACAAGATAACCACCCTTTTAACGCAATAAAAAATTTTTCGTTTTTCGGCCAAAAAAAGAGGACGACCGGGGGTTCGTCCAAATGTTGAATTTCAGACACATCTTACTAGGTGGAAAAAGGGCACTCTACAGCAAAGTAATGGTCTGTCATCAACAAATTATACATGTGCGTAATCTGTGTGAACTACTTAACAAGATAACCACCCTTTTAACGCAATAAAAAATTTTTCGTTTTTCGGCCAAAAAAAGAGGACGACCCGGGGGTCGTCCAAATGTTGAATTTCAGACACATCTTACTAGGTGGAAAAACGGCACTCTACAGCAAAGTAATGGTCTGTCATCAACAAATTATACATGTGCGTAATCTGTGTGAACTACTTAACAAGATAACCACCCTTTTAACGTAATTAAAAATTTTTCGTTTTTCGGCCAAAAAAAGAGGACGACCCGGGGGTCGTCAAAATGTTGAATTTCAGACACATCTCGCTAGGTGGAAAAACGGCACTCTACAGCAAAGTAATGGTCTGTCATCAACAAATTATACATGTGCGTAATCTGTGTGAACTACTTAACAAGATAACCACCCTTTTAACGTAATTAAAAATTTTTCGTTTTTCGGCCAAAAAAAGAGGACGACCCGGGGGTCGTCAAAATGTTGAATTTCAGACACATCTCGCTAGGTGGAAAAACGGCTCTCTACAGCAAAGTAATGGTCTGTCATCAACAAATTATACATGTGCGTAATCTGTGTGACCTACTTAACAAGATAACCACCCTTTTAACGCAATAAAAAATTTTTCGTTTTTCGGCCAAAAAAAGAGGACGACCCGGGGGTCGTCCAAATGTTGAATTTCAGACACATCTTACTAGGTGGAAAAACGGCTCTCTACAGCAAAGTAATGGTCTGTCATCAACAAATTATACATGTGCGTAATCTGTGTGACCTACTTAACAAGATAACCACCCTTTTAACGCAATAAAAAATTTTTCGTTTTTCGGCCAAAAAAAGAGGACGACCGGGGGTTCGTCCAAATGTTGAATTTCAGACACATCTTACTAGGTGGAAAAACGGCACTCTACAGCAAAGTAATGGTCTGTCATCAACAAATTATACATGTGCGTAATCTGTGTGAACTACTTAACAAGATGTCCACCCTTTTAACGCAATAAAAAATTTTTCGTTTTTCGGCCAAAAAAAGAAGACGACCCAGGGGTCGTCCAAATGTTGAATTTCAGACACATCTTACTAGGTGGAAAAACGGCACTCTACAGCAAAGTAATGGTCTGTCATCAACAAATTATACATGTGCGTAATCTGTGTGAACTACTTAACAAGATAACCACCCTTTTAACGCAATTAAAAATTTTTCGTTTTTCGGCCAAAAAAAGAGGACGACCCGGGGGTCGTCAAAATGTTGAATTTCAGACACATCTCGCTAGGTGGAAAAACGGCTCTCTACAGCAAAGTAATGGTCTGTCATCAACAAATTATACATGTGCGTAATCTGTGTGACCTACTTAACAAGATAACCACCCTTTTAACGCAATTAGAAATTTTTCGTTTTTCGGCCAAAAAAAGAGGACGACCCGGGGGTCGTCCAAATGTTGAATTTCAGACACATCTTACTAGGTGGAAAAACGGCACTCTACAGCAAAGTAATGGTCTGTCATCAACAAATTATACATGTGCGTAATCTGTGTGAACTACTTAACAAGATAACCACCCTTTTAACGTAATTAAAAATTTTTCGTTTTTCGGCCAAAAAAAGAGGACGACCCGGGGGTCGTCAAAATGTTGAATTTCAGACACATCTCGCTAGGTGGAAAAACGGCTCTCTACAGCAAAGTAATGGTCTGTCATCAACAAATTATACATGTGCGTAATCTGTGTGAACTACTTAACAAGATAACCACCCTTTTAACGCAATAAAAAATTTTTCGTTTTTCGGCCAAAAAAAGAGGACGACATGGGGGTCGTCCAAATGTTGAATTTCAGACACATCTTACTAGGTGGAAAAACGGCTCTCTACAGCAAAGTAATGGTCTGTCATCAACAAATTATACATGTGCGTAATCTGTGTGAACTACTTAACAAGATAACCACCCTTTTAACGTAATTAAAAATTTTTCGTTTTTCGGCCAAAAAAAGAGGACGACCCGGGGGTCGTCAAAATGCTGAATTTCAGACACATCTCGCTAGGTGGAAAAACGGCTCTCTACAGCAAAGTAATGGTCTGTCATCAACAAATTATACATGTGCGTAATCTGTGTGAACTACTTAACAAGATAACCACCCTTTTAACGTAATTAAAAATTTTTCGTTTTTCGGCCAAAAAAAGAGGACGACCCGGGGGTCGTCAAAATGTTGAATTTCAGACACATCTCGCTAGGTGGAAAAACGGCTCTCTACAGCAAAGTAATGGTCTGTCATCAACAAATTATACATGTGCGTAATCTGTGTGAACTACTTAACAAGATAACCACCCTTTTAACGCAATTAAAAATTTTTCGTTTTTCGGCCAAAAAAAGAAGACGACCCAGGGGTCGTCCAAATGTTGAATTTCAGACACATCTTACTAGGTGGAAAAACGGCTCTCTACAGCAAAGTAATGGTCTGTCATCAACAAATTATACATGTGCGTAATCTGTGTGAACTACTTAACAAGATAACCACCCTTTTAACGCAATTAAAAATTTATCGTTTTTCGGCCAAAAAAAGAGGACGACCCGGGGGTCGTCAAAATGTTGAATTTCAGACACATCTCGCTAGGTGGAAAAACGGCTCTCTACAGCAAAGTAATGGTCTGTCATCAACAAATTATACATGTGCGTAATCTGTGTGACCTACTTAACAAGATAACCACCCTTTTAACGCAATAAAAAATTTTTCGTTTTTCGGCCAAAAAAAGAGGACGACCCGGGGGTCGTCCAAATGTTGAATTTCAGACACATCTTACTAGGTGGAAAAACGGCACTCTACAGCAAAGTAATGGTCTGTCATCAATAAATTATACATGTGCGTAATCTGTGTGAACTACTTAAAAAGATAACCACCCTTTTAACGCAATAAAAAATTTTTCGTTTTTCGGCCAAAAAAAGAGGACGACCCGGGGGTCGTCAAAATGTTGAATTTCAGACACATCTCGCTAGGTGGAAAAACGGCACTCTACAGCAAAGTAATGGTCTGTCATCAACAAATTATACATGTGCGTAATCTGTGTGAACTACTTAACAAGATAACCACCCTTTTAACGTAATTAAAAATTTTTCGTTTTTCGGCCAAAAAAAGAGGACGACCCGGGGGTCGTCAAAATGTTGAATTTCAGACACATCTCGCTAGGTGGAAAAACGGCTCTCTACAGCAAAGTAATGGTCTGTCATCAACAAATTATACATGTGCGTAATCTGTGTGAACTACTTAACAAGATAACCACCCTTTTAACGTAATTAAAAATTTTTCGTTTTTCGGCCAAAAAAAGAGGACGACCCGGGGGTCGTCAAAATGTTGAATTTCAGACACATCTCGCTAGGTGGAAAAACGGCACTCTACAGCAAAGTAATGGTCTGTCATCAACAAATTATACATGTGCGTAATCTGTGTGAACTACTTAAAAAGATAACCACCCTTTTAACGCAATAAAAAATTTTTCGTTTTTCGGCCAAAAAAAGAGGACGACCCGGGGGTCGTCAAAATGTTGAATTTCAGACACATCTCGCTAGGTGGAAAAACGGCACTCTACAGCAAAGTAATGGTCTGTCATCAACAAATTATACATGTGCGTAATCTGTGTGAACTACTTAACAAGATAACCACCCTTTTAACGTAATTAAAAATTTTTCGTTTTTCGGCCAAAAAAAGAGGACGACCCGGGGGTCGTCAAAATGTTGAATTTCAGACACATCTCGCTAGGTGGAAAAACGGCTCTCTACAGCAAAGTAATGGTCTGTCATCAACAAATTATACATGTGCGTAATCTGTGTGAACTACTTAACAAGATAACCACCCTTTTAACGTAATTAAAAATTTTTCGTTTTTCGGCCAAAAAAAGAGGACGACCCGGGGGTCGTCAAAATGTTGAATTTCAGACACATCTCGCTAGGTGGAAAAACGGCTCTCTACAGCAAAGTAATGGTCTGTCATCAACAAATTATACATGTGCGTAATCTGTGTGAACTACTTAACAAGATAACCACCCTTTTAACGTAATTAAAAATTTTTCGTTTTTCGGCCAAAAAAAGAGGACGACCCGGGGGTCGTCCAAATGTTGAATTTCAGACACATCTTACTAGGTGGAAAAACGGCACTCTACAGCAAAGTAATGGTCTGTCATCAATAAATTATACATGTGCGTAATCTGTGTGAACTACTTAACAAGATAACCACCCTTTTAACGTAATTAAAAATTTTTCGTTTTTCGGCCAAAAAAAGAGGACGACCCGGGGGTCGTCAAAATGTTGAATTTCAGACACATCTCGCTAGGTGGAAAAACGGCTCTCTACAGCAAAGTAATGGTCTGTCATCAACAAATTATACATGTGCGTAATCTGTGTGAACTACTTAACAAGATAACCACCCTTTTAACGTAATTAAAAATTTTTCGTTTTTCGGCCAAAAAAAGAGGACGACCCGGGGGTCGTCAAAATGTTGAATTTCAGACACATCTCGCTAGGTGGAAAAACGGCTCTCTACAGCAAAGTAATGGTCTGTCATCAACAAATTATACATGTGCGTAATCTGTGTGACCTACTTAACAAGATAACCACCCTTTTAACGCAATTAAAAATTTTTCGTTTTTCGGCCAAAAAAAGAGGACGACCCGGGGGTCGTCCAAATGTTGAATTTCAGACACATCTTACTAGGTGGAAAAACGGCACTCTACAGCAAAGTAATGGTCTGTCATCAACAAATTATACATGTGCGTAATCTGTGTGAACTACTAAACAAGATAACCACCCTTTTAACGTAATTAAAAATTTTTCGTTTTTCGGCCAAAAAAAGAGGACGACCCGGGGGTCGTCAAAATGTTGAATTTCAGACACATCTCGCTAGGTGGAAAAACGGCACTCTACAGCAAAGTAATGGTCTGTCATCAACAAATTATACATGTGCGTAATCTGTGTGAACTACTTAACAAGATAACCACCCTTTTAACGCAATAAAAAATTTTTCGTTTTTCGGCCAAAAAAAGAGGACGACCCGGGGGTCGTCAAAATGTTGAATTTCAGACACATCTCACTAGGTGGAAAAACGGCTCTCTACAGCAAAGTAATGGTCTGTCATCAACAAATTATACATGTGCGTAATCTGTGTGACCTACTTAACAAGATAACCACCCTTTTAACGCAATAAAAAATTTTTCGTTTTTCGGCCAAAAAAAGAGGACGACCCGGGGGTCGTTCAAATGTTGAATTTCAGACACATCTTACTAGGTGGAAAAACGGCTCTCTACAGCAAAGTAATGGTCTGTCATCAACAAATTATACATGTGCGTAATCTGTGTGACCTACTTAACAAGATAACCACCCTTTTAACGCAATAAAAAATTTTTCGTTTTTCGGCCAAAAAAAGAGGACGACCCGGGGGTCGTCAAAATGTTGAATTTCAGACACATCTCGCTAGGTGGAAAAACGGCTCTCTACAGCAAAGTAATGGTCTGTCATCAACAAATTATACATGTGCGTAATCTGTGTGACCTACTTAACAAGATAACCACCCTTTTAACGCAATAAAAAATTTTTCGTTTTTCGGCCAAAAAAAGAGGACGACCCGGGGGTCGTCCAAATGTTGAATTTCAGACACATCTTACTAGGTGGAAAAACGGCACTCTACAGCAAAGTAATGGTCTGTCATCAACAAATTATACATGTGCGTAATCTGTGTGAACTACTTAACAAGATAACCACCCTTTTAACGCAATTAAAAATTTTTCGTTTTTCGGCCAAAAAAAGAGGACGACCCGGGGGTCGTCAAAATGTTGAATTTCAGACACATCTCGCTAGGTGGAGAAACGGCTCTCTACAGCAAAGTAATGGTCTGTCATCAACAAATTATACATGTGCGTAATCTGTGTGACCTACTTAACAAGAGAACCACCCTTTTAACGCAATAAAAAATTTTTCGTTTTTCGGCCAAAAAAAGAGGAAGACCCGGGGGTCGTCCAAATGTTGAATTTCAGACACATCTTACTAGGTGGAAAAACGGCTCTCTACAGCAAAGTAATGGTCTGTCATCAACAAATTATACATGTGCGTAATCTGTGTGAACTACTTAACAAGATAACCACCCTTTTAACGTAATTAAAAATTTTTCGTTTTTCGGCCAAAAAAAGAGGACGACCCGGGGGTCGTCAAAATGTTGAATTTCAGACACATCTCGCTAGGTGGAAAAACGGCTCTCTACAGCAAAGTAATGGTCTGTCATCAACAAATTATACATGTGCGTAATCTGTGTGACCTACTTAACAAGATAACCACCCTTTTAACGCAATAAAAAATTTTTCGTTTTTCGGCCAAAAAAAGAGGACGACCCGGGGGTCGTCCAAATGTTGAATTTCAGACACATCTTACTAGGTGGAAAAACGGCACTCTACAGCAAAGTAATGGTCTGTCATCAACAAATTATACATGTGCGTAATCTGTGTGAACTACTTAACAAAATAACCACCCTTTTAACGCAATTAAAAATTTTTCGTGTTTCGGCCAAAAAAAGAGGACGACCCGGGGGTCGTCCAAATGATGAATTTCAGACACATCTCGCTAGGTGGAAAAACGGCTCTCTACAGCAAAGTAATGGTCTGTCATCAACAAATTATACATGTGCGTAATCTGTGTGACCTACTTAACAAGATAACCACCCTTTTAACGCAATAAAAAATTTTTCGTTTTTCGGCCAAAAAAAGAGGACGACCCGGGGGTCGTCCAAATGTTGAATTTCAGACACATCTTACTAGGTGGAAAAACGGCACTCTACAGCAAAGTAATGGTCTGTCATCAACAAATTATACATGTGCGTAATCTGTGTGAACTACTTAACAAGATAACCACCCTTTTAACGCAATTAAAAATTTTTCGTTTTTCGGCCAAAAAAAGAGGACGACCCGGGGGTCGTCAAAATGTTGAATTTCAGACACATCTCGCTAGGTGGAAAAACGGCTCTCTACAGCAAAGTAATGGTCTGTCATCAACAAATTATACATGTGCGTAATCTGTGTGACCTACTTAACAAGATAACCACCCTTTTAACGCAATAAAAAATTTTTCGTTTTTCGGCCAAAAAAAGAGGAAGACCCGGGGGTCGTCCAAATGTTGAATTTCAGACACATCTTACTAGGTGGAAAAACGGCTCTCTACAGCAAAGTAATGGTCTGTCATCAACAAATTATACATGTGCGTAATCTGTGTGAACTACTTAACAAGATAACCACCCTTTTAACGTAATTAAAAATTTTTCGTTTTTCGGCCAAAAAAAGAGGACGACCCGGGGGTCGTCAAAATGTTGAATTTCAGACACATCTCGCTAGGTGGAAAAACGGCTCTCTACAGCAAAGTAATGGTCTGTCATCAACAAATTATACATGTGCGTAATCTGTGTGACCTACTTAACAAGATAACCACCCTTTTAACGCAATAAAAAATTTTTCGTTTTTCGGCCAAAAAAAGAGGACGACCCGGGGGTCGTCCAAATGTTGAATTTCAGACACATCTTACTAGGTGGAAAAACGGCACTCTACAGCAAAGTAATGGTCTGTCATCAACAAATTATACATGTGCGTAATCTGTGTGAACTACTTAACAAGATAACCACCCTTTTAACGCAATAAAAAATTTTTCGTTTTTCGGCCAAAAAAAGAAGACGACCCGGGGGTCGTCCAAATGTTGAATTTCAGACACATCTTACTAGGTGGAAAAACGGCACTCTACAGCAAAGTAATGGTCTGTAATCAACAAATTATACATGTGCGTAATCTGTGTGAACTACTTAACAAGATAACCACCCTTTTAACGCAATTAAAAATTTTTCGTTCTTCGGCCAAAAAAAGAGGACGACCCGGGGGTCGTCCAAATGTTGAATTTCAGACACATCTTACTAGGTGGAAAAACGGCACTCTACAGCAAAGTAATGGTCTGTCATCAACAAATTATACATGTGCGTAATCTGTGTGAACTACTTAACAAGATAACCACCCTTTTAACGCAATAAAAAATTTTTCGTTTTTCGGCCAAAAAAAGAAGACGACCCTTGGGTCGTCCAAATGTTGAATTTCAGACACATCTTACTAGGTGGAAAAACGGCACTCTACAGCAAAGTAATGGTCTGTCATCAACAAATTATACATGTGCGTAATCTGTGTGAACTACTTAACAAGATAACCACCCTTTTAACGCAATTAAAAATTTTTCGTTTTTCGGCCAAAAAAAGAGGACGACCCGGGGGTCGTCAAAATGTTGAATTTCAGACACATCTCGCTAGGTGGAAAAACGGCTCTCTACAGCAAAGTAATGGTCTGTCATCAACAAATTATACATATGCGTAATCTGTGTGAACTACTTAACAAGATAACCACCCTTTTAACGTAATTAAAAATTTTTCGTTTTTCGGCCAAAAAAAGAGGACGACCCGGGGGTCGTCAAAATGTTGAATTTCAGACACATCTTACTAGGTGGAAAAACGGCACTCTACAGCAAAGTAATGGTCTGTCATCAACAAATTATACATGTGCGTAATCTGTGTGACCTACTTAACAAGATAACCACCCTTTTAACGCAATAAAAAATTTTTCGTTTTTCGGCCAAAAAAAGAGGACGACGTAATCTGTGTGAACTACTTAACAAGATAACCACCCTTTTAACGCAATAAAAAATTTTTCGTTTTTCGGCCAAAAAAAGAAGACGACCCTTGGGTCGTCCAAATGTTGAATTTCAGACACATCTTACTAGGTGGAAAAACGGCACTCTACAGCAAAGTAATGGTCTGTCATCAACAAATTATAAATGTGCGTAATCTGTGTGACCTACTTAACAAGATAACCACCCTTTTAACGCAATTAAAAATTTTTCGTTTTTCGGCCAAAAAAAGAGGACGACCCGGGGGTCGTCAAAATGTTGAATTTCAGACACATCTTACTAGGTGGAAAAACGGCACTCTACAGCAAAGTAATGGTCTGTCATCAACAAATTATACATGTGCGTAATCTGTGTGAACTACTTAACAAGATAACCACCCTTTTAACGCAATAAAAAATTTTTCGTTTTTCGGCCAAAAAAAGAAGACGACCCGGGGGTCGTCCAAATGTTGAATTTCAGACACATCTTACTAGGTGGAAAAACGGCACTCTACAGCAAAGTAATGGTCTGTCATCAACAAATTATACATGTGCGTAATCTGTGTGAACTACTTAACAAGATAACCACCCTTTTAACGCAATTAAAAATTTTTCGTTTTTCGGCCAAAAAAAGAGGACGACCCGGGGGTCGTCCAAATGTTGAATTTCAGACACATCTTACTAGGTAGAAAAACGGCACTCTACAGCAAAGTAATGGTCTGTCATCAACAAATTATACATGTGCGTAATCTGTGTGAACTACTTAAAAAGATAACCACCCTTTTAACGCAATAAAAAATTTTTCGTTTTTCGGCCAAAAAAAGAGGACGACCCGGGGGTCGTCCAAATGTTGAATTTCAGACACATCTTACTAGGTGGAAAAACGGCACTCTACAGCAAAGTAATGGTCTGTCATCAACAAATTATAAATGTGCGTAATCTGTGTGACCTACTTAACAAGATAACCACCCTTTTAACGCAATTAAAAATTTTTCGTTTTTCGGCCAAAAAAAGAGGACGACCCGGGGGTCGTCAAAATGTTGAATTTCAGACACATCTCGCTAGGTGGAAAAACGGCTCTCTACAGCAAAGTAATGGTCTGTCATCAACAAATTATACATGTGCGTAATCTGTGTGACCTACTTAACAAGATAACCACCCTTTTAACGCAATAAAAAATTTTTCGTTTTTCGGCCAAAAAAAGAGGACGACCCGGGGGTCGTCCAAATGTTGAATTTCAGACACATCTTACTAGGTGGAAAAACGGCACTCTACAGCAAAGTAATGGTCTGTCATCAACAAATTATACATGTGCGTAATCTGTGTGAACTACTTAACAAGATAACCACCCTTTTAACGCAATTAAAAATTTTTCGTTTTTCGGCCAAAAAAAGAGGACGACCCGGGGGTCGTCCAAATGTTGAATTTCAGACACATCTTACTAGGTGGAAAAACGGCACTCTACAGCAAAGTAATGGTCTGTCATCAACAAATTATACATGTGCGTAATCTGTGTGAACTACTTAACAAGATAACCACCCTTTTAACGCAATAAAAAATTTTTCGTTTTTCGGCCAAAAAAAGAAGACGACCCGAGGGTCGTCCAAATGTTGAATTTCAGACACATCTTACTAGGTGGAAAAACGGCACTCTACAGCAAAGTAATGGTCTGTAATCAACAAATTATACATGTGCGTAATCTGTGTGAACTACTTAACAAGATAACCACCCTTTTAACGCAATTAAAAATTTTTCCTTCTTCGGCCAAAAAAAGAGGACGACCCGGGGGTCGTCCAAATGTTGAATTTCAGACACATCTTACTAGGTGGAAAAACGGCACTCTACAGCAAAGTAATGGTCTGTCATCAACAAATTATACATGTGCGTAATCTGTGTGAACTACTTAACAAGATAACCACCCTTTTAACGCAATAAAAAATTTTTCGTTTTTCGGCCAAAAAAAGAAGACGACCCGGGGGTCGTTCAAATGTTGAATTTCAGACACATCTTACTAGGTGGAAAAACGGCACTCTACAGCAAAGTAATGGTCTGTCATCAACAAATTATACATGTGCGTAATCTGTGTGAACTACTTAACAAGATAACCACCCTTTTAACGCAATTAAAAATTTTTCGTTTTTCGGCCAAAAAAAGAGGACGACCCGGGGGTCGTCAAAATGTTGAATTTCAGACACATCTTACTAGGTGGAAAAACGGCACTCTACAGCAAAGTAATGGTCTGTCATCAACAAATTATACATGTGCGTAATCTGTGTGACCTACTTAACAAGATAACCACCCTTTTAACGCAATAAAAAATTTTTCGTTTTTCGGCCAAAAAAAGAGGACGACCCGGGGGTCGTCCAAATGTTGAATTTCAGACACATCTTACTAGGTGGAAAAACGGCACTCTACAGCAAAGTAATGGTCTGTCATCAACAAATTATACATGTGCGTAATCTGTGTGAACTACTTAACAAGATAACCACCCTTTTAACGCAATTAAAAATTTTTCGTTTTTCGGCCAAAAAAAGAGGACGACCCGGGGGTCGTCCAAATGTTGAATTTCAGACACATCTTACTAGGTGGAAAAAGGGCACTCTACAGCAAAGTAATGGTCTGTCATCAACAAATTATACATGTGCGTAATCTGTGTGAACTACTTAACAAGATAACCACCCTTTTAACGCAATAAAAAATTTTTCGTTTTTCGGCCAAAAAAAGAAGACGACCCGGGGGTCGTCCAAATGTTGAATTTCAGACACATCTTACTAGGTGGAAAAACGGCACTCTACAGCAAAGTAATGGTCTGTCATCAACAAATTATAAATGTGCGTAATCTGTGTGACCTACTTAACAAGATAACCACCCTTTTAACGCAATTAAAAATTTTTCGTTTTTCGGCCAAAAAAAGAGGACGACCCGGGGGTCGTCAAAATGTTGAATTTTAGACACATCTTACTAGGTGGAAAAACGGCACTCTACAGCAAAGTAATGGTCTGTCATCAACAAATTATAAATGTGCGTAATCTGTGTGAACTACTTAACAAGATAACCACCCTTTTAACGCAATAAAAAATTTTTCGTTTTTCGGCCAAAAAAAGAAGACGACCCGGGGGTCGTCCAAATGTTGAATTTCAGACACATCTTACTAGGTGGAAAAACGGCACTCTACAGCAAAGTAATGGTCTGTCATCAACAAATTATACATGTGCGTAATCTGTGTGAACTACTTAACAAGATAACCACCCTTTTAACGCAATTAAAAATTTTTCGTTTTTCGGCCAAAAAAAGAGGACGACCCCCGGGTCGTCCAAATGTTGAATTTCAGACACATCTTACTAGGTGGAAAAACGGCACTCTACAGCAAAGTAATGGTCTGTCATCAACAAATTATACATGTGCGTAATCTGTGTGAACTACTTAACAAGATAACCACCCTTTTAACGTAATTAAAAATTTTTCGTTTTTCGGCCAAAAAAAGAGGACGACCCGGGGGTCGTCAAAATGTTGAATTTCAGACACATCTCGCTAGGTGGAAAAACGGCTCTCTACAGCAAAGTAATGGTCTGTAATCAACAAATTATACATGTGCGTAATCTGTGTGAACTACTTAACAAGATAACCACCCTTTTAACGCAATAAAAAATTTTTCGTTTTTCGGCCAAAAAAAGAAGACGACCCGGGGGTCGTCCAAATGTTGAATTTCAGACACATCTTACTAGGTGGAAAAACGGCACTCTACAGCAAAGTAATGGTCTGTCATCAACAAATTATAAATGTGCGTAATCTGTGTGACCTACTTAACAAGATAACCACCCTTTTAACGCAATTAAAAATTTTTCGTTTTTCGGCCAAAAAAAGAGGACGACCCGGGGGTCGTCAAAATGTTGAATTTCAGACACATCTTACTAGGTGGAAAAACGGCACTCTACAGCAAAGTAATGGTCTGTCATCAACAAATTATACATGTGCGTAATCTGTGTGAACTACTTAACAAGATAACCACCCTTTTAACGCAATAAAAAATTTTTCGTTTTTCGGCCAAAAAAAAGAAGACGACCCGGGGGTCGTCCAAATGTTGAATTTCAGACACATCTTACTAGGTGGAAAAACGGCACTCTACAGCAAAGTAATGGTCTGTCATCAACAAATTATACATGTGCGTAATCTGTGTGAACTACTTAACAAGATAACCACCCTTTTAACGCAATTAAAAATTTTTCGTTTTTCGGCCAAAAAAAGAGGACGACCCGGGGGTCGTCCAAATGTTGAATTTCAGACACATCTTACTAGGTGGAAAAACGGCACTCTACAGCAAAGTAATGGTCTGTCATCAACAAATTATACATGTGCGTAATCTGTGTGAACTACTTAAAAAGATAACCACCCTTTTAACGCAATAAAAAATTTTTCGTTTTTCGGCCAAAAAAAGAGGACGACCCGGGGGTCGTCCAAATGTTGAATTTCAGACACATCTTACTAGGTGGAAAAACGGCACTCTACAGCAAAGTAATGGTCTGTCATCAACAAATTATACATGTGCGTAATCTGTGTGAACTACTTAACAAGATAACCACCCTTTTAACGCAATTAAAAATTTTTCGTTTTTCGGCCAAAAAAAGAGGACGACCCGGGGGTCGTCCAAATGTTGAATTTCAGACACATCTTACTAGGTGGAAAAACGGCACTCTACAGCAAAGTAATGGTCTGTCATCAACAAATTATACATGTGCGTAATCTGTGTGAACTACTTAACAAGATAACCACCCTTTTAACGCAATAAAAAATTTTTCGTTTTTCGGCCAAAAAAAGAAGACGACCCGGGGGTCGTCCAAATGTTGAATTTCAGACACATCTTACTAGGTGGAAAAACGGCACTCTACAGCAAAGTAATGGTCTGTCATCAACAAATTATACATGTGCGTAATCTGTGTGAACTACTTAACAAGATAACCACCCTTTTAACGCAATAAAAAATTTTTCGTTTTTCGGCCAAAAAAAGAAGACGACCCGGGGGTCGTCCAAATGTTGAATTTCAGACACATCTTACTAGGTGGAAAAACGGCACTCTACAGCAAAGTAATGGTCTGTCATCAACAAATTATACATGTGCGTAATCTGTGTGAACTACTTAACAAGATAACCACCCTTTTAACGCAATTAAAAATTTTTCGTTTTTCGGCCAAAAAAAGAGGACGACCCGGGGGTCGTCCAAATGTTGAATTTCAGACACATCTTACTAGGTGGAAAAAGGGCACTCTACAGCAAAGTAATGGTCTGTCATCAACAAATTATACATGTGCGTAATCTGTGTGAACTACTTAACAAGATAACCACCCTTTTAACGCAATTAAAAATTTTTCGTTTTTCGGCCAAAAAAAGAGGACGACCCGGGGGTCGTCCAAATGTTGAATTTCAGACACATCTTACTAGGTGGAAAAAGGGCACTCTACAGCAAAGTAATGGTCTGTCATCAACAAATTATACATGTGCGTAATCTGTGTGAACTACTTAACAAGATAACCACCCTTTTAACGCAATTAAAATTTTTTCGTTTTTCGGCCAAAAAAAGAGGACGACCCGGGGGTCGTCCAAATGTTGAATTTCAGACACATCTTACTAGGTGGAAAAACGGCACTCTACAGCAAAGTAATGGTCTGTCATCAACAATTTATACATGTGCGTAATCTGTGTGAACTACTTAACAAGATAACCAACCTTTTAACGCAATTAAAAATTTTTCGTTTTTCGGCCAAAAAAAGAGGACGACCCGGGGGTCGTCCAAATGTTGAATTTCAGACACATCTTACTAGGTGGAAAAAGGGCACTCTACAGCAAAGTAATGGTCTGTCATCAACAAATTATACATGTGCGTAATCTGTGTGAACTACTTAACAAGATAACCACCCTTTTAACGCAATAAAAAATTTTTCGTTTTTCGGCCAAAAAAAGAAGACGACCCGGGGGTCGTCCAAATGTTGAATTTCAGACACATCTTACTAGGTGGAAAAACGGCACTCTACAGCAAAGTAATGGTCTGTCATCAACAAATTATAAATGTGCGTAATCTGTATGACCTACTTAACAAGATAACCACCCTTTTAACGCAATAAAAAATTTTCGTTTTTCGGCCAAAAAAAGAAGACGACCCGGGGGTCGTCCAAATGTTGAATTTCAGACACATCTTACTAGGTGGAAAAACGGCACTCTACAGCAAAGTAATGGTCTGTAATCAACAAATTATACATGTGCGTAATCTGTGTGAACTACTTAACAAGATAACCACCCTTTTAACGCAATTAAAAATTTTTCGTTCTTCGGCCAAAAAAAGAGGACGACCCGGGGGTCGTCCAAATGTTGAATTTCAGACACATCTTACTAGGTGGAAAAACGGCACTCTACAGCAAAGTAATGGTCTGTCATCAACAAATTATACATGTGCGTAATCTGTGTGAACTACTTAACAAGATAACCACCCTTTTAACGCAATAAAAAATTTTTCGTTTTTCGGCCAAAAAAAGAAGACGACCCGGGGGTCGTCCAAATGTTGAATTTCAGACACATCTCGCTAGGTGGAAAAACGGCTCTCTACAGCAAAGTAATGGTCTGTCATCAACAAATTATACATGTGCGTAATCTGTGTGAACTACTTAACAAGATAACCACCCTTTTAACGTAATTAAAAATTTTTCGTTTTTCGGCCAAAAAAAGAGGACGACCCGGGGGTCGTCAAAATGTTGAATTTCAGACACATCTTACTAGGTGGAAAAACGGCACTCTACAGCAAAGTAATGGTCTGTCATCAACAAATTATACATGTGCGTAATCTGTGTGAACTACTTAACAAGATAACCACCCTTTTAACGTAATTAAAAATTTTTCGTTTTTCAGCCAAAAAAAGAGGACGACCCGGGGGTCGTCAAAATGTTGAATTTCAGACACATCTCGCTAGGTGGAAAAACGGCTCTCTACAGCAAAGTAATGGTCTGTCATCAACAAATTATACATGTGCGTAATCTGTGTGACCTACTTAACAAGATAACCACCCTTTTAACGCAATAAAAAATTTTTCGTTTTTCGGCCAAAAAAAGAGGACGACCCGGGGGTCGTCCAAATGTTGAATTTCAGACACATCTTACTAGGTGGAAAAACGGCACTCTACAGCAAAGTAATGGTCTGTCATCAACAAATTATAAATGTGCGTAATCTGTATGACCTACTTAACAAGATAACCACCCTTTTAACGCAATAAAAAATTTTTCGTTTTTCGGCCAAAAAAAGAAGACGACCCGGGGGTCGTCCAAATGTTGAATTTCAGACACATCTTACTAGGTGGAAAAACGGCACTCTACAGCAAAGTAATGGTCTGTAATCAACAAATTATACATGTGCGTAATCTGTGTGAACTACTTAACAAGATAACCACCCTTTTAACGCAATTAAAAATTTTTCGTTCTTCGGCCAAAAAAAGAGGACGACCCCCGGGTCGTCCAAATGTTGAATTTCAGACACATCTTACTAGGTGGAAAAACGGCACTCTACAGCAAAGTAATGGTCTGTCATCAACAAATTATACATGTGCGTAATCTGTGTGAACTACTTAACAAGATAACCACCCTTTTAACGCAATAAAAAATTTTTCGTTTTTCGGCCAAAAAAAGAAGACGACCCGGGGGTCGTCCAAATGTTGAATTTCAGACACATCTCGCTAGGTGGAAAAACGGCTCTCTACAGCAAAGTAATGGTCTGTCATCAACAAATTATACATGTGCGTAATCTGTGTGAACTACTTAACAAGATAACCACCCTTTTAACGTAATTAAAAATTTTTCGTTTTTCGGCCAAAAAAAGAGGACGACCCGGGGGTCGTCAAAATGTTGAATTTCAGACACATCTTACTAGGTGGAAAAACGGCACTCTACAGCAAAGTAATGGTCTGTCATCAACAAATTATACATGTGCGTAATCTGTGTGAACTACTTAACAAGATAACCACCCTTTTAACGTAATTAAAAATTTTTCGTTTTTCAGCCAAAAAAAGAGGACGACCCGGGGGTCGTCAAAATGTTGAATTTCAGACACATCTCGCTAGGTGGAAAAACGGCTCTCTACAGCAAAGTAATGGTCTGTCATCAACAAATTATACATGTGCGTAATCTGTGTGACCTACTTAACAAGATAACCACCCTTTTAACGCAATAAAAAATTTTTCGTTTTTCGGCCAAAAAAAGAGGACGACCCGGGGGTCGTCCAAATGTTGAATTTCAGACACATCTTACTAGGTGGAAAAACGGCACTCTACAGCAAAGTAATGGTCTGTCATCAACAAATTATACATGTGCGTAATCTGTGTGAACTACTTAACAAGATAACCACCCTTTTAACGCAATAAAAAATTTTTCGTTTTTCGGCCAAAAAAAGAGGACGACCCGGGGGTCGTCAAAATGTTGAATTTCAGACACATCTTACTAGGTGGAAAAACGGCACTCTACAACAAAGTAATGGTCTGTCATCAACAAATTATACATGTGCGTAATCTGTGTGAACTACTTAAAAAGATAACCACCCTTTTAACGCAATAAAAAATTTTTCGTTTTTCGGCCAAAAAAAGAGGACGACCCCCGGGTCGTCCAAATGTTGAATTTCAGACACATCTTACTAGGTGGAAAAACGGCACTCTACAGCAAAGTAATGGTCTGTCATCAACAAATTATAAATGTGCGTAATCTGTGTGACCTACTTAACAAGATAACCACCCTTTTAACGCAATTAAAAATTTTTCGTTTTTCGGCCAAAAAAAGAGGACGACCCGGGGGTCGTCAAAATGTTGAATTTCAGACACATCTCGCTAGGTGGAAAAACGGCTCTCTACAGCAAAGTAATGGTCTGTCATCAACAAATTATACATGTGCGTAATCTGTGTGACCTACTTAACAAGATAACCACCCTTTTAACGCAATAAAAAATTTTTCGTTTTTCGGCCAAAAAAAGAGGACGACCCGGGGGTCGTCAAAATGTTGAATTTCAGACACATCTCGCTAGGTGGAAAAACGGCTCTCTACAGCAAAGTAATGGTCTGTCATCAACAAATTATACATGTGCGTAATCTGTGTGAACTACTTAACAAGATAACCACCCTTTTAACGCAATAAAAAATTTTTCGTTTTTCGGCCAAAAAAAGAAGACGACCCGGGGGTCGTCCAAATGTTGAATTTCAGACACATCTTACTAGGTGGAAAAACGGCACTCTACAGCAAAGTAATGGTCTGTCATCAACAAATTATAAATGTGCGTAATCTGTGTGACCTACTTAACAAGATAACCATCCTTTTAACGCAATTAAAAATTTTTCGTTTTTCGGCCAAAAAAAGAGGACGACCCGGGGGTCGTCAAAATGTTGAATTTCAGACACATCTTACTAGGTGGAAAAACGGCACTCTACAACAAAGTAATGGTCTGTCATCAACAAATTATACATGTGCGTAATCTGTGTGAACTACTTAACAAGATAACCACCCTTTTAACGCAATAAAAAATTTTTCGTTTTTCGGCCAAAAAAAGAAGACGACCCGGGGGTCGTCCAAATGTTGAATTTCAGACACATCTTACTAGGTGGAAAAACGGCACTCTACAGCAAAGTAATGGTCTGTCATCAACAAATTATACATGTGCGTAATCTGTGTGAACTACTTAAAAAGATAACCACCCTTTTAACGCAATAAAAAATTTTTCGTTTTTCGGCCAAAAAAAGAGGACGACCCGGGGGTCGTCCAAATGTTGAATTTCAGACACATCTTACTAGGTGGAAAAACGGCACTCTACAGCAAAGTAATGGTCTGTCATCAACAAATTATAAATGTGCGTAATCTGTGTGACCTACTTAACAAGATAACCACCCTTTTAACGCAATTAAAAATTTTTCGTTTTTCGGCCAAAAAAAGAGGACGACCCGGGGGTCGTCAAAATGTTGAATTTCAGACACATCTCGCTAGGTGGAAAAACGGCTCTCTACAGCAAAGTAATGGTCTGTCATCAACAAATTATACATGTGCGTAATCTGTGTGACCTACTTAACAAGATAACCACCCTTTTAACGCAATAAAAAATTTTTCGTTTTTCGGCCAAAAAAAGAGGACGACCCGGGGGTCGTCAAAATGTTGAATTTCAGACACATCTTACTAGGTGGAAAAACGGCACTCTACAGCAAAGTAATGGTCTGTCATCAACAAATTATACATGTGCGTAATCTGTGTGAACTACTTAACAAGATAACCACCCTTTTAACGCAATAAAAAATTTTTCGTTTTTCGGCCAAAAAAAGAAGACGACCCGGGGGTCGTCCAAATGTTGAATTTCAGACACATCTTACTAGGTGGAAAAACGGCACTCTACAGCAAAGTAATGGTCTGTCATCAACAAATTATACATGTGCGTAATCTGTGTGAACTACTTAACAAGACAACCACCCTTTTAACGCAATTAAAAATTTTTCGTTTTTCGGCCAAAAAAAGAGGACGACCCGGGGGTCGTCCAAATGTTGAATTTCAGACACATCTTACTAGGTGGAAAAACGGCACTCTACAGCAAAGTAATGGTCTGTCATCAACAAATTATACATGTGCGTAATCTGTGTGAACTACTTAAAAAGACAACCACCCTTTTAACGCAATAAAAAATTTTTCGTTTTTCGGCCAAAAAAAGAGGACGACCCGGGGGTCGTCCATATGTTGAATTTCAGACACATCTTACTAGGTGGAAAAACGGCACTCTACAGCAAAGTAATGGTCTGTCATCAACAAATTATACATGTGCGTAATCTGTGTGAACTACTTAACAAGATAACCACCCTTTTAACGCAATTAAAAATTTTTCGTTTTTCGGCCAAAAAAAGAGGACGACCCGGGGGTCGTCCAAATGTTGAATTTCAGACACATCTTACTAGGTGGAAAAACGGCACTCTACAGCAAAGTAATGGTCTGTCATCAACAAATTATACATGTGCGTAATCTGTGTGAACTACTTAAAAAGATAACCACCCTTTTAACGCAATAAAAAATTTTTCGTTTTTCGGCCAAAAAAAGAGGACGACCCGGGAGTCGTCAAAATGTTGAATTTCAGACACATCTCGCTAGGTGGAAAAACGGCTCTCTACAGCAAAGTAATGGTCTGTCATCAACAAATTATACATGTGCGTAATCTGTGTGACCTACTTAACAAGATAACCACCCTTTTAACGCAATAAAAAATGTTTCGTTTTTCGGCCAAAAAAAGAGGACGACCCGGGGGTCGTCCAAATGTTGAATTTCAGACACATCTTACTAGGTGGAAAAACGGCACTCTACAGCAAAGTAATGGTCTGTCATCAACAAATTATACATGTGCGTAATCTGTGTGAACTACTTAACAAGATAACCACCCTTTTAACGCAATTAAAAATTTTTCGTTTTTCGGCCAAAAAAAGAGGACGACCCGGGGGTCGTCCAAATGTTGAATTTCAGACACATCTTACTAGGTGGAAAAACGGCACTCTACAGCAAAGTAATGGTCTGTCATCAACAAATTATACATGTGCGTAATCTGTGTGAACTACTTAACAAGATAACCACCCTTTTAACGTAATTAAAAATTTTTCGTTGTTCGGCCAAAAAAAGAGGACGACCCGGGGGTCGTCAAAATGTTGAATTTCAGACACATCTCGCTAGGTGGAAAAACGGCACTCTACAGCAAAGTAATGGTCTGTAATCAACAAATTATACATGTGCGTAATCTGTGTGAACTACTTAACAAGATAACCACCCTTTTAACGCAATAAAAAATTTTTCGTTTTTCGGCCAAAAAAAGAAGACGACCCGGGGGTCGTCCAAATGTTGAATTTCAGACACATCTTACTAGGTGGAAAAACGGCACTCTACAGCAAAGTAATGGTCTGTCATCAACAAATTATAAATGTGCGTAATCTGTGTGACCTACTTAACAAGATAACCACCCTTTTAACGCAATTAAAAATTTTTCGTTTTTCGGCCAAAAAAAGAGGACGACCCGGGGGTCGTCCAAATGTTGAATTTCCGACACATCTTACTAGGTGGAAAAACGGCACTCTACAGCAAAGTAATGGTCTGTCATCAACAAATTATACATGTGCGTAATCTGTGTGAACTACTTAACAAGATAACCACCCTTTTAACGCAATAAAAAATTTTTCGTTTTTCGGCCAAAAAAAAGAAGACGACCCGGGGGTCGTCCAAATGTTGAATTTCAGACACATCTTACTAGGTGGAAAAACGGCACTCTACAACAAAGTAATGGTCTGTCATCAACAAATTATACATGTGCGTAATCTGTGTGAACTACTTAACAAGATAACCACCCTTTTAACGCAATAAAAAATTTTTCGTTTTTCGGCCAAAAAAAGAAGACGACCCGGGGGTCGTCCAAATGTTGAATTTCAGACACATCTTACTAGGTGGAAAAACGGCACTCTACAGCAAAGTAATGGTCTGTCATCAACAAATTATACATGTGCGTAATCTGTGTGAACTACTTAACAAGATAACCACCCTTTTAACGCAATTAAAAATTTTTCGTTTTTCGGCCAAAAAAAGAGGACGACCCGGGGGTCGTCCAAATGTTGATTTCAGACACATCTTACTAGGTGGAAAAACGGCACTCTACAGCAAAGTAATGGTCTGTCATCAACAAATTATACATGTGCGTAATCTGTGTGAACTACTTAAAAAGATAACCACCCTTTTAACGCAATAAAAAATTTTTCGTTTTTCGGCCAAAAAAAGAGGACGACCCGGGGGTCGTCCAAATGTTGAATTTCAGACACATCTTACTAGGTGGAAAAACGGCACTCTACAGCAAAGTAATGGTCTGTCATCAACAAATTATAAATGTGCGTAATCTGTGTGACCTACTTAACAAGATAACCACCCTTTTAACGCAATTAAAAATTTTTCGTTTTTCGGCCAAAAAAAGAGGACGACCCGGGGGTCGTCAAAATGTTGAATTTCAGACACATCTCGCTAGGTGGAAAAACGGCTCTCTACAGCAAAGTAATGGTCTGTCATCAACAAATTATACATGTGCGTAATCTGTGTGACCTACTTAACAAGATAACCACCCTTTTAACGCAATAAAAAATTTTTCGTTTTTCGGCCAAAAAAAGAGGACGACCCGGGGGTCGTCAAAATGTTGAATTTCAGACACATCTTACTAGGTGGAAAAACGGCACTCTACAGCAAAGTAATGGTCTGTCATCAACAAATTATACATGTGCGTAATCTGTGTGAACTACTTAACAAGATAACCACCCTTTTAACGCAATAAAAAATTTTTCGTTTTTCGGCCAAAAAAAGAAGGCGACCCGGGGGTCGTCCAAATGTTGAATTTCAGACACATCTTACTAGGTGGAAAAACGGCACTCTACAGCAAAGTAATGGTCTGTCATCAACAAATTATACATGTGCGTAATCTGTGTGAACTACTTAACAAGACAACCACCCTTTTAACGCAATTAAAAATTTTTCGTTTTTCGGCCAAAAAAAGAGGACGACCCGGGGGTCGTCCAAATGTTGAATTTCAGACACATCTTACTAGGTGGAAAAACGGCACTCTACAGCAAAGTAATGGTCTGTCATCAACAAATTATACATGTGCGTAATCTGTGTGAACTACTTAAAAAGATAACCACCCTTTTAACGCAATAAAAAATTTTTCGTTTTTCGGCCAAAAAAAGAGGACGACCCGGGGGTCGTCCATATGTTGAATTTCAGACACATCTTACTAGGTGGAAAAACGGCACTCTACAGCAAAGTAATGGTCTGTCATCAACAAATTATACATGTGCGTAATCTGTGTGAACTACTTAACAAGATAACCACCCTTTTAACGCAATAAAAAATTTTTGGTTTTTCGGCCAAAAAAAGAAGACGACCCGGGGGTCGTCCAAATGTTGAATTTCAGACACATCTTACTAGGTGGAAAAACGGCACTCTACAGCAAAGTAATGGTCTGTCATCAACAAATTATACATGTGCGTAATCTGTGTGAACTACTTAACAAGATAACCACCCTTTTAACGCAATTAAAAATTTTTCGTTTTTCGGCCAAAAAAAGAGGACGACCCGGGGGTCGTCCAAATGTTGAATTTCAGACACATCTTACTAGGTGGAAAAACGGCACTCTACAGCAAAGTAATGGTCTGTCATCAACAAATTATACATGTGCGTAATCTGTGTGAACTACTTAACAAGATAACCACCCTTTTAACGCAATTAAAAATTTTTCGTTTTTCGGCCAAAAAAAGAGGACGACCCGGGGGTCGTCCAAATGTTGAATTTCAGACACATCTTACTAGGTGGAAAAACGGCACTCTACAGCAAAGTAATGGTCTGTCATCAACAAATTATACATGTGCGTAATCTGTGTGAACTACTTAACAAGATAACCACCCTTTTAACGTAATTAAAAATTTTTCGTTGTTCGGCCAAAAAAAGAGGACGACCCGGGGGTCGTCAAAATGTTGAATTTCAGACACATCTCGCTAGGTGGAAAAACGGCTCTCTACAGCAAAGTAATGGTCTGTAATCAACAAATTATACATGTGCGTAATCTGTGTGAACTACTTAACAAGATAACCACCCTTTTAACGCAATAAAAAATTTTTCGTTTTTCGGCCAAAAAAAGAAGACGACCCGGGGGTCGTCCAAATGTTGAATTTCAGACACATCTTACTAGGTGGAAAAACGGCACTCTACAGCAAAGTAATGGTCTGTCATCAACAAATTATAAATGTGCGTAATCTGTGTGACCTACTTAACAAGATAACCACCCTTTTAACGCAATTAAAAATTTTTCGTTTTTCGGCCAAAAAAAGAGGACGACCCGGGGGTCGTCCAAATGTTGAATTTCAGACACATCTTACTAGGTGGAAAAACGGCACTCTACAGCAAAGTAATGGTCTGTCATCAACAAATTATACATGTGCGTAATCTGTGTGAACTACTTAACAAGATAACCACCCTTTTAACGCAATAAAAAATTTTTCGTTTTTCGGCCAAAAAAAAGAGGACGACCCGGGGGTCGTCCAAATGTTGAATTTCAGACACATCTTACTAGGTGGAAAAACGGCACTCTACAACAAAGTAATGGTCTGTCATCAACAAATTATACATGTGCGTAATCTGTGTGAACTACTTAACAAGATAACCACCCTTTTAACGCAATAAAAAATTTTTCGTTTTTCGGCCAAAAAAAGAAGACGACCCGGGGGTCGTCCAAATGTTGAATTTCAGACACATCTTACTAGGTGGAAAAACGGCACTCTACAGCAAAGTAATGGTTTGTCATCAACAAATTATACATGTGCGTAATCTGTGTGAACTACTTAACAAGATAACCACCCTTTTAACGCAATTAAAAATTTTTCGTTTTTCGGCCAAAAAAAGAGGACGACCCGGGGGTCGTCCAAATGTTGATTTCAGACACATCTTACTAGGTGGAAAAACGGCACTCTACAGCAAAGTAATGGTCTGTCATCAACAAATTATACATGTGCGTAATCTGTGTGAACTACTTAACAAGATAACCACCCTTTTAACGCAATAAAAAATTTTTCGTTTTTCGGCCAAAAAAAGAGGACGACCCGGGGGTCGTCCAAATGTTGAATTTCAGACACATCTTACTAGGTGGAAAAACGGCACTCTACAGCAAAGTAATGGTCTGTCATCAACAAATTATACATGTGCGTAATCTGTGTGAACTACTTAACAAGATAACCACCCTTTTAACGCAATTAAAAATTTTTCGTTTTTCGGCCAAAAAAAGAGGACGACCCGGGGGTCGTCCAAATGTTGAATTTCAGACACATCTTACTAGGTGGAAAAACGGCACTCTACAGCAAAGTAATGGTCTGTCATCAACAAATTATACATGTGCGTAATCTGTGTGAACTACTTAAAAAGATAACCACCCTTTTAACGCAATAAAAAATTTTTCGTTTTTCGGCCAAAAAAAGAGGACGACCCCCGGGTCGTCCAAATGTTGAATTTCAGACACATCTTACTAGGTGGAAAAACGGCACTCTACAGCAAAGTAATGGTCTGTCATCAACAAATTATAAATGTGCGTAATCTGTGTGACCTACTTAACAAGATAACCACCCTTTTAACGCAATTAAAAATTTTTCGTTTTTCGGCCAAAAAAAGAGGACGACCCGGGGGTCGTCAAAATGTTGAATTTCAGACACATCTCGCTAGGTGGAAAAACGGCTCTCTACAGCAAAGTAATGGTCTGTCATCAACAAATTATACATGTGCGTAATCTGTGTGACCTACTTAACAAGATAACCACCCTTTTAACGCAATAAAAAATTTTTCGTTTTTCGGCCAAAAAAAGAGGACGACCCGGGGGTCGTCAAAATGTTGAATTTCAGACACATCTTACTAGGTGGAAAAACGGCACTCTACAGCAAAGTAATGGTCTGTCATCAACAAATTATACATGTGCGTAATCTGTGTGAACTACTTAACAAGATAACCACCCTTTTAACGCAATAAAAAATTTTTCGTTTTTCGGCCAAAAAAAGAAGACGACCCGGGGGTCGTCCAAATGTTGAATTTCAGACACATCTTACTAGGTGGAAAAACGGCACTCTACAGCAAAGTAATGGTCTGTCATCAACAAATTATACATGTGCGTAATCTGTGTGAACTACTTAACAAGATAACCACCCTTTTAACGCAATTAAAAATTTTTCGTTTTTCGGCCAAAAAAAGAGGACGACCCGGGGGTCGTCCAAATGTTGAATTTCAGACACATCTTACTAGGTGGAAAAACGGCACTCTACAGCAAAGTAATGGTCTGTCATCAACAAATTATACATGTGCGTAATCTGTGTGAACTACTTAAAAAGATAACCACCCTTTTAACGCAATAAAAAATTTTTCGTTTTTCGGCCAAAAAAAGAGGACGACCCGGGGGTCGTCCAAATGTTGAATTTCAGACACATCTTACTAGGTGGAAAAACGGCACTCTACAGCAAAGTAATGGTCTGTCATCAACAAATTATACATGTGCGTAATCTGTGTGAACTACTTAACAAGATAACCACCCTTTTAACGCAATTAAAAATTTTTTGTTTTTCGGCCAAAAAAAGAGGACGACCCGGGGGTCGTCCAAATGTTGAATTTCAGACACATCTTACTAGGTGGAAAAACGGCACTCTACAGCAAAGTAATGGTCTGTCATCAACAAATTATACATGTGCGTAATCTGTGTGAACTACTTAAAAAGATAACCACCCTTTTAACGCAATAAAAAATTTTTCGTTTTTCGGCCAAAAAAAGAGGACGACCCGGGGGTCGTCCAAATGTTGAATTTCAGACACATCTTACTAGGTGGAAAAACGGCACTCTACAGCAAAGTAATGGTCTGTCATCAACAAATTATAAATGTGCGTAATCTGTGTGACCTACTTAACAAGATAACCACCCTTTTAACGCAATTAAAAATTTTTCGTTTTTCGGCCAAAAAAAGAGGACGACCCGGGGGTCGTCAAAATGTTGAATTTCAGACACATCTCGCTAGGTGGAAAAACGGCTCTCTACAGCAAAGTAATGGTCTGTCATCAACAAATTATACATGTGCGTAATCTGTGTGACCTACTTAACAAGATAACCACCCTTTTAACGCAATAAAAAATTTTTCGTTTTTCGGCCAAAAAAAGAGGACGACCCGGGGGTCGTCAAAATGTTGAATTTCAGACACATCTTACTAGGTGGAAAAACGGCACTCTACAGCAAAGTAATGGTCTGTCATCAACAAATTATACATGTGCGTAATCTGTGTGAACTACTTAACAAGATAACCACCCTTTTAACGCAATAAAAAATTTTTCGTTTTTCGGCCAAAAAAAGAAGACGACCCGGGGGTCGTCCAAATGTTGAATTTCAGACACATCTTACTAGGTGGAAAAACGGCACTCTACAGCAAAGTAATGGTCTGTCATCAACAAATTATACATGTGCGTAATCTGTGTGAACTACTTAACAAGATAACCACCCTTTTAACGCAATTAAAAATTTTTCGTTTTTCGGCCAAAAAAAGAGGACGACCCGGGGGTCGTCAAAATGTTGAATTTCAGACACATCTCGCTAGGTGGAAAAACTGCTCTCTACAGCAAAGTAATGGTCTGTCATCAACAAATTATACATGTGCGTAATCTGTGTGACCTACTTAACAATTTAACCACCCTTTTAACGCAATAAAAAATTTTTCGTTTTTCGGCCAAAAAAAGAGGACGACCCGGGGGTCGTCCAAATGTTGAATTTCAGACACATCTTACTAGGTGGAAAAACGGCACTCTACAGCAAAGTAATGGTCTGTCATCAACAAATTATACATGTGCGTAATCTGTGTGAACTACTTAACAAGATAACCACCCTTTTAACGCAATTAAAAATTTTTCGTTTTTCGGCCAAAAAAAGAGGACGACCCGGGGGTCGTCAAAATGTTGAATTTCAGACACATCTCGCTAGGTGGAAAAACGGCTCTCTACAGCAAAGTAATGGTCTGTCATCAACAAATTATACATGTGCGTAATCTGTGTGAACTACTTAACAAGATAACCACCCTTTTAACGTAATTAAAAATTTTTCGTTTTTCGGC
Source organism: Volucella inanis (assembly GCA_907269105.1). Lineage (NCBI taxonomy): Eukaryota > Metazoa > Arthropoda > Insecta > Diptera > Syrphidae > Volucella > Volucella inanis. The sequence continues at coordinate 201,180,875 of OU026153.1, read as the reverse complement.
CAAAAAAAGAGGACGACCCGGGGGTCGTCCAAATGTTGAATTTCAGACACATCTTACTAGGGGGAAAAACGGCACTCTACAGCAAAGTAATGGTCTGTCATCAACAAATTATACATGTGCGTAATCTGTGTGAACTACTTAACAAGATAACCACCCTTTTAACGTAATTAAAAATTTTTCGTTTTTCGGCCAAAAAAAGAGGACGACCCGGGGGTCGTCAAAATGTTGAATTTCAGACACATCTCGCTAGGTGGAAAAACGGCTCTCTACAGCAAAGTAATGGTCTGTCATCAACAAATTATACATGTGCGTAATCTGTGTGAACTACTTAACAAGATAACCACCCTTTTAACGTAATTAAAAATTTTTCGTTTTTCGGCCAAAAAAAAGAGGACGACCCGGGGGTCGTCAAAATGTTGAATTTCAGACACATCTTACTAGGTGGAAAAACGGCACTCTACAGCAAAGTAATGGTCTGTCATCAACAAATTATACATGTGCGTAATCTGTGTGAACTACTTAACAAGATAACCACCCTTTTAACGTAATTAAAAATTTTTCGTTTTTCGGCCAAAAAAAGAGGACGACCCGGGGGTCGTCCAAATGTTGAATTTCAGACACATCTTACTAGGGGGAAAAAGGGCACTCTACAGCAAAGTAATGGTCTGTCATCAACAAATTATACATGTGCGTAATCTGTGTGAACTACTTAACAAGATAACCACCCTTTTAACGTAATTAAAAATTTTTCGTTTTTCGGCCAAAAAAAGAGGACGACCCGGGGGTCGTCAAAATGTTGAATTTCAGACACATCTCGCTAGGTGGAAAAACGGCTCTCTACAGCAAAGTAATGGTCTGTCATCAACAAATTATACATGTGCGTAATCTGTGTGAACTACTTAACAAGATAACCACCCTTTTAACGTAATTAAAAATTTTTCGTTTTTCGGCCAAAAAAAGAGGACGACCCGGGGGTCGTCAAAATGTTGAATTTCAGACACATCTTACTAGGTGGAAAAACGGCACTCTACAGCAAAGTAATGGTCTGTCATCAACAAATTATACATGTGCGTAATCTGTGTGAACTACTTAACAAGATAACCACCCTTTTAACGTAATTAAAAATTTTTCGTTTTTCGGCCAAAAAAAGAGGACGACCCGGGGGTCGTCCAAATGTTGAATTTCAGACACATCTTACTAGGTGGAAAAAGGGCACTCTACAGCAAAGTAATGGTCTGTCATCAACAAATTATACATGTGCGTAATCTGTGTGAACTACTTAACAAGATAACCACCCTTTTAACGCAATAAAAAATTTTTCGTTTTTCGGCCAAAAAAAGAAGACGACCCGGGGGTCGTCCAAATGTTGAATTTCAGACACATCTTACTAGGTGGAAAAACGGCACTCTACAGCAAAGTAATGGTCTGTAATCAACAAATTATACATGTGCGTAATCTGTGTGAACTACTTAACAAGATAACCACCCTTTTAACGCAATAAAAAATTTTTCGTTTTTCGGCCAAAAAAAGAAGACGACCCGGGGGTCGTCCAAATGTTGAATTTCAGACACATCTTACTAGGTGGAAAAACGGCACTCTACAGCAAAGTAATGGTCTGTAATCAACAAATTATACATGTGCGTAATCTGTGTGAACTACTTAACAAGATAACCACCCTTTTAACGCAATTAAAAATTTTTCGTTTTTCGGCCAAAAAAAGAGGACGACCGGGGGTTCGTCCAAATGTTGAATTTCAGACACATCTTACTAGGTGGAAAAACGGCACTCTACAGCAAAGTAATGGTCTGTCATCAACAAATTGTACATGTGCGTAATCTGTGTGAACTACTTAACAAGATAACCACCCTTTTAACGCAATTAAAAATTTTTCGTTTTTCGGCCAAAAAAAGAGGACGACCCGGGGGTCGTCCAAATGTTGAATTTCAGACACATCTTACTAGGTGGAAAAACGGCACTCTACAGCAAAGTAATGGTCTGTCATCAACAAATTATACATGTGCGTAATCTGTGTGAACTACTTAACAAGATAACCACCCTTTTAACGTAATTAAAAATTTTTCGTTTTTCGGCCAAAAAAAGAGGACGACCCGGGGGTCGTCAAAATGTTGAATTTCAGACACATCTTACTAGGTGGAAAAACGGCACTCTACAGCAAAGTAATGGTCTGTCATCAACAAATTATACATGTGCGTAATCTGTGTGAACTACTTAACAAGATAACCACCCTTTTAACGTAATTAAAAATTTTTCGTTTTTCGGCCAAAAAAAGAGGACGACCCGGGGGTCGTCCAAATGTTGAATTTCAGACACATCTTACTAGGTGGAAAAAGGGCACTCTACAGCAAAGTAATGGTCTGTCATCAACAAATTATACATGTGCGTAATCTGTGTGAACTACTTAACAAGATAACCACCCTTTTAACGCAATTAAAAATTTTTCGTTTTTCGGCCAAAAAAAGAGGACGACCCGGGGGTCGTCCAAATGTTGAATTTCAGACACATCTCGCTAGGTGGAAAAACGGCTCTCTACAGCAAAGTAATGGTCTGTCATCAACAAATTATACATGTGCGTAATCTGTGTGAACTACTTAACAAGATAACCACCCTTTTAACGCAATTAAAAATTTTTCGTTTTTCGGCCAAAAAAAGAGGACGACCCGGGGGTCGTCCAAATGTTGAATTTCAGACACATCTTACTAGGTGGAAAAAGGGCACTCTACAGCAAAGTAATGGTCTGTCATCAACAAATTATACATGTGCGTAATCTGTGTGAACTACTTAACAAGATAACCACCCTTTTAACGCAATAAAAAATTTTTCGTTTTTCGGCCAAAAAAAGAAGACGACCCGGGGGTCGTCCAAATGTTGAATTTCAGACACATCTTACTAGGTGGAAAAACGGCACTCTACAGCAAAGTAATGGTCTGTAATCAACAAATTATACATGTGCGTAATCTGTGTGAACTACTTAACAAGATAACCACCCTTTTAACGCAATTAAAAATTTTTCGTTTTTCGGCCAAAAAAAGAGGACGACCCGGGGGTCGTCCAAATGTTGAATTTCAGACACATCTTACTAGGTGGAAAAACGGCACTCTACAGCAAAGTAATGGTCTGTCATCAACAAATTATACATGTGCGTAATCTGTGTGAACTACTTAACAAGATAACCACCCTTTTAACGTAATTAAAAATTTTTCGTTTTTCGGCCAAAAAAAGAGGACGACCCGGGGGTCGTCAAAATGTTGAATTTCAGACACATCTCGCTAGGTGGAAAAACGGCTCTCTACAGCAAAGTAATGGTCTGTCATCAACAAATTATACATGTGCGTAATCTGTGTGAACTACTTAACAAGATAACCACCCTTTTAACGTAATTAAAAATTTTTCGTTTTTCGGCCAAAAAAAGAGGACGACCCGGGGGTCGTCAAAATGTTGAATTTCAGACACATCTTACTAGGTGGAAAAAGGGCACTCTACAGCAAAGTAATGGTCTGTCATCAACAAATTATACATGTGCGTAATCTGTGTGAACTACTTAACAAGATAACCACCCTTTTAACGTAATTAAAAATTTTTCGTTTTTCGGCCAAAAAAAGAGGACGACCCGGGGGTCGTCCAAATGTTGAATTTCAGACACATCTTACTAGGTGGAAAAAGGGCACTCTACAGCAAAGTAATGGTCTGTCATCAACAAATTATACATGTGCGTAATCTGTGTGAACTACTTAACAAGATAACCACCCTTTTAACGCAATTAAAAATTTTTCGTTTTTCGGCCAAAAAAAGAGGACGACCCGGGGGTCGTCCAAATGTTGAATTTCAGACACATCTCGCTAGGTGGAAAAACGGCTCTCTACAGCAAAGTAATGGTCTGTCATCAACAAATTATACATGTGCGTAATCTGTGTGAACTACTTAACAAGATAACCACCCTTTTAACGCAATTAAAAATTTTTCGTTTTTCGGCCAAAAAAAGAGGACGACCCGGGGGTCGTCCAAATGTTGAATTTCAGACACATCTTACTAGGTGGAAAAAGGGCACTCTACAGCAAAGTAATGGTCTGTCATCAACAAATTATACATGTGCGTAATCTGTGTGAACTACTTAACAAGATAACCACCCTTTTAACGCAATAAAAAATTTTTCGTTTTTCGGCCAAAAAAAGAAGACGACCCGGGGGTCGTCCAAATGTTGAATTTCAGACACATCTTACTAGGTGGAAAAACGGCACTCTACAGCAAAGTAATGGTCTGTCATCAACAAATTATACATGTGCGTAATCTGTGTGAACTACTTAACAAGATAACCACCCTTTTAACGCAATAAAAAATTTTTCGTTTTTCGGCCAAAAAAAGAGGACGACCCGGGGGTCGTCAAAATGTTGAATTTCAGACACATCTCACTAGGTGGAAAAACGGCTCTCTACAGCAAAGTAATGGTCTGTCATCAACAAATTATACATGTGCGTAATCTGTGTGAACTACTTAACAAGATAACCACCCTTTTAACGCAATTAAAAATTTTTCGTTTTTCGGCCAAAAAAAGAGGACGACCCGGGGGTCGTCAAAATGTTGAATTTCAGACACATCTCGCTAGGTAGAAAAACGGCTCTCTACAGCAAAGTAATGGTCTGTCATCAACAAATTATACATGTGCGTAATCTGTGTGACCTACTTAACAAGATAACCACCCTTTTAACGCAATAAAAAATTTTTCTTTTTCGGCCAAAAAAAGAAGACGACCCGGGGGTCGTCCAAATGTTGAATTTCAGACACATCTTACTAGGTGGAAAAACGGCACTCTACAGCAAAGTAATGGTCTGTCATCAACGAATTATACATGTGCGTAATCTGTGTGAACTACTTAACAAGATAACCACCCTTTTAACGCAATAAAAAATTTTTCGTTTTTCGGCCAAAAAAAGAAGACGACCCGGGGGTCGTCCAAATGTTGAATTTCAGACACATCTCACTAGGTGGAAAAACGGCACTCTACAGCAAAGTAATGGTCTGTCATCAACAAATTATACATGTGCGTAATCTGTGTGAACTACTTAACAAGATAACCACCCTTTTAACGCAATTAAAAATTTTTTCGTTTTTCGGCCAAAAAAAGAGGACGACCCGGGGGTCGTCAAAATGTTGAATTTCAGACACATCTCGCTAGGTGGAAAAACGGCTCTCTACAGCAAAGTAATGGTCTGTCATCAACAAATTATACATGTGCGTAATCTGTGTGAACTACTTAACAAGATAACCACCCTTTTAACGCAATAAAAAATTTTTCGTTTTTCGGCCAAAAAAAGAGGACGACCCGGGGGTCGTCAAAATGTTGAATTTCAGACACATCTCGCTAGGTGGAAAAACGGCTCTCTACAGCAAAGTAATGGTCTGTCATCAACAAATTATACATGTGCGTAATCTGTGTGAACTACTTAACAAGATAACCACCCTTTTAACGTAATTAAAAATTTTTCGTTTTTCGGCCAAAAAAAGAGGACGACCCGGGGGTCGTCAAAATGTTGAATTTCAGACACATCTCGCTAGGTGGAAAAACGGCTCTCTACAGCAAAGTAATGGTCTGTCATCAACAAATTATACATGTGCGTAATCTGTGTGAACTACTTAACAAGATAACCACCCTTTTAACGCAATAAAAAATTTTTCGTTTTTCGGCCAAAAAAAAGAGGACGACCCGGGGGTCGTCAAAATGTTGAATTTCAGACACATCTTACTAGGTGGAAAAACGGCACTCTACAGCAAAGTAATGGTCTGTCATCAACAAATTATACATGTGCGTAATCTGTGTGAACTACTTAACAAGATAACCACCCTTTTAACGCAATAAAAAATTTTTCGTTTTTCGGCCAAAAAAAGAGGACGACCCGGGGGTCGTCAAAATGTTGAATTTCAGACACATCTTACTAGGTGGAAAAACGGCACTCTACAGCAAAGTAATGGTCTGTCATCAACAAATTATACATGTGCGTAATCTGTGTGAACTACTTAACAAGATAACCACCCTTTTAACGCAATTAAAAATTTTTCGTTTTTTCGGCCAAAAAAAGAGGACGACCCGGGGGTCGTCCAAATGTTGAATTTCAGACACATCTCGCTAGGTGGAAAAACGGCTCTCTACAGCAAAGTAATGGTCTGTCATCAACAAATTATACATGTGCGTAATCTGTGTGAACTACTTAACAAGATAACCACCCTTTTAACGCAATAAAAAATTTTTCGTTTTTCGGCCAAAAAAAGAGGACGACCCGGGGGTCGTCAAAATGTTGAATTTCAGACACATCTCGCTAGGTGGAAAAACGGCTCTCTACAGCAAAGTAATGGTCTGTCATCAACAAATTATACATGTGCGTAATCTGTGTGAACTACTTAACAAGATAACCACCCTTTTAACGTAATTAAAAATTTTTCGTTTTTCGGCCAAAAAAAGAGGACGACCCGGGGGTCGTCAAAATGTTGAATTTCAGACACATCTCGCTAGGTGGAAAAACGGCTCTCTACAGCAAAGTAATGGTCTGTCATCAACAAATTATACATGTGCGTAATCTGTGTGAACTACTTAACAAGATAACCACCCTTTTAACGCAATAAAAAATTTTTCGTTTTACGGCCAAAAAAAAGAGGACGACCCGGGGGTCGTCAAAATGTTGAATTTCAGACACATCTTACTAGGTGGAAAAACGGCACTCTACAGCAAAGTAATGGTCTGTCATCAACAAATTATACATGTGCGTAATCTGTGTGAACTACTTAACAAGATAACCACCCTTTTAACGCAATAAAAAATTTTTCGTTTTTCGGCCAAAAAAAGAGGACGACCCGGGGGTCGTCAAAATGTTGAATTTCAGACACATCTTACTAGGTGGAAAAACGGCACTCTACAGCAAAGTAATGGTCTGTCATCAACAAATTATACATGTGCGTAATCTGTGTGAACTACTTAACAAGATAACCACCCTTTTAACGCAATTAAAAATTTTTCGTTTTTCGGCCAAAAAAAGAGGACGACCCGGGGGTCGTCCAAATGTTGAATTTCAGACACATCTCACTAGGTGGAAAAACGGCTCTCTACAGCAAAGTAATGGTCTGTCATCAACAAATTATACATGTGCGTAATCTGTGTGAACTACTTAACAAGATAACCACCCTTTTAACGCAATAAAAAATTTTTCGTTTTACGGCCAAAAAAAAGAGGACGACCCGGGGGTCGTCAAAATGTTGAATTTCAGACACATCTTACTAGGTGGAAAAACGGCACTCTACAGCAAAGTAATGGTCTGTCATCAACAAATTATACATGTGCGTAATCTGTGTGAACTACTTAACAAGATAACCACCCTTTTAACGCAATAAAAAATTTTTCGTTTTTCGGCCAAAAAAAGAGGACGACCCGGGGGTCGTCAAAATGTTGAATTTCAGACACATCTTACTAGGTGGAAAAACGGCACTCTACAGCAAAGTAATGGTCTGTCATCAACAAATTATACATGTGCGTAATCTGTGTGAACTACTTAACAAGATAACCACCCTTTTAACGCAATAAAAAATTTTTCGTTTTACGGCCAAAAAAAAGAGGACGACCCGGGGGTCGTCAAAATGTTGAATTTCAGACACATCTTACTAGGTGGAAAAACGGCACTCTACAGCAAAGTAATGGTCTGTCATCAACAAATTATACATGTGCGTAATCTGTGTGAACTACTTAACAAGATAACCACCCTTTTAACGCAATAAAAAATTTTTCGTTTTTCGGCCAAAAAAAGAGGACGACCCGGGGGTCGTCAAAATGTTGAATTTCAGACACATCTTACTAGGTGGAAAAACGGCACTCTACAGCAAAGTAATGGTCTGTCATCAACAAATTATATATGTGCGTAATCTGTGTGAACTACTTAACAAGATAACCACCCTTTTAACGCAATAAAAAATTTTTCTTTTTCGGCCAAAAAAAGAAGACGACCCGGGGGTCGTCCAAATGTTGAATTTCAGACACATCTTACTAGGTGGAAAAACGGCACTCTACAGCAAAGTAATGGTCTGTCATCAACAAATTATACATGTGCGTAAACTGTGTGAACTACTTAACAAGATAACCACCCTTTTAACGCAATAAAAAATTTTTCGTTTTTCGGCCAAAAAAAGAAGACGACCCGGGGGTCGTCCAAATGTTGAATTTCAGACACATCTTACTAGGTGGAAAAACGGCACTCTACAGCAAAGTAATGGTCTGTCATCAACAAATTATACATGTGCGTAATCTGTGTGAACTACTTAACAAGATAACCACCCTTTTAACGCAATTAAAAATTTTTTCGTTTTTCGGCCAAAAAAAGAGGACGACCCGGGGGTCGTCAAAATGTTGAATTTCAGACACATCTCGCTAGGTGGAAAAACGGCTCTCTACAGCAAAGTAATGGTCTGTCATCAACAAATTATACATGTGCGTAATCTGTGTGAACTACTTAACAAGATAACCACCCTTTTAACGCAATAAAAAATTTTTCGTTTTTCGGCCAAAAAAAGAGGACGACCCGGGGGTCGTCAAAATGTTGAATTTCAGACACATCTCACTAGGTGGAAAAACGGCTCTCTACAGCAAAGTAATGGTCTGTCATCAACAAATTATACATGTGCGTAATCTGTGTGAACTACTTAACAAGATAACCACCCTTTTAACGCAATTAAAAATTTTTCGTTTTTCGGCCAAAAAAAGAGGACGACCCGGGGGTCGTCAAAATGTTGAATTTCAGACACATCTCGCTAGGTGGAAAAACGGCTCTCTACAGCAAAGTAATGGTCTGTCATCAACAAATTATACATGTGCGTAATCTGTGTGAACTACTTAAGAAGATAACCACCCTTTTAACGCAATAAAAAATTTTTCGTTTTTCGGCCAAAAAAAGAGGACGACCCGGGGGTCGTCAAAATGTTGAATTTCAGACACATCTCGCTAGGTGGAAAAACGGCTCTCTACAGCAAAGTAATGGTCTGTCATCAACAAATTATACATGTGCGTAATCTGTATGAACTACTTAACAAGATAACCACCCTTTTAACGCAATAAAAAATTTTTCGTTTTTCGGCCAAAAAAAGAGGACGACCCGGGGGTCGTCCAAATGTTGAATTTCAGACACATCTTACTAGGTGGAAAAAGGGCACTCTACAGCAAAGTAATGGTCTGTCATCAACAAATTATACATGTGCGTAATCTGTGTGAACTACTTAACAAGATAACCACCCTTTTAACGTAATTAAAAATTTTTCGTTTTTCGGCCAAAAAAAAGAGGACGACCCGGGGGTCGTCAAAATGTTGAATTTCAGACACATCTCGCTAGGTGGAAAAACGGCTCTCTACAGCAAAGTAATGGTCTGTCATCAACAAATTATACATGTGCGTAATCTGTGTGAACTACTTAACAAGATAACCACCCTTTTAACGCAATTAAAAATTTTTCGTTTTTCGGCCAAAAAAAGAGGACGACCCGGGGGTCGTCCAAATGTTGAATTTCAGACACATCTTACTAGGTGGAAAAACGGCACTCTACAGCAAAGTAATGGTCTGTCATCAACAAATTATACATGTGCGTAATCTGTGTGAACTACTTAACAAGATAACCACCCTTTTAACGTAATTAAAAATTTTTCGTTTTTCGGCCAAAAAAAAGAGGACGACCCGGGGGTCGTCAAAATGTTGAATTTCAGACACATCTCGCTAGGTGGAAAAACGGCTCTCTACAGCAAAGTAATGGTCTGTCATCAACAAATTATACATGTGCGTAATCTGTGTGAACTACTTAACAAGATAACCACCCTTTTAACGCAATTAAAAATTTTTCGTTTTTCGGCCAAAAAAAGAGGACGACCCGGGGGTCGTCCAAATGTTGAATTTCAGACACATCTTACTAGGTGGAAAAACGGCACTCTACAGCAAAGTAATGGTCTGTCATCAACAAATTATACATGTGCGTAATCTGTGTGAACTACTTAACAAGATAACCACCCTCTTAACGCAATTAAAAATTTTTCGTTTTTCGGCCAAAAAAAGAGGACGACCCGGGGGTCGTCCAAATGTTGAATTTCAGACACATCTTACTAGGTGGAAAAACGGCACTCTACAGCAAAGTAATGGTCTGTCATCAACAAATTATACATGTGCGTAATCTGTGTGAACTACTTAACAAGATAACCACCCTTTTAACGCAATTAAAAATTTTTCGTTTTTCGGCCAAAAAAAGAGGACGACCCGGGGGTCGTCAAAATGTTGAATTTCAGACACATCTCGCTAGGTGGAAAAACGGCTCTCTACAGCAAAGTAATGGTCTGTCATCAACAAATTATACATGTGCGTAATCTGTGTGACCTACTTAACAAGATAACCACCCTTTTAACGCAATAAAAAATTTTTCGTTTTTCGGCCAAAAAAAGAGGACGACCGGGGGTTCGTCCAAATGTTGAATTTCAGACACATCTTACTAGGTGGAAAAACGGCACTCTACAGCAAAGTAATGGTCTGTCATCAACAAATTATACATGTGCGTAATCTGTGTGACCTACTTAACAAGATAACCACCCTTTTAACGCAATAAAAAATTTTTCGTTTTTCGGCCAAAAAAAGAGGACGACCGGGGGTTCGTCCAAATGTTGAATTTCAGACACATCTCGCTAGGTGGAAAAACGGCTCTCTACAGCAAAGTAATGGTCTGTCATCAACAAATTATACATGTGCGTAATCTGTGTGACCTACTTAACAAGATAACCACCCTTTTAACGCAATAAAAAATTTTTCGTTTTTCGGCCAAAAAAAGAGGACGACCCGGGGGTCGTCCAAATGTTGAATTTCAGACACATCTTACTAGGTGGAAAAACGGCACTCTACAGCAAAGTAATGGTCTGTCATCAACAAATTATACATGTGCGTAATCTGTGTGAACTACTTAACAAGATAACCACCCTTTTAACGCAATTAAAAATTTTTTCGTTTTTCGGCCAAAAAAAGAGGACGACCCGGGGGTCGTCAAAATGTTGAATTTCAGACACATCTCGCTAGGTGGAAAAACGGCTCTCTACAGCAAAGTAATGGTCTGTCATCAACAAATTATACATGTGCGTAATCTGTGTGAACTACTTAACAAGATAACCACCCTTTTAACGCAATAAAAAATTTTTCGTTTTTCGGCCAAAAAAAGAGGACGACCCGGGGGTCGTCAAAATGTTGAATTTCAGACACATCTCACTAGGTGGAAAAACGGCTCTCTACAGCAAAGTAATGGTCTGTCATCAACAAATTATACATGTGCGTAATCTGTGTGAACTACTTAACAAGATAACCACCCTTTTAACGTAATTAAAAAATTTTCGTTTTTCGGCCAAAAAAAGAGGACGACCCGGGGGTCGTCAAAATGTTGAATTTCAGACACATCTCGCTAGGTGGAAAAACGGCTCTCTACAGCAAAGTAATGGTCTGTCATCAACAAATTATACATGTGCGTAATCTGTGTGAACTACTTAACAAGATAACCACCCTTTTAACGCAATAAAAAATTTTTCGTTTTTCGGCCAAAAAAAGAGGACGACCCGGGGGTCGTCAAAATGTTGAATTTCAGACACATCTCGCTAGGTGGAAAAACGGCTCTCTACAGCAAAGTAATGGTCTGTCATCAACAAATTATACATGTGCGTAATCTGTATGAACTACTTAACAAGATAACCACCCTTTTAACGCAATAAAAAATTTTTCGTTTTTCGGCCAAAAAAAGAGGACGACCCGGGGGTCGTCCAAATGTTGAATTTCAGACACATCTTACTAGGTGGAAAAACGGCACTCTACAGCAAAGTAATGGTCTGTCATCAACAATTTATACATGTGCGTAATCTGTGTGAACTACTTAACAAGATAACCACCCTTTTAACGTAATTAAAAATTTTTCGTTTTTCGGCCAAAAAAAAGAGGACGACCCGGGGGTCGTCAAAATGTTGAATTTCAGACACATCTCGCTAGGTGGAAAAACGGCTCTCTACAGCAAAGTAATGGTCTGTCATCAACAAATTATACATGTGCGTAATCTGTGTGAACTACTTAACAAGATAACCACCCTTTTAACGCAATTAAAAATTTTTCGTTTTTCGGCCAAAAAAAGAGGACGACCCGGGGGTCGTCCAAATGTTGAATTTCAGACACATCTTACTAGGTGGAAAAACGGCACTCTACAGCAAAGTAATGGTCTGTCATCAACAAATTATACATGTGCGTAATCTGTGTGAACTACTTAACAAGATAACCACCCTTTTAACGTAATTAAAAATTTTTCGTTTTTCGGCCAAAAAAAAGAGGACGACTCGGGGGTCGTCAAAATGTTGAATTTCAGACACATCTCGCTAGGTGGAAAAACGGCTCTCTACAGCAAAGTAATGGTCTGTCATCAACAAATTATACATGTGCGTAATCTGTGTGAACTACTTAACAAGATAACCACTCTTTTAACGCAATAAAAAATTTTTCGTTTTTCGGCCAAAAAAAGAGGACGACCCGGGGGTCGTCCAAATGTTGAATTTCAGACACATCTTACTAGGTGGAAAAACGGCTCTCTACAGCAAAGTAATGGTCTGTCATCAACAAATTATAAATGTGCGTAATCTGTGTGACCTACTTAACAAGATAACCACCCTTTTAACGCAATAAAAAATTTTTCGTTTTTTGGCCAAAAAAAGAGGACGACCCGGGGGTCGTCCAAATGTTGAATTTCAGACACATCTTACTAGGTGGAAAAACGGCACTCTACAGCAAAGTAATGGTCTGTCATCAACAAATTATACATGTGCGTAATCTGTGTGAACTACTTAACAAGATAACCACCCTTTTAACGCAATAAAAAATTTTTCGTTTTTCGGCCAAAAAAAGAGGACGACCCGGGGGTCGTCAAAATGTTGAATTTCAGACACATCTCGCTAGGTGGAAAAACGGCACTCTACAGCAAAGTAATGGTCTGTCATCAACAAATTATACATGTGCGTAATCTGTGTGAACTACTTAACAAGATAACCACCCTTTTAACGTAATTAAAAATTTTTCGTTTTTCGGCCAAAAAAAAGAGGACGACCCGGGGGTCGTCAAAATGTTGAATTTCAGACACATCTCGCTAGGTGGAAAAACGGCTCTCTACAGCAAAGTAATGGTCTGTCATCAACAAATTATACATGTGCGTAATCTGTGTGAACTACTTAACAAGATAACCACCCTCTTAACGCAATTAAAAATTTTTCGTTTTTCGGCCAAAAAAAGAGGACGACCCGGGGGTCGTCCAAATGTTGAATTTCAGACACATCTCGCTAGGTGGAAAAACGGCTCTCGACAGCAAAGTAATGGTCTGTCATCAACAAATTATACATGTGCGTAATCTGTGTGAACTACTTAACAAGATAACCACCCTTTTAACGCAATAAAAAATTTTTCGTTTTTCGGCCAAAAAAAGAGGACGACCCGGGGGTCGTCAAAATGTTGAATTTCAGACACATCTCGCTAGGTGGAAAAACGGCTCTCTACAGCAAAGTAATGGTCTGTCATCAACAAATTATACATGTGCGTAATCTGTGTGAACTACTTAACAAGATAACCACCCTCTTAACGCAATAAAAAATTTTTCGTTTTTCGGCCAAAAAAAGAGGACGACCCGGGGGTCGTCCAAGTGTTGAATTTCAGACACATCTTACTAGGTGGAAAAACGGCACTCTACAGCAAAGTAATGGTCTGTCATCAACAAATTATACATGTGCGTAATCTGTGTGAACTACTTAACAAGATAACCACCCTTTTAACGTAATTAAAAATTTTTCGTTTTTCGGCCAAAAAAAAGAGGACGACCCTGGGGTCGTCAAAATGTTGAATTTCAGACACATCTCGCTAGGTGGAAAAACGGCTCTCTACAGCAAAGTAATGGTCTGTCATCAACAAATTATACATGTGCGTAATCTGTGTGAACTACTTAACAAGATAACCACCCTTTTAACGCAATTAAAAAATTTTCGTTTTTCGGCCAAAAAAAGAGGACGACCCGGGGGTCGTCCAAATGTTGAATTTCAGACACATCTTACTAGGTGGAAAAACGGCACTCTACAGCAAAGTAATGGTCTGTCATCAACAAATTATACATGTGCGTAATCTGTGTGAACTACTTAACAAGATAACCACCCTTTTAACGCAATAAAAAATTTTTCGTTTTTCGGCCAAAAAAAGAAGACGACCCGGGGGTCGTCCAAATGTTGAATTTCAGACACATCTTACTAGGTGGAAAAACGGCACTCTACAGCAAAGTAATGGTCTGTCATCAACAAATTATACATGTGCGTAATCTGTGTGAACTACTTAACAAGATAACCACCCTTTTAACGCAATTAAAAATTTTTCGTTTTTCGGCCAAAAAAAGAGGACGACCCGGGGGTCGTCAAAATGTTGAATTTCAGACACATCTCGCTAGGTGGAAAAACGGCACTCTACAGCAAAGTAATGGTCTGTCATCAACAAATTATACATGTGCGTAATCTGTGTGAACTACTTAACAAGATAACCACCCTTTTAACGCAATAAAAAATTTTTCGTTTTTCGGCCAAAAAAAGAGGACGACCCGGGGGTCGTCAAAATGTTGAATTTCAGACACATCTCACTAGGTGGAAAAACGGCTCTCTACAGCAAAGTAATGGTCTGTCATCAACAAATTATACATGTGCGTAATCTGTGTGAACTACTTAACAAGATAACCACCCTTTTAACGCAATAAAAAATTTTTCGTTTTTCGGCCAAAAAAAGAGGACGACCCGGGGGTCGTCCAAATGTTGAATTTCAGACACATCTTACTAGGTGGAAAAACGGCACTCTACAGCAAAGTAATGGTCTGTCATCAACAAATTATACATGTGCGTAATCTGTGTGAACTACTTAACAAGATAACCACCCTTTTAACGTAATTAAAAATTTTTCGTTTTTCGGCCAAAAAAAAGAGGACGACCCGGGGGTCGTCAAAATGTTGAATTTCAGACACATCTCGCTAGGTGGAAAAACGGCTCTCTACAGCAAAGTAATGGTTTGTCATCAACAAATTATACATGTGCGTAATCTGTGTGAACTACTTAACAAGATAACCACCCTTTTAACGCAATTAAAAATTTTTCGTTTTTCGGCCAAAAAAAGAGGACGACCCGGGGGTCGTCCAAATGTTGAATTTCAGACACATCTTACTAGGTGGAAAAACGGCACTCTACAGCAAAGTAATGGTCTGTCATCAACAAATTATACATGTGCGTAATCTGTGTGAACTACTTAACAAGATAACCACCCTTTTAACGTAATTAAAAATTTTTCGTTTTTCGGCCAAAAAAAAGAGGACGACCCGGGGGTCGTCAAAATGTTGAATTTCAGACACATCTCGCTAGGTGGAAAAACGGCTCTCTACAGCAAAGTAATGGTCTGTCATCAAGAAATTATACATGTGCGTAATCTGTGTGAACTACTTAACAAGATAACCACCCTTTTAAAAATTTTTCGTTTTTCGGCCAAAAAAAGAGGACGACCCGGGGGTCGTCCAAATGTTGAATTTCAGACACATCTTACTAGGTGGAAAAACGGCACTCTACAGCAAAGTAATGGTCTGTCATCAACAAATTATACATGTGCGTAATCTGTGTGAACTACTTAACAAGATAACCACCCTTTTAACGCAATAAAAAATTTTTCGTTTTTCGGCCAAAAAAAGAAGACGACCCGGGGGTCGTCCAAATGTTGAATTTCAGACACATCTTACTAGGTGGAAAAACGGCACTCTACAGCAAAGTAATGGTCTGTCATCAACAAATTATACATGTGCGTAATCTGTGTGAACTACTTAACAAGAGGACGACCCGGGGGTCGTCAAAATGTTGAATTTCAGACACATCTCGCTAGGTGGAAAAACGGCTCTCTACAGCAAAGTAATGGTCTGTCATCAACAAATTATACATGTGCGTAATCTGTGTGACCTACTTAACAAGATAACCACCCTTTTAACGCAATAAAAAATTTTTCGTTTTTCGGCCAAAAAAAGAGGACGACCGGGGGTTCGTCCAAATGTTGAATTTCAGACACATCTTACTAGGTGGAAAAACGGCACTCTACAGCAAAGTAATGGTCTGTCATCAACAAATTATACATGTGCGTAATCTGTGTGAACTACTTAACAAGATAACCACCCTTTTAACGCAATAAAAAATTTTTCGTTTTTCGGCCAAAAAAAGAGGACGACCCGGGGGTCGTCAAAATGTTGAATTTCAGACACATCTTACTAGGTGGAAAAACGGCACTCTACAGCAAAGTAATGGTCTGTCATCAACAAATTATACATGTGCGTAATCTGTGTGAACTACTTAACAAGATAACCACCCTTTTAACGCAATAAAAAATTTTTCGTTTTTCGGCCAAAAAAAGAAGACGACCCGGGGGTCGTCCAAATGTTGAATTTCAGACACATCTTACTAGGTGGAAAAACGGCACTCTACAGCAAAGTAATGGTCTGTCATCAACAAATTATACATGTGCGTAATCTGTGTGAACTACTTAACAAGATAACCACCCTTTTAACGCAATTAAAAATTTTTCGTTTTTCGGCCAAAAAAAGAAGACGACCCGGGGGTCGTCCAAATGTTGAATTTCAGACACATCTTACTAGGTGGAAAAACGGCACTCTACAGCAAAGTAATGGTCTGTCATCAACAAATTATACATGTGCGTAATCTGTGTGAACTACTTAACAAGATAACCACCCTTTTAACGCAATTAAAAATTTTTTCGTTTTTCGGCCAAAAAAAGAGGACGACCCGGGGGTCGTCAAAATGTTGAATTTCAGACACATCTCGCTAGGTGGAAAAACGGCTCTCTACAGCAAAGTAATGGTCTGTCATCAACAAATTATACATGTGCGTAATCTGTGTGAACTACTTAACAAGATAACCACCCTTTTAACGTAATTAAAAATTTTTCGTTTTTCGGCCAAAAAAAGAGGACGACCCGGGGGTCGTCAAAATGTTGAATTTCAGACACATCTCGCTAGGTGGAAAAACGGCTCTCTACAGCAAAGTAATGGTCTGTCATCAACAAATTATACATGTGCGTAATCTGTGTGAACTACTTAACAAGATAACCACCCTTTTAACGCAATAAAAAATTTTTCGTTTTTCGGCCAAAAAAAGAGGACGACCCGGGGGTCGTCAAAATGTTGAATTTCAGACACATCTCGCTAGGTGGAAAAACGGCTCTCTACAGCAAAGTAATGGTCTGTCATCAACAAATTATACATGTGCGTAATCTGTGTGAACTACTTAACAAGATAACCACCCTTTTAACGTAATTAAAAATTTTTCGTTTTTCGGCCAAAAAAAGAGGACGACGCGGGGGTCGTCAAAATGTTGAATTTCAGACACATCTCGCTAGGTGGAAAAACGGCTCTCTACAGCAAAGTAATGGTCTGTCATCAACAAATTATACATGTGCGTAATCTGTGTGAACTACTTAACAAGATAACCACCCTTTTAACGCAATAAAAAATTTTTCGTTTTTCGGCCAAAAAAAGAGGACGACCCGGGGGTCGTCCAAATGTTGAATTTCAGACACATCTTACTAGGTGGAAAAACGGCTCTCTACAGCAAAGTAATGGTCTGTCATCAACAAATTATACATGTGCGTAATCTGTGTGAACTACTTAACAAGATAACCACCCTTTTAACGCAATTAAAAATTTTTCGTTTTTCGGCCAAAAAAAGAGGACGACCCGGGGGTCGTCAAAATGTTGAATTTCAGACACATCTTACTAGGTGGAAAAAGGGCACTCTACAGCAAAGTAATGGTCTGTCATCAACAAATTATACATGTGCGTAATCTGTGTGAACTACTTAACAAGATAACCACCCTTTTAACGCAATTAAAAATTTTTCGTTTTTCGGCCAAAAAAAGAGGACGACCCGGGGGTCGTCAAAATGTTGAATTTCAGACACATCTCGCTAGGTGGAAAAACGGCTCTCTACAGCAAAGTAATGGTCTGTCATCAACAAATTATACATGTGCGTAATCTGTGTGACCTACTTAACAAGATAACCACCCTTTTAACGCAATAAAAAATTTTTCGTTTTTCGGCCAAAAAAAGAGGACGACCGGGGGTTCGTCCAAATGTTGAATTTCAGACACATCTTACTAGGTGGAAAAACGGCACTCTACAGCAAAGTAATGGTCTGTCATCAACAAATTATACATGTGCGTAATCTGTGTGACCTACTTAACAAGATAACCACCCTTTTAACGCAATAAAAAATTTTTCGTTTTTCGGCCAAAAAAAGAGGACGACCGGGGGTTCGTCCAAATGTTGAATTTCAGACACATCTCGCTAGGTGGAAAAACGGCTCTCTACAGCAAAGTAATGGTCTGTCATCAACAAATTATACATGTGCGTAATCTGTGTGACCTACTTAACAAGATAACCACCCTTTTAACGCAATAAAAAATTTTTCGTTTTTCGGCCAAAAAAAGAGGACGACCCGGGGGTCGTCCAAATGTTGAATTTCAGACACATCTTACTAGGTGGAAAAACGGCACTCTACAGCAAAGTAATGGTCTGTCATCAACAAATTATACATGTGCGTAATCTGTGTGAACTACTTAACAAGATAACCACCCTTTTAACGTAATTAAAAATTTTTCGTTTTTCGGCCAAAAAAAAGAGGACGACCCGGGGGTCGTCAAAATGTTGAATTTCAGACACATCTCGCTAGGTGGAAAAACGGCTCTCTACAGCAAAGTAATGGTCTGTCATCAACAAATTATACATGTGCGTAATCTGTGTGACCTACTTAACAAGATAACCACCCTTTTAACGCAATTAAAAATTTTTCGTTTTTCGGCCAAAAAAAGAGGACGACCCGGGGGTCGTCCAAATGTTGAATTTCAGACACATCTTACTAGGTGGAAAAACGGCACTCTACAGCAAAGTAATGGTCTGTCATCAACAAATTATACATGTGCGTAATCTGTGTGAACTACTTAACAAGATAACCACCCTTTTAACGCAATAAAAAATTTTTCGTTTTTCGGCCAAAAAAAGAGGACGACCCGGGGGTCGTCCAAATGTTGAATTTCAGACACATCTTACTAGGTGGAAAAACGGCACTCTACAGCAAAGTAATGGTCTGTCATCAACAAATTATACATGTGCGTAATCTGTGTGAACTACTTAACAAGATAACCACCCTTTTAACGTAATTAAAAATTTTTCGTTTTTCGGCCAAAAAAAAGAGGACGACCCGGGGGTCGTCAAAATGTTGAATTTCAGACACATCTCGCTAGATGGAAAAACGGCTCTCTACAGCAAAGTAATGGTCTCTCATCAACAAATTATACATGTGCGTAATCTGTGTGAACTACTTAACAAGATAACCACCCTTTTAACGCAATTAAAAATTTTTCGTTTTTCGGCCAAAAAAAGAGGACGACCCGGGGGTCGTCCAAATGTTGAATTTCAGACACATCTTACTAGGTGGAAAAACGGCACTCTACAGCAAAGTAATGGTCTGTCATCAACAAATTATACATGTGCGTAATCTGTGTGAACTACTTAACAAGATAACCACCCTTTTAACGTAATTAAAAATTTTTCGTTTTTCGGCCAAAAAAAAGAGGACGACCCGGGGGTCGTCAAAATGTTGAATTTCAGACACATCTCGCTAGGTGGAAAAACGGCTCTCTACAGCAAAGTAATGGTCTGTCATCAAGAAATTATACATGTGCGTAATCTGTGTGAACTACTTAACAAGATAACCACCCTTTTAAAAATTTTTCGTTTTTCGGCCAAAAAAAGAGGACGACCCGGCGGTCGTCCAAATGTTGAATTTCAGACACATCTTACTAGGTGGAAAAACGGCACTCTACAGCAAAGTAATGGTCTGTCATCAACAAATTATACATGTGCGTAATCTGTGTGAACTACTTAACAAGATAACCACCCTTTTAACGCAATAAAAAATTTTTCGTTTTTCGGCCAAAAAAAGAAGACGACCCGGGGGTCGTCCAAATGTTGAATTTCAGACACATCTTACTAGGTGGAAAAACGGCACTCTACAGCAAAGTAATGGTCTGTCATCAACAAATTATACATGTGCGTAATCTGTGTGAACTACTTAACAAGATAACCACCCTTTTAACGCAATTAAAGAGGACGACCCGGGGGTCGTCAAAATGTTGAATTTCAGACACATCTCGCTAGGTGGAAAAACGGCTCTCTACAGCAAAGTAATGGTCTGTCATCAACAAATTATACATGTGCGTAATCTGTGTGACCTACTTAACAAGATAACCACCCTTTTAACGCAATAAAAAATTTTTCGTTTTTCGGCCAAAAAAAGAGGACGACCCGGGGGTCGTCAAAATGTTGAATTTCAGACACAGGTGGAAAAACGGCTCTCTACAGCAAAGTAATGGTCTGTCATCAACAAATTATACATGTGCGTAATCTGTGTGAACTACTTAACAAGATAACCACCCTTTTAACGTAATTAAAAATTTTTCGTTTTTCGGCCAAAAAAAGAGGACGACCCGGGGGTCGTCAAAATGTTGAATTTCAGACACATATCGCTAGGTGGAAAAACGGCTCTCTACAGCAAAGTAATGGTCTGTCATCAACAAATTATACATGTGCGTAATCTGTGTGAACTACTTACCAAGATAACCACCCTTTTAACGCAATAAAAAATTTTTCGTTTTTCGGCCAAAAAAAGAGGACGACCCGGGGGTCGTCCAAATGTTGAATTTCAGACACATCTTACTAGGTGGAAAAACGGCTCTCTACAGCAAAGTAATGGTCTGTCATCAACAAATTATACATGTGCGTAATCTGTGTGAACTACTTAACAAGATAACCACCCTTTTAACGTAATTAAAAATTTTTCGTTTTTCGGCCAAAAAAAGAGGACGACCCGGGGGTCGTCAAAATGTTGAATTTCAGACACATCTCGCTAGGTGGAAAAACGGCTCTCTACAGCAAAGTAATGGTCTGTCATCAACAAATTATACATGTGCGTAATCTGTGTGAACTACTTAACAAGATAACCACCCTTTTAACGCAATAAAAAATTTTTCGTTTTTCGGCCAAAAAAAGAAGACGACCCGGGGGTCGTCCAAATGTTGAATTTCAGACACATCTCACTAGGTGGAAAAACGGCACTCTACAGCAAAGTAATGGTCTGTCATCAACAAATTATACATGTGCGTAATCTGTGTGAACTACTTAACAAGATAACCACCCTTTTAACGCAATTAAAGAGGACGACCCGGGGGTCGTCAAAATGTTGAATTTCAGACACATCTCGCTAGGTGGAAAAACGGCTCTCTACAGCAAAGTAATGGTCTGTCATCAACAAATTATACATGTGCGTAATCTGTGTGACCTACTTAACAAGATAACCACCCTTTTAACGCAATAAAAAATTTTTCGTTTTTCGGCCAAAAAAAGAGGACGACCGGGGGTTCGTCCAAATGTTGAATTTCAGACACATCTTACTAGGTGGAAAAACGGCACTCTACAGCAAAGTAATGGTCTGTCATCAACAAATTATACATGTGCGTAATCTGTGTGAACTACTTAACAAGATAACCACCCTTTTAACGCAATAAAAAATTTTTCGTTTTTCGGCCAAAAAAAGAGGACGACCCGGGGGTCGTCAAAATGTTGAATTTCAGACACATCTTACTAGGTGGAAAAACGGCACTCTACAGCAAAGTAATGGTCTGTCATCAACAAATTATACATGTGCGTAATCTGTGTGAACTACTTAACAAGATAACCACCCTTTTAACGCAATTAAAAATTTTTCGTTTTTCGGCCAAAAAAAGAGGACGACCCGGGGGTCGTCAAAATGTTGAATTTCAGACACATCTTACTAGGTAGAAAAACGGCACTCTACAGCAAAGTAATGGTCTGTCATCAACAAATTATACATGTGCGTAATCTGTGTGAACTACTTAACAAGATAACCACCCTTTTAACGCAATAAAAAATTTTTCGTTTTTCGGCCAAAAAAAGAAGACGACCCGGGGGTCGTCCAAATGTTGAATTTCAGACACATCTTACTAGGTGGAAAAACGGCACTCTACAGCAAAGTAATGGTCTGTCATCAACAAATTATACATGTGCGTAATCTGTGTGAACTACTTAACAAGATAACCACCCTTTTAACGCAATTAAAAATTTTTCGTTTTTCGGCCAAAAAAAGAAGACGACCCAGGGGTCGTCCAAATGTTGAATTTCAGACACATCTTACTAGGTGGAAAAACGGCACTCTACAGCAAAGTAATGGTCTGTCATCAACAAATTATACATGTGCGTAATCTGTGTGAACTACTTAACAAGATAACCACCCTTTTAACGCAATTAAAAATTTTTTCGTTTTTCGGCCAAAAAAAGAGGACGACCCGGGGGTCGTCAAAATGTTGAATTTCAGACACATCTCGCTAGGTGGAAAAACGGCTCTCTACAGCAAAGTAATGGTCTGTCATCAACAAATTATACATGTGCGTAATCTGTGTGAACTACTTAACAAGATAACCACCCTTTTAACGTAATTAAAAATTTTTCGTTTTTCGGCCAAAAAAAGAGGACGACCCGGGGGTCGTCAAAATGTTGAATTTCAGACACATATCGCTAGGTGGAAAAACGGCTCTCTACAGCAAAGTAATGGTCTGTCATCAACAAATTATACATGTGCGTAATCTGTGTGAACTACTTACCAAGATAACCACCCTTTTAACGCAATAAAAAATTTTTCGTTTTTCGGCCAAAAAAAGAGGACGACCCGGGGGTCGTCCAAATGTTGAATTTCAGACACATCTTACTAGGTGGAAAAACGGCTCTCTACAGCAAAGTAATGGTCTGTCATCAACAAATTATACATGTGCGTAATCTGTGTGAACTACTTAACAAGATAACCACCCTTTTAACGTAATTAAAAATTTTTCGTTTTTCGGCCAAAAAAAGAGGACGACCCGGGGGTCGTCAAAATGTTGAATTTCAGACACATCTCGCTAGGTGGAAAAACGGCTCTCTACAGCAAAGTAATGGTCTGTCATCAACAAATTATACATGTGCGTAATCTGTGTGAACTACTTAACAAGATAACCACCCTCTTAACGCAATTAAAAATTTTTCGTTTTTCGGCCAAAAAAAGAGGACGACCCGGGGGTCGTCCAAATGTTGAATTTCAGACACATCTCGCTAGGTGGAAAAACGGCTCTCTACAGCAAAGTAATGGTCTGTCATCAACAAATTATACATGTGCGTAATCTGTGTGAACTACTTAACAAGATAACCACCCTTTTAACGCAATAAAAAATTTTTCGTTTTTCGGCCAAAAAAAGAAGACGACCCGGGGGTCGTCCAAATGTTGAATTTCAGACACATCTTACTAGGTGGAAAAACGGCACTCTACAGCAAAGTAATGGTCTGTCATCAACAAATTATACATGTGCGTAATCTGTGTGAACTACTTAACAAGATAACCACCCTTTTAACGCAATTAAAAATTTTTTCGTTTTTCGGCCAAAAAAAGAGGACGACCCGGGGGTCGTCAAAATGTTGAATTTCAGACACATCTCGCTAGGTGGAAAAACGGCTCTCTACAGCAAAGTAATGGTCTGTCATCAACAAATTATACATGTGCGTAATCTGTGTGAACTACTTAACAAGATAACCACCCTTTTAACGTAATTAAAAATTTTTCGTTTTTCGGCCAAAAAAAGAGGACGACCCGGGGGTCGTCAAAATGTTGAATTTCAGACACATCTCGCTAGGTGGAAAAACGGCTCTCTACAGCAAAGTAATGGTCTGTCATCAACAAATTATACATGTGCGTAATCTGTGTGAACTACTTAACAAGATAACCACCCTTTTAACGCAATAAAAAATTATTCGTTTTTCGGCCAAAAAAAGAGGACGACCCGGGGGTCGTCAAAATGTTGAATTTCAGACACATCTCGCTAGGTGGAAAAACGGCTCTCTACAGCAAAGTAATGGTCTGTCATCAACAAATTATACATGTGCGTAATCTGTATGAACTACTTAACAAGATAACCACCCTTTTAACGCAATAAAAAATTTTTCGTTTTTCGGCCAAAAAAAGAGGACGACCCGGGGGTCGTCCAAATGTTGAATTTCAGACACATCTTACTAGGTGGAAAAACGGCACTCTACAGCAAAGTAATGGTCTGTCATCAACAGATTATACATGTGCGTAATCTGTGTGAACTACTTAACAAGATAACCACCCTTTTAACGTAATTAAAAATTTTTCGTTTTTCGGCCAAAAAAAAGAGGACGACCCGGGGGTCGTCAAAATGTTGAATTTCAGACACATCTCGCTAGGTGGAAAAACGGCTCTCTACAGCAAAGTAATGGTCTGTCATCAACAAATTATACATGTGCGTAATCTGTGTGAACTACTTAACAAGATAACCACCCTTTTAACGCAATTAAAAATTTTTCGTTTTTCGGCCAAAAAAAGAGGACGACCCGGGGGTCGTCCAAATGTTGAATTTCAGACACATCTTACTAGGTGGAAAAACGGCACTCTACAGCAAAGTAATGGTCTGTCATCAACAAATTATACATGTGCGTAATCTGTGTGAACTACTTAACAAGATAACCACCCTTTTAACGCAATTAAAAATTTTTCGTTTTTCGGCCAAAAAAAAGAGGACGACCCGGGGGTCGTCAAAATGTTGAATTTCAGACACATCTCGCTAGGTGGAAAAACGGCTCTCTACAGCAAAGTAATGGTCTGTCATCAAAAAATTATACATGTGCGTAATCTGTGTGAACTACTTAACAAGATAACCACCCTCTTAACGCAATTAAAAATTTTTCGTTTTTCGGCCAAAAAAAGAGGACGACCCGGGGGTCGTCCAAATGTTGAATTTCAGACACATCTTACTAGGTGGAAAAACGGCACTCTACAGCAAAGTAATGGTCTGTCATCAACAAATTATACATGTGCGTAATCTGTGTGAACTACTTAACAAGATAACCACCCTTTTAACGCAATAAAAAATTTTTCGTTTTTCGGCCAAAAAAAGAAGACGACCCGGGGGTCGTCCAAATGTTGAATTTCAGACACATCTTACTAGGTGGAAAAACGGCACTCTACAGCAAAGTAATGGTCTGTCATCAACAAATTATACATGTGCGTAATCTGTGTGAACTACTTAACAAGATAACCACCCTTTTAACGCAATTAAAAATTTTTCGTTTTTCGGCCAAAAAAAGAGGACGACCCGGGGGTCGTCAAAATGTTGAATTTTAGACACATCTCGCTAGGTGGAAAAACGGCTCTCTACAGCAAAGTAATGGTCTGTCAACAACAAATTATACATGTGCGTAATCTGTGTGACCTACTTAACAAGATAACCACCCTTTTAACGCAATAAAAAATTTTTCGTTTTTCGGCCAAAAAAAGAGGACGACCGGGGGTTCGTCCAAATGTTGAATTTCAGACACATCTTACTAGGTGGAAAAACGGCACTCTACAGCAAAGTAATGGTCTGTCATCAACAAATTATACATGTGCGTAATCTGTGTGACCTACTTAACAAGATAACCACCCTTTTAACGCAATAAAAAATTTTTCGTTTTTCGGCCAAAAAAAGAGGACGACCGGGGGTTCGTCCAAATGTTGAATTTCAGACACATCTCGCTAGGTGGAAAAACGGCTCTCTACAGCAAAGTAATGGTCTGTCATCAACAAATTATACATGTGCGTAATCTGTGTGACCTACTTAACAAGATAACCACCCTTTTAACGCAATAAAAAATTTTTCGTTTTTCGGCCAAAAAAAGAGGACGACCCGGGGGTCGTAATCTGTGTGAACTACTTAACAAGATAACCACCCTTTTAACGCAATAAAAAATTTTTCGTTTTTCGGCCAAAAAAAGAAGACGACCCGGGGGTCGTCCAAATGTTGAATTTCAGACACATCTTACTAGGTGGAAAAACGGCACTCTACAGCAAAGTAATGGTCTGTCATCAACAAATTATACATGTGCGTAATCTGTGTGAACTACTTAACAAGATAACCACCCTTTTAACGCAATTAAAAATTTTTCGTTTTTCGGCCAAAAAAAGAGGACGACCCGGGGGTCGTCCAAATGTTGAATTTCAGACACATCTTACTAGGTGGAAAAACGGCACTCTACAGCAAAGTAATGGTCTGTCATCAACAAATTATACATGTGCGTAATCTGTGTGAACTACTTAACAAGATAACCACCCTTTTAACGCAATAAAAAATTTTTCGTTTTTCGGCCAAAAAAAGAGGACGACCCGGGGGTCGTCAAAATGTTGAATTTCAGACACATCTCACTAGGTGGAAAAACGGCTCTCTACAGCAAAGTAATGGTCTGTCATCAACAAATTATACATGTGCGTAATCTGTGTGAACTACTTAACAAGATAACCACCCTTTTAACGTAATTAAAAAATTTTCGTTTTTCGGCCAAAAAAAGAGGACGACCCGGGGGTCGTCAAAATGTTGAATTTCAGACACATCTCGCTAGGTGGAAAAACGGCTCTCTACAGCAAAGTAATGGTCTGTCATCAACAAATTATACATGTGCGTAATCTGTGTGAACTACTTAACAAGATAACCATCCTTTTAACGTAATTAAAAATTTTTCGTTTTTCGGCCAAAAAAAAGAGGACGACCCGGGGGTCGTCAAAATGTTGAATTTCAGACACATCTCGCTAGGTGGAAAAACGGCTCTCTACAGCAAAGTAATGGTCTGTCATCAACAAATTATACATGTGCGTAATCTGTGTGAACTACTTAACAAGATAACCACCCTTTTAACGTAATTAAAAATTTTTCGTTTTTCGGCCAAAAAAAAGAGGACGACCCGGGGGTCGTCAAAATGTTGAATTTCAGACACATCTCGCTAGGTGGAAAAACGGCTCTCTACAGCAAAGTAATGGTCTGTCATCAACAAATTATACATGTGCGTAATCTGTGTGAACTACTTAACAAGATAACCACCCTTTTAACGTAATTAAAAATTTTTCGTTTTTCGGCCAAAAAAAAGAGGACGACCCGGGGGTCGTCAAAATGTTGAATTTCAGACACATCTCGCTAGGTGGAAAAACGGCTCTCTACAGCAAAGTAATGGTCTGTCATCAACAAATTATACATGTGCGTAATCTGTGTGAACTACTCAACAAGATAACCACCCTTTTAACGCAATTAAAAATTTTTCGTTTTTCGGCCAAAAAAAGAGGACGACCCGGGGGTCGTCCAAATGTTGAATTTCAGACACATCTTACTAGGTGGAAAAACGGCACTCTACAGCAAAGTAATGGTCTGTCATCAACAAATTATACATGTGCGTAATCTGTGTGAACTACTTAACAAGATAACCACCCTTTTAACGTAATTAAAAATTTTTCGTTTTTCGGCCAAAAAAAAGAGGACGACCCGGGGGTCGTCAAAATGTTGAATTTCAGACACATCTCGCTAGGTGGAAAAACGGCTCTCTACAGCAAAGTAATGGTCTGTCATCAAGAAATTATACATGTGCGTAATCTGTGTGAACTACTTAACAAGATAACCACCCTTTTAAAAATTTCTCGTTTTTCGGCCAAAAAAAGAGGACGAACCGGGGGTCGTCCAAATGTTGAATTTCAGACACATCTTACTAGGTGGAAAAACGGCACTCTACAGCAAAGTAATGGTCTGTCATCAACAAATTATACATGTGCGTAATCTGTGTGAACTACTTAACAAGATAACCACCCTTTTAACGCAATAAAAAATTTTTCGTTTTTCGGCCAAAAAAAGAAGACGACCCGGGGGTCGTCCAAATGTTGAATTTCAGACACATCTTACTAGGTGGAAAAACGGCACTCTACAGCAAAGTAATGGTCTGTCATCAACAAATTATACATGTGCGTAATCTGTGTGAACTACTTAACAAGATAACCACCCTTTTAACGCAATTAAAGAGGACGACCCGGGGGTCGTCAAAATGTTGAATTTCAGACACATCTCGCTAGGTGGAAAAACGGCTCTCTACAGCAAAGTAATGGTCTGTCATCAACAAATTATACATGTGCGTAATCTGTGTGACCTACTTAACAAGATAACCACCCTTTTAACGCAATAAAAAATTTTTCGTTTTTCGGCCAAAAAAAGAGGACGACCGGGGGTTCGTCCAAATGTTGAATTTCAGACACATCTTACTAGGTGGAAAAACGGCACTCTACAGCAAAGTAATGGTCTGTCATCAACAAATTATACATGTGCGTAATCTGTGTGAACTACTTAACAAGATAACCACCCTTTTACCGCAATAAAAAATTTTTCGTTTTTCGGCCAAAAAAAGAGGACGACCCGGGGGTCGTCAAAATGTTGAATTTCAGACACAGCTTACTAGGTGGAAAAACGGCACTCTACAGCAAAGTAATGGTCTGTCATCAACAAATTATACATGTGCGTAATCTGTGTGAACTACTTAACAAGATAACCACCCTTTTAACGCAATTAAAAATTTTTCGTTTTTCGGCCAAAAAAAGAGGACGACCCGGGGGTCGTCAAAATGTTGAATTTCAGACACATCTTACTAGGTGGAAAAACGGCACTCTACAGCAAAGTAATGGTCTGTCATCAACAAATTATACATGTGCGTAATCTGTGTGAACTACTTAACAAGATAACCACCCTTTTAACGCAATAAAAAATTTTTCGTTTTTCGGCCAAAAAAAGAAGACGACCCGGGGGTCGTCCAAATGTTGAATTTCAGACACATCTTACTAGGTGGAAAAACGGCACTCTACAGCAAAGTAATGGTCTGTCATCAACAAATTATACATGTGCGTAATCTGTGTGAACTACTTAACAAGATAACCACCCTTTTAACGCAATTAAAAATTTTTTCGTTTTTCGGCCAAAAAAAGAGGACGACCCGGGGGTCGTCCAAATGTTGAATTTCAGACACATCTCGCTAGGTGGAAAAACGGCTCTCTACAGCAAAGTAATGGTCTGTCATCAACAAATTATACATGTGCGTAATCTGTGTGAACTACTTAACAAGATAACCACCCTTTTAACGTAATTAAAAATTTTTCGTTTTTCGGCCAAAAAAAGAGGACGACCCGGGGGTCGTCAAAATGTTGAAATTCAGACACATCTCGCTAGGTGGAAAAACGGCTCTCTACAGCAAAGTAATGGTCTGTCATCAACAAATTATACATGTGCGTAATCTGTGTGAACTACTTAACAAGATAACCACCCTTTTAACGCAATAAAAAATTTTTCGTTTTTCGGCCAAAAAAAGAGGACGACCCGGGGGTCGTCCAAATGTTGAATTTCAGACACATCTTACTAGGTGGAAAAACGGCTCTCTACAGCAAAGTAATGGTCTGTTATCAACAAATTATACATGTGCGTAATCTGTGTGAACTACTTAACAAGATAACCACCCTTTTAACGTAATTAAAAATTTTTCGTTTTTCGGCCAAAAAAAGAGGACGACCCGGGGGTCGTCAAAATGTTGAATTTCAGACACATCTCGCTAGGTGGAAAAACGGCTCTCTACAGCAAAGTAATGGTCTGTCATCAACAAATTATACATGTGCGTAATCTGTGTGAACTACTTAACAAGATAACCACCCTTTTAACGTAATTAAAAATTTTTCGTTTTTCGGCCAAAAAAAGAGGACGACCCGGGGGTCGTCAAAATGTTGAAATTCAGACACATCTCGCTAGGTGGAAAAACGGCTCTCTACAGCAAAGTAATGGTCTGTCATCAACAAATTATACATGTGCGTAATCTGTGTGAACTACTTAACAAGATAACCACCCTTTTAACGCAATAAAAAATTTTTCGTTTTTCGGCCAAAAAAAGAGGACGACCCGGGGGTCGTCCAAATGTTGAATTTCAGACACATCTTACTAGGTGGAAAAACGGCTCTCTACAGCAAAGTAATGGTCTGTCATCAACAAATTATACATGTGCGTAATCTGTGTGAACTACTTAACAAGATAACCACCCTTTTAACGTAATTAAAAATTTTTCGTTTTTCGGCCAAAAAAAGAGGACGACCCGGGGGTCGTCAAAATGTTGAATTTCAGACACATCTCGCTAGGTGGAAAAACGGCTCTCTACAGCAAAGTAATGGTCTGTCATCAACAAATTATACATGTGCGTAATCTGTGTGAACTACTTAACAAGATAACCACCCTTTTAACGCAATAAAAAATTTTTCGTTTTTCGGCCAAAAAAAGAAGACGACCCGGGGGTCGTCCAAATGTTGAATTTCAGACACATCTTACTAGGTGGAAAAACGGCACTCTACAGCAAAGTAATGGTCTGTCATCAACAAATTATACATGTGCGTAATCTGTGTGAACTACTTAACAAGATAACCACCCTTTTAACGCAATAAAAAATTTTTCGTTTTTCGGCCAAAAAAAGAGGACGACCCGGGGGTCGTCAAAATGTTGAATTTCAGACACATCTCGCTAGGTGGAAAAACGGCACTCTACAGCAAAGTAATGGTCTGTCATCAACAAATTATACATGTGCGTAATCTGTGTGAACTACTTAACAAGATAACCACCCTTTTAACGTAATTAAAAATTTTTCGTTTTTCGGCCAAAAAAAAGAGGACGACCCGGGGGTCGTCAAAATGTTGAATTTCAGACACATCTCGCTAGGTGGAAAAACGGCTCTCTACAGCAAAGTAATGGTCTGTCATCAACAAATTATACATGTGCGTAATCTGTGTGAACTACTTAACAAGATAACCACCCTCTTAACGCAATTAAAAATTTTTCGTTTTTCGGCCAAAAAAAGAGGACGACCCGGGGGTCGTCCAAATGTTGAATTTCAGACACATCTCGCTAGGTGGAAAAACGGCTCTCTACAGCAAAGTAATGGTCTGTCATCAACAAATTATACATGTGCGTAATCTGTGTGAACTACTTAACAAGATAACCACCCTTTTAACGCAATAAAAAATTTTTCGTTTTTCGGCCAAAAAAAGAAGACGACCCGGGGGTCGTCCAAATGTTGAATTTCAGACACATCTTACTAGGTGGAAAAACGGCACTCTACAGCAAAGTAATGGTCTGTCATCAACAAATTATACATGTGCGTAATCTGTGTGAACTACTTAACAAGATAACCACCCTTTTAACGCAATTAAAAATTTTTTCGTTTTTCGGCCAAAAAAAGAGGACGACCCGGGGGTCGTCAAAATGTTGAATTTCAGACACATCTCGCTAGGTGGAAAAACGGCTCTCTACAGCAAAGTAATGGTCTGTCATCAACAAATTATACATGTGCGTAATCTGTGTGAACTACTTAACAAGATAACCACCCTTTTAACGCAATAAAAAATTTTTCGTTTTTCGGCCAAAAAAAGAGGACGACCCGGGGGTCGTCAAAATGTTGAATTTCAGACACATCTCACTAGGTGGAAAAACGGCTCTCTACAGCAAAGTAATGGTCTGTCATCAACAAATTATACATGTGCGTAATCTGTGTGAACTACTTAACAAGATAACCACCCTTTTAACGTAATTAAAAATTTTTCGTTTTTCGGCCAAAAAAAGAGGACGACCCGGGGGTCGTCAAAATGTTGAATTTCAGACACATCTCGCTAGGTGGAAAAACGGCTCTCTACAGCAAAGTAATGGTCTGTCATCAACAAATTATACATGTGCGTAATCTGTGTGAACTACTTAACAAGATAACCACCCTTTTAACGCAATAAAAAATTTTTCGTTTTTCGGCCAAAAAAAGAGGACGACCCGGGGGTCGTCAAAATGTTGAATTTCAGACACATCTCGCTAGGTGGAAAAACGGCTCTCTACAGCAAAGTAATGGTCTGTCATCAACAAATTATACATGTGCGTAATCTGTATGAACTACTTAACAAGATAACCACCCTTTTAACGCAATAAAAAATTTTTCGTTTTTCGGCCAAAAAAAGAGGACGACCCGGGGGTCGTCCAAATGTTGAATTTCAGACACATCTTACTAGGTGGAAAAACGGCACTCTACAGCAAAGTAATGGTCTGTCATCAACAAATTATACATGTGCGTAATCTGTGTGAACTACTTAACAAGATAACCACCCTTTTAACGCAATTAAAAATTTTTCGTTTTTCGGCCAAAAAAAGAAGACGACCCGGGGGTCGTCCAAATGTTGAATTTCAGACACATCTTACTAGGTGGAAAAACGGCACTCTACAGCAAAGTAATGGTCTGTCATCAACAAATTATACATGTGCGTAATCTGTGTGAACTACTTAACAAGATAACCACCCTTTTAACGCAATTAAAAATTTTTTCGTTTTTCGGCCAAAAAAAGAGGACGACCCGGGGGTCGTCAAAATGTTGAATTTCAGACACATCTCGCTAGGTGGAAAAACGGCTCTCTACAGCAAAGTAATGGTCTGTCATCAACAAATTATACATGTGCGTAATCTGTGTGAACTACTTAACAAGATAACCACCCTTTTAACGTAATTAAAAATTTTTCGTTTTTCGGCCAAAAAAAGAGGACGACCCGGGGGTCGTCAAAATGTTGAAATTCAGACACATCTCGCTAGGTGGAAAAACGGCTCTCTACAGCAAAGTAATGGTCTGTCATCAACAAATTATACATGTGCGTAATCTGTGTGAACTACTTAACAAGATAACCACCCTTTTAACGCAATAAAAAATTTTTCGTTTTTCGGCCAAAAAAAGAGGACGACCCGGGGGTCGTCCAAATGTTGAATTTCAGACACATCTTACTAGGTGGAAAAACGGCTCTCTACAGCAAAGTAATGGTCTGTCATCAACAAATTATACATGTGCGTAATCTGTGTGAACTACTTAACAAGATAACCACCCTTTTAACGTAATTAAAAATTTTTCGTTTTTCGGCCAAAAAAAGAGGGCGACCCGGGGGTCGTCAAAATGTTGAATTTCAGACACATCTCGCTAGGTGGAAAAACGGCTCTCTACAGCAAAGTAATGGTCTGTCATCAACAAATTATACATGTGCGTAATCTGTGTGAACTACTTAACAAGATAACCACCCTCTTAACGCAATTAAAAATTTTTCGTTTTTCGGCCAAAAAAAGAGGACGACCCGGGGGTCGTCCAAATGTTGAAATTCAGACACATCTCGCTAGGTGGAAAAACGGCTCTCTACAGCAAAGTAATGGTCTGTCATCAACAAATTATACATGTGCGTAATCTGTGTGAACTACTTAACAAGATAACCACCCTTTTAACGCAATAAAAAATTTTTCGTTTTTCGGCCAAAAAAAGAGGACGACCCGGGGGTCGTCCAAATGTTGAATTTCAGACACATCTTACTAGGTGGAAAAACGGCACTCTACAGCAAAGTAATGGTCTGTCATCAACAAATTATACATGTGCGTAATCTGTGTGAACTACTTAACAAGATAACCACCCTTTTAACGCAATTAAAAATTTTTTCGTTTTTCGGCCAAAAAAAGAGGACGACCCGGGGGTCGTCAAAATGTTGAATTTCAGACACATCTCACTAGGTGGAAAAACGGCTCTCTACAGCAAAGTAATGGTCTGTCATCAACAAATTATACATGTGCGTAATCTGTGTGAACTACTTAACAAGATAACCACCCTTTTAACGCAATAAAAAAATTTTCGTTTTTCGGCCAAAAAAAGAGGACGACCCGGGGGTCGTCAAAATGTTGAATTTCAGACACATCTCACTAGGTGGAAAAACGGCTCTCTACAGCAAAGTAATGGTCTGTCATCAACAAATTATACATGTGCGTAATCTGTGTGAACTACTTAACAAGATAACCACCCTTTTAACGTAATTAAAAATTTTTCGTTTTTCGGCCAAAAAAAGAGGACGACCCGGGGGTCGTCAAAATGTTGAATTTCAGACACATCTCGCTAGGTGGAAAAGCGGCTCTCTACAGCAAAGTAATGGTCTGTCATCAACAAATTATACATGTGCGTAATCTGTGTGAACTACTTAACAAGATAACCACCCTTTTAACGCAATAAAAAATTTTTCGTTTTTCGGCCAAAAAAAGAGGACGACCCGGGGGTCGTCAAAATGTTGAATTTCAGACACATCTCGCTAGGTGGAAAAACGGCTCTCTACAGCAAAGTAATGGTCTGTCATCAACAAATTATACATGTGCGTAATCTGTGTGAACTACTTAACAAGATAACCACCCTTTTAACGCAATAAAAAATTTTTCGTTTTTCGGCCAAAAAAAGAGGACGACCCGGGGGTCGTCAAAATGTTGAATTTCAGACACATCTTACTAGGTGGAAAAACGGCACTCTACAGCAAAGTAATGGTCTGTCATCAACAAATTATACATGTGCGTAATCTGTGTGAACTACTTAACAAGATAACCACCCTTTTAACGTAATTAAAAATTTTTCGTTTTTCGGCCAAAAAAAAGAGGACGACCCGGGGGTCGTCAAAATGTTGAATTTCAGACACATCTCGCTAGGTGGAAAAACGGCTCTCTACAGCAAACTAATGGTCTGTCATCAACAAATTATACATGTGCGTAATCTGTGTGAACTACTTAACAAGATAACCACCCTTTTAACGCAATTAAAAATTTTTCGTTTTTCGGCCAAAAAAAGAGGACGACCCGGGGGTCGTCCAAATGTTGAATTTCAGACACATCTTACTAGGTGGAAAAACGGCTCTCTACAGCAAAGTAATGGTCTGTCATCAACAAATTATACATGTGCGTAATCTGTGTGAACTACTTAACAAGATAACCACCCTCTTAACGCAATTAAAAATTTTTCGTTTTTCGGCCAAAAAAAGAGAACGACCCGGGGGTCGTCCAAATGTTGAATTTCAGACACATCTCGCTAGGTGGAAAAACGGCTCTCTACAGCAAAGTAATGGTCTGTCATCAACAAATTATACATGTGCGTAATCTGTGTGAACTACTTAACAAGATAACCACCCTCTTAACGCAATTAAAAATTTTTCGTTTTTCGGCCAAAAAAAGAGGACGACCCGGGGGTCGTCCAAATGTTGAATTTCAGACACATCTCGCTAGGTGGAAAAACGGCTCTCTACAGCAAAGTAATGGTCTGTCATCAACAAATTATACATGTGCGTAATCTGTGTGAACTACTTAACAAGATAACCACCCTTTTAACGCAATAAAAAATTTTTCGTTTTTCGGCCAAAAAAAGAGGACGACCCGGGGGTCGTCCAAATGTTGAATTTCAGACACATCTTACTAGGTGGAAAAACGGCTCTCTACAGCAAAGTAATGGTCTGTCATCAACAAATTATACATGTGCGTAATCTGTGTGAACTACTTAACAAGATAACCACCCTCTTAACGCAATTAAAAATTTTTCGTTTTTCGGCCAAAAAAAGAGGACGACCCGGGGGTCGTCCAAATGTTGAATTTCAGACACATCTCGCTAGGTGGAAAAACGGCTCTCTACAGCAAAGTAATGGTCTGTCATCAACAAATTATACATGTGCGTAATCTGTGTGAACTACTTAACAAGATAACCACCCTCTTAACGCAATTAAAAATTTTTCGTTTTTCGGCCAAAAAAAGAGGACGACCCGGGGGTCGTCCAAATGTTGAATTTCAGACACATCTCGCTAGGTGGAAAAACGGCTCTCTACAGCAAAGTAATGGTCTGTCATCAACAAATTATACATGTGCGTAATCTGTGTGAACTACTTAACAAGATAACCACCCTTTTAAAGCAATTAAAAATTTTTTCGTTTTTCGGCCAAAAAAAGAGGACGACCCGGGGGTCGTCAAAATGTTGAATTTCAGACACATCTCGCTAGGTGGAAAAACGGCTCTCTACAGCAAAGTAATGGTCTGTCATCAACAAATTATACATGTGCGTAATCTGTGTGAACTACTTAACAAGATAACCACCCTTTTAACGCAATAAAAAATTTTTCGTTTTTCGGCCAAAAAAAGAGGACGACCCGGGGGTCGTCAAAATGTTGAATTTCAGACACATCTCGCTAGGTGGAAAAACGGCTCTCTACAGCAAAGTAATGGTCTGTCATCAACAAATTATACATGTGCGTAATCTGTATGAACTACTTAACAAGATAACCACCCTTTTAACGCAATAAAAAATTTTTCGTTTTTCGGCCAAAAAAAGAGGACGACCCGGGGGTCGTCCAAATGTTGAATTTCAGACACATCTTACTAGGTGGAAAAACGGCACTCTACAGCAAAGTAATGGTCTGTCATCAACAAATTATACATGTGCGTAATCTGTGTGAACTACTTAACAAGATAACCACCCTTTTAACGTAATTAAAAATTTTTCGTTTTTCGGCCAAAAAAAGAGGACGACCCGGGGGTCGTCAAAATGTTGAATTTCAGACACATCTCGCTAGGTGGAAAAACGGCTCTCTACAGCAAAGTAATGGTCTGTCATCAACAAATTATACATGTGCGTAATCTGTGTGAACTACTTAACAAGATAACCACCCTTTTAACGTAATTAAAAATTTTTCGTTTTTCGGCCAAAAAAAAAGAGGACGACCCGGGGGTCGTCAAAATGTTGAATTTCAGACACATCTCGCTAGGTGGAAAAACGGCTCTCTACAGCAAAGTAATGGTCTGTCATCAACAAATTATACATGTGCGTAATCTGTGTGAACTACTTAACAAGATAACCACCCTCTTAACGCAATTAAAAATTTTTCGTTTTTCGGCCAAAAAAAGAGGACGACCCGGGGGTCGTCCAAATGTTGAATTTCAGACACATCTTACTAGGTGGAAAAACGGCACTCTACAGCAAAGTAATGGTCTGTCATCAACAAATTATACATGTGCGTAATCTGTGTGAACTACTTAACAAGATAACCACCCTTTTAACGCAATAAAAAATTTTTCGTTTTTCGGCCAAAAAAAGAAGACGACCCGGGGGTCGTCCAAATGTTGAATTTCAGACACATCTTACTAGGTGGAAAAACGGCACTCTACAGCAAAGTAATGGTCTGTCATCAACAAATTATACATGTGCGTAATCTGTGTGAACTACTTAACAAGATAACCACCCTTTTAACGCAATTAAAAATTTTTCGTTTTTCGGCCAAAAAAAGAGGACGACCCGGGGGTCGTCAAAATGTTGAATTTCAGACACATCTCGCTAGGTGGAAAAACGGCTCTCTACAGCAAAGTAATGGTCTGTCATCAACAAATTATACATGTGCGTAATCTGTGTGACCTACTTAACAAGATAACCACCCTTTTAACGCAATAAAAAATTTTTCGTTTTTCGGCCAAAAAAAGAGGACGACCGGGGGTTCGTCCAAATGTTGAATTTCAGACACATCTTACTAGGTGGAAAAACGGCACTCTACAGCAAAGTAATGGCCTGTCATCAACAAATTATACATGTGCGTAATCTGTGTGACCTACTTAACAAGATAACCACCCTTTTAACGCAATAAAAAATTTTTCGTTTTTCGGCCAAAAAAAGAGGACGACCCGGGGGTCGTCAAAATGTTGAATTTCAGACACATCTCGCTAGGTGGAAAAACGGCTCTCTACAGCAAAGTAATGGTCTGTCATCAACAAATTATACATGTGCGTAATCTGTGTGAACTACTTAACAAGATAACCACCCTTTTAACGCAATTAAAAATTTTTCGTTTTTCGGCCAAAAAAAGAGGACGACCCGGGGGTCGTCCAAATGTTGAATTTCAGACACATCTTACTAGGTGGAAAAACGGCACTCTACAGCAAAGTAATGGTCTGTCATCAACAAATTATACATGTGCGTAATCTGTGTGAACTACTTAACAAGATAACCACCCTTTTAACGCAATAAAAAATTTTTCGTTTTTCGGCCAAAAAAAGAAGACGACCCGGGGGTCGTCCAAATGTTGAATTTCAGACACATCTTACTAGGTGGAAAAACGGCACTCTACAGCAAAGTAATGGTCTGTCATCAACAAATTATACATGTGCGTAATCTGTGTGAACTACTTAACAAGATAACCACCCTTTTAACGCAATTAAAAATTTTTCGTTTTTCGGCCAAAAAAAGAGGACGACCCGGGGGTCGTCAAAATGTTGAATTTCAGACACATCTCACTAGGTGGAAAAACGGCTCTCTACAGCAAAGTAATGGTCTGTCATCAACAAATTATACATGTGCGTAATCTGTGTGAACTACTTAACAAGATAACCACCCTTTTAACGTAATTAAAAATTTTTCGTTTTTCGGCCAAAAAAAGAGGACGACCCGGGGGTCGTCAAAATGTTGAATTTCAGACACATCTCGCTAGGTGGAAAAACGGCTCTCTACAGCAAAGTAATGGTCTGTCATCAACAAATTATACATGTGCGTAATCTGTGTGAACTACTTAACAAGATAACCACCCTTTTAACGCAATAAAAAATTTTTCGTTTTTCGGCCAAAAAAAGAGGACGACCCGGGGGTCGTCCAAATGTTGAATTTCAGACACATCTTACTAGGTGGAAAAACGGCACTCTACAGCAAAGTAATGGTCTGTCATCAACAAATTATACATGTGCGTAATCTGTGTGAACTACTTAACAAGATAACCACCCTTTTAACGTAATTAAAAATTTTTCGTTTTTCGGCCAAAAAAAAGAGGACGACCCGGGGGTCGTCAAAATGTTGAATTTCAGACACATCTCGCTAGGTGGAAAAACGGCTCTCTACAGCAAAGTAATGGTCTGTCATCAACAAATTATACATGTGCGTAATCTGTGTGAACTACTTAACAAGATAACCACCCTTTTAACGCAATTAAAAATTTTTCGTTTTTCGGCCAAAAAAAGAGGACGACCCCCGGGTCGTCCAAATGTTGAATTTCAGACACATCTTACTAGGTGGAAAAACGGCACTCTACAGCAAAGTAATGGTCTGTCATCAACAAATTATACATGTGCGTAATCTGTGTGAACTACTTAACAAGATAACCACCCTTTTAACGCAATTAAAAATTTTTCGTTTTTCGGCCAAAAAAAAGAGGACGACCCGGGGGTCGTCAAAATGTTGAATTTCAGACACATCTCGCTAGGTGGAAAAACGGCTCTCTACAGCAAAGTAATGGTCTGTCATCAAGAAATTATACATGTGCGTAATCTGTGTGAACTACTTAACAAGATAACCACCCTTTTAAAAATTTTTCGTTTTTCGGCCAAAAAAAGAGGACGACCCGGGGGTCGTCCAAATGTTGAATTTCAGACACATCTTACTAGGTGGAAAAACGGCACTCTACAGCAAAGTAATGGTCTGTCATCAACAAATTATACATGTGCGTAATCTGTGTGAACTACTTAACAAGATAACCACCCTTTTAACGCAATAAAAAATTTTTCGTTTTTCGGCCAAAAAAAGAAGACGACCCGGGGGTCGTCCAAATGTTGAATTTCAGACACATCTTACTAGGTGGAAAAACGGCACTCTAAAGCAAAGTAATGGTCTGTCATCAACAAATTATACATGTGCGTAATCTGTGTGAACTACTTAACAAGATAACCACCCTTTTAACGCAATTAAAGAGGACGACCCGGGGGTCGTCAAAATGTTGAATTTCAGACACATCTCGCTAGGTGGAAAAACGGCTCTCTACAGCAAAGTAATGGTCTGTCATCAACAAATTATACATGTGCGTAATCTGTGTGACCTACTTAACAAGATAACCACCCTTTTAACGCAATAAAAAATTTTTCGTTTTTCGGCCAAAAAAAGAGGACGACCGGGGGTTCGTCCAAATGTTGAATTTCAGACACATCTTACTAGGTGGAAAAACGGCACTCTACAGCAAAGTAATGGTCTGTCATCAACAAATTATACATGTGCGTAATCTGTGTGAACTACTTAACAAGATAACCACCCTTTAAACGCAATAAAAAATTTTTCGTTTTTCGGCCAAAAAAAGAGGACGACCCGGGGGTCGTCAAAATGTTGAATTTCAGACACATCTTACTAGGTGGAAAAACGGCACTCTACAGCAAAGTAATGGTCTGTCATCAACAAATTATACATGTGCGTAATCTGTGTGAACTACTTAACAAGATAACCACCCTTTTAACGCAATTAAAAATTTTTCGTTTTTCGGCCAAAAAAAGAGGACGACCCGGGGGTCGTCAAAATGTTGAATTTCAGACACATCTTACTAGGTGGAAAAACGGCACTCTACAGCAAAGTAATGGTCTGTCATCAACAAATTATACATGTGCGTAATCTGTGTGAACTACTTAACAAGATAACCACCCTTTTAACGCAATAAAAAATTTTTCGTTTTTCGGCCAAAAAAAGAAGACGACCCGGGGGTCGTCCAAATGTTGAATTTCAGACACATCTTACTAGGTGGAAAAACGGCACTCTACAGCAAAGTAATGGTCTGTCATCAACAAATTATACATGTGCGTAATCTGTGTGAACTACTTAAGAAGATAACCACCCTTTTAACGCAATTAAAAATTTTTCGTTTTTCGGCCAAAAAAAGAAGACGACCCGGGGGTCGTCCAAATGTTGAATTTCAGACACATCTTACTAGGTGGAAAAACGGCACTCTACAGCAAAGTAATGGTCTGTCATCAACAAATTATACATGTGCGTAATCTGTGTGAACTACTTAACAAGATAACCACCCTTTTAACGCAATTAAAAATTTTTTCGTTTTTCGGCCAAAAAAAGAGGACGACCCGGGGGTCGTCAAAATGTTGAATTTCAGACACATCTCGCTAGGTGGAAAAACGGCTCTCTACAGCAAAGTAATGGTCTGTCATCAACAAATTATACATGTGCGTAATCTGTGTGAACTACTTAACAAGATAACCACCCTTTTAACGTAATTAAAAATTTTTCGTTTTTCGGCCAAAAAAAGAGGACGACCCGGGGGTCGTCAAAATGTTGAATTTCAGACACATCTCGCTAGGTGGAAAAACGGCTCTCTACAGCAAAGTAATGGTCTGTCATCAACAAATTATACATGTGCGTAATCTGTGTGAACTACTTAACAAGATAACCACCCTTTTAACGCAATAAAAAATTTTTCGTTTTTCGGCCAAAAAAAGAGGACGACCCGGGGGTCGTCAAAATGTTGAATTTCAGACACATCTCGCTAGGTGGAAAAACGGCTCTCTACAGCAAAGTAATGGTCTGTCATCAACAAATTATACATGTCGTAATCTGTGTGAACTACTTAACAAGATAACCACCCTTTTAACGTAATTAAAAATTTTTCGTTTTTCGGCCAAAAAAAGAGGACGACCCGGGGGTCGTCAAAATGTTGAATTTCAGACACATCTCGCTAGGTGGAAAAACGGCTCTCTACAGCAAAGTAATGGTCTGTCATCAACAAATTATACATGTGCGTAATCTGTGTGAACTACTTAACAAGATAACCACCCTTTTTTTTCGGCCAAAAAAAGAGGACGACCCGGGGGTCGTCAAAATGTTGAATTTCAGACACATCTCGCTAGGTGGAAAAACGGCTCTCTACAGCAAAGTAATGGTCTGTCATCAACAAATTATACATGTGCGTAATCTGTGTGAACTACTTAACAAGATAACCACCCTTTTAACGTAATTAAAAATTTTTCGTTTTTCGGCCAAAAAAAGAGGACGACCCGGGGGTCGTCAAAATGTTGAATTTCAGACACATCTCGCTAGGTGGAAAAACGGCTCTCTACAGCAAAGTAATGGTCTGTCATCAACAAATTATACATGTGCGTAATCTGTGTGACCTACTTAACAAGATAACCACCCTTTTAACGCAATAAAAAGGCCAAAAAAAGAGGACGACCCGGGGGTCGTCCAAATGTTGAATTTCAGACACATCTTACTAGGTGGAAAAACGGCTCTCTACAGCAAAGTAATGGTCTGTCATCAACAAATTATACATGTGCGTAATCTGTGTGAACTACTTAACAAGATAACCACCCTTTTAATGTAATTAAAAATTTTTCGTTTTTCGGCCAAAAAAAGAGGACGACCCGGGGGTCGTCAAAATGTTGAATTTCAGACACATCTCGCTAGGTGGAAAAACGGCTCTCTACAGCAAAGTAATGGTCTGTCATCAACAAATTATACATGTGCGTAATCTGTGTGAACTACTTAACAAGATAACCACCCTTTTAACGCAATTAAAAATTTTTCGTTTTTCGGCCAAAAAAAGAGGACGACCCGGGGGTCGTCAAAATGTTGAATTTCAGACACATCTTACTAGGTGGAAAAAGGGCACTCTACAGCAAAGTAATGGTCTGTCATCAACAAATTATACATGTGCGTAATCTGTGTGAACTACTTAACAAGATAACCACCCTTTTAACGCAATAAAAAAATTTTCGTTTTTCGGCCAAAAAAAGAAGACGACCCGGGGGTCGTCCAAATGTTGAATTTCAGACACATCTTACTAGGTGGAAAAACGGCACTCTACAGCAAAGTAATGGTCTGTCATCAACAAATTATACATGTGCGTAATCTGTGTGAACTACTTAACAAGATAACCACCCTTTTAACGCAATTAAAAATTTTTCGTTTTTCGGCCAAAAAAAGAGGACGACCCGGGGGTCGTCCAAATGTTGAAATTCAGACACATCTTACTAGGTGGAAAAACGGCACTCTACAGCAAAGTAATGGTCTGTCATCAACAAATTATACATGTGCGTAATCTGTGTGAACTACTTAACAAGATAACCACCCTTTTAACGTAATTAAAAATTTTTCGTTTTTCGGCCAAAAAAAGAGGACGACCCGGGGGTCGTCAAAATGTTGAATTTCAGACACATCTCGCTAGGTGGAAAAACGGCTCTCTACAGCAAAGTAATGGTCTGTCATCAACAAATTATACATGTGCGTAATCTGTGTGACCTACTTAACAAGATAACCACCCTTTTAACGCAATAAAAAATTTTTCGTTTTTCAGCCAAAAAAAGAGGACGACCCGGGGGTCGTCCAAATGTTGAATTTCAGACACATCTTACTAGGTGGAAAAACGGCACTCTACAGCAAAGTAATGGTCTGTCATCAACAAATTATATATGTGCGTAATCTGTGTGAACTACTTAACAAGATAACCACCCTTTTAACGCAATTAAAAATTTTTCGTTTTTCGGCCAAAAAAAGAGGACGACCCGGGGGTCGTCCAAATGTTGAATTTCAGACACATCTTACTAGGTGGAAAAACGGCACTCTACAGCAAAGTAATGGTCTGTCATCAACAAATTATACATGTGCGTAATCTGTGTGAACTACTTAACAAGATAACCACCCTTTTAACGCAATTAAAAATTTTTCGTTTTTCGGCCAAAAAAAGAGGACGACCCGGGGGTCGTCAAAATGTTGAATTTCAGACACATCTCGCTAGGTGGAAAAACGGCTCTCTACAGCAAAGTAATGGTCTGTCATCAACAAATTATACATGTGCGTAATCTGTGTGAACTACTTAACAAGATAACCACCCTTTTAACGTAATTAAAAATTTTTCG
This sequence comes from Volucella inanis, assembly GCA_907269105.1. Classification (NCBI taxonomy): domain Eukaryota; kingdom Metazoa; phylum Arthropoda; class Insecta; order Diptera; family Syrphidae; genus Volucella; species Volucella inanis. Next base: position 201,137,287 of record OU026153.1, on the reverse strand, counting down.
TTTTTCGGCCAAAAAAAGAGGACGACCCGGGGGTCGTCCAAATGTTGAATTTCAGACACATCTTACTAGGTGGAAAAACGGCACTCTACAGCAAAGTAATGGTCTGTCATCAACAAATTATACATGTGCGTAATCTGTGTGAACTACTTAACAAGATAACCACCCTTTTAACGCAATTAAAAATTTTTCGTTTTTCGGCCAAAAAAAGAGGACGACCCGGGGGTCGTCAAAATGTTGAATTTCAGACACATCTTGCTAGGTGGAAAAACGGCTCTCTACAGCAAAGTAATGGTCTGTCATCAACAAATTATACATGTGCGTAATCTGTGTGAACTACTTAACAAGATAACCACCCTTTTAACGTAATTAAAAATTTTTCGTTTTTCGGCCAAAAAAAGAGGACGACCCGGGGGCCGTCAAAATGTTGAATTTCAGACACATCTCGCTAGGTGGAAAAACGGCTCTCTACAGCAAAGTAATGGTCTGTCATCAACAAATTATACATGTGCGTAATCTGTGTGACCTACTTAACAAGATAACCAACCTTTTAACGCAATAAAAAATTTTTCGTTTTTCGGCCAAAAAAAGAGGACGACCCGGGGGTCGTCCAAATGTTGAATTTCAGACACATCTTACTAGGTGGAAAAACGGCACTCTACAGCAAAGTAATGGTCTGTCATCAACAAATTATACATGTGCGTAATCTGTGTGAACTACTTAACAAGATAACCACCCTTTTAACGTAATTAAAAATTTTTCGTTTTTCGGCCAAAAAAAGAGGACGACCCGGGGGTCGTCCAAATGTTGAATTTCAGACACATCTTACTAGGTGGAAAAACGGCACTCTACAGCAAAGTAATGGTCTGTCATCAACAAATTATACATGTGCGTAATCTGTGTGAACTACTTAACAAGATAACCACCCTTTTAACGCAATAAAAAATTTTTCGTTTTTCGGCCAAAAAAAGAAGACGACCCGGGGGTCGTCCAAATGTTGAATTTCAGACACATCTTACTAGGTGGAAAAACGGCACTCTACAGCAAAGTAATGGTCTGTCATCAACAAATTATACATGTGCGTAATCTGTGTGAACTACTTAACAAGATAACCACCCTTTTAACGCAATTAAAAATTTTTCGTTTTTCGGCCAAAAAAAGAGGACGACCCGGGGGTCGTCAAAATGTTGAATTTCAGACACATCTCGCTAGGTGGAAAAACGGCTCTCTACAGCAAAGTAATGGTCTGTCATCAACAAATTATACATGTGCGTAATCTGTGTGACCTACTTAACAAGATAACCACCCTTTTAACGCAATAAAAAATTTTTCGTTTTTCGGCCAAAAAAAGAGGACGACCGGGGGTTCGTCCAAATGTTGAATTTCAGACACATCTTACTAGGTGGAAAAACGGCACTCTACAGCAAAGTAATGGTCTGTCATCAACAAATTATACATGTGCGTAATCTGTGTGAACTACTTAACAAGATAACCACCCTTTTAACGCAATAAAAAATTTTTCGTTTTTCGGCCAAAAAAAGAAGACGACCCGGGGGTCGTCCAAATGTTGAATTTCAGACACATCTTACTAGGTGGAAAAACGGCACTCTACAGCAAAGTAATGGTCTGTCATCAACAAATTATACATGTGCGTAATCTGTGTGAACTACTTAACAAGATAACCACCCTTTTAACGCAATAAAAAATTTTTCGTTTTTCGGCCAAAAAAAGAAGACGACCCGGGGGTCGTCCAAATGTTGAATTTCAGACACATCTTACTAGGTGGAAAAACGGCACTCTACAGCAAAGTAATGGTCTGTCATCAACAAATTATACATGTGCGTAATCTGTGTGAACTACTTAACAAGATAACCACCCTTTTAACGCAATAAAAAATTTTTCGTTTTTCGGCCAAAAAAAGAAGACGACCCGGGGGTCGTCCAAATGTTGAATTTCAGACACATCTTACTAGGTGGAAAAACGGCACTCTACAGCAAAGTAATGGTCTGTCATCAACAAATTATACATGTGCGTAATCTGTGTGAACTACTTAACAAGATAACCACCCTTTTAACGCAATTAAAAATTTTTTCGTTTTTCGGCCAAAAAAAGAGGACGACCCGGGGGTCGTCAAAATGTTGAATTTCAGACACATATGGCTAGGTGGAAAAACGGCTCTCTACAGCAAAGTAATGGTCTGTCATCAACAAATTATACATGTGCGTAATCTGTGTGAACTACTTAACACAATAACCACCCTTTTAACGCAATAAAAAATTTTTCGTTTTTCGGCCAAAAAAAGAGGACGACCCGGGGGTCGTCAAAATGTTGAATTTCAGACACATCTCACTAGGTGGAAAAACGGCTCTCTACAGCAAAGAAATGGTCTGTCATCAACAAATTATACATGTGCGTAATCTGTGTGAACTACTTAACAAGATAACCACCCTTTTAACGTAATTAAAAATTTTTCGTTTTTCGGCCAAAAAAAGAGGACGACCCGGGGGTCGTCAAAATGTTGAATTTCAGACACATCTCGCTAGGTGGAAAAACGGCTCTCTACAGCAAAGTAATGGTCTGTCATCAACAAATTATACATGTGCGTAATCTGTGTGAACTACTTAACAAGATAACCACCCTTTTAACGCAATAAAAAAATTTTCGTTTTTCGGCCAAAAAAAGAGGACGACCCGGGGGTCGTCAAAATGTTGAATTTCAGACACATCTCGCTAGGTGGAAAAACGGCTCTCTACAGCAAAGTAATGGTCTGTCATCAACAAATTATACATGTGCGTAATCTGTGTGAACTACTTAACAAGATAACCACCCTTTTAACGCAATAAAAAATTTTTCGTTTTTCGGCCAAAAAAAGAAGACGACCCGGGGGTCGTCCAAATGTTGAATTTCAGACACATCTTACTAGGTGGAAAAACGGCACTCTACAGCAAAGTAATGGTCTGTCATCAACAAATTATACATGTGCGTAATCTGTGTGAACTACTTAACAAGATAACCACCCTTTTAACGCAATTAAAAATTTTTTCGTTTTTCGGCCAAAAAAAGAGGACGACCCGGGGGTCGTCAAAATGTTGAATTTCAGACACATCTCGCTAGGTGGAAAAACGGCACTCTACAGCAAAGTAATGGTCTGTCATCAACAAATTATACATGTGCGTAATCTGTGTGAACTACTTAACAAGATAACCACCCTTTTAACGCAATAAAAAATTTTTCGTTTTTCGGCCAAAAAAAGAGGACGACCCGGGGGTCGTCAAAATGTTGAATTTCAGACACATCTCACTAGGTGGAAAAACGGCTCTCTACAGCAAAGTAATGGTCTGTCATCAACAAATTATACATGTGCGTAATCTGTGTGAACTACTTAACAAGATAACCACCCTTTTAACGTAATTAAAAATTTTTCGTTTTTCGGCCAAAAAAAGAGGACGACCCGGGGGTCGTCAAAATGTTGAATTTCAGACACATCTCGCTAGGTGGAAAAACGGCTCTCTACAGCAAAGTAATGGTCTGTCATCAACAAATTATACATGTGCGTAATCTGTGTGAACTACTTAACAAGATAACCACCCTTTTAACGCAATTCAAAATTTTTCGTTTTTCGGCCAAAAAAAGAGGACGACCCGGGGGTCGTCAAAATGTTGAATTTCAGACACATCTTACTAGGTGGAAAAACGGCACTCTACAGCAAAGTAATGGTCTGTCATCAACAAATTATACATGTGCGTAATCTGTGTGAACTACTTAACAAGATAACCACCCTTTTAACGCAATTAAAAATTTTTCGTTTTTCGGCCAAAAAAAGAGGACGACCCGGGGGTCGTCAAAATGTTGAATTTCAGACACATCTCGCTAGGTGGAAAAACGGCTCTCTACAGCAAAGTAATGGTCTGTCATCAACAAATTATACATGTGCGTAATCTGTGTGACCTACTTAACAAGATAACCACCCTTTTAACGCAATAAAAAATTTTTCGTTTTTCGGCCAAAAAAAGAGGACGACCGGGGGTTCGTCCAAATGTTGAATTTCAGACACATCTTACTAGGTGGAAAAACTGCACTCTACAGCAAAGTAATGGTCTGTCATCAACAAATTATACATGTGCGTAATCTGTGTGACCTACTTAACAAGATAACCACCCTTTTAACGCAATAAAAAATTTTTCGTTTTTCGGCCAAAAAAAGAGGACGACCGGGGGTTCGTCCAAATGTTGAATTTCAGACACATCTCGCTAGGTGGAAAAACGGCTCTCTACAGCAAAGTAATGGTCTGTCATCAACAAATTATACATGTGCGTAATCTGTGTGACCTACTTAACAAGATAACCACCCTTTTAACGCAATAAAAAATTTTTCGTTTTTCGGCCAAAAAAAGAGGACGACCCGGGGGTCGTCCAAATGTTGAATTTCAGACACATCTTACTAGGTGGAAAAACGGCACTCTACAGCAAAGTAATGGTCTGTCATCAACAAATTATACATGTGCGTAATCTGTGTGAACTACTTAACAAGATAACCACCCTTTTAACGTAATTAAAAATTTTTCGTTTTTCGGCCAAAAAAAGAAGACGACCCGGGGGTCGTCCAAATGTTGAATTTCAGACACATCTTACTAGGTGGAAAAACGGCACTCTAGAGCAAAGTAATGGTCTGTCATCAACAAATTATACATGTGCGTAATCTGTGTGAACTACTTAACAAGATAACCACCCTTTTAACGCAATTAAAAATTTTTCGTTTTTCGGCCAAAAAAAGAGGACGACCCGGGGGTCGTCAAAATGTTGAATTTCAGACACATCTCGCTAGGTGGAAAAACGGCTCTCTACAGCAAAGTAATGGTCTGTCATCAACAAATTATACATGTGCGTAATCTGTGTGACCTACTTAACAAGATAACCACCCTTTTAACGCAATAAAAAATTTTTCGTTTTTCGGCCAAAAAAAGAGGACGACCGGGGGTTCGTCCAAATGTTGAATTTCAGACACATCTTACTAGGTGGAAAAACTGCACTCTACAGCAAAGTAATGGTCTGTCATCAACAAATTATACATGTGCGTAATCTGTGTGACCTACTTAACAAGATAACCACCCTTTTAACGCAATAAAAAATTTTTCGTTTTTCGGCCAAAAAAAGAGGACGACCGGGGGTTCGTCCAAATGTTGAATTTCAGACACATCTCGCTAGGTGGAAAAACGGCTCTCTACAGCAAAGTAATGGTCTGTCATCAACAAATTATACATGTGCGTAATCTGTGTGACCTACTTAACAAGATAACCACCCTTTTAACGCAATAAAAAATTTTTCGTTTTTCGGCCAAAAAAAGAGGACGACCCGGGGGTCGTCCAAATGTTGAATTTCAGACACATCTTACTAGGTGGAAAAACGGCACTCTACAGCAAAGTAATGGTCTGTCATCAACAAATTATACATGTGCGTAATCTGTGTGAACTACTTAACAAGATAACCACCCTTTTAACGTAATTAAAAATTTTTCGTTTTTCGGCCAAAAAAAAAGAGGACCACCCGGGGGTCGTCAAAATGTTGAATTTCAGACACATCTCGCTAGGTGGAAAAACGGCTCTCTACAGCAAAGTAATGGTCTGTCATCAACAAATTATACATGTGCGTAATCTGTGTGAACTACTTAACAAGATAACCACCCTTTTAACGCAATTAAAAATTTTTCGTTTTTCGGCCAAAAAAAGAAGACGACCCGGGGGTCGTCCAAATGTTGAATTTCAGACACATCTTACTAGGTGGAAAAACGGCACTCTACAGCAAAGTAATGGTCTGTCATCAACAAATTATACATGTGCGTAATCTGTGTGAACTACTTAACAAGATAACCACCCTTTTAACGCAATAAAAAATTTTTCGTTTTTCGGCCAAAAAAAGAGGACGACCCGGGGGTCGTCAAAATGTTGAATTTCAGACACATCTTACTAGGTGGAAAAACGGCACTCTACAGCAAAGTAATGGTCTGTCATCAACAAATTATACATGTGCGTAATCTGTGTGAACTACTTAACAAGATAACCACCCTTTTAACGCAATAAAAAAATTTTCGTTTTTCGGCCAAAAAAAGAAGACGACCCGGGGGTCGTCCAAATGTTGAATTTCAGACACATCTTACTAGGTGGAAAAACGGCACTCTACAGCAAAGTAATGGTCTGTCATCAACAAATTATACATGTGCGTAATCTGTGTGAACTACTTAACAAGATAACCACCCTTTTAACGCAATAAAAAATTTTTCGTTTTTCGGCCAAAAAAAGAAGACGACCCGGGGGTCGTCCAAATGTTGAATTTCAGACACATCTTACTAGGTGGAAAAACGGCACTCTACAGCAAAGTAATGGTCTGTCATCAACAAATTATACATGTGCGTAATCTGTGTGAACTACTTAACAAGATAACCACCCTTTTAACGCAATTAAAAATTTTTTCGTTTTTCGGCCAAAAAAAGAGTACGACCCGGGGGTCGTCAAAATGTTGAATTTCAGACACATCTCGCTAGGTGGAAAAACGGCTCCCTACAGCAAAGTAATGGTCTGTCATCAACAAATTATACATGTGCGTAATCTGTGTGAACTACTTAACAAGATAACCACCCTTTTAACGCAATAAAAAATTTTTCGTTTTTCGGCCAAAAAAAGAGGACGACCCGGGGGTCGTCAAAATGTTGAATTTCAGACACATCTCACTAGGTGGAAAAACGGCTCTCTACAGCAAAGTAATGGTCTGTCATCAACAAATTATACATGTGCGTAATCTGTGTGAACTACTTAACAAGATAACCACCCTTTTAACGTAATTAAAAATTTTTCGTTTTTCGGCCAAAAAAAGAGGACGACCCGGGGGTCGTCAAAATGTTGAATTTCAGACACATCTCGCTAGGTGGAAAAACGGCTCTCTACAGCAAAGTAATGGTCTGTCATCAACAAATTATACATGTGCGTAATCTGTGTGAACTACTTAACAAGATAACCACCCTTTTAACGCAATAAAAAATTTTTCGTTTTTCGGCCAAAAAAAGAGGACGACCCGGGGGTCGTCAAAATGTTGAATTTCAGACACATCTCGCTAGGTGGAAAAACGGCTCTCTACAGCAAAGTAATGGTCTGTCATCAACAAATTATACATGTGCGTAATCTGTGTGAACTACTTAACAAGATAACCACCCTTTTAACGTAATTAAAAATTTTTCGTTTTTCGGCCAAAAAAAGAGGACGACCCGGGGGTCGTCAAAATGTTGAATTTCAGACACATCTCGCTAGGTGGAAAAACGGCTCTCTACAGCAAAGTAATGGTCTGTCATCAACAAATTATACATGTGCGTAATCTGTGTGACCTACTTAACAAGATAACCACCCTTTTAACGCAATAAAAAATTTTTCGTTTTTCGGCCAAAAAAAGAGGACGACCCGGGGGTCGTCCAAATGTTGAATTTCAGACACATCTTACTAGGTGGAAAAACGGCTCTCTACAGCAAAGTAATGGTCTGTCATCAACAAATTATACATGTGCGTAATCTGTGTGAACTACTTAACAAGATAACCACCCTTTTAATGTAATTAAAAATTTTTCGTTTTTCGGCCAAAAAAAGAGGACGACCCGGGGGTCGTCAAAATGTTGAATTTCAGACACATCTCGCTAGGTGGAAAAACGGCTCTCTACAGCAAAGTAATGGTCTGTCATCAACAAATTATACATGTGCGTAATCTGTGTGAACTACTTAACAAGATAACCACCCTTTTAACGCAATTAAAAATTTTTCGTTTTTCGGCCAAAAAAAGAGGACGACCCGGGGGTCGTCAAAATGTTGAATTTCAGACACATCTTACTAGGTGGAAAAAGGGCACTCTACAGCAAAGTAATGGTCTGTCATCAACAAATTATACATGTGCGTAATCTGTGTGAACTACTTAACAAGATAACCACCCTTTTAACGCAATAAAAAATTTTTCGTTTTTCGGCCAAAAAAAGAAGACGACCCGGGGGTCGTCCAAATGTTGAATTTCAGACACATCTTACTAGGTGGAAAAACGGCACTCTACAGCAAAGTAATGGTCTGTCATCAACAAATTATACATGTGCGTAATCTGTGTGAACTACTTAACAAGATAACCACCCTTTTAACGCAATTAAAAATTTTTCGTTTTTCGGCCAAAAAAAGAGGACGACCCGGGGGTCGTCCAAATGTTGAATTTCAGACACATCTTACTAGGTGGAAAGACGGCACTCTACAGCAAAGTAATGGTCTGTCATCAACAAATTATACATGTGCGTAATCTGTGTGAACTACTTAACAAGATAACCACCCTTTTAACGTAATTAAAAATTTTTCGTTTTTCGGCCAAAAAAAGAGGACGACCGGGGGTTCGTCCAAATGTTGAATTTCAGACACATCTTACTAGGTGGAAAAACGGCACTCTACAGCAAAGTAATGGTCTGTCATCAACAAATTATACATGTGCGTAATCTGTGTGACCTACTTAACAAGATAACCACCCTTTTAACGCAATAAAAAATTTTTCGTTTTTCGGCCAAAAAAAGAGGACGACCGGGGGTTCGTCCAAATGTTGAATTTCAGACACATCTCGCTAGGTGGAAAAACGGCTCTCTACAGCAAAGTAATGGTCTGTCATCAACAAATTATACATGTGCGTAATCTGTGTGACCTACTTAACAAGATAACCACCCTTTTAACGCAATAAAAAATTTTTCGTTTTTCGGCCAAAAAAAGAGGACGACCCGGGGGTCGTCCAAATGTTGAATTTCAGACACATCTTACTAGGTGGAAAAACGGCACTCTACAGCAAAGTAATGGTCTGTCATCAACAAATTATACATGTGCGTAATCTGTGTGACCTACTTAACAAGATAACCACCCTTTTAACGCAATAAAAAATTTTTCGTTTTTCAGCCAAAAAAAGAGGACGACCCGGGGGTCGTCCAAATGTTGAATTTCAGACACATCTTACTAGGTGGAAAAACGGCACTCTACAGCAAAGTAAAGGTCTGTCATCAACAAATTATACATGTGCGTAATCTGTGTGAACTTCTTAACAAGATAACCACCCTTTTAACGCAATTAAAAATTTTTCGTTTTTCGGCCAAAAAAAGAGGACGACCCGGGGGTCGTCCAAATGTTGAATTTCAGACACATCTTACTAGGTGGAAAAACGGCACTCTAGAGCAAAGTAATGGTCTGTCATCAACAAATTATACATGTGCGTAATCTGTGTGAACTACTTAACAAGATAACCACCCTTTTAACGCAATTAAAAATTTTTCGTTTTTCGGCCAAAAAAAGAGGACGACCCGGGGGTCGTCAAAATGTTGAATTTCAGACACATCTCGCTAGGTGGAAAAACGGCTCTCTACAGCAAAGTAATGGTCTGTCATCAACAAATTATACATGTGCGTAATCTGTGTGACCTACTTAACAAGATAACCACCCTTTTAACGCAATAAAAAATTTTTCGTTTTTCGGCCAAAAAAAGAGGACGACCCGGGGGTCGTCCAAATGTTGAATTTCAGACACATCTTACTAGGTGGAAAAACGGCACTCTACAGCAAAGTAATGGTCTGTCATCAACAAATTATACATGTGCGTAATCTGTGTGAACTACTTAACAAGATAACCACCCTTTTAACGTAATTAAAAATTTTTCGTTTTTCGGCCAAAAAAAGAGGACGACCCGGGGGTCGTCAAAATGTTGAATTTCAGACACATCTCGCTAGGTGGAAAAACGGCACTCTACAGCAAAGTAATGGTCTGTCATCAACAAATTATACATGTGCGTAATCTGTGTGAACTACTTAACAAGATAACCACCCTTTTAACGCAATAAAAAATTTTTCGTTTTTCGGCCAAAAAAAGAGGACGACCCGGGGGTCGTCAAAATGTTGAATTTCAGACACATCTCACTAGGTGGAAAAACGGCTCTCTACAGCAATGTAATGGTCTGTCATCAACAAATTATACATGTGCGTAATCTGTGTGACCTACTTAACAAGATAACCACCCTTTTAACGCAATAAAAAATTTTTCGTTTTTCGGCCAAAAAAGAGGACGACCCGGGGGTCGTCCAAATGTTGAATTTCAGACACATCTTACTAGGTGGAAAAACGGCTCTCTACAGCAAAGTAATGGTCTGTCATCAACAAATTATACATGTGCGTAATCTGTGTGACCTACTTAACAAGATAACCACCCTTTTAACGTAATTAAAAATTTTTCGTTTTTCGGCCAAAAAAAGAGGACGACCCGGGGGTCGTCAAAATGTTGAATTTCAGACACATCTCGCTAGGTGGAAAAACGGCTCTCTACAGCAAAGTAATGGTCTGTCATCAACAAATTATACATGTGCGTAATCTGTGTGACCTACTTAACAAGATAACCACCCTTTTAACGCAATAAAAAATTTTTCGTTTTTCGGCCAAAAAAAGAGGACGACCCGGGGGTCGTCCAAATGTTGAATTTCAGACACATCTTACTAGGTGGAAAAACGGCACTCTACAGCAAAGTAATGGTCTGTCATCAACAAATTATACATGTGCGTAATCTGTGTGAACTACTTAACAAGATAACCACCCTTTTAACGTAATTAAAAATTTTTCGTTTTTCGGCCAAAAAAAGAGGACGACCCGGGGGTCGTCAAAATGTTGAATTTCAGACACATCTCGCTAGGTGGAAAAACGGCTCTCTACAGCAAAGTAATGGTCTGTCATCAACAAATTATACATGTGCGTAATCTGTGTGACCTACTTAACAAGATAACCACCCTTTTAACGCAATAAAAAATTTTTCGTTTTTCGGCCAAAAAAAAAAAAACGACCCGGGGGTCGTCCAAATGTTGAATTTCAGACACATCTTACTAGGTGGAAAAACGGCACTCTACAGCAAAGTAATGGTCTGTCATCAACAAATTATACATGTGCGTAATCTGTGTGAACTACTTAACAAGATAACCACCCTTTTAACGTAATTAAAAATTTTTCGTTTTTCGGCCAAAAAAAGAGGACGACCCGGGGGTCGTCAAAATGTTGAATTTCAGACACATCTCGCTAGGTGGAAAAACGGCTCTCTACAGCAAAGTAATGGTCTGTCATCAACAAATTATACATGTGCGTAATCTGTGTGACCTACTTAACAAGATAACCACCCTTTTAACGCAATAAAAAATTTTTCGTTTTTCGGCCAAAAAAAGAGGACGACCCGGGGGTCGTCCAAATGTTGAATTCCAGACACATCTTACTAGGTGGAAAAAGGGCACTCTACAGCAAAGTAATGGTCTGTCATCAACAAATTATACATGTGCGTAATCTGTGTGAACTACTTAACAAGATAACCACCCTTTTAACGCAATAAAAAATTTTTCGTTTTTCGGCCAAAAAAAGAGGACGACCCGGGGGTCGTCAAAATGTTGAATTTCAGACACATCTCACTAGGTGGAAAAAGGGCACTCTACAGCAAAGTAATGGTCTGTCATCAACAAATTATACATGTGCGTAATCTGTGTGAACTACTTAACAAGATAACCACCCTTTTAACGCAATAAAAAATTTTTCGTTTTTCGGCCAAAAAAAGAGGACGACCCGGGGGTCGTCAAAATGTTGAATTTCAGACACATCTCACTAGGTGGAAAAAGGGCACTCTACAGCAAAGTAATGGTCTGTCATCAACAAATTATACATGTGCGTAATCTGTGTGAACTACTTAACAAGATAACCACCCTTTTAACGCAATTAAAAATTTTTCGTTTTTCGGCCAAAAAAAGAGGACGACCCGGGGGTCGTCAAAATGTTGAATTTCAGACACATCTCGCTAGGTGGAAAAACGGCTCTCTACAGCAAAGTAATGGTCTGTCATCAACAAATTATACATGTGCGTAATCTGTGTGAACTACTTAACAAGATAACCACCCTTTTAACGTAATTAAAAATTTTTCGTTTTTCGGCCAAAAAAAGAGGACGACCCGGGGGTCGTCAAAATGTTGAATTTCAGACACATCTCGCTAGGTGGAAAAACGGCTCTCTACAGCAAAGTAATGGTCTGTCATCAACAAATTATACATGTGCGTAATCTGTGTGACCTACTTAACAAGATAACCACCCTTTTAACGCAATAAAAAATTTTTCGTTTTTCGGCCAAAAAAAGAGGACGACCCGGGGGTCGTCCAAATGTTGAATTCCAGACACATCTTACTAGGTGGAAAAAGGGCACTCTACAGCAAAGTAATGGTCTGTCATCAACAAATTATACATGTGCGTAATCTGTGTGAACTACTTAACAAGATAACCACCCTTTTAACGCAATAAAAAATTTTTCGTTTTTCGGCCAAAAAAAGAGGACGACCCGGGGGTCGTCAAAATGTTGAATTTCAGACACATCTCACTAGGTGGAAAAAGGGCACTCTACAGCAAAGTAATGGTCTGTCATCAACAAATTATACATGTGCGTAATCTGTGTGAACTACTTAACAAGATAACCACCCTTTTAACGCAATAAAAAATTTTTCGTTTTTCGGCCAAAAAAAGAGGACGACCCGGGGGTCGTCAAAATGTTGAATTTCAGACACATCTCACTAGGTGGAAAAAGGGCACTCTACAGCAAAGTAATGGTCTGTCATCAACAAATTATACATGTGCGTAATCTGTGTGAACTACTTAACAAGATAACCACCCTTTTAACGCAATTAAAAATTTTTCGTTTTTCGGCCAAAAAAAGAGGACGACCCGGGGGTCGTCAAAATGTTGAATTTCAGACACATCTCGCTAGGTGGAAAAACGGCTCTCTACAGCAAAGTAATGGTCTGTCATCAACAAATTATACATGTGCGTAATCTGTGTGAACTACTTAACAAGATAACCACCCTTTTAACGTAATTAAAAATTTTTCGTTTTTCGGCCAAAAAAAGAGGACGACCCGGGGGTCGTCAAAATGTTGAATTTCAGACACATCTCGCTAGGTGGAAAAACGGCTCTCTACAGCAAAGTAATGGTCTGTCATCAACAAATTATACATGTGCGTAATCTGTGTGACCTACTTAACAAGATAACCACCCTTTTAACGCAATAAAAAATTTTTCGTTTTTCGGCCAAAAAAAGAGGACGACCCGGGGGTCGTCCAAATGTTGAATTTCAGACACATCTTACTAGGTGGAAAAACGGCACTCTACAGCAAAGTAATGGTCTGTCATCAACAAATTATACATGTGCGTAATCTGTGTGAACTACTTAACAAGATAACCACCCTTTTAACGTAATTAAAAATTTTTCGTTTTTCGGCCAAAAAAAGAGGACGACCCGGGGGTCGTCAAAATGTTGAATTTCAGACACATCTCGCTAGGTGGAAAAACGGCACTCTACAGCAAAGTAATGGTCTGTCATCAACAAATTATACATGTGCGTAATCTGTGTGACCTACTTAACAAGATAACCACCCTTTTAACGCAATAAAAAATTTTTCGTTTTTCGGCCAAAAAAAGAGGACGACCCGGGGGTCGTCAAAATGTTGAATTTCAGACACATCTCACTAGGTGGAAAAACGGCTCTCTACAGCAAAGTAATGGTCTGTCATCAACAAATTATACATGTGCGTAATCTGTGTGACCTACTTAACAAGATAACCACCCTTTTAACGCAATAAAAAATTTTTCGTTTTTCGGCCAAAAAAGAGGACGACCCGGGGGTCGTCCAAATGTTGAATTTCAGACACATCTTACTAGGTGGAAAAACGGCTCTCTACAGCAAAGTAATGGTCTGTCATCAACAAATTATACATGTGCGTAATCTGTGTGACCTACTTAACAAGATAACCACCCTTTTAACGCAATAAAAAATTTTTCGTTTTTCGGCCAAAAAAAGAGGTCGTCAAAATGTTGAATTTCAGACACATCTCGCTAGGTGGAAAAACGGCTCTCTACAGCAAAGTAATGGTCTGTCATCAACAAATTATACATGTGCGTAATCTGTGTGACCTACTTAACAAGATAACCACCCTTTTAACGCAATAAAAAATTTTTCGTTTTTCGGTCAAAAAAAGAGGACGACCCGGGGGTCGTCCAAATGTTGAATTTCAGACACATCTTACTAGGTGGAAAAACGGCACTCTACAGCAAAGTAATGGTCTGTCATCAACAAATTATACATGTGCGTAATCTGTGTGAACTACTTAACAAGATAACCACCCTTTTAACGCAATTAAAAATTTTTCGTTTTTCGGCCAAAAAAAGAGGACGACCCGGGGGTCGTCAAAATGTTGAATTTCAGACACATCTCGCTAGGTGGAAAAACGGCTCTCTACAGCAAAGTAATGGTCTGTCATCAACAAATTATACATGTGCGTAATCTGTGTGAACTACTTAACAAGATAACCACCCTTTTAACGTAATTAAAAATTTTTCGTTTTTCGGCCAAAAAAAGAGGACGACCCGGGGGTCGTCAAAATGTTGAATTTCAGACACATCTCGCTAGGTGGAAAAACGGCTCTCTACAGCAAAGTAATGGTCTGTCATCAACAAATTATACATGTGCGTAATCTGTGTGACCTACTTAACAAGATAACCACCCTTTTAACGCAATAAAAAATTTTTCGTTTTTCGGCCAAAAAAAGAGGACGACCCGGGGGTCGTCCAAATGTTGAATTCCAGACACATCTTACTAGGTGGAAAAAGGGCACTCTACAGCAAAGTAATGGTCTGTCATCAACAAATTATACATGTGCGTAATCTGTGTGAACTACTTAACAAGATAACCACCCTTTTAACGCAATAAAAAATTTTTCGTTTTTCGGCCAAAAAAAGAGGACGACCCGGGGGTCGTCAAAATGTTGAATTTCAGACACATCTCACTAGGTGGAAAAAGGGCACTCTACAGCAAAGTAATGGTCTGTCATCAACAAATTATACATGTGCGTAATCTGTGTGAACTACTTAACAAGATAACCACCCTTTTAACGCAATAAAAAATTTTTCGTTTTTCGGCCAAAAAAAGAGGACGACCCGGGGGTCGTCAAAATGTTGAATTTCAGACACATCTCACTAGGTGGAAAAAGGGCACTCTACAGCAAAGTAATGGTCTGTCATCAACAAATTATACATGTGCGTAATCTGTGTGAACTACTTAACAAGATAACCACCCTTTTAACGCAATTAAAAATTTTTCGTTTTTCGGCCAAAAAAAGAGGACGACCCGGGGGTCGTCAAAATGTTGAATTTCAGACACATCTCGCTAGGTGGAAAAACGGCTCTCTACAGCAAAGTAATGGTCTGTCATCAACAAATTATACATGTGCGTAATCTGTGTGAACTACTTAACAAGATAACCACCCTTTTAACGTAATTAAAAATTTTTCGTTTTTCGGCCAAAAAAAGAGGACGACCCGGGTATCGTCAAAATGTTGAATTTCAGACACATCTCGCTAGGTGGAAAAACGGCTCTCTACAGCAAAGTAATGGTCTGTCATCAACAAATTATACATGTGCGTAATCTGTGTGACCTACTTAACAAGATAACCACCCTTTTAACGCAATAAAAAATTTTTCGTTTTTCGGCCAAAAAAAGAGGACGACCCGGGGGTCGTCCAAATGTTGAATTTCAGACACATCTTACTAGGTGGAAAAACGGCACTCTACAGCAAAGTAATGGTCTGTCATCAACAAATTATACATGTGCGTAATCTGTGTGAACTACTTAACAAGATAACCACCCTTTTAACGTAATTAAAAATTTTTCGTTTTTCGGCCAAAAAAAGAGGACGACCCGGGGGTCGTCAAAATGTTGAATTTCAGACACATCTCGCTAGGTGAAAAAACGGCACTCTACAGCAAAGTAATGGTCTGTCATCAACAAATTATACATGTGCGTAATCTGTGTGACCTATTTAACAAGATAACCACCCTTTTAACGCAATTAAAAATTTTTCGTTTTTCGGCCAAAAAAAGAGGACGACCCGGGGGTCGTCAAAATGTTGAATTTCAGACACATCTTACTAGGTGGAAAAACGGCACTCTACAGCAAAGTAATGGTCTGTCATCAACAAATTATACATGTGCGTAATCTGTGTGAACTACTTAACAAGATAACCACCCTTTTAACGCAATTAAAAATTTTTCGTTTTTCGGCCAAAAAAAGAGGACGACCCGGGGGTCGTCCAAATGTTGAATTTCAGACACATCTTACTAGGTGGAAAAAGGGCACTCTACAGCAAAGTAATGGTCTGTCATCAACAAATTATACATGTGCGTAATCTGTGTGAACTACTTAACAAGATAACCACCCTTTTAACGCAATAAAAAATTTTTCGTTTTTCGGCCAAAAAAAGAGGACGACCCGGGGGTCGTCAAAATGTTGAATTTCAGACACATCTCACTAGGTGGAAAAAGGGCACTCTACAGCAAAGTAATGGTCTGTCATCAACAAATTATACATGTGCGTAATCTGTGTGACCTACTTAACAAGATAACCACCCTTTTAACGCAATTAAAAATTTTTCGTTTTTCGGCCAAAAAAAGAGGACGACCCGGGGGTCGTCAAAATGTTGAATTTCAGACACATCTCGCTAGGTGGAAAAACGGCTCTCTACAGCAAAGTAATGGTCTGTCATCAACAAATTATACATGTGCGTAATCTGTGTGATCTACTTAACAAGATAACCACCCTTTTAACGCAATAAAAAATTTTTCGTTTTTCGGCCAAAAAAAGAAGACGACCCGGGGGTCGTCCAAATGTTGAATTTCAGACACATCTTACTAGGTGGAAAAACGGCACTCTACAGCAAAGTAATGGTCTGTCATCAACAAATTATACATGTGCGTAATCTGTGTGAACTACTTAACAAGATAACCACCCTTTTAACGCAATAAAAAATTTTTCGTTTTTCGGCCAAAAAAAGAAGACGACCCGGGGGTCGTCCAAATGTTGAATTTCAGACACATCTTACTAGGTGGAAAAACGGAACTCTACAGCAAAGTAATGGTCTGTCATCAACAAATTATACATGTGCGTAATCTGGGTGAACTACTTAACAAGATAACCACCCTTTTAACGCAATAAAAAATTTTTCGTTTTTCGGCCAAAAAAAGAAGACGACCCGGGGGTCGTCCAAATGTTGAATTTCAGACACATCTTACTAGGTGGAAAAACGGAACTCTACAGCAAAGTAATGGTCTGTCATCAACAAATTATACATGTGCGTAATCTGTGTGAACTACTTAACAAGATAACCACCCTTTTAACGCAATAAAAAATTTTTCGTTTTTCGGCCAAAAAAAGAAGACGACCCGGGGGTCGTCCAAATGTTGAATTTCAGACACATCTTACTAGGTGGAAAAACGGCACTCTACAGCAAAGTAATGGTCTGTCATCAACAAATTATACATGTGCGTAATCTGTGTGAACTACTTAACAAGATAACCACCCTTTTAACGCAATAAAAAATTTTTCGTTTTTCGGCCAAAAAAAGAGGACGACCCGGGGGTCGTCAAAATGTTGAATTTCAGACACATCTCACTAGGTGGAAAAACGGCTCTCTACAGCAAAGTAATGGTCTGTCATCAACAAATTATACATGTGCGTAATCTGTGTGACCTACTTAACAAGATAACCACCCTTTTAACGCAATAAAAAATTTTTCGTTTTTCGGCCAAAAAAGAGGACGACCCGGGGGTCGTCCAAATGTTGAATTTCAGACACATCTTACTAGGTGGAAAAACGGCTCTCTACAGCAAAGTAATGGTCTGTCATCAACAAATTATACATGTGCGTAATCTGTGTGACCTACTTAACAAGATAACCACCCTTTTAACGCAATAAAAAATTTTTCGTTTTTCGGCCAAAAAAAGAGGTCGTCAAAATGTTGAATTTCAGACACATCTCGCTAGGTGGAAAAACGGCTCTCTACAGCAAAGTAATGGTCTGTCATCAACAAATTATACATGTGCGTAATCTGTGTGACCTACTTAACAAGATAACCACCCTTTTAACGCAATAAAAAATTTTTCGTTTTTCGGTCAAAAAAAGAGGACGACCCGGGGGTCGTCCAAATGTTGAATTTCAGACACATCTTACTAGGTGGAAAAACGGCACTCTACAGCAAAGTAATGGTCTGTCATCAACAAATTATATATGTGCGTAATCTGTGTGAACTACTTAACAAGATAACCACCCTTTTAACGCAATTAAAAATTTTTCGTTTTTCGGCCAAAAAAAGAGGACGACCCGGGGGTCGTCAAAATGTTGAATTTCAGACACATCTCGCTAGGTGGAAAAACGGCTCTCTACAGCAAAGTAATGGTCTGTCATCAACAAATTATACATGTGCGTAATCTGTGTGACCTACTTAACAAGATAACCACCCTTTTAACGCAATAAAAAATTTTTCGTTTTTCGGCCAAAAAAAAAAAAACGACCCGGGGGTCGTCCAAATGTTGAATTTCAGACACATCTTACTAGGTGGAAAAACGGCACTCTACAGCAAAGTAATGGTCTGTCATCAACAAATTATAAATGTGCGTAATCTGTGTGAACTACTTAACAAGATAACCACCCTTTTAACGCAATTAAAAATTTTTCGTTTTTCGGCCAAAAAAAGAGGACGACCCGGGTTTCGTCCAAATGTTGAATTTCAGACACATCTTACTAGGTGGAAAAAGGGCACTCTACAGCAAAGTAATGGTCTGTCATCAACAAATTATACATGTGCGTAATCTGTGTGAACTACTTAACAAGATAACCACCCTTTTAACGCAATAAAAAATTTTTCGTTTTTCGGCCAAAAAAAGAGGACGACCCGGGGGTCGTCAAAATGTTGAATTTCAGACACATCTCACTAGGTGGAAAAAGGGCACTCTACAGCAAAGTAATGGTCTGTCATCAACAAATTATACATGTGCGTAATCTGTGTGAACTACTTAACAAGATAACCACCCTTTTAACACAATTAAAAATTTTTCGTTTTTCGGCCAAAAAAAGAGGACGACCCGGGGGTCGTCAAAATGTTGAATTTCAGACACATCTCGCTAGGTGGAAAAACGGCTCTCTACAGCAAAGTAATGGTCTGTCATCAACAAATTATACATGTGCGTAATCTGTGTGAACTACTTAACAAGATAACCACCCTTTTAACGTAATTAAAAATTTTTCGTTTTTCGGCCAAAAAAAGAGGACGACCCGGGGGTCGTCAAAATGTTGAATTTCAGACACATCTCGCTAGGTGGAAAAACGGCTCTCTACAGCAAAGTAATGGTCTGTCATCAACAAATTATACATGTGCGTAATCTGTGTGACCTACTTAACAAGATAACCACCCTTTTAACGCAATAAAAAATTTTTCGTTTTTCGGCCAAAAAAAGAGGACGACCCGGGGGTCGTCCAAATGTTGAATTTCAGACACATCTTACTAGGTGGAAAAACGGCACTCTACAGCAAAGTAATAGTCTGTCATCAACAAATTATACATGTGCGTAATCTGTGTGAACTACTTAACAAGATAACCACCCTTTTAACGTAATTAAAAATTTTTCGTTTTTCGGCCAAAAAAAGAGGACGACCCGGGGGTCGTCAAAATGTTGAATTTCAGACACATCTCGCTAGGTGGAAAAACGGCACTCTACAGCAAAGTAATGGTCTGTCATCAACAAATTATACATGTGCGTAATCTGTGTGACCTACTTAACAAGATAACCACCCTTTTAACGCAATAAAAAATTTTTCGTTTTTCGGCCAAAAAAAGAGGACGACCCGGGGGTCGTCAAAATGTTGAATTTCAGACACATCTCACTAGGTGGAAAAACGGCTCTCTACAGCAAAGTAATGGTCTGTCATCAACAAATTATACATGTGCGTAATCTGTGTGACCTACTTAACAAGATAACCACCCTTTTAACGCAATAAAAAATTTTTCGTTTTTCGGCCAAAAAAGAGGACGACCCGGGGGTCGTCCAAATGTTGAATTTCAGACACATCTTACTAGGTGGAAAAACGGCTCTCTACAGCAAAGTAATGGTCTGTCATCAACAAATTATACAAATGTTGAATTTCAGACACATCTTACTAGGTGGAAAAACGGCTCTCTACAGCAAAGTAATGGTCTGTCATCAACAAATTATACATGTGCGTAATCTGTGTGACCTACTTAACAAGATAACCACCCTTTTAACGCAATAAAAAATTTTTCGTTTTTCGGCCAAAAAAAGAGGACGACCCGGGGGTCGTCAAAATGTTGAATTTCAGACACATCTCGCTAGGTGGAAAAACGGCACTCTACAGCAAAGTAATGGTCTGTCATCAACAAATTATACATGTGCGTAATCTGTGTGAACTACTTAACAAGATAACCACCCTTTTAACGTAATTAAAAATTTTTCGTTTTTCGGCCAAAAAAAGAGGACGACCCGGGGGTCGTCAAAATGTTGAATTTCAGACACATCTCGCTAGGTGGAAAAACGGCTCTCTACAGCAAAGTAATGGTCTGTCATCAACAAACTATACATGTGCGTAATCTGTGTGACCTACTTTACAAGATAACCACCCTTTTAACGCAATAAAAAATTTTTCGTTTTTCGGCCAAAAAAAGAGGACGACCCGGGGGTCGTCAAAATGTTGAATTTCAGACACATCTCACTAGGTGGAAAAAGGGCACTCTACAGCAAGGTAATGGTCTGTCATCAACAAATTATACATGTGCGTAATCTGTGTGAACTACTTAACAAGATAACCACCCTTTTAACGCAATTAAAAATTTTTCGTTTTTCGGCCAAAAAAAGAGGACGACCCGGGGGTCGTCCAAATGCTGAATTTCAGACACATCTTACTAGGTGGAAAAACGGCACTCTACAGCAAAGTAATGGTCTGTCATCAACAAATTATACATGTGCGTAATCTGTGTGACCTACTTAACAAGATAACCACCCTTTTAACGCAATAAAAAAATTTTCGTTTTTCGGCCAAAAAAAGAGGACGACCCGGGGGTCGTCCAAATGCTGAATTTCAGACACATCTTACTAGGTGGAAAAACGGCACTCTACAGCAAAGTAATGGTCTGTCATCAACAAATTATACATGTGCGTAATCTGTGTGAACTACTTAACAAGATAACCACCCTTTTAACGCA
The DNA here is from genome assembly GCA_907269105.1 of Volucella inanis. Classification (NCBI taxonomy): domain Eukaryota; kingdom Metazoa; phylum Arthropoda; class Insecta; order Diptera; family Syrphidae; genus Volucella; species Volucella inanis. Next base: position 201,116,149 of record OU026153.1, on the reverse strand, counting down.
ATTAAAAATTTTTCGTTTTTCGGCCAAAAAAAGAGGACGACCCGGGGGTCGTCCAAATGTTGAATTTCAGACACATCTTACTAGGTGGAAAAACGGCACTCTACAGCAAAGTAATGGTCTGTCATCAACAAATTATACATGTGCGTAATCTGTGTGAACTACTTAACAAGATAACCACCCTTTTAACGTAATTAAAAAATTTTTCGTTTTTCGGCCAAAAAAAGAGGACGACCCGGGGGTCGTCAAAATGTTGAATTTCAGACACATCTCGCTAGGTGGAAAAACGGCTCTCTACAGCAAAGTAATGGTCTGTCATCAACAAACTATACATGTGCGTAATCTGTGTGACCTACTTAACAAGATAACCACCCTTTTAACGCAATAAAAAATTTTTCGTTTTTCGGCCAAAAAAAGAGGACGACCCGGGGGTCGTCAAAATGTTGAATTTCAGACACATCTCACTAGGTGGAAAAAGGGCACTCTACAGCAAGGTAATGGTCTGTCATCAACAAATTATACATGTGCGTAATCTGTGTGAACTACTTAACAAGATAACCACCCTTTTAACGCAATTAAAAATTTTTCGTTTTTCGGCCAAAAAAAGAGGACGACCCGGGGGTCGTCCAAATGCTGAATTTCAGACACATCTTACTAGGTGGAAAAACGGCACTCTACAGCAAAGTAATGGTCTGTCATCAACAAATTATACATGTGCGTAATCTGTGTGACCTACTTAACAAGATAACCACCCTTTTAACGCAATAAAAAAATTTTCGTTTTTCGGCCAAAAAAAGAGGACGACCCGGGGGTCGTCCAAATGCTGAATTTCAGACACATCTTACTAGGTGGAAAAACGGCACTCTACAGCAAAGTAATGGTCTGTCATCAACAAATTATACATGTGCGTAATCTGTGTGAACTACTTAACAAGATAACCACCCTTTTAACGCAATTAAAAATTTTTCGTTTTTTGGCCAAAAAAAGAGGACGACCCGGGGGTCGTCCAAATATTGAATTTCAGACACATCTTACTAGGTGGAAAAACGGCACTCTACAGCAAAGTAATGGTCTGTCATCAACAAATTATACATGTGCGTAATCTGTGTGAACTACTTAACAAGATAACCACCCTTTTAACGTAATTAAAAATTTTTCGTTTTTCGGCCAAAAAAGGAGGACGACCCGGGGGTCGTCAAAATGTTGAATTTCAGACACATCTCGCTAGGTGGAAAAACGGCTCTCTACAGCAAAGTAATGGTCTGTCATCAACAAATTATACATGTGCGTAATCTGTGTGACCTACTTAACAAGATAACCACCCTTTTAACGCAATAAAAAATTTTTCGTTTTTCGGCCAAAAAAGAGGACGACCCGGGGGTCGTCCAAATGTTGAATTTCAGACACATCTTACTAGGTGGAAAAACGGCTCTCTACAGCAAAGTAATGGTCTGTCATCAACAAATTATAAATGTGCGTAATCTGTGTGACCTACTTAACAAGATAACCACCCTTTTAACGCAATAAAAAATTTTTCGTTTTTCGGCCAAAAAAAGAGGACGACCGGGGGTTCGTCCAAATGTTGAATTTCAGACACATCTTACTAGGTGGAAAAACGGCACTCTACAGCAAAGTAATGGTCTGTCATCAACAAATTATACATGTGCGTAATCTGTGTGAACTACTTAACAAGATAACCACCCTTTTAACGCAATTAAAAATTTTTCGTTTTTCGGCCAAAAAAAGAGGACGACCCGGGGGTCGTCAAAATGTTGAATTTCAGACACATCTCACTAGGTGGAAAAACGGCTCTCTACAGCAAAATAATGGTCTGTAATCAACAAATTATACATGTGCGTAATCTGTGTGAACTACTTAACAAGATAACCACCCTTTTAACGCAATTAAAAATTTTTCGTTTTTCGGCCAAAAAAAGAGGACGACCCGGGGGTCGTCCAAATGTTGAATTTCAGACACATCTTACTAGGTGGAAAAACGGCACTCTACAGCAAAGTAATGGTCTGTCATCAACAAATTATACATGTGCGTAATCTGTGTGAACTACTTAACAAGATAACCACCCTTTTAATGCAATTAAAAATTTTTCGTTTTTCGGCCAAAAAAAGAAGACGACCCGGGGGTCGTCCAAATGTTGAATTTCAGACACATCTTACTAGGTGGAAAAACGGCACTCTACAGCAAAGTAATGGTCTGTCATCAACAAATTATACATGTGCGTAATCTGTGTGAACTACTTAACAAGATAACCACCCTTTTAACGCAATTAAAAATTTTTCGTTTTTCGGCCAAAAAAAGAGGACGACCCGGGTCGTCCAAATGTTGAATTTCAGACACATCTTACTAGGTGGAAAAACGGCTCTCTACAGCAAAGTAATGGTCTGTCATCAACAAATTATAAATGTGCGTAATCTGTGTGACCTACTTAACAAGATAACCACCCTTTTAACGCAATAAAAAATTTTTCGTTTTTCGGCCAAAAAAAGAGGACGACCGGGGGTTCGTCCAAATGTTGAATTTCAGACACATCTTACTAGGTGGAAAAACGGCACTCTACAGCAAAGTAATGGTCTGTCATCAACAAATTATACATGTGCGTAATCTGTGTGAACTACTTAACAAGATAACCACCCTTTTAACGCAATTAAAAATTTTTCGTTTTTCGGCCAAAAAAAGAGGACGACCCGGGGGTCGTCCAAATGTTGAATTTCAGACACATCTTACTAGGTGGAAAAACGGCACTCTACAGCAAAGTAATGGTCTGTCATCAACAAATTATACATGTGCGTAATCTGTGTGAACTACTTAACAAGATAACCACCCTTTTAACGCAATAAAAAATTTTTCGTTTTTCGGCCAAAAAAAGAGGACGACCCGGGGGTCGTCAAAATGTTGAATTTCAGACACATCTCACTAGGTGGAAAAACGGCTCTCTACAGCAAAGTAATGGTCTGTAATCAACAAATTATACATGTGCGTAATCTGTGTGAACTACTTAACAAGATAACCACCCTTTTAACGCAATTAAAAATTTTTCGTTTTTCGGCCAAAAAAAGAGGACGACCCGTGGGTCGTCCAAATGTTGAATTTCAGACACATCTTACTAGGTGGAAAAACGGCACTCTACAGCAAAGTAATGGTCTGTCATCAACAAATTATACATGTGCGTAATCTGTGTGAACTACTTAACAAGATAACCACCCTTTTAACGCAATTAAAAATTTTTCGTTTTTTCGGCCAAAAAAAGAAGACGACCCGGGGGTCGTCCAAATGTTGAATTTCAGACACATCTTACTAGGTGGAAAAACGGCACTCTACAGCAAAGTAATGGTCTGTCATCAACAAATTATACATGTGCGTAATCTGTGTGAACTACTTAACAAGATAACCACCCTTTTAACGCAATTAAAAAATTTTTCGTTTTTCGGCCAAAAAAAGAGGACGACCCGGGGGTCGTCAAAATGTTGAATTTCAGACACATCTTACTAAGTGGAAAAACGGCACTCTACAGCAAAGTAATGGTCTGTCATCAACAAATTATACATGTGCGTAATCTGTGTGAACTACTTAACAAGATAACCACCCTTTTAACGCAATTAAAAATTTTTCGTTTTTCGGCCAAAAAAAAGAGGACGACCCGGGGGTCGTCCAAATGTTGAATTTCAGACACATCTTACTAGGTGGAAAAAGGGCACTCTACAGCAAAGTAATGGTCTGTCATCAACAAATTATACATGTGCGTAATCTGTGTGAACTACTTAACAAGATAACCACCCTTTTAACGCAATTAAAAATTTTTCGTTTTTCGGCCAAAAAAAGAGGACGACCGGGGGTTCGTCCAAATGTTGAATTTCAGACACATCTTACTAGGTGGAAAAACGGCACTCTACAGCAAAGTAATGGTCTGTCATCAACAAATTATACATGTGCGTAATCTGTGTGAACTACTTAACAAGATAACCACCCTTTTAACGCAATTAAAAATTTTTCGTTTTTCGGCCAAAAAAAGAGGACGACCCGGGGGTCGTCCAAATGTTGAATTTCAGACACATCTTACTAGGTGGAAAAAGGGCACTCTACAGCAAAGTAATGGTCTGTCATCAACAAATTATACATGTGCGTAATCTGTGTGAACTACTTAACAAGATAACCACCCTTTTAACGCAATAAAAAATTTTTCGTTTTTCGGCCAAAAAAAGAGGACGACCCGGGGGTCGTCCAAATGTTGAATTTCAGACACATCTTACTAGGTGGAAAAACGGCACTCTACAGCAAAGTAATGGTCTGTCATCAACAAATTATACATGTGCGTAATCTGTGTGAACTACTTAACAAGATAACCACCCTTTTAACGTAATTAAAAATTTTTCGTTTTTCGGCCAAAAAAAGAGGACGACCCGGGGGTCGTCAAAATGTTGAATTTCAGACACATCTCGCTAGGTGGAAAAACGGCTCTCTACAGCAAAGTAATGGTCTGTCATCAACAAATTATACATGTGCGTAATCTGTGTGACCTACTTAACAAGATAACCACCCTTTTAACGCAATAAAAAATTTTTCGTTTTTCGGCCAAAAAAAGAGGACGACCCGGGGGTCGTCAAAATGTTGAATTTCAGACACATCTCACTAGGTGGAAAAACGGCTCTCTACAGCAAAGTAATGGTCTGTAATCAAGAAATTATACATGTGCGTAATCTGTGTGAACTACTTAACAAGATAACCACCCTTTTAACGCAATTAAAAATTTTTCGTTTTTCGGCCAAAAAAAGAGGACGACCCGGGGGTCGTCCAAATGTTGAATTTCAGACACATCTTACTAGGTGGAAAAACGGCACTCTACAGCAAAGTAATGGTCTGTCATCAACAAATTATACATGTGCGTAATCTGTGTGAACTACTTAACAAGATAACCACCCTTTTAACGCAATAAAAAATTTTTCGTTTTTCGGCCAAAAAAAGAAGACGACCCGGGGGTCGTCCAAATGTTGAATTTCAGACACATCTTACTAGGTGGAAAAACGGCACTCTACAGCAAAGTAATGGTCTGTCATCAACAAATTATACATGTGCGTAATCTGTGTGAACTACTTAACAAGATAACCACCCTTTTAACGCAATTAAAAATTTTTCGTTTTTCGGCCAAAAAAAGAGGACGACCCGGGGGTCGTCAAAATGTTGAATTTCAGACACATCTCGCTAGGTGGAAAAACGGCTCTCTACAGCAAAGTAATGGTCTGTCATCAACAAATTATACATGTGCGTAATCTGTGTGACCTACTTAACAAGATAACCACCCTTTTAACGCAATAAAAAATTTTTCGTTTTTCGGCCAAAAAAAGAGGACGACCCGGGGGTCGTCCAAATGTTGAATTTCAGACACGTCTTACTAGGTGGAAAAACGGCACTCTACAGCAAAGTAATGGTCTGTCATCAACAAATTATACATGTGCGTAATCTGTGTGAACTACTTAACAAGATAACCACCCTTTTAACGCAATTAAAAATTTTTCGTTTTTCGGCCAAAAAAAGAGGACGACCCGGGGGTCGTCCAAATGTTGAATTTCAGACACATCTTACTAGGTGGAAAAACGGCACTCTACAGCAAAGTAATGGTCTGTCATCAACAAATTATACATGTGCGTAATCTGTGTGACCTACTTAACAAGATAACCACCCTTTTAACGCAATAAAAAATTTTTCGTTTTTCGGCCAAAAAAAGAGGACGACCCGGGGGTCGTCCAAATGTTGAATTTCAGACACGTCTTACTAGGTGGAAAAACGGCACTCTACAGCAAAGTAATGGTCTGTCATCAACAAATTATACATGTGCGTAATCTGTGTGAACTACTTAACAAGATAACCACCCTTTTAACGCAATTAAAAATTTTTCGTTTTTCGGCCAAAAAAAGAGGACGACCCGGGGGTCGTCCAAATGTTGAATTTCAGACACATCTTACTAGGTGGAAAAACGGCACTCTACAGCAAAGTAATGGTCTGTCATCAACAAATTATACATGTGCGTAATCTGTGTGAACTACTTAACAAGATAACCACCCTTTTAACGCAATTAAAAATTTTTCGTTTTTCGGCCAAAAAAAGAGGACGACCCGGGGGTCGTCCAAATGTTGAATTTCAGACACATCTTACTAGGTGGAAAAGCGGCACTCTACAGCAAAGTAATGGTCTGTCATCAACAAATTATAAATGTGCGTAATCTGTGTGACCTACTTAACAAGATAACCACCATTTTAACGCAATAAAAAATTTTTCGTTTTTCGGCCAAAAAAAGAGGACGACCGGGGGTTCGTCCAAATGTTGAATTTCAGACACATCTTACTAGGTGGAAAAACGGCACTCTACAGCAAAGTAATGGTCTGTCATCAACAAATTATACATGTGCGTAATCTGTGTGAACTACTTAACAAGATAACCACCCTTTTAACGCAATTAAAAATTTTTCGTTTTTCGGCCAAAAAAAGAGGACGACCCGGGGGTCGTCCAAATGTTGAATTTCAGACACATCTTACTAGGTGGAAAAAGGGCACTCTACAGCAAAGTAATGGTCTGTCATCAACAAATTATACATGTGCGTAATCTGTGTGAACTACTTAACAAGATAACCACCCTTTTAACGCAATTAAAAATTTTTCGTTTTTCGGCCAAAAAAAGAGGACGACCCGGGGGTAGTCCAAATGTTGAATTTCAGACACATCTTACTAGGTGGAAAAACGGCACTCTACAGCAAAGTAATGGTCTGTCATCAACAAATTATACATGTGCGTAATCTGTGTGAACTACTTAACAAGATAACCACCCTTTTAACGCAATAAAAAATTTTTCGTTTTTCGGCCAAAAAAAGAGGACGACCCGGGGGTCGTCCAAATGTTGAATTTCAGACACGTCTTACTAGGTGGAAAAACGGCACTCTACAGCAAAGTAATGGTCTGTCATCAACAAATTATACATGTGCGTAATCTGTGTGAACTACTTAACAAGATAACCACCCTTTTAACGCAATTAAAAATTTTTCGTTTTTCGGCCAAAAAAAGAGGACGACCCGGGGGTCGTCCAAATGTTGAATTTCAGACACATCTTACTAGGTGGAAAAACGGCACTCTACAGCAAAGTAATGGTCTGTCATCAACAAATTATACATGTGCGTAATCTGTGTGAACTACTTAACAAGATAACCACCCTTTTAACGCAATAAAAAATTTTTCGTTTTTCGGCCAAAAAAAGAGGACGACCCGGGGGTCGTCCAAATGTTGAATTTCAGACACATCTTACTAGGTGGAAAAACGGCACTCTACAGCAAAGTAATGGTCTGTCATCAACAAATTATACATGTGCGTAATCTGTGTGAACTACTTAAAAAGATAACCACCCTTTTAACGCAATAAAAAATTTTTCGTTTTTCGGCCAAAAAAAGAGGACGACCCGGGGGTCGTCCAAATGTTGAATTTCAGACACATCTTACTAGGTGGAAAAACGGCACTCTACAGCAAAGTAATGGTCTGTCATCAACAAATTATACATGTGCGTAATCTGTGTGAACTACTTAAAAAGATAACCACCCTTTTAACGCAATAAAAAATTTTTCGGCCAAAAAAAGAGGACGACCCGGGGGTCGTCCAAATGTTGAATTTCAGACACATCTTACTAGGTGGAAAAACGGTACTCTACAGCAAAGTAATGGTCTGTCATCAACAAATTATACATGTGCGTAATCTGTGTGACCTACTTAACAAGATAACCACCCTTTTAACGCAATTAAAAATTTTTCGTTTTTCGGCCAAAAAAAGAGGACGACCCGGGGGTCGTCCAAATGTTGAATTTCAGACACATCTTACTAGGTGGAAAAACGGCACTCTACAGCAAAGTAATGGTCTGTCATCAACAAATTATACATGTGCGTAATCTGTGTGACCTACTTAACAAGATAACCACCCTTTTAACGCAATAAAAAATTTTTCGTTTTTCGGCCAAAAAAAGAGGACGACCCGGGGGTCGTCAAAATGTTGAATTTCAGACACATCTCACTAGGTGGAAAAACGGCTCTCTACAGCAAAGTAATGGTCTGTAATCAACAAATTATACATGTGCGTAATCTGTGTGAACTACTTAACAAGATAACCACCCTTTTAACGCAATTAAAAATTTTTCGTTTTTCGGCCAAAAAAAGAGGACGACCGGGGGGTCGTCCAAATGTTAAATTTCAGACACATCTTACTAGGTGGAAAAACGGCACTCTACAGCAAAGTAATGGTCTGTCATCAACAAATTATACATGTGCGTAATCTGTGTGAACTATTTAACAAGATAACCACCCTTTTAACGCAATAAAAAATTTTTCGTTTTTCGGCCAAAAAACAAAAAAAGAGGACGACCCGGGGGTCGTCCAAATGTTGAATTTCAGACACATCTTACTAGGTGGAAAAACGGCACTCTACAGCAAAGTAATGGTCTGTCATCAACAAATTATACATGTGCGTAATCTGTGTGAACTACTTAACAAGATAACCACCCTTTTAACGCAATAAAAAATTTTTCGTTTTTCGGCCAATAAAAGAGGACGACCCGGGGGTCGTCCAAATGTTGAATTTCAGACACATCTTACTAGGTGGAAAAACGGGACTCTACAGCAAAGTAATGGTCTGTCATCAACAAATTGTACATGTGCGTAATCTGTGTGACCTACTTAACAAGATAACCACCCTTTTAACGCAATAAAAAATTTTTCGTTTTTCGGCCAATAAAAGAGGACGACCCGGGGGTCGTCAAAATGTTGAATTTCAGACACATCTCACTAGGTGGAAAAACGGCTCTCTACAGCAAAGTAATGGTCTGTCATCAACAAATTATACATGTGCGTAATCTGTGTGACCTACTTAACAAGATAACCACCCTTTTAACGCAATTAAAAATTTTTCGTTTTTCGGCCAAAAAAAGAGGACGACCCTGGGGTCGTCCAAATGTTGAATTTCAGACACATCTTACTAGGTGGAAAAACGGCACTCTACAGCAAAGTAATGGTCTGTCATCAACAAATTATACATGTGCGTAATCTGTGTGAACTACTTAACAAGATAACCACCCTTTTAACGCAATTAAAAATTTTTCGTTTTTCGGCCAAAAAAAGAGGACGACCCGGGGGTCGTCCAAATGTTGAATTTCAGACACATCTTACTAGGTGGAAAAACGGCACTCTACAGCAAAGTAATGGTCTGTCATCAACAAATTATACATGTGCGTAATCTGTGTGAACTACTTAACAAGATAACCACCCTTTTAACGCAATAAAAAATTTTTCGTTTTTCGGCCAATGAAAGATTACGACCCGGGGGTCGTCCAAATGTTGAATTTCAGACACATCTTACTAGGTGGAAAAACGGCACTCTACAGCAAAGTAATGGTCTGTCATCAACAAATTGTACATGTGCGTAATCTGTGTGACCTACTTAACAAGATAACCACCCTTTTAACGCAATAAAAAATTTTTCGTTTTTCGGCCAATAAAAGAGGACGACCCGGGGGTCGTCAAAATGTTGAATTTCAGACACATCTCACTAGGTGGAAAAACGGCTCTCTACAGCAAAGTAATGGTCTGTCATCAACAAATTATACATGTGCGTAATCTGTGTGAACTACTTAACAAGATAACCACCCTTTTAACGCAATTAAAAATTTTTCGTTTTTCGGCCAAAAAAAGAGGACGACCCGGGGGTCGTCAAAATGTTGAATTTCAGACACATCTCACTAGGTGGAAAAACGGCTCTCTACAGCAAAGTAATGGTCTGTCATCAACAAATTATACATGTGCGTAATCTGTGTGAACTACTTAACAAGATAACCACCCTTTTAACGCAATAAAAAAGAGGACGACCCGGGGGTCGTCAAAATGTTGAATTTCAGACACATCTCACTAGGTGGAAAAACGGCTCTCTACAGCAAAGTAATGGTCTGTCATCAACAAATTATACATGTGCGTAATCTGTGTGACCTACTTAACAAGATAACCACCCTTTTAACGCAATAAAAAATTTTTCGTTGTTCGGCCAAAAAAAGAGGACGACCCGGGGGTCGTCCAAATGTTGAATTTCAGACACATCTTACTAGGTGGAAAAACGGCACTCTACAGCAAAGTAATGGTCTGTCATCAACAAATTATACATGTGCGTAATCTGTGTGACCTACTTAACAAGATAACCACCCTTTTAACGCAATAAAAAATTTTTCGTTTTTCGGCCAAAAAAAGAGGACGACCCGGGGGTCGTCCAAATGCTGAATTTCAGACACATCTTACTAGGTGGAAAAACGGCACTCTACAGCAAAGTAATGGTCTGTCATCAACAAATTATACATGTGCGTAATCTGTGTGAACTACTTAACAAGATAACCACCCTTTTAACGCAATTAAAAATTTTTCGTTTTTCGGCCAAAAAAAGAGGACGACCCGGGGGTCGTCCAAATGTTGAATTTCAGACACATCTTACTAGGTGGAAAAACGGCACTCTACAGCAAAGTAATGGTCTGTCATCAACAAATTATACATGTGCGTAATCTGTGTGAACTACTTAACAAGATAACAACCCTTTTAACGCAATAAAAAATTTTTCGTTTTTCGGCCAAAAAAAGAGGACGACCCGGGGGTCGTCAAAACGTTGAATTTCAGACACATCTCACTAGGTGGAAAAACGGCTCTCTACAGCAAAGTAATGGTCTGTCATCAACAAATTATACATGTGCGTAATCCGTGTGAACTACTTAACAAGATAACCACCCTTTTAACGCAATTAAAAATTTTTCGTTTTTCGGCCAAAAAAAGAGGACGACCCGGGGGTCGTCAAAATGTTGAATTTCAGACACATCTCGCTAGGTGGAAAAACGGCTCTCTACAGCAAAGTAATGGTCTGTCATCAACAAATTATACATGTGCGTAATCTGTGTGACCTACTTAACAAGATAACCACCCTTTTAACGCAATAAAAAATTTTTCGTTTTTCGGCCAAAAAAGAGGACGACCCGGGGGTCGTCAAAATGTTGAATTTCAGACACATCTCACTAGGTGGAAAAACGGCTCTCTACAGCAAAGTAATGGTCTGTCATCAACAAATTATACATGTGCGTAATCTGTGTGACCTACTCAACAAGATAACCACCCTTTTAACGCAATAAAAAATTTTTCGTTTTTCGGCCAAAAAAAGAGGACGACCCGGGGGTCGTCAAAATGTTGAATTTCAGACACATCTCACTAGGTGGAAAAACGGCTCTCTACAGCAAAGTAATGGTCTGTCATCAACAAATTATACATGTGCGTAATCTTTGTGACCTACTTAACAAGATAACCACCCTTTTAACGAAATAAAAAATTTTTCGTTTTTCGGCCAAAAAAAGAGGACGACCCGGGGTCGTCAAAATGTTGAATTTCAGACACATCTCACTAGGTGGAAAAACGGCTCTCTACAGCAAAGTAATGGTCTGTCATCAACAAATTATACATGTGCGTAATCTGTGTGACCTACTTAACAAGATAACCACCCTTTTAACGCAATAAAAAATTTTTCGTTTTTCGGCCAAAAAAAGAGGACGACCCGGGGGTCGTCCAAATGTTGAATTTCAGACACATCTTACTAGGTGGAAAAACGGCACTCTACAGCAAAGTAATGGTCTGTCATCAACAAATTATACATGTGCGTAATCTGTGTGAACTACTTAACAAGATAACCACCCTTTTAACGCAATAAAAAATTTTTCGTTTTTCGGCCAAAAAAGAGGACGACCCGGGGGTCGTCAAAATGTTGAATTTCAGACACATCTCACTAGGTGGAAAAACGGCTCTCTACAGCAAAGTAATGGTCTGTCATCAACAAATTATACATGTGCGTAATCTGTGTGACCTACTCAACAAGATAACCACCCTTTTAACGCAATAAAAAATTTTTCGTTTTTCGGCCAAAAAAAGAGGACGACCCGGGGGTCGTCAAAATGTTGAATTTCAGACACATCTCACTAGGTGGAAAAACGGCTCTCTACAGCAAAGTAATGGTCTGTCATCAACAAATTATACATGTGCGTAATCTGTGTGACCTACTTAACAAGATAACCACCCTTTTAACGAAATAAAAAATTTTTCGTTTTTCGGCCAAAAAAAGAGGACGACCCGGGGTCGTCAAAATGTTGAATTTCAGACACATCTCACTAGGTGGAAAAACGGCTCTCTACAGCAAAGTAATGGTCTGTCATCAACAAATTATACATGTGCGTAATCTGTGTGACCTACTTAACAAGATAACCACCCTTTTAACGCAATAAAAAATTTTTCGTTTTTCGGCCAAAAAAAGAGGACGACCCGGGGGTCGTCAAAATGTTGAATTTCAGACACATCTCACTAGGTGGAAAAACGGCTCTCTACAGCAAAGTAATGGTCTGTCATCAACAAATTATACATGTGCCTAATCTGTGTGAACTACTTAACAAGATAACCACCCTTTTAACGAAATAAAAAATTTTTCGTTTTTCGGCCAAAAAAAGAGGACGACCCGGGGTCGTCAAAATGTTGAATTTCAGACACATCTCACTAGGTGGAAAAACGGCTCTCTACAGCAAAGTAATGGTCTGTCATCAACAAATTATACATGTGCGTAATCTGTGTGACCTACTTAACAAGATAACCACCCTTTTAACGCAATAAAAAATTTTTCGTTTTTCGGCCAAAAAAAGAGGACGACCCGGGGGTCGTCCAAATGTTGAATTTCAGACACATCTTACTAGGTGGAAAAACGGCACTCTACAGCAAAGTAATGGTCTGTCATCAACAAATTATACATGTGCATAATCTGTGTGAACTACTTAACAAGATAACCACCCTTTTAACGCAATAAAAAATTTTTCGTTTTTCGGCCAAAAAAGAGGACGACCCGGGGGTCATCAAAATGTTGAATTTCAGACACATCTCACTAGGTGGAAAAACGGCTCTCTACAGCAAAGTAATGGTCTGTCATCAACAAATTATACATGTGCGTAATCTGTGTGACCTACTCAACAAGATAACCACCCTTTTAACGCAATAAAAAATTTTTCGTTTTTCGGCCAAAAAAAGAGGACGACCCGGGGGTCGTCAAAATGTTGAATTTCAGACACATCTCACTAGGTGGAAAAACGGCTCTCTACAGCAAAGTAATGGTCAGTCATCAACAAATTATACATGTGCGTAATCTGTGTGACCTACTTAACAAGATAACCACCCTTTTAACGAAATAAAAAATTTTTCGTTTTTCGGCCAAAAAAAGAGGACGACCCGGGGTCGTCAAAATGTTGAATTTCAGACACATCTCACTAGGTGGAAAAACGGCTCTCTACAGCAAAGTAATGGTCTGTCATCAACAAATTATACATGTGCGTAATCTGTGTGACCTACTTAACAAGATAACCACCCTTTTAACGCAATAAAAAATTTTTCGTTTTTCGGCCAAAAAAAGAGGACGACCCGGGGGTCGTCCAAATGTTGAATTTCAGACACATCTTACTAGGTGGAAAAACGGCACTCTACAGCAAAGTAATGATCTGTCATCAACAAATTATACATGTGCGTAATCTGTGTGAACTACTTAACAAGATAACCACCCTTTTAACGCAATAAAAAATTTTTCGTTTTTCGGCCAAAAAAAGAGGACGACCCGGGGGTCGTCAAAATGTTGAATTTCAGACACATCTCACTAGGTGGAAAAACGGCTCTCTACAGCAAAGTAATGGTCTGTCATCAACAAATTATACATGTGCGTAATCTGTGTGACCTACTTAACAAGATAACCACCCTTTTAACGCAATAAAAAATTTTTCGTTTTTCGGCCAAAAAAAGAGGACGACCCCCGGGTCGTCCAAATGTTGAATTTCAGACACATCTTACTAGGTGGAAAAACGGCACTCTACAGCAAAGTAATGGTCTGTCATCAACAAATTATACATGTGCGTAATCTGTGTGAACTACTTAACAAGATAACCACCCTTTTAACGCAATTAAAAATTTTTCGTTTTTCGGCCAAAAAAAGAGGACGACCCGGGGGTCGTCAAAATGTTGAATTTCAGACACATCTCACTAGGTGGAAAAACGGCTCTCTACAGCAAAGTAATGGTCTGTCATCAACAAATTATACATGTGCGTAATCTGTGTGACCTACTTAACAAGATAACCACCCTTTTAACGCAATAAAAAATTTTTCGTTTTTCGGCCAAAAAAAGAGGACGACCCGGGGGTCGTCAAAATGTTGAATTTCAGACACATCTCACTAGGTGGAAAAACGGCTCTCTACAGCAAAGTAATGGTCTGTCATCAACAAATTATACATGTGCGTAATCTGTGTGACCTACTTAACAAGATAACCACCCTTTTAACGCAATAAAAAATTTTTCGTTTTTCGGCCAAAAAAAGAGGACGACCCGGGGGTCGTCAAAATCTGTCATCAACAAATTATACATGTGCGTAATCTGTGTGAACTACTTAACAAGATAACCACCCTTTTAACGTAACTAAAAATTTTTCGTTTTTCGGCCAAAAAAAGAGGACGACCCGGGGGTCGTCAAAATGTTGAATTTCAGACACATCTCACTAGGTGGAAAAACGGCTCTCTACAGCAAAGTAATGGTCTGTCATCAACAAATTATACATGTGCGTAATCTGTGTGACCTACTTAACAAGATAACCACCCTTTTAACGCAATAAAAAATTTTTCGTTTTTCGGCCAAAAAAAGAGGACGACCCGGGGGTCGTCAAAATGTTGAATTTCAGACACATCTCACTAGGTGGAAAAACGGCTCTCTACAGCAAAGTAATGGTCTGTCATCAACAAATTATACATGTGCGTAATCTGTGTGACCTACTTAACAAGATAACCACCCTTTTAACGCAATAAAAAATTTTTCGTTTTTCGGCCAAAAAAAGAGGACGACCCGGGGGTCGTCAAAATGTTGAATTTCAGGTCTGTCATCAACAAATTATACATGTGCGTAATCTGTGTGAACTACTTAACAAGATAACCACCCTTTTAACGCAATTAAAAATTTTTCGTTTTTCGGCCAAAAAAAGAGGAAGACCCGGGGGTCGTCCAAATGTTGAATTTCAGACACATCTTACTAGGTGGAAAAACGGCACTCTACAGCAAAGTAATGGTCTGTCATCAACAAATTATACATGTGCGTAATCTGTGTGACCTACTTAACAAGATAACCACCCTTTTAACGCAATAAAAAATTTTTCGTTTTTCGGCCAAAAAAAGAGGACGACCCGGGGGTCGTCAAAATGTTGAATTTCAGACACATCTCACTAGGTGGAAAAACGGCTCTCTACAGCAAAGTAATGGTCTGTCATCAACAAATTATACATGTGCGTAATCTGTGTGACCTACTTAACAAGATAACCACCCTTTTAACGCAATAAAAAATTTTTCGTTTTTCGGCCAAAAAAAGAGGACGACCCGGGGATCGTCAAAATGTTGAATTTCAGACACATCTCACTAGGTGGAAAAACGGCTCTCTACAGCAAAGTAATGGTCTGTCATCAACAAATTATACATGTGCGTAATCTGTGTGACCTACTTAACAAGATAACCACCCTTTTAACGCAATAAAAAATTTTTCGTTTTTCGGCCAAAAAAAGAGGACGACCCGGGGGTCGTCAAAATGTTGAATTTCAGGTCTGTCATCAACAAATTATACATGTGCGTAATCTGTGTGACCTACTTAACAAGATAACCACCCTTTTAACGCAATTAAAAATTTTTCGTTTTTCGGCCAAAAAAAGAGGAAGACCCGGGGGTCGTCCAAATGTTGAATTTCAGACACATCTTACTAGGTGGAAAAACGGCACTCTACAGCAAAGTAATGGTCTGTCATCAACAAATTATACATGTGCGTAATCTGTGTGACCTACTTAACAAGATAACCACCCTTTTAACGCAATAAAAAATTTTTCGTTTTTCGGCCAAAAAAAGAGGACGACCCGGGGGTCGTCAAAATGTTGAATTTCAGACACATCTCACTAGGTGGAAAAACTGCTCTCTACAGCAAAGTAATGGTCTGTCATCAACAAATTATACATGTGCGTAATCTGTGTGACCTACTTAACAAGATAACCACCCTTTTAACGCAATAAAAAATTTTTCGTTTTTCGGCCAAAAAAAGAGGACGACCCGGGGATCGTCAAAATGTTGAATTTCAGACACATCTCACTAGGTGGAAAAACGGCTCTCTACAGCAAAGTAATGGTCTGTCATCAACAAATTATACATGTGCGTAATCTGTGTGACCTACTTAACAAGATAACCACCCTTTTAACGCAATAAAAAATTTTTCGTTTTTCGGCCAAAAAAAGAGGACGACCCGGGGGTCGTCCAAATGTTGAATTTCAGACACATCTTACTAGGTGGAAAAACGGCACTCTACAGCAAAGTAATGGTCTGTCATCAACAAATTATACATGTGCGTAATCTGTGTGAACTACTTAACAAGATAACCACCCTTTTAACGCAATTAAAAATTTTTCGTTTTTCGGCCAAAAAAAGAGGACGACCCGGGGGTCGTCAAAATGTTGAATTTCAGACACATCTCACTAGGTGGAAAAACGGCTCTCTACAGCAAAGTAATGGTCTGTCATCAACAAATTATACATGTGCGTAATCTGTGTGACCTACTTAACAAGATAACCACCCTTTTAACGCAATAAAAAATTTTTCGTTTTTCGGCCAAAAAAAGAGGACGACCCGGGGGTCGTCAAAATGTTGAATTTCAGACACATCTCACTAGGTGGAAAAACGGCTCTCTACAGCAAAGTAATGGTCTGTCATCAACAAATTATACATGTGCGTAATCTGTGTGACCTACTTAACAAGATAACCACCCTTTTAACGCAATAAAAAATTTTTCGTTTTTCGGCCAAAAAAAGAGGACGACCCGGGGGTCGTCAAAATGTTGAATTTCAGGTCTGTCATCAACAAATTATACATGTGCGTAATCTGTGTGACCTACTTAACAAGATAACCACCCTTTTAACGCAATAAAAAATTTTTCGTTTTTCGGCCAAAAAAAGAGGACGACCCGGGGGTCGTCAAAATGTTGAATTTCAGACACATCTCACTAGGTGGAAAAACGGCTCTCTACAGCAAAGTAATGGTCTGTCATCAACAAATTATACATGTGCGTAATCTGTGTGACCTACTTAACAAGATAACCACCCTTTTAACGCAATAAAAAATTTTTCGTTTTTCGGCCAAAAAAAGAGGACGACCCGGGGGTCGTCAAAATGTTGAATTTCAGACACATCTCACTAGGTGGAAAAACGGCTCTCTACAGCAAAGTAATGGTCTGTCATCAACAAATTATACATGTGCGTAATCTGTGTGACCTACTTAACAAGATAACCACCCTTTTAACGCAATAAAAAATTTTTCGTTTTTCGGCCAAAAAAAGAGGACGACCCGGGGGTCGTCAAAATGTTCAACAAATTATACATGTGCGTAATCTGTGTGAACTACTTAACAAGATAACCACCCTTTTAACGCAATTAAAAATTTTTCGTTTTTCGGCCAAAAAAAGAGGAAGACCCGGGGGTCGTCCAAATGTTGAATTTCAGACACATCTTACTAGGTGGAAAAACGGCACTCTACAGCAAAGTAATGGTCTGTCATCAACAAATTATACATGTGCGTAATCTGTGTGACCTACTTAACAAGATAACCACCCTTTTAACGCAATTAAAAATTTTTCGTTTTTCGGCCAAAAAAAGAGGACGACCCGGGGGTCGTCAAAATGTTGAATTTCAGACACATCTCACTAGGTGGAAAAACGGCTCTCTACAGCAAAGTAATGGTCTGTCATCAACAAATTATACATGTGCGTAATCTGTGTGACCTACTTAACAAGATAACCACCCTTTTAACGCAATAAAAAATTTTTCGTTTTTCGGCCAAAAAAAGAGGACGACCCGGGGATCGTCAAAATGTTGAATTTCAGACACATCTCACTAGGTGGAAAAACGGCTCTCTACAGCAAAGTAATGGTCTGTCATCAACAAATTATACATGTGCGTAATCTGTGTGACCTACTTAACAAGATAACCACCCTTTTAACGCAATAAAAAATTTTTCGTTTTTCGGCCAAAAAAAGAGGACGACCCGGGGGTCGTCAAAATGTTGAATTTCAGGTCTGTCATCAACAAATTATACATGTGCGTAATCTGTGTGAACTACTTAACAAGATAACCACCCTTTTAACGCAATTAAAAATTTTTCGTTTTTCGGCCAAAAAAAGAGGAAGACCCGGGGGTCGTCCAAATGTTGAATTTCAGACACATCTTACTAGGTGGAAAAACGGCACTCTACAGCAAAGTAATGGTCTGTCATCAACAAATTATACATGTGCGTAATCTGTGTGACCTACTTAACAAGATAACCACCCTTTTAACGCAATAAAAAATTTTTCGTTTTTCGGCCAAAAAAAGAGGACGACCCGGGGGTCGTCAAAATGTTGAATTTCAGACACATCTCACTAGGTGGAAAAACTGCTCTCTACAGCAAAGTAATGGTCTGTCATCAACAAATTATACATGTGCGTAATCTGTGTGACCTACTTAACAAGATAACCACCCTTTTAACGCAATAAAAAATTTTTCGTTTTTCGGCCAAAAAAAGAGGACGACCCGGGGATCGTCAAAATGTTGAATTTCAGACACATCTCACTAGGTGGAAAAACGGCTCTCTACAGCAAAGTAATGGTCTGTCATCAACAAATTATACATGTGCGTAATCTGTGTGACCTACTTAACAAGATAACCACCCTTTTAACGCAATAAAAAATTTTTCGTTTTTCGGCCAAAAAAAGAGGACGACCCGGGGGTCGTCAAAATGTTGAATTTCAGACACATCTTACTAGGTGGAAAAACGGCACTCTACAGCAAAGTAATGGTCTGTCATCAACAAATTATACATGTGCGTAATCTGTGTGACCTACTTAACAAGATAACCACCCTTTTAACGCAATTAAAAATTTTTCGTTTTTCGGCCAAAAAAAGAGGACGACCCGGGGGTCGTCCAAATGTTGAATTTCAGACACATCTTACTAGGTGAAAAAACGGCACTCTACAGCAAAGTAATGGTCTGTCATCAACAAATTATACATGTGCGTAATCTGTGTGACCTACTTAACAAGATAACCACCCTTTTAACGCAATAAAAAATTTTTCGTTTTTCGGCCAAAAAAAGAGGACGACCCGGGGGTCGTCCAAATGTTGAATTTCAGACACATCTTACTAGGTGGAAAAACGGCACTCTACAGCAAAGTAATGGTCTGTCATCAACAAATTATACATGTGCGTAATCTGTGTGAACTACTTAACAAGATAACCACCCTTTTAACGCAATAAAAAATTTTTCGTTTTTCGGCCAAAAAAAGAGGACGACCCGGGGGTCGTCAAAATGTTGAATTTCAGACACATCTCGCTAGGTGGAAAAACGGCTCTCTACAGCAAAGTAATGGTCTGTCATCAACAAATTATACATGTGCGTAATCTGTGTGAACTACTTAACAAGATAACCACCCTTTTAACGCAATTAAAAATTTTTCGTTTTTCGGCCAAAAAAAGAGGACGACCCGGGGGTCGTCCAAATGTTGAATTTCAGACACATCTTACTAGGTGGAAAAACGGCACTCTACAGCAAAGTAATGGTCTGTCATCAACAAATTATACATGTGCGTAATCTGTGTGAACTACTTAACAAGATAACCACCCTTTAAACGCAATAAAAAATTTTTCGTTTTTCGGCCAAAAAAAGAGGACGACCCGGGGGTCGTCAAAATGTTGAATTTCAGACACATCTCACTAGGTGGAAAAACGGCTCTCTACAGCAAAGTAATGGTCTGTCATCAACAAATTATACATGTGCGTAATCTGTGTGACCTACTTAACAAGATAACCACCCTTTTAACGCAATAAAAAATTTTTCGTTTTTCGGCCAAAAAAAGAGGACGACCCGGGGGTCGTCAAAATGTTGAATTTCAGACACATCTCACTAGGTGGAAAAACGGCTCTCTACAGCAAAGTAATGGTCTGTCATCAACAAATTATACATGTGCGTAATCTGTGTGACCTACTTAACAAGATAACCACCCTTTAAACGCAATAAAAAATTTTTCGTTTTTCGGCCAAAAAAAGAGGACGACCCGGGGGTCGTCAAAATGTTGAATTTCAGACACATCTCACTAGGTGGAAAAACGGCTCTCTACAGCAAAGTAATGGTCTGTCATCAACAAATTATACATGTGCGTAATCTGTGTGACCTACTTAACAAGATAACCACCCTTTTAACGCAATAAAAAATTTTTCGTTTTTCGGCCAAAAAAAGAGGACGACCCGGGGGTCGTCAAAATGTTGAATTTCAGACACATCTCACTAGGTGGAAAAACGGCTCTCTACAGCAAAGTAATGGTCTGTCATCAACAAATTATACATGTGCGTAATCTGTGTGAACTACTTAACAAGATAACCACCCTTTTAACGCAATAAAAAATTTTTCGTTTTTCGGCCAAAAAAAGAGGACGACCCGGGGGTCGTCAAAATGTTGAATTTCAGACACATCTCGCTAGGTGGAAAAACGGCTCTCTACAGCAAAGTAATGGTCTGTCATCAACAAATTATACATGTGCGTAATCTGTGTGACCTACTTAACAAGATAACCACCCTTTTAACGCAATAAAAAATTTTTCGTTTTTCGGCCAAAAAAAGAGGACGACCCGGGGGTCGTCAAAATGTTGAATTTCAGACACATCTCACTAGGTGGAAAAACGGCTCTCTACAGCAAAGTAATGGTCTGTCATCAACAAATTATACATGTGCGTAATCTGTGTGACCTACTTAACAAGATAACCACCCTTTTAACGCAATAAAAAATTTTTCGTTTTTCGGCCAAAAAAAGAGGACGACCCGGGGGTCGTCAAAATGTTGAATTTCAGACACATCTCACTAGGTGGAAAAACGGCTCTCTACAGCAAAGTAATGGTCTGTCATCAACAAATTATACATGTGCGTAATCTGTGTGAACTACTTAACAAGATAACCACCCTTTAAACGCAATAAAAAATTTTTCGTTTTTCGGCCAAAAAAAGAGGACGACCCGGGGGTCGTCAAAATGTTGAATTTCAGACACATCTCACTAGGTGGAAAAACGGCTCTCTACAGCAAAGTAATGGTCTGTCATCAACAAATTATACATGTGCGTAATCTGTGTGACCTACTTAACAAGATAACCACCCTTTTAACGCAATAAAAAATTTTTCGTTTTTCGGCCAAAAAAAGAGGACGACCCGGGGGTCGTCAAAATGTTGAATTTCAGACACATCTCACTAGGTGGAAAAACGGCTCTCTACAGCAAAGTAATGGTCTGTCATCAACAAATTATACATGTGCGTAATCTGTGTGACCTACTTAACAAGATAACCACCCTTTTAACGCAATAAAAAATTTTTCGTTTTTCGGCCAAAAAAAGAGGACGACCCGGGGGTCGTCAAAATGTTGAATTTCAGACACATCTCACTAGGTGGAAAAACGGCTCTCTACAGCAAAGTAATGGTCTGTCATCAACAAATTATACATGTGCGTTATCTGTGTGAACTACTTAACAAGATAACCACCCTTTTAACGCAATAAAAAATTTTTCGTTTTTCGGCCAAAAAAAGAGGACAACCCGGGGGTCGTCAAAATGTTGAATTTCAGACACATCTCGCTAGGTGGAAAAAACGGCTCTCTACAGCAAAGTAATGGTCTGTCATCAACAAATTATACATGTGCGTAATCTGTGTGACCTACTTAACAAGATAACCACCCTTTTAACGCAATAAAAAATTTTTCGTTTTTCGGCCAAAAAAAGAGGACGACCCGGGGGTCGTCAAAATGTTGAATTTCAGACACATCTCACTAGGTGGAAAAACGGCTCTCTACAGCAAAGTAATGGTCTGTCATCAACAAATTATACATGTGCGTAATCTGTGTGACCTACTTAACAAGATAACCACCCTTTTAACGCAATAAAAAATTTTTAGTTTTTCGGCCAAAAAAAGAGGACGACCCGGGGGTCGTCAAAATGTTGAATTTCAGACACATCTCACTAGGTGGAAAAACGGCTCTCTACAGCAAAGTAATGGTCTGTCATCAACAAATTATACATGTGCGTAATCTGTGTGACCACTTAACAAGATAACCACCCTTTTAACGCAATAAAAAATTTTTCGTTTTTCGGCCAAAAAAAGAGGACGACCCGGGGGTCGTCAAAATGTTGAATTTCAGACACATCTCACTAGGTGGAAAAACGGCTCTCTACAGCAAAGTAATGGTCTGTCATCAACAAATTATACATGTGCGTAATCTGTGTGACCTACTTAACAAGATAACCACCCTTCTAACGCAATAAAAAAATTTTCGTTTTTCGGCCAAAAAAAGAGGACGACCCGGGGGTCGTCAAAATGTTGAATTTCAGACACATCTCACTAGGTGGAAAAACGGCTCTCTACAGCAAAGTAATGGTCTGTCATCAACAAATTATACATGTGCGTAATCTGTGTGACCTACTTAACAAGATAACCACCCTTTTAACGCAATAAAAAATTTTTCGTTTTTCGGCCAAAAAAAGAGGACGACCCGGGGGTCGTCAAAATGTTGAATTTCAGACACATCTCACTAGGTGGAAAAACGGCTCTCTACAGCAAAGTAATGGTCTGTCATCAACAAATTATACATGTGCGTAATCTGTGTGACCTACTTAACAAGATAACCACCCTTTTAACGCAATAAAAAATTTTTCGTTTTTCGGCCAAAAAAAGAGGACGACCCGGGGGTCGTCAAAATGTTGAATTTCAGACACATCTCACTAGGTGGAAAAACGGCTCTCTACAGCAAAGTAATGGTCTGTCATCAACAAATTATACATGTGCGTAATCTGTGTGACCTACTTAACAAGATAACCACCCTTTTAACGCAATAAAAAATTTTTCGTTTTTCGGCCAAAAAAAGAGGACGACCCGGGGGTCGTCAAAATGTTGAATTTCAGACACATCTCACTAGGTGGAAAAACAGCTCTCTACAGCAAAGTAATGGTCTGTCATCAACAAATTATACATGTGCGTAATCTGTGTGACCTACTTAACAAGATAACCACCCTTCTAACGCAATAAAAAATTTTTCGTTTTTCGGCCAAAAAAAGAGGACGACCCGGGGGTCGTCAAAATGTTGAATTTCAGACACATCTCACTAGGTGGAAAAACGGCTCTCTACAGCAAAGTAATGGTCTGTCATCAACAAATTATACATGTGCGTAATCTGTGTGACCTACTTAACAAGATAACCACCCTTTTAACGCAATAAGAAATTTTTCGTTTTTCGGCCAAAAAAAGAGGACGACCCGGGGGTCGTCAAAATGTTGAATTTCAGACACATCTCCCTAGGTGGAAAAACGGCTCTCTACAGCAAAGTAATGGTCTGTCATCAACAAATTATACATGTGCGTAATCTGTGTGACCTACTTAACAAGATAACCACCCTTTTAACGCAATAAAAAATTTTTCGTTTTTCGGCCAAAAAAAGAGGACGACCCGGGGGTCGTCAAAATGTTGAATTTCAGACACATCTCACTAGGTGGAAAAACGGCTCTCTACAGCAAAGTAATGGTCTGTCATCAACAAATTATACATGTGCGTAATCTGTGTGACCTACTTAACAAGATAACCACCCTTTTAACGCAATAAAAAATTTTTCGTTTTTCGGCCAAAAAAAGAGGACGACCCGGGGGTCGTCAAAATGTTGAATTTCAGACACATCTCACTAGGTGGAAAAACGGCTCTCTACAGCAAAGTAATGGTCTGTCATCAACAAATTATACATGTGCGTAATCTGTGTGACCTACTTAACAAGATAACCACCCTTTTAACGCAATAAAAAATTTTTCGTTTTTCGGCCAAAAAAAGAGGACGACCCGGGGGTCGTCCAAATGTTGAATTTCAGACACATCTCACTAGGTGGAAAAACGGCTCTCTACAGCAAAGTAATGGTCTGTCATCAACAAATTATACATGTGCGTAATCTGTGTGAACTACTTAACAAGATAACCACCCTTTTAACGCAATAAAAAATTTTTCGTTTTTCGGCCAAAAAAAGAGGACGACCCGGGGGTCGTCAAAATGTTGAATTTCAGACACATCTCACTAGGTGGAAAAACGGCTCTCTACAGCAAAGTAATGGTCTGTCATCAACAAATTATACATGTGCGTAATCTGTGTGAACTACTTAACAAGATAACCACCCTTTTAACGCAATAAAAAATTTTTCGTTTTTCGGCCAAAAAAAGAGGACGACCCGGGGGTCGTCAAAATGTTGAATTTCAGACACATCTCACTAGGTGGAAAAACGGCTCTCTACAGCAAAGTAATGGTCTGTCATCAACAAATTATACATGTGCGTAATCTGTGTGACCTACTTAACAAGATAACCACCCTTTTAACGCAATAAAAAATTTTTCGTTTTTCGGCCAAAAAAAGAGGACGACCCGGGGGTCGTCAAAATGTTGAATTTCAGACACATCTCACTAGGTGGAAAAACGGCTCTCTACAGCAAAGTAATGGTCTGTCATCAACAAATTATACATGTGCGTAATCTGTGTGAACTACTTAACAAGATAACCACCCTTTTAACGCAATAAAAAATTTTTCGTTTTTCGACCACAAAAAGAGGACGACCCGGGGGTCGTCAAAATGTTGAATTTCAGACACATCTCGCTAGGTGGAAAAACGGCTCTCTACAGCAAAGTAATGGTCTGTCATCAACAAATTATACATGTGCATAATCTGTGTGATCTACTTAACAAGATAACCACCCTTTTAACGCAATAAAAAATTTTTCGTTTTTCGACCAAAAAAAGAGGACGACCCGGGGGTCGTCAAAATGTTGAATTTCAGACACATCTCGCTAGGTGGAAAAACGGCTCTCTACAGCAAAGTAATGGTCTGTCATCAACAAATTATACATGTGCATAATCTGTGTGATCTACTTAACAAGATAACCACCCTTTTAACGCAATAAAAAATTTTTCGTTTTTCGGCCAAAAAAAGAGGACGACCCGGGGGTCGTCAAAATGTTGAATTTCAGACACATCTCACTAGGTGGAAAAACGGCTCTCTACAGCAAAGTAATGGTCTGTCATCAACAAATTATACATGTGCGTAATCTGTGTGAACTACTTAACAAGATAACCACCCTTTTAACGCAATTAAAAATTTTTCGTTTTTCGGCCAAAAAAAGAGGACGACCCGGGGGTCGTCCAAATGTTGAATTTCAGACACATCTCACTAGGTGGAAAAACGGCTCTCTACAGCAAAGTAATGGTCTGTCATCAACAAATTATACATGTGCGTAATCTGTGTGACCTACTTAACAAGATAACCACCCTTTTAACGCAATAAAAAATTTTTCGTTTTTCGACCAAAAAAAGAGGACGACCCGGGGGTCGTCAAAATGTTGAATTTCAGACACATCTCACTAGGTGGAAAAACGGCTCTCTACAGCAAAGTAATGGTCTGTCATCAACAAATTATACATGTGCGTAATCTGTGTGAACTACTTAAGAAGATAACCACCCTTTTAACGCAATTAAAAATTTTTCGTTTTTCGGCCAAAAAAAGAGGACGACCCGGGGGTCGTCCAAATGTTGAATTTCAGACACATCTTACTAGGTGGAAAAACGGCACTCTACAGCAAAGTAATGGTCTGTCATCAACAAATTATACATGTGCGTAATCTGTGTGAACTACTTAACAAGATAACCACCCTTTTAACGCAATAAAAAATTTTTCGTTTTTCGGCCAAAAAAAGAGGACGACCCGGGGGTCGTCAAAATGTTGAATTTCAGACACATCTCACTAGGTGGAAAAACGGCTCTCTACAGCAAAGTAATGGTCTGTCATCAACAAATTATACATGTGCGTAATCTGTGTGAACTACTTAACAAGATAACCACCCTTTTAACGCAATTAAAAATTTTTCGTTTTTCGGCCAAAAAAAGAGGACGACCCGGGGGTCGTCAAAATGTTGAATTTCAGACACATCTCGCTAGGTGGAAAAACGGCTCTCTACAGCAAAGTAATGGTCTGTCATCAACAAATTATACATGTGCGTAATCTGTGTGAACTACTTAACAAGATAACCACCCTTTTAACGCAATAAAAAATTTTTCGTTTTTCGGCCAAAAAAAGAGGACGACCCGGGGGTCGTCAAAATGTTGAATTTCAGACACATCTCACTAGGTGGAAAAACGGCTCTCTACAGCAAAGTAATGGTCTGTCATCAACAAATTATACATGTGCGTAATCTGTGTGAACTACTTAACAAGATAACCACCCTTTTAACGCAATAAAAAATTTTTCGTTTTTCGGCCAAAAAAAGAGGACGACCCGGGGGTCGTCAAAATGTTGAATTTCAGACACATCTCACTAGGTGGAAAAACGGCTCTCTACAGCAAAGTAATGGTCTGTCATCAACAAATTATACATGTGCGTAATCTGTGTGAACTACTTAACAAGATAACCACCCTTTTAACGCAATTAAAAATTTTTCCCGGGGGTCGTCAAAATGTTGAATTTCAGACACATCTCGCTAGGTGGAAAAACGGCTCTCTACAGCAAAGTAATGGTCTGTCATCAACAAATTATACATGTGCGTAATCTGTGTGACCTACTTAACAAGATAACCACCCTTTTAACGCAATAAAAAATTTTTCGTTTTTCGGCCAAAAAAAGAGGACGACCCGGGGGTCGTCCAAATGTTGAATTTCAGACACATCTTACTAGGTGGAAAAACGGCACTCTACAGCAAAGTAATGGTCTGTCATCAACAAATTATACATCTGCGTAATCTGTGTGATCTACTTAACAAGATAACCACCCTTTTAACGCAATTAAAAATTTTTCGTTTTTCGGCCAAAAAAAGAGGACGACCCGGGGGTCGTCAAAATGTTGAATTTCAGACACATCTCACTAGGTCGAAAAACGGCTCTCTACAGCAAAGTAATGGTCTGTCATCAACAAATTATACATGTGCGTAATCTGTGTGAACTACTTAACAAGATAACCACCCTTTTAACGCAATAAAAAATTTTTCGTTTTTCGGCCAAAAAAAGAGGACGACCCGGGGGTCGTCCAAATGTTCAATTTCAGACACATCTTACTAGGTGGAAAAACGGCACTCTACAGCAAAGTAATGGTCTGTCATCAACACATTATACATGTGCGTAATCTGTGTGAACTACTTAACAAGATAACCACCCTTTTAACGCAATTAAAAATTTTTCGTTTTTCGGCCAAAAAAAGAGGACGACCCGGGGGTCGTCAAAATGTTGAATTTCAGACACATCTCACTAGGTGGAAAAACGGCTCTCTACAGCAAAGTAATGGTCTGTCATCAACAAATTATACATGTGCGTAATCTGTGTGATCTACTTAACAAGATAACCACCCTTTTAACGCAATTAAAATTTTTTCGTTTTTCGGCCAAAAAGAGAGGACGACCCGGGGGTCGTCAAAATGTTGAATTTCAGACACATCTCACTAGGTGGAAAAACGGCTCTCTACAGCAAAGTAATGGTCTGTCATCAACAAATTATACATGTGCGTAATCTGTGTGACCTACTTAACAAGGTAACCACCCTTTTAACGCAATAAAAAATTTTTCGTTTTTCGGCCAAAAAAAGAGGACGACCCGGGGGTCGTCAAAATGTTGAATTTCAGACACATCTCACTAGGTGGAAAAACGGCTCTCTACAGCAAAGTAATGGTCTGTCATCAACAAATTATACATGTGCGTAATCTGTGTGAACTACTTAACAAGATAACCACCCTTTTAACGCAATAAAAAATTTTTCGTTTTTCGGCCAAAAAAAGAGGACGACCCGGGGGTCGTCAAAATGTTGAATTTCAGACACATCTCACTAGGTGGAAAAACGGCTCTCTACAGCAAAGTAATGGTCTGTCATCAACAAATTATACATGTGCGTAATCTGTGTGAACTACTTAACAAGATAACCACCCTTTTAACGCAATTAAAAATTTTTCGTTTTTCGGCCAAAAAAAGAGGACGACCCCCGGGTCGTCCAAATGTTGAATTTCAGACACATCTTACTAGGTGGAAAAACGGCACTCTACAGCAAAGTAATGGTCTGTCATCAACAAATTATACATGTGCGTAATCTGTGTGAACTACTTAACAAGATAACCACCCTTTTAACGCAATAAAAAATTTTTCGTTTTTCGGCCAAAAAAAGAGGACGACCCGGGGGTCGTCAAAATGTTGAATTTCAGACACATCTCACTAGGTGGAAAAACGGCTCTCTACAGCAAAGTAATGGTCTGTCATCAACAAATTATACATGTGCGTAATCTGTGTGAACTACTTAACAAGATAACCACCCTTTTAACGCAATTAAAAATTTTTCCCGGGGGTCGTCAAAATGTTGAATTTCAGACACATCTCGCTAGGTGGAAAAACGGCTCTCTACAGCAAAGTAATGGTCTGTCATCAAAAAATTATACATGTGCGTAATCTGTGTGAACTACTTAACAAGATAACCACCCTTTTAACGCAATAAAAAATTTTTCGTTTTTCGGCCAAAAAAAGAGGACGACCCGGGGGTCGTCAAAATGTTGAATTTCAGACACATCTCACTAGGTGGAAAAACGGCTCTCTACAGCAAAGTAATGGTCTGTCATCAACAAATTATACATGTGCGTAATCTGTGTGACCTACTTAACAAGATAACCACCCTTTTAACGCAATAAAAAATTTTTCGTTTTTCGGCCAAAAAAAGAGGACGACCCGGGGGTCGTCAAAATGTTGAATTTCAGACACATCTCACTAGGTGGAAAAACGGCTCTCTACAGCAAAGTAGTGGTCTGTCATCAACAAATTATACATGTGCGTAATCTGTGTGATCTACTTAACAAGATAACCACCCTTTTAACGCAATAAAAAATTTTTCGTTTTTCGGCCAAAAAAAGAGGACGACCCGGGGGTCGTCCAAATGTTGAATTTCAGACACATCTTACTAGGTGGAAAAACGGCTCTCTACAGCAAAGTAATGGTCTGTCATCAACAAATTATACATGTGCGTAATCTGTGTGACCTACTTAACAAGATAACCACCCTTTTAACGCAATAAAAAATTTTTCGTTTTTCGGCCAAAAAAAGAGGACGACCCGGGGGTCGTCCAAATGTTGAATTTCAGACACATCTTACTAGGTGGAAAAACGGCACTCTACAGCAAAGTAATGGTCTGTCATCAACAAATTATACATGTGCGTAATCTGTGTGATCTACTTAACAAGATAACCACCCTTTTAACGCAATTAAAAATTTTTCGTTTTTCGGCCAAAAAAAGAGGACGACCCGGGGGTCGTCAAAATGTTGAATTTCAGACACATCTCACTAGGTCGAAAAACGGCTCTCTACAGCAAAGTAATGGTCTGTCATCAACAAATTATACATGTGCGTAATCTGTGTGACCTACTTAACAAGATAACCACCCTTTTAACGCAATAAAAAATTTTTCGTTTTTCGGCCAAAAAAAGAGGACGACCCGGGGGTCGTCCAAATGTTCAATTTCAGACACATCTTACTAGGTGGAAAAACGGCACTCTACAGCAAAGTAATGGTCTGTCATCAACACATTATACATGTGCGTAATCTGTGTGAACTACTTAACAAGATAACCACCCTTTTAACGCAATTAAAAATTTTTCGTTTTTCGGCCAAAAAAAGAGGACGACCCGGGGGTCGTCAAAATGTTGAATTTCAGACACATCTCACTAGGTGGAAAAACGGCTCTCTACAGCAAAGTAATGGTCTGTCATCAACAAATTATACATGTGCGTAATCTGTGTGATCTACTTAACAAGATAACCACCCTTTTAACGCAATTAAAATTTTTTCGTTTTTCGGCCAAAAAGAGAGGACGACCCGGGGGTCGTCAAAATGTTGAATTTCAGACACATCTCACTAGGTGGAAAAACGGCTCTCTACAGCAAAGTAATGGTCTGTCATCAACAAATTATACATGTGCGTAATCTGTGTGACCTACTTAACAAGATAACCACCCTTTTAACGCAATAAAAAAATTTTCGTTTTTCGGCCAAAAAAAGAGGACGACCCGGGGGTCGTCAAAATGTTGAATTTCAGACACATCTCACTAGGTGGAAAAACGGCTCTCTACAGCAAAGTAATGGTCTGTATCAACAAATTATACATGTGCGTAATCTGTGTGAACTACTTAACAAGATAACCACCCTTTTAACGCAATTAAAAATTTTTCGTTTTTCGGCCAAAAAAAGAGGACGACCCGGGGGTCGTCAAAATGTTGAATTTCAGACACATCTCACTAGGTGGAAAAACGGCTCTCTACAGCAAAGTAATGGTCTGTCATCAACAAATTATACATGTGCGTAATCTGTGTGAACTACTTAACAAGATAACCACCCTTTTAACGCAATAAAAAATTTTTCGTTTTTCGGCCAAAAAAAGAGGACGACCCGGGGGTCGTCAAAATGTTGAATTTCAGACACATCTCACTAGTTGAAAAAACGGCTCTCTACAGCAAAGTAATGGTCTGTCATCAACAAATTATACATGTGCGTAATCTGTGTGACCTACTTAACAAGATAACCACCCTTTTAACGCAATAAAAAATTTTTCGTTTTTCGGCCAAAAAAAGAGGACGACCCGGGGGTCGTCCAAATGTTGAATTTCAGACACATCTTACTAGGTGGAAAAACGGCACTCTACAGCAAAGTAATGGTCTGTCATCAACAAATTATACATGTGCGTAATCTGTGTGACCTACTTAACAAGATAACCACCCTTTTAACGCAATAAAAAATTTTTCGTTTTTCGGCCAAAAAAAGAGGACGACCCGGGGGTCGTCAAAATGTTGAATTTCAGACACATCTCACTAGGTGGAAAAACGGCTCTCTACAGCAAAGTAATGGTCTGTCATCAACAAATTATACATGTGCGTAATCTGTGTGACCTACTTAACAAGATAACCACCCTTTTAGCGCAATAAAAAATTTTTCGTTTTTCGGCCAAAAAAAGAGGACGACCCGGGGGTCGTCAAAATGTTGAATTTCAGACACATCTCACTAGGTGGAAAAACGGCACTCTACAGCAAAGTAATGGTCTGTCATCAACAAATTATACATGTGCGTAATCTGTGTGACCTACTTAACAAGATAACCACCCTTTTAACGCAATAAAAAATTTTTCCTTTTTCGGCCAAAAAAAGAGGACGACCCGGGGGTCGTCCAAATGTTGAATTTCAGACACATCTTACTAGGTGGAAAAACGGCACTCTACAGCAAAGTAATGGTCTGTCATCAACAAATTATACATGTGCGTAATCTGTGTGAAATACTTAACAAGATAACCACCCTTTTAACGCAATTAAAAATTTTTCGTTTTTCGGCCAAAAAAAGAGGACGACCCGGGGGTCGTCCAAATGTTGAATTTCAGACACATCTCGCTAGGTGGAAAAACGGCACTCTACAGCAAAGTAATGGTCTGTCATCAACAAATTATACATGTGCGTAATCTGTGTGATCTACTTAACAAGATAACCACCCTTTTAACGCAATTAAAAATTTTTCGTTTTTCGGCCAAGAAAAGAGGACGACCCGGGGGTCGTCAAAATGTTGAATTTCAGACACATCTCACTAGGTCGAAAAACGGCTCTCTACAGCAAAGTAATGGTCTGTCATCAACAAATTATACATGTGCGTAATCTGTGTGACCTACTTAACAAGATAACCACCCTTTTAACGCAATAAAAAAATTTTCGTTTTTCGGCCAAAAAAAGAGGACGACCCGGGGGTCGTCAAAATGTTGAATTTCAGACACATCTCACTAGGTGGAAAAACGGCTCTCTACAGCAAAGTAATGGTCTGTCATCAACAAATTATACATGTGCGTAATCTGTGTGAACTACTTAACAAGATAACCACCCTTTTAACGCAATAAAAAATTTTTCGTTTTTCGGCCAAAAAAAGAGGACGACCCGGGGGTCGTCAAAATGTTGAATTTCAGACACATCTCACTAGTTGAAAAAACGGCTCTCTACAGCAAAGTAATGGTCTGTCATCAACAAATTATACATGTGCGTAATCTGTGTGACCTACTTAACAAGATAACCACCCTTTTAACGCAATAAAAAATTTTTCGTTTTTCGGCCAAAAAAAGAGGACGACCCGGGGGTCGTCCAAATGTTGAATTTCAGACACATCTCACTAGGTGGAAAAACGGCACTCTACAGCAAAGTAATGGTCTGTCATCAACAAATTATACATGTGCGTAATCTGTGTGATCTACTTAACAAGATAACCACCCTTTTAACGCAATTAAAAATTTTTCGTTTTTCGGCCAAAAAAAGAGGACGACCCGGGGGTCGTCAAAATGTTGAATTTCAGACACATCTCACTAGGTCGAAAAACGGCTCTCTACAGCAAAGTAATGGTCTGTCATCAACAAATTATACATGTGCGTAATCTGTGTGAACTACTTAACAAGATAACCACCCTTTTAACGCAATTAAAAATTTTTCGTTTTTCGGCCAAAAAAAGAGGACGACCCGAGGGTCGTCAAAATGTTGAATTTCAGACACATCTCGCTAGGTGGAAAAACGGCTCCCTACAGCAAAGTAATGGTCTGTCATCAACAAATTATACATGTGCGTAATCTGTGTGACCTACTTAACAAGATAACCACCCTTTTAACGCAATAAAAAATTTTTCGTTTTTCGGCCAAAAAAAGAGGACGACCCGGGGGTCGTCCAAATGTTGAATTTCAGACACATCTTACTAGGTGGAAAAACGGCACTCTACAGCAAAGTAATGGTCTGTCATCAACACATTATACATGTGCGTAATCTGTGTGAACTACTTAACAAGATAACCACCCTTTTAACGCAATTAAAAATTTTTCGTTTTTCGGCCAAAAAAAGAGGACGACCCGGGGGTCGTCAAAATGTTGAATTTCAGACACATCTCACTAGGTGGAAAAACGGCTCTCTACAGCAAAGTAATGGTCTGTCATCAACAAATTATACATGTGCGTAATCTGTGTGATCTACTTAACAAGATAACCACCCTTTTAACGCAATAAAAAATTTTTCGTTTTTCGGCCAAAAAAAGAGGACGACCCGGGGGTCGTCCAAATGTTGAATTTCAGACACATCTTACTAGGTGGAAAAACGGCACTCTACAGCAAAGTAATGGTCTGTCATCAACAAATTATACATGTGCGTAATCTGTGTGATCTACTTAACAAGATAACCACCCTTTTAACGCAATTAAAAATTTTTCGGCCAAAAAAAGAGGACGACCCGGGGGTCGTCAAAATGTTGAATTTCAGACACATCTCACTAGGTGGAAAAACGGCTCTCTACAGCAAAGTAATGGTCTGTCATCAACAAATTATACATGTGCGTAATCTGTGTGACCTACTTAACAAGATAACCACCCTTTTAACGCAATTAAAAATTTTTCGTTTTTCGGCCAAAAAAAGAGGACGACCCGGGGGTCGTCAAAATGTTGAATTTCAGACACATCTTACTAGGTGGAAAAACGGCACTCTACAGCAAAGTAATGGTCTGTCATCAACAAATTATACATGTGCGTAATCTGTGTGATCTACTTAACAAGATAACCACCCTTTTAACGCAATTAAAAATTTTTCGTTTTTCGGCCAAAAAAAGAGGACGACCCGGGGGTCGTCCAAATGTTGAATTTCAGACACATCTTACTAGGTGGAAAAACGGCACTCTACAGCAAAGTAATGGTCTGTCATCAACAAATTATACATGTGCGTAATCTGTGTGATCTACTTAACAAGATAACCACCCTTTTAACGCAATTAAAAATTTTTCGTTTTTCGGCCAAAAAAAGAGGACGACCCGGGGGTCGTCAAAATGTTGAATTTCAGACACATCTCACTAGGTGGAAAAACGGCTCTCTACAGCAAAGTAATGGTCTGTCATCAACAAATTATACATGTGCGTAATCTGTGTGACCTACTTAACAAGATAACCACCCTTTTAACGCAATAAAAAATTTTTCGTTTTTCGGCCAAAAAAAGAGGACGACCCGGGGGTCGTCCAAATGTTGAATTTCAGACACATCTTACTAGGTGGAAAAACGGCACTCTACAGCAAAGTAATGGTCTGTCATCAACAAATTATACATGTGCGTAATCTGTGTGATCTACTTAACAAGATAACCACCCTTTTAACGCAATTAAAAATTTTTCGTTTTTCGGCCAAAAAAAGAGGACGACCCGGGGGTCGTCAAAATGTTGAATTTCAGACACATCTCACTAGGTGGAAAAACGGCTCTCTACAGCAAAGTAATGGTCTGTCATCAACAAATTATACATGTGCGTAATCTGTGTGACCTACTTAACAAGATAACCACCCTTTTAACGCAATAAAAAATTTTTCGTTTTTCGGCCAAAAAAAGAGGACGACCCGGGGGTCGTCCAAATGTTGAATTTCAGACACATCTTACTAGGTGGAAAAACGGCACTCTACAGCAAAGTAATGGTCTGTCATCAACAAATTATACATGTGCGTAATCTGTGTGATCTACTTAACAAGATAACCACCCTTTTAACGCAATTAAAAATTTTTCGTTTTTCGGCCAAAAAAAGAGGACGACTCGGGGGTCGTCAAAATGTTGAATTTCAGACACATCTCACTAGGTGGAAAAACGGCACTCTACAGCAAAGTAATGGTCTGTCATCAACAAATTATACATGTGCGTAATCTGTGTGATCTACTTAACAAGATAACCACCCTTTTAACGCAATTAAAAATTTTTCGTTTTTCGGCCAAAAAAAGAGGACGACCCGGGGGTCGTCAAAATGTTGAATTTCAGACACATCTCACTAGGTGGAAAAACGGCTCTCTACAGCAAAGTAATGGTCTGTCATCAACAAATTATACATGTGCGTAATCTGTGTGACCTACTTAACAAGATAACCACCCTTTTAACGCAATAAAAAATTTTTCGTTTTTCGGCCAAAAAAAGAGGACGACCCGGGGGTCGTAAAATGTTGAATTTCAAACACATCTCACTAGGTGGAAAAACGGCTCTCTACAGCAAAGTAATGGTCTGTCATCAACAAATTATACATGTGCGTAATCTGTGTGACCTACTTAACAAGATAACCACCCTTTTAACGCAATAAAAAATTTTTCGTTTTTCGGCCAAAAAAAGAGGACGACCCGGGGGTCGTCCAAATGTTGAATTTCAGACACATCTTACTAGGTGGAAAAACGGCACTCTACAGCAAAGTAATGGTCTGTCATCAACAAATTATACATGTGCGTAATCTGTGTGAACTACTTAACAAGATAACCACCCTTTTAACGCAATTAAAAATTTTTCGTTTTTCGGCCAAAAAAAGAGGACGACCCGGGGGTCGTCAAAATGTTGAATTTCAGACACATCTCACTAGGTGGAAAAACGGCACTCTACAGCAAAGTAATGGTCTGTCATCAACAAATTATACATGTGCGTAATCTGTGTGATCTACTTAACAAGATAACCACCCTTTTAACGCAATTAAAAATTTTTCGTTTTTCGGCCAAAAAAAGAGGACGACCCGGGGGTCGTCAAAATGTTGAATTTCAGACACATCTCACTAGGTGGAAAAACGGCTCTCTACAGCAAAGTAATGGTCTGTCATCAACAAATTATACATATGCGTAATCTGTGTGACCTACTGAACAAGATAACCACCCTTTTAACGCAATAAAAAATTTTTCGTTTTTCGGCCAAAAAAAGAGGACGACCCGGGGGTCGTCAAAATGTTGAATTTCAGACACATCTCACTAGGTGGAAAAACGGCTCTCTACAGCAAAGTAATGGTCTGTCATCAACAAATTATACATATGCGTAATCTGTGTGACCTACTTAACAAGATAACCACCCTTTTAACGCAATAAAAAATTTTTCGTTTTTCGGCCAAAAAAAGAGGACGACCCGGGGGTCGTCAAAATGTTGAATTTCAGACACATCTCACTAGGTGGAAAAACGGCTCTCTACAGCAAAGTAATGGTCTGTCATCAACAAATTATACATGTGCGTAATCTGTGTGATCTACTTAACAAGATAACCACCCTTTTAACGCAATTAAAAATTTTTCGTTTTTCGGCCAAAAAAAGAGGACGACCCGGGGGTCGTCCAAATGTTGAATTTCAGACCCATCTCACTAGGTGGAAAAACGGCTCTCTTCAGCAAAGTAATGGTCTGTCATCAACAAATTATACATGTGCGTAATCTGTGTGAACTACTTAACAAGATAACCACCCTTTTAACGCAATAAAAAATTTTTCGTTTTTCGGCCAAAAAAAGAGGACGACCCGGGGGTCGTCCAAATGTTGAATTTCAGACACATCTTACTAGGTGGAAAAACGGCACTCTACAGCAAAGTAATGGTCTGTCATCAACAAATTATACATGTGCGTAATCTGTGTGATCTACTTAACAAGATAACCACCCTTTTAACGCAATTAAAAATTTTTCGTTTTTCGGCCAAAAAAAGAGGACGACCCGGGGGTCGTCAAAATGTTGAATTTCAGACACATCTCACTAGGTGGAAAAACGGCTCTCTACAGCAAAGTAATGGTCTGTCATCAACAAATTATACATGTGCGTAATCTGTGTGACCTACTTAACAAGATAACCACCCTTTTAACTCAATTAAAAATTTTTCGTTTTTCGGCTAAAAAAAGAGGACGACCCGGGGGTCGTCAAAATGTTGAATTTCAGACACATCTCACTAGGTGGAAAAACGGCTCTCTACAGGAAAGTAATGGTCTGTCATCAACAAATTATACATATGCGTAATCTGTGTGACCTACTTAACAAGATAACCACCCTTTTAACGCAATAAAAAATTTTTCGTTTTTCGGCCAAAAAAAGAGGACGACCCGGGGGTCGTCAAAATGTTGAATTTCAGACACATCTCACTAGGTGGAAAAACGGCTCTCTACAGCAAAGTAATGGTCTGTCATCAACAAATTATACATGTGCGTAATCTGTGTGACCTACTTAACAAGATAACCACCCTTTTAACTCAATTAAAAATTTTTCGTTTTTCGGCTAAAAAAAGAGGACGACCCGGGGGTCGTCAAAATGTTGAATTTCAGACACATCTCACTAGGTGGAAAAACGGCTCTCTACAGCAAAGTAATGGTCTGTCATCAACAAATTATACATGTGCGTAATCTGTGTGACCTACTTAACAAGATAACCACCCTTTTAACGCAATAAAAAATTTTTCGTTTTTCGGCCAAAAAAAGAGGACGACCCGGGGGTCGTCCAAATGTTGAATTTCAGACACATCTTACTAGGTGGAAAAACGGCACTCTACAGCAAAGTAATGGTCTGTCATCAACAAATTATACATGTGCGTAATCTGTGTTATCTACTTAACAAGATAACCACCCTTTTAACGCAATTAAAAATTTTTCGTTTTTCGGCCAAAAAAAGAGGACGACCCGGGGGTCGTCAAAATGTTGAATTTCAGACACATCTCGCTAGGTGGAAAAACGGCTCTCTACAGCAAAGTAATGGTCTGTCATCAACAAATTATACATGTGCGTAATCTGTGTGATCTACTTAACAAGATAACCACCCTTTTAACGCAATTAAAAATTTTTCGTTTTTCGGCCAAAAAAAGAGGACGACCCGGGGGTCGTCCAAATGTTGAATTTCAGACCCATATCACTAGGTGCAAAAACGGCTCTCTTCAGCAAAGTAATGGTCTGTCATCAACAAATTATACATGTGCGTAATCTGTGTGAACTACTTAACAAGATAACCACCCTTTTAACGCAATAAAAAATTTTTCGTTTTTCGGCCAAAAAAAGAGGACGACCCGGGGGTCGTCCAAATGTTGAATTTCAGACACATCTTACTAGGTGGAAAAACGGCACTCTACAGCAAAGTAATGGTCTGTCATCAACAAATTATACATGTGCGTAATCTGTGTGATCTACTTAACAAGATAACCACCCTTTTAACGCAATTAAAAATTTTTCGTTTTTCGGCCAAAAAAAGAGGACGACCCGGGGGTCGTCAAAATGTTGAATTTCAGACACATCTCACTAGGTGGAAAAACGGCTCTCTACAGGAAAGTAATGGTCTGTCATCAACAAATTATACATTTGCGTAATCTGTGTGACCTACTTAACAAGATAACCACCCTTTTAACGCAATAAAAAATTTTTCGTTTTTCGGCCAAAAAAAGAGGACGACCCGGGGGTCGTCAAAATGTTGAATTTCAGACACATCTCACTAGGTGGAAAAACGGCTCTCTACAGCAAAGTAATGGTCTGTCATCAACAAATTATACATGTGCGTAATCTGTGTGACCTACTTAACAAGATAACCACCCTTTTAACGCAATAAAAAATTTTTCGTTTTTCGGCCAAAAAAAGAGGACGACCCGGGGGTCGTCCAAATGTTGAATTTCAGACACATCTCACTAGGTGAAAAACGGCTCTCTACAGCAAAGTAATGGTCTGTCATCAACAAATTATACATGTGCGTAATCTGTGTGAACTACTTAACAAGATAACCACCCTTTTAACGCAATTAAAAATTTTTCGTTTTTCGGCCAAAAAAAGAGGACGACCCGGGGGTCGTCAAAATGTTGAATTTCAGACACATCTCACTAGGTGGAAAAACGGCTCTCTACAGCAAAGTAATGGTCTGTCATCAACAAATTATACATGTGCGTAATCTGTGTGACCTACTTAACAAGATAACCACCCTTTTAACTCAATTAAAAATTTTTCGTTTTTCGGCTAAAAAAAGAGGACGACCCGGGGGTCGTCAAAATGTTGAATTTCAGACACATCTCACTAGGTGGAAAAACGGCTCTCTACAGCAAAGTAATGGTCTGTCATCAACAAATTATACATGTGCGTAATCTGTGTGACCTACTTAACAAGATAACCACCCTTTTAACGCAATAAAAAATTTTTCGTTTTTCGGCCAAAAAAAGAGGACGACCCGGGGGTCGTCCAAATGTTGAATTTCAGACACATCTTACTAGGTGGAAAAACGGCACTCTACAGCAAAGTAATGGTCTGTCATCAACAAATTATACATGTGCGTAATCTGTGTTATCTACTTAACAAGATAACCACCCTTTTAACGCAATTAAAAATTTTTCGTTTTTCGGCCAAAAAAAGAGGACGACCCGGGGGTCGTCAAAATGTTGAATTTCAGACACATCTCACTAGGTGGAAAAACGGCTATCTACAGCAAAGTAATGGTCTGTCATCAACAAATTATACATGTGCGTAATCTGTGTGACCTACTTAACAAGATAACCACCCTTTTAACGCAATAAAAAATTTTTCGTTTTTCGGCCAAAAAAAGAGGACGACCCGGGGGTCGTCCAAATGTTGAATTTCAGACACATCTTACTAGGTGGAAAAACGGCACTCTACAGCAAAGTAATGGTCTGTCATCAACAAATTATACATGTGCGTAATCTGTGTGATCTACTTAACAAGATAACCACCCTTTTAACGCAATTAAAAATTTTTCGTTTTTCGGCCAAAAAAAGAGGACGACCCGGGGGTCGTCAAAATGTTGAATTTCAGACACATCTCACTAGGTGGAAAAACGGCACTCTACAGCAAAGTAATGGTCTGTCATCAACAAATTATACATGTGCGTAATCTGTGTGATCTACTTAACAAGATAACCACCCTTTTAACGCAATTAAAAATTTTTCGTTTTTCGGCCAAAAAAAGAGGACGACCCGGGGGTCGTCAAAATGTTGAATTTCAGACACATCTCACTAGGTGGAAAAACGGCTCTCTACAGCAAAGTAATGGTCTGTCATCAACAAATTATACATGTGCGTAATCTGTGTGACCTACTTAACAAGATAACCACCCTTTTAACGCAATTAAAAATTTTTCGTTTTTCGGCCAAAAAAAGAGGACGACCCCCGGGTCGTCCAAATGTTGAATTTCAGACACATCTTACTAGGTGGAAAAACGGCACTCTACAGCAAAGTAATGGTCTGTCATCAACAAATTATACATGTGCGTAATCTGTGTGAACTACTTAACAAGATAACCACCCTTTTAACGCAATTAAAAATTTTTCGTTTTTCGGCCAAAAAAAGAGGACGACCCGGGGGTCGTCCAAATGTTGAATTTCAGACACATCTTACTAGGTGGAAAAACGGCACTCTACAGCAAAGTAATGGTCTGTCATCAACAAATTATACATGTGCGTAATCTGTGTGAACTACTTAACAAGATAACCACCCTTTTAACGCAATAAAAAAATTTTCGTTTTTCGGCCAAAAAAAGAGGACGACCCGGGGGTCGTCAAAATGTTGAATTTCAGACACATCTCACTAGGTGGAAAAACGGCTCTCTACAGCAAAGTAATGGTCTGTCATCAACAAATTATACATGTGCGTAATCTGTGTGACCTACTTAACAAGATAACCACCCTTTTAACGCAATAAAAAATTTTTCGTTTTTCGGCCAAAAAAAGAGGACGACCCGGGGGTCGTCAAAATGTTGAATTTCAGACACATCTCACTAGGTGGAAAAACGGCTCTCTACAGCAAAGTAATGGTCTGTCATCAACAAATTATACATGTGCGTAATCTGTGTGAACTACTTAACAAGATAACCACCCTTTTAACGCAATAAAAAATTTTTCGTTTTTCGGCCAAAAAAAGAGGACGACCCGGGGGTCGTCAAAATGTTGAATTTCAGACACATCTCACTAGGTGGAAAAACGGCACTCTACAGCAAAGTAATGGTCTGTCATCAACAAATTATACATGTGCGTAATCTGTGTGATCTACTTAACAAGATAACCACCCTTTTAACGCAATTAAAAATTTTTCGTTTTTCGGCTAAAAAAAGAGGACGACCCGGGGGTCGTCAAAATGTTGAATTTCAGACACATCTCACTAGGTGGAAAAACGGCTCTCTACAGCAAAGTAATGGTCTGTCATCAACAAATTATACATGTGCGTAATCTGTGTGACCTACTTAACAAGATAACCACCCTTTTAACGCAATAAAAAATTTTTCGTTTTTCGGCCAAAAAAAGAGGACGACACGGGGGTCGTCAAAATGTTTAATTTCAGACACATCTTACTAGGTGGAAAAACGGCACTCTACAGCAAAGTAATGGTCTGTCATCAACAAATTATACATGTGCGTAATCTGTGTGAACTACTTAACAAGATAACCACCCTTTTAACGCAATAAAAAAATTTTCGTTTTTCGGCCAAAAAAAGAGGACGACCCGGGGGTCGTCAAAATGTTGAATTTCAGACACATCTCACTAGGTGGAAAAACGGCTCTCTACAGCAAAGTAATGGTCTGTCATCAACAAATTATACATGTGCGTAATCTGTGTGACCTACTTAACAAGATAACCACCCTTTTAACGCAATAAAAAATTTTTCGTTTTTCGGCCAAAAAAAGAGGACGACACGGGGGTCGTCAAAATGTTGAATTTCAGACACATCTCACTAGGTGGAAAAACGGCTCTCTACAGCAAAGTAATGGTCTGTCATCAACAAATTGTACATGTGCGTAATCTGTGTGAACTACTTAACAAGATAACCACCCTTTTAACGCAATAAAAAATTTTTCGTTTTTCGGCCAAAAAAAGAGGACGACCCGGGGGTCGTCAAAATGTTGAATTTCAGATACATCTCACTAGGTGGAAAAACGGCACTCTACAGCAAAGTAATGGTCTGTCATCAACAAATTATACATGTGCGTAATCTGTGTGATCTACTTAACAAGATAACCACCCTTTTAACGCAATTAAAAATTTTTCGTTTTTCGGCTAAAAAAAGAGGACGACCCGGGGGTCGTCAAAATGTTGAATTTCAGACACATCTCACTAGGTGGAAAAACGGCTCTCTACAGCAAAGTAATGGTCATCAACAAATTATACATGTGCGTAATCTGTGTGACCTACTTAACAAGATAACCACCCTTTTAACGCAATAAAAAATTTTTCGTTTTTCGGCCAAAAAAAGAGGACGACACGGGGGTCGTCAAAATGTTGAATTTCAGACACATCTCACTAGGTGGAAAAACGGCTCTCTACAGCAAAAATGGTCTGTCATCAACAAATTATACATGTGCGTAATCTGTGTGACCTACTTAACAAGATAACCACCCTTTTAACGCAATAAAAAATTTTTCGTTTTTCGGCCAAAAAAAGAGGACGACCCGGGGGTCGTCAAAATGTTGAATTTCAGACACATCTCACTAGGTGGAAAAACGGCTCTCTACAGCAAAGTAATGGTCTGTCATCAACAAATTATACATGTGCGTAATCTGTGTGAACTACTTAACAAGATAACCACCCTTTTAACGCAATAAAAAATTTTTCGTTTTTCGGCCAAAAAAAGAGGACGACCCGGGGGTCGTCAAAATGTTGAATTTCAGACACATCTCACTAGGTGGAAAAACGGCTCTCTACAGCAAAGTAATGGTCTGTCATCAACAAATTATACATGTGCGTAATCTGTGTGAACTACTTAACAAGATAACCACCCTTTTAACGCAATAAAAAATTTTTCGTTTTTCGGCCAAAAAAAGAGGACGACCCGGGGGTCGTCAAAATGTTGAATTTCAGACACATCTCACTAGGTGGAAAAACGGCACTCTACAGCAAAGTAATGGTCTGTCATCAACAAATTATACATGTGCGTAATCTGTGTGAACTACTTAACAAGATAACCACCCTTTTAACGCAATTAAAAATTTTTCGTTTTTCGGCCAAAAAAAGAGGACGACCCGGGGGTCGTCAAAATGTTGAATTTCAAACACATCTCACTAGGTGGAAAAACGGCTCGCTACAGCAAAGTAATGGTCTGTCATCAACAAATTATACATGTGCGTAATCTGTGTGAACTACTTAACAAGATAACCACCCTTTTAACGCAATTAAAAATTTTTCGTTTTTCGGCCAAAAAAAGAGGACGACACGGGGGTCGTCAAAATGTTGAATTTCAGACACATCTCACTAGGTGGAAAAACGGCTCTCTACAGCAAAAATGGTCTGTCATCAACAAATTATACATGTGCGTAATCTGTGTGACCTACTTAACAAGATAACCACCCTTTTAACGCAATAAAAAATTTTTCGTTTTTCGGCCAAAAAAAGAGGACGACCCGGGGGTCGTCAAAATGTTGAATTTCAGACACATCTCACTAGGTGGAAAAACGGCTCCTTACAGCAAAGTAATGGTCTGTCATCAACAAATTATACATGTGCGTAATCTGTGTGACCTACTTAACAAGATAACCACCCTTTTAACGCAATAAAAAATTTTTCGTTTTTCGGCCAAAAAAAGAGGACGACCCGGGGGTCGTCAAAATGTTGAATTTCAGACACATCTCACTAGGTGGAAAAACGGCACTCTACAGCAAAGTAATGGTCTGTCATCAACAAATTATACATGTGCGTAATCTGTGTGAACTACTTAACAAGATAACCACCCTTTTAACGCAATAAAAAATTTTTCGTTTTTCGGCCAAAATAAGAGGACGACCCGGGGGCGTCAAAATGTTGAATTTCAGACACATCTCACTAGGTGGAAAAACGGCTCTCTACAGCAAAGTAATGGTCTGCCATCAACAAATTATACATGTGCGTAATCTGTGTGACCTACTTAACAAGATAACCACCCTTTTAACGCAATAAAAAAATTTTCGTTTTTCGGCCAAAAAAAGAGGACGACACGGGGGTCGTCAAAATGTTGAATTTCAGACACATCTCACTAGGTGGAAAAACGGCTCTCTACAGCAAAGTAATGGTCTGTCATCAACAAATTATACATGTGCGTAATCTGTGTGAACTACTTAACAAGACAACCACCCTTTTAACGCAATTAAGAATTTTTCGTTTTTCGGCCAAAAAAAGAGGACGACCCGGGGGTCGTCCAAATGTTTAATTTCAGACACATCTTACTAGGTGGAAAAACGGCACTCTACAGCAAAGTAATGGTCTGTCATCAACAAATTATACATGTGCGTAATCTGTGTGAACTACTTAACAAGATAACCACCCTTTTAACGCAATAAAAAATTTTTCGTTTTTCGGCCAAAAAAAGAGGACGACCCGGGGGTCGTCCAAATGTTTAATTTCAGACACATCTTACTAGGTGGAAAA
Organism: Volucella inanis; assembly: GCA_907269105.1. NCBI lineage: Eukaryota > Metazoa > Arthropoda > Insecta > Diptera > Syrphidae > Volucella > Volucella inanis. The sequence continues at coordinate 201,071,818 of OU026153.1, read as the reverse complement.
ACGGCACTCTACAGCAAAGTAATGGTCTGTCATCAACAAATTATACATGTGCGTAATCTGTGTGACCTACTTAACAAGATAACCACCCTTTTAACGCAATAAAAAATTTTTCGTTTTTCGGCCAAAAAAAGAGGACGACCCGGGGGTCGTCAAAGTGTTGAATTTCAGACACATCTCACTAGGTGGAAAAACGGCTCTCTACAGCAAAGTAATGGTCTGTCATCAACAAATTATACATGTGCGTAATCTGTGTGACCTACTTAACAAGATAACCACCCTTTTAACGCAATAAAAAATTTTTCGTTTTTCGGCCAAAAAAAGAGGACGACACGGGGGTCGTCAAAATGTTGAATTTCAGACACATCTCACTAGGTGGAAAAACGGCTCTCTACAGCAAAGTAATGGTCTGTTATCAACAAATTATACATGTGCGTAATCTGTGTGACCTACTTAACAAGATAACCACCCTTTTAACGCAATAAAAAATTTTTCGTTTTTCGGCCAAAAAAAGAGGACGACCCGGGGGTCGTCAAAATGTTGAATTTCAGACACATCTCACTAGGTGGAAAAACGGCTCTCTACAGCAAAGTAATGGTCTGTCATCAACAAATTATACATGTGCGTAATCTGTGTGACCTACTTAACAAGATAACCACCCTTTTAACGCAATAAAAAATTTTTCGTTTTTCGGCCAAAAAAAGAGGACGACCCGGGGGTCGTCAAAATGTTGAATTTCAGACACATCTCACTAGGTGGAAAAACGGCTCTCTACAGCAAAGTAATGGTCTGTTATCAACAAATTATACATGTGCGTAATCTGTGTGACCTACTTAACAAGATAACCACCCTTTTAACGCAATAAAAAATTTTTCGTTTTTCGGCCAAAAAAAGAGGACGACCCGGGGGTCGTCCAAATGTTGAATTTCAGACACATCTTACTAGGTGGAAAAACGGCACTCTACAGCAAAGTAATGGTCTGTCATCAACAAATTATACATGTGCGTAATCTGTGTTATCTACTTAACAAGATAACCACCCTTTTAACGCAATTAAAAATTTTTCGTTTTTCGGCCAAAAAAAGAGGACGACCCGGGGGTCGTCAAAACGTTGAATTTCAGACACATCTCACTAGGTGGAAAAACGGCTCTCTACAGCAAAGTAATGGTCTGTCATCAACAAATTATACATGTGCGTAATCTGTGTGACCTACTTAACAAGATAACCACCCTTTTAACGCAATAAAAAATTTTTCGTTTTTCGGCCAAAAAAAGAGGACGACCCGGGGGTCGTCCAAATGTTGAACTTCAGACACATCTTACTAGGTGGAAAAACGGCACTCTACAGCAAAGTAATGGTCTGTCATCAACAAATTATACATGTGCGTAATCTGTGTGATCTACTTAACAAGATAACCACCCTTTTAACGCAATTAAAAATTTTTCGTTTTTCGGCCAAAAAAAGAGGACGACCCGGGGGTCGTCAAAATGTTGAATTTCAGACACATCTCACTAGGTGGAAAAACGGCACTCTACAGCAAAGTAATGGTCTGTCATCAACAAATTATACATGTGCGTAATCTGTGTGATCTACTTAACAAGATAACCACCCTTTTAACGCAATTAAAAATTTTTCGTTTTTCGGCCAAAAAAAGAGGACGACCCGGGGGTCGTCAAAATGTTGAATTTCAGACACATCTCACTAGGTGGAAAAACGGCTCTCTACAGCAAAGTAATGGTCTGTCATCAACAAATTATACATGTGCGTAATCTGTGTGAACTACTTAACAAGATAACCACCCTTTTAACGCAATAAAAAATTTTTCGTTTTTCGGCCAAAAAAAGAGGACGACCCGGGGGTCGTCAAAATGTTGAACTTCAGACACATCTTACTAGGTGGAAAAACGGCACTCTACAGCAAAGTAATGGTCTGTCATCAACAAATTATACATGTGCGTAATCTGTGTGACCTACTTAACAAGATAACCACCCTTTTAACGCAATAAAAAATTTTTCGTTTTTCGGCCAAAAAAAGAGGACGACACGGGGGTCGTCAAAATGTTGAATTTCAGACACATCTCACTAGGTGGAAAAACGGCTCTCTACAGCAAAGTAATGGTCTGTTATCAACAAATTATACATGTGCGTAATCTGTGTGACCTACTTAACAAGATAACCACCCTTTTAACGCAATAAAAAATTTTTCGTTTTTCGGCCAAAAAAAGAGGACGACCCGGGGGTCGTCAAAATGTTGAATTTCAAACACATCTCACTAGGTGGAAAAACGGCTCTCTACAGCAAAGTAATGGTCTGTCATCAACAAATTATACATGTGCGTAATCTGTGTGACCTACTTAACAAGATAACCACCCTTTTAACGCAATAAAAAATTTTTCGTTTTTCGGCCAAACAAAGAGGACGACCCGGGGGTCGTCAAAATGTTGAATTTCAAACACATCTCACTAGGTGGAAAAACGGCTCTCTACAGCAAAGTAATGGTCTGTCATCAACAAATTATACATGTGCGTAATCTGTGTTATCTACTTAACAAGATAACCACCCTTTTAACGCAATTAAAAATTTTTCGTTTTTCGGCCAAAAAAAGAGGACGACCCGGGGGTCGTCAAAACGTTGAATTTCAGACACATCTCACTAGGTGGAAAAACGGCTCTCTACAGCAAAGTAATGGTCTGTCATCAACAAATTATACATGTGCGTAATCTGTGTGACCTACTTAACAAGATAACCACCCTTTTAACGCAATAAAAAATTTTTCGTTTTTCGGCCAAAAAAAGAGGACGACCCGGGGGTCGTCCAAATGTTGAACTTCAGACACATCTTACTAGGTGGAAAAACGGCACTCTACAGCAAAGTAATGGTCTGTCATCAACAAATTATACATGTGCGTAATCTGTGTGATCTACTTAACAAGATAACCACCCTTTTAACGCAATTAAAAATTTTTCGTTTTTCGGCCAAAAAAAGAGGACGACCCGGGGGTCGTCAAAATGTTGAATTTCAGACACATCTCACTAGGTGGAAAAACGGCACTCTACAGCAAAGTAATGGTCTGTCATCAACAAATTATACATGTGCGTAATCTGTGTGATCTACTTAACAAGATAACCACCCTTTTAACGCAATTAAAAATTTTTCGTTTTTCGGCCAAAAAAAGAGGACGACCCGGGGGTCGTCAAAATGTTGAATTTCAGACACATCTCACTAGGTGGAAAAACGGCTCTCTACAGCAAAGTAATGGTCTGTCATCAACAAATTATACATGTGCGTAATCTGTGTGACCTACTTAACAAGATAACCACCCTTTTAACGCAATAAAAAATTTTTCGTTTTTCGGCCAAAAAAAGAGGACGACCCGGGGGTCGTCAAAATGTTGAATTTCAGACACATCTCACTAGGTGGAAAAACGGCTCTCTACAGCAAAGTAATGGTCTGTCATCAACAAATTATACATGTGCGTAATCTGTGTGAACTACTTAACAAGATAACCACCCTTTTAACGCAATTAAAAATTTTTCGTTTTTCGGGCAAAAAAAGAGGACGACCCGGGGGTCGTCCAAATGTTTAATTTCAGACACATCTTACTAGGTGGAAAAACGGCACTCTACAGCAAAGTAATGGTCTGTCATCAACAAATTATACATGTGCGTAATCTGTGTGAACTACTTAACAAGATAACCACCCTTTTAACGCAATAAAAAATTTTTCGTTTTTCGGCCAAAAAAAGAGGACGACACGGGGGTCGTCAAAATGTTGAATTTCAGACACATCTCGCTAGGTGGAAAAACGGCTCTCTACAGCAAAGTAATGGTCTGTCATCAACAAATTATACATGTGCGTAATCTGTGTGACCTACTTAACAAGATAACCACCCTTTTAACGCAATAAAAAATTTTTCGTTTTTCGGCCAAAAAAAGAGGACGACACGGGGGTCGTCAAAATGTTGAATTTCAGACACATCTCACTAGGTGGAAAAACGGCTCTCTACAGCAAAGTAATGGTCTGTCATCAACAAATTATACATGTGCGTAATCTGTGTGAACTACTTAACAAGATAACCACCCTTTTAACGCAATAAAAAATTTTTCGTTTTTCGGCCAAAAAAAGAGGACGACCCGGGGGTTTAATTTCAGACACATCTTACTAGGTGGAAAAACGGCACTCTACAGCAAAGTAATGGTCTGTCATCAACAAATTATACATGTGCGTAATCTGTGTGAACTACTTAACAAGATAACCACCCTTTTAACGCAATAAAAAAATTTTCGTTTTTCAGCCAAAAAAAGAGGACGACCCGGGGGTCGTCAAAATGTTGAATTTCAGACACATCTCACTAGGTGGAAAAACGGCTCTCTACAGCAAAGTAATGGTCTGTCATCAACAAATTATACATGTGCGTAATCTGTGTGACCTACTTAACAAGATAACCACCCTTTTAACGCAATAAAAAATTTTTCGTTTTTCGGCCAAAAAAAGAGGACGACACGGGGTCGTCAAAATGTTGAATTTCAGACACATCTCACTAGGTGGAAAAACGGCTCTCTACAGCAAAGTAATGGTCTGTTATCAACAAATTATACATGTGCGTAATCTGTGTGACCTACTTAACAAGATAACCACCCTTTTAACGCAATAAAAAATTTTTCGTTTTTCAGCCAAAAAAAGAGGACGACCCGGGGGTCGTCAAAATGTTGAATTTCAGACACATCTCACTAGGTGGAAAAACGGCTCTCTACAGCAAAGTAATGGTCTGTCATCAACAAATTATACATGTGCGTAATCTGTGTGACCTACTTAACAAGATAACCACCCTTTTAACGCAATAAAAAATTTTTCGTTTTTCGGCCAAAAAAAGAGGACGACCCGGGGGTCGTCAAAATGTTGAATTTCAGACACATCTCACTAGGTGGAAAAACGGCTCTCTACAGCAAAGTAATGGTCTGTCATCAACAAATTATACATGTGCATAATCTGTGTGATCTACTTAACAAGATAACCACCCTTTTAACGCAATAAAAAATTTTTCGTTTTTCGGCCAAAAAAAGAGGACGACCCGGGGGTCGTCCAAATGTTGAATTTCAGACACATCTTACTAGGTGGAAAAACGGCACTCTACAGCAAAGTAATGGTCTGTCATCAACAAATTATACATGTGCGTAATCTGTGTGAACTACTTAACAAGATAACCACCCTTTTAACGCAATAAAAAATTTTTCGTTTTTCGGCCAAAAAAAGAGGACGACCCGGGGGTCGTCAAAATGTTGAATTTCAGACACATCTCACTAGGTGGAAAAACGGCTCTCTACAGCAAAGTAATGGTCTGTCATCAACAAATTATACATGTGCGTAATCTGTGTGACCTACTTAACAAGATAACCACCCTTTTAACGCAATAAAAAATTTTTCGTTTTTCGGCCAAAAAAAGAGGACGACCCCCGGGTCGTCCAAATGTTGAATTTCAGACACATCTTACTAGGTGGAAAAACGGCACTCTACAGCAAAGTAATGGTCTGTCATCAACAAATTATACATGTGCGTAATCTGTGTGAACTACTTAACAAGATAACCACCCTTTTAACGCAATTAAAAATTTTTCGTTTTTCGGCCAAAAAAAGAGGACGACCCGGGGGTCGTCCAAATGTTGAATTTCAGACACATCTCGCTAGGTGGAAAAACGGCTCTCTACAGCAAAGTAATGGTCTGTCATCAACAAATTATACATGTGCGTAATCTGTGTGACCTACTTAACAAGATAACCACCCTTTTAACGCAATAAAAAAGTTTTCGTTTTTCGGCCAAAAAAAGAGGACGACCCGGGGGTCGTCAAAATGTTGAATTTCAGACACATCTCACTAGGTGGAAAAACGGCTCTCTACAGCAAAGTAATGGTCTGTCATCAACAAATTATACATGTGCGTAATTTGTGTGAACTACTTAACAAGATAACCACCCTTTTAACGCAATAAAACATTTTTCGTTTTTCGGCCAAAAAAAGAGGACGACCCGGGGGTCGTCAAAATGTTGAATTTCAGACACATCTCGCTAGGTGGAAAAACGGCTCTCTACAGCAAAGTAATGGTCTGTCATCAACAAATTATACATGTGCGTAATCTGTGTGACCTACTTAACAAGATAACCACCCTTTTAACGCAATTAAAAATTTTTCGTTTTTCGGCCAAAAAAAGAGGACAACCCGGGGGTCGTCAAAATGTTGAATTTCAGACACATCTCACTAGGTGGAAAAACGGCTCTCTACAGCAAAGTAATGGTCTGTCATCAACAAATTATACATGTGTGTAATCTGTGTGACCTACTTAACAAGATAACCACCCTTTTAACGCAATTAAAAATTTTTCGTTTTTCGGCCAAAAAAAGAGGACGACCCGGGGGTCGTCAAAATGTTGAATTCCAAACACATCTCACTAGGTGGAAAAACGGCTCTCTACAGCAAAGTAATGGTCTGTCATCAACAAATTATACATGTGCGTAATCTGTGTGAACTACTTAACAAGATAACCACCCTTTTAACGCAATTAAAAATTTTTCGTTTTTCGGCCAAAAAAAGAGGACGACCCGGGGGTCGTCAAAATGTTGAATTTCAGACACATCTCACTAGGTGGAAAAACGGCTCTCTACAGCAAAGTAATGGTCTGTCATCAACAAATTATACATGTGTGTAATCTGTGTGACCTACTTAACAAGATAACCACCCTTTTAACGCAATAAAAAACTTTTCGTTTTTCGGCCAGAAAAAGAGGACGACCCGGGGGTCGTCCAAATGTTGAATTTCAGACACATCTTACTAGGTGGAAAAACGGCACTCTACAGCAAAGTAATGGTCTGTCATCAACAAATTATACATGTGCGTAATCTGTGTGACCTACTTAACAAGATAACCACCCTTTTAACGCAATAAAAAATTTTTCGTTTTTCGGCCAAAAAAAGAGGACGACCCGGGGGTCGTCCAAATGTTGAATTTCAGACACATCTTACTAGGTGGAAAAACGGCACTCTACAGCAAAGTAATGGTCTGTCATCAACAAATTATACATGTGCGTAATCTGTGTGAACTACTTAACAAGATAACCACCCTTTTAACGCAATTAAAAATTTTTCGTTTTTCGGCCAAAAAAAGAGGACGACCCGGGGGTCGTCAAAATGTTGAATTTCAGACACATCTCACTAGGTGGAAAAACGGCTCTCTACAGCAAAGTAATGGTCTGTCATCAACAAATTATACATGTGTGTAATCTGTGTGACCTACTTAACAAGATAACCACCCTTTTAACGCAATAAAAAACTTTTCGTTTTTCGGCCAGAAAAAGAGGACGACCCGGGGGTCGTCCAAATGTTGAATTTCAGACACATCTTACTAGGTGGAAAAACGGCACTCTACAGCAAAGTAATGGTCTGTCATCAACAAATTATACATGTGCGTAATCTGTGTGACCTACTTAACAAGATAACCACCCTTTTAACGCAATAAAAAATTTTTCGTTTTTCGGCCAAAAAAAGAGGACGACCCGGGGGTCGTCCAAATGTTGAATTTCAGACACATCTTACTAGGTGGAAAAAACGGCACTCTACAGCAAAGTAATGGTCTGTCATCAACAAATTATACATGTGTGTAATCTGTGTGACCTACTTAACAAGATAACCACCCTTTTAACGCAATTAAAAATTTTTCGTTTTTCGGCCAAAAAAAGAGGACGACCCGGGGGTCGTCCAAATGTTGAATTTCAGACACATCTTACTAGGTGGAAAAACGGCACTCTACAGCAAAGTAATGGTCTGTCATCAACAAATTATACATGTGTGTAATCTGTGTGACCTACTTAACAAGATAACCACCCTTTTAACGTAATAAAAAACTTTTCGTTTTTCGGCCAAAAAAAGAGGACGACCCGGGGGTCGTCCAAATGTTGAATTTCAGACACATCTTACTAGGTGGAAAAACGGCACTCTACAGCAAAGTAATGGTCTGTCATCAACAAATTATACATGTGCGTAATCTGTGTGAACTACTTAACAAGATAACCACCCTTTTAACGCAATTAAAAATTTTTCGTTTTTCGGCCAAAAAAAGAGGACGACCCGGGGGTCGTCCAAATGTTGAATTTCAGACACATCTCACTAGGTGGAAAAACGGCTCTCTACAGCAAAGTAATGGTCTGTCATCAACAAATTATACATGTGTGTAATCTGTGTGACCTACTTAACAAGATAACCACCCTTTTAACGCAATTAAAAATTTTTCGTTTTTCGGCCAAAAAAAGAGGACGACCCGGGGGTCGTCCAAATGTTGAATTTCAGACACATCTTACTAGGTGGAAAAACGGCACTCTACAGCAAAGTAATGGTCTGTCATCAACAAATTATACATGTGTGTAATCTGTGTGACCTACTTAACAAGATAACCACCCTTTTAACGTAATAAAAAACTTTTCGTTTTTCGGCCAAAAAAAGAGGACGACCCGGGGGTCGTCCAAATGTTGAATTTCAGACACATCTTACTAGGTGGAAAAACGGCACTCTACAGCAAAGTAATGGTCTGTCATCAACAAATTATACATGTGCGTAATCTGTGTGAACTACTTAACAAGATAACCACCCTTTTAACGCAATTAAAAATTTTTCGTTTTTCGGCCAAAAAAAGAGGACGACCCGGGGGTCGTCCAAATGTTGAATTTCAGACACATCTCACTAGGTGGAAAAACGGCTCTCTACAGCAAAGTATAATAAAAAACTTTCCTTTTTCGGCCAAAAAAAGAGGACGACCCGGGGGTCGTCAAAATGTTGAATTTCAGACACATCTCACTAGGTGGAAAAACGGCTCTCTACAGCAAAGTAATGGTCTGTCATCAACAAATTATACATGTGCGTAATCTGTGTGACCTACTTAACAAGATAACCACCCTTTTAACGCAATAAAAAATTTTTCGTTTTTCGGCCAAAAAAAGAGGACGACCCGGGGGTCGTCCAAATGTTGAATTTCAGACACATCTCGCTAGGTGGAAAAACGGCTCTCTACAGCAAAGTAATGGTCTGTCATCAACAAATTATACATGTGCGTAATCTGTGTGACCTACTTAACAAGATAACCACCCTTTTAACGCAATAAAAAACTTTCCTTTTTCGGCCAAAAAAAGAGGACGACCCGGGGGTCGTCCAAATGTTGAATTTCAGACACATCTCGCTAGGTGGAAAAACGGCTCTCTACAGCAAAGTAATGGTCTGTCATCAACAAATTATACATGTGCGTAATCTGTGTGACCTACTTAACAAGATAACCACCCTTTTAACGCAATAAAAAAGTTTTCGTTTTTCGGCCAAAAAAAGAGGACGACCCGGGGGTCGTCAAAATGTTGAATTTCAGACACATCTCACTAGGTGGAAAAACGGCTCTCTACAGCAAAGTAATGGTCTGTCATCAACAAATTATACATGTGCGTAATTTGTGTGAACTACTTAACAAGATAACCACCCTTTTAACGCAATAAAACATTTTTCGTTTTTCGGCCAAAAAAAGAGGACGACCCGGGGGTCGTCAAAATGTTGAATTTCAGACACATCTCGCTAGGTGGAAAAACGGCTCTCTACAGCAAAGTAATGGTCTGTCATCAACAAATTATACATGTGTGTAATCTGTGTGACCTACTTAACAAGATAACCACCCTTTTAACGCAATAAAAAATTTTTCGTTTTTCGGCCAAAAAAAGAGGACGACCCGGGGGTCGTCCAAATGTTGAATTTCAGACACATCTTACTAGGTGGAAAAACGGCACTCTACAGCAAAGTAATGGTCTGTCATCAACAAATTATACATGTGCGTAATCTGTGTGAACTACTTAACAAGATAACCACCCTTTTAACGCAATTAAAAATTTTTCGTTTTTCGGCCAAAAAAAGAGGACGACCCGGGGGTCGTCAAAATGTTGAATTTCAGACACATCTCACTAGGTGGAAAAACGGCTCTCTACAGCAAAGTAATGGTCTGTCATCAACAAATTATACATGTGTGTAATCTGTGTGACCTACTTAACAAGATAACCACCCTTTTAACGCAATAAAAAACTTTTCGTTTTTCGGCCAGAAAAAGAGGACGACCCGGGGGTCGTCCAAATGTTGAATTTCAGACACATCTTACTAGGTGGAAAAACGGCACTCTACAGCAAAGTAATGGTCTGTCATCAACAAATTATACATGTGCGTAATCTGTGTGACCTACTTAACAAGATAACCACCCTTTTAACGCAATAAAAAATTTTTCGTTTTTCGGCCAAAAAAGAGGACGACCCGGGGGTCGTCCAAATGTTGAATTTCAGACACATCTTACTAGGTGGAAAAACGGCACTCTACAGCAAAGTAATGGTCTGTCATCAACAAATTATACATGTGTGTAATCTGTGTGACCTACTTAACAAGATAACCACCCTTTTAACGCAATTAAAAATTTTTCGTTTTTCGGCCAAAAAAAGAGGACGACCCGGGGGTCGTCCAAATGTTGAATTTCAGACACATCTTACTAGGTGGAAAAACGGCACTCTACAGCAAAGTAATGGTCTGTCATCAACAAATTATACATGTGTGTAATCTGTGTGACCTACTTAACAAGATAACCACCCTTTTAACGTAATAAAAAACTTTTCGTTTTTCGGCCAAAAAAAGAGGACGACCCGGGGGTCGTCCAAATGTTGAATTTCAGACACATCTTACTAGGTGGAAAAACGGCACTCTACAGCAAAGTAATGGTCTGTCATCAACAAATTATACATGTGCGTAATCTGTGTGAACTACTTAACAAGATAACCACCCTTTTAACGCAATTAAAAATTTTTCGTTTTTCGGCCAAAAAAAGAGGACGACCCGGGGGTCGTCCAAATGTTGAATTTCAGACACATCTCACTAGGTGGAAAAACGGCTCTCTACAGCAAAGTAATGGTCTGTCATCAACAAATTATACATGTGCGTAATCTGTGTGACCTACTTAACAAGATAACCACCCTTTTAACGCAATAAAAAACTTTCCTTTTTCGGCCAAAAAAAGAGGACGACCCGGGGGTCGTCCAAATGCTGAATTTCAGACACATCTCACTAGGTGGAAAAACGGCTCTCTACAGCAAAGTAATGGTCTGTCATCAACAAATTATACATGTGCGTAATCTGTGTGACCTACTTAACAAGATAACCACCCTTTTAACGCAATTAAAAATTTTTCGTTTTTCGGCCAAAAAAAGAGGACGACCCGGGGGTCGTCAAAATGTTGAATTTCAGACACATCTCACTAGGTGGAAAAACGGCTCTCTACAGCAAAGTAATGGTCTGTCATCAACAAATTATACATGTGCGTAATCTGTGTGACCTACTTAACAAGATAACCACCCTTTTAACGCAATTAAAAATTTTTCGTTTTTCGGCCAAAAAAAGAGGACGACCCGGGGGTCGTCAAAATGTTGAATTTCAGACACATCTTACTAGGTGGAAAAACGGCACTCTACAGCAAAGTAATGGTCTGTCATCAAGAAATTATACATGTGTGTAATCTGTGTGACCTACTTAACAAGATAACCACCCTTTTAACGCAATAAAAAACTTTTCGGTTTTCGGCCAAAAAAAGAGGACGACCCGGGGGTCGTCAAAATGTTGAATTTCAGACACATCTTACTAGGTGGAAAAACGGCACTCTACAGCAAAGTAATGGTCTGTCATCAACAAATTATACATGTGCGTAATCTGTGTGAACTACTTAACAAGATAACCACCCTTTTAACGCAATTAAAATTTTTTCGTTTTTCGGCCAAAAAAAGAGGACGACTCGGGGGTCGTCAAAATGTTGAATTTCAGACACATCTCACTAGGTGGAAAAACGGCTCTCTACAGCAAAGTAATGATCTGTCATCAACAAATTATACATGTGCGTAATCTGTGTGAACTACTTAACAAGATAACCACCCTTTTAACGCAATTAAAAATTTTTCGTTTTTCGGCCAAAAAAGAGGACGACCCGGGGGTCGTCAAAATGTTGAATTTCAGACACATCTCACTAGGTGGAAAAACGGCTCTCTACAGCAAAGTAATGGTCTGTCATCAACAAATTATACATGTGCGTAATCTGTGTGACCTACTTAACAAGATAACCACCCTTTTAACGCAATAAAAAATTTTTCGTTTTTCGGCCAAAAAAAGAGGACGACCCGGGGGTCGTCCAAATGTTGAATTTCAGACACATCTTACTAGGTGGAAAAACGGCACTCTACAGCAAAGTAATGGTCTGTCATCAAGAAATTATACATGTGCGTAATCTGTGTGACCTACTTAACAAGATAACCACCCTTTTAACGCAATAAAAAATTTTTCGTTTTTCGGCCAAAAAAAGAGGACGACCCGGGGGTCGTCAAAATGTTGAATTTCAGACACATCTCACTAGGTGGAAAAACGGCTCTCTACAGCAAAGTAATGGTCTGTCATCAACAAATTATACATGTGCGTAATCTGTGTGACCTACTTAACAAGATAACCACCCTTTTAACGCAATTAAAAATTTTTCGTTTTTCGGCCAAAAAAAGAGGACGACCCGGGGGTCGTCAAAATGTTGAATTTCAGACACATCTCACTAGGTGGAAAAACGGCTCTCTACAGCAAAGTAATGGTCTGTCATCAAGAAATTATACATGTGTGTAATCTGTGTGACCTACTTAACAAGATAACCACCCTTTTAACGCAATAAAAAACTTTTCGTTTTTCGGCCAAAAAAAGAGGACGACCCGGGGGTCGTCCAAATGTTGAATTTCAGACACATCTCACTAGGTGGAAAAACGGCTCTCTACAGCAAAGTAATGGTCTGTCATCAACAAATTATACATGTGCGTAATCTGTGTGAACTATTTAACAAGATAACCACCCTTTTAACGCAATTAAAAAATTTTCGTTTTTCGGCCAAAAAAAGAGGACGACCCGGGGTCGTCAAAATGTTGAATTTCAGACACATCTCACTAGGTGGAAAAACGGCTCTCTACAGCAAAGTAATGGTCTGTCATCAACAAATTATACATGTGCGTAATCTGTGTGACCTACTTAACAAGATAACCACCCTTTTAACGCAATTAAAAATTTTTCGTTTTTCGGCCAAAAAAAGAGGACGACCCGGGGGTCGTCAAAATGTTGAATTTCAGACACATCTCACTAGGTGGAAAAACGGCTCTCTACAGCAAAGTAATGGTCTGTCATCAACAAATTATACATGTGCGTAATCTGTGTGACCTACTTAACAAGATAACCACCCTTTTAACGCAATAAAAAATTTTTCGTTTTTCGGCCAAAAAAAGAGGACGACCCGGGGGTCGTCCAAATGTTGAATTTCAGACACATCTTACTAGGTGGAAAAACGGCACTCTACAGCAAAGTAATGGTCTGTCATCAAGAATTTATACATGTGCGTAATCTGTGTGACCTACTTAACAAGATAACCACCCTTTTAACGCAATAAAAAATTTTTCGTTTTTCGGCCAAAAAAAGAGGACGACCCGGGGGTCGTCAAAATGTTGAATTTCAGACACATCTCACTAGGTGGAAAAACGGCTCTCTACAGCAAAGTAATGGTCTGTCATCAACAAATTATACATGTGCGTAATCTGTGTGACCTACTTAACAAGATAACCACCCTTTTAACGCAATTAAAAATTTTTCGTTTTTCGGCCAAAAAAAGAGGACGACCCGGGGGTCGTCAAAATGTTGAATTTCAGACACATCTCACTAGGTGGAAAAACGGCTCTCTACAGCAAAGTAATGGTCTGTCATCAAGAAATTATACATGTGTGTAATCTGTGTGACCTACTTAACAAGATAACCACCCTTTTAACGCAATAAAAAACTTTTCGTTTTTCGGCCAAAAAAAGAGGACGACCCGGGGGTCGTCCAAATGTTGAATTTCAGACACATCTCACTAGGTGGAAAAACGGCTCTCTACAGCAAAGTAATGGTCTGTCATCAACAAATTATACATGTGCGTAATCTGTGTGACCTACTTAACAAGATAACCACCCTTTAACGCAATAAAAAATTTTTCGTTTTTCGGCCAAAAAAAGAGGACGACCGGGGGTTCGTCCAAATGTTGAATTTCAGACACATCTTACTAGGTGGAAAAACGGCACTCTACAGCAAAGTAATGGTCTGTCATCAAGAAATTATACATGTGCGTAATCTGTGTGACCTACTTAACAAGATAACCACCCTTTTAACGCAATAAAAAATTTTTCGTTTTTCGGCCAAAAAAAGAGGACGACCCGGGGGTCGTCAAAATGTTGAATTTCAGACACATCTCACTAGGTGGAAAAACGGCTCTCTACAGCAAAGTAATGGTCTGTCATCAACAAATTATACATGTGCGTAATCTGTGTGACCTACTTAACAAGATAACCACCCTTTTAACGCAATTAAAAATTTTTCGTTTTTCGGCCAAAAAAAGAGGACGACCCGGGGGTCGTCAAAATGTTGAATTTCAGACACATCTCACTAGGTGGAAAAACGGCTCTCTACAGCAAAGTAATGGTCTGTCATCAAGAAATTATACATGTGTGTAATCTGTGTGACCTACTTAACAAGATAACCACCCTTTTAACGCAATAAAAACTTTTCGTTTTTCGGCCAAAAAAAGAGGACGACCCGGGGGTCGTCCAAATGTTGAATTTCAGACACATCTCACTAGGTGGAAAAACGGCTCTCTACAGCAAAGTAATGGTCTGTCATCAACAAATTATACATGTGCGTAATCTGTGTGAACTACTACTTAACAAGATAACCACCCTTTTAACGCAATTAAAAAATTTTCGTTTTTCGGCCAAAAAAAGAGGACGACCCGGGGGTCGTCAAAATGTTGAATTTCAGACACATCTCACTAGGTGGAAAAACGGCTCTCTACAGCAAAGTAATGGTCTGTCATCAACAAATTATACATGTGCGTAATCTGTGTGACCTACTTAACAAGATAACCACCCTTTTAACGCAATTAAAAATTTTTCGTTTTTCGGCCAAAAAAAGAGGACGACCCGGGGGTCGTCAAAATGTTGAATTTCAGACACATCTCACTAGGTGGAAAAACGGCTCTCTACAGCAAAGTAATGGTCTGTCATCAACAAATTATACATGTGCGTAATCTGTGTGACCTACTTAACAAGATAACCACTCTTTTAACGCAATAAAAAATTTTTCGTTTTTCGGCCAAAAAAAGAGGACGACCCGGGGGTCGTCAAAATGTTGAATTTCAGACACATCTCACTAGGTGGAAAAACGGCTCTCTACAGCAAAGTAATGGTCTGTCATCAACAAATTATACATGTGCGTAATCTGTGTGACCTACTTAACAAGATAACCACCCTTTTAACGCAATAAAAATTTTTCGTTTTTCGGCCAAAAAAAGAGGACGACCCGGGGGTCGTCCAAATGTTGAATTTCAGACACATCTTACTAGGTGGAAAAACGGCACTCTACAGCAAAGTAATGGTCTGTCATCAAGAAATTATACATGTGCGTAATCTGTGTGACCTACTTAACAAGATAACCACCCTTTTAACGCAATAAAAAATTTTTCGTTTTTCGGCCAAAAAAAGAGGACGACCCGGGGGTCGTCAAAATGTTGAATTTCAGACACATCTCACTAGGTGGAAAAACGGCTCTCTACAGCAAAGTAATGGTCTGTCATCAACAAATTATACATGTGCGTAATCTGTGTGACCTACTTAACAAGATAACCACCCTTTTAACGCAATTAAAATTTTTCGTTTTTCGGCCAAAAAAGAGGACCACCCGGGGGTCGTCAAAATGTTGAATTTCAGACACATCTCACTAGGTGGAAAAACGGCTCTCTACAGCAAAGTAATGGTCTGTCATCAAGAAATTATACATGTGTGTAATCTGTGTGACCTACTTAACAAGATAACCACCCTTTTAACGCAATAAAAAACTTTTCGTTTTTCGGCCAAAAAAAGAGGACGACCCGGGGGTCGTCCAAATGTTGAATTTCAGACACATCTCACTAGGTGGAAAAACGGCTCTCTACAGCAAAGTAATGGTCTGTCATCAACAAATTATACATGTGCGTAATCTGTGTGACCTACTTAACAAGATAACCACCCTTTTAACGCAATAAAAAATTTTTCGTTTTTCGGCCAAAAAAAGAGGACGACCCGGGGGTCGTCCAAATGTTGAATTTCAGGACACATCTCACTAGGTGGAAAAACGGCTCTCTACAGCAAAGTAATGGTCTGTCATCAACAAATTATACATGTGCGTAATCTGTGTGACCTACTTAACAAGATAACCACTCTTTTAACGCAATAAAAAATTTTTCGTTTTTCGGCCAAAAAAAGAGGACGACCCGGGGGTCGTCAAAATGTTGAATTTCAGACACATCTCACTAGGTGGAAAAACGGCTCTCTACAGCAAAGTAATGGTCTGTCATCAACAAATTATACATGTGCGTAATCTGTGTGACCTACTTAACAAGATAACCACCCTTTTAACGCAATAAAAAATTTTTCGTTTTTCGGCCAAAAAAAGAGGACGACCCGGGGGTCGTCCAAATGTTGAATTTCAGACACATCTTACTAGGTGGAAAAACGGCACTCTACAGCAAAGTAATGGTCTGTCATCAAGAAATTATACATGTGCGTAATCTGTGTGACCTACTTAACAAGATAACCACCCTTTTAACGCAATAAAAATTTTTCGTTTTTCGGCCAAAAAAAGAGGACGACCGGGGGTCGTCAAAATGTTGAATTTCAGACACATCTCACTAGGTGGAAAAACGGCTCTCTACAGCAAAGTAATGGTCTGTCATCAACAAATTATACATGTGCGTAATCTGTGTGACCTACTTAACAAGATAACCACCCTTTTAACGCAATTAAAAATTTTTCGTTTTTCGGCCAAAAAAAGAGGACGACCCGGGGGTCGTCAAAATGTTGAATTTCAGACACATCTCACTAGGTGGAAAAACGGCTCTCTACAGCAAAGTAATGGTCTGTCATCAAGAAATTATACATGTGTGTAATCTGTGTGACCTACTTAACAAGATAACCACCCTTTTAACGCAATAAAAAACTTTTCGTTTTTCGGCCAAAAAAAGAGGACGACCCGGGGGTCGTCCAAATGTTGAATTTCAGACACATCTCACTAGGTGGAAAAACGGCTCTCTACAGCAAAGTAATGGTCTGTCATCAACAAATTATACATGTGCGTAATCTGTGTGAACTACTTAACAAGATAACCACCCTTTTAACGCAATTAAAAATTTTTCGTTTTTCGGCCAAAAAAAGAGGACGACCCGGGGGTCGTCAAAATGTTGAATTTCAGACACATCTCACTAGGTGGAAAAACGGCTCTCTACAGCAAAGTAATGGTCTGTCATCAACAAATTATACATGTGCGTAATCTGTGTGACCTACTTAACAAGATAACCACCCTTTTAACGCAATTAAAAATTTTTCGTTTTTCGGCCAAAAAAAGAGGACGACCCGGGGGTCGTCAAAATGTTGAATTTCAGACACATCTCACTAGGTGGAAAAACGGCTCTCTACAGCAAAGTAATGGTCTGTCATCAACAAATTATACATGTGCGTAATCTGTGTGAACTACTTAACAAGATAACCACCCTTTTAACGCAATTAAAAATTTTTCGTTTTTCGGCCAAAAAAGAGGACGACCCGGGGGTCGTCAAAATGTTGAATTTCAGACACATCTTACTAGGTGGAAAAACGGCACTCTACAGCAAAGTAATGGTCTGTCATCAACAAATTATACATGTGCGTAATCTGTGTGACCTACTTAACAAGATAACCACCCTTTTAACGCAATTAAAAATTTTTCGTTTTTCGGCCAAAAAAAGAGGACGACCCCCGGGTCGTCCAAATGTTGAATTTCAGACACATCTTACTAGGTGGAAAAACGGCACTCTACAGCAAAGTAATGGTCTGTCATCAAGAAATTATACATGTGCGTAATCTGTGTGACCTACTTAACAAGATAACCACCCTTTTAACGCAATAAAAAACTTTTCGTTTTTCGGCCAAAAAAAGAGGACGACCCGGGGGTCGTCCAAATGTTGAATTTCAGACACATCTCACTAGGTGGAAAAACGGCTCTCTACAGCAAAGTAATGGTCTGTCATCAACAAATTATACATGTGCGTAATCTGTGTGACCTACTTAACAAGATAACCACCCTTTTAACGCAATTAAAAATTTTTCGTTTTTCGGCCAAAAAAAGAGGACGACCCGGGGGTCGCCAAAATGTTGAATTTCAGACACATCTCACTAGGTGGAAAAACGGCTCTCTACAGCAAAGTAATGGTCTGTCATCAACAAATTATACATGTGCGTAATCTGTGTGAACTACTTAACAAGATAACCACCCTTTTAACGCAATTAAAAATTTTTCGTTTTTCGGCCAAAAAAAGAGGACGACCCGGGGGTCGTCAAAATGTTGAATTTCAGACACATCTCACTAGGTGGAAAAACGGCTCTCTACAGCAAAGTAATGGTCTGTCATCAACAAATTATACATGTGCGTAATCTGTGTGACCTACTTAACAAGATAACCACCCTTTTAACGCAATAAAAAATTTTTCGTTTTTCGGCCAAAAAAAGAGGACGACCCGGGGGTCGTCCAAATGTTGAATTTCAGACACATCTCACTAGGTGGAAAAACGACTCTCTACAGCAAAGTAATGGTCTGTCATCAACAAATTATACATGTGCGTAATCTGTGTGAACTACTTAACAAGATAACCACCCTTTTAACGCAATTAAAAATTTTTCGTTTTTCGGCCAAAAAAAGAGGACGACCCGGGGGTCGTCAAAATGTTGAATTTCAGACACATCTCACTAGGTGGAAAAACGGCTCTCTACAGCAAAGTAATGGTCTGTCATCAACAAATTATACATATGCGTAATCTGTGTGACCTACTTAACAAGATAACCACCCTTTTAACGCAATAAAAAATTTTTCGTTTTTCGGCTAAAAAAAGAGGACGACCCGGAGGTCGTCAAAATGTTGAATTTCAGACACATCTCACTAGGTGGAAAAACGGCTCTCTACAGCAAAGAAATGGTCTGTCATCAACAAATTATACATGTGCGTAATCTGTGTGACCTACTTAACAAGATAACCACCCTTTTAACGCAATTAAAGATTTTTCGTTTTTCGGCCAAAAAACGAGGACGGGGGTCGTCAAAATGTTGAATTTCAGACACATCTCACTAGGTGGAAAAACGGCTCTCTACAGCAAAGTAATGGTCTGTCATCAACAAATTATACATGTGCGTAATCTGTGTGACCTACTTAACAAGATAACCACCCTTTTAACGCAATTAAAAATTTTTCGTTTTTCGGCCAAAAAAAGAGGACGACCCGGGGGTCGTCAAAATGTTGAATTTCAGACACATCTTACTTGGTGGAAAAACGGCACTCTACAGCAAAGTAATGGTCTGTCATCAAGAAATTATACATGTGTGTAATCTGTGTGACCTACTTAACAAGATAACCACCCTTTTAACGCAATAAAAAACTTTTCGTTTTTCGGCCAAAAAAAGAGGACGACCCGGGGGTCGTCAAAATGTTGAATTTCAGACACATCTCACTAGGTGGAAAAACGGCTCTCTACAGCAAAGTAATGGTCTGTCATCAACAAATTATACATGTGCGTAATCTGTGTGACCTACTTAACAAGATAACCACCCTTTTAACGCAATTAAAAATTTTTCGTTTTTCGGCCAAAAAAAGAGGACGACTCGGGGGTCGTCAAAATGTTGAATTTCAGACACATCTCACTAGGTGGAAAAACGGCTCTCTACAGCAAAGTAATGGTCTGTCATCAACAAATTATACATGTGCGTAATCTGTGTGAACTACTTAACAAGATAACCACCCTTTTAACGCAATTAAAATTTTTTCGTTTTTCGGCCAAAAAAAGAGGACGACCCGGGGGTCGTCAAAATGTTGAATTTCAGACACATCTCACTAGGTGGAAAAACGGCTCTCTACAGCAAAGTAATGGTCTGTCATCAACAAATTATACATGTGCGTAATCTGTGTGACCTACTTAACAAGATAACCACCCTTTTAACGCAATAAAAAACTTTTCGTTTTTCGGCCAAAAAAAGAGGACGACCCGGGGGTCGTCCAAATGTTGAATTTCAGACACATCTTACTAGGTGGAAAAACGGCACTCTACAGCAAAGTAATGGTCTGTCATCAACAAATTATACATGTGCGTAATCTGTGTGAACTACTTAACAAGATAACCACCCTTTTAACGCAATTAAAAATTTTTCGTTTTTCGGCCAAAAAAAGAGGGCGACCCGGGGGTCGTCAAAATGTTGAATTTCAAACACATCTCACTAGGTGGAAAAACGGCTCTCTACAGCAAAGTAATGGTCTGTCATCAACAAATTATACATGTGCGTAATCTGTGTGAACTACTTAACAAGATAACCACCCTTTTAACGCAATTAAAAATTTTTCGTTTTTCGGCCAAAAAAAGAGGACGACCCCCGGGTCGTCCAAATGTTGAATTTCAGACACATCTTACTAGGTGGAAAAACGGCACTCTACAGCAAAGTAATGGTCTGTCATCAAGAAATTATACATGTGCGTAATCTGTGTGACCTACTTAACAAGATAACCACCCTTTTAACGCAATAAAAAACTTTTCGTTTTTCGGCCAAAAAAAGAGGACGACCCGGGGGTCGTCCAAATGTTGAATTTCAGACACATCTCACTAGGTGGAAAAACGGCTCTCTACAGCAAAGTAATGGTCTGTCATCAAGAAATTATACATGTGTGTAATCTGTGTGACCTACTTAACAAGATAACCACCCTTTTAACGCAATAAAAAACTTTTCGTTTTTCGGCCAAAAAAAGAGGACGACCCGGGGGTCGTCCAAATGTTGAATTTCAGACACATCTCACTAGGTGGAAAAACGGCTCTCTACAGCAAAGTAATGGTCTGTCATCAACAAATTATACATGTGCGTAATCTGTGTGAACTACTTAACAAGATAACCACCCTTTTAACGCAATTAAAAATTTTTCGTTTTTCGGCCAAAAAAAGAGGACAACCCGGGGGTCGTCAAAATGTTGAATTTCAGACACATCTCACTAGGTGGAAAAACGGCTCTCTACAGCAAAGTAATGGTCTGCCATCAACAAATTATACATGTGCGTAATCTGTGTGAACTACTTAACAAGATAACCACCCTTTTAACGCAATTAAAAATTTTTCGTTTTTCGGCCAAAAAAGAGGACGACCCGGGGGTCGTCAAAATGTTGAATTTCAGACACATCTTACTAGGTGGAAAAACGGCACTCTACAGCAAAGTAATGGTCTGTCATCAACAAATTATACATGTGCGTAATCTGTGTGACCTACTTAACAAGATAACCACCCTTTTAACGCAATTAAAAATTTTTCGTTTTTCGGCCAAAAAAAGAGGACGACCCGGGGGTCGTCCAAATGTTGAATTTCAGACACATCTTACTAGGTGGAAAAACGGCACTCTACAGCAAAGTAATGGTCTGTCATCAAGAAATTATACATGTGCGTAATCTGTGTGACCTACTTAACAAGATAACCACCCTTTTAACGCAATAAAAAACTTTTCGTTTTTCGGCCAAAAAAAGAGGACGACCCGGGGGTCGTCCAAATGTTGAATTTCAGACACATCTCACTAGGTGGAAAAACGGCTCTCTACAGCAAAGTAATGGTCTGTCATCAACAAATTATACATGTGCGTAATCTGTGTGACCTACTTTTAACGCAATTAAAAATTTTTCGTTTTTCGGCCAAAAAAAGAGGACGACCCGGGGGTCGTCAAAATGTTGAATTTCAGACACATCTTACTTGGTGGAAAAACGGCACTCTACAGCAAAGTAATGGTCTGTCATCAAGAAATTATACATGTGTGTAATCTGTGTGACCTACTTAACAAGATAACCACCCTTTTAACGCAATAAAAAACTTTTCGTTTTTCGGCCAAAAAAAGAGGACGACCCGGGGGTCGTCAAAATGTTGAATTTCAGACACATCTCACTAGGTGGAAAAACGGCTCTCTACAGCAAAGTAATGGTCTGTCATCAACAAATTATACATGTGCGTAATCTGTGTGACCTACTTAACAAGATAACCACCCTTTTAACGCAATTAAAAATTTTTCGTTTTTCGGCCAAAAAAAGAGGACGACTCGGGGGTCGTCAAAATGTTGAATTTCAGACACATCTCACTAGGTGGAAAAACGGCTCTCTACAGCAAAGTAATGGTCTGTCATCAACAAATTATACATGTGCGTAATCTGTGTGAACTACTTAACAAGATAACCACCCTTTTAACGCAATTAAAATTTTTTCGTTTTTCGGCCAAAAAAAGAGGACGACCCGGGGGTCGTCAAAATGTTGAATTTCAGACACATCTCACTAGGTGGAAAAACGGCTCTCTACAGCAAAGTAATGGTCTGTCATCAACAAATTATACATGTGCGTAATCTGTGTGACCTACTTAACAAGATAACCACCCTTTTAACGCAATAAAAAACTTTTCGTTTTTCGGCCAAAAAAAGAGGACGACCCGGGGGTCGTCCAAATGTTGAATTTCAGACACATCTTACTAGGTGGAAAAACGGCACTCTACAGCAAAGTAATGGTCTGTCATCAACAAATTATACATGTGCGTAATCTGTGTGAACTACTTAACAAGATAACCACCCTTTTAACGCAATTAAAAATTTTTCGTTTTTCGGCCAAAAAAAGAGGGCGACCCGGGGGTCGTCAAAATGTTGAATTTCAAACACATCTCACTAGGTGGAAAAACGGCTCTCTACAGCAAAGTAATGGTCTGTCATCAACAAATTATACATGTGCGTAATCTGTGTGAACTACTTAACAAGATAACCACCCTTTTAACGCAATTAAAAATTTTTCGTTTTTCGGCCAAAAAAAGAGGACGACCCCCGGGTCGTCCAAATGTTGAATTTCAGACACATCTTACTAGGTGGAAAAACGGCACTCTACAGCAAAGTAATGGTCTGTCATCAAGAAATTATACATGTGCGTAATCTGTGTGACCTACTTAACAAGATAACCACCCTTTTAACGCAATAAAAAACTTTTCGTTTTTCGGCCAAAAAAAGAGGACGACCCGGGGGTCGTCCAAATCTTGAATTTCAGACACATCTCACTAGGTGGAAAAACGGCTCTCTACAGCAAAGTAATGGTCTGTCATCAAGAAATTATACATGTGTGTAATCTGTGTGACCTACTTAACAAGATAACCACCCTTTTAACGCAATAAAAAACTTTTCGTTTTTCGGCCAAAAAAAGAGGACGACCCGGGGGTCGTCCAAATGTTGAATTTCAGACACATCTCACTAGGTGGAAAAACGGCTCTCTACAGCAAAGTAATGGTCTGTCATCAACAAATTATACATGTGCGTAATCTGTGTGAACTACTTAACAAGATAACCACCCTTTTAACGCAATTAAAAATTTTTCGTTTTTCGGCCAAAAAAAGAGGACAACCCGGGGGTCGTCAAAATGTTGAATTTCAGACACATCTCACTAGGTGGAAAAACGGCTCTCTACAGCAAAGTAATGGTCTGTCATCAACAAATTATACATGTGCGTAATCTGTGTGACCTACTTAACAAGATAACCACCCTTTTAACGCAATTAAAAATTTTTCGTTTTTCGGCCAAAAAAAGAGGACGACCCGGGGGTCGTCAAAATGTTGAATTTCAGACACATCTCACTAGGTGGAAAAACGGCTCTCTACAGCAAAGTAATGGTCTGTCATCAACAAATTATACATGTGCGTAATCTGTGTGAACTACTTAACAAGATAACCACCCTTTTAACGCAATTAAAAATTTTTCGTTTTTCGGCCAAAAAAGAGGACGACCCGGGGGTCGTCAAAATGTTGAATTTCAGACACATCTTACTAGGTGGAAAAACGGCACTCTACAGCAAAGTAATGGTCTGTCATCAACAAATTATACATGTGCGTAATCTGTGTGACCTACTTAACAAGATAACCACCCTTTTAACGCAATTAAAAATTTTTCGTTTTTCGGCCAAAAAAAGAGGACGACCCGGGGGTCGTCCAAATGTTGAATTTCAGACACATCTTACTAGGTGGAAAAACGGCACTCTACAGCAAAGTAATGGTCTGTCATCAAGAAATTATACATGTGCGTAATCTGTGTGACCTACTTAACAAGATAACCACCCTTTTAACGCAATAAAAAACTTTTCGTTTTTCGGCCAAAAAAAGAGGACGACCCGGGGGTCGTCCAAATGTTGAATTTCAGACACATCTCACTAGGTGGAAAAACGGCTCTCTACAGCAAAGTAATGGTCTGTCATCAACAAATTATACATGTGCGTAATCTGTGTGACCTACTTAACAAGATAACCACCCTTTTAACGCAATTAAAAATTTTTCGTTTTTCGGCCAAAAAAAGAGGACGACCCGGGGGTCGCCAAAATGTTGAATTTCAGACACATCTCACTAGGTGGAAAAACGGCTCTCTACAGCAAAGTAATGGTCTGTCATCAACAAATTATACATGTGCGTAATCTGTGTGACCTACTTAACAAGATAACCACCCTTTTAACGCAATAAAAAATTTTTCGTTTTTCGGCCAAAAAAAGAGGACGACCCGGGGGTCGTCCAAATGTTGAATTTCAGACACATCTCACTAGGTGGAAAAACGACTCTCTACAGCAAAGTAATGGTCTGTCATCAACAAATTATACATATGCGTAATCTGTGTGACCTACTTAACAAGATAACCACCCTTTTAACGCAATAAAAAATTTTTCGTTTTTCGGCTAAAAAAAGAGGACGACCCGGAGGTCGTCAAAATGTTGAATTTCAGACACATCTCACTAGGTGGAAAAACGGCTCTCTACAGCAAAGTAATGGTCTGTCATCAACAAATTATACATGTGCGTAATCTGTGTGACCTACTTAACAAGATAACCACCCTTTTAACGCAATTAAAGATTTTTCGTTTTTCGGCCAAAAAACGAGGACGGGGGTCGTCAAAATGTTGAATTTCAGACACATCTCACTAGGTGGAAAAACGGCTCTCTACAGCAAAGTAATGGTCTGTCATCAACAAATTATACATGTGCGTAATCTGTGTGACCTACTTAACAAGATAACCACCCTTTTAACGCAATTAAAAATTTTTCGTTTTTCGGCCAAAAAAAGAGGACGACCCGGGGGTCGTCAAAATGTTGAATTTCAGACACATCTTACTTGGTGGAAAAACGGCACTCTACAGCAAAGTAATGGTCTGTCATCAAGAAATTATACATGTGTGTAATCTGTGTGACCTACTTAACAAGATAACCACCCTTTTAACGCAATAAAAAACTTTTCGTTTTTCGGCCAAAAAAAGAGGACGACCCGGGGGTCGTCAAAATGTTGAATTTCAGACACATCTCACTAGGTGGAAAAACGGCTCTCTACAGCAAAGTAATGGTCTGTCATCAACAAATTATACATGTGCGTAATCTGTGTGACCTACTTAACAAGATAACCACCCTTTTAACGCAATTAAAAATTTTTCGTTTTTCGGCCAAAAAAAGAGGACGACTCGGGGGTCGTCAAAATGTTGAATTTCAGACACATCTCACTAGGTGGAAAAACGGCTCTCTACAGCAAAGTAATGGTCTGTCATCAACAAATTATACATGTGCGTAATCTGTGTGAACTACTTAACAAGATAACCACCCTTTTAACGCAATTAAAATTTTTTCGTTTTTCGGCCAAAAAAAGAGGACGACCCGGGGGTCGTCAAAATGTTGAATTTCAGACACATCTCACTAGGTGGAAAAACGGCTCTCTACAGCAAAGTAATGGTCTGTCATCAACAAATTATACATGTGCGTAATCTGTGTGACCTACTTAACAAGATAACCACCCTTTTAACGCAATAAAAAACTTTTCGTTTTTCGGCCAAAAAAAGAGGACGACCCGGGGGTCGTCCAAATGTTGAATTTCAGACACATCTTACTAGGTGGAAAAACGGCACTCTACAGCAAAGTAATGGTCTGTCATCAACAAATTATACATGTGCGTAATCTGTGTGAACTACTTAACAAGATAACCACCCTTTTAACGCAATTAAAAATTTTTCGTTTTTCGGCCAAAAAAAGAGGGCGACCCGGGGGTCGTCAAAATGTTGAATTTCAAACACATCTCACTAGGTGGAAAAACGGCTCTCTACAGCAAAGTAATGGTCTGTCATCAACAAATTATACATGTGCGTAATCTGTGTGAACTACTTAACAAGATAACCACCCTTTTAACGCAATTAAAAAATTTTCGTTTTTCGGCCAAAAAGAGAGGACGACCCGGGGGTCGTCAAAATGTTGAATT
This sequence comes from Volucella inanis, assembly GCA_907269105.1. Taxonomy (NCBI): domain Eukaryota; kingdom Metazoa; phylum Arthropoda; class Insecta; order Diptera; family Syrphidae; genus Volucella; species Volucella inanis. Next base: position 201,045,370 of record OU026153.1, on the reverse strand, counting down.
TCAGACACATCTCACTAGGTGGAAAAACGGCTCTCTACAGCAAAGTAATGGTCTGTCATCAACAAATTATACATGTGCGTAATCTGTGTGACCTACTTAACAAGATAACCACCCTTTTAACGCAATAAAAAATTTTTCGTTTTTCGGCCAAAAAAAGAGGACGACCCGGGGGTCGTCAAAATGTTGAATTTCAGACACATCTCACTAGGTGGAAAAACGGCTCTCTACAGCAAAGTAATGGTCTGTCATCAACAAATTATACATGTGCGTAATCTGTGTGAATTACTTAACAAGATAACCACCCTTTTAACGCAATTAAAAATTTTTCGTTTTTCGGCCAAAAAAAGAGGACGACCCGGGGGTCGTCAAAATGTTGAATTTCAAACACATCTCACTAGGTGGAAAAACGGCTCTCTACAGCAAAGTAATGGTCTGTCATCAACAAATTATACATGTGCGTAATCTGTGTGAACTACTTAACAAGATAACCACCCTTTTAACGCAATTAAAAATTTTTCGTTTTTCGGCCAAAAAAAGAGGACGACCCGGGGGTCGTCAAAATGTTGAATTTCAGACACATCTCACTAGGTGGAAAAACGGCTCTCTACAGCAAAGTAATGGTCTGTCATCAACAAATTATACATGTGCGTAATCTGTGTGAACTACTTAACAAGATAACCACCCTTTTAACGCAATTAAAAATTCTTCGTTTTTCGGCCAAAAAAAGAGGACGACTCAGGGGTCGTCAAAATGTTGAATTTCAGACACATCTCACTAGGTGGAAAAACGGCTCTCTACAGCAAAGTAATGGTCTGTCATCAACAAATTATACATGTGCGTAATCTGTGTGACCTACTTAACAAGATAACCACCCTTTTAACGCAATTAAAAATTTTTCGTTTTTCGGCCAAAAAAAGAGGACGACCCGGGGGTCGTCAAAATGTTGAATTTCAGACACATCTCACTAGGTGGAAAAACGGCTCTCTACAGCAAAGTAATGGTCTGTCATCAACAAATTATACATGTGCGTAATCTGTGTGAACTACTTAACAAGATAACCACCCTTTTAACGCAATTAAAAATTTTTCGTTTTTCGGCCAAAAAAAGAGGACGACGCGGGGGTCGTCCAAATGTTGAATTTCAGACACATCTTACTAGGTGGAAAAACGGCACTCTACAGCAAAGTAATATTCTGTCATCATGAAATTATACATGTGTGTAATCTGTGTGACCTACTTAACAAGATAACCACCCTTTTAACGCAATTAAAAATTTTTCGTTTTTCGGCCAAAAAAAGAGGACGACCCGGGGGTCGTCAAAATGTTGAATTCCAAACACATCTCACTAGGTGGAAAAACGGCTCTCTACAGCAAAGTAATGGTCTGTCATCAACAAATTATACATGTGCGTAATCTGTGTGACCTACTTAACAAGATAACCACCCTTTTAACGCAATTAAAAATTTTTCGTTTTTCGGCCAAAAAAAGAGGACGACCCGGGGGTCGTCAAAATGTTGAATTTCAGACACATCTCACTAGGTGGAAAAACGGCTCTCTACAGCAAAGTAATGGTCTGTCATCAACAAATTATACATGTGCGTAATCTGTGTGAACTACTTAACAAGATAACCACCCTTTTAACGCAATTAAAAATTTTTCGTTTTTCGGCCAAAAAAAGAGGACGACCCGGGGGTCGTCAAAATGTTGAATTTCAAACACATCTCACTAGGTGGAAAAACGGCTCTCTACAGCAAAGTAATGGTCTGTCATCAACAAATTATACATGTGCGTAATCTGTGTGAACTACTTAACAAGATAACCACCCTTTTAACGCAATTAAAAATTTTTCGTTTTTCGGCCAAAAAAAGAGGACGTCGAAGGTCGTCAAAATGTTGAATTCCAAACACATCTCACTAGGTGGAAAAACGGCTCTCTACAGCAAAGTAATGGTCTGTCATCAACAAATTATACATGTGCGTAATCTGTGTGACCTACTTAACAAGATAACCACCCTTTTAACGCAATTAAAAATTTTTCGTTTTTCGGCCAAAAAAAGAGGACGACCCGGGGGTCGTCAAAATGTTGAATTCCAAACACATCTCACTAGGTGGAAAAACGGCTCTCTACAGCAAAGTAATGGTCTGTCATCAACAAATTATACATGTGCGTAATCTGTGTGACCTACTTAACAAGATAACCACCCTTTTAACGCAATTAAAAATTTTTCGTTTTTCGGCCAAAAAAAGAGGACGACCCGGGGGTCGTCAAAATGTTGAATTCCAAACACATCTCACTAGGTGGAAAAACGGCTCTCTACAGCAAAGTAATGGTCTGTCATCAACAAATTATACATGTGCGTAATCTGTGTGACCTACTTAACAAGATAACCACCCTTTTAACGCAATTAAAAATTTTTCGTTTTTCGGCCAAAAAAAAAAGGACGACCCGGGGGTCGTCAAAATGTTGAATTTCAGACACATCTCACTAGGTGGAAAAACGGCTCTCTACAGCAAAGTAATGGTCTGTCATCAACAAATTATACATGTGCGTAATCTGTGTGAACTACTTAACAAGATAACCACCCCTTTAACGCAATTAAAAATTTTTCGTTTTTCGGCCAAAAAAAGAGGACGACCCGGGGGTCGTCAAAATGTTGAATTTCAAACACATCTCACTAGGTGGAAAAACGGCTCTCTACAGCAAAGTAATGGTCTGTCATCAACAAATTATACATGTGCGTAATCTGTGTGAACTACTTAACAAGATAACCACCCTTTTAACGCAATTAAAAATTTTTCGTTTTTCGGCCAAAAAAAGAGGACGACCCGGGAGTCGTCAAAATGTTGAAATCCAAACACATCTCACTAGGTGGAAAAACGGCTCTCTACAGCAAAGTAATGGTCTGTCATCAACAAATTATACATGTGCGTAATCTGTGTGACCTACTTAACAAGATAACCACCCTTTTAACGCAATTAAAAATTTTTAGTTTTTCGGCCAAAAAAAGAGGACGACCCGGGAGTCGTCAAAATGTTGAATTCCAAACACATCTCACTAGGTGGAAAAACGGCTCTCTACAGCAAAGTAATGGTCTGTCATCAACAAATTATACATGTGCGTAATCTGTGTGACCTACTTAACAAGATAACCACCCTTTTAACGCAATTAAAAATTTTTCGTTTTTCGGCCAAAAAAAGAGGACGACCCGGGGGTCGTCAAAATGTTGAATTCCAAACACATCTCACTAGGTGGAAAAACGGCTCTCTACAGCAAAGTAATGGTCTGTCATCAACAAATTATACATGTGCGTAATCTGTGTGAACTACTTAACAAGATAACCACCCTTTTAACGCAATAAAAAATTTTTCGTTTTTCGGACAAAAAAAGAGGACGACGCGGGGGTCGTCCAAATGTTGAATTTCAGACACATCTTACTAGGTGGAAAAACGGCACTCTACAGCAAAGTAATGGTCTGTCATCAAGAAATTATACATGTGTGTAATCTGTGTGACCTACTTAACAAGATAACCAAAATGTTGAATTCCAAACACATCTCACTAGGTGGAAAAACGGCTCTCTACAGCAAAGTAATGGTCTGTCATCAACAAATTATACATGTAAGTAATCTGTGTGAACTACTTAACAAGATAACCACCCTTTTAACGCAATAAAAAATTTTTCGTTTTTCGGACAAAAAAAGAGGACGACGCGGGGGTCGTCCAAATGTTGAATTTCAGACACATCTTACTAGGTGGAAAAACGGCACTCTACAGCAAAGTAATGGTCTGTCATCAAGAAATTATACATGTGTGTAATCTGTGTGACCTACTTAACAAGATAACCACCCTTTTAACGCAATTAAAAATTTTTCGTTTTTCGGCCAAAAAAAGAGGCCGACCCGGGGGTCGTCAAAATGTTGAATTCCAAACACATCTCACTAGGTGGAAAAACGGCTCTCTACAGCAAAGTAATGGTCTGTCATCAACAAATTATACATGTGCGTAATCTGTGTGACCTACTTAACAAGATAACCACCCTTTTAACGCAATAAAAAATTTTTCGTTTTTCGGCCAAAAAAAGAGGACGACCCGGGGGTCGTCAAAATGTTGAATTTCAGACACATCTCACTAGGTGGAAAAACGGCTCTCTACAGCAAAGTAATGGTCTGTCATCAACAAATTATACATGTGCGTAATCTGTGTGAACTACTTAACAAGATAACCACCCTTTTAACGCAATAAAAAATTTTTCGTTTTTCGGACAAAAAAAGAGGACGACGCGGGGGTCGTCCAAATGTTGAATTTCAGACACATCTTACTAGGTGGAAAAACGGCACTCTACAGCAAAGTAATGGTCTGTCATCAAGAAATTATACATGTGTGTAATCTGTGTGACCTACTTAACAAGATAACCAAAATGTTGAATTCCAAACACATCTCACTAGGTGGAAAAACGGCTCTCTACAGCAAAGTAATGGTCTGTCATCAACAAATTATACATGTAAGTTATCTGTGTGAACTACTTAACAAGATAACCACCCTTTTAACGCAATAAAAAATTTTTCGTTTTTCGGACAAAAAAAGAGGACGACGCGGGGGTCGTCCAAATGTTGAATTTCAGACACATCTTACTAGGTGGAAAAACGGCACTCTACAGCAAAGTAATGGTCTGTCATCAAGAAATTATACATGTGTGTAATCTGTGTGACCTACTTAACAAGATAACCACCCTTTTAACGCAATTAAAAATTTTTCGTTTTTCGGCCAAAAAAAGAGGCCGACCCGGGGGTCGTCAAAATGTTGAATTCCAAACACATCTCACTAGGTGGAAAAACGGCTCTCTACAGCAAAGTAATGGTCTGTCATCAACAAATTATACATGTGCGTAATCTGTGTGACCTACTTAACAAGATAACCACCCTTTTAACGCAATTAAAAAATTTTTCGTTTTTCGGCCAAAAAAAGAGGACGACGCGGGGGTCGTCCAAATGTTGAATTTCAGACACATCTCACTAGGTGGAAAAACGACTCTCTACAGCAAAGTAATGGTCTGTCATCAACAAATTATACATGTGCGTAATCTGTGTGAACTACTTAACAAGATAACCACCCTTTTAACGCAATTAAAAATTTTTCGTTTTTCGGCCAAAAAAAGAGGACGACCCGGGGGTCGTCAAAATGTTGAATTTCAGACACATCTCACTAGGTGGAAAAACGGCTCTCTACAGCAAAGTAATGGTCTGTCATCAACAAATTATACATATGCGTAATCTGTGTGACCTACTTAACAAGATAACCACCCTTTTAACGCAATAAAAAATTTTTCGTTTTTCGGCTAAAAAAAGAGGACGACCCGGAGGTCGTCAAAATGTTGAATTTCAGACACATCTCACTAGGTGGAAAAACGGCTCTCTACAGCAAAGTAATGGTCTGTCATCAACAAATTATACATGTGCGTAATCTGTGTGACCTACTTAACAAGATAACCACCCTTTTAACGCAATTAAAGATTTTTCGTTTTTCGGCCAAAAAACGAGGACGGGGGTCGTCAAAATGTTGAATTTCAGACACATCTCACTAGGTGGAAAAACGGCTCTCTACAGCAAAGTAATGGTCTGTCATCAACAAATTATACATGTGCGTAATCTGTGTGACCTACTTAACAAGATAACCACCCTTTTAACGCAATTAAAAATTTTTCGTTTTTCGGCCAAAAAAAGAGGACGACCCGGGGGTCGTCAAAATGTTGAATTTCAGACACATCTTACTTGGTGGAAAAACGGCACTCTACAGCAAAGTAATGGTCTGTCATCAAGAAATTATACATGTGTGTAATCTGTGTGACCTACTTAACAAGATAACCACCCTTTTAACGCAATAAAAAACTTTTCGTTTTTCGGCCAAAAAAAGAGGACGACCCGGGGGTCGTCAAAATGTTGAATTTCAGACACATCTTACTAGGTGGAAAAACGGCACTCTACAGCAAATTAATGGTCTGTCATCAACAAATTATACATGTGCGTAATCTGTGTGAACTACTTAACAAGATAACCACCCTTTTAACGCAATTAAAAATTTTTCGTTTTTCGGCCAAAAAAAGAGGACGACTCGGGGGTCGTCAAAATGTTGAATTTCAGACACATCTCACTAGGTGGAAAAACGGCTCTCTACAGCAAAGTAATGGTCTGTCATCAACAAATTATACATGTGCGTAATCTGTGTGAACTAATTAACAAGATAACCACCCTTTTAACGCAATTAAAAATTTTTCGTTTTTCGGCCAAAAAAAGAGGACGACCCGGGGGTCGTCCAAATGTTGAATTTCAGACACATCTTACTAGGTGGAAAAACGGCACTCTACAGCAAAGTAATGGTCTGTCATCAACAAATTATACATGTGCGTAATCTGTGTGAACTACTTAACAAGATAACCACCCTTTTAACGCAATTAAAAATTTTTCGTTTTTCGGCCAAAAAAAGAGGGCGACCCGGGGGTCGTCAAAATGTTGAATTTCAGACACATCTCACTAGGTGGAAAAACGGCTCTCTACAGCAAAGTAATGGTCTGTCATCAACAAATTATACATGTGCGTAATCTGTGTGAACTACTTAACAAGATAACCACCCTTTTAACGCAATTAAAAAATTTTCGTTTTTCGGCCAAAAAGAGAGGACGACCCGGGGGTCGTCAAAATGTTGAATTTCAGACACATCTCACTAGGTGGAAAAACGGCTCTCTACAGCAAAGTAATGGTCTGTCATCAACAAATTATACATGTGCGTAATCTGTGTGACCTACTTAACAAGATAACCACCCTTTTAACGCAATAAAAAATTTTTCGTTTTTCGGCCAAAAAAAGAGGACGACCCGGGGGTCGTCAAAATGTTGAATTTCAGACACATCTCACTAGGTGGAAAAACGGCTCTCTACAGCAAAGTAATGGTCTGTCATCAACAAATTATACATGTGCGTAATCTGTGTGAACTACTTAACAAGATAACCACCCTTTTAACGCAATTAAAAATTTTTCGTTTTTCGGCCAAAAAAAGAGGACGACCCGGGGGTCGTCAAAATGTTGAATTTCAAACACATCTCACTAGGTGGAAAAACGGCTCTCTACAGCAAAGTAATGGTCTGTCATCAACAAATTATACATGTGCGTAATCTGTGTGAACTACTTAACAAGATAACCACCCTTTTAACGCAATTAAAAATTTTTCGTTTTTCGGCCAAAAAAAGAGGACGACCCGGGGGTCGTCAAAATGTTGAATTTCAGACACATCTCACTAGGTGGAAAAACGGCTCTCTACAGCAAAGTAATGGTCTGTCATCAACAAATTATACATGTGCGTAATCTGTGTGAACTACTTAACAAGATAACCACCCTTTTAACGCAATTAAAAATTCTTCGTTTTTCGGCCAAAAAAAGAGGACGACTCGGGGGTCGTCAAAATGTTGAATTTCAGACACATCTCACTAGGTGGAAAAACGGCTCTCTACAGCAAAGTAATGGTCTGTCATCAACAAATTATACATGTGCGTAATCTGTGTGACCTACTTAACAAGATAACCACCCTTTTAACGCAATTAAAAATTTTTCGTTTTTCGGCCAAAAAAAGAGGACGACCCGGGGGTCGTCAAAATGTTGAATTTCAGACACATCTCACTAGGTGGAAAAACGGCTCTCTACAGCAAAGTAATGGTCTGTCATCAACAAATTATACATGTGCGTAATCTGTGTGAACTACTTAACAAGATAACCACCCTTTTAACGCAATTAAAAATTTTTCGTTTTTCGGCCAAAAAAAGAGGACGACGCGGGGGTCGTCCAAATGTTGAATTTCAGACACATCTTACTAGGTGGAAAAACGGCTCTCTACAGCAAAGTAATGGTCTGTCATCAACAAATTATACATGTGCGTAATCTGTGTGACCTACTTAACAAGATAACCACCCTTTTAACGCAATTAAAAATTTTTCGTTTTTCGGCCAAAAAAAGAGGACGACCCGGGGGTCGTCAAAATGTTGAATTCCAAATACATCTCACTAGGTGGAAAAACGGCTCTCTACAGCAAAGTAATGGTCTGTCATCAACAAATTATACATGTGCGTAATCTGTGTGACCTACTTAACAAGATAACCACCCTTTTAACGCAATTAAAAATTTTTCGTTTTTCGGCCAAAAAAAGAGGACGACCCGGGGGTCGTCAAAATGTTGAATTTCAGACACATCTCACTAGGTGGAAAAACGGCTCTCTACAGCAAAGTAATGGTCTGTCATCAACAAATTATACATGTGCGTAATCTGTGTGAACTACTTAACAAGATAACCACCCTTTTAACGCAATTAAAAATATTTCGTTTTTCGGCCAAAAAAAGAGGACGACCCGGGGGTCGTCAAAATGTTGAATTTCAAACACATCTCACTAGGTGGAAAAACGGCTCTCTACAGCAAAGTAATGGTCTGTCATCAACAAATTATACATGTGCGTAATCTGTGTGAACTACTTAACAAGATAACCACCCTTTTAACGCAATTAAAAATTTTTCGTTTTTCGGCCAAAAAAAGAGGACGTCGAAGGTCGTCAAAATGTTGAATTCCAAACACATCTCACTAGGTGGAAAAACGGCTCTCTACAGCAAAGTAATGGTCTGTCATCAACAAATTATACATGTGCGTAATCTGTGTGACCTACTTAACAAGATAACCACCCTTTTAACGCAATTAAAAATTTTTCGTTTTTCGGCCAAAAAAAGAGGACGACCCGGGGGTCGTCAAAATGTTGAATTCCAAACACATCTCACTAGGTGGAAAAACGGCTCTCTACAGCAAAGTAATGGTCTGTCATCAACAAATTATACATGTGCGTAATCTGTGTGACCTACTTAACAAGATAACCACCCTTTTAACGCAATTAAAAATTTTTCGTTTTTCGGCCAAAAAAAGAGGACGACCCGGGGGTCGTCAAAATGTTGAATTCCAAACACATCTCACTAGGTGGAAAAACGGCTCTCTACAGCAAAGTAATGGTCTGTCATCAACAAATTATACATGTGCGTAATCTGTGTGACCTACTTAACAAGATAACCACCCTTTTAACGCAATTAAAAATTTTTCGTTTTTCGGCCAAAAAAAGAGGACGACCCGGGAGTCGTCAAAATGTTGAATTCCAAACACATCTCACTAGGTGGAAAAACGGCTCTCTACAGCAAAGTAATGGTCTGTCATCAACAAATTATACATGTGCGTAATCTGTGTGACCTACTTAACAAGATAACCACCCTTTTAACGCAATTAAAAATTTTTCGTTTTTCGGCCAAAAAAAGAGGACGACCCGGGGGTCGTCAAAATGTTGAATTCCAAACACATCTCACTAGGTGGAAAAACGGCTCTCTACAGCAAAGTAATGGTCTGTCATCAACAAATTATACATGTGCGTAATCTGTGTGAACTACTTAACAAGATAACCACCCTTTTAACGCAATTAAAAATTCTTCGTTTTTCGGCCAAAAAAAGAGGACGACTCGGGGGTCGTCAAAATGTTGAATTTCAGACACATCTCACTAGGTGGAAAAACGGCTCTCTACAGCAAAGTAATGGTCTGTCATCAACAAATTATACATGTGCGTAATCTGTGTGACCTACTTTACAAGATAACCACCCTTTTAACGCAATTAAAAATTTTTCGTTTTTCGGCCAAAAAAAGAGGACGACCCGGGGGTCGTCAAAATGTTGAATTCCAAACACATCTCACTAGGTGGAAAAACGGCTCTCTACAGCAAAGTAATGGTCTGTCATCAACAAATTATACATGTGCGTAATCTGTGTGACCTACTTAACAAGATAACCACCATTTTAACGCAATTAAAAATTTTTCGTTTTTCGGCCAAAAAAAGAGGACGACCCGGGGGTCGTCAAAATGTTGAATTTCAGACACATCTCACTAGGTGGAAAAACGGCTCTCTACAGCAAAGTAATGGTCTGTCATCAACAAATTATACATGTGCGTAATCTGTGTGAACTACTTAACAAGATAACCACCCTTTTAACGCAATAAAAAATTTTTCGTTTTTCGGACAAAAAAAGAGGACGACGCGGGGGTCGTCCAAATGTTGAATTTCAGACACATCTTACTAGGTGGAAAAACGGCACTCTACAGCAAAGTAATGGTCTGTCATCAAGAAATTATACATGTGTGTAATCTGTGTGACCTACTTAACAAGATAACCAAAATGTTGAATTCCAAACACATCTCACTAGGTGGAAAAACGGCTCTCTACAGCAAAGTAATGGTCTGTCATCAACAAATTATACATGTGCGTAATCTGTGTGAACTACTTAACAAGATAACCACCCTTTTAACGCAATAAAAAATTTTTCGTTTTTCGGACAAAAAAAGAGGACGACGCGGGGGTCGTCCAAATGTTGAATTTCAGACACATCTTACTAGGTGGAAAAACGGCACTCTACAGCAAAGTAATGGTCTGTCATCAAGAAATTATACATGTGTGTAATCTGTGTGACCTACTTAACAAGATAACCACCCTTTTAACGCAATTAAAAATTTTTCGTTTTTTGGCCAAAAAAAGAGGCCGACCCGGGGGTCGTCAAAATGTTGAATTCCAAACACATCTCACTAGGTGGAAAAACGGCTCTCTACAGCAAAGTAATGGTCTGTCATCAACAAATTATACATGTGCGTAATCTGTGTGAACTACTTAACAAGATAACCACCCTTTTAACGCAATTAAAAATTTTTCGTTTTTCGGCCAAAAAAAGAGGACGACCCGGGGGTCGTCAAAATGTTGAATTCCAAACACATCTCACTAGGTGGAAAAACGGCTCTCTACAGCAAAGTAATGGTCTGTCATCAACAAATTATACATGTGCGTAATCTGTGTGACCTACTTAACAAGATAACCACCCTTTTAACGCAATTAAAAATTTTTCATTTTTCGGCCAAAAAAAGAGGACGACCCGGGGGTCGTCAAAATGTTGAATTTCAGACACATCTCACTAGGTGGAAAAACGGCTCTCTACAGCAAAGTAATGGTCTGTCATCAACAAATTATACATGTGCGTAATCTGTGTGAACTACTTAACAAGATAACCACCCTTTTAACGCAATTAAAAATTTTTCGTTTTTCGGCCAAAAAAAAGGACGACCCGGGGGTCGTCAAAATGTTGAATTCCAAACACATCTCACTAGGTGGAAAAACGGCTCTCTACAGCAAAGTAATGGTCTGTCATCAACAAATTATACATGTGCGTAATCTGTGTGAACTACTTAACAAGATAACCACCCTTTTAACGCAATTAAAAATTTTTCGTTTTTCGGCCAAAAAAAGAGGACGACCCGGGGGTCGTCAAAATGTTGAATTCCAAACACATCTCACTAGGTGGAAAAACGGCTCTCTACAGCAAAGTAATGGTCTGTCATCAACAAATTATACATGTGCGTAATCTGTGTGACCTACTTAACAAGATAACCACCCTTTTAACGCAATTAAAAATTTTTCGTTTTTCGGCCAAAAAAAGAGGACGACCCGGGGGTCGTCAAAATGTTGAATTTCAGACACATCTCACTAGGTGGAAAAACGGCTCTCTACAGCAAAGTAATGGTCTGTCATCAACAAATTATACATGTGCGTAATCTGTGTGAACTACTTAACAAGATAACCACCCTTTTAACGCAATTAAAAATTTTTCGTTTTTCGGCCAAAAAAAGAGGACGACCCGGGGGTCGTCAAAATGTTGAATTTCAAACACATCTCACTAGGTGGAAAAACGGCTCTCTACAGCAAAGTAATGGTCTGTCATCAACAAATTATACATGTGCGTAATCTGTGTGAACTACTTAACAAGATAACCACCCTTTTAACGCAATTAAAAATTTTTCGTTTTTCGGCCAAAAAAAGAGGACGACCCGGGGGTCGTCAAAATGTTGAATTTCAGACACATCTCACTAGGTGGAAAAACGGCTCTCTACAGCAAAGTAATGGTCTGTCATCAACAAATTATACATGTGCGTAATCTGTGTGAACTACTTAACAAGATAACCACCATTTTAACGCAATAAAAAATTTTTCGTTTTTCGGCCAAAAAAAGAGGACGACGCGGGGGTCGTCCAAATGTTGAATTTCAGACACATCTTAAACGGCACTCTACAGCAAAGTAATGGTCTGTCATCAAGAAATTATACATGTGCGTAATCTGTGTGACCTACTTAACAAGATAACCACCCTTTTAACGCAATTAAAAATTTTTCGTTTTTCGGCCAAAAAAAGAGGACGACCCGGGGGTCGTCAAAATGTTGAATTTCAGACACATCTCACTAGGTGGGAAAACGGCCCTCTACAGCAAAGTAATGGTCTGTCATCAACAAATTATACATGTGCGTAATCTGTGTGAACTACTTAACAAGATAACCACCCTTTTAACGCAATTAAAAATTTTTCGTTTTTCGGCCAAAAAAAGAGGACGACCCGGGGGTCGTCAAAATGTTGAATTTCAAACACATCTCACTAGGTGGAAAAACGGCTCTCTACAGCAAAGTAATGGTCTGTCATCAACAAATTATACATGTGCGTAATCTGTGTGAACTACTTAACAAGATAACCACCCTTTTAACGCAATAAAAAATTTTTCGTTTTTCGGACAAAAAAAGAGGACGACGCGGGGGTCGTCCAAATGTTGAATTTCAGACACATCTTACTAGGTGGAAAAACGGCACTCTACAGCAAAGTAATGGTCTGTCATCAAGAAATTATACATGTGTGTAATCTGTGTGACCTACTTAACAAGATAACCACCCTTTTAACGCAATTAAAAATTTTTCGTTTTTCGGCCAAAAAAAGAGGCCGACCCGGGGGTCGTCAAAATGTTGAATTCCAAACACATCTCACTAGGTGGAAAAACGGCTCTCTACAGCAAAGTAATGGTCTGTCATCAACAAATTATACATGTGCGTAATCTGTGTGACCTACTTAACAAGATAACCACCCTTTTAACGCAATTAAAAATTTTTCGTTTTTCGGCCAAAAAAAGAGGACGACCCGGGGGTCGTCAAAATGTTGAATTTCAGACACATCTCACTAGGTGGAAAAACGGCTCTCTACAGCAAAGTAATGGTCTGTCATCAACAAATTATACATGTGCGTAATCTGTGTGAACTACTTAACAAGATAACCACCCTTTTAACGCAATTAAAAATTTTTCGTTTTTCGGCCAAAAAAAGAGGACGACCCGGGGGTCGTCAAAATGTTGAATTTCAAACACATCTCACTAGGTGGAAAAACGGCTCTCTACAGCAAAGTAATGGTCTGTCATCAACAAATTATACATGTGCGTAATCTGTGTGAACTACTTAACAAGATAAACACCCTTTTAACGCAATTAAAAATTTTTCGTTTTTCGGCCAAAAAAAGAGGACGACCCGGGGGTCGTCAAAATGTTGAATTCCAAACACATCTCACTAGGTGGAAAAACGGCTCTCTACAGCAAAGTAATGGTCTGTCATCAACAAATTATACATGTGCGTAATCTGTGTGAACTACTTAACAAGATAACCACCCTTTTAACGCAATTAAAAATTTTTCGTTTTTCGGCCAAAAAAAGAGGACGACCCGGGGGTCGTCAAAATGTTGAATTCCAAACACATCTCACTAGGTGGAAAAACGGCTCTCTACAGCAAAGTAATGGTCTGTCATCAACAAATTATACATGTGCGTAATCTGTGTGACCTACTTAACAAGATAACTACCCTTTTAACGCAATTAAAAATTTTTCGTTTTTCGGCCAAAAAAAGAGGACGACCCGGGGGTCGTCAAAATGTTGAATTTCAGACACATCTCACTAGGTGGAAAAACGGCTCTCTACAGCAAAGTAATGGTCTGTCATCAACAAATTATACATGTGCGTAATCTGTGTGAACTACTTAACAAGATAACCACCCTTTTAACGCAATTAAAAATTTTTCGTTTTTCGGCCAAAAAAAGAGGCCGACCCGGGGGTCGTCAAAATGTTGAATTCCAAACACATCTCACTAGGTGGAAAAACGGCTCTCTACAGCAAAGTAATGGTCTGTCATCAACAAATTATACATGTGCGTAATCTGTGTGACCTACTTAACAAGATAACCACCCTTTTAACGCAATTAAAAATTTTTCGTTTTTCGGCCAAAAAAAGAGGACGACCCGGGGGTCGTCAAAATGTTGAATTTCAGACACATCTCACTAGGTGGAAAAACGGCTCTCTACAGCAAAGTAATGGTCTGTCATCAACAAATTATACATGTGCGTAATCTGTGTGAACTACTTAACAAGATAACCACCCTTTTAACGCAATTAAAAATTTTTCGTTTTTCGGCCAAAAAAAGAGGACGACCCGGGGGTCGTCAAAATGTTGAATTTCAAACACATCTCACTAGGTGGAAAAACGGCTCTCTACAGCAAAGTAATGGTCTGTCATCAACAAATTATACATGTGCGTAATCTGTGTGAACTACTTAACAAGATAACCACCCTTTTAACGCAATTAAAAATTTTTCGTTTTTCGGCCAAAAAAAGAGGACGACCCGGGGGTCGTCAAAATGTTGAATTCCAAACACATCTCACTAGGTGGAAAAACGGCTCTCTACAGCAAAGTAATGGTCTGTCATCAACAAATTATACATGTGCGTAATCTGTGTGAACTACTTAACAAGATAACCACCCTTTTAACGCAATTAAAAATTTTTCGTTTTTCGGCCAAAAAAAGAGGACGACCCGGGGGTCGTCAAAATGTTGAATTCCAAACACATCTCACTAGGTGGAAAAACGGCTCTCTACAGCAAAGTAATGGTCTGTCATCAACAAATTATACATGTGCGTAATCTGTGTGACCTACTTAACAAGATAACTACCCTTTTAACGCAATTAAAAATTTTTCGTTTTTCGGCCAAAAAAAGAGGACGACCCGGGGGTCGTCAAAATGTTGAATTTCAGACACATCTCACTAGGTGGAAAAACGGCTCTCTACAGCAAAGTAATGGTCTGTCATCAACAAATTATACATGTGCGTAATCTGTGTGAACTACTTAACAAGATAACCACCCTTTTAACGCAATTAAAAATTTTTCGTTTTTCGGCCAAAAAAAGAGGACGACCCGGGGGTCGTCAAAATGTTGAATTTCAAACACATCTCACTAGGTGGAAAAACGGCTCTCTACAGCAAAGTAATGGTCTGTCATCAACAAATTATACATGTGCGTAATCTGTGTGAACTACTTAACAAGATAACCACCCTTTTAACGCAATTAAAAATTTTTCGTTTTTCGGCCAAAAAAAGAGGACGACCCGGGGGTCGTCAAAATGTTGAATTTCAGACACATCTCACTAGGTGGAAAAACGGCTCTCTACAGCAAAGTAATGGTCTGTCATCAACAAATTATACATGTGCGTAATCTGTGTGAACTACTTAACAAGATAACCACCATTTTAACGCAATAAAAAATTTTTCGTTTTTCGGCCAAAAAAAGAGGACGACGCGGGGGTCGTCCAAATGTTGAATTTCAGACACATCTTAAACGGCACTCTACAGCAAAGTAATGGTCTGTCATCAAGAAATTATACATGTGCGTAATCTGTGTGACCTACTTAACAAGATAACCACCCTTTTAACGCAATTAAAAATTTTTCGTTTTTCGGCCAAAAAAAGAGGACGACCCGGGGGTCGTCAAAATGTTGAATTTCAGACACATCTCACTAGGTGGAAAAACGGCTCTCTACAGCAAAGTAATGGTCTGTCATCAACAAATTATACATGTGCGTAATCTGTGTGAACTACTTAACAAGATAACCACCCTTTTAACGCAATTAAAAATTTTTCGTTTTTCGGCCAAAAAAAGAGGACGACCCGGGGGTCGTCAAAATGTTGAATTCCAAACACATCTCACTAGGTGGAAAAACGGCTCTCTACAGCAAAGTAATGGTCTGTCATCAACAAATTATACATGTGCGTAATCTGTGTGAACTACTTAACAAGATAACCACCCTTTTAACGCAATAAAAAATTTTTCGTTTTTCGGCCAAAAAAAGAGGACGACGCGGGGGTCGTCCAAATGTTGAATTTCAGACACATCTTACTAGGTGGAAAAACGGCACTCTACAGCAAAGTAATGGTCTGTCATCAAGAAATTATACATGTGTGTAATCTGTGTGACCTACTTAACAAGATAACCACCCTTTTAACGCAATTAAAAATTTTTCGTTTTTCGGCCAAAAAGAGAGGACGACCCGAGGGTCGTCAAAATGTTGAATTCCAAACACATCTCACTAGGTGGAAAAACGGCTCTCTACAGCAAAGTAATGGTCTGTCATCAACAAATTATACATGTGCGTAATCTGTGTGACCTACTTAACAAGATAACCACCCTTTTAACGCAATTAAAAATTTTTCGTTTTTCGGCCAAAAAAAGAGGACGACCCGGGGGTCGTCAAAATGTTGAATTTCAGACACATCTCACTAGGTGGAAAAACGGCTCTCTACAGCAAAGTAATGGTCTGTCATCAACAAATTATACATGTGCGTAATCTGTGTGAACTACTTAACAAGATAACCACCCTTTTAACGCAATTAAAAATTTTTCGTTTTTCGGCCAAAAAAAGAGGACGACCCGGGGGTCGTCAAAATGTTGAATTTCAAACACATCTCACTAGGTGGAAAAACGGCTCTCTACAGCAAAGTAATGGTCTGTCATCAACAAATTATACATGTGCGTAATCTGTGTGAACTACTTAACAAGATAACCACCCTTTTAACGCAATTAAAAATTTTTCGTTTTTCGGCCAAAAAAAGAGGACGACCCGGGGGTCGTCAAAATGTTGAATTCCAAACACATCTCACTAGGTGGAAAAACGGCTCTCTACAGCAAAGTAATGGTCTGTCATCAACAAATTATACATGTGCGTAATCTGTGTGACCTACTTAACAAGATAACCACCCTTTTAACGCAATTAAAAATTTTTCGTTTTTCGGCCAAAAAAAGAGGACGACCCGGGGGTCGTCAAAATGTTGAATTTCAGACACATCTCACTAGGTGGAAAAACGGCTCTCTACAGCAAAGTAATGGTCTGTCATCAACAAATTATACATGTGCGTAATCTGTGTGAACTACTTAACAAGATAACCACCCTTTTAACGCAATTAAAAATTTTTCGTTTTTCGGCCAAAAAAAGAGGACGACCCGGGGGTCGTCAAAATGTTGAATTTCAAACACATCTCACTAGGTGGAAAAACGGCTCTCTACAGCAAAGTAATGGTCTGTCATCAACAAATTATACATGTGCGTAATCTGTGTGAACTACTTAACAAGATAACCACCCTTTTAACGCAATTAAAAATTTTTCGTTTTTCGGCCAAAAAAAGAGGACGACCCGGGGGTCGTCAAAATGTTGAATTTCAGACACATCTCACTAGGTGGAAAAACGGCTCTCTACAGCAAAGTAATGGGATGTCATCAACAAATTATACATGTGCGTAATCTGTGTGAACTACTTAACAAGATAACCACCCTTTTAACGCAATAAAAAATTTTTCGTTTTTCGGCCAAAAAAAGAGGACGACGCGGGGGTCGTCCAAATGTTGAATTTCAGACACATCTTACTAGGTGGAAAAACGGCACTCTACAGCAAAGTAATGGTCTGTCATCAAGAAATTATACATGTGTGTAATCTGTGTGACCTACTTAACAAGATAACCACCCTTTTAACGCAATTAAAAATTTTTCGTTTTTCGGCCAAAAAGAGAGGACGACCCGAGGGTCGTCAAAATGTTGAATTCCAAACACATCTCACTAGGTGGAAAAACGGCTCTCTACAGCAAAGTAATGGTCTGTCATCAACAAATTATACATGTGCGTAATCTGTGTGACCTACTTAACAAGATAACCACCCTTTTAACGCAATTAAAAATTTTTCGTTTTTCGGCCAAAAAAAGAGGACGACCCGGGGGTCGTCAAAATGTTGAATTTCAGACACATCTCACTAGGTGGAAAAACGGCTCTCTACAGCAAAGTAATGGTCTGTCATCAACAAATTATACATGTGCGTAATCTGTGTGAACTACTTAACAAGATAACCACCCTTTTAACGCAATTAAAAATTTTTCGTTTTTCGGCCAAAAAAAGAGGACGACCCGGGGGTCGTCAAAATGTTGAATTTCAAACACATCTCACTAGGTGGAAAAACGGCTCTCTACAGCAAAGTAATGGTCTGTCATCAACAAATTATACATGTGCGTAATCTGTGTGACCTACTTAACAAGATAACCACCCTTTTAACGCAATTAAAAATTTTTCGTTTTTCGGCCAAAAAAAGAGGACGACCCGGGGGTCGTCAAAATGTTGAATTTCAGACACATCTCACTAGGTGGAAAAACGGCTCTCTACAGCAAAGTAATGGTCTGTCATCAACAAATTATACATGTGCGTAATCTGTGTGACCTACTTAACAAGATAACCACCCTTTTAACGCAATTAAAAATTTTTCGTTTTTCGGCCAAAAAAAGAGGACGACCCGGGGGTCGTCAAAATGTTGAATTTCAGACACATCTCACTAGGTGGAAAAACGGCTCTCTACAGCAAAGTAATGGTCTGTCATCAACAAATTATACATGTGCGTAATCTGTGTGAACTACTTAACAAGATAACCAACATTTTAACGCAATAAAAAATTTTTCGTTTTTCGGCCAAAAAAAGAGGACGACGCGGGGGTCGTCCAAATGTTGAATTTCAGACACATCTTACTAGGTGGAAAAACGGCACTCTACAGCAAAGTAATGGTCTGTCATCAAGAAATTATACATGTGTGTAATCTGTGTGACCTACTTAACAAGATAACCACCCTTTTAACGCAATTAAAAATTTTTCGTTTTTCGGCCAAAAAGAGAGGACGACCCGAGGGTCGTCAAAATGTTGAATTCCAAACACATCTCACTAGGTGGAAAAACGGCTCTCTACAGCAAAGTAATGGTCTGTCATCAACAAATTATACATGTGCGTAATCTGTGTGACCTACTTAACAAGATAACCACCCTTTTAACGCAATTAAAAATTTTTCGTTTTTCGGCCAAAAAAAGAGGACGACCCGGGGGTCGTCAAAATGTTGAATTTCAGACACATCTCACTAGGTGGAAAAACGGCTCTCTACAGCAAAGTAATGGTCTGTCATCAACAAATTATACATGTGCGTAATCTGTGTGACCTACTTAACAAGATAACCACCCTTTTAACGCAATTAAAAATTTTTCGTTTTTCGGCCAAAAAAAGAGGACGACCCGGGGGTCGTCAAAATGTTGAATTTCAGACACATCTCACTAGGTGGAAAAACGGCTCTCTACAGCAAAGTAATGGTCTGTCATCAACAAATTATACATGTGCGTAATCTGTGTGAACTACTTAACAAGATAACCACCCTTTTAACGCAATTAAAAATTTTTCGTTTTTCGGCCAAAAAGAGAGGACGACCCGAGGGTCGTCAAAATGTTGAATTCCAAACACATCTCACTAGGTGGAAAAACGGCTCTCTACAGCAAAGTAATGGTCTGTCATCAACAAATTATACATGTGCGTAATCTGTGTGACCTACTTAACAAGATAACCACCCTTTTAACGCAATTAAAAATTTTTCGTTTTTCGGCCAAAAAAAGAGGACGACCCGGGGGTCGTCAAAATGTTGAATTCCAAACACATCTCACTAGGTGGAAAAACGGCTCTCTACAGCAAAGTAATGGTCTGTCATCAACAAATTATACATGTGTGTAATCTGTGTGACCTACTTAACAAGATAACCACCCTTTTAACGCAATTAAAAATTTTTCGTTTTTCGGCCAAAAAGAGAGGACGACCCGAGGGTCGTCAAAATGTTGAATTCCAAACACATCTCACTAGGTGGAAAAACGGCTCTCTACAGCAAAGTAATGGTCTGTCATCAACAAATTATACATGTGCGTAATCTGTGTGACCTACTTAACAAGATAACCACCCTTTTAACGCAATTAAAAATTTTTCGTTTTTCGGCCAAAAAAAGAGGACGACCCGGGGGTCGTCAAAATGTTGAATTCCAAACACATCTCACTAGGTGGAAAAACGGCTCTCTACAGCAAAGTAATGGTCTGTCATCAACAAATTATACATGTGCGTAATCTGTGTGACCTACTTAACAAGATAACCACCCTTTTAACGCAATTAAAAATTTTTCGTTTTTCGGCCAAAAAAAGAGGACGACCCGGGGGTCGTCAAAATGTTGAATTCCAAACACATCTCACTAGGTGGAAAAACGGCTCTCTACAGCAAAGTAATGGTCTGTCATCAACAAATTATACATGTGCGTAATCTGTGTGACCTACTTAACAAGATAACCACCCTTTTAACGCAATTAAAAATTTTTCGTTTTTCGGCCAAAAAAAGAGGACGACCCGGGGGTCGTCAAAATGTTGAATTTCAGACACATCTCACTAGGTGGAAAAACGGCTCTCTACAGCAAAGTAATGGTCTGTCATCAACAAATTATACATGTGCGTAATCTGTGTGACCTACTTAACAAGATAACCACCCTTTTAACGCAATTAAAAATTTTTCGTTTTTCGGCCAAAAAAAGAGGACGACCCGGGGGTCGTCAAAATGTTGAATTTCAGACACATCTCACTAGGTGGAAAAACGGCTCTCTACAGCAAAGTAATGGTCTGTCATCAACAAATTATACATGTGCGTAATCTGTGTGACCTACTTAACAAGATAACCACCCTTTTAACGCAATTAAAAATTTTTCGTTTTTCGGCCAAAAAAAGAGGACGACCCGGGGGTCGTCAAAATGTTGAATTTCAGACACATCTCACTAGGTGGAAAAACGGCTCTCTACAGCAAAGTAATGGTCTGTCATCAACAAATTATACATGTGCGTAATCTGTGTGAACTACTTAACAAGATAACCACCCTTTTAACGCAATTAAAAATTTTTCGTTTTTCGGCCAAAAAAAGAGGACGACCCGGGGGTCGTCAAAATGTTGAATTTCAAACACATCTCACTAGGTGGAAAAACGGCTCTCTACAGCAAAGTAATGGTCTGTCATCAACAAATTATACATGTGCGTAATCTGTGTGAACTACTTAACAAGATAACCACCCTTTTAACGCAATTAAAAATTTTTCGTTTTTCGGCCAAAAAAAGAGGACGACCCGGGGGTCGTCAAAATGTTGAATTTCAGACACATCTCACTAGGTGGAAAAACGGCTCTCTACAGCAAAGTAATGGTCTGTCATCAACAAATTATACATGTGCGTAATCTGTGTGAACTACTTAACAAGATAACCACCCTTTTAACGCAATAAAAAATTTTTCGTTTTTCGGCCAAAAAAAGAGGACGACGCGGGGGTCGTCCAAATGTTGAATTTCAGACACATCTTACTAGGTGGAAAAACGGCACTCTACAGCAAAGTAATGGTCTGTCATCAAGAAATTATACATGTGTGTAATCTGTGTGACCTACTTAACAAGATAACCACCCTTTTAACGCAATTAAAAATTTTTCGTTTTTCGGCCAAAAAAAGAGGACGACCCGGGGGTCGTCAAAATGTTGAATTTCAAACACATCTCACTAGGTGGAAAAACGGCTCTCTACAGCAAAGTAATGGTCTGTCATCAACAAATTATACATGTGCGTAATCTGTGTGACCTACTTAACAAGATAACCACCCTTTTAACGCAATTAAAAATTTTTCGTTTTTCGGCCAAAAAAAGAGGACGACCCGGGGGTCGTCCAAATGTTGAATTTCAAACACATCTTACTAGGTGGAAAAACGGCACTCTACAGCAAAGTAATGGTCTGTCATCAAGAAATTATACATGTGTGTAATCTGTGTGACCTACTTAACAAGATAACCACCCTTTTAACGCAATTAAAAATTTTTCGTTTTTCGGCCAAAAAAAGAGGACGACCCGGGGGTCGTCAAAATGTTGAATTTCAAACACATCTCACTAGGTGGAAAAACGGCTCTCTACAGCAAAGTAATGGTCTGTCATCAACAAATTATACATGTGCGTAATCTGTGTGACCTACTTAACAAGATAACCACCCTTTTAACGCAATTAAAAATTTTTCGTTTTTCGGCCAAAAAAAGAGGACGACCCGGGGGTCGTCAAAATGTTGAATTTCAGACACATCTCACTAGGTGGAAAAACGGCTCTCTACAGCAAAGTAATGGTCTGTCATCAACAAATTATACATGTGCGTAATCTGTGTGACCTACTTAACAAGATAACCACCCTTTTAACGCAATTAAAAATTTTTCGTTTTTCGGCCAAAAAAAGAGGACGACCCGGGGGTCGTCAAAATGTTGAATTTCAAACACATCTCACTAGGTGGAAAAACGGCTCTCTACAGCAAAGTAATGGTTTGTCATCAACAAATTATACATGTGCGTAATCTGTGTGAACTACTTAACAAGATAACCACCCTTTTAACGCAATTAAAAATTTTTCGTTTTTCGGCCAAAAAAAGAGGACGACCCGGGGGTCGTCAAAATGTTGAATTTCAGACACATCTCACTAGGTGGAAAAACGGCTCTCTACAGCAAAGTAATGGTCTGTCATCAACAAATTATACATGTGCGTAATCTGTGTGAACTACTTAACAAGATAACCACCATTTTAACGCAATAAAAAATTTTTCGTTTTTCGGCCAAAAAAAGAGGACGACGCGGGGGTCGTCCAAATGTTGAATTTCAGACACATCTTACTAGGTGGAAAAACGGCACTCTACAGCAAAGTAATGGTCTGTCATCAAGAAATTATACATGTGTGTAATCTGTGTGACCTACTTAACAAGATAACCACCCTTTTAACGCAATTAAAAATTTTTCGTTTTTCGGCCAAAAAGAGAGGACGACCCGAGGGTCGTCAAAATGTTGAATTCCAAACACATCTCACTAGGTGGAAAAACGGCTCTCTACAGCAAAGTAATGGTCTGTCATCAACAAATTATACATGTGCGTAATCTGTGTGACCTACTTAACAAGATAACCACCCTTTTAACGCAATTAAAAATTTTTCGTTTTTCGGCCAAAAAAAGAGGACGACCCGGGGGTCGTCAAAATGTTGAATTTCAGACACATCTCACTAGGTGGAAAAACGGCTCTCTACAGCAAAGTAATGGTCTGTCATCAACAAATTATACATGTGTGTAATCTGTGTGACCTACTTAACAAGATAACCACCCTTTTAACGCAATTAAAAATTTTTCGTTTTTCGGCCAAAAAAAGAGGACGACCCGGGGGTCGTCAAAATGTTGAATTCCAAACACATCTCACTAGGTGGAAAAACGGCTCTCTACAGCAAAGTAATGGTCTGTCATCAACAAATTATACATGTGCGTAATCTGTGTGACCTACTTAACAAGATAACCACCCTTTTAACGCAATTAAAAATTTTTCGTTTTTCGGCCAAAAAAAGAGGACGACCCGGGGGTCGTCAAAATGTTGAATTTCAGACACATCTCACTAGGTGGAAAAACGGCTCTCTACAGCAAAGTAATGGTCTGTCATCAACAAATTATACATGTGCGTAATCTGTGTGACCTACTTAACAAGATAACCACCCTTTTAACGCAATTAAAAATTTTTCGTTTTTCGGCCAAAAAAAGAGGACGACCCGGGGGTCGTCAAAATGTTGAATTTCAGACACATCTCACTAGGTGGAAAAACGGCTCTCTACAGCAAAGTAATGGTCTGTCATCAACAAATTATACATGTGCGTAATCTGTGTGAACTACTTAACAAGATAACCACCCTTTTAACGCAATTAAAAATTTTTCGTTTTTCGGCCAAAAAAAGAGGACGACCCGGGGGTCGTCAAAATGTTGAATTTCAAACACATCTCACTAGGTGGAAAAACGGCTCTCTACAGCAAAGTAATGGTCTGTCATCAACAAATTATACATGTGCGTAATCTGTGTGACCTACTTAACAAGATAACCACCCTTTTAACGCAATTAAAAATTTTTCGTTTTTCGGCCAAAAAAAGAGGACGACCCGGGGGTCGTCAAAATGTTGAATTTCAGACACATCTCACTAGGTGGAAAAACGGCTCTCTACAGCAAAGTAATGGTCTGTCATCAACAAATTATACATGTGCGTAATCTGTGTGACCTACTTAACAAGATAACCACCCTTTTAACGCAATTAAAAATTTTTCGTTTTTCGGCCAAAAAAAGAGGACGACCCGGGGGTCGTCAAAATGTTGAATTCCAAACACATCTCACTAGGTGGAAAAACGGCTCTCTACAGCAAAGTAATGGTCTGTCATCAACAAATTATACATGTGCGTAATCTGTGTGACCTACTTAACAAGATAACCACCCTTTTAACGCAATTAAAAATTTTTCGTTTTTCGGCCAAAAAAAGAGGACGACCCGGGGGTCGTCAAAATGTTGAATTTCAGACACATCTCACTAGGTGGAAAAACGGCTCTCTACAGCAAAGTAATGGTCTGTCATCAACAAATTATACATGTGCGTAATCTGTGTGAACTACTTAACAAGATAACCACCCTTTTAACGCAATTAAAAATTTTTCGTTTTTCGGCCAAAAAAAGAGGACGACCCGGGGGTCGTCAAAATGTTGAATTTCAAACACATCTCACTAGGTGGAAAAACGGCTCTCTACAGCAAAGTAATGGTCTGTCATCAACAAATTATACATGTGCGTAATCTGTGTGAACTACTTAACAAGATAACCACCATTTTAACGCAATAAAAAATTTTTCGTTTTTCGGCCAAAAAAAGAGGACGACGCGGGGGTCGTCCAAATGTTGAATTTCAGACACATCTTACTAGGTGGAAAAACGGCACTCTACAGCAAAGTAATGGTCTGTCATCAAGAAATTATACATGTGTGTAATCTGTGTGACCTACTTAACAAGATAACCACCCTTTTAACGCAATTAAAAATTTTTCGTTTTCCGGCCAAAAAGAGAGGACGACCCGAGGGTCGTCAAAATGTTGAATTCCAAACACATCTCACTAGGTGGAAAAACGGCTCTCTACAGCAAAGTAATGGTCTGTCATCAACAAATTATACATGTGCGTAATCTGTGTGACCTACTTAACAAGATAACCACCCTTTTAACGCAATTAAAAATTTTTCGTTTTTCGGCCAAAAAAAGAGGACGACCCGGGGGTCGTCAAAATGTTGAATTTCAGACACATCTCACTAGGTGGAAAAACGGCTCTCTACAGCAAAGTAATGGTCTGTCATCAACAAATTATACATGTGCGTAATCTGTGTGAACTACTTAACAAGATAACCACCCTTTTAACGCAATTAAAAATTTTTCGTTTTTCGGCCAAAAAAAGAGGACGACCCGGGGGTCGTCAAAATGTTGAATTCCAAACACATCTCACTAGGTGGAAAAACGGCTCTCTACAGCAAAGTAATGATCTGTCATCAACAAATTATACATGTGCGTAATCTGTGTGACCTACTTAACAAGATAACCACCCTTTTAACGCAATTAAAAATTTTTCGTTTTTCGGCCAAAAAAAGAGGACGACCCGGGGGTCGTCAAAATGTTGAATTTCAGACACATCTCACTAGGTGGAAAAACGGCTCTCTACAGCAAAGTAATGGTCTGTCATCAACAAATTATACATGTGCGTAATCTGTGTGAACTACTTAACAAGATAACCACCCTTTTAACGCAATTAAAAAT
Source organism: Volucella inanis (assembly GCA_907269105.1). Taxonomy (NCBI): domain Eukaryota; kingdom Metazoa; phylum Arthropoda; class Insecta; order Diptera; family Syrphidae; genus Volucella; species Volucella inanis. The sequence continues at coordinate 201,019,628 of OU026153.1, read as the reverse complement.
TTTTCGTTTTTCGGCCAAAAAAAGAGGACGACCCGGGGGTCGTCAAAATGTTGAATTTCAGACACATCTCACTAGGTGGAAAAACGGCTCTCTACAGCAAAGTAATGGTCTGTCATCAACAAATTATACATGTGCGTAATCTGTGTGAACTACTTAACAAGATAACCACCCTTTTAACGCAATTAAAAATTTTTCGTTTTTCGGCCAAAAAAAGAGGACGACCCGGGGGTCGTCAAAATGTTGAATTTCAGACACATCTCACTAGGTGGAAAAACGGCTCTCTACAGCAAAGTAATGGTCTGTCATCAACAAATTATACATGTGCGTAATCTGTGTGAACTACTTAACAAGATAACCACCCTTTTAACGCAATAAAAAATTTTTCGTTTTTCGGCCAAAAAAAGAGGACGACCCGGGGGTCGTCAAAATGTTGAATTCCAAACACATCTCACTAGGTGGAAAAACGGCTCTCTACAGCAAAGTAATGGTCTGTCATCAACAAATTATACATGTGCGTAATCTGTGTGACCTACTTAACAAGATAACCACCCTTTTAACGCAATTAAAAATTTTTCGTTTTTCGGCCAAAAAAAGAGGACGACCCGGGGGTCGTCAAAATGTTGAATTTCAGACACATCTCACTAGGTGGAAAAACGGCTCTCTACAGCAAAGTAATGGTCTGTCATTAACAAATTATACATGTGCGTAATCTGTGTGACCTACTTAACAAGATAACCACCCTTTTAACGCAATTAAAAATTTTTCGTTTTTCGGCCAAAAAAAGAGGACGACCCGGGGGTCGTCCAAATGTTGAATTTCAGACACATCTTACTAGGTGGAAAAACGGCACTCTACAGCAAAGTAATGGTCTGTCATCAACAAATTATACATGTGTGTAATCTGTGTGACCTACTTAACAAGATAACCACCCTTTTAACGCAATTAAAAATTTTTCGTTTTTCGGCCAAAAAAAGAGGACGACCCGGGGGTCGTCAAAATGTTGAATTCCAAACACATCTCACTAGGTGGAAAAACGGCTCTCTACAGCAAAGTAATGGTCTGTCATCAACAAATTATACATGTGCGTAATCTGTGTGACCTACTTAACAAGATAACCACCCTTTTAACGCAATTAAAAATTTTTCGTTTTTCGGCCAAAAAAAGAGGACGACCCGGGGGTCGTCAAAATGTTGAATTTCAGACACATCTCACTAGGTGGAAAAACGGCTCTCTACAGCAAAGTAATGGTCTGTCATCAACAAATTATACATGTGCGTAATCTGTGTGAACTACTTAACAAGATAACCACCCTTTTAACGCAATTAAAAATTTTTCGTTTTTCGGCCAAAAAAAGAGGACGACCCGGGGGTCGTCAAAATGTTGAATTCCAAACACATCTCACTAGGTGGAAAAACGGCTCTCTACAGCAAAGTAATGGTCTGTCATCAACAAATTATACATGTGCGTAATCTGTGTGACCTACTTAACAAGATAACCACCCTTTTAACGCAATTAAAAATTTTTCGTTTTTCGGCCAAAAAAAGAGGACGACCCGGGGGTCGTCAAAATGTTGAATTCCAAACACATCTCACTAGGTGGAAAAACGGCTCTCTACAGCAAAGTAATGGTCTGTCATCAACAAATTATACATGTGCGTAATCTGTGTGAACTACTTAACAAGATAACCACCCTTTTAACGCAATTAAAAATTCTTCGTTTTTCGGCCAAAAAAAGAGGACGACTCGGGGGTCGTCAAAATGTTGAATTTCAGACACATCTCACTAGGTGGAAAAACGGCTCTCTACAGCAAAGTAATGGTCTGTCATCAACAAATTATACATGTGCGTAATCTGTGTGACCTACTTAACAAGATAACCACCCTTTTAACGCAATTAAAAATTTTTCGTTTTTCGGCCAAAAAAAGAGGACGACCCGGGGGTCGTCAAAATGTTGAATTCCAAACACATCTCACTAGGTGGAAAAACGGCTCTCTACAGCAAAGTAATGGTCTGTCATCAACAAATTATACATGTGCGTAATCTGTGTGACCTACTTAACAAGATAACCACCCTTTTAACGCAATTAAAAATTTTTCGTTTTTCGGCCAAAAAAAGAGGACGACCCGGAGGTCGTCAAAATGTTGAATTCCAAACACATCTCACTAGGTGGAAAAACGGCTCTCTACAGCAAAGTAATGGTCTGTCATCAACAAATTATACATGTGCGTAATCTGTGTGACCTACTTAACAAGATAACCACCCTTTTAACGCAATTAAAAATTTTTCGTTTTTCGGCCAAAAAAAGAGGACGACCCGGGGGTCGTCAAAATGTTGAATTTCAGACACATCTCACTAGGTGGAAAAACGGCTCTCTACAGCAAAGTAATGGTCTGTCATCAACAAATTATACATGTGCGTAATCTGTGTGAACTACTTAACAAGATAACCACCCTTTTAACGCAATTAAAAATTTTTCGTTTTTCGGCCAAAAAAAGAGGACGACCCGGGGGTCGTCAAAATGTTGAATTCCAAACACATCTCACTAGGTGGAAAAACGGCTCTCTACAGCAAAGAAATGGTCTGTCATCAACAAATTATACATGTGCGTAATCTGTGTGACCTACTTAACAAGATAACCACCCTTTTAACGCAATTAAAAATTTTTCGTTTTTCGGCCAAAAAAAGAGGACGACCCGGGGGTCGTCAAAATGTTGAATTTCAGACACATCTCACTAGGTGGAAAAACGGCTCTCTACAGCAAAGTAATGGTCTGTCATCAACAAATTATACATGTGCGTAATCTGTGTGAACTACTTAACAAGATAACCACCCTTTTAACGCAATTAAAAATTTTTCGTTTTTCGGCCAAAAAAAGAGGACGACCCGGGGGTCGTCAAAATGTTGAATTTCAAACACATCTCACTAGGTGGAAAAACGGCTCTCTACAGCAAAGTAATGGTCTGTCATCAACAAATTATACATGTGCGTAATCTGTGTGAACTACTTAACAAGATAACCACCCTTTTAACGCAATTAAAAATTTTTCGTTTTTCGGCCAAAAAAAGAGGACGACCCGGGGGTCGTCAAAATGTTGAATTCCAAACACATCTCACTAGGTGGAAAAACGGCTCTCTACAGCAAAGTAATGGTCTGTCATCAACAAATTATACATGTGCGTAATCTGTGTGAACTACTTAACAAGATAACCACCCTTTTAACGCAATAAAAAATTTTTCGTTTTTCGGCCAAAAAAAGAGGACGACGCGGGGGTCGTCCAAATGTTGAATTTCAGACACATCTTACTAGGTGGAAAAACGGCACTCTACAGCAAAGTAATGGTCTGTCATCAAGAAATTATACATGTGCGTAATCTGTGTGACCTACTTAACAAGATAACCACCCTTTTAACGCAATTAAAAATTTTTCGTTTTTCGGCCAAAAAAAGAGGACGACCCGGGGGTCGTCAAAATGTTGAATTTCAGACACATCTCACTAGGTGGAAAAACGGCTCTCTACAGCAAAGTAATGGTCTGTCATCAACAAATTATACATGTGCGTAATCTGTGTGAACTACTTAACAAGATAACCACCCTTTTAACGCAATTAAAAATTTTTCGTTTTTCGGCCAAAAAAAGAGGACGACCCGGGGGTCGTCAAAATGTTGAATTTCAGACACATCTCACTAGGTGGAAAAACGGCTCTCTACAGCAAAGTAATGGTCTGTCATCAACAAATTATACTTGTGCGTAATCTGTGTGAACTACTTAACAAGATAACCACCCTTTTAACGCAATTAAAAATTTTTCGTTTTTCGGCCAAAAAAAGAGGACGACCCGGGGGTCGTCAAAATGTTGAATTTCAGACACATCTCACTAGGTGGAAAAACGGCTCTCTACAGCAAAGTAATGGTCTGTCATCAACAAATTATACATGTGCGTAATCTGTGTGACCTACTTAACAAGATAACCACCCTTTTAACGCAATTAAAAATTTTTCGTTTTTCGGCCAAAAAAAGAGGACGACCCGGGGGTCGTCAAAATGTTGAATTTCAGACACATCTCACTAGGTGGAAAAACGGCTCTCTACAGCAAAGTAATGGTCTGTCATCAACAAATTATACATGTGCGTAATCTGTGTGAACTACTTAACAAGATAACCACCCTTTTAACGCAATTAAAAATTTTTCGTTTTTCGGCCAAAAAAAGAGGACGACCCGGGGGTCGTCAAAATGTTGAATTTCAGACACATCTCACTAGGTGGAAAAACGGCTCTCTACAGCAAAGTAATGGTCTGTCATCAACAAATTATACATGTGCGTAATCTGTGTGAACTACTTAACAAGATAACCACCCTTTTAACGCAATTAAAAATTTTTCGTTTTTCGGCCAAAAAAAGAGGACGACCCGGGGGTCGTCAAAATGTTGAATTTCAGACACATCTCACTAGGTGGAAAAACGGCTCTCTACAGCAAAGTAATGGTCTGTCATCAACAAATTATACATGTGCGTAATCTGTGTGAACTACTTAACAAGATAACCACCCTTTTAACGCAATTAAAAATTTTTCGTTTTTCGGCCAAAAAAAGAGGACGACCCGGGGGTCGTCAAAATGTTGAATTTCAGACACATCTCACTAGGTGGAAAAACGGCTCTCTACAGCAAAGTAATGGTCTGTCATCAACAAATTATACATGTGCGTAATCTGTGTGACCTACTTAACAAGATAACCACCCTTTTAACGCAATAAAAAATTTTTCGTTTTTCGGCCAAAAAAAGAGGACGACCCGGGGGTCGTCAAAATGTTGAATTTCAGACACATCTCACTAGGTGGAAAAACGGCTCTCTACAGCAAAGTAATGGTCTGTCATCAACAAATTATACATATGCGTAATCTGTGTGACCTACTTAACAAGATAACCACCCTTTTAACGCAATTAAAAATTTTTCGTTTTTCGGCCAAAAAAAGAGGACGGCCCGGGGGTCGTCAAAATGTTGAATTTCAAACACATCTCACTAGGTGGAAAAATGGCTCTCTACAGCAAAGTAATGGTCTGTCATCAACAAATTATACATGTGCGTAATCTGTGTGACCTACTTAACAAGATAACCACCCTTTTAACGCAATTAAAAATTTTTCGTTTTTCGGCCAAAAAAAGAGGACGACCCGGGGGTCGTCAAAATGTTGAATTTCAGACACATCTCACTAGGTGGAAAAACGGCTCTCTACAGCAAAGTAATGGTCTGTCATCAACAAATTATACATGTGCGTAATCTGTGTGAACTACTTAACAAGATAACCACCCTTTTAACGCAATTAAAAATTTTTCGTTTTTCGGCCAAAAAAAGAGGACGACCCGGGGGTCGTCAAAATGTTGAATTTCAGACACATCTCACTAGGTGGAAAAACGGCTCTCTACAGCAAAGTAATGGTCTGTCATCAACAAATTATACATGTGCGTAATCTGTGTGACCTACTTAACAAGATAACCACCCTTTTAACGCAATAAAAAATTTTTCGTTTTTCGGCCAAAAAAAGAGGACGACCCGGGGGTCGTCAAAATGTTGAATTTCAGACACATCTCACTAGGTGGAAAAACGGCTCTCTACAGCAAAGTAATGGTCTGTCATCAACAAATTATACATATGCGTAATCTGTGTGACCTACTTAACAAGATAACCACCCTTTTAACGCAATTAAAAATTTTTCGTTTTTCGGCCAAAAAAAGAGGACGGCCCGGGGGTCGTCAAAATGTTGAATTTCAGACACATCTCACTAGGTGGAAAAACGGCTCTCTACAGCAAAGTAATGGTCTGTCATCAACAAATTATACATGTGCGTAATCTGTGTGACCTACTTAACAAGATAACCACCCTTTTAACGCAATTAAAAATTTTTCGTTTTTCGGCCAAAAAAAGAGGACGACCCGGGGGTCGTCAAAATGTTGAATTTCAGACACATCTCACTAGGTGGAAAAACGGCTCTCTACAGCAAAGTAATGGTCTGTCATCAACAAATTATACATGTGCGTAATCTGTGTGAACTACTTAACAAGATAACCACCCTTTTAACGCAATTAAAAATTTTTCGTTTTTCGGCCAAAAAAAGAGGACGACCCGGGGGTCGTCAAAATGTTGAATTTCAGACACATCTCACTAGGTGGAAAAACGGCTCTCTACAGCAAAGTAATGGTCTGTCATCAACAAATTATACATATGCGTAATCTGTGTGACCTACTTAACAAGATAACCACCCTTTTAACGCAATAAAAAATTTTTCGTTTTTCGGCCAAAAAAAGAGGACGACCCGGGGGTCGTCAAAATGTTGAATTTCAGACACATCTCACTAGGTGGAAAAACGGCTCTCTACAGCAAAGTAATGGTCTGTCATCAACAAATTATACATATGCGTAATCTGTGTGACCTACTTAACAAGATAACCACCCTTTTAACGCAATTAAAAATTTTTCGTTTTTCGGCCAAAAAAAGAGGACGGCCCGGGGGTCGTCAAAATGTTGAATTTCAGACACATCTCACTAGGTGGAAAAACGGCTCTCTACAGCAAAGTAATGGTCTGTCATCAACAAATTATACATGTGCGTAATCTGTGTGACCTACTTAACAAGATAACCACCCTTTTAACGCAATTAAAAATTTTTCGTTTTTCGGCCAAAAAAAGAGGACGACCCCCGGGTCGTCCTAATGTTGAATTTCAGACACATCTTACTAGGTGGAAAAACGGCACTCTACAGCAAAGTAATGGTCTGTCATCAACAAATTATACATGTGCGTAATCTGTGTGAACTACTTAACAAGATAACCACCCTTTTAACGCAATTAAAAAATTTTCGTTTTTCGGCCAAAAAAAGAGGACGACCCGGGGGTCGTCAAAATGTTGAATTTCAAACACATCTCACTAGGTGGAAAAACGGCTCTCTACAGCAAAGTAATGGTCTGTCATCAACAAATTATACATGTGCGTAATCTGTGTGAACTACTTAACAAGATAACCACCCTTTTAACGCAATTAAAAATTTTTCGTTTTTCGGCCAAAAAAAGAGGACGACCCGGGGGTCGTCAAAATGTTGAATTTCAGACACATCTCACTAGGTGGAAAAACGGCTCTCTACAGCAAAGTAATGGTCTGTCATCAACAAATTATACATGTGCGTAATCTGTGTGAACTACTTAACAAGATAACCACCCTTTTAACGCAATTAAAAATTTTTCGTTTTTCGGCCAAAAAAAGAGGACGACCCGGGGGTCGTCAAAATGTTGAATTTCAAACACATCTCACTAGGTGGAAAAACGGCTCTCTACAGCAAAGTAATGGTCTGTCATCAACAAATTATACATGTGCGTAATCTGTGTGAACTACTTAACAAGATAACCACCCTTTTAACGCAATTAAAAATTTTTCGTTTTTCGGCCAAAAAAAGAGGACAACGCGGGGTTCGTCCAAATGTTGAATTTCAAACACATCTCACTAGGTGGAAAAACGGCTCTCTACAGCAAAGTAATGGTCTGTCATCAACAAATTATACATGTGCGTAATCTGTGTGAACTACTTAACAAGATAACCACCCTTTTAACGCAATTAAAAATTTTTCGTTTTTCGGCCAAAAAAAGAGGACGACCCGGGGGTCGTCCAAATGTTGAATTTCAGACACATCTCACTAGGTGGAAAAACGGCTCTCTACAGCAAAGTAATGGTCTGTCATCAACAAATTATACATGTGCGTAATCTGTGTGAACTACTTAACAAGATAACCACCCTTTTAACGCAATTAAAAATTTTTCGTTTTTCGGCCAAAAAAAGAGGACGACCCGGGGGTCGTCAAAATGTTGATATTCAAACACATCTCACTAGGTGGAAAAACGGCTCTCTACAGCAAAGTAATGGTCTGTCATCAACAAATTATACATGTGCGTAATCTGTGTAAACTACTTAACAAGATAACCACCCTTTTAACGCAATTAAAAATTTTTCGTTTTTCGGCCAAAAAAAGAGGACGACCCGGGGGTCGTCAAAATGTTGAATTTCAGACACATCTCACTAGGTGGAAAAACGGCTCTCTACAGCAAAGTAATGGTCTGTCATCAACAAATTATACATGTGCGTAATCTGTGTGAACTACTTAACAAGATAACCACCCTTTTAACGCAATTAAAAATTTTTCGTTTTTCGGCCAAAAAAAGAGGACGACCCGGGGGTCGTCCAAATGTTGAATTTCAGACACATCTTACTAGGTGGAAAAACGGCACTCTACAGCAAAGTAATGGTCTGTCATCAACAAATTATACATGTGCGTAATCTGTGTGAACTACTTAACAAGATAACCACCCTTTTAACGCAATTAAAAATTTTTCGTTTTTCGGCCAAAAAAAGAGGACGACCCGGGGGTCGTCAAAATGTTGAATTTCAAACACATCTCACTAGGTGGAAAAACGGCTCTCTACAGCAAAGTAATGGTCTGTCATCAACAAATTATACATGTGCGTAATCTGTGTGAACTACTTAACAAGATAACCACCCTTTTAACGCAATTAAAAATTTTTCGTTTTTCGGCCAAAAAAAGAGGACGACGCGGGGGTCGTCCAAATGTTGAATTTCAAACACATCTCACTAGGTGGAAAAACGGCTCTCTACAGCAAAGTAATGGTCTGTCATCAACAAATTATACATGTGCGTAATCTGTGTGAACTACTTAACAAGATAACCACCCTTTTAACGCAATTAAAAATTTTTCGTTTTTCGGCCAAAAAAAGAGGACGACCCGGGGGTCGTCAAAATGTTGAATTTCAAACACATCTCACTAGGTGGAAAAACGGCTCTCTACAGCAAAGTAATGGTCTGTCATCAACAAATTATACATGTGCGTAATCTGTGTGAACTACTTAACAAGATAACCACCCTTTTAACGCAATTAAAAATTTTTCGTTTTTCGGCCAAAAAAAGAGGACGACCCGGGGGTCGTCAAAATGTTGAATTTCAGACACATCTCACTAGGTGGAAAAACGGCTCTCTACAGCAAAGTAATGGTCTGTCATCAACAAATTATACATGTGCGTAATCTGTGTGAACTACTTAACAAGATAACCACCCTTTTAACGCAATTAAAAATTTTTCGTTTTTCGGCCAAAAAAAGAGGACGACGCGGGGGTCGTCCAAATGTTGAATTTCAGACACATCTTACTAGGTGGAAAAACGGCACTCTACAGCAAAGTAATGGTCTGTCATCAAGAAATTATACATGTGTGTAATCTGTGTGACCTACTTAACAAGATAACCACCCTTTTAACGCAATTAAAAATTTTTCGTTTTTCGGCCAAAAAAAGAGGACGACCCGGGGGTCGTCCAAATGTTGAATTTCAGACACATCTTACTAGGTGGAAAAACGGCACTCTACAGCAAAGTAATGGTCTGTCATCAACAAATTATACATGTGCGTAATCTGTGTGAACTACTTAACAAGATAACCACCCTTTTAACGCAATTAAAAATTTTTCGTTTTTCGGCCAAAAAAAGAGGACGACCCGGGGGTCGTCAAAATGTTGAATTTCAAACACATCTCACTAGGTGGAAAAACGGCTCTCTACAGCAAAGTAATGGTCTGTCATCAACAAATTATACATGTGCGTAATCTGTGTGAACTACTTAACAAGATAACCACCCTTTTAACGCAATTAAAAATTTTTCGTTTTTCGGCCAAAAAAAGAATGTTGAATTTCAAACACATCTCACTAGGTGGAAAAACGGCTCTCTACAGCAAAGTAATGGTCTGTCATCAACAAATTATACATGTGCGTAATCTGTGTGAACTACTTAACAAGATAACCACCCTTTTAACGCAATTAAAAATTTTTCGTTTTTCGGCCAAAAAAAGAGGACGGCCCGGGGGTCGTCAAAATGTTGAATTTCAGACACATCTCACTAGGTGGAAAAACGGCTCTCTACAGCAAAGTAATGGTCTGTCATCAACAAATTATACATGTGCGTAATCTGTGTGACCTACTTAACAAGATAACCACCCTTTTAACGCAATTAAAAATTTTTCGTTTTTCGGCCAAAAAAAGAGGACGACCCGGGGGTCGTCAAAATGTTGAATTTCAGACACATCTCACTAGGTGGAAAAACGGCTCTCTACAGCAAAGTAATGGTCTGTCATCAACAAATTATACATGTGCGTAATCTGTGTGAACTACTTAACAAGATAACCACCCTTTTAACGCAATTAAAAATTTTTCGTTTTTCGGCCAAAAAAAGAGGACGACCCGGGGGTCGTCAAAATGTTGAATTTCAGACACATCTCACTAGGTGGAAAAACGGCTCTCTACAGCAAAGTAATGGTCTGTCATCAACAAATTATACATGTGCGTAATCTGTGTGACCTACTTAACAAGATAACCACCCTTTTAACGCAATAAAAAATTTTTCGTTTTTCGGCCAAAAAAAGAGGACGACCCGGGGGTCGTCAAAATGTTGAATTTCAGACACATCTCACTAGGTGGAAAAACGGCTCTCTACAGCAAAGTAATGGTCTGTCATCAACAAATTATACATATGCGTAATCTGTGTGACCTACTTAACAAGATAACCACCCTTTTAACGCAATTAAAAATTTTTCGTTTTTCGGCCAAAAAAAGAGGACGGCCCGGGGGTCGTCAAAATGTTGAATTTCAGACACATCTCACTAGGTGGAAAAACGGCTCTCTACAGCAAAGTAATGGTCTGTCATCAACAAATTATACATGTGCGTAATCTGTGTGACCTACTTAACAAGATAACCACCCTTTTAACGCAATTAAAAATTTTTCGTTTTTCGGCCAAAAAAAGAGGACGACCCCCGGGTCGTCCAAATGTTGAATTTCAGACACATCTTACTAGGTGGAAAAACGGCACTCTACAGCAAAGTAATGGTCTGTCATCAACAAATTATACATGTGCGTAATCTGTGTGAACTACTTAACAAGATAACCACCCTTTTAACGCAATTAAAAATTTTTCGTTTTTCGGCCAAAAAAAGAGGACGACCCGGGGGTCGTCAAAATGTTGAATTTCAAACACATCTCACTAGGTGGAAAAACGGCTCTCTACAGCAAAGTAATGGTCTGTCATCAACAAATTATACATGTGCGTAATCTGTGTGAACTACTTAACAAGATAACCACCCTTTTAACGCAATTAAAAATTTTTCGTTTTTCGGCCAAAAAAAGAGGACAACGCGGGGTTCGTCCAAATGTTGAATTTCAAACACATCTCACTAGGTGGAAAAACGGCTCTCTACAGCAAAGTAATGGTCTGTCATCAACAAATTATACATGTGCGTAATCTGTGTGAACTACTTAACAAGATAACCACCCTTTTAACGCAATTAAAAATTTTTCGTTTTTCGGCCAAAAAAAGAGGACGACCCTGGGGTCGTCAAAATGTTGAATTTCAGACACATCTCACTAGGTGGAAAAACGGCTCTCTACAGCAAAGTAATGGTCTGTCATCAACAAATTATACATGTGCGTAATCTGTGTGAACTACTTAACAAGATAACCACCCTTTTAACGCAATTAAAAATTTTTCGTTTTTCGGCCAAAAAAAGAGGACGACGCGGGGGTCGTCCAAATGTTGAATTTCAAACACATCTCACTAGGTGGAAAAACGGCTCTCTACAGCAAAGTAATGGTCTGTCATCAACAAATTATACATGTGCGTAATCTGTGTGAACTACTTAACAAGATAACCACCCTTTTAACGCAATTAAAAATTTTTCGTTTTTCGGCCAAAAAAAGAGGACGACCCGGGGGTCGTCAAAATGTTGATATTCAAACACATCTCACTAGGTGGAAAAACGGCTCTCTACAGCAAAGTAATGGTCTGTCATCAACAAATTATACATGTGCGTAATCTGTGTAAACTACTTAACAAGATAACCACCCTTTTAACGCAATTAAAAATTTTTCGTTTTTCGGCCAAAAAAAGAGGACGACCCGGGGGTCGTCAAAATGTTGAATTTCAGACACATCTCACTAGGTGGAAAAACGGCTCTCTACAGCAAAGTAATGGTCTGTCATCAACAAATTATACATGTGCGTAATCTGTGTGAACTACTTAACAAGATAACCACCCTTTTAACGCAATTAAAAATTTTTCGTTTTTCGGCCAAAAAAAGAGGACGACCCGGGGGTCGTCCAAATGTTGAATTTCAGACACATCTTACTAGGTGGAAAAACGGCACTCTACAGCAAAGTAATGGTCTGTCATCAACAAATTATACATGTGCGTAATCTGTGTGAACTACTTAACAAGATAACCACCCTTTTAACGCAATTAAAAATTTTTCGTTTTTCGGCCAAAAAAAGAGGACGACCCGGGGGTCGTCAAAATGTTGAATTTCAAACACATCTCACTAGGTGGAAAAACGGCTCTCTACAGCAAAGTAATGGTCTGTCATCAACAAATTATACATGTGCGTAATCTGTGTGAACTACTTAACAAGATAACCACCCTTTTAACGCAATTAAAAATTTTTCGTTTTTCGGCCAAAAAAAGAGGACGACGCGGGGGTCGTCCAAATGTTGAATTTCAAACACATCTCACTAGGTGGAAAAACGGCTCTCTACAGCAAAGTAATGGTCTGTCATCAACAAATTATACATGTGCGTAATCTGTGTGAACTACTTAACAAGATAACCACCCTTTTAACGCAATTAAAAATTTTTCGTTTTTCGGCCAAAAAAAGAGGACGACCCGGGGGTCGTCAAAATGTTGAATTTCAGACACATCTCACTAGGTGGAAAAACGGCTCTCTACAGCAAAGTAATGGTCTGTCATCAACAAATTATACATGTGCGTAATCTGTGTGAACTACTTAACAAGATAACCACCCTTTTAACGCAATTAAAAATTTTTCGTTTTTCGGCCAAAAAAAGAGGACGACCCGGGGGTCGTCAAAATGTTGAATTTCAGACACATCTCACTAGGTGGAAAACGGCTCTCTACAGCAAAGTAATGGTCTGTCATCAACAAATTATACATGTGCGTAATCTGTGTGAACTACTTAACAAGATAACCACCCTTTTAACGCAATTAAAAATTTTTCGTTTTTCGGCCAAAAAAAGAGGACGACGCGGGGGTCGTCCAAATGTTGAATTTCAGACACATCTTACTAGGTGGAAAAACGGCACTCTACAGCAAAGTAATGGTCTGTCATCAAGAAATTATACATGTGTGTAATCTGTGTGACCTACTTAACAAGATAACCACCCTTTTAACGCAATTAAAAATTTTTCGTTTTTCGGCCAAAAAAAGAGGACGACCCGGGGGTCGTCCAAATGTTGAATTTCAGACACATCTTACTAGGTGGAAAAACGGCACTCTACAGCAAAGTAATGGTCTGTCATCAACAAATTATACATGTGCGTAATCTGTGTGAACTACTTAACAAGATAACCACCCTTTTAACGCAATTAAAAATTTTTCGTTTTTCGGCCAAAAAAAGAGGACGACCCGGGGGTCGTCAAAATGTTGAATTTCAAACACATCTCACCAGGTGGAAAAACGGCTCTCTACAGCAAAGTAATGGTCTGTCATCAACAAATTATACATGTGCGTAATCTGTGTGAACTACTTAACAAGATAACCACCCTTTTAACGCAATTAAAAATTTTTCGTTTTTCGGCCAAAAAAAGAATGTTGAATTTCAAACACATCTCACTAGGTGGAAAAACGGCTCTCTACAGCAAAGTAATGGTCTGTCATCAACAAATTATACATGTGCGTAATCTGTGTGAACTACTTAACAAGATAACCACCCTTTTAACGCAATTAAAAATTTTTCGTTTTTCGGCCAAAAAAAGAGGACGACCCGGGGGTCGTCAAAATGTTGAATTTCAAACACATCTCACTAGGTGGAAAAACGGCTCTCTACAGCAAAGTAATGGTCTGTCATCAACAAATTATACATGTGCGTAATCTGTGTGAACTACTTAACAAGATAACCACCCTTTTAACGCAATTAAAAATTTTTCGTTTTTCGGCCAAAAAAAGAGGACGACGCGGGGGTCGTCCAAATGTTGAATTTCAAACACATCTCACTAGGTGGAAAAACGGCTCTCTACAGCAAAGTAATGGTCTGTCATCAACAAATTATACATGTGCGTAATCTGTGTGAACTACTTAACAAGATAACCACCCTTTTAACGCAATTAAAAATTTTTCGTTTTTCGGCCAAAAAAAGAGGACGACCCGGGGGTCGTCAAAATGTTGAATTTCAGACACATCTCACTAGGTGGAAAAACGGCTCTCTACAGCAAAGAAATGGTCTGTCATCAACAAATTATACATGTGCGTAATCTGTGTGAACTACTTAACAAGATAACCACCCTTTTAACGCAATTAAAAATTTTTCGTTTTTCGGCCAAAAAAAGAGGACGACCCGGGGGTCGTCCAAATGTTGAATTTCAGACACATCTCACTAGGTGGAAAAACGGCTCTCTACAGCAAAGTAATGGTCTGTCATCAACAAATTATACATGTGCGTAATCTGTGTGAACTACTTAACAAGATAACCACCCTTTTAACGCAATTAAAAATTTTTCGTTTTTCGGCCAAAAAAAGAGGACGACCCGGGGGTCGTCCAAATGTTGAATTTCAGACACATCTTACTAGGTGGAAAAACGGCACTCTACAGCAAAGTAATGGTCTGTCATCAACAAATTATACATGTGCGTAATCTGTGTGAACTACTTAACAAGATAACCACCCTTTTAACGCAATTAAAAATTTTTCGTTTTTCGGCCAAAAAAAGAGGACGACCCGGGGGTCGTCAAAATGTTGAATTTCAAACACATCTCACTAGGTGGAAAAACGGCTCTCTACAGCAAAGTAATGGTCTGTCATCAACAAATTATACATGTGCGTAATCTGTGTGAACTACTTAACAAGATAACCACCCTTTTAACGCAATTAAAAATTTTTCGTTTTTCGGCCAAAAAAAGAGGACGACGCGGGGGTCGTCCAAATGTTGAATTTCAAACACATCTCACTAGGTGGAAAAACGGCTCTCTACAGCAAAGTAATGGTCTGTCATCAACAAATTATACATGTGCGTAATCTGTGTGAACTACTTAACAAGATAACCACCCTTTTAACGCAATTAAAAATTTTTCGTTTTTCGGCCAAAAAAAGAGGACGACCCGGGGGTCGTCAAAATGTTGAATTTCAGACACATCTCACTAGGTGGAAAAATGGCTCTCTACAGCAAAGTAATGGTCTGTCATCAACAAATTATACATGTGCGTAATCTGTGTGAACTACTTAACAAGATAACCACCCTTTTAACGCAATTAAAAATTTTTCGTTTTTCGGCCAAAAAAAGAGGACGACCCGGGGGTCGTCCAAATGTTGAATTTCAGACACATCTCACTAGGTGGAAAAACGGCTCTCTACAGCAAAGTAATGGTCTGTCATCAACAAATTATACATGTGCGTAATCTGTGTGAACTACTTAACAAGATAACCACCCTTTTAACGCAATTAAAAATTTTTCGTTTTTCGGCCAAAAAAAGAGGACGACCCGGGGGTCGTCCAAATGTTGAATTTCAGACACATCTTACTAGGTGGAAAAACGGCACTCTACAGCAAAGTAATGGTCTGTCATCAACAAATTATACATGTGCGTAATCTGTGTGAACTACTTAACAAGATAACCACCCTTTTAACGCAATTAAAAATTTTTCGTTTTTCGGCCAAAAAAAGAGGACGACCCGGGGGTCGTCAAAATGTTGAATTTCAAACACATCTCACTAGGTGGAAAAACGGCTCTCTACAGCAAAGTAATGGTCTGTCATCAACAAATTATACATGTGCGTAATCTGTGTGAACTACTTAACAAGATAACCACCCTTTTAACGCAATTAAAAATTTTTCGTTTTTCGGCCAAAAAAAGAGGACGACGCGGGGGTCGTCCAAATGTTGAATTTCAAACACATCTCACTAGGTGGAAAAACGGCTCTCTACAGCAAAGTAATGGTCTGTCATCAACAAATTATACATGTGCGTAATCTGTGTGAACTACTTAACAAGATAACCACCCTTTTAACGCAATTAAAATTTTTTCGTTTTTCGGCCAAAAAAAGAGGACGACCCGGGGGTCGTCAAAATGTTGAATTTCAGACACATCTCACTAGGTGGAAAAACGGCTCTCTACAGCAAAGTAATGGTCTGTCATCAACAAATTATACATGTGCGTAATCTGTGTGAACTACTTAACAAGATAACCACCCTTTTAACGCAATTAAAAAATTTTCGTTTTTCGGCCAAAAAAAGAGGACGACCCGGGGGTCGTCCAAATGTTGAATTTCAGACACATCTCACTAGGTGGAAAAACGGCACTCTACAGCAAAGTAATGGTCTGTCATCAAGAAATTATACATGTGCGTAATCTGTGTGAACTACTTAACAAGATAACCACCCTTTTAACGCAATTAAAAATTTTTCGTTTTTCGGCCAAAAAAAGAGGACGACCCGGGGGTCGTCAAAATGTTGAATTTCAGACACATCTCACTAGGTGGAAAAACGGCTCTCTACAGCAAAGTTATGGTCTGTCATCAACAAATTATACATGTGCGTAATCTGTGTGAACTACTTAACAAGATAACCACCCTTTTAACGCAATTAAAAATTTTTCGTTTTTCGGCCAAAAAAAGAGGACGACCCGGGGGTCGTCAAAATGTTGAATTTCAAACACATCTCACTAGGTGGAAAAACGGCTCTCTACAGCAAAGTAATGGTCTGTCATCAACAAATTATACATGTGCGTAATCTGTGTGAACTACTTAACAAGATAACCACCCTTTTAATGCAATTAAAAATTTTTCGTTTTTCGGCCAAAAAAAGAGGACGACCCGGGGGTCGTCAAAATGTTGAATTTCAGACACATCTCACTAGGTGGAAAAACGGCTCTCTACAGCAAAGTAATGGTCTGTCATCAACAAATTATACATGTGCGTAATCTGTGTGAACTACTTAACAAGATAACCACCCTTTTAACGCAATTAAAAATTTTTCGTTTTTCGGCCAAAAAAAGAGGACGACGCGGGGGTCGTCCAAATGTTGAATTTCAGACACATCTTACTAGGTGGAAAAACGGCACTCTACAGCAAAGTAATGGTCTGTCATCAACAAATTATACATGTGCGTAATCTGTGTGAACTACTTAACAAGATAACCACCCTTTTAACGCAATTAAAAATTTTTCGTTTTTCGGCCAAAAAAAGAGGACGACCTGGGGGTCGTCAAAATGTTGAATTTCAAACACATCTCACTAGGTGGAAAAACGGCTCTCTACAGCAAAGTAATGGTCTGTCATCAACAAATTATACATGTGCGTAATCTGTGTGAACTACTTAAAAAGATAACCACCCTTTTAACGCAATTAAAAATTTTTCGTTTTTCGGCCAAAAAAAGAGGACGACGCGGGGGTCGTCCAAATGTTGAATTTCAAACACATCTCACTAGGTGGAAAAACGGCTCTCTACAGCAAAGTAATGGTCTGTCATCAACAAATTATACATGTGCGTAATCTGTGTGAACTACTTAACAAGATAACCACCCTTTTAACGCAATTAAAAATTTTTCGTTTTTCGGCCAAAAAAAGAGGACGACCCGGGGGTCGTCAAAATGTTGAATTTCAGACACATCTCACTAGGTGGAAAAACGGCTCTCTACAGCAAAGTAATGGTCTGTCATCAACAAATTATTCATGTGCGTAATCTGTGTGAACTACTTAACAAGATAACCACCCTTTTAACGCAATTAAAAATTTTTCGTTTTTCGGCCAAAAAAAGAGGACGACCCGGGGGTCGTCAAAATGTTGAATTTCAAACACATCTCACTAGGTGGAAAAACGGCTCTCTACAGCAAAGTAATGGTCTGTCATCAACAAATTATACATGTGCGTAATCTGTGTGAACTACTTAACAAGATAACCACCCTTTTAACGCAATTAAAAATTTTTCGTTTTTCGGCCAAAAAAAGAGGACGACGCGGGGGTCGTCCAAATGTTGAATTTCAAACACATCTCACTAGGTGGAAAAACGGCTCTCTACAGCAAAGTAATGGTCTGTCATCAACAAATTATACATGTGCGTAATCTGTGTGAACTACTTAACAAGATAACCACCCTTTTAACGCAATTAAAAATTTTTCGTTTTTCGGCCAAAAAAAGAGGACGACCCGGGGGTCGTCAAAATGTTGAATTTCAGACACATCTCACTAGGTGGAAAAACGGCTCTCTACAGCAAAGTAATGGTCTGTCATCAACAAATTATACATGTGCGTAATCTGTGTGAACTACTTAACAAGATAACCACCCTTTTAACGCAATTAAAAATTTTTCGTTTTTCGGCCAAAAAAAGAGGACGACCCGGGGGTCGTCAAAATGTTGAATTTCAAACACATCTCACTAGGTGGAAAAACGGCTCTCTACAGCAAAGTAATGGTCTGTCATCAACAAATTATACATGTGCGTAATCTGTGTGAACTACTTAACAAGATAACCACCCTTTTAACGCAATTAAAAATTTTTCGTTTTTCGGCCAAAAAAAGAGGACGACCCGGGGGTCGTCCAAATGTTGAATTTCAGACACATCTTACTAGGTGGAAAAACGGCACTCTACAGCAAAGTAATGGTCTGTCATCATCAAATTATACATGTGCGTAATCTGTGTGAACTACTTAACAAGATAACCACCCTTTTAACGCAATTAAAAATTTTTCAAACACATCTCACTAGGTGGAAAAACGGCTCTCTACAGCAAAGTAATGGTCTGTCATCAACAAATTATACATGTGCGTAATCTGTGTGAACTACTTAACAAGATAACCACCCTTTTAACGCAATTAAAAATTTTTCGTTTTTCGGCCAAAAAAAGAGGACGACGCGGGGGTCGTCCAAATGTTGAATTTCAAACACATCTCACTAGGTGGAAAAACGGCTCTCTACAGCAAAGTAATGGTCTGTCATCAACAAATTATACATGTGCGTAATCTGTGTGAACTACTTAACAAGATAACCACCCTTTTAACGCAATTAAAAATTTTTCGTTTTTCGGCCAAAAAAAGAGGACGACCCGGGGGTCGTCAAAATGTTGAATTTCAAACACATCTCACTAGGTGGAAAAACGGCTCTCTACAGCAAAGTAATGGTCTGTCATCAACAAATTATACATGTGCGTAATCTGTGTGAACTACTTAACAAGATAACCACCCTTTTAACGCAATTAAAAATTTTTCGTTTTTCGGCCAAAAAAAGAGGACGACCCGGGGGTCGTCAAAATGTTGAATTTCAGACACATCTCACTAGGTGGAAAAACGGCTCTCTACAGCAAAGTAATGGTCTGTCATCAACAAATTATACATGTGCGTAATCTGTGTGAACTACTTAACAAGATAACCACCCTTTTAACGCAATTAAAAATTTTTCGTTTTTCGGCCAAAAAAAGAGGACGACCCGGGGGTCGTCAAAATGTTGAATTTCAAACACATCTCACTAGGTGGAAAAACGGCTCTCTACAGCAAAGTAATGGTCTGTCATCAACAAATTATACATGTGCGTAATCTGTGTGAACTACTTAACAAGATAACCACCCTTTTAACGCAATTAAAAATTTTTCGTTTTTCGGCCAAAAAAAGAGGACGACGCGGGGGTCGTCCAAATGTTGAATTTCAAACACATCTCACTAGGTGGAAAAACGGCTCTCTACAGCAAAGTAATGGTCTGTCATCAACAAATTATACATGTGCGTAATCTGTGTGAACTACTTAACAAGATAACCACCCTTTTAACGCAATTAAAAATTTTTCGTTTTTCGGCCAAAAAAAGAGGACGACCCGGGGGTCGTCCAAATGTTGAATTTCAGACACATCTTACTAGGTGGAAAAACGGCACTCTACAGCAAAGTAATGGTCTGTCATCAACAAATTATACATGTGCGTAATCTGTGTGAACTACTTAACAAGATAACCACCCTTTTAACGCAATTAAAAATTTTTCGTTTTTCGGCCAAAAAAAGAGGACGACCCGGGGGTCGTCAAAATGTTGAATTTCAAACACATCTCACTAGGTGGAAAAACGGCTCTCTACAGCAAAGTAATGGTCTGTCATCAACAAATTATACATGTGCGTAATCTGTGTGAACTACTTAACAAGATAACCACCCTTTTAACGCAATTAAAAATTTTTCGTTTTTCGGCCAAAAAAAGAGGACGACCCGGGGGTCGTCAAAATGTTGAATTTCAGACACATCTCACTAGGTGGAAAAACGGCTCTCTACAGCAAAGTAATGGTCTGTCATCAACAAATTATACATGTGCGTAATCTGTGTGAACTACTTAACAAGATAACCACCCTTTTAACGCAATTAAAAATTTTTCGTTTTTCGGCCAAAAAAAGAGGACGACCCGGGGTCGTCCAAATGTTGAATTTCAGACACATCTTACTAGGTGGAAAAACGGCACTCTACAGCAAAGTAATGGTCTGTCATCAACAAATTATACATGTGCGTAATCTGTGTGAACTACTTAACAAGATAACCACCCTTTTAACGCAATTAAAAATTTTTCGTTTTTCGGCCAAAAAAAGAGGACGACCCGGGGGTCGTCAAAATGTTGAATTTCAAACACATCTCACTAGGTGGAAAAACGGCTCTCTACAGCAAAGTAATGGTCTGTCATCAACAAATTATACATGTGCGTAATCTGTGTGAACTACTTAACAAGATAACCACCCTTTTAACGCAATTAAAAATTTTTCGTTTTTCGGCCAAAAAAAGAGGACGACCCGGGGGTCGTCAAAATGTTGAATTTCAAACACATCTCACTAGGTGGAAAAACGGCTCTCTACAGCAAAGTAATGGTCTGTCATCAACAAATTATACATGTGCGTAATCTGTGTGAACTACTTAACAAGATAACCACCCTTTTAACGCAATTAAAAATTTTTCGTTTTTCGGCCAAAAAAAGAGGACGACCCGGGGGTCGTCAAAATGTTGAATTTCAGACACATCTCACTAGGTGGAAAAACGGCTCTCTACAGCAAAGTAATGGTCTGTCATCAACAAATTATACATGTGCGTAATCTGTGTGAACTACTTAACAAGATAACCACCCTTTTAACGCAATTAAAAATTTTTCGTTTTTCGGCCAAAAAAAGAGGACGACCCGGGGGTCGTCAAAATGTTGAATTTCAAACACATCTCACTAGGTGGAAAAACGGCTCTCTACAGCAAAGTAATGGTCTGTCATCAACAAATTATACATGTGCGTAATCTGTGTGAACTACTTAACAAGATAACCACCCTTTTAACGCAATTAAAAATTTTTCGTTTTTCGGCCAAAAAAAGAGGACGACCCGGGGGTCGTCAAAATGTTGAATTTCAGACACATCTCACTAGGTGGAAAAACGGCTCTCTACAGCAAAGTAATGGTCTGTCATCAACAAATTATACATGTGCGTAATCTGTGTGAACTACTTAACAAGATAACGACCCTTTTAACGCAATTAAAAATTTTTCGTTTTTCGGCCAAAAAAAGAGGACGACGCGGGGGTCGTGCAAATGTTGAATTTCAGACACATCTTACTAGGTGGAAAAACGGCACTCTACAGCAAAGTAATGGTCTGTCATCAACAAATTATACATGTGCGTAATCTGTGTGAACTACTTAACAAGATAACCACCCTTTTAACGCAATTAAAAATTTTTCGTTTTTCGGCCAAAAAAAGAGGACGACGCGGGGGTCGTCCAAATGTTGAATTTCAAACACATCTCACTAGGTGGAAAAACGGCTCTCTACAGCAAAGTAATGGTCTGTCATCAACAAATTATACATGTGCGTAATCTGTGTGAACTACTTAACAAGATAACCACCCTTTTAACGCAATTAAAAATTTTTCGTTTTTCGGCCAAAAAAAGAGGACGACCCGGAGGTCGTCAAAATGTTGAATTTCAAACACATCTCACTAGGTGGAAAAACGGCTCTCTACAGCAAAGTAATGGTCTGTCATCAACAAATTATACATGTGCGTAATCTGTGTGAACTACTTAACAAGATAACCACCCTTTTAACGCAATTAAAAATTTTTCGTTTTTCGGCCAAAAAAAGAGGACGACGCGGGGGTCGTCCAAATGTTGAATTTCAAACACATCTCACTAGGTGGAAAAACGGCTCTCTACAGCAAAGTAATGGTCTGTCATCAACAAATTATACATGTGCGTAATCTGTGTGAACTACTTAACAAGATAACCACCCTTTTAACGCAATTAAAAATTTTTCGTTTTTCGGCCAAAAAAAGAGGACGACCCGGGGGTCGTCAAAATGTTGAATTTCAGACACATCTCACTAGGTGGAAAAACGGCTCTCTACAGCAAAGTAATGGTCTGTCATCAACAAATTATACATGTGCGTAATCTGTGTGAACTACTTAACAAGATAACGACCCTTTTAACGCAATTAAAAATTTTTCGTTTTTCGGCCAAAAAAAGAGGACGACGCGGGGGTCGTGCAAATGTTGAATTTCAGACACATCTTACTAGGTGGAAAAACGGCACTCTACAGCAAAGTAATGGTCTGTCATCAACAAATTATACATGTGCGTAATCTGTGTGAACTACTTAACAAGATAACCACCCTTTTAACGCAATTAAAAATTTTTCGTTTTTCGGCCAAAAAAAGAGGACGACGCTGGGGTCGTCCAAATGTTGAATTTCAAACACATCTCACTAGGTGGAAAAACGGCTCTCTACAGCAAAGTAATGGTCTGTCATCAACAAATTATACATGTGCGTAATCTGTGTGAACTACTTAACAAGATAACCACCCTTTTAACGCAATTAAAAATTTTTCGTTTTTCGGCCAAAAAAAGAGGACGACGCGGGGGTCGTCCAAATGTTGAATTTCAAACACATCTCACTAGGTGGAAAAACGGCTCTCTACAGCAAAGTAATGGTCTGTCATCAACAAATTATACATGTGCGTAATCTGTGTGAACTACTTAACAAGATAACCACCCTTTTAACGCAATTAAAAATTTTTCGTTTTTCGGCCAAAAAAAGAGGATGACCCGGGGGTCGTCAAAATGTTGAATTTCAGACACATCTCACTAGGTGGAAAAACGGCTCTCTACAGCAAAGTAATGGTCTGTCATCAACAAATTATACATGTGCGTAATCTGTGTGAACTACTTAACAAGATAACCACCCTTTTAACGCAATTAAAAATTTTTCGTTTTTCGGCCAAAAAAAGAGGACGACCCGGGGGTCGTCAAAATGTTGAATTTTAGACACATCTCACTAGGTGGAAAAACGGCTCTCTACAGCAAAGTAATGGTCTGTCATCAACAAATTATACATGTGCGTAATCTGTGTGAACTACTTAACAAGATAACGACCCTTTTAACGCAATTAAAAATTTTTCGTTTTTCGGCCAAAAAAAGAGGACGACGCGGGGGTCGTGCAAATGTTGAATTTCAGACACATCTTACTAGGTGGAAAAACGGCACTCTACAGCAAAGTAATGGTCTGTCATCAACAAATTATACATGTGCGTAGTCTGTGTGAACTACTTAACAAGATAACCAACCTTTTAACGCAATTAAAAATTTTTCGTTTTTCGGCCAAAAAAAGAGGACGACCCGGGGGTCGTCAAAATGTTGAATTTCAAACACATCTCACTAGGTGGAAAAACGGCTCTCTACAGCAAAGTAATGGTCTGTCATCAACAAATTATACATGTGCGTAATCTGTGTGAACTACTTAACAAGATAACCACCCTTTTAACGCAATTAAAAATTTTTCGTTTTTCGGCCAAAAAAAGAGGACGACGCGGGGGTCGTCCAAATGTTGAATTTCAAACACATCTCACTAGGTGGAAAAACGGCTCTCTACAGCAAAGTAATGGTCTGTCATCAACAAATTATACATGTGCGTAATCTGTGTGAACTACTTAACAAGATAACCACCCTTTTAACGCAATTAAAAATTTTTCGTTTTTCGGCCAAAAAAAGAGGACGACCCGGGGGTCGTCAAAATGTTGAATTTCAGACACATCTCACTAGGTGGAAAAACGGCTCTCTACAGCAAAGTAATGGTCTGTCATCAACAAATTATACATGTGCGTAATCTGTGTGAACTACTTAACAAGATAACCACCCTTTTAACGCAATTAAAAATTTTTCGTTTTTCGGCCAAAAAAAGAGGACGACCCGGGGGTCGTCAAAATGTTGAATTTCAGACACATCTCACTAGGTGGAAAAACGGCTCTCTACAGCAAAGTAATGGTCTGTCATCAACAAATTATACATGTGCGTAATCTGTGTGAACTACTTAACAAGATAACGACCCTTTTAACGCAATTAAAAATTTTTCGTTTTTCGGCCAAAAAAAGAGGACGACGCGGGGGTCGTGCAAATGTTGAATTTCAGACACATCTTACTAGGTGGAAAAACGGCACTCTACAGCAAAGTAATGGTCTGTCATCAACAAATTATACATGTGCGTAATCTGTGTGAACTACTTAACAAGATAACCACCCTTTTAACGCAATTAAAAATTTTTCGTTTTTCGGCCAAAAAAAGAGGAGGACCCGGGGGTCGTCAAAATGTTGAATTTCAAACACATCTCACTAGGTGGAAAAACGGCTCTCTACAGCAAAGTAATGGTCTGTCATCAACAAATTATACATGTGCGTAATCTGTGTGAACTACTTAACAAGATAACCACCCTTTTAACGCAATTAAAAATTTTTCGTTTTTCGGCCAAAAAAAGAGGACGACCCGGGGGTCGTCAAAATGTTG
This sequence comes from Volucella inanis, assembly GCA_907269105.1. Taxonomy (NCBI): domain Eukaryota; kingdom Metazoa; phylum Arthropoda; class Insecta; order Diptera; family Syrphidae; genus Volucella; species Volucella inanis. The sequence continues at coordinate 200,994,785 of OU026153.1, read as the reverse complement.
AATTTCAGACACATCTCACTAGGTGGAAAAACGGCTCTCTACAGCAAAGTAATGGTCTGTCATCAACAAATTATACATGTGCGTAATCTGTGTGAACTACTTAACAAGATAACCACCCTTTTAACGCAATTAAAAATTTTTCGTTTTTCGGCCAAAAAAAGAGGACGACCCGGGGGTCGTCAAAATGTTGAATTTCAAACACATCTCACTAGGTGGAAAAACGGCTCTCTACAGCAAAGTAATGGTCTGTCATCAACAAATTATACATGTGCGTAATCTGTGTGAACTACTTAACAAGATAACCACCCTTTTAACGCAATTAAAAATTTTTCGTTTTTCGGCCAAAAAAAGAGGACGACGCGGGGGTCGTCCAAATGTTGAATTTCAAACACATCTCACTAGGTGGAAAAACGGCTCTCTACAGCAAAGTAATGGTCTGTCATCAACAAATTATACATATGCGTAATCTGTGTGAACTACTTAACAAGATAACCACCCTTTTAACGCAATTAAAAATTTTTCGTTTTTCGGCCAAAAAAAGAGGACGACCCGGGGGTCGTCAAAATGTTGAATTTCAAACACATCTCACTAGGTGGAAAAACGGCTCTCTACAGCAAAGTAATGGTCTGTCATCAACAAATTATACATGTGCGTAATCTGTGTGAACTACTTAACAAGATAACCACCCTTTTAACGCAATTAAAAATTTTTCGTTTTTCGGCCAAAAAAAGAGGACGACCCGGGGGTCGTCAAAATGTTGAATTTCAAACACATCTCACTAGGTGGAAAAACGGCTCTCTACAGCAAAGTAATGGTCTGTCATCAACAAATTATACATGTGCGTAATCTGTGTGAACTACTTAACAAGATAACCACCCTTTTAACGCAATTAAAAATTTTTCGTTTTTCGGCCAAAAAAAGAGGACGACCCGGGGGTCGTCAAAATGTTGAATTTCAGACACATCTCACTAGGTGGAAAAACGGCTCTCTACAGCAAAGTAATGGTCTGTCATCAACAAATTATACATGTGCGTAATCTGTGTGAACTACTTAACAAGATAACCACCCTTTTAACGCAATTAAAAATTTTTCGTTTTTCGGCCAAAAAAAGAGGACGACCCGGGGGTCGTCAAAATGTTGAATTTCAGACACATCTCACTAGGTGGAAAAACGGCTCTCTACAGCAAAGTAATGGTCTGTCATCAACAAATTATAAATGTGCGTAATCTGTGTGAACTACTTAACAAGATAACCACCCTTTTAACGCAATTAAAAATTTTTCGTTTTTCGGCCAAAAAAAGAGGACGACCCGGGGGTCGTCAAAATGTTGAATTTCAAACACATCTCACTAGGTGGAAAAACGGCTCTCTACAGCAAAGTAATGGTCTGTCATCAACAAATTATACATGTGCGTAATCTGTGTGAACTACTTAACAAGATAACCACCCTTTTAACGCAATTAAAAATTTTTCGTTTTTCGGCCAAAAAAAGAGGACGACCCCCGGGTCGTCCAAATGTTGAATTTCAGACACATCTTACTAGGTGGAAAAACGGCACTCTACAGCAAAGTAATGGTCTGTCATCAACAAATTATACATGTGCGTAATCTGTGTGAACTACTTAACAAGATAACCACCCTTTTAACGCAATTAAAAATTTTTCGTTTTTCGGCCAAAAAAAGAGGACGACGCGGGGGTCGTCCAAATGTTGAATTTCAAACACATCTCACTAGGTGGAAAAACGGCTCTCTACAGCAAAGTAATGGTCTGTCATCAACAAATTATACATGTGCGTAATCTGTGTGAACTACTTAACAAGATAACCACCCTTTTAACGCAATTAAAAATTTTTCGTTTTTCGGCCAAAAAAAGAGGACGACCCGGGGGTCGTCCAAATGTTGAATTTCAAACACATCTCACTAGGTGGAAAAACGGCTCTCTACAGCAAAGTAATGGTCTGTCATCAACAAATTATACATGTGCGTAATCTGTGTGAACTACTTAACAAGATAACCACCCTTTTAACGCAATTAAAAATTTTTCGTTTTTCGGCCAAAAAAAGAGGACGACCCGGGGGTCGTCAAAATGTTGAATTTCAGACACATCTCACTAGGTGGAAAAACGGCTCTCTACAGCAAAGTAATGGTCTGTCATCAACAAATTATACATGTGCGTAATCTGTGTGAACTACTTAACAAGATAATCACCCTTTTAACGCAATTAAAAATTTTTCGTTTTTCGGCCAAAAAAAGAGGACGACCCGGGGGTCGTCAAAATGTTGAATTTCAAACACATCTCACTAGGTGGAAAAACGGCTCTCTACAGCAAAGTAATGGTCTGTCATCAACAAATTATACATGTGCGTAATCTGTGTGAACTACTTAACAAGATAACCACCCTTTTAACGCAATTAAAAATTTTTCGTTTTTCGGCCAAAAAAAGAGGACGACCCGGGGGTCGTCAAAATGTTGAATTTCAGACACATCTCACTAGGTGGAAAAACGGCTCTCTACAGCAAAGTAATGGTCTGTCATCAACAAATTATACATGTGCGTAATCTGTGTGAACTACTTAACAAGATAACCACCCTTTTAACGCAATTAAAAATTTTTCGTTTTTCGGCCAAAAAAAGAGGACGACCCGGGGGTCGTCCAAATGTTGAATTTCAGACACATCTTACTAGGTGGAAAAACGGCACTCTACAGCAAAGTAATGGTCTGTCATCAAGAAATTATACATGTGTGTAATCTGTGTGACCTACTTAACAAGATAACCACCCTTTTAACGCAATTAAAAATTTTTCGTTTTTCGGCCAAAAAAAGAGGACAACCCGGGGGTCGTCCAAATGTTGAATTTCAGACACATCTTACTAGGTGGAAAAACGGCACTCTACAGCAAAGTAATGGTCTGTCATCAACAAATTATACATGTGCGTAATCTGTGTGAACTACTTAACAAGATAACCACCCTTTTAACGCAATTAAAAATTTTTCGTTTTTCGGCCAAAAAAAGAGGACAACCCGGGGGTCGTCAAAATGTTGAATTTCAAACACATCTCACTAGGTGGAAAAACGGCTCTCTACAGCAAAGTAATGGTCTGTCATCAACAAATTATACATGTGCGTAATCTGTGTGAACTACTTAACAAGATAACCACCCTTTTAACGCAATTAAAAATTTTTCGTTTTTCGGCCAAAAAAAGAGGACGACCCGGGGGTCGACAAAATGTTGAATTTCAGACACATCTCACTAGGTGGAAAAACGGCTCTCTACAGCAAAGTAATGGTCTGTCATCAACAAATTATACATGTGCGTAATCTGTGTGAACTACTTAACAAGATAACCACCCTTTTAACGCAATTAAAAATTTTTCGTTTTTCGGCCAAAAAAAGAGGACGACGCGGGGGTCGTCCAAATGTTGAATTTCAAACACATCTCACTAGGTGGAAAAACGGCTCTCTACAGCAAAGTAATGGTCTGTCATCAACAAATTATACATGTGCGTAATCTGTGTGAACTACTTAACAAGATAACCACCCTTTTAACGCAATTAAAAATTTTTCGTTTTTCGGCCAAAAAAAGAGGACGACCCGGGGGTCGTCAAAATGTTGAATTTCAAACACATCTCACTAGGTGGAAAAACGGCTCTCTACAGCAAAGTAATGGTCTGTCATCAACAAATTATACATGTGCGTAATCTGTGTGAACTACTTAACAAGATAACCACCCTTTTAACGCAATAAAAAATTTTTCGTTTTTCGGCCAAAAAAAGAGGACGACCCGGGGGTCGTCCAAATGTTGAATTTCAGACACATCTCACTAGGTGGAAAAACGGCTCTCTACAGCAAAGTAATGGTCTGTCATCAACAAATTATACATGTGCGTAATCTGTGTGAACTACTTAACAAGATAACCACCCTTTTAACGCAATTAAAAATTTTTCGTTTTTCGGCCAAAAAAAGAGGACGACGCGGGGGTCGTCCAAATGTTGAATTTCAAACACATCTCACTAGGTGGAAAAACGGCTCTCTACAGCAAAGTAATGGTCTGTCATCAACAAATTATACATGTGCGTAATCTGTGTGAACTACTTAACAAGATAACCACCCTTTTAACGCAATTAAAAATTTTTCGTTTTTCGGCCAAAAAAAGAGGACGACCCGGGGGTCGACAAAATGTTGAATTTCAGACACATCTCACTAGGTGGAAAAACGGCTCTCTACAGCAAAGTAATGGTCTGTCATCAACAAATTATACATGTGCGTAATCTGTGTGAACTACTTAACAAGATAACCACCCTTTTAACGCAATTAAAAATTTTTCGTTTTTCGGCCAAAAAAAGAGGACGACCCGGGGGTCGTCAAAATGTTGAATTTCAAACACATCTCACTAGGTGGAAAAACGGCTCTCTACAGCAAAGTAATGGTCTGTCATCAACAAATTATACATGTGCGTAATCTGTGTGAACTACTTAACAAGATAACCACCCTTTTAACGCAATTAAACATTTTTCGTTTTTCGGCCAAAAAAAGAGGACGACCCGGGGGTCGTCAAAATGTTGAATTTCAGACACATCTCACTAGGTGGAAAAACGGCACTCTACAGCAAAGTAATGGTCTGTCATCAAGAAATTATACATGTGTGTAATCTGTGTGACCTACTTAACAAGATAACCACCCTTTTAACGCAATTAAAAATTTTTCGTTTTTCGGCCAAAAAAAGAGGACGACCCGGGGGTCGTCCAAATGTTGAATTTCAGACACATCTTACTAGGTGGAAAAACGGCACTCTACAGCAAAGTAATGGTCTGTCATCAACAAATTATACATGTGCGTAATCTGTGTGAACTACTTAACAAGATAACCACCCTTTTAACGCAATTAAAAATTTTTCGTTTTTCGGCCAAAAAAAGAGGACGACCCGGGGGTCGTCAAAATGTTGAATTTCAAACACATCTCACTAGGTGGAAAAACGGCTCTCTACAGCAAAGTAATGGTCTGTCATCAACAAATTATACATGTGCGTAATCTGTGTGAACTACTTAACAAGATAACCACCCTTTTAACGCAATTAAAAATTTTTCGTTTTTCGGCCAAAAAAAGAGGACGACCCGGGGGTCGTCAAAATGTTGAATTTCAGACACATCTCACTAGGTGGAAAAACGGCTCTCTACAGCAAAGTAATGGTCTGTCATCAACAAATTATACATGTGCGTAATCTGTGTGAACTACTTAACAAGATAACCACCCTTTTAACGCAATTAAAAATTTTTCGTTTTTTGGCCAAAAAAAGAGGACGACCCGGGGGTCGTCAAAATGTTGAATTTCAGACACATCTCACTAGGTGGAAAAACGGCTCTCTACAGCAAAGTAATGGTCTGTCATCAACAAATTATACATGTGCGTAATCTGTGTGACCTACTTAACAAGATAACCACCCTTTTAACGCAATAAAAAATTTTTCGTTTTTCGGCCAAAAAAAGAGGACGACCCGGGGGTCGTCCAAATGTTGAATTTCAGACACATCTTACTAGGTGGAAAAACGGCACTCTACAGCAAAGTAATGGTCTGTCATCAAGAAATTATACATGTGTGTAATCTGTGTGACCTACTTAACAAGATAACCACCCTTTTAACGCAATTAAAAATTTTTCGTTTTTCGGCCAAAAAAAGAGGACGACCCCCGGGTCGTCCAAATGTTGAATTTCAGACACATCTTACTAGGTGGAAAAACGGCACTCTACAGCAAAGTAATGGTCTGTCATCAACAAATTATACATGTGCGTAATCTGTGTGAACTACTTAACAAGATAACCACCCTTTTAACGCAATTAAAAAATTTTCGTTTTTCGGCCAAAAAAAGAGGACGACCCGGGGGTCGTCAAAATGTTGAATTTCAGACACATCTCACTAGGTGGAAAAACGGCTCTCTACAGCAAAGTAATGGTCTGTCATCAACAAATTATACATGTGCGTAATCTGTGTGACCTACTTAACAAGATAACCACCCTTTTAACGCAATAAAAAATTTTTCGTTTTTCGGCCAAAAAAAGAGGACGACCCGGGGGTCGTCAAAATGTTGAATTTCAGACACATCTCACCAGGTGGAAAAACGGCTCTCTACAGCAAAGTAATGGTCTGTCATCAACAAATTATACATGTGCGTAATCTGTGTGAACTACTTAACAAGATAACCACCCTTTTAACGCAATTAAAAATTTTTCGTTTTTCGGCCAAAAAAAGAGGACGACCCGGGGGTCGTCAAAATGTTGAATTTCAAACACATCTCACTAGGTGGAAAAACGGCTCTCTACAGCAAAGTAATGGTCTGTCATCAACAAATTATACATGTGCGTAATCTGTGTGAACTACTTAACAAGATAACCACCCTTTTAACGCAATTAAAAATTTTTCGTTTTTCGGCCAAAAAAAGAGGACGACGCGGGGGTCGTCCAAATGTTGAATTTCAAACACATCTCACTAGGTGGAAAAACGGCTCTCTACAGCAAAGTAATGGTCTGTCATCAACAAATTATACATGTGCGTAATCTGTGTGACCTACTTAACAAGATAACCACCCTTTTAACGCAATTAAAAATTTTTCGTTTTTCGGCCAAAAAAAGAGGACGACGCGGGGGTCGTCCAAATGTTGAATTTCAGACACATCTTACTAGGTGGAAAAACGGCACTCTACAGCAAAGTAATGGTCTGTCATCAAGAAATTATACATGTGTGTAATCTGTGTGACCTACTTAACAAGATAACCACCCTTTTAACGCAATTAAAAATTTTTCGTTTTTCGGCCAAAAAAAGAGGACGACCCGGGGGTCGTCAAAATGTTGAATTCCAAACACATCTCACTAGGTGGAAAAACGGCTCTCTACAGCAAAGTAATGGTCTGTCATCAACAAATTATACATGTGCGTAATCTGTGTGACCTACTTAACAAGATAACCACCCTTTTAACGCAATTAAAAATTTTTCGTTTTTCGGCCAAAAAAAGAGGACGACCCGGGGGTCGTCAAAATGTTGAATTTCAGACACATCTCACTAGGTGGAAAAACGGCTCTCTACAGCAAAGTAATGGTCTGTCATCAACAAATTATACATGTGCGTAATCTGTGTGAACTACTTAACAAGATAACCACCCTTTTAACGCAATTAAAAATTTTTCGTTTTTCGGCCAAAAAAAGAGGACGACCCGGGGGTCGTCAAAATGTTGAATTTCAAACACATCTCACTAGGTGGAAAAACGGCTCTCTACAGCAAAGTAATGGTCTGTCATCAACAAATTATACATGTGCGTAATCTGTGTGAACTACTTAACAATATTACCACCCTTTTAACGCAATTAAAAATTTTTCGTTTTTCGGCCAAAAAAAGAGGACGACCCGGGGGTCGTCAAAATGTTGAATTTCAGACACATCTCACTAGGTGGAAAAACGGCTCTCTACAGCAAAGTAATGGTCTGTCATCAACAAATTATACATGTGCGTAATCTGTGTGAACTACTTAACAAGATAACCACCCTTTTAACGCAATTAAAAATTTTTCGTTTTTCGGCCAAAAAAAGAGGACGACCCGGGGGTCGTCAAAATGTTGAATTTCAGACACATCTCACTAGGTGGAAAAACGGCTCTCTACAGCAAAGTAATGGTCTGTCATCAACAAATTATACATGTGCGTAATCTGTGTGAACTACTTAACAAGATAACCACCCTTTTAACGCAATTAAAAATTTTTCGTTTTTCGGCCAAAAAAAGAGGACGACCCGGGGGTCGTCAAAATGTTGAATTTCAAACACATCTCACTAGGTGGAAAAACGGCTCTCTACAGCAAAGAAATGGTCTGTCATCAACAAATTATACATGTGCGTAATCTGTGTGAACTACTTAACAAGATAACCACCCTTTTAACGCAATTAAAAATTTTTCGTTTTTCGGCCAAAAAAAGAGGACGACCCGGGGGTCGTCAAAATGTTGAATTTCAGACACATCTCACTAGGTGGAAAAACGGCTCTCTACAGCAAAGTAATGGTCTGTCATCAACAAATTATACATGTGCGTAATCTGTGTGAACTACTTAACAAGATAACCACCCTTTTAACGCAATTAAAAATTTTTCGTTTTTCGGCCAAAAAAAGAGGACGACCCGGGGGTCGTCAAAATGTTGAATTTCAAACACATCTCACTAGGTGGAAAAACGGCTCTCTACAGCAAAGTAATGGTCTGTCATCAACAAATTATACATGTGCGTAATCTGTGTGACCTACTTAACAAGATAACCACCCTTTTAACGCAATTAAAAATTTTTCGTTTTTCGGCCAAAAAAAGAGGACGACCCGGGGGTCGTCAAAATGTTGAATTTCAGACACATCTCACTAGGTGGAAAAACGGCTCTCTACAGCAAAGTAATGGTCTGTCATCAACAAATTATACATGTGCGTAATCTGTGTGAACTACTTAACAAGATAACCACCCTTTTAACGCAATAAAAAATTTTTCGTTTTTCGGCCAAAAAAAGAGGACGACCCGGGGGTCGTCCAAATGTTGAATTTCAGACACATCTCACTAGGTGGAAAAACGGCTCTCTACAGCAAAGTAATGGTCTGTCATCAACAAATTATACATGTGCGTAATCTGTGTGAACTACTTAACAAGATAACCACCCTTTTAACGCAATTAAAAATTTTTCGTTTTTCGGCCAAAAAAAGAGGACGACGCGGGGGTCGTCCAAATGTTGAATTTCAAACACATCTCACTAGGTGGAAAAACGGCTCTCTACAGCAAAGTAATGGTCTGTCATCAACAAATTATACATGTGCGTAATCTGTGTGAACTACTTAACAAGATAACCACCCTTTTAACGCAATTAAAAATTTTTCGTTTTTCGGCCAAAAAAAGAGGACGACCCGGGGGTCGACAAAATGTTGAATTTCAGACACATCTCACTAGGTGGAAAAACGGCTCTCTACAGCAAAGTAATGGTCTGTCATCAACAAATTATACATGTGCGTAATCTGTGTGAACTACTTAACAAGATAACCACCCTTTTAACGCAATTAAAAATTTTTCGTTTTTCGGCCAAAAAAAGAGGACGACCCGGGGGTCGTCAAAATGTTGAATTTCAAACACATCTCACTAGGTGGAAAAACGGCTCTCTACAGCAAAGTAATGGTCTGTCATCAACAAATTATACATGTGCGTAATCTGTGTGAACTACTTAACAAGATAACCACCCTTTTAACGCAATTAAACATTTTTCGTTTTTCGGCCAAAAAAAGAGGACGACCCGGGGGTCGTCAAAATGTTGAATTTCAGACACATCTCACTAGGTGGAAAAACGGCACTCTACAGCAAAGTAATGGTCTGTCATCAAGAAATTATACATGTGTGTAATCTGTGTGACCTACTTAACAAGATAACCACCCTTTTAACGCAATTAAAAATTTTTCGTTTTTCGGCCAAAAAAAGAGGACGACCCGGGGGTCGTCAAAATGTTGAATTTCAGACACATCTTACTAGGTGGAAAAACGGCACTCTACAGCAAAGTAATGGTCTGTCATCAACAAATTATACATGTGCGTAATCTGTGTGAACTACTTAACAAGATAACCACCCTTTTAACGCAATTAAAAATTTTTCGTTTTTCGGCCAAAAAAAGAGGACGACCCGGGGGTCGTCAAAATGTTGAATTTCAGACACATCTCACTAGGTGGAAAAACGGCTCTCTACAGCAAAGTAATGGTCTGTCATCAACAAATTATACATGTGCGTAATCTGTGTGAACTACTTAACAAGATAACCACCCTTTTAACGCAATTAAAAATTTTTCGTTTTTCGGCCAAAAAAAGAGGACGACCCGGGGGTCGTCAAAATGTTGAATTTCAAACACATCTCACTAGGTGGAAAAACGGCTCTCTACAGCAAAGTAATGGTCTGTCATCAACAAATTATACATGTGCGTAATCTGTGTGAACTACTTAACAAGATAACCACCCTTTTAACGCAATTAAAAATTTTTCGTTTTTCGGCCAAAAAAAGAGGACGACCCGGGGGTCGTCAAAATGTTGAATTTCAGACACATCTCACTAGGTGGAAAAACGGCTCTCTACAGCAAAGTAATGGTCTGTCATCAACAAATTATACATGTGCGTAATCTGTGTGAACTACTTAACAAGATAACCACCCTTTTAACGCAATTAAAAATTTTTCGTTTTTTGGCCAAAAAAAGAGGACGACCCGGGGGTCGTCAAAATGTTGAATTTCAGACACATCTCACTAGGTGGAAAAACGGCTCTCTACAGCAAAGTAATGGTCTGTCATCAACAAATTATACATGTGCGTAATCTGTGTGACCTACTTAACAAGATAACCACCCTTTTAACGCAATAAAAAATTTTTTCGTTTTTCGGCCAAAAAAAGAGGACGACCCGGGGGTCGTCCAAATGTTGAATTTCAGACACATCTTACTAGGTGGAAAAACGGCACTCTACAGCAAAGTAATGGTCTGTCATCAAGAAATTATACATGTGTGTAATCTGTGTGACCTACTTAACAAGATAACCACCCTTTTAACGCAATTAAAAATTTTTCGTTTTTCGGCCAAAAAAAGAGGACGACCCGGGGGTCGTCCAAATGTTGAATTTCAGACACATCTTACTAGGTGGAAAAACGGCACTCTACAGCAAAGTAATGGTCTGTCATCAACAAATTATACATGTGCGTAATCTGTGTGAACTACTTAACAAGATAACCACCCTTTTAACGCAATTAAAAAATTTTCGTTTTTCGGCCAAAAAAAGAGGACGACCCGGGGGTCGTCAAAATGTTGAATTTCAGACACATCTCACTAGGTGGAAAAACGGCTCTCTACAGCAAAGTAATGGTCTGTCATCAACAAATTATACATGTGCGTAATCTGTGTGACCTACTTAACAAGATAACCACCCTTTTAACGCAATAAAAAATTTTTCGTTTTTCGGCCAAAAAAAGAGGACGACCCGGGGGTCGTCAAAATGTTGAATTTCAGACACATCTCACCAGGTGGAAAAACGGCTCTCTACAGCAAAGTAATGGTCTGTCATCAACAAATTATACATGTGCGTAATCTGTGTGAACTACTTAACAAGATAACCACCCTTTTAACGCAATTAAAAATTTTTCGTTTTTCGGCCAAAAAAAGAGGACGACCCGGGGGTCGTCAAAATGTTGAATTTCAAACACATCTCACTAGGTGGAAAAACGGCTCTCTACAGCAAAGTAATGGTCTGTCATCAACAAATTATACATGTGCGTAATCTGTGTGAACTACTTAACAAGATAACCACCCTTTTAACGCAATTAAAAATTTTTCGTTTTTCGGCCAAAAAAAGAGGACGACGCGGGGGTCGTCCAAATGTTGAATTTCAAACACATCTCACTAGGTGGAAAAACGGCTCTCTACAGCAAAGTAATGGTCTGTCATCAACAAATTATACATGTGCGTAATCTGTGTGACCTACTTAACAAGATAACCACCCTTTTAACGCAATTAAAAATTTTTCGTTTTTCGGCCAAAAAAAGAGGACGACGCGGGGGTCGTCCAAATGTTGAATTTCAGACACATCTTACTAGGTGGAAAAACGGCACTCTACAGCAAAGTAATGGTCTGTCATCAAGAAATTATACATGTGTGTAATCTGTGTGACCTACTTAACAAGATAACCACCCTTTTAACGCAATTAAGAATTTTTCGTTTTTCGGCCAAAAAAAGAGGACGACCCGGGGGTCGTCAAAATGTTGAATTCCAAACACATCTCACTAGGTGGAAAAACGGCTCTCTACAGCAAAGTAATGGTCTGTCATCAACAAATTATACATGTGCGTAATCTGTGTGACCTACTTAACAAGATAACCACCCTTTTAACGCAATTAAAAATTTTTCGTTTTTCGGCCAAAAAAAGAGGACGACCCGGGGGTCGTCAAAATGTTGAATTTCAGACACATCTCACTAGGTGGAAAAACGGCTCTCTACAGCAAAGTAATGGTCTGTCATCAACAAATTATACATGTGCGTAATCTGTGTGAACTACTTAACAAGATAACCACCCTTTTAACGCAATTAAAAATTTTTCGTTTTTCGGCCAAAAAAAGAGGACGACCCGGGGGTCGTCAAAATGTTGAATTTCAAACACATCTCACTAGGTGGAAAAACGGCTCTCTACAGCAAAGTAATGGTCTGTCATCAACAAATTATACATGTGCGTAATCTGTGTGAACTACTTAACAATATTACCACCCTTTTAACGCAATTAAAAATTTTTCGTTTTTCGGCCAAAAAAAGAGGACGACCCGGGGGTCGTCAAAATGTTGAATTTCAGACACATCTCACTAGGTGGAAAAACGGCTCTCTACAGCAAAGTAATGGTCTGTCATCAACAAATTATACATGTGCGTAATCTGTGTGAACTACTTAACAAGATAACCACCCTTTTAACGCAATTAAAAATTTTTCGTTTTTCGGCCAAAAAAAGAGGACGACCCGGGGGTCGTCAAAATGTTGAATTTCAGACACATCTCACTAGGTGGAAAAACGGCTCTCTACAGCAAAGTAATGGTCTGTCATCAACAAATTATACATGTGCGTAATCTGTGTGAACTACTTAACAAGATAACCACCCTTTTAACGCAATTAAAAATTTTTCGTTTTTCGGCCAAAAAAAGAGGACGACCCGGGGGTCGTCAAAATGTTGAATTTCAAACACATCTCACTAGGTGGAAAAACGGCTCTCTACAGCAAAGTAATGGTCTGTCATCAACAAATTATACATGTGCGTAATCTGTGTGAACTACTTAACAAGATAACCACCCTTTTAACGCAATTAAAAATTTTTCGTTTTTCGGCCAAAAAAAGAGGACGACCCGGGGGTCGTCAAAATGTTGAATTCCAAACACATCTCACTAGGTGGAAAAACGGCTCTCTACAGCAAAGTAATGGTCTGTCATCAACAAATTATACATGTGCGTAATCTGTGTGACCTACTTAACAAGATAACCACCCTTTTAACGCAATTAAAAATTTTTCGTTTTTCGGCCAAAAAAAGAGGACGACCCGGGGGTCGTCAAAATGTTGAATTTCAGACACATCTCACTAGGTGGAAAAACGGCTCTCTACAGCAAAGTAATGGTCTGTCATCAACAAATTATACATGTGCGTAATCTGTGTGAACTACTTAACAAGATAACCACCCTTTTAACGCAATTAAAAATTTTTCGTTTTTCGGCCAAAAAAAGAGGACGACCCGGGGGTCGTCAAAATGTTGAATTTCAAACACATCTCACTAGGTGGAAAAACGGCTCTCTACAGCAAAGAAATGGTCTGTCATCAACAAATTATACATGTGCGTAATCTGTGTGAACTACTTAACAAGATAACCACCCTTTTAACGCAATTAAAAATTTTTCGTTTTTCGGCCAAAAAAAGAGGACGACCCGGGGGTCGTCAAAATGTTGAATTTCAGACACATCTCACTAGGTGGAAAAACGGCTCTCTACAGCAAAGTAATGGTCTGTCATCAACAAATTATACATGTGCGTAATCTGTGTGAACTACTTAACAAGATAACCACCCTTTTAACGCAATTAAAAATTTTTCGTTTTTCGGCCAAAAAAAGAGGACGACCCGGGGGTCGTCAAAATGTTGAATTTCAAACACATCTCACTAGGTGGAAAAACGGCTCTCTACAGCAAAGTAATGGTCTGTCATCAACAAATTATACATGTGCGTAATCTGTGTGACCTACTTAACAAGATAACCACCCTTTTAACGCAATTAAAAATTTTTCGTTTTTCGGCCAAAAAAAGAGGACGACCCGGGGGTCGTCAAAATGTTGAATTTCAGACACATCTCACCAGGTGGAAAAACGGCTCTCTACAGCAAAGTAATGGTCTGTCATCAACAAATTATACATGTGCGTAATCTGTGTGAACTACTTAACAAGATAACCACCCTTTTAACGCAATTAAAAATTTTTCGTTTTTCGGCCAAAAAAAGAGGACGACCCGGGGGTCGTCCAAATGTTGAATTTCAGACACATCTTACTAGGTGGAAAAACGGCACTCTACAGCAAAGTAATGGTCTGTCATCAACAAATTATACATGTGCGTAATCTGTGTGAACTACTTAACAAGATAACCACCCTTTTAACGCAATTAAAAATTTTTCGTTTTTCGGCCAAAAAAAGAGGACGACCCGGGGGTCGTCAAAATGTTGAATTTCAGACACATCTCACTAGGTGGAAAAACGGCTCTCTACAGCAAAGTAATGGTCTGTCATCAACAAATTATACATGTGCGTAATCTGTGTGAACTACTTAACAAGATAACCACCCTTTTAACGCAATTAAAAATTTTTCGTTTTTCGGCCAAAAAAAGAGGACGACCCCCGGGTCGTCCAAATGTTGAATTTCAGACACATCTTACTAGGTGGAAAAACGGCACTCTACAGCAAAGTAATGGTCTGTCATCAACAAATTATACATGTGCGTAATCTGTGTGAACTACTTAACAAGATAACCACCCTTTTAACGCAATTAAAAATTTTTCGTTTTTCGGCCAAAAAAAGAGGACGACCCGGGGGTCGTCAAAATGTTGAATTTCAGACACATCTCACTAGGTGGAAAAACGGCTCTCTACAGCAAAGTAATGGTCTGTCATCAACAAATTATACATGTGCGTAATCTGTGTGAACTACTTAACAAGATAACCACCCTTTTAACGCAATTAGAAATTTTTCGTTTTTCGGCCAAAAAAAGAGGACGACCCGGGGGTCGTCAAAATGTTGAATTTCAGACACATCTCACTAGGTGGAAAAACGGCTCTCTACAGCAAAGTAATGGTCTGTCATCAACAAATTATACATGTGCGTAATCTGTGTGAACTACTTAACAAGATAACCACCCTTTTAACGCAATTAAAAATTTTTCGTTTTTCGGCCAAAAAAAGAGGACGACCCGGGGGTCGTCAAAATGTTGAATTTCAGACACATCTCACTAGGTGGAAAAACGGCTCTCTACAGCAAAGTAATGGTCTGTCATCAAAAAATTATACATGTGCGTAATCTGTGTGACCTACTTAACAAGATAACCACCCTTTTAACGCAATAAAAAATTTTTCGTTTTTCGGCCAAAAAAAGAGGACGACCCGGGGGTCGTCAAAATGTTGAATTTCAGACACATCTCACTAGGTGGAAAAACGGCTCTCTACAGCAAAGTAATGGTCTGTCATCAACAAATTATACATGTGCGTAATCTGTGTGAACTACTTAACAAGATAACCACCCTTTTAACGCAATTAAAAATTTTTCGTTTTTCGGCCAAAAAAAGAGGACGACCCGGGGGTCGTCAAAATGTTGAATTTCAAACACATCTCACTAGGTGGAAAAACGGCTCTCTACAGCAAAGTAATGGTCTGTCATCAACAAATTATACATGTGCGTAATCTGTGTGAACTACTTAACAAGATAACCACCCTTTTAACGCAATTAAAAATTTTTCGTTTTTCGGAAAAAAAAAGAGGACGACCCGGGGGTCGTCAAAATGTTGAATTTCAGACACATCTCACTAGGTGGAAAAACGGCTCTCTACAGCAAAGTAATGGTCTGTCATCAACAAATTATACATGTGCGTAATCTGTGTGACCTACTTAACAAGATAACCACCCTTTTAACGCAATAAAAAATTTTTCGTTTTTCGGCCAAAAAAGAGGACGACCCGGGGGTCGTCAAAATGTTGAATTTCAGACACATCTCACTAGGTGGAAAAACGGCTCTCTACAGCAAAGTAATGGTCTGTCATCAAGAAATTATACATGTGTGTAATCTGTGTGACCTACTTAACAAGATAACCACCCTTTTAACGCAATAAAAAACTTTTCGTTTTTCCGCCAAAAAAAGAGGACGACCCGGGGGTCGTCAAATGTTGAATTTCAGACACATCTCACTAGGTGGAAAAACGGCTCTCTACAGCAAAGTAATGGTCTGTCATCAACAAATTATACATGTGCGTAATCTGTGTGACCTACTTAACAAGATAACCACCCTTTTAACGCAATAAAAAATTTTTCGTTTTTCGGCCAAAAAAAGAGGACGACCCGGGGGTCGTCAAAATGTCGAATTTCAGACACATCTCACTAGGTGGAAAAACGGCTCTCTACAGCAAAGTAATGGTCTGTCATCAACAAATTATACATGTGCGTAATCTGTGTGACCTACTTAACAAGATAACCACCCTTTTAGCGCAATAAAAAATTTTTCGTTTTTCGGCCAAAAAAAGAGGACGACCCGGGGGTCGTCAAAATGTCGAATTTCAGACACATCTCACTAGGTGGAAAAACGGCTCTCTACAGCAAAATAATGGTCTGTCATCAACAAATTATACATGTGCGTAATCTGTGTGACCTACTTAACAAGATAACCACCCTTTTAACGCAATTAAAAATTTTTCGTTTTTCGGCCAAAAAAAGAGGACGACCCGGGGGTCGTCAAAATGTTGAATTTCAAACACATCTCACTAGGTGGAAAAACGGCTCTCTACAGCAAAGTAATGGTCTGTCATCAACAAATTATACATGTGCGTAATCTGTGTGAACTACTTAACAAGATAACCACCCTTTTAACGCAATTAAAAATTTTTCGTTTTTCGGCCAAAAAAAGAGGACGACCCGGGGGTCGTCAAAATGTTGAATTTCAGACACATCTCACTAGGTGGAAAAACGGCTCTCTACAGCAAAGTAATGGTCTGTCATCAACAAATTATACATGTGCGTAATCTGTGTGAACTACTTAACAAGATAACCACCCTTTTAACGCAATTAAAAATTTTTCGTTTTTCGGCCAAAAAAAGAGGACGACCCGGGGGTCGTCAAAATGTTGAATTTCAGACACATCTCACTAGGTGGAAAAACGGCTCTCTACAGCAAAGTAATGGTCTGTCATCAACAAATTATACATGTGCGTAATCTGTGTGAACTACTTAACAAGATAACCACCCTTTTAACGCAATTAAAAATTTTTCGTTTTTCGGCCAAAAAAAGAGGACGACCCGGGGGTCGTCAAAATGTTGAATTTCAGACACATCTCACTAGGTGGAAAAACGGCTCTCTACAGCAAAATAATGGTCTGTCATCAACAAATTATACATGTGCGTATTCTGTGTGACCTACTTAACAAGATAACCACCCTTTTAACGCAATTAAAAATTTTTCGTTTTTCGGCCAAAAAAAGAGGACGACCCGGGGGTCGTCAAAATGTTGAATTTCAGACACATCTCACTAGGTGGAAAAACGGCTCTCTACAGCAAAGTAATGGTCTGTCATCAACAAATTATACATGTGCGTAATCTGTGTGACCTACTTAACAAGATAACCACCCTTTTAACGCAATTAAAAATTTTTCGTTTTTCGGCCAAAAAAAGAGGACGACCCGGGGGTCGTCAAAATGTTGAATTTCAGACACATCTCACTAGGTGGAAAAACGGCTCTCTACAGCAAAGTAATGGTCTGTCATCAACAAATTATACATGTGCGTAATCTGTGTGAACTACTTAACAAGATAACCACCCTTTTAAAGCAATTAAAAATTTTTCGTTTTTCGGCCAAAAAAAGAGGACGACCCGGGGGTCGTCAAAATGTTGAATTTCAAACACATCTCACTAGGTGGAAAAACGGCTCTCTACAGCAAAGTAATGGTCTGTCATCAACAAATTATACATGTGCGTAATCTGTGTGAACTACTTAACAAGATAACCACCCTTTTAACGCAATTAAAAATTTTTCGTTTTTCGGCCAAAAAAAGAGGACGACCCGGGGGTCGTCAAAATGTTGAATTTCAGACACATCTCACTAGGTGGAAAAACGGCTCTCTACAGCAAAGTAATGGTCTGTCATCAACAAATTATACATGTGCGTAATCTGTGTGACCTACTTAACAAGATAACCACCCTTTTAACGCAATAAAAAATTTTTCGTTTTTCGGCCAAAAAAAGAGGACGACCCGGGGGTCGTCAAAATGTTGAATTTCAGACGCATCTCACTAGGTGGAAAAACGGCTCTCTACAGCAAAGTAATGGTCTGTCATCAACAAATTATACATGTGCGTAATCTGTGTGACCTACTTAACAAGATAACCACCCTTTTAACGCAATTAAAAATTTTTCGTTTTTCGGCCAAAAAAAGAGGACGACCCGGGGGTCGTCAAAATGTTGAATTTCAGACACATCTCACTAGGTGGAAAAACGGCTCTCTACAGCAAAGTAATGGTCTGTCATCAACAAATTATACATGTGCGTAATCTGTGTGACCTACTTAACAAGATAACCACCCTTTTAACGCAATAAAAAATTTTTCGTTTTTCGGCCAAAAAAGAGGACGACCAGGGGGTCGTCAAAATGTTGAATTTCAGACACATCTCACTAGGTGGAAAAACGGCTCTCTACAGCAAAGTAATGGTCTGTCATCAACAAATTATACATGTGCGTAATCTGTGTGACCTACTTAACAAGATAACCACCCTTTTAACGCAATTAAAAATTTTTCGTTTTTCGGCCAAAAAAAGAGGACGACCCGGGGGTCGTCAAAATGTTGAATTTCAGACACATCTCACTAGGTGGAAAAACGGCTCTCTACAGCAAAGTAATGGTCTGTCATCAACAAATTATACATGTGCGTAATCTGTGTGACCTACTTAACAAGATAACCACCCTTTTAACGCAATAAAAAATTTTTCGTTTTTCGGCCAAAAAAAGAGGACGACCCGGGGGTCGTCAAAATGTTGAATTTCAGACACATCTCACTAGGTGGAAAAACGGCTCTCTACAGCAAAGTAATGGTTTGTCATCAACAAATTATACATGTGCGTAATCTGTGTGACCTACTTAACAAGATAACCACCCTTTTAACGCAATTAAAAATTTTTCGTTTTTCGGCCAAAAAAAGAGGACGAACCGGGGGTCGTCAAAATGTTGAATTTCAGACACATCTCACTAGGTGGAAAAACGGCTCTCTACAGCAAAGTAATGGTCTGTCATCAACAAATTATACATGTGCGTAATCTGTGTGACCTACTTAACAAGATAACCACCCTTTTAACGCAATAAAAAATTTTTCGTTTTTCGGCCAAAAAAAGAGGACGACCCGGGGGTCGTCAAAATGTTGAATTTCAGACACATCTCACTAGGTGGAAAAACGGCTCTATACAGCAAAGTAATGGTCTGTCATCAACAAATTATACATGTGCGTAATCTGTGTGACCTACTTAACAAGATAACCACCCTTTTAACGCAATTAAAAATTTTTCGTTTTTCGGCCAAAAAAAGAGGACGAACCGGGGGTCGTCAAAATGTTGAATTTCAGACACATCTCACTAGGTGGAAAAACGGCTCTCTACAGCAAAGTAATGGTCTGTCATCAACAAATTATACATGTGCGTAATCTGTGTGAACTACTTAACAAGATAACCACCCTTTTAACGCAATTAAAAATTTTTCCTTTTTCGGCCAAAAAAAGAGGACAACCCGGGGGTCGTCAAAATGTTGAATTTCAAACACATCTCACTAGGTGGAAAAACGGCTCTCTACAGCAAAGTAATGGTCTGTCATCAACAAATTATACATGTGCGTAATCTGTGTGACCTACTTAACAAGACAACCACCCTTTTAACGCAATAAAAAATTTTTCGTTTTTCGGCCAAAAAAAGAGGACGACCCGGGGGTCGTCAAAATGTTGAATTTCAGACACATCTCACTAGGTGGAAAAACGGCTCTCTACAGCAAAGTAATGGTCTGTCATCAACAAATTATACATGTGCGTAATCTGTGTGAACTACTTAACAAGATAACCACCCTTTTAACGCAATTAAAAATTTGTCGTTTTTCGGCCAAAAAAAGAGGACGACCCGGGGGTCGTCAAAATGTTGAATTTCAGACACATCTCACTAGGTGGAAAAACGGCTCTCTACAGCAAAGTAATGGTCTGTCATCAACAAATTATACATGTGCGTAATCTGTGTGACCTACTTAACAAGATAACCACCCTTTTAACGCAATTAAAAATTTTTCGTTTTTCGGCCAAAAAAAGAGGACGACCCGGGGGTCGTCAAAATGTTGAATTTCAGACACATCTCACTAGGTGGAAAAACGGCTCTCTACAGCAAAGTAATGGTCTGTCATCAACAAATTATACATGTGCGTAATCTGTGTGACCTACTTAACAAGATAACCACCCTTTTAACGCAATTAAAAATTTTTCGTTTTTCGGCCAAAAAAAGAGGACGACCCGGGGGTCGTCAAAATGTTGAATTTCAGACACATCTCACTAGGTGGAAAAACGGCTCTCTACAGCAAAGTAATGGTCTGTCATCAACAAATTATACATGTGCGTAATCTGTGTGACCTACTTAACAAGATAACCACCCTTTTAACGCAATAAAAAATTTTTCGTTTTTCGGCCAAAAAAAAAGGACGACCCGGGGGTCGTCAAAATGTTGAATTTCAGACACATCTCACTAGGTGGAAAAACGGCTCTCTACAGCAAAGTAATGGTCTGTCATCAACAAATTATACATGTGCGTAATCTGTGTGAACTACTTAACAAGATAACCACCCTTTTAACGCAATTAAAAATTTTTCGTTTTTCGGCCAAAAAAAGAGGACGACCCGGGGGTCGTCGAAATGTTGAATTTCAGACACATCTCACTAGGTGGAAAAACGGCTCTCTACAGCAAAGTAATGGTCTGTCATCAACAAATTATACATGTGCGTGATCTGTGTGACCTACTTAACAAGATAACCACCCTTTTAACGCAATAAAAAATTTTTCGTTTTTCGGCCAAAAAAAGAGGACGACCCGGGGGTCGTCAAAATGTTGAATTTCAAACACATCTCACTAGGTGGAAAAACGGCTCTCTACAGCAAAGTAATGGTCTGTCATCAACAAATTATACATGTGCGTAATCTGTGTGAACTACTTAACAAGATAACCACCCTTTTAACGCAATTAAAAATTTGTCGTTTTTCGGCCAAAAAAAGAGGACGACCCGGGGGTCGTCAAAATGTTGAATTTCAGACACATCTCACTAGGTGGAAAAACGGCTCTCTACAGCAAAGTAATGGTCTGTCATCAACAAATTATACATGTGCGTAATCTGTGTGACCTACTTAACAAGATAACCACCCTTTTAACGCAATTAAAAATTTGTCGTTTTTCGGCCAAAAAAAGAGGACGACCCGGGGGTCGTCAAAATGTTGAATTTCAGACACATCTCACTAGGTGGAAAAACGGCTCTCTACAGCAAAGTAATGGTCTGTCATCAACAAATTATACATGTGCGTAATCTGTGTGACCTACTTAACAAGATAACCACCCTTTTAACGCAATTAAAAATTTTTCGTTTTTCGGCCAAAAAAAGAGGACGACCCGGGGGTCGTCAAAATGTTGAATTTCAGACACATCTCACTAGGTGGAAAAACGGCTCTCTACAGCAAAGTAATGGTCTGTCATCAACAAATTATACATGTGCGTAATCTGTGTGACCTACTTAACAAGATAACCACCCTTTTAACGCAATTAAAAATTTTTCGTTTTTCGGCCAAAAAAAGAGGACGACCCGGGGGTCGTCAAAATGTTGAATTTCAGACACATCTCACTAGGTGGAAAAACGGCTCTCTACAGCAAAGTAATGGTCTGTCATCAACAAATTATACATGTGCGTAATCTGTGTGACCTACTTAACAAGATAACCACCCTTTTAACGCAATAAAAAATTTTTCGTTTTTCGGCCAAAAAAAGAGGACGACCCGGGGGTCGTCAAAATGTTGAATTTCAGACACATCTCACTAGGTGGAAAAACGGCTCTCTACAGCAAAGTAATGGTCTGTCATCAACAAATTATACATGTGCGTAATCTGTGTGAACTACTTAACAAGATAACCACCCTTTTAACGCAATTAAAAATTTTTCGTTTTTCGGCCAAAAAAAGAGGACGACCCGGGGGTCGTCGAAATGTTGAATTTCAGACACATCTCACTAGGTGGAAAAACGGCTCTCTACAGCAAAGTAATGGTCTGTCATCAACAAATTATACATGTGCGTGATCTGTGTGACCTACTTAACAAGATAACCACCCTTTTAACGCAATAAAAAATTTTTCGTTTTTCGGCCAAAAAAAGAGGACGACGCGGGGGTCGTCAAAATGTTGAATTTCAGACACATCTCACTAGGTGGAAAAACGGCTCTCTACAGCAAAGTAATGGTCTGTCATCAACAAATTATACATGTGCGTAATCTGTGTGACCTACTTAACAAGATAACCACCCTTTTAACGCAATTAAAAATTTTTCGTTTTTCGGCCAAAAAAAGAGGACGACCCGGGGGTCGTCAAAATGTTGAATTTCAGACACATCTCACTAGGTGGAAAAACGGCTCTCTACAGCAAAGTAATGGTCTGTCATCAACAAATTATACATGTGCGTAATCTGTGTGAACTACTTAACAAGATAACCACCCTTTTAACGCAATTAAAAATTTTTCGTTTTTCGGCCAAAAAAAGAGGACGACCCGGGGGTCGTCAAAATGTTGAATTTCAAACACATCTACTAGGTGGAAAAACGGCTCTCTACAGCAAAGTAATGGTCTGTCATCAACAAGTTATACATGTGCGTAATCTGTGTGAACTACTTAACAAGATAACCACCCTTTTAACGCAATTAAAAATTTTTCGTTTTTCGGCCAAAAAAAGAGGACGACCCGGGGGTCGTCAAAATGTTGAATTTCAGACACATCTCACTAGGTGGAAAAACGGCTCTCTACAGCAAAGTAATGGTCTGTCATCAACAAATTATACATGTGCGTAATCTGTGTGACCTACTTAACAAGATAACCACCCTTTTAACGCAATAAAAAATTTTTCGTTTTTCGGCCAAAAAAAGAGGACGACCCGGGGGTCGTCAAAATGTTGAATTTCAGACACATCTCACTAGGTGGAAAAACGGCTCTCTACAGCAAAGTAATGGTCTGTCATCAACAAATTATACATGTGCGTAATCTGTGTGACCTACTTAACAAGATAACCACCCTTTTAACGCAATTAAAAATTTTTCGTTTTTCGGCCAAAAAAAGAGGACGACCCGGGGGTCGTCAAAATGTTGAATTTCAGACACATCTCACTAGGTGGAAAAACGGCTCTCTACAGCAAAGTAATGGTCTGTCATCAAGAAATTATACATGTGTGTAATCTGTGTGACCTACTTAACAAGATAACCACCCTTTTAACGCAATAAAAAACTTTTCGTTTTTCGGCCAAAAGAAGAGGACGACCCGGGGGTCGTCCAAATGTTGAATTTCAGACACATCTCACTAGGTGGAAAAACGGCTCTCTACAGCAAAGTAATGGTCTGTCATCAACAAATTATACATGTGCGTAATCTGTGTGAACTACTTAACAAGATAACCACCCTTTTAACGCAATTAAAAATTTTTCGTTTTTCGGCCAAAAAAAGAGGACGACCCGGGGGTCGTCAAAATGTTGAATTTCAGACACATCTCACTAGGTGGAAAAACGGCTCTCTACAGCAAAGTAATGGTCTGTCATCAACAAATTATACATGTGCGTAATCTGTGTGAACTACTTAACAAGATAACCACCCTTTTAACGCAATTAAAAATTTTTCGTTTTTCGGCCAAAAAAAGAGGACGACCCGGGGGTCGTCAAAATGTTGAATTTCAAACACATCTCACTAGGTGGAAAAACGGCTCTCTACAGCAAAGTAATGGTCTGTCATCAACAAATTATACATGTGCGTAATCTGTGTGAACTACTTAACAAGATAACCACCCTTTTAACGCAATTAAAAATTTTTCGTTTTTCGGCCAAAAAAAGAGGACGACCCGGGGGTCGTCAAAATGTTGAATTTCAGACACATCTCACTAGGTGGAAAAACGGCTCTCTACAGCAAAGTAATGGTCTGTCATCAACAAATTATGCATGTGCGTAATCTGTGTGACCTACTTAAAAAGATAACCACCCTTTTAACGCAATAAAAAATTTTTCGTTTTTCGGCCAAAAAAAGAGGACGACCTGGGGGTCGTCCAAATGTTGAATTTCAGACACATCTCACTAGGTGGAAAAACGGCTCTCTACAGCAAAGTAATGGTCTGTCATCAAAAAATTATACATGTGCGTAATCTGTGTGACCTACTTAACAAGATAACCACCCTTTTAACGCAATAAAAAATTTTTCGTTTTTCGGCCAAAAAAAGAGGACGACCCGGGGGTCGTCCAAATGTTGAATTTCAGACACATCTCACTAGGTGGAAAAACGGCTCTCTACAGCAAAGTAATGGTCTGTCATCAACAAATTATACATGTGCGTAATCTGTGTGACCTACTTAACAAGATAACCACCCTTTTAACGCAATAAAAAATTTTTCGTTTTTCGGCCAAAAAAAGAGGACGACCCGGGGGTCGTCAAAATGTTGAATTTCAGACACATCTCACTAGGTGGAAAAACGGCACTCTACAGCAAAGTAATGGTCTGTCATCAAGAAATTATACATGTGTGTAATCTGTGTGACCTACTTAACAAGATAACCACCCTTTTAACGCAATAAAAAACTTTTCGTTTTTCGGCCAAAAAAAGAGGACGACCCGGGGGTCGTCCAAATGTTGAATTTCAGACACATCTCACTAGGTGGAAAAACGGCTCTCTACAGCAAAGTAATGGTCTGTCATCAACAAATTATACATGTGCGTAATCTGTGTGAACTACTTAACAAGATAACCACCCTTTTAACGCAATTAAAAATTTTTCGTTTTTCGGCCAAAAAAAGAGGACGACCCGGAGGTCGTCAAAATGTTGAATTTCAGACACATCTCACTAGGTGGAAAAACGGCTCTCTACAGCAAAGTAATGGTCTGTCATCAACAAATTATACATGTGCGTGATCTGTGTGAACTACTTAACAAGATAACCACCCTTTTAACGCAATTAAAAATTTTTCGTTTTTCGGCCAAAAAAAGAGGACGACCCGGGGGTCGTCAAAATGTTGAATTTCAAACACATCTCACTAGGTGGAAAAACGGCTCTCTACAGCAAAGTAATGGTCTGTCATCAACAAATTATACATGTGCGTAATCTGTGTGAACTACTTAACAAGATAACCACCCTTTTAACGCAATTAAAAATTTTTCGTTTTTCGGCCAAAAAAAGAGGACGACCCGGAGGTCGTCAAAATGTTGAATTTCAGACACATCTCACTAGGTGGAAAAACGGCTCTCTACAGCAAAGTAATGGTCTGTCATCAACAAATTATACATGTGCGTAATCTGTGTGACCTACTTAACAAGATAACCACCCTTTTAACGCAATAAAAAAATTTTCGTTTTTGGGCCAAAAAAAGAGACCCGGGGGTCGTCCAAATGTTGAATTTCAGACACATCTTACTAGGTGGAAAAACGGCACTCTACAGCAAAGTAATGGTCTGTCATCAACAAATTATACATGTGCGTAAT
Organism: Volucella inanis; assembly: GCA_907269105.1. Taxonomy (NCBI): domain Eukaryota; kingdom Metazoa; phylum Arthropoda; class Insecta; order Diptera; family Syrphidae; genus Volucella; species Volucella inanis. Next base: position 200,969,245 of record OU026153.1, on the reverse strand, counting down.
CTGTGTGATCTACTTAACAAGATAACCACCCTTTTAACGCAATTAAAAATTTTTCGTTTTTCGGCCAAAAAAAGAGGACGACCCGGGGGTCGTCAAAATGTTGAATTTCAGACACATCTCACTAGGTGGAAAAACGGCACTCTACAGCAAAGTAATGGTCTGTCATCAAGAAATTATACATGTGTGTAATCTGTGTGACCTACTTAACAAGATAACCACCCTTTTAACGCAATTAAAAATTTTTCGTTTTTCGGCCAAAAAAAAAGGACGACCCGGGGGTCGTCAAAATGTTGAATTTCAAACACATCTCACTAGGTGGAAAAACGGCTCTCTACAGCAAAGTAATGGTCTGTCATCAACAAATTATACATGTGCGTAATCTGTGTGAACTACTTAACAAGATAACCACCCTTTTAACGCAATTAAAAATTTTTCGTTTTTCGGCCAAAAAAAGAGGACGACCTGGGGGTCGTCCAAATGTTGAATTTCAGACACATCTCACTAGGTGGAAAAACGGCTCTCTACAGCAAAGTAATGGTCTGTCATCAACAAATTATACATGTGCGTAATCTGTGTGACCTACTTAACAAGATAACCACCCTTTTAACGCAATAAAAAATTTTTCGTTTTTCGGCCAAAAAAAGAGGACGACCCGGGGGTCGTCCAAATGTTGAATTTCAGACACATCTTACTAGGTGGAAAAACGGCACTCTACAGCAAAGTAATGGTCTGTCATCAACAAATTATACATGTGCGTAATCTGTGTGATCTACTTAACAAGATAACCACCCTTTTAACGCAATTAAAAATTTTTCGTTTTTCGGCCAAAAAAAGAGGACGACCCGGGGGTCGTCAAAATGTTGAATTTCAGACACATCTCACTAGGTGGAAAAACGGCACTCTACAGCAAAGTAATGGTCTGTCATCAAGAAATTATACATGTGTGTAATCTGTGTGACCTACATAACAAGATAAACACCCTTTTAACGCAATAAAAAACTTTTCGTTTTTCGGCCAAAAAAAGAGGACGACCCGGGGGTCGTCCAAATGTTGAATTTCAGACACATCTTACTAGGTGGAAAAACGGCACTCTACAGCAAAGTAATGGTCTGTCATCAACAAATTATACATGTGCGTAATCTGTGTGAACTACTTAACAAGATAACCACCCTTTTAACGCAATTAAAAATTTTTCGTTTTTCGGCCAAAAAAAGAGGACGACCCGGGGGTCGTCAAAATGTTGAATTTCAGACACATCTCACTAGGTGGAAAAACGGCTCTCTACAGCAAAGTAATGGTCTGTCATCAACAAATTATACATGTGCGTAATCTGTGTGAACTACTTAACAAGATAACCACCCTTTTAACGCAATTAAAAATTTTTCGTTTTTCGGCCAAAAAAAGAGGACGACCCGGGGGTCGTCAAAATGTTGAATTTCAGACACATCTCACTAGGTGGAAAAACGGCTCTCTACAGCAAAGTAATGGTCTGTCATCAACAAATTATACATGTGCGTAATCTGTGTGAACTACTTAACAAGATAACCACCCTTTTAACGCAATTAAAAATTTTTCGTTTTTCGGCCAAAAAAACGAGGACGACCCGGGGGTCGTCAAAATGTTGAATTTCAGAAACATCTCTCTAGGTGGAAAAACGGCTCTATACAGCAAAGTAATGGTCTGTCATCAACAAATTATACATGTGTGTAATCTGTGTGACCTACTTAACAAGATAACCACCCTTTTAACGCAATAAAAAACTTTTCGTTTTTCGGCCAAAAAAAGAGGACGACCCGGGGGTCGTCCAAATGTTGAATTTCAGACACATCTCACTAGGTGGAAAAACGGCTCTCTACAGCAAAGTAATGGCTGTCATCAACAAATTATACATGTGCGTAATCTGTGTGAACTACTTAACAAGATAACCACCCTTTTAACGCAATTAAAAATTTTTCGTTTTTCGGCCAAAAAAAAGACGACGACCCGGGGGTCGTCAAAATGTTGAATTTCAGACACATCTCTCTAGGTGGAAAAACGGCTCTATACAGCAAAGTAATGGTCTGTCATCAACAAATTATACATGTGCGTAATCTGTGTGAACTACTTAACAAGATAACCACCCTTTTAACGCAATTAAAAATTTTTCGTTTTTCGGCCAAAAAAAGAGGACGACCCGGGGGTCGTCCAAATGTTGAATTTCAGACACATCTTACTAGGTGGAAAAACGGCACTCTACAGCAAAGTAATGGTCTGTCATCAACAAATTATACATGTGCGTAATCTGTGTGAACTACTTAACAAGATAACCACCCTTTTAACGCAATTAAAAATTTTTCGTTTTTCGGCCAAAAAAAGAGGACGACCCGGGGGTCGTCAAAATGTTGAATTTCAGACACATCTCACTAGGTGGAAAAACGGCTCTCTACAGCAAAGTAATGGTCTGTCATCAACAAATTATACATGTGCGTAATCTGTGTGAACTACTTAACAAGATAACCACCCTTTTAACGCAATTAAAAATTTTTCGTTTTTCGGCCAAAAAAAGAGGACGACCCGGGGGTCGTCAAAATGTTGAATTTCAGACACATCTCACTAGGTGGAAAAACGGCACTCTACAGCAAAGTAATGGTCTGTCATCAAGAAATTATACATGTGTGTAATCTGTGTGACCTACTTAACAAGATAACCACCCTTTTAACGCAATAAAAAACTTTTCGTTTTTCGGCCAAAAAAAGAGGACGACCTGGGGGTCGTCCAAATGTTGAATTTCAGACACATCTCACTAGGTGGAAAAACGGCTCTCTACAGCAAAGTAATGGTCTGTCATCAACAAATTATACATGTGCGTAATCTGTGTGACCTACTTAACAAGATAACCACCCTTTTAACGCAATAAAAAATTTTTCGTTTTTCGGCCAAAAAAAGAGGACGACCCGGGGGTCGTCCAAATGTTGAATTTCAGACACATCTTACTAGGTGGAAAAACGGCACTCTACAGCAAAGTAATGGTCTGTCATCAACAAATTATACATGTGCGTAATCTGTGTGATCTACTTAACAAGATAACCACCCTTTTAACGCAATTAAAAATTTTTCGTTTTTCGGCCAAAAAAAGAGGACGACCCGGGGGTCGTCAAAATGTTGAATTTCAGACACATCTCACTAGGTGGAAAAACGGCACTCTACAGCAAAGTAATGGTCTGTCATCAACAAATTATACATGTGCGTAATCTGTGTGAACTCATAACAAGATAACCACCCTTTTAACGCAATTAAAAATTTTTCGTTTTTCGGCCAAAAAAAGAGGACGACCCGGGGGTCGTCAAAATGTTGAATTTCAGACACATCTCACTAGGTGGAAAAACGGCTCTCTACAGCAAAGTAATGGTCTGTCATCAACAAATTATACATGTGCGTAATCTGTGTGAACTACTTAACAAGATAACCACCCTTTTAACGCAATTAAAAATTTTTCGTTTTTCGGCCAAAAAAAGAGGACGACCCGGGGGTCGTCAAAATGTTGAATTTCAGACACATCTCACTAGGTGGAAAAACGGCTCTCTACAGCAAAGTAATGGTCTGTCATCAACAAATTATACATGTGCGTAATCTGTGTGAACTACTTAACAAGATAACCACCCTTTTAACGCAATTAAAAATTTTTCGTTTTTCGGCCAAAAAAAAGAGGACGACCCGGGGGTCGTCAAAATGTTGAATTTCAGACACATCTCACTAGGTGGAAAAACGGCACTCTACAGCAAAGTAATGGTCTGTCATCAAGAAATTATACATGTGTGTAATCTGTGTGACCTACATAACAAGATAAACACCCTTTTAACGCAATAAAAAACTTTTCGTTTTTCGGCCAAAAAAAGAGGACGACCCGGGGGTCGTCCAAATGTTGAATTTCAGACACATCTTACTAGGTGGAAAAACGGCTCTCTACAGCAAAGTAATGGTCTGTCATCAACAAATTATACATGTGCGTAATCTGTGTGAACTACTTAACAAGATAACCACCCTTTTAACGCAATTAAAAATTTTTCGTTTTTCGGCCAAAAAAAAGAGGACGACCCGGGGGTCGTCAAAATGTTGAATTTCAGACACATCTCTCTAGGTGGAAAAACGGCTCTATACAGCAAAGTAATGGTCTGTCATCAACAAATTATACATGTGTGTAATCTGTGTGACCTACTTAACAAGATAACCACCCTTTTAACGCAATAAAAAACTTTTCGTTTTTCGGCCAAAAAAAGAGGACGACCTGGGGGTCGTCCAAATGTTGAATTTCAGACACATCTCACTAGGTGGAAAAACGGCTCTCTACAGCAAAGTAATGGCTGTCATCAACAAATTATACATGTGCGTAATCTGTGTGAACTACTTAACAAGATAACCACCCTTTTAACGCAATTAAAAAATTTTCGTTTTTCGGCCAAAGAAAGAGGACGACCCGGGGGTCGTCAAAATGTTGAATTTCAGACACATCTTACTAGGTGGAAAAACGGCACTCTACAGCAAAGTAATGGTCTGTCATCAACAAATTATACATGTGCGTAATCTGTGTGAACTACTTAACAAGATAACCACCCTTTTAACGCAATTAAAAATTTTTCGTTTTTAGGCCAAAAAAAGAGGACGACCCGGGGGTCGTCAAAATGTTGAATTTCAGACACATCTCACTAGGTGGAAAAACGGCTCTATACAGCAAAGTAATGGTCTGTCATCAACAAATTATACATGTGCGTAATCTGTGTGATCTACTTAACAAGATAACCACCCTTTTAACGTAATTAAAAATTTTTCGTTTTTCGGCCAAAAAAAGATGACGACCCGCGGGTCGTCAAAATGTTGAATTTCAGACACATCTCACTAGGTGGAAAAACGGCTCTCTACAGCAAAGTAATGGTCTGTCATCAACAAATTATACATGTGCGTAATCTGTGTGATCTACTTAACAAGATAACCACCCTTTTAACGCAATTAAAAATTTTTCGTTTTTAGGCCAAAAAAAGAGGACGACCCGGGGGTCGTCAAAATGTTGAATTTCAGACACATCTCACTAGGTGGAAAAACGGCTCTATACAGCAAAGTAATGGTCTGTCATCAACAAATTATACATGTGCGTAATCTGTGTGAACTCATAACAAGATAACCACCCTTTTAACGCAATTAAAAATTTTTCGTTTTTCGGCCAAAAAAAGAGGACGACCCGGGGGTCGTCCAAATGTTGAATTTCAGACACATCTTACTAGGTGGAAAAACGGCACTCTACAGCAAAGTAATGGTCTGTCATCAACAAATTATACATGTGCATAATCTGTGTGAACTACTTAACAAGATAACCACCCTTTTAACGCAATTAAAAATTTTTCGTTTTTAGGCCAAAAAAAGAGGACGACCCGGGGGTCGTCAAAATGTTGAATTTCAGACACATCTCACTAGGTGGAAAAACGGCTCTATACAGCAAAGTAATGGTCTGTCATCAACAAATTATACATGTGCGTAATCTGTGTGATCTACTTAACAAGATAACCACCCTTTTAACGTAATTAAAAATTTTTCGTTTTTCGGCCAAAAAAAGAGGACGACCCCCGGGTCGTCAAAATGTTGAATTTCAGACACATCTCACTAGGTGGAAAAACGGCTCTCTACAGCAAAGTAATGGTCTGTCATCAACAAATTATACATGTGCGTAATCTGTGTGAACTACTTAACAAGATAACCACCCTTTTAACGCAATTAAAAAATTTTCGTTTTTCGGCCAAAAAAAGAGGACGACCCGGGGGTCGTCAAAATGTTGAATTTCAGACACATCTCACTAGGTGGAAAAACGGCTCTATACAGCAAAGTAATGGTCTGTCATCAACAAATTATACATGTGCGTAATCTGGGTGAACTCATAACAAGATAACCACCCTTTTAACGCAATTAAAAATTTTTCGTTTTTCGGCCAAAAAAAGAGGACGACCCGGGGGTCGTCCAAATGTTGAATTTCAGACACATCTTACTAGGTGGAAAAACGGCACTCTACAGCAAAGTAATGGTCTGTCATCAACAAATTATACATGTGCATAATCTGTGTGAACTACTTAACAAGATAACCACCCTTTTAACGCAATTAAAAATTTTTCGTTTTTAGGCCAAAAAAAGAGGACGACCCGGGGGTCGTCAAAATGTTGAATTTCAGACACATCTCACTAGGTGGAAAAACGGCTCTATACAGCAAAGTAATGGTCTGTCATCAACAAATTATACATGTGCGTAATCTGTGTGATCTACTTAACAAGATAACCACCCTTTTAACGTAATTAAAAATTTTTCGTTTTTCGGCCAAAAAAAGAGGACGACCCCCGGGTCGTCAAAATGTTGAATTTCAGACACATCTCACTAGGTGGAAAAACGGCTCTCTACAGCAAAGTAATGGTCTGTCATCAACAAATTATACATGTGCGTAATCTGTGTGACCTACTTAACAAGATAACCACCCTTTTAACGCAATTAAAAAATTTTCGTTTTTCGGCCAAAGAAAGAGGACGACCCGGGGGTCGTCAAAATGTTGAATTTCAGACACATCTCACTAGGTGGAAAAACGGCTCTCTACAGCAAAGTAATGGTCTGTCATCAACAAATTATACATGTGCGTAATCTGTGTGACCTACTTAACAAGATAACCACCCTTTTAACGCAATAAAAAATTTTTCGTTTTTCGGCCAAAAAAAGAGGACGACCCGGGGGTCGTCAAAATGTTGAATTTCAGACACATCTTACTAGGTGGAAAAACGGCACTCTACAGCAAAGTAATGGTCTGTCATCAAGAAATTATACATGTGTGTAATCTGTGTGACCTACTTAACAAGATAACCACCCTTTTAACGCAATAAAAAACTTTTCGTTTTTCGGCCAAAAAAAGAGGACGACCCGGGGGTCGTCAAAATGTTGAATTTCAGACACATCTCACTAGGTGGAAAAACGGCTCTCTACAGCAAAGTAATGGTCTGTCATCAACAAATTATACATGTGCGTAATCTGTGTGACCTACTTAACAAGATAACCACCCTTTTAACGCAATTAAAAATTTTTCGTTTTTCGGCCAAAAAAAGAGGACGACCCGGGGGTCGTCAAAATGTTGAATTTCAGACACATCTCACTAGGTGGAAAAACGGCTCTCTACAGCAAAGTAATGGTCTGTCATCAACAAATTATACATGTGCGTAATCTGTGTGAACTACTTAACAAGATAACCACCCTTTTAACGCAATTAAAAAATTTTCGTTTTTCGGCCAAAGAAAGAGGACGACCCGGGGGTCGTCAAAATGTTGAATTTCAGACACATCTCACTAGGTGGAAAAACGGCTCTATACAGCAAAGTAATGGTCTGTCATCAACAAATTATACATGTGCGTAATCTGTGTGATCTACTTAACAAGATAACTACCCTTTTAACGTAATTAAAAATTTTTCGTTTTTCGGCCAAAAAAAGAGGACGACCCGGGGGTCGTCAAAATGTTGAATTTCAGACACATCTCACTAGGTGGAAAAACGGCTCTCTACAGCAAAGTAATGGTCTGTCATCAACAAATTATACATGTGCGTAATCTGTGTGAACTACTTAACAAGATAACCACCCTTTTAACGCAATTAAAAATTTTTCGTTTTTCGGCCAAAAAAAGAGGACGACCCGGGGGTCGTCCAAATGTTGAATTTCAGACACATCTTACTAGGTAGAAAAACGGCACTCTACAGCAAAGTAATGGTCTGTCATCAACAAATTATATATGTGCGTAATCTGTGTGATCTACTTAACAAGATAACCACCCTTTTAACGCAATTAAAAATTTTTCGTTTTTCGGCCAAAAAAAGAGGACGACCCGGGGGTCGTCAAAATGTTGAATTTCAGACACATCTCACTAGGTGGAAAAACGGCTCTCTACAGCAAAGTAATGGTCTGTCATCAACAAATTATACATGTGCGTAATCTGTGTGAACTACTTAACAAGATAACCACCCTTTTAACGCAATTAAAAATTTTTCGTTTTCCGGCCAAAAAAAGAGGACGACCCGGGGGTCGTCAAAATGTTGAATTTCAAACACATCTCACTAGGTGGAAAAACGGCTCTCTACAGCAAAGTAATGGTCTGTCATCAACAAATTATACATGTGCGTAATCTGTGTGAACTACTTAACAAGATAACCACCCTTTTAACGCAATTAAAAATTTTTCGTTTTTCGGCCAAAAAAAGAGGACGACCCGGGGGTCGTCAAAATGTTGAATTTCAGACACATCTCACTAGGTGGAAAAACGGCTCTCTACAGCAAAGTAATGGTCTGTCATCAACAAATTATACATGTGCGTAATCTGTGTGAACTACTTAACAAGATAACCACCCTTTTAACGCAATTAAAAAATTTTCGTTTTTCGGCCAAAAAAAGAGGACGACCCGGGGGTCGTCCAAATGTTGAATTTCAGACACATCTCACTAGGTGGAAAAACGGCACTCTACAGCAAAGTAATGGTCTGTCATCAAGAAATTATACATGTGCGTAATCTGTGTGAACTACTTAACAAGATAACCACCCTTTTAACGCAATTAAAAATTTTTCGTTTTTCGGCCAAAAAAAGAGGACGACCCGGGGGTCGTCAAAATGTTGAATTTCAGACACATCTCACTAGGTGGAAAAACGGCTCTCTACAGCAAAGTAATGGTCTGTCATCAACAAATTATACATGTGCGTAATCTGTGTGAACTACTTAACAAGATAACCACCCTTTTAACGCAATTAAAAAATTTTCGTTTTTCGGCCAAAAAAAGAGGACGACCCGGGGGTCGTCCAAATGTTGAATTTCAGACACATCTCGCTAGGTGGAAAAACGGCACTCTACAGCAAAGTAATGGTCTGTCATCAACAAATTATACATGTGCGTAATCTGTGTGAACTACTTAACAAGATAACCACCCTTTTAACGCAATTAAAAATTTTTCGTTTTTCGGCCAAAAAAGGAGGACGACCCGGGGGTCGTCAAAATGTTGAATTTCAGACACATCTCACTAGGTGGAAAAACGGCTCTCTACAGCAAAGTAATGGTCTGTCATCAACAAATTATACATGTGCGTAATCTGTGTGAACTACTTAACAAGATAACCACCCTTTTAACGCAATTAAAAATTTTTCGTTTTTCGGCCAAAAAAAGAGGACGACCCGGGGGTCGTCAAAATGTTGAATTTCAGACACATCTCACTAGGTGGAAAAACGGCTCTCTACAGCAAAGTAATGGTCTGTCATCAACAAATTATACATGTGCGTAATCTGTGTGAACTACTTAACAAGATAACCACCCTTTTAACGCAATTAAAAATTTTTCGTTTTTCGGCCAAAAAAAAGAGGACGACCCGGGGGTCGTCAAAATGTTGAATTTCAGACACATCTCACTAGGTGGAAAAACGGCACTCTATAGCAAAGTAATGGTCTGTCATCAAGAAATTATACATGTGTGTAATCTGTGTGACCTACATAACAAGATAAACACCCTTTTAACGCAATAAAAAACTTTTCGTTTTTCGGCCAAAAAAAGAGGACGACCCGGGGGTCGTCCAAATGTTGAATTTCAGACACATCTTACTAGGTGGAAAAACGGCTCTCTACAGCAAAGTAATGGTCTGTCATCAACAAATTATACATGTGCGTAATCTGTGTGAACTACTTAACAAGATAACCACCCTTTTAACGCAATTAAAAATTTTTCGTTTTTCGGCCAAAAAAAAGAGGACGACCCGGGGGTCGTCCAAATGTTGAATTTCAGACACATCTCACTAGGTGGAAAAACGGCACTCTACAGCAAAGTAATGGTCTGTCATCAAGAAATTATACATGTGCGTAATCTGTGTGAACTACTTAACAAGATAACCACCCTTTTAACGCAATTAAAAATTTTTCGTTTTTCGGCCAAAAAAGGAGGACGACCCGGGGGTCGTCAAAATGTTGAATTTCAGACACATCTCACTAGGTGGAAAAACGGCTCTCTACAGCAAAGTAATGGTCTGTCATCAACAAATTATACATGTGCGTAATCTGTGTGAACTACTTAACAAGATAACCACCCTTTTAACGCAATTAAAAATTTTTCGTTTTTCGGCCAAAAAAAGAGGACGACCCGGGGGTCGTCAAAATGTTGAATTTCAGACACATCTCACTAGGTGGAAAAACGGCTCTCTACAGCAAAGTAATGGTCTGTCATCAACAAATTATACATGTGCGTAATCTGTGTGAACTACTTAACAAGATAACCACCCTTTTAACGCAATTAAAAATTTTTCGTTTTTCGGCCAAAAAAAAGAGGACGACCCGGGGGTCGTCAAAATGTTGAATTTCAGACACATCTCACTAGGTGGAAAAACGGCACTCTACAGCAAAGTAATGGTCTGTCATCAAGAAATTATACATGTGTGTAATCTGTGTGACCTACATAACAAGATAAACACCCTTTTAACGCAATAAAAAACTTTTCGTTTTTCGGCCAAAAAAAGAGGACGACCCGGGGGTCGTCAAAATGTTGAATTTCAGACACATCTTACTAGGTGGAAAAACGGCTCTCTACAGCAAAGTAATGGTCTGTCATCAACAAATTATACATGTGCGTAATCTGTGTGAACTACTTAACAAGATAACCACCCTTTTAACGCAATTAAAAATTTTTCGTTTTTCGGCCAAAAAAAAGAGGACGACCCGGGGGTCGTCAAAATGTTGAATTTCAGACACATCTCTCTAGGTGGAAAAACGGCTCTATACAGCAAAGTAATGGTCTGTCATCAACAAATTATACATGTGTGTAATCTGTGTGACCTACTTAACAAGATAACCACCCTTTTAACGCAATAAAAAACTTTTCGTTTTTCGGCCAAAAAAAGAGGACGACCTGGGGGTCGTCCAAATGTTGAATTTCAGACACATCTCACTAGGTGGAAAAACGGCTCTCTACAGCAAAGTAATGGCTGTCATCAACAAATTATACATGTGCGTAATCTGTGTGAACTACTTAACAAGATAACCACCCTTTTAACGCAATTAAAAAATTTTCGTTTTTCGGCCAAAGAAAGAGGACGACCCGGGGGTCGTCAAAATGTTGAATTTCAGACACATCTTACTAGGTGGAAAAACGGCACTCTACAGCAAAGTAATGGTCTGTCATCAACAAATTATACATGTGCATAATCTGTGTGAACTACTTAACAAGATAACCACCCTTTTAACGCAATTAAAAATTTTTCGTTTTTAGGCCAAAAAAAGAGGACGACCCGGGGGTCGTCAAAATGTTGAATTTCAGACACATCTCACTAGGTGGAAAAACGGCTCTATACAGCAAAGTAATGGTCTGTCATCAACAAATTATACATGTGCGTAATCTGTGTGATCTACTTAACAAGATAACCACCCTTTTAACGTAATTAAAAATTTTTCGTTTTTCGGCCAAAAAAAGAGGACGACCCCCGGGTCGTCAAAATGTTGAATTTCAGACACATCTCACTAGGTGGAAAAACGGCTCTCTACAGCAAAGTAATGGTCTGTCATCAACAAATTATACATGTGCGTAATCTGTGTGATCTACTTAACAAGATAACCACCCTTTTAACGCAATTAAAAATTTTTCGTTTTTCGGCCAAAAAAAGAGGACGACCCGGGGGTCGTCAAAATGTTGAATTTCAGACACATCTCACTAGGTGGAAAAACGGCTCTATACAGCAAAGTAATGGTCTGTCATCAACAAATTATACATGTGCGTAATCTGTGTGAACTCATAACAAGATAACCACCCTTTTAACGCAATTAAAAATTTTTCGTTTTTCGGCCAAAAAAAGAGGACGACCCGGGGGTCGTCCAAATGTTGAATTTCAGACACATCTTACTAGGTGGAAAAACGGCACTCTACAGCAAAGTAATGGTCTGTCATCAACAAATTATACATGTGCATAATCTGTGTGAACTACTTAACAAGATAACCACCCTTTTAACGCAATTAAAAATTTTTCGTTTTTAGGCCAAAAAAAGAGGACAACCCGGGGGTCGTCAAAATGTTGAATTTCAGACACATCTCACTAGGTGGAAAAACGGCTCTATACAGCAAAGTAATGGTCTGTCATCAACAAATTATACATGTGCGTAATCTGTGTGATCTACTTAACAAGATAACCACCCTTTTAACGTAATTAAAAATTTTTCGTTTTTCGGCCAAAAAAAGAGGACGACCCGCGGGTCGTCAAAATGTTGAATTTCAGACACATCTCACTAGGTGGAAAAACGGCTCTCTACAGCAAAGTAATGGTCTGTCATCAACAAATTATACATGTGCGTAATCTGTGTGAACTACTTAACAAGATAACCACCCTTTTAACGCAATTAAAAAATTTTCGTTTTTCGGCCAAAAAAAGAGGACGACCCGGGGGTCGTCAAAATGTTGAATTTCAGACACATCTCACTAGGTGGAAAAACGGCTCTATACAGCAAAGTAATGGTCTGTCATCAACAAATTATACATGTGCGTAATCTGTGTGAACTCATAACAAGATAACCACCCTTTTAACGCAATTAAAAATTTTTCGTTTTTCGGCCAAAAAAAGAGGACGACCCGGGGGTCGTCCAAATGTTGAATTTCAGACACATCTTACTAGGTGGAAAAACGGCACTCTACAGCAAAGTAATGGTCTGTCATCAACAAATTATACATGTGCATAATCTGTGTGAACTACTTAACAAGATAACCACCCTTTTAACGCAATTAAAAATTTTTCGTTTTTCGGCCAAAAAAAGAGGACGACCCGGGGGTCGTCAAAATGTTGAATTTCAGACACATCTCACTAGGTGGAAAAACGGCTCTATACAGCAAAGTAATGGTCTGTCATCAACAAATTATACATGTGCGTAATCTGTGTGACCTACTTAACAAGATAACCACCCTTTTAACGTAATTAAAAATTTTTCGTTTTTCGGCCAAAAAAAGAGGACGACCCCCGGGTCGTCAAAATGTTGAATTTCAGACACATCTCACTAGGTGGAAAAACGGCTCTCTACAGCAAAGTAATGGTCTGTCATCAACAAATTATACATGTGCGTAATCTGTGTGAACTACTTAACAAGATAACCACCCTTTTAACGCAATTAAAAAATTTTCGTTTTTCGGCCAAAGAAAGAGGACGACCCGGGGGTCGTCAAAATGTTGAATTTCAGACACATCTCACTAGGTGGAAAAACGGCTCTCTACAGCAAAGTAATGGTCTGTCATCAACAAATTATACATGTGCGTAATCTGTGTGACCTACTTAACAAGATAACCACCCTTTTAACGCAATAAAAAATTTTTCGTTTTTCGGCCAAAAAAAGAGGACGACCCGGGGGTCGTCAAAATGTTGAATTTCAGACACATCTTACTAGGTGGAAAAACGGCACTCTACAGCAAAGTAATGGTCTGTCATCAAGAAATTATACATGTGTGTAATCTGTGTGACCTACTTAACAAGATAACCACCCTTTTAACGCAATAAAAAACTTTTCGTTTTTCGGCCAAAAAAAGAGGACGACCCGGGGGTCGTCAAAATGTTGAATTTCAGACACATCTCACTAGGTGGAAAAACGGCTCTCTACAGCAAAGTAATGGTCTGTCATCAACAAATTATACATGTGCGTAATCTGTGTGACCTACTTAACAAGATAACCACCCTTTTAACGCAATTAAAAATTTTTCGTTTTTCGGCCAAAAAAAGAGGACGACCCGGGGGTCGTCAAAATGTTGAATTTCAGACACATCTCACTAGGTGGAAAAACGGCTCTCTACAGCAAAGTAATGGTCTGTCATCAACAAATTATACATGTGCGTAATCTGTGTGAACTACTTAACAAGATAACCACCCTTTTAACGCAATTAAAAAATTTTCGTTTTTCGGCCAAAGAAAGAGGACGACCCGGGGGTCGTCAAAATGTTGAATTTCAGACACATCTCACTAGGTGGAAAAACGGCTCTATACAGCAAAGTAATGGTCTGTCATCAACAAATTATACATGTGCGTAATCTGTGTGATCTACTTAACAAGATAACTACCCTTTTAACGTAATTAAAAATTTTTCGTTTTTCGGCCAAAAAAAGAGGACGACCCGGGGGTCGTCAAAATGTTGAATTTCAGACACATCTCACTAGGTGGAAAAACGGCTCTCTACAGCAAAGTAATGGTCTGTCATCAACAAATTATACATGTGCGTAATCTGTGTGAACTACTTAACAAGATAACCACCCTTTTAACGCAATTAAAAATTTTTCGTTTTTCGGCCAAAAAAAGAGGACGACCCCCGGGTCGTCCAAATGTTGAATTTCAGACACATCTTACTAGGTAGAAAAACGGCACTCTACAGCAAAGTAATGGTCTGTCATCAACAAATTATATATGTGCGTAATCTGTGTGATCTACTTAACAAGATAACCACCCTTTTAACGCAATTAAAAATTTTTCGTTTTTCGGCCAAAAAAAGAGGACGACCCGGGGGTCGTCAAAATGTTGAATTTCAGACACATCTCACTAGGTGGAAAAACGGCTCTCTACAGCAAAGTAATGGTCTGTCATCAACAAATTATACATGTGCGTAATCTGTGTGAACTACTTAACAAGATAACCACCCTTTTAACGCAATTAAAAATTTTTCGTTTTCCGGCCAAAAAAAGAGGACGACCCGGGGGTCGTCAAAATGTTGAATTTCAGACACATCTCACTAGGTGGAAAAACGGCTCTCTACAGCAAAGTAATGGTCTGTCATCAACAAATTATACATGTGCGTAATCTGTGTGAACTACTTAACAAGATAACCACCCTTTTAACGCAATTAAAAATTTTTCGTTTTTCGGCCAAAAAAAGAGGACGACCCGGGGGTCGTCAAAATGTTGAATTTCAGACACATCTCACTAGGTGGAAAAACGGCTCTCTACAGCAAAGTAATGGTCTGTCATCAACAAATTATACATGTGCGTAATCTGTGTGAACTACTTAACAAGATAACCACCCTTTTAACGCAATTAAAAAATTTTCGTTTTTCGGCCAAAAAAAGAGGACGACCCGGGGGTCGTCCAAATGTTGAATTTCAGACACATCTCACTAGGTGGAAAAACGGCACTCTACAGCAAAGTAATGGTCTGTCATCAAGAAATTATACATGTGCGTAATCTGTGTGAACTACTTAACAAGATAACCACCCTTTTAACGCAATTAAAAATTTTTCGTTTTTCGGCCAAAAAAAGAGGACGACCCGGGGGTCGTCAAAATGTTGAATTTCAGACACATCTCACTAGGTGGAAAAACGGCTCTCTACAGCAAAGTAATGGTCTGTCATCAACAAATTATACATGTGCGTAATCTGTGTGAACTACTTAACAAGATAACCACCCTTTTAACGCAATTAAAAAATTTTCGTTTTTCGGCCAAAAAAAGAGGACGACCCGGGGGTCGTCCAAATGTTGAATTTCAGACACATCTCACTAGGTGGAAAAACGGCACTCTACAGCAAAGTAATGGTCTGTCATCAAGAAATTATACATGTGCGTAATCTGTGTGAACTACTTAACAAGATAACCACCCTTTTAACGCAATTAAAAATTTTTCGTTTTTCGGCCAAAAAAGGAGGACGACCCGGGGGTCGTCAAAATGTTGAATTTCAGACACATCTCACTAGGTGGAAAAACGGCTCTCTACAGCAAAGTAATGGTCTGTCATCAACAAATTATACATGTGCGTAATCTGTGTGAACTACTTAACAAGATAACCACCCTTTTAACGCAATTAAAAATTTTTCGTTTTTCGGCCAAAAAAAGAGGACGACCCGGGGGTCGTCAAAATGTTGAATTTCAGACACATCTCACTAGGTGGAAAAACGGCTCTCTACAGCAAAGTAATGGTCTGTCATCAACAAATTATACATGTGCGTAATCTGTGTGAACTACTTAACAAGATAACCACCCTTTTAACGCAATTAAAAATTTTTCGTTTTTCGGCCAAAAAAAGAGGACGACCCGGGGGTCGTCAAAATGTTGAATTTCAGACACATCTCACTAGGTGGAAAAACGGCTCTCTACAGCAAAGTAATGGTCTGTCATCAACAAATTATACATGTGCGTAATCTGTGTGAACTACTTAACAAGATAACCACCCTTTTAACGCAATTAATATACAAATTATACATGTGCGTAATCTGTGTGATCTACTTAACAAGGTAACCACCCTTTTAACGTAATTAAAAATTTTTCGTTTTTCGGCCAAAAAAAGAGGACGACCCGGGGGTCGTCAAAATGTTGAATTTCAGACACATCTCACTAGGTGGAAAAACGGCTCTCTACAGCAAAGTAATGGTCTGTCATCAACAAATTATACATGTGCGTAATCTGTGTGAACTACTTAACAAGATAACCACCCTTTTAACGCAATTAAAAAATTTTCGTTTTTCGGCCAAAGAAAGAGGACGACCCGGGGGTCGTCAAAATGTTGAATTTCAGACACATCTCACTAGGTGGAAAAACGGCTCTCTACAGCAAAGTAATGGTCTGTCATCAACAAATTATACATGTGCGTAATCTGTGTGAACTACTTAACAAGATAACCACCCTTTTAACGCAATTAAAAAATTTTCGTTTTTCGGCCAAAAAAAGAGGACGACCCGGGGGTCGTCAAAATGTTGAATTTCAGACACATCTCACTAGGTGGAAAAACGGCTCTCTACAGCAAAGTAATGGTCTGTCATCAACAAATTATACATGTGCGTAATCTGTGTGAACTACTTAACAAGATAACCACCCTTTTAACGCAATTAAAAATTTTTCGTTTTTCGGCCAAAAAAAGAGGACGACCCGGGGGTCGTCAAAATGTTGAATTTCAGACACATCTCACTAGGTGGAAAAACGGCTCTCTACAGCAAAGTAATGGTCTGTCATCAACAAATTATACATGTGCGTAATCTGTGTGAACTACTTAACAAGATAACCACCCTTTTAACGCAATTAAAAATTTTTCGTTTTTCGGCCAAAAAAAGAGGACGACCCGGGGGTCGTCAAAATGTTGAATTTCAGACACATCTCACTAGGTGGAAAAACGGCTCTCTACAGCAAAGTAATGGTCTGTCATCAACAAATTATACATGTGCGTAATCTGTGTGATCTACTTAACAAGATAACCACCCTTTTAACGCAATTAAAAATTTTTCGTTTTTCGGCCAAAAAAAGAGGACGACCCGGGGGTCGTCAAAATGTTGAATTTCAGACACATCTCACTAGGTGGAAAATTTGTCATCAACAAATTATACATGTGCGTAATCTGTGTGAACTACTTAACAAGATAACCACCCTTTTAACGCAATTAAAAATTTTTCGTTTTTCGGCCAAAAAAAGAGGACGACCCGGGGGTCGTCTAAATGTTGAATTTCAGACACATCTCACTAGGTGGAAAAACGGCTCTCTACAGCAAAGTAATGGTCTGTCATCAACAAATTATACATGTGCGTAATCTGTGTGATCTACTTAACAAGATAACCACCCTTTTAACGCAATTAAAAATTTTTCGTTTTTCGGCCAAAAAAAGAGGACGACCCGGGGGTCGTCAAAATGTTGAATTTCAGACACATCTTACTAGGTGGAAAAACGGCACTCTACAGCAAAGTAATGGTCTGTCATCAACAAATTATACATGTGCGTAATCTGTGTGATCTACTTAACAAGATAACCACCCTTTTAACGCAATTAAAAATTTTTCGTTTTTCGGCCAAAAAAAGAGGACGACCCGGGGGTCGTCCAAATGTTGAATTTCAGACACATCTTACTAGGTGGAAAAATGGCACTCTACAGCAAAGTAATGGTCTGTCATCAACAAATTATACATGTGCGTAATCTGTGTGAACTACTTAACAAGATAACCACCCTTTTAACGCAATTAAAAATTTTTCGTTTTTCGGCCAAAAAAAGAGGACGACCCGGGGGTCGTCAAAATGTTGAATTTCAGACACATCTCACTAGGTGGAAAAACGGCTCTCTACAGCAAAGTAATGGTCTGTCATCAACATATTATACATGTGCGTAATCTGTGTGAACTACTTAACAAGATAACCACCCTTTTAACGCAATTAAAAATTTTTCGTTTTTCGGCCAAAAAAAGAGGACGACCCGGGGGTCGTCAAAATGTTGAATTTCAGACACATCTTACTAGGTGGAAAAACGGCTCTCTACAGCAAAATAATGGTCAGTCATCAACAAATTATACATGTGCGTAATCTGTGTGAACTACTTAACAAGATAACCACCCTTTTAACGCAATTAAAAATTTTTCGTTTTTCGGCCAAAAAAAGAGGACGACCCGGGGGTCGTCAAAATGTTGAATTTCAGACACATCTCACTAGGTGGAAAAACGGCTCTCTACAGCAAAGTAATGGTCTGTCATCAACAAATTATACATGTGCGTAATCTGTGTGATCTACTTAACAAGATAACCACCCTTTTAACGCAATTAAAAATTTTTCGTTTTTCGGCCAAAAAAAGAGGACGACCCGGGGGTCGTCAAAATGTTGAATTTCAGACACATCTCACTAGGTGGAAAATTTGTCATCAACAAATTATACATGTGCGTAATCTGTGTGAACTACTTAACAAGATAACCACCCTTTTAACGCAATTAAAAATTTTTCGTTTTTCGGCCAAAAAAAGAGGACGACCCGGGGGTCGTCTAAATGTTGAATTTCAGACACATCTCACTAGGTGGAAAAACGGCTCTCTACAGCAAAGTAATGGTCTGTCATCAACAAATTATACATGTGCGTAATCTGTGTGATCTACTTAACAAGATAACCACCCTTTTAACGCAATTAAAAATTTTTCGTTTTTCGGCCAAAAAAAGAGGACGACCCGGGGGTCGTCAAAATGTTGAATTTCAGACACATCTTACTAGGTGGAAAAACGGCACTCTACAGCAAAGTAATGGTCTGTCATCAACAAATTATACATGTGCGTAATCTGTGTGATCTACTTAACAAGATAACCACCCTTTTAACGCAATTAAAAATTTTTCGTTTTTCGGCCAAAAAAAGAGGACGACCCGGGGGTCGTCCAAATGTTGAATTTCAGACACATCTTACTAGGTGGAAAAATGGCACTCTACAGCAAAGTAATGGTCTGTCATCAACAAATTATACATGTGCGTAATCTGTGTGAACTACTTAACAAGATAACCACCCTTTTAACGCAATTAAAAATTTTTCGTTTTTCGGCCAAAAAAAGAGGACGACCCGGGGGTCGTCAAAATGTTGAATTTCAGACACATCTCACTAGGTGGAAAATTTGTCATCAACAAATTATACATGTGCGTAATCTGTGTGAACTACTTAACAAGATAACCACCCTTTTAACGCAATTAAAAATTTTTCGTTTTTCGGCCAAAAAAAGAGGACGACCCGGGGGTCGTCTAAATGTTGAATTTCAGACACATCTCACTAGGTGGAAAAACGGCTCTCTACAGCAAAGTAATGGTCTGTCATCAACAAATTATACATGTGCGTAATCTGTGTGATCTACTTAACAAGATAACCACCCTTTTAACGCAATTAAAAATTTTTCGTTTTTCGGCCAAAAAAAGAGGACGAGCCGGGGGTCGTCAAAATGTTGAATTTCAGACACATCTTACTAGGTGGAAAAACGGCACTCTACAGCAAAGTAATGGTCTGTCATCAACAAATTATACATGTGCGTAATCTGTGTGATCTACTTAACAAGATAACCACCCTTTTAACGCAATTAAAAATTTTTCGTTTTTCGGCCAAAAAAAGAGGACGACCCGGGGGTCGTCCAAATGTTGAATTTCAGACACATCTTACTAGGTGGAAAAATGGCACTCTACAGCAAAGTAATGGTCTGTCATCAACAAATTATACATGTGCGTAATCTGTGTGACCTACTTAACAAGATAACCACCCTTTTAACGCAATAAAAAATTTTTCGTTTTTCGGCCAAAAAAAGAGGACGACCCGGGGGTCGTCAAAATGTTGAATTTCAGACACATCTCACTAGGTGGAAAAACGGCTCTCTACAGCAAAGTAATGGTCTGTCATCAACATATTATACATGTGCGTAATCTGTGTGAACTACTTAACAAGATAACCACCCTTTTAACGCAATTAAAAATTTTTCGTTTTTCGGCCAAAAAAAGAGGACGACCCGGGGGTCGTCAAAATGTTGAATTTCAGACACATCTCACTAGGTGGAAAAACGGCTCTCTACAGCAAAGTAATGGTCTGTCATCAACAAATTATACATGTGCGTAATCTGTGTGAACTACTTAACAAGATAACCACCCTTTTAACGCAATTAAAAATTTTTCGTTTTTCGGCCAAAAAAAGAGGACGACCCGGGGGTCGTCAAAATGTTGAATTTCAGACACATCTCACTAGGTGGAAAAACGGCTCTCTACAGCAAAGTAATGGTCTGTCATCAACAAATTATACATGTGCGTAATCTGTGTGATCTACTTAACAAGATAACCACCCTTTTAACGCAATTAAAAATTTTTCGTTTTTCGGCCAAAAAAAGAGGACGACCCGGGGGTCGTCAAAATGTTGAATTTCAGACACATCTCACTAGGTGGAAAATTTGTCATCAACAAATTATACATGTGCGTAATCTGTGTGAACTACTTAACAAGATAACCACCCTTTTAACGCAATTAAAAATTTTTCGTTTTTCGGCCAAAAAAAGAGGGCGACCCGGGGGTCGTCTAAATGTTGAATTTCAGACACATCTCACTAGGTGGAAAAACGGCTCTCTACAGCAAAGTAATGGTCTGTCATCAACAAATTATACATGTGCGTAATCTGTGTGATCTACTTAACAAGATAACCACCCTTTTAACGCAATTAAAAATTTTTCGTTTTTCGGCCAAAAAAAGAGGACGACCCGGGGGTCGTCAAAATGTTGAATTTCAGACACATCTTACTAGGTGGAAAAACGGCACTCTACAGCAAAGTAATGGTCTGTCATCAACAAATTATACATGTGCGTAATCTGTGTGATCTACTTAACAAGATAACCACCCTTTTAACGCAATTAAAAATTTTTCGTTTTTCGGCCAAAAAAAGAGGACGACCCGGGGGTCGTCCAAATGTTGAATTTCAGACACATCTTACTAGGTGGAAAAATGGCACTCTACAGCAAAGTAATGGTCTGTCATCAACAAATTATACATGTGCGTAATCTGTGTGAACTACTTAACAAGATAACCACCCTTTTAACGCAATTAAAAATTTTTCGTTTTTCGGCCAAAAAAAGAGGACGACCCGGGGGTCGTCCAAATGTTGAATTTCAGACACATCTCACTAGGTGGAAAAACGGCTCTCTACAGCAAAGTAATGGTCTGTCATCAACAAATTATACATGTGCGTAATCTGTGTGATCTACTTAACAAGATAACCACCCTTTTAACGCAATTAAAAATTTTTCGTTTTTCGGCCAAGAAAAGAGGACGACCCGGGGGTCGTCAAAATGTTGAATTTCAGACACAGTCACTAGGTGGAAAAACGGCTCTCTACAGCAAAGTAATGGTCTGTCATCAACAAATTATACATGTGCGTAATCTGTGTGATCTACTTAACAAGATAACCACCCTTTTAACGCAATTAAAAATTTTTCGTTTTTCGGCCAAAAAAAGAGGACGACCCGGGGGTCGTCAAAATGTTGAATTTCAGACACATCTCACTAGGTGGAAAAACGGCTCTCTACAGCAAAGTAATGGTCAGTCATCAACAAATTATACATGTGCGTAATCTGTGTGAACTACTTAACAAGATAACCACCCTTTTAACGCAATTAAAAATTTTTCGTTTTTCGGCCAAAAAAAGAGGACGACCCGGGGGTCGTCAAAATGTTGAATTTCAGACACATCTCACTAGGTGGAAAAACGGCTCTCTACAGCAATGTAATGGTCTGTCATCAACAAATTATACATGTGTGTAATCTGTGTGATCTACTTAACAAGATAACCACCCTTTTAACGCAATTAAAAATTTTTCGTTTTTCGGCCAAAAAAAGAGGACGACCCGGGGGTCGTCAAAATGTTGAATTTCAGACACATCTCACTAGGTGGAAAATTTTTCATCAACAAATTATACATGTGCGTAATCTGTGTGAACTACTTAACAAGATAACCACCCTTTTAACGCAATTAAAAATTTTTCGTTTTTCGGCCAAAAAAAGAGGACGACCCGGGGGTCGTCCAAATGTTGAATTTCAGACACATCTTACTAGGTGGAAAAATGGCACTCTACAGCAAAGTAATGGTCTGTCATCAACAAATTATACATGTGCGTAATCTGTGTGAACTACTTAACAAGATAACCACCCTTTTAACGCAATTAAAAATTTTTCGTTTTTCGGCCAAAAAAAGAGGACGACCCGGGGGTCGTCCAAATGTTGAATTTCAGACACATCTCACTAGGTGGAAAAACGGCTCTCTACAGCAAAGTAATGGTCTGTCATCAACAAATTATACATGTGCGTAATCTGTGTGATCTACTTAACAAGATAACCACCCTTTTAACGCAATTAAAAATTTTTCGTTTTTCGGCCAAGAAAAGAGGACGACCCGGGGGTCGTCAAAATGTTGAATTTCAGACACAGTCACTAGGTGGAAAAACGGCTCTCTACAGCAAAGTAATGGTCTGTCATCAACAAATTATACATGTGCGTAATCTGTGTGATCTACTTAACAAGATAACCACCCTTTTAACGCAATTAAAAATTTTTCGTTTTTCGGCCAAAAAAAGAGGACGACCCGGGGGTCGTCAAAATGTTGAATTTCAGACACATCTCACTAGGTGGAAAAACGGCTCTCTACAGCAAAGTAATGGTCAGTCATCAACAAATTATACATGTGCGTAATCTGTGTGAACTACTTAACAAGATAACCACCCTTTTAACGCAATTAAAAATTTTTCGTTTTTCGGCCAAAAAAAGAGGACGACCCGGGGGTCGTCAAAATGTTGAATTTCAGACACATCTCACTAGGTGGAAAAACGGCTCTCTACAGCAATGTAATGGTCTGTCATCAACAAATTATACATGTGTGTAATCTGTGTGATCTACTTAACAAGATAACCACCCTTTTAACGCAATTAAAAATTTTTCGTTTTTCGGCCAAAAAAAGAGGACGACCCGGGGGTCGTCAAAATGTTGAATTTCAGACACATCTCACTAGGTGGAAAAACGGCTCTCTACAGCAAAGTAATGGTCTGTCATCAACAAATTATACATGTGCGTAATCTGTGTGAACTACTTAACAAGATAACCACCCTTTTAACGCAATTAAAAATTTTTCGTTTTTCGGCCAAAAAAAGAGGACGACCCGGGGGTCGTCAAAATGTTGAATTTCAGACACATCTCACTAGGTGGAAAAACGGCTCTCTACAGCAAAGTAATGGTCTGTCATCAACAAATTATACATGTGCGTAATCTGTGTGAACTACTTAACAAGATAACCACCCTTTTAACGCAATTAAAAATTTTTCGTTTTTCGGTCAAAAAAAGAGGACGACCCGGGGGTCGTCAAAATGTTGAATTTCAGACACATCTCACTAGGTGGAAAAACGGCTCTCTACAGCAAAGTAATGGTCTGTCATCAACAAATTATACATGTGCGTAATCTGTGTGAACTACTTAACAAGATAACCACCCTTTTAACGCAATTAAAAAATTTTCGTTTTTCGGCCAAAAAAAGAGGACGACCCGGGGGTCGTCAAAATGTTGAATTTCAGACACATCTCACTAGGTGGAAAAACGGCACTCTACAGCAAAGTAATGGTCTGTCATCAAGAAATTATACATGTGTGTAATCTGTGTGACCTACTTAACAAGATAACCACCCTTTTAACGCAATAAAAAACTTTTCGTTTTTCGGCCAAAAAAAGAGGACGACCCGGGGGTCGTCAAAATGTTGAATTTCAGACACATCTCACTAGGTGGAAAAACGGCTCTCTACAGCAAAGTAATGGTCTGTCATCAACAAATTATACATGTGCGTAATCTGTGTGAACTACTTAACAAGATAACCACCCTTTTAACGCAATTAAAAATTTTTCGTTTTTCGGCCAAAAAAAGAGGACGACCCGGGGGTCGTCAAAATGTTGAATTTCAGACACATCTCACTAGGTGGAAAATTTTTCATCAACAAATTATACATGTGCGTAATCTGTGTGAACTACTTAACAAGATAACCACCCTTTTAACGCAATTAAAAATTTTTCGTTTTTCGGCCAAAAAAAGAGGACGACCCGGGGGTCGTCAAAATGTTGAATTTCAGACACATCTTACTAGGTGGAAAAACGGCACTCTACAGCAAAGTAATGGTCTGTCATCAACAAATTATACATGTGCGTAATCTGTGTGATCTACTTAACAAGATAACCACCCTTTTAACGCAATTAAAAATTTTTCGTTTTTCGGCCAAAAAAAGAGGACGACCCGGGGGTCGTCCAAATGTTGAATTTCAGACACATCTTACTAGGTGGAAAAATGGCACTCTACAGCAAAGTAATGGTCTGTCATCAACAAATTATACATGTGCGTAATCTGTGTGAACTACTTAACAAGATAACCACCCTTTTAACGCAATTAAAAATTTTTCGTTTTTCGGCCAAAAAAAGAGGACGACCCGGGGGTCGTCCAAATGTTGAATTTCAGACACATCTCACTAGGTGGAAAAACGGCTCTCTACAGCAAAGTAATGGTCTGTCATCAACAAATTATACATGTGCGTAATCTGTGTGATCTACTTAACAAGATAACCACCCTTTTAACGCAATTAAAAATTTTTCGTTTTTCGGCCAACAAAAGAGGACGACCCGGGGGTCGTCAAAATGTTGAATGTCAGACACATCTTACTAGGTGGAAAAACGGCACTCTACAGCAAAGTAATGGTCTGTCATCAACAAATTATACATGTGCGTAATCTGTGTGATCTACTTAACAAGATAACCACCCTTTTAACGCAATTCAAAATTTTTCGTTTTTCGGCCAACAAAAGAGGACGACCCGGGGGTCGTCAAAATGTTGAATTTCAGACACATCTCACTAGGTGGAAAAACGGCTCTCTACAGCAAAGTAATGGTCTGTCATCAACAAATTATACATGTGCGTAATCTGTGTGATCTACTTAACAAGATAACCACCCTTTTAACGCAATTAAAAATTTTTCGTTTTTCGGCCAAAAAAAGAGGACGACCCGGGGGTCGTCCAAATGTTGAATTTCAGACACATCTTACTAGGTGGAAAAACGGCTCTCTACAGCAAAGTAATGGTCTGTCATCAACAAATTATACATGTGCGTAATCTGTGTGATCTACTTAACAAGATAACCACCCTTTTAACGCAATTAAAAATTTTTCGTTTTTCGGCCAACAAAAGAGGACGACCCGGGGGTCGTCAAAATGTTGAATGTCAGACACATCTTACTAGGTGGAAAAACGGCACTCTACAGCAAAGTAATGGTCTGTCATCAACAAATTATACATGTGCGTAATCTGTGTGATCTACTTAACAAGATAACCACCCTTTTAACGCAATTAAAAAATTTTCGTTTTTCGGCCAAAAAAAGAGGACGACCCGGGGGTCGTCCAAATGTTGAATTTCAGACACATCTTACTAGGTGGAAAAACGGCACTCTACAGCAAAGTAATGGTCTGTCATCAAGAAATTATACATGTGTGTAATCTGTGTGACCTACTTAACAAGATAACCACCCTTTTAACGCAATAAAAAACTTTTCGTTTTTCGGCCAAAAAAAGAGGACGACCCGGGGGTTGTCCAAATGTTGAATTTCAGACACATCTTACTAGGTGGAAAAACGGCACTCTACAGCAAAGTAATGGTCTGTCATCAACAAATTATACATGTGCGTAATCTGTGTGAACTACTTTACAAGATAACCACCCTTTTAACGCAATTAAAAATTTTTCGTTTTTCGGCCAAAAAAAGAGGACGACCCGGGGGTCGTCAAAATGTTGAATTTCAGACACATCTCACTAGGTGGAAAAACGGCTCTCTACAGCAAAGTAATGGTCTGTCATCAACAAATTATACATGTGCGTAATCTGTGTGATCTACTTAACAAGATAACCACCCTTTTAACGCAATTAAAAATTTTTCGTTTTTCGGCCAAAAAAAGAGGACGACCCGGGGGTCGTCAAAATGTTGAATTTCAGACACATCTCACTAGGTGGAAAAACGGCTCTCTACAGCAAAGTAATGGTCTGTCATCAACAAATTATACATGTGCGTAATCTGTGTGAACTACTTAACAAGATAACCACCCTTTTAACGCAATTAAAAATTTTTCGTTTTTCGGCCAAAAAAAGAGGACGACCCGGGGGTCGTCAAAATGTTGAATTTCAGACACATCTCACTAGGTGGAAAAACGGCTCTCTACAGCAAAGTAATGGTTTGTCATCAACAAATTATACATGTGCGTAATCTGTGTGATCTACTTAACAAGATAACCACCCTTTTAACGCAATTAAAAATTTTTCGTTTTTCGGCCAAAAAAAGAGGACGACCCGGGGGTCGTCCAAATGTTGAATTTCAGACACATCTTACTAGGTGGAAAAACGGCACTCTACAGCAAAGTAATGGTCTGTCATCAACAAATTATACATGTGCGTAATCTGTGTGAACTACTTAACAAGATAACCACCCTTTTAACGCAATTAAAAATTTTTCGTTTTTCGGCCAAAAAAAAGAGGACGACCCGGGGGTCGTCCAAATGTTGAATTTCAGACACATCTCACTAGGTGGAAAAACGGCTCTCTACAGCAAAGTAATGGTCTGTCATCAACAAATTATACATGTGCGTAATCTGTGTGATCTACTTAACAAGATAACCACCCTTTTAACGCAATAAAAAATTTTTCGTTTTTCGGCCAAAAAAAGAGGACGACCCGGGGGTCGTCAAAATGTTGAATTTCAGACACATCTCACTAGGTGGAAAAACGGCTCTCTACAGCAAAGTAATGGTCTGTCATCAACAAATTATACATGTGCGTAATCTGTGTGACCTACTTAACAAGATAACCACCCTTTTAACGCAATAAAAAATTTTTCGTTTTTCGGCCAAAAAAAGAGGACGACCCGGGGGTCGTCAAAATGTTGAATTTCAGACACATCTCACTAGGTGGAAAAACGGCTCTCTACAGCAAAGTAATGGTCTGTCATCAACAAATTATACATGTGCGTAATCTGTGTGACCTACTTAACAAGAAAACCACCCTTTTAACGCAATAAAAAATTTTTCGTTTTTCGGCCAAAAAAAGAGGACGACCCGGGGGTCGTCAAAATGTTGAATTTCAGACACATCTCACTAGGTGGAAAAACGGCTCTCTACAGCAAAGTAATGGTCTGTCATCAACAAATTATACATGTGTGTAATCTGTGTGAACTACTTAACAAGATAACCACCCTTTTAACGCAATTAAAAATTTTTCGTTTTTCGGCCAAAAAAAGAGGACGACCCGGGGGTCGTCAAAATGTTGAATTTCAGACACATCTCACTAGGTGGAAAAACGGCTCTCTACAGCAAAGTAATGGTCTGTCATCAACAAATTATACATGTGCGTAATCTGTGTGACCTACTTAACAAGATAACCACCCTTTTAACGCATTAAAAAATTTTTCGTTTTTCGGCCAAAAAAAGAGGACGACCCGGGGGTCGTCCAAATGCTGAATTTCAGACACATCTTACTAGGTAGAAAAACGGCACTCTACAGCAAAGTAATGGTCTGTCATCAACAAATTATACATGTGCGTAATCTGTGTGAACTACTTAACAAGATAACCACCCTTTTAACGCAATTAAAAATTTTTCGTTTTTCGGCCAAAAAAAGAGGACGACCCGGGGGTCGTCCAAATGTTGAATTTCAGACACATCTTACTAGGTGGAAAAACGGCACTCTACAGCAAAGTAATGGTCTGTCATCAACAAATTATACATGTGCGCAATCTGTGTGATCTACTTAACAAGATAACCACCCTTTTAACGCAATTAAAAATTTTTCGTTTTTCGGCCAAAAAAAGAGGACGACCCGGGGGTCGTCAAAATGTTGAATTTCAGACACATCTTACTAGGTGGAAAAACGGCACTCTACAGCAAAGTAATGGTCTGTCATCAAGAAATTATACATGTGTGTAATCCGTGTGACCTGCTTAACAAGATAAACACCCTTTTAACGCAATAAAAAATTTTTCGTTTTTCGGCCAAAAAAAGAGGACGACCCGGGGGTCGTCAAAATGTTGAATTTCAGACACATCTTACTAGGTGGAAAAACGGCACTCTACAGCAAAGTAATGGTCTGTCATCAACAAATTATACATGTGCGTAATCTGTGTGAACTACTTAACAAGATAACCACCCTTTTAACGCAATTAAAAATTTTTCGTTTTTCGGCCAAAAAAAGAGGACGACCCGGGGGTCGTCAAAATGTTGAATTTCAGACACATCTTACTAGGTGGAAAAACGGCACTCTACAGCAAAGTAATGGTCTGTCATCAACAAATTATACATGTGCGTAATCTGTGTGAACTACTTAACAAGATAACCACCCTTTTAACGCAATTAAAAATTTTTCGTTTTTCGGCCAAAAAAAGAGGACGACCCGGGGGTCGTCCAAATGTTGAATTTCAGACACATCTTACTAGGTGGAAAAACGGCACTCTACAGCAAAGTAATGGTCTGTCATCAACATATTATACATGTGCGTAATCTGTGTGAACTACTTAACAAGATAACCACCCTTTTAACGCAATTAAAAATTTTTCGTTTTTCGGCCAAAAAAAGAGGACGACCCGGGGGTCGTCAAAATGTTGAATTTCAGACACATCTCACTAGGTGGAAAAACGGCTCTCTACAGCAAAGTAATGGTCTGTCATCAACATATTATACATGTGCGTAATCTGTGTGAACTACTTAACAAGATAACCACCCTTTTAACGCAATTAAAAATTTTTCGTTTTTCGGCCAAAAAAAGAGGACGACCCGGGGGTCGTCAAAATGTTGAATTTCAGACACATCTTACTAGGTGGAAAAACGGCACTCTACAGCAAAGTAATGGTCTGTCATCAAGAAATTATACATGTGTGTAATCCGTGTGACCTACTTAACAAGATAAACACCCGTTTAACGCAATAAAAAACTTTTCGTTTTTCGGCCAAAAAAAGAGGACGACCCGGGGGTCAGTCATCAACAAATTATACATGTGCGTAATCTGTGTGAACTACTTAACAAGATAACCACCCTTTTAACGCAATTAAAAATTTTTCGTTTTTCGGCCAAAAAAAGAGGACGACCCGGGGGTCGTCAAAATGTTGAATTTCAGACACATCTCACTAGGTGGAAAAACGGCTCTCTACAGCAAAGTAATGGTCTGTCATCAACAAATTATACATGTGCGTAATCTGTGTGATCTACTTAACAAGATAACCACCCTTTTAACGCAATTAAAAATTTTTCGTTTTTCGGCCAAAAAAAGAGGACGACCCGGGGGTCGTCAAAATGTTGAATTTCAGACACATCTCACTAGGTGGAAAATTTGTCATCAACAAATTATACATGTGCGTAATCTGTGTGAACTACTTAACAAGATAACCACCCTTTTAACGCAATTAAAAATTTTTCGTTTTTCGGCCAAAAAAAGAGGACGACCCGGGGGTCGTCTAAATGTTGAATTTCAGACACATCTCACTAGGTGGAAAAACGGCTCTCTACAGCAAAGTAATGGTCTGTCATCAACAAATTATACATGTGCGTAATCTGTGTGATCTACTTAACAAGATAACCACCCTTTTAACGCAATTAAAAATTTTTCGTTTTTCGGCCAAAAAAAGATGTTGAATGTGAAAAAAATGTTGAATTTCAGACACATCTTACTAGGTGGAAAAATGGCACTCTACAGCAAAGTAATGGTCTGTCATCAACAAATTATACATGTGCGTAATCTGTGTGAACTACTTAACAAGATAACCACCCTTTTAACGCAATTAAAAATTTTTCGTTTTTCGGCCAAAAAAAGAGGACGACCCGGGGGTCGTCCAAATGTTGAATTTCAGACACATCTCACTAGGTGGAAAAACGGCTCTCTACAGCAAAGTAATGGTCTGTCATCAACAAATTATACATGTGCGTAATCTGTGTGATCTACTTAACAAGATAACCACCCTTTTAACGCAATTAAAAATTTTTCGTTTTTCGGCCAACAAAAGAGGACGACCCGGGGGTCGTCAAAATGTTGAATTTCAGACACAGTCACTAGGTGGAAAAACGGCTCTCTACAGCAAAGTAATGGTCTGTCATCAACAAATTATACATGTGCGTAATCTGTGTGATCTACTTAACAAGATAACCACCCTTTTAACGCAATTAAAAATTTTTCGTTTTTCGGCCAAAAAAAGAGGACGACCCGGGGGTCGTCAAAATGTTGAATTTCAGACACATCTCACTAGGTGGAAAAACGGCTCTCTACAGCAATGTAATGGTCTGTCATCAACAAATTATACATGTGTGTAATCTGTGTGATCTACTTAACAAGATAACCACCCTTTTAACGCAATTAAAAATTTTTCGTTTTTCGGCCAAAAAAAGAGGACGACCCGGGGGTCGTCAAAATGTTGAATTTCAGACACATCTCACTAGGTGGAAAAACGGCTCTCTACAGCAAAGTAATGGTCTGTCATCAACAAATTATACATGTGCGTAATCTGTGTGAACTACTTAACAAGATAACCACCCTTTTAACGCAATTAAAAATTTTTCGTTTTTCGGCCAAAAAAAGAGGACGACCCGGGGGTCGTCAAAATGTTGAATTTCAGACACATCTCACTAGGTGGAAAAACGGCTCTCTACAGCAAAGTAATGGTCTGTCATCAACAAATTATACATGTGCGTAATCTGTGTGAACTACTTAACAAGATACCCACCCTTTTAACGCAATTAAAAATTTTTCGTTTTTCGGTCAAAAAAAGAGGACGACCCGGGGGTCGTCAAAATGTTGAATTTCAGACACATCTCACTAGGTGGAAAAACGGCTCTCTACAGCAAAGTAATGGTCTGTCATCAACAAATTATACATGTGCGTAATCTGTGTGAACTACTTAACAAGATAACCACCCTTTTAACGCAATTAAAAAATTTTCGTTTTTCGGCCAAAAAAAGAGGACGACCCGGGGGTCGTCCAAATGTTGAATTTCAGACACATCTTACTAGGTGGAAAAACGGCACTCTACAGCAAAGTAATGGTCTGTCATCAAGAAATTATACATGTGTGTAATCTGTGTGACCTACTTAACAAGATAACCACCCTTTTAACGCAATAAAAAACTTTTCGTTTTTCGGCCAAAAAAAGAGGACGACCCGGGGGTCGTCAAAATGTTGAATTTCAGACACATCTCACTAGGTGGAAAAACGGCTCTCTACAGCAAAGTAATGGTCTGTCATCAACAAATTATACATGTGCGTAATCTGTGTGAACTACTTAACAAGATAACCTCCCTTTTAACGCAATTAAAAATTTTTCGTTTTTCGGTCAAAAAAAGAGGACGACCCGGGGGTCGTCAAAATGTTGAATTTCAGACACATCTCACTAGGTGGAAAAACGGCTCTCTACAGCAAAGTAATGGTCTGTCATCAACAAATTATACATGTGCGTAATCTGTGTGAACTACTTAACAAGATAACCACCCTTTTAACGCAATTAAAAATTTTTCGTTTTTCGGCCAAAAAAAGAGGACGACCCGGGGGTCGTCAAAATGTTGAATTTCAGACACATCTCACTAGGTGGAAAATTTTTCATCAACAAATTATACATGTGCGTAATCTGTGTGAACTACTTAACAAGATAACCACCCTTTTAACGCAATTAAAAATTTTTCGTTTTTCGGCCAAAAAAAGAGGACGACCTGGGGGTCGTCTAAATGTTGAATTTCAGACACATCTCACTAGGTGGAAAAACGGCTCTCTACAGCAAAGTAATGGTCTGTCATCAACAAATTATACATGTGCGTAATCTGTGTGATCTACTTAACAAGATAACCACCCTTTTAACGCAATTAAAAATTTTTCGTTTTTCGGCCAAAAAAAGAGGACGACCCGGGGGTCGTCAAAATGTTGAATTTCAGACACATCTTACTAGGTGGAAAAACGGCACTCTACAGCAAAGTAATGGTCTGTCATCAACAAATTATACATGTGCGTAATCTGTGTGATCTACTTAACAAGATAACCACCCTTTTAACGCAATTAAAAATTTTTCGTTTTTCGGCCAAAAAAAGAGGACGACCCGGGGGTCGTCCAAATGTTGAATTTCAGACACATCTTACTAGGTGGAAAAATGGCACTCTACAGCAAAGTAATGGTCTGTCATCAACAAATTATACATGTGCGTAATCTGTGTGAACTACTTAACAAGATAACCACCCTTTTAACGCAATTAAAAATTTTTCGTTTTTCGGCCAAAAAAAGAGGACGACCCGGGGGTCGTCCAAATGTTGAATTTCAGACACATCTCACTAGGTGGAAAAACGGCACTCTACAGCAAAGTAATGGTCTGTCATCAACAAATTATACATGTGCGTAATCTGTGTGATCTACTTAACAAGATAACCACCCTTTTAACGCAATTAAAAATTTTTCGTTTTTCGGCCAACAAAAGAGGACGACCCGGGGGTCGTCAAAATGTTGAATTTCAGACACATCTCACTAGGTGGAAAAACGGCTCTCTACAGCAAAGTAATGGTCTGTCATCAACAAATTATACATGTGCGTAATCTGTGTGATCTACTTAACAAGATAACCACCCTTTTAACGCAATTAAAAATTTTTCGTTTTTCGGCCAACAAAAGAGGACGACCCGGGGGTCGTCAAAATGTTGAATTTCAGACACATCTCACTAGGTGGAAAAACGGCTCTCTACAGCAAAGAAATGGTCTGTCATCAACAAATTATACATGTGCGTAATCTGTGTGATCTACTTAACAAGATAACCACCCTTTTAACGCAATTAAAAATTTTTCGTTTTTCGGCCAAAAAAAGAGGACGACCCGGGGGTCGTCCAAATGTTGAATTTCAGACACATCTTACTAGGTGGAAAAACGGCACTCTACAGCAAAGTAATGGTCTGTCATCAAGAAATTATACATGTGTGTAATCTGTGTGACCTACTTAACAAGATAACCACCCTTTTAACGCAATAAAAAACTTTTCGTTTTTCGGCCAAAAAAAGAGGACGACCCGGGGGTTGTCCAAATGTTGAATTTCAGACACATCTTACTAGGTGGAAAAACGGCACTCTACAGCAAAGTAATGGTCTGTCATCAACAAATTATACATGTGCGTAATCTGTGTGATCTACTTAACAAGATAACCACCCTTTTAACGCAATTAAAAATTTTTCGTTTTTCGGCCAAAAAAAGAGGACGACCCGGGGGTCGTCAAAATGTTGAATTTCAGACACATCTCACTAGGTGGAAAAACGGCTCTCTACAGCAAAGTAATGGTCAGTCATCAACAAATTATACATGTGCGTAATCTGTGTGAACTACTTTACAAGATAACCACCCTTTTAACGCAATTAAAAATTTTTCGTTTTTCGGCCAAAAAAAGAGGACGACCCGGGGGTCGTCAAAATGTTGAATTTCAGACACATCTCACTAGGTGGAAAAACGGCTCTCTACAGCAAAGTAATGGTCAGTCATCAACAAATTATACATGTGCGTAATCTGTGTGAACTACTTTACAAGATAACCACCCTTTTAACGCAATTAAAAATTTTTCGTTTTTCGGCCAAAAAAAGAGGACGACCCGGGGGTCGTCAAAATGTTGAATTTCAGACACATCTCACTAGGTGGAAAATTTTTCATCAACAAATTATACATGTGCGTAATCTGTGTGAACTACTTAACAAGATAACCACCCTTTTAACGCAATTAAAAATTTTTCGTTTTTCGGCCAAAAAAAGAGGACGACCCGGGGGTCGTCTAAATGTTGAATTTCAGACACATCTCACTAGGTGGAAAAACGGCTCTCTACAGCAAAGTAATGGTCTGTCATCAACAAATTATACATGTGCGTAATCTGTGTGATCTACTTAACAAGATAACCACCCTTTTAACGCAATTAAAAATTTTTCGTTTTTCGGCCAAAAAAAGAGGACGACCCGGGGGTCGTCAAAATGTTGAATTTCAGACACATCTTACTAGGTGGAAAAACGGCACTCTACAGCAAAGTAATGGTCTGTCATCAACAAATTATACATGTGCGTAATCTGTGTGATCTACTTAACAAGATAACCACCCTTTTAACGCAATTAAAAATTTTTCGTTTTTCGGCCAAAAAAAGAGGACGACCCCCGGGTCGTCCAAATGTTGAATTTCAGACACATCTTACTAGGTGGAAAAATGGCACTCTACAGCAAAGTAATGGTCTGTCATCAACAAATTATACATGTGCGTAATCTGTGTGAACTACTTAACAAGATAACCACCCTTTTAACGCAATTAAAAATTTTTCGTTTTTCGGCCAAAAAAAGAGGACGACCTGGGGGTCGTCTAAATGTTGAATTTCAGACACATCTCACTAGGTGGAAAAACGGCTCTCTACAGCAAAGTAATGGTCTGTCATCAACAAATTATACATGTGCGTAATCTGTGTGATCTACTTAACAAGATAACCACCCTTTTAACGCAATTAAAAATTTTTCGTTTTTCGGCCAACAAAAGAGGACGACCCGGGGGTCGTCAAAATGTTGAATTTCAGACACATCTCACTAGGTGGAAAAACGGCTCTCTACAGCAAAGTAATGGTCTGTCATCAACAAATTATACATGTGCGTAATCTGTGTGATCTACTTAACAAGATAACCACCCTTTTAACGCAATTAAAAATTTTTCGTTTTTCGGCCAAAAAAAGAGGACGACCCCCGGGTCGTCCAAATGTTGAATTTCAGACACATCTTACTAGGTGGAAAAACGGCACTCTACAGCAAAGTAATGGTCTGTCATCAAGAAATTATACATGTGTGTAATCTGTGTGACCTACTTAACAAGATAACCACCCTTTTAACGCAATAAAAAACTTTTCGTTTTTCGGCCAAAAAAAGAGGACGACCCGGGGGTCGTCAAAATGTTGAATTTCAGACACATCTCACTAGGTGGAAAAACGGCTCTCTACAGCAAAGTAATGGTCTGTCATCAACAAATTATACATGTGCGTAATCTGTGTGATCTACTTAACAAGATAACCACCCTTTTAACGCAATTAAAAATTTTTCGTTTTTCGGCCAAAAAAAGAGGACGACCCGGGGGTCGTCAAAATGTTGAATTTCAGACACATCTCACTAGGTGGAAAAACGGCTCTCTACAGCAAAGTAATGGTCAGTCATCAACAAATTATACATGTGCGTAATCTGTGTGAACTACTTTACAAGATAACCACCCTTTTAACGCAATTAAAAATTTTTCGTTTTTCGGCCAAAAAAAGAGGACGACCCGGGGGTCGTCAAAATGTTGAATTTCAGACACATCTCACTAGGTGGAAAAACGGCTCTCTACAGCAAAGTAATGGTCTGTCATCAACAAATTATACATGTGCGTAATCTGTGTGAACTACTTAACAAGATAACCACCCTTTTAACGCAATTAAAAATTTTTCGTTTTTCGGCCAAAAAAAGAGGACGACCCGGGGGTCGTCAAAATGTTGAATTTCAGACACATCTCACTAGGTGGAAAAACGGCTCTCTACAGCAAAGTAATGGTCTGTCATCAACAAATTATACATGTGCGTAATCTGTGTGAACTACTTAACAAGATAACCACCCTTTTAACGCAATTAAAAATTTTTCGTTTTTCGGCCAAAAAAAGAGGACGACCCGGGGGTCGTCAAAATGTTGAATTTCAGACACATCTCACTAGGTGGAAAATTTTTCATCAACAAATTATACATGTGCGTAATCTGTGTGAACTACTTAACAAGATAACCACCCTTTTAACGCAATTAAAAATTTTTCGTTTTTCGGCCAAAAAAAGAGGACGACCTGGGGGTCGTCTAAATGTTGAATTTCAGACACATCTCACTAGGTGGAAAAACGGCTCTCTACAGCAAAGTAATGGTCTGTCATCAACAAATTATACATGTGCGTAATCTGTGTGATCTACTTAACAAGATAACCACCCTTTTAACGCAATTAAAAATTTTTCGTTTTTCGGCCAAAAAAAGAGGACGACCCGGGGGTCGTCAAAATGTTGAATTTCAGACACATCTTACTAGGTGGAAAAACGGCACTCTACAGCAAAGTAATGGTCTGTCATCAACAAATTATACATGTGCGTAATCTGTGTGATCTACTTAACAAGATAACCACCCTTTTAACGCAATTAAAAATTTTTCGTTTTTCGGCCAAAAAAAGAGGACGACCCGGGGGTCGTCCAAATGTTGAATTTCAGACACATCTTACTAGGTGGAAAAATGGCACTCTACAGCAAAGTAATGGTCTGTCATCAACAAATTATACATGTGCGTAATCTGTGTGAACTACTTAACAAGATAACCACCCTTTTAACGCAATAAAAAATTTTTCGTTTTTCGGCCAAAAAAAGAGGACGACCTGGGGGTCGTCTAAATGTTGAATTTCAGACACATCTCACTAGGTGGAAAAACGGCTCTCTACAGCAAAGTAATGGTCTGTCATCAACAAATTATACATGTGCGTAATCTGTGTGATCTACTTAACAAGATAACCACCCTTTTAACGCAATTAAAAATTTTTCGTTTTTCGGCCAACAAAAGAGGACGACCCGGGGGTCGTCAAAATGTTGAATTTCAGACACAACTCACTAGGTGGAAAAACGGCTCTCTACAGCAAAGTAATGGTCTGTCATCAACAAATTATACATGTGCGTAATCTGTGTGATCTACTTAACAAGATAACCACCCTTTTAACGCAATTAAAAATTTTTCGTTTTTCGGCCAACAAAAGAGGACGACCCGGGGGTCGTCAAAATGTTGAATTTCAGACACATCTCACTAGGTGGAAAAACGGCTCTCTACAGCAAAGTAATGGTCTGTCATCAACAAATTATACATGTGCGTAATCTGTGTGATCTACTTAACAAGATAACCACCCTTTTAACGCAATTAAAAATTTTTCGTTTTTCGGCCAAAAAAAGAGGACGACCCGGGGGTCGTCCAAATGTTGAATTTCAGACACATCTTACTAGGTGGAAAAACGGCACTCTACAGCAAAGTAATGGTCTGTCATCAAGAAATTATACATGTGTGTAATCTGTGTGACCTACTTAACAAGATAACCACCCTTTTAACGCAATAAAAAACTTTTCGTTTTTCGGCCAAAAAAAGAGGACGACCCGGGGGTCGTCAAAATGTTGAATTTCAGACACATCTCACTAGGTGGAAAAACGGCTCTCTACAGCAAAGTAATGGTCAGTCATCAACAAATTATACATGTGCGTAATCTGTGTGAACTACTTTACAAGATAACCACCCTTTTAACGCAATTAAAAATTTTTCGTTTTTCGGCCAAAAAAAGAGGACGACCCGGGGGTCGTCAAAATGTTGAGTTTCAGACACATCTCACTAGGTGGAAAAACGGCTCTCTACAGCAAAGTAATGGTCTGTCATCAACAAATTATACATGTGCGTAATCTGTGTGATCTACTTAACAAGATAACCACCCTTTTAACGCAATTAAAAATTTTTCGTTTTTCGGCCAAAAAAAGAGGACGACCCGGGGGTCGTCAAAATGTTGAATTTCAGACACATCTCACTAGGTGGAAAAACGGCTCTCTACAGCAAAGTAATGGTCAGTCATCAACAAATTATACATGTGCGTAATCTGTGTGAACTACTTTACAAGATAACCACCCTTTTAACGCAATTAAAAATTTTTCGTTTTTCGGCCAAAAAAAGAGGACGACCCGGGGGTCGTCAAAATGTTGAATTTCAGACACATCTCACTAGGTGGAAAAACGGCTCTCTACAGCAAAGTAATGGTCTGTCATCAACAAATTATACATGTGCGTAATCTGTGTGATCTACTTAACAAGATAACCACCCTTTTAACGCAATTAAAAATTTTTCGTTTTTCGGCCAAAAAAAGAGGACGACCCGGGGGTCGTCAAAATGTTGAATTTCAGACACATCTCACTAGGTGGAAAAACGGCTCTCTACAGCAAACTAATGGTCTGTCATCAACAAATTATACATGTGCGTAATCTGTGTGAACTACTTAACAAGATAACCACCCTTTTAACGCAATTAAAAATTTTTCGTTTTTCGGCCAAAAAAAGAGGACGACCCGGGGGTCGTCCAAATGTTGAATTTCAGACACATCTTACTAGGTGGAAAAACGGCACTCTACAGCAAAGTAATGGTCTGTCATCAACAAATTATACATGTGCGTAATCTGTGTGATCTACTTAACAAGATAACCACCCTTTTAACGCAATTAAAAATTTTTCGTTTTTCGGCCAACAAAAGAGGACGACCCGGGGGTCGTCAAAATGTTGAATTTCAGACACATCTCACTAGGTGGAAAAACGGCTCTCTACAGCAAAGTAATGGTCTGTCATCAACAAATTATACATGTGCGTAATCTGTGTGACCTACTTAACAAGATAACCACCCTTTTAACGCAATTAAAAATTTTTCGTTTTTCGGCCAAAAAAAGAGGACGACCCGGGGGTCGTCAAAATGTTGAATTTCAGACACATCTCACTAGGTGGAAAAACGGCTCTCTACAGCAAAGTAATGGTCTGTCATCAACAAATTATACATGTGCGTAATCTGTGTGATCTACTTAACAAGATAACCACCCTTTTAACGCAATTAAAAATTTTTCGTTTTTCGGCCAAAAAAAGAGGACGACCCGGGGGTCGTCAAAATGTTGAATTTCAGACACATCTCACTAGGTGGAAAAACGGCTCTCTACAGCAAAGTAATGGTCAGTCATCAACAAATTATACATGTGCGTAATCTGTGTGAACTACTTTACAAGATAACCACCCTTTTAACGCAATTAAAAATTTTTCGTTTTTCGGCCAAAAAAAGAGGACGACCCGGGGGTCGTCAAAATGTTGAATTTCAGACACATCTCACTAGGTGGAAAAACGGCTCTCTACAGCAAAGTAATGGTCTGTCATCAACAAATTATACATGTGCGTAATCAGTGTGAACTACTTAACAAGATAACCACCCTTTTAACGCAATTAAAAATTTTTCGTTTTTCGGCCAAAAAAAGAGGACGACCCGGGGGTCGTCAAAATGTTGAATTTCAGACACATCTCACTAGGTGGAAAAACGGCTCTCTACAGCAAAGTAATGGTCTGTCATCAACAAATTATACATGTGCGTAATCTGTGTGAACTACTTAACAAGATAACCACCCTTTTAACGCAATTAAAAATTTTTCGTTTTTCGGCCAAAAAAAGAGGACGACCCGGGGGTCGTCAAAATGTTGAATTTCAGACACATCTCACTAGGTGGAAAATTTTTCATCAACAAATTATACATGTGCGTAATCTGTGTGAACTACTTAACAAGATAACCACCCTTTTAACGCAATTAAAAATTTTTCGTTTTTCGGCCAAAAAAAGAGGACGACCTGGGGGTCGTCTAAATGTTGAATTTCAGACACATCTTACTAGGTGGAAAAACGGCACTCTACAGCAAAGTAATGGTCTGTCATCAACAAATTATACATGTGCGTAATCTGTGTGATCTACTTAACAAGATAACCACCCTTTTAACGCAATTAAAAATTTTTCGTTTTTCGGCCAAAAAAAGAGGACGACCCGGGGGTCGTCAAAATGTTGAATTTCAGACACATCTTACTAGGTGGAAAAACGGCACTCTACAGCAAAGTAATGGTCTGTCATCAACAAATTATACATGTGCGTAATCTGTGTGATCTACTTAACAAGATAACCACCCTTTTAACGCAATTAAAAATTTTTCGTTTTTCGGCCAAAAAAAGAGGACGACCCGGGGGTCGTCCAAATGTTGAATTTCAGACACATCTTACTAGGTGGAAAAACGGCACTCTACAGCAAAGTAATGGTCTGTCATCAACAAATTATACATGTGCGTAATCTGTGTGAACTACTTAACAAGATAACCACCCTTTTAACGCAATTAAAAATTTTTCGTTTTTCGGCCAAAAAAAGAGGACGACCTGGGGGTCGTCTAAATGTTGAATTTCAGACACATCTCACTAGGTGGAAAAACGGCTCTCTACAGCAAAGTAATGGTCTGTCATCAACAAATTATACATGTGCGTAATCTGTGTGATCTACTTAACAAGATAACCACCCTTTTAACGCAATTAAAAATTTTTCGTTTTTCGGCCAACAAAAGAGGACGACCCGGGGGTCGTCAAAATGTTGAATTTCAGACACATCTCACTAGGTGGAAAAACGGCTCTCTACAGCAAAGTAATGGTCTGTCATCAACAAATTATACATGTGCGTAATCTGTGTGATCTACTTAACAAGATAACCACCCTTTTAACGCAATTAAAAATTTTTCGTTTTTCGGCCAAAAAAAGAGGACGACCCGGGGGTCGTCAAAATGTTGAATTTCAGACACATCTCACTAGGTGGAAAAACGGCTCTCTACAGCAAAGTAATGGTCTGTCATCAACAAATTATACATGTGCGTAATCTGTGTGATCTACTTAACAAGATAACCACCCTTTTAACGCAATTAAAAATTTTTCGTTTTTCGGCCAAAAAAAGAGGACGACCCCCGGGTCGTCCAAATGTTGAATTTCAGACACATCTTACTAGGTGGAAAAACGGCACTCTACAGCAAAGTAATGGTCTGTCATCAAGAAATTATACATGTGTGTAATCTGTGTGACCTACTTAACAAGATAACCACCCTTTTAACGCAATAAAAAACTTTTCGTTTTTCGGCCAAAAAAAGAGGACGACCCGGGGGTCGTCAAAATGTTGAATTTCAGACACATCTCACTAGGTGGAAAAACGGCTCTCTACAGCAAAGTAATGGTCAGTCATCAACAAATTATACATGTGCGTAATCTGTGTGAACTACTTTACAAGATAACCACCCTTTTAACGCAATTAAAAATTTTTCGTTTTTCGGCCAAAAAAAGAGGACGACCCGGGGGTCGTCAAAATGTTGAATTTCAGACACATCTCACTAGGTGGAAAAACGGCTCTCTACAGCAAAGTAATGGTCTGTCATCAACAAATTATACATGTGCGTAATCTGTGTGATCTACTTAACAAGATAACCACCCTTTTAACGCAATTAAAAATTTTTCGTTTTTCGGCCAAAAAAAGAGGACGACCCGGGGGTCGTCAAAATGTTGAATTTCAGACACATCTCACTAGGTGGAAAAACGGCTCTCTACAGCAAAGTAATGGTCAGTCATCAACAAATTATACATGTGCGTAATCTGTGTGAACTACTTTACAAGATAACCACCCTTTTAACGCAATTAAAAATTTTTCGTTTTTCGGCCAAAAAAAGAGGACGACCCGGGGGTCGTCAAAATGTTGAATTTCAGACACATCTCACTAGGTGGAAAAACGGCTCTCTACAGCAAAGTAATGGTCTGTCATCAACAAATTATACATGTGCGTAATCTGTGTGATCTACTTAACAAGATAACCACCCTTTTAACGCAATTAAAAATTTTTCGTTTTTCGGCCAAAAAAAGAGGACGACCCGGGGGTCGTCAAAATGTTGAATTTCAGACACATCTCACTAGGTGGAAAAACGGCTCTCTACAGCAAACTAATGGTCTGTCATCAACAAATTATACATGTGCGTAATCTGTGTGAACTACTTAACAAGATAACCACCCTTTTAACGCAATTAAAAATTTTTCGTTTTTCGGCCAAAAAAAGAGGACGACCCCCGGGTCGTCCAAATGTTGAATTTCAGACACATCTTACTAGGTGGAAAAACGGCACTCTACAGCAAAGTAATGGTCTGTCATCAACAAATTATACATGTGCGTAATCTGTGTGAACTACTTAACAAGATAACCACCCTTTTAACGCAATTAAAAATTTTTCGTTTTTCGGCCAACAAAAGAGGACGACCCGGGGGTCGTCAAAATGTTGAATTTCAGACACATCTCACTAGGTGGAAAAACGGCTCTCTACAGCAAAGTAATGGTCTGTCATCAACAAATTATACATGTGCGTAATCTGTGTGACCTACTTAACAAGATAACCACCCTTTTAACGCAATAAAAAATTTTTCGTTTTTCGGCCAAAAAAAGAGGACGACCCGGGGGTCGTCAAAATGTTGAATTTCAGACACATCTCACTAGGTGGAAAAACGGCTCTCTACAGCAAAGTAATGGTCTGTCATCAACAAATTATACATGTGCGTAATCTGTGTGACCTACTTAACAAGATAACCACCCTTTTAACGCAATAAAAAATTTTTCGTTTTTCGGCCAAAAAAAGAGGACGACCCGGGGGTCGTCAAAATGTTGAATTTCAGACACATCTCACTAGGTGGAAAAACGGCTCTCTACAGCAAAGTAATGGTCTGTCATCAACAAATTATACATGTGCGTAATCTGTGTGACCTACTTAACAAGAAAACCACCCTTTTAACGCAATAAAAAATTTTTCGTTTTTCGGCCAAAAAAAGAGGACGACCCGGGGGTCGTCAAAATGTTGAATTTCAGACACATCTCACTAGGTGGAAAAACGGCTCTCTACAGCAAAGTAATGGTCTGTCATCAACAAATTATACATGTGTGTAATCTGTGTGACCTACTTAACAAGATAACCACCCTTTTAACGCAATAAAAAACTTTTCGTTTTTCGGCCAAAAAAAGAGGACGACCCGGGGGTCGTCCAAATGTTGAATTTCAGACACATCTTACTAGGTGGAAAAACGGCACTCTACAGCAAAGTAATGGTCTGTCATCAACAAATTATACATGTGCGTAATCTGTGTGATCTACTTAACAAGATAACCACCCTTTTAACGCAATTAAAAATTTTTCGTTTTTCGGCCAAAAAAAGAGGACGACCCGGGGGTCGTCAAAATGTTGAATTTCAGACACATCTCACTAGGTGGAAAAACGGCTCTCTACAGCAAAGTAATGTTCAGTCATCAACAAATTATACATGTGCGTAATCTGTGTGACCTACTTAACAAGATAACCACCCTTTTAACGCAATTAAAAATTTTTCGTTTTTCGGCCAAAAAAAGAGGACGACCCGGGGGTCGTCAAAATG
Organism: Volucella inanis; assembly: GCA_907269105.1. Lineage (NCBI taxonomy): Eukaryota > Metazoa > Arthropoda > Insecta > Diptera > Syrphidae > Volucella > Volucella inanis. The sequence continues at coordinate 200,925,915 of OU026153.1, read as the reverse complement.
TTGAATTTCAGACACATCTCACTAGGTGGAAAAACGGCTCTCTACAGCAAAGTAATTGTCTGTCATCAACAAATTATACATGTGCGTAATCTGTGTGATCTACTTAACAAGATAACCACCCTTTTAACGCAATTAAAAAATTTTCGTTTTTCGGCCAAAAAAAGAGGACGACCCGGGGGTCGTCAAAATGTTGAATTTCAGACACATCTTACTAGGTGAAAAAACGGCACTCTACAGCAAAGTAATGGTCTGTCATCAACAAATTATACATGTGCGTAATCTGTGTGACCTACTTAACAAGATAACCACCCTTTTAACGCAATTAAAAATTTTTCGTTTTTCGGCCAAAAAAAGAGGACGACCCGGGGGTCGTCAAAATGTTGAATTTCAGACACATCTCACTAGGTGGAAAAACGGCTCTCTACAGCAAAGTAATTGTCTGTCATCAACAAATTATACATGTGCGTAATCTGTGTGATCTACTTAACAAGATAACCACCCTTTTAACGCAATTAAAAATTTTTCGTTTTTCGGCCAAAAAAAGAGGACGACCCGGGGGTCGTCAAAATGTTGAATTTCAGGCACATCTCACTAGGTGGAAAAACGGCTCTCTACAGCAAAGTAATTGTCTGTCATCAACAAATTATACATGTGCGTTATCTGTGTGATCTACTTAACAAGATAACCACCCTTTTAACGCAATTAAAAATTTTTCGTTTTTCGGCCAAAAAAAGAGGACGACCCGGGGGTCGTCAAAATGTTGAATTTCAGACACATCTCACTAGGTGGAAAAACGGCTCTCTACAGCAAAGTAATGTTCAGTCATCAACAAATTATACATGTGCGTAATCTGTGTGAACTACTTAACAAGATAACCACCCTTTTAACGCAATTAAAAATTTTTCGTTTTTCGGCCAAAAAAAGAGGACGACCCGGGGGTCGTCAAAATGTTGAATTTCAGACACATCTCACTAGGTGGAAAAACGGCTCTCTACAGCAAAGTAATTGTCTGTCATCAACAAATTATACATGTGCGTAATCTGTGTGGTCTACTTAACAAGATAACCACCCTTTTAACGCAATTAAAAATTTTTCGTTTTTCGGCCAAAAAAAGAGGACGACCCGGGGGTCGTCAAAATGTTGAATTTCAGGCACATCTCACTAGGTGGAAAAACGGCTCTCTACAGCAAAGTAATTGTCTGTCATCAACAAATTATACATGTGCGTTATCTGTGTGATCTACTTAACAAGATAACCACCCTTTTAACGCAATTAAAAATTTTTCGTTTTTCGGCCAAAAAAAGAGGACGACCCGGGGGTCGTCAAAATGTTGAATTTCAGACACATCTCACTAGGTGGAAAAACGGCTCTCTACAGCAAAGTAATGTTCAGTCATCAACAAATTATACATGTGCGTAATCTGTGTGAACTACTTAACAAGATAACCACCCTTTTAACGCAATTAAAAATTTTTCGTTTTTCGGCCAAAAAAAGAGGACGACCCGGGGGTCGTCAAAATGTTGAATTTCAGACACATCTCACTAGGTGGAAAAACGGCTCTCTACAGCAAAGTAATGTTCAGTCATCAACAAATTATACATGTGCGTAATCTGTGTGAACTACTTAACAAGATAACCACCCTTTTAACGCAATTAAAAATTTTTCGTTTTTCGGCCAAAAAAAGAGGACGACCCGGGGGTCGTCCAAATGTTGAATTTCAGACACATCTTACTAGGTGGAAAAACGGCACTCTACAGCAAAGTAATGGTCTGTCATCAACAAATTATACATGTGCGTAATCTGTGTGAACTACTTAACAAGATAACCACCCTTTTAATGCAATTAAAAATTTTTCGTTTTTCGGCCAAAAAAAGAGGACGACCCGGGGGTCGTCAAAATGTTGAATTTCAGACACATCTCACTAGGTGGAAAAACGGCTCTCTACAGCAAAGTAATGGTCTGTCATCAACAAATTATACATGTGCGTAATCTGTGTGATCTACTTAACAAGATAACCACCCTTTTAACGCAATAAAGAATTTTTCGTTTTTCGGCCAAAAAAAGAGGACGACCCGGGGGTCGTCAAAATGTTGAATTTCAGACACATCTCACTAGGTGGAAAAACGGCTCTCTACAGCAAAGTAATGGTCTGTCATCAACAAATTATACATGTGCGTAATCTGTGTGACCTACTTAACAAGATAACCACCCTTTTAACGCAATAAAAAATTTTTCGTTTTTCGGCCAAAAAAAGAGGACGACCTGGGGGTCGTCCAAATGTTGAATTTCAGACACATCTCACTAGGTGGAAAAACGGCTCTCTACAGCAAAGTAATGGTCTGTCATCAACAAATTATACATATGTGTAATCTGTGTGACCTACTTAACAAGATAACCACCCTTTTAGCGCAATAAAAAATTTTTCGTTTTTGGGCCAGAAAAGAGAGGACGACCCGAATTTGAATTTGACACATTTCAGACACATCTCACTAGGTGGAAAAACGGCTCTCTACAGCAAAGTAATGGTCTGTCAAAAACAAATTATACATGTGCGTAATCTGTGTGACCTACTTAACAAGATAATCACCCATCAAACGCAATAGAAAATTTTTCGTTTTTCGGCCAAAAAAAGAAGACGACCCGGGGGTCATCAAAATGTTAAATTTCAGACACATCTCACTAGGTGGAAAAACGGCTCTCTACAGCAAAGTAATGGTCTGTCATCAACAAATTATACATGTGCGTAATCTGTGTGACCTACTTAACAAGATAACCACCCTTTTAACGCAATAAAAAATTTTTCGTTTTTCGGCCAAAAAAAGAGGACGACCCGGGGGTCGTCCAAATGTTGAATTTCAGACACATCTTACTAGGTGGAAAAACGGCACTCTACAGCAAAGTAATGGTCTGTCATCAACAAATTATACATGTGCGTAATCTGTGTGATCTACTTAACAAGATAACCACCCTTTTAACGCAATTAAAAATTTTTCGTTTTTCGGCCAAAAAAAGAGGACGACCCGGGGGTCGTCAAAATGTTGAATTTCAGGCACATCTCACTAGGTGGAAAAACGGCTCTCTACAGCAAAGTAATTGTCTGTCATCAACAAATTATACATGTGCGTTATCTGTGTGATCTACTTAACAAGATAACCACCCTTTTAACGCAATTAAAAAATTTTCGTTTTTCGGCCAAAAAAAGAGGACGACCCGGGGGTCGTCAAAATGTTGAATTTCAGACACATCTCACTAGGTGGAAAAACGGCTCTCTACAGCAAAGTAATGTTCAGTCATCAACAAATTATACATGTGCGTAATCTGTGTGAACTACTTAACAAGATAACCACCCTTTTAACGCAATTAAAAATTTTTCGTTTTTCGGCCAAAAAAAGAGGACGACCCGGGGGTCGTCAAAATGTTGAATTTCAGACACATCTCACTAGGTGGAAAAACGGCTCTCTACAGCAAAGTAATTGTCTGTCATCAACAAATTATACATGTGCGTAATCTGTGTGGTCTACTTAACAAGATAACCACCCTTTTAACGCAATTTAAAATTTTTCGTTTTTCGGCCAAAAAAAGAGGACGACCCGGGGGTCGTCAAAATGTTGAATTTCAGACACATCTCACTAGGTGGAAAAACGGCTCTCTACAGCAAAGTAATGTTCAGTCATCAACAAATTATACATGTGCGTAATCTGTGTGAACTACTTAACAAGATAACCACCCTTTTAACGCAATTAAAAATTTTTCGTTTTTCGGCCAAAAAAAGAGGACGACCCGGGGGTCGTCAAAATGTTGAATTTCAGACACATCTCACTAGGTGGAAAAACGGCTCTCTACAGCAAAGTAATGGTCTGTCATCAACAAATTATACATGTGCGTAATCTGTGTGACCTACTTAACAAGATAACCACCCTTTTAACGCAATAAAAAATTTTTCGTTTTTCGGCCAAAAAAAGAGGACGACCCGGGGGTCGTCAAAATGTTGAATTTCAGACACATCTCACTAGGTGGAAAAACGGCTCTCTACAGCAAAGTAATGGTCTGTCATCAACAAATTATACATGTGCGTAATCTGTGTGACCTACTTAACAAGATAACCACCCTTTTAACGCAATAAAAAATTTTTCGTTTTTCGGCCAAAAAAAGAGGACGACCCGGGGGTCGTCAAAATGTTGAATTTCAGAACACATCTCACTAGGTGGAAAAACGGCTCTCTACAGCAAAGTAATGGTCTGTCATCAACAAATTATACATGTGCGTAATCTGTGTGACCTACTTAACAAGATAACCACCCTTTTAACGCAATAAAAAATTTTTCGTTTTTCGGCCAAAAAAAGAGGACGACCCGGGGGTCGTCCAAATGTTGAATTTCAGACACATCTTACTAGGTGGAAAAACGGCACTCTACAGCAAAGTAATGGTCTGTCATCAACAAATTATACATGTGCGTAATCTGTGTGACCTACTTAACAAGATAACCACCCTTTTAACGCAATAAAAAATTTTTCGTTTTTCGGCCAAAAAAAGAGGACGACCTGGGGGTCGTCCAAATGTTGAATTTCAGACACATCTCACTAGGTGGAAAAACGGCTCTCTACAGCAAAGTAATGGTCTGTCATCAACAAATTATACATATGTGTAATCTGTGTGACCTACTTAACAAGATAACCACCCTTTTAGCGCAATAAAAAATTTTTCGTTTTTGGGCCAGAAAAGAGAGGACGACCCGAATTTGAATTTGACACATTTCAGACACATCTCACTAGGTGGAAAAACGGCTCTCTACAGCAAAGTAATGGTCTGTCAAAAACAAATTATACATGTGCGTAATCTGTGTGACCTACTTAACAAGATAATCACCCATCAAACGCAATAGAAAATTTTTCGTTTTTCGGCCAAAAAAAGAAGACGACCCGGGGGTCATCAAAATGTTAAATTTCAGACACATCTCACTAGGTGGAAAAACGGCTAAATAACCGCAGACGCTTATTTAAGAAGATACAGCCATTTTAGTGTTTGCAATTTTAACCGGCTATTTTCCAATTTTTTTTTTGTGCATAGTATGAGCCTGCAGACACTCAGTTTAGAAGACAATGCCATTTTAATGTTTGAAATTTTAACAGGCTACATTTAAAATTTTTGATTTTTGGTGCAAAATGTGACCCCCGCAGAACTCTTCTTTAGAAGATACAGCCATTTTAGTGTTTTGAAATTTTGGCCAGCTACTTTTCAGTTTTTTTTTTTGGCGAAAAATATGACCCCCGAAGACGCTTAATTTAAATGATTCAGCCATTTTATTGTCTTGAAATTTTAATCGCCAACATTTAAATTTTTTTATTTTTCGTGCAAAATGTGACCCCCGCAGACCTCGTGTTTAGAAGATACAGCCATTTTAGTTTTTTGATTTTTTTTTTTTATTTTTTTTTTTTTTCTTTTTTTGGTGCAGAGTATGACTGCCGTAGACGCTTAGTTTAGAACATACAGCCATTTTAGTGTTTCGAAATGTTGACCGCCTGCATTTATATTCTTTTATTTTTGGTGCAAAATATGGCCCCGCAGACGCTTAGTTTAGGAGATACAGCCATTTTATTGCTTTGAAGTTTTGACTGGCTACTTTTAATTTTTTTTTTTTTTTTTTTTTTTGTGATGCATAATATAATCCCCGCAGACGCTTAGTTTAGAAGATACAGCCATTTTAGTGTTTTGAAATTTTAACGGCTAACATTTCAAATTTTTTACTTTTTGGTGCAAAATATGACCCCCGCAGACGCATAGTTTAAAAGATGCAGCCATTTAGTGTTTTGAAGTTTTGACTTTCTAAATTTAAATTTTTTACTTTTTGGTGCAAAATATGACCCCCGCATACGCTTAGTTTCGAAGATACAGCCATTTTAGTGTTTCGAAATGTTGACCGCCTGCATTTATATTCTTTTATTTTTGGTGCAAAATATGACCCCGCAGACGCTTGGTTTAGGAGATACAGCCATTTTATTGCTTTGAAGTTTTGACTGGCTACTTTTAATTTTTTTTTTTTTTTTTGTGATGCATAATATAATCCCCGCAGACGCTTAATTTAGAGGATGCAGCCATTTTAGTGTTTTGAAGTTTTTTCCGGTTACTTTTAAAAATTGTTTTGTGGTGCATAATATGACAATCGCAGACACTTAATTTAGAAGATACAGGCATTTTATTGTTTAAGTCTTGTCCGGCTGTTTTTCAGGTTATTACAAGGTGTTCCTCAAGGTTCCATCCTTGGACCGATTTTATTCTCCATGTTTGTCAACGGTATGCCATTGGCAGGTGTTGACTCTCGTATGCATATGTACGCAGATGTCGTTCAATTGTACATGGCTATACCTATAAATCGGCTTGACGAATTAGTTGTTTGTTTAAACAGGGATTTGTCAGCGATTAATAACGGGCTGCTGCTAAACCCTGAGTCTGATGCTAAATGTATGCATATCAGAATAGAAATTGGCGATAGTGGAGTTTTCTACTAGCCTTGGGTTCGTAATAAACCGCAATCTGTCCTGCAACAACCACATAACCTTCCCATTATAACATATGCCGTGGTTGTTTTTAGTAGCATGGATTCGTTGTCACGGAATAAGTTACAGGCAGCCTTCAATGATGCAGTTAAGTACATTCATGGACTACGGAGATACGATCGGATATCGGTCTATGTGAAAGGTTTATTGGGTTGCACTTTAGTACAATACATGTATGCAAGAAATTGTATATTCTTATACAAACTTATAATGACAAAAACGCCAAATTATCCGTTTTGCAAGCTTGAGTTTTCTTCTTCTCGCCGAACACTTAATATAAACTTATCAAAATTTAAATATCTCAACTCATCAAGGTTCTTTTTCGTTCACGCCGTGAGGTTTTGGAATTTTCTGCACTTGAATATCAAGTATATAAGCAATGTCGTAAACTTTAAAACTTCAATATTTAGGCATTTTTCTATTTAGCAAGAATAAAGCTTAATGTATATTTAACTCCTCTTTCTCTTACTTCTTACTTTTCATCTTCGTTGACTTTCCTTTCTTTTCTATTCTTTTTTCTTTTTCTTTTTTGTCTAATCGTTTATACGAATTATATATTTAAAAAAAAAAAAAATATTAACCTTGCTTATTTCAGTCATCTCATGAATTGTTTTTACTTTTGAAATATTACATATCTTGTTAATTTAAACATCTAATGTAATGAAATTAAGTTCTTAATTTTAACAAGCCTAAGTACTATAAGAGACCTATGTCTTAATGCACATAAATAAAATAAAATAAATAAATAAAATATTCATTTTCCTTTTTTTATTTTTATTTTCCATGTGTCGATGTCCTTCCGTCTCTTTTTGTAGTTCTTCTTCATTCATACTCGACAGGTTGTAGATTCACTTTTTTTTTTGATTTCTTCTTTCAACGATTGCAACTCTTGCTTAAGATTAGTTAATTCTTTGAGCATAGAAATATTTTGCTTTCAATATTTCCACATTTTATTCTTTTTTAGATAGTGGTGTTCTCTCCACCCTTTTACTTCTCCGAAAAGGGTTATCACTAAGCAATAAATGGTCCCCCCAGAATAAATGGGACCGACTTCCGAATAAGGTGGATTTACCAGTGTAACTGCCATATCACCTGGGGTAATAATATCTTTTGTTTTGTTCACTGCATATTTGTTTTTAACTTTTGTGAAAAATTTTAACTTTTGAGTTTTTATATTCCGCTATATTGCCGCTCCTTACATGAAGAACAGAGGCTGACCAGAGAGCCGCCCAATATGGGTCAGATGCTTCTGGATTTTTGTGCCTAGGGTCCGTGGGGTCGTTACGCTCGTTACCTTTCGTAAGAGAAGTACCCTTGCGTACAACAATTGTCTTATCTAACTCTAATATAACTCTCTAGACTGTGGTTGAATAGTAATTAAAATCTTCATACTTGCACAGTTACCGACCCAAGAATTTGCAGATATAGGCTTGCTTGGTGTTTCAAAGAGCACCAAGCTACCAGTATGTTGACACAGAATGAATGGCCTTACTGGATTCTGATTATATTTTCCCTGTTTTCTCTAAGCAACTCCATACTTTGGCTCTGTTTGGAATATCCAGACTCAAGCATCGATTATGTTTAAATTTTACTAGTCCGCGATTTAACAGACTGTATCCCACAAAATTACATCAAAAAAGAAAGGCTCTGCTCTGATGACCAAATTCTGAAAATATTAAAACAAAAGCCAACGCTACGGCAATTGTTTTTATATCGATATCTGGCTGTCGTCTCTTTACTCCACTTTATCCACTCATACATCAAGGGCACGTCAAATTCAACTGAAATACGATAATACTTACCTTATCGTATGGATAATTTCAAAATGTACTTGCCAAATCAAAATTTGGTAAAATTGAATAAAATTTAATGAAATGAAATGTTACAAGGTTTTCAATTATTTTCAAGTAGTCCTTTCTAAATGGCTGGTGGCAACTGGTGCGTCGGTCATTCAATTTAACGATTTTCCTTGCAAACCCAAAAAGGTAGTATGAGTTCGAATAAATTCGATACACAAGTCCTTGTTCAGGCCACCGCCGCTGTAGGTTTTGAAAACTGTCGAAGCCGATTAAAATATTTTCTATCTCGTTGATAGATGTGGAATTACTTGTAAGCAATTTGTAAACGAGAATTGCTGGCAGCCTAAGCCCCCCTGAACCTCTAATAGGATTTATTTATTTGAAAATAAAATCTCATTTCCAAATTAAATTCGTTTATTTGATGGGCATTTGGAGATTGAATGGTATTTAGCTAGAACATGAAAATAATGTGTCAAGCGTCATTTGAATTTTAAATGTTCGTGTAGTCATGTTTCAATATTTTGTAATAAGATTCTGAAGGCCCAAATAAAACCTTTTAATTCCCAAATACAATTTCATTTCTCTTCGGAGTAATTCCTGCGATAAATTCAAAGAAGATTGCACACGCCTCCAGTATATTCGTACATAGTTTTAAGGCAGAATACTACCTAGCTCCACTGCGGTTTGACGTTGCTCTACAGTCAGACTCAGTCAGTCAACAGCCTTTTACAACCAGGGGCACATGTCACTGAAAAATGCTCACCAAGCAACATCGCGATTGAGAGCAAACCACGTACAATCGACATCAGCGTCATCTTCGACGGCCGAAGAAAGCATCGCACGCTGCACGCAAGTGGCTCTGCGGTATTTTGGCCTATTGCCGGGGAAGTGCTTGTTTGAGGTGGTCCAAACTTTGGTATTTTTTAGTGCCAACCTTCGCTTTCAAAGTACCCCAGACAGAGAAATCCAACGGGTTTGCATCCGGAGAATTTGCAATCCATTATGTCGAAGAAATGAAGTGTGGAACATTCTTTTTTAACCAATCTTGGTTGACACGCGCTTTGTAAGACGGTGCCGAGTTTTGTTGAAATGTCCACGGTCTCCGACCGAAATGATTGTTTGTCCAAGGCTTCAATACTGTTTCTAAGACAGTTTTACGGTATACGATCGCATTAATTTTGACGCCACGGTCCAAAAATACGAGCGGAGAGCGACCATCGGCGGTTATGGCGGCCCAAACCATCACCATCGGTGATGCCTGCTTTCTGGTGGCCATCCGAAGGTGTACATTTTCGAAGGACCTCTCTGGCAAGTAAACTCGGTCATTTTGTTTGTTGACATATTACTCGATAACAAATAGCGACTCATCGGGAAAAAACAAATTCGGCAACTCACCACTTTCAAGCAAGCGTAACAACTCCTACGCTCTTTCGACTCTAACTTTTTCCTGTTGCGGTATAAGATCGTGTGTTTTTTGGAACTTCAATGGATTGAGCCCAAGCTCATTTTTCAGTATGTGTTGCATCCGTTGCAACGATATATTGAGCTTACGAGCCATTTTTCTTCCACTTCGACGCGGATTTTGCTCAATTCGAGCCTTCACTTTCCGAACCATTTCTGCCGATGCTGTTGTTTTTTTATGACCACCTCCATGGCGTTTTGCAACGCTGCCAGTATCACGGTACCGAGCTATGATTCGAGACACAAATTCAGACATTTATTCACGTTGAGGGTTGGAGGGCTTTAACGATAGCTACTTGTGGTTTTCCAGCCAAATATAAAGCAATCACACTGTCACGTTTGAATTCCATCGCGGATAAACACAACTGAGACGCAAATCGTTTAAAATGCTTGTAAATGATAAAATTATCATTTACCATTAAATAATGGTTTCAGATGTTCACATAAAACGGCAAAAAATATTTTATAGGCGGGGTTCGAGAGACTATACTGACGCAGTCGAAGAAATTATCTTTTTAGTGGATTGGGCAAATGATGCTGATATTACATGCTACAGGCACACTTTCCTTTGACCATATATTACATATGAGCTGGTTTATGTTCAGAATTTATATTTTCAGCTGCTTCTGTCTAACAATGGTATTTTTAGCATCATCACTGTTATACAAAACTGCAGAAGTAGACTTTTCATATTCGCAACACCAACTACGAATCTACTACTAGTTTTCCATGTTCATTTTTGCAGGCTTTCATTCTGGCTTTGTAGCCCTGTTCATTGTATTTTCTGATAAAACTTTCGAACGTCTTTTCTAGACCAACATTATTCTATTTACTTGATCGAGTGCCTCTCGTGGTCTTTCGTTTTCCGTTTTCGAGAAGCCTGTGCTCTTGATTTCTTTTCTGCTAATAGCACTCACGTACTGGTAATATTCATCATCAAACCAGATGTTTTTTCTATGAAGGCCGGCGAACTGATACAAATGACATCAGGAGCTGCTTTCCTGATGGCTTGTTAGCGAAATTTCCATAGATGTTCTACAGTTTGTAAATAGGAGTTAAAATTTTGAAGAGCTTGAGGTAATCGTGATCTGGAAAGATTCCAGCGGTCTACTTGGTTCTCTACTTGACTCCACTGTTCCTGTCATTGTCTTATCCTTTTTGAACCCTGGCTGCAACACGCAATTTGCAAAGCCGATGTTGGCTCCTCGAAATGTTCAGACAATCACAATGTATGTGGCAAAGGTCGCAATTGGATCAATCTCGGTGACATCTGATTGGTCTGGGGATAGTCGAGTCATTTATGGATATTGGAATCTGGGAACCACGTGCTCGCTACCAAGAGGTTACACCCGTAAAGAATTCTAAAAATCACGAATTCATTGACAGACGTGATATTATGCAGGCCGTGTTTTACGAGGAACAACTTTAAGACGTCCGGATATTTAGCCCGATGCAAAACCCCTAACATGGAGCACCAAACCCTTTTTGGAACCCTTTGGGCAGAAGGGGCCGGTTTTTTCTAAGCCAATTATCGGCGACGTAGATATTAGAGCTGAAATTAACTCACTAAGGGTTCATCTGCTACCGTCTATACCTTCTGTAACAGGGCATGATAATGTTGATGTTTGCTCCTGCTCAACGCTTGTGCTGTCAGTATAAGAAGTCAGTAGGATGCAACCAGTGTCTGATTTCTACCACCAGCTGATGTGCAGTGAGTGTCACCAAGTTGACGTCGCTGATTGCGTACAATATTCCCAAAGACATTCCATAACTGATGAACTTTACTTACTCGATAACTAGTGCTATAATTTTCTTCCAGTTGTAAAGAACTATTGATTGAGGCACCGGTCTAACCCTGCTTTCATTTGCGAGAATCAAAACAAGTGACGTTCGCATCAGCTGGACGGCACCCACCATGTTTGTAAATGTGAAATTAATGAAAAGACAATAGATCACGAATACTTCTTTTTACGACAAAAAAGGGTTAATGGTATCTTAGACCAAGAGAGCTAAAGACGATCACACCCAGTTAAAAGGAATGTCTGGAGACAAAGAATATCGAGTTGCGTTTCAACCCAACAATTTTATCTTCGCCATGTCGGTTTTTATACTTCTCGCAGTGGTCGTGGCATGGTTATCGCGTTGCCAACACGTTAATAATGCAATAAAATGGCAAAGTAAAAAAAAAAAAAAAAATAGGAAAAAAGTGATGTCAATGCCTAAAACATTTAACTGTCATTAGACCAAATATAACGCTTGTACTCTGAAATAACACTAACTAAAACAGATTGAATATCAGTGAATATTAGTTATAACTTTGATTTGATACAATGGCTGCAATTCTTGCAGTAAATAAATTCTGTAAGGTATTACGCCACTTCGCAAAATGCTCCAAGTTGTAAACGGACAAAGCCCATGCTCCTGCGCATGCCTGGATGCTGACATATTCGGGTTTACATCAACGCATGCACCGTAACGCACTTATGCTTGTCGTTGGTTCACTGTAATGAAGATTTAAGTTAATGTGAAGTCCGTCCACAACCCAACGAATAGCACGTCCAAATGTGATACTATTCGATCCATAAAGTTAACGTAGTGTTCGATAAGGTTATGTAACTGAACACTAATTTCGGAAATAATATTCTTCGACTTGCTGAAGTTGCTGTGGTGTAGATCTTACCATGACTCAAAAAAAAAACAGCTATTTTGACAGTTATCCCTATTGGAAACTGTCATAAATAAAAGTACACCTTATCTAATTCTTTTTTAAAATAATTGGCAAGCTCACACAGTCCGGTCCAAGGAAAATTAGAGAGGAAAAAAAGAGGGATACTGATACACATTTTTTGGGTTTTGAATGTTTGCAGGTTATAATGATGAGGAAATAAAGCATTCGGTAGCGCATTTCATAAGCAAGTTGTACGGATTAGGAAAGAATTATGATATTTCAGAGCATGCCGAAGATGGCCTCGATACTGATAAAGACTCACAGCGATATTGGTGTGATGGTCAGAGGTTTAAAAGGTGGGGGGAATGCTACTGGCTGTGTAAATATTGGAAGAACGAGATAAGTCAGGAGACATTACTTCAGTATTGAAGTATCAATTGACTTAAAATATTGGCATCACCTATGAGCTCTACCGTGTGATTTTGAACCCAATCAAAGAGGTGCACCTAACCAGATGTGAGCATTGTACTCCAATTTTGGCCGGATTACATACAAAACGAACGAACAACATGAAATAACAGACAGAACAATAAAAGAATTAAAAAAAAAAAACGAAATGTCAGTCTCTTTCAAAACGGCAGAAAGAAAATAAGTGAGTTGAGAGCCATCACCGCCGGTCTAGTTTTTTTTTTTTTTTTTTTTTCAAAGGGATATTAATCTAGGAATGAATCTGAAAAGAAAAGAAAAAATATATTTTGGATCAGAAGCAGTAGACAAGAGGTCACTAATGAATATATGTTTCTAATGAAACAAACATATATTTCTTCAAATATAGTTTCCTTTCGATTTTTTAGTGCTTTTTCTATTTAACAGTATTTTTGGGTTATATCATTTAGATCGAAGACACAAGGTAAAGCCAAAGAATAAAATAGTCTACCAGGCAATTCAGTCGATTAAGTAGAGCATTGTAATGGTTTCGACGGCCAGTTTTACAGCTGACAACTGATTTATGATCAGTTTGCGAATCTTACTGTGCACTATGACATAAACGTTCATCTTATCAAGTAATTCGAATAAGCATGGGTCGTTTTCGGAATGGTAATACACATCCATCCGCATAGATATTGTACAGTTCCCACCGAAGAAACTGTTTTTGCTGTGGAAGGTAGATTGAAAGGGACTCGAATGGGTCTATTCGCCATCATGCATAGCAATTGAAAATGTCTCCATTCACTTCACGGAAGATTTTGAGAAAAGATCTTAGCTTACAAGATACAGTTTGCGTAAAAATTAAGTCCACTTCACCATTTTGTGCGTACAGATTGCACTTAATCTACGCTCTCACTAAAAAAAACGACGAGGTTAGATTAGATGACAAAGCTTCTGGATGTTGGAAATCTAAGACCCGTTTTCCACTGATCGCCTCTAACCGTGTGACCCTGTAACAACTGCTATGCTATCTTATTTTACACGAAAATCGCCCATTTTACTCAAAAAACTTCATTCACATTACACATACATAGTGAACCTTACGCGCAAATCCATCATTCTAGCAACTTTATTCGTAAATGTACGTGTCGATAATTAACTTACAGTGTGTCTGTGCGATGGTTAAGGGTTTGCAAAAGTATTAATAGAGTTTGCCATCTAAGTTAGTTTATCTATGCTTTATGAAACAGAACATTAAATTCAATGAAGAGTGATGATTTCTGACTTCTCCATCCTGCAATTGAATAACATTATTGTGGATAAACTATCTATATGTTGTTAACAAGCTGTGGCAGCATTCTGCACACATTGCACGTCGATATCAATTTATTAAAGAAAATTTTCTATGAGCGTCTAACTTAGTGTAATAGAGCTGTGGATTGACTTCCAAGATTGCGTTATTAGAGCTATTTTCTATAAGGATATCTAAGATCAGTGGTCTGCAACAATAAATCAGAGATGATCGACGACATGGCAGCCTGCAATTCGATATACAGCTTCAACTCGAATATTGAACTTTCAGATTACGCTTTTTTCAAGCCCGCTGCCCAAAATCAAATTAATGCACTAATGCCATACAATTATCTTTCCAATAAAGGCAATACCGTAGTCGTTACCGCGATTTTTAAACGTAAATCATAAAACTGACGCAGCGTCTAGGCAAGCTAAGTTCAAAGTTAAAGGACAAGAGCCAAAAGATGTCTTGATCTAGGTCTTAGGTTTACTGATGACTATAGTCAATGTGCAAATCTTCGTACTCTTGTTTGTAGTACTTAAATTTGCTTTAGGGTGCTCAGCACACTAAGTTTTGGTTGGGTTCCTTCCTCTTAAAACTTACGATGGCCTTCTGGTAATAGGCAAGCTTCTAAAAATCCGTGTTAACGATTTGATGATTTTGTACAATAAATTATTCCTTTCTCTTTAGACGTTATTGAGTCTGTTCTACCTCGATTTTCCGAATATGCTGGCAATTCTCATAGTAGAAAGCCATGTCACTTGTTTTTTTTAAAGTGAAGTGCTGAAGACCGCATCGTTGACTTTCACTTTCAACAGAAAATACCAACGGAGTTGACGTAAGACGTCTCATTAAAATGTATAAATGTCAAAGAGCTATCATTTCGAGGTATACTCTCGTTCCTTAAGCTTTGCCTTGTATCAAATTACATTATCCTCACCCAGGGCATTCATGTGGGTATTTTGGACGTATTTTTTCCATTAGACTTCGATAATTAAACCGAATTTGTAGAAAAATCGATAATTTTCTCCAGATGTGGGTTACGTTAATGGAGTTAGTGCAGTCGTAGGAATATAGAAAATCAAGCCATCTAGCTATGACTATCATATGTTTTACACATTCAACTACTTAAAGAGAAAGTTATGATACAATTTAATTACATCCATATAAGGTACTCGCACATATGTGCAGTTTTGAAATAAAATTTTATCCACAGCTATCTCGTTTTTGTATGTAATAATGTTCACGAGCTTAATATCATAATTCATAAGACATAAAAGCAATACTGTAATTCAACAAACGATAACAAAAAGGGCGAAACCATAAAACTGCAACTCTTACAACTCTAAAGAGCGAATCCTTTTCATTTTTATTATTACGAGTATCTGGCCCCTTTTAAAGCCAGCTGAAGCTGTAGCAGTTTACCCAATACGAGTAAAGTATACAGAAAGACAACTCAGAGCTACCATCATCAACATTTTCTACTCTACTATCTCGTTCTTCTATTCACTAAATGACCATCATTACTACATTTTCTTAGTACGTTGCTTTTGCTGGTGCTTCTGCTGTAGTTTCTGATGTAACTGTTGTGTTTGCTTATCCTTTTCATCTTGCAAAAGGATTCGCCGGAACAGCACTGCATTTGTATTGGACAACAGTATATCATCCTGCCTGCTATCCATGTTGAATACAAAGGAGTCCTTTAAATTGAACCAAGTTCTTTGATTCGAAGGTACACTCAACTTATCCAACAATTTCGTACTGATGTCAGGTATAATGGGCTGCAGGATAATACCACAAAGACGAAGGCTATCCATTGTCATTGAAATGATGGTGTCTAACTGGTGTGAACGTTTATCTTCTTCTGACTTTAACAAAGCTGCTGTTGTTGTTATTGTTGATGTTTTCGATGTAGGTGTCCCTTTCAATTCCCATGGCTTGCAAGACTCAAAGAAATTATTTGTCGTATGAAGAGCTTCCATAACTGCGTCTACCACCAAATAGAAATTATTATCCTCATAGTGCTGAGCACATCGGTCTAAAAACAAAAACAAGAGAAATAAGTTTAAGGGTGATTGACATTTGAAACAACAAGGATCAATGGAATAGCACTTACCTGGCAAATCGAAGAGTATCTCGTGCAACCGTTTGGCTACATCTAATCGCTGGATTTGCTCATAGTCATGAACGTAAATGCGAGGATAAATTTGACGTGGATTAAGAGATTTAGCGCATCCACGCGATAGCAGGTTCCCCAAGGTATCAGCCAGTTCGGAATTGAGAATACGCAGCGCTTTGGTGCTGCTATAATCTGAAATAATAAAAACAATGAAAACTAGAGAGAGTTCTGCACGGATATGAGTACATTGAATCCGAAAAGAGGGAGTAAAAAGGAGTATATACTGATGTTTGCCGATCGGGAGGGAAACAGTTTCAAAGTGAAGTGAAAAGGACTTAGTTTAAAGGAAATGCAAACAGAGAATAGACAGATTAAGTTAATGGATAGTCGAGAAACTAAATAAATACTTTTCTCTATTCTTTATGGGTGATTCATTGGGATATTTTCAGAAAAAAATTTATACATACATATGTATTGGGTAGATAACTTATTCGTGCGGTTTGCTAAGAGATGGCGTAATTTGTATTAATCCATTGAAACATGCGTTAGAAAGCTACTGTCATTGTACGTCATTTCAGTGTATGTCATTCATTTCAAGCGTAAACAACAATTTTTTTTTCACTCAAATATGTCGAACTTTGTGCCTGAAAAAGTGTTTTTGTGGGGAGTTCTTCTTCATTACTTTAATATGAAGTAAACTGCTGCCGAAAGTCATCGTATTTTGGTAGAAGTTTATGGTGAACATGCGCTAGCTGAGCGAACGTGCCAAAAGTGGTTTGCTCGATTTAAAAGTGGAGATTTTGGCTTGGAAGACGATGAACGTCCTGGGCAGCCAAAAAAGTTTGAAGATGAAGGTTTTGCATGTCCGAAATGCTGCTGGAACGCCACAAAAGGAAGTCATTTTTGCATCGGATTGTTACTGGTGATAAAAAATGGATCCATTACGGGTTATCGCAAAAAATCATATGTGAAATCCGGCCAACCAGGCAAATCAACGGCAAAGCCGAATATCCATGGCGCGAAGGTAATGCTCTGTATTTGGTGGGATCAGATGGATGTGCTGTATTATGAGCTGCTAAAACCGGGTGAAACCATCAATGGACAATGCTACCAAACACAATTAATCCGTTTGAAGAGAGCAGTAGCCGAAAAACGCCCGGAATATGCGACCAGATACGAGGCAGTAGTTTTCCATCATGACAACGCTAGGCCTCACGTTGCTATTCCGGTTAAGAACTATTTTGAAAACAGTGGATGGGAAGTCTTACCCCACCCGCCTTATAGCCCAGATCTTGCCCCTTCTGACTACCATTTGTTCGGTTCACATCAGAGCAGAATATCAAAAATTGGCTTGATTCATTCTTGGCTGCCAAGCCGGCGCAGTTCTTTTGGAATGGGATCCACAAATTGCCAGAAAGATGAGAAAAGTCATAGCTCAGATGGGCAATACTTTGAATAATAGTATTGTACTTGTTTTTCTTAAATAACGTTCAAATTTTGAAAAAAAAAAACCGCACGAGCTAAAAAAAATATATATCCAATATATAAGGCTAGCTTTGCAATGTTCATGTCTCCTAATGACCATGAGATCTCTCGGATGCTTATGCTTGTGTGATAACAAGTGAATTCATAGGTGATTTAGACTGCCTAAGAAACCCAATAAGCGGTTGTCGGAAGATGTCACTTTTGGGTTAGTTATTGGATTTTATCAAAGTTAAGTGCTAGGATAAGAAGTGAAATTAAGGTTCTTTCTCGATACTGTTGATCCAGCTACGATAAAACGTGTCAAATGGGATATTTAGCCTGAAATTTAGCGATGCTGAGTATAGATCTGCTCAGGAACTCCCTCCTTTAAGAATTACGAGTATTATACCTAGACTACAGCTTTCTAAATAGTAATACGCAGTTAGCAAACCTATATCATCCGATACCGACCAGCTTGAGAAAGCCTTTGGATCGCTAAAAACCTGACTTAACCTTCCGTTCCGCTACAAAATTCTTCTGCTTTTGGTTGGTTTGCACTGCGAAACGTATATTACCTACCCACATAGGAATCATATTTGCACCCATACAGGGGTCAGTTTATCAATTTTACTTTCTTCTTTGCATGTTGAAGTCTATGATATAGGTCATCTAACCGTCTGAAGCTATTCATGAAAGATATGATTCTGCCGAAATATCTTAAGAGGAGATATACTCATAGCATGGTCGAAAATTCGAAAATATCTGGTAAAAACGCCAAGTATAGCCGAGATTGAAACGAGTTTTTCGGCGTCGAACCG
This sequence comes from Volucella inanis, assembly GCA_907269105.1. NCBI lineage: Eukaryota > Metazoa > Arthropoda > Insecta > Diptera > Syrphidae > Volucella > Volucella inanis. The sequence goes on along the minus strand of OU026153.1, from coordinate 200,907,309 downwards.
AGAGGCAGCTAGCGGCAAGCGACCCTTCGGACAGAGGGTCCCTAGACCCTGATTCTATTGTGTTTCTGAGCATGCTCTTCTCCAGGTATAATGGAAATATCATACGACTGTTGTTATTAACCAGAAATAGACACGTTCTGTCAGTAGCGCAACTGTGCGTTACAGAAGAAAATGGATATCAAAAATAAAAGTTCTCGAGAAGCTCATTGAACCGGAACTTTTCGCAAAAATCGAAGCAAGAAAATACCGCCTAAAAATAGACATACTGCCGAAAAACTTTCCGACGAGAATATTATATGTGTACAGGGTGTCCCAGTTTAGGTTTTCGTCCTTATAGCTGAAGATTCCTGAAGTTATGGTGAACAAAAAATTGTATTGCAGGGGTGGTCTATTTTCATCCCCCTCCAAGTTATAGGCCGTTAAAGTGAAGAACCTCTGATTTCGAATTAAAACTTCTTAAAAGGCCGAAGCTTCCTAACGGATTCAGCTTAAGAAACCGTTGTGCACATTTTTGAAAGAGAATTTCATTGTGCATAAAATTTCGTCGAATTCGATGAACACCAGCGAAAATTTGAAAAATCGTTGGACCAATTTCATCAGAAAAAATGCGTTTATCTCGAAATTTTCAATTTTTAGGTTAACTTTTTTTCTTAAAACTTTTGTTTTCTTTTCATTATCTACGATTTCTATGTATGACTTTTCCACCTACGAACAACGGAAGTTATTGCAAACCACTCTTTTATTCAGGCAAATGGGTCACAAAATAAATTTAATATCCCTTTAAATAGTTTTTGTGGCTTTGGATGCACGTTCTAGCGCGTTTGATGATTTACAGGAAAGGTCGTTAAAATTCTTGTAAAATCTTCTTATTATGCTGAATTTAACTACTGGAATAAACACAAAAATACCGAGTGATATGAGGAATAGAAATCTAATCATGATGAAGATTGCCAAATCAATCATGACGGATCGGGAGGCAAAATGGAAGTTGACTCCATAAAATAATTATTTTTAAAATCCGTCCAACAGCATGAAGTTATGTCTACTTATTACGTCAGGGATGGCAACTCTAAGACGTACACGAGATTAGTGAATGTGAAACCGTATGGTGATTGTTAAAAAAATGAGTGGGACACGTTCAAATGGGAACCCGTCTTCGCGAATGCAAGAAGAGAAATCCTGGAACCGGCGGCAAAAACGATTTGATGGCAAAATTTATAGATAAACTAAGCATTTACTATGGCTTAGTTATTCGAAGAAACTGTAACTCAAAGGATGACATGACTTATCGTGACTTCAACAACATCACCTCTTATGTTCAAGATTGAGACGCTATGACCAGGTTTCACGATAACGCTAATAATACATATATTGGGATGCATTTTTGCTAAATATCTTGAGTATTTCACTATCAAGTACCTGGATAAAATTATTATTAGCAAGCAACCTTCACTTATTCGAAAAATTTAAATTTTCACGTTCAACCAACTCCTTAAGTTTAATCCAGCCGCGTATCTATTCGAGAAGACAACATTTGTCAAGTGTTTCACATCGGAAATGTAACCTGATCCAACAGCCCTCAACATGTATCTCTAAATCCTCCAGAGGCTATACCAACTACGAGGATATAAGCGCTGCCGTTGTTTCGATAACAACTCCTGCGTAATATGGTATATATTGTACTTAACTTAGAAGAAGCTCCAATGAGGTTTTTGAGAGTTCCGTAGCTTGCTTTGCTTCTACTATGTGTTTGCACTAAATCAATTTGCTTGCGTAAAACCGAGTTTTTTAATTAAATTTTGTGTACTTAGATTCAGTTACTACAGAATATACAATACAGATACCTTTATGTCAACCTAGGTTTATGAAGTTACTGGTATTGGTTTGATATTAGTAATCATGGTCTGGTTTTATGGACTAGCCGACTTATCCCTTTTCAGGCGAATATTGTGAGTTAAACCACTGAACACTGTTAATCACCCAACACTCGCAATGTTAAATAAAGGGATAATCTCAGAAAGAAATTTTTATCGCAACGTCTATTTCAATTTGGCAAAAAACTAACTAATTTCAATTAGATCCGAAATTTGGATCATGCAAATGGCAATATGCACAAGTGTAAAGCTTCCGCCTTCGATGGCCTGGTAAACAAATTACTCAACTCAATTAATTCGCATGATTGGTTAAACATCGTCCAAAGAAGCTTTAAAAATTTATTGCACACATTCAGTTGTATGTAATTACCCTCGAATTAGTGGCTATAAGGGATCAGGAAATTACAAAAAAAAAAAACCAAATTGGTCAAATTATTACCAAGCAACGACCTTTATTCACATGAAAATGAATGACACATCAGCTGGAGATTTCAGATTCAAAGCGACTTACATAATTGTATCTGGGATTAATGGTCGAAATGTTACATTATCCACTTCTAAACCGTTAGATAGTATTAGTTAAAAGGTATGGCACACAGTGAATTCGAGTCCAAACACTTTCTATTTGACAATTTCGCTGATTTTGTTATTGTGTAGCAGCTAATGATGGTTGCATTTCTGTGACAATGCATCAACTATTTCGTCGACTATGGAGAATAGAAGCCTCTGTGTCACTTGGGTACTGGTCGGTCACATGTGGAATTGTAATTAAAATTCCACAACTGCCAGTGTGATTGTGCGACAAAACCGATTTGGAGAGCTTGTCCAATGAAATCGACCTGGTGACTGCGCTCACTGGTCCCTGGATCATTCAGAAATATATTTTCCTAGAGGAGAATTTCAGTAATGTGTGTCTACATTGTTTCAATGTCGTTGTCTGTCGCAATTTAACTGGAAAATATTTGCAATTTGGCTGGATATGAGTGGCATTGTCTTCGAACTCAATTACTTATGGGCTTACGTGGCATTAGTGGTTGCAGGGAATTTCAACTGAAACTGGGGCCATCAGGGTTTAATATTTTCAACTTCAGAGAATAGCTTATGCAATGCTGTTAATTATTTTGTCATTTCATAGTCTGAATTCTGTATTACAAGTACAACAATCAAAAAAGCAACGAAATTCCTTGACGTGGAGTTGCTTGGGCAGTTGCTTGGATAGGTAATCGGAGTAGCCTGACAACTTTTCTAAGTCATATGTTAGTATGCAGCGTTATAGCAGAAGTAAAAACAAGTCTTTTGATTGTAATCTCTTTTGGAGACCAGCAGATTGTTTGATATCCTTGAAATGCCTTAAAATGAAACTATCAGAAAATCTTACAACGCTGCTGGGTAACCAGATCGAAACTAGTTCATTTCTATGACTTCATATTGACACTCATAAAATCCTTAATCTGCGATCAGGAATATGCAGATATGTTTCATATTATGCCAAGCGATAGTCTATTCTAAACTCTAGGCCTTTTTATGTCTGGTAAACCTAGCTCCTACCACAGAAGCTGCATGTGAGCTTGATAACACAACCCGATTTTAATGATTCTTTGCTTCTTTTAAGTCCCCTGGTACTAACGCCGAACATATAGTTATACTACAAAAAGGTGTATTGGAAATACTAAAGGGAATCGTCACTGCTAGCTTAGCGTTAGAATACATACCGAACTCTTAGTGAACATGTTACGAGGGCTGTTTGATGAGTTTACAATCCAGGTACTAGGTGGCGCTACTGAGTCAAGTATCACCTCTTTTAAACCGCCTGTCAAATAATGGTCACAATCCGACACAAATTTTTGTTTTGACACCAATTTTAAAACATCGTGTTAGTGTTTTTTGCGACCATGGATCGCAAATCCGTGATACGATTTTTGTTTTTGAGTGCCAAAACCTACGCGGAAATCAAGCTCATTCTCGATGGTGTGTATTGGACCCATTCACCTTCTCGTACAACCGTTTACAATTGGTTCGCAGAGTTTCGCCTTGGCCGCACTTGGGTTTTTAATGAACCGCGCCCAGGTGGCCCAAAAATGGTTATCGCAAAGGAAACTGTGGACAAAATCCATGATCTCGAATTGACGGACCGGAGTGAGATATGGCAACTGAACACATTTGCCATATATAGATTTTCGGTATGAGAAAGCTGTCCGCGGGATGGGTGCCGAGTTTGTTCACACCGGAGAACAAGCGCAATCGTGAGACACCTTTAAGGACGTGCTTGGCCCTGCTAAGATCGTCGAGACATGGATTCATTGGTACAAAACAGAGGGTTTACCCTATAGGTAAACAATAGGTTTTAGCCGGTGAACGTGAGGACAACCGTTTTTTTGGGACGCGCGAGGTGCGATCCACCTTGACTATTTGAAGAAAAGCAACACAATCACAGGAGCATACTTATTGAGCCGATTCAAAGTCGATTTGAGGAAAAAGAAATATGACCAAATTTGGCGAAGAAAACAAGAGGATCACACCTCCGCAGTCACCACAGCCAAATTGGTCGAATTGCACTACAAATTGCTCTCCCATCCTCCGTATTCTCCGGATTTGGCTTCCTGCGAATTCTTTTGTACTCAAACCTTAAAAGATCGCTCGCCGAAAAGAAGTACGAGTCGAACGAGGGAGTCATCGCCGCCGCGGAGGAGTATTTTGCAGGCCAACAAAAGTCGTACTATAGTACGAGGGGTTAAAAAAGTTGCGGCATCACTGGGAAAAGTGTATCGAGTTGAAAGGGGATTATGTTGGAAAATAAATTATCAAAACCTAAAAAGGTTGCTTTGTCGTTTCTAACCCAGGTATTCAAAATCAGCCCTCGTACATAAGCTTTTCTACCGCATTTTATGCCCAGAACGCGGAAAAAAATTTTTTTCAGATAAGTCAATTTGACTTCTTTCATGTTGAAGAGTCTTGGCATAATGGCGGAGCTTCATATGCGTAAAACTGCTCTCCGAATGTAGCAAATGCAACAAGCTTACCGAAGATCCTACGACACTACACTTCAAAATCTGATAGGAAGAACTAAAGGCGCACTCGACAGCGAATACTCCACTCGGTGGCATTTTCATTAACATTGAGGGTGCCTCGAGAACACAATGTTTGACGGCATGTGAAACTCGGCTAGACAACACGGCGTAGAAGAATCACTAGCTATGTAGACAAGAGTACTATTGTACTATTATTAGTACTGATTGCGGATGCTGACGTCTTCCAACATGTGATGTCTGAGGTAAACAGGAGTTGAAAGCAAGACGGCATCCCCTTTCCACTGCAATGCACTCTAAAGCGCAGGCAGCCCCAGACTTGATCGAAAATTGTTACCTTAAAAAATGGTTTTAAGATTATTCCCCTACGAATTTTTTGGCGTCGCCGAGGTGTGAACCAGTAAGGAAATATAATAGGGTCTTTCCGGATAGTCTTAAAACGAATCTTAGACGAATTGCTGGAGCATGTCATCGTTAGATCTTATACTTATCTTATATATGTGTCTGTCTTTCAAGCTTCTGATGACAATTAACTATATTGTGAGAGCCAATTTGAGCTCAAAGCCTTGCTGGAGCCTCCAAGCTGGAATAAACATATGATACAAGGTTTCTCCGAATGCAGTCGGAATTCAAATTCATTAAATCTTGGTTGGTTTCCAGGTCACAGTGGGATTACGGGAATTTAAATCGCCGATAAACTTTCTAGGCAAGACTCAGATGAAAATTTTTCAGAACCTGAACCTGTATTAGAGCTGCCAACGTCCTCAATTACGGCCTTCATTGTCAGCCGAATTTCATATGAATGCTTTTCGCCGTCTCTAAGAGGTCAGTGACTTTTCTGCTGTTCCTCAGTAGGAGACAGCTAAGTGGCGCCGTGATGGACTTCTACATCTTAGCTCAGCGTCTAAATACGTTGGCCATAAATGAGAGAACATCTTGCGAGACTTACTGTGGATGTGATGACGACAGGTTGCAGGTAACCGGCACTCATGTGATTGAATGGTTTCGAGCAGAATTTTGTCAGAAAATAAAACACCTCGATGGGGATATCTGATATATGTATAGTCTGTCAGAAGCGGTTACAAAAACAAACCCACAAGTATGAACTATCATATATGGTAAGTAACAGAGGAAGAAGTTGCAAATATAAGCATTTTTAGCAACGGCTTAGTCTCATTTAATCTCTTATTCGTTTTCAAACCTATTCGAGATTGCAAAAGAGATAAGAATCAGAATTCAATTAATTCTTATCTAGATTTTAGGTCATAATAATAAGGCAAGACATAGAAATGGATTTTTAACATCCCGAACCTGCGGTAAAATTCCTAACATCCTCATAAATACTTAGCGATCTCTCCAAGAAGAAAACAGTTCCTGACTGCTCTTTTGAGGGCACTTATTATTAAAACTAAAAGCCGCTCCAGTTCTTGTAACTTTTATTTACTTACATACTTAGACGGCGCTACAGTTCAGAATGAACCTGGACTTCACCAAACAGGCTTCTTCAGACCAGGTTCACTTCAATTTGTGCGCCCCACCTAAAGTGAGGTTTTCATCTACTGCGTTGTCCCTCTGGGTTAGATTCGAAGACTCTGTGGGTCGAAGCATTGGTGTCCATTCGATCTACATGTCCTAGCCATCTCAGGTGCCTGACGAGCAGTTTTCTCGGCAGGTCGATGTGCGCGTATATTTCGTCGTTGAATCTTTTTCTCCAAACCCCGTCAACGTAAAGGGGATAGAATATTTTCGATTGATTTTTCTCTCGAAACAACTCCATCAACAACTTCATCCTCCATTCCCAGTCAAATTCTTATATAGAGTCTCCTCAGTTGGGGCCCTAATACTCAATACGCAAGAGTAATTCTACGTCATATTTCTTCTGAGGTGTTGTTCACAGAATTCATAGCAGAGCCAAGGTAGGCAAAGTTCTCTACTACCTCGTAATTAAAGCTGTCGATTGTGGCGTTCTGTCCAATTCGTCGATGTTGTGCGTCCCTTTATGCTGACAGCATAGATTTGGCCGTTTTGGTGGCTTAAATGTCACTATCATAGTTGTCCCAACTATGTCGACATCGTAGACATACGCTAGAAGTTGCACAGACTCTTGAAAGATATTATCTCCAGTGTTCGCTTATCAGCAATACGATATTAAAGAAGTCACATTACAGCGCGTCACCTTCTTCAAAACGCTTTTTGACTCAAAAGTCTCGGTTAAGTCTTTACCGACTTTAACGTAGCAGTGAGCGTTCTCAATCGTCATTCTGCACAAACGGATGATTTTTGCAGGGATGCCAAAACCGGGCAGGGCTCTACGAGTATACGAGTATAGCTCGTCTGTATAGTATATTGTAAATCCTGTCGAATGCAGCCTTAAAATCGAGGAAAAGTGACGGTGGGTATCGATTCTGTCTTATTGGGTTTTTTCCACGATCTAGCAGAGTGTGGACTCAGTTATTGACGAAGGGTTTCAGACTTGTATACAATATTGCAGATAAGATCTTGTATCCGATGTCGAGATTTATACATATAAACAACCTGCCTGATTCGAACTGCAACCAACTTCAGACTGATATATTGTAATTTCCAAGCCGTTCATGACAGTGAGCTCAAATTTTGACACATGACAGATAATTTTATTATTTACAAGTCTTTTAAACGATTTGCGTCACAGTTGTGTTGAAAAAATTTTATCCGCGATGGAATTCAAACGTGATAGTGTTATTGCTTTATATTTGGCTGGAAAACCACAAGTAGCTATCGTTAGAGCCCTCCAGACCTCAAAGTGAATAAATCATTTTTGTCTCGAACCGTGATACTGGCAGCGTTGCAAAACGCCATGGAAGTGGTCATAAAAAAACGTTTGAGCCGCCATAACCGCCGATGGTCGCTCTCCGCTCGTATTTTTGGACCGTGGCGTCAAAATTAATGCGATCGTATACCGTGAAACTGTCTTAGAGGCAGTATTTCGGTCGGAGACCGTGGACATTTAAACAAGACTCGGCACTGTCTCACAAAACGCGCGTCAACCAAGATTGGTTAAAGAACAATGTTCCACACTTCATTTCTTCGACACAATGGATTGCAAATTCTCCGGATGCAAATCCGTTGGATTTCTCTGTCTGGGGTATTTTGAAAGCGAAGATTGGCACTAAACAAGCACTTCGCCGGGAGTGGGCTAAAATACCGCAGAGCCACTTACGTGCAGCGTGCAAGTGTGTGTAATGGCCGTTTCAAGGCCATTATTCGCTCCAAGGGTGGACATTTTGAAAACTACTGATTCAATTTGAAAATTGATGTATTTTCCAACATTTTTTGCTTTGACACAATAAAATTTATCAAAAACTAAAAAAATTATAGCATTTCGAGTCAGACAGGGTGTACATGGCGCATTTGTGGGGTCCCCTTTTTTTTGAATCGGGCAAACGATGCTGAGATTCCAAATCTGAGAAATGAGTTGGTTTATGCTCCCCAAAAAGTCATTTATGGCAGCTTTAAATTCCTCGGCTGGATATCAGTTTAGATATTACTAACTTTACTGCATTTCGGTCGGTTGGTTGGAAGTTTTGTCTATCATCGGCTAAGTTGAATCTTCACCGTTATACAATATGCAGAAAAATTTTGCCGTATTCTCGGCACCGGCTGTGACTCTACTGTAAGGTTTTTTTGGTCATGTTTACAGGCTTGTTTATGGGTTTTCTTGTCTAAACCTGTGGTAAAACTTCCTTTTGTCATTCCTGGAGTTCTTTTCTGGTGAAGCCGATATTCCTCCCGTCTCTTCTGCTCGTAAAGCTCATCAGTGGCTGTATTTGCTTGCCAGCATTCTTCATCAAGTCAGGGATTTATTGGTTTTGGTGGGGTGAAACCCAGCACACATGCACCCAGCACATTGGCAGCGTTGTCACTAGTCTTCGGTATTTGTAGTTATTCGGCATAGGATTTCTTAAAAGGTTTCGGGTTCCTTATAATATTTCTTCTTTGTTGTGGAAAATTCAGACGTTCAGGATATTAGAGGTCTTACGTCGGTCGCCATGTGATCAATTTGCAACATAAGGGTTGCAAAATTCTTTTGACCATCGTTTGATAAATCCAAGCGATGAGTTGGCTTCAAGGATTATCTTATCAATATGCGCTAAGAAGTCTTACTCTCTACTGTATAATATTGCAAAGTCGCAAAGGGATTAAACCTGGGGTACAGGCAAGTCATGCAGAATATAAAGTCGAGGCTGGGAGATTGATTGGACTTACGTGACAAAAACATAGATTGCCATTTGGAGACATTAAGTTCAAAGCAATTTTTTAGACACCAAATGGAAAACCTATCGAGGTCTTCTTGAAGGAGAATAGAGTCTTGGGATGAGGAAATAGTTTTGAAAAACTTAGTTTCGCTCCATGTGTGACATTCAACAGTTAATAAGGAGACTAAATTACTAGTGTACAGTGACTTGATTTTGTATTTAGACAATCATTCATCTCATGAGATTAGTTGCCTGAAAAAAATTCTGTCGGTCACGGCTGGTATTGAACCCCGAATCGTCCTATCGGAAAGTCAATTCACTACCACTTGAGCCATGGGCAACCACCGTCGGCGTAAATGGTAGGGGCATGAACGAATTTAAGGCTTATTTTAGCGTATTTAGCCTTGATGCGGATGAGACGGAAGCTCAAGACTTCTTGCTTAAGAGCGCTGCACATGGATAATCCGCTTCCGAATAATCGCTGTTTCTTTTCCCTATAGCAATCACCGTAGTAGACATCGCAGTTTTCCATCCTCTTTTTTTGCGCTGTTGTTCGCTAGACTAGTTTTGAGTAATGCGAATGCTTCGAGAAGGGTTCTGCCTCTTGTGTCCGTAGTCCTGCTGCCCCATTCTACAGCCAATGCGTTAAAGTCATCGCCAATAACCTATGGGTGTTTTCCTCGCGCATCAGTTACAATTTCGTCCAACAGCTTCAGGTAGCCACTGTGTGTTAGATTAGGGGGTGCGTAGCAACTGTGGAAGTGGATGCCGTTTACTCTAGCTGTTACAAAGTAATTCGCCGGACCGTCGACTTTTGCAGAGCGTTGCGTCCACAGGTCCATATCGCTACTTTTTTAGTGTTGTTATCTAGCCAGCTACAATCATGCATGGATTTATACGGTTCGCTGACAGAGGCAATGTCGACTTTCTTTTCGCTTGTCATTGCGGCAGAAGATCCTGTGCGGCCGCACAATAGTTAAGATTTATCTGTTATTCATATTTGCTTCTAAGGACTTACCGAAATGCCGGACATCTGGCACTACCAGTTACGTACCCAGCGGTCTTCGGGTCGATCGTTTTTCACCAAAAACATATTGAGTCCTTTGTACAGTCCTTGACCTTCTTCTCTACAACTTCTACACTGTTTTGAGCGGTCTTTCTCGTTCTTGCACTTACGCGCCGTGTAACCGAATTCTAGGCACCTAAGGCATAACGTTTGGGCCTTCTGCCGGTAAGCCTATTGTCGTGATTTGCGTGCCACTGGAGGCCTTCTTTACTGATCCAAACGGGATCGAAAATTAACCAAGTTAAGTGCTCAAGATTCGGAGGATTAAAGCATGACCGGAATAATCACTGTCTTGGTCGCTCAAGAGCGGTTGCAGTGATCAGCAAGACTAATTCTTCCCATGATTTCCATGCAGGTATCGTTTTTGCAGCTTATGGCGGAGCCAAGGGTAGATAAAATTCCTTACTACCTCAAAATTGAACCTGCCTATCATGACATTTTGTTCTAGATGTTATTTGTCCCTCTTTGTTCATAGCATCTACTTTGATTTTCCTTCATTGACCGCTTTGCCGGCTCTGCTACAACAATCGCAAAACGTAGCATTGACGGCTCACTGTGTTCTTCTCGTTATGCTAATGGCTTGCAAATTACGGACAATTCCTTAAAGAACGATGTTATTGTAAAAAGGCACATGGCAACACATCTACTTGGTTAAGTAGTTTTCTCATATTGAAAGTCTCGGTTTTGTCATTACCAATCTTGACGAAACAGCGTTCATTCAAGGGGATGGCTATGGTACATGTGGTAGTTGGATGACCTTCATAAGAATGCCAAAACTGAACTTGGCTCTGTATACTTAGTTCGTCTCTATACTTATAGATGTTGTCAAATGCGACTTGGAAATCGATGAAGGGGTGGTGTGTATTGATCTGGCTTTTTGTCAAGATCTATGGTAGTGTAAAAATTTGATCTATTGCGTATTTTCCTGGCTTAAAGCCACACTAATAGGAGCCCGTTAGACTGTTGATGAAATAACTTTGGAGTACGTCAGATAGAATTTTATATGCGATGTTGAGGAGACTTATTCCTGTGTAGTTAGAGCAGTTCAGTGGACCTCCCTTCTCTAGGATCTGATACTGAGGTTCCATTCGGCGGGCGTAAAACCTCGATTTTAATGCAGTAATGGCATCAGGATGGCAATTAAACCAATTGGTCCAGCAATTCTATTGGACTCAAGCTTAGAAATCGCTGCCCTGACTTCACCTTGGAGATGTAGTCTTTCTCCGTCTAGGTTAGATGGATAATTCTGCCTAACATTTTAAACAATTTAAAAGGTTTAAAATGAACGCAGGTGAACTACAACTTCACCTAACAAGAGCTATCATAAAAGGTTGCTTTAAAAGTTGACTCCATCCAGGCGTACTTGCTTATCTACAACATCCACTGGATATCCACCCTCTTCAATTTCATTTAATTTAAACCGACACTTAATGACGGCCTAAGGCGTCTCTCCAAAGTGAGCGAAATGTTTGATATTCGTCTGCCCCTGCCCAAAGTTGATTCCTTGGACCTGACGGTAGGTAGGGATCAGACGCCCAAACACTAATTTACACGTGTTGCTATTATGATCGAAAGTTATCGTCAGCTCCCCGTTTCTCTCCCATTTGAAAGGTGAGCGAATAAATTTGCAAAAGTTGCACTTTTTGGTTTTATGGTTCACTCCGAAGTTGTCGTAGTTTGCTGGTGGTTTCAATTTTGTTTTATTTTATGGTTCACACTCTTAGTTGATGTTGCCGTGGTAAAAAAAAAAAAAAAAAAAAAAAAAAAAAAAAAAAAAAAAAAAAAAAAAAAAAAAAAAAAAAAAAAAAAAAAAAAAAAAAAAAAACAGCTGCATCCTTATTATTTTTTTCTTTCTTTTTGAAGGCGCATAGGTGTTAGTTTAAGGATACACGATACAGACGATGTTTTATCTTTTGTGTAAGTTATTGCATGTAATCTGTTTCGCCTGTTGTGGCAGAATGTATCGTAAAAGTGGCAGCGCCACGGCAGCGAAAACCCATCAAAATGAGATTTCACAACTTTCTCTGTGATGCTGATGTATGCGAGATCCTTCGGGGATGTGCCAGGATATCCTTTGCTCCTTTCTCTGACTTACGAGTAAGTCAGCGAAAATGAAAATAAAAATCATTGGTCGTATATTTAATGTCAAGTAAAAATTATTCTGGCGGAAAGGTGCCGGCACCTGTAACGATTCGCTGTGGTAGGATATAAGTATTTGTGGTTGTCCTTATTGTTCGGGGTGATAGTGCTCGTTTGTCAATTCATATGTCATTAGGAGGTATTCGTATGGATGAGAGTGTAGTTCTTTGTCGCTTCGGTGAATGACTTTAAGCTTCTGACTTTTAGAGTTTCTTATTTTTTCCTCTAGTAGGGAGAGTCTAGTGAGTCCAATCCCTATAGTTATTAGGACAACATTTCGGATATCACATTTTTCGCATATTAAACAGAGCAGCGCTGATATAGAAACTGATACTATGTTGCAAGACATTAATTCTTGTAAGTATTACTAAACAAAGTCATACAGAAACCAGTATTTCTTAAAAAAATCTCCCGACACTATCGGCAAGAACTACAAAGGTTTTCTCGAGAAGTGCTATGGTTGCAATACCAAATGCAGAAGACCTGTCTTGAGACACCTCAAGATCAGAACAGCAACACTGATCTGAATAAAAGTACCATCGAGCCCTTGCTGTGAAACAGAGAAAGTGGCGAGCTGTCTCTTGTGAAAGTAAATGGTTAGGGTGTCGTTAAGTCGATGCCATGGATAGGAACTGCTGTAGAAATTTTACAGAAAAGATAAGGACACACAGGCTAAAAATCCCGCAGGATTTTGTAATTATTAATTATTTAATAATTATTTCCGCGTCGGGAGACACTAGGTACAAGTGGTTCTATCTTCTTTTAAGGCAAACATAGATTCTTCCATGGCCGACATACATTTTCTTAACCAGCTTTGTGCTTATTTTAACACCCCTAGGTAGCGATCGAGTACTAGTCTCGTCCAACTGGACTTGACTTGATAAACTTATAAAACAAGTGTTGAGTTTTTGAGTGCTGGAGTGTACATAGCTAGGTATGTTGTCTTGTTTTGGCATCCCTTCCGAACTCGACAGGTTGTGCACAGTGACGATCAGGAGTGTTTGCTGCTCCATAGAGGTTGGAAATATTTACGCCAAGATTTTTTATGTCAAAAAAGAGTTAAGACAAAGTAATGAGCAGCCATGTGACATCTTCTACTTAAAAAAATTGTTTGAAACTCGCGAACAAATACTAGACGCACAATTATCAAAAAGTCTGTGTTGCAATTTTTATTCGTCAATGATATTGGTACATTTGTCAACAAACGTGCCGACATTGAATATTAATATAGAAACTACGGCTTCTGGCTTTAGCTATGAAAAAAGTTAAAGCCAAATTTAAAGGTTACAAACAATAACAGCCAAGGAACCCATATACTTAAGGTAGTGTGCAAAACCATTTCAGGTTACTGAAGAAGCGCATCCTATTGGTTATTATTATTATTGACCAACCCTTCGAGCATCTGGCGCTAGAACCCACTTCATATTGGCTTCAAAGGCTTGAATAGTTTACGGCTTATCAGCATACTCAAAGGACTTTACATACATAGTATGGACCATTCTACTATAAGTGAACATAGCAAATATTTGCGGGCTAAATAGTGATCACTTCTAGGCATACTTTCTCCTCAAGACTCGTCGGGATTTGATAAGTGGAACCAAAGCATGAAAGCAAGAGAGTCGCATTTGAATTTCTAAGGCAGTTGACAGAGTTTTACATCAGGCTCTTTTGTCGAAAATACGTGCATTCGGAATTGATGAATCTCTTCTTCAATGTATTGCTCTTCAATTACCTTTCAGAACGTTAAATTCAAGTTCTATTGGATGATTTCAAAAAACAAATAAATGCTGGTATGCCGCAGGGCTTCGTTAGATCTCCGACACTATTTTAAATTTTCGCAAATGATCTCTTATCTGTTACTTCTAATCCAATATATTCCTTTATTGACGAGAGTACTCTCTATTTTACATATACGTTCCCGGACTCACGTGCCCGCTCATCGGATTTAGAACTAGATCGGCAGCGTATGTTAAACTCACTAAATTCTAAACCACCAACAGAGTGGAATTTAATTCTTTCGAAACACAATGATGTCTTCTGTGGTTAAAGCGAAATCCAAACATCCAGCTAAAGGTTGTCACATTAACACCACCTATTTTGAATTTTGCGCCAGTTTTTTATATATCGGTAATGCAATGTTGTTGTTTGACAGCTGTCATATGTGAACATTAAGGTTTAGTCACGGAGAATTACATGAGCGCACAACTTTTTGAAAATCCACAACCGAAATGGTGATGTTTCTGCGGAGACGGTTCGACAATCTCGTAAATTTTTCGATCATCATAATGAAACTTCTGGCCGCATAGTGATCCGATTATTCGAGAAAATTCGGGTGATTGAGTTAGTTGAAATCCAGTCCGTGTTTGTGCAGCTCGGTCTAATAAAAACACTGCAGCAGTTAGTGAGAGTGTTGACAAGAATATTTCACCTCTATTCACCATTATTCTCAGCAATTGAGACTTTCACGAAGCAGTTTACGGCGAAAACATGCGCAGAGAGAATAAGGGAATAAAAACGCATAGTTTTGCACGTCCTCTTCTATTTTTCTTTTTCTTTCTTCGATTGTTTTCGTGTAATTGGTGTGGTAAAGTTCCCTTTTATTTTAAATTTTAAGTTTTGTGAGAGCAAATTTAAAAGGCTTGTGAAGTAGACTGGTCAACTGTTCTAAATCGTACTATACTCGTAAGCCCTATTGCCAGCATTAGTATTTCAGCACCCTTACTGGTCCGGAATTCCTTATTGCTTTCGGCTCTTAAAACTATGAAGTAGTCCATCTAATGAATGTGTCATGTCGATCACAATTTGAACAATCTGTTTAAAGTTGTTTTGCCTTAATCAGGGCCTTTAGTTTAGAAGAGGTATGTGAAACCTGCGCTAGCTTTTGATAGCATTTCATCCTGCCGCGAAATCAGTTGAGCCAAGTCTTTTTTCCAAACTAAAATCGTGAAGGCTTTGGTTTCAAACCGTCTTGCCAAAGATGCTATCCTTTCGTAACTTGGCGTTAAAATAGCCAAGGATGATCCTTTTCTCGTACTCAGGACTTTGCTGATGAGTCTGGCAAAAGAACTCGTAGAAGCAATCTTTGGCAAAATCGAATAAGTCTTCCTCTGATGGTAAATTTATTTTCAAACAGGCGTTGATTCTATAGTTTTCAGCAATCACATTAGTAGATGTCGCAGTTTTCCATCCTTCATTTTACCAGCTCATCTCATTGCATTTCTTGGATGGGCTCTGTAGCTCTACTCCACTAGGTAGGTCCTCGCTAATTTTTTGGGTTCATATTGACTGGTAAGTGTTCAGACATGCCACGTGCAGATCTGAAGGTTGTTATCCATTAAAAGTTTGCAAGGGTCGGCAACAGTGAATCTGTTGTCGTTAAAGTCGTTGTCCGTTTCCCGTTTGCTGGGGTCGTCATCAGTAAGTAAGACAAAATACACGTTGTGGTAAAACTAATTAAATTAAATTCTCTGCCACGCAAGTGACAACTTTGTCTTTAAAAACATGAAAGTATTTATTCCAGGAACCACCAACTTGCTGGATTCAATTTCACGGTTGAACAGAATTAATGATTAAAAATTAATTTTACCATCTCACATCAAATACGCAGATACGAGTAAGCTTAATTCAGAGTAACAAAACTTTTATCTATGATCCCAGGGGATTATGTTTCTAACATTAAGTAGAAAGTGCATTCTATTGGAACACATTTTACATAACATTTCCGGAATTAAGTTCTTTCAAGGCGCTTGGATTATAGTCATAGTTATTAACCCAGATTAACCTTTGGAGGGATAACCCGTAGGTCCTTTGGCTGTCGTCCTGTAAAGATGAGGTTTTCCTTAAGGAAAATGTTGAAGAGAACGCGTGAATATAAATTACTTTTTTAAACTGTAGATTACTAGATAAAAAGGGTTTGATTAAAAAGAAGAAATCCTCATATGGCATCGATGTCGTTAATATTATATAATCATATCAACGGCACAACAAAATCGGTTTTAGAGCTCGGATGAGGGCTAGATTTTGTACCCGGTTGAGATGTTCTTACTGTCAGCGATTAAAGTGAAATTTTCTCATATAACCAACTGGAATGTGAGATTATTCGGTAAAAAGTTAATTAAAAGAGTGTTGGAGGCACAAGAGAATTTATTTGGTTTTTGAAACTATCCATACAAGACAAAATGAATTGAATGTTCCGAAAAGTAATTTCTAATCCATTGAAGAGAGAGTCGTCGATCCCAAGAGCACAAATTTTCGACAAAAGAGCCTGACGCTAATCTCTGTCAAATGCCTTAAAAATTTAAATGCAACCAACTTGCTTTCACCAAACTGGTGTTCACGTTGGTTCCACTTTTCGGTGGACTTGTTGCTATAAAAACCGTTCTGCAATTCATTTAAAAGTTTTTGTGTTTAGAGATATTTCATGAGGTAATAGTTTATCAGCATATCCATGACCTTTTTAGGGACGGAATGGACAAATGCCGTTTGTCATCAAAGGATTGATGAACAAGCTTGCACAGTGGTTTGGTCAGCGCCGGAGGGGCGATATACCATTTTAACCAGAGGATTTGTTTTTTATTTATCGTACTGAAGTGTTGGCGGAGACAAAGAACAGTGTTGAGCCGTCCGCAAAGTGTGCAGCAAGCAAATTGGCTCTGTCCAAAGAGCTGAAAACTAAAATGTCATCATCACTGACGAACGACCTAACGTTTCTGCTACCTTTGGGACATTGTAATATTTTTTGCCTCAGTTTCTAGTGATATTGAAATTTCACACGCTTAAGAAAGGCGTTGCAGTCATTTCTGGCTCATTTGAACTTTCTTCCGTTTTTCTCTTCGGATTATTCTTGTAGCACCGAAAAAATATTTCTCTAACCCTGACACTCCCCTTACAGCTCGAGCAGTGACATATGTACAAGGGCTACTTGATGAGTACCCAGATTGAAAGATAGGTGGCGCTACTGAGCCAAAATGAGTATACCATCGTTTAGTATAACCTCTGACAGGCAAGTCAAAATTTGGTAACAATCCGACGTTAAGTTTTGTTTTGACACCAAATTCAAAACATCGTGTCAGAGTTTTTTGCGACCATGGAAAAAGTGTAGTATCGCTCCTTGATCCAATTCTTGTTTTTGAGTGGCAAAACCTGGGAGGAAATCAGGCCCATTCTCCCATGTATGGGACTCATTCACCTTTTCGTACAACCGAGTTTCATCGTGCTCAAACGTCGGTTTTTGATGAACCGCGCTCAGGTGGCCCAAGGTTACCCCAGAGGAAACCGTGGACAAAATCCATGATCTCGTATTGGCAGACCCCCGAGTGAAAATTCGCGAGTTGGCTGAGATACCAGGCATCTCAACTGAACACAGTTGCCATATATAGATTTTGGGCATGAGAAAGCTGTCCGCGCAATGGGTGCCGCGTTTGTTCACACCGGAGAACAAGTGCAATCGTGA
Source organism: Volucella inanis (assembly GCA_907269105.1). Taxonomy (NCBI): domain Eukaryota; kingdom Metazoa; phylum Arthropoda; class Insecta; order Diptera; family Syrphidae; genus Volucella; species Volucella inanis. Next base: position 200,889,517 of record OU026153.1, on the reverse strand, counting down.
GGAGGAGTTTCTGTGTCGTTTCGTGACCGTTAATGAGTTATGGATTCAATGGTACAGACCCGAGACCAAATAACGATCGAAACAATGGGTTTTACCGGTGAACGTAAGGGCAACCGTTTTTTGGTACGCGCGAAGTCTAATCCACCTTGACTATTTGGAGAAGGGCAAAACAATCACAGGAGCATACTTATTGAGCCGATTCAAAGTCGATTTGAAGAAATAACGACCATATTTGGCGAAGAAAAAGTGCTCTTCTACCACGATAACGTACAGTCTAACATCTCCGTAGCCGCCACAGCCAAATTGGTCAAATTTCACTACGAATTGCTCCCCAATCTTCCGTATGATCCGGATTTGAATTTCTGCGACTTGTTTTTGTTCTCAAACCTTAAATTTCGACTAGACAACGGGGATACTGCCATCGGCAGAAACAATGCTACCTAAAGTACGAATGTTATCAGCTTTCATAGATTTTAGTTTCGGATAAATTTACAATGGTTAGCAGACTTCTCGGTTTCACTAATCTAACCTAGTTCTATGGACTCAAGGTTTACGATTCTTCTTCTTACTGCAGATTTTACCAGCTATTGTGGTTCTTCTTTAAGGAACTACATATACCACTTTGCAGGTATAACAAACAACAGCACAAACTGAATAAATTTACATATTTAAATAAATCAGCCTGCACCTTGCAAAAATAAAAAAGCAAGTCACAGGACACATAATAAGGAAATAATTAAAATCTGTTGCTAACTTACTATTTAAGTATATCTCTGCCTGTATCCCAGTGGATCTCATCTCATGCAACTCCTCCATTGCTTTGGTCATGCCTCGGAAAATTTACCAATAGAATAATTCATAAGTTAAAGCATGTATCTGTGTACGTATACACCGCGGCATATACATAACTCTTTTCACAAGAGCCAGGACTTTACAATATTGCAAAGCTTTTGGACTTATAAATAAAAACAAACTCAACCAGCAGCAACGTAATAACTTTTCCGCTATCAGCTAAAGCACACTTTATGGCCAAATATGAAGGATATGAATCTTGAAAAATTCTAGCCAACATTGCCACCCAAAATAAAACTGAAAAAACGTGGTGCCACTCCCTACCTTTTCCTTGGTAGTACTCGAAGCTCTTGATCTTTAAATTTTGCCATAAAGTAAGCTGCTCCTCATCTCGGCAAAGTCGAATTCCCCAAAAAAATAAAAAATCCTGTGTCATGGAATATTTATGAACGCATACATCCACTTGTACCCAAACTAGGCTGTGGCTGTAAAAAAAAAGGATAACAAAACCCTGCTACATCCCGCTCTTCCTCATCAAAATAAAGGACGACGAAATAAATTTTCATATTTTATACCCAGGTTTCTGGTTATCCTTGGAATACGCCACATAAAGAGTCAAACTCTGGAAATCACTTAGCTATGCTGCTTACATCTGCTTACATAATCTGAATGCAGCGAAAGCGAAGCACTCTGGAAGCGGACGACGGACAAAAGGTTTGCATTTAAGGATAGAAACTTGAATACAACATTTCGTGGCTTCCAGGTTGGAAACGAACTTTTTTTTTTTTGTGGTCTTGACACGAAGAATAAACCAAAACTGAGGGCATAAGGTCAAATGCCGAAGTGCAGCATGAGAATAAATTTTGCCTCCACGGATTTTAAACAGCTCTCGAAAGACCGCATACGTACAAGCAACTTTCCGGTGTGCAGTGCTATACAATATCCAACTACAAGTAGCCAGGACCAATGCGGATACAAGTACATGGGTGGTGGATTGAATTTAGTGCACCCATTTGTTGTGTGGCCAGAATAAATGGCCACCATTAATAGCAGTGGCTGAAAACCATTCATTTTGAAGAACACATCAATAGAGACGATGAATGAAAAGTGTGCTCAGATGGTTTCGTGCATCTTCTCCAAGCAGACGCGACTAAAGGAGGATGTGATTTCCGATCGAATGATGAAGACACATGTGGTTGGCTAGAAGATGGTGATTCTTGAAAGTAACTCGATTTATTCAATAAAATAAAAAAATCAAACTTTTTCAACGTGTAAGTAAGCTTATAATGGAATATTGTGATGCTAGATGCATGCAACGGATACCTTAAGAAACATGAAAAAGCAATAAATGATATAGTGTCCTTTATAAATGGCTTCGAACGTGTGGTTCTGGAAAATCCACATATTTTCCAAGTAAAACATTTCTATTGAAAGCAGGGACATTCGATTTCCAACTCCTAAGAGTATCACGTATTCTTTTTCTAGGCCTTTAGGGTCCCTTTAAGACTTACGTGCCATCGTGTCTGATTTCCGGTGGTATGTCGATGTCCCTAACCCTTTCCAAATTCTGTGATTTAACTTCGATTGATCTGCGCAATGCATATTTCGCTCCTCTTTCAACAGTCATCTTTTGGAATAGTGTGTCTTTCAACCACGACCAATTCCGTAATTGGATTACTATAGGTATCGGATATTCCTCTGGTAAAGCTGTTCGTTTTAGTGGCAGCCGTGCCAGAAAATCACTGGCATGTTACGCATACCCCTACTGACGAATATTTGCAGCTTTTTGATGCCATTAGTGGTCAATCTCCATATGGTGTACGAATATAACAGAACAGATTCGACATTAAAATTTATGGCATTGCTTCTCGGAATTTTGGACAAGATCCCAAGAGCAAACTTTCAATTGCCTATACGGCTGTCTCCACTGTCAAATCGTCAAATCGAAAGCTCTCTACTTTTGTGCGACATGCGGACCCGAGCTGATTATACTTACGAAGGTTTCCTTTTTTTCTTCTGGTTCGTTAAAAACCATGGACTTGTTAGTCAAGTTCTCATATTTCGTCGTGTTGTTGGCTTATTAGGCCGATGACAGTCTCATAGGTGTCTGTTCTACGTGGGTGAGTTAAGGCGAATATTGTAGAGTAGATTCGTCTGTCAACGTAGGTTACTCACATTGTGTATTGGTGTAAGTCTGTATATGCAAGTTCAAGAAAGGGAAATGAGGGTTGTAGGTCTGTGTATGTGGCGCGTTTCTGCGACTTTAAATCGTGTATGGCTTTGTGTTTATATTTACGTGTTTTCAGCTTGCTGCGGAATTCTTGATTTTCACCACTTTTTCTCGCGAAACTTCCTTATATATCGGAGCTGGTTAGCAATTTCTCCATTACCTACGTCTACTGTGATATTTTTTATTATTTTCTTCGTCATTTTACCTTTTTTGACGATTAAGTCTTCTCAGTTCTATTAGGATGGCCGTCACTAACTGGCCAACTGTACTCTATTTTAACTCTGAGAGGGTCATTTCACTGATACCAAGTTTTCTGAAGCTTGGGCAATGAAAAATTCCGGAACCTATATCTTTCCCCTGGTTCGGACATTGGTTCTACCACCTTTGAACTGAGGTAAGAGAATCCCTTTTCTCCTTATGGATATCGCCAATTGATCCGTTGAGCAGATAAAAATGTATTCTCGTGTGTACACGTCTTATGTCTTTGGCTTTTATACCAATGGACATCATACCAGCTAAAATGCTGGTCCGGAAAGCGCAGATAGTTCTCAATTCGTGATATCTTTCTCTTAGCTTATTTTATTGCCAGTGCGCCTGCCTATACTATACGCGTACAGTATAACTGAGCTATCTACTTTCGACAGTAATAAACGGCGAGGGTTAGTGATCGATACTTTTTGCTAACGTAGTCTAAGTAAGCCTTAAAGCTAAGTGAGAATGGCGATAAAAACTATATCTGTTTTACCTTCTGCTGTATTCAGGCTTGCTGTCGCAAGCCAAGTTTTGACCCGGCACATCGCTTCACCTGTTTCCGATTCTACATCGCAAATGTGATTGGCTATGTTTACGATGCCGATATCGTCCGCAAAACCTATTATCTTCACGATTGTGGGCCTTGGGAGCCTGAGAACACCTTCATACGTGTTACTGCATAGCAAAGGGCCTAGGACGGATTCTTGTGGCACCGGTATCATAGCTTAGCTAGATATAATTCCATTCTAACAAGAGCATTCATTACAATTTTCTGATGTCTAATGTGACCACTGTGGAGTAATCTATGGTTCCAAATCGCCATTGCCGACCCTTGATAACTGCGCTTGATATATCAGTCACTGTTTTGATTGTGTGAACTGTGAAGGGGGATTTTCGATACCCAAAGTGGTATTCTGACAGTGCACCGCTCTCTTCTATTACTGTCATCAATTTGTTGTAAATGACCTTTTCTACAATTTCTTCTATGATATCCATAAGGCAAATTGAACGAAACGACGAAGAAACACCTAAACGCTGTAGTTTTCAGTAATCTGAGAATGTCCCCTCTTTAAGGCAGCTGTAAATAACTTCTGAAAAGACTCCAGTATCGATGTAATTGTTGCTTTAATAACTCTGTTTGGTATTCCATCTGGGCCTGGAGTTTTCCTGTCGCCATTTTTTTGGATATCTCTCTCTGACTAAAAACGGTTCGGTAATTGTTCTGGAAGCACTATTATTTTCCAAGATTGTCAGACATGTTAATTGATGTGCAGTAATCATGACGATCCTGCAGGCGGTTTACCAAAGGTTTATATTGGCTTCATCCAGCTCCTGTTTTTTTCACATTTAATAGCCTTTTTTAATGATCACCTCGCTTGCTAAAAGATAACCAGATTCTGATTAAATTTTTGACTTTCCCTTAAGGGTTGGTCCTTTCGTGTCGCTCTCAGATAGATACTTCTTAGGATTCTTATTTCATCGTTCCACCAGTAGCAAAGTGAGCTGAATGAGTTGGGGTTTTTAATGGCATAGAACGCGTTACACGCTGAAATTTATAGGTCGGACAGCTCGAGCGCTAAGTTCTCCGCGGTTCCGGTTGATAACTGACTTCCTCAAACGTTTCTCTACTCAAGGGTGCATCTTACCACTTTGTAACACTTTCAGTCATTTTTCGTTTCTCTTTTAGAAACTCGACAATCACAGCTTGATGGTCACTTTGTGTATAGTCTTCTTTGATCCACAATTTCATGTCAAATGCTAGAAAGCTGCTGCCAAAGATGAAAGACCCGGTTCCGGACTTTCGGAAAAAATTTTTCTTGCCTTTATTTTTTCGTGAGAGCCTTATCAAACACTGGGCATTTCTTACATACCTTTGAACGGTCTAACTCGCTTTTGCAGTTCCCTCAAGGCACTTGAAGCACTTGGTAGGGGTCTCTTGTTCGCGGTTAGATACAAGGGTGGATAAACAAGGTCTTAACTTTTGGAATTACTGCTATAGTAACTTGAAAAGCAATACTGGTCCTGTCAACTACCATCTGACAATAGATTAATGTCAAGTTTAGAGCAAGCTGCGTCATTTATGATAATTTGTATGTGATACCCATTTACTCAAATAGCAGACAACTAATGAATTTTGGCGAAAATAGAAAACTAGAATTTTGCGTGTCAAGTTAAAAGGAGCGTTTGGGCGTTTTTCCAACGGCAATACGGGCGAGTTTTTGCGCTGTTTAATAACCGTGGATAAAAAAAGGAATCACCACAACACATCGGAGACCAAGCAGCAGTCGAAACAGTGAACTTCTTTGGGTGAATCAGAGCGGAGGAAGCCCAGTAGGGTATGTCAGCCAGCAAGGTCAAGGCGGTTTGAAGGTAAAATGACAACATTTGGTCAAGAATGCATGCATGCGTATTCGGCATGACAAAATTTCACGAATTGGGATACGAATTGCTCCATAATCTGCCAAGCACTTCAGATTTAGTGAAAATCAAATCAAAATCAACAAGTTATGGGTTCATTGATCTTTGTTCATAGATCGCACTAAAATCTAGCACTTAAACTAGTACTGTCTTGTTTGATAGACAAGACCGTATGCGCAATGTTAAGGAGATTAACGCATCCATGGCCGGAGCAATTTAAAAAATCTTGTTACATTCTATACATTCATCAGGCATACACATGAGGTTGCATTGTGCTTTTATTTGGAAGTCATTTTTTAATTGCCATAAAATATTAGATGCACAACTAAGTCAATAGCAGCAGTAAGTGCTGGCGTTATATACGAGTACTTTTGGCTGTGTGGAAATGTCCGATTTTGTGCCAAATAATCGTTATTTACGGAAAGTGTTGATTTTCTTCTTTCATTCGAAGAAAACGGCGGCTAAGACCCATTGAGAGATCCAAAAAGTTTACGAAATTGCTGCTCTAAGTGACACATTATAGTACATTACATTACGAAATCGGTTCCATTCGCTTCAAAGACTGTGATTTAAATGTTGACGACCACTCGCGTGAAGGAAGGACAAAATCCTTCGAAGACGCTGAATTGGAGGCATTGCTCGACGAGGATCCGTGCAAACGCAAGAAAAACTGGCTTCAGCATTAGCCGCCAAGCCATTTCCAAGCGATTGCATGCGTTGATAATGGTTAAAAAAAAAAATAATTTTTTGGGTTCCTTATGATTTGAAGCCAAGGGACGTTGAGCGTCGTTTTTTCGCCTGTGAACAACTGCTCCATCTTCAAAAAAGGTAGCGTTTTCTTCATCGCATCGTGACGGCTTCATCACAGTTACTCAAAGAGAAGAAAGTCATGGGGACTGCCCGATCATGGTTCTACGTAGTCGGCTCGCCCGAATATTCACGCTGCGAATGTTATGCTCTGTATTTGGTGGGACCAGGTCGGTGTTATTTATTACGAACTGTTGGAACCCAACGAAACTATCACTGTTATTAAAACCGTTATTAAAATTAGTATTTGGTATATACTGCACATTTAGTCTGCAAATTGACTAAATTTGCAAATTGAAAGCATTTTTAACTGAATTTTGAAGTGGATATACCGAAAGAGCATTCTCCGCATATTTAATGTTTTGTTCCGGAAAAACCAGAATGCAAGTGAAGCCACCTGAGAAATCCAAGCAAGTCCAAGTGTCGGCGTTGATTTGCAAAATTTAGAAATATCAACTTTAACCTAATGGATGAGCTTCGTTTGGGTAGACCATAAGAGCTAGACGTTGAGCTCTTAAAGTCCACCGTCGAAAGAAATTCCGTTGTTATGGGAACTCAACGTAAGCCACATGACTATCCATGATCTTCGTTACCGAAGATGAAAAATGGGATCTTTGCAATAACATTAAATGTCACCACTAATGACTTAGTTCAGAAGACACATCAACACAACATCCCAGATATGGAATTCACCCTCTTAAGGTTTAACTGCCTGTATGGTGGGATGCTGAGAGAATAGTCCATTTTGACCAGACTATCACTGCAAAAATCTACTGTTAACAGCTGTGCAAATTAAAGTCGACACTAGAGCCAAAACGGTCAGGTTCGACTCAAACAGGACAACGCTCGCCTCTATACATCTAGGAACACCTACAAACAGTTTCAGGAGTTCGGCTGGTGAAAAAATGGTACATCTGCCTTATTCTCCAGATTTAGTACCTTTCGATTTCCACTTCTTCCGAAGTTTGTAAAACTTTCTTGATGCAAAAATTTGCAGTGTTTTTCACGTCAAAACCAAACAATTTTCTTAATGACGGCAATAACAAGTTTTCTGAGAGGTGGGCAAAAGTGTTGTATAAAAATTGAAATTACATCGACGACAAAATGTTTGCATTGGGTGCAAATTAATTAACATTAAAAAGAAATTCAAAAACCGCGCTATACTTGTGTTACAACCTGATTCTTTCTTCCGACCAATTCATGGCAATGAGTTGATGTATGCTCTATACCAAGTTATCTACAGCTGTCTTAAGAAGACTAGCGAATAGACCGTTCACTCCGGTCCGGCCTTTTCATATTGAATTTATGATTACGGGCAAATAATTTTTTTGACACAGGATTCGCACTTGGGACCTTTAAGGTAAAATTTTTTTGCAAAAAAATTACGACATGATATAACCCCCTATGAAATAAGGCCAAAAATTGAATTTGGTCTTAGTTTCATATCAAAGGTGAAACAACGCCAAATTGGCCCTATTTTCATACTAGCATGGAAATAATGCTATACAGCGTCATGGAAATAAGGCTTAACCTAAAAGGGAACAACTTTGGAACAGCATTTGTATAGCAAACAGTGGGATATGTATGAGGCGTATGATGTTCCCTGCAACCCACCCGTATGCAAAGTTTCATTATATCCATGTTTCGCATGTTTCGCCTGCAACAACAGTTACCCCAAAGCAGGGTGGTTGCAAGGGGCAATATACCCACCATACATATTCCACTGTTGATGCATTGTACACCCAGCCTGACTCGAACTGCAACTTTTTAAAACGCAATAATTTTTTAAGTTTTTAATAAATTTTATTGTGTCAAAGCAAAAAATGGTTGGATAATACATCAATTTTCAAATTGTATCAGTAGTTTTCAATATGTTCACCTTTGGCGCGAATAATGGCCTTGAGACGGCCGAAGAAAACATCGCACGCTGCGCGCAAGTGGTTCTGTGGTATTTTGGCCCATTCCCGGCGAAGCGCTTGTTTGAGGTGGTCCAAACTTTGGTATTTTTTAGTGCCAATCTTCGTCTTCAAAATACCTTAGGCAGAGAAATCCAACGGATTTGCATCCGAAGAATATGCAATCCATTGTGTCGAAGAAACGAAGTGTGGAACATTGTTTTTTAACAAATCTTGGTTGACGCGAGCTTTTTGAGACGGTGCCGAGTCTTTTTGAAATGTCCGCGGTCTCCGACCGAAATGATTGTTTGCAAAAGATTTCAATACTGCCTCTAAGACAGTTTTACGGTATACGATCAAATTAATTTTGACGCCACGGTCCAAAAATACGAGCGGAGGACGACCATCGGCGGTTGTGGCGACCCAAACCATCACCATCGGTACTGCCTGTTTTCTGGTGGCCGTCCGAAGGTGTAAATTTTCGAAGGACCTCTCTAACAAGTAAGCTCGGTCATTTTGTTTGTTGACATATTGCTCGATAACAAATAGCGACACATCGGAAAAAAACCAAATTCGGCAACTCACCACTTTCGTACAAGAGTAGCAACTTTTTCGCTCTTTCGACTCTTTCGCTTTTTGGAACTTCAATGGCTTGAGCCCAAGCTTATTTTTCATTATGTGTTGCAGACTTCGACACAGATTTCGCTCAATTCGAGCCTTCACTTTCCGAACCATTTCTGTCGATGTTGCTGTTTTTTTTTATGACCACCTCCATGGCGTTTTGCAACGCTGCCAGTATCACGGTAACGAGCTATGGTTCGAGACACAAATGATTTATTCACGTTGAGGTACTGAAGGGCTCTATCGATAGCTACTTGCGGTTTTCCAGCCAAATATAAAGCAATCACACTATCACGTTTGAATTCCATCGCGGATAAAATTTTTTCAACACAACTGTGACGCAAATCGTTTGAAAGACTTGTAAATAATAAAATTATCTGTCATATGTCAAAATTTGAGCTCACTGTCATGAACAGTTTGGAAATTATAGCAGTCCGAAGTTGGTTGCTGTTCGAGTCAGGCAGGGTGTAGACTTACGAGTTATGTTCAAAAAATAAGGTGACTTATTTATAGATTTATTTATTCATTATATTAATGTTGTTTTCTTCAACGTTATCAGATAAAATACACTTTTTCCAATCCTCGAAGCACTTCCCATAAACACTGTTTGGTATAACCTTGTGCTCTTCCAACGATGCCATTTTTATTTCTTCAATCGTTGCTAATCCCCATCCTTTCATAGGTCTCTTCAGTTATGTGAACAGGAAAAAGTCGCATGGGGCCAAAATCCAGTAAATATGGTGGTTGAGGAAAGATTGTCGTGTTGTTTATGGCCAAGAAATCTCCCACAAGCAACTATGAATGAGCCATTGCATTATCGTATGCAAAAGCCATGAATTGTTTTTTCACAATTCCGGGCGTTTTTTTTTTTTTTTTCTTATATTGCTTCTCGCAAACGGCGTATAACTTCAAGGTACTACTCCTTATTGACCGTACGACCTAAAGGTAAAAACTCCTGATGCACTACGCCACGGCGCGAGTTAATATAACTAACTGTACATCACCGGATCCTGTCTCAAATGTGTTATCAGTAATTCTCGAGAGACTAGAAGAACAGGCTTAAATAAATAAGATAATAGTCGAACGGCTTCTTAAGTTCGAAGCCAATTTCTGTAACTAATTATGGCAAAGAAGCTCAATATACTTGCGTGGAGTGCCAACGGGCTACAGAAAAGGCTTGATGAACTAAATATTTTCATGCAGGAAAAAGTAATTGACATATGTTTAATTTCTGAAACTCACCTGGCAACAGAATCGCGCGTGGAACTAAAAGGTTACCGCGACTACCACGCTCATCATCCATCGGGAAACGCAAGAGGTGGGTCATCCCTATTCATAGGAGACTGCATTGAACATACTTTGGAAGCAATAATTGAACTTGACAAATTTTAAATGACCGTGGTGCGTGCTAAAAATAAAAATTACTCTTTTAATATATCCTCAATCTATTGCCAATCGCGCTGCAAAATAGAAAAACAAGAATTTATTGACCTATTCAACTCTCTTCGACCAATCTTTATTATTGGTGGCGACTTTAACGCGAAGCACACCTTTTGGGGCTCAAGATGTATCTCTCAAAAAGGCAAAACTCTTTACAGGGCTGGTATAGAATGTGGTTGCTATTTTTACTCAACAGGCAAGCCGACATATTGGCCCACGGATGTCGCCAAAAGACCCGATCTAATAGACTTCTTTATCGGAAAAATAGTAAACGTTACGTCAAAGTTGAAGAGGGCTTCGATCTTTCCTCCGATCATTCTCCAATTATCCTCTCACTGTGCGAATCCTTGGTTAAGAAACAAGGACCACCCAGATTAACTAACAGCAAAACTAACTGGGAAGATTTCCGAATAGACGTTGTAGACAATACTGAGTTGAAAGTAGCACTTAGAACGCTTTATCAACTTGAAAAAGAAGTTGAACGTTTCGTTGAAGTCATACTGCAAGCGGCCTGGAAAAACACTCCCCACGAATCGAACAAAGTTCCCAAAGTCGGCATAAGATATCCACCGGAAATCAGAGAAATGATAAGGAAGAAACGAAGAGCGCGGAAAAAGTGGCATGAAACGGGGGCACCACAAGATAAAACGTGGTGTTGAAAAAGCTTGTTGAAAAAATCGATCAAGGACTTCAATAATCAAGGTATTGAAAGACTCACAGCGACAAAGGATACCAACTACTCCATATGGAGAGCCGTTAAAAGTGTTCGAAAGCCCCAAATACACGTGGAGCCAATAAGAAGAAACCAGGATGACTGGGCGAAAGAAGATAAGGAAAAAGCTAATGCTTTCGCCGACCATCTTGCAGAAACGTTTAAACCATTCGATGGGGGGGGTGCTTACTGAGAATGTCAATACGCTAGACGTGACGAGAAACTTTCCAGTAGAAAAGGCTACACTTAGGGAACTTAGACAAGTTATAGACACGCTTAAGCCCAATAAAGCCCCGGAATATGACTTAATAACGGGAGAGATACTTAAAGCGTTGCCGAAAAAAGGTTTGCTAAAGCTGCTCTATCTTATAAATGCCAGCATAAGATTAGAGCACGTACCGCACCAGTGAAAAGAAGCCGAAGTTATTATGGTTCCGAAACCCGATAAACCGCTGACTGAAGTCAAGTCATATATACCAATATCGCTTCTTCCGATTACATCGAAGGTCTTTGAGCGAATCCTTCTTAATCGTCTTAAACCATTTACCGACACAAATTCCCTCTTGCCTGATCATCAATTTGGCTTTAGAAGCCAACATTCTACAGTTGACCAAGTGCATCGAATAACCGATGTAATTGAACGAGCAATCGAGTGTAAGTTAGTCTGTTCAAGCGCATTCCTTGACGTTTCGCAAGCCTTTGATAAGGTATGGCATGAAGGCCTAAAATATAAACTCCGACAAGCCCTACCCCAGCAATTGTCTTGTATTTTAGGTTCATATCTGGAAGACCGACTCTTCCGTGTGAGACATGGAAACGAATATTCCACTTTTAAGACAATAAAGGCGGCGGTGCCGCAAGGAAGTGTACTTGGCCCTCTGCTATATTTGCTTTTTACCCGTGATATACCGCAAACGGACGACACTGTCCTAGCCACATTTGCTGATGACACTGCCATTTTGGCAACGGCTAAAACAGTCGAAGAAGCAACTGCCAAGTTGCAACGTGCCCTTACAGGGATTAACAATTGGACAAAGACTTGGCGAATCGCGCTTAATGAAAACAAGTCTGTCCACGTGAACTTCACTCTCAAGAATTCTCAATTGAGAATCCACCGGTGTTTATCATCGCAGTACGAATTCCTTACGCGAACGAGGCCAAATATCTCGGTATGACACTCGACGATAAACTAAAATGGAGAGCACACGTCAAGAAAAAACGTGAAGAGCTTGAAATCAAATATAGAGATATTTACTGGCTTATTGGAAAGTATTCCAAGCTTAGCTTAGAGAACAAACTGCTGTTATACAAGCAAATGCTAAAACCGATCTGGACATATGGTGTACAGCTTTGGGGTTGTACTAAAAATAGTAACATTAATGTATTACAGACATTCCAAAACAAAGTTCTTCGAGGTATTGTTAATGCGCCGTGGTACATTAGAAACGATGATATCCACAGAAACTTATTAGTCGAAAACGTTCAGAACGTAATTAAATTGTTTGCGCGAAAACATAATAATCGATTACAAGTTCATACGAATATTTCTGTTCAACAGATCCTCGACGAGACAAATTTATTGCGCCGTCTGAAAAGGACTAAGCCTCTCGATCTAGCGCGGTGATTAGCAGCGAAAAATTTTCCTAAAGTACACAGGAATTTTCAATGGAAAATCGCCTACATATATTATAAAAACAAAATAAAATGCGATAGAAGAACTGCTTGTTGAGTGTGAACTCAGTAGTGGTTTGCATAAGGGAGGTGTTTTTTAGTGAGTAAAAATCTCACACCGGAGCCTATAGTGTCTATGAAGATTTCTCACCTTCCCATGAAAAAAAAAAAAAATCGATAATCGAATGTACGTTGCCGGGAAATTTTAAGCAGTACTCCATTGAAGTCGCCAGTAGCATTCCGCACCTTCAAACATTCAACCGTACCATCCGTCTCGTTATGAATGCTCTCATCAGTATACCCTCAAGCCCACTTTCGCGGGCTTTATAAAAAAAAAAAAAAAAAAAAAAAAAAAAAAAAAAAAAAAAAAAAAAAAAACTGACCTTAATATTCGTATTTCATGAGATCATGTCAACCTGTGGTCGTTGCTTAACACTCGTTGGTTGTCAAAACAATACAGTCGAGTATGCATTCAAATCTGTGCATAATATTTCTAAAGATTCCTCGAGTGTTAAAATCGCGTGATCGAAATTCTATCAATTGTCCTTCTGCAGAAACACTTAAGTTTTAAGTGATGAAGGACATGCAGTCTAACTTACCATACATAACAGATGGGTTTATCTTTATGATGTGTTTGACACCCGTTAAGAAAAAAGCCTTTAAGAAATCATGGAAGAATTATTCGATGCCTCTTCTTTCAAGAATAAAACAACTATGACTACAACGGCTACCATCAACAGAGTAAATCCTTTAGCATTACTCCTCAGAATCCACATTCGAAATGGAAACAAGTTACCAGAAACTTTAATAAAATCAAAAAGCCAACAAGGCTTTCACTTTTCCTTTCCTGAAACGAAATTCCAGAGAGCCGTTTAAGTCCAACAGATACCCACGGTCATTATTTGGTTATTTATGTACCTAACCAGATTTTTTCCCTTCGTTTTGTTTCAATATTCGTATCTAAGTACTAATCTGCGAGACCCCTTTTGTAAAAGAAATCCTATACGAATATTCCATGGATGAGAGTCGTCGACGTTGTTTTCTTTTTCGAATTCAATCCTGTAAGCCTGCCAAGTACGGCATGAAGACAGAAGGAGACAACGTTAATAATATTTTATGCTAAAGTACTTGTAATTGTTTTCATTCCAGAGAACTTGTTATATGCCAGCAACCACATAAAAAACCAAGATAATCAGATACTTTTGTCTCGCACGAGAGATGAAAAAAAAAAAAAAAATTAATAATAAATAAATAAATGTATTCCCTTTGGGGCATTTCATCCCCCATCTTTTCAAGTACCATCAGAGAACCACCATCGTTCCTATCTTCTTCATTAATCGAAGCAGCGATGAAATCCTTCTCGTAGAAGTATCTTTCCTTTCCTTTCGAGTGAAATACTTAAAGAAGCGAAGGACCAGAAGTAACAGAATCCTACCACATCCCCGACCACGATGAGGACCACAACACAGAGACCAGTACACTGATTGTATAGACGAGTAGACGTATACAATTCATTTCATCCTCGAAACGTGAGTATTTGTAGGATGGTCCGACTAAATCGCTAAGAAACGCACCCAGGCGTCTCAACAATATTTTTCTAGGTGCCAGCTAAAGTAATTGTCCTTATAGAAGAAGCCGGCCTGAAGGCTTTGAATTTGAAATTAACCACTGGCAACAGTGAACAGTGAATTTTGATTGCCTGCCTTATGTAATGAAAGAGCGGATCCGGATCCACGGTGTCCACATTCAGTACTGGGAGGAAAATATTGTATCTCTCGACCTGAATAAATTCATTTGTTCAGAGTTGAATTAGAGCGGCGATAAATTAATGGAGCCGCACACCAATTTATATGGGGCATGGTAAAATAAATTCCAATCTTGCAATTAGGCTTTAAGTGGTGTGATAATTGCCCAACAGAAGGACGTGTAGAAGCAAATGTTATAATGGTGAACCTGTATTTTATTTAATTTCTATCCTTTTCTGGAGATATAGATACCTCTGTATCCGGTGTGGAATGTATTTGAATTCATTATGGGTTAATGGACTTGTTGGCATTGTCAGCAAATCAGTGTGGTAAAATGTGCCGTGACGGGGGTGTAACATGAAGATAAATGTGCAACTTAGCGGAAAATGCCATTCTAAAGGGTGATAGAAAGGAATCCCTCTGAGGTTTAATGGGCAGAAATCAGCAAAACATTTCTAAATTAAACCTAGAGAAAGGGAATAGCTCCTATGGAACATGATAGCACGTAAACCCCTAGTCCGTTCAGCTCAGAGATTCTGTATATCTAATAGGATAAGACCACCCTGGCTAATGATAGAAAAAACGGAGAATCAGACTTCAGAGTCCTTGGTCTTAAAAGTTGAAAGTGGACTGAAACTGTGAGTCAAGACGTTAGAGCTTCTCTAAGCTGTAGAGACTTACCCACAAGGATAATGAATTGAATCATTTAAAAAGTCTGGGAGAACGAAAACATGATTGATAAGTGGATAATTGGATCTATCTGTTATATACAAAAAAAGCCGAATCGTATGACGGATGTCCTGGCTTTTGTTTACTTAGAACTTTTGACTGAGGTGATCTAGATTGATCCCTAACTAACTGCCTCCAGTTATGCACACCTAGTTAGTTGAGGACCCCTTTTAAATGCATGCAATATCTTACGTCTTCCTGTAATGCCTTGTCCCACTGATGTACTATAGATTCTCGAAGGTAGTTCCGGCTGGAGGAGTGGTGTCTATTCACTCTATATAACCTAAGCATTTTAATTGATGTAGGCAAAGCTTCTCACGTACTTCCTTAGTCTATAGAAACAGCGGTTGGAAAGAGTTATTGTTCACTTGATCCCCGCTCGATGATTTTTCTTCCAACTTTGATAGTTACGGTAGTCTTCAATTGACATCCTGTACATCCGAAAGACATTGAATGAGTTGCCAATACCAGATTAGGCTCTAAATAGCTCATCTCTAAAGACGTTATTATAAGCAACCTAAAAGCCGATGGAAAAATGGTAAGTATCGATTTGGTATTCTTTAATCTTCTCCATGATATGCCGCATAGTAACATTTGGTCGATAATAAACGAGTCTGAAATCAAACGTATGGAGCTGTGTAGAATTGATCTACATTCCACCGTCATGGCGAGAAGTTAACGTAGTTTTTACTCCAAAGGCCGGAAAATGCTCTTATGATGTTCCATCTTTCCTTCAAAAAACTCTAGAACGACTGATTGATATCCATATTCGAGCTAAAATTGATCCAAGACTTTTGTCAACGGCTCGACATGCCTAGTGTAAAAGAAAATCGGTGGAAACGATCCTTACAATACAGTGAGTACACAATGGTTGCTTTCCTAGACATAGGGGGCGCCTTTCACAACTTCGAAACATCCGCGTTTACTACTAACTATCACATCTGCTGCTCGACGACTCACTTGGGGAGTTGATCAGTCTTATGCTAAATAGCACGATAATCAGCTCCAAACTGGGTGAGACTTCTGCTAAAAGATATGTTAGTAGAGGCAGGCCACAATGTGGTGACCTTTCTCCTCTTCTTTGAACTGCTGATATACTTGGAAGCGGGTGGGAAGGGAAGGGAAGGTAAACATTTTAATACCACCAAAGAGCTCCTTCACCTAAATTTTAACAGATTAACCCATTTGACAGATCGCTGTGGATTGGGAGTTAATCCCATAAAACTGATCTTGTCCTCTTTTCCAGGAAATATAAAATTCCAACTATACACCCTCCTTCAATAAACGGTACCGGTTTCATGTTTTCTGATACAGCAAAATACCTGGGTCTCATTTTTGATAGAAAACTAAACTGGAAACCTAGCATTCAAGAAAGAGTTAAGAAAGCTTCAGTAGCCATTAGCCATTGGAAACAAATGGTGTCTCCAACCTCGAATAAACCCACTGGCTATACATCTCGGTCATAAGACCGATACTTACTTACAGTGTGGTCGTCTGGTGGATGGCCAAAGACATTGCAGTCAACTACAAAAAACTAAGCCGAATCCATAGAACAGCATGTGTATGCATAAGCGAAGCTCTACACTCCACTCCCTTCGCGGCGCTAGACATTCTCTTTCACTTGACACCCATCGACATCTTCGGTAGGCAAGTAGTAGCGACTACACAGTGGACAAATAATTTATTTGACCACGCTAATATTCTTAATACATTATGAATCCACATAGAAAACATCGATTACACCATACCTAAGCTTTGGTTAGACAAAGACTTTCATGCGAGCTTCAAAAATGTGTGGAAATAAGAGTACTATTGTACTCATGCTGACCTATGCTGAAGATGTATCTCAAACGTCACAACGGTTGCAAACACATCAACCCGCCAGAAGCTTTACTAATGGCATATCCCTCAATTTCCTGTGGCATTAATGACAAGACTAAAGGCTTTAGCTGTTTCAAAGAAACAGCAACCATTGAGGGATATATTGGTACGCGTGTTGATAAAAAAAAAAATATCGAACAACGTTATATCCGGCATATTTCCTCTGGACCCATTGCCTTTAACGAAGTACATAATATAAAATATAAAATATAATAGTAATACCCCAAGTTTTTTGAAAAATCGGCAGAATTTTTGAAAATATCAAATTTTGTTGGTACAGCCGATTTTCTGATCGCCCGGAGAAGACAAACGGCGTCATTTAGTTGGATATAGTTGGACACTTATCACCCTTCACTTCGCACTTTGAGAAGGGCGAAAACCTCAACCACACCAGCTAGAAAGAATAACACAACTGTGGACGCTGAATATTCTTGAGTCTTCGAAGGAGGTGAAGGTCATTATATGGGTTTCACAGAGCTCTCAACAGCAACAACAGCAACAACCCCAAGCTCAAACTCAAAAACATCCGCAACAGCAACAACAAGTAAAACAAACAACAAAAAAGCTACCTAATCAGTAACTACAAGAAAAGAAAACAAAAAACAACAAAAGCAACTACAGTAGAAACACCAAAAATAACAGCAGCAGCAGCAGAAACAGCAGAAGCAACAATAACGTCAGCAGGAAACAGTCAACCAAAGGGTGCTACCAATCAGCACCATCAACATTGAATTAAAAGACACCATCGACCTATGTAAATCGGCCATATGCAACAATTTCTTTATTAAAAAACTAAGTTAGATAGGCACGCATGCAACACATTGGAGCGCTACCAGAAATTTAAAAGATTACTGAAAGAAAAGACGACAGAGTTCTTCTCCTGCACCCCGATGGGGGAGAAGCTGCAAGCAATGCTGCTGAGGGGGTTAGAACTGTCAACTGATCCGGAGGATTAAGTTATTTGTTACGGCTAAAGCCAAAAGAGAGAAGCGGAAACAACCGTTTTTCCTGATCCAGCTAAGTCTCAACAGCAAACTGCATGATTTAAGGAATATCAAAGTCCCAGACAATCAGGTTGTACACTGCTCCTAGAGCACCGGATGGCTCAGCTCCAACATCAGATAACAAAACAGACTACGCGCGTGGATCAAATCTACACGCTGCTTCCATTCCATTTACAGTCGTAATGGGTCCTTGTAGTGAATGTTTATTTGCTGATTAGGCTCGAACTCTTTAAGTTGCTTAAAGACCCAGCTCCTGATGTGCTTTGGGTTAGCGAAACTAGGCTTTCTAAAAGACACAAAATGAGGCAAAGAAGATACAAAATAGTACGCAGAAACCGACCAAAATCTACTCAAGGAAGAGGCGTTGCGATCTTTGTAAAAAAAAAAGGACTGCCTTTTAAAAGAGTATATGTACAATCGTGTAGTATGTAGGTGGTGTATATTCCTATCCGTAGTGGATAACGGTTATACCTGTACGCCTTAGGTGCGTAAACAGAGCTCGAGAAACTTTTTTAATTCCTTAGGCTCGAATTGGAGGAGAATTATTTTATTATCGCCGGACATTTCATCGCCAAACAGAGATTGGGCAAATAACACACCAAATACTAGAGGGAACTTACTATTTAATTGGTTGGGCCAGCACATTTTATTGTATCGACTCAGCCTTAGGGCGTAGGATATCCTGCTGTTCGACACACGTATAGAAATAACAACCACTAACCAACATACTACAAACTGTCTACGCACTTTTGTGTATGATAGTGACCATTGCGATCTTAATTCCAAATTAACTGTTCCCAATAAAACTGCGGAATTGGAAGATTTTGTCCAAAGGCATTCCTTTAACTATAGTAAGGTGCGTTGGACACACTTCTAGAGAACACTAACGTGAGTACTCTCCTCCAATTCACTCTACCCACCGTCCAACAGAAATCTGTCAAACGATGAGATTGACAGATATCTAAACTAATGGATGAGACAATTAAACGAACAATGAACAAAACGATACTGACAACGAAGACTTATTCCGCAAAGCAACTTTTGACGCACTGCACCGACATAAAAGTAGACTGCTGTCAAGACTAAAAATCTCGTACAGACGGTTTGCTGACAGACACAAACCAGAGATCATGACGTTAAAGTCGTGGATTAAAAATCTCCAAATAATAATAAAAGAAAATTACAGAAACTCTGTAAGTTTGTATTGGAACAACAAAAAATTCGGGCTGTAAACACCCAGCAACCTGAATATATTTCCGCAAATAAATAAAATATTTTGGAGAATGGTTCAAAACGACCTTTTATGTCTTAAAATCGCCCGAACGACGGACAACGAATACATACTTTTAACAGCGGACATCGATTCAAATGAGGCCGTTGATGATGACAACTTTTTTGTGATCATGGATCCGCCGGAGAAGGTAAAGGCTATAAGAGCGACTTTCCAGCAAGTTTATAAGGCGAATGACATCATTGGTCCGAGCCACGACCTGAAAAGTTGAGTTATTGTGCACAATTTTTACCTTCGAAATGAAATAGTGAATTGGCAATTCGAGAGCTCAGGTTTCACCCGGTTCAGTGACAAGAATATGGCAAATAATGTCATCGCCGACGATAGGGTACTACCCCTGTTCATTTCGAAGGAAGAGCTCCAAACGATGTTCGAATCACTTAGAAGTAAGAAATCAGTGGGAACCGATGAAATACCGAATATTATGCTTCGACATCTCCCACTACAAGCCGTGGATATTTATACCACCCTCCTTAATAATGCAATGAATAATGCACATTATTCAGCACATTGGAAAACTGCGGTGGTACATCCTATCCCCAAAACGGATAAAGAAATTTCCAATCAGAGGAATCTCCGATCGATCAGTCATCTTCCAAACATCAGAATGGTTATCGAAAAGGTGACTAATAGTCCTGACTATATCAATTCGGTTTCAAGGTGAGGCATGATGTCATTCATGCCGCGTCTAAACTGATTTCTGATATCAAATGGAACAAAAGTAAAAACTAGGGCACTGGTGCCTGCCTGATTGACATGGAAAAAGCTTTTGATACCGTATGGTTAGGGGGACTCTTCTTCAAGTTGGGAAGGCTGGGCATTAGTAAACCATTTCTGTATATTCTTTTCAATATGCTCACAGATAGACAGTTCATCGTGAAAAATGGCGATGTGACTTCCGCTGGTATATTAAAAACGGTCTGTAGCAAGGTGCGGTAAATTCGCCGATCCTATTCAACATTTACATTACATCTAATAGAATCACTTCACCATGCCATAGCGTACGCTGATGGTCCAAAGATTGAGGTCATAAATATACTTCTGCAACGTGACTTCGACAAAATTAAAGGATATTGTGACGACTGAAAGTAGAAAATCAACTTTCAGAAGTCGCAAAACATTCTGTTTAGGACGCGTTTGTCTGGGGCCTCTAGGTTTACCAGAAAGAATTGGCGAAAGTTTTCTATCGTCGGACAGCACAAACAGCAACTTGCTTCTCGAAATGTAGTCACATATGGATGTTACTCTGGCCAGAGCCAAAGGTGCTTTTGCCCTTACAAAAAGACTATTTTATAGCAGCCAACTCGATACGAGGGTGAAGGTGATCTGCTGCACAGCCCTTATCTGGCCAATGCTTGTGTTTGGATGTCCCGTGTGGTTCAACGTGAGAGAAAGTTTATTGGAAAAGATTGGAAAAGGGCAAGTCTTCGCTTATAAAGAACACCAGAGTCTGAATACATAAAATTCTATCCTAATGAGGTCTTGTACATTAGGGCAAACCTAATAAGTTTGGACAATTTTTCATTAAGTTGACTCAAGGGCATTGACCTCGTCGAACAACCTGATCTCCGGGGTTTACAACCCCAATTATATGTTTCATGAGAAAGCACGTTTTGACGGCTTTGTTCCTCCAGAAGCGTTCCTCTACCTCGATATGAAAGGTCTGATCCAGGACAGATTAACGGTGCCGCTAATCTTCCAAGTCACAATGTTGGTGACTTGTTAAAACTAAAGAACTTACATCGTCAAATACCTCCAGTAATAGTAATAATAGTACCTACATAGGAAGTAAAGTTGGTCATTCTAATTTTTTAGCCGTGGCCGGCTTTTTCCTGTTCCCAAAACTGAAGAGACCTATGAAAGGACAGAGATTTGCACCTATTGAGGAAATTAAAACGGCATATACCAAAAAAACGTTGGCACAAGTGTATTACCACCTTGATCAAAACGTTCCCGGCGCACCACCGTGTGGCGCTACCATTGTTTCCGTTTTTTTTTGTTAAGTTGGACATCTGTTGTTGATATTCCCTCTAAATCTTAGCGTCATAGCTTGACATTTGCAAAAATTACGTAGCCAAGAGTACATCTATCTCCGTGTGTGTTGGCGATTTTTTACAATTTTAGAAAAGGATTTTAATTTGCAACAACGAACTTGTATTAAATTTTGCGTAAAAAACGGATTTAGTGATGCGCGAACGTTGGAAATCTCTAAAGAAAACGATCGTTTACCAGTGGCACGGGCGGTTCAAAAGTGGTCGTGAGTTAATCGAAGATGATGAACGCAGTGGCAGACCATCGACATCGAAAACCGATGAAAACCGCAAATTAACCATCAGAGAGATACTGGAGGACTTGAACAATGCCTATGGATCCGTCCAATACATTTTGGTTAATGATTTGGGTTTTCGTCGTGTAGCAGCAAAGTTGGTGCCAAAAGACCTCAATTCCATGCAAAAAAGAGATCGTGTTGTGTTGATTTGCGAGGCATCATGAATTTTTTCCAGAAGGCCAGACAGTAAACAAAGAATATTATTTGGGCGTTATGAGACGTTTGCGTGAAGCAATTCGCCGAAAGAGACCAGAACTGTGGGCCGAAAACTCGTGGATTTTGCACCATGATAATGCACCGTCGCACAATAATGCCATCATTATTCGTAATTTTTGAACGAAAAATGCAACAAATACCATTCAACAGCCACCGAATTTGATTTGGCGGCCTGTGAATTCTTTCTGTTCAATCGAGTTAAAAAACCAATACGGGGAAGTAATGCAAAATCGCAGGAAACACTGATGGACATACCGAAAACCGAATATAAAAAATGTTTCGAGGATTGGATCAAGCGCTGGCATAAGTGTGTTGCAGTCGATGGGGATTACTTTAAAGGGGACAATATAGATTTAGGTTAATAAACTTGTATTTTTAATTTTCTGAACTTTTTGAACAAGGTGGTATATAAGAATAAAATTCAGCCGCTTTTTGTTCTACAACACCTGCAGCCAAGCTATCCGTTGTTTCGAGATTTGAATATTTTTCCTGTCGATCATCTGTTTTATTTTAAATTACTACGAGGGCTGTTTGATGAGTACCCGGATTGGAAGATAGGTGGTGCTACTGTCCCAAAATGAGTAGACCATCATTAAGTATATCCTCTTTTATTCTGTCCTGTCAAAATTTGGTGACATTCCGACGCTTAGTTTTGTTTTGATACCCATTTCAAAACATCGTGTTAGTATTTTTTGCGATGATGCAAAAAGAGCAGTATCGCTCCGTGATCTAAGTTTGTTTTTGAGTAGCAAAACCTGCGAGGAAATCAAGCCCATTTTCCAATGTATGGGACCCATTCACCTTCCCGTAAAACCGTTTACCATTGGTTCGCAAAGTTTCGTCGTGGTTATACGTCGGTTTGTGATGAAGCGCGCCCAGGTGGCACAAAAAACGGTTACCGCAGAGGAAACCGTGAACAAAATCCATGATCTTGTATTGGCGGACCCCCTAGTGAATACTCGCGAGTTGGCTGAGATATCAGGCATCCCAACTGAATTCTTTAGCCATATCCTGCACGAGATTTTTAGCATCAGAAAGCTGTCCGCGCTATGGATGACGCGTTTGCTCACTCAGGAGAACAAGCGCAATCGTGAGTCAACTTCAAAAACGTGCTTGGCCCTGTTTAATCGAGATCCGGAGGAGTTTCTACGTCGTTTCGTGACCGTGAACGAGACATGGATTCATTGGTACACACCAGAGAATAAAAAACAATCGAAAAAATGAGTTTTATCCGGTGAACATGCGCCAAAGAAGGCGAGGACCAAGTGTGATCCACATTGACTATTTGGAGAAGGAAAAACCAATCTTAGGAGCCGATTCAACGCCGATGGGAAAAAAAAAACGAACACATTTGGCGAATAAAAAAGTTCTTTTCCACCACGATAACGCACCAGCTCACACCTCTGCAGTCGCCACAGCCAAATTGGTCGAATTGCACTACGAACTGCTCCCCCATTCTCCGTATTCTCCGGATTTGGCTCCCTGCGACCTCTTTTTGTTCCCAAACCTTAAAAATTCGTTCGCCAGAAAGAAGTACGAGTCGAACAAGGAAGTCATCGCCGACGCTGAGGAGTATTTTATAGGCCAACAAAAATCATTCTATACGGGGGGGTAAAAAAGTTGCAGGACCGCTGGGGAAAGTGTATAGAGTTGTAGGGGTATATATTTAAAAATGAATTGTCAGAACATTAAAAAACTGCGTTGTCGTTTCTAATCCGGGTATTCACTAAACAGCCCTCGTTAAAGCCTTTTTTTTTGATATCAGGAAATCTTGCTTGTAGATTAGTACCTGATTATAACTTATTGAACGTCGTTTCTATCGTACGCTATCTACACAAATGCTTTTCGCAACTATCACTATCATGGAGTATTTTTAATAAGCTTCCCAAGCCATAAGACAATTAACAGATTACCACTGGTACGCTGGTATAATCCATTTCCTTTCATGGTAGTTGCATCATGGACTTAACCCACATAAACCTTAGAGTACCACTCGTAAGGAATTTAAGACGTTATTGCGTTGAAGTTATACTGATGGTTATGCATTCTGAGGAAACAAACGCCTGCATTTTCATAACTTCGACGAGTTCAAGATAGATATGACGTTTAAACAAAAAAAGGAATAGTCATTGAAACCTTAAGGATAGTTACTTCGTGGAAATATTTACGTCCAGCTAACTTACCTTAATTAAATTCTGTCTGGGATCAGGTCAGATTATAAATTCTATTTGGGATTGGTAGGTTCAGGATCAACCGTGGATGCCAAGATTATGAGAGTTGGAAACAACTAAAAGCATCCGGCCGTACATCCGTAGGAAAATAGCTACTTTCCTCTTGTTTCATAGGAGAATTGACAGCAGACGACCTGACGGGATGCTAAGCTTTTGCATGTGTGGCATTTAGTGGCATAAATAACTGCTCCTCGTGTGAAGAAGTAACATGAAGTAGCATGAAGTAAACCATCCATGGAGTGGTTGTCGAGAGTGTATGTAAGGTTGAATAGAAGAAATTTAGTAATGAAAGGTCTCGGACTAGAACTACAACGAACCGATGCTCTATATACTTGCATTCCTATCCCCGCTGTCAATGCCGTCATATAAGACCTACAACTCACAGTTACTCCTCTGAACATAAATGTCACATGAACAAAATGCAACCATCCATCAACGACGTCAGCTGCATCAAGTCACCGATATTATCCTTTCCGTTTCTCGATGAGTGCACTCTCTATCCTTGTTACTCAAAATCAAGCAATCCAAAAATTTACTTTCAAATTCCCCAACTGTCTTTACAGAATGTGAAGTTTCTCATCGCCATAATTCGGACCAGAGTCACATGTTTCCCGACGCCTTTCCACCAGAACAGACACATATTTCACCATAACGTTCTGTGTAAACCCTGAGCATGTATATTCAGCTGAAGCATGAGCTTCTACTTTGTGTACATCCATCATAAGAATCCCAAATTTCAAGTAAAGTCTTCATCCAGCATCGTGCTGGTGAAACCTCGATTTATCGATTTGCACTCGAGGATATGGAAGATATGCTTTCGTTAAGGCACATCTTGATTCGGGACCGGATCCGCCAGAACTATTTGTAGTGCAATTTGTAAATTCCTTTTCATATACACGCACACACGACTACGTGACAGAAGATTTATCGATTTTTTTTTTTTTTTCATTTCTATCTTTCGCTTCCGCTTCTCCTGGTGCGTTAGACACCGAACTCCTAATGTGAATTGAGTGGAAGAAAATTTGCTAGAATATTGAAATTGATTCTTTGCACACCCAAAATGAGAGTACTCGTATCTTTCCAGAGCACCCTTAGGGAGCAAAGAGCTCGCACTGAACATGCACCCGGATCACTCTTGTAAGAGGGTTATAAACTATTTCACGACAGATAGATTTATTTCAGAGCGAATTCTCGTGATGGGATTGCTGGTCGATGTGGCATCGGAATAAGGAATAACGAATCGATCTGAAGATACAAAGATAGATTTGTCATCGTCACAACTTTGGACGTGGGTAAATTTGCCCCGATGCATTTTTGATAAGACGAATTAAATGTGCAATTTATCAAATTGTAACAAGTACCCTCTACGGGGAGTACGAGTACATTTGAGAGGATACTCTTCCCACCCTTGTCCCTCATCTGCCTTTGACAAGGGATGATGGGAATCAAAATCAAAAGGTACGCTTTTAAAGATGAGCAGAAAGTGGTGTATATTCATACACTCGTAGGGAGATGACTAAACCCGAAGGATATTGACGAAAATTAATTAAATTTTCTCACTCAAAGTTTTGTCAAACAATTCAAATACGAATTTCTTCTGTAGAAATTCTTTCGATCCTTCAAACCAACCTATTACATGGGAAAACTTGTGCAAAACTTTCTTTGTTTTATGTATCTGGCCTCCCAACAGACACGAGATGTAGACTTTTGTTAGACACTCTAGGGAGTGATGAGAAAATCTTCACCAAAAACAGTTCAATTATGTTCTTTGAAATGTTTGTGTGTGTAATGGTATAAATGTGAATTCCTTTATTCATCAGTGTTGCTACTAAAGAGAGATTTGTCAGGAGTGAATTTTGATGAGTTGGGAAGTAGACATGACATTCGTAGAGTCAATCTTTTCCACTACTTGTTGGGTTGATCACTGACGGATGGATTCTTGATAAAATTCCGCTCCATGTGATAATCGGTTTGTATCCAACAATTAAACTAACGATGGATATTCCTTCCACTGAGAACAAACCCCATCGTTCGTATTGTCGGAGGTTCCAGTCGGGCCGTGGGGATATAGAATTCAGAAAGGAATAAAAACAATACTAAGTGGGGACGTTTTTGGAAGGATATCGGCAAATTCATCAATACTTTCATTAAGTCTAAACAAATCAGAATGGAGAGGAGCATTTTCAGAACCTAGACACGGTGCTCTCACCAAATCTTTTCACCTGACATGTCCTGGTGGAAGACTACGGAAAACTACTCGATGGACACTTAAAGACTACTTGAGAAGCTATGATAATTCAATTAGCATTGCAAAGGGTGCCTCTTATAATGGTTTTTGCGTCAAGTCCGAGATACTCTGTGAAGAAACAGACTAGCCAAGGTTTTCAAAAGGCTACCTAGAATGGGAACATGTAGAAAATTTGATGGCACCTTCACTGAGTCGAAAGGAGGAATTCTCTGTCTCACACACGGGACTCACTTCCAATGTACTCTGATGGCATTTGTAACCTTGTACATGAATCAGTCGTTTTGTTGAAAGTAAACAAAAACCTGATTGCGAACGCAGACTGCAACTGGTGGTGTCTTCTCTTAACTGCTACAGTACATATTGAACGCATCTATGCTTAATGCTCTCAACAGCCATAACATCAAAACCAGACATACTCGTATGCAGACGATGTAGCCATACTTTGTGTGGGATCATGGCTTCCAGTCGTTTGCTTGGTGCACTAGAAATGTGCTCTTATTCAATCCTCTTAAAATTAAGGATGTTAAAGCCTTGCTTAACCCGATTACTAATTCGAAGCTAGTTCGAGAATCCAAGGTTGGAATGCAGCTGAAAAACTTACTGCACTGAATCTCGGTACTAGGTAAACACGGGGGAAATGACTTTGCAGATTAACTTGCTAGGCAAGACTCAGGAGAGAGTTTTTTAGCATCCAAACACGTCCTGTGTATTGACTGTTGTACTTTATATGAACATAGCTGCAAACAGCATGACTCCAAGTTGCCGGTAGACGAAACGAATCCTTCCCGAGATCTCTAAGATGTCAGTGACTTTTCTGCTCTCTGGAGTAGTGAGTGTTCAGCCTACCATCGCATAGTGTTACAAGTACTATACTTGCCACTGATATAGTCATTAAGTCGCTCTATTTCAATACAAACAAATTACAAATCTTTTTCTCTTTCTTCTTCCACATAGTCGCACCTCAGAGATCTTCTATTTACATTTTTTCTTGAATTAAAGAAAAACAATTTCAAACGCCGGTAAGTTTTCTAGATACCCACAGACAGATCAGATGGATAAACAGAAGTAGTCTCTTCCCTTTTGCCGATAAGTCCTTTGTATTTTTTCAGAGCAATCCATGGGATAAAAAAAAGAGCACTTGGACACGAATTAACGTAGTGAACCAAGACCGATAGTAAGCCAAGTGCAGGAAGGAACTCCACTAATGATATATTTATTTATTTATTTATTTTTTTTTTAATACCGCGCGCGCACCAAGGGAATATGAATACCCTTTTACTGGCTTTTCTCCAGGGCGCGGGCGGGTGGTGTAGTAGTTTGAAACTCAGGTGTGTTTGGTTTCGATATTTTTCCCAGAGATGGTTGTCAAACTGAACGAGACGAACCAGTGCATCCTCAACCAGTGGGTCTACGTGCTAGTTGTTAGTTCGTTACATTTAGCCCAGCCAGCAATCACTCCAACATCAGTGTTATGCCTTCATGTCAGAATTGACGCCGACGGGATTTTCATATAACTACATACAAATTCTATGAAAAGACTTTTTCAAAGAATTGCCTCGCACGGGATTCGAACCCGCGAACCTCTGCTTGAGGAGTCTGTGCATATACCACTACACCACGGCCACCTCCAGAGCTTCTCTCCAGGTGTATCTCCTTTAAACTTAGCACATCCATATTTTTGGCAAAGGCACGGTGAATCTGCAATTCGCCTGCAGTGAATTCAAATGAGACAGAAGGAACACCACAGATGTTTACCCTACACCATGAGTCCGTTTGCTTCTTCGGCTTTATTGGTCTCAAGTTTGGATATAATTTTTACTACCCAGACAGAGGGATTGTTCTCCATAGGAAATGCGGCCATCAATCTTATCTTATCTTACTTATCCCCGGTGACCTCTATTTGAATTTTATATGGTGCATACTATGTTATATATCTGCATATCGTTTATTGAGGTCTTCTCTAGCTCCTTCTTTTTCTTTGGAAGAAGTTGGTATTTTTTCGTCTGCTTTGCCGTCTGTTTCATGGCAAGTACTCACCCTTTTAGCGTCGCTTTAAACCTTTTCTTTTCCTTCAAATGATTTTCGGTAGATGGAACGTTTTAGATGGATTTCTGCAAGATTTTTTAGTTAATTTTATCAGCAGAGAACTTTTCGAAAAGTTTTGGAAAACATATTCGAAAAAGGCTGTGACGATCTTCTGCAATAGCGACGTTCGATGTCGATTTGCCTACACCACTTGTTTTTGAGTTTGAACTGTCCGCATTAGTATCTTAGACCTCGGTAGACCAAGGCAAGACTGGGTTTTCGGTACATTAAGACACTCGAAATATTGATGACTTGTGTCGATCGCAATGCAGACCGCCAGGTTCCTTGTGAATCTTTAAATGTTAGAATGTTCTTTTTTATCACATTCAAATTGCAAAGGAGGAAGTTAAACGCCATACTTATGGCACTGCGGTATGACAAGTTAATAAGTTTGCGTATGCGATTATTTGCAAAGTCAGCTTTTCTCATCTCGGTTATGGGTTCATTAAACTTTTGTTGGGGAACTTATACTTTCTGTTTACTATGATCAGGCCTTTGCTCACAAACCAGATCACACATTATCTACATTCACATATGTCATGCTTAAGCCTGGCCCTATATAATCTGCAAAGAGTCTGAGCATTTCACGTCGGATAGCAGCAGGTCGATTTGCAAGGTGAATACCTTGATTCTCAAAAACCCTGGAATGATCTATCCTCTCAATATATGAGGATAGGATAAATGAGTTCACGGCTGACATAGGAAGCCCGTGGAACGAAATGTATGTGTCTCGTCTCATCTGAAATCAGGGGCAAACTTCACAACCAGAATACGTCTAAAAGTGATTAAAAGATTTAACAATTTCTTAAATCAAGCTTGGCTCTCACTATACGGGCGTGTATGCATGGCCATTAGAACATGAGTCTACAGTCTGGTATTATTGCTCTAGTTTTCCGACGTCTGAACTCATGGCTTTAGCATGTTCAATTCGCTTTTACTGAAGTTAGCTCGCACTGCTTCGGTTTTTGTTAGATTTAATATTTCTTTAGTCTAGAACTAACAGACTGCCTGGCAATGAAAACTTGCATTCTTGCAAAATGCAACCTAAGTATGAGAGCTTAATTCGGTGATCTTATTCTGCTGTATAGCTTTCTTCTGCCTTTCTTGATTAGGTTTTGCCACGGTTTGTCTTCTTCCGCTTCTCGCTTCTTCTCTGGTTGTGGAGTTGATTAAAAGATCTAGTTTGTAAGCCTTCTGCCTGTTATATATATAATGCCAACACCCTGGACTAGTTTTTAACGTCTTACCCTGGTTAGTACACCATTGATGTGGTCTCCTCTTTAGGCTCGTCGGACCATTGTGTCATATCAGCTAACTTCTCGTTATCCCACCACACAGTTAGAGAAAAGATTCTTAAAAGAACCGTATGGCAATACGAGAAAGCCAATTGGAGCGGTCTTAACACCTCCTTTAGGAATTTTAACTGGTCCTTATGTTTCCTGGATAACGACGTGAATGCTGCTGCTGATATAATCACATACACTATTCTCTTCGGAATGAAATCCTTTATCCCTCATCGGATGAAGAGTATCAAGCCAAAAGAAAACGCATGGTACGACTCCAACTGTAAAGAGGCCGTCAGGGTTAGAGAAAGGTTTTTTCCTTCCTTTAAGACCAACCCGACAGAGGTTGGAGTCAGGAACGGCTGCAAAGTTTTTCTTAAACATGTGAAATTTCAATACGACCAAAATCTGAGGCAAAAAATTCTACAATGTAAAAAAATGTAGTAAAAATTGTTGGTCGTTCGTCAAAAATATTAGAAATTCTGCTTCACATCCCATCCCAACGCTTATTGACAATGACATTCCAGCTGTCAGCTCTTTTGACAAGGCCAATGTGCTTGCTGCACACTTTGCAGCCGGTTCAACACTCCCAGATTGTGCTTTGTCTTCACCTACACTTGAGTGTGTCGAATCTTCAATGGGCCAAATAAACTTTGGAACTCGTGTAGTAGCAAGAATTTTTAAAGATCTTAGCATTCACAAATCCGCTAGTCCAGATGGTAAATCTCTCCTTGTTCTGAAGAGGTCTTCTTCCTCGCTGGCAGAACCACTGTGTAAGCTTTTTCATACATTCTACTCTTTAGACCTCTTTCCGAGCAGATTTAAAACAGCATTTGTCCAGCCTGTCCCTAAAAAAAGGCGAATCTTCTTCTCTCTCATCCTACAAGCCCATTGCACTTACAACCCTTCTTTCCAAGGTCATGAAAACGCTGATAAATTGTCAGCTCATGATTTTCGTAGCAACAGGTCCACAGGTGATTTGATATTACACCGAAAAGTAAAACAAAAGTGTACGTCAATCTGGCGAAAGCGAGATAGTTGCACTTGATATTTCTAAGATATTTGAGAGAGTTTGGCACCAGACTCCTTTGTCAAAAATACGAGTTTTTGGGATCGGTAACTCTTTTCTTCAATGGATTAGAAATTACCTTTCGGAACGTTCAATTCAAGTTGTTTTGGATAGTTTCAAGTCCGATGTTCACAAAATAAATGCTGGTGTGCCCCAGAGCTCCGTTCTGTCTCCGACATTCTTTTTACTTTTCATCAACGATTTCTTGTCTGTTACTTCTAATTCAATATATTCCTTTGCTAATGACAGTACACTCTGCTTTTGATATGTGTTCCGTGTCACGTTCGAATGTAAAATGGGAGCAGCAGCGTATGTTAAGCTGATTATATTAATGTATTAGCAGCATAAATAATTGAGGAACCATATCAGCATAGAATTGAGGAATGCCCATATCTGGTCGGGTGCGCCCGAAACATCTCTGCATCTGCTAGATAGGATTCAAAACCGTGCGATTAAACTAATAGGTGATAATAATATCACCCATACAATGAGCCGGATTCAGATTCAGTCGTCGTCTACTGCGCCGTTCCTCGGGCTAGTACGTTGTCTGATAGCATTGTGTATGTATGTATCATCATCGCTGTTCAACAGTTTGCAGAAATATTTTTTTCCAAACCAAACCAAACGCTTCACCACAATTTAATACTTTGACGACTTTCTAGCATGGAAATCATATTTGGGCATCGGTTCTTCAAGCAGGATATAAGTACTCGTATATGTAATATACTATCGGCCACCGAAGAATTGAATAAAACAGAGAAATTGTATTCATTGATTATCTTGTGAAAACCTACATCAAGTTCTTATTCAGATGTTTTAATACTAAGGGCATAGGTCGAACAAATATCTCACAAAGCTGCCAGAAATAAATACCAAATACTAGCAAATGTTTTGGTACCCGAAATGAACACATTAATTTGACAGGTCAGTCGTGTTGTAATTGGCCCGCAAAAATGCGGCTATGAAAAAGGCGAAATCTTTCAGATATTGCGGCTACTAAAAACCACATGAAACTTTTCATGATATTTGTTGTGGAGTCGCCTACGATAATTGCCGCCAAACTTTATTTTTGTAAGAAAGCTGTCAAAACCTCGGCAAAATTGTATTAAACAGCCGTTTTAAAAAACGTTGTGGAGCCCCTTAGCAAAACACTATTCGCAAATAAACCGTGGACCTTTCAACAACACTCGGCTTCAGATCATAAGGCAAAAACGACACAAACATGACTTGAAAACTACGTTTCGAACTCTATTTCCACGGATAATTGGCCATCTGGTATCTCAGACTTCTAACCATTAGTCCACAAGACGATGGTCTGTTGTGGAGGCTCATATTGCACTACTCGACATCGAAGTATATAGTCTTTGAGCCGCCTCATTGTCCGAGCATTGTCCGAGCATTGTCCGAGCATTGGAAAATTTCGCAATGCATGAACCGCGTTCTGCAATCGATGAGTAGCCAGACTTACTAACACGATCCTGGAAAGCAAATAGGGGCCATTTCGAATAGATTGTTCTACAATTTGTAGCCATTCACTGAGCCAATAAATAAGTTTTGAAAATTACCATATTCATTCGTTTTCATTTCTTCTTCTACTTCGTCATCCCTGTTGGTGCTAGGCGTGGGTGTTGCTTCGAAGTATCCAGGATCTCCATTTTTCCACATTTCTCTGTGGGTATTGATCCCCTTCATTCCCATAAATTATTTCCCCCTTTTATGTCCTATTGTTTGGATATGTTGTTCTCAGGTGTTCCGTGGTCTAGATTTGTCGCCATCCAACCTGATGCAGGGTCTTCATAGGTACCTTTAATGGCGTTAATTAATCTTTCTGACACATTTTTTTTGCTTTTAGTGTCTCTCAAATGTGTTGTCTTGGTTCCTTTTGTCGCTGATGTCGTTTTCATTTCATTAGCCAAAAACCGTGTACATACATTTCCATTAGAGTTGAACTGGCAACACTGACATCCACAGGACTACATACAATTACAGGATATCGTATTTTCCATTGTATTCATTCTTTGTTGAGGACTTATTTATGAGCTAAAGATTAATTACAGTCGATGATAGACCTCATCTCTGTCAAGAGATGATGTGGATCCCATCTGATGATGAATCCCATTGGATTTTTGGGTAACAGATTTTCCTACAGATAAGTCAACGATAGTACGAGTAACTCTATTCTTTACTCAGTCCTCTTACATCATCATCGGCATCGAGCATTGTTCTATTGTAGATAAAAGTAACAAGACTTCCTAACGTGGATTAACATGATCCATGTGATGGTAGGGTTTTCAAATTTGAAATTCAATTCCGATGGAGGAATTTTAGGGAGGTATGCATTTTTAATTCAGTCTCTAGTCATACTGGTTCGTTTTGACAGGTGCAGAGAAGTAGAATTTGGAGGTTTACCTTACCAGTTCTGCAAAAACATTCACCCTTCGTCAATAGTTGGAAAAATTTAATTTTCTCTTATAGTTTGTGATATGCAGGAATTGTTTTGCATTCCTGCGATCCATGAATAGCCATCATGATGTGGGACAAAAAACATTACAGGAATTGCCAAAAGTGAATAGATGTGCTCCTTTCCATGAAACGGAAGCACAAGAGGCATTATGGAACACAATGGCTTCGGTAGCATTCAGAAAGTTGCATTGTGAGTGTTATCTTCGTAAGGGTGCTTGATGCTTAGAGGGATGTTTTCCTATGTCTAGTTGGTAAATACAACCAATTCGAGTGTGTTTATGTTGTGATAGCTGGCAGCGCACCTCTATATATTTCCACTGTAGCAATAGATACGCGAACATTTGCATACCTGATTTTGGATAAATTCATGTGTATGCAATGAAAACACATTTGGTTGCAATTTTATAGGAGGTGCTTCGTTTAGAGTTCATGAGAGGAATTCATGATTTATGGGACTTAAAATTCAAGTCTTGAGACGGTTCTACTACAACAAAGCCAATCATTTCTTGAATTTTATACCTGGTATGTTATAAATTAATTGCCGGCTGGAAAATATATCGAATTCAGAATCGGATCAAAGTCTCAAACTTGTTTAAAAGGAGGGATCCGCAAAAAACCAAGTGGAGACGAATTAAAGAGACGAGCTTGGCAAACCCAATCAGAAAACATTGCATTACACCAAGGAATGAACCACCACCAAGTCGGTGGACTTCCTGTGAAGGAAGATAGATCGAAGCAAAAAGAATTTAAGAAGCTAATTCGGATTCCGAAGAAAGCCTTTTATAGAGACTTCTGCGAAAATATCTGTCGGTGAAACAAACAGGTCCCAATAGGTGGAAATCAGCCAGGCTGGAGTCGCTCAGATAATCTTATGGCACCTACACTGAGTCTAAAGTAAAGACTCACTCATGCTTGAGACTTACTGTGAGTACGCGTTTTTCTTTCTTTTTTTCTCGTATATCGAATTTATTGGATTTACGTTCCATTCTTCCGCCTCCTCACATCATCTACTAGTTCTCTCTGGTATAATAGCAAGCTCCGTTCCTTACGAAATAAGAAAAACAAGTTATGGGCTGTTTTCTTTTGCACCAAATGTGTTTCCAACTATTCCAACTACTTATCTTCATTTCACTGAACTTAACGATTTTCTTAACCAGCGCTAGCTTAACAATACGCAAGTCAACCTTATAAACAACCCTAAGTCGTAACTCCGATGGTTAACCTCCTTTCCTCTCTTCCAACAATAAGTCAGCAACCGATTCACTCACTACTGCCAACCTATTTGCCACCTTTTTTAAATAATCCTTCACTAAAGACTCCTTTGTACCAGATCCATCCTATTTTATTTACCTATTGAACCTCTCCAATGGCTCACTTCTTTCTTACATCTTGGACCCGTCTTTTACCAAAAGCTAATGACGAATTCACACCCAACCCACTGCCATATTTCTTAAAGAATGTTCATCCTCTTTTTCAATTGCCCTTTCTAATCTCATTCGTCTATCCCTTTTTCTTAGACTTGGAAAACCTCCTTTTTAACTCTGATCCACAAAAAAAGGATCAAAGAATGAAATCGCTACACGAAAATGAAGCTCTAAGTTTCAAATACAAATCACTTATTTCCTCTAGGCAACATTGGTTCCTGAAGGGTAGGTCAACCAACACAAATTTTTTTGAATTCATATCCTTTGCCCTATCAGTTCTAGAGAACGATGTTGCTGCAACCGATTTTTGCAAGGCCTTCGATAAAATTCCTCATCGATTAATTCCCTTCGAACCCATACTGTTAAAATGGATATCCTCTTACCTCGAAACCGTTTTTACAGTGTTCGTTTTAGTTATCAAACTCGGTTTAATTTTTGGCCAGCTCTTAAGTTCCACAAGACAGCGATATAGGTCCTCTTATTTTTATATTAACCATAAATGATCTCGATAGGATCATTAAACACCCGTCTGTCTACCTTTACGCCGAGGATGCCATTACTCCTTCCTCATTTAACAAGATCGTCATAGTTTTCGATGTGGTGTCTCAAAAATTGTTTGGAACTTAATATCGCCAAATGTCAATCCATCACCTTTTCACATAAGCTGCACCTATGTCCTACCTTCTCCACAAACAACCAATTTTGTACCTTTGTTTGCCCCCTCCTAGAGTTCGTCAGTCAAGTGTGAACCCCATATCATCGTGTTCATATCTCGAGAATCGAAAGCATTCACTGCAGTTTTATTCAATTTGCTCTTTGAGATATACCATGGGACGATCCCTTTATTCTGTTCCCCTATCAAAACCGTCTCAACCTTATTAACTTAAACACCCTTGAGGAACGCAAAGATACAGCCGACCCACTCTTCATTCATGGACTCCTTTCAAGTCTCGTTGAATGCGCGTGCCTTCCCAACTCTATTTTCCTCAACACTATCTCTCGTAATCTACGTAGCCCTCGTCACATTTTTTTAACAACCCACCACACCTTCTTTGGCGCGAACAAACGAATTTCCCGTATGTTACGAAAGATCAATTCAAACCTTACCGTCTTTGGCTTTAACCGCACCACTACCTGCCTCAGATCCGATCTCCTTCACCACTCCAACAAATATTAGTCTTAAATTTAAATTTAAGTTTACTCGTAAGTTTAATTTTAGTTAGCTTAAGATTGTATAGCTTGTATTAAGCCGTATAAATTAGGGTCTTCGTCCCAACCAAAACTTAACCTAATCTGCACCCGCTGATTAACACTATCAACCATTGCGAGTATACCTCATCGGTTGTGATGACGGATGAGGCCATTAAACATGCTGTTGCTTCCTGTGATGACTTCAAGTCGCCTGGCACCGATGGCATATACCAAATTATGTTACAAATACCCGAATATAGGGTAAGTGGAACGTCATAAGCCATAGGGAACGGCAGCACTCCATTACTACTTTTATGCATAGGGAGCGTTTCCTCACTCTTCAAAACATTGGGCAGACACAAAACAACAACTTCGTAGTTAGCTAGGCAAGGTTCAATTTTGGAATTTTTATTGAAGGCACCCCATGTTACTTTCGAAAGACTTCCTGTCGTTAAGATAAATTACAGTTTACTCGTAGTATGTGCTTGTAACCGATGACAGCCCTTGAACTTTCACTGATACAGATGTTCTCTAAGCCAAGGCTGTTTATCGTTTTTGTACCTGTAAGGTAATCAACCCCAAACGAGTAAATCAGAATGACTGATCTTAACGTTGTCATAGCTGGGATAGATAATGTTGAATGCAGGTACCCTTCGTAGTCCCAGTGGTTTTGAATCCTTGCAAAGATTGTTGAGAAAGTCACTCTGAATCAAAGCTTGAACGCTGCTAGAGAGCCTACCAATCGATTTACTTTGACATACTACCAGACAATATTCATCAAGTGGAACGGAGTATATTGCTAGTAGCTGGCCAAGTTGTGCACGATCCCACGAATGTCCACGTTTACCTTCACGATGGCC
This sequence comes from Volucella inanis, assembly GCA_907269105.1. Classification (NCBI taxonomy): domain Eukaryota; kingdom Metazoa; phylum Arthropoda; class Insecta; order Diptera; family Syrphidae; genus Volucella; species Volucella inanis. The sequence goes on along the minus strand of OU026153.1, from coordinate 200,852,630 downwards.
AACGAGAACAGGTGCCACTAGAAATACTCGTACATTAACCTCGCGAAAGTTATACTGAACATCCATGTGTGGAGTTTGGTCAGTTTATACTCCATCAGGTAAAGCATGAAGTAGGTACGAAAACCTGTTAGACTTTCACCAGGCATTGCAGGCAGTTTGGGACTTATCCATAATCCTTAAATGCGATTGTGCTTATCGTTTTCGCATAGATTTGCTATCAATATTACCACGTACATGGACCATCGGTATGTCCGATCAACATCATGTTGGTGTGCAAAGTAACAAACGGAGTTGGCATGGTGACGTTGACCACCGTTACTTAAGGTTTGTGTTGTGATATAGTCTTGAGTTCGCCATACAACACGATCAGAGGCTTATCCAGTATGCCAGCAAAGAAGCCATTCAATGGCAACCACAGAGTTGATCTGCAATGACATCTAAGATTTCCTGCAGCGTAAAAGTTGTCGGTTCGTTTGAGTTGGTTGGGAACATATTGTATGCTGCGGTTTTTTCTAACTTCTCCGCTGCCTGCCTCTTTGGCAGGACAACTGGTATGTAATCTTTGAGGTTTTTGTTAATTTTCGGGTTAAGATGTTGGAATTATCGGTTTTGTAAGTGCCAGGAACTGGTTGTACAATAGACTACGACTTCAGTATAGTTTCGGGTCCTCCAACTTTTGCGAAAATCCTGTTCTGAAAGACTACAAGACAAAAAGTTAAGAGCAATTAAGCTTTGCACACAATTTTTTTTAGCAATTTCAGTTGGAGAAGAATAATGTCCTTGGACATTTGGAACTCATCGGGGATGCCGGCAAATAATGTGTGATGGCGGGGATAAACAAGGTTTGCCCGCAACGCGGCGTCCTGTCTTCACTGCTATGGCGCATAACGCGCATAGCGTTGCTCAACGCGCCCAATAGTTCTGACGTCCGTGCACAAGCATTCGTGGATGATGTAGCTGTACTGTTCGTTGGATCGTGTCTTGTGACTGTTTGCTCTAAAGCGCGCGCAACTACTGCAGTAAAAATGGACTAGTATGCCTGGCTCTGTTCTATACCCATTGGTGAATCTCCCTCCACTTGATATTCATATCATGGACTGCACTCTGAAAACCATAGTCCGTTTAAAGAGAAGTGGCCTTTGATACAACGCGCACTTTCGACTTTCGCAGTGCCCAGAATGGTTTTGGCCAGAATCCGATCCAGAAAATGTATCTGATCGGGTTTTCTTTGATGGCTCCAAAGCCGATTCAGAACGCGACGCTAATGATTTTCGAGAGAATTCTTTTAGAAAACATGCATTTGTCTTCCAGGCAAAAATACATGCAGTCCTGATGGAACTACATACATTTAAAGAATCTACATCTATAGTGACAGCCAAACCTCGCTTAGAGTATTATCAAAACCTCTTACGATTTCCTAGCTAGTTTAAGACTGCAAGACTTCACTGATAGCAGACGCAAGACAGAATTCATTAAGTCTTGTCTGAGTCCCGAGTCACCACACAAAAATAAAGCAGGTGATGAACTGCTAAGCAAGCCTCAGAGGAGAGTTTTTCAGAACCAGAACCCACGTTACGTTTGCCTGCTTCCTCGGTTAGGGCTCTCATTGACAGTTGAATTTCATAAGAACGTAACTACATAGTACTTCTCTAAGAGGCCAGCGGTTTCACAGTTTTCACTGACTGCTGACTGCAGACTGCTTATTGGCGCAGTCACGGCGCCAATACGTTTTGTTAAGCAATTAAATGAGGTGATACACCATCCTGCGATGCTTGCCTCTGTTAATGTCCGTCCTACTCTATGGCTGCAAGTACTCGTCGCTGATGTGATAAATGCTGTGGGCAACCACTTAAGCGTTTACTCACCTTTCTTCGAAAGACTAAGAGATTTCACTAAAAGCAACACATGTAAAGGGCGATTCATCGTGAGGTTTGATTTATAATGTAAAATTAAATACATAAATTTGAAAGTGAACTCAAAAGTTTTATTATCGGTTAACAGAACCTTTTATGGCATTTACTTTTCGAAAATGATATCATGTAAATGTTGGCCACGACTACGTCTGAGGTATTTCATTCGGAAGGTCCAATTTTGGACGACTCGTTCGAGCATAGCGACTGGTATGTTGCGGATAACACGAGTAATGTTGGCTTCCAAAGCGTCAATCATAGCTGGCTTATTCTTGAAGACCTGCAACTTTACATAGCCCCAGAGAAAATAGTAGAAAGGTGTGATATCGCACGATCTAGGCGGCCAATTTACCGTAGAAAAATGTGAAATTTAGTGCTCACTAAAATGATTTCTCAACAAGTCCATTGTTTCACGCGATTTATGGCTCGTAGCGCTGGTTTTGTTGAAAACAGAGCTCACCGAGACCATGTTCTTGAATTCCAGGAAGCACATAGTCCATTAACATGGCGCGATAACGGTTACCGTTGACGGTAACATTCTGATTTGCCTCATTTTTGAAGAAATATGGACCATTGATTCCACCAGCCCATAAATCACATCATACCGTTGTTTTTAATAGATGTAATGGTAGCTCTTGGTACTCTTCGGGTTGCTTATCAGCCCAAATGCGGTAATTTTAACGTATCCATTGAGCCAGAAATGGGCTTCATCACTGAACAAAATTTCACGATAAAACACCGGATTTTCATTGATTTAGTTTTTCCAGAGCCCATTCACTGAAAATATGACGAAAATTCAAGTCGCTTGGTTTTCAGGCCGAGATCCTCACGTAAAATACGCCAAGCCAAGCTGCTGAGAACGATGACGAATCGATTCGTCACGGTCTTCGCGTACACACTCAGCTACAGGTGCTAGAGTCTCTTCACTACATGCTGGATGTGGTCTAACCGGTCAAATATTATCCACTAATGTAAACTGGGACTCAAATTTGCGAATGGTATTGGCAAAAGTGATTTCAGTAGGTCGATTATACGCACCGTAAGTTCCTCAAATCGCACGAATAACATTTCTCACAGAACGCTAATTTTCTAAATACAACTAAACAATTTGGAGACGCTGTTGTGGTGTGAGTCTTTCAATGATGACTTGCCAAACGATACTGAACAAAAATGACAAAGCAGTTTGATAGGAGTCACACGTGATCTGTCAAAGAAAGCCTATTGAAAATCAAACCTAACGATGAATAACCCCTTACAAGGAGAACTCTGTTTCGGCAAAAACAAAATAAAGAAAATGAACTCTTCAGACAACCTTTACAATCGAAGATACTTTTCATCCGTGCTAAATCTCACATAGTAGTTCAGCAGCAATTAATTATTTTTATAATTACATCACAGGGATACAATTTCAATACGACATCGGCGCACAGCCTTTGATGGCCTCGCACAAGGGGATGATCCCCTAATATTGACAAACATTGTGACCCTGCGTCCATACAAAATGCTCAAAATAATAATCCTCAGCGCCAGAAAGCCTTAAACCAAAAAACCACCAAACAAACAATTCAAGGTGACTATTAGGTCGGGTTTCAGTTAATCGAATGGATTAGGACAACACAACCCTACAAATGATGCCGCATGTCTATCTACGAGTATATGTATATTGATGCATAGAAGCCACTCTAGATTCATCGTGTGGCCATCATGAAGGTGAAAATAGAAAATTCTCATTTAAATGATCGCATGACTAAGCCACTGATTCACCACTAACACCGCACAGGTACCTCTACAAAATTGATTACATTTCGTCGGCATGAATGAATCGAATGATATAGTCCTATTTTAGGATACGAGCATTCCTCATACTCGCCCTTTTCCACCATAATAGCCACCATCCAGATACTTGATTTGCAGATAAATTGTGTGCCAATTTACCGGATTGCCATGACAACGATTTGCGAATACCCCAAAGCTAATTAGTGATACAAGGTTGTTTCTACTGACACAGTCTCTGCGTAAAATGTTATGAGATCATATTGTGAGAATTTTTGTTCTTATTTCAATTTTCCAAAGTAATTCGGATGGGGGAAGGAGTACTGCTCCGACTTGGTGAGACCGGTTTCGCATAAACGGTTTGATTAAAACAGAAAACTTAGTATTTACATCGTGGATTTGAATAGTCGTCCTAATTTTTGGTAGAGATTCCTTAATTCATGGGGAGTCATGTAGAGCAAAAGAATGTCTGCATGTCAATGACATGACATTGGGGTGTTGATTTTCTTTGAAATGCTACGCATACCTTGTAGTGCATGGGCATATGTAATAGACGCACTCCGAGATGTCTGGTGAGGGATTGCTATTTGTGCAATCCAATGTCATTTAGTGTATAGGAAAGGCATGCCATGAAAACTAAATAAAATGCAAAACAGTATGACAATGCATTCAAGGCAATAGAATGGAGAATTTACAACATTTGCATTGGAATTTTATATCACATCACCTAGACTAGAGAATGTAAGAAGACAACAATTTGATGACCTTCGAGGAACTCTTCGGAATGGTAACTGAATGGTCAGTTAATGGTAAAAGAGAACTGGCTATCAAGTAGCCCATACAATGCTCAAACCGAGTCGCATTCATAAACACCTGATCCTTCGCCAGTTTAGACTGTCTACTCCGAACATCCTCGTGATTATTGTACCAAATGTTGCCAGATCAAAGCCATAGATACCAATAAAAGTGTTCAAAACTATAAATCCTAACATCAAACGTAGTCATCAAAGACTTTGCAAAAACAAATTCCTTGATACTTAGGAAGACCGCTATTGATTAAGTAGCCGATTTGTGTACTTCATGAGAAGGAACGTGACAACAAGATTGAATACCAAACTGTGGCAGATAAATTGCTCAAGCACCAACAGAAAATCAGGGAGCACCCAATTGGAAACATAAGACCTCCTCGCTCCCAAATAGCCCAATTTGCGTACATCCCACACAAACGTCCGGAGACATCGGGTAATCAAAAACGTGGAAAAATAGTCTTAGTTCGTACATTGCAGACGGTTGGATCAGACGGCCTACTTTACAATATAAATCAAACCTCACGATGAATCACCCTTTATACATATATACTCTTCTCATAGGGCTTAGCATCAGTAATGCTTTTAAAAGTGTTAGAATCACCGACACGAATATAGGGTTTTCTAATAGGGACTTGACAACTTTGAATTTAATTCGCCCTAGTAGACAGGCAATAACAAGTTCAGACGTCCGTAGCAAACGATCCAAATCAGTCAATTCCACGGCGTTCTCAAGAATTGTGCATCGCTCAGACCACATTATTGCGTATTTTGCGTAAGAATCTTGGTTAACACCCATACAAGATCAAGCTGACTCAAGAATTAAAGCCGATGAACCATTTGAAGCGACGTACGTTCTCCGATTGGGTTCTGGAGAAGATGCGCCAAGGTGATGAATTTCATCGTAAAATCATCTTCAGTGTCGAAGCTCTTTTTTGGCTCAATGGGTTCGTCAATAAGCAAAATATGCGTTATTGGTCGGGTGAAAACCCACATGTGCTTCATGAATCACCACTTCATCCACAAAAAATAACTGTTTGGTGCGGTTTGCATGCTGGAAGCGTTATTGGGTCATATTTTTTCGTCGACGATAACGATGGTCAGCGTTATCGCGCCATGATCACCGATTATTTTTGGCCCGAATTGGAAGTTATGGACTTGGACGACATGTGGTTTCAACAGGATGGTGCCACAAGCCACACAGCACACGCTGCAATCGATTTATTGAAGAGTAAGTATGGTGAGCGTGTTATTTCAAGACATGGGCCAGTCGATTGGCCGCCTCGTTCGTGCGATTTAACGCCGCTTGAATATTTTCTGACGCCGACGACGTTGGAAGAGCTCAAAACCAACATTGAACGCGAAATAGCGGCCGTTTCGGCCGAAATGTGTGGCCGAGTCGTTGAAAATTGATTCCAACGAATCGATCGCTGCAAACGTGCCCGCGGTAGCTATATTAACGAAGTCGAGTTCCATTCATAAATGCTTTGATTGTACTTCAAGCCAATTATAAAGTTTTTGAAATATCTCAAATGGTTTGGCTTTTATTTAAAAAAAAAACGTTGTCAAGTCGTTATTAGAAAACCCTATATAATGGGTGTATTTTAGCTTGTGACAAACTTCGGATAGCTGAAACATCTCAACAACTGCATCTACCTCTATTCTTCCTGCTGATTTATCGCGATTCACATCGCACATGTCTTTATGATTTTGTGCCCATTCCGTGCATTTTTCGGTATTTTCTCTATTCCTCCATTACTCTCACGCCTTACAGTATTTTGATTTCACTGCGCAGTCTATAACTTTTGCACTGTAATTGCCATAAAGAGTCACTAAGTCAACAAGGACGTAAACCCACGTGTTCTCCAGGTACCATCGACTGATACCATAATTTCATTTTCTCCTTTCTCAATAGAAATCGTTGTCTTATCTTTCATTGTTTTCATAATACTGTTTTTGAAAACTAGTTAAGTTGCAGTTGAAATTCTTTTGACATCCTTATCATAGAATGAATGAAACATAGGCCGTAATCGCATATAAATTACAATTCTACAGTTTATTTCATAGCCTTTTTCAATAAATGGACTACTAGGTATCTTAGTCTGTAAACATTTTTCACAGGACACTACTATTTTGAATCCCAAACCGCGCTTATCATTTTGCGTAAATTTCACTTGCGATTTGCTGACTATACAAACGGCAACGTCTGAAATAGTTGAAAGATATCCTAGTATTCACTTCACTTTGTGCGTCTAACTCGTGTCGATTCAGCGGTCTCCTTCCAGATATTTTCGGTCTCTTGATGTATGTACGTGTCTTATTTGCACCTTTTTGACCACAATACACTTTGTCACTCATTACTATATAAAAACGAACCAATAACAAACACAAAATAAAAATAAAAAAATTACACAATTATCAATAAAAAACAAACGTTGCTCAAAAAGCGTCCTTCTCGAATTTTTCACTGTACGAAACTGACTGAAACTGATATTTCTAAAGGCGAAACAAGCAATAGTTTGAACACGTGGCAAACAGCTTCAAAAACATCTGCTGTATACCTACTCTAGTCCCCTAAGATACTGTCCCCGTTTCGATCATAAGGGACACGCTGCATACTGCCTACCTTCCGGCCTTGATTTATACTTTGAAAAACAAGTACTCCAAGATATTTCCCCGATATCATGTTTGAGATCACAAGGGACCATTGAAAGCAATAAAAAAAATATTAGGTGCGCAACTAAGTTATCGCTGTTTTTTGATGAAAATGCAAATTTATTGTAAAAAAATGGTTACAAATAAATTATTCCGAAAATTGTCCATCGCTAGATGGAACCTTTTACCATCTTACTGGCAGAGCTCGAATACCATTACGGTAAAAGTGTTTATCTTTTGAGGCTAACCACGAATCAAGCCATTTTTTGATGTCTTCATCTAGTGTCTGGGGACTATGGCTGGTGGAGTAGGACTTCCCATTTGAGCGTTTCCAAGAAGTTTTTAACGGTTTTGGCAACGTGAGGCCGAGCGTTGACATGCTATAGAATCACTTATTCGTGCAATTGCTCGTATTGTGGCTGTTTTTCGAGCAGGATTCGGCTCAATCGCATCAATTGAAGTCAATACTGTCCCCCAGTGATGGTTTCGTTGGGTTTCAACAGTTCTTAATAAATAACACCGACCTGGTCCCATCAAATATACAGCATAACCTTCGCAGAGTGAATAATCGGCCGAGCCAACTCTGTAAAAGCAGGAACGGACAGTCCCTATGACTTTCTTCTCTTTGAGTTGCTGTAACGAATCCATTCTTCATCACCCGTCACAATGCGATAAGGAAAACCCTTCCTTTTTTGCCGCTGAGGCAGATGTTTAAGCGAAACAGGCAAAGAAACGACGCTCAACGTTTCAAGTTCCCAATGCATGCAATCGCTTGGAAATGGCTTGGCGGGTAACTCATAATGCTGAAGCAAGCTTTTCTTGCGTTTGGCACGGATCTCCATCGTGCAATGCCTCCAATTCCGCGTCTTAAAAGGATTTTAGCCTTCCTTCACGCGGACGGTCGTCAACATTGAAATCACATTCTTTAAAACGACGGAACCAATCGCAGCACGTTGTTTTACTTAGCCGCTGTTTTCTTCGAAAAAAATAAGAAAATCAACTCTTCCCGCAAATGACGATTATTTGGCACAAAATCAGATATTTTTACACAACGAAAAGTATATGACGCAAAAACAAATCACTTATGAGTCTTGACGTTTTGGATATGTCAAAATCGCCCAGCACTTACAGCTGAAGAACTTAGTTGTGCACCTAACAGATTTTTTGAAAATCCTAGAGTGGCCTAACTCCTTAAACGATCTAGACAATACAAGCGTTTATAGTTTTTTAAAGAGTAACAGATCCGCTGCTTGCTCCAAGTTCAGAAGCGTCATATTTGATAGCAGGTCAAGAAAGTTTTCGTTCTTCTTTCTACTTACTAACTAAAAGTAACCTCCTTGACCGGCAGAATACGCTGCTTCTGCAAAAAAAGGTTATGTTGCCTTGAAGTCCGTTCATATTTAGGCAGACATGCCAAATTTCAGTGAGATACTGTCTTTAGTTTTGTTTTGACAGCTGATTGTTGTTGATGTGTTTGGCATCATGTTGAGTATAGACAAACACGATTTTCGTTCTCTCATAAAACATTATTTTTTGGGAGGCAAAATGGGAAAGGAAACAAAAGGTTGGATAAATATTATGGGGCTAGTGCTCCATCAGATTACACCGTCAAATATTGGTTTCGAGAGTTTCGTTTTGGCCGCAACTCCACTACCGATCAAATCCGCAGCGGCAGGCCCTCCGATACGGTTACAGAATACAATGTCAAAAAAATACATGAAATGGTGTTGGCTGACCGGAAAGTGAAGGTGCGCGAGCTACCAGATACCACAAAGATTAGTACTGAGCGCACACGCCATATTTTGGGCAATATTCTGCATATGAAAAAGTTATCCTGACCAAAAACACGAACCTGAGAGCACTTCGAAAGAGTGTTTGGACTTGCTGATGCGAATTCGGGCGGACTTTTGGCGTCGATTTGTAACTTTTGAACAACAGAGAACAGAACGAGTGCCCGGCAATGGACTGAAGTCCGCACGAGTGCTTCGAAGCGGCCGAGGGAGGCTCGATGGCTCGGAAAGGTTATGGCGTCGGTTTTCTGGGATTGTCATGGCATACTCTTCGTGGACTACCTCGAAAAAGAAAAAACCATCAACAGTGAGTATTACTGTGCAATATTGGAGCAATTGAAGGCCGAAATCGCTGCAAAACGGCCTCACATGAAGCGAAAAAAAAATTTTGTTTTTGCAAGACAATGCACCGGCGCACAAGAACATCGCAACCACGGCCAAAATCAATGACTTACGGCTCCAATTGCTGTCGCATCCACCGTATTCGCCCGATTTGGCTTCCTTTGGACTATTATCTCTTCCCAAACCTCAAAAGATGGCTCATCAATAAAAAATTCAGCTCACGCGAGGAAATCATCGACGCCACGGAGAGTATTTTGCAGACCTTCCGAAAAATTACTTTTCGGACGGGATCAAGAATTTGGAAAAATTTGGAAAAAAAATTTTACTTTTCACAACTCAGTTGAAGATAGATTTCAATCAAAACGTGTAAAATACGGAATGAAAAATATAACCAAAGGCTTTAGTTCCACATCCCGAAGGTCTAGTCTTTGCTTGGAGAAGCTCCCGTGCGAACCCTAGACGGTTTCTTCTGGTGTGAGTATAAGCTTAGAAGATGTACAAAGCCTTTCATGATGGTGTTAAATAAATTGTATGAAAGCAGACCAAACCAAAGGATGAATCTGTATAAAATAGAGGTAATTAGTCCTTCAATTTCCTTCACGAATTTAAAATAGCTGGATAGAAGATTGTGAAAGTTGTCGGTTTGCCTTATTCTCGTGTAACTGCAGTCAGTATGATATCTAAAGTCAGGGAAAGCCACGTTTTAGTAATTTTTTTTTTTTCTTATAAAATACAGCGCATAAAACTGAAACTTAATTGCAGGTCATAATTCCAAAAACAACGCCTCAATCAAAAAGTATTACTTTGCGTATGCCACAGAAGTGGAAAATTCTGTTTGCTCATCGTATTTCAAAAAATTATTTCTCCGCCAATCTCATATTCCATTTCCACATCTGAAATTTGCTAAATCCACAAATCAAATCGTTCGAAAGGACATAAATCTAACTGCGACCGGATATCGTCATAACCCTTCTACTCTATCCCATCATTCACATTCGTCATGAACTTTAAATATCAACCACTGCTCCGAGCAATTTTACCACTCAGCCACAACTTACAACGTAAATAGTCATCACGATGCAGGATAAGAGAAAATAATTTACGATCGTCCTGTTCCAATTTTGATGATTTGTGAACAGCAATCAACGTCACCATAGTTGATGTTCAATTCTAAATGATGGCTTCAACATAACGACAAGCGACACTAAGTAAACTTTAATTTACCACCCAAAGTGTCTAACAATTTATCCAGACACCAACGCTGCCGCAAAAGTTCAACTACTTTCTCTTGAGAATCCTTTAAAAGGATACTTTTCGGAGATAGGAAGAATATGTACATGGTTTCGTTCCATTATCGTCACTTTGAGAAAAGTGCCATCAAATTGAATTTAATTGAAGGACCGACCGTTCACCACGACAGAGAAGACTTGACAACACCAACTAGAAGCTGGTGCATCATTTGAAACCACTTTTCTAATGGTAGTGGAAATCTTGGGATGGAATTTAGCTTGAATTTTTCACGCATCATGTCAATGGGTATGCAAGTGTTTTTGCTCACTCCCACGAGAAGAGAATTACCAATTAAACAATGGGAAATCTACTGCGTCTGCGACGTGGCAGGAAAGGAAAATAACGAAAGTTTTTTCCACACCAACTTTGAATGGTTATGGCAGAGATTGCTGGTGAAAGATTGCTGAAAATCCATTTAAAAGCGCTTAGTCGTCGGGTGGTGTTATTTTGATGAGAGTGCTTAAATTCCTCTCCTTATCCTATTTGAGGGGCACTTACAACCTTCTCAGAATAGTGCATCATACTGAAGGTTTTTAGTGTTAAACTAAGGAATATGGTACTTCCTTAAGTGTTGGTACATATGGTTGCGTAACTCCAATGCACATTGCCAAGTGCAGTGCGATATAAATTTCGTGTTTGTGAGCTCCTTCATACGTTCGCTTAAATGCTTGAACCCTGCTCTGAAGTGCATTAAGCTTGAAGAATTCAATGAAGACGCTCGAAATCAACAACAAGGCATAGCTATCACACTTTATGAGCTACACTTAAACACACGTGTCCAAACAGCGCTGTTAACCTGTCGTCATTCAGGTTAGGTCATTATGACACGACAATTCTTTGTTTGGTTGGCGTGCAACTGTGCAGGGAGACAGTCGAGTTTCAACATCAAAAAGGTAGATATAACCCAAACTTACTGTCGGTGTTAAAGTTTCGCATCAGTTTAATAGGTCCGTAAAAGCGTACATCACAACGCGTGATATAGTTCTTATTGTGCTTGCTGCGTAATAGGTGAAAATCTGCAAACAATTTCATCAGCATTCGCCCACTAGCTCTATGGCTTACAGCTTTGGCACCTTAGCAGAATCAACAGTTTTTGCAAGCGCTGCATCAAGACCATTATCCTTAAGATCATCAAGAGGCTCTATGGAACTGCAAAAGATTTGTTTTCTTTGTGGAGATAATAGCACTAACGATTTTTTTAAGCTCTTATAAAACATAGATATGAGGCTAACACAAATCATACGAGACACTGCTGACATGGACAAATTTAAAAACTGGTTTGGCACCATCTTCCATTTCCATCAGCAGTGGAATAGTGGAAGGTCCTGAAATAATTTGCCAATTAGCTCAAGAAAAAATAATTGAAAAGGTTCAAACAAATCACTGGCAACTCGTTTGGAGAGGTAAATTTCAAAAGACGTGGATCCACTCACTATCCTTCAAAGGTTGTGCATCACTAAGCACTCAGACAGAGAATCATGTTAAACGAGCATTTCAAATTCGAATTCACCCCTTATCTATTAGCATTGTTCACCGAAGAGGGAATGCAGAAGGAGACTAAATCTACTAAGTAAATCTTGGAGCCAGCACGTTTGTAGTTACAAAGTTACCAACCACCGAAACGATTTGATCAGGACAATCGTAGTGTGGTGTTCAATTTATACCCTGAAGATGGAGCCCTCAGTACTAAAACAGCAGAACGATTGCGTCTCTACGCTGCCGTCCTTGGCAACCAGATCGTGTTTGACTCCCCAACTACCATCAAAGTGCCCCAGGAGAAATTATAAGCCAAAGACTCCAAAGCTGTGTCCGTGTTTGGAATCAAAGGTATTAAAAATAAAAAAGCGAAAAAAGATGCAGATTACAGCATTATCCGTATCGTCCTTGAGAAGAGCATACGCTACGAGAATATTATTGTGGTTAGAGAGGATGAATGAGTTACTCCTTTGCAGATTGGGCCCGAACATCCGAATGATTACTTCCAGAAAAGTGGCAAAGATTAGTCAAGTTGCACTCAGGTTTTCACCACTTCCTTTAGTCGAGGAGAAATTTATTCGTTTCCTGAGTTCGAACGCAATTAGCATGCCACAACACCACTGGCCTTTCTGACAAGTAGAAAGAAAATTGTCGAGTGTATTTCAAAAGAGCTTATTGCGCTAGCCACCGTGTTTCTACTCCCAAATGTTAGTCAAGAGGCTACAGCCGAAGCTAGAGAAGTGCCTGGAAGCTTTCTATGGAGGAGACGTGTTCATAGATACTTTAAGTTACCTTAGGTTCCGTCTGTTCATCAAATCAGGAGTCAATGCGAAGTTGAACCTGACTGCTTCCTTTCATTCGTATCGTACGCACTAAAAAGTGCAAAAGTGTTTGGGTTTGGAAAAAAATGCCAGAGAGTAGAGTTGGTCGAAAAGCTTCCTTGGTTTAATACAAATAGCAACATTATGCCAACCAGGCTTACTAATTCTTCTCAAATCGCTATCATGCAAGTGCTAGACGGGATACACGGGACCTGGTACTTGCCGTGCTCTGGCTAAAATTGCCACTAAATTGCTACAATTCTAAACTAAAACGATGAAGATGGACTCAACGATCAGACGAGCTACCAGAGATGGAAAATATATCCCAGCAACTTCCTTCAGTCTCGGAATATGATCATGATCAAGCAGCACCCTCGAAAAACCAAGACATTGAGCGATTTGTAAGTTTTTTTAACTTGTCATGCTACACATGACGTCATGTTTCATGATTCACTTTGTTCTATCGTTATTTTCACCACCAGTGTTCCAGAAAATCGTCAGTAGCATTCCACCCCTTCAAACTTTTAACCGTACCGGCCGCATCGCCATGAATGCTCATCAGAACCCTTTTTTTATCACCTCAAAATAGCAGTAAGTGCTGGTGGATTTTGACATATCCAAAACATCATAGCCAAACTTAGACATATGGTAAACAAACCGTTTTGACATATTAGTGTTTTTATTTAGGCGTCATATACTTCTTGTTGTGACAATGTCCGATTTTGTGCCAAATATTTGTCATTTGCGGGCGGTGTTGATTCTCTTCTTTCATTTGAAGAAAACGGCGGCTGAAGCGCATCAAGAGCTCCAAAAAGTTTACGGAGATGCTGCTCTAAGTGAAATAACGTGCCGTGATTGGTTCATACGCTTCAAAGACGGTGATTTTAATGTTGACAACCGCATGAAAGAAGTCCAAAATCCTTCGAACACGCTGAATTGGAGGCATAGCTCGATGAGGATCCGTTGGATTAGGAGCTATCCGCCAAGCCATTTCCAAGCGATTGCATGCATTGGGAACTTGGGACGTTGAGCGTCGTTTCTTTGCCTGTTTCGCTTTAACAACTGCTCCAGCGGCAAAAAAGGAAGGGTTTTCCTTATCGCATCGTGACGGATGATGAAAAATGGATTCGTTACAGCAACTCAAAGAGAAGAAAGTCATGGGGACTGCTTGGTCATACTTCTACGTCGTTTGCTCGGCCGAATATTCACGCTGCAAAGGTGATGCTGTAAATTTGGTGGGACCAGGTTGGTGGTATTTATTAAGAATTATTGGAACCCAACGAAATCATCACTGGGGAACGATATTGACTTCAATTGATGGGATTGAGACGAGTGCTGTGCGAAAAACGGCCACAATACCAGCAGAGACACGAAAAAGTGATTCTACAGCATGATAACGCTCGGTCTCACGTTACCAAACTCCTTAAAACATATCTGGAAATGCCCAAATAGGGAATTCTATCCCACCCGCCATATTCCCCAGATATTGCGCACTTAATATTTAACGACCCAATATCCCGCCGTCAGGCAGAATAGACTACTAGGTGTACCGGTATGAAGTGAGCGTTTTTTTTTTGGTGAAAATAAAACACTAATTTTTAATGAGAAAGTAAAAAGCCTTTTATTCAAAGTATTGGCCATTGCTAGCTACACATTTTTTCCCATCTTTCGGGAATTTATGGATTCCACGCCTATAAAACTGTTCGTCTTTTGAAGCAAACTAAAAAGTCACCCAATTTTCGACTTCCTCATAGGATTCGATAAAAACAAATGGTAGTCGGAAGAAGCCAAGTCTGGTGAATACGGCGGGTGGGGTAGCAGCTCCCAGCCAAGTGCTTTGGTTGTATCCTGAACCAGTTTTGCTTTGTGTGCAGGTGCATTGTCATGGAGCAAAATTACCTTGCCGTGTTTTCTGGCCCATTCTGGTCGTTTTTCGATCAATGCATCGTTCAAATTGATCATTTGCTGTCGGTAGCGATCTGTATTAATGGCTTCACCAGGTTCTAGGAGCTCATGCTTCACCACACCTTTCTGGTCCCACCAGACACACAGCATTGTCTTCTTGCCGAATTGATGATTAACCCATGACTTTTTCCGTTTAGGATTCTGAAAATTAATCCATTTTTAATCGCCAGTAACAATTCGATGCAAAACTGATTTTTTATCGTGTCTTTGAAGCAAAATTTCATAAGTGGATTTTCGGTTTTCCATCTGTCTTTCGTTTAATTCATGTGGCACCCATTTTCCAGACTTTTGGATCTTTCCCATAGCTTTTAAGCGGTTTGCAATTCGGCGCCTTCAAACTTTTTTGGTGGTCTTCCACATTCTTCATTTCTCACATCAAAATCGTTACCTCTGAAACATTGAAACCATCTTTTGCATGTTGCTTCTGAGAGAGCATGATCACCATATGTCTCGACAAGCATTCGATGCGACTCTGTAGCACTTTCCTTCAAATGAAAACAAAAAATTAATGCTTTCCGCAAGTCATCAATTTCAGGTACAAAATTCGACATTTTTAACACGATGAAAAAATATGAGCAAACAACACTCAATTACTTGTTTGACAGGTGTCATAGCTAGCAAATAAAAAAAAAAAATTAGGCCCGTTCACATTTATTGTCCCTATTGAGACATTTGTACCTTGACGCAAACCGGTACATCTGATATTCGGTCCACCTGAACAGAACGAAATAACGATAGCAATATCTAAGCTGAAATCCAACAAATCAGCTGGATCTGACGCCTTACCGACCAAAGTATTCAAAACTGCTGGAAATGACTTTGTGTAGAGTATGCACCAACTTATTTCTTAGATTTGATCAGATGAGTGTATATTTGAAGAATTAAATCTCAGCATCGTTCTCCTGATCCACAAAAAAAAGATAACACCTCAACTCAGTCTCCCCAACATCGGGTACAAGATCTAACCTACCATTCGCCAACAACCTAATTGATTCCTATTAGTGAGGTTTTAGACCAGGAAAGTCTACAATCGACCAAACTCAAGAAGTCCAACACAATACCTATCAAATTTTGACTGATTTTAAGACCAGCATTTATAAAGACGAACTATATAGAGCCATGTCAAGCTCATTCGTCTGTGCAGAATGACGATTGCGAAAGCTCGCTGCTCCGTCAAGGTCGGTAACGACTTACCCAATACCTTTGATGTCAAAAAAGGATTAAACAAGGTAACGCGCTGTCATGTGACATTTTTAATATCATACTTGAAAAAATTGTGCGGAACCCACAAGTAAACACTGGTGGCACAATTTTTCAAAAATTTTTACAACTAGTAGCGTACCCCTATGATACCAGTGCGTTTGGTGGTATTGAAACAAAAGCTGTCAAAATGGGTTTAGCAGTTAGTGAGGACAAAACAAAGTATAAGCTGTCAACAACAAGGAACACACAACAGAACGCCGCAATCGACAGGCATAATTTTGAGGTGGTAAAGAACTTTGTCTACCTTGGATCTCTAAAGAACACCCCAACAGAAATAAAACAAATAATCACTTTTGCTAATCCCTGTTTCTTTGGGCTTAAAGGCAATTGAGTGGTGAGTCCTTATCACGAAAAACTAAGGAGACTGTCCTACCTTATGGCGCAAAAAAAATTATTCCCTTTCGAAAGCGAATCAAGATATCTTCAGTCGTTTTGAGAGCAAAATCCTTCGAAAAATGTTCGGTCCCGTTTGCAAGCTTTGGAGGAAGATTCAACGATGAATTATACGAGCTGTACAGCGACATCGACCTAGCCAGAAAATTGGGCATTGGTCGACTGAGATGGCTAGGACATGTAGAGTGAATGGATACTAATGCTCCGGTTCGCAGAGACTTCGAATCTAGCTCGGAGGAACAACGCAATAGAGAAATACCTCACCTAAGATGACGCGCACAAATAGAAGGGAACCTAAACCGTCTTGGACTGCGGAACTGGAGGTAGTTACCTAAAGACAGGACTAACTGGAGAGACTTAACAAGGTCCAAATATAGAGGCTTGAGGCCCAGGTACGATCCAAACTGTACCGCCACCTAAGTAATTAAGTAAGAAGATCTCTTTATTTCCTCATATTTCTCTCATTGTTCCCTACCAAAATCCGTTGAGCGTTCTCCAAGTATATATGTACATATAAATAAAAAAACATGACCGCTGGAACACTCGAAAAGATGGGAGAGAAGTATGAAAGAGAATCAGAAATTTCATTGGAGAGCCTATTGAGGAACCACCGGTAAAAATTCAAAGTGTGCGGAAAAGGCGTCAAATTTATCCACTTAAAAAAGGTCGTAAGACGGGTGGTTCAAATACATATGTGACTCCCACTCGGAGTCCTAACTATCAGTCAGTATCATACCTCCGCAAAACGAATTGAATAGCTTTACAATTGAACAACGTTCGGAAATATTGCAAACTTGTTTCAAAATTGAGTGCTGTTGTCCAAACAGTGCGTTTATTGAAAAGATGTATTGGCCGAGCCTGCTGTACACAAGTTGGTCTGTGAGACTGGCTTATAGTAATTGCGGAGAACAGTCACGATTTCCGTCGTCGTACGGTAGGTGACGGAGAGTGTTCGACTCACCATCGATCTCAACAACTCAACATTTCACGCATCAGCTTAATGAGAATTTTGCCCAAAGGTCTCGGATTAATCTCATACAAATTCCAATTGACTCAGCAATTGAAGGCAAACGACCATCCGCTTCATTATCGTTTCTCAGTTTGGGCATTACAGCAGCTAGAATTGGACGTCGAATTTGATCGAAAAATCAGTTTTTCTGCCGACGAACATTTTCATCGCTGGCGTTATGTTAACAAACAAAATTTCCACATTTAGAGATCGGAAAAACCGCACATGATTATCGAGAAGAAAATGCATTTGCAAAAAGTGACAGTTTGGTGCGGATTTTTGAGTGGTGGCATCATTGGCTCATTTTATTTCGAAAAAGCTGTTGGTAACGGCATTTCTATTAAACGGTGTGTGCTACAGAGCTATGATTACCGAATTTGTATGGGCTATGCGCACCGCATCACATAGCCTATTAATCAATCGATCATTTCCGGCCAAATCCAGTAATTTTGTTATCAGCCACCTTGGCGATGTCATTTGGACACTTTTGACTGCGATTTGACCCCGTTAGACTTTTTTTTTTTTTTTGTGGGGAGCCCTTAAAGACGGATGTTATGCAGACAATCCAGAGTCAATTCAAGCTCTTAAAGCGAATATCGTCCGCACTATTCGTGAGACAAGATGTAAAATTGAGTTAGGTTGACAGGATGCGCTACTGGGAAGCCAGGAGAGACAGGCATCGTTAACAATCATAACGATAACATACCAAAACATACCAAAATTAATCGATTTTTGTTCATTTTGTATTTGGACAAATCTGTATATGCACAAATTGCAATTGGTTTATTTGGCCGTTTTCGTTCCCTACTGCAGCAGAATTATTAGTTTAAATATTTCTAAGATCTCCTATTCGCCAATGCCAAAATGTTTATGTACACTGTACACAGTACACAGCATCTTTAAGCTGTGAAATATGAGTATATGAAGTTCATTTGCTCAAACGTCTAATCAAACTAAACACCACAAACTACTGAACAACCCTTCTTTCATAGTGTAGAATAGAGTCTCTTAGATTTCCTGGTCAAGGAAATTGTCAGACTTTCAAAAGCACTACAACTGGGTGTCTGTAACAAGTTTTACGTAAAAGTTTTGTAGTTGATGCCACTTATCTTATTGAAAGTCGGGTGGAAGCTTCCAATTTTCCTAGCAATATTTCAACTAAGATATGCAAACTTTACTTCATTTTATTTTATTTTACTTTAATTACTCTCTAAACAAACCAAACTCAAACAATTGCCTAATGAGACTTCTCAGTGTACCTTAAATCAAGATTTTCTACCTTAAAAGCAAAATCGTCGAACTTTTCTCGACTTGTAGTGGCAAAAGTTTAGTGCAAACTCTATTTCCATTTCCACAGTTCCTCATCCCTTGTTCATTACGTCGAATGCAGAAGTTAACGAAGTTATTCACTTCAGCACGTCAGCTCCTAAGAGCAGTCATATTCGTATTTCAATGAAAAAATAGAAAATTCTTTAGAGAATAAGTGTCCTGATAACGATATCCTTGCTTTCAATGTCATACACTGCAACTTTGTCAAGGGTCATGCTCCCGAAAAGGCTAAAACTATGTGAAATCCAACTGAAGTAACTTCTGCCGGGCAAAACGAAAGACGTTATTAGAAGGAAATAAGCCAGCCCACTCTAGGGACACTCTTAAAACTTTGCAAAAACTAATGAAATGGTAAGACTGAGTATAGAAAGTTTGTTGGTGTACTCACTGCCATCACTATGCGCTACTCCTTCACGCAATAGGAAATAACGTAATCCCTCCATTGTGTAAACTTTCGATGCTTCCATAGGATCGACTACATTGAATTTGCTCTTTGACATCTTTTGTCCATCGACGGTCCAGTGGGAGTGGACAAACAATTGTTGCGGTGGCTCCATACCTTCAATAAATAAGGAATCAATAAAACTGGTTAACAAAGTTTTTTTTCCAACAAAAAAAAAAAGTGAAAGGAGTTTAAATTTGACAAAACTTACCAGCAGCGAGTAGAAATGCTGGCCAGTATATTCCATGGAATTTGAGAATGTCTTTTCCAATTACATGAACGTTAGGTGGCCATCTACTTCGGAACTGAAAGAGAAAGTTAAAGAGTTTGGGTTTATTGAAGGTGCACTATTGCGGTTAACAAGCACGAATTGAACTATTGATGAAAAGCATGCCATTTTGGATGGGAATCGATTTTTATAGGTAGGTCGTTGGGACCGCAAAATCTTAAATACCACATAGAAAGCAGTTACTTGTAACTAGGCATTACTCAATTAAACCGAATTCTACTCTGCTACCAAACCGATAGCCATTTGGTGGACATTCATGATTCTATGCGATACCAACTAGTCACAGTCAATAGTATCTGTGACTCGTTTTGATTGATGATGAACCTGATTGAAATCATCTGAGACCGGTTAGCGAATATTGGAGTAAGTTGTGGCCAACTGTCTGCTTTTTGGTGATTCTTGTTGACAGCGTACTTAGTTTTGCCTTATTCTTCTGTACCTTATGTGTCTCTGGGATTGGCTTGCGAGTCTCGTATGATATAATATACTCAGTTATGGCATACATATATAATTCATATGAGAAGACATCATCTCGTTCAAACCTTTTGACATAGAAAGGTATCGGTGAGATTGCCTACTTCTTGTAGGTTCTCCGTAGTGGTCAATTTGGTCAAATGTGGAAAGCGTTGTAAATGGTTTCAGGCGTTTATACAAAATGACAGACAAGATATTGTACGGATGGCAATGATACACTGACTTCGTAGAAGTAGCATCTCCCAACGGATGCTGGTTTACTAAATAACGTTAACGATTCTCTGCAGTCCCGAACACATTGCAGCTCTGCTAATAAAACCTACTTCACGCCTACCTCCATCTGGGAATGTCTCTTGATATTGCGAAGCAAAGAGGAGATATGGCGAGCTTTCTGTGCAAAAAGTCAGGATAAGTGTGGAATAATTGAAGAGGAGAACTCCAGATTACCAAGTTCTTTGTTACATCAAGATCGAGCCCAGAAGGGTCTTAATTACGGAATACTGGACAACGATTTTGAAATGGCAGCTGTTTAGGCTGACTCTTGTAATATTCTGTAACCTGAGTAAGCAGGTAACATTCAACAACATTTCCTGTTGAAATGGCATTCAGGCTAATGCTGCAACCGCTCCAGTCACATTAAAACCCTAACAGGCGTTAAAGGACGCTCGCCATTAAGTGGTTTGTGTAGGTTAAGATGTCTTGTTAAAACCGATCTGGATTCGGCACAGCACCATATAAGGGTATGTATCAAACCTCTCTTGACCTCATTGCTTGCATACACAACCATGGGATCCCGAGATTACTACACATCCGGGCATCGATAACGATTTTGAGAGGGGACCCAACCAAAATTGATACTATCAAAGAAATTGGTGGAGTTAACTCCTTTCAAAAGAGTACGAGGGAGCAGAGGTCATCCGGGGGTAGTCACAAAATCCTCCGAAGAATACGAAGAAAAGCGCGACCGCCCCAAAATCTGCGGTTACAGCAGCAGGTTAACCAGCGAGGCACCTGTCCTCCAGAAACTGAAAGAACAGACAAAAATACTGGTGGCAATGTTGGAGGATGGTAAGAGACGTTCTGTAGACCAACTGATGAGAGACGCCAGCAAAACGATAAAAGCGCTTTACGAGCTGTCGGCAATCGAGATGGATGATGAAAAGGCCAAATAAGTCATTCGAAAAATGCTTCGCAGACATCTCCATGCCTGAAAGCGGTAGCGGACTTTAAACTAGCTGATGGGCACAAACAGCCTCGTCACCACAAAGGAGAATATCTGTGATGCCATAAAAAGGCAATGCGTATGGAACACAAAGTACAACTGTCAGCCTCTATACAAAACATACGAAGTTGCTACTTAGAGAAGAAAGAATTAAAATCGTCGTTGCTGAAAAAATGTCTTAAGTTCGGCCACATAGCTACACAATGCAGAAGCACAGACGATCGCTCCAGGAAATGTAGCTGTAGGAAATGTAGACCAGAAAGCATGTTATGCAAGAAAGACCATCTAGATGATATACAGCACGTAGCTGGCACAGAAAGTACCTGCTAAAAATATTCGCGCCCCTAACAGTAAGTGTCGTTAATGCGGGTAGAACTAACATTTATCGCAAAGCGGGAGTAGGCTCCATCGTCGACATCATATTTGCGAGCAATTCTATTCTAGGTACCATCAAGCGCAGAGGCAGTTAGGAATATTCTCATAGCAACAATCAGGCAATTCTTTTGAAAAGATGTTGAACGGTGATTTGACCTAAGTGGAACAGCAGAATTAACAACTAGCACGACCCCCACTGGTTGACAACCACCTCTGGAAAAATATCGAAACCTAACACCCGAGTTTCAAAACTACTACAACACCCGCCCGCGCCCTGGAGAAAAGCCAGTAAAAGAGTATTAATATCCCCTTGGTGCACGCACGGAATTATAAAAAAAAAAAGAAACCCATGCGTCTCATTTCACAGCAAAGCAGCGTACGATGCATCAATGCACAGAAGAGTAAATACCAGGAAGGTCTCACCGGGCAAAATTCTCGCAAGTTCGGTGCAAAGTACAGCGTACAAGAAGGAGACCAGACTTCCAACAACGGCTGGACACTCCTCGACTGGCGGACGCAACTTAACCAGAGCCATCAAATAACGCAAAACTATGTTAGATGCTTCAAAAGCGTCTGTAAAAAAGCCGATATAAATCCATGGTCTTGAGCATATAAAATGGTGGTGGCGAAATTTTAAGGGTATAGGACCCCCGATAATATGCTCGAAAATGCTGAGATCCATAGTATAGCACATTTTCCCGAAAGCATCACCCACTATGTGCCACATCATAAAAGAAGTCAGTCCAGAGGAAATCCCACTTATCACCCTATAGGGGTTGCTAAGGGCATGCGGTAAGATTGGCGACAGCAAAGCCCCTGGGCCTGACAGATGTTTGGCGATTGTCAAAAAGAGACCGGATCTCTTCATATCACTGTAAAAGTGTCTAGAAGAAACAACCTTTCCCGAAAGGTGGAAAATACAGCATTTAGTTGTACTACCAAAAGGAAAGAAGCCATCTGGTGAGCCACATTTCTATCGTCCAATATTGCTCTTGGACACCATGGGAAAGATTCTCGAGAGGAGAATTTATAGTTGCAGCTCTCAGACAACTAATTTGGCTTCAAAAACGAACCCTCAACTGTTGATGCCATACGAGTGGGAGTAGACTGACTGACTGACAGACTGCACAAATCGGGAGGAAGACACAAAGCACTCTGAGATGGAGAACTGATATACCAATCCCACAATCAATAATTGACCAAATGTTATAGTCAGAAGAAAATTGGATAGGGATTTGCACGAAAACTAAAAAAGGAGTTGATGCATGCCTTCTACCAAGTCGTCTCTTGCTGCCTTAAATAGACCAACAGGTATGTGGCCTTGTCATACTCGTACAAACTTATGTTTAGATTTGTCTCTACTTCATTTTAGTCGGGTGAATGGAAATATTGGCTTTCATCGTCAAAGTTGAATGGTTCGTTTTGCTTGACAGCGGAATTTGGGTCGTCTCCGTTTAACGGGTACACCTACGAGAGCTGTTTGATGAGTACATGGATTAAAAGATAGGTGGCGCTACTGGGCCAACATGAGTATAACCATCATTAAGTATAACCTAGCCCGCCTGTCAAAATTTGGTGACAATCCGACACTGTTTTGACACCAAAGTCAAAGCATCGTGTTAGTGTCTTTTGCGACCATGTAAAAAGAGCAGTATCGCTCCATGATCCGATTCTTGTTTTAGTGTGGCAAAACCTGCAAGGAAATCAAGCCCATTCTCGATGGTGTGTATGGGACCCATTCACCTTCCCGTGCAACCGTTTACCAATGGTTCGCAGAGTTTCGCTGTGACCACACGTCGGTCTTTGATGTGGTGACGGTTACCACAGAGGAAACCGTACACAAAATCCATGATCTCATATTGGCGGACCGCTGAGTGAAAATTCGCGAGTAAGCTGAGATAGCAGGCATCTAAACTGAACGCGTTAGTCATATCCTGCACGAAATTTTGGGCATGAGAAAGCTATCCGCACGGAGAACAAGCGCAATTGTGAGACCACTTCAAAGACAAGCTTGTCTCTGTTTAATCAAAATCTGGAGGAGTTTTTGCGTGGTTTCGTGACCGTCGATGAGACATGGAATCATTGGTATACACTATAGACCAAAGAACAATCGAAACAATGGGTTTTACCCGGTGAACGTGCTCCAAAGAAGGCGAAGACCTTGCCTTTAGCCGAAAAGGTGATAGCCATCGTTTTTTTTTTTTTTTTGGAGCGCGAGGGGTGATCCACGTTGACTGTTTGGAGAAGGGAAAAACGATCACAAGAGCATACTACGTCGATTTATTGGGCCGGTTCAACGCCGATTTGAAGAAAAAACTACCACATTTGGCTCCCACCTCCGCAGTCGCCATAGCCAAATTGGTCAAATTGCACTACGAATTGCTCCCTCATCCTCCGTATTTTCGGATTTGGCTCCCTGTGACTTCTTTTTTGTTGAAAGAAGTTCGGGTCGTACGAGGAAGTCATCGCCGCCGCGGAGAAGTACATATTTGCATTCAAACAAAAGTCGAACTATACGGAGGTGTTAAAGAAGTTACAGCACCGCTGTGAAAAGTGTATCGAGTTGAAAGGGGATTATATTGAAAAATGAATTGTCAGCACTTAAAAAAGTTGTGTTAAAATGATTCTAATCCGGGTATTCATCAAGCAGCCCTCGTACCAGCAGGTGAATGCAAGAAGACCCGTACAGAATCTTGTAGATATGAAACAGGAAACCTTGTAGTAGAATCACAGTTGGTGCTGAGAATATGGAAAAACTTTTTTTGCAGACTGCATAATGGCGAAAAAGCCAAATTTCCCGCCGTCAGGCAGAATCGAACATTCAACTTTAATGATGATATCCAAAACTTCGTTCATCTGACCAAAACGAAGTAAACGATATCCAAGTTGAAATCCAGAAAAGAGGTAGACCTGACGGCTTACCGATCGAGGTCCTCAAAGCTGCTGGAAAGGGCATAGTGGAGAGCATACATCAACTCATTTCTCAGATCTGATCAGAAGAAGGTATGCCTGTTGAATTGAATCTCTGCATCATTTACACGATCCACAAAAAAAAGTAGATTCTCTCAACTATAAAGGCATACGCCTCCTCAACATCGCATACAAATTCTTATCTGCCATATTGTATGAACGTACGGTTTGAGACACCAGATCCTGGACAAACTCCATAAGACCAAATCAATACCAACCATCTTTTCATCAATTTTAAGGCCGCATATAACAGCATTTATAGAGGCGATCTATATAGAGCCATGTCTAGTTTTGACATCCCTGTCAAGCTCGTCCATCTGTGCAGAATGAAAATGGAGAGCGCTCGCTGCTCCGTCAAAGTTAGTAACGTCTTAACCGAGAACGCCTCCTCAACATCGCATACAAATTCTTATCTGCCATATTCCATATAATGGGTTCAGCGATAGATGAGAGCAAAACCATCGCTGTTTCTTTGGGACAAGAAGGCAATTGAATAGTAAGGCCCTATCCCGAAATACTAAGGAGACTCTATATAACACCTTGAAAATCCCAGTCCTACTTTATGACTCAGAAGCATGGACCTTATCGAAGTCGGATGAAGATATTCCCAGCCATTCCGAGATAAAAATTCTTCGAAAAATATTCGGTCCCGTTTGTGTTAAAGTTTGTGTAAACAACGAGTTAAATGAGCTGTACAGCGACATCGGCCTATTCAAAAACTGCGCATTAGTCGCCTGAAAAGACTGTACACGACATGTAAAGCGAATTTACCCCAAGTAGAAGAGCAACTGGAGGCAGTTAGGTGAAAACTGGTCGAACTGAAGAGGGTTGTCAGTTGAGCCCAAAGTTCACTCTGAACTGTAGCGTCACCTAAATAAGTATGTAAAAAGCCCAACCATCTGCTGTTCGAGTATACAAAAATAAATAAATGCCCTCGCTCTGTACCTTACCAATAGAGTTGTAGACATATACAAGTGATATTTGGGTAAAGTTCCACCAAATCATGATTGACATCAGCTGGTATTGCCATGTACGAAGAAAGTCAATAGAAGACCTCGTCTAAGAGGTATGAAACTTAAGCTCTAACCAATGTTAAAAGAAATGGCCGAAGGCAGAATGCGAAACAGAAGTGTCTACAGATTGGGATCGAGGTCCGCAAACTTAATTAACTTCACGGCAGGAATAGGTATAAAGCATTTGATGCGTTTATATGCAGAATTTACTTCAACGGTTAATAAGGGGAGGTACATAATGAGGTTTGATTTTCAATAGGCTTTTTGTGAGAGATCACGCGTGACTCTTATCAAACTGCTTTATCATTTTTGTTCAGTATCGTTTGGCAAGTCACCATGGAAAGACTCACACCATAACAGCGTCTCCAAATTGTTCAGCTGTATTACGAAAATCAGCGTTCTGTGAGAAATGTTTTTCGTGCAATTCGAGGAACTTACGGTGTGCATAATCGACCTACTGAAACCACTATTGCCAATACCATTCGCAAATTTGAGTCCCAGTTTACATTAGTGGATGATACTCGACCAGTTACACCACATCCAGCACGTAGTGAAGAGACAACAGCAGCTGAAGCTGAGAGTGTGCGTGAAGACCGTGACGAATCGATTCGTCGTCGTTCTCAGTAGCTTCGCTTGGCGTATTCGACAACTTGGCGTATTTTACGTGAGGATCTCGGCCTAAAAGGGTACAAAATTCAAATTGTGCAAGAATTGAAGCCAGGCGACTTGTCCGGTGTTTTATCGTGAAATTTCGTTCAGTGATGAAGCACATTTCTGACACAATGGATACGTCAATAAACAAAATTGCCGTATTTGGGTTGATGAACAACCCGAATAGTACTAAGAGCTACCATAACATCCATTAAAAACAACGGTATGGTGTGGTTTATGGGCTGATGGAATCATTGGTCCATATTTGTTCAAAAATGAGGCAAATCAGAATGTTACCGTTAATGGTAACCGTTATCGCGCCATGTTAACGAACTATGTGCTTCCTGAAATTCAAGCACATGGTTTCGGTGAGCTCTGGTGTCAACAAGACGGCGCTACGAGCCATACAGCGCGTGAAACAATGGACTTGTTGAGAAATAATTTTGTTGAGCACTTAATATCACGTTTTGCTACGTTAAATTGGCCGCCTAGATCGTGCGATATCATACCTTTGGACTATTTTCTCTGAGGATATGTATGGTCTCAGGTCTTCAGGAATAAGCCAACTACAATTGACGCTTTGGAAGCTAACATTACTCGTGTTATCCGCAAGATACATATAGTAAACTGTGTAAACAAACTTTAAGCGAGGCGGTGCGAGACTTTCGTATAGTCGTATAGACATACCACTAACTACTCCAATGCAGTTTCAAATAAGATATTTACCAACACAATTTACCTTGTCATCTGGATATCCAGTCGAAGTCAAATAATTGATAAGCGCATCTAACCACACGTAAACAGTTTGGCTGTCATCGTCCGGAACATTGATACCCCAGTGAACTCGATTTGATGGTCTCGAAATGGATACATCTGGCAGTGGTTCACTCAAGTAATCCAAAAGAATTTTTTCGAATTTAGCTGGCCGAATGCGATCTCCTTTTTTGACCCAATGCAACACATCATCCTGTAGTTTGGACAAACTAAACATGTAGTTAGTCTCTTCAGTCCATTCAACTGGATGTCCCGATTCTAAAGAACATTTACTACCGTCCACATTCGTCTGCAATTGGCTGTCTGTAAGAAATGTCTCATCCGAGACACAGTACCAACCATTGTACTGAGATGAGTAGATGTGCCCGCTTGATTTCAGTTCATTCTGTAAGCAAAATCAACACATGATTCCTCTTAAAAAGTCAAATAATGGCCTCTCTGTACAAACCCAAAAGTGTGCCACTGCCTTCTTATGACGCTCCTCTGTCGTGCGAATATAGTCTGTGTGATTTATTCTTGCTTCGTGGAACAGTTTCTTGTAACTCTCTGAAATATCATCGCAATACTTTGCCACAGGAACTTTGTGATTGACAGCGGCTTGTTGGATTTTTGTTCCATGTTCATCGGTACCTGTGCAAAGATATGTTGCAGTTTGTGGATTTTTAAGACGTTGGTAACGTGTTATAGCATCGGCAATTACGGCAGAATACAAGTGTCCGATATGAGGAGCTGCATAAAATAAATCATTAAAATGTTGGTTACAAACAACAAAACCGGCTTAGTGCTTACATGCATTTACATAAAATATCGGCGTTGTCACATAAAACGAATCATTGACTTTGGTGCACAAACTTCTTAGGTTTGAGAATTTTTGAATTAACATATTAATTGTTTTTACTTTAATTAATAAAATAAAATAAAACCAATGGCTTAATCTATTCTCGTAACTAAAAACATTTCACCGCATTCTTTGACTAAGAATTGTCAAAAATCATAAAATTGACATAAAACAGATGTTGGTTGGTGTATAGAATTGTGGGGATAAGGTTTGAATTACTAGATGTCGCATCAGTAGGGAAAAAGATGTTCTTGGATATCCGGTGGATAAATTTCAAAATTAACCACCAAATCGTTGAAAAATATATTCTACAAGCAGATAAATATATCGAAGTAATGAAGTTAATCATTTCCACTGACTAGACAGTAAAAATGTCTCTAAAAAGACCTAATATTTGGTGTTCTATCACAAAACTATGACTTCAAATCGGGCTGGGTGTCTAAATTGTAATGAATCCCTGTACTGTGTACAGGATCACAGCGTCCAGCTGTATCGTTGGTATATTTCAGACAAGAAACAGAAGCGCTTTAGTGATATACAATCTACATTGGCAGTGAGCTGGTTCTGAAGCTCCTAAAGGGCTAACGATAAGTTTAAGCATGTGGACTTTGTTGCTTCAGAGACTACCGACTGTAAAAAACCTTTGGAGGCTCTCATGTCCGACCATATTTACATCAAAGTCGGATGTGAGATCTCACCCTTGTTAAAAAGGAGGAATCCGAGTTAGGGCCAACTAGACACGCTTTAAGGAAGTGATCAGTTAGTTTTTTTAAAATTCTCCCTAAACTCAGAACAAAAGAACAAGTAGAGGAAGCTGTTCAGAACCTGAGACAATTAAAAGTGCTACTGCGTCCTTGATGTGTTGAAGTCACATGTCGCTGAAGGTTTATGTAAAATTAAGTAGTATAGAGCACCTGCTGGTATTTTAAAAAAAAAATTTATTACTTTCCTCGTCAATGCACCGAACTGCTAATGAACAGTAAGAGTAGCTTCATACTGAAACCCATCAGTCCCGAATTCTGCAGGGCTGCCCTTCAAAATCTGGAATTGAAGACCCTAGCAAGACCCTAGTTATGAAACATGTCTAATCGAAAACTTTCAAAGCGTTCTCTCCTTTTTGGCAGTGTAAAGGATCTTTCAGCAAAACATGGCTTTGCCACCGAAAGGATGGCACGGCTTTGATAACACCAACTATAGGTTATACGGTGTGGCTTATACCATACTCCAAAAACTGTCTGTCTCCACTGCATGGAGGTCGGCACACCTGACTCTGTTCTCAATGCTCTGATGAATCTTCCTTTCCTTGATATTCATGTCAAGGTCTGCACTTTCATAACATGCACAGGAGTTTTTAATCCGGTGCCCCGACTGTCTTTTAGCTCTCGTCTTATGATAATGCCGTCTGAAGCAATGACACCACAACACCTGTTGCTGCGAAATCTGACCCAAGAAAGAAATGTAATTGGGTCGTGATGAGCATTCCAAGCGAGACTGCCGTATGCTAAGCTTATAAATCAATACTAGGTTAGAAGTGGCAGACAAGAGATCATTAATAAAGATTAAAAGGATTGCCGAAGTCAGAACGGAGCCCTGGGGCATACTAGCATCTATTTTGTTATATCAGTTATAAGACCGGCTAAGGAAATTAGAATTGTACTTCCCATTGAAGAAGAAATTCGTCGATCACAAATGCATGTTTTAAAAATATGAAGTACAATTATCTTGCTTTCGCCAGAAAAAGCCTAGGGTCCTGTAGACCTGTTGCCACGTAAACTGTACTGCCGGTTATTGAGGAGTTTTCATGTTTCGAGATATTTCATGAGCCTATGATTTACCAGCGTCTCCATTACCTTGGAAAGACGGAACTTGAGTGCATTGGGTCTGTAGGAGTAGAGAGAATAAGTTTTGGCATTTTTAAGCACGGGCTGGACAAATGTATACTCATTTCAATCTAATCGTAAAGAGAAGGAATCGTGAAAAAGCTTACGCATTGCTTTGAAAAACACCTCCTTAGAGGACAGATAGCTGTATTTTTTTTAATGGTTTCCCCCAATGGATGTGGAAACTTCATAGATACCAGTAGCCCAAACTACTGGTATACACAATTCAAGGGCTATAATGGACCACGCGCTTGCGTACTAAAGTACACCTCGCTGCCGCAAGGTACTGCTTACTACCGCTTCCCGGGCTGGCTTACTCTCCTTTTACATCATTTTGGCCTCACTTCGGTTCGACAGTGGCCTGTGGCAC
The DNA here is from genome assembly GCA_907269105.1 of Volucella inanis. Classification (NCBI taxonomy): domain Eukaryota; kingdom Metazoa; phylum Arthropoda; class Insecta; order Diptera; family Syrphidae; genus Volucella; species Volucella inanis. The sequence goes on along the minus strand of OU026153.1, from coordinate 200,822,510 downwards.
ACCGTCTGCATCTCATTCACAGAGAAGTCGATGGGGATCATTCCAGCTATCAAAAATTCCAGCCCAAAATTGACCATTATGGACAGCAGGATATTGCAGGCATAGATAATATACAAAACAAACCATGTTTGAAAGCATCCAAAATACTATAGTGCTGCCTGCATCAGCCTTCTTGGTAGCGTACTCGACGAGGGACATACAGCGCAGCCTTCCTTTGATCTAATTATCTGATTCCCAAGTGGGGAAACTCGCATTCTTCATTGTATTGCGGCTGTCTATGAGGATAGCCTCAGTCTTGTAGTGGGTTAGATCCAGACCAGCCGACTCCAGCCAATCGTGAATCCACGCAAGAGACTCATGATTGAAAGACTCTGTCTCGTCGATTTGCTTGCGAACCGTGACCCGATAACGAATCCGATCATTCTCACTCCTTCGAGCAGCGTTTGTCCCACAACCTTATCCCAATTATGTTCTAAATCTACCGCTGAAGAAACGTTTCCAGCGTCCAATTAGCGAACTCACGTTATCTATGGCTGTCTGGCTTCAATTCTTGCGTCAGAGCAGTCTTATACGGATGAAGACCCAAATCTAATCACACAAAAAAAAAAAACCGGATAGACTCCCGAATTGACATTTCTAGATATGTTTCGATACTGTCCGCTACTGCGGCTATGTTTTCTTCATTTCGTACCAATCTCTGTCTGATATAAAAGAGTATACTCACGCTAAAATTTTTCCACGGTGCGACAAATAGCCTGCATACTGAAGCCACGACATCACGACGAAATTTACGTTGCATACATATTTACAACTGAACCGCAATTCCGATATTTTTTAATAATTTATCAGGGTGACAGAGACACTTGTCCATTGCATTCGTTATAAAACGTTTCAGTGATAAAGTGTCTACAGAAGAAGTACCCACCACAGCAGTGCCGACTAGTTGGAGCCAAATGCGATCGTATATTGTGCATTCACAGAGATATCTGCAGTGCTTTGAGCTGTCGTCATAACTCTCACAGCAAGCGTCGCGGGATATTGTGTCACTTACGAGTAGCACATTCAGGCGCTTAGTAAAAACGTAGTCCCCCCCCCCCCCTACGTCAGCAGTTAGCAGTTGACATTTTTCTACTGAGGAACAGTAGAAAGTAGCTTTCGAGGGCTGTTTGATGAATACCAGAATTGGAAATGACAACGCAACTTTCTTAGGTTTTGCCAATTTATTTTTCAATATAATCCCCTTTCACCACTTTTCCCAGAGGTACTGCAACTATTTTAACATCTCCGTATAGTACGGCTTTTTTTTAGCTTGGAAAAAACTCCTTCGCGGCGGTGATGACTTCCTCGTCCGACCTGTACTTCTTTCCGGCGAGCGATCTTTTAAGGTTTGGGAACAAAAACAAGTCGCAGGAAACCAAGTCCGGAGAATACGGAGGATGAGGATGAGGATGAGCAATTTGTAGTGCAATTCGTAGTGCAATTCGTAGTGCAATTCGATCAATTTGGCCGTGGCGACTGCGGAGATGTGAACCGGTGCGTTATAGTGGTGGAAGAGCACTTTTTTTCATCGCCAAATGTGGTAGTTTTTTTTCTTCAAATCGACGTTGAAGCGGCCCAATAAATCGACGTTTTTTCCTTTTCCAAATAGTCAAAATGACACTTACCTCGCGAGTCCCAAAAAACCGTGACCATCACCTTTCCGGCCGAAGGAACGGTATTCGCCTTGTAAAATCCATGGTTTGAATTGTTTTTTCGTCTCTGAGGTTCGTACCTCATCGATGGTCACGAAACGACGCAGAAATTCCTCCGAATTTCAGTAAGCAGGGTCAAGCACGTCTTTGAAGTGGTCTCACGATTGCGCTTCTTCTCCAGTGTGAGCAAACGCGGCACCCATCACGCGAACAGGTTTCTTATGCCCAAAATCTCGTAATATGGTTAACGCGTTGAGTTGAGATGCCTGCTATCTCAGCCAATTTGCGAATTTTTACTCTGCAGTCCGCCGAGTTTGGTATCGAGTTGGTATCCGTTTTTGGGCGCGGTTCATTAAAAACGGACGTGTGGCCACGGCGAAACTCTGCGAACCAGTAGTAAACGGTTGTTCGGAAAGATACATCAGATTATCACCGAATTTTGACAGACAGACTAAAAGAGGTTATACTAAATGATGGCAAATTGGCTCATTAACGCCACCTATCTTCCAATACAGATACTCATCAAACAACACTAGTACCTTCTCAAATCTGTTTAGACGTCATAAGATGGTTCAGCAAGGCTCTAAGCGCAGCTTGGCTGTCGCTGCAGATGCAAATGCATCGCCCCCTCCACCGATTCTCCGCAATATATGTAGTTCACTGCCATTAAGACAGATGCAAGGTTTACTAACGTGAAGTGAAATCTTAAACTGTCGTCCTTCAGAAAGACACCAGCACCACATCCTACCTTGATTTTGGAGCCGTCCCTGAATACCCGACTGCATTCCTTTCCGGGCTCAGATTCTGGCAGAGGCTAGTACTGTGTACAATGAAAGTCGATTTCGTATTTTTTCTGGAACAGGAGTTCCGGTGTGTCATTGCATCGGATGGCACACCCATAAGACTGGAGTCATAAGACAGCCGGCGCGCAAGGTTATCGAAGCTCCAATTCGTGTTGTACCAAACTCGGAGAATATGACTTTAAGGGTGCAGCTCATAATATGATTATCAAGGGGAGGGAGATTTATCGATGCGCCAGGAATGCCAGCGAAAGCCCCCATGCATCCGAGACAAACCCTTTTTTGAAGTCTGTCAAAGCGTAATCACGTATTTTCGCGGGAGCTTATTCCACCAGACAACCGACGCATAGGACATAATTAACTTTATCATAGCCGTGTAGATCAAAAGAACCCTTTTCGGTGACAGACTCCATGTCTTGGAGAAAGCTCCTCTGCACTGCCAGAATGCCGATAGCGGCTTAAATGCTTTCGACGTAACATGTTTAGTCCAAAGAAGAAGGAGAACACCCAAATACTTAGCTTCTTTGGAGAATTGGATAGTGATGCCTTAAAGCAGTTGATGAGTCAGACCAGGCAGCTTCCTCTTTCTCGTAAAGAGAACAATCTCAGTTTGAGAGGATTGACTGAATGCATAAGTCATCGATCACATCTAGGGCTGCCTGCGTTTTGAAGCAGACAGTCGCTAGACACGATCTAACAGATAGTACAGCTACATCATCCACGTATGCTTATGCATAAATGTTAGAACTATTGGTCGCGGCCAGCATTTGCGATCAATGTCCTCTTCATCAGCATTGCTTTTATCCACAAGACCAGTGACTCGTCTAAGCCGTGTGATCTGTCCGAGTTGTACATGCCATCAAAAGTTTCGTTGTGGAAAGCACTCTTAACGTCGATGAAAATGCCCAATGCGTAATCCTTCTTGTCGAATGCGTCTTTAATTCTGCCTACCAGATTTTGAACCGCACTCTCGCAGGATTTTTCTTGTTGCAACGCCGATAGAGGATGCTTTCGCAAAGCCTTTTTTGTGCGAGGTCAGACTTATAGGCCTAAAACTCTCCGATTTTCGATATAAAGACCACTCTCACTGTCCGCAAGAAATTCGGTATGTATGCCAGTGCCAGGCTAGCAGTGAAAATTCTCGTCAGAGTTGCCACCTGGTCTGGTCTATACCTTTTTGTAGCATAACCGAGTAAATACCATCGGTGCCAGGCGACTTCAACCAATCAAAGAAAACAACAGAATTTTTGATGTCCTCGTCTGTCACTACAAGCGATGAGATATACCAGTTACGGCATGTTGTATTATTCAGCTTATTACCAGCTTCATTGATAGGAGCTATCTGTGAGCTATTTTCAATTAGGATACTTGACAAGTGAGACTCGAGTATGAGACGGACAGTCTCTGCTTTCGACCCGGAACCATCGACCGTCAGAGTGGCCCAGCCTGGTTGTTCTTCCCCTTTAGAGAAATTTTACCTCTGATTTCGCCGATAATTTCGATCTTTTCGCAAAAAGCAAAGTCAGAATAAGCTTCTTAAAATCTGCTTGCTTTGATTTGTAAAGCTTCCAATCTTCCTCCAAATTAGTCTTAAGTGACCTGTTTAGAAGTTTTCTGGATTCTTTACGAAGACGCGTAACGCGTAGGAACGAGCGATCTGCAGGATTGCTTACTAACCGGACATGCTATTTTGAAACATTTGGTGAGGGTGCCGTTCATGTTTTAAACAGCTTCCTCAAGCTTTCTTTTTTGTCATAAGCTTAGGGGCAGCAATATTGTATTTGTCGAGCTCCTCCTTAAATCGTGTCCAGTTGGTTTTATGCGGATGCTTAATCTTCAGCAAGGTCGAGACCTCGCATCTGACTCTGAATTCGATATATGTTTCTATGGTCTAACATAGAGATCTTCAATAGTACTTTCCAGTCTGTAATCTTCTTAGCATACCTGTTGGATAGAATTAAGCCGATTACTTGCTGCTTTACTCTCGTAACAAAAGTTGGATAAGATCCAACATTGTTGACTGCCACAGAGAAGGTGTTCTGAGCATTAACATCTCAGCATATGATAAGTCCCATCTTTCTGGAATCACAATATTTAATGAGTTCTACTATCGCCTCCGGTGGCGGCGGCGGTAACTAATCGTAGGGAAAATAGGAACTGCAGGCCATGATTTGAATATCAAGGGAAGGTCTGGTAAAAGCAGATATAAAGTATTTTTGTGAAAGTTTGTTCCACCAGACACATGGGATATAATTGATCTTATCACAAACGATACTCCTACTCAACAGGCCTCATCTCTTGCCAAAAACTCGCCAGAAACTCTATAATGCCTTAGAGGTGTCGTTGAAGAAACGGATGGTAACACCTTAGATAAGTCAGACTAATTCCTCCTTCCTCCCGTGAAGAACACAACCTCAGCTTTGGGAGGACTGACTATAGTGCACTAATCGTCGATCAAGTGTAGGGCTGCCTGCGCTTTAGAGCATAGAGTCGCTCAGCGTAAATAGACAGAAGAGCTACCTACATTATCTACATATACGTGCTACCTCCGTTTGTTCTCTCCATTACCATTTGCCATAGTCAGCATCCGCAATCAGAGTTAATTCACCAACATTGCTTTTATACGGTGATTCGCCTAAAGACAAACGTTGCGTTCCCGAAAGAATTCTCAATATCGAAGAAAATGTCCAGCGCATACTATCTGTTGTCGAGTGCGCTTGCCACCCTGTGGGTAACTCTCTAAGCTGGTGATCTAACTCTAGGTAACCAGATACTTACCCTAGTGCTACAAAAATCCACAGATAGGTAGTAAAACGCCGTTCCATGCAGTTTTTTAATTTTTGTCAAAAAGGTTTCATTTTAATTTATGTGTGTATATACTGTCGTATGTATGTACGGCCTATGTAATGTATATGATTACTTATATTTTACATATCATTTTGTTATTATCAACTAGAAACATAATTAATTAGTTAGTACCTAGTAGTTTACTCATCTTCCATCTCTTCACATCTTTTCAAGACTAAAAAGTTGTATGAACGTTTAGCTGCCGCTTCCGCATTCAATTGATTCTCGCTTACTCAGACCCGAATGGTGTGGCTCATATCCTAACCATTCGGCGCGGAGTAGTCCTGTTTACAACTTACAAATCTTTGGTACATTATTTACAATTTTTTTTTTTTTTTTGATTTACTCTTCTTTAAAATTACAAAATTTACAGTTGTTCTTTAAACTCCGAAAAATTCAAATAGATTAAGAGACACTCCTACAAAATAAAATAAAATATTTATAACTAAGGCTAAAGCAACATACAACAACAAAAAAAAAAAAAAAAAAAATACAAATAAAAACTCGAGCGCATTCCTAAGTAGTCATTACAGTTATTTACAATTATAAATTAGCTATCGTTAAAAAAATAAAAGTTAGAAGAGGACAATTTCAAGCCCTCAAGCTGCAGAGGGGGTTTCAACTTCATTATCGGATTAGTGCCGCCGAAAATCATCGTTCAGTTCCGCACAGAGATCAAATGGTGTAAGCTCGTCCAACAGTCTCTTTCGGTCAGTTCGATTGAATTGAAAAATGCTAGGGGGTCGAGCTTGTTGAAGCTGGGGCTTGAAATTAACTTCGAGACTAACGCGAAGTGTTTTCCAGATATTGAGGAATGGTGCAGGAATCCGATTGGTACACGAAAACAATTTCATTTCTTCGCTAAGCCGCTAGTTGCAGTACCAGTGCCAGTAGTGGATGCTTTGCTCTTGGTGGAGTTTTCAAATTTCTGTTGCAATGAAGCAACATTAGAGATTTTTCCTGGTAATGGACGTGAAGCTGCAGCAAATGGTGATTTTGTGGTCGAAGAACTTACGCTGGTATTTTCTGTCGCCTTTTTGCTAGTTGATATCGTTCGGCCCACTGTAGGTTTTGTACCAGTACTTGCTACAGAAGGTTTAGTAAGCGGTTTCGGTTTCGTAGCACCTGAGAACAGTGGTTTCTTTGCAGTTGTTTCAGGCTTTGTTTCGAGAGTTGTTGTTGGGGCAGTTGTTTTTGAAAGTGTTGAAAGTGGACTAGGAGATTTATTAAGGGATTTTGTTCTAGATGCGATTGTCGATTGTTTGTTATTGTTATTAGCTAAAAGTGTTGTGGTAGCTGTTCGACCTGCTCGACCTGAAGTCGTGGTAGGCTCTGCTTTCGGTTTGAAGCTGGAGAATGAATTTGTGGAACCGATTTCAGAGCGAGTAGGAGCAACTCTGGCGATTGGTGCATTCACTGCGGATGCTCGGATATAGCCACCCGATGCAGTGCTGCTATTTGACTTGATATATTCTGTCTCTGGTTCGGCTTCTTCACTAGGGACATTTTCATAAGGCGCAGTTGGTTTGACCCCTTCTGTACTACTCGAGCTTTTGAGTGTAGAGGCTGAATAGATTGAGTCCACATTACGTTTTTCGATTTCGTTGACAATTTCTACAAGTAGACCCATGCTATCGGACCCTTGTGTCAACGTTGGAGCCGTAGAGATCTCTTCGATGACAGAGTAGATATTATCCGAACCCGATGGCGATGGTGATTCTTTGATATCGGATAAGGGCACCTCTACTGCTTCACAGTCGTCGTATGTATGGTCGACTTTAGAAGACAATGGCAATTGATAACCAGATGAAGTTGTTGATGGGGTTTTCTTTATGCCTGGTGGCGCTGGTGGTCTTGGTGGTGGACTCTTGGGTCTGGCAGTACCTATAACACTCTTTGGTCTATTAACACCAGATGGATTCCTCATTGAACCAAAGGTCTGAACAGCTGTTTGCTTCTTTGTTGGACTTCGCATACTCTGAGCACGTTTCACTAAGTTCTTTGTTTCATCCTGTTGTTCAGAGTCAGAGTTTGATGTGTCAACTTGAGGGATAGGTAGAGAAATTTCAATGTTCTTCAGCTTCTCCTTATCAATAACTGGTTTTACTTTCGGTGGATACTTTTCCTCTTTCTTCAAGAACGATGCAATCCGTTTAATGGTCCCATCTTTCGGCTTCGTATTCATTTTTGGATCTGCATGCAATGGAACTGGTGGTGGAGGTGCAGGATGTAAAATTGGCGGAGCAGTTGGAGCCGGTCGAACTGGTACAATCTCACTAGATTTAGCTGGAAATCCAATTTCTTTACACGTGGATGCTTCTAAAACAGGATTCGATATAATTGGTCGTGGATTTGAGCCAGGATTCGGTGGTGGTAGAGCTGGAGCTGAACCATCCGTCAGTCTACCTAAAGTGTTGGCTTTCTTCAGAGGTCCAATAAAACCATTTGGCTTCTGCATATCATTTCTATCCAACGTGGCATGCTTGGGTACTGGAGGAGCCGAACGAGCTGGAACTCCTGTATTACTTGTGTCATTAGTTGTTGTCTTGCTAACTGGATGTACGAATGCAACGTTTGGTCCTATAACAGCTGTTGGAGTAGAAGAATCTGACAACGGCCTCAAGGTGAATCCTTGAAATTTTCCAAACATCCCATTGTTAAGTGTAGATGCATCCGAATCAGATGGTGACTTAAGCAATGCAGAATTCATATCATCCGTGCTGCTGGGTGTTGATTTTGGCAGTCCGCCATTTGGAGCTGACGGCGGTCTTGGAGCTGGTCCTTTGCTTGTTGATTTCATGCTGAAACAAAGTTTTTCAAGACTGCGGTTAAATTATTGGCATGTAATTGAAGTTGGTAAGAGCGTACACATAATAAGCATGATTTACTGAGCAAAGATAATAGCCATAGCCCATGCGTACCAGTATAGTGCAAACTAAAATTACAAACACCATGAGCATTACACCAAACAAAACAAAACAGAAAAGAAACACTACAAATGAATTATACAGACTACAAAAATGTATCTCTATATTTGCTACAACTAAACTTTAACACAAACGCCATGAGTACAAACATTTATTTTAGCTTAAACTATTAACAACACAGATTGGCAGTAAGTTTTTTTTCTTAATTTTTTGATATGAAATATAGTCGTGGTGAGGTTAAGAGTTGGTGATGATGTCGTTTTTGTAAGTCTTATTTAATTTCAGATAATTTGATGATATGATATGATATGACCTTTAGCAAACTTCTGTGATCAGGATTCAGCTTTCTATCTTGGAGTGTAAGCTCATAAAAAAGTGCAAATAATCTCAATAAATATTGCCACGGAAAAATCAACACGTGTGCGTATTTATCGAAACCAGATTACAAACTAAGTAAAGAGCGAGATCAAACTACAACTACATATCAGTACAATAGGATCAAAAGTTACAACCATATGCGGAATTATATTACAGAAGCACATCTTTACCCTACCTATACGAAGGTACACAAGTCATGGATAACAAGCCGAGATCAGATTCAGTGACCCTGAATTCAAACGAACGAAGATTCGGAGAAATGTTCTTAGAATAAACGAACACTAACGACAAGAAAACACATCACAGTCGACATAAATGTGATGCAGGAGATGCGCATCACAGGCATGCTTAGAAGAAAATTATGCGATATTATGACAATTATTGGCAACGACTGCACATAAGGCCGATTATGGGGTTAACTAGCACATGTACAATACAAACTCCAGTCAACGAAGCTGCGAAAATCGTCATCAAGCAACTTTCACGATTTTTTTTTTTTTTTTTTGAAACGACCTTACAGCGCCTGTTTGGAGATTTCAATGCTCAAATCGGGACGGAAAGCCTCTTTACCGGATTAGTTAGGAAGTATAGCTTTCAAGAAAACATCGCAGCACAAATGACCTATTTTAGGGATGCACATAGTGGGCTGGCTAATTTCAAACAATAAAATCAGTGGTGATTGATGGAAGACATGTTTTTCATAAAGTAGATGTGCGGATATTAATTCAGAGTTTGTCTAACGAATAAAGGCCGCGACAGTGAATAAATAAAAACCATAATATTGAAGCTGGAGGTAGTAAACGCCTGAGCTTTTCATAAACGCCAACGAACAATAGATCTAGTTCCGCATAATCATAAAAAAGAGTGGCCAAGACAAGTGACGAATTCAAGGAAGTCGAAGAGTAGAAACAATACCCAGAGTTTGTATAATAAAACTTATTAGCTCAGGAGAAGGAAAACTGAGCAACCTGTATTACAATAAAATTCAATGCAATCCAAAAACACGTGGACCACATTAGCTCGACTATATCAATCAACGTTCCACTTATAAAGGTTTTTGAATTTCAACTCAAAGATAAAACGGTTACGCATTGCAGATAGCTGAAGTAACACCTCAGTATGCGATACCAGTGTCCGACTGTGTCTCAGACTTTCAGTAAGGAATGCCATCTTGTATTTAAAGCGATATGTGAAGACAATTCATTTGAAAATATCTTCATAGGTAGTGAATGTTCATGATCCATCTAAACAATTATTATACGGGTGACTATAAAACTGCAGACTGTTTATAATGAGCAGATTACATAAGGTATATACTGTCCCTACGTCTCATATAATGTTGTATGGTATACATTGCTTAAATTCTCTGAATTGGTTGGTGGCTCAACAAATTTAGTCTCAGCACTATAAGTATTATATGTATAAAAGGACTTTAAAAATTAATCCACCAAAAGTGGGTGTAAAAGTGAATGAAATACCGATGCCTTCATTCATCCTACGGTTAATGATGAATCCTTCTTTGATATTCTCATGTGGTCATATCAAGATCAAATATCGACTCGAGCAAATGGAATTTGAATTGAATTGTTGTATGAATAGTCAACGTTTTATAAAGCACTTGAGTGAGAAATTCCGAAGCAATCCAATAAACCTTGCCTCACCGATTGCATTGGTTCTCGCTCGATCACCGAAATCAAGCAACCTTGAGTGCGCTTGGTACCCCATTGAAATTGTTTATTATCCGGCGTGTTGATGGTAATAAGTTTGACCTATAAAAACTTCCCAAAATTCATATCTTATCTAAACACAAAATGTAGCAATCCATCTACAGGTTTGGTAAAAAAAAAATACCTAAATGGCGAATAATGGGCCCAATCGGTGGTCTAAGTAAAGTTTTACCTTTTCCAAAATAACTTAAACAACCTAGATTCCTCTATGGCAACCATGGTGAGTAGATACGAAACAAAATTTGCAGGATGCTGTAATAGAGGCTCGACAAATCAACCAAAGTCAACAGTTAGATTATTGGTTGTGCTTCTTTACTTACAAAAAAGGAGACTCGAGAATTGAGAACTACAGAGACTTATGTAGATCTACTAAGGTACTCTTCCCTTAGGCGTTTTTGATAATTGGAAACGATACTTTTAACCTGTTCCGAAATTGCACCGGTTTTGCCAAACAGATGTGCCCTCATTCGTATGATTCTGGGTCTTTTCGCCAAGGAACATCGGTAAACAACATCAATATCATAATGAATTTCCATTAAGTACTTATATATAGGGTCTGTCAATAAGAGCAACTTAATCCTGAGATTCAATTTCAGATAGTTAAAAATCAAATGATCACTGTGAGTTTGATTTTGAGTCCGTCCGTTGAATTTGCAGATTTTTTGAGGAAAAGTGTGTTTTGCATCCATACAAGAATCAATAGACCAGTTTGTGTCCGAGTCACTTACTGTGTGAGATTTTGCTTTGGCAGGAAAATATGAATGAATGCTTATCTGTATACCCTCAAGCCCACTTTCGGACGTGGGTACTCTAAATATATCGTGATTCGTTCCTAAACCCTACAATTCGCTTATGGAATGCCCTGCTCTCTATTTCCTGATCGTTATAAATTGCAAACATTTAAAAACAATGAACATCGGTACCTCTCTTTTCTTCATCCCTAATTTTCCTTCGCCCTCGCTGTGTATAAACAGGTACACAAACACCTTTAGCAAAAAGCTGTCTTATGGATGAATGACTACAGATATATCAAACTGTTACAACATATTTATAACGCAGCAGCTGCAAGTGTAAAATTACACGCAATAACAGAACAGTAACAGATACAAAGAGGAACACGACGGTATTGGAATATAAGTTCAAAAGACTGAACTGGGACAACAAAGGTATGGCCCAAGATAGAAGCCAATGGAAGCGGAGGCCTATGTTCAGCAGTGAACACAAAGGGCTGATGGATGGATGATGAATGAATGGCGGCGTAAGGAGTAAAATTATATACCATAGTTTACAACAACTCTGAAAGACCCTTTGAACTGAGCAATGTATTGTTTGGTGTTAAGTCTTGGTCTACGTCATCTTGAGACTTTATTTTCTCTATATTTTGGGAGGAAAATCGTTGACTGCTTATCTATGTAACCTTACTAAAATTGGTTGAGTGAAAATGTACCTCATATACATAAACGACATCTGGTTCGCAGTTAGTTTACCTAGTTCAGTGACGAAGACTTTGCGCATCAATACCATATATGTCAAAAAATGGAAAAGGATTTATTGATAATCAAGGATTTGCCGCAGTTGTTCAAGAAAATTCAACTGTGTCCTGCTGAAAGGACAAAAAGAAAGGTAAACAAACTGCATAGATGAGTATCCTACCTCTTAAAAACCAGTAAACATGCTACGATGTTTAAAGTTGTAATATTTCTGACCAGATTTTGTTTTGCATCACATCGCCACTTGGAAATAAAAGTGGGTCTTGAATGAAAAGTGAATCTTGTATGATAATGGGTAGGAGTGAGTGAGCTCGTGGGCGAGTGAAGTAGTTATACATTATTCGTTTCTCAAACGCGGAGTCACACCGTAGAGAAATCGGAATAATGCATAGTAAATTGTGCTTGAACCAGACGCAACATCAGACTTGTCCTTTACCTTATTTGATTTCACCAAAAATCAGATCTTTGAAGACTTTGGAATAGAATTTCTTTGAAAGAGGTATATTTGATTCATTGAAGACGTTAGACGTTGATAGAGATAACCTTATAGAATAAACTTTGTAAATTCTAAAAATAGGGTTGCATTGTTCATCACGAGAAAATCGGTAACAACCTTAGAGAAGAAGTTTCGAGAACACTTGCGTTCAGTTATGAGCAACTAGAGGAATCGGGGAAATATTAAACTATATTATGCGATAGAAAGATGCCACCTCAGCTCAAAGGTTTCTTTTATACTGCCTGCCGTGGGTTGGGCTTTAACAAACACGGTTTAATCAAAAATTTCTGAGAACTGATCTTATATAGAATATACAAGTTTCACAACTATAATTAAGCCACTGTAAAAATGTTCGTTTTGTCGTGAACGTTTTTTACAATGGAATAGAGAGCTGCTGAATAAAACCCTCACGGGAACGTTTCAACTGTTGACATCTGCATGTTATGATGAGTGTTCGAGTCGAAGCAAGCTCTACATGGTTTATAAACTGTCGACAGTCGTTGGAAAACAATCCAAGAGAGGGATGACGCTCCACTTCTATTACGAACGAGAATGTTTCACTGATGTGACGCACTAAATGTTATTAGGTACGCAACTAAGCTCCAACAGTAAGTGCTGATCAATTTTGACATATCCAAAACGTCATGAACCAAGCTTAGACACATTAGTGATTTTGTTTAGCGTTATATACTGGAGGTGTTGATTTTCTTCTTTCATTCGAAAAAAACGGCGGCTGAAGCTCATCGAGAGCTTCAAAAAGTTTACGAAGATGCTGTTCTAACGTGCCGTGATTGGTTCCGTCATTCAAAGACGGTGATTTCGATGTTGACGACCGTCCGCGTAAACGAAGGTTAAAATCCTTCGAAGACGCTGAATTGCAGGCATTGCTCCATTAGAATCCGTGTCAAAAGCAAGAAGAGCTTGCTTTAAAATTAGCAGTTAACCGCCAAGCCAATTCCAAGCGATAGGAATGATTCAAAAACAAGGAACTTGGTTTTCTTATGATTTGTAGCCAAGGGATGTTAAGCGTCGTTCAATTGACTTGAATTGATGCGATTGAGCCGAACACTGAGCGAAAAACGGCCACAAAACGAACAGAAAGACAAACAAGCGATTCTACAGCATGACAACGCTCCGCCTCACGTTGTCATACCTTAAACTTTCCTACGCTTAAATATGAAGACCTACCCCACTCGCCATATTCCCCACATATTCCGCTATCCGATTATTACTTATCCGTTCGATGACAGATAGTTTAGCTGATCAGCAGTTCCGCTCATACGAAGACATCAAAAAATGGCTTGATTGGATTGATGGATAGGCTCAAAAGATGAATGATTTGTGTGAACTTTGTTCTACATACGCTAACAGAGGACCAGAAACGTGTGGGTATTAGTTTAACGTATTGCAATACGACGAGGGTGCTAAGAGGCATTTTAGAAGAAGATTTTTGACGGCTTTCCAGAGACTCTACAACCCGTAAAATATTGTATAAAGAGGGAAGGGTACTCTGGTACTGAGAAACTGATTGTTCAAAAGCGTCATGCATTAGCACGGCTGAGTGCATTAGTGTTAATAGGAAAATGCCATCATAAAGACAAAAAAATCCAGAAGCCCAAGTTCTAGCCGAAGTTCAAAGAATAGAATAAAAGAAAAAACAAATTAGGTCACTCAAATGCGAAAGCATCAGCGAACTCCCTGCTATACATATGAGATGATCGAAGAAAGAGCAGCAACAAGATCGTGTTTAGCATTGGGTTTGAAGTCTTTTTGCTATTAAGGGCATTGATAGTTTGCCATGTCATTAAGGAGAGAATGTAGATTACGATGAGATGATGAAATGATGCGATAAAAACCGAATGATCACTTTTATGAAACTCAAAAATCAGTCCTTCTAAATCCCCACCACACCTAGAAACTAACAAATTTATGTTGATAAAAATAATAAAATCTAAAGTAAGTCTACAAATAATCAATACAACCAAAAAGAAAATTAAACAAATAAGAAAACAGTTCATTCGCGAGCTTAAAGTCAAGATTCATGAAGAAAAAGATAAAGATAAGTTCTACGATTACAAAAATAATACAGAAAATACACAAAATGCAATGCGCGCTGCGTTGCGTTCCATTCGTTATCACGTCAATTGGTAGACACACCTATTCTTTTTATCTAAAATATATTCGGTGCTATTGCATAGTGCGTGCGGATTAGTAGTCGAACACAATTTAATATCAGTTATTTGTAATTTTCTTTTAAGTGTGCTATTATTATTGTTATTATTGTTATTGTTTGTAGTGGTAGTGGTAGTACAAGAATTTGCAGATGGAGTAGATGTGGTTGTGTTTTCAGAAGTAGGAGTAGAAGTATTACTACACAATGAACGTGGTGATTGTACATACATATTTTCGACTAGTTTACTCGGCATGTAAGGATGATGACGGCAATAGTATGTTAGTAGACAGAGTAACGTCATTAATGGCACAACTCCTAAGAAGAAGATGAACATGAATCTCGTGAAACCATCGCGACCTAAAACGAAAGGGCAAACGTTTAGTTTAACTCATTTGAGCAAAAATAATTTATATTGATTATAACTTACTATTTGGATTTGTTGCTGGTCCACTATCCTCAGATCCACCGGGTCCTGGTCCATTGCAGTAAGGTGGTGAAAAGCCAACATTACAATGACAATGCCCCTTACTATTGCAAAGTCCATTTCCATTACAATTTTGAGGGCATTCAACACCAATCCCACCAGTTCGAAGGCTTTCAATACCAATGCATCGTTGTTGGACACACATTTGATTATCGCCACACTTGGCACCGTTTGGTGTTAAACCTGGATCTGTTGATTCCAGGCCTAAATCAACCATAGCCGTTCGACAAGGAATGATATTTCCTTCATGACTTAGAAAACTATGCGACAATACAGCAACTGATTCCATTCCGAATTCAAGTCGTTCATTTAAATGTCGGCAGTGTAACATTCCACAAAATATGTCCTCTCGTTGACACTGAAAATACTTATTACTAACCCGATCGAAACCGCAATTTCCATGACGACTTCCATTCAAATTCTTCCAATAACAATGTTCTGAACTTTCACCCGATGGTCCCCATAGAATACGGCATTGATTAGTTCGAGATCTGCAGGTTCCTTGATAACAATAAGCATTACCGCCATCACATGTTTCAGTATTTCTTTTGAAAACATTCGTAGGACAGTATTCTGATTCTCCCGTACAGTACTCCGGTAAATCACATTCATTCTCGGCTTGCCTGCAATTGGTTCCAGCAGTTTTCGGACGACACGTACTTAAATCACAGCATTCACCGGTAGCACACGATGCATTCGTTCTTAACATACAGGTGTTGGGGTCACAGCAAGTATTTTTGCAGTATTGTAGTAAACCGCAATCACATTGCTCACCAGGTTCCACAAATCCATTACCGCACTGTGGAGAATCGAACAATTTTGTTGGTTTATTCCGCAGACAATAATTCATACCACGTGAGAATGCAACATTTAATTGATCAATGCTGCAAGAGCTCCAATGTTGTGGAACCACTGAAGTACTCGACGCAGACATAATGCATTTTTCATCGGGACACCGACAGTCGGGCGTATCGTGTTCCATACCAAAATTGTGACCCATCTCATGGGCCATTGTTGCTGCGACTACTGCAACTATTTGACTGTGTTCCATAGAAACGCCACCAGAGTATTCGTAAGTACATATTGGTCCCTTGAGAGCTTTCCCTGGGGGAGAAATTGAGTGATTAGTGGTTGTTTTATAGAGTGGAAAAATAGAAATGCATTAACAAGTTAAAGGTAGTTGAATTCAAAGAAGGACATCATCATTTGTGTCAAGATTAATTCCCTGATGGGCAGTTTTAGTTTAACCATGATAGAAGGACTTGTATAAGAGTTTGTTCTCGTGATGTACGCGGAAAAGGTATGTGACAAAGATCACTTTTATCGGCCGATAGCGGTCTAACACAAGTTTTGTGTTTGTACACTTGAGTTAAGAGGGTTTTGTTAGGCGCAGAGCAATACTAGTCTTTGACATTTCTTTTCAATTGCGGAAAAGCTGGAGGTGTGAACTTCCTCAACATGAACTCCTGATGAACTTTAACTTTAGACTGTGAAAAACCAAAAACGTTCGAAATACCACCGCGCAAGAAGGCTTTCCAGAATATTACAAGTGCACTGAAGGTTTATAGAATCGTGATGTAGCTAACACAAATGGACGCACGAAGTTTTGATGCACTATTAGCTTAGGGCTAATATCATATTAAGATGAATGGGCATATTTTCGTGAAAGTTGATTAATTTTCTGATAAAAGTAATACTTTTAGGGGATGGATAGATAGACTTCACTTGAAGGTCCACCAGTTTATTCCAGGTTGAGGAAATGCCATGGGAACTATGTATAGCCAAGAGCGAGACCAGAAAATGATTTTGAACTATTGTGCACTTAGTAACCAACTAAACATAAGTCATTTTGACATGCTTTTACAACTTGATGATCGTGTCTTGTACTAGTATTCCCTCCCTGATTCTGTTGGAAGTTGGTATGGAATTTCTGATTTCTGTTATCTTTCACCTCTTTACTTGCTGCCTATTTCTTTAACGATGATCATGTGGGGCTGTGCATTTAAATTGGGATTTAATGATGGAGGGGAACTATACTATAGACAAGTGATTAATGGTTTGCATATGCACTGCAACGCTTTTTGCTATGATCTTGCTCTTTTTCATCATAGAAAATCAGTGTGTGACGGAAATAATGCTTGAATCGGCTAAGATCATCGTATGGTTTAATGAGACGAAACATCTTTACATAGCAGTTAGGTTTACTTATTTATCAATGTTTTTGAGAGACAACGACTTTTATTGGCTTACAAAATACTCCTCCGCAGCGGCGATGACTTCCTCATTCGAACCGTATTTCTTTCCGGCTAGCGATCTTTTAAGGTTTGGGAACAAAAACAAGTCGCAGGGATCCAAATCCTAAGAATACAGAGGATGGCGGAGCAATTCGTAGTGCAATTCGACCAATTTGGCTGTGTCGATTGCGGAGGTGTAAGTTGGTGCATTATCGTGGTGGAAGAGCACTTTTTATTCGCCAATGTGGTGGTTTTTTCTTCAAATCGGCGTTGAATTGGCCCAATAACCGACGTAGTATGCTCCTGTAATTGTTTTTCCCTTCTCTAAATAGTCAACGTGGATTACAGCTCGCGCATCCCAAAAAACGGTGGCCATCACTTTCTTTGGAGCACGTTCACCCATTGTTTCGATTATTCTTTGGTCTCTGGTGTGTACCAATGAATCTATCGATGGTCACGAAACGACGCAAAAACTCCTCCAAATTTCGATTAAACAGGACCATGCCCGGTCTTTGAAGTGGTCCTACGATTGCGCTTATTCTCCGGTGTGAGCAAACGCGGCAGTCATCGCGCGGACAGCTTTTTCACGCCCAAAATCTCGTGCAGAATATGGCTAGGGAGTTCAGTTGAGATGCCTGCTATCTCAGCTAACTCGCGAATTTTCACTCAGCGGTCCTCCAATATGGGATCATGGACTTTGTCCACAGTTTCCTGGGCCACCTGGGCGCGGTTCATAAAAAACTGACGTACAGATACGGCGAATGTTTTGAAATGGGTGTCAAAAAAAAAACTAAGCGTCGGATTGTCGGATTGACAGGAGAGCTAAAAGAGGTTATATTAAATGGTGGTATGCACACTTTGGCTCAGTAGCGCCACCTATCTTCCAATCCGGATACTTATCAAACAGCCCTCGTAGTCTTGAATGTGAGGAATCGGTTACGGCGAGTCTCACAATTTTAAGCTCACTACGGAATTTAGAATTCAGTATGACTTTGACAAAGTTGGATATTGGTTCTTCTACATTCGGGGATGAAACAGTTGTCGCTGTCAAGACTGAAATCTGTTGGTCTCTGCTTTCTCTTCAAAGATTCCACTTACTAAATGGCAGTATCATGAACTCTTGATGACAATTTTTCATTTAACAGAATAAAACAAGGTACCACATCTGGTTCACACATCCTATATGTGACCCGATTTCCACGGTGCTTCCGTTGGTGTATGTCTCCACATACATTTAATTATTTATCTTCATCTTTGGGAGATCCCCGTCGAGATTTATTACATACCACAGCTTCACCCAAATGAGATAAGTTAAGGTTTGTTCTTCTGATAGACATTTGCAAAATTTTTAGTAAAGCTCCAACTAATACGCACATGGATGAACGACTGCTGTGCATAAAAAAACCTTTAAGTTTAAGCAGCATTTTCTGTCACAGAATACTGTGGAGTGCGACAAGGGCGTAAGTTTTCAAATTGATCGCAACTTGGTACGATGAATCATCTTAAATAGATGTCAAGAGTTGGGTTTGTGGGTTTTTTTTTTTCTTGAGCTTATACCTAATTATTAAGAGTTGCCAGAAGTCCTTTCGGATTGTATATAACTCTTTTCATTCTTATTTTTTGAGTTATCAGCGTCGTGCAAATAAGATCTAGCAGTACTCTATCGAACTCTATGTCGACCTGCCTTCAATAAAGACGTATTGACTGCCATAGTCATAACATTGTTTTTTTTTTTAATGTCAAAAATTCTCTCGTATATTTTCATAACATGGGATATCGATAAGTAGGTGTTGCAATTTTTCGTGTCGAATTTGCCTTTATACAGTGGAACAAGAAAGTTCTCCCTCCACTAGTTGACCATTCGATTGCCTCTCATCAATTTTTTTATCAAGAGTCATTTGACTCGAAAGGAGTTCTATCCGATTCGATGGCAAACTCGAGAGTCATACTTTTACTGCTTAGCTAACTTCCGTTTCCGTACAATCTGCCGTTTCCTCTAGCCTTTCATCCGTTTGGCATCTGTTTGCGTGAATGTGACACAATGTAATCCGACTTTTCTTTTGGTCCCCCTGTAGTCTACAGGTTTGCGAAAGATATCACACATACGGACTTCGGGTAGTCTCATTAATGTAGATGTGAATGCAATTCAGGTTCATCTTTGGTATTGAAGTCACTGGATATGGATTTTTCCCATTCAGTCGCCCTTTTACATCAAATAAGGAAATGAACTGGGGAGATATTCTATAAGCCGTTTCCGAATGGCAGTTTACCAAGTGTATGCGATTTAACTAAGAGAGGGCGCCAGCAAAAAGTATACAGCGTATTAATTTGACACATACGTCATTTTGTTCGTTTGAAACACACAAGTTGAGTCCGCTAAAACCTGGCCTCTTTGTTGTATCTTTCAGTGATCATATCGAGTTTTGTGCCTGAAAAATAACATTTGCGGCACGCATTGCTTTTCTTATTTAATTAAAATAAAAAGGCTGGTTAAAGTCATCGTTTGCTGGTAGAAACATATGGTGAACACGTTCCATCAAATACAACATATGAGACATGGTTTCAACAATTAAAAAGTGGCGATTTCAATGTGAAAGACAATAAGCCTTCTGGTAGACCACAAAAATGCGTAGACGAGCAATTGCTGGAGTTATTGGATCATGACCCAACTCAAACTTAACAATTACATGTGTCACAAGAAACAATCAGCAGACGTTTACGAACAATGGGGAAGATCAATGAACTCGGTAAATGGGTCCCACACGATTTGAATGAACGTCAAATAGAAAATCGCAGTTACTTGTGAAACGCTGCTTCATAGCCACGAAAGGAAATCATTTTTGCACCGAATTGTGACGGGTGACGAAAAATGGATTTATTTTGAACACCCGAAGCGGAAAAAACTGTTGCTTTCACCTGGCGAACCCAGTCCTTCAACCGTGCTCTGTGTCTGATGTGACTAGAGCGGTATTGTGTATTATGAACTCTGGAAGCTCAGCAAAACGGTGATTACACAACGCTATCACCAACAAATTATTAATTTAAACCACACATTATCCGAAGAACGACCGGAATGGTCCAGAAGACATGGCAAAGTGATTTTGGTACACCACAACGCACTGTCTCACAGAGCAAAACTAGTGAAGGATACCTTCGAAATCGCTTGGATGGGTTACATTTTTTCTGCACCTGCTAAAGCGTCATCTAACTATCACCTCTTTGCGTTAATGGGGGACACGCTCGCAGAGCAGGACTTCAACGATTTTGAGGAAGTTGGAAAATGGTTCGACGAATGGTTTGCCGAAAAAGACAAACAGTTTTCTGGCATGCTATTCATAAATTACCTAAAAGATGGGCGAAATGTGTAGAAGCCGACGGCCAATATTTTGAAAAAAAAAAATTAATTTTCCTAGAAA
This sequence comes from Volucella inanis, assembly GCA_907269105.1. Taxonomy (NCBI): domain Eukaryota; kingdom Metazoa; phylum Arthropoda; class Insecta; order Diptera; family Syrphidae; genus Volucella; species Volucella inanis. The sequence continues at coordinate 200,801,847 of OU026153.1, read as the reverse complement.
ATTACGTATATTTTTTACAAAAAAAAAAAAAACGAAAAAAACTTATGCACACACCTGGTATAATTTATACCGATAAAGACTACATATATTCCAGTTTTATCACATTCTTCATTTCCTGGGTCGAGAAGAGTGTTAATATTCCAGAGACCTCTAACTTATCTTTGATCAGCCTCTTTCCGATACGCAAATGGCTAACCCACAATTCCCTATAGTCACTGTCGGTCTTCGATAACTTCATTATAAACACAATGTTTATTACAAACAGCTAGTCCGTAATTAGTTAATGTCATCGTTCACATTTCTGACGTTGAATTGCCACCTATATTATAAGTGAAGATAGACCTCTCTCAATTTGACCCTTGCTGCAATAAGGATGTCTACGGAGCTTGCTATCGAAACGTAACAGTTCTAAAGCTAGAACTAACAAACTTCTATTTGTCAGCAATGTAAACCAATCGACCCGCAACTTTTTACTAGGTCGGTTTCGCGTCGGTTCTTGATTCTTTTTGGATAAGGTATCTTGAAAGCCCTGTAGCTGATGAGTTTGACGCTGCAACGACGAGATTATCTAAAATAGAACGGACTATAGAATTGTTTTAAGGTCCGTAAACCAATCCAAATTTACAAGCGGCGCAGAAGCAACATTACAAGCGTGTAGCAACATATAACACATGGGCTGAAAAGTCCGTTTCTTAGACAGGGCACCACTTGAATTAAATTCATATCATTGAAGGTTAGTACTAACCTTCAAAAGATACGTATATAAATTTGACAGCTGTCGGACGATTAGTTCTCGAGATACAGCGTTGTGAGTTAAGCAACTTTTGTTATTGTGAAAAAAAAAATGGATTCAAAGCAATTTCGTGTGTTGATTTATCGTTGCTTTTTGATGGGAAAAAATGCAGCCGATGCAAAGAAATTGCTTGATAAGTGTTACCCGAAATCTGCACCAGCCGAACGATCCATTCGCAAGTGGATTGAAAAATTTAAAAGTGGTCATACAAGCACCGAAGATGATGCACGCAGTGGACGTCCAAAAGAAGCTGTTTCAGATGAAAACATCAAAAAAGTCCACAAAATGATTAAGAATGACCGTAATATGAAGTTAATCGAGATAGCTGAGGCTCTGAAGATATCAAAAGAGCGTGTTGGATATATCATACACGAATATTTGCACATGCGACAGCTCTGTTCAAAGTGTTTCCGCGTTTGCTCACAGTCGTCCAAAAACAACAACGTGTTGATGATTCAGAGGAGTGTTTAAAGCTGTTCAACCGTAATAAAGCCGAATTTTTACGTCGGTATGTGACAATGGATGAAACTTGGCTCTAACTTCACACCAAAGTCAAGTCGGCAGTCAGCTAAGTGGAGAGCAGGCGACGAACCTCGTCCAAAACGACCAAAAACTCAACAGTCGGCTGGCAAGATTATGGCATCCGTATTTTGGGATACATATGGAATAATTTTCATTGACTATCTCCAAAAGAGGCAGACTATCAACAGCGACTATAACATTGCGTTGTTGGAGCGTTTGAAGAACGAAATCGCAGAAAAACGGCCGCATTCGAAGAAAAAGAAAGTGCTGTTTCATCAAGACAATGCACCGTGTCACAAGTCGATGAAAACGATGGCAAAATTGAATGAATTCGGCTACGAATTGCTTCCCCACCCACGGTATTCTCCAGATTTGGCCCCCAGCGACTATTTCCTGTTCGCAGACCTCAAAAGAATGCTCGCCGGAAAGAGATTTAAGACCGATAAAAAAGTAATCGCCAAAACAGAGACCTATTTTGAGGCTAAACCGAAATCGTACTATAAAACTGGTGTCCAATGATTGAAAAATCGTTTCAATCAATGTATCGCCCTCGAAGGCAACTATATTGATACATAAGTTGTACACTCGTATGTAAATGATTAATAAATGAAAAAGAAGACGGTTGCAATGTTAAGTGTTTTTATAGACTGGCTGAGCAGCTAGCAAACTGAAGAGAGTATCAGTCACTTGTTGTTGAGTGCATTCTTTACAAAGGAAGATTTCGTGGAACATGAAAATGGGACAGATTTCATTGAGCCAGGACTGATTCCTTTGTTTGCTGTTAGTGATCTTTATCAAAAGCAATCGAAAATATTTTTATATGTTTTGCCTGCTTTACAATGGTGAAGACTACAGATGACCAGATGACTACAGTTTGCCAGAAATATGGCATTTCAAATCAATAGGTCGGAAAGAATAGATGGTGCAAATTTTTAATTCAAATCAGGAAAAAATCTGCGAAAATTTTAACTATAGATGCACTTCGATGAGCATATCATACTCAAAAACCAAATTAAGTGGCTTCAATAGTAGGAAAACTCAAGGTTACTATATGTATAGTAACACCAACGAAGAGCTCTTTGGCGGCCTAATTATTAAGGCAACAACTATGAATAGGTTTCGACGAGAACATGCTGATCTCGGATGAGGATCGGTTGATACATACATTATACAGGTTCTTACTCCTGAACTTGAATGAGCTCTCAGGTTCTCCCAGCAACATAGAAGCAAACCGGAAGACCTTTAAGAATGTGCAAAGCTATTGTGATCGATCGGACCTCATTCAAGCTATTTCGAATGACAGCAGCAATCGCACGGTACTCATATAGAAAGCAAAGGAATATAAACAATAAAAAATCGATTACAAACGGCAAATTGTAGTTGCATAGTTTCCATTTACTTACCCACAACACCGCCATTGAATGGTTCCTTGGTCAACAATTGAGCATTATCGTTTGGATGATTCACCACCAGTTTTGTACGGCGATATTGCAAGAAATTTTTTAACGTCGTATCCCCGTCTACCGAGAATTCAATCTCATTAGACTCATTCCAAACAACAACACCGACTAAAGCGATAAAAATATTCAGTGGTTCATAGAGCTGCAAGTAAAAATTTAATTCAAGTTTCAGTTTTGTTCAGTTACTTTTTGGACTCTGCCATAGATAAACTTTCAAGGTCTCACTTCTTACCGCATTAACAATATTCGCCAAATCTTTACAATGTTTGTGCACCTTCCTTATGTTTTCTCCAAGGGATTTGTAGACCTTGATATCAACAACGATAACCAGTTCGACGAACGAGGAATGCTTGTTGGCATTGAATGGTCCACGAATAATGTTATCGACACTGGACCGTTTATACTGAAAATGAAAAGAGTGTTTTCACTGATTAGCTTTAGTGTTTCCAAGGTTGGAATGCGGACGGAAATACTTACTCGGAGGATTCGATTAAATTCGGACCCATCGATTCGATTTTGAATGTTGTCCCACTCCTTAGGTCTTTCGTTTGTTTCGTGTATGTGATTTGATTCACTATTGTATCCACATGTTGCATTGTTTACCATGTCACCATGACTGCAAATAAGAAAAGACGTAGAATTTATTGATTATTCTAGAATTGAAATAAATGATTGCTTCCGGCATAGTCAATTTCCCTGCAGGAACCACTTGTTTGCTGGTATTTGCATACTTGTAAACAGAAGCTACCTGCGTTTTGGAGGCAATAAATTAAATGTGTGGCGTCTTGCTGAGTTGTATTTTCAGCTGAAAGTGTTGTTTTTTTTTTGGCAAATATTTACATGGAAACTTGAAGGTGAACGGACACGCAAAGAAGTGTTGATGGTAAACAGAACTTACGTACATATATCAATGGAATGCAAGAAGTGGTAATGAGGGCTTTTAGGTAACTAAAAATGTAATGATGCTCATTACTGGGGAGATATTGATGTGTACATTCCCGGGGCATAGTGGAGAACTACAAGCAAATGTTCGTAAATATGTTTGATGGATAGATGAAAACAGCAAATAACTGTGTCAACAGTACACAAATTTAATTTGTAATCAAAGGGGGCTGTACTTTTACTGCAAATGTACTAGTGTCAGGATATAGGTACAAATGAACACACTGGCTTGAAGTTAATGCTACAAGGAACTAATAACGATCTTAAATTTACAATATGTCGTGAGCTATACAATCGGTAATATGTTATAGAACTGCTCAACTTCAGTTCTAATTCATATTATAAACAATTTGGAAGACCTATTTCCTATTTCCTTTTTTAGTATAGGACTTAAAACTTTGTATGTCCGATTCAGATCGAAATGGTTTATAAGAGCGCCGAACGTAATTGAAGTATCTGACGATATTGTGAAGTAAAAATTTACTTCACCAACGACACCTCAGAAGAAATTTGGCGCAGATTAACGCCTTAGGATGGGCGCAAAGGGATGCTGTAAGCTGTATTTTGCAGTCATAACTCATACAGTTTTCTACAAGCTTTATAAATTTTACCGCACTGCGCGCACAAACTTATGGCATAACTGTACGCAAGGACTTACAGGTGGACTCGTTAGCGAAGGAATTATTTGTAGAGATTGTGCTTAAGGAAAAATCACTGAACGGTGCGACGGTATCAAGATTGTGGTTTCAGAGACATACTTGGAGTTCAAGTTATTTCACGATTTTCCACATCTTGCCAGAATATCAAATTTGAGATAGTGACCTACTGTCACTTACTTTTTCACTGCTAGACACAGCTCAAATATTTTGGATATCTAAACGTTCCGAAGTGCCAGTATTGCTACGAACCAGTACGTTGTTGCAGGGAAGTTAAGAATACGGATGTCCTTATGCAACCAGCAACGAATTGCGGCTTTCACTTGAAAATTATAAGTAATCCTTTGATTTAATGAAGCATGCCAACATGTCATGTGTCCAAACAACAAGCGTACAGTGTAGCGCTGTAGAGGGAAAAAACTCCTCGTGATCAGCAACAGAGATTTGGAACAGAATCCGTTTCTTCCAAAAAAAAACATATAGGTTCAACATCCCGAGTGAAATAAGATGGGACGATCGTACAATTCGTCAACCGGAAACACTATCGTATTTTAATCTAGTAGGAAGCAAAGCTGGAAGTAGGCTAATGTCAGCCGTATGGCAAATTCTATCACGTACAGCATAGAAAGATCCATTTTATAGAAACCAGGCAGTGAGCGGATATTGACGGCCTGATTTAAAAGAAAAGTTACAATGAATAACTTAACTTTGAACGAGACGATTACACTTTCGGTGCCATTGTTAGTCGGTCTTTCTCATTCTAACATGTAATAGATAAAGACGACAGGTAAGCCGAGCTCTATTTTTACCTGATTTGAGTATCAGATATGCTACCAAATTAACTGAATTTTATTTAATAAGTAGCGTTTACTGAACTTGATTTGGAAATTGTCTTTCTGACATCTAAAACGGACAATACCGGAACAGATTGAAGTATGTCTTTGATCGAGGTATAAATTGCTACAGTCTTTGCTGATTCGATTACACTGTCAATTCTACTGCTAAAAGGTTTACCCGGGGTGCAGTTTCAAATAACATGTCATGAGAAACCAAAACGGTCCCCGGTTGATCATCAGTTCTAGAGATAGAGGAAGGACTTCGAAACAATGATAAACCATTCGGACAGCGGTGTGATGGTCTTGAATCATAATGAGCGTTTCGAAGCAACCAATTGTCATTGGATTCCTGGCATTAACTCCAGGATAAGTAAAGAGCGAGGTCAACTTGGGGATGCAAAGTGTTATAACTAAGACTACACAAACGATTTGTTCGTAATGATCATCGGCTTTTGAGCTTGTCCATTGGGACTGGACTGGAAAATAGCAACGCAGTAATATTCTGTCAAAACTGCTGGTTAGATTCAAAAAAAGTATTGAAACAGCAAAAAAGGCTAGAAGTGTCTTGAATTTCTACCGAAGTAGAGGACATTGACTTAAGTGGCACGCGCAAGTGCATGGCGACATCAACTATATTGAACTGAGCAATGTGGCGTACAACCGAGGACTGCACTACCTAAAGAGGTTTAATGGCTGAGGCCCAAACCACACTCACCTGAATTGTAGCGAAGTTTAAATAGGTAAGCAAGCCATTGATTGCTTCCTTCACAACTAGTGAAACCAATCATAGCAAGTTGGTATAAAGAGTATTCTCGAACTAGCTTGGAAATCGCGAAAGGATCTCAAGATCTCAAGCTTTGTTCAATTTCATTGTTAACAATTGCCTATATCCGCTTCCAAGACATACGTACATTCTCTGAACGAAAAGTGAAATCAAACATTGTCGTCCTTAAAATACACAACAGTGCTGCATCCTTTATCGGTTTTTTAGCCATGCGTAAAGACCCGACTACATTCATTTTCAGATTCTGGACGAAGCTACAATATTTCTGAATACAGTGAAGAACATAGCATCAGACGGTATATCCATTAGAGCCAAAGCTCTATAACTTTCTTTTAAACAGAAAATGCATTTGAGAGTGTATCTAGAGCCGTGCAGAAAGCCCCTATGGAGCCAATACAGACCGGTTTTTGGAGTCTGGTGAAAGCAGCAGTGATTTATTTAGATGAGAAATTGATCGTAGAGATGTTGTATCTTAAAAAAAGATATGCTCCTGGCTGTCCTACTTTTAAACAAATTTTAACTGAGAGACATCACTTTTAGACCACAACCTGTTGTGTTTGTGGCTCGGTGCCACACTTGAACAGTGTTTGCAGTTAAGCACATTCAGACTGTCAGGCCATTGTCAGCCTTCCCAATTTCAAGTGTCGACTGGTAAAAGCGGCATCAGTATAGGTCAGTCTTATCCCTTTTGGTGTTTCACGTCAGCAGCGGTTCCAGTTGGTTTAGTGGACGGACATAGTGTGCGGCTAAAACCACCACTGGTTTCGCTTTTTTCAATGGGTTTGACTGTTATATTCGATTTCGGTCCATTGCAACTTTCATCCGAGTGTCATGAGCGTTATTTTATTCCAGACGAAAGAAAGGAACACAGTTCAGGTTTCGAGATAATCGTTGCTATTAAGTTTGGATATAGAAGTGTACAGCAACGTCAAGCTGTTAAATGCTACTTGATTGATGCATTGCTGTTGTCTATTTGACAATTACACTTTTTTAAATTATCTGAACTCAGTTTATACCGGCATGTAACGCATAGAAATGTGGGCCCTTACCAGATGATTCAAAATGTAAAAGCCTTGCTAAGGCTGAAAGATAAATACATCCAAGTCCAAAGTCGTAAGCCCTTCTAATTCCTTCAGGGAATTGGCCACTATTTCAACGTGAATGTTTCCTTACTCTAGGAAGTATTATCTCGGAACATCAATTGGGGAAAGTCCATGTTTAGACCAAGCGACTGTTTCTCTCCAATGTTAGAGTAAGTGCGGCAAATATGGCATACCCTTAACATTTTTTGAAATAAAACCATAAAATTAAGTCAAATTAATTTATTTGTTTTTTAAACTGTCTTACAAATCATAAAGCTGTCAGTCTTTAGTAACTCGAAAAATGTAACAAAAAGATATAATGAAAAAATTAAATGAACTTCATATTTTAGTTTATAAAAAATTGCGGCTAATATGGCCTAGGGTGGGCCACATTTAACACAATGGTTTTTGAGATAAGTCAGTTAACCTACAGCAAAATTCACATATGAAATATTGTTGCTCGTTGCCTATATAATTCTCATGAGCCCAGATTCTGCATACAACACATTGTACCCAAGCTTCACCTTGCTTATCGTCAGATACATCTAGCATTCGTTTGGTTACTTCTATCAGGACTTGGATCTGAACCGTCGTCTGGAATGAAGTCCACCTCACTTTCTGATGATGAGGGCTGGATTTTGAGATAGTTTCTCTTTTTCCTTGTCATGTTTTGTTCATATTTTCGGTAAACCTTCGATTTTCCTCGTTTCCTTCCACGAGTTGAAGGTTTTTTTTACCCGAACAGGGTTAGGAGAAATTTGATGTGGAGTAACCAAAGGTGTTGGGTCCCAAATACATTTTAACCCAATAGAAGTCGGAGGTTGAAGATATTTATTTGACTCATCTTGCTTAGACTGCGCCATCTCTCCAAAAGGACATATCCCTGTGGATGAAAAGCCTTTCAAAGCACTGCAGCTTAAGCTTTTAAAAAGGATCGCCCGAATAGGTCATGTGTTAGAGCTTTCGTGTTGTTTATGATCCAGCGTCTAATTTCTTCAGTCAAATATTTTTTGAGAGGTCCCATGAAAGTCTTATCTAAAGGTTGAATTTTGTGAAAATTGCCACGTTTGGTTTTGAAAATCCAGAAGCTCGGGCTAAAGACGTTTCAGTCGGCTAGCAGCATGATAGCGATGGAAAACGTTTTAGAAATAAAAGTAGCCAGTCCCTACCCGCTGCTTCCTTTATAATAGAAAATGGATTTGGAATTTGGTTCTTTATAGCTAGCTTATGTCATTCCTGGTTACCCCAAATAGTTTCCCTTCTATTTGCAGGCAATAGTCTAGTAGATACTGCTCGAGTTCTGGAGGAAAAATGGTCTTCCTGCCTAGTTTGGCACTTACCACTTCCTTCAAAGGCTTATCTTTTTTTGCCACTAAACGCCTCAGTGTGGTTCTCGGGACATTGAAATTTGAAAATTTTCTGCCTTTAAGAAGCCCATCTCTTTGAGGTTTACGGCGGTGATTGCTTTCATCATATCATCCTTAACTCACGTTTGTAGTTGTTTTGTGCATTTCCTAGAGTTTGAAGCAATGTTTTCTACAGAAGAATATAATTTTTTTAAAAATTGGTTAAATTAGAAGAGATCAGGATCTAATTGGCATTAATATGCTACAAAGAACGTGACCGATGATTGGTCACATATTAAGACAATAAGACAACTTTCTTACGAAACACACGCAAAAAAATTATTTTTAAAGTCAAACAAATGTCCTTAGAAATTGATTTGACTAATCAACCTGAAAAACTTTTATTTGACAAGTAATTCGGCGAAACTTTTTAACTTACCTGAATAAAAAGTGATCATCCTGAATTCTTCCATCTGCACCTGAGTGTATGAAATATGTGTCCATACCATCGTGCACAACACCGTTAATTCCTCCGTTACAAGTCGAAATGGCAATCCTTGATTCCGGCTTACCTCTAATATTACCCTGCAAAATGAGAATATTCAAATTAGTCATCCACTGTAACCGAGTGACCGGCACACCACACAACTCAACTCACTTGATAATGGCAGAGATCTATGTCAGTCTTTGTGAAATTTTGTACAATGTCGCCACCACGTGCAGAGTCCTGGAAGCGCAAAAAGTGCCCATCCGGTATGAGTCGCTCGTTTAAATGAAGGTCGGCAACTATCCTTTGGCCTTGATGGTGATATGATAGTGTGATATGAGGCACATGTAGTCCACTCTGAAATTAACAAAAAAAGGAGAGACCATTTTGAATACATTAAAACGCAAGGGAAGGTGCACATGTGACATCAACTAACAACTGCCAACTAATGAAAATTGTGCTAGTTAAGGACTCAGTCTATATAGTCTTTATAGTCTACCACCACTTCATGATGTTGGACATCATGTTTTTTTTTTTGTTTTTTTGTTTTTTTTTGTTTGCCACTCCAAACTGAAGGCCAGCAGTGTAAGGCTTTGGAAAATTAGGTCGGTTTTTAGTTACACCCTTGTCGTGGTTCTAATACTCACTATCAGCTGTTGGGGGTGCGAATTTCATGTCATCATATGAACTTCGTGACTACGAGATAGTATTTTCGTTGTCACACCAAACGTTTTATCGGAACAAGCCAAACCGCGGCGTTTCTATTCGTGATGACGACGAATGATAGATGACCGACCATACACATACTTATGGCTGTGTAAGTTGTGATGGGAGGCCTAATTAAGGTGGCTGGTTATGGGCCATCAAAATGAAAAAAAAAAAAAAAAAAAAACACTACTTCGGGTGTTTCGAATGACATAACCGTTCGGGTGTTGATGGATTTTAATTAAGGCGTCGCTTAAACTGATGTTCATCACTTTGGGGCGAGGTGGAAGATTTAAATTACGAAATGTTGGATCAGAAGGCGTTTCTGTCCGCCGTCTCCATGCGCAAATACACTGGCATGTGGTTGCGATGGTTGTGGTTCAAAATTTTGCCATCTGATGTTTCGCAATTTTAGGTCGGATGAGCGGAATTTAATCGCTTAATGTATTGTAGATTGCGAAAGGATTAGGTAGCCTTGAGATGGTGGATATAGGTAAACATTTTATCCTTCCGGTTCTTGTTTCTGTGCCACGTTTCAGATGGGAATTTTATGCTTGTGGGAGTATCCTAATGCCCTGATAAATGTGCAATTAAAACGCGAATTTTAATATTTTACTCGTGCCATCATACTTGGAGAATGCTATATTAAGTGAACTGTGGCACGTGTAAGCAAGTGTGGCACTCGGGATGTAGCCTTAGTGAAAGTCATTAAAAGGGACGACAAGTATTGATGGCTCCATGGGGAGTATTTTGAAACTAATCCAATACCTGAGCGAAATGACTTAAGTTGTTGGTTTGGTGGTAAGTTTAGTGATTAAGGCAATAGATGTTATCGATCCCTTGTTTGTCATTGTATACGTTTAGTTTCATGGATATGTAGTGCTATGAACTAAAACCTTATATATTTGACATTTTATGCACATAGAGAGGGTATTTTCCGACTCTAAAGGGCGAAAGGGTGGTGTCAGAAATTATTCTTCTGATTTTCAGTGTATGGCCGCGGTAATCAAACTTCGGTCCCCTAGCGAAATGGTAAAGGAACTTAATCGCAACGAAATGACAACAATGGAGAGAAATATTTAAAAATTGCAAACTCTGATTTTAAGGGCTTGAACAAAACGCTAGAGTATTGGTGGTAAAGTGAAGATGCCTAACATAACAGTGGTTACAAAAAAATTTTTCCTTTTGGAGCAGATCAGGCTTTGATGAAATGTTATGCAAACTGGAATCTACAACGGTAAATTAAGTCAGGGAATAGTGTTCCCGCAGTTAATCTTTCATTTCTTTCATTCTTTTCCTGGGCCCTTGATCAGCTTGACACATTAAATAAGTGGCAGTTTCAGTGGCACTATTCGAAAATAATAGACATCGCGCTACAATCCGACGTTTGAGTATCAATCAAAACCAACGCTGGAATAATTATTAGAGATATAATAATAATGTAATTGCAATTACCCATCGCTCAAGAGATTTTGTATTTTTCCTGCATTTAGAAGATTAAGCAAGAAACTACGAGAGATATTGATGTACGTTGGTTTTGAATGTTTGCAGATTGTAATGACTATAAAATAATTAGGTCAGGAGAGCATTCCATAACTAAACTGTACGGCTTTGAAAAGAACCACCATATTTCAGTATGCGGCTGACATTAAATTCAATGATGAGCATTTATAGGGTGATACAGGAGACATAACGTCGGCGTTCGGGGTGTTAATTGACTGAGCATTGGTATCATTTTGAGTTTTATAGCACGGTTTTGAATACTATCTAGCAAATGTAGACACATTTTAGGAGCACCTCTAAATTGGCATTATGTCGGTTTTGAAAGTAATTCATTTGTAACATCGCTTAAATGAAAATATTTCGGAGCGACATCGAATATGTGGTCATTTTATATAATGAGTTTCATGGATAATGGCTGGTTGTTCAAATTTCGCCATATTTCAGAAGTATTAAATTCAATTCTGTTGGTGATTCCCTGATTAGTTATGTCAGTAATATTGGAATAGAACGGTTTCCGTTCTACAGACGAAGATTAGAGATATGATTGTGGGAACGAATATGAAAAGCAAAGAGTGCGTTTGTCAGCAAGGGGATAGACTGGATTGTAAGTGGCAGAGACCAAAAATTAAAATTAAAAAAGACTATTGGAGGCAAAACGGAGCCCTGAGGCATAGCACCATTTGTTTTTCAAATATCAGACTTGAACTGGCTGCGAAGTGCATAGCAAGCAGATTGACAGCAGGAATGTCCATATAAAAAAGAATTTCGATAAAAGAATTCGGATGAGGCAGAATTTGTAATTTTTTTTAACCATAAATAACTCTTACCGCCTTTGGAACACTGTAGTATCTTTTCCCTCAATTCTATCGTAAAAGAGATGTTGACTTCTCTTCCATTTAGGTTCTCTTGGGAATCTTTTGTTTACCTACTATGTAATCCCCGTGTAGGAACGGGTTACAAATATCATAGAGCTTGTCGTAGAAGGCGACTAAGGGAAACATCAAATGTAGGCAATTTTTTTTAAATATCGAGGCCAGCCTAGCGCCACATTTACCATCTTAAAACTGTCCTGCAAGTGTGTATGCGAATCCCTGGGTTGACAAGACTGGAGATCACCGGTGTTGTAAGAGTAAGTTCAAACAAAAATCAAAAACCAGGAGCATGCACGTGTCAAAATTAAAAAACGCCTAAGCCCTAGCATTATGGAAAAGTACGCTTATAAGAAAAATATCTTGAATGGCACTACCATTGTGGTTGTAATCTTAGGACGAGTAGAAATGATCGAGTCAGAGCTATTCGATTTTAGGGAGATAGCAAAATAATCCAAAGGCTTAGGCGTAACCTAAGGTTCACAAGTTGAAACCTTGGAAGTATGAGTGATCGCAGCTACGAGCTCGAAGGAATGATGATTAGAAGGCGAGTGCACATCTTGTGTATACAAGAAACAAAATGGTGAAACACAGGGAATTGGGTGGGTTTTTAGACGTTAAGACAAAAGCTTACAACATGTTCTACCATGGGTCGGAACAAGGTAAAAACGGAAAGTTTGATGTCTCTCCAATTGGTGATAGTAAGGTGTGGAATATTGTAATCGCATAATGTGGGCAGCAAAATTTGAAACGTAAAAGCTCCGTTTGATATGCTACTTTAAGTCTAGAGAACAAATAGTTTTAAGTGAAGATGAGACTGTCCCAATAAAACATGGAAAAAGTCCTTCTTTATGGATGTAGAACCTAAAAAGTAACCAGCACCGTCACAAGGAAGATGTAAACCTTAAAAATCTTCGCAACATCTTAAAGATCTCTTGGTTAAGCGTGTAACGATATATAAACAACTATACCCAATAAATGGGCCAAGAACGAATAGACGTAAATATACGGAGGAAAAAGTGGTAGTGAATTGGTCACTCTTATGGCACAAAAACAGTTCCATCGCAAAGTACGCTATGCCATTGAATCCACCGTCATTGTCAAATCAGATTTAAGCATTTTACTCTAGAAATAAAGTTTATATAGAATGAAGTAGTAAACAGACACCAAGTTCAGCTATATTTAAAGAAAAACCCAAATACCTCATTTCAGAAGTGTAACCATGAGCGTAGATCTAAATTAAGAACTAAAAACAATAGACAGTTCTATTCCATTCGTTGTGAGTCGGTATCTGAGTCTATCCAAAAAGATCAAGAACAGAAAACAGATAGAATCAGTGGAATGCATCAGCTTTTCTCCATTCTTTTGTGAACAAATAACAAAACAAGTACTGGGGCTTTAAACAAATATATTGTATTTGACACATTCAACAGATTTTTCTCCAGAACCCATATACGTTAGCACCTAATTTTCCAAGTTAACATCTAAACATTCGTTGGAGTGTACCCATATACATCTATGTACTTAAACCTATGTCCTATATTCCCTAGACAGAACATAATTCTCACATTTTCTAATCAAAAACGAATATCCAGTGCCCGATCCTCTAGGGAGACTGAGACTGCGAGTAATGGGGAAAGGAAATTCCTCATTGAACCCTCATTAGGTAAAAGAAGACGATATTTTCCAACCCCTTCCGGAATCTTATTCTAAGAGACACCCCACCTAAAGTGTTAAAATTCTTGAACACAATGACATTCAATTTGTCTTTATAGACAAATTGATTCCAATACATATCTATGACTACATATGAATAGGTTCAAACAACCAGACAAACTTACCTCTGAGTCTTGTGTGCTCTTAATGGATCTTTTGTGTCGTCCATGATGTAGTTCTGGTTTAATCATCTCATATCTTGAGAACTCATGGAGAAAATTATTTCTCATATTATAACCTGCAAGAGTTAGAAGATACACATTTAATTCAATTTTGATTAATTTAAATGTTTTTGTAATTTAAGATTAAACAAACACATCCAGTAGGGGAGGGCGAGATTATCTGGGATTTTTATGACCAATTATCGAATTTAATTTAATCAGGTTATAAATAGAGCTAATGACGGGCGAAAGATGAGTTCCAAGTTCAAAAATAACTGCCACCTTCTCTGCGTCTTCTTTCGGATTCCTATAATTAATGGCATGTTTGGAGCATGTAAGTGTCAACCGTGGGCTGTTATATTTTTGGAGACTTGTGCCTCAAAAATGTGATAGAGCCAATCGGTAATCGCACGAAGTGTAATCTGTTGGTGCCCACTCCAGTTTGTCCCTTAATCTGGAGATATCGTTCGGATATGTGCACGGGTATGTACATGGTTGTTAAGAAATCCATGTGAAGTATAAAAATTACAAAAGTCGTATATGGTCCGTTTCGGGAGCATTTTTCAGACGTTCAGAATGGGCGTTCTCATTTATTCATTTAAAAATCCAGAGACGTTTTAACATGTTAACAGTGACAAAGAACACGATGGAAAATAGAATTAAAATTTGAAAAGGGATTACTTGTCTAGTCTGGGATGCATTGGCGGATTTCAGTGAGATTGTTCTTCTTTTTGACATTTTAACTGGCCGAACGGATTAAGGAAGAATTCAAAGGATTTTCATTTTTTGAGCAGCGACTTTGAAATGAAGACATTGTGTTGCCAATGGCAGTGATAAATATGACGTCAAGAAAAAGTATGCTTCCACTCATCGAGTCTGATGTTTGACATTTATTCGTAACTTCGGTCTGGAAAATATTTTTGGAGGCCTAAACATGATAGACTAGATTAGGGTTGGCAGTTGAGACGGCTATAGCAGGTGTGACATGGGCTTAAAACAAAAAACAAAAAAAAAAAAAAAAAAAAAAAAAAAAAAAACTGTCACCATACAGATACTATGTCAAAAACTGGATTTGATAAAGGATATTCAGCTAACACTGCCCTTAAAAAAGACATGTCTACAGTTGGGCTACTGATTTATTGGTCACATATAATAGATTATCTATTTTTGGATCCTCATCGGTATGGCAATATCGACTCTCTTTGTTGCCATTTTTAGTATTCCTTTTAAGCAATAAAACTTAATACTGAACTTAGTATGGTTTTACCACTTGTAGGTTATAGTATTAGTTAATAGAGTGGTTTCACTGAAACAACCCATCATCATCCGAGGTGTTGAGGTTGAACGTAACTTTTGGCAGAAGGTTTAGACGGCAAGCAAATGTTATTCTATGGATGTTGATTTTTATACTGGCGTAGTCGTTTTCTCTTTTATGGTTTACCAAAACGGTGAACCGTCCAATGCAAAACACAAAATGGGAGCAATGGACTTACAGACCACTCTGGTAGGATCATTAACATGCTTTTACACTAGAAGAACGACAACTGACTATTAGTAGTGGTTAAACAGTGATTAAATTTATCTATCTCCTACTATGCCAGACGTCATGGTTTCAATCACCGGGCCGTACCTCAAGAAACCGAAAAAAATAATATTTGATGGCAGGTCTCTTTCAATAAGCAAATATTTTTCCTATGTCCAGTCGAACAGTATAACACTTGACATCACAAAAAACAATTCACGTTTTTTAGTTTTATTTACTCCACCGACTGCTATAAGTGCGATTATATAGGGTTTTCTAATAACGACTTAACAACTTTCTTTTTAAATAAAAGGCAAATGATTGTAGATATTTCAAAAACTTTATTATTGGCTTGAAGTACAATCAAAACATTTATAAATGGAACTCGACTTCGTTCACATGGCCACCGCGGGCACGTTTGCAGCGGTCGATTCGTTGGACCCAATTTTCAACGATTCGGCCACATATTTCGGCCGAACGGCCGCTATTTTGCGTTCAATGTTGGCTCTGAGCTCTTCGAACGTCGAACGGCATAAACCAATGACTTAAAAAGCCCCACAGAAAATAGTCAAGCGGCGTTAAATCGCACGAACGAGGTGTCCAATCGACTAGTTGAAAATTGGGTCCAACGAATCGACCGCTGCAAACGTGCCCGCGGTGGCCATATGAACGAAGTCGAGTTCCATTCATAAATGTTTTGATTGTACTTCAAGCCAATAATAAAGTTTTTGAAATATCTCAAATGGTTTGCCTTTTATTTAAAAAAAAAAAATTGTTAAGTCGTTATTAGAAAACCCTATAGTTTCCAAATGATGATTCAGCATTGTTCACATGTCCCGCATGGGAGATGCTTTATCTCCCTTTTGCCATTCTGCTCGAGCCCTTTTATTGTCAGATGTTATAAACCGGTTTACAGCCCAAAATCGGTTTAGCGATTACGGGATCCCTATTGATTTTCTACAAATTTGCTGTATGATGCAGCAGACCGTGACCAAATTAGGAAACAGTTTCTTCATCAGTTCTTCTTCAACTCTCTTTGTATGTATTTTATAAATTCTCGTTGGACCCTTCTACTCGTTTCTCGTATGACGATAACGACCATATCTTCCGTTATTGTTTTGAAGATGCCAAAATGATTACGAGGTATTCCGCGTCTTACGTAGCCACCGGCTTCTCGAATAACATTATGTGCTCTTAGGCGACCTGTTGCAGGAGGTTCTTGGTTACATGTTGTTTCATCACGGGCCAAATAGTAGTTCTCGTAAAATCGACCTTAAAGGTCCTGACGAGCCCGATAGCGTTTTGCTTGCAAGTCTTTCAGCATTTCGTCATCGTCACTATCTTCTATATCGCTGATTCCTCCAGCTACCAAGCCTGTCTCCACATAAGATTTATCTCCATCGGGAACATAATTCACATTGACATCGCCGGTCCTTCATTCCTCGTTGATGCGGCTCCAGTTGAATGCGTTTATTTCTTCAGCCAAAATATTTATTCTAAATTTGCTTTAATTATTTGGCACAAAATCAGACATTTTCACGCAACCAAAAGTATGTGACGCCAAGACAAAATCACTTTAAAACGTTTTGTTTACCATATATCTAAGCTTGGATCATGACGTTTTGGATGTCAAAATCGACCATCACTTACTGCTGGAGCCATCTATTGACAGATAGAGAACTAAGTTGCGCACCTTATGTTATCAAAAATGCGGCTCAGTTGTAAATACGCAACGTGAATTTCGTTGTGGTCATCATGGCTTCAGTGTGCAGGTAATTCACCACACCGTGGAAAAGTTTGAGCGTGTGTACACTCTTTTGGATTTTAAGCCACCAAACAGACAGATATTAGTACTTCATGAAGAAAACATAGTCGTCATAGGGGTCGATACTGGCACATCCAGAAATGTGAATTCGGTGCCGATCAACTGTATTCGTCATCACCAGAGTCAGCACGGCTTCTTTCTCGATTGGATTTGAGCCTACATCCGTATAAGACTTTGCTGACGCAAGAATTGAAGCCCGTCGACTATAGACAACGCCGTGAGTTCGCTAATTGGGCGCTGGAAGAGGCCCATTTTTGGCGCAGCGGCTATGTCAAATTGCCAACATTGGTTCCAACAGTATGATGCTACATGCCATACAAGCGGCGAAGTTGTAAAGGATAAATTGGGCGACTGGGACATCTCACGGCAAGCCACTCGATTATTTTCTCTAGGGCTCGAGGCCAACATTTGACACGCCATTGCCGGATTAACTCCGCACATATTGAACCGAGTCATCAAAAATTGGACTGCCAGCGAAGCCGAGGCAGCCATTTGAATAATGTGCTAATCCACCCATGATTTATTTTTATTTTTATTTTTATTTTTTTTCTGGCATGGACGTTACTTTAAAATAAAGCCAGAATCAATTTTATATCGCACACCGTTGTTGGTTTATTTCATTTTCCATTATTGTGAAGAATCGGTGGAGGCCGAGAAAGTATCAAAGTATTTTGGTTAACTCTCTCAACTCGAACCTGCGTTAGAACTCCCTACGACCACAGTTAAGGCTTCCATTAACAGTTGGGTTTGATGTGACCACAATTGCAGATGGCATGATTCGCCATGATGCCGGCATACCAAATGAATAATTTCAGCTATCTGAAAGTGTTCAGCGACTTTCCTGGTATCCCCCAGTAGTGAGATTGTAAAGAGAGTGCTTACTGATGTCGTAACGGGGCACTTTGCTTTCGCTAAGTACCTAAGTATGCTAGGCATAGATGACACAACATCCTGCGTCCTTTGCTGCGAGAACCACGACAACACCGTATATTAATTTTTTTTTATGAGTGTCCGGTCGCACCAGGCTGAAGATACTTGGTTCTTCCAAAACATTGAGTCGGCTTTCTACTAGAGCCTGTGAAATTACAGTAAAAGCAACATACAAGGAGTACAGTGGAGTTTTTTTTATGTAAGTTCTCTGTTCCAACAGAAAAATTATGTGCAGTCAAGTAGCCTTGAACTTGATGTCAATACTACTCGAACAAATACCCATGCCAAATAAGAGTCCCCTTCACTAGTTGAAGACCCACTGTACTATAGACACGTCGCGTCGCCTTACAGGCGTCTCTAGTTTTATTCCTCTTGCTCATTTTTATTTTCATTCTCACTCATTTGCTGCCAGCTTGAGTCTCCCTCATTTAAAAATCATTGCACTTGCCTCGCTGAATACTAAGTACCAACACCCGTCAGTGTCAACTACTTTCCATCATGTCGCATGAAAACGAGCAGAAAAAACATCTCATCTCTTGTTGCCTTGAAATTCGCCCTTTTTCTTTGTATATGTATCCCTGAAAATCTCATTACAGGAGAAGAAGGATCTTAAATCGTAATATTCTGCACTATCTTCCATTTTTCAAGAAAACTTTGGGTTTCACCCAAAAATGACGTACTCACATGAAAGGCGCATGAAAAATCACTCCTGCTTCGGGCAAATTCTCACCTCACCTCCTCATGGAAAGAATTTATGCTCAGAGGGTAAGAAATCAATTGGTGATGCCATTTAAATTGAGCAGGGCTATGTATCTTTTGCTATTTTCGTTTCAGTTTATCCTCTTTAAAGAAGGGACGAGTATCTATATAGTCGTATGTTCGTATACTCGTATATCCATTGGCATGCGTTGAACATTTGCTTTTTCCCAGAAGTCGGAGGCCCCCCATTTATAGATACGAGTACTCTGTATACTTTCTATCAGGTGCATCCAAGTGTTAAAGTAGCAGATTCTCTGTGTATCTATGCAAATTCTGTTGAGGAGTCTATTGTATGTGTACGCTGTGTTGAAAATCAGCGAAAATTCTCGTTACGAAAATAAATATTTGGAGCTGAGATATATTCTTATTTTTCTACGCAGAAACGCATCTGGGATTTGTGCGTACGTCAGCGTATCTGTATCTTATATTGAGCGCGAAAAAAAATCAAATAAATTTCCCTTAAGTTGCGTAATTAATTAATTAAAGTTTGTTTCTGTTGGATCGAGGGTATGTGTATGGCAGGGCATGAGTTGTGATTGCAACGACTTCACTTTTGTGTATTTGTGCTATCTCGAGTGGGATTCACCCAACTTTGGCAAGGCCAGAAGTGCACGATACAGTCTGGGAATTTATTCATTTATTTATTTATTTTATTTATTTTTTGTTTTTTTTAATAAAACAACAAAGTAGGAAGCTTTCTGTACGTCAATGGAGGAGATAAGGTGAAAGATATTTATTTTCTTTGAATTAAAAAGTCGATTTTAAGAAAGCTATACAGCCATGACCTTTTGACGGGCTCAAATGGTATTGAACTGGGGAAGGATTTTATTGATTTTCCCGGAAAGCATTTTAAGTGGGCTTAAGAGGGTTATCTAAGGTTATCCAAGTAAGACTAATGTGAATTGTGAATGACTTTGAGAAGAAGGGAAAACTGACTGAATTCCTACGATTACTGGCATTAGGGATTCGTGGTAATGGTTTAGAAGGAGAACAGAAGCCGGTCCCAAGGGTAACAGGGCCTTTAAATGTATAAATTCTTCACTCTTCTACTTTGTGTATCAATAGAAAATATAGTTGGGGATGTTGGTTTGCATCTAATAATGCTAAGATGCTCAAGTTTATTGTTTGTATGTTTATTGTATCTTTTGCTTGATTACTTTCGATTCAGGTTCTTTTGACTACTCTGTATGAGAGCTTCCTGGTGACCGAAGTGCCAGTAGTTTCAACTGCACCCTTGGAATGCATACCAACCATAAAAGTTTTATAAAAAGATGAGTCGTCAGATTCTTTAGCACTGATGAGGTTGCCAGGGACTGCTTCCTGTTGTTAGACGTGTGCAGACATGCTGACCAAGACATTTCTCTTTTTTTCCTTTTAAAAAGGACGATATCAATAAATCGAGAGTCATTAGGCCATAAAAGATTCACATCGGTTGGCAAAGAAAAGCTAAGCAGCAAGTCGGAGTAGTTCTCCAATTTTTTTCTGTGCAGTCAAACAATTGATACCAATCTTTAGTTGTGGCAGGAACTTTTCATTAGAGCACTCCATCTATTGTATTTTTATAAATGCGAGTTGAGCAAGATTAAAATTCAGTGGATTTCATCACTATCAGGCAAAAGTGAACACAACGGTTTCACTTAAATTAATCGATCAAACCAAGATACTTCTTTCTATCAGTTAAGGACTTGAAAACTTTAAAAAAAGGGCTCATTCTACTTCCATATATGTATCTGTGTAGCGCTTTTTGATTATGTTTATCACTAAATAGACACTCTGATGCAGGTAAAGTGGATTATTGACATAGCCCCAGAGAGATTAAAACAAGGCAACACCCGCATCGCATCACAGTTTAAGCCAGCGCATCCTCCGTCAAGATTCGACGCGAGAGTAGAAGGTTGACTACTATAGGACTCAGATATTAAATTTTAGAACATGACACTGTTACGCTGTCGTCTTTCTGTGGACGATAATGTTAGATTTTATTAACCGTCAGGAAATCTTGTGATTAGGAATGAACTACATACTTTGCAAAGAAAACAGTGGAGGGGCCGAGACATTTGCATCTATAGCGACAGACAAGCTGCACTTAAGGCCCTCTTGTCCTCTCTTCATTTGGAAAGACATTTTTATGACGGACAATAATACTATAAGTTGTTGTTGCTGCTTAAGTGCAAGTAAACGGATTGGGCAACAAAAAAGACATTTTCGGCATTGCATTTACAATTTAAGGACTTAAGCAATATTTTTTTTCGTACAGTTGATCGAAGTCGGCCTTGAACTTTGCTTTATCGTCCTTGACGGGATCCTTGGCCTCCTTGATTACGTTCCACGTGATCTTGTTATCGGACCGAGTAATGAATTCAACTGAATGAAGGGCCATATCATTGAAAGCAATGATGTTCCTCACATGTCTCGTAGAATGGGCAGAAACGATCTTATGAAGAGTAGGAGTTCTATTGTAGGAAATCGTCCTTGAGCAGTTTGGCAACCTCGAGAGTGATCTAAAGATCTCCTTATCTTTGTTGGATTTCCTTGACATTGGTCCTAAGTGGCACGGATTTAGGGAGGTTCTTGTCATAAAAATTATCTAGGGCACGCGTGTGTTTACTGTACGAAATAAGCCAGATGCTTATAAAAACCTTAAAACACCTGTCGAATACCGAGTGTAGCAGAAGTGACAGGATCTGAGAAATTACCAACAGAATGTAATGCAGAACCGACAATAGAAACGGATCCCTCACATTCTGGAGGAAGGGAGGAGGCCAAACGGGCACCAGAATAGGTAGGCATTTCAGCATGACGACCTGAAATTTCACGAACAGCCTCAGCCCAACGAGAGGTAGAGTCAGCCATCATAGATACGTTGTAATCCATATATTCGGACAAAGTGATACCAGTGAAGATGGAATCTTCACGAGCAGCGACAGGCATATTGGATTTGTTGGTGAAAACAGCTGAACGTTTCATGATAGTTTCGGTTACATCATCGATTTCAACTGACAACTCAGGGAAGTCTCGAAGTGCTTCAGATATTTCGTTACCACGTTCTCTGCAACCGACGAAGATGATGACATCCGAACTTGGACAAGGCTTGTGAGATGACAGCTTTACCACAGCTGAAAGCTTCAGGAATATCAGTGGAAACAACGATTCCAATGCACGAGAATCGGTCAGAAGTGGATAGTTAGCAGGCAACTTCTTAGTAACTGGACGTAGTTTACGTACAGGCCATACTTGCAACATACTGTGTTGCAATTTGAATTTGGCTTCCAAATCAACATTCTCGACGTTGTGGTTGACAGGTTAAGAAATTTAACGAACTGTACTCTTGGCGCGGGGTCCAACGATAATCTTGTGCATGACAAGAGTATTTTCATGTACCAAACCGTGTAAGTTACCTTCAGTAATGTGTGATCCAACTTTCATGTCGAGAGGATTGAATTCCCATGCAACCAAACGGGATAGAGCTGGCACATTAACATCCTTTGATATGTAAATGGAATTGGTCAGCATGGACGTTGGATACCTTCGAAAATGTTGCCATAATACTGAGACCTAATTCAACGCCAGTATGCGACACTGGATCAAGGACAGTGACGACAAATATTTCTTCGCATACTTAAATTGTGACCATGTCACCTTCGAGACGTATGATTTCATCCACTAGCTCTAAGTAGCCGACACGCAGCAACTCGTACATATAGCTGATTCAGACATGCATTCTGCTGTAACAATGGGACCGGATAGATGGGCCCCTTCTTCTCATCATCAAAACACTTCAAACTGGATATTTTGTTATTGGTTTAGCCTTGATTGTCGGTGAATGAGCTGAGTGAAATTTAAATTTTCAATTTTTCTTGTCATTTGTCGAAAGAAAGTTGTTTTACTATTTTTTTATTTTTTGAGTTTTGAAACGAGAAAACGTTGCATCTTACCAACAGAACAAATACCTTGCTGAGGCCTTTCACTACTTCCAATCTTCGAAAATGCAAATCTTCACTGAACGTAGTCGGAATTCTGACTTCTGAATTCTGAATTCACTTTGGGCCCCAGGTCATGAAATATAAAACCGGCGATGAACTTGCTAAGCAAGGTTCAGAGAAGAGTATTCCATAACAAGAGCAAACGTTAGGATTGAATGCATCTGCGTTTAGGGCTTCCATGGACAGTTGGGTCCCAGATGACCATAACTGCAGATGGTAAATTAACACTTCCCGACATCTCTAAGAGGTCATCGGCTTTCCTGCTGACCCTCAGTATGAAATACTGCAGGCTACTTACTGGCGCCATGATGGGCACCCCGCTTTTGCTTTGTACTTAAGCGTATAGGGCGTAAGCGACATAACTTCCTGTGGTGCTTGCTGCGAAAATGATGACGGTCCCCGACTTATGCTCGCATCAAGTTGCAGGAGATCGGACCTGATATGGTGAATGTTGGTATTGCATGTACTATCACTTCATATTACCGAGAAATCCAGTGAAAGTAACAGACAACGAGTACAATGGACTAGTTTTTTGTGTGGGTGATCTGTTCAGACAGAAAAAAAGTATCGATAAGACGTCTCAATTTGCTCTCATCCTCTCAAAAGCATCTTCCATATCGAGTGTTCTAATAAACGCGGATGAGTCATAGGCGGAGACCAAAAGTAAACGATCAATCACACAAATGTTTCGTATTTTGAGCACTTCTTTTCGTTTATGTTTCCAAAAGCTCACAGCTACGAAGGAAGTACGGCATCTCCATTCCATCTTTTGGCCTTAGATGCAATCATCTTTGCTTAATATCCCACTGACGGTGTTTCGATATCGAAAAGCATCATCCCAGTATAAAAATGTATGACCAGGAATTCAAGAGTATGTTTTCATTACAGAGGCAATTGTGCACCAGCAATGAACGATTATCGAATTCCTGCCATAGTCTTTGCCAGAAAATCTCGGTCTGACAATCAGACGGTAGTTTTTGCAAGCCAAGGTAGCGTTTTCGGATGTTCATATCACCTGTATATTTCCCAGGCGCCCTGGTATCAAAGTTGCGGCTAGCACGCTGTGCTAATTTTTTTCTTTTAACTGCAAAGCAATTCTTGAATTAAATTAAATTGCAGCCTGGCTCAGTTCCTTCATAAGAAGATCAGTTTACTTTAAGATGATAAAATGGTGGTGTCCACTAGATTTCCACTTGTGTTTGCTCAGGGGATTTGATAGTATTTATGAGAGAGCTATGCGTTCTTTCTATACGTTGAATGGCTAACTTTTGACTTCTGCTTTGATAAGCTCATACATCAGCTTTCGTGCTGGGTGCAAGTCCTGTTGAGCTGTCCAGAATAACTTTTGGAATTGTTAACCCCAACTTTGGGATATTTTTAGTCTTCTTGTGTTGCAAGTCGTTTTAATAGAGTCTATCTTCTACATTAACGAGAGATATTATCCTATGTGACAAAAGGGGCGTAAAGCATCGACTTCAGGGTATGTAAGTCGTTGCAAAGCCATGTTTATTACCTGATCCAATTTTACCTTAGAATATACGGGGCATAAACTAGAAAGAGGGTCGATGACAGTACCTGTGTTAGACAATTCCTAGGCAACATAAAATGAGAAGACACTTAAGGATTTGTGGTCTTTAAACAGAAAAAGAGTTTTTCTCTTCGAAAAGGACACATTCAAGGGAACTAGCTAACTCAAAGCCGAACCCTTATTACATCAACTCATTTGCTCTATTACGACAGCGTACAATGCCATAATGCCAGAAAGAAAACATGACAAACCGTGTGTTGGTGACAAGAGAAAATAAAAGCGTTTTCTGACCTCACGCAGAATTCAGCTATCTTTAAAGAGAACTGCCTTCGAAGAACGCCTGTATAGGCACGGGTACCGGATTTTAAAAGAACGATCAGGAAAGTCAATATACAAAGAGCCATGGCATATACGATTGTACTAATTAGTCATCGTTCTTAGTAATGCTTCAGTTCATGGTAGAACATCCATCTCCAATGACATGAACTATGTGAGACATAGTTAGACAAAGAATATCCCAAGTATCACATTGGATGAAATATTTACAGCATGCAGAAAGATAGGCGAGAACAAGGAAAAACAAGGCAGTAAGAGGCCATTTAATAGATACCAAATAATGTTCATATAAAATATATCAAAATGTGGAGAAGAATTTGATTTTCCAGAGACAGGGAAACGGCGATATTTGGTATTGAGCCCAAAACAAAAAAACAAGCTACCTTGAGAACTATCATCACAACGACCAGTATTACAAGGTACTGGGAAATAAACTGAAGAGATTACATGCAATGAATTTCTGGTCGTAGCAGAGGAGAAATTGCCATTGTCACACCATCAGTTTGAATCTATAAAATAGCGTTTCACCTTTAAGGACACAAGGGCATAGCAACGCAGGCGGTATATAAAGAAATATGACGGCAGGTAACAAAGTAAAAGTAGTAGGATCCCTGGAGAATACCTCAGCAAATTTAAAAATTGTAATATCACTCGACAGAACAGAACTATTAAGATATTGTACTTCTTAACAGCGTCTGTATGGAGATCTCTTCTATAAACATTATTTAGAACACACAGCTCAGCGATTCATTTTTTTTACAAGAAGTAAAAATATTTGGATTCAGTGATGGTAACGCTGTTATTACTAAAGCAAAACACATTCACCAGATAAGAGGTCACTACTGTCGGAGCCGTGAAATTAGCTGGCCGATTTGGTGGAATACATACCATATGTGCGGGAGTCAAATAGTCAAATAGAGCTAGAAAGCAAGGCTGATGAACAGAAAGAATGCCAAGTTCTTTTGTTCACTGCCCCAGTTTAATCGGGAGCACTAGAGATCAAAGGCTGGGTAGTCATTACAACTAAATGCAGATAGAAATTGATTCAAGGCATGAAGTTGTGGCAAAGCTAAGTTCATAGGAACTGCCACTAACAGGTCTCACAGTATTGTCTGTTAAAAGAGGCTATCACAAATACTCCCATTACACCACGATTTAGGCATACCATAAACCTCACATTTTATCTTGAACTACGAGAACCAGGGGGGACGTAAGGAGCATTGCAACTATTGCAAATAGTTCAAAAAATGGAGTTCATTGCAAACCAAATCATGGATGATAAATATATAGTTCCTTAGAAGGACGACGCTCCAGGTGAAGCCAACTAACGGCGGCGCCTTCAGTCAGATCAACGGACATCTTACAAGTCGCTGCGCTGTATTGCCATCACTCTCAAAAAGCTTTGAAGGTGGTGTCACAGTGCTTAGTAAAAGCGTAGTGTTAAGACGTTTTGTAAGTCGGCAGTGTTTCTTTATGAGTGACAATAAAAAGGCAACTGATTTCTTAGAGAATCCCGGAAGTTTTCTTTTTGTCTGTCTGCCTGCGACAGACCAAACACATGTTTTTCTAAAGAGCAGTGAAATCTATTGCTATCGTCCTCCACCTGAATGAAATGCTCAACTCTTTCTTATCTTGGACAAAGGACACATTCGCATAACAAGTTTCCGCATATGAAGCTCATGCACTCTACCCATGATCTTCAACATGAACGAAGTCAGACAGACAGCTTGGGCTTATGTGCAGTTCAGTGGTAGGACCTCGTTGTGAGCCAGTTTTAATAAAGTTGCTAGTAAACGCTTCTTAAACATGAGACAGCGAGACTCTGCTTCGATTCAGTGTACCTGCATTATACCATTGAATAGGTGATCTACAGGATTTTTTCCTGGCATTTTTTCAAAGCATTTGGTTACAGCAACATCTAGGTTCTGAACAGTTTCCTCTATCTTCTGTTTTGTTTTGAATTACGAAACTTGCTGAGCTACTTCTTAGTTGGTTATTCGTAAATTTCAACTTTTGGATGGAATATCTAATCTTCCTTCGTGAAACAAAGCGACTATCCCTAGACTACTACAAAACGGGCATCATAGCAAGAAATATAAAAGTAAACTGCTGCAATTGGAGAAAAACTTGGGGAAGACTTCCAGATCAGGCGCTGATCAGCCCTTGAGAAGCCTACAGTATCAGCATCGAGCGTAGAAAACCAGAAAGCAATTTGAGTAGATATGTAGTTATCAAAAATACTATCGAGGGCGCCAGAATAAACTGCTGATGAATACGGTGACCTCAGCTTAGTCAAGAGAATTTCCCTTTAACGTCTTCAATGATGTGTAAAGCCGTTTTTGAATAAATCCTGATTAGATGGAACATAAAGTTGTTACATACAGCTGAGGAGATAAAATAACTATTCGCGAGGTCTGAAGCTGCTTGCCGAATGCATAGTAAACTCAAACACGAAGTCGGCTTCAATTCAATTCTGTGGTACTAGAAGTGATAAAAAAAACTATTTTCCTAAAGTAAATGGTCTTGGTCTACTTTTAAGACAAACACATTTCATTCTCCTATTCTGTCATATGCTCCAGTTGTTCTATAAAATTGACACAACCATGCATTTGCATTTACACATTGGCACCTCCACCATAACCATTAATTTCATTTTAATGTGCAGATCAAGTTGCAAAGTCATTAAACAATCTATTTCTCATTTTAATACTTAACAACGATTAATCTGTAAATTGTTCCACATAAGAGTACATGCGGGGATATTTGTAGTCGCGTCTCACTCAAATATTTACATTTCCTGGCGCCAGAATAATGCATTGCAAGCTGCGAACTGATGTTTGTTGTAAAAATTAAATACTCCATCGATCCGCAGTCACTATACGTACTCATGGTCCAACTGAGAAAATACCACAAGCCTATAATCTGTAATCCTTGGAAATGGTTAAGACGTTGGCTGCCGTTTGTCGTTCGTCGGTCATGTTCTCGTATTTCGTCAAAGTGTCACAAAATCCCAACCCGATACCCCAGAGTTTTGTCACCCTGACACAGATATTTCCTTGTTTAGCCGGATACTAATCGTTTTTATAGTTTTTCTCCTCAGTGATGTGAGTCAAAATACTAAAAATAGTTGAAAACCATCAAAGACAGAAAAATACAGAAAAGTATCTCATGTTAGGTTTTTAATGACAAACTCACCATTTACAATTCTTGTAAAATAAAAATCCTTTTCCTTTAAATTTTTGTGTGTGTTTTGTTTAAGTCTTTTTTATAGACAACATCCACTTGCATTTACATAAACAATCGTGAAATGCATCACGTTGATGGATGAGCGCGCTGAACCAAAGGCATGCATGATGGAATAGAACAACCATTCGTAGTCGTTCTCGTATCTCAAGAAAAGCTACTTGAGACTGTTTTTCATGGACGTGCAGCGGATACGGTCTTTTGAAACAGAAAATTCTGTTCGTTTTGTATCCTTTAGTTTGTCTGTTGGGTGTTGTATTTGAGGGTGCATAATTGGAGAGACGTGGCATAGTCATGCATGTCACATTACCTTCACCACAATTGACAGAAACATACGACCGAAGTCTTCTATTTGGGATAACAGTGGAGTCAGGTTCTAAAGAAGGGGCAAATGTTGTAACTGCAGAGTCATATTCCCGAAAATATCCGAAACTAAAAACATGAACAAGTGACTGAGAATTTATGTCATCCCGGAACTGCAGGCATGTATTAAATATAGTATGATGTACAAAGATAGTCTTGCCTGTGTTACAAGTTGAACGGGTTGGGTCAAGTCATTAGGACTGATTGATGACCGGTGCAAGCTTCCAGCAGCTGAGAAGATTTTTTGGTTATTCAGGAATGTTCTGGCTTTTCAGTGTTTATACTTGAAACCTTCTCAGAAAATCGATACAAATTGGTGGCGTATACGATATCTATATTCCTTCTTTGACCACGATAAGATTATGAATAATACAATTCCCATTACTGGAGACATCACTCCCGTCGATCTCTATCTGATCTTTTTGTTTCTAATGAATCGCAGAAGATCGGCAACGTTGGTTTCTGCGAATTTGGCTAGTTGGCCTGGAAAGTATGACCCATTAAAAGGTTTCATAATGCGAGATGGGGCTGGGCAAATGCAGAGGAGATAGATGAAGGGTATTTTCCTCTTCTTCCTTATCCTTACAGCTTTTACAGAAGACGTTTGAGAGGATGCCGAGTCTTGCGAGAGGTCTTTCGATTAGACAGTGTCCAGTAATGACACCTGTGAGGGTACTGTGTGCGAGCTGTTCAGCATGATTAGGGCACAGGAGCGTTTGTGATCTAACTTAGACCAGATCTGTCTGGTGACATGACACGCTGCACCGTTTGTCCACCTGCGGTTCGCCTTATCAATCGTATCCCGTAGAATCATATTTTTATATGTAGTCAGAGGCAGGTCTATTTTTTTGTGAAGTTTGCAGTGTTGTACCATATTTAGCAGGTTTATCTGTTCAAGAGTTTCTTGGAGCTCACAGTTCCCATTCAGCAAGGAAAGCTTGCTTGATAGTTATAACCTCCGCCTAATAGATACTGCAGTGATTTGAGAGTAAGAAGAAGACATCAAGTTTAAGTTTCTCAGAGAAGATACCCCTACTTCGGTTTTCGAGCTGTACGTATAGGTGTGAATGGATTCTTTATCGAGTAGGGTGCCATCCACCCAGTCGAGCTATTAGCTTTGAAGCATTTATCGAAGCAACATTTGGTAGCTGTATAGGCAGTATCTTCTCGGATTTACCCTACGTTATCTAAGATTATATATATCCCTGTGTAAATATAGAACCACTGTGAAGAGCCTTTCAACCTCATGGCTTAACGCTACTTGTTTGCCGAAGATACCTAAGGGGTTGAGATAGAAAATGGTGTCCAATGCAGCGGAAGGAGTAATCATAAGAGCGCCACTAAACACATGCAGATCGAATGCTGCACTTTCTCTCGAGACAGCTAAGTCCAACCATTGCGTGATATGGGCTTGAATACCCAATTTCTTCCCAAAATCTCTTTTACAAGAATAGTGGCAGCTGTAGTGGCTGTCCTAATCCTTTCTAGTACATTACCTTTCAATGTTAGTTTCCCCTTTATTGTAGATATTTTTTTTAAAGAACTTAACACTCAATTGGGTATGAATACACTTATAATGTCTCAGGGAATGTCTAATGTCTAGAAAGGGAAAGAAAGAAAGAAAGATAACATTCCATGGGGATACTAAATTATTAGTGTAAATTGACTCGTTGTTGATTTCTTGTGAACTTATCTTACTTGATTTTTGTTAACTGAAAAAATTAATGTCTTCTGGGCAAGATTGGGATTCGAACACCGAACCTTCTAATTTGGAAGAGAGTTCCCTAACACTTGAGCCACGGCCACCCACCAGGGTCTTTGGTACATTCCGTACATTCTAATTTGGTACATTCTAAGAGAGGGCACTACTTGAATTAAATCCATACCATTTTCAGTTAGTACCAACCTTCAAAAGATACGTGTATAAATTTGTCAGCGTGTTGGATATATCATACACGAATATTTGGACATGCGACAGCTCTGTTCAAAGTGTTTGCCGCGTTTGCTCACAGTCGACCAAAAACAACAACGTGTTGATGATTCAGAGGAGTGTTTAAAGCTGTTCAACCGTAATAAAGCCGAATTTTTGCTTCGGTATGTGACAATGGATGAAACTTGGCTCCATCACTTCACACCAGAGTCAAGTCGGCAGTCAGCTAAGTGGCGAGCAGGCGACGAACCTCGTCCAAAACGACCAAAAACTCAACAGTCGGCTGGCATACATATGGAATAATTTTCATTGACTATCTCAAAAAGGGGCAGACTATCAACAGCGACTATAAAATTGCGTTGTTGGAGCGTTTGAAGGACGAAATCGCAGAAAAACGGCCGCATTTGAAGAAAAAGAAAGTGCTGTTTCATCAAGACAATGCACCGTGTCACAAGTCGATGAAAACGATGGCAAAGTTGAATGATTTCGTCTACGAATTGCTTCCCCACCCACCGTATTCTCTAGATTTGGCCCCCAGCGACTATTTCCTGTCCGCAGACCTCAAAAGAATGCTCGCCGGAAAGAGATTTAAGACCGATGAAGAAGTAATCGCCGAAACAGAGGCCTATTTTGAGGCTAAACCGAAATCGTACTACGAAACTGGTATCGAAAGATTGAAAAATCGTTTCAATCAATGTATCGCCCTCGAAGGCAACTATATTGATAAATAAAGTTGAATTTTGCAAAAATTTTGTGTTTTACTATAAAACGGCGCAGACTTTTCAGCCCATGTGTTATGAACCATGCATATTAGGAGATCGAAGTGAGGAATCTTGTTTTTTGTGAAAGGAACTTGTTCGGTTTTGTGTAGATTGGTGACTAGACCATACCGACTAGCCAAATTTAGGAGCTTGGAAAAAGCGTTGTTTTCCGGATATAGCTATCGTAATGTCATCCGCATAAGCAATTACCCTGTAGCCTTTTCTCTCCAGGATTTTAAGTAGCTCATTTACTATTATGTTCCAAAGGAATTGAGACAGTCCACCACATTGAGGTGTGTCCCTGCGAACAAATCTTCTGGTCGACCTCCCACCAAGTTCAGTGGTAATAGACCTGAGATTATCAGACTTATCATCCTACCAAACGAGATCTCAACACTGAGATTTGAAAATGCGGTAGTGATCGCTACTGGTGCTGTAGGCCCCTTCAATGTCTCGAAAAGCCAGTAGAATTTTCAATAGAGAACACTAATAAGTGTAATGGCGTCTCAACCGACTTTTCTTTGCTGAATGGACGTTGAGAAGCTAATAGCAGTTTTGAATGTCAGTCAGTCTTTCGAAAATTTTTAAGAGGAAAGTCGACAAGCTTATAGATCTGAAGGCCTTAGGATAAACGTGAGAGTTTCAACCTGGTTTACGTATAAGAGTCATCCTGGGTTCGGTCCAAGTTCTGGCAATGTAGAAGAGTTTCTTACAGACACTAAAAATGTTTAACAACCATGGGAGAGTGTGGTTGTGAGTTTTTTATATTTCGACCGGGATAGTGCTATCCGGTACGGGTTTGAAGCTGTGAATGACCAATATGAAGTTAGACGCGTTTATGATCCTATCGGGATCTGCATCTACAATATGCTATAGTACTACTCGGGTTTTCAACAACTAAAAGTTTGCAGGTATATGTCGAAAGGAAAATGTACTTTTCTTCATATAGAGCCTACACCTTAATGCTATTCTATAACCTTAAAATTCTACCTGTACAACACTTATACTATTACAAAAACTTTCTTTCTTAGAAGTGGTTACTTACGCAGTTTTATCATTGATACCCATAATCTTCGTAGCGAAATTTTGTTGCTCCTTATATTCTCAACTTATTTAAAAAAAAGCACATCAGCGTATCAATATTGTTTCTATTTCATGTCTCGTCTACACCAATGGCGGCATCTATGTGTTAGCATATGCATTTCTGAGGCTTAAATCTTTTTTACCATCTGTCAAAATTTCATTTATTTTGATTGTCAAATAAAATAGCTCTTCCTTAATAACTTTTCATTTGATGTTTAAGTTTAAACATGAAACAGAGGGCAACCATTTAATTTAACGCAAAACTTGGTAAATGTACATCAGAAACATTACAATTGATGCAACTAGTACATGGAAACAATTGTCGAAAAATTCTCCACAAGCCATAAAAAAACATGAAAAAATCCTTCAAAAATCAAAACAATGCTCATCACATTTTTCGATAACAAAGGAATGAGATAATTTACTCATAAATACTCATATATATTGTATAAGTTCTGTCCACCTGGTTAAATAGTAAACAGTTATTGGTAAATATTATCTCGCAATTTTGAAGCATTTGATGGCCATACTCTGTCTGCAGTATTCGAGACGAATATCGAGTCACACCTCACTCATTGGTCATCAACTTTTGATTCGAAATCAAGTCTGTGTGTTGAATCATCCACAGTATTCACCTGATTTGGCATTCTGCGATTTCTCTCTTTTCCCAAAATTGATATCGAAATTGAAAGGGCGTTTTTTCAATAACATTTCGACCATACAAACTGCTTCAACACAATCACTGGAGGTAATTTATCAAAATAAATTGGAGCACATTTTTTTTTTATATAATACCGCGCGCGCACCAAGGGCGCGGGCGGGTGGTGTAGTAGTTTGAAACTCAGGTGTGTTTGGTTCGATATTTTTCCCAGAGGTGGTTGCCAAACTGGACGGGAAGAGCCAGTGCATCCTCAACCAGTGGGTCTTAGTACGTGGTAGTTGTTAGTTCGTTACATTTAGCCCAGCCAGCAGCCAACTCCAATATCAGTGTTATACCTTCATGTCAGAGTTGACGCCGACGTGATTTTCATATATTGTAACTACATACGAATTCTGTGAAAAGATTTTTTCAGAGAATTGCCTTGCACGGGATTCGAACCCGCGACCCTCTGCTTGAGAAGTTTATGCATATACCACTACACCACGGCCACCCCTATTGGCGCTATTGAGTGTACCATCATTAAGTATAACCTCTTTCAGCACGCCTGTTAAAATTTGGTGACAATCCGACGCTTAGTTTTGTTTTGACAACCATTTCAAAACACCGTGTTAGTGTTTTTTGCGACCATGGAAAAAAGCAGTGTTGCTCCGTGATCCGTGATCTTATTTTTGAGTGGAAAAACCTGCGAGGAAATCAAGCCCATGTATATGGGACCCATTCACCTTCTCGTACAATCGTTTACCATTGGTAAACGTGGTTACACGTCGGTTTTTGATGAACCGCGCCCAAGTGGACCAAAAACGGTTACCACGGAAACCGTGGATAGGCGACAGATCGCCGATTGAAAATTCGCGAGTTGGCTGAGAAGAGATTTTGGGCATAAGAAAGCTGTCCACGCAATAGATGCCGCATTTGCTCACACCAGAGAACAAGCGCAATCGTGAGAAAACTTCTAAGACGTGCTTGACAATGTTTAATCGAAGTCCGGAGGAGTTTCTGAGTCGTTTCGTGACCATCGATGAGGCATGAATTAATTAGTACACACCAGAGACCAAAGAACAATAGAAACAATTGCTTTTTTACCCGGTATATGTGTTCTAAAGAAGGCGAAGACCGGACCTTCGGCGCGAGATGTGATCCACGTTGACCATTTGAAGTAGAGAATAACAATCACAGAAGCATTATGCGTCGATTTATTGGGCTGATTCAACGCCGATTTGAAGAAAAAAAACGACCTCATTTGGCGAAGAAAAAAGTGCTCTTCCACCAGGATAACGCACCGGCTCACACTTCCGTAGTCGACACAGCCAGGTTAGT
The DNA here is from genome assembly GCA_907269105.1 of Volucella inanis. Lineage (NCBI taxonomy): Eukaryota > Metazoa > Arthropoda > Insecta > Diptera > Syrphidae > Volucella > Volucella inanis. The sequence continues at coordinate 200,767,744 of OU026153.1, read as the reverse complement.
CGAACTGCATTACGAATTAATCCCCATCCTCCGTATTCAACGGATTTGGATCTCTGCGGCTTCTTTTTGTGTTCCAAAAGAAATACGGGTCGAACGAGGAAGTCATCGCCGCCGCGGAAGAGTATTTTGCAGGCCAACAGAAGTTGCAGTACCTCTAGGCAAAGTGTATCGAGTTGAAAGGGTATTATATTGAAAAATAAATTGTCAAAACCTAAAAAAGTTGTGTTGTTATTTCTTATCTGGGTATTCATCAAACAGCCCTCATTATGTATCTAACTATTATTATGACTTTTGTAAGAATTAAATTGCTTTACCATTTGTATAATGTTGGATTTTGATATTAAAGAAATTAAAAAAAAGTACCACTGAAGCGAAGGAAGTGCTCTGTTTTGACCGATAAAGGTACTTTTCTCTTTATCCCTCATCGGATTAAGAGACTCGAGCTGTAAAGAGTCTGTCAGGGTTAAAGAAAAGTTTTTTCGGTCCTTCAAGACCAACCCGGCAAAAGAAAATCGAAAAAAGTTCAAACGAGACAGGAACGACTGCCACGTCTTTCTTATGTGTGCGAAATATGACAAAAAACTGAAACGAAAAACACTACAATGTCTCGAAGGTAATAAAAACCTTTGGTCTTTCGTCAAAAATATCAAATACTCTGGCTCATCCTCTATCAAAACGCTCATTTACATTGGCATTTCAGCTGTCAGCTTCTAAGGCAAGGTCAATCTGCTTGCTGCACACTTTGTGGCGAGCTCTGCACTTCTAGATTGTGCTTCGTCTCCGCCTACACTTGAGTGCGCTAAATCTTCAATAGGACGAATCTACCTTCGCACTCGGTAGCAAGACTACTTAAAAGTAGAAGGCATATCTCCCCAACTTCGGAAGAGGTGTTCTTCCACGCTGGCAAAACCACTACGTAAGCTTTTCCTGGAGAACAGCATCTATCCATTTCGTTCCTAAAAAAGCCGAAATATCTTCTCTATCCGCTTAGAGACCCCTTCCACTTACGTCATAAACTGTCAGCTCATGAATAATCTCGAAACACGGAAACTTCTCAATGACCGGCAGTACGGTTTTCGTAGCAACAGATCCGCTGGTAATTTAATGGCATGTCTCACCGAAAAGTGGAACCCAGGCATACATCAATCTGGCGAAAACAAGATAGTTGCACTTGATATTTCTAAGGCATTTTACATAGTTTATGGTAGAACTAGGCCCTATTGTCGAAAATGCGTGCATTTGGGATCGATGAATCACCTCTCCTCCAATGGATTAGAAACTTCCTTTTGGAACGTTCAATTCAAGTTGTCTTGAATGGTTTAAAGTCTGATTTTCACAAAATAAATGCTGGTGTGCCCCAGGGCTCCGTTTTGTCTCCTAAACTTTTTTTAATTTTCATCAACGATCTCTTGTCTGATACTTCTAAAGTACTCTCTGCTTTTTATATTCGTTCCCTACCTCACGGCACTGCTCTTCAGCTGTAGAGCGGGAACGCTAGCGTATGCTTAGCTCATTAAATGCCGTTATAAATAGCATCACCAATTGGGAAGCAATCAACAGAGTGGAATTTAATGTTTCTTCAAACACAATGCTGTTTGCTGTCTATTATCCATGAGTGGCACGTGCAACGTTGCAACCGAAAAACTTTCCATTCTCGGTATACTATATGTGTCAATGACAACTTATGTTGAAATGATTATACGCTGCGAAATGTCTAGGTTTGATCAAGCGATGTAAGAAATACTACATCGCCTCTGATCGGGCCGCATTATGTAATGCAATTATCTGGAGTACAATGCCAAAAAGCTCAGCACCTGCTAGATAGGATGCAAAACCGTGCGATAAGACTCATAGGTGATGCCAATAAAACCCAATCAATTGACAACTGACACCGAGGAAATGTCTCCTATCTCACCTTGCTTTATCGCTATTTTCACTACCAGCGCTCCATTAAAATTATTCGTAGCATTTCGCCACTTCAAACTTTTTACTGTGAAACCCGTCTCAAACATCCAAAACGAACGAACATCGATACCTCTCATTCTTTCTTACCTAGCTTTCTGCAAACATTTTAAGGGTACCTTAACTCCTTAGACACGCCGTAATTTAAAAATATAAAAAAATAAGGGCCGGTTCAGATCTTATACACGCCAACCTAGAGTTTGGAAATGAGCTGATGTACATTTATTCCGTATCCAATCATTTACTCCTGCTTTAAACAGCTCGACAGTAAAGTCATCGGGTTCAGCAGCTTTGTTGGACTTAATCCTGGAAAATTTTGACCAAGCTGCACAAACATTTAGTATATGTGTGACAGGCAGTTGGAAAAGAAGAAAGTGCTCTCCTGCCAACGGATTCAAATGAATCACGATCTCAAATCTTGAATTTATTCTTATGAATTCCAAACACGGTCATGGTTATTGTCGTGTGAATATTTCACTATATCTTAAATCGACAAATCGAAGAGTTGATTAAATACATTCCCCCAATTCAAGTAATTAAGATAAAAACTATCCCGCTGGGTCGTTCCGTGTACAGAAGGTTGCATGCGTTTATCCAAAAGAAACAATCATGCAAGACCCGATTTGTTCCATAAATTAACCCTTTTTCATTTTCAAAACTCCTTACGATCCTTTGATGTCCATGTTCAGATGCAAACATATAACCACAGGCAAACCATGATTACTCCTTTCGATTTCTTGGAATTAATTAGAAATGAGAAACTCCCTATTTGGTTGTCATTAATTGATTTTTATCTTAAAAACCGAATTCGAATCTAATTGATCGTCGGTCTTCAACTTGTATTTTAAAAACCAGAGACTGATTATAATAGATACGAGTACTCAAAACCCAATCTGGTTTGAATCCTTTAGATAATTTCTCATCAGAAAAAGGTTACCCTTGGGGTTTTTTTCTTCTCAAAAAAAAAAAAAAAAAAAAAGTCGTTTTTCCAGTCTTCATGAGGTTTTGAATAATTTACTCAGTTGGTCTTTTGGACCATGATCTAGAGAGATATTTGCATTAGTCAGGTTCGGAGATCTGGATACACTCATTTTAAATTCAATTTTCAGACAACCCTTACGGACCAAAGGGAGTATTTCAAAGTTTGCCTGTTGTCTCAAGTTTCTGAACACCACAAGTGACAGCAAGAGCACGAAAGTGCAATCTTCTCGTAGCACTTTTCTTTCGCTCACTTACGGTTGCTGACGCTGCGTTGGTGAAACTAAATTCGCAGCAACGGAAGTGGAAAATTGAAAACTTAAAATAAAGTGGATGTCGTGGACGAGGAGTCCTCAGTGATATCTGACGTGACAATGTGATTATCCATTCCATGATGAGGTAGTCCGTTCTTCTATGGAAGTATACTCTTGGATTAGTGTCGAATAAATTGTTTATTTGATACTTGGGGACGAAATAAAATTACATTTGTGTTGCACAGGGTAGTAAAAACAGTCTAACAGAAAAAAAAACTGATGAAACAGGAAAACAAGGATTACTGAGTAGATGATGAATGACTGATGTAGACGGCGACTAATGAGGAAAGTGTTATTTTTAAAGCTTAATTAGGTTGGATCTTTTAGTTTACGGAATTCAGTTGCAAGACTTGAAATTAAAGGACGAATCCTTGAAGGAAATTGCAAATATAAACAAAGCAATTCATTTTGTAGATCCAATATAAAATGAGTTCAGAGAAATAATGTTTCTTGCTTTTGGGAGACGTACTAATGAATCTTGTAATTTCTTTACTTGAATCTTGGTTCAAAGACTTCGATTTCTTCTGCCTTTGGCTTGTGGCAACAAGTTATACTGATGAAATAAGACAAAAATTTGTGTTACAATTTCAGTACCAGATTTTGCCAGGTCTTGGTTGAAAAGAAACCTTTGGACTGAAGCCGAGGTGTAGTGAAGTGTATTCTGTACCAAAACTTCTCATCTCTGTTAAGGCTAATAAAAAGGAGATACTAAAATTCACTTACTTACTTAAGATGGCGCTACAGTCCGGGGTGGACTTCGATTTCAACCAATAAGCGTCTGAAGCCAACTTGATCTTTAGCTAGCTGCCTCCAGTTTCGCACGAAAAGTTGGTTGAGTTCCCTTCAACTTGCCTGCGTCACATGAGTTGCGGTCTTCCTGTACTGTGCTGTCCCTTGGGAGCGGATTTGAACATTTTTCAGACCAAACCATTGGTGTTCATCCGCTCCATATGACCCAGCCATATTATTTATTGGACCTTCACTCTTTTGGCTAAGTCGATGTTGGGGTACAGCCCATAAAGTTCGTTGTTGTATCTCCTCCCCCATTCATCGCCTATGCCAACGGGACCGAAAATCACCCGAAGAATTTTCCTCTCGAGCCAGCCAAGAGCAGTCTCATTAATTTTTGATAAAGTCTATATCTCTGCGCCATAGAGTAGGACTGGGATAATTAAGATCTTAAATGGGGTCATTTTTATTGTTTGAGAGAGGGCTTTGCTAGTCAATTGCCTTCTTTGACCAATGAAGCAGCGATGCTCCATACCATTTAATCGTCTGCCGCTTTGATGAGCTCCTCAGTCAGGAGGACTACTTTTAGGCGATTCCTTCATAGAAGTTCCCACTCAGAATTCGGATATGCATCCCTATTAGGTAAATGTGTGATATTATTCTGCATAGCAGTAGGCCTGAGCATCTTAGCTTTAGGGTTCCTTAACTATGTAGACAGGATTTGACAGGATGTTAAAAAAGGCTGATTGAAGACATCAATAGGATGCCATACACCTCACCTGTACCGACCTGGTCGACTGCACGAATTCAAGTCGTCTTGGTGAAGCAGATATCTTGCTGAAAAGGTCGTAGTTGGGTGGCAACGTTTTCACCGATATTAATGCAAGTATCTAAGGAAAAATTTCTAAACGAAAATTTCCCACAGGCATGTATATAAAAAGTAGTTGCCAAACCTAAGTTACCGAATGTGAGTAAACAACTTCTGAAAAGAGTGGTTATCAAACAGAATGTACTATCTTTCCAGCACTTCTGTCTAGAGGTCCCAGCTGACTCACCTTGACTTTAGTCCAAATCTTCACATTTTAATATATTCCTTTGACTTGAAGAAAAGCTAAGGTTATCTTCAAAACCCCAGTATTTTCAAAATCCTACACGCCTATTAGCTTTTTATCTTTCAGCTTTTCATGTTTAAAACACGACATGTGGCCCTAACGCAGAAGACATCATCCTAATCCAGCAGCCATGGATCGTAAAAGGCGTGTTTCGTGGACTTGGGACACCTGTATACGCTTCGCTTTATACAAGAGACAAAGGTAAGATTAGAGCTTGTACATTAGTGAAACAGAGCCTTAATGTATTTTTACTTACTAACCTCATCGATCCTGATGATGGAGACTGCCAAAGCCAAAGGAATATCTTGGCCACGATCATATGGGCCCTCTCCCTGATGATAAGCTAGAAAGGCTGATACTGGAAGTTGGAAGGCTAAAAACTGGCCTCATCATCGGATGCGATGCTAACGATCATCACATGATGAGGTAGTACCGACATCAACGATAGACCTCAGACCTATAAGTCTACCAAATTTCCTTCTGAAAACTCGAGAACGACTAATTGGTGTCCATATACGATCTAAAATCGACCCACAAATTCTGCCAACGGCTCAACATACCTACTGTATCGGAAATTCGGTGGAAAGGGCTCTGAATACACTGACTGGCCACTTCCCTACGATATAGAGTACATAGTGGTCGCTTTCTTTTAATAATGTCAACACATCCGCAATCACGAATGCGCTGTCAACTCTACAGGTAGACGACATCCTTCCGGTGTCTATTTTCTTTCGAGAACGCTTTCCTACAGTTCAAAAAGGATGTGAACAACCTCATAAACATCATGTTACATCGAACTACAATTCAAATTGTACAACCATCCAACAATCCCGAAGCCTTCGGTTTTTTACTCCCAAACAGTCACTAGTCACAGCGCAAACATCTAAAACATCCATCCGAACGACTTCTTCAAATAAGAAAACACGCCTCTCTATACGGTATGAGAGGAAGATAACCTGTTTCGCTGTTCGTTTTTATTTCTCAATTAGACCCACACCGGCGACGGCAGAGGTAAAAGAATCAACACCCCCTTGTCAAATATTGACAAGAGCCATCCTTTAAAGCGCGACCCCATTCCATTCCGTCAATATCGTATCGTATCTCAGCTGTACGTATGTACGGACGGATGTATCTTTTCAGTTTTGGGCAGCACTTTTGAAAAAGTAATTATCTCTTGTTCGATTAATAAAAGCTAGACGTTCCTTTTCTGCGATTTCAAATGAAGTAAGTGTCGAGGTTTTGTTAGGCCTTAACCCTCTCTGTCTCTATCTTTGTTTGTACGAGATAAATGGGCAGATGGTGGTATAGTGACAGTGTCACCGTGCATCAAACTGCTCATTGTACTCATTGAAATGCTATGGCAGCATTTTCATAAATATTTAATTGAGTTTAATCTTCTGCACGTTTGTAGAGATGACGCGACTGACGCTACCAACAAAGCGCCAGCAACGGCGCCTTGATTCTTTTCAATGCACAGAGACCGACCGCGCGCACTTTTTAAATTAAAGGCGCCCTCCGTATGAAATAATAAATTTTACTCAGCCGGGCATTTTCTGTTTTTTTTTTTTTTTTTAGTTTTTTTGTTGTTTTTGTTCCTTGTCGCCAAATCCGCAACAACGCGGGACAATTGCAAGTGCGCCGCATCAATTTCAGCCAATTTCAGTCGCACACAATTTATGCGCCCGATAAATTGTTATCATTGCTCGGTGATTTATGTAATGGGAATCTAAAATGTTGCCACGGTATGGGTTACCTTTCTCAGAACTTCCACCGGCGATGATGATGGCGATGACGACGCCATGCAACACCAGCGCCAAGAATAACGTGTAACCGGAGATATGTAAGATGTGTGAGATGACAAAGAGATACAAGATACTTAATGCGGGCAATGTAATTGACATTAACCGAGTTAAGTTATGTGATCGGTCGGGTTTCACCCAACATGGAGATACGCGCCATTATTCGTACTCGTACACCTGCGATTGCTATAGAGAGGCGCGCGAGATTTTACTCGTATTCGTACATGTAACAAGGGATCGTTGTCGTTCTGTCAACTGTCACTTTACGTACTTGTCGGGTGAATGAAGGCCATACTCTAATGCTGTCTACTGTGGGTGGACTTGTAAATAATATCGTTGAGCTGTGCTGTTCAACTTGCAACTGACATTGGCAACTGTGATTCGCTTGACATGGGTGCCAGCGCTTTTTGTGTATATTTATGCAAAATTATGAGTATCAGCGCGATTATGAAAATGACAGTAAATTAACCTTTTTTTCCATTGGGCTAAATGTGTGGAAATGTAAAATAGAACCGTGTTGCGATTTTAGGAAGATATCTCTAGGTTGTCATTTGGTCTCTTGCTTAGTTTTTTGCAGCGGCTCTGTGTCATGCTTCTAAGGTTTCGAAACATTGTTGGGTTTCGAATTTCATCAGGAAGTGACAATAAACTGAAAAAGTGAAACTGGGTCACCTTGTTGTCGCAGTCGATCTTCTTACATCTTCTAGGTGGCGTTACTGTCTTACCATCATTCTGGTAGGTTGGAATACGGGCAACAAGGTTATGAATCTGATCATGCGGTTTTTGTCCCTGAGACAACAAATTTCGGATACATATGGTATTTTCCAATTACCGCCAATGCTGAGTGGGTTTAAAGACTCAGCGGAAGCATGCGATGATGTCGACAAAGCTGATCGATTTACTACCATTAAAGCAAGAATATTCCATTGTTGGGTGGGAAATTCGTTATCTTCCTTTAGCTAATTTCAATCATAATTCCATGGTCCCTGTTTTAGGCCTATTTTTGGATTTTCAACACACATTTCTAGTCCAAGCTTAGGTCTTGAATAAAAAAAAAGGTGATCTCCGAACCCCAAAGTGGTTTGTCGATATCGTAAGATCTCTAGAGGCTACGACCAGGATCTAACCCTTAAAAATGTGAGATGTATCGTCTGAGGAACTGCCAGACCACATAGACCGAGGTGGCAAAGAAGTGGCACCAATCATTATTAAGTTGTAGCCAAGGTGCGTAGATAAATGACAAACGGTATTAAAATGTGTGACAGTGAAAGGATACAATATGAAAAGACCACGAATGCCCTTAATTCTAAGATTTCTGATAATTATGTGGTTACGTTCTGCAGTGGTTAATTCGTTGAATAGTTCACAAAAAATCGAGTTCAAATTCAGAACAGAGGGCTAAAACTCCTTGCTACCCGGAAGTCTGTCAGAACCGTCGTTTTGATCACAGTTAGACTAGCAGATTTTAAGATATCTAAGTTAACAGTGGGTACCTGCGTGGTGACTGATCAGAAAACTGCTATAACTTTGATTGAGCGAGCAACGAAACAGTCAAGTTCGTAGCGAACTTGCACTACCTCCCAGTGGCAACAGTAACTGTATGAGTAAACCCTCGGGCATGACGGGCCAGTAGTATTATACTGGCATAAACCGTCATAGGGGTCATAACCATATAGAGTTTCATACAATATATGCGACGAACCAACTAACAGCTTTGGATAAAAATGGAGTTACTGCTGACGACCTTGGGAAACGTTTAAAGATTAACGACCTTCTGATTTGGACGTGGAATATTCGGACCTTGACTGCTGTCACGCAGATATCACCGACATCCAAAAAGTGAGATGGGATGGGCCGGACATAACATACCTAGGGAGGATGAAAAACTGTGATATATACTATGGTAGGACTATAGGGAATAGAAATATCGCGGCAGACCTATGCAAGAAGTCTTGAGCTACTGACACGTAGGCGAGCATCTTATGACAATCAACATCAAGGCTACATTCGCTAACTTTAGCCTAATAGGTGTGCATATCTCTATGGAAAACAAAGATGACGTCACCAAAGAATGTTTCTACGAGCTCCTTGTAAAGACATATGAGCAATATGCGAAGTATGAAGTTCAATTCGTATAGGAAACCTGGACATCTTTGGTAGGACATGAAGAATGAAGAATGTCAGCAAGCACATACAGCTAAACAAGAAGCCTATAAAGCGGCGCTTGGATGAAGGACAAGAGCTGCTCGAAAGCTCGACAAACAGAAGAAACAAAATACGAAGCTCTATCCAGAAAAACATAGGAGAGCATGGACCTGTGGGACATGTAGAGCAAATGGGCATCAATGCTCCGCTCCATAGTCTTTGAATCTAGTCCGTAGGGACAACGAAGTAGAGGAAATCCTCACCTTAGCTGCTCGTAGAATTAGTTAAAGGCCGGGCGAACAGGAGGGGCTTGTTATTTTAGGCCCAGGTTCACCCCAAACTGTGCCCACGTCTAAGTAAGGAGGTAAGTTAGTTAGTCAGCAAGCAACAAAGGCGCTTATTATGTTATACGTCTAATCTGAAGCTGAGAGTCAGCGACCAAATAGGAGGTACACCGGTACACGGTTTGGATGAAAAGGTAAAGACTGCCTGCGAGATACAACTACATAAATTCACTGAGAAAAGAATGATAGATAAACAACCATAGCTTAATTGTTCTACCAAACTGATGCCTTTGTGATAAAGAGTTTAAATAGCCGCCTTTGAGCCGTAAATATGTAGTTCCAGCAGGACGGCTCTACGAAACCCTGGACTTATTGAGGACTCGATTCAACGGCAAGATTTTACCGCAAAATGGGTTAGCGAATTAACCACCGAGATCATGCGATTTGACGACACTTGATTAGTTCTTTACGGGTTACCGAAAGCCTTTGGTGTATTTTGATAAACTGCTAACTAGTCAACATTTAGTGCGTTATGATGACATACAATACCAAAATTGAACCAACAGGATGAGCCTCCTGAAAAGCAGCAGAGGAAGCTGTATGACTAAAGTCGCAGCCGTGTTAAAAACATAATGACATGAAAAATTCTTCATAATAAATAAGAATTTTGATTCTAGCTCTTCAAAAACGCCTTTTATTCTCCATTCAATTCAATAATAAACGGTAAAAAAGTGGAGAAAATATGCAAATGTCGCTTAAGCCTATCTGTAGATGCTTTGCAAGTTCATCTTTGTCAGTTCTTCTGAAAGATATAAGAAGAGCTAGGGATTGTGTATGGATAGGGTTCAAAAAAAACTTGGGCACAGCTTGACTGTAGCCACAGACACGATTGCTTCGACTTTCTACCAGTTCTTCGTAAAATATTTCATTGAGATCAGGGTTATAAATATAACCGAACGAAGGGTAAAATTCCTTCATAGAAAACAGGAATTCTTGTGTCATTAGTTTAGACGGCATGTCCATCAGACCAGAGCTTCTTATTTGTAAATGCAAGATGTGTTTGAGAGTGCAGCTCATGATTTGATTGTCAAAGGGAGGGAAATTTATCAGTGAGTGTGAGGTAGTTCTACGGAAATATCTATGCTGTCGATACAGACCATTATTTGGAGTATAGGCCTGGATCCCTGTAGATCCATAGGCCCTTCCTTGGTGATAGCCCCCATGTCTTGCTGACAGCTCCTTTACACTGCCAGAAGGCCGACAGCGGCTCGTTGGTTTTTGATGCGAGATTTTTAATTCAAATAAATGGTGATGCCTTTAAGCACTGGATGAGTCATACCAGTCAGCTTCCTCGATATAAGAGAACAACCACAGTTTTCGGACGATTGTTAAAAGCCCATTCCTAGAATACTAATTGTTAATTCCGTCAAGGACCGCTTGAGCAGACATTTACTAGGCATTATCCGACAGATAATAAAGCTACATTATCTGCACATGCCTGAGTAAAGACATTCGAACTATCGACAGCTTTAAATAGCGAATCGACCAAAATGCACCAGGGTTAAGTAGACAGGACGACGCCATGTCCACACCCTTTATTTACTTTCACCATTATTCATATATAGGTATTAGCCGCAGTCAACGTTTCTATTCAGGGTCCTATTCAGCAGCATTGCTCTCCCATAAGAAGTGATTCATCTACATCGTGTTGTCTACTCGAAAAGACCCACAGTGAACCCCTCTTTGTCGTTTCCGCCATTCGCAAAGAATTTTTGGGCACATGTAGTTACAACATAAAGGAAGTCGGATTTACATATAGGTCCGAAGCTCTTGGCGGTCAGTTGTACGATTTTTGATATAATGGCTATAACTGGTATAATGGCTTTGACTATTTCGGTATGTACGCGAGGCCCAGGCTAGCAGTGAAGTTTCTCTTCAGAGTCACCAGCAGCTGATCAATACCTTTCTATATCATGACTGGGTATATGCATCGGTCCCAGGCGATTTGAAGTCACCTAAGGAAGTAACATCATGTTTTATAGCCTCATCCATCACAGTATTCAAAGAGTTTGGCTACTGATTTCGGTAGTGCCGGTAGCAACGATTCTATTGAAAAGAAGCTCACGCAAGTACAAATTTTTGTCATTCTCCGATCGTTTCGTAGTTTATGTCTGCAACAACATAGAATTGCAGAATTAGAAAAGTTAAGATGGTGACAGTGTATTCGGTCAAAAAGACAGGTTCTATCTTAATCATCCCGAACAGCATGGTATTAATAGAGCTTTGTACCCACGTACTTATAGGATAGTCAAAACTCATTTTGACACACTTGACTCTTGTCATAACGCTAAAAACTGACTTTTATCCGCCAACATTAAAGTCGATTTCCTAATTCAACTAAAAAACAATAAAATCCAAAATCTTAAAGTACCTTAAGGATACGGAGAAACCATAAGCACTCATCAAAATCTGACTGATGGATAAATGAAAGCATAAATCAAAGAACGACATAATAGTTTTATTTTTATTTCCTAAACGGAACTTCGTCTCCGTCGTTTTGTTTAATATTATTCTTTATGTCATCATTAAAATCGAAATAAAATTGTCAAAGATATATTCTAGTAGCCACCATAGACAATGCTGGGCACCAACCTACTAGTCTGGTAGACAAAAAAAAAAAAAAAAATTACATCAAATGTTATTAAATGTACTTTTATATTTAGCGGCTAATTTGTTAATCTACTTAAATATCCGCATCGGCATCTATGCCTTTGATGTATAGTAAGCTAGACTACCTTCCTATGTACTCGCATACTACCGCACTTTATTTCCTTCTACCAAATAAGGCAGCCCTGAACTAAATAAATCAGTAATTGGTCATTAAATAAATTTTAGTATTCAAGGTTTCCACCGAACTCCGAGCCATAATGTATGATATTAAAACGACGAGTAAGTAAACCCCCGCCTGTTTGAAATCCTATAAATCTCTTCTTCACTCCTGTATAATGCAACAATGGATTCGAATACGAATTAAGTATAAGATACTCGTATCGTATCTTAAATTGGGTTCGACTCATACTGTGAATTTCAGAGTGTGCATAACTAATTCGGTTCACCGATCATACTCGTACTCATCCATCCGAGTCAATCAACTGCGGCGGCACAGCCAAAGTACTTGACTGAAGTTCTGATTCAGATCCCTCTGTCTGTCCCCTTTTTTGGTTCCATTTTCATTTTCTAGGGTAAAGCAATGCATTCATGCATTATCTGCATCCGATTCAAATTCAAAAACGTATCTGAGAAAGTGACAATGGCGGTACTTTAGAGCGAGTTACCACCAGTAGCAGTCCCGTCACACTGTGCGTTCTGAATGATTAAGTTTAGGAGGCAACTTTTTTTACGGTCATCTAGTTTTAGTCTCTTTTTTTTTTTTTTTTTTTTGTTTAGTATTGTACATAAAATGTATCTCATTACGAACTGAATGGGGCCGACGCATTCGTCTGAATTACGAATTAATTTCGCTGCGTCATCATTTCACAGCATTTCCTTCGAGTTGTATACGAGCATGGGGTTTGTTCAGCGATTGAAAAGATAGCCGGTCCACTTTTCACTTATTTCCGGTCCAATGAATAAATATTTCATCTTTCAGTCCATCGGATTTAGTTGGCATTTCCTTAAGACTCACTGAAAAAAAATCTATTAGAACGGGAGTCAAAATGATTAGTCGTGTCGGTTGAGAGTATTCTTTGGAAAACATGACACGTAGAGTCATTGAAAGTACGCCTCTATGACATAAGTGCCTGTCATTAGCATAAATTTATGCAAAATTATTTCAAGTTTTTTCAATTATCAGATATTTCATTTGAACAGATACAGAAATTTTGAAATTATTTCGTTAATTTGCTGTCGAATTGAAATTCAATGAATGTCATCTCAAAGTACGGATATGGTAGCGTCTGTTTGAATGATATTGTCAACTGCCAAATTGTTTAAGAATTTCAAGATACGTGCGATTATGTATTCAGTGAATGGAACGTTGAATGAAGCGGATATAGTGTCGTAAAAGATACACGAGTAAATAATACAAAAGATACAAGAATGTACCTTTAAATGACGTCAATGGGATGGTGAATTCTCATCTCCCATTTTATTTATCAAAGATTCGAAACGATACGTCCACCAGCTACAAGTAATGGTCATATTAAAAGTCTCCGCGGTTTTTTAGGACATTTTTGAAAAAATTTTCTTTGTTCAAAATCAATTTCAATCAAGTGCATATTGGCCATTATTATCTGACCTTTTACCATTTTCCGGGTAGCTTCATAATTCCATCGATGTAGAACTTCTGTGTTTTATCAGCGAAGAACTTGGATAAGCGAATTTCAGCGGCTTTTTTTCGGTTGGCCAATTTTTTACCATCAACAGAGTTTTGCAAAGACCGAAGCAAATGGTAATCAGAGGGTGCAATGTCCGTGCATCAAAACTTTCCAACCAAACTCCGTCAATTTGTTCCGGGTCATCCAACATGTATGTGGCCTAGCATTGTCATGCATGGAAGACAACTTTAGCAGCTCATAATAGACAATTCCCTTCCAATCCCACCAAACACTCAACATAACCTTGTTTGCCGTCAATCCAGGCTTTGAAGTCGTTTGTGGTTGGTCGCCGGCCTTTGACCATGATCGCTTGCATTGGATATTCTCATATTTAACCCATTTTTCATCACACGTAATGAATCACTTCAAAAATTGTTCCATTTCGTTACATTTCCGCAGCGTTTCACTGATGGTTATTCGGTCAATTTAAATTTCTTTGCGTTAATTCATGTGGCACCCAAACATCGAGCTTTTTTGATTAGCCTGCTCGTTTTAGATGATTCCAAAATGTCATATGGTAGATGTTTAGTGCCTCTGCTATCTCCAGACAGCTTCCGTGCCGGTCTTGCTCTATCAGTTGCAAAAATTTATGATTTTTTCAGTAACAGGCCGACCAGTGCGAGATGCATATTTTACATCGGGTCCGGCGTTCACTCACAGCATTCACACCCATCGTAAACTGCACAAATGTTTCGGCATGTTTTTGCAGCGTTTTTCCCTTTTTTACTCGTATACTAGTAAAAAAGCATTACATAGTGTATTTCTTCAGATATTTCACTCATATTCAAATCAGTATAACTTTTAACACGAGCAAAGAATTACACAGCTGTCTTCAAAAAAAATGTAGCTTGACATGTCACCTTTCAAACAGGTGTTCGTTTCACACAATCAGATTAGTGTTTCCAGATAAATGGACACCAACACCATCTAGTGACAAAAAACCGCGGAGACTTTTTAATTGTCAAAAATAAGCACCTTCATGCTGTCAACAAACAAAGAAGCATTATGGTCAATTGTGGGCAGTTCCGCCATAACCGGTTTTAAGCTTTGCTTGACGAAGTGGGAGAGTAGTCTTACTTACAATTTTGCAGTATGCTGAGTCTAACCCTGCGAATGTAACTGATTACTTGGATCTGAGCGGACACAGCTGGGTGAACTTAAATGCATAAGCATGACTAACACAAAGCACAAAATGGACGTTTCAGAGGAGGTATGGGTCGTCGGGTTAACTGCGCGATAAGCACGACTAACACAAAACACAAAACTTAAGTTACGGATGAGGTATGGGTCGTCGGGTTAACTGCGCGATCACGTAAAGCACTCATTGTTGTGAAGCTGCAGTCGAGGCACAGTTCACCTACATGAATGAATGCTATTATGAAAAAACGTACTTCGCTTTTAAAGATTAAAGCTATTGAGCTTGGATAATCGAAAACAGTCTGCCAGGCGGAGACTCTTCTTTGATCAGAAGCTGTAAAGAGTAAAGTTAACTTAACTTAACATATTTGGGTGGTAGTGATAAATTCAAAGTCTGAGGGAAGTTCGTTAAGGAGAAAATTTGGAAAAACTTTCACGAGTATGTATAGTATATGTATATGTATTATATCTACAAAAAATTAATTGCTCTGGATCAAGATCTAGTTTCTCTCCACTCCGTGTGGGGCTCGAATTGCTTTTTTTTTTCTTTTTCTTTTTTTGTAAATAGAAAGGGGCCAACGATTTTTTGCCGAGTCTGAACGGCGATGCTAGGACACACTAAGACCAGAGTAGGTTCTATGTATCGCATAATTATATCTAGAAGTGGTACTAAATATGCTGAGATCATCAATGCGATGAGCTCCAGTTTAAATCAATCCTGACATCTACATATATACATGTATATCCATTTGGTAACTCAAGAATCAAGAAGATGTGCTTTCATTTAACTTCGATTTTGTGATTTTTGTCTATTTAATACTCTTAAAATAGATAGAGCCTGGCTGTCAACTTCGAAATAGTTCTACATTAAAAGAGATCCGACAAAGCCTGAATCTAAGAAGCCTATGCTTTTTTGATTCGTCGAAACAATCGAGCTCAAACATTTAACTCGAAAGACTAAGATAACTTTCACCAAACCCTAATTCTATCAGTTGCAAAACGGCAACACGTGGTAGGCAATAAGAATAATGAGGAGGCTGATTGTGGATCCTTAGAAAGAAAAATATCATACTTCGTGCTTACTAAGCAAACTAAGATGAGTACCGTAGAAGGCACAACCGTAAGCTCTTTGAAATGTAACAAGATGCGAATGAAGACCAAATATTAAGAAAGCTTCATTGCTTCCGTCACATCGAGGGAAGGGCTGACAGCGTTGGAGCTAAGATTCTCTTCGAATCTAAACGACCTGGTTCGAGCTATAAAGGAAGACCGTATCTCTAAATCTATCACAAATGTCAGAAAGCTTGGCATAACGAAATGCAAATAGACTGTCCGAAATTAAAAAAGGAAAAAAGAAACTCTGTAAATTTAATTAGTTGAAAACTCACCACGGGAGTAAGTAGTCAATATTTTGAAAGATTTAACTGATCTATGAGGAAAGAGCAAGGAGCACCGTTATTACAGTCACCAGTTGGCTGAATATGTCCAATGACACATGCATCATCCAGTCGATCGAGTACTTAGCTGATGGACTAACGTAAAAGTATGTTACATGACTAAGATAAAGCCATTAAACACTTACAATACATAATGATTGTGAACATTGTGATTGATGAACCGCGCCCAAGTGACCCAAAAACGGTTAACACAAAGGAAACCGTGGTCAAAATGCATTATCTCGTATTGGCGGATTGCCAAGTGAAAATTCGCGAGTTGGCTGCAATAGCAGGTATCTCAACTGAACGCGTTAGCCATATCCTACACGACATTTTGGTAATGAGAAAGCTGTCAAGCGATGGGTGCAACGTTTGCTCACACCGTCAACACGTCACTGACGTCAACACCTTTTCAACGGGCCACTGGAAAATCTTCGAAGGTGAGACCTTCTGACTATGAAGAAGTCCCTGATTGACGATCACCTGCTCCTAGACATTTCGCATCATTTTTGACGACACCAATAATGTGGTCGTTCCAAACTGACACACATACCGAGAATGGAATATTTTTCGGTTCCGATGATGCAAGTGCTATTCATAGACAATGCCTGGGTATTCAAATTTCGCTTTAATGACAGCAGACAGCATTGAGTTTGGGAAACATTAAATTCCACTCTGTTGATAGTTCTCCAATTCATTCATAAACTGACGTTTCCGTTCTACAGGCGAACGTTCTTGAAGTCATCAAAATTCCGTGTATTGTCTCTCGGCATCGATCCGATCCCTGTCCGCAATCGCGTGACTAAAACGGAGGAGCTCCTAAGCATTGGCAACATACCCGTAGTAGAAGAGCCACTTGTCCTTCTTGGCAGTGGTATAATACGGAGAAACCTGTTTTGCACTTATCCTTAAGCATTAATATAGAGAAAAGCTTCTGGCGGGATAAAGCCCGATAGGGTACATTTAATTGGGATAATAAGCCTCAAAGATCAGGCTGTTTTCAAATCACCTTAATCAGGAAATTATCGATCCTATTCAGACTAGCCCCATCGTGAATGGGGCTCGATCAAATGATGGCCAAATTTCGCCAGAGTTAATACAATATCGTAGGTTCAACTTTCTGTCCTCAAACTGACAAGACGAACAACACAGTAAGTAGAGAAAATGGGCCCTGACCTACCGTACCATCGGTTTTTTAATTTTTACCACAAGTTTGCACTTTGAGGCCCATTTGAGGCACATATTGTTGTAACCCAATGTGCTCTCTATTTTTATCTCAAGATGAAAATGCAGTACCTACATAGGTAGCAACTCTCCATGTATAGACGTGGAAACTTCATCTAGTAGTTCGTTGGCTACTACCATAAATTCAAGTAGAGTGAACTAGACACAACCTTGAAGTCTTCCACAAAAGGAAAATGTTCTAATCGGTCGATAGACCGATGCAGGATTGACAAGAATATGAATACAACGATTAATGTTGATCGATCAACTTAGGCAGTTTTGTCAGCAGGACAGAGGATAGGATAATACATTGGGTATGCTAGAACTTTAGTAATCAGCTGGTGGATTTTAGAGGACACTCGTTTTAATGGAATTCCAAAATCCGGAGAACTTGAATAGTTTGCAATTGTGCGTGGCCTAGATAAGTTGTCATATTCAGATGTCTATAAATAAAAGGATGACAGTAGCCTAGTTAGAGAGACCTTGAGATCAGCGACAACTAAGAAGCAATACACTAGCTTCACACGTCGAAAGAAGATGAGAATAAACGACTCATATAAGCCCTCCGAAGCTATAAATACGCTATTCTAGGCACTGGAACAAGAAAAATCTTCAAGCAGAATAGGGCTATGATGTTGACGATGATTTTCTACAAATAAAATCAGCTGAGAAAGGTGGATAAAAAATCCTCTGAGACAGATGCTCTTTGACAGTTTAAACCTACATTCAGTCGACAATTCTATTGAAGAAGAGCTAATGCGGATTATATTATAGCTGCTAGTTTTGCACTATCCATAGTGATCTTCTTACTGATGAGATTATATGCACTAGGAACGAATGAGATTTATTGGAATTATAGGGAAATGATAGAGGGTTACTCAAGCAGTATCGCATGCAACTTAGAGCGTAGCAAAGAACATGGAGAAGTTGATAGAACAAAAGGCGCGTTTTAGAAATCTGAACAAATTTTACCTAAAGGCACAAGTATCGTCCACTAAGATCTAGTCAATACTATCTGCAACACTTTGTGAAATACACAAACTTTCAATATTGCAATATTTCACAGCAGTATACTTGTCATCACGTCATCGCTGATTAGTTTATCTTCGTTCTAAGTCAACAATCTGTCCAATTTGCTACACAAATCTCTGAACCTTGTCTCTAAGATAAAAATAAACTCATCACCCCCACATAATAGCAAACGCACTTGTTGTTTAAGTGTGTTTTAACAATAAAAAATAAAAAAAAAAAAATAAAACAGAAACATTATCTGAAGTGGGTCAATAAAAGAAGACTCCATCATTGTTGTCATTTAGTCAGGATACCAAACAAAACAGATACGTAAACAACAACAAATAACAGTAACATAAAACTAAGCCAATTATGATAATTTCTCCGCATTCTTATCCATTGCTTTTGTACTTCAATCTAAACAGCAAATCATTGCAGTAGAAATTAACTCTCTTAATTGTTGATGAAAAGGTCTTTGGTACTCTGTTCATCTACATATCTAATAGGTCTTCCTCTACCCTAGGATGATGGGCAGTCAGTCCCATAATTTTGATTGACCTACATCTCGGCCATAAATTTGACTTTATCTCGACTAGATAATAGAAGACCCTCAAGGGGATTCTATGCACTTGTACGAGTACAAACAGATACTTCATTGCTTTGTCTGAAGTACTGCTGCTCGCTTATGTAATACAATATTTTGTATCTCAAATTGAATTTTCATACTCGTTTCTCTGTTTTGTAGTTCTCATTGAAAGCAGATGGTGCAGAGACAACTCATACACGAGTACCTGAGGCAGATTTTTCATGAGCAAGGATCTGCCTACGTATCTGAAGTAACACCTGCCACTTTCAAGAAGTTCATTCGAAATTCAAACAAAATCTTATCGACGTTACCCTAAATGGCCAACAGAACGAATTGGATTGTTTCTCCTTTTTCTTATGTTTTTTTGTCTTCACGAGTGGTGAAGAAAGATTGCTGGAATACGAGTATCCTTAAGGACATTTGCCTGACTTGAATCAATTTCTTCGGTCATTGTGTCTTGGGTTTTTCTTTGTCTCTGAAAGAAGGCGATAGTATCCCATTATTGTCGGTCTTTTGCATTTACACCGAAAAGGATCTCGAGATATAGTCGTATCCCGTGGATTTGGTTAGCATATTGTAAGACATTCTGAGAGGGTCTCTCCGGGGAAACTCAATGCAATAATCATAAATGCGCAATGGGAATCATTTTGTTCAATAAATTGTGATTACACTTAAAGTGAAGTGGAACTGGGAATTACCAAGTTACCGTAACAATGACGGTATGCAGGTGAAATTTTTTTTGCTGAAATCTACGAGTATGTCCTACATCAAAGACAGCTATTCATAGTGCTATGTTTTCCTTGTGATTCATATCTCCAAATCTGATTGCAAAATTTGTTTGTGCATAAACATATGGGTGCATATGGAATATGGACGCATATCATGCTGAATTTTTCCATCACAAAGCTCTCTACTCCGTTCCATGGAAATGTGTCAACTGGCTTCCGGTTAGTATTAAGATTGCGACTGCGAATGAGAAGGAAGCAATCAAGTGTACAATATGAAAAATAATTTATCTCATATCTTTAAGTGCATGGCCGCCTATAGGAGTCTGTATCCACATGTTGTGGAAGTTCTTTACTGCTGCATCTATGAAGATGCATTTGTAGTATTTCGTAGTGGGGATATGCACTCGTAGTTCCATATTGGAGTGATGACCTAATCCGATTTGACTTGGACAAATAGGTTGCAAATATTTAAACATGCATCTGAGTAGTTAAATGTCTAGTCTCCCCGGAAATATGTATATTGTTTTGGGGCATCTTAGATATTAGACAGCCAAATTAAAACTTTTAAAAATGATACCAAAGAGCTTGCTGAATTCTACAGTGTCATTACAGTGTTTTTGTGGATTTGGCAGAAACATATGATCGTCGACCAAGTTCATTAGATTTAACTTATGACCCAAAAGATATCTATATAGAGTTGCTTGTTGCCTAGTTGCTACTTCTTTTAAAAAAAACAGCAACTAATGCTTAGGTGGTTCGGTCATGTACGTTCAGAATTGGGAACAATTTATTCGATTGACGATTGGTGGGATTGGTGACTAAAAATTTAGTCGTTAACATTAAATGTTTATTGCGACTAAATTTTTAGTCGTTAGTCACAACTAAATTTAAAACGATTTATTGGAAAAATCGGTTTTTTTTTTTTTTTTTTTTTCAATCGAAACATTTGACTTACGAATAAAAATTTAGTCGTTAGTCACGATTGAGATTTTTAGTTGGGAGTACATCCAACGAAAAAACTAGACTTACATATGTAAGTCTAGTTCTTCCTCTTTTTTTTTTTGTTTTTTAATTAGGGGTGCACTTACGAATTTATGGATACGTGGGTAACAAATGTAAGAGATTCATTAAGCTAAGAAGGACAAGAGAAAATCCACATGCGTGTGTTTCGGGAGAGAGTGATCTGATTCTGATATGCATAGCAATATGTATTCCTAGAGAGACATAAGTTGCGGTTAAATCTTTGAAAGGAGGAATGCCGGAATGCAGCTAGCTAGTTTACGCTAGTGAAATATATTTCGTCGGAAAGAACAAAAACAATACGTTTCATTTCTTCTTGTGAGATTTTTCAATGGAGGATTACAAAGTTATACAACAACTTATCAGTTTGTTATACGGTTTTTTGAATTAACGTAGTATTCCTTCGGGCTACTTAAGAGCAATTTTTAAAGTTAATCAGTTTAAAAATGAATTATAAACTTAAAATGACCGAATTTTCCAATAGTGTTGGTTTATCTAGTTTTCAAATAGAAACATGTAGGTATTGTAATAAATAGCCCAAACTCTTGCCAATTCTTAGGGTCGCAGCACTCAGTACTTGTTGCAACTGCAACTGTAACACTAACAAGTCAGGCCCGGACCGAAGACCGGGGTCCCTAACTCACACGGTACATTGTTTTAAGTCCTGTTGTGGACTACCGGTGGTTTAGCCACTCAACAGGACCTATAACTGGCAGCTTGTAACTGGTCACTAGTCAGTGTATGCTTTACGAGTTCATTACGAGTATTAGACTATATCGTATGCTGCTTCAGCAATAGTCTAGCCAATAGGACTAATAAATAAAGGTGATGATCATATTAGATCATACTTTATGTCTCATGTTGCAAATATCAAAACGAAAGATTAGATTCTCTGTGTCACATTAGTAATAAAATATGAAATGACCGTATTATTGGGTGCCCAACTAATTTATCGATTTTTGTTTTTTTTTTTTTTGGCAGAGCTCGAATATTCGTTCCGGCAAAAAGTGTTTAGCTTTTGAGTTTTTGATGTCTTCATATGAGCGGAACTGCTGATCAGCCTGACCATGTGCCATCGAACGGAACAAGTAGTAATCGGACGGCGCAATATCTTGAGAATATGGCGGGTGGGGTAGGACTTCCCATTTGAGCATTTCCAGGTAGGTTTTTACGGGTTTGGCAATGTAAGGTCGCACATTGTCCTGCTGTAGAATCACTTTTTCGTGTCTCTGCTAGTATTGTGGCTTTTTTTTGAGCAGTGATCAATTGGTTAGAAGTCGACACTGTTCCTCAGTGACTGGGTCTCTACATATCAAATTAAATAACACCGACCTGGTTCCACCAAATACACAGCATAACCGGGCAGTCCCCATGACGTTCTTTTCTGTAATGAATCAACTTTCCATCACCCTTTATGATGCGATGAAGAAAACCCTTCATTTTTTGCAGCTGGAGCAGTTGTTCACAGACGAAAAAATGACGCTCATCGTCCCTTGGCTTCAAATCATAAGGAACTCAAGTTCCTTGTTTTTGAATCATTCTCAACGCATGCAATCGCCTGGAAATGGCTTGGCGGGTAACTCCTAATGCTGAAACAAGCTCTTCTTGCATTTGGCACGTATCTCATCGAGCAATGCCTCCAACTCAGCGTCCTCGAAGGAATTTGGCCTTCCTTCATGGGGACGGTCGTCCACTTCGAAATCACAGTTTTTAGAGTGACAAGAGTGAGTCATTTGTCGTGGACACAAGTTGTTTTCTTGACTACATGATTCACTATGGCTGCAGAGTGAGTTAGCGCAGTGGCTAACCAATGAATCCCGATCTTGTAATTAGGTCGGTCATATGCTTGTTTTTATTTCACTTGACTTTACTTTTTTTTAGTTGGCGCCACATTCTGAAGCCTCAACTAAAAAATCTCTCAACTTATCGCAATTTTTTAGGAATATATTCTCTGGGTTTTCCATCGACTGTAAACCAGAATTTTGTATATTTTTGAGGAAGCAGGGTGTTTGAAAAAATACGACAGGTAGGCCTTCGACTGAGGCCTTCGTGAGGGAAGATCATACATATTACAGATCACGGATCTTTTATTTTGAATTTTTGTATGCTCATTACCTAATCCACTATCGGTGGTTTTAATAGCCCGATGTCGAGTTACAGAAGCTAAAATAGTAATATAGAAGCCATTAGGTGGACCGATATTATCATTCGTTGTCATTTTTGTCCAGTCTGCAGAAGCAATTCTTTCAGGTTTACAGTACGGACTGTACGTCTATCACTGATTTCATATCTGAAGGTGATTCAGAGATTTCAGAGAAGCCTGTAAGAAAAAGTAAGAAATTCTCTTCCTATTACCATCAAACCGGGAATTTTGTAGGCATACTGTACCGTCGTTACATGTCTTCTACAATTGATGTTGGCAGCGTATGACATTCGAGATATTTTCGGAGACCCAATCGATAAAGATTGCGTGAGTCTGATGTCAGCATGTATTAGAACGACTGATTCGCTTAGGGCAAGCCATCCAATATTCAAATGTTGGACAATATCAACGATAAGCACAAGAAGCAACGTTTGGAAAAACGAACGGATGGTGCATTCCCAAACATCTTCTTCTCTAACTAGAAGTTGTTCACGAATCAGCAACAAACAAAACGACCAGGTTTGATTAGCAGAGAAATTATACGAAAATTTGAGTGCTCAGATGGCGGCCATATTGCAAAAGCCACCTTCCGGAATGGTGTGGCGGCCCATAGCCCCACTCCAACTGATATTCTTGGTCGCGAAAGAGTGCTGGAAGGAGCATTGGAGGCCTGTTCACTTAAATGATTAGGGTCGACACAAATTGTTTAATTGCTTTAATTGCTTTTTCCACGCCTTCGTTTTCGAAATTAGGACAAATTTTGGACAGATTTCGAAGAAGTTAGAAACGGCCAACACCTGCAGTCGTCGTTGACTTATCTACACCCGTATGTAATGAAATTCATCCAGCACTTATTGTACAGACCCAGTTGCTTAATTGAATTTAAATGGCCAAACTTAGATAATGGAATATGACTGGTAATTTTCTATTCTTTGGCTTACCTTCTCCATTCTTAGCCGTGCTTGAAACCAGTTAGGCCAGATTAGTTATATGGTATGCAGTGAGAAATGCAAAATTATTTTTATTTAGTCGACGGTGACGAAACTCAGTTGGTTGACAACAACAGCGACTGGATGAAAATGGCAATGGAAAATAAATAAACCAAATTACAAATCAATTACATGACATAAACTGAAAGCTTAAGGCATGTTTCGAGGAATGGACTGGCGATACAGAATAGTATTATACCAGGAGTACCATTAGCGCTGAATTAATTACTTTCCAACTAAGATAATGCTACGGTCGGAGCTAAAGCTGGGCATTAACCAATAAAACTCCCTTGTTGACGCCGTCTTTCGTCAAATTCTTCCAGCTGCATACTTAAAAATGGTTGAGGTCCCCTTCCACTTATGTATGTCTTATGTATCTGTGCTAGGGGCAGGTATTATAGACTCTTCGGATGGGATCGTTCATATTCATATTCATTACTCTACATGTTCTAGAAATCTCAGGGCACTGATGAGGAATTTTCTAAACCAGCTCGATGTTGCTGTGCAGCTCGTATAGTTCGTTGTTTTATCATATAGTTTCTAGGCCCCCAACACTTCAAACAATTGACGTAAATATTAGTTTTTTTTTTTTTTTACATAAAAGGTCTCGGTATGTTTGTTTCCGACCTATACTCCATAGTCATTCTGCACAATATGACACTCTTGGCAGAGATACTTAAACTGAACATGGTGACCTGGACTTCCTGGATCTACCATAGTGTGAATATCTAGTTAATTGTATATTTGGTGGGTCTATAACTGCAGTGGTAGGAGCCAACCAAGCTATGAAATGTTTAACAAAAATCAAAAACATACGGGGAGACCATGAAAATGGTAAATAATCAAATTGCAATGTCTGAAGGCACTACGGCCTAGTTTGTCGTTGATTTTGGGTCGAAGGCACCATGGCACTGAACTTCTTCAACCTGTGTATGTAGTGCTATCTCCTAAGAAATTTTCCACGTTCTCTGTATAGTTTTTACAGAGCGGCGTTCTATCCCGCATCCCGGTTAATTAGTTACTGATATGCATGAAGGTGGAGGTGATTGTCCATGCAGATTACGTTGGTATTGTTGTCTAGGGAAGGTAATCTTATACACTAGATGAAAACCTTCTAGGAAATACCAAATTCCATATATTTACCTTTTAGTACAATCTAAACCTTATCTGACACAGCTTGATATAAGTGTCTTCATTTAGACAGCAAACTAAGCTGGAAATCTAGCATAGAAGAATAACTTAAAAAGGCCATAAGAGCACTCTTCTCTACCTAGCTTTTGTGAGTGAATAGGTTTATAAACCTGCATAATTCACTGGTTGTATGACTCGGTCGTAGGAACAATGCCTACTTATAAACGGGGCGGCTGTGTTGTGCGCTGCTTCCGACAAAGCGATCAATTTTGATTACCTAAGCTAAATCCAAAGACTAGCATGCTAAGATATTAAAGATGCACTTTGAACTACTCACTCCCCAAGACTAGCCATTCTGTTAAATCGGACAACCCATCATATTTTTAGCAAGCAAAGCTGTAGGCTACACCAAAACCCGGTTTCTGTTGAACAAAAACATCAAAGAAAATTTTGGAATTGCATTCTTAAAGGACACTTCTACACCGATAGATCAAAGACCGAAAGTGGGGCAAGATGCAGTTTTTTTTTTCCTCCGACAGGCCTTATCTCAGTCTCTCCTTTCCACATCCTAAACAAATAAGGTAATCTTAGCTTAAGAAAATTGTGATATCCGCTTAAAATGTTATGTATCTTTTCGGACAACCTGTCCAGCGACTTAACAGATTTGATCAAAGCTAGATCTATAACGGTGAAGATCTATAACAGATGGCATTTTTGCGATACAATATGTGTCATTACTGGGCACAATCTCATAGGAATGCATGCAAAAGGGCTTACCATATATAAAATAGTAAAACCCGTATAAGTGTATCAGCATAATTGTCCAATATTTTGAGGCATTTATCCCGGTAATGCAATTATAAAAATCCGTTCAAGTGTCTTAGGCAATTATGTATATTTTCTCTAATCAATTTGTTGGAATTATCTGTTGAATTTTCTACGCAAGTTCCAAGGAGCGAGATACGACAAAAAAGCTGTCCTCACTGCGATAACAGGCAAATAGGAGAAGTCAGTCAATCTTCCCGAAGTCATCAGTCGAGAAATACCTAAGCACCTACTTCGCCGGACAGGAGTTGGTAGTAGGAGTCGGCGGCCCCTGGACAATCATACAGCGAGACGGCAAAACGATGCATAAAAATTATCTGTTGGAAGAAGCTCTGGGATCAATTAACAGAAGAGATATGGTTCAGAAGTCTTGGTTGCATAACACCAGAGAAATGTCGAAGATATTTGGTGAAGTTCGCAAGTCGAACCTTTTCTCACGTTTTTCTGGTGGCTGACATACGAGAAGAGTGCATCATTGGTACAGATTTCAATAAAGAAAATGAACTACTCGTAGTAGACGACTTTGGGGCACAAACCCTGAAATATGGAAACTTGGAGATACCAATGTTATACAAACTCTACTGGATAAAGCCAGAAAATAAAAGAGACTTCATGATGGGTAAGACCTGGTTGATACCAAAGAACATCATTAAGAACAAAATCCTCAGCCTCTGTATTCTGAATCAAGAGCAGTGTATCCTGCCAGAAAAACTAATCGGGGAGTACGCTGATATATTTGCTACATTAAACAGAGAATATGGACGTACGCAACTTGTTCAACACTTCATTGACACTGGAGATGATCGACCAATCCGTCAGCCTACAAAGCGTTTTCCATTGGCTTAGCAAACAAAAGTACCGAAATGGTGTCGTAGATGAAAGTTGAAGGACTGATTGAAGAAGAAACACGGCAGCACCAGGTTTTGTGTAGACTACAAACGTCTCAACGATGTTATCAGAAATTACAGGTACCTACTACCGAGGATTGATGATACTTTGGATACGCTTTCTGAAATGAAATAATTTTCAATACTTGAAAACTGGCAGATAAAGATTAATCGAGAAGATCGTGAGAACGGCCTTTACTACACTGCGTAACTTGGCACGTGCTTCTGGCTTTAACTCTGGCAACGAAGCATTTACATAACTACCTCTATGAACAAAAATTAATTCTTCGCACAGACTACGCAGAAATGGCTACAACAATTTAAGAACTATGACTTTGAATTGCAACACCCCAAGGCAAAATACCAATGTGAATACTGCAACCGTAAAAAAGCGAAAGAACAGGCAACCAACCAATGAATCAGGACTGGACCGATAGAGGGTTGAAGTGCATGCGAAATCCGTTCCTCCTAAGAGGCAGATAATGACATCGAACCAATATTGGCCGGGCAGGAACACGAGGAAAGACCAAGGCGATATCGAACCTGAACCAAAATGTGAAGGTAAAATTGTCCCACTGGAATTCGCTTTGTACACAAGTTGGTCTGTTAAAGAGAAAATGGTCAAGTTCAGATAGACAAACAGCTCGCAATTTAATCGTGCCACAGACCAGAGGCAGCAAAGTGTTGCAGGAATTATATGAAGGAACCTTAGAAGGTGATTTGGGAATTAGTAAGGCATTGGAGAAGGTAAGGGAACATTTCTATTCGCTAAATGTAAAACAAGATGTCGAGAATTGGCGCAAAGATACAAAGTCGGAGCCACTGACATCGCTCTCCCGTCTCCCAAAAACTTTAGTTGTAACTGATACACCCTCATGGTCATGGATTACATCAATAAGTGCCGGAAGTGTTCGTATTTCTAAACTCGCGCAGAAGGATTCGTAAATTGCACGAAAACACCAAAGAAAAGATGAAACTAGCGAGCAACCACATGAAGACTTAGTACGACATCAAAGCAAAATCATCCAACTTCGACGAATGAGACCTGTGTGACTGAATCGCAATAGGATTGATCAGGTCCATATAAGGTGATAATCTGCACTGATGAAGTCTACGGGACCCAGCTTGAGGATCGAGGAAAAGTGAAGGTAGTCCATGTCTGTAGAATGTGTCATTTTAATGGAACGATAAATGATGAAGTTATTCGGGACGAAGAACTTTAGGGAGGAAGCAGCCTGACAACCGCTTAAATGTGAACAGCGCCATTTATATTTGAATAGCAAAAGACTCATCCAATTGAAGAATGTTGGAATCACTTTGACAACTGATAGCGAATTTTCCAGAAAAATTCAAAGAAGTATGGAAAGCTGACTAGTACAGAAGGTTTACGGATAATGCCAGAGAATATAAATACTGGCGTCGAACAGAGGTGAAATCAGTTCTAATGTTTTGAGAACTACTCGTGTTTAGATGCTCCTTTTTCTTACTCAACTGATGTCTTAGATTAAGTCCACTTCCTTTGATTTTGAGTAACAAACTCCAGAACATAAACACCAAGTTCCCGCACAATTTATATGGACACTCATTTCGTTATGAAAAAATATTAAATGTATCGATAGAGGATCTTGTTAGCCTTGCATGTGTAAGGACATGTCTGTTTTAGGGGTTTGGTTTTTGTTTTTTTTCCAGCGACATCTAACTCAGCAGCCGATAGCTGACTTGTACTCAGTTTATCATTTCACCATGAATAGACTTGCTAAAACGATCGTAGCAAATTGTGTAAATTTATTCCGAAAATCGTGGTTCGCAAAACTTACGGTCCATTTTCCAATCGACGTAATCGTCCATCTGAGCAAGCAATTCGAAAAACTATGGATTTTTTCTCACCGCGCATACTCTAAGCTCCTGCAAGCTACTTGACTATTGTGTGCGCGTAAAAGTAAGTAAAATTACCGCATTTGGAGTGTAGCCAATCCACAAGTCATTATTGAGATGCAGATTCATTTACAAAAAGCCATTGGTAAGGATTATTTGTGGGTTGGTGGAATCATTGATCCAAATATCTTCGAAGACGATGCCGGACAGAACGTTATAGCTAAAGGAGAGCGCTATAGATTCACAATTTCGTCCTCCAAATGGAGTGGCATTGATCTAAAAGACCACTTTCAATAAGACGACGCAATATGTCAAACGCAATGCGCCAAAGTCAATTTACTAATTGTATTATATGAGCCAATAATTTCGCAAAATGGACCTGTGAATAAGCCTTAATTATCGTTTAACTACGCCGATAAACCAGAGACGAACGACAGCAACATTGGCCGCGTTATAAACAATATACCGTCCACCTGTTCGAAAATCGGACTTCATGTTTTTGCTTTATTAGAGCAAGCCTGTTGTAAAAGAACTACAAATACATGAAAGATGTTAGGCTTACCTTAGGAGTGTACTATACCAAGTTTTTCTAAGATGCTGTTCTTGTGTAGATTAACTTTGCTCTAATTGATTTTAATTCCTTTTTTTATCCCTTAAAGTGTTAAGTGCTAAGATTTTTTTCTTCTCCTACCTGACTTATATATTTTTATCAATATAACAAAAATTATTCACTGATTGTTTAATCGGGCAGGACACTTCTACGTTGTCAGACAAAAAGAATAAGATTACATCATTCCGTTCTCTTAAAGGTTCCAATTCTCAACAAGGTGCCCTTTTAATCGCATAAAGCCCAAATTTTATGGAATAAAACAACATAACATAACCACCAATTCTAAATGAATTAATGTCCCAAAACCAAAGAAAAAGTCCTTAAAAGTAGTTACTTCCAACAACTGTCCAACCCTCAATATATTTTAACTTTTCTGTCTTCCTTTTCCTCCAACGTGGTCGGAAACAATTAAAACAAAAAAATATGCGGAACCACCTTAAAGCAACTCAAATTCATTTTCAAGCCATGTTCCGAAAGAAAGACGCCAACAATTGGAAGAAAATAATTTGCCAACGAAAGCAGAGTGACATAGGAAAAACGAAGAAGAAAATCTATTTGACGGACAAAGTTTTTCCCCGTCCACCTGCTAAATCATAAATTCCTTGGGGAAAAACAATCATCAAGGATGCCTAGCATTCTCCTTTGCCATCATCTGAGAGCAAAAAAAAAAAAAAAAAAAATGCGAAAACAGAGAATGAAATAGTTATAATGTTTATTCGCCAGAATGTGGCAAGAAGAACATTCACCAGCAGAAGAAGCGGACCATCAGAGCAATGACCGCGTAAATAATTTTTAATTTCTTTACAGGAGGAAAGAAAACGAACAGAAACAAAAGCAAAAGAAGAATGGTAATAAGAAGCAGAGCAAGCAAGACTATTTTGCATTCCACGGAATTGGAACTGGGGCTGGTGAAGTATTTTTAGAAGTGAAGGTCATTTCGGAAGAGGAAAGTCCTTCATTTCATTATTATTCTTCTTTAATTCGAAATTTTCCTCATGAAAGGATAGGAATAATAGATGCAAATTGAAATTCGAATAAAAAAAAAAAAAAATTTTCCTGAATTACCCTTGGCCAGGAGTGGCACCTGTTACCTAAGGGCGGAGGAGTGATGCTTAGGTGAGACACAAAATCCATTTAATGTTGTAGATACTGATTGTAAGGCGGTGCAATTACCTCATAAGCAATGGATGAACATTCCGTTGACTATTCATGATGAAGAGCGTACTCGTATCTCCAGAAAACACCACTTGAATGTTCTGAACGGATGAGCTTTACAGAACACAGAATAGGTGTTTCACTTGATTTGTACGCCGAAAAGAGGGGACAGCGATAACCTAGTCCAAAATCTTTTCTGAGGTTGTTGTCGTTATCGACATGTCCGATCTGGAAAAAAAAAACAACACACGTAGAATGTTTCTTATTAAAATGTCGCGACATAACACCACCCATCTTCAAGAATGGCACAAATGTTTTATGATTCGATTGGCAGTGGCACACTTCTAACTCATATCTCATCATCCAACTCAACAAAACGGCGAATGCATAGTTTTTTTCCGAGACCCAGGGCTTGAATGAGGCAATATTTTTGGGGAACTTGTTCCTAATTTAGCCCCAAATTATGGTATATACACCAAGCTTATGTTCTTGTCAGATTCAAGCTAACTCTCTTTTCTATCCTCAGGAAAGCACAGATGACTTTGCAGTAAGACTGTCTAGTTGATGAGGTTGACTGTAATCAAGAGGAAATCGTGCTGGAATTGATACTACCAATCCCTACACTACGAAACATTTATCGTACAAGTTAGTCAATCTAAAATAATGCCTGGAAGCCTAGTACCTCTAACTGAAAGTTAAGTACCCAACCCCAGAGGGATATAATTAGTGGCTGCCATCCGCGGCCCTAGTTAGCTTGAGATACTTAGTGCACTACCCCCTTTGAAGCAACTTCAAAATATTTGGAGCCCAGGTCTGAAAGGAGCTCGTTAGTTGTGCCGGGACCCTAGAGTAGAGATAGCAGTGCAAGAAAGTTAAATAGGCCAACAGCGGCTCTCATAACCTCAGCGAGAGAATTGGCACCGAACGCCGCATTGAACAATGTTGCAATTATATACAATGTTGCTCTAGACAGCTATCAGGCAGATATTACCGTAATCCAAAAAGTGCGATGGGATAAGTTGGAAAAAGCAGATGAAAAACTACGACATAGTTAATGTCGACTACTACAAAGAAGGAATACGACGCTTATTTGGATGTATATTAGATTGGCTATTCGAGGAAGATTCAGGCAAAAACTTCATAAGCGAGTATCAGCTTAATTTGCGTTTATGCCTCTACAGGGCAAGGATGACAACATGAAAGAATTATATAAATTATATGATCTCCTAGATCTCCTGTCAGTGCTCCAGACACCAAAATTGTGCTAAGAAATCTTAACGCAATTCTAAGTAAGGAAGCTATTCTTGAGCGAGACATCGGAAAGGCCAGATTGTATATATAACACCACGGCCCACAATGGATTCAGATCTTTAGCATTTGTGACGGGGTGTAACCTTTCAATATGCATAGAAGAACTTGGCTTTCCTCTGACCAGACAACCGTCATCCAGATTGATCAAATTGCGATCATCGGGATACTCTCCTCCAGCATTTAAGATGTCCGAATTTCGGACAAGCCAACATCATTTCGGATCATTACCTTGTTATTGCCAAAGTACGAACGCGATTTTTACAAGCACAACTGAGTACAATGACGAAAGTTTGATTTCGAAAAGCAAACCGTTGCACACCAGTTGCAACATTGTCAACAAGCTATCAAAAAGCTGGTACTCATGCGATTGAATTTAAGCGCCCCAACAAAGAAACCATTGGTTTGACGGTGAAGGCGCACTGGTACAGAAGCAAGAATGACGTTCAAAAAATTTATCAGAGAATAAGCCGAGCAAACCAAGGGTACAAAGTGAAAATGTAAGCCTGCAAAGATGGAAATGACAATTATATGTAGAGTTGCAGCCGGTGCTGAGAATATGACATGACGATTTCTGCACATTGTACAACGGCGATGATGTTTAAAACACCGCATTCAGGCTGAATGAACCATTCACCCTGGACGAAGATGACAGAGAATTCTGTCAGCCTAACCTAGAAGAAGTCAAGTTAGCAATATCGAAGCCAAAGTCTAATAAAGTTGATGGCACCAGTGGACTGCCTAATAACCTCATAAAAGCAGCTGGCGATGACCTTGTTGGGAAAATGAAAGCATGTCCGATTCATGCAATCTTAGCACCTTTTGTCAAATCCACAAGAAATAACACCTTTTCGACACTCCCAACTATAGATAAATTCGTCTCCTAAACATCAGTGGGAGATCTGCCTATTAAATGAGCCTTTGGGACCATTCATGAGCAATCTGGTTGGTCTATATCAAAAAGGTTTCACGACAGGGAAGTCCATTATCGCATAGGAACGAGCTATACAACGCGATATTTAGTTTTGAAAACTTTGTCAAACTTGTCAGTTTATGCAGGATAAATATGGAGAATTCTTGCTGCTCCATCATGCGTACGAGGATGACATCGATTTAATTGGACGAACCTAGCAAGTCGTCAATGTAGTTTTCGTAAGTATTGAGGTAGAAGCAACCAATATGGGTTTGACTGCAACCTAGGGCGAAACAAAGTACAAGATGTCTTCAGAAAAGGACGCACACTATTAACAGCTTCGACAGATCGCCACCCTTAGCAGCTATAACCTCAAGATAGTTAAAGACTTGGTCTATCTTAGTTCCGCAGTTACAAGCAGATCAGAAGCAACGACATCAGCACAGGCTCAGGAGTCAATTAGATAATAGACCGCTTCCTCGTAAGACCTAACTGGCTTCATACAAAACTCTATTCATCACTGTTCTACAGTATGGAGCAGAGACTTGGACCTTGTCTAAAGCGGATGAAGAAGCACTTGGCCATTTCGAGAAAAAGATACTGCGAGTGATTTTTCGTCCCGTTTGCATTGGTAGAGAATGAAGAATGTATTGTAACCACGAATTATACGCGATGTACACCAATAACGGTCTAGTCAGGCGTCTACGGATGAAAAATCAGAGATGGATGGACCATGGACACCACAGGTCCGGCCCAAAAAGTCTTCGGAATTAACCTCGAAGGATGGCATCTAAGGTGGCGCACTTGCGACAGCAGACCAGAGATCGTGCTAGTTGGATCTTGTTGGTTGAGGCATAGTCTAACGCCGAAGTGAAGCGTCACCTAAGATAATCTAAGAAAATGTAACCATTTTAAAAGAGTTCTTAAGTTTACTGGAACTTTTGCCCAAAACATCAGGACTCCCGAGCATAGGTAAATATCCAGATAGTTCCTGGGTTTCCATGGTTGCACTACCAATCTACCTTACACTTAGAGATTTAAACAGATTTGAGAAAATCTAAAATGGGCGGACTGCAGCTTTGAAACACAATCAGATGTTGTCTTCCCTGTGCAACTACAGACTGCTTTTCAAGACATCAGAAATATCCTGCTAGGAAGTAAGGCATATTTAACTCTCAGTTTACAGTGTCTGGGCTAGGATAGAAATAGATTTCATGCCCAAAACAGGTAAAAGCTCTCACGTATTACCGAAGGATCTCAGACTAGATTAGTCTGTCATCGTTCCTCTTATAGATTATAGAAATTCTCTCTCTTTACATTAAGGCTATTCAATCCTCATCATCCCCTTTAGTTGGCAAAGGTTCTTTATGTATTCGGGTTTCGTCCACCAAAGTGGTATTGCATTTCTGAATCAAATACAATAACGCTTGCCTTTTAAGTGTCCTAAATTCTCTTTATGGCTCCTTTAACTGTGTTATACCTCATTTTTATTGGATAATGAGTGATGTTCCGAAAGGCGATCTCCTACAATCTGCTACAGATGATCTAAGACTCAGCACTATTTTCTTGCTGCTGATTAGGTATACATGCCTCTTATTCGTTTGAAATTAAGGCCACGTAGATCAAAACAGCTGTAAAAGCTAGTGTCCTCATAATTTGGGCCTCTATTACTCTGAGCTGTTTCTTCAGAAGGAAGGGCTTTCAAGCCTGGTAGGAACTCCGGATAATCATTGCCTAATCTATGTCTACGTAAACTTCCGATTATAGACTTGCTTCTCTGAGTAAAAGGTAATTCCCTTAATCTCACCTCAAAACTCCTCAAACCTCCCTTCTGATAAAAATCCATCCTCTGCCCTTCAACATGTTGAGGAGGGATTCCTCTACTATCGAATAATTACTCGCCGTCGACATCACCATCATCATCGGTGGGATTGGTTCAACGTTGCATAAGTTTTTATTCCATTGTCTCTGACTTGTGTAACAAGGCCAATTTTCCGAAACCGACTTCCAACTCTTTTTTTTGCATCACAGAAGCTAATTAAAGACCTGGAAATCGCACAAATCTTGTCGTTTTGTCGGTTTTTTAATTTTAATTTTTTTTTTTTAATTAGCCTCGTACCAGCTGCTTGAGAAGGGACCACATCCCAAGCATTACCGTAAGCTGCCGTGCAAATGCACACAGCTAGCACCTTCTTTTGACGTATCCATGTATCCATTAATCAAACGTCACTCTCTTGTTGGAGCACAAGTCAGACCTGCTGTTGATGTATTTGATATCATGTGTGCCGCATTAACCACATGGAAGTCAATGAATATGGAATGGCATAGTTTAATATGGAGGCATAAGTTGCAAACCCAACTAACGATCCAAGTGAATGGAAACGTCATCAGTAATTTTGGTCTACCTAACCTGCTTGCATGCAAAAGTCCATACACTTTGTGGTTTCGTGTTCACTTTTACGAGTAGGTCTCCCTAATCCAGAGGAGGAGTCGAAAGTCCTTTTTATGATTTTCAATACTTGGGCACATGTATATGGTATAGCATGGTTATCGTCTTCTTTAATGGAATCTAGGCAACCACACCACAGTAAGGTGGATGACCTCGAATGGTTCGTTATGAATATGCGATGAGATACGAGTACATAATAATGTAAGGGGTTGCTGGGATTAGGATATTAAACAGAAGAAAGTTATTAAGGACAAAGTGCGATTAGCTTTACATGAAAGCGTAAGGCAAAGGATATCTTGTAAGTGATTAGAATTGTGTAACTTGTGTACGAAGAAGTTAAAGAGGTTACAAAGAATTAACCTAGTTATGGAAAATGTTTGCTTAAGACAATGTGGGAGGGGGGAGGATACACATAAGTTACATGAATGTTTTTGTAAGCTAAAAGGATATCAAGTAGAAGCTTTTTAGTGCGGTCTTTTGTTTGAGTCGTTTGGTTAAAATTACTTGAATACTTAGCGCGAATCAGCTGTATGTCCTTGGGATTGCGTTAAGGCTTTTAAAACGCCATTGCCTGGATTAAAAAGGACTCTTGATGCCATCTGTTACAGATTGCAAGCGAAGGTTTATTTGTACATTTCTGCAATATGCAGAAAAAAGTTGAGGAACTTGAAGCATAAGGACAGGGCAGGAGAGAACTCTCACATAGTACTTGAAATAGAGGACGGCTTGCACACATTAAGATACACGAAATCTTGGAGCAAATCGAATTGGTATGATTCTCAATAGTATCTAGATTCGCTTTTGTTTTTTTGTTTTATCTTTCGTTACATGCTCTCAGCCAATGTAAAATAATTAATCGGTTTTCTATGATGATCACCCCAGATTCGACATTGTCTCAACCGTTCTGTTGAGAATATACGGACTAGACTTGCGCTTCCCCGCATAGGGAAAGTTCAGAGCCTCCTGTCTCTTGACTTTTTTCGTCAGTCAAAAGTTTACCGTTTTCTAAGTCACTGTTGAGTAGTTTCTTAAAAGATATCTTCATATTGATTTCCAGTTTCAAGGATATAGAATGTGCTTTCCAAACTTCAGGAATTGTGGTTTCGACATCTAGTGAAGCCCACTTCTCTGTTTCATTTAACTTTGGAACACTCGTCCGTTTTTACAAGAACTATGTAAACATATCAGAGTCCTTCATAGATGCAAGATTTCGCTTAGGTTGTTGCAAAAACACAGCAGAAGTCGGGTTGTCTGTTTTTATGTCCGAATTCCTATGCTAAGACAAGTGTGCAATTCGCTGGTGAAGAAGCCTTGAAGCACTTTGATATTCATATCACCAATAGTTCTGCTGTAAGGACGGGTATATCTAGACGAGCCAATATCACAAGAAGCGCTGCTCAGGTACACTCAAAATGCATTTTCGTTGATGTCTTTGATAACGATGTTAAGATTTGTCTCTGGAAAGCAATTAGCAGTAGGAAAAACGGATCTGGAAAGATCCTTACATGCACAAGCAGACAAGAATGCTAATTAAGAAGGAACATAGGATCCACTACAGGTTTGATAGCTTACCAGGCTTTTTAAGACGGAAGTGCATAAAGAAAGTAAAGAATGCTGGTACTTTAGCAAGAAGGCGTCATCGATCTCTCAGTGTCAGCATGGGCAAAAAATTCGCCAAAATTCTACCTGAGTAGAAAGTAAAGAAACTCTTTCGTTGGTATGACAGCCTTTAGAGAAGTTCAACAGTATCAGACGCAGGTGGACATATACTATGCTGAAGTGGTGCCAGCCGTGACGGCAATAGTAAGAAAACCTGTTTGGAGTTCCTTACTGATTCTGTCAAACCTTCAACTGGGATGTTCGAACAAGGGAAGGCAGAGTTGCATATTCCACCGTACAAAGACAATAGCGTCACGAAAAAATGAAACGCTGTTCATCGTCTTCATCGAAATAAAGCGTAAAAGTTTGGACAGATATTATATTGACGAAGTTAACACATTAAAAAAGTCCCGGAGACATATGTACATTTGAATGCGAAAAAGAAAGCGAAATGTCCAATGGAAATAGCCAGAGAATTCAAAGCTAAGGATGAAGTAAACTTGAGCAGTGGTTAAAGTGTGTTGCTTTTCTTATTTTATTTTAAAGGAATAAATCCGTGGAGCCAGTACGGTAGCTCTTTTCTTCTTTGACAACAGAGCAGTTGTTAAAGACGCCGTGATAGCCTTTCAGATATGTTAAAAAATTGTGACTTAAGCTCCTTGCTAAAGTTCAATTCTCACCTGAAATTCGAAGAAAAAACTAAAGGAAATGAAATGAAATCACTAAAGCGATTCGAAAAGTGAGATGCACGTAAGTGAGAATATAATTGTGTGCGTTACTCAATTTTAAATGTACAAAGATGCGCTTAATACCTAAAAAGGACCAAAGTTGGCAGCATATCAGAATTCTATGCAACTGTACCAGAACTTGCCAGGCGAAAAGGTTATTTCTCAGAATCTTAACCAATATTACCAAGGCAAAAGACATCTTCGAAATTAGCTTTCTAAGGCCACATTTTCCATGAGCTAGGTGCATTTTACATATCATAGATTTGCAGACCTTATGGTCATAGTAGGCTTCAGTGCCCTTCCATGCTTCATATATTTTCTATCGTTCCTGAATTGATTCTGTTAGAGGATGTCATTATATGTGTATCTATACAATAACCAGAAGTGTGAAATAAAAGTTGTTGTGGTTTCCCTGCGGCGAGCCATCAGAAAGACTAAAAATTTATCTTTTTGTACCGAATTTACTTGCACTATGTAAACTTCGGCAATTCTTTAAAGACATTGAAGATATGACTGATGATGCGCTGGGATTCTAATCTTCTAGACTTCACCCAAGCTTATAACCTGCTTGTCAACGAAGCGCCGATGCGATGGCTGGCTTCCAAGCAACATTTCTCGCGGTTTAACGTAATCAACAGGTACGCTAAGGAGATTATTGGTTAGAAAATACTATTGGAGGCTTCCATGCGAGACCAAGGGTACATTGAATCGGAATGGAGGTCTCAGCCTTGTTTAAAAAGCGGGATTTAAGAAAAACCGACTGATCGCTGTCAATGGAGAAGCTCGACATGTTCGTCAATGCTCCCTCTAAACTTTGAATGGAACAAAAAATAGAGGAAGCTCTGCAGCGACTGCAAAAATTTCTTAATAGGACTTAGAACTAGTTTAGGGTATGGCTGGAATCCTTACAAATCGAAGCAAAAAGAAAATTAAAGAGTTCGAAGAGAGTCTTCTATGAAAACCTGACGGCTTCACAAAGTCTGGAAAAGAGGCAAATCCTCAGCCTGGGAACGGTTCAAACATCTGATGGCACTTATACTGAGTCAAACTAAATCATCTCACAAACGCCTTCTGTTTGAAATGAGTAATAAAAGCCCCTACGACTAGCAACTGTATTCAATTAAGACGACGGATGCTGATATCAAGCGCGCTGATACCTCCATTGATGACTTCAAGTGGCCTGGCAAAGATGGCATATATGCAAATATTCTACAAAAAGGTATAGACAACTTGATAACTCTCAAAAGAATTTACACTAGAACTGGGATACATACCGAACGACTGCCAAAAATCGGAGAGGATAATTAGACGCTCGCCAAGAGCTTCAGACCAATCAGTCTGAATTCCTTTATGTTGAAGGAAATGGAAGGAGGGGTAGAACTTCATATACGCAAAACTATTTAACGAATTTATCCTTCGTCCAACATTCAACATGCCTACCAACACGGATGATCAAGCTAGAGTGTGCTTCAAAAACTGATGGGCACTCGCGCTGGACATTTTCATCGACATTAAGGGTGTTGTCGAAAACTTAACTTTTGACCAGACGTGTTAAAACAATTAATTAGGCGTTGATGAATAACAAGATTTGTAAGTACAAGCGATGCTGGAGAATAGGACCTTGATTGCGGATGTTGACTGTGGCAAGTATGTGAAGGAACGTGTAAAACATGACAGCGTTCTGTCTTCAATACTATGGTGCATGCTAGTCGACTTACTGCTCAATGCTCTTAATAGTTTTGACTCCTATGTTAGACCTTCTGCAGAAAATGGAACTGTATTATCTGTTGGGCACATACAGACAGGTGTGATCTACGATGGTTGCACTAGCAATGGACTTTCAGTTAATCCTCTAAAAATATAAGTTTACGAGAAAGAGGAAGCTGACTGGTCCGAAACATGTAATACTAAAAGGGGTTGCCATCAGTGTCTTCAAAGAAGCTTAGTATCTCGGCGTCAAATTAGATAATAAAATTTCTTTCTTTTTCACTTCAAGGAGCTAAAGGTTTGCTGCCAGCCTAAAGAAGGCCTGGGCAAGACATGGACCTAGTCACCAGGAAGCGTCCTCTGGATTTATACGTCTATAATATGACTAATTATACGAAGGCTGTTTGATGAGTATCCGGAATAAAGGTAGCGCTACTGAGCCAAAATGAGTGCACCATCATTTAGTAAAACCTCTTTTAGCCCGCCTGTCAAAATTTGGTGAGAATCGTCAGTGTTTTGTGTTAGTGTGTTAGTGTTGTTTGCGACCATGGAAAAAGAGCAGTATCCACAAAATCCATGATTTCGTATTGGCGGACGGCCGAGTAAAAATTCACAAATTGGCTTGCCTTTGGCCGGAGAGGTGACGGCCACGCGCGAGTTGTGATCCACGTTGGAAAATAAATTGTTAAAACCTATAAAAGTTACGTTATCATTTTTAATTCGAGTATTCATCAAACAGCCTTCGTATCCCATACGGCAGTTTGGGATTTTTTCATTTTTTTCATTGCACGCCTGTATCTTTTCCATGTTCAATGATGGATTTCCCTTCTTTGATATTTACATCATAGGTTGCACAGTGTTCCGACATCAAGAGGAACTATTTCTGTAAGTGTCCGATCTGTGTTTACATCAAGCTTTAGATAACCAGCGTTAATGTGGTCGGTTTTTTACACTGTAGGTCCTTTTTCACCAAAGTGTTTAGTTTTAAGATTTTCTAATAAAAGGACAGAACTATCGGCTAGTTTTTCGTCTGAATGCTCTGTGCCGACTTAAAAAAAAAAAAAATTATACCAAGAAGTATTAGATTTTCTTTCCTTTGAGCCGTTTCAGGTACAAGAAATTTAAACACAAGAAATTTAATATCAATATCTACCCACTTGGTGTGTAGCATGAAGACAACTTGAAAAAAAGACAGGGGCATAAGAAGAATGAGATAAAGATTCTAGTTGACATTGCCATTCAAAACCTTGAACTTGATGGATCTATTTTCAGAAACAGAATCTTCAAACTCACAATGACTATTTTAGCATATCTCGGAAAAGCTGCAACTCATCACGAAATGCATTCGGTATTTGCCAGTAAAACAAACTCTTAGGCACGTTCCCGTGTATTGCTTATGATTTATTAAAAATGCATGCGCTTTACTTTCATCCCGCCCCCAAAGTGGTGAATCAAAATCCTAACCCATGCCATACAAAAACTCTCACCTAGAGCATACAAAATTCATGAAAATACCATAGCACTCCAGACAATCCTAAATCAGCTTTTTGAGTCAATAAAAACCAACAGCCAGTCCTCTAGGTTGCACACATTCTTACCACAACATTCGTGGGGCACTTAAGAGGGAAACCCCCGTTATTCCATTAGCGGTCTGGTGGCTAACACCAAACCGATTTAAGCACGAACTACTCCTTTATTCGATTCCTTTCAAAGAGTTACAGAGAAAGAGAGATCGTAATTTATGTTTTCGAAATGAAACCAGAAAATGTAAAATGGAAAATGCATTCTTATAGACAGAAGTGGGAGTAATGTCTATCTGTGGTTGCTTTTTGATGGTAGGCTCGAAAAGGATGGCTTCTCTAGGGATGAGAGTTGTTCGCTCCATTCAAATTATTTCACAATTTCATATTTTCTCTTCCTTTACACTAAAATGAATCTGTTCTCGATAAACTGACAGAAAGATACATTTTTGGACAAATTCCAGAAGAATTTGAAATATTGTATTTAGGACTAGAGACACAATATGAGTACGCACAACACAGGACAGTTATTCTGTGTTGGGGAATTTGCAATGGAACTTAAGCAAATATTTTGCTAATATCTTGGCTGAACTTAATTATGTTTATTGGATATTGATTCCCTTGTTTGGAGATTGTTTCAATGAAACTTTAGCAAAGCTAGGAGGCGATCATTGATTTAAGACCACATTTACCATGCGAGTTAGGATGTACGTGTGTCCTGAAGATGTTTTAATAAAAAATAGTTAAGATACAAGTTTTTGATGTTATTTTACAAAAATCACTTCACTTTTCTTATCTTGGCGCGCTATAGTCTAGGGTGTACCAGCGACTCAGCCAATATGCCTCTCTAGCCGGCCCTATGCACCAGCAAACAAGTTGGTAGAGGTCCCTCCTCACTTGCGCGCCATTACCATTACCACTTATGGTGGCAATGATGAATTTGAAGACTGGTTGTCCATCTATTCAACATGTCCCAGTCATCTAAACCTATTGATTATAACCAAGTACTTGGCACAATGTATTAATTTATTCTCCGCTGATGCAGACAGCGCCGTGCATCACTTCATGCCGTATTCACTCGAAATGACTAGCTCTACATCCTTCGCGACATAGAGGAAGCCTGGGACGATCAGTCTTTTATATAGCGCTTCTTAGGTTTGATGATGGAGGGCTCTGCAACTTAATTGACCCCCCACTTAGCGTCACTGTTTATATTGCGAATTGTTGTCCGAGTCGTTTTGTGTCCTTTCTTAATGACAGCTTGTACTTCCCCCGATTACTTGCAGAACCATCTTCGCCGCTTTTGCTTCAAATGCCACAGAATGCCTATCTATGTTCTACCAAAAACGCCTCCAGTGTTAGCCTACGAGGTTCGCACAATATACTCAAGTATAATCGATTAAAAATGATTTGATTTTTTGACAACGAAAGTCTCATTAAATTCATAACTGAACCTCAAGAAGCAGCGACCTTTCCTCATGGTCATCCTGTGGATATGGGTTATTGTAGCAGGGATCACATTGCAACTGGATATAGGGTGATTCATCGCGAGGTTTGATTTTTAATAGGCTTTTTTTGATAGATCAAGCGTGACTTCTATCAAACTGTTTTGTCATTTTTGTTCAGTATCGTTTGGCAAGTCATCATGGAAAGACTCACACCACAACAGCGTCTAAAAATCGTTCAGCTGTATTATGAAAATCAACGTTCTGTGAGAAATGTTTTTCGTGCGATTCAAGGAACTTACGGTGCGCATAATCGACCTTCTGAAACAACTATTGCCAATACCATTCGCATATTTGAGTCTGAGTTTACATTAGTGGATGACACTCGACCGGTTAGATCACATCCAGCACGTAGTGAAAAGACTATAGTAGCTGTAGGTGAGAGCGTACGCGAAGACCGTGACGAATTAATTCGTCGTCGCTCTCAGCAATTCTAAGTATTTAACGTGAGGATCTCGGAATAAAAGCGTACAAAATTCAACTTGTGAGAGAATTAAAGCCAAGCGACTTGAATTTGCATCATATTTTCAGTGAAAATAGGCTCTGGAAAATCTCAATGAAAATCCGGTGTTTTATCGTGAAATTTTTTTTCAGTGATGAAGCCGATTTCTGGCTCAATGAATACGTTAATAAACAAAACTGCCACATTTGGCTGATGAGCAACCCAAAGAGTACCAAGAGCTACCATTACATACATTAAAAACAACGGTATGGTGTGGTTTATGGGCTGGTGGAATCAATGGTCCATATTTCTTCAAAAATGAGGCAAATCAGAATGTTACCGTCAATGGTAACCGTTATCGCGCCCTGTAAACAAACTAGGTGCTTCCTGAAATTCAAGCACATGGTTTCGGTGAGCTCTGGTGTCAACAAAACGGCGCTACGAGTCATACAGCGCGTGAAACAATGGAATTGTTGAGAAATCATTTTGGTGAGCACTTAATTTCACGTTTTGCTACGGTAAATTTGCCGCCTAGATCGTGCGATATCACACCTTTGGACTA
Organism: Volucella inanis; assembly: GCA_907269105.1. Lineage (NCBI taxonomy): Eukaryota > Metazoa > Arthropoda > Insecta > Diptera > Syrphidae > Volucella > Volucella inanis. Next base: position 200,724,555 of record OU026153.1, on the reverse strand, counting down.
TTTTCTCTGGGGATATGTAAGGTCTCAGGTTTTCAGGAATAAGCCAGCTGCGATTAACGCTTTGGAAGCCAACATTATTCATGTTATCCGCGAGATACCAGTCGCTATGCTCGAAAGAGTCGCCCAAAATTGGACCTTCCGAATGGAACACCTCAGACGTAGTCATGGCCAACATTTACATTATATAATTCTCAGAAGGTAAATGCCATGAATTGTTCCTTTAACCGATAGTAAAAATTTGAAGTTCACTTTCAAATTTATGTGTTTTATTTTACATTAAAAATCAAATCTCACCATGAATCACCCTATACATAGGTAGTGGGCATCATTTTGGAATTCGAGGTTCCTTTCCAAATCTGAAACGGTTGATGGTGGATACCTTGATCAGATCGGCAGTAGGTCATATCATAGATATTCTTACTTCTTCGAGTTGAAAAAATTGTTGCCCCTTATCATCCAGGTTGAATGGTTCTTCCTGCCTGAAAGCGAAATCTTGATCGTCATCGAAGTTTAACAGTCTGAAGGACTGTAAGTCTTCCACTAGGTTCCCTGCTTGCATTGGGGGCTTGCGTTCGTACTTTGATAACATGGGATTTTTCTGTTGGTCTGTAGTCTAATGCAACCCTTAACCTAATTTTAATTCTGCCATTCCATGGAATAGACACTTGAATGATCTGTCAAAACCTAACCGGTCACTTTTAGGCCAATTTTCATCTCATCAACCACGTTTCTCTTATCACTCTTTGAATCTATTAATCCTAATAAAACTAGTTAACTCTGAATTATATTTGAAAGTCTTTTAATCATAATAGTCTGAGTAAATGTTGGCAGATCAGAATGTACAGATGTGTACAGCGACAGAACCCATAATGAATATGGAGTTGCGAGAACTGCATGCGTTGAACCTTGAGCATATTTCTTTTCTGGGAATCTATAAAAAAAATCCTTGGCGCTACATTAGCCAGTCATTCACATGTGTGAAACTCAATACTTCTTGGCTAGGTCTGCCTTTAATGACAAATCGTCATCCAAATAGACACTGCTTGTCTTCGCGGTAGCATTCGCCGTATACCATATGTATGTTGCGGTTTTCCATTCTTTTTGCACTCGGTTCATTCCATGATACTTCTTTGAAGCCACTTGGATCTACCGGGCTATTTGGTTAACCTGCTTAGCGGTTATTTAGCAAGAAACTCAACAGATGCTTCAATTAGTTTAGTGTGAAGAGACAAGTCAAAAGTAATACGAGTAATATTCAAATGAAAAGTGGTATTTTAATGAGGGAGAGTAAAGAGATTGTTAAAGAATATAACATAAATATCTTGGCGTGCACCAAGAACTTTAATATGGAGAGACATTTAAAGGAGAAACTTGTAAAGGCTGCACTTGAACGTAAGAGCGGAGGAAATATTTTGCCAACAAAAATATTGGACAACAGTAAATACCAAGTTTTCAAGGCAGTTTCAGAAAGTATGTTGTTTTATGCGGCGCAAGTGTGAGGCTGTATGCACTATGAAATGGTCGAAAAATTGTTAAGGTATTTCGCCTTCCTTCAAGCACACCAAGATATTTTTGAAAATGTTGTAAACGGGTCTCTCTCTCTACTCTTCATAACAACATTAAGATTACAGGTGGATTATATCTTAAAAGTCCTTAATGGGGATAATCATCGGCTTCCAAAAAGGTCGCTCTTAAAGCAGTACATAGTAGGACTAGCTGGTATGCTGAGTGGGGAGAAATGAACTGCGTTTAGATACCGAGAATTTAAATAACTAGAAAACAATTACTTATCAGATTATAAACATACCACATACGAGTATGTGAACTGAACCTTTTATAGTAGTTGCCACTCTGGCAAACGAGAGTGCCATGCTTTTTAATTTTTTGTAAACTAAATCGTAAACAACGTGCATTCAACAGATTAAATAACACTTTAACTTTAGAGTGAAGAGTTTCTAAAAATATCACTGAATTAGTAAGCGAAGAAAGGTCTTGGGCTGTTAACCTAGTTATCAGATAGTTTTACAGACTAAAAGTTACTCAGTACTCAGATCTATTTTTCTGTTACTCACTGTTTGAATTTGTTTTTGGAAAATTTACCTGAAAGAGAGAGAAAAAAAAAACATCTATTAGAACATTTCTTTGTTTTAGTTTTAATAAAATCATATAGATAGCGTATAGAGTATAAAAAAGTCGTTGTGCTAAGCCCTTAAATTAGAGATACGAGTAACCTTGAAGAGAAGTCACAATGTCAGAAAGTTTTACCTTATACACCCTGACTGATTCGAACTGCAACCAACTTCAGACTGCTATAATTTCCAAATTGTTCATGACAGTGAGCTCAAATTTTGACACATGACAGATAATTTTATTATTTATAAGACTTTTTAACGATTTGCGTCTCAGTTGTGTTGAAAAATTTTTATCCCCGATGGAATTCAAACGTGATAGTGTGATTGCTTTATACTTAGCTGGAAAACCACAAGTAGCTATCGTTAGAGCCCTCCAGCACCTCAACGTGAATAAATCATTTGTGTCTCGAACCATAGCTCGTTACCGTGATACTGGTAGCGTTGCAAAATGCCATGGAGGTGGTCACAAAAAAACAGCAACATCGGCAGAAATGGTTCAGAAAGTGAAGGCTCGAATTGAGCGAAGTGGAAGAAAAATGGCTCTTGAGCTCAACATATCGTTGGAACGGATGCAACACATACTGAAAAATGAGCTTGGGCTCAAGCTATTGAAGTTCCAAAAAGCACGCGATCTTACACCGCAACAGAAAAAAGTTAGAGTCGAAAGAGCTTGCACGAAAGTGGTGAGTTGCCGAATTTGGTTTTTTCCGATGAGTCGCCATTTGTTATCGAGCAAATGAAATGTCAACAAACCAAATGACCGAGTTTATTTGCCAGAGAGGTCCCTCGAAGATTAACACCTTAGGACGGCCACTAGAAAGCAGGCAGCACCGATGGTGATGGTTTGGGCCGCCATAAACGCCGATGGTCGCTCTCCGCTCGTATTTTTGGACCGTGGCGTCAAAATTAATGAGATCATATACCGTGAAACTGTCTTAGAGGCAGTATTTCGGTCGTAGACCGTGGACATTTCAACAAGACTCGGCACCGTCTCACAAAGCGCGCGTCAACCAAGATTGGTTAAAAAACAATGTTCCACACTTCATTTCTTCGACACAATGGATTACAAATTCTCCGGATGCAAATCCCTTGGATTTCTCTGTCTGGGGTATTTTGAAGGCGAAGGTTGGCACTAAAAAATACCAAACTGTGGACCACTTGAAACAAGCACTTCGCCGGGAATGGGCCAAAATACCGCAGAGCCACTTGCGTGCAGCGTGCGATGCTTTCTTCAGCCGTCTCAAAGCCATTATTCGTGCCAAAGGTGGACACATTAAAAACTACTGATAAAATTTGAAAATTGATGTATTTTCCAACATTTTTTGCTTTGGCACAATAAAATTTATTAAAAAATAAAAAAATTGCAGTTCGTGTCAGTCATGTCTGTCTTTCAAGCAGAAGTTTATGCAATCCTGATGGCAGCGAACTATATTGTTAAGAATCGGTGAAGGGGGCGAAGCATTTGCATCTGCAGCGACAGCCAAACTGCGCCTAAAACCTTGATGCAACCTCTTAGGACTTCCCAGCTAGTTCGAGAATGCAATAGATCACTGAACGCAGTTGGAAGGATAAATTCAGTGACCCTTGTCTGGATCTCAGGTCACAATGGGATCACGGGAAAATAAATCACCGACGAACTTTCCAGACACGGTTCAAAGGAGAGTTTTTAAGGACCCGAACCTACGTTGGGTCTGCCTGCGTCCTCTGATAAGGTTTCCATTGATAGTTGGGTCTCATACGAGCACAACTGCAGATGGCATAGTTAAGCGGATGTAGGCTGACGAAATGAATACTTCCCAACGTCTGTAAAAAATCAGCGGTCTTTACTGCTGTCTCTCAGCAAGAAAGACTTCAGGTTGCTTACTGGCGTTGTGACGAGACATTACACTTTTGCAAAGCATTTAAATTTGCTGGGTATAAGTGATGTAACATCATGCGATGTTACATACGGCTTACGCTCGCATCAGGCTGCAGCTACTTGGCTCTGACGCGATAGGTACTGTAGGCACCTTATCACTGAAGAGCCTACTCATCTTTCTTCGTAAGACTGAAAGATTCCAATAAAGAATAACTTTACAAGGAGTATTAAAAGAAAAAAAATATCATATATCGTCGGCATATATACAGAAGTTCTTTCATTGTCAGGTCATCGATAGCTATCCCGGCCAGTTTAGGGTCAAGATCATTTAAAAAAGGAACAGAGATTCATTCTAAATCTTTGTTTAGTGACCTTGATAGAGGCTTGCATTCTTGCCAGATCAGGTCGTTATCCCTTTTTCTTCGCTCAATCCGCAGTAAGATTGCTAATTAGAGGTTATCTGCCCTATTATGAACATTAACTTGCACCAACCACATACCTCTAAAAGTGGCTTTAGGTACTCATCTTGTAATCAGTTACATACTACTTTTATTACTATAAAAACGGGAATTAGTTATTGACGATACTCTTGCTTCAAAAAATTTCTTAGTTTCTATACTCAATTGGACAGCGTTCTACTTTGGCCGCGAAAATACTTACAGTTCAGCACATTGAACAAGCTGTTTGTTGCTGTTCTCGACTACTAAATGATTGTACCATATATATTTTTTTTTTATTTATTTTTCGTTAACAAAAAAAAAATGTGTTTCAATAATTAATAAATTTTTTTCTTGCCACATTAGGGGGTATATTATTTCCCAGTTTGTCGTCGCTGAAAGAGTTAATCAATCGACCTATTGGGATGTAAAAATGCGACGTTGTTATGTACCTATGGATTGTTCCTCTTATAATGCCAGCGAGGAGAGTCAAAATCCGAGAATACTGATTCAAGTTAAGACACGTAGAAGTTTCTAGCGTCCGAACTTGTTAGATTTATAAGCCAGCCCTTCTTCCTTCCACAAAATAACTGCTGTCGAAGGTTACATTGTGCCTTTGACCATGTATCAGGTTGTACAATAACATAATTATTGCGCGATTTTTGAATGTCTGTTTAATGTTATATATTTTGCACCAAATGCAATAATGCCCACCATTTAAGAAGCTTCTTAATGCCGTCACTAAAAAATTGTTTGGTTTTTATGAAAAAATCTCGAGATCTTAAGCGTTATCCTGATGAAATAGAACACCCCTTTGATTAATCAAACCTGGCTGTTTCTGCTCTAGTGTCGAGTTTAATCTGCAGAGCTGTTGACGGCACACTTCTGCGGTGATAGTCCGATTACGAGTAAGCAGCTCAGCTTTCCACCATACAGGCAATAACAGCTTGAACGGGTGAAGTCCATCTCTAGGATGTTGTGCGGATCTGTCTTCTGGACTAAGCCATTGATGTCGACATTTAATGTTATTGTAAGCAACGCATTTTTCTATTTTTCATCGCTGATAACGATCCTGTTCAAAAATGGCTCTTAATTGTGAAGCGACAGAAGCGCAATGTAAGCTTCGATTCTTATACGCGTAACAGTGGGATTTCTTTTGACATTGGACTTCAGGAGCTCATCGTTCAGCTTTTATGGCCGACCTGAACGAGGTTCATCCCTTCGGTTGAAATTGCCATTTCTAAACTCTACAAACCAACGCCGACACTTGGAACAATTTACTATATCATTGGCATATACATAGAAATACCTTCATTGTCAGATTATCGATAGCTATCCCGCCCAGTTAAGGGTCAAGATAATAGATAGTATAAAGAATAGGTTACTTTGATTAACGCGTGTTAATAATGCTTGTATTCCCGCTAGATCAAAATTAGGTGCGCAAATAAGTTTTCGCTGTTTTTGTTGATGAAAATGCAACTTTATTGTGAGAAAAAATGGTTACAAATGAATCATTCAAAGTATTGCCGACGCTCAACGTCACTTGGCTTCAAATCATAAGGAACCCAAGTTCCTTTGCGGGTAACTTCTAATGCTGAAGCAAGCTCTTCTTGCATTTGGCACGGATTCTCAACGATCAATGCCTCCAATTCAGCGTCTTCGAAGGATTTTGGCTTTCCTTCACACAGACGTTTGTCAACATCACTTAGAGCAGCATTTCCGTAATTTTTTTGGAGCTTTCGGTGCGATTTAGCCGCGGTCTTCCTCGAATGAAAGAAGAAAATCAACTCTTCCCGCAAATGACGATTATTTGGCACAAAATTGGACATTTTCAAATCACTAATGCGTTAAAACGGTTGTTTACCTTATGTTTAAGCTTGGTTCATGACGTTTTGGACATGTCAAAATCGACAAGCACTTAATGTTGGAGCCATCTATTGAGTACTTAGTTGCGCACCTAATACATTTATCGGATCTGGTTACCTATGATACCATACCTGACACATCCAGCTAATTTTAGAAGCTGGTTGATGAGGACGCCGTAATTAGGAGGAAATCGTGCGGCGCTGCAAACACATAGCACGCGAGTTTAAATTTGAATATCTAGAAGCTACTAATCTTGCAATCTGTTACCTTAGTTGATTTAGAGTGAACAATGGGACTCCGATTGGACATTTTAGTATATTTTGTGGTATAAGACTGACAGTACTGCCATAGAACGGTACATATAAATATGTTTAAATCGATAGACTATTGGGTGCAATGAAAACTTTCCACAATCTGGAGATGATACTGTGCCCACTAAGTACCACCTCTCTGAGTTTGTTGTACTGTGTAGTTGTGGAGAATGTCCATTCCAACTTGAGAAGACGCAAAACATCGTGGTGAAGAGATAGGAGATGGACTCCTTAGAGCTACTTTTCGGAGAGATAATGATGGTTTTAAATACTTTGATGGTGACCTGATTTCCTGTTGGATACGGTTGGACTATAAAGACGTCAACTTGTACTTGCCATTTAAATTTGGGGATGAAGTCTTTTCTGTTTCTCCCAAATCATGGGACGCTGATCGTTTCCGTTTTTGTTTAGGATTGTTGCTTTTATGTGATTGTGGGTATTAGAAATTTGAATTGGTCGATGCCGGGACTTATATCACAAAGTGTTTTTTGGATGCGAACTTTACGCGTCACACAAGTCAGTCTAAGTCACCCGAAATGAGTTGTTTCATTAGAAACTTTGATATTTGGATAAATAATCTCAATCTGGCTCTGATTCCTCACTCCTATCACGTTTTCTCCCTTCACTACCAATTAATAGAGAAACTTTGATTCTATGTGACTCTTTCTCTTTCTGACTCATTTTTACTATAGCACCACCAAGTGAATGCATTTTGTTCCTTGGCTTGTATTTTTCCTTATCTTTCGTTCGTTCAAGTCCATAGTATTGATGTCAACTAAAGCCCTTTCGATCCCATACGCATTTAAGAGATACGACTTATTTGTTGATGTTCTAGTCATGGTACGCAAGCCATAAGTCTTATAAGCAGGCTCTGAAGTTATTGTTACATTCTTTGACTTCACATAAGTTATCATGGTATCCTTATGAGTGCGACGACTACGTAAACTGTCATTCTTTCCATGAACATCACTCGAAGCTGATCCTGGGATGACAGAAGATTTCTGCGCCTACAACAATTTATCATTTATTAGTTCTGCTCGTGCGAAGTTCTTCGAATTGAAACAATTTTCATCGGCACGCAGAGCACTTGAGAATGAATCACTAGGTGTGCCAATGTCTCCTCCGGAATAGACAGATTCTTGAGTCGATTACGACATATTTGCTGTTAATGGTAGGCCTTGAAGCTTGCTTTAGCGTAATGAACATACATGACTCGAAAAGTGGCTGACTGTTTGGTTTTGGTTTTCATTTTTCATTTTTCATTGTTGAAACTTTTATGGCGACGATATGGTACACAGTCCGTACGATCATGAACTATCGTCCTATCGATGGTCAAATCGTTGTCTTTATTCGCAACGACTGGCTGTGGTATTTGTTTGAAATGTGTTGGCTTCTGCAGTAGTTCCATTGCCATTGTACGCTCCTAACGCAGATGTTCAATGATTCTCTCCTTATTGAATGATGAGTTCTTTGTTGATTTACAAAAAACTCCCAAGTAGTCTATGCTGAGCACACCAAATGATTCGGCTTTTACTGTATTCAAAGACAAACTTTAGGTTTATTGCTTCGTTTATTATGCGTTCATCTACCGGTGATGGAAAATTGGTCCGTACGACAATGAATGGTGAGCGTTTGTGAAGCCAAGATTAACAGCGGACGGGATGATGAAGCGCGTGTTATGGGACTGGAAGGGAGTGGTCAATTCGTTTAATTCTACTGTAAACAACTCGAGAAGTTCCATCAGGAATTTAAAGAGAAAAAGCCTTTTATAGTCCAGACCTGCATGCCTTCCAAAATAAATAGGACTTTTTCAAATAAGAACAAGAACCAATTTATGTTATTGAGAATAGTCCCCTTCCGATTCAATACAACGAGTTAACAAAGCAAAAAAGCAAAGATCGTTGGCCAGGATGTCCTCCAGGATGTCGCTTTAAGCCATATGGATGACTTCTACGTTCACAAAAACCTTTCCATTTATCGCAAACGCACGGTACCATTACGGGAGTGGTTGACAGTTAATATGAGATTTTTAGAAAAAAATTGGTCATAAGTGTCGATCGATGAGAGACGCCAACTTACTTCTGAGCGATATTCTGGTCGAATACGACGAACAGAATGCACCAAACGCTTCAAAACACCAAGATAGACTTGTGCATTAACTATTTGGCACGGTCTGTGGAACGAATTTTTCGTATGGGGTACCCTTAGAATAATAAAAGCAAATCCACATTAACTTCACTTTTGACTTTTCCTTGCTCGTTTGGCGCTTGATTTCTGGATCATAATGAAAACATGTTCATCACCAATCACAATGCTGTTAAGGAAGTTGTTTGTTCTTTTTGGCCTCTTTAACGTTGTCCTTCGAATATTGAATTCTGATCAATTTTTGCTCGAGGCTCTTTTTTGTACGGACAGCACAAACATATTGCCACATATTGCAATATTCTGATAGTACATCAAGAAGGATCTATTTTTGTGACACATGTAATTGCCACCAGACAGTCTTACTAAAAATATCGATTTTTAAAACGTCCTGTGTGCTTCGGAACGGAGTTTATAGCACCCTCTGACTATTACTTGTTTCGGTCTTTGCAAAACACTCCCAGTGGAATTTAGCGGACTTCAATCAGGACAAGATTGTGAATAGCACTTAAGCACAGAAGATACTTCAACGATATGATCATGTCAAAAATAATGGAGCACATTTAGTTTAAATAAATTGATTCGTACACGTAACGAACTTTTTCTAATTTTTCTAAGAGCCAGCAATACCTGGCCCTAGTCTATTACTAGGGATTTACATAATCGGAGATTCCTAGCAGATCATTTAGGAAGTGTAAAGATACATTAGTGTCAACATATTGCGAGAAATAACTCTACGAATCAGTAGTAGAGAACAAATACATAAATTTGTAAAAATTATTCGTATTCTAAGCATTGTTTAGCGGATTGTTCTCAGAAATTAAATTGTTCACCCACTATATCACATTAGCCCAATGCCAGTTGTGTATTGCCCTTTCGTCTCAGAAAAATGTCATCAAATGCCTATCTTTGGTAGGATGACTAGAACAAATAAATTGTAACGTGTCTGACTTGTGGCCCACACTGTATCCAAATACAGAAAACTAACATGTCAATTCATATCCACCCTCAGTTTAACCAGAAAATCGAAGAAAAAATATCAGAATTAGAAATAATCATAAATAACGACGTCATATTCAATTAAGCTATCGATTTTGGAAAATGAAAACGCATGGCACGCTCATTACTACCACTACTACCCCACATGGCCAATTGCTTAGTAGTTTTGTGCGTGCTGGAACTGGAGAACTAGAGACCAGAGACTTGGGACAGAAAACAGAACTCAAGAACTGGTGAATACGAGAACAAGCACTTCAGTGAGTTACGAGTATTTATAGAGTCACCAACCGATCGTTTTGAATAATTTCGAATGCATATCGCATTACTATCCAGGCACTTAGAATGAGTACCCAGTTTTTTAATTGCTAGAACACACCCCTCTTTAACCACACATTTGTGGTTATCTTACACGTATCCCGCCCTCTGTCCACCACTTGAATGGAATTCTAGAATGCTTTTGCTGCTCCACGAAATGATATTGGTTTCCGTTGCAAAGTGCGAGTACTCGTACCGATTCAAATTCTAGTAATACATGGCATCCATTGGTTTGCTATCAGAGAAGTATTCGTATTCATGGCTCTCAATGAAAACGTACAGTTCGATGATAAATCCATATGGTATTCTTGGGAGTACCCGGTACCGGGTCACGCTTTTTGGATGTGAACCATGTGGAGATCATATTGATGAACAACGGTGGGCAACCAGTGGGAACTGTCAAAATATTTTCACTTGGCGGTTGTTACTGCATTGCACAATGCGACTACCCACATGTGGACCAATAAACCAACCTTGTGGCTTATCGACAGAGTGTTAATTGATTTTTGCTTTCCAATGAAGGGTAGCGCACGAGTATCTTTTTGAAAAGGCTTGCGAAATTCAATGAAATGGTGTGAATTGTTTTATGGACGGACGAATGCTGGTCAAAGGAAGCGAACGAAAGGTCAGGGAATGTGTAAAAGGCGAGATTACATCTCGGGTTTCAATAGACACCATGTGGTCGCAATTGAACTCGAACATGAATACTCGTATTTGCTCTTGTGAGATGAGATACGAATCTATAAAACACTCTATCGTATTTGTTGTAGTCAAATTTGTTTGGTGTAATCCGATCTAGGGCGCAGATAATAAGGGTCATGTTAAAGAAATCGAATTGAAGGATGTTTGAAGTGGAAACTATTTTATTTGTAGCAAAAAATCTAAGAGATTGTAAAGATTTGAAAACCGTTCTGTTTTGAGGGCCTTGTAAATGTTAAGTTAAGAGTCGTATAAATTTGTTTAGAAAAGGAAACCTGATGCCCAATAAATTGTATTTTTATAGACGATGTTTGAGATAGTAGTTTTCTCTGCTTTGAAGTATGGGTATCGGAAAGGATAATCGATACTCAAGGGCCCTTTCTTGTCATTGCTTTTTGATTTATTTCAACAACTTCTTGGTATGTAATAATAAATATTCGAAATTTGATGAAGTGGATGGGATGATGGTTCATTGTCGCCGAATCATGCTATATAAGCGAATGCGTCAAAGTTCCTGATTGTTTATTTGCTTTCGAGCTTTAACGTAAACTAATAGTGATCAGCAGAGATATGTCGCTTATTCTAGCGGGCAAATAATATTAGTTTTCAAGATGATATTAATGTCGTTACCAGCACAAATACAAATATCCAAACGCTACGAAAGACGTACATCTCTGCAAAAAAATATGATGTTGGACAGCTACGAAAGATCACCCGATTCTTTGCTGAGGGGATATTCCACCATGTAATCCATCTCATCCCATCGAAGAGAATGCCGATGTTGGTATCGAGTATTTTTTAATTCAATTTTGGTGAAGCTAGAGGCTCAATTTATTAGTCTAAATAAAAACTAAATCTAATTTCAGAGCTAAAAACTTAAAAACAAACAAAAAGGCTTAAAAAACTATAAATCAAGGGAACAGTGAAGGAGATCTAGTTTGAGACAAGAAATGAAATTTCAAAAACGAAGAGGTTTCGATAGACCTTTTAGAACATACGGGAGATTGGTTCGTTGAAACCATAAGGGATAAGTTAGTTTATATACCTAGTCCTGCCATAAGTTCTGTTACACAATTTCCAGTGCTTATCGTTCATAGCTTCTTGCGGGAATAAAACCGTTAACTTTTTTGTTTTCAGAACATATGCACTGATCAGTGACGAATACTAGTCAGTTTGGTTTCACATGGAGTGGGGCGCTTAAGAGAATTGAGTCGCTGTTATAGCGTTGGATAAGTGCGGAAAGAGTGTTGGCCAAATTTTCGAATTACTAAAACCACTCGGAATATCGAGAATAATCGTTTATTGGGCTATTCCTGACTTCGGCGAATTGTCTGGAGTAGAGGACAGGCCAAGAAGTGGTCGCCCGCGCGTCGTCCGTATGAATGCGGTAGTAAAGGCAGAGCGTGCCGGGCCGCAAAGACATTCCAGGGAATTGTAGGGACGATGGACTCGCCAAAATTGGAACCACTCTACCTATTCTACCGGTAAAAGGCGGCATAGGTATACCAATCGCTACGTAAAAATTATAACTTAATCTGGATGCTAATAAAAGAACAGACCTCAGATGGACCGGTGAGCCAACATGTCTAGCGACTAAACAGATCTGGCCAAAGCTGCTTCTGAATCGTTCATAGAGTCTGATTCCTTTAAATAAGAAACATGTCAGTGCCATTATAGGTGTCATTATTGGACACTGCCTTATAGGTAAGCATGCAAGAAGGCTTGCCGCTTTTACAAACGATTTTTGTAGAAGCTACATGGACGAGGAGGAAGAGGAGACAAACCTTCTCTCTACATTTCCAGCTCTCTCCCAGAAATGAAAACACCACCTAGGTGCCTTCTTCTACAACGACTAAAATGCTCTAAAAAAAAAAACGTGAACGAATTCGGAGAGATCCCCTTAGAAAGCAGAAGATCATGTCCAAGAAATTGGATATATCAACCAGATCCATGTCTAGGCTGATTCGGGAATATCTATTGAACGCCTATTGTCGGTCCACGGGTCATCTTCTAACGCCTCAACTAAAAAAAAAAAGTTAGGCTGGAAAGATGCAAGCAACTTTTGCAGTGGAACGCAGACAATGGCCATGAAAACATTCTGTTTACGAATGAGAAATTTTTATCGTGGAAAAAGTTTTCAACAAACAAAATGACAAAATTTATGCCACCTCATCTAAGGAAGCGAAGAAAGTTATTTCAAGAGTTCAACGTGGACATCATCCCGTTTCCGTAATGATTTGGTGGGGGGTGTCACATCCGTCCATTTCTGTGAAAAAGTCGTAAAAACTGGTACAAATGTTTACCAAGAAGATGTAATAGAAACTGTTGTGAAGGATTTGACCAATACCCTTTTCGATGGATACAGATGGATCTTTCAACAGGACTTTGCTCCAGCGCACAAAGCCAAAACCACGCAGGAATTGCTCAGAATCAATGTTCTTGGCTTTAGAGCAGCAGAAGATTGGCCGTCGGGGAGTCCAGATCTGAATCCACTGGATTATGGTTTGTAATCAGAATTGGAGAATATGGCCTGCAAAAACCCCCCCAAGGATTTTGGAGAACCCTAAAACAGCATTAACCAGAGCAGTGTCCACAAACTCCATGGAAACCGTACCGTACGTGCCACTATGCCAATGGCCACACCTTTTGGAAGCTTGTGTTAAAGCAAAGAGGGTTATCTCAGGGTAGATCTTGAAGGACAAATTAAAGGAAACTATGTCGGATATTCTGAATTCGGGATATATGAACATGCTGAAAGGGGCACCGCAAGTGCCTGGTGTATTCAAGTGGGGGGCGGACAAAGGGTTAGTGACCTGGTCTCATAGGGGTTGAACCATTGTTGGATAAAAGTGAAGAATTGGCTTCGAGGATTATCTTATCAATATGCCACGGGAAATTTTACTCAATATCGCACAATATTCCAAGGGTTCTGCAGTACAGGTTGGCCGTTGAGAAGATAAAGTCGAGGAGGAGATTAATTGATTACAGGGATCGCAAGATCTCTTATGCACAACACACTTAAGTGCTTTTGAGAAGCAATAGTTTGGTCTGCCGGGAATCTGAAGAGTCATGCCATCTGCTGTTATGCTCAAATAAAACCCAACTCTCAATGGAAAACTTAACCGAAGTCGCAGGCAGACCTAACGAAGGTTGGTGTCCTAAAAAACACTTCACTTAACGATTTCGCGATTTCATTTCCCCTGATCGCATTGTGACCTGAGACTTAGGGACAAAAGACAAGACTCAGTGAGTTCAGCCTTCCGACCGCTTGAAATGGAGTCTTGCATTCTGAAACTAGCTTGGAAGTCGTGAAAGGGTTCGGTAAGTCCTTAAACGCGCCTTCGCTGTAGTTACAGGTGTAAATACTGATTCTACGTAAAATAATTTGTTGGCATCAGAAATGCGTGTTCTGTGTGTCCGCTGTGAATACAGGGGCAAGTTTTCCTAAGGAGAAGTGGAATCTTAAGATGTCATCCCCCAAAGAGACACCAGCGCCGTTCTTGAAGGCATCCGTGAATCCCCGACTACATTCCTTTCCTAGCTCAGATTCTGACTGAAACCATTTCTGGACATAGAGAAAATAGATTTTGTAATCTTAAAGTAAGAATAGTTATGGAGTCATTCCGACCTAAATGAAGCAACGATCGTTCTCTATTGTCATTGCACACAACCTGTCGAGTTTCTATAAGTAGATTCTACCTGCGGTCTTGAAATCAATAAAGACGTGGTGATTCGGACTTCTTTGATTTTTCTTAGGACCTATTGTGGTGTGGATATTTAACCAGTTATGTACTCATCGGGCTTAAAATCGCACGGGTAGGAGGTTTAGAAAATGGGTTTAGGTGTTCACACAATAAAGCAAACAAGTAGTTGAGGAGACTGATGCCTCTATAATTGTGAATCGGGCCAAAGGCGATTAGATGTTTTACCAACAAACCTCTGTAGAAAACAGTAGATTATCATCGACGATAACGATCGTTCTGGCAGACCATCGACCAGAAAGAACTGAGGATCAACATATCGACTAGACCTGTGCAAAAAAAGGCAGCGTATGGACGTTACAAAGGACATACCTGCCGAGTCTGATTCCGATTAAACATTCGTATCATTCTGGTGTCGAGACGTGGGTTTATGAGTACGACACGCAAGCCAGACATCAAGCGTGTAAATAGTGTGCTTCAAATGAGTCAAAACCGAAGAAACCACGTTGTTTTCTGACAAAAAAGAAGGCTATGCTGACGATCTTCAACACAATGGCTTTGAGCATCATGATGTTCTTCCTGAAGGCCACATTGTCAATAAGAAATATTATTTGGTCGTTATAAGACGTAAGAAATTGGCTTAAATAGGACCTCAGTTGTGGAAAGACATTTCGTGGGTTCTGCGTCACCATGACGCCCCATCTAAAAATGTATCAACACAACTACCAAAACACTGCTTCGGGGAAATCATCAGCCCAGAGAGATCATGGAAAAATCGCTGTACGTATTGAAGGGCTTAGCGAACATCGAATACCAGAGATGTTTCGGGGGCTGGAATTAAACTTTTTTTTTAAGGCGATAATATTTCTATAGATCTAAACTTGTATTATTTTAAAAATAAAAATAAAATAAAATGCTGAATAAACTCTATCAAGACATCCACCGCTAACTGATATACCTCTGCAGGCGTATCGTCTGGTCTGCCATTTTGATCAGGAAGGCGGAAATCTTGGCTTTCATCCCCAAAAGTTGGGTGGTTCGTTCTGCCTGACAGCAGAGTTTGGGTCGTGGTTGCCGTGTAAAAGCCTGCAGGAGTGGTTTCTTTTTCATATCCTCGGCACTGACTTTAACTATTCAACTTAATATTCTTGCTCATCTCTACAGACTTCTGTTTGAGTCTTTCTGGCTTGGTTTTGTTCTTTTTATAATTTAGAAAATCATCCGAACATTACTCCTGGATTAGCAGCTCTCCATTTCTTTAATCGCTCGCTTCTTAAGCTTTTTCTTTTCTCCTCTGCAGAAGTCGGGGTTCTTGTCTTATTCTTTGTTTGTAGAGCGCATGAGCCGCTTTTTTCCTTCTACGAGTATTCAACGCCGCTTCATAGACGAGACATTCTGTTACATCTATTTGCTGTCTTCCATCTTCCTCAAACGAGAAGTTTTGTGCGAATGGTCGTAATAAACCCGGCACATCTTGGCATCGATGCCACTGATCTTCAACATTTACAAGTAATACAGTTTGTGAAGCACACTAAGTATCAGCGAAATTTCTGGAGATTTGTTATGATGTCTGAAACTAGATAGTGTGGGAATGTTCAGACATCTCGAGGAGTCCATTTAGTCGATCTACAAGCTCATTTGTGAATACGGGCTAAAGCGATATTTCTCCCCGCAGTAAAGTCAGTTAGTCCAAGACCATATCCAGACATAGATGAGAGCTTAACATTTACTGAAGGTGCAGAGCCACCGAACTGCAACAGTGTTACTGCTGGGCAAAGCTGGTTGTTTTTGTTATTCTCTCGAATCATAGTTATTGTATCTGAAGACAAGAAACTTGAATAAGCTTGGTAATGAGCTAAATTGGTTACTGGTTTTCAGAACTTTGAGGAATTTACTTGTAAGACTAGAATAAGAAAGACTAAATACTGGCGCAAGAACAGTACTAAATGTCTGCATCCAAGGACAAGGCTTTGGTATTCGAAGATCGAAAATCAAGACTTTGAATATCCTGTCTCACCCAAAGATACAAATGAAAAGAACATCTCCCGCAGTTAGAGTCCACACTTATTTAATGAAGCATTCCACCCACGTTCTTGGATTTCCAAATACGATAAAGGTGTCTCTATTGGTTTTGTTTCTCCCGCCTATGTTCTTCCTGTCCAATTCTCACTCTACTAATACTTAATTTCATCACAGCGTTATGTGACAAAAGTAAACTGGATACTTAAAGCGACAAAACATAATGGATTAGCATATGACCGCATGACCAGATTTTTCTCGCCTACCCCAGCCACAACTCATAATCATCAGCCACAATGGAGTAAGAACCATGCAGGTAGGTCCAGACCTAAGTAGGTAGGGCAAGCTATAAATCATACCGACGTGAATTGAATACACCTTGGAAGAAAATCCTCAAACAAAATTAAATTTCTTACCAACAGTCCATGGTACAGCAAAATCCCTTTGGATAAATACAAGGCAATCATCAACTTCATGAATGAATGTGGTTTCGACTCTTCTACAACATAGTCAACTGATCTTGAATTTGAAACTCAATTCTCACATGCGGGATGGATTGAGCGGTTCAAATAAAGTGACTTATTATATTTTGATTTCCTTTCTGTTTTTTTTTTTTTTTTAATTTTTTTCCTCCAACCATCTAAAGTACCTTTTGGGGATTTATTTATCTGGCAGTTGACACAGCTACGATACACCTACACGACTTCTACTAGGGATTTTCAAAAACGATCGACCTTAGATACCCGCATACAATACGTATAGATACCGAAGGATAGGATGTAGATACTGAGTAATGATTTTATACTTTTCGTCCTCTTGTTTGACAACTGAAGAAAGGACAAGTTAAGGAGAACAGATTGTAAGGGGCGATAACCAGCTGGTGGTAAATTCTTCTTCTAAATTCAACTGAAGGGAGACACTGCCTCGTGTAGAAGTTAGAGACCATTTATGTCAACTTCATAAATACACAGATGACGTGATGCGGATTCGACAAATTGTTTTCAATTGAATGATGAAGATTATGAGAAATTGTGTCAAAGTGCCCATAAAGTAATTAAAAATTGTATTCTAACCCTCGCCAGCAGCGCACATGGGCGAGTATCAATTTACACTCAGCTCAGCTTATTGCTTAACCACTTTGAATGAATTGTATCCCTTGGAGTATGGATAAGTGCTCGAACGTTTCATGGTGAAGTTCATGAATAATTGGCAATTGCTTTTTTGCCCATAAGAAGAAAACAACGTCTGATTAAATAGAATCACATGCTTTGTGGGGCTTAGATATCAACAGTCTGTGTGACATGTAGGAACCAATTGATGATAGGTTCAAGTTGAGTGCGACTATGAGAAGATTTATCGAGATCCAATAATTCCTGGGAATTGAATTTTTGAGGAACATCAATCTAGCAGCAGTTGTAGTCCATATAATCAGGGAGATGGATGACTATTGATCGCATAACTACCGGCTGTCTAAAATAATAACTAACGCAGTAACGCAACATTCCAAGTTTGATTCAAGTACTTGTTTTTTCCTCTTCGTGTTGCCAGCATCCAGCCTCTTGACTCGGTAATCCTCTCTTTTTTTTCATATTCAAAGCTTAGGTCTGAAATGTAATTCAGCTATAAAAATTTATGATGTACAAACCTTAGATATGGTGGATGAACAAATTGTACAGAGTTTCTCACATAAGTGAGTTATGACCAATGAGTGCCATATAGAAACCTTCCAAATAGTATGCTACAGGCCCAATAAACGCCACAGATGCTTAAGATTATAGGTTCATCGTTGCAATCTTAAGGATCAGGGGGTCCTCCGATAAATTTACCACAAACAAGATTGATTGACGACCCTCTGGAATTCTAGATGTCTGTACGTTCCGAGGGGCTCGGATCACCACCTGACTCATTGACCAAGGGTTGCAATCGTAAGAAACGGCTAATGCTTTTGCCCGTTGTGTATCCCTCAACCTCGCTCGACCTCCTGAACCGCCAGCTTTTTGTCTTGAATCCTCGTAGCAAATGTAATAACAAGCCATTTGTGACGCCACTTGTTAGCGGACCTAACAACAAAAAAGAAAGGACGAGCACCGGCTTCTCAGAACGAAGTAAATAGGGAATATTGGGAGATGTCAGAGCACGAAAGACGTTCGGAAATTTTACCAGATAGTAAAAAGAACCAGCCAGCTCAGCAAAATATAGTAAGTTCTACTGCAAGCAAACAAGGCAATCTAGCAATCTAGCTAAATGGTAGGCAAAACGAATCATTCAACCTGGACGATGATGATGAACAAACTCTTAGGTACATGCACAGAATCATCTCTAAAATATGGTTCGTGCCCGATGTTAAAGAAAGGAATATCGGCGCTACGGTATCCGTCTCCTCAACATCGTCTATAACGTCTTCTCTGTTTACTATGCAAAACCTGACCAACTTATTAGGCCTTACCAGGGTTCAGGCTCGGAAAGTCAAGCATCAACTAGATTGATCCGTGAGGGTCGGTTATGATCTAACATACATATACAGGATACAGGATACAGTTAACGTTTCTCAAATATCGATCATGATACGTATAAGTGCAGGGTTTTCTTAGTTTTGCTGTATCCCCTTAGTAGGGGATACGCAAATGCCTCCTAGAAAGTGGCTGGTACACACAACATGGAGTCTGGCGGAGCCCACAGTGTGTTCTCAAGTGTTCTCGTATCACCACTGATACCTACATAGTATTCGGCATTAGGCCCGGATATTTGTAACCTCGTACTAGATTCTGTAGATAAAAATCGCTCCAGGGGTTGTTTCGAAGACGAAATCCGTTGTTCGTGGAACCAAGATCTCGAGAGGAGGTCAATGGCAGTTTTGAGTGGCCAGTAACGAAAGTTCACCAGAAGACGCGTTTAAGGTAATGTCAGCGCTGCTACGGCTTATCGAGAGGTCAAAAGAAGGCTTTTCGCGTTCGTTTATCAGTCCACAAAAAAGGTCACTATGATCCATAAATTCCCGGACTATTGATCCCATCTAACGAACCTCACCCGGTTGGGTCTGCCTGCAGTTGTTGAAGATTACATAATTCTAATACACATAAATTACTGTTGTATGTGTCAATGTGTCAGACTTGGGTGATGGAGAGGAAGACATCTCGGGTAGTAGAGAAATTTTTTAGCCAGAAAAGAAAAACATTGAGAATGCGAGTGGTGATTTAGATCTAGAAAACTAGTTTTGTGTAACACAAATACAAATTCCAATGCTCAACCATTGAATCCAATGATCAAAGGATTTCTCACCTGCGGATTATTTTCTCTTCACACTTTAAAGATTTGTGCGACACTCACAGGTCTAAAGGTATAAGAGACTCTGGAACGCTTCATGGAGTCGTTCAGCGTTCTTATTCACTTTGTATAAAAATTTATAACATTGAATGTTACTGCATAGCTCACTAGGTAACTTTATCCAAATTCATTGGCTTGGATGACTGGAACATGTTAAGCAAATAAGTACCAATGATTTAGCCAAGAGAATTTACGAGAGTATCCCAAAAGTAAGACATCGTGAAGGAAGTCTTAACTGGAACCCAGTTCGAAGAACCTTGTGAACACATCTGGATGGGATTGAGAGCGCTTTAAATAAGGAAAGAGGTCTATATAAGTTCAGGTCCACATTATGTTTCTTTATCGAAACAATATCCGATAATTAAGCTAAGATTGCAAAATATTCGTAACAGTGAATGGTATTAGTTAAAACACAGGAAAAAGAGAAACTTCAGTCAAACAAGAAGCCATCCCTATACCAGTATAGGAGAAGTCAGTTCAGCTTTTTAAAACCAAAAGAAAATCAAGTACGCAGTCTCTGATGACTTTGCAATCAATCTTTTCAAACAAGGAGTTGATAATATGAATGGTTGCATACACCAAATCATTACCAAGGATGAAACTAAGCCCAATGATTGGATAACGCTGTCCATTAAAAAAGCAATTCTATTTCTTGTAAAAACTCCAGCTATACATCTCTTCAGAACGCAGCATACACCATCCTCTGCTAAGAAATCTACAAACGTCTAAAACCTTGGAGACAAAACACCAATTGCCATCTGGTCTGAAAGATGAGCATTGGATTTAATCTATATCCTTATGCAAATTCCAAAGAAGACCAAAGAATTCCAAATGAATATACACTACCATTGCATTGACTTAAAAGCCACATGTAACCAAATGCGCGATTCTGGGAAACGAAATTCTACTAAGTAACATAACGCTAAAACACAGGCAATGCAATAGGCAATTATGTAGTGGCTCTTCAGAAATATCATATTGTATTTCGATTATGTAGCGGGTTTCGGAAAGAAAAGAAGCCGTGATATGATTATGGAGCAGATAATATGCGAATCAAATGCAACCACAGAAGGCACCACCTTCAAAAAATCTGTCCAGATACTATGATAAGCGGACCACGTCGGCCACTCACACAGTGCCGCCATAATTCCCAATTGATAAACATACGATACGAAACGTCACTCTTGACTTTAAAGTTCCAACTTGACAGTCTTGGCTCTGAGCGTATCTGAAATATAATTTACGATGAGGATAAGGCTAAGCTACGGTTATGGAGGCGGATAGGCCTGACTTCTTATGCTGAAGGCACCACCTTCAAAAAATCTGTCCAGATAATATGATAAGCGGACCACGTCGGCCACTCACACAGTGCCGCCATAATTCCCAATTGAAAAACAGACGATACGAAACGTCACTCTTGACTTTAAAGTTCCAACTTGACAGTCTTGGCTCTGAGCGTATCTAAAATATAATTTACGATGAGGATAAGGCTAAGCTACGGTTATGGAGGCGGATAGGCCTGACTTCTTATGCTGAAAAGGATCACAATTTTCTACAAGAATGGCTGTTGAAATTTAATTGCACCAATCAATATCAAGTCAAAATCACTCTTTCGGGGCACAGTCTTACGAATACAAACACTCCTTTGTACAATATGTCGAGAAGTCAAATCTAGAAGAGTCTATTCCAAGTCCAGCTTGTCAGCTAGGATGTGAAGCCGTTTAAGCTCTGGCAAACTATAGAGAACGATCGGGAAGGGGGTTCCTGATCCCATAAAGTTGTTTGGATAATTTATTTATTTGTGAAAAACAGTTCAATTCTTGCAATCAAAAATCACTCCTTACGTACCCTATGCACCAAACGTCGAACAGAACTAACATCAACAGAATGAAAAAAGAAAAAGCAACTTTCCAGCGATTCGTTCCAAAGTGTTGAATGTTATTAATGGCCATTTAGGAGCCACGTTCACAATGGATCGGTGAGAGTCGGTCGGTCGGTTTGTCGGTCGGGCCATTGGTCGTTCGCTCGGTTGGTTGCCTTATGAATACCTCAGCAGTACGGCAGCTCTGCATCAAGGCAACCAATCTATATGCGCTGCATAGAATAGATTGTGGTAGCCATTCGTTTTCTCTCACAGCTTAAATTGCCCCAAGTAACACACGTAAACACTACCTCTTCCGTTCCATTTGTGTGTAATCATGATGCTGATGCTGGAGCTTGCGGCGATGCTGGTGTTCCTGCTGCAACTGCTTCTGCTATTTCTGGACATGGAGTTAGTAAAAGTGCAGAAGCTTGTTCGACTTCTTTTTATTTTTTTCTCTCTACACAGTTGAAGCAATTTTCTGCTTCAATTACGTGGTTCTTTGAACTTTCCAGAGTTATTCTCTACTACTTCTCCTCCTTCTCCATCACAATCGATTTATGGTCCATAATTCAACTTTACAAATATAGTACCAGAGATGGATGCAACTTTTTGTTTGTTATTCTTCTCTACGCTGTAACTTGCATCGTTTTCGTAAAATTGTTCAACTTAAGCGATTTCTAAACGAGCATTCTGTCGCTCATGGTTTATTGGTGATTCACAGCGCATTTTCGGTTTCGCTTTTGAGGTTTAAATTGTCAATAGTGTCATGGAATCTAATCCAGAAAAGTGGAAGGAAATCCTTTGTTAGATTACAAATAGGAAAAAGGGACCGATGAACGGCAAAGACAAACTCATTTCCGTTTTAGATGATTCCCATTGCAACTACAAGGAGGGTAAGTCTTTATGGATTTTGTGGTTTTCAAAAGATGTACTGACCTTAGAGTACTCCTTCTGGTCGAGGATGGTTTTTTTTTTTTTTTTAAGAATTATGGACTACATTGTGACAATTGACATGGGAACTTAGGGTGTTATAGATTAGAATGGCATTGAGGTTATGTGCTCAGCTGCAATGATCTCTTTTGTTATGTATGCAGAGCCGAGTAAGATGCGCTATTGTACGAGTAGTATCTTCTTGTAATTTATTAATTGTTTGTTTCAATGAAAAAGATACATTTCTCGGATCATAGTGCACAAAGAATTTTAAACAACGACGTTGTTTTCAATATATAAATAGGAAATATTAAAATGCATTTTATCAGATAACAGCAATACCAGCTGGTGTTCCACAAGGATCGCTGATGGGACCTATTTTGTTTAGTATGACCCACAAAGGGGCTTTATGAATAGGAACTGTGTTACTAATTTTTTTAGACTTCGAATGTTTAGGTAAAATAACTGATTAAGTTAAAATTAGCTGAGAGACACACAGGGGTACTGCTGGTATAGGGCTTTCCAACTTTGAATTTAATTTGTGAACGCACTCTTTCACTAATCATCAAACTGTCACTGTCAATTTATTCAGTAAACTCAATATTTTCATCATGTTAAAGTACACTAACGAGCAACGTCTGCAAATTATAAAAATTTTCTACAGATATTCGGAGTCGGTGACTGCAAGTTTAAAAGCGTTAACTCCAATTTTCGGTCGTAATTCTCGCCCTAGTAGACAGGCAGTAACAAGTTTAGTGCTAAAATTTGAGTCTACATATTCGTTGTGTGATGTTGCCGTGTCAGTGAGACAACGGGTTGGTCGAAGTGTCGAAAATATCGCTGCCGTTCAGACGTCCGTAGCAAACGATCCAAATCTGTCAATTCCACGGCGTTCTCAAGAATTGGGCATCGCTCAGACCACATTATTGCGTATTTTGCGTAAGGATCTTGGTTTACACCCATACAATATCAAGCTGACTCAAGAATTGAAGCCGATGGACCAATTGAAGCGACGTACGTTCGCCGATTGGGTTCTGGAGAAGATGCGCCAAGATGATGAATTTCATCGCCAAATCATCTTCAGTGACGAAGCTCATTTTTGGCTTTATTGGTCAGGTGAAAACCCACATGTGCTTCATGAATCACCACTTCATTCACAAAAAATAACTGTCTGGTGCGGTTTGTCTGCCGGCGGCGTTATTGGACCATATTTTTTCGTCGACGATAACGATCGTCACGTTACTGTGAATGGTCAGCTTTATCGCGCCATGATCACAGATTATTTTTGGCCCGAATTGGAAGATATGGACTTGGACGACATGTGGTTTCAACAGGATGGTGCCACAAGCCACCCAGCACACGCTACAATTGATTTATTGAAAAGTAAGTATGGTGAGCGTGTTATCTCAAGACATGGGCCAGTCGATTGGCCGCCTTGTTCGTGCGATTTAACGCCGCTTGACTATTTTCTGTGGGACTACGTTAAGTCATTGGTTTATGCCAACACGCCGATGACGTTGGAAGAGCTCAGAGCCAACATTGAACGCGAAATAGCGGCCGTTTCGGTCGAAATGTGTGACCAAGTCGTTGAAAATTGGGTCCAACGAATCGACCGCTATAAATGTGCCCGCGGTGGCCATATGAACGAAGTCGAGTTCCATTCATAAATGTTTTGATTGTACTTCAAGCCAATAATAAAGTTTTTGAAATATCTCAAATGGTTTGCCTTTAATTTAAAAAAAAGTTGTCAAGTCGTTATAAGAAAACCCTATACTTTGAAAGAAAGGTGGACAAACATGTATTGTTATAGGACTGCAGTGCAAGCTTCTCTGTTGCTCTTTTAATAAAACTATTCATCACATTCTTGCACATTTGCGGCTTTATTTCATCGATTTAAGCACGGATATTACCTTTCACAATGATTTAAAAAAAATCGCATTATCTGTAAGAATTTATGATTTCGGTAACCAATTTTGATCACCACTTAGAGGAATAACTCGGCTAGGAAACTTTTCTGGAAAAGAGCAATGGTTTCATCACTTCTGTGGTTCGATAACGCAATCTATTCAAGGTGGCAAGCACAATTTGGAAGCCTCGTTTTCGAAGAATTAAGACCCAATAATGCATCAAGCCCAAAAACTGGACCAAATAAGCAGTAACACGTTGTGGATAGAGAGGTTCCTTGAAGATTATTCTTAGATTTTCGAAGAATTCAGCTTATTAGCAAAGTCGTGAAGATGATGGTCAAGCCTTTTACAAAGTCACAAGCATTGATTCATAGACCCCTACTCATTTACTACTATTCTCGTGGTAAAGCTAGGAGAAGAATGTTCGCACTAGAGCACTTCTATTCATCAGGACGATAGAGGATGAATACAATACACGGATAAACAGCCGCACCGAAGGCACTAGTCAGTTTGAACTACTTGGTGCAAACCTCCCTTTAGAGCTTCACCTCTAAAAGAAGCTCCATGGTTATATCAGGACCCTGAAGTAGAGATGGCCAGAGGCCTAAATAGAAGCTCTCATAATCAGTGAGACTATGTGCAAAGGAGCGTTTACCCGGTACCTTTGTCCAGGGATACAGATGCATATAACGTTGATGACAATGATGAGGGCCAATGAATTTCAGCTTTGAGATTTAATATTAGGAAACTTAACGGACCACGTGCTGCCGAAGAAATGACGAAGGCCCTCGACTGCTATAAAACAGATATTATTGCAATTTAAGCAGTACGATTGGATTTCCCGGGCGAGCAACACCTACGACATCTGCCACGGCGACTGATACAAAGAAGGCAGAAAATGCTTATTTGGATGCAGATTTGCCTTTGAGGGAGATGAAGGCAAAAAGTCTTAAACTCTCCGCACGTTAGTGAACGCCTCACAACAATCAGCATCGAGAGTAAATTTGTAATTATTAGCCTGATTTGTGTTAATTCCCCTACAGAAGATAAGGATGACAGTATCATCGAATTCGATGAGCTTCTAGACCGAACATGTGCTTAGTGCCGCAAATATGACAACAAAATTAATGCAAAATTGCATTGCACCACGTCCGACAATGAATTCAACTTTTAAGAAATTGTAACGTGACTTAGTAACCAGTAAACTGTTCCCACGTTAGACTGAACCACAAAAAAGGATATCCTTTTGACAGCACAAACTATATGGGAATAAGTCTCCTAGGCATCGTCTATAAGATCTTTTCTGCGTATTGTGTAAGTGTCTGAATCCATTCATAAAAGAACCTGTGCAAACTATGAAAGATCTCCCAACATTGCATGAGGCAACTTATGCATTTCTGGTCGCTGTACACCGTTCTTCAGTGATTTTAATGCCACGCATTACAGGAAATAGTCGACGATATTGGCATATTTCGAAAGCGACGAAGATAGGTCTACTACAAAACAACTGAACGGACTCTATGGCGCAGAAGCACTCAATGTGTTAAGAAAGGAAGAGGATGCCCATCATGCTTTAAGAAAAAAAATTCTTCGACATTTCCGATCTGAAGATACGGTGAATGGGGGAGAAGACACAATGATAAACTATAAGGTCTGTGCACCGAAATTGATTCTAATTACAAATACTAGAATGACCTGGAAATGTAAAGCAAATGAATTGCTGCGGTCCGGAGAAACTTCGAATTCACCAAAAGGGGATTAGAAAAAGGCATCGAATCAGGTGAAGCACCCAAGTAGAAAGGACTTTCAACTAACTTGTGCGCGTATCTGAAAGTAGTTAGCTTATGATCCAAGTAGATTGAGCGGCCATAGCGTCAGCTAGAATAAAGCAAAGATAGTTTCCACTGCTCTTATCTCTCCAAATAACTCTAGGATATGGTAAATGTTTTTTTCTGTGAGTATCTTTGATTCATGTTCTGTGTCTATACGTTTATCTCGTACTGTTCGGAGACGTGTCGTATCTCTCCCAATCTTCAATAACGTACTTTTTCTTGGACTGTTCTGGCCCAAGTCTGTGTTTCGGTAGTCACGCACACCTTCCCACTAAGTAAGCGAATCTTATTCACACTATAACAAGCAATTTGGGTGTCGATTTTCGGAAAGTATTTCCAATCTACTGCCATAGTAAACTATTCAAAAACGTTCGTCTGGTCCCTGTGTGGTTGAATTGTACCCCTATAGCAGCAATACCCCACAGTAATTCATTGTATTGACAGTAACATTGTGAAAGAATCGTAATACTAGATTCTCCAGTAGAGTAAAGAACGTTATTATACAATGCTACGCTCCCCAAAAGACCTGGCAACTAAGAAAAGATGGATTACTTTTACAGCCATCTTAGAGCTGTTAAGAAAGCAACACAAAATGATGTCATTGTCATTGTTATGGGAGATTTAAATGCTAAGGTAGACATCAACAACCGCAAGGACTTGCTGAGCGGAATATTATTCGCGGTTTGCCATAGAAAGTATTCGTACCTTTAAGCAAAACATCTGCCTCTAAATCAGTTGTGTGCCTGATATGTCTACGGAAAGTTGTAAAGTTGTCTCTAAAACATCCGGAACACACATAGAGTCCTACTTAAGAGAACTGCTTAAGTAGCAAAACTCTGTAATATTAAAAGCACTCCCAGATACGAAATCGATCGAATAAGAACTTCCACGTAACAATCAAGAGAACTTTCTTAACAAGGCGTGGAAATAATCAGCAGTAGGCTGAACAAGAACAACAACATGTTGTAAACCATTCAAGAACATTGGTCCGCTGTAAAAAATGTTCTTACACCAAAAAAGTTGTTGAAAGTTGGGAAGGAAAGCTGTTTGTTTTAGGCAGTTGTGTGTAGTTTTTTATCAGCGGATGTGATGTAATCAACATTAAATTGAAAACATTTTCATTACATTTTTTGCAGGAGCATTTCCTTACAAAAGCTTTCGCGATATTTTTTGAAATCTTTGTTTCTTACAAAAATTCTAGCGATGCCTTTAATAATAATGGATATCACTCGATATCCATCTTGATGAACTGCTCGTATTGCGAAGGTACAATCACATCGTCTGTAGTAGACAAAGGATCTGAAATATTCGGATCCTATGGTGACTCTGCTGCAATCTTTCCTAAAGCGGAAATGACTATATCGTTCTCTTGTATAAGTTTAACTCTGCATTTCCCTGCAAGAAGCATATTAGTGGCGAAATCAATTTTACCATTTGTCGGGACCAGGAAATCAGTACCTAAAATTCCATGGCCATTACCTGGAAGGCGGATATCTACCACCATTACCGTGAGTCGACGACAAAGCTTATGCAATTGAACACTTGTTCTCCACTCACCAATTACATTAGTGACCTCTTTAAGGATGTCGAGTTTACTATTTGTGGGTTGCAAACGGATATTAGGTGAAACTAAACTGCTGTGTACCAAAGTAATCGACGACCTCGTATCCACTAGAAGATGACACCTTCTTCCGCCAACTGTAGCTGAAACTTTAAATCCACAGGGGCGTTTAAACTTGGATGCGTTAAATAAAAATTGTAGACCTGGTTCTTCTGTCCGTGGCTGCCCCTTTTCCCTGATATCTTCTCGTTTCTTAATCAAAAGGGTGTTGAGGGCACTCACCATCACCGCGATCATGGTAATTGACTCTGCGTCTCCATCTACATCTCGTCCATTGAGTTGTTGGGTGTCGGAGAGTCTCTTCTGTAACTTTGGTGGCACATGTTATATAATTTGTAAGTGTACGTACTTAACAATGCCTCCGGCAAGGTTTTATGTTTTCCGCATTGTAGCGATTTTTTTCCTGGGCTTCTCTGGGGCACTCTCTGAAGACTGTGCGAGCCAATCGCTCTATGCAATTGTGCATAGGATATTTGTTTTGCCTGGCCAAGAAATTGAAGAAAGAAGCATCTACCAGCGGAGAATAATGTTCCCGATCTGTTTCGCTAAAATTGGAAAGTACGGCTACGCCATCTCCCTGCAGCATAGAGCCCAAAATACGCTCTATGTACTCGTTAGTAGAAGCAACGATTTCAAATTTTTGATTTTTGATTAGTATTTCCATCGAACTGCTGTGTTTTAAATTTATTAGGTGTACGTGCATTGCCTTGTGCTTCAGTGTGATCTGTAGCGTTCCTGGAACTTGGTGCCCGAGGATTTGAAATCTCCCTTACTTTCTCACTTAGCGCACTTAGCGTTGAAACTTCATCTGCTGTCTTCTTGTGCATTTCACGGAGCGAGTCCAAGTCCTTGCACTGGTATTTGACTGTCTCGTTTAGCAGTGTCAAAGTGGCGAGAATAGTGTCCATCTGGATTTTTAATTCCTCCATGGCTAGATGTGTGAATATTTCCAAATTCTACTTCTGACACCAGTCTTATAAAAATTCTAGTAATGCCTAGATTTTAAATACCGCCTAGATACGTTGACATCATTTGAGTTCCCAAAACCATGGTCAGGTTGATCAACAATTCAATTCGAACCCATTTGATCTCGGAATTTCTTTTGTATTCCAGCCTTATTTGATGCTACAACATCTTTATCCTTTTTACAAACTTGTCATTTTTTTACTGGAAGTCCATAGTTCACATGCAAAAGGCACTCAAAAGCTCGAATCTACACTGGAATTGTAGGGCTTCGATATTATTGAAGTCATTAGAACTTGCACCGCAGATGTAACAACGCTGAGAAGAGATGGTATCTGTCCAAGCATTACAAACCTTTGCGTCCATCATTGTAAAGACGAGGTTATATGGCACTTCAACAGTTTTTTCTTTAACGGTAACTATTGACTAACAAAGACTAAATTTCTTTTCTTAGCTTCCCAGATACCGAAACTTGGGCTCATCCTTTAGTATATTCAAGTTTAATTGGATGGCAGTATCTGGTTGCAGAAGATTTGAGATTTTACCATATTACGTCTTTTTTTCCAAGCTCTTACAAACCACTTGGAGGGGTATCACAGAACTTATGAACACTACTGAACCAGACAGATTTCTGCTTGCTAGAACTGTGGAACTACCTTGAAAGCTCAACTTGGAAATTAAACACAAATTGCGTAATTGCTCATCTTTAAAATAAAAATTTGATTCATTAAAGCTTGGGCCGTCGCTTCTACTGAAGTATCTTTTAAATGTAAAGGGTAAAAGATGATGGGACTTGACAACTTTAATTTGTGAACGCACTCTTTCACTAATCATCAAACTGTCACTGTCAATTTATTCAGTAAACTCAATATTGTCATCATGGTAAAGTACACTAGCAAGCAACGTCTGCAAATTATAAAAATTTTCTACAGATATTCGGAGTCAGGCAATAACAAGTTTAGTGCAAAAATTTGAGTCTACATATTCGTTGTGTGATGTCAGTGAGACAACGGGTTGGTCGAAGTGTCAAAAATATCGCTACCGTTCAGACGTCCGTAACAAACGATCCAAATCAGTCAATCCCACGGCGTTCTCAAGAATTGGGCATCGCTCAGACCACATTATGGCGTATTTTAGGTAAGGATCTTGGTTTACACCCATACAAGATCAAGCTGACTCAAGAATTGAAGCCGATGGACCATTTGAAGCGACGTACGTTCTCCGATTGGGTTCTGGAGAAGATACGTCAAGGTGGTGAATTTCATCGCAAAATCATCTTCAGTGACGAATCTCATTTTTGGCTCAATGGGTTCGTCAATAAGCAAAATATGCGTTATTGGTCGGGTGAAAACCCACATGTGCTTCATGAATAACCACTTCATCCACAAAAAATAACTGTTTGGTGCGGTTTGCATGCCGGCGGCGTTATTGGGCCATATTTTTTCGTTGACGATAACGATCGTCACGTTACTGTGAATGGTCAGCGTTATCGCGCCATGATCAAATATTATTTTTAGCCCGAATTGGAAGATATGGACTTGGATGACATATGGCTTCAACATGATGGTGCCACAAGCCGCACAGCACACTCTTAAATCGATTTATTGAAGAGTAAGTATGGAGAGCGTGTTATCTCAAGACATGGGCCAGCCGATTGGCCTCCTCGTTCGTGCGATTTAACATCGCTTGACTATTTTCTGTGGGGCTACGTTAAGTCATTGGTGTATGCCAACACGCCGACGACGTTGGAAGAGCTCAGAGCTAACATTGAACGCGAAATAGCGGCCGTTTCGGCCGAAATGTGTGGCCGAATCGTAAAAAATTGGGTCCAACGAATCGACCGCTGCAAACGTGCCCGCGGTGGCCATATGAACGAAGTCGAGTTCCATTCATAAATGTTTTGATTGTACTTTAAGCCAATAATAAAGTTTGTCTGCATTAGCTGTAAAAGATTTGTTTCCTTTGTAGTTTGTAGTTTCCTTTAAAACTATTTTGAGATTTGAGCTGAATAAATACTTGCTATCGGTGTACCTAAGGTCTCATCCACATTACTCGAACTTCTTAAAATTTATGAAAAACAAATCAGCGAATAGCAATAAAAACTCACCCACTTAGATGATTCCGCCTATCAATAGATACGAGTAATTTTTAGTTCTGTTCCACCCACTGTTACTGAATAGCTTAATACACTGTTTAATTAAACCGATCCCCAATCCGGCTGAATTGGAAACAAAATCGGGTCAATACACCCATTTAGCAATGCAAACATTTATGTTTCAATGAAAATTGACTTTCTAGCCAACAATTTCCGCATGACATGCAATCGAATTTTTTTTATATTTTTTTCGAAAACAAACATTCAAATGGAAGTCTATGTCGATGTTTGTCTGTATTTCGACGCTGTAGCGTATGTCATAATAAAGAAAACATCAAATAATCACGCAACACATTGATTCTGAGAATATTTGTAATTCGCTTGCTTCTGTAGATTCAAGTTGAACTTGCTACTTCAACAGCGGATGGCTTCGTTCTCGAATTACATATTTCTGCCAATTCAATTCGCTTCCGTTACGCACTGAAAAACTCCATACATAACGACGTCGACGACACAACGAATAGAGGAGCCAGTGCCCTGTGGCAGATTGTTCGTAAACATTTTAACTCCACATATGTGTACTCGGATGTGTACGAGTATCTGCAAAAACTTTCCGTATTCGTACAATTAAACGAAAGAGCTCTTTTGGGTTCTGAATTCTAGATTTTAAATTCACAGTTCTGGGTGCTCTCCATATGGCCAAAAGGAAAAATGTATCTTTTCAATTTTGCATGGCAATTTTGCTCTTCATTTGCCCGACGACACACTGAATCTCTAGTCATCTGTGCATTATGACCTAAATTGGGTTATCGTGAGGAAGATATGCCATCAGGCAGGTACGAGTACTTGTTGGTTGCATATGAATAAAGTTGAACGCAATCAAAAAGCAGATTTCTACTTTGTACACATGGACACTATACGGGTCTGAGAACAAATATGTTTGGACTCGAAATAGCTTGCTCATAGTCGGGCCAAAGACTGAGTGTGTAAATAAATAGCTTACTATACTACTGGACTGGATGCCGCGGCAGGTCTAGCTGCCTTCAATGCAGGGCACGTACTTATGAAGTTGGGAATAAACTAGAATCGGCAATGAGGAATCTTTGAAAAGTTTATCTCCACTGTGGACAACGACAACGCACAACGGTTAATTTTTCATTACATGTTTATAAGTATGTTATGTAGGAAGAAAACAAAAATGCAGACTTTTGAATTTTTGAACGTCATTCTGAGACACCCTATGGTGGATAAAGGAACATCTTTTGAAAGCACAATTAATTTTTAAGATGGTTAGCATGGTAGTGTCAAAAAAATGAGAATCACAAAGAAGGGAAGACAACATGAATTGGTAGGTACGGTTAGAGAAGATACACTCCAAGCTGAAACCGCTGTATGAAGCTTAATGCCCGGCAATTAATTTTCAAACAGTCACCGAAGAGGATGTGTTTCTGTTAAAAGCCCCTGCAATAACAAAAAAACAAAACAACGACCTTCCATTATACACCTGAAATGTACAAACCTCTTACACACATAATGAAACCAAACAATTATCGCAGCCCAAAAACTACAGATAGGACACCAAAATAGGTCCACATGACTATTAAATCATCAACCAGATTATTTATAAAGTACAGTGCTTCAGTGCTCTGTATGCTTATATGTTCTATGGAGCTTACATTGACCTCATTGTTGTCAGGATATAAGAGCGGATATCATAGATAAACTACAAAAGAAGAAAAGTCGAACCATTACAATAGCGAGAAACTACTCAAACCGAGAAGTTATATGCTAAAAGCATAAAGTAAACGAGACCGTGGACAATATTGCCCGCAACCCAATCGGGATGACGCGTGATGAGGAGAAGGAACATTTGATGAAAGACAAACCAACTACGGAAGTCGGTACCGTGTGCAAACTCGTTTAAGGTATTCATAAGCAGTTTAGTGCGCATCTATTTGGAGAAAAAGCCAGTTAAAGGCTATTAACATCCTCTAGCGGCAGGCCCTCCGATACGGTTACAGAATACAATGTCAACAAAATACATGAAATGGTGTTGGCTGACCGGAAAGTGAAAGTGCGTGAGCCAACAGATACCACAAAGATTAATACTGAGTGCACACGCCATATTTTGGGCAATATTCTGCATATGAAAAAGTTATCCTGCCGCTGGGTGCCGCGCATACTCACTCCTGACCAAAAACACGAACGCGAGAGCACTTCGAAAGAGTGTTTTGACTGGCTGATGCGGAATCGGGCGGACTTTTGGCGTCGGTTGGTAACTGTTGAACACCAGAGAACAGAATGAGTGCCCGGCAATGGACTGAAGTCGGCACGAGTGCTCCGAAGCGGTCGAGGGAGGCTCGATGGGTAGGAAAGGTTATGGCGTCGGTTTTCTAGGAATGTCATGGCATACTCTTCGTAGATTACCTCGAAAAAGGAAAAAACTATCAACAGCGAGTATTACTGTGCATAATTGGAGCGATTCAAGGACGAAATCGCTGCAAAATGACCTCACATGAGGCGAAAAAAAAAATTTGTTTTTGCAAGACAATGCACCGGCGCACAAGAGCATCGCAACCATGGCTAAAATCAATGACTTACGGCTCCAAATGCTATCGCATCCACCGTATTCGCCCGATTTGGCTCCCTCGGACTATTATTGGCTCATCAATAAAAAATTCAGCTCACGCGAGGAGATCATCGACGCCACGGAGGAGTATTTTGCAGACCTTCCGGAAAATTACTTTTCGGACGGGATCAAGAAGTTGGAAAATCGTTAGAATAAGTGTATCAAACTAAAAGTATATTATATGATTAACTGAGTTCTATCCGACCAGCGCATACAAATATCGGCTTAATGAATAGTGGTGACAAGCGCACGCAGTGAAACACAAGTAGGAAACGAATGAAGAAGAGGTTGACATGTGCGTTTCGGAAATACTGCGAGCACAAATTGCAGCCATGGGGGGCTGATGCTCAAGTGATGTTGTTCTTACTTATTTATACTTCAGTCTGGGTAGAATCTAGGCCGAAACCAATAAACCTCTCCAATTCGCATGGTCTTTAGTCAACTGTTGAGTCACTACCTGTACACGCATGCTGACCTCTACTGAGTTGATGTTCAGTGTAGAAAAAATATATTGAGAACATCCAAGAACACAAAGTCCAAATAGAAGCTTGCAGTAATTGGAATAAGAACGCAAAAAGTTAAGAAGGACTTAAACATTTTTTACGATTTTTTTTATGTTATTGTAGATCAATTGAGACCAGGAGATGGTTTTGACAGCGCCCCTATGAAATGTGAAGGATCAAACGGTGCGCAGGATTGGGCCCACCCCAGTTATCTAAAATCAAAAATTCAACAACACTTTTAATTGTTGCCACGTCACCAAAGTCCCGATCGTTCACATTTTCAAAATTTTGATTTTTCGTAAAATGGCGGACATATTTCCAAAAAATTCATATTTTACTATGCTTTCCGTCCTATTTTGAGGCTGATATAAATCGGCAAAACGAAATTTTTCAAAAATGAAGGAACGGAACCTTGCCAAGTGTGATTAAACCTGTGATTAAACCAGTGCACATCAGTTTGAAAAATCCAACTGGAATGGAGCAGTAGACCCAATGTTCGCAACGCAAGAACCATTTAAATTTGAAGAATCCTTCACTTAAAATAAACATGGATACACACATTTACAGAAAAATATCGATCGAGCTGGAAAACCATTCACAGAACAAGTAGCTACCTGTGAAATCATGAATAGCGCTGTGACGACCCAGGGGCGCAGTCATGTTTGACGAGCCATACTCTCGAAGTAGAGAGAAATCTGACAAACCCTTATACAGGATCATTTCTAAGACCCTTTATATTAGAAAAATTAAAAAAAAAATCTATTTTTTAAAACCAACAAAATGTAAGTCCCTCTTAAGATGCGAGGGGGACTTACTACTTACAAATAGAGGGCCTACGCGGTGCTTGACCAGAAAACTGCTGACTGTCCTATAGTTTGGATTGTTGCAATCATTACGTTTATAGAGAAGTGCTTGCCTTACCTCCCAGTCATGGTCCTGTAGAGTTCGAATACCGTTACAGTGAAAGTTTTTATCTTTTGAGGCTTTCCACGAATCAAGAAATTTTTTGATGTCTTCATATGAGCGGAACTGCTGATCAGCTAGACCAAGTGCCATCAAACAGAACAAGTAATAATCTGACGGCGCAATATCTGAGGAATATGGTGAGTGTGTCCAGGTAGATTATAATGGGTTTGGCAACCTGAGGCCGAGCGTTGGTCATGCTGGAGAATCACTTTTTTGTGCCTCTGCTCGTATTGTGGCCGTTTTTCCCGGCTCGGCTCATTCGTAACAAATGAAGTCGATACCCTTTCTCAGCGATGTTGGAATTCAACTGTTCATAATAATTGACACCGACCTGGTCCCACCAAATACACAGTTATCCTTCGTCCATGAAGTTTTGGATATGTCAAAATTATCCTGCACTTACTGCTGGAGCGATCTATTGAAAAATAGAGCTTAGTTTCGCACCTAATAAAATGGCTAAAATGGTAGCAATGGGCATGGTCGGTCAGTAGCGCAATACCTTCGCCATCATAGAGCATCACAACCCTAAACGGAAGAAATTAAGAAGACAAAACGAAATAGCTAATGGCCTCGGAAAAATATGGATCCACTGTTGACAGCCCTAGCAAACGTTTAGAGGACAACGACTTTCAGATCTGAACGTATAATGTTCGGACCTTTAACAAGCCACGTGCATCCAAGCAATAAGCCGAGTCCCTTGACTGCTATCACGCAGATAACACTGCCATCCAGGAAGTGAAAACTGTGAAATATACTATGGTGAGTGCTATAGGGAAACGGAACAGCATACCAGACTTAGGCAAGAAGTCTTGAATTTCCGACAACATTAAGGCCAAACTCGGTCACATAAGGTTAACATGAGCCCATTCCCTACGGAAGACAAACACAACGAGCGATGCTCATGCGACGGTTATTCTGATCAAAATTAAGAAACTTCGCTGACACACTTTCATTTTTTCTTTTTTTCTTATAATCAGCGCGCGCTCAAGGAGTTTTTGTACCCTTAAAATGTTCGTACACAGCGCGGGTGAAGGAAATTTAGGGAGGAAAAAACAACAGGTATCGATGTACATTGTTTTTAAATGTTTGCAAGTTATAACGACCAGGAAACACAGAGGTCGGCAGGGCGTTCCATAAGCGAGTTGTACGGCTTAGGAAAGAATCACGATATTTTAGAGTACGTTCGAAAATGGGCTTGAGGGTATACTGATGAGCATTCATAGCGAGACGGGAGCAATGGTGGTGGAAATAGCGATAAAAAAAGTGAGACAGGAGACATTACGTCAGTGTTCGAGGGTGTCAATTGATTGACTGATATTAGTATCAGCAATTAGTTTTATCGCACTGTTTTGAATCCTATCTAGTTGTAGAGATGTGGGCATTGTACTCCAGTTTTGGGCGGATAAATGTCTTATATATTGTGGCCAGATCAGACGAGGTAACATATTTCTTACATCGCTTAAGGAAACCTAGACATTTCGTAGCATTTTTGACGACATCGAATATGTGGTCATTCCAACGTAAGTAATTACTGATAAACATACCGTGAATGGAAAGTTTATCGGTTTCGATTCATGGATAATGGCTGGGTATTTGAATTTCGCTTTAATGACAACAGACAGCATTGAATTTTGGAAGTATTAAATTCCACTCGGTTGATAGTTCCCCAATTGGTTATGCTGTTAATATCGGAATTTAGTGAGCTTAGCATACGTTGCCGTTTCCGTTCTACAGCCGAAGAGCAGCGGTGTGAGTCCGGGAACGAATATGAGAAGCAGAGAGTGCTGTCATCAGCAAACGAATAAATTCGATTAGAAGTAGCAGACAAGAGATAACTAATGAAAATTAAAAAGAGTGTCGGAGTGAGAACGGAGTCTTGGGGCACACCAGCAATTATTTTGTGGATATCAGACTCGAAACCGTCCAAGACAACTTGAATTGAATTTTCCGAAAGGTAATTTTTAATCCATTGAAGAAGAGAGTCATCAATCCCAAGGGCACGCATTTTCGATAAGAGAGCCTGATGCTAAGCTCTGTCAAATGCTTTAGAAGTATCAAGTGCAACTATCTTGCTTTTGCCAGATTGATATACGCTTTTTTCCACTTTTCAGTGAGACATGCCATCAAGTCACCAGTGGACCTGTTGCGACGAAAACCGTATTGCCGGTCATTGAGAAGTTTTCGTGTTTGGAGATATTTCATGAGCTGATGGTTTATCAGCGTTTCCATGACCTTGAAAAGAAGGGACGTAAGTGCAATGAGTCTGTAGGAGAATAGAGAAGAAGATTCGCCTTTTTTAGGGACGGGCTGGACAAATGCTGTTTTCCAGCTGCTCGGAAAGAGTCCTTAAGAGTGGGATTGATGAAAAAGCTCACGCAATGGTCACTGGACAAGCGGATTTATGCATGTTGAGATCTTTAAGTACTCTTGCGAAAGTGGATTCGTCCCATTGTAGATTCGACGCACTCAAGTGTAGGCGGGCACAAAGCACAATCTGGAAGTGTTGAGCTAGCCGCAAAGTTTGCAGCAAGCAGATTGGCGTTGTCCAACGAATTGACAGCTGGTATGTCATTGTAAATGAGGGTTGGGATGGAGAATGAAGCAGAATTTCAAATGTTTTTGACGAATGACCAAAAATTTTTACTGCCTTTGGGACATTGCAGTATTTTTTGCCACAGGTTTTTTTCGTATTGGAGTTTCACACGCTTGAGAAAGACGTTGCAGTCATTTCTGGCTTGTTTAAACTTTTTTCGGTTTTCCTCTTTCGAGTTGGTCTTGTAGACCGAAATAACAAAATTCTCTAACCCTGACAGCCTCTTTACAGCTCGAGTCGTACTATGCCTTTTCTTTATCCGATGAGGGATAAGGCATCTCATTCCAAAGAGAATAGTTTCTGTGATCATGTCAGCAGCGGCATCCACGTCGTTATCGAGGAAACATAACGACCAGTTAAAATTCCTAAAGAAGTTGTCCGCTCCAACTGGCTTTCTCGTATTGCCATACGGTTCTTTTAGGAATCTTTTCTCTAACTGTGTGGTGGGTGTACGAGAATTTAGCTGATATGACACAATGGTCCGATGAGCCTAGAGGGGAGAGCACATCAACGCAGTACTTGTCAGGGTGTTGGCGGTATGACTATCAACGTCTGGTATGCGTGTGGGCTCAATAACAAGCTGGGTTAAGTTATTTTCCGTAGCGAAGATCTCAACACACCGTCCTTCGGGTGTTGTCTGTCCAGAATGTGTATATTGAAATCGCCCGTAATTATGATTTCAGTATGAGGATACAGGGATACAATTCTTTGAATGGAATCAGACAGCGCATCAAACTCATGGAAGATCGAGTTGCTGTCCAGTTTGGCGCTTCTGTAAATAAAGCAGTAGTGGATAATTTGCTTACGGAGATGCAATTTTAACCACATGAAATTGAATTCCGGATTGGAACAGGGACTACATTGTGGTGAAATTTGGTAAGCTACATCACTACGCACATAAAGGGCGAGACCGCGATGGGGAAAGAATAGTGGCACTAGTTTGTAGCTAGGTAAATATCCGAAAAAATTGCATGACCTGAGCTGACCGATATGCCAACATGCTCAGCAACTTCTCTTACTACTATATATGGTAACTCGACGATTTTCCAAAACAATGAGGTTCGTCATTGGCTTGGTCATATTGGAAGAGCTTGTATTACTTGTAAACATTTTTTTTTACTTGAAGCAGATTCACCATATGCCACTGTTAACATTTCAAGTGTTTTAGAGCACTTGATTTCATATTTTACACAAAATTTTTGTAAAGTCTTACCTTTCTATCTGTTTTAAAAAAACTAAGTATCATATATACTTGAAACTATAAACATATGTTTGGGACATGTTTACCAACACAGCAAAAAAAAAAAAAAAAAAAAAAACGGATAATCGGATGTACGTTGTAATCAAAATTTTAAAAGCCACTTTACCTTTTAGAACACACCTCGTATAGCCTACACAACACCAAGTCCATCAACGGATTTAGGTTTATTGACTTTGCAGCGGGACTAAATATCACTAAACCAAGCACACGGTTTCCTCTTCCCAATATAGACAATAGAACATGGCTGTCTCCAGATCATGAAACTCCAAATCCAATTGATCGCATTACGATAGACGTAAGACATGCGTTCATTATCCAAGACGTCCGAATGTTCCGGGCAGCCAACATTGCAACAACAACCAGTTGCAATTGCAAGAGACCGCCAGTACCAACCAAACATTCGATTCTACAGAAGAAGAAAAAAGAGTACGAGAACTGCGCGATTGAAGATATTGAGAAGATGTGCTCTACGAAAAAACGTACGGAAGTTCTACCAACAAATAAAAAGAACTTGTCAAGAAGACCCGTACAGAAACCTGTAGATGTGAAGAAGGAAGCCATGTAGTACAGTCACAGTTGGTGGTGAGCATATGAAAAAACTTTTTTTGCAGACTGCATGGTGGCGAAGAAGGCCAACATCCTACCGTCAGGCAAAATAGAACATTCAACTTTGACGATTATAGCCAAAACTTCGTTCACTAATCTTTTTATTCTTATTCTTCGGACTTATTCTCTTGTAGTTGGTGCAGTTCAGGGGATTTTTCTCCCTTTAAAATGGAACCAACAAAGCTGTGCTTTCATTTGTCGGACATACTTTCGTCGACTCTGATTTTGGAGATGAGTTGATGTATGCTCCGTATCCAATCATCACCTCCTGCTTTAATTAGCTTGAAAGTTAAGCCATTGGGTCCAGTACTTTCGTTTGACTTAAACTGAGAAACTGTTGTATTATATTCATCTTGTTTGGATGGATGGAAATGTTTTGGTGGTTGATGAGGGCTTATCAAAAAGTTGAGGAGTATGCGACCAGCAAAAGCTTTGGTACACTCTTGCTGTTAGTTGTTAAATATTCGCACAAGTTTCTCAGTTGTTGTGGCATCTGAAGTATTCATAGATGGACATAATATGCAAAAAGGTAGTTCTGGATAACAGCAGAGGGTTCTTATCATTTTCATTTATTCTAATATTGCAATAATCGTTGAATGGAGTGTAGAGTTTTGACCGTGAGTGTCTTCTGTTCTAATGCTTTATACGGATTACCATATTAATGGCAACATCTGCGAGAGTTATGTAGAAGGGATTTTATTTTCTAGTGCTCTATTCAAAGCGCTCTTTCTCGAAATGGCTTTTCGCATATGGTTACCATTATGTTATGCAGCAGCTGGAAGCTTAGTAAGAGTAACATAAACCTGATGACTGATGCTGAATTCCATTTCTAAAAAAGTTGCATAGTCTCCTTCATTTGGATTTTAATTCGAAATTCAAAGATCATCAAATATCAACGATCGATCACATGAATACGGTCATGAGGCTTTCCCGCCCTCTACGAAATTTTAAAGAAGTTGCACCATTCCAGAGTGCACACGTAGACATGACATCAGTTTGCTGGTGTGCCAGAGAAATGACCATGATTGATTGACACCATAACAAAACACAATTAAAAGCCGACCGAGTAAATTTCGTGAGAAGAACAACGAAATCGTGACTAATGAAAACAATGAACTGCTGCATCCGCAAGTAAGGGCTGGTTTCCAATTACACGTGGCTCACTATATAGAATCACCGATTTGTCTATCTTCATAATTAAAATTTTGTTCATCGGTGGTGGCGATGGCGTGATGTTTGACTCACTGGCTGTCACGCCACCTACCTGGGTTCGTATACCGGTAGGTGTCAATTTCAGGTGAGCCGTTTGGAACCGACAATAAAGAGTAGGTCCTGCTCAGGAGTTTAAAAATTCACAATGTGAGAAACACAAATGAGTGTGAGAAGCTAGGCCTTGGCTCACATCGGGCTGTCGCGACACTTATTTATTTATTTATTTATTAAGTGGGTATTTTGCAACCCGAATGGATAAAATATGTTTAATGCCCGGTTCCATAAAATCACCGAGATCGGTGACCATTTCACTTTTATTTTTGCTACAAAACCAATGTAAAGGTTCAAAAACTTTGATTCGGTTTGCCATATAATCGGAGTGTGAAAAATTAAAAACATTTATGACAAACTCGTTCACAGATACTTCATTTGTAGATAAATTAGTCACGCCAAAGAGATCGCCTACAGCTTAAATTGAAATAAATTTTATTTGATACTTTGCCTCAAGGTTTCCTGTGGCGGATGTATTCAATTACAATCACAAAGATACATTAAGTGAATTTTAATTGAAACCTCAACTTCACACTATAAAATATGAGTGACACATTTTATAGCCATTTATTGATTTTCCATCGTGTCACACTGTTGTCATATCCTGGTACGAGGATTGCATTTTGTATGGATTTGTAGTTTACCAAGTGACGTTTTCCAGTAGTATAAGATGGTTTCGAAGGCATCCACTTACCTGAAAGGAAATAAAAAAATTCTTTGATTAGATTTATAGGAAATTGTATATTGTACACATTTAGAAAAATAAAAAAAAAAATAAAAAAAATATAAATGGTGATTTTAGCCGCGACTCTCATTCATAAATGTGTTTTTGAAGAACTTGGAACCTCAATTTAAACACTTTGTTGCCCATGATTCTCTGCAACGATCTCAGGGCAAATATTGTATTATAAAAATATTCATTGGCGAGCAATATAATACTTTTCAGAAATCAACTGCGTATCGCTAGCTGGAACGTGGCAAAATGACGTGCAGAAGTTTCGAGCTAAAAAACGTATTACGGAAATGTAAAATCGATTTAATTATGCGCAAATAAAAAAACTTGCGCCTTTGCACCGCAAGTAGCAGTGATCAATCAGAAAAAGAAATACCTTCGCGTGACTTTAGTGAAAGGAATACTAAGAGAAGGAAAGATTTTCATTGTTGCAGACTTCAATGTTCAATGGACTCAACACTGAATTGAACTGCGAATTCAGAGGAGTACCATGGAGAAGGTAAGACTAGATTTCCGGGTGTCTAGGGGGACCATAGTAAATCACCACATTTAAGTCCGTGTAGACTTATTTGTTGCGCGAGAAAGAAAATTGGATTGCGGTTGCTAACAGTAACACATGGACTGAAAAGTCAGTGCCGTTTTATAGTAAAACACAAAGTTTTTGCAAAATTCAACTTTATTTATCAATATAGTTGCCTTCGAGGGCGATACACTGATTGAAACGATTTTTCAATCTTTCGATACCAGTTTTGTAGCACGATTTGGCCTTTTTTTCGGCGAATACTTCTTCATCGGTCTTAAATCTCTTTCCGGCCAAATTTGGAGAATACGGTGGTGGGTGGGGAAGCAATTTGTAGCCGAATTCATTCAATTTTGCCATCGTTTTCATCGACTTGTGACACGGTGCATTGTCTTGATGAAACAGCACTTTCTTTTTCTGCAAATGCGGCCGTTTTTCAGCGATTTCGTCCTTCAAACGCTCCAACAACTCAATGTAATAGTCGCTGTTGATAGTCTGCCCCTTTTGGATATAGTCGATGAAAATTATTCCACGTGTATCCCGAAATACGGATGCCATAATCTTGTCAGGCGACTGTTGAGTTTTTGGTCGTTTTGGACGAGGTTCGTCGTCTGCTCGCCACTCAGCTGACTGCCGACTTGACTCTGGTGTGAAGTGATGGAGCCAAATTTCATCCATTGTCACATACCGACGCAAAAATTCGTCTTTATTGCAGGTGAACAGCTTTAAACACTCCCCTGAATCATCAACACGTTGTTGTTTTTGGTCGACTGTGAGCAAACGCGGCACCCACTTTGAACAGAGCTTTCGCATGTCCAAATATTCGTGTATGATATATCCAACACGTTCTTTTGATATCTTCAGAGCTTCAGCTATCTCGATCAACTTCACTTTACGGTCATTCGTAATCATTTTGTGGACTTTTTTGATGTTTTCATCTGAAACAGCCTCTTTTTTACGTCCACTGCGTGCATCATCTTCGGTGCTTGTATGACCACTTTTAAATTTTTCAATCCACTTGCGAATGGTTCGTTCGGCTGGTGCAGAGTCCGGGTAACACTTATCAAGCCATTTCTTTGCATCGGCTGCATTTTTTCCATCAAAAAGCAATGATAAATCAACACACGAAATTGCTTTGAATCCATTTTTTTTTTCACAATAACAAAAGTCGCTTCACTCACAATGCTATATCTCGAGAGCTAATCGTCCGAAAGCTGTCAAATTTATACACGTATCTTTGAAGGTTGGTACTAACTGAAAATGATATGGATTTAATTCAAGTGGTGCCCTCTCTTAGAAACGGACTTTTCAGCCCATGTGTTTTCATTTCATCCTTGCGTAACCATCCTTATTGCATCCTCCTGTAAAGGAAACAGCAGATAGCTCTGAGAAGTCACGAAAGGAAGTAGTAATTTTGTCTTAAATCATTGAAGCTGGCACAGTATAGACAGCATATGTAGTATACAAAGCGGCGGAAATCCTCCCGTGTGTTTACATCCCCACAGACTGTGCAGTGTTTGTCGTCGGTAAGGCGTTTCAGAAGAAACAGGCGTAGATCGTTCAGCCCTGTTTTTCATGAGAAACTTCATTGATCTCGATTTGATTAGTTTCGGCAATAATTGCCTTAAAATTGCATAGGTTGGAAGGTTTTTGCACTTGGGCTTGATTTGTACCGTTTGCTCCACTTATATTCTCAGAATACAGAGTGGAGTTTTGATACTTTGGATCTTTATCAAAGGAAGGTCCCTTCATAAGCTTTCATTTAAACTGCACTGCATCGATGGATTTAATGGCAGTCTGGCTGTCAATAAAAATGGTAATATCTTCACATTTGCTACAGCCAATATCTTAGGCTGGAAGACACTGTTGTAGCTGGAAGACACTGCTGTAGCTGGTAGGCGATGTGAGCGTCTTAAGTTCAATGCATGAAAGAAGATTTCAATGCCGGTTTCCATATCTACCATTAAGTAATTTGTGAAAATGGATATCGTGTTATCTACCATTTGCTTTCTTTCCCATGCCTCTCTACTAGGGAGAATACAGGTGAACAGGTGCACGGCATTTCATTCGAAAGAATTGACGCGTGCACCTTCGTTCATCATTGCTGATGTTTATTTCATGTAGAGATCTAGAGGCAGGAGACCAAGTACAGCGTCCAGTCCCTGCCGTTAACGTCATTCCCATGATATGAATTGTGCCAATACGTGGAGTTCTCTGTACTTTTGTCATAGACTTAGGTTAGGTTAGTTAAGAGTGTTTGTTGGAGAAACCAACCCACTTCGGCCTATTGACCCATTTTAAGCTTATGATGAAGCCTAGGATACTATTACGTCTATATTGTTTAGATCTCTCAAATCATTTAGAAGAAAGCTCCCAGGTACAAATTCTTTTTTTTTGGTACAGATTAGGTGGAGGATTGCCCCCTCCTTTTCCTCGTCCAGTCAGCTTCTGCACAAATCATTAGTAAAGACGCCAAGCCTTCTTGAATACTTGCTTATAATAAATACAGTGTCTAATGATGATACCTATGATAGCGCTGAAATGTGTTCTATTTTGAAAGATCAAACTATTAGAGCGATTTAGATTCAGCTTTGCCCAGATGCTGGATCGCTTACATGTTGATCATCCCAAAATCCATCCAAGTTTGTTCCTTTATTAGCAGCCAGCTTTACTACTTGTTTGCATGTAACAATTGGTACACCGATGCTACCTTTTTCCGGTAGAATAGGTAGAGTTCCAATCTTAGCGGCCCTATACTTCCCTATAATGTGTCTGTGGTCCGGCACGTAACT
Source organism: Volucella inanis (assembly GCA_907269105.1). Lineage (NCBI taxonomy): Eukaryota > Metazoa > Arthropoda > Insecta > Diptera > Syrphidae > Volucella > Volucella inanis. The sequence goes on along the minus strand of OU026153.1, from coordinate 200,679,674 downwards.
AAGGTAAAGGTTGAATTGTTCTGCCATCTATCCAAGAGATGACGGCAGTCAAGGGCTGTCAAAAACTTAAGAAAAGTAATTAAAACTGACATCAGTCGAGAAAGTAAACTCGCCCAACTTAAGAAATCGGCAATTAAAAGAAGCATCCTCACAACTAATAAATAGGTGAAAAGCAATTGAGGAAGTAGAGCCTCGAAGAACACATAATGAATGGGCACATATTCCGTCAATAAGCCAGCTGGAAAATCAGTGCATCACTAAACTGACTTCTTCTTGGACAAAAGCAGAGATATTCCACAGATGTAGTAAACGAGTAAACGGAGAAATTAATCTGCACATTCACATTTGGCGTTGGGATGCTTAAGCACGTATAGAGTATACCAACTGCCCGACAAATCTGACATACAGAATTTACGAAACAGCGGAGGAAGCTCACTTACTAACCATCAGCCAATTGCAGATGATGGATGGGCATTTTCCACTTCTGCATGAAGATGCAATCCTTTCTTCTAATATAGAAAAGTTTGGCACAGCGATTAAAGAAGTGAAAAACAACAAAGTAGCTGACAGTAAACGAATGTGTCTAATCCTGGAGAGGATAGTGTGTGGAACATATATCGGGATACGCACATGGTTCTCGCACATGGGAAGAGAGTGAATAGAGGTGAATTGAATTTTATAAGCTGTGACGTTAGTCTAAGAAGCTCTTTTTAAGATGCGTTGATTGACGGGTGCCTTTTGACCAATGGACCAGGAGAGGATCCGTTGCGTCAATTGCGAATCTAAGAGAATTCTACATACTATATAGTTCGATATTGCATAATGCTTTTGCTATGTAAAGAAGTAACTTCTTATTCTTCTTTCGGAGAGAACTATAAATTGTTCAAGGCCGTTGATTCCGTAGAAGTCGTTGTGATGCACAACCAGCCATTAAGCATAAATAGCGAGGGCGATGGCAAAGTGATTTGTGATGATGAATTCTTTTTCGCCAACTTAACAGCTCTCTGGTTGCCTCGGATACCCATACTCTAACAGAGTAAACGAAGCGCTGCGGTAAGTTGCGAATTATCATAGCTAATCATAAACCACTGCAATATGGATCCAACGAAATGAGGTAGAGTAGAGACTTTAGTGCCGCTGTTGGTGTTATCCTGATTGAAACAGGAATGTAGGAAGTCTTTTGAATCTCTGTGAAGGTTTTTTAAGTTAACCAAACGTATAGTTTTAGTAACACGCTCATAAGGGCCGAATATGAGTATCAAGTCGGCAGCAAAATATTTAAAAAAAATCAGAGGTATTTGTAGGAAAGTGGATACAGAAATTTGTAGAAGAAATGCGGTAATGTCGATGATGGTCCAGGAAGGAAAAATGTTTTGCAAAAACGCAAAAGAAAAATTATCCAGAAAAGAAATTAAAGAGCCCAACAACACAATACGACGTCGTGTGGTAGAATCTTTCATCAAAAACATGAGTACCCTATCTAAACCGTTATTGACCCAAAAACATTTTGAAAATGAGTCAGGCTGCAGAATTTAGATCGAAATTAGTGCAACAATATATTTACAGATGAGCCATCCTTTTTTGTTTATAATTATTGGAAGAAGGCCTGGACAAAAAAAGATGAACAATTTCTGCAACGCATTGTAAAACATTCAGCAAAATTTGATGATGGGCGCTTCTCGGTCAAAGGATTCGGAAATTTAATGTTCGATGCACAGCTCATGGTAAAATTATGTCAAACGGGTTTGCTAAAGTCTACCAAATCTCTTTATGGATTAAACACTTATGACTGGATTTTGCAAGATGCTATGGATTCAAAACATCGGAGTTGCCTCTGCGTTAATAAGGGGAGAATGGTATAGATTCGTTACATTGACCGTCTCAAAGCCCAAATGATAACCAAATAGAAAATGTATGGTCTTTTTGGTGAAACAGAGGCTAAAGGAAAAAAAATTTCCGAGATAAAAAGTCGTATGCGGTCTTAAAGCAAATTCGAAGGGGCTCAAGTTTATAATATGAGCAAAAATGTACTACTCCCTACTCCCTACTAATATAATTGCGCAATTTGTTTTGATATATACAGGGTCCGGCAAAATAATCTCCCACATTTTAATCTTTAATAAAAACGTCATTATAAATGCTATTTAGATTTTATTTTTATTAACTGAAAATGTATGCTGTGCCATTTGTTTTTATTAAGTTTTGAAAATTACAGGGATCAAGGCGACCATTTTTTTCGATACACATTCGGAGCTGATTTCTGAAAGTTTCCATCACTCGAACAGTAATTGAGGCGATATTCCTGTAATTTCTTGGCCGTAGCTCCATCCTCTTGAAACCACACATCCGGATATTCAAGTTCTCGAAGTTTTGGTTCCAAAAATTGCGTAGCATGTCGACATATCGATCGGCAGTTATGGTAACCGTCACATCTCCCTCTTTAAAAAAATAGGGTCCCCAAACGCCAAAAGATCCAATAGCACACCAAATGGTAAAAAATGAGATGTGAAGTGGCCTTTCATGGAGCTGCTGCGGATCTCTGGTACCCAGTAGCGATAGTTCTGCTTGTTCACACAGTCAGACACATGGAAATAAACTTCGTCACTCGTTATTAAAAGAGCATTTTGTGGGATGTTTTGAAGAATATCGTTGGAGCATGCTCAGCGATTTTTCCAGTCCCGTTCATTAAGCTCTTGTACGATTATCATCTTGTATGGGTGGAACTTCAGATCGGCATGTAAAATTCATGTCACAGAACGATCTGACAAATGCAAAGCAGAGGCATGTTTAACCGCAAGGAGATCGTTCAACTGCTTCTCTTACAGATGCAGCATTTTTAGGTGTCCGAACACTTCTGGGTCTACCTGTTGGTTTTCTTTTTAAGGCTGAACCTATAGCTTTAAAATTTGAAACCCACAACGGTATAGTTTTGCTATCTGGAACTGAAGCATGTCTATCAAGCGCGAAGTGAGTACGAAAAGTACTTCGCGTTAATCACAGATTCGTTACTTTTCATAAATGTTTCTATAACAAAGGCACGATGCTCGCTCGTCCAATTCATGACGACAACTGAAATCTCAAGGCCCGAGCTAACAACCGACTATGCTAAGCTCCTCATCTCTTCAGTGGTTCAGGCACAGTGGCGGTGAACAATGTGGAGATCATTGCATTGCGGGACTTTGCACTTTAATAAAAAAATATGTTTTATAAAAATTCGGGTACATATTAATGTTTTTTTTTTAGAGGAACTGTATATTCTTTTTGAATGTGTGGAAAGAGTTCCATCTTAAGCAAATGTAAAACTGTATCGTGAATCCCCAATCCCCAATATTTGCACTTTTAAGATCAGCTTTAGCAAGTTGAAATTCACTTCCAATCTAGCAGTCGGATTCCTCATTGAATCTGTTGTCTCTATAATTAGTCCTGCCATAAGTTCTGTTACATTATATCCAGCGCTTATACCGTTAACTTTTTTTCAGAACACATGCACTAATCATGTGTTCTCATGGAGGGCATTAAAGAGAATCGAGTAGTGGTAATAACGTTGGATAAGTGCGCAAAGAGTGCTGGCAAAATTTTCGAGTTGCTAAGACCACTCGGAATATTGGGCATATTCGTTTATCGGGCTATTGCTCGCTCCAGCATGTCCAAGATATTGGATATATCCAATCCAAATCCATGTGTAGGCTGATTTGGGATGATCTGCATATGAAAGCCTATCGTCAGTCCACGGGTCATCTTCTAACTCGTCAAATTGAATTGAAATTTTACGAATGAGAAAATTTTTAACGTGGAAGAAGTTTTCAACAAACAAAATGACAAAACTTTTGCCACTTCATCTAAGAAAGGGAAAAAATTTGTTCCAAGGGTTCAACGTGGTTTTGTGGGGGGTCTGTCACCATGGTGTTACATCCCTCCATTTCTGTGAAAAAGGCGTAAAAACTGCTGCAAAGGTTTACCAAGGTTATGTGCTAGAGGGTGTTGTAAACCCTTTATCAGTACACTTTTCAGTGAATCTTCTAACAGATCTCTGTTCCAGCGCACAAAGTCAAAACCACGCTGGAGTGGCTCAGAGTCAATATTCTGGCTTTGTAGCAGCAGAAGATTGGTCGTCGGGGAGTCCAGATCTGAATCCACGTCTTCAGAACTGGAGAAAATGCCCTGCAAGACTCCCACAGAAATTTGGAAAACCCTAAAACAGCTTTAACCAGAGCAGCGCTATAAAGTTGGAAAGTTTGTGTTAAAGCAAAAGGCAGTCATTTCGAGTGAATCCAATTTTTTTATTTTTTTTTATTATTCAATATTGTGGTCTAATAAATGAAACAATTTTGAATGCAATATGTTTACTGTTTTTTTTTTATAGCGTTTTACATTTGTAACAGAACTTATGGCAGAACTAGGTACATGTCGGAGGTAGGTATGTGTTAACTTTTGTATTTCAATCATTTCCTTTAGATTGATTACCTTCACTGAAACTTGCAACCAAACTATGTTATCATCTATGAGTACAGGCGACACGATTTTTATATGCATTTAAGATGATCACACTTCTTTGTTTCAACTCGCCTTTCAATGACTTTTGACTTGCGTAATTTCTACAAACAATGAGCTGTTAACAATTTGATAGAAATATACATGTAGACACGTATGAAGTAAATGCCACTGGGTCTACTAGTCAACAAGATTAATATAATCAGCTGACTTTGACAGCTGCTATCAAAGTCGATGGAAGTGCCAAACATCTATTCAAAGTTCGAGATGAATCTTTTCTATACTAGATGGAGTGAAAAGTAACCTCCTTGACCGCCAGAATGCGCTGCTACTGAAAAAAAGGTTATAGTGCCTTGAAGTCCGTTCATATTTAAACAGACATGCCAAATTTCAGTGCGATACTTTCTTTAGTTTTGATTTGACAGCTGATTGTTGTTGACGTGTTTGTCATCATGTTGAGTATGGACAAAAACGATTTTCGTTCTCTCATAAAACATTATTTTTTGAGAGGCAAAACGGCGAAGTAAGCAAAAGAAAAGTTGGATAAATATTATGGGGCTAATGCTCCGTCAGATTACAAATCAAATATTGGTTTAGAGGGTTTCGTGGTGGCCGAAACTCCACAACCGATCAAGTCCGCAGCAGCAGGCCCTCCGATGCGGTTACAGAGGATAATGTCAAAAAAATACATGAAATGGTGTTGCTGACCGGAAAGTGAAGGTGCGCGAGCTAGCAGATACCACAAAGCTTAGTACTGAGGCACACGCCATATTTTGGGCAATATTCTGCATATGAAAAAGTTATCCTGCCGCTCCTGACCAAAAACACGAACGCGAGAGCACCTCGAAAGAGTGTTTGGACTTGCTGATGCAGAATTGGGCGGACTTTTGAACACCAGAGAACAGAATGAGTGCCCGGAAATGGACTGAAGCCGGCACGAGTGCTCCGAAGCGACCGAGGGAGGCTCGATGGGTCGCAAAGGTTATGGCGTCGGTTTTCTGGGATTGTTATGGCATATTCTTCGTGGACTACTGTGAATTATTTTAGCGATTGAAGGACGAAATCGCTACAAAACGACCTCACATGAAGCGAAAAAAAATTTTGTTTTTGCAAGACAATGCACCGGCGCACAAGAGCATCGCAACTATGGCTAAAATGAATGACTTAGGGCTTCAATTGCTGTCGCATCCACCGTACCCGCCCGATTTGGCTCCCTCGAACTATTAACTCTTCCCAAACCTCAAAAGATGGCTCATCAATAAAAAATTCAGCTCACGCGAGGAGATCATCAACGCCACGGAAGAGTATTTTGCAGACCTTCCGGAAAATTACTTTTCAGACGGGATCAAGAAGTTGGAAAATCGCTAGAATAAGTGTATTAAACTAAAAGGGGACTATATTGAGTAAAATAAAAAAATTTTTTTTTTTTCATTCCCAAGGAGGTTACTTTTCACTCCATCTAGTATTTCTCTGTGGAAACAAAGTAATTTCTAAGTAATTCTTCTGTGTTACGAATTAAAGTAGAAAAGTCAACAAAAAAAAAAAAAACTGAACATAAATAACCTTTACCCAGTTCAACTTGAGTTAGCTTCAAGATCGCCTTATTCTTTAGATGAACGACCGACTTACTGAAAAACGACTTTCTCAAGTTCACCACTATGTAATGGCAAACAAAGAACCATTATGCAGTTTTCAAGTTTTCACTTCACCACATACTCGTCTATATTGTTGTTTTCATTTCTTATTCTTCCCTTTTGTGGCAGTTTTTATCGTATTTCGCCTTTCATATGACCGCTTGTAAGAATAGTTCCACGTAATGTGTTGTTTACGAATCTCAAGCTCCCCATCCGTTGTCGCTCCAAAAATGAAAACAATTAATTCGTAATTTCAACTTACCGACAGTCGTATGAAAATAAATAAAAATCCCATTAATCAGGCCTTCAGCTGTCTGTCATGGTACGAGAACGATGATAGTGTCTTGCCTCCATTTGCACGCCACCTCACGTACGGTGTACGGATTCGTCGCTGATTTTCCGGTGAATGGAAGTGGAAAGGCAACTTCAAAACTCTTTGTTTGACATTCTGAATGGTTTTGAATGTTCAGCAAAGGGGGGGGGGGGGGGGAGAGTTAGGTTGATAATAAAAGCTAAACTACTGCAGGGCATTGAATTGTAACGCGTATCGGGTGTGAGTATGTGTATTCGTACGTCGAGTGTGCGTTGCTAATCGAATGGTTGATGGATGCGCACGGAAATGCGTTTTCGTTTTGTTTAGATACATTGCATTTGTGGGTGATGATGAGCATCACATTGTTATGCACCAGCAATCAGTATCAGCCAACATCAACCGAAAGCAACAGCCATTACCAAGCCCCATCATGTGAGCGATGGCTTCAATTTGGCTTTTGGGGGGAAAATGTAGTAGAACTGATTCAGCGGAGGGGTGAAGATGATTAGCTTTGTTATGATTTATAATTGAAATCGTTTACAAAAGCCTCAAAACAATACGATGCTGGAAATGTCTGTGTCTCAGGCAAGACGGAAGTGCTTTGATTGATTCCTTTTGGCTTGGAGGCGGATTGAATATGTTGGATATTCGTCATTCCGTTCACTAGAAACAAGGCAGCAGCTTTCAGTACTGCATCAAAGATGGAATAGTGCGTCAGAAAACTAAGCTATTTGTCGTGCATTTCAAAACTTGGTTTTGAATGCACGACGATTGCAACTATTGCTAAAACTATGACTACTTATCAATTTTTCTTATTAACCTCTTCCTGGCAGTCACTACAAATCAAGCACAACTCAATCGACAAATTACAAATTAGAAATCTAATTAATGTCTCGTCGTCGTTAGCATCGTCCATTTGGGTGCGGATTTGTTGTGAGTGGCAGTTTAAGCTGTGGGCTCTGAACGAAACGACAGAAAAAATACGCATCCTGTTCAAATAAAGGATACTTATGTATGTGTTGATGAAATAAAATAATAAAACAATGAGCACATGAGCGAACTGACTAAATCTGCCTACATCAGCCTGGCATACACTCCCGCTCCCATTAAATCCACAATACCAAGGAGAAATTCTGCAATGAGATTTAACGTTGCACACTGCGATCGCAACAAATTGTCAGCACCTTTAAAGATCTCGGAACACCTAACTTCTCATGCATTAAGTTCTGAAGGGATTGTTAACAGAAACCTGTCAGAATAAGGGCAACTCATCTGTGAAATGGCGTTGCATAGAAGGACGGGCGAGGCTTATACGCTCTATGAACAAAGGAGTAAGGAAAAATATCAGAGAAAAAGCATAAGAAGCAAGCAATGGAAGAAAAAAATAGAGACGAGCTACTCAAGATGATAAAACGTGTCAAACGTGTCAAACTACCTAGAAACAAACACAAAATGGTTTAACAAATTGTGCAACCATATTTGCATACGCTGCTAAAATTGACATCATTAGCAGAATATAGCGAGCTGTCACTGGGGCGTCAGAAATGGGCTCGACCATGAAACCGGGAGAACACATCGGACAGAACATCACAAAGGACTGTCATAATATTAAAGTAGTTACGAAGGCTGTTTGATGAGTACAACGATTGGATGACGGTACTGAGTGTACCATCATTAAGTATAACCCACCTGCCAAAATTTGGTGACAGTCCGACGCTTAGTTTTGTTTTGACACCAATTTCAAAACATCATGATAGTGTTTTTTGCGACCATGGAACAAGAGAAGTATCGCTCTGTGATGCGATTCTTATTTTTGAGTAGCAAAACCTGCGAGGAAATTAAGCCTATCATTGATGGTATGTATGGGACTCATTTACCTTGCGAGACACCCGTTTACCATTGGTTCGCAGAGTTTCGCCGTGGCCGAAGGTCGGTTTTTGATGAACCGCGCTTAGGTGGCCCAAAAACGGTTACCACAGAGGAAACTGTGGACAAAATCCATGATCTCGTATTGGCGGACCACCGAGTGAAAATTCGCGAGTTGGCTAAGATAGCATTCATCTCAACTGAACGCGTTAGCCATATACTGCATGAGATTCTGGGCATGAGAAAGCCATCCGCGAGATGAGTGCCGCATTTGCTCACACCGGAGAGCAAGCGCAATCGTGGGACCACTTCAAAAACGTGCTTGGCCCGGTGTTTCGTAACCGTCGATGAGACATGGTCAATTATAAAGAAATAAATTTTCAAAACCTAAAAAGTTGCGTTGTTATGTCTAATCCCAAGAAGCCAAGAGAGTAGTTAGTAGTTGTAGGTCAAGGGGCACTAAGGATACCCTAATAAATGGCTTAGAAAAGTCCGTGCCGTTTCTAAGAGGGGTACCACTTGAATTAAATTCATACCATTTTCAGTTAGTACCAACCTTCAAAAGATACGTGTATTAATTTGAAAGCTGTCGGACGATTAGTTCTCGAGATATAGCGTTGTGAGTGAAGCAACTTTTGTTATTGTGAAAGAAATGGATTCAAAGCAATTTCGTGTGTTGATTTATCATTGCTTTTTGATGGAAAAAAAATGCAGCCGATGCAAAGAAATGGCTTGATAAGCGTTACTCGGACTCTGCACCAGCCAAACGAACCATTCGCAAGTGGATTGAAAAATTTTAAAGTGGTCATACAAACGTCGAAGATGATGCACGCAGTGGACGTCCAAAAGATGAAAACATAAAAAAAGTCCACAAAATGATTACGAATGACCGTAAAGACAAGTTGATCAAGATAGCTGAAGCTCTGAAGATATCAAAAGAACGTGTTGGATATATCATACACGAATATTTGGACATGCGAAAGCTCTGTTCAAAGTGGGTGCCGCGTTTGCTTCCAGTCGACCAAAAATAACAACGTGTTGATGATTCAGAGAAGTGTTAAAAGCTGTTCAACTGCAATAAAGCCAAATTTTTGCGTCGGTATGTGACAATGGATGAAACTTGGCTCCATCACTTCACACCAGAGTCAAGTCGGCAGTCAGCTGAGTGGCGAGCAGTCGACGAACCTCGTCCAAAACGACCAAAAACTCAACAGTCGCCTGGCAAGATTATGGCATCCGTATTTTGGGATACACATGGAATAATTTTCATCGACTATATCAAAAAGGGGCAGACTATCAACAGCGACTATTACATTGAGTTTTTGGAGCGTTTGAAGGACGAAATCGCAGAAAAAACGGCCGCATTTGCAGAAAAAGAAAGTGCTGTTTCATCAAGACAATGCACCGTGTCACAAGTCGATGAAAACGATGGCAAAATTGAATAAATTCGGCTATGAATTGCCACCGTATTCACCAGATTTGGCCCCCAGCGACTATTTCCTGTCCGCAGACCTCAAAAGAATGCTCGCCGGAAAGATATTTAAGACCGATGAAGAAGTAATCGCCGAAACAGAGGCCTATTTTGAGGCCAGACCGAAATCGTGCTACAAAACTGGTATCGAAAGATTGAAAAATCGTTTCAATCAGTGTATCGCCGCCGAAGGCAACTATATTGATAAATAAAGTTGAATTTTGCAAAAACTTTGTGTTTTACTATAAAACGGCACTGACTTTTCAGCCCATGTGTTATATAAGACCGATATCAACCCAGTACTGTTCAATGGCGGGGAAGCAAAGAAGTCAGCAAAGATTGATAAAAGTATCCTTGGTTGTGTTGAAACTACTTTATTAGTGTTAAACTTGAAGCCATCAATACTGAGCGTACTTTTGAACACTTTATTATTGATTCGTATAAGAAATAGTCCTGCAATATATTAGCTATTACTATATGGCTACATAAAATTAATTTAAAATAGATTCTCAGAATCTGTTTACAAAGTCTTGAATTTCTGAGAACTTTGATTCAGCGAAGCGAGACAAAGACTAGTTTACGCGAAGTGGAAATGAAAACAAAAACAAAGTTGAGATCATAATTATTTGTCGACCGAAGGCATACCATATTTCAGATTTGGAATCCGAAATACTTTCTAGCTGTGGTGTACTATAGTGATTTCAAGTTAAAGACCAACAACGCGATGCAACTCAATTGGTCGTATTCTACTCTCTGAGATAGGCATGAAAGTTAGGTTAGGTAACTTGTAGATCAAGATGCTACAGTAACTATTTGAAAATTTGATATGTATCTCAAGTCGTAAAATCAATGTCATATGGCTTCACTGCAGTAATGGATATCTTTTAACTGGCTGACGTCTTACAAGAATATGGGTATTTTACTCACATACATAAGCTTAAAAACAGCCAAAAACTGGTCTTTGAATATACGAATTTCTCTTGGTATACGCACATCTTTGTTATTATATCTTAGCCATCTTAGCTGGGTAATCCTAGCTTTTCTGACGAGGTCGACATCGCTGTACAGCCCATACAGTCCGCTGTTAAAACGTCTGCCTAATTCTCCATAGATTCAAACGGCCCCGAAAATTAAGCAAGAAGCTTTTCAATCAAATCACTTTCGTTAGTGCCCAAAATTCTGAGCCGTAAGTCCGGGATGATCAGTGCCTTGTATGAAGTCTCAATTGCTTCTAAAGCCAAAGAAGCAGCAATTAGCAAGAGTTATTTCTTCACCGATATCGTTATCCCGTGACTTTTTGTACCAAGCGTCGATGGTGTGTGTCCCTCTTTGCTTTTCCTTCGTTGACCACCTAACCTATCTTTGCCACTTGGCTTTAATAGTCGCAAATGCTCCACTGCAAATAGCGGAAAGAGGTGACGGAAAATCCACATCTTAAGGCTCTGCAACGTAAGAATAGAACAATGTTTAGCTAGAAGGAGGGGAAAAAAATACAACGAGAGCAGAATAGAATATGCCCAACCTCCCAGACAATTATAGCTTGCAGCTGGTTTTAAGAACAGAATGAACGCTCTTTTCGAAACAGTAAAAGAAACCTAGTTACTCATGCTAACGAAGTGCACATGTATTTATGTACATAGACACCATTTTCGAGAGTTGCAGTTGAATAGACACAATTCTGAGGGAATAATTTTCTTCTTCGTCCGGCACCATGTGCGCGAACAATTTAGTGTTTGGCTGAGCATCTTGCGCAAACTGGGTCCACTAGATATGTCACAAGAAGTAGCCGGCAATGAAGAAGTCATTAACCCTTATTTTTTTGAGGACTCCGACGGCAACACCAAGTTTTTTTTTGCCGCAAATTGCTTAACTGGGTCCTGAGTATCAATAGTTCCAGCAGGACCAAACGCTCACACAGCTCGGACAACGATGGAGATTTTGAATCACCACTTTCCAGAGTGTGATCTTCCGTTTTGGCGATTTGAACTGGCCGGCCAGATCGGTGTATCTACCACAAAGGACCACAAACCTAGTAAGTCTTGAAAGCAAACATTGAAAAAGAAATCAGCAATTTGGATACACAAGTTTTGCTAGCAACAATTTAAAATGCCGTAAAACAAAAACAAATGTGCATAAACTTAGGAGGTGGTCATTTGACCGATATCATTTTTTCAACTTAATGTCATCAATTTTACACATTCAAATAAATTTTTCGTGAAAACAGAGCTCATTTTTTTTTATTTCTAACAAAATGGCAGCTTATTCACATTATGACATTACTTTTGCCCCACCTTGTACATACATATGTTATAATGTGGTTTCTTCAATCTATTTCGGTAAACTCTACGTGTGACACCCTAAGGGACGAAGCGATGATGATTTTTCGGTTTGGCAAAACAAATGAGTACGAAACTCCTAACTTGGAGGACGAGCAGAGAATAAACTAGGTATTTTAAGAGAAGATTATTGGGTTCCGAAATATATAAGATGTGTTGAGATGTGGATGCAATCTAAAAATCTAAAAACATGTCCGCCGCACCAGCTCGGCCTCAGCCAGGAGATATTCGAATTTTAGCCCCAAGGCTCGAGACGAATGGGAGTATCTATTTTATTGCCGTTTTAAAGTTGTTGCTCGTTGAAGTCAAAATAATATGTTCAATATCTCCCAAATAACTCAATGAGTTTGCGGCAAATGATGGAAACTTCATCTCTCACTTCAACATCCTGATCTGTTAAAAAGGGAATCGACGATATGTAGCCGACTCTAAAGACACAAATGGTCTTATAATGTTTTAATTTTTTTTGTTTTCGGTATATTCCCTAGGAATTGAACCCAGATTTCTACGTAAGTAGCCGGCTATCTTAACCACCGAACCCAATTATTTGCAAAATTCGTAGATCAGCTGACATCAACTTTTCATTCTAATCAGCAAATTTGTGCACGGATCATTCAGCTTGCATTGAAATTTTGTAGAATGATCTGTACGAGTATATTTAAAGGCTAATGATTTGTGTGATGATACTACTATAGGGTGATTCATTGTGAGGTTTGATTTATAATGCAAAATAAAACACATAAATTTGAAAGTAAACTTAAAGTTTTTACTATCGGTTAAAAGAACAACTCATGGCATTTTCTTCTTGAAAATGATATCATGTAAATGTTGGCCACGACTACGTCTGAGGTGGTCCATACGGACGGTTCAATTTTTGGCGAGTCGTTCGAGCATTGTGACTGGTACGAGTAATGTTGGCTTCCCAAGCTTCAATCGTAGCTGGCTTATTCCTAAGGACCAGAGATTTTACATATCCCCAGAGAAAATAGTCCAAAGGTGTGATATCGCACGATCTAGGCGGCCAATTTACCGTAGCAAAACGTGAAATTAAATGCACACCAAAATAATCTCTCAACAAGTACATTATTTCACGCGCTGTATGGTTCGTAGCGCCGTCTTGTTGAAAGCAGAGCTCACCGAGACCATGTGCTTGAATTTCAGGAATCACATAGTCCGTTAACATGGTGCGATAACGGTTACCATTGACGGTAATATTCTGATTTGCCTTATTTTTGAAGAAATATGGACCAATGGTTCCACCAGCCCATAAACCACACCATAGCATTGTTTTTAATTGATATAATGGTAACTCTTGATACTCTTCGGGTTGCTCATCAGCCCAAATACTGAAATTTTTTTCATTAACGTATCCATTGAGCCAGAAATTGGCTTCATCACTGAACAAAATTTCACGATACAACAACGGATTTTCATTGAGTTTTGCCAGAGACCATTCCTGGAAATATGACGCAAATTCAAGTCGCCTGGCTTCAATTCTTGCACAATTTGTATTTTGTACGCTTTAAGGCTGCTACAGCTCTTAAAGTCTCTTCACTACGTGCTGGATATGGTCTAACCGGTAGAGCATCATCCACTAATGTAAACTGGGACTTATATTTGCGAATGGTATTGGCAAAAGTGGTTTTATTAGGTCGATTATGCGCACCGTAAGTTGCTCGAATCACACGAAAAACATTTCTCACAGAACGCTGATTTTCGTAATACAGCTGAACAATTTGGAGACGCTGTTGTGGTGTGGGTCTTTCCATGATGACTTGCCGAACGATACTGAACAAAAATGACAAAGCAGTTAAAAAGCCTACTTTAAATCAAACCTCGCGATGAATCACCCTATATAAGATATAGGGCAACATATCTGAATTTTCCACAACTTCTTCCACTGATGATTCTTGTAAGCGGGGATTTTGTGAAACTTGAAACGGATGTGGAAGTATAGTTAATAAGAACTTTAAATCCAACGCAAGCGCAAACCATACTTCTGGTATTTTTAAGCCTTAACCAGTTTGGGAATTAGTAGAACGTCAATCTACACTATTTCCTTCTTAGCCGAAACAATTTTTCGATTCACAGATGTGGCAGAAGAAAAACTTAAGTCCAAATTGTGTTTGCTTGCATTTTTTCTAGTTCTGTGGCACCTTGCACTTGCTTTTCTCTGTATCCAAGCAACGTATCGTTCGTACAAGACCCCGACTACAAGCTTATGGTAGTCCCAACAATACGTTTCCAGTTGCACATAAATCATTTATCTCCCACCGACTGACCACACATACTCATAAATGAAAACACGAATGCACCCAGTACGTCGAGTATCTATTGCTACCTCCGTACTCCTGCACTACCGTACTTCAACGTAATGCACACTACATGCTTGTAGTTGTAACTAACAACTATAATTTGTATGTCAATGGAGGCAATTGGCGAACACACAGCGAATACATGCAACTCATGGTATCTATTCAACACCACATTGACCTAAATTTTCCAACCAACTCACCAACAAGAAAAGCAACATCAACAGCACTAAAGTGCCGTGCTTACTTGTACAAATCAGCACCAGCTACCGGCAACCATAAACAACTATGTATGTGAACAGAATCGATAATCATCGGATTCAACGACAACAACTATGACAACGGCCACCAAACAGACGAGGCATTCTTTCTCCAGCTTTTTGGGTTAATCATCTGACACTTAACACCAGGCCCAGTTAGATTCCAGTTGATCTGATCTGTGCTCTGCTTCATTCACTGATCTCTTGTTTGACTTTTGTTTTGTTCTGATGGTCAATGCAGAGGAGCCATCTCCTCTCTGTCATAAATCTCAGGATGAAAATTAATTTCAAAAATCAATTTCATCGCTGCAGTAAGAAGTGAATCTAATCGGAGCCAAGAAACCACCCACTTGGATGGGGGAGGTGGCGACCAATTTCCATATGAAAGTTGTCTCGGAATTGGACACAGCACATACCGGTGGTCCGATGGAGTGATGACCCAAATTCGGAAAGTGGCGTCTATTTGTCTTGTTATGTGCGGATGTGGATTGAGTACACCGGGACCGATGTATAGTACTCGTACTTGTAGAACGTGACAAACAACAGAACGACGAAAAGAATTTCAATATGATACTGTGTTGTACTCAATGAGTATCTACAGCGACTTTTGGGGTGGGTCTGTGCCAATAAGTGCCCGTAAATGACAGTGGGTGTCGGGTGCTAGGTGGTGAATGTCATTTGTTTGGTTCGAAGGGTGTAGATTCTAGAACTTGTCCTTGAACTAAAAATTCGCATACGAGTACATACTATTGTTTTTTTTCTTCTACAAAAGATACTGAACGTTTTGCGTTCTCCTTTTGTGTCAGTAAGAGTGGGGAAGCGACATAGTTATTTTTTTGTTAGGTTCGACCTTGAAATTGGGTTACAAATTATGGTGGGCTGAATTTGAATTGAGGTAGTGAGGCCAACACATCACAGAGGAGATGAATGTAGTCGTAGTGCCGAGTGACTTACTTCACGTGGTAGCAACATCGATTTCAATATGGTATAGCGTGTATCTTGAAATTCTGACAGATTGTGGTATTCACATTTCCGTAGTGAAGAGCATGAGAGAATTTGTGAAAAAGTAGTGTACCATGATGAGGTAAGAAATTCAGAAAAAATCACGTAAAATGAGTAAAATTTGAAGAATCTCATTTGTGTGGGAGTTGATATGAGGAACTTCGTCTTGTGTTAAGATGTTTGAGGTGTAACTTAAAGGAAATTGGGATTTGAGTCATTTTGGAAATTAAACTAGAAAACAATCTATATTCTTAAAAGGTTCTACTTAAGGGCCACGTAGCGATAGCTATAGCCGGTTTTCTACATATATGTCAACATATCATACATGATTCTCTTAGGACAGTAGACTCTGCGGCGATTATTCGATTTAGTCTTCGAATCTAAATGTACTCACGTATTACGAGCTAGTCATATTAATTTTTCGCTAAAACATCAGAAACAGAAGCCGCGTAATCCCGTATTTACGTCCCACGAGGGAATATATTCAGCACAACACTTCAGAAAGAGTAACTAATTGCAATGTAATTGTAGCAAAGCTAGGCCCCATAAATAGTTGCAATTTCGTTGGACCATAGTGACAAGATGACGTATCACGTATAAGTTAATTTCACGATTTTTAATTCCTTCGTTGAGAAGGTCCATGACATGATTCTTGCGGATTGGCGAACGAAAGTGCGCCAAATAGCAGTGACTGTAGGCATATCGTACCGAATAGTAACCAACCTTTTAACATAAATAATGAGTCCAGCCTAGATGGACAACGAAGTACCGCTTTCAATTTTGGGACAGTTTATGAAACTTGTTAAGCTGAATCCGCAAAAGATTTGCGTCGGATCGCCACCGTTGAAAAAACCTGAATGAATTATCTACTATACGCCGAAGGCTAAGCGTCCAGTCGAATCTGATCCGAACATGAAAATATGATCCGGTCGGCTGGAAAGATTATGGCTACGAGTTTGGGGATCCGAAGGGAATAATTCTCATCGGCTTTTTTAAAAAAAGTATTGAGATCACATAATGAATAGAGAATTATTGAACAGATTTCATAAGAAATTCACAGAGCCATGGCCTGCTCTACCATGACAAAACATCAAATCATTAAAGTTCTAAAGATCAGCAGCATTTATTTTCTGAATATCATACTTGAAACCATCAGAAACAACTCGAACAAAACGTTCTGTGAGGCAATTTTCGACAAAAAAAAAAAAAAAAAAAAAACCTTCATACCAAACTTTGTCAAATTGCTTTGAAATATCCAGTGCAAGTATATGGTATTGCATTCGCTATAATGATGTAGATTTTGATTCCGTTTTTCGGTGAGACATGCTATCAAATCACTGGATCACGAAATTCTACTGCTGGTCTTTGAGATGTTTTGGCGCCTCCATTATTTTATCTGGAAAGATCTAAATTTTTACACACTCATCCCAAAGAGGTCACATAAGATTGTCATATGACCGCTTAAAATTGTGTTATAGGACATTTGTCTCGTAGTCGGATAGCAGAATTTGTTGTATTTTTTTTTTTTTTTTACTTTAACAGGCACCCAAACGACTTTGCCATAAGCGTCTAAGTGCTTGATGTTGGGTTATAGATCCCAAGTTGAGGCAGCAGTCCTCTTACACGAATGGAATGTAACTAGAGACTAGAGTCTTTCAGTTGATAACATTTTCTTTCAACCTAAGTTTGGATAAAGTCTACATACCTGCCACTGTACGAGAAATTCCTTTGTCTTCGGAAAAAGTAGATTTATGCTCTCTGGAGTAGTGGCATTGTGTATTTGAAATCTGCTAATTTCTTCGCCTCATTGAAAATTCGGCTCGCTATGAGCTCGCTGCAAACTGCTCAAAAGAGCAGATTCAATGTGAGCGTTGAAGTGGAATAGAAGACTGAATTTGTAATATTTTTAACGAATGGTAAGCAATTTTTGACACCAAACGAACAAGAGTTTCAAACAAGTTTTTCAGATAATCCTCTATTGGGTCGGTGTTGTGAGGCCAAAAAAAAAAAACTATTTTTTTGGCCCTGACAAATTCTTTGCAGTTCAAGTCATACCAAACACTTTGTTTTTTGGTTTAATATCCTTCACCCAATGAGGAATAAATGCTGCTATTCCTAAGGAAGTAGTGTTTTGGATCACATCAGCAGCGGCATATGCATCGTTATGGATCAAACATAACGACCAGTTCTCTTCAGCTGTGTACAGTGGTTTTACGAGCTTAGGGGGGGGTGTGATACGGTTTGTTTGCGGCCACGAAGTTTTCAACCACTATCCTTCAAGTGTTGCCTGTTCAGAAAGTCATAGACACTCAGAACATTCGCAACAATGATTTTGGTATGAGGACATACATACAGATACATATCCGTGTATGGAGCAAAACAGTTCTTCAAACTCGTTAAAAGACAAATGGTGTCCAGTTTGAAGCCTCTTTAAATAAGGGAGCAGTATTGGAGGTAATATTTAGTCTTTTCTGTAATAAGCAGAAATAATGCCGTTGACTTTTTAGAGTCATAGGTTGTCTAAAGTTGTGCTCACAAGTAGCTCAACCGGCAATGAAAACGCCAACCGAGGACATTAAGATATTTCGAACAGATGCTCAGCCCATGACAAGTATTGGGTATATATTTTAATTCGTGCGGTTTTTTTTTTTCAAAATTTGAACGTTTATTTAAGAAAAACATGTACAATAGTATAGTTCAAAGTATTGCCCATCTGAAGCTATGACTTTTTCCCATCTCTCTGGCAATTTGTGGATCCCATGCCAAAAGGACTGCGCCGGCTTGGCAGCCAAGAATGAATCGAGCCAATTTTTGATATTCTGCTTTGATGTGAACAGTATTTCAGTGAGGGCGTTCTGCATCGACCGGAACATATGGTAGTCAGAAGGGGCAAGGTCTGGGCTATAAGGCGGGTGGGGTAAGACTTCCCATCCACTGTTTTCCAAATAGTTCTTTACCGGAATAGCAACGTGGGGCCGAGCGCTGTCATGATGGAAAATTATTGCCTCGTGTCTGGTCGCATATTCCGGGCGTTTTTCGGCTACTGCTCTCTTCAAACGGATTAATTGTGTTCGGTGGCATTGTCTATTGATGGTTTCACCCGGTTTTAGCAGCTCATAATACAGCACACTTATCTGATCCAAACAAATACAGAGCATAACCTTTGCGCCATGGATATTCGGCTTTGCCGTTGATTTGGCTGGTTGGCCGGGTTTCACATATGATTTTTTGCGCTTGGGGTTGTCGTAATGGATCCATTTTTCATCAATAGTAACAATCCGATGCAAAAATGACTTCCTTTTATGGCATTCCAGCAGGATTTTGGACATGCGAAACCGCCTTTCGACGTCTCTCGGCTTAAGATCATGTGGAACTCAATTTTCTTGCTTTTGAATATATCCAGCTGCCTTAAAACGTTTTGAAATGGCTGCTTGAGTGACACCCAAAGATTCTGCGAGCTCTTCTTGTGTTTGGCAACAATCTTCATAGGGTAATGCTTCCAGTTCTTCATCTTCAAACTTTTTTGGCTGCCTAGGACGTTCATCGTCTTTCAAGCCAAAATCACCACTTTTAAATCGTGCAAACCACTTTTGGCACGTTCGCTCAGCTAGCGCATGTTCAACATAAACTTCCACCAAAATACGATGATTTTCGGCAGCAGTTTTCAGTAATGAAGAAGAACTCCCCGCAAAAACACTTTTTCAGGCACAAAGTTCGACATATTTGAGTGAAAAAAAATTATTGTTTTTTACGCTTCAAATGAATGACATATACTGAAATAACGTACAATGGCAGTAGCATATTCCAATGGAATAATAACAATGGAATACTACAAGCTACGCCATCTCTTAGCAAACCGCACAAACCGCACGAAAGTTATAGACCCAATACTTCCTGTGTCTTTGCAAGCAAGTTAGTCGTCATTATCCCATTGTATAAAGAAAATAAGAAGTCAGATGCGTGTCTACATACAGAGGAGGGAAATCTTAATTCTCGTTCTCCACGAACACACCAACTTCACGTCTTTGATTCGCTACAGAGCAATCTGTGTAACTATTCGACTTAGATCGTGGCAAAAGAAAGACATGATTACTCAAAAGCTTGCTTCATCAAACAGCCGATGATCTGTTTTTTATAAATTTGTCTTCCTCTATCTTTTGTTTTGAGTTTAGACTCTCTTGAAAGCTTTTGCAAGTTTATCCTTAAAGTCTTTTCAGTTATGCATCAGTGATGTAGTTTTGATGACTTTTGGATATCGCATTTGGGCAACGTAGAGAGGCTCCGAAATTCAGGAATTGAAGGTCCTAAAAATGTTTGATTCCTTGGATAGTCATTTCGGGTAGAAACCTCAATGCAAGCAGCCACCAACACCACAAACCTTTGACATGCCATCGAAACTCATAGCTTGTGCTTGCAATGATAACGAGGAAAGAAAGGGCTCCCTATACACGCATAAAAATAGGCTTGGTGTCTATTGATCGTAAGAGAACGTCCAACCTAATTGACCGAATAGCCCGAATTTAAGATGTTCTCTCTTGAATATCTGATATAGGCTTGGATTCGACAATCAACTGAAACTACCTTATGTTAACTAGGATTTGCCTTCATACAGCCCTCCGTACAGGTAATAACACGGGCTTTAAAGAGTTATGTTCAATTCAGGACAGAATAAAAGGTCACATAGTCTGACAATAACAAAGCGACCATATTGTTCAAGACGCATACAAAATCAGCAACGCCATGACGTCGTACATAAATGAACGCTGGTATATTTTGAGAAATTTTTTCGTTTCCAAAATAGAAAGTCTTGTCAAATAACCCATTTTCTGAGTAAGCTGCTGATAGCTAGACATAGGTCAAAGAAAAGCAATCAACTTAAGGTCTGCTAATTGCTGATGAGGATTACCCAAAAAGATATGGGAAGCGCATTTCTACTGTTATAAGTACCATTGCAGACGAAATTTTATTCCAAAACTAAGACGCATCAAGTCTATTAATAAGCATGAAATCACGACGCGATACAAAAACGATGCAGCCACGACACAAACACTTAAACCAGAAGCCGCAAAACTTGACGCTCTACTGGGTTTCGCTTTCGCAAGAATTGCAGACCATCTCCTTTCATTGGTGGAGAAGGTTTGAAACAGTAAAGTGAATCGTTTACTGGAAAACGGAGGAAAATAATACTAATAAGGCCCCCAGGGAAAGCTATCTAGGCATTTCCCTGCAATTGTTGAAAAAAAAAAAAAAATCCAGCCTAATCGTCGGATACTTTAAAGGACGTCTCGAAAGCACCATCAACAATGAACAAGCTGGTTTCCGTTCTAGGTCTTTCTGCTTTAACGGTGTAAGTAGAGAGTTTCTTTTACTGTACAGGGAAGGCAATTCCAATCTAAAACAAATCAATTGCGGACAGTATGATTACTGGTACTGCATAGGATCATTGATGTACATCAAAAAGTCATCCTCATCATGAGGATCCAGATTGAGGATAGGTTCCGCCAGAGCACAAAAACTCTTAATCTGCCTTTTAAGTCATCACAGGACAAAATAGCAAGTAGATACTTTCAACTACATTGAGAAGCCGTACAAATAGCTTAAGCACCAACCTATCTCTATTGCTCAAACGTGTAGTCGATGCTACAATACACCTGCAGTACCTGGAATTTTGTAAATCATTGTCTAAGTACTACGAGTTTTACGATGAAATCATGTCTTTTACGCACCACTTTTTAAATAAGTACTTTGCGGATACTGCATATACACCAAGGCATGCAATACAATCATTTGCCTCAACAAGACCATCGAATGACATGGAACAAAATGATCGAAAACAAATCTTGGCAACTAGAAAACGAAGGCGCACACAATGGTGAGTATGCGTGGTTGTTATCATAAAACCAATAAAAATACGAATTTCATCTCTACATTGCTACCTAAATTATTTTCAAAACTTACGAAGATGTATAATTTTCGACGTTGAACACTTAGCCTTTATATGGTTTTGTTAATGCTTCCTGGTGACATGTTCTTTGTTCTTCGTCTTCCACTACCTAAAGAGGACTTAGTGATACTATTTCTCACATTATAGTCCCCATATTCGTACAGCAAATCAAATGCAGCTAATGAATATAATCGAATCCACTATACCTTCGCTGCATATTAAGTTTGTGCTTAACATTGATACAACTGACCTCCCACACGGCACTAAAAATTAAATCAAAGTCGATCCGTGAAAAAAAAAAAATCCACCTACGACCAATGAAGGCATGTCTGCGGGCTAATACTTCCGTCGAAACGAGCCAAGCCCTTGATCTGCCTTCTTTATTGACAGCGTGAGAATAGAATAATCACAGTATAATGCGGTTGTCAGGAAAAAGTACTTAAAGCGACTCAATCCAATTTGGTTTTGAGGTTTGTCCCCAATCTTCTCCCCCAGACCTAGCGACCATGCGTCAAATGTGACATTGAAAAGTTTATTCGTTTTTAAACTGACAGTTGTTGTAAGCGCCTGTACCGCAACCTTGTTTACAAGTTCTCATATCACCGATAACCTTAAGTTCTACCCTCAGTTTTACGATAAGCCCCATGTTGTGTTCTTCAAGTGCATTTGTCAATATTGACTCTTGAGCATGCCATGAATGAACCCTTGTTTCGTATCTCTAATCAGCCGGTGGTGGCAAGCAGATACTATACTTTGACAGACTTACCCCTCTACATTGGTATGTTTGATGACCGAATTGTTATGTAATCAACTTTCAACACCATCTGCTAAAGAGCGCTAATTAAAAATCCATCATCGCCGATTCATGTTATGTCATTGGTTCCCAAGAGATACCCGAACGCGCTACTACATTAGTTACAGATACACGTATTCATATTGTGTACTTCAATGTCAAATCGATTATATAGTCTCAGCGCTTTTCGAAAATTCAACCGCAAACTGTGCCAGAATGGAAGACTTAACATAAAATACGAGTGTGCCACTTCCCATAAATGGATAACCAGATACACGCGGTTGTCTAGAGATGGATTTAACCATTTTCGGTGTTCCTCCTTCTAGCCGCTGGTTATGAAATTTTATGTTCTCATTTGGAAAATTATTACGCGCCCATCTGGAGGGGGAGATTTGGAGATTTCCAATGCTTCCATGGTTGGTTTATTAACTACCATTAACCACCAAATTAACGTCGAATAAAAGTTGAATAAAAATGGAATAAAAAACGACTATGGACAGATTTATCTTCTTTTTTTTTTGTTGACGAAATTGTGGACGGTTAAGAAACGGCGTGCAAATCTTTAAGGCATTTTGGTAGTTCTTAAATACATAGTATGTCAAATGAACAACGATGAAGTCATACATAGTTAAGGCGGTGATATGATTTTGGATTACGTTGTGATTACGTTGGTAGCGATTTTTGAGGATTTTTGCAACTAAATGTGACCTTCAAATTTACCATATAATGGAAAAATGATCACCTAAGAAGCCTTTCTTGATTCTTCTTTTGCTTTTGCTGCAAATCTCTTTATTTTCGAACAAGTATCTTTAATTTGGATAGGGATGAACCTCCTAGCCAATGCTCATTTCAAAAAATGTTTCACAAAGATATCCTAATCTAAATATTCTTTTTATTGAAGGACTGGAGAGTCGCAATACATTACGAAAGAAACGAGAAGTCTGGTAGCTGGGTATTGTAAGATTGGGGCAGGCAACGAGCAGCATCATCATGAGCAACGGCTCAGTGCTGTAGCTATTACTATTAATTAAGCTTATTCTCCTGGCTTCTGGTCCCATTAAGCCGGGCCTGACTTAGTCCAAGAGCGAGACGAAGAATAACCATCACTACAACATCCTGTCAGAAATGACTTAGATAGGGAAGTATGGGATATGAGTTCACGTGATGTCAACTGTCAGTTATGTAGATTCCTAATTTAAGCTCATTAACTGTATATTTACGTAAGGTCATGGGGATTCTTATGACTAGTTAGTGTACCGAAATAGAATGAAACTCTTATATCCCCAAAGAGGTTTTTTTTATCTGTCGAACCAGATCACTCAGACAAAGTGAAATCAGTTTTTCTTAGAAAATTGACTAAACTCTTTAATGATAAGTACCTGCAGTACCAGCGCCGATAACCTGCAACCTAATGCCACCATAGGGCCGGACACTCACAGAGAGGTCATCATTCTTACAACTACCGTCTCGGGATGTTGTGTCACAGGTCACTACTATCTGTTGCAATGCCAGTAAGTAGTTTGCAGTCTTTCTTCAGTCTATAGATCTCTTAGAGAAGTCATACCGTCTGTAGTTATGCTCATATCAAACTAAATTGTCAATCGAAACCCTATTTGACGACGCAAACAGTCCAAATCTAAGTTCGGTTTCTGAGAAACCCTGACATAAGCCTTTCCTAGCTCGTTAATCGGCAATCTCATTTCCTGTGTTGCCATTGTCAGTGAATTCAGCCTTTAGAATTCTCGAATTATTCAACTTGAGAGTGTTGAAAGGGCAGAACAAGCTCTTAAGGGCTTGTGTCACCGTGAAATGTAACATCAGTTTTGAAGCCGATGCCGTTAAGATATTCCTTTCCAGAGTCAAAAGCCAGTCGACAAAGTTATCAAAACTCTAGTGCATGTTGTGCTAAAGGCCATTTGTTTTTCAACGGACGATAGTTCTGAGATCGTAGCTCATGATATGAACATACGAACATAGCGTTCCTTGGAGACTGGTATCATGAAAACAACAGTGACGCATTTTCTTGAAAGCTTGTTCCACCAGACAACCGATGTATATCTCCATAGCCATGTAGATCCAAAAGACCCTCATCGGTGACGAAACCCGACAGCTGCTTTCCATTGACACCACGAAACACAGCTTCTGGCAGCAGATGAAGTCCGTATCGGAACGAGCATTCAATGTTGCAATGTCACTAAGCAGACTAATGGAAAACGTAGAGGGTTCTTCGGCCAGCAAACGTTGATCAAAAAGTTATTCAGAAAACACTTATGCCAGCGCTTGATCCAATCCTCGAAACATTTTTTATATTCGGTTTTCGGTATCTCCATCAGTGCTTCCTGCGATTTTTCCATTACTTTCTCTCTGCTGCTGAAATGCGTTCCCCGTAGTGTTTTTTTTACTCAATTGAACAGAAAGAAGTCACAGGGAGCCAAATCAGGTGAATTCCCTGCCTGTTGGATGATATTTGTTGCATTTTTCGTCAAAAAATTACGGATAATGATGGCACTGTACATGGTGGAAAATCCACGAGTTTTCTGCCCACAATTCTGGTTTCTTTCGTCGAATTGCTTCACGCAAACGTCTCATAACACCCAATTAATACTCTTTGTTTAGTGTCTGGCCTTCTGGCAAAAATTCATGATGCACTACACCATTGTAATCAATGAAAACCGAGAGCATTGCCTTCTTTTTTAACTGAAAACGACGTGGTTTTTTTGGTCTCGGCTCATTTCGTAAACGCCATTCACTTGCCTGATGTCCGGATTGCGTGTCGTACTCATAAACCCACGTCTCATCTCCAATAATGATCCTTTTGATGAATGTGGGATCGGATTCAGCCTCGCAAATCATCTCTTTGCGACGTAAACACGGTCTCTTTTTTTGCATGAAATTGAGGTCTTTTGGCACCAACTTTGCTGATACACAACGGAAATCCAAATCATTAACCAAAATGTTTTGAACGGATCCATAGGCATTGTTCAAGTCCTCTGGTATCTCTCTGATGGTTTATTTGCGGTTTTCATCGGTTTGCGATGTCGATGGTCTGCCACTGCGTTCATCATCTTCGACTGACTCACGACCACTTTTGAACCGCTCGTGCCACTGGTAAACGACCGTTTTCTTTAGAGAATCGTTGCCGAAACACTTTTCCAACATTTCCAACGTTCGCGTATCAATAAATCCGTTATTTATGCAAAATTTAATACAAGTTCGTTGTTGCAAATTTAAATGTATTTCTAAAATTGTAAAAAAAAAATCGCCAGCACACAGATATAGGTATACTCTTGGCTACGTAACTTTTGCAAATGTCAAGCTATGACGCTAAGATTTAGAGGGAATGTCAAGAACAGATGTACCAACTTAACAAAACAGAACTCAAATCGGAACAATGGGAGCGCCACACGGTGACGCCACCGGAAACTTTTTGATCAAGGTGGTATATGGCTGTGAGATCTGGGCAGACGCACTCCGTAAAGAAAAGTACATGAAACAGATAGTAGCAGTGCAAAGATGGGGGCTCCACTCGTGTCAAGCTCGTACCGAACGATGTCGGTCAGAGGAGTGAACCCTATCGATCTTCTAGAGGCAGAAAGGAAGTACGCATACGACACGAAACGACAGTAATAAGAGAGTTGGAAATCGGAAAGCTTAGAATGATGGACTGCGAAGCTGACATGAGCGGCGTGCCTAAATGAAATGAACGACAACATGGAAACGGAACCCAATTTCTCATCGGATACGGATATTTCAACGCCTTTCTAGATAAAATTGGTAAAGCGAACACTCCAGCCTGCCAGTACGGGGATTCTCCAGTAGACGATGCAAACCACACTTTTTTTTTCGTTTACTGGAGGTAGGATAGTCAACGACGGGAGCTGAAAGAAGCAAAGATGGTCGAAAATATGCTGACAGGCGGTCAGACATAGAGTCAAATTTGTTCCGTCGTAGAAGTCACACTCAGGTCAAAAAAGAGAGAACAAGACACAAATATACCTTTAAAAGACTGATGAAAGCTTCACCAGTAAAATAGAATAAAGTTGCACAAATAAACAAAACACTCTGAAGTAATGCGAAAACGGTTCCACAGTGGATGGGGTCTAGATGAAAGGGGTTAGGGTGGTTTTTAGTGTATGAGAATAGCGGAGTACTTGAAACAGAGCGGAACTGCTTCTCGTCGTTATTAGCTTTCCCATTATTCCACAGCAAAAAAAATAAATAAATATATAAGCTCTCTGAGCTAGAGGATGATTTTTTCGCAGAATTTTTACAAATCCAACTAGACATGAGGAATCCGCATTCCTACCTAGCCTGCAAAAAGGTACAGATGCATGACAATATTTCTTCCACATGCCAATCGTAGGTCCGAAGTAGTGAAGATGTTTTCAATGATATCGTTGATGACAGCCAGGCCCATTTGAGAAAGTTTAAAGATTGAAAAATTCATCCATCAAATCCATCCTTTTCCGCTTTGGTGGTATGAGAGTACATCAGGTCTATTAAATGGAGTTGACAATCTGTTTTAAGACACAGTAGCTAGAAGTCCGTCGACGTTCAGAAACCATCTATAGAAGTATAGAAGTAGTATTCCCCCTATATAGACATGTATTTGTTACACCAGATTTCGTTTAAACAGGACATTAGATCACATTATCTAACATCTCTTGTCAGTGTTCACCTTACAAACTTTCCACTTATTTCTACACGCCCGTCTCCAGTAAGCAGACACTGTAATCACCTTAATTAGCCACGACTAAATAGTTCAACGACTTCAGGCACGCACGATAATCTCTACAAGCAAGTCAACACCAAAAATTCCATTGTCTTTGGGGTTTTGTATTGGATAAAAAACAACAAACAAAAAACAAAATCCCCCCAAAAAACAAGCCTTGATACCGTAATTAAGCAGTGAATCACGCAACCTGCACATGTATCCGAAACTAGCAAATTAAATTTAATTAACGTTCAAGTGTTTGAGCGCTGCTGGAACGTCCTCCTCTACGTCTGGCTACTGTTGGCCATAGGTTAATAATTTTTTGTCATCATCATAGTCATTATATGACTGTAGCCCATGTTCTCAACAATAACAAACAAATTTATTACTTTCCAAATTAATTTCCAGTGAATTTCATTTTCAAATTCATAAATACAGTAACCGAAGCTAATTAGAGAATTATCACATTAATTGCAATCAACACAAATTTGTCTTGAATTAATGCATTCCCCAGAATGCATTTTCATTAGCCAGCATTTCAGCAGCTGTCACGTACGGATAACATGCTTGTACGTCAACGTGGAACGTTTAAACTTGCAACTTTCCAAAATTAAATTTCATAAATCATTAAGCCAAACACTTGACAACTTGACACAAGCAATATGAACTCCAAGTGTTTCTAAACTTGAATTTATGTATCTAACGGATGTGACAATATGATGAATGTCTTTAACATAGAGGGCGCGCATTCTAGAGAGTCATAGATCTCCATGGTAATCAAAAGCATTCCAACGCGCGCAATCAAACAAACACATTTCCTGCATCTACACTCGACAGTTTTTTATTTTTTTATTTTTTTGAGGTCACACTGGAACGGAAAAATACTACAATGAATAATACTCACTCAATTAAAATGGCCAATGAGAAGCTAGACTTGCGTCTAGACTTTGAACAAACTCAAATTCAAAATGACACTTGATGATGGATATACAATAGATACGAGCACTAGTATTCGCAATGGCACTCTACTTATAAATACAGCAACAAGGAATTATAAAGTTCATTTCTTAAACTGTCAAATGTCAACTATGAACTGTCAACTGTCAGTTTTTACTTTTCATTTGGTCGGTCTTAACACTCTTAAATGATAATCCATTCAAATGGAGAAAGGGTGATTAGAGTTATCGAAGCTTTTTCGTTTCTTCTTAATCCAATCCTGTCAGCCGGAAGATGTCAAAGTGCACACCCTTCATCGCCTGGAGAACCTTCTATCATCTGTCAAAAAATATCCGGGGCACACGTGCAGAGAACAAATTCAACAATCAAACATATGGTAGCTGACAATGAAAATTTTATTTAAAAACGAATAATTCTGTAAAAAAAAAAAATTGGAAATCGAAATTCTTTAGCGAATACTAGAAGTCGGAAATGGGAAGACGATCGGAGGGAACAATCGGGAACAGTTTATAACTCGAGAATGACTAACATCCGAATGGAAGACACAAGACTCGGACTCGGTTTTATCTTTCATCTTTTATGAGACTCGTTTTCCGTTTTTTTTTTTGTTTTTTTTTTTCCTCTCACACTTTGCTATTTTATTTTAATTTTTCGCAAGGAGGAAACATGTGCTAAAGTTGAATTGCTACTTCTAACAAACATGTTAACATTACAGTATTGCGTCGATTCTTTTCATTTTTATTTTTTAGTAATTGTGTTCCGTTTTATTGTGTACTAAAAGTTGAACATTAGCCAAGTTAATTAAATGATGTCCAGCGCGGTGCACTGTTTCGAACACAATGACAGAACACTGTTTTGTTGGAGGAGAATCTCTTGCCCTATCTGCCGAAGAGTGCTTGCAAAAAGTTTGCCTATGTATGTTGTTACACTAGTTGTGACAAATTGACTTGGATGGGTGACAGTTTGTGTAACAAGGACGTATACAGATAGGATGACATAAAAGCTGTCACAATATACTAATTTTGATGAAAGAAATCATTGTGTATGCGAAGTTGGAGTGGCAACGTTTTTTCTACATAGTTCGTGTATTCCCGAGACAAATTGGTAAGAAAGTAGTTGAGCACATAGACGAAACCCAATAGATGACAATGAAAGTTTAAAGTCTAAAACTAGAGACTGCAACGCCGGAACAATCCAATTACGGTTGGCAGTAGTGGAGAGGTGAGAGCAGCGGGTAAAGATTGGTTTCCGGATTGTGAAATCAATCAAGACTACCTGTATATTGTTCTAGTCTAGATAGGCAACTGAACTAAAACGCTGACGATATTAAGATGATTGCTCAATTTGCAGTGGTGGTAGATCAAATGATTCTGGAGTAAAATTATAAGCTAACAAGCAAGTGATAACGACCTTAACTGTACCAATAAAACCCTTACTTTTCCTTTCATCGCTTTAACTCCAAGGTGGAACAGCAAACGTCAATGAATGCATGCCTAAGAGGGCGATAAATTACCAGGTGACCTGCTTTTTAAATCAAGTCTACCTGCAGTGTCTTGAGCGTAAATAGTGTTCGTTTAAGGACCCGTCACATAGAATTCGTTGCATCCGTTGCGTACGGATTCTTATGGAAGGAGGTATAGCAGCACCTTTACTTTTCTACTTTTGTATTCCGTTCTAGTCAGTTTGCAGGTTGCACATTCGTGCACTGAAGTACTTTCATTGGTGGAAGCATTGAGGGAATGTAGATACACTTTCATAGCTTGAAAAGGAAACACTCTCAGCAATAACAAAACGTCATCGTTTTGTTTTTCAACGTAAGTATGCGAAGGATTTTATAGGATGCTTTTTCTGTCAACTAAACTACAGAGCAATGGATTAACGGATTCTATGAGTCGAGGACTTTTTTACCGGGCCATTGTCGTTTTACAACTTTTAGAAATCGTTATTATATTTCCTCCTTCAAAGCCCGCCAACGTAAGCGGAGCCAAAAATCACTCGAAGAATTTTGCATTCAAAACGATCAAGGAAACCTCCAATGTTGTCGCTTCTGTGCAATAGACCAGGAATGGTATGGTAAGCCATTGACAAAAGGCTTTACTTACTTAATTGACTTCTTGCTCCAAGAAAACAGAGATTGGCAAATGGAACCCTTTGCTGATTTTTGATGAGGTGTAGACAAAATCCGCAACTATATACAAGTCATGGCTATCTTTGTGACAGATGGTCTGATTCGTCAATGATAGCATATACTAGGTCTTGCCCGCAGTCACAGCCAAACCTAATTTTGCCGACAGATTTGTCATCACTGATCTCCATTGGTATTCGGTATAGCTCGTTTGTTCAATTTGGTACGTATTAGATCTTAAAACGCACAGATAAATGCAAATCCGATCGTTGACATACAGTTTCAGGCATTAACACATACATGTCTTCATAATTAGCATTGTAGAGATAGTGTCATTTATTGTGAATCGAATACAAAGGTTCCATTTACCAAACATACATTCGTCCGACCAAGATTTGGAAATGAGTTTGTGTATGCTCTCTGTCAAATCATCTGTCACTGCCTTAAAAAGCTCCACAGGTTAGCCGTTCGGTACTCAGGTTTGGATATTGCTATCTTTATTTCATTTTGGTCGAATGAATCGAAATCTTGGCTTTTATTGCTCAACAATTTGCTTCATCCTCGCTCTTAAAGAGTCTGGAGAAGTGTTCTTGTTCATACTTTCAGATCTCTGCTTTGGTTTTGTTGGCTTGATACCTTCTTGTTCTTTTGTTTTTTTTTTTTTTCTTTGCTTAGAGCGGTAATGACAACTCAGGCGTTTCGTGCTGGTGGTCAGGTAAAAGCCAGGATCAGTTGTGGCAAATGTTCAGACATCCATAATACTGGAAGAGTACCATGCTTCGATCGCAACATGATCAAGTTTTTCTTCATTATCAAGTTACGAAAATGCTGTTTAGTCAATTTTGGGGTGATAGATGAAGTGATCTACTGCTGACTAAACGAGGACAAATTTGCGGCAACCGAAAGAGTTTTAGGTACATTCAATACGCGATCTGCATACTAGACATCCAGAGCACCTCAGAAATGTGCAAACAGTAGCACGGTGATTAGACCTGTGCCTTTATTTCAAGTTAAATCTGAGGCGACCAGCTACAGGCTCTTAATCAGTGCTAACATATATACTGTCAGCAACAGCAAAGAGTAGCCATCACTTGTTTACTGCCTGTCTACCAGAAGGGCAAAACCAACTGTAAGAGCTGACCACTCTTAAGAGTATGGAGAGTTTTAAAAACGCACTGCAACAAGGATGGATCAGGTATGTTATGTCGTAAGAGATAGCCAAATAGACACTGATGATACACATAACGAAGAATTGAAATCAACAGGTACATACATCGAGGACAGTCTTAAGATACTTTTAAGGCGATTCAAGAAACACCTGGTTCGAGAAATGTAGAACACGAACATTTCCTACTAAACAAGCATACGAGTATACAATTCCAACATTAATTGTTGGAAAAAGTCAAAGCACTACACCACGGCTAACTGCTGAATCCTAGCTGCGGTCAAAGTAACTAACATAGAGAGATATGAGCTTATTTAAGCAATGATTATAGAAAAGCTTAACTCCCTATTTTATGGACGTTATGAATATTGATGGACAGTTGATGGAGAAAGATGATGGGCACAACGAATTAAGACAGCTTAATCCGTACGTTAAAAGCAGCAGTTGTAATCCTATCAAAAAAGTGCACAACATAAAAACTCAAACTGCAATTCTTTTTTTTTTTTTTAAGTATGCCATATAATTATACAGATTTTCTAAGCGTACGTATGTTCAACGATGAACTTAACAAGAGAACGGCCTAAAATCCTGAGAATATCACCATACCGATGAAAATATCATGCGACCGAATTTATTTACCAAAGCTTGTCAACGAGTAGGTCCTCGTAATCATAGTCTTTAGGGATAGGTCGAAAAGACCACAAGCGCTGTTAAAGTCGAATAAATGACTGATTTCAATTCAAGCAGGAAACAGTCGTTCCGAAAGGCGATTCTCATGTTCCTATCAAAACAAAGCAGAATCAAAAGATACCAAATAGTTTCTATAAGAAAGCCAATGCCTCAAACATAAAAAGCCTTGTGAGACTCCACAAAATTACAGAAGATTTAATGAACGAAAGACACCCGGATTACTCACCCTGGTAAATGAACGCCTCGCCAGCATTTATTTATAAAACATTCTTTTGTGACCAAACTTCAATGGACTAGAAGGGCAACCTTTACTTCAACGCAATTAGAGAGCAGCTGTGGAACATGTCACTACCACAATATTTAATTCGTGGTAAGCAATAAGAGCATCCTTAGCCAGGCGGTGCTTGATGTTATTAGATGGTTTGAAATAGGTAAAAAACACGAAAGCTACAATTGGCCAACCGCCAGCTGCATTGTACAGCAAAGAAGGCGATTACCTAACAAAGTACCTGCACGTGCATCGTAGGATGAAGATCTGCCAGTGCCTAGAATCTTAAAATACTTTTTCCAGCTTCTAGAAGGGGTAATCCTTCTCAGAGTCGCCTATGGCAAGGTTTTAATGGATTGTTTAAAAGATTTCAAAATGATGACTTAAGCTACACCAAAGCCTTAAACCGGGACTGTCCACCATTCACTAGATATTTATGTGGCCTGAATCTGGTAAGGTACCACTTGTAGTTCAATGTCTAAATTCGACTTTCTTGTGAAGCTTATCCAACTTAGCAAAACGACACTGACCAATGTTTTCAACGAAGTCTGAAGTGATAAGGTTTTTCCAACCATGTTTAACGAAGGTAGCTTCATGTAGCTTCTTCAATTTGATTCCAACTGCAGATATTGTCGTTGCCGGCATTATTAAATTAGACATCAACATATACATTGTTAGCGCAACATTTGTCAGACTTAGAAAAAAATCGTATCATGCGAGGGTGTGACAAAATACTTTCTGTCACCGAACAGAGAGACCTTGGCTACACTTTCGATGTAGCCAAGGTCTACAATTCATTTTTCTTAGATCCAGCGAAGAATAAATGTAACCAGTCGATGTAACTTCAGTCACAGAAGGCCAGAATAACGTTCTACAAATCACGCATTTTATGTACGATGCTATTGGCATAGTATAGAATAAATAAAGTCCATCTAGCAATACCCTTAGAACCCTTTCATCAGTTCAAGTTGTTTGCGCTCTAAGCTACTTTAAGCCAAGAACAACTTTAACGAACCGACACGGCTAGATGTTGAGATAAGCAAGTAAAAGTGGTCATACACAGAGGAGGCCAGACGACAGTAACGTTTTTTGAATGGCGAAATCTGTTAATATATGGTAGAGTAGGTATACCCTTAGGAAAAGTATCTTAAACGTCGTCAAGTATATCTATTAAAACTATTAAACCAAAACTGTGACTGGATAATAAAGCGCTTGCTGTCGGTGTTTATTTTTTAGTAAATTGAAATGAGTTCCGCAAGCCTGCGTCCTTAGACCAGTGGGCTTCACGAAGAAACATAAACATTTTGACTAATCGTAAAGCATTAGTTTCTCGATTTTCGTGTAGAGATCTGAAGAATTGAAAGTGCTCATTTTAGACTGTCAAAAGGGAAAAGATGACAACAGTATGTCAAGTGCCATAAACTTTGACGATACCCCTGGACTCATATCCTCCTTAACAGACTGTATGTTCGTCGCCACAACGCAGATAGTTCGTTTTGCTTTTATACTATCTGCAGCCACCCTATGCTCGTTTTCAAAATGCAAATGCAAACTCAATTATATTCGGTCCAGCTGTTGTATACAAACTTCAGTTTTGTTCTTGTTGTTGTTGTTCACTTTTCCTCGTTCGTTTTCCTATTCTGAATGTAAGTATGCTGCCTTTATGCTCGAAAATGCAATTAAAATGCTAAATGCTCGTCGAAATGCTATTTACAGATATGTGGATATGTTTGGTTTGGTTTGGCAACACAAAGGGCGTTTCGAAGACACATATGTACATTCGTCTTGCCTCAAACTTTAAGTGACGGACGGAGACGAACTAACAGTCTAATGAACTCTCAGCACAGAATGCACCCAAGTTGCATTTTTATTGTGTCATTTTGAAAAGCTCGTCCAAACAGACTGAATACAACTTGAAACTCGCATTTGTCACTTAATTTCCGGGAAATGCAATGAGATAAGAGACATCATGAGAAATGAGTACACACACTACACAAGATAGATACGCTTAAGCACACGCGTTCCCTGGCCATTGTTGCCAGTGCTGTGCTGTATATCTTTTTTATTTTCAAAACGCAATTTCAGTAAACAAGTATGTGAACACATTGTTACAAGTACGAGTAATGTAACAAATTACGTTTTAAATTTGACACTTAATTTGATTACGACAGGAACGTGTACCTAGATGTCATTTTGGCATAGCCAGCTGAGGTAAGCAATATATTGATGAGTGGCGGACTGAACAACGTCACGGATGCGTCAAGTGTCTTGGACGTTATGCGCATTTGACAACAAAATTGGTCACTATTGTTGTTTCCAGCGATTACTGTGAGCATTATGTTGTTATCACCAGCATGAACGAAGAGAAATCGAACGTGCTTGGCACAAGGTTATCCACAAGGTGTTCCTCCGTGATCAAGCAAGTGATTTGAAATTTATTTTAATTGTAGAACTGTATAGATCATAGAATATACTTTCTGCTGGTGTCTGATGATGGGTTGTGTGCTTAAGTGAATGACGAAGTAAAGGTCAGAATGACTTTAGTCTGATCACTTTGTGCACATAGTTTACTATTTTTTGTTGTTGGCTCAAATGACATTACAACTGGCGTTATACCAAAGTAATAGACTGGCATCACTTTCTAAACAATGCTTACATGCTTGCCCGATAAATCAATTAAAACTTTTCATAACAATCTTTTTACGTTGCAGGATGATTGATTCGTTGATTCTTTTGCGTCACATCTTAGGATCGCAATGAAAAAAATTTCCATAGAACGTTTGCTTCTTTGCTAGTTTGTTGCTTAACTTCTCAGCTCATAAAACAGCGATTGGCAGCGGTGATATTCGACGATATCTATGCTATCACAATCTAAATTAACTGTAGAACTAAGGTAGACAAATTCTGTGGCACTTCCTTGGATACCTCCAAGCACAGCACTCTGCTTGGAGCCAGAGTTTACCCAAATCTAATTTATCACTGTCTGGCCAGAAATAACTATTAGCATTCCTCTCTTGTGCTCGCTGTTATGTTGTTGCCATATTCATATTCAAAGAAGAATTGAGAATGTTCCCATCCGTTCATGCATTTCGGAGGATCGATAAAAAAACATCCACGACCAAGTTAAATCCTCCCAGTTTTTGGACCTACTAGTATGTGGTAATGAACATACCGATAGATTGGGCATTGTTCTGACTAGAAACGAAGTTGAGTTCATGAAGGCATATCTAAATCTTGTAAGTGGCCTTCCTCGCTTTGATAGCTTTAAACGTCTTGTTGGAACGACTTTGTTTTACGTCTAATGAAACTGATGCAATACATGGCATCTTCTTTTTTTTTTTTGGATAAGTTATACCATGTTGAGGTTTTATTTAAAGGACACATTTTCTTTCGACAAATCCATGATCCAGATTGGCTCATATCCTGTCACTATAAATAGTTCTAGTGGATACGAATGTTATTTGTCTGACAACTGATATACTTCACTGTCAGTCTACTTTAAGACTCTGTATTTTGGAAGCGACTCTGGTCTTCTTCTCTAATAGTGCTTCATAGGCGATCCCGAAGACAATATTCATCAAGCCGTATGTAATTTACCACACCAGAGTCAGAACCTCCTAGCCTTGTTGTCACTACATTGCCTGAAGAATTCTCTTGTATTGTAGTCTTTAACGTCAAGTCTTTATTCAGCGTCCGTTTGGACTCAATGTCTACTTTGTACCTTGACTAGGCTGTAGCCCAATATTATGTTAGCACAGATTTTACACTTGAGTTCGGTTAAGGCAGCAGTGATGTTCCACCAGGCAACCGAAACCAATGATATAATCGGTTTTATTATAGCCGCATAGAGTCAAAGAGAGCTCCTTGATAACAAGCTCCATGTATTGCCGAAAGCTTCTTAACACTGACAGAAAGCCGATAGCGCCTTGGACATGATGTACCCCAAGTAAAGAGTAAAAATTGTATACCTGTAAAGAGAAGGAGACTACCTTAGATGACGCATAGTGTGCTCAAAATGACATCCGGAACCAGATACAGGTTGATAAGTGGAGGTAACAATGTCGTGGCAAGCATGAGTCTCCCGGACCTCAGGATCTGTAAGCGTGCATAAAAACACGACAAGCCAGATTTTTCATATTGTTATGGAATAGACAAGTTGTGAATCCAGATATTTAAAAATACATAAAGACAGCCATTCGTACAATCGCAATAAACCGTTAGAACCTTTGCACGCGCGTCTCCCTCGACCTCCACCCCAAGGTCATCAGAAATTCCAGTTTTGATGTACTATGCTTCCTACGGCAAGCAAAAACCGAAAACCAACAATCAGTGATGAATACCGCCAGACAAGAACGAGGAATGACTTGAAAGCTTTTGTGCTAGTAGAGATCCAGTGAGTACTGGAAATTTGGAAAACTCAGTTCTGACGATTGTTAAATAAAATAAAATGATGACGAAAATACCACTGCTATACAAGTGAAAACAACAATATCCAAAGTAAAATGCAACGAATCCGCAGATGCCGATGGCCATTCAGGTTTTTAAAGCTAGAGGGCATGCATGCACCAGGTCATATTCAAAATTTTATCAAATTAAGACATGAAAACGAATCTTTTGTTTAAACGTGAATGAGTGACAATAGATTGACTTCTGTTCACGGGATATCCATACATCAATGGGGGCGAAGATACACCTGGCTAACGCTTTGAAATTTGCAAACATTTAAAAACAATACACATCGGTACCTCTCTTTTCCTAAATTTCCTTCAAGGATATATAAATCTTTTGAGCGCGAGATAATTATAAAAAAAAAATTCCCAAACCTGTATTGAGGGCACAGGTTTCAACCCTTACTTCAGTCGCGAGCGATTAAAAACCTCTTGCCGATCTAAGGTCACGGCATTCTGTACTTTTTGTGGAGATCTACATACCTGAAGAACGTGATATCGCCATCGTCCGTCCGGTTCTTAAGAAAGAAAACCCCAGAATCAGTGGCCTTTTAGAACTTGAAAACTCAATATTAGCCAACAATATGAAATAGATACTCAACAACTTTTTATCAATCTTAAGACGTTCACGATAGCGTCTATAGAAATGAGCTATACAAAACAATGTCTGGTCGTGGTCCCCATGCCAAACTCAAGCGAAGAATAGCTCCTGCCAATCTGTCTGGCCATCTGTCCCGCCATTGTTGGCCGGGTGGGAAAAAACTATAAAAACGTATAGTGAAACAAAGACCTATTCAGGTTGTACAGCGCAATGAAACTGATTAAAGGGCTTATGCTACAACCGGATACCTCAACTAATTCAGTGTGGGGAATTGGGCCAACGAACTACAAATCATCGAGCTATCTGGAGAGGCATGTTGATTGTGGCCCTTATTTATTTCTCCATAATAAAGTCCCATTTCAGAATCATTGAATAGAGCCCTGTTAATAAATTATTAGATGAGTGGTGTCAAGGATGACAATCAAAAGACGATTTTCATATGAAAAGGTAACTTTGCTAAATAAGAGTATAAGCTACCACTATCTATGGGGTGATGTCTCCTCATTGAATTTGTCGTTCAATATGAATTCCTTAAGCGTTGGATATGGTGCAATAATGAACACTGACGAGTTCATAATATATGACATCAGCTCGCTAGTTGACCAAATTTTTAGGTCACGAACTTGATAAGCAACCATCCATTGACAATTGCTAACATAGTTTGGGTGATTGGGAGCATCCAACCGCCAATAATAGACTGTTTAACTACCGACAGATGAATGTTTGGGCAACGATAATTAGAAAGAAATTAAATAATAATAACGTATGAAGTATCAATAACTGTTTTTGTAGATTATCTCGACGATGGATTGCATTGCTATGATGTTTAAGATACACGGTAAGGAGAGTAACTTTTCAGTGATCAATTATAAACGTCAACTATGTAAGAAGTTACTCGACTGTTGGAGTCAATAAGCTAAAACGACAGACACAACATAAAAGTACTACGTATCCATGAGTATCGCCAGTCAAAGCTTCAACATTAAGTAAAATCGATCGATTTAGCCTCTGTTGATAGGCATCTACACCCAAAAGACTTCGTAACAGGGCTGAATATAAACCAAGTTGCGATGAACAAAATATAAAAAAGGGTGCAGGCATCTATTTTCTAAGCTCTTGCATCCAGGTTAAGTCCACTTTCAGTTGCTATAATTCACAGTTACAAAATGTTTAAACACCTCCTCTTCAAGTCCTCCCAACTCAATGGCAAAATGCAATTTTACAGATTGAACAAAGGAAAAATTACCAAAGTGGTGTGAAATATGAAAAAAAAAATGTAGAATGGAAAAAATAAATAAAAAGAGCATTCAGGCCAACATAAAAGAGTTTACAGAAGACCGTGTTCGAAAGAGTGGTAGAAAATAAACAAACTAAAAAACTAAAGCAAACACAGAGTGAGATTTACTCTACCCTACCCTGTTGTGTCGGCAATTCGTCTTTACTTTGTTGTTTCGATGCCGTTTATTTTTTAGGGTAGGTTAGGGTTGGTGAAATAAATTATTATTTGTGTTTTCCAGCTGATCAACGTCTTAGGGCAGCACCTGTATTTTGCGTCGAATTCCGCTCATACACCCAATCTACCATAAGAAGCATTCGTACGGACTATTTTTTAATATCTATTTCAGTCATTTCCAAAACAACTATGTATAGGTATAGAGAATCCGAAATCTGTGGTCCTAGTTTTCACAAGAAAACCCACATTTACTAAACAGAGCCTGCTAGATAAGGCCTATTGACCCGTTGTGCTGCCACGTGGATCTACCTATGATCCTCTTACTCATGGAACCAATTTGAGCTTATGATGAAGCGTAGGAGGCTGTTAATCTCTGTATTCTTTAGATCGTTAAAGTCATTGTAGAAAATGGCTCCTAGGTAGAGTTTTCTTCTCTGGGGGAGAGCTGGACATGTTGCCCCACCGGACTATCAGAGGTCTGTTCTTTTATTAGCATCCAGCTTAAATAATAACTTGCACGTAGCGATTGGTATACCTGTGCTGCCCTTTTCCGGAATAGGTAGAGTGGTTGCAATTTTGGCGAGTTCGTCGGCCCTACAATGCCCTGGAATGTCTCTGTGGCCCGGCACCATGCAAAGGTGAAGGTTGAAACGCTCTGCCATCTCCGTAAGAGATGATCGAGCGGTTTTAGAATTTAAGACTTGATAGCGGCCTGATTATCCGAAAAGATGCGGATATCTTTTGCATATATCACGTTTTTTTTATAGCCAGGACAGAGTTTAATTAATCGCTAAAATTTACTCCTGGAACATGCTACAGTAATTTGCAAGACGGAAGCTTAGATTTAGCTTATCTGAGAAAACACCGCCACCAATCCCGCTATCGGTTTTAGATCTATCTGTTTAGAAGCGGATAATGTTCTATATGTGGAATAGCTGTAGTTGCAGCTACTTGCCTGCTGAAGATGTCGATGGATGTCAAGTGAAACAGAATGTCTAAGGCCGCAAAGGGAATCCAGCGTAGAGCTTCATTTATGCATAGATATGCTGTTCATTGGATTCAGCTTAGTTTTTTGCAGTTGACTGCAATATCTAAGGCCACCACCAGACCAGACAACCACACCGTAGGTGAGTATCAGTAGGTTATTCGAAGTTGAAGGCCCCATTTGTTTCCAATGGCTTTCTTGCAAGAGAGTAAAGCTACTATAGCTTTCTTGATTCTTTCTTGAATGTTAGGTTTCCAGTTTATTGCAGTTTTCTATCAAAAATGAGACCCAGGTATTTTGCTGTATCGGAAAACACTATATTTCCTGGAAAAGAGGACAAGATCAGGCATCACCATTTAGTTTTCCAAAGTAGCTAAGTCTTTGGTGTCATTCTGGATAACACACTTCTATGGACTAAACATGATAAGGCCAATTATATCCTATGCATCAGTTGTCTAGGGAAATAAGCTCTCACGAAAATACGTGACTGCTGCTCTTACCAAACTCCACAGAACGGTCTGTCTCAGTTGCATGGGAGCTACAGGTTGTTTACGTGCGTAGTGATGGGGCACTTCATAGCACTTATACAATATGTGCCGGCCATAAGTAATACAGCAACCTGCGCCACTTGTTGGGAATGTGTTGACGACACCGCGGAGCAATACCTCTGTGAATATCCGGCTTAAGCTCGCATCAGGCTGCAGGTACTTAGCGTTGACGTGATGTGTGCTGGTAATGTAGGTACTTTGTCAAGCTTGCTCATCTTTCTTGGAAAAATTGAAAGATTCCATCAAAAGTGAATTACGAGGAGTTAAATGAATTAGTTCTGTCTAAGTGATCTGTTCCCGACAGAAAAAAAAAAAGAGAAATCCAACGGATTTGCATCCGGAGAATTTGCAATCCATTGTGTCGAAGAAATGAAGTGTGAAACATTGTTTTTAAACCAATCTTGGTTGACGCGCGCTTTGTGATGACGCGCGCTTTGTGAGACGGTTCCGAGTCTTGTTGAAATGTCCACAGTCTCCGATCGAAATGGTTGTTTGCCCAATGCTTCAATACCGTCTCTAAGACAGTTCTACAGTTTATGATCGCATTAATTTTGACGCCACGGTCCAAAAATACGAGCGGAGAACGACTATCGGCGGTTATGGCGGCCCAAACCATCACCGTCACTGCTGCCTGCTTTCTGATGGCCGTCCGAAGGTGTAAATTTTCGAATGACCTCTCTGGAAAGAAAACTCGGTCATTTTGTTTGTTGACATATTGCTCTATAACAAAGAGCGACTCATCGGAAAAAACCAAATTCGGCAACTCACCACTTTCGTGCAAACGTAGCAACTCCTTCGTTCTTTCGACTCTAACTTTTTTCTGTTGCGGTGTCAGATCGTGTGTTTTTTGGAAGTTCAATGGCTTGAGCCCAAGTTCATTTTTCAGTATGAGTTGCATCCGTTCCAACGATTTGTTGAGCTCACGAGCCATTTTTCTTCCACTTCGACGAGAATTTCGCTCAATTCGAGCCTTCACTTTCCGAACCATTTCTGCCGATCTTGCTGTTTTTTTTATGACCACCTCCATGGCGTTTTGCACCGCTACCACTATCAAGGTAACGAGCTATGGTTCGAAACACAAACGATTTATTTACGTTGAGGTGCTGGAGGGCTCTAACGATAGCTTCTTGTGATTTTCCAGCCAAATATAAAGCAATCACACTATCACGTTTGAATTCCATCGCGGATAAAAATTTTTCAACACAACTGAGACGCAAATCGTCTGTCATGTGTCAAAATTTGAGCTCAGAGTAACGAACGGTTTGGAAATTATAACAGTCTGAAGTTGGTTGCAGTTCGAGTCAGTCAGGGTGTATATAATAATCTTATTTTCAGTACACTCATACATCAAGTTTAATAGTATGGAACCTAGCAGTGATCTTTGTAGCACACCACGATTTACTAAATTCTTCTCGCTTCTGACATTAGAATCGATAAGATAGGTCAAAATAGATTTAAATTGGCAAAGACAAAACACGAACAAGCCGACTCGGACTAAAACAATATAAACAAAATGGAGTAAAACAATATACCATAAATCAACAAGAATCCTCTTCGCTTCATCAGAGCAAAACACTATCTGAGGATTAACCCTGGAAGTACATGTTTATTTTCTATACGTAAGAGACATGTTTCGTCGAATTGACGACAGTGGTCATACGGATGACCTATACAAAAAAGTTCATCTAGCATAAGGTAAAACAACAATGGTCAACGATAGTCTGTTTTATAATATTTACTAAAAATTCAACACAAAATAGACAATAGACATAGTTTTTACAGAAAATGTTATTGCCGGTCACAGTTCTAAGTCTTCGCCTGAACAACTGGAAGCAGACTCTCTAAAAACAACGAAGCAAAGGGTTTTTTGGTGTACTAGATGGGGTAAGTAAGCTCCTTGGGAATGAAAAAAAAATTTTTTTTTTAAATGTTTTTTTATTTTATTCAATATAGTTCAGTTTTAGTTTGATACACTTATTCTAGCGATTTTGCAACTTC
Organism: Volucella inanis; assembly: GCA_907269105.1. Lineage (NCBI taxonomy): Eukaryota > Metazoa > Arthropoda > Insecta > Diptera > Syrphidae > Volucella > Volucella inanis. The sequence goes on along the minus strand of OU026153.1, from coordinate 200,637,300 downwards.
TTGATCCCGTCCGAAAAGTTATTTTCCGGGATGTCTGCAAAATACTCCTGCGTGGTGTCGATGATTTTCTCGCGTGAGCTGAATTTTTTATTGATGAGCCGTCTTTTGAGGTTTTGGAAGAGATATTAGTCCGAGGGAGCCAAATCGGGCGAATACGGTGAATGGGACAGCAATTGGAGCCGTAAGTCATTGATTTTAGCCATGGTTGCGATGCTCTTGTGCGCTGGTGCAATGTCTTGCAAAAACAAAATTTTTTTCGCTTCATGTGAGGCCGTTTTGCAGCGATTTCGCCCTCAATCGCTCCAATAGTGCATAGTAATACTCGTTGTTGATGGTTTTTCCTTTTTCGAGGTAGTCCACGAAGAGTATGCCATGACAATCCCAGAAAACCGACGCCATAACCTGTCCGACTCATCGCGCCTCTCTCGGCCGCTTCGGAGCACTCGTGCCGGCTTCAGTCCATTTCCGGGCACTCATTCTGTTCTTTGGTGTTCAACAGTTACCAATCGACGCCAAAAGTCAGCCCGATTCTGCATCAGCAAGTCCAAACACTCGGCAAACAGCGGCAGGATAACTTTTTCATATGCAGAATATTGCCCAAAATATGGCGTGTGCGCTCAGTACTAATCTTTGTGATATATGCTAGCTCACGTACCTTCACTTTCCGGTCAGCCAACACCATTTCATGTATTTTTTTGACATTGTCTTCTGTAACTGCATCGGAGGGCCTGCAGCTGCGGACTTGATCGGTAGTGGAGTTGCGGCCACCACGAAACTCTCGAAACCAATATTTGACGGTGTAATCTGACGGAGCATTAACCCCATAATATTTATCCAACTTTTCTTTTGTTTTCTTCGCCGTTTTGCCTCTCAAAAAATAATGTTTTATGAGAGAACAAAAATGGTTTTTTTCATACTCAACATGATGCCAAACACGTCAACAACAATCAGCTGTCAAAACAAAACTAAAGACAGTATCGCACTGAAATTTGGCATGTCTGCCTAAATATGACCGGACTTCAAGGCACTAAACCCTTTTTTGCAGTAGCAGCGCATTCTGGCGGTCAAGTAGGTTACTTTTCACTCTACCTAATATTATGTGACCCTTCTGTGAAACCCAAAAAGGCGAACAAGTTTATGTTGGACACAATAGCACAATTCTTGACTCTTAAACTCTTCAGACAAAAATACATTTTTTTGCCAATTGCTGCATACAATCTCATCCCAGGCAAATATATTTTAATACAATATTGAAACAACCTCAATTTAATTGCCCATCCCAGTTAACTTCTGTTTTGGAAGTGTCTACTGTCATGACAACCGGTTGTATCTTATATGACTCTTATAATATAGATGACCTGCACAAATTAGCATGCAAGTATGAATCAGTTAAATTGAAACCGCACCTCTACAGCCGACAAGAAACTGATTAAAGATGTATCTACCGTCATAAATCAATTAGCACCACTAACATCATCTACATGACTCACTGCCAATAACCAACCCTCTGCACATGTGTCCCTTTAACAGGACACCAATTTTTTGTCGCCTTTAGTCGAATTTAATCAGAATGAATAATCCACCATACAAAACTCATTTCACCCCTATTATGTCATCCACCAACAGAAAAAAAGAATAATCAGGAAGAAAAATGACAACATCATCGGCTATCAACCATACAGAACCCTCATATCTCAACCCTGTGCTTCTGAACCCCTTTTAAGACTGGGGTTGGCCGAAAAAAAGCAAAACAACGTTCTGTTTTCTATTCTCCATCCAGCTCAGCAGCCATTGTCCTACGTCTATTATGTCATTATGTCGACAAAGTAGAGGATAAAATAAAAAATAATAAAAATTTCTATAAAACATTATCCAAAGCAAAACAACAATCTTCATGTAACATACGAGTTCAAACAAGGTGAACCACCCCTTGGACCGATTTTTCACCCTTATTGAGTGACACTCTCTAGAAGGGGATAACTCGAAATAGCTATCGAATATTGCTCATAGGCTCACCAACCCTTATGAGAATGAATTCGAAGGCCAGATTACATCCTGAACCGCACACAAACAAGAAAGTATGTGTGTTCTGAGTATGTGAATAAGTTTTGCTTTAAGGGCGTTAGGAGAGGATTCCCTAATACTACTTGTGAATGGACCATTCTCTCAGGGTGTTCGGACTTTCGGATATGCGTCTGTGCTTGAATGCCAATTGATTTCTTAAATGATGAAAACCGATAGACCAAAGGGGACATCCTGATTGATTAAAGATTAATAGCCAATGGTCCTCGAGCCGCTTTATTTGATGATGACCAAGCCAGGCCAACCTATTGACTAATTGTTATTATTGTACGAATTTAAATTGAAATGGCATCTTGTCGAACCCATACCAGTATATATCGGAGGGAATTTAACAGTGCCCTGTGAATTGTTAACTAAATTTCTGATTAACTAGTCTACTTAAACCGGTCAAGTAAGAGGCTTTCACCAATAAAATTTACAGGTCATTCAGTTTCAAATTCAATTAACACCTTCTTCGGATATGTGAATAGTGTGTCTGTCCGGAGATTCAATACTATCATTGGCTTCTGAGTGCAGGTTTAATTGCTTATTGATTTAGCACTCTAGGTCAAACCGGAAATTGATATATTTATTGTGTGTGAGTCATATCTGTGAGAGGGCGCCAGGCCTATAAATTATTCAATGATCAGTACATGGGGACGACATGAGCACCATAAATTCTCGTACTTCACCGATTTGGAGAAGTAAATTTAGAATGTGAAGTCATTGGAATGGTAGATCCATGACATTAGAACGTGACACTGGGGTATGATAAGTTTGAGAAAGTGTTTTGACAGTGCGGCGATTAAATGGTGCTTGAATTGGATTAACACGGGCACAGTTGGCAGCTAGATAACTTCTACTTTGGTTGTGAAGTTACGACCTAAATAAAGAGAAGACGTTCATGAAAAACCAACTCGGTATACATTCAGGAGTAACTAGGTCTATCCGAAAACAGAGGATAGAGAAGTTGTAAGTGTAAAATAATCTGGCGAATGTTTGATGGTGGTATACAAATCTGGAGCAATCTCGTAAGGAAACCAGACAAGTAACACACAGCTGCCTTCGAAGTAGACCAAAATCTTAACTATTCAAAGCATTCCAAAACAGTGTTAGAGGTTTAATGGACCCATAAATATGCTTAAATTAATGATACCGGCAGTTCGGTCTGGATCAAATCCAAGCTTCTCCATTCACCGTGTTGTTTGGTTGGATTCTTATTCTAAGAGAGAGAAACCTACGGCATTTAAAGCCAATTTAAGACGGCAGGAAGATAAGAGGCTTTATCATAGACAAAGATTTCGATTTCATGAAAGCATGGTCTCGTTTTTATTTTGTTTTTTTTTTTCGGTATATCGCCTGGATCCGAACCCGAAAGTATCAAAGTAACCGAAGATCTGCGAGACGACAGATATATAGCTTCTATAAGGATTTGTGTAAAAAAAAATCAAATACTCAACGATACCAGGAGACTAGTTAAAGAAGCCAAATCAGTCAGAATGACTCATAATCAGTTCCTGTTCCATATCAGTGGTGCCGTAAAAGCTTAATAAAAATCGGTACAGGTACTCATTTCAGAATCATGTTTCTGACTTCTATTTTGCTGAAGAAAACGTAGATAATGTACAAGATTCATGAACCCAAAACTTCAATACGACTTCTTTATCTGTCTAAAGGACGTATGGAAATTGTATCGCAATACTATTAATTTTATCATGATTAACCACTATCTGCCCTAAATTCGACAATTTATACACTACAAAAGGGCTTTCAGCCAATGATATCACAACTGAGGGTGGTTTCTGCACAAGAAAGAGGAAGCTAACTGTTCTTGAGTTAGCCAGTTCTAAAAGACGTCATTATTCGTGTTCCAAGGATCTTAAGTATCTGAATCTCATTCTACACAGCAAATTTGACAACATTTTCCATTTTTGAGACCAAACAGGCTTGTCGAAGTCAAGGCGCTGCAGAGCGCTGCCCGTTGTTGACGGTGTATACGGTGTACGCTTATCATCGAATTTCGATGACCTTACGCATCGCCTGTAATTTAACTCTTATTCTATCGATAGAAAACAGAAATCCATGTATGATTTTTGACTTTCCTTCTTTCTATCACTGGTACAAACAAGAATTTATGCAAAGAAGTTGAATCTATGGTACGCTGATGGCGTCTTCTTAGAGAATGAAGGTAGAGAAACAGGTGAAAGAAATAATATATCTGCGCATGCTGTCAATATCCGCATCAGGCCCTCGCCGACCTTTCACCAGCTTCAAAAATAGCCTAAGAACACAAATTTTCGCTGAATTCAAGCTGAATTCTTCTCTATGTTAGAGATCACAATAGGATCGCTGATAAATTTTCGTGGCGAACCTAAGTTAGAGCTACTTGCATACACGGTCAGGGCACCGTAATAACTAAGATAAGATAAAACAATTTTGCTTTCAGAATCTCTTTTATATCAGCTACTCGTATATCCTGGTTGACCAAAAGCAGAGTCAACTTAAGAATCATCCTGGTAGAGATACTTTGTCACTAAGTAATCTCTTCTTAGTGCACATGTTATGCGTTCTGCGGCTTCGTCTGAGCTGGCAGTGTCCCTCGTCAAAGACTTGGTATATCTATCTATCATTACATTTATTGCTTAAGGCTTTGGGTCCTTGAATAGAGCAACTGAACCTTTTCTGTCTAGTTCACCAGCTTTTTCATTTCCTCTAATACCTTTGTGCCCTGGTACTCACCAGAGCTCGACTTTGTATCCTTTTGATAAGTCCTGAAAAGTATTGAAGCGGCATAGTAACGTTTGGAGTCAAACAAGTACTTTCAGTTCTGCTTGATTTTTTGTGAGTATATGGATGGGTGCACTGGCTCAGATTAAAAGAGGCTGCGACATTTACCCATTGGTCTTGCAACGTTTGTGTTTGGGGAATAGATGCCTGAACCTACTCTTCGTCTCCTTTCTGGCTCCATCGTATGCCACTTGTTACTTTACGGTCTGATGTTTGGTTTTGAAAGTATCATGCTTGTCGATTTAGTTTCTGGCACCGGTTTCCGGCGACTTTTGGGAATATCGCCCAAACATGCGTCTACCAGCCTACATGGTTTTACAGCTTTGTTAATTTTATGATTTATATGGCAATACCAGTTTATTTTTTTGTGTAGAACGGCTTCTAGATATTTAAATTCATTAGTGAACTCTATGCTTGTACTGCACAAACAGTTCTGTTTAAGACTCAGGTTGCTTTAACGACTGAAGGGAACTAGTACATTCTCCAATGTACCAGTTAGGCATTACTCTAAAAACATTTTACATTTTGTCACAAATTTGCTGGAGCTGCTGGAGCGGACAGCCTGACAGACGAGAACTTCAAAACGGCAAGCGATATCTTGGTAAGGCGCATGCAAAAACTCATCTGTAAAATATGGTCGGACGAAAAATATGTCCAATGAATGGAACTTCAGCATTATTTGTATGATCCTTAAAAAAGGAACTGCGGCAACGATGGAGGCTTAAGCAGTATTGTGTGAAAGCCTGAAGTCTTTCGTCAATTACCTGACGGGTCCAGTATAGCTTTAGACCAGGAAAGTCCATCATCGACCAAATATTTAAGCTACGGTGGATTTTAGAAAAATCCATAAGCTCCAAATCGATACAAAACACCTATTCATAGATTTTAAGACCGCGTATGACAGCATCTATAGAGACGAGCTATAAAGAGCAATGTTTAGTTTTGGCATCCTTGCCAAATTTGTCCGTGGAGAATGCACGCTGCTCCATCAAGATTCGTAAGGAACTCATCGACACCTTTGATATTAAAAAAAAGGTTTAGGCAAGGCAGCGTATTTGTCTTTGATATCATTCCTGAAAGAATAGTGCAAAACTCCAGCACCAACACAAGATGGACAATCTTATGATATTGACATGATACTGACATAATCGGAATGCAGAAGCGTGATGTTAGTGGCGCTTTCGCGAGTATTGAGGCGAATATGGGTTTTAGCGGTCAATGAGGACAAGATGGAGTATATACTGTCAAAAGGAAAGGATACCTAACATTCAAGCTGGACTTAAGTAGAGCAACCATAGTTGATAGAACTGGAACTTGAACTTTTTGAATTAGATCTGAAAAATTTCCGTCGGTTCCCGGTCTGATTTCATCATCTGATTTAAGTTGAAAATTCTGTTTGAAAAGCCTTAAGAGAGAACCTATTGGAGATGAATGCGGTAACCGGAAGTTCTTCGAGTCTTTCAAAGTTTTTTAAAAAGGTTTTTGTCTTCGATTTTTAAGTGTGGATCTGTAAATATCCCAAGAACCGGTGCGTTTTGCTTGATTGAAAAGTTTTCTCCCTTCTCCATAGTTGTTCAAGTTTTGTATTCTACCATGTGGGGACATTGCATTTTATGTTGAACCTTAAATGCATAGGTCCGACACACAGAGTTAGTTCGCTAGTAACGTGCCAGTCCTCAATTAGATTATGAGGATTTTCTATCATCAACTTCGAAGAAATATTTACTACAACGAGGAATGCAACAACGGATTGCAGATTGGCTTCCTATTCAGAATAATTTGTAATCAGTTGTTCGAGCTACAAGTTCAAAAGATTCAAGCTCACAGACAAGCATACCAATAAGTTAAGCAACCGAAAAAACATTGAAAGATTTTGTTATGAAAAGAATAAGTGTCTTATGAGCGTTTCTTATCATGGAAGGTATGCATTATGTCCAGTGATTGAAAACTTAATGTGATGTGCACTTAGCCTCATTAGTATTACGTAGAAGGTCTCACCGGCATTTTAAAATACTAAAATCCAATTTGTAGCTTTGCAGATCTACCATAAATCAGGTATCTACTGGTGAAAATCTACTTGGACAACGTTAAAAGGACAACATGTATGCTGTAATTTTCGAACTTCATATCCAATAAAGTGGTGTTTCACTGAATTCAGTGAAAATTGCGGGTAATGAGCACATAAGTATCGTGCCTTCACATTTAAAACCGTCCTTCAACTCTTATAGTAGACTGCATGCCACTATTATTTTATCGTTCTTGGTGGTACTATGGATTTTTTTCATATACAATAAGTGCTCCCAAAATTTCAGAAATGAAGTAAAATTAAATTTTCTAAACTGAGTTACTTTTCAAACCAGTCCTGTCCTACCGCTTGAATAAAATGGACCGTAAAAACTTCAAATGAAAAGGCGAATCTAGCGAATATTCTATCACATTTACGGTATTCAGTGGTGGACAGCGCAAAGGATAAGTCGTATTTGGAGTGGAAAGAATCGTCAATTGGTGCCAGATTACTTCAGCAACGCATAGTCTGTGTGACATAATGTAGAATAAACATTTTCATGGCCAGTCCTAACTGACTTTACTAATTTCTTCATCGTACTCCAATTCTGTTTAGGTTCCAAGTGCTCCTACAAATTCATTTTCAGTTCAACGCGGTTCAATTTGTCATGCATAAAAGGACGAGTATCCACTAGATATAGTAGATTCAATTAAATTGCATAAATTCGCGAAGGAAAGCTTTTATTATTTCTGCATAGCACGTGCAAACTAACCCTAAGAACAATCGGTAACTCTAGGTACGTCTCTCACACAGATCCCTATTCATTTCCTTCCGAAGCACCTCGACACACTCGACCTATGTTCAACGAAATCAAATTTTATTGTCTGCCACTATCTAAGAGCACAAAAGCTACTTTCACAAGCCGCACTTTCTAGCTTTTTTCAAATAATATTGTAATAAAACAAAAAATATAACAAAATTCAAATAAAAACCTTTCAATCAAAAACAGCAACAAAGAAACAAATGATACGAATACTTTTTCATCGGTCAATTGAAAGCATCGAACGACAATTAAGACCTTCTCAAGCATATGCCACTGCTTCGAAACCTGCCCAATGACGTTGGAAACATGAAAAAAAATCTGATAGCTCTAACTGGTCTCTTTGTCCCCCTCCTAAGACACATTAATTAGAAATCTCATTGCCATACCGCTAATGACGACTAGAGCGGATTTCATGTTAATCTGACCGGTTTCCAGATTCAATCTCTGACTGTCTCTTCGTTGAAATTGTCTCCTTCTTCAAGTGAATCACATCAAGTGGTGACAGTTGATGCTTTTGTCTGTTTCTATCTTCGTAGTGATGAATCAAAGTTGAAAGATTCATACGATTCCGATTAATCGATAAAAATAAGTCGCGTCCAACTTAGATGATGATGGTTAGCAGTGGGGGAAGGTCAATTATCTGAATTAAATTGAATAGATTTACATCTTTCAGATACTCAGTGGGTAGAAGACTACTTCAATCCATGTATGTATGTACCATCTGTCATCGGGTGAAGGTTACTTCAGTACAATCACACTCATCTTCCATCTTGGCTTGGGCGAATCTGAGAGGAGTTTTGCCAAATGGGGTCGGTCTTTCACGTATACTCTACACTTGACCTAATAAGTTTCTTCAGTTTTTTTTTTTCCATTTGTTTCAAAGAAATCCAGTTTAAGAGCCTAACAGTCGCTTTTTCATTTGCTTTTTACTGGATTTTTGGTAGTCTCTCAATTGCTCAACCTCAAAACGGAGCCTAATATGAATTGCATTTTGCAGTTTCAGTATGTTTGAGATATTGGGTGTGTAATTTAATTCGTGCGGTTTTTTTTTCAAAATGTGAACGTTTATTTAAGAAAAACATGTACAATAGTATTATTCAAAGTATTGCCCATCTGAAGCTATGACTTTTTCTCATCTTTCTGGCAATTTGTGGACATCATCCCAAAAAAACTGCTCCGGCTTGGCAGCCAAGAATGAATCAAGCCAATTTTTGATATTCTGCTCTGATGTGAACCATATTTCAGTGAGGGCGTTCTGCATTGAACGGAACAAATGGTAGTCAGATGGGGCAAGGTCCGGGCTATAAAGCGGGTGGGGTAAGACTTCTCATCCACTGTTTTCCAAAGAGTTCTTAACCAGAATAGCAACGTGGGGCCGAGCGTTGTCATGATAGAAAATTATTGCCTCGTGTCTGGTCGCATATTTCGGGATTAATTGTGCTTGGTAGCGTTGTCCATTAATGGTTTCACCCGGTTTTAGCAGCTCATAATACAGCACACCCATCTGATCCCACCAAATACCGAGCAATACCTTCGCGCCATGGATATTCGGCTTTGCCGTTGATTTGGCTGGTTGGCCGGGTTTCATATATGATTTTTTGCGCTTGGGGTTGTCGTAATGGATCCATTTTTCATCACCAGTAACAATCAGATGCAAAAATGACTTCCTTTTGTGGCGTTCCAGAAGCATTTCGGACATGCACAACCGCCTTTCGACGTCTCTCGGCTTGAGTTCATGTGGAACCCAATTTCCTTGCTTTTGTTTGGCAGCCTCATCACCCAATCATAGTCGGCAAATATCCATCCCCTATTATCGGAATTGAAAGTGAGCTGCGTACAACCCGGCATAGTTGATATTGGTCGTCCGTTGTGGTAACAAGAGAGCGCTTATGAAAAGCCGTTGCATCCTTTGATGACTTTAACTCGCCTAGCAATGACGTGGTACTTACAATTACGGTGCAATCAAGTAGAGACCAGCTGCAGTCAACTCAAAAGAGAATCTACACAGTTCAGAACGTCTGTTTAACGTGATCACCTGTCGTGAAGATTTAAGTTCACAGGATGCCCACATATCCATGAGGGCCAGGATGTATGGGCATAGTTTACTGTGTTTCAGTAATACCAAAGTCGGAACCTGTGTTAGGGGACTCTCTTGAGTCAAGGCCGATCTAAAACCTCTTGACAATCTCAGCACTTACTTGCAACACTGTATCTACTCTCAACCAACTTGTGAAAGACCCTTTCTGAGGCTTAATGTTTGAACGACAACCACCATGACTTCCCATGAGACAATGATTTTGAATGGTACCACTTTTAAAACCTGGTACAACTACCAGTAGTCCATGCTGCTCAACAGGACCCCATAGCCCGCCGCTCATAATGTAACTGGTCAAATCGTAAGAACCTTCAGTGGCGCTAATCTGTGAACAGAATTGGACGTGCACTCGACGAGAAAGATTACGCTTCAACATTACGCTTCATCATGCCGATGATATGCGAGGGCCGTTTGATGAATACATGAACAAGAAATGACAACGCAACTTTTTGGGCTTTAACAATTTATTTTTTAATATAATCCCCTTTCATCTCGATACATTTTTCCCAGCTGTGCTGCAACTTTTTTTACCCCTTCGTATAGTATGACTTTTGTCGGCCTGCAAAATAATCCTCCGCGGCGACGATGAGTTCAACCTTAGTTCCTCGTTCGACCCGTACTTCTTTCCGACGAGCGATATTTTAGGATTTGGAAATAATAAGAAGTCGCATAGAGCTAAATCCGGAAAATACTAAGGCTGGGGGAGCAATTCGTATTGCAATTCGACCAATTTGGCTCCGGCGACTGCGGAGGTGTGAGCCTGTGCGTTATCGTGGGGAAAGAGCACTTTTTTCCTCGCCAAATGTGGTCGTTTTTTTTTTTTTTTTTCTTCAAATCGGCATTGAATCGGCCCAATAAATCGACGTAGTATGCTTCTGTGATCGTTTTTCCCTTCTGCGAATATTTAACCTAGATCACACCCCGCGTGCCCCAAAAAACGGTGGTCATCACCTTTCCGAACGAAGGCACGGTCTTCGTATTCTTTGGAGCAGGTTCACTGGATAAAACACATTGCTTCGATTTTTCTTTGGTCTCTGGTGTGTACCAATGAATCTATGTCCCATTGACTGCGCTTGTCCTCCGGTGTGAGCAAACGCGGTACCCATCGCGCGGACAGCTTTCTCATGCCCAAAATTTTGTGCAAGATATGACTTACGCGTTCAGTTGAGTTGCTATTTCAGCCAACTCGCGAATTTTCACTCGCCGGTCTGTCAATACGACATCATGGATGTCATGGATTTTCATGGTTTCCTGTGGTAACCGTTTTTGGCTCACTCAGACGCAGTTCATTAAAAACCGACGTACGGCCACTACGAAACTCTGCAATTCAATTGTTAACAGTTGTACGGGAAGGTGAATGGGTCCCATACACACTATCGAGAATGGGCTTGATTTTCTCGAAGGTTCTGCCACTCAAAAACAAGAATCGGATTACGGAGCGATACTGCTCTTTTTCCATGGTCGTAAAAAACAGTAACACGATGCTTTGAAATTGGTGTCAAAACAAAACTAAGCGTCGGATTTTGACAGGCAAGCTAAAAGAGGTTATACTAAATGATGGTGCACTCATTGCACCATTCAGCATAGTTGATGAAAGCAAAAAACCTCCGTCCACCTACCAAAATGAAATAAGGTTAACAATATCTAAGCTGAAATCCAACAAAGCAACTGGACGTGATGACGTACCGGCTGAGGTAGTAATCAATGCTACTGGAAATGACTTTGTGGAGAGTTTACATCAACTCATTTCTCAGATCTGGTCAGAAAAGTGTAAGCCTGGTAAGTGGAATCCCAGTATAGTTTGCCCGATTCACAAAAAAAAAAAAAAAAAAAAAAAACGAGGCCTCCTCAACTGCGCCAACTATAGAAGTAAATGTCTCTTCAACATAGGTTGTAAGATCTTATCTGCCGTATTGTGTGAACTTTTGAAACCCTTCGCCAACAAGCTGATTTGTTTGTATGAGGGCGATTTCATACCAGCAAAGTCAACAATCGACGAAATCTTTATACTCCAGCAGATCCTGGAAAAAACTTAGAAAGTCCATACCATTTTCCATAAATTTTAAAGCCGCATATGACAACATTTATCGAAACGGGCTATATGTAACATATAGAGCAATGTCTAGTTTTTGCGTCCCTGCCAAACCAATCCCTTTGTGCAGAATGACGATTGAGAACGCTCGCTACTCTGTCGAGGTGGGTAACGTCTTAGACGAGACTTTTAATATCAAAAAAGTTTGTAGACAAGGTGACGCGCTGTTGTGTGACTTCGTGTTACCATTATCCTTGCGGAGCTCACATTCGAACACTGGAGTCTGTCCGACTACTATCGAACGCCGATAATATCGACATAATTCTGAGAAGTCAGCGAGCTATTATCGTTGCTTTTGATACCGAAACTGCCATAACAGCTATAATTTCGAGATAATAAAGGATTTTGTCTACCTTGGCTCTGATATAAATTCTGTCAACACCTAAGAGAAATGAAATGAAGAATCACTTTTGCTAATTTTTATAAGGCGCTTTCCTAAAAAAAAACTAAGGAGACTAAGAACATAAAACCTTGATCATGCCAGTTATACTTTATGACGTAAAAGCATGGATTCTATCGAAGGCTATTGAGAGTCGTTTGGGAAAAAAATCTTTCAAAAAATATACGGTCCCGCTTGCGTTGATGGGCTTAGGAGGAGAAGATTTAACGAAGAGCTATACGAGCTGTACAGCGACATCGACCTAGTCAGAATAGCCTAGGAAATATAGAACGAATGAATACCAATGCTCCTTTTTCGAATCCAACCCGGAGGGACAACGCAGTAGAACAAGACCTCACCTTACGTGGCGCGCACAAATAGAAGGGGACCTCAAGAAGAAAGTTAATCGAATAACACTTCTTTAGATATTGAGATATCTGCGGTGTCATCCTATAGGTCATTCATCACCCAATATACAATATGTCAAGAGTCAAGCTGTTTTAAGCGTCTCCCAAGACTGAGAACTGGAACTTTTTAAAGATGTAATAGAACTTCCATCCCGTATTGGATAGAAAATTGCGCTGAAATTTTTCTTCAGCTGCAATTTAGAAAGTGCTCAGGCAATGCACACTTTGTAACGTATTCAGAATTTTGTTTGACCGTAATGTTCAGTCAATAATACCTTGACCAGTTTCTTGCGGAGAAAGATAGGAATTTTTATGAACACAGTATTATCAAGTTGACCGAGAGATTGCAGAAGGTTATCTCACAAAACGGCCAATACATCATTGATTAATGTTCATTACGTATACTCGTATCAAATAAAAGCACCTCAAAATCAAATGAAAAAAAAGCAATGACTTTTTGAACAAACCAATACTACGAGTAAAACATTGACAACAAATGGGCAATGTCAACTTAAAAGAGTTTAAAGTTTTCACTTTGCAAAAAAAAAAAAAAAAACAATTTACAACCTAAAACATCATTTATGCACTCTTCGTGTTTTCTTCATATAAACGTTACTGGGTGTTGATGCTATGAGAATTAATGTTCACAAGGGCACACCTAAGGGTGTAGTTAGTCTAAAGAGCTAGGCTAAACTTTTTTGATTTATTTGAGACCGAACCATATTTCAAAAGGAGTGTTGTTCAGTTAAGTGATTTGTTAACCAAAGCAACTGGGGTGTAAATTAGGAGTGTGTTCAAAGATACATTTTTTGAGTTTGAGACTCACAGTCACATAATCCACCAGAAATTACGGTTGCTTAATCTGATTGCCATTGAATAAGGTGATTCAAGCGAAACAACCAAATAGGATAGTGGCCAATAACACATAATTGCATTGAACAAAACCCATTTTTTCGATAACCAGTCAAAAAAATGCTGACATAGAAAAGTAAACCGACGACAAGGTATTTCTACCCAAGAAAAATCTAATTGAATCAACTGGATAGACGGAAAAGGTGGCTTTTTGAAAAATGTCATCACGGTATACCGAAAGGGTCTCATCTTGGACCTCTTCTTGTTCAAAGAATACAAAGAAATAAATCAATCAATCACGAGAACAGAGGCTTGTGTTTCTAAAACCCTGGAGCCCTAAAATTTAGATCTGATCACCAACATCCTACTCCAAGCCACTCAAAGCTATTGCATCAATTCTACAACAAGGAAATTCGCACTTCAGTTTAAATTCTATTCACTATTCGCAGATACGAGTATCTTTTACAGAAATCAAACTTCCGGTGTACTTTCTACCATTTCCCATACACCCATTCTTTACCAAAAAAGAATACAGAAAATAAATAGAAACAAAGGCAAAAGGAAGAGGCAGAGCAAAAAATAAAAATAACAATCAACTCGAATCCATTGAATGTGAATTTTCAATTAACCAACAGCAACAGCCATAGCTGAAGCAGCTCAATATGGCCTTACCGATGGTAGACGGATGATTCAGCGTCTGCCTTGAATCTAAATAAATTAAAATTGGCAGGCTAACTGAAAAAGGAAACAATCAAGAGGCGGATAAACATCTAGGCAAGTAACTTGAACCGCAATTCCACTTTAATGCGCTTAGCAGCGTTCCCCTTATGGTTGTTTCGTAGTCGGTCGACGATATATACGAATAGCATGTAACTTAACCTCACTCTGAAATTTGTAAAGACCAGGTTCGGGCGCTTCAGATGAATCTGACTTGAAGATGCACATGAGTGGGTAAGGAAAGTTGTTTACCCTCCAATTGGAGTTAATATTACCTTTACATGGTTGGCATTACCTTTGGCACTTTAACGGTCTTTTAAGTTTGAATTTAATGGATGTCAGTGGGACTGGAGTTGGAGGTGGAACTCAGGGTTCAGAACTGGATATGAAGCCATTGATCATTTGATTCAGATAATTTGAGTCTTTAGTGAATAATTAAGTGAATTGTAGGTGCAGCAGCAATTTTGAACTGAAACAAAGAGTTAATGATGAAAAGGGCAGGTACCGATTAAGAACGGAAGTAGGCGCCTAGCACAGGCCAGAGGATGCATAAAAATCAAAGAATTGACTCCGTCTTATAGATGTCCGTCATAATAAAAAGATGCCCTTAACGACCATCCCAGGATCGGAAGGTAACACAGCTACTTAAGTTGAAAGAAAGAGAAGAAAGAGATGATAATACTCACGTTCGACTTATCAAAACTTGTAAACTCCAAATAGTTGGTGAGACTTACCTGGAAAAAATAGAGAAAATACAAAATTTACTAATCGTTCATATAGTCTTAAGATTTAGATAAAAAATCTATTAAGGGTTGCCGTAACTTGCCGGCAAGAGTCATAAATTCTATTAGGTTGACACTTTTAATTGCTTAAATTAAAGTTCTTAATTACGAAAGTAATTTCTTTTGTGGTAAGTTTGTATTTTTGTTTAGTTTACGGACTGGGAAAGAACAGTATATGCTTAAGTTTCATTAATCCTCAGTTTTTTTTAGAATTATTTGTTTAAAAATACGATAAACAGCCAGTCTGAATCTTTTTCTATACTGAGAAGTGGTCATCTTTTACCAAATCGTGTGTTGAGCCCAAGTCAATAATCTTAGAACAAAATACAATTAATAAATTTCACTGTTCTAGTTCTAAGCCTTTCGTGAAAAGATACCCATGCGGTGGAAATTGTGGCAACTGTGGCTAAAAGAAATGAAAGACCATAGACCAGCCAAAAACTCGGACAGTCCTCCTCCGGACAGATTAAATATTTTCTGAGCTTTGCCGACCAAGTTCCACTGATTCCATTACGGCCCAGGATAAAAAGAATACTGAATTCGTCAGATTAACTTATTTTCGAGTTAGTTTTGAACAAAGAGGAACGGCAACACCTTGTACAACATTGCCCAAGTTCGCTTCACCACTAGTCGTAAAAGGCGACTCTAATACCAAAGACAAGGCTTAGGTGCATTAATATCTAATCAGGATCACACGCCTAGAAACTGCTTTTGTAACAACAGAAATTCACCTATACCAGAACCACGCGGATAGAAAGCCAACGTACTCGTATATATGACTACACTATCCCCATGGACACTTCTTCAGAGAAATTTTCCCAGGACGTATAGAAATATTCATGTCAGAGCACGGCGGTTTCCATCCGCGAGGGATGCTTTCAAAAAACTGATTACATATTTCAAGTTGAAGGGTTGACACAATCACGGAAAATATTATGACAACGTAAAATCAATTAAATATTCAATCAAGACTAAATGACGGAAAAATAGCTGCTCCGGAGCAAGGATGACCCTTAATTTCGTACTACAGCGGTGGATATCAAATCCAGGTAGTTTGCCTTAATAAATAATTCTTTTTTTTTTTATAATCGGCGCGCGCTCAAGGGATGTTCGTACACAGCGCGGGCAAAGGAAATTTAGGTAGGAAGAAAAGACAGGTACCGATGTACATTGTTTTTAAATGTTAGCAAGTTATAACGACCAGGAAACACAAAGGTCGGCAGGGCATTCCATAAGCGAGTTGTACGGCTTAGGAAAGAATCACGATATTTTAGAGTACGTCCGAAAATGGGCTTGAGGGTATACTGATGAGCATTCATAGCGAGACGGGTGTTACGGTTGAAAGTTTGAATAGGCGGAATGCTATTGGCGATTTCAATGGAGCACTGGTGGTGGAAATAGCGATAAAACAAAGTGAGACAGGAGACATTACGTCGGTGTCCGAGGGTGAAAAAAAATAAATCTCTACAGCTCATTGGGTCTAAGGGTATAGTTGTCATTTTGTGCGCAGCAAGATGTGAACTACGAGATGCACCCAATAACGCTGGTGAATACTTTTCTCTGCCAGACTCCATTGCATGGTAGCCAATGAACTAAACCACTGCGATACGTCACGTATTACCAATTGTGCTGGAATAACTTGAACCAGCAAAAGTGGGAGATTCTAAAATTGTCTTGTGTTAACACTAACCAGTCAGCCTAGAGTTCTGCTGACTTCTTCACTTTTCGTCAAGAAATCAAAGAAAACCACCGAAATTTGCACGTAAATGACTCCAAATGCCATTAAGATAACGAAAGAACTAAATGCCTCAAAAATATGGTACAACTTCGATGAAAAATAAAAAACAAGTGCAAAGTAGTGCTCGGTGTCTTAAAGGAACGGCTCCACGTAGATAAAGAAATATTTAGTGGAAGAATAAAATAAAAATGGCAATGAAGAGCAAAAGACAAGCCCTTCAATAATGGACTACTTTTACTGGACCCAAAACATCCCGTTTTATGGCTTCAGGTCGCTTGCCACCGATGGCACATATTCAGTTGAACTATAAAAACGTATAGATCTGCTACTGACAACTCTGGAAAGAATCTTCACAGCTAGCCTGGCACTGCATTGGCATACATATCAAAATTCTGGGGAATAGCGAACGTAGAGTTTACTTAAACAAGATGACTACCCTCTGCCCAAGAGTCAGTCTGACCTCCTTAATCTCGAAGACCATGAATAGAATGGTCAAACTTCACGTGCTAAGAACTGCCTTGTGAACGCATCTTCTGTCTAAGATGTAGCATATCTACCAACGGTAGACAGAATTGAAGGCGCATCTACAAATAAAAGACAAAGAAGGTGCTTTCGACAGCGCAACTTTTGATGCATGTGTATTTCGACCAGACAACAGAGCGTATACATCACAACACACAACATCACTAGTTATGTGGATAAAAGCAATGCTGGTGAAAAGGACGCTCATTGCAAATGCTGACTGCGGTCAATATTGATTTCTAGCGTAGGCGTTTGTCTTACTGCTATAGCGTATGTCGACTCACTGTTTAGCGCTTTCAATAGTTGCACTATTTAGTGACTTTCTGCTGCCCAGGCATTCAGTCCATATTCTCAAGAACAATTTCTGACTGGTCTGACTCATCTAATGCCTTAAAGCATCGCCATCCTTTTTTTCAACGAACCCAATACTTAATAGGTACAAGGCGCTATCCGCTTTCTAGCAGAGCAAAGGAGCTTTCGGCAAGACCTGATGCTTACCACCAAATCTGGTTTTCTGGATCTACACGGCTATAATAAGGCCTATGAGTCCTATACGTCGATGGTCTAGTGGAACAAACTTTCACAAAAATACGTCACTACTGTCTTTACCAGACTCCAAAGAACGCTTTGCCTTTCCTGCAAGGGGGCTTTCCCTATCACCCCTGGTTCTGGACGCATTGATTGATCTTCCCCTAATTTATAATTAAATCTTGAACTGCACTCTCAAAGTCATCGTCCGTTAAAAAAAAGTGGTATCCATCTATGAACCACATTATGAAGAATTCGTGGATGGAATGAAGCATCTGTAAGGACCACCTAGTTGCGCTTAGGGCCCTGCTAACCCCTCTCACGATTTCCAAGCTAGCTCGAGAATGGAAAGCTTCATTAAACGCAATTGGAAGGTTTCCAAGCCACAATAAGATCTCAGAAAATAAAATCGCCGATGAACTGGCTAAGCAAGGCTCAGGGGAGATTGTGTCAGGACCTGAACCTACGTGAGGACTGCTTGCGTACTATGTTAGGGCTTCCATTGACAATTGGATTTCATATGAGCACAACTGTAGATGTTATGACTCTCAAGTTGGTCGGCAGACCAAACAAATAGCACCTAACATTTCTAACAGGTTAGCGACTTTCCTGATATCGTTAGCATGTGGTGGATGTTATACAAGGAGTATAATGAACCGGTTCCTTCTCCGAGTGCTCTGTTCCGACAGAAAAAAAAGTCTACCGCTGATAAGCGAAACCGATAATGTGTGTCTTGAGTTAGACTATGAACGGTGCAAAAAGATGGGGAGAAAGGGGTAGCTAGGGCTAGAATCAGGCAATAATTATGTAGATATTGCAACGAATTTAAATGCCAAGCAATCTTGCTGAATAAAATGATGAGAAGCGATCAACTACTCTTCCAATGCAGGAAAAGCTCTCATGTTCCACTGTATAAAGGCAAAAACGACACGTGAAACAGTAACAACTACAAATCAGTGGAATTAAATATCCGTTCAATTGTTTTCAGTATGTTTTACTGGAATATTTTCTTTAGTTCAATACCGGGGTGTCGTATTCGAAACGGCACACATTGGTGGTCTGAAAGTGTTACATCTGACTTAACCCTTTAGTTGTTGGGTATTCTCATTTTGATTATTGACTGCCTTGGCCCATTTTGGTCCTTCGAGCCTAGAAGTTTGATCTCTAATTAGAAGTTGTATTGCCTGGTTTGGCGGTTAAGCAGACTTTAATAAGCAGACAATAAACGGTACCAGTTTAGTGTTTTTTGAAATAGTTAAATGCCTGAGTCTCATTTTTGATAAGAAACTAAACTGGAAACCTAACTTTCAAGAAAGAGTGTAGAAAGCTAAAGCAGCTTTATTCTCTTGCAAGAAAGCCATTGGACACAAATGGGGCCTCTAACCTCGGATAACCCACTGGCTATACATCTCAGTCATAAGACCGATACTCATTTACGGTGTGGTCGTCTGGTGGACGGCCTTAGACATTGTAGTCAACTGCAAAAAACAAAGCCGAATCTAAAGACATTCTGTTTCACTTGACACCCATCGACATATTCAGCAGGCAAGTAGCTGCGACTACAGCTATTCGCTTTAAAGCGGCTACACAGTGGACAAATAATTTATTTGGCCACGCAAATATTCTTAATACATAAAGAGTCCACATAGAGAACATCGATTACACCATACCTAAGCTTTGGTTTGACAAAGACTTTCATGAGAGTTTCCCCTCTAGATCCTTCCTTCTATACAGAAGGATATAAAACCGATAGCAGGGTTAGTGGCGAATTCTCAGATAAGCTAAATCTAAGCCTCTCTAAGCGGAAATTTTAGCGATTAAGGAGGCTCTGTCCTAGCTGAAGAGAAACGTGGTATCTGCAAAGGATATCCGCATCTTTTCGGATAGTCAGGCCGCTATCAATTCCCTCGATCTCTTACGGAGATAGCAGAGCATTTCAACCTTCACCTTTTTAGAGTGCCCCCGGCACGGCCGACGAACTCGCCAAAATTGGAACCATTCTACCTATTATACCGTAAAAGGGCAGCATAGGTATACCAATCGCTACGTGCAAGTTATTATTTAAGCTCGATACTAGTAAAAAAACAGACTTTAGATGTACCGATGGACCAACATGTTTAGCGACTAAGCAGATCTGGCCAAAGTTGGATCTTAATCGCTCCAAGAGTCTGATTCTTTTAAATAGGAAACATCTCAGGGCCATTATAGGTGTCATCAATGGACACTGCCTTATAGGTAAGCATGCAAGAATGCTTGGCGCTTTTACAAACGATTTCTGTAGAAGCTGTATGGCTGAGGAGGAAGAGGAGACAATCCTCCACCTTCAATGTACATGTCCAGCTCTCTCCCAGAGAAGAAAACTGCACCTAGGAGCCTTCTTCTACAACAACTTAAACGATCTAAAGAATACGGACGTTAACATTCTCCTGCGCTTCATTGTAAGCTCAAATTGGTTTCATGAGAAAGAGATTTATAGATACACGTGGCAGCACAGCCACTCTCACTTAACCTAACCTAACCTTGTGCCTCTAGTGTTGGCGTGTAAGTTGTTTTGAAGAATGTTGTTAAAGAAGTCTTATGACACCGGGTCGTCTTCGCTTAACTGACACCTAAGCTCACGGTGAGTTCCTTATCGGCCTTGAGGAAGCAGGCCACATCCCGCAAAAAAGGACGAGTTTGGAATACTCAAATAACGCATTGCTATACAGAGCTCAGCTCTGTAAGGGCTTCCATGCGCGACATTCATTCAACTGAAATTCGTGAGTCCTTTCCACGATCTGGCGTAGTGAGAAAATATGCTCTGTAGTGGGTTTACCAAAACTGAAGCCACATTGATATAGGCCAATAGCACTGTTGACAAAAGGCTTTATGAGCTCATACATGTAGCAGATAGGATACTGTAAGCAACATTGAGGAGACTTACAGCTCTATAGTTGTCACAGTTTAAAGTGTTTCCCTTCATAATCCATTCAATAAACGGGAATACCTCTATTTAACCATTTTTTGCAAAGTTGTTGTATGCTACTAAACAAGTCGACCCCCCCCCCCCCCCCCCCCCACCTTTCAATGGCTTGACAGATGGGCCGTCAATTCCAACAGTTTTGTAGAACTTACAAAATGGCTATTTGTTGGTTATCATCACAAAAACTGAATGCTTTATTTGTATCATCGGCATAGAGTCTGTAGGAATGGTCATCCCTTATCGTTTGAATGGTTTTGGAGTAGATTTCAATTTTCATATTGATCATCCCATGAAATGTCACAACACGAGATTAACGGAGTCACATGACAGCGCATTTTGTTGAAGTCATAGGCAAGTTCTGGCACAGTGTGTTTCGTTTGAAGAGTAGGATAAAACCGTCTGCACTCTCAATCCTCGGGTATTTTTCTATTTTAATGGAAAACGAATCGTGACAGTTTGATCGATCATTTGTCTGGCTGATCGTTTAAAATGTCAGTGATAAAAAAAATTGTTGTTTTCCTTGAGTCACTTTTAAGTGACAAATGACAACTGTCAGTCTTTATTTGTCCAAACTTCTTGAAACGATGATAGATGACCATTACGTTCATTCGTTAGTAAATGAGTTCAATTTTAAGTCTTTTACATACAAAAGATACGAGTGTACCTACAAAGATATCGTAGATTCGAGGTACGAAATTATTTTCTTATTTTTTTCAAATTTCATTGCGAATATCCAATACTCCTAAGAAGTATCTTTTAGCTTGTCAAAAAGACCTATCAACGATCATACTTATCTCCCGCATAAGAATACTGAAACACAATCACACACTGTTGCGAGTACTGTTGCCATTCACTATTCTCTCCACCAACACTTTTAGTCGTCGTCATGAATCAAAATTTGCCGGCGTTCTCTTCCCAGATGCGTCCAGCTAAATACAGAAATGAAGGATTCAAAAGGGAAAACTACACCACGAGTGAACACATACGACTGCGATTGCGACTGTGACTGTGACTTCTCGTGCAAGCCATCTATGTAGAGTGACGCCCGAAACATTTTCCAATTTTTTGCCATTCGAAATTTATTTACTTTTTATTTCTCTGTTGCCTCATGACTCATGCAATTTTCCCGACTCGCTGTCATTTTCTGTTAGATACGAGTATAAATGTGTGTAGTCGTTCTATCGTTTCGTACCATTCATTGATTTTTCCGAAGGAATAGAAAAGTCTGTTAACCAGAGGTTATTACGCAGAAGGGTGATCGTTCCATTTAGTTGAATTGAATTGAATTAAATTGTTCTCGTATCTAACCCCTGGCAGCATTTTGGAAACCTTCAACGAACACCATTATTGGAATATGACCAACGAAGCAGAGCCTTAAAATCACCGAGGTGTAAAGATAAATTCGATTGCGAAAAGAGACGGAACCAAGTCATGGATTTGGAAAGGTCGCTGAACTAACATTCACATTACGTCCCCACATCCACATGATACAGAGCTGAAACTTGGAACGAGAATTCAATATTTTTTGTACGAACACATACTTGCATCTGCTCGATGCACAAACGAGCTAATGATGAGTTACAATAACGATAATGATACGAGCTCGACTTTAAGAATACTGGTACTTCATGTTACGTTACGTGATGTGACATTTGACAGCGGGCATTATGCCAAAGATAAAAAAAAAAAAATAAAAAAATAAAAAAAAACAACAACAAAAACATTGTAATATGCTTCAAATGTGATGCAATTTAGGGAGTATCCGTATCTTTTCGATGTGATAATGTTTATCTTTTCGTCATTTATTACCGCCGAATATGAAGTACGGGTATGTGGAAATTTTTAAGAGCGTTGCGACACACTTTTTCGAATTCGATAACTTGTTTGCGGGCGCGTTTACGCGCTTCAGATACAAGCATATACTCGCATACGAGTATTCACCGCACTCTCCTTCGGTAGTAATATCGTGTGGATTCATGTTTAGAGTTCTTTGTATTTACAGATATGTAGATACACGAGTGCTAGTATAGCCATTTGATGCACTGTGAAGAGTTGAAGTACGTGTTTTATCAATTGAACCGATGTCCAGAACTTTGTTTAGCACGATAATTATTGCCCGTTAGCTGGCATCAAACGGCCAGCAACACAAAACACTTTGTTTTGGTTTTTATTCTGGTTTGTTGTTTTTGTTTTCTTTTGTCAGATTTAGAAGAGACTCCCTTTATTTCGGAGATGACACAGATGAAATTTGGATAAGTTTAGGTGATTAAGTTTTAAGTGAGATAGCTCGTTTTTCGTTGTTGTTTGAGGCTGGCTCCGAAATTGGGAAATCGATATTAAATGGTTTTCTTTGCGGTGATATCTGTTTACCAATGACGACGGTACATAAAGAGGAGATATCCATCGCTTCTATATAACAATAGACAAGACAATCACCATACAGTCAAAGTAAAAAAAGAAAAGAAATTACAACGATTGTGTACGACCTTGCAGGTTAGAGATGAGAAAATGTGTTGCCATACCTCTGTATGTAACTGCTAGTAGTTGAGAAGTCGGTTAAACTATTCCTTATTTGAAAAGAGGACAAGACTAAGCTTATTTCGTCTAATATCGACTCATTCTTCACAGAGACCGAAAGTCCGGAAGAGTTTTTTTCCAGACACAGCCTATAGCGGTCACAACAATTTTTAACAAAGCCCATGCTTCTGCGTTATAAATCAGGATGGGATGATTGGGTACATCTACAAAGTCACTTTGATATTCAATTCAATTAACACAACGGCAATTGGCGATAGTTATTCTTCGCCAAATTTCAGCGATTGCGTTCTTGTCAGAACCATACTCGTATCTGTCTGAACTGAGTTTTTGTTCGAAATGACAAATTACGTATATGCGTTATGGAAAATCTAAGAATGTTTCTAAAGAAATCGCATGTTAGCGCGTCGTTTTGCGGTTTTGATATAAGAGATCTCGGTGAGGTTTTTACAAAACCTTGATAAAGCTACGTTCATTGTTCATTGCTGAGTATAACTCTTCTCTATAAATCCTATCAAACACTGGCAAATAATAGTTACTGGGGATCCATTCTTCAGTCATATTTCATCTGTGCGACCATAATTCACAAATAAGTTTTGAATAAATGCTCTCTAATAAGACACTTCTGGTTCCTTAAAGCTCGACGGATATTCTATGAGCTGCAGCAGCTTTTTAGGACTTGACTATCTGTATTTCGTCAAAGTTGTGCGGACATCCAAATTCGTCGCTGGTTATTATTATGGTTTATTCTGCCTGAAAGCGGCATTTGATAAACGTATATGCAGAAATGGTCCTTCATATCCACATAAACGACTTGAGTTTTGCAATTTGAACTTCCTCTATCGAGGGCTTTTCATGCGCTGTATAATTCCGCTCTATTCTCCTTCGTAGAACTTGCATATAGCACTGGTATTTCCTTGCAGAACAACTCTTTATGTTTTTTATTTAGCTGTATGTGCTTTGTTTCTTTGCTGTCGAATTAATCAACAACCTTGGTTTTGGTGACCAAGAGGAACTCAATATATCAAAGGCGGCATTTTGATAGTTTTTTAGCAGCTCTGCTACTGGTTATCATTATTGCCGCCCAACGCCAGAGTTCTTGCAGTACTTTGTTGCCTTTAAAATGTTCTAGATATCTGCAACCTTACCCTTGCTACAATAAGATAATGGCCAAACGCAATGTGCACTGTTCAAAACAATCGGATATGTTTCACACTAGAGGATAAATTTTGAGATGCGGAAAGTCAATTAGCTTGAATCCATTGTCAGAGGTGGTTCGTGCAGCCTTTACTTCCTAGAAGTAAAGAAAAAAAGTGAAGCCCAGGTTCATTGTATCTAGAGCACTGCATGTACGTTCTGTTCAGGAGATCTCCTTGTAAATTTTGTCCAAGGGCCGTAAAATGTTGCTTTGAGAGAGATACAAATCAAGGATAAAAACATCTAAGTTTTCGGACTGAAACATCCATTGACTATTTTCGGAGAGCTCGCGTTACCATCGCCTGCATTGTGGCTCTATATGTTAGTCTTTTTCTCCATGGCGTTGCAAAGTTCTTAGTCGTATCAATTGTTTCTTTTTCACGGATGGTAACCAACCACCTGGAACGTTCTTACACTGTATACCCTTACTGGTGCTGAAAATCTGTCCTAATAGGGTACAGCAGTCGTGAGAGTTTGGCTACATTCAATGATAATTCAAACTGATAACATAAGTGATTAACTGAATATAAACCGCGACAAGGAAACTTTCCAAAACATCAACATAATATGTACAAAAAACCCTATCGACGAAGCTAAAGACTCTATCAAGGAAAAGTTCCATAACTTCCTGGACCGACACTGTCTGAAGTATGATGTCCAAATCGTACACGAGAACTTCAATGCCAAAATCAATACGGAAAGTATCTTCGGTAGATAAGTCCACAGCACAGGATAGCCTCCACGATAGCAGATTCTGGCTTAAATTGCAGGAGCTCGTTTAACGGTGATCAGTGGCATTATTACGAATTCACATAGCACCTTTCAGATAGAAAAACCGCCAGACAAATCGATCATGTGGTAATAGATGCGAAATATTCAGGTGGGTAAACGTTAACGCTGATCACTTCCTTGTTGGAGCCAACTTCAGAGCTGCAAATTGTTTAGAAAAATAAATTCAACATTGTAGCACTAAGTAAAACTGTAGTAGCCAGAGCCTACATAGAGCATTTGAGCAAAAGAATCTCCATCAAAAGGTCCATTCGCCAATCACAAACGCTAAAAATCTGTGGAATCTGTATCGCGACATCATCAAAGAGGTAGCAGAGACCGCACGATGAAAAAATGTGACCGGAAATGCACAGCCACATGCGCTGCAGCACAAAACAAGAACATCGAGCCACAAAAATTACGCTGACAAACAACAAGGTCGCCGACTCCGATGTTCTACCAACCAAGAAGCTTTTTTAAAATTTAAGTGATGTTTTGATAGCATACACTTAATTATCAAGCAAGAATGGATGGATTTAGATTTAAGATCTTTAGGTCCCATCTACCGAAAAGGCGGTCCTATCGAAGCATAGCCTTGCTTTAAGATCCTATCCAATGTATAATGTGAACGTGTTAAGCTCTTCTTTAATGCAATAATTGGCACATACCAATGTGGCTTCCGGACCAGCAAATGTACGGTCAACAAAATGTTTATACTAAGGCAAATCCTGGAAAACATCAACGAATATTAAGTCATCTACTCACCATCTCTTCATTGACTTCAAACACACATATTATAACATTGATCGTCTTGAGCTCTTTAAGGCAACGGCCCAATTCGGCAACCCAACAAAACGAATCCAGCATGCATTGGATTTCAGTAACAAAATGCAGTTTCATGTGATTTCTTCAATTAAATAAGGAAACAGATAGTACACAGGAAAGTGGTGTTTACACGAACGGCAGTATCTCCAACAAATCTATCCATGTCGATCGCTCCGAGTGCGTCATCATAAAGTATTTTACAGCAACACTCAACACAGGCAAAACAAGTTGGCCTTGAGGTA
This sequence comes from Volucella inanis, assembly GCA_907269105.1. NCBI lineage: Eukaryota > Metazoa > Arthropoda > Insecta > Diptera > Syrphidae > Volucella > Volucella inanis. The sequence goes on along the minus strand of OU026153.1, from coordinate 200,610,983 downwards.
AATAAGGACAAAAGTGAGTACATGTTGTCAACAACAAAAGGAGGATATGTTCACCGCCGAGGACGAAACATCACTGTTCACAATGCATAGTAACTTCGAAGTGGTTGTCGGTTTACCTAAAAATATATTGCACGAATGACCCTCTAGTGAAGAGTCGGCGAAGACTTACCCAAGGAAACAACTGCTGCTCCGCTTGATAAAATAAATGGGCTCAAAACTCCTGACTAGGAAGACAAAATGCATGCTCTACAAAACATTGATCCTCACAGTTCTACTCTATGAAGCTGAGTGCTGGACCATAAGCAAGTATCTAATAAGAGCAAATATTGGACACTTTCGGGAGAAAAATTCTTCTTCAAATATTTGGTCTCTTAGATAAAACCCCGAATTCTTTGAGTTGTATCCAGATGTGGATGTGCAATCATTCAGAAAGCCAAAACACCTCGACTACCCTGGCCAATAATAGCCATTGTCAATAATCGTTTAAAGGATAAAAGCGGATGCCACAGCGCTTGGTTTTGATATATGAAACAGTGTTCCCTGGATCGAGGACAGTGAAAGGCTCTCGTTGGTCAGGCGACCTTTAAGTAAGTAAGTTAGTACACATGATGACGTTAGGGCTCATAAGAAATACAAGACCATTGTGTCGTATTCTTACTCAACCATAGCTTCCATAGGTTCTCGCCAAAGTCGGAGAAATTTGATATGTTGACGATGGCAATAGCAATTTTTATTTCAAAAAAAAAAAATATATATATATATAAATGTGCAAATGTATCATCCTATCAAAGTACAGAATTTTCTCACCTCATTACCGATAACCCAGGTGTTGGACTTCTTTACAAGATCTCGCTGATCTCCACAAACAGCATGAAGTAGCCATAAGTTTCTGCCTTCATGTACTTTGATGTTGTAATTTTATTATTAGCTTTCACTTAATTTATTTCACTAAGTTTTGTTTATTGAAGTAATTAAGTGCCGAAGTAGACCATCAAAGGTAGCCTGATACATTTTACAACATCAACATTGCTATTACTGCGGTACTTTCAAATCTCGCCCCTAATCTCCCATGTCCCTTTGTCCATTGAAACGACAGCAATTTCTTTTCATTTCGTATCATTTCCTGTAAAAAGCAACTCGCTTTTGTTGTACAGAAATGAAAGAGAAAAACACTTAAGTTCGAGTTAAAGCCTACTAAACTCCTGACCCTATGCGAAGGCACTCACTCCAACAAGACATAATCGTCTTTCCTCATAATCAGCCCCCGACATCCAAACGCTTAAGCGTTCGTCATGATTTTTGCTTAGGCAGTGCATCTAATGGTCACAGGGTGACTCTTTTGAGGTTATCTATTGCAAAATTAATCCCAATGAAGTGACATCTGCTCTTTTGGAAAACGACAGACCACGATTGGTCATCTTTGGTAGCGTGAATCTCTTTTAAACCTTAGAGAGGTTAATTGGCTTTTGAGCTTTTAATTGTGCAAGTAAATTATGAGGAGTTCATTGTCGTTTTGTTATTGTTTCTCGATTGAATGAAGCTGAATGAAACACATTATGAAACTTGAATGAGTTTAGTCATAGGAAAACGTGATTGCGAAATTGTCCCCTGTTTATATCGTAGTTGCGGTTTGCTGTCGTTAGGTGTTAGTCATTAGCGGACGTCTTAATTGAGGATTAAGCTGTTATTAGCTTCCATTCATGACTAAGTTTATTGCTATTAGTTTTTTAATTCAGCAGTTAATAATAACTGGCTCTGCAAACTCATACTTATTTCGAGAAAAATCACTTAATTGTGACTGTGAACCGGGTCGGAAGTGGCAGACTGCCACGACTGCCTCTTCTACCAAAACTGCATCCAAATATCGGATTTATTTTTGAAAAGCTGGGCTGATAAGTCAGTAACGTGCGCAAACTTTCAGACATCTTAACAGATCTCTGCCCTATCACTCTCTCGATGTGACTAAATTCTCTTTACTCTGGTCAAAAATCGACGTTCCGAGCCTGAAGCCAGTTGCCAGTTTCATGATTTTCTTAAGCTTGGAGACTTCTAGATCTTTGTACTTCCTCAGGCTAGGTGACTTCCGGATTCTGGATCGGTACTGTATATACGCTGCGATACTTTTAAGCAGTCTTTACGCATATTGTGTGGAGCTCTAATGGTTCTGGTTACTTTAATTGCGCTAAGAGACGCAACTTAAAATTTTTTCCTGAAATGTGTTTGTTCACTGCTTCTGTAGTAAATTCTTGTATTTGGCTGCTATAAGAAATCGTCAGAATCGACAACTAACTAGTCGATTGGCCGAAAGCGGTTGCTTATGTCGTGTTAGATAACCGAGATGTTAAAAATGTTTTCCTTATCCATTTTGGGCGCGCTTCAAAGACTTAATACTTGCATGTATTGAACGGACCATATAGAGGTCTGGGCTACCATATGGCCAATCAGCCGTGAAAATAAAGTTCGGAACATGGTTTTTAAGCCATATATGAGCCAATTTTACTTTATGAGCTGGGGCGGGGTCTTGTTAAAATATCTACAAATAGTATTCTGTTCTAATATGTTCGTTTGATATACCTTCGCCGAGGTTTTGACACCTTTCTCGCACAAATGGAGCTTGTTGACCACATCGTGGGTGACCCCAAACCAAACCATTACAGAAGCTGTGTGGTGGCCATGTTGAACTCTCGGAAAAACTCCAAGCGCATGTCGTGATTATAAAGCATTCGTTCTACTATTCTGTTTGTTAAAGGATTCTGCAACGGTGTAAATTTTCTCGACAACAAAAACAATTCATCCGTGACCTTTTTTCGCGTACTGGCGAAGCAATGCTTTCGATTTTGACTTATGTTTCTGTTTCAATGCATCTGTGAGTAAGTGTGTCTTTTGTATGTGCTAAGTCCCAAATCACGTGTAAAGATGCTCGACATGCTGTCGTTGCTAATATCCGTCTCCCGAGACATGATTTTCTGTTGCGCAGCCGATTTCAACGATTTCAATTCGTTACGGCTTTGATGACTTGTGGCGTTCGCTTGTGCGCGGATGGACGCATTTTGCATTTGCATTTGCATTTTGCACTTCACGGTACGATACACAAAGTTTCGTGTGATTTTCAGAGGCCGCAAAACCGGAAAGGTTTCACTTTTTTCGTAGCAGCATTTTTTCATGCAAATTACGATAACACGATTTTCGAGAGAGCCCCATTCCATGATTGCAAACAACTGACGCCAAAAACTTTTTAGGCGGGAACTTTGCATAAATGTCACTTGTCAAATAGCCGTCAAGCTGGAATGGAAGCGCTCATTGGCTCATGAGAATGACTGTGTTCTTTCATATCTATGTTGAAAAACATTTTCTTGTAATATATTAAGTAAAAGTCACCGAGAACGAAAGCGTTGCACTCAAAAGCAGTCCCGAAAGTTCCCTTACATGAGCTTTGTCGCACTGTGTGTACCTTAGATACAATTAGGTAATAGCTATTCGTTGAAATTTTCAGAAGTGCTTGAGTAGCATCAGGGTATACACCGTGGATACTTGGGTTTTAGGATCCAATTTGAAGAACTTTCATTTTCGAGACTGGTGTCTCCCTCTTGACTGATTCCATATTAATCTAGTCAAGAACAGTACACCTGCGTATGAATTTCCGATTCATCCTCATATCGAAAGCAATCTGAAAATCAATGAAAAGCAATGGTCTACTCATTGCATTGCTCATTGTATTTTTTGCCAACTTAACAATCATGCTTTCAAACTACTCTTCGAAAAAATGCTTATTTTCCCGTGCGCTCATTACGGTGTCAGCAATGACCATCACTATGTTTTTCTTGAAATAGCAGCATCTTTCCAACTTATACCCCTCAGTCCCAAGATATAATAGGTTTTTTTTTTTTTTTGTTTTTTCTTGCAGTGTCAGACCTTTCAATAAGGAATAAATGTCCATTCAGCTGTCACATTGAGCTGTCAAGTTTCATTAAAAGATTGACCCACAAAAAATATTTCAAAACGTTGAAATTTATATCCAAAATCGAAGGCCTCTTGACAAAACTTATAAAGGCCTTCGTGAAATTTACAGTGGACATCAGCGGTCATCTGAACGTGCTGTTTATTGTGTATTAAAAATCTCGCAACCAATTCAAGCTTTATGATACTCATACATCAACAAAAATGGAAAAAGTATGTTCGGAAGAAAATATTGCGGAAGAGGAAGAGGACCCCAATTTATCGATTCGTCGTCGTTCGCAGCAACTTAGCCTTTCTCCATCCATGATCTGGAAAATTCTTCTTGGTCACAAGGTTTATAATACTCAACTGGTGTAAGAGCTAATTTAGGAGCTTTAAGTCAATTAGAAATTAAACCGGTTTTTTGCTGTAAAATTGCGTTCAGTGATAGGGCTCTTTTCTTGTTATACGGCTACGTAAACATACAGAGCCGTATTTGGAGCGAGGACAATCCTCAAAAAGTTCACCATTTGCCATTGCATTGTATTAGGTTCTACGCTGATATCTATTTCCTCAAAAATGGGGTCGGATCACAAGTTACTGTAAATAGACACAGGTACAATGCGACGATTAACGACGTTGCAAAACCCCATGGAGAAGGTCATAAAAAAACCGCAACATCGGCAGAAATGGTTCGGAAAGTGAAGGCTCAAACTGAGCGAAATACGCGTCGAAGTGAAAGAAAAATGGCTCGTGAGCTCAACATATCGTTGGAACGGATACAATACGTACTGAAAAATGAGCTTGGGCTCAAGCCATTGAAGTTCCAAAAAGCACACGATCTTACACCGCAACAGAATTCGCGCTTGCACGAAAGTGGTGAGTTGCCGAATTTGGTTTTTTCCGATGAGTCGCCATTTATTATTTTTTTCCAGAGAGGTCTTTCGAAAATTTACACCTTCGGACGGCCACCAGAAAGCAGGCAGCACCGATGGTGATGGTTTGGGCCGCCATAACCGCCGATGGTCGCTCTCCAGTCGTATTTTTGGACCGTGGCGTCAAAATTAATGCGATCGTATACCGTGAAACTGTCTTAGAGGCAATATTGAAGCCTTGGGCAAAGAATCATTTCAGTCGGAGACCGTGGACATTTCAACAAGACTCGGCACCGTCTCACAAAGCGCGCGTCAACCAAGATTGGTTAAAGAACAATGTTTCACACTTCATTTCTTCGACACAATGGATTGCAAATTCTCCGGATGCAAATCCGTTGAATTTCTCAGTCTGGGGTATTTTGAAGGCGAAGGTTGGCATTAAAAAATACCAAAGTTTGGGCCACCTCAAACAAGCACTTCGCCGGGGATGGGCCAAAATACCGCAGAGCCACTTGCGTGCAGCGTGCGATGCTTTCTATGGCGGTATCAAGGCCATTATTCGCGCCAAAGGTGGACATATTGAAAACTACTGATACAATTTGAAAATTGATGTATTTTCCAACATTTTTTGCCTTGGCACAATAAAATTTATCAAAAAAAAGCATTTTAAAAAGTTGCCGTTCGAGTCAGGCAGGGTGTATTATCTGACTCGTAAGCGTAAGGAATCGCTTCAAAAATGGTCCCATTTCGTTACGTTTCAGCAGCGTTTCACTGATTGTTATTCGGTCAGTTAAATTACTTTGCGTTAATTCATTCTGTACCCAAATATCGAGCTTCTTTGAGTAGCCTGCTCGTTTTAGAAGATTCCAAACTGTCATACGGTTGATGTTTAGTGCCTCCGCTATCTCCAAACGTTCTTGCTCCATCAGTTGCAAAATTTCATCGACTTTTTCATTGACAGTGCGACGTGCACCTTTTGCATCGAAATTTCCCGAACGGAATCGAACAAATCACTCCTGAGTCCGGAATTCACTCACAGCATTCTCACCGTAGCGTTTTTCTCTTTTTTATAGTAAAAACGCATCACATAGCGTATTTTTATAGATATTTCACTCATATTCAGTACAACTTTTAATACGAGCAACGAATTACACAGCTGTCTTCACAAAAAATGTAGCCTGACATGTCATCTTTCAAATACCTGTTTATGTGACACAATCAGATTAGTGCTTCCAGATAAATGGACACAAACACCATCTAGTGACAAAAAACCACGGAGATTTTTTTATATGACCTTTATAATTTCAATCAAAATATTAGGTATATATTTTAATTCGTGCGTTTTTTTTTTTTCAAAATTTGAACGTTTATTTAAGAAAAATATGTGCAATACTATTATTCAAAGTATTGCCCATCTGAAGCTATGACTTTTTCCCATCTTTCTGGCAATTTGTGGATCCCATCCCAAGAGAACTGTGCCGGCTTGGAAACTAAGAATGAATCAAGCCAATTTTTGATATTCTGCTCTGATGTGAACCGTATTTCAGTGAGGGCGTTCTGCATCGACCGGAACAAATGCTAGTCAAAAGGGGCAAGGTCTGGGCTATAAGGCGGGTGGGGTAAGACTTCCCATCCACTTTTTTCCAAATAGTTCTTAACCGGAATAGCAACGTGGGGCCAAGCGTTGTCATGATGGAAAATTATTGCCTCGTGTCTGGTCGCATATTCCGGGCGTTTTTCGGCTACTGCTCTCTTCAAACGGATTAATTATGTTCGGTAGCGTTGTCCATTGATGGTTTCACCCGTTTTTAGCAGCTCATATTACAGCACACCCATCGGATCCCACCAAATACAGAGCATTACCGTCGTGCCATGGATGTTCGGCTTTTCCGTTGATTTGGCTGGTTGGCCGGGTTTCAAATGTGATTTTTTGCGCTTGGAGTTGTCGTAATGGATCCATTTTTCATCACCAGTAACAATCCGATGCAAAAATGACTTCCTTTTGGGGCATTCCAGCAGCATTTTGGACATGCAAAACCGCCTTTCGACGTCTCTCGGCTTGAGTTCATGTGGAACCCAATTTTCTTGCTTTTGTTTTGCAACAATCTTCATAGAGTAATGCTTCCAGTTCTTCAACTTCAAACTTTTTTGGCTGCCCAGGACGTTTATCGTCTTCCAAGCCAAAATCACCACTTTTGGCACACCTTTTCAGGCACAAAGTTCGACATATCTGAGTGAAAAAAAATTATTGTTGTTTACGCTTCAAATGAATGACTTATACTGAAATGACGTACAGTGACAGTAGCTTTTCAACACATGTTCCAATGGAATAATACAAGTTACACCATCTCTTAGTAAACTCACGCTCCCGATTTGATTTCTGTTTTTTTTTTTTTTTTTTTTTTTTTTTGTTAAGTTGGTACATCTGTTGTTGACATTTCCTCTAAATCTTAGCGTCATAGCTTGACATTTACAAAAGTTACGTAGCCAAGAGTACATCTATCTCTGTGTTCTGGCGATTTTTTTTTACAATTTTAGAAATGGATTTTTATTAAATTTTGCGTAAAAAACGGATTTAATGGTGCGAGAACATTGGAAATATTTGAAAAGAATTTCGGCAACGATTCTCTAAAGAAAACGGTTGTTTACCAGTGACACGAGCGGTTCAAAAGTGGTCGTGAGTCAATCGAAGATGATGAACACAGTGGCAGACCATCGAAATCGAAAACCGACGACGAAAACATTGATGAAGTAAAAGAAATGTTGGTCAATAGCCACAAATTAACCATCAGAGAGATAGCGGAGGACTTCAACATTGAATATTGATCCGTTCAAGACATTTTGGTTAATGATTTGGGTTTCCTTCGCGTAGCAGCAAAGTTGGTGCCAAAAGACCTCAATCATAAAGAGATGATTTGCGAGGCATCATGAATCATTCCTTTCAGCGCCAGACGCAAGCCAATACTCGTAATTTTAAAGATCTTAAAGATCTATGTTCGTCGAAATTATTTTTGTTTTTTTATAGTCTAATAAAAAATTCCACCCCAAAGTTTGATTCATAGGCAAATCATATAAATGTAATCGGATATACTCGTACAAAAAAACATTAAATTAAAAAAAAAAAAAAAAAAAAAAAACTAAGTACTCACGTAGATATACTAGGTGGGGTGAAAAGTGACCTCCTTGGGAATGAAAAAAAAATTTTTTTTAAATGTTTTTTTTTATTTTATTCAATATAGTCCCCTTTCAGTTTGATACACTTATTCTAGCGATTTTCCAACTTCTTAATCCCGTCCGAAAAGTAATTTTCCTGAAGGTCTGCAAAATACTTCTCCGTGGCATCGATGATTTCCTCGTGTGAGCTGAATTTTTTATTGACGAGCCATCTTTTGGGGTTTGGAAAGAGATAATAGCCCGAGGGAGCCAAATCGGGCAAATACGTTGGATGCGACAGCAATTGGAGCCGTAAGTCATTTCAATCGCTCCAAATATGCACAGTAATACTCGCTGTAGATGGTTTTTCCTTTTTCGAGGTAGTCCACGCCAGCTCGCGCATCTTCACTTTCATGTATTTCATGTATTTTTTTTGACATTGTCCTCTTTAACCGCATCGGAGGGTATGCCGCTGCGGATTTGATCGGTAGTGGAGTTGCGGCCACCACGAAACCGTCGAAACTAATATTTGATGGTGTAATCTGACGGAGCATTAGCCCAATAATATTCATCTAACTTTTCTTTTGTTTCCTTCTCCGTTTTGCCTCTCAAAGAATAATGTTTTATGAGACAGTATCGCACTGAAATTTGGCATGTCTGCCGAAATATGAACGGACTTCAAGGCACCATAACCTTTTTTTTGCAGTAGCAGCGCATTCTGGCGGTCAAGGAGGTTACTTTTGTTCGAGCGCAATATTGGCCATTATTATCTATGAACTTTTGCCATTATTCGGGTAGCTTCATAATTCCATAAAACACTTCTGTGGTTTATTATCGAAAAACTTGGCCAAGTGATTTTCAGCGGCTCTTCGGTCGGCCAATTTTTTACCATCAAGAGAATTTTACAAAGAACCAAACAAATGGTAATCAGAGGGTACAAGATCTGGGCTATACGGTGGATGCATCAAAACTTCCCAATCAAGTTCCGTCAATTTTTTTCCGGTCATCAAAGATGTGTGTGGCCTAGCATTGTCATTATGGAAGACAACTCCCTTTCTGTTGGTAAATTCTGGTCGCTTTTTCTTGAAAGCTTCATCCAAACAGTTGAGTTATGCACAGTAGAGGATCGAAATGACCATTTCGCCACGTTCCAGCAGGTTATAATAGACAATTCCCTTCCAATCCCACCAAACACTCAACATAACCTTGTTTGCCGTCAATCCAGGCTTTGAAGTCGTTTGTGGTCGGACCTGGATTGCTTGCGTTTGATCTTCTCGTATTATTCCATTTTTTATCGCTCGTAATGAATCGCTTCAAAAATGGTTCCATTTTGTGATGTTTCAGCAGCGTTTCATGCGTTAATTCATGTGGCAACCAAACATTATTCTAAACTAACATACGGTTGATGTTTAGTGCCTCCGCTATCTCCAGACAGCTTCCGTGCCGGTCTTGCTTCATTAGTTGCAAAATTTCATCGACTTTTTCAGTGACAGGCCGCCCAGTGCGAGGTGTACCCGGAATAACCACAGTGTGGAGCTCCCATTGTTCCGATTAGAGTTCTGTTTTTCTTCTGTTAATTTGTTACATCTGTTGTTGACATTTCCTCTAAATCTTAGCGTCATAGCTTGACATTTGCAAAAGTTACGTAGCTAAGAGTACATCTATGTCTGTGTGTGTTAGCGATTTTTTACAATTTTAGAAATGAATTTAAATTTGCAACAACGAACTTGTATTAAATTTTGCGTAAAAAACGTATTTAATCGTGAGCGAACGTTGGAAATGATGGAAAAGTGTTTTGGCAACGATTCTCTAAGGAAAACGGTCGTTTACCAGTGGAACGAGCAGTTCAAAACTGGTCGTGAGTCAATCGAAGATGAAGAGGCAGACCATCGACATCGAAAATCGACGAAAACATTGATGAAGTAAAAGAAACGTTGGTCAATAACCGCAAATTAACCATCAGAGAGATAGCGGAGGACTTGAACATTGCCTATGGATCCATGCAAGACATTTTGGTTAATGATTTGGGTTTCCGTCGTGTAGCAGCAAAGTTGGTGCCACGTCGTTTTCAGTCAAAAAAGTTGGCAATGCTCACAGTTTTCCTGAATTACAACGGTGTAGTGAATCATCTTAATTTTTTGGCAGAAGGCCAAACAGTAAACAAAGAGTATTATTTGGGTGTTATGAGACGTTTGCGTGAAGCAATTCGCCGTTGCACAATGCCATCAATATTCGTAATTTTTTGACGAAAAATGCAACAAATACCATCCAACAGCCACCGCATTCATCTGATTTGGCTCCCTGTGACTTTTTTCTGTTCAATCGAGCTTAAGAACCACTACGGGGAACACATTTCAGCAGCCGAGAGGAAGTGATGGAAAAATCGCAGGAAGCACTGATGGACACACCGAAAACCGAATATAAAAAATGTTTCGAGGATTTGATCAAGCGCTGGCATAAGTGTGTTGCAGTTGATGGGGATTACTTTCAAGGGGACAATATAGATTTAGATGAATAAACTTGTTTTTTTTAATTTTCTGAATAAATTCCGGGAAAACTACTTTTGTTAGCCTGCAAAATACTACTCCGCGGGGGCGATGACTTCCTAGGTTGACCCGTACTTCTTTTAAGGTTTGGGAACAAAAAGAAGATGCAGAGGATGGGCGAGCAGTTTGTAGTGCAATTCGATCGATTTGGCTGTGGTGGCTGCGAAGGTGCGTTATCGTTTTGGAAGAGTACTTTATTCTTCACCAAATTTGGTCGTTTTTTCTTTAAATCGGCGTTGAATCGGCCAATAAATCGACGTAGTATGCTCCTTTGATTGTTTTCCCCTTCTCCAAATAGTCAACATGGATCACATCTCACGCGTCCCAAAAAACGCTGGCCATCACCTTTCCGGACCAAGGCACGGTCTTCCCCATCTTTGGAGGACGTTCACCGGGCGAAACCCATTGTTTCGATTGTTCTTTGGACTCTGGTTTCTACTTATGAATCCATGACTCATTGACGGTCACGAAACGACGCAGAAACTCCTCTGGATTTCGATTGAACAGGGCCAGGCACGTCTTTGAAGTGGTCTCACGATTGCGCTTGTTCTCCGGTGTGAGCAAACGCGGCACCAATGCTTTCTCATGCCCAAAATCTCGCGCAGAATATGTCTAACGCGTTCAGTGGAAATGCCTGCTTTCTCAGCTAACTCGCGAATTTTCACTCTTCGGATGATTATACATAAATTAAAGAAAATAAATAAAGTTCTAACTTAAGAGATCTTCAAAATTTTTAATTTTATTCACTACGTCACCTAAATTTTTTGTTATAAGAATCGAAGACTTCCTTATGTTACTCTTTAGGCTTTTTTAGTAATGACTTTGTATGGTATATCCAGTGAGACTGTCATAAATGTATATCTTACTGCTGTATGTATTGCTGCCGCAATGAACTTCATGATTTATGCTGTTAGATTCACCCGCACAAAAAGCTAAACTGACTTATCCTTATCCTATATCCTCCTTTCGTAAAAGAGTTGAGAATTTAACGCGAATTGTTGGTTTTATTTGTTGCACGTAGCATTATTCGTTTTCAGACGCATATTATACATTAGGCACTATAATTCACTTACTCAATCAAGTAGACAAGTCGACATGGAGAATTGGGGAGCAATGTTCTCGATGTTTTCGGTCAGTATAGAGCGACAGCCGGTTATAATCCTATCATTCTGAAGCTTGGCTTATAACAAAACAAAAATTGATTGAGAAAATCAGTTCGAAAATAAAGGGTTTTCTAATAAAGACTTGACAATTTTTTTTTAAATAAAAGGCAAACCATTTGAGATATTTCAAAAACTTTATTATTGGCTTGAACTACTATCAAAACATTTATGAATGGAACTCGACTTCATTCATATGGCCACCGCGGGCACGTTTGCACCGGTGGATTCGTTGGACCCAATGAAACGGCCGCTATTTTATGTTCAATGTTGGCTCTGAGCTCTTCCAACGTCGGCGTGTTGGCATAAACCAATGACTTAACGTAGCCCTATAGAAATAGTCTTGAGATAACACGCTCACCATACTTACTCTTCAATAAATCGATTGTAGCATGTGCTGTGTGGCCTGTGGCACCATCCTGTTGAAACCAATTGTCGTCCAAGTCCATATCTTCCAATTCGGGCCAAAAATAATCGGTGATCATGGCGCGATAACGCTGACGATCGTTATTGTCGACGAAAAAATATGGCCCAATAACGCCGCCGGCATGCAAACCGCACCAAACAGTTATTTTTTGTGGATGAAATGGTGATTCATGAAGCACATGTGGGTTTTCACCCGACCAGTAACGCATATTTTGCTTATTGACGAACCCATTGAGCCAAAAATGAGCTTCGTCACTGAAGATGATTTTGCGATGAAATTCATCATCTTGGCGCGTCTTCTACAGAACCCAATCGGAGAACGTACGTCGCTTCAAATGGTCCATCGGCTTCAATTCTTGAGTCAGCTTGATCTTGTATGGGTGTAAACCAAGATCCTTACCCAAAATACGCCATAATGTGGTCTGAGCGATGCCCAATTCTTGAGAACGCCGTGGGATTGACTGATTTGGATCGTTTGTTACGGACGTCTGAACGGTAGCGATATTTTTGACTCTTCGGCCAACCCGTTGTCTCACTGACACGGCAACATCACACAATGAATATATAGACTCAAATTTTTGCACTAAACTTGTTATTGCGAGAATTACGACCGAAAATTGGAGTAAAAGCTCTTAAAGTTGCAGTCACCGACTTCGAATATCTGTAGAAAATTTTTATAATTTGCAGACGTTGCTCGTTAGTGTACTTTACCGTGATGAAAATGTTGAGCTTACTGAATAAATTGACAGTGACAGTTTGATGATTTGTAAAAGAGTGCGTTCACAAATTAAATTCAAAGATGTCAAGTCCCTATTGGAAAACCCTATATCTACTTATGACATTACTTAACATCGAAAACAAAACACAAAACAAAGGACTCATAGGCCTTCTAGAGGTACAGAGTTTCCATTAACCACTTAAGCAGTTGTTATCGATTGACCATTCAAGTCGATTGAGTAATCCAGCCGAATCTTTTGAACTTCAAGATGCATAGTCTGAAAAATCTGAAAACCCCAAATGCGATTCCAACAAATTTTTATGAATGAACCTTCTGACGCATTTGTTTGCAAAAAAAAATAATAATAAAAAAAAATCTCTAAAAGCACTCATTCGATTCACAAAGCAAATTAATACTTTTGCGTTCAACGATTTTCTCTTTCTCAAAAGGCCAATTAAGACAAAAATTGTTGCGCGATTGCATTCCTTTGTCCGGGCTTTGCGTATGACTTTTTGCAAACAACAAACACAAAGATCTCATTGAATTCTGATTCATCCAAAAGATTCCTTTTCTTTTTTCAAATGTACGAACATCATGCTCGAGATGTTGAAGAAAGGAAAACACCTGGACCCGTTGAAGCTGTTATTAGGCAGCTGAATAAAGACTCTACAGATTTGAATTGAACAGAGGGAACGTGCTGCGATTATTATGTATATCCGCCGAAGGCAATAAACCGACCGCACTTTGTTGCTCCCTTCTTGAAGGAACAAATGTGTAGTCAGAGTCCAGAGATCATTGAATTACAGTAATTTCCTCATAAGGAAAACCTGTAATCTAATATTCACATATTCGTACGTGTATCTTAGTACGATACCTGTACCAGTACCAGTACCACCATTTGAGGAAAGATAAAATCTGTTTTTCTTGGAATTAAAAGTATCTAGCGAAGCAAATGATAAATGGCAAACAACAAACAGGTGACGGATGACAATAGGTAACAAGGAGTCAACAGAGTTAACGGAAGACTGTACCAACTAAATCTGAGTAAAGAACGATCTTCAAGAGTGTGCTTGATTAGAAATTTCGTTGGACCAAGAACATGTTGATTGCAAATAAACAAGGCAAGAAGCACACATTATGACTAGTGCTTGTAGGAAGAATGATATAAAAGCACAAATTACCAATGATAACGGCTGAGAAAACATTGACTCCAGTTCTAACACCAGAGGAAAGGTAAAACGATATAAGACGAAGCAATAATGAGGACAAGAATTAAAGACCAGCTCTATAGGTTTAGTATTATAGTTCCTTTTATTGTTTTTCAAAGCAGATTTCATGTACTCTTAAGGAAAGAATTGAAGGTCGTTAGACTGCAATATCTTGGTACCCAGTTTACAGCAGGGCGTCATACGATCGATTTCAATATACAAAATTCTGGATGACTTCGACATTCTGGATAGACAGCACTCGCATGAGGTATGTTAAAAACTTCGCTCAAGAAAACAACTTAACGCTGCTGGTAAATAAGATGTGGGTAGCCATATCCTTAACATCTTGGACAAGTCCAACTTCTCACCTTGACAAATACAAGATTGGTGTGCTCCCTCTAGGCTCGTCGGCCCACTGTGTCATATCAACTAATTTCTCGTATACACAGTTAGAGAAAAAATTCCTAAAAGAACCGTATGGCAATAAGAGAAGCGCACTTGGAGTAGGCTTAGGAATTTTAACTGGTCGTCATGTTTCCTCGATAGCGACGTGGATGAGACTCCTGATATGACCACAGACACTATTCTTTTTGCAATGAGATCCTTTTTCTTTCATTGAATGAAGAGTATCAAACCAAAAGGAAAGGCATGATATGACTTGAGCTACGACCAAAAGTTAGCAAAAATTTGGTCGTTCGTCAAAAATATTAAAAATTCTGTCCCATCCTCCATCCCAACGCTCACTTGTGTAGTAACGAGAGTACTTAAAGGTTTCAAAATACAAAAATCTGCTGGTCCAGATGATATATCTCCCCTTCTTCTGCATAAGTTTTTTTTATCAATCCTGCTCTTTAGGACTCTTTGCGAGCAGATGGAAAACAGCATTTGTCTATTCCGCCCCTAAAAAAAAAGGCGAATCTGCTTTTCTCTCCTCCTATAGACCCGATGCACTTACGACCCTTCTTTCCAAGGTCATGGAAACCCTAATAAATCACCAGCTCATGAAATATCTCGGAACAAGAAAACAGGTATTAGACAGGCATTAGACAGTGTTTGGCATCAGACTCTTTTTGGGATCAATGACTACCTTTCAAAACATTCAATTCAAGTATGATATCCCCAGGGCTCCGTTTTGACTCCAACCCTATTTTTAATTTCCATCAGCTATCTTTTGTCTGCTACTTCTAATCTAATATATTTCTTTGCTGACTATAGAACTCTCTGCTTTTCATATTCGTTCCCTGACTCACGTCACCGCTCTTCGGCTGTACTCGTATACAGCCCTATGTTAAGCTCATTAAATTCTGATATTAACAGCATAACTAATTGGGGAACCACTAAGAGGGTGGAAATAAAAGCTTCTAAAACACAATGCAGTCTGTTGTCGTTAAAGCGAAATTTAAATACCCAGCCAATGTCCATGAATGGCACTCGCATCGTTGAAACCGAAGAACTTTCCATTCTCGGTATGTGTATCAATGTCAACTGAAGTTGGAGTGACCACATATTCAGTTTCGTCAAAAATGCTGCGAAATGTCTAAAATTCCTCAAGTGATGTAAGATATCCTTCACCCCCTCTGACCGGACCACAATATATAAAGCGTTTATCCGCCCGAAATTGGCATCCGGTCGTATGCTCCCAAAACATCTCTGCACCTCATGTAATATATATTATTAAAAACCGTGCGATAAAACGTCTCGTGTCTCACTCTGTTTTATTGCTATTACCACCACCAGTGCCTCTTCACCATTCTGCCCCACCAAGCTTTTAACTGAAACACCCGTCTCGCTATGAATGCTCGTCAGCACAATCTCAAGCTCACTTTCGGACGTACTCTAAAATTTGCCGATTCGTTTTTAAGCCCCACAACTTTTTTATGGATTGCCTGGCTTAGCTCTTTATTTCCTCGTCCTTATAACCTTCAAACATTTAAAACCAACGTTCTTTTGGACCTTTCCTTCCATCGTTTTTGATTTTCCTTCGCCCGCCCTATGCACAAGCATTTTAAGGGTACTTAAATCCTTTGAGAGCGCGCAAATTATAAAAAAAAAACTTCCAATCTTGAAATCGCTCTTTCATCAAACTTTGATCTCAGCAAAACAATGAAATTGGTCGCAATATGATACATAACATCATCCTACTGGAGTCACATATCACCCACTTGAAACAAATATTATCATTCAAAATTGACTGTGACGCGAACCCCCGCCTCATGTTTTTGTTTTTGGAAAAAGATAAGCCAAAAACCTTATTTGTGTAGAAGATATCAATTGAAACATTTTAAAGAGCAATGAATCTGTTTCAACATATACTCGTATAGCTTTGTTAGCTTCCCAGGCGCAGCCTGTTTTATCAATGAGCGGACAAGATTAATGTCAAGGCGTTCAAGATTAATCAATGGGCGTTTCACTTACATCTTCCGTACTTGTTAAAAATTTATATTTGATTTAATGATTACTGATTACGCAATGATGGTACTTTTAGTAAGAAAAAATAAAACAAATAAAGTTATACACTCTCAATTTTACTTTAAATTAAAAATTTTACTTAAAAATTGCTTTAAAAATGATCTTTTTTTATGCGAAAATGCTTCTAGATTATCTTCGATAAACAAAGGATGACTAGACAATTATTAGATAAATTTAGAACTAAAAATAAACTTAAAATTAAATGTTCGCGTAATCCAAACAGAGATACAATTTAATTTAATTTAATAGCCCCTGGTGAACCCCGGACAGCTTTATTGAGTTTAGTACAAACTGCTATTATAACTATAAGAACTAAAACTTAAGGACGAGGAAGGTCAAGGACCGGAGAAGTGATATTTGAGGGTATTTATGAGGATGCTCCTGTTGCAATGGAAATGGAACACATGGAAAATTTCTATACGTAGAATACCATATGATTTTTAATGTACGGATACCATACCTGGCTAGCATATGGTATTCGAAAAGTGGCCTGACAAAGGCGATATACACGAATTTTGTGACAAAAGGGTCAGAAAACTCTTTGGACCATCGTTTACGAGGACTATTTAATGAGTACCCGGATTGGAAGATAGTTGGCGCTACTGAGCCAAAACGAGTATAACCATCATTTGATATAACCTCTTTTAGCCCGCCTGTAAAAATTTGGTGACAATCCGACGCTTAGTTTTGTTTTGACACCCATTTCAAAACATCGTGTTAGTGTTTTTTACGACCATGGAAAAAAGCAGTATCGCACCGTGAACCGATTCTGTTTTTGAGTGGCAAAATCTGCGAGAAAATCAAGCCCATTCTCGATTATGTGTATGGGACCCATTCATTTTTCCGTTCAACCGTTTACCATTGATTCGTAGATTTACGCAGTGACCGACGTCGACTTTTAATGAACCGCGCCCAGGTGACCCAAAAACCACTGGAAACCGTGGACAAATGCACTCGGCTGACCGCCGAGTGAAAACTCGCGAGTTGACTGAGATAGCAGGCATCTCAACTGAACTTGTTAGCCCTATCGTGCAATGGGTGCCGCGTTTGCTCACTCCGGAGAACAAGCACAATCGTAAGACAACTTCAAAGACGTGCTTGATCCTGTTTAATTGAAATTCGAAAAAATGGGTTTTAACCAGTGAACATGCTCCAAAGAAGGCGAAAACCGTGACTTCGCCCGGAAAAGTAATGGCAACCGATTTTTGGGACGCGAGAGGTGTGATCTTCGTTGACTATTTGGAGAAGGGAAAAGTACTTACAGGAGCATACTACGTCGATTTATTGGGCCGATCCAACGCCGATGTGAAGAAAAAACAGCCACATTTGGCGAAGAATATAACGATAACGCACCGGCTCACACCCTCGCAGTTGCTACACCCAAATTGGTCGAATTGCACTACGAATTGCTTCCTCATCCTCCGTATTCTCCGGATTTGGCTCCCTGCGACTTCTTTTTTTTTCCAAATCTTAAAAGATTTTTTGCCGGAAAGAAAGCCGGGTCGAACGAGGAAGTCATCACCGCCACGAATGAGTATTTTGCAGGCCAAAAAAAGTCGTACTATACGGAGGTGTTAAAAAAGTTGCATCACCGCTGGGAAAAGTGTATCGAGTTGAAAGGGCATTCTATTGAAAAATAAATTGGCATTTCGAATCCGAGTATTCATCAATGAGCGCTCGTAACAAAACCAAGTGCGGAGTTAGCTCTGCTTATTATGGAATCAAAGTGGATGCGGAAATAGAGTTCAGTGTCACAGATAACGCCCAAGTCCTGCATTGAAGTGACAGACAGTACAGCTTGAGTTGATATACGAGTATAGAGAGTTCGTTCAGGAAGTGTGGAATGCTTCCGGGAGTATGAGATGGCTTTATGTTGAGCTTAAAGAAGTTATTGTGGCAACTTACTGAGAACCTATTGAGATCTTGTGGAGGTTGAGAATCAGGAAATTTTAAAATTCGTCTATATATTCTCATATCATCGGCATAAACATGTTTGAGATTCTTATAACATTTACAACATCATTAATAGTCAAAAACTTGCTTTTATTGGTTCAAACAAACGCTAACGAAAATAGACTAGGTAATAGCGTTCTTCCAAGTAGGATTTGAACCAAGAAACCAGCGCAAGCTGAAAACTTAGTGCACTGAGTTTGCAAAGAAGTCCTTGCTAAAAGTGAAAATCATACTCACAATGTACTAGAAAAAAACCTCAATAAGGTTGGTAGTAGTTCATCTGCCTTTAAGAAATCCATGTTAGTTCGGTGCAGGAATAGATCATAAATGATGATCTCAAAGATCTTTGGAATGCTGAGTCGGTAGTCGATAATATTCTGTTTAAGTTCTTTTTAATGAGAAGGGATTATATAAGCAGTTTTCCAGAGGTGAGAATAAACCTCCTAGTTTTTGAGATATTTCAACAACTTTATTATTTTCTGGACTCGACTTCGTTCATATGGCCACCGCGGCACGTTTGCAGCGGTCGATTCGTTGGACCCAATTTTCAACTACTCGACCACACGCTTCGGCCGAAACGGCCGCTATTTCGCGTTCAATGTTGGCTCTGAGCTCTTCCAACTTCGTCGGCGTGTTGGCATAAACCAATGACTTAACGTAGCCCCACAGAAAATAGTCAAGCGGCGTTAAATCGCACGAACGAGAAGGCCAATCGACTGGCCCATGTCTTGAGATAACACGCTCACCATACTTACTCTTCAATAAATCGATTGTAGCATGTGCTGTGTGGCTTGTGGCACCATCCTGTTGAAACCACATGTTGTCCAAGTCCATATCTTCCAATTCGGGCCAAAAATAATCGGTGATCATGGTGCGATAACGCTGACGATCGTTATTGTCGACGAAAAAATATGGCCCAATAACGCCGCCGGCATGCAAACCGCACCAAACAGTTATTTTTTGAGGATGAAGTGGTGATTCACGAAGCACATGTGGGTTTTCACCCGACCAATAACGCATATTTTGCTTATTGACGAACCCATTGAGCCAAAAATGAGCTTCGTCACTGAAGATGATTTTGCGACTCCGAATATCTGTAGAAAATTTTTATAACTTGCAGACGTTGCTCGTTAGTGTACTTTACAGTTTGATGATTAGTGAAAGAGTGCGTTCACAAATTAAATTCAAAGTTGTCAAGTCCCTATTGGAAAACCCTATACTAAGGAGGAGATGATAAAGGATCTTTTCGCTGCAGATTTCCACAACGGAATCAACGGAGGTGTTTTTATCAAAGACTACTGGGTTTAGTGTAATTTATTTTACGGAAGTTGAAGTAGAAGAAAGTTGCTAAGGGGATAATACATAGAATTGTTGATGTTATGTGAGAAAATAACAAGCAGAGGAGGATATAGACGGTCTAATTTGGAGAGAAAAAGTTCACACTCATGGGCAACACAATTTGTGAAATCAGATGTAAAGATCAAGTCGAGTTGTCTACTCATGTTGTTAGAAATATAATTTCTTTGAAATAGGTCTGAGTTGAAAAAGCAGTTAGTAAAGAGGATTTCCTTAACTGAGACAATATTTGAGGCACAGAGATAAAAATCATCGTCCGACTTAGTCCACACGAGATGAGGGATATTAAAACAGTAACTGGATTGAAACCATTATATTTGTTCGAGTTGTGCCATCGATGCACTGGCTTATCGTGCAAATAAGCAAGGTACAGGTAAATTAAGCTGTTTCTTGAGCGAGAAAGGCCGTTGCCACCGATATCGGTTAGTAGATTAGTAAGCTTCACAGTGGGGGGCATAAGGTGTAAGATTGGAGATGCAAAATTTTTAGAGGCAATGGACGTATTGAGGTTAAAGCTATGGGAACGAACGAAATTCGGATAAGACATGGAATTTGAAGATAATTTCGCAACGGTTAGGCTTTTGTAGGGAGGGAGTTAGCCGTGAGAATGAAAGATACGAGTTTGGGAAGACTAGATTTCATGGAAAGATGATTTTTGTGACAGATTATTGCTTCAAAATGGGATGGAGAGATCAAAAATCGGTTCTGTCGAGGAAACGAAAGAAATACTCTCACCTGAAGGTGGTCACTATGAGAAGTATGCTTATACTTATGGCCTAGGCTTATTTTTAGGTTTTATAAGGGGTGATTCATCGTGAGGTTTGATTTTCAATAGGCTTTTTTTGACAGATCACGCGTGACCCCTATCAAACTGCTTTGTCATTTTTGTTCAGTATCGTTTGGCAAGTCCTCATGGAAAGACTCACACCACAACAGTGTCTCCAAATTGTTCTGCTGTATTTGGAGATCAAAATCAGCGTTCTGTGAGAAATGTTTTTCTTGCGATTCGAGGAACTTAAGGTGCAAATTTGAGTCCCAGTTTACATTAGTGGATGAAACTCGACCGGTTAGAACACATCTAGCACGTAGTAAAGAGAATATAGTAGATGTAGCTGAGAGTGCACGCGAAGACCGTGACGAATCGATTCGTCGTCGTTCCCAGCAGCTTGACTTGGCATATTCGACAGCTTGGCGTATTCGGCCTAAAAGCGTACAAAATTCAACTTGTGCAAGAATCGACACCAGGCGACTTGAATTTGCGTCACAATTTCAGTGAATGGGTTCTGGAAAAACTCAATGAAAATCCGGTGTTTTATCGTGAAATTTTGTTCAGTGGTGAAGCCCATTTCTGGCTCAAAGGATACGTTAAAATTGCCGTATTTGGGCTGATAAGCAACCCGAAGAGTACCAAGAGCTATCATTACATCCATTAAAAACAACGGTATGGTGTGATTTATGGGCTGGTGGAATCATGTTACCGTCAATGGTATGTGCTTCCTGAAATTCAAGCAAATGGTCTCGGTGAGCTCTGGTTTCAACAAAACCAGCGCTACAAGCCATACAACGCGGGAAACAATTGACTTGTTGAGAAATCATTTTGGTGAGCACTTAATTTCACATTTTGCTACGGTAAAATGGCCGCCTGCGATATCACACCTTTGGACTATTTTCTCTGGGGATATGTCTTCAGGTATATGCCAGCTACGATTGACGCTTTATAAGCCAACATTATTCGTGTTATGCGCGAGATACCAATAGCTATGCTCGAACGATTTGCCTAAAATTGAACCTTCCGAATGGATTACCTAAAACGTAGTTGTGTTCAACATTTACATGATATCATTTTCAAAAAGTAAATGCCATAAGTTGTTCTTTTAAGCAGTAATAAAAGTTTTAAGTTCACTTTCAAATTTATGTGTTTTATTTTACATTATAATTCAAACCTCACGATGAATCTCCCTATATTAGGCTTAAGATTTGACATTTGTTGCTCTTTAGTTCTGTTTTGGTTGGAGTACTACAATTTGAAGCTACAAGCCTTTGATGTTATGGTGGAGGTGATTCTTTGGCAGTCGAAAATAGCGATTTCAAAAATACGCTTAAAAAAGTCATCAAGCCAGTTTGTGTCGATGTGATTTGAAGTACTTTCGATGATAAAAGTGGCACAGTTAGGTTTGTTGCTAGCATTTAGTTCATCAAGTCGCTGATGTAACAAATTTGAGTGATCGTACTGGAGAGGTCTTCGGCATTTTTGGTGACGGAAACTGGCTACCGTGCTTCGACCTATTTAACGTAGGGTAGGTCAATTGTACGAGTACTGAAGAGTTGTATACAAAAAGAAAACGGAAAAGATAGGAGAATGCGCTGATAGCTGAAACTATTAACGTACGCAACTCAAAAGTGAATAACAGTAAACGCTAGTTGCTGTTAATAATTGTAGAGTTTTTAACAGTTTAGAGGTTGCGAAAGAATTTAATAATACTTTACAACAATTGCTAATAACTTACAACCAATTTCCGCCCAACAAACTTGTAGTGCCTATTTTTCTTATTTTAACTGGGCTGAAAACGTACAAACGAATAGCTCTGTATTTGAGTCCATTACTGTTTTAGGAATTTTTAAAGCTATTGCCAGTCTTAAGAACTCTAACGCTTGGAGAGTTGATGAAACAATCGATGAGCACATAATTTCGAGTTATAGATCTGTAAATTGGCCTCCAAGATCGAATCATTTAGCACTTTTGGGTATTTGAGGTAACTAAACTATGTCGATAAACCAGCTGATACCAGCACTAAGTATCAAAGGTCAAAGTCATACAGGAAGTGTTTCCTGTCTTTAGTTGAAAGAAAGAAAGATGCTGTTAACATCAAAAGTGTTCATATACATACCACAGAGATGATTTCACACTTACAATTCTCATATTCAATCTGTCAAAATCAAAAAAAAACCTCAATCCAAATGTTTTGAATTTTACCAGATGTTTTCATAAACGTCAGTTGTGTGTCGCTTGTAAGACAACTAAGAATATCTGTAGTATGATCTGACAGAAGCGACTAACTACGATGACATTTTTTCAATTGACGCCTCAAATAAAAGCCACTAAACAGAGACAAGTCAACGGATGTGTGATGACATCTGTCACTACAAACAACTCTTAGAGAAGTGACTAAATAAGATGACATTTGCTCAACGGGCGTCTCAAATAAAAGTCACTAAACAAAGACAAGTCAGGTGATGCGCGATGACATCTGTCACTGCAACTAACTCCTTGAAAATCAACAAAAGTTTACTTAAACTGTTCACTGATCTAAGAGGTCATTGAACAAAAATTACGCACTCTACCACTGATTGCCAAAAGTGTATTCGATTTATTATTGAACAGATACGAGTACTCTTCAGAGTGGTTATCACTCAATTATTTTCGATTGGCGGAATCAAACCGAATCTTTGGAATGACGCAATAATGGAAAATGATTAAAAAGTTTTCGAATATACGAATGCGAAGAGCTAACGCAATTAAATGACTCTCACTCGCTTTCAAAGACAATTACTTCCCTCTCGGTTTCGAACATCAACAACTTGTTGATTTCTATGGCAAATACATACGAGTATACGAATATCTACCATATTTTGCATTTGTTATGTTTTGTATCTTTGTATCTTTTTCTATTGGTTTACGAGTAGAAATACATATGTACGAGTAGATGTATGGCCTTCCATTTAGGAGTTCACCGAGACTAACTAATGCTTAAGAAGCTGTCTTATTAATTGAATTTAATTTTCAGGAGAAGCGCATTAAGCGCTCTACTAAATTTGTTAGTTAATTGATAAAGCAAACTCTCGTCTATACGTTTAGCTAGAAAGATACAGTTTAACAGATATATTTTATCTTAAGTGTTTTTTCTCTGTCGTTTTGTTTAATCGCTTCTGGAGTGATGAAATTTCTATTAAAAGTACGAGCATTGGTATTTTTTGCTTTTGTGTGCGGTTTCACTGCCCCACTAAAAAATGGAAAAAAAAGTATCTAATACGAATAAATTCCACTGCAATTAACTTAACTGCGTAATTTTCGATTTTTTAATCAACCTAACGATACCGTCACAGACACGAAAATGTGTTAATTCCAAGGCATACTCATAGCAAGATTAGATCGATGAAAATGAATAAGACAAGTGAGACTGTAAGACCGTCAAAACTCAAAAGATAACAAGTTTACTGTGTGCTCCGTGGAATTTCGTTGAAAAAAAAAAAAAAATTATAAATTGTCTGCTTTGACTAATGTGCCCTTTGATAAAAAACAAAATTTTTCGAATTATGGATTTTTTGTGATGTGGTGAGATACTTACGAGTGTTGAATAGGAAACCGGTTGCATTTTAGCATAAACGTGTTTCATGACTTAAGGTTGTTGTAAACCTTGAAGATGAAAAGTTGACGTACAACGGTTGCTTTGTTTACGCATAGAAAATAATTTCAAATTCAAAAACCGTTCGGTAAGAGCTAATTTTGCGGTTTTTAGAAGTTAATCAAAAAGAAATTTTTTTCGTTTTGTGCTTACGTACAGTTTATGTCGGAGTAGTTCACTTTTGTAAGCCCCCAAAAAATATTTTTAACCCTCAAATTTATGGTTCTATGAAAAACAAAATGTTAATTTGACCGTCTCACCAAAAGAAGAAATAGCATGCGTCAGGGTTTCAACCTAGGTACCGCACTTTTATATTTTTTATCCATCGCAGATTTTGAGTCGGCACTACTTAGATTTTGTAGATTTCAGGCGAACCTTAGTCGCAATATTTTCATTTGAAAGGCAGCTAACAAATTCGAGTATAGCTCTCACAGCAGACCATTAAATTAAAAGGCAATAGAAGCTTCGTATTTAAGTGAAGTGGTCGTGTTTATAAGTTAATTAACTTGTATAGGGTTATTCATCGTGAGGTTTGATTTTTAATGTGAAATAAAATACATGAATTTGAATGTGAAATTAAAATTTTTATTACCGCTTAAAAGAACAACTCATGACATTTACTTTTTGAAAATGATATCATGTAAATGTTGAACACAACTACGTTTTAGGTAATCCATTCGGAAGGTTTAATTTTAGGCGATTCGTTCGAGCATAGCGATTGGTATCTTGCGCATAACACGAATAATGTTGGCTTATAAAGCGTCAATCGTAGCTGGCATATACCTGAAGACCTGAGACTTTACATATCCCCAGAGAAAATAGTCCAAAGGTGTGATATCGCAGGCGGCCATTTTACCGTAGCAAAATGTGAAATTAAGTGCTCACCAAAATGATTTCTCAACAAGTCCATTGTTTTACGTGCTATATGGCTCGTAGCGCCCTCTTGTTGAAACCAGAGCTCACCGAGATCGCGTGCTTGAATTTCAGGAAGCACATAGTCCGTTAACATTGCCTCAATGGTAGCTCTTGGTACTCTTCGTGTTTCTCATCAGCTCAAATACGGCATTTTTGTTTATTAACGAATCCATTAAGCCAGAGATTGGCTTCATCACTGAACAAAATTTCACGATAAAACACCGGATTTTCACTGAATTTTTCCAGAGCCCATTCAATGAAAATATGACGCAAATTCAAGTCGCCTGGCTTCAATTCTTGCACAAGTTGAATTTTGTACGCTTTAAGGCCGAGATTCTCACGTAAAATACTGAGAACTGTTGAGAACGACGACGAATCGATTCCTCACGGTCTTCGCGTGCACTCTCAACTACAGCTGCTATATTCTCTTTACTACGTGCTGGATGTGGTCTAACCGTTCCAGTATCTTCCACTAATGTAAACTGGGACTCAAATTTGTGAATGGTATTTGCAATAGTGTTTTCAGTGGGTCGATTATGCACATCTAAAATTCCTCGAATCCCACTAAAAGCATTTCTCACGGAACGCTGATTTTCGTAAAACAGCTTTTTTTTATAATCCCACGCGCGCACCAAAGGGATATGAATGCCCTTTTACTGGCTTTACTCCAGGGCGCGATCGGGTGGTGTAGTAGTGTAAAACTCAGGTGTTTTAGGTTTCGATATTTTTCCCAGAGGTGGTTGTCAACTGGGCGGGACGAGCCAGTGCATCCTCAACCAGTGGGTCTTAGTACGTGTTAAGATGGTTGAGATGAAAGCCTTGAAGATAAATAGCACACACATAGAAGACTTTAACTTGAGAGTACTGTACAATGGTACGAAAGCTTGCGAGAGACCTTACTGTATGCAAGTTAGTGGTTTCAAAAAAGATCATCGATGAGAGACGGTTTAACCGCGTTTATTTGGATGCAGAATCGTTGTTGGAGGCAGAAAAAAACGTTTGAGTTTAAATTTGAGAACATAAGAAAGACGACGACAACAAAGATGGCTCCTACGAGCTCTTGGATAAGACCTACGAGCAGTAGGTAATGCAAAGCTAGGAAGAGTATATCTTATGTAGTACTGGTATAGCCTGCACGACAACACGATAACGGATTTAGGCTAATCGACTTTGCGGCGGTGCGAAACATGGCGGTAGCTTGCACGCGGTTCCCACATCTCCATATTCATAAGAGGACTTGGAAAACTTGCGATTGATACAAGGCACTCCTTCAGTATTATGGGTACCCGAATGTTCGGAGGGGCCAACATCGATTCGGACTATTAGCTTGTTGTAGTTAAGGCACCGTGGCGGATATCCCGTACATCGCAAAAGCAAGCAAATACTGTGATGAAGTTCGAGGTCGGTCGGCTACAATCGCAAGAGATTGCCAAATTCTTTTTCGATCGAGTCTTCTTTGATCATTTAAGAGTTTGTATGCCACCAGAATCAAATATCGAAGACCAGCACAAAACGTTGCCAAAAAGTCATCAGCCACCATAACGAAACCCCTGGTTTAACGACGACTGCCGGCAAGCACATGCAGCTGAACAAAACGCATACAAAGCGGTGCTGCATAAAAAGACTGGAGCAATAGGGTAAAGAAGAAGTGTGCGATTCGGAAGTTTTGCCAAAAGGTAAAAACAACCATGCCGCGGATACAAACCCCGATCCAAAGCGTGTAGAGACGAACAAGGGAACATCGTAGTAGAGTCGCACTCGATGCTGGGGATTTGGAAAGAGCATTTCTTTACACTGTATAACGGCGATGACGAACCAAATACCGTTGTTAGGCAGAATGAACAACCTTTCAACCTGAATTATTTCAATAATTCCGTCCACCCGACCCGGATGAAGTCCGGGTAAAGTGAAAATAACCATATCTAAGCTTAAGTCCAAAGTTGTTGGAGCGGACCAGAAAGAACACCTAATACCGACGTCTTCTACTTAGGCTCCGCTATCAATTTAGACAACGATACCAGCACTGAGATCAAACGAAGAATAACTCTTGCCTCCGCTGCTTCGGCAAAGCCCTCTCTCGAACAAAAAAATTTTTCGGGTGATGTTTGGTCCCGTCTGCATAGACGATGAGTGAAGGAGAAGATACAACGACGAAATGTACGAGCTATACAGCGAAATTAATTTAGCCAGAAGAGTGAAGATCCAAAGACGAGATGACCAGGTCATGTAAGCAGATGAACAACAATGCTTCGATCCGAAAAGTCTTCGAATCTGAGAGACATGCCAGTAGAGGAAGACCATGACGCGGGTTGCGCACGCTAGTGAAAGAGTATCATAGCCAACTTAGCTAAAGATCGAGTTGGCTGGAGACGCCTGTTGGTTTAGGCCCAGATCCACCCCAGACTGTTGCATCACCTTAAATAAGTTAGTAAGTTTGGTATTTCAAATAAAGTCTTAAAGATCGCTATTAAAAAACGACCGGACTTATTTGAAAAAAGCGTTTTTTCTTAGCCTTGGAAGTGATCAGGGCTATTCCAATTGCCATTTGTTTGCTTCATCTTTTACAAAAGACTCTTGCCAGCAATTGAAAGGAGGCATCAAGAAAAACAGCGCCATTATTAGCGCACGTTTAATTCGGCGAATGGAGAACTGATTATGAACGGTTTTTATCTGATTCAAATAGCGGAATACCTCTCCAACATGATATCAAGCTATTTATAGAATAGAATCCTCCTCTATGACGTTGATGATGGCTAGTCAGAGCGTATGAAGTTACAAGCGGTGTGCCTCAAGGATCGGTCTTAAGGCGCCTACTATGGAACATTTTGTATGATATGATGATATGACGGTTATCGGATATTACAACTTTATGTCGCTGATTAACTGGTACCGGTTTACAAGTAAGTATAGAGTTGTAGGGTATGCAATTGTGTCTCAATCGTATATCAAGGATGTCGAAGTTTTGACAGTCGCCTAAGTTTTAAAAATCACTTAGAGCAGATATTGTGAGAAATGATCGGTAACTGTAAATGCACTGACAGATACCAAAGCCTAAAGCAGAATAAAAAACTTCTTCTGGTTCGAGCTGTGACTTATACGATATATGGTATACGCAGCGGAAATGTGATCAGGTGCTGCAAAGACTTAATCTTGCTAGATCGTGCGGCAAGTTAAATCCGCCTACCGCCTTAGCGTACTAAGAGTTGTTTTGAACTATTTCACAAGATGTTTAGTCGTATCTTCAATACTACCTGTCGACATACTTGTTGTAGTCGCAACCTAGCAACAACAATGGAACTTGCCCTTAAAATAAAGAAGGACACATTTTCTTACACCAGTGATCGATGTATGGATGCAATGAACTTCTTTTGACGCATTTTTTGACGAAACACGAACTCATTTCAAACTATTCATTCTAAACTATTCCGGTAAATGCGAAAATAAGTGTAAATAAGAACAGCCCTACAGGGTCAATTTCAATAGAGAACCACTCGCGTTAATATCGATGAAAGGACTCAGCGAACTTAGATGGTTAGAACGTCAACGTATAAAGTAAGCTAAATCGTTAAGCCGACATTGGCAAAGTAATGCCTTTCGTTGGAACTGTGAGGTGTCAAATCAGTCTGCTCAGGTGGAGGTAGTTTGTTTACGCAGTTTAGTGACGTACACGACTACCAATGGGCTGGCCGGACCGTTAATGTTTTTTTTACTCTACACGTCTCCGGCGTCTTATGTATGTTCGCTATTCTGACCAGATCGATGTCCTCGATCACTCGAATAATATTCTTTTGAAAACGACCAAGTGTATCTTCATTCGAATTCGACGCGTTCATGTTTCTATAGAACAAGACTTGGATAATGACAGACAAAAGGAAATTCTATCCTTCGTGCTCCTTAATAAACTCTCTGTTAAGACGTTCTGCCCGTTTCAAGAAGATGTTACGCACTCTTTTTCTTGACAGCATAAGTTTGCTCTTAAATTAGGTTGTACAAGTAATTAGTTAGTTAGAGTTAAATGAATGCACATTTCATTGTCTAAGCACTTTTGCCACATCTTTCGATGGGACTTTCGATCATTAAAGAACAGCAAGCGTTCTTCATCGTAATTCTGCACAATCTGAAGAGATATGGCTCGTCTCTACAGAAGCTCTCACATGCGACTTTGAAATCAATAAAGAGTATCGATTTAGGTTTTTTGAGTTCCGTTAGAAAGCAACAATTCGTTGCAGCAAATTGGAACCTCTAATATTCAAAAGAATTGGTGAAATTCAAGTAGAAATCCCAGTTGGTAACTTCATGGAACATTGGTACCTCTGGTTCAAATTCAAACATTCAAAACTTCGACGATTAAGCCCCAACACAATTCTCAGCATTCGGTTTATTTGTGGCATGAAGAAGCCTGATCCATTAACAAATTGAAATTTAAATTGCACCCTAAAGTCAATTTATTTTGAACACTCTGGTGAACTGGCGCGTGTCTAATAAAATCTTGTTATGGGCGCATTAACATAATCAGATTGAGCATTCAAAAGGAAACAATTTGTCCACTTTTACTTAAATATGTTCAATATCTTGTGATAGGCAAGTGAGTGTCACAATTTCTTTCGGTCAAGATGTGAAGTAGATAGAGGTAGCAAGTTATTTTAATTATTCATTGGTATCAATATTGTCAGTTGATTTGACTAACAAGATAAGATACTTCTACGGCATAAACAGGTTAAGACTATTATGAGCAGTTTAAAGAGATTCCAGAAGATATTCCAGACGTTTGAAAATGTAAATAGGTTAGATTATCTTGACTGTGGTAATCGTTTTATGGTCAGCACCTTAATATTCGATGGATTGGCTGCGCATTTATGCTCCCTTCTTCTTCAGTTTGGATAAGACAATTTGGATAACCAAATTCAGTAATGATCTCCTTGATTTTCTTAATTTTTTGCTAATAGTTAAAAACCAGACTAATTAATAGTCTGGTGCTGAGGTTCAAATTCACCTGGAACTTGATTACAGAAAAAAAAAAGTTTCCTTCAATTCAAAGCAATGACAGACAAGAGAACGTTAAAAAAATTTGAATTTGTGGCTAAGCTGAAGATTTCACAATGCGCTGCCTCTAAATTTAATCACTTTCTAATACGGTTATGTATTTCTTTCGGTGCCGGGGTTCATAGATTTCATGCGGTTAGTTGGAATTTATTCTTGATGAAAAAATATTTTTATTTCTATTTTGAGTCGATGGTCAGAACTTCCATAATAGCTTACATAATCGGTATTTTGCTGTGTTCTAATAGAACATAATGTCGATATTCTGCGGTAGTGATATCTGAAACAAAATTCTGCAGCTATGTACATACGAATCATTACCAAAATAGTGTACTTATTGTGTACCTAAAACGTTGAAAGAAGTTTTCCTTTAGTGGGACAAGAGCCTTTTACCAAAAGAAACCGCCACGTTATATTCCGCATTGATGTCTTTAGTACTTACAAAGCACATCTGTTAAGCACCACAAGATGAACGCCACCATTCGTACATCTATTGAGTTACTGACTCCGATTGCAGCCGAATCTATGTCCTAAGAGTTTGTGTAAGAAAATATAAGGATTACCCCCTTGGTTCTCCTGAAGTCTGGTTTGCATGTCACACTCATAAATCCATTGATCGGAATCAACCTTGGAAATCATGTCTTTGGATTTTTTATTTTTTTTTTATTTTATTTTTTTTTTTTTTTTTCTAGTCGAGATGTGAGTAATATAATGGTTCACTTGCAGTTTAGGAGTAGTAAATCTTTGATTTCATCGACGTATTCCACAATTGTTGATGTCGACGGTCTACCGAAACAGAACGGTCTTCATCGTCGATGGATTCAAAACCACTGTTTGGAATATCGGTAATGTTGCCCAAGATATCTTGGAGTCTTGGAGTTGAATACGGTTGCAGTCTTACTTGCTATAGTGACAAATCTCTTGTTTACAAAAGTGGCATAGAAGGAACCTACCATCTCTATCCGAGTGAATACAATCTCTCTTGAGTACTGTCAACCATTCAAGGAAAGGTGATTGATAGTACACCGGGGAGATTAGTTGGTAATTTCAAGTCGCACTAAATCTTGCAATTTAATTGCTTCAAATTAGCCTCAGATATGGATTCGATGTTGATGTCTCTGTAGAACGAGGAGAGGACTATTACGATGTTGAGGAAGTCATGCATGCAAACACGTAACAGAAGCTCTAAACTGTTTCAACGCAGATATCACCGCCTTCCAGTAATATATGTGGTGCGATGAGCCCGGTAAATGAAACATGAAAAACGTTGACATATACAAGTACTACAGCAGCGTCCACTTTTATGCAGATTTTTTTGTAACCAAAAAAATGAATTCCTTTGGTGAATCACGATACTTCCAAAGAATGATTTTTCGAGTTCCTCGACAAAAACTAGAAGCAATTCCGTTAGTTTGACGTTCAGTTGTTTTATGTGATTTTAACAACAAAATAGAAATAGAAGATATCTTTGATAGAAGAAACGGAATAAGGCTAATTGATTTTCTGTGGGGAGGAATATCACAAATGTTATCATACGATTTGCCCATCTAACAGAGGAACATGACCTTCACTTGATTATAGAACAGTTCACCTACAGTTCACGCTACGACTTACACAGGGCACCCCTCCAATATTTCACATCCATAATATGCGGTCCAATTCACAGATCTTTCAGTCAGATTCAACGTTAACCGTGAGCTTTTGCCGATTGGTAGATAATCGTTCAGGAAGTCATTTGCATCCTTAATCAAGTGTTGAAGACTAATTAATTCGGAAATGGCACAACATGTGTTTCATACGGGAAATGCATGTAGTTAATATCATAGCTCCACTGCAGAAGGGAAAAACATCGACTTCTCTGTAAAAAGAAGAACCTAATCATAGATCCGAAGAGAAACTTAAAGAAATGTGAAAGAAAATTTCAAAGGAGCATAGTTGATGTTGAGCATATTATAGAAAACTTGTAGGCTTTTGCAGATTGTTGAACAGCGGGAACAACCAAAATCCAGTTGTCATTCAGAACGAACTATTCAGTTCGGGCGATGAAAGCCAAGACTTCCGCCTATGCGGCCACAACAAGAAAAACAAAGCAGCATTTAGACTTAAGTAGAACAAAGCTACCGGATGGATGGGACGGTCTATCTGTCGGGGTATTTCAGGCAACGAGAGATGGCTCAATAGTGAGCATAGACTAAGTATTTCTTAAATTTGGTCGGAGGAATGTATGGAACCTCAACTTCGTCTAGTTACTCCACAGCTATAGAGGGATAAACCTCTCTAACATCGCATAAAAGATGTTGTCTGCCACATTTGCCAGAAACTATTGGCTAAGAAATTGATTGTCTTCTATCTGTGCGGCTTAGGCCGAGTAAGTCCACAATTGATCAAGTATTCGCACTGCAGCAAGTCCTTAAGTTAAAAACCCAAGAAGTCAAATTCGAGCCGGCTTACGACTTGTACAGCTAGACCGACCTGGTAAGAAAAGTGCACATTAGTCACATTAAATGACTGGAATAAGGAGAGTTTTCGATTTCAACCCAGAGGGACAACGCAAAAGAGAATTTCTACCATTTAGCGTATCCTTAAAATATGTGCACACAGCGCGGGGGAAGGAAAAAGAAAGGGCGGAAAGAAAAAAAAAAAAATGAGATGAACGTTGATCTTAAATGTTTGCAGATTATGTGTAATGATAGTGCAGCGCATTCCATAAACGAGTTGTACAGTTTGGGAAAAAATCACGATATTTGAGAGTACGTCCGAAAGTGGGCTTGGGGGTACACTGATAAGCATTCATAGCGAGACTGGTGTTACGGTTTATGATTAGAGGTGGTGGAATGCTACTGACAACTTCGATGGAGCACTGGTGGTGGAAATAGCGATGTAACAACAGGTTGTGTCCCAGGGTGTCAATTAACTAACTGATATTAGCATCACCTATAAGATTTATTGCACGGATTTGAATCCTATCTAGCAGGTGCAAATGTGGCATTGTACTCCAATTTGAGGCGTTTAGTTCCTTATAGATTGAGGCTAGATCAGAGGGGGTGAAATATTTCTCAAATCGCTTGGCTAAACTTAAACATTTCGCAGCATTTATGGCGACATCAAACATGTGGTCATTCCGACGTATGTTGTCATCGACACACACACCGAGAATGGAAAGTTTTTCGGTTTCGACGATGCAAGTGCCATTCATGGATAATGGCTGGGTGTTTAAATTTCACTTTAACGACAGCAGACGACATTGTGTTTTGGAAACATTAAATTCCACTCCATTGGCGGTTCCCCATTTAGTATTGCCGTTTATATCGGAATGTATTGAGGTTAGCCTACGCCGCCGTACCCGTTCCAAAGCCGAAGAGCAGGGACGTGAAACCGGGAACAAATATAAAAATCTGAGTGTACTACAGTCAGCAAAATAATATATCGGATTAGAAGTAGCAGACAAGAGATCATCGATGAAAATTAAAGAAAGTGCCGGAGAGAGATGAAGTAAAAGATAATTTTCGCTAGGTAATTTCGACTCCATTAAAGAGGAGATTTGGAGGAAATTAGATGCATTTGACCAAAGAAAGCACGCACCCCAAGGGCTTATTTGTTTAAGGCCAAAACCATTCCGGACAGCAACGATATCTATAGTACATATGTGAAGCAGACTCCAGCAGTAATACTTGGCGTTTATGGTACGAGAATCCCATTAAATTATCCTTATAACTGGTGACAATACCTTGACGTATATACGTAGTTGACGTAATCTGTTGATGTGTATTCCTAAGTTTAGGATGAAATTATTATGCAAAACTTTCAGTACAACTTAGGACTATAACAAGACAAGTGGGCCTTTATGGATAGCATCGGTCAACGTTGTCAATTGCAGTATTTGGACGAAAATTGAAAGAAAGTCTTTGTTTAGAATCTTCAAGAATTCCAAAGCAAGAAATCAAAGGGATATGTTGGAAGGAAGTCCTATCCCTCCGATGAAAAACTAAGTACGACTTCAACATTCGTCCGTCGCAAAAGTTGTCCACTCTTTAGACTGTGGAGACGTGGTCATGTTTATGGGTCACGAGGACTTCACTCAAGCCCTCCTGCAGCACACTCTACCAATATGTACTAGTAAGACTTACGGACCGGCACATCGACGTAAATCAGATCTTTCAAGTGACCAACGAATAGCGCTGCTCCGTCGACCATTAGTTAGGTATACCACCGGTAGGCCCTGCCAAAATTTAAATCACGGTACCATGAAAGTCAGGAGACCCCCGAATGTCGGTCCTCGTCTGACTGGTAGAGGTAGGGCCCCTTGTAGAAACGTCATGATGACTGTGGTTTAAACCGAAAATCGAGGGAAGGGTCCTCCTGTTGGTTTAGACCCAATGTAGAGTTGCAATAAGTACTAGGTGTTGAAACCCTAACATTAGCAAGAGGTTTTACATCGAGTCCAACTCATCGGAGGGCGATGGCAAGACTTGCTCCCAGGAATAGGTATATTGGCATTCAGTTGCATTAAACCTACACTGAGAGAGTGCACTTTAAAAACCAAAGACATATCCCTGCACCAGTCAGTTTTACCTTACGAAACTGAAGTTTAGCAGCAGAGAGAAAGACAAATACCGATTTAGATCAGAAGACTTTCCGGGATGGCGTATTGATGGATATTCGCTCTAAATGTCCTATTTTCTCTCGATAAAGTCTATGATTCGGCACCAAAAAGTAAAACTGAAATTATGAACTTAAAGTTTCCTTAGCATTCTGGGATTGGGCCTTAATAATCATTTGCCTCTTAAGCCAAAAGAAACAGCGATTGGCAAGAGTTATTCTTCCTTTTATTTTCACTGAAGGTGTTGTTGGTAAAATTGATATCAGAGTCACGGTAGACAAACTCACTCACTACCTCGAAATCAAAGCAACCACAAACCAAATGGTTTCCTATTTCTAAGATTCGGAATTCATTTAACAATTTGTGCTTTGAGAGGTTTTTCGTTGTTGCTTCTGTCAGAGATTCTAACTTAAATATCAGATTGTTTGCTGCCTCGGAGATAGTTACTCAAAACCAAGATTACCATAGCCTCTCCACCCAATGGATTTGATAGTCTTTGATACAACGGAAAACTTGAATCAACTCTCATCAAATTTCATCCGAACAACAACGGCACGCTTTTCTCTTTGTTGTCCTCTAAGTGTCCTTTTGATCACATTTCATTTCAACTTCACACTTACTCATACCTTTAGGCTTCCTCTCTTTCTTTTTATTTATTTATTTTGCTAATGTTTGAATAGGATTTCGTTAATTTTCAAGTAATCCAACCAAGGGCAGTAAACTCACGATGTTGTAATGTCAGCATACACACCACCCAACACCAGTCATAATCGTACAAATTGTTTCTTCTTGGCAATTCCAAGAAAATCAATTTTATGTCCTCGTTTTGCTGGGAAATTCTGGCGCCAGAATACAAAAAAAAAAAAAAAAAAAAAAAAAAAAATAGTAAATCGATTCAACTTTGGCATAGTCGTGAAGTTTTCGAATTAGGAGGCCCCACAACAGTGCCTAGCAAATGGTGGTGACTGCATTTTTATGTGAACTAAGCGAAGCAAATGTGATTTCGGCGCGGGAATGATGACCTTGAAAGTTATTTTACCCTAGTCCTAGTGGACTTGGGCCAATGCAGCAGTGTTTAGGGAGACAATTGAATAGTCGCAACGGGGTGTCAAAATGCCCTTGAATTCCATGGATGACCTGTAGTTCCCCTGACGAAGTAACATCAAAGTTGGGCACACCAAAAACCTTTTACAAGTACATCTCTACTACAAGATTGACATTTAACTGATGAACCAAAATGATAAGGGAAAGTCATAAGTACGCACACTTACATCAAGGGTGTCATCCAGGTGTTCAGGTATTCGAACTCAAGCTGACTTGCGGTGTGGTCCGTTTTAATAGTGTTTCACGGGTCGTTTTCAAGCACCTTTTCGAGTGTCCCTTCATTATAATTATTTGATTTTATTATCTGACAATGCTACCGTCTATCTATCTACCTGCCCGAAGGTATCCTAGACTCCTTTTCACAACCGGTGGTCGTAGCGTGTATTATATTTGCACTAATGTTATGGGTGAACTCTGGAAAGACGGCATACCTGAATTTTAAAACAGACCTGCCACACTCTATTGTTTGGTTTACAATCTCAAAAGAGTTTCACACTTGAGAATGAAGGCCATAAAATTGCAGATAAATATGAGGAAGAAGACAGGTGTGAAATGTAAACTGATTGGAATACAAGGCAAACCTTACAAAGAAGTGTTGAAAAATCTACAAGATACAATTCTGTCTT
Organism: Volucella inanis; assembly: GCA_907269105.1. Classification (NCBI taxonomy): domain Eukaryota; kingdom Metazoa; phylum Arthropoda; class Insecta; order Diptera; family Syrphidae; genus Volucella; species Volucella inanis. Next base: position 200,574,495 of record OU026153.1, on the reverse strand, counting down.
GACAAACAGTTACTGCCATTGTTGATGAACTGTTGCAATTTAAGTTTCTTAGAATTCGGGGCGGGGTAATTTCATAGAGGAAATTCAACTTAAAATTGAATTTTGTTTGTCAAAAAATAAAGATCAAACGAAGGGCAAAATGTGAAGACCGATTAGATTGAACCTCCATTTTAGGGGTCAAACTATTGCGGATATCAGGCAGCTTACCCGAGCGAAAATACTTATAGCAAATGTCCGAAAACAGCCACCTACTCTACTATATGTTCAGGTGTACTTTACTGTCGCTGTCAATTTTTTCAAAGGCTTTAGGGTTTTTTTTAGTTTCTATGGCCCAGATTAGAATTTATTTACACAAGAATTTGGAGATGATTTAAATACGTGAGCCCTGCTTTATTTCATGTGTGAACCCAACATCCCTAGGCTTCGAAAAGTTCCCCAAATCAGTCACACAGGCTTTTTCCGAAGTATTCATAAATATTGATGTGTCGTGTTGTTTTACCTCATGGCCCATGGCCCTGTCTTCGATAGGAATTATATAACTAGCGGTGGTTAAAAAAATTACATTTTCAGGAAGCGAAGCTGTACCAACCTACAGCATATTCAGCAGAGCATTGGGAAAAGACAACTTGGCAATTTAGCATCAGCAACGAAACTGGATTCGAACACTTCTCCAGATTTAAACATTTTTGTTATATAGCAGTTTGAAGTGCTCACAGCGCCCGTACCGGATCTTAATACAGTACAGCGCGAGCTTACCAGCTTACCCGAGTTAAGGAGATATTTCTTGTAGAGAAAACACAAAAAACAGAAGATATATCTAGGTTAGTTGTACTTTGAAAGAAAAGGCGAGCTCTGGACTGTAAATTTCGGGAAAGCCTCCACAAATAATGACATGAAACAAATGAACGAACTTAGCATGCAAAGTATGTGAAAACTTTTAAATAAAAACAATCCATTAACAGTGACATAATTTGCTCACTTTTTAGAAAGACACAAACTCGTCGCTGATATTATTACAAGGCACAGTAATATTGCTTTTATGCCGAACGCAAAGGACGGGAAAGAGATTAAGTCTAACAATCACCCAGTGTGCTGTGACGTGCCTCCAAACAAGCCAGACGAATTAATGCAAATGCAAATCCTTTGATACCATGATAGCTTCGACATCTCTTCTGACGAAGTTCAAAAAGATCTCTCTACGCTTTCTTCGGATATTAACTCCAAACGTCTTTCCCACTTATAATGTACTCATTCAAGTTAAAAAAAAAAAAAAACAACAATTACAGCTCTTAACATATCGAACTTTCTATCAGCATCCTCCAGTGCAAAAGCCCTGTTTATTTACTGACAAAATACAAGAGGTGTACATACAAAAATCTCCTCCCCTATGATCTTGTTGGTCTTACTGAAACATATCTAACTCCGGGCATTGAAAACTATTCGGTTTTTACCTCCCCAATTCTTAACGTTTTTTTTTCGAAAAGATGACAATTTTAAGATAGTGTGAGTCAAACTCTCTCCAAGCACAGCCTTTACGTACTTCACGTAGTTCACGCCGCTAATTTCTTGGCTGATACTTCACAACCCGAAGATAGTATTATTTAAGTAGGAGGCTTCAACCTTCATAGGCACTTTACGACGATTTATCGTAATCTTGATGGTAGACCCAGCTAACTCAAGTCTGAGCCAGTTTTCACATGAAATACCATAAGTAATTTGCGAAACGAGATAATGGATGAAATATCTCGAATTGAACAAAATTGGTCAAATTATACGGCAAAGATAGACAAGTCACTGAACCATCTGGAATTGCGTGTGGAGAAGTTTGAGTCCATTTCTTGCCATAAAGTGACTTTTCATTATAGATACGGGGGTGGCCGTGGTGTAGTGGTATATGCATACACTCCTCAAGCAGAGGATCGCGGGTTCGAATCCTGTGCGAAGCAATTCTCTAGAAAAGTCTTTTTGTAGAATTTGCATGTAGTTATATGATAATCCCGTCGGCGTCAACTCTGACATGAAGGCATAACACTGATGTTGGAGTGGTTGCTGGCTGCGCTAAATGTAACGAACTAACAACTAGCACGTACTGAGAATTACCGGTTGAGGATGCACTGCTCATCCCGTCCAGTTTGACAACCACCTCTGGGAAAAATATCGAAACCTAATACACCTGAGTTTTAAACTACTACCCCACCCGCCCGCGAAATGGAGAAAACCAGTAAAAGGGTATTCATTTTACTAAAGTTTAAGTCGATAGCTGATCATCGACAAGGAGAAAGACCAACATTGCAATATACACCCTGGCTGACTCGAACTGCAACCAACTTCAGACTGCTATAGTTTCCAAACTGTTCATTACTGTGAGCTCAAATTTTGACACGTGACAGATAATTTTATTATTGACAAGCCTTTTAAACGATTTGCGTCTCAGTTGTGTTGTTTTTTATCCGCGATGGAATTCAAACGTGATAGTGTTCTTGCTTTATATGTGGCTCGAAAACCACAAGTTGCTATCGTTAGATCCCTCCAGCACCTCAACGTGAATAAATCATTTGTGTCTCGAACCATAGCTCGTTACCGTGGTACTGGCAGCGTTGCAAAACACCATGGAGGTGGTCATAGAAAAACAACATCGGCAGAAATGGTTCGGATAGTGAAGGCTCGAATTGAGCGAAATCCGCGTCGAAGTGGAAGAAAACTGGCTCGTGAGGTCAACATATCGTTGGAACGGATGCAACACATACTGAAAAATAAGCCATTGAACTTCCAAAAAACACACTATTTTACACCGCAATAGAAAAAAGTTAGAGTCGAAAGAACGAAGGAGTTGCCACGCTTACACGATGTGGTGAGTTGCCGAATTTGGTTTTTTCCGATGAGTCGCTATTTCTTATAGAGCAATATGTCAACAAACAAAATGACCGAGTTTACTTGCCAGAGATGTCCTTCGAAAATTTACTCCTGCGGACGGCCACTAGAAAGAAGGCAGCACTGACGGTGATGGTTTGGGCCGCCATAACTGTCGATGGTCGCTCTCCGCTCGTATTTTTGGACCGTGGCGTCAAAATTAATGCGATCGTATAGCGTGAAACTGTCTTAGAGACAGTATTGAAGCCTTGGGCAAACAATCATTTCGGTCGGAGACCGTGGACATTTCAACAAGACTCGGCACCGTCTCACAAAGCGCGCGTCAACCAAGATTGGTTAAAAACAATGTTCCACACTTCATTTCTTGGACACAATGGATTGCAAATTCTCCGGATGTAATTTCTCTGTCTAGGGTATTTTGAAGGCAAAGATTGGCACTAAAAAATACCAAAGTTTGGACCACCTCAAATTAGCACTTCGCCTGGAATGGGTCAAAATACCGCAGAGCCACTTGCGTGCAGCGTGCGATGCTTTCTTCGGCCGTCTCAAGGCCATTATTCGCGCCAAATGTGGACATATTGAAAACTACTGATACAATTTGAAAATTGATGTATTTTCCAACATTTTTTGCTTTGGCACAATTAAATTTATCAAAAAATAAAAAAAATTATAGCATTTTAAGAAGTTGCAGTTCGAGTCAGTCACCCTGTATATGAATGAGAGCCTTACCGAAAGGAACCGCCCTCTTCTTCACAAAGCCACTCGTCTCAAGCACAGAAAACAGCTGTTTTCTGTTTCCACTAAACATGGATCTGTCATCGTTAGAGAACGATGAGCATTCATGACGAGACTGATGAAAGTTTGAAGGGGTGGAATGCTACTGGAGATTTCTATGAATCACTGGTGGTGTACCAGGTGTACCGGTTTGAAGCGTTTTTTCAAAGTATTGGCCATTGCTAGCTACACATTTTTCCCATTATTCAGGCAATTTATGGATTCCATGCCAATAAAACTGTTCGTCTTTTGAAGCAAACCAAAAAGTCACCCAATTTTTGAATTCCTCGTAGGATGCTAGGTGCTGCTCAGCTAATGCTTGTCCCATCGATAAAAACAAATGGTAGTCGGAAGGAGCCAAGTCGGCGGGTGGGCTAGCAGCTCCCAGCCAAGTGCTTTGGTTGTATCCTGAACCAGTTTTGCTTTGTGTGCAGGGGCATTGTCATGGAGCAAAATTACCGAGCCGTGTCTTCTGGTCCATTCTGGTCGTTTTTCGAGCAATGCATGGTTCAAATTTATCATTTGTTGTCGGTAGCGATCTGTATTAACGGTTTCACCAGGTTTTAGGAGCTCGTGGTACACCACACCTTTCTGGTTCCACCAGACACACAGAATTGTCTTCTTGCCTAGTCACAATTCGATGCTAAACTGATTTTTTATCGTGCCTTTGAAGCAAAATTTCAAGACTTTTGGATCTTTCCCATAGCTTTTAAGTGGTCAGAAATTGTTTTTTGTGCAACATTTAACATTTCTGCCATTTGTTTCTGACTCAAAGTGTCATCTTCATCCAATATTATTTGCAATTCGGCGTCTTCAAACTTTTTTGGTGGTCTTCCACGTTCTTCATTTCTCACATCAAAATCGTTATCTCTGAACCGTTGAAACCATATTTTGCATGTTGCTTCTGATAGAGCATGATCACCATATGCCTCAACAAGCATTCGATGCGACTCTGCAGCACTTTTCTTCAAATGAAAACAAAAAATTAATGCTTTCCGCAAGTCATCAATTTCAGGTACAAAATTCGACATTTTTAACACAATGAAAAAATATGATGTTGATTGCTCAATGGCTATGTTTGACAGGTGTCATAGCAACCAAACAAAAAAAAAAAAATTAAGGCACGTTCACAATAAATATCTTGACGCTCACTTCATACCGGTACACCTGGTAAATAGCGATAAAACAAAGTGAGATCGGAGACATTACTTCGGTGTTCGAGAGTGTCAATTCACTGACTGATATTCGTATATCACATGGTTTTGGATCCTATCTGGCAAAGTTAGAAATATTGTTTAGGAACACCTGACCAGATGTGGGCGGATGGCGAAATATTTCTTAAATCGCTTGAGGAAACTTAGAAATTTCGTAGCATTTTCGGATATCGAATATTCTAACTAAGGCTGTCACTGACACACATATAGAGAATGAAAAGTACGACGATGTACGAGTAAGTGTCATTCATGGATAATGGCAGGTTGTTTAAATTTCGCTTTAACTTCAGCAGACAGTATTTTAGAAGCATTAAATTCCACTCTGTTGATAGTTTCAAAACTGGTTGTGCTGTTAATATCAGAATTTAATGAGCTTAACCGTTCTCGTTCTACGACAAAATATGAAAAGCAGAGAGTACTGTCATCAGCAAAGGAATATGCTGGATTCGAAGTAGTAAACAAGAGATCATTAATAAAAAATTAAAAAGAGAGTCGGGGACAGAATGGTGCTCTAGGGCACAACAGCATTTATTTTTTGAATATCGGACTTGGAACCATCCACGACAACTTGAGTTGAACGTTCCGAAAATTACTTTCTAATCCATTGGAGAAGAGAGTCATCGATCCCACAAGCACACCTTAGAAATATTAATTGCAACCAACTTGCATACGTCATGAGACATGTCATCAAATTACCAGTGAACTTGTTACTACAAAACCATACTGCCTGAAGATTTATTAGCGTTTCCATGACTTTGGGAAGAAGAGACGTAAGTGCAATTGATCTGTAGGAAGAGGAAAATTTTCGACTTTTTTTGGGACGGGCTGGACAAATGCTGTTTCCATTTTTTTCGGAAACAGCCCTAAAACCTTTGTTTTTGCAGCGAGGACGAACACCTCTTGAGAAGAAAGTGTGATATACCATCTGGACCAGCGGATTTGTGATTGTTAAGGTCTTTAAGAGCTCTTGTTTCTACACGAGTGCGAAAATGGATTTTTTAAATTAAAGATTCAACGAACTCAAGTATAGGAGCGGACAAAGCACAATCTAGAAGTGTTGAGCTGGCCGCAAAGGCCAAAAGGCCTTGTCCAAAAAGCTGTCAGTTGGTATGTCATTGTAAATGAGCGTTGGGATGTCACGATTCGGAAAATTGGTTAATTTTGTCCTGCTTGGGCCAATCGGTTTCATATTTTTTTAAAACGAGTGCTGGTTATCTCCTCATTGGTACAATAAAGAGTTTTCAAGAACTCGATCGGATTCCGAATACAGTAACTATCGATTTGTATACGAGTACATTAGAATCATTTTACTGAAGGTTTTGAGTCTCTTCACTTTAAGTATCTCTACCATTTTCAATACAAAGAAAAATTTATGTTTGCCCCCGATTTGTTGTTTGGTTAAAAATTATAAGACCGAGACTACAGAGCCATTCTTAGATCCTCAATATGCGACATCATTACAGCAAGATCTGGTGCCCTTAGGGTAATCATCTTGGGCTAATCACCTTTATCATAACGGTTAACGGTTAATTATTAAGAATTTTCAAAGTCATTTTATTGTCCCTTGACTCCCATTGCTTGTAAGGCGACTTAAATAAGTTGTCGGATTGGTTCAAGCAAAGCTTTTTTATCCAGCAGTTATTGACTGGAAAAATCGACTGCCCGACAATTTTACAAAATATTTCATTCACTTTCAAACTCCGTAATCTAACATTAGTCCCTCTTCCATAGATTCGAACTTCTCATCATAAACTCACAACAACTACGGTCACTTTGAATCAATATCAAGATAACTACGCCGAAGCGTAGAATAGCAGCAAATACGAGTACATAATCAAAAAACACTGCTCAATATGTCATTTATTCTGCACTATTGAGTCTGAAATTGTTGCCGTGGTTGTTCCTGACGGCATAAAAAGGTTTACTAAAAGCTATTCTACTATATTACAGTGAACTCTTTGTCAAAAAGCAGCCTTTGAATATCCTCCATTCTGCAAAACGAGAACGAAGGATATTCACTCAAATGGTTCGTCTTTTGCTGCTCTAAGAATTTCTTAAAACTATTTTCGAAAAGAATGTAACAAGCTCTCAGTTGAAAACATTGGCATTGATATTGAGATTGACATTGACATCATTTGAAGAAATCAGCGAGCTGTTACTAATTAATTGATTACCATTGAGTACACAACGGATCCATCTACCTAGATTTCACAATAAACTTCAAACGAAATCTTCGTATCTTCGGGAAACAACGCGGAAAAGTAAGACTTTACCTAAGGAGGTGCGATTGAGTGACAGGAGACCTTGGAAAACCTACTATAGTATACGCAACCGTGGGTAATTAGTGCAAGGTCGCATTAAATGGAGAGTGCAAAAGAAATAAAAGCACAAGTTTCTAGGAAAGAAAAAGGATGAGCATGAGCGTACCATCGAGTCAATGAAGAGATAGGAAATGACATTCGAAAGTTTTATCAGAGAATAAAACGAACATGCAATGTCTTCAAACTGAGAATGGAAGCTTGCGAAGATGAATATGGACAACTAGTTGTAGAGTCGTAATCGATGCTGAGAATATAGAAAGGCTACTACTGCAGACTGTTTAACGGATGACAGTCACGATAAAGCTGTCCATTCAACTTGGAAGTATACGATAGAGAATTTCGTCCCCTTAACCTAGACAAAGTTATGAAAGAAATATCGAAACTAAAGTCAAATAAAGCTGCTGACGCAGACTGAGATATTTATGAAAGCTGGTGATGGCCTTATTGCGAGCATGCACCAGTTTATATGTAGAATATTGTGAGAGTAAAGCACGCCTAAAACATGGAATCTGAACATTGTTTGATCTACAAGAAATATAACCCCCATAAGCATCGTCTATAAAATTTTTTGTGTGTTGTTATTCTGAAAATATTATCGAACAACGCGGTTTCAGACCAGAAAAGTCCATATTAATATTGTGCTGCGACAGATCTTGAAATAGATCGGGTAACTTTGGATCGACACTCATTATCTATTTGTCGAATTGAAAGCCGCATTTCACAGTGTACACATGGACGAGTTATGAAACGCCCTGCCCAATTCGTCAGATTGTACAGGATGATTGTGGAGAATTCTGGCTGTAAAGTTGGCACCAAGATTAGCAATCAATTAACTGAAACGTCTAATGTCAAGAAAGGTTTCATAGCATTAGAAAGAATCGTACAAAATTCACTGATTAATCCGAAGTGTCCGAACAACTAAAGGGTGAATCATCATGATTCCACCAGCCCATAAACCACACCATACCGCTGTTTTTAATAGATGTAATGGTAGCTCTTGGTACTCTTAGAGTTGCTCATCAGCCCTAATACGGCAATTTTGTTAATTAATGTATCCATTGAGCCAGAAATGAGCTTCATCACTGAACAAAATTTGACGATAAAACACCGGATTTTCATTGGGTTTTTTCAGAGCCCATTCACTGAAAATATGACGTAAATTCAAGTCGCCTGGCTTCAATTTTTGCACAAGTTGAATTTTGTACGCGTTAAGGTCGAGAACCTCATGTAAAATACGCCAAGTTGTCGAATACGCCAAGCCAAGCTGCTGAGAACGACAAAGAATCAATTCGTCAGGGTCTTCGCGTACACTCTCAGCTACAGCTGCTATAATCTCTTCACTACGTGCAGGATGTTGTATAACAGGTCGAGTATCATCCACTAATGTAAACTGGGACTCAAATTTGCGAATGGTATTAGCAATAGTTGTTTCAGAAGGTCGATTATGCGCACCGTAAGTTCCTCGAATCGCACGAAAAACATTTCTCGCAGAACGTTGATTTTCGTAATACACTTGAAGAATTTGGAGACACTGTTGTGGTGTGAGTCTTTCCATGATGAGTTGCCAAACAATACTGAACAAATATAACGAAACAGTTTGATAGGAGTCACGCCTGATCGGTCAAAAAAGGCCTATTGGAAACAAACCTCACGATGAATCACCCCTTACTTGCGTTAGCGAATGACATCGATGCGAATGGACAATGAAGCTGCGCGAGTATAAGGGCGAAAGTGGCCAATATATGACAGTAATCGAGGACAAAGCAAAGCATTGTACATGTTGTCATCCGAAAAGGAAGCATTCCACTGAAGGCTTGGATAGAACGTTACCATTACCAGTTATAAATTCGGGGCAATTAAGGACTTCGTCTACATTGGCACCGCACTGCCTTCGCTGCTTTTCTGTACTGAAACCAGACGCAGGATTACTCTGGCCAATTGATGTTACTTTGGGCTTACAAAACAATAGAGCCCGATCTCTCTAGATAAAACCACCTAAGTGAGTTTCGTGTTCTGGTTTTCTGTCTAATGCTAGCAAACATCAACCCCATCACGTTCACATCATTTGTTCGACTTTCTAGACAAGACCTAAGCACTCTCAAGATCCAATTCGAGCTAAAGAAAACAAACTGTTTCCCAAGACCCAAAACCGAAAAAACATTCTTAACAATGTTCAGTGCACTTACCTTTAAATTCAACTTGTCCCTCCTTCGTACTCCAACTGCCATGGGCTTCGACTAAATCCACTGCAACGGCACTCAATGCCAACAGACCTGTTAACCACAAACTGGTCATATTCTCAAGAATCCTCTTTGGGATCAGCCTAACTTCTGCTTCTAATCTATCGTCGATCGCTTTGTGAACTTTTCTCATTCCGCATTGGCAACCATCAACGGCCACCGGACTCAATTCACAACCAAGACAAGCTGCATTCTCACGACTTTTGGGATGATTTTCTCGAATTTCCATCAAACCCATAACCACACGCACTGGCCACTGCACTCGAAAACCAACTCACGCACGTTGGGACGCACTTTTTTCGAACTTTTTCCCTTCTCTCGCTACGAAAACAACAACGAAGCACGGATCTCGATTCCCGAATTGAATTGGAGAAGGAAAATTTGTAAATAAACGAAAACAATCGTAAGCGATTGAATATGAACACAAAAAAAAAAGGAAAATACCACAAATGCAGCACAAAAAAGGAACACGAAGCGCACGAATGAATCTAAAATAGCATGAGAGACGAATTCTTTGCCGTTGCTGATACGTTTGACTTGACTTCTCCTGCTTGGAGCTCTGACGGTGTAAAGTAGGGTCTCGTTTTCGAATGATTTCTGACTCCGGATTCACTTTAGCTGGTGATTTTGGTTTTTTGGGGAAAAGAATCTGCTATCTACCATCTACCGATTGCAGTCTTCCGTCTACAGTATGTCTGATTGTTTCTCGCGTGTAAACAAGTCCCACACAAATATTTCGAAAAATTAAACAGAAAAATGAAAAACAAAAAACTCAAGTTGAATGAGAAATCATAAAATGAAAACCTGCCGCTGTTGCTGCTGGTGTTGGTATTGCATTTTATTTCGTTCACGAGTCGCGTTATGATCCTGGCATATTTCCACACACGGGACGATTCCGATTGGTTTTCGTAATTTCTTTTTTTTTTCTTATTAATTATTCTTTGTTTTGTAAATTCGTGTCAGAAACTTTGGGTGGAGAGGCGAACTGCGGAAAAATACATCGTCGACCTGCCGCGAGAACAACGAAAACTCGATTGCTTGCTTGGACTTGTGTTTTGTTGCGTTGAAGTTGAATATGGGTATGTTTTTTTGTTTCTATTTTCAGTTTTTCGATGACAGTTGAATTGTCAAAGTGACAGTGGATGGATTTCGTTGGCCTTGTGTGGGCATTCTCAGCGAGCTGTGATGTGAACTTGTTAGTGGATTGGAGGTATTTCATGTGAAGTAGAGATGGCGCTGTCTGTGGTTTGTGGATAAGTTACTTTAAATTAGTGTTTACTACTAAATGTTGATTTAATTAAATTTCCAAGGTCCAAGTTCCTGTATATCAGGTATTTTTGCCCTATCGTAAATTAGTCTAATTGATTTCTATATCCGTTGACAGCTTACGGACTATTGATATCGTTACAACATCAACATTTAAATCAACGTTTTTCACCTCTATATGATTCTGTGTTTTTACTCCTTGCCATCTTTTGAGAATCATCTGTATTAGCCAGCTGTCAATAGGTACTATTGTCCATTTGGCTACAATATTGAATATCCGTCGTCAATGTGATTCCAATATGATTCAGTTATCACAATACTTGAGTCGGTTGGTGTATTATACACTTAGTTGTTGGATAAATTAATCTGTCAGAAATTGAAGACATATTATCCCATTCAACGGACAGGCAGCTGGAAGAATAAGGACTTTCGTCCACTTGGAAGTAAAGCAGGACGGTCACAAAGCGGGTAACAAACCTATTCAATTCCTTATCGCTTCTGAAGATTTTATCATTGTCGTTATCCAAGATTTCGAGATGTTCAACATGAAAACCAATGGAACATCACAATGTGAACGTGCCTCCTTATTCGTACTGAGCTTCGTTAACGTTGACTTCTATTTGTAAGGAAGGCCGAAGTGCTGTAGTCATTTAGTATGTAGCTATATTGCTGTGCACCGCCCAACTCCACCGCCTTGCTCCATGCTGGCTGTTAAGATTTTGGACAACAAACATAGTCCTGACAATATTCGGCATATCTTCGAGTAGGATTTTTTTGCAAATCTCTTGGTTGCTAAAAGTCAAATCCTAAAATCAATGGAAAACTAAGTCTTCGGATTTTAACTTCGATCCTGTGGCCAGTACAGGTAAATGTCCAACTCTCTAAGGCAGCTTCTGGTAGCCTTATACGAAGGCTGTTGATGAGTAAGTGGATTGGAAAATAGGTGACGCTACTGTGCCAAAGTAAGTGTACCATCATGTAGCCCGATCGTCATTTAGTCATTTGGTAAAAAGCCGATGCCTAGTTTTGTTTAGATACCCATGGAAAAAGAGCAGTATCGCTCCGTGAACGGATTCTGTTTTCGAGTGGCAAAACCTGCGAGAAAATCAAGCCCATTTTCGATGATGTGTATGGGACCCATTCATTTTTCCGTTCAACCGTTTACCATTGGTTCGCAGAGTTTCGCCGTGGACGCACTTTGGTTTTTGATGAACCGCGCCCAGGTGGCCTGAACACGGTAACCACAGTGGAAACCGTGGACGAAATCCATGATCTCGTATTGGCGGACCTCTGAGTGAAAATTCGCGAGTTGGCTGAGATAGCAGGCATCTCAACTGAACGCGTAGCTATATCTTGGACAAGATTTTGGGCATGAGAAAGCTGTACGCGCGATCGCTCACACCGGAGAACAAGCACAATCATAAGACCACTTCAAAGACGGGCTGGGCCTTGTTTATTGGAAAACCTGAGGAGTTTCTGTGTCGTTTCGTGATCGTCAATGAGACATGGATTCATTGGTACACATCAGGGACCAAAGATCAATCGAAATAGAGCGAAGACCGTGCCTTCGGCTGGAAAGGTGATGGCCACGGTTTTTTGGAACGCGGGAGGTGTGACCCACGTTGACTATTTGAAGAAGGGAACCAAAAACACTACGTCGATTTATTAGGCCGATTCAATGCCGATCTAAAGAAAAATATAGTGCTCTTCCATCACGACAACACACCGGCTCACACATTCGCAACCCCTACTATCCGTAATCTCCGGATTTGCCTCCCTGCAACTTCTTTTTGTTCCCAAACCTTAAAAGTTCACTCGCCGGATAGAAGTACGGGTCGAACGAGGAAGTCATCGCCACCGCAGAGTGGTATTTTGCAAGCCAACGGAGGAGTTAAAAAAGGTGAAGTAGCGCTGTTAAATGTTTATCGATTTGAAAGGGGATTATATTGAAAAATACTAGATGGAGTGAAAAGTAACCTCCTTGACCACCAGAATGCGCTGCTATGGTGCCTTGAAGTCCGTTCGTATGTAGGCAGATATGTCAAATTTCAGTGCGATACTGTCTTTAGTTTTGTTTTGACAGCTGATTGTTGTTGACGTGTTTGGCATCATGTTGAGTATGGACAAAAACGATTTTGGTTCCCTCATAAAACATTACTTTTTGAGAGGCAAGACAGCGAAGGAAACAAAAGAAAAGTTGGATAAATATTATGGGGCTAGTGCTCTGTGAGATTACACCGTCAAATATTGGTTTCGAGAGTTTCGTGGTGGCCGCAACTCCACTACCGATCAAGTCCGCAGCGGCAGGCCCTCCAATACGGTTACAGAGGACAATGTCAAAAAAAAACATGAAATGGTGTTAGCTGACCGGAAAGTGAAGGTGCGCGAGCTAGCAGATACCACAAAGATTAGTACTGAGCGCACACGCCATATTTTGTGAAATATTCTGCATATAAAAAAGTTATCCTGCCGCTGGGTGCAGCGCATATTCACTCTTGACCAAAAACACGAACGCGAGAGCATTTCGAAAGAGTGTTTGGACTTGCTGATGTGGTATCGGGTGAACTTTTGGAGCCGATTCGTAACTGTTGAACACCAGAGAACAGAATGAGTGCCCGGGGCAATGGACTGAAGCCGGCACGAGTGCTCTGAAGCGGCCGAGGGAGGCTCGATGGGTCCGAAAAGTTATAGCGTCGGTTTTCTGGGATTGTCATGGCATACTCTTCGTGGACTACCTCGAAAAATGAAAAACCATCAACAGCGATTACTCTGCATTATTGGAGCGATTGAAGGCTGAAATCGCTGCAAAACGAAAAAAGCGAAAAAAAATTTTGTTTTTGCAAGGCAATGCACCGGCGCACAAGAGCATCGCAACCATGGCTAAAATCGATGACTTACATCTATAATTGCTGTCGCATCTACCGTATTCGCCCGATTTGGCTCCCTCGGACTATTATCTCTTCCCAAACCTTAAAAGATGGCTCATCAATAAAAAATTTAGCACACGCGAGGAAATCATCGACGCCACGGAGAAGTATTGTGCAGACCTTCCGGAAAATTACTTTTCGGACGGGATTAAGAACTTAAAAAATTTTTTTTTCATTCCCAATTAGGTTACTTTTCAGCCCACCTAGTACATATAGACATTTGTAACGATATAAATAGCGAGAGTTTGGACTAATTAAAAAAATGTTTTACTGAATTCAAAGCGAAAACATCGTTTCCTTTCCCACATTTGGTGACCCCGTTAAAGTGAACATTGAATCTAAGTTGTTTGTGTAAATTTTAAAACATGCCACAGCATGAATCGCCATCAGCAACAGGTACAATTTCGTCCAGCGCTTCTTCTTCTCGACCGTTGGAAGTCACGCCACTGCAGCGCCTTACCGTTCGCCCGCCTGCTTTTGCTGCTGATCGCCCCGCTTTGTGGTTTGCATAGCTTGAAGGCCAATTCCATCTCGCCTGAATTAGCGACGAAACCACAAAATTCTATTTTACGTCCTAGCATTTGGATACTTCTTGAAGTTCAACATATATTATTGCATCCACCTACTGAGGAACCGTACTCCAGCTTAAAAACAACGATTATTGAAAGACTCACGACGTCACAAAAAACAAGGCTCCATCAATTGTTGGACAAAGAAGTTTTGGGCGACCGAAAACCATCCCAATTTTTGAGACATCTAAAAGGCCTTATGGAAAACGTTCCAGACAACATTCTTCTGACTGGCTAAGTAGACTTCCACATTTTGTTCAAACGATTCTAGCTACTCAACAAGATTCACCACTGGAGAAACAATCAATGCTCGCAGATCACGTGACGGAAATATCACCATCAAACTCTTTTTCAGCTGTGGATGCAATTCGAGATGGAGACGTTTCACATTTGCAGCCCCGTCTCTCGAGAATAGAAGCCACAATCAACGAGCTGGTAAGTTCTCTAAATAATTCAGCGCACAAGCAATCACGCAGCTTCAGTCGACCGAGATCCCGCCGAAGATCTGATTCACGTCCCCCTTGGCAATCAACATGCAGTAGCGGCTATTGTTGGTATCATGCGACCTTCGGAGAGCTGGCTAGAAAATGTCGCAACTCATGTTCTTTTGTGGGAAACAAGACAGGGAATCGCTAGGGGCAGTTTGCGATTCCACACCAAAATCACACCGCCTTTTCGTTTCAGATTGTTTAACAAATATTTGCTTTCTCGTAGATACCGGTGCCGATCTTTGTGTTTATCCCAGAAAGCAGCTAACAGGTCGTCGATCTGAAACTGACTACTATCTCTACGCTGCTAATGGTGCACAAATAAAGACGTTTGGCTACATTTTGCTCGATCTCAACTTCGGACTTTAACGGAATTGCACCTGGCGCTTTGTGATAGCCGATATCGAAAAACCCATTCTCGGCGCAGACTCTCTGGCTTATTATAGCTTGCTACCAGACTTGAAAAATGGTCAACTTTTAGACTCAACAACTGGACTTACTGTACATTGCATTAGCCGTACAATTTCTGATGTTTCCTCAATCAAGGTGCTACCGAACTCTTCGTCATGGTTCGATATATTGAGGGAGTTTCCAAATATAACTAAACCCGAAGGAATTTGCAAACCAGCAAAACACGATACGAAGCATCACATCACAACAATACCTGGTCCTCCATTTTCAAGTAAACCTCGCCGCCTCGCTCCAGACCGCTAGCTATAGACAAGCAAGAGTTCGATAAGATGCAAAAGCTTGGAATTGCTCGTCGCTCAACCAATTCGTGGTCGTCGGCACTTCACTTGATTCCCAAGAAATGTGGAGAATGGAGGCCTTGCGGAGATTACCGGCAACCAACCCAAACCTTCCGAAGGTTTATTGATGAGGTCACAAGGGAACTAGATTTTGTGATTCCGTATATTGACGACATTCTGGTAGCCTCAAAGAACGACATCGAGCATCAGCAGCATCTCCGGATACTCTTCAAACGTTTATCTGAATATGGAGTTGTAATCAACACCTCGAAGTGTAGATTTGGTCAATCGGAAGTTAATTTCCTTGAATACCATGTGTCTGCAAATGGAATCTGTCAGCCGAAGGAAAGGGTGGAAGCCATTATGAATTTTCGCCGCCCACAAACAATCAAACAGTTACGAGAGTTTCTTGGAATAATAAACTTTTATCGTAAATTTCAGAAGAACGCTGGTGGTGGTGGTGGTGCCAAGCACCACTACATGAATATCTTCAAGGCTCCGGCATTAAATGATCGGAAAAAGTTAACTGGACCACTGAACGAGAATTTGCTTTCGACGAATGCAAAAAACAGCTGCAAGAGGCTACACTTCTTGTCTTCTTGTCTCCCGGAGACAACCTTACCCTGGGCTTTATTTACAAATGCATCCCAAAATGCCGTAGGCGCAGTTTTACAGCAAAGACGAGGAGCGATATGGGAGCCACTTGCATTTTTTAGTCATAAACTGAAACCATCTTTGAGGAAACGAAGTCCGTACGACATGGAATTCCACGCAGTCTACGTCGCCGTAAAAAATGTAAGCACATGTTTAAAGGCCGTTATGTAACTATTTTTACAGACAACAAGCCGCTTCTAAATGCCTTTTCGCAAGACCCAGACAAGGCTACGCCCTGGCAATTTCGTCGCCTGGATTTCATAAGCCATTATTCAACGGGTATCAAACATATTTCAGGGAAAAACAACGTGGTAGCCGACGCTTTGTTCCGTGTTGAAAGTATCTCCACAAAGAAAATTCAGATGTGCAGGATCAGTTATACAGTTTGTATCTCAGACACTCTGGTGCGTGGAAAAAAAATTAGGTTCAAAATTGGGTAGAGTTGAAAGACTAAAAAACGTTATTTTAGTTTTGAAACTAATCACCAACTTATGTTCAGTAAATCAATTCTTTAACAAGTTAAGGTCTTAATTGATATTAGAGACTAGATCCAGAGGAATATTCAAGCCATATGTAAGTCCTATATCATCAGCACAAGCAGTAGGTGCACCTTAACTTAATGAGAACAGTGAGTTAATGTAAATTAAAAACAAAATTGGTCCGAAGACTGAGCCTTGGGGCACACCCAAATTAAAGAACATAATTTCGCTCCTAATATCATCCAACTTCACCCTTTATGACCTATTTCCAAGGTGCGAACTAAACCAATCAAGCATGAATCCACGAGAACCAGCTTTTTCCAGTTTTCTCAGCAATATGTTGTGGTTGACTATATTGAAAGCTTTGGTTATATCGATAAATAAACCAGCTGTACAGTTTTTACCATCTAGGTGGGACATTTCCTGGGAACAAAACTTTAGTAGTGCATCTTCAGTTGATTTACCTTTCTGAAAGCCAAATTGAATTGGACTAAAAAAAACTCCTTTTTATTAAAGTAACCCACTATTCTATTTTTCATAACTTTTTCAAATATTTTACTGAAAACTAGGAGAAGTGAGATGGGCCTGTAGTTACACATTTGAACAGACGAACCTTTTTTGAACAGAAGCACAATATCTGCATATTTGAGGGCATCTGGAAAGACCCCAGCAAACACGCAACGATTAAAAATAACTGCCAAGACATCTACTACGAAACATCCAATTTTTTTCACGAAAATATTAGAAATTCCATTAGCTCAACACGATTTCGAATTCTTTAACGAACCAATAGCTTCTAATATCTGAAGAGATTTCATGGGCTGAAACACAAAGCCCACAAACATTGCAGAACGGTACGACTGAACTTGCTGCTATCTATATTCGAGAAATACGAGTTAAAAGCATTAGCGATGTCAAGTTTGTCAGAAACCTCACAGTCATCGACTTGTATTACAGTGTGTTTTTTTCTAAAGGGAACTTTTACTGAGCAGACTGTTAACTACTTGCCATTAATTTTTTACGTTTCCCTTAGCAGAATTAAATTGAGTACGGTAATAGATATCTCGACAAATCGGATTCTCCTTTTTTTGAAGCATCACTACACGAATTGACAACTTCCTTAAACTCACCCAATAGATTGTTTTTGAGATTCCGGAAATCAAATTTTATCACCTTGTTCCATAACTTATAATTAGTTTTACTTTTGCTTTTGAACACGTTTACTAAGAGCATCGTCATAGCATGAACAGTAATCATAAGATCAAGAACACCCTTCTCGCAGATTCTCAGTGAAGCGTTTCTGAAGCGTCCATACATATATGTGCACTCAATTAGTGCAAGATCATTAAAAGTTCTAATTGAAAATACTTTTCCATCCTCAACCTTTTTCTTCAAATGCGGCCGTTTTCTGCGATTTCGTCCTTCAAATGCTCCAACAACGCAATGTTATAGTCGCTGTTGATAGTCTGCCCCTTTTGGAGATAGTCGATGAAAATTATTCCATGTGTATTCCAAAATACGGATGCCATAAACTTGCCAGCCGACTGTTGTCGAAGTTCGTCGCCTGCTCGCCACTCAGCTGACTGCCGAATTGACCCTGGTATGAAGTGATGGACCCAAGTTTCATCCATTGTCACATACCGACGCAAAAATTCGGCTTTTTTGCGGTTGAACAGCTTTAAACACTCCTCTGAATCATCAACACGTTGTTGTTTTTGGTCGACTGTGAGCAAATGCGGCACCCACTTTGAACAGAGCTTTCGCATGTCCAAATATTCGACTATGATATATCCAACACGCTCTTTTGATATTCGATCAAATTCACTTTACGGTCATTCGTAATCATTTTGTGGACTTTTTTGATGTTTTCATCTGAAACAGCCTCTTTTGGACATCCACTGCGTGCATTATCTTCGGTGCTTGTATGACCACTTTTAAATTTTTCAATCCACTTGCGAATGGTTCGTTCGGCTGGCCGGGTAACACTTATCAAGCCATTTCTTTGCATCGGCTGCATTTTTTCCCATCAAAAAGCAATGATAAATCAACACACGAAATTGCTTTGAATCCATTTTTTTTTCACAATAACAAAAGTTGCTTCACTCACAACGCTATATCTCGAGAACTAATCGTCCGACAGCTGTCAAATTTATACACGTAGCTTTTGAAGGTTGGTACTAACTGAAAATGGTATGGATTTAATTCAAGTGGTGCCCTCTCTTAGAAACTTAGAACTAGAACTTAGAATTCTTAGAAGGACTTTCCAGCCCATGTATTATTTGACGCCATTCTGCTTAGCTCTGTCTTTTGCCTTCATAAAGATCATAGTCGTTAAACAATGTACAGAAGTATAGCATGGCCATGGCCTTTGATGGTTGGTAATGCAGAATAAGAAAAGTTTACTAAGAGATCGACAATAAATTGGAAGAAGAAGCTAAGCTGATTCGTGGACCTGTCAACTGTCATTGGCATTGAATACCGTTGTAGTGAATTTAGTCGAAGTCCATTGCATTTGGAGTAAGAATTAGCGACTGCAACTCTTCTACTAGCAGTACATCTTTGCAGTTTTCAATTCTGGCTTTGTAGCCCTTGAATGGTCATTTTATTCTCTGATAAAACTTTTGAACTTCACTCCTATAGTAACATCTCTCCATTTCCTCGATCGCGCGCTTCTCGTGCACACTTTTTTTCTGTCTGTAGAGCTCACGAGCAGCTTTATATGATTCTTGTTTGGCAGTACGTTCCTGCCTGCATTCATCGTAAAAACAGGTTTTCTAATGGCTCGTTGATGACATAAACTATAGTTCGTGCATGAATGCTGGAGGGAATCCCAATTCTATCGAAATTCTACCTATCTTTCGCGATAAAAGCTTTACGACGCCAAGCTTTAGTGATCTTTCTTGACTCCGTTGTGCATGTGATACCCACACGTACGAATACCCCGGCTGTAACAAGGTAATGATTCAAGTCATTGTTGACTCCCCGTATAGCTCAGACATCCCGAATGCTGGAAGAGTGTCTGGTGTCGATCGGAATGTGAACAATCTGTTTGACGATTGATTGAAACCTGAATCACTTGTCGGTATTATTTTTTGCCCAACTCTACTTCTAGAGCAGACCTAGTTGTGATATAAAAACCATCAGTGCAGTCCAGCAATACCGTTCCTTGGAGTCTGATAAAAGCACCAATGACATATTTTCGCATTTTGTTCTTATGGATAACCGACGCATATGATATATGTTAATTGGCCTTATCGTAGCCATGTAGATCTAAAGAATTTTTTCCGGTGACAACCTATATCTTGCCTACAGCTTCCTTGCACTTCCAGATGGAAGATGGTGCCTAAAAGGGTTTCGATGTTAAATGTTTAGTCCGAAGAAGTTTGTTATCCAGGGTGACACCCAAATGCTTATGTTGAAGAAACGAGTTGTGATCCTGTTAAGCACTAGACGAGTCAGAAAACTCAGCTGACTGAAGACCCATTCCTAGTATCTCAAACGTTGAATGGCACTTTGGAACAGCCAGTCGCTAGGTATAACCAAACGTATGTATGCCTGAGCGCGGACTATTGAGAGTGTAGTCAATAAGTCGACCAGCATGTGTCATATTAGTTAAGACAGACGCCATCACATATTGGCCACAGTCAGCATCTGCAATCAGGGTGCTTTGTGCCAGCATTTTTCTTATCTACAAATCGTATGGTGTAACTAGTCACACATATCGTCAAAAGTTGGGGTATGCATACTTCCCATGCTTCTCGACATATAGGAAGTAAGACTAATAAGTTTGAAGCTCTAGATGAGCGTAGAATCTTCTATTCGGACTTTCGGTATAGAGGGTATTCTCACGCTGTTCGCTAAGCTTTCGGTATGTATGCCAGTGTCAGCATAGCAGTAAAGAGGAGGTGACAATAGCTGCCCTTTGGTTGCATAACTAGATATATGCCATCGGTACCAGGTGTCTTGAAACCATCAAAGGAAGTAACAGCGTACGATATTCGATGACAGATACTCAGTTCGTTTGCAGCTTCTGTAAAACCTGGGCTGAAAAGTCCGTTTCTAAGAGAGGGCACCACTTGAATTAAATCCATACCATTTTCAGTTAGTACCAACCTTCAAAAGATACATGTATAAATTTGACAGCTGTCGGACGATTAGTTCTCGAGATATAGCGTTATGAGTGAAGCAACTTTTGTTATTGTGAAAAAAATGGATTCAAAGCAATTTCGTGTGTTGATTTATCATTGATTTTTGATGGGCAAAAATGCAGCCGATGCAAAGAAATAGCTTGATAAGTGTTACCCGGACTCTGCACCAGCCGAACGAACCATTCGCAAGTGGATTGAAAAATTTAAAAGTGGTCTTACAAGCACCGAAGATGATGCACGCAGTGGACGTCCAAAAGAAGCTGTTTCAGATGAAAACATCAAAAAAGTAAAATGAAGTTGATCGAGATAGCTGAGGCTCTGAAGATATCAAAAGAGCGTGTTGGATATATCATACACGAATAATTGGACATGCGAAAGCTCTGTTCAAAGTTGTTTTCACAAAAACAACAACGTGTTGATGATTCAGAGGAGTGTATAAAGCTGTTTAACCGCAATAAAGACGAATTTTTGCGTCAGTATGTAACAATGGATGAAACTTGGGTCCATCACTTCATACCAGAGTCAATTCGGCAGTCAGCTGAGTGGCGAGCAGGCGACGAACTTCGACAACAGTCGGCTGGCAAGGGTATGGAATCCGTATTTTGGGATACACATGGAATTATTTTCATCGACTATGTTTAAAAGGGGTAGACTATCAACAGCGACTATTACATTGCATTATTGGAGCATTTGAAGGACGAAATCGCAGAAAAACTGCCGCGTTTGAAGAAAAAGAAAGTGCTGTTTCATCAAGACAATGCACCGTGTCACAAGTCGATGAAAACGATGGCAAAATTGAATAAATTCGGCTATGAATTGCTTCCCCACCCACCGTATTCTCCAAATTTGGCCCCCAGCGACTATTTCCTGTTCGCAGCGACTATTTCCTCAAAAGAATGCTCGCCGGAAAAAGATTTAAGACCGATGAAGAAGTAATCGCCGTAACAGAGGCCTATTTTGAGGCTAAACCGAAATCAAAGTTGGTATCGAAAGATTGAAAAATCGTTTCAATCAGTGTATCGCCCTCGAAGGCAACTATATTGATAAAGTTGAATTTTGCAAAAATTTTGTGTTTTACTACGGACTTTTCAGCCCATGTGTTAATTGGAGCTGGTTACGAGCTAGAACCTGGACAGCTTCTTCTACTTATTTTCTGTTTTGTTCTGGGTTTAGGGGGAGTATTAACATACTTACGGATCTCTTACTTGAAAAGAGTGCAGTTGGTTTGCGTACCTGTGACGCTCAGATGATAGCATGAGGTTCAAATACCGCTCTTCCCTCGTGATGGTGCTTTTGTCTGCAGCAACTAAATGTTGGTTGCAAAATTGCTCAAGTTTAGATGGCGATCGCTGGTCATATAGTGGTGTGAAGCCTTCAATCATCCAAAACCACAGATGCGTTTACTCCCCCCCCCCCCACACTCATGGTTGCTGTATGAATATTATGTGACGTTTTATTAGTAGTTATAAGTAGAAAGTGGATATTAACTTTTCCAGATAGGAACGTGAGTCATACCTAAGTTTGATGGTACTAGCCGAGATCCACATACATAAGTCCACATAGAGAGAAAGGGTGTGTTTCTTCTTTTACTTTCCGATTTTTGCTCTCCCTGTGAGAATAAATTTTCCACTTTTAAGTGTCGAATCATCACATTGTCTATTTTTCTTACCCCGGGATCCCGAAAACGGCGAGCGTAAGCTTCATATCAGTCGCCTGAAAACCTCAAAACTCTTAGTTCCCTGGGGAAGATATTCGTTGCAGACTTACTCAGCCATGCAAATGCTACGTGAAGCACTTCGCCTTGAAAATTCCTTTTAACATAACGCAGCATTCCGCTGCATTCACAAACATTCTCTGTCTTAGCTACAGTTTTTTCAATCCGCGTCGTTCAGAGTGTTGTCAATAATAAGCTTCCCAATTCGAAGAGTCAAAGAAGATATGTCATCTTTTTAGATAAGCTGGTTTCCTCACCTTTCTAGCTTTTGATAGTTACAGTACCGGCTGACAACCTGTCCGAGATGGAAGAAGACGATCCAATTTTAGTTCCGAGTGCTTGATAGTTTCCAGCGGGTGTCACTTCTCTTAATTTCGCCGGTGAAGGAGTGAGACTTTTAGCACTCGCTTCTTCGACAGCATTTGTCGTCTCATTGCGTCACGATTTTGCCTCAAGTTTTCTTCTCCTCTTCAACATCCGAAAGTCGTTCAGACAAAGTGCTTTTTCTAGAGCCCGTTCGACCTTTTCGGTTTCCCGGGATAAACCGTCTAAAATAGTACTATGACCCTTGGGGTCAGTTTCATATTGTTTAACCATTTAAAGTTTAATTTGGACCTGGATTGTTTGGTAAAGTTTTGGGTCGGATTACGTTATTTCATGACACGAAACTGGGAATCAACTGAAAAACGTGGGCTTCCAAGCAGAGTGGAAACCTACTGAATAGGAATTACTTTACTCTGGCTGTAATTTGCTTGGGACATATTCAACGGTGTCACAGTTTGTCAATTGTAGAACTCTGTTACACATTAGTACGTCCCGACACAGTTAAACAGAGATTACTCACAGAGCAAACAAATTTTGTTTCGATGGTTACGTGGATGGTGGTTGAGTATATGCTTTCCAGTTCTGGTACAACTTCAGAGGCATTGGTGTAACAACTTCAGTTTTGACATAAACATAACATTTTTATTGGTTTATGGAGGATACTGGCCAGGAAAAGAATGACTTAAGTGTGGCTCTAGACCAAGTTAGAGAGCCGAAACCTACAAGCCTTCGTTGTATGAATTAACATCAACCTCTTCCAAAGGAAATTTTTGGAATTTGTTCAGTAATCATACGAAATCAAGAAAAATTTGATATTCATAGATGAAACAGCTAGTTAAGATACATGACTATTTAGATTATCGTTCGACATTGTTAAAAATTTTCTAATTACAAATTACACGAATCTAGCAAGTTAAAGGCCGGTGATTTAAAAGAGTAGTTGTGATCAGCTGTTTGTGTAGACAGACGACTTTCTGACAACTTTTCGCGCAGATGAGCGATATATCTGTAGAACCTATCAGGAGCTATTGCATATGTTTAGCTACTGTTCCAGATAAAATACATGGGAAGGTACGAGACTATTTAGATTATCGTTCGACATTGTTAAAAATTTTCTAATTACAAATTGCACGAATCTATTAGTTGCAGGCAGCAAATTAAAGGCCAATGATCTAGAACAGTAGTTGTGAGCGGTTGCTTGTGTAGACAGACGATTTTTTTTTTTTCGCGAAGATGGACGATATATCTGTAGAACCTATCAGGAGCTATCGCATATTTTTAGCTGCTGTTCCGGGTAAACATTTAAAAAGGCTCTAATTCCTCAGCTTATTTCAACTCTTTTCAGCCAATCTAGCGGCATTTGGTCTTGGAATTTGCATGGGCTGGTCATCACCTGCTATCCCGAAATTAAGGAATCTGTCATTAGAAAATCCCTTGGATTCAGAATTGACAAAACAGCAGGAAGGTTCGATTATTTCTTCCCTGGCACTTGCAGGTTTAAGTGGTAAGTGCAAATTGATGATTGTCTTTCATGAGTGGTGTATTTTTTTCTCCTTCGCGTGTTTTGTGTCAGTGTTTCATAAACTCGTATACAAATATCCCTTCTCGGACATTTTTTTTTGTTGTCGGTGAATATGGTATAGCAGCGCTCTGCTTTTGCTGATTTTATTTAAAGTTAAAACTATTTCTCATCTTGTTTTTTCCATTCGTATGTGCGTATGGGACATCGTTCCAAATGCAGACTTTGATTTTTCCACCTTCGGTGGAGACAAAACCCCCTAGATAGAGAGGAAACTCTCTACTCTCTCTACCGGTTGTCCAGCAATGCTAACTTGAGTTGATGAGTTAGTACCACCATTTACCTCCCTCTCCACTCTTGGTGTCATTTGATTCAGACCCATAATATTGTGAGAGAGTAAATTAACGTTGCGAACTTAGTCTATGTTAGATGTTTGAGCTTACTTACATAAGTGTGCAACGAATTTCTCCGTTTCCAGTAGACAAGGGTATGCAAAGCACATCAATAATCACCAATAAAAAAAGTATCGGCCATAAAATGCAAACTTGTTGGATCTCACTTGGTACCTCGAATTCCTTTAACAATTTTTCTTTATGCAGAACATGCCATTTAGACCCATCATAGGTTGCTTTGATAATGGCCATTATTTTGTTGGGTATACCTCTCCAGCGCAAGGCAGGCCAGATAAACTCCTTGTTGACACTGTTGAACGCTTTCTCAAAATCAATGAGCAGAAGGTGAAGTGGTGGCTGGTAGTTAATGCACTGTTTAGTAATGATACGCAAAGTGTTGATGTGGTCGACACTGAACGATCCAGGGGGGAAACCTGCTTGTTCGGCATTACTTTATTCGCTCAAGAACTACTTTGACTATTACGCTAAATGTAACCCAATTTCTCACATTTAATAAGATTACCTTTGAACTTTACAATAATTTCCTTCTTCTACTCGTCGGTGAAAAATTCTGCCTCCCAAATTCTTTCAACAGAAGCTCTGCAGGAATATCATATAATCCTACGGCAGCACGTTAATCGCGGTAGCCATGTCACCTTTACTGGGAGTGGAGTTGGGAATTCTGAAAATTCCCATGATTGGGGTAGCTCAGTTTGATTTAGGTGCACATCGTTAAAAACTGTAATAACACATGGGCTGAAAAGTCAGTGCCGTTTTATAGTAAAACACAAAATTTTTGCAAAATTCAACTTTATTTATCAATATAGTTGCCTTCGAGGGCGATACACTGATTGAAACGATTTTTTAATCTTTCGATACCAGTTTTGTAGCACGATTTCGGCTTAGCCTCAAAATAGGCCTTTGTTTCGGCGATTACTTCTTCATCGGTCTTAAATCTCTTTTCGGTGAGCATTCTTTTAAGGTCTGCGAACAGGAAATAGTCGCTGGGGGCCAAATCTGGAGAATACGGTGGGTGGGGAAGCAATTCGTAGCCGAATTCATTCAATTTTGCCATCGTTTTCATCGCATGTCCAAATATTCGTGTCCAACACGCTTTTTTATCTTCAGAGCCTCAGCTATCAAAATCAACTTCACTTTACGGTCATTCGTGATCATTTTGTGGACTTTTTTGATGTTTTCATCTGAAACAGCCTCTTTTG
Source organism: Volucella inanis (assembly GCA_907269105.1). NCBI lineage: Eukaryota > Metazoa > Arthropoda > Insecta > Diptera > Syrphidae > Volucella > Volucella inanis. The sequence continues at coordinate 200,548,626 of OU026153.1, read as the reverse complement.
GACGTCCACTGCGTGCATCATCTTCGGTGCTTGTATGACCACTTTTAAGTTTTTCAATCCACTTGCGAATGGTTCGTTCGGCTGGTACAGAGTCCGGGTAACACTTATCAAGTCATTTCTTTGCATCGGCTGCATTTTTTCCCATCAAAAAGCAATGATAAATCAACACACGAAATTGCTTTGAATCCATTTTTTTTTTCACAATAACAAAAGTTGCTTCACTCACAACGTTATATCTCGAGAACTAATCGTCCGATAGCTGTCAAATTTATACACGTATCTTTTGAAGATTGATACTAACTAAATAATGGATTTAATTCAAGTGGTGCCCTCTCTTAGAAACGGCCCATGTGTTAAAACCGTAGCTGATCTTCATTCGAAACGAATACGGAACCATATAAGCCTTTTACCGTTTGTTAGCTAGAACGATGACCACCTGTCAGCTCTTTGCTGATCCTGTAAACGGTTCTGCTATCACACCAGCTCGCTACTTCCCCGCTTCTGTGGCCAGGGTGATATATGTAGTACTTTGGACTTCTCTCATTTCCTTCGATACAGGGACTCTAGCTCCTTCCTACATACTGCTGGGGTATCTACATTATTTAGCATATGCGTGCTGTTGGTGTTAACACCAGACTCACTCAAAATTCAGGGGCAGCCGGAGGGATTGCCTAAGTGGAATAGGAAAGTGATACACTTTGGGGATTAGTACTCTTTCGCATTGGACCATTATCTCATTCAAATAAGTCGAATCTGGCATTTTGGGTTCCTTCACTCCTCGAGCCGAGGAAAGTCTTCAAATTCTAGAAAGCGATCATAGTCCGGGTACAATAGTACAATAGTACAATAGTCGTTGTTATAAGAAGACAATTACTCGTAAATATTTCAATAAAGTTTCGACTTTTATTTTATGACCGAAGAAAAACAAAAACGTTGTCTCAAAAGCTAAATAAGAAAAAGGCTTAAATGCAGAGGAAAAAGGAAATAAATAAAGGATCAAAACAGGAGTGGCAATTTACGTATGACTAATAATAAAAAGACATTAATCATTTGTATATGGTCTTTCCGGTTTAGATTGAAATCAATTATTATCCGTAGATACTTGAACTGTTGAACTGATTCAATTTTGACGCAGTTTGTGCTTCATATGTTAAGGCTATGTCGTTCGCAAAGGCAGTTGAAGTACCATTTAGTTTAAAAAAGAAGTTTATGTAAACGAGGAAAAATAAGGGGCCAAGTACAGATCCCTGTGGTACACCATTTTTTAAAAGTCTCAGTTCACTTGAATTGAATTGAATTGAAGTTTACTTTTTATTTTGTATTTTTTAAATGAGAATTCAGCTATCTGAAAATTTTACCACGAAAACCAGCCTTATAAAGTTTAATAAGCAGAAGGTCATGGCTCACCAGATCGAAAGCTTTTGTCATATCAATAAATACGATTAGACCCATAGTTGATTTGTTGTTATTTAAACTCCAATAAAGTTGACTATGGTACACACCTTAAGGATCGCATCCTCTGTTGACAAACCTGCTCGAAAACCAAACTGATTGTTACAAAAAAAAATTGTACTTCTCCAAGAATAAGACAAAACGACCCTTCATTAACTTTTCAAAAAAATTTTAAAATGTCGAAAGACGTAATATAGGCCTATAATTCGACACATTTTGCCACTTCATGTGGTCAGGAAAACAACCCATTTCAACACTTCTATTGAATAAGAAGGTTACCATATCAGTAATACACTAGGCAATTATTTTAACAAACCACTAGATACACTATCACTTGTACCAGAAGGTTTATCTTTTCACGACATGATAGCATTATGAACTTCTCTTGGAGTTATAGCAACAAAAACAAAACTGTTAAGTTGAATATCGTCAAATAGTGGTTTTGTAGCAAAGCTGCAACTACAATCTGTTATGGTTTCAACAGTTGGTTTCAATTTTTCAGAAATTTCTGTAAAATATTCATTAAATTGATTTGAAATTTTGCCTGAATCTGACTCTGATACAGTCGTCATAATTCGATCATTCCTTTCGTAGTGTCAGTTTTCGTAGCGGGCATTTGTCGGCAACGCACTGTTCTAACCCACGTTACCTAGAACACTTGACCTGACAAACTGCAAATAACCTACGGTCGACGATATGATATATTCGTATCATGCACAGAGTCATCTTGCAGTAATCTGTAGATCAAATAAAGTAGGAAGTGTCGGAAAAATCGACATCGATATGGAGATGCCACTTCTCCGAGATGACGAAAACGGTTCCATCGCCAGCTCATCCATATTCAATACATCGTCGAATACAGCCATTTGGAATAAGATAACGAATAACAAGTTGGCCACAGAAACGTTCAGTAAGAAAAGACAGCTCAGAAAATTCGAGTGTGAACGTCTGGAACGCGGCTTTAACTTCCTCAAGGATATAGAGTTAGGGGAAAGTGAATCTATTGGTAGTACTTCTATGAAGAAAACAGTGACATAAATTGGCGCCGAAAATGTTAGCACTTTGTGCTGTTCGACATCCAACTCATGGGTGAAAAAGCCTATTGCTCGTATTTCTATGAGGTAGATGCTGACAGCAAAAAGCATCAAAAAGGGAACAACTAGTCATGATCCTGGAACTTTGAAGAATAGGGGAGTCCCAGGGCTACAACCGCTGAGGAAAGGAAGGGCCAAAAACCTTCTACCCTAGCGGTGATTGTTGCCATGTAACCATCAACTATTATAGCAAGAACTGCTCAAAACCCGATCCGTTAGCTGTTAGCTCAAAAAGAGGACTGTTAAGTTATACAACCTCTCCCATAATAGGCAGAAAAAGTGGCGGCTGGTTGAACTTAGAATTCTAGACGGTGTCAATGACGCTATCATGAAAGGGGCTGGGAATATCCCGATCTTCGGACAGCTGAGCACACTTAAAGGACTCAAGGCCATACAGTGCGACACCATAACTGCCACAGAATGACTGAGAGAGTTCGTTGGCAACACGAAGGCTCCATGGCCAGAAGCCGAACGTCGTATGGTCGAAAAGAAAAAACTATGGATCCCACCAGACTTAAAGGGCGATTGAACATTTCTAGTCCCTAGAGCTTAGCAGCAAACAGTGGTAGATAAATGAAATGAGAAACCACACCAAAATTGGCATGAAAGTTGTGGGCTAACTAATCGAATACAACTACGTTCTGGGCCGGGATAATCCGATGCAAAATTAATACTTTCCCACTCGCCTTGCGTAAGAAACCGAAGAGGAGCGCTAACCGCCAAGCTGAAGATAGTAATTATAAATAAATCTTCGTCATAATAAGGTGACCAGCGTCAGTCTTGTTTACCTTATAAACATCGACATCGCCCTCATACAGGATACTTGATAAGACGGCTGAAATCCACCAAATTGGTAATGAAAGGTGAATAAGAGCCTGTGTAATTGCAAAATCTAATATTAAATCATCTATCTGCAGGCTTCTAAGAAATGACGACTAGGCGTTAGTCAACTATGAACTGCCAAATAAACCGCTGCTCAAGCTTGCCTCAACGTACATAACGTATGAATCAATTGATGGGCACCCTCCATCTAAACTTAGCTAAGTATCAACTAAGTAGAACAGAAAAGGTCAGATGTGATCACTGGATGTGATGCCAGCGCCCATCATATACAGTGGGGTAACACGGACACAAACACGGTGGTGAGTCCCTATCCCAATTTTAATCGCCAACCGCGATAATGAACCAACGTTTATTGTGAAAAATAGACGGCGGGTGATATCTAACACCTGACTCTGATTCTGAAACCATTGCCGTAGGAATGCTGCATCTGAAAGGTATCTTCGAGTAATTCCTTGTCTGATCATAGAATGCGTAAGGAGTGTAGTCAGCCACTGGGGCATCCATGATGCAAGAGTAAATGGCAGTGGCATGCTCACAATTGTTCTGCTCTAGCTCGTCGGATTGTGTTCGTTCTTACCACTACCTCAAGCATCTCAACTCACTTTCTCCTTTTTGTTTCGTACCAAGATATCAAAAAAATATTTTATGAACTAAACGGACCTACGCAAAAAAAATGAGGAGAGATAGATGAAAAAAAAGAGGAGGAAAGGAAAAAGGAAGATCACATTTGTGTCATCACCACTACTGTACAAACGGTAAACGGTGTAAAAGGTAATGAAAAGTGGAAAAACCTTCTAACCCCAAGACAACTGTGGCCGGAACTCAGCATATCCAAAACAAATAAGATTGAAAAAAAAGAGGAGGAAAGGAAAAAGGAAGATCACATTTGTGTCATCACCACTACTGTACAAACGGTAAATAAAGGTAATGAAAAGTGGAAAAACCTTCTAACCCCAAGACAACTGTGGCCGGAACTCAGCATATCCAAAACAAATAAGATTCGCTTGAAAAGCTGAGCTGAACTATCTAACTATACTTCAAGCGACAATCGACGCGAGTCGAAAAGTGGAAACCAGAACTAGGAACCGTAATCAAATCTCCATTTCCTGCTAGTTACCCCATCGGGGCATCACAATGGGTCTACACAGACCTAGATGTGTTGAGGTATAGAATGGACACGGCTCCAGATACCTCATCTATCCAATAACCTAAGCCAATGAATATGTACCATATTTCTGATCAATCTAATTTCAATCGCTGCTGTTTACAAGAGTCTCATTAAAAGCTGATCAGGAGGTACCTGATATGGTATGGTAGTTATATTACCTCAACAAGTAAGTTAAGATACAAGAAAGCTGAGCACAAAAACATGTCAACAAAAGCGATCCAGTATCGTGTTTAATGTAATGAAAGCAGATCAACCACTGCCTCTTCAGTGTAGCACCTCTTTCGGAGGGAGACTGTTTATGAATCGCTTCCCAGGTAAACAAACTCCACCAAAATGACGACTTAGCAATCGGGCTGCTATCAGAACGATATCCGCGAAATAAGCAATCAAGTCAAACTTGCACATCGGCTAAAATCGATCGAGTGACCGACTAAATTGATCGAGTGACCGATGAGGCAGTTTGACTTGATTATGTAGTGGGTCTCGTGTTGAGAGTTTGGAGGAGTTTGTTTACTTCGGAAGCAATTCATATACAGGAATCGTTGTTTATAATTATTAACTGCGGAGCGTAGATAAACAAAGTTCTTGACTACCTCGAAGTTATACCTGTCTATTGCGACGTATTGTTCGAGTCGTCGATGTTGTGTGTCTTTTCTCAATGCCAGCTTGTACTTCGTTTTTTCCCTCGTTTACCGCCAAATTCATATTCGATTTGGATTCAATACTTGCAAACAAACAGCTTGCTGTGTTATACCCATTATATATTTGTTATCCGCAAGTAAATAGTTGTACAAGCTTTTGAAAGTTGGCCTTCCCAGCCTAAAGGAGAGGAACAACAAACGCTTTTAGGCAGTTACAGGTTGTTATGTCATTGCCATGCTATAGTATTAGTCACTGTAGTTTAACATTCCGCAAAAATTGTTCTTTCATATCCTCAACACTATCCGCGAATCTACCACCAGTTTCAGTTCATGCTTTGTTTTTCTTGCTATATCATGTCTTTATTTCCTCTATGTCGTCCTTTTCGTTGGTGATCCTCAAATAACAATTCTTATACATAAATTTGTAAATATTTACTTACTTACTTATCAGGCTATGAACCCTTAGAGGGTCAAAGTATGAACAACTGTAGCCTTCTATCCATTACGGTCCCGGGCGTGCTGCTTCCAGTTGAAAAGACCAAGCTGTCTTAGATCCGCCACCGACTGATTTTTAGACCGGAGGTTCGGTCTTCCTTTTCCGCTCGAACCTGGTGGCTTGATTCGAAGATCCTGTTAGTTGGAGCGCTACCGTCCATCCAATTGATCTGGCCGAGCCAATGAAGTCGACGGATTTTTGCCTTCCTTAGTATGTCCACATCTTTGTGCAGCTCATAGAGTTTGTGGTTGTATCTTCTTCTCCATATCCTCCTCACAGACAGGACTAAATATTCGACGAAAGATTTTTCTTTCAAAAGAGTTTAAAACTTAACGCTTTGCAGAGCATGATTTTGACTCTTTGCGTTAGGAGTTTTGACCCAAGTTGTTTCGACAGGCCAGCAGCGGTTGCCTTGGGTTACTCTTCCTCGAATCTCCACATTTATGTCGTTTGTGGAGTTATATTTTTTAACATTTGCATTGAGGTAGGTGAACTTCTTGACTACCTCAAAGTTGTAGCTGTCGATAGTGACATTTTGACTTAGGTGATGTGCGACGGAACGGGTTTTAGTAGACAGCATATATTTCGTTCTTTCCTAATTCACTTAAAGATGAACTCTTTTAGCCTCTTCTTCAATTACTACACGCTGGAAACATGCGACTTTAAGAAAATAGTACAATAGGTGTTGACGTTTGCCCATCGTACTATCTGCTCAAGTACTAAATTGAAAAAGTCACACGACAACGCGTCTCCATGCCGAAATCTGATGCAGGTTTTGAATAACTCGGAGGTTCTACTACAACACTGCACGGCGTATTTCCGTAGGTGTATATTACCCCTTAAGCAACTGCTGGAAGTGTTGCTTAAATACATCCACAATTCTCTGTTGGTCAGTGAAGCTGAATTTCTTAATTTCATAGTTTTTGAAGAGCCGTTTTAAAGCCATTGGCTACGTTTTGGCTCCTAGTATCCTTCCCTCTCCAAAAATCTTTGATATCCGTGAACTAGGAGACTGCTAAGGCTCTTTTCTTTTCCCGCAGTATTCTTTTCTCCTCTCTTCTTCTGGACCTATACTCATCTTACGCTGCCAGATATGTTGCCTTCTTTTTTTCGTACATTCATTTTCTGGTGGTGTTCATAGCCTAAGGTGTTTTCAGCCACTTCCTTGATAGAAATGTAGCAACATGACAACATGTTATTTAATATCTGTGATAGGCAATAACGTAACTCCAGGCACTCTCTGGAGTCTCTGGCTATTTTCGGTGTGGGAAGGCATCCAATATTGAATTATCTTTGTGGATGTTGTACATTTCTTTCACTTAACAATCGAGCTCTGAATCGGACTGCTACCAAGTAATGGTCAGAGTCGACGTTTGCCCCTCTGAATGTCTTTACATCCAGGATATTTGACGAGTGACAATTAAGACATGGTGGATGTGGTTGGCGTTTCGGCCATCTGCAGTTAGCCAAGCAACCTGGATTCTTTTGTGAGGTAACCTCGTGCTACATATCAGTGTATAACTAGCTGTTGCAAAGTCGGAAGCCGCTATCTATCTGTTGTCGTGTCATAGAGGCTGTATTTTCCAACCGTTGTACTTCAATTTTGGGCGGAGTGATATAATAAAAGGATGCCTTATATTGTATCTTGAGACCAGATCAAAGGCGGTCACATATTTCTTAAATTGCTTGAGGAAACGTAGACATTTCGCAGCATTTTTGACGACATCGAATATGTGGTCATTCAAATGCCGAGGATGGAAAGTTCTTCGGTTTGGGCGATGCAAGTGCCATTCATGGATAATGGCTGCGTGCTTAAATTTCGCTTTAACGACATTAAATTCTACTCTGTTAGTGGTTCCTCAATTAGTTGTGCTGTTAATATCAGAATTGAATAAGCTTAACATATTCTGCCGTTCTATAAAAGAATATGAAAAACAGAGAGTACGGTCGTCAGCAAAGGAATATATTGGATTAGAAGTACCATACCAGAGAGGGTTGATGAAAATTAAAAATATTTTCGGAGACAAAACGGAGGTCTGGGGCACATCAGCATTTATTTTGTGAATATTAGACTTAAAACCGTCCAAGGTAACTTGAATCGAACGTCCTGAAAGGTAAATTTTATTCTATTTTTCTTCTATTTGTTGTTTTTCATCTGCTCGGAAAGAGTCATAAATATTGATTGAATCTTGAAGTATTAATGAAAAAGCTAACGCAGTAGTTTTTCCAGGGTGGGCAAATACCTCTACAGTAGAAGGGGAGACATACCATCTATACCAGCGGATTTGTGAATATTAAGATATTTAAGGACTCTTGCTACTACACGAGTGCGAAGGTAGATTCGTCCCATTAAAGATTCAATCTAGTGACGTGTAGGTGGAGACAAGGCGCAATCTGGAAGTAGTAAGCTGGTCGTAAAATGTGCAGTAAGTAGAATGGGCTTGTCCAAAAACCTGACAGCTGACGTCGTTATTGGGATGAGGATGAGATAGAATTTCTGATATTTTTGACGAACAACGAAAAATTGTTACTACCTTTGGAGCATTGTAGTATGTTTGCCTCAGTTTTAAGTCGTTTTGAAATTTCACGCGCTGACGGAAAACGTTGCTCGTTTGAATTTTTTTTTATTTTCCTCTGTTGGGTTGGTCTGGAAGGAACGAAAATTTTTTTGCTAACCCTGACAGCCTCTTTACAGCTCGAGACGTACAGTGCCTCTTTTTTTGCTTTGATACTCTTCATCCGATGAGGGACAAAGCATCTCATTCCAAAGAAAATAGTGTCTGCGATGGTTCAAAAGTGGCATCAACGTCATAATTGAGGAAACATGACGACCAGTTAAAATTTCTTAGTCCACTCCAAATAGATTTCTCGTATTGCCATACGGTGCTTTTAGGAATCTTTTCTCTAACTGTGTGGTCGATGTACAGCACAGTAGTCGGACGAGCCTAGAGGGGATGTAGCATTGATCTTGTATTTATCAGTGTGAGAAGCTAAAAACAAGTTCAGGGTTTTGGCCGTACACATATCAGTGTCTGGTATACCTGTATGCTCATTTGCAAGCTGGGTCAAGTTGTTTTCGCCAGCGAAGATCTCAACACACCATCCTTCGGGTGTTGTCTGTGCAGAATGTCGAACCCACCCAGTGTTGTATTTATTGAAATCGCCCGTAATTATGATTTCAGTATGATGATACAGGGATAACATTCTTTAAATGATGTCAGACAGCGCATCAAACTTTAAAGATCGAATTGCTGTCCAGTTTGGGGCTTCTGTAAATAAACCAATAGTGGATAATTTGCTTGTTGAATTTAAGTTGAATTTCGGATTGGAAGATGGATTAAACTGTGGTAGAGTTTGGCAAGCTACTACACACGTAATTATCGGGACCGCGGTGAGAGAAGAATAGAAGTAGTTCGTAGCCAGGTTGCTTTAGATCTGAGGAATCTGAGGGATGTGGGCGGGGATCTATCTCTGGACGTACGCAGAAAATTGATTATATTTTTGCCCGCGTATTTGCTCTATCCACTCTTTTTTCCGAGTCATAATTATAAGGAAATACGACGATGGATAAGCAAGGCTAAGCAAGTGAAAATTCTAATGTTGGTTAAGCAAATCAAATTATTGTAGATGTTATGCCCTTACAACAATAGGAAGCAGTGCACCAACATACGAGGGCTGTTTGATAAGTACCCGAATTGGAAGATAGGTGGCTCTACTGAGCCAAGATGAGTATAACCATCATTTAGTACAAACTCTTTTAGTCCGACTGTAAAAATTTAGTGACAGTCCGAGGCTTAGTTTTGTTAGTCTTGACACCCATTTAAAAACATCGTGTTAGTGTTTTTTGCGACCATGGAAAAAGAGCAGTATCGCTCCGTGATCCGATTCTTGTTTTTGAGTGGCAAAACCTGCGAATAAATCAAGCTCATTCTCGATGATATGTGTGGAACCCATTCACCTTACAATAGTCGCCGCACGTCGGTTTTTGGTGAACCGTATCCAGATGGGCCAAAAACGATGACAACAGAGGAAACCATGAACAAAATCCATGGTCTCGTACTGGCGGACGGCCGAGTAAAAATCCGCGAGTTGGCAAAGATAGCAGACACCTCAACTGAACACGTTAGCAATTTCCTGTACGAGATTTTGAGCATGAAAAATCTCTCTGCGCGATGGGTGCCACGTTTGCTCACACCGGAGAATAAGCGCAATCGTGAGACCACTTCAAAGACTTGGCCCTGTTTAATCGAAATCCGATAGAGTTTCTATGAGATATGTATTCATTGGTACACACCAGAGACCAAAAACTATCGAAACAATGGGTTTTACCTGGTCAACGTGCTCCAAAGAAATGAGAAGACCGTGCTTTTGGTCACGTTGTTACGTTTTTTTTTGGAACGCGCGAGGTGTGATCCAAGTTAACTATTTGGAGAAAGGAAAAATAATCACAGCAGTGTACTACGTCGATTTATTGAGCCGATTAGATGCCGATTTCAAGAAAAAACAACCATTTGGGGAAGAAAGAAGTGTACTTCCACCACGATAACATACCGGCTCACACCTCTGCATTCGCCACAGTCAAATCGATTGAATTGTACTATTGGTATATAATTATTTTCGTGCGGGTTTTTTTTTTCAAAATTTGAACGTTTATTTAAGAAAAACATGTACAATAGTATTATTCAAAGTATTGTCCCTCTGAAGCTATGACTTTTTCCCATCTTTCTGGCAATTTGTGGATCCCATCCCAAAAGAACTGCGCCGGCTTGGAAGCCAAGAATGAATCAAGCCAATTTTTGATATTCTGCTCTGATGTGAACCGTATTCCAGTGAGAGCGTTCTGCATCAACCGGAACAAATGGTAGTCAGAAGGGGCATGGTCTGGGCTATAAGGCGGGTGGGGTAAGATTTCCCATCCACTGTTTTCCAAATAGTTCTTAACCGGAATAGCAACTTGGGGCCGAGCGTTGTCATGATGGAAAATTATTGCCTCGTGTCTGGTCGCATATTCCGGGCGTTTTTCGGCTACTGCTCTCTTCAAACGATACAGCACACCCATCTGATGCCACCAAATACAGAGCATTTCCTTCGCGCCATGGATATTCGGCTTTGCCGGTGATTTAGCTGGTTGGCCGGGTTTCACATATGATTTTTTGCACTTGGGGTTGTCGCAATGGATCCATTTTTCATCACCAGTAACAATCCGAGGCAAAAATAACTTCCTTTTGTAGCGTTCCAGCAGCATTTCGGACATGCAAAACCGCCTTTCGACGTCTCTCGGTTTGAGTTCATGTGGAACCCAATTTCCTTGCTTTTGAATATATCCAGCTGCTTTTAAACGCTTTGAAATGGCAGCTTGAGTGACACCCAAAGATTCTGCGAGCTCTTGTGTTTGGCAACAATCTTCACAAAGTAATGCTTCCAGTTCTTCATCTTCAAACTTTTTTGGCTGCCCAGGACGTTCATCGTCTTCCAAGCCAAAATCACCACTTTTAAATCGTTCAAACCACTTTTGGTACGTTCGCTCAGCTAGCGCATGTTCACCATAAACTTCCACCAAAATACGATAACTTTCGGCGGCAGTTTTCTTCATATTAAAGTAATGAAGAAGAACTCCCCGCAAAAACACTTTTTCAGGCACAAAGTTCTACATATTTGAATGAAAAAAAAAAATTATTGTTATCTACGCTTCAAATGAATGACATATACTGAAATGACGTACAATGACAGTAACTTTCCAACGCATGTTCCAATGGAATAATACAATAATTGAGTGGTCGACGTATGTTACCGAAAACATAACCACTGAAGATCTTTCTAATCCCTCAGCGGTAAAGTATAATAAGGATCAAGAAAAGATGAAAGCTGATGTAACCCAAGCAGTCTCTGTCGCAAGCCTTCTGCGAGTCAAAGGAGTAAAAGAAAGCGTTTCTACTCCATAAAAGGATCCTAAAGTGATAAAACTTTGTTTGTTCTCTGAGAAAACACAACGTAGGTGTTCTTCCATCCCACAGAATTATGGCCGTTGCCAAAAAAGAGGTTATTTCCAGGAAATCAGTTAAAGTGAAACCTCAAGGCATGATGGATCATACTGCAAGGCATCTTTTAGAAAAAAATAATTAAGGGGAATAAATTGCACACTCAAGAATTTTTACATTACAAAGTCAGCAAAATGGAGGAAACCCTAGTCCATCATCAGTTCATTTTTACAGACCAGTGAACGATATCAAAAGTTAAATTGCTAATCTTCAGCCTACTGAATATAAAGTTGATGACGAAATGTCCCTAATGCTAACAACGAGTTATATTTAACTATGATTGGCAGAAAGTCTTGAACGAAATAACATAGTTCGAGTCAACGCAGTCATTTCTCACATGAAGAGGGTCAAAAAAAAAAAACCTCAGCAATTGAGATGAATCAAATCATGACGAACATAACTATTAATACGGAATCTCTCCATTAGATGCAAGAATCAGGTGGCTGTAATTTATTTTGAAACTTCGACAAAAGGGAAAGGATATTGATGAATCCATTGGAGTCACGAATAAGAAAACAAAGGATCCAAAAGCATTTTCGAGATGAAATGGGGCTCGATGTCCACAGACCAAAACAAGGCTTTAAAAATACCAATGATGAAAAATTTTCAGATGCAACAGCTTGTATAACTCTTGCCAATAGAGAGATAATAACGAGGCTTAAAGGAAAAAGGTTAACACTGTCAACAATCTCAGAAATCCATGATTGAAGTAATAACAGGGTGTCGGAAAGCTAATCCAAGCAAAGCAGTGGTGACCTAATGTAAACGGACCAACAATTTCCTGTGGAAGATTCTATTAAACTTATCATTTCTGGAGAGTTTTGTGCTTTGCGATCTTTTTCGATTCTGACATGCCTCGACGAAGAAACGAGTTGATATGTTGAAAAGATCTTCATTCTGCTCCGTCCTTGAACACTGTGGTGGCTACAAATACTAGGAATGGAAAGTTTTTGTCGGATTTTTCCATCTCTCCGTAAGGTCTTTCGAACTAGGTAGATCTTCTGGTCCATAAGGATCTGCTCTGAAGGCATGAAGTGCATGATTTCGACCTTGCATTGGGCCATAGTATCCATGTAAGATAGCCCTGATGTGTTCGATTGTTCCTGTGCAGTCTGGGCCCACTTTGCTCTTTTTGTTATTTTTTTCCCTGGGTTTCACTTCCATTCCTAATGAGGGAAACGATTCGACACTTTTGGGCCCCAGTAAAGTTATCCTTTTTGTGTTGAGGTTTGCTTACATCGGTATTTGCTACCATATCGGTGCTTTGTAAATATCGCTCCTGATTTAAGATGGGCGACGTGTAGCATTATTTTGAGATGAGGTGAGATGAGAATCATCTCTTCTGTGTTCATTTTAGAAATAGATGAACGGAATAGAGCTTCCTCTTCTGACTTCGTTAATGTTTTTGTTTTTATTTTGTTGTATTTGTCTTTACTTTTACTCATGTGTTGTCCCACGAGTAAGGCGAAAATGAATAGTCCTCACCTGCAGAGATCTTATGCAGGTGTAAGTCTGATTACTGTGAGAAATCGCCCGGTATTTCATAGCGAAATTATGTTTATGAAGCACATTTTTCACCGTTTAGTCCGCGGGACATATTCCAAAGCATCTTGGCTTGGAATGTTAGACTCTGTCCGCTCAGATATAAGAAACTCTTCTACACTTCATGGCCTTCTCCTATCCGCCATCTGGAGACGCCCCGGGTTACCTGTGAAGCTTTTCGTTTATACCGGATTTTAAACAGAACTTGCAGTAGTGTCTTTGATTCACTTGATTCACTCTGATTCACATGATGAGGTAAAGGCTAGATATAGAAATCGTTGTACTATGTCGTTTCTTACCAGGACTTGCCTGCATGTGTTTAAACAACATTTTAGTTGTTCCACAAAGTTAATTTCGTTAGAATTCTGGCACTTTAATATTTTCTCCATAAAGGAGCGCCGACGATAAATGTTGTATATACTGTTTGATGGTTGTTCGAATTCCGAGTAGAATTAAAGGGAGTGCTTGGGACCAGTTTATTTTGTCTCTGGACCCCCGTATCGACGTTTTTAATTGTCGGTGGAACAATAAATTTGATTTCTGTGTTTATGTCCCAAATAGGATATGCTTCGGGCCATTTGGAGACTTTATCTATTGTAAGCAGATATTTGTAATCGGTAGAGGATGTGTTGGAATCGGCCTGGGGGGATTTTTATCTGCTCGATTGGCGATTTAGTGTATTTTTGCACATTCTCTTTCTGGAAAGCCGTGCAATTCTTCGCCCATGTGTTTATGTCATGGTTCATTTTAGGGCAAAAATTTATTTTTCCTATTTTCTTTCGCGATTCTCTGGGTGCGCGAGGGAATGTATTGCCTGAAAGATAGCTTTCCTATTGCCTTGAGGGACGTATGGTCTATTAGCATCGGCAGATGTTTCGCACCATAGGGAGATGTCATTTTTATAAATTCTAGTTTCATGCTGGAATGAACATTAGGGCTACGAATGAGCAATGAGAGTTCTTCGTCACTTGTACCTCGACTAGTTTCTCCATTCCTGGAATGGTGAGTTCGAGCGAAGAAGCACCTAGACGTGAAAGAGTATCTACTACGCCGTTAAACGAACCCTCGACATATCGTATATCGTTTGTGAACTGCGATATCAGGTCCAACTGTCAGGACTACGATTGGTCTTTCTTGTAAGAGCAGTTGTCAGTGGCTGATGGTCTGTGAAAACTGTGAAATCTTGTCTTGTATAGCTGTGCGGGCGAAAACTACTGCTTCAAAACATTCTCCTTTCCACTGTTGAATTATCGCCCCGATGTTTGTATTGGATGCATCTGTTGTTTTGCTAAGTTAAGCATCATCTTGAGGATTGTTGAGAAGTAGCAAACTTGCGCTTTGCCTTTGATTTTGGAAAGTGTTGTTAGGTGGTCGTATATGGGGAAGAAATCCTTGCTAGATGCGGTATAAAACGATTATAGTAATTTATCTTATCGACAAATTTTTACACGTTTTTAATGGATTTAGGTGTAGGAAATTTTTGAATTGCTTAGACCCGTTCCTGGGATGTTTGAAACCGATCTTTTGAAATGTTGAACCCTAAAAACTGTAATGTGGAAGCTCCGAATGCATTTATAAGGAGCGGAAAGCGACTGGAATAGCAATTGGATTTCATGTTCCCCGTCCGTCTTGCTGGAGAGTAGTATGTCATCCACATAAACAAAAAATAAAGTCAAGTCCACGCATCACTTGATACATGAAGCACTGAGCTTCATTGACGTACCCTAACGGCATCCGAGTGAAATCGAAAAGTCCAAAATGTGTGGTAACAGTACAGAACACAGTACAGTTCTGAAGTATGGTGGTGAAATCATGTATGTGTGGAAGAGGGTACCTGTCTGTTGTTGTGATTGCATTTAAAATTCTGTCTCCAATAATCTGCTTCCCGTTTAAGAGTCATGTATTGGGTAGAGGCGCAAGGCGAAGAGGATGATTTGCATATTCCTATCTGTAGCATGTAACTAGATTCCTCTTTTGCTAATTTGAGATTGGTATTGTTCAAAGGCCTAAGTCGAGAGTGAAGCAATGAGCCCTGTGCTCATTCAGCGAAGGAAAATTTGTAAGAATCGAGTTGTACTTTTGTTCCACCGCAAGAATCGTGGACTATTCACTGTTTGTCGGCAAAGTCTGCATTGGCTCATGTGCTTGTGAGAGGATCTATAAGCCTTGAGTTTTTAACTACGATTACAAGACCGATCTATCTTAAATAGTCAGCTACAATGATAGGATTCGTGACTGATGCGATTAAGAAAATATGGTTGAAAACTCGTCTAAAACATAGGTTTTTTGAAGATTGACAGCGGAAATGAATTGGTCTAGTTTCGTGTTTTTGTTGGAATATATGATGATGAGATGGCGGAAACGTCAAAGCCAGAGTCTATTAAAAAATGTGATGGCCAAGATAGGATCTTTTGTGAAAAGACAGCCTTGTATTTTATGAGTTCTACTACCATTTCCCAAGATGATGGTAGTAAAAATTAGTTTGGGTGCTTGAAGCTGCATGGTTTGCTACATTTTTGTGAAATTTTGCCAAATTTTGAATGAAACGAACATATTTTACAATATTACCATTCCTTGAATAATAGATCTATGAGTGGTAAATAAGGTGAACCATGCCCTCTGGTAGAGTTTCGAAAATGAAATTTGTTGAAGTTGAAATTTGAAAGCATTGCTTTTATTTCATGGATTTCAGCTTTAAGATTTTGGTTAAGGCAGGTGAGTTCACTAATCGTTTTGTCCGAGTAGGACGCAAAGGAAAACTCGAAGGTATATTGCTATTGATAAACCTCAAAAATATCGCCAGCGACCTCAAGCACATCTTCAATATTAGATTTGGAACTGGCTTTAGTTAAACTTGTATCAGGGTTGAAAGGCATCGTTTCCATAATTCTAAAATCAGGCTTTCTGTTACAATCATTAATTGTCCAGCCGAGGTTTGAAGTCTGCGATAGAATTCCGATAGCTTTTTGTCACCCATTTCCTCACCTGACAAAATTGCCTCTATACTTTTACCCTCGCTAGTGGAATGACGTTCTATTAATGTTCTTTTTAGATTTGTATTTGGGGATTCTTTGAACAGGATGTCGTAAACACTTGCAGCCACACCCTAGGGAAACGACTGAACGACATAATGAAACTTGAATTGTTCTACGGTCTTATTTCTGATCGCGAATTAGGATTCTTTTCTTTTCTCTCTGGTTGCTACCTAACCTTTTCTTTTTCTTCCACCTTTTAGTGGCATCTATTTTCAAATACTATCGCCATGTCATCTGAATTTTGATCGCTAAAAGTGTACCTTATTTGCTTACCGGGTAAGATGTATAGATAAGGTGATGGTGATGTTTAAGACAAAGAGTTTGGACGCGCGTAGGTTAATCTGTATCAGCTTTATCTCCTTGATAAAGTTACCTTAGTGATGGTATCATCTAGATGTTGCGAAGATGATAGTCATAGCTTCGGTTGGTGTGCTGTTTGGGGAAGAGGGCAGAGAGATAGAGTTGAGCTTACCTCCGGATTGTGTGATGTTTAGGGAAGAGAGAGAGGGAAAAAGAGAGAGAAAGAGAGAGAGAGAGAGTTGAATTTAGACCTTGATCTTTGAAGGATATTATACCTATCAAAGACCAGCAGTTTGGGCAAACTTTATCAAAACCGCCGATGGTATTCTTAATGAAATCCACTACATTTCGATCTTGACAGGCCAGCATTCTTGGAGATTAGAGGTGATAGGAAGCGTATTATGGAGCATTTTTAGGGTATCATTTTAGTAAGCAGCACTCATTCAGCTGCTGTTTATTATCTTCCCGAGAAGGTTGGGCCTGTCGAAAGACTATATTTTATTGCCTCCGACAAAATTTTGAAGGGCGTTTTAACGGTTATCGCTTTCTTTGAAATGTTGGACGACTCATGTTTGCTTTTGGGCCATTTTGGGCACACAGCCAGCTGATATATGGTACTCTCCATGTGTTCCTATGGACAGAAGTCAAAGATTTGGTGATCACATTTATAGATTTCACACAGCGTAGTTAAGTTGAAACGCATGCCTGAGTTTCACCTATTTTGGTAGAAAAGAGGAAAGAGAACCTGTCTTCTGAAGTCCAATACTTTTCCGATTTTTTACCAATACATTCCAGAATGCGCCGTGGGTGCCCGTGGTGAAGTGGTATATGCATAGACTCCTCAAGCAGAGGGTCGCGGGTTCGAACCCCGTGCGAGGCAATTCTCTAAAAAAATCTTTTCGTATAAAGTAGTTATATGAAAATCCCGTCGGTGTCAACTCTGACATGAAGGCATAACACTGATGTTGATGGATGCACTGGCTCCAGTTTGACAACCACCTCTGGAAAAATACCGAAACCTTATACACCTGAGTTTCAAACTACTACACCACCCGCCCGCACTTTGGAGAAAAACCAGTAAAAGGGTATTCATATCCCCTTGGTGCGCGAGCGGGATTATAAAAAAAAGCGCCCTAAGTTTCACCGCCTATTCGATATTTCATCGAGATGAGGAGACATACCATATCTTCCTTTAGCATCTGGCCCGCGGGATGCAGGACTCGTGGAGGTTTTCTTCTAGCTATGCACATTTGATAAGCTCCAACAGATACTCATAGCGTCAATTAGGTTATGATTGAACTGATGCTCTTCAACCTTACAGTATCTGTGGTGTCAGTGACAACGGAACTTGGATGTTTTAGTTGGGATACGGCCTCGGAGTTTTTAAGTTTTGGATTCGAAGTTTTTCTTCTACATGCAACATGTTACCCAACACAATTTTGATGACACCTTGATTCATTCCAGAAGATTAAAGTTCTTACAGAATGGAAGATGACACAATTACCTCTTACTTTTTGGTAAACTGAAGGTCTGGTCCAGCTTACGCCTCTAATGCAAAGTAGGCAATCGTTGTAAAGGTAATTTATAGGTTACTGTGTAACAACTTTTAGAAGCAACCACGAGAGACTTATTTTTAGATTAAGATCAATTTCGATGTGAAACCGATAGAATATGTTTGTTTTTATTAACAGTATCTACCATAGCGGCGCCGCTGGCTGGAAAAATCGGACGCAAGACCGTTCTACTCTTAAGCTCAATACTTTGTACAACATCAGGGCCTTTCAGGGGGAATCGTGCTGAGTGTTTTGCCGATGTACAATACTGAAATAGCAATTGACAATTGCCGAGGAGCAGTCGGCACATTGTTAAATCTCAACCTCACAGGTATTTGCGGGTATCTCTTTCTTAAGAACATATCCTAATAACTAAGTAAATCTATCTATTTCAGTTGGAATTTTGTATGTTTTTGCTATCGGACCCTATGTGAGCTACATGATCTTACAATGCAGCTGCATTGTTGTGCCGATAGTTTCTTTTGCAGCATTCATCTTTATGCCTGAAAGTCCTTACTACTTTGCCATCAAGAGACGAACCGAAGATGGAATCAGGTCTCTCCAGTTTCTTCGCGGACAAAGTGCTAAAGCTCTTGAGAAGGAAATGACTCAAATTCAGGCAGCCGTTGATAGCGATATGGCAAACAGGGGCTCCATTTGTGATATATTCCAAAGCCATGGCTACAGAAAAGCGCTAATTATCTGCCTTTGTTTGATGTCGTTCCAACAGTTTTCGTTTTCAGGGACATCTGCTATCATATGCAACAGTCAGTCGATCTTTAGTTCCGCTAAGACGAACTTAAGCCCTTAAGTTGCCAGTATTGTAATGGCTCTGTTTCAGTTGGTATTTAACCTATTGTCACCAATTGCTATTGAGCGTATAGGACGTAAACCTATGCTTTTGATTTCTGCTTTTGGGACATGCCTTGCAACAGTCGCATTGGGAACATTCTTCTACATTAAAGAATTCGGTGATACTTCAGGAATTCAATGGCTTCCATTACCTGCCATGGTCTTGTTTTATGCAGTATATTCCTTGGGATTGGGTCCGGTACCGTTTGTATTAGTGGGAGAATTACTACCCACAAACATAAAATAAAATGTGACATCAATATCCTTAATGATTTGTTGGTTGCTGAGTTTTGTTGTGAACCGATGGTTTCCTGAATTGGATGCTCTGGCGCCGTACTGTGCTTTCTGGATATTTGGATTTCTGAATGGCCTGGCCTTCGTCTTTGTGATATTTTTTGTAATAGAGACCAAGGGGATAAGTTTGCAAAATATTCAAGAAAAGCTACATTCGTAATAAGGGTTTCTTAAATTTTGTGTGAAATATGATAGATAGTAAAATAAAAGCTAGATGGGTTGGAACTGTGGACTGATTTCCAAGGGAAGGTACCTATAAGGTTAAAACTTAGTTCAGAGCGTTTCTAATAGAAACTAAAAGTACATCAAAACTCTCGGCAAAAGGGGGAAAATCAACTAAACCGGAACACTCAGAAAATCTGATGTCACCTACACTCCGAAGACAACAGGAAGTCTCAGTTCATACTCGAAACTCACTTTCTAGGTAACCAAACCAGAAGCGGTTCACAACCAAGCCCTATTAATGGAATTGCTAAACAATTTAGACATACATCCTCCCATAACTGGTATCAAGGATCAAGTATCTTTATCCAAGATGCAAATACCAATCCGAAAGATACTGCGTTTTAAACTTAAGCTGGCAAAATTGACGATGCACATGACAAACAGTTATAAGCTATGGACATTGAGTATCGATCATTAGTTTTGTGAATTAAAGCTATGCTAGTGAACGGAACCTGACTGCGGTCTATATGTGATAGTGAAAGTGAAGAGGGGTTGCCCTCAGTGCGACGCTTATCTCCAATATAATGGTACATGTTGGTTGCTATCTATAGATTTAACGTATATGAATCAACATGTCCAGATGATGTAGCTGTACTGTCTGTTAAATCGTGTCTAACGACTATCAGCTTTACAGCGCAGGCAGCCCTAGACGTGATCGATGATTTATGGATGTGGAATGGTCTTTCACTCAATCTTCTCCAAACTGAGGTGTTATTTTTGTGAGAAAGGCGAAACTGACGAACCTGACTCATCAAGTGCTTGATGCCATCACCATCCATGTCAGTTCCATTCTACAAAGCAAACTTCTTTGGACTTTTACGTCGAAAATCACCAAGATTCCGTTGCGCTTTCAGCAGAGTAAAGGAGTTTTCGATATGAGGGTTATCACCAAAAAGGGGAGTTCGGATCTACATGTTTATGGTGAGACCAATTCTATCGCATGCTTCAGTTGTTTGGTATAACACAAGTATGCTTCTATGCAAATACGTCACTACTGTTTTCATAAGATTTCAAAGAGCACGCGTGATTCAACTCTATATCTATCACAGCATTGATAAATCTTGCTTTCTTTTTTGATAGCCATATCATAGAGTGCATCCCTAAAATACGCCTTCGTTTGAAAGGAAATGGTATTTAATATATGACGGTGGCCGTGGCTCAAGTGGTAGTGTATTGGCCCAAGGCAATGTATATTTTACTCCTCGTTAGAAAAATTTCCGTTTATTTTCCAACCGGCAGCATACACTATCCTAATGACAATCAATAGTGGTCGCGCGTTTTAAGCCTCTGACCATCAACTAATACTTCCACTTCCACGTGGTGAAGTCTGAGGGCCTAGTACCATACTTTTGGCAGATGTTGAGTTACTCAAACTATCCTGTGAGAAGTGGGGAGAGTATGTACACTAGGCCACCTCTCCTTCATCAGGATGATTGTGAAGAAATTTCAGTTGTTCTAATTAATTTGAGATACTTGGTGCATACCTCGCTTTAGAGCTCGTAGTATTCGGAACGCAAGTCTTAAAGAAGCTCCCTGATTGTTTTGATACCCTGGAGTAGAAATGATGGCTCAAGAAACTTGAATAAGCCAACGGCAGCTTTCATAACCTCGTAAGGCGAAAGCCTCATAACAATTAACCATCGAAGTCAAAATAAGGCCAAATTCGGAAATATAAACCTGATTTGCGTTTAGTCTCGTATAGTGGATAAGGATAACAGCATCAAACAAAAATTATATGACCTCCTAGACCAAACATATGCTAAGTGCAACATAACGGTTAGTAAGGAAGACTTCTTTCAGAGGTTAACTGGAAAACACAGCTTGCATAACATCATATTCGACAATAAATTCAGCTTTATAAGGATTACTTCGTCATATTTGGAGCCGATTAAGATGTCCGAGACTAAGTCAGGGTCTTGAAAAAGAGATGGTGGCGGATGAGCCATTCCCGAACTGGTTTTCTGTTTGAAACTTGGTCTCCAGGTTTAGGGTTGTACTGACGAGGTAACTGCCAAACCACAGAAAACAACAACAAGCCCGGGTAAAAATGGATCTACTGTTAACATCCCCTGAAAAAGAAATAAAGGTAACGAACTTCGGATCTGTACGTGGAATGCTCCCACATCTCGATATTCATAAGGAGATCTCCTGATCAATCAACCGTCAGCCAGACTGACCACATTGCAATGGACGCCGAGCACTTCTTCAATATTTTGGATAGCCGAACGTTCCGAAGAATCAACTCAGACCATCACCTTGTTGTATCCAAAGTACGGTTGCGTATATCCTAAACATCACAAAGACAAGCTGATACTGTGAGGAAGTTTGACGTCGGACAGCTACGATCATCAAATCCTTTTCCGATCAAGTTCCACTTAATTTCTTAAAAGATTCTATTCCACCAGTAAAAAATGTCAAAGACAAGTGGCAACACTGCTAAAAAACATTCAAAGATGCCACCTCTGTTGTGCTGAGTTTTACTCGGTCATCACAACGAAACACCTGGTTTGACGACAAGTGCCGGGCAGCACATTCAGCTAAGCCAGATGCATACAAAGCGCCGCTGCATAAAAATACTAGAGCTGGATAATGTAGACCAAAAATCCCGCGCACTCAACCTGGATGAAATTAAGGTAGCCATATCTAAGCTTAAGTCCAACAATGTTGACTGTCGAGCTCTTCAAAACAGCAGTCAGTGTCTTGGTAAAAACATACACCAACTCATATGTAAAATATGATCGGGTGATGAATGGAGCAAAGAAACGTTTGTCTAATCCTCGGGAAACAAGACTCTTTAAACTGGGTCAACGACAGAGGCATCAGTCTTTTTAACATAGCCTATAAGATGTTATCTGCCGTATTGTGTGAGCGCCTGAAGCAGTACGTCAACAATCTGATCGGTCTAAATCACTATGGCTTTAGGCCCAGAAAATCCACCATCGACTGCGGTATATCTTGGAAAAAAACCCATGAGCTCCAAATCGATACACACCAACTATTCATCGATTTTAAGGCTGTGTATAACAGCATCTATAGAGACGAACATTTGTGCAGGATGACGATGGAGAATGCAAGCTGCTCCATCAAGGTCGGTAAAGAACTCACCGAGAGTTTTTTTTTGTCAAAAAAGCATTGTATTGAGACGAAAGCGGCGAAGATAGGTTCAACGGTCCATGAGAACAAGACAAAGTATATGGTGTCAACCAGAAATGACACCCAATACCGACGTTGTCTACTTAGACAACGACTCCAGTACTGAGGCCAAACGAAGAATAAATTTTTCCAATTGCTGCTTCTTTGGGCTAAGAAGGCAATCGACTAGCAAAGCCCTTTCTCGAACAAAAAAATAAAAAATAAAAAATAAAAAATAAAAAATAAAAAATAAAAATAATAATAATAATTCCAGTCCTGCTCTATGGCGAAGAGACCTGGACTTTATCAAAAATGGATGAGGGTACTCTTGGATGCTTTGAGAGGAAAATTCTGTGAGTTATTTTAAGTCCCGTCTGGATAGACGGTGAATGGAGGAGGAGATACAACGACGAGCAGTATGGGCTGTATAGCGACATCGGATTAGCTAGAAGAGTGAAGGTTCAGCGACTGAGTTAGCTGGGTCGGTCATGTAGAGCAGATGGACACCAATGCTGCGATCCGAAATTTTCAAATCCGCCCTTGAGGTACAGCGTAGTGGAGAAAGAACGCGACTCAGTTGGCGCGCACAAAGGTGGAAGGGGACCTTTACCAACTTAGCACCCGAAACTGGAGGCAGTTATCTAAAGATTGAGCTTGGCTGGAGACGTGTGTTTATTGAGGCCCAGGTCAATCCAGATTATAGTGACACCTTAAATAAGTAAGTAACTTGGCGTAACCTTTTAGAAACTAGCTTACGATGGCTGTCCCATAATCAGTCAGCTGTCAACCAGACTGATCATATTGCGATCGACACTAGACCCTTTTCCAGCGTTGTGGATGTCGAAACTAACATATACGAGTAGTCAATCTCGATTTGGATCATTTCCATATTTCAGTCAAGATACGAATTCGAATACCTCTGGCACAACTGAGTAAAGTAACACCAACAGAGTTCGACGTTAAAAGGCTGCAATCACAAGATACCATTACTATTTCCGCCGATCGTGTTTCACTCAAGCCCTCTCAAAATGCTAGTTCCCATACACAAATCAAAGACCACCAATGGGAATATTGTCAACGAGTAGTCAGAGAAGGTTTTTCAGATGCGATTGGTTTCAAGGCGCCACAACAAAGAAAATTCTCATTTGACGATAAATTTGTGCAGATATATGCAGCCAAGAAAGAAGCATATAAGACTGTTTTGCGTCGAAGGACGAGAGCTCTTCAGAAAATAGGCTTTTTGTAAACAAAAGTAAAGTGCACTAGAAGCCCGCGATAAAGAAAACGGACAGATTTTATTTCGCGAATGACGTTCGAAATTTATATCAGAAAATGAAACGAACAAGGCTACAAAACCAGAATGAAAGTCTGCAAAGATAAACATGAACAACTAGTTGTAGAGCCACAGTCGGTGTTAAGCATATGAGCCGATTATGGACGAAATACTGCTGTCAGGCAGAATGAATTATTCACCTTGAAGAAGACGACTACGAATTCTGTTCTCCTGACTTAGACGAAGTTACGATAGCAATGTCGGAGCTTAAGTCTAATGCCTGCTGACCTAGTCAGGGTAATCCCAGCATCATTTGTTCGATGCACAAGAAAGAAAGAAAGATCTTTTTTGTCTGGAGCGTCTGAAACCATTCATGGACAATCTGGTTGATCTATCTTAATGTGTTTTCAGAACAGAAAAGGCGGACTTTCAACCAAATATTCACACTACGGCAAATCTTAACAAAAAGATCATTGAGTTTTGGGGTCTTGACGTTCACCTTCTACTTGACGATTTCAATACCTCATATGGCATCGTGCATAAGGACCAGCTAAACAACGCCCATCCATCAACATCACTACGAAAAAAATTAGGTTGTGCAGGATAACAATTAAGAATTCTCGCTGTACCATCAAGGTTGGCAATGAAATAACTGAAAGGTTTTATACAAAGCAACGCGCTCTCATGTGAATTTTTTAACATCGTACTATTGGGTCTATAACTTAATGCGGTTTGCTAAGAGATGGCGTAATTTGTATTATTCCATTGGAACATGCGTTGGAAAGCTACTGTCATTGCACATCATTTCGGTATATGTCATTCATTTGAAGCGTAAACAACAATAATTTTTTTTCACTCAAATATGTTGAACTTTGTGCCTGAAAAAGTGTTTTTGCGGGGAGTTTTTTTTCATTACTGAAAACTGCTGCCGAAAGTCATCGTATTTTGGTGGAAGTTTAAGGTGAACATGCGCTAGCTGAGCGAACGTGCCAAAAATGGTTTGCACGATTTAAAAGTGGTGATTTTGACTTAGAAGACGATAAACGTCCTGTGCAGCCAAAAAAGCTTGAAGATGAAGAACTGGAAGCATTACTCTATTAAGATTGTTGCCAAACACAAGAAGAGCTCGCAGAATCTTTGGGTATCACTCAAGCAGCCGTTTCAAAAGGTTTAAAAGCAGCTGAATATATTCAAAAGCAAGGAAATTGGGTTCCACATGAACTCAAGCCGAGAGACGTCGAAAGACGGTTTTGCATGTCCGAAATGCTGCTGGAGCGCCACAAAAGGAAGTCATTTTTGCATCGAATTGTTACTGATGTTGAAAAATGGATCCATTACGATAACCCCAAGCGCAAAAAATCATATGTGAAACCCGGCCAACCAGCCAAATCAACGGCAAAGCCGAATATCCATGGCGCGAAGGTAATGCTCTGTATTTGGTGGGATCAGATGGGTGTGCTGTATTATGAGCTGCTAAAACTGGGTGAAACCATCAATGGACAACGCCACCGAATACAATTAATCCGTTTGAAGAGAGCAGTAGCCGAAAAACGCCCGGAATATGTGACTAGACACGAGGCAAAAATTTTCCATCATGACAACGCTCGGCCCCACGTTGCTATTCCGGCTAAGAACTATTTGGAAAACAGCGGATGGGAAGCCTTACCCCACCCGCCTTATAGCCCATACCTTTCCCCTTCTGACTACCATTTGTTCCGGTAGATGTAGAACGCCCTCACTGAAATACGGTTCACATCAGAGCAGAATATTAAAAATTGGCTTGATTCATTCTTGGCTGCCAAGCCGGCACAGTTCTTTTGGGATGGGATCCACAAATTGCCAGAAAGATGGGAAAAAGTCATAGCTTCAGATGGGCAATACTTTGAGTAATACTATTGCGCATATTTTTCTTAAATAAACGTTCAAATTTTGAAAAAAAAAAACGCACGAGTTAAAACATATACCCAATACAAAGAATCGTTCAAACTGCCCAACAAAAGAAAAGTAAAATTTTTTTTAAGTCCGCACAATTGTCATAATTCCGTATGCAGATGACATTGATGTGATTAGACGAATACAGCCATTCGTCAATGAAACTTCCGTGACTATTGAAGTGAAAGCGGCCTAAATACCTCTGACGGTAACCGAAGCCAAAACAAAGTACATGCTGTCAGAAAAAAACGCACATTAGTGACGAGTTAGCCGGAGCGTCACCATTGGCAGTTATAATTTTGATGTGATTAAGGTTTAAGGCTCCGTAATTGCAAGCATCAACAACATCAGTGCATGAATCAGGCGCATAATTACTCTTGTCAATCGCAGTTGCTTTTGTCTCAAGAGACAATCGAATAATAGAGATTTCTCTTGTAAGACAAAACTGGTTTACACAGCACAGAGCTGAAAGAAGCTGAAGATACTCCTTGCGATTTTCAGTTCGCTGTTAAGCGAATTTATGACACAGCTTCGGCCCAAAGAGTCTTCAAATATAACAATAAATAACGGCACAGCATAGGACGATAATAAGGGGTCGCCTGTATGTGGAAGAGGACTGCAACTTTCTTGGAGTGCTGCATCGTATGCAGCTGCCGAGTGATTGTAACAGTGGAAGAGGTTTGTTGTTTGAGGCCCAAGTTCACGCCGGTCTGTAGATCTAAGTAAGTAAGTGTAAGCGACCGAATAAGAGAACGTTTGAGCGTTAAGTGAAAGAATTCGAATCAACTTATTCACTCCATAATGTAGGCTTGCCTGACAGATATGAAGAAAATATTACGGCTTTGCACGGTTCGGTTAGTTGAGACTACAATCAGTCGATTGCGGGGTATTCTCAAGAGCTGGTTATATTTCGAACATCCTTTGGCATATATTGCGAAAAGATGGGACTATACCCCTGCTTTAAGCCCTATTGAACTAAGAGCTAAGCCCAATGCAGCCACTATTAACGAAAAAAAGAAAATGTCAATGTTAGTTGATTACCCAGTTCGTGCGATTTAACTCCGTAAGAGTCTTTTTCTTTTGGGATTCATCAAGTCGTTGGCTTATGCCAACAAGCCGGAAACTATAGACGACTTGGAGATAAACATTCGTCCTGAAATTTTTGGAATACAGACATGCATCATACTTGACCGCAAACTTTTGGAAATGAAAACACAAACCTAAAGCGAAAAGGGAGATATATCTGTGTGTAATTTTTATATTCGATTGGATCCATGTACTGCTCCTACTCTTAATGGCTTGTTGCATAATTGGTTGGCATTCAAAGACGCCTTTGAAAATTTTGTGCACACTACAGAGTCAGGCAGTTGACGTCACAAAAGTACCTCTAAATGGTAGTATGATATGTACTCAGGTGGATACAAAAAGATATGGGAATCATTAAAGCAGTGATTTAATAAACCGGAACTGTTAGCCGAAGTTCAAGTTTCTCGTTTTATAAAAATAAAACCTGCAATCGTGGACGCATGTACATGAATCGCTTTCAGCTCTACGTATTATATAGCTATCCATTGACAAGTGGGAAGCTTTAGCAACTCCTATTATAGTCTTCAAACTCCCTTCATCAACTCAACGTGAATCGTGTATATGTTGTTCGTAATATAAGATCCCTCGCCTATCTGACTTACTTGCATTTTCGGAAAAGTGAGCACATACATTAACCAGCGGACTTATGGGCTCATCAAGTCGCTCAGACTCTTTGACAGGCCGATATCAACAACGCACTTATGATTAAGTTAAGTCAGGGGAGAAGAAATACATTAACTGCCAGGGACAACATAGGATTACCTGATGGCAAACACTGTTGGTTTGAACACTTAAGGTATTCCGGTTTATGCTAAAAGCACGGGCATTCATCACGGAGGGTGCCGGCATTGTAGTCAGAATTACCATACATTGTTCTGTCGTCAGCCGCAATCACAGATGTCAATACCACCTATTCAATTAACTAGTATTACCTAGTTAAACAAACAAATAGGATGACTAGCCGACTCGGATATCCAGGGTCGCATACAGAAGAATCATACAGTTTTGCTCGCAACTGCGCTCGCATATCCATGTAGGGACTTAATCAACCAGCAGCACTTGAATCGTAATCTCTTCGATCTTGGGTCGCAGGTAAGTTTTGTGACTAATCGTTCAACTAATCGTTAACACCTTCGTAGGAAACTACATGACGCATATGGTAATTGGAAGAGATTGGTGACTTTTCTCAAAACGAGAACAAAGGGCAGCGCTGCGCTAACACTCACATATTTGTACACTGAGTTCAAATTGACCGTCAGTGCATTGGTTATTTCCTCAATCACTTCGACCAACCCGACAGTGCATGTTGATATGAAGCAATGAAAGCATTTGGTTTGAACTCCAACTCGAAGATATACATTTTGGAACATCTGGTGGCATTGACATACTTCTAGGAGATGATGTGTGGGATATTATCGTTCAATTTGATGGGATGGGATGGAATGGATTGTTTTGCTAAGCAAACTTCTGCACGCTGTACACTCAGCTAACTGATCAAGACATCCATTTGGAAGAGCTTTTAACCGAATTTTGGAAGCTGGAAGAAGTGGCCGAAAGTAATGCTTTAGACGATGAGTATATTCGAATCTTCGCAGCAATGCACGTACTATCGTCGTGATAGTACAACATTAGGAGACTTACCATATACTCACACGCTTTGCGACAATTTTATTTCCTAAAGTGCCGACTTGCTGCTGATGATAATTTGCGAGAAAAATATGTTCAGTTTATGCGTAAGCGAGTTGATCAACCCGTGCAATTGTAAAATTTGGCGTTGTTTTCAATGCGTCAGCTCGAACAAGTGTTGGTTTTTCACTTAATGCCATTCAGTTAGTTGCCCCGACAATCCAAGATCCATTGATCAGCATTCTTTTTCGCTTTCGTCGATACCGCCGCTACCGATTCTGCGGATATAGAAAAAATGTTCAGCCAAGTGTTGGTGACTCCGGAGCATGGAAACTACCAAAAAGGATTCTCTGGCGAGAATCACCAGCTGACAACATGAGGATGCATTTTGCATGCAGTCCATATAACACAGTACGTACTCGCCATCAATATGCATATGGCAACTACGATAGAGCTGAAGACACTGATTATACAGTTGTTACACGGCACGTCATTCTGTTTGGATGATTTTTCTACCAGCTGTAATAGTATTAATGAAGCGGTGTCCTTAGCTAACAGCAGGATATTTGAACTCGAACAACTCTCAGGCATTAACTCACATCGCTAGAGGTGATAGGAGGAATCCGGTGGAAGATGAATTCTTCGAGTACAGCTCCGACAAAGGTGCGTGTTCTTAGCGAATTTAGCGAACACACAACTTTTTGATCACATTGGCTTACTAGCCCCCGTGGCAATCAGAGGTACAATGTTCATTCAAAGAATTTGGTCGGCTGATATCGCCTGGGATGCTCCATTAACTGAAGAATTACGTGGCTAAAATTTTATAGTGGACTTGCTGCACAATTCATGCACTTCGGTGGTTGGAAATGGCGGGTGGAACAACAACTGAACTACATAGCTTTAGTGAAGCTAGCTCGCGTGCCTTCGCTGGTGTGATTAACAAGAAAACTGTTTGTTCTCAGAAAAAGCCACAAACTTACAGCACGTACAAAGGTAGCCATTTTAGAGGGGCCGCACATCTCCTGGCTACCATGCTGGAAAATATCTGCGTCGCATTGGAATTGATGAACACTTCGTTCCACTTTTGGTAGGATTCTCCCCAAACCATATGCACCCAATCAAGTTTGGCAAATTCAGGAGTTGACTTGCTTCTATGTACTGTTTCAATAATGTTGCGGTGAATCCCCAATCATCGACATTTGCGGGGATTAGTTGGTGCTCTAAATATGGACGACGCGTTGAAGGTATTCATTCGCTTTGAATAGGAGAAAGCATTTCTGTCAGATATTGGACGAATTCGAAATGGATCTAAGTTGTCAAACGTAAGTCGTTTGCTATCCTTAAACCCGTATTTGAATGATTGTGGGATTCTGCGAGTGGGGGTGGAATAAGTCACGCTTCAGTTCATCTCAGCCTTCTTCAACGGTGTACTCAACTAATGCTCCAGACAAAGGATTTTTTTTGCACAAGTTTGTCGACGTCATTGGAATGCTACACTAACTCAGCAAATTTCTTCATTTCCGTTTCTTGCAACAGGCGTAGATTATTGTGGATCATTTACAGTCCGCATCGGAACGAGGAGGCCTAGAAGAACGATTAAGACCTATTTAGCCATTGTTATCTGCATGGCTACGAATGCGGTGTATATCGAGGTAGTGGATGACCTTTTTCTTACAGACATTCTAAGATGTATTCACATATTTTATTAGTCGGCGAGGACCATGCGAACCTTATGTTTCCAGAAATTAAGCAGCATGGCAGAATGATTACACTAAGCAGTCAGTTGCCAATATGGGAACCAGTTAGCATTTCAACACTCTTAGAACTCCGGATGCAGCCGTTAAATCGGGAAAACGTCATCTGGTTCACACTTGGGCAACAAGATTAAAAGTGTATCTTAATTCTCGCCCGCTTACTCCGTTAAATGATGATCCAAATGATAAATTCCCGTTGACTCCAGGTGATTTCCTGATCGAAGCTCTTCTTATTGCAGTTCAATATCTCTGTATGGACGAGATTCCTGCAAGCCGCATTAAACAATGGCAGTAGTTACGACATGTACATGTACTGTCAAAGAGTGATGAGTAGTTGTCAACTCTTCAAACTATAAATACGTGGCAGCAGTGTTCAGAGAACATCAAATTGGGTGGCATCGTCGTTATTCGACATGAGAACTTGTAACCAACCCAACTATAACACCAAATAGTGTCCATAAAAGATCTTTCCGTATCGATCGAAGTAGCTCAATACGGATCGTTGGAGAGTGATTTTCCAGAAGAACGTGTGGCTACTCAAGAAGTGAACTTAAGGGTGCACGACATTTACCTATGTAAAAGATAGATAGATAGCTAATTAAATAAAACCTTCTGAATGAGATTGTAGCCGATTTTTTGAAAATTCACAGTTTTCTATGGAAGAGTCTTGCATATTGTACAAAGGTATTCCACGTTTTCCATTCGAGAGCCCACTTATACAAATGTCTATGTATACCTATGCAGTACTTTAGGCAATGCTAAAGTCATTTAAAGTTTTGGCTTATCAATTTATCTATTTTATCAATTTGATGCACTTGGACAGAGGGTAGCTGATTACGTATAAAACTCTTGAAAGATTTCATGCTTTCAATTTTCTATTTTATTGAGTCTAGTGCCAGTCTGTTAAGTTGTTGGAAATAAAATTTCACAAGAAATTGTAAGATTCTAGCAGAATAAGGAACAAATTTTGTTTGTAGAATGGAGCCGGTTAAAAAGTATCGCATATATCTTGCCAGTTTCGTGGGTAAACTAAGAAAAAACGTATTAACTCTGTGCCATCGAGAGTGTATCTATCGAATTGTATTTTCTAGCGAACCTATCAAATCTTGCTTTTGGAACATGTGTAGGATGGTCATCACCAGTTGTACCAAAACTAAGAGAAAATAATACAGATAGTCCCTTATCTGTAGGAATAACGAAGGCTGAAGAAGGCTGGATTACATCTGTAATTACACTTGGAGCACTTGCTTGTAAGTAGTATGTTATGTATAGGTTTCCGAATGAAACAATATTTTCATTGAGTTCAAAGATACTTTCATTGATACCTAATAGATGCTGTTGACTATTCGTAGTCTCTTTATTAATGTGCTGATCAAAGGTCAAACACCCTCTCTAACTTCAAGAAATGACCCACACGTATGGCAAATTTTGTTTTTTTGTTATTTTTATTTTTTTTTTTGTAGAGATGTTGAGACCTTAGTTCCTATTAAATTGCCGAGACCTAGATCGGCACATTAGGCCTTAAAGGATAAAGATCTGATGTTCAACTTATTTCCACAATTTTTCAATTGATCTGCTTTAGCTCAGGAACTCCTTTGGATCTCTAATAGCGGTCGCAAATGACCATTTTATGGTTAATAAAACTCCGAATTAAACTCCGTAAGATAACGTGTTGAATGCCATCAGAACTATCTATTCTGCACGGGTTGTTTGAAATTAAAAAATCGTGCGAGTTGATAAGTTTCCTGCGTGATGAAACTGACATCAATTTCTAGTCCGCGTCTAACAGACAACTCTCTCACAAACAGTCTGATACTATGCCCGAAGTTATCTTCAATAAAATCTGATGTTAATAATGAATTAACTGTAACTCGGTCCCTCGTATATGATATTGCAACAATAAACAGCTAAATCGATGGCAAACCAAACCACCCGCAGCCTTACCTGAATGCCCACTATAACACATCACTTATGACTGAATTAATGGAACCCAAAGTCGACTTACAGTCGACTCTACTTCCAAGTCTTCTGCTGATAGTCCAACCTACTGATTTCTGCAAAGCTTCGTTTAAATTCGCAACCAAGAACACATTTAGGTCAACTCCTACAGTCGCCAACCTACGGAAGCTTATCAATCACTTTCATTCAACGTGGATACCTTCCAAACGGCACCGTATGTTAGTAAAGCTTGCTTCGAAGAACCAATTGTTCGCAATGATTTTCATTAAAGGCGCCACCCCAAACACTGATGTTTATTGGATGTCGAAGAGATAAGGTTTCACTGCAATTTGTTTTCAATATCGCACCACAAAAGCAAGTGCAGCTTTAAGCTCAGTCTTCCGTAGCAATTCCAATCTTGGTAAGATACGTTTCCCCAGATGGTCGTAAAATTCCGTGAAGAAGCAGGATAAAATTAGGCAGTCCATCATCCCAAAACCAACAAATAAGTTAGCAAGTAAATCCAAATTACCAAGACCCAACTTCCTTTCCCGTAGTTAGTCAAGCCCTAATTGGAGCTTCAAAACTAACATTTTTTTATAATTTCACGTCTCCCACCCACATTTTAACACCCCCTATTCTACCATAAACCAAACCCCAACGTCAACGTGTCTCTTTTTATTTAACCTTTACTTCTTAAACTACCATCACAATGCACATACCCCATTACCTAATTCTAACGTCAGCTAAGTATCCTAATTTCATCAGTTCTCGCATTTTAAACCCCACTTCGGACATCATATCTGGTGCGCCATCTTCTTTTTATAGTGAATGTCACTGTGTGCTCTCTAGGCTTAAAGAAAACTGAAATATGTACGATTATATGAGAATATACTTCTATATTTTGTCTATCTGATTCGGTTAGCTACGAAGGTAAAATTAAGACATGTGCCATGGTTTCCATCTAACAGAAAGGTCTCCCTTCCGATGTTCGTAATCTGAGAAAACTTTATGATACATCGTGAGGTTTGATTTTTAATAGGCTTTTTTGACAGATTATGCGTGACTCCTATCAAACTGCTTGTGCAGTATCGTTTGGCAAGTCATCATGGAAAGACTCACACCACAATAGCGTCCCCAAATTGTTCAGCTGTATTACGAAAATCAGCGTTCTGTGAGAAATGTTTTTCGTGCGATTCGAGGAACTTACAGTGCGCATAATCCACCTACTGAAACAACTATTGCCAATACCATTCGCAAATTTGAGTCCCATTTTACATTAGTAGATGATAATCGATCGGTTAGATCACATCCAGCACGTAGTGAAGAGACTGTAGCAACTGTAGCTGAGATTGTACGCGAAGACCGTGACGAATCGATTCGTCGTCGTTCTTTGTAGCTTGACTTGGCGTATTTTATGTGAGGATTTCGGCCTAAAAGCGTACAAAATTCAACTTGTGCAAGATTTGAAGCCAGGCTTGAATTTGCGTTATATTTTTATAAATGGGCTCTGGAAGAACTCAATGGAAATTCGCTGTTTTATCGTGAAATTTTATTCAGTGATGAAGCCCATTTCTGGCTCAATGGATACGTTAATAAACAAAATTGCCGTATTTGGGCTGTACTTAGTACCCGAAGAGTACTAAGAGCTACCATTACATCCATTAAAAACAACGGTGTAATGTGGTTTATGAGATGGTGGAATCATTGGTTCATATTCAAAAATGAGGCTAATCAGAATGTTACCGTCAATGGTTACTGTTATCGCGCCATGTTAACGGGCTATTTTATTCCTGAAATTCAAGTACATGGTCTCGGTGAGCTCTGGTTCCAACAAGAGGGCGCTACGAGTCATACAGATCATGAAACAATAGACTTGTTAAGAAATATTTTTGGTGAACACTTAATTTCACGTTTTGCTCCGGTAAATTGGCCGCCTAGGTCTTGCGATATCACACGTTTGGACTATTTTCTCTAGGGATATGCAAAGCAGCGATTGACTTTTGGTAAACCACCATTACTCGTCTTATCCGTGAGATACCAGTCACTATGCTCGAACAAGTTACCCAAAATTGGACCGTCTGAATGGACCACCTCAGACGTAGTCGTGGCCAATATTTACATAATATCATTTTTGAAAAGTAAATGACATGAGTTATTCTTTTAATTGGTAATAAAAATTTTAAGTTCACTTTCAAATTTATGTATTTTATTTTACATTATAAATCAAACCTCACGACGAATCACCGTATATAAAGTATTACAGGATTTTCAATACGCCCCCCCAAAAAGTTGCAGAAGATATTGCCGCTCTTCGCAATTATGTGACATATATTCTAAAAGAGTCTCACACGTCAAATGCAGTTGACTTTGTTACCATATATAAAAGCCTTTTTTTACCAGAGCGTAAGAGGACCGAGTTCTAAGACTTATGCCGTTTTGCATCAATCTCATGGTCTTTCATTGGATTTTTATGCTCTCACAGAAACTAATCTGAAACCAATGAAACTAATGATGATTATTGCACACCCTTCTTATAGAGCTGTCCAACTAGCCATTCGTAACAACTTTGACTCCTTTGACTTTATGTCAGTTATATAAAATAACGTTCACGCGTAGATCCTTGTACGTTATATGTTGCTATATACTTTAATCCTACCCAACCCATCGAATCCTACTAAATTGCTATTAATGCAATTGGCAATTTGATTGACTTATCAGACTCTTTTCATGATATCATGATATCAAATGGTCTCCATCTGGAGACTAATAGTTTTTCCAACGCTTCTAGTCTCTTTTCTACTGAGGGGTGTATCTTCTTGGATCGGTGAACTCTAGTTTACTCGTGTGTCAAGTTTGTGACATTTTAAGCTATACGGAAAGGTTATTAAACCTTATTTACATAACTGATCAAATCCTCA
This sequence comes from Volucella inanis, assembly GCA_907269105.1. Lineage (NCBI taxonomy): Eukaryota > Metazoa > Arthropoda > Insecta > Diptera > Syrphidae > Volucella > Volucella inanis. The sequence goes on along the minus strand of OU026153.1, from coordinate 200,513,431 downwards.
GTATGGTGTTGCTCCCTAGCACTTTCAACTACTTATCGATAACTTTCATCTTTTTCTCCTTTTTCATAATTCCATAATTCTCCCCACAATTCGCCTTCCTCCGCAATTCACTCCACCACCAATTTTTACAAAGCTAATTTTCGTAAAATCAATACGTATCTCTATCTCTGGTCGATGCCCTCTATATTTTTTACAAAGAAATATTTAAATCCATTTCCTTTCATGTGCCATACATTTTCTACATCTCATCCTTGGTGTAAAGCAGACTCCGCTCTCTACGAAAAAAAAAGCAAATTACGAGCGGTATACCTTTGCATCTACTCTTCTTCTGACATTTAAACTATCCAGGTACATACCTTCATTTTATTAAACTCTACAACTCTCTCTATCAACCCATCCTAAATAGTGCGCAAACAATCTTATAAACGACACCAAGTCTTCTTTTCAATTTGTCAATTGTAAAAGTAAGACCGACGAAATCAAATATTCAATTGACAATCCTACCATCGCCAAATAGTTTGCACATTATTCAAGCAACCGTTTTCCAACAACTCCTTCGTACCAGATTCTTCTTACACGAGGACCTACCAAATTTTTTTATCGGTGTGTTTCTCACTTAAAATTTCGATCCTGCTGTTATTGAAGAAAAGTTACAAAAACTTAAATATCTAGACCTTCTAGATTTTTCTTAAAAAATGTTCCTCCAACCCTGTTTTCTGTCACTATCCACTACACAGGGGGAACTTCTCTAGATTTGGAAGACCTCTTTTATAATTCCGATACACAAAAAGGAATTGCTAAGTTCTCTCATATACTTAAGCTCTTTCAAAGCATTTTATACGAAGTCTTAAGCTTTCAACGCAAGTGTTTTATATCCCCTAGACAACATGGTTTTCTGAAAAGAAGATTACGCACAGAAAACCTAGTTAATTGCGGGTCTTTTACTCTCGCAGCCACTTTCTAACAAAGAAATATATGTTATCGCAACCAATTTGATAAAATATCTCTTCAATTGATCCTCTTCAAATCGTCTGCTCTCTTTTATTAAAATAGATTTCTTCTTACGTATTAAACCGATATTATAGTTTTCGGCTTAGATCCGTAGTTTTTGTTCCTTTTTTGGCCTCATCTGGGGTTCCACAAGACAGTCATCTTGGTCCCCTTCTCTTTACTCTTATTATTAATGATCTAAGGAGGTTCATTAAAAACTCCTTTCTCTCCTTTTACACTTCTTCAAGAAGACCTCGATCAGTTTTCAATCTGCTGTCTAAAAAACTGGTTAAAACCTAATATCGCCAATTGCCAATTTATAACCTTCTCACGCAAATGCAACCCGACTCCTTCCCAACTTTATTCTCTCTATGCTCAACCTATTCCCCTGGTTCAGTTTTTTCAAGACCTTGGCATATTTTCAACAGTGAACTTAATTTCCGTTCCCATATCAATAAGATGATCCTTAAAGCCAACCCATCACTTGGTATTATTAAACGGTGGTCCAAGAAATTTTCCAACCGGAACGTAACCATATCTCTCTATGTTACATTTGTGCACTCCATGCTTGAATATGCCAGTCAAGCTCGATCCCCCTTTCACCAAGTTCATATTTCGGGGATATTTCTCATTCCTCCCTGTTAGGACCAAACTTATCCATTTAAATTTCTTTAAAGAATGTAGAAATATAGCTGACACTCTTTTCGTTCATCGACTGCTCTCAGGTTCCATCGACTGCGCACTTCTTTACAACTTTATTTCCTTCAATACCAACCCACAAAATTTACGTTGTCCTCGTCTCTTCCACCTACCGTTCCACCGTATCTCTTATGGTGCGCCACGAACCAATCTCTCATATGTTCCATTTTTGATCCTAACCTGAGCACTCCTCGTCTCAAACTAGACTTCCTCCACGATTCCCTTGACTCTTAGCTCTTTGGTTTTTTTGCCGGATTTGCCTGCAGGATCTGCCTGCCGAACTTGAAAAATTTGGCGCGTGTACCCAACCAAAACATCACCTCTGTGTTTGAAAAGGTTAGGTTACAAACCATTGAAGGCGGCAGCCTTCAGTTTTTACATAGCAAAGCTAACTTCTTCTATGCTAGGACGGTTGATGGTTTCTTCATTAAAATGAAGCCGGTCCCCTTCTTTCCTTATCACTCAGGTACGGAGATGCCCATTAAGTAGCTGATGGAACAGATGTTGGAACACATTTATTGTACTACTCCCAGTGATTTGGTGACTTCAGTGTTTCGAAGAGCCTGCGGTATGGGCCTGAGGCCAGTTTCCCGTTACTTAGATTTCTTCAAAAAAAAAAAAAAAAAAAACATCGCGAGACTCTTCGATATTCTTGGGCTGGGAGGTTTCGTGAGCCCTTTCCTTTTTACGCAGAATCTTCTTTTCATCCTGCCTTCTGTCTCAATACTCTTCCCTAGCTGCCCTTGTTTTGCGCTCTATCGCATAGCGGAGATGTTGTAGCTTAGGTTTGAATTGCTTATTTGAGGAATTTTACAGCGTTTTCTTGTTGGGCAGCCAATCTTTAAATTTTTTGAATTCGGCTGCAACAAAAGTTGTCGTTTGTTCGCTTAGATGGTTGCACATTCAGAATGACGTGTACGTGTTCGATTTGCTTGGCGGTTTGACCATCTCTAGATTCTTAGTTTTGGAAACCTAGCGCTACTTATCACCATATTGCGAGCTGCTGCAATTATCTGCTTTCATGTCGTGGACTCGATTTTGGCCCTGGAGCCCCCGAGTATGATTTTGGCATCACACTCCGGAAAGGCTTCGCAGGTTCTGTTCAGGAGATCAGGTAACTTAGAGTCTTCAGGTTCGTCGGTAGGGGCATATGCACATATTATGCTGATGTGGAATATATTCGTGGGGCGGATCACAACCAGGTTGATTGATTAAGCTTAGCCGTTTTCCAAACTACGAAACCGTCTGGTAAAATGAGCAGCCTTTTGTGACAGCTGTAATAGATGTCGCAGACTTTTCATTGTTGTATATTTGATCCTATCTATTGCCTTTCCTGGACCGCGGTAATGTCTGCCTTGCACCGCGTGAAGGCAAATTAGTGTTTTGAGTAGGACCACGGTTATACACGGTACAGTGTATATACGTACGTTCCAGCTACATACACTTAATATAAAATATAATGTAAGTAAGTTACTCCGACGGCACAACACCAAAGCTAAAGAACCAGATCTATTGGAGAAAAGCCTCGGATGAGGAGATGGTTGTACTAACGTGAGCACCAGTCGATGCCAGTCAGTGCTTCACATTCCAGCCATCAACTTCTATCAGCACTATTTATAAAGATTGATTCTCAATTATTTTTCTTTTCAATAGCTGCCTTAGTAGCTGGGCCACTAGCTGGAAAATTCGGACGTAAGCGGATGCTGCAATTAAGTGCTCTACTCATCCTGATTTCGTACATACTTCTGATATTTGCCAGCGAAATTTGGATTATATATTTGGCGAGGGTTATTCAGGTAAAATTTTTTCAAAATTTTCTAACGAATCAATTTTATCATTTCTCTTTTTGCTTGGTACACTAATTTTAGGGCATCTCTGGAGGTCTCATTATAGCGGCTCTGCCTATGTACAACGGTGAGATAGCCACTGATGATTGCCGAGGAGCAATTGGGTCCCTAATGACGATTTTCATAATCTGTAAGTCGTAACTTAATTTTTTGCTACTTTTTTTAATTAATAGTCCTTCTTTATAGTGGGTATACTCTACGCCTACTTGATAGGTCCCTATGTAAGCTACTTGGCACTACAATTATACTGCATGGCCCCACCGATTTTTTTTTCTCATTACATTCTTCTTTATCCCAGAAAGTCCTTACTTCTTGGCTATTAAAAAACGTTCAGGTATTAAATCGCTTCAATTTCTTCGCGGACAAAGTGCAAAAGCAGTCGAAGAGGAGATGTCCAGAATTCAAGAGAACGTAGATGAGGATATGTCCAATAGTGGCACTCTTTCGGACATATTTTACAGTCGTGGCTACAAAAGAGCGCTTTTTATAAGCTGTGGTCTACTTATGCTTCAACAACTCTCTGGAACAACTGCTGTAACATTTAACAGTCAATCAATTTTCAGTAATGCTAAATCATCGTTGGATCCTGCTATTGCAACCATAATGTTGGCATTGGTTCAACTGGTGGCCAACATAGTTACACCGTTCGTTGTGGAGTATATAGGACGAAGGATAATACTATTGATTTCAGCAATTGGCATGTGCCTGGCATTATTTGTCCTGGGGACGTTCTTTTATATCCTATCTTTTGGTGATGCATCTGGGATTCTATGGCTTCCAATACCGGCTTTGATCACCTTCAACATTTTGTATTCCTTCGGATTTGGTCCAATACCATGGGCGATTTTGGGAGAAATGTTTCCATCGAACATTAAGTCGATAGCAGTGACAATTGCTTGCATGAGTTCTTGGTTGACAGCGTTCTGTGTGACTCGATGGTTTCCTGAACTGAATGCCTTGGGTGCATACTATCCTTTTTGGATATTTGGATCTTTGTGCGTACTGGCATTATTCTTTGTGATATTCGTTGTAATAGAAACAAAGGGATTGAGTTTTCAGAAAATTCAGGAAAAGCTTCATAAATGAAAATTACGGGCGAATTCCTTTCAAAAAATGACCTTATGAACATGTTTACCAAATAAATAAGCACTCGTGCCTCAAAAGCAAGGGAATACGATATGTTTGAGACATTGTTTATATTTTTCTGCCGACCATGCTCTCTATTTGAAAAATACTGAATCGAATTGACTTAAATGTGTAGGACCAAACAGGTATATTTGAGGCATTCTAGGTGCTACATTCCGGAGACCTCTACAATTGAATTGGCCGCTGACTTGCCATCTTTAAATTTAGCTATTCAATATTATTGATCTTTATTTACTTAATTGGGTTTCCAGATGCCCTTATTTTGTTTTCTCTGTTGCTCGGGGATCCTTGTAAGGTCCTTCGTTATTCGTTATACGCTGCACAAGCCGAAAAGGCAGCAAACCGGTGCGACGAAACAGCATCCTGTAAAACTATTGACAGTTACCTACTTGCAGCGGATGAGGAGCAGCTCAGAAGATGGAGAGAGCACTTCGCGTCCTCAAGGGAACCAAAGCGGTAGCCATTGATAGAATTCCCGCGCCAAATACGTCGGCAGAGCTACTGAGACTATAGCTATTGCTGGGAAAATGAGCGTTTTCCTGGACAGGATCAAAATACGTTTAGATTCAAGCCTTCATGTCGAACAAGCAGGATTTCGCTCTGCATTCTTTTACATTGACTATATAACCACCTTGCGGATCATCGTAGAGCAATGCGTTCAGCATAGGCTTCCACTCTACCTGGTTTTTATCGATTTCGAAAAGACTTTTGATAGCGTGCACCGGAAGTTTATATGGAAAACCTTGTGCAGAAAGTGTATTCCTGTTGAAATCGTTGGTATTATAATCGCTTCGTATGAAGGTGAAAAATGTCGTGTTCTACATAGTTAGTAAGTTATCAGAAGCCTTTGAAGTCCAAAGCGGAGTTCGGCAGGGTTGTATTTTATCACCGCTTCTTTTCCTAATTATAATAAGCGATGTTATATGCACCAAACTGTCGGAGGAAAGCAGAGGTGTTCGATGGACAATGACGCCTTTCCTAAAGCAACTTGACTACGCTGATGAAATTTGTTTGATGCATACACTAACTGACTCAGAATCTGGAAGCTCTTCAGCCCCAACACAGTGGAGCTTAAAGAAAATACAGATAAACCAAAGTCTTTGGTCTTTCAAGTTCTTTCTCCCAATTTAACATTGGGATCGAGATCGAGAAAGTGCAGAGCCTTCCTTATTCGGGAAGCACTCTCTCGACTGTCGGTGGCGCTGACATCGATGGATGTTGCCAACCTGTGCCTCTCTAGGGGGCACATTTTTACTTTGAAAGGGTCGTGGGATGCCCTATTCATTACCTTTTCCAAAGTGTTTTTATCTTTTTTGAGTCGCTGCTGAGACCTTAAGCTAACCTAATCCAGTATGATATGTCCAGGTCACTATGACTAACCGAAAGATTGAACATACATATGTGTGCCTTACATTGGGCACTTCTTTATGTGTGTTTGAGCTAGAAAAGCTAGAATCTAGAATCTAATTTTCTTGCTTGATTTAGGTAAGAAGTCTGTGAAACTAAATAGCATATGTTTGGGGTCTCAATCCAGAGTAGCAAGCACACTTCTTAAAATCTTTCTGGTTTATGCATTAATTAAGGAGTTGCCAGAAGAACAGTTGGATCCCATTTAGAAACCAAAAAATATTCATTCGGATCGAGTGATTTGCGATAAATTGACTCTTTGAAAACTGCATCTTATATATTCAGGACGACTGTTAGGTCAATTTTGGAATAGGAAGTCGTTTAGTCGTTTTTTTCTTTTGTCAACCATTGAACACTGCTTCAGCCGATAAGATTTAGCCTTCGTAACAATAAAGGACCAGCTCATCATAGAATGAAGTAATCATGCGAATATGGATGTCTAATGAAAGACTATAAAAATACTTTCACGGATGGCGTATCCTCTTGCAGACAAATAAAACAACTTAATAACCACTTGATAGATAGTGTGATAGAGTGCCTACAGTACGAACAGCCACCATGTCAACAGCAAATACTTGCAGCTCGATGCGAGCTTAAGCCGGATATTCACAGAGGTAGTGCTTCGCGGTGTCATCATTACTTTCACAGCAAACGTGACAAGACATGATGCCTGTCACCGGGAGTGATCCTTTGCATCCACACGGCTACGGTAAGTCCAATTATATCCAATGCATCGATTGTCGGATGTGGCTGCTTTTACCAGATTGCAAAGAGCGAATTGTCTCGGCACCCTTACTTTGATATTCATATCATGGGCTGCACTCGCAAAGTCATCTTCCATTTAAAAAGAACTGGTCTTTGGTGCAATACTCACTGGTGCTCCGATGACCTTGCGCGCCTGACCTGTCTTATGGACAAGCCATTTGACGGAATGACATCAGAACTCCAGCTAAAGAAAAAATATAAAATCGATTTTCCCTGTCCCAAAGACTGGTTTCGGCTAGAATCTTCATGATCTTGTGTCTTTCAGGAGTACGATAATGTTAGATTTTACTCTTTACGTTAAAAAAGCTTGCGTCTGTCTTTCAAGCAGAGATGCGTATAAGCAATCCTGATTCCAACGAACTATATTATGAAGAATCGGTGGATAGTGTAAAACATTTGCATCTGTAGCCCAGCCAAGCTGCACTTACACACTTGTTGAAACCTCTGACAACTTAAAAGCTAGTGCGAGAATCTAAGACTTCATTGAGCGTCCTTTTCGAGTCCCAAGTCACACTAAGATCACGGAAATTAAATCACCGATGAAATTTCTAGGTAAGGTTCAGAGCATGATTTTCCTGGACCCGAACCTGCGTTAGAACTGCGTGCGTTTTCGTTTCCAATGACGGTTGGGTTTCTTATGAGCATAACTGCCAAATGTCCCTTCAGGTTGTCTTCAGTCCAACGAATGCTTCCTGACTTTTCTAAGAGTTCATCTCTTTCCTGCTGTCCCTCAGTAAGTTTGACTACAGGCTGCTTTCTGGCATCGTAACGGGGCACTACCCAACATGCCGGACATAAGTGACACAATACTCTGCTTGCTGTGAGAATGACCTCAGAATGACTGAGAAAGGAACATACAAACAGCTGGACTAGGAGAAGTAGGAGTACTGTTCCAACAGAAAAAAAACTGGCGGATTTTTAAGCCAAGGCAGTATGCTACAATGTTGCGCTCAATCAATAAATGAGCATGTACAGTCTAGGAGATTGAATTAAAAACGGCAGAGCCTTTATCAACACAAGCAATTCCTATCCTAAGTCACGTAGGTTAGAAGCAACTGCGCACCGACATGTTTACCTAGGTACGACACCAACTGACGGATAACTTGCAGTAATGATTGGACATATTGAGGCGGATCAATTCACATTGACCTGAATATGAAGCCCAGTAGCATAAAAAAAGAAAAGAAGTACAACGTGAGAAACGTTAGCTGCACTAGATGAAGGCTAAAGAAACTGGTCCGAGATTAAGTCTGTTACCAAGGTCATAACCGAGAAATACAAATGCAAAGCAACATCCCGTTAGAAACGCAAACATTTCCTTGCCTATATCGAATAGGAGCAAGCTCAGAAGCTAAAGTAACCATTTCGCGATGCTGTTAAGCCCTCTGGGCGACAACGCAACCGTACCATATATAAATGGACGTTTCGAAGTAAAATTTTACCGACCGTGATTTATGTTATCGTTTGAAGTTTAGTACTAACTAAAAATCGTATTATTAGAGTCGCCATCTATGTCTCAGTCTCGGGACTTTTCGAACCAGCTATTACCTCTTACGAAAAACAAAGTGCTAGCATTGTAGGTACTCGTACACTTTACATTTCTAGAACTCATAAGACACATCATAGATATTTCATGTAGAAATGGGCATTTCCTCGAGGAGCGGAATGAAGGCATAAATGTTAACTTGCAAAATACCATACACGCAGTTTCATGATTCGCCAAAACTGCGAGGACACATGGGTTATGCACGTACATGCAATTATAATTTTGTAGTCTTGAAAGAAGTATGAAAAGCCACATTCTATCACCGTTTGTTTCTGGTGATAATAAGCGATGTTATCCTCGTAGCATTGCCTGAGGGAAGCAGAGGAGTCGCCTAGGGGTAATTACCTTTACTTAATCGTCCAAAATCCGGGGCAAACAATGGGTGACTTAAGATAATTTCATGAAAACTAAAACAAAGTGCATCGCAATAAAGTCTGCTCATTTAGGTGAACGAAACAAGGAGACCTCTCACCAGATTTCTCAGCTCTTTGTCAACCCTCGTTCGGTTAACTGGGCCTCGATTCAAAGAGGCTGCATATGCAGGAATCCAAATTTATCAACAGCAATAATGATGAGCACAAAAAACAGATTTCTCCTTCTTTTTCTAATCACATTTATTCAACAATTGAAACTTGTATCTAGAGCAACTTTCACAACTTAATCTAGCAATACTTTGATACCTTATTCTAAGAAACAAAATAACAAGATCATTTGGTCAATCTTAGCCTAAGAATCATCTTAAAATCTATCTTTCTATCGCTGGGACAGTCCCAGCGAATATTCTTAAAGCTTTACAAATCCTGTCCCATTATTGCATCAACTCATTTGCCATTGAGCTTATCCTGGATCTGTTGCAAGCTCAATCCTTTCGTTTCCATCACAACAAACAGTACAAAGAAGAAGGCAATTCCACAGAATATTCCAAAGATCCAGAACGCGTAGTATGGTCCTAGAGCATCAAGATCTGGATACCACCTGGTAACCACGAAACCCAACACCCAGCACGTTGATGCTACAATTGACGATGCAATTGACTTGACGTTAGCCGGGAACATTTCACCTAACACTGCCCATGGAAGTGGACCAAATCCGACACAATAGACAATATTGAAGATAATTAAAGCTGGTACAGGAAGCCATAGAATTCCAGAAGGATCACCGGTAGACTGAACATAGAAGAATGCGCCAAGTGCAAACAATGCAATACACATCACACTTGCAGAGACAAGTAGAATAATTTTACGTCCCAAACGATCGGCAATAAACGGTGTCAGGCCGCTAGATCCCACCTGAACACATCCGACAATGATTGTAGCAATAGCGGGGTCTAGGCCAGTCTTTGCATTATTGAAGATCGACTGACTGTTGAATAGTACAACATTGATACCGGATAGCTGCTGGAAGGCAATGAGACCAGCAGATATAAAAAGAGCTTTTCGGTTGCCTGCATTTTTCACAATGTCCATGAAGGATCCCTTATTTGCCATAGATTCTTCCACAGTCGATTGTATTGCAGCCATTTCATCTTGGACTCCCTCGGAACTTTGACCACGCAAGAACTGAAGTGCCTTAATGGAATCAGTTTTGCGACCTTTTCCGGCGAAATAGTAGGGACTCTCTGGCATGAAAAAGAAGATTACAGCAAAAGTAATCGGGACGGCTATACAGCACCATTGCAATGCCATGTAAGAGACGTATGGACCAATGGCGTATAAATACAGAATTCCAGCTAAAATTGGAAGGCGATTTATTAATCAGGCCATCCATTCGGTTTCGATTTAATTTCGACAACTTACAAACAATGAAAAGCTGCATAAGTGATCCTGTGGCACCTCGGCAGTCATCCGTAGCAATCTCACCGACGTACATAGGTTGTGCTGTCATCACAAACCCGACACCGAAACCCTAAAAAAGGAAAAATTTGTCACGAAACATTAAATGGCATAAAAGATGTTCTATTACCTGAATAAGACGGGCGGCATATATGACTCCGACTTTACCTCCAATCATAAGCAAAATATAAGCCGCAATAAAGAAAATCGTGCTCAACAGCATTGTCCACTTACGACCGATCCAATCGGCTAAAGGTCCAGCAACAAATGGAGCTAAAAAAGGAGTGAAAAACGGTTGAATTTTGAGATACACTTAGAAGTCTTAGTTAAAAGGTTTATTTAAAGGTGATGGTCACTCTCAAGTGGAATGAACCTTTGAATATGGATGATGGCTGATAGCAAAATGCAAAATCTACGAGGGCAGAGATCATGATAGTAAGATGTCTGGAACTATTTTGAATAGAAAAAACCCGAACAGATCAGACCTACAGTGTGTCCTCGAATGGCGATTGCAATTGCAGCGCACATTTAGATGCAGATTTATCAATAAATCCAGCCTTTAGGATTTGACTACATCAGCCTTTTATGCGGGCATTTCACAATGGAAAAGAACCTTTGAGCAGTGTTCCAAGTTTAAATAGTACTTGGTGACCTTAGTTCTGAAAAAGTAGAGAAGAACACTTTTGGTAGTATCGCGAAGAGCAAGTAAAGTCTGCTCGGAATCAAATGAGGAAACGGATACAGGCTGATTTACTTCGCAAATACTGAGAGGTCAACATAGACTCTGGTTACTGCCTATTAGTAGGTAAGGTACGAAAACGAATATCTATGGCATGAGGCAATAGCCAAAGGAGACAGTTAGAGCCATTGCCGACCGCGTTTAACTACAATGTTCGCATAAATCTTTACCTTCGCGCTGTGTGCGAATGAAAATGAGTGCGGAAAGAAAAGAGATACCGATATACGTTGGTTTTAAATGTTTGCAAGTTATAATGGCTAAGAATTAAGGAGTTCAGGAGGCCATCCATAACAAGCTGAGCAGCTTACGAAATAATCACGATATTTCAAACTATTTCCGCAGATTTGAGGATAAACTAATGAAGATTTACGAAACACGAATATTATGGTTAAATGTTGAAAAATGTCAAAAATGCTACTATGAGCGCCTGTGCAAAACTGGCGTCATTTATGCGTTTTATCGCTTGGTTTTGAGAACTATCTGATAGGTGCAGAAAAGTTTAAGTGAGCATTCTTCTCTGATTTTGAACGGATAAATGCCTGAATATTGAGGCCAGGCCAGGATTTTAGCTATTTCTTACACCGCTAAAGGAAACTTAGCGCAGTGGGTGCCGCAGAAGCAAGTGCTGGTCATGGATGATGGCTTTAACAACAGAAGGCACTATTGTGTTTTGGAAGCATATTCCTCTCGGTTCATGCTTCAACAAATGTATATAGTGGAGTATCGAGAGCAGAACAGAGCCTTGTGGTACACCATTATTTATCTTGAAACCATAACGATTTGAATTCAACGCTTCGAAGAAAAGGGAGATTCATTGATTCCAAGTCCATGCATTTGCGACAAAAGAGCTTGATTTCAAACTCTATCAAATCAATTTGCAATATCACGTTAAACTTATCTGGTTTTGCTGGATTGGTCTAGATTTTTCGTTGAGTGAGTTTTTATAACTGTTAGATATGTTGCTACAAAAACTGTAGTACTTTCGTGTCTTAAGATATTTCATGAGCTGATGGTTTAGTGCCTTCTTTAACGACCGATAAATCTGGTTTTTGGTCTTCTCCGAAAGGGTAGAATTGATGATAGCGGTTATTTTGCCAGCAAGGAAAAAGATCTTTTCAGAAGAAAGTGAGATGTTACATCTGGACAAGGGAATTTATTTACATGGAGAACTTTGAATACTCTTTGTGTACTACTACACTAGTACGATGGTAGCTTCGTTCCATAGAATATTCGACATGATCTAGTGTAAGTGGAAAAAGGACACTATTTGGAACCTTTCAGCTGGATACGAAGTAGGCGGCAAACAGATTGATCTTATTTAAGGAGTTGACTGCAGGAATTTTATTATAAATGAGAGCAGTTAATATTGGTTTGTTTCTGCTCTTCCTTGTACGAACTCAAAACCAGTTCTCTAACTATGGCAGCATCTAAACAGCTCGAGGCCTATCACGTCTTTTTTCGGTTTGATTTTTTTTATCAGATGAAGGAAGAACGATCTCATTTTAAGAAAATAGATCATATCAGAAGAAATTTGCACTTCGTTACCAAGAAAACGCAATGACCAGTTAAGATTCTTAGTGGAAAATTTTACAGATAGAGTATACCATACTACTCAGAGCTTTGACGATTTAATGAGATTTAATTTATAAGAAGATACGACTGTACAACGTCGCACAGTGGTTATGTTAAGAAACAAAGGCTTAGGTCTAATCCAATTCAATTCATGCACCGAAAAATAGGAAAAAACCTCAACACCTCGCAAACTCTCTAAGTCTCTCTTTTGTACAAAAAATGACATCCTGTTGTATCATCAATCTCTTTTTGACACTTAGGCATGCTCCTAATATAGTGTAAGCTCAAATTTCATTAAATTCTAAGAAATTTTAATAAAAAATCCTCCAATTGATCAAATGTAAAGAAAATCTTGTCAATTTGTTTGAATTCCGCTTCAAAACTGTAACGTTTTCCTCTTGGAGTCAAGTGTTTAAAGCTTTATAGCAGAATTGCTATAAATAAATATCTAAGTAGAGCCAAACAAGTGAAAATCCCAGGTTCTAAGGAAAACGTCACCACTGACTTGCACCAACCACTTCACTTTAAAAGACGATTTTCAATAACATCTTTCAAAACCCACATTTAACTGAAAACACCTGTCTACTTACCAACTAAAGCCCCAATGGCAATTAACGAAGATATCCACGCTTCTTCATTCTGAGTAATAGGGCCACTTAAAGGACTATCTGAAGTAGCTTCTTTCAGCTTTGGCATAATAGGCGATGTCCATCCTAAACAAGTTCCAACAGCAAAAGCTGATAAATTGGCTAAAAAATAAATAGTTTTCATTAACAACTTTGCTCGCAATTTGCAATAGCATTCAAAAAAAAAAGTAAACTTACCGCATATGGCAGCCAAATAGATACGTGATGTCTTGACAGGTTCCATCCTTCCTCTTATTCCGTGATCAACCTCAAATGGGATAACTTCAGTATATTTAGTACTTTGGTCTAAAGAATTCATTTATCTGTATTTTAACAGTCCTTCTTTACAATGGCTGAAAATATGAAAAATGAGAATAAATATAAAATTCCATCTATCTACAAGTGGTATTTGCTTCATAAATAATAGAATGTAACCATGGAGAATGTTGTGATTTTAAATATGTAGATATGCGCTATAAACTTTTTCACTGTTTGAAATACAACAACACTTAGATAGTTTGAATATGAGATATTTTCCAATACAAATAACCTGTTTACTGCAAGATTAATTTGATAAATTATTGTGTGTATGCCCCTAGCAATTTCCTTCTTGTTGATTCTCATTCATGTATATACTAATTTATTGTGAAGAAATTGCATATGGAAATGAAATAGTCTCTAAGAAATATCAACCGGTCTTATTTACATCTCATTTAGCCCAACTGTATTTGCATCCCATACAACTTTTCTCACAGCACTTGCTTGTTGGTGGAGAGCTTATAATTACCGAAGGTACATAAACAGCACATCTTATGAGACTGGCTTTCCAGAATTTGCCTTTAAGGGTGTCAGTCTTGATGTTAATAATGCACCAACTTCAGTAGGGAGAAAATGCGAAAATGTCACCGGACTTTCGAGAAACTACAACAGTTAATGACAGTCGGATTGAAACAGTCAAGTTCACAAAGTAGCTGGTTTGTATGAATGAAACGATATCTGACAGATAAGCTCAGGTGTTGATTGCTTTTGATCTGGAATACGAGTACATCCAATTTCGAAATGCCTGTGAAAAAATATTGTCGAAATATTAGTGTAGTTTTGAGTACAGCTGCAATTCCAGACGGTTTGTCGGCTTTCTACTTAGCATAAATATTTGGCGCAATCTTAATACGAAATGGTTCACTAGATATACCAAGACCTGAATTGCATGCATTATTTCAAATAACATGTGTCCACTACTTGGATTGAATCAGTAATCCATAAGTGGTGTTTTGATGACGAGTTTGCTATACAAAGTGTAAGAGATTAGGCTTTCTATTGTCTAGCTTCATAGATAAGATAGCCTCCGCAGTATACCATAGAAACAAAATCAGCTATTCGGTTCGAAATCGAGTAGAGAGTCGGGACCTTACTATGAGTAAGTACCGAGGGCGTCCTTGCTGGCAATAACTAATATAAAAACTCATGACATCGCCAACTAGAAAGTAAACTTTTTCATAAAAAAAATGAATTTTTCGAGTCATCTTAGGTCAGGGTGCCAATAAACTATAAAATAAAAAGCTTCTGAAAAGAATTCACAAATACGATGTGAGCTTCTCGCTTCTCTATCTCTATGCTAGATTTAGAGTTAGAGTAAGAAATTCTCTTGCCGCTGAAGATGATAAAGGTAGAGCAACACTAAGAACCAACAGGGGGAAAATCTTGAAAATCTTTATGCTCAGCACGGGTAACACCGAACTTAAAGTTACTAACTCTCCTAAATTAGGGGTACTCGTAATCTTAGTGGAATCTAGTTTTTAATGAAAGACTTTTGGGCCTAAGACGGAATGGAAATGAAGCCATTGCGTATGTAGATTTCTTTTCTGGCTCCCTGTAATAAGTAAAATTCTGAACTATGCTTATGGCGCCTTCAAAAATTCTGTGGGCTGGGAGCGTGTTCTTCCACATTTCGACAGCTCTTTACATAAGCAGAACAGCTTTCCAAGTATCCAGTTACCAAAATTACCTAGGTATCTTACTAGTTAGTGAAATAAAGTGGATACTCAATGTTGAAGAGCGTGTAAGGCATGCAGTCGAATTGGAACGGAGAAGCTATTCTCAGAGGCAGCTTATGATGAGAATCCACAAACAAGACTAGAAATTTTTAAGTTATTGACAGAATTGAAACCAATCTCATATATTGTCACATCCTTGTCATGAGAACAAAGTCAACTGTAGGTTTGGAGACTACAGTGCAAGAATCTGCAGTTAAAAATGCTTTAAAACTGATTCAGTTCCACGAGTAGAAACCATCCTGAAAGGCCGCGAACTGACTCAGAGTTGGCAGATAAAGCTATCAAACTTTAATCCTAAAATCTTAGGATTAAATTGACCTAATACTAACAATAGGTGCAATGGTTTTCAAAGTAATCATGCAACAAATCTAAATATCAATGTTTAGATTGACATTAGTCAGGTAAATCAGATCTTGGACAATAGAATTTCAAAGTCAAATGATGATTGTGATAACATATCTTATTGCCTTGTGATAAGTAGCCTCGTGATTGAATTCAAGGCCTACTACAAAATTAGATTGATTATGCCGTGAAAATTTGATGTCTTATAAACAAACGACACAGAAATACAGGCGATGTCAGGTGCTATCAGATTATCATATCTTATGGAACTCATCCTAAAATAACTTTCTTGTATAAGTAGTTTGAAGTTTATGCAACATGGGTAACTAGTGGTTCTTGAATAACCCTATACAAAACGAATTAAGGACGAAGATGTTCGGATTTGCGCATTAAAAAGATGACCCTTAAATCAATTGATACAAATATCGATAGAAGCAGTCATTTGGATATGAATTCATCACTGGAGTTCTCAGATATTTTATGACAATTCGCATTAAGAGTTCGCATTTCCAACATCAGCTCCTTATTTTCATATAGTATAAAGATGACGAATCTAAAGGCAGCTTCTGTGAGGTTCTAGAACAAAGCTTACGAGTAGGTATGATGTACGTGCCTTAGATGTGGCGTTGAAATATGTATCTTAGTCTTGACGGAACCACCCTTGATTACAAGTTCAAGCAAATAATCTCATAGGTAGATACTACGCCCTTTCTCATCTCAATATTCACAAGTATTCTAATTATCCAAGTGTCATCCAGATTGACTACACTAAGCTCGACGCTAAGCACTTCTAAGTACGATATGTTGAATTTTCAAGTGTTGCGAAGGTTGACTATTATTATCTTATTGTAGCTAGGATACGGTTGTAAATACTCGAAATATTTGACATTTTGGTTCACAGGGGATCGCTAGGACATCTGCCAATCGAGTGCCTCTTAAACTCTGAAAAGTTTCAATGCAACAAGCATTAAGTACTGAAGACAGTAAAAGCGCTGCTACAAAAAAGAACTCATTGGAACGACAAATACCAGCAAGCAAATGCTGCAAGGAAATATCGGAGCTGTTTGCTAACTCGGCGAGTAAAAGTGAATAAAATTTTAAAACGTTAACAAAGCGTAAAAGAACATGTTATGTCTACAAAACTTAAACCGATGACTGCAAAGACAAACGGAGCATATTAAAAGAATCGCAGTAATTGCTCAAGGTGTGAAAAAACCATTTCTGCAAACTGTATAACAATGATGAAAACATAACAGATCGACCCAAACGAAGTAATGATAGAAACATTTCAATTTAAAGCCATCAAAGCTGCTGGAGCTGAAGGCCCATCTGTCAATCTCCTGGCAGATTATTTAGTAAGAAGCATCCACTAACTAATCCAAGAAGTATGCAAAGTGGAACTATAGCATTGTCTTTTTAATCCTTACAAAAGAAAACCCTTTAAGTTAGGGTCAACTTTGGTGATATGAAAATTGTCCTAGAGGGTTATATTCGTTGTACTCCGTGAGTACTAAGGCTTTTGTCAGCAAACAGATTGGGTCATATCGATTGGTCCAGGTAAATCTAGCATAAAATAAAATTTCATAAATTAGCAGATCCTTGAGAAAACAGTGTCTGACTTAGGTCGCTAGTCGCAAAGCTTATATCTACGTCGTTGTGTGTGTTTCTCCTGTGCTATCTCATTCGCTTTCTTATTCCATTTCACGTTATTGAAAGCAGATATCTACTCGGTGATATTCGCAGACTCTACTTAGAGTTTGACGATATTTTTGTACTCCAATTGATTTGGTTGTTTTACTTGCTAAAACGTGGCTGCTTGATTGTCCGCAAAGACAGAAATCTCGGACTGATCAAGTTCCATGAGTAGTACTTTAGTATGGCTTTACGAATAGCAAATATTTCAGCTTGAAAAATAAATACTATACACGTCCTGAATCTTGAAGGAATCCTAGAACTGTAGCGTTTCACAATTTTCGATTTTGGAACCGTTCGTGTTAGGTGGAGTTTTCCATAGTTAGTGACATTGTTAGATAACCAGTCATATCTTCTAGGAAATGATATGGAGAAAGTTCAATCAAAGTCCACGCTTATCACAATGTAATCAGCTTGAATGGTTCGTACTTTTGTATTATAAACGCATGTTCCAAATTGCGGGGTGTTCGGTCTGATCGAACTTTTGGAATTCATGCCTTTAAGCAATTTGTCTAAAAGAAGAAGGTTCATCATTATCTTGAGGAGTAGACATTAAAACTCCTATTACTACGACACACCTTAGTTTTTGAGTCTCCGACTTATCCCTGCTAAACTCATCTGATTTTGCAGAATGACAATGAAGAATACACGTCTATCAAGATGCTAAAGGACCTGATATCAAACGATTTCTTTAGCATCGTCCTATGAACAACTCATATACCAATAGTAGAGGCACACTCTTCTGAGAGTCTATTCAATTACCTGGATAGACCAGCGATATGAAAATACTCGGAAAAATGCGGTGTGATGTCAGTAACGCGTTCGTGACCGTTCCTTTTAGTGGTCAACAGCACAAATTATCAGTTTTTTATACATATATACAGACGTCTTGGATAGTGGAATTCTATTCAAAGTAGATACAACTTTGAACCAGTTAGGAAGGAATTTTGTATACAAGTAGAATTACTGAGAAATTATTACAAGAAATAGCTCTTGCCAATCTCGTGGTTTGCTTAGGATGTACTCGTAATTGAGACCTCTTAAATTAAAGTGAAACTATTTATGTAAAACCTTAACCATCCCAGTCCAGCCCTATTGCACAGAAGCATGAAACTTGTCTAGAATGCATAAGATCGGAATGCTATTTATATGCTTTTATGCCCATCGGCATATAGGTCGAATGGGGAAGAAGATATAGTACAACGAACAGTACAGTGACATTGATCGAGTCAGAAGGATCCGAATTCAGTGACTAGTATCGCTAATAAATGCAGAACAGACAAACACCAGTGCTCCAAAGCAATCAATACAGGACTGCTTTGAGAATTCGGAGACGTTGCCTAACTAGAAGAATCCCAGGAAATAAAATCAAATCGGATCTCTAGATATAGAATTTAATAATATGGTTCTTTCTAATTCTGAACTATCGAAATCATTTCGTTTATGAGGATCTTAGTAGGTTCTTCACAAACAGTCAAAAGGATTTTTGCACAATCGCTTGTCGAAGTTCGTCCTAAAATGAGTTTAAATACATCTCTGCAAGTCATTTGTGGCTTCATTTTCGAATTATCGAAACAGAGTTTCAACCCGGAACTATTGAATCCCCACCAATAAGTATGCTAGGACCTGAGTTTGATTTTTGCAATGTTCAATTCAATATTTTTCCAACACTCCGAACAAACAGAAACCAAAATATTTCTTAACTAACTCAAATTACAAGTACAACTCTTCACAAATTCATCACAAATGAACACATTACTATACAGATGATGCATTTGAGCACAAAATGGTCCCTCCACTCGTTAGGCGACAGTCTGGAGTCTAATTGTCAGTCAACAGTTGAAAGTCTAATGTAAATTTCCCATTTCACACTTTACTCCCGTATTATTCACTTAATGGCATCGTTTGGTGCTTTTGAAAATCACTTAAGCACAAAAGAGTAATTGACCAATTGTGCAACCTCAAATGTGTTAAGTCAATTCATCTCCATTAATGCGATTCGCTAACACAGCTCACAACTATTGTAAATCATTTCGAATTTTCGAAAAAAAAAACCTTTTCTGAATTAAAAACTTACACTCTTGGTTTTGTAGTTCGCGCAAATTTATATGACTACCGCGATTCCTACCATTCGAGGTATCAACTTACAATACTAACCATCAATGGGGCTCTGGCGAATTTAAAGATTTTTCGTACAATCTTTCACAAATCAAAACAACAAAAAAAACACACCTTCAGTAACTGCAAATCTTTCAAGAGTATCTTATCAATTGTCAAGTGTATCTGAGGAAAAAAACCAATTCAAAAGATATCGAGAAGAGATATTACGTAGGTTCATACTTTCGGACCCATCATGGTCAGCATTGTACCTGTAGTTAAACAAAAATATGCATCGAATCGAAATTAAAGAGTAGCGCACATATTCGTGATTTGCAATAATGTGTGCGATAGCGATAGTTACGTATTGTGATAGCGATTCGTCTCTACATATTTTTACTGGTGGCGGCATATACACATGTACATACATCGAGACTGTGAAGAAGGAAGTTGGATCTGGGATCAACCGGTGCAAAGTTTAAGAGTAGTGATACGAGTTAGCGCGTAAAAACACATGCGTTCGAGTATGTAAGCATATGGTATAAAATTTAATAAAAAGCTATTACATCGGGTATTGATCACCAACGAGTATTTGTCAACAAAATTTCGACAAATTTAATGAGGTTACATTCTTTTCACCTTTATCGTCCCACGTGCTTCAATCATTCTTGCTAACACGCCGACTAACTTACTTGAATGGCACTACAGACCTGCGCCTTAACCAAAAAAAAAAAAAAAAAAACCTCGAAGATTGTTGATATTCCTCAATCGATCTCAATCTTAATATTCATTCGCCATAGATGACTTAGTCATTTAACGCTGTTACATTTCCATCTACAAACTCCGTCAAAGTAAACCGGACCAAAATCTTATGACCAAGTTTCTGAGCCATAAGGCGGGACTGGTATGATTATGGTTTTATTTAGAATCTCAGGAAGTATCCGCAAGCTTTTGGGTCTTGAATCACTTCGTCACTGATGTCAATAAAATCCTGGGTTTTTTTTTTTTTTTTTGCATTTGTGTGATCGAGTTGTTTCTAGGTCTGCTTTTTTGCGCGATTATGTATTAACGTTGAGCCGGTCGTGCTCTTTCTTGATTGTGATGTGTTCTTTTAAATAAAGGCTTCGGCGAATCTTCGAACTTCTTTTTCTATCAAGCTTCGTTATTCCTGCTGTCATGCAAAGCATCTTCATCTCAGCTGCCATCAAAATTTTCTCATAATTTTTGTACATTGTTTAGCATTGTGAACCAATTTGTTAGATAATGAAGGACTGCAATAAATAGCAAATTACTGATGATGTTTCCCTGGTGCACACCAATTTTTATTAGAAATTCTTCGGTAACTCCTGCGGAACATCACATTCTTATCTTAGCTCCTTCACACATAACCGTGATAATGCGCACGTAGCGCGACGTTAGCGCCAGCCATAAGTGATCTCTTGGATATCTATCAAAAGCTCTTATCAAAATCAATCAACACCATATGCAAGTCATTTAAGGAATCACTATGTTTTTCCATTATGATCTTTACACTTCGGATTGCATGTATTGGTGATTTCTCGAGACAAACCTGCACTGGTCATCAGATAGCGATACTATTTTTCGCAATCGGCCATCTATTACCCGCGCAACGATCTTAACTGTCTTAACTGTCACCATCTGCGGAGAATTTTTTCGTCCTCCTGAGCATTTCTTCTTCTCTGGGCTCCGATATTGAAGACAGTTGTTCCCTTTTTGAAGTTGTTTTGTCGAAGCTCCCGGATAGCATGGCTCCTACCAGATGATATTTCCTCAAACTCCCGATAGAGGCCTTTCAAACTTTTCGCTTGAATCTGGGCGCACTATTGAAACATCTTTATATCACTTCAAATCGAGCTTTTTCATTTTTTGTGTAAGAGCACTTAGACCAAGCCTTAAAAGCCGTTTTCTATTCCCGTATCTCTACTTAGCTTAATTTGTCCGCCACCATGTTTCTTTAGCAGGGTCTTTTTGACGTTTCAAGCATTGATTTGGCTCTCTCCAAGTATGATCGCTGTAGGGAATTCCACATATCTTGTGCTCTGCCTCATCGACGACGGTAAAGAGGTAATTTTTGCGAAGAAAAAATCTAAAATGTCAAAGCTTTTGTAGACCAATTCCTAAGAGTAAAACAATCATCAAAAAATATTCATACATGTACCCTTGCATGTTCGCAGAGAGTGACAGTTTGGTGCAGATTTAAGAGTGGTGGTGTCATTGGCCCATTTTATTCCTGAAAATGTTGCTGAAAACGCCATATCGGTCAACGGTGAGCGCCGAATTTTTGTGAGCTGAAATTGAAGATATGGACTTGAACAATCTTTGATTTCAGCACGACGATGGCATGCCATGTTACACAGTCCATCAAACAATAGATTTTTTGTGCGCTAAGCTCGATAATCGTGTTATGGATTTGACCCCGTTAACTTTTTTGTGGGGTGCCCTTAAAAATCAATACTGTGCGGACAATCAAGAAATGATTCAAGCCCTTAAGGCCGATATCGTCCGAATTATTCATGAGATAGAGCTAGAAACAGTCAAAAAGGTCTTGGAAAATTAGGGTAATAGGATGCGTTACTGCGAAAACAACTGTGGCAGCCGCAGGAATTAAATCGTATTCCATAATTAGTGGCAATGTTCGCTCGTGTAATTGTTTTTTTTTTCATTTTATTTTATTTGTAAAAAAAACTTGCCTGTATAAGTCTGCCAAGGTCTTTTTATGTTGAAGAACCAACCCTATAAAATGTCTTCTAAATTTTATACTCTCTGTAGACTGACAAGGCTTCAGGAACTGATAACAATAGACCGACTGAGTTTTAAGATTAATGCGGTTACCTTATCACCAGTACCTTACATCCTAACTGAGGAACCATGGATCGTAGAAAACGTGGTTTCCGGATTTAGGACGCCTGTATACGCTCCGCTCTATACCAGCGATAAAGGTAAAATTAGAACTCGTGTATTAGTGAAGTAGTAGCCTTCTTACTTCCTAACTTCAGCGACTCCGACATAACCGTAGCCAGACTGAAGACTACCAACTGACTGGCATCGGCATATCTTGGCCACGATAATGTGGGCCCTCTCCCTTGTGACAACCAAGTAAGGGTGGTACTGAAAGCTTGGAAGACTTAAAACTTTATCACACGCTATGAGGCAGTATCATCATCATCAATTTAATTATAAGTACTAACCTCTTTGTTTACAACATTGGCAATGAGCCCACCTTCATTACAAGAAACCGACAGGAAGTGCTGAATATCACTCTTGTCTCCGATAACATCACAAAAATGCTAACGAATTCAGCCTGAATGATGCTCCTCCTAGCGGAATTTTCGAAAAACTGATTAGCCAAAATACAGAAAAACTTTTGCCGAAAACTTTTCCCGAAAACTTTTCAGTGAGTGAATGACTCATTTTGCCTAAATTTACTTCCGGAACCACAAGATGGATCATTCTGTACTCAGCAATTAAGAAGGTTTCGTTTTTTGTGGATCAGGCAAATGATACTAAAATCATCAGGCATACATTTTCTGATCAGATCTGAGGCATGAAATGGTGTATGCTCTCCACAAAATCACTACCACCGCACCGCTTCGTACGCTTCTGGCATAGATGCATGTGCTTGCTGGCATTCTTCTGGCATTATGCTGGTGGCATATAAGCTATAAGAGATTTCAAAACACGTTTCCAGCAAATATTTTGACAGTTTTTTTTACCTCATCACAGTAGTTCTTCCTTGTTGTGGCGCTTGGGAAATTCGCATACGGGATACATGCCTAACGCTGATCTCAAAATCTTCAATTTGGCTTAGCGTTTCATGAGCGTGTACATTGAGATGAGAAAACCATGTGCTTGTTATAGTTATAGACTATGCTTACCACCTGCCGTACCAAAGATGTCCTGCTTTCTTATTCTTGCGTTAAAATCGGCTCACATGATTTTAACCATATATTTAAGTATTGTACTTAGGTCATTGCTCACGTGTGTTGTCAAGCAGCTCGTAGAAACACTCTTGGAAGTCTGTGTGCGGGCTTATCTCCAAGTTTAAAGATTTCATCTACCCGACAGTTTGGGTCATCCTCACCGTTCAACAATCACCAAAAGTCGAATTATCATATCCTAAATACCAACTGTGACTCTATTGTTACATATCCTTACTCATCTCTGGGTCTTGTTGGCTAAGAAGCTTAGGGTCAAACCTTCTTAAAACTTTCAAGTGTTGTTCCTGGGATAAATTTTCAACATTTCTTAGATCGCTCGTACTCTGGCTCTTTCTTTTTAAGCCGATGTTTTTGTATCCTTCTTAACTCGTAGAGCACATGTGATGCTTTTGTTCTTCTATACAGAGTCACTACGTAGTTGGTCGTGTGAAACCCTTTAGTTGTGGAATTTCTGATGTGATCTTGACAGCGATGACCCTAATGTGCTCTGCATAGAGCAGATTGTTTGAGGGATAACCGATTGTCATACGTTCTGGCATTTTAATATGATTACATCCGTTCAACGTTTATTCTCTTAACAATATTTCTTCGTACCTTGGCATCTTAGTGGGGGTCAGAGCTTAGTTCGGATGTGCGTAATGTTCAAACATCTATAATACTAAAGAAGTTCCTTACATAATAAGGTTATCTAGCCTTTGCCCGTTTGTAGACGTCGTGTGGTATAATTTTTGCCCCCGAACGGTACTACCAAAGAAATCCTCCACTTTAGCAGCATCACCAATGTTGGTGTGAAAGCGTGATTGTATGTCAGAAATTTTGGCTTGATGAGAAATTTTACAATGCATTCGCTTATGTAGGAAAAGCTGCCTTACCAAGTCTGTTCCTACAAATAACCGTAGCATATGTCACATTTTCTCATTCTCAATTTGACTCGTTCGTCCCACTGAATTGCGGTGATACGATTATTTGCATTCTGGCAGTCTTCTTTGGTCTTCACTAATCTTTCGCCATCACAAGGTCGTCGCAGTCTTATACCAGTTTGCAGGATTTCCAACAATAAATTTGTTGCTTCGTTTCAGAAGCGCTCTTACGTAACTGGGTAGTTAGTTAGCCCCCAATCTTGAGTATTTTAGCATCTTGAATTTTCTTATTGACCTTAGCTCCAAAGATGTTGAAGAAGCTAGTATAAAGAGTCTTCCTGAGTAATTTTCTGTACGTCCTCCCTCTGAGGTTCAGCACTTATAATTTCGGCAAATCAAGCCCGTTTGGTTATTTTGGGTTGGTAAAATGTGGCCAATTTATGGTTAATCATAGTGACATCAATCGCTAGGTTGCAGCTGCTCAGTTCCTCCCTTTACTGTACAACACCCAACTATATGGTACGTTGCGATCACGCTGCCGGTGTGTGACAGCCTTTACATATATCAAATCTAGTACTTGTGTTAGTACAAGTGTAAATTGTAAGTATTATCACTGCTGTTAGTAATCAGGAAAAATTTAAACAAGTAATCATTGAGTTGGTAAGGTTTTTGAGTTCTCAAGAGCATTAAAAATATTAGTGCTTCACAAACAATTCGACAAGCACTAGCTGACATTCCTTGTCACTCGTCGTCATGTTACATTTGTTGTTGTTCAACAGAAGATTTATTCGTATTTAGGGTTTCACGTCAATGAAAGGTTCTAGGAGCTTCCAATAAATCACTGTGATTCTAGGAAAACCCATCCACAAAATATGTCAAACGAGTATTGTCATAGTGAGTACGAGCATTGGAGTTAGAAGTGATTTCGGACATGCCTATCGCATCATCATGGTAAAAAAAAAAAAAAAAAAAATTATAATGATGGTTGGTCGAATGCTAATTGTGGTCTCGGGCCTTTTTTTATTTTCAAGTGATTATCTGCCCTTAGGCACGGGGGTAGAGCATATTTCCCTACTTCAATACAAGTGATCGGTGGAAAAATTTCAACAAGTTCTGAAAATATAAAATTGTACTTTGAGTGTTTCAGCTATACGTGTAGATACTTTCAGCTAACGATGTTGTCATTAATCACACAACAAACTAAACACAAGTATTTTGTTTTTAATTTAGAGGGATCCAACTAATTGTGTTAAATCAAACGCACAAATTGAATAAGCCATTAAATAAAGGCGCCCATGTAATTACACTTGATGAGGGAAACTTGAAGTGGGAAACTTACATTAAAACAGGTAGCAGTTTCCAGGTATTTCATATATTCAGATTCACATTTGTTAGTTCTAAGTTTAATTTGTTATAAGTTAATTACTTCCTCATGGTGATTTTGTTCCCTTTAATCTTATTGTAATACCTTAGAGTGTTGGGTATGGTTTGGAGTAGTTTTTGTAGTCGATCAGTTTAGAGTTTCAGCGATCACCAGATATCTGCTTCCAATCATCCCAACCAAGAGCTTGGTTCCTCAAATGATTTGTGATTGTTGTTTATCTCTTTTTGTAATCTGCTCTTTAAAATGCACATTTGACAGAAGTTCTTTGAATTTGCAATTACTTGAAGGCATAAAGATACACTTTTAACCTGTGCAGAAGTATTTGAGACATACTGAGTACCGCCAGTGTACTGAATACTGTTTTACACTTTATAACCTGTCCTATGCGCTTTCTAGCTGTTTGACATAATTTTTACTGGATTAGCCATATGGAACGAGCTAAGCCCCATTTCACAGAGCTCCAACAACACAACAGCGACTATTACTACTTCAATCATAAACGTCGTACCAAATACACTGCAACGAAAACCAATAGAACATCTTAACTCACTGAATAATAAAATTAACAATTGGAAGAGTAACGAAGTTGAAACAGCACCTAAAAATGAAGGTCCCACATCCTTGTATCACAAAACGCTTATGTGAATGTCGCTCTCCTTGTCGGAGGAATTAAAATTCATACGTAACTCTGAGTAAACGATGAAAATGCTTCTTAGGATTCTGTAGAGGAATCCGCATCGCGATAAGGCTATCTAAGTGATGACAGAAAACTTGTGTTGGCGAGAGAACGTTGCGGACCAAATCCTGTTTATTTAGTCGGAACAAAGCACCCTGACAAAAAACTGTACTATGTCTTCTTTTATATTAAATTTCTCAGTCTTTTGGAAAATTTGAGGGTGTTATCTTTTTTAGTGATAAAGTGCCATAAGCAACACACTAAAACAATTGACACCTGCACCCGGTACATGAACTGTAAGTCAGAGATTCCCATTGCGAAAGGTAGTGTCGCTTACATCCAGCAAACTTAGATATTGCAAAAATGCCTAAAAAAAGTCTACACAGCCGAGCGATAGAGAAAGGCCGCTAAAGCATTTGTTTGATTTGCTTTTAACGTAAAGAGTTATCCCACCTCATATAAAACAGACTGCCAATGAAACCCCTAACTGAAGACGCAGACAGTCCAAAGGCAGGTTCTCATATCTATCAGTGATCGCTGACCTTGCATTCTTGAAATTAGCATATTTTGGCGCTCATTTATAACACAGATACTTCGTCGCCTCTAATTGTTACTCACAAGTTAATTCATTGCCATCAGAGTTGCGTAAAGTTCAATTTTATATCCCTCAACTAAGTTGCAAACATCACTTCATAGTTCTGGAAACGTCGATAAGAAACCGACCTGAGTACAGAGAAAGCAACAGAAAATAACTTGTCTATAAGTTAGCAAGATAGAAATCAAATGACAGTCAGGATGACACTCCAGTACGAGTTACAAAGAACAAAGGGATTGTACCAT
The DNA here is from genome assembly GCA_907269105.1 of Volucella inanis. NCBI lineage: Eukaryota > Metazoa > Arthropoda > Insecta > Diptera > Syrphidae > Volucella > Volucella inanis. Next base: position 200,486,358 of record OU026153.1, on the reverse strand, counting down.
ACTCCTATGAATACAAACGGAGACGTACTGAAACACGACATAAAAACATATATCAGGTGAGCAGCTGAATTCTCAATAGATGTCAATCGATGGCTTAAGTAGTAAATGCTGGTCCATTTTGACTTATTCAAAACGTCACGAACCAAGCTTAGACATATGATAAACAAACAGTTTTAACACACTAGGGATTTTATTAAGGCGTCATACCATATACCTTTGGTTGCGTGAAAATGTCTGATTTTGTGCCAAATGCTTTCACAATGATTCAAAAACAAGGAACTTGGGTTCCTTATGATTTGAAGTCAAGGGACGTTGTGAAAAATCCAATCACACCACAAAAGAAATACATACACACAATATCCAGACGCAATATGGACGAAGTACGCACAAGGAAACAAAGGACAAACGAAACACACAGACGAGACGTTCATACGAGGAGAATGTAAAAAGATAAGTCCTTACGGAGGACAAAGCCATTCAACAGTAATCAATAGAAGTAAATAGACGTGTCCATACTGGTTCTGGTACATATGCACTTTGCAGTGTTTTACAATATTTATGTATAAGGAAAAAAGCGAAGGTCCAATGATTCATCCATATGGCAGTCCAATCAGTACATTTAAATATTTCGAACTATTCTCACCAATATAAACACATTATTCCCTTCCGTTTAAATAAGACCTCATAAGAGCTACGGATAAAGTAGAATAAAAGATACAGTCTTTAAGCTTACTTCATGGTTAACTGTATCAAATCCTCTTGAAAAGTCTAGCAGTTACGATCCTTTTGGGTCGAAAATAGCAACGAATTTGTTTTAGTGGTTATTTTTTCAAAGGCTTCGTATCACACCGTATTCCTCATACCTTTCTTTGGGACCGGGACTATTTTTACTCCTTTCCATTTGGAGGGGAAAATAAAAGTAGTGAATATACTATTGAAGAGATAAGTAATGTGAGTGAGTATATATCGGATAAGCAGTTTTATAAATTTTGGATTTAGGCAGTTGAGACCCGTAGCATCGGATTTTACCGAGAGGAGTGCTTCAACTTCTGTAACTCTATTAAAGAAGGAAGTCAGATTCAGGAGGATCGGGATTGCCGTATGAGGGAATAAAATCCAAGTTCAGTTGGTCACAGTTAACCTCAATTGGTGTCGCGAAGAACATCCAGAGGTAGACGAATTAAACTTATTATTATAAAAAAACAATTTTGGCAGATCTGATTTTAGAAAAAAATGTGTTGCGCAGTGAACGATATACATTTAGAAATTCATTGAAATGAAATCACCTCCATTTCCAGTAAGCGGTGTCACGTTTGACCATTAAGTTTCTGGATGTGAGAGGTAAACCATTGAAGGAACTTTTAAGTGCGTAGAGTTAGATGTAATACATGTTGCTGTAGAAACATTTTTGGTCATCCGCAGAGGGCGTGTAGTAACTGCTATCACATCATATTCGAGTAAGGGCGAAAAAACAGTTGAATAAAGTCTGTATTTTCAAAATCTGATAAAATTGTTTTGGAGTGCTGCTAGGTAACTCTATATTATGTGATATACGAAGTCATGCTTGAGTTTATTGCAAAAAAGCAGGGTAGAGATGTCGCCAACAGAGAAAACATCAAGGGTGAGATACAAGTCCTCCAAAAAATGAGTGAAAATGCATGAGTTTACCGCAGCTTAATAAAGCGATTCTGATTCAGACTTTTCCATAAGGTTGCAGTTCAGGTCACCACAGAAGGAAATATTTGAAACAGCCTCAAGAACATCCAACAATGAAGTACAACTTATTTGGTTTTTGGCCTATAGATCAGACCAAATAATAACTCTTCAGTTTTACATGGTTCCTTTCCAATATAGAACAACTAGAATTCGTGCCTGATTTTCCGTTTGGTGGTTTTCGTAGGTATATAGCAAGAATTCTATCAGTGCATCTAAGTCGGTGAGCTTGAAACATTTTATAACTATAATGGAAACAGACTTCTTGTTTCACATTACTGTGCAGCCAAGTTTTGGACACACATACTACATCGGCGCGAGAATTGACAATGGTTTAATATAGTTAAACATCAGTTATTACTGAATAAGTTGTAACGGGTGACGAGATAGCAATGATAGTTTTCCCAATTGTCAGCTGCGCAGCTTGCAAAATATTCAGTAAGATTTGCCATTTCATCGTGCATTGTTTTGCGCTTGTCGAAAGTGCGGAAATTATGAAAAAATATTATTGAAACTAAGGCTCAGTTGTAAATACGCTATGTGAATTTCGTCGTGAGATCGGTCGTCATCATGGTTTAAGTGTGCAGGCAATTCGTCGCACAGTGAAATAGTTTGAACGTGAGTACACTCTTTTATATCTTAAACCACCAACCAGAGAGAGAGAGTTTTTGGTGCGAAACGAAAAAAACATAGCTGTCGCGGCCAATATCAAAGAGGACCCAGAAATTTCGATTCGGCGCCGATCAGCTGAATTGAGCATCGCCAGAGAGTCAACCCGGATTATTTTGCGGTTGGATTTGGGTCTACATCCGTATAAGTGGTGCTAAAAAATTAAAGTTAGACGACCATAGACTACGCTGTGAGTTCACCAATTGGGCGCTGGAAATTTTGGACGGAGATCCGGATTTTATCCAAAAAATCATCTTCTCGGAATAGGCCATTATTGGAACGTACACAATCCACAAGTGTTCGGCCAAGCATCAATGGATCTACAAAGATTGACTGTTTGGTGCGTTTTATGGCATGGCGGCATCATCGGACTTTATTTCTTTCGAAATGAGGAAGAAGATACCGTTACCGTCAATGGTCTCATGTATAGAGCGTTGTGAACCGACTCTGTGGTCAGACCTCGACAATATCCAGAAATTTGGTGTCTGGGTGATCTTACGGCGAGCGTTCATCAATTGGCCGCCGCAATCATGCGATTTGACACCGCTCGGTTATTTTTCCTGGAGCTACGTCAAATCCTTAGTCTACGCCAACAAGCCACCCACTTTGAACGAGTTTGAGGCCAACATTCGACAAGATATTGCCGGAAAAACGCCGAACATATTGGACCGAGTCATCAAAAACTGGACCAACCGCTTGAAGCACTGCCAGCGAAGGCGAGGCTGCCATTTGAATAATGTGCTATTTCACACAAAATGACATGAACGTAGCTTCAAAACAAAGCCGTTGTAGTTTTATTTAATTTTTTTTCCTATCCTGCTTATCTGGTCACCATTATATAATGCTGAATTTAGGGGAATAATATACTATAAGTTCAAAATGTACTTAACTGAAATAAAACAGTTCTTTAACATAAAGAAAAATAATTGGAGTCTTGAGTGAACGTCATGTTTTACAATTAGAAATGGCCTACCTCAAGGTTCTGTATTTGGACCTCTCTAATTTATATCAATTAGCTTCTCAAACAGCGATTTAATGGCTAAGCCATTGCATTTGCTGACGGTGTAACTTTTACGTACATGTTCTGTAACCAATTTGGGTACACTGCTAAAATCGAAGAAGACTTAGAGACACTAAAAATATGGCTTACTACAAGACAGGTTAATTATTAGTAAGAAATCTTAACTGATAAGTTTTAAGATACCTGGCAATCATTCAACTGATTATCATATTTATTTTTATTTGCGAAAAAATAATTTCTCAAATCTGTAGTTCCTATTCTCATAAGTGTTTTAAAATTGAGACAGTAAAATACTTTAAATACTCGTATCTAATAGTTCTATTGGATTTAAGTTTGAATTGGATGGATCATGTTCAAATACTTAAATCATATATGAATCTAGTAGCAAGAAAGCTGTATAATATTAAACTTTATTGCTATAATAAAATCTTATCTAAAGTTTATTATGGTCTCGCACACTCTTGGAATATAATTCGTATTACCAGTTGTATGGATCATATTTTAGTACACTCAAACCTTTCTTGACAGCACAGATATATTTACGTCTTATACATAAAAAAAAAAATTACAGGCGGGCTATTTAGCATTGACAATGCTAGGATCGAATCTTATTAAGACTACATAATGTCTTAAAAGGTGACAAAGTAGCGTGCAAATTTTAGAAAATGTACTTTGCTCAGAACTTAATTTTGTTTTTGAATTATATATCGAGTATTTCGTAAATCTATCATAAATTTCGTTACTGGTTGCCACCCCACATGAGTACTTTTTTATAATAAGGGGTGATTCATCGTATGGTTCGATTTTCAATAGGCTTTTTTTGAGAAATCAGGTATGACTACTATCAAACTTCTTTATTATTTTTATTTCATATTGTTTGGCAAATTAAAGTGCAAAGACTTATATCACAACATAGTTTTCAAATTGTTCAGCTGTATTACGAAAATCAGTGTTCTGTGAGAAAAGTTTTTCGTGCGATTCGAGGAACTTACGGTACGCATAATCGACCTACTGAAACCACTATTGCCAATTCCATTCGCAAATTTGAGTCCCATTTTAGATAAATGGATGATACTCAACTGGTTAGACCACATCCAGCACGTAGTGAAGGGACTATAGCAGCTGTAGCTGAGAGTGTACGCGAAGAAAGTGACGAATCGATTCGGCCTCGTTCTCAGCAGCTTGGCTTGGCGTATTCGACAACTTGGTGTATTTTACGTGAGGATCTTGACCTTAAAGCGTACAAAATTCAACTTTTGCAAGATTTGAAGCCAGGTGACTTGAATTTGCGTCATATTTTCAGTGAATGGACTCTGGAAAAACTCAATGAAAATCCGGTGTTTTATTGTGAAATTTTGTTCTGTGATGAAGCCCATTTCTGGCTCAATGGATACGTTAATAAACAAAATTGCCATATTTGGGCTGATGAGCAACCCGATGAGTACTAAGAGCTACCATTACATCCATTGAAAACAACGGTATGGTGTGGTTAATGGGCTGGTGAAATCATTGGTTCATATTTCTTCAAAAATGAGGTAAATCAGAATGTTACCGTCAATGGTAACCATTATCGCTCCATGTTAACGGACTATGTGCTTCCTGAAATTCAACCACATGGTGTCGATGAGCTCTGGTTTCAACAAGACGGCGCTACGAGCCATACAGCGCGTGAAACAATGGACTTGTTTTTTTTTTTTTTTTCATGGGAAGGTGAGAAATCTTCATAGACACTATAGGCCCGGAGCCTATAGTAGTGTGAGATTCTTATTCACTAAAAAACACCTCCCTTATGCAAACCACGACTGAGTTCACACTCAACAAGCAGTTCTTCTATCGCATTTATTTTGTTTTTATAAGCTATCCTGCAGGCGATTTTCCATTGAAAATTCCTGTGTACTTTAGAAAAATTACGCGCTGCTAATCACCGCGCTGGATCGAGAGTCTTAGTCCTTTTCAAACGGCGCAATAAATTTGTTTCGTCGAGGATCTGTTGAACAGAAATATTCGTATGACCTTGTAATCGATTATTATGTTTTCGCGCAAGCAATTTAATTACGTTTTGAACGTTTTCGACTCCTAAGTCTCTGTGGATATCATCGTTTCTAATGTACCACGGCGCATTAACAATACCTCGAAGAACTTTGTTTTGGAATGTCTGTAATACATTAATGTTACTATTTTTAGTACAACCCCAAAGCTGTACACCATATGTCCAGATCGGTTTTAGCACATACTTGTAAAACAGCAGTTTGTTCTCTAAGCTAAGCTCGGAATACTTTCCAATAAGCCAGTAAATATCTCTATATTTGATTTCAAGCTCTTCACGTTTTTTCTTGACGTGTGCTCTCCATTTTAGTTTAGCGTCGAGTGTCATACCGAGATATTTGGCCTCGTTCGCGTAAGGAATTCGTACTTCGTTGATAAAAACCGGTGGATTCTCAATTTTCTTGAGAGTGAAGTTCACGTGGACAGACTTGTTTTCATTAAGCGCGATTCGCCAAGTCTTTGTCCAATTGTTAATCCGTGTAAGGGCACGTTGCAACTTGGCAGTTGCTTCTTTGACTGTTTTAGCCGTTGCCAAAATGGCAGTGTCATCAGCAAATGTGCCTAGGACAGTGTCGTCCGTTTGCGGTATATCACGGGTAAAAAGCAAATATAGCAGAGGGCCAAGTACACATCCTTGTGGCACCCCCGCCTTTATTGTCTTAAAACTGGAATATTCGTTTCCGTGTCTCACACGGAAGACTCGGTCTTCCAGATATGAACCTAAAATACAAGACAATTGCTGGGGTAGGGCTTGTCGGAGTTTATATTTTAGGCCTTCATGCCATACCTTATCAAAGGCTTGCGAAACGTCAAGGAATGTGCTTGAACCGACTAACTTTCACTCAATTGCTCGTTCAATTACATCGGTTATTCGATGCACTTGGTCAACTGTAGAGTGTTGGCTTCTAAAGTCAAATTGATGATCAGGCAAGAGGGAATTTGTGTCGGTAATTGGTTTAAGACGACTAAGAAGGATTCGCTCGAAGACCTTCGATGTAATCGGAAGAAGCAATATTGGTCTATATGACTTGACTTCAGTCAGCGGTTTACCGGGTTTCGGAACCATAATAACTTCGGCTACTTTCCACTGGTGCGGTACGTGCTCTAATCTAATGCTGGCATTTATAAGATAGAGCAGCTTTAGCAAACCTTTTTTCGGCAACGCTTTAATTATCTCTACCGTTATTAAGTCATATCCCGGGGCTTTATTGGGCTTCAGCGCGTCTATAACTTGTCTAAGTTCCCTAAGTGTAGCCTTTTCTACTAGAAAGTTTGTCGTCACGTCTGGCGTATTGACATTCTCTGGAAGCACTTCCCCGTCGAATGGCTTAAACGTTTCTGCAAGATGGTCGGCGAAAACATTAGCTTTTTCCTTATCTTCTTTCGCCCAGTCATCTTGGTTTCTTCTTATTGGCGCCACGTGTATTTGGGGCTTTCGAACACTTTTAACGGCTCTCCGTATAGAGTAGTTGGTATCCTTTGTCGCTGTGAGTCTTTCAAGGTAGTTATTATTACCTTGATTATTGAAGTCCTTGATCGATTTTTTCAACAAGTTGCAGAGCCTATTGAAGGACGTTTTATCTTGTGGTGCCCCCGTTTCATGCCACTTTTTCCGCGCTCTTCGTTTCTTCCTTATCATATCTCTGATTTCCGGTGGATATCTTATGCCGACTTTGGGAACTTTGTTCGATTCGCGGGGAGTGTTTTTCCAGGCCGCTTGCTGTATGACTTCAACGAAACTTTCAACTTCTTTTTCAAGTTGATACGGCGTTTTAAGTGCTACTTTCAACTCAGTATTGTCTACAACGTCTATTCAGAAGTCTTCCAAGTTAGTTTTGCTGTTAGTTAATCTGGGTGGTCTTTGTTTCTTAATCAAGGATTCGCACAGTGAGAGAATAACTGGAGAATGATCGGAGGAAAGATCGAAGCAATCTTCAACTTTGACGTAACTAGCGTTTACTCCTTTTCCGATAAAGAAGTCTATTAAATCGGCTGTTTTGGCGACATCCGAGGGCCAATATGTCGGCTTGCCTGTTGAGTAAGAATAGCAACCACATTCCATATAAATGGACAAATGGACTTGTTGAGAAATTATTTTGGCGAGCACCTAATTTCACACCTTTGGACTATTTTCTCTGGGGATATGTAAAGTCTCAGGTCTTCAGGAATAAGCCAGCTACGATTGACGCTTTGGAAACCAACATTAATCGTGCTATCCGCGAGATACCAGTCGCTATGCTCGAACGAGTCGCTCAAAATTGGACCTTCCGAATGGACCACCTCAGACGTAGTCGTGGCCAACATTTACATAATATCATTTTAAAAAATAAATGCCATGAATTGTTCTTTGAATCGATAGTAAAAATTTTAAGTTCGCTTTCAAATTTATGTGTTTTATTTTCCATTATATATCAAACCTTACGATGAATCACCCTATATCTAATTAGTATTGGAGTGTCGTTTAACTCTTATTTGGGACAAAGTGCTCCTTAAATCTTAGAACGGTATATATCTTACTCACTCTTCCTATTTTTAATGAAACACTACCAAAAAATTGTCATTTTAGTCTTAAGTTTGAGTAAATTGAATAAAGCAACATTGTAATACAAAAAACAAAATTCTAAGTTATGCTGCCAAGGAGAAGGAATTGCTCAACATCTGTAGGACAACACTTCCAGATATCCGACCAAAAATAGGTCTTTAAAGCGATAAAAATCACAGATCAATATGACAGGTAGAAAGTCAGTAAGTTCAAATGTCTTAGAGGGCGTGCAACAACAGAAACTATAGCCTGGTAGTGATTTGACTTTGTCTACCTGGGCTCCTGTTTACATTTTAATAGCAGCACAACAATAAGATCAAGCGAGGTATCACTCTTATCAATTGCTTTTTCTTTGGACATTCTGCAAAACCCTTATCGTCCCGGTTCTACTGTATGGTTCGCATGAATGTTTTCAAAAACGGACGAAAATCTTCTTGGTTTCTACGAGTGAATTTCAGTCCTATCTACTCACACATGAACGGAATTTGGAAAGCAAAATTCAAAATTAGCTTTTATGGCATCGGAAGGCAAACAAAGACCTCGTCTTAGATGGCGTCTCGCTCAAATGTAAAATAAACTCAACCAATTTGGCTTGCGCAATCGCACCCGATTGACGCAAAACCTCGTTATTTAAAGAGCTCTATTAGTTGAAGCACAGGTCCATTTCAAGCCGTAGCGCCACTTGAAGCGAGTAAGGACACTTATATGTATGTTGTATGTAGACTATCTATCAACAACAAGAAACTACCATAAGTATCTAGTTTACGAAAGATTGCCTTGTTATGTGAACCTCAATATTGAAGTGGCAAAGATAATAAAATTTAATTAAAAGTAGCTCAATCGCACAACATGTAAAGATAAGATCAGATGATAATATTTATGTTTATGCAACTACTCGTAAATTGTCATACCATATGAATTCTCATTCACACCACTCCTTATCAACGCATTCACTGAGATAGACGTCACTAAAGTTCACAGAAGTGTCTTATCAGTAGCATTCTAAAATTTTGCTTTTAAACACTTTTTTCGAACGTGCAGCTGCAAATAGATTAAACCCCTCACATAAAAATTTTAAATTTATGCTGCTTGTGACGTACACAAATAAACGATAAATATCTGCGTTACGCAGGTTGCTAATTTAAGATAGGGCAATACAGGTGTAGATAAGTCAAATCTAACATCAACATTGGAAAGATTACCGTTTCAGGTGGCACACGTACTTATAACGTTTTGTCATATAAGTGTTAAAAAATTTGGGTTTTTTTTACAGATTCTTGAAAATTTAATCTTAACCAAGATATAGAGTTAAATCGTGGACATTTTAACAGCTTCGGTCTAACCGACTCCTTTTTCTAGGAGTATTAACTTTCCGGCCATTAATCCTCGGATACGGACGAATCTATGTACAGTTGGCGACCCCTGAAAACGAAACAAGGACTATGAACTTCGGATTTGCACATAGAATGTTAGGTCTCTTAATAGGCCACGTGCAACCGAACAACTAGCAGAGGCCCTGCACTGCTGAAAAGCAGAAGGGCCGGACAAAAAGAGGATGAAAAACTGCGACATATATGAGTATACTACTACTGCGATTATTATCAACGGCAAAGCAGCGCCTATTCGTATGCGAAATCGTTGTTCGAGGTAGACTTAGGCAAGAAGTCTTGAGTTTTCGTCATGTTAACGAACGCTATGACATTAAAATTTTCATCGACAAGATTAATGCAAAGATGCCCTTGGTAGTACTGTCGAAAAGCATAGGCTGCACGAAACCACCTCCGACAACAGATTCAGGCTAATCGACTCTGGGACTTGGAGAACTCCTGATCAGTCAACCGTCAACCACATTGATCACGATTGATACATGGTAATCCTCTAGAATTATGGATGTCCAAACATTCCGAAGAGCCAACATCGACTCGTTACCTTGTTATGTCCAAGGTACGGTTGCGGATATTCCGAATATCATAAAGGCGAGCTTATAATGTGAGAAAGTTCAATGAATTCCGATCGAGTCTCTCTTATCCTCTTAAGATGTTCTTTGCCGCCAGCAAAAAGTCATGAGGTCTAGTGACAGCACTGCGAAAAAGTTATCAGAGAGGCCGTCTCTGATGTATTGGGTTTCCTTCTGCCACCACAGGGAAACCACTGGTTTGATGACGACTGCCGCCAAGCACATGCATGAGGAAAAAGAAAGATCATGAGAAGTTCGCGATCGAGGAAACTGAGAGATGCTACACTAAGAATAAGATTGGGAAGTATAAAAAACATCCCCAGATACAAACCTCAAACCTAAGCTTGTAGAGAAGAACAGGGAAACATAGCAATAGCGTCGCAGGCGATTCTGAGAATTTGGAAAAAGCTTTTCTGCGACTGTACATATGGTATAGTGTCGGTGACGAACTAAATACCGCTGTCAGGCAGTGTGAATATTTCAACCTGGACGACAATTCCGTCCACTCTATCTGGATCAAATGCAGATAGCTATATCTATGCTCAAGTCCAATAAAGAGGAAAGCGATGACTTGGTAAAGGGCATATATCAACTCATGTGTAAAATATGGTCGGACGAAAGTATACCTGATGAATAGAATCTCAGGATTGTTTGTCCGATCCTTAAGAAAGGATACCCTCTGAACTGCTCCAACTACAGTGGTATCAGTCTTCTTAACATCGCCTATTGTGTGAACGCCTGCAGCCGTTCGTCAACAACCTGATTGGTCCATATCAGTGTGAAAAGTTCACCATCGACCAAATATTGAACCATGAACTCCAAATCGATGTACACCACCTATTCATCAATCTTGAGGCGAGCCGTACAGAGCAATATCTAGTTTTGGCATCCCTGCCAAACTCGTCTGTTTGTGCAGGATGGCGATAGAGAATACACGCTGCAGCATCAAAGTCAGTAAAAAACTCACCGAGATCTTTGATATCAAAAAATGATAGACCCGGCAACACGCTGTCATGTGATTTCTTTAACATTATTCTTGAAAAAATAGTGCAAAACTCACGCGCCAACACAAGAGGCACAATCTTTTAAAAGTCAGTCTAACTTATCTCATACGCCGATAATATTAACATAATCGTAAGAATGCAGCGTGATGTCATTGGCGTCTTGCGACTATTGAGATGGAAGCTCCGAAAATTGGTTTACCGCTCAACAAGGGCAAGATACTATATTCTGTCAACAAGAAAGAACAGAACGTCACCCTCGATAGATATATGAAACTTTGAAGTTGTTAAGGACTCTATCTATGACACCAGCACTGAGATCAAACGAAGAATAATTGTTGCTAATCTCTGCTTTTTTGAGCTAATAAGGCAATCGACTAGCAAAGCCCTTTCTAGAAAAACAACGAAAAAAAAAAATAATAAATAAATAAATAAAAATAAATTATCCTAGTCCTGCTGTATGGTGCAGACGCCTGGACTTTATCAAATATCGATGGGAGTGCTTCTACCTGTTATGAGAATTTTTTTTCCAGTGATTTTTTGTCCCGTCAGCATAGTTGGTGAGTGGAAGAGGAGATACAACGCCGATATGAACTAAGGCAGAAGCGTGAAGGTGCAACGTCTCAGTTGGCTTGGTCGCTTATGTAGAGTGAATGGACACCAACGATCCGGGCCGAAAAGCTTTTGAATTCGACCCAGAGAGACAGCGCAGTAGATGAAGACCGCGAGTGCAAGAGCACCTCAGTCAAATTAGCGTGAGAAACTGGAACCAGCTAGCGAATAATCGGGGTGGCCGGAGACGCTTGTTGGTTGAGGTCTAGGTCCACCCTGGACTAAGTAAGTAAGCAAGTAAGAGGTCAAACAAAGCTGCACGATTGTCGTAACTAAAGAGCTCAATTTAACTATATAAACTTTCAAACACAAAAAGCTATTGTCTAAATCCAAAACAAAAGAATACCATAGTTTCCAATCAACTTATCAATATATAGGTACATACCTACGAAGTCCCAGTTTATTCGTTTTTTTAATTCATAAAACAATTGTTTCTAAAATATTAATAATACATACAATATAACATAAGACTACGATATTGTGGAATAATTTTTAATTGATGGAAAGATATCCATCTTATCTGTCGTAGACTAAAATCAGATTAAAAAGTCTCCCATACATAATACGGAAGAAGCTTCTACGCACTCAAATCCAATAATAAAATAATAGCTTCCATTATTAAATAAAGTATAATAATTATCTTAAGCAAGTATAAAAAATAACTAATTTGTTAAAGCAAACAAAATTTAAAAACAAGATAAGCAACACACACTTTCTTTTAATAGCTGCCGAAAAGACAGTTTAAATATTTTAAGTGTGCGTATTTGCCAAAAGAAATGTCTCGCATCTATTTGTTAAGTAAACAATGGAAATATTTTAAAAAAAACTTTATACAAATAAGCCCGTCTACTTAAAACATAAGCAAACATACGTGTATGTATGTACGTAGTTAAACTAATTCATAATTAAAGTGATAACATGGTAGCTTGAAGCACTGTTTGGAAAAGAATTTCAACTTAGCCTGGCAACATCTGCACATAGTGCGGAAATGTGGTCATCTCTGGCTTACTAAAATAGATGGCGATACAGTCCAGAGTGAGTTAGTGAGCTATCTTTGCCTCTAGTTACGTACCTTTTACTTGTGCGTGTAACCTAAAATTACCATTTACATGGTAAAATTGTTGGGGTTTTTATTTGGTGTTGCTTAGTTAGTGGTAATAATATCTAAAAATATTCCCCCCAAATATTATGAAGAAGTTCAATATATTTTTTTAAGATACTCGTATAACGTTTTCAAGCGCATTAAGCAATCGCCCTTCGGAGCACTCATGTAATAATTCTTTATTCTTATTATTTACCATTCACTTAAGCAGTAGATATTTGTATACAGAAGTGTAAGTTGTATACGCAATATTTATGTACCTGTAAATTGCTGATTAGCCTTAAATCAAAGTTAAATGAATTATTTTTTTCATTAACGCAATGAACTTCGAAAAATCTAAAAAATAAACATCATTTACATTTTTTAATTTTTTATTTTTAGTTTAAGTGCTAAAATAAAAGTGATATTGTTAAATTTTGATAAAACTTTTAAATGTTTATTTTTATTTTTAAAGTCCACTTTTGTCATGATATTAGAGTTTAATCGGCGACAAAGGTATATTTGTTTGCTGGGCTAGCAAACGCCCATTAGTAATCATTGCGGAAACCGCTCGACTAACTTCAACAGTCCCAATTATTAAATACTATATACAGCGGGTAAAAAAAGTATTCAATATGAATATGCTCTTTAAAATTTTGGAGTAAAAATGTATGAAAATATAGCAAAATAAGTTCGAACAAAAAAAAAACTAATTGAAGTTTCAATAAAAAAAAAAATCGCATTTCTAAGAAAAAAAGAGACAAAAAAAATAAAGCTTTTCCTTTCCGATGTATTACTTCACTAAGGCGTGTCGGCGTTGATTTAACTAAAGTCCTTGTGTATTCGGTATCAATATTTATCTATTGTTCAAGTTAAATTGATTTCATTTGGTTTTTATTCATAAAACTAAGTGGCCTCAATTTTTTTTTTCCAAATGACCCCATAAATGCTATATAGGACTCAGATCCGAAGATTGAGCAGGTGTTTTGATCACTTTAAGACAATTATAAATCAACCAAAATCTTGTTTTTAAAGTGCTTTGGATCGTTGTCCTGATAAAAATAAAAATATTGTCCAAGATCTAATTTTTCGTCAAATCTTGTTTCAGCAAATTCAACTTAATTCCCTACATTTGGAGCTGCAATACATCCTCACTGTAATACACCTCCTTCGCCATGTTTTATGAGTATTGTTGGTACTACATTTCTTTCGTCTAATTCAGTGTCCGGTTTTCTATAAACCAGAACCTTGCCATCACATTCATTACTTTCATCAGAAAATATTACGTCCATCTAGAACTCTTGAGACTCATTAACGTAATCTCAATTGTTTGTATTTTTGGGAGATGTATGGCTTCTTACTCGCTGATTTCGCATGAAAATAATTGCTTTTAAGGATGTTCCTAATTGTTTGTGAGGTAACCTTTACGCCTTAATATATCTCTGTATGTTTTGCCAGTTCTGAAGCATTAGTTGTTGGATTTTTCTTAACTTCCCGAAGAATCCATCTTTGATTAGATTCAGACAATTTCTTAAGAAGTCCTGTTCTTATCTGGTTTTCTACCGATTTCTCACTTGATTGAAATGGTGAACTACAAGTTTTCGTATTTCAATAGAATTCTCCTCGTTTTTTTCTTCTTTTTTTTTGACACACTGTAAGCAAATTTTTCAAAATACTAGGGCAATTTCCGGGAAATGAACAAAAACACTCCTTTTTTGTTTTTAGAAATATAATTTTTTTATAAAAGTTAAAATTAAAATTAAATTTATTTCTTTAATTTAACCAGCTTTGATTTTTTTTGCTATAATTTCTTTTATTTTTTAATCAAAGTTTGAAAGAGAATGCGCATGTCGAACACTTTTTGTGACCGTTTTTTTTTTTTTTATTTCTTTGTATACTGGAAATATTGTATATAATTTCTATTTCCCACAAAACCGTTCTTAAAAAATCGTGAATTTAAGACTTGTAAATGGTGTGCCGACCTAAATCCAGGCATTCCTCCACTACGTTCTCCCTTTTCGGGTGATAGCATTGATGCTACTAATGGGCATTTTTATGACCAAATCGATATATCTCCACAGCTTTATTGAGGTTGCATTAACACCATATTTTGAATTTGCATTAACACTAATGCCAGTAACTATTCTTATGTAAATCACTTTTTAGTTGTATGTTTGGTAATTAATGTTATTAGTTTAAAATAAATGAAAACGAGACCAAAAATCACTGAAAGAATCCTTCAAAATGACCATCTTCTGCGTCATAGAGTAGGCCTTTGCAGCATAAAAAATCAACAAAGAGAAATCGTAGAAAAAGAGTAAAAAGTCATAGTTAATTCCTGTCCACCCATTTTAAAATCTGTGCTTTATCTGCTGCAGTCCTTTACAGTTATGTTAGAAAAATCGCCTATTTTGTTTTATAGAACTAAATGTGTTGCCGATAAGCTCTGGAGTAAAATTGAAAAATAAATTAAAGAAACGGTACGAACACTTTACTCAAATGTTGGTTGCAGAACTGTCTTTTTTGAAAATAAATTTTGCCCAACAGGTGAATGAGGTCAAACTCGAGACACAACACAGATACAAAAATCTTCTAAAGTAAATATAGCTCCATGCCTTCTAAAAAAAATTTTCCGTACAAGATCAACACGGTCACACGTTAATAACACCGAAGCCAGCATTGTAATGAAGTTGAAAGCGCTGAACAACAAAAATAGCAAAACACTTTTAAGGCATGCTGTGATACGAGTACAGGTATCAACTTGAAGAAGAGCTTTTTCATCAATGTGAGTTTAACGAAGAGAAATCACCGGGTGCAACGAGAAGCTCTTAAAATGAAACATCGATCATTGATTCTAAAAGTTTCTACGTTTGATGGCATTGTTAGAGTCTGCGTTTCACCAAGCAGTGCTCTAACTATTGGTCGATGCCTTATGAACTTAAGAGATGTTGTAACAAATAATAATGTAAAGGGTGTTCCAAAATTCATGCAAGATTTAAATTGTCGCCATTTGTGCGGTGTTGCGACCGAAAAAAAAAAAACAGTATGACAGCTGACAGTTCAGGGTTCTAAAAAAATGGGTCCACACACGAAAGAACAACGCATTTTCTTATTTCGAACGCAATATGCTCGGAAAACTGATTTAATTTCATCAGACTGGTTCAATAAGTGATCTTAAACACAAAGACCGTATTATTCGTCCAGGAACATCAATTCGGTATCGTAATCAATAATTGGCCATTTCGAGAGGCTCTCTACAGCGTATTCTCACGAAAGCATCTTCAAGCATACAAAATGTGATTGAATCTAAAACGGAAGACTACTGACCACGAACAGCGAAAATGGTTCGTTGAATGGATTATCGAACAACAACAAGTGGATGCTGATTTTTTAAATAAAATCATCTTCAGCGATGGGGCTCATTTTCATCTTGGGCGGATTCAAAGGCTTTTCAGACCGGAGTATTGGTGACCATCCGCTCTACATGACCCATTAATTTTTCTCAAAAGAGCCAAGAGCACCCTCATCTTTTGATAAAGTCAATGTAAATGCTGTCATAGAATAGGTAGTTTGTATCGATTTGGATTTCATGATTTGACCAGCCGTAGTGTGAATATTTGGTAGATGATGCATTTTCGATACTAATATAGGCCAGTCAAATTGTTGCCGTATGGCTTCAGGCGTTCACACAATACGAGAGAGAGGTTCTTGTAGGCGATGCTTAGAATACTGATGCTTCTGTTGCTGAAGAAGTTCAGAGGGTCTCTTATCGTAAGGATGACAAACAATACTGAAGTTACATACATCGGGCATACTTTCGTCCGACAATATTTTACAGATAGATTGGTGTATTCTTTTAACTAGGTTATCGCCTGCCGCTTTGAAGGGCCCGCTCTAGCAACTTTGTTCTGCTTAATCTTACAAAATAAATAAATAAATATTTTGAAGCGACTGCCCGTGTGGGTCAAGGACTACCTTCTCGCACTCAGTTGCGTTTTACACTTTTTGAATTTTTACATTCCTGAGCAGGGCCTATTGTTATTGCCGGTTCTGAGGAGCTCTCCTGAGAAGCTTTTTCATAGGTAGAATTTGAATTTCGGAGGTTTGCGATTGTCCGCCGAAAGGGTGATGACAATTGGAAAATTTTCTGTTGTGCTCCTACCGGGATTCAAACCGAGGTAGGTTGGCGTGACAGCTAGTAAGTATCATTGAAAGTATCTGATGACATCCGTCAAAATATAGCTAAAGATCACCAGACTTGTCACATTATTATTATATGTACGAATATATGTATGTATTTCTCGAAACCAATTTTTCCTCAATTTTTTAAGTGGTGTCCCTCAGGGATCAATTTTAGGTTCTCTACTGTTTTCCGCCATTACTAACTACTAGCTTTTGTACCCTGCGGTAAAAAATAATTGATCATCCGCTGGAATCCACTTCAGTAGAGGCAGATTAAAGTCATCAAAGATAAGGATATGTCGATGGAATCACTTAGGCCAATTAAGCGGTCAACCCCTTTAATAGCAAGAATGTAGAATTCGATAGGTTGACCCGGGAGAATGTAGCAAGACATAATGTAGAGGTAGTTATTAGGGAGTGTGAAGAGAAAGCGATGAGATAAGAGCTAAGAGAATAAAAGAATCAATTTTAAGGAGGGCAGGATCATCAACAAGAAAACGACCGTCATCTCGTGGTTATATATATCCATACCAGTTTTTGAAAAACTTTGAGATTCAAGGAACATCTGCGTAATTTGGGGCACCTTTGACAAATAGAGTGGTGAACATCTGGTTCATTGTACGGAGCCTGTCTAAATTGTGTGACGAATTTCATTGGGGCGGCGACAGGACGAATTGACATTGGACCATCTATATCAGCACTCGAAGGGCTGGTATGAGGATTTTAAGGTTGGGTCGTTGACATTGGATGTGGCAATGACTCAACTTTGGTTCTAACAATTCAGGAAAAATTAAAGAATTGTAAGTAGGTTTGTGGTGCAAGAGGGATATTTATATTAGGTGCGCAACGTTCTCGCTGTTTGTCAAACAGCTATATGGATGGCTATAGTAAGTGCTGGTCGATTTTGACATATCAAAAACGTCATGAATTAAGCTTAGACATTTGGTTAACAAATCGTTTCGACACATAAGTGATTTTGTTTTGGAGTTTGGATTTTGTTGGGAAGTGTTGATTTTCTTCTTTCATTCAAACCAAATGGCGACTGAAGCGAATCGAGAGCTCCAAAAATTTAAGGAGATGCTGCTGTAAATGAAACAACGTGCCGTGATTGGTTCCGTCGCTTCAAAAACGGTAATTTTGATGTTGACGTGAAGAAAGGCCAAAACTAATCGAAGACTCTGAATTGGAGGCATCGCTTAATGAGGATCCATACCAAATGCAAGAAGAGCTTGCCGAGTTGTCCTCCAATTCATTTCCAAGAGATTGCATGAGTTGGGAATGCTTCAAAAACAAGGAACTTGGGTTTCTTATGATTTGAAGCCAAGGAACGTTGAGTGTCGTCTTTTCACCTATGAACAACTGCTTCAGCGTCAAAAAAGGAAGGGTTTTTTCATCACATCGTGACGAGAGATAAAAATTGGATTCATTACAGCAAATCAAAGAGAAGAAAGGCATGGGGACTGCCCGGTTATGCTTCTACGGCCTCGGCTCGGCCGAATATTCACGCTGCGAATTCATTGTGCATTTGGTGGGACCAGGTCGATGTTATTTATTAGGAACTGTTGAAACCTAACGAAACCATCACTGGAGAACGGTATCGACTTTAATTGATGCGATTGAGCTGATTTGATTGTAACAATTTTTTCACAATAAAGTTGCATTTTCATAAAAAAAAGCGATAACTTAGTTGCGCACATAATAGTTACCTTCGTCACAAAAGAACAGAAAATTTCTCGAAAGCTCTTTGATGAAAACTGCGTTTCTTTTATTTAAACTAATACAAGTAGCATGGAATTTTTTGCCGCAGATCCCCTTTTAAGCAATAAAGTCAACATTATTATCGGTACGAGAGCAGATGGGTATTCCGCTAGACACGGCAAATGCCGGGTAAACAAAGAGCATCACAAAAATTTGGAAGGAAAAAAATAAACAAAATTCACTCTACGCACTGTCGCTGAATTAACAAACTACAAGGTGAAGTGAGTACAACAATAAAAATGGTGCGTTAGCGATAACAATTTTTTTAAATGAAAAATGAGGTAATAAGACTAATTGGGAAGAAGCGAATGAAGAATTATTGATTATGTTGGAATTGGAACCGAAAAATCCAGTAAATCGTTAATCAACTAATATTAATGATTTACTGGACTCTTTGGTTCCAATTCCATTTCTTTGCCTACCGCTTCAGAGATGTCCGTATAGATACGCCGGATAGATTTGTTTGTGACAACGGCCCTTTATTCCGGAGTAAAGAATTTAAAAATCTCTGTAATTCTAATGGACCGTGTCTCAATTTTACCGCATGCTATCAACCGGAAGTTAATCCAGCTGAGCGGATAAATCAAATCATTCAGTCGATTATCAGAGCTTACGTGTCGGAGAACCATAGGGTTGGCAATCTTAGTTGGTGAAGGTTGCCTGTTGTATCCTACCTAAACTTTAGACGGGACATGATCACGGAGATCACGAGTAGGGAACTAACTCGGAGATAGGGACGTAGGCTTAGAAGATAGGGAAAAATGGATCTATGGATAGGGAATTAGGTTCACCAATTAAAGCGACTCACATGACTGAACTAGGGACACAATTTAAAAACCTTAGGAAAGAAATAACTAGGAAGCTGGCTGGTTGAGGAAAGATAGTGGGTTCATCTGCCCTAAGGAGTGCGAGAGGAGTTTCCAGAAAGCTGAAGAGTGCTTTGTGACCTCTCCGATACTAACATATCCGGACTTCAAGCGGCCGTTTGTGGTGCAAACCGATGCATCTGACTTAGGGGTCAAAGTAGTTCCAACTCAGACATTCGAACAAGGAGAGAAGGTTATTTGTTACGTGAGTAGGTCGTTGGATAGAAACGAAAAAAAAAAAACAATATCCACATAAAATGCGTGCTAAGCCGTACTGTTTGGTATTGAAAAGTTACGATCATACATTGCGGACGTTCGATTAACGGTCGTGACGAATCATCACTCATTGGTTTGCCAGAGTAACCTTAAGCAACCGTGTGGAAGGTTAGCTAGGTAGGCAGCTAGGTTGCAGCAATTCGACTTTAAGATTGTCATCGTAAAAAAAAAAATATTCCGGATCCATTGATCCCCAAAATGGTCAACAAGGTCTAGTTAAACCCACTGGACTATTCGGATCAGTTTAAATGTGCTAGAGCAAAACATGTGATTGTGCATAAAAATATTTCAGAATGGAAGGAAGAAGTTTCGAACGTAGATAGAGCTCATTAGCAGGGAATATGAGGGTTACGAAGACATACCACATTGATCAAAAAAAAAAAAAATGAAATAACCCCGTGGCGCTCCCATTCCGATTTAAGTTCTGTATTTTTTTTTTTTTGTTAAGTTGGTACATCTGTTGCTGAAATTGCCTTTAAATCTAAGCGTCATTGCTTGACATTTGCAAAAGTTACGTAGCCAAGAGTACATCTATCTCTGTGTGTGTTGGTGATTTTTTTGATTTATTAAATTTTGCGTAAAAAACGTGCGCGAACGTTGGAAATGTTGGAAAAGTGTTTTGGCGACGATTCCCTTAGGAAAACGGTCGTTTAGCAGTGGCACTAGTGGTTCAAAAGTGGTCGTGGGTCAATCTAAGATGATGAACGCAGTGGCAGACCATCGTCATCGAAAAACGCCGAAGACATTGGTGAAGTGAAAGAAATGTTGGTCAATAACCACAAATTAACCAACAGAGGTATAGCGGAGGACTTCAACATTGCCTATGGATCCGTCCAAGACATTTTGGTTAATGATTTGGGTTTCCGTCGTGTAGCAGCAAAGTTGGTGCCAAAAGACCTTAATCTCATGCAAAAAAGAGACCGTGTTGACGTCGCAAAAGACATGATTTGCAAGGCTGAATCCTATCCCACATTCATCAAAAGGATCATTACTGGAGACGAGACGTTGGTTTATAACGACGACACGTAATCCAGACATCAGGCAAGTGAATGGCGTTCACAAAATGAGTCGAGACCAAAAAAACAACGTCGTTTTCAGTCAAAAAAAAGGCAAGGCTCACGGTTTTCATGGATTACAACGGTGTAATGCATCATGAATTTTTGCCAGAAGTCCAGACAGTAAACAAAGAGTATTATTTGAGCATTATGAGACGTTTGCATGAAGCAATTCGCCGAAAGTGACCAGAATTGTGGGCAGAAAACTTGTGAATTTTGCACCATGACAACGCACCGACGCACAGTGCCATCATTATTCGTAATTTTTTGACGAAAAATGTAAGAAATACCATCCAAGAGCAAATGAATTCACTTGATTTGGCTCCCTGTGACTTCTTTCTGTCGAGTTAAAAGACCACAACGGAGAACGCGTTTCAGCAGCCGAGAGGAAGTAATGGAAAAATCGCAGGAAGCACTGATGAACATACCGAAAACCGAATATAAAAAATGATTCGAGGATTGGATCAAGCGCTGGCATAAGTGTGTTGCAGTCGATATGATTAATTGTAAGGGGACAGATTAAGATGAATAAACTTGTATTTTTAATGTTCTGAATAAATTCCGGGAACTTTTTCAACTTATGCAAGAATTGAAGTCAAGCTACTTGCGTCATATTTTCAGTAAATGGGCTCTGGAAAAACTCAATGAAAATCCGGTGTTTTATCGTGAAATTTTGTTCAGTGATGAAGCCCGTTTCTGACCCAATGGATACGTTAATAAACAAAATTGCCATTTTTGGGCTGATGAGCAACCCGAAGAGTACCGAGAGCTACCATTACATCCATTAAGAACAATGGTATGGTGTGGTTTATGGGCTGGTGGAAGCATTGGTCCATATTTCTTCAAAAATGAGGCAAATCAGAATATTACCGTCAGTGGTAGACGTTATCGCACCATGTGAACGGACTATGTGCTACCTGAAGTTCAAGCACATGGGCTTGGTTGGTTCCAACAAGACCGTGCTACGAGAAATACAACAATGGACTTGTTGAGAAATCACTTTGGTGAGCACTTAATTTCACGTTTTGCTACGGTATAATTGGCCGCCTAGATTATGCGATATCACACCTTTGGACTATTTTCTCTGAGGAAATGTAAAGTCTCAGGTCTTCAGGAATAAGCCAGCTACGATTGACGCTTTGGAAGTAAACATTACTCCAAAATTGGACCTTCCAAATGGACCACCTCAGACGTAGTCGTGGCCAACATTTACATGATATCATTCTAAAAAAGTTAATGCCACGAGTTGTTCTTGTAACTGATAATAACGATGAATCTTCCTATATAACCAGGTTTTTCAGAAATTGCGCCAGCTGCATTGTTGGTGGAGAGGAGAGATATTTCGAATCCCTTCGTGTTTTTGTGTGGAAAACGTGCTGCAATCTACTGGATTTACAACCAATGGACAATTACGATCCAACCATAATTGGAATTGAGTCAGATTCGAAATACGTCATCATTGGTAGATGTTGAAGATCAAGCTGGATTCGACAAAATGTATGCCGATAAAGGCGTTGCATTCAATTCGATTAATGATACATTCGACAGAAGCAGACTTAATGAATTGAAATATGTACAATTAAAGTAGAAGAAGTCTATGTTGATAATTGTAGGGAAAACTTTCTCATTGTTAGCAAAATAAAAGTAAAGACAAGGACACCAAACTTGTTTTGTTGTCCATACTTTCCGGATCGATAGACTACATGATTAAAAAGTTTAGAAAACTTTAAGAAGATCAGGGCGTTTCATCGTCTATTAAACACTTAAGACACTATATCGATAAGGGTAACAAAAATTTATTTTCTCAGATTCAAAAATAAGAGCTTTTACTCTTTTACAAGCTTAAAAATCAGAAGCAGTATGTTCAGGAACGCCTGGTTCTAGTCAATCTTAGAGAGATATATTCTATGTTCAAGGAAGTTCACAATATAAATGAGTTTGAATTTAAAAAATGTACGTTATTATTGAAGTTTTTAATCTAAAGTATATTACTAGAATAATTAGGGCCTCCTGATTCTAAATCTGTTCTCAACACATCCATTTTACAAATAAAGATGAATTAGATCGTAATAATAAAATAGCCAAGGTACTTTAATTTTCATTACAATATTATGATACAAGTTTTCTAGTTTGTACTTCATTGATTTCAGGTTCGTCCATTGTTCGACGTTATATGGTATACCAAAAGTTTATGCAATTTGGCATTTGGGCAGAGTTCTTGTCCATAGACGAGATGATGGTGGCTACAGTTGCCAAATATTTATTCGGGGAAAACCGATTCGCTTGGAATATAAGCTTTGGTGCCTCTGTTCGTCAACCGGCTATTTATTATTTTTCATCATTTACTGTGAACAATCCGATGAAAACGACACAGAAATTGGTCTTGGATCCGACATCGTTCTCCGTTTACTCACCAATATCGCGGCCCCCATGCGTTACGTAATATTTTTCGACAACTTCTTCACATCCTATCACCTTCTGTGCTTGCTATCAGAAAAGGGATTCCGTGGCACTGGAACTGTTCGTTATAATTGTGTAGCTGAAGTGCAGTGGTGCTACTAATTTGAAGACCGAGAAGATTTGCCTCGTGGCGCATATGATTATATGTGCGACTCTAAGAACCAGATCAATCTTTGTCGCTGGCAAGATAAAAATGAGTACACCATTCCTATGAATTATGGTCAAATTCTGCCAATCCATCCTGTTCGGCGTTGGAAAAAAGCGACATAAGCTCCTAAGCAAGGGTCAAGAGATGAACGAAAATTTGTCAAAGTTCATCAGCCTGATGTACTTCGCAGCTATAACAATAGGATGGGCCGCGTTAATCTCCACGACAACCCCATTCAAAATTATCAAGTGATCGGTGGAAAAAAAATGTTCTGGTCTCTTTGAATAAACACAATTGCAAATTGCAAAAACGGGAAGCCAATCAGCCAAAAAGATTTCAAGCTTTCAGTCAAGGAGTCTATTCTGTTAACCGATGATAAAGAAGAAACAGAAATAGATGATGATCTGCAGTTCCAGAGATCGCGCAACTTACCAAACGTGGTTGGTGAACACCTCATCGTACATCAGCCGGAAGGAAAATATCGTCGAAGCTAGTTGAAAGGATTTAATTTAGATTGTTCGAGATGTTCGAGAAATGTGCCAAACATATGCATTGACATTGTTTCAATTTTTTTTTTTTTTATTTCCTTACTACTTTTATCAATTACTAAACAATATCATCACTATTCTTTAAATCTTTCTAAAATTACAAAAATTCAGTTAACAATTGTTTTTTACTGAAATAATCTTGTCTATTTACGATATGTGAATGTTTGTAGTTATATAGTTTAAATATAATTTATAAAAAAGATCTATCGGTAAGGTATTTTTCAACCAGCCCTACCAGAATTATGGGCTGGGGGTATAAATATTATTTGCAGTTTACTCTGTGACAAATGATTACTCATTACTCATTGTAATTACTATTACAAAATTACTACAGACAAATTCTGAATATATTACAGTGGCTGTTAATAAAACTCGTATAAGTTTTTAGAAGACGTAAAACCAGCCGTTAATCAGAGCTCACGGAAACGTCCATAGATTCGTCTGATAGGTAACGATTTAGAACAAATCTAACATTTATTACAGACTCAACCAAATCTAGTTTACGATTTCCCGGATATATATGGGGTATATGGACCTTAACGATCCGGAAGCTTTTGAAGTTTATTTCTCGCCAGTCCCAAGCTATTTTTTGTACAGAGTGAAACTGTGCAATAAACATTTTTGAATCGAGTATATAAAAGAAATTATTTATATTTTTTCGGGTGCATGTGTCGCAATAAAATCTTGTTTATCGTCTTCCCCCTAGAACTTTTCGATCCGAGCACACTATGCAGTCTTTTTTACTCCCACTGCTAATAATAATGTGGAGCTTTCGATCTCCTCGTTGCAAACTTTCTTTCTTCTGTATTAGTGCGACCTCGAGGTATTCAAACATATGAAAGTCGTCTACCCACTGATCAACCTTTCGCTTTATAAATACATAATGTGGAACTGATTTTTCGTTCTTTCCTCTTTGAAAGGATATATATGTATACTATATATGGTAAAAATATGTAAGAATAATTCAAGACCCCAGAAGAAGAGTTTTCCTCACTATATAAGGGATTTCCTTAAGAAACAGTAATTTGATATATATTGATCACCATGGTCAATACCGCCCATATTTTTGGTATAGTTTAACACTTCTTGAGGCTTCTGGATGCAACATATCGCAATATTCTCTGGACACACGTCATTTCTGACACATCCCAAGTACAAAGAAGTATTAGAATCCTCTCGTCCTTCCATGAAAGAAGTAAAATGTTATTTTGACTGTAGGCTACTATGTTTGCTTTTGAAAATTTGGGCTTTTTTTATTATATCCGATACATCTTTTCTATTTGTTGATAATGCACCAGTTAGGTGGCATCCCATTTTCAGTTATTCATTTGCCAAAGATGTACTGGTATAACAGCGGTCTGTATACATATATTATCCTTTTGTAGAGCCAACGTTTCTTAAATAAACGGGGAGATCTGATCTAGGAGGATTGTTTGATGTTATCCTGCCATAATACGGATGAATTGTAGAAATATACCATCTATTTGAGTCAGAAAATATAGGGTTTTCCAATAGGGATTTGACAACTTTGAATTCAATTTGTGAACGCACTCTTTCACGAATCATCAAACTATCACTGCCAATTTATTCAGTAAACTCAACATTTTCATCATGGTAAAGTACACTAACGAACTACGTTCTCCGATTGGGTTCTGGAGAAGATGCGCCAAGATAATGAATTTCATCGCAAAATCATCTTCAGTGACGAAGCTCATTTTTGACTCAATCGGTTCGTCAATAAGCAAAATATGCGTTATTGGTCGGGTCAAAACCCACATGTGCTTCATGAATCACCACTTTATCCACAAAAAATAACTGTTTGGTGCGGTTTGCATGCCGGCGGCGTTATTTGGCCATATTTTTTCGTCGACGATACTGATCATCACGTTACTGTGAATGACCACCGATTATTTTTGGCCCGAATTGGATTTGGATTTGGACGACATGTGGTTTCAACAGGATGGTGCCACAAGCCACACAACACACGCTACAATCGATTTATTGAAGAGTAAGTATGGTGAGCGTGTTATCTCAAGACATGGGCCAGTCGATTGGCCGCCTCGTTCGTGCGATTTAACGCCGCTTGAATATTTTCTGTGGGGCTACGTTAAGTTATTGGTTTATGCCAACACGCCGACGACGTTGGAAGAGCTCAGAGCCAACATTGAACACGAAATAGCGGCCGTTTTGGCCGAAATGTGTGGCCGAGTCGTTGAAAATTGGATCCAACAAGTCGACCGCTGCAAACGTGCCCGCGGTGGCCATATGAACGAAGTCGAGTTCCATTCATAAATCTTTTGATTGTTCTTCAAGCCGATAATAAAGTTTTTGAAATATCTCAAATGGTTTGCCTTTTATTTAAAAAAAAAGTTGGTAAGACGTTATTAGAAAACCCTATATAAACTCTATATCTATTCTTATACCCTACACTGTTGGTTTTTTGAAATTGCAGGTAATAGACCCTACTCTCTCTTTAAACTTACAAACTCATCAACGAAAATATCTCTATGTGGTACAAAATACCGTAGGAACTTTGAGTCAATATATTATAGAAAATTGCTGACTTTTTAAATATGAGTCCGAATGTTTGCAAAAATCTATTTCTCGTAAATATCTGGTATTTTACTATTATTCTTCGATGACCAATATTATTTCATGTTGGGTAAATGCATTGCTCACATATTGAAAATTACTCCAAGAAAGTCAAACAATTCTTTACGTTCTACATCTTTCCATGTTTTCCAAATTGATTCCTTTGGCAAGGGCTCCAACGCTTTTATTTTCTCCTTAGCAAAATTATTTGTAATTTTTACTATACCATCTACCAATTCATCCGTGAAAAATAGCTTGAAAAACTTTATCGGATCTATAATGTGAATTGGAACTTGTGGACCTGGGGACTTTGAAAAAACATTGAATGGCATTCGAGGAGGAATGTCATCAATTTCTTTAACATCTTTCCATTCTGTATTTTCAGCAGCACTATCATGTTTATCTTCTTCATCTTCACTGTACCTTTTATTTGGTATTCTTCTACTATTATCACAAAGTATGGTAAATGTAATAAACTCTTGAAAAATCATAAAAGAATTGTTTTTTCATGCAAACTATGGTATACAAAAGACAAATGCACAACAATAAGAGTAAGAAAAAAATGGTTTTTGCCTCCAAATACTAGGCATTGAACCTGGTAAGTAAAACTACCACGCCGCTCATATGCCGGCATTGTTCCGTTAAGGGTTAATTTCAAATTAGTAAGATGTTTCACTTAGTAGGGTTGCTGATTTAACCGTGAACTACTGACCACAGATCGGCATTACGCAGACCAACAAGATAATCAATATTCTCCAGAGGCCCAGATAAATAGAGTTGAACACCATCATTATAAAAACGCAAAATCAAATAGGTCCTTGAATATACCTTTCAAAACAATATACTAAAATTTCAAATAAATATCTCAAATCGTTTTTGAGCTACAGCATACTAAAGAGTAGCCGCTCAGTGGTCAGAAATCAATCATTTTGTGTTTAAACGCGATTTTCTCGAAACTGCATTTTTGGAATTTGCTGCAGTTGTAACTTGAAGACAAATCATTTGATCGCGTTGATTTTTTTTTCTGCTGATTTTATATACGTTTCCCTATACAACGACCTTCCAGTTTTTCGATTGTATGAAAATTGTAATTTTGGCGGGCCAAAAATCATCAAATTTTTGGGAAAAATTTAATTTTTTTTTTAAAACTCTGCCATTGCGTTAAATTTCAATTTCTTTTTTTTTTTAAATCGTGGGTCATTGTATAGGCAATATATAATTAATGCCCATTTAATAATTTTTTTTTTCGTTTTTTGATTTCGGCTAGGATGAAGGCCGCAATCACTGCAGCAGCGAGGGACCTTTGTTTTGGACATGGGAGATAGCGAATAACTCGCTGAAATTTTAACTTTTTTCTTTGAAAATTTCAGCGTATATTCATTTTTTATATATAAATATGTCCCTCAATTTATTTTTTTTAAATTCCAAAATCACTTTTTTTTGGCGGTCACACTAGGTGTGCCCCTAAACGGGCTTAAACATAAACAAAGAGTTTTCAAAGTCTAGTAAACAAAGAAGTCTTATATGATCTTTAGGTTGGCTCTGAAACCCGATTGAAAAGGATTATTGGATAGAATCGTTGCTAAACAGGAAGCTTATATCACGGAGTTTGCCATTTGATGTGACAAAATAACAGTGGTGCCTCACTCTATAATATCATTATCGGTTGAAATCTCACACTTAGCAACACAGGACGAAAGCCCATATTTAAGGAAAACATAGACATGTTGTTCATTATTTTCTCACATATTTTCTTTTATCACAGAGATATGATGGTTAAAAATCGAAAATGAATCACAAGGACATCGGAAGAAATCGAGAAGTGGATCGAGGAACGCATTGCAATTAAAGCAAGGATTGTAGCAGCTTCAACATTTGAGAGTGTAGAGCAGCCTGAAAGGAAACCAAGCATAGTATAAGACTTAATAGATATAACAATCAAGACGTACCAGCTGCGCAGATATATTGCTGACGATCCCAACAAATGTTTTAAGGACAACGATCTTGGGCTAGGCATAAGAAATGTAAGACCATGTCCTGCCGAACAATTAACGGAAGCCCTAGACTACTATAAAGTACATAAAACCACAACACAAGAAGCGCAAAGGAATGGCCGGACATGAAAACTTATGCTTCATAGTAGCCCACATTAAGACTAAATTCAGACATAAAGGCCTGATTTGTATACGAAATAATTTACAGTTTGGTTTTCATACCAGAAATACGCCAGGGATGATGCTGGCGAGTCGGTAACAGTCAATGTAGATTCCTGTCGCTCCATGTTAACCAATTTTTTTCAGGATAATTCGGAACTGGAACGCTTAGAGGATATGTGGTTTCAAGAGCATTCCAATCGAATTATTGAAGACTCTAGGAATGTTCCTGTAAATTAGCCCCCTAATCCTACCAGCAATTAAACACCACGTAAACTCTTTACTTCGAGGTTAATTTAAGTCTCTGATCTATACCAACAATCCAGAAGCTTGAGAAGAATCACAAGTATATGAAAAAATCAAACTGGATCCAGAGCATACCATATACTTAAGCAAGCCGTTGCATGAAAAACGTTTAAATGACGCCATAGTTTATAACTAAGGTATTACTGGTACCTTAAACACGCGTCTCTGTACTAATTTCGGCACATACAATGAATCTATGCTAAATACTAAGGTGTACCCCACAAATTCTTCTGCAGGATTTACAGTGACAAGTAAGATATTGAGACGTTCTTTCATCGGTTGTGTGACTGTCCTGTCGTCTTCGAGTGAACAATAAGGACTCTGGAGCGTTTTCTAATATTGAGGTAAAAAACAAGGACAAAAACCTTCCCTTGGTTCATATAGAAGAAATTGAAGTTGAAAACAAAGGACGGAATTTTGAAACAAATAGCATATGGTTACCGTTACTACTCACATACAGTTCAATTGAACTTTCCTTGGTGTCAAATGCAAGAAACTATTAATTCAAAAATCGCAATTATCTAAACCAAAAACAAAACAACAATTTTTCATCAACCAACCAAACCGTAACTTCTTCGTTTCTCTTTTAACTCCCGAAAATTTTTTTCTTAAATATTAACTATAATATACATAAATTTTGAAAACTTAGAAAATTGTTTAAATTGACGAAAAGGTATCTTACCTGTCGGGGACTGAAACCAAATTAAAAAGTCTCCCATAGATAATATAAAAGAAGACAACTAAATACGGAAGCTTAGTAATTAAAAGAAATAAAGTAATAAAAGTAAATAAAAGAATTATCTTAAACAAAGAACTGAAATAATAAAACAACAAAAATTAAAAGGAACAGATAACGAACACACTTTTTATTGGAAAAGCTGCCGAAAAGACTGTTTTAATATTTTAAGTTTGCGTACTTCTCAATGTTAGCTTAGCAAACATTGGAAACATTTAATAAAGCTCTAAATATACAAATAATGTCTGCTGCTTAAAATATTAACAAACATGCGAGTATGTACGTCATGAAGCTATGATAATTGCAAATTAAAATGAGAACATCGGTTGAAAAAGAATTTCAACTTGCCTGGCAACATCTCAAAAGTTCTGTAACATGTCGGAATGTCCTTCTATACTAGTCTCCAGTCTAGAGTTTAAAGTTTCTAAGATTTCTAAAGCTATTGTCCTCGTGAGTATCAAGTTTAGATCTTTTATCGGTAATTCCAAAGCTATAAAGTGTTTGCTCATTTGCGCTTATTCCGTGTTATTCATAATCTCAAGCAATCATGTCGTCCATATCTGGTGTCACTACGCGTAACAGATACGAGTACGAATTCTCCTCCACCATCATCAAATTTGTGAACAACGACAAAGTTAATCTTACTGCGAAAATTTTGGAAGAACATCTAACTAAGCATTCGCCATCTATGAAGATTGATGAATTGAAGAAATAAATGAAAGTTGGGCTCAACTTATTGACAGAGTAAACAATGCGATTTAAAGCACAGTGGCGTGAGTGGATAAACTCAAAGAAGCTGCGTCAGCTACGTTTCAAATCCGTTTTGCTGAAATAAACGCCCTTCGTCAGCAAATTCACATTCTAGAAAGAATTTTCTCGCGATGCTGTACTCTTTGGTGTGCCTATACATCCAAATGAAATTTTTTTCAAATGTTCTCCACAAACTTTACGAGATCAAAAACTGCAATCCACCTCTTTTAGCTCATGTTTTTCGTTTAGAAAGACAAAATTCCAACTATAACAGTTCAACCAGTAATTTGCCGCCATCAATAGTGTTTAAATTCAACTCTTCGAATGAAAGAGATTCTCCTTTCATTGCTGCTTACGAATTACCGTAAGAAACAAAAAATTGTCATTCAATTAAACGGCCGTTATTATTTAAATGAGAGCCTTACTAAACATTATCGCTTTCTTTTACAAAGCACGCTTGGCCTAAAGAAAAAGCAACAGTTGTTCATCGTGTACACCATG
Organism: Volucella inanis; assembly: GCA_907269105.1. NCBI lineage: Eukaryota > Metazoa > Arthropoda > Insecta > Diptera > Syrphidae > Volucella > Volucella inanis. Next base: position 200,455,385 of record OU026153.1, on the reverse strand, counting down.
TTTAAGCCGAGAATATGGTCAACGGAAATAGCTTTTCCAAACGCTTCACTAAGAATAGATCTGACAATAGTATCGGACCCTTCGTCTATTCTTCTTTTCGACCAACTATCGCTCGACTGTATTTTGATCCTCTTTTCTGCAACTACCACGCTCCGCCGCTGATTTTTCGTATAAGGATTATGAATAGTGACTATCCGACGCTTAGTTTTGTTTTGACGCCCATTTGAAAACATCGTGTTAGTGTTTTTTGCGACGATGGAAGAAGAGCGGTATCGTTCCGTGATCCGATTCTTGTTTTTGAATGGCAAAACCTGCGAGAAAATCAAGCTCATTCACCTTCGTGTACAACCGCTTACCATTAATTCGCAGTGTTTCCACTTGGTTACAAGTCGGTTTTTGATGAACCGTGCCCACTTGGCCCAAAAATGGTTACCACAGAGAAAACCATGAACAAAATCCATGATCTCGTATTGGCAAACCGCCAAGTGAAAATTCACGAGTTGACTCAGATAGCAGGTATCTTAACTGAACGCGTTAGCCATATATAGCCACGTTTGCTCACACCGGAGAATAAGCGCAATTGTGAGACCATTTCAAAGACGTGCTTGGCCCTGTTTAATCGAAATCCGGAGGAGATTCTGCGTCGTTTCATAATCGCCGATGAGACATAGATTCATTGGTGAACACCAAAGACCAAAGAACAATCAAAAAAATGGATTTTAATTGGTGAATGAGCCCCAAAGAAGGTAAAGATCGTGCCTTCGGCCAGAAAGGTGAAGGCCACCGTTTTTTGGGACCACGTTGACTATTTGGAAAAGGGAAAAAAAATCACAGGAGCATACTACGTCGATTTACTGGGCCCATTTAATGCAGATTTGAAGGAAAATCGACCACATTTGACGAAGAAAAAAGTGCTCTTACACCACGATAACGAACCGGTTCACACCTCCGCAGTCGATACAGCCAAATTGGTCGATTGGCACTACGAATTGCTCTTCCATCTTTCGCATTCTCCAGATTTGGCTTCCTGCAACTTCTTTTTGTTCCCAAACCTTAAAAGATCGCTCACCGGAGAGAAGTACGGGTCAAACGAGGAAGTCATCGCCGCCGCGGAAGAGCATTTTGCGGGCCAACAAAAGTCGTACTGTATCGAGTTCAAGGGGGATTATATTGAAAAATAAACTGTCAAAACCTAAAAATGTTTTCATCAAACAGCCCTTGTATGCAAAGGATGGAAAGTTCAAGAAAAACCAAACAGGTAAAAGTGATGAAAACGGAGGGTACTACACTGAGAGGGAGACCAAGGACGACTTGGAAAAGTCGCATCAAGGACATGGGAAGGATGGCGTGTGAACCGTGACAAAGATGAGAAGAAAGTGCTGTGGCCAAGTTCACTGGAAAAGAGGCTACCTCGACGATTAACTGCCAGCAGGGATCGAGGAAGAAGAGAAGAAGACAAAGACCTGAAAAAGCATGGGTACGAACATACGAACATACACTGTTCATTACTGACAATGAAGTAGTGCCTGTATTACAGACATCTGAAACTCAAAAAAAGTGCACAACCTAGTAAATAGTCCTGAAAACACACACAAACGTTCTGACACAGACTCAGCTCTTTTGGCAGAGATTCGTCTTCTAAGAGCTGAAATCAAACAAATCACGGCAAGATGCTATTTCCCGAGCTCAAAATATGACAAAATAAACACAAATATTTTAAAAATAACAAATTAATGGAAGTAACAAACAAAGAAATTTACAAACTCAAAGAAGGCAACAAAAAGAAAGACGAAGTCATCAAAGTCTTTCAATCGCAAATCGATTCTCTTGAACAACAACTATTAGAGTATAATGTTGATATCAAGGCTCACGATTTAACCACCTATTTGGTGTTTATAGTAAAGAGAATCAGTCAAGTATTTAAATATTGTAGAAATATAATCATCTGATATAATAGACATACATATACGGTATGTACTCGTATCGAACAAAAACAAAAACATTGTCAATTATTGTTTTTATAAAATGGAACGAAGATGTGGAGGAGTTGACATATGACAAAGATAATATAGATTTTGACTCAACTGAGTCTAATTGTATTTCACATGAATCAAATCCGAAATACGTCCGAATAAAAGTAAATATTGTACAGATGTGGAATTTGCCTATGTAAAACACCTGGCTCTAGACTTACACAAAATTAATCGAGAGTTCGAAAATACTCCTACTCAAACAAAATTTGGAAAGAACGAAGATATTGTAGTAATGGATATCGTAAATATGTACATTAATGAGTCTGATAAAAATCGGGTAAAGAAATATTTGAAAATATTATCATCGAATGGACTGGTTAATGTGATAAGAGATATCACTATCGTCGATTTGCGTACGGGCACATCAATTCTATGAGACAATATCCTAATACTCCGCTCTGAAAATTCTGTGAAAATGCAATACATTCCATTTTTATTGAGTGAGGTTAATCAGATCACTTTGCACTTCTATACTACGGTCATAGGGAGTCTTCCAATAAAACTGAAGAAAATAATCTCACAATGTCTTGCAGCTGTCAACAAATACATCATTTCTACTGATTGGAATTCACTGTTAAATTAAGTTGATGTCGATACATTGTATAGGGTTTTCTAATAACGACTTGACAACTTTTTTTTTTTTAAATAAAAGGCAAACCACTTGAGATATTTCAAAAACTTTATTTTTGGCTTGAAGCACAATCAAAACATTTATGAATGGAACTTGACTTCGTTCATATGGCCACCACGGGCACGTTTGCAGGGGTCGATTCGTTGGACCCAATTTTCAACGACTCGGCCAATAACGCATATTTTGCTTATTGACGAACCCATTGAGCAAAAAATGAGCTTCGTCACTGAAGATGATTTTGCGATGAAATTCATCATCTTGGCGCATCTTCTCAATCGGAGAACGTACGTCGCTTCAAATAGTCCATCGGCTTCAATTCTTGAGTCAGCTTGATCTTGTATGGGTGCAAATCAAGATCCTTACGCAAAATACACCATAATATGGTCTGAGCGATGCCCAATTCTTGAGAACGCCGTGGTATTGACTAATTTGGATCGATTGCTACGGACGTCTGAACGGCAACGATATTTTCGATCTACGACCAACCCGTTGTCTCACTGACACGGCAACATCACACAAAGAATATGTAGACTAAAATTTTTGCACTAAACTTGTTACTGCCTGTGTACTAGGGCGAGAACTACGACCGAAAATTGGAGTTAACGCTTTTAAAGTTGCAGTCACCGGCTCCGAATATCTGTAGAAAATTTTTATAATTTGCAGACGTTGCTCGTTAGTGTACTTTGAGTGACAGTGTACAGTGACAATTTGATGATAAGTGAAAGAGTGCGTTCACAAATTAAATTCAAAGTTGTCAAGTCCCTATTGGAAAACCCTATATGAGCGTTTATGTTCACTTTTACAAGGTCTCTACCAAAAATACAAAAACAAAAAGTATAATAAAAAAAAGAAATTCACACAAAATGTGTGGATATCGAAGGATATAATGGAAGAAAGCAAGAAAGGAGATGGCCTGTCTCGTAAATGCGAAAACAGCCGCTCTAACAAATCTTATGAATCCGAATAAACATTTTTCCGAGATCGGTTAAATAAAAGAATACAACAACATAAGTCTAACTATTAGTAAAACAAATCCACTGAATTGCTTAAGATCGAACGAAATAGTGGGAAGACAAAAACCGAGGATGGATCTTTATCATCAAAAACATTTTTTCAAATAAAACTGTACATAATTTTACACTTTACCTGGGTCTCATTTTTGATAGAAAACTAAACTGGAAACCTAACATTCAAGAAAGAGTCAAGAAAGCTTAATTCTCTTGCAAGAAAGCCATTGGAAACAAATGAGGCCTCCAACCTCGAATAACCCACTTGCTATACATCTCGGTCATAAGACCGATACTCACTTACGGTATGGTCATCTGGTGGACGGAATTAGACATTGTCGTCAATTGCAAAAACCTAAGCCGAACTCAAAGAACAGCTTGTCTACGCATAAGCGGAACTCTACACTCCACTCCCTCCGCCGAGCTAGACATTCTATTTCACTTGACACCCATCGACATCTTTAGCAGGCAAGTAGCTGCGACAGCAGCTATTCACTTTAAAGCGACTACACAGTGGCAAAATTATTTATTTGGCCACGCAATATCAAACTTTGATTTGACAAAGACTTTCATTCGAACTTTCCCTCTAGATCGTTCTGGGAGGAAGATGCTTTCATAGAGGACAAGTCTGTCCACTTCTATACAGATTGATCTAAAACCGATAGCGTTGTTGGTGGCGTTGTTTTCTCAGATAAGCTAAGTCTTAGCCCCTCCTTCCGTCTTTCAAATTACTGTAGAATGTTCCAGGTGGAAATTTTGGCGATAAAGGAAGCTCTGTCCTGGTTGAAGAAAAACGTGATATCTGCAAAGGATATCCGCATCTTTTCGGATAGTCAGGCCGCTATCAAGTCCTCACTAAATTCTAAAACCGCCCGATCATCTCTTACGGAGATGGCAGAGCATTTCAACTTTCATCTTTGTTGGGTGTCGGGCCACAGAGACATTCCAGGGAATTGTAGGGCCGACGAGCTCTCCAAAATTGGAACCACTCTTTCTATTACTATATACCGGAAAAGGGTAGCATAGGTATACCAATCGCTACGTGCAAGTTATTATTTAAGCTGGATACAAATAAAAGAACAGACCTTAGATGGACCAGTTGGCCAATATATCTTAAGACTAAACTAGCCAAAGCTGGATCTGAATCGCTCTAAAAGTCTGATTCTTCTAAATAGGAAACATCTGAGGGCCATTATAGGTGTCATCACTGGATATTGCCTTATAGGCAAGCATGCAAGAATGCTTGGCGCTTTTACAAACGATTTCTGTAAAAGCTGCATGACTGGGGAGGAAGAGGAGACATTCCTCCACCTTCTCTGTACATGTCCAGCTCTCTCCCAGAGAAGAAAACTCCACCTGGGAGCCTTCTTCTACAACGACTTAAACGATCTAAAGAAAACAGACGTTAACAGTCTCCTGCGCTTCACCATAAGCTCAAATTTGTTCGATGAGTAAGAGGATCATAGATCCACGCGGCAGCACAACGGGCCAATAGGCCTAAGTGGGTTGGTTTTCAACCGACACTCTCATATAACCTAACCTAACCTACTAATGAATTCGCAAAAAGTTTTATGGAGCAAACACACCAATGTGTGTTTCATTCATACGAATGAAAACGCAGGGATGTATTATGATGTAGCACAAGGCTCGGTCCTTGTCCCCCTGCTGTGGAACGTTGCATATGACGAAGTTCTACGCTTACCGCAAAAGACACGAAGTCATGTTTCAACCGTTTATTAAGTATCTCGCAGTGATTATTGACACTCATCTAAGCTTCAAACAGCATCTTGAGCACGCATGCAAAAAGTCATCGCAAACTATTAGTGCACTTTCGAGGCTGATGAGTTATATCGGTGACGTGAAAAAGAAAAGACTTCTTCTTTCAGGAGCTGCCAGTTCCATATACGAGTACGTGTACGCAGCAGAAACATGGTCAAGTGCCACGAAGATGAAATATTACATACGGGGAGTCAAATCCGTGCACCGACTTAGCGCACAAGGGTCACCAGCGCGTTTCGAACTGTTTCGAATGATGCTATACTCGTCATATCTTCAATGCTACCCATCGATATACTCGCTGGAGAAATAGAAAAACTTAAACGCGAGCGAGTACGAAATGGCAGGGTAGACAACGAGAAAAGAAAATATGAAAAAAATTAGAGTATTGTAACCTGGCAACAACAATGTGACGAATCCGTAAGAGGAAGATGGATGCGCCGTCTCATACCAGTGATCGATGTATGGATTAAACGGAACCACGGCGAAATCGATCAGTTCAGGTGTTGCAGAGAATATCTCTTTAAACGCAGACTCGAAACCAATCCACACTGCCGCATTGTGAAACAGCTTCGGAAAACACGCGTTTTTTCATTGCCCTTGATACGAAACCGAAAGAATTGCTCTACGGGACCAATTTGAGTAGTGGCCTACTCCCGATAATATCATTAGTCATGTGCTCGAGAGCAATGAAAACTCGACCGTCGTTAGTATCTAGACGATCTAAGAAGGTAACTTTGGTCAATTGTGCTAATGAATTTATTTGCGTTTAGTTATGAGACCACAAGATAAGGGATTGTCGAAAGAGGACATAGAGCGAATTTTAAACTTCGATTGGGATGTTTCTACTGACGAAGAAAGTGGAGATGAGGTGGAAAATGTTTCTGTAGTGCTTGAGCATTGCGGATGACGATGAGCAAAAACCTTGCAATGTTGAAGGTACTTGCTTCGAAAAAATTGATGTGATGTGATGTGATTGTATGGACTCCAAGAACTGGGCATTGAACTAAAATGCCAATTCAAAATGGCATGGTCACAAAATATGAAGCTGAAAACTATAACGGTCTCAATACCTTGAAATAATTAAGCAGTGCTTATATTTTAACGATAATACGAAACAGCTTAAAAAGGGAGATTCTAACTACGGCGAGCTATAAAAAATACGCCTTTTACTAAACATCCTCAAGGAAAACTAAAATAAACTACCTCCGGACGAACATCAAAGTATCGATGAGCAAATAATTGCGTTCAAAGGTATTATATGAAGTTTTGTAAATAATTTTTGGCTGTAAATTTTGGTTACAGGTCGATCGACGTATATGTTAACAATACAACCCAGCTAAACCACACAAATGGGGTTTGAAAATGTTCACGCGTGTTGGAACGTCACGGCTTAGTATACGATTTCACGCTGTATGTTGGTGAAGGGACCTGCCCATCGTATGGATTGGGATTATCTTCGGATGTAGTTCTTTATTTGGTCAAAAATCTTCCCAACCACAAGAACTTTAAATTATATTTCGATTACTTCTCATTGCATTGAAAGAATTGGCATATTTGCCACTGGCACTGTACGTAAAAATCGAATAAGCAATTGCCAGTTACTTTCCGAGGCTGAACTCAAAAAAACAAGGAACAGGATCTTATGACAGTAAATGTGAAATCAACCATAATTTAGTATGTGTAAGGTGGTTTGACAATAAACCAGTTCAGCTCATATCTTCCTGTGTCGGTCATCAACCTGTTGGGGCTTGCAAACGTTGGATACTTAAAGAAAAAACAATCATAGATGTTCAAAGGCCCGCGATTGCTGCTGCCTACAATAAATGCATAGGATGAGTGGATTTAGCAGATATGCTGATGGAACTCTACAATGTCAACCACCGATCAATGAAGTGGTATACAAGAATTTTCGATTGGTGCCTGGAAACATCTGTAACAAATGCGTGGCTACTTTACAAAATAAGAAGCATATTCCTCTCATAACTTTAAAACTTGAAATCGCTGATGCATTTTTGCAATCAACGTCTTCCGAAGTTTCTGTCCAAAGAAAAAGAGGCCGACCGTCCAACGCAAAAAAGAATTCCACGATGTCTTCTCTTTGTAACTCTCCATCGAGCAGTGTGTCTTCGCAGAACACAAAAAAGTACACATTCCAGCCGAACCCTCCAGAAACAAAGAGGTATGATAAAATTGAGAATTTGGTAGTATAGGGTTTTCCAATAGGGACTTGACAACTTTGAATTTAATTTGTGAACACACTCTTTCACTAATCATCAAACTGTCACTGTCAATTTATTCAGTAAACTCATCATCATGGTAAAGTACACTGACGAGCTACGTTCTCCGATTAGGTTCTGGAAAAGATGCGCCAAGATGATGAATTTCATCGCAAAATCATTTTCAGTGGAGAAACTCATTTTTGGCTCAATGGGTTCGTCAATAAGCAAAATGTGCGTTATTGGTCGGGTGAAAACCCACATGTGCTTCATGAATCACCACTTCATCCACAAAAAATAACTGTTTGGTGCGGTTTGCATGCCGGCGGCGTTATTAGGCCATATTTTTTCGTCGATGATAATGATCGCCACGTTACTGTGAATGGTCAGCGTTATCGCGCCATGATCATCGATTATTTTTGACCCGAATTGGAAGATATGGATTTGGATGACATGTGGCTTCAACAGGATGGTGCCACAAGCCACACAACACACGCTACAATCGATTTATTAAAGAGTAAGTATGGTGAGCGTGTTATCTCAAGACATGGGCCAGTCGATTGGCAGCTTCGTTCGTGCGATTTAACGCCGCTTGACTATTTTCTGTTTGGCTACGGTAAGTCATTGGTTTATGCCAACACGCCGACGACGTTGGAAGAGCTCGGCCGAAATGTGTGGCTGAGTCGTTGAAAATTGAGTCATACGAATCGACCGCTGCAAACGTGTCTGCGGTGACCATATGAACCAAGTCGAGTTCCATTCATAAATGTTTTGATTGTACTTCAAGCCAATAATAAAGTTTTTGAAATACCTCAAATGGTTTGCCTTTTATTTAAAAAAAAAAAAGTTGTCAAGTCGTTATTAGAAAACCCTATAGATATTTGTGGGAAAAAATGGCGTTACAGGTTGTGCAAGACAGGAACTCCAATATCCAAATGTGTTAAATGTAAGGTCCATCTTTACTATAATTACAATAAAAATTGTTTTTTGTCTTTTCATACCTAATTTTTGAAATAAATAAATAAAATGCCATATGATGTCGAAAGGGTTAAACATATTTGTATTGTTACGTCTTAATTTTGAAATTTTTAATACAGTGCATTTTAATTATTGTAATAGTGTTAAGATTTATTTAATATAGCACACAACAGTGTCTATAACACTGTTGAATACATATTTTATGACATGGAGCTTTTTGGGTGTTTCAGATGTATTTCGGCACCCTAAAAACTAATGTGAAAACAAAAATTGATTATCAATGGAATAAATATTGCAACACTCTGTGTGATTTGACGAACATAGCATTTGGCAAACACTATTTATTGTAGAAAACAAAACGGAACTGGAGATTGGTAAAATTTTGAGTAAAAGCCCATCCACTGTTCATAAAATAATAACTATGGTAAATGGAAAATTACCCTAGACCTGGACTTCCACGCAAGTGAAGAAGACTTTGAAAATAAGTGCTCCAAAAATAACAGCAGAAATAACCAACGAAACCATGAAACCCTTAAGCGATTCGCCAAGTACTCTACCAATCTGGTTATCATGGTCGAAACATTAGAAGGAAACCTATTGTAACATTAGCAAAGTGAATCGACAAAAGCCGAAAACGGCTTCTTTTTACAAAAGCGGCTTCTTTTTGCAAAAGCCCATGAATTTAAAGAAGCAGATTTTTTGAACACGGTCATTTTCTCCGACGAAAGTAAATTTAATATTCACGGCTCAGACGAAGGCAAAAAAGTGCGGGGAGAAAAAAACACAGAGCTTGATCCATCGAATTTGTTAGGAACCGTAAAGCACGGAGGTGGAGATGTTATGGTGTTGGGGTGTATGTCAGATTCTGTTGTCGGCAACTTAGTGTTTATAGATTCTTTGATGAATAGGTACGACTATTTGAATATTTTAAGGAACAATCTTCACGAAAATGCCACAAAGTTAGGTATGGGTAGGTCATTTGTCTACATACTTCACAATTTGTCAATAAATGGCTGCTTTATAACGTCCGAACCTAGCTCAAACCTCCAACGCAGTCGCCTGACTTAAATGTTATTGAACATTTATGGGATTATCTCGACTGACAACTTAGAAAACATGAAATAAGGATGAAACCCAGTCTAAAATTAATCAAAATATAGCACCAAACACAGTTAACTAAATGCCTTCATAAATAAATAAATAAATAAAGTTTACAAAATAACTGACAAGAATTCAAGGTTTATTCCAACTGCTTACTTACTTACTTTTGTCATATGAATTTTGTATTGTTTTTAATTTAAGCCGAAATTTCTTAATTTTTTTTTTAATTTTAATTTTTAATTACAGAATAAACTATCTTATTTTTTAATGTTGCTATCGATTGTTATACGGAATAATCACTTACTTTTGTGATCGACTGTATTTTCTATCTTGTATCGCTAAAAGTCGCTACTATCGTGTTTGTGTTCTACATCTTCACGTTTGTTTATTACTGTGCCTAAGAAGTGTGTGGATAATCTCAAAACAATTTTTTGTTGTGTGTGGGGAATTAATTTTTAAATCCCAAAAACGTAATTTCACCCAACTTATCCGAAAAGTTCACGAACTTTATTTTGTAGTTAAAGAAGGAGATCAAGATAAGTCATGGGCTCCTCACATATGTTGTAAAACTTGAAAAGTATAAAACTTCATATGCCCTTTGCAGTACCCATGGTGAAGAGAGAACCGAAAGACCATACGACATTAATTGTCTCACTAACGTACAGGTCGTCGGCCCGAAGTCCAAACATACTGTGCAGTATCCCATCAGCTTTACGGCGTGTTGAACATAGTAAAGGACATCCTATTCCAAAACCATCAGAATCGTGGAGTTCGGACGAAGAGCCTGAATGTGCCAGTGATTCAACTAATGATGATATGCAAATCGAACAGGAAATCGACAATAATACGGACTTTCAAACACGACAATGTTCAACAAAGCCGCATTTAATTCAAAAACGCTGAACTCATTGGTTAGAGATTTAAAATCACAGTCAGAACTCCACGTATCCAGATTAAAAGAATGGAATCTCCTCGAAGGTGAGAAGGTGAGTGACTTCCGCAAACGTGAAAAAGGACTTGCACATTGTTTCGCTTAAAAAGTATCTTTGGTATACTTGATGAATGTTGACAACTTATTTGATGCGTTAAGACAGAAACATAAACCAAGAAATTGGTGCTTATTTATTGGTTTCAGTGAACTTAGCTAAAAAGCAGTTTTACTTCACAACGCAATAAATACCCATCTGTACAGCCTACGCTGTTCATACGAGAATATACTATATCTCGTACAACACATTCAGTATAAAGACTATAAGTGGTCAACTGCAGCTGGGGTAAACGAAACACTGCTGGTTTTTGTGTGAATGGGACAGGCGTCGTCATTATATATAGAAAGAATGGCCACTACGTCGAGCACTAACTCTGAGTGTAAAAAATATTACAAATGAACCCCTGGTTGATCCTAAACACGTATTTCTACCACCGCTCCATATCAAATTGGGATTAATGAAAAATTTCGTTTAAGCTCTAAATTGGACTGGTAGAGGGTTCTTGTATCTTAAAGAGAAATTTCCGAAATTTAGTGAGGCAAACATTAAAGACAGCATATTGGTTGGACAACAAATACGAAAACTTCTGAAAAATAGTGAATTTGACAACATGCTCACTAATGTTGAACTAAGAGCCGAAAGTTGCAGAAATTTTTTAATTGAATTGCTTACTGTTTACAATGAAATTGGAAGTAACATGTCGCTAAAACTTCATTTTCTGGATGCCTATCTAGATTTCTTTCCGGGTGCAATAAGTGACGAACATGGAGAAAGGCTCCACCAGGAAGTCGCAACAATATAAAAGCGATACCAAGGCAAATGGAGTGCAAGTTGTGACCCCGACGTTATTCTTATAAATCCTTTAAATCATACATACGTTGTTCTGCATTTTCAACACAGCTAATTATTTTTTCTTTATTTATTGAATACTTTCGGGATTCCTGCATCAAAAAAAAGCCAGGATTTCTGCGTTTAATAAAGTCAACCCAGCTCTTTGGTTTTTGTAACTAGGAGCACTATTCCATAACAACCGGATCATTTCATACAACAGCTGATTCATCGCAACCATCGCTGCTCTATACTCTGAAGTGCCGGATCTTGTTGTTCAAAATCCCCCGGATACCAATAAGTACTTGACATTCAAAAATCAATTAATATGTAGGTACACCGAATCCAAGAAAAGACAACTCAACAGACACATGATAACCCTAGAACGATATGCTATTTCCTCAGTTGATGTCCATGGTGAAGACCCAAAAACACATTCCATCAATGCTGTGAGTGATTTTGACCGATGCCTCCGCATATAAAGTCGTCTCTGTCAATTCTAACAACACCTGTGCAATTACTTACAGCTGGTTATGGTCGCAGTAAGTCTCGGCCTATATCCAGAAGTTCCAGTTCTGTTTCAAAGCATTTCGCGAATTTTGTTAATTTCATAAAAAAATCGACAGCGAGGCTAGCAAGTGTAAACAAAATTTTGCATTTTTAGCCAAAAAAAAATCTAAAATAGATGCTCTCAGCTGAGATGGTTCACAACAGGCCAACAATCAACAAGGAATACCGCCTTTACTATACTTTTCCGACAAGAAGACACAACCAAAAATTCTTACTCGATTCCGGATCAACAATTTGCGTCAGACCTCGTTCAATAGAGTAGAAGCAACACTTTTGGCAGCAAATATGGTAACTCACCGACTTACACCTGTAGCGAGAAAACCCATGGCCGTTCATTATTGCTGATGCCAAAACAGCAATAATTGAGACGGACCTCCTCGCTCACTATAGACTAGTCATCGACTTGAAACGTGAAACCAGACGTATCATCGACAGAACGACATCGTTAGCTGTACCCAGCGAGGTTCATACCACCGATTTGTTTAAACTCCTGACTATAAGTTGCCGGGAAACATACGTAAACCTCGTCAAAGATTTCATTCTGGCCACTATAACTAAGCTGGTTCTAGATCGAAGGTCAACATTGAAGATGAAATGGCACTCATATAAGAACAAAGCTAGAAGACCATTTAGAGTAGTCACTTCTCGTGTGATGAACATAATATTGTTGAAGTCTTGATTAATAAAAAATTCAAAATTTTGGAAGCTAAAAACTTAATAAAAAAGACTATGACGGGGAACCAACAACAAAAAATATAGGATAACCTTTTTTTGCTCTCCTTTAAATTAATAATGGGTATTGTCAAAGAAGTTCCAACTCAATACCTCAATGCATATGATGACAAGGCAACAACTTTATCATTGTAGGTGATTTCAATTCAAAACTCGAAGGATTTACTAACCTCAGATCTCCACTGGTGGCAACAACCCAAATTGACATCGAAATGTCACAAGTCAATGCCGATATACAACAGGCAGGACACCGACTTATCAAAAAATAAAAAATAAAATAAAATAAAATAAAACAAGCATCGGTAAAATATCCCACAAAAATTAGGGAATTAAGAGCTCAAGAAGTCTTGAGTTTTCGGCACGTTAACAAGAGCCTTGTAACAATCCATAAATTTGGCATACATGTGCTCACGCCCCACAGAGGAGAAAGATGACGACACAAAAGATGGCTTCTACTAGCTCTTGGACAAGACCTACGAGCAGTAATCGTCCCAGCGATGACATTAAATTTGTCCTCGACGTTTTTTAAGGTGAAGTATAGCCTACATAACTTCACTTCTGATGATGGCATAAAGCTAATCGACTTTGCGTCGGGGCGAAACATTCTCGTAGCTAGCAAGTGGTTCACACATCTCGATATTCACAAGAGGAAGTAGGGAACTTCTGATCAATTAACTGTCAACCAGATTACCTTGTTGTGGTCAAGATACGGTTGCGGATATCCCGAACATCGCAAAGGCAAGCTAATACTCTGAGGATATTTGAAGTAGAACGAGTTACGAACGCAAGAGTTCGCTAAATCCTATTCCGGTCGAGTCTTCCTTAATCTCTTAACAGGTCCTATCCCGCCAACATCAAGTATAAAAGAAAAGTGGCAGCATTGCTAAAAAAGGCATCAGAGAAGAAGCTTCTAATGAGCTGGGTTTCACTCGACCACCAAAACGATACCCCTGGTTTGACGACGAGTGCAAACAAGCATATGCAGCCAAGCAAGATGCGTACAAAGCGGCGCTGTATAGAAAGACAAGTGCTTCTCATGAGCTCTATGAACAGAAAAGAAGAGCCATACATCGTCTTCACAGGAGAAAAAAGAAGATGTTAGATCAACGATTCCGTCCAATTGATGAAGTGAAGATAGCCATATCTAAGCTTAAGTCCAAAAAAGCTTCTGGAGCGGAAGGCTTAGCTGCCGAGACCTCCAAAGCGGCAGGCGATGACTTGGTAAGGAGCAGATACCAAGGCATGTGTATTATATAATCGTACGAAAATATGGAAAGGGACCTCAGCATGGTTTGTGCGATCCTTCTACTTAACATCGCCTACAACATCCTATTTTTCGTATTGTCAGAGCGCCTGAAGCCGTTCGTCAACCACGTGACTAGTCTGTATCAGTGTGGCTTCAAGTAAGGAAAGTCCACCACCTACTAAGTATACACACTACAGCATATCTTGGGAAAAACCCATGGCTTCAAATCGATACACACCAACTATTCATCAATTTTAAAGCCGCATATGATCGCAACTATATAGAAGAGCTAAACAGAGCAACGTTTAGTTTTGGCATCCTTGCCAAACTCGTCCGTTTGTGCAGGATGACGATGGAGAATGCCCGCTGCTTTATCAAGGTCGGTAAAGAACTCGGTGTCCACAAAGGATTTATACAAGGTGACGCGCTATCATGCGACTTCTTTAACATTATTCGTGAAAGAATGGTACAAAGCTCACGCGCCAACACAAGAGGCAAACTCTTTCAAAAGTCCATCCAATTACTCGCATACATCGATGATATTGACAAAATCGGAAGAAAGCAACGTGATGTCAGTGGCACTTTCGCAGGTATTGAGACAAAAGCGGCGAAAATGGGTTTAGCGATCAATGAGGGCAAGGCCAGGTATATGCTGTCAACAAAAAAGGACACCCAACAACACCGATGTTTTGGACAAAACGTTACCCCCAACAGATACAACTTTAAAGTAGTTGAGGACTTTGTGTGTCTATGCTCCGCTATACCACGCCACCAGCGCTGATATCAAACGAAGAATAACTTTTGCCAATCGCTGCTTCTTTGGGCTAGGAAGGCAATTCACTAGCAAGGCACTCTCTCGAACACCAAAAGTGACGCTTTATTAAACTTTAAAAATCCCAGTCCTGCTCTATGGCGCAGAGGCATTAACTTTATCAAAATTCGATGAGGTTGCTTTTGGCTGTTTTAATAGCAAAATCGTTGGTCCCATCTGCATGAACGGTGTGGGGAGGAAGCGATACCACGACAAGCTGTACAGCGACATCGACTGTAAGGAGTAAAGAAAGAAAGTAAAGGTCCAAACTCTGAGATGGCTGGGTCATGTAGAGGGGATGAACATCAATGCTCCGGTCTGAAAAGTCTTCGAGTCTATCCCTAAGGAATAACCTAGTAGAAGAACCTTATCCGACTTAGCGTACGAAACAGGATGCAGATTGAGGCAAATTAAAATGAGGCTCAGGTCCACCCCTAACTGTAGCGCCACCTTAAGTAAGTAAGAAAGATTCCACGTTTCGCGTCGCTAACAGTCAGGTTACATTGTTCACTGAACAGAGAAGCCGGGAATGAGGAATCAGAATAAACCGAACGGTAAGGAGTATACGTCTCTGTATACTACTTTACTTCTTTGGTTTATCAGGTTCGAGAAGCTCCTCGTCATGGGCGAAGCAAGACGTTCGAAAATCTACAGCGACCTTCTTTAGCGTATGACCTTACGACTTGTTGATGATAATGTCAACGCAGAAGGCGAAAGGGAACTGGAGCTCGTTGCTGCAAAGGAAAGTTAGAAGAAATCTGAGGAATTCGCGAGATCAAGGAAAAAATCCTTCAAAAAGCATTCGGTCCCGTTTCCGTGGACTGGCTTTGGAGGAGAAGATTCAACGACGAGCTGTACAGTGATATCAATCTTGTCAGAGAACTGCGTATCAGTCACCGGAGATGGCTAGGACATGTAGACCAATTGGACGAATGCAGTAAGTGAATTGTTTCTTAGGCTTTATATCAGTGACACATCTTGTTGATACCACATATCGTCTACATCCATATCTTGTACTTTGTATGCATGAAGTTGAAAACTTTTCGTAAGAATACGCTGTACAGAGCTTTTCAAAATGTACAATTTTGGACCACGGTGCCGGATTAATGTTCCTGGACTCTCGCGAACTGCTTCGATGTTTTGTGTTGAACTACTTGTTGGAAGACGGCCAGGGTGTCTACGATCATTAGTTGATCGAGTCTCCCTGAGGTTTCAAATTAATCTCTTCACAGTTGATGAAGTTAAATAACTATTCAGACCATACTTTGTACGAAAATTGCGAACTGTAGCTGCCATACCTTCAGTATTTTTAAAATATTGTTCAGAAATGAAAATGCGTTGTTCTTTTGTGTAGCGCTCCATATTTAATAACCCTGAACTGTCAGCTGTCACGCTGTCTTTTTTTTCGTTAGAAGCACAAAGTTCAAATCTATGGGACCCTTTAGAAGGGGGACCTAAATAGACTTAGAGTGCGCAACTGGAGGCAGTTAGGTAAAGACCTGGCACAGGTTCACCCTGAACTGTAACGTCACCTAACTAAAAGAGTAATTTGACGGTAACTTAACCTCTTTTATAAAAACTTAAGTGCCTGTTCGGAAACATTCTAAGGTTCTGGAATTAGAACAACATGGTTTGTTCTCTAGGTTCTGTGAAACACTGTGAATAGTTTACCAAGAATTGGATTACACTTAACTTGATAGTATTACCTTAATGCGTCTAGTTTTTCTTTTTGATATACTTCATGGTGGTAAGTTTATATTTTTTTTAATATACACCCTGCCTGACTTGAACTGCAACCAACTTCAGACTGCTATAAATTCCAAACCGTTCATGACAGTGAGCTCAAATTTTGACACATGACAGATAATTTTATTATTTACAAGACTTTTAAACGATTTGCGTCTCAGTTGTGTTGATTTGTATCTCGAACCATAGCTCGTTACCGTGATACTGGCAGCGTTGCAAAACGCCATGGAGGTAGTCATAAAAAAAAGGCAACATCGGCAGAAATGGTTCGGAAAGTAAAGGCTTGAATTGAGCGAAATCCGTGTCGAAGTGGAAGAAAAATGGCTCTTGAGCTCAACATATTGTTGGAACGGATACAAGCTCAAGAGTTGGTACGCTTTCACGAAAGTGGTAAGTTGCCGAATTTGGTTTTTTTTCCGATAAGTCGCCATTTGCTATCGAGCAATATGTCAACAAACAAAATAACCGAGTGTACTTGCCAGAGAGGTCCTTCGAAAATTTACACCTTCGGACGGCCACCAGAAAGCAGGCAGCAACGATGGTGATGATTTGGGCCGCCATAACCACCGATTGTCGCTCTCCGCTCGTATTTTTGGACCGTGGCCTCAAAATTAATACGTTCGTATACCGTGAAACTGGACATTTCAACAAGACTCGGCACCATCTCACAAAGCGCACGTCAATAATTGATTGGTTAAAAAAACAATGTTGCACACTTCATTTCTTCGACACAATGGATTGCAAACTCTCGGGATCCAAATCCGTTGGATTTCTCTATCTGGGGTATTTTGAAGGCGAAGGTTGGCACTAAAAAAATACCAAAGTTTGGACCATCTCAAAGAAGCACTTCGCCTTGCGAAGCGTGAAATGCTTTCTTCGGCCGTCTCAAGGCCATTATTCGCGCCAAAGGTGGAAATATTGAAAACTACTGACACAATTTGAAAATTGATGTATTTTCCAACATTTTATGAAAAGGATAAAAACACATCTTATCTACGGCCACATCAGTTTGAGATTTTGACTTCAATAACGTCCTATTATTCAACAAAGCGTCTAAAGTACTAAATAGTTCTAAATTCTTTTACATTTGCACACCGATTACTCAAAAACGGTGTATCCGGTTTAATTAAATTCTAATTCGTTGTAGAAAATTAAAAAAATTGTTAGGTATCACCTACTTCTATAAGTTACCCAAACGATTAATATTAATAGGTTTAGATACCTTACAAAATCTATTTACAAACCAGCAAAGATATTTAAAACCGATGATACACTAGTGAGCATTAAAAACAAAAACTTGTTTTATTGTTTTTTTTTTCGTTGTTGCTCTTTTGAGTAAGCGTGTTCATGAATGTATTAAACATATGTACGAGTGCATATGTATTGTATATGACGTTAGATGTTTATGTTTTCGCTGGCTCAAAAAACATCGTGTTAGTGTTATTGTTTTTGCGACAATGGAAAAAGAACAGTATCGTTCCGTGATCCGATTCTTGTTTTTGAGTGGCAAAACCTGCGAGGAAATCAAGCCCATTCCCGATGGTGTGTATGGGACCCATTCACCTTTCCGTACAACCGTTTACCATTAGTTCGCAGAGTTTCGCCGTGGCAGCACATCGGTTTCTGATGGACCGCGTCCAGGTGGCCCAAAAACGGTTACTACCGAGGAAATCGTGCACAAAATTCATGATCTCGTATTGGCGGACCACCGAGTGAAAACTCACGAGCTGGCTTAACTGAACGCATTAGCCATATCCTGCGAGATTTTGGGCATGAGAAAGTTGTATTGGCTCACACCGGAGAACAAGCGCAATCGTGCGAACACTTCAAAGACCTGCTTGGCCCTGTTTAATCGAAATCCGCAGGAGTTTCTGCATCATTTCATGATCGTTGTAAAGACATGGATTTATTGGTACACACCAGAGACTAACGAACAATTGAAACAATGGGTTTTACCCAGTGAACGTGCTCCAAAGAAGGCGAAGATCGTGCCTTCGGCCGGGATGGTGATGGACATCATTTTTTGGGTCGCGTGAGATGTGATCCACGTTGACTATTTGGAGAAGTGAAAAACAATCACAGGGGCACACTACGTCGATTTATTGGGTCGATTCAAAGCCGGTTTTTTTGGCGAAGAAAAAAGTGCTCTTCCACCACGAAACGCACCGGCTCACACCTCCGCAGTCGCCACAGCCAAATTGGACGAATTGCTCCCCCGTTCTACGTATTCTCCGGATTTCGCTCCTCGCGACTTCTTTTTGTTCCCAAACCAAAGTTGGAAAGAACTACAGGTCGAACGAAGAAGTCTTTTTTGAAATCTATCGTTATGAAACGTATCGCAGTTTACAAATTGAGGAATGGGCTATCAAACAATGAAAGCCACGATAGAATCGGTTCAGTAGTTTTTTTGTGATGCTCGGACAAACAGATAAACGGACAAACATTTTATAAATAAAACATAGAAACATAGCTTCTTCAATGTACAGATATAACCTCATTAAAATTGTATAATGCGAATGATACGAAAGGTTTGGTTCTGGCATCGGTATCAGTGTTTATTTCCACAATGTAACCTATACGCGCTAACTTGATGCAAGATTTTTATCGGAGCTATCGCGGATAGCAATAGTGCTTCCAGCCCTTTCTTACCATGACAGCTATAACTTTTATGGGAACGGCAAAACATGTGTCACTTTTTTAACAAATAAAATGCTAGTGCTGCCAAATTACCCGAATGTTAACTGTCAACGCTGATAGCTGTTTTGATGGGCTTTGAAAATTAAGCACTGACCTGATGCCAAAAAACACACCTGATGAAAGGCACATTCGTAGACGACACTGCTCTTTTCTCAAGTGATGGGTGAGCGGCTAAATTAACTGAAAAGTTGCAAAATTCAGATAACGAGATATGAGATACATCAATTTTACAAACAAAAAAAAAAATAAAAATAACGAATGTTACTAATAATCAAGTAGGTCCCTATTCTAACACAGCTAAGTGTCTGAGTATGAATCTAGTTGCCAAACTGAAATGGAAGAAATATGTAAAAAAGAAAGTAGAAAACTGAACATTAGATGTAGAAAACTTTATTGGTTTTTAAGATATGATTCGGGAATCTCCACTGAGAATAAAATCTTTTTATATAATCAGATACTAAATCCTGTGGGATTCGTACAACAAAAAAAAAAAAAAACAAATGTACAAATTATACAAACATTTGAAAGTCCAAAGAAATGAAGACTTGAATCGTGATTTGCTGATTGATCCTGTAACGGAAGCAGTTAAAAAATTCGTCACAACGAGCGTTTGCAGATGCATATTAATCCTGTGATATAGAATACATTTTAAATGTACGATTTACAGTTCGTTGATTAAGGAGGAAAACTAAACCTTGTAATCTGACAATTTTGAGAACCCATATTTAAATTACAATTCCTTCTCGTCATTTTTAAGAGTCCTACTCTGGAGATCTAATCCCTGAGAAAAAAAAAAAATCGATGTCCATTTAAAACAAAATGAAAAACGATTTTTGATTCAAATTAATTTATTTATTGTTTAACCTCTACAGCCCTTTAACCAAGATTTTAAGTCCAAGATTTTGAAGAATAATGTTTGTAGCACGAAGACTTAGGTTCAACTGTCCCGATACAGTGTTCAGTCGAATGTATGAGGTTCGTTCAAAAAGTAAGGTGACTTTATATTCTTTTACAAAAAAAAATATTTATTTGTTCATCAATATTAATATTGTCCCCTTTAAAATGATCCCCCTCAGATACAACACACTTGTGCCAACGCTTTTTCCAATACGCGAAGCACTTCTCATAGGCACTTTTTGGTATAGCCCGGAGTTCTTCCAACGATGCCGTTTTTTTTCTCCTCAATCGTTGCAAATCTCCGTCCTTTCATAGATTTCTTCACTTTTGGGAAGAGGCCAGTTATTCGTAACCAGCTATGACCCTTTTGAACAAGTCAGGATCATCATTGATGTTCTTCAATCAAAATGAAGAAGTTTCGGAACAAACTTCGCTTAACACTTGTCACACGAGCCGACCGATATGCCAACATCCTCAGCAGCTTCCTTTATGGTATTTCGATGATTTTTTAACTTCGACGTTATCATCTTTTGTTGATGTGCTGGCGCGTCCAGAGCGAGGCTCATCATTGGCGTCTTCTCGGCCATCTTGGAAGAGCTTGTACTCGTACCACGTCTAAACTTTTTTTTTACTCACCGCATGCCACTGTCAACATTTCAATAGTTGTAGAGCACTTGATTCAAGTTTTTACACAAAATTTTTATAATAATAAAAAATAACCTTTCCAACTGTAAAAAAAAAAACTGAGTATGCTATATACTTGAAACTGTGAACATATGTTCGGGACATGTGCACCAAACTCAGCAAAAGAAAAAAAAACGATAACCGAACGTACGTTGCCCGCAAAGTTTCAGAAGTCACCTTAGTAGTACATAGAAAGTTACTACAGCTATCACTTGCAGGTTACTAACCTCAGTGAAATAGTGAAAAAACATTTACCATCTTTTTTTTTTTGTTTTTTTTTTTTTGTCGAACGAAGTGAACGGAGCTGGAACCAATAAACATCACCCGAGGAAAGTGGTGATGGATCTGTCATACCTCATGGTCCACAAACAATTTTGTTGCAAAAAGCATGCCATGCAATAAAATCCTCTCATCCAATCAGGCAGAACAAGGCAAACTTTTCGTAAAGTAGATAAGTTGAAAATAAATAAAGGGATGGTCCTGCCCTACAGTTCTGGACCAGAAATCTTTTCTGTTACTGCACTTGCAAAAAAGTAATCGAACGAGTTATTGGAAAGATGAAACAGTGATTTTATATGAACTTTTCTGCCAAAATTCTATCTAAAAACAGATTTCGTTAGCAGTTCCCCGGTGAATAAATAAATATAAAACATTTTAACGCCTACACTCAATTTAAGAAATACATCGCAAGCAGCTGCAGTTTCTTAGTTTCTGAACGGATGGACAGTGACAATACCCATCCAAGTGGATGAAGCTTCTAACTACCCTCTTCATTATTACTACAGATATAATTACAAGCAGCAGGCAAGTCATTCAAATAATAATACTGCATCCTCCAATGAATCTGCATTAAGCTTTTAATTATCTCAAGCGTATCTGCATAAGCAGTTGGACTTATAATTTCCTTTGATACTATATAGACTTCCTAAGCTACAAATGCACTGAACCCGGTGACTTTTGTGTGACAGTTTTGTTATCAAGACCTTCCAGAACTAATAAAATAATGCGTACATCAGAACAAAGAACAGAAATCAGCTCAAGTCGGAAGCCTGTTATCACTAAACCAGAGGCGTATAGTAAAAACAAAACAAACCAAAAAAAAAAAAAAAACAACTCAAACACAAATGAAAAAAATGAAACAAATTTCAAAAATTTGCCAAATTGTCTGAACAAACCATCAACACTTACCCATGCCCAGTTGACGTTGTCCCTGATGGCCACTATTATTTTGGAGTTCTTTCTGTCGTAATTTAGGATCCCACTTTTAAAACCTTTTCACTATATCAGTATCTGTTTCTTAATTAAAATTTTTTTTTTAAATACAACAAAATCCAATCGTTATATCCACAGTTTGTCTAATTTGAATATGAAATCTAAATCCGAATCCGAATGCGTATTCGTATCTTTTGTCCGCCAACACCAAGAGTAACCAACCGTCGAGTAGCACTGTCACTAATTCATTAAATCCGTAGTTGTTACTGGAACTAAAGTGACTGATATGACTACAGAATGCTTAATATGAGCAGAATAAGGGAAAAAAAATTCAAATTCAAATTGCTCGCGCATTAATACAGAAAAAAAAAAAAAAAAGCGAAAGCTCAACTGGAGTGGTCGAAAAGCACAACAACACTCACAGATACTTGTATTATAATCGCAGATGAACCAGCAGCTTAAACTCTGAAGATTTCTACAGAGACTGGGGAGAAAAAATATCACAAATTTCGAGGAAACACCCCAGACATACTAGTTAGATACACCTTGTATCTGAGATCAAAACCAAACCTAAGGATGTTATACAGCTTGTCTAGTAAATTTGCCGAAATGTCTTAATGACGATTATTCGAAATTTGAAAAGGTTTGGCCGATCAGGTAATTGTAACTGACAATCTCGTGTGGAAGATGTGCTACACACATAGTTGGTCGACAATGTTTTGATGGCCGAGATTTTCGGGTTCATTAATTCGACTTGCATGTGTGATGGGCGGTTTTTTTCCTAAGTGTCGTACTACAAGTACGTGTCATGCTGATGACATGTGGTAAATTGTGTTTATATTATTTGCATTAGATTCGATTTGTAATAAGAAAGTGAATTAATTTGTGTTTGGATATGCATTTTTATTTAATCCCTTGACATTCAACCAACTGATTTAGTTAGCTTCGATCAGCAAGTAATGAACGGTTGTGTAACCACCTTAGATCTCCGCACCCTGAAGATTTATTTATCTTTTGAGGCGAATTTGTTACGGGAAACCTGATCTTCCGCATAACAGAGTATTCATTGAATATTGATAGATAAATGAACAGAAAGCCACTGATACCAATTAACGTCGATTATGCCTCCTTTATTTATTAGGTTCCTTGAACAATTCGTGGGGCATGGGCATCCACATCTGAGTTCCAGAATGCACTTAAGTTCCTTCTAGCTTAACCCCCCTTGCTTGGCCACCTTGTCGTAGTAGAAAGGCTTAAGGTTTGAAGATTCTAAGGTTCTTACAGCAACCCAAGTGAGAGCTAAGTGCCAAAGACATACAAACTAGCCCTAGAATACTAAATAATATGAAGGTGACTCCGATTGATACTGTTCTAGATGGTACTCGCAACACCGAGAATCCATTCCTAATTTTTTTAGCTGAGGCAGGGTTGCGGATTCAGAAGGCCCCAGCCAGCGTACTCAAATATCCCTCTGCCATCTTAGACCCTGACCCAGGAGTTGCTAGAGCACCTGAATTCGATGACTCCTGAGAGACTCTGTCTGATACGGTCAAACTCCATCAAAATAGACAAGTGGTTGGTCGGGGTGCAGGAAACCGAAGAAATCGAAAGGGATCCAAAAGAGACACATGAGATGTCTAGTTGAAAAAGAAAAGTGTGAGTGAGTGAGTACTAAATGGCTGACTAAATCGCGACAGTTCGAAGTGAACCAGGATTAAAGCTAACAAGCCTCTCCACTTAGTCCGTCTTTAGCTTACTGTCTCCAGTTGAGCACTCTAAGTCAGTTCAGGTCTCCTTCTATTTGTGCGCGCCCCCTAAGGTGAAGACTGGTGTCCATTCCATCCAATCGCTCTACATGTCCTAGTCATGTCCTACATGCGCAGATTTCTGACTAGGTCGATGTCGCTGTACAGCTCGTATAGTTCGTCGTTGAATCTTCACCTCCAAAGCAAACGGGATCGAATAACGTAACGCCTGAGGATATCCTCATACGCTTTCGATAAAGTCCATGTTTCAGCACCATAAAGTAGGACTGGGATCATCAAAGTCTTATACAGACTATTCTTAGTTCTTGGATATAGGGCCTTACTACTCAATTGCCTTCTTATACCAAAGAAACAGCAATTGGTTAGAGCGATTCCTCGTCTTACTTCTGCTGAGGTACTGTAGGCAGAATTTAGAGCAGAAAAGCAAGGTAGACAAAGTCCCTTACTACCTCGAAATTATAGGTAGTATTGTGATGTTCTGTCTAATACATGGATGATGTGTGTCCCTTCTTATTAACAGTTTAGCCCACTTTACCGCTAAACCCATTTTGGCAGCTTCCGCTTAATACTAGCGAACGCACCGATGACAGCCCACTGAGTTCTACCAATTATGTCGATATTATCGGCATTCGCTAGCGATTGTACAGACTTGTGAGTTCCGCACAACTTGTTAAAGAATGTTGTTAGAGAAGTCACATGACAGCGCGCCACTTTGTCTAAAACAACAACAGTCTCAGTTAAAGCGTCACCGACCTTGACGGTCGTTATTCTGCAAAGACGAACGAGTTTATAAAAGTTGCTAAAACCGAACATGGTTCTATATACCTCGTATCTGTAAATGCTCTCATATGCTGCCTTAAAATCGACGAATTTCTTGAGTTTTTTTTTTTTTTGTGGACTTTTGTGGTTTGAAACCGCATTGATAGTGTTCAATCAGGTTGTTGACGTAGGGTTTCAGTCGTTCACATAATACGGAAGATAAGATCTTATATCCGATTTTAAGTAGACTTATACCTCTGAAATTCCATTCATCAGGCACCCGTCTGAAAATATTTGAGAAATTAATTGGTGTATGCTCTCCACAAAGTCACCAATAGCAGCTTTGAACACCTGAGCCGGTAAGCCGTCAGGTCCGGCTGATTTGTTGGATTTTAGCTAAGATCTTGCTATACTTACTTCGTCCTGTCCAGTTTTGGCTATTATCATCAAAATTAAACAGTGTATTCTACAGAAAAAGCTTTTTCATATTCTTATCTTAGATTGTGGCTCCACTACAAGGTTTCCTTTTTCATCCCTAAATGCTTCTATACGAATCTTCTTGCCTTGACACGTTCATTTTGCCTATTAGTAAAGTTCTGTACGTTATTCCTGGAGTACAATCTCTGAATATCTTTGATCGCGCGCTTCTCGTGCTCTTCTTTCTTCTTCTAGAGAATCCTATGTTCTTCCCGTCTCTTCTGCTTGTAAAGCTCACGTTGTTGTCAACGTTGCCACTGAACTTCCGTACTTGATGCTGGTGGCATATGAGTTGTTAGGCGATTTCGGGATACGCGTTTGGCGAAAATTTTCTTGCGATTGCAGCTTTTCTAAGTTATAACTTCTCACAGAAGTTCTCTTTCTTGTAGCGCTTGAGAATTCCGAATTCGCACAAAGTGGTGAACCGAGTGAATTCAGACTGTCTAAAACGTTCGGAAGTTCAGAATACTGGAGACACGCCTTACATCTATCTCAAAATTATCAATTTAAAGTTTTATGATCCGAAGATCGCCATGTTCCCTTGTATATATTAAGATGAGTATACCGTGTGCTTTCTATAATAATATTTCGTCCGGCCGCAAAGTGAATAAGCCAGGCGTGGTGTAGTATAGGCAATGCTTACCTGGCGTTAAAATTGCCTGGTACGATTTAAGCATCGTTCTTTCGACATTGCTCATATATCTTGCTGAGGAGCTCGTAGAAACATTCTTTGGTGAAGGTGTCTCTGTCTTTTATAAGGGCTTGGTTCTCCCTATATCAACCACCATAGTAATTAAAATTATATAGGGTTTTCCAATAGGGACTTGACAACTTTGAATTTAATGTGTGGCTGAGTCGTTGAAAATTGGGTCCAACGAATCGACCGGTGCAAACGTGCCCGCGGTGGCTATTTGAACGAAGTCGAGTTCCTTTCATAAATGTTTTGTTTGTACTTCAAGCCAATAATAAAGTTTTTCAAATATCTCAAATCGTTTGCCTTTAATTAAAAAAAAAAAATTTGTCAAGTCGTTATTAGAAAACCCTACATATCACAGTTTGTCATCTTCATTATGTCCGGCCTACTCCATCGCACCTCTCTATTTGTTAGACTGCACCTGGCCTGTTATGAGCCTAAATATTCCACGTGCGAATCCGAAGGTCATTGTCCTTTAAACGTTTGCAAGAGTCCTCAACATTGAATCCATATTTATTCGAGGTCATTAGTTAAATTCGTCACAAATTTTATTCTTTTCCGTATCAAGTTGTGAGCCCTATGACGGAGTATACCAGTATAATGCTATTGGCCAGGCTTGCCCTTGCCATTTTCTACTGTATGCAAGAGAAGCCACACACCCTCCTTCCCAGATGGAGTTTCTAGTTCGTAGTTCTGGTCAACGGAGGTCGGTTGATGCGGTGAAATCCACTCTGAGAAATAACTCTGGTAATGGCATTATTCGCTAACAAGCTCCGTCTGGAACCGGTGCTGCAAACAGCAAAACTTACTTCCAAGAAAACTTTTATAGCGTCTCTGGCGCTTCAAATTGGGACGGCTGAAAATTAGAACAGTGTGAAGGACGCAGAGTGCAAACACTGTTTAACCAACTGTGAGATGGTCCTTAGTACAACAAGCATCGCAGTTTTGTTGATCTTGTATGCCAACTGCTTTTCTGATTTCGGTCTAACAGACATGATGTGTCTTATTATGGAATCGACTTTCCCTGTGACCAAGGATGGCTTAGTATAGAATCTGAGCTACGATAGGAGTGTAGTCGAGTTTTCGTTGATAGGTTCAAAACCGACTTAGGATGCGGCTCTTGTGTCTTTCTGGAGATCGATAATGTTAGAATTCACTCCTCGTTAGCTGGTTAGGGAAACTTGCGGTCTTATTCCAAACGGATATATACACATTCTCGATGGCTACGAACTGTTTCTAGTGACAGCTAAGCTGCACATTCTATCAGGCTTCCTTTCTTAAGCAGTTAGCGAATCACTTGGGATAGATAGATGGAGTGGTTATAGGATTTTCGCTGAAATGCTATTATTTTTCTAAGGTCCTGACAGTCGACATAATTTAAATTTTACTGGGAGCGTAGGTGCGTATTCGGGAATTTGTTTCGGCGAAAATCTATCAAAGCCTGGGACCGATTTGTTATTTGATAAATGGTTTGGTAAAGCAGCAGAGTTATCCTTCTATCTGGTTAAATTTTTCTCATCCGAAGTCAATAAGTCAATAAGTCTTTTATAAAATGAGATTTGGAACTTTGGCTACCTGTAAGTTCCTTTATGATATTATCACACCTACTAGCTGTTTCTTATGTTTTGTTGGCTAAAGCGTTGATGTAATTGGGCTATGAGAACCATACGCTCTTCGATGCGTATGCAGGTATTTGCTGAAAGCCGTGCATTCCGGCTTTTTTTTCCTGCCGAGAACGGTGTCCGGCCCAAGTCAATAAACATTTTTCCCCGTTTTTCAGTGCTCGTCGATGTTTGTAGGACTGGGGCTTTTGACTGCTTAAGGCTCTTAGATGACGCACATGGTGATCTCAGAGCGTGTCAGTATTATACCTGGGTATTCTCAGGAAATTTGAGCAATAGTTGCTGGCGGATGCAGTATGAAGGCGTATTGAATTTATCGTGAGATGGTGGTCCTTGTTCATAGAGATGTCTTATCCACGTTTATTTTGGACCTTTTCGATGTAATTTCTAAAGCGCCGGCTGATCGCTATAAGATCGATCCTATTCGATGTTCTCTATCTATCACCCGAGAAGCAATTTATATATGTCTTAACAGTGTGCCTCCAATGACAAGGTGGTTGACGTCAGCGAATCTTTTCCCATTGCCATTTGTGATACTTCCAAGACAATGTAGTTTTAAAACACATCTTAGTCCTCTCTTGTTGTTTTCTACCTTCGCATTGAAATC
The DNA here is from genome assembly GCA_907269105.1 of Volucella inanis. NCBI lineage: Eukaryota > Metazoa > Arthropoda > Insecta > Diptera > Syrphidae > Volucella > Volucella inanis. The sequence goes on along the minus strand of OU026153.1, from coordinate 200,427,303 downwards.
GCACATTATGATCAAGTTTCCCTCTTTTGGCGTTGAATTTATAGCGACGCCTAGTTGGCTGCAAAAATCAGCCTTAACCACATCCGAATAGTTTAGTAGGGCATGGCACTGGATGAAGGTGATGTTCCTTATTCTACAATTATTCAATATTCCAGCACTAATCTGCAAATAGGACATAAAGCTACCACGTGCTTTTGATATCAGTAGTAGATTTACTACATTTTCGCATGCAGCATTCTGCTTCGGCAAACCGAGTAGAGGAGGAAGCCGTCTGCAGTTTCGGAACACCTTACCTCGCCAATTTAAAGATTTATATCGCCTTAACTTTCTCCAAAGCTGGAATAAAATGAAATTTTGGGACCAATCTCTGTTGCTGTCGCGGAGGGTCTTAACGTTCTAGAGCCCAACCGTTCTACAAGGTTGGTAGCCAAAGGTCGTTAACAGAGTATCCATCCGTATCCGAGGTGTTTGTGTCCATTTCGAAACAGACCAATCAATACTTCTACTGTTATTCTTGGGCAGGAAACTTGGCCACCTTTAGGACCAACCATAATATTGATTAGTAAACTCCATTTCTTTTATTCTATTAACCATTAAAATGTGTATTGCGTATAGATACCTAATAACATATTACGCTACATACCTATTTCTCCTTCGTAAGTATCTGCGTTGCTACTACATCGTTTTTGAGGATGGCCAAATTAGATCAATGACCAATAGCATTCACCATATCGCACAGAAGCTAAGACTTCTTTATTTACGAGTATGTCTGCCAGATTTGTTTGATGATAAAACCGCGCCTAAAAAAGCGCTGCTTCTGTTCTTTATCGCTGTAGCGAAGGTCACAGCCATTTGGTTATAAATTTAAACAGTCAGTCTTATCACACTGCTTGTATGGCAACAGTTTCAACTTTAGGGGGTGGCCGTGGTGTAGTGGTATATGCATACACTACTCAAGCAGAGGGTCGCAGGTTCGAATCCCGTGCCAGGCAATTCTCTGAAAAAGACTTTTCGTAGAATTTGCATGCAGTTATATGAGAATCCCGTCGGCGTCAACTCTGACATGAAGGCATAACACTGATGTTGGAGTGGTTGCTGGCTGGGCTAAATGTAATGAACTAACAACTAGCATATACTGAGACCCACTGGTGGAGGATGCACTTGCTCGTCCCGTCCAGTTTGACAACCACCTCTGGGAAAAATATCGAACCTAATACACCTGAGTTTCAAACTACTACACCACCCGCCCGAGCCATGGAGAAAACCAGTAAAAGGGTATTCATATCCCCTTGGTGCGCGCGCGGGATTATAAAAAAAAAATTTAAACTACTTTTAATTCGAGACGACCAAGCGCCTCCTAATCGTGTCTTGATAAAGTAATCATGACTCTATCATAGAGAACTGTGAAAATCACTATTTTTCTTGTATCGAAAAGGGTTCGGCTACTCAATTGCATTCCAAGCCCAAAAAGAGTGAGTTTCTCAACGAACGAGCTTAGGTGTCTTATCGCTTTTCGAACTAGATTTATCCTGATGACCTGCGTTAAGGATAAAAACACTAGCTGATTCAACCAGCCTTCATCATAAAATAATGTGATGCGCTTGTTAAAGTCGGATGCACGACATTACTTCAGATTACTTCCCCTGAGATGCAGAACTGCGCCATAAGCAAGTAACAGCTATAAACATTTAACATTGTGATGCGAGGAAGATGTGATTCTTCACATGTTACAATGCTAATGCTCCGAACACTTTTTGAAGCAGTAGCAAGCGCGATGTTGGATAGTTGAGTGCTATAGAAATAGGGTAGGCATTGAAAGATGTCAACCTGATAATATCCAGTGTATTTTAGTATTTTAGTATTTTACTTCCAAATGGTGGCAGATGAGTCCTTAATGGCTCAACGGTAGCGCTCATATATTCAAACTCCTCTTAATGGTATGTATATATAATGGAACTGGCTCCCCAGGTTTGAGGTTGTACCGCCCGAGGTAGCTGCTGGTCATGGAAAAAAAAATCCAGTTACGAAGCAAAAATAAGCCTCGGATACGGTATACTGTTGACAACCCCGTACAAAAGAAACAGAGACAACGAATATCGGAGCTGCATGAAGAATGTTAAAGGACATGCGCAGCCGAACAACTAGCGGAGACCTTGGACTATTTCATAGCAGATGTTACCGCCCTCCAAGAAATACGATAGGATGGGGCGGACAAAAAGAGGTAGAGGCTTTTACTGACGGTAAAAGCAACGACTATTTGGATGATGATTTGTTGTTAGACGCAGACTCAAGCAAGAAATCTTAAGTTTCCAGCATGTTTTTGTTTCCAGCCTTGTAACAATCCGAAAATTTAAAAATATTAGCCATATATGCTCGCACGTCTCCACAGAAGAGAAATATAACCACAACATAGATAGCTTCTACGAGCTCTTGACAAGACCTACGACCAATGCTCTAGCTATATCATTAAAATTGTTCGCGGCGACTTTAATTCAAAGCCAGGCAGAGAGGGGCATCTTTGGTAGTACTGTCGAAAGGTATAGCCTGCACGACACCACCTTCGACAACGAATTCAGACTGACTTCACCGAGGGGACAAATATTGTCGGTGCTGGCACGCGGTTCCCTGATTTGATACTCAGAAGGGGACTAGGAAAACTCCCGACCAATTAACCGTCAACCAGATTGACCGAATTGCGATTGACGCAAGGCAAGTTCTGATGGGCCAAAATCGACTCGTACCATTACCTTGTTGTAACCAAGGTATGGTTGCGGATATCCTCAACATCACAAAGGAAGCTTGGCGTCCGGCCAGTGGCAATATTGCCGAAGATCCAACAGAGATGTCACCTCTCATGTACTGGATTTCACTCAGCCACGACTACTCAGTTAAAGCAGCGCTGCATCAGCTTCTCAGGAGAAAAAAAGAAGGAGCATGCGAAGCACAATGTCGAAGAAACTGAGAGATCCTACTCCAAGAATAAGATTCGGAAGCTTTACCAAAACGCAAGAAAAACAATTCGCGGATGCAAACTCCACCTGTATAGTACAGACGAACAAGGAAACATAATAGTAGAGTCGCAGCCATGCTGAGGTTATGGAAAGGGCATTTCTGTAAACTGTATAATGACGATGACGAACCAAACACTACTGTCATTCAGAATGAATTTTTCAACCTGGGCGATGTAGACCAACAATTCCGTCCACCCGATCTGGATAAAGTGAAGATATCCATATCTAAGTGTACTATAAATCCAACAAAGCTGCGGGAGGGGACGGCGCGACTGCCGAGTTCTTTAAAGTGGACGTCGATACTTTGATAAGGAACATATATACATCAACTCATATGTAGAATATGATCGGAATAAATGGAATTTCAACGTTTCTTATCCGATCAGCAAGAAATTAAGTCGGGGACAGAATGTCACCGCGAGAGGCGACACCTGAATCCACGTTCGAACTGACTTCGTTTTCTGACGTGTTTTCGGCTAGGTCTTCCATTGACCGTCTCTTATGAACACAAATATATCTGGTATTACTCTTTAGGACGCAGGCAGATAAATTGAGTGCTTCTACAGCGTCCGGCACCAGGAAAGTATTTAGGCTTCTTAATGGCGTCTTATCGGGCACAAGGCCTTATCTAAGCACATAAGTTTTCTAGGCACGCGGAGCACTTTCTCTGTGAAAAGAAGTACTAAATGTGTCGCAGAATTTCGCGTGACCGCACGTCGGTTTTTAATGAACCGCGTTCAGGTGGTCCAGAAACCGTTACCCCTGACACCGTGGATAAAATACATGATCTCGTATTGGTGGACCGCCTAGTGAAAATTGAAGAGTTGAATGAGACAGCAGGCATCTCACGAGGCTTTGGGCATGAGAAAGCTGTCCGTGCGATGGATGCCGCGTTTGCTCGCAACGGAAAACAAGCTCAATCGTAAGACCGTCGATGAGACATGGATTCATTGGTACACACAAGAGACCAAAGAACAATCGAAACAATGGATTTTACCCGGATTTTACTTCGGTTTGAAAGGTAATGGCCACCGTTTTTTTTGGCATGCGCGGCGTTTGGTCTACGTTGACTATTTGGAGAAGATAAAAACAATCATAGGAACGCACTACGTCGATTTATTGGGCCGATTTAATGCCGATATGAAGAAAAAAACGACCACATTTGGCAAAAAAAAGTTCTCTTCCACCACGATAGCGCACCGGCTCACACTTTCGCAGTCGCCACTTTCAAATTGGTCGAATTACACTATGAATTGCTCCTCATCCACCGTATTCTCCGGATTTGGCTCCCTGGGACTTATTTTTGTTTCCAAACCTTAAAAGATCGCTCGCCGGACAGAAGTACAGGTCGAATGAGGAAGTCATCGTCCCTGCGGAGAATTATTTTGCAAGCCAAGTCGTACTATACGGAGGAGTTAAAAAAGTTGCATTACTGCTGGAAAAAGTGTATCGAGTTGAACGAGTGTTATATTGAAAAATAAATTGTCAAAACCTTAAAAAAAATTTTGTGTTGTCATTTCTAATCCGGGTATTCAACAATTGATGAATTGTAAATGCTCATTTTTCTACGAAACACTGAGAAATTTCTCAAAAACAAAGCGTTGAAGGGAAACAGTGGATCTGTTCTTTGCTTAGTACTCTGTTCTAATAGAAATAGACGTTATCTTCTAGCACCTTAAAACATTTAAAAATTCCAAAAAAGGCTGTCATATTGCAGGCTACGTTAACAGAAAGAAAAGAAGTTCCGGACTCGTCAATGTTCTATTTTTGTAGAAAGTCTTGCATGACTTAATTTAAAAGATACAGATTCGAACAATGCCTTGGTGTACTCAAACTCGAACTTCAAATTTTCTGATTATTTGCGCAGTTCATTTAACTTTTTTTACGTGGATATTACTTGTAATTCTTATATACTCGTATGGCTCGGGCTATTTAATATTTTATCACCTTGCAAACACGATCTCTGAGAGCACTATCAAAGGCTTAATGCAGAAGATATGCAGATCTTTCAAAGAGTGGTGGTGCTTCTCTCTTCATTTATTTTCAAAATACGCGGAATTAGGTTAAGTTCAACGATCTGTTTTTAATCTAATCTTTGTCTTGTCGCCTCTATACAGTGGAGTGAAAAAGTACTGCCTTCACTAAATGAACATTCGATAGTCTATCATAGTTTTGTTCAACTTCAATGTATAATATTTTGATTGAATCTATTGCAAATCTCCAGATCAGATAAAACGAATTTTCGACTTCTTGTCGAATTCAACAACAAATACAATATATTCACACTCGTATCATGGATGGAAACATTCTCTGTCTCCTTTAGTCCGCAAAAGCTTCTGTAACTCACAAAACGACTGTGGCTATGGATGTAAAAATGTTGCAGCCAACAGTGAAGATAGTGAAAAGCATCTTAGCATCTGCTGCTAAGACAAGAACAAGAACTATCACATGTTTGGACTAAAGTCGGCAGACTGTGTACATATCATCATTATCATCCAAAATGGCTTTGTTGTTTTTCAAAATACTCTCCATGAAGATCAATACACTTATGTACATACAAACTACACAACCGATTTGAACGGCCTTCACGAAATTCGTCGTGGAGCGAACGATGATCAAGATTTGATTCGGAAAACTATCGAAACACGTGGTCCGGGATGGTGCCTCATCACAAAATGTCGAACCGAGTTGATTGGCACACTGTTGTTGAGTTAATTTGACGTATAGTATCTACACCGGCAGTGTCATATCTCAAAACTAAAGTATATAGTTCCTTATAATAAAAAAAAAAACCACCAAGATAAGAACTTGTTTTGAAGAAGTAACAAATCTCTTCATGGTTCTATCAGCGACTTGATAAGTGCTGAAAAGCATAATCTATCAATGTGGCATAAAGATCCGTGCTATTTTCTGCCGCAGGAGAGCATTGCATGCTAGAATCATAGGGACAATGACCACAATGACATCTATGACAGGAAATAGAGCACAGCTTCTAACTTGAATATAGTACATCATTCATTCTACATACTAATTCCGATCCGTCATTGAAGAAAACGATGACTCGGAAAATACTTTTTAGTAGAATAAGAATCACGTAAACTGAACAGGGAACATATGATACATATATGAAATCAAGATAAGAAGAAATATATTTTTATTTTGTTCTAAATAAGTTAAAACAAAGAAAAAATTATTTAAACCTAACTTTTCTTACAATTCTTGGCATTCAAACTCTCAGTATATATAAAGTCTATTCCACGATACAAATTCTGATGATGGGCATTTGTCACGGATCCGTCTTACCAGTTCCTCCCACAAAAGTTCTATAGGGTATAAATTTGGTGATTGCGGCTGCCATATCATGATTTGTAAGATTCCTTCATCTTTCTTCTATTTCAGGAAGTCTTGACAAAGTCTTGCAGTGTGTTTAGGGTCGTTGTCCTGTTGAAATACTAAATAATCTCAATTCAGAGGTCACAGCGTTTTTTTTCAATATTGTACTGTGTGCCTCTTTATTAGTTTTTCCAGTCACTCAAACCAGATCTCCCACTTGACGTAAAGAAAAAAATCCCCAGACCTTAGCAGAACTGCATACATGCTTAACGGTAGGAACCACACAGTCTGGTAGAATTTTTTGTTCAGCGCTGCCTCGAACGAAAACTCTCTGTTTTTTGCCAAATACTCGTACCTCCGACTTGAATTCAGTGCTCCATACAATAGTATTGAAATCTTTTTCTATCCTGTCTTTATGCTTGGCCCATTCTAAACTTTTTTGCTTATTTTGTTGTCGCAGCAGGGATTTTGGAATTACAACTCTACTAAATAGTTTAGCATGTCTTAATCTTTGTTTGACCCTTGGCAATGACAGCAGTTTATTTCATGTTGGATTTATTTCGACGCGCGTATTTCATGTGCTGTTTTACTTCTACTTCATCTGTGTGTTTGTGACTATTATATATTAGTTGTAGCTATAGGCCGTCCTAGCAGTGATTTATCCTCATCACTTACTGTTTGAGCATGTCGTTCAATGGCTCGTTGAACGCAGTACCTTGATACCTTCCAACTGCGAAGGAACTTGCCGCTGCATCTGACCAAAACTTGTTAATTAAAAAATAACTTAATGCTATCTAAACTGGGACCTGACCAAACAGTAGCAATAAACGATGCACTCGAAGCTCTCAATAAAAAATTTATTCAAATTCAATTATCGCGAGATATCATGTTCATATCGTAATATTGCAGAACTAACGTAAATTGCGGAACTTGTGAATCAATCTACAGTGAAAGTGTTAATTTTCTTAAAGATAAGATTTGCAAAATAATCTAAAGAAGGATACTCCGCAAACGATAACAAGTTCTATTAAGGGATGGCTCCCAAAAGGAGACGCTACATGTCGAAGTGTACATTGTCCTGGCTATACTGACATTTCGAAGGTCAACTTCTACTCTATGAACTCTACTAAACACCAAAAAGATAAACGAAGTGAACAAGACAAATTAATTTCTCTCACCCTATAAAACAGCATCCCTTTTACTCCTTGTCCTTTCTCCGTCGGGCTGGATCAAGGTTATCATATGACCCGTGCCGAGGATCAGCCTGGAGGTCTCAACACTTTAAAAATAGCTTTGTCGTGAACGGAGTATCCGGATAACTAGCGACCCCCGGATAAGCCAGCCTTATCTGTATGCAGAAGATCTCTATATAGATGGATGGACCGCTATTCGTGGGATATCTAATGGATATATTTTTTAAGCAACAAAACCCGAGACAGGTACTCTTTTAATACCGGACGGTAAAACTGTGACTACACTGACTAACGGTAAGGCACCTGCATAGTAATGGTGAACAATCTTCCAAAATTAAACGCAATGAACCAAAATCCAAACCTTTAAGGAGTGGCAAGATTATGGCAATACATGGTCCTATCACGTCACCCACCCCTAGCAGATGGTAGGCCAGGCTTTGCTACTGCTACAAAAATTCCTCCTTCAAAGAAGGAATTATGGCCACAGTCGCGTCGGCAAGCCCCATCCAAGGCCCTCTATATTAGACGCCGCAACGCTTTACACGTTATCAAAACTTTCGGATTCATTCCAGAGGTTGAGAGAGCTGCAGAAATGATGAGCAAAATAGAGTGGGCTAACAACGTCCTTAAAAACGGATTAGCCACTGATCCCAAAACGCTAAAGGACTCCTGCAAGTGAGAGAGATCGTTGAAGAAAAACGTGTCGGTTTCCAAAAGGCCCAAATCTTAAAACACCAAAATCACCCCTATGCCTTCCAATATCATATCCCTGAGGTCTTTTAGCGAACTCTTAAAAGATGCAATAACGTTCATAGTAATCAATATAAACGAAGCCAATGGATTGATAACACCTGAACGTTGACAGTTGGTCAAGCTAAGGCTTTCGGGTAACTTCTTAGCCGTCACCGGACGGGAACACTTTCCATTACAAGCCATGCTGACTGGTTCCAAGGCCACATCAAGCTTAACATATTGCCTGTGCTGTAAATGGATAAGAAGAAGTCTGGCCAAGTGCAAGAAGCGTTGCTAAGGGAGATATCCCTAACAGTCCTGGAACCCGCACCTGGATCCCAGCTGAACCCTTTTCCCCAGAAGACATCCTGCAAATCATTAGGCAGAGGCTGGATCCTTTCGACTAGTGATTAGAAAGTCCCGGAATTGGAGAAACTAAATGGCCCTAATAGATGCGCGTTAATTGTGATGAATAACAAATCCCTTAACCGTCTGGCGCAGATTAAAAGCATGGTTCGTCTCGGATTCGAGTTCATAACCCTAAGGGCTTACATAAAGGATAATCTGGATGCTGATAGGTTGGATGCTAGATAGCGATGATTTCAATCTTTCCGAAATGATAACCAAGCCGACGTTCTCCGCCTCTAAAACCCTGTCGGATATGGAAACTGACGGTCCAATCCAAGCCGACCATGCAATCCATTACGCTTAGAGAATAAAGATAAACTTTTGGGCACATTTTTAGAATTGGAGGAGTCAAATGAGACCGGCTTTTCTGATTATTCTTCATTACTCCAAAAAGGCCTCGGGCACTCATTCTGCAGATGATATTATCTAATCCTTCTGAACTCTTATGTCCTCTATGTGGAACCAAAGTACTTGACATGAAAGTCAAGGGTTTCACCCTGACTCTCAATCAGGAAATGGCTGCTTCCTGCCTTCTTATTCAACCTAGAGGCACTGTTACACTGTTGCACAGCAGGACATCAGTACTGAAACGGCTTAGACACGTTTGATGGAAATTTTTCAACCAAGCAAGAAGTACAAGAAAGATGACAGACTGGGAATCATATAAGGAATCTCTCATATACATATACAGAAGAACTGAAGAAGGCAAATCGACAACCCTGGAGGTCATTCTGTGTTAAAATATCAGAAATCTCTGAAGTATCGCGGCTAAGAAAAATCTAAGCCTTATATTCTACTAAGAATATAAGAATAGCTGCGTAGAAATAATCTACATTTCCTTGTCATAAAGAGAAGTTAACGTAGTTTTCATAGATTCGCCTCTGGAAACGCCTCTTTATTCACTGGCAAGCCACATCGAACAATCTCTACATTATAGAGAGTACACAATAGTCGCGTTTCTGGACATAGAAGGTGCATTTGACAACGTCAATACTTACTTGGTGATTTAATCAGCCTTACGCCAAATAGCAGAGTAATCCACTATAAACTCCAAACCGGGGGGCATCTGCTAAAAAAAGTGGCAGTAAAGGTAAGCCGAAAGGCGGTGTCTTTTTATTCCTTCTCTAAAACTTAGTGGTCAACGAACAGCTAATACGAGTATATAGAGCACATACAAACACCCATATCACTATTATCCTCTTTTCCAGGATATAAAATTCCAATCATAGACCATCCCTCAATCAGCAGTCCTACCTCAGTCTTTTCGGATACAGTGAAATATCTGGGTCTTAGACTCAAGAATAAAGTCATGTGCTCTAGACATATGGCTGAGGGGTTGGTGACAACGCGTATCAAGCTAACATCAGCCTGTTGTGTGCCCACAATCAAACGAAAAAGTCTACGGCGCTACCAAGGAAGGCTTTAACGTACTTCTTGAGAGAGCCTGTGCTCACGTATGAATCTAATTCGGCAACCTCTATGCCAGAATAGAAAAGGAAGACATTTTTTGAAGCTTGGTAGGCATGAACAGCCTGCATTATAGGCTGATAGACTTTATAAAATTGTGGAACATCGTCGTAGTAAGCACATGTTTCCTCCGTTTTAGGATTCACACTAAAACACGTAAAGATTGGTTGATCACATTGCAATAGACGGCAAACAGGCATCCATTCAAGACATCTGCATATCCTTAGAGGTCCACATTGACTAGGACCACTCGGAATTAACAGCAGCGGAAAATTTCTCTAACAACCCATATCACCGTGATTAAATGCGGAAGTGCAGTGGCAACCTTTACAAGGAACACATAATTGGACAATCAACACTGGCGAACACTCTCAATCAAACAAGAGGCAGGGCTGAGTTGAGAGTTTTCGATGACATGAGTCAACGGAGGAGAAAATTAGGAGGTCGAATAGATCAAAAGATGTTACTCCTGGAATAATCCAACCGAAGCCTGCAAAGGCGACAACAGAATCGTCATAGTAGAGACCTGGTCAGTACTCAAGATTTAGAAATACCAAAAACATTGAAAACTTCAGTTCACCCGACCTACACATAATTAGGAGAGCAATATGGTATCCAAGCTCAAGTCCAAAACTCCACAGGAATCGACTACTTAACCACTGAGCTTCTCAAGGCTAGAGGAAATAATCTGGTGAAAAACATGCACTTGATTCAAGAATACATATCCATATGCGCTGCACTGTACCAACTCTACGCATATATGTACGTCTGATATATATAACAGATAAGATCCTCAAGGCAGTTTTATCTAAACGTATAAAACTAATCACCTCGGTTTTAAAACTAGCAAGTCCTGCATCGATCAAATTTTCACCCTGGGGCAGATCTTGGAGAAGAGGAAGATTCCGAACACCTTTTAAGCCGTGGTCTTAACATCTCTGCTGAATTCATTTAGTTGTGTGTGATTTCGATGAAGAACTTCCGCTGCTCTATCAAAGCCAGAAGGAACATCACCGAACCTTTAAAGGGTCTGGGACTGGGCGACACGCTATCATGCGTCTTATTTAAAGAGGTTCTTGAAAGAATTGTGCCCAACTCGCAAGGAACGGGTGAAGGCTTTCCTACCTATTTAGAGCGAGAGATTCTCTGTATGCCCTTGCGTGGATTAAAAGATGTAACGAAGAGCCATATAATCTGTAAAATGACATGGATCAGGTCAAAGGGCTTCGCTTAGACATAGATCCTCCAGACTGAAGGATATTCGATACGACTTCAGTTGGGCAACGTAGTATAGAAAAACCTTACCCTAAGTGGTGCACGCACTTGGAAGGGGACTTCATTCATCTTGGTCTGCATAACTAGAGGCATCTAAGCTGTTTGAGGCCCAGAAGCACTCAAACGTAGAAGCAAGCACCAACCGAACCAACACAATTTCAGCTCACCATTTATCGTACTCCAACGTACACTATCTTTAAGTGATAAGTCAACAACCTCGATATAATTGGCATCTTTAACTTGAATAAATATACTTCAGTCCGTACGTTCAAGGTATCATACCAAAGCTGGCGCAAAACTTTAAGTCCGGCAGTTCTAAACATAATATTTCCTCAAGAAATCGTTAGGTACAAATGGTTCTTGTAATCGTAGAGGAACAGCCAATTAAAATTCAACACCTTAACACTAAAATGTGATGGAATGCACCCAATACAGGTTATACTTGCAATTTTCGAGGCTTAAATGTTAAGGGCCTATCCATAGAGTCGCAAACATTACCTCATTTGTCAAAATCACCATTGTTTACTGAAAAAATCTGACAACTACGACTACTTAAGGCCTAAACCACTATCAACTGACACTTGGGTGTGACATAAGTGTCAAACAGAAGCGCCTTTGAAGAACACTCATATTGAGATTGCATAATGGCGGCTAGGAGCAGGGTTTGCCTTGAGAATCAAACTCAAACAAAGTAAACATTTGTAGCACTTGTAATTCTTGGGAAAACTTTCAAGATCCTCGTACTTGAGAAATTTTCCACTTGCATGTGCTGACAGCTGTCACGTTTTCTGTTACCTTTTTCAGATTTTGATCACCATTATGACAAATTTGAAGAGGTCGTCAAACACTTTGTCGTTTTGATGATATTTTACATTTGGCTACCGATTAACAGTTTGGGTTTGAATTTTAAGCAGACTCTTCCACTGACTCATGGTCATAAATAGTCGAAGCACGTTTCTTCCCTGGCGTTTGGCGACGAAAACACAAAACGTTCATGAAATCGGATCAGCGATCGAACCGATATTGGCATGGTTTCGTAAGTCATAACCAAGTTCATTTCCTATCTGAGTCGCAATGCCCAAATGACATTGAGATATTCGCACTTGAAGGTAGCCTTCAGCTTACATCACTCACAACAGTTAGACCTTCCTTTTAAAGGCTTTTACGAATACCTCATCAAGTGGTATTGAAGGTAGCTGCGAGAATGAATATGATTTTGCACTAAAAATTCGATTTTTCAGCTGTAGATAGATAGATGCACTATTACATCGAAGGGAACTGATAAGCCCTGTTTGAGTACTGCAGCCTCTGCAATTTTTCGATGCTTACGTCGCAGTTTGTATCGTATCGTGCGAGTGTAGCTTGCATTTTTTTTGTTTGTTTGCAACCCGGATGATAAGAAGGGGATAAGTTGTAGGTAGTAGCAGGGATTGGTAGGCCATCCGACTGACGCCCCTTGTTTCGACGAATAACCCTTATCAGTTGTTCAATTTTTTTTTTTTTATTTATTTATTTATTTTTTTTTTTTTTTCTGTTGTCATATTTGTTGTTGTAAGTTATGGAGATAATTTCAAGCTCAGCGCCATACGTATCTCAGATTGGAAGGAACGGGTTACTTTGAGGGCATCTAAATTTGGAACCAGTCTGTGACAAATGACCCGAAAAATGTTATCTAGACTAAGGTGTCAATATTGGCTTCTAACATAATATAATTAAATGAGCTATCCCGAGAAGGGGCTTGATTTGTAGTAAGTTCAACAAAGCCATGTTATGCTTATCTATTACTAGAATTGATTTGATTATACTGGAGAGCTTTTTTTCAGAGCAATACATAAGACAGCGTGTAAGTAAACAAGGTCCAGTGGTCGTAATCTTTGACGGGAGACAGGGATTCATAACCAAAATTTGCTAAATGTATACATTTTGGAAACAAACACCTACACGGCGCCTAGAAGACAGTGGTTTTTTGAGACTCTTTATTGAGAAGCAGCTGATACGAAAGTCTTAAACAATGTAAATGGGTTATCTTTTAGGGCTCTTGATACATCTGGTGAAGGTCTCAAACGATGCTCTTCAGTCACAATTTAAAAACAATTTGAAAAAGATACATATAGTACCTACATATGTGGGCTTTTGTCATTCACAGACTGAGGGTCTAAAGATCCAATTATGCTTGTTAAATGTTTCTCATTGCATTACCATATAGTATATCTCCTATTGGAAAATGGTATTTTATTTCACTGGATCTTTCCTAGAGATGTCCTACGCAATCACCTTTTTTGTCACTTCATTCAATACTGGTTCCAAATAAGTCTACTAAAAGTTCTAAAATAATATTTATCATTAAAGTCTTGATAAAGGATAACAAACGTCCGTTAGGGACAGGTCCTTGTCTCTCATTCACTGCATTGTTCCCATCGTGACCTACGTTTCTTTCCAGAACAGTAAGGGTGTGAGTTCTATCATAAGCAGAATTTTTCACCTTCAAAAGTCCACCATTGCCCGCTAAAAGGTTGGTGAGTCAAAAACTATTTTATTGACTTTCGATGTATAGAGTTTGAATCGAACCCAGATACTCTTGCTGTTGTTGTTGACGGGCCTAATCGATGCGCCAAGTCAGAAGGTATCTTAGATTTATTAATACTGCCTTATTCGCTTGAAATTTTCCGAATCTAAATCATTTTCTACATCTTTTTCTTGTTGTAGTTATTTACTACACTCCACAAGGCAAAAGTACATGTTTGACAATGTCTGTAAGAGAACAATAATGGATTGCGCTCTTTTCTTTTTTTTTCCACATAAACACTTTCCTCTACATTACCTCCCTTTTTATCTGCGATGGTATAACCAACATATTTCTCCAACGAGTTCGATGGATTTGAACTTAGCACAGATAACTGTCATCCTCAGCAAAATGATCGTTCAGATTGGTCATGGCTTTGAATGGAGGATACCCAGTCCCTGCTGGACATCATTGGCGGCTAAAGGCATGAGAGCGTTTTCGAACTAGGGCACTTCTCTATAACGACGACGGCGGATCCATCTCATATACGGATAAATGATGGCACCCACGGCTCAAGTCAACTAAAACTTCTTGATGCACAGCTCCCTTTGGATCTACATACTTGAACGTATTCGGAGCCCAGGTTTAAAGAGAACTCCATGGCTCTCTTGGAACCCTGTAGTAGAAAAGGCGGTGAAAGAACCCTGAATTGACTAACGGCGGGTCTTATTACCTCAGCAGGGCTACTGAGGGTAACTTTCCCACCCGAAACAAAAAAGAAATAGCTTGAAGACAATCAACATTTTTGAATACGAACAGATATAATGCTGACGAACCTAGCAAACCTTTTAAGGACAAGGTCGGTCTGTCATTCATTCAAGACTGTAAGTAAGTAACAATCGATGTCAAGCCTAGATGGTACAAATGCGGATATCACAGGCACAATAGATTCATCCATTAAATTCTCCGCCGATCGCGTATCTCGCAAGCCCACCTAAAATCCAAGTCCCAACACAAAAACTATAGACCACCAATGGAAATGCCAGATGCATGCAGCCAAACAAAAGACGCATAAAGCTGTGCTGCATTGAAGTCCAGGAGCTGCTCGATAGCTCTATGAACAGAAAGAAAGGGAAAAGCACAGGTTTCTCGGAAAAAAAAAGTAGACCACAAGAAGCGCGCGATCGAGGAAATGGAGAGATGTATTGATAAGACCAACATTTTAAGGTGTTATCAGAAAATAAAGCGAACATGCCAAGACTACAAGCCTGAACAACTAGTAGTTGAGAGCAAAGCATGCCCTAAGCATGGAGCCTCACCATCGTTTGTCCACAAGACACAAGAAAGAAGGCCATTTTGACTGCGTCAATTGTAAAGGATTAAGTGTCATAAGCACCACCTATAAGATCGTTAGAGTCATATTATGTGATTGTCATGGACAAGATTTGGGAGTTTCAGAACCTGCTCCATCAAGGCGGGTAATAGAATAACCGAGCCTTCAATGTCAAGAATCAATTTAGTCAAGAAGATGCGCTGTCATGTCCCTTTGAATTTACATAGAATAGAGGAGATTCAACCACAAACTGTAGCCTATACAGCGACATCATTATAGTCAGGCCCATATGCATCCAGAGTCTGATATAGCTACCCCATATTGAACGAATGGACGCCACAACTGCCGGCCCTAAGAGTCTTCAAGTTTTACCCCAAGGGACGACGCAGCAGAATAGGCAAGTGGAACCTTCTCTGAGTGCGGCGAGAAATCGTACCGGTTCACACCTGACTGTGAACGGCACCTAAGTAGGTAAATAAGTGATTGAGAAGAGCTGGTTATGAAGAATATTTCCTAGTAATTTGACTACATACTTCCGACTTTAAGGCTTTATCCTTAAATCTGTTTGAGAACTTTTGTTGCCGTGGTATGAAAACTAACCTCTTTGGAAACTTCCTCCGAGGTTAAGCTATCATAAGCAGATCATTAGGGCGTTCATATAAACTAAAGCGAAAAACTACTCCACAAACTGAGACAATAGACGATTGGGCATGATTTTTCAGAACATAAGTCTTATCCTCATAAAGGATTCTTTCTTAAATCTCCGTAGAAAAACCTGAAAGCACCTGTTGAGTGTGAAACATTAGATTTCGTCTAAGCTCTAGAAAATCCTCGAGTTGCAATCACAAGCTATTAAGAGCAACTTAAGCTGGTAGAAATATTTCAACCAATCCTACGTTCTTTCATGTTATTTGGTAGAATTTTTGGGAATTGGAAGTCGCAGGAAAGTCTCATCTTTTGTCAACAAACCCTTTAATGACTAAACAGTGGAACCCCCAACTTTTAAGGGTTTTTAGTTTTTTAGCAGAGAATCCTAACTAGCTCGATTGGGACTGAGAATACACTGAGAAATACAACCTCCCATAGTTGGTATCTGTGATCGATTTCAAGTCAGACGTTACTGATCACATACATTCATTTTTGCTACAAGTGCATTCCCACCTCTGAAAAGAATCGCCAAAGGGCTTAATCTTATTTCCATCTTGCTGAATCGCGTAGAGAATAGGAGCCTATCGCAAGGCTCTGATCACAAAGAGCAATTTTTTAAGGAAAAGGAATAGGTGAAAGGATGAAGCATCTGCGTCTGTATTGACAACATAGTTACGTCTTTTCTTTTTTTTTCACCACTTCCAAAGTAAGAGCTCTGTGGATTCACAGGGGCTTGTCGTCTTGTGAAAGACTTCTCAGGATCTGATCTCATGGTTAAACGGTTCTGTCTTAGTAAGATCTCTATTGACAGTTGCAGTTCTTATGACCAAAAATGAAGGTGGAATAGCTCCATAATGCAGGCAGAGAAGTAAAAATGCTCTCATACTCTCTGCTATCCAAGTACTCTGATCAACTTTATCTCTTTTTCTCTAAGTCTTTGCTCAAATAACAAAAAGACGTACTCCTATGGGCATAATTGAAATTGGTCAAAGCAAGACTATCAATAAGCCGTCAGATGTATCGCACTTAGTTTTACTTAAGAGACGAGGGACTCCTGATTGGCTCGTTATCGACCTTTTGTCTGAAACTGGATGATCAATTGAAGATACAGAGAGTAGGTTGCAAAGACTTAGCTGGGCTACAGGTCCGGTATGAACATTAACTTCATCAGGAGTTTCTTTGATTTCGCCTTTGGTCAAATTTACTATTTCTTTCAATCGCAATTCTTGCAGAACAAATTAACAACACCCTTGCGAACTTTGAATTCGTATATCAGATAAAAAAAAATCTAATATCTCCAATCTTAATTAAGCTAAGCATTGTAACTCGACCCATGCACGCTAAAGTTGAACCTTTAATAATTCTTGGAGGCAAAAGCACAGAGACATTGATGGATTAGGTGTTACATTCCTTTTGTTGTCCCAGTAACTGCAATATCATTAAGGAAAAAGTCACTTTCATGATTCGTATTCATTTTTCAAAATTGTGTCCTTTTTATTTTGAAGTGCAACAAATATTGATTTTCTAAGTTTATACATTGTGACAACTTATCACAAGCACGTTTGACACCAAGTTCAAGGTTGCTTCTATGAGCTTTTCATTAATTTGTGTTTTGTGGAAAATTACAGTCAGTAACCAAAAGGAGTTAAGGAAATTGTTAGGGTTTAAATGGGCAGTCAATGAAATCTTAGAATCCCCTTGAAAAATTCCACTCTGTTTTCTTCACGGGTAGAGTCATGTTTAATACTTTACGTGAATCTTAGCCTTTGAATCACTAAGGATAGTCAAATATTCATCCTTCGACCTTTGCGTCGTAGAGCAGAACTGGAGTGATTAGGGCGTCATACAGAGTCTTCTTAATATTTCGTCGATTTCGATTTTCGCAGAAACAGGTGTTCTGATGTCTATAAGACAATCGGACAGTCACGCAAGGTCATCAGTACATCTTAAGCAGACACAGGCGCATAGGAAATAATTGCAAACGTGTTGATCAAACAAAAGGACCCTCTTCAATGCAAAAGGTCGACAACGCCTCGGTAATTTTTGATGAAACACGTTTGATACAATACAAAGAAGTTTGTTATCCTGGAAGACACTTCTATCTTCATTGCAAAAACGGGTATTACTAGGCAAGTCAACCTCAGTTTTGAGAGGACAGGCTGAAAGGCTGAAAGGCTGAAAGGGTTCGGTAAATGACAGGCTAGCAATGAAGGTTCCCTTCGGAGTTGCCAGCATATAGTCTTTATATCCATGTTATCATATCATAATACATGCCATCGGTGGTGGGAGACCTGAAAACATCACAGGATGCAACAGAGTACTTAACGGCCTCGCTTATCGCTTCAGTCGATAACAGATACCGGATTCGGCGGCTTGCGTTGCTCAACTCACTTGAGCTGGTTATTCTGATCAGTTTGCCAAAGCTAATCTCAAGCATGACGTTTACTTTATGAATGAAATGAAATACTTTAGATTCAGTGTAAGTGCCATCAGATCTGCTGAGGGTTGCAGTCTGAGTGAATTACCCATTTGAAAGGGTTGGGTGCAGTAGAAATAGGGTAAGCATTGAGAAGTGTCAATCTGGTGTTTCTACACATCAACTGTGGGTATTTTACCTAGAAGTGGTAACAATGGTGCTGGTTGACCTGGCTGATAACCGCACTATAAACGAGACAGTGGATGGATTTCCTAGATGGAATCAACGGTGAAGCAAAACCCAGAATATAACAAATGAGACCGTATCCAAGTCACTCCGAAATATTTGGAGCTCAGACCGGTAAGGATTTCCAAGACAAAGTTAGCGTCTTAGAAAAGAGATGGTGGCGGATAAGCCCTTAAAGGAACAATAGCAGCACATCTCCGAACGGGCTAATGGCTTCGGTCTAACCGACCTAATAGAATTGGTCCCCCAGATTAGTAGTTGTGCCGCCAAGGCAACTGCTCGGCCATGGAAAAAAAACCGACGGTTACGATGCAACAACAAGCCTCGGATACGAGCAGATGGGCTGAACAAAAAGAGAATGAAAAACTGCGACATCTACAGATTCGTTGTTAGAGGCAGACCTTGGCAAAATGTCTTGAGCTTCCGTCATGTAAACGAGCGGCGCCTAACAATCCGTATTAAGGCTAAATTTGCCAACATTAGCCTTATGTGCACAGGCTACCACTGATTAGAGAGACGATAAGACCAAAGATGGCTTCTACGAGCTTTTGGACAAGACTTACTAGCGGTGCCCCATTAAAAATGTTCTCGGCGAATTTATTGCAAAATTGGAAAGAGATGGCATCTTTAGTAGTACTGTCGGAAACCATAGCTTGCACGACACCACCTCCGACAACAGATTTTGATAGAGGATTTGAAAAGAGCATTTCTATACACTATGTAACTGAAATGACGAAGCAAATGCTGCTATCATGTAAAATTAACCATTCTACTTTAACGATGTAAACCAATAATTCCATCCATAGACCTGGATGAACTTAAGATAGCCATATCTAAAGTCTAACAAAGCGGCTGGAGCTAACGGCCTGACTGCTGAGCGCTTCAAAGCGGCAGGCGATAACTTTTTAAGGAGCATACACCAACTCATCTGTAAAATATGGTCGGAAGAAAGTATGCCAGATGTATGGAGCCTCAAAGTTTTTTTATCCGATTCTAAAGAAAAGTAACCATCTG
The DNA here is from genome assembly GCA_907269105.1 of Volucella inanis. Taxonomy (NCBI): domain Eukaryota; kingdom Metazoa; phylum Arthropoda; class Insecta; order Diptera; family Syrphidae; genus Volucella; species Volucella inanis. The sequence goes on along the minus strand of OU026153.1, from coordinate 200,407,724 downwards.
AACTGCATCAATTACAGAGGCATCAGTCTTCTCAACATAGGCTTCAAGATCCTCTCTTCCATCAACCAAATATTCACACTATGGCCTTGGAAATATCCCATGAGCTCCACATCGATACACACTACCTATTCATCCATTTTAAGGCCGGGTATGACAACATCTATAGAAACGAGCTATACAGAGCAATGTCTAGTTTCTAGTTCTAGTGGAGAATGTAGGCTACTCCATCAAGGTCGGTAAGGATTTCACCTAGACCTTTGATTTCAAAAAAGGTTTTATACAAGTCGATACGCTTGTTGAAAGAAGTACAAGAATAGTACAAAATTTACGTGCCAACACAAGAGGCTGAATCTTTCAAATGTCCGTGCAGTTACTTACATACGCCGACAACATTGATATAATCGGAAGAATGGAGCGCGATGACAGTGGCACTTTCGCCACTGCGTATTGAGACGAAAGCGGCGAAGTTGGATTTAACGCTCAACGAAAGCAAGAACATGTATATGTTGTCAACCAGAGAAGGACACCCAAGACCCAAGTCTTGAAAAAAAAACGTCACTCTCGACAGAAATAACTTTGAGGTTGGTGAAGACTTAGTCTATATAACTTCCGCTATCAAATCAGAAAACACCAGCGCTAAGATCAAAACAAGAATAAGTCTTACCAATCGCTGCTTCTTTGGGTTAAAAAGGCAATTGACAAGCAAACCCCTCTCTCAAACAGCAAAAATGTCCCTAGATGGCGCAGAAGCTTGACTTTATCGAATATCGTGCTTTAAAACGACGAACTGTACGAGCTGCACAACGGAATCGACTTAGGCGGAAGAGTTAAGGTCCAACGACTGAAATGGGTGAGTCATATAAAGCGGATGGATACCAATTCTTTGATCCGAAAAGTCTTAAAACCGCACCCGGGGGACAGCGCAGTAGAGCAAGACAGCTACTCAGAAGTCGCATGCAAGTGCAAGGGGGCCTCAATCAACTTAGCGTGCGAAACTTGAGGAAGCTGGCTAAAGATCGAATTGGCTGGAAATGTTTATTGGTTGAGACTCAGGTCCACCGCTGACCGTCAACTTAGGTAAATAAGTAAGTGGACTGCCCATTTTAAAGATTTGGACTTCGACCTTTTCGTAGAATTCTTTTCAGAAGGCACTCTTGAACTTCCAAATAAGTTTTCATATTTTAGTTGACGTAATCTATGTATAAGGATTCTTATCTTCTCTCAGGTAACACAAGTGTCCTGGAAGTAATCAATGCAGATCTGCAGTCTATCATGAAACGGGAGACCTGAAGGAGTTTTTACTGATAGCGCACATTAATTTAAAACATTTGGTGAGGACACCAGGCTCTGAACATCGGTTTCTACTTGTGTCGTTGGTTTGAGCTAAGACGTAATATTGACTTATTTGCTGAGCTCCTTTATAAAGTATGTTTAATTAGTTTTTCTCGAATTCCTGCTCCTTAACATCCAATTCTGTATTCTATGTATCATGTATCTAGAGCAGTACCAGTGCTTTCCAACCGGTAATCCTCTTATTGTACAGTAGCCTCGATCAATTGATGTGTTAGTTTCATAATCACAAGGTCAGACAATAGTTTGAAGTCCAGGAGGTGATTGTGTTTCATGTTGCGTTTGCTACTGCTCAAACGAGTGTTCGGAGCATTAATATCGCTGCATTTGACAAACACATCTCTTGGAATCACTTTACTCAATGATTCTATTGTATTTGTGGTTGCGGTAGTACAGAATCAAAGTGGTATAAGCTGGCATACGTCTTAGTACCTAGGTCCGATAGGCCCAAATTTGGATGATTAGAGTGAATTTGCCAAAAAAAAACCTTCTTCATAGATAGAGTAGAAAACTTGAAATGATGAAGATTAATCTAGATAAATGTTGTAAATATGTTCTAGGAAGGTCATCTTCGGTCTGCCCTCATTTAGAAAAAAATTTGGTGAGTCACACTTAGATTTAATGGTCGACAGAAGTCTTAACTCACAAGGAGAAGACCCGTCCTTGGTTTCCTCATTATTACTCCCTTTTCCACTTTTCTGTGTTGAGTGCAGGTTTCTAGATATAAAGACGCACCAACGCATCCCCTGTTTCCTTAAGTTTCTTTGGAATCTAGAAATTCAGAAATTCAGAAGGTTGGTGCTTCACTTGAATGGAACTATTTTGTGCTTTGGCTACCTCCCATAATTAGTCTCAGCAATTATTGCAGTCAGTGTCGTTCAGACTGTGCAATTGTCTTACTTTTCTTCTTCAGATATGTGAAAGCAGCAGCGGATAATTACGTTCTCTTTAGTGTTTCGACTTTTTCTTGTGACATCAAAACTTCATCCACCCGAATGACCTTGTGTTTGGGGTGAGCCACCCCAGGGATGGTTTCTTGTTTGAACTTTAAAGCTTCCCAGAATAAGAAGTCAAAAACAGCATTTTGATCAACCACATGTCTTTTCTGCCTGAGCCTAAGCTCCTCCGGTACTCTCTCTAACTCAGTTTGCCAAACATGTTGTAGAAAGATCAAGTTATTCCGGTGTCATCGACTTAATCAACATGCTTTTCGTACGTTTGTTGATGAAGGCCTCCAGCATCCGGGTGAATTATCTTTTGTGAATTCCACTTGGTATGTACACTGTGGGTATGTTTAATTAATTAATTAAGCGCCTTACTTGGGTTCTTTTCAGAACCTAGGAATGATTCAATCGTTGTGATCTTTGACACATAAATAACTATTTCATAAAAAGGCAGCTAAAGAGGGAAAGGCTGTACCCATTTTACATCTTTAGCAAAACTTTTAACACAAGTCCTCAAGAGAAGTAAATCAGTCAGACTGAAAGCATTCGGAAAATCTGATGGCACCTAAACTGAATCGAAAGCAGAGAAGTTCTGCCTCAGGCTTGAGACTCAATATACTTTCCAGATTAGAGCTAGCTCACATCGAGCACTTATTAACAAATCTATAAGTGAGCTGAATAACACTACATCCCATAGTTTGTGTGTGTCATCGGTTGTGTTGACGGAATAGGCCATCAAACAGGCTGTTTCTTCCTTTGCTGCCTTCAAGTCGCCTACCACCGTTGGTATATATCCAGTAATACTACAAAAAGGTATAGACCAGCTGCTGGTAACTCTGATGAGAATCTTCATTGCTTCATGGGGAAGAGCATGGAAAGACTGGCAGAGCTGCATATGTGCTAAACTGCTTTGTGAATGAATCGTCCGTCTAAAATACAAGGCCGAAAGTTCTGCGAGATTGTGTTTCAAAGTTTGGAGTACAAGACGATTTACTGGTCTTATGAGAGCATTGGTGGTGAATAGGGGATTCGAATTTTGGCCAATAAGATATGACGGTGGTAACTAAAGGCTGCGTGCAAGGCTGCTACCCTGAATCTTTTCTGATGTCTTTTTTTTATAATACTACGCGCGCCCTAAGGGTATACGAATACCCTTTTAAATTTTTTCTCCATGGCGCGGGCGGGTGGTGTAGTAGTTAGAAACTCAGGTGTGTTTGGTTTCGATATTTTTCCCAGAGGTGGTTGTCAAACTGGACGGAACGAGCCAGTGCATCCTCAACCAGTGGGTTTTAGTACGTGCTAGTTGTTAGTGCGTTACATTTAGCCCAGCCAGCAACCACACCAACGCCGACGGGATATTCATATAACTACATGCAAATTCTATGAAAATACTTTTTCAGATAATTGCCTTGCACGGGATTCGAACCCGCGACACTCTGCTTGAGGAGTCTATGCATATACCACTACACCACGGCCACACCCAAGAATATGCAGATGATTTAGCTGAACTGTCTACTGGATCTTGGAGCCTAAATTATGAACGACGATTTATCCACTACAATTAGTTTTTCAGTCAATCTTCTCAAAACTGTTTAGTAGTGTATGTTATGTATTTTATTGGTATCCTGAATAACAAATTTCTTTCAATTAAACATGTCACTTTGAAAATATCCAAGACAAAGTCGGCATTCTGGCAGTATAAAGAAGTTTTCGGCACGACATGGAGCTTGTTATATATCCTGTGGATATACATGGCTACGAAAAAGGTCAATAATTCCAAATCCTATTTGTCGATACAAAAAATGGCTCTGCCCTAGACGCACTGATTAATCTTCCTCCCCTTGATATTCATATCATGAATTGATCTTTTTAAGGCGATTTGTTTAGCACAAAATGCACTGGTGGTTTGATAAAATTGCGCGCATACAATCTTTTGACTCTGATCTTATAAATATACCGTCGAATCTTCGAATGGCTTCGATAGAATCCAACCGGCTCTAAGACCGATAAAGAATGCTTCGCTGGTGTCTTTCTAAAGAACGACAACGTTAGATTGTCGTGAGACTTACTCACAGCTCAACCCTCTGACGAATTCCTAGCTATTTAGTTGGAGAATGTTTAGCTTCCCTGATCACTGTCACAAAGCTGGATCCATCGAACCTTGTTAAGGTGTCAAGTTACAATGGAATTACGAATAATAAAATTGTCTATGAACTTGCTGGCAAAAAGAAGAGTTCTTTAGAACCCGAACATACCTTTTTTCTTATGTCGGAATAGAGCACTTAGACAAAGAAATAGTCCATTGTACTCTTTGAAAAGATGAGTAAACGCTTCAGTGATAAGATTCCTACAGTACCAGCATATACAATACATATGACCTTCATATGACTGTCATCAAATGTGCTAATTGAAAAGATTCTCACATAGCTACCAATCCAACGTGCATCAGCAAACTTGTGTATCAGGAGATGATGGAGAAATCTGCAAGAAAAAAAATCTTCTTCTCATTCATAGGCACCATCGCGATTGCAAGCCTTTTGCCATAATGAGCATTTGCATAATTAGCATCTTATGGGATCGTTTCGTTCCATGAATAATTTCCCCCCGCTTCTACGAACATAACATCAACGACAAGTTCCACTTAAAAGCGTCACTACAGCCGCCAATCTAAATCCACGAACACATAATGTGTGGGACAACTGCTCTCTCTTTTCATTCGACACAATCGTCAACAACATTTTTATTATTATTAGTTAAAGTTATTAAATTTAAAGAATCAAAAATCATTAAAGGTATTCTGTATTTACTTTCCTGGAGACGGTGCATCAACTGAAAGGAAACCTAGCTTCAAAATGATTTAACAAAGATTTAAGCAATGAATGATGATTTTTTAACTGCAAGAGACATTAATTGTCGTCATAAGGATTGGAGCTGTATTAGAGCAAATGCTTGGGGAAACATAATTTTTAAGTCTATTTTCAATGTTACCAATTGCTGTCCTATTTTCTCCCTCTCCCACCTATTTTCCAAACTTCTTTATTACCAATGTGCCTAGTCAAATTAATCAACCATAATCTTTAAATGAACTCAGCTCTGACCACAAGCCGGTAGTTCGTCGGCTTCTATGGTCAGATGAAAAAGGCAAAAATACCATACTTACGAGTTTTTAAAAATGCTAACTAGACACATTTCCGTTTTGAAATAAAACATATGTTGCGTTATGTTCCAATGAATATTGATAATGTTTGGTGCAAAGAAGATATTGATTTCTCAAAAATTTTTCTGATAATATGCTAAGCTCTGTTGATCAATCTGTGACAAAAATTCAAAAAAAAAAAAATATATATTTTTACAAATTACCCTCTTATTTTTGGAGTTAATCAAGTTACGGAACACTAGCAGAAAATATTGGCATAGAATCGCCAGCCCAGATTTCGACACCAAATGCCCATGAAATTTTACTGCACCGAGACGCTTAATGGAATTACAGACTCAAATGCTTGACAAAAATCCAAAACCGCTCTGGCACATTGTGAAGGTTATAAAAAACCAAAAACAGACAGTTTCCGTTTTTTTTTTTAATGCATCTTGTATCTATTTTACGGACATTAAAAAGACAAATGCACATGCCTTCCTATTTGTAAATAAACATCTTGTCTCTCAACATCTAGGTGATGCATACACAAATAATCTGGTGCGAAACACTGTAATCATGCTTTCACTTCAGTAAAAGCTAATTGCATATCAAATGTATTTGTAAACGAGGAGGACATAGAATAGATTGTTAAAAAAAAATAGGAGGCACTAATTACGAAATCTCTATCCCTATATTTTAGAAGCCATATTTTGTGTTTGGCTCAAGAAAAATGGAGGTATGCTAACGAAACCACAAGGTTATTATATATTAATCGATTTGTTTTGAAGAGAAGAAACACCAGAAACAAATTTTGAAATCTTAGATTAATTTTTCTTGCCCTATAAACAGGTTTATGTATCCCTCCATGTCCTTTAAGGCACATTTCATTCCATTTATACGTCTGTAACTTAATAATGGTGTTAGCGCTAAAAACATCTGGATGCACCCATCAGACGTGATGACGTGCACATTAAATTGACAATAATCCTAGGCGCGCGATAAGAAAAAAGAGTGAAAGAAGAACAATGTGGGCGAGCCACACTAAAACGGACAGACTAAAAGAATTTTTTTAAAATAGGGTTTTCCAATAGGGACGACAACTTTGAATTTAATTTGTGAACGCACTCTTTCACTGATCATCAAACTGTCACTGTCAATTTATTCAGTAAACTCAACATTTTCATCATGGTAAAATACACTAACGAATCAACGTCTGCAAATTATAAAAATTTTCTACAGTTATTCGGAGTCGCAAAATCATCTTCAGTGACGAAGCTCATTTTTGACTCAATGGGTTCGTCAATAAGCAAAATATGCGTTATTGGTCGGGTCAAAACCCACAAGTGCTTCATGAGTCACAACTTTATCCAGAAAAAATAACTATTTGGTGCGGTTTACATGCCAGCGGCGTTATTGGGCCATATTTTTTCGTTGACGATAACGATCGTCACGTTACTGTGAATGGTCAGCGCTATCGCGCCATGATCACCGATTATTTTTGGCCCGAATTGGAAGTAATGGACTTGGACGACATGTGGTTTCAACCGGATGTTGCCACAAGCCACACAGCACACGCTACAATCGATTTATTGAAGAGTAAGTATGGTGAGCGTGTTATCTCAAGACATAGGCCAGTCGATTGGCCGCCTCGTTCGTGCGATTTAACACCGCTTGACTATTTTCTGTGGGGTTACGTTAAGTCATTGGTTTATGCCAACACGCCGACGACAAAGAGCTCAGAGCAAACATTGAACGCGAAATAGCGGCCGTTTCGACCGAAATATGTGGCCGAGTCGTTGAAAACTGGGTCCAACGAATCGACCGCTGCAAACGGTTGATTGTACTTTAAGCCAATAATAAAGTTTTTGAAATATCTTAAATTGCTTGCCCTATACATTAGATATATTGTCGATTAGTTGAATTAAAGTCTATACAAAAAACTGAATTATCTTTATTTGGCCGTAACAACTTAAAAAATTCTTTTATTGCAACGAATACGATGGATCCTAACCCATTTGCTGCATCTTCAAAGGTAATACGATCCCCAAAGAGTACTAGGTCGTCACGAAAGCCGGCTTAGTCAAGTTGCCAGTTGTGCACAACAGCCGATAATAAACGCATGGTTATGTGCGACAACTGCGACAAATGGTTTCATTTTTCCGACGTTGGAGTAACCAACTTCTTCTCGTCCCAGGTCTTCATCGTCAAAAGTTTCGTCTACTCGCCGACTTCAAATCTAACTTCAACGACTGGAGGAAGAACGTGCTCTACAAGACAAACGCGACAGAGAAGAACAGCAGCAGCAAGAGAGACGTCAAGAAAAGCGGAAGCAGTTTGACCAGCAGTACCTTGAAAGAAAGTATTCATTGCTACAACAACAAGCAGAAGAAAAAACCGCCCCTGTCGACAGCGTCGAAGCAGAAGTTGAAGATGTCCAAGAAAACGCAGTTGTGCGAACTTGGTTATAGGAGACATGCAAGTCGGCACAAAAACACTCGACCGCATGTATTCAGAGTTCTTCGAATGCTGTTTTAACTCACATTTACCTACAACCTTATTTGCAGAGAAATCCGAATTAAACACAAAATGTTGACAAGTTGAAGTTCGTTGAAAATGTTTCAGGAACACTATCACAACACACAACACAGCATCGTCAACCGATAGATTTACACAAACGTCCAGAGGATCACTCTAGGCAATATTTACAATCGGAGTCTATGTGGATGCCACCAACGCAATCTACAAGGTGTACAATGCGAATTCTGCCGGCCCAACAGACAACAGCAAAAATGCATCCCCAAGAACTGCGATTGCCAATGCATCCACAGCTGCCGCAAGCCCAAACCATACCGCCGAGATGCTCATACAATTTTCAACAACACCTATTTGAGCAACCATTGGAACACAACAACACATTCATACGGCACAAGCCACGAAACGCAGCTTTACCAACAGGATCTGAACAAGCTTTCGACATCACACCCCAGTTTCACATGTCTACTTTACTCAGTAAAAGCCAGCTAGCTGCTCGTCATAGTATTTCACGAGATCTTCATCCCTTCAGTGGTAACCCAACAGAATGGCCGAGTTTCATATGCGACTACGAGCGGACAAACGAACTATGTGGTTTCTTCCATGAAGAAAATGTCTCGCGGTTACAAAGAGCCTTGATGCTGTGCGTAGCATGTTGCTGCAACCCTGCTGTATGGCCGGCCGGAGCTTGTTATCCATTCTATGTTGCAGAAAATTACACATGTGTAATCCTACCATTCGACTGAACTGGGGAATTCACCGCCAGTCACTCGATTACTGTACACTGTCAGACTTCAATGAGTGGCTGTCTCAAATCGCTGGTGTAGCAAATTGTGTGACGATTCCAACAATGTGATCAGCAAATACGAGCGCACTCCACTCAAATGACCGAGGTTATCTTCACACGCACACTGAGGAATATCCAGAAGACGACAAACCTCAAAACCCCGCTACAAGCACTGACAATAGAATGCACACACACAAACCGAGTCACGGCACCTTACAAACCAAAGGCAGTAAGTGCTGTGTATGCTCCCGAGATTGTTGGACAGTTGCAGACTCCCATGCGTTTTCAGAGTAAAGTAACAGCTCGAGATGGGCCACGGTAAAGGAATATCGTCTTTGTCACAAATGTCTCAAGCCATATTCCAAACGCGGTTGTCGATCGATGACATATTTTGGGATTAATGGATGTAGCTTCAAGCATCATAAGCTGCTGCACAATCTATCGAAACCGTCACCTCTTACAAAACCAAAGCCGCAGATATCAGAAGTCGTACACTACCACAACCAGGTCAATAATCCAACTGTTCTATATCGCTACGTTCCAGTCGTACTTCATGGGAAGAACGCAGCAGTTCATACTTACGCGTTCCTCGATGACGGATCGTCGCTGACGTTGATCGACCAGCAAGTTGCCGATGAGCTTAATCTTGACAGTGTACCCCATCCTTTATGCTTGAAGTGGACAGCTAACACCCACCGTTTTGAAGATAACTCCAAACAGCTCGATGTTAACATATCCGGGATTGATAATCAAGCAAAAAAGTACTATTTAAACAACGTTCGAACTGTGGAATCTCAATGATGATGGACGAGATGATAAAATTGTATCCACATTTGAAGAATATTCCAGCGACGTCCTACGACGCAATCCGAGCCCGGATTCTAATTGGGCTTGACAACATGAGGCTCGGATTTGCCACGAAATCTAATCAGGGACTTAATCACCAGCCGTTTGCATCAAAGACTCATTTAGGATGGGTCCAACTACCTGACAACCGAGAGATAGCAATGCGACGATTAGTGTGCATTGAAAAAAGAATGATGCGCGATTCAGGACTGCGGTCTATACTTGATGCAAAAATTGGCTACTACTTGTCCAGTGGCTATATCCGAAAATTTTCAGCCTATGAGGCAAGACGACGCAGCCCGCATGCTTGCGTGAAAGAAAGGTTGCCATTTGCGGGGACATTCGTGAGATGTTCCACCAGGTCGTGATCCGTGAAGCCGATCAGGACTCTCAGCGGTTTCTCTGGCGCAATGAGCCATCACGAGAACCAGATGAATATGTGATGACTGTGATGACATTCGGTGCCACATGCTCTCCCAGTAGTGCTCAGTACGTTAAAAATCTGAACACTGGACAATTCGCCGGAAAATTCCCTAGAGATTCACTAGAGAGCTGGATTCGAAATACGAAACTGGATGTCCAACTCAACGGCCGTTATCACCGCTATGGAAGAGAACGCCAAGGACGAGGTTAATTTGAACATCGGTGCAGAATCTGAGGTTGAGAAGGTACTGGGTATGTGGTGGTGCACATCCACCGACAAATTTACATACAAAATAAAGGTGAACGCTCAAAATAAGGAGTTGCTTCCGGAGGTAGACGTCCAACAAAGCGAGAACTACTTCGTACACTGATGACAGTTTTTGACCACCTGGGACTACTCGCGAAGTTCTTCATTTACGTGAAAATTATACTACAAGACGTGTGGCGATCAGGTGTGAACTGGGACGACGATATTGGCGACGCGGAGTTCCAGAAATGGCTTACTTGGCTGAAAGATCTTCCGAGTATAGAAACTGTCCAGATACCGAGGTGTTACCTAAGGATGACGTCCTTCGAAGATTCCAGTGAGGTTGAACTGCACACGTTCGTCGATGCGAGCGAGAGTAGCTATGCTGCAGTTGGGTACTTCCGAGTTGTGAATGGAAGCCAAATCGACTGCGCCCTGGTAGCCGATAAAACCCGTGAAGCAGCTCTCTATACCGCGAATGGAGCTACAAGCCGCCGTTCTTGGGACAAGGCTAGCTAACTGTATTCTAAAGGAACACTCGATTAAGATCAACAAGCGCCTCTTCTGGACCGACTCAAAAAACGTACTTTGCTGGATTCGATCTGATCACCGGAAATATATTCAATTCGTCGCATTTCGCATTAGCGAAATTCTATACTATATTCAGAGCACTATTCAGATTGGATACGGCTAGTTCGGACTACAGCTTGGATTTTGAGGTATGTTAACAATATTAAGGCTAAAGCGGCAGGCAGGCCGTTTCAGACGGAACCCATAAATCAGCGTGATATTGACAGGGCTCAAAACTACTTATATCGTCAAGCATAACAGGACGTATACCCCGATGAGTTAGCCGCCATTGAATCGAATCAATCAACAACGCATAAAAAAGAGCAGCTCTCTTTACAAACTCTCATCGTATATTGATGAAAATCGAGTCCTACGAGTCAAAGGCAGAATCGACGCTTACAAAACACTTTGCCAATCGGATGTGAAACGACCAGTCATTCTGCCAAGAAACCATCATATCACGTCACTTGTAATCCGAGAGGTACACACCAGGTATCATCACTGCCAACACGAGATAGTTGTCAACGAGCTGCGACAGAAGTATCACATATCACGACTTCGAGCAGCACTTAAGGAAGAGCTTAAGAAATGCCAGCAGTGCAAGAATTTACAAACTCAACCGCAACCTATAATAATAATAATGGAAGAACTCCCGGTCGCTCGACTCGCTGCATATTCTTGATCCTTTTCGTATGTGGGTATTGATTACTTTGGACCAATTATCGTTGCTGTTGGAAGACGCGCTGAAAAAAGATGGGGTGTTTTAGTCACCTGTCTGAATGTTCACGCAGTTCACAACGAAGTGGCCCACACGCTTACTGCCGACTCGTTTATAATAGCTATTCGCAACTTCATCGCCCGGCGAGGCATTCCGATTGAGATATTCAGCGATCATGGAACGAACTTCAAGGGAGCAAGTAAAAAGCTCAGCGAAATGCTTCAGAGTATGGTTCAAAATAAAATTGCCAAGGAGTTTACTAGTGCCGATACCAAATGGACATTTATACCACAACTGTCTCCACACATGGGCGGTAGTTGGGAGAAATTGGTTCAATCTGTGAAGAAGGTCCTCGCTTAAATCTCGTTACCCAGGAATCCCACGGATGAAGTTCTCCAAAATATGCAAACGGAGGATGAATACGTACTAAACTGTAGACCGTTAACCTACGTTCCAGTCAGTGATGACAACTGTGAAGCGATTACTCCAAATCATAAACTTCTTGGATCTTCAAATGGGTCGAAGCCACCTGCGCCATTTAACGACGATGTAGTTACGATTCGGCGGAATTGGCTTGTTTCGCAGATGTATGCTGATGTGTTCTGGAAGCGATGGGTGCAGGAGTATCTTCCTACTCTGACCAAACGTACTAAGTGGTTTGAACCAAGGAAGCCGATCAAAGTAGGAGATGTCGTCGTCATCGTGGACTCAGATAATCCCCGTAACTGCTGGCCTAAAGGGAAGGTAATAGCAACAAGTGTCGCGAAAGATTTACAGGTTCGTTGGGCTACTGTGAGAACATCTCATGGTGTATATGAGCTACCTACGGTGAAACTGGCCATGCTAGATGTTGGAGCGCCAGAAGAAAGAGGGGGAGTGTTAGCGCTAAAAACATCTGGATGCACTCATCAGACGTGATGACGTGATGACGTGCACATTAAATTGACAATAAGTCTAGGCGTGCGATAAGAAAAAAGAGTGAAAGAAGAACAACGTGGGCGAGCCATACTAAAAGGGACAGAGTAAAAGAATTTTTTAATATAGGCTTTGAATTTAATTTGTGAACGCACTCTTTCACTAATCATCAAACTGTCGCTGTCAATTTATTCAGTAAACTCAACATTTTTATTATGGTAAAGTACACTAACGAGCTACGTTCTCCGATTGGGTTCTGGAGAAGATGCGCCAAGATGATGAATTTCATCGCAAAATCATTTTCAGTGACGAAGCTTATTTTTGGCTCAATGGTTTCGTCAATAAGCAAAATATGCGTTATTGGTCAGGTGAAAACCCACATGTGCTTCATAAATCACCATTTCATCCACAAAAATAGCTGTTTGGTGCGGTTTGCATGCCAGCGGCGTTATTGGGCCATATTTTTTCGTCGACGATAACGATCGTCACACATGGCGTTATCGCGCCATGATCACCGTTCATTTTTGGCCCGAATTGGAAGATATGGACTTGGACGACATGTGGTTTCAACAGGATGGTGCTACAAGCCACACAACATACACTACAATCGATTTGTTGAAGAGTAAGTATGGTGAGCGTGTTATCTCAAGACATGGGCCAGTCGATTGGCCGCCTCGTTCGTGGGATTTAACGCCGCTTGACTATTTTCTGTGGGGCTACGTTAAGCTATTGGTTTATGCCAACACGCCGACGACGTTGGAAGAGCTCAGAGCCAACATTGAACACGAAATAGCCGAGTCGTGTGGCCGAGTCGTTGAAAATTGGGTCCAACGAATCCACCGCTGCAAACGTGACCGCGGTAGCCATATGAACGAAGTCGAGTTCCATTCATAAATATTTTGATTGTACTTCAAGCCAATAATAAAGTTTTTGAAATATCTCAAATTGTTTGCCTTTTATTTAAAAAAAAAGTTATCAAGTCCTTAGAAAACCCTATACTTCCACGTCGGAGCTGTTGGGGGTTGTTTTCAGCCCAGTAGCGAAAATTTGTTTATTCACAATTTAGCTTACGTGAAATTATATCTCATCGCTGCTGAAGAATGCTGACTCAGAGGGATCGCTGCAAGCATTTCCTTACACAGATTTTAGCGGTTGGCGTAGTCTACTGGGTTCAATTCTTGAACCATCATTATTTTAAAGGGATGGAAATTTAAAGCAGAATCCTCCTCAAACTGCGGTCTGAAACCCGCAATGCAATCTTGGCGATTGCTAGAGTAGTGCTCTCACTAGCTCAACATTTTCTGGTGTTCTGATGGTCGGCCATGTGTATCTACTCTTAGTGTGTTGCCAGTTTCCTCCAATTGCCCAATTCAGGACGGAAATGTGTTCACAGTAAGAACAGCATTATTGCGCGGAATGTTAAAGCGTCGCCGAAAAGCTCTTTGCGTCGCAATCACAGACCGGTTGTTTTTCAAACCATGTTTGCTACTAAATGGCTTAATGGGGATGCCGACAGAACACCAACCGAACACCTGCCCCAGCAAACCGATCAATTGGTTCTGCCGCACCCTGTACAATACACTGAAATAGCTCCATATCAAATAAAATTATTTTCCTTCAGATACTTACCCGAAAGCTCTCTGGTGACCAATTGAAACCACACAATTAATTTATATAAATATTTTATTAACAAAATAAATCTCTTTGAAATATTATACAGTGTATATATAATGGTTATATGAATCTAAAAATTATTCTTAAACTAAGTTCGATTTGTATTTCATAGATTATTTCAGTTTTTTTTTTGTGATTTTCACAGTTTTTTTTTCTCAATCTCATGTTTTGAAAAGATTCCATGCACCAGGCACAGATACGAGTACGAGTTTGCCGTTTAGTATTAATCTATCGAACTAGAATAGCAACGAGATAATTATGATAGATACATATATTACCAAACTCATCTGTCTGTCTGTCTGTCTGTATGTCTATCTGTCTGCCTGTCTGTCCGTCTGTGTGTGACATTTAGTCATAGAGTTAAATTTTTTTCTTCCTTATCAGTCTGTGAAACATATGCACATTACGAATGTTTTATTGATTAAATCAAATTCGTCTTACATAAAAGTTTTATTTTATAAATTACATAATAAAATACACGACATCCCACTACACTAGACATTCTCTGAAACGGCCCATTTGACTTTGCTGGGACTATGATATGCTGTGCAACTATTTTGTACAACCAAAACCCATTTGCGGGCACTTTTTCAAAGTATCTACACATTTAACTTTTTCTACTTTATACATTTTTTTGTTTATATAATATATTCTCTCTAATTTATTTAAAAGAAATCTCAATAATCCAATCTCTCTCGTTATTCTTCTACTTATCACCGCCGAGTAACATTTGAATTTGGGCCGAACTTTTGCCCTTCGTCTCGAAGACCATAAACCAAACGTATAATGTAGCAGACAGAGTACAAAAGGCAAAGAACCAAAATGTAAAGTCTGAACCCCAAGCTTCAATCATTTGTCCAAAGCATTTTGTCACAACGAATACCGAGAACCAATTTGACATGACTGTCAGCGCAACAGCAGTAGCCTTGACATCGGGTAAAAAGAGCTCTCCCATCATTAGCCAAGGAATAGGACCGTATCCGAGAGAGAATGTGATCATGAATAGAACAACACAGAGTAATGGCAACCATCCAATGTTTGTGACGTCTTTTCCGCCTTCCTTCATGTGAAAGTAGATGCCTAAGATAGCCAGGCAAATTGTTTGGCAGATACTACTGAAAATAAGGAGTACCTTGCGACCGGCTCGTTCGATTAGCAATGATGAGGTTAACGTCATGACTACTTGAACGAAACCAACGATAATACTACAAGCCGATGGATCCAAGGTGCTTCCGGCTGATTTGAAAATCGGCACGGTGTAGAAGATGACAGCGTTGATGCCGGAAAACTGTTGAAATAACATCAGAAGCATTGAGATGACCAGTCCATTGAAGGCTGCACGATTTCTGAAAAGATCCATAAAACTGGCATCACCTCCGACAGAGTCCAGATCGGATTGAATGATTTGAATAGCCGAACGGGAGTCACAGTAACGACCCCAGAGCCATTTCAATGAAAGAGCTGCATCTCCACGACGACCCTACGAATGAATGTTCTGTAAGTGTGACCAGGCTGTTTAGATTTGTAAATCACTCACCTTTTTCAGGAGATAAGTTGGTGTTTCTGGCAAAAAGATCATACCAATGAAGAGTGCTATGGGAACACACAAACACAGTACACTGAGTGTTACCCAAGAAACTACAGCTCCAATCAGGTACACCAACAAAATACCAAAAGTTAGGGACAACTGAAACAGAGTGCCCAGAGTACCACGAATTGAAGTCTCAGCAATTTCAGAGATGTACATTGGTGCCACCACACAGAAGCTTCCGGTTGAGATTCCTATAAGAAAGTTTTCATGATTTATGTGCTAAGGGGGGATCTCCTTCCAACTTACCAATCATTAAACGTCCAAAGTAGAGCATTCCAGCGGATTTAGCAAAAATAATTGCCAACCATGCAACGATAAATGGGACATCCATGAGTAGAGCAGTGTAACGACGTCCAATCATATCGGCTACATAACCGGTTGGCAGAGCTCCAATGAAGGCTCCTATAGCAAGAAGTGAACTCACCCAGGTTTCTAGAAAGAAAAACAAAAAAAAAAAAAAAAAAAAAAAAACAATTATTATGCCTGTCCCATAGAATGAAGTCAGTTGCAACAATAAATTTTTGGGATGGAAAACAGTAAGTAACGGGCCGCGTAGAAGCAAAAATATCCATTCAGTTTTGGTTCCCTAAAAAGGAGAAGATGCCCCTGCAGATGAATGCTTACAGCACTTCTAGTAAGTCCTAATTCAACGCCTGCCTCATATAGGTCCTTTGAGAGTTTCTTGGGAGTATCAAGGAGGCAAATGGCGAGTCTCATGTGCCGCTAGAAAAACAGGACAAACATTTATTAGTCTGTGTCCTAGACAGTCACGACCGTCAATAGTTTCCTCATTTCATTCCTCTGAAACGGACGGATACTATGTTTATGACCGTTGGCTATCGACGGACAACGATTGGAAAGGAGGGTCTTGTAAATTATACCACAACTAGAATGACATTGCATGTGGCGCAAACTGCACATCCTACTTCTAAAGCTAGTAACAGCTTAGGTCATATTCACCTTACGGTGACACGATTCTGACGGCGAGGGTAAAGTTTAAAGTCAGGAGCATAATCTTTATCTAGTGTGGAAAAGGATGACATGAACAAGATTTATAACATCCTGACTGCAGTCTTACGAAGATATCGTGAATGTGATGGGGAATTTTAACGCGAAGATAGGTAACCAAGTTCAAACATGTGATAGGACCTCACAGCTGCGGAGAGATAAGTAGTTCCAACAACAAAAGGTTTATTAACTTTTGCAATCATCGACCATCTGGTCATAGGATAACCACTACCACAAGATAAGCTGAACCTGGACTGATCGACAACCAAGATCAAACCACATCGGTCACATTACCATTAGCTTTGGAGCTGACATCACATTGAAGAAGAACTACCATCTTATGGTAGCTAGTAGGATACCGGGTATACTAGGATACTAAGATATAATACCGACAGGCTCCGGATTCCCTAAGTGCGAGAACAGATGAAAGACCGCAATCACTGAGGGCATTCACGACCACTAGAACACTTTGAAAAGTGTTTTTGCGTCTGAGGCAGATGTCATTTGTAGTAGAAGAAGAACAATCTAAAGCACATGGCTGACAGCAGACACGTGAAGACTGATTGATAAACGTATCGAACTCAAATCAAGAATTGCCTCAGCGATAGAGTGCCCCGAACAAGAAGTCTAGTAACGTAGGAAGAAATGAAAAGTGCTGCGTAGTGTAAGACGAGACAACCTTAATTCATCAAATCAATGCACTACCCACCCTAAAGAAGAACCAAGTAGGCGCCACAGCAGAACCGTATACCAAATAGTATTACCGAGAAACTCGCACATCCCTCGTACTCAAATCCCTTGAACGCGCGAAAATTGTAAAAAAAAAAAAAATCCAGACTACATCCAGGAGATGTCCTTACTTCGTTTGAGAAACAGCTTGGCAGATACAGCAGTGCTTAAATACTATGAACTTAAGCTCAGGTGAACTTATCGTGGCCACAAGCATACGTATTCATAACTTCTACTTTCGCAGTAATACAAAAAAAAAAAAAAAATCGACGATAAGGACCCGAGAAAAAAACAAGCCACTTTGCATACAAGGTATCCGTGTGGAGCTCTTCTAATTCACGCCCAACAGTTTAAGGAAAATCCAACGGCGACTTATGGAAATCGAAAATTTTCCCAAAGAGTGAAAGAGGAGTGTTTGTTAAGCTTCCCAACAAACCAAACATAACGGAATGTGGCAATTCAACAGGTAAAAACAAATAGCAAGAACACTTCTAGATCAAGCAAAAGAGAATCTTGATTAAATGCTCAACATCTGACAGGCAGGTTTTCAAGGTGATAAATCCCCCCGCATGGCCTACATCAGCGCCTGGCGGAGCATCGCTGAACAATGTGTCGAGCACACCGGAGTATTTGTAGTTTCGATTTCGAGAGGAAACTTGGGGCTGACTATGACATCATACCTTAAACATCTTGACATCAGCCCGCTCCGACAGAGAGATGACCTACCACATGAATCCAGGGGCGAACAAAGTACATCTCACAATGAACACGGCTGAAATAAGGGCATAAGCACTTAAAGTTCTCCTCAAGACGCCAGCCGGACAGCAAGTCGAGAAAATAAACAGTTTTCTGTGTGTCTAGAAGATATGGTCTCAGGAGATCCGCTGGTACAGTTATGGTACTACTTTATGGATGTGTCATCTGTAAAAGACGCTGCAAATCTTCTAATCTTCGCAACATCTTAAGAATCTTCCGACGAAACCGACCAACCACGGGATAACGTAATATAGCATATAATGAAGGAATAGTAGACTTCAAAATACGGAGGAGAAAGTAACAATACCATGAAAACAGTTCAGACATGCTAAAAGAACTCAACCGTGTTGCTGAACTCCGAGTTCGATGGCGCGCAGGCGCCATACCGCGAGAAATCACAGAGGACTTAAGTAATGTATGATATTTCTTGGCTCGAAAAGACTTTGATTCCTCAATCAATCGAATGAAATGGATGCAATGACATAAAACAATGTTATTAGAAAGAAAGGCTCTGAGCTGATGTTATTCAAATGGCATATACATTATGAACACTTTTTCTCCTCGATGCCAGACAGTCTACTGTGGATGGCAAATCTACGATTTACAATAGGGAACAAAATGTAGGGTGACTAGATAAGAACGATAGGAAAAAAATTTAAATAAAGCAACAACGGTGGGAGATATAAAGCTGATTCTAGCTTTGTTTAAAATACCACATCAAGCTTCAAGCAGTCGGTCCAATTTTTGATGACAATAGCGTGTCGTGAGTTGGCATCGAGCTCGTCCAAAGTGTTTGGCTTATAAGCGTAGGCTAAGGACTTGACGTGTCAATGATGATGTCGTCGTATGATCGCGGCGGCCAATTGATGAACGCTCGCCGTGAGATGACCCAGTTGCCAAATTTCTCCTTCACAACGTAGTAAGTTGGGTCGCTTGTCAACTTGTTGGAACCACAGCTCGGGTATATCGATGTTGTCAAGCTCTGACTACAAAAAGTCGATTAACATCGCTCTATACCTGATACCATTGACGGTAACGGTGTCTCCTTTCCCATTTTGAAAGAAATACGGTCCTGTTATGCCATCATGTCATAAACCGCAGCAAACAGTCAATCTTTGTGGATGCATTGATGCTTGGCCGAACACTAGTAAATTGTGTTCGCTCCAATAATGGCAATTTTGCTTGTTGACTAAGTAGCTGAGCCAAAAATGGATCTCATCCGAGAAGAGAAGATTTTTTGGTCAAAATCCAAATCTCCGGCCAACATTTCCACGGCATTGTCTATGGTCATCCGGCTTTAATTCTTGTATCAGCACAATCTTATACGGATGTAGGCAAAAATACAACCACAAAATAAGCCGGGTTGACTCTCTGGCAAGATGCGACGAATTGTCTGCCCACTGAAGCTATGACGACGACCGATCTCACGACGAAATTAACGTTGCGTATTTATAACTGAGCCGGAATTTCGATAATACTTCATAATAATTTCCGCACGTTTTGACAGCTGGATGCGATTTGTAACTTCGACAGCTACCAGGTTTACCGGTATGAAGTGTGCGTCACGATAGGGAACATTTATTGTGAACGGGCCTTTTTTTTTTACTATGACACCTGCCAAACATATTTAGTATACATCAAGTCATTGAGCAAACAACATGATATTTTTTCATTGTGTTAAAAATTCTGAATTTTTTACCAGAAAAAAGCATTAATTTTTTGCTTTTATTTGAAGAAAATTGCTGCAGAGTCGCATCGAATGCTTGTCGAGGCATATGGTGATTATGCTCTATCAGAAGCAACATGCAAAAGATGGTTCCAACAGTTCAGAGATAACGATTTTGATGTGAGATATAAAGAACGTGGAAGACCACTAAAAAAGTTTGAAGACGCCGAATTGCAAATAATATTGGATGAAGATGACACTTTGAGTCAGAAAGAAATGGCAGAAATATTAAATGTTGCATAACAAACCATTTCTGACCGTTTAAAAGCTATGGGAAAGATCCAAAAGTCTAAAAAATGGGTACCACATGAATTAAATGAAAGACAGATGGAAAACCGAAAAACCATTTGTGAAATTTTGCTTCGAAGACACGACAAAAAATCAGTTTTGCATCGAATTGTTATTGGCGATGAAAAATGGGCTCATTTTCAGAAAATATCATGGGTTAATCCGGGACAACCATCAACTTCGACTGCAAAACCAAAACGATTTGGCAAGAAGACAATGCTGTGTGTCTGGTGGGACCAGAAAGGTGTGGTGTACCACGAGCTCCTGAAACCTGGTGAAACCATTAATACAGATCGCTACCGACAACAAATGATCAATTTGAATCATGCATTGATCGAAAAACGACCAGAATGGGCCAGAAGACACGACAATGTAATTTTGCTCCATGACAATGCACCTGCACACAAAGCAAAACTGGTTCAGGATACAACCAAAGCATTTGGCTGGGAGCTGCTACCCCACCCGCCGTATTCACCAGACTTGGCTCCTTCCGACTACCATTTGTTTTCATCTGTGGGACACGCATTAGCTGAGCAGCACTTCGAATCCTACGAGGAAGTCGAAAATTGGGTGACTTTTTGGTTTGCTTCAAAAGACGAACAGTTTTATTGGCGTGGAATCCATAAATTGCCTGAAATATGGGAAAAATGTATAACTAGCAATGGCCAATACTTTGAATAAAATGTTTTTTTACTTTCCCATTAAAAATTAGTGTTTTATTGTCACTTCATACCGGTACACCTGGTACTGAAACATAACATGAAAAATCTGTCCAACTCGATGAGATCCGACCACAAGCACTCTTAATGGTAAACTGACACGACTGGCCCTATTAAGACTAGCCATCAAACGAATTGCGCACAACAGGATCATATCACTTTTAAGTTGTATAGAGCCATTGTTTTTGAACCTGATACCGCGAACATGATTTCTCACTATCTGAGGGAGCGCTATTGTAGACTAATAGAAGCAGCCTTAGAGTGGCCGATATATCATTACAAGAATCATAAGGCTTAGTTTTCCATTGTGTTTGCGATTTGAGTCATAGAAATTCAAGATCTTGCTGAAAGTTCCACAAGAAGGTGTGCTGGATAATGAAGCTGAATGGTGCCCTCTGCTGTCCAATATGGATACATGTACAATCGTTAGAATACCACAGCTTTTTTTACGACAAGGAAAATTTGATCTCATTAAAATAAATCGTGAGGAACATTTACAATCCCCAAACAAATCTTAAAGGGTGAACCTACACTAGTATCCAGTTCTCCTCGGATAGGCTTGAAACCTTTTCTATATAAATTATAACTAGATGCCCTCGTAATTTATCGTCCTTCGAAGCAGTTAAGGTATTCAATTTAAAGGATTTTCTCGTCAAATATTTAAAGAAGTTTTCTTTCTTGGAGACACCGCGTGCCTTCTACTCACTGCACCTTCCAAAGGAGTTATTAAATAAATTCCTATGAGGTAAATATGGGTGTGACGGAAAACAACCCATCACTAATTTATATAAGAGGATATTGATTATTCATTCTGGGTAAATCCTCGGCTAGTGTTGAGTGAAAGGCCAAGTCCCAAGTGATACATTATCTATCTGTAATTGGAAAGTAAACAGACATGCCTGTGTGCACAGGAATAGTAGGACTCCAGGTGCGCGTTTGCTTAAATAGAAATCATTTGTATATTCATTTAGATAAAGTAGTCTATAAAGGAATACTCAACAAAACGTTGGCCTGAGTATTTTCGTGATATTGTTACGCAACCCTAGGAGAATTTTTTATTGAAATAAAGGCTAAGCAAACAAGAATATTTGTTTGAATGGAGGCTAGAATTTAGATATTTTGCGTAGATGACTGATGACCGTGACTGAACTTTAGCGGATGGCCTGATTCTGACCAACTAAGTCGTGAATTACTTCCTGAAGAAAGTTATAAACCGACCCAGCAAAGAAAACACCAAAAATTTTGGAAAAAATTTATTTATTTTTCAATATAATCGCCTTTCAGTTCGATACCCTTTTTAAAATAAGAACTGTCTTTCTCCTCAAAATAGCCATTAACTGGGACATCACTTCTTCATCGTTGGAAAATCTTTGATCACTGAGCCATTTTTTCAAGTTTGGGAACAGAAAATAATCCGAGGGGGTTAAATATAGCGAATAGGGTGCATTTGGTAGCAATTCAAACTTTAATTCATTAATTTTGGCCATTGCAATAACGGATTTGTGAGCTGGTGCATTGTCTTGATGAAACAACACTTTCTTCTTAGCCAAATGCGGCGGTTTTTGCTTGATTTCTTCGTTCAAACGTTGCAATAAGTTCGCACAATACTGTGCGTTGATAGTATTTTCTTTTTCAAGAAATTCAGTTAAAATTATCCCACGCGCATTCCAAAAAATCGACGCCATGACCTTGCCTGCAGACGAAACGGTCTTCGCCTTCTTTAGAGCCGGTTCTCCCTTTTCTATTCATTGCTTTGATTGTTCTTTTGTCTCGGGTGTAAGGCGATGGACTCATGTTTCATCCATTGTGCATGAAACGGCGCAAAAATTCTGCTTTGCTGATGTGAAACTTCGCTGAACACTCAATTGAAACATCTTCACGAAACTGTTTTTCCTCGAGTGTAAGCAAACGCTGCACCCATCTTGCACACAGCTTTCTCATGTCCAATTTTTCAAATAATATGCGATGTACCGCACTTTTTGAAATACCTACAATTTCTGCTAGCTCGCAAACTTTCAGTCGAATTTCATCCAGTACCGCATTGTGGATTTTCTTCACCATTTCTGGAGTCGTCACCTCATTTGGTGACCACTACGATGATCGTCTTGGCAGCTCGTACAGCCTCGTTTTAACTCAGCAACCCAAAATTTTACTGTTGTAAACGAAGGAGTAAAATCCAGTTCAGCTTTTATATTGGTTGGGCTGAGGCCTTTCAAATAAAAGGATTGTATCACATAACGATGACCAATTTTTTCTATTTTCGCAAATTCACTGACAACATTCACTATTGATGGCTGCCAAACAAATGCTAAACAACGTGGCGCCTTCAAACTTGAAACATATGCTTTATAGACTGCGTACTTTCCAGGCAAGGTACTTCTGGGACCTCGTACAGTTTGGGGTGTGTTTAGTTGCTGCAGATCTACCGTCGTAGATCTCATTCAAAAGTAGCGTGACTAATACCGAATTTTGTGGTATGTCACATGTAACATGAATACAAACAGTATTCGATTGTATGGTAAATAATAAAGCTACGTGGGTTCTGTTTAATTGTTTGATAATTTTCCTACGCTCAAGAGATTGAAGTACCTGTAAAATGCTTGTACACAGCGATGCAAGCATTTCCGCCCATTAGAGAGGATGGAAAGAGAGGTGCCGATGAACTTTGGTTCTAAATGTTTGAAGGTTATAATGACTAGGAAATAAAGAGCTAGGCTGGGCATTCCAGAAGCTGATAAAGCTGGTAACAGAAGCTGGTAGCTGAAATATTAAAGAAAGGGGATACAATTATAGAATTGAAACTGAGAAATAATTTTGGGTTTAACTAAACGGCGTGTAAGCTAGTTTGTAGTTTTCTTTCTGGTAGATCGCAAAGGGGTAAGTTGCGGTGAACATCGCTCATCTCTCAAAGAAATGGTGCAAGGCCTTCCTCAGGGTTCAATTTTAGGCCCTATATTATTTAGAATGTTTATAAATGACCTCCCATCTGTGTGCAAATATGCTTCAGTACACCTCTATGCAGATGACGTACAACTTCATTTAGCTAAAAACTTTAAGGATTTATCAGAGCTTGTTTTTGTTTTAAACGACGACCTCAAAAATATTTATAATTAGTCAGTATCAAATGGATTACTCTTGAACCCGATTAAAACTCAAATAATTCCTATTTCCAAGAAAAGTTTTAACTTAAATATTTTACCAGATATTTATCTAAATAATAGCAAAATTGAAGTTGTTGAAACTGTAACCAATCTTAGCTATGTTATTAATCGCTCTCTCAGTGGTTATGACCACACTAACTTAGTGATTAGTCGTATATATGCATGCCTTCGGAAACTGTGGCACAGTGCTTACTAGACTCCCTTGGAACTACGAAAAAAGCTGGTATTAACACTCGTATTACCAATTATTTCATACGCTGAAATTGTTTACAGTAATCTTGACTCATTATCACAACACCGCATCCGTAGACATGACCATGTGTCAGTGCATGCAAGGGATTAACTCGGTTGTACCTTACAAGAATACATCAACGCCACATCTTTCATAAGAGTGCCCGTTTTACCTGTATAACAGGCTTACTTTCACTCGGTCCTCAAGAACCATTAGCCTTATTCCATTACGTTGCAATTACTTTAACTTCTCTCGTCTATTTTTCATATACACTGTAAGACTTTCGAATTTTAAAAGTTCAATCTTTCGACATTTTTCCTCCTCAACTCGCCCACAATAGTCCTACCCTCTTCCGCTGCTTCTACAAACCTTTTACTGTTCTTCAATCTTACTCCTTATCCATAGGTTAAGCTTATTTTTTGTTAGCTTAGTTTTAATAGAGGGACTTGACAACTTCGAATTTAATTAGTGAACGCACTCTTTTACTAATCATCAAACTGTCACTGTCAGTTTATTCAGTAAACTCAACATTTTCATCATGGTAAAGTACACTAACGAGCAACGTCTGCAAATTATAAAAATTTTTTACAGATATTCGGAGTCGGTGACTGCAACTTTAAGAGCGTTAACTCCAATTTTTGGTCGTAATTCTTGCCCTAGTAGACAGGCAATAACAAGTTTAGTGCAAAAATTTTAGTCTACATATTCGTTGTGTGATGTTGCCGTGTCAGTGAGACAACGGGTTGGTCGAAGTGTCGAAAATATCGCAAAGCAAACCATCCAAATCAGTCAATTCCACGGCATTCTCAAGAATTGGGCATCGCTCAGACCACATTATGGCGTATCTTGGTTTACATCCATACGAGATCAAGCTGACTCAAGAATTGAAGCCGACGGACCATTTGAAGCGACGTACGTTCTCCGATTGATTTCTGGAGAAGATGCGCCAAGATGATGAATTTCATCGCAAAATCATCTTCAGTGGCGAAGCTCATATTTGGCTCAATGGGTTCGTCAATAAGCAGAATATGCGTTATTGGTCGGGTAAAAACCCACATGTGCTTCATGAATCACCACTTCATCCTTCATGTTTGGTGCGGTTTGCATGCCGGCGGCGTTATTGGACCATATTTTTTCGTCGACGATAACGATCGTCACGTTACTGTGATTATTTCTAGCCCGAATTGGAAGATATGGATTTGGACGACATGTGGTTTCAACAGGATGGTGCCACAAGCCACACGCCACAATCGATTTATTGAAGAGTTAGTATGGTGAGCGTGTGTATTTTGTGACTTTTACTATATATGCCCCAAGTTCCAAACAGCCTCATTAGTTTGCTGACAAGGTTCAAAGCTTTATCACCTACTAGACTTGAGCGCTTATATATTTTAGTCGGTTTCGTGCATCACTACGTCGTTCTTGTACTCATGCATGGTCCTTATGATTCTGAAATCGTGAACTCTTTGCGTGACCATTCTTTATAGTTCTCGCGATTTTTTTTTGACAAAATTTCCTTCTGTTAATGTTTGATTTAAAACTGTTCGGATCTGACACAGAGGTGGAAGAGGTGGAAGAGGTTACGTGCACCGAATAAGCAACATAGACTCTAGTCTGCTAGTAGATTAAACCACCACCCAGGAAGTGCTTTAAGATGGCTCAGACAAAGGGATGACCGAAAAATGTGACGAATACAACGATGGCTGCCACAGGAAACAGAAGCAGCGTCTATTTGAGTGTGGATATATTCTAATTAAATAAAAAAAAAAACCGAATTCACATCAGTCTAATATCCGCTTTTGTCCTCATACAAGAAGGCAATATAGAATCGTCATGTTACATAGTTGCAGCAAAGGTTTGTCTAAGCATATCTCAGACGTTAGGAATACTGTGAAAAGATCTAACATTGAAAGCTTGGTATGATGAAGAGTGAGAACAATTCGCCTTCCAAGCCGGGCTCTATATAAGGACGAAAGCTCCTCGTCCACTCTACGTGGGAAGAAAAATGGGTTTGTTTGAAAAGAAAAACAAAAATATAGAAAGAGACCCGTGCAATCGTCTATGGAGAAGTTCCATCAAAAAATAAAAGAACTTGCTAAGGAAACAAATACCGAACAGGTGAATAAGGATGCGAATGCAGAAGTAGAGCACTTAAAGGCGAAAATGACCAACATTCCGCTGTCACGCCGAGGAAGCAATTTTACATATAAACTAAAATTTCTACAATGGAACAAACCTTAGAAAAGACCAAGGAATAGTCAGTATCCTTAAC
The DNA here is from genome assembly GCA_907269105.1 of Volucella inanis. Lineage (NCBI taxonomy): Eukaryota > Metazoa > Arthropoda > Insecta > Diptera > Syrphidae > Volucella > Volucella inanis. The sequence goes on along the minus strand of OU026153.1, from coordinate 200,381,100 downwards.
AAATTTGTGTAGCTCCTGGAATACTCGAGCGAAATTGTCTTCATTATCGGCTGCTGCCAATACCATAAACTCTCAAAAGGATGTTACGAGAATCGAAGGATAGGTTGGTTTGAATTTAAATGAGGAGCAACAAAGGCAGATGCTGTTATTAAACTAAAAACATCTTCTACCGGACGAAACATCACTGTTAAGAGGTGGTTAAAAAGTTTACCTACTTCGCAACGAATCGAAACTCCTTGAAGACCTGCCCTAGCAAAACGCTGCTTTCGTCATACTTCGATTTGGTGAAACAAATGGTTTCAAAGTAATGAACTCCGAAGACGAACTGCATACTCTACAAAACACTGATCCTATCAATCCTTCTATATTGAGCCGATAAGCAGAAAATCCTCAAAGCAGGGGTCCGTTGCGGACTATTGGCCCTCGCACCATAACTTATACAAATGAACCTGGCAGTCACCCGATCCAGACTCTGTCAACCAGCTTGATTATATTGCCATTAACACAAGGTGCAGTTCTTGTACTAGTATTTGAATGTCCGATGATTTCGAGGGGCGAACATAGGCTCAAAACACGAATGTGTCTGTCTCGATGGTAAGGAAGTTTTACATTGAAGGGTTGGTATATAAACGAAAGAGGCTGCTAGACCCTTTTCTGATCTAATCTCTTTATGGTACGGACATCAAGCGCAAAAAACTACCGGCGATATTTTCAAGACTACATTAGACATGCCTTATGTGATGTGCTAGCTTTCACCTGACCTCCACAACAAAACCACTGGTCTGACGACCAGTCTGATGACTGGTTTCACTACAACGCGTTTCCGTTAAGAAAGAGTAGAGCTGAGATGAAACGAATATCGGCAGAATAAAGCAGATAAGCGCTCGATCGAGGCCATGGAAAGCAGTTCCGCAGGAATGAAGGTTGCGAATTCTACGAAAATCTGAAAAGAACTTGCAGATTACACAAATACCGAATAGAAGCATGCAGCGATTAGGGTGGGAATGCTATAGTAAAGTTAAAATCCAAGTAAAGAGTTGAGATTGACTATTTCTGCATAATATTGTATTTAACAGCAAAGGGGACAAGCATTCCATTGTCAGAAGCAATAAACCGTTCAATGTTTACAATGATCGACAACAACTTTGTTTACGCCACTCCACGAGCAGACTGTCTACCTGCAGATTAATTTGGTAAGGATTATGCATCAACTCATCGTTAAGACATGGTTTGATGAAAGTATGCTCGGAGATAGAGTGAGTGAGACTTTCCTAACTAACCTACTTATAGAAGAATCAAACTACTTAAAATCTCATGCAAAATTTTATTACCATACAGTGTGAACGTTTGGAACTCTTTATCCACCATCTGACAGGTCCTCATCAAAAATCCAACCCAATATGCATCATATGTTAAGTTTTGGTACTGCTGCCAAACTTGTCCGTCTAGATAGGATAACAATCGACAAAGTGTACTCCTCTACAAAACTCAGTGATAACTCAAGCGAAGAACTTCGTACTTGAAAGAATTGTGTAAAGCTCACAGACAAATATCAGACGCAGAAGGTTTCAATAGCTTGCATAGTCTTACGATATTGACATTATGTGGAACAAATCAGCAAACTGTTACTAGATCGTTTTGAGGGGATTAAAGAAGATGCGTTACCGATGAGTTACAGATGAGATACCGTCTCGAACGGCATGACATAACGAGAAACGATAGCCTTGATGTTATAAAAGACCTTATCTAACTGTCCTCCGTAATAGACTCTAACAATGATACCACATAGAGATCAAGTGAAAAACCAGTCTTTTCAATCGTTGTTTCATTAGACTAAAAAGGTAATAAGTACCTTTCAGGAATAACGAAGAATGTATCGCCCAAAACCTTGATAAATGGCGCGGAAGCATGGACTTTAATAAAAAGGAAATGAAGATGAGTTGAAGATGATTGTTAGTACTGTCTCCTTGGACAAGAAGATATGACATCTAGCACGATATGTAGCGAACTCGACTTTGAGCTCGAACTAACCAAAAGGGTCACGAAAATATATTGGTTCGGCTTGGTGTGCGCAACTCGAAATGAATAGGCCAAGACCACGCTTTATGGCAAGAGCCTTTGCTTAACGTTCAAGACCACTGCGATGTGTATGTCTATCTATCAAGAAATACTGGATCTCTTAGTAATTAAATGTTCTATTCTAATAAAACAAATTTCAGTGCGGATATTCCGCTTCTCGCGAATTATGTTGTGAATTATGTTGGTGCACTGTTTCCTATTGTTGTAAAGGCCTAACATTTACAATAATTTGATTCGGTAATTAAACACCAGAATTGCTTAGCATGGACGGTGTTTGTGTTAGCTTGTGATTATGACGGAGTAGATGTAGCCAATATACGCGGCAAACAATTATCACTTTTCTGTTTTGGCTCTTAATGAAACATAGATAGATCCCCGTCCACATCACTCAGATTACTCAGATCTGAAGCTACCTGACTAAGAACTAGTTCCACTATTTTTCATAAAATATCTCGAAACACAATACGGTTTTCGTAGCAACAGGTCCGCTGGTAATTTGATGGCTTGTCTCATCGAAAAGTAGATCAAAAGTGTACATTAATCCGACGAAATCAAGATGGCTGCACTTGATATTTTAGAAGCGTTAGAGAGAGGTTCTTTTGTCGTAAATAGATGCTTTTGAGATCAATGACTCCCTTCTTAAATGGATTAGAAATAACCTTTCGGAACGTTCAATTCAAGTTGTTTTGGATGGTTTCAAGTACGGTATCCACAAAATAAATGCTGGTGTACCACAGGGCTCCGTTCTACCTCTGACAAACTTATCTTATCTTATCTTATCTTATCTTATCTGCATCAATAATCTCTTGTCTGTTACTTCTAATCAAAAATATTCCTTTGTGGATGATAGTACTCTGTGTTTTCCTTATTCATGCCCGGACTCATGCCCATACCCCCTTCGGATGTAGAAGGTGAACAACAGCGTATGCTAAGCTCATTAAATTCAAATATAAACAGCATAACCAATAATTGGGGAACTATCAACAGAGTGGAATTCATTGCCAAAAATGTTACAAAATGTGTAGGTCTCCTGAAACGATGTAAAAAATATTTAACCCCTTGTGATCTAGCTTCAATATATCAGACATTCATCTGCCCAAACTCGCTTATGGAATGTTCTGCCGAGCTCTGTATTTCCTAGCCATTGTAACATTCAGACATTTGAAACCAACTACCTATCTTTTTTCCTCCCTAATTTTCCTTCCCTCACGCTCTATGCAAATATTTTAAGGGTACCTGAACCCCTGAGCACGTGCTAATTTAAAAAAGAAAATAGAAATAAAGCTCCGGAAGGTTCTTGCAACCTTGTAAAAAAAAAAAACGGGAATTTTAGATCGACACTTAGCATCTTTTTGTCGATTTCAAAGCCGCATAAGACAGCTTACATGGGCACTAACTATGATTAGTTTAGATAAGAATGGCTGTTGGAAAGATCAACTCACTAAGGCCTATTGGCTTATTGCGATGCCACGTGGATCTGTAATATTGCTACTCTTAGAACCAGCTAATGATGAAGCGCAGAAGACTGTCAACGTCTATACCACCTTGATCACGGAATAACCACCGTGTGGCGATCCCATTGTTCCGAGTTGAGTTCGTATTTTTGTTAAGTTGGTACATCTGTTGTTGATATTCCCTCTAAATTTTAGCGTCATAGCTTCACATTTGCAAAAGTTACGTAGCCAAGAGTACATCTATCTCTGTGTGTGTTGGCGATTTTTTACAATTTTAGAAATGGATTTAAATTTGCAACAACGAACTTGTATTAAATTTTGCGTAAAAAACGTATTTAATGGTGCGCAAACGTTGGAAATGTTGGAAAATTGTTTTGGCGACGATTCTTTAAACAAAACGGTCGTTTACCAGTGGCACGAGCAGTTTAAAAGTGGTCGTGAGTCAATCGAAGATGATGAACGCAGTGGCAGACCATCGACATCGAAAACCGACGAAAATATTGATGAAGTAAAAGAGATGTTGGTCAATAACCGCAAATTAACCATCAAAGAGATAGCGAAGAACTTGAACATTGCCTATGGATCCGTCCAAGACATTTTGGTAGATGATGTCCGTCGTGTAGCAGCAAAGTTGGTGCCAAAAGACCTCAATTTTATGCAAAAAAGAGACCGTGTTGACGTCGAAAAAGAGATGATTTGCGAGGTTGAATCATTAAAAGGATCATTACTGGAGACAAGACGTGAATTTATGAGTACGACACGCAATCCGGACATCAGGCAAGTGAATGGCGTTCATCAAATGAGCCGAGACCAAAAAAACCACGTCGTTTTCAATCAAAAAAGAAGAAAATGCTCACGGTTTTCATGGATTACAACGGTGTAGTGCATCATGAATTTTTGCCAGAAGGCCAGACAAACAAAGAGTATTATTTGGGCATTATGAGACGTCTGCGTGAAGCAATTCGCCGAAAGTAACCAGAATTGTGGGCAGAAAACTCGTTAATTTTTGCACCATGATAGTGCACCGTCGTCGCAAAGTGCCATCATTATTTGTAATTTTTTGACGAAAAATGCAACAAATATCATCCAACAGCCACCGAATTCACCTGATTTGGCTCCCTGTGACTTCTTTCTATTCAATTGAGTTAAAAAACCACTACGGGGAACGCATTTCAGCAGCAGAGAGAAAGTAATGGAAAAATCACAGGAAGCACTGATGGACATACCGAAAACCGAATGTAAAAAATGTTTCGAGGATTGGATCAAGCGCTGGTATAAGTGTGTTGCAGTCAATGGAGATTACTTTAAAGAGGACAGATTAAGATGAATAAACTTGTATTTTCAATTTTTGATCAAGGTGGTATTCTCTAGATCGCTTAGGTTATTGAGAAGAAAGCTTCTAAGTGGAGTCTTCTTCTTTAGCAGAAAGCTGTGTATGTACTGAGAAGGTGAAGGTTTGTATTTTCCTCCTCCTCGCTCATTTAGTTTCGGCAGAAATCATTTGTAAATATGCCAGGGCTTATTGCAATCTTGCCTTTAAAACAATATCCAGTGATAAAACCTATGATGACGCTGAAATGTTTCCTATCTAAGGAGATCAAACTCTTGCAACGATTCAGATCCATCTTTAGATAGATCTATTTGGTCGCTAGACATGTTTATCCAACAGCCCACCTAAGGTTTGTTCTTTTGTTAGCATCCAGCCTTAATATGAATTTGCACGTAGCGATTGGGATACCTGCTTACCTGAGTGCTTCCAATTTTACAATTCACCGGAATGTTTCTGGGAAGAAACTATACAACTGTACAAGGCTAGTTCTGACATTTGACATTGCTAACAAATTTGTCAGTTTGTGGAGGATGAGTATGGAGAATTTTCTTTGCTCCATCAAGATCGGAAATGAATTAACCGATGAATAATGGTTTCAGGCAAGGCCCCGCGTTGTCGTGTTACTTTTTTGCATCCCACTTGAAACAATAGTCCAAAACTCGCGATAATTAAGTTACAGTGCCCCCTCCCATAAGATCAAGCTTGACAAAAGACTCTAATCATCGATGGCCTGCTTTATGGACAGGGCCCTACACCTACGAAAGCGGATGAAGAAGCACTTGGCCCTTTAGAGAGAATGATACTGCGCCTGATTTTTGGGGCTGTTTATATCGACGTAGATGGAGGATTCGATTCGACCACTATACATCAGTCTGAGACGTCGGGACCATGTTAAACAGAGGACGAATGCACCTAAAGTGGCATACGCAAGTGGAAAGGGACCTCAACCAACTTGAAGTGCCGCATTGGAGGCAGTTAGCGAGTAATCGTTGATACCCAGGTTCACCCTAGATTGTAGCGTCACCTAAGTAAGTAGGTAAGGAAAACCTACTAAGCGGCTTCTATTAATTGCATATAAGTTCATTTAGATGTAGATCTATTAGCCACCACGAAAATCCTGTCAAAATAAGAAATATAAGTATTCACCGCACATCGCTTATGTCGCATCAACATTCTTCAAATAACTGATGCAAATTAAGTGACTTACAATACATACAAGGTACAACTTAAACAATTTCATTATTTTATTTCCTCCAATATAAAGCTTCCACTTTGAGTGCTAGTTAAATACCCTTAAGCTATCTATCCATATCAGCTAAGTTAATTTGGATTCATTGTTCAAAATCTAACTAAATCTAATCTAGTTTTTGTATATAGTAAAAACTACAACGGGTTTGGTTACACCTTTCATACTATCAAACTAAAATCACAAATCACTGATTCTATGGCATTATAAAATGCTTCATTAAATAAACACTCTGAAGTGATAGACAAATGCGCAGCGCTTACCTTATTTAATATTAACACTCCTATTTACAACCACGGCCACTTCAACTTAATTAATCAGACTTAAGTTCTTTGCACAACTTCATTTTTACGATTGCAATAAAACCATCAAGTGTTGGTGATATAGATTCCACATTAGAAATACGGAAATTTTTTTTACAAAAAAAAAAATAATAATAATAGGACGTACCATATAGTACATGTTGAGTTAGGACAGATTGTAGACCAAAGTCTAAAAAGCGGTTTTCAAAAATCAACATTCGTTAGTCATTGTCTTAAGTGCCCTCCGATGATGGAGGGACAAATTAGAAAACAATTTTCCTAAGTGTTATGTACATGAGTTTAGATTGACTGGTGTTGGCAAACATAATCCAAAGTATCTAATATCAAAAATGACCACAAGCCGCACACATCAAAAGCTCTACAAGAGTATCTGATTCATGGAGTTGAGGTAACTCAAGACGAGAAACGTCAATAAATCAAAAAGTATTGTGCTTCTCGTTTACTTTGTCAATAGAATCAAACACAATCGCATTCGTTATTGGCAATATGGTGCTGGCACTCTGTTTGCTTCCTGTTGGAGGCACTCGCAGATGTATCGGCTCGTGAATTTACGTGTACGATACGTGTCTATAAATTCAAAAATTAGTAACGACTTTCAATTTAATATGTTGAAATTTATTCAATTGGACTATTAAAGGGAGACAGTTTGTAACAGTGATTGATATGACTGATGTGCAGATGTGTGAGTCTCTGCATGTGGGGTAAGAACAAGAGTACAAATACTTACGTTGCTCCATAGTTAATTGAAGTCCATCATTTGTTGTTGAATTGGTGGTGACATTCACGGTTGGGTCTATACTAATTTGCGGTAGAACGGGTGAGGTCCAGGCTAATGCAGTTCCAGCAGATACGGCACCAAGACACACTGAAAGATATGATTTTCTTTTAAATAATATTTAGAGAATTGATATAAAGGAATTTATTATATAGTAGATTGCTTAGAATTCGTCCCTCAAAATTGAAGTCCTCAGACTTATCTATGTATAACCATTGTTGGCTAACAAACCTGAAAACAGATATGGAATGTCTGAAAAAATATTACGAAATCATTATATTGGGTCTATAACTAAGAGATGGGGTAACTTGTATTATTCCATTGGAACATGCGTTGGAAAGCTACTGTCATTGTACGTCATTTCAGTGTCATTCATTTGAATCGTAAACAACAAAAATTTTTTTCCACTCAAATATGTCGAACTTTGTGCCTGAAAAAGTGTTTTTGCGGGGAGTTCCTCTTCATTACTGAAAACTGCTGCCGAAAGTCATCGTATTTTGGTGGAAGTTTATGGTGAACATGCGCTAGCTGAGCCGAATACAAGAAGAGCGTTTTGTATTCGTTTAAAAGCAGCTGGATATATTCAAAAGCAAGGAAATTGGGTTCCACATGAACTCAAGCCGAGAGACATCGAAAGGCGGTTTCACATGTCCGAAATGCTGCTGGAACGCCACAAAAGGAAGTCATTTTTGAATCGGATTGTTGCTGGTGGTGAAAAATGGATCAGATGGGTGTGCTGTATTATGAGCTGCTAAAACCGGGTGATACCATCAATGGACAGCGCTACCGAACACAATTAATCCGTTTGAAGAGAGCAGTAGCCGAAAAACGCCCGGAATATGCGACCAGACACGAGGCAATAAATTTCCATCATGACAACGCTCGGCCCCACGTTGCTATTCCGGTTAAGAACTATTTGGAAAACAGTGGATGGGAAGTCTTACCCAACCCGCCTTATAGCCCAAACCTTGCCCCTTCTGACTACCATTTGTTCCGGTCGATGCAGAACGGCCTCACTGAAATACGGTTCACATCAGAGCAGAAAATCAAAAATTGGCTTGATTCATTCTTGGCTGCCAAGCCGACGCAGTTCTTTTGGGATGGGATCCACAAATTGCCAGAAAGGTGGAAAAAATTCATAGCTTCAATGGGCAATACTTTGAATAATACTAATTTGGCAAGTTAATAAAAATATCTTATGTTTCAATGCATAAGAATAGTAAGATTCGATCAGAAGAAGAAGGTTGAGTTTAAACCTACATCCTGCTTAGGCGAACATTAGCCGTCACATCACATGACAGCCGCGTAGAAATGATGAAAAACTGGTTCCTAAGCCCCAGCACTTAGAGCACGGCATGCTGTGTATGAATTTTTATTTTTCGGAACAAAGAATAAGCCCATTGTAGTCTCCATGTTTCTTCTACTAAACTTTCTTTCGTAGAAAAATGGGTAAGTGCTTCAGTAAGTCTACGGCTACGACACGCTGAAAACATCGTTTTCCAATAGATCACCGAAATTAAGCAAAGTTGTGCGTGGTAAATGCTAAGATAGAGGACCGCATGGGAACTTGGTACCAATACTGCGTGCTGTTGGCATTCGGAACACATGGAATACATCAGTTCAATTAAAAAGTGCTTATAGCACCAGAACCGCATCAGAACAGCATCAGCGTCTAGTACCTGCAAAGTCTAGTGCTTAGCAAAATCATGGTGCTCCGTCACGTCACCAGACTACAGTCGTTCCTGCTGTGGAACATCAAAAAATTCGCTGAACTCTTAAAGACATCGGAAAGCATTCATTTAATCTGCCGGTAACCTAGACAGTCATGCCATCTGCAGCTATGCTCATATGACGCCCAACTCTCAATGAGGACTCTAACCAAGGTCGCAGCCAGTCCTAAGGCAGGATTGGATCCTGAAAAACTCTTCACTGAGTTTTTCCTGGCAAATTGTTCGGCGATTTTATTTCCCGTGATAACATTGTCACCTGGGACCCAAATGAGACTCAGTGAACTCAGCTCGACTGCTTTCAGTGGTATCTTGCACTTCTGAACTTGGAAGTTGTAAGAAGGTTCAGCAACCCCTTATTCATATTATAGTCCACCTTGAAACTCTCAAAGGTTCAGCTAGACTAAGCAAAATCAAACGACTTGATAGAACATGGATAGATTCCACTGAAGAATTGGTATTGAACACCCATTTCCCAGGTCACGTAACCCGCACCCTGGAATGAAATCAACTTATTAATAACTGAGAAAAAGATTCCCTGGGCCATAAAGAGTTTCTCTCCCTACAAGTCACCAGGCCTTTGACAGGAGTTTACTGATTATGCTCCAGAAGAACTTAAAGAAGGTACTGCCCTAGTTAACAGCCATTTATCTTGACTCCTTTTGACTCAACTACATCCCCTCGAAGTAGGGACGAGTTTTTTTTTCATAAAACAGAAATAATTCCATTTGCCGCTAAGTACAAAATGCTGACTTTAAAGTTTCCACGTCTTAAAACATTTACTCTATCGTCCAGTTCAATTTACCTTGGCGTGATCAACAAGTCAACTGGAAACCAAACATAAAAGAAAGAACGGGTCGCTTTCTCCTTCTACAGCAATGCAATTGGCAAAAGGTTGTGACTTCAGTCTAACATGGTCCTCTAGATGTACACTGCCGTAGTTTGTCCCATATTTTTCTTATGAACCCCTTAAAGAAAGCCCACAACATCACAAAGCTTAGTAGAGTCCAAGGAATAACTGCTACTGGGACCACAGAAGCGCTAAGATCGAGCCTGCCAGAAGCTCCCATCTTGTTGCTCTGTATGCTACCCCGACTTGGACATCAAATATATACGAGTACATCGTTTCATGTAGTGTATCAGACTCAGAAAATCTGAATTCTGGCCCCCAAAACCTTATGGTTTTATTAAAGCTCTTGATGGTATATGCATAGACTCCTCAGGCAGAGGGTCACGGGTTTGAATCCCGTTCGAGGCAATTCTCTGAAAAAAGTCTTTTCATGGAATTTGTATGTAGTTATATGATAACACTGATGTTGGAGTATTTGCGTACTAAGACCCACTGATTGAGGATGAACTGGCTCCAGTTTGACAACCACCTCTGGCAAAAATATTGAAACCTAATACACCTAAGTTTCAAACTACTACACCACCTGCCCGCGCCCTGGTGAAAAACCAGTAAAAAGAGTATTCATATCCCCTTGGTGTGCGAGCGGAATTATAAAAAAAAAAAAAAATGGTAGCCATATCCCTAACCTACAAGATCCCAAGTATTGATCCTAACTAACGGCTCCCAAATGAAATGCGGTGTTGGAGCAGGCGCCTTCTCAACGGAAATAAACGTATCCAAATCCAAATCGTAACAACTTCTAAACTCGTCGAGTGTCTTTCAGGCGGAAGTATTAGTGATAAGGGATGAAAGACACCTCAGCTCCATTACCACAAACAACGTAGGAATCTTTATTTTGGCTGCCATTTAAACGCTCCACTCACTTAATTCGTCATCTAAACTAGTAAGGCAGTACAAGGCAATTATCGACGAATTACTAATTCAAGATAACTCGCATCGGAACAGCAAGAATCACAGCAATTCACCATAAGTCACTGGTCACCATAAGTTCCTTTTACCCCCACAAAAACGATTCCACTCTATGACTCTCCGGCATTAGCTAGTACCAGGCATTGCACACTTGGTAAGCCCTTTTTTAAGGAATTATCAGAGGTTTCTGGCAAAAGATTCTGCAACATCATTAATTTCTTGAACTCCACAGGCTGGACCTGAAGCACTACGCTCTTAGCAACACCCTTCAACAGCTAGGTCACGTGAGTTGCGGTATCAAAATGGTGCATCCGCGCTAAGTGTGTTTCGGGTAACACACAGTAACTTCCTATAACTGTGAACAAGTCACCAGGGTTCTTCTCGGCTACCATAACAAAATCCTTGATTTAACTGAGAATGGCAGCAACCACATGCAACGAAGCATGAAGTATTCAGAATAGAGTCTAAGCTAAAACATAGAAAGGCCTGAGGCGCTCATGATTTCTACAAGCAGATGAGACGCCAATGCTAAAAAACACAAACGGATGGCTCCAAAAGCAGAAAAGGGTACATAATAGTAGAATCGCAACTGATTCAATATAGAAGGACTATTTTTGCAGACAATATAATGGCGACGAATTATAAGAATTTCGCTCTTTGCCAATCTAGATATATAAAAATAAACTCTAACCCAAGAAAGCGGCTAAAGCTAATAACCTAATCACCAAGCCTAAAAGATTAGAACATGACTTTGACATTCATCAACAACCTAATTAATCTATATTAATGTGCTTATACACAAAATTTTCAAACAACAGATGGATGGCCTATGTATATAAGCATTTAAAGACACGATCTGTTGGGTATGTAATTTAATTCGTGCGGTTTTTTTTTCAAAATTTGAACGTTTATTTGAGGAAAACATGTACAATAGTATTATTCAAAGTATTGCCCATCTGAAGCTATGACTTTTTCCCATCTTTCTGGCAATTTGTGGATCCCATCCCAAAAGAACTGCGCCGGCTTGGCAGCCAAGAATGAATCAAGCCAATTTTTGATATTCTGCTCTGATGTGAACCGTATTTCAGTGAGAGTGTTCTGCATCGACCGGAACAAATGGTAGTCAGAAGGGGAAAGGTCTGGGCTATAAAGCGGGTGGGGTAAGACTTCCCATCCACTGTTTTCCAAATAGTTCTTAAGCGGAATAGCAACGTGTGGCCAAGCGTTGTCATGATGGAAAATTATTGCCTCGTGTCTGGTCATAATACAGCACATCCATCTGATCTCACCAAATACAGAGCATTACCTTCGCGCCATGGATATCCGGATTTGCCGTTGATTTGGCTGGTTGGCCGGGTTTCACATATGATTTTTTGCGCTTGGAGTTGTCGTAATGGATCCATTTTTCATCACCAGTAACAATCCGATGCAAAAATGACTTCCTTTTGTGGCGTTCCAGCAGCATTTCGGACAAGCAAAACCGCCTTTCGACGTCTCTCGGCTTGAGTTCATGTGGAAGCCAATTTCCTTGCTTTTGAATATATACAGCTGCTCTTAAACATTTTGAAATGGCTGCTTGAGTGACATACAAAGATTCTGCGAGCTCTCCTTGTTTTTGGCAACAATCTTCATAGAGTAATGCTTCTAGTTCTTCATCTTCAAACTTTTTTGGCTGCCCAGCACGTTCATCGTCTTCCAAGCCAAAATTACCACTTTTAAATCGTGCAAACCACGTTCGCTCACCTAGCGCATGTTCACCATAAACTTCCACCAAAATACGATGACTTTCGGCAGCAGTTTTCTTCATGAAGAAAAACTCCCCGCAAAAACACTTTTTCAAGCACAAAGTCCGACATATTTGAGTAAAAAAAAATTATTGTTGCTTAAGCTTCAAATGAATGACATATACTGAAATGACGTACAATGACAGTAGCTTTCCAACGCATGTTCCAATGGAATAATAACAATGGAATAATACAAGTTACGCCATCTCTTAGCAAACGAATTAAGCTATAGACCCAATATTCAGAGCAAAACCTTATTTTGATAGGAATGCACGTTCGATTAAGATCGATAAAGACTTGACATAAAGGTCTCGGTATCAAAAACAAAAAAAAGAATTCTTAAACATCGTTGCTAAAAAAATTGTGCTAACATCAAAGGCCTTGTCTATTGTAGTACTAGCATACCCGTACGCTAACAACGTATTCGGAAAGACGCAGATTGTTGTTAGTAACGCGTAATCGCTTTAGAAGCATCAGAAAGAAATCTAGCAGTCAACGATGCAAAACGAAGTATATGAGATGTATATAGTAACACACATACCCTTAACACAGATGTTCCGGGTAGAACGACACTTTAGGTAGATACAACTTTGAAATATTAAACACAATTGTTGTTTCTTAAAGCTAAGAAGGCATCTCTCAAACAACTTGAGATAAAACCCTTATCATTCCAGGGAGGAGAAGCGTGGAATTTGTCAAGAACGGGTGGAGCCGCCCTAGGTTATCTTGTTAGATTTCCGATCTCATCTGCATGGTTCGGGACAGTCAGAGTCCAAAAATAATGGTAACAATGGCTGTGGCATATTAAGAGCAAATGAACACGAGAGCTTCCGGTCGGAAAATCTTCAAATCCTGAAAAGACAGCACAGTAGAGAAAGACCTCAGCTCAGGTGGCATGCGCAATTAAAAAAGGATTTGAAGCTAAATTAACCTCAGCTAAAGGAGTCTCTAAATTCACTCCCCAAGATTAATGCAGCATACAAATATTGCTCTTCGATGTGATTACACATTTATTTTGAATAACTAGAGGTATCTATGGATTAAACTGGATTAAGCTTGTTTTTTGAGCCCCGATCGGGCGATCAAAGAAAACAAGAAGAGTATACACTGGATTGTTTAGGTGACAAAAATAACAAATTGAAGACAAAAAACGTTAGAAGTCAATTTTAGTCTATATGTACATATATGTATATCAGAATTAAATTGAAATACACATTCTGCTGTGTCTGTTATTCAGCTAAAAAGCTGGTCCAGTAGTTCGAGGGTGAATTTGGAGAAAATTCTGTCATCAGGAATCAAATATATTAGACAAGGTTTCATCAAACAACTCGAATTGAACGCTTTTAAAGGAGTCCATTGACAGCATTTAGACCAAATTTTGGTAATGGTCACTGTATGGTACTCTTAGAAAAAGGTCTGAGCGGCGTCAACTTTGCGTTAGCCAGTGCTGTGACTATGACAATACATAAATTGGGCTTACTATGTCTTCGTAGTCACCTGGTCTCATCCAGTGAAGTTGACTTGCAAAATGCTGGTCAAGAGAAAATAGCAACACTTCAGACAATGCTGACCTTTTGTACAAGGTTTGGCTATCTACCAGGTGTACTGGTATGAAGTAAGCGTTTTATGTGAAAATAAAACAGTAATTTTTAATGGGCCATTGCTAGCTACACATTTTTACCATCTTTCAGGCAATTTATGGATTCCATGCCAATAAAACTGTTCGTCTTTTGAATCAAACCAAAAAGTCAAACAATTTTCGACTTCGTCGTAGGATGCGAAGTGCTGCTCAGCTAATGCGTGCCCCATCGGTAAAAACAAATATTAGTCGGAAGAAGCCAAGTCTGGTGAAAACGGCGGGTGAAGAAGCAGATCCCAGCCAAGTGATTTGGTACACCACACCTCTCTGGTCTCACCAGACACACAGCATTGTTTTCTTACCGAATCCATCTGGTTTTGCAGTCGAAGTTGATGGTTGTCCCGGATTAACCCATGAATTTTTCCGTTTAGGATTCTGAAAATAAATCCATTTTTCATCGCCTGTAACAATTCGACGCAAAACTGATTTTTTATCGTGTCTTTGAAGCAAAATTTCCATCTGTCTTTCATTCAATTCATGTGGCACCCATTTTCCAGACTTTTGGATCTTTCCCATAGCCTTTAAACAGTCAGAAATTGTTTGTTGTGTAACATTTAACATTTCTACCATGTGTTTCTGACTCAAAGTTTCATCTTCATCCAATATTGTTTGCAATTCGACGTCTTCAAACTTTTTTGGTGGTCTTCTACGTTCTTCATTCTCACATCAAAATCGTTATCTCTGAATCGTTGAAACCATCTTTTGCATGTTGTTTTTGATAGATCATGCCTCGACAAGCATTCGATGCGACTCTGCCTTACTTTTCTTCAAATGAAAACAAAAAGTTAATGCTTTCCGCAAGTCATCATTTTCTGGTAAAAATTTCGGCATTTTTTACACGATGAAAAAATATGATGTTTTTTCCTCAACGACTTGATGTATACTAAATATGTTTGAGAGGTGTCATAGCAAAAAAAAAATAAGGCCCGTTCACAATAACTGTTCACTATGGAGACATTAGTATCTTGACGCTCACTTCATACCGGTGCACTTGGTAGGTTGGGGTTATGCCTGGATAACTGCCCAGATCCGAAATAACCCTTTTGTAGCGAAGCAAGCAATAGCCTTGGATAAAGACGGATTCACTGTTGATGATCTTGAAAAGTACGGATCGTGAACAGATCACGTGTGGCCGAACAACTGCCGGTGAGTCTAGATTGTTATAAGGCCATTACCATCACGCCATCAAAGTGAGATTGGGTAGGCAACACAAGGATGAAAAACTGTGACATAACATATACAGGGTGAACCACAATGTATCAGAAAGTACCACAAATTTACACAAATGGCATCGAATGTAAATTCGGTTTTAATATTTGTGTCTTAAAGAATAACTTATCTTAGTAGAACAAACAACCCACTCTGATAGCTGGCGATAAGAAAGTGAATAAAACAATTATAAAATGGAGATGCGAGATCATGTGAATGACAGCCATTGGTCGCTAGATGGAGTCACAAAAGTAATGAAGAAATATTCCAACAATTTGTGAAGCAAATGGAATTAGAATTTGCGTGAATAAGCAATAGAACGCTATACTCCTAAAAAACGCGGAATAATCATTACGATGTTTTTGATGAAGAGTTCGTCAATAATTTTACGGCAACGAGCATTTCGTGTCCGTTCTTCTGGCCGCCCGACTCCCACTGGTCGTTCAATGTGGCATTTAGCTGCACGAATAGCTGGAAATATTTTCTTAAGTGCAGACAGTCTATCGGCGGATTGGTGTTGACCGTGAATCGCGTCTAACCTACGCTCTAACTCTTGTAAATCTAAACAACGAAATAGACGATTTTTTGTCAAAAATAAACATGAACCTTTGTGGATACGTCAACAAACAAAATGTGAAGTTTTGGGGCACTGAAAATCCGCGAGTTATGCACGAAAAGCCATTACATTTACTCAAAGTAACTGCATGGTGTACTGTTTATGCTGGAGGAATCCTTGGACCAGCTTCCTTTAGAACAGCGCGGGCCAAACAGGCACTGTGGATGAGCGCTGCAAAGCCATTTCGGACCTTAATTGTATGAATTTGGACTGGATAGTATGTGATTTCAGCCGGACGGAGCAAAGGCGCATACTGCACGTGCCGACATTCTAAAGCAGTGACTAATGGGTCATATGAATATATTATGGCCCAACCTGTACTATTGTGCTTGATCTAAATTGGCTACAATAAGCCTTATATCCGCTCATCTCCCCCCACCAATAAATGTTTCTACAAGCTCCTTGACAAGACATATGAACAATGTCTTAAGATAGAATAGGACGACATCTTTGGTAACACAGTTGGTAAACATAACGTACACTAAACCATGTCTCCAAAATATCACTATATATAGTTAAAACCAAGGTACGAATGCGGATTTTCTAAGCGCCCATATAAAGAAATATGCCTGTGAACCGATATAAAAAATACTACAATCGCAAAGGAATGTCAGAATCTTTTCCGAATGTGTATCCCGAAATCTTTTAAGAGCTCTTATGCTGCCAACATTAAGTAACGAAGAGTGCTATATGTGCTGCCAATATGCAATGCCGCAACTGATGTCCTAAGCTTCACCTAACCACCAAGAAAAAATCCCCGGTTTGATAAAGAATGCCAGCAAGCACATCCAGCTAAGGAAAAAGCAAACAAAGCGGCGTTGTAAAAATTAATTATAGTGGCTGGGGAGTTCTATGAGAACAAAAACCCCAATGGAACATTATCGTGCCGTGCGATCGCAGATATTGTTACACCAACAGGTAAAAATAACGCATCGAGGCAACAAGATTCGTCCACCTGACCAAATCGAAGTGACAAGAGAAATATATAATCTTAAATCCAACAAATTATATAATTTCTTAGATCTGATTGGCATCGATCGGCGAGCTTTCAGACTAGGAAAGTCCACACTCGAATAAATCTTCACACTTCGGCAGATAGTGAAACGAATTCAAGAAGTCCAAGCCGATATCAACCATCTCTTCATCGATTTTAAGGGCGCATATGGCAGCATTTATAGAGAGAGGCTATATACAATAGAGCCATGTCTAGTTTTGGCATCTTTTCCAAACCCGTCCGTCTGTGCAGAATGACGATGGAGAACGCTCGCTGCGCAGTCAAGGCAGGTAACGTCTTGGCCGACACCTTTGAAAAAAGATTTTAGAGAAGATGGTGCGCTCTCAGGTTCCTTAACATCACACTTAAAAGAATTGTGTGAAGCTCACAAGCGAGCACTGGAGGCACAATCTTTCAAAAGTCTGTGAGCCTATTGGGTATATATTTTAATTCGTGCGGTTTTTTTTCAAAATTTGAACGTTTATTTAAGAAAACCATGAACAGTAATATTATTCAAAGTATTACCCATCTGAAGCTATAACTTTTCCCCGTCTTTCTGGCAATTTGTGGATCCCATCCCAAAAGAACTGCGCCGGCTTGGCAGCCAAGAATGAATCAAGCCAATTTTTGATATTCTGCTCTGATGTGAACCGTATTTCAGTGAGGGCGTTCTGCATCGACCGGAACAAATGGTAGTCAGAAGGGGCAAGGTCTGGGCTATAAGGCGGGTGGGGTAAAACTTTCCATCCACTGTTTTCCAAATAGTTCTTAACCGGAATAGCAACGTGGGGCCGAGCGTTGTCATGATGGAAAATTATTGCCTCGTGTCTGGTCGCATATTCCGGGCGTTTTTCGGCTACTGCTCTCTTCAAACGGATTAATTGTGTTCGATAGCGTTGCCCATTGATAGTTTTACCCGGTTTTAGCAGCTCATAATACAGCACACCCATCTAATCCCACCAAATAAAGAGCATTACCTTCGCGCCATGGATATTCGGCTTTGCCGTTGATTTGGCTGGTTGGCCGGGTTTCACTTATGATTTTTTGCACTTCATCACCAGTAACAATCCGGTGCAAAAATGACTTCCTTTTGTGGCGTTCCAGCAGCATTTCGGACATGCAAAACCGCCTTTCGACATCTCTTGGCTTGAGTTCATGTGGAACCCAATTTCCTTGCTTTTGAATATATCCAGCTGCTTTTAAAGGTTTTGAAATGGCTGCTTGAGTGACATCCAAAGATTCTGCGAGCTCTTTTTGCGTTTGGCAACAATCTTCATAGAGTAATGCTTCCAGTTCTTCATCTTCAAACTTTTTTTGCTGCCCAGGACGTCCATCGACTTCCAAGCCAAAATCACCACTTTTAAATCGTGCAAACCACTTTAGGCACGTTTGCTCAGCTAGCGCATGTTCACCATAAACTTCCACCAAAATACGATGACTTTCGGCAGCAGTTTTCTTCATATTAAAGTTATGAAGAAGAAATCCCTGCAAAAACACTTTGTGTTTACGCTTTAAATGCATGATATATACTGAAATGACGTACAATGACATGAGCTTTCCAACGCATGTTCCAATGGAATAATAGCAATGAAATGATACAAGTTACGCCATCTCTTAGCAAACCGCACGAAGTTATAGACCCAATATATTACTGGCGCCCGCCGGTGATATCGACGTCATTGGGTTAATTCAACGGCCTATTACGGGTGCGTGCGCTAGTATTGATACGGAAGCTACGAAAATGGGTGAACCGGTAAATAAAGGCTAAACCAAATATACTCGTATGCTGTCAACAAGAATGGATACACAACATCGACGAATGAGACAGAGCGCTATAATTTTGAGGTAGTGAAAGACTTTGTCTACCTTGGATGTGCTATGATTTCTGCCAACAACACCTCAGCAGATATAAAACGAAAAATCGCTCTTACTTATCGCAATCTCTTTGAGCCAAGAGGGCAATTAGGTAGTTAGGCTCTATTCTAAAACACCTGATAAGACCTTAGTCACCCCCGTTCTACTTTATGTTGCTGACGCATGAACTCGAAAGTTGATGAAGATGTCCTAAGTAATTTCAAAAAAAAAAATTCTTTCAAAATTTTCGGTTTCGTTTACGTTGGAATGAGAATGAGAAGAGTCAACGACGAACTATATGACACCGATCTAATTAGAAAACTGCAAGTGGATGTACACCAATTCTCCGATCGTATCTAACCCGAAGACCTCGCATTAGGTTGGGGGCACAGGTAGAGGTATGCACTTGGAGTGCGCAAATGGAGGCAGAGAGGCTTTGTTAGTTGAGGCTCATTTTGATCACGAACTGGAGCGCCACAAAAGTAAGCAAGCAAACTCAAAAGGTACACATTGCTTTTCACCAAATATATTTGCACTACTTACCAACAACAGCAGCAAAATACTGCATAGTCTTAGATGTTTTGACTTGCCCCTCCGAAAGGGGATCGTACAGCATAGGATTTCTTGCATGTTGATCAGAGTCTTCTTGACTCACCGTCTGAAAGAATAATTAAAAAATTAATAAATATTAAAATCGTATCAGAGAATTGATTTTATTTTCTATTTCTTATTTATTTTTATTTATTTCGCAAAATGTTTGTAGAGAGCAAAGATGTTAAATGAAAAATGCTCGCAATCGATAGACCTTTTGTTTTAATTCATAACCGATGCCGCATAACAAAGTGATTAATTTCTATTTAACTCAAAACATTAGCGCATTATTTTTTATAAACTTTCTAAAAATAAATTTCAACACAAACACAACAAAAACTCTCTATAATGTCAACTTTGCTAACTGACAATGTACAGATTTCTTCCTGCTATCTAATAGTTTTTAAAGTGCCGCGCCTTCTTGATATTTTAAAAATAGACTCTATGTATACACAACACGTGTTTCCCCACAATGTTGCCAAAAAAAAAAAAAAAACAAACAAAACAACGAATTTGCTGGCATTTTTGTATAAAATGATCTCACAGCAATCGGCGGCGCGGCGACAACGCCCCACTTTTGCCCATAAAAATGTCCAATTCGGTCATTCTTGTGCTCGGTACATCTATATCCTTTTTTGTATACACGACATATGTATCTAAGACAAAAAAGCCACTGGTTTCATGGTTGGTTGGTTTTAAAAATTCAAATCGTCAACCTATCAGATACCAGTTACTTGGGTATTCTCTTTCACAACAAAAAATCGTTGTACTACGTACATTACCTACACCTTTTTCTCATATGAATAGTTTTTTGTCAATATTCTCTAAAAAAGGTTTATTTATTTTGAAAAATATCTTTTCATTACAGCTCTACTACCCACAGATACAGATAAGAGCTAAGTAAATATTTTCTTTAGCGAACTTTGCTTTTCTGTGCATATTCTACATAGAACTATAAGAGAACGATCCTCGCATTTTCTTTGTTCAAAATCTATTTTATATTTTATTAATTGTGTTTATCTTAGGCAAAGAAAATTAATTCGAAATTCAAACTTTAAGTGTTTGTTTAAAATATTTACTAAACCAAATTTTTCGGCGAAAAACTAGCAGATGGTACGTTTCAAAATTGCTTCTATTCCTGAAGAAAGCGGAACGAATTTACAGCAATATTTGTCAATATTTTCGCGACTGACAAATTCAAAACCTTTAAAATTTATTCCGTTCTTGTATGTAGCTTGTAGATACTATGGATATATCACGACAAGAAAATCACCGTCAAGTTCAGTAGCAATTTTATTTGATTGAAATTAGGTGTGTCCTCGAAGGGAGGGCAAGTGACTTAACTGATATTTTATGTTTTTTTTTTTTTTATTTTATTAACTTTATTCTTGTTTTAGAAATTTAATATTAAATATACAACAATTCGTAAAATAATATTGAACTATGGTAAGTAATTACAAAGGAAGTAGGTCCAAACGAAGCAATGAAAAAATTATACAAAGTAGCCAATTAAACCTTACTGGAGTGGATACGGGCCTAACCTAACAGCCCTCTCCATTTATCGCTTACAGTTGCGCACACCAAATTGGCTTCATCAGAATGGTGGCGAAGGTATCCCACATACGGATCAATGGAGGCTTCCAAAGTTATAGATAGGTTGAACTATGAGCTTTAGAGCTTTTTCGACGTATTCGTAGCCCAGGTCTAAATGGAGCTGCATGGTTGTATTGCAATCCTAGAGTAAAGGATTTTCTAAAGTCCCTAGCCTGTCAGGTTGGGGAAGTATAACTTCCCCACCATGAAAAAATAACTCCTTACCTCGACGTTCGATAATAGATTCAAGTTTCAAGATTTTTGATGCCGAGTAACCTTTTAGTTGCCAACAAACGGTTCCCAAATCTCAACATCCACAAAGGGACTTGGCTATCCCCTAATTAATCAGCTGTCAACCAGATTGACCACATTGCGGTCGGCCCCAGACATTTCTTCAATATGTTGTATGTACGAACATTCTGAGGTGCCAACATCGACTTGGATTATTATTTTGAGTCGAAAAGAGACTTCTAACTTTTTTTCCAAACAAATGTGCCTCAAGCTCTCTCCAAATCCTAGCCCTCATACACAAACTAAATAACCCCAATGAGAATATTATCAAGGAACCATCAAGGAAATTACTTCTGGTGTGAAGAACAAAAGGAGAAGCACAGTTTTCTCAGAAAGAAAAAGAAGGAGCACATGAGAAAGGTGCGAACCATGAAATGGTGAGATGTTACTGCAAGAGTGTCGTTCAAAAGTCTTTTCAGAGAATAAAACAGGCTTGACTGGGCTACAAAGACAGAGTGGAAGACCATAAGGTAAACTCTACAACTAGTAGGAAAGCCGCAGTTAGTGCTGAGAATATGAAAAGACTACTTCTGCAGACTGCATAATGGCGACGATGGTTAAAATACCGCTCTCAGGGTGAGTGATCTATGGTATTCAACCTGGCCGAAGCTGACAGAGAACTCCGTCTCTGAAGGTGGTAATACCGAAATTAAAGTCTAATAAAATTGTTGACATATGCGGGGTGTCTTCTGAACTATTTAAATTAGCTGGAGATTACTTGATAAGGAACATAGACCAGCTCCGAAACATGGAATCTCAGTATCGTTTGTAAAATGCACAAGAAAGAAAGCACCTTTAAATGTGACAAATATAGAGGAGCTCTATCTTTGGTATAACTTGCACCGTAATTTTAAAGACTTCTCCGCCTTCTGTCAACCCTGGTTATATAAAGATGCCATCTGAAGTAGGGACACCATGATACGAAGTCAACTTTTACGGTACTAAGAACCTTGTTTGGCCCGAACCTGAGCCAGATGAGCAATGTTGTCGAATTTTCGATAAAATAAATTTTCACCCGTTTTCCAAGCGGGGAGGTATACTCAATTCTTGTGGGAATGGACTACCATATAGTATATTGCGAAAAACTACGTCTACGTTTGTAGTGACAGCCAAGCTACATTGCAGGTTTTACTGGATCTTCCACCACTTCCAAGTTAGTTTGAGAAGGCAATAAGTGCTACTCTATGCGCAATCGTCTAGGTCTAGTCTATATCACTGTGAGATAGGCTACGAATTTTATTGACAAGTCTCAGAAGAGAACTGGGTCATTGATTACAGTATTTATCAAAAGTTTGGATTTTATGAGCACATGATACAATGGTAATACGAAACTCCAAGCTTGACAATGATGTGTTTGTTACTGGTCCGAAGGGACCTTATAGTTGAAATAATAACTCAACTTTTTACGAAAGATTAAAGAGCATGCCAGGAGTGTAATGAACTTTTGGGCTGGTCACAAAGAAGGAAAAACCATTGGGGATCACATTATTAGAAAATCGCGTTGTTCGGGCTGAACCTGGCTCTCAACTAAAAAGCCTACAAGCTCCCCTTCTACTTGATTTGAAGATCTTTAGGAACGGGGAATTGGTGTCCATTCGCTTTCTAACTAGATCGATGTCGCTATGCATCTCGTATAGCTCGTTGTATCCTTTCCCCCAAAGCCCGTCAACTCAACCGGGATCGAATATTTTTCGAAGGATTTTTCTGTTAAAAGGACTGAGGATATCTTCATCCGCTTTCAATAGACTCAATGCTTTACATAAATAAAGTAAGACTGGACTGAACTTCTTTATTTTATTTCTGCCAAGGGGTTGTTGGTATATAGAATTGATAGCAGTCCAAAACAAAGTTGCACACTATTTCAAAATTAAAGCAGTCGGCCATGAGGCTCTGTCTACTCGGTCGAAGATATGTGTCCCTTCTTGTTGACAACATATATTTGGTTCTGCCCTCATTTTCGCAGATTCTATTTCAATACTAACGCCGGCACCGGAGATAGCCCGCTGAGTTCTTCCAATTATTTTGACATATTACCCCTTCAGTGTTCACTTCTATGATAACTTCGCTTGTTCCATGAGAGCACGTCACATTGTCTAAAACCTTTTTTGACATCAAAGGTCTCGGTTAAGTCTCGGTTTAATCTCGTTAAGTCCCATATTCGGCCTTAAAATCGATAGAAAAGTGGTGGGTATGGATTTTAACTCCTTGAGTTTTGTCCAGGATCTTCCAGAATGTGAAGATTTGGTCGATTGTGGACTTTTCTGATCTGAGACCAATCAGGTTGTTAACGAAAGGTTTCAGACGTTCGAACTACATATATGGCAGATAAGATTTAATATTCGATGTTGTCGTGGCTTATACCTCTATAGTTGGCATAGTTGATGGGTTCCTGTATCCATTCATAAGGCATACACCCTACCGACCAGATCCGAGAATCGAGTTGATGTATGTTCCTTACAAAGTCATTTCTATCAGATTTGAGTACTTCGGCCAGTTAGCCCTCTATTTAAGCTGCTTAATTGGTTTTCAACTGAAACATTACAATACTTACTTCAATCTGGTCAGGTAGACGGAAATTTAAGCTGTCTAGTCTAAATTAATTAACCTACTTTGCCTGACAACGGTAAGTTAGGCTTCTTCCCCGTTATACAGTCTGCAGCATGTTCTTAGTACAGACTGTAACTCTACAATGTTTCCTACTTCATCTGTCTGGTTGCCTTGACATTTTTTATTTACCAGTTGTTAAAGCTTCCTTACATCCTTCCTAAAGTACAACCTCTGAATGTCTTAAATCGCGAGTTTCTTCTTCTGAAGAAGTCGAAGTTTTGCCCCACGAACGGCTCTCCTCTCTCGGCTCTTCGTTGTAGCGCCGTTTTATACGCTTCTCGTTTAGCTAAATGTGCTTCCACGTATTCTTTATCAAAACAAGGTTTTTTAGTGGTTGACGAGTGAAATTCAGCACATTAGTTGCAGCATCTTTGATAACACTATGACAGCGCTGCCACGGGTCTTCGGTACTTGATACTAGCGGAAAAGGAGATACTGAGAGATTTTGAGATTCTGGCGGTGTTTTGCGATTGCAACTTCCCTACGTTCTATTTTCTCATAGTTGTTCTTCATTGTTTGTTTGTTTCTCTCCTGTTCTTCTCCGGTTTAGTACTTTGTTTGCAACAAGGCGGTAATCCGAATCAATGTTGGATGCCTTGAAGGACGTCTCTAGGGGTTTTACGTGTCTGTGAAGACTTAGGAGAGCAAGGGTACTACTTGCCATCGCTTGCATATAAATATTATAAATTTGGAACTGCGTTAAGGGGACAGGTCTTCCCTTAGTATAAGTCGAGGCAGATCTAAAACCTCTTGCCGATCTTAGGGTCATGGCAACCAGCACTTATTTGCTACGCCAAAACGGATCAACCGGACCGTTCCTACATTTATGCTTAGACCACAGCCATCGACACGTCCTCACAAGGGGGCCTAACGCTTCAAATCAAAGAGGCTCCTGACCCACGGTACCAGGGGTCCTATCACTCAACAGGACCTATGACAAGCAGCCTGTATGTGGTCAAATTTATTGCTCTGACTCCGCTTTTTATTAGACAACTTCATTGATGGAAGAATCCTTGATAATTAAGCAGGGGTCAGGGCTGCTCGGAAGGTTTGAACGTCCAGAATATTGGATGGATGTCTTACGTCGATCAATTTGATTTTTCGTTTTATGATCCGGAGACTACCATGTGCCCTTGTGTATATTCACATGAGAAAATCGTGTGTTTTTATATGGTAGTGACACAAGCCTATGTCCGTGACCAGACGTAGTGTTGTATAGTCTATGTTTACTAACTGTCCTACCAGATATGTCCTCCTTTCATATACTCAAAATCGCTTAGTACGATTTTAACGTCATATTTAGGAAATTGCTTATATAGTATGTGTGTCTTATGGCGACGTCCTTGTCTTCCATAGGGACATAGTCACATTATAGGCTTATTCTAGCTAATATTTGATGGGGATTGTTATGAGACACGTGTTGGAGGCTATATACTTCTTCCCGTAGTCTACCAAATTTGAAAAATCCGCATCCAAATAAGCGCTAATTCTTTTTCCTATAGCAATCACCACAGTTTTTCCTACTGTTTTTGTCCGGTCCGGTTGTAAGGGCAGGTGTTAGTTCTTTCATCAAATCTTTTTAATCTCTTCTTTATAGGGTTGTGAGCCTTATGGCCTACGCCAATAAAGCAATTTTATGCTACTGGCCGAGCATATCTTCACCATTTTAGCCAGCATCAGTAAGAATAATGCAGGTAACGGTGAACCCCAACTAGAAGGTAAAGCAAGCATTCGCTGCTAACTTAATCGTTACGCTTCCCCCCAATCCAAATTATAGAACAGTCTGCAGTATCCCAGTCAAACGACACGCAGGTCCCTCCAAGGATTTCTAATCGCTAAATCTTTGATTTATTTATTTTTGAATAGATCTACTTTGAAATCGCCGCCTGTGGTGACTTGAGAAGAGCTCTTAGCAAGGACTGAATGGAACAACAGTTTATACGATTATAATAGGGACACATTACTAAAAGTTTGTACAAGTGTCATGAACGTTGACTTACAGGTACTCAATATTTGTCGCTTCAGCTAGAAACATGAGACCGAATTCCCCACGGTAACATCGATAATATTTTTTCAGCGAAGACTTACGAATATTTTACTAGGTGGGGTGAAAAGTAACCTCCTTGGGAAAGAAAAAAGAAATTCTTAAATATTTTTTTATTTTATTCAATGATTCACTTATTCTAGCGATTTTCCAACATCTTGATCCCGTTCGAAAAGTAATTTTCCGGAAGTTCTGCAAAATACTCCTCCGTGGCGTCGATGATTTCCTCGGGTGAGCTGAATTTTTTATTGATGAGCCATCATTGGAGCCGTAAGTCATTGATTTAAGCTATGGTTGCGATGCTCTTGTGCGCCGGTGCATTGTATTGCAAAAACAAATTTTTTTTCGCTTCATGTGATGCCGTTTTGCAGCGATTTCAGCCTTCAATCGCTCCAATAATGCACAGTAATACTCGCTGTTGATGGTTTTTCCTTTTTCGAGGTAGATCACGAAGAGTATGCCATGCCAATCCCAGAAAACCAACGCCACAACCTTTCCGACCCATCGAGCCTCCCTCGGCCGCTTCGGAGCACTCGTGCCGGCTTCAGTCCATTCCCGGGCAAACATTCTGTTCTCTGGTGATTAACAGTTACCAATCGACGCCAAAAGTCCGCCCGATTCCGCATCAGCAAGTCCAAACACTCTTGCGAAGTGCTCTCGCGTTCGTGTTTTTGGTCAGAAGTGAGTATGCGCGGCACCCAGCTGCAGGATAACTTTTTTATTTCAGAACTAATCTTTGTGGTATCTGCTAGCTAGCTTCACTTTCCGGTCAGCCAACACCATTTCATGTATTTTTTTGACATTGTCCTCTGTAACCGCATCGGAGGGCCTGCCGCTGCGGATTTGATCGGTAGTGGAGTTGCGGCCACCACGAAATTCTCGAAACCAACATTTGGCGGTGTAATCTGACGGAGCATTAGCCCCCATATCCAACTTTTCTCTTGTTTCCTTCGCCGTTTTGCCTCTCAAAAAATAATGTTTTATGAGAGAACAAAAATGGTTTTTTTCATACTCAACACGATGCCAAACACGTCAACAACAATCAGCTATCAAAACAAAACTAAAGACAGTATCGCACTGAAATTTGGCATGTCTGCCTAAATATGAACGGACTTCAAGGCACCATAACGTTTTTTGCAGTAGCAGCGCATTCTGGAAGTCAAGGAGGTTACTTTTCACACCACCTAGTAAAATGTATTTTTTTTTAAATGATCTTTATTTGCCTTTCTTCAGGAAACAAATATTTTTAATTCTTTGACAAGTATACCCGACATAAACAGTGAAAGGATTAAAGTAAAAGTCAAGGAGACACCTTTCGGTAATTTAAAAAAAAGGGGGATCTCCAAGTGCTAATGCATCTTCTATTTCACTTACTTCTAAGGGTGTAATCGAAGTCTAGTAAATGAATAAAAATCACAAGGAAAAGTAGTTGAATTTGTTTTCCTAAAATCAAGTAAAATATATAAATAAAATAAAATAAAATAAAATAAGTAAAAATATGTCAGTTGAAAAAATATTAAAATTTTGGCATGGGGTTTCCCTAATTTTAAGTAGAAACATGTATACATACGAGTACATCGGTACAGTGACGCTAAGACAGCTGCTTTTAAGATCAATTTTTTGTTCAAAAGGTCGTGTATACCCAAAAGTCTAACATGTGCTTTCTGCATATATTTTTATTTTGCGCTGATCAATTAAATACAAGCGATATCATTTAAAAGATAATTACATACAAAGCACTCTGTTTATGAGACCATTGACGTTATACGAAAGCGTGTACCGCCTTAATAGTTTGTGAAATTTTTCTCATTAATTAAACCATCGGATTATATTTAAAAAAAATAGAAAATATCACTTTGTATCCCACTGTAATTAAAAAATAAATTAGGCTTGACATGAGCTGGTAAATAAGCTACAGATGAGCCATAAGTCAACACGACGAGTGGGGTCTTAAAATGAAATAATCTATCTTCAGGTTACTAGATACATATTAAAAAAAAAAATTATCAAAATAGGTACTATGAAGCTATATTGTAGTATAACATGAAACCTAAAAAGCCGAATGAATTTTTCGTCGGTATGAGCAAAATTTGTAGCTTTTAAAAACAATCATGCAAAACTTCCTGCTCCAACATTGAATACCCAACAGTTCGTACTAAACTAACGAAAGTCCTTTCGAAGAAACCATCAGTAGCATGAGCTCTCAAAAATTCATGATGGGCAAAAGAAAGGATCAACTTGATCATTCTCCTTTTAAAAATTGCCTGCATTAGGCGCAGGCCTACCTGTCATACTCAAACTCAAACGTATTAATAAAGGGTTACTGGAGGAAATTGAAAGTGGTCTCCGTACCGAAAGCAGGTACACTAAACTTAGACCCGGCATTACTTACAAAATTGGTTAGCACAAGACCTTATTTCCAGCCGATACACGAATAAATTTGCCAGCACGATTGAAAAGAATTTCAAGAAGATGTTTTCTTGTCCACTAACAGTAAAGCACAGGGAAGTACTTTCTGAAGTCAAGGTGCGACTAAAACTAAAGCTGTTGTGGCGTGGTTGAGGATATTGAGCCTAGCATATTGCGAATCTGCGTCCCAGTGTTGTAATTGTTTCTACACATCAATTATGCTCCAAGTCCGGACTCGACTTGCCAAATTTATAAGCGCCAGTGCTGACCAGCAAACAAAAATAGCAGCACTATAAACGAGACAGCCAATGAATTCTCCAGATAGAATCAGCTTGAAGTTAAATCCCAGAATAAAACGAATGAGACCTAATCCGAGAAACTACAACATATGGTATTTGGAATTCAGAGCAGTAAGGATTTCCGAGACTAAGTCAGTGTCTCCGCAAAGAGATGTTGGTGGATCAGCCTTAATGGCTCAACGGCAGCATTCATATCCCCAAACGGGTTACTGACTTCGGTCTAAACGACCTCACGTCCTGGGCTATCTATAATGGAACTGATCCTCCAGGTTGGTGGTTGTGCCGCCGAGGTAACTGTTCGGTCATTTGAGAAAAAACTGCGATTATAATCGAGGACAAAATCAGCGCCTAATTAGATGCGAATTTGTTATTAGAAGCAAACTCAGGCAAGAAGTCTTGGGTTTTTGGCATTTGAACGAGCGCCAATTTAACAATTCTCGTTAAGGCTAAATTTTAAAACATAAGCTTTATATACGCGCACGCTTCCACAGAGGAAAAATATAACGACACCAAAGATGGCTTCTACGAGCTCCTGGACAAGAGCTACGAGCAGTGCCCTAGCTATAGCATTAAAATTGTTATCGCTGATTTAAATGCCAAGCTATTAAGATAGGAAATATTTGGTAGTACTGTTGGGAAGTATAGCTTGCATGATACTACCTCCGAAAATGAATACAGGCTAATCGACTTTACGGTTCTCGCATCTCGATACTCATAAGAGGACTTGGAGAACTACTGATCAATCAACCGTCAGTTAGATAGAACACACTGCAATCAACGTTTTGAGAAGCCAAGATCGGCTCGGACAATTGCCTTGTTATAGCCAAATCCGATATCCCGAACATCGCAAAGGTCAACCAATACTATGAGAAAGTTTGAAGTCGGACGGCTAAAATCGCAAGAGATCGCCAAGCTCTTTTTTGATCAGTTCCCTCGTAATCTATTAAGAGGTCCTATGCCACCAGCATCAAGTACAACGAACTCCTGGTTTGACGACTAATGCCAACAAGCACTTGCAGAAATGCAAGAGGCATACAAAGCGGCGCTGTGTAGAAGGACTAAGGCTGCTCACGGGCTAGACAAACACGGAAAGACAAACACCGGCTTCTCAGGCAGATAATAAAAGAGCAAAAGAACCACGCCTTCGAGAAAACTGAGAGATGTTTCTACAGGAATGAGATTCGGAAGTTTAACCGGAAGGTAAAAAGATAGAGTCGAAAAAGAGAACTTCGTAATAGAGTTGCAGTCGATGGTGGGGTATTGGAAAGAGCATTTCTGTAAACTATATAACGGCAATGACGAACCTAATACCTCTGTCAGGCAAAATGAACCTTGGACGACGTAGACCAACAACTCTGTCCACCGACCTGGACGAAGTGATATACGAGTATAGCCGTATCTAGGCTTAAGTCCAACAAAGCTGCTGGAGCGGGCGGCCTGACTACCGGGCTCTTTAAAGCTACAAGCGATGACTTGGTAGGAAGCATACACCAACTCATCTAAAAAATATGGTCGGACAAAAGTATGCCCAATGGATGGAATCTAAACATTGTTTCCCCGATCCTCACGAAAGGAGACCTTCTGAACTGCGCCAACTACAGAGACATTAGCCTTCTTAACATCGCCTACAATATTATATCTGGCGTATTGTGTGAACGCCTAAGCCCGTTCATCAACAACCTGATTGGTCCATATCAGTGTGTTTTCAGGCTAGAAAAGCCCACCATCAACCAACTATTCGCACCATGGAAGATCTTGAAAAAAATCAGCTCAAAATCGATACACACCACCTATTCATCGATTTTAAAGCCGCATATGACAGCATTTATAGAGACAAGCTATGCAGAGCAACGTTTAATTTTGGCATCCCTGCCAAACTCGTCCGATTATGAAAGATGACGATGGAGAATGCATCCTGCTCCATCAAGATCGGTAAAGAACTCACCGAGACCTTTAATGACAAAAAAGAATTTAGACAAGGCATGCGATTTCTTTAACATCATTCTTTAAAAAGTCCGTCCAATTTCTCGACAATGATACTGATGATGTCGGTGGCGCTTTCGAGAGTATTGAGACGGAAGCAGCGAAGATGAGTCAACTAGAAAGAGCACCCAACACCAACGTCGCGGACAGAATGTCATCCTTGACAGATATAGCTTTGAGGTAGTTAAGGACTTCGTCTACCTAGGTTCCTCTATCAATTCAGACAACGACACCAGCGCTGAGATAAACCGAAGAGTAACTCTTGCCAATCGCTGCTTTTTTCGGTTTAGAAGGCAATTGACTAGCAAAACCCACTCTCGAACCAATATACCATAAGAGATAATCCCAGCCCTGATTTATGGCTTTTATCAAAAATAATAAGAGTGCTCTTGGCTGCTTTGATAGAAAAATTCTGCGGACGGTGAATAGAGAAGGAGATACAACGACGAAATTCGCCAGAAGAGTGAAGGTCCAACGACTAAGGTAGCTAGGTCATTTAGAACACCTAGAGACAGCGCAGTAAAGGAAGACCGCGACTCTTTGTGTATGCGAAACTGGAGGCAGCAAACTAAATATCGATCTGGCTGAAGACGTTAATTCGTTGAGGCCCAAGTCCACCCCGGATTATAGCGCTACCTTAAGTAAGTAGGTAAGTGAAACTTGCTTTATCACCTCATGCTGGCGACAACATGTCAATCCATATTTATGCAAGTTTAAATTGCAAGCGTGAACCAGAACTCAACGTTGCAACGAAAGAACTTCCCAGATGGAATCTAGTCCCTTGAACAGATAACAATCTTTCGAACCAATTTTACATATTCAAAGAATAAGTCTGCAAGAAATTTAGTTATAAATAACCGAAAGACTCGGGTACGAATGATACCGCTATTTTGGTACTGCATCTGTTGATCTTCTGATCAATCTACCACCAACTGGACATCCGAACGCCCCGACGGGCCAACATTGATCCGGGCCATTATCTTGTTGTGGACAAGAAATGAAAACGGATATCCATAACTCCGCTAAGAAAAACAAATGCTGTGAAGATGTTTGACATCGAAGTACTGCAAACGGAAGAAATCGGTACCGTCGATACCCAGCTACTTTGTTCGATGTCCTGCGCCATTAGCATCTTCTCCCCAAACTCTGTGGCAAAGTTGAAAATAAGCTATCGGAAAGGCCGCCTCAGGTTCGCTAGAAAACCACTGCGAAGCGGGTTGTTGAACGATGAATGCTGACTGGTGCATTTCATAGAAAGTGGCGCCGCAGGTTAAGAGTAGAGCGGGTCATAGCTTCAAGAACAAAAAAACAGAGTCGACCACAGGCTTCTTAGAAGGAAGAAAATAGCGCACGATTTGCGAGAGATCGAGACATGTTATAGCAGGAAAGGCTTTTGTACATTTTACCAGAAGCTAAAACGAATATGCTAGTTCAACAAAGTAAGAACAGAAGCCTGCAAGAACGAACGAGGGAACCTAGTTGTAGATTTGCAGTCAATGGTAAGGATATGGAAATACCATTTATGCAGGCTATTAAACGTTGATGACATTCAACATTCTGCTGCCAGGCTGAACGAAACACTCAGTCTGAACGATTATGAAGAAATTACGTTCACCTAACTTCGATGAGAATAGCCACATCCAAACTTATGTACAACAAGGCTGCTAATACTACTGGCTCAGCAACCGAGCTCGCCAAGTCGGCGTGAGATAGTTTTCTGATGAGCTTGCTACAAATTATTCTGATGTACACCAATTACGTTGGTGTCGTCGGGTGTTAAACCAGCTTATGTTATGCCCGTTTATAGGTACATTATTGATGGCGACGAGGAATGTTTAACCGGGCGTGTATTGGTTGATCAATCAAAGTTAAAATAGTAAATTAAGCGTTTATGGATTAGAGTGAGCAATGTGAAGCAAAAAAAAAGCAAAACATTTACAACTTTGAGGATTATAAAGAACACCTTGCTTGCTTTCCATAAATGGAGTGACGAAGGATGCATATTTGATTACATTACTAAGCCCTGAACCGTATTAAGTTTTAAAATCACTTACTGATCCAAAATACAAATAAAAAATCGTTCGATGAATTGATCGGAATTTTTGAGAAATACCTTAAATATGTTAACTGAGCGGCCATGAAATGGTTAGTGATGAGGTTCTTAAACTTAAGATGTTAACTCAATAATGCGATTTAAAAACGTTTTTTTTAAATGAATCTCTAACAGACAAATTGGTTGTGCGGTATATATCAAGAAAAAGTTCAGCAAAAGCTTTTACGTATAAATGACAAAGCGTGCAAATTCGCAAAGAACATAGAGCAAAGATATAGAACATATACAGTCACGCCAGATGAGGCCAGACGGTTTCAACAATATATCAACGCAAAATCACCAACATCAGCATCAGTATCAGCAGCAGCAGAGGAGCAGGGACCAGTCGGGATCAAAATCTGCAAGCAGAAACAACAATTCTAATAGAAAATTTCATTTTCATTTTTTATTGAATACAAATGGGTTGTACACTAAGGTTTAAATCTTTTTCTTAGTACAAAGATACAATATAATACAAGGTGGTGCAAAATTAATCAGACTATCGGAAGATGGTATAACTTTTGCAAATGGCTTCGTACGGCAATCATATTTAACATTTGTAAATTAGACAGATGCAGTATACAAACAGATAAGCAATGGAGCGCTCTACTCTGCAAAAGCGTAGAATAATTGTGTCGATGTTTTTGACCGATAATCGGTCGGTGCAAAAAT
Organism: Volucella inanis; assembly: GCA_907269105.1. NCBI lineage: Eukaryota > Metazoa > Arthropoda > Insecta > Diptera > Syrphidae > Volucella > Volucella inanis. The sequence continues at coordinate 200,347,670 of OU026153.1, read as the reverse complement.
TCCAGCACTTGTTACTCGACTCGAACAGAATGAAACCACAGGAGACAATGCAGTTCGTGGCCGCCAACGGAATACCGCGGCTGTGACTGCCGGTGTCGCTGAGAATAAAGAAACCTCAACCAGACGACAGGCCACGAAAATGGGCATCACCCGACAATGAATTTTAGTTAAAGACTTACACATGTTCCCACACAAAATGCAAACAGTGCATCAGTTAATGCTTCCTGACCGTCAGTCCCGTGTGAATTACTGTAAAGTCGTCCTCAACCTCAACAAAGGAAAGGACAATTTTGTGTCAAATATTATCATGAGCGATAAGTGGTTACGTCAATAAGCAAAATCTTCGTTTCTGCAAGGCCATTACATCCACTCAAAGCCACTGTTTGGTGCGGCGTTCACGCGGGAGGAGTGATTGGGCTATATTTTTTTGAGGACGCCATCAGCAATACGGTCACTCTTACTGGCGGACTCTTCAGGACCATGATAAACGCCTCTTACTGCCGGAATTGGATGAGCGAGGCTTGATGAACATGTGGTTTCGGTGTAAACGCAAACACAGCACGAGCAACAATGAATATTGTGAAGGAAGCGTTTCCTATTCGCGTAATCTCCCTTTTTGACGATTTGGCATGGCCAGCAAGATCGCGCACGTATTAATACCAACAAGCCTCAGAAAATCGCAGCCCTTAAGGAGAAAATTCGACAAAAATTCGAACAGTTATCACGGAAAAGCTTGAGGAAATTTATAGAAAATGCGATGAAACGGGCACAAATGTATGTCAATACTAGCAAAAGCCACTTAGCGGATATCATCTTTTCCACTTAACAAAAACAATTGTAAAGGTCCAAGTAAAGATTTCCATCACTCAAAATCTTTTTTTTTTTTTTTATTTAGTAAAAAAGAAATTCGAAAACAAAATTGGATGATCAATTTTGCGCCACCTTGTATATGACAATATAAAATATACATATACAAAATAATACACATATGGTATATAATAACAATGAAAATAATAATAATAATAATATACAATCTATAAAAATATAAAAATAATATATAGCTTAAGGTAGGAAGTATGAATGGGAGTCAGAGTTGGGTTGTTTAGGAAAATCAAAGGAAGAATGCACTTTCAAAATTTGCACGGTTGAGCATTACTTTGATTTGCGGTGAGAGTGAGTTCGAAAGTCTGACAGCATGGACGAAAAATTACCGAGAGGAATACCTAAGGCTACAAATAGGAGTAATATTACTATAAGTTTGTTAAACAAATACGATGGACATTTAGTGTTTATAATTGTATGTAAAAATATATATTGGGTATACATTTTAATTCGTCCGGTTTTTTTTTCAAAATTTGAACGTTTATTTAAGAAAAACATGTACAATAGTATTATTCAAAGTATTGCCCATCTGAAGCTATGACTTTTTCCCATCTTTTTGGCAATTTGTGGATCCCATCAGAAAAGAACTGCGCCGGCTTGGCAGCCAAGAATGAATCAAGCCAATTTTTGATATTCTGCTCTGATGTGAACCGTATTTCAGTGAGGCCGTTCTGCATCGACCGGAACAAATGGTAGTCAGAAGGGGCAAGGTCTGTGCTATAAGGCGGGTTGGGTAAGACTTCCCATCCACTGTTTTCCAAATAATTCTTAACCGGAAAAGCAACGTGGGGCCGAGCGTTGTCACGATGGAAAATTATTGCCTCGTATCTGGTCGCATATTCCGGGCGTTTTTCGGCTACTACTCTTTTCAAACGGATTAATTGTGTTCAGTAGCATTGTCTATTGATGGTTTCACCCGGTTTTAGTAGCTCATAATACAGCACACCCATCTGATCTAACCAAATACACAGCATTACCTTTGCCCAATGGATATTCGGCTTTGCCGTTGATTTGGCTGGTTGGCCGGGTTTCACATATGATTTTTTGCGCTTGGGCTTGTCGTAATGGATCCATTTTTCATCACCAGTAACAATCCGATGCAAAAATGACTTCCTTTTGTGGCTTTCCAGCAGCATTTCGGACATGCAAAACCGCCTTTCGAAGTCTCTCGGCTTGAGTTCATGTGGAACCCAATTTCCTTGCTTTTGAATATATCCAGCTGCATTTAAACGTTTTGAAATGGCTGCTTGAGTGACACCCAAAGATTCTGCGAGCTCTTCTTTTGTTTGGTAACAATCTTCATAGAGTAATGCTTCAGTTCTTCATCTTCAAACTTTTTTGGCTGCCCAGGACGTTCATCGTCTTCCAAGCCAAAATCAGCACTTTTAAATCGTGCAAACCATTTTTGGCACGTTTGCTCAGCTTACGCATGTTCACCATAAACTTTCACCAAAATACGATGACTTTCGGGAGCAGTTTTCAGTAATTAAGAAGAACTCCCCGCAAAAACACTTTTTCAGGCACAAAGTTCGACATATTTGAGTGAACAAAAAATTATTGTTGTTTACGCTTCAAATGAATGACATATACTGAAATGACGTACATTGACAGTAGCTTTCCAACGCACGTTCCAATGGAATAATATAAGTTACGCCATCTCTTAGCAAAAGGCACGAATACAATTTCTTGTGCGTACAATCTTGCAGTTTTCTAGAATTTTCAGAGGTATGGCCGTATCTTCGAAGACCGTATACGATATACCATATAGCGAACTGCATCATTGAATACTACTTGTAGTTTACATTGCGAAAGTGAATTTATTTATTTATTATTAATATTTTGTAATGTCATTTAAAGTAGGCTGTGTATAATCTTAAGAAGTATAGGGTTTTCTAATAACGACTTGACAACTTTTTTTTAAATAAAAGGCAGACCGTTTTAGATATTTCAAAAACTTTATTATTGGCTTGAAGTACGATCAAAACGTTTATGAATGAAACTCAACTTCGTTCATATGGCCACCGCCGGCACTTTTCAAGCGGTCGATTCGTTGGACCCAATTTTCAACGACTCGGCCACACATTTCGGCCGAAACGGCCGCTATTTCGCGTTCAATGTTAGCTCTGAGCTCTTATAACCTCGTCGGCGTGTTGGCATAAGCCAATGACTTAACGTCATTGAAAATAGTCAAGCGGCGTTAAATCGCACGAACGAGGCAGCCAATCGACTGGCCCATGTTTTGAAATAACACGCTCACCATACTTACTCTTCAACAATTCGATTGTAGCGTGTGCTACCCTGTAACTTGTGGCACCATCCTGTTGAAACCACATGTCGTTCAAGTCCATATCTTCCAATTCGGGCCAAAAATAATCGGTGATCATGGCGCGATAACGCTGACCATTCACAGTAACGTGACGATTGTTATCGTCGACGAAAAAATATGGCCAATAACGCCGCCGTCATACAAACCGCACCAAATAGTCATTTTTTGTGGATAAAGTGGTGATTCATGTGGGTTTTCACCCGACCAATAACGCATATTTTGCTTATTGACGAACCCATTGAGCCAAAAATGAGCTTCGTCACTCAAGATGATTTTGAGATGAAATTCATCATCTTGGCGCATCTTCTCCAGAACCCAATCGGAGAACGTACGTCGCTTCAAATAGTCCATCGGCTTCAATTCTTGAGTCAGCTTGATCTTGCATGATTGTAAACCAAGATCCTTACGCAAAATACGCCATAATGTGGTCTGAGCGATGCCCAGTTCCTGAGAACGCCGTGGAATTGACTGACTTGGATCGTTTGCTACGGACGTCTGAAAGGCAGCGATATTTTCGACACTTCGACCAATGCGTTGTCTCACTGACACGGCAACATCACACAACGAATATGTAGACTAAAATTTTTGCACTAAACTTGTTATTGCCTGTCTACTAGGGCGAGAATTACGACCGAAAATTGGAGTTAACGCTCTTAAAATTGCAGTCACCGACTCCGAATATCTGTAAAAAAATTTTATAATTAGCAGACGTTGCTCGTTAGTGTACTTTACCATGCTGAAAATGTTGAGTTTACTGAATAAATTGACAGTGACAGTTTGATGATTAGTGAAAGAGTGTGTTCACAAATTAAATTCAAAGTTGTCAAGTCCGTATTGAAAAACCCTATAAATGTGGATTTTACAATAATATGATTTTTATGAATTAATAATGATCTCCATTTGTAAGGAATTAAACCAAAATTTAAATAAAATACAATTTGCTGAGTATGAAGAATAAAAGCACTGATTACCACTGATTATTCCTAATTTTTACCTGCTAGGTGCCGAAAGCTAGTGTCATTAAAACCATTCGTATTATGGAGCCGTCTTAAGGTGAGAGGGAGTGAATTCCAGAGGCGTATGGCGTAAATGAAAAATTATCATTCACAAACATGATATGTAACAAGCGGAAACATTAAACTTAAGGAACGATTTCATTGTGAGAAGCCAAATATTTCATACAGGTATTGAGGTTATTTGCTGGTTATAGTTTTGTGTAGACACTTAAGTGGGCAGTAGTCAAGGTACTTGTCGAGTGAACATCTAAGAATAGTTTTCGCGTTCGTAGGCATATGATCATAGTATTTTAAAACGTAAATATAACGTGCAATATTATTAAGTTGTTCAAAAAATAGTGTCGGTTCTTATGATACTCATTTATTTGTGGTTGTTTTGAAATAAAATTTTTATTATTTATAAACCTATAATGTATCATTTTAAAGTGCATTTTTCGCGCTATATTCCTATGACTATACTTTGTTATTTAGCTTCACATAACGTTGTTAATATGAAAAAGAAGCAATTGCGCGCTATTTTTTTATATGAGTTCAAACTGGGCTACAGAGCAACGGAGGCCAGCCGTAACATTAATAGCACCTTCAGCGATAGAACCAATAACAAACGTATGCTGCAACACTAGTTCCAAAAATTTCAAAGTGGAAATGAGTCGCCGCTCAAAGATGAAAAAGGGTGTAGACGTAAGACACTCATCGACAGTGATTAATTTAAGGTTTTAGCTGAGACAAATCCACATACAACAGTAAGACAACTTGCAGGGGAACTAGGCGTGGCGATTAGAATGATTTCTATTCACCTGCGAGAAATTTGAAAATCAAAGAAACTTGACAAGTACGTTCCGCACGAATTGAACGAGACCCAACAAATCGTCGTTTTAAGTAGAGTCTCGCTCATTTTACACAACAACAATGATCCTTTTCTCGATCGAATTGTGAAGTGCGTCGCTCAGCTCAATGGTTGAATTAAGATGAAGCACCACGACACTTCCTAAAGCCGGCACTTCACCAAAAGAAAATAATCGTGACTGTTCGGTGATCTGGTTTGATCCAAAACAGCTTTCTGAATCCTAGCGAAACCATCACGGCTGAGATATTTTGTCAGCAAATCGATAAAATGCACGAAAACTTAAACTCATGCACCCAGCTTTGATCAACAGAAAAGCACCAATCCTTCTCCGACCACACGTCGCACAGTCGAACATGCAAAAGTTGAAAGAGCTGGGCTACGAAACCTTATCCCATTTACCATACTCACCGGACCTTTCTCCAACCGATTACTGCTTGTTCAAGCATCTCGGCAACTTCTTGCGTGGGAAATGCTTCAAGAGCCAAGACGAGGCTAAAACTGCCTTCAACCTGTTCATAGCCTCAAGACATCCACAGTTTTATGCTAAAGAATAACACATGGGCTGAAAAAGCCGTTTCTAAGAGAGGGCACCACTTTAATCAAATCCATACCATCAGTTAGTACCAACCTTCAAAAGATACGTGTATAAATTTGACAGCTGTCGGACGATTAGTTCTCGAGATGTAGCGTTGTGAGTGAAGCAACTTTTGTTATTGTGAAAAAAATGGATTTAAAGCAATTTCGTGTGTTGATTTATCATTAATTTTTGATGGGAAAAAATGCAGCCGACGCAAAGAAATGGCTTGATAAGTGTTACCCGGACTCTGCACCCGCCGAACGAACCATTCGCAAGTCGATTGAAAAATTTAAAAGTGGTCATACAAGCACCGAAGATGATGCACGCAGTGCACGTCAAAAAGAGGCTGTTTCAGATGAAAACATCAAAAAAGTCCACAAAATAATTACGAATGACCGTAAAATGAAGTTGATCGAGATAGCTGAGGCTCTGAAGATATCAAAAGAGTGTGTTGGATATATCATACACGAATATTTGGACATGCGACAGCTCTCTTCAAAGTGTTTGCCGCGTTTGCTCACAGTCGACCAAAAACAACAACGTGTTGATGATTCAGAGGAGTGTTTAAAGCAGTTCAACCGCAATAAAGCCGAATTTTTGCGTCGGTATGTGACAATGGATGAAACTTGGCTCCATCACTTCACACCAGAGTCAAGTTAGCAGTCAGCTGAGTGGCGAGCAGGCGAATAACCTCGTCCAAAACGACCAAAAACTCAACAGTCGGCTGGCAATATTATGGCATCCGTATTTTGGGATACACAGGGAATAATTTCCATCGTCTATATCCAAAAGGGGCAGACTATCAACAGCGACTATTACATTGCGTTGTTGGAGCGTTTGAAGGACGAAATCGCAGAAAAACGGCCGCATTTGCAGAAAAAGAAAGTGCTGTTTCATCAAGATAATGCACCGTGTCACAAGTCGATGAAAACGATGGCAAAATTGAATGAACTCGGCTACGAATTGCTTCCCCACCTACCGTATTCTCCAGATTTGGCAACCAGACAAAGAATGCTCGCCGGATAGAGATTTAAGACCGATGAAGAAGTAATCGCCGAAACAGAGGCTATCGAAATCGTACTACAAAACTGGTATCGAAAGATTGAAAAATCGTTTCAATCAGTGTATCGCCCTCGAAGGCAATTATATTGATAAATAAAGTTGAACTTTGCAAAAATTTTGTGTTTCACTATAAAACGGCACTGACTTTTAAGCCGATGTGTTAACTAAACTTCCTTCTCGTTAGCAAGAGTGTGTTGATAACAACGGTTGCTAACCTAATATTAAAGACAAAATTAAGTTTGCGCCTAGTGAGTGCATTATGGCAACAACAAATTTCACAGCCAATGAAGCTTAGCTGGAATGAAGCTTTGGGACAACGAGAGTTTCCTGAGGCAGCCATAAATTTTTTCTGATAACTCTACGCACATGGTCATCCCAGTGCAAACTTGTGTTGAACCAAACTTCAAGTTTTGACCGGACTTAGTCGTAAGTTCCTTTGTTCAAGAGCAAAACTTACATCGAGTTTAACATCGTCCGCAAACATGTGATACTTGGAATATTTATTTGGAAAGTTGGAGCAAGAAGTTGCAACAAATTCAGACATAATGTTATTAGCTAAGACAGTTTGTTTTCTTCCAAACAGGTACGAATAAACTAAGTTTGCAGCTGATGATGCCCAAAAAACTGACATTTCGTTGCACTATAGATAGACCTTTCACATATCTGTGAAAGGTAGGGCAAGATAGAAATAGGTCTGTATTCAGCAGGTGAATTGATTGTTGCTTTCTTTTTGAGAACTGGGATGAAGGTATGGCAGAATAACTGGCAGAAGGTATGGCAGGAAAATTTTTTAAAAAATGAGGATGAACTCAATCAAAACCAACAGCTTTGGATTTTATATTAGAAACTGCTTTAACAACATCAGTTTGTTCAACCTGCAAAATTCAAAGGAAACATTTTGCGACACTTGAGTGTGCCGAAGAAGTAAACCTAATGCTAAATTCTTTATTTATCTGGTTGGGATCGACTTTACCCATCTGCTTATTTTGTTTCCAAATTCTCGTAAAGTATACCAAAGCGTTTTAGTTGGAAGAATATGGCCATAGCGCCTACCATAGTACGCTTGTTTTGCTTCTTTAATTTTGACGCTAACAGAGTTTCGTAATATCCTAAAGGCTTCGTCGAATTCGGGGAGCTTAAACCGTTTCCACGTTTAGTAGGCCACATCACGATTATTCAATAGCTCATGGATTTCTGGAGTGAACCACGTAATGTAGTAATTACATTTTACTACCTCGGTTTTAAGTATTGTATAGTAGAACGTGTCTGTTAAAGAGCTGAACTATTTCATCTTGAAGATATTCAACTTAGGCGTTGTTTATGTTCTTAAAGTCTCTGAAAGTGTACGTCAATAGATTTCTACAATTTGTGAGGTTAAATGTAGCAAAGATAAGGTCGTGCCATATCATGGGCTGCACCCTCAAAGTCATCTTCCAATTAAAAAGAAATAGTCTTTGGTACAATACGCACTGGAGCTTCGATGTCTTTGCGCGCCGGCTCCGGTCTTATGGGCATGCCATGATGCAATGACACGGGAACTCCTGTTGCGGAAAAATCACGAAATAGACTTTCTTTGCACCGAGGACTTGCTTCGCCCAGAATCTGAGCCAGGAAAGGAATTCAGTCGGGTCTTCATGGACGGCTCCAGAACCAATACCGGATGTGGCGCTAGTGTCTTTCTGGAGAACGACAACGTTAGATTTCATTTTACATTAGGAAGGCTTGTATCTGTCTTCCAAGAAGAAGTTTACGCGATCCTGATGGCAGCGAACTTTATTGCGGAGAAACGGTGGAGGGGGTGAAGCATTTGCATCTACAGCAACAGTTAAGCTGTGCTTAGAGCCTTGCTGAACCTCATTACGACTTCCAAACTGGTTCGAGAGTGCAAGAGATCACTGAGCGCAATCGGAAGACTAAATTCAGTGACCCTTGTCTGGGTCCAAGGTCGCAATGGGATCACGGGAAATGACATCGCCGACGAACTTGCCAGACTCGATTCAAAGGAGAGTTTTTCAGGACCCGAACCTACGTTGGGTCTACCTGCGTTTTCTGTTAAGAATTCCATTGACGCTGGGTATAAGTGATGCAACATCCTGCTATGATTTCTGCGAAAGTGATGACGGCACCGCGGAGCATTATCACTGTAAATGCCTGGCTAACGCTCGCATCAGGCTGCAGATACTTGGCTTTGACGTGGTGGGTGCTGGTACTGTAGGCACCTTATCACTGAAGAGCTTACTCATCTTTCTTCGTAAAACTGAAAGATTCCATTAAAAAGAAACTTTACAAGGAGTACAATGGACCAGTTCTTTGTCTGAGTGCTCTGTTCCAACATTTAAAAAAAAAAGGTCGTGCCTGGAGAAAACAGGTGCGGATGCCTGACTGAAGGAAACCTCCTTCGACTTAATAATGTCTAAACTAAGTGCTTGCATAGATTCGACGAATCCTTACAGTCAATTGTTTTTCAATATGATGCTGTATAATTTTCAAGTATATCATAGAGTGGTGATAAGTCAATGAAATCGTATGGTATGTACACAAAACCAACACCAAAACTTAATTTCAATTAAGTAATACTCGAGGGGACTGTAAGGATCCGACCCAACTATGATATAGGCAGTGAGGTTGTCACGAACGTAAATGGCTAAGCCGCCAATGACTCTATTTTTCCTGTCGGAGCACGAAAAATATTGTAACCTTTCATGGAATAAATCTCATTCTTTATGCCGGGGCCGAACCATGTTTCGGAAATGCACACGACATCAACACAAGAACCAACAAACAAACATCTAAACTCATCTTTTTTACCACAAAGGCTTTGTGCATTGATGTGGCACACTCTTAGACCTTTTCCTCACTACAAGAAATATTAATAAGTTCGCGTAAATTATCAATCGAGCCACGACCTCCGAATATATTTTCGCCTATATCACCCATGGTGGATGGTATAAAAGAAAAATCTCCCTCCCACTTCTAGACTCAAACATCGAATAGAATAATACGGCTCATACGGCTAGCAGGAATTAAAGAAGGCAAATCGAGGAAGAATTTACAAAAGAATATAAAAAGAATAAAAGAATCAAATTTAAAGATAACAATAAACAGATTAGGTAACACATACCCGTTTGGTTGAACTTGCAGCTTATATGTTGATTGGTGTGAGTTTATGATTGATAGCGACGGCAGCGGCAGTATGGGCATCCAAGCGCTGAATAAAGTCAACCAAAAAAGCTTCTTCATTTGATTTTATACGAACGTACACACGCCTACCTCAAGTGGGTCCATATACAACCTCAGCATAAGTAATGATGAAGCAATATTAACGTTGGTACAAATTTACGTCTAGTTTCCACGAAGTTAGCCACAATTTGCGTAGGCAACTGTAGACATGACTTGTAACTGCGTTAGCATGACTATAATCTGAGAGGTTACGGCCGATACTAAGCTCTAAACTAGAGCCGCATTCAACTGCGGTATGAGTACTGACGGATAAATATGCAAAATAATATTGGCGCAAGAATAACCCCTTGGGTTATCAGTACCCTTAAAATGTTTCCACACAGCGGGTGTTAAGGAAAATTAGGCAGGAAAAAAAGAAAGGTACCAATGTACGTTGGTCTTAAATGTCTGATTGTTCTAACATAGTGAGTAGGAAATAAAGAGTTCGGCAGGGCATTCCATAAGCGAGTTGCACGTCTTGAGACAACACCATGATATTTTAGAGTACGTCCGAAAATGAGATTGAAGGCGCATGAGCATGCACAACGAGATGGGTGTGAAGGTTTGAAGGTGCGAAATGCTACTGGCGATTTCTATGGAGCACTAATGAAGTGGCGACAGAATTAAGGAGACATTACTTCGGTGTTCGAAGGTGTCAATTAATTGAGTGATATTAGCGTCACCTATGAGTTTTATCGCGCGGTTTTGGATCCTATCTTGCAAATTCAAAGAAGTCTCTAGGGCACATAACCAGATGTAGGCATTGTACTGGGCGGATGAATGCCTTATATATAGTATAAGGACCAGACTTGAGGGAGTTAAATATTTTTCACACCGTTTCAAGAAACTAAGATACTTCGCTGTATTTATGGCGATGGTTGATGTTTATATCGGAATTTAATCAGATTAGCATACGCTGCTATTCCCGTTCTATAGACGAAGAACAAGTGCGTGAGTCCAGAACCGAATATGAAAAGCAGAGAATACTGTCATCAGCAAAGAATATATTGGATTAGAAGTAAGAGACTGGGAATCATTAATAGAAATTGGAAAAGAGTGTTGGAGATACACCAACATTTAATTTGTGAATATCAGACTTGAAACCATCCAAGACAATTTGAATTAAACATTCCGAAAGAAAAATTTCTAATCCATCAAAGAAGAAAGTCGTCAATCCCACGCATTTTCGACCAAACACCCTGATACCAAACTCTGTCAAATACCTTAGAAATATCAAGTGCAACTATCTTGCTTTAGCCTGATTGATATACGCTTTGGTTCCACTTTTTGGTGTGAGATGTCATAAAATCACCAGTGGAGCTGTTGCTACGAAAACCCTATTGCGGGTTATTGAGAAGCTTTCGCGTTTCAAGATATGGTATTTCATTAACAGACGATTTATCAGGGTTCCCATGATATTGAAAAAATGGGATGTAAGTGTAATGGATTTGTAGGAGGAGGGAAAATATGATTCGCTTTTTTACTACCTTTGGAACATTGTAGTATTTTTTGCTTCAGTTTTTTTGTCGTTTTGGAATTTCGCATAAAAAAGGCGTTGCAGTCATTCCTAGCTCGTTTGAAATTTTTTGGGTTTTCCACTGTCAGGGTGGTTTTGAAGGACCGAAAAAACATTTCTCTAACTCTTTACAGCTCGAGTCGTACCATGCCCTTTTTTTTGGTTTGATACTCTTCATACGATAAACGATAAAGGATCTTATTCCAAAGAGGTGGTGTCTGTGATGATATGAGCAGCAGCATCTACGTCGTTATCGTTAGTCCGCTCCAATTGGCTTTCTCGTATTGCCATACGGTTCTTTTAGGAATCTTTTCTCTATCTATGTGGTCGAATGTACAAGAAATTAGCTGATATGACTCAGTGGTCCGACGAGCCTAGAGGGGATAGCTCATTGACCTTGTATTTATCAGGATGAGAAGTTAAAACAAGTCCAGGTTTAGCTTCAGATCAGAGTGATCTGAGAGGTGTGGGCGGGGATCTTCCTGAGTTTCACTAAGTGCCACAACAGCTGGTCTGTATTTACAGACGTGGACGTACGCAGAAAAGTAACCAAGTGCAAGCAACAGTTCTTTGATCGGAAGCGGGAGAGTTGAGATACCCGCACTGCGTTTTTTGTTATCTTTTAGACACTGTATTGCTTTTTCTTTTTTTTATTGTGTAAACACTTGCGGGTGCACTTTGTTGACATGTGTACACTCGTCGGCAAATATTGGGTCTATAACTTAATTCGTAATATAACTTAAGAGATGGTGTAACTTGTATTATTCCACTGTTATTATTCCATTGGAACATGCGTTGGAAAGCTACTGTCATTGTACGTCATTTCAGTATAAGTCATTCATTTGAAGCGTAGGTAACAATAATTTCTTTTTCACTCAAATATGTCGAACTTTGTGCCTGAAAAAGCGTTTTTGCGGGGAGTTCTTCTTCATTACTGAAAACTGCTGCCGAAAGTCATCGTATTTTGGTGAAAGTTTATAGTGAACATGCGCTAGCTGAGAGTACGTGCCAAAAGTGGTTTGCACGATTTAAAAGTGGTTATTTTGGCTTGAAAGACGATGAACGTCCTGGACAGCCAAAAAAGTTTGAAAATGAAGAACTGGAAGCATTACTCTATGAAGATTGTTGCCAAACGCAAAAAGAGCTCGCAGAATCTTTGGGTGTCACTCAAGCAGCCATTTCAAAACGTTTAAAAGCAGCTGGATATATTCAAAAGCAAGGAAATTGGGTTCTACATGAATTCAAGCTGAGAGACGTCGAAAGGCGGTTTTGCATGTCCGAAATGCTGCTGGAACGCCACAAAAGGAGGGTGACGAAAAATGGATCCACTACGACAACCCCAAGCGCAAAAAATCATATGTGAAACCTGGCCAACCAGCCAAATCAACGGCAAAGCCGAATATCCATGGCGCGAGGGTAATGTTCTGTATTTTGTGGGATCACATGGGTGTGCTGTATTATGAGCTGCTAAAACCGGGTGAAAACATCAATGGACAACGCTACCGAACACAATTAATCCGTTTGAAGAAAGCAATAGCCGAAAAATGCCTGGAATATGCGGCCAGACACGAGGCAATAATTTTCCATCATGACAACGCTCGGCCCCACGTTGCTATTCCGGTTAAGAACTATTTGGAAAACAGTGGATGGAAAGTCTTACCCCACCCGCCTTATAGCCCAGACCTTGCCCCTTCTGACTACCATTTGTTCCGGTCGATGCAGAACGCCCTCACTGAAATACGGTTCACATCAGAGCAGAATATCAAAAATTAGTTTGATTCATTCTTGGCTGCCAAGCCGGCGCAGTTCTTTTGGGATGGGATCCATAAATTGCCAGAAATATGTAAAAAAGTCATAGCTGCAGATGGGCAATACTTTGAATAATACTATTGTACATGTTTTTATTAAATAAGCGTTCAAATTTTGAAAAAAAAACCGCAAGTTATAAGTTTTATACCCAATAGCACGGTTTGGTTTTAGGTCAAACGCTACAAATTGACATGTTGCTGAAAGATCACGAAAATATTTTTGGGGAATTCGCAATACCCATTTCTCACATTGTGCATACCATCAATACAGGATCTGCAACTCTGATTTCCATTGCTCCACCTGTCAGGAAAAAACAGCTCCACAGCCCATCTCCACAAGACAGAATTGTGTATATCAGACATAACAACTGGCATCTTGTCTCCCAAACTTTTTTCTGTCTTGACTGAGCAAATCGTGTAAAAACATTTCATTTTGAGAGGAAATGTTCATGCGACAAAATGCAACAACAACAAATATTATTTACTCCTTTTTACTATATTTCAGCGATAGAATCTCTGTGAGGTTTTTCTTCGTTACGCCATTTGTTGCTTTACTCGTGCCTCAACGTTGCAATTCTGCTTATCGACTGCTTATAAGTTGTTTGGGTACCTCTTCTAGTTCTTGATACAATGCCTCTACTCCTATCGCACGTGCTCCTACTACCGCTGTTTTCGCCTCCTATTTCCAACGTTGTGCTTAGTCCTCGCTTAAATAAGCTTGCTGTTTTTTTGCTTAATTCCAGTTTCGTTTCATCGTTCCACCATCACATGGAGATGGCCTTTTGAAACACCGAGCAGAAGCTTTTCACTACTCGTACATTTCTGTTCAAATTGTTTTAAAAAACACCTATTGCTAATAACAAATAAATAAATGAGAAGAAACCCTTCCACGATATCGCTTGAAATATTTTTTTTTTGTGATATTTGGTCGCTCCACAATACGATACACCTTTTTATAACGACTTTGTTTACGAAACAGATCTGTATACTCAGCAATATACTTTTTTTTTTTTTTTTAAAAAAAAGGATGCCACGAGAGTACCAGTAGATGGGGAAGCATCATGTATTTAAAAAAAAACAAATCACCATGACCTGCTTTTACCTCTTACACGGAAACGTTGATGAAAAAGTTGCGTGTGGGTGTGTAGGGAAAATTTTCAAAAACAAATAGAACGCCCAGACAACTCTAATGTAATTCTCAGAAGAAATCTATGAAATTTTATAAACACTTTGTACTCGTTTCATATTTATCTGCAACGACAATGATCAACAAATCCAAAAAAATTATTATAAACATATTATACATATTAACGTCAATAATTTTTTGTTGTTTGTCCTACAGTCGCTCATGCAAGATATCCTTAATTAGGTACGTATATGCCGTGTTGTACTCGTATCTACGTAATGTCGTAATTTTATTTACAAAAAAAAACCTGCATACACAAAACTTTGTATAAATAAATATAAATCAAAATATTCAAACATTTGCAAGATGAAAAAAATGAAATTTCGAAGAGTAAAACAAATAAAACTTTTTCAACTTAAATTTAACCCACAAAAACTAAATTGGCAGGCGGCATCCATCCCACACACATCTATTTTATATTGCTTTTAATTTCTTATATAGCAAACGCACAGATAGATGCGTTTGAATTGTTCGAGAGAATTTCAAAAAATAAAAAATAAAATAAAAATTAGAAGTAAACTCGTTCATGAACTTGATTCCGCATGTATCGAGAAAAGTATCTATTGATAGAATAAACATGTTTATATAATGAATACAGACTAAACTATCGAAATGTATTCAATGGAGATGATCTAATGAAGTATGAGGTATTTTATTTACCTGCCACCAGCGGGCCATCGCTCTAACAACCTTATCCGCATCCATAATTCTTCTTGGCTATTATATAACGAAAATGGCCAGAAAATTTGAATGTATCGCTTTCTAGAAGTCGCAAAAAATTTATTTTAAAAAACTGTTGTTCTTTAATGTATCCAAAGAATTTAAAAGTCTATCCGACACTTGTATGATCAGTTGAAGTTTCCGATCAGCTTGCGATCCCCCGGTTTTGGGGAACAAATATCTTCTTCGAAAAACTACTCGTTTCTATCCGTACCACTGATAATGAAATGTGGTAAAGTTATTTTGTTTTTTAGTTCTCTTGTTTTATTATTTGAAAAACGTCCGTTTTCCTCGAAATATTTATAAAGACTGCAACATTTCGAAAATCTCAATGCGAACGATTGTCGTAGCCACGACTGTCTGTTTTGTCTGTTTGTTATTGGTGGCGGTCCATCTCTTAATTATATTTTTGTTTTGATTCTCAATTTTTTTTTCTCGAATTCTGCTTTTTTTTTTTTTTTTCTTAGTTTTCTCGAATAAGATGAGATCCACCAGAAGCAATAAATATGTACATATAGAAGGGAAAAAAACTGAAAACAACAACAGCTGCAGATACAAGCGCACTTTAGTACTCTTTTAACATTTTTTCTTCTGTTTTTTAGAACACTGTTTTCTGACTCTTTTGTATTATTCTGATCGTGATCGTGATGGGTGTGCATACATCTCGTAAAGTATCCCCATGCCAATGCCAATGTTTTGCATTCCCAAGATGCAAACCAATTAAAAGAGGATACGAGTTCTCTTTTGTTTTACTTGATATCATTGTGGTGGTACAATTAAGTGGCGTAGATACCATAAGAAAATAATTTTAATCGAAAAGCAAGCAAACAAATGAACACATTGCAATTAATGGACGTAAATTGTATCGATGCCAAAATACGTATCACGTGCGCCACATTTATCTAAGGTGCGAACAATTATATACAAATCTATGTTGTTAGGTACTCTGGCGCAGGAAGTATCTAGTCGAAAGTTCACATTTACAGTGAACAGAAACACTTCTCTTTTTTTTGTCATTTCAAATGACGACATTAGAGTCATTCAGCTTTTACGAAACTTATACCAGTGATCTGAGGTTTACGATTCCTGTAACAATTTGATTTAATTAGATCACATTCCATGTGATGACAATGACACATAAAGTCTGCACTGAAAATCCATAAATTTTTCAATTTCTTCAGAGTGAAAATGTTCGAATTTATGTTTGCGTGCCGGATTGAGATTACTGAGTCAATGAAAGTATCTATTGAATCAACTTATCATCAAAAGGAGAATATTTTCAATAGAATCTCAAAAATATTTATGAGATTTTTCAGAATAATCAAATTTGGGGCGCAACGAGAAACCTAATCCGGCTTTCAAGCATCTAGCGATCAAATTCTAGGTCGCTCTCCGATGACAGCTTACACTGCACACTTTACATTGGTCCTGATAGTAATGATTTCACTCTTCATTCAAATATCTGGATGCAAACTCCTATGTGACTGATAGAGAAAGAGTATTGCTGTAGTCTGTATAATGGCAATGACGAATAAAATACCGTTGTCATCTTAAGTATGATACAACAAAGCTGTGGAGCGGGCGGTGTAATAATAGGTGGAGTGAAAAGTAACCTCCTTGTCCGCCAGAATGCTCTGCTGCTGCAAGAAAGGCTATGGTGTCTTGAAGTCTGTTCATATTTAGGCAGATTTCAGTGCGATACTGTCTTTAGTTTTGTTTTGACAGCTGATTGTTGTATGATTGTGTTTGGCATCAAGTTGAGTACGGACAAAAACAATTTTCGTTCTCTCATAAAACATTATTTTTTGAGAGGCAAAACGGCGAAGGAAACAAAAGATAAGTTGGATAAATATTATGGGGCTAATGCCACATCAGATAACACCGTCAAATATTGGTTTCGAGAGTTTCGTTATGGCCGCAACTCCACTACCGATCAAGTCCGAAACGGCAGGCCCTCCGATGCGGTGACAGAGGACAATGTCAAAAAAATACATGAAATGGTGTTGGCTGACCGGAAAGTGAAGGTGCGCAAGCTAGCAGATACCACAAAGATTAGTATTGAGCGCACACGCCATATTTTCGGCAATATTCTGCATATGAAAAAGTTATCCTGCCGCTAGGTGCCGCGCATACTCACTCCTGACCAAAAACACGAACGCGAGAGCACTTCGAAAGAGTGTTTGGACTTGCTGATGCGGAATCGGACGGACTTTTGGAGTCGATTGGTAAGACCAGAGAACAGAATGAGTGCCCGGCAATGAACTGAAGCCGGCACGGGTGCTCCGAAGCGGCCAAGGGATGCTCGATGGGTCGGAAAGGTTATGGCGTTGGTTTTCTGAGATTGTCATGGCATACTTTTCTTGGACTACATCGAAAAAGGAAAAACCATCAACAGCGAGTATTACTGCACATTAATAGAGCGATTAAAGGCCGAAATCGCTGCAAAACGGCCTCACATGAAGCGAAAAATTTGTTTTTGCAAGACAATGCACCGGCGCACAAGAGCATCGCAACCATGGCTAAAATCAATGACTTACGGCTCCAATTGCTGTCGAATCTACCGTATTCGCCTGATTTGGCTTTCTCGGACTAAAATCTTTTCCCAAACCCCAAAAGATGGCTCATTAATTAAAAATTCAGCTCACGCGAGGAAATCATCGACGCCACAGAGGAGTATTTTGCAGACCTTCCGGAAAATTACTTTTCGGACGAGATCAAGGAGTTGGAAAATCGCTAGAATAAGTATATCAAACTAAAAGGGGACTATATTGAATAAAATAAAAAAACATTTAAAAAATTTTTTTTCATTCCCAAGGAGGTTACTTTTCACCCCACCTAGTATACACCAATTCTAGGTTGATCGGGCGAAAGTATGTCCGATGAATTTTGTCCGATCCTTAAGAAAGGGTCTCTCTGAAATACTTTAGAAGCATCAGTCTTCCTAACGTCGCCTATAAGGTCATATCTGCCATATTGTGGGAACGTTTGAAGCCACATCAGTGAGGAAAGTCCACCATCGATCAAATATTCACACTACGGCAGATTTTACAAAAAACCTATGAGCTCCCAATGGATGTACACCACCAGTTTTTTTAAAACCTCGTATGACAGCATCTATATTTTATAGTGACGAGCTATAGCAATGTCTAGTTTTAGGATCCCTGTGAAACTTGTCTGTTTGTGCAGGATGACGATGGAGAATGCACGCTGATCCATTAAGGTCGGTAAGATGGATCAGCCAAGTCACCAAGCCCTTTGATGTAAAAGACAGATTTAGACAAGGATCGCGCTCTCAATCGATTTCCTTAATATCATTCTTAAAAGAATAGTGCAAAACTCACGCGCTAAAACAAGAGTTCCAATTACTAGCATACGCCGATGATATTGACATAATCGGAAGAAACCAGCGTCATGTCAATGGCGTTTTCACGCGTATTGAGACCGAAGCAGCGAAGATGGGTTTAACGCTCAATCAGGGCAAGACCAAGTATATACGACTATATGCTTTGTAGATGGCCGTGGCTCAAGTGGTAGTGTACTGGCTTTTCAACCGGATGGTTCAGTTTTTAATACCAGCCGCGACCTAAAGGCATTCCTTTTTAACAGGAGACTAAAATCTCGTGAGATGAATGTTTGCCTATAATACAATAACAGTCCAATTATACAAAATTAAATGTTGGGTGTCACCCATGGAGCAAAATAACAAAATAACCACAACCACAACCACTTTGTTTTTCTCTCTGTTTCATTTTGCTAAAAAATCAACACGTGCTCATGTTCCCTAAATAAAAAAAAAAAAGAATAAAAAAATGCTGTTAACGAGAAAAGACATCCTTTCTGTTTGTTTGTATTTTCTGCGCTTGCTTGTGTTTATGTCTAGGGAATTCCGGTTTGACATAGCTAATATACGCGGGCTAAAAAGCAGCTTGTATGTGAGCCTACACGTATACCAGACGTTGATAATCATACCGCCAACACACTGGACTTGTTTTTAACTTCTCACCCTAATAAACACAAGGTCAATATCGGACCACTGTGTTGTATCAGCTAATTTTTCGTACATCTTCCACACAGTTAGAGAACAGACTCCCTAAAGAACCGTATGGCAATACAAGAAAGCCATTTGGAGCGGACTAAACAGATATTAACAGCATAACCAATAATTTGGGAACTATCAACAGAGTACAGTGCTCCCAAAACCCAATATTGTCTGCTGTCATCAAAGCAAAATCCAACCATCCAGGCATCATCGAAACCGAAAAACTTTCCACTCTCGGTATGTGCGTTGGAATGACCACATATTCGATGTAAGAAATTATTCACACCCTCTGATCTGGCCTCAATATTAAGGCATTCATCAGCCCAAAATTGAAGTACAATGGCCACATCTGGTCAGGTGGTTCTAAAACATCCCTGCTCCTGCCAGATAGGATTCAAACTCGTGCGATAAAACTCATAGGTGATACTAATATAAGTCAGTCAATAGACACCCTTGAACACCGATGCAATGTCTCCTGTCTTAACTTGTTTTACTGCTATTTCTACCACCAGTGCTTCATAGAAAACGCCAGTACCATTCCGCCCCTTTAAACCTTCAACTGTAACACCCTTCTCGCTATAAATGCTCATCAGTATACCCTCAATCCCACTTTCGGACGAACTCTGAAATATCGTGAGTCGTTCCTAAGCCGTACAACTCACTTATGGAATGCCTTGCCGAGCTCTCTATTTCCCATTCATTATAACTTGCAAATATTTAAGACCAACGTACGAGTACATCTTTATTTCTCTTTTCTACCTACCTGGTTTTCCCTCGCCCGCGTTGTGTACAAATTCTTCAAGGGAAGAACTGTGAAGATCAAAATCGTTAAATTCAAGTATGGGGTGATTCATTGTGAGGTTTGACTTGTAATGTAAAATAAAATACATAACTTTGGAAGTGAACTTAAAACTTTTATTATCAGTTAAAAGAGCAATTCATGACATTTACTTTACGAAAATGATATCATGTAAATGTTGGCCACGACTACGTCTGAGGTAGTCCATTCGGAAGGTCCAATTTACCGTGGCAAAACGTGAGTGCTGTATGACTTCTAGCGCCGTCTTGTTAAAACCAGAGCTCACCGTGACCATGTGCTTGAATTTCAGGAAGCACATAGAAATATGGAGCAATGATTCCACCAGCCCATAAATCGCACCAAACCATTGTTTTTAATGGATGTAATGGTAGCTCTTGGTACTCTTCGTTTGCTCATTAGCCCAAATACGGCAATTTTGCTTATTAACGTATCCATTGAGCCAAAAATGGGCTTCATCACTGAACAAAATTTCACAATAAAACACTGGATTTTCATTGGGTTTTTCCAGAGCCCATTCACTGAAAATATGACCCAAATTCAAGTCGCCTGCCTTCAATTCTAGCACAAGTGGAATTTTGTACACATTTCGGCCAAGATCTTCACGTAAAATACGACAAGTTTTCGAATACGTCAAGCCAAGCTGCTGAGAACGATGCTGAATCGATTCGTCACGGTCTTCGCGCACACTCTCAGCTACAGCTGCTATAGTCTCTTCACTACGTGCTGGATGTCTAACCGGTCGAGTATCATCCACTCATGTAAACTGGGACTCAAATTTGCGAATGGTATTGGCAGTAGTGGTTTCAGTAGGTCGATTATTCGCACCGTAAGTTCCTCGAATCGCACGAAAAACATTTTTCGCAGAAGGCTGATTTTCATAATACAGCTGAACCATTTGGAGACGCTGTTGTACTGTGAGTCTTTTCATGATGATTTGCCAAACGATACTGAATAAAAATGACAAAGCAGTTTTATAAGTGTCGTGCGTGATCTATCAAAAAAAGCCTATTGAAGATCAAACCCCACGATGAATCACCCTATATAAACGGGTAACTATGGTCTTCACCGGACGAAACGCAGTTAAAGTAGACCAAAGTGGGTCTGTCGGCCAACAAGTCCATACTGATAGTTCCTTTGGGATGCCGCAACATTATCACACACTTGATCAATACTTTTTAAATCATAGATAGTTTTTCGTTTATAAATTGTTTGCGGGACTTCAGAAGATAGAGCTTATTTTTTTTAACATAGTCGCTTTATTCAAAATCACAATACAACAACAATTTATTGTTCAATCACTTTTATTTACCACTTTTACATCATTTTATCTTTTACTTACACCACTTTACCACTACTTTTAATCACCCTTAATTCACTTTTCAAAATAAAAATCATATCAATCATATCAGAAGTATTTGCATAATTCCGGATATCAGATGTCGAAGAGCTTTCATGATTCATCGGCTGAATAAGCTATCTGCTATTCGTGTATAGATGGCGCTGTTTACTATAGGAAGATTTAACAATAGGTGTATTTTTTGGCATCAATATCAGCTCCCCAAAAAAATGATTTTCGACGTTAATATTACATTTAGATCGTTTGGCAGCTCTTACTTGTTCAAAAAGTGACACATGTTTTTGCGTTCCCATTTAAGTAATAGCTATCATGAAGAAATAGGTCCGAAAGCATTG
This sequence comes from Volucella inanis, assembly GCA_907269105.1. Taxonomy (NCBI): domain Eukaryota; kingdom Metazoa; phylum Arthropoda; class Insecta; order Diptera; family Syrphidae; genus Volucella; species Volucella inanis. Next base: position 200,325,960 of record OU026153.1, on the reverse strand, counting down.
TTACTGTCCGCGTTAACTCTGATAAATAACATATCTTGCATTAAGTTAGCGCGTATAGGTTAAGTTGTAGAAATAAATGCTGATACCGATGCCAAAAAAACACATCTAACATCTTAAGATAGTATTCTTTGGGCTCCATAAACTTCATCCAATGATTACTTCAAAATAATAAGATTTATCAGGGTCCTCACATAAAGCGTTTGTCTGAGCGATGGGGCTAATTCCAAAAAATATGGCTGATAAGACAACTAGCCCAATTCATGGAATTTTTTCGTATACCCTTACATTTTCTTGACGGAAGACCACTTTATTCTTGGTCAAATCCCGTCATTCTTCCTTTAGATCGTGGTTGAATAAATTAATCCCAGAGAACTGTCGCCATGACTTTGTTAGCCAAGGTAACAACACAAAAAGCTTGCACTTACATCTTTTTTCAGATTAGAAAATAGCGAATAAGCTCCAGACTACGCCGGAAGAATGTGAGAGGATTCATTGACAGACCCGCAGTTTCTCCGAGTTTTTCTTAACATTAAGGAAACGAATATCAATCAGGGGATGTTGCTTCCATAAGGCTTTGCCGTTTAACATTCTGAAGCAATGAGGCTACAGAACATTACTATCGCACTATGAAACTCTTAAAATGATAAATGGACTATCGTTTTACCTTTGTCTTTTTTAGAATTCTACGGTATATCGGCAGTAAGTAGTATCGCAACGGTAGTAAAGTAGATTGGAATGATTTTTTCTGTCCATTTTACCACTTCCTTTTAATAGAATTTCTCAGTATTTTAAAGAAAGATGAGTAAGCACGTCAGTGATAAAGTGCTTAAAGTACCATCACTCATCACGACAACGAGGAATACGTTTGTAGCCACTTCCAAGCTGCTCCACTTAAAAGACAGAAGCAAGTTTTCCTCACGAGTGAAGTCACAGAGAAAGTCGATTTCGTATTTTTTCTGCAGCAAGATTTCTGGTGTTATTGCGTCAGAGGGCATGTCCACAAGTACAGAGCCATAAGATAGTCGGCGCTGAAGGTCATCAAAGCTCCAGTGCGTGTTGTACAAAAGACCACTTCTCTTTAAGCGGAAGGAGGCTTTGAGAATTCAGTCCCTGATATGAATATCAAAGGCTGGGAGGGAGAAGGGAGTCTGATAAGAGCAGCTTAAAAGTATTTTCGTATAAACTTGTTCCACTAGACAGCCGACGCATAGTATAAGCCTCACCCCACAGCCATCACCTCATTTGCATTGCCATTTGCTTTAGAGGCTTTGAACGTAACATTTTTAGTGCATAGGAGTTTGTTATTCAGGATGACACCGAAATACTTAGCTTCTTTTGAGAATTGGATGGTGATGCCTTTAAGCACTGGATGAGCAGTATTCAGCTTCCTCCTTCTCGTACTGAGAACACATCAGGTTTGATAGGATTTACTGAAACCCCATTTCTGTTCAACAGTCGTCGCTGCCTGTGGTTTACAGCAGACAGTCGCTAGTTATGAACCCCTCCTTGCAGTAGCCCCTGTTTACCCCCGCCATCAAATTTTGGCCACAGTAAGCATCCACAATTATTGTCCTGTTCACCAACATTGCTTTTATCCACAAAACTAATGATTCGTCTACGGCATGTTGTCTGACCGAATTACACATGCCGTCAAAAGTTGCGTTGTCAAAAGCCCCCAGGAAGAAATCCTTATTGATAAAAGCGTTTTAAGCGTGTTATATCGCAAACAGAGGATGCATTCGGAAGGCAAGGCGTACATGGATTTCGATCATTCTCTTCATACTCTTCAACATGAAGCTAGCCAGATATATAGGTCTCAAGCTCTTGGCAAATGTGTAATCCTCTTTTCAGATCTTCGATATAAAGACTGTTCTCAACTGAAGATTTTCTTCAGAGTTATCAACAACTGGTCTACTCTCCCTTTGTAACATAACTGCGTATATGCCATCGGTGCAAAGCAACTTGTAGCCTTCAAAAAAAGCAATTTATGGGCCTCATCGGTCATCACAAGCGATGAGGTATACCATCTATGGTGTGTTGTCTTATCCCCATTTGAGAACTTTGATTAGCCTTTGATTAGGTTTCAGTTTCGATCATTTCGCAGAAGTTTTTATAAGAGGTGCTCTTCGAAATCCAAATTAGCTTCTTGTATTCCTTTTGCTTGCTTCGATCTGTAATCATTCTTTAGAAGTATTCTGGTTCCTTTAAGAAGTCGTTGTAGGTCTGCGTTCCACCAAGAAACGGGCGATTTTGCTTCCTAGATGAAAATACTTGGTGAGGGTATCGTTCAGGTGCTAAACAGCTTCCTCTAGCATTTGTTTTGTCCTGAGCTTAGGGGGAGCACTGTTGAACTTGAACTTGAACTTCAACAAGGTCGAAATCTCGCATCCGATTCTGAAATCGTGTACGTTTGGTCTGACATGGATAGTATTTTCTAGCCAGTATTCTCTCTGATGGATAACATTAAGTTTAACTGCTTGCTGTCTTACTGTTGACATAGACCATAGTATGAAATCCAGGAGATGATTGCCTCTCGCGTTGCGATTTTTGCTATAAATGGTTAGTCCCATCTTCCTGAATTCACAGTATTCAGTGAACGAACTGTTTGTACCAAATTCGATGTAATGATGAGAAATAAAATTCTTTTAAATTTAAGGATTAAATTTAGCGCATCTATAGTAATTTTGGTGGCGGCGCTCAAAACAGAATTCTGTCGCCCGCTTGAAATAGCCATCAACAAATTACACCAATAACAGCAAAATTAGGAAAATAAAATTTTCATCAAGCCATAACCCTGCGCGCCAAAGTACTCGTACCATGCCCATCTCATCGTCGTGTGGTTCGTCGCTGATGTAAATTGAAAATTACTCATTCTGAATATAGAACAGCGCAACACACCCTCTTTTAGATAGTTGACCAACGTCACATGGACTTCAATGCCAATCACCCCCTCGCGTTTTACGTTATTACGATCAAAGAGCACGAGAACATCACACTGTTCGGTTTTAAGAGAATTTCAATTCTGGCCACACTACCTTACCGTCACTATTTCTATGGATTGTATCTGTACATATAAATATGAATGAGCTTTCGATCGTTGGGGTTTTTTTCGCGCACACGTTTAGTCGTTTCATTGCCTCAATCGGAAATTTCCCAAGGATGAGGCAATGACGCGCGTCGAATGTACTGTAACATGTGATTGAGTTGATGTATCCGTCTATCCTCAAGGGAACGGGCCAAAACTAGTTCTAGTACGTTAGAAGTAATGCGAAACATCTTGATGGCTCATTCATGAATGCTGAAGGTTTCCTCGAGAGTGCATCGATTTCCGTCATCGAGCAAATTGGCGACAACGGCATACCTTATAGGAATTTCATACGAAATTGCCCGAAGTGGAATTTGAATTATTCTGAAACCGAAGAGATACATTTGATACAATAATATACGATATATTCACTACAGTCGGACTGAGGATTTAATTGTTGGTGGCTTCTTTCTATGGATACAAGTAGCTTTTTTAGAATTAAAATGTCTGAACGAATTAAAATTTATGCAGATGCATTGGGTTAAATCTAGGACAGACAGTAGTTCATGCAATCTGAACCGTCGCTTTCTTAATTACTGAAATATAATAGTAACATACGAGTAAATCAACGAATATTGTGGCAGAAAACATTTATCATGCAATGGAGTGAAGCATAAAAAGTTGCTCTCTGTATTGAAATATGTTGAAATAAGAGTGGTATGTCAGGTAACTTATGCATATTTCTGCAACACTATTATTATTGTTTTTTTTTTTTATTTATTCTTTATACAGAAATTCTTTTTAAAGATTCATAAAAAGAAACAAATCCACTTAGCGAAAAGAACAAATCGGCATTATTCTGTCGCTAGAGGTGAATAATCCTCAACTACAATACTAATTTTGATTCTAACCTGAACTTACTGCTAATTAAGATCAACTAGTTTTGACTACAACTATGTGATTGAGTAGCGGTTTAACTGCAGAACTTCATATCTAAACCATAAAGCCAATATTTTACTTTGGTTAGAAACACAATGGGTGACCTTAAAATTATTGATTCTCGTGACAATTTATTAAATAGTTTTGGTGCTGCAGTAAAGAATTTTGTTGAGTGTGTTTTATGTGAACCTGAAGTGTTAACAAGTCATAGATAGGTAGATAAAAGTGGAAATTGGAAAAGACCAGCCCAATTAGGCCTATTGGATCCTCTAACTCATGGAATCAATTTTAGCTTATGAGAAGCGCAGGAGACTGTTCACGTCTATATTCTTTAGATCGTTTAAGTAGAAGAAAGCTCCTAAGTGGACTTTTTTCTCTGAGAGAGAGCTGGACTTGTGCGGAAAAGGTGGAAGATTGTCTTTTTTTCCTCATCGTCCATGCAGCTTCTACAGAAATGGTTTGTAAAGGCGCCAATAGTTTTTGCATGATTGCCTATAATACAGTGCCCAGTGATGACATCTATGATCGCGCTGGGATGTTTCCTATTTAGAAGAATTAGACTCTTAGAGCGATTCAGATCCAGCTTTGGCCAAGTCTGTTTAGTCGCTAGACATGTTTACTCATCGGTCCACCCAAGGTCTGTTCTTTTATTAGCGTCCAGATTTAATATTGATTTGCACGTAGCGATTGGTATACCTATGCTACCCTTTTTCGGTAGAGTATATCCAATTTTGGCGAGTTCGTTGGCCCTACAATTTCCCGGAATGTCTCTGTGGCCCGACACCGTTTGAACTGTTGTGTCATCTTCGTAAGAGATGATCAGCATTCAAGGGCGATTTTAAAATGGATTTTAAATCCATTTGTGTAAAAGTGAATTGACTTGTCCTTTACGAAAGCATTGTCCTCCCAGAAGGATCTAGAAGGGAAGCTTACATGAAAATCTTTGTCAAACCAAAGTTCATGTATGGTGTATTCGATGTTCTCTGTGAGGATTCCTAGTATAGTAAGAATATAAGCGTGGCATTCGCTTTAAGGCGAATATCTGCAGTTGCAGCTACTTGCTTGCTGAAGATGTAGATGGGTATCAAGTGAAACAGAATGTCTAAAGCTGCGGAGGAAGTAGAACGTAGGGGTCCGCTATGCATAGGCAAGCTGTTCTTTGGACTGCATTGCCTAAGGCCTTCCAATAGACATCAACTCTATAGGTGAGTATCGGTCTGTGAGTGAGTATCGAGATGTAGAGCCAGTGAGTTATTCGAGGTTGAAGGCCCTATTTGTTCCCAATGACTTTTTTGCAGGAGAATAAAGCTACTGTAGCTTTAATGACTCTTTCTGGAATGCTAGGTTTCCAGTTTAGTTTCATGTCAAAAATGAGACCCAGATATTTTGCTGTATCCGAACACTAAACTGATATCTTTTTTTGAGGGAGAGTTTTAAGTTGGAATTTTATATCTCCTGGAAAAGAGGACAAGATCTGTTTTACGCGGGCTTACTCCCAACCCACAGGGGTTAATCTGTTAAGATTTAGCTGAAGGAGTTCATTGATGGTATTGAGGTGCTTACCTGAGACGGCTATAGCATATACCCGTTTCCAGGTATATCAGCAGTTCATTAATCACTAAGTTCCAGAGCAGAGGAGAGAGGATACCGTTTTGCGGCGGCAGCTGTCCCCTCCAGTTTAGAGTCGATTATCCTGCTACTTAGCATAAGACTGATCTACTCTCCAAGTGAGTCGTCTACATGCAGATGTGACATCGCAGTCACGATTGCGGATGTGTTGACGTTGTTAAAGGCGCCCTTTATGTCACAACCATTGTGAACTCTCTATATTGTAGGGATCCTTTGATGTGGCTTGTCAGTGAATGCAGAACTATTTTCATCGACCTTCCTTAACAGTAGGCTTGTTGAGCCGTTGGGAAAAGTCTATGATCAATTTTAGCTCGTATGTGGATATCAATCAGTTGTTCTAGAGTTTTTAGAAGAAAAGATGACAGATTTATAGGTCTGAGGTCCTTCGGAACAGCAAGAGAGGATTATCCGGCCTTGGGAATGAAAACTACATTGACTTCTCTCCACGAGAGTGAAATGTTGATTAGTTCTACACAGCAACTCATTATCTAGCCTTGACAGAATAATATCTGAGGACCTTTGTATTGTAGCAGGTATTATACCGTCCAGTCCAGCACAATTCTATGTTTGGAAGCTATGCAGCGCCCGAAGCAGATTACCTCTTGTAATCACAGTTGCAGTAGTACTCTTTGGGTAGCTACTGGCCGAGAATAGGGAGCTACCTGCAAAGTGAGTGTCCAGTAGCAAATTGAGTGATTCTTCACTTGAGGTTGTTCAAGTGACAAACAACTAGGCATCAGAGAATTTGTAGAGATGATTTTCCTAAACTGCGATACCTCAAGGGTGTCTTTGATTTTGTCACAGAATGATCTTCAGGATTGTCGCTTTGCCTTCCTCAGGTCCCAGTGCTGATGTAAACCAGTGCGGTTTTTTTTTTGCCTTTAGGTTGGAGCATGAAGCAGCCATAACCTGATTGAGAACCAGGCTTAATTCCTTGACCTATATGTCGAGCTCGTTGGTGTCAAGAGGGCGACTTGAGAGTTCCGAAGACAGTGTTTCTGAAAGTATTCCTCTGTATTTTGGCCAATCAGTTTTCCGATAGTTTCTAATTCTGGTTGGCAGGGAGAAGCATCACTCAGGCTGAATTGGATGTATCTGTTGTCTGAAAATGAGTAGTCAGATGATACCATCCAGCATTTGAGAGATGTTGTCGGAGACAAGAGTGATATCTAGCACTTCCTGTCGATTTCTCATTGTAAAATTGGTCGCATTGCCAATGTTGTAAACAATGAGGTTAGTACTTTTAATATAATCAAAAAGTGACTCACCCCTATAGTTGATTTCGTTGCTACCCCATACCCTATGATGAGGCCGGTTTTTAGTCTATAACCTTCCAGTAACACCCTTTCTTTTCTACTCCGCATTACCAAGGCGGGCCCCAAACTCCAAAACTTGTCAAAGTTAAAAAAAGACGACCTGTTGTTTCAACTACGTTAAACTAACAACCAAATTGATATTCGAGTATGCGCACACTAACATAGATATTAAAGATCAAAATTATAACTTTGACAAAGTCACCACTTGAAGAGATATTTGCGAAGCTCTGAAGAACTACAAGGGTGTCAGGACCATCTAAGGAGACGTGCTCAGCCTGAGGAAGTAGGACTATCGGCACAGAAGGCAAACAAACTTTTGAAATCAAAATCGACTGGCTGAATTGTCGTTATTGTTTGAGCAAAATGCTCACAAAATCCTTCAGGTGGCTGGCCAGAGAACGCGGGATACATAACTGGCGGCAGCAACACTCGGTACTCAAGAAAGCACTTGCTTAATAAACTAAAAACACTGCACAATCGCGCTGGACCTCCAATAAGAGGGCAAACCAACAATACAAACCTACGGAAACTATGAACCTCAGATAGCTATAGGCCACCTGACCGACCACTTCATATCCGCTGAAATAAAAGTTGTATACCATATTTCTATAGTTGCTATGCGCCTACTAATCTCCCACTGACGGTTTACCTGATATTGTTAGACGATACCGTAGCTGACGCACGAGGAAAATACCCAGTGATAATTGCTGTGAATCTCAACGCCTGGGCCATCGATTGAAGTACTAGCACCACGAGAACAAGGGAAAACTCATTCCTTAGCCTCGCTAACGAAGGTACTGCAGAAACTTTGGGTAAGCCAGACAGAGGGTCACTGCAACATCACATTCATGACCAACTTACTCGTGCGGAAAACTAAAAAGCAAGTTGACGAAGACTATACTCACAGCGGCACTGCATAATGCCAACAAAGAGGAAAGAAGACAGCACCCACTTGATTAGTTGGTTGGTTGGTTCATTCGAACCCTTTCGCATAAGCTGATTCAGATTATCTTCACGGCGTGAGACACACGAATGCCCATAAAGGCATTTAGTAAAAGATTGGAACCCAAAGCTCGGTGGAACGATAAAATAAAAAGGCTCAGGGCAAAGTGCCTCCTTTCATGACACAGATCTCAGAGATTCGGAGGCAGGTCAGAGCGGATTTCCAGGAGCGGTTAACCCTGTTGTAGAAACTTAAAGGCAATTAGTACCATCAGTTAACTTGCTCGGCAGTACTCACAACGATAATAGAGTATGTGGTCCCATGTAAACTAAGCACGAGGGATAACAACATGGAGTACAAACTCACAATCACATTGAAGGAACTTTTGGAATCATGCTGGAATATAGAAGATATCTCTATAGATTTGAGAAAGGTGATTAGATTGTCCAGAAAGTCCTAACGCGAATTACAAGTAATACCAGAGGGCAATTTCACAGAGAGAGTGGTTGACGAGTGTAGAAGTGAAGTTGAGAAGCTTGGAAATCTTTGAAGGATTTGCTAAGCCCGAGGAGTACAGTTGATAACTTTCTGGTTAATGTGTGCTGCTTTAACCGAACGATAACACTGTTTCATCGTATGCTGTCAACTCATTTACAGTAAACTCGGTGATCATAGTGAGACGAGTACATAATTTAAGATCTCACGTAAGTACTGGTAAATGCATGTCAAAACAGATTGAGCGACGTGTTCATAAGCGGTATGGCTCATCTGGACTGCCAGTTAGTTTTTGTTTGGCTTAATTTCGGAATAATACTGAATCTTAAAACGTTAGCAAACAATACAGTTTCATGACTAATTCAGAACGTCTTTTTTGTTCCTAGACATACGTATTTTTTATTTTTTATTTTTTTATTTGCAATAAGTCCGACCCCTGGGATAGGACCCCTCCAATCGAAGAGCTTGATGATGTTTAAATGCTGTCAAAATAAGGTAGGCAATATGAGGTGTCAACCTGGCAATAACTAGTGTTATAACTGTTTCTACACATCAGTTGTGCTTATTTTACCTACAAGTGGCAACCGTCGGGTACTGGTTGATGTCCGCCCGGACTCGACTTACCAAAGTTATAAGTGCGAGTGCGGATCAGCAGAAAAAAATAGCCCTTTATGGACCAACGGTAGTGCTCACATCCCCGAAAGGATAACCATTTTAGGGTATCTACAATTGAATTGCTCCTTGAGGTTGGGGTTTGGACGGATACGGACGGATCTACTGTTGACAACCCCTGCAAACGAAACAAGGACAACTAACTTCTGATCAAACGTCTAATGTAAGGTCCCTTAATAGGCTAGTGCTTCAAAGCTGATGTAACCACTAACCAAGAAATGGGATGGGATGGAGAGGACAAAAAGAGGATGAAAAACTGAGGCATCTACTACGGCGATATTATCGATGGCAAAAGCAGCGCCTATATGCGGATTTGCTGTCCTTGTGGGAGCGTCATTGTGACTGTGGCTTAAACCCAAAGTTGAAGAAAGATTCCTCCAATTGGTTTAGACCCAATATTGAATTGCAATGAGTACTTCCACTATTGTGGAATTTTTCCTCCAACATTGATCCGAATGCAGGATGATGATGGAGAATGCACGCTGCTCCATCCCCAACTCACCGAAACCTTTGATGTCGAATAAAGATTTCGTCAAGACCTCAAAAACACAACATCTAAAACGACGGCTTATCTCTAGATGATCACATGACGACACCCAATCGACTTTGCCTCGTGCTGAAACATAATGCTCCCTATGACAAAGAGGCTAGCATTCTAAAATTCTAAAATAGTTTACCTTAATCATTCAAGGCCTTGTGTGTCTATAACATGTGTACAGCATAATTATAGCCGCTTCGTAGGTTGAAAAAGTTTTTCATCACGTCTTCAGTTGATGAAGCGTAGCACTGTATGATTGTGACGTTCCTTACTCTTTCTTGAAAGCATCAATCCTGCTCTATGTTGGTAATTACTGCACCAAGTTTATACAATAACAAAACAACTAACGAAACAAAGACTAAATAACCCTCAGTCAACAGTCTTTCGAATTTGGGAGGGAGATACGGTGTTCAACGGATTGTTAGACTGGGGAATCAACAAATCAAGTCTGCATGTAAATATTGCCTTTTGAAGAATGTTGCAATGGCAAACTTTATTTGATTACTAAATATCTCGTGCTGAACTGCACATAACATTCAACATGTCAATAATCAAATACCATTATCGCTGTTTTCTTAATAAAATTCAAAATATAAAGCACGCGCATCCATCTCCGACTCAATCCTCGTATCTATGGCTGTTCAATTGGCTTAACCAATTAGCGTCTATTGGTCGCAATATCAACTGCACTGTGTGTCATTGTAACATATATCGTTCATTGTAGCGATAAAAGTATAGCGAACACCCCTCATTAGCCTTGACAATGAGGAGAACATTATATCAGTTGGGGGTCGCTTGCATTTGTTTTCATTACTGAAGCACCAGTTCCTGTACGGTGTTATTCCTCCAGTTCTGAGATAACATTTACCGAACTAGAAAAAAAAAACATTTCAGCTGCCACACAGTTTGGAAGTATCTTAAAAATACCCAAACTACAGTGCTTTGCGCTTGTCAAAATAAGGAAATTTTCCAAAACATTTTCGAAAATAAATTGTCGGTTACATACGATTAAATCCTAGATATGGGGGTAATTTATCAAATTTATTATTCCAACTCGTAACTACATTGTCAAAATATTTATTTATCGGCAGATTGAAATATCTAAACGGTAGAGACGTAGGCGTAGAAATAACAAGCAAATGAAATGGCGAAATGCTAATGTCAGTTCAGGAAATGTGGAAAATTTAAATGTTGCCCAAGGCGGAAGTATGACGTTCGTATCTAAACGTATCTGCTGGATATCATAATTGAGTAAAATAAAAAAATAATTAGTAGGATGTATTATGGAAATTTTACACAATGCACTTTTATTGAAATAAGTTACTTGACATGATACGTCGTACGTCGATTGAACTATTTCATCACAAACATTTGTGCCAACAATTGAAAATTGAAAAGACAGGATGCGCTCGAATGATAGAAATGTGATTTATTCAATGACGCTCGGTATTCCCAAATGTGTTCCATTAACTTAAAATAAACAAAGTCAGAGCTAGTAACTTGTGTAAATAGTAACAATACATACGAAGATGGTGCTACAGTACGGGGTGGATCCAGGAGTAAGCCAATAAACCTCTTCAGTTAGTGAAAGCTTAAGTCAACTATTTCAAATACGCACTCCAAGATGGTTAAGACAACCTTCCACTGTCACCTAACGCAAGGTTTTCGTTTATGGCATTGTCCCTCTGGGTAGGAATCGAGCGTTAATTATTATTTGCTCTGCATGTTTCAACCTTCTCAGGCCATAGATGCGCAATTGTTCCACCAGCTTGATGTTGCTGCACTACTCATACGGTTCACTCTCACTTACTGAATCCAAGAGTATCAAAGATATCTTTATCCGCTTTCGCCGCACAGAATTTTTCCTTTTTTGTGGTGAGTGAGATACCCACAGACATGCTACAACTAGGTTTGATCTAGTCCAAGTTGGATAGAGAACGAAGTGTGTTCAAAAAGGGTAAGGTGACTTTTAAAATTTCGAGTACATTTGATTATCTTTTTTTTTTCTGCCGTGTTGGTACACGTGTCCTAAGCATATGTTCACAGTTTCAAGTATTGGAGCAAGAACTTGCATCAAATTTTGTGTAAAAAATGAAATCAAGTGCTCTAAAACACTTGAAATGCTAACAGTGGCATACGGTGAGTCTACTCTAAGTAAAAAAAACGAACCTCGCTCTGGACGCCACAGCACATCAACAAAAGATGATAGCGTCGGAGCTGTGAAGAAAATTGTGTTGGAAAATCGTTGAATTACTATAAGATAAGTTGTAAGCCAAATCGTCCCAATGGAAACATCTAAGATAGCCAAGACCGAATGAAAGAGCTCAAGGCTTTACTAAAAAGTGCTTTTAAGAATTGAAAGTCTGTTATATCTGAGGGGGCTTACTTTGGAGGGGACAACATTAATATTGATGAATAAATAATAAATAATTTTTTTTAGTTGTAAAGTCACTTTTCTTTTTGAACACACCTCGTATTATTATCTGACGGACGGATGTTGGGTTTCGTTGGCTTAATACAAGTTTCAGAAGGAGTTTTTCCATATTTTTAGCACCGACTGTGAGTCTACAAGGTTTCCTTGTACTTGCGTACGTTATTCCTGGAGTACAACCTTTCATTATCTTCGATCGCGCGCTTAGTGCTCTTTTTTTTTCTTCTGGATAAGCAAACGTACTTTCACGAGCGGCTCTCGCCCTTCGTTGCAGCGTCGCTTTTCATGCTTCTTGTTTGGTTGCATGTGCTTGCCGGTATTCTTTATCTTTATCAGATCATTGATTACTCGCCTGTGGTCGGGTGAAACCCAGTACATCAGTTGCGGCGTCTCTGATCACACGTTAGCAGCGTTGCTGTGTCTTTGTTACTTGATACTGGCGGCATAGGAGCTGTTGATGGACTTCGGGATATGCGTTCGGCGAAGATTCTGACGTTATATCTTCTCACAGTAGTTCATGTTTGTTGTGGCGCTTGGGAAATTCGCATTCGTAACTTGGCTGCAATAAGGTAGTGACCCAAGTCAATGATCATTGCCCGGAATATTTTGAAGTCTAGAATACTGGAGGCATACCTTTCGTTTGTCGATAAATGATCAATGTGACTTAACGTAATATGATCTGAAGACCATCATGTCCTGTGGTGTATATTGAGTTGAGGAAACCGTGTGCTTGCTGTATTGATATTTCGTCACGCTGCAAAGCGAGTAAGCCTAGACCCGTCCCCCGACTTGGCCTCTTTTCTTATATTTCTTATCGCTCTGTACCACTCTATAGGTCGTAGTTAGAATATTGCTAGTAAGTCTTGTTGAGGAGCTCGTAGAAATATTTTTTTCTGACGTCGTCCTTCCCTTTTGCGGTACCTTGAGTGCATATACGTCTATGTAAGCGAATTTAGCTGTGGTTCGGATTATGATTAGACGCTCGCTTACTTGCTCAAGACTTCTTGTCTAAGTCTGTCACATATGACAAATCCGCATCCTAATAAACGCTGTTTCTGTTCCCTATAACATCATACCGGCTTGCATCATAGTAGTCAATCGTTTTTTCTAATTGTTCAGATGAATGTGGCCTATTTAGGTTCGAAGCATTCCACTGCAAATCGAAAGGTCGTTGCCCTTTAATCGTTTGCCGAATTCGTTAACAACCGATGCGTTCTTATCGGAGCCTAATAGCTGATTCTTTACGTTAACCGCTCTCAGTTTCGTCAAATGCTGACCAAAAAAAAATTGTAAACCATATATTTAAATAAATAAATGAATAAATGGCGCTACAACCCAGTGTGAGCCAAGGCCTAGCTTCTCGCACTCATTTGTGTTTCTCACTTTGTGAATTTTCACACTCTTGAGCAGGGCCTACTGTTTATTGCCGGTTCCGAACGGCTCTCCTAGAGTCTTTTTCATAGGCAGAATTTGACTTTCGGAGGTTTGCCATCGCCCGCCAAAAGAATGATGACGATTTTGAAAAATTTGCTGTTGTGCTCCTACCGGGATTCGAACCCAGGTAGGTGGCATCGCCAGCGCGACCACCTGAACCATATATCTAGATGCCCTTATATAACCTTTGTTTGTTCTGTTTTCTAATACCCCTGTCAATTTGTACACGTTTCACGTTACGGAGTCTCCCCTGGACTCTCAGTTTCTACTTCCCGCCCTATCTCGATCGCAGGCATTGCGAAGTCAGTGATGTAGTGTTTGTTCATCTGCTAACATTAGTTCTCTTGCTCTATTAAAACTAATCTCTTTGCGTGTTGACAAAGAATTAAATGTCTTTTGCTCTCTTCAGTATTAATTCTCACCGAAGGAATTATGGATACCACGAACCCATGTCCGGAATGCTACCCGAACTCAAACCTATTCAACCTATCGTTGACATTCATCACAACGTCAACTCTTGCTTAAGACTTCTGTTTACTCTTTCTATGTCTCCCTCCCAATACTACCACCCCATAGCACTTAGCGAAATTGTAACCAGAAAATTTGGCGTTTATGTTTTAACTTAGCAGTCCGGGGGTTGACTCGGTCCGAAATAAGAGTCCCGAGAATGACACATAGATGGCGGCTCTAATGACATATTCATAAGATTTTTAGTTTGACACAAATGATGTTGAGCGCTCCGCGCGACCATATGCTCTTACGGAAAACTTCAAAAAAAAATCCATGAAATCGCTTTATACAACCGTAAAATCATCGAAAGCTTTAACCAATGTTTATGTTCCATGTTATTCAATGGAGTAGTCCCTATTTGTCCTATCATCAATAAAACCCATACGACAACGCGTGGAAACATTGTATGAACCTCTGTAATCAATTTGTTATCTCTCTTATGTTACTACTAACGGACTTAGTTACTGATATCCCTAATCAGTGATTAAAGATATAATTTCGGAAGCGATAACATATGATTACAAACCTTTTGCATGGCACAGTTTCTACTATCTAAAGACCATTCACTGATTTTTTTCTTTTAAAATATAAACACTTCTTCCGCATAATCTTCTTCATAATCAGCCGAATTCCAATTAATCGTGCTTCATGTCAGAAAATACCCAACGCAACAAACTGATAATAACCAGATTCAAAGATATGTATATACTCGTCCAAAGACCTTAAGTACACCGTTAGTGACCAATATTTTGAAGTACCACACCGGCTCTTATTGACATAATCAAAGCTAGATACGATGTTGACCTATACCTACAACTTGCACGCCTTCACCAAGTGATCCGCTGAAACACAATTAATCACTTTTAAAACAAAAAACTTAAGTACTAATTATCAATTACCACTAGCAGTTATAATCGACCGAAATATAAATGGCGTTTCTATCACGATTCACCCGTGACATTGACAAACGACATGACATACTCGTAAGTCAGCCAATACTATCATATGTAACCTGTCATTTATGGACACGAAATTATGCACCGTGTCCAAAAATAAACCCCAAAGTGACTCAACTTACTACGTTGGAGGAACATACATCTCTGTAACCAGTCTCTAAAGACTCCATCGTGGGTGTTCATTTGATTCGCGTTCTAATCTTTCCGCCCGCTTATATCTTTTGCAAAACAAAACGTCAAAATCATAAGACAATCAACGCCTGACGACGCAGTACACAGGTTAATTAAATAAATCAAACAGATCAAACTTGTTCAGAACCATTCTGATTTATATCTCGATCTGAAAGAAGCAATAAACGTCGATAGATAGATAGATAAATGTTTATTTCTTATTATTTCAGGATACAAGAGATTCATATTTACATAGTAAAGGGTGATTCATCGTGAGGTTTTGTTTAACACATGGGCTGAAAAGTCAGTGCCGTTTTATAGTAAAACACAAAATGTTTACAAAATTCAACTTTATTTATCAATATAGTTGCCTTCGAGGGCGATACACTGATTGAAACGATTTCGATACCAGTTTTGTAGTACGATTTCGGTTTAGCCTCAAAATAGGCCTCTGTTTCCGCGATTACTTCTTCATAGGTCTCTTTCCGGTGAGCATTCTTTTGAGGTCTGCGAACAGGAAATAGATTTGGCTGGGGGATAAATCTGAAGAATACGGTGGGTGGGTAAGCAATTCGTATCCGAATTCATTCAATTTTGCCATCGTTTTCATCGTTTTCATCGACTTGTGACACGGTGAATTGTCTTGATGAAACAGCGTTTTCTTTTCTTCAAATGCGGCCGTTTTTCTGCGGTTTCGTCCTTCAAACGCTCCAACAACGACAATGTAATAGTCGCTGTTCATAGTCTGCCCTTTTTGGAGATAGTCTATGAAAATTATTCCATGTTTATCCCAAAATACGGATGCCATAAACTTGCCAGCCGACTGTTGAGTTTTTGGTCGTTTTGGACGAGGTTCGTCGCCTGCTCGCCACTCAGCTGACTGCCAACTTGACTCTGGTGTGAAGTGATGGAGCCAAGTTTCATCCATTGTTACATACCGACGCAAAAATTCGGCTTTATTGCGGTTGAACAGCTTTAAATACTCCTCTGAATCATCAACACGTTGTTGTTTTTGGTCGACTGTGAGCAAACGCGACACCCACTTTGAACAGAGCTTTCGCATGTCCAAATATTCGTGTATGATATATCCAACACGCTCTTTTGATATCTTCAGAGCCTCAGCTATCTCGATCAACTTCACTTTACGGTCATTCGTAATCATTTTGTGGACTTTTTTGATGTTTTCATCTGAAACAGCCTCTTTTGGACGTCCACTGCGTGCATCATCTTCGGTGCTTGTATGACCACTTTTAAATTTTTCAATCCACTTGCGAATCGTTCGTTCGGCTGGTGCAGAGTCCGGGTAACACTTATCAAGGCATTTCTTTGTATCGGCTGCATTTTTTTCCATCAAAAAGCAATGATAAACCAAAACACGAAATTGCTTTGAATCCATTTTTTTCACAATAACAAAAGTTGCTTCACTCAGAAAGCTATATATCGAGAACTAATCGTCCTCCAGGTGTTAAATTTATACACGTATCTTTTGAAGGTTGGTACTAACTGAAAATGGTATGGATTTAATTCAATGAAAAGGGACTTTTCAGCCCATGTATTATAATGTAAAATAAAACACATAAAGGAACAATTCTTTACTTTTTGAAAAGATATCATGTAAATGTGGGCCACGACTACGTCTGAGGTGGTCCATTCGGAAGGTCCAATTTTGGTCGACTCGTTCGAGTATAGTAACTGGTATCTCGCGGATAACACTAGTAATGTTGGATTCCAAAGCGTCAATCGTAGTTGGCTTATTCCTGAAGACTTGAGACGTACATATCCCCAAAGAAAACAGTCCAAAGGTGTGATCTAGGCGGCCATTTTACCGTAGCAAAACGTGAAATTATGTGCTCACCAAAATGATTTCTCAACAAGTCCATTGTCCAACCAGACCTCACCGAGATCATGTGCTTGAATTTTAGGAAGCACATAGTCCGTTAACATGGCGCGATAACGGTTACCATTGACGGTAACATTCTGATTTGCCTCATTTTTGAAGAAATATGTACCAATGATTTTATACCGTTGTTTTTAATGGATGCAATGGTAGCTCTTGGTACTCTTCAGGTTGTTCATCAGTCCATATACGGCAATTTTGTTTATTAACGTGTCCATTGAGCCAGAAATGTTCTTCATAACTCAACAAAATTTCACGATAAAACATCGGATTTTCATTGAGTTTTTCCAGAGCCCATTCACTAAAAATTAACCCAAACTCAAGCCGCCTGGCTTCAATTCTTGCACAAGTTGAATTTTTTACGCTCTTCGGCCGATATACTCACGTAAAATACTGAGAACTGCTAAAAACGACGACGAATCGATTCGTCACGGTCTTCGAGCACACTCTCAGCTACAGCTGTCTCTAGTCTCTACTTGCTGGATGTGGTCTAACCGGTCGAGTATTATCCACTAATATAAACTGGGACTCAAATTTGAGAATGGTATTGACAATAGTAGTTTCAGTAGGTCGCACCGTAATTCCTCGAATCGCACAACAAACATTTCTCACAGAACGCTGATTTTCGTAATACAGCTGAACAATTTGGAGACGCTGTTTGATAGGAGTCACGCGTGATCTGTCAAAAAAAGTCTATTGAAAATCAAACCTCACGATAAATCACCTCCTATATACAACAAGTCATAAGTTCTAGAAAGAATATGAGAAAATTATGTGACGTTCTGTGTTTTGGTATACAAATGTAATATAAATAGAGTTGAATGCCACATCAATTGGCTTAAGAAAAGATATATGTACATCTAGCATGGTCGAAAATTGCATTTTGTTGCAGCTTGAGGTCTCAAGAATATATGGTGAAAACTCCAAGTCAATATAAGCCAGTTACAGCCGAGAGAGTGAAACGAGTTTTGCGGCGTCGAGCTGAGAGGCATGTAGCGCAAGCGACCCTTCGAACAGAGTGGCCCTAGACCTATTTTATAATTCTATTATGTTTTCGAGCGTGCTGGGCTCCAGGTATGACGGAAATATCGTACGACTGTTATTATTTGCCAGAAATAGACACGTTTTGTCAGTAGCTTACCGTTCGTGCAACTGTGTGTTATAGTGAATTTTCGTTTGTGAATAAATATTCTGAACGTTCTCGAGAAGCTCATCGATCCGGATCTTTTCGTAAAGATCGAAGCAAGAAGAAAATACCGCCCAAAAATCTGCCGAAAAACTTTCCGACGAGAATATTAATTTCAGTACCAAAAAATTGAGGACTGATAATGAGAAGATACAAACATCGGGTATCGAATTTTGAATTTTCTGACTGTGTTTTCTGTCTTGTCAGAATGTGTAGAACGTTAAAAAGCACTCGAGGACTCGGTTTTAAAACCCACAATCATTCCTTCGAATGAGCGATTCTTTTTCGTTATGCGTTTATTGGGAATCCTTTTGTGTGGAGCTCTGAAAGAAGAACAACAGGAAATAACAAAACAAAATTCGAGTGCTGATGTAACAAAACTGACCGTTACAGGAGATTGTACGTGTCGAAAACGTGGTTTTACCTCATTGTATTGACTTGCGGTTCTCATTGGTCAGTTTACAGGAAAAGTCGCTGATTGTCTTGTAAAATCTTCTTATTGTGCTTAATGTTACTATTGGAATGAACACAAAAATACCGTGCAATATGAGGAATGGAAATCTAATCTAAAAATTGCCAGATCAATCATGACGGATCGGCAGGCAAAAAATCCCTCAAAAAGCATGGAGTTATGTATACTAGTTAATAAAAACGGACATGGGTGAATGCAAAACCGCATGGAATGAGATTGAAATTGTAAAAAAGCGAATGGAAACCCGTCTTCGCGAATGCAAGAAAAGAAATCCTGGAATCGGCGGAATAAATAAATCGACGGCAAAATTTATAGAGCATTTACTATGACTTAGCTATTCGCAGGACGTCATCCATTATCACGTCACGATTATTCAGCATTGCTAAAAATGGTGTTAGATGTCATCAAACTAATATTTCAAGACCTCTGCAATGACAAATTTTTGGAACGCTGTGTTGGTTTGCTTACTTACTTAAGGTAGCGCTACAGGCCGAGGTGGACCTGGGATACAACCAGCAAGCGTATCCAGCCAGCACGATCTTTGACCAGCTATCTACATTTTCGCACGCTAAGTTGTTTGAAATTCCCTTCCACTTGCGTGCAACACCTGAATCGCAATCTTCCTCTGCTGCGCCGACCCTTGGGAGTGGATTCGAAGATCTTTCGGGCCGGAGCATTTACTTGCATTCGCTCTACATGACCATCTCGGTCTTTGAACCTTCACTCTTCTGGTTAGATCGATGTCGATTACTCGAAGAATTTTCCTCTCAAAACAACCAAGAGTAACCTCATCCGCTTTGATAGAGTCCATGACTCTGCACCATAGAGAATGACTGGGATGATTAGGGTCTTATAAAGGGTCACTTTAGTTGTTTAGTTGAGGGCGTTGCTACTCAGTTGCTTTCATAGCCCAAATAAACTGCGATTGGCAAATTTTAATCTTCGTTTAATCTCAGCGCTAGTGTCATTGCTTAAGTTCATAGCGGAGGCTAGGTAAACAACCACCACCTCAAAGTTGCAATATATCTGTCTACAATGACATTCTTTCTGAGAAGTCGGTGTTGGGTGTCCTTTCTTGATGACCTCATACATATACTTTGTCTTACCCTCATTGACCTCCAAAGCCCATCTTTGCCGCCTCTTTCTCAATACTCACGAACGCGACAGTGACATCCCGCTGCGCTCTGCCGGTTATGTCGATGTCGTTGACGTAGATGGACGGACTTTTGAAAGATAGTGCCTCTGGTGTTTGCGCTTGGGTTTTGCACTATTCTTTTAAGAACGATATTGAAGACGTCACATGACAGCATATTGCCTTGTCTAAATCCTTTTTCGACATCGAAGGTCAAAGTGAGTTCTTTACCGTTCTTGATGGAGCAGCGTGCATTGTTCATTGGCATTCTGCACAAACGGACGTGTTTGGCAATGATGACAAAACTAGCGAACGAGTTTGTCTGGGATACCAAAACTAGATATTGCTCTGTAAAGCTCGTCTTTACAAATGTTGTCATAGTCGGCCTTAAAATTGATGAAAAGGTTATGGGTATCGATTTGGACTTCCTGGTTTTTCTCCAAGATCTGCCGCAGTGGCAACTGGTAGGGATCAATCAGGTTATTGACGAAAGGCTTCAACCGTTCACACAACACGGCAGATAAGATCTTGTAAGCGATGTTAAGAAGACTTATACTTCTGTAGTTGGCGCAGTTCAGGGGGCCTCCTTCTTTGAGGATCGGCAAACAATGCTGATGTTCCATTCTTCGGGCATACTTTCTTCCCACCATATTTTACAGATGAGTTGGTGCATGTTCCTAACCAAGTCATCGCCTGCCGCTTTGAATAGCTCGGCGATTCGGCCATCTGCTCCAGCGGCTTTGTTGAACTTAAGCTTAGATACGGCTATCTTGAATGGTTGAATGTTTCATTCTGCCTGAATGCGGGATATAATTCGTCATCGCCGTTAAACAGTCTGCAGAAGTAGTTCCTCCATATCCTCAGCATCGACTGCGATTCTACTATGATGTTACCTTGTTCGTCCTGATAGGCTCCGATTCGGGATCTGTAGCCTTGGCAGGTTCTTTTTACCTTTTGGTAAGACTTCCGAACCTCATTTCTACTGTAACATCTCTCTATTTCCTCGATCGCGCTCTTCTCGTGCTCTTTCTTTTTTCGCATGAGAAGCTAGTGTTCGTAGCTTCTTTTCTGCTCGTAGAGCTCACGATCAAATCTGGTCCTTCTTTGCATCGGCGATTACCAGACTTAATGAAGAACGTTTTTAACACCTTAAAACAATACAAATAGCGAACGGGCAGAATTTTCAGGTCACGAAACAAAGGATAGCTAGGATATCTACGAGCTTTTCGACAAATTATTCTTAAAATATGTTTCTGCAAAATTAGCGGCGGATGTATCTTATTTTGGTACAAACCTCCCCAAAAAGCAATTTTATATTGTAGTTTAGAATGAAAAATACCGTAATAGATTATATTTAAAAGCTTGGTAGAACATACAAATAGTAAAAATGTCTAAGTGTGCATAGGAAATATTTTCTCAATATGTATATTTGCGTGATTCGAAAAACCCATTCTGGAATCAAGGGTGAGTCCTAAATACTTGAAGTCTTGTACTGTTTCTGTTTAAAAAAAAACATTTATCACACTAAACTAAACTACCGTTTATTGAAGGAGGGTGTATAGTTGGAATTTTATATTTTCTGGAAAAGAGGACAAGATCAGTTTTATGGGGGTTAACTCCCAATCCACAGCGATCCGCCCAACGGGTTAATCTATTAAAATTTAGCTGAAGGAGTTCTTTAATGGTATCAGCTATATCAACGTTGTCCGCAACCATTGTGTACTCACTGTATTGTAAGGGTCGTTCGATGTGGCTAGTTAGAGAATGCAGAGCCGTTGACAAAAGTCTTAGATCAATATAAGCTCGAATATAAATATCAATCAGTTGTTCTAGAGTTTTTTGAAGGAAAGATGATAGACTTATAGGTTAGAGGTCCTTTGGGATATCATGAGAGCACTTTCCGGCCTTGGGAAGAAAAACTGCGTTAACTTCTCGCCATGACAGTGGCATGTGGATCAATTCTACACAGCTCCTCATAATATGCTGTAGCGTGGGCAAGATAATATCTGAGGACCTTTGTATTTCGGCAGGTATTATACAGTCCGGATCCGCAGACTTGTATGGTTTGAAGCTATGCAGCGCCCAAAGCAGTTTGTCTCTTGTAACCAGACCATGAATTTTGGTCACGGTTGCCGTACTTCTGTTTGGGCAACTACTAACCGCGAACAGGAAGCTACCTATAAAGTGAGTGTCCAGCAGCAAAGTTGAGTGATGCGTCACTTAAGGTTGTCTAAGTGCCGTCGGTTTTTTCAAACAACTAGACATCACAGGATTTGTAGAGATGGTTTTTTCTTATTTTCTTTTCTTATTCGCCATAGATATGAGTAAATCCACCAATAAGGAGTCCTAAATCATTACTTTGAGCAGTGGGTTTCTTACCTAATTCACTGAAATCTGGTTAAGAAATCATTTTATGAGCCGAGATTTGAACAAGAAAACTCAATATGGTATCTGGTGTTTTCAGTCTTCAGAGATACCTCGTTTGTGTTCCTCTTAAGTTCAAGTACAGTAAATCTAGACCTAAGTTCACATTGCTTTCGCAGATCTAAAAATTTTATATGCAGATTCGAAAGCCACATATATCTCAAAGACTCCACTCCGAACGCAACATGAAAATTTTTCCCAAAGGAAGCCCATTCCTGGGTATTCCAAAGACCAATCGCACAAATTGAGAAGTTATATGTATGCTACGTCATGATTTAACTGTACACCCTGGCTGATTTACAAGCCTTTTAAACGATTTGCGTCTCAGTTGTGTCGAAAATTTTTTATCCGCGATGGAATTCAAACGTGATAGTGTTATTGCTTTATATTTAGCTGGAAAACCACAAGTAGCTATCGTTTAATCCCTCCAGCACCTCAACGTGAATAAATCATTTGTGTCTCGAACCAAAGCTCGTTACCGTGATCCTGGCAGCGTTGCGAAACACCAAGGAGGTGGTCATAAAAAAACAGCAACATCGGCAGAAATGGTTCGGAAAGTGAAGGCTCGAATTCAGAGAAATCCGCGTCGAAGTGGAAAAAAATGGCTCGTGAGCTCAACATCTTTGGAACATACTGAAAAATAACCTTGGGCTCAAGCCATTGAAGTTCCAAAAAGCATACGATCTTACACCGCAACAGAAAAAAGTTAGAGTCGAAAGAGCGAAGGAGTTGCTACGCGGTGAGTTGCCGAATTTGGTTTTTTCCGATGAGTCGCCATTTTTTATAGAGCAATATGTCAACAAACAAAATGACCGAGTTTACTTCTCAGAGAGGTCCTTCGAAAATTTACACCTTCAGACGGCCACCAGAAAGCAAGCAGCACCGACGGTGATGGTTTGGGCCGCCATAACCGCCGATAGTCGTTCTCCGCTCGTATTTTTGGACCATGGCGTCAAAATTAATGCGATCGTATCGTATACCGTCGTTTACTGTCTTAGAGACGGTATTGAAGCCTTAGGCAAACAATCATTTCGATCGGGAGCCGTGGACATTTCAACAAGACTCGGCACCGTCTCACAAAGCGCGCGTCAACCAAGATTGTTTAAAAAACAATGTTCCACACTTCATTTCTTCGACTCAATGGATGGCAAATTCTCCGGATGCAAGTCCGTTGGATTTCTCTGTCTGGGGTATTTTGAAGGCGAAGGTTGACACTAAAAAATACCAAAGTTTGGACCACCTCAAACAAGCACTTCGCCGGGAATGGGCCAAAATACCGCAGAGCCACTTGCGTGCAGCGTGCGTTGCTTTCTTCGGCCGTCTCAAGGCCATTATTCGCGTCAAAGGTAGACATATTGAAAACTACTGATACAATTTGAAAACTGATGTATTTTTCAACATTTTTTGCTTTGGCACAATAAAGTTTATCAAAAAATGAAAAAATTATAGCATTTTAAAAAGTTGCAGTTCGAGTCAGTCACCCTGTAGTTTAAAATTTTTCAGACCAGAAACCCGACTACTTTTAAAAGGCTTATGACATTTAAATTTGAAGATGACGTTAAGCAGGAATATGGTAAGCAAAAGTGCATCATCATCTCCTCACAGTACCTACTGGATAGCTATAGTCTAATGAATTAACAATTAATGTGTATCAAGCTTGATTAAACCCCTACAGCAAGATACTTGAAACTGCTCTTACTCATCTGTGTGCTTCAACCTAAACGTTACAAACCGAATCATATATCAATATCAACCCATCCGAATATTCTAACTTAACATTCAGCGGTCCCAAATCTTGATATAACTGCCATTCAATAAATGCGATGGAATATAGCAGACAAGGCATGAGGTGGAGAATGACGGCGGTACAAAGAACGAACTCCTGAAGAGAACCTATGAGCAGCTTCTTAAACCACCTAAACCTAAAAACCAGAATAGTATAAATGAGGTTTTGATAGTGGGATTGGTAGGCTTGAAATCAAACTAGAAAATGGACGCAGGCTTATATACTTTACAAGTGGACGGAATATTGTCAAGATAAGCATGCGTTTAACTCATATTAGAGTATCCACAAGAGAAAATGCACGGCAAGCCGTATTCATCTTATGTAATAAAAGTAAATGAAAGACAAGAATCCTGTTTTGTAGACGCCCGCACATTCAAAACTACGAGAACTATCATAGAGTTATCAGTAATCCTCAAATCGAATATAGACTTTTCGCACTTACTGAACGCAACATTTTTGAAACGCCCATAAATGTGCTCTTGGCAGTTACCTGAAACAGCCCTAGTGGGCTTATTAATAAAGCATATTAGACAATGTGATGCTAGTAATTCCAAATAAAAACGGTTTCACTACCATCAAAGCTATTAATATTAAAATCTCCTACAATAATTAGGTTTTTCAACTTTTCCTTTGCTAAGAGATCAGAAAACTTTAAAACATACCACCTTGATAAAAAAAAACCCTCTCATTGTTCCGATTTGAGTTCTGCTTTTTTTTTTGTTAAGTTGGTACATTTGTTGTTGACATTCCCTCTAAATCTTAGTGTCATAGCTTAACATTTGTAAAAGTTACATAGCCAAGAGTACATCTATCTCTGTGTTTGTTGGCGATTTTTTACAATTTTAGAAATGGATTTAAATTTGCAAAAGAGATGATTTGCGAGGCTGAATCTGATCCCACATTCATCAAAAGGATCATTACTGGAGACGAGACGTGGGTTTATAAGTACGACACGCAATCTAAACATCAGGCAAATGAATGGCATTCACCAAATGAGCCGAGACCAAAAAAACACGTCGGTTTCAGTCAAAAAAGAAGGCAATGCTCACGGTTTTTGTGGATTACAACGATGTAGTGCATCATGAATTTTTGGCAGAAGGCCAAACAGTAAACAAAGAATGTTATTTGGGCAATTCGCAGAAAGAGACCAGAATAGTGGGCAGAAAACTCGTGGATTTTGCACCATGATAACACTCCGTCGCACAGTGCCATCAATATTCGTAATTTTTTGATGAAAAATGCAACAAATACCATCCAATAGCCACCGAATTCATCTGATTTGGCTCCCTGTGACTTCTTTCTCTTCAATCGAGCTTAAAAACCATTAGATGCAACGCATTTCAGCAACCGAGAGGAAGTAATGGAAAAATCGCAGGAAGCACAGATGGACATACCGAAAACCGAATATAAAAAAATGTTTCGTGGATTGGATCAATCGCTGGCGTAAGTGTGTTGCAGTCGATGTGGATTACTTTGAAAGGGACAATATAGATTTGGATGAATAAACTTATGAAATTTTTTTGATCAAGATGACTTGCAGTCTATAGACACTCAACTCCCCATGCAGCGTAGTTTTCTTTCGTATTCGCGAAAAAGTTGAACTCGGGCATAAAATAATCGATCTTCTCATAGTCATAGACCTAATTCTCAGACACAAAGACAATGCGAGGGCTGTTTGATGAGTACCCGGATTGGAAGATAGTATAAACCCTTTTAGCACGCCTGTCAAAATTTGGTGACTATCCAACGCGTAGTTTTGTTTTGACACCCATTTCAAAACATCGTGTTAGTGTTTTTTGCGACCATGGAATCCGATCCGATCCGATTCTTATCTTTGAGTGGCACAACCTGGGAGAAAATCAAGCCTACTATATTCTCGATGGTGTGTATAGGACCATGGGTTCGCAGAGTTTCGGCGTGGCCGCAAGTCAGTTTTTGATGAACCGCGCCCAGGTGGCCCAAAAACGATTACCACAGATGAAACCGTGGGCAACATCCATGATCTCATATTGACGGGCCACCGATTGAAAATTCACGATTTCGCTGAGATAGCAGACATTTTAACGGAATGCGTTAGCCATATCCTGTACGATATTTTGGCTCACACCGGAGAACAAACGCAATCTTTGAGACCATTTCAAAGACGTCCTCGGCCCTGTTTATTCGAAATCAGGAGGAGTTTCTGCATCGTTTTGTGACCATCAATGAGACATGGATTCATTGGTACACAACAGAGACCAAAGAACAATCGAAACAATGAGTTTTACCCGGTGAACGTGCTCCAAAGGCGAAGCCCGTGCCTTCGGCCGGAAATGTGATTGCCAATGTTTTTTTGGGACCCGCGAGGTGTAATCCACGTTGACTATTTGGAGAAGGGTAAAACAATCACAGGATTCACGTCGGTTTATTGGGCCGGTTCAACGCCGATTTGAAGAAAAAACCACCAAATTTGGCTAAGAGAAAAATGCTCTTCCGCAGATGAGAATTGCTCCCTCATCCACCGTATTCTCTAGATTTGGCTCCCTGCGACTTATTTTCGTTCCCAAACCTTAAAAGGTCGCTCGCCGGAAAGATGTACAGGTCGAATGAGGAGGTCGCCGTGGAGGACTATTTTGCTGGCCAACAAAAGTTGTACTATACGGAGGGGCTAAAAAAGTTGCAGGACCGCTGGGAGAAGTGTATAGAGCTGAAAGGGGATTTATATTGAAAAATAAATTGTGAAAACCTAAAAAAGTTGCGTTGTCATTTCTAATCCGCGTATTCATAAATCAGCCCCATCTGGAACGCACATGAAGGAATCAAGATGGGGCGCACAGGGGCTGAAAAGTTTTCTAGCAAACTTCTGACATTCTGGTGTACGATAAGGAGTTTATTATTGCAGTATAAACTATTCGTAAAAATATTAATGCAGTTGGATGACAATTCATTACAATCAAGTAATGTGCACTAAATAAGTGCAATATCATTAAAAGATTTAATAGAAGAGAGCCAATAGATTTTTGTGTGTCCTCTTTGCACAGGTTGTTAGACCAAATAAACTCACACAGATGATCGATTTCAATTTTGATGGAGAGGATTTTGTTGGAACTCTCTTCACATAGCATTTCTCGATTTTGTCGTTAGGAATATCGATAAACAAGGCTTTGGAAAAGATTTGCATTAGTGTCATTGACATCTGATACATCCACAATTTCGATGGAATTGCTTAGGAGGTGTTGTTATTTCCAGTTAAGTTTTCTCTCCTGACTATTCACTTTTAA
This sequence comes from Volucella inanis, assembly GCA_907269105.1. Classification (NCBI taxonomy): domain Eukaryota; kingdom Metazoa; phylum Arthropoda; class Insecta; order Diptera; family Syrphidae; genus Volucella; species Volucella inanis. The sequence continues at coordinate 200,298,744 of OU026153.1, read as the reverse complement.
TTTAAGCTCCGCATTTGCTGTTCGCCACTCATTTCGTTGTTGTAGAAAACGTTGGTTTCTTTCCTCTAACTGCGAGAGCTTAGCAATGTTGAGATCTACCTCAAGGCTATGTGATATGAGATTTTCGGCCAATGTACATTGGATTACTGACCAGTTATCAGAAGCACGTAGTGGATACATGATCTTTAAGACAAGGTGACGCATATTTTGAACACTACTGATAACGATATTCATTATCGGGGAAACAATCGGGGAACGCAAGATTTACAAAAAAACGATTTATCAATTCGTAGATACCGAATATGAAGATCTGTATCAAACTTAATAATTTACAGCTTGTTTGTTTTTTGTTTTGATTTTCCTTACATCAGTTTTGGATGATAATGCGCCTATGAAACAATAAAGTTTGTTTGTTCAGACTAGGAAATGGATCATAATCGTTCTTTTATGAGTACTACCATATAGAGTACTGATTGCCAAAGGTTATAGCACTCACAATTCGCATATTGCTTTGGTAGATAAGTTAAGCAAATGTTTGTTTTCGGCTGTCAATTTCTTTGCCAACAGCTGATCTGGTTAAAGCAAGTCGTTATATTAATCATTAACTCTTACATACTAACAAGAAATTCTTAAATGCTAGTTTAAAATTACTTGACAGTCTTATAGTAACTTACCGGCCCCACACAAGTATTCTAAACTACTCTAAATTATTATATCTATGTTTGTCCTTCGACTTAAGGCTAAGAAAAAAAAAATTTAACAAAAAACTTAGCAAATGGACATAATTTTTTATTTTTTATTAAAACTAAATATCCACCTTAAAATAAACCTTAGTCCACCTAACCTATTGTACATACCAATACACAGTTAAAGACATTTAGACATTATACAAATTAAACAAATAAAAATTAAAGTTATTTAAACTTAGAACTAACTTACAAATTGAATTTATAACTTAAACCTAGGTGCATGCCAATGCAGATAGATGCCAAGTCAGCAGCGGATGTGTATTGATAGATCAAGTGCCTCCTTGCTGTCGACGTCTCACCTGTCCGTGAGAAGCCAATTCGTTGTAGTCGATCACGCTTGGAGCTGATTTTGCTGCTCGTGGGAACTGTATCATGCGTTGGGCGCATGATGTAATGTTTTTGATGCATTGGACGCATGATGGAATATTGTTGACGCTAACTGGAATGTTGTTGGCGTTAACTTACACAATAATAAACATATTTTGGTATTTATCTTTGTATATAACCTTAACCTACGTAAGTTGGCCATCGCTATTTACAGAACAAATAGATTGGTTATTCCGTAATTGACGGAAACAAGGACAAAGCACCTGTTCCATCATTCAACCACCAGAAATGCTGGTGCTGCCGAAAGACATCCCTCTTATCGCAATTCTCTACCGCTCTACTGAACCTGAGACTATCTGCACTGCGGTGTGCGACGTCTCTGTTGTATAGAGTGATTCATAGTGAGATTTGATTTATAATGTAAAATAAAACACATAAATTTGAAAGTGAACTTAATTTAACTTTTTGAAAATGATATCAAGTAAATGTTGGCCACGACTACGTCTGACGTTGTCCATTAAGAAGTTCCAATTTTGGGCGACTTGTTCGAGCATAGCGACTGGTATCTCGCAGATAAGACGAGTAATGGTGGCTTCCAAGCCGTCAATCGTTACTGACGTGTTCCTGAAGTCCTGAGACTTTACAGAGAAAATAGTCCAAAGGTGTGATATCGCATGATGTAGGCATGCAATTTACCGTAGCAAAACGTGAAATTAAGTGCTTACCAAAATGATTTCTCAACAATTAAATTGTTTCACGCGCTGTATGGCTCGTAGCGCCGTCTTGTTGAAACCAGAGCTCTTCGAGACCATATGCTTGAATTTTAGGAAGCACATAGTCCGTTAACATGGCCCAGTTACGGTTGAAATTGACGGTAATATTCTAATTTGCCTCATTTTTTAAGAATTATGGACCAATGATTCCACCAGCCCATAAGCCACACCATACCGTTGTTTTTAATGGATGTAATGGTAGCTCTTGGTACTCTTTGGGTGGCTTATCAGCCCAAATACGGCAGTTTTGTTTATAAACGTATCCATTCAGCCAGAAATGGGCTTCATCACTAAACAGAATTTCACGATAAAACGAGTTTTTATGTAAACTGGAACTCAAATTCGTGAATGGTATTGGCAATAGTGGTCGATTATGTGCATCGTAAGTTCCTCGAATCGCACGAAAAACATTTCTCACAAAACGCTGATTTTTGTAATGCAGCTGAACAATTTGGAGACGCTGTTGTAGTATGAAATTTCCATGATAACTTGCCAAACGATGCTAACCAAAAATAACAAAGCAGTTTGATAGGAGTCACGCGTGATCTTTCAAAAAAATCCCATGAAAATCAAACCTCACGATGAATCACCCTATAATTGAGTCGCCTGTCCCTAGCTGTCCGAACGACATGGAAGATTAACGGGACCGCTGTTTTATCCTGGATCAACCATATCTGATCTAGGAAGAGGAATGCTTCCGTTGGAACGAAGCCGTCAAGGCTCACACTCTCGTGGTAAAGGTAATTGGGGTAGTAGGCCCCAGATATCAGTTTATTCGTCAAGGTCATTGCTCTTGCAATGTGCCTTCGAGTCAGCTTAATTACGAAGTTGTCCACTCGTAATAATTTCGCTCTGTTATAAAGGAATTCATTAGGATACAATTTTTTGTTCACGACTCTGGTGTTCTGTACAAGCGAAGGCAAGCCCTAAAGCAAGTCCTCTCAAACACCCGAATCTTTTCCATTAAGCTTGCTCGTACATTGAACCACACGGGGCACACAAATGCCAGCATGGGCCTGATAAGGGCCATGTAGCAGATTATCTTTACCCTCTCCTTGTAAAGGGCAAAAGCGCCTTATACTCTGGCCAGAGCAGCATCTACATTTTTGTCAAAATACAGAAACTGATCTAGCCAGATCCCAAAATATCTGACTACCTTTCGACAGGCAAGAGGCTGCTCGTGTTGTCCAATGATCAAGAACCTTCCCTAATTTTTTCTGGTATCTCTAGAGGGTCGAGACAACGGCGTCTTAAAGGGAATGGTTTCAACTTCCAGTCATCGCAAAATCGTCTTAATTTATCGAAGTCACGTTGCAAGAGAGTATTAATGACCTCGATTCATGGATCTGCTCTGTACGCTTCCAAGTCGCTTGTATAAATGTTGAGCAGGATCTGTGAATTGACTGCCCTTTGCTGAAGACTATTTTTAATTTGAAATATTCCAACAGAAGTCACATCACCAATTTTTACGATGAACTGTCTGTTGGTTTGCATATTATAAAGAATCTACAAGAGTGGTTTACTGATCCTCAGCCTAGTTAGCTTATAGAAAAGACCTTCTTACCATACGGTGTCGAAGGCCTTCTCCAGATTAGATTAGATATCATGTCCTGCCTCAAAACCGAATTGATTATCCGGAACTATATGTTTGTTAGCAACTCACCTAGACAGAGCCGGATTGGATAAATCCTTTCCCTTTGCAATGTGCATTATTCATTGCATTATTAAACAGGGTGGTGTAAATATCCACCGCTTCTAAAGGAAGATGTCGATAACCATCGGTCCCTACTAATTTCTTAAACCTGATTGTGTCGAAGATCTCATAGAGTTATTCCTGAACCGGGTGAAACCAGAGCCCTCTGATCACCAGTTCTCTACTTCATTTCGATTGTAGAACTTGTGCACCAAGACGCGATTGTCCAGGTCATTATTAGAGCCAATTGTATCAGTGGCCTTGTATACTTCCTAAAAAGTCGCTCCTATAGCCTAAACTTTCTCCTACGGATCCTCGATCACAAAGAAGTTGTCATCATCAACGGCCTTATTTGGATCGAAGTATGTGTTCGTTGTCCGTCGTTCGGGCGAATTAAAGACTAGACAGATCGTTTTGATCCTTTCTCCGAAATATTTTACTTATTTGCGGGAACATATTCGGGTTGCTAGTGTTTACAGCCCGAACCTTGTTGTTCCAATACAAACTTACAAAAATTCTGTAATTCTCTTTTTTTAACGTTTGAAGATTTTTAATCGACGACTTCAGTGTCCTAATCTCCGGGTCTTGTCTATCAGTTAACTGTCGGCACAGGTTTTTGAGTCTTGACAGAAGTTTACTTTTCTGTCGGTGCAGTGCGTCAATAGTAGGATTGCGGAACAGGTCTTCGTTAGTTGTACGTTGATAACGCGGTATTGTAGTGTCCATGGTTTGTTTAATTGTCTCGTCCATTCGTTTTAGGTACTTATCGATCTCCTGGCTTGACAAATTCTTAATGGACGGTGGTTGGAGCGTGTTCGAGGAAAGTGCTCTGGTCACGGTTGCGGAGAAGCATGTCCATCGAGTCTTACTTTAGTTGTAAGAATATCTTTGGACAAACTCCTCCAATTTCCGTGCTAAAACCGCAATGGTCGTTGTCATACACTAATGTGCGCAGACAGTTTAGCGTTTGTAAATTCGTACCTGTCAGTCGTATAGCAGTAGATCCAAATAAGACCCGCCTCTGGGAAATTATGAATATATATTGTAATTTGAAATTAAATGGAATACGAAGGGAAAGCGGGAAAAACCCTTCAGTATAAATAAATAAACAAATAAATAACTAATAAATGCAAATAGTTATTATTATAGAAAGTAGTGTTATACTTATTTATAACAGTTAAACAAATAACAAAAAAGAATAAAGAGAGAATAGGTATTAAATTAAGAGTACAAGTTGGAAACTTATTATCATTCAGGTTATTAACTAAAATATAATCAACAAAATCACATCGAACAGGAAAACGTTGATTCAATTTTAGTATTCCATGAAGGACTAATTCAACATTTGCCTTTTGATGAATATCGCGCGTTGAGTGATAGCAAGATAAATTAAGCATCATTCATTTTCAAAAGTTTTATTGAGAAACCTTGCAATTTTTTAAGATGACTTTTCGCGCGATTACTCCACACTTGGCAACCATAAAGCAGTATTGCTTGAAAAATAACTTTAAGTATCGTTATTTTATTGGCACTTGACAGTCTTGACTTTCGGCTTATGAAGGGGCATAACATCTTGGTCGCAATAGAAATTTTGCTTAAGATAACTGTGATGTGCGTATTAAATATTAATTTGGAATCCAAGTGAATTCCTAAATACCTAACTGAGGGTTCCCAATTTATACTAACCCCATTCACATGTAATTGTCCACTAGGTAGAAAACAAGTTGTTTTTTTCTAGTAAAAAAGATTTATTAAAATAAATTTTAAATATTCTCAATGTTTTCTCGATGTTGAGGGCGAATTTGTGAGAGGATAATATCGCTACATAACCGCAATTAGGTACAGATGGTACATCAGACGTAAACAGGTTATACAAAACAGGCCCAAGGACTGAGCCTTGGGGAACGGCAGAATAAAAGTAAACAATGCTGGAGACATCTTTATTAATGTGCACTCTAAAACAGTGGTTGAACAAGAAACAACGGACAATTCTACAGAGATTTGGTTGGAAATTGAAATTTATCATTTTGTTTATAAGCCCGTCCTGCCAGACTAATAATATGATGCCTGTTGATTTGCGTGTTGCACGAGACGATTTAACATGATTGCAGGTCCTTAATACTTGATGGGTCGTGCTATGATTGCACCTGAAACCAAATTGTCTATCGGGAAGTAGGTTGTTGTTTTAATATGCTTAGAGATTTTTTTTTATACAGGGTTTTCTAATAACGACTTGACAACTTTTTTTTTTAAATAAAAGGCAAACCATTTGAGATATTGTATTTCAAAAACTTTATTATTAGCTTGAAGTACAATCATAACATTTATGAATGGAACTCGACTTCATTCATATGGCCACCGCGGGCACGTTTGCAGCGGTCGGTTCATTGGACGCAATTTTCAACGACTCGGCCACACATTTCGGCCGAAACGGCCGCTTTTTTGTGTTCAATGTTGACTCTGAGCTCTTCAAATGTCTTCGGCGTGTTGGCATAAACCAATGACTTAACGTAGCCCCACAGAAAATAGTCAAGCGACGTTAAATCGCACGAACGAGGCGGCCAATCGACTGGCCCATGTCTTGAGATAACACGCACACCATACTTACTCTTCAATAAATCGATTGTAGCGTGTGCTGTGTGGCTTGTGGCACCATCCTGTTGAAACCACATGTCGTCCAAACCCAAATCTTCCAATTCAGGCCAAAAATAATCAGTAATCATGGCGCGATAACGCTGACCATTCACAGTAACGTGACGATCGTTATCGTCGACGAAAAAATATGGCCCAATAACGCCGACGGCATGCAAACCGCACCAAACAATTATTTTTTGTGGATGAAGTGGTGATTCAAGAAGCACATGTGGGTTTTCACCCGACCAATAACGCATATTTTGCTTATTGACGAACCCATTGAGCCAAAAATGAGCTTCGTCACTAAAGAGATAATTTTGCGATGAAATTCATTATCTTGGCGCATCTTCTCCAGAACCCAATCATAGAACGTATGTCGCTTCAAATGGTCCATCGGCTTCAATTCTTGAGTCAGCTTGATCTTGTATGGGTGTAAAATAGGATCCTTACGCAAAATACGCCATAATGTGGTCTGAGCGATGCCCAATTCTTGAGAACGCCGTGGAATTGACTGATTTGGATCGTTTGCTACGGACGTCTGAACGGCAGCGATATTTTCGACACTTCGACCAACCCGTTGTCCCGCTGATACGGCAACATCACACAAAGAATATGTGGACTAAAATTTTTGCACTAAACTTGTTATTGCCTGTCTACTAGGGTAAGAATTACGACCGAAAATTGGAGTTAACTCTCTTAAAGTTGCAGTCACCGACTCCGAATATCTGTAGAAAATTTTTATAATTTGCAGACGTTGCTCGTTACTGTACTTTACCATGATGAAAGTTGAGTTTACTGAATAAATTGACAGTGACAGTTTGAAGATTAGTGAAAGAGTGCGTTCACAAATTAAATTCAAAGTTGTCAAATCCCAATTGGAAAACCCTATATAACCTTTTCATATAATTTACTAAGACCACTTAATAAACTAATTGGTCTGTAACTGGTAATCATATGAGGAGGCTTTCCAGCTTTAGGAATTGAAACAATCTTAGCATAGATTTTCAATACATTTGAGAAGTATTCCATTTTAATACAGGCATTAAGGACGAACGTTAAACGCTCAAGGACAGATTTGGGCATTTGCTTAATATAATGCGTGATATAAAAAGTCGCCGCGGTTTTTTGTCACTAGATGGTGTTGGTGTTCATTTACCTGGAAACACTGATCTGATTGTGTCAGACAAATACGTGTGTAAAAGGTGGCATGACAGGCTACATTTTTTGTAAAGACAGCTGCGTAATTCGTTGCTCGTGTCAAAAGTTATACTGATTTGAATATGAGTGAAATATCTGAATAAATATTCTATGTGATGCCTTTTACTATAAAAAAAGGAAAAACGCTGCAAGAACATGCCGAAAAATTTGTGCATTTTACGGTGAGAATGCTGTGAGTGAACGCTGGAACCAGGAGTGGTTTGTTCAATTCCGTTCCGGAAATTTCAATGTAAAAATACCCCTTTAAAAAGTTCCCGGAATTTATTCAGAAAATTAAAAATACAAGTTTATTCATCTTAATCTATATTGTCCCCTTCAAAGTAATCCCCATCGACTGCAACACACTTATGCCAGCGCTTGATCCAATCCTCGAAACATTTTTTATATTCGGTTTTCCATGTTTATGTACATCAGTGCTTCCTACGATTTTTCCATTACTTTCTCTCTGCTGCTGAAGTGTGTTCCCCGCAGTGGTTCTTAAGCTCGATTGAACAGAAAGAAGTCACAGGGAGCCAAATCAGATGAATGCGGTGGCTGTTGGATGGTATTTGTTGCATTTTTCGTCAAAAAATTACGAATATTGATGGCATTGTGCGACGGCGAATTGCTTCACGCAAACGTCTCATAACACCCAAATAATACACTTTGTTTACTGTTTGGCCTTCTGCCAAAAAATTAAGATGATTCACTACACCGTTGTAATTCATGAAAACTGTGAGCATTGCCAACTTTTTTGACTGAAAACGACGTGGTACCGACTTTGCTGCTACACGACGGAAACCCAAATCAACCAAAATGTCTTGTATGGATCCATAGGCAATGTTCAAGTCCTCCGCTATCTCTCTGATGGTTAATTTGCGGTTATTGACCAACGTTTCTTTTACTTCATCAATGTTTTCGTCGATTTTCGATGTCGATGGTCTGCCTCTTCATCTTCGATTGACTCACGACCAGTTTTGAACTGCTCGTTCCACTGGTAAACGACCGTTTTCCTTAGAGAATCGTTGCCAAAACACTTTTCCATCATTTCCAACGTTCGCTCACGATTAAATACGTTTTTTACGCAAAATTTAATACAAGTTCGTTGTTGCAAATTTAAATTCATTTCTAAAATTGTAAAAAATCGCTAACACACACAGAAATAGATGTACTCTTAGCTACGTAACTTTTGCAAATGTCAAGCTATGACGCTAAGATTTAGAGGAAATGTCAACAACAGATGTAACAAATTAACAGAAGAAAAACAGAACTCTAATCGGAACAATGGGAGCTCCACACGGTGGTTATTCCGGGTACACCTCGCACTGGGCGGCCTGTCACTGAAAAAGTCGATGAAATTTTGCAACTAATGAAGCAAGACCGGCACGGAAGCTGTCTGGAGATAGCGGAGGCACTAAACATCAACCGTATGACAGTTTAGAATAATGTTTGGTTGCCACATGAATTAACGCAAAAAAATTGAATTAACCGAATAACCATCAGTGAAACGCTGCTGAAACATCACAAAATGGAACCATTTTTGAAGCGATTCATTACGAGCGATAAAAAATGGAATAATACGAGAAGATCAAACGCAAGCAATCCAGGTCCGACCACAAACGACTTCAAAGCCTGGATTGATGGCAAACAAGGTTATGTTGAGTGTTTGGTGGAATTGGAAGGGAATTGTCTATTATAACCTGCTGGAACGTGGCCAGAATTTACCAACAGAAAGGAAGTTGTCTTCCATAATGACAATGCTAGGCCACACACATCTTTGATGACCGGAAAAAAATTGACGGAGCTTGATTGGGAAGTTTTGATGCATCCACCGTATAGCCCAGATCTTGTACCCTCTGATTATCATTTGTTTGGTTCTTTGTAAAATTCTCTTGATGGTAAAAAATTGGCCGACCGAAGAGCCGCTGAAAATCACTTGGCCAAGTTTTTCGATAATAAACCACAGAAGTGTTTTATGGAATTATGAAGCTACCCGAATAATGGCAAAAGTTCATAGATAATAATGGCCAATATTGCGCTCGAACAAAAGTAACCTCCTTGACCGCCAGAATGCGCTGCTACTGCAAAAAAAGGTTATGGTGCCTTGAAGTCCGTTCATATTTAGGCAGACATGCCAAATTTCAGTGCGATACTGTCTCATAAAACATTATTCTTTGAGAGGCAAAACGGAGAAGGAAACAAAAGAAAAGTTAGATAAATATTATTGGGCTAATGCTCCGTCAGATTACACCATCAAATATTAGTTTCGACGGTTTCGTGGTGGCCGCAACTCCACTACCGATCAAATCCGCAGCGGCATACCCTCCGATGCGGTTACAGAGGACAATGTCAAAAAAAAATACATGAAATACATGAAAGTGAAGATGCGCGAGCTGGCGTGGACTACCTCGAAAAAGGAAAAACCATCTACAGCGAGTATTACTGTGCATATTTGGATGCTGTCGCATCCAACGTATTTGCCCGATTTGGCTCCCTCGGGCTATTATCTCTTCCCAAACCCCAAAAGATGGCTCGTCAATAAAAAATTCAGCTCACACGAGGAAATCATCGATGCCACGGAGGAGTATTTTGCAGATCTTCAGGAAAATTACTTTTCGGACGGTATCAAGAAGTTGGTAAATCGCTAGAATAAGTGTATCAAACTAAAAGGGGACTATATTGAATAAAATAAAAAAAACATTTAAAAAAAAAAAATCATTCCCAAGGAGGTCACTTTTCACCCCACCTAGTATATCTACGTGAGTACTTAGTTTTTTTTTTTTTTTTTTTTTTTTTTTTTTTTTTTTTTTTTTTTTTAATTTAATGTTTTTTTGCACAAGTATATCCGTTTACATTAATATGATTTGCCTGTGAATCAAATTTTGGGGTGGAATTTTTTATTAGACTATAAAAAAACAAAAATAATTTCGACGATACATAGATCTTTAAGATCTTTAAAATTACGAGTATTGGCTTGCGTCTGGCGCTGAAAGGAATGATTCTACTGCACCTAAAAACTACAAATATTACGAAGCCAGACGATGATTATACTATAAACAAACGAAAATATTATTGTGAAATTGTTTATTATTTACTATTTCGGTAAGCACTGGCAAACCTCAGAAAGTGAAATATACTTATGGAGAAGTCTCTTATTTTCTTGCCGATCAAGGTAGACAAAAACTGTAGGTCTTGAAAAATTCAACAGGCGAACAACAAATTGGCTGTTAGATAAGAGACCAGGCTTTGGGCTATTAAGGATTGTCGGGTAAACTGGTTGATGAATACCCGATTTGTAATGTCATCAGGCCATCAATCCACCAGTAACGGACAGCAATCTCTTGACAACTTATTTGTCAGTGGTGCTCTCCCTCTTAAACTCCAACCGCAGATGCAACAGCATCGTGTTCCGCGACAATTGCTAATTTTCTAACTCTGTATTAAAATATAAATATTGCAAATTTTTAAATCCATACTAAAGATATAAATAAAATTACATTACTATACGTATTGGCGACGAAGACTTAAAATTATAACAATAAAATATCAAGGATTACAACACCAAAATAGGATTTGTGTGGGCTAGTGGTGCAACAGCACGTTGATCATCAATCAATTAATTGATAGCCAAAGAAACGCTTGAAACGAACGTTTAAGTGGCAGTGTTTCCAACAACGGATCCAGTGATATCAGTCGCATATTCAGAAGTTTTCGTTGTGACCCTTACGACACGTTAGGCCCGGCCGAAACATTCGTAAATTGCTTTGAAACATGATGTCGTTTGTATGGCCTTGACAAACATGTAGAACCATAATGCAAAACGTGAATTGTTTTTGTCTTCCCTAAAGCCGGAGCAATGCAGTGAAGTCAAATTGGCATTCGCAGACGCCACAGAGAAGTTTGAGAAGCAAACTTACGAAGCCATCAAAACAAAGTTTATCCGCATGTACCAGATTAAGACCACCAGTTTTAAAGCTCTTACTACATTCTGGAATTGTGTCAGGTGCAAAAATCAAGTATTCGAAGCGTATGCAAACCGTCTGAAAGAAATCAATCGAGATTGTGGTTATGACGGCACACTATTAGATAGGCAGCTAAGAGACAGGTTTGCAACAGGTTTACAACGCAAACGCTTGGAAATTGAACTAAAACAAAAGTAGCCCGATTTAAAAACAACAGACGAAGGCGGAAAGCGGGAAGTTTCATTTGCAGAAATGTTCGCAGTGGCACTGTCGAGAGAAGCAGCGTAGAAAAATCTCGATGAACCAAGTGATAATGAAACACCTGTTGCTGAGGAAAGAAAACATTGAGAAAAAAAAACATAAATTACGGAAGCTAAAACAAAATCAATGTAAAATTTGCGAGTGAGAGTAGAGACTACAAAAAAATTGTGTCGTGCCAAAGTATTGTACATACTTGTGAAACTTGCTGTATTGCCTCAGGCCGTTCAATTGTAAGCGACACACGGGTTAGCCAACGATCGGAAAGACAAACGGGAACAAACGGTCAATAATTTTCTAAAAGAAGTATCCATGAAACCAATTACTTAACGTCATCAGATCAAAGTGAGCTGTCGGACAGTGATTATGAACAAATTTTCAATGTTAAGCAAAAACACCACAAAAAAAAATCGATCTGCGAATTATTGGACAAAATTGTACGATAGACTGGGACCCAGGAGCATCTGTTTCCATTATCAACTTGAAATTTTGGACTACGATCGGATCTCCAAAGTGAGTTAAAGGACCGCAGTGATAGTCGAGGTTAGCAGTGGAAACAAAAACATTACCAGTGGTTGTGCTCGATACATGCTATTCAGTCTCGCTTGATGTGAAGCGTTTGGAATGCAGTTCCCTAAAGAATTTTATTCTGTGCAAGCCATTTCGAAACTTAAACATCGGAGCAAAGACCACCTAGAAGGTAGTTCAACAGCTTACCGCGCACTTCAGGTCCTGCTACGAAAATATGTTCAGCTGTTTAATAGTTCCAATGAGCCAATTCAGGTAAAAATACATATAACAGGCAATACGAAACCTATTCACATTCCAGCCAGGCCAATCAAAGAGACTTTTTGAAAAATCATAATCTCATCCGTCGGTCCCAATGACATACCCGTAGAATAGTCAATGTGCTCAAGAAGGACGCGAAAATACATATTTATGGGGACTTCAGGACAACAATTAACTCAGTGCTAGTGAAAGACACTCACCCGGTTCCACTGTTCGAAGCTGATCAGAAGGCAACTTCCAAATGGAGAAAAGTACTCCAAGATCGATCTGAGGGATGCTTACTTACAGTTTGAAATAGCTCCGTCATCGAAGAGGTACCTGGTTATTTCAACGCACCTGGGGTATTTCCAATATAACCGGCTACCATTTGGCTTAGCCAATGCACCGTCGATATTTCAGCGCTATTTGGAACAACTGTTGGCCGATATTCTACATACTGCCGTATATTTTGATGACATTGCAATCACTGGGGCTAATGACAACGAACATCTCCAAAATCTAGCATCCGTTTTTGAGAGGCTAAAATAGGCTGGTTTTGTTTTCAACGCAGTAAGTGTACGTTTTTCACACCCACAGTTGAAATGGAAATGAGATTATCGGGAACAGCAAGCATTTGATAATATCAAAGGAAGACTTTGACAGCACAAAAAGGTTGTTCTTGGCTTGCGATGCATCGGAAAAGGGTCTTGGTGCAGTCCTTTTCGCAGATTGTCTGGCACGCCTTCCTAACAGTCGTTAAGAAAACCTTATCTGCACTGTCAGTGAGCTATAACACGAAGACAAGTACAACGACATACACATGCACAGCGCTCAGACGAGCGACCAGAAAGATCATGCATCGTATCATATGAGGTATGGAGAAGAGCTAGCAGCTTTCGACATAAGCTGCTGATTTGAAGCCCTATTTTGATAAGCGCGAGGAATTATTGGTCGAAAACGGAATTTTGATGTGGCAGGGTCGAATGGTCATTCCAGCTTCACAGAGGTCATCCAGGTGCTGTTGCCATCCAAGTCTTAGCAAGATACTATGCTTGGTGGCACAACATTAACAAGAATATTGACAACTTTATCAAGGAATGCCAGAATTACCAAGAAAATCGGCGAAATCTAACTGAGCTCCGAGTATATTCATGCTTCATCTCAGAGCGTGTTTGGGAAAGGTTACACATCGATTTTGTAGGTCCTTTTAAAGATAAGACTTGGCTCATCATTGTTGATGCCTTGTCAAAATTGGTTGAAGTTAAGCCCATGAAATCTACCACAGCTGACAAATTATGTGACACCAAAGATGAAATCTTCATCACCTTCGGACTCCCAAGCTTGATAGTCTCAGACAATGGTCCACAATTTATATTTTTGTGGGCAGCAAGTTATTATACATTTTACGTCATCCCCATACCATCCAAGGACATTTGACAACATCAGACCAAATACTAGACGAAACATTCAATACAAGTACGAAAGAAATCAAATTCAACAGAAGCTAGCCGAAAACAGAGAATTTGAGTCAAACCAACATATTATATATATTGCAAGACGAGATTGGATAAATTGTGGAAACCAGCCAAGGTAATAAAACGAGCCAACCGAAATTCTTATGAGTATTAAAGAAACAGCAAAAGGGGTTCGCGAAGATGACATGCAAATCATTTACTAATCAGAGGAGACGATAAGATACCGATAAAAGAAACACTCTTACCCGATAGCTTTGCAAAATACCAATCGGTGCAAATGGTTCCATCACCAGCACCAGAGCAACGTCAACAACAAGAGCACGATCAAGAGAGTCAAGAGAGATCATCAACACCAGAGACTACAAACGATGATGTCAGCAGGATGCCATTGATTACCAACTTCGACGAGCCGATACTGAGAAAGTCGATACAAAAAAAGCCTGATCGTTTGACCTATCCATCGTCAATTGCTAATTTTCTAACTCTGTATTCAAAATATATTACTAACTTGTTAACTCTATATAAATATAAATGAAATGATATTACATAACAGAAATGGCAAAGCAACTTTTTTAGGTTTTGACAATTTACTTTTCAACATAATCCCCTTTCAACTACTTTTTCCAGCGGTGTTGCAACTTTTTTAGCCCCTCCGTATTGTACGATATTTGTTGACCTGCAAAATACTCCTCCGCGGCGGCGATGACTTCCTCATTCGACCCGTACTTCTTTTAAGGTTTGGAAACAAAAAGATATCGCAGGGATTCCTCGTATGCGATATTGAACATCACATTGCAACAATAAATAGCAAAATCGAATATTCACCAAACTTTCCGCAACCTTACCAGAATGTTCACTATAATACATCGTTAATGGCTGAATTAATGGAACATGAAGTGGATTCACGCTCATCTCCAAATGTAAGTCATCTGCGGATGCTCCAACCTACTGATTCCTGTGAAGTTCCTTCCAACTTGAAAACAGAGAACACATCTACAGAGGGGAAAAAAGACGTACAAAAACATATGTCTCAGTTTGCTATGGGGGAAAAAGTAAAACAAGCGTCATTGCTTCCATACAGTAAAAAGGTATCCCTATTGACCTAACAAGGCTAAGGAATTTATATATCAAGTTCTACGAGATTTTCAATAAGTTTCAGACGACCTTCAACGGAGTGGAGCTGACAACGACAAATTTTTTCGTCCCTACCTACCTACCTACCCTACCATTGCCAGTGTCTTAAACATCCACTCCTACGTCCTCTAAAAATAACATTTCTCTTACTTTCTACTATCAAAACGTAAAAAAACCGCGATCTTAAGCCCGTGCTGTCTTACGCCAATCTCACATTCTCCTATTTGAGGACTACGCTCTGACTAAAACTTATCTAATTCCCGATATAAAGAATCAGCAAATATTCTCCCTTAGTTTCAATGCTTTTCGAGAAGACGATCTTACCCGTCCAAAGGATAATTCTCCTTGTCACGGCCAGTAGGACGTCCAAAATGTCCTAAACTCCGCTCCAATCGCTTTTTGCATTTCTTCTAAGCTTGACAACTTTTCAATAAAGATAACACTCTACTGCAGGTCCCTGTACGTTATGTGTTTTTATATCCTACCGGCACAACCTAGCGAATGCTTCCAACTCGCTATAAAATCAATTGATCAAAGAATTAACTTATCTGAGACTTTCGATGATATTATCATATTCGGCGATTTCAATCTACCTCAACTGGCACTGAACTCAATCAGATAATAAATCTTTTTTTTATCGCAAACCTCGATAACTCGAGTAAAGAATGCCTCTTCTTGAATGAGCTTACAGACTCTGGCTTATGCCAAGTTAATGGGATCTCCAACTATATAGGTAGGTAATTAGACCTCATTTTCATCACTGACCCTCTGTGATCCTCTGTGTCGCTTTGTCTCCTCTCACTATCTACCACTGATAACTTTCACCCACCAGTTTTTTTTTTTCTCTTTTCCAGTTCCCTCCTATTTAGCCCACCACATCTGTAGCTGCCTCCTCTTACGACTTGCATAAAACGAATGTCCACAAAATTAAACCATATCTTAGTAAGTGTTCCTTTGATTTCGCTAATATGTCCCTTAACGGTAATCTCTCTATTTTCTACAGAGAATTATTCAATTCTACTTTTCTCTATGTCCCCTTTTCGCGCAATAATACCCATTATACGAAACCCCCGTGGTATAATCGTTGACTTTGCTCTTTACCGTACAAGAGAAACAATACAGGATGATGAATACTTATCCGATCCAGATGGACTTCCTTCCATATTTCTTAAAAAGTGTTTCCCAAAACTTTCCCACTCCGTTTCAAAACTCTTCCTGTTATCGCTTGCATTGTGAATTTCCACAGATATGGAAGTTTTCTTTTTTAACACCGATACACCTCGAAAGTATTTTATGTGAAACCTTAAGCTTCCAGTGCAAATCTCTTATTTTCCCTAATCAACACGTCTTTCTGAAAGGTAGATAAGCTACCACTAATCTCGTCGAATTCGTTTTCTCTGTTCTCTCAGCCTTAGAAAGTGGTAAAGAAATTGACTTTATAACAACTGGTTTCAGTAAGGCATTTGATAAGATATCTCATAAACTAATTCTGTTCAAATTGTCCGACCTGGGCCTTGAACCCATTTTGCTAAATTGGATATCTTCTTACCTGGATAATCGTTTCAGGTTTGTCCTATCGGCCCCTTTCTTGGCTACGTCAGGTGTTCCTCAAGGTAGTCACCTAGGACCACTTCTCTTCATCCTAATTATTAACGCTCTTGAAAGGGTCATTTAATACTCAGCACTTTCTCTCTATGCTAACGATATCAATTTTTTTAAACTCATTTCCTAACAACAAAATAGATCAAGAATAAATAAATGTAAACCAATATACAAAAAAACATTCAATTTAAAATAAAAAATTAAGTACTCACAAACGTAGATATAATGCATACTATACACAGTCTGGTAAATGAATTTGTATGCTCCTATTCAAATACCATACTTTGACAGGGAGTTGTATTCTAAAACAAGTGCCAGGGATGAGTCATTGGGCTATAAGTCAAAAAACTAGTGATGACATCATGTCAATAATATTTTTTTCTTTATAAATAAATCTTTATTTGCTTAAACAGTTTTTTAAATTTTCTGGCACGGAACAAAAAATATGTTTTTTGCTCGACGGAGAAGATACTTCGACAGATGTCATCTTCAAATGTCTCGATTCGTAAATATGAAAACAAAGGATCCATAGTAGCCTCATGGCAAAAATATCTGCAATATTCCAAGTCTTCTTATGTAGGCTACTCCATTGAAACTCGAGGGTTTTTAATTTTTTTTATTTTATTCCATATTATCATGTTAAGATGTCCCATATGAGCGGAAAATTTATTTCAATAGAACACTAGAATCAATAGAACAATCTACCAAAATTTTGACGTTGTCTTACAGTAAATATGTAGCAATAGCCTTTGTAAGTACATTTGCATACTTAACAGAAAATTGATCTGTCATAAATGTGGCGCAGTTTCATTAGTACAGCGTTCAATGTTCCCCGCTTTGGTGGTCATAGATTTGTTGACTTAAGTTCTAACTTAAAAGAAAAAACTCAGCAGAGAAAATTTTATTTTTTTTTAGGTCAATTTTTCTCATTTGGTTTTAAGGTATACAAACAAATACTTCAAGAATTCATAAAAATAAACGACATTCCGTAATTTTAGATATAAAAATAAGAAAAGATAGAATTGAATCCCACAAAAACTAAGCTGTATCAGAGAAATCGCTTGAAGCAGTTAGACGAAGTTTGGGAAGAATTCAAGACAGACCTATATTTTAAGAAAGATTACTGTGAAGCAATCCAAAAGTTAAAAGACGAGTTCAAAAGTGATTTGGAAGAAAAACTACAGGCGGCACTTCACACAGAAGCCGATAACTGAGACAAGCAAAACTAGGATGAATTAACCGCCCTTTATAGAAGAGGAACTAGCCTAAAAGACGTCGAAGAACATATCAACTTGAAGGATAAAATAGCTGTATCACTTGTGGAAATTCACAAATAATTAAATTCTCTATAGGGTGATTCATTGTGAGGTTTGATTTATAATGTAAAATAAAACACATAAATTTGAAAGTGATTTTAATTTTTTTATAATCTGTTAAAAGAACAATTCATAGCATTTACTTTTAGAAAATGATATCATGTAAATGTTGGCCATAACTACGTCTGAGGTCTACGTCTACGTTTGGAAGGTCTAACTCTGGTCGACTCGTTAAATCATAGCGGCTGGTATCTCGCGGATAACACGAGAAATTTTGGCTTCCAAAACGTCAATCCTAGCTGGCTTATTCCTGAAGAACTGAGACTTAACATATCCCCAGAGAAAATAGCCCGAAAGTGTGATATCGCACGATCTAGGCGGCCAATTTACAGTAGCAAAACGTGAAATTAAGTGCTCACCAAAATGATTTCTCAATAAGTCCATTGTTTCACGCGCTATATGGCTCGTGGCGCCGTCTTGTTGAAACCAGAGCTCACGGAGACAATGTTCTTGAATTTCAGGAAGCACATAGTCAGTTAATATGGCGCGATAACGGTTACCATTAACGT
Source organism: Volucella inanis (assembly GCA_907269105.1). Lineage (NCBI taxonomy): Eukaryota > Metazoa > Arthropoda > Insecta > Diptera > Syrphidae > Volucella > Volucella inanis. The sequence goes on along the minus strand of OU026153.1, from coordinate 200,280,287 downwards.
AACACTCTGATTTGCCTCATTTTTGAAGAAATATAGACCAATGATTCAACTAGCCCACAAACCATACCATACCGTTATTTTTAATGTAGCTCTTGGTACTCTTCGGGTTGCTCATCAGCTCAAATGCCGCAATTTCGTTTATTAACGTATCCATTGAGCCAAAAAAAATTTCACGAAAAAACACCGGTTTTTTATTGAGTTTTTCCAGAGACCATTCACTGAAAATATGACGCAAATTTAAGTCGCCTGACTTCAATTCTTGCACAAGTTGAATTTTGTTTGCTTTTAGACCAAGATCCTCACGTAAAATACTGAGAACTGCTGAGAACGACGATGAATCGATTCGTCACGGTCTTCGCGTACACTCTCAGCTACAGCTGCTATAGTCTCTTTACGACGTGCTGGATGTGGTCTAACCAGTCGAGTGTCATCCAATAGTGTAAACTGGGACTCGAATTTACGAATGGTATTGGCAATAATGGTTTCAGTAGGTCGATTATACGCACCGTAAGTTCCTTGAATCGCACAAAAAACATTTCTCACAGAACGCTGATTTTCGTAATACAGCTTAACAAGTTAGAGACGCTGTTGTCTTTCGTTGTGTGAGTCTTTCCATGATGACTTGCCAAACGATACTGAACAAAAATGATGAAGCAGTGTGATAGTAGTCACGCGTAATCTATCAAAGAAAACCTTGAAAATCAAACCTCACAATGAATCACGCTATATAAAAAACCTGCAACCCCATAAGACAATTGTGAGATTACACAAAGGTTGAACTACCAAATGCGATAGTAACTACCTAAAGTGACAGCAGTGTTCAGATCTTTAACAGAAATGATACACAGCCAGAACATTTCAGATGCCTAAATGATGTCATTTCTGAAAAAAAAAGCGTAACAGTAGAAGATGAAATATTAGTTCATCACCTTTCCGTATCAGGTATGAACTACACATCACCCTGGAAGATAGTTACTAAAAGCTATGATAACATACGTCTGCTGGTGCCACAAAGTTATTTTCCAACCGCAATATATACAAACCGGAAGTGCTAAATTGATTCACTGTTTGCATGATGCTATACAAGAATGCTTGATGTGATTGAACGGATTGAAGGTATATACGACCTCTTGGGATACTATGTTACTTCACCTTTTACTCAAAAAACTGAATAAGGATACCCACACGCTCTATGAGCAAGCACTGCAAAATCCAAGACAGTTGTCTTGCCTTAAAAAATTTCTTGAATTCTTGGCAATAACGACAGGAGCGATGATCACCGAATGAAACCTCTTGCGAAAGCCTATCTAGTTTACAAGTGTCCACAATTTTTGAATTTAATGCCAACATAGCTTCAGGGTCTTCTTAAAGAAAAGAAGCTATGTATCAATTGTTTGAGGTCTGGATATTTTGACAGCAATTTTAGTTCACGCGAATGTCTTAAGTGGCAGAAGGGTCATCACACAACACTACAATTTGGAAACGAAGAGTAGGCATGAATAGCACAACTCGACCTAGAACAGCAACCAGAAAGTCGCACTTATTCGAGCCAAGACGTAAGCGCCTTATTGAATGATCCACATCAAGCCTTCATTATGTTAGGAAGTTTCAGAGTATTGAACAAAATCAACGGAAATCAGAGTGCCGAGCTCTACTAGAAACCTCACGAGTCAAAGTTTAGGACAGAAACTTAACAACCCAAAAACTGATTCCCTTGTCATCGAAGGATTAGGACAAGGAATAGGGCAAGAAAGGCAATGGGCAACCCAACGGATGGTCGTTACATGCCAATCAAACGCCACTAAATACTGCTCAGCAGTCGAAGCACTTTTACTACCAAAAAATTTCGACCTCTAGCCTAATATGCGGAGTCCGCAAAGAAGTGGATACATTAGGTGACGTTATCAAAAGGTTCTGGCGGCTGGAGTAACTTACGGAAAATCTAAATGATCTAATGCCTACAGGTGAAAGATTTGTAATGTCTTGCAATAAAACAGAGATAAGCAACTCAAACTCATATATCTTAAATTCATGGAAGAATATCTCCAGTTGGACATTTTGCCTCACCACAGAGTTTTAAAACCCGACAGCGCTACGACCAAATTAAAAGTAATATTTGATGCGTCCGCAAAAACCCCTGCTAACATCGCTTTAAATTACATATATCTACCAAGTCCTACAATCCAAAATGATATATTCTCACTTTTGGTATACTTTCGAACCCCACGTATTTACGCCCGACATATTGTAGAAAAAGTGTATCGGCAAATTCACTTCCGACAGATGAAAATCGGAAATATCAGCTCATATTTTGGCGAAATGAACTAGAACAAAAATTAAAATGCGACCAACTTACTACCGTGACAAATTCACGTCTATATTTGACAACACGATACAGACATCAAAAACGGCCGGATTCAGGCATCACAAAGCATCTAAGGTAAATACGTACTTTGTTTGCCATCTTTCTAACAAGATGCGCACCATCAAATCGGCGATAACTGTGGCAAATGCATCGCGAAAGTTATAGTGAAGACATTCTCAATCAATAACGCGAAATCGATCCTAATCAGCAGTATTCAACGACATTTTTAATGAATCTCAAAAATTGATTAGGGATCTGTCCTTTATCAACTTGGTATACCGATATAGATACGAGACACAAATGACGTGCAACATTTTGTGGAAACGCAAACAAGACATTTAGTCGCTGACCAAAAAAATGTGTACGACAAAGTTATGCAACATGTTGCAAACGGAAATGCTCCAGGCGCAACAGGAAAAATATTTCACATCAATTTGATATTGGCATCCTTCGGTTCGAATGTAGAATGGAATTGCACTCGCAGTAACACCATTGGGGAATGCGAAAACGCTCCTCGTTCACGGACGTACAGCACATTCAGCATTCAAGCTTCCGTTGAATTTGAACCACAACAAAATATATACTTACATGCAGCATCAGCAAATATTCCGGTATGGCCATAGTCCTTAAAATGTGACCATGGCCAATAAAATATCACTCTGAGAAATTTTCGAGGAAAAAACCTACCGATGGGAGGTGTTCTAATGATTTTTAGTTCCGGTAATTTTCGCCAAACTTTGCCCATGTTACATCGATCAACACTTGCAGATGAGCTGAATGCATGCCTAAATGCAAATAGAACCGAGTAGAAAAAATCACACTCTCAACAAATATACGTGTGCATTTACTGCCAGATGCATCAAAGGAAATATTTTTAAAACAACTTTTGTCCATCGGAAATGGCAAAATTCCAATTGACCACACAGCAAATCAAATTTCGTTTCCGCCCAATTCAAGATGTTATAGACAACTTTTCCAAATTGAACTGATAACTACAAAATTCCAGATTGGCTGTGCGAACGTGCAATCTTAGCCCCCACAAATGATGATGTCAACAAACTAAATGAACAAATTCAATTGAAACTGCCCGGCGAACCAGTCAAAAACAAATCAATCGACACAGTAATGAATAGAGAACAAGAGGTCAAATATCCAACCGAATTTCTAAATTTGATAGAGCCACCACATAACATTACATACTTGTGTATTGACATTGAAAGTCGGATCATCGGTGATGTTCAATTGAAACTTGAACGCGCCAACGGAACTAAACTTACCATCAACAAATTAACAATAAAGAAGGGGAAGACGTGCTAATTACACGTACACCGATAAATGCGAATGATTTACCTTTCGAATTGTTTCCAAACATCAATTGTGAGTACTTTACCTACAAGTGGTAACCAGCAAAAAAAAGCAGCACTACACCAGCGGAACAGCGGATGAATTTCCTAGATGGAATCAACGGAGCTCGAGACGGTAAGGACTTCTAAGAGTATGACACAGTTTTGGAAAAGAAATGGTGGCGAATGAGCCCTTAAGTGGTCAATGGCAGCACTCACATCTCCGAACAGATTACTGGCTTCGATCTTAGCGACCCCTCATAATGGAACTGGTCTTCAGGTTGGGAGTTATGCCGCCGGCCATGGGGAAAAAATCCACAGTTACGAAGCAACAGCAAGCCTCGGATACGGACGGGTCTACTGGTCACAACACCTGCACAAGGAAAAAGAACTTTGGATCTGCACATGGAATGTTGCACTTAGAATAGGCCAAGTGCAGTCGAACAACTAGCAAAGAGCCTAAACTGCTGCAAAGCAGATATTACCGTGATCCATGAAATGCGATGGGATTGTCCGAACAAAAAAAAAAAGGACGAAAAACTGCTGCAATCTACTACTGTGATTGTTATCGACTGCAAAATCAAGGCCTATTTGGATGCGGATTTGTTGTAACAATCTGTATTAAGGATACATTTTCCAATGTAAACCTTATATGCGCGCACGACCCCAAAGAGGAGAGAAATACCGACCACCACAGCTCTAGTTCTACGAGCTCTTGTACAAGACTTACGAGCAGTGCTCTATGACATTAAAATTGTCCTCGGCGATTTTTGTGCAAAGCTAGGAAAAAGGGTATCTTTGGTATAGCCTGCCCGAAATCACTTCTGACAACGAGTTCAGGCTAAAAGGATTTGCGACGACGTGAAACATTGTCATAGCTAGCACGCAGTTCCCGTATCTCAATATTCACAAGGGGACTTGACTGACCAATAAACCCTTTTATAAGATTGACCACATTGCGATCGACTTAAGGCATTCCTCCAGTATTATGTATGTCTGAACATTCAAAAGGACCAACATCGACTCGGACCACTACCTTGTTGTAGCCAAGGTACGGTTGCACATATCCAGAACATAGCAAAGACAAGCTAATACTGTGAGGAAGTTTGACGTCGCACAACTGCAATCGTAAAAGGTCGCCAAATTCTTTTTCGATCGAGTCTCCCGTAATCTCTTAAGAGCTCCGTAATCTCTAACGAAAACATCAAATATCGAAGACCAGTGGAAACATTGTTCTGTCCATAAAACCAGAGTCATACGACAGTCGGCGCGCAAGATCATCAAAGCTCCAGTAAGTGTTGTATCAAAAACTACTCCTTTTTAGACGCAAGATGGCTTTGAGAGTGCAGGGGGAGGGAGATTCATCAATGCGTCAAGAACGGAGTCAGGCGTGCTAGGAAAAGACCATATGCTACCGAGACAAACCGCTATTTGGTTTCTGGTAAAAGCAGCAACGTTTTTTAGCGAGAGCTTATTCCATCAGACAAACGACGCATAGTATAAAATTGGCCTTATCATAACCGTGTGGATCCAGGGAACCCTTGAAAGGCTCCATGTCTTGGCTTGCACTTCCAGAAGACCGACAGCGTGCAAGAGGCCAAAGAAGTTTGTTATCCAAACAAATCCTTTAAGAATTGGATGGTGCCTTTAAGCAGTAGATGAGTCAGACCTGACAGCATCCCCTTACTCATAAGAAGAGCAAGCCCAATTTTAAGAAGATTGATTGAAAGCCCATTTCTAGTGCACCAATCATCGATTACATCTAAGACTGCCTGCGCTTTAGAGCAGAAAGTCGGTAGACACGATCCAGCAGACAGTACAACTGCATCTTTCGGGTATGCTTGCGCATAGAGGGCAAAACTATTGAGTGCATGGAGCAGTGAGTCTAGCAGAGAAAATACAAAGCCGCCTTGTGGGCACCCAATCAGTGTCCTATTTACCAGCATTGCTTTTATCCACAAAATTGTCTAGCCGAGTTACACATGCCATCAAAAGTTACGTTGTCAAAAGTTTCCTCAACGCCTTCTTGGAAGGAAGCGCACTCCCGCAAAGTCTTCTACTTTGGTAAACGTGTTACATCGCAGACAGAAGATGCATTCGCAAGGCAGTTTTTCGCACATATGGTAGATCTCGACCATTTTCCTCATGCTCTTCAAAATGAAGGAAGCCATACTTATAGGTCTAAAGCATTTGGCTAGCGTATAGTCCTCTTTTCCGATTTTCTGTATAAATGCCACTCTCACTCACAGGTATGTATGCCAGTGGCAGGCCATGTATGCCTGTGAAGATTATCTTCAGAATTATCAGCAGCTGATCCATACCTTTTTGTAGCATAACTGTGTATATACCATCGGTGCCAGGTGACTTGAAGCCATCAAAGGAAGCAAGAGCATGTTAAGTAGCCTCATCTGTCACCAGAAACGATGAGATATACCACATAAGGCGTGTTGTGTTGTTCAGCCCACTAGCACCTTCGTTTATAGGAGCTCTATGTAAGCTGTAGGTTAACTGGGAAGTGTGCCTCAAGCATGAGAGGACAAGTTTCTACTTTCGACTCAGTGTAGGTACCATTAGATTTTCTGAGTAGTTCCAGCCGAACCGAAAATATCGATCTTTTTGAAAAAGTAAAAAAATCCGAATAAGCTTCGAACTGTATAGACTCCAGTCTTCCTCCAAATTAGTCTTAGTGACCTGTTTAAAAGTTTTCTGCTTTCCTTGCATAGTAGCTGCCCGTTCCTTGGTGGAACGCAGATCACGGTTTAAAACACTTGGTGACTTTTCTGAATTTTGTTCTGGAGGTTCTGAACAGCTTCCTCCAGCTTTTGTTTTATCCTGAGCTAGAGAGAGCACTTTTGGACTTGCAAAGATTCTCCTTAAACCGAGTGCAGTTAGTTTTCTGAGAATTTCTTCTTTTCAATCAGATCCGATTCTGAATTCGATGTACTCATGGACTGACATAAAGACCTCCGATAGTACTTTCCTTAGTATACCTGAGGGTTTACGTTAAATCGATTACTCGCTGTCTTTCCCTCTTAACAAAAGCCGGCTAAGAGTGAACATTGTTGTAAACCAGGCGATTGCCTCTTACGTTGCATTTGCTATTGCCCAAAAAAATTCTGAGCATTAGCATCGCAGCATATGGTTAGTCTCATCTTCTTGGAATCGCAGTGTCCAATGAGTTCGGCTACCGCCTTCGATCAGTAGCTTATATCTGCAGCAACTAAATCTTGGATGCAAAATTGTCCAAGTTTAGATGGCGAGATTGAGTTCGGCGCATAAAGACATGTTCTCGGTACGTCGTACGAAACCTCTTAAACATCCGAAATCGCAGATGCTTTTATTCCTCAGCCATGGTTCCTATATGGATATAATGTGAGGTTGAGGTTCATATGTTGCTTTATGAATGTATCGTCTAGGCTGAAGCAGTATGCATACTAACTTAGAAGATCTTGTAAGACTGTGGTTCAAATTGTAGTAGGGAAAATCGGATATGCACCCGACAAGAAAGAGTATGCTGTGGACTAATTCATCGACCTTGAGAGTGCCTGCGACAACGCAATTTTGACTTGTGCAACTCAGAATTAAACGAATCATTAGATTTGTGGATTAAGGGACTTTGTTGACTTTGGTAAATATGTACCGGAAGAGATGAACAGGGGTTTCCAGCACTCTAATGTTCTCAGGCCTTCAGTCAATCCTATTAAACTTTTTCTGATTGCATATGGAATTGCGAAAAGTGAGATCGACGATTAACTTGCATGACTAAGGTGACGGGAAATCTTCTCAGGAACTGAATAGCGACGAAGACAGCCGAAAAAGGTATGGCGTACATATGTACATCATCCGAGAAAGCCAAGTCGAAGCCACTTCTAGAGGTTTGCACCACCTGAGGATGTAAGAATTATGAAGTTGATACGAGTAATTATGAAGTTGATGATGCAGCACCTGTTATACCATAATAAGCAATACTTTGTGCTTTCCGGCAAAAACCAATTTAAATAGTAACGATAGTAAGCACCACAGTATGGTATTCAAGTCACGGTCGATGTGGTTTGCAAGGCTTAGAGCTATAGAATTACTAAAAACTAAAAAGGATATCTAAACGAACGCCGGTCATGGCTTTTGTAATCATTTATGGTATGCATACAAATTTCAATGATGGGAATTTCCGTCATTCAACGATTACCTTCCTCCTCATATGTGTACGCCAACACATAAAGTAATGCGTGCAGTGCCACACAACCATCAAAGTGGCAAGTGAAAGAATTCTGTATCTGGTGTTTCAATGAAGATTGGGTCAGAAACGCATTGCAACGAAAAATAAAAGCAAGGAAAAAAATATCGACTCTTGAGAAAGGAAAAGAAAGTGTTCAAGAAAATGTTGTAAAGATCAGATCCTCAAAAACGTACATAGTGCCTGCCTTCAGTCGAGATGGGATATGCAAATCAATAAGAATACTTTAAAATATACACATACAGAACAGATTGCACGCAAAATTATTATTCACCAATGGAGTAGGGTAGGATGAATGCATGAGATTGATGAGTATCTTTAACATACACAGTACGTCAAAGAAGTTCCCGGACTGGTATTGGAAAAAAATTTCAACAAGATATTTAAATATTTTTTGATTTTATTATTTAAAATACATAGGCTCATCTAGCTTTAATACACCTGTCAGAATAATTTGTGAAATGTCTTCCAGTGTTTGTGTTGAAGTTGTTTTAATGGCCAAAATGTTATTCAAAAATCGGCGTTCCAATATCCAATTGTATTTTTGGAAAGGAGAGAAGTCGCAGTTTGCCAAATCAGATGAATACCATTGATGAGTCAACACACAGACTTAACTGATTGTGACTCGGTGCGTTGTCGTCTAACAGAGACCAAATTATTGTATTGTGACATTCCGGTCGGATTCTGGCCATCAAATGCTGCAAAATAGCAAAATAGTATTCACCAGCAGCTGTTTGACCAGGTGGAACAAACTCCTTATAGATAATTATTGATGATGAATAGATGATGTGAAATAGAATTACTTTGCGTCTTAATCTTTGAACCTCCCTTAGGCAGACACAAATTTCGTCACCGTGACACCGTGAAATTTCACTGTATTTATACTCTTCTTCACTCTTCTTCACTGTAATTGTTTAAATAAATACTAAATACCTGAATTATACAAGTCCAAATGGATAGAGGGATAGACTCCCATCAGAAAAACTGGTTTATAGACCTCGATTCGGAGTTTAATTCAAACTGGTTTAAGAAAAAAACAAAACATATTGAAAGCATTTTTCCACAACTGCCTACGATAGATAATGACAGCAACTTTCGGCGTTTTATCGTTATAACCGGAATGGAGAAGATAAGTTATACCCCTCGGCCCCTTAACTCATATATAATAGTCCTATCAGAATAAACCGATCGAGCACATATCAAAAGATATTTTGGAAGTGAAAGCCATGTGATCGGACGATCTACTTCTTAAAGTATGTAATGTGACTACAGCTAATTCCATACCGGTAAAGATAACAAACCATGCCAATCTCAACTCAAACCAGGGAAGAATTTTTTTTCTAAACAAATCATAAGCATAACAGAAGAATAAATTCTTGAGGAGCTAAAGAAATTTTAAGTGAATAAAATGAGAAAGACGATGAGAAGAGGAAATGATGTTCTGATTCGTCCCTCTGAAGTCAGGATCGGTTGGATCAATTGCAGAGCTGAAAAATTCATTCCTAACCCCATGCGTTGCATCTTGTGCCAAAGGCTAAAACACACTAAAAACAGCTGTACAAATGGAGTTATGTATTTGCAAGCAATTTTGCTTACCTTCACTTCAACCCACTTTTTCAGAAATTATAAAACCTTCAACCACCTTCTCTACTAAAACTGCAACTCAAATCCGTCCAACTTAGTTAAACATCAAACCTTCTCAAACGCCAACAGAAACCGCAGAGAATAGATCAAGTGAAAACGCAGTGCAACAAAAATTATACGCCACAAGATTCCAATAATCTAAACAATTCCGTTCTCCCTCTAAACCAATTACCTCTAGTTACAGTACTCACTGGTAATGCAACAAATGTTCAGAACGAAAAAAACAGCAATATAACAACACCAGATGAATCATCATCTCGTAGACAATATAAGCGTGCATAATTCTTCCGCTGCAGCAGAATGCTTAGCTTAGATAATCGAAATAAATATTATGGTCAACACCCATCATATCAACAACTCCAATATGCAAGTATATCGCACAAACAAACACACCCAAGCAATTCTTCCAGACTAAAATGGTTTCACTGGAAATTGAATTTAGCGACTAATTGCAAGACACCAACCAGATGTAACCGCTCTGCAAGAAACCCACATCACCCAAAACCAATTTCAGTATTTTAATGTTCATTCATTCAATGCACACCATTTCCTTATAAGAAAGATATTCATTATTCTAAATCAGGCATAGGTTTCAAAAACCATATTCCTGTAAGTTCACATTTTACTTCATCTATTGAACCATTGAAATTCCAACGAGAGCACCTATAAAGTTTACAAATATTATTGGGTCTTAATTTATATAACTTAATTCGTGCGGTTTGCTAAGAGATGGCGTAACTTGTATTATTCCATTCGAACATGCGTTGAAAAGCTACTGTCATTGTACGCCATTTCAGTATATGTCATTCCTTTGAAGCGTAAACAACAATAATTTTTTTTTACTCAAATATTTCGAACTTTGTGCCTGAAAAAGTGTTTTTGCGGGGATTTTTTCTTCACGAAGAAAACTGCTGCCGAAAGTCATCGTATTTTGGTGGAAGTTTATGGTGAACATGCGCTAGGTGAGCGAACGTGCCAAAAGTGGTTTGCACGATTTAAAAGTGGTAATTTTGGCTTGGAAGACGATGAACGTGCTGGGCAGCCAAAAAAGTTTGAAGATGAAGAACTAGAAGCATTACTCTATGAAGATTGTTGCCAAAAACAAGAAGAGCTCGCAGAATCTTTGGGTGTCACTCAAGCAGCCATTTCAAAACGTTTAAAAGCAGCTGGATATATTCAAAAGCAAGGAAATTGGGTTCCACATGAACTCAAGCCGAGAGACGTCGAAAGGCGGTTTTGCATGTCGGAAATGCTGCTGGAACGCCACAAAAGGAAGTCATTTTTGCATCGGATTGTTACTAGTGGTGAAAAATGGATCCATTTCGACAACCCCAAGCGCAAAAAATCATATGTGAAACCCGGCCAACCAGCCAAATCAACGGCAAAGCCGAATATCCATGGCGCGAAGGTAATGCTTTCTATTTGGTGGGATCAGATGGGTGTGCTGTATTATGAGTTGCTAAAACCGGGTGATACTATCAATGGACAGCGCTACCGAACACAATTAATCCATTTGAAGAGAGCAGTAGCCGAAAAACGCCCGGAATATGCGACCAGACACGAGACAATAATTTTCCATCATGACAACGTTCGGCCCCACGTTGCTATTCCGGTTAAGAACTATTTGGAAAACAGTAGATGGGAAGTCTTATCCCACCCGCTTTATAGCCCAGACCTTGCCCCTTCTGACTACCATTTGTTCCGGTCGATGTAGAACGCCCTCACTAAAATACGGTTCACATCAGAGCAGAATATCAAAAATTGGCGTGATTCATTCTAGGCTGCCAAGCCGGCGCAGTTCTTTTGGGATGGGATCCACAAATTGCCAGAAGGATGGGAAAAAGTCATAGCTTCAGATGGGCAATACTTTGAATAATACTATTGTACATGTTTTTTTAAATAAACGTTCAAATTTTGAAAAAAAAAAAACCGCACGAATTAAAATAAAAAAGAATAACATCATTTAAGTGTCCACCAAGAGTACGTCTACATGCCTTCATACGAATATCAACATTTTCAAGGATTCGCTCACTCTTTACCGCACTAAGTACATCAATTTCGGTCGAAATGTTGTTTTTCAGGTATACAATTGTTATTGGCTTATCTACATAGACTTTACTTTTCAAAAAAAAAAAAAACCCAAAGAAAGTAATCTAATGGTATTAAATCACATGACTTAGGTGGCCAGTTTATATCACCACTGCTTACGTGAAATGAAACGAGTCTAATCGGAAATTTCGAGCGCACTTGATCCCTGAGTTCATTGACTTCCCAGTGAAAAATTCGAAAAATTTGTCTATCAAGATTTTTAAACGTGGTAGGTCCCCTGAAACCAAGGGCAAACACCTGCCTTCTGGTAAGAAAATTCGGAGCAATATGTTTTCTTAATAAAAACCCTCGGGCGAATTATTTTAGACCTTTGCAAAACCCTTCCCTATAATGACGCTGATGAAATTGATGAACTTATTTCTCCAAATAAACCCATAAAAGTGTATATGCCCTCTATTAATTTATTGCAAAAAAGTAGTGAGTGCGTGCATTGCTTATAAAATCCCTTAATCTTGCAGACTACTCGATTAAAAAACTTCCCATCGGAATTAAAATAATTTATAACTCTCAGCACGTACAGTGCTGAAAAAACTAAAAAGTGAGAATTGTCAATTCTTTTCTCACGATTTAAAAGATTGTAATGTATGAGAGCTGTTTGAAGAGTACCCGGATTAGAAGATAGGTGGCGCTACTGAGCCAAAATGTACCATCATTTAGTATAACCTCTTCTAGTCCGACTGCCAAATTTGGTGACAATCCTACCCTTAGTTTTGTTTTGATACCCATTTTAAAACATCGTGTTAGTGCAGAGCAGTATCACTCCGTGATCCAATTTTTGTTTTTTAGTGGCGAAACCTGAGAGGAAATCAAGTCCATTCTCGATGGTGTGTATGGGACTTGTTCACCTTCTCGTACGATCACTTACCATTGGTTCACAGAGTTTCGCCGTGGCCACTCGTCGGTTTTTGATGAGCTGCGCGCAGGTGTCCCAAAAACGGTTACCATAGGCCAACAAAAGCCGTATTATACGGAGGGGTTAAAAAAATTGTAGCACGGTTTGGAAGAGTGTATCGAAATGATAGGAGATTATATTAAAAAATAAATTGTCAAAGTCTTAAAAAATTTGCGTTGTCATTTCTAATTCGGGTATTCATCAAACACATAACATGTGATATAGGCATTAATATTTTGAAGAACAAACTTGTCAACCTAAATCTAAAATGCATTAAAATTAAAAGAAATTGTTAAAAAGAATTGACAATTACACAGATTTTCTGTTTTTACCAGGTGTACCGGTATGAAGTGAAAATATAACACTGATTTTTAATGGGGAAGTAAAAAACATTTTATTCAAAGTGTTGGCCATTGGTAGCTACACATTTTCCCCATCTTTCAGGCAATTTAAGGATTCCACGCCAATAAAACTGTTCGTCTTTTGAAGCAAACCAAAAAGTCCCCCAATTTTCGACTTCCTCGTAGGATTCAAAGTGCTGCTCAGCTAATGCGTGTCCCATCGATGAAAACAAATGGTAGTCGGAAGGAGCCAAGTCTGGTGAATACGGCGGGTGAGGAAGCAGATCCTAGCCAAGTGATGTGGTACACCACACCTTTCTGGTCCCACCAGACACACAGCTTTGTCCTCTGCCCGATTCGATCTGGTTTTGCAGTCGAAGTTGATGGGATTAACCTATGATTTTTTCCATTTAGGTTTCTGAAAATAAATCCGCTTTTCATCGCCAGTAACAATTCGATGCAAAACTGATTTTTTATCGTGTCTTTGAAGCAAAATTTTACAAGTGGTTTTTCAGTTTTCCATCTGTCTTTCATTCAATTTATTTGGCACCCATTTTCCAGACTTTGGGATCTTTCCCATAGCTTTTAAATGGTCAGAAATTGTTTTTGTGCAACATTTAACATTTCCGCCAATTGTTTCTGAACTAAAGTGTCATCTTCATCCAATATTGTTTGCAATTCGGCATCTTCAAACTTTTTTGGTGGTCTTCTACATTCTTAATTTCTCACATCAAAATCGCTATCTCTGAACCGCTAAAGTAATCTTTTGCATGTTGCTTCTGATAGGCATGATATGCCTCGACAAGCGGCGACTCTGCAGCACTTTTTTTCAAATAAAAACAAAAAATTAATGCTTTCCGCAAGTAGTCATCATTTTCTGGTACAATATTCGACATTTTTAACATAATGAAAAAGTGTGATGTTTGCTCAATGACTTGATGTATACTAAATATATTTGACAGGTGTCATAGCAACCAAACAAAAAAAATAAATAAGGCCCGTTCATAATCAATGTTCCCTATCGAGACGCTCACTCTATACCGGTACACCTGATATTATCTTTTGAAAGTGGTTCAATATAATTTAACGAACTTAAAAAGGGCGTTCGCTCCATTTTGCGCATCCAAGTCGAAGGCAAACAAAAAACAAAATCACCCAGTGCCATAATTGCCAAATGTTTGGCCATGGGGAGAAGAACTGTCACATTAAAACTTATTGTGCTACATGTGCTGGCTCCCATAAAATTTCTAAATGCGAGCGTATATTCTTCCCAAATGTGCGAATTGCAGTGGCAATCACATTAACAGAGCCACTGATCCAACCTGCGTAAGTAGATCAACATTTGTGGAGATGAGAGAAATATCATCTAACCGAACGAATCATTCACGAGCGCATTGCGTTTCTCTGTCAACTCAAAAAGGTGGTTGTTCTCACTCACGGCTCACACACAACAAAATTGTCAGCAAAAACCGGTTTTGCTAAAGTCGTTGACTGATTTTCCTTCACTGCCACAACGATGCTCCAGCATAAGAGAAGATACTAATCTACAAAATAATGTTTGGGAGAGAACAAATATTAGATCTGTTCCTGTGAAATTTTTGTAACAATTTGTAAAAGAGAATTTTTTACTTAAGTTTAGGGAGTAGGAAAAAATATCTCTCTTAAACCCAAAATCTCGCGGGAACACGTTTTTTTAAATGAATTTGAAACGTCAAAAGTAACAAGTAAAAACAAAAAAGGAATTGCAAAGCAAAAGGAAGATTTTTATATTGGTTATTATTAATTTTTTATTGATGTAATATGCGTTTAATGAGCTCTATTGTGTTAAGCGAACAATTCGCTTCAATGTGAAGCTCTTTTTTCTCTTATTTGTCCATGTTCAAATCATCTTTTGAGTTAATTTGCATAAAATTATCGCTATTTACACATATTTAAACTTTTAGGAATTTGACAGTTCTTTTCAAATTAAACAAATTTCACAAATTTGAGGTAATGAAGTCCTGCAAAATACCTGAAATTCAGAAAAAAAAAAACAGTATGTCAACAATGTCAACAATCTTTTTGAAATCAATTTCTGTCAAACGAAGTTATCCCACTTTTAGCAAATAAGTTTTTGTATTCAAATGTTTAGTAATGTGATAGGTAGACATATTTTTGGGTTGTACCATATTTACCACGATTTTTTCTCAGTCGGAAATAAGAAGTTCTCGAGTGAACCTCTGTTCCAGAACGTTAAATTTTCTTTTTTTATAAAATAAAGTGGTACGTATGCTTAACGTGTGAGAATTTTAGGGTTCGCTACAAGCACCGTTATTTTTTTCTGGGAATTATTTACCATGGTGTCGGCAGTTCAATTTCGAAACCTCTTCATTTGCGAATTTAAAATGGGACATAATGCGTCATTGGCAATAAAAAACATCAATGATTTATATGAGGATGTAGCGGTAAACGAACGCACTACCTATACGACTTTGGTTTGAAAAGTTCCGTTCGGGAGATTTCAGCCTCAAAAATGAACCACGTGGGAAGCGGAAACGTTAAATGACGACGATGTCTTAAGAGCGACAGGACGCAGACCCAACAAAATCGGTGCGGCAGATTGCACAAAGCATAGGAGTATCCCCAAATGACAATAAGTAGACACCTTTCTCTCATAGGAAAGGTAAAAGAACTCGATAAGTGGGTACCTCATGAACCGAACGAATCCCAAAAACTATGTCGCCTAGAAATCTGCGCATCGCATACATCAGGAAACTAAACTGAACCGTTTTTGCACCGAATAGTGACCTGTGATGAAAAATAGATACTGTATGATAATCGTTAAAGATCCGGGCAGTGCTAAGATGCATATGAAAATCCAAAACACACACCCAAGCCCAAGGTTATGCTGACATTTTGGTGGACATCGAAAGGACCAACCCAATTTTCATTTCTTCAACCAGGAGAAACGATAAACGCTATAAAATATTGTGAGGAAATCGACATATTGAATGCTAAACTGGCTGAAAAGCAATCTGCATTGGTCAATATGCACGGTCAGATATTTTTGCATGACAATGGTAGACCTCATACCTTACAAGTAAGTTGAAGTTGGGATTTGAAATTCTTCCGCATCCACTGTACTCTCCTGATATTTCCCCATCGGAAACCGAGCAGAAGTCATAAAAGCCTTTGAAGATTTCATTGCCTCAAAAAGTCAGCACTCCTACGAAAAAGAAATATTTGACCTTGTATCACGTTGGAAAAATGTCATAGATGCCAACGGATCCTATTTTGATTGAATAAAAATGTACGGAAAAATAATATTGGCTTTTAAATTTTTACTATTACTGTACACATTTCATGTGGTACAACTCAATAATATTGTTACATGGAATGTCAGGGGTATTCGTAACAAACATGTAGAGTTTATGCATTTTTTTTTAACAGAAACGTAGCTTAAGTCTTATTCTGGTTTTCAACGGTCAACTTCTGATTTTAAATGTTATCGTGTTGGCAGATCAACTATAAGAGGATGAGGTGTTGCTATACTTATAAAAGGATCATAGAAAATAATAACATTTTACTAAATGAAAAATTTGGATTTAATCGCTCTCATAGTAATTATGTTCAACATCAAATATCACTGAACATGTCCAAGGGGATGATCTAACTTGATACAGAAAAAGGTTTTGATTCTGTATGATATAACAGTCTTATTTTCAAAATGATTTTTCCCACCATTTTTATTTAGGTTAGTTAAAATTTTTCTGTTCCAACGTTCGTTTAAAGTGTGCGTGAATAATATTAGTTCTGATGTAAAATATGTTAGTTCTGGAGTTCCATAAGGTAATGTACTTGCTCCTGTGTTGTTTAACTTTTTTACATCAGATCGACTCATAATTCCATTTTGCGAAACAGCATTACGAGGTGCGTTCACGAAGTAAAGTGACTTTGGAAGTTTAACGGGTAACGTATATACATTCGATTATCCATTTTATATTTATTTTTATTTTTTATTTATTTATTTTTTTTTTTTTGCTATGGTGGTATACATGTTCGGAGCATATGTACATAGTCTAAAACTACTTAGTTTATTTTTGACAGATAGGAAGGTTATTATTTATTATTATAAAAATGGAGCAAAGAATAAAGTGCTCTTAAACACTAGGAATGTTTACAGTGGCATACAGTGCTCTGCTCTAAGTAAAAAAAATGTTTACAAGTGGTACAAGCTCTTCAAAGATAGCCGAGAAGATGCCTTTGAGATCCACAATAGATGATAACGTCGAAGCAGTGAAGAAAATTGTTTTGGAAAATTGTCGAATTATCATCATAACTGGTGACGAATCATGGGTATATGGTTATGAGGTCGAAAACAAAGCCCAATCGTCCCCAATGGAAGCACCCAGCAAGACCGAAAAAAGCACGCCAAGTTCGATCAAATGCCAAAGTTTTGATCACAGTTTTTTTCGATTACCGTGGCGTAGTGCATCAGGAGTTTTTACCTCAAGGTCGTATGGTCAATAACTAATATTACTTTGAAGTTATACGCCATTTGCGAGAAGCAATTCGAAAAAAAAACCTCCAGAATTGTGGAAAAATAGTTCATGACTTTTGCATCACGATTAAGTACCTGTTCATTGAACGTTGCTTGTGATAGATTTTTTAGCCCAAAAACAATACGACAATCATGCATCAGCCACTATATTCACCGGATTTGGCCACTTTTCCTGTTCCCAAAACTAAAGAGACCAATGAAGGGATGGAGATTTGCAACGATTGAGGAAATAAAAACGGCATCACTGGAAGAGCTCAAGCCTATACCAAAAAGTTCTTATGAGAAGTGCTGATGAGAAGTGCTTATGAGAAATGCTTCGAAGATTGGTAAAAACGTTGGCACAAGTGTATTATATCTGAGGGGGATTACTTTTGAGGGGACAACATTAATATTGATGAATAAATAAATTTTTTTTTTTGATAAAAATATAAAGTCATCTTACTTTTGGAGCACACGTCATTTATTGGGTTGTTCAACAAGTTCTGCGGTTCTTTTTTTTTTTTTTTTTTTGAAGTAGTGTTCATTGTTTCAGAAAATCGGTGTATACCGTTATAAAATTGTTGTTGTTTATTCCAATAAAGAAGGTTATCCTTTACATTGTTACGAGAATTTATTTTAATCGGACGTGTTTTAAGTGCTCAATATATATATTTTTTTTAAACGGATGATAAGAAAGAACTTTTTTTTTTCTTTAAAAAAAGGTTTCAAGGCGACAGAGGCAGGGTGTGTCGAGATTCGGCAATAAGCGCTGACATGTTTCAGCGTTTGTTTCGATGCTTTTGTTCAGGAAATACAGACCTTGCTAATGCTGTTCGCTCTGGACGTCCACCCACCACAGACGACGATCAAATTTTGACTGCAGTTACCATGTGTTAACACGCATTTGACGACATGGGAAATCGCTCAGAGGTTTAACATCACCCAACCGTTTCGCAGGGACTGAAAAGGCTTGGAATGTCGAAAAAGGTGGATGTTTGGGTTTCTCACGAACTCAGTGAAAGAAACATTATGAGGCTTTCCTAAAAAGACTGGTTTCGGAAGATGAATGTGTGGTTTGCAACAACATTCGGCGTAAGAGGTCATGGTGCACTACTGGTACAACACAGCAATCGGTCAGTAAACAAGGTTTGAATTACAAAAAGGTCATGTTGAGTATTTGCTGGAACCGACGAGCCGTCATTTACTTCAAGTTGCTTCTACGCAATCAGACAATAAATGTCGTTAAATATTGTTCTCAGCTCGATACTTTAAAGCAGGCAGTGGAAGAAAAACGGCTAGAGTTAGCGAACAAGAAGGGCGTTGTTTTCCATCATGACAACGCCAGACCACACACAGCTTTAGTGAAAAAGCAAATTTGGATGAAAAGTTGTGCAGCTCCCACCGTACTCTTCAAACCTTGCGGCTTCTGACTACCATCTGTTCTTTCCAAAACAATTTGGACGGAAGGCAATTCAATTCTGAAGATAAGATCAAAACGTACCTGGAAAACTTTTTTACCCATAAGTCTGCTGACTTTTAAAAAAGAGACATTAGGTCTCTTCCTGAATGTTGGATGAATGTAATAGACCATGATGGACAATACTTGACAGATTAAATATAAGCTTTTATACCAAAAATGTGTGTTTAACTTTAACCCTAAAAAAACCCGCAGAACTTACTGAACAACCCAATATATATGTATATTATACATATATCCAATGCTGACATCATATATCGAGGATTTAAGAAAAAGCGGTGGTCTGTTAGTACTTATGGTATGGTAGAACCATCGTTTCAGGTTTCGTTTTTAGAAGTAATACCAACCTTTATAACTGCGTTTAAATAAAGTTGATATCTTATTTTAATCTTTTTGACTTTGAGTTCACTTTTCTCCAGAAAATGCTTATTTAACATGCTTAAGTAACATACGTGTTGTATGTTAACAATAACAAAAAAATCATCAAGTATGCAGAAAAACCCACAGATTTTATGATACTTTCAAAAACCTGCAGCATGGATTTATAATTTTTTACCTACGTTCCTAACAACAGTTTAATAATTTTTTTTATAACTGCATAGCTACTAGCGCCAAAACGCGCTGCTACTGCAAAAAAGGTTATGATGCCTTGAAGTCCGTTTATATTTAGACAGACATGCGATACTGTCTTTAGTTTTGTTGTGACAGCTGATTGTTGTTGACGTGTTTGACATCATGTTGCGTATAGACAAAAACGATTTTCGTTCTCTCATAAAACATTATTTTTTGAGAGCCAAAACGGCGAAGGAAACAAAAGAAAAGTTGGATAAATATTATTGGGGCTAATGCTCCGTCAGATTACACTGTCAATCTGTTATGTGGCCGCAACTGCATTACCGATCAAGTCCGCAGCGGCGGGCCCTCCGATGCGGTTACAGAGGACAAGGTCAAAAAAATTCATGAAATGGTGTTAGCTGACCGGAAAGTGAAGGTGCGCGAGCTAGCAGATACCACAAAGATTAGTACTGGGCGCACACGCCATATTTTGGGCAATATTCTGCATACGAACAAGTTATCCGCAGCTGGGTGCCACGCGTGCTCACTCCTGACCAAAAACACGAACGTGAGAGCACTTCGAAAGAGTGTTTGGACTTGCTGATGCGGAATCGAGCGGACTTTTGGCGTCGATTGGTAACTGTTGATGAAACTTGGATCCACTATTACACACAGAATGAGTGCCCGGCAATGGACTGAAGGCGGCACGAGTGCTCCGAAGCGGCCGAGCTAGACTCGATGGGTCGGAAAAGTTATGACGTCGATTTTCTGGGATTGTCATGCCATACTCTTCGTGGACTATCTCGAAAAAGAAAAGACTATCAACAGCGAGTATGACTGTGCATTATTTGAGCAATTGAAGGCCGAAATCGCTGTAAAACGGCTTCACATGAAGCGAAGATAATGCACCGGCGCATAAGAGCATCGCAATCAACCACCCACAATTGCTGTCGCATCCAACGTATTCGCCGGATTCGGCTCCCTCGGACTATTATCTTTTCCCAAACCTCAAAAGATAGACCATCAATAAAAAATTCATTTGCAGACCTTCCGTAAAATTACTTTTCGGAAGAGATCAATATTGAATAAAATAAAAAAACATTTAAAAAAAATTTTTTTTTCTTCATTCCCAAGGAGGCTACTTTTCACCCCACCTAGTAAGAAAAAGTTTTAAAGCATGTTCCTTCATTTGACTACCCGTCAAAACCCTCATTTCCTTATTGTGTTCCTTAAAAGTTCTCAGAAAGAGTTAGGTTTGGGGTATGAAGGCCTCTTCGGAAATTTTGGAAAACATTTCCAAACAAACAAATGGTATAAAAAATTGGAAAAAAAATAATTCAGCAGTTTAATTTTTTGCGCCAAGATTACAGTTACTTAGAAACGCTTATTAAAATGTCTGCCTTTGCAAACCAAGTATACGCAGACGTAAATAAGTTTACGGACTGTGAAAAGGAAGTTCAACTAAAAGACGACTTCCTAGTAAAGGAGTATTTGGAAACAAGTGTCGGAGGCTTAGAGAAACACGATCAAATACACGAAAAACGCAGGAGTTTCACAAGTAAAAATAATTTCGGCTGGTAAAAGGATACTGGAAGCTGTTGCAACTGATCCATCAATCAACATCAGACGCTTAGCTTTGCAATTCAATGTTTACCAGACATAAAACTTGTTATGTACTGCATGGAGAAAATTTTTATCCATACTACCATACACCTGTGCTAGAACTACTTCCCGATGATTTGGAAAAGAGGCTTGAATTTTCTAACTAGTTGCTGTAGCGAAGCTTGACAACGAGTTTATAGTATTAGCTGAATTCTTTGGCAAGAGACTGAATCACAAATTTTCATAATCTTCATATATGGTCTGCGGGCAATCCACATACAAGGAGACATACTAAAGTTCCAGGAATTTATTCAGATAATTAAAAATACAAGTTTATTCATCTAAATCTATATTGCCCCCTTCAAAGTAATCCCTATCGATTGCAACACACTTATGTCAGCGCTTGATCCAATCCTCGAAACATTTTTTATATTACTTTCTCTCGGCGGCTGAAACGCGTTCCCCGTAGTGGTTTTTTAATTCGATTGAACGAAAAGAAGACACAGGGAGCCAAATCAGGTGAATTCGGTGGCTGTTGGATGGTATTTGTTGCATTTTTCGTCAAAAAATTACGAATAATGATGGCATTGTGCGACGTTGCGTTATCATGGTGCAAAATCCACGAGTTTTTTGTCCACAATTCTGATCTCTTTCGGCAAATTGCGTCTCATATAATACCCAATGAATGCACTACACCGTTGTAATCCATGAAAACCGTGAGCATTGCCTTCTTTTTTGACTGAAAACGACGTGTTTTTTTTGTTCTCGTCTCATTTGGTGAATGCCATTCATTTACCTGATGTCTGGATTGCTGTCGTACACATAAACCCACGTCTCGTCTCCAGTAATGATCCTTTTGATGAATGAGCACCAAATTTGCTGCTACACGAGGGAAACACAATTCATTAACCAAAATGTCTTGTATGGATAGGCAATGTTAAAGTTCTCCGCTATCTCTCTGATGGTTAATTTGCAGTTATTGACCAACATATCTTTTACTTCATCAATTTTTTCGTCGGTTTTCGATGTCGATGGTCTGCCACTGCGTTCATCATCTTCGATTGACTTACGATCACTTTTGACCTGCTCGTGCCACTGGTAAATGACCGTTTTCTTTAGAGATTCGTTTCCGAAACACTTTTCCAACATTTTCAACGTTCGCGCACCATTAAATACGTTTTTTACGCAAAATTTAATACAAGTTCGTTGTTGCGAATTTAGATCCATTTCTAAAATTGTAAAAAATCGCCAACACACACAGAGATAGATGTACTCTTGGCTACGTAACTTTTGCAAATGTCAAGCTATGGCGCTAAGATTTAGAGGGAATGTCAAAAACAGATGTACCAACTTAACAGAAAAAGAAAACATAACTCAAATCGGAACAATGGGAGCGCCACACGGTTTTTTGGATCAAGGTGGTAAATCATTTCAACACAATTGGTGTAATTGGAAACAAGTCAATCGGGCCTTTCAAACTATCACTTGAATTCTACAAACTGTCTGGAGTGTTTGCGAAATGATTTACCAGAACTAATGGAGGACAATAGTTATGATTCAACTAGCTTCATCATATTTTCAACGTTACGGTGCTCCAGCCCACTATGGTCGTGAGGTTTAGAATTAGCTAGATGAAGAGAACGATAACCGTCGGATAGAGATAAATAGACCAGTTCACTGGCCTGCAAAATCGTCTTACAGTATTGGGTTTTTTGTTTTTGTATGGGGAAGAATGAAAGAACTTGCTTATTCAAACGAAACATCATCTTTTAATGAATTGGAAGAGCGAATTCTCGAATACTCATCAGAAGGACCCAGCAGTTAGCATCAATAAACTTTCACAGTGAAATCCAAAAACGGGCATGCATACAAAACCAAGGAGGACGCTTTGTGCACCTATCATAACTGTTTAAATGCACATATAAAATAAAAATTATCTAGAACCACACAAAATAATAAGCGTCTCCAGCCAACACGATCTTTAGCCAGCTGTCTCCAGTTTCGCACGCTAAGTTGGTTGAGGTCCCCTTCCACTTACGTGCGCCACCTAAGTCGCTTTCTTCCTCTACTGCGCCATCTCTCAGAAGTGGATTCGAAAATCTTTTGGGCCGGAGAATTCGCTCTCATTCGCTCTACATGACCCAGCTTTCTCAGTCTTTGGACCTTTACTCTCCTGGCTAGATCGATGTTGCATTCGCCATCTATCCAGACGGGACCGTAAATTACTCGAAATGTTACCAAGAGTAACCTCATTCGCTTTAATAGATTCCATGCCTCTGCACCATAGAGAAGGACTGCGATGATTAGGGTCTTATAAAAGGTCACTATAGTTTTTCGAAAGAGGGCGTTGCTACGCACAAGTTAATCTTCGTTTAAATTCAGCGCTGCTGTCATTACCTAAGTTCAAAGCGAAGTCTAGGTAGACAAAGTCCTAAACCACCTCAAAGTTATATCTGTCTATAACGAGATTCTGTCCGAGACGTCGGTGTTGAGTGTCCTTTCTTGATGACAGCACATACTTTGTCTTGCCCTCATTGACCGCCAAACCCATCTTCGCTTGTCTCTATAAATGCTGTCATAGGCGGTCTTAAAATTGATGTAAAGGTGGTGGGTATCGATTTGGACTTCCTTTTCTTTTTCTACAAGATCTGCCGCAGTGTGTATATTTGATCGATGGTGGGCTTTCCTGGCCTGAAGTAACACTGATAGGGGCCAATCAGATTGTTAACTAAATGCTTCAGAGGTTAACACAACACGGTAAATAAGATCTTATACGCGATGCTAAGAAATCTAATCTAAATACTCTGTTGTTAGCGCAGTTCAGAGGGTCTCCATTCTTGAGGAGCGGGCAAACAATGCTGAGATTCCATTCATCGGGCATACTTGCTTCCGATCATATTTTACAGATGAGCAGTCATCGCCTGCCGCTTTGAATAGCTCGCCGGTTAGACCATCTGCCCAGCGGCTTTGTTAAACTTAAACCTAGATATGGCAATCTTCAATTCGTCCATGTCAGGTAGAGATCCGTTGATCTTCGTCGTCTAGGTTGAAAGGTTCATTCTACCTGACAGCGGGATTTAATTCGTCATTGCCGTTAAACAGTCTGCAGAAGTAGTTCTTCCATATCCTCTACGTCGTTGCAGTATTGAAATAAGACCAACAAGTGAAATTCAATATGACACTGTCAAGTCGATAATCTGCCAGAATACAATAAAAAGAAGGAAGCCACAAGGTGTAAAAAACCGGAATGCAAAGGAAAATGCTGTCTAAAATGCGAGATACTTCTATGTATCACTATGTTTCACTAGTGAACGAAATTGTTTTCGAATATCCCACCAAAAAATTTAATTTTTTATTATTTATAACTTAAACACATAAGTATTGTCAAATGTAATAATAAAAACATTTGTGTTTTACTTAAAAAAGTTAAAACTAGTAGTTGTATATTTTTTTACTATTAAAACATAATAATAATATTGTATATGTAGGTAACTTAATACCAATTGTAAAACCAACACAAAACGTAAGAAATATTTTTAATGATGCGTTGAATTAATTCACGTTCGAAGGATCATCTATTTCGTAGAACTATGTATAAATTCCCGAAAAAGAAATGATTTTTTGAGACTCACTCAAGTTTTAGGTGACCTTAAAAATTACTCAAAATTACTGGCTCTACCACAAACCTTTTTTTTTTCGATTACCAGAGCTCCAAACATTTTTTAATCCAGTGAATTTAAAAATTTTGCATTATAAGTCCACCTGAAAATTTAATGCAAGCGCTTTTGTCTAAATGGACCATTGCGCAGCGCTATAGCAATGCAGATACGTGTGAGAAATACATATGTAACATTAGATGTCATTAGATGGGTTACATATTTCAACAATTAATAAATAAAGAAAATAAAGTAGGTAAGTGGCTTCTCTGATTACAGCGCCACTACGTAGGAGTATGATATTGTAAAATCGATATTAAAATTTTCGAGCATTTTTGTCGTCATTGTCTGGATACCTTCAATCATGTGGCTATTTTCGGACAAACTATTGCCAAATCATGATTTTTTTTTTAGCCTTAAGTGACTGACATCTAGATGATGGTTGTCTGTCTGGCTCTTGAAATAAAAGTTTCTGTTAACCAGAAGTTTTTAAATAGTTCAATTTTGTGTTCCCAAACATCTCTACTAAATTTCGGAATTGATTTAATTTTTGAAAATAGAATCATCATAGTTCGAAACTTCTCATGATGACTGTGGTATATCTCACAACTTTAAATGTCTAAACCACCCTTCTTCCACTTTTTGTTTGATTCACATGAAATTAAACTTGTTTTTGTTTGTTTGTTTTTGTTTGTACCCTTTTTTCACATCACGTCTAGCCAACTTATCCCCTCTACATACACAGACTGGTCCATGTATCAGAGATTGCTTTTAAAAATTAAAATCCCATCGCAGAGATGCGTGTACGTACGCATAATAAAAAACTAAAACATTTTTTTTTTTTTTTTTTTTTTTTTTTTGTTTTGCAGAAGAAGAAAAAAAATCTCTCACCTTTTCATTAACCGTCGCTGTAGTCATCGTCATTGTGTTCGATTTTTTTTTAAATTTACAGTCTCTTTATCAGAAGATAAACTTTTACCGACTAGCGTTTGAACGCGCGTAAATATTTTCGTTTTCTTCAGTTAACTTCGACGCAACTTTTAACCGTATTTTCAATTGAATTTACGATTATTTTGTATTTTTGTTTAAATGACAAAGCCACACGCGAGTAGTTAACCTTCGACTATGAATAATAACACTGAACTAACGTAGCACAATTGAAACACAGAAAAGATTTTGAAAAAGAAAAACACCAAACGACAAACTCAAAAACAATATTTAAATTCGAAACCGCAACGTGAAGACACTCCCGAACTAATATTTACGGATACAATCTTTTGTGAGGGGACTTCACTTTAGTGCTGCTCTGCTACTGTAATTGTATGTAATGCGTGCATGGAAGCTAAAGTCGTACTAATTCTAATTCCCTCAAAAGGAGATTTTTTCCATAATTGGGGGGCGCGCTAGTACCTCATTGTGTCAGATAAATTCTATACTCGTGCATACTTGTGCATACTCGTGCTCGTAGTCGTTCTCGTACGTTCCTGAACGGATACTCACTGTTCTGTTCTGTTCTTCTAACCGTATCGATTCTACATATAAAGATTTCGTTCGTATCGCGATACATTTCTCTGACTTGAAGTCTCTCCCACTGGTCGTGGTGCTCGTAATGCTGCTCTAACGCTGATGTTTTTGGTAGTGCTGGAGGTGATTGCTTGAAGTGGTAACTGGAGCAAAGTAACATAGATAAGGGTGCGAAGACGTATTAGTCGCAAATTTCAATTTTCAAACTTTGAAGTATGATATGTATAGTCAAACGGGTGCAGTACCATAACGAGCGGCACAAATCCGTATCTATGCAAGACAGACCAACCTGGCGAAGTAGATAGGTTGCAAGTACGACACTGTATTGGGATAATAGTCGTATTGTGTAATACGGGAACTTCATGGGGTAGTTTACTTAGATGATATTGAGCTTTGTCTTGCATCTTAAAATATATACGATATTTCCATGATTAGTATCCAGTTTTTTTTTGTGGTTTACTTATTATGTATTCATAGTTCGCTTGGGGGTTGGTTTTTGTTTGCCTGCTAATTACATGATACACTTGTTTGACTGTCACCTGAGAGAAACAACTTTATTTGTGATTGAAAATAATACACTACGAGTGAAAAACTGAACATAAAGTGACTGGTCGGCCCCCTTTATGTAAAAGGCTCTGTTTGTAATAAGTCTCTCAAAATTTGTTATCAAAAATGACTTCTCTATCGGTTGTTGGTGAAACCGTCTGAAAACCTTCTGAAAAGAGCCCAAGTGGAACATGGAAGTAAGCAAAAAAGACATTCTCACTTAAGCTTAAATTAATTAATAGTTGACCCAAAAATACTGATGTCCTCCACTTACAAATCGAATACACTACGGTACATCCATCCTTTCCATCAGAATGGAAAGATATTTAGTCAAAGTGGTGTTTTTGGTGTTTTTTTTTTCCGGAAAACCGAAAAAGTCGAATGGGATGTAGAAGGACTGTTGTCTACGAGGGCTGCTAGGATTGAAAGATAGATGGCACTACTGAGCCAAAATGAGTGAACCATCATTGAGTATAACCTCCTTCAGTCCGCATGTCAAAAATTGGTAACAATCGTGCGTTTAGTTTTGTTTTGACACCCATTTTAAAACATCGTGGAAAAAGAGCAGTATCGCTCCGTGTTCGTGTTTCGATTCTTGTTTTTGAGTTGCAAAACCTGAGAGGAAATCAAGCCCATTCTCGATGGTGTGCATGAGACTCATTCATCTTCCCGTACAACGTTTACCATTGGTTCGCAGAGTTTCGTCATGGCTGCACGTTGGTTTTTGATGAACATCGCCTAGGTGGCCTAAAAACGGTTACCATAGAGGAAACCGTGGACAAAATCCATGATCTCGTATTGGCGGACCGCCAAGTGAGGCATCTCAACTAAATGCGTTAACCATATCCTGCACAAGATTTTGGGCATGAGAATGCTGTCCGCGCAATGGGTGCGCGTTTGCTTACACCGGAGAACAAGCGCAATTGTGAGACCATTTCAAAGACGTGCTTGACCCTCTTTAACTGAAATACGGAGGAGTTTTGTGACCGTCGATGAGATATGGATTTATTGGTACACACCAGAGAACAAAGAACCCGATTAACGTGCTTCGGCCGGAAAGGTGATAGCCACCTTTTTTTGAGACGCGCGAGGTGTGATCCACGTTGACTATTTCGATAAAGGAAAAACAATCACAGGAGCATACAGGAGGAGAAAAAAGTGCTCTTCCACAACGATAACGATTTGACTCCCTGTGACCTGCTTTTGTTCCCAAACCTTAAAAGATCGCTCGTCAAAAAGCAGTACGGGTCGAACGCGGAGGAGTTTTCTGCAAGCCAAGAAAAGTCATAGTATGGTATACCAAGGGGCTAAAAAAAGAAGTTTCAGTACCGCTGGGAAAAATGTAAATTGATAGTTGAAAGGGGAAAGAATCGTGAAAGAATCGTGAGGTAAACCACGGCACAAAGCCACTTCAAACTCTGTCGACGGTGCAAGTGTTAAAAATTTCACTCCTCTTTAGGGAACAAAAAAGAGAAATCAAACAGCAGAAATATTTAGGCTCCCGCAAATGAAACTGCATCATTTTCTTTCATCTCGAACAGAGTCGAGACTCACTCTCTCTGTTAATGACGTTTCCCTTACACGTTTCCGGTGGACGGAAACCGGGCAAAGTTGCGAAATCCATTCACAAAGCCAAACCAGTACTATAGTGTTCTTATGCATTATGCACCCGATGTTTGAATGAAACTGGATCAACAAACGTCTTAGTTCACCAAGAAAAATAATTCTGATTGGGATTTTTTCCGCGTACAAGATCCAAATGAAACTGCTGCAGTCTGAGTAAACGAAACTTGGAGGTCGCGGGAGCATCCACTTCCTTGAGGAACTGTAAGCCACAAAGTGTATAGACTGCCGCCATCTCTTACGATTTGAATAAGGAAAGTCTTCCTTATCTAACTTATCTCTTATAATCACGTAAATAACCTTCAACATTACAAGTTTCCTACCGCAATCTATTAAGGAAGAGTAAATAGTTGAGGTTTATGTGCGCAAAACTGCTTTGAGGATGCATCATTTGCCTAAAAGTAAAATGCACACCTACGTGAAAGGTCCTACAAGACTGCACAACAAAATATGGTGGGAAAAATTGGAGACTTACTCGAAAAAGAAGAAGTACACGTTGGGCATAGTGAAGTACATCGTTGAAAACCTCATGGCACCTTCTAACAGTGCAAGACATTACTGATTACAGAGGAGATCCCTTCGGATCGGCACGGTGGTTGGTGGAACAAACTTTACTTCAAAGAACATTGCCTCGGATGCACGTGGGTTCTCCCTAGCATACCAGACCTGCAACTTTCAAGACATACGCAACCCTGATTGCAATGACTATAGGCAATGGTAATGTTGGCCTCCAATTCATCAATGGTAGCCGGCTTTTATACATAGACTTTTGGCTTTACTCGTAGCTATCCCCAAAGGAAAAACTCTAGAGGTGTGATGTTACATGATTTAGGTGGCCAATTCACCGGTCCATAGCGTGAAATTTAGTCTCCACCGAATCGTTCTCGTGTGGCGTGTGTGGCAAGTGGGGCCATCTTATTGGAACCATGTCGTCGAGACTACCGGCTTTAATTTTAGACAGCAAATAGTCCAGTCCAATATCATGGCGAGATCACGGGCGCTATTCACAGTTAAGGTCCGACCGGACTCAGTTTTGAAGAAATACCGACGATTCTATAAATCACACCCAACCGTAGTTTTTTCTGGATTTAATGTCACCTCTTGAACTTCTTCGGACTGTTCTGCATCCCAAATATGGCTATATTGGTTATTTATGTAGCCATTAAGCCAGAAATGGGCCTCATTGTTGGACCAAATTTTGGTGTAAAACAATCTTCTTCAAGATTTTCAAAAGCCAAACGACTGAAACGGTGACGATTCGGAAGGTCGGCCAGCTTCAGTTCTTGCTTGAATTGAATTCTGTATGTTTTTGAACCAAGATTAGTTATTACGACAAGCTTAGCTGTTGAGAACGAAAACCGAATCCATGCATCACAGTCATGGTTAATGGTCGCATATTATCCAATAATAAAAACTGGGTTTAAAATTTTTCGATGGTATAGGGAATTGCGCGTTCGGAAATCCGATAATGTGGACCATAAGTTGCTCTAAGCGCACGAAGTACATTCATCATAGAACGCAGATTTTCGCAATAAATCTGAATAATTTGTTGACTTTGACCCGGGCTAAGTCTTTCCATGATGAAATGTCAAACAATATTGAACAAAAAAACCGTATCAGTATGATACAACGCGTACGTGATCTCTCCTGAAAACCCCATCGAAAAAAAATACCTCTAAAAGGATCACCCTTTATCAAGGAGCTTGATGTTAGAACGATAAAAAAAAGAGGCGGTAAAGGACAAAAGATAAACCTTTTAAACATGGACTAATTAAAGTGGGAATCTTAAAATTTATAAATTGTGTCTTTATTTAAATTTAGAACACTGCAAAAGAGCAGCAAAAACATCAGTAGTTAAAGTACACACGGAATCCCTAGAAGTAGCTTATCGGGTTGTGAAGGATATTGATTTTCAATAAATAAACAAGCGCCAATCTAATTTCTCTGAGTACTCCAGTCAGTAATCTATAACTTTGGGGATATGCAGGCTTTCGTTGTCCCTTACTTTGCTATAATGTTCCCACGAGAAAGAATAAAGGTCTGACCGTAAGTTTCCAACAACAATGAAGTTGTCTAATAAAAGCGGCGGCAGAGTAAATACTGGTCTTATCTTAACGGTTTTCTGAACTCAAGGCCTCTAAAAGTTGTTACGATTTAACCAGTTTAAGCTGCCGGTCATAGGTCCTGTAGGTGGCAGGACTACTAGTTGTCCATACTATGGCATAAATCACGGTATCGTGGAAGTCAGAAACCCCACGGACTTCGGTCAGGGCCTGACTTGAAGAGGTAGAACCTCTTGTGCGAGCGTCACGTTGACGGTGGCTTAAACCTAAAATGTTTCCAATTGATTTTAACCCGATGTTGTGCTTAGATCGGCCTCGACTCGTGCCAAAGGTGGAACTTGTGGGTCCAACACAGCTCCGAATCGGTATTCATAATACATGCAAGCGATGACAAGGTGTATCCCCGCTCCCATGGATGGATGGGTATCCCGTGCAATTAAATCTTGACAGACAGGAGTTCACGTGAAACCCTAAAGACACGTTCTCTTCTTTTACAAGTAATAAAGTTCGGGCCAAAATATTTACTTCACCCCGAAGGTTGATATTTATAAAGCCTCCCAAAATTCTAAACCTTATATTTTGATATTCACGAAATCAATCCACGTCTTGTCCCTGCGATTCAGTTTCGTAATTCTTATTTATTGTCCTGGATTCTTTCGGACTCGTTCGAAGATTGTTTTTACAAATCAATTTTCTACTTTTTAGTGTCCAGTCAAGAGTTCTAATTATGAAGATGCATCATCACAATGTCAGTTTCCCTGAGTTACATCGAGATCGAGAAAGTGGCGTGCGTCATTTTCGGTGAACTGAAAACTTCAAAATTCTTAGTTTACAGGGACAGATTTTTGGCACAACCTTCCTTAGACATTCAATTGCTACGTGAAGCACTTCACCCTAAAAATTCCGTTTGCTACATCGCTGATTTCTACAAACATCGTAGCTTAAAGCGTCAGGGAATTAATGACACCTTTTTAGGCAGGTTATATCCCACATCTATCCACCCGACTACCACCCGTTTCTGATTGCAACACAAGTTTCATTCGGTTCTTGTGGGTAGAAAAAAGTACGCCTACGGTGGTTTCTTTGGGTGGTTTGACCGCATCAACCGTTTTTCTTCCACCATTAATATGACCTTTTCCTTATGCATTACTCTCTTCTTCAACTCTTCTTTAGACTTTAGTACTTCGGAACGTGCATCTTTTAGAGCTTGAACGGTTTCTCAGGATAAATCGACAAAAGACCAAACGTAGTTATTTTAGCGGATTTAAGCCGTAACAAGCTGATGACTCCGGTACACTCCATATCGTTCCAGCGTTCCGTAGAATAACTTTTTACCGAAATCTAAAATTCCAGCAAACTCCGCGAATGCTTCTTTCAGCATGTTGGTTAAGGTCTACAGAATCTGAATCTCGATCGCAGGTGGATTATGGCTATTACGAGTACTGCCTATAGTAATAGTATTGTGGGGCAACCTCTATACCTTTGAACAGTTTAGCGTCAAACCGTCCTTGGTGCTTTATTCAATGGTTCTCTTGGGTTCGTTTAACTGTGACCGTAGGATCTTTAACTCCTAAGCCTTACCACTACGACAACACAACCAAATCATAGGAAAAATGTTTTTAATTTTTTTTTTTTTTCCTTTAGGATCAACTAAAATTTCGTGTCTAGATTTTTCCACCTATTTATGATAGGCTTTGCGTATCTCGCTGTTTTATAAGCGAGATGCACTCCAACTTTTCTGTTTCAGGTTTGCAAGGTGCGTTTTCACTCCCGAATGTTTTATTTTAAATTAAAGTAAAGTAAGTAATTGTATGGTTCTTTTATTAAATTTTGGATTTTTATTTTTATCGAAACCATTGTCTGCGAATTATTAAATTGTTGTGTTACCATTAATATACGAATTTTCCATAATGCTTGTTGCTATTACTGCCGATGGGCCATTGTTATAAATTGGCAAATTTTATCAATCGATCTTTCTAAAGTAGGAGCTAACACTCTTTGTAAAACGCCCATTAAATATTTTGTAAGGGCGTCTGACATGACCTAAAATAGGAACAAATTAAACACATTTTGTTTGCGGCATCGTCCAAAAAGTGCACCGATATATCACCATGTGTGATGCCATGCTGTGTGTGTTGCATTTCTACTGACGAGATAATTCCATGCATTTGTAGGACCCCATTCAATCCTTCAAATATGATTTCCTCTAATGTATGGAAAATTATAAACGAATGTCCATGCAACTCTTCCAACATTAACTCGCCATTTTGATCTCGAAATCTATTCAGAAAGCCTTCGTTCTCCGTAAAGAATCTAAATCATCAATAATGAAGTCTAAATGTCACGAACCCATGCTTAACTCACGACAAAAAGAAGTCCCGCGCATGAACGCGCAAGTTGGGAGATAAAATCTTCCAGGCATTTCGTAGAGCAATCTTCTCTGGCATGGTAAACCCCATTTCGTCCGGAACGTTCTCTAACACCAAGCCAGGAATTGGTAATGGAATCTCCGCCATTCTCCTGGAAAATCTTCTTAAGCATTAATAACAACGAATTTACACATTAAATTATGATTTAAATAAAAACTGAAAGAAAAAATCACTTAAAAATTATAAGACTGCTGAAATACTTGACGTACAATATCTGAGTGTTTTTGATGCACCGATATTTACAAGGTCCACCAACACCTCATCAACTTCACTGATAAGAAATCTCAACTCACTGAGCAAGTACATCGAACTAAAGAAAGTGTCAGCCCTGCACTTGTTTACCAAAATCACCGGCACAACAATGACCCGAAACCAGCTGATGTTCCTGTCAAACAAGTGACAACTCGGCAAATGTCAAAATATTTTCGTTTGCTAATTTATCAACTACATTAATTTCGTGTAAAGGAATTTTGCCAAAATTTACAGAAATCCTTGCAAAAAATATGAAACACTAAGCAGATAATCGAAAACTATGAAAATCCACTAAACTGGTGATACAAATTCTTTCTGCAAAATAGGAGATATCCAAGACAAGACTTTTCGAAATGTTCAAATTGGAATCGTACATTACCCCGATAATTTTAAATCATGTTGCCAAGTATGTAAAGAACATTCGTCCAGAGGATTCACAGGTACCAATATGCCCTTCATTTAAATTTCATCAAAATAATTGAGCTTTTTTTTTTTGATTAGGTTTCCCTGTGGGAGGGTGAAGTGGCATTTCAAAATCTGGATCTTCGGTTGGACGTACTCGAGGAAGAACTAAATTTACCATTTGAATTCCTTTCGGGTCACGTGCATGAGCTATCGATACAAGTACCATGGATGAAAATCGCTTCAGAACCGATAAAGATCACCATAAACACGATCGAATTTGTGCTGAAGTTGAAAGATTTGAAGGCTGAGGCAACCTCATCACCAAGAAAAACGGAAAAGAAAAAGAAAATATCGAAGATAGAAGATGGTAGTCAACCGCAGGGTTATATGCCCGGATTGGTTAACAAAATCATTAACAACATTGTGATCAATTGTCACAATATTATCCTAAAATACGTTGAGGAGGACATTGTCGTTTCGATGAACATTCAACTGTTGTCGTTTAGCTCCGCTGATGAGTCATGGAAGCCAGCATTTACCGACATTCATCCAGTGAGAGTGTTTATGCGCAAGCTAGTGCAAGTGTCGGATTTGACTATTTGCTTGGATAAACGGAATGCTGCGGGCCAAATCGATGTATGCCAGGAGCCTATTTTGTATCGGTAAGCTAAATACGAGCAGTTACTACAATTATGTATATACTATACTCCGACAAAAGAAAATATGAGATACTTATCTCGTTGTAACGATTATGTACAAAGTAGTTGTCGATAACGAACTTTCAATAATAAATCTAAAACGGTAGCTAAATAACTTAAAAAAGAGCTGCGAAAAGGGTAGCAGGACAAATTATTAATCACTTTACCTAAAATAACACTACGTTCCGATTAGAATTATTTGTCGGGCCGAATTTTCTGCTGAACATGGCGAAAGCAACTGATTTCCCTAGCCTAAAATATGTCCAATTCGAATTGGATATTGGATATTCGAATTGAATATGCCTACTTAGTTTTGTTTTTTTTTTTTAAAGGAGCTGATCCGCCTATTGCGGGATCTAGTATGGCATCCTAGATATTGGTTCTAGGTATCCATAAATTCATTGTTGATTGAGTCGAAAGAGTAGTAGTTAAGGAGGTACTGTCGGATTAACCGGCTGGTATCTGATGGATAAACAGAATGCCGGCGTACAGAAAGGGACTTTAAATCTATATGGTATGTTTCAGCCGATCTGTGTACGGTGGTAAATTTAAGTTATCAATTGTTAAGGGGAGACCCCGTAAAATCAAAATTGGTATAGGACGGAGACCTAATTTGACTTACGTATCCAAGAGGGGTTGGAGAATTCCTTAGACCAGCGTTGGTTAAAACCGAGAGCGGCGCTGGCTTTATTTATGATACTGTCAGTATGGGAACGAAAATTGAGTTCTATATCATACATAACACCTAGGTCATGCAATTCAGTTACTAAGAGAACAAGTTGACTACATGTTAAATAGGTACAAGGAGAAGTTTGGAAGCGCTAACATGTGTAGGATTGCTTGGCACTTCCTCCACTTGAACTCAATTTAGAATTTATTCCACATAATGAAGCTCGCCTGAGCCTCTAGCTTAAGCAAAATATTATATTTTTTTGAGATTTTGTAGAGAGTTTTACTGATGTCAGTGGCTATCATGTAAACTGGGATCCCAGTTCCCTGGGATATCAAAAGCTGGAAGAGAGCTGTTGAGCTAAATAAACTGCTCATTTTTATAGAAATACGTCGTGCAACCCAATGATGGGCAGTGGAGTAGTCGTCCTTGAGACCTTCAATTGTTTTGCTTACTTGCTCCAACGTTATCATATGTACTGATTCTAGCGTCGTGTGCGAACAGTTGTTTAGGTACAAGAAGTAAGGGTGGCTGACCATCTTACTAGCGATGGTCTATTAACGAAGCTGCTAGTGAGCTGAATAACACAACATGCCGTAGCTGGTATTACTCATCGGTTGTGGTGACGGATGAGGCCATTACACATTCTGTTGATTCCTTTGATTTTTTCAAATCACCTGGCACGGATGGTATATACCTAGTTATGTTGCAAAAAGGTAAATATCAGCTGCGGGTTACTCTGAAGAGAATCTTTACGGCTCGCCTGGCACTAACATTCATACTGGAACTCTAGCAAACAGTGAGTGTAGACTCTATACCGAAAATCGAAAATAAGGTATACACGCTCGCCAAGAGCTTCAGACCTTTAAGCCTGATTTCCTTTCGTGTTGGAAAGCATGGAAAGAATGGTCGAAATACATGTGCGGAAAACTGCCTTGTGAATGAATCCTCTGTCTGCGATGGAACCCGGCGATCAACACAGAAAATCCTGCGAGAGTGCGCTTCAGAATTTGGGAGGCAGAATTGAAGGCGCACTTGCCAAGAAAGAATACGCCTTGGGCATTTTCATTGACGTTGAAGGTGCTTTCGACAATGCAACTTTTGACGGCATGTGTATCTCAGCCAGACAAGATGGCGTAGACGAATCATAAGTTTTGTTGAAAAAAGCAATTGCGGATGCTGGCTGTGGCTATTATGTGGTGACGGGGGTAAACATACTCGCAAGGCGGCATTCTGTCCCCAATGCTATGGTGCATGTTAGTCCACTCACTTTTCAACGCGCTCTGTTCTAGTTCTGCTATTACATACGCGGATAATGAAGCTGTACTTGGATCGTGTCAAGCAGCTGTCTGTTCTAAAACGCATGCAGCTCTAGACGTAATCGATGTTTGGTGCGCTAGGAATGGGCTTTTAATTTATTCTCTCAAAACCGAGTTTGTTCTCTTTACGAGAAGGAGGAAGCTGTCTGGTGTGACTCATCTATTGATTAAAGGCATCAACATCCAATTCTCCAAAAAAGCTAAGTATTTGATTGCCATATTGGAAAACAAACTTCTATGGACTAAATATGTTACTTCTAAAGCCTCCAAGGCGCTAATGGCCTACTGATAGTGCAAAGATGATAAAGCCAATTATATCCTAGGCGACGGTTGTCTGGTGGAATAAGCTCCCACGTAAATATGTAATTGCTACTTTTACCAGAAATTAAACAACCGTCTGTCTCAGCTGCATAGGGGCGTTCCTTAGCTCATTTGTCTCCG
This sequence comes from Volucella inanis, assembly GCA_907269105.1. NCBI lineage: Eukaryota > Metazoa > Arthropoda > Insecta > Diptera > Syrphidae > Volucella > Volucella inanis. The sequence goes on along the minus strand of OU026153.1, from coordinate 200,243,580 downwards.
CTCTAGACGCATTAATGATAGCTGCACGTTCAAAGCCATCTTCTCTTTCAAAAAAGTGGCATTTGATACAAAACGCATTGGAGCTTTAATTAAATTGCGTGCCAACTTACGACTTATAATTCTGATCTTATAGAATGTGGCGCTATTGTCTTTCTGGAGGACGACAAACGTGCGTCTGTCTTCCAAGCGGAGACATACGCAATCCTGATGGCAACGAACTATATTGTGAAGAGCTGGTGGAGGGAGTGAAGTATTTGCATCTGTAGCGACAAGCAAGCTACACTTAGAGCTGGAATGACTCTCTAGATTGGAGGCATGCCAAACGAATACTTCCCGACATCCCCTATTGTCCCTCAGCAGGCAAGACTGCAGGTTGCGCTTACTGGCGTCGTGACGGCACTGCGTTTTTGCTAAACACTTAAATGTGCTGGGCATAAGTAATACAACATAATGCGACGCTTGCTGTGAAAGTGATGATGGCACCATGGAGCACTACCTCTGTGAATGTCCGTGGTTGGTGCTGGTACTTTATGAATGAAACGCTTACTAAGATTCCAGTAAAATAAACTTGCGAAGAGTACAATAGACTAGTTCTTTGTTTGAGTGCTCTGTTCCGACAGAAAAAAGAAAAAAGGATAGTAAAAGGCTAGCTGAAGAATTTTTTCACGTTAGCACGTTTAGTGCTAACTAATTTACAGAATCATTTTTGAAATGAGGGTGTAACGTATTTAGTTCAGTTATGTAAGGTAGATAATAATGGGGAAAGAGAATATTTGTACCAGAGTTTATTTCTTTTATTTTGAAGCGAGTGTAAAGTTTTGTTATACCAGAGTTATGCTGCTTTTTTGTAAGCATGGTACACAATGTGAGATATGTTTAAAAATCTCGGCGTAAGAGAGTGATAAAGCATCGTTGATTGTAAGTTCTGGGTTATCAAAAAAGAAACTAAAATAGGCATTACTTAGAAGGTTATTTAGTTTGCTAAAGTTTGTTCTATGATAGTTAAAAATGTAAGAGTGTTCTTAAGAAACAGTTTTTAGACAATTGTCATATGAAAAAGGCTGGAATCAGTAAGGCAATCGGTGAAAAGGAGGTGGTATTAGTAGCCATAAGTAAGTAAAGCACTGATCGATTTGAACCCATTGGAGCTTTGTTAAGTTAACTGTGTCATTGGGATATGCAGCGTCGAATTGCCATTTAATTGTATTTACAGCTAACTGATAACCATGAATAGGTCGGGAAGGACGAATATAACAACCATATACAATATATAAAGATAACGCTTTGAAACAGGAACTTGCTCACAGACAAATTCAAAGTATAGGGTGATTTATCGTAGGGTTTGATTTATAATGTAAAATAAAACACATAAATTTGAAAGTGAACTTAAAATTTTTATTATCGGTTAAAAGAACAATTCATGGCATTTACTTTTTGAAAATGATATTATGTAAATGTTGACCATGACCATATCTAAGGTGCTCCATTCGAAGGTCTAATTTTGGGCGACTCGTTCAAGCAAAGCGACTGGTATCTCGCGGATAACAAGAGTAATGAGACTGAACGAAGACCTAAGACTTTACATATCCCCAGAGAAAATAGTCCAAAGGTGGGATATCGCACGATCTAGGCGGCCAATTTACCGCAGCAAAACGTGAAATTAAGTGCTCACCAAAATGATTTCTTAACAAGTCCATTGTTTCACGCGCTATATGGCTTGTAGAGCCTTCTTGTTGAAACCAAAGCTCACCGAGACCATGTCTTTGAATTTCAGAAAGCACATAGTCCGTTAACATGGCGCTATAACGGTTACCATTGACGGTAACATTCTGATTTGCCTCATTTTTGAAGAAATATGGACCAATGATTTTATACCGTTGTTTTTAATGGATGCAATGGTAGCTCTTGGTACTCTTCAGGTTGTTCATCAGTCCATATACGGCAATTTTGTTTATTAACGTATCCATTGAGCCAGAAATGGGCTTCATCACTGAACAAAATTTCACGATAAAACATCGGATTTTCATTAAGTTTTTCCAGAGCCCATTCACTGAAAATATGACGCAAGTTCAGTAGGCCGAGATCCTCACGTAAAATACGCCAAGTTGTCGAATACGCCAAACCAAGCTACTGAGAACGACAACGAATCGATTCGTCACGGTCTTCTCGTACACTCTCAGCTACAGCTGCTATAGTCACTTCACTACGTGCTGAATGTGGTCTACCCGGTCGAGTATCATCCACTAATATAAACTGGGAATCAAACGTGCGAATGCTATTGTGGTTTCAGTAGGTCGATTATGCGCACCGTAAGTTCCTCGAATCGCACGAAAACTATTTCTCATTAACGCTGATTTACGTAATACAGCTGAACAATTTGGAGACGCTCTGTGGTGTAAGTCTTACCATGATGACTTGTCAAACGATACTGAACAAAAATGACAAAGCAGTTTGATAGGAGTCACGCGTGATCTGTCACAAAAAGCCTATTGAAAATCAAACCTCACGATGAATCACCCTATAAGATGCGGAAGACTTTTTAAAAGGTTTGAAATCAAGACAAGAAGAAATAGTCAGAAGAATTTTCCAAAGCAAAAATTTTGTAAGAAGCTAAGAGGTTTTGGTTCGCAGCCCTCTTACATTTTCACAATAAATTAAAAAGTGCTTGGAAACAACAAAAGATATTTGCAGAAACTTTTGAGCATGATTATGAACAACGGTTGGTCCAATACTTCACAACTTACGGTCAGGTTGTCCACAACCCGTAAATTGTGACAACCACCTTCTGTCAGAGTTGTATAATCAAAATAATTGTTTTTACAATTAGAGAACTTCTTTGAAGGTGCCATAGACATTAAGAGCTTTCATGCGACGTGACATCGCAAGTTTTCGAAAAACCGAATAAAAAAGTTTTTTTCTTGGCATTTGCAGGGGAGATTTTTTTGCAGTTTTCAATCTTAAAGCAAAATTTTTATGGAAAAAATTTAGTTATCCGAATTTGATCAGCAGGTGGCAGTGCCGGATTAGAAATCCAACCAGTCTTCTGATGTCATCCCTTATTAATGTAGAGATTTTTGGATTTTATGATTTTTTTCCAATTGGATTGGATATACACATTTTGTTCTGCCAACCGCTTATTGTTGAGTTAATTGTTGAATTCAGAATATTACAAAACAACTCAGGATCAATGAAAGATTCAAACGGACTGTTTTTACCCAGTTCGTTGGCTATTTCATTTTCAACAATACTTTTATGACCAGACACCCACTAAAGTTTTACTTTGCTCACAAAACTGATTTGGAGTAAATGAGGTTAGACCCTAGTGCTTTACTGGTAATTACGCCAAGATTTCAACAATTTACTGATCGATATTCTTACCTCACTATATTCACTCCACAAATAAACAGAATAATTGACATACTTGTACATTCGTTCATCTATATTTTTCGGCGACGCAAACAACCATTGCTTTGATTGATATTCAATTAACAAATATGATTACCGTTTTGCGATTTTTTTAAACTTTAGATACAATGCATCATTTCAAGTTTTATTAAACAAACATTATATTATTACACTTTACTAACAAATTATTTTCTATGTTCTAATTCATATTACAGATGTTCGCTGGAAGTTCGTATCGTTCGGAAGTACAACACTAACACAGCACACCTGAGCAGCACAACAAGAATTGCTATTTTTACGAAATTAATGGAAATGAATGTCTCCTCAATGCAATTTCCTATGGCAATGCGACTCTTTAATCTCCTGCTAGCCCTCAAAGCTGGTGAATTAAAATCAAAATCAACAACCGATGTTCACGATGAAGAAACTGATATTCAGGAAGGCAACGGAAATGCTTCACAGTCCTACTTTAGTTGGGCATGGAATTTAATTCCAAATTTTAGTTTCCCTGAACCAGAAGAAGATGAAAATATTGAAGAAGACACATCAGGTCAACTGTTAGACATTGGAATCTACATAGAAGCCTTAAATTTCACACTTAAGAGTTCAGAATTTATAACGGACTCGATAGTAGGTGCTACGAAAAAAATTCGCTACTCCCCCATTGTCAAGCTGGTCTTGGGGGGTATATATTCCGAAACAGTAATTGTGTCCAATAAAAACTGGTCGAACACAAAAGCCGGTTGTTCTAGTATTGCTATTGAACCACTTGATGCTTACAAAGATGAAGAATCCGAAGTGAGTTCATTACTGACCACTGCCATTTTAAGTCACAAGACTTTTCTTGACCGGGGTCTCTTTGATGAGACATCTGTGGAAAAAGATTGGACTCCTACCAGCATTAGCGAGTATAAGAATCGAGTGACAGAAGAATATTTACTCTACCGTAGCCCTGTGATTGCGTTTGATTTAGTGGAATATAAAGTAGATCCAGAAGACGATTCCTCTTCCACAGAATTAGAAGAAAACGATACGAATCGAATTCGAGTGGTTTATCGTTTTCTAGTGTCCTCTATAACCTTGCGCTACAGCCAAACATACTCTCGTATTGCGGCTGTTATAAAAGAACTCATTGCCTCATACGACTATCCGCCATACACCCAAGATAAAACAGATGTAAGTGGTTCTCCTAAACTTCACCCACCACTGTTGGATGATTTTGATTCTTTGATGATCGGTGTTCCTCTTAAAACTTACAAATTCTACCTAAAAGCAATTAACTTTGAACTCCATTCGAAAACAGAACCTCTTAGTACAAAACCGTTGAAAAAGTGTTCAATTATTCCAAGAAAAATTCTTCCTCATTTCAAGCTTTCCATTGATCACGTCGAAGGAAAATGGGCGACACCTCTAGACCCAGACAAACTTGTTCATACCACCTGCCAGCTGCCGGATAAGCCCATCGAACTATTAAATGCATGCTATGAAAATTCTCAGGTTCGATTCAAGAATATATCTCTTGACCTCGAACAAGCAACAAATTCATCAAAGCTATTTAGCATTCCCAAAGGAAGTGTAAATTTCGGAAATCTTATACAGCCATCTTTGTGGAAAAATGAAGAGGTTCCTGTCCGAAAATTAGACGTTTCTTTTGACAGCGTCATCTTGGAGTTTTCCAAATACGAATTGGTAACTGCCATTCGACTGATGAGCTTGCTTAATGAATTCAATGAACGAACTATTCAACTCATTACGCAACCACCTTCAATCAAAGAACTTGAATCGATAAAACTTCGGAACCGGTTTACAAAATTTAATGTAGAAGTGAAGAAATACTTTCAAACAACAATGTTCCGTGGAAGTTTGAAACTACTCCAATCACAAATATTGAAAGCTGGTGATCAATTGGAAGATCTTCGTCCCGAAAATGCTCTCTTAATGACGACTGGTGGCCCGAGAAATAGATGGTTGGAATGGTACTTGCAAATTCCAAATGACTGCCCAAACAATGAGTGTACAAAATCCGTGATGGCATTATGGATTGAAAAATATAATTTAGTCATAGATGAGAATCTAGTGAATTTTCTGAAATATATGGAGATGGAACAACCCAGTCATAAAGGTAAACTGAACGGTTTTTCATACTTTTATAAAGCACGTAATCAATTTGGGAATTTATTGATTGTTCCAGGAGAACATTATTTATTGTTTCTATTGATCATTTAACTGTAATTTAGTTTTTAAAATATTCTTTGTCTTGACTCTGAAAATTTCACCTTTTTAAGATAGCCATCCATATGGATGACTTTCATGTTGACGGCCCAAAAAAAAAACGGAAATTGTGATAACGACCATAATGTTCAGATCTTAGTTAAGAACACGCAGTCGTAGAATTGGCGGAAGTCGTAAACTGCTCTAAGGCGAATATTATTGCAATCCAAAATGTGAAACACAAACGTCTATGGTATAGGAAGAACAGCCAGTGCCTTTTTGGATGGCTATTTCGCGTCAGATAAAAACTTAGTCAAGAAGTTTTTGGCGTTTTAGAGCTTTTCTACCAAAAGGGTGTTTTAGAACTTTTTTTTAATCAATATTTAATTTTTTTAACTGGGGCATATACACACAAGTCGTTCCAAAGCCCCACAAAAACTAATCGAGTGATGTATTGGGTATGTAATTTAATTCGTGTGGTTTTTTTTTTTTCAAAATTTGAACGTTTATTTAAGAAAAACGTGTACAATAGTATTATTCAAAGTATAGCCCATCTGAATCCATGACTTTTTCCTGTCTTTCTGGCAATTTTCGGATCCCATCCCAAAAGAACTGCGCCGGCTTGGTAGCCAAGAATGAATCAAGCCAATTTTTGATATTCTGCTCTGATGTGAACCGTATTTCAGTGAGGGCGTCCTGCATCGACCGGAACAAATGGAAGTCAGAAGGGGCAAGGGCTGGGCTATAAAGCGGGTGGGGTAAGACTTCACATCCACTGTTTTCCAAATAGTTCTTAAACGGAATAGCAACGTGGGGCCGAGCGTTGTCATGATGGAAAATGTTTGCCTCGTGTCTGGTCGCATATTCCGGGCGTTTTTCGGCTACTGCTCTCTTCAAACGGATTAATTGTGTTCGGTAGCGTTGTCTATTGATGGTTTCAACCGGTTTTAGCAGCTCATAGTACAGCACACCCATCTGATCCCACCAAATACAGAGCATTACCTTAGCGCCATGGATATTCGGTTTTGCCGTATATTTGGCTGGTTGGCCGGGTTTCACATATGATTTTTTGCGCTTAGAGTTATCGTATTAGATCCATTTTTCATCACCAGTAACAATCCGATGCAAAAATGACAAGCAAAACCGCCTTTCGACGTATCTCGGCTTGAGTTCATGTGGAACCCAATTTCCTTGCTTTTTTATATATCCACCTGCTTTTAAACGTTTTGAAATGGCTGCTTGAGTGACACCCAAAGATTCTGCGAGCTCTTCGTGTGTTTAGCAACAATCTTCATAGAGTAATGCTTCCAGTTCTTCATCTTCAAACTTTTTTGGCTGCCCAGGACGTTCATCGTCCAAGCCAAAATCACCACTTTTAAATCATACAAACCACTTTTGGCACGTTCGCTCAGCTAGCGCATGTTCACCATAAACCTCCACCAAAATACGGCAGCAGTTATCTTCATATTAAAGTAATGAAGAAGAACTCCCCGCAAAAACACTTTTTCAGGCACAAAGTTCGACATATTTGAGTGAAAAAAAATTATTGTTGTTTAGCTTCAAATGAATGACATATACTGAAATGACGTACAATGACAGTAGCTTTCCAACGCATGTACCAATGGAATAATAACAATGGAATAATACAAATTACGCCATCTCTTAGCAAACCGCACGAATTAAGTTATAGACCCAATAAAATTGTACGATGTCAGTGGCCAATCCATTTGCTCATTTCGAGATAGAATACTACACTTTAACATCTACAAAGGTGCCTACTAGCACCCAAAAAATCAAAAACCTCAGATTGGTCACATTGCGATTGACACAAGGCTCGGCTCCAATATTTTAGAGATCCGGTCGTTTCGAGGAACCAACAATTACTCGGACAACGTATGTCGCGGACTTCAAAACATCGAAAAATTTTGCAATTTATGCATTTCTGATCTGATAGTGATCTCGGAACATAAGATTTTGAAGCTGATCAGTAGGTATACAGCCTCTTTCGCTTCCAGATTTATATATTTTTTTTTTTCTTATAACCTGCGTGCGAATTATATTTATTAACGAATGGAAAATGAAACTACACTGCTTTTGGTGTCGTCTCTATTAAGACTGACTATTTTCTTTATTTGAACATATAACTTCATGTCATATCATATCATGACCATATCTAGTCAACGCATTCCGTTTCCGATGGCCTTCAGACAGCACCATTGACACCGGAATGTAATTGACACTTTTGTTATTCGTTGCGAAGCAACATAAATGTGCCATCAGCAAGTTTGCTGACTTGCATTTGTCTAACTTTACCCCCCTTTGACAAAGAATTCTCCTGAATCTTGTTTTTCTTGTTTTTATTTCTACCTTAAGTTTCTAATTATTTTTACATATTATTACAACTATAGTTACTACCACAAGTATGACAATTAAAAGAGTAGAACTTACTATAAAGTGGTTATTCCTATGATACTTCAGTATTTTAAGTAAATATTTCTAAAAGTAAAGTAATATTTCTATCATCACATTCGTTAACAATATGTTCCTTAACTAAGTTCTTACAAATATACAAATGTTCATCGATAGTCACAATTTCGGTTTTATTAACATTCTCGCTCAATTATATAACATGGTTAGTAGTATTACAAGCCAATTCTGTACCTGTAAATTATTTGGTCGTTTAACTGTGGTGGGATAAACATTTACTAATTTATTTTTTCTATAATAAGGTTCATTCTTGTGCCTTAAATGTTTGTAATTTCTAATAAAAAAAACCTTCATGCCTATTTTCTTCATAATCTTCCCTAGTTACATTCCTCTTATTTAAAATTGTATCTTTCTGTTTTGAAATTTTAGTAACTAATACTTCCGGGTCTACGTTCCTAGCTTGATTCGGACTCATTCCAATTGTTTGGCTTTATGCACTTTCCGGACAGTTGTAAGTTCTTGGTCTTTAATTGTTAGTAGGATTTCTAGTAAAGTGGAATGGAAGCGTTCAATATCAGAGTTTCCAGAGTGAGAATTCGGTATGGTAAAATGAACTTCGATGTCATTTTCCTTGAAAAATTCTTTAATACTTTCAGATTTGAATTCATTATCGCAAATAATTTTTCTAGGTTTACCGAACTTTGTAAAATGGTCCTCAATTGCTTTTACTTTACTAACCCAATTTTTACTGTTCAAACTGTATGCACATGCCTGCTTTGTTAGCTTATCAATGAAAGTAAAGAAGAAAAGCTTATTGAAGTGATAAATGTCCATATGCAGAATTTTATTGGCTTTAGAAGGGGTTTCTGATCTGTTAAATTTTGGTTTAAGAGATTTTCTATCTTACTTTCCTTCCTAACATGTTTGGCAGTTTCCAATAACTTTCGAAATTTCTCTCATAAGTCCTGGGTAATACAATCTGTTTTTAAGTGTGTGATAAGTTTCCGAAATCCCTGAGTGATTACTTTCTCTTACATGATAAAGTGAAATCTGCTTGCAAATTTCTGACTCAGTTCTGATTTCTTGAGCTCTTAACGTCTACTTAACAAACGAGATATTTTTATTTCCTCCAAAAAGACTTATCAGACATTGTTGAACTTTATTGTACTCTGTATACTGCAGTTCGGTATAAATACCTAAAATTCCCTTTTATAACACTCTCTTGAAAAGGTCTTCCCAACATAAGTTATTTTTAGTCATATCTAATTGAATAATTTTTCTACCATGGATTACCTCCTCCTGTGCCGAAACAGAATTTGTTAGAATTAATTGGGTTTTGCATTTATTAACAATATCTTCTTTTATAGGAAAATGATTTATTTGTTGTTCAAAGGCAGAATGAACTGTTGCCTGGTTCGATTCGGTTTCCTCATCTATTTGGTCAACATCATTCATACGGCTTAAAAAATCCGCTACTTTATTTTCCTTTCCCCTAAAATATTCGATATCGTAATTGAACTCAGACAACTTAAAAAGCCACCACTGATTTCTAGCGGAGAACTCTTTTCCGTTGTATTTTTCGTTCAAATACTTTATGGGTTGATGGTCAGTAACGATTTTAAATTTATTTCCCCATAAATATGGCCTAAAATATGTTACAGACCAGACAATAGCTAAGAATTCTTTATCGGTAGGCGAGTAGTTCTGTTCATGATCATTTAACGACCTAGATGCATAGCAAATTGGCTGACCCTCTTGGGTAAGCACAGCACCCATTGCAAAGTTCGAGGAATCTGTGAACAACGTAAATGCTTCTCCGAAATTTGGAAACCTGAGTATGGGGTAGTTGATGATGTTTTGTTTTAACGTTTCAAAAGCCTGGATGTATTCGGGATCGCTAATTTTTATCTTTGCACCTTTTTTCGAAAACCTAGTCATTGGATACGCTATTTTCGAATAATTTTTTACAAATTTTTAATAAAATCCAGTGACTCCAAGGAACGCTTTTAGCTCTTTTTCCGACGATGGCAATTTGTAATTTGCTATACATTTGATCTTTTCTGGATTCGGTTTCATGCCTTCTTCTGTTAATATATGGCCTAAAAATTCCGTGTCCTTTTGAAGGAAAAAACATTTATCAAACTGCACCTTCAGGTTATGTTAAGCAAGGACATTGAAAATCGTAGTAATGGCTTGGAGATGTTCTTCGAAACTTGTGAAAAATATTAGAATATCGTCGAGATAGACGACACAAATCTTGTTTATATATTCGCTTAGTACTTCGTTTATCAGCCTCTGGAACGTCGCTGGAGCGTTCTTGAGGCCAAAAGGCATCCGTGTAAATTCATATAAATTCATTTCTGTAACCTGTCTCCGAACTTCTTCTTCATGTTTCGGAGGCAGTCAATCAGGTCTTGCATTAATTTGTTGATCAGTGGTCGTTCTGCTCTCATGCATGATTAAATCCGTATTTGTAAGCTTATCCCCTTCTTTATAGATTTAACTCTCAACTGTTTCAATATTTTCGTTATTTCTTCTCTTTCTATTTGACTCAGATGTAAAGTGTCTTATTCCTGCTTTTGTTGGTAATTTAATTCATAACAGTGTATTTTCTCGTAGTCTTCTGAATATGCCTTTAAACTAGCAGTGTTTACTAAATTCATTATTTTCCTGCTTATATTTAATTCAGCTACTTTTTTTTCTAATAATGTCCATTCCCAAAAGAAGATCATAGTCTTTATCTCTAAGTCACATTTTATACCATTTTAACTTACTATTAGAACTCATCCGAAATTCTTTGGGAACACCAGTAATAATAATCTAAACATGTTAGTTAGTTCTATTATTTATCGTGTTTGTGAACATACATTTTTCTTCAAACACAGAAAAATAGCTACAGTCAACACTTGATGAATTTATTATACTAACCGTGGAACCGGTATCTATTAAAGTCTTATATTTAATATTACCTATCGTAAGATTACAAAATATTTTGTTCCCGAGGCTTAATTCCGAAAATCCGTCGGCTCTATACTGTGAATCTCCCCACTAAATGTAGGTACACTCTCATTAGCAGTATTAGCTCGTACGAAATTTACCTCCATCGGTTGCGGATTCTGACTATTATTCCTCGCCTGTCCTAAAGGATTAAATGTTTGGGATGAATGCTCTCTCGACTGGCTAGATCCATTATTATTACTATTTCTGCCCTGCCCTAAATTGTTACTCTGATTTCTATATTGTATATCATTGTTCTGGTACCTGTTAGCATTATTTTGCGACCCTCTCTGTTCCGAAACTCTATTTTGTGATGATCTATTATCACCATCATTGCTAGCTCTCTCTGAGTCGACATTTCTCGAATGCTTACCAACTTGGAAATTATTTGAATTATTTTTGTTAAATTTCCTTAAATTCCAGGCACTATCTGGAATGTATAAACGCAAGATGGACAATATTGCATTCAAATCAAATTCATCCTAATTTCTCTCTATAGCTGACCGATTGTTAATTCTTTTATTTATGCTACCATTAAGTGCTTTACAGAATTAACAATCTCGGCACTATTAGTTTCATAAAACGCATACTAATGGGCTTCTTTTAATAGTTAATCTAACTTATTACATAGTTCTAAGATTCTATTGGGTCTATAATTCGTGTGGTTGGCTAAGAGATGGCGTAACTTGTATTATTCCATTGGAACATGCGTTGGAAATCTATTGTTATTGTACGTCATTTCAGTATATGTCATTCATTTCAAGCGTAAACAACAATAAACTTTTTTTCACTCAATTATGTCGAACTTTGTGCCTGAAAAAAATTTTCTTCATGAAGAAAACTGCTGCCGAAAGTCATCATATTTTGCTGGAAGTTTATGGTGAACATGCGCTAGCTGAGCGAACGTGCCAAAAATGGCTTGCACGATTTAAAAGTAGTGATTTTGGCTTAGAAGACGATGAACGTCCTGGGCAGCCAAAAAAGTTTGAAGATGAAGTACTGGAAGCATTACTCTATGAAGATTATTGCCAAACACAAGAAGAGCTCGCAGAATCTTTGGGTGTCACTCAAACAGCCATTTCAAAACGTTTAAAAGAAGCTGGATATATTCAAAAGCAAGGGAATTGGGTTCCACTTGAACTCAAGCTGAGAGACGTCGAAAGGCGGTTATGCATGTCCGAAATGCTGCTGGAACGCCACAAAAGGAAGTCATTTTTGCATCGGATTATTACTGGTGATGAAAAATGGATCCATTACGACAACCCCAAGCGCAAAAAATCATATAAGAAACCCGGCCAACCAGCCAAATCAACGGCAAAGCCGAATATCAATGGCGCGAAGGTAATGCTCTATATTTGGTGGGATCAGATGGGTGTGCTGTATTATGAGCTGCTAAAACCGGGTGAAACCATCAATGGACAACGCTACCGAACACAATTAATCAGTTTGATGAGAGCAGTAGCCGAAAAACGACCGGAATATGCGACCAGACACGAGGCAATAATTTTCCATCATGACAACGCTCGGCTCCACGTTGCTATTCCGGTTAAGAACTATTTGGAAAACAGTGGATGGGAAGTCTCACCCCACCCACCTTATAGCCCAGACCTTGCCCCTTCTGACTACCATTTGTTCCGGTCGATGCAGAACGCCCTCACTGAAATACGGTTCACATTAGAGAAGAATATCAAAAATTGGCTTGATTCATTCTTGGCTGCCAAGCCGACGCAGTTCTTTTGGAATGGGATCCACAAATTGCCAGAAAGATGGAAAGAGGTAATAGCTTCAGATGGGCAGTACTTTGAATAATACTATTGTACATGTTTTTCTTAAATAAACGTTCAAATTTTGAAAAAAAAAAACCGCACGATTTAAATTACATACCCAATATTTACCGTTAGGTTACTAATTTTAAGTAATATGCCGTTGAAATCCACGATGGGGCGAAAATGCTGTATTAGATGACCCTTGGTGTCTTCCCACGTTGTTATCGGCGTCGTATACAAAATACTCTTTGCTGTCCCCACGATCTTGATGTTGTATATCGCCCTGAACACATCCGCCTTTCGGTTATCACGAATGGCTGTTAGATGGGTGTCCACACAAGTAAGTAATTGGGTCAGCTCGTCTTTCTCACCGGAAAACTCCTTTATGTAAGAAATAGTTTTCTCTGTGGGTTCTGTTCTCCTCTGATTAGGTTGTTGCTGGAAGTTTTGTTGTTGCTTTTGAACAGCGGCTATGTTATTAAGTGCTTCCACCTTACTTTGCATCATCTGCTCATTGTTGTTATTTATAAATGTCCATCGGTTAGCAGTGAACAGTGACAATCGCTTATCTCGACTCGATGCAATTTTGGACAAAAACTGAGTTCACTGGATATATTTTCGAGTGGTTCGTGGATGGAAACGAAAAGCTTACTTTTATGTACGATCACTTTTACACAACCGATTAGTAACTTCGTATTAAGCACTATTTTAGTGTGAATACCGTCGTGATTACTTTTTCAGGTTCGACTTAAATATCTTCCAATTTAGAAGAAACACACCGACTGAATGAAACTACACTGCTTTTGGTGTCGTCTCGATTAAGACTGACTATTTTCTTTATTTGAACATATTACTTCATGTCATATCATAAACATAGATATGGTCAACGCGTTCCGTTTCCGATGGCCTTCAGACAGCACCATTGACACCGGAATGTAATTGACACTTTTGTTATTCGTTGCTAAGCAACATAAATGTGCCGTCAGCAAGTTTGCTGACTTGCATTTGTGTAACTCGAGCACACAGCGCTGGCGAAAAGAAATTAGGGAGGCAAAAAAGAAAGATATCGATGTGTGTTGATCTTAAATTTGCAAGTTATAATGACTAGGAAAAACTTTCGCTGCATTACTCTGTGACCCATGACGAAATATTGCACGAACACAGTGCAATCACATCAAAAATTAGGCGTAGTGAATTAATTTTACATCGATAGCAATGAACATATTTACTATTTAACTTTTACGTTTTTCACATTTTTCAAAAAACTTTGCAAATGGAATTGATTTGAATATTTTATTATTTTTCCTTTCAGAATCAACACCAGATATAAGTCAACGTCCGCCGCTGCTAAGGCCACCTTCAAGAAAGTCCTTGCAATCTGAGAGAGTAGCACGAAGAGTTTGTTGTCCGGAAGAAACAATTCACGTCAGCTCGGAACGGGATGAAAAGAACAACATCGAAGCAAGTCGCGAAAACGAATTGCAAGAGAAGTTTTCCTTTAGCAAGATGTAAATTTATTTTCGTGATTTCTTGTATACTTTTTTTATATGGAATTCTGTTTTGTAGACTTCCCCTCATACAGACTATGGTAATGAGAATTGAAATTGCCAGAGGAAATATGCACATTACCTCTGGATTGAACAAAACTGGCTTTACTGAGATAGCGTAAGTTTTTACAATCATCACGGAACATCACTGTCTAAGTATGCACCTTTTCTCAGGTTGCCGAAGTTTCTTTTCAGTTCATCATCAGCTGAGCACATTGATCGTTACAACGTTCAGAATGAATTACAGGATCAAAATGAGAAACCCCTCAAAGATGCGTTCCCATGGACATGTGGCATTTGCGATTTTGGAATTCAAAACACATTAAACAATATATCTCGAGCTATCATTCATCCGATTCAAACATCTATTACGGTTGCCATGACTCATAAAAAAGAAACCGTGATTGTAGGAAAGGTAGAGCAACAGCAACAGCAACCCCCAAAGGCAGTGGAAGAAATTGAAGCTGAAAAATCAAAGCAAACTCAATTGGCATCGCCGATACTGCCGCCACCTGAAAATGAACTTAGTTTAAGAGCTGCAGAGGATTACCGTCGCAGGACACCAGTCGGAGGTAGTATATCGGCACGTGGACGAAGTCCCTCAACAGACAGTGAACAACTAAACAAACCACCTGAGAAAAAAAAGAGTTACTTACAAGAGGCTGTAGAAACCGTTTTCTTGGGCCGGAGAAAATCCCAAGCCAGAGAAATCGTTGCAATCAGTCTACACGCCGATACATCGCCAATACACCTGGAGTTTGACTCTGAGAGAACTCGCCTTACGAAAGATCATCTATCGTTGCTTCTCAAAACAGTAGGACTGCTGGGGATAGTTCAGAAAAAAGAAACTGCTCAAGAGCAAGATGAAATACAAATTATAACCAACGCTGAAGAGAACCCTAACATCAAGGAGTTCCTCGAGATGGACACCAACTCTGAATCATCATTGCTGTCACTTGATAAATCCACTAATAAATTTGTTACTTCGATTCTCCTTCAATGGACTATTACAAGATTTACAGTAGAATTAGAATCATCACAGAAGACTCGATGTAAACTTGTACTCGATATGGAAGATCTAATATCATCAGTAGACAAACGAGAAGAATTCACCAAGTTTACCAGCAAAATTGGAACCTTCAACACACGACTCTTTGAAACAGGTGCAGAGAATGAATTTGTTCTCAGCGATCGTTTGAGGATTAAAATGCAAGCAGACTCTACACAGTCTCCTCTATTCAATATGATAGTCACCACTGTTGGGGTAAAGGACTTTTTCAAACGAATCGGTGCTAAACGAAAAGAGGCCGATCTATGCCGAGCTATATCAGAGGTTATCGTCAAAATGGAAGCAATTGAAATGATCGTTGACATGGACAAAGTTGCTATTCTTGCTCCATCAATCACAGCTCTATCTGAAGCAACTAGAAGAGGCAAAGACGTAGAATTGAAAACTAAAACTGCACCAAAACCTTCTACTGTATGTGAATTGCCAATGTTTCATCTTGATAGCAAAGGCTTCACCATCTACATGCCAACAGAAACAAAAAAATCCTGGTGCGACGTTGCAATTTTGAAAGTTGGTTTGATAAAAGTTTCTCCAAATCTAGAGAATCCCCTCCAACGATGCCCTGTACGAGCAGATGTGTATCAGAAAGCTGCTCAAATGGGAATCTTAGGCATCCCAGGATCCATTATAGAAGATCGACAGTACGAAATAGCATTGCAAAATATATCAGCAGCTACAGGGAACTGGAATGAAATCCTCTCACACATGAAGGAGCACGCTAATAATTTTCATAACACCAATCCAGCATTTGAATGGAACAATCAAAGCCGTCGAACGTCGCTCGAATTGAGGAATATTTTCAGTAATTTTACTTTTATCATCACCTATGCACCCTGTATCACCTGCAACAATGCGCTGATATGCGGTCAAGCCATCGAATTCAACTGCTCAAATGATTTAGTACTTTCATTGATTTCAGATCAATTGACCCTGTTAAGTTGCATTGTCAATAAACTGGAAGACGTTTTAAAGTCTTCAGGAAAACAAAAAAAAGTCACCAAACCTAAAACTAAGAAACCAAGTAAATCCATTTCTCAAACTACACTCAGACGGTCTTCAAAACCTCAGGTGATAGAGGTCAAACAATCAGCGTCATTTCATTCGGTTGATACGATTTTGGATTCCAATCAACGTGCACTTGAGGATACTTCTGAGAACCCCGTCACTGATTCCGGTTTCTCCTCAAGCAAAAGATCAGTAACGAGAAAAATTACAAGTTGTAGCCTACAAACAAGTGTTCGTCAATTGCCCCACACAACGTCCTTCGTCGCTGGCGTCTTTATCATCAATCTGTACAAATACAAACGAGTTATTGATAGCAATCCGCAAGGTAGTAATCCGCCAGTGGTGGAAACATTGACACCCCTCATAACAATTAACCTTTACCAGCCGAGTTTTCTTATATCCCAAACTATATATGAAGTAACGAAAAGATTCTCTCTCTTCAATTTAAGTGTGAGTTTATACCCAGCCCCAGACCCAGCAGAAGGAAATGTTCTGCAGGATGAAAACATAGAACCAATTCCGGAAATTCTTTTTGACACGAAACAAGGTGACTTAGGTTCTTCAGGAATTCCTCCACCATTGTTTGTGTTGAACTCATACATAACTAAATCAAAGAAACTCGAAATTGATTTGAGTTTTTCGAAACCAGGAACTGTGCGGCTGTCGGAGAACTCACTTGAAAATCTAACAAAACATTTGATTTTCTACTATGAAGCATTGCTGGAGAATCCCTGCCTTAACGTTCGATCAGAGAAGCCAATAATACGAGCAACAAAGATCCAAATAATGAAACATTTGTTGTTCAAAACTGATCGCTTCAGCTTGAAGATGGACATGTTTTCGTTGAAATTCTCGGAAGCAAACAATTACAACTTTAAAGCCAGCTTGGTGGATGTAAGGTGGTCTACAAAATTCTTAAGTCGACCGGAAAAAATGAACGCGAAAGGTTCAATTGGTGGGTTTCTCCTTCGATCCGATAACAGAATTATACTTCATCCGATTGGTGTCAAATGTAACGTTGACTTTGTTCAGGAATCCTGGAATCGGTTACCTCTTGTGACGGCCAATGTGAAATTCAACGTTATCCGTTGCGATGTAGGAGTTGAGGTCGTTAAAAATTATTTCGAAGGCATAAAAGCACTCAACTCTACAATGGAAGTTTCGAATAGACTTTGGGAGGCATTCTTGCAAAGACGTTGCGGTGATGCTGAGAAAATAAATCGAGAGCGGATGTTAAAAATTTACTTACCCAATGTCGAGCCGAAAAAGATGCCAGAACCGAAAGAAGAATTCTACCAGGACGATTTGAGGTAGATAATAATTTTTCTTTTTTAACTTTCACTATAACGACTTTTCTTTTTAGGGCTGGAGCGTTTCAATTTGTTGAGATGGCATCGGATACATTTTTGCCCACGCCATATCAAATACAAATTATCAAGAAGAACTATGGTATTATCTGCTGGCGATATCCACAACCGAGGAAAATGAACAAAATTCATATATTTCCAGTTCCAATGGCGGTAATTTTTTTAAGTGTTTTATATAGCAGTGTGAAACGGATTCTTGTAAACGTAGGTCTCCAATCCAATTCGCATTAAGTGCCGAATAGAATATTTTAGTGATGCACATGAAAGCTTCCTACATTTCTGTGATTTTTGGCTCTCGGAAACTGTTTCAAAGGCAGTTGAACTACCCGAACGTGAGGTAACAGCAAACATTTGGAGAGTTGTTATATTACAGTCGCTGGTATCGATAAATCAGGAGTGTTTCGATACCAGTGAAGAGGATGAGGAACTACGTTCGGTAAGTTCAATAATTTTGTTTGTGAAGTTAAGAAATTAAAAAATATTTCATGACACTGTTGTTGAGGAAAAGGCTCATATCTAGTACCGATTTGTGAAGATTCCCTGCTTCGTTTTACGTCGATTTTCAAGAGTGTCAATTGACTGTGTAATATTGACATCAACTATGAGTTTTATCGCATAGTTTTGAATCTTATTTATCAAGGGCAGAGAAGTCTTAGGTTGTGTCCGACCAGATGTGGACATTGTACCCCAATTTGGGGCGAGTGAATCCCTATTATATTGAGGGCCAAGGCCGATCAGACGGGGTGAAGAATTTCTTACATTGATAGAGGAAGCATAACCATTTCGTGGCATTTTTTAACATCATCGAATATGCGGTCATTCCAAAAGAAGGTTGTTGTTGACACACATACTAAGAATGAAAAGCTTTTCGGTTTCGACTATGCAAATGGCGTCCATTGATAATAGCTGGGTATTTTAGTTTCATTAAAACGACGCCAGGCAGCATTGCCACTCTGTTGGCCACCCACCCATTTAGATCAACATAACAACGTTTCCATGGCCTTGGGAAAAAGGGATGTATGTAGATTCAATATCTTTGTAGGAGCATAGCGAAGAAGATTTTCCTCTTTTAGTTTCGGGTTGGACAAATGCGGTTTTTCATCGTCACAGAAAGAGTTAGAGTGAATATAGCTCATATCCGCGGGCTAAAAAGTGATCGCGTTTCTGCGTACGTCCATGTCTGTAAATGCAGACCAGCTCTTTTGGCACCTCTTAGTTCACTCTGACCTGAAGCTACCTGGCTATGAACTAATGCCATTATTCTTTTCTCACCGCGATCTCGCCATTTACGTGCATATTAATGTAGCTTATCAAACTCTACCACAATGTAATCTCTGATCCAATAAGGAATTCAACTTCGTATGGTTAAAATTCCATCTCCTGCGCCGTCTGACTCCATACAAAGAATTGTATAGGTGTATCCTCTTACTAAAATTGTTATTATGAACGATTTCAATATACACCATTCTGAACGGCTTCGACATCCAGTCATACCACCAACACCCTAAATTTGTTTTTGACTTCTAGACCTGCTAATTACACCGTTGATGTGATCTCTCCTCTAGACTCATCAAACCATTGTTTCATATCAACTAATTTTCTGTATATTGACCACACATTTAGAGAAAAGATTCCTAAAAGAAACGTATGGCAATACGAGAAAGTCAATTAAAGCGGACTTAACAGCCTCTTTAGGAATTTTAGCTGGTGTTTTCTCGATATCGACGTGGATGCCGCTGCTGATATGATCACAAGCATTATTCTCTTTGGAATAAGATCCTTTATCCCCCTTCGGATGAAAAGTGTCAAACGAAAAGAAAAGGCATGGTACGACTCAAGCTGTAAAGAGGATGTCAGTGTTAGAGAAATGTTTTTTCGGTCTTTCAAGACCAACCCGACAGATGAAAACCAAAAAAAGTTTAAACGCGACATGGATGATTGCAACGTCTTTCTTATGCGTGCCAAATTCCAATATTACAATGCCCCAAACATAGTAAAATCTTTTGGTTGTTCGTCAAAAACATTAGAAATTCTGCCTCATCCTCCATCCCAACGTTAATTTATAATGACATTCCAGCTGTCAGCCCTTTGGCAAGGCCGATCTGCTTGGTGCACACTTTGCAGCCAACTCAAAACTTTCAGATTGTACTTTGTCTTCGCCTACACTAAAGTGCTTCGAATCTTCAATTGGACTAGTCCGCTTTCGCACTCGTGCAGTAGCAAGGATCCGCTGGTCCAGATGGTATATCTCCCATTCTTCTAAAGAGGTGTTCTTCCACCCTGTCATAACCACTGATTTTCCATCGATCCTACTCTTTAGGACTATTTCCGAGCAGGTGGAAAACAACAGAAAACTTAAAAAAGGCGACTCTTCTTCTCTTTCCTCCTACACACCCAATGCACTTACGTCCCTTCTTCCCAAGGTCATGGAAACGCAATCAGCTAATGAAATAACTCGAAACACGAAAACTTCTCTGGTGATCTGATGGCATGTCTTACCGAAAAATGGAACCAAAGCGGTCATTGATCTGGTGAAAGCAAGATAGTTGCAACTGATATTTCTAAGACATTTGACAGAGTTTGGCACCAGGCTCTTTTGTCGAAAATGCGTGCTTTTGGGATCGATGACTCTCTTCTTCAATGGATTAGAAATTACCTTTCGGGACGTTCAATTCAAGTTGTCTTGGATTGGTGTTCCCAGGGGCTCCGTTCTGTATCCGACATTCTTTTTAATTTTCATTGATGATCTCTTATCTGCTCCTTCTAATCCAATATATTATTTGCTGCTCTTCGGCTGTAGAACGGGAACTGCAGCGTATGTTAAGCTCATTAAATTCCGAAATTAACAACATAACCAATTGGGGAACTATCAACAGAGTGAAGTTTAATGTTTCCAAAATCCAATGCTGTCTGCTGTCATCAAAGAGAAATTAAACCACCCAGTTCAACCCCCTCTGGTCTGGCCTCAATATTAAGGCATTCATCAGCCCAAAATTGAAGTACAATGGCTACATCTAGTCAGGTGCTCCTAAAAGATCCCTGTCCTGCCAAATAGGATTCAAACCCGTGCGATAAAATTCATAGGTGATACTAATATCAGTCAGTCAATTGACACCCTAAACACCGATGTAATGTTTCCTGTCTTACCTTGTTTTACTGCTATTTCCACCACCAGTGCTCCAAAGAAAACGCCAATACCATTCCGCCCCTTTAAACCTTCAACCCTAACACCCTTCTCGCTTCTCTACTTTCGAACGTACTCTGAAATATTGTGATTCGTTCCTAAGCCGTACAACTTGCTTATGGAATGCCCTGCCGAGCTCTCTATTTCGTAGTCATTATAACATTCAATCATTTAAAACCAACGTTCATCGGTACCTTTCCCTCCCTGCTTTTCCTTTGCCCGCGCTGTGTGTAAGCATTTTATGGGTACTCATGTCTTAGCGCGTGTAAATTATATTAATGAGAAATCTTACGTAATGTTTTCTTTCTAGCGTGGGAAAACACATATTCGGAAGAAGGGGAAATGAAAGTGGACCCGTCCCATTGAAGATTAGAAGAGCTCAAGTGTAGGGAGATACATAGCACAGTCTATGATAGAAGTGTTGAGCTAGCCGGAAAGCGAACAATCAGAAGATTTGACTTGTCCAAAGAGCTGACAGCTGTAGTGTCTTGTTAGGATGGAGAACGAGCTAGATTCTCTAATGTTTTGACGAACGACCAAAAGTAGTTGCTCCCTTTAGATTATTGTAGTGTTTTTTGCCTCAGTTTTTGATCAGAAATAAATTGCCCACACTTAAGAAAAGGGGTTGCAGTCATTTCTGACTGGTTTGAACTCTCTGACGGGTTGGTCTTGTGAGAATGAAAAAACAGTTCTTTAACCCAGTTGTAAGGAGGTCAACTCGAATCATATCATGCCTTTTCTAATGAGGAATAAAGCACCTCTTTTCAAAGATAGTTGTGTTTGTGATCATATCAGCAGCAGCATTCACGTCGTTATTGAGGAAACATAACGACCAGTTTTAAATTACAAATATAGTAAACAAGGAATTTTTTCTATGACACAATGGTTTGCCAAACCTAGAATGGACGCACATCGACGGTATTGTTGTCAGGATGAGCAGTTAAAAACAAAACCTATCAACTTTAGGTATTTGTGTCTAGAATGTCAAATCTACCCGTAATTGTGTATATTCAAATCCCCCACAATAACGATTTTAGTAGGGCTACAGGGATGCAATTCATTGAATTTTGCAGTGTGGTGAGTTTGTAAGTGAACTCTCGGTATCATAAAATCAGTGCCCATATGAGACACAATATAAAAATTTTGGCAAGGAAATGTCTTAGTTTAAGTCAACGTCGACCTTAAAATCGGTCAAACTAGCTTAGCTCCTTTGGCATACTCGGGACTCAGGTTATTTGAGTATTTTTTTTTTTTTTAGAATTTAGCTAGGGCTTCGAAATAGCGATGTTAGTGGAAGAGTTCCAAATGAACAAGCACCAGTCATAACTAGATAATTGGCGACTGTCACTATCCTTTATCGGATCTAATTCTTCATATCGTGCCGAAGGTTTAAGTTATTGGCTTATAAGTAATTATAAGCCGATTGAAAGCTAAATTGTATGCAACCACATGCTTGTGCACCATTTGAGGAATGAAGACGGGAACATCATCGGTTTCCCCTAAAAGAAAAAGAAAGTCAGATAACTGTCTGGCTGAGGTCATACTGCAGTATATTTAACACCAACGATGCACTGTTTCAGTTTTCAAGCAGAATGAATGAAGTACAGCGATAACGAAACTATGGATCAAGAATTTTTTTTCAACTCAATTTCAATTTAATATAATTAAAGAGAGAAGGAAAGTGGATGGTGTATAAGATAAACAGAGACTGTTTCAGAAATATGTTAGGGATCTAACCAAGGGAAGAGAAATGGCGAAGGACTGCACATTTAAGGCGTGTGACATTAGAAATAGTTCTTATAGCTATTGGTAGAGATGGGATGAATTGTAATGGTATTAGAGTAGGTGCTCTAAGTAATATAATTTAATGTAGACGAATGATATTCCTGACGTCGATGTAGTGATTGAGGAAAATCCCTAGCAAGTAGAGACCCTATTACACGGGTACACGTGTACCCGTGTTACACGTGTTAAATTATTCGCCCTTTTTAAAGAAACGATATTCCCAGCTTTTGAAAAGCAACGTTCTTAACTAACAAATGTAGCTGGTATAGACATATATCTTCTCGCTAACTTCGCGACATCGGGAAATTTATACTCTATATTTCCATCACTCAAACGGATCTAGTTCGAACTTTAATTGAAGTTCAGCAAAATAAGTTTCCAGCCGATTTTGGATAGTTTTTTGTTTGGCGTCAAGTGTGTTGTACAAGAATACCAATTCGGTTCTAAAATTTGGTGTACCTTCAGTATCGGTTGTTCCTGTTTCTGAAGTGTTCTCTGAATTTGCACATTCAAGAAGCAACTGTCTTAGTTTGCCCCTTACGGAAACTTTTTCATCAAAATGCTCATGCTCAGGGTCTTTATAGCGCGGGTCAAGCAAAGATGCAACTTGCCTTGCAGAAACATAAATTGCACCACTCCACAGTAGATTGAACCTTGATTTTGAATGATTTTATCATGTTTGAATCATTTTCAAACAATAACATATGTTGCTCCAACATTTTTTGCGTAAGAGGTCGAACCATGGATGAGGATGACTTTTTGATTGCTAAGAATTTTCGTTAGAGCTTGAATTGATTGAAGAATTTTTGCCAGTTCCTCCATAGACGTCCATTCTTCTTCTAAAACTTCCAACTTAGCAGCAACTGTTGAGGAAGTTACTGAGCGATCTGTTAGCACATGCATCACTGGAGTGTTGTGATGCACCGAGTGTTGCATGATTGTAAAAGTTATTGCACTGGTAAGCCCAAATGCTTCTGCTTTTCCTCCAGAGCGTACTTTGCAATATTTAAATGCTTAAAATGACTCACAACCTTGCTGGCTTTCTCTATCATTTTTTGAATGTCATCTGAAAAGATTAATGCCTTTAGTGCCAGTTGAAGACTGTGAACCGCTCACGTTAAATTCGAATTCTTCTGGACCTTTTTAATTGATTCGACAGCCTTTACCATATTAGCAGCGTTGTCAGTGACTACTACCATGATCTTTTCATTTAGGTCCCAGTCTTGAGGGATATCTGCCATCTTATCGCAAGATTTTCCGCGTTGTTTCTCGTATCTATTTCACTTGTCTTAAATGTAAAAGATTGTGGTATCCAATCATCATCATCATGTGTCCAGGAGTCAGACGTACATGATACTTCAAAGGAAGCACCGCCAAACTTTTTCTAAATAACATTTAGCTTAACAATTGAAGCCGCTTCTTAATCGCCTCTTCTTTCAAAGGAGTATAATTTAGCTTGACAACTTCCATGAATTGGAGAAAGCCCTTACTGGCACAAAAAGAGATAGGCAATTGGTTCAACGTTATAAGTTTTGCCAGTGCCTGATGAATTTCTTCCATCCTGTCTGCCATTGGGAGTTCCTTGAGCCTTTCTCTTATGAGTGACAAAGTTCCCTACAATGTACAATATAAGAACTGAAAACCCGATAAAAAAACCCACATGTTTTGTAGTTGTCCTCTATTACACCAAATATTGTGTATATTGTGTATATGAACCATTTTGAGCCAAAAGTAAAAGTAAAGAATATTGTGTAATGAAGTTAAGCGATAATGAACTCGCCAACCTACACTTTTGTGATTACTGTTTTATGGGACGTACCAATTGTTCTCAGAACTCTTCTCAGATGGAAATCAGCATACCAAATCTCAGATCGATAGCTCTTTAAATCGTGCAGACAGACGGACATACATACAAATGGGCAGACGGACAGACGGACAGATAGATTAGCATGGCTAAATCGATTCGGATCTATTCCTTCTATGCGTTAAAAATGAAAAAACAGAATCAGCATACCATTTTCTAGTGGTATAGGGTATAAGAAGTCATGTCTGAGACTTGTTATATGAATATGTTTTGCATTTACATAGTTCTTACTTGATATTAGAACAAATAGAATTTTCAGGATTTAATTTTGGTTGAATTCCATGAATGTCGATGTGCATATTGCCATACCCAAATCTTCGGCTTCATTTAAGTACACAAAAAAATATTAAGCAATTAAGGCTTATAATCATCGATTATTTTCGACTTGTCCTAAGCACTGCCGGTCAATACTGATGATAACAAACGCTAGAAACTATTAGCGTTTATTTTATCAGCACGTGTATTTGGGACCTAGACGGGTACACGTGTATATATTTTGTTACTACACGTGTAATTAGATACACACTTGAAATCGAGAACTCTACTAGCAAGTATTTTGGTCATATCTTCGTAAGTCATGGATGTACTTGACTACGTCATTAAATGCTACTTGGAGCTTGCTCTGAGATTCATAACAACTCTATACTACCTCAGCATATGTGATAAGAGGCAGAATTAAATTTTTTTCGTCTGCTATTAGTTGAAGTAAAACTTGCAGATATCCAGAGTATGCAAAGGCATCCATATATTCGTCCTATAATATAATTTATGTGGTCGTATTCTGCCAATTTACAATTGATGACAAAACCCAGACTAGTAGCATTGTTTAAAATTTTAAGTTTATTGGCAAAGATAAAGTTTTATAAAAAAAAAGTAATAACCTGCCACTTATTCGGACTCAAAAGCTATCCATTGGTTGCAGATCAAGAAAAAATACTGGCAAGATCTCCATTAAGATTGCTGACCAGTTCAGCTACGTGTTTAATTGGCTCTGCGGCATTTAGCTGGATATTATCGGGAATAAGTTAAACAGAAAAGTGCTTACAAACATAAGGAAGGTCAATAACGAACATAAGAGAATTGGACCAAAAATTGATCCTTTCAGCACACCTAGATTTAGTAACAAAAGTGCTGAGGAAGAGTCTCGTGTATCAACTCTCTGGCATCTGTCAGACAAAAATCTACTAATTAGCCTCACTACAGTCCCTTTGAAAAATCGAACATGCAAGGAAGCGTAACATAATCTTTATGGTAGTCCTGTCATATTTCCTCAAAAATGTTTACCATTGCAGTGGGACAGCTGTGATTAGATCTGAAACCGGATTGTCCCTCACAGAACAACTCATTAGTTGATAGATGTTAGACCAGCTGCTTAGCTATTAATTTCTTATAGACAGGATGATATACTTATACTATAGGTCTAAAATCTGCTGCAATTACCGGATTAGTTTTTTTTTGCAACAAATACAACTCGGGCAGTTTTACAGGATTTGGTAAAAGTTGATGTTGTGATGCAGTGATTAAGAATGTGGGTAAAGTTGGATACTATAAATAGAAAAATCAGCTTAAAAAATCGCATATCCACACCATCTTCATCTGCAACAGAAATAATCACTTCATTTTCCGTCAGAGTTTGTATTTCGAAGAGATTTGCAGGGTGATTTCGACTTTTAGATAGATTAAAACTAAAATCTTGAGATGTGCTTTCAAGGAAGAAACTATTTAAAAGGTTAGGATCAATCTGATATTCAGTATTACATAACATAATAGAGATAGAGATAGAAATATATCGGAGATAAAGATGTATTTAGTTTAGAAGCATAGTACTTTCTTTTGGCATTTCGTATAACGAAAACAGATTTGTTTCGCATAGTTTTGTAAGTAAGCCAATTTGAGTTTGAGAAACTACGCTTCCATATATCATAAAGCCTATTGCGGGCTTTAATGGTATTAAAAACTTCTGTTGAATACAAAGGACAACTGTTATTTCACATTAAAATCAGTATTTAGACAACAACAATCCCATTGGATTGTGGTGGGTAAAGTTAATATCGTAGCTGCAGAAAAGAAGAACATGTTCAGAAATACAGTCGAGCGATGGTTGATCGAAAAGAAGGATAGACGAAGGATCTGATAATATTGTCAGGTCTAAAAGACTAGGGATACAATTCATAGCGAAATGTGTGGTGCTGGGTATTAAATATTATAGATTTGCATTCCTAGAGAAAATGCGAAATCATTAATTTGAGAAGCTCAAGAATCATTTCCAAGCAAGTTTGCATTAAAATCTCTACAGACAATAACGTGATAGAGAAGATAATTTTGACATGGAAGAAAAAAACAGTTGAGAGAGAGTTCAGA
Organism: Volucella inanis; assembly: GCA_907269105.1. Classification (NCBI taxonomy): domain Eukaryota; kingdom Metazoa; phylum Arthropoda; class Insecta; order Diptera; family Syrphidae; genus Volucella; species Volucella inanis. Next base: position 200,216,592 of record OU026153.1, on the reverse strand, counting down.
GAAGAACAATTGCGGTCTAGATGGTATGCAAGATATGCAGTAAATATTTAACAGATCCGTCGTGTATTTAAGAAATTAAAAACTCTGTTTCTAAATCAACGGACTTACATATATTGGGTATATATTTTAATTCGTGCGGTTTTTTTTTTCAAAATTTGAACGTTTATTTAAGAAAAACATGTGCAATAGTATTATTTAAAGTATTGCCCATCTGAAGCTTTGACTTTTTCCCATCTTTCTGGCAATTTGTGGATCCCATCCCAAAAGAACTGTGCCGGCTTTGCAGCCAAGAATGAATCAAGCCAATTTTTAATTTTCTGCTCTGATGTGAATCGTATTTCAGTGAGAGCGTTCTGTATCGACCAGAACGAATGGTATTCAGAAGGGGCAAGGTCTGGGCTATAAGGCGGGTGGGGTAAGACTTCCACTGTTTTCCGAAAAGTTCTTAACCGGAATAGCAACGTGGGACCGAGCGTTGTCATGATGGAAACTTATTGCCTCGTGTCTTCGGTAACTTCGGTAACTGCTCTCTTCAAACGGATTAATTGTGTTCAGTAGAGTTGTCCATTGATGGTTTCACCCGATTTTAGCAGCTCATAATACAGCACACCCATCTGATCCCACCAAATACAGAGCATAACCTTCGCGCCATGGATATTCGGCTTTGCCGTTGATTTGGCTGGTTGGCCGGGTTTCACATATGATTTTTTGCGCTTGGGGTTGTCGTAATGGATCCATTTTTCATCAAAAGTAAGAACCCGATGCAAAAATGACTTCCTTTTATGGCGTTCCAACAGCATTTCGGACATGCAAAACCGCCTTTCGACGTCTCTCGGCTTGAGTTCATGTGGAATCCGAATTCCTTGCCTTTGAATATATCCAGATGCTTTTAAACGTTTTGATATGGCTGCTTCAGTGAGACCCAAAGATTATGCGAGCTCTTCTTGTGTTTGGCAACAATCTTCACAGAGTAATGCTTCCAGTTCTTCATCTTCAAACTTTTTTGGCTGCCCAGAACTTTCATCGTCTTCCAAGCCAAGATTACCAATTTTAAATCGTGCAAACCACTTTTGGCACGTTCGCTCAGCTAGCGCATGTTCACCATAAACTTCCACCAAAATACGAAGACTTTCAGCAGCAGTTTTCTTCATATTAAAGTAATGAAGAAGAACTCCCCGCAAAAACACTTTTTCAGGCACAAAGTTCGACATATTTGAGTGAAAAAAAATTATTGTTGTTTACGCTTCAAATGAATGACATATACTGAAATGACGTACAATGACAGTGGCTTTCCAATGGAATAATACAGGTTACGCCATCTCTTAGCAAACCGCACGAATAGGTTATAGACCCAATAGATCAACGGACTTGCATATAATTTTGCATGTAGAATAAGTGAAGTTTTACAATAATTAGCAATACCACCTCCCAAGGTATATGTAATTCTTCGTTATTGTTCGGTAATAAGCATATTTTACTTTTAAGGTGAATTACGGTATAGTCATATGGAAATATAGCTGACAAGTGGATCCTCAGCATTATTTGCCGATACTCAGGAAGCCTTTCTGAAGTGTGTCAATTAAAAATTGATTTAACATCGCGTATCGTTTGTACTCTGTAAAAAACTATATCAGTAGATCCGTATCAGTGTAGTCGTCGGTTATAAATCGAACATCGGCAAGATTTTCGTCTTGCCTACCATATTCCAAAAACTGTACAAAACTGTGCAAGAACTTAAAATCAATATCTGACACATTCACTCATTCATCGATTTATTGAAGATACAAACGACATAGAGACAAAAAGGTATTTCCAGTACTCTTTTAGTTATTTACACTCTATTATCGAAGAACATATTAATTACTTACTTAGACAGCGATATAGTTTGACGTGCACTTCTAAACCTCTCCAGTTATTGCAGTCTTTAACCAAAACTGTTTTGAGCTGCGTACCCCAAAATGGTTGCAGTTCATTTTAACTCGTGCGCCCAACAATAAAAGTTGTCGTTCTGAGTAAGAAACTAAATCTTTTCAGCTCAGAGGATTGGTATCTTTTCGGTCTACATACAAATTTAGACAACTGATGCTCACTTTTTAACCAGATTGTTCTGCTAAGCAAAATCAATTATTCTATGCCAAAGATGTCCTCCTTTTATCAAGGAGCTTGTAGAAACATTCTTTGATAAGATTCCCTATTTTTTTTTTAATGTACCCTTGATGCGGATATTTACTATGAGTTCCCACAATTTGGCTTGGTTCTCTGCTTAGTGCTTAGAACAAATTCGCATTTTCTTTTCTCGGTTCCATGTTCCATTCACCGTAGTATACGTCGCAGCTTTTCTTTCTCCTTTCGTCTGGCTCAATTCTATGAGCTTCTCGAATAAAATTAAATTTCACCACGACTCAAATTAAGTTATGTCTCTTAAAACTTTTATTAAAGACTGTCCTTTATATTTTTGCTAAAATTAAAGATCTCATGCTCTGCCAGAAGACAACACAACTGTTTTGCTAGTACAATATATATCACATGAAGTTTATACTAAAATCTTGCTGAAATATTGTTTCTTTTTAACTTGCAGGTTGTCAATGTTGGCATCGACGAGATCCTCAATTCGGTAAATAAAGAAACGGACTTCATTTTACATCCGAAAGTCTTAGTTGGTTGCATGCGAATAGACACAGTTTTCAAACCGTCTGTTATACCGAAGTTTCAGATACTCCTCAACATCACCGACCTACAAGTGAACCTACAAAACCATCAAAGCATGCTTTCTAAACTACCGAGTCAATTGAAAAAGTTTAAAATTGCTGAAAGCAATAAACCAATTAATCAAACATTCCTCAGCCTTGGCATCGAAAAGATAAGCATTCATGCATCGTTCCATACACTCAAAAACTATTCCGTACATTCCGAGCTAACGATCGGTGTAAAATGTCTAGACTATGGTTATCTAAATCTGTTTCATATTATCGAACCAAGCAACATTAGTGGTTACTGTAAGATTAATGATGCTGTGGAAAGTAGCATTGTTGCTGACAAACTAAAAGTAAACCTAGGTCCATCAGTTCTCCATAATCTAATGTGTGCCAAACATAATTGGGATGGCTATTTCCAAAGTAAAGAAGAAAATAGAAGATCTTGTCTCATCAGTAAATTCATAGTGGTAAACCGAACGCAAAAGAACATCAGTTTTGGGCAAAGTAGTACCAGTGAGCGTATTTTGCTGCAGCCTAGAGAAGGCTGTAAATATTCGTTCCACAGTGTTTACTTTAGACAAGAGTTGACTTTTTACACATTTGATGGAGAAACAGAGCATGCGAGTAGTTCAGTTGCAATTACTCTGGATTTCCCAGCAAGTTCGGATAGTATTAACAAATACGCAGTTGTCGAGTGTAATTGCTTAACTGTGAAGACAAAAAGACTTTCATCTACACAGTATTACATTCTAATAAAAGGCCAAATAGAGATGATATCGATGGTGAATGAGTCGTTCTTACTGGAATTTGATCGAGATGATAAAAAGACTGATGATGGGGAAACGCATTTGGAGAAAAAAGGTCGAGCATCGTTCATACATAATGTGTTTTGTGATAGCAATATTTCTATAAGGTAAGACAAAGTTATTAAGTAATAAGTACAATAAGTAATATGTTTACCACGTCAAGTAAATTAAAAAATGTAAAATCAGCTAAAAGTTGAAGCGCCAACTATTTACTATTACACTATTGGCTTCAGAATGTGGATAGTTGTCTGTAGCGGTATTATTATTTCGCCGCAGAACATCAGCATGATTATATATCCATACATAAACAATAGTTTGACGTAAGATCAGATTTTTGGAAATTTTGTTCTTGTACATAGAATGAAGCTGCTCCATATTTTTGATATCGTTATTACATTTCTAATACAATACCCACGTTGACGAAGAATACATTCCTGAATTCGTTTCAATCAAAACTAAAAGATAAATGCATCTGCACATATATTATATTTAACTTTCGTTTTCTTTACTGTTTTCTTTTTTTTTTTTAAATAGGCTAACACGGCATTTCTACTATCCACTGCAAGCTTGGCTTTAATCGACCGACAAGTTCATTTTCATGTGTAACTTTACGAGCGGCTGAACCAACTACCCCTAGTGTCTTGTTTTCATTATTTTACTTACTGAATATTTCGTTAGCATTAAAAGAGGTTTAGGCTATCCAAAATCTAGCGACATATGGCAGAGGCAGAGCCAAAAAAAAAGTCACCTTAGAGGCCTCCAGATCAAGTAGGAATAATTGCAGAAAGCTTTTCAATCTAACAAATGGCACAAGAAAACCTTCCAAACATAAAAGTTAAAAAAAAACTCCAATACCAGGGCAGTTATGCCAAATTTTTTAAACAATAAACCGAAAGGTCTTTGAAGGTCTCTAGAAAAGAATCGCACAATTTACCACAATTAATTATCAACCTTAATAGGTCAACTCCTTAGGTCTGATTTTAAGAGACAAACTATTTCGGGTGATACATTGCTTCAAATCAATCAACTCTGCAGGTCCGGACCTCATTATACCAGCTAAATTGAAAATGACTTCAGTTATCATCCTGCCTATGCTAGAGATAACTTTTCACCTGTTTTGAATAAAAATTAAAATGTTTTTTTATGTATACCCAAAACTGGAAAATATTCTCATGTACATTTGAAAAGCCTTAGATCCAGAAAAATTCATTTCAAAAATTCTAGAGCAACTGGTCGATATGCACATTCGCAGAAAAGGATCTGCACATGTTAGTACAATTTACTGTACTAGTTCTATGGTAGATATAAAAGACGCTGTTAACAACGTCAGCATATCAGCAATCGTAAATCCACTGTCAACCCTGATGGTAATAGCTCACTCGGTGAGTTGATTATTCTCTTATTATTCGGCCCATCCACTTAAATAAAGATGCGACATCTTTCAGTAGATGAATTCTGCAAGGCGCTCCGAAAATTTGTAGATAATGAATTATTCACATGCCTGGAAGGGCAATTTGATTTCAATAAACTAAGAGTATGGGAAGATCTATATACGTGTAAGCTGAAATTACCCTCTTCTCGATCAAATTCAAAATTCCAAACATTGATCCTTCTTCCATAAATGGTACAAGCTTAACATCTTCTGATGCAGATAAATATTTAGGTCTTACTTAAGATAGAAAACTGGAAACCTAATATTCAAGAAAAAATTAAAAATCTATAATAGCACTCTTCTTTTGCAAGGATATAAATAGATATCCTCATACCGAAATCATTAATGCGGGCAATTTCAATAAACATAATTTTAGGTGGCTTCGACATTCTGGACAGAAAACACCCGAAGGACGATGTGTTGAGATCTTCGCTGTGGAAAACAACTTGACGCAGCTTGTAAATGAGCCAACGCAGAGCTGACTACCAGACGTTGATAGTCATACCGCCAACACCTTAGGCTTGTTTTAACTTCTAATCCTGCTAATTACACCGTTGATGTGCTCTCTCCTCTACTCTCATCAAACCATTGTCTCATATCAACTAATTTCTCGTATATTGACCAAACAGTTAGAAAAACGATTCGTAAAAGAACCGTATGGCAATATGAGAACGCCAATTGGAACGAACTTAAAAACTTCTTTAAGATTTTTAACTGGTCGCTGCTGATATGGTCACAGACACTATTCGCTTTAGGATAACCATCCTAAACATAACAGAGAAAACCTAAAAATGTTTAAACGAGCCAGGAGTGCCTGCAAAGTCTTTCTTAAGCGTGCGAAATTCAAATATGATCAAAAACAGGCAAATACTACAATGTTCCAAACATAGTAAAAGCTTTTGATCGTTCGTCAAAAACATTAGAAGTTCTGCTTCATCCTCCATTCCAAAGCTCATTTATAATGATATTTCAGCTAACTGCGTACTTTGCGCCCAGTTCAACACTTCCAGATTGTAGTGTAGAACGAATCCACTTTCGCACTCGTGTAGTAGCAACAGAAAGATCTTAACATACACAAATCCGCTGGTCCAGTTGGTATATCTCTCCTTCTGGCACTGGCAAAACCATTGCGTAAGCTTTAGGACTCTTTCCGAACAGATGGAAAACAACATTTGTCTAGGCCGTCCTTAACTCACTCCTCCTACAGACCCATTGCACCTACATCCGTTCTTTCATGGAAACGCTGGTCAGCTCATAAAATATTTCGAAACACAAAAACTTCTCAATGACCGGCAATGCGTTTTTCGTAACAACAGCTCCACTGGTGATTTGATTGCATGTCTCACCGAAAAGTAGAAACAAAGCGTACATCAAACTGGTGAAAGCAGGACAGTTGCACTTGATATTTTTAAGGCATTTGACAGAGTTTGGCATCAGGCTATAATTCAAAATATCTGTTTTTTTTTTTTTGGATTGATGACTCTCTTCTTAAATGTAATACTAGAAATTACCTTTCGGAACATTTAATTCAAGTTGTCTTAGAGGTTTTAAGTTTGATATTCACAAAATAAATGCTGGTGTGCCCGCAGAGCTCCGTTCTGTCTCCGACCCTATTTTAATTTTTACAATGATCTCTTGTCTGCCACTTCTAACCCAATATGTTCCTTACGACAGTACTCTCTGTTTTTCATAATTGTCACGTTACGTTAAGTAATTACTCTTCGGCTGTAGAACGGAAACGGTAGCGTGTGTTAAACTCATTAAATTCCGATATTAACAGTATAAGCAATTTGGGAACTATCAACAGAATGTAATTTAATGCTTCCAAAACACAATGCTGTCTAATGTCGTTAAAGTGAAATCCATGAAATTTCGTCGAAACCGAAAAACTTTCCATTCTCGGTATGTGTGTCAATGGCAACTTAAGCATGGAATAACCACGTATCCGATGTCTAATGTTCCCTCAAACGATGTAAGAAATACTTTTTCCCTTTATTTTTTAAAATTCTAAGGACGGGCGCGCTCAAGGGGCTAAGGTACTCCTAAATGGCGGGCGAAGGCAAATTAGGGAGGAAAGAAAGATCCTCCCTATCTGACCTCAATATATAAGGCATTTATCCGCCCAAAATTGGAGCAGAATGCCCACATCTGGTCAGGCGCGCATAAAACATCTCTTTTTTTTAGAACATCTCGTCTTTTAGGTAGGATTCAATACCGCGAGATAAAACTCATAGGTGATGGTAATATCACTCAGTCAATGGACACCCTCGAATATTGACGAAATTTTTCGTGTGTATCATTTTGTTCTATCGCTATTTTCACCACCAGTGCTCCATAGAAATCGCCAGTAGCAGTAGCAAGGGGCGGACCCCTTGCTAACCTTTAACTGTCAAACAGTTAATACAGACATTTAAAACCAACGAACATCGGTACCTCTTTTCTTTTTTCTCCCTAATTTTGCTACGCCCGCGTTGTGTGCATACATTTAAAGGGTACATTAACCCCTTGAGCGCGCACTAATTTAAGAAAAAAAAAAATTAATAAATACATAGCTACAAAAGGTCGTATAGTGAAGTCCTCGGACATAGCGATAAACTGAGCCAATTGCAAAATGTTTTTGCTCATTAGTGAAGCACTACGGACTACTTTTCTGTTTCATTTGACAATTAATGGACAGCCTTAATGCAAACACAATGTAAACCAGCAAGGCAACCCCGGTTACAATTCTGTGAAAACCTCCATATCACAAATCCTTCAGATTTTTCACGTATGAAACACCATTCATTTCATTCCATTTAAAATATATATCTCTATTATATGAATTAGTTTAACTAACTTTATTTATTTACTTATATAGGGTTTTCTAATAACGACTTGACAACTTTTTTTTTTTAAATAAAAGGCAAACCATTTGAGATATTTCAAAAACTTTATTATTGGCTTGAAGTACAATCAGAACATTTATGAATGGAACACAACTTCGTTCATATGGCCACCGTGGGCACGTTTGCAGCGGTCGATTCGTTGGACCCAATTTTCAACAACTGGGCCACACATTTCGGCCGAAACGGCCGCTATTTCGCATTCAATGTTGGCTCTGAGTTCTTCCAACGTCGTCGGCGTGTTGGCATTAACCAATGACTTAACGTAGCCCCACAGAAAATAGTCAAGCGGCGTAAAATCGAACGAACGAGGCGGCCAATCGACTGGCCCATGTCTTGAGATAACACGCTCACCATACTTACTCTTCAATAAATCGATTGTAGCGTGTGCTGTGTGGCTTGTGGCACCATCCTGTTGAAACCACATGTCGTTCAAGTCCATATCTTCCGATTCGGGCCAGAAATAATCGGTGATCATGGCACGATAACGCTGACCATTCACAGTAACGTGACGATCGTTATCGTCGACGAAAAAATATGGCCCAATAACGCCGCCGGCATGCAAACCCCACCAAGCAATTATTTTTTGTAGATGAAGTGGTAATTCATGAATCACATGTGGGTTTTCACCCGACCAATAACGCATATTTTGCTTATTGGCGAACCCATTGAGCCAAAAATGAGCTTCGTCACTGAAGATGATTTTACGACTCCGAATATCTGTAGAAAATTTTTATAATATGCAGACGTTAATCGTTAGTGTACTTTACCATGATGAAAATGTTGAGTTTACTGAATAAATTGATAGTGACAGTTTGATGATTAGTGAAAGAGTGCGTTCCCGAATTAAATTCAAAGTTGTCAAGTCCCTATTGGAAAACCCTATACAACTTGATACTGCCGAGCAGCATTCCTTATGTCGCGACTCCCTATAGTCCTACTAATGCGAAGACGTTGCGTGTGCGACGTCTTTGTCGTAATTGAGTCGTCTATCTATCAGTGTAAAAAATATTGGTTTCCGACCTCTGACTTATTATTGAAGTCAAGTTGCAGGAATATATTTATGATCTTTGAACTCGATCTGTACGCAACCAAGTTTTCTGTGCTTTGGCATGATGAAATGGCTAACAAGACCACTTATATAAATGTTGAATGGAATGGAGAAATAACCGCACCTTATTGCAGACCACCTTTAATATCAAATATTATAGCCGAGATCCCATCGCTATTTTCAGACTGTAAACTGTATAACAGTTCGGCTTGAGGAATTATCCTTTTAAGGAGCACATCTAGTGTGAAATGTAGAAAAAGATAACTAAAAAAAACTAAAAAAACATACTAAAATTTCAAATGAATTTCTCAAATAGTTTATGAGTTATAGCCTTCTAAAGAGTACCGCAAGGGGGTCAGTAAGTAACGTTAGCTTACCAGAGTTATTGTTTGCGCTCTGTCGTCATCGTAAACCATTATAATACGATTCCGGTTTCTATTGTTGACCTTCAGGTATACAGAAATGCATGAATAGTTTCACTCTTTAGGGATTTTTCGTCTATAACTACATCACATGTTTTCAGAGCCAGACACATATAGTTATACTGAGCACTTCGTAAGTTATTTAAGTAAAAATGAGTAATCAACCTCTATATTCAAACCAAAAAGGTACTCATGACATTCCCAGACATATGTAGATCAGTTTCAGGAAAACGAAAATTTACTGGAAAGCAACATACATTTGAGCAGTCTACTGCTAATACCAGTACGTCCGCTGAAAAACTATCACAAAATAATGATAATAATATTGTGACTGGTCCATGTTCTACCTACATGTTAAAAAAAGATAAGGATCACGATGCCGTAGTTTGAAAAAAGTCGATAAGAGCTAAGGAAGAAAAAATAAAAAAATTATAACGGCCTAGCGATCATGAGAATTCAAGGTAATCTGGATGAAATGTATAAAGCAATCTGGGCTACATTTATTATTTGAGTTCGACTAATAAGAATCCAAACACCATGGAAACTCTCCAGAAGGCACAGGAAGTTGGTGCGCTTATCACCGCGCGGAAGCTAATGGAATGAACTTGACGAAGTTCAAGCACGATTATCACCCATTTGATCTAAATGTTCAAAAAGCTTTGAAGACAATATACGAGAACTTGTCTCAGTATGAATTGCTTCATAGATATAAGGGCAATAATACGCAGAATATTAACGAAAGCTACAATGGTTTACTTTTTCACTTTGCTCCAAAAAACCTTCACAGTGGTAAGTGAAGTACTAATGCTACTTTAATATTCAATGACGGTTATACATCTATTTTAAAAATATTTATTGTGATGTGGACCTGCAACAAGAGATTATGTCGCTAGCAAAGATGAAATAAGACTACGAGTAGCAGAGCATCGCCAACAGTCTGCCTCGAAAGACGCTTCGAAGAAGAGCTTCAACAGTCCAGCAGGCACTTTTTGAAGAAGGGAAAGAAGAGGCGAATTATATGGGCCTGGAATAGCAGATTAGCTCTAAGTATGATTTTTATCTATTTATAACAATGAAATCAATACTTTTTTGAAATTTGCTGCAACTGTAACTCGAAGGCAAATCATCATATATTCTCTACACAGTTTGTTGATTGTATGAAAAATGTTATTTTGGCGGACCAAAAATCACCAAATTTTCGGGAAAAATTCGACATTTTTTACATTGTATAGGCAATACCTATATCTATCTTTTTTTACAATATTTTAACCACGTTGAAGGTCGCAATCACTGCAGCAGTGGATGAGCTTTTTTTATGACATAGGAGATAGCGAAAAACTCCCTAAAAACTTAATTTTTTCCTTTGAAAATTCAAATAATTCTCCAAATTTTAAAAAATTTGATGCAGTAGTTTTCTTTTAAAAAAAACTCCCAAAAATCATTTTTTTTTTTTTTTTTTTTGATTTCTATTAAAAAGTTGTTCAAAAAAAGCTTTTCTATCGAAATAGGACTAGTGTTGCCCGTATTAGCTTCAATTGACTGTTTTCTTTTCTCTTTCGTTTTAGACTGAGACTGGAAGGGGATCGAGGAAAAGGTCAAACTGGCAATATACCTCTTAAGTCGAATAAAAATTATCCCTGGCTTGTCAAAGGTTAGATTAATCTATTTTGAAATTTCTTTTTATATTACATTTTTTTCCAAACAGTCCCTGTAAAAGGTTCTGAAAAATTCATAAGCTACTGGGTGCGAATTATACGACAAGATATCTCAGATCTATTAACAGACACTTTCCATCCACAAAGAATACTCATTACCATTTGGCCGATCTTTGAAATACGTTCAATGATGACCTGCCCTGTGATCGCTTTAGAAAGTTCAACCAATCGTCAATTTCATCTTGAACCTAAGGGAATGGTTTATCAGTTAAATGTTCCAGCAACACATCAGACAGATCATCGGATATCCTTTATTAATGAGTAATCAATCTATCTTTAAAAAATCCGTTTTTCTTTCATTCAAAACAAAAACAACAACAAATGTTCTCTTAGATTTCAGTCTGCATCTGATTTCAATCTTACTCTGAAAGCTATCGACTGGAGTAAATTCTTTTGGTACGACGAAGAAGTATGGACTATTGAGAAAGCCATTTCCGAACTAAGTAAGCCAGTACGTCTTAAATGGCCTCTACATGACGACGAGGAACTTCTCCTGAAACGAACTTGTATGGATTACAATCCAACATCTCTTATGTTCAAGTGTTTTCCTAGCCGAGAGTTTTCTTGCACTCTTCGATTAGAGGTGGCACCCTGGGGAACATTTATAAATGCAACTGGACAAACAATAGCAATACAACATCCAACTACCAAAGAATCAGTTGAGATTTTCCCGAATGCCATAGCAATGCTGCCACTAATTAAGTCAGAGTTCACCATTGCTTACTTGAATAATGATAGCCGAATTCTATCTCTGCCCATAGTGTTTGATAAAAGCGTAGAAAATTCAAAAAGAAAGTGCTATCGTTTGAATGAAAACGACTCTGTTGATGTTGTTATATTCAAAGGCGAACAAATTTTGAAGTTTAACTTGAAGTTTCGTACAGAAAACGAGAGGAATATCTTTATCTTAAAGCCTAAGTATGTAATAGCCAACATGACAAGACGATCTATAGAAGTGGTACCGTTCGCATTGGATCACAAAGAAAACGTTTCCCGAAAGGATATTGTTGCACTGGCATCGAAAACAAATAGTACAGTGAGGAATATCACAACTTCAGAATACAGGTGAGTGCCAACAAGAATTTTGACAATGAAATACTTTCTTGACTTTGATCTTTTTTCAGCATTGGGATATGCATCGATGGATTTTATGATTTGAATGTGGGCAAAATCAATCGATCAACTGATTCAGCGTTTGTTTTCTTTGCTTGCATAAAAATGCAAGGCAGCTCAGAGATAACCATTCCAATAGCACTGATGCAACCATTTAATCGAAAGTGCTTTAGTCTTCAGCAAAATGAGTCATCGGTATGTATACAAATGTTCATGGTTGCTGATTAACAAATGTATCTTCCTTTTTTTTTTTTAAGATTCCTTTTGCAGCTTCCCTTCTCGAGAAAGATGGTCAGTATTTCATAAATCTATTCGAAGACACTTCTCCACTGATATTGGTTAACAACCATACTGATTTGACACTGCTAGTAGCGCAAACAAACGCCTCTGAGAACAGTCCTGTATCAAACACTATACCTGAATATGACGGTAAACATTTTGAATGGTATCAGGTATTAAGAAAACGCAGTGCATTATATTACACACCGCCGACAACGTACGTAAATTTCCCAGATGTTGAACTACAGTCGTGCAATCTTAGTATAGCTTTGTATAATGGCAAGTCTCTGTTCTCTCTTTTTTATGTACACTAACAAACAGCTTTGCCTAATTTATTTATTTATTTATTTATTTTCCAGATAATCACAATAAAAAAAACATAAAATGGTCTAAATCAATACCAACAGAAACATCGTGGGAAAAATTTCTCCATGTTCCTGCACATGGAGATGTAAAGATCGTTATCTGCCACAAGCATCGAGTGATAAGAGTGTCGATACTTTACATTGCACAGGTATGTATCAGTAAAGGCAGATTTTCAAAAAATTCTTATTTGGGGTTCTATTATTTTCTGATTTTTTTTTTTTTTTTTTTTTCGTTTCTAAATCGTTGATATCGAAGGTGTCATGATGTGGTAAACCACTCTTTGCGAACTCAAGAGAGTAGCCTGATAAAGTGTAGATCCCTTACCTTACTGCAAACATTAATTAAGGCTCACGAGTCAAGATCTATTCCAGCATTGCAAACAAGCCTGCTTTTAGAGCTATTGCAAAACTGTAACACATAACACGTACCAGTCTCCTAATCCTTAGTGCTGGTGTCAAAAAACCTAACGAATTTCACAAGCGTCTAATATACCATACTATATATGCTTGGGTATACTTAAATTAGTATTCCAACTTAAAATAAAATAGAGAAATAAACCAATAAAGTTGGAAGTTGTGCAGATTTCAAAGTAAAGCCCTCTGTTCTAGTAGCGCCACATGAATATGCAAAGCGGGACCGTAAAACAAGAAAAATTTGTTTTGGTCTGTGGCTTATAGTCATATAACAAACTATGTTATCGGTTTTCTTTTGGCGTCTATATACAATAAATTAATTTTGGACTACGTTACTTAGCTACTTTACGGTTTCCCAGGCTGTTTAAATTCTCTGCTCAATGCACAGTCATCTTTCAGCTTTCTAGACTATTTATCACCAACCTTTTTGCCTTAACAGATTTTGGGATTCTTGAAGTGGAGATTCGGTCTTTCTTTACAGTTTAAACAAAGGGCTTAGGATTAGCCGGAGCGTTCTCGTCCAATCGCTTAATGTGCCCGGGTACAGTTTGTCTTCGTATCACAGCTTTTTGGAATAGATCCACGTCTAAATAAAGTACATTAAGTTCGCAATGTTGGCCTGGCATTCAATATCACTCCTTGCTCAAGGGATCTTGAATGAGAGTAAATATTTTCTTTTAAAAGGAACCCAGTTAATGGGTTTAAAGAGCATCAACTTGTTTTTTCGAGTTAATAGTTTTAAAGCCAGTGTTTTGTCAAACCAAGATAGCCGTGGCTGGCCGTGCAACAAGTGGTACTGTATTGGTTTTCAATTATTTTTTCCAACGACTAAAATCAACTTGTTGCCTCAACAAGTCCAATCACACTTATAATTTAGCCTCGCCATTCAATGTTGGGTGCCACTAATAGAGCTAAAATACCCACTAAGCTCATTTATATTTCTTACTCATTCCGTCTCATTTTCCTAAAAATTTAACACGTAGTCAGGTGTTCTACGACTACTCGTATCCTCTTGAGTACTGTGTTCCAACTAGGCAATCAAAGCCTATTCGAAGTACATGCTCTAATCTGTCCTAGTTAATGACGTCGTACAGCACGTAGAGTTCGATGTTATATCTCCTTTGCCTTCAAGGCAAATGAAACCAAAACTCAATTAAAGAATCATGGACACAAAATGACCAATAATATCTTCATCTGACTAGACTGATGCTGTTTAAATGCATTTATAATTCCACATGGATGATCAGCCAAATTTCCGCTGCACTAACTTTTAACCCAGCTACCTAGATCTCTTCCACATAATCTGGACTGTGATTCTTTTGCAGTAATCCATGATATCCTTGTGCTTAAACACTGCGTAGAATCTTTTCTTTTTTCACAGGTTCTTCTGCTTTTGACTCGATAGTCTTCCATCGCTGCACAAATTTTTCATTTTACCGCTTTTTATGGGTCCAGTGCTTTCTGCCTATTTTGTATCGTACAAATTTTGTATTCTCTAAGGCTTTCTTCATAACTGTGTAACACTGGATCCTACTGCTCATTGGCATTCGTAAAAAGTGGTTCATCTACCATCTATCGATATTTCACCACGTGATGAATTTGGTTGGCGTTTTAAATACCAGTTTAAATACAACTGATAGTCCTTCTACCTGAAAGTAGTCATCTGTTATTGTTTCACCAAAGATATACTGGCAAACTAGTTTGCAAAATTAGTTTAACAACAACGTATTCGCTTATTGGTTTAAAGGATCTGAAGTAATTTTCCGCAACAAGTCTGCAATCTCCCCAACGAAAAGCAGTGGAAATTCAGCACAGCCGTTGTCTAAAAAACTACAAAGCTACAGGCTCAGACGAAAGTTTAAGCTTTTCGAGTAAAATGTAAGTAAAATGTAAAAAAGTAAGCTGGGATAAAGCCGAATCTGTGCCATGTTTATCTATGCCTAGCAACAACCACCGCTGAATATCCCGCTTAAAGTTGCCCATAATACCTTACTCAATATATTCTTTGATGGACTAAAACTTGCCAGCACCAGTATTGCTTCCGGACAGGCAGACCATCTGCCATCTCTCTATGGACTTTGAACCCACATACGATAATACTGATTTCACCGTGCTATATAACGTGATCCCGATACCGGGAAAAATCATTCGATTTTATCTATCTACGCCCGAGAATTTTCAGTGCACTGAATCACTCCCAACAATACTGTGCTGAAGCAGACATTGTGAAAGGCCAGCATAACCACAGAAGACGCTTTATTCAACAAAATGCGTCCGTCGAAAAGACACTATAATTTTAAAAAAATGACAAACATCACTCTATTAGAGATTCGACCAAGGATAAACGTAGGCAATCATTGCTACTTCCGTTTCTTCAAATAATAAACGCTTAAGCTAGATCAAAACCCTGGTTTATAAAATTCTGTGCTGCTTTGTGGAGCTGAATACTCTGAAAATAGCAGAGTAGAAAGCAGGCTGAATGAAGCAGATACAACAACGGGCTGTATGAAGATGTGGAACAAATTCGTAAAGCAAAAATCCGTTGACTACGCTGACTCATTCACATCGGGCCAAAACGGTTTCAGTTCAGGCTCGACCTTCCAAGGGTCACTGGCCTGAAAATAAATAAGTAGGAGTCACCAACTGATGCTTTTCACCACTCGAAAAATAAATTAGAACACTCGGCGACAGCTGTGGCTTTTTAACTTTATACTCCTACACCTTGCAAACTTTTATTTTCGTTTTTATGGTCATGTATTACCCCTCTTATCTATCGACAAAATCCTTCTAGCATCATGTACAAAAAAGGAATGATTTGATTTGTTTTGTGCTTTGCAATAACGATGCTGTACCTTCTAAAATATTTTATTTTTGTTTCGTTATTATTAAATCTTAAGGGGATTTCCTAATGTGTTATCTAAAAGATCGGTTGTTTTAAATTCGCATTCCAATTTTTTTAAATTGTTTTAATTTGTTTCAATCTTCTTTCTTCTATTTTTAGCAACTGGAATTCTCAGTGAAAGATTTACGTTCTCGACTACTAACGCCTCAGCAAGACGATTCGCCAGAAAATGTTGAAAGTAACACTAAACTATCCCCCTCTGCTACATTCGAGGATGAATTATTGCAGCGACTCAAACCCACCACATCATCAAAATGCATTCACCAATTGTCCAACCTAACTTCCGTTTCCAATTCATCTTTAAAAGTACGTCTTTCTATAAACGAAATTAACGTCAATATCTTTGTTGAATGCAAGACCGTAGACTATCTAAAGAAGGAGATCTTTGCACTTTGTATTGATGACTTTCTGCTGACTTATGACAACACCAATAGAATGGTTAAATTAATTCTAGCCAATATTCAAATCGACAATCAACTCTTTTCATCTGGAAATTATGACTTCCCAGTAGTAGTCTGCTCACAGCAATTATACAAGCGCTCATCAAACTGCCCATCATCGGTGTATTTAATGCAAAGATGCAATGAGGACTGCCGTCCAAATCCTATGATCGAGATAAGTACAATCTTCTACGATGACGAAGCGAAAGTCCGTTCGATTGCTTGTCGAATTACTCCGATCAGAGCTTACATTGAGGACACCTATTTGAATGACTTGTTGGATTACCTGGTTGAATGTGCGCCAAGCAATGTGGTCTGCTCTCTAAAACCTAAAAACTACTACGTGAACTTAGAATCAGGTGAATTTTTAATTCCCAAGGACATTGTCGCCCAAGCTTTGTATGTGTCTGAGCCATTGAAAATTCAATATTTCCGAATCGACTCAACGAGCGTGATGCTTTCTGTTCATACTTGTGTGCGCCTTTACATAGCTCTGGATCACAGTCCTCTGCAGTTCTCCACATACGAACGTAGAGATGTATTAACATTGCCGCTTCGTTTTGGCCATACACTTGGCATGCATTACCTATCAGGAGCACTATTTGGTGCCGGTTGGGTTGTAGGCTCTTTAGAAATGCTAGGCAGTCCCAGTGGATTAGCTCGCTCCTTCTCGTTGGGTTTAAAAGACTTTGTATCAATGCCAGTGCAGGGATTACTTCGGGGTCCATGGGGGTTCATTGTCGGAGTAACTCAAGGCTCAGCTTCACTGTTACGAAATATCACAGCTGGCACTGTGAATTCTGTCAGTAAGTTAGCCGCATCTGTATCACGAAATTTAGACCGTCTTACACTTGATCCAGAGCACATTCAACGAACCGAAGCTTTGCGAAGATGTCGACCACAAGGATTCACCGAGGGTTTCACTCAAGGTATAACTGGTCTTGGAATTAGTATTTTAGGAGCAGTTGGAGGCATTGCAAGACACACTCTAGAAGCACGTTCTCCTGCTCAGGTTGTTACCGGAATGGGCAAAGGCATTTTTGGTGCACTAGCAAAACCAATTAGTGGAGCCGCTGAGCTACTTGCACTTACCGGGCAAGGTGTCCTCCATACGGTGGGATTTAATGCAATGCCTCTTCAAAGAGCACCATCTGTTCCACGAAATATCGCTGCACAAATTTCAGAACAAAAAGTATGGAACCTGCTCAGTATTCTCGTCAAGTTGCTGGAAAAAGATCAAATCCTCTTCTATCATGAGGTGACATTGGTTGTGAATGATAAAATGCGCTCCGGATCTGTTTTCCTCACGTCAACAATTCTAGCTCTCTTTGAAGCCGAAAGCAATAAGTTTTCGTTTATCCATCCAACAGATAAGTTACAAATTTCGCCCGATGCTAATGATAAGACGCTTATGAATATCAGTATTAAATATCAATACGAAGAGGTGAGTTATTTTATAAGAAACAATGTGTTTTTTTTTTTTTTTTAATTCGTTTCATGTATTTTAGGGTTCTTTTTATACAATACAACGCATAATGTCATTCCTTCGAACTTCAGATTCTTTCGACGAAATCCTTACGAAAGATACACCGCACTCGTTTTACATAAGTGAACACTTAGGACAATATCTGATTGAATATCTTAGAATAATAAATTTGACATCTTAGGATCTCCAATTAAACGAGCAGACGACACGTATATTTTTTTATTGAAACTAGCAGGGATTTAACTTATTTTGCCAAAATGTTATTTTGTATATAAATATTTTTATACCGTTTTGTTGTTTAGGTGAAAACAAATATTATAAATTAGACCAAATAAATTGCGTATGATGAGTTGATATACGAAACGGTTTTTTGTGGTTTGGCTGGATGCTGTAGAAATAGGGTAGAAACTGAAAGCTTTTACTATGCATAGATTGTGTTTATCTTATCATACTTTCAAATGGTAGCCATAAGGCACTAGTTGGGGTCCATATGAACACGATCTGCTAACTTATAGGCGCTGAATAATAGACAAAAAAAGCAGAACTATTCACACGACAGCGGACGAATGCCCTAAACAAAGTCAACAGTGACAGTGATACACAGTGACAGTGTGTGCTACACTTTATCTGGGCTACTTTGACATAAGCGTAATATGCATGTGCACAGACCCCTTACGACGAAGCTTAAAACTCTAACAAGGGGGAGTTCTGTGAACTTCAGGATGGAAATTGCGTAACCTGTACCGAGTATGATGTGTAGTAGCAATGAGTTTCCAAGAATACGAATCCACACAGCA
This sequence comes from Volucella inanis, assembly GCA_907269105.1. Taxonomy (NCBI): domain Eukaryota; kingdom Metazoa; phylum Arthropoda; class Insecta; order Diptera; family Syrphidae; genus Volucella; species Volucella inanis. The sequence goes on along the minus strand of OU026153.1, from coordinate 200,197,792 downwards.
ACCTGATGCGTTCCAGATGATTGAACTACCAACGCAATCGACCATATCCTAATAGATGCGAGACAAATTCGACATTCTTAATGTGCAAACATCGACTTTGATAACTTCCACGTTACGAGTACCGCAAAATTCAGAGATCGGCTATCGGGTGAAGAAAATCTGCAAAACACACACAAACAGAATTTCAACGTTGGAACTCTTAGCATGACCAGATTAGACAGTGCCTACAGAGAGCGCCTGAGCTAAGAATTCTACAAACGCAAATAGGGTGTGGACCACACCTAGAAGCGCTGCAGCGTAAAAAAACAGCATTGAAAGAAGGACGGATAAAATAATCCTGTGTAGAAAAAAAGGCGAAAAGTTCTGCGATAGGAACAATATTCTGAAAGTTAAGTAATTAGCAGCTGACTTCAAAACCTGAACGCAAGGTATGTGCTTTAAATCATGAATTAGATAAAGGTCGACGAATGCAGGCCCGACGACTGGGCTATCAGCCATATATACCCCATCTTTATGGAAAACGCTTCTACGTCATGTAAGAACTTACAACCCATATTCCTGCTTAATGTGACATAAGGATAGGACCTTATCCTTAGAATTAAGGAAGCTAACAACCCGACCAGCTATGTAGCTCACAACTAACACTCATCGACGAAGCCTCAAGTGAGCTTAGTAATACAACACACCGTATCTGGTTGTGGTGACGAACGAGACTTTTAAATGCACTGCTGCTTCCTGTGATGACTTAAAGTCGCTTGATGCCGATAGCGTACGAATATATCCAGTTATACCAGCAAAATAGACCAATTTCACTACCTGGCACTAGCCTGGCGAAAAGCAATAGTAGCCTTTATACAGAAAATCGGAAAATTAGTGTTCAGGCCAATCAGTCTGACTTGAATGTGAGTAAAACTGCTTTGCAAGTGCATTCTGTTTCTAAGGTATAATGTGCCTATCAACACGGAAGATCCTGCGAGGCTCCCCAAAATTTGGTGGATAGATGCGAGGCGAAGTCGACAAAAACACGCTGATTACTTTCAGAGATATTAAAGAGGGTTTCGACAAATTAATTTTTTCCGGCATATGTAATTCGGTCAGATAATATGGCATAGACGAATCACTCGGTTTGTAGATAAGTGCAATGCTTGTGTTCTGCCTTCTGATATAGTGTATGTTGGTCGACTCACTGCTCTAAAGTCTACTAGTTATCGTGCATAAACAGCCGATGCAGCTGAACTGTATGTTGGATCATGCCTAGCGACTGTTTGATAGAAATTGGAGGCAAAAAACTTTCAAAATTGAGGTTGTTCTCTTCAGACTAAGGAGGAAAATTACCGGTCTTATTCGCTTAGTGCATCAACATTAGTCTTCCTAGTATTAGGGGTTACCCTGGATAACAAAAATATTTCGTTTAAACATGTCACATTGAAAACCTCCTTCTCCAAGAAATGAGGCTTGCCACTGTGCACGACTACAACATGTGTCGGTTGTCTGATGGAAAAAGCTTTCCCAAAAGTATGTAACTGCTGCTTTTACCAGACTCCAAAGAATGGTCTGCCTCATCTCAATGGGACTTTTACCTACCAGAAATAACATTGCTCTAGATGAAGAGATAAGTCTTTACCGCATTGCGCTACATGTACGGCACCGCGAAGCACAAACTCTGTGAATGTTGGGCCTACGACCTGATGTGATATGTGCTGCTACAGAAGACACTATGATTGAACCGTTTACTCAATAAAAAACTACTTTTTTTATAATTAGCGCACGTTCAAGGTGGTTTAAGTACCTTTAAAATGTTTGCACACCGCTCGCGCGAAGAAAAGTTAGGGGGAAAAAAGAGATATCGATGTACGTTGGTTTTAAATCTGTGCAAGTTATATTGAATAAGAAATAAAGAGCTTGGCAAAGCAAAGAAATAATCACGATATTTCGGAGTACGTCCAAAAGTGGGTTTGAGCAAATGCTAATGAGCATACATAGCGAGAGGGTGTATCGGTTGAAGAGCCGGAATGCTACTGACAATTTCTGGTGGTTAAAAAACAGAAGAACAAGGTGAGGTCGGTCTTCAAAGATGTCGATTAGCTGTGTAATATTAGCAACACTTGAGTTTTATCGCACTGTTTTGAACCCCATTTAGCAGGTTCAGAAGTGTTTTAGGAGCGCTTGACCAGATGTGGGTGATGTACTCCAATTCGGGGCTGATAAATGCCATATATATTGAGGCCAGATCAGAGGGAGAGAAGTGTTTCGTATACGGAAGTTAAGTTACCATTGACATACACTTGCGGTCATAAAAACCGCACCATCTAATGAGTTCTCAAAAAATGCCTAATTACATCAGATCGTAAGGGTTTTTCCCATACTAATGAAGGGTATTCCCCATAGCGGAGTTCGGCCTCGTATTCAGTGCAAAAAAAAATCAGTTTGAAATGAGTTGTGACAGTGACAAGTAAAAAAAAAGTGAAATGTCTGGTAAATATCACTCGGGACGAAAAAGTTCAAATATTGACTTTAGTCGAAAAAGGGCTTGGCTATCGTGAGATTGTGGTTAAAATAGGATGCTTTTTATTCAACTATCAAAAGGCTCGGGACGAAAACGTAAAACAATCCAGAAGATGGACAATGTATTACAACGAATTAGCATGAAAGATCGCTTTAAAAGTGCTGTCCGTATAAGAGCAGAGCTGAGTGAATTTTCAAATTAATCTAAGCGCCGAAACCATACGCCGACGGCTACGGGAGATAGGTTTAAATGGAAGACGACCAGCGAAAAAACCTTTTTTTTTTTTTTTTACGTTTTGGGCCCTCTGCACTTTGTTAATGGAACTATGAACGCTCAAAAGTATGGAGAAGTAGTAAGGGAGTACCAGCAATGGAACAACATCATTCGTATACTGACAAGTGCATTTTTCAAGATGATTCTGCACCTTGCCACCGCGCCAAATCCATAAGTTAAATGTTATAAATCAACTTCTAGATGTTTACTTTATAAATAATAAACAGACAAGTAACTAGTCTTTCAATAATTTTCAGCTCAAGACAACGTTTGATTACCTCGGAATTACCAGACCAGCTAATTCGCCCTATTTAAACCCAACCGAACACTTGTGGCATGTAATGAAACGTAAGGTGGCTAAGTGAGATTCTGGAACATGTATGAAATACTGAAATTTCAAGGGATATTACTGAACTTCTAGTAAACTCGATGCCTTCTAGAATAAAAGCGATTATAACCGCCAAAGGAGGAGCAACTCGGTATTGATAATTTTTTGGTAAAATTGGCATATCTAAACATCTTATATACACATACATAAAAAATGTATCGTTTGATTTTGTTAACCAATGACTGTATTAAAATATTTTTTAAAAAAAATAGGAAAATTAACTGGTTTTTTTTTTGTTAATATCTTTTTTCAAACATTCAATAAACAGATGGAAATTAGATAGAAATACTTATAAACTACTGCGGAGTACTCAAAAAAAATTTCATTTCATTATAAAAATTATTATCGTAGTTATTAACAATTTTTCAATCATTTTGATATGATGCGGTTTTTATGACCGCAAGTGTACATACAGAGAATGGAGTTTTTCGATTTCAACTATGGAAGTACCATTCATGGTTAGGTGTTTTGAAAGCATTAAATTCCACTCTGTTGATGGTTCTCCAATTAGTGGTGCTGCTACAATCGAAATTTAATGAGCTTATCATGCTGTTCTATAGCCGAAGGTGAGGGCTGCAAGTCCGGGAACGAATATGAAAAGCAGAGTACTGTCGTCAGCAAAGGAATATTAATCCCAGTAAAAGGAACTATAAGGAAAGCAGTATACTATACTCTGTCCAACATAAATTGGCAGTACACGTCTTATGGGGAAGCTTTTTCAAAATCAGAGCGTGCCATATTTTTTCACCATACTGAATAGAAAAAGCCCTCCATAAAAAATGTTTACCCGCCAGTGAATTTCCAATTGAATCTTAAATCAATTCAACATGTCTTATTTAGCACACATCTAAGTGTGCACTGATTTACTATTCCTGTGGCTGCAGCTATTCAACCCCTATTAAATTGATCTGCATTCAGAGTTACCTGTGTCCGTTTGGTAAATCGTTCATTTTTTTTTCCTTGAGGAGCTTTTAATTTTAGAGCTTTAAAAAAAATTCTTAATGATGAGTGTTATTCGTGGGGACCTCGTTTTGATCTTTTGCATTTCTTTTAATGTGTGGAAAATATGTTAAAATTCAATTACAAAATTGTAAGCTGTTTTCTTTAAGGAAAAAGTTTATTTACGTAGGTTTTCGTAGCTCGCGGTCAGTTTTTTGATGTTACATACGTGGATTGTTCTATTAGTATTAGTCCTACTGGGGATTAACTTCAAAAACGCGCCTTTTATTTTATACATCTTAGTGGTCTTGAAAAGGATAAATATGTTTTATTTTTAATAAATAAAACAAATTATGTAAATGAAAATTTCAATCTAAAAAAGGACGGTAACCCTATATATTATTCTTTAAGATTTTTGCTAATTTAAAATGCTTACTACGAAAACCCTGTAAGAGCTTTTGTTGGAATAGCACCTTACGGAAAACAAAACAGTACGAATGACAGACAAACATTCCTATCTTTCCTGTATTGCCAATTTATGTTGGACAGAGTATAGTTCTTTGGCTTAGTACTCAGTTCCAACAGCAAAAAAAAAAAAACTCATAGTCGCAACAGAGGTCGGCTTCTTTGTTAGTTACTCACGTGGATTAGTTTTACCTCGTATTTAGCTGTCCCATAGCAAGACGCATTTTTCATATGAATCTATAAAACTCATATCGTATGGATGCAGTTAACGATTTGAGAAAGAATTTTAATTGCGTTATTGAAACAAATTTTCGTATCAAAAAGGAAAGTAGAAAGACAACCCAATACTTACTTAACTTATCCAAGAAGGAAAACAATTAAGAGCCACTTAACAGTCCTAGCAATAAAAGTTACTGCCAATCTGCGTACAAATTGACGTTTAAAAAAAAAAAAAAACCAATTTATACATTTTGTAAAAAAACCTTTATATTACAGTTAGGGGTTATGTTAATGGTCAAATTTATGTATTATAATCATTATCAAGCAAGTGTGTTTGAAAATAAAATTTTTAAATAAAAACATTCACCTTCTTTAAAAAGAAAAGGGTTTATGTGTATGTGATAAACCAGATGCTCCACTGCCGAACTGAACTAAGATACAAGTTTCAGTCGAAGTACGGGTGATAATATATGCATTTGGATGGTGAATTAGTTTTTTTTATTTTTTATTATTTTTTTTTTTTTATGATTTTGACAATTTAATACGTCTTTTCTTCCTATCTAAAGAAAGTAATTAATTAAAAGAAAAAATAATAATAAAACACTTAACATGAAAATTTAACTGAAGAGAGATGCCGAAAGAGAAACTCTATCGATGTGCTTCGATATGTTAACTTCCAGTCTTTTGACGATCTTCTTCGGATAAGCTCCTAGATTACATTGAATAATAAAATACTAAACTTTACATAATACTACATTTTTTCTTGGCCTGTGATTCGGTGGTTTTGACGGTCTCTTTAAACTTAATTTCATCTTCATATTTAAATTCATCGACGGCGGGTTTATCAGAGTATTCGGCATGATCGTCGCCCTCCGGATTATCGTTATCATCGATGGCAATATTGCCGACAGTACTATCTGGATCTACCATTAAATTTTCGGTAGGTGTGATATCCTCCTCCATGGATATGCCGGAAACATTTTCGACAACATCTTTCTCAACAGGAAGTACAACATCAACCTTTTTCGGTGTACTCTGAACAGTTGCTCGGGATAAACGAGCTCGCAGCATTGTTATTGGACTTGCCATTGCATTGAAAAAACCAGCCACGCCGAATTCAATTTTTGCACGTTTCGGACTCTTGGGACTGATGTCGCCTTGGACTTCCACATTGGATGGGCGACTTGGTGATGTTCTGTCGCGTTTGCGTGAACGTGAAAAGAACGAGAATGAATCGTTGTTTGGCACCTCAGATCCAACTGTGACGTTCATGCTGGAAGTTGTGAAATCCAATTCAGTATTGATTTTCCGATATGATTCACGAATGTTCAAGTGGCCACTGAAAGTGTAATCACCAATTGGTCGAATACTGCGACGACCTGAGATGGAAGAAAATGTTCTCGGACATGATTTTCTATCCGGAGTATATGTTGGTGGCACTCGTGGTAGCTTAACTTCTGATTTTGGAGTAGCATCAATACGTGTAAAGGTCAAGTTCTTTGTTGGAGTAGATGCAGCAGAAATTTTCGATGACGGCGGCTCTGACTCAAATGTCAACGATTCCATTATTTCAACATCATCTAGCTGTGCGTCTGGAACAAGCTTTTGATTCTGCTCTTTTTTTGATTGCCGTTCATTTTCATTGAATGGGCTTTTGAGAGTTGTGATTTCTTCGTTTTTGTGTTCCTTCACCAGCAAGGTTTTAACTATGTTGGCTCTCTCCTCCGATGAAGAATCTAAAGTTATTGTTTCTACTGCTTTATTGCTCTGTTCCCCTTCCTTTGCAATATCTTCTGCTCCACCAGTCTTCTCATCTATCTTTATCTTTTCAGCATCCCCCTTTATGTCTGTCTTTTCATTCTCTTTCTTCTTATCTAGCTTTGTATTGCCTTCCTCATTCGGCTTTTGTTTTTCTTTATTCTTTTCATCAACTTTGTTTTTTTTGTCCTGTTTCTGGGTTTCTTTTGCTGCTACATCCGAGACGGTTTCTTTTTTCTTTTCATTAGACTTTTGAGATTCTTTTTTGGGAGTTTCACTACCCGATGTGGCACCTCCCTGCTTCGGTTTGACAGCGGCGCCTTCGTTGCCATTCTGTGTGTCTTTATCCTTTACAGCATTTGTGCCATTTGTACCATTGGTGCTGTTATTAGTACCGTTCGTACTAACTCCATTCTGATTTTTCTTATTTTCCTCTAGTTTCGTTGTTTTCACTTCTTCTGGTTTCTTTGTGTCGGAAGATGCCGGTTTCCGTGTTTCAGTCGAGGGTTGCTTCTTATCTGAAGTGAACTTTTTCTCTGATTGAGAGTCTTTTTTGGGATTATCAGTCTTCACGTTGTTGAAATTGGTTTCTCTTTTGCCGCTATCGCTTGGTGTTTTATTGCTCTGCTTTGGGCCTGCGTTTAGGGAAAGTGGTGTACGTCGTCCAGGCGGCTGCGCAGTTGTGGTTTTAGTGGACATGACGAATAATTATGGAAGCAATGTTTATCTGCAATAAAAAGAAAACTGATATTAAAGAAGTAAATACTTTTTATGTCTTAAAATGGAAAATTAAAGTACTATTTAATTGTAAAATATCACTTTAACATATTGCAAATTAAAAAAAAATCGAATCCAACAGCCTCGTGACGGGGACATGTATTAAACGAACAATGCTAAATTTACCGTGGAGACCTTAAAAATAAGGAACCATATACTCGTAATCAAGTCGATGACGGACATGAATGCGACTAAGTAAGAATTATGAGTACTTAATATTGACCTAAAGAGATTGATAGATCATACAGTAACAAACAAGACTCAAGATTTTAAATTATACGCGTGGAAAAACTAAAAAGCCTTCAATTTCTAGCGAAATTAAATGAAATTAAAAAAAAAAAAAAAGCGCCGGGCAAGCTTCGATTTTTTGCTAAAGATTATTTTGGGATGGCAGGTGGTGTGGTACCTATTTCCCCATATTTTTTACGTGCCTATGCGTGTTCATATGGCTTACGCGGAGTTTCCTTTCGACGATGGACTTCAGAAGCTCATCGTCTAGCTATTCTGGCATACCTTAACGAGATTCATCCTTTACGTCAAAATTGCCATCTTTAAACTTTGCAAGCCAACGCAGAAACTTGGACTCGCTAAGAACACCCTTTCCATACACACTTTGGATTTCCCTAGTCTTCCATCCACTTCCACTTTCATCCCAGTTTTTTGAAACAAAACCAATAGAACATGCCGGATGAAATCTATTTCCAAATTCAGTTAAAAATGCGTACAATGATGATAACACAACAAAATTTGCAGACTGAATGAACAATATGTATACATACTCTAAATTGGAAAACAACCCCTGAGAAAAAAGGACAATACTTATGTTGCAATCCAAAACAAACATTTATTGCAGTTAGCATAGATTATTTTGAAGGTAATGTTAGATTTAATAAATTAAAATTAATACAGCTATCAAGATGTGTCGTAAAGGGCACTGTACACTAGAAGAACGAAATTTGGTACAAAAGCTTAAGACACAGGGTAAAACCTACAAATTCATCGCCGAGGCATTAGAACGCTCCGAAAATTTTATAAAAAATGTCAATGTTCACCAACTACAGAGCTCAGCACAGTGCCATTGTCGATCTACGATTAAATTGGCCAATCAGCTGGAGCACACATAGTTCGCAGAAGACTCCGAGATGTCAACCTTCCGGACAGAGTTGTAAGAAAAGCGCTTGGCTTGCGAGCAAGAAATTTAGACATTCTTTGGAGGGGCCCGGAAGGTATTAAAAAATAAGGATATTCGTGACACTTATAACATTGAAATATTGAAAAATATTATGCTTCCTTACGCTGAAGAAAACATGCCCCTCAAGATAAAAGACTGGTTTCGATATCAGAAAGTGTTCATAATCACATGGCCAAGTCATTCTCTAAATCTCAATCCAATTGAGAACTTGTAGAATAAGCTGAAGAGGAGATTTGCTGCTGAATTATCACTTTCACTTCTCAATAGAATCACGGAAAACGGAGAATTGATAGCCAAGGCATTTGGGTTTCCTCCAAGCATAAAAATTTGTAAAAAGTTTGTATACTCGTACTGTAGGAGATAAATTTGCCTCATTATGTAACCTTTGACAGATTGGTATTTCCGGTAACATCATAGTTCTAAACATGAAATTGATGAGAATACATTAAACAACTTCTTCCTTGGGAACACAAGAAATTAATCCGCTTTTGATTTGTCGGAAAACCGTCATCCACCCTCGTTTCTTAGAAGATATTTTGAAATAATTGCAAAGAATGAAAACGAATTTATAAACTGTAGGGCAATTGTCAAGAGTTGAGTTTACTGGTTTGGGACACGACAATGCAAATATTCAGGCCTAGGACGGTTGATTCGAAATCCTTTACCTTCTAGCGTCTTCAGTCAATAATTAAAAATTGCCTGAACGGTTGTCACATCATTGCTTATGGTAGCGCTAAACGAAGTCATTCCGGTCTCTTCGATTTTTAGGGTCTAATTTCCGATGCTCTCGCTTCCATTTTTTTATTTTGCATTGTATCCTTCATCGCCAAATCATTAAATCATCTTTTTTATTTATGTAAAGACCCGACCTTTTGAAACGCCGAAATGCACTACTCCTCGAAGTTGTTTCCATACCTTGTGCGCTTAGTTCTTCCTTTTGATTTATGGCATTTTAACACTTAATGTCGATTTCGAAAACCTTCAAGCTTTGACACGAATGTTTCTATTCGCTACGGGATCACCCCTGCGCTGTGCAAAAGATGTGCGAAGGTGGTAATGTATACAAGTGTATTCAAAAACGTACAAGTAGTGCCTTTATATAAAACGTACAAGGGGCACTATTATGTTTTTCCATTGGAACTACGTTTTTTGTTTTTTTTTTTTTTGCTTACAGGGCGATAACTTGATTCAGTAGACCAGTTTTTGTTTGAGTTAGGTTGATTTGTTTCGGCGTGTCACATTTCTTACAATGGAACGAAGAGTGATCTTATATTGGATGAAACCGCTACGCAAACGTTTCAAACGTTGGAAATTTTTTTTAACAAAAAAAAAAAAAAAATAAATAAATAAATAAAAATTTACGGAATTTGTTCTACACCCGGAACCAGGAACTATAGAGAAGTAGAAGCTTGTCAAAATGAGCCGATCGATGGGAATGTTACAGCGGACAAATAATCACGGTGTACGATCATTCCAAAAGCCGCTGAAAGGCGTAGGCCCAACGAAGGGCGGCAGAGCGAAGTCGATGCTTGATTTCTACGAAATTTTAAATACCGAATTCATCTCTCCCGACATGCAAATTCGTCGTAACTGTTACCCACCTTTTCGCTAAAAAATCAGCTTGTGCGACCAATCATATTCACTGGACCTGGCTGAATCCTAATCCCGACCAATGTTTTTATATTTCTTTAGCTGAAGGCTGTCTGAAAACAGAGCATTCTGATGACGTGGATATTATTCAGCGAAATGTGATTTTCGACTATCTTCCCGGACTGATCAGGCAAAAGTTTGTATAGAGGTGTTAGCGTTCTTAAAAAAAAAAAAAAAAAAAAATCACTCAACACTTTTTGATTAAACTGTCTAAGTTTATTCCCACGATGCTGTACTTTTGCACTACTGTTCTTGTACCCGTGTGATGCTAGTATGCGCGAATATGAATGCATATTCAACTGTTTTTTTGCCCCACCCGTAACCTCCGGATATTTGAACCAGCATGCAGACTCAATCTATAAGATCTGAATGCTTTTCATCTTTGGTTTTAAAGTTACATATGCATAGGGAGTCGAAATGCGCACTATTTTATGTTCCGTTGCGCACTACCTTTGAGAAGAAAGTAAACGTACATATTCCAAAAAAGATGTATCTAGACCTTCAATAGCTTCGGTTAAGTTAGGGCACGAGTCTTGTGAAGAATCATTGATTGCTGCTTGGGTGAATAAATGGAGTCAACTGATATTTTTCTCTCCTTATCTCATTACCATATATTACTACACAAGTGCGCATGGAATTTTTACTCCGAATAAAGATAACCGTGCACATGTACTAACACATTCAAATGTACGTCATCGATTTTACAAAAATAATTTCAAAACAAGAAGAACAACAATAATACCTCTACTGTACCGATCAAATACAAATGTAATGTGTGAATGGCTAAATTATAGCAAGCGCACTAATCAAGAGAGAGGAATGTCGTTTATTCGTTATATTCCCCTCGGTTAAACAGCATACGGTCAAATGCCAAGCAACATATCATGATGATAACCCGCTCCACATCCCCATGGTTCTATCTTATAACAAATACAAACAAAAAAAAAGAAAAATATTTAAAAAGGGAATAAAAATGAAAAATTTGATGAAAGAAATATGAAATGTAAAGCGTACTCATATGTAGCTACAGAAGCGTATAATCTTATAGTGACGCGATGCATCCATCGAGTAAGTATTTTGTCGTTCACTCGCTTATGGCTCAAAGAGGCGACAAGTTGATACAAAACACTCTTTGCTGTTCCCTGATTTTTTCTTTTTTTTTTACATTTTTATTTCAGTTTTGTTTACATTTTCTAAGGATTGTTTTTTACCAGAACTTATAATTTATCACCACATATTGTTTATTTACTTAAGTGCGATGGCTCCACATAAACATAAAAGTGGGTTTCAGTTCCATTTGTTTTCCAATCACTTCACACTATTGATTACAAGTGGGACACAACAGATTTAAGTGCGCCCAGTACATCTGTAATTAAATACAATTCATAAGACAAAACGAGTAAACGGGGAATAGTCACACGCAAAAAAGGGTTTCACTTGATTGGAATTACGTCGCAATGCGCAGTTCAGAACAACACAGCGGATATATATATATTCATACAGTTAGGTGATTCGACTATCAAGACTTGGCAGAATTCTAGGGAGTCCACTGTAGCATAACAATCAACACATAAACCCAGATCTACACACACTTGGACAAGCAATTAATTTGCGAAAATTCTTAGAATATGATAAAAAAAATAGTGTATTCCACATACGTGGAATCGTACCACATTAAGAACAAACACACAACAATTGCACTTGCAATGAACTGCGCAATGTTTAACTGACGGTATTTCACCAAATTCTATTTCGAAAACGAATGCATAACGGTCAATGACTTTGAACGCAGCAGCATACACCCATATACAACATAAAGTGTACGAGGGAAAATAAGAAAAAGCAACTTGTGGAATCTATTTTCGTAATCAATTTTTTATCTTGTGAACAACGCGTGGAATAGATAAAATGAACACGTTTACATAGTTCGTTCATGGGGAGCTAAATTTTTGGCATTGGGATTGTTCGTTTTTCTTTTTTTAAACAAAATATTAGGTCTGGAAAGACATGTGCCCTGCGGCGGTAGCACATAAAATATTGTCGCTGTTCATTTTTCCCTGTTTGTCGTAAAAGGCGAATTTATGGGGAAAATCATATTCATTTACATCGAAAAATAAAATGAGAAGCAGTGTAACGATGAAATAAAACCACCTGAAGCCTGTATAGATGATATGACCCTCACGTCTGGAGACTAACGGCAAAATATAAGACGGGTATACGAGCATACATACCATACCAGTGCCACGCGGATGAAAGAACAGTACAAAAATACAGGCATGAAATTTCCTCTACTGACATCCGCCCCTTCAAACGTTCAACCATAACCATAACATTCTCGCTATGAATGTTCAGCAGTTTAACCCACAAGTCCACTTTCTGACGTTCTTTGAAATATCGTAATAATGACCTGCACTGTTCGGTAAACCAATATCAGAATTTTCACTTCGCAAACTTTTAATCATTCGGAAATTAAGAGTGGACCTAGCAAATATTCGCGGACTATAAAGTAAATACCTTACTGCATATGTCCAAGTCTATAAATAGATGTACCTTACCAAACTCCTCCACAATGTAACTCCTTTTCCAAATCGGAATTATTTTTCATGTGGTTAAAATTCCATCTCCGTAAGGAAAATATCCACTACTACTTTTAAATAAAGAAGCCCCAAACTGGGCGTTATGTTTTCTCGATAACGATCCACGTCATGAGGGCATGGTAAGACTCGAACAGTAAAGAGACTGTCACGGGGTTAGAAAAATGTTTTTTTCGGTCCTATAATACCAACTTGACAGAGGAAAATCGAAAAAAGTTTGAACGAGCCAGGAATGACTACAACGTCTTTCTTCAGCATGTGAAGTTTCAATACGACCAAAAACTGGGGCATAAAGTATTACAATGTCCCAAAAGTAGTACAATTTTTTTGGTCGTTCGTCAAAAACATCAGAAATTCTACCTCATCCTCCATTTCAACGATCATTTCAAAATGGAATTCCAGCTGTCAGCTCTGGAAAAAGCCAATCTACTTTCTGCACACTTTGCGGCCAGCTCAATACTTTTAGATTGTGCTTTGTCCCCCTACATTTGAGTGCATCAAATCTTCAATGGGACGAATCCACTTCCGCACTCGTGTAGCAGCAAGAGTATTTAAAGATCTTAACATACACAAATCCGCTGATCCAGATTGTATATCTCCCCTTCTTCTAAAGATGTATTCTTCCACGCTGGCAAAATCACTGCGTAAGCGTGGTTCATCGATCTTACTCTTTCCGAACATATGGAAAACAGCATTGGTCTAACCCGTCCCTAAAAAAGCTGAATCTTCCCTCTCCTCCTACATACCCATTGTACTTACGTCCCTATTCAAAAGTCATTGAAACGCTGATAAACAGAGGGCTCATAAAACATCTCGAAACACGAAAACTGTTTTCGTAGCAACAGATCCTCTGGTGATTTGATAGCATGTCTAAATGGAAGAAAGAGAAACCAAAATAGTTGGACTTGATATTTCTAAGGCATTTGACAGAGTTTGGCATCATATTCTTTTGTCGAAAATGCGTGACTTTAAGATCGACTACTCTCTTGGTCAATGAATTAGAAATTAATTTTCGGAACGTTCAATTTTAGTTATCTTAAATGGTTTCAAGTGATATTCATGAAATAAATGCTAGTGTGCCACTAAGATCTGTTCTATCTCCGGCACAATGACCTCTTGTCTGTCACTTCTAATCCAATATATTCTTTGACTGACAGAATGAGCGCCATGATGGCCACTTTTGAAAAGAGCATTGTCATCATGAGCAAAAAGATAAGATCATTCAAGCTCTCAGTTGCCTCGTCCTCTAATGGGAACATGACGAGGATAGACAGTTGAATGGAACTAGGAAACGACAAAACAAATTTGAGTTGCCTTCATATGTCAACATGACTTACAGTGAACGACAAAATATCCTTTCGACAGATACAGACAGATTCCAGGACACACCTAGACACTACTACCAAGACGATGTCCGGAGAGTAGATCCGGCGATCCATAAGTGGAGGATCAAATTTGACGGCACGTCTAAAACAATGCCAATAGAGTTTTGTCTTCCGTATTGAAACTCTAAAGAGGAAGAATGGCGTGACTCCTGACCAGCTGCTTGCCCAGTTCCATCACCTAGTTTCAAGCTTTGCTAATAGATGGTATTGAGAATATTTTGAAGAAATGGGGGCGGTTCAACTACCACGAACTTAAAGCTGAGCTCATCAAACAATTTAGAGAAGGACGACGCAACCACGGAATTCTTAGGTCCATTATGGACAGGAAACAGAAACCCCATGAGACATTATATTACTTTTACGCAGAAATACGATCGATGATATACCACATCGACATACCAATCGACCTCACGAACTGGATCTAGAAGACATACTACGACATAACATTAAGGAGCGATATTCTTTATTTATCTCGTTCCTTTACGCAAAAACCCACATCCTTTCTCAACTCGCTACTGGAGGCTTATACGTTTAGGTTTCATTCACGAAACCAAAGAAGTTTCAATGATAGAAAGAAAAAATATTGAAAACCTGATTGGAGTTATGGAAAAGTCCGTGATAAAAATTCGTGAGTATTACATTTCTAAAGTTAGTCACGAGCTTTTATTTACCATGATTTATGGTATGCGGTAACTGAAACCACTTCAACACAGAGCTGTTACATATGCAAAGCTACAATTATACATTTTAATCTTCAAAAAATGCTCAATACTCCATGCGATTCATCAAAACTAAATGTTGGTCTGTCAATATGGCATGGATACGATTTTTCTAATTATTGCTTCATATAGGCTACAAACTACCAATACAAAAAAAAGTAAAAGTAACCTCCTTGACCGCCAGAATGCGCTGCTACTGCAAAAAGGTTATGGTTCCTTGAAGTCCGTTCATATTTAGGCAGACATGCCAAATTTCAGTGCGATACTGTCTTTAGTTTTGTTTTGACAGCTGATTGTTGTTGACGTGTTTGGCATCATGTTGAGTATGGACAAAAACAATTTTCGTTCTCTCATAAAACATTATTTTTTGAGAGGCAAAACGTCGAAGGAAACAAAAGAAAAGTTGGATAAATATTATGGGGCTAGTGCTCCGTCAGATTACACCGTCAAATATTGGTTTCGAGAGTTTCGTGGTGGCCGCAACTCCACTACCGATCAAGTCCGCAGCGGCAGACAAGTTACAGAGGTCAATGTCAAAAAATACATGAAATGGTATAGGCTGACCGGAAAGTGAAGGTGCGCGAGCTACCAGATACCACAAAGATTAGTACTGAGCGCACATGCCATATTTTGGGCAATATTCTGCATATGAAAAAGTTATCCTGCAGCTGGGTGCCGCGCATACTCACTCCTGACCAAAAACATGAACGCGAGAGCACTTCGAAAGAGTGTTTGGACTTGCTGATGCGTAATCGGGCGGACTTTTGGCGTTGATTAGTAACTGTTGAACACCAGAGAACAAAACGAGTGCCCGGCAATGGACTGAAGCCGGCACGAGTACTCCGAAGCGGCCGAGGGAGAATCGATGGGTCGGAAAGGTTATGGCGTCAGTTTCCTGGGATTGTCATGGCATACTCTTCGTGGACTACCTCGAAAAAGGAAAAACCATCAATAGCGAGTATTACTGTGCATTATTGGAGCGATTGAAGGCCGAAATCGCTGCAAAACGGCCTCACATGAAGCGAAAAAAAAAATTTGTTTTTGCAAGACAATGCACCGGCGCACAAGAGCATCACAACCACGGCTAAAATCAATGACTAACGGCTCCAATTGCTGTCGCATCCACCGTATTCGTCCGATTTGTCTCCCTCGGAATATTTACTCTTCCCAAACCTCAAAAGATGGCTCATCAATAAAAAATTCAGCTCACGCGAGGAAATCATCGACGCCACGGAGGAGTATTTTGCAGACCTTTCGGAAAATTACTTTTCGGACAGGATCAAGAAGTTGGAAAATCGCTAGAATAAGTGTATCAAACTAAAAGGGGACTGTATTGAATAAAATAAAAAAACATTAAAAAAAATTTTTTTTTCATTCCCAAGGAGGTTACTTTCCACCCCAATTAGCAAAAAGATGGTAAGCAGAGGCTGAGGAACAAAAGAAAATTGGTTGTGAGCGATAAATAATTTATTTAAGAGACAAATGAGACTGATAGCAAATTGTGATATTTCCGGAATTATGAATTATCTGCTTCAATATCTAGTGTAGACATAGAAGTCATAAGAGGGTTTCATATTATTTTACAAACAATATCAACTGGGCGTGGTAAAGTGCTATGCAAATTCAAAGAATATATTTACATACAGCAAACCTTTTTGTTTCAAAGTATCCGTGATACTATGTGCAGCCTTCCATTTACAAAGTCTTAATTCATTGTACTGAAGTAAAAGTCGCATCATAAAAAGCTCAAGAGGCTCAAAATAAAAATATTAAAGGTATCGCGAAGAGCATTCTAGAAAATGTTCTCGCACACAAAAAATGCAAGACATTCTTAATCATTTATTGCGTTCTTCAGACCCTAAATTACCAAGTATGCGTGAGATGCCAAAAAAAATTTCAAAAAGTTTTCATAGGAAGGTATTGCTATATTGTGTGCTTCAGAAGTACTCGAGTCCGATGAGTAAGACGATAGCAATGATACATGATCAATTTTTAAAATGATTTTTAATTTTAATTAATACAAAAAACTTAACAAAATGAAAACAGTGTAATTCCATTTTTGATAATACGAGGGCTGTTTGATAAGTGCCTGGAATAAAATATATGTAGGTGGCGCTACTGAGAGAAAAAGACTGTACTGTATAATCTCTTTTAGTCCGCCTGTCAAAATTTCGTGTCAATTTTAACACACATTTCAAAACATCATGTTAGTGTTTTTTGCGACCGATTCTTGTTTTTTAGTAGTAAAACCTGCGAGGAAATCAAGCCCAGTCCCGATGGTGCGTATGGGACCCATTCACATTCCCGTACAACCGTTTACCATTGGTTCGCAGTTTCTCCGTGGCCGCATGTCAGTTTTTGATGCACCACTCCCAGGTGGCCCAAAAACGGTTACCACAGAGGAAACTGGGCACAAAATCCATGATTTGGTATCGTATCGGCGAACCGCCGAGTGAAAATTCGCGAGTTGACTGAAATAGCAGGCATTTCAACATGAAAGCGGACATGAGAAAGCTGTCCGCGCGATGGATGGGGCGCTGGCTCACACCGGAGAACAAGCGCAAACGTGATACCACCGGAGAACGGAAGTTTCTACGTCACTGTGCGACGGCTCGGACAAAACAATAGCATTGGCAGTTATAACTTTGAGGGAGTTAAAGACTTCGTCTACCTTGGCGCAAGATCATAAGCACAAAAATCTGACGCAGAATTACTTCTTCAATCGTTGTTCCTTTAGAGTCAGGAGGTAATTGAGTAACAGATCTTCCTTTCGTCAGACCAAACTTGATTTTTACTAGAACCTAATCATCCCTGGTCTATGGCGCAAAAGTGTATGAAGAAGCACTTGGTCCTTTAGAGATAGAGATACTCCGAATGATTTTCGGTCCTGTTTGTACTGACTGGGAAATGAAGAAGGTTTAACCACGAACTGTTTTACCGTGATGTCTTGTCAGACGTGTACGCATGCAAGTCTGAGATGGTTGGGCCATGTTTAGCTAATGGAAACCAAAGCCTGGCACAAAGAATCTAAGATTCTAAGACCGAGAGACCGCGTAGCAGAGGACTACTAGACATGCTCATAATAAGAAATGACAACCCTTTTCGAATTCTAACGTTGTAAAAGTCTATTCTAAATGCCTTAGAAATACTAATTCATATGCGTTCTTTACACAATTTTTTTTCTACATTGCTTCACAGACTTTGTAAGAGTTCCATATTTAAATGCGGAAATAGCTGCTCACAAAGTTATTTCACTGCTTTAACAGAGATTATGCGCACTGATATGGTTTACACCTATTCGAAATATTTACAAACACTTCCACCACCGCAATTACCTATCCCAAACGTATAATATAAATCTGTTTCTGATGATCAAAACAGAACGAAAATAAGTTCTTTTCTACAATTGTATGGTTCTACTCAAATTAACAAGCAATTTCAAACGCATAGTAATAAAACGCTCACAAACTCAAGTATGGTACATGCCAGTGAATGATTACTTTACCACCAAAAACTGTACTCGTAAGGAACACAAATCAAACAAAGAAAATAATAAGCCCTATGCACGAAAATGGGTAAAAACAAAAGTCTTCCAACCATTTAACTACACCATGCAAAGAATTTAATTAATAATCCAATTTAAGGACTGCAAAGTATAAGGCTTTACACCTCTTTCTCTGATTTCTGATTTCTTTGCTCCAATCATGCGATACGTATACGTAAAAACAATCTGACTATAGTTTGAGCAGTCGGGACGTCAATCGACATACTATATGGCATCGTGCATGAAAGACTTCCTAAAAAAAAAAAATACTTAGATCTTCCAATGTTAAGGGTCATTAGTTTTTTCCAAGGCAAATGCGTCCGGTTTATAAACGCTCGGTAATTTGTTTTCAATTCTTTTAGGGTATTCTCTGCTTCTGCCGGTGCTACTGCCTACTCGTTAAATATCTGTAGGTACCTATGTTTAAACTCGTATGTATGTTTCCCCTTCAGAAATGTGCTGCATCAAGAGAAAATTATACGAGTACAAGTAAACTATTCTCGTAGTAGACACTGCTTGCACATTTCTTTAATGTTTGCAAAAAAGAAGAAAGTGCAATCAAGTTTACTGGCACAAACCAGAAACAAGTTTTCAATTCGGAATACCGCTTGTTTAACTTTTCATAGGGGATTGTTAGGAAAATGGAAAATTCTTACAATTATACAGACCTGCGAGGTGGAACTCGTCATACAGTCTGACTGAGTTGATAACGAGAACCAGAGTAGGAATGCATTCAGATAGAGAAATTGAGGAGGATTGGCGCAATGTACTCGTAGATGTCGACATATGTAGCAGCATCAATTTGGTGTATTTGCTACTGCAAGCAAAGAGTATCTTCGCACCTAGAAATTTTGAAACATTGTCTTACATATGAAACTTTGACTTGCTTAAAGTAAATCTATTCAACAGGTGCATGTTGATGGTGAATCTGAAATAACTTATAGGTTGTGGTGACGGATGAGGCTATTAAACATACTTTTCCTTCCTTTGGCATATACCCAGTTATAGTATGTTAGAAAAATAGATCAGCTGCTGGTAGCTCTGAAAAGAATCTTCACCTCTAGCCTGACATACGAGAGCTGTTTGATGAGAACCTGGATTGGAAGATAGGTGGCGCTACTGAATCAACATGAGTGTACCATCATTTAGAATAGTCCCTTTAAGCCCGCCTGTCAAAATTTGGTGACAATTTTGACACCCATTTCAAAACATCGTGTTAGTGTTTTTTGCGACCATGAAAAAGAGCAGTATCGCTCCGTGTTCCGATTCTTGTTTTTGAGTGGCAAAACCTGTGAGGAAATCAAGCCCATTCTCGATGGTGTGTATGTAAAAATTCGTGAGTTGGCTGAGATAGGATAGGATTTCGTCTAGGAACTGTCTTCTCTAAAGCACAGATTATATATTATGATATTTTTTGAGCGTCGTTTGTCTGTTGAAAAAAGCTCTTACGAAATTGGTGCTTTTAGCAGATTCTGTCTTAGCTGCGTAGAGGCTCTCCCTATCACGACTGGCTCTGCTCCAGACGCACTGATAAATATACCTTCTCTTAATATTCATTTCATGGGCTGCACAGTCAAAACCATCTTCCGTTTAAAACAAGTGGTTTTTGGTATAACACGCACTGGACATACAGCTGACGCAATGACACCAGAACTAGTGCTTCAGAAAAAAATACAAAATCGGCGTTCCCTGTGCCCAAGACTTATTTTAGCTGAAAGACTACAACGTTAGATTTCACTCCTCGCTAGGAAAACTTGCGTCTGTCTTCCAAGCGGAGATATACGTATTCCTGATGGCAACGGTCTTTACTGCGAAAAACCGGTGGATGAGGAAAAGCATTTGTTGCGCTAAGAGCCTTGCCAAGCTAGTCCGAGAATGCAAGGCATCACGAAACGCACTAGGAAGGCTAAATTTATCGAGTCTTGTCTGGGTTCCAGATCACAATAAGATCATCATGAAACCTACTGTCCTTCAGCAGGAAAGACTGCAGGTTACTTAGTGGCATCGTGATGGGACATTTAAGCTCTTAAATGCTATGTGCTGGGCATAAGTGATACAACATTCATCGTCGCTTGCTGTAAAAGTGATGACGACACCATGGAACACTACCTCTGTGAATGTTCGGCTTACGCTCGCATCAGGCTGCAGGTACTCGGCGTTGACGTGGTGGATGCTGGTACTATAGGCACATTATCACTGAAGCGTTTACTCATCTTACTTCGAAAGACTAAAAGATTCCATTAAAATTAACTTAGAAGGAATACAATGGATTTGTTCTATTATTAAGTGCTGTTCCGACAAAAAAAATTCCTTGAATAAGAACAATGCCGTGGGCTTTTTCGATGTGCCTACAATAAATTCTACAAAGTTGCGTTAGTTATATAGCCATTTACATTTGATAAGTTACGCAGGGTGAAATCAGCGTTTCCTGAATAAAAACGAAAGAATACCGTTAAGCTGCTGAAAAAGGGCAATCTGATTTTCGCACTGGTCTAGCACGGCATGCTGGAAATATACATCGCGCACATTTATGCTTTCAAGTTCTGGCAATAAAAAAACATTGCTCATCGTTCGATAGCTCAAATCATTCATGGCAGCATCCCGCTCTATTTTCGAAGAAATAAGGTCCAATGATGCCTCCTGCCATAAAACCACAGTCCATATTGTGGAAAAACATTATTTGGTTTTTCAACAACAAAGGCTTGGAGATGGAAATGTGATTAATCGTACAAAATGATATTTCAATTAAATTACTGATTGATTGATTTCATAGAATTTCAAGACCATTTACTAAAGCTAGGTCTCTGCGGATGGTCGGTAAGTATAAGTTCTTGTATCAATTGAATTGTATAGGCTTTATGATCCATGCAAAATTCAGTGGAGTGTTGTTTAAGATATGTTCAATTCCTGAAATCGACAAACTTGGGTTTTTGGCTACACTACGTTTTTGGCATGACATTTGGAAAAATACCGAACTATTAAACCTTTGATTGGATAAACCGGTACAGCATCCATATGATTAGGGACAAAATTAACAGCGTATTTTGTTAGAAGCCTATTTTTAAGCCAAACTAATTGCATTTGTGCTCATTTATGGTGTCGGCCAGAATGAAAGCCAATAAATGAATGTAGTCATAAGAAATGAATATAGAATGCGACGCTAGTGTTCTTTTAGAGAACGAAAATTTAAGACATCGCTCCCCGTTAGAGAGGCTTACGTCTGCTCTCTAAGTAGAGTTATACGCAATCTGTTGGCAATGAGTTATATTGTATAGCATCAGCGGAATGGGCAAAGTATCTGCGCCAATAATAATAGTTAAGCTGCACTTAAACGTTTGCTCAACCCACTCATCACATCGAAAATGCTAGACTTTTACGAATGCAGTCGAAACGCTAAATTCACCTTTTTTGTTTGCGATCGCAGGAAATGCATCGCCGATGATCTGGAGAGGGGAACCCGAACATGAGTTTGTATTGCCTGCTTCTTCAATTTTCCCTTCATCGATAGTGTGAATCTAACTGCAGATGAATTTTCGCTCCATTATACTAGCAACAACTTTCTTACTGTCCTTCAGTAAGTAGATATGCTTACTGGCGACGTCATCGGGTAATGGGCCTTTGAAAAGCATCTAAGTGTTCTAAACATACGAGTAAGTGACATAATGCTCTGCGACACTTGCTGTAAAGCTTCAGATACTCGACTCTGATGTAATTGGTGACAGAAAAAAAAAAAAAACTTGCCTTTAGCATAAGTTATTGGATTGTATAACAAGAAATGTCCGATTTTTGCTCAGTCGGAAATAAGAAGTTCTCGAGTGAACTTTAAATTTTCTTTCTTTATAAAATAAAGTGGTACGTGCGCTTGACGTGTAAGAATTTTAGGGTTCGTTACAAGTACCTTTTTTTTTTTTCTAGGAATTATTTACCATGTTGTCGGCAGTTTAAATTCTTCCTCTTCCTTTACGAATTAAAAAGGGCATGACGCCCATGAGGATGTAGCGTTAAACGAACGCACTATACGACGTTAGTTTAGAAAGTTCCATTCGAGAGATTTCAGCCTCGTAAATGAACCACGTGGAAAGCCTTAGTTGACGAAGAAATTATAAGAGCAATGTTGGATGCGGACTCAATAAAATCGATGCGGGAGATTGCACAAAGCATAAGAGTATCCCCAATGACAATAAGTTGACACCTTTTTTTTAAAGGAAATGTAAAGAAACTCGATAACTGGGTACTCCATGAACTACCCCCATGAAAACTACAGCGCCTGGCAATGTGCGCTTCGCTTGCATTATGAAACCAAGCTGAACCGTTTATGCACCGGATAGTCATCTGTGATGAAAAGTGGATACTGTATGATAATCGTAAAAGATCTGGACAGTGGTTGGATGCATATGAAAAACCAAAATACACTACCAAGTCCGATCTTCACACAAAAAAGGTTATGGTGACAATTTCGAGGACATCCAAAGGACCAATCCAATTTCCATTTTTTCAACCAGCAGAAATGATAAACGCTTTCAAATATTGTGAGAAAATCGACATCTTGTATTCCAAATTGGTGAAAAGCAACCTGCGCTGGTCAATAGACACGCTCCGATCCTTTTGCATGACAATGCTAGACCCCATACGTCATAAGTAACGGTGCAAAAACTGTTGAAGTTGGGATTTAAAATTCTTCCGCATCCACAGTACTCTCCTGATATTTACCCAACGGATTACCATCTTTTCCGCAATCTGGGTTCATTTTGCCGGCAGAAGGTCTTTCGGAACCGAGCAGAGGTCATAAAAGCTTTTGAAGATTTCATTGCCTCAAAAAGTCAGCACTTCTACGAAAATGGAATATTTGGCCTTGTATCACGTTGGAAGAATGTTATAGATACCAACGGATCCTATTTTGATTGAATAAAGATTTACGGAAAAATAATATTGGCTTTTAAATTTTTACTATAAAATCGGACATTTCCGTTACCTTTATTGCCTAAACTATATGGTAATTGCATGAATCCCATGTGAAATAGTGTGCCCGAAGAGATTGCTTGCTTTTGTTTACTGGTTGTTCTATTCAGTAATACGAATGGGAACCCTGCTGCGGTTATTTAATCATCAGCTGACCAAAATTATCTTTCAATCAAACTCAATCAATTTAAATTGTATAGATATGGTTTATTTTGAAATCTTTGTTGTCGGATAGGTGCGCCATTACACCGCAAATATTATTGTAACATAAACTCATTCGATTGAAAGTGATAAAACCAAACCAATGTGGGTAAACATGTTTCTCGGACTACCACAACTAGATCTTGACAGGTTTTTTTTTTTTTAATAATATAAACTTGGAAATTTGATATGTTTTTCATAGGATTAGAAGGAAAACAATTGAACACCTTATCGTACGAAATCAAGAATTTGATACCCATAACTTTTCTTCTGAAATACTCATAGAATTCGAGTGAAGCCAGAAGGATTATAACTGCAACGACTTCTAGTAAAAAAACCATTTGGTAGAATATTTGTGAAAAGGACTATTCGACCTCATTTAGAATAGTCGCTAATGTCTTTGGCTTATGAATAAGCGCAGAACATTGTTGAAATTATAAAGACAACATACATACATACATACATAATGGAACTAAGTATGAAAATTTTAAAAATTGTTTCGCAGCTGTTAATATCTGTTATGTTAATGATATACCGACATGGCGTGTGTGCAGACTGTAGATTATTTTCTTCAAATTGTTACGAAACTATATATGCAAGTGTCTATGCTGTTTTCTTAGTCGAATTCTTTGAAGAATATTCTTTTAATATTTGAATTATTTTTTTAAGAAATAAAACATAAAAATGTTTCGTAAACAATAATAAAAATTGAATAAGGCAAAATTCGTATCATAGTAATCCAGCACATAAACATAAACAGTTAACATAAACAAGTATGTAAGCAAAGAAGCTAGTGAGTAAAAAATGACCAAATGAAAAAATATATAAAAAAAAAAAGACTAAGGAACTGCCATGAGGTTAATTGTGTTTTTTTTATTTAATTGTGGTTGCGAAAAATTAGATCTCATTTTATTTTTGAAGTTTACTCCTGTAAGTATTGTAAAACACAAAAAACTAAACATTAAATCCTATATATCCTCTTGCATTTCAAAGATCACACTAAACAGGAATTCACGGCAGAAAATGTTGGAAATTGATTGGACCTTAATTGTTATGCCTTACAGCTGCCAAAATTAATCATGTACTAAGGGGTCGGCCTCAAAAAACATTTCCAAAGAGTGACTCTAATCAAACCCAGAGATCCTTAAAAGTTAACTGCAGACATTAAACGTAAACTGGACCTGCTAGTCTGATCTACTATATAACAGTGTAAAGGGAAAGTATACCACTTCTTATCAAAAGGCACCAGAAAGTGTTCGAATTCAATTCCGCAAAGAACATCTAAACCGAGCCAAAAACCGAGAAAAAAAATTTGCAAAATATGTTTTGGTCTGATGAAGCGAAAATAAATGTTAACTCAATATGTTGAGCGAGGAAAAAAAAGTAATTTTAAAATAAACTTTAATCATCTAAAGAATGTTTCAACAAAAGGTGTAAGATTTACTTTTTGAACACAACGAACAATTGTTGAGATATCTCTGAAACCTTTATTATTTTATAAAGTAGACACATGAGGATTATTTATGGAAGACAATATCTTTCCAATAACCGCTTCGACAGCTTCAATGTTCGCTTTTGGAGTTAGAATTCATTCCAACTAAAAAAAATCTAAAGGTGTTAAGTAAAACGATCTTGACGTCCAATTTGTGTCTCCGAAACGCGATATTACAATTGGCATCACCCTGTTGAAAACAGAGGTCGACCGTATCGAGCTACTGCTATAAAAAAAAAATCTTTAGCATGACTCGTTAGCGCGCTCTATTGACCGTAATAGCTTTTCCGGTCTCATTTATAAAAAGATACATTCAAAAACGACAACTCCGATCCATAAAACGCACCAAACAGTTACTCATTCTGAGTATCTGCGTTAGCATATTTATCACAAGTTCGATTTCAGATCATTATCATTGTTTAAAGTTTCAGCATATAAGGAGTTTTGCAAACTTAAAAAATAAATAAAAATCAAATATTGCAAGGTTGGGGCTGTATGGTGGATGTGATCTCACTTCTCAAGCAAGGTTCAGTTTAAGTCAGTGATTTGAGTAAACACTTAAGTTCACGGAATGCCCATACATCCATGGAGGCCAGGATACGCCTCCCCATCGCTTACCATCTTTTGATAATACCAAAGTGGGCCGATCTAAATCATCTTGTCGATCTGAAAGTCACGGCAGACAGAACTTGCTACTCCATAGCGGAGCAAACAACTTGTAGAGGACCCTTCCTTCGATTTTAGGTATAAACCGCAGCCACCACGACGCTCCCACTAGGAGACTACGTGAACCAAGTCAGGCCCGTACCGAAGTAAGAAGGGCTAGGGCGCAGCCTTGGTAATTGGCTAGGAGCCCCAAAGAAGGTTCAATAATTGTGCACGAGTATCAAAGACTTCTGCTGTTATATATATATATTTTGGAAGCATACCCTAAGATCAAAAAATCCAAGAACTCCCCACATTGGTGGAACTAGTCCATTTTTGCTCCAACATTGAAAGGACAAAAGAGTGTGCGAGTCTAAGGAAAGCCATATCTAACGAACCTACAGTAGTAAATCATCTAAAACTACCAGATGGTAGTTACACGAAATCTAACACTGAAGCTTTAGGACTCCTGTTAGAAACCCAATTTCCTAAATGCAATACTACTCCAACTCCAGTACCAAATAGACACATTCTTCTTTAGCTTATATAAAATCTCAGAGGGGAAACTAAAAGAAAAGAAAAGAGTCTGTGCCACTTATAATACGCCATCACGTCTTTGAAGCACCATTCCCAAGCAGAGACGAAAGGGAGAGGAGCCAAATGGTACCATACTCGATATCAATTTTAACGGACCCGGGCCGAGATTTTTTCCGACTAATTGGACTACAGCAGTGTCTTCCAGGCTGAGATATTGACAGTAGCAGAAGCAGTCAAACTTGCGACAATAAGGGCAAAGGCCATTGTGGCAATCGAAATCAAATCGAGGCTTATGAAGCAATAAAGACGAGCTAATTGGAAAAGGATCCTTCATAGACAGTTCACTGGCAAATCAAAGTATTAAACTTGCACTCTGCACTCTGAGAATACAAGTTGAGCGAACAATACAAATAAAAGTCAATGAAAGGTGGAAAAACCTTCCAACCTGCAGACCTCAAGACAACTCTGGCCGGAACTCAGAAAACCCAGAACTAGTAAAACCAGGCCCACGGGATGATACCCTCCACTTTATGTACCATTGCCCAAGCCTCAATAATTTGAGACAAAAATTATCTGCTGCTTCACTTATATCCCTATTCAGACTTACCGATGAAACAAGATGGCTTAGGTCAGCTCAGGGTAAGAACGCCAACCAACGCGGAAACCAGAACTAGGATTCAAGACCAAATCCCTATCTTTTCCAATTCCACAATTAGGGCATCACAATGGGTTGTGACGAGGTATAGAACGGATAGAATAGGATGGCTCCAGATACATCATCTACCCGCCGAACAAACCCAACCTAACCTATGACATTTGTGAAAGGCACACCTTTGTGATTACAATAAGAAGAGTGAGACAGTTCCGTGAAGTAGTTCGCAAAATAGCTTCAATTGGATTAATTTTCGCGCTTCTTGCCAAAAACAACACAAGTCAACCAACAGCCACTAAATTTACCTGATCTAGCACCGTGTGATTTTTTCCTGTTTGGTCGACTCAAAACACCGGCGCGTTTTAACAGCCGAGAAATAATGGAAATGTCGCTGAGCTTACTTACCTGGGATTTACACACGCGAGTTAAACTAGTTTACGACTACATGCATTACGAGAGAGCGAATGCAAGACGGATTTGATCTGCAAGTAGGATACTACTTGCTATATATATAAATATATATTTTTAGATAAATAACATCATGATAAAAGCCTACTAGTTTAAGTCGCGTGTGTAAACCTTAGGTAAAGGCCTTACCGAGCGCACTCTTTAAAAGAACTAGGTCAACGCCCGCATCATGTTTTACCGCCAATTTGGAATTCTTATCAAAGATAATCTTCTAGACCTGACAAAAAAAAAAAAAAAGAAAAAAAAAAGACGCATGTGGTTTGAGTTTATAATTTGTAGAAATTGGAAGTAAACCTTTGCATTTTTAACTCAGTAATGCTACAACTGTACAAAGAACGAAACCTAAACACATCAAGGCGATAATGACCCTTTTTTGCTGCCGCTTTCGTCATCGAATGTATTTGGACATGGCCAACAGATAAAAAAATAAAAAAAAAAATAAAAATGGAATGGAATATTAAACGTGAATGGAATTAAAATCGTTTGTTGCATTCCTTAACATTGTTCCTCAACATAACAGAGGCAAATACGAATAAGACTGCATCACACGCACGCAAAGAAGAATCCGCCGTAAGGAAACTAGAGACAAACAAAAGATACCTTTTATGTTTACAGAATAGTGATTGAAGCTTAGAATTTTTTTTTTTTTTTTTATAAACTGGATCTCCACAAAAGAGTAAGTAACAACGCAGGTGCATTGAGATTTACACAACTAAAATATACGGTAATTGATGTCAACCCGTCAAATTAGGATAAGAACGTAAAAATTAATTTGCATCACATCCTCTACATTTGAATAGCATCACCAGACCCCATCTCCTTTCAACGCATCAACACAACCATTTGCATAGTAGATTCTTCGGCATTGCGCTAGGTGCAAGCACTATATTGAACAGGTTAACACAATTTATTTAGAAAAGGCCAATGTCAAACGCAAACTTATGAAAAAGCAAACAAATGAAAAATCAAAACTTATACATACACGCGGATACAGAAAAACAGGAAAAGAAAAAGAAACCCTGGCGCAACCAACTGCGAGTGACTTTTTTACAGCCACCACTGTTGATAGGGAGTCGAATTCATTTGAAAAAATGGCGGTTTACAAGGGACAAGTGGAAAATTAAATTTATTCACAATTATTTTCGATTTTCGACAGATTCCCATCCGAAATGATGTCCTTTCACTGCGTATTTGAAGGACACATTTGAAAAGTTAATCAGAGACGCGAAAAAATTGCTTTTCTCAACTTAATTGCTAATTGAGTTCAAGTTGGCGGGGTAAAGATACGAGAGTACTACAGCAAGAAGACGCCGCTTTTATGCAACCACACAAAGGAACTTTTTTTTTCCAAAAGCCGCACTATTTTTTTACAATCCTTTCCTTAAGAGCACAAAATTCCAAAATATTGACTTAAACTAACCTTTAGTGTAATTGTTATTAATTCCTTTTTTCCTACACAAAACACGGAAATTTAATTAAAAGCGACTAAAGGATATATTGCAATTTTTTTTTTAACACAGAAAAAGAGTATTTATGCTACGCGCAACAAAACATCAAACAACAAACAAATGGAGCGACGAATCAAACTGAACTAAACGTATAGAAAGTATCCAAGCATTCTCCGTTACAAAAAGAAGGGAAATTCTACCATAAAATAACGACAATTGGGAAATTATGTGCATTTACATCAAAGGGGAACTTTGTATTTCTTTTTTTTTTTTACTTTGGGATGATGATTTCCTTGGCAACAAGAGTGCCACTTTGGTGAATTAATAGTACTTAGTTAGTTTTTAGTTTCAACATTACGTCTGCAAAAATACAAAGTCTGATTGGTCTGGCCCACGGTCGTCGCCGAGATTGACAGTATCATTTATGTTTATATAAATAAAATTTAGAATAATACTCGTAAGACATTGTATTCATATGAAATATCGATTATTTATAAATTTATGTATCGTACATATCGCGTTTTTCAGTAAGGACACAACAATTTTGTATTTAAATAAAACACAGAATAATTGAGATATCGGGCTAATGTAATACACATATTACATTTAAGTACGGAATTCGATTTCCTTCATATGACCACCGCGTGCACGTTTACAGCGATCAATTCTTTGTAGTCAATTTTCCACATATTGGCCGGAACGTCCTATAACGTTAAATCGCATGAGCGAGGTGGCCCTTTTAATCGGTTAATTTTCCGATGAAATTCAGGATTTTCTTTAAACTTTTGCAAAGCCCAGTCGGCGAAACTCGGTGATCAAGAGGTTTCAGTTTCTGAGTTAATTTGATCTTGTTAGAGTGTAGGCTAGAATCTTTACGCAAAATTCGTCACAATGTGGACTAAGAGATTTCTAATTCCTGTGAACGGCGTGGAATCGACTGATTTGGCTTATTTTGAACTCAAACACTTCAAATCTTGCGTTCCCTCGCTGACACATGAACATTCAATAGTAAATATGCGACCACCGACGAACTTCATCATGATAAAAATATAAACCTTGACTGGCGTTTTGACATTGATAGATCATAAAAAATATTCAAGGATGCGTTTGTATTAAAATACAAAATTATATTTTAAAAACTCCTTCTATAATACACTTTATGTAGCGAAGTGTTGTAAACTGCGTTTCAGCCTTGGTCACCGTTCAAGATGCTGATTGTCTCGTTGCTGCTAAACCAACAAATCTTCGATGGAATTCTTTGAGAACTGGACTTATCGCAATAAAGTGTGTAACGTCTTTCCTCTCCTTGAGTCGGTGTAGCATAAAATTCTAGCTCTCCTCGCATTTTGAACATGGTACTGATCTCATTGGTCGAATAATGATTTAAAAATAAGTTTTCTGTCCAAGATTGTGATTTATTTTGCTATAATGCATTCTATATTGTGATTCTTGCACTTTACACTTTAATGTTTGGGCTCCATAGAAAAGTATGGAGGTAACAGCAGTACAAAATCTTTATTGTTTTGAGATATGGGTGACTTGCTTATTTTTAAAGCAGCGACTCCAAATTGATGAAGGTGTACGTTAAGCAAACAATTTTGTGTTCCTTTTTATAAATCTCGACTATATTACCTAGCGTAAATAGTTGGTCGTTAGTGAAGTAATTCTTGCTAAATCCTGCATGATGAATTGCACCACTGTATTAACTATTTATGACCCTTTGTATTAGGGTCCTATTTTGTGCAATGGAAAAATTATCGCTCGTTTGAAACTTTCCAGAACATCTTATTTTCAATTGAATTTTAAGGTGTGCGCTAATAAGAACTCTACAATGAAGTTTTTGTAATGCTAAATAGAATGCGGTCATCGTCAGGGGCTTTTTCAGTTCGCATATTTTTCATGACATTTTGCATATTGTGAGTAGTAAACGGAGAATCCAAGTACCCATCGAAAATAGCGGTGCTACCTGGAACGAGGGTAGGATTTATGTTTGATTCAAAAGTTTGCAGAAGTGATCCTTAGGTAGTGTTGCTTTTAGAGTAGGGACAATTACATATCTCTACCTGTTTATAAATCCTACAGCATTTCAAAACTTTGCTTGATACGTTTACCACATCAATGTTTTTTTTTTTTTTTTGTGCATAAGCGATCCTTTTTTGAGTAACGAATATGTATAAATTCCCTGTTCACTACTCCATATATTGCTTGGAAGAAAAGCGAGTTACTTCTTCCATGCATTAGGGCATTCGATATCGAACCACTTCTGTTTGTTTCCCTCTTATTCTTGGTTTTGGCAATGTATTAACAGTATAGTCTTTGATCGTCCGCATTTTGGCTCCATCTTTACATTTCCGAATTAGATTCATGGCTGAGGGTTCATATCCGCATGCAAAATTGTTTTGCCAAAGGCTTATTCTTCCATTGAGGTCACTGATTATTATCATTAAGTCAGAATTAATAGTAAATTGCTTATAAATGGACATGTAGCGAGAGCTTTAACAATTATTTTGTCAGATTTAGAGTTCCTTATGTAGGTACTTTAGTCCGTAGAACCGTGCATTTTATCACACGGCACTGCAGCGACGACGCAATAGTTCAAAGCACACATGCGGGATCTTGCCATTCGACACAACCCGTAATACGCGTTTGGCTCCCAGCAATAGAGTTTTATATAAAAAAAGCAACAAGTAATTTTCGTGTACAAAAATCGTGATCGTCAACTAACAAAAGGAAGATTTTATATATCTTTCGATAGCTTAAGAGAAAAAAGTCAGACAATTTTTTTAATTACTTCCGAATGAAAGTAAAATCTTTAAGTGGGCCTTAGGAGTTTCAGAAAAACTTAAGTTTGAAGATACATTTATGGGGTTATCCATATTTTCACTTGAAAGGCTTGCTGTTACGCTTAGGTAAGCGGCTTTTAAGTAAAATATTATCCTACTATTAGATCCAAGAATTATGTTTTTACACAGAATATTTTATTTTTAAATTTTTAATTTTTTTTTTTTTTTTTTAGTTTAAATTTTGTTGTAAATTTCTTCTCCGAAAATTTCTACGTTGTCTTCGCTGTAGTTGACGAGGATGGAGATATTAAAATTGAATTCAGACCCGGGTTGAATGTTTGAGAAAACTGAGTAGAGCAAATAGTTTGAATCTGTATTCCTTAGTTGGGATATTGATTAAACCGGTCGAGTGAAGTTGAGGAAAGAAGTCTGATACATAGAAACGGATCCATGAGCCCGTTGATAATGAACCATGTTTAAATATCGCTGTACGATTGGTGCTATTCTTATCCGCCTAAGCTTCTAGTTTTCTGTGAAACCACTTATAGGCGGATGGATGCTTTCGGAAAATGATGTGTTTGAATTAATCTCTACAGCAATTGGTGGAATGCAAAGAATCCTAGTATTTATAAAGTCAGCGATATTTGCGAATGTTTGCGAGAAGGATCTTTTCCAGAGCTGACTGAAGAGCATTGAAAGTAAATTTTAGAAAGTTTTTATAAATATTGCCAGTTTTCCAATTGTCTAGGAAACATGTGAGGTTACAAAAAGCAAGGATGAGTGTGTCCGTATTTAACAATGAAAAATATGTTTTTTCAATATTATTGCTCGTTATAGTACACGCAAAATATAGCCTAATTTCAATCGACGTTGGTGCTTTTGGAAAAGGATCTGACAACACTATATTCAATAGGACTATTTATGAAAAACTTGAAAATAATGAATTATGGTAAATATTCCAAAAGCCAAATGTATGTCCAAATATGCCCTACACGTTCATTGGCGATGAAGCGTTTACCTTTTGCAAAACATAATGACACCTTTCAGTGATAAAGTGTTGTCGGAAAAAAATGATATTTAACTGCACCTTGTCTCGTACCAGAGGTACTATATGTCGACAGTGCACTTGGAATACTTTCTAATAAATGGAAAATCATTCACAAACCTATCAATCGAAATTTATATTTAGCAATACTTTTGGTTAAGACATGCTGTGCTCTCCATAACATTGTAAGAGCTAAAGATGGATATATCACTGAATATTTAATGTTTATAGAAGGATTCATTGAACAATATGACTCTTTAAAACCCTCAAGAGCACATAATCAGTCGATTCAACCAAGAAATCAGTTAGCAGATTATTTCGTATCTGATGTTGGTAGTCTCCCATGGCAAAAAAAACGTATTCAATCACTATTTGAATACTTACATTTATGTTTTATTTTATAAATGCAAACTTTATTTGAAAATTAAATATAAGTCCTTACATATTTCTTTTTTATCTTTGCCGTCCTTGTCATTGAAGCCTTCAGAAAACATCCGACGAACATTTACTATTTGTAAATGTAATTTGTAATTTTCATTAGCAATGTCCCATATTTCTGGATACTTTTTGATTTCGCTAGATTGACCTAGAAAAGGCTTTGCAGCCTATTCTTGTTTTTCGTCATAATTTTTATTATTATTATTTATTTATTTTTGAAAAGCAGCTGTGCATGCACAACCCAATCTAGTTGTGAGTACTGCAACACGCACAAGTGGCGGCGCGCGTTAAAAAAAAGTCACGTGTGCACCGGTTCTTAGAATTGTGCAAATTATTCAAATTTCTGTGGCATAGAAGGCAATTACAACCGGATGCTGAGCAGCACTGCATACTCTGTTGTTTATGTCAAAGGTCATAAAGGGTGAGTCTTTTAAAGACATTTTTTTAAAAATAAAAAACAGTTTAAAAAATCAATTTTATCAGGTAAACTTTATTAGGACAACACTTTACATTTACTCGTATTTTTAGAAGACCATTTCTTTGGAATTTTGGCCTTAACTGCGTTTTTCGACGACGCGTTCAAATATTACGTTCACTAATGACAACGAGTAATGTTGGGCTCCGATTCCTCAATTGTAGCCGGCTTATCCATGTAAACTTTGGACTTTGCGTAGTTCCAAAGGAAAAAGCTTAGAGGCGAGATGTCACAAGATCTAGCCGGCTAATTTACCGGCCCAAAGCGTGAAACCATGGCCTTGTTGGAGCCAAATGTCGTCGAGACTACGTACTTCAATTTCAAGCAGAAAATAGACGCCACTCAAAGCTACGTTCCGACTGGCTTCAGTATTTTCATGGCTGAACAAAATTTTTATCGAAAACGGTGAATCTTCTATGAATTAATCGCGTACTATTCAATAATGAAAATTAATATTCAAACTTTTAGATTATGTGGACCAGAAGTTGATCTAATCGTAGGAAACACATTCCTTGTAGAACACTGATTTTTGTAATACAGTTGACTAATTTGCTGTGCCAGGCTAATTCTTTCCATAGTGGAATGTCAAATAATATAAAATAAAAATCCCATATCAGTGCAACACGACGCATGCGTCGCATAAAATTCTGTCTGGAAAAATACCTCTAAAATAATCACCCTTTTTTATTAATGAAAGTGTTTCATTCAAATTGGGCTCAAAGTTCTTGAATATGCAGATATAATGGCTCTTTTCCACAGTGATTAAGCAAATGCCGTGAACAATTACAGACCCGTTTCACTTCTTCCTTCAATAAAAACATTTTTTGGAAAACCTGTAGAAGGTGTTTCCATTTTTAAATGGTGAACAGTTGTTCGCAAATTTCAAATGTGATTTTTGAGATTTTATGCGCGAGTGGTTAAAATGTCATGCGGCAACAATTTATAGAATATTGCCGGATGAACGTGAACACTTAAGTTGAGCCGGAGAAGCATTTCTATCTAATTAGACTATCAGAACTCTGTATATCTGAAAACTACTTGTATGGTATATTCACGCATACCTGCACCATCGGGGTGAAAGGAAAGTGGAAGTATACATAAACACAGTTTTGAAAAACAAAAAGATGCTTCCAAAAAATAAATTGTATACAATATACAATCGGAAACGTTGGTATAATAGCAAAATTTTCGCCCAAAAAGTATTACGGCAACCTTCTCGATAATAATATAAAACCAAGTGACGAAAAGTTGGGAACAGGGCATTTTACTGGAACTTGTAAACAAAACCATGAAAAATCTATTATTACGAGAGCCTAAGAAAAATAATGACTAATGACAATGAAATTTCAAATTGAAAACGAAACTTGGAACACTACCAGCGCCTATGCCCCACAAGTAGACACTACGAACATGAAAACTTATATTTTCCGCCCGAAACTGTACCGATTACCAATTTGGAAAAAAAAACTAGGAAACCAAAACCTTTTAAGGTGCAGATAAGGACGTGAATCATGCTCAGATTTAATGTTCTCGACAGAAGCTATATCTAAAAGAACAACAAAAACATTCTTGCTTATCCACTTGTGCGACTTTTCGGAGTTCAGATATGAAGGCTCATCAACACATCCTTCGTTTCTCGGAGTTGCTCCGGGATGAAAAAGTCGTCCGTCTTTTACTACGGATTTGGTCGCACCAACTGAGTTCTTCCCACCAAAACTCAAGCCCAAATCCAACCACAGAAAGAATGCCAGAAACTACTTTCTTGTTCACACCGCCCGAGACGGAAGTTGATCGGTTTCAGTGGGTGTCACTTTTGCCAATCTATTTCTTTTTTCTATCGCTGCTGAAGAAGTCTCTTTGCCCTACACCTGACATCTTTTTCTCCTCTTCACCTGTGCGAGCGCGTCTTATCTGCTTTTTCGGTTAGAAGCCTTCACTTTAACCAATCCTCTGTCTATTCAAAAATAGTCAAACCGTGACAGGCTTCTGGAATCCGGTCGCTCTTAAAGAGACAGAGTGGATTATCGCTATTGCATGCAATCGGACTATAGTCTTCTCGGGTTTTTACATTTTAGTAAGAATTTAACGTCGTTGATTTTTTGTTTGATGGCTCTCTCTTGGTCCCGTTTTAAAATCTTAGGATATTTTACGCTTGTTTGTTTTTTTTTTGCCGGTAATACAACTTTTAGCATCGAAAATACGGTACTTTCCTTGGCTCTTAGATATGGAGTTCGTAGGCCCTAAGCTTGTGGCAAAACAAAAGAAAATAGACATTATAAAAACACCAGAATTTACTCTATAGCCAAGGGCGTCAGCCGTATCAGGGCGTATCTAAGACATCGAAGACCATTCTTTTCTATCCTCTTAAATGCGTTTTTGACGCCAATAGAAATTCCTTACGAATTGACGCCTGGATCTAGGGGTAACTCTTTGAGAACAATTATTAAAAGTTCACCCTTATTGAAACTACATAAGCCAGCGTTGACATTATCGAGAACTCTTTCATAGGTAAAAGCAAAATATATTTTTTCTCTGTATTTTAATTAAAGTTGTCTGCATTGTATCAGTTAAGTTAATGTCGCCAGAAAATTAGTCAAGCTCAAGCGAAAAACTAGAACTAACTAAGAAGTAACTGATTGATTGATTTTGATTTTAGGTTTACAAAAATTAATGACATCAAATACCACAAAGTGTAACTTTGACCTTTAAACGAAATATCTTCATCTCCCTTCTTCCAATTGGAAAGAAGTCTGAGATAGTAAACGTCAGTCAAATTATTTTTGTTTACTTCTTTTCCGGCTTTATGAAACTATTCTAAAGTTTAGTTGAACATTGCTTTCAACTTTGCGAAATAATTGTTGGCAGACTGTAATTTAGTACAAGTATAGATGAATAGATTTTGTTGGGTTCCGTTGATTATTTTAAATAATTTGAGTAATATTTTTGCAGAAAAGCGCTCCACTTTGCATCCTCTAAATTGATTTCACTTCAATAGAACATCATGAAATTCTACGCCCTGATGCAAGATCAAAACGATATGAAGGACTTCCTCAATATTATTCTTACCCTCTCTAAATTGACAAAGACTTGCATAATGGATATATATCCGAACAAAATAAACTTCATTGCCAGCGAGGACTCCGATGTGGCAAATACTACTCTTCAAGTTTGGGCAGAGACGTTGGCACAAACAAATTTCGCGGAATATGTTATGAAGGGTCTTAACGAAAAAAATCAACGTATAATGCTGTCTTTTAACTCCATAAACATGGCACGAGCTATAGCTGTGCTCCGCAATGGAGCTAAATACTGCAAACTCAAACTGACCAAAAATGAAAGCCCATGTCTTTCAATTGAGATGCAAGTCTTTTCGAATGTCTGGCAACTTGGTCGACAATTTGTGCACAATATTCCTGTAACTGTTGTCCCAAAAGGTGACTGGGATGTCTTTTCTTTGCCAAAAGTACCTGCGGTCGACTGTTTGTTTACTCTCAGTTCGAATCATTCAATTCGTTGTCATATTGATACCCTCAGGAATATCTCTCCATGGATAACATTTTATGCAACAAGTGATGGCGACTTGAATATCACAGCAGAAACGGAATTGTCTACAGTCGGCACGAGATATAGAAACCTTGAAATAAGTCATATGGACACAGATGCACAGGAAAGAACGAATCAGCAAAAATCAACCTGCACTGTGGATTCAAAAAAACTGGGAACGTTCTTTTCAGCTTTGCAGGTTCCTTCACCGCAGTGGTCGTGCACCATATTTGACAATGTAATGATTCACTTCAGAATAAGTTTAGGATGTGGAATGAAGCTGCATTCCACCATTTGCAGAGCTCTCACTTAATAAATTCATTTAGACGTATTTAGAAGTTTTATTTTATGATTAGAAAAAAAATGAAAACAAGTATATACGTCATGAGGGATGTATAATGGTGTCATCGGTGACTTCTTTAGCCTAAGCTCGTTATTGCTCATAGTTTTCAACCCAGTTAGGTTGGACTCTAAACCTTCTCGTAGTCTCGAATTTGAGGATTGCAATTTAAAGAATCTCATTTATTTGCCTGGTGGGCTCGAGTAAAATTAATTACGTCTGTGCAGTTGTCCAACATCTGTTCTGCATATTTGCAACACTCGGCTCCATCTAATAAGACTGACAGGACTATTATTTCTTATAGTAAAAGCCCTGCTTTCCCTTGGATTAAACCAGTTTTGGGCGAATCAAACGAACAGCCATCTTTCGTGAACTTTCCACAAGCCATCCGTTTTGCTGCAGAAACTAAAATCATTGGGTAATCTCTTAGCATTCTAGTCAAAGTTTAAATACAATTATGATGACTATCCCTGGTGGTTTGTTAAAATAATCTGAATTTGATTAGGATCGCATGACTTATCGGTGTGTAAAGGGTTGCAAATTTTTTCAAGTAAAACGAAAATCAATGATATTTTGTGCGTGCCTTGAATCGAAAAGTATCCTTTTACCAACTGTAATATTTCTAGATGAGATACGGCGTTGCAGTATTCAGCTATATTCATACTTGTAAAAAGAGATTCGTAAAAACAAAAATCTGTTGCGAATGTGATGCCAAAATCGTGATCAGCGATGTTATTGCTAAATTCCGTAAGGAAAACATCTTTGGGAGGAAAATCGGAAACCAAATCCTCCGCAATACTATATGAGACAATGGTACAAATTTTTACGCCGCGTCAAGCACCGATCCAAATTTTCTTTTGGCTTAGGAATCTCATATAGGGAGCTTAGTTATCTGATAGTTATCACGCTCATTCGACTGTGCAGGATAATGATGAAGAATTCATTCTGCCCGGTCATAGTCGGTAATTACAAATCCGAGCTTCAATGTCACAAAAGAGTTTAAACAAGATGATGCTGTGTCATGTATTTTTTGTTACCATCGTTCCAGAAAGAATTTTGTAAAACTCGCAAAACTCAAAAAGAAAAATCTTTCAAAATCTAAGATAACTCTGAACTGAAACTACCCGGATCGCTATTTACAAGTGTAGTGATGTAGCTCACAAAACTCCAACGCAGTGAGGTCTCTATTCTAACCCGGAATACAATAACGTGTGGTTAAAATTCCATGGCTGTAGATTATACACTACTGCTTTATTTACATACGTAAACAGCAATTCGGTTATTAACGAGCTTTATGAAGTATCTATCTCGATTATCTAAAAGTGTTATTGCGGGCGAATTCAATATGCATATATAATCCTGGATGGCTTCGACATCACTGGAAGAGTGGTGCGTTGAGATTTTCGCTCTGAAAAACAATTCAACGGTTTGTAAATTAACCCACGCGAATACCAGACGTTGATAGTCTGGATTTGTTTTGAACTGCTCAAATTAAAAAGTACATCTTTAATGTGCTTTCCCAACTAGGCGCGTGGGGCTGCCATGCAGTGTCTGCAAATTTCTCGTACACTGATCAAACAGTTCGAGAAAAGATTCTTAAAAGAACCTCATGGCAATATTGAAAAGCAACTGCAGTTGACTACATCTTTTTTTATGAATTTTAATTTTTTGTTGTGTTTCTTTGCTAATGAGGTGAATACCGTTACTGATATGATCGTAAATATTATTCAAAAGAGACTATCAGGGTTAGAGAACTGTTTTTCAGTCTTAACTTACCGCATAACCAACTCGACAGAAAAAAAGCAAAAAAAAGTTCAAATGCAACGTCTTTCTTAAACGGGTGAAATTTCAAGGCGACCCAACACTAAAGGAAAAAATACTACAGTGCCCAAATATAATAAAATGGTTGATCGTTGGTAAAAACGTAACGAATTCTACAGCACCTTTCGTCCTAACTATAATTTAAGATGACTTTGAATAAGGCTAATCTGCTTGTTGAGTACCTCGCAGTCAGCTCAGCATTTCCCTATTGTGTCATGTATCCGCCTAAACTAGGGCGCGTTGAACATTCTTTGTGACCAATCCATTTTCTCAGTAATAGTAGCTAAGGGCACAAATCCACTGATCCAAATGATATATCCCCCTTCTTCTGAAGAATACCTTTTCTACACTGGCAAAACCACTGCGTAAGCTTTTTTATCTTTCTTACACTTAAAGCCTCATTCTGAAAATATGAATTTGTTTAACCTGTCCCACAAAAGGCAATGTAAATTCTTTTCTATGCTCCTTGAAATATATTGGGAGATGAACATTTCTCAATGACCGGTATTAAATAATGATCTCTTGTTTGGTAGATGTAACCAAGAACAATACTTTGCTAATAATTGCACTCGTACGCTCTGCTTTTCAGCTGTACAACATATGTAAAAGCCAACGTTAGGCTTATTAATTTCCAATATTTAGAAAAAAAAATAGAGTTGAATACTTTCAAAACATAATGATGTTGTTAAAGCGAAATTTAAACACTCAGCCATTATAAAGGGTGACCAAAACGACTTTATTTTGAAGCTACGTTCATGCCATTATAAGTGAAATAGCACACCATTTAAATGGCCAGCTATGTTTCATCAATTTCAGACCAATCTCTCTCTAGTCTTTGGATCTAAGATCCAAAAGAATTTACTCACTCTTAAACTTTTCCACCTTGCGACGAACTGCCTGCACACTGAAGCCATGGTGACGACCGACCTCTCGACGAAATTCACGTTGAGTATTTTCGTTGCCGGAATTTCGATAATATTTTTTAATAATTTTCGCACTTTCGGCAAGCGTAAGACTATACTATACGTTCCGTGAAACGAAAAACTCTATTCTCGGCATAATATACAACCTAAATCTTGTTCTGTCGATATTTTAACCAATATTAAATCACCAGTAGCCCTTTTAAATCTTCAACCGTAACACCGGTTTCACTATGAATACCCATTTGATGGATTTCTAAATTGTTAATGTAACATGGTGGTCCGCTTAATTCTACCAACCCTACAAAATCTCTTAGAAATTAGCCGATTGTCTCAGAGCATGAAACTAGTTTTAAAAACCAAATTATCAGATAAAAAGCCTTGTAATTCTGTGTTGTAGTAGCTAACTTTTTTTCATTGACTTTCGCTGTTTGATATGGAGACATATGGAGTCTTTGAACTGTTCGGATACTTAGATGCTGAGGTCTTAACTTTTACCTTGATTAATTGGCTAGAGCTGCAGAACTTTAAGTTTTCCGTATCATTTCGCTTCGTTGTAGTTCTTCCTTTACGTGCTTTCCGGTTTTCACCATACTCGTAGTTTTCTGAATACCATATTTTAAAAGGTTATTCAATGTCTAATATATAATGTCTCTCAATTCCTTCATTTGTAAACGTTTTTTACGATCCGTATTGATTAAATTGCAGTTTTTAAGCTAAGCCCGTAAATTCAAAAAGTCCCAGGTAACCCACCTAAACTTATTTTAAAACACCACACCCCTTAAATCCACACAAAACGAATTCGTGAGGTTAATCTAATTTCCACTCCTAAATAGTCTCAAATTTTTTTAATTTGAATTTTCCTTTAAAGTTCCTAATTTGCGACTTTACCCGCAATACAGAAACAAGTGAAATGATGATGATAGTATGTTTAAAGTTTTCTTTAAAAAAAAATCTTTAATGTAAGCGTGACGTTAGAGTTCATTTATGCACAATTTATTCCACGTGTCTATTTTTATGGGCTGAATTTATAGGAAAATATCCCCTTACAGAATGTTGCAGAGAACTTGTGTATCTCATGAATGTATCTCAGCCACAAAAGGGAACGTAAGTTCAAAATTCAGAGCATTCTCTGCAGAAATCTATTTTTATTTTAGGACGAGAAAATTATGTTTTCAGAGATTATCCATTGGTGCATTGATGGAATTTGTATTTTAAGCAAAATATTAGGTAAATCGTTTGTTTTGAAAAACCATGCAAAGAAAAGATAATAGATTTAGTACTGTATTGTGGAGCATTTTATTTGTTCCGTGTAATCAATTTGTTGATGGTTGGGTGTTCTACGGTTAAAGGAGGCACTGACGGTGTAATCGTGGCGATGGCCAGCGCTGTTACTGTAACAATTCATAAATTGTGGTCATTTTTTGCACTCGTGTTATCGAACTTGGCTTTCAAAACTTATAAGCGTGAGTGTTGTGTTTGTCGGAATTGACTAACTATCAAAAGAAAGACGTACAGCGGATGAACTCGCATGACTAAATCATTATTGGCATCAACAGGCAACAATCTTTGCTTGGTTGTATATGAAGCTGAAGTTAAATAAGGTTATCAGGGCTTGTCACGATACTGAAATAGAGATGGTTCCGGATGAATCCTTAAAGGGTCAAGATCAGTTCTTATATCCCTGCTGCTCAGAGGGCCCTTCAAAGATACTGTCCCCTGGTATATAGGCTGTAGGTTCCGAAAACTATCCGGCAACGGTAAAGCTCTACTGATGCAAATCAGTCAAAAGTTTCTTATAAGTTCAGGTTTACTATTGAATGCCCTGCAAAATAAAAAAAATTAAAACTTCATATATGTTAAATCTGTACATGGAATATTCTAACCTTGAACAGGTCAGGTAAATTCAGAAGCTAGCGTAGGCCCAAGACTTATATAGAGTCACAGTCGGTGCTAAGAATATGTAAAAACAACACTTTAGAGACGGGGTCGAACTGAATTTCGGTGTTAGGCCGAACGGGAACCATTCAATCGGGCCGATGAAACCCAACCCAAACAAAATGAAGATAATAATTTAGAAACTTAAATACAAGACTTACGGAAGTATGTCGATTTGCCGAGTTATTTAAAATAGCAGGAGATGATTTAGTAGAAAATGGACCACTTTTTTCCAAGATGTGGTCGGAGGAAAATATGCCTGATAAATGGAATCTCCACATCATTCGCCCAGTTTACAAAAACAGAGACCATCTAAACTAAGCCAACTTTGGAGGCATTAGTTTTTCTAACTTTCGTACGATATCTTGCCAGGCGTTTTGTGTGAATGCTGAAAAACATTCGATAACGATCTGATTTGGCGCTTTCATTGCGTTTTTTTGCAAGGTCATAAGCAACTTCGTGGACACGTTTCATGTAAAAAAGGGTTCGGACAATATGATTCGCTGTCTTGTAACTTACTTAACATCATAGCATGGAATGCAGGTGAAAATATTTTTGGTCATGGTATGGTCAGAAAAGTGCTCATCAGTTATTAGAGATGTAAAGGACATGTAGAATGAATGAAGAGCAACGCAGTAAATGAAGACATCGTTTAAATGACCAGCACACGTCAAAGAGGTGCTCAATCAATTATGATGTTACACTCTACTTGCTCAGATCAAGTAAAGAATAACTTGCCACTTGCCGCAATGGAGGAGCCAAGAAACCAAAAAAGTTTTATATAAAACCCTCATCCTGTCAGTTCTCTTCCATTGTGCGGAATACATGATTATTCTGTCAAGAATTGATGAGGTTGCTATGAGTTTTTTTTTTGAGAAAAAAATATTTTGGGTAATCTTCGGT
This sequence comes from Volucella inanis, assembly GCA_907269105.1. Classification (NCBI taxonomy): domain Eukaryota; kingdom Metazoa; phylum Arthropoda; class Insecta; order Diptera; family Syrphidae; genus Volucella; species Volucella inanis. The sequence continues at coordinate 200,154,775 of OU026153.1, read as the reverse complement.
GCGATTTGCATGCGCAGTGAATGGAGAAAAATTCACAATCAAATTGTACGGGCTGTGAAGCAATGACAATGATGACGGGACATATAGAGAGGACAAACACTAACGTTTCGGCCAGTGGAATAATAGAATTTTCCCTCAACAGACAACATAATAGAGGACAGCCTCGATTTACGTGGGAAACGTAAGTCAAAAGGCACCATTATCAATACGACATTATAATTCAATACTGGATGTTAGGCTTATTGGCTGAAGCACGGTCCAACCTAGATCGCTATTTTAGGTAAAATAAGATTCCCTGTGATTCAGTGAATAGATTTGCTTCTCTATCAAAAAAAAAAGCTCAGGTCACCAGGCTCCAAGACAGTTGCTCGAATTTTTTATAGGAAATATGTAGAGCATTTATTTCAGTGGTGGGACGATTCGCTATCCCCGAGCTGGGGTTTTTTTTGCGAAAAAAATTCTTTTTTTTTCTTTCTTTTAAATCGTACATCGATGCTCTAACTTTGTTGATACTGCATTGGCTGTAAGTTGACAACACCGTCATATTTCTTTAGTACCCGCACTCATCGTCACACTGGGATGGCTAATATTTTATAAATGATGACAACCTTTTAATAATGACTGGATATCTTGGAATACCTCTTATGAACGAATAATTCAGCAGAGAGTTTATTTTATAGTATGCTCTACAGGACCTGGCTACTTCACGCTTTGTCCATTTTCCACCTGACTTTCTGAGATTCTTATTGTTTCAGCGTAGCAATTGGGCTTGGGTAGTTGATACTGGGATTTCGGGATAAGCGTTCACCGAAGATTCCTGTTGTCTTGCGATTGCAGTTTTTCTAAGTTATATCTTCTCACAGTAGTTCTTCTTTGTTTTTCGGAGACCATCATGTCTCCTTGTGTTTATTGAAATGAGGAAACCGCATGGTTGCTATAGTAATATCTCAACCCATCGCAAGTCAATAAGTCTGTTGCCAGACGTGGTGTTATGTGGGCTATGCTAACCAATTGTTCCACCAAAGATGTCCGGACTAACCGCATTGAACACGAATTTTGTGTTTCGAAGCTGTTTGCAGGAATATGACTTAGTCGATCTTAAAAATTATGTTTCTTCTGAGAAACCTTAAAATTGAAACACAAGTTTTTGGGCACGTGAGCTTAGGATCACGTTTGTGCGTCTACCCAATTCTCATAACATTATTTAATAGTTTTTATAATTTTTTCAGACAACAACTTGTAAAAACAATAAACAGTTTTTATTTTAAAAGAATTCATCACAGCATTCTAAAAAAATAAAGGCAAACACAAATTTCCTAGCAAACATCAAGTTAAAATTACATCTTCGAACGTTACTCTACTTTCCAACATCGCAATTCTATTCAGTCACTCTCAAACCTTTAAATTAGTCACATTCCATTCGAGCCTGCTGCTGTCAAAAAAGTTAAAGATTTCCTACAATTTGGTCGTGTAGTGTTGAAAAATTTTGAATTCTTCACATTTCATTAGAAATATTAATTAAAAACTCTGTAAGTGTATTGCAATTGATGATTTGTTATACAACTCATCAAATTACAGCAAAGCTTACATACAAATTCAAGTCCATCACATGGAAAAAGTGAAATACATGTCATCTGTTTCTTGCAGGGCTCAACACTTGCCGCACCTACGCGTTGCTGTAACCCCTGCAGGCACACAAATTTGTCGCTGTCTTTACGTCTTCAGCTGCCGCTGCTGCTGTTCACTACAATTTTCAAGACGAATTTCTAATCAGTGCTAAGAAGCAATGGCCAATGTCCTGGAAAACCAGTTAATTAATGCTGCCCAGCATATAGAACAGCAATTGGACCAGCAGTTGGATCGTTTGGAAAATCTCGGAGCGGACGATCTCCAAATTATTCGTGACCAACGGATTAAGGAGATGAAAGAGCTTAACAAAAAGAAGCAGGAGTGGTTGAATAATGTAAGTTTCTTCTCTTGTTTTATTTTTTTTTTTTGCTTTCTAATTAAAAATAATGCGTAGAAGGCGAAGATTAATGATGGGGAGTGAGAAGGCAGGTTTTCTTCTCTTCTGCTTCGAATGTAGGACATGCTACGGCGCGTGTGAATTTTGTTTTTTATGGTTTTCATTTCAAGTCACGTTTAATGAGTGATGTATCATTGTTTAGGTGTGATCGGACACTTTGTTCTTAGAAAAATTAGGTCAGTGTATGACTAAATTGAGTTTGGAATCTAAACACTTTTAGAAGTGGTTCTGCGGATTAAATATAGAAAAAAAAGGAACTTGAATATGCAATGGGATCAGATCAACATTTTTACCTTACTGCCGTATGAAGTGAGTTGCTTGCTGCTCCATGTGGCTTAGGCGAGTTTAGGTTAATGGGCTGTCGTCAACATTATTGGGGGTCATAGGCCTACTAGGACCCTCATCGCAGTCCAATTTAATCGTATTTGAAGCTTAAATTGGGTTGGTTAGTTTTAATACTTCTCCGGTGATAAAATCATAAATATATTCTTATTTCTTTGGGTAAAACCTCTCCTGTCATGTTAAGGTTATTTCCTAGGTTTTCTTGAAACGTATCCGCGAGGTTTTTCGAAAATACGAAGGCTGTTTGATGAGTGCCCACATTGGAAATCCTGCACGAGATTTTGGGCATGAGAAAGCTGTTGCTCGTAACGGAGAACAAGTGCAATCGTGAGACCACTTCAAAGACGTGCATGGCTCTGTTAGAACAAAATACGGAGGTATTTCTGCTTCGTTTCCGTTTCGTGACCGTCAATGAGACATGGATTCATTGGTACACATCAGAGGCTAAAGAACAATCGAAACAATGGGTTTTTCCAGACGAACGTGCTCCAAAGAAGCCGAAGACCAGGAAGGTGATGGCTACCGATTTTTTTTTTTTTTTTTTTTTTTTTTTTTTTTTTTTTTTTTTGGGACGTAATAGGTGTGATCTACGTTGACTATTTGAAGAAGGGAAAAACATCACAGGAGCATACAAAGTCGATTTATTGGGCCAATTCAACACCCACACTTCCGCAGTCGCCCTAACCAAATTGGTCGGCTTTGTCAAGCCCTACAAAAGTTTCTTTGTCATTTTTAATCCACTTCAAAGTTCAAGTAGGATGGATGAGCAAACAAGAGATGATTCTATGGATAAACCAGGTGTTTTTGCAGTGATTTGTTGCATTACGCAATTCGTCAATATTTGGAATTTTTGTGTTTGTATTATTTTTACCAATTCCAATTTGTCCAAAACGAGTAGCATGAAAGTTAATAACTACCAGATCACATGAGGCAACACCATCAAGAAGCTGGCGAATGTTGGAAAACAACGGGTCAAAGAACATTTACGCAGGGACTATAAACAAGTCCAAAGAAGTATTTTACATTACGATTTTCAATTTCATCAAGTAGGTATTCGGTGTCATGACCAATTAATTTTCCCAAGATACTGCAAGTCAAACCAACCTTACGGGACCACTGAATACCCAGGAATACCATAAATCTTATTGTAGTCATTTTCATCATAGAGGATCCTGTTTAAACGGTTACTCATAACGCTGCCATGTGGATAGTACCATATGTTGGTGAGAACAGTGACGAGTAAAGGGAATAGTAAAGTCACGTTGCATACCGGAAATGTTCCGTTCCTATTCCATTTTGTCATTATTAGTTCCATCGTGGGGTAGTGAAATTCGTGGATATTAATTAATATTTGGACGAGAGATGCGGTGTCCAATAGAGAAGTGTTGCAATTCACCTATCCCCTCTAAATTTTATCAAAGTAGTGTAGGAATGAGCACTACTATGTAGTCGAGAGTAATCTTCTAAACAGCGTCGATTTTCTTAAATCACGTGTTACCAACATAAATAATACGAAATAATTTCCATAAGCGAACGATTCACATTCATTTCGATTCGAATATTACTCAATCTGAGAAGAGAGTCTGATCAGGAGCGGGTTGTTACTATTGCCGGAGCTGCGTCGCAATCAAAATGCATCGAAGTGAGAGCCAATGTTGTGATGCAGCTTAGCACCAGTCTGTTTCCTCAATTCGATAGGGATTCCTCTTGAAATTTGAGGAATACCACAAACAATTACGTCTTGTAATTAAGCGCGCCTTTCATCTCGTAGTTCCAAAACTGTTCCTCTCCAATTATTGTATACAATATGTCAAGAAAAGAACTAAAGAAAACAACAAAAAAACAAATACAACTCAATTTTTTTAGTGTCAAGGAACGCTTATGTTAACTGTAATAATAATTGTAACAAATGGGAGTGCATTATTAATAATTTTAATATTTTGTATGAGTTCCCTTTAAGTTTATCTCACATTGATATTATTGAAATCGGTTTTTCATCGAATAAATCAATTTCTGTAGATCGTAGTTGGTTGGTATTTTTTGCCATTCTTCGAATATTGCGGCTTTGAGTGCTACTTTATTTGTTGGTTGTGTTTTGGCGACATTCCTTTTCAAATTGACCCACAAATTTTCAATAGGTTTGAGGTCCGGACTTTGAGGAGGTGTATCAATGACTTTGCCACAATTATAAAGCAACCACATCTGCACCATTTGGGACTTATGTTTCGGATCGTTGTCCGAATAGTGAATAGTGATCTGTTGTCTTTAATGAATTCAAATTTTTTTTTTGCACTGTATAGCAAATGCCACTTTAGAATGCTTAAATATTTTCCTGCATCCATGGTGGTCTCTATAAATGATAATTCTCTCACTCCTTTGCTTTTGATATGCACCCCCAAACCATAATCGACATTTTTCCGAATTTGACTGTGGGAATAATGTTACGACTTTCTAGTTATGTTAGAGGCTTTCGACACACTCTAGTAGGCCCATCGTTGTAATACAACATCACTTTGACCTCATCACAGAATATGACGTCGTCCCAGTAGTCGACCGGTTGCGAAATATACTTTAAGGCGAAGGAAAAACGCTTTTCTATATTTGCTGCAGAAAGTAATGGTTTTTTCCGTGCTACCTTTGATGAACAGCAACATCAGACTCTTTCAATAACTCCTTCGCTAGTTTTCTGGTCGAAATTTGAGGATTGTTATTAATTTTTCTAATCATTAAGCGCTCAACACGTTTATTTATCTTTGGCACACGGCCGCTGCCGCGCTTTAGCTCCAACGAAGGTAGTCGTTTTCAGCACGATTTATCACATTATAAATTGTTCTCTGTGTTATTGAAAACATTTTCGACAGTTCCTGCACATTTTTTCCCAATTCGTGATTGTAATAAATCAGCTGAATTACTTCAAACGACAAACGTTTACCTGGCATTTTTTCAAATAAAACTTTAAGCTAAATATGCATATATAACGACAACTTATCACCAAATGAATTACAAAATCGCAAGGAATAACAACGCAACTCATATAACAGTAAAGTACCGTTGGTCATTTTACGTGTACACGTGTGCTAGACGCAAAGGATATCTACAGTAATGATTTGTGAAGAGTTTCTTGACACTAAAAAAGTTGAGTTGTATTTGTTTTTGTTGTGTTTTCTTTAGTTTTTCAAGGAATTTGTTTGTTTTTTTTTTTTTTTTTTCTTTTGTATGGTGTGTATACTACATGTAACTGTAATGAACCAAAAAAAATATATAAAATGAAATAAAAACTTTAACTTTTTCATTTATATTCAATGTGAAAAGTCATTCTTGACATACTGTATGTTGGTTTAGAGCATCAATAGCTTCACCAAGTTTATTGCTGTAAATCCATTCCAAATCCGCCAGCAAAGATCACGTAGCTGGTCAGATAGGGATGATTTTTTATCCCACATTCTTGCAGAGGGTTTTTGATAACAGTCTCCTAAAAGTCAGGGGTTACTGCAATGGTCACAGCAGATTTATGTTGAAGAGCTTGTTGGCGAGCAATAGTTGACATTGAAAAAAGAAAAAAAAAAAAAAAAAAAAATTAAATTAAAAAGTCACTAAAATGTTTCCTTAGAAAGATTTTGTACAAAAAAGCTGAATGATAAAGCAAATGACTCGTTTGGTGATCACTTATATAAAGGCAGAGCTTTTTTTATTGCAATTTCTCAACTGGAATTTTCTCAGAATTTTAGGATCATTCACTCTTAAGCCCTTTCAAAGCCAAAGAGACGAATGACAATCGGACTTACTAAAAAGTTCTCGTTTAAGGCCACCCAAGGAAATAATTAAGCTCACAGAAATGTTTTTAAACCATGTAAATGTGTCGTTTTTAAATTGTCATTGTTTGCGATAGGATTAACTGCCCAAGAAGGGATACAATTTGATACAAGACATTTGAAAAAAAAAAAAACTTCCTACCATTGTTCTTTTCAAAGTCCCAGGAGACAGTAGGCTTCCGTGAAGTAAAGCCAACAACTTTGAATGCTTCTTTAGTCTTAGTTTACAACAAAAAGAAAAATCATTTCTCAGCTGGCGATTTTTTGGTACAATGTTTGCTTTATGTTAACAGCTTTGTTCTTACTTTCTGGTACTGGTACTGCAACGGTTTACTTTAATCAAATTTATTATATTTACAGGGTCATGGAGTCTATTCCGAATTAGCAGATGAAAAAGAGTTCTTCGAAGTCTCAAAAAAATCACCCAACATTGTCTGCCATTTTTACAGAGATTCAACTGAACGGTGTCGGATTGTTGACATGCACTTAAAAGCTCTTGCTGCCAAGCATATGGAAGCGAAATTCTGTAAAGTGAATGCAGAAAAATCACCATTCCTTACTCAAAGGCTGAGAATCAAAGTTATCCCCACCATTGCACTAGTTAAGGACAGTAAGACAAAAGACTTTATTGTGGGCTTCACAGATTTGGGCAACTGTGATGACTTCTCCACAGACATGATGGAATGGAGAATAGCACAATCTGGAGCAATCGACTATAAGGTTTATTTACACATACGAATACGGTGGCATATCCCTATCAATTAAAAATCATTTGAATTCCCTTAGGGCGATTTAATCACTCCACCCGATACAAAGAAATCAACCAAGAGCTTTATCCATCGACCAAAGAAGGCTATACGTGGCGGATACGACTCTGATGATTCCGATATTGATTTCGATGATTAACAGCAAAGAACTTAAGTGTGACTTACACGCCAACACGCTTAGCGATACCAGAAAATTGAAATCAATTAAAAAATAATTTTTTTTTTTTTTTAGAAAAAGCATTTAAGCAAAACTATAAAAACAAAACACTAAATAAAATATCTCACAATATTATAGTCTGCAAGCGGTGAGATGCGAGTAGATGAACAAAACAAAAAAAAAAAAAAAAAAAAAAAAAATCAATTTGCAAACCAAGAGGATACCTACTGCTGGTGTTTGTTGATTTAAATCAAAACCAAAATGAAACTAAAATTCTCAAAGCAAATGTGCACAACATTTTCTCTTTCTCTGAACACAAACAAAACTATACAAGACAAAAAGACATGACGAGTATTCCCTATAAAAAAAACAAAACAAAACAAAACAAAACAAAAACAAAAACAAAAAGAAAATAAAATTACCTACATATTACACTTTTTTTACTTTAACGTTTACGTTAAATATAGAATTTTTATATTTCGTTGGTAAGATTGTGCGGCAATTATTTTACAAATGTACGCGCGCGGATAGTATTCGTAGTTAAATGAGAAATGCTCCTACGCATGTAAATTATTTTATTATATTTTCTGTTGTCCCTCATGCTCTTTCTCTATTTGTCCTTATGTAGATTTAACACTTTATTAATAACTTTTTAATTTTTAATTTTATTTTAATGTTGTTTATGTGTGGCAAAACAACAAACACAAACTTCTGATTAAAATTGATTTACGTGAAGAATGTCCTTAAATTTCTTACGCAATATTTTTTTACATTCACTAAAAATGAAAATAAAAATAAAACATATTAAATTTATTATTAACATTAAACAATGAGCGCGTTTAATTAGACACTGAATGCAGCCACCAAAGTGACCGTGTTGGGGGAGTACTAAATGCGAAGGTAAGCAACGACAACATCACGTTCAAACATGTAACAAGACCACACGGCCTCTAGGATCCAAGAAATGACAACGGCAATGGATTTGTTGACTTTTGCTTGGTTATTGGTCACAGTGGTTACACTGTGGCACCATAAGTACTGCTATAAGATTAGTTGAATATCGACATCAAACCAGATCGATTACTTTACCATTAGTCGAAGCTTTGGGAATTGCATCCAAGACGTCAGTTATAAACATGGAGCTTTCCTGAAAAGTGACCACCATCTGGTGGTAGGCGTTTTATTGCATCGGTTAACAGCAACCAATTACAGGGCGAACCTGGGCCTCAATTAACATGCCTCTCCAGTAAGTTCAGTGTTTAGCTACGGTGGCGGTCCCGGAAGTACCCGGCCTGACCAAGATATAGTTGTTTGAAAATATCACTGTATTAAAAAGTACGCAGTCTATAAAGTATATGTTTCAAGTTTGAAAGCATCACGTTTAGTATTTGTTTGGCAGCCATGAATAGTGAACGTTGTCAATGAATTTGTGAAAATTGAGAAAATTGGTCATCGTTATGTGATACAACACTTTTATTTGATAGGCCTCAGAATTCTACTCTGGGTGAGTCTGCTCCTTCGTTTACAATAGTAAAATTTTGGGTTACTGAGTTTAAACGAGGCCAAGACGAGCATCACAGTGGTCGACCAAATGAGGTGACGACTCCAGAAATGGTGAAAAAAAGTCCACAAAGCGGTACTGGATGATCGTCGACTGAAAGTGTGCGAGCTAGCAGACATTGTAGACATTTCAAAAAGTGCGGTACATCGCATATTATTTGAAAATTTGGGCAAGAGAAATCTGTGTGCAAGATGGGTCTCGCGTTTGCTCACACTCGAGCAAAAACAGTGTCGTGCATGCAATGGCCAAAATTAATGAATTAAAGTTTGAATTGCTACTTCAAACCCCCTCGGATTATTTTCTGTTCCCAAACTTGAAAAAATGTTTCAGTGGTCAAAGACTTTCCAACGAAGAAGTTAGGTGGGCAGTTAATGGCTATTTTGAGGAGCAAGACAGTTCTTATAATAAAAAAGGTATCGAACTTTTTTAACATCGCTGGGAAAAGTGTATAGAGCTGAAAGGCGATTATGTTGAAAAATAAATAAATTTTTTTCCAAAATTGTTGTATTTTCTTTGTTGGGTCGGTCACTTCCCGGACCGCCCTCGTAACTGCCACTAGTTGCGCATTCGTAGTTGAAATGAAATGAAAAACCTACGACAAAGTCTTCGCCTTCTGTTGCCAGAGCATTGTTGTCCATTTACTCTACATGTCCTGCCTATCTCAGACGAAAGATACACAGTTTTCTCACTAGACCGATGTCTCTGTACAGCTCGTATAGATTCATTTGTACCAACACCCGTCCAAGAAAAGGCAACCAAATATCGTACGAAGGATTTTTCTCTCAAAACGTTCGAAGATACTTTTATCTGCTTTCGATAGCGGCCATGCTTCAGCACTACAAAGTAGGACTGGAATGATCGAAGTCTCATATAGAGTCTTTTTAGTTGTTCGGAATAGGGCCTTACTACTAAATTGACTTTTTGGCCCAGTCTTTTACTATCTGGACAGCGACGTGCTGTCCAATTCGTCAATTTTGGATGTCTGTTCTTGTTGACAGCATATGGTATACTTGGTTTTGCCCTCATTTAGCGCTAAAACCCATTTTGGCAGCTTACGTTTGAAAATTGGCGAGCGCACCGGTGACAGCTCGCTGAGTTCTCGCAATTATGCTTATATCATAGGCGTACGCTGATAGTTTCACTGACTTTTGAAACATTGTGCATCCAGTGTTCACTTGTAAGTTCCGCACAGTTCCTTTAAGTATGGTCTGTTGATCAGCGAGTGTCCTCAACCATTATTTTCTACAGGCGAACGAGCTTGACTGGGATGCCAAAACTAGATATGGCTCTATGTAGCCCGTTTTTACAAATGCTATCATAGGCGGCCTTAAAACCGATAAAAAATGTTATTATAGGTATCGATTTGGAGTTGCGGTCTGAAACGGCACTGACCAATCAGGTTGTTGGCGAATGGTTTCAGACGTTCAAACAATACAGCAGATAAGATCTTGTATCCGATATTGAGGAAAACTACAATATATACCTCTAGAGTTGGCGCAGTTGAATATGAAACATTTGATAGCGTCGCCCTTAAGCGTATGTTAGCGAATTTAGTCTTGATGCGGATTTTCATGTGACGTTCACTCATGTGTTGGAAGCCAACGCTTACAGAGAGGAAGCTTCACTATCAACATTAAAAACTGGTCTGCATGAAAGGAAGATTTTGTGGCGTTGTTGGTAAGAGCGCAAGGGTCTGGTATATTGTGATTGTTATTAGCCCTAACGTCCAAACAAAAGAATGTAATCTTCCAATATGTTAGCACAAGAAAAGACGTATAAGGAGAACATGGGAAACCAAAGCTTTTATCGGAAATTGGCAGCAGGGAATGATTGAATGATTGTTAAGAATTCAAAGAAGAAAAGCCTGAATGTGGCAACTTTTTTGTCTTACGCGCTTTTTTGTCTGTGGCTAAACTAATAACTAGAATTATTCTGGTTGGATTGAAAGAACATCTTGATTCAACCCTTGACATCGAACAGAAAGACTTTTGAGTTGAATCCTCTTGAATTGACCACATCAACAACATGCGGATTATAATTTCACATTGCGCCGGGTATATATCTTCCCTACATTTTTTTTTCACTGTTCTTCCTTGTTGAGAAGGACATTATATCATATCATTGGCCTTTTGACAAGGTCATACTTTAATGAAAATGGGTTTCATACCTATGAAGTTGTAAAATAAGATTTAAAAGAAAATTTATTAGGATTTCGACCGGTTTCCGGCATAATTGTAAGAAATCCGCGATTTTCCTGCTGTTTTGCGGGAGAGCTGGCATCAGTTTGTGATAAAACGAATGTACCTGACATGTGTCTTTCTTCGACTCGGCTGTCGTGCACGAAAAAAAAAAAATAATAATAATAAAACAGAAACTTATGGACTTTCTTGTTCCACTTTATAAAGGCAAAGGCGACACCTGAATTTACAAAAACTACCGATCGATGAAACTAATGTGGCACACTATGAAAATCTCGGCAGAATTTTGTGATAAAAAAGTTTTGTTATATGTACATAGGTTGCTACTTAACATTTGAGAAAAACAAGTAAGAACAAATATTAATCATGGAAAATGGGTTTATTGTTTTTCAAAATCCCATCCATGAAGATGAATACAGTTTTACATGCGTTAACACCGACCTGTGAGAGCTCGCATTGTCGTGGTGTAGAATAATCCGTGTTCGGCCGTTGCTTTTTCTTATTTCTCAAAAGATATATGTTGGTGTGCAATTCCGAATTGACCGCTCTAATGGCATAGGTTCCGAAGATATAGGCGACCGTTTGGTTCGAAGTGCTTCGTACCGTAACAACTTTCGTTGGATTTGGCTCGTCTTGAAAGACCCATATAGTCGAATATTTAAACCAATCGAACCAATGCACAAGCATGCTTCAGTTCCACTATGATCTTGCAATACCAGTTACCGCAGAGAACCAATGTTTTCTGGCAAAACAACCGATTTTGGACGACCTTCACGAAATTCATCCTGCAGCGAACGACAACCACGATTAAATACGGCACACCAGCGAAATACGGTAGTCCGGGAAAGTGTTGATTGACACATTGTTATTGAGTTAATCTAAGTCGAAAATCATAAAAAAACTTTCGTACGAAAATTTTCACGATTGACTTCCATTTTTTGGGTGAGATGAATTTTTCAAGACTCTGTTAAAAAAAACGCAAATAACGCTCATATGAAAAAAGGATCTGATCAGGTGTTGTTTAAAGACGTCAAAATTTTACGATGCTGATGTCAGATTTGACATATCTACACTGGTAGATTGATGGCCTTCTTGATTGGTTTCTCTACGGAAGTTGGGCAATTTGGACTCCAATGGAGCACAAAAAATTTCATTTGACTTTGACAGAGTCCATTACTCAAAAGCAAATATCTGGTTTGACACACAATACTATATGTCGTACATTCTGACATAAAATCCAAAAGATAAATTCTTCTTTGAAATGAAAATCAGAAGCAAAATGTTGCTTCCAAAAAAAGTGAGAAAAGTGCCACAGGGACAGTTTTATGTCATTTTTTTTCCCGCCGCAGTGCGTACAAAATTGAACATTTCAGTTCATTCAATTAACCGGTGTTATCTGCACATCTTAAGAATTGCTACATAAATTTCATTTGGTGATAATTTCTTCTCCAGAGTATTAAAAAAATTACGCAACAAGAACCTAACAACCTATTGTGACTCTACCACATAAAACTGTCACTGGACAAACGTCATTTCCAATTTGACAACAAATACTCAATACACTAACCACTACCAACCCCCTTAAAATGAACCAAAGTTCATTTTACGACTGTTTTCTGCTCTTCAATTCGCACAGGCATACACGAAACTCCCGAGTTTTACGAATTTTACTACAAAACGCAAAACCTGGTCATAGACACGGTCTCCCTCAGAACAGGTCATCGTCGACATTTGTCGTGTCAAGTGTGCGTTTTTCCGCAAAATTCTTACCCGTAGTAATCACCCACGACATTGTCCGTCAGTGCACAGTTCGTTAGTGTTTCAGTAAATTTAACTTGCCCTCCCCAAACGACCCGCATAGAGTCCCTTATTTTTTGTGAAAATTTTGTGATTTGTGAGTTTTTTTATTATTTATTCCAACCCTTGCTTCCTTTTATTAAATCGTGTCCCATTTTTGTTCAGAAAAAGGGAAAATTAAGAAAAAAAAAGCTCCTACGTTCGATACACGCAAAGATTGGTTGCAAAAAAAGAGGAAAAAAAAAAACGAAATCAATCTTTTCGCGACTGGCGGAAGGAGAAAAAAAGGAGTAAAACTGCGAAAACTCAATATTACAAAGATAATTGAATTAAATTGTGATAAAAATCGCGAGCTTATTGTATAATTGAATGCGAAACCGGAAAATCATGTTTCTATGTTGAACAATTGGTTATGTTGTTAAATTTCTGCAAAAGAAAAGAGTAGTGGTTTAGATACAAAATCTTGTTGGACGACATCTTTTGTGGGGCAGTAGCATTCGTAATCGACAAAAGCCAATATCGTGGATGATATGAACAGCACTGACTCTCTTCAGCAGAAGGAGGAACATCAGCAGCAACATACGACTACGAGTACAAGTACCACATCAGTGTCAGTGTGTCTGCCCATCACTTTGCCAATTGCGACAACACCAACCAAGATGCAAACGAGTAGTACACCGATACGAATTGGTTCGGTTTCTGGGGAAACATCATCGCCTGGTGGTTCGGTTGTCAATGTAATGGCTAGTAGCGTCCCATCGAGTGGTCCGCAATCCCAACCACAACAGTCTTATCATCATGGTCTACATCAGAGCATTTCCACGTCGTATGTGGGCTCAACCGCTAATCAATCATTAGTTGGGGTGGGTGTAACTGGAACACCACCAAGCAGCGCCGGAGCCAAGTACTCAGCGGGTATGACAGTTGATTTTATTTGAAATTTCTTGTTTGCAAATTCTATTTTCCATTTCTATTTGTTTAAACAAGTGACACACTAATTAGTCGGCTAAATTTGTTGATTTTCGGTTCGTTTCGTTTGGTTTTTTGTGTTTGGTAATCTTTAGTCTTTACCCAGTTAACAGAGTATACCTACTCGTAACACATTTTCAATCAATTTGGAAGCATTATGTATTTGAATTAGATGAGAGTGTAAATTGTTTGTTTCTGCCTTGGTTTTGCTTTTTTTTTTTTTGTGTTATAATCATTTTAACGAATTCGATTGAGCTAATATCTATGTACATATGTATATATAAAGGCAAACATATCAATTTGATATGCATTGGTCAAACAAGGTGAACGACTACGTGTTTGATGTACTGATTAGGGTTTCTCTACGGCGCGGCGGGGCTATCTATTCCTAATGAATGAAATGGATGATATTGGGGGCGAAAATATTTACCATTTTTGGAAATATGACCACGTCGAACTAATGATAAGACCATTTAAGAATTTTCTCCACTACGCACAGAACGGGTGCGGGTTTTCCTTCGGGGCGATTACTTTTACGTGCATTTTTGTGCCTAGGCGTTAGCTGGGAAGTAAGATGTTTCTTCTATTTTGCTGTGCTAAGTTTAGGTGCTTCCTACGACAACTAAGGAATATTTTTCTATGCAGATGGTTGTTTAATAAGAACATACACAAGTATGTTCTTTAATACGTATTTTTGAGGACTCCTAAGCGGTCTACCAGAAGCGGTCGTTTTAACATCACGGGAGCCCTTAGAAGCTCTTTAGTATTGGTAAAACATGCTTCGCCTCTTACCAGTAGTTATCATCTGACGGTAGTCGTCACTTGGCAGATGTTTTACCTATTTTTGAATCGATTATCTGGTAAATAAGAAAGAAAGAGTCAACTCACCGAACGAGCTACCTACCATCAAAGTTTATAGTTCGACTGCAGTTGCAACTTTACAATCTTCCAGTTGTCAGTCGAAAGTGAAATATAGCTATCGAACTTTTCATCAATGAAAGCGGCTTTGGCTGGAATTTAGGTGCGAATAATATATTTCTACTATGAAGCGTTACCTGCATGGGGTTCGCTACTGTTGTTGATAATGGGTGAGTTGAGTATTTACCGTACTAACGTCCGGGTTGAAAAGTGAATCCGTCTTAATTTGGTTTGGTTTTTGGAGAATATTTTTGTTTATAATGAATTACACGAGTGTCAGAGAAAGGATTAAGACTAGACCTACATATGTTAAGTCCTTCGGTTACGACTTCGCTTTTTTAAACTGGGCTCTCAGCCTGACTGATCTCGGCATAGTCGTATAACACCTTGAAACCAGATCAGGAGACAGGAAGGAACGATTAACTACAGACAAGTATTTGTAAATGGGAGTAAGTAAAAAGGACTGGCGGAGAGGTGAGAAAGTCCACCGCCACCGGTATTTTAACAACTGCATCACGGGCGACTGAAATAATCATACAACGAATATCGGTTGGGAACGCCATCTTGCTGCATGAATCCTCACTTGAGTTCAGGCATAAAGAGATGCAAATTGCATTTCCAGGCATGTATTACACTTCACTCCGACGTCATGTTTATAAAACGAATCCACTTTCAGCATCTAAACTTGAAGGTTTTTTTTTCTCATGATTCGGCTACTGCAGAACATTTCGTGGTAGCTACGTAATGGATGGAGAATGTCATAAATTCGTCATTGGGTCAGCTTTCTTTCACTATGACCTCGTATTGCCGTATAGTCGAACTCGTTGAATATTGTGGTGACACGAATATAGAATTTATAACAGCTTTCGATGACAATTCTCAGAATATCTTCTCCGGTAGTAACAAGTGCAACATGAGATGTAACCTGTCCGGTTTTTTCACTTTCAGCCAACAAATTTTACGAAAGGAAGATAGCAAATAATCGACTTAACTATTTGTCCAATAAGTATACTAAGAGGACTTCCATATGAAAAGACCAAAAATCTTAACCTTGTCGAAGACGAGAAAACTAAAAAAACAAAATAACTGGACACATCTTAAGAAGCAGCTTGGGAAATTCGAAGCTCTTTACTTACTTACTTATTTAAGGTGACGCTACAGTTCGGGTTGGACCTGGGCATTAACGAACAAGCGTCACCAGCCAGCTCGATCTTTAGTTAGCTTCCTCCAGTTTTGCACTCTAAGTTGGTTTAGATCCTCTTCCATTTGCGTGCGCCACCTCAGTCGCGGTCTTGCTATACTGCGCTGTCCATCGGGGACGGATTCAAAGATTTTTTCAAATTTTCTCTCTTCTAGCTAAGTCGATGTCCAAAAGTTAGTCAAAAATCACCAGAAAAATTTTCCTTTTAAAACAGCCACGAGCAGCCTCGTGCAAAGCAGCAGAGTATTGCTAGTCAATTGCCTGATTAGCCCAAAGTAGCAGCGATTGTCATGAGTTATGTTTCTTTTGATCTCAGCCTAGGTAGACAGAGTCCTTAACTACCTCAAAGTTATATCTCTCGAGGTTGACGTTCCTTTCTCTTTGACAGCATATATTTGGTCTTACTCCCATTGTCCGTTAAACCCATCTTCGGCGCTTCTGTCTCAATACTCGCGAAAGTTCTACTGACATCAAGTTGTTTTCTTTCGATATCAATATCAATATCAATATCATCGGCGTATGCGAGTAATTGGACGGATTTTATAAAGATTATGCCTCCTGTGTTGGTGCGTGAGTTTTGACAGCGCATCATTTTGTCTAAATCCTTTTTTGATATCAAAGGTCTCGATGTATTGTTAACCGTTGTTAACAAGTTTTTAACTTGATAAAGCAACAAGCATGCAGGAATACACGGTAAATGGGCAAGTTTTCCAGGGATGCCAAAACTAGACATTGATCTGTACAGCTCGTCTTTACTTGGATGGGAGTAATATTGCTTTGCAGCGGTTTAGTGTTTTTCGAGATCTCGCATTCCACGTGCAGGGGTTATCAACAGTAAATCCCTCTGTATTCGAGGGTTGTTGCTGCTTCGTGACTACATATTCCTTCCATGGCTGGGCCGTTACCCCGGCGGCACCATCTCCAACCTGGATGCCCAGTTCCATTATAATACCTCTAGACGAGGGCTCGATTACATCAAAGCCAGTAACCCGTTTGGAGATGTGAGCGCTGCCGTTTATTCGTTAAGGGCTCATCCGCCACCATCTCTTTTCCAACGCCCTGACTAAGTCTCGGAAATCTTTACCGGTCTGAACTCTAAATATGTACGAGTATGTCGGAGTAGCCCTAATAAGGTCTCATTCGTTTTATTCTGGGATTTTACTTCACCGTTGATTCGAAGGGTATTCCATAAGATCCCGCTGCTCGTTCCCAAGCTCTAAAATTCTGCTGGCAAAAAAAATCAATAATGTGAACGATCCGAATCAAAATTTTAATAATAGAAAGCGTAGTAAAGTATGATTATCGGTTTTTTTTTTTTAATTACGTAGATGGCTTCTTGGCTTTGGGAAAGAGTTGCTTACTCGATTTTTCTGAAAGTTATTCGCACTATGGTCTGCAGCATTAGAGTATGGACTTAAAGTTATAGGATACAGTTTAAATATGAGAATATTTGAACTCTAGTGAACAGATAAATATAAGATAATTTTGAAAACAGCCAACAAATTCATGGCAATCGTTTCTGACAGTAGTAAGAAGGTAGTCTCAACAATCTAAGCAACCCTATGGGAAATAAAGCATCAACGGCGTATCCTACGATAAATGGCACTTTATGTAACTCCTTTAACTCCTCTTTGTCTTCCGAAATAAGTGGCTTTTCTCTCTAGCTTTCGATTATTTCTGTATAGACACTTTGGATAAATCATCTCAAAAGAAGCGACTTCACCTTCTAATGGATCGAAAACTATTAAGTTCTAAGCAAAGGATCTCTATCGTTTAATTTTATTCGAATTGTACTTAAACTCTTGAGAATTTCATCTCGAATATTCAAACCTCTGCTCCTCTGGCACTTATTCGGCGGAAACAAGTTTTCACCTCCGTTTGCACAGAACTATATATTTAGCTATGCTCGACTACATGAGTCAGTTTACTCTATCATAGCTTTACTGTTATCCAAGTGACTACGGCTATGCTTTTAGCATTCATATGCCCACGTACAGTGTATGGAGAGTCTAAATTGCCGGATGCTTTCAAAATTGGGTCGCGTGCATTGAAATAATTAAACGCCTCTGTCCTGTAGAAGAGAGTTTGCTTTTAAGACTTTTGCTTATTCGATTGTACGCGGTGTACTATAGCAGCATCACGTATCCAAGGTATGTCTACACATGTGCAAAACTACACCCTGCATGTCATTTGCCGTGGAATTATTTGGGATTGGATGCAAAAAGTTATTCGATTTAGAGTAATCGGGTTAAAGAGGAGATTGTGTGCATACGTACGAGTAATCATATATGTCGTTAAGAAAAAGTCGTTATTGTAATTTTATTTGCAGCCTCAAGAACATTATAAATGTAAAAGATACGGTGGGCAGATACGAAATACTCGTATACTCGCAGTCATGCAGAGCCAGAGCTCCCAAGGGGTCAACAGTTTCTAACAATAGAAATTACCACAAGCCCGCTTGCGTACGTCGTATGTAAATGCAGGCGCTCGGCTATTACTTAACAATTAATCAATCAACATGAAACTGACATCACAGTTAATCCCTGAGCTACGAGTATGTTTAGCTTCCTGCCTCCCTGAATGCGGGTATACCCCTACATAATATTCTGTTTGCAAACCAAGTATACACTGCTTTATACGGGCTTTGATCTTTCAATTAAATAATTTATTCATTTGATAAAATTGTCTGTGAGCCATTTTTCGAAGCCAACTCATGTTGGCTATGTTCCTACAACAAATGCACGGGCTTGAAAAAACTTTCACAAAGTCGGACTAATGATGGAACTATAGTGGAAGTCTATGACATGTGGATCAGATTACCAATTACTACATTTCGTATGGCAGATACCCCCAACATATGTATGGATACATTGTACACACAATGAAGAAGCAACTAACAAAAGGAGACAGTTGAAGGAATTAGCAAAAGTAGACCGCACCCTTGGAAAATATTTGCGCCTTCAAATGAAAATAAAAGGTTTTAGACATCCGTTGTTGGTTTGCCATTGTCCAGCTCTTAATTCGTATTTCGTATCACCCAGTTCCACCTATCCTTAGATTGTAATAGGTCGCAGTTCATGATATTTGTTTGGAGACAAGTGAAGTCACCAATCCCGATGATAAATATTGCCATTGATTAGTCTGCGTTGGGTATTTTTCATTTGCTTTAAAGGCAAGGGCAGAATTCAACTCATATGAGCTTCACATCGAGCTAGAATACGAATATCTACATCTTGGTGAAGTGAAGAGATTTTTTGTTCTATGAGAGAAGTTGGATTGACCTTGCTCTGTTGTGTTCTAAAGAGTGATTTCATGGGAGACCAGCGTCGCTGATGTCATTAATTGATTCACTTGTGCATAAGTTCGGTGTGAGTTGGGGAAAATTGATTCGTTCACCTCGTTGGCTGCCAATTATAGAAGCAGATGTGTGCGTCTATGTTGGCACCAAGATTAGTTTTAGTTGAGTGCGTTCTTGAAAAATTGACGATGTCATTCGAGCTAAGGTCAGCAGGTTTTTTGATATTTTTTTTTTTATTGTCGCCTAAAAATAACACCAATATGTGGCCGAATTATTCACTATAGTAAAAGATGAAGTAGAGAACTAGAGACATAAGCATTATGTTTTCTATCGATCCGTTAGACTAACATCGCTTAGATGTGCTTAGAAAAAAAAATCATTTGAGAGCAGGCATATTTCATATTTGATGCCTTTGAAGGACTACTACTTAGGACACAGATATATGTCCAGCTTCTGCATTCCATACGATTAAGTTTCCTGATGATCACCTAGTGGATAAATTCTAGTGCTACTTACTTTACTTTAATGCTACAGTTCGCAGTTGATCTTGTCTTCAGCCAATAGCTCACTACATTGCTGTTTGCCACGTTATCGCTCAGGGTTGCGCATTCTCCATGTTGAAGCGGTGACTTTCATTCCTTCAACTTGTTCTTGCCATCTAAGCGGATGAGTTACGACCCTTTTGACAAGACCAATATCGGTGTTTAGCCTCCACAGTTCGTTGTTAAAGCTCACCACATTGCTGTTTGCCACGTTATCGCTTAGGGTTGCGCACTCTTCATGATGAAGATGATGAATTACGACCCTATTGACAAGACCAATATCGCTGTATAGCCTTCACAGTTTGGGTCCTTAAATCACCCGAAGACATTTTCTTTTAAAGCCACCATTGGAGTTTTAGTCAGATTGTCATCTGCACTAGGCCTTTTGCAGTTGAAATATAAGGGACTCTGAAGTGGAATGGCCCTCTCCTTCATTCGCTCTACATGTCCTTAGGAGACTAACGTGCACTTTTCAGACTAGATCAATGTCACTCTACAGCTTGTAGAATTCGTCGTTAAATCTCCTCTTCCAAACCCGTCAATGCAAACGGGATCAATCATCCCTCAAAGAATTTTGTTTTTGAAAAGTATCTTCATCCACCTTCGCTTACATATATACTTCTGCGTCATAAAGAAGCACCAGTATGACGAGGGTCTTATATAGAATCTCTTTAGTGTTTCTTGACAAGGCCCAATCACTCGTTTGTCTTTTTGACAAAGAAACAACGATTGGCAAGAGCAACTCCCCATTTAATTTCTGATGAGATGTCGTTCTTAGATTTATGTAGTAGCGATATATAAAGCTCCTGGCTCCTGGGTTCTGCCAGAAATGTCAATGTCATTAGCGTATGCAAGTATTTGTGCAGAATTTTGAAAAATTGTGACTCTAGCGTTGGTCTAAGAGTTTAATTCAATTTTGTGAAGTATGATGTTGAAAACGTTACATCATCTTGCCTGAATTCTTTGTTGACATCAAAGAATTGTTTCTGACATTTACGAAGTAGCCAGCGGCTTCCATCGTCATTCTGCCAAATTTGACGAGTTTGCCTCTTTATAGCCCGTCTCTTTATCTTAAAATCGATAAAGAGGTGGTGCGCATTGATTTAGCTTTTTTTGAGTTTATTCCAGAATCTGCTAGAGTGTGAAGATTTGGTCGATTTTGAACTTTCCTGCTCTAAAACCGCACTGATAGAAGCCAATCAGATTGTTGATCGCATCAGGCGTTAGACGTTCACACGAGACGGCAAATTAGATTTTATATGTGATGTTGAGTAGACTGATGCCTCTATAATAGACCCAGTTAAAAAGGATGTCCTTTCTAGTAAATCGGATAGAGAATGCCAAGGTTCCATTCTTGAGGCATGCTGACCAAATCTTTGAGATAAGTTGGAGCATGCTCTCTACCAAGCTGTCTTAAATAGCTCAGCAGGAAGGTCGTTTGATCCTTGTTGCTCTTAGGTATTGGCGTCCTTACTTCATTTATTGACTTATTGACTTTCACAGTCCAGGTTGAAAATTTAATTTTGTCTGACAACGGCATTTGTATTGTTCTCGTCATACAAACTCCGTTTTAAAGTAAAAAGGATTTTTTACAAATGGGTACTTCTAATGATGCCATCTGTTAGCAATTACATGCGTCGTAAGCTAGACCCTTCATTGGTGTACTGATTTCATGATAATTAGACGAATAAAAACAGAGTTACTGCGTCTGAAGTGACAGTATGTCAGTATCATTGGTACGAACATGAGCATCGAACTAGAAATTGCTCAGAATTCAGCATTCGAAGGACATCACCAAGGAGGCAAGGAGGAAAAATGCATTTGCCGGTGAAAGGAAGTCGTTTCGTGGATATAAAAACCATCCAAAATGCTTTTACCGACATCCTGAAGGACATTCCGGCCGGAGATCCAAAAAATTCATTCGAGATGCATTTAGACCGTGCGAATCGTTGTATTGAGTCGGAGGGAGACTATTTTGAAAAAAATAAATCGATTTTATCAAAAAAAACTTTCGTTCGTTGTTCCTATTTTTAAGAAGAACTGTCTACTTTGTATAACAGTCAGCAGAGGCAGTTTTTCCATATTTTCAGTGCAGACTCAGTCTACTACTATGTTTCCCTTTTAATCTCTACAGCCCTCTTTTTTGGTCTTGTTGCCTTGATACGTTTTTTACACTTTTTGGAAAAACTTCCAAATATTGTTCCTGGAGTAGTCTCTCTCTATGTTTTTGATCGCGCGCTTCTCAAGCTCCGGAGAGCTGATATTCTTTCGTCCTCTTTTGCTCGTAGGCAGCTCTCGTTCTTTTATGCAGTACCGCTTCGTAGGCAAGTTATTTCTCTACACGTGGTTGTTTGCATTCTTCATTAAACCATGAGTGGTCTGGTAAAACCCAGAACATCATTTTTTGATGGCTTTCTGGTATTGATGCCACTGCTCTACAGCACTTGATGTTGGTTGCTTAAGACACGTCGAGAGGTTGAGGGATAAGAGATTGACAAAGAGCTGGTCTATGTTACATCCCTTCACGGTATTTCTTCGTTGTTGAGTGATTGAGATATCCGTGTCCTGAGTCTAGTTTGCCAAGAAGTGTCTTGCGTCGATCAAAATATGATCAATTTGGATGATTTTTTGATGATCTAATATGGGCGTGAGTGCATATCAGGCTGATGTTGGCGAATGAGGCTTGATGCGTATTGTTACAAGGCGTTCGGTTACGTATCGAGAGATCAAGACTTTATGCTTAAGTCTGCCGTTTGCAACAAATCTACAACCAAATAAACGCTGTAACATTCCCATTCTTTATAGAATACGATTTCATTATAAGGCTGCCATGGCTGGCTTCGCAGTAGCGCATCCAAGTCAAGTCAACCAAATTTTCCATGATCTTATTGAATGTTTCTGGCTCTATCTCATGAATAACACGGATTATATTCGCTTTATGAATATAAAAAAGTCTAACGGGGTTAAATCTCAGCTCCGAGGCGAGAAAATAACATTGCCAAGGCGGCTGATAACACGACTGTTGAACTTAGTGTATAAAAGATCGATTGTTTGAAACCAAAGATCGTCCAAGTCCATGTCTTCCACAAAAATTCTGTAATCATGGCTTTGTAGCACTCATCGTTACCCGGAATTTCGTTTCCAGCAGTATTTCCAAAATAAAGTGGGAGAATGATGATACCTGCAATGCAGGTTAATTGTTAATAGTGCAATGAGCCCTTTAACTTCGTCTGCATATACAGACTGCAATTCCATGATACTCAGTCATTCCTAAATGAATTAATTCTATTTCTGACAAAAACTAAGATTCAGAACCTAATTATTCTAGGTGATCTTAATATTTTCATCCTAGCATCAACCTCAGTCTCGGAGTCACTTCTGTGCCTTATAGCTGCACATGGTCTTACTTCCTTTGTGAATGAGCTTACAAGATCTATTTCAAACACCTGTCTAGACCATGTATTCGGTCGTTTTCGTAAAATATCTCCCGATCAGTGTGTCGGTGTTATTCTTGACCTCTATATTACAGATCACTTCATGACAGGTATTTGGATATGCGGTTTAAAAGATCTTAGAGGCGAAGTTAGAGTTCCTACTCGTACCGTTACTAAAATGAGTTTTGAACTACTTAATTTCATCTTTTTAGCTCATCTATCTCTCGCTCTCTGCCAAGAAAGTCGGAAATAAAACTGAAGCCCTGGATAAGCAACTCCATTCTTAAACAAATTAAGCATAAAAACAAGATGCGCCGGAAATGTGTAAAGCATCCGCTTAATTCTGCACTAAGGAGTCGCCTTAAACACATATCTATTAAAGTCAACAACGAAATTCGATTGTGTCGTGATAGATACTATATTTCTAAAATGCGGAACGCTCAAGGGAACCCTAAAATGGAATGGGAAGTATTAAATATGGAATTTGCGACTGATAACTCTATTGTCAAAGATCCTACAATAGTAGCAAATATTTTCAATGATTTTTTTGTTAAAGTTGGTGAAGCGTCTCCCTACAATTTAAGATCTGAATACTGTTTGAACTGTATGGCAGGGAATCTGGTGGAAGATCCGGTTTGTAGAGGCAGTTTCTTCTTTGAACCAATCACTTGTCTTGAAGTGTTATCCCTTATATTAAAACACATAGCTCTGAATGTAGTAGATATACTCGCTTTCCTTTTTAACCTAAGTATTTCCACTGGTACATTTCCTGACAAGTTAAAATAGGCAAACGTTCTACCAATTTTTAAAAAGGGCAACAAAAGAGATAAAAACAACTACAGGCCTATCTCACTACTCTCTTCCATCTCAAAAATTTTTGAAAAAGCTATCAAAAATAGAATTCTGCTGTTTCTGAAGAGAATAACTTTTTTCAGTGCCTTACAATATGGCTTTAGGGCGGGACTCTCTACTGAAGATGCTCTCATGAGTTTCTGTTCGATTATAAATAAAAGCCTGGACTCGAAAAAAAGCTGTGCCAATCTGTTTGTTGACATAACCAAGGCTTTTGATATGGTAAACCATACAATTCCCTTGAGGAAATTACATCGGGCTGGATTTCGAGGAGGTATTTATAGTTGGCTGGTATCGTATCTCAAAGATAGAAAGCAAAAAGTTAAAATTGGAGATAGTTTAAGTGAAAATAGGATTATTAAACTAGGGGTACCCCAAGGGTCTGTTTTGGGCCCTACACTTTTCCTAGTCTATATAAACTCCCTGTTCCTTCAATCTTTTGCAGGAAAAGTTACGGCTTTTGCCGACAATATCGGCATCGCGTATGACTCTGTTAGCCACCTCCAGCTAGCAGCTGATATAAACCATGATGTAGACTTACTGAGAAAGTGGTTCGCCAAACATAACATATACTTATTGTCAGCAATAAAACGAAACTAATGTTTTTCAGCCTTAGGTTGCAGGCTGTGCCGGACCTCGATTTTCACTTTCATGCCGCTAATTGTACTCGCCAGAAAGTTTCGGTTTGCACCTATAATGAAGCTTCTTCTAAAACTGTGTTTGATGTGGATATAGCGTGTCATGCGAACTGTTTTAAAATTGACATTGGTCTGATCATATTACAAACTTAAAACAGTATCTTCGTTCTCGTCTCCGTAGTTTGTTTCATCGTCGTAAATACTGCACAAACAATAGTTTAGAACTGTTTACTACGGCATATTTCACTCAAAACTACAATATGGATTAGGATGTTGGGGAGGTGCTTACCGCACGAAAATCCAGTCCTTACTTGTTTTACAGAAATGTGCTATCAGAACGATTTGCGGTGTTCCTCGACTCATCCATTCCATGGCACTCTTTAGGAGCCTTATTTTGCCGGTTAGACACCTTTATTACTACAAGGTGCTTAAAATTTTCTTTATGAGAAGTGGTTATTTGCAGAGCCCGATCTCTGATGCCCGCAGTCTACGCAGTAACATCCGACCTTTGGTAAACATACCTTCATTCCGAACCACTCATTTTAGAGACTTCTACTCCGTCGTAAGCTTTAATTTATTTAATCGTCTTCCTGTTTCGATTCGCGTACTCACAACACGTTCATCTTTTTTAAACAAAATCAAAAGTTGGCTTCTAAGTTTTGATCACAACCAAATTGTAGTTTTGCTGTCCTACGTAATTTAATTTGAATTAATGCTATTTCTAGACTCTCTTTAATTATTGTTCAAACGATAAAATATCACTTCATTGGCTTCTCCACAACCTATCCCCAGATCCGGCAATTTATTTTGTTAACGTAGCCGCCAATGAAAATACGCCTCGTCAGAAAAAAATAATTTTTCGGCCAAAATCGTCGTCCAATTCGAGCTGCTGTAAGGCCCAAACTGAGAAGCGATAACGAAGCGGATGGTCGTCTGCGTTCTGTTGCTGAGTCAGTTGGACTTTGTAATGGAATAATTGTGCGAAATTCTCATCAGGCTGGTGCGCAAAATGTTGAGTTGTTGAGATCGATGACGAGTACCATGTTCCTGGATTGAGTCGAACACTCCCGGCCACAGCAGCTACATTCTCGTCGATACGTACCATACGACGACGGGTACTGTCAGTGTTGCCCGCAAGCAAGCCAGTCTCACGAACTTTTTGCACAATCTTGCGTGCGCCTGCAGTGCTTTATTTCGGCCAAAACCTATTTCCAATAAACTATTTGGGCAACACAGTACTTACATGAAATAAGTTTGCAATCTTTCCCAACGTTGTTTGAGCTTAAAGCGATCAATTTTGTTCTTCATGTATGATACTGTATGAATGATAGTTAAGATTACGAGCGCTGAGTGCTGTTAGTGTAAAAATACGAGTAACATATGATTCAAAAATAAACTTGTATTTGGATTACCCGTTATATGTTAGAGTTTTTTATCCTTTTTTTCCCGGACCGCACTTTTTGAATGGCGGTGATATTTGCCTAAAAGCAGTCGAGGGCTTCCGCCAGTTGATCAAACTTTTCGAACTGTTTCACGCAAATTTTTAACATTTTTGAAGTGAATTTTAGCAATTTAAGTGCGTTGTTCGAGAAAACCATTTCATATGCAAAGGAGTTAATCTCTCACGCAATACATCCTAGTATTCCCAGATTTGCAAACCGTTGTGTTTGATTTTTTTATTTATTTAAGTACATAATCTTCATCAGTAAATATTCGACCTAACTGCTTAAGTTGAACTTTTTTCTTTGCTTCGGATTCCGGTATAGTTCGCAACTATTGTAGTAACAGGGAACCACTTCCAAAGCTTAAGTCTCTAATTACTGAAACTGGAACACTTCTACTCGTATATTAAAACAAACTTTATTGAAGTAGAACACGACTGTATATAGACAGATTTTATCCCCTTCTAAGATAGTTTAGGCATGATTTGTTAACTACTTTTTCCCACGGAATTTTTATAAACTTGAAAACCACTTTCTTAAAAAACACTATAATCGAACGAGTCCCAAACGACTTCCACCCCGCTTAGAACTAAATTTTACCATTTTCTAAATATAGTGTAGTTCAGCCAGCCTTAGCAGAATATATATTCCAACTCGCGCATAGATACAGTTGTGGTTTGCATGCAAGCATGCAATTAAATACCACAAATTTGTATTAATATTCGAATCTAATGTCTGTCATGGGATGTAGCAGGTAATGGTAATGTTGGTTAATTTTGGGCTGCCCTTGCCCCAAGTATAGGGTGATTCATCGTGAGGTTTGGTTTTCAAGAGGCTTTTTTTGACAAATCACGCGTGACTATATTACGAAAATCAGCGTTCTGTGAGAAATGTTTTTCGTGCGATTCAAGGAACTTACAGTGCGCATAATCGATCAATTGAAACCACTATTACCAATACCATTCGCAAATTTGAGTCCCAGTTTATATGATAGTGTACGCGAAGACCGTGACTAATCGATTTGTCGTCGTTCTCAGCAGCTTGGCTTGGCGTATTTTACGTGAGGATCCCGGCGTAAAAGCGTACAAAATTCAACTTGTGCAAGAATTGAAGCCAGGCAAATTGAATTTGCGTCATATTTTCAGTGAATGGGCTATGGAAAAACTCAATGAAAATCCGGTGTTTTATCGTGAAGCTTATTTCTGGCCCAATGGATACGTTAATAAACAAAATTGCTGTATTTGTGCTGATGAGCAACCCGAAGAGTAACAAGAGCTACCATTACATCCATTGAAAACAACTGTATGGTTTGATTCTTCAAAAATGAGGCAAATCAGAATGTTACCGTCAATGGTAACCGTTATCGCGCCATGTTAACTGACTACGTGCTTTCTGAAATTCAAGCACATGGTCTCGGTGAGCTCTGGTTTCAACAAGACGCCGCTACGACTTGTGAGCACTGCTGAGCACTTAATTTCACGTTTTGCTACGGTAAATTGGCCGCCTAGATCGTGCGATATCACACCTTTGGACTATTTTCTCTTGGGATATGTAAAGTTCCAGGTCTTCAGGAATAAGCCAGCTACGATTAACGCTTTGGAAGCCAACATTACTCGTGTTATCCGCGAGATACCAGTCGCTATGCTCGAACGAGTCGCCCGAAATTGGACCTACCGAATGGACCACCTCAGATAAAAAATTTAAGTTCACTTTCAAATTTATGTGTTTTATTTTAAATTATAAATCAAACCTCGCGATGAATCACTCTTTATCATACAATAACCACAAAGTCTAGAAGAATTAATTTGTCCTTTTCTCCTTAAGAAACAATTTGAAAATTGAGCCTGACGGATAAATTATTAGAAATGGAGTAACTGAATTGTAAGAGTGGAACGAGAAATTCTTATACACAGAGCCTTCATGTCTATGCAGATAAAAGCGTGAGTCCGTTTTTTGAATGAATTAAATATTTTCGGAATATGGTAGGTTTGCAACATTGTGAGGATAGGCCGAGATACCGGGCTCAAATGATCCCCAAGATGGCGAAAAAGCTAAGGCAATGTTAATTAGCAAACAAAAGAACAAAGAAATCGCAGCGTTTATAAACATCTATCATCGTGAAGGGACAACCTGTCGAGAGATTTTACAAACAAGTAATAAGGTGCGCTTTCTACCTGTTTTTGAGTCTATTCATCTTGATCCTTCGCTGAGCAGACTTAATTGAAAGATTATTCTCTTATGGCATACGTCAATAGTGAATGTATCATTGTCAACGTAATGACAGAGTTGGCATTTTGTAAATAGTTATTTTTGTGATTGCATTTAACAGTGGTCAGTCAGTGGTTATGCTAGACAAATTTGTTAAGATCGGGTATCTAAATAGAGGAGACATCATTTATATTTCGGAAGTGATAGTTGCTATTCTGTATTCTCTTCGTCTCTGTAGCATCAGTAGAAATCATTGTGAAGAATACTTAATCGCTGTGCGTGTTTCACAATGACATAATGTCCCTTGATTATGTTTGTGAGTTAGGAGGTCCCTCCTGTCCCTCCTGTTCACTCATTTATCTTTCTTAATACATGCTCACAAACATTTACATAGGGTTTTTCAATAGGGAATTGACAACTTTGAATTTAATTTGTGAACGCACTCTTTCACTAATCATCAAACTGTTACTGTCAATTTATTCAGTAAACTCAACGTCTGCAAACGTTCTCCGATTGGGTTCTGGAGAAGATGCACCAAGATGATGAATTTCATCGCAAAATCATTTTCAGTGACGAAGCTCATTTTAGGCTCAATGGGTTCGTCAATAAGCAAAATATGCGTTATTGGTCGGGTGAAAACCCACATGTGCTTCATGAATCACCACTTCATCCACAAAAAAATAACTTTTCGGTGCGGTTTGCATGCCGGCGGCGTTATGGGCCATATTTTTTCGTCGACGATAACGATCGTCACGTTACTGTGAATGGTCAGTGTTACCGCGCCATGATCACCGATTATTTTTGGCTCGAATTAGAAGATATGGACTTGGACGACATGTGGTTTCAACAGGATGGTGCCACAAACCACACAGCACACGCTACAATCGATTTATTGAAGAGTAAATATAGTAAGCGTGTTATCTCAAGACATGGGACAGTCGATTGGCCGCCTCGTTCGTGCGATTTAACGCCCCTTGACTATTTTCTTTGGGCTACGTTAAGTCATTGGTTTATGCCAACACGCCGACGACGTTGGAAGATCTCAGAGCCAACATCGAACGCGAAGTAGCGGCCGTTTCGGCCGAAATGTGTGGCCGAGTCGTTGAAAATTGGGTCCAACGTTTCGACCGCTGCGGTGGCCATATGAACGAAGTCAGGTTCCATTCATAAATGTTTTGATTGTATTTCAAGCCAATAATAAAGTTTTTGAAATATCTCAAATGGTTTGCCTTTTATTTAAAAAAAAATTGTCAAGTCGTTATTAGAAAAGCCTATACTACAAGTTAGAATTAGTCTCATGGTGTAGACTTGGTGTAGAGTCATCGCATGACTTTGGCTTGTAGACCTCACTTTGAGCCTTCAGCCTGTTCTAGATGTCGAATTAGCTTTCTTTTCCAAATTGAATTTAATCATACAAAAATTTTAATTTAATTGTGATGGGGCCTGAGGCCACAATTTATATAACTTAATACAAGCTAAATGCTAGGATTTAAAAACTGACAAAAAGACTTAAGAGTTCAGAACCAAAGGAATGGTGGAGGAGGTCTAGTTTGAGACGAGGAGTGTCTAGGCAGGTTGAAATTAAAAAACGGCGAGGTTTGAGTTAACCTTTCGGCGCATATAGGAGATTGGTTCGTTGGAACCATAAGAAGTGCGGTGGACCGGTAGATTTAAGATACGGAGACAACGTAGATAACGTGGGTTGGTGTTGAAGGAAATAACGTTGTAAAAGTATGCGTATTCGATGGATCTGAAAGAAGTCGATGGATTAAAAGAATGAATGAATGACTATGGAAAGTAAATCTGAGGAATCGACGTTAAATTCTTTCGATTCGAGAAACATGAACTCTATAAAAGGGGGACCAAGATTTACTAGCATAATCAATGTAGGGTGCAAAATTTCTTAGACCATTGTTTAATGAAGCCAAGCGATGAGTTGGCTTCAGTAATAATTTTATCGATATGCGAACAAAAATTGCATTTACGTTAGAAGGTTATAGATTCGGCATAAGGCGATATTAATTTTTAAGCTGTTTTTGAGGCAACAGATTGAAAGCCAATTGAGGTCTTCTTGAAGAGGAAGGGTGAAGTCATGGGCGCTGTGTCATCAGCGTAAAGGGAGTGAGAGGAGTATTTAACGACCTTTTCAAGATCGTTTAAAGTAAGTATTAAGAGAAGGGGACCAAAATGGTTGCCTTGTGGAACCCCAGAGAAGGCCAGGAAAGGAATTGAAAGTGCGAATCTATACGGAACACGAAAATTTGAAGTTGATGAGATATTTTATTTAAAGCTTTAGTGATATGTAATGCTGCAAGAGCATAATGAACGAATTCGACTAGGTTTGTGGTAGTTGATCTACCTTTTAGAAAACCATGCTGTTAGGAAAAATAAAAGATTTGTACTTAAAGCTAAAGGCTTCGTATGGAAAGTTTTCAAAGCGTTTGGGTATATGAGAGAGCTTATCAATGAGACTTTAATTGGTAACTTAATTTTTTGATCCCTTTTTGTGTATCGGGATATGATTGTAAAAGAAGTCTTACAAATCTGGGGAAATTCTTCCTGTGTAAGAGATAGACGAAATTGGTAGGAAAGTGGGAGAGAAAGATTGGAAGAGAACTTTTCTTCAATAAAAGCAGGATTAAAAGTTTGGGTAAGAAGGGGACCAATGGAGAAATTTGGTAGGTCATTGAAGTAAGGGTGGTCTGGTATGAAGGAGCGATGGTAGAAGGATCACTTCAAAATTTATTTTCTAAAAAAAAGGGAAGAAAAATAACTGTCGGTCTTACTTTTGCCATTGACAAATTGAAAAAAAAAAGGCTTTAGGTCGTTTATAAGTGCAGGTAGCGTTGATAGAGAGTTCGGTGCGACAGAATTCGGTAGAGTTCGATAAAAGGAAGACGACTCCGTTTCACTATCGCATTGAAGAACCTATTTGAGAGATGTTATATGAGTATTCCCTAAAGAAAAATAATTTCTGTTAAATTCTCCAAAAATCGTAGATTTTTTTGTGCAAGTAACAGAGCAGAGCACTTTTCTACGGCTATGTATGAATGTGTATGGTAAATAAATATTTAAGAAAATCTGCATGTGAAAAATAATTGCAATTTCTTATGCTTCATGTCTTGTTTGTACGACCAGACTTTCCAAAAGTAAAGCTTGTTCTAATGAGATGTTTAAAATAATCTCACATTGATGTATGTGCTACCTATAATGCTCATTACCGTCTTGTCCTATAATTAGGTGAGCTTTTGACTAAACTAAGTTTATCCGTTTATACTATGGCGGTTTACCTTTCTTCAACAAAGATGCCATTAACATCAAGTAATGCACTATGCCATTTTATATGTGACTGATAGATCTTCTGTCATTTTTGACAACTATGTTCAGTATAATTTGACAAGTCATCACGAATTGACTTACACTAAAAGAAAGCTTTCATATCAGTCAAACTTAAAACATAACGTGCTTTCGTTGGTCCTCATAATCGTCAAATTGAGCTCGCTATTTGTCGTTTTGTGGATAAATTTTGTACCACATACCTTCAACATGGCGCAAAGTCAATAACACGACAACGGCGGAAGATCCCGAATTCTGAATTAGGCGTCGATAGCAAAAGTTTGGCCTTTGTCCGTTCACTAGATGGAAAGTTTTGCGAAAAGATCTTGGTGGTGCAGAAACTATAGTTACAGGGTCTTGGCTTGAGTAGGGAGTTGTCGGATTGGGGTGTTGGCTATTAGCTTTATGGGTTCGTGAACAAGCAAAATTGTTGTTTCTGGAGTAAGACAGAATCTATTACGCTCATAAAAGTGCAATGTTTGATGTGCCATCACCGCTCCTTGTTCTTATTTTTTTTTTTCAAACCTTCGCGGACAATGATCAGTGTTTTTTTCTTCGAATAATGTTATGCAGAATGACCATACTGCCTATGTTATGTACTTAGCACTGAACTCAAAGAAAACCATATGTCGCCAAATGGACTAGGGAATCGGTTACCGAGAATCGTGCAATTCAGATTGAACCGATAGAATGCGCTTTGCTAGAAACTGGCGAAGAAACCATATGTTCCCTTGAAATCATGTCCAAAACCATTCAACCATTTCAAGATATGAAATCTATGCCTGTGTATGTCTACTGTTAAAGATTGTTTTGTGGCAAGGATATCATTTCGTCTATGACTTTACAATTTTCACGATTCTTGTTTACTTTGAATATAACACAAAGGGTTTGGTTGCTTTTCTCCGTTTCTTGGTTTTGCTGTTTTCCACTGCTGTTGGGCGAAGGGACTCAGGCCAAGTCCACTGTAATCCTAACCGATGGTTTCTATCAGCAGATTTTCTGGTAGAGCTTATTAATCGTTCTTACTTGGAAAAATATCAGATAAGTCTTAAAGTTGTTTAATAATTTTACCAAATTGCTCTAAAATGCTTCGAAATGATTCGAATTGTTGCGAAATGTTTCGAAGTTTTTATAAATATCTCCAAGTAAACCTGAGTTCAAGGGTTATGGTGTAATATTTAACCTGTAATTAACCAAAATAATTTGAAATGTTCAGAAATACTCCGATATAGCGCATAGCTCTTAGAAATAAGTTTAAACTAATCAGCAGTGATTAGTTTTGTTTCATTCTTAAACTGCTATTACATTTAAGTACTCTAGCGTGTTCAAAAATGTTGTGAAATGTCTGAACTTTTTCAGATTTAATGACAACGCCATGCAAATCTTCACACTGATCATTTTATAAGTTATTAACTGCCTTTATTGTATAACACCTCAAAAATCACACGTCAAGAGTAAGTCGCTAAAGATATGTTCGTGGAAATAGAAGCGGTAACCAATGGAAAGAATAAAAAAGCGCGCGAAACCATCATGAGTTTCGCCGTCTCGACAATTAAATAATTACACCCATTAACTCGTATCATTTATTTTTATAAGCTTCAGCTTATCTGTCCCTCAGCAATCATGGTTCATTTTATCTTACAAACACTGACGCTTTTACCCAGTAAATTGATGGGCTTAATTGACAAACAGCTAAACGCAAGTATTACGCCTATACTACGTACGCCAACAAGATTCAGGTGTTAAACGCGTTGACTGAAAAATTATTATAATTGCCCAGGTAGATTAATATCAAACATTTTTATCTATTTTTCGTTTGATTGTCGAAACATAGTCGCATTTGACATCAAAATTGCTATCGGGCTAAGATAAAGTTTGTCGGTTTAATTTTGTGTTCAAAAATTGTAGTGGTGAGGTGGTTTTACCAAGTGGTTGTGGCGGTGTGCAATAAAATCTAAAATTGCTTCCCCTATATGGTAGAAAGTAAATCGCAACGAAATGGGTTCTTGGAGTTACGAATGGTGTGGCCGGCTATGTGAGTACTGATGCAGTTTATTTTGACGTTTTTTTTCTTTTTAATTTTTGTCATGTTGGCATGCCTTCTATGTAGTCATAGTTTATATACATATATCAAAAAGGAGCTGAATGCATTCACTGGTTTAAGGTACAAATTTCAGCTAGTTGATGGCATTGACATCAGAGGAGTGTGTTCGTTACATGCAAATAAAAATGAAACCCCATTTTCTGTCATTTTGACGGTTGAATGAATTTTAAGAGATATTAAATCTTCCAACAGACTTGATGCGAAATAAATTCGTACACATCCCAATAGAGGTTTTATAATTTATTTTTTTTTTTTGCTGCCTCAGTTTCGATTAGCCTAATTGACTATTCATCACTTTGGAATAAATATATTTTTGTTTTTTTTTTTTCGGCTTAATATTGACCGCTAAGTAACTGAGGGGGATATTAATAGATAGAATCATCAGTGGACGTAGTATTATCGACCAAGTTCTTTACTTTCCTTTGGTGTTGTTCCTTCGAGAAGCACTAGAAAAAGCAATAACCCAAGATGGGGCTTCCACTATAAGGTGGGCCTTGAGTGATGGTTGGATTCTGTAGCACCAAATGGGAAAGTGGAAATGGAAAAAAAGAAAAATAAAAAAAAAAAAAAAATAATAAAAGAAGAGAAAGATGGAAAAATCTCAGATTGTGATCAAGGAATCTTTAATCAATTCATGTGTGAATATGGGGGGGTACTCTTCATTAAAGATGGAGGTTTAGCACCAGGCGTCAGAAATCCATAATAATCGTTTACTTTTAAGAAATGAACTATGGAATAGTACAGTGGAATAGATTCCTGGCCTTACAATGACGTAATTGAACCTTATCGATGTACTTTGTCGTACTTTATTGCTGTGCTATCGAATAATTGGGTTGATGACATGGTGTGCTGGATATGTTCGATGGTAAGAGGTTTTAATCATAAAATTCCATGTTACTGGAAAATGCAATCAAACCACTATACATTGTATGTGATGTGATGGCGACATAAAAATCGAATTTTGAGAAAGTTGGTTAGGTGGTTAAAGCACTTAATGCTTACCATAGGTTAGGTACTATGTGCTGGTTTTTATTTATATAGGAGATGACGTAACTCCAACAGAGTTACGTGCCTTTTCGGCACCACAAGTATGTTTTCGTTTGGTTCGATTCGTTTATGAATTCGTTTCAGTGCAAGTTCTTAGCAATAGTAGGTGATTTCTTTAAGTAGAATAGTTTTGCTTTTGAAAGAATTATAGTTTAGTTAGACTTCGGATGCATGACGATATTGACTGCAGAATTGGATTCTTAAGCTTACAAATTTAAAACTAATATGAGTATTAAGATGTGATACTTGATATAAAAGCGTGCAGTGCGCTTTGATAACATAGATATTAGTTTACATATCATCATAGAGTAAGTTATAATGGTTTTCGTCAAAGCTATAGGAAGTTGGGTAAAAAGTAACCTCCTTGGAAATGAACATTTTTTTTTTTAATGTTTATTCAATGTTTATTTCAATGTATTATTACACTTATTCCGGCGATTTTCCAACTTCTTGATCCCGTTCGAAAAGTAATTTTCCGGAAGGTCTGCAAATGAATTTTTTATTGATGAGCCATCTTTTGAGGTTTGGGAAGAGATAATAGTCCGAGGGAGCCAAAACGGGCGAATACGGTGGTTGCGACAGCAATTGAAGCCGTAAGTCATTGATTTTAGCCGTGGTTGCGATGCTCTTGTGCGCCGGTGCATTGTCTTGCAAAAACAAGACATGTGAAGCCGTTTTGCAGCGATTTCAGCCTTCAATCGCTCCAATAATGCACAGTAATACTCACTGTTGATGGTTTTTCCTTTTTCGAGGTAGTCCACGAAGAGTATGCCATGACATTCCCAGAAAACCGACGCCATAACCTCTCCGACCCTCTGCCGCTTCGGAGTACTCGTGGCAGCTTCAGTCCATTGCCGGGCACTCATTCTGTTCTCTGGTGTGTAATAGTAGGTACAAGTTTCATCAAAAGTTACCAATAGACGCCAAAAGTCTGCCCGATTCCGCATCGGAAAGTCCAAACACTCTTTCGAAGTGCTCTCCCGTTCGTGTTTTTGGTCAGGAGTGAGTATGTGCGGCACCCAGCGGCAGGATAACTTTTTCATATGCAGAATATTGTCCAAAATACGGCGAGTGCGCTCAGTACTAATCTTTGTGGTATCTGCTAGCTTGCGCACCTTCACTTTCCTAACCACATCGGAGGGCTTGCCGCCTGCGGATTTGATCGGTAGTGGAGTTGCGGCCACCACGAAACTCTCGAAACCAATATTTGATGATGTAATCTGACGGGGCATTAGCCCTATAACATTTATCCAACTTTTCTTTTGATTCCTTCGCCGTTTAGCCTCTAAAAAAAATAATGTTTTATGAGAGAACGAGAATCGTTTTTGTCCATACTCAACATGAAGCCAAACACGTCAACAACAATCAGCTATCAAAATAAAACTAAAGACAGTATCGCACTGAAATTTGGCATGTCTGCCTAAACATGAACGGACTTCAAGTCACCATAACCTTTTTTGCAGTAGCAGCACATTTTGGCGGGCAAGGATACTTTTCACCCCACCTAGTATGTGTCAGCCACAGAAAGAGCGATTTTCTCACATCACGGCTGTTCGTCAGAACGTGACTGATAGTACGGGAACATCTATTTTTGTCATCGTAGCCAATAATGGTACATTTCAAAGGCCACTTCGCAGGCAATTCTTACAAAGAAATCGGGTCTTCATTCCTACGAAATCCCACTGACTCAACAACTCAAGATTCAATTAACCGAACAATAACAAGTGAATGATGAGTTCATCATAACCGATGAGGCTCAGAATTGCTGCGTAAACAAAGAAAATTGACGCATTTCTTGTGTAGACTGTAGGCATTGATATAGGGAATACTCAAAAGTCAATAGTGGTCGATATTGGGGAATGACAATAATGAAAAGCCTGAAATCTCAAATCCAACAACAATCACATTCAACATCCAATCACAAGTTGTGATGTACAATTCCGTCGAAAGAGCTCAAATGTGCAAGCAAAACCCAGGGCATTTATCACATGTGTTCTTCCACATAATTGCCACATGTCCACTTCATGACTAAATCGCTGTTTAAAAAAAAAAACATTGCGTTCTATTTAAAATTTTAATTTGCAGCTCTTTTTGCGACACCCATATAGTAAGTCTATAGGTTAAACCAGCATATTTCTGGCATACGATACTGCAGGGTTTTCATGTCTTTCAAGTCAAACTAATTCTATGCGCGATATTCCTCTTAATGGTTTACGGCTAACCCTAAGGGGTTACGGTTTTAGAAATCCGGCAGTCCATTTGCTGAATGGCTGTCTCTTCGTTGATTATGAACTCAAACTCTGGTCTTGTTAATGTGCTGCATCAATAGAAAATCTTACATGAAAAGCACCGATCACTATTTTGGGGTACTCTAGAATTCGAATTCTCCACTTATTCTCGCTGGTCATATATGGTCCATACATACATCTTGACTACATTTTGAGGTTTTCCTGCCGTTCATATCTTTGGAAACTGTAATGAATTTTTTTTCCAAATCGATGAAGACAGTATGCAGATGTCGCGATGTTTCTCATGGTTATTAGCAAACTTTGAATGGCGCGGTATATCGACTTGCATTCCACAAAGCATAATTGACTGTATACGGTATACTTTGTCTCGTGTCGCTTTTGCCTTTATACAGTGAAACAAAAAAGCTCTCCCATTCGATCGTCTCTCATAATTTTATTGAACGAAATCGTGGGTAATTTAAATCCAAGAAGGTTGCGCATACTTTGGAGAGTATGTGATCCATTTTGACTTCGCATCCCTGGCTGATTCTTCTTACAGCATGGCTGACTTCGGCTTCCGTAACATAAGCCATTTCCTCTTTCGCGCAAAAGCTTAGTATGCTATCATAAAGGGTGATTTTTTCGCTGTTTGTTTTCAGTGTTATATGTTGGAAGATTTTATTCAAGTATCTTGGCCTAAAACCTTACAAAATACAGCTCCTTGCAAGAACTAAAGCCGAACGACCTACCACAGCATCGAATTTTGGTGAATGGGTCTTAGAAAAGCTGGAGGAAAATCCGCATTTTTATCGAAAAATTGTCTTAAGCGACGAAGCTAGTTTCTGATTAATTGGGCATGTTAGTAAGCAAAACTGCAGTATTTGGTCCAATGAGCAACCTCAGGCAATACAAGAGCTGCTAATGCACCGTGTTTTTTTAAAGATGACCCTGAGAACAACGTTCTCCTGTTATCCTTCAATGATTTGCAATTTTTTTTTTGCCCGAAATGCTCGAGCTGAATCTAGTCGACAGTAAGACAACACTACATGCCACACAACACGCGAATCGTTATCCATTTCAGAAATGAGTTTGGTGAGATAATTTATTTCTCGTTTTGGACCGGTGAATTGCCCGGCTTGATCGTGCAATTTTTCGCCTTTAGACTATTTTTAATGGAGATACATCAAATCACTCGTCTATACCGAAAAACCAGCGTCAATGACAGCCTTGGAAAACAACATTAAACTTCTTATTAGATAAGCGAGATACTAGCTAATATGGTCGAAAAGTGATTTAGAATTGGACTCTCCGTATGAACCACGTCACATGAAATAATCTTTAAGAAGTAAATGGCAAGCGTTGATTTATCAATTAAAATAAAATTTTTTGATAGATAAAAAGCAAACGCTTAAAACTTTTTTTTCCATTAATTGCCATAAAATAAAATATAAAAAGTCTCCGCGGTTTTTTGGTACATTTTTGAAAAAAAGTTTTCTTTATTCAAAATCAATTTTAATCAAGTACATATTGGCCATTACTATCTATGACCTTTTGCCATTTTCTGGGTAACTTCATAATTCCATCGGTGTAGAACTTCTGCGGTTTATCAGCGAAAAACTTGGCCAAGTTTTTCAGCCAATTTTTTTCTATCAAGAGAGTTTTGCAAAGACAGAAACAAATGGTAATCAAAGGGTGCAAGGTCCGGGCTATACGGTGGATGCACCAAAATTTCTTAACCAAGCTCCTTCAATTTTATCCAGGTCATCAAAGATGTGTGTGGCCTAAGATTGTCATGATTGAAGACAACTCCCTTTCTGTTGGCCAATTATGGTCGCTCTTTCTTGAAAGCTTCATTCAAACGGTTCAGTTGAGCATAGTAGAGGATCGTATTGACCGTTTTGTCACGTTCTAGCAACTTATAATAAACAATTCCCTTCCAATCCCACCAAACACTCAACAAAACCTTGTTTGGCGTTAATCCAGGCTTTGAAGTCGTTTGTGGTCGGTCACCGGCCTTCGACCATGATCGCTTACGTTGGATATTCTCAATTTTAATCCATTTTTCATCGCCCTTAATAAATCGCTTCAAAAATGGTTCCATTCCGCGGAGATCCATATTTCAGCCACTTTGAGTTCCCTTGACTGGTTCTCACACCAGTCAGGCATCAAATCACCAAGACGCTTCATACGGCACCTCTCGTACCATCGTCTAATACTCAATAGTCTGGACGTCGCCGCTATCTTCAATTGCGTGCTTATAATACAAAACCTTGGTTTGCAAAAAATAAATTGATGGATTTTGTTGATTAAAAAAAAAAAACACGCAATCTGTTGCCATTCACAGACGTTGTTAGGGAAAAAGCACCTTCAGTTTTGTGGACGACATGAACCACGTTGCTGTCAAATGTCTCGTGGTTTATTCT
This sequence comes from Volucella inanis, assembly GCA_907269105.1. Classification (NCBI taxonomy): domain Eukaryota; kingdom Metazoa; phylum Arthropoda; class Insecta; order Diptera; family Syrphidae; genus Volucella; species Volucella inanis. The sequence goes on along the minus strand of OU026153.1, from coordinate 200,115,475 downwards.
GATTGACAACGAAATATTAGTCACCATCTCTGTTAGATGGTTTGCAGAGGTAATACTTTTCGATGTTTAACACCGAATGTGGCTCTAATTACTACGTTTCCATCCTTATCCCTCCATGGTCTTCCTAGGGGCTTATGTTCTTGAAAGGTTTTTTACCTTCTTACAAGCTTCGTTCTCATCATTTCCGCAGTACATATATATTTCTCGATGTCCCCAACTGAGCTCGTTTTCAGCTTCGCCTTTTTCTTCCGAAAAGCAGAGGATTCTGTTGTTTTCTTTGCTCATTGAGTTCGTGAACATTCTTTGATCTTCTGTGCAGCGCCGTCCTGTACGCCTCATGTTTCACTGCATGCGTTTGTTGGCATTTTTCATATTTATTTATCCAGAGCAGTCCTGTTGGCTATAATTATCAACAGGGCTGGTAGCATGAGACTTTTCAAGAAGTTTTACGAAACTTTGGGCCTATACTAAGCCCTAGCAGGATTGTAGATTTCCTCACAGTTCTTTTTTGATGTTTTGTCGTTAGGCAAATCCGTACAAATTGTACCGCCAAATTTAAATCATCGATGAGGATTTTACTATCGTGTTTAGCACAGGCTTATATGTTCGTAAAAGTAGTCTGAGGCTTAGGTTGGCAACCAAGTTAGTGTCATACTTACTCACTTAGGTGGTGCTACAGTTAGGGGTGAAAATTTGCCTCAACTAACAAGCCTCTTCAGTTAGTCAACTTAGTCAACACATTGAGCTAACTGCCTCAATGTGTGTACTCCAAGTCGGGTGAGGTGCCCTTCTACTTCTAAGGTTAGGTCTACTTATAGTAGAGCAAAGGTAGACTACCTCGAAATTATAGCTGTCGAGTGTGACGTTCTGTCCAATTCGTTGATATTATGTGCCTCTCATTGCTGACAGCATTATACTTGGTTTTACTAAACCTATTTTGGCAGCTTCCGTTTTAATACTAGCGTTGACTGGCTAGTAGTTGTACGACTTTTGATTGTACCTGTAATGTCACATTACTTCGTGTCACCTTGTTTCTTGACATCAAAAGTCTCGATTAAGGCCTTATTGATTTCGAGCATTCAGAGAGCCTTCTTTTTTGTGTATCGGGCATACGGTGCTGAGATTCCATTTATGAAGCATGCGTTCTTCTGACCAGAGTTGGTTTATGCTCCTCACAAAGTTATTTCCAGCAGCTTTGAATACTATCGGTCTAATCTGCCTGACAGCGGGATGTTAGGTTACTTCGTCGGTATTAATTCTGCAGAAAAAATATTTCTACATTCTTAGCACCGGTTGTGCCTCTACTACACGGTTTCCTTCTAAATCTCTAAATGTTTCTGCACAGGTCTTCTTGCATTTACACATACTTTTTACTTGCTGGTATAATATCCGTATGTTATCCCCGGAGGACGAGTACAACCTCTTAATAACTTTGATAGCGCCCTTCTCGTGCTCTTTTTATTTCCTTTGAAGAAGCCGATGTTCTTCCCGTCTCCTCTGCTCATAGAGTTCACAAGCAGCTCCCGTCCTTCCTTGCAGCATCGCTTTGTAGGCTTCTTGTTTAGCTGCATGTAATTCCAGGCATTGTTCATCTGGCTTTGTTCTCTTGCTTTTGTACTTTATATCTTCTTACAGTAATGCTTCTTTGTTGTGGCGCTTAGGAAATCCGCGTTTGCATTTTGGCTACAAGGTGGCGATCCTAGTCAATGTTGTCTGCGTGAAATTTTCGGACCCCCAAAATACTGGAGGCATGCCTTACGTCTATTGCAATGTGATCGATTTGATTCAGCATTTCATAATCACGAGACCGCCATGTCTCCATGTGTATAGATGAGGAAACCGCTTGCTTGCTTGCTATAGTGATGTCAATAAGTCTGTTGCCAGACGTGGTGTCATGTAGGCTATGCTTCCCAACTGCCTTACCAAAGATGTTCTCCTTCCCTATTTTGGCGTTAAAATCGCCCAGTACGATTTAAACGTCATACTTCGGGCATTGCTCATATGTTTTGTTGAGGAGTTCGTAGAAACCTTCTTCGCTGGCGTCGTCCATGTCTACGAAGGGGCATGGGCGCATAATAGGCTTTTATTAGCGAACTTAGCCTTCATGCGTATTATCATATCACTCGCTCACGTGTCGAAAGCTTTAAACTTCGGGTATTAGTCTAACACAAATGGTAAATCCGCATTTGAATAACCCCTGTTTCTTTTCCCTATAGCTATCACCATACAGATATTTTCATTCTCTTTTTGTCCGATCCATCCCATCGCACTTCTTCGATGGCGCTTATATCTGCGTGGCCTGTTAAGGATCCAAACATTCCACATGCAGATCCGATAGTCGTTGTCCTTTTAACGCTAGCAAGGGCCGTTAACAATGAATTCATTTTTATCCGAAGTCATTAGTTAATTCGTCATATCTTTTTGAACCCTTGCATATAAACGGCGAAGGCCAATATTAGACTACTGGCCAATCATGCCTTTGCCATTTTAGCCTGCTTGAGTAAGGGTTTATTCATGTAGCTACCGCGGTCCACCATTGAGAGGTTAGGTAAGCCTTTTGCTACGAGCTTGATTGCTGCGATGTTGGCCCAATCCAGGTTTTATGACAGTTAGCATTTTTCCGACCAATCGCCACGCAGGTCCCCTCTACTGGATGTTACAGTTTTTTATTCTACCGTCCTTTATGAGATGCATTAATGCAGTGAGTTGAAGGTCACGATAGTCCACTTAAATAACGAAGAATGATGTTCTTACTTCGGTTAGTCGGGTCGTCAAGTATATCAACTTCGAGGCTATCCGTCTTTCTATAACATTTAACGTTTTATGTGACCGGGCTGTTAACTCCATGGCAGAACTCAAAACGGGGAGTATCAAATTCATAAAAGTACAATGGCAGTAGCTTATTTTTGTTAGCGCATTGAGAAATCCTCGTTCATTATATATTTTTTTACATCCTAACCAGATACGGTAGATATAGTATCTTCAAATGACTTGACCTTTGAATATGAATATCATTTCCAGTTGCTCCGAACAAAGAGTGTACATCCCACTCTTGTACTTGGCCGTAATATCAATAAATCTTTTTATAATGCATATCTTGTCGAGTAATGAAATCTATGAAAAATCTTTAATGATCCTTTTAAAGACATCTTCTACGATTATACTTATCTTGGCTCTACACTTTTTAAGCTACGTCGGGTTGATGCATGATTGATTGCCACATCGGCCTTCTTCCTAAAGTTTCTCTGTAGAAACAGCTTTTGGTGTTTATCCACCTATGGTAAAAGAAAATAAAACAGGGAAGATACTACATATACATCTTACTAATCTTTGAGCTGTGTGAGTATTGGGTCTATAACTTTGCGGTTTGCTAAGAGATGGCGTAACTTGTATTATTCCATTGTTATTATTTCATTGTTATTATTCCATTGGAACATGCGTTGGAAAGCTGCTGTCATTGTACGCCATTTCAGTATATGTCATTCATTTGAAGCGTAAACAACTATAATTTGTTTCACTCAAATATGTCGAAGTTTGTGCCTGAAAAAGTGTTTTTGCGGGGAGTTATTCTTCATTACTTTAATATGAAGAAAATTGCTGCCGAAAGTCATCGTATTTTGGTGGAAGTTTATGGTGAACATGCGCTAGCTGAGCGAACATGCCAAAAGTGTTTTGCACGATTGAAAAGTGGTGATTTTGGCTTGGAAGACGATAAACGTCCTGGGCAGCCAAAAAAGTTTGAAGATGAAGAACTGGAAGAATTACTCTATGAAGATTGTTGCCAAACACAAGAAGAGCTCGCAGAATCTTTGGGTGTCATTCAAGCAGCCATTTCAAAACGTTTAAAAGCAGCTGGATATATTTAAAAGCAAGGAAATTGGGTTCTACATGAACTCAAGCCGAGAGACGTCGAAAGGCGGTTTTGTATGTCCGAAATGCTGCTGGAACGCCACAAAAGGAAGTCATTTTTGCAAATGATTGTTACTGGTGATGAAAAATGGATCTATTACGACAACCCCAAGTGCAAAAAATCATATGTGAAACCCTGTCAACCAGCCAAATCAACGGCAAAGCCAAATATCCATGGCGCGAAGGTAATGCTCTGTATTTGGTGGGATCAGATGGGTCTGCTGTATTATGAGCTGCTAAAACCGGGTGAAACCATCAATGGACAACGCTACCAAACACAATTAATCCGTTTGAAGAGAGCAGTAGCCGAAAAACGCCCGGAATATGCGACCAGACACGAGGCAATAATTTTCCATCATGAAAACGCACGGCCCCACGTTGCTATTCCGGTTAAGAACTATTTGGAAAACAGTGGATGGGAAGTCTTACCCCATCTGCCTTATAGCCCAGACCTTGCCCCTTCTGTCTACCAATTGTTCCGGTTGATTCATTCTTGGCTGCCAAACTAGCGCAGTTCTTTTGGGATGGGATCCATAAATTGCCATAAATTGGAAAAAAAGTCATAGCTTTAGATCGGCAATACTTTGAATAATACTATTGTACATGTTTTTCTTAAATAAACGTTCAAATTTTGAAAAAAAAAAAACGCGAATTAATATATATACCCAATATATATCCAATTTATTTGCATTCAACCAAAAATTCTATGCTGGGCCTTATAAAGCTTCTTTAGCAGGGTGGTAAGCCTATTGCGGAGTTTGGTACTGCCTTTTTTTTTTGGATGAAATCTGTTTGATGGTTTCAACAGAAACACAAAAACCAGAATCACACATACAAGCATTGGATGCTTGTATAAACTGGTGCTCAATACCATAATTTTCCTCAATTTTTCTTTCCATAAGACCTCTATGAACATATTTTTTTTCCAATTCAAATGCAGCAGTTCAATATGCCATAAGTGAGGCTAGGTCAATTTACGACGATATGCCTTATTTACGATCTGTATCGCACACAATATCATAAATCTTTCCATCAACTTACAGATTTTCCTCGTAAACTACTTTACGAATTTCCTTTCATCTCATTTACTAAGTTCGTATCTATTGAATATTTCCTACTTTCTCCTATATGCAGATGCATGGTCTACAACACACTAGATGTATACAAATCAAGATCAAACCAAACATCTCATAAGAGAAAAATTCTCTCCAAACCTGCTTATGGAATCCATCATTGAATGTGATCGAACTTTCATCAGCCATGGCGAAATCTTCTCTTAACACCTCATTCACTTTCAATCACTAATAAAGCCTTTATTGCTTATTAGGCCCCACATTTCGGTTAAACATTTCGCCAGCGCTGTTCGTTACTAATTTATTGACAGTTTATCCAATTTGTTAGTGAATTTTCTTTTCATTAACAGTTGAATAATTTACAAGCAAATACAGTTAAATTGTCAATTTGACAGCGACTATGTTACTTCCTATTGCATTGCATGACAGTTGATGTAGGGAAACATGTTTTTCAACAAATTGAAAAGGATTAGTTGTAAACATGCGACCATATTCATTAAAGGTCGTATCTACACATTTTATTGTATACGAGTAGAGTTTGTAGTGTAATTTATTTTTATTTTACTTTTTCTTCCATGACCGGTGAATAATTCAAAAGATTCCGCTATTCATGAGAATGAGCACTCGTACGAATATACTGTTGTGAAGGGTCGGTCCGTTTCTGAAATACAAAGAACGATAAAAAGTTTTGTTCAAGCAGACAGTCCATTAGAATGGCGGGATGCGAAGCGAATGGTCATGTTCAGTGAGCGCGTGAGTGAGTTGATGGGTGATATGGGTGACGCATATATATTAAAAGCTAAATATGATGCTGGCTTATTATTAGATTAGTTGTTGTTGAACTTGTTTATAGAGATTCGTAAGAACACTACTTGAGCTGTGAGCAATTTGACATTGGATTTTTTTTTTAATGGATTGCGGAGCGGTTGACCTTTCTCAGTGATGAGTGATGATTTTATATGATGTGACATCTTGTCGGATGGTGATATTATCATGGAGAGCTTAGCAATTGTATGCAGTTGTATATTATGAAGTGAATTTTGAAAAAGCATCTCTTTAAGTTATTTGACTCTTCTATTTGATCTTTAATAAAATTTGTTTGAACATAAAATGTCAACAATAAGGCAGTAGTTCATCCATTAATTTACTGCGGATACCGTCTAAGAGATAGTGACTTATACTGTTTAGGATTGAATTAAAGACTGCTTGTACTGCAGCACCAATATCCATGTGCCAAAAATACTAGAAATTATACTACTGCTACCTACTACCTACTACTACCAATGTGTTCCTTTTTGTTGACATGATATACTTAGTTTTACTTCGTTTACCACTTAACTCATCAGCGCTGCTTCTGCTTCGATAGGCGCAAACGCGTTGATGAGAGCTGATTTCTTTCCAAATATGTCAATCTCGACAGTGCATGCTAGCAGTTGTACAGGCTTTTAAAACATTGTGTCTCTTGTACTGGTGTGTGTGTTTTGCTCAATTCCTACATGTAGGATTTTAAAAAGCTGAAATATAGTAACATCAAATCCTTTTTGATATCAAAGTATTCGGTGGTATCATTTTCGACTTCTACAGAGCAACGAACGTTATTTCTTGTCAGACGGACGAGACAATATTCATCCCGTTTCCTTAGATCATTAAGTTCGTGAACAGTCCTTGTTTTTTTTTTTTTAGCACCGCCTTGTGGGCTTCTTGTTTTACTGCTTGCGTTTACTGATACTCTGTCAAACTAGGAGTTTCGTTGCGGTAGTTGATTGAAACCTAGCACATCAGATGTACGTGTTTAATGGTTTGGGAAAGTCGAAATATTCAAACATCCAGAATACTATCTAGGCAGATCCTTGCCTGGCTAGTGTGTCTACTGTTTTATTGCTGTCGTAAACCCTATTGGTGCTGCTTAGTGTTGTAGACTATTTTTGAGATTACCTCAATATTGACAGGGCTCCTTAACTGCCACAGGAACGTAAATGCTCTGATAGCCTTGATTGATTTTCATTTATTGATAAATATGTGGTATGTACAATAAGATTGATATCTGTTCAAGTACTTAGATACAGTATTATAGAATGGATTGTTTAACATTTATAACTTAAAAAAACTATGATACACAAAGATATTTAAAAATTACCTTACACTATTTTAGGATAGATATTTCAAGGAAAAGAGGAGGTCTGAGGCTTACTGTTGGATTATAGAGGAAGAGAAGTGAATAAGGACTGCACTTTTAAAGTTTGCACGGTTCGATATTAATTTAACTTGCGGTGGGAAGGAGTTCCCCAGTTGGACAGCATGAATGAAAACAAAACGTGAGGCATTCAAATATTGGCGACGCAGAGGAACGATACAAAGATTTCTTACGCAACGATTACAGACAAGGTTGTTAAATAAATAGGACGGAGGTTTATTTATATAAAAATATACAATTTCTCGCATTGATATATTGTTGCAATGTGCAACCTAGTTGGTCCTTAGAGTGCCCAGAGATATGGTCGTATACAAAGCGGAACGCATCGTTGGAATTTATGTTGTGATAGTGCATCAAGAGCACTATAGACAGCATATGTAATGATTGACCCGACCAATAACTGCGTTAGTATGACTAACCAAGACCAAGACCCACAACCAAGATAAGATATTGAGATTGGAAATTTCTCTTGCATATTGGTACTACTTGGAGTTTTGTTGGGCTTAGGAGCACCCCATTAGCGACTGAACAAGCAGAGAGTCGGGTAAGATTTGCCTAGACGGAGTTGTACGTCATCTGCATAAAGATGCACAGATAGTACAGACTGGTGCAGAACAGTATTGGACCAAGAATTGACCCTTGTGGAACACCTTGAATTTAGGCCTTCAGTGAAGAGGATTTGTCGCCAGAAGTGACTCTCTAGAATCTACTTGATAAATAGCTGCCGATAAGTTCTATAGCCCTATAACTGAGACCAAATAAGTTTTTAAGCTTCCACCTTAAAATGTTTTGGTCCACCCTATCAAAAATCAAGCAAACAAAGTAGGCTTATGTGAGCTTTACGTAACGTATGATCTAACGTAGTTGGCAAAAATCACGTACAGTGGATGAGTTATCAATTCGATGTGAAATTCGACTTGTGAGAGCCCTTATTGTCGTGGTGAGCAACGGCGGTTGCTTTCTTTTTCAAAGACTTCTGGTCTTTGGTTTTGTACCATTTCTAATAAATAGGCAATCATTTGCTTTGAGGTACTTCGTGCGCATATAACTTTAGTTGGATTTGGCTCATATTGGAAGACCCAACAGTCGATTGCTATTTATTTTCTTTCAAATATGCGTAGATCCATGATTCATGCTCTTTCACGATCTAATAGACGTCTTTTGAAGCAACGTGATCGATTTTTTTTAAACATTTTTTTAATCAATCGACACAAGCTTTTTTTTGAGCGATTTATGCGGTATTCAAGGCAAATAAATCTTTTTGATGGCAAAATGTTTATGCAATATTAAATGTATGCGAGTGGAACTGAAGCGTCACATGACGATCTTGCAATAACGGTTTCCGCACAGTATCGATATTTTCTGGCACAACAACCTATCTTAAACGATCTTGACGAAATTCGTCCTGGAGCGAACAACAACCACGATTGAATTCGAAAAACCAGCGAAGCACAGTGGCCCGGGATGCTGCTTCATCACTAAAAGTCGAAGCGAGTTGATCGGTACACTCTTGATGAGTTAATCCACGTCGAAAATCATAAAAAATCATCTCACGAAAATGTCCACGCTTTAATTAAATTTTTTGGCTGAAATGAATTTTTCAAGTCTGTAAAAAAATACACATAACAGGTTAACGGAGACGTGAAAAACTTAGATCAAGAAGAACCCTGCAGATCTTTCAATATCGAAAAAGTCCTTAGAGGACGTCTCTGATATTTTACGTACGTCGCTCTACCGCCCTGATCTACAATGCGGAATAATTCCCACTATCTATCATTTTTTTACAGGGAAACCCCGTTCTGACCAATACTAATTCGAAGTCATCGTGCAGGCTAGACTTTCCCTTTAGTCAAGAGTGAGAGCCATCTAAAACCTCCGCCAGTCGTAGTGTCCTTGCAACCTGTAGATATTCCTATATTTAGACAAACCTCCCTCCGTTTTTTCCCACTGTACCATATTTTAAGTCCTGGTGTGTGTTACCGGGGGTCCTTCCACCTAAAAAAACCTATGACCGATAGCTTGCAACTGGTCAAATCGTAGTAACCTTCAGTGGCATTAAAATCTAAAAACCATTACGATAAGACCAGTGATTACTCTATCGTTGTTTTTTATCAGACTACGTCATTAATAAGCAAAGCCTTAATAATTGGGCGGGGGCTCTAGTTCTTAGACAATAGGCAATTGGTAAATATAGCTCTCTTTTGAAGAAAATTTTTCGTTAAATCTTTATTTTCGCAATTATGTTATAGAGAACAGAAACTAAAAGCAGATAAAAATAATTTTTGCTATGAACTAAATTTCAGTTAAATTTTTATCAACAGAGTTTAAGAGGGGGAATTGAAAAGATATGGTATTCAATGAAAGCTAGGCTCGAAACTTACTGGAGATGATTCGGATCCAGGGCCACATATACCCTACAATGTTTTGCAAAACTGTGGGTAATGGAGTCTTGGGCTGTTTAAGCGGCACACATGGGACCACCAGTGGTTTTTGAACAGCATCGAAGTGTCAAGTTACGAGTTACCAAACATACAAAGGAGAATAGATGCCAAAAATCTTGAAAAGATGTAATTTATACTATGCCCGGTGACAAGAAGCAAATCAAGGATTCATTAAGTATTTCGGCAACATTGCAAATTGAACCGAAATTAAAAAAAGTGTGACATAGGTATTGCACTACCCTGATTTTCACCGGTGTATAGCTGTGACTCCGTTTGGAATTATCTATAGTAATTCACGAGTAGAAGACTGAAGAATTTGTAAATGCGTTCAGGAAGAACAATACACCGATGCCTGCAAAAATAATAGTACGATTGTCAAACAATATGTCGATATAAAAAGGTTCTATTAAAAAGACTTGAGTGCTCTTCGCAATACATTGGTTTAAAACAAAAATTAATAAAAATTTAATGATATTGGAATACATTTGACAAGTTTTAATATTGGTTACAATGTTAATTGAGTTGAAACTTAGTGGAATATTTCAACATTCCTCCTCAATATTAATATGACCAGAATTCATTCCAAATTGTTTAAAACAAAGCATAATATAGTGTTTCTCTTTAAGAACGGTTTTTTGTAAGGGCATCTGGTACCATGTCTTTAGTTGGTAGATATTGCGCATCAAGGCCTTTTTGCTCTATTGCTTCGTTCACAAAATGATGAAACAGATCCATACTTTGCGATCTGTTTCGCACTTTGGTTGTCGCAGTAGTTGTCAATGAGCCTATCATACCCGAGTTTGAGTTCTTCTATTAAAAAAACAAAGTGAGAAAGCTTCTTTTGAGGCTTCCGTGAGTGCGATGTATTCCGTTTCGGCGCTGGAGAACTCCTTACCGACAGCTGTACCTGCAAGTGTAAAACAAAAGCCAACCCAATTAGCATCTACGAAACCTATAAGTGGTGACCCAGTTAAGTTGTCTTAAATTATTAAAGTTGCAGTGCTGCTTTCAAGGATTTTGAGAAAACTAAGCCAAATTTTTAAAACTGAATGAAATATTAAATTGATCCGTTCACCACGAACCTAAGGTTCCTTTTCTGTTTGAAAAAGGTTTAGAATTATGTACTCGTATTAGGTGTATTGATGAAAATGGAACTTTATTGTGAAAAAAAGGTTACAAATGAATCATTCAAAGTATTGCCCATCGCCAGCTACGAATTTTTCTCATATTTCTGCCAGAGCTCGTTACGGTAGAAGGGTTTATCTTTTGAGGCTAGCCACAAATCAAGGCATTTTTTGATGTCTTCATATGAGCGGAATTGCTGATCTGCCAGACCACGTGCCATCGAACGGTATAAGTAGTAGTCGGACGGCGCAGTATCTGAGGAATATGGCGAGTGAGGTAGGACTTTCCATTTGAACGTTTCCAGGTACGTTTTAACGGATTTGGTAACGTGAGGCCGAGTATTGTCATGCTGTATCACTTCAATTGAAGTCGATACCGTTCCTCAGTAATGGTTTCGTTAGATTTCAACAGTTCATAACATATAACGCCGACCTGGTCCCACCAAATACACAACATAATCAACGAGCAGACTACGGAGAAGCATGACCGGGCAGTCCCCATGACTTTCTTCTCTTTGAGTTGCTGTAATGAATCCATTTTTTATCACCCGTCACGATGCGATGAAGAAAACCCTTCCTTTTTTGTCGCTGGAGACAGTGGTTGTTAGGCGAGGCTCAAGGTCTCTTGGCTTCAAACCATAATGAACTCAAGTTCCTTGTTTTTAAATCATTCCCAATGCATGCAATTGCTTGGAAATGTCTTGGCTCAAGCAAGCTCTTCTTGCGTTTGGCACGGATCCTCATCGAGCAATGCCTCCAATTCATTCAATTTCATTCTTCGAATGAAAGAAGAAAATCAACACTTTATTTTTATAAAGATTATTTGGCACAAAATCAGACATTTTCAGACAACTAAAAGTATATGGTATGATGTCATACCATATGTCTAAGCTTGGTTCATGACGTTTTGGATATGTCAAAATCGACCAGCACCTACTGCTGGAGCCATCTATTGACAACTTAGAGAACAACTGAAAACTTAGTGGTTACATATTACATATTACACTTTAAAAGTAAAGTATTGATTAAACGCGTTCGATTAATTGATAAAATTCCATTATTTCTTTTTATTTCTAATCCAACGGATAGAGATGGCTCTCAAACACAAATCTTTTATCTCAAAACTTGAACTAAGCTTTTCTTTAGTAAGCAAAACAGGCCTTTTTACATTAACATTTATATTACATATGCGATCGTCAACGTAAATTCCAATGATAGTTATTTTATCATCATAAATTTTAAAGTATACGCATTGTTCATATTTCGACTCGGTAAAATTAGTGCCCTTCAAACAATTGTTCAATACTTTATTTCATAGATTCTTGTCTGCTTTGGACAATATAAAGCTTTATTAAGACGACACACCTATTGTGGATAATTTTCGTCAATATACTCTTCCGACTGCTTTATGAAAATCTCATCATCTATCGAAACACCTAACTGATTGAGTTGTAAGTCGTGCTCTACTAAAAAAGCATATATTAATCACATAATGCCGTATCACGGGCGCATACGTTTCCAAATAATTAAAGCAAAATATTGTGTGCCTTTTTTCGTTCACCTTGTTCATTAGCCAAGTACGATTATTTTGACTTATAAAGCCATGTGTTCCCTATCGCTGCCCGCTTTGTTGCTTTTCTTAAGACAGTTGTATTTCGTTTTCATAGTCTCGATCTATTCAACATCCAAAGAACTAAGGGAATTATAATACATTTTATCAGCATGCACATCATTCTATTTGTTGAAGTTCATAAAAAAAAAATTCCTTCCGGTCATTCGTGTCTTCTCCGTCACTTTCACAAAAAAACTCAACAAACATCACCGCTATTTATAACTCTCCAAGTAGTTCCTGTTCTCCATAGGAGATAAACCTAAGATTCATCAGAGTTTTGTGAAAACAAAACATTAATTTTTAATGGGAAAGTAAAAAACATTTTATTCAAAGTATTGTCCATTGCTAGGTACACATTTTTCCCATCTTTCAGGCAATTTATGGATTCCACGCCAATAAAACTGTTCGTCTTTTGAAGCAAATCAAAAAGTCACCCAATTTTCGACTTCCTCGTAGGATTCGATAAAAAAAAAAACGGTTTCACTAGGTTTTAGGAGCTCGTGGTAAACCACATCTTTCTGGTCCCACAAGACACACAGCATTGTCTTCTTGCCGAATCGATCGGGTTTTGCAGTCGAAGTTGATGATTATCCCGGATTAACCCACGATTTTTTTCGTTTAGGGTTCTGAAAATAAATCCATTTTTCATCGCCAGTAACAATTCGATGCAAAATTGATTTTTTATCGTGTCCTTGAAGCAAAATTTCACAAGTGGTTTTTCGGTTTTCCATCTGCCTTTCATTCAATTCATGTGGCACCCATTTTCCGGACTTTTGGATCTTTTCCAGAGCTTTTATTTGGTCAGAAATTGTTTGTTGTGCAGCATTTAACATTTCTGCCATTTGTTTCTGACTCAAAGTGTCATCTTCATCCAATAATGTTTGCAATTCGGCATCTTTAAACTTTTTTGGTGGTCTTCCACGTTCTTTATTTCTCACATCAAAATCGTTATCTCTGAAACGTTGAAACTACCTTTTACATGTTGCTTCTGATAGGGCATGATTACCATGTGCCTGCAGCACTTTTCTTCAAATGAAAACAAAAAAAAGTCATCATTTTCTGTTACAAAATTCGACATTTTTAACACGATGAAAAAATATGATGTTGTTTGCTTAATGACTTGATGTATAGGGTTTTCCAATAGGGACTTGACAACTTTGAATTTAATTTGTGAACGCACTCTTTCACTAATCATTAAACTGTCATTGTCAATTTATTCAGTAAACTCAACATTTTCATCTTGGTAAAGTACACTAACGAGCAACACCTGCAAATTATAAAAATTTTCTACAGATATTCGGAGTCGGTGACTGCAACTTTAAGAGAGTTAACTCCAATTTTCGGTCGTAATTCTCGCCCTGGTAGACAGGTAATAACAAGCTTAGTGGAAAAATTTGAGTCTACATATTCGTTGTGTGATGTTGCCGTATCGCTGCCGTTCAGACGTTCGTAGCAAACGATCCAAATCAGTCAATTCCACGGCGTTCAAGAATTGGGCATCGCTCAGACCACATTATGGCGTATTTTGCGTAAGGATCTTGGTTTACACCCATAGAAGATCAAGCTGACTCAAGAATTGAAGCCGATGGACCATTTGAAACGACGTACGTTCTCCGATTGGGTTCTGGAGAAGATGCGCCAAGATGATGAATTTCATCGCAAAATCATCTTCAGTGGCGAAGCTCATTTTTGGCTCAATGGGTTCGTCAATAAGCAAAATATGCGTTATTGTTTGGGTGAAAACCCACATGTGCTTCATGAATCACCACTTCATCCACAAAATTAACTGTTTGGTGCGGTTTGCATGCCGGCGGCGTTATTGGGCCATATTTTTTCTTCGATCGTCACGTTACTGTGAATTGTCAGCATTATCGCGCCATGATCACCGATTATTTTTGGCCCGAATAAGAAGATATGGACTTGGACGACATGTGGTTTCAACAGGATGGTGCCACAAGCCACACAGCACACACTACAATCGATTTATTGAAGAGTAAGTATGGTGAATGTGTTATCTCAAGACATGGCCAGTCGATTGGCCGCCTCGTTCTTGCGATTTAACGCCGCTAGACAATTTTTTGTGGGGCTACGTTAAGTCATTGGTTATGCCAACACGCCGACGACGTTGGAAGAGCTCAGAGACAACATTGAATGCAAAATAGCGGCCGTTTCGGCCGAAATGTGTGGCCGAGTTGTTGAAAATTGGGTTTAACGAGTCGACCGCTGCAAACGTACCCGCGGTGGCCATATGAACGAAGTCGAGTTCCGTTCATAAATGTTTTGATTGTACATCAGGCCGATAATAAAGTTTTTGAAAAATCTCAAAAACTTTGCCTTTTATTTAGAAAAAATTTTTTCAAGTCGTTATTAGAAAACCCTATATATTATATATGTTTGACAGGTGTCATAGCAACCAAACGAAAAAAAAAAAATTTAGGCTCGTTCGCTAAAAATGTTACCTATCGAGACATTTGTATCTTGACGCTCACTTCATACCGATAGACCTGGTACTCTTCGCTCTTCCGATCAAATTTAGCTCTATTTGAGTTTTTTTTATCGAGACAATTGGGGGACTCTTCTAATCCAAATTTGCTCAGGAGTTTTATTTTGATTTAAATTAGTCGGGCAACGATTACGTACATACATAGGCAGCAGTATTAATTAGCTCAGCCCAAACAAAACAGCTGCAGCGTATAATCTTCGGGATCTATGGGATCCCGCTATCCCACATAACTAACTTCGCGTTATGGATCCTAATATTTCAATTGTTTTGTTACTTTGACTCTCAAAGATTTAAAATTCTTTTTTAAAAAAATGTATTCGCTATTTTTCTTCAAAAAAATACACGAAGATTTTCCTTGAACAATTATCAATAAAAGTTGCAAAATATAGACAATTCTTAATAGATTCAATATTTATTGGCCTGTGCGCACGATTTCCAATAAACAATTAGAAGTCTTTTCGGTTCTTGTTCAAAAAGAAAGCCTTTTCTGCTCTCTTTTAAAACAAGTGAATCATTCGAGTTTGGCATACTTAAAATTTAAAAGTCCATTTGTCATAATAATGAACTACATGTTCATACTTTCTATGCATTTTGCAAAGTTTTCCTTCTATAACAACCTTGCATCCTCACTTGCAAAAATTAAATTGCTTCTCAATTCCAGGATAAGCAATATTTTGTACTGAGATTTAATTTTTCCGCCAACTATTTTGGAAAACTTCTTGTTGGCTGCCTAAATAAGTCCAGAAAAATTTGTGTCTAACTTAACAAAATCATCTTTGAAACAGCACATGTGAGACGTAGCACTGCTGTCTACGTACCAATTCTTTACTTCATTTTCCTTAATCTCCAAACTACGCTCAATTTATTCGGATGCAACGAAACTTTGCTCATCAACCTTTTGTTTGATTTAATTTAATTCGACAATCTCGTTTCATGGAACCTTTTTTTGCCACAACGATGACAATAAAATTGAAAGGAACTTGACATACCATACCTGGTTGTTGATAATCCAGCTTTTTGGGATCGAATTTTACCTTCATCTTTAATCTCATCATCAGCATCACCTCTTTTCCTTTTGCATACTCCCAGCAAACGTGATCGCACAACATCGATATTCGCTAAACCAGTAGCATCGAATGTGGTTTGAATGTGTTTGTATCTTTCAGATATCCAGCTTAGCATTCATTGCGACCAGATGTGATACAACCGAATTAAATTGGATTAAGTAATTTGCCATACTTTAATTTTCGCCCATTTTAATATTAACTAACTTACAAAACTCCTGGACTTTGGTTCGGGTATTTTTCCTGTTCCAGAAAGTTCCGAATCTCCTTGGAAATGGTGATTGGTTTTACGAGCGAGATCTGGGTAGGTTCCATGCAGCTCGTATCTCGTATCTGGCACTAATTAAGTGGAATAGGTGGGCATCAGTCGTAATTTTAGTAGGTGATTTTTGTGCGGGACTGCTTCCATCTGCGACTTGCATGTTGCAAAATTCTCTCCATTTGACAATGGAATTTTCCCCGTGAAAATTGTCATATTAATAAGTTTTTAAATTAAAAAAAAATAAACAAATAATTTATCTATGCAATTTAATTAAATATTTCATTTAGATGGATCTGGGCTCACAACCATTAAAAATAATATTGCGATCGTCGAACAAATGTCGACATAGAAAGGTTTTAATTGAAAGACTTGAGTGTTCTTCGCAATACAAGGTTTGAAGAAGGAATGAAAGAGGAAAAGAAATATGCAAATGAAAGTTAAAAAAAAAAATGAATGATATTAGAATACAGAAGCTTTACATTTGGCAAGTTTTAATATTGGCTACAATGTTAATTGAGTTGGAATCCAGTGGAATATTTCAACAACACCTTTCAATGTTCTTTCTCATTCGGCATTTGCTGAAATGTATACGCTCTAGAGAACTTTGCACCTACCTTAAGGCTTCTGTCCGTAATTTCTTGCTTAAAATCAAAAGTTCAATTTTAGTGAACAGAAGATTGGTGTACCTGGGTTACCGTGATTTGTTGTCCTATATTACTGAGTGTCTCTCAAATTTAGAGTAGAGTTGAGCATCTATAGACGCCGATTGGTTTGAATTCCAGCGTCAAAAAACGTTTTCAGAGGACCTGTAAAACCAAACCATGTAACTCTTTGAGCTGTCTCAAGTTCTTCTCCTTCTGATACTGCTCAAGATATCACAATGCCGTAAGTAAGTATAGCTCTAACAACCTTAAGGTTGTGGTGTATAAGCACGTATATTATTGTAGGTTAAATGGCCAATCTAGGCCTATTGCGGTATTCCATTTTAGGGGCCATATTTGACATTGAAGTCTATATTACAATTTTTACGTATGTGTATCTGTAACATCGGTAAGCTCATATACCCGTATATAGGGTTTTCTAATAACGACTTGACAATTTTTTTTTAAATAAAAGGCAAACCATTTGAGATATTTCAAAAAACTTTATTATTGGCTTGAAGAACAATCAAAACATTTATGAATGTTCATATGGCCCCCGCGGACACTTTTGCAGCGGTCTATTCATTGGACCCAATTTTCAACGACACGGCCACACATTTCGGCCGCTATTTCGCGTTCAATGTTGGCTCTGAGCTCTTTCAACGTCGTCAGCGTGTTGCCAGAAACCAATGACTTAACGTAGCCCCACAGAAAATAGTCAAGCGGCGGTAAATCGCACGAACGAGGCGGCCAATCGACTGGCCCATGTCTTGATATAACACGTTCACCATACTTACTCTTAAATAAATCGATTGTAGCGTGTGCTGTGCGGCTTGTGGCACCATCCTGTTGAAACCACATGTCGTCCAAGTCCATATATTCCAATTCGGGCAAAAAATAATCGGTGATCATGGTGCGATAATGCTGACCATTCACAGTAACGTGACGATCGAAGAAAAAATATGAGTTTTCACCCGACCAATAACGCATATTTTGCTTATTGACGAACCCATTGACTCAAAAATGAGCTTCGTCACTAAAGATGATTTTGCGACTCCGAATATCTGTAGAAAATTTTTATAATTTGCAGACGTTGGTCGTTAGTGTACTTTACCATGTTGTGTTTACTGAATAAATTGAAAGTGACAGTTTGATGATTAGTGAAAGATTGCGTCCACAAATTATAAAGGCACATCGAGGTGTTGTTCTAATTATTAAAAAGCGAAATGACTTTCTCAATTTAAAATTATTTCTGCATTGATACGTATTAACACTAGGTATACTAAGTTTGTATCCGCACAATAAGTTAGTACTTGTGTATAAATATGTAAACAAATTTTTGGCGAAACAGTCCGGCCTGGATTTAGGCATATTCTCTTTCACTTACTGTGTTGTTCGTATTGTCGTCTTCTGTATAGTGAGGTGGTATCTTCCGTTCCGAAAAGGCTGATATTTGAACCCAGATTGTTTTATCCCTATTTAAATCACCAGTGCTCCATTGAAATCGCAAGTAGTATTCCGCCCCTTCAAACCTTCCACCGAGAATCGTGAATCGTGAATCGTTCTTAAGCCATACAACTCACTTATGGAATGCCTTGCCGAGCTCTCTATTTCACATTCATTATAACTTGCAAACATTTAAGATCAACGTACATCGGTATTTCTCTTCTCTTCCTCCCTAAATTTCCTTCACCCGCTCTGTGTACAAACATTTTAAGAGTACACAAATCCTTTGAGCGCGCGCTCATTATAAAAAAAAGATACTCTTGCATAGTAGTTGACAAAATTAGCCACTGCAACACATCACCACCATTGCTCTAAATTTGAGTATTGTCTCTACATCATTTCAGATGGAGGAAAGACAGAAAAATATTTTTCCTGGAATATACATACACATATCCGAAAAGATAAGGTATATGCTGGTGTAAAAGCCTTAGACCTATACTCGATTCTATTGCTCCTCCAGATGGTCATCTGGCGGTCTTTGCTCGTCGATGTGTTTATTTGGCACTCTTGGAAAGCCTTAATCGCTGCAGATATGCATAAAGTAGATTGCAGAAACTAGCTCTTGTTGATAAGCGACCATGCACCATAGATCCTTTTTTAAAGACGCTTTATACTACATAGACATTCCCAACTATAAAGTTTTCAAATCAGATAAAAGCATCGAACATAAAATTTATCCCTTTGACTCGAATTATAACATGTATGCGTGTGTCATTTGAAATACCAAACGAACTCAGCGTCAATTGAAAAATCATTAGCGGGCTTATGCGGTTTTACCACGCATCGATGTTTAAAATTATCAAAGTCGACAACTTGTTGACGTTGCTTTCAAATTGAAAGAATTAACTCAATTTCTCTTAACAAAAAAAAAAAAAAAAACTTGTAAAGAACTCTACAGAAAATAACATAAGCAGCTGTCATTGGGTTAAATGTCAATTGAATCATGCAAATGTCAAAATTTTCGCAATGACAGCACCTTTTACGAGTATCTGACATACAAAAAATACCGCGCAATTTATATGGCGTGCTCCTCAATTGTTTGGTTTGTTGTTCTGCGTAGTTTATATTTTGCTTTGATTTCAGCGTGTCAAGCCATGACGAAGGTTGTAGCTTTTTGAATTAAAATGACGTAAATACGAGTCTACTCGTCGAAGAGTGAAGGTATGAAGGTTAATTCACGTGATGCCCTTTTATATGGAAACTAGGCCAAGTCTGAGTTATTGTTAACATGTGGGTTGATTTATGTCCAATGACAAAGGTTACCTGTGTTTTTTATCTATATGAAAGACAATTCTAAAATTCATAAAAAGGAAACCTTTATTCTGTAAGCATGCCTGCAGGTGTAGACGGAATTATCTATGGTGGATGTTTTAAAAAAGATGTTTCGCGCAGACAATCCAACCAAAAAAGTTGGCACTAGCATGCCGAATAAATAATTGCGATCTTAGTTGCAAGTTAATCAATTTCTTTTGTGTGGCCGTAATGCGTTGTTTGGACCCACACACCATCTGTAATATTAAAAAGCCAAAACACAACCAAAAGCGAAAGAGCATTGCCCGCAAGAAATATCATAAAAAAATCAACGTCAACAACGCTGTGCGCCTATCTGTTTAAATTTTTTCAACACGCTTAAGTTATCTACAACTCATCCCGGAAGATCTGCCTAGGATGGCCCCACTTGTCTACCTATTTGGGTAAGGCTTGTAGCATCCGTGTGACGGTGTTAGTCACTTTTTAAGTAAGCATGGTTTTCACGTTTTATCGGAACAGTGTCATGTCTTCAACAAACACAGTTTTAGCTTCACGAACTCTGTTGTCTACATCTACTATCACTATCTTCTACTTTTTCACAGAAACATGTTCGTTTTCTCGACTTGTCCGGCAATGTTAAGTTGTGTTGAAAAATTGTGTTTGTTTAGTTCTTTGTTTAGCAATATTTGTTTCGAACCCTACTTTGTTCGCCTCTTACTCGTAGTTTTTGGCCATCTGATTCTGTGTAAGAGCAGGCAATTGTCACCACCGTCAAAATATTAAAGATATGAGTCAATCACAACCCAATGAGCTGTCCGCATTACATCACTAATTACTAAAGGGAATAGAAGTGGCAAATGAATGCAACCTTGTGGTAACCCGCGGCGAACTCCAATACCTTCATCACACTTAATCTTGTGTGAGATATAATATTTGCTGCCATTATAGGTAGCCTTTATACTCGAAATATCGACTAGTCATTCTGGTATATGGTACTTCTCCTGCGCAAGGACCACCATTTACCATTTCGATTTAAGCTATCAAAGGTCTTGTCGAAATCGATGAACGACAAATTTAGCAGAGTTCTATACTTGACGATTTGTTCAATAATGATTCACAAGGTGTTGTGGTAGATTCAAGAGGACCTAGCTCGAACATATGTGTTGCTTTAGGTGCAGTGATGAATATTGGTTTCATAGGCAGTACTCTTAAGGCTTTCTTTCATTTAAAAGAGAACTGGCGGTTTTGAAAAGACGATTTCACTACCTGTAAGGTGAAAAAATGAGTCTGTCTTCAAAGTAGAGACAGTCACTCTATCCTGTCTGAATTCCAGGTCAAGACGAGGACATCTCGGTATCTTCACTGGGTCTGTCTGTGTCCGCCTTAATTAACAGTTGGGTCTCATTTAAACACAACCGTACTCGGGATGACTATTAATCTGGTAGAGCAAACGAAAGCTTTCGAACATCTCAAAAAAGTAAGCAGCCTTTCAGTTGTCTATCGACAGGAAAGGCTGTAAACTTATTACTTTTGTGCTAACCATTTAGGTGTGCCAAGTAATACACATAAGTGGTACTATCTCTTGGGAAGCTTGCTATGGATGTGATGATGATACAACGGAGCGCTTACTCTGTAAATGTCCGGCTTGCAATTGCAATGCGCTGCGGGTATTAGGCACATAAATCTACCTGGTATCTGATCTGCATTTTTTGCTGTTTGGGTTTTCAGTGTTTAGTTTTTAACCGCTCACATGTGATTCGTGAAGTGTGTCAAAGTCAAACATGCTCAGTTGGAATTGCCATTTTATCGTGGAAAGATTTCGGCTTACAAATTATTGAATTTCATTATCAAAACTCGTGCTGTTTGAAAAATGTCTTTCGCGCACTACGATTAAAATCGATTTACTGAGCAATCAATTCAAACCATAGTGACTAAATTTTGCACCAATTCCATACTATTGGGCAGTAAGCTACCTACCCGTATGTGTAGAGTGCGTAAAGAGGATAATATTCTTGCTGCATCCGCCAGTGTTAACGAAGACCGTGGTTTGCCCGGTCCACTACGTGGAAGACTTTACGCAAGGATCTTGGTTTATGGTAAAATCTTACAATATACAGCTCGTGCAAGAACTGAAGTCGAACGACATGCCAAAGCGTCGAATTTTCGGTTAGTGGACCTAAAAAAAGCTGAAGGAAGATGGTTGAATTGGTATGTCCATAAACAAAACTCTCCTGTTTGGCCTGATGAACAACCTCAAAAACTTTATTATCGGCTTGAAGTACAATCAAAACATTTATGAATGGAACTCGACTTCGTTCATATGGCCACTGCGGGTACGTTTGCAGCGGTCGATTCGTTGGATCCAATTTTCAACGACTCGTCCACACATTTCGGCCGAAACGGCCGCTATTTCGCTTTCAATGTTGGCTCTGAGCTCTTCCAACGTCGTCGGCGTGTTGGCATAAACCAATGACTTAACGTAGCCCAAAGAAAATAGTCAAGGGGCGTTAAATCGCACGAACGAGGCGGCCAATCGACTGGCCCATGTCTTGAGATAACACGCTCACTATATTTACTCTTCAATAAATCGATTGTAGCGTGTGCTGTGTGGTTTGTGGCACCATCCTGTTGAAACCACATGTCGTCCAAGTCCATATCTTCTAATTCGAGCCAAAAATAATCGGTGATCATGGCGCGGTAACACTGACCATTCACAGTAACGTGACGATCGTTATCGTCGACGAAAAAATATGGCCCAATAACGCCGCCGGCATGCAAACCGCACCAAACAGTTATTTTTTGTGGGTGAAGTTGTGATTCATGAAGCACATGTGGGTTTTCACCAGACCAATAATGCATATTTTGCTTATTGACGAACCCATTGAGCCAAAAATGAGCTTCGTCACTGGCCAAATCACATCTTCAACGAATAGATCGCGGTCTATAGATGTCACTCTACGATAGGAGAAATGGTAGTGGTTAGAATAAAGTTGTTAAGATAACTCTTTTGCAAAGTACACCACGCAATTAACTCGTTTACCCCTGAAAAGCATGTGTGGTATTCTTAAAATCGATCAGCTGCTCTTTAAATTATGCCCCGTCCCTAGTCCCTGAGCTTGCCTCTCGATTTTTCGAAAAATTTTCATTGATAGACATTGAACTATATTTCGGTTGCATAAGTAATAGGACTATCCAATCGCATCGGTATTCGCATATCGATGCTTCTAAGAGATATTCCAAAGTATCTAGACATTGCTGCTTCAACTCTGTATGTCACTGCTACTAACTTAATCGAAAATACTTGTAAAGTAATGCTGCTTTCGCGGATAATTTAATTATGGATGATTCTGAAAAAATCCGATTCTTTGACGATGCCTGGCATAGTTTAAAAAAGCACGTGTAGATTTCGAAATTAGGTCACAGGAAAGCTCACTTGTTTTCCGAAAGCAATTTCCCGCAAATGAACACCTACCTCCATAAGATAAATTTAACTTACGAGTGAATCGCTGACTTAGTAACTACCCCTTGGTGTTTTGAAATGCTCAATACAAGTACGAGTTTAGTGATACACTAGGTAACGGCTAGTCTGTATCCATACTCGTACTCGTATTTGTATCTACTCCTAACGTCAACAAATGTAAGTTGAGTAAATCTAATTTACGAGTATGTATGCAGTGATTGATGGCATTTGATTGGTTTCATTTGTTAGCTTCACACGATTCAGTGAGTAATTTTTAATGATCCAAAAACTTGATTGCACTTTATATGAAATCAGAAAACTTCTCCACCTCCTTCTCCTTTTTATGTGATTAAATTATGAAAACTAGTTTTCAAAGTACTCACCGGTTGGGGATTCTCTCGGTAGCAGTCCCCACATGAATAATTTCTACTATTCAAATTAACAGCAATATAACTATAGAACGAGTACTCAGGTATAACCTATCTCGTAATGAAGCATGAAGCATGCCTTGAAGCATAAAAACCCAGTGAAGCTATTTGTTTACTGGGACATCTTTTAAAAATCCTCTAGAAATGAAGATAGGAGATTTTCAGAAAGAATTCTGTTTGAAAGAACAGAAAATCACGGTCGTCATGAGTTGATAATTAGTGATTTTTTAATCGCTAGGAGCCTTGAATAATGCACCCTTCTCTACTCTGACCAGCTGTTACTTTTCCTCAGACATGAAACTGTTTTTTGAAAAGTGGGTGGTGTTTCTTTCTGTTTTGTATCTACAGAGTTCAAACTCAGTAGTTTCAAGGTTGAATATTAATACTTGGACAGCAGTTAATCGCGTGAATAAATTTAAAATGCTTTAATTCGTACTCTGGCCATATCAGTAAGGAGGCAAGTTGAAATCACTCTGGTTTGCGTGTAATTTGTGGAATATTGACCCAGAATTGTGGAGTTCATTTAATGATAATTACTTTCAAAAGACACACGGATATTACAGTTGTCGATAAAAAAAAAACAACTCAAGTTGATTAAAATAAAATCAGCTGGCTTCTGTGATTAATGACCACAACAAATCAGAATGGAAAGAGAAGAACCATTCGGGCTGGGGCAACCAGTGAACTGGTCGGGGGGCAAATGTTGTATCATAAGCTCATGGTTAATCAATGGTTTTGCGTTAATTAATTGGAAGACGAGGACAGGGAATCGTGCAATTACTCACATAACAACAAGGATGACCATTGTAATTATATTAGATGCAATCCAGTTGGTGAGGGTATAATTATCATTATATACATATACCCTCAGATATAGGGTGATTCATTGTGAGATTTGATTTATAATGTAAAATGAAACACATATCACTTTAATCACCTTCCACCTTCCCGGTATTTATTCAGAAAATTTAAAATATTGGGTATATATTTTAATTCAAAATTTGAACGTTTATTTAAGAAAAACGTGTACAATAGTATTATTCAAAGTATTGCCCATCTGAAGCTATGACTTTTTCCTATCTTTCTAGTAATTTTTGGAACCCATCCCAAAAGAACTGCACCGGCTTGGCAGCCAAGAATGAATCAAGCCAATTTTTGATATTCTGCTCTGATGTGAACCGCATTTCAGTGAGGGCGTTCTGCATCGACCGGAACAAATAGTAGTCAGAAGGGGAAAGGTCTGGGCTATAACTTCCCATCCACTGTTTTCCAAATAGTTCTTAACTGGAATAGCAATGTGGGGCCGAGCGTTGTCATAATGAAAAATTATTGCCTCGTGTCTGGTCGCATATTCACCAAATACAGAGCATTACCTTCGTGCCATGGATATTCGGCTTTGCCGTTGATTTGGATGGTTGGCCGGGTTTCACATATAATTCTTCGCGCTTTGGGTTGTCGTAATGGATCCATTTTTCACCACCAGTAACAATCCGATTCAAAAATGACTTCCTTTTGTGGCGTTCCAGCAGCATTTCGGACATGCAAAACCGCCTTTCGACGTCTTTCGGCTTGAGTTCATGTGGAACTCAATTTCCTTGCTTTTGAATATATCCAGCTGCTTTTAAACGTTTTGGAATGGCTGCTTGAGTGACACCCAAAGATTCTGCGAGCTCTTCTTGTGTTTGGCAACAATCTTCAAAGAGTAATGCTTCCAGTTCTTCATCTTCAAGCGCATGTTCACCATAAACTTCCACCAAAATACGATGACTTTCGGCAGCAGTTTTCTTCATGAAGAAGAACTCCCCGCAAAAACACTTTTTCAGCACAAAGTTCGACATATTTGAGTGAAAAAAAATTATTGTCGTTTACGCTTCAAATGAATGACATATATTGAAATGACGTACAATGACAGTAGCTTTCCAACGCATGTTCCAATGGAATAATACAAGTTACGCCATATCTTAGCAAACCGCACGAATAGTGCGAAACCGCACGAATAATGAAAGTTATAGACCCAATACAAGTTTATTCATCTAAATCTATATTGTCCCCGTTAAAGTAATCCCCATCTAGTGCAACACACTTATGCCAGGGCTTGATCCAATCCTCGAAACATTATGTGCTCGCAGTGCTTCCTGCGATTTTTTCCTTTTTTTCCTCTTGGCTGCTGAAACACGTTCCCCGTAGTGGATTTTTAACTCGATTGAACAGAAAGAAGTCACAGGGAGCGAAATCAGGTGAAGTCGGTGACTGTTGTATGGTATTTGTTGCATTTTTAGCCAAAAAATTACGAATAATGATGGCACTGTGCGACGGTGTGTTATCATTGTGCAAAATCCACGAGTTTTCTGTCCACAATACTGGTCTCTTTCGGCGAATTGCTTCACGCAAACGTCTCATAACGCCCAAATAATACTCTTTGCTTACACTACACCGTTGTAATCCATGAAAACTGTGAGCATTACCTTCTTTTTTGACTGAAAACGACGTGGTTTTTTTGGTCTCGGCTCATTTGGTGAACGCTATTCACTTGCCGGATGTCTGGATTGCGTGTCGTACTCATAAACCTACGTCTCGTCTCCAGCAATGATCCTTTTGATGAATGTGGGATCTGACTCAGCCTCGCAAGTCATCTCTTTTGGGACGTCAACACGGTCTCTTTTTTACATGAAATTGAGGCTTTTTGGCACCAACTTTGCTGCTACACCACGGAAACCTAAATCATTAAACAAAATGTCTTGGATGGATCCATAGGCAATGTTTAAGTCCTCCGCTATCTCTGTGATGGTTAATTTGCGGTTATTGACCAACGTTTCTTTTAATTCATCAGTGTTTTCGTCGGTTTTCGATCTCGATGGTCTGTCACTGCGTTCATCATCTTCGATTGACTCACAACCAGTTTTGAACTGCTCATTCCACTGGTAAACGAACGTTTTCTTTAGAGAATCGTTGCGAAAACATTTTTCCATCATTTCCAACGTTCGCACACCATTAAATCCGTTTTTACGCAAATTTTAATACAAGTTCGTTGTTGCAAATTTAAATCCATTTCTAAAATTGTAAAAAATCGTCAACACACACAGAGATAGATGTACTCTTGGCTACGTAACTTTTGCGAATGTTAAGCTATGACGCTAAGATTTAGAGGGAATGTCAACAACAGATTCTGTAACAAATTAACAGAAAAAAAAAATAGAACTCAAATCGAAACAATGAGAGCTCCACACGGTGGTTATTCCGGGTACACCTCGCACTCTTCGGCTTGTCACTGAAAAAATCGATGAAATTTTGCAACTGATGGAGCAAGACCGGCACGGAAGCTGTCCGTAGATATATTTTTAAGAAAATCCAAGAAAATAAAAAAATAAAACAGAGTTCAAAAAAAAGAAAAAAATAAATTTAAGTTATATTACAATATGTTAATTTTTTTTATGAGATAACTTACACCAGAATATTAGAGAGAACGTTTTCTAAGTTGGAATAATCTAAATTAAGAAGCCAAATCTTGACAAGCTCTTAAAATCGTCCAGATAACGTTATTGATCTGATAAATAATGGAAATCTGTTAAACAAACGGCAGGATGAAACTATATAAAAATTTCGAAATGCGGAAGTACGAAATTTTGGTACAGAAACAACAAATGAAAAGTTAGTGCGTAGACTATAGTTGAAAGTTAATTTAATATGGCGGTGATCAGATCTCAAGAAAAGTTCTTTTAGTACCTTAAAGCAATATAAATGTCTAACTGGAAGAATTTTTGCATCTCGAAACAATGGTAGACAGGGATGTCGATAATGCTTATTAAATAATTTTCTGAGAATCCTTTTTTGCAAAATGAATAAAAGCTTTGATTTATTCATAGAAGTTCCTCCCGAATAAGTTATCCCATACTGAAGTCTCCGAAGTATATTATTTTAAGAAGCTCATTTGAGCATATCTTTCTGAGATAATAGAAATTTCGAAGAGAATGGCGAAAATATTTACTTTAATGTTCAGCATGACTAGAAAATATCATCTTCGAGTCAATTATAAGTCCCAAATACTTAAATTTAATTACTTCCTCAATCAAAAACAATTAACACTGCAGTTGCGATTACTGCTGAAAGTATTGTAGATGATGAGCTAGGATCACAATCGTAACTAACTTCTTTGTACTTCTGACATTCCGGTGCGTGATAGTTAATCTTAGCGTTAATTTGACATTGATTTGTTTGGTTAAAAAAACATTGCTTTGGTTTTAGAACTAATGTTTAAACCATGTTTAGCAAACCACATTCTATGATGGATATGAGATTCAACTAGCTTCTAGAGCTATAGACACATCCTACGTCATCAGCAAAAGCAGTAAATTTACCCTTAAACTATAAAAAAAAAAATTGAATTTGTATAAATAAGGAACAATATGGGTCCCAATGCATAGCCTTGCGGAACACCTTAATTAAAAAATCTCATTTCACTCCTCGTATCACCATTTTTTACTCCTTGAGATCTATTTGAAAGATACGATCGAGGCCACTCGAGAATGAAACCTCGAAAAACCGCCTTTTACAATTTTTCCAAAAGTATATCATGTTCAACCATATCAAATGCTTTTGATATTACAACAAATAACCCGGCGGTAAACATTTTAGCATCCAAATTAGAAAAAACATTCGAGCAAAGGTCTAGCAGGGTCTGTTAAAAGCCAAATTGTTTTAAACTAAGAAACTTAATTTTATTTAAAAAAGACATTTTTCTTTTTCTTATAACCTTCTCAAAGATTTTGCTGAAGGCGGGAAGAAGGAATATAGGTATAAAATTTTTTAAATGTTCTACAGAACCTTTTTTAAACAAAGCAAAACATCCGCTAAAAGCTGAAACCAGAGCTCACCGAGATCATGTGCTTGAATTTCAGGAAGCACATAGTCTGTTAACATGGCGCGATACCGCGATACGGTTACTATTGACGGTAATATTCTGATTTGCTTCATTTTTGAAGAAATATGGACCAATGATTTCATCAGCCTATAAAACACACCAATGGATGTAATGGTAGCTCTTGGTACTCTTCGGGTTGCTCATCAGCCCAAATACGGCAATTTTGTTTATTAACATATCCATTGGGCCAGAAATAAGCTTCACGATAAAACACCGGATTTTCATTGAGTTTTTCCACAGCCCATTCACTGAAAATATGACGCAATTTCAATTCGTCTGGCTTCAATTCTTGCACAAGTTGAATTTTGTACTCTTTTAGGCCGAGATCCTCACGTAAAATACGCCAAGCCAAGCTGCTGAGAACGACGACAAATCGATTCGTTACGGTCTTCGAGTACACTCTCAGCTACAGCTGCTATAGTCTCTACACTTCGTGCTGGATGCGGTCTGACCGGTCGAGTATCATCCACTCATGTAAACTGGGACTCAAATTTGCAAATGGTATTGACAATAGTGGTTTCAGTAGGTCGATTATGCGCACTGTAAGTTTCTCGAATCGCACGAAAAACATTTCTCACAGAACGCTGATTTTCGTAATACAGATGAAAAAATTGGAGATGTTGTGGTGTGAGTCTTTTCATGATGACTTGCGAAACGATACGGAACAAAAATGACACAGCAGTTTGATAGAACTCACGCGTGATCTGTCAAAAAAATCAAACTTCACGATGAATCACCTTATATATCATTAAATACTGCACGGATGTAATAATTATGACATAAATTACCAACTGGATACAGTTTGCCTTTCGTTAGTTCGTTTCGAAGCGTAGCCAATTGAGAGCCTGCTACATCAAATATCATGTTGTCATTGGTTTCTCTACCTATTGTGCTGCTCGTCTTACCATTCGCACACAAAGACAAGGATCCATGGTATTTTTGCCGCGAAAATTAGAGACCTTTTTGATGAAATAAGTTATCACTGTTGGAAGTTTACCATTGCTTATCGAATGGTTCCCGATGCTCGAAATAATTTAATCTGTTTTTTGGTGTGGGGCCTGAGGATTGACCCTAGATTTCTGAGTTAGTAGTTAACGAACCTAACCACTACGCTACTCCGATCAACGTATTGAGAGCTGATCCTGGTTTAATTTCGGATTCCCTCTTCAACTAATTTCCGGCTACCGAAACTTTAGACTTTGCCGATTGCGACATCTGTTTCATCTGGACCTAGGTCTAGGTTGGCAAAGCTTAATCCAACAGATTGGGGGATTTGAATTGTAGGTACTTTTGCCGAACTACGCTTTCAACCTAGCCAGTGTCATTTTCCTATAAAGCTAACGCCTAATAAACCGTTCGTGTCATGATATCTCGTTCAGAGTTCATTAAATCTTTGTATTTTCCTTAGCCATAACCCCAGCAGCATATTTTTCACTATGTGCCTTCTGTTTAATTGAAGATTTAACCTTAGATTTGAGCTTAGCCTTTTTCTCACATTCTCTGTCCGGTCAGGTCTAACTACTAAGATTGTCGTGAAGGCGCTGCAGAAATTATCAGATCTGACAGTTCATATGACTCATTGATTTGTTCGGAGATATTGAAAAGAATGAAGCTGGGAGCTAGCTGAATACTTAGTACCGTAGCGCAGGGAATAGTAGATGAGACAACAATAGAGAGAGGGATAGCGCCGGAAGAAATCCTGTCCCAAGTCAAAGAAATCGATTCCTCAGTTGTCTCAGTTATCAAAAATATAAATAACATCAAGGCTGCCGGCTTCTACCAGCTAACCTTTTCAAACATAAAAGTTACGTTTTGATACGGAGCATGCGCTAAATCATCAATGATGCATGCCTGATTTATTCGATATCTTTAAGAAAGGCGATCTTGTATGTTGTAAGAACAATCAAAACAAACAAAATCGAATCGGTACATGCTGTGTGGCTTCCAGATCGACTATCGACCAAATGTTTACGCTAAAAAAAGGCCAATGAAAATCAAATCGAAACCCACTATATATTTACTAATTTCAAAGTCACATATGGCAGCATCCATCGTTCTTCAAGGCAATCACCGAATCTGCGGTTCTGGCAAATCTGTTGTAGTTATGCCGCGTGACGCTATAAAACATACAATTTTGAAATAGTTTATCCGAACTATTGCAAACTTGTACCAGATTTCTGAAGGAGACGCACTGTCATGTGATTTCTTCAATTTAGTGCTGCAATAGATAGCAGCATAGACCCCAGACGATAAGAAACTTTCGTTTTAATTAGCAAGCTATTGGTGTTGCCAGAAAGCTTTGTCTGGGTAACTGAAAACAGCGTGCCCTAGGTCAGAAGTGTATTAAGTAAGGCTAAGTAAGTAATTCTAGAATTTTTGGGTTTATGAAGCTTTAAAATAATTTTTTTTGAATCAAGAAAAGCTGCTGGTTATCCTCAACAAGTCCTTGATTTTGATAATCAATCACCGATTGCGTAGACATTTTGATTTATCGACTTCAATTAGGTGGCTCTCAAAAATAAATTTTTTAATATTTAACGTCAGTTTTATTTCTTTTTGAAATGACAACCGTTCGATTCACCTTCAGTTGTGTACCTTCCATTTCCAACGTAACCCAATCATTCCCTTCCATTCTATCCATCAAAACGTTGATTGGTAATTAAACCCCACCATGGCTTCCAAATGATTCCACAGATGCATCTGTACTCTCCAAAATATCTGACTGGTTATGAGTTGAAGGAAAAAAATCGTGTTCGTACTACGTACATTGAAAAAGCATCTACATAATGGGGAGATGAATTTATTGAATTACATTCAGTTGGCATTGAAGTTGGAGGTTGCTGCATTACGGGCATCATGCACATCCTCCCAGAGCACTGATGTTTACTTCGAATCCAGCATAGAGACTCTGGGGGTTGGATTCATTGTTCCAACTCTCAGGTGCCCCAATATAATTTATAACCAAAAAGAGTTACGAGTACACTGCAGCAGATACTCTTTATATACTATATACAAGCAAATTGTTTTAGCCTGACCTGGGGTTAATATTATTTCTGGGGCTAGTGCTGGTGCAGGATCGCGACTTCCGTTTGCAAAATCCCCTCATGAGTTTGCTGGTGTAGTTGTGCGTAACCTCCAATGTACTCGTAACTATGGCGTCCGGTACTTGTAAAACTATCGATTTTGCCTCATAAATTTGTTTGATAAATTGTTCGTTCTCTCTTTGTTTTTTGTTTTCATTTTCATTTCTTATTTACTCGCTTTCTGTTGCCCTTTGGATATGACAATTAAGAAATACGACACTAGTGGGACGTTGACAGAAATCACTGCAGGGTTGTAAAACAATTTCCTTGTTAGTTCTTCGTAACCCTGGGGGCGGAATATCTTTACATTGCACTCTGGCACTACCACACTTTTATACTTGGCCGTTGGTGGCTGAACCTTGGGGCTATCTTAAGAGGTTTCCACCAAATCTAGCTTTATCGACGTCAGAATTTATTACGTCAGAATTAAATCTAACGCGGACTATCTTTTCTATGGATTTATTAGTCTGGCCAAGTGCGTTGGTGGTAATTCTGAGTCAGTGAATCAAAATCGAAATAGAGATGATGAGCAAAGAATGTGAAGGTTTGCACGAAATTAGATTGAAATGTGATATTTATTGCCGTCATGTGCGGTAATTAGACAAATCTCCTAAGACTGCCGTTGTTCATAGTTGTTGTGCAGGAATTATATGGCACTTTAACGTTTCTTGTTCTATATAGAAACTCACTTAGATGACTTTACAGTCCGCGGTGGAATTAGACTACAATTAGCCACTATGATGTGGCCTCTACAGGCCGTATCATTGCTAGTCATTTACTCTAAATGTCTTAATCATCAAAGCTTTTGAATTCGCTTCGTCGTTGAATCTGCGGCTTCATCAACGCAGTCAGGATCAAAGATCACACGGAGTATTTCCCACTTAAAACGGCCAAGGGTTTCCACATCCGATCTCGATAAAGTTCATATGTCTGAGGTCCGGAATATGATGATGTGTATGAATCTTAATTTAATGGAAAATTTGGTCTATAATGGGCTTGGAGTAAAGCCACATTGATATGGACCAGTTGTACACACAGTACAGCAGATCGAATATATGGTATATTGAGGAGACTTGTACCTCTACAGTTGGTGTAGCTTTTAGAGTGTAATTTCTAGAAAATTGATAAAACAAAGCTGAGCATCCATCAGCCGGGCATTCTTACTCGTATGTTTCTTATTAAGCTATCTCCCGCTGCTTTAAAGAGCTCAGACTTAAGTTTAGATATCAGCTTTTGTATTTTGTTCGGGTCGAGTAGATGAAAGTGTTAGAACGCGTATGATTCCTTCCGCCTGACAGTGAAGTTTCGATCATTGTCGCCGTTATACAGTCTGCAGAAATGGTCTTTTCATATTCTGAGCACCCATTACTATTATGTTCCATTTTTCAGCTTTGTAGGCTTTGTTTCGCGTCTTGAAGCCTTGATATAAACCTTTTAACCATTTGCGCAGTAGTTATCTGTATTTTCTAGAGTGCACAGTTCCAATGCTAATTCCTTTTCCTTCTCAAAATCCTGCGTTAATTCTTGCCCGTTCACTCGAGCTTCAATTGTATATATACCAGCATGGTATAGGATCTTGAGAGATAAAAGGACTGTTTTAAATGTAGTCTCCCAACATCAAACTCCCTCATAGTAATTTCTGGTCTTTGAGATATTTGGGATATCCTCCAACGTACCCTGGCTGCAAAAAGAAAGCGATCAGAGTCAATGTTGGCCTCTCAGATCTCGGAGATCGCAGTGTTATCGAGAGTCTTCCATGTCAACTTGAGAGTTTGAATTGAATCTGCTATGGATCACCATCCATTGTGAGGCCTTTAATTTTGAAATATATACTTCCCAGATATGCCTAACAACTGCTCAACGAACGCATAGGTTCGCATAGGCTCACGCACTCATATCAGTCTGATTGTATTGTGGTAGGTTAAGCCTTGGTATGAATTCTCATGAGGCACTTGAGAACTCGAACGCTTCTTGTCTAAGTCTTACTTTAACGGAAAATCCGCTCCCATTTGAAATAATGCAGTTTTAATTCTCCTTATGCTGGGCACACTCCATCACGCTTGAGCGGAGGACATTCAGTTTTATGCCTTCAGCA
This sequence comes from Volucella inanis, assembly GCA_907269105.1. Classification (NCBI taxonomy): domain Eukaryota; kingdom Metazoa; phylum Arthropoda; class Insecta; order Diptera; family Syrphidae; genus Volucella; species Volucella inanis. Next base: position 200,081,911 of record OU026153.1, on the reverse strand, counting down.
GTCTTTTTTTTGAGCCTTTCAGTTTCTTTACATCAGTGTGATTTTTTGCTGGTAGAGTTGTAGTCCCAAGCAAAACCTGTAAGCAAACTATCCAAAGATCTTCGCTGGGGGAAACAACTTAACTCAACTTGTAAATAAGACTATAGGAATTCCTGATGTTAATAGTTATGCTGCCAGCTTGGAGTAGTTTTCTATTTCTCATCCTGATAAGCACACCATTGTTGCGCTTTCATCTCCAGGCTCATTGAACCACACTGACACCATACAGTTAGAGAAAAGATTCTTAGAAGAATCAGGTGACAATCCAAGAAAATTAATTGAAGCGAACTTAACCTCTTGTTTAGGAATTTTAACAGCTTATGGTGTTTCCTCGAGAACTACGTGGGAGAGAGAGAGATCGTTTACCCCACTTCCGATAAATCGTATAAAACCAAAACATTCCTGTCAAGTTGGAGAATACAGTAAGTCCAAAAAAAGTTCAAATTAACAAAGAATGGCTGCAATGCTTGGAAGCTCGTCTTCAGACAAGGCAAAACTGCTTTCTGCGCACTTGGCAGACAGCTCAACGCTCCCGAAATATTTCATGTCTCCATCTACACTACAACGACTCGTCAATTTTATAGGACGAAGGGTACTCGGATAACTCAATATACATACAGATTCGCTGGTCCAAATTGTGTGGTTTCACTTCTTCTGAAGAGGTGTTCTCCCGTAGCAAAACCACTGCGTAAGCTTTGTCATCAACTCTACTCCTTACCGGTTTCCGAGCATTTGTTCAATCTGTCGCCAAAAAAAGGCGAATCTTCTTATTTCACTAACGTCCCTTCTTACCAAGATCATGTAAATGCAGCGAAACTGTCAGCTCAGTACATTACTCTGATTTGAAGTGATGTCTCACCGAAAAGTGAAACCAAAGTCTACACCAAACTGGCAGAAACAAGATAGTTTCACTTGTTATTCCAAAGGCATTTGACAAAGTTTGGCATCCAGCTCTTCGATGAATCTATTGCTCAATGGATTGTGAATTGCCTTTCAGAACGTTCAATTCATGTCGTTTTGGAAGGTTTGAAGTCCGACACATAATTCTGTTCAGAAGGTAAATTCTGGAATGCCTTAGGGGTCAATTCTCTCTCCTACACTCTTTTTAATCTTAATTAATTATCTCTTGCCTCCCACTTCTAATCCGGTATATTTCTTTGCTGATAACAGTGCTCCCTGCTTTTCATACTGATTCCCGGACTCACGTGCAAGCTAATAAAATTACTTATCCATATGTCATACAGCATATTTATTTATTGTTACTTTTATAGTAGTCCCGTCTTCGATAGAGACAATAGCTAATGTGGCGGAATGATAAAAATTCGACCCCGCTGCAACATTACTCTTTTTATTTTATATCAAATTTCATAAAAATAAAACGTCGTTGGAAAAACACTGCTGCAAAATAATTATGTTATATTTGTTCCACTAAATAGTAAAAATGTGACAACGCCTTTCGAATGAATCATAAGTAGATAAACAAACCTTGCTATTATCGACAGTTTATTCTTAGTGATTATGATAACCAACATTTTAACTTTTTTGTAGGTACATGCTGATACTTGAACTTGACAACAACGAAATGTAGGCCTTGTCGTGGCTAACGTGACTACTGTAATGGAAACTAGAGCATTCCATGCTCGTAACATTGAAGTGGAGCAGTAAATCCTTAGCATTAGATTTTAGCATTTAGAAGGAAGAAAAATTCACCACATCACGATCCAAAAATTTTTATCTATGCATGGCAAAGGCCTGGAGATCAAAGTTGGCATTGTGCAAACATTGTGTATCCTGTCTGGAACTACAAACGTCCAACGCTCAGAAGGGTCTACAAATTCTTAAGAAGGACAGATCTATTGGTACTGTTGACGACAATGTCAAATTAAATAAACGCGGAACAAAAAGAAGTCACAGGGAGAAGGAAAGGGGAGTAATTCGTAGTGCAATTCGACCAATTTGGCTGCGGAGATGTGAGCTGGTGCGTGGTCGTTTTTCCTTAAAATCGGCGTTGAGTCGGCCCAATAAATCGACGTATTATGCTCCTGTGATTATATTTCCCTTTTCCAAATAGTCAACTTGAATCACACCTCGTCCGTCCCAAAAAACTGTGGCCATCACCTTTCCGCTCGAAAGCACGGTCTTAACTTTCTTTGAAGCACGTTCACCGGGTAAAACCTTTGTATCGATTGTTCTTTGGTCTCTGGTGTGTACCAATGAATACTCATCAACGGTCACGAAACGACGCAGAAACTACTCCGGATTTCGATTAAATGGTGCCAAGCACGTCTTTGAAGTGGTCTCACGATTGCGCTTGTTTTCCGGTGTGAGCAAACGCAGCACCTATCGCGCGGAGAGCTTTCTCATGCCCAAAATCTCGTGCTTGATATTCAGCCAACTCATGGATTTTGTCCATGAATGGTAAACGGCTGTACAGGAAGGTGAATGGGTCCCATACACACTATCGAGGCTTGATTTCCTCGCAGGTTTTGCCACTTAAAAATAAGGAAAAGATGTGTTAAGTTAAGTTAAGTTAAAGTTAAGTGTCGGATTGTCTACATATTTTGACAAGAAGACTAAAAGAGGTTGTTTATTAAACGATGGTACACTCATTTCGGCTCAGTAGCGCCACCTATCTTCCAATTCTGGTACTTATCAAACATCCCTCGTACATATAAACGAAAAATCCCTAAATAGTAGACCTATTCATGCATTTCTGTATACTTGAAGGTCAATAGAAACCGGAATCGGTTTATATTGATGTACGATGACGATAGAGCCCGAACAATAATTCTGGTACGTCCCGTAGCAAACGTAACTTTTTTACCGCTGAGCTGCTACTCTTTAGAAGGCAGTAACTCAAAAATTATTAGAGATATTCATTAGAAATCTTAGTATGTTGTTTTTAAAGGTATAGACGTTGGCTGTTAAATTATTTTTGGCCTATTGGCATACCTATTGATTAATCGCAAAGAAAGAAATCTAACGATCGTGCAATTCAGTGGCCAATTGATATCGCTGTTTTGTTAGACAATACATCCCAGGAACACCTCGTGTAACAAAGTTATTGTTAAATTGGCTGCGTGACTTGCATGTCTTGTTGAAACCACATATCGTCCACATCCATATCATCCTAATTGAGCCATGAAAAATTAGAAATCAATGACATTTTCCAAAAAAAAAAAAAAAAAAAAGAATGACAAAACAGTGACTCTTTGAGAATCCGACAGTTTTGCTCATTAACGTATCCACTGTGATGTAAATGAGCCTCGTTATAAGGATGATTTTCTTTGAAATCCATTTCAAATTCAAATTCCATTTAACAAGTATCGCCACGCCACCGAGTAATAATTTTTATCTTTGAAATTTAAATTTTATACGCCACTTTGTCCAGCGTCGAATGTTCGCCGTCAAGTCGTCTAAAATCGACTAGAGATGTTTTTTCAGTCAATTGACAGGGCCATTACATAAGACGACCGCCGAGCTCGGCCTTCAGTAAATCGATTGTGGCACGCGCGGTGAGGCTAGGTGCACCGTCATATTGAAACCACATATCCTTCAAGATTTCCAGTTTCCATTTGTCTTAGTCTCCATTGACTGTAACCGATTTGCCGGCAATATCTCGGAAGAAGTACGACGTAATGAAAACCAGACCAAATAGTCAATTTTTTAGTATACAAAGACTGCTGTTGAAACAACAGTAATTTTGCGTATTAACAAAGCCAGTTAACCACGATTGTGGCTCGTCACTGAAGATATTTTTCAGTGAAGAATAGAACCCAATCAGTGAAAGTTCGACATGCACTATGGTAATTTAACTTTAACTTTTGAGTCAATATGATCTTAAACGGACAACGACTTCTTTGCGAATTATACATCACAAACATAGAGACAAACCCTCATTACAATATTCGATATTACCAAGTTGATGCAGGTGCCTACCGTTATCGTAAAATATCCGCCCAGAAGCCCAAAGATACATAATTTTGTAAACAACATGAACATGAACTCAATCAATTTGGCATAAGCTTTTGAAACTTTTATTAAATTTAATTTATTTTTTTTTTTGTTATAGAATTTGTTTGTTTAAATTAATATGTGTGAAATTTTGTATTTTGTATCTTTCTTTGGTATTTGATTGGCTGCTTACAATTTTCCTCTTCAATTTGTTGACTTTTCCTAAGCAGTGTTCTATCATAAACTTTCTTAACTTAAACAAAAACAAAAAAAAAAAAAAATCTAAGGTAGCTTGAGTTAAACAATAACGTAATTGGAATTTGTTTATTGTAATTGTTGTGTTTAAAAAAAAAAAATAAAATAAAACTAGTAACTTACAAAATTCACCCGTATTAGATACTTTTCATAAACTTCATTCATCTACACATTCATGTTTGGTTTACTTAACCTTTTCTATTTTATTTTTAGTTCTTCTTGCTTTAACTTACATTGTTTCTTTTCTTATGTATTCCATATACGAATATATTAAAAAAAAAAAAAAAAAAAAAACAATTTTGTGTTACATAAAAATAATCACGTGTAATCTATTTATGCGCTTAAAAAACGACGACGAAATGAAATTGATAAAAAAAAAAAAAAAATAACAAAAACTTGAAAATAAAGCTGACGAGAAAGTATTGCGACGAACATCGATGCAAGTTCTATTGCCAAAACGTCCTTCCACCGAAAGCTTGAGCAACAGTCCAGGTCCTTCATCGCCAGGTGATCAAAAAACTTGTAGTTGGCTTGTAAAGAAAAATTAAAAACAAAAAATATATATTTTTTATAAATCCTATGTATGTACATACTGTATCCGAATGATGTATCCTTGTTTTGTTTCGGCTGTTATCATATTTTATTTTCTGTTTTTATTTTTGTTGTCTCTTTGTTCATTGTCTTTTTTTTTTTATTATTTTTATTTTCCTTTTGGTAGATGTAATGTTTAGATACAAACATATCGCACATTGTGATAATATGTATTTACATTTAAACTAAAATAAAAACATGGCATATGAAATCGTTCAAGGAAGAACACCAAAACACAGTAAACAAGAATTACGGTCACATTCATCAAACGCAGCCATGTGCGTTGCCACTAAAAGACAAAAATTAGAACAAAAACTAAAAGAAGCACAAAAAATTGGTATTGTGTCGTACGTGCGAGTAGTTGGTGTAGTTCTCTTTTTTTTTTTTAGATTTTTTCTTAAGCTTACTTTTTGTTTGATTTTTCTTCCTCTTTTTTTCGTTTATTTTTCTTTAATGAATGTCAATGTCATTCGGTTTTAATAAATTCAAATGTCAGCGCCACATGTTATGTAAGAGAAAATACAATCGGTTTGTTGGTCAGAAGTGTCATGTGATATCCGATGTCGTGTGTTTATCAAGTCGGTTTTGTTTTGCTGTGTTGGCTTGCGTGGAAAGGATGTTTAAAATTATTTCCTGTTTTCTTGTTCCTTGGAAAAAGTGGTAATTCGAATTGAACAAGTTTGCTGATTGCCGTCAAATTTATTGAGTGATCTCTTTTTTTTTTTTGTCATTTTACATGTATTGACAATTGATTGGGATATTTGGGTTTGGCAACTCTACAAAGGCAGAGATGTGTTTGCAACGAGATATGAGATCCGTTTTATAAGTACTCGTATGTGTTAAGCTTAACAAATATCTAGTATTTCCATTTTTTTATTTAATTATTTGAGTTTCCTTTTTTAGTTTTCTTTTGCTAGCCGTTGAAATATGTAACCCGTGTTATTACAAATCACTTACTTACTTACTTAGTTGGTGCTACAGTTCGGGTTAACTTGGACCTCAACGGCTGTCCTCTACATCGCCGTTGCTTGGGATTACATTCGAAGACTTTTTAAACCGAAGCTGAGGTGTGCATTCGATCAACATGACTCAACCATATCAGAGTTTGGATTCGCAGACACCCGACCAGATGAGTGGATTTCCCGGTCTTATCTTCCCCTACATTCAGTATTTGGATATATTAGACGGCATTGTCGGTGTTTGTGTTTTTTGTGTTTAGACTTTTTTTTTTATAATGATTCGGGAATTTAAAGTAGATATAGCAGAAAATACGCCTACGTCTGTAAATATAGACCAGCTGATTTGGCACTTATTGAAACACAGGTAGATTTCCGCCAACACCTTTCAGATCACTCTGGATCTGGCTACGAACTAGTGCCATTATTCTTCTCTCATCGCGGTCTAGCCATTTACATACAAAGTGATGTAGCTTACCAAACTCCACTACAATATAGTCCTTGTTCCAATCTGAAATTCAATTTCATGTCGTTAAAATTCTATCTCCATAAGAAAATTATCCACTAATGCTTTATTTACAGACCCCAAACAACCTTTAACGAGTTTGAGTAAATGAGCCCACATGTATACCAGACGTTGATAGTCATATCGCCAACACCCTGGACTTGTTTTTAACTTTTCACCCTGACGAATACAAAGTCAATGTGCTATCCCCTCTAGGCTCGTCGGGCCATTGTCTTATATCAGCTAATTTCTCGTACACGGTCGGTGTACATTTAGAGAAAATATTTCTAAAAGAACCGTATGGCAATACGAAAAAGCCAATTGGAGCGGACTTAACAGCTTCTTTAGAAATTTTTAATTTAATTTTAATTGGTTACTATGTTTCCTTGATAACGACGTCAGTGCCGCTGCTGATACGTTCACAGACACCATATTCTTTGCAATAAGATCCTTTATCCCTCATCGGATGAAGAATATTAAATCAAAAGAAAAGGCATGGTACGACTCGAACTGTAAGGAGGTTGTCAGTGTTACAGAAATGTTTTTTTCGATCCTTCAAGTAGATAGAAAACAGCATTTGTCTAGCCCGTTACTAAAAAAGACGAATTTTCTTCTCTTTCCTCCTACAGACCCAATACACTAACGTCCTTTCTTTCCAAGATCATGGAAACGCTGATAAAACATAAACTCATCCGGAAGTACGGTTTTAGTAGCAACAGGTCCACTGGAAAATGGAACCTTAGCGTATATCAATCTGGCGAATGTTAGATAGTTGCACTTGATATTTCTAATCCATTTGACAGGCTCTTTTATCAAAAAGTCTCTACTTCAATGGATTAGAAATTGCCTTTCGAAACGTTCAAATTAAGTTGTCTTGGATAGTTTCAAGTCTGATATTCACAAAATAAATGCTGGTGTGCCCCAGGGCTCCGTTCTGTCTCCGAAATTCTCTGTAATTTTCATTAAAGATCTCTTATCTGCTACTTCTAATCCAAAATATTCCTTTTCTGACGACAGTACTCTCTGACCTCATCCGGCCAAAACTGGAGTACAATGCCCACATCTGGTCAGGTGCTTATAAAATAACTCTGCACCTGCTAGATAGGATTCAAAACCGTGCGATAAAACTCATAGGCGATATTATTTTAATTCGATCAATTGACACCCTTAAACACCGACGTAATGTCTCTTGTCTCAGTTTGTTTTTATCGCTATTTCACCCACCAGTGCTCCATTGAAATTGCCAGTGGCATTCCGCCCCTTCAAACTTTCAAGCGTAACACCAATCTCTCTTCGAATGCTCATTAGTATACCCTCAAGCCCACTTTCGGACGTAAATATTCTAAAATATCGTGATTCGTTCCTAAGCCATACCACTTGCTTATGGAATGCCCTGCTGAGATCTCTTTTTCCTGATCATTATAACTTGCAAAAATTTAAAAACAACGTACGATTACATTGGTACCTCTCTTTTCTTCCTCCCTAAATTTCCTTAGCACGCGCTAATTGGAAAAAAAAAATTTTCATAAATTTTTTTAACATATAAGGAATATATATATTTTATTGTAACCTTGGGGTTATTTTATACATATATATATTTATGTATTTTCCTTGTAAAATCACGTAAATATCAGCTGCCGTGCATTGTAAATCGCTACTTAGCTGGTCAGTTTGTGTAACTTCTGGAGGTTACAATTTTTACCTGAAATCTTTTTTTCAAAAAAAAAAAAAAAAAAAAAAATAATAATTAACTTCGAAATCGAAAATTTTTATTTTTTTTGAGGAATGTGAAAATTAAGTACGATTTTTGACCATTAATTTGTACTTTTTTTGCAATAGAAAAATAGTAAAAAAAGAGATATTGTTTAAAAGTTCATATAGAGCGTATCAATATAAAGAAAATATGTTCTAAGTTTGATAAAGATTCATTAAAAACTCTACGAGTTGGAGGGTACACAAATTCGAAAAAAATGGTTTCGAGAAAAACGCGTTTGAAAATAAGAGTGGCAGTGAAGGTAAATTTAAGACAGTAATGAATCAATTTAAACAATTTACTGTTTAATGAGATATTCCAGCACCATATTGCGATGCTTCTGTTGTTCTTTCCTTCTAATAACTTTAGGATAATTTATTTTTATTTTATTTATACAAAATATTCAAGTACATATTCTAGAAATTAAGTAATGTTTGTGACTTTTTAAATTTTTATATTTAAAGTACACAAAATTGTGTCAAATACCACCTCATCGGGCCTTACTACTAAAAAAAAAAAAAAAAAAATAATGTGACCCTTTTATTAAAATACCAGGTGTACCGGTATGAAGTTTATTTCATTCAAAGTATTGGCCATTGCTAGCTACACGTTTTCCCCATCTTTCAGGCAATTTATGGATTCCACGCCAATAAAACTCTTCGTCTTTTAAAGCAAACCAAAAAGTCACCCAATTTTCGACTTACTCGTTGGATTCGAAGTGCTGCTCAGCTAATGCGTGTCCCATCGATGAAAACAAATGGTAGTCAGCCAAGTCTGATGAATACGGCGGGTGGGGTAGCAGCTCCCAGCCAAGTGCTTTGGTTTTATCCTGAACCAGTTTTGTTTTGTGTGCAGGTGCATTGTCATGGAGCAAAATTACCTTGCCGTGGACCATTCTGGTCGTTTTTCGATCAGTGCGTGGTTCAAATTAATCATTTGTTGTCGATAGCGATACACCACACCTTTCTGATCCTACCAGACAAGTGTCATCTTCATCCAATCTTGACAAGCTTTTAAAATCTTCCAGATAACGTTATTGATCTGATAAATAATAGAAGTCTGTTGAACAAACGGCAGACTTTGTTGTTTTGGTACAGAAACAACAAATGAAAAGTTAGTGCGTCGACTGTAGTTGAAAGTTTATTTAATATGGCGGTGACCAGATCTTTTTTAGTACCTTGAAGGAATATAAATGTCTAACTGGAAGAATTTTTGCATCTCGAAACAATGGTAGGCATAGTCGATAATGCTTATTAAATATTTTTCTCAGAATCCTTTTTTGCAAAATGAATAAAAGCTTTGATTTATTCACAGAAGTTCCTCCCGAACATGTTATCCCATACTGAAGTCTCGTGTGAAATATTCCGAAGTATATTATTTTAAGAAGCTCATTTGAGCATATCCTTCTGAGGTAATAGAAACTTCGAAGAATATGGCGAAAATATTTACTGAAATATTCAGTATAAGTCCCAAATACTTAAATTTATTAACTTCCTTAACCAAAAACAATTAACACTGCAGTTGCGATTACTGCTGAAAGTAATACATGGGCTGAAAAGTCCATTTCTAACAGAGGGCACTTAAATTAAATTCATACAATTTTCAGTTAGTACCCACCTTTAAAAGATACGTATTTAAATTTGAGAACGATACGTTCTCGAGATATAGCGTTGTGAGTGAAGCAGCTTTTGTTATTGTTAAAAAAAAATGGATTCAAAGCAATTTCGTGTGTTGATTTATCATTGCTTTTTGATGGGAAAAAATGCAGTCGATGCGCAAAGAAATGGCTTGATAAGTGCTACCCGGACTCTGCACCAGCCGAATGAACCATTCGCAAGTGCATTGAAAAATCTAAAAGTGGTCATACAAGCACCGAAGGTAATGCACGCAGTGGACGTCCAAAAGAGACTGTTTCAGATGAAAATAACAAAAAAGTCCACAAAATGATGACGAATGACTGTAAAGTGAAGTTGATCGAGATAGCTGAGGCTTCGAAGATATCAAAAGAGCGTGTTGGATATATCATACACGAATATTTGGGCATGCGAAAGCTCTGTTCAAAGTGGGTGCCGCGTTTGCTCACAGTCGACCAAAAACAACAACGTGTTGATGATTCAGAGGAGTGTTTAAAGCTGTTCAACCGCAAAAAAGCCGAATTTTTGCGTCGGTATGTGACAATGGATGTGACAATTGGCTCCACCATTTCACACCAGAGTCAAGTCGGCAGTTAGCTGAGTGTATTTTGGGATACAAATGGAATAATTTTCATCGATTATCTCCAAAAGGGGCAGACAACTATATTGCGTTGTTGGAGCGTTTGAAGGACGAAATCACAGAAAAACGGCCGCATTTGAAGAAAAAGAAAGTGCTGTTTCATCAAGACAATGCACCATGTCACAAGTCGATGAAAATGATGGCAAAATTGAATGAATTCGGCTACGAATTGCTACCCCACCCACCGTATTCTCCAGATTTGGCCCCCAGCGACTATTTCCTGTTCGCAGACTTCAAAAGAATGCTCGCCCTAAAGAGATTTAAGACCGATGAAAAAGTAATCGCCGGAACAGAGGCCTATTTTGAGGGTAAACCGAAATCGTACTACAAAACTGGTATCGAAAGACTGAAAAATCGTTCCAATCAGTGTTTCGCCCTCGAAGGCAACTGTATTGATCAATAAAGTTGTATTTTGCAAAAATTTTGTGTTTTACTATAAAACGGCACTGATTTTTCAGCCCATGTGTTAGTAGATTGAGCTAGGATCACAATCGCAACTAACGTCTTTGTACTTCTGACATTTCGGTGCGTGATAGTTAATCTAAGCGTTAATTTGACATTGATTTGTTGAGTTAAAAAACATTGCTTTGGTTTCAGAACTATTGTTTAAACCACATTTAGCAAACCTAATCTAAATCGGATATGAGATTCAACTAGCTTCTAGAGCTTTAGACACATCCTATGTTATACACATAAGCAGTAAATTTACCCTTAAACTTTAAAGAAAAAATTAAATTTGTATAAATAGGGAACAATATGGGTCCCAATGCGTAGCCTTGCGGAAGACCTAAATTAAAAAATCTTATTTCACTCCCCGTATCATCATTTTTTACTCTTAGAGATCTATTTGAGAGATACGGTCGAGGCCACTCGACTGTCAAACTGTCACTGTCAATTTATTCAGTAAACTCAACATTTTCATCATGGTAAAGTACACTAACGAGCAACGTCTGCAAACGTTCTCCGATAGGGTTCTGGAGAAGATGCGCCAAGATGATGAATTTCATCGCAAAATCATTTTCAGTGACGAAGCTCATTTTTGGCTCAATGGGTTCGTCAATAAGCAAAATATGCGTTATAGGTCGGATGAAAACCTACATGTGCTTCATGGATCACCACTTCATCCACAAAAAATAACTGTTTGGTGCGGTTTGCATGCCGGCGGCGTTATGGGCCATATTTTTTCGTCGACGATAAAGATCGTCACGTTACTGTGAATGGTCAGCGTTATCGCGCCATGATCACCGATTATTTTTGGTCCGAATTGGAAGATATAAACTTGGACGACATGTGGTTTCAACAGGATGGTGCCACAAGCCACACAGCACACGCTACAATCGATTTATTGAAGAGTAAGTATTTTGAGCGTGTTATTTCAAGACATGGGCTAGTCGATTGGCCGCCTCGTTCGTGCGATTAAATGCCGCTTGACTATTTTCTATGGGGCTACGTTAAGTCATTGGTTTATGCCAACACGCCGACGACGTTGGAAGAGCTCAGAGCCAACATTGAACTGGAAATAGCGGCCGTTTCGGCTGAAATGTGTGGCCGAGTCGTTGAAAATTGGGTCCAACGAATCGACCGCTGCAAACGTGCCCGCGGTGGCCATATGAACGAAGTTGAGTTCCATTCATAAATGTTTTGATTGTACTTCAAGCCAATAATAAAGTTTTTGAAATATCTCCAATGGTTTGCCTTTTATTTAAAATAAAAGTTGTCAAGTATAAGTATCGCGTTGAAATTTTATCGTTTGAGAGATCTTCATATTTTTTGTTTTCACGATGCACAGATTACAATACCAGCAATTGCTTGGAAAACTTGGAAAACAATGATTCCATAGCAATGAAGTGGATTCACAATTATATTTTCACTGCTTGCCGTAGATAGTTTTTTTCCCGCTACTTTTTGCATGCAACTCTTCATTGTCTGTTGTGTCAACGAATTGATTTCCATGGAATGTACGCTCACGCAGTTTCGAAGTTCGTGCAGAGTTCGATTTTGTACCTTCTGGATAACTTGCCATGATATTCAACCTTTTTCAGGTATGGAATTCTGAATAGAAAATCGGAGTGGCAAACCCTCGCACACCTGTTCTGTCACCTTGTAAAGATATTCTTATATAATTTATCTATCGATTTAAGCAATAAGAAAAAATAATTTTTTTTTTGTTATTTTAACGCTTAAAAACCGAATCGGCATAAGTGCTGCGCATTCCGCAGTAAGCTTTTTTGAGTCGAGTTCAGTGAGTTGCACTTTATAAGGGTGTAGATGCAAATCCAAATGCAAAATTAAACCAATGGATTTGGATCTTCTTCAACACTTTCAATAACTGCAGCCATACTCGTACTTTATGTAGAATGTGCATATCGATAGGCCTTAAGACATCTGTAACGGAGCCAGTTTCTTTTATTTTTTTTAAAGTTTTTTTTAGTATGTTGACCATAATCTGCTCGTAATCACTATTTTTGTAGTAAGTTTTATCAATTTTAGCCCGTTTAGTGATTATTAAACGAGATCCGTACTGTAAAATGGCAAATTTTAAGTTAACATATACAGTCTCGGATGACAGTTCGGCTTGACGTATATGACTGAAAGAGGGATGTCAAATTCGGATCACGAATTGGATGACCCTTTATTATAAATTTACCTTTTCCTTTATGGCGGCCTGAGCGTATGTCAAACTTATATTGATGCCGTGATGCGAATTGTGAACAGGAAATTGCTCAGATGTCTAAAGTTTAAGTCTTCGTGTGTAAGTCTTGCTCTAATGCCAAAACCAGATCCAAATAGTTGCTGGTTCTGCTCTATAGCAATCATCTTGGTAGGCGTCACAGGCTACCATCTTTTAGTGTCAGTGATATTTGCTTTTTAGCATTTATGGGTATCCGCTAATTATTCTATTGTATGTGGTCTGTTGAAGGTACAAACATTTCGCGTGCATATCCAAAAATCTTGTTCGTTTTTAGTTTGCTGGGGTCGTTAAGAGTAAGCTTGCTCATATCCAAATACGATAGAGTATTAGGTACTTGGACAAATAACCCTGTGTCACAAGTCCCAACCTGGAGGTGTACATCCGCATGATGGATAGAGTCTAGCAGTATCAGCGTTACTGTTGATATGTTAGAAACCTCTCCGTCAACACTTATATTTCGGCGACCTGGCTAGATGCTGAAAAATCCCTACATGACTTGAACTTCGAGTATGCTAAAGTAACATAAATTACGCTTGAATCTATCTTGGGAGTTTTTCAACCAAAACGGCAGTAGTTCTGAATCATGCTTATGCGCAGGTGCTTGCGCAGGTTTAAGTGAGAAACATTTGCCTTGACAGACTGTTGACCGACTATGTCGGATTTCGAATTAGATACATCCCTTAATTTTGCTAACAAAAATATCTTTTATTTTGGCATTGTTCAGCCAACTCTACTTCTCATTTCTTAAAAAAAAAAAATAGAACAGCGGATTCAGTGTGGAATCTGAGGCGTGATTTCAAAAGTTAATTTCAAACGGGATACAGGCCCGTGATAATCCTTAAGTTTGATAGGGTGGAATTGTCGTCGTCTTTAAGTTAAAATCTTTGACCTCCTACCAATATTGTTTATGAAGAAATCAGACGAAAGTGGGAGAGCGTCCTACTTCTCGTAATAATTTGATAATAATTGAAGAAACAATTTCTTAAACGTATTCGTACTACTTATGTGTTGTAAGTTCTGGTTATAACTTGAAGAAGTTTAATTGAGTTATTAGAAAACGATGTTGATTGCTATGAGTTCCGTGTGATAACATTCGCTCGGCTTCAACAAAGTTGATGACCTTTTTTGTGTCTAAACACGCGATCATAAATATTTGATAAGATAGTATAACCATCTGTAACAATGTAACATAACATATTTGTGTTGAATATAAGAGACTTATGTTCAAAATAAACTAATAAAATAGTGCTGATAAGTAGTGCTCTCTGTGGATTTTGACTGGCAGTGATGTCTTACTAGAAATGCAATTTAAATAGAGCTCATTCAAGTCGCCACATAGGAACAGAAGTTTCTTAAAATGAAGCATGTTTAGGCGAGGCATCACACTTAAGTCTATCACATGTCCTCAGTAAGTGCTAACTTACTTAATTCCTATAGGTTTTCACGGGAATGGGTTTTTTTTTTTTTTTTTGAATATGTTCAGCTCTCTTTGGCTTATTTTGAGTTTCTCGATATCTTCTCAACCGCTCCTACACTCGGTATGCTTAAGATGTTTGTCCTGGGTAAGCGTATTTCATTGCACGACGTTCGAGATTTATGCAGTGCTGCTCTCCTTAGGTTACTTTTCAAGTGCTGTATCTATAAAAACTACTGACTCGACGTTGGAGGGAAACCAACGCGGCTTGCTGTAATCGTTGATTTTCTAGATTTTGCCTCGCATACCGAACGCTGTTTTTGACTTTTTAATTTTGGAAGAAATCGAGGTAGATGCTGCTATAAGACAGAGACAATGTAACTTTCTCGACCTGCCACTTAGCAACACTAGGTTGAAGGGCTTAGGATTTTGCTTTTAGACGCATTGCCTTGTATTTTTAGTTCTAAAAGATCTCTTGTGAATAAAAGCAATGCTGGTGAATGGAACCCAAATATGTGATGGTTGGGTAAACTATGGAGCATGTTGGTCAGCTCACCGCTTAGCACTCTCAATAATTCTGATGTTTATGTATTGCCTGCTAGATCATGCCTAGCGACTGTTTGCTATAAAGCTTATGTTGCCGCAGACGTGATCGACAATAGATGCACTAGAAATAATCTTACAGTCAATCATCTTTAAACGATGTTCTCTTTAAGAGGATAAGCAAGTTGATTGGTCTGGATCATCTAATGCTTAAAGGCATCACCATTGTTTCTCCAATGAAGCTAAGTTTTAATTGGGTGTCATCCTAGATAACAAATTTGTTTGGACTAAATGATGTTGGCTTCCTGACAATGTAGAGGAGCTTTCGGAAAGACATGCGGCTTGACATCGAGGAGGACTATGTTAAGACAAGTTATATCCTATGAATTGGTTGTCTGGTGGAACAAGCTTTTACGTAAGAATGTCACAGCTTCTTTTACCAAACTCCAAAGAACGCTCTGTCTCGGCAGCATGGGGCTATTCCTTGCGCGCTTGGCTCTGCTCTAGACCCAGTGATGAATTCCTCTTTATTTGATATTCATATCATAAAAATTAATAGAACACGCTCTGGAGATTTTATTATTTCTTTTGACTCATGCTTTATTGACTTGCCGTCTGGAATAATGTCATCAGAACTGTTTTTGATAAAAAAAAATATAAAATCGACATTTCCTCAGGAAAGTTTTCAACCAGAATTTGAAGCAAGAAAGACAGGCAGTCAGGTCTTCACGAATAGCTCAGAAACTGATTTAGGATGCGCTGCTGAGGTCTTTCTGTAACAAATGTTACTGTTGTGAAGACCCGGTAGCGGGAGAGAAACATTTATGTACAATACATCTGTAACAACAGTCACGCTGTGCTTAGTTAAACCCTTTCACGAATTCTCAGCCAGCCTTCACTGAACGAAGTCGTAATGTTGAGTTTCTCACTTGGATCCCAAGTCACAATGGGAGCATGTAATCTAAAATTTCCGATGAACCTGCTAGGCATCCCTGTTTCAGAACCCAAAACTTAGTTAGGATTGCCTATGCCCTTATTTAACGCTTCCATTGACAGTTGGATTATTTCAAATGAGTATGACTATAGGTGGCATGATTTTCTAAGTTACCGGCAGATAAAACGAACACTTTCCAGTGTCTCTGGAAGGTCAAATATTTTCCTACTGTCCTTCAGTAAAAAAGACTGAAGGATTCTTAGTCGCTTCGTAACAGATCACTAAACACTTAAGTATTTTAGGCATTAGTGACACTGCGACGCTTACTGTGAAAGTTATGACGACACCACGGAGGACGTCCTCTGGAAATGCCCGTTCTTCGCTCGAATCTTTCTTCGAAAGGCTGAACAATTTCAGTAAAATCAAATTACTGGTACAAAGATGACAAAGAACAGTTTTTCTATCTAAGAGCTCTATCCAGACAGAAACAAAAATGTCGTGACCAAGATGTTGTATGAAAGATGTCATTCCCCACTGGATTCCTCAGCTTCTCTCAGAGAGCGTGGAGCGCGTAAAATCTCTTATTATCACCAGAAAAACAAGAAATGATAAAATGTAGCCCTACCGTATTCCTTTTTGGACTTTATAGGCGTCTTAAAACTTAACGTTGTATAGAACTGAACATTTTGTTTATTCACACGTAGTCTTAACAATAGTGGCCACTTTGACAGGTACTGTATTTCTATGTCTCCATTTGCACTCTCGTTCTAGGCAGAACTAAATTTTTTACATCGGGAGTTAAATCGGAATATCTTCGTAACCAGATTTTCAATCCACGTCGTCCTATGCGTTATATAAACTTAACCTAAAGACGAAAAGCTCTTTTGATGTTCATTGCGGAGCTTGGAAATTTTGAGGTCATTGCAACCGCAGTTGCAATCTTTGTACTGCACTGCCGGCGAGTATTCGGGAAATAGCTGCTCCGAAACCCATAATATTCGACACCATAACTTTACTGTTCAAATGGTTTTTCACTATTACGAAGTGCTTCACCCATCGCTTATTGCTACCACCAGCGCGAAGGGCTTCCCCCATTACCTAAACTGATTTTCATCCGACATCCATTTAGGTCTAGGTTATTCCTGAGTTTTTATGGACTGATGTTCTGCTTACACAACTTATACGCCTGTCACTTCTGACACTATTCTGTGGTCTTTTTATTTTCATACGCTACTAGGCTTTAAGTTGAGATATCGTTACCTCTGAGGCTACTGCACCTCTAATGATTTTAAACTTTTAAAATACTTCTGACTTTTCCAAACAATTTTTTTGACGGCCCTTTAATAGCCTACAAAGGTGTATTGCACATATCCATTCCCCTCTCAAGCTTAGATATTCTCGAAATTGTTGTCATAATGCGGGATCTCGTCGGTTGGTATACTACCTACCTACATAAAGTTATCTTGTTGGTGGTATTGCAACTTACAATTGCAGTATAAAGCTAAAGCTTTCGGCTCTCTGCCTGGCAACTTATAAAACATCGGCGAATTGGAAAGTCGTCATTCGGATTCGGTTTCTCTTCTCAACTGAACCTGTAGCAGATGTAGACTGTAAATAATCGGCAAACTACTCTCCGTTTTAATTTCGACTCTGCGAGTCAAATTATGTCCTTAGCGTTCGATTCCTTCATCACGATTACGATTACACTTTTAGTCAATACAAGGCAGCACCTTGTTGGTCGTAGAAATTCTTTTCATCCTCAGCCGAGGTTGCCATTTTTTGTTCTTCCTAAACGCACCAAAAATTCAAATTCAAGGACGTGAAGTTAAATTTTTAGCTCTTCTCTCATGTACAGGCATCAACAAGCGTGGAAGCATTATCAGTCTAGACTTTCATAGACAAGATTCTGATTTCTTTTTGAATCACAGCCTTAACCCTACTTGAAGGAACACTTATGTGCTAAACATTTTAGAGGGAAAGAACAGAAGATAACTCCGTCCCTCAAAACGTACATAGCTACATCAAAGTGTAAGGGAAGCTGTGATCTTTTGTAATACTACTGGGGACCTCTCTGTGTTTCCTCTGATCATTACGTTGAAGATGTATGTCTCAAGGGATCACATAACTTGTATTTGACGAAAACTTCTGACAAGCTTGCAACTTAATAAAATAGCACAGCAATTCCATAAAATTGCAAAATTAGGGCAAATAAATGGTCCAACCCGATACTCCTAACAATAATAGCATCTGCAGCCTATGATCTATGAAATGCAGAATCAATTTCACTACCAGAACCCACAAAACAAATAATTCCTAATGGCAACTTAACGTTCCCCTCAATACACAGAAATGTCCGCAAAAGCATATTTCTTGTTTCCTTGAAATACATTCTTTTTCCAAATTTCCAACCATGTCTACAGACGTTGCTTTCCAGAACCAGGACGCTTCGAAACAACAAAATTTAACCACTTTCAGTTGTTCCCTAGAAATTCTGAAGAAATTCCTCATCCTTCATTCCTTAGCTCAAAATTCAGCGCTGAAGTATTTTCAACCTATCCGAAAGCATATTTTGCATTTTGTTTGTGATTGGGAACGAGATACTTTAGAAAATTATGCAATACAAGCAAAAGTATGGCAACGAGAATAGATTTTGTGCCTCTTCATCATATTAATTTAAACAATAGCCTTCAGAAGAGCGACCCCCTTTCATCTTCCGGACCCAGAACCTTTCAGGAAATAATTCTCTACATAGGACTGCGATTGAGAGTATCATACAACGTCCATCTCATCCATCCCAATCCCCCACTTGATAAACTGAAACATGAACTTAACGGAACCGGACATTTTATACAGAAAAAAACTATGTTTCCACATACGAGTATCACCAGAGTCGCATTTCTCGTTTGGACTCGTAATATGAGTGGTTTCTAGTGACTGTTGAGTGAAAATACGATAAAAATCGCTCAAAAGGCGAAAATGTTTTTTAAGGATGATTGCATGTCGTCAAGGTGAGATATTGTGTACATGATAAACGTACTCGTACCTTTATGTATGCCAATTAGATACGAACCGTTTTATACACCCAGTGACTCTGTGAAATCAATACGCCGCAATTTATCTATGGTGAGGGGACGAAAAAACACAATGGTGAAACCTTTTACGGTCATGAAGCACGCGATGTAGATTTTGCCTTTGGCAGGAGTCAGTAATTTGACGTGTCATCGTCGTGATTTATGTGGCGATGGGGATTTGCAGGTTACCAAAAATACTCGTAGATAGAGCTGTTATGTGTTGTTTTGCGGTCAATTAAGGTCAGCAATCGTAGGTGGACTGAGCACATAATATTGTACGTACAAGCAGACATTTGTTGAGTAATAATTTGATAACTCTTGGGTGGCAATTTAATCACGGCTAATGCTAACATATTACGTTGTACAGTGGATAATTAGAAAGTATGACCTATCATTGTTACAACATAGACAACGGAAGGAGTGCTGTTACAGTAAAGAAAAATGGAAAAAGTTTAGCGTCTCCTAGGTGTTTCTCTTGAAACCAAAAAATTTTAAGACGATAGTAAGGCTCTTGCGGCGAAAAACAAAACAAGAATCTATTCATCTGTCACCTCAAACCGAAATGTGGGGAACAAATCTGTTATGGCTTCAAGGGTTTACACAATATGGCAGATAAGATCTTGTAGGCGATATTAAGAAATCTGATTACTCAGATGGTCTCATTTCTTGATCGTATATATTTCTTATCAAGTTCACGCCTGCCGCTTTGAAGAGCTCAACGTTCGGGTCGTCCGCTCCGTATTTGATTCGCCATCGCCGTTATACAGGAATGCTCCTTCCAAATCCTCGGTATCGACTCCGACACTATTATTGAATCTCATTCATGGACTCCTTCTATGCAGCGCCGCTTTGTAAACATCTTGCATAGCTGCATGTGTTTGCCGGCATTCGTCCTCAAACCAGGGGTATCGTTGTGGTGGCCGAGTGAAACACAGCATATCAGAGGCGGCATCTCTGATGGCTCTTTGGCAATTTTGCCACTGGTGTTAGATACTTGTTGCTGACGGCATAGGACTTCTTAAAGGTTAAGGGAGATTCGGACGGGAAAAGGTTTGGCGATCTCTGGCGATTGCAGCCGTCCGACGTCAAACTTTCTCACAGTATTAGCTTGTCTTTGAGATGTTCAGGATATCCACAATTGTACCTTGGCTGCAATAAGGTAATAGTCTGAGTTGGCCCTTCGAAACGTTCGGCATCCATAATACTGAAGGAGTGTCTTGCGTCGATCTCAATGTGGTCAGTCTTGTTGACAGTTGATTGATGAGGAGTCCCCTTATGAATATCAAATTATGCTACTTTTAGCTGCGGCAATGTTTTGCAAAAATGTCTACTCTTCCGAACTTTACATCAACAAACAGCTGTGCGTTATTGGAGGATTTGAAAGCCGAAATCACTGCAAAACGGCATCACGTGAAGCGAAAAAAAATTTTATTTTTGCAAGGCAATGCACCGGCGCACAAGAGCATCGCAACCATGGCTAAAATCAATGACTTACGGCTCCAATTTAAAATTTAAAAATTTTTTTTTTCATTCCCAAGGATGTTACTTTTCACTCCACCGGCACCAACAGTTTTCCAAGAACCTGACTTAGTCTCGGAAATCCTTACCGGCCTGAGCTCCAAATATGTCGGAGTAGCCCGGATAAGGTCTCATTTGGTTTATTTCGGGATTTTACTTCATCGTTGATTCCAAATTCATCCGCAGCGCCGTTTATAGTGCAGCTATTTTTGTCTGCTGGTCAGCACTCACGCCTATAAGTTTGGCAGGTTGTGTCCGGATGGACATCGAATAGTACCCTATGGTTACCACTTGGATGTAAAATAAGCACAATTCATGTGAAGAAACAGTTGTAACACTAGGCACCTTAAGCTGATAACTCTGAGTGCCTTCTCTATTTCTACATCACCCAACTACTTGTTTTACAAGCTATTGTCCCTTTAATATGACATCGCTTTCTCTGGTTAAGCTAAGGTTATGCTAAAAAGCGGTGGCTTTGACTCCTCACACAGAACAAGTCTCATCACGTCCCCTCGAGAAACATATGAAATGAAAAGGCAGCTTAGCACCACATTTTTGAAAAAACTCAGCTTCTCTGCAACTGACTGAGTAGCACTTTGTAGTCATTGTAATCAATTCCTTCTAAGTGTTCAAATAAACATTTTCCTGGAAATGGTTTCATGCGACACATTCGCGTAAACAATGGTTTGCGGTTTCTGTTTTCCTCTTAGGACTTATATTCGTCTCATCCCTCTAGCTCTAGCAGTGTCTTGTTACCTAATATAGTATCACACGGTTTTGGCACTAGTATTACGCGACAGCTCCCGACTGTATTAACATTGACGTTATTGGATTTATATCCTCCTCCGTTTGGGGTTTCTGTTAGTTTAGCCGTCTTCCATAGGAGACAATGACCTGATAGCACTTCTACTCTTATGTTGGTTTAATTTCCAAACCGTCGCATCTCTCTAGCTCGCCTCCTCTTTTCAATAAGCACATTATTCCTGTAAAGCAGTGTCTTTTGGGAGCCAATATAATATCAAACGATAGTGGATTCCATCGATCGTCTTCCATAGATGAATATATTCCTACCAGACACTTCCTCATTGGAAGAAGAAATGTCCGGAAATTGTAAAGATAATTTCAGGTAATAATCCATACAGAAAATATCAGAACCCATATTGTTCTTTGATTTTGATCGATCTGTGTGTCATTACCTTTTCCATACTAAGTACAACTTACCATGCCTGTGGATCTCTCCAGGTAAAATCTGTATGATAAACATTCCCTGTTAAATATCAGCAGAGAATGCTGGCTATGCTGTTGCTTTAAGACTGTCTATGTATGGACTTTTAATCGCGATTTTCCAAATGAAGAATCCCTAGGACAGAGTGTATTTTGCCAATTCTTCGATCTTGATGCTCTTTAGTTTGATGCCATCATGATGAATCATCTTAAGAAATCAGGCAGGCAGCTATTTCTACAAGTAACAACCTTTAATTGAATTTTAATTGAAGTTCCTCGTTTGAAACAGTAGCTTTTGTATTAGATGACCGTAAGGCTAGTTCTAGATTATGACAGCTACAAGGAGACCAACTTCGCTTTGCCTATTTTGTGTTGATAAGGTATTCACGTTTTTTGTTTGGTAACACCTCTTGCTCTTAAAATCATTCTTCGTTCGAGGTGCTAACGCAGAGGGCGCTAGTTCAACCTACCTGAATGCCTTCGAGGGTTCTGATCCCTGCCTTAACATTTAGTAGAGTTGTTGGTCGACCAAAATGATTTTAACACTCCCAAAAACTCCGTAGTAGGTCTTTTGCCCTCTAGTGCATAACCGGCAGAACCAGTTTTAGAAGTGAAGAAGTATCATATCGCTTACAGTTCCCTTTCATCCACTATATTCCCTTTCCAGGAAGGATTTGAGTAAAGACGATGGCTTACCCTGGCTCAGCATCTCTTGGACAGCAATTACTATTTGTTTTGTTTAAAGTAAAACCTTTTATCGCTCGTAGGGCAGTAATTCCGAACTCCGATGAAACGAAAAAGTGACAGAAAGTGATTCCGAGTTCCGATGAAACAAATTCTTATTTCCTTTTGCACCCACTAGATGGCATTAAAATAAAACGAAAACTCGCGTAGTGAGCTACCTCGGGCAGGATGAGACATTGGAGATTAACGAGAATTCTTCGTCTAATGAGCCATGTACGGTAAAAAGGGCGTCCTGAATAAGTGCACACTACACGAGTAACGTGCATATTAACAATATTAGCACCGTCATTGTTACCATCGTCAAATTACCTACCTACATATTACTTGATAACAAGTCTAAAAGGATTATCAATACTTAATTTAAAACTTGTCAACGCCAAGAAGATAATTAGCATGTCGCTCTAGCGATTATTAACTTTTAAATTTCAACTGTTCATTTTATGATATAATGTTTTGTATTATTCTAAGTATTATGTTAGAATAAGTTTGGTGCTGTTGGAAAAAACCAACCAACTTGGGTCTACTGGCTCATTGTGATGGCATGTGGTCCTCCTGCTGTTAGAAACAATTTGAGCTTCTCACAAAGCGTAGGAGAATGTTAACCTCTATATTGTTTAGATCGCTTAAGTCATTGTAGAAATAAGCTCCTAAATAGATAGACCTGTTCACGTACAGATAAGTGGAGGACTGTCTCCTCCTTCTCGTCGTCATTTGTAAAACGCCAAGCCTTCTTAAATGCTTGCCTGTAAGACAGTTCCAGCGACGATACCTATTATAGCGCTTAGATGTTTTCTATTTTGAAAGATTCAGAACCAGCTTTCAGCAGATTTATTTGGCCTCTAGACAAGTTAACTCAACCGTCCACCTAAGGTTTGTTCTTTTAATAGCATCCAGCTTGCACGTAGCGATTAGTATACCTTTTTCAGGTAGGATAGGTAGAGTGGTTTCAATTTCCTGCAATACTCTGTGGCCCTGCACTGCCACTGCTCTACTATAGGAGATGATCGGCAGTCAAGGGCGGTTTTACATTTTTTTGAGACTGAGTCCACGGACTGGACAGACAGACCTGACAATCCGAAAAGATTCGAATATCTCTAGCATAGATAACGTTTTTCTTCAGCCGGGTCAGGACTTCTTTAATCGCCAAAACAGCACCTAAAACACGCTAAAGTGATTTGAAAGGAAGAAGAAGAGGCTTATATTAAACACCGCTATCATTCTTGGGTCCATTTCGCATACAACTGGATTGACTTGTCATCAATGAAATCATTAGCCTCCGATTTGCCTCCGATAAGGATCTAGAGGGAATGCTCACATAAAAGTCTTTGTCAAACCAATGTTAGGTCGAGGTGTAGTGGATGCTCTCTGAAGGATTCCAAGGGTACACTTGCGGTCATAAAAACCGCACCACCTAATCAATTCTCAAAAAATGCCTAATTACATCAGATCGTAAGGGTTTTTCTCATTCTAATGAAGGGTATTCCCCATAGCGGAGTTCGGCCTCGTATTCAGTTTGAATTGAGTTGTGACGGTGACAAGTAAAAAAAAGTGAAATGTCTGGTAAATATCAAATATTGACTTTAATCGAAGAAGGGTTTGGCTATCGTGAGGTTGCGGTTAAAATAGGATGTAGAATAGGCTGTCATTCAACTATCGTACGACTGATGAAGGAAAAAGAAAATTTGGATCCACTGGAAAGGAAAAAAAAGGCTCGGGACGAAAACGTAAAACAACCCAGAAGACGGACAATGTATTACAACGAATTAGCATGAAAGATTGCTTTAAAAGTGCCGTCCGTATAAGAGCAGAGCTGAGTGAATTTCATCAAGTTGATTTAAGCGCCAAAACCATACGCCGACGGCTACGGGAGATAGGTATATATTTAAGACGACCAGCGAAAAAACCTCTCATAACCACAAAAATGAAAAAAGCTCGCTTGACGTGGGCAAAAAAGTACGAAGATTGGACGCAGGATGATTGGCGGTGTGTGATATGGTCCGATGAAAGTAAATTTAATTTGTTGTGTGCCGACAATTTGCCATACGTACGAAGTTCAGCAGGTGAAAGGTTCAAGGACGAGTGCATAGTCAAAACAGTGAAGTTTCCTCAAAGCCAGATGGTTTGGGGATGTTTTTCTTTTTACGTTTTGGGCCCTTTGCACTTTGTTAATGGAACTATGAACGCTCAAAAGTATGAAGAAGTAGTAAGGGAGTTTTTGGTACCAGCAATCGAACAGCATCATTCGTATACTGACAAGTGCATTTTTCAAGATGATTCTTGAAATAGTGGCATACCTAAACGTCTTATATACACATACATAAAAAATGTATCGTTTGATTTTCATTGTCATTGGTCATTGGTTAGACTGTATTAAAATATTTAAAAAAAAATAAGAAAATTAACTGGTTTTTCTTTCTTTGTTAATATCTTTTTTCAAACATTCAATAAACAGATGGAAATTAGATAAAAATACTTATAAACTACTCAACAAAAATTTCATTTCATTATAAAAATTATTATTGTAGTTATTAACAATTTTTCAATCATTTTGATATGGTGCGGTTTTTATGACCGCAAGTGTATATTAGCGTCGCCAAATAATTTATTTGTTCACTATGTAGCTGCTGTAAGGCGAATATTGCTAAGAATATTGTATCAAAGGGTGTAGGTACTTAGGTAGTACGTAACGTTCCGCTTATGCACAGACGTGCTGACCTTTGGACATTACTTAGTTTGCTGCAGTTGACTGCATTGCCTTATGCTGTCCAACAGGCAACGAGCGTATAGGTGTAATATAGGTTATAAGTCTTATAACCGAGACGTATAGTCAGTGGGTAATGAGAGGTTGAAGGCCCCATTTGTTCTCAATGGCTTTTTTGCTATAGAATAGAGCTACTCTTTATTATTATGATAAGTTTGTTTAAGATAACAAGTCAATCGTGTGAAAGACCTTGAAGTAAAAAGGCATTATTCAAATAAATTTTGTTTTATTTGTAACAACTGGACAAATACATAACTCGCGCACGGGATACCGACGCTCCATCTCGTGTCCATACTAAAGGACCGAGTACAGGCACATATATTAGAATCATGGGTGGCATCGTGTGAGTATGTGGAGCGCTCAAGAGAACTGACATGGGGATCAGCTATTTTATAGGGTAGTTTTAGGACGTGTCGTTAGTCGTGCAGCATCTGTTATTTATCGAAGCTATTGAGGTTATAAAGAAGTGAGAAATAGCCCCCAAAAAACTTATCAATAATGAAAAGTGGCTTCTTTTATCAAAGAAAAGTTTTTTTTTTTTTTAAATAACATACTTGTACTTGCGAGCTTTAGGAAGTTTCACTTCTATCGCTTAGCTTTCCATTTTTTGTTTAACTGTAGAGCTCGTACGCGATTAGTTTAACCCATTTACTTGCACTTAACCTCTTAACCTCTTTAAAGTAGCGTGTATTTAGTCAATAGGGTATTCGCCTTGGAGGGCAATTCGAGTAAAAATGCTGTGCAAGGTTTTTAACTAAGGAAGCACATCATCCGGAACAATGCTTCTTTTTCCTGGTCCCCTATTTAGAAGGCATTGTCCTTGCTCGTCACCTAACCAGGTTGGTTTTTGATTTCAAAACACCTCATTAATGCGTGCCCTTAGTGGGTGATCCTGCCTCGCTAAGGCTCACAAATTACTACATAACCCTCGGCTATTTTACTCTTGGCAGCAGCAGTTTGTTGCGAAGAATTGTGTTAATAAGGGCTTGTTCCACATATATCTTTACAGTTTTTGTTATCCTGCACATAAACACATGTAACTATGATTAGATACTCATACTTTACGAACGAAACTGTAGTTTAGTTAACCTTAACATGTACAGAACATCATTCTATTCTTCTTTTCATGTGCCTTTAAAGTAGGTTACACATCGCTTTCGGGTGAAAGTAGAATGCCACCAAACATTAAAAGACATTTGCGAAACCAACAAGTGACTGTGAATATTTTTAACATTTAACTCTCTCCTTTCTTTGATATCTTTTTACGTCATAACTAACAACTAAATAACTTGCTATGTATAAAGAGCACCACATCGCCAACGGTTTTTTGGCGTTTTAATTTCCACAGGAATTATCTTATTGGGTCATGCCCTGGCATTCAGGAAAGGTTAACTGTGTGCTGAATTCGCTGAATTCGAAAGCGATTTGTTTTTGAATATTTCAATGACCTTTCCTCCTCGTATCCGTGGTTTGGATGTTTTTAAATTTAATTTTCATTAAAAAAAAAGGAACTTTTGTTGTAGCGAAGTCACTTTTGGGAAAATTGGAATTCCAATTCGTGCTCGAGTCATACTCGAACTCGTAATCGTGTATCTAATGGACTTACTCATACGAGCATATTGCGATTGCAATTAAGGGATAATTTTCATTTAAATATGGAAGTTGTGAGGGGTGAGCAATACAAAAGGCTGGCTAGCAGCCTTTATGTGAACTTATAGCACACATAGTGTTTCCTGTAATTCGAGCAATGTCGAAAATTCGATTTAATTATTGTGGACAACTTTTAGATTAACTTTTCGAGTAGCCTTGCCATTTGGCGTGGTTACTGTTTAAATGAACAATAGACCTTGACTTGAATTTGTAATGAACTCGCGCAGCTTGACAACGTAATTAATCTGCTTGTATGTTAGAACTAAAGGGTGATTCATCGTGAGGTTTGATTTATAATGTAAAATAAAACACATAAGTTTGAAAGTGAACTTAAAATTTTTAATATCGGTTAAAAGAACAATTCATGGCATTTACATTTTGAAAATGATATCTTCAGAGAAAATAATCCAAAGGTGTGATATTGCACGATCTAAGTGGCCAATTTACCGTGGCAAAACGTGAAATTATGTGCTCACCAAAATGATTTCTCAACAAGTCCATTGTTTAACGCGCTGTATGGTTTGCAGTGCCGTCTTGTTGAAACCAGAGCTCACTGAGACCATGTGCTTGCATTTCAGGAAGCACATAGTCCGTTAATATGGCACGATAACGGTTACAATTGACGGTAACATTCTGATTTGCATCATTTTTGAAGAAATATGGACCAATTATTCCACCAGCCCATAAACCATACTCTTCGGGTTGCTCATCAGCTCAAACACGGCAATTTTGTTTATTAACGTATTCATGGGCTTCATCACTGAACAAAAATTTACGGTAAAACAAAGACTTTTCATTGAGTTTTTCCAGAGCCCATTCACTGAAAACATGACGCAAATTCAAGTCGCCTGGCTTCAATTCTTGCACAAGTTGAATTTTGTACGCTTTTAGGCCGAGATCCTCACGTAAAATACGCCAAGCCAAGACGCTGAGAACGACGACGAATCGATTCACTACGTGCTGCATGTAGTCTAACCGGTCGAGTATCATCCACTAATGTAAACTGGCACTCAAATTTCTCATAGAATGTTGATTTTCGTAATACAGCTGAACAATTTGAAGACGCTGTTGTGGTGTGGGTCTTTCCATGATGATTTGCCAAACGATACTGAACAAAACTGACAAAGCAGTGACTCTTAGTCACTCGTAATCTGTCAAAAAAGCCTATTAAAAATCAAACCTCACGATGAATCACCTCTTATGAGCAGGCGTGCTTGCATCTTTTCCAACATAAAACAGATTTGTTTCCTCCGTTATTGCAGATACTAGTTAATTGTCGAAAAAGTACTTAAAGAAAGATAAAGTGGTGTCCAGATTTTTAATTTCCGCCGGGAAAGATTGATTTCCCCGAAAAGCTAATGCGTTGTCATCGAGAACTAAAATTTTTTTTCACCACAAAATGTGCCTTGGAATCCTGTGTAGCATACTATATCTGCAATAGCTGAAGTCAGCTCTCACAACGTCAAACAACAAAAATGTGAAAGTTTACCGATTGTCTATGTAAATCAAACAGACCTTAAAAAATTACTGTAGTAGATCATCCACAAAGTGTAAGAGAGTAAAATTGTGATTACTTAGTGTGGTTGCGATGTTTCAATTTTGTTGTGTCAGATCGTCTACATTGCACACTGTAGGGTTAATAAGTTTCTTGTTGTACCAAAATCGTTCTGCCCATGACAACACTAAGTACACTAGGTGTCCAGGACAATAGCTATTCCTTCTGGTTGCTTCTTGTAACCAAATATTTGCCCTCCACATACTCTTTCATGCAAATTAGTTTTGTCCACAAAGTCCCCAAATAATAGGTTATTTTTTAGCCCTGCTGAATTATTACTTATTTTGGTGTTATCTGTTTTCGATGATCTGGTAGAAGGCTGCTATTCAATTAGTTGTCGCATGTAAATGTGCCCATAGGTTTCCACCCAACTTATGTACAGCGGGTGGATTTGTGACAGCTCCTGTCAGCACGAGTATGATGTGTGCTGACTGACAGTTCCTAATGACATTGACATGTCGTTGTTTTGTAATAATAACAGATTTATGATGCGGCTTTCTGATTACTAATAATCTCTTAAATATGAACGTAGAAAATGGAGAACCACTAGGTGGTGCTCTTTGTCCATATATCTTAACGTAAACTCTATGTACATTCGAAGACAGTTTTTTTTTTATCGTATTCTGGCTGGGTAAGAGGTAGTTATGTTAGAGTTTAAGGCTGATCCAATGACTAATGTTACGTATTTTAAATTCAATTCAATTTAGTTTATTACAAGTATTAGGTTTGCAACTAAGTTATCGCTGTTTTTTTTTTTTTTTTTTTTTTTTTTTTTTTTTTTTTTTTTGTGAAAATGCTTTATTGTAAAAAAATGGTCACAAATGAATCACTCAAAGTATTGCCCATCGCTAGCTAAAACTTTTTCTCGTCTTTCTGGCAGAACTTAAATACCGTTACGGTTAAAACGTTTATCTTTTGATGCTATCCACGAATCAAGCCATATTTGATGTTTTCATATGAGCGGAACTGCTGATCAGCCAGACCAGGTGCTATAGAACGGAAAAAGTAATAATCGGATGGCGTATATGGCGGGTGGGGAAGGACTTCCCATTTGAGCGCTTACAGGTAGGTTTTAATAGGTTTGGCAACGTGAAGCCGAGCGTTGTCAAGTTGTAGAATCACTTCCTCGTGCCTATTCTCTTATTGTGGCCGTTTTGAATTGAATTGAAGTTGATATTGTCCTACAGTGATGATATCGTTGCGTTTCAATAGTTTATAATAAATAACACCGACCTGGTCCCAACAGATGGATATTCGGCTTTCATGTGTGGCTTTCTTTTCTTTGTGTTGCTGTAATGCATCCATTTTTCATCACCCGTCACAATGCGATAAAGAGAACCTTTCCTTTTTTGCTGCTGGAGCAGTTGTTGACAAGCGAAAAAATGACACTCAACGTCCCTTGGCTTCAAATCGTAAGGAACCCAAGTTTTTTGTTTTTGAATAATTCCTAACGCATTCAATTGCTTGGAAATGGCTTGGCGGGAAACTCCTAACGCTGAAGCATGCTCTTTTTGCCTCCAATTCTGCGTCTTCAAAGGATTTTGGCCTTCCTTCACGGGGACGGTCGTCAACATAGCAATTACCAACTTCGAATCAACGGAACTAATCACGGCACGTTGTTTCACTTAAGGCAGTATCTCCATAAACTTTTTGCAGCTTTCGATGCTCTTCCCGAAGAAGAAAATCAACACTTCCCGCAAATGACGATTATCTGCCACAAAATCAGACATTTTCACACAACCAAAAGTTTATGACGTCAAAAAAAAAAAAATTACGTTTGTCATGAGTCTAAACTTGGTGCATGACGTTTTGGATATGTCAAAATCGACCAGCACTTACAGCTGGAGCCATCTATTTACAACTTAGTTGCGCACCAAATATTATGGTATGGTAATTTATAATTTAAATTTATAGTACTTGGATTCAAAGAAATTTAGCATTAAAAAATAAATAAACAAACAAAATGTCTTTCTAATTCTGATAACAAAATTACCTCCAACATTTCTGTTAATCAAACAGATGTAATAGACCAAGAGCCCACGGCAAATTTTTGGTTTGATGGTATAACCGAAAAAATGATGCATCAAACAATTTGTGAGAATGTCGTGATGACAAATATGTGTGTGCAAGACGTTTTACGTGTCGCTTTCACCTTGCCAGACGTGCAAGTACATAACAAAGCATGTATTTGTTACAGTAAGTACGATTCCGCACTTGCAAACACAAATTTTTTTTTCACTTCATGTGAGGCTGTTTTGCAGCGATTTCGGCCTTCAATCGCTCCAATAATGCACAGTAATACTCGCTGTTGATGGTTTTTCCTTTTTTGAGGTAGTCCACGAAGAGTATGCCATGACAATCCCAGAAAACCGACTCCATAACCTTTCCGACCCATCGAGCTTCCCTCGGCCGCTTCGGAGCACTCGTGCCGGCTTCAGTCCATTGCCGGGCACTCTTTCTGTTCTCTGGTCTTACCAATCGACTCCAAAAGTCCGCCCGATTCCGCATCAGCAAGTCCAAACACTCTTTCGAAGTGGTCTCACGTTCGTGTTTTTGGTCAGGAGTGAGTATGCGCGGCACCCAGCGGCAGGATAACTTTTTCATATGCAGAATATTGCCTAAAATATGGCGGGTGCGCTCAGTACTAATCTTTGTGGTATCTGCTAGCTCGCGCATCTTCACTTTCCGGTCAGCCAACAACATTTCAAGTATTTTTTTTGACATTGTCCTCTGTAATCGCATCGGAGGACCTGCCGCTGCGAACTTGATCGGTAGTGGAGTTGCGGCAATCACGAAACTCTCGAAACCAATATTTGACGGTGTAATTTGACGGAGCATTAGCCCCATAATATTTATCCAACTTTCTTTTGTTTCCTTCGCCGTTTTGCCTCTCAAAAAATAATGTTTTATGAGAGAACGAAAATCGTCTTTGTCCATACTCAACATGATGCCAAACACGTCAACAACAATCAGCTGGCAAAACAAAACTAAAGACAGTATTGCACTGAAATTTGGCACTTGGCAGCGCATTCTGGCGGTCAAGGAGGTTACTTTTCATCCCGCCTAGTATTGTTCACAAAGTACACACTTATTATTTTCAAAACACTGTTGTCCAATATCCAACCGTTTTCTGTAGGTAAGAGCGAAATGCTCTCATTTAGTACTATCATCGTTAAACATAATGTTGCGAAACATCTTCTCGAAAGCGCTTTTAAAATCTATTTGTTATGGAATTTTCCACTCCAAACTGCAGTATGAAATTACTTGTTGGGGAAGTGTTTATCTGAACAAAGTACAACCTTTACTTATTTTGCAGAAACATGTTTTAAGAAAAATTTGCCGAAAACACGTTAGACATCCCAGTTTTCCATTGTTCTCTGAACTTTTGTTTATACAGTGGATTCCTCTTATTTGGGACATCGCTTTATCGGGACAGCCGCTTATTTAGGACAAATGAACAAGAACGGAAACAAAAAAGAGATGATTTTGTTCGTTTATTGTGGACAGCAGCCGTTTATTCGCGACATATTCATCGCACATCTTACACATATTTTGACAAAAATATCGCCACATTGCTTGTCTGCTATGTCTCCAAAGAATTACGGCAGCGAAAGCCATACCATCGTTTGCAGTAATTATGACGATGAAGACGAGAAAACAAATTGAGCCAATGCTTTTCAGGTAACGTTACTATCTCGTGGTGTTGCGCTCCGTTTTACCTTTCCATATGGGTGGGTAAAACAATTTCTTGTTGTTTCAATTTGTTTGTTAGAAGATTGTTGCATTTGGTTAAAATGTCCAGAAAAGATATAACATTAACTGATAAAATAGCTCTGCTTGATAAATTAAAAAGCCAAGCTCCGATTACTTCCTATCGTGATCTGGATAGGATCACTGATGTTTCTAAGTCTACAATAGCACGTGTCAAAGGCCAAGAAGTTAAACTGCGTGAGGAATGGTGAAAAGGGGAAGGAAAATCAAGAAAGCGGAAACGGACAGGAAAGGATCAAGATGTTGATAAGGCACTGAACCAATGGAGTTTGTGTTAGTGGCCCAATGTTGAAAGCTAAGGCAGACGAGCTTGTGGCAAAGTTGGGTCATGCCAATTTCAATGCAACGGATCGTTGGCTATCGCGATGGAAAACCAGACACGAGATCAAGTTTAAGAAAGCACATGGAGAGAAAGCTAGTGCAGATTCTTCCAGCGCAGATCACTGGAAATTGTGGAAGCTTCCGGAACTACTACAGATGTGAAGTCCTAATGACATTTATAACGCCGATGAAACGGGGCTATTTTACCGTGCCACGCCAGATGGTTCTTTAAGCTATAAACAACATGAACTCACAGGTTCAAAAAAGCAATGGATAGTGTCACTGTGTTATACTGCTGTAATATATCGGGAAGTGATAAACGGAAGCTCTTAGTTATTGGAAAAGCTGTTTAACCTAGGTTTTTTTAAGGTCTTAGAATGGATAGTCTACCAGTACTATATTACGCCAATAAGAAAGCGTGGATAACAGCCAACATTTTTACTAAATGGCTTTCCGATTGGGATGCGGAGTTGCAACTTATTGGGTCTATAACTTCGTGCGGTTTGCTAAGAGATGGCGTAACTTGTATTATTTCATTGTTATTATTCCATTGGAACATGCGTTGGAAAGCTACTGTCATTGTACGTCATTTCAGTATATGTCATTCATATGAAGCGTAAACAACAATTTTTTTTTTCACTCAAATATGTCGAACTTTGTGCATGAAAAAGTGTTTTTGCGGAGAGTTCTTCTTCATGAAGAAAACTGCTGCCGAAAGTCATCGTATTTTGGTGGAAGTTTATGCTGAACATGCGCTGGCTGAGCGAACGTGCCAAAAGTAGTTTGCACGATTTAAAAGTGGTGATTTTGGCTTGGAAAACGATGAACGTCCTGGACAGCCAAAAAAGTTTGAAGATGAAGAACTGGAAGCATTACTCTATGAAGATTGTTGCCAAACACAAGAAGAGCTCGCAGAATCTTTGGGTGTCACTCAAGCAGCCATTTCAAAACGTTTAAAAGCAGCTGGATATATTCAAAAGCAAGGAAATTGGGTTCCACATGAATTCAAGCCGGGAGACGTCGAAAGGCGGTGTTGCATGTCCGAAATGCTGCTGGAACGCCACAAAAGGAGGGTGACGAAAAATGGATCCATTACGACAACCCCAAGCGCAAAAAATCATATGTGAAACCTGGCCAACCAGCCAAATCAACGGCAAAGCCGAATATCCATGGCGCGAGTGTAATGTTCTGTATTTTGTGGGATCACATGGGTGTGCTGTATTATGAGCTGCTAAAACCGGGTGAAAACATCAATGGACAACGCTACCGAACACAATTAATCCGTTTGAAGAGAGCAATAGCCGAAAAATGCCTGGAATATGCGGCCAGACAAGAGGCAATAATTTTTCATCATGACAACGCTCGGCCCCACGTTGCTATTCCGGTTAAGAACTATTTGAAAAACAGTGGATGGGAAGTCTTACCCCAACCGCCCTATAGTTCAGACCTTGCCCCTTCTGACTACCATTTGTTCCGGTCGATGCAGAACGCCCTCACTGAAATACGGTTCATATCAGAGCAGAATATCAAATATTAGCTTGATTTATTCTTGGCTGCCAAGCCGGATAGGAAATTGGGTCGGCTCTTAACAATTTGAAAAGGCTAACTTTTTCCTTTTTTTAAAAAAAATGATGTTGTCTAGTCACATCCTGTGAAGCTGTGAAAGCCAGGTAGCGCAGAACAAACCACTGGTCCCAACTTCTGGTAAATTGTGTTAATGTTTGTAAATGTTAATGTTGAACCAAGTTGCCGTTGAAAAGTTTGCCGTTTCTAAGAGAGGGCACTCCTTGATCCACTAAATCCATACCATTTTCAGTTAGTACCAACCTTAAAAAGATACGTGTACAAATTTGACAGCTGTCGGACGAATAGTTCTCTAGATGTAGGGTTGTGAGTGAAGCAACTTTTATTATTGTGAAAAAAAAATGGATTCAAAGCAATTTCGTGTGTTGATTTATCATTGCTTTTTGATAGGAAAAAATGCAGCCGATGCAAAGAAATGGCTTGATAAGTGTTACCCGGACTCTACATCAGCCGAACGAACCATTCGCAAGTGGATTGAAAAATTTAAAAGTGGTCATACAAGCACCGAAGATGATGCATGCAGTGGACGTCCAAAAGAGGCTGTTTCAAATGGAAACATCAAAAAAGTCCACAAAATGATTACGAATGACCGTAAAGTGAAGTTGATAGAGATAGCTGAGGCTCTGAAGATATCAACAGAGCGTGTTGGATATATCATACACGAATATTTGGACATGCGAAAGCTCTGTTCAAAGTGGAGCGTTGTTGTAGCGTTTGAAGGACGAAATCGCAGAAATACGGCCGCATTTGAAAATGCGGTGAAAATGATGGCAAAATTGAATGAATTCGGCTACGAATTGCTACCCCACCGTATTCTCCAGATTTGGCCCCCAGCGACTATTTCCTGTTCGCAGACCTCAAAAAAATGCTCGCCGGAAAGAGATTTAAGACCGATGAAGAAGTAATCGCCGAAACAGAGGCATATTTTGAGGCTAAACCGAAATCGTACTACAAAACTGGTATCGAAAGATTGAAAAATCGTTTCAATCAGTGTATCGCCCTCGAAGGCAACTATATTGATAAATAAAGTTGAATTTTGCAATGTTTTGCTATAAAACGGCACTGACTTTTCAGCCCAAGTGTTAGAATCATTCGAATTTCGGCTTCTTCTTGAAAGCTGGCCAGTTCATTGACATTTAGTCGCTTTGGCTCCTTTTGTTGTAAAATTAAAACATTTTTCGTTGCATGTTACGAAAATATCGTTTTCGCCAATTACGGGATGATAATCATTGCGGTCCCATTCATCAACTTAAAACTCATTCAATTTTCTTTTTTGAATGAATTGCTTCTCAAGTTTTAGTGAAATTAAAGGGTCTTCTTTGATTTCGACTTAAATGCACTGAAATAAATTTGTTCCTCCCAACAATTTCGCCTATCTCCTTCTTCATCCTTTATAGATTGTGATACAATTTGATCGAACACTATGTGAATTTGTGTTGCATTCATACTTTTTTTCTTAAAATGTGCATAGCGATGTTGGCAAATGTGAAAATATGTCTCCTAATGTATGCAGAAGAAAGAAACCGTCCACAATTGCGTCAACTTTATTTGGAAGTAAGTTCTCTGTTGCATTATCCAAATATTTAAGGAGCGCTGATTTTTCTGTTCTTTCGAAAGAACCATAAAGGATATTTAAAAATTTCTCTAATATCTACAGAATTTTTCGATGCTATGAAAACTATATGTCCCATCAAATTCCTTTCCATTTTTAATTCTATTCTTTTTCCACCAGACGTTTTTTTTTTTTTTTTGCAGATTTTTTGAGATTGCATTTTCAAACCTCTTAGGATCCGTCTGACATTCTTTCAAAATGTTGTTTCTTTTTTCTGCACCTAATTCTCTTAAATCCAATAAGAAGTTTTCGGTTTTGCTTTCTAAAGATTCCCCGGTACAAATATTTATAAGTTTGTTGTCGACATTAATAAAGGGGTTATTAAAATTTTTGATTTCTGTGATTACAGCATGTAAATTTTCAGAAAATCCTCACGAGATACTTGTGTGTTACTTCCAGCATATTGTAAAGTAATAATATATTTGTAGTTCTTTTCATATGTGCTTCGCCCATTTCTGTCTAGCAGATATAGAGTTTGTAAAAGATGAAACACCTGTAAACCTATTTGCAGCATCAGCATTTATTGTTTGCTCTAAGGTCAAATCAATGGGTGTCATTGAAAAGCTTTTGTTGGTTCTCTCAACCCTAAATCCACATTTCTTTATATATTTTATCGAATCCGGATGAGTTGAATCTATATTACACAGATTCTCCACAAATTTTGCTGTCCATCTGGCATAATTCTGGTGATTTAGAGCAAAGAAATATCCTGCCAATTCATTGAGGCAATAAGTGTATATTTTGAAATCTCCACTTCTAATACTTCTCGAAAAGTCATTCCTCAGATTTATCATTTCCACATATTTAATCCAAAATGCAGCTGTGGGACCGTAGTTACCTTTTAATGTTTTCTCTCGATACGCAGCATAACTTGAAATAGTAAATAGCTTCCGCGGTTTTTTGGTACATTTTTCAAAAAAAAATTTCTTTATTCAAAATCAGTTGTTGGATTTCTGAAGAAATTGCAAAAGACATGTTTTATGATAGTAGATTTCCTCATCTGCGTAGTTTAAAATCAATTTTTCGTAAACTCGATTACTTCCAAGAAATATAGCCTTGCATGTTACATTTTCAAAAGTGTATTTTGGTGTACCGGTATAAAGTGAGCGTTTTTTTTTTTTGTGAAAATAAAACACTAATTTTTAATGGGAAAGTAAAAAACATTTTATTCAAAGTATTGGCCATTGGTAGCTACACATTTTCCCATCTTTCATGCAATTTATGGATTCTACGCCAATAAAACTGTTCGTCATCCAATTTTCGACTTCCTTGTATGATTCGAAGTGCTGCTCAGCTAATGCGTATCTCATCGATGAAAACAAATGGTAGTCAGAAGAAGCCAAGTCTGGTGAATACGGCGGGTGGGGTAGCAGCTCCTAGCGAAGTGCTTTGGTTGTACCCTGAACCAGTTTTGCTTTGTTTGTGTGCAGGTGCATTGTCATGGAGCAAAATTACCTTGCCGTGTCTTGTGGCCCATTCTGGTCGTTTTTTGATCAACGTATGGTTCAAATTTATCACTTGTTGTGGGTAGCGATCTGTATTAACGGTTTCACAATATTTTAGGAGCTCGTGGTACACAACACACATCATTGCCTTTTTGCCAAATTGATCTGGTTTTGCAGTCAAAGTTGATGGTTGTCCCGGATTAACCCATGATTTTTTCCATTTAGGTTTCTGAAAATAAATCCATTTTTCATCGACAGTAACAATTCGATGCAAAACTGATTTTTTATCGTGTCTTTGAGGCAAAATTTCACAAGAGGTTTTCCGGTTTTCCATCTGTCTTTCATTCACTTCATGTGTCACCCATTTTCTAGGCTTTTGGATCTTTCCCATAGCTTTTAAACGGTCAGAAATTGTTTGTTGTGCAACATTTAACATTTCTGTCATTTGTTTTTGACTCAAAGTGTCATCTGTATCCAATATTGTTGCAATTCGACGTCTTCAAGCTTTTTTGGTGGTCTTTCACGTTCTTCATTTGTCACATCAAAATCGTAATCTTTGAACCGTTGAAACCATCTTTTGCATGTTGCCTTTCTTCAAATGAAAACAAAAAATTAATGCTTTTCGCAAGTTCATCATTTTCTGTTACAAAATTTGATATTTTTAACACGATGAAAAAATATGATATTTGCTCAATGACTTGAAGTGTACTTAATATTTTTGACAGGTGTCATAGCAACCAAAAAAAAAAAAAAATAAGGCCCGTTCACAATAAATGTTCCCTATCGAGACATTTGTATCTTAACGCTTACTACATACCGGTACACCTGATGTATAGGGTTTTCTAATAACGACTTGACAATTTTTTTTTTTTAAATAAACGGCAAACCATTTGAAATATTTCAAAAACTTTATTATCGGCTTGAAGTACAATCAAAACATTTATGAATGAAACTCGACTTCGTTCATATGGCCACCGCGGGCACCTTTGCAGGGGTCGATTCATTGGACCCAATTTTCAACGACTCGGCCACACATTTCGGCCGAAGCGGCCGCTATTTCGCGTTCAATGTTGGCTCTGAGCTCTTCCAACGTCGTCGGCCTGTTGGCGTAAACCAATGACTTAACGTAACAACACAGAAAATAGTCAAGCGGCGTTAAATCGCACGAACGAGGCAGCCAATTGACTGGCCCAAGTCTTGAGATAACACGCTGACCATACTTACTCTTCAATAAATCGATTGTAGCGTGTGCTGTGTGACTTGTGGCACCATCCTGTTAAAACCAAATATCGTCCAAGTCCATATCTCCCAATTCAGGCCAAAAATAATCGGTTATCATGGAGCGATATGGCACATGTGGGTTTTCACCCGACCAATAACGCATATTTTGCTTATTGACGAACCCATTGAGCCAAAAATGAGTTTCGTCACTGAAGATAATTTTGCGACTCTGAATATTTGTAGAAAATTTTTATAATTTGCAGACTTTGATCGTTAGTGTACTTTACATGATGAAAATGTTGAGTTTACTGAATAAATTGACAGTGACAGTTTGATGATTAGTGAAAGTGTGCGTTCACAAATTAAATTCAAAGTTGTCAAGTCCCTATTGGAAAACCCTATGATTGTGATGGAATCATAAAAAATACACTTTATGGTATTGCAATCTTTATTAGACGTGCTCGGAAGATTTTTCGGATCGTCGTGTGAATCGGACTCGTTAGTGCTCGTGCTGTTGGATACTTGAACTACCAATTTTCCAGTTATTTTCTTACAATTACTTAAATTTGTTTTGGGATGGCCGTAAAAACACGATAGCACTTACTGTGATATCCACTATCACCATCAATATGAGGAAGTTCAACTTCAGAAAATTTAAAATTATGATTTTTCCGCGTTTCAAGAACTTAACGACACTTGTCCAATGTTCTTTTATTAAATAAAATTAGTTTTCCGTATTCTGCACAGCCACTGAAATGAAGAAAGCACTTCAAAATTTCGAAATGAATTCACGATCGTCAAAGTGCAACTAATTGCTGATAGCACTTTACATTATGCAAATCATTTGTTTTCATTGACCAAATTTTGTTATCTTTTCAAATAACCGTTGTTTACGAGAGTAAACATGTGTCAACATAAAAGTCAGTCCGAAGCATTTGCTTCTTTTCTCGCACTTTGAGGGAATGAGGAATCTGATTTTTAGAGAATTTAAAATTCTTAGAACTAATGCCTGCCAGACTTTCCATTCTAGCATCACCCCGTGTATTACTACACATTCATATGTGAATCTTTCGGTTATACCATCATACCGAAAATTTGCTGCGGGCTCTTAGACTATAAGTCTTGACCTCGCAACCCTCATGTGATTGATAGTGTGATTGTTCTAAAACACGACCCCCCGATTCCTCATCCAATCAACTTTATTAACCGCATTTTACTTTATCATCAATCTATTGATATGTAGATCCAATTTTACGCTAAGTATACACAAATGTTTGTTTTTCGGTATAAATAAACGCGGGGCCTTGATATCGAAGAAGTCATTTGGGGGGTACCAAACAAATTGTGATACACCCCTGGGGTTTGACCTTTTATTTTAGTATAACAGAAATCATTAAGTTAGCTGATAAGTGTCCCCAGAGACTTTGAAAGCGATAACTGTTTGATTGGGATACAATCGCAAACATCTAGATACGAGTATATGTACC
Source organism: Volucella inanis (assembly GCA_907269105.1). Taxonomy (NCBI): domain Eukaryota; kingdom Metazoa; phylum Arthropoda; class Insecta; order Diptera; family Syrphidae; genus Volucella; species Volucella inanis. The sequence goes on along the minus strand of OU026153.1, from coordinate 200,042,037 downwards.
AGCTTGGCATATCGATTAGTGGTTTCAATATTAATTAATAAATTGCGACCATTTGGAGCTAGCGTGTTTGGATATCGTATTAGTTGGTTAGCCATAAAGTGATACTCAAACAAAGATACTTTTATATGGTTATAGACGTAATTAGTCTAAAAGCTTTTATAACACCTTCTGCCACATTCCAAGTCATTAATCGCTTCATTTTAAAGTTCATTTTGCCCATCCTTTCGATTTGCATAAGTATTTTTAATTAATCGTTTGCACTTTGGCTTTCATCTGTTGAGCGTGAGATACATAATTTATTACAGCCCTGACTGGTTATCAAGTCAACCAATTTCTGACACAATGTCCGGCAGTTCTTTATTTTTGAATGCGAATATTTTATATTTATCTGCAGAGTTTTATGAGATGAAACAACTTTGCGTAAAACTTTATGAATTAATGCGAAATGTATAGGGTGATTCATCGTGAGGTTTGATTTATAATGTAAAACAAAACACATAAATTTGAAAGTGAACTTAAAATTTTTATTATCAGTTAAAAGAACAATTTACTTTTTGAAAATGATACCATGTAAATGTTGGCCACGACTACGTCTGAGGTGGTCCATTCGGAAAGTCCAATTTTGAGCGACTCGTTCGAGCATAGCGACGAGTAATGTTGGCTTCCAAAGCGTCAATCGTAGCTTACTTATTCCTGAGACTTTACATATCCCCAGAGAAAATAGTCCAAAGTGTGATATCGCACGATCTAGGCGGCCAATTTACTGTAGCAAAACCTGAAATTAAGTGCTCATTAAAATGGTTTCTCAACAAGTCAAGTGTTTCACGCGCTGTATGGCTCGTAGAGCCGTCTTGTTGAAACCAGAGCTCACCGAGACTATGTGCTTGAATTTCAGGAAGCACATAGTCCGTTAACATGGCGCAATAACGTTTTCTATTGACGGTAACATTCTGATTTGCCTTATTTTTGAAGAAATATGGACCAATGATTCAACCAGCCCATAAACCACACCATACCGTTGTTTTTAATGGATGTAATGGTAGCTCGTGGTACTCTTCAGTCCAAATGCGGCAATTTGGTTTATTAACGTATCAATTGAGCCCGGAATAGGCATCATCACAGAACAAAATTTCACGATAAATTGAGAGAAAACGATTCATTGAGTTTTTCCAGAGCCCATTCACTGAAAATATGACGCAAATTCAAGTCGTCTATCTTCAATTCTTGCATAAGTTGAATTTTGTACGCTGAGATTCTCACGTAAAATACGCCAAGTTGTCGAATACGCCAAGATAAGCTGCTGAGAACGACGACGAATCGATTCGTCACAGTCTTCGCGTACACTCTCAGCTACAGCTGTTATAGTCTCTTCACTACTTGCTACATGTGGTCTAAACGGTCGAGTATCATCCATTTATGCAAACTGGGACTCATATTTGCGAATGGTATTGGCAATAGTGGTTTCAGTATGTCAATTATGCGCACCGTAAGTTCCTCGAATCGCACAAAAAACATTTCTCACAGAACGCTGATTTTCGTAATACAGCTGAACAATTTGGAGACGTTGTTGTGGTGTAAGTCTTTTCATGATGACTTGCCAGATGGCTTGCCAAAAAATGACAAAGTAGTTTGATAGAAGTTACGCGTGATCTTTTAAAAAAGCCTATTGGATATCAAACCTCACGATGAATCACCCTATGTATTAGAAGTTTTATTTATGTTTTAATATCTTTTTTTTTTTTTTTTTGCTGAATTTTTTTGAACTTTGCTATTATTGAGACGTTTAATTCAAAATCATACTTACTCGTATGTTGGAGTTAAGCATTCTAAAAGTTTATCGTTTTGATACTTACGGGTATATCTGGTGAATAAAGTGTGAAGTATAGAACTGGAAAAGTATCTTTTATGTGTAGGTACTGTATAAAAATTGAAAATATCGAATAAATCTTTCTCATTCTTGAATCGAATGAGAATTTTCTCATTAAAAAATGCATTGGGATGGAAAAGTTTGCAGTGAATGCTATCGATATATTGATAATGGGCCAATTTTTTCTTTTAAATTTCAAACGCACTCTTACCTTGAAAGATACTTGTCTTAGCATCATTTTGACTGTGTACCCAACATTTAAATGGGGTTTGGAATCCAGGCAGAAGACAACTTTGTTATTCCACATTTCAACTATGTATGTATGTATGGTAAACCTTGAGAGTTTTTTAAATGTCATTGATGGCTCTTTGGGACTTTTCCATCACTGCCAGCATAATAAGCCAAAAGACGAAGGCTTTGATACGTGTGCATTCTACGAACTGAAACAGTATCATGCATCCGGAACTGACTACGAAGGATGGGGAAGACTCCCTTGCTCACACAGTGTTCTCTACAAGAAAACCTCTATCAAAGCACTACGCATACTTTATTATTATTATTACTATTATTCATTATTTCATTATTTCATTACTTATTACAAAATTGAATCTTAAGATTTAAGATTTTAAAATGCAGGTAGTTGTCTTAAAAAAAAAGTCTGTTGATGGGCACAGTTATAGAATTTGGCATACAAAAAATATAAAAAAGAAGCAAGAAAATTTATATGCGCACACAGTGCGGGCGAAGTAATATTAGGGAGGTGGAAAAGAGAAATACCGATGTACGATTTTGCAAGTAATAGTGAATAGGAGATGGAGAGCTTGGCATGTCATTCCATAAACGAGTTGTACGGCTTAGGAACGAATCACGATATTTCAGAGGGTATACTGATGAGCATTCATAGCGAGGAGGGTGTTACGCTTGAAGTTTTGAAGGGGTGATTTCTTAAGGAGCACTGGTGATGGTTCAAGGGTTTCAATTGACTAGCTGATATTAGTATTACTTATGGGTTTTGTCGCACGGTTTGTAATCCTATCCAGCAGGTGCAGAAATGTTTTCGGAGAACCTGACCAGATGTGGGCAGCACATCGCAGCATTTTTGAAGACACCGAATGTGTGGTGTCTTTCGGTTTCGACGATGCAAGTGCCATTCATGAATAATGACTGAGTATTTAGATTTCGTATTTAGATTTCGCTTTAATGACAGCAGACAGCGTTGAAATTTCGAAGCATTAAATTCCACTCTATTGATAGTTCCTCAATTGGCTATGCTGTTAATATCGGAATTTAATGAGCTTAACATACGCTGTCGTTTCCGTTCTAACATAAAGTCGACAAAAGAGCCTGATGAGAAACTCTGTCAAATGCTTTAAAAATATTAAGTGAAACTATATTGCTTTCGCCAGATTGATGTACGCTTTGGTTCCACTTTTCGGTGAAACATGCCATCAAATCACCAGTGGACCTGTTGCTTCCAAAACCATACTGCCGGTCATTGAGAAGTTTTCGCGTTTCGATAGCATAATCTGGAAGTGGTAAATTGGCCGCAAAAGATTGGCCTTGTTCAAAGAGCTGACAGCTGAAATGTCATTGGTGAGGCAGAATTTCTAATGTTTTTGACAAACGACCAACAGTTTTTGCTACCATTGGGACATTATAGTATTTTTTGCCTCAGTTTTTGGTCGTATGGAAATTTCACTCGCTTAAGAAAGGCGTTACAGTCATTCTTGGCTTGTTTAAACTTTTTTCGGTTGTCCTCAGTGGGGTTGTTCTTGAAGGACCGAAAAAAACATTGCTGAAACTCTGACAGCCTCTTTACAGCTCGAGTCATACCATACCTTTTCTTTTAGTTTGCTACTCTTCATCCGATGAGGGATAAAGGATCTCATTCCAAAGAGAATGGTGTCGTGATCATACCAGCAGCGGCATCCACGTCATTATCGAGGAAATATAACGACCAGTTACAATTCCTAAAGAAACCGTTAAGTCCGCTCCAATTGGCTTTTTCGTATTGCCATACGGTTCTTTTAGGAATCTTTTCTCTAACTGTGTGGCCGGTGTGCGAGAAATTAGCTGATATGACACAATGGTCTGACGAGCCTAGAGGGGATAGCACACTGACCTTGTATTTGTCAAGGTGAAAAGTTAAAAACAAGTCCAGGGTGTTGGCGGTATAACTATCAATATCTTGTAATCATGTGGGATCATTTACAGGCTGGGTTAAGTTATTTTCGGCACCGAAGATCTCAACACACCGTCCTTCGAGTGTTGCCTGTCCAGAATGTCGAAGCTACCCATATTGCGTATGAGGGCAGTATGGGGATACAGGAATAAAAATCTTTGTATGGAGTCAGACAGCGCATCAAACTCGTTAAAGGTTGAATTGCTGTTCAGTGTGGGACTTCTGTAAATATGGAGATGGAGTTTTAACCATGTGAAATTGAATTCCGGGCTGGAAAACGAACTACATTGTGATGGAGATTGGTAAGCTACATTACTACGCACGGAAATGGCGATGGTGAGTAAAGAATATTGGCATTAATGATATCCAGGTAGGTTAAGATTAGAATGAGGTGATAGGTGTGGGCTGGGATCTACCTGTGTTACACTAAGTGCTAAAGCAGGCAGTCTGTATTTACTGGCGTGGATGTACGCACAAAGGTGATTACTTTTTAGTCAGCGTATGTAAGCTACGTCAACCCTGAATTCTCTACTCATAATCACGAACAAACACAGAAAACACAAACACCGATGATGGTAAGCAAGGCTGCGAAGTGAAAGTTCTGACGTTGGCTTACCGATTCAAATTGTTGTAGGTGCTATGACCTGATAAAACGAAACAGCTATCTATCGGTTGTTACGTACACTCAGGCGTTGCCCGTGCTGTATGCTAAATACAGCAAATACAGCATTGACAAAGTGCAAGTACTAAGACTGTGGGCGGTAGAGTTGGGATATCGCACTGTGCTTATGTTTTGTTTTTTTAAGACACTGCACTGCACTTTTTTGCACACGCTTGTGTTTTTTTTTTTTTTTAACCACACAATTTGTGGACGTGTGTGCACTCATCGGGGGTCAGCACGGTACTGATGGTATGCATGCCAAAGAAGCCATTTTTTTTACTCCACTTTGAAACACTGTTTTCTCTCTCTCGGGTCTAAGATTTTCCGGTAGACGAAATGCAGTGACAAAATAAAACCGGGAAAATTGTCACAAAGTTTCTATTGAAATCCAGAATTTTGGAATTTATCAATGTCTTAAGCATAATATTCTGTTATTTCTGAAAAGTTCAAAGCTGGGAGTTCTAACATTTGCCTTACACATTATTCTGATCGCATGTTTTTGTTTTATTATTGTATTATGGTTGTTCAAAAAACAATGTCAGCTTTTGACCTTTGACTATAAAAGCATAAATCTTAGGTGAAACAAAATTTTATTAATTAAAATAGCACCTGTTGTGATCAACACACTTTGGCCAACAGGAAGGATGTTTTTTTATTCTTTAGTATAAAACTCTGGAGGTCTGAAGGCTATGAACTCGTTAAAGGCAGTTTTGGCGTCGTCTTGGTTCTTGAAGCATTTTTCACGCAAGAAGTTGTCGAGATGCTTGAACAAGTGGTAATCGGTTGGAGAAAGGTCAGTCAAGTATTGTAAATGGGAGAATATTTCGTAGCCCAGTCCGTTCAACTTCCGTAAAATCGGGTGTGCGACGTGCGGTCGGGCGTTGTCATGGAGAAAGATTGGTCCTTTTTAAACCAGCTGCAGACCACCAAACAATCACCGTTATTTTCTTTTAGTTTCATTCCGGCTTTTGGAAGTGTCATCTTCATCCAACTATTGAGCTGAACGTACAGGATCCATTTTTCATCGCACGTCACAATCATATCAAGATAAGGATCATTGTTCTTGCGCAAAATGAACGAAGACGCAGTTTCAAAACGACGATTTTTTTATTGGGTCTCGTTCCATTCGCGTGGAACCCACTTGTCTACTTTCTTTGACTTCAAAATTTCTCGCAGGTGGATAGAAACCGTTCCATTTGCCACTCCTAGCTCTCCTGCAAGTTCTCTTACTATTGTACATGAATTTGCCTCAATCACAGCCTTTGATCATTGTTGATGCCTGTCTTACCCCCCACGCCCTTCCTCATCTTCGAGCGTCTCATCTCCTTTTCGAAATTTTTGGAACATTAACGTTTGTTAATGGTTCCATCGCCGAAGGCCTTATTAATATCACGCCTCTGCTGCTCTGTGGCCCAGTTTGAACTCATATAAAAATATGCCATATATCAGTAAACACTTGTATATTAACTTCAAAACAGACAAACTGCATTACTGACCAAAATAATAAAGCTGTTTGGCAACTTTATTTAAATACTACTTAAGATAAGAAACATGATCCTTCCAACTAAGTTTATGATCTTGTCTAAGCATGTAAATTGATCAACACACTCTATTTGGAAGCAGGCTCCATTACAACCTATATTGTTATGAAAGATCATGGAACCAGGATAGCATGGAAAATGAAATTGTAAACAAATGGCCATTGTACCACCTTCGCAAGATATCTAAATCATTATTTACGTTACATGAAAGTCATTTGAGCAAAACAGACTGCATCATCAGCAAAAGCAGTGATTTCACCCTTAAGGGGTTCAATAAATAATGAATTAACATAGATTTCAAAAAGAATAGAACTCAGAAAAGAGCCTTGCGGTACACCTGTATTCATCATCTTTGGAGAGGATTTTTTTTTAATTTTGTAAATAAGAAGCAAACCAATCTTGAATGTACCCTCTAAACCGTACACAATAAAGTTTCGTTAGAATTTAATTCTGATCTGGTGTATCGAATATGAATATGAATATGAATAACCCAGCTGTGATTGTTGAAGCATTTAAGTTGGTATACCATTCACCAGTTATTACTTCTGAAATATCTCTTTAGCTATCTCTTAATATCTCTAAAGCTCCTTTATTTAGCCGGGAAGCGACAGCGCCTTGGACGTTTTCGACGTGACATGTTTAGTGTAAAAATGTGTTGTCCAGAATAAAACCCAAATACTTAAGTTAGCTTCGTAGAAAATAGATTGTTACGTTTTTAAGGAGTAGTTGAATCAGACTTGTCAGCTTATTCCTCCCCTTTTGTAAACAGAACAACCTCAATCGAATTACGTCAATCACGCCTAGGCTGCCTGCGCTTTATTTCCATCAATATTGCTCTTATATACAAAACTTGTTATCCTTAATAACGATTAGGTGGAGTAAGTTTCTCTACTATTGTAAACCAACTTCGACTGTTTTAAATAGATCTGATAACAGCAAATATCAATCCGCGGCGTTAATATTTCCTCTTTGATTTTCTGGATCCCAATGTCAAACGACTTGCCTATATTTCCTCATTTTTAACTTGACCAAGTTTTGTGATTATGATGTCGTTCAAGATAAGGCATGTACTCGTATATTTTCGTTAGGCTTATTTGCTGCATTAATTATGTCTGCAGTTGCGATATAGTCTGAATTTGAATTGCTTATTAGTGGATTTTACATATACTTGATATCTCACTACATTCAGATATAACTAAGACTATTTTTAGATACAGGAACTTATATTCGAAAAAAAAAAAAACAATTTGGGTATTTCTTTTAAGACACACTGTACTTCTCAATTTGTCTGTAATCTTCCGCAATTCAGCTGATGCTACAAAGTAAAGAAGCAAAACGAAATCCACTATTTAATAGCCTTTCACTGTCCCCGGTATCGGTGATGATAGTTATGCTTCGTGGAATTTGGTATAATCACCGACAACAACGGTGCTAGGTACACAGCTACAGGGCGGCTAAACCCGCACTCAATGTCACAATGCTACTAAATATGACGTCAGAGAGATTTCGTTTTACATTCAAAATTAATCGTTTCAGTCCCACTTGTCATTATACGCGTTATACAGTTGGAATTGCTTTGCTGTTGTCATTTCTCTTGATATAGCTTTAGCCATGCTGAAGCCATTTGATTATTTTTGTCCATTTCACGGTTTGGTTTGCTGTCCGTTGACGGTTGTGTATCTGCGTGTTCAGTGACGTCAGTCGAAATGAATTGAAAAATTAAAAAAGATGCTGAGCGGGTAGTTTTTAGGGACCAAGGACAGATTCATTTCCAGCGAATTATTATTTATTTTCGAATTTATATCTTACCGTTAAGCGGTGATGATGCAGGGTGATAGTAATTATCTCGTAATTAATAAATAATGAGGCTTCTAGCTGGCTCCTTAGTAGTAGTTAAATCTGGGCTGACTGTGGGTTGCCATAGTAACAGACTGAACGTAAGCCTTTAGGGTTTTCATTTACCATTTCCGATACCTGTTAGCTTGAGGGAACTAACATACATCATGGGACGTAGACGTAAACGACGTCGTTGCCGTTGTGGTTGTCGCCGTGTAATTATTTTTCATTAAATAAATATGCGCATTCCGTTTAACACCTTGAAACGGAAAGCTCATCGTTCTTCGTCTTCATACAGTGGAACCGAAGGAACGAGTGTTCTGTAGACTCTTATTTTAGGCATCGAGGGAGGAGTCTACTTTTCTATTTTTTCTCTGCCTGAGCTGAAGGCTGACGTTATTGGTAATGAACGTGTAGATGTCTGACTAGACCGATGTCGATGTGCAGCCCGTACAATTCGTGGTTGAATGTTGCTTCCACTTGTGCTTATAAACTTCGAATTTTGATTGTCTTACTTTGATTCTGTTATGATATTCACATCCGAGAGATGCAAGTCGAAGTAAGCTTCTCGGAAAGTTCGGTCATCCAAAATGTTGGAGAAGTATCTGGTTGACGGGTGATTGATCAGGGGATAGCTAAATCACTTCATGGTCCTGTTACGAATTCCAAAAACCTGATCGTATTACCGGACGTGGTGTTATGTAGTCAAAGACGTCTTATCCAGCATTGCGTTAAGATCTTCTAACATGAATCCAAATCAGCCTTTTTTTTTTTTTTGTTCGGAGGGGGAGCATGTGGGACTCTGAGACATTCAGGGACAGACTCACGAACCTAATCTCCGCAAAGAATCATCACCCTTGTCTCATCCCACAGATCCCCCATAAGTCATAACCTCGTCGGGTAGCGACGTAGCTTTACGCTACGCTTTACATTTTTGGATATCCAGTATATCCTCCTTTTGAGGATTGATTCCATCTTTCCTGCCATGTTCTTGTTCTTCGCTGTATTTTTTTCAGCTTGATATCTTTGTCTGAAGCTAGGGGTTCCTAGATTTTGTCATTACAGGTACTTTGTATTCCGCTAGCCAAGATATCCGTTGGTATCCCGCAATAACACGAATAGCGTCGACAAGAACAGCACACTTTTACCGTACATAGACGGTTGACGGAGTTAATCCTTCTGGCAAAAGATTTAATTTTCACTGCTTTGGCCCACATTTGTGTACTTTACTATAGACCGCACCACTCTTAACATAATTAGTATCCATTGTTTATCTCGGTTCAACAGTATTCGTCATTATTCTAGATAAGGCAGCAATAACTCGAGCAGCTTTGTCGCACGTTGTTTCAAGGTGTTTATTTGTAGGCGAGTCTAGCGTCGATTATCACATCTAGGTATCTGATCACCGGTTCTGATGTGATATTTTGATTATCTATCCTATCTATCATCTATCTATGATGCTGATTGTTTCTCTTTTCTGACGACTGCTTACTAGTACTTCTCCCGTTTTATGTTTGGTGAGCTCTAAACCGACTGCTACCATCCACCGTCTCACTTTTCGAATACAGTCGTTTTCAATGTCCTTTATTTCTTGCAGGTGTTTCGCTGCCACAAGGATTGCAATAGCATAGGTTGCGATTATTATTCATAATGTTTCACGACCCTTGTGGCACTGCGCCAGATATCTGGTCCTGCGTAACTCCATCGTCGGTATCAAAGAGCAAGAACCGTTTCTCAAAATAATTTAGTATTATTTTAATTAGGAAGAATCCTGGCACCATTACCATTGGCAGTGCACTATACGAGTACGTTCCCAGTTATTACTTATTACAGCACCATATTTCTTTGCATATCCTTTTCATCTGCTGTCCTTAATAGCTTCTTTCAACATTGCAGTTATCCTCCGTATACTATATAATCTATTGTAGAACAAGCTTTTCTTAAGCCATACTTAGAGAGTCACCTGGCTACAGTAAATGGGAGATGGAAGAAACTCCCTTTAAGGCTACCAAACATATGAGGACAAAGTATGTAAGGAGTTCTACAAGGCAACGAGGAAAAGGTTTAATAGTGGACGATACGAGGTATCGTTATCATTTAAAGAAGGGAGCAGACCTGGGCTCGGATCCTCGAAGGAAGGAGCCTTGCGTAGGTTTGCTCAACTAGAACGACGATTCAGGTATGATGGCAAAACTCCGGGTAGTCAAAACTTCAGACGGAACTTCGTTGAACCAGCATTTAATGACAGGACCTAAACAACAGACGGATATTATTGAAATTATATTAAGATGGAGAAAACATAAATATACCTTTACAGCAGACGTTGAGAAAATGTACAGGCAAATCCGTGTCAGCTCAGCCGACTCTTATTACCAGATGATTGTTTGGCGTGACTGTGATATCAATCCAATCAAGGTATATCGCGTCCAAACAGTAATGTTTGGTACAAACTGTGCACCCTACCTTGCCATTCGATCGCTCAATCAACTGGCTACTGATGAGGAGCACAACTATCCGTTGGGCGCACGAATAGTGAGGGAAGACACTTATGTAGACGATCTGTTCGCTGGAGCTGATACTGTTGAGGAAACAGTGTTGAAGAGTGATGAAGTTAACAGTTTGCTGGCCGCGGGGTGGTTCAATCTGCGGAAATGGGCAGGCAATTCCAACGAGGTTTTGGATCAAATACCTGTAGATCAGCGGGAATTTTCCTTTTCGTTTCCCTTAGATACTCCAGATCACGTCAACACTCTAGGAATTAAGTGGTTTCCAGTAGACGATAGCCTTTCTTTTCAGAATTTTAAACTCGACGGTGCTGACCTAACAAAAATGACAATTCTGTCCACCATTGCTAAGCTCTTCGACCCTTTAGGATGGATTTCACCCTGCGTCGTCAAGGGCAAAATTTTGATATAGAAACTGTGGCGTAGCGAGCTGAAGTGGAACGAGCCTATTTCATTGGAGTTGAAAAAGGAGTGGAACGCTTTTCGTGAGGAATTGCCGCAACTTGAAAAGATCCGTATCCCTCGATGGATCCACGCGCACAGCACTCTTAAGGAACTAGAATTACACGGTTTCAGTGATGCGTCCGAGAAAGCATACGGTGCCGCTATATACCTTCGAGTTCTCGATTTCAATGACGTCGTCCATTGTTTTGTCCATTGGTCTGGAAAAACCGATTCTATTAGACACTTGATATAAATAAATTCCCAGAAATGGTTCTGTGTTTGTTTTAATTAGTATGTCATGGAATCTAAGTGAGTTATTATCCTCGAATCGTCTGCATAAGTCCAGAAGTTCCATTTCTGTGACGGCTGTGATCTCCTGTGTTTCCTGAAGTGCGTCTATACGCTCTGCTGGTAAAATTTTGTTGCATTAGGAGAGGTCGTGAGGGTGGCTTTGAGTTTTGCTATCACTGTTCTGAAGGTGGTACTCAAAGGATTTACATCTGCTTGCTCAAGGCAAACATCTGAATCGTTGAAATACTCGTAGTCTTTTCGCTCTATGGCACATGTTGCGTAGCTCTGTTATTTCTTGGTTTCACCAATGTAGGTAGCTGGCAATTTGTTGACGTCTTCCGGACCATGGATGAGTCGCAAGCACTTGTTTCTTGTTTAGTAACTTCAGCTTAATAATATTTGCTGTTCCTGGGTTTATCGCAGAATCTTCAAAAATCTGGGTAAAAGTCTTCGTTCAGTGTGCATATTTTCAACACAAATAGTTGTGCCTTCTTTGGTGGACTTTCCAGGTTCGCTCTCCTCGATTGTACTTCAAACTGGATGGTCCGGTGGTCGCTGTGGGTATATTGGCTGCTGACTTTCCACTAGCCTTCTCTCGCTAGGGATCTCGTTACAGAAGTGATATTAATTATTGAGCCTACACCACTTTTGCTAAAAGTGTGCTCGCTTTCTTGACCGCCAGAATGCGCTGCTACTTCAAAAAAAGTTATGGTGAGTCCGTTCATATTTAGGCAGACATGCCAAATTTTAGTGCGATATTGATTTTAGTTTTGTTTTGACAGCTGATTGTTGTTGACGTGTTTGGCATCATGTTGAATATGGACAAAAACGATTTTCGTTCTCTCATAAAACATTATTTTTTGAGAGGCAAACCGCCGAATGAAACATAAGAAAAGTTGGATAAATATTATTGGACTAATGCTCCGTCAGATTACACCGTCAAATATTGGTTTCGAGAGTTTCGTGGTGGCCGCAACTCCACTATCGATCATGTCCGCAGCGGCAGGTCCTCCGATGCGGTTACAGAAGACAATGTCAAAAAAATACATGAAATTGTATTGGCTGACCGGAAAGTGAAGCTAGCAGATACCACAAAGATAAGTACTGAGCGCACATGCCATATTTTGGGCAATATTCTGCACATGAAAAAGTTATCCTGCCGCTGGGTGCCGCGCACCTGACCAAAAAACACGAACGCGAGAGCACTTCGAAAGAGTGTTTGGACTTGCTGATGCGGACTCGGGCGGATCGATGGGTCGGAATGGTTATGGCGTCGGTTTTCTTTGATTGTCATGGCATACTCTTCGTGGACTACCTTGAAAAAGGAAAAACCAACAACAACGAGTATTACTGTGCATTATTGGAGCGATTGAAGGCTGAAATCGCTGCAAAACGGCCTCACATGAAGCGAAAAAAAATTTTATTTTTGCAAGACAATGCACCGGCGCACAAGAGCATCGCAACCATGGCTAAAATCAATGACTTACGGGTCCAATTGCTGTCGCATCCACCGTATTCGCCCGGTTTGATTCCCTCGGACTATTATCTCTTCCCAAACCTCAAAAGATGGCTCATCAATAAAAAATTCAGCTCACGTGAGGAAATCATCGACGCCACGGAGGAGTATTTTGCAGACCTTCTGCAAAATTACTTTTCGGACGGGATCAAGTAGTTGGAAAATCTCTAGAATAAATGTATCAAACTAATAGGGGACTATATTGAATAAAATAAAAAAAAAAACATTTAAAAAAATTTTTTTTTTCATTCCAAAGTAGGTTACTTTTCACCCCACCTAGTATTACGTCTAGTGTCGACACAGCTTCTAGTAAAGCCTCTCCTTCCAAATAGGCATCATCTTCTATTTTTGTAGCAGTCTAGGAAGCACATGGTCTGTTAAAAGTCCTGACTTTCCATGTACTTTGTATTTACAGGTCATTAATAAAACTTTTGGACAAAAGATCCAGCTAAACAGTCTGGTGCCAGTAGTTTCGCTGATGTTACGAGAGCCTATTCATCTTTTTTTGCGTCGACTAGAGAGTCGAATAGTTTCATTTTGTTGAGGCGATATCTTGAACCGTAATGTCCTGGGAGGTAACCTACTATACAAAATTTTTGTTATCATGCATTTTTATTGAAGGGCTGAAAAGCGTTTTTGTCCTGTATTAGACCTGGGCGCCCAGCTTTTAATAGCTAAATTAATTGTTGATTTAGGGATGCAACAGAAGGATTAAGGCCATTAAAGGTGGGTTTCTGAGCCCTTTTTGACCATTTCGTCAGCCTTTTCATTCCCATCAATGTCCTTATGATCAGTAACCCACCAGGAGGATCAGTATGGCCTTATTTCTTGAGCTAAGTTTTGGTGGGTTTTGAAGCAGTACATGACTAATTTGGTGTCAAGTGCATTTATAGCTGCTTGACTTTTCGTTAATATATAGATGTTTGCGCCTTTGATACCACAGTTGTAGGTATGAGTGACACATTCTTGAATGGTATGGATTTGTTCCTGAAATACATTGGAGCTTATTCCAATTGTTAGGTGATGTTATTATTTGGTACGTGTATACTCACTCTCGATTACATATTAGAACCATCCGTATACCACTGTATTCCATTTTGGCTGTTTGGTTTATTGCTAACCCATGCCCTTAGATTCTGGTGATCGGTAAGACTTAACTCTTTGATTTGTACGAGATTCGTTAAGCCGCGTACTGCCACTTTATTAATGTATAAGTGTAAGAGTGTTAGTCCTAGTATTGCTTCTAAAGCAGCTGTAATTCAGTGCCGAAAGACTTAGAAAATAGTCAGACATGCAAGACGCTGTACTTTTGAGCTTTAAAATAGCGGTCTTTTCCATGGTTTTAATCCACCATAATATAGAAGCGGATGTTATGATGGGCCTGATCATCATTATGTTAATACAGTGAGTGATCTTTGGACAGATTCCCAACAACAGGCCAACAAAGTGTTGGGTGCTTCAGTTATTGCATAAGTTATTGTTTAATTGAGAGTCCCAATTGAGTCAGTACTACTTCCAGATATTTGAATTGTTTCGTACTGAAACTATACCTAGGTTTATATGGTATTTCTTCTTGTGAATGGAACTATGGTAGCCTTAGTTGTGTTTATGGAGAGATAGTGCACTATCTTAAAGGTGTTTTGCATACGTGCAGTGACTTCGTTAGCCTCTCTGTCCCTAATGACGATGACTAAGTCATCGGCATAACCAGTTATATTGTAGCCTTAATCTGTTAAGCAGACCATCAATGATCAAAGACCATAGGAGGGGCGATAATACGCTTCCCTGTGGGCATCCCCTTACGGCTGATAGTGATACCGAAGTCGGCTCTGATGAGGTAGTAATTATCCGGCTTTCAAGCATCGTTTTGACCCAGTTGATAGTAGGTTGACCATTTTTTCTGTGGAACAAAGCATTTGATAGACAGTCATATCTATATTAAGAAACGGGCAAAGTACAATTTTTTTTACGGCGGAAAGAGGCAGAGGCAGGATATTTTCTAAGCTTTCTCTAATATGAACATCAATAACCCTTTCCATTGTTTTCAGATAAAACTACTGGTTTGGAGATAAAAACTACGTTGACTTTCCTCTAAGTACGTGGTATGTAGCCACAGTTGAAGCTGAACCTAAATAAGGCTATAAGGGTAGAAAAAAGGAATTCTAAACCCGTAGCAGAGCTGAGAAATGCCGTCTAACACATGGGCTGAAAAGTCAGTACCGTTTTATAGTAAAACACAAAATTTTTGCAAAATTCAACTTTATTTATCAATATAGTTGCCTTCGAGGACGATACACTGATTGAAACCATTTTTCAATCTTTCGATACCAGTTGTGTAGTATGATTTCGGTTTAACGAAGGTCTGCGAACAGGAAATAGTCACTGGGGGCCAAATCTGGAGAATACGGTGGGTGGGGAAGCAATTCGTAGCCGAATTCATTCAATTTTGCCATCGTTTTCATCGACTTGTGACACGGTTCATTGTCTTGATGAAACAGCACTTTCTTTTTCTTTAAATGCGGCCGTTTTTCTGCGATTTCGTCCTTCAAACGCTCCAACAACGCAATGTAATAGTCGCTGTTCATTAGTCTGCCCGTTTTGGAGATAGTCGATGAAAATTATTCCATGTGTATCCCAAAATGCGGATGCCATAACCTTGCAAGCCGACTGTTGAGTTTTTGGTCGTTTTGGACGAGGTTCGTCGCCTGACTCTGGTGTAAAGTGATGGAGCCAAGTTTCATCCATTGTCACATACCGACGCAAAAATTCGGCTTTTTTGCGGTTGAACAGCTTTAAACACTCCTCTGAATCATCAACACGTTGTTGTTTTTGGTCGACTGTGAGCAAACGCGGCACCCACTTTGAACAGAGCTTTCGCATGTCCAAATATTCGTGTATGATATATTCAACACTCTCTTTAGATATCTTCGAAGCCTCAGGTATCTCCTACGGTCACTTTACGGTCATTCGTAATCAAATTGTGGACTTTTTTGACGTTTTCATCTGAAACAGCCTCTTTTGGACGTCCACTGCGTGCATCATCTTCGGTGCTTGTATGACCACTTTTAAATTTTTCAATCCACTTGCGAATGGTTCGTTTGGCTGGTGCAGAGTCCGGGTAACACTTATCAAGCCATTTCTTTGCATCGGCTGCATTTTTTCTCATCAAAAAGCAATGGTAAATCAACACACGAAATTGCTTTGAATCCATTTTTTTCACAATAACAAAAGTTACTTCACTCACAATGCTAAATCTCGAGAACTAATCGTCCGACAGCTGTCAAATTTAGACACGTATCTTTTGAAGGTTGGTACTAACTGAAAATGGTATGGATTTAATTCAAGTGGTGCCTTGAAACCATGTGTTACACCTGGTGCCTTGTATGGTTTAAATGATTTGATAGCCTGCTTAACCTTTTCCGGACTGAAAAGTTTTCCGGATAAACTGTTGATTCCGCTGAGGTTTCTTGGAAGTGAAACTTTCGTTGACTGGGAAGTGAATTTGATGTGAATTTGAAGTAAAGTATTCAGGGTTTTCACACGGTTGCGTGTGATTGTGCCATCTGGTTTGATTAACAATCCCATGCAAATAGAATGATCTTTGGAGAGGGCACTATGGATTTGTGCTTAAGCAGGAATCAGTATAAGAAACCTCTTCGAGTACTTATGGTACAGTCCGTATTTGCTCGCTGTGGCCGAGCCATTATACAATAGTCGACTGATTAAATATAAGTAAATCATCCAGTTGTATGTGCATAGAGACAGTTTCGCTATTAAGGGTCCAGACATATTCTTAAACTGTTATCCATTTCTTCTTCAGGGCTTTAGTAAGTTATTCATTGAATGATTTGGTTGTGTTGTTGGTTCCAAGCCCAACAGTCTTCAGTCACTGTCAATCAAATTATCAAATACGTTATAAAATTATGGAATACCGCAGAACATTGGCAAATCAGTCTACTTCGAAACAGAAGCTGACATAACTTTTTTTGCATAAACCACACACGTTCCCAAGTGCTAAACCCGTAAAACCTGTTCGTTTGCCTTGAGGCTAAAAACCCGTGTGAACAAAGTTCAACAATAGACACACCCAACACCTACATGTACATACAACTGTAATTTATTAATTTATGTAGCAATTTTCTTTGTAAACATATTTTTATTTTGTTGACAGATTTAAAATTGAGTGCCGCCCTGTAAGTCAAGTTCAGGAAATGTATAAACGGACACTGTAGACTGACTCAATGGCTGTGGCATCCATTTTAAACGATTCGAAAGGAAGTCAGATCGAAATGTGTCATTTCAGATGAGTGGTAGAAGTTAAAGTGTCAGTTGAACTTGACAGTTATTGGTTGTGGTGTCTTGTTTATTTTGAATAGAAAGTGTGTTTGTTTCATTTCTTAAATTGGGAGAACCCTAACTGGGTTAAGCTTTTAATGCTGTTTGTTTGTGATGACTTTAAGTAGAAAATGTATGAATAGGAGTGAGTTCTTACAGATTGGTGTAAAGAAAAGCACTCGAAAACATAATTCAAATAAAGAAAACAAGAAAAAAGTTCAAATCGAGTACTCATAACAGAGATACAAGAGATACTCGGACGAGTGGCACCCCTAGAAAATGAGCTCACTACGGGTAGTTGAAGCCACCCAACATGACATGGAGCAATTGAGATACCTACTCGTATACTCTCGTACTCGTGCTCGTACTCATACTCGTACTCAATGACGTTTGTTGGC
Organism: Volucella inanis; assembly: GCA_907269105.1. Lineage (NCBI taxonomy): Eukaryota > Metazoa > Arthropoda > Insecta > Diptera > Syrphidae > Volucella > Volucella inanis. The sequence continues at coordinate 200,024,462 of OU026153.1, read as the reverse complement.
TTTTAGTGTCTGCTTTTTATATTTCGTTCTGTTTTCTGCTTTTGTTTTCGAAATACTACGATATTTTCATTTATCGTAAATCTCTGATTTGTTAGTATTGCTGTAGACTTTATGAATACACCTAGTCTAGCCATCGCGTACACTGATCCTACAAAACTAATACCGCGCCCGCTTGCGCTCGCGCTCTTGTATCTCATCTTTTATACGAGTAGTCGTAGCGCGCGCCAATTATCTTTATTATTTGTGGCGTTTTCGGTTGCGATTTTTCGATTTGGCTTTCATTTTTTGATTTTAATTTTTTTTTTTTCCTCTTTTTATTAATTTCTTTACATACTCTCTTCTCTGTCGATATTTTTGTAAACTTTTGTTTATATTTGTTTAATTCATCGGCTCGTCGATAGTGTGTTTAGTTTTGTCGATCGGCGATTCTGTTTTTAGTTTTCATTTTAGCCACAACGTGGGCACAGTAGAATTTAAAACTATTGTTTAGTGTTTTTTTTTTTTTCTTTTTTTTTTCAAAACATTTCTGCACTTAAGAGAAAGACAAATAAGATAGTGAAAAGATTTGATAAACAAAAATAGAATGCATGTGTTGTATTGTGTTGTAAATAGCGGTGTTTGAAGAATTTTGCATACCTTGAGATAAATTTTTGTGTCTATTCAGTTTGTTTTCATTTCGTTTCTTGTAAATTACTTTTTTTTTCTTGGATTTTTTCTAAAAAAAAAATTATGTAAACTGAAAGAAAACAACTATTGTATTATCGCAGCGGTGTTGTGGCCAGTTATTTATCTGGTGTACCGCTTCTTTTTTTCTTTTTTTTTGAATTTACCTTAAACATTTATCCAATTTGACGGAACGAATTTTGTGTGTCTAATTTCGTGCAATGAAATTCTTTCTAGGCATCGCCAATTGGGGAGATAGCAGTTCCAAATTTGATGGCAATTCCACAGATAAGGTATGGTTTTGACGGTTTTTTGTTATAAATATAACACCGATTGTGCTTGAATTGATTTGCACTTGTTTTTATCGCACATAGTTATCAACATCAGATACATCGAAGTTGAATCGGAAGGAGTCCTACAAGGCACAAAGAAAGAACTATCGTCGTGAGAAGAAACGTGTTGCATCTGAATTATTAAATTCACTGCAAGACCCAGCTGTGATTGTTCTCGCCGATTGGCTGAAGGTAAGTCCATTCTTGAAGTGAATTATTTATTTAAAACAGAAAAGAACATTAATTGTTGATTGAAATTGCACTGTGAGAACTGCTCATGGTGGCAGTTTTAAGTAGAGAGAAAAAAAAAAAAAAACCAATTGCGACGTACGACTATGTTACATGAACAAATAGTCGTAGATACTTTTATTTTAAAGAGTTCCCCGGGTGAGATAGTTGTTTACATGTTTAAGATTGCTGACTTGTGTATCTGTAGGTAGAGAGGTAGCTGTATGACCATTTGACGCACTAATGTCTAGTTTCTTCTTTAAATGATCGTACGTGCTTGAGTTCGTAATTGACAGTTTGGTTGACTATGAGGTTGGTGGAAAAAAAAAGTAGGAAGAACTTTTTATGTTATTTGAGATTCAAAGCAGCAGCGTTTCTTTTTCTTGGCAGTTTCTGATTTGAATTTGAATAAAGCGGACGATAGAAACGATCGAAAATCCAAGTTCAAGGCTTCTTCTTAACATATGCGTGTACATACACGTATACTTAGTTGTGAAGTAACTGTTTACCTGGTCTTGTAAGATTTCTTATGAGTCAAGGTTAATTGATATTTCCCCTATAAGTCTTGGTTTTCTGGTATAGAGCCTGCTTAGTATTCAATAGCCTTTTAAAGCCAAATAAACACCAGTTTAGTTTTATTATTTGTTGATTGCTTTCTACTCTAGTCTATGATTTGCTACAGTCTACACTATACCATAGATTAACATATATGCAGGATCTTCATCAACCTGGTCATCCTTTCATCGATCTTGTCTTCAAGATCCGAGCATTCTTCGTCGCTGACTTAATTGGCGAGACCTTTCGTGGGTCACTCGCACCAACGTTCCATCGTATCTGATGTCACAAGACTGTGTTTAGTTTTCTCTGATTTCAACTTTTGAGACTCCCCTGTGTCTGCAGCTTCATTCTTCATCAACAAAAATTCTCCTTGGGTTGTAGCTCAACGGCGGTGAATGTTTCGCGTCGAACTTCTCCTTTTGGCAAGTTTGGTTCTGTTCAGTGCGGGGCAGTGCTTCCTTCCCATTTCATCGGCATCCACTGTTACACGATCGCGCAGCTCCAACAGTAGCTTGTCAAACAAAACACTCCTCAGTGTATATGCGAATAGGAATTCGTGCGGACTTGCTTTCGTTGTACAGTTTCGAGCAGAGTTCAGACGCCATTGAACTGCTCATAGATGATTAGCTCAGTCTCCTGCTTTGAGAAGGCATGCTCAGAGGTATGCATGCATTTCGGGTAAGTTAGGATGGTTCGATTCCACCTTTCGACCTGATTTTTGGGTCTAGGTGTCCTCAAATAACTCAAAATATTGTAACTAGCCACTTCGGTTGGGTAGCTGAAGATATTCTGGCTGTTTAAAGTCGTAACGGCTCGCATAATTGTGTACTTAATAATATTATCGACCGAGAAGAGGACGTTATAGGTCCTCGCTTTTTCTTTTGTAAAGTGACCAAGATCGTCTGTGTTCTTTGATATTGCAACTTCGGTCTGCCACCTCATTTTTTGCACACTCCACGCAAAACTTGATGTAATTGCTGGTGAATCCTCTTATCCGCCTTACTTTCTCAAGTGCCTTCTTTTAGGCAAGACATCCAACATCTTCCTTCACCTATGCTCATCAGTATACCCTCAAGACCGCTTGCGGACGTCCTCTTAAATATCGTGATTCGTCTCTTAGCCGTACAACTCGCTTATGGAATGCCCTGCTGAGCTCTCTATTTTCTAGTTGTTATAACTTGCAAACATTTAAGAGATACCTCTCTTTCCTTTCTCCTTAAGTTTCCTTCGTCTCCGCTGTTTGCAAAGATTTTAAGCGCATTGGTTATACATGAAAAAGAAGAAAGAAAGAAGCGATTCTGATTATGTCGTCAAATTGTTTCTTTGTTGGCATTGAGTGTTTTAATAAGGGCTCGCAACTTGTAGTCCTGCCATTGCATGGTAGCCATCCATCATCTGACTTTCATCTTCAATTGGTTGTCAACATAGCGCATCGAGGTGCGTAGCACTTTCCTGGTTCATCGTTTCGGAATTGAACTTCTGCATTTTGAGCCATCAGTGACTCACATGGGGGACCAATTTCGCCTTATTGCTTGTTGCTACTATGGTCTCACAGACCATGACGATCTTGAAATGTCTGCAACACAGGTACATTCTAAATCTGTTCAGGTTCTCTACTCTTGCTAGGAATTCAAGTTCATAAGGAATGGTATCAGACAGTTGTCTTCAGTTTTGTTATAGAAGGATTCTAGCCAAACCGGGAGACGATGCATTAGTGTGCATTGTATGCATGCACTAAGAGTTGAATAACGTAATTAAAGCCTGTGTAATGCTCTTTCTTGCATATCCGCCCACTCGAACGGATGATGTGCTCTTGTGAGATCTGCCAATGGGATCACCCAATGTCCACAGTTGTTGAGAAATTTGCGGAAGAATTCCGTAAGACCGAGGAAATGACTCAATGAGTATAATGCAATAACAACTGTCTTTTGAACACTTTGATGAAGCCTTGCTTTGCTTACTCGATAGCCTAGGAAAATAATATTAGTCTTCAGAAAAAAAATGCAGATACCCACTGTGATCCTCTTACTGGACTGAGCCCCAAACAAGGCTGTCGTAACAGACAATATAGTTCATTGCCATAAGGATTGCGTATATTTCCGCTTGGAAGGCAGACGCAAGTTTTCTTATTCTTTTTTTTTAGAGAGGAGTAAAATTTAAAATCGTCGGGCTTAAAGATACCAGCTTCGTATCCCAAATCGGTTTTTGAACCATCCGTGAAGACGCGATCGCATTCCTTTTTTAGATCTGGCCGAAATTATTGCTGATTACAAGGACAGTTAATTTCATACCACCGAACAGGAGTTCTGGTGCCATTGCACCAGACACATGACCATAACACCAAAGTCGAAAGACGGTCGGCGTGTAAGTTCATGGAAGCGCCAGTACGAATTTTAACAAAGACTACCCAAATCTTGTCGAAAGATTCTGTGTACAGAACCTTGTAGGTTGTGAAATCGGTGAAAGGATGGTGGTTATCGATTTGGATTTCTTGGTTTTTATTTTTTAGGATACGTCGGAGTGTGAAAATTTGGTCGTTTGTGTACTTTTTTAATCTGAAACCACACTGATAGGGATCAATCAGGTTGTTGACGAAGGGTTTCTGACGTTTACACAATATAGTCGATAAGATCTTGTTTGCAATATTGGTGAGACTTATACCTCTATTGTAAGAGCGGTTGAACGGGTCTCCTATTTTGTGGATCGGCCAAATGATATTGAGGCATCAGGCATACACTGATCTGATCGGATCTGAGGTATGAGTTGGTGAATGCTCTTCACAAAGTCACTACTTTAAACACCTCGTTCGATAAGTCATCAGATTCAGCAGCCTTGTTGGATTTCAGTTTAGATATTGCTTTCCGTTGCTTCATTTTAGTTAAATGGACGATTGTTTTGGCTATTATCGTTTAAATTTAATGGTCTTTTCTGCCTGACGGCGAGATCTTGCGCTTCTTCGCGGTTATACAATCTACAAAAACAGTTTTTCCATATTCATAGCAGTGACTGTGACTCTATTACAAGGTTTTCTTCTTCATCTCTACAGATTTTTTCGCTTTGAGACGTTCTTTTTACTTTACTTTTTACTTTTACGAGATGCGACTGGCATCCAAGTTTCCTAGTCCTGACCATACTATTGCTTGCACTCAGCCACAGCCATTGCTGTATTACTCGTACATTGTCATACAGCGCGGGCAGTGACTGTATGTAACAACCGAATTATAGCGAGTTGTGGGTAAGAATTTTGTTGGTGTGCTGTTTCCTATTGTTGTAAGGACATAACATCTACGACAATTTGATTCGGTAAGCCAACTCTGAATTTTTGCTTCACAGCTGTGCTTAGTATCGTCGGTGTTATTTTTTCTAATGACTCGGGAATTTAGGGCTTCTATAGCCAATATTCGCGGGCTAAAAAGTAATCACCTTTCTGCGTACGCCTGTAAATACAGACCAGCTGTTTTGCCACTAAGTAAAACACAGATAGATTCCCTCTCACACCTATCACCTCATTCTAATCTGAACCTACCTGGCTACCATTTATGCCAATATTCGTTACTCACCATCGCCATTTCCGTGCGTAGTGATGTAGCTTACCAAACTCCACCACAATGTAGTCATGTTCCAATCCGGAATTTAATTTCACGTGGTTAAAACTTCATCTCCGTAGCAAAGTATCCTCTAATTTAATGCGCTGACTGACTCCATACAAAAATTTGAACCCATGTATCCTCATACTGAAATTGTCATTACGGGCGGTTTCAGTATACACAATGTGTGTGGCTTCTGGACAGGCAACACCCGAAGGACGGTGTGTTGAGATCTTCGCTGCGGAAAATAACTTAACCCAGCTTGTAAATGAGCCCACACGAATACCATATATTAATAGTTATACCGCCAACACCCTGAACTTGTTTTTCACTTCTTACCCTGACAAATAGAAAGTCAGCCTCTAGGCTCATCGAACCACTGTTTCATATCAGCTAATTTCTCGTGCACCGACCACACAGTTAGAGAAAAGATTCGAGAAAGTCAATAGGATTTAATAGCTTTAGGAATTCGAACTGGTTGCTATGTTTCCTCGATAAAGACGTAAACCTTTTAGGACTCTTTCAAAGCAGGTGAAAAACAACAGAAAACCGAAAAGTTGAACCAAGGCGTACATTAATCTGACAAGATAGTTGTACTTGATATTTTTAAGGCATTTGACAGAGTTTGGCATAAGGCTCTTTTTTCGAAAATGTGTGCTTTTGGGATCGATGGCTCTCTTCTTTACCTTTCGGAACGTTCAATTCAAGTTGTCTTGGATGATTTCAAATCTCATATTCACGGAGCTGATGTGCTCCAGAGCTCCGTTCTGTCTCCGAAACTCTTCTTAATTTTCATCAACGATCTCTTGTCTGATACTTTAAATCAAATATATTCCTTTGCTGGCGACAGTACTTTCTGAATTTCATATTCATTCTTTGACTCGCGTCCGTGCTCTTCGGCTGTAGAACTGGAGCGGTAGTGTATGCTAAGCTTATTAAATTCTAATATTAACAGCATAACTTATTGGGGAATCACTAACAGAGTAGAATTTTATATTTCTAAAACACAACGCTGTCTGCTTTTGTTTAAATACCCAGTCATTTTCCATTATTCAATGGCACTTGCATCGTAGAAACCAAAAAACTTTCCATTCTAGATATGTGTGTCAGTGACAACTTACTTTGGAATGACCACATATTCAAAAATGCTGCGAAATGTCTCAAGCGATGTAAGAAATATTTCACCCCTCTGATAAGGCCTCAATACATAAGGTATTTATCCACCCCAAATTAGAGTACAATGCCCACATTTGGTCGAGTGCACCGAAAACAGCTCTGCATATTTAAGATAGGATTCAAAACCATGTGATAATACTCATAGGTGATACTAATATCACTCAGACAATTGACATTCTCGAACACCGACATCACTCTGTTATATCGCTATTTCCACTACCAGTAACTCAAAAGAAATTGCCAGTAGCATACCCTCCCTTCAAACTTTTAACCGTTATACTGGTTTCGCTATGAATTCTCATCGTGATTCGTTCTTAATCCGTACAACTCGCTTATGGAATGCCCTGCCTAGCTCTTTACTTCCTAGTCATTACAACCTTCAAACATTTAAAACCAACGTTCATTTAAGGTTACTTAAATCCCTTGAACGCGCGCAAATTATATAAAAAAAAAAAACAAATTATTAGAATCACTAACCATTGTCAGCAACAGCAATAATTGTTCACTTATTGGAACGCTTACAACTTAACGTAGTCTCGTAACTGATCGTGAATTTTGATTAAAAAAAAGGTAAGTTAAAGCGTATATCTTGACTAAATTGTAGATAATCTGGAACACAAGTATGGCATCTTGCAAAAGATGCTAAAAAATAGGGCGTATAAAATGAAAATAAAATAATTATTATTTTTTTTTTTTCACTTCATCCATCCCAATTTCTATATCAGAAAAATTTAACAATCTGCGCATCTCCAGACGCCGCCGTTCCCTAACACCCAGTATTGAAACGAGCAAAATCTATAAAAAAAAATACTTCCCCATTAGCTTGGAATGTTTTGAAAACATTTTTTCTTATTTATCTACTTAGCAGTGATGACAAATTAAAAAAAATTATTTCAGCTACACTTCAATATTTTTTTTCACCTAATGTTGACGTTTATATTCCGTGGAATGTAATTGCACATTAAAAGTGCTTAAAACAAATATGAAAAATTAGTTGTGGTTTACAATATTTTAGCAGAGTCGCAGTCACTTGAAAATGTGAGAATCACAGAGAAGGCATCTTTTGTTTGTATATTTTCATTCGCATTTATAATATTTGAATGATTGGAACGAGTTAAAAGGATTATTGCTGCCTGTGTACGTTTATAGAATTGAATAATGATATGAACTTGTAGAGGAGAGAGAGGTGGAGTCTTGATTTTAAGACAGGAATTTAAAATTGAGACTCGTATGCGAGCTTGTTAAATAAGTAGGTAATAAAAGGCTTACAGACAGACAGTTTAATTGAGTTGTTAAGTGTCATTTTTGAGTAGGCTATCCAACTAAATGTTATGGATGTGACATTGTTTTAATAAAAGATTTACGAGTATATGTTTGGAAGAAAGAAGTCTGTTGTGGATATTTTGTAAATGTTGGTTAGTTCAACTTAATTATAGAAAAAAACAGTAAAGATTTTAAAGATTTGAAAGTTGTGCTAAATTTAAAGGTTTTTAGGTAGATAGATTTCAAGTAGATATATAGGTTAGGTTAGGTGAGAGTGGCGGTTAAAAAATCTACCCACTTAGGCCTATTGGCCCATTGTGCTATCACGTGGATCTACGATCTTCTTACTCGTGTAACCAATTTGAGCTTATGATGAAGCGCAGGACATGGTTTGATGGTGACGCTGAGATGTTTCCTATTTAGAAGAATCAGACTCTTAGAGCGTTTCAGATCCAGCTTTGGCCAAATCTGTTTAGTAGCTAGATATGTTGGCCCACCTGTCCATTTAAGGTCTGTTATTTTATTAGCATCCAGCTTAAATAATAATTTGCACATAATGATTGGTATACCTATGCTACCCTTTTGCGGTAGAATAGGTAGAGTGGTGGTTTCAATTTTGGCGAGTTCGTCTGCCCTATAATTTCCTGGAATGTTCCTGCGGCCCGGTACCCAAAAAAGGTGAAGGTTGAACTGCTCTGCCATCTCCGTAAGAAATGATCGGCATTCAAGGAGGGCTTAGAGTTTAGTGAGATCGAGTTAAAAGACTTGATAACGCCCTGACTATCCGAAAACGTGGGAATATCCTTAGTAGATATCACGTTTTTCTTCATCCAGGGCAGAGCTTTTTTAATCGCCAAAATATCCGCCTGCAACACGCTACAGTGATTTCGAAGACAGAAGGAGAGGCTTAAATTTAGATTATCTTAGAAAACACCTCCACCAACGCCGCTATCGGTTTTAGGTCCACCTGTATAGAAGTGGATAGACTTGTCCACCATGAAAGTATCATCCTCCCAGAAGGATCCAGAGTGAAAGTTTACATGAATTCTTTGTCAAACCGAACTTTTGTTATGGTGTAATCGATGTTTTCTGTGTGGATACCTAATATATTAAGAATATTAGCGTGGCCTAGATACACTGTGCAGTCGCAGCTACTTGCTTGCCGAAGATGTCGAGAAGTGTCAAGTGAAACAGAATGTCTAAAGCCAAGGAGGGAGTGGATTATAGAGCTCCACTTATGCATAGACATGCTGTTCTTTGGAAAACACTAAACTGGTACCGTTTATTGAGGGAGGGTCCACCTGACGGCGTGCCAGGTTTAATGTGGGTAGTCAGCGAATGCAGAGCCCTTTCCACCGACTTTATTATATGATATTATATGGATATCAATCAGTCGTTTGAGGGTTTTATGAGGGATGATAGACTTATAGGTCTTAAGTCCTTTAGAACAACATGAGAGCATTTTTCGGCCTTGTGAGTGAAGACTACATTGACTTCTTTTCATGAGAGTGGAGTGCGGATCAGTTCTACACAAGATAATATCTGAGGACCTTTGTAGTTCGGCCCGTATTATACCGTCCAAACCAGCAGACTTGTATGGTTTGAAGCTTTGCAGCGCCCAAAGTAGTATGTCTCTCATTCTCAGATCATGAATTTTGTTCACGGTTGCAGTAGTCTTATTTTGGTTACTACTGTCCGCGAATAAGGAGCTACGTGGAAAGTGGATGTCCAGTAGCAAGTGGAGTGATTCAGTGAGTCGTCGACGAGTTATCTATCCCCGGCTTTCTCTTGAAACTCGATTTGCTGTTTTATCCTCGTCTCTAAGAAATGGGCACATGTTTGTACGGGTGTTTAAGCACAACTTTGCCTAGCAATGATATAGAGCGCCGATTGTCTTTTGACTTTGGTCAGTAATATATTCCACTAGAAATGAGTCAGAAAGAGAATGCGGGCGGATCTTCACAGATGGCCGTCCTAGGATGCGCCGCTGGTATCCCTTTGCAAGATGTTTATCAGATTTGGGTTTCTTGTGAGGATAACTGCAGATGCATTGACTCTAAATTATGTCGGCAATCTAAACGAATACTTCGCAACGTCTCTTAATATCAGTAAATATCCCTCAGTAGGAATGACTGCGTATTGGCGTAGCTACATGGCACCATATTGTTGCTAACCTCTTAATTGGGCTAGACATAGGTGGCACAACATCATGTGACCGTTGCTGTAAGGGTTATGACGGCACTGTAAAGCACTGCCTCTGTGAGTGTAGCTCTAGGTTGCAAGTTCATGGCGCTGATGTGATGAGTACTGGTACTATAGGCACTTTATCACTAAAACGTTTACTCATATTTCTATGAAAGATTGAGGGCATGCTTCTAGCTTGCCTTACGTCCTTCATCAAAAGTCGTTTCGATTGTTAGCAGTAATCAAAAGTTTTCCCCTGCGTTTCATCTTGCAGGTTCTTTGGAGATCTCATTTTACAGAATTCCAAGGCGAACTTTATCTCAAAGCTTTGGTGCTTCTGCGTCAGAAGTCATATTTACATTTAATCTTAACTCAGGGTCATAGGTGATGATGGAATAATTGTGTGTGAGTGGTATCTAAAGCTAGTGTAAGCCTTGTACTCGTGATATAATATTTGTATATGGTCTATCAATACGGACCTTCGATTTTTAAATGTAAATAAAACAAATTTTGTGTGATATTTTTGGTTTTGAAAGAACATGTATGTACGTAACATCGTTCATATGTCCATGGCGGCATTCGGGACGTACAATTTTAACGACTTTGTCGCATAAATTTGACTGATTTTGCTGGATGGCGTTTGTTATGTTGATTTTGAGTGCATCAATTGTTTGCGATTTATTCGCATAGGGCTGAGATTTAAGATAAACCCAAAGGAAGAAGTCTAAAGGCGTTTAATCGCACACTCTCGATGGCCAGTTCACATCACCGCATCGCGAGATAACCATGCCCTTAAATCGCTCGTGCAAAACGTCCATCTTGGCATGCGCTGGATGGCACGTAGCGCCGTTCTGTTGGAACCACTTGTTGTCGGTATTCACATCATCCAGTTTAGGCCACAAAAAGTTGCTTATCATCGATCTCTAGCGTTCGCTGTTGTCGGTTATGGAAGTATGGTTATACGGACCGATGATTCCGTCAGACCAAAACCCGCACAAAATAGTGACCTTCTCGGAATGCATTTTGTGCAGGTGTATTTCGTGTGGATTTGTATCGTCCCAAATCCGACAATTTTACTTGTTAACACTGCCATACACTACTGAACAATTCATAACAAATTTGACAGATGTTCCTTTAACAACATGGCCGCTATAACCCAACAAAGTTTTAGTGTTCATATTGAAAAACCCTGTCTATGTAAATATAGGGTGATTCATCGTGAGGTTTGGATTTCAATAGCTTTTTTTTGACAGATCACGCGTGACTCCTATCAAACTGTTTTGTCATTTTTGTTCAGTATCCTTTGGCAAGTTCAAAAAAAAATTTAACTTGTGCAAGAATTAAAGCCAGGCGACTTGAATTTGCGTCATATTTTCAGCAAATGGGCTCTGTAAAAACTCAATGAAAATCCGGTGTCTTATCGTGAAATTTTGTTCAATGATGAAGTTCATTTCTGGCTCAATGGATACGTTAATCAAAAAATGCCGTATTTAAAAACAACGGTATGGTGTGGTTTATGGGCTGGTGAAATCATTGGTCCATATTTCTTTAAAAATGAGGCAAATCAGAATGTTACCGTCAATGGTAAACGTTATCGCGCCATGTTAACGGACTATGTATTTCCTGAAGTTCAAGCACATGGTCTCGGTGAGCTCTGGTTTCAACAAGATGGGGCTACGAGCCATACAGCGCGTGAAACCAATGACTTGTTGAGAAATCATTTTGGTGAGCACTTAATTTCACGTTTTGCTATGGTAAATTGGCCGCCTAGATCGTGCGATATCACACCTTTGGACTATTTTCTCTGGGGATATTGAAATCTCAGGTCTTCAAGAATAAGCCAGCTACGATTGACGCTTTGGAAGCCAACATTACTTGTGTTATTCGCGAGATACCAGTCTCTATGCTCGAACGAGTCGCCCAAAATCGGACCTTCCTAATCGATCACCTCAAATGTACTTGTGGCCAACATTTACACGATATCATTTTCAAAAAGTAGATGCCATGAATTGTTCTTTTAACTGATAATATAAATTATACGTTCACTTTCAAATGTATGTTGTATTTTACATTATAAATCAAAACTCACGATGAATCAAGCTATATACTATTTGGTTTTTTACTTAATTCGTGCAGATTGCTAAGAGACGGCGCAACTTGTATTATTCCATTGAAACATGCGTTGGAAAGCTACTGTCATTGTACGTCATTTCAGTATATGTCATTCACTTGAAGCGTAAACAACAATAATTTTTTTTCACTCAAATATGTCGAACTTTATGCCCGAAAAAGTGTTTTTGCGGGGAGTTCTTCTTCATTACTTTAATATGAAGAAAACTGCTGCCGAAAGTCATCGTATTTTGGTGGAAGTTTATGGTGAACATGCGCCAGTTGAGCGAACGTGCCAAAAGTGGTTTGCACTATTTAAAAGTGGTGATTTTGGCTTGGAAGACGATGAACGTCCTGGGCAGCCAATGAAAATGAAAATGAAGAACTGGAAGCATTACTCTATGAAGATTGTTGACAAACACAAGAAGAGCTCGCAGCATCCTTGGGTGTCACTCAAGCAGCCATTTCAAAACGTTTAAAAGCAGCTGGATATATTCAAAAGTAAGGAAATTGTGTTCCACTTGAACTCAAGCTGAGAGACGTCGAAAGGCGGTTTTGCATGTCCGAAATGCTTTTGGAACGCCACAAAAGGAAGTCATTTTTACATCGGAATGTAATGTAATGCTCTGTATTTGGTGGGATCAGATGGGTGTGCTGTATTATGAGCTGCTAAAACCGGGTGAAACCATCAATGGACAACGCTACCGAACACAATTAATCCGTTTGAAGAGAGCAGTAGCCGAAAAACGCCCGGAATATGCGACCAGACACGAGGCAATAATTTTCCATCATGACAACGCTCAGCCCCACGTTGCTATTCCGATTAAGAACTATTTGGAAAACAGTGGATGGGAAGTCTTATCCCACCCGCCTTATAGCCCAGACCTTGCCCCTTCTGACTAGCATTTGTTCCGGTCGATGCAGAACGCCCTCACTGAAAAACGGTTCACATCAGAGCAGAATATCAAAAATTGGCTTGATTCATTCTTGGCTGCCAAGCCGGCGCAGTTCTTTTTGGATAGGATCCACAAATTGCCAGAAAGATGGGAAAAAGTATATATATATATATAGCTTCAGATGGGCAATACTTTGAATAATACTATTGTACATGTTTTTCTTAAATAAACGTTCAATTTTTGAAAAAAAAAAAACGCACGAATTAAATTACATGCCCAATATATTATTTATTTTTTATTTTACAGTATAGAATATCATTCTAATAATTACTTTAGAAGAAATCATAGGTAAAAGCAACCGGAAAAATAAATCACGGACCGAAATCCCCCGGCCGCCACGCTCTAACCGCGGCCCCGCTGTCTATAAATACCGCGTTGTGAACTGCTCTTTGCCCTATAGCAAATAGGGATTGGTAGCGATAACACGCATATCAGAGTGCTGCTAAACCAATTTGATGCTACGTGCTTTTTAGCACACCGTACAAAAAACTTTTGATTTGTGAGGGGTAGTGTTGATTATTATTTGTATAGATATTCATATTTTTTTTCTAATTTAAACGTTATTGAGTTGTAAATTTTGGCTCTTATTAAATGAGTGCTTGGTTATTTGTTCCTTCTTTTGTTATTTGTAGTGACATTTTTACAAAATATATAAGTTTATTGATTGACTTTTGACAGAAGTGATTATTTATTTTAAGAAAAGTTTTTAAAAGAAGCAAATCCTGTTTTTATTTTTATTTAAAAGAAAATAGTACTTATCTATTGCAAGAGTTGCAGATATTGGCTACACTCTTTCATTATTTTGTTTAGATTTTTACTTTTAATTGTTTTTCTGTAGGACATTATTATTATTTCACCATTCAATTAGGAAATCAAGCTTTCTAATGCAAGAGAAAGTAATAATTTGGAAAAAGAGAAATGTTTGTTGAACGTGAAGTTCATCTTTTGTCGTGACAGGACTCGACATAACTCACAGGGATAGACATAGATCACAGAAAGCGAAGGAATCGTCTGAACATGTGAGGACTGTAAATTTGTGGTCTAATAAAGTGAATTCGCAATGAATTACGATTCTTCTATTGATAACAATAACGATCCTGTAGTTTCAATAGGTAAAATGTCTTATGTCTTTAAATATAGCTCTGCTTTGAAATGCAACGATGAGTCTAAAGACCTGTGTTGCTCAACAAGGCAAAATAAAGTTAGAGAAAATTCTGCCTCCACCTGAACCTTTACACTCTATTCTTACGAGTGGTCACCCCAAATCTAAACCATTTATACGCAGTTTACGCCGATACAACAACGCTTTTCAAATGACCTCTTTTAAGAGTTCATATGTTGTTGAACGAAGCTTATCATATACCAGGTAGCTTGCTGCCATATCGGGCTGACAATGATCATAATTTTTGCAGATTTATGTTATTTCTGATCCAGAAACACAAGCATATTGCACAACAAATTGTAGAAGTTTGGTTAGATCTTTACAAGATTTGTAACATTCCCATAACAGCTACATATAATCCTTCGAAACTGCCAGGCACACCCGAATTTAACGTCGTAATCCATGCAAATGAAGTACCTGTGGAATAACACTCACGCCGTTATAATGCCCCCACCACGAGTGAAGTAGCTGAACAACAATTTGATAAAGAAATACTGTGTTGCGTAGCCGTGACAATAACTTACAAGAAATATCGGAGTTGCATCGTTCTTAAGACAGATTACAATATCCTTTGATGCTATCTCGGGGAGAAGACGGATATAGTATCAACATTTCTCAAGTTCATCCGGCTAGTAAAGCAGCTCTATGTAAAACAGTTTCTTGCATGAACTATTATTTCTACCGCATAATGACGAGACAAAACAATTTTAACCTCCTAATTAGGTATTGAATGTAAACAAATCAGTACTTAGTCGATTAATACGCAGAAATAAAGAAACTCCTTCATCTCATAAAAAAGGTTCACATTCTTCGTCCACAACGTTGTCACATGTACTCGTAAACTATTAATCAAAAATTGAATCTGACTGATTAGCTTACATCCGATACAACCAAACGAAATTATGGGCAGAAAACTACGTCCATCTTCAGGATGCCTTACACTCGAATAAACACAACAATGATGTTGGGCAGGTTATACTGCCTTCATCGTTGACCGGTGGGCTTCGACATTTACATGGAAAATTGCAGGACGCCATGATTTATGTCAGACATTACGATAAACCTGATCTTTTTATAACTGCAACAGGCAACCCAAATTGGACAGAACTCAAAGAAAATATCTACTCCAATTCGACTCCACAAAGTATATACGACAATAAGAATAGAGTACTATATTTCACTTAAAAATACAGAAACTTCTTCATCTCATAAACAAGGTTCATATTCTTGGTCCACAACTGTGTC
The DNA here is from genome assembly GCA_907269105.1 of Volucella inanis. NCBI lineage: Eukaryota > Metazoa > Arthropoda > Insecta > Diptera > Syrphidae > Volucella > Volucella inanis. The sequence continues at coordinate 200,008,999 of OU026153.1, read as the reverse complement.
ACATGTACTCGTAAACTGTTGACTGGCAGATCAAATTGATAGCATTATTTCCGCGGAGATATCAAATAAAGAAGAAGATCCAACCCTTGGTTAACTGGCCTTGCGGAGTCTGTAATCCTAATTCTCGATACATGCGAGAAGGTAAATGTACCAAAACATTTTCGAAAGTATTTCAAAACCAAACATCTACGATGGATCCCCTAAATATCGCCGTCGGTTGCTAGAAGTAAGTGGACAAATTGCCACTGTGCGAAACCATGAAATTGTCAACCAGCGGGTTGTTCCCTATAACATATTTCTTCTAAAAATTGTTGACACTCATATTAACGTTGAGTTGTGCAGTTCTATTAAATCCATACAACACGTCACTAAATACGAGTGTGTACAAAAAGTAAGGTGACTTTTGAAATTTCGTGTTGGTCCCGAACATAACACATGGGCTGAAAAGTCCGAGCCGTTTTATAATAAAACACAAAATTTTTGCAAAATTCAACTTTATTTATCAATATAGTTACCTTCGAGGGCGATACACTGATTAAAACGATTTTTCAATCTTTCGATACCAGTTTTGTAGTACGATTTCGGTTTAGCTTCAAAATAGGCCTCTGTTTCGGCGATTACTTCTTCATCGGTCTTAAATCTCTTTCCGGCGAGCATTATTTTGAGGTCTGCGAACAGGAAATAGTCGCTTGGGGCCAAATCTGGAGAATACGGTGGGTGGAGAAGCAATTCGTAGCCGAATTCATTCAATTTTGCCATCGTTTTCATCGACTTGTGACACGGTGCATTGTCTTGATGAAACAGCACTTTCTTTTTCTTCAAATGCGGCCGTTTTTCTGCGATTTCGTCCTTCAAACGCTCCAACAACGCTCCACTTTGAACAGAGCTTTCGCATGTCCAAATATTCGTGTATGATATATCCAACACGCTCTGTTGATATCTTCAGAGCCTCAGCTATCTCGATCAACTTCACTTTACGGTCATTCGTAATCATTTTGTGGACTTTTTTGATGTTTTCATCTGAAACAGCCTCTTTTGGACGTCCACTGCGTGCTTGTATGACCACTTTTAAATTTTTCACTGGTGCAGAGTCCGGGTAACACTTATCAAGCCATTTCTTTGCATCGGCTGCATTTTTTCCCATCAAAAAGCAATGATTGCAATTGGTTTGAATCCATTTTTTTTTCACAATAACAAAAGTTGCTTCACTCACAACACTACATCTCGAGAACTAATCGTCTGACAGCTGTCAAATTTATACACGTATCTTTTAAGGTTGGTACTAACTGAAAATGGTATGGATTTAGCGGATCAAGTGGTGCCCTTTCTTAGAAACGGCACTGACTTTTCAGTCCATATATTATGTTCACAATTTCAAGTATATAGCATACTTAGTTTGTTTTTGACAGATAGAAAGGTTAGACGTGTTTTGGTGTGCCTGGCGATTTTCAGTTATTATAATTGCGATTTCGCTCCAATAATGCACAGTAATACTCGCTGTTGATGGTTTTTTCCTTTTTCGAGGTAGTACAAGAAGAGTTTGCCATGACAATCCCAGAAAACCGACACCATAACCTTTCCGACCCATAGAGCCTCCCTCGGCCGCTTCGGAGCACTCGTGCCGGCTTTAGTCCATTGCCGGACACTCATTCTGTTCTCTTGTGTTCAACAGTTACCAATCGACGCCAAAAGTCCGCCCGATTCCGCTTCAGCAAGTCCAAACACTCTTCCGAAGTGCTCTCGTGTTCATGTTTTTGGTCAAGAGTGAGTATGCGCGGTACTGCGCCTGCGCTCAGTACTAATCTTTGTGGTATCTGCTAGCTCGCGTATCTTCACTTTCCGGTCAGCCAACACCATTTCATGTATTTGTTTGACATTGTCCTCTGTAACCGCATCGGAGGGTCTGCCGCTGCGGACTTGATTGGTAGTGGAGTTGCGGCCACCACGAAACTCTCGAAACCAATATTTGACGATGTAATCTGACGGAGCATTAGCCCCATAATATTTATCCAACTTTTCTTTTGTTTCCTTCGCCGTTTTGCCTCTCAAAAAATAATGTTTTATGAGAGAACGAAAATCGTTTTTGTCCATACTCAACATGATGCCAAACACGTCAATAACAATCAGCTGTCAAAACAAAACTAAAAACAGTATCGCATTGAAATTTGGCATGTCTGCCTAAATATGAACGAACTTCAAGGTACTATAACCTTTTTTGGAGGTCAAGGAGGTCAAGGAGGTAACTTTTCCACCCAGTAAAACACTTGAAATGTCGGCATACGGTGAGTCTGCTCTAAGTAAAAAAAAATGTTTACAAGTGGTGCAAGCTCTTCTAAGACGGCCGAGAAAATGCCAATGACAAACCTCGCTCTGGATAACGTTGAAGCTGTGAAGAATATTGTTTTGGAAAATCGTCAAATTACCAGAAGAATCGGACGTGTGTGAGCAAAGTTTGTTCCGCAACTTCTTAATTTTGATCAGAAGAACCGTCGCATGAGCATCGCTCAGGAGCTCTTGAATGACGTAAATGATGATCCTGACTTGCTCAAAAGGGTTATAACTGCTGAAGACTAACTGGTCTTGTTCCCAAAACTGAAGAGACCTATGAAAGGACGGAAATTTTCAACGATTGAGGAAATAAAAACGGCATCAATTAGAAAAAGCGTTGGCACAAGTGTATAATATTTTAGGGGGATTGCTTTGACAGGTTACAACATTAATAATTATAAATAAATAAATATTTCTTTTATAAAAATATAAAGTCACCTTACTTTTTGCACACCCCTCGTATATCATGGGCTGAACTCTTGTTTGGTGTTTAATAATATGGCGCGCGGCTGTTTTTTGACTCTGGTCTTATGGACACGCCGTCTGATGTACAACATGAACAACACAACAACACCAGAACCCCTTCTGCAATAAAAATACGAGATCGGTTTCTCCATGCCTAGGACTAGTTTCGGCCAGAATCTGAGTCATGAAAGGAATGCATTGGGGTCTTCACGGACGGCTCCAAAACCGATTGTAGCATGACAACGTTTGATTCCACTCCTGTCTCTCAAGTGTTGCTATATGCAATCCGGATGGCAACTATATTGGAATGGGGCTAAGCGACAGCGACAGCCAAATTGCACTTAGAGCCTTACTATACCTTCTTACGACTTCCGAGCTAGTACCATAATGCAAGACTTTACTGAACGCAGTCGGAATGCTAAATTCACTGAGTATTGTCTATATCCCAGGTCATAAAGGGATAACAGAAAATTAAATCGTCGATGAAATTGCTAGGCATAGCTCAGAGAAGAGTTTTTTAGTGCACGAACTTACTTGCATCCTCGGTTAAGGCTTCCATTGACAGTTGGGTTTCGTATGAGCACAATTGCAGATGGCATGTCTCTGCAGTTTGCCGGCAGACCAGAAGCATTTTCCTCGTTGTCTCTTAGAAGTCATTGGCCCTCTTGCTGTCCCTCAGTAGGAAAGACTGCTGGCTGCTTACTGGCGTCATGACGAGGCACAATATTTTTGCTAAGCACTTATGTAAATATGCTGGGCCTAAGTGATACAACATCTTGTGACGCTTGCTGCGAAAGTAATGATGACACCGCAGAGCACTACTTCTATGAATGTCCCGCTTATGCTTTCATCAAGCTACAGATAATCGAAGTTGACGTGGTAGGTGCTGGTGCCATAAGCACTTTATCGCTGAAGCGCTAACTCATCTTAGCTTAAGCTTCAGTTGAAAAAGTTTACCTGCCTGTCGAAAGGGTAGTGACGTCAGAAAATTACTTTTCCTATTTCTTAGTGCTGGCCTGTAATTCAAACCCATATCAACTTATAGCCGACGAGTGTAACAACGGTGTCATGTCAACACCAGTTCGCAGTTACTTTTGTGATTTTAAGAGGAGATTCTTTAATTAAACATTCCTCGTATCTATGTAAACAAACGTCCAAAAATTGTGCAATTATTCCTACCTACAATTAACGAAGGCTCCTATCTCATTGTGTGACAAAATTCTCTGTATTTTGTATTTTTCACTTATTTTCAGTTCTAAATGCTCATAAATAGATTACCCGCGGCGATAGTACACAAGATCGTTCGTGCTGTTCGTGTAGGATTATGTTTACTTAGCATTTAGCTTATATTTTAAATTCGCAAATAAAATCTAGGGGTCATGTTGTGTTCGGATACGAGAATGTGCTGACTTCTCAATTGTAGGAGGTTAATTACCAACTGTAAATGAAAAGGTAAATATTTATAAAAGATAGATAGATTGATTAGTGTGGCAGGGTGATTTTTTCCTAGAACATATGTCATTTTGTCGTAAATTGAATCTGAGAGTGAATTGGCGTCATCGCATCATCAATTATAATAATTCTACAAGTCTAGCAATCGATTTGTAGCGGCGGGGTATGTACGAATACACGCGGTTCGGTAATTTTGCCGCGATGAAGCGTCGTTGTGTGCTTACGTCAGGGTGTCATCTTTATCTTTATATCATTCTGTTTCAACTTGAAATTCGCAAATTCAAATTCCTAACGGCTATCTGCTTGGGTGATGAGATATTATATGATCATGTGCTGTGTACTGAGATTCTTACTTTTCTTCTACTTTTAGTTCCTTTTTGATGATACTACTCGCATTTTACGATCATTAGGAAATGGAACATACAATTAGAATTTACATACTTCAACATCTTTCTACGTTGAACCAACGGATAGGATAAATATATGTTGGTCTAGGCCACAACTAACCAGATCGGGAAAGAATGTTTTTAAAGCTTCACATATCTTCAATTAGAAAACCAACATGTACGTGTGCAAAACCAACACCAAACTGCAAGGATACTTGCAAAATAATTGTCAATGCTTGCGCCAGCGTGAATTTTTATTAAGAAGAATAAATATATGTAGGACAAGTTATGAACCGCTTTGCTTACCTGCCTATTTAGATGACTCTACATTTTAAGATGAACCTGGGTCACAAATAAAAAGTGTCTTTCGTCTGGCCAATAGGATACTTGCTGTTTTCATCCATAAGGCTTCCGTCGAGGCTTATATGATATTTTCGTTTGGGTGGATCTTACGTTTCAGCTTTTTTTTGTGGTAAATTGGTGCTCTTGTTTGTACTATATACATAATACTTTTAAGGACAACGATGAGGTACTAGCAACTTTCTCTGCGTAACATATTCTTCGTCTTTGCATTGCCATGTAACACAAGCTTGCCCTACTCCGTTAAAATCTGCAAAAGCGAAACACTTTTTTTTCACCTTGATCCGTAATTTCTTAAAGATTTAAGGAAACATGACTTGTAGAAGCTTTGATGATTTCTTGCATATGCAGTAGTCCAAGTTATGGCAACGGGCGTTAACACACTTCCCCAACTCTTACAGATACCTTATTCATTTTTAAAAACTCTTTTAGATTATCATTTCGAATACCTGGAGCACCTTTTATAAAGGTTCCATTATTAGGACTGTGAACACCTTGTCAAATATTTTTAAGGCAGGGTGTTCTTCCGATTAAAGAAGGTCTTTCTACATATACGTCTACAGATTGAAGACGTCTGTCACGCAAGTCAACATTTCTTTTCTTTTGCCGGAGCAGAGCATTTAGATATATAATTAGTCTATTGTACTCCTTGTGTGTTGCTTTTACTGGAATTTCTCAGCGCAATTTTTCATAATGACGAAGGAAATCTAATGTTTTCGTTTTCCAAAAAGACTTCATTACTGTATCCCAAATCGATTTCGGAGCCATTCGTGAAGTTTGGAGACTGATAAAAGAGGTAGTGTATGTGGATCTAAAGGACTCTTCAGTGGCAAGCTCCATGTCTCATTGAAAGCCCCTTTACACTGTCAAAAAGCCGACAGATAGTTCTGAACCGGTTCTGATCAGGTTACCTGCAAGTGTATTGCAACTCACTCTTGGTGCTATCTGATCCTCTGTGTGTACTCAATCTGACTGATCTGGTCCTCTTAAAGACTTCTCTTCATCCAAATTACACTTAAGCCATCTGTTTAAAAGTTTTTGAGGACCCTTACGTATTTGCTACAAATGTGCGTTCCACCATTGAACGGGCGATTCTGTTTTTCCTGGTCGGATACGTTAATTCAAAATAATTGGTGAGGGCACCGTCGAAGTGCTGAACAGCTTCCTATAACTTCTGTTTTGTTTGGATTATAGACGGATCGTTGTCGGACTACCTATAGTTTGACAAATGTTAGATAAAAGCCAATAGATTGGAAGAAGCCGTACTTACTTACTGTACTACTTACTTACTGGCGCTACAGTTTGGTATCTTTAGCTAACTGCCTTCAGTTCCGCACTCCAAATTAGTTGAAGTCCCCTTCTATTTGTGCGCATCATCTAAAGTGAGGTCTTTCTCTAGTACGTTGCCCCTCCGTGTAAGATTCGAAGACTTTGGGCATCGGATCATTGGTGTCCATTCACTCTACATATCCTAGCCATTTCAGGCGACTGATGCGCAGTTTTTTGACAATGCCTATGCCCCTCTATAGCTCGTATAGTTCGTCACTGGATCTTCTCCTCCAAAGCCTGTCAACACAAGCTGTACTTTTCTCTCGAAACGACCGAGAATATCTTCATCCGATTCCGATAGAGTCCATGCTTTAGCGCTATGAAGTAGGACTGGGATAATCAAGGTCTTACTATATATAGTCTCCTTAGTTTTTCGGGATAGGGCCTAATTACTCAATTGCCATTTTAGCGCAAAGAAACAGCGGTTGGCAAGATTGTTTCTTAGTTTTACTTCTGCTGATATGTTGTTGGCAGAATTTGTAGCAGAACCAAGGTAGACAAAGTCCTTTACTACCTCGAAATTATAGCTGTCGATTCTGACATTTTGACCTTCTGTCCAATTCGCCTATGTTGTGTATCCCTTCTTGTTGACAGCATATACTTGGCTTTCCTTTGTTAACCGGTACCCATTTTGGCAGTCTTCCAATTATGTCGATCGCGCGTTTCTCCTTCTCTGTTTTATTTTTCTGGAGAAACCGACGAAGTCTCTCCTGCTCGTAGAGCACACGAGCAACTCTTATCCTTCGTTGCAGCGTCGCTTTGTACTCTTCTTGTTTATCTGAATGTGTTTGCCGGCATTCTTCTTAAAATCAGGGATTTCTTAGTGGTGGTCGGGTGAAGCTCATCAGTTGCGGCGTCTCTGATGGCACTTTGGCAGCGTTGCCACTGGTCTTCAGTACTTAATGCTGGCGGCACATGATTTCTTGAGAGACTTTGGGATACGCGTTCGCAAAAAATCTGACGGTTTCTAGCGATTACAGCTTTTCTACGTTATGTCATCTAACAATAGTTCTTCTTTCTTGTGGCGCTTGGGAAATCCGCCTTCGCCCCTTGCCTACAAAAACTGGGTAATCCGAGTCAATGTCGACCGCTTGGAACGTTCGGACGTATAAAATACTGGAAACATGCCTCCTAATATCAATCAATTTGATTTATCGTTTGATGATCCGAAGACTACCGTGTCACCTTGTGTATATTGAGATGTGAATAAGCCTATTTCCGTCGCCAGACGTGCTGTCTCCTTTCCTATCCTGGCGTTTCCTATCGCCGAGCACAATTTTAACGTCATATTTCGGACATTGCTCATATGGTATGTCTTGTTGAGGAGTCCGTAAAAACATTGTTTGGTGGCGTCGTCTTTGACTTCCGGGCGCATATTAAGGTTATATTAGCGAATTTAGCCCAGATGCGAATTGTCATAAGTAGCATTACGCGTCGTCAGAAGCTCAAATAAACGTTGTTTTTTCTTTCCCTATAGCAATCGCCATGCTTTTTATGTACGGTTCTACTTGTAACAATATCCGTGTTTCTAAACGCTCGACCTATTCTAAGGAAAATGATTTAAACCTCGCTTTATTAAAAAATAACTCTTTAATTTTTAAGTCAAAGAAAACGTATAGGTTTGTTAATTATTTTCTTTCTTTTTTTCTAGGTCCGCGGTACTTTAAAATCGTGGACAAAACTCTGGTGTGTCCTAAAGCCAGGCCTTCTCCTAATCTATAAAAGTCCAAAGACGAAAAGCAGCCACTGGGTGGGAACTGTACTCTTAACATCATGCCAAGTTATCGAACGACCAAGCAAAAAGGATGGTTTCTGCTTTAAACTCTTCCATCCACTGGAACAATCAATATGGGCACCACGCGGTCCCGACAAGGAGACCATAGGTAAGAGTTTACCTAATTTTTCCCAATGCGAAAACGATTTTGAACAATTTTGTTTATTTTTCTTAGGGGCAGTCGTTCAACCCTTACCAACGGCTTACCTAATCTTTCGAGCACCTAGTCAGGCTGCTGGTAAATGTTGGATGGATGCCCTCGAGCTCTCCTTGCGCTGCTCGGCTTTATTATTACGTTCGAACAGCAATGCGGGATCTAATCAAAACACCGATGCCAATGCATCCGGCCAGATATCACATGAAACCCAGTGGTCTGAAGCGGATTACGAGAAGCATTTCAACGATCAAGGTATGTATTGTGTTTCCATTTTGAAGAATACTCTTATTTTATTCTCTTTAAATGCGAATGGATCGAAGAACTAGAGAATTTGGTTACAATTCAAGACCTATTAGACAAACACAATCAACAATGTGAAGCAGTACATAGTTCCAACTTAAATGGCAATGGAAACCATTTCCCGCTTCGGTCAGGGGAAGGAAAATCACAAAATAAATCATTTCAGCAATTGTACTCGTATCTAGCCGTGAAGCATTGGGATCGGGCTATACCTAATGCAAGTGATTTTCATAAAATAAAGAAATTTCGAAAATTCCGCCATGCGAAGAGGAAGGATTTCGATGATTTAAGTGAAGTTTCGAGTGTGGACTATGCGGGATTAGGAAATCGAGTAATAACTAAAACCATGTCAATGCAATCATTTGATCGGCTAGATAATATGAGTGATGACAATAATTCGTTAAGGCGTGTTAGTACACCTGGAATTTTGCCCAAGCAGTTTTATTCCGGTATTGGAGAGGGAGAGACGATAAACGTTTTTTTAATACATTTTACTTTTCACTGACCATTTTGCTAGTTGGCGTTAGTTTTAGATCTTGTTGTTAGATTTGCCCTTACCATTGTAGAGACATTGACTCACTACACTCATGTATTATAACATACACGTATCCCTTAGTAAAAGGATCAGGATCCAGGAAGATGCCGGATTGTAGAATGGATACGATTACGCTTTTGGAACAGTCGAATTGTCGATATTCCTCTTGTAAATCTCACCTTCCAAATTCACTATACGAGGGCTATTTGATGAATACCCGGATTAGAAAGGATCCAAATCCGGAGAATACGAACGATTGGTGAGCAATTTGTAGTGCAATTCGAACAATTTATCTGTGGCGACTGCCTAGGTGTGAGCCGGTGCGTTATCTTGGTGAAAGAGCACTTTTATCTTCGCCAAACGTACTCGTTTTTTCTTCAAATCGGTGTTGAATCGACCCAATAAATCGACGTAGTAAGTTCCTGTAATAGTTTTTCCCTTCTCTAAATAGCCAACGTCGTTCACACCTCGCGTGTCCCAAAATACGGTGGCCATCACTTTTCCAGCCGAAGGCGCAGTTTTTGCCTTCTTTATGGTACGTCCACCGGTCAAAACCCATTGTTTCGATTGTTATTTGATCTCTGGTGTGTACCAATGAATCCATGTCTCATCGACGGTCACGCAACGACGCAGAAACTTCTCCTGATTTCGATTAAACAGGGCCAAATACGTCTTTAAAATGGTCTTATGATAGCGCTTATTCTCCTGTGCATTAACGCATTCAGTTGTGATGTCTGCTATCTCAACCAACTCGTGATTTTTCAGTTGGCGGTCCGCCAATACGAGATCATGTATTTTGTTCACAGTTTCTTCTGTGGCAACCGGTTTTGGGCCACCACTTCTAAATAAGTGTATGGAGGTGTGAAATTGCACACTCAAAACAAGAATCCTTTTGGATTTTTATAGTAAGGATCGATAGTTCTTTCAAAATTTTAGTTCAACTACTCAAAATCGAAACATCAATCTGATTCAGAATTTCAAATTATAAATTTCAAATTCAAAATGAAAAATATTTTCCCATTTTTGATTGTATGGTCCAGAGTTTGATGGAGCACATCACAGTGAAGATGTAAGGTATGGACGACGATCAAATTAACTCTACCAGTAATAGTTACAGTAAGTGAAAGTTAAGAATAAATTCTCAACATAAATTGTTTTAATCCCAACGTTTTCTTAGTAGGTATACCATTGTATCCAAAACGACCGAAAAAGAGCAGGAAATTAATCGTTCAACAAAGGTTTAAGCGGTTATTGAAGAGAAAGAAAAAGATACGAATCATCGGTAACATTAGAGTGTTGTACGGTATAAGCAGTCTTTAGTTAGCAAATAAATTAATGTGTTGATCCAGAAGAAATAACCATTTTGGTTGTTTTGTGGGACAAAAGTTTGCTTTGGGACGGTACACATGGAGCAGTATACTCACTTATTCATTCTACCTATATTCGGTACTTCAGTTGTGTTTCAAATATCTTGCTTGATACAGTAGATAATTATGTGCCTTTAGATAAGGTTGTTCACTTCGTATAAAGTCGGATATCGACTTATTACGGACAAATACGTTCAGATAATTTCTTACTAAATATGGTACATGTACTGTAACCATTCCCAGTGTAATCGTATGCTTACACTCTAACGAAACCCGTCGTCCTTTGTCTCAGTTCTCCAGAAATAGATAAAAATGAAGATTACTGTTGAAGAGTCTATTTCTAGAGTCACTAGAATGTTTTTATTATTACCATTTTTATCTAAAGAACTACTAATTACATTTTTTCAGGAAAAGTAAGTTTTACTTAATTCGATGGCGAATTCGGATTTTTGACAAAGAATTAATGGCGTACTTCTAGTTAGTAATGGCGTACTTCTTTGTCAAAAATCCGAATTCGCCATCGAATTAAGTAAAACTTACTCACTTAACGTTCTCCAGATCCATGAAGAATTTCTGCCGGAGACTTGGAAGCCTTTTATCATATTCAGTCCTGTGCACGTTGTTTATCCGCGATCGCCTAGTCAATAAAAGCCTCAGTACTGGCTGAAGCAATATTTTTTATTTTCTATTAGCTGGTTATGCAGTCGCCATTTTTTATTTTTTATTTTTTGCATAACATCCATATCGCGATGGAGCATATACAGTTCGCAGTTGTATCTTCTACTCTTATCACCTTCCTCGCATATTCGTGAAGCCGCAAAATTTGGGTTGGGTTGCATCGTTTGAAAAAACCAAATGATGCGTTGTCTTCAAGGATTATCTCATTAATATGCGAACAGATGTTCTAAGGTCGCGAAGGACTTTAAACCTGTGTTGTCCATGCAGAAAATAAAGTTGAGGAGGCGATTGATCAGACTTACGTAACAAAGTCATAGATTGATATTTGTAGGCATTAAGCTCTAAGAAATTTTTAAGACACCAAGTGGAAAATTTATTGAAAACGAACCGAAGAAGTATACAGCTCAGTGTCGTAAATGGATAAGAGGAAGTGTTTAATAATCCTCTAAATATCGTTTATATTGTATCGTAGTTACAATTAAAAAGAAGGGAGGGGAAGAGGGCTAATAACGGTTCCAGATAAGAATATATTCATTTTAATAATTTATTTTTAAAATTCGAAAAGGATCAGTTGATGAGATATTTTATCGAAGGCCTTAGTAAAATCTGTAGCAATAACATCGATTTCATTGCCATTTACTAGGGCCGCAAGCGCAAAGGATAAAAATTCAACTAAGTTTGTAGTTGTTGATATACCTTTCAGAAATCCATGCTGACTGGCTGATATAAGTGACTTGCACTGAAAGCTTAGAACTTCATATAAAAAACTTTCGAACATTTTAGGTATGTGAGAAAGCTTAGCAATTGAATGGTAGTTAGTCACTTCTTTCTTTGATCCTTTTTTGTGGACTGGAACTATGAAAGAGTCATCGACTCTTAGGGGAATTCCCCTTTGTGTGAGCGAGGAAAATGGGAGAGAAAGATTGGAGGCAAATTTTTGAGAAATATTGCAGGTCCCGGGCAAAAATTCATCATTGAGATTTTGTAATTTTACTACCGATGGAGTTAGGGACGCCACTTACTTAACATAGGCTTGAGTCTGTTATACGACCAATAAAAAGACATTCCTTCGATGAACTAGCATTTTATGCGGTATAAAGAGGTCGGCCAATCGCTTTAATAGCAATAATGTAGGATTCGATAGTTTGAGCCAGGAGAATGTAGCAACACATAACGTACATAACGTACCTATTGGGGAGTCATATTTTAATTGAAACAAAGATATGTTTGATAGAATAAGAAGTAACGAATAGTGAAGAGTTAAGGCTATTGTGAATGCCAAATAGGACACCTCGGCATTGAGAATCAGCTATAGGGAGAGCAGGATCATTAACCATAGGGAGGGAATGATCGTCGTCTCCGAAAACATTAAAAGAAGATAGGAATAGCTTGTGGTTTTTCATGTCAGGGATCAAATTGGTTTCTGTAAGAGCATAGACGTCGAAAAAGAGACCATAAGATATAGACAAAACAGCACGAGTTTTAGAGCCCAAGTTTTGTTGGAAAAATGTAAGAGGGAGTTTTTTGTATAGAGGAGTAGGGAAGTGTAGATGATATGCAAACAAAGAAAGCAAGTTAGAAACGAAAAAAAAATCTATCATGGTCAGCAGCAGCATAGCTGCGGAAAGTAGAAGGTCATCCGCAAACTTTTGGGGAGGTGTATTGAATATTTCTTGGTAGCTGTTCTGAAGATTCCTGACTCTAGTTACATCTTTCTGTTGGATGGAGAGCATGACACTTTTTTTTGGTTCTTCCCTCAAAATAAACAGTTGGATTTATCATGAAGATAGGCCAAAAAAATGAAAGATATTTTCGTATATATTTTTATTCCTTATTTTTTCCAAGCCACACAGTTTTCTTATGGAATGTCGCTTCGAGCTCTTTCTAGTCATGACTAGTCTTTCCTGTCATTACAACCTTCAAAAATTTAAAACCAACATTCATTGGAATCCTTTCATCCTTCACCCGAGCTGTTTGCAAGCATTATACTAAAAAAAAAAAAATTATAATCCTAAGTGCGTTTTTATAAGGTTAGACTTCAGCATAGGCTGAGAAAGTAAACAGTAGAAAATAAATAATTCAAACATATAGCTAAGAGATATCATCTTAGTTTGCGGCACCCATTATAAATTCGCACAGTTACTGCAACTTCTGCTTACATATATTCATTAATCTATTCGTATTTATGTAGCACTCTGCATCAGCTACATCACCAGCTAGATCATAAACAAGCGTAAAAGCGATTTCGTTCGAATATTGTATGATAGTTGTATTGAGCACTATTTAGTGACTATTGTAACGACGTAAGCTGTTTTATTGGAGACTATATTGATGCTTAAACAATTGTATTTGATAGATCTATCTATATTAACGATACAAATCTCAACTCTTTTTCAGATCTTGACGCGGATAGCCAGAATGAAGGTGCTGCTGCTATCCTATCGGGTCCAGATTCTGAATCCGATTCTGATCTTGGTGAGGGACCAGAGCAAATTATTGACGATCCTCAAGAGACAGCATACGTCCACTGTCCAGAGGATGAGTTCGGAGATGTAAATTTTAGAATGTTATCAAACAAATTAAATCACTTACTGAAATTTTCTCTTCCAGGCAGGAGAACAAGTCGAAGAGCTAGCAGAAGAGCACAAGAGTCTAATTTGGTTTCTGGTTAAACAAGTCCGTCCTGGCATGGATCTAAGCAAAGTTGTTTTGCCAACATTCATCCTAGAACCAAGGTCCTTTCTGGACAAACTGTCTGATTCATACTATCATGCGGATATTTTATCGGCGTAAGTACATATAAAGAACTTTTTCCACAATTAACTTTGAAGAATTAACTACATACGCTGTATCATTATAGAGCTGTCGCAGAAGATGATCCTTTCACACGTATGAAAAAAGTTGTTCAGTGGTACATGTCGGGCTTCTATAAAAAACCAAAAGGCCTTAAGAAACCCTACAATCCAATTATAGGAGAAACGTACCGTTGCTATTGGGAACATGCGAACGGTAGTCGAACGTATTACATCGCCGAACAGGTGTCTCATCATCCGCCAGTGTCTGCCTTGTACGTGACAAATCGTCAAGATGGCTTTTGCATTTCATGCAGCATTTTAGCAAGGTCTAAGTTTTATGGTAATAGTACTTCAGCAGTACTTGAAGGTGTTGCAACTTTAACACTTTTACCGCGTGGTGAATGTTATACGCTTACAACACCCTATGCCCATTGCAAGGGCATCCTAATGGGAACTCTCTCTATGGAATTGGGCGGCAAGATCAACATCGAATGTGAGAACACTGGCTATAAGACGGAAATCGAATTTAAACTCAAACCATTCTTGGGTGGTTCCGAGTATACAAACCAAGTGACCGGAAAGATTAAATTGGGTAAAGAAACTTTGGCAAACATAAGTGGTCATTGGGATACAGAAATTCGAATAAAGGATTCTAAATCGTCAGAAGAGACGGTTTTGTTTAGTGCTTCAACAGAAACTAAACAAAGGCGTTTAAAGAGATATTGTGTTCCGATTGAGTCGCAAGAACCGATGGAATCTGAACGACTGTGGCAGTTAGTTTCAGCCGCTATTCGACGTGACGATCAAGTAGGCGCAACTGAAGAGAAAACGGTTTTAGAAGAAATGCAACGGAATGCAGCAAAGGAAAGGAAAGCTATGTGTACAGAATGGGTGCCGACATATTTCCAACAGGATATGATGACTGGACAGGTGAGTTGGTGGAATTGTGTTGTTTGAATTTATTGACAAAATGTCTCATTTTTTTCATCAACTTTAGGTTAAGCTTCACTTCGATATTTATTGTTTTTAATTCAATTGTTTCAGTTGCAGTTCTTAATTTGTTTTACTAAGGCAAAATTAGAAATTACCTGCTTACTTAATTTTGCTTCATTTTTTTTCTTGATGTTTGTAGTAACATATACTGCACAATACAATATATGAAGACCTTGTTTTATTCTCTTCTTTTCTACATGGTCAAATGAGCGTGACTTTTATTAGTCTTTCTACTGATTGCATTCTTTACTGCAATATAGAAATCACATTATATACAAGTGTCAATGATAAGCTTAGTTGCTAGAATGCCTTAGCAAAGCTTGCCAGGATCTCTTTCGGGTTGTCTTTCTTCTTCATCTGGACGTCTTCGATTCTCCTGATTATATCTTTCCATTGGCAGCTATTTTTTTAATTTCAGCCGATGAGAAATACCACATCCCACTAAATTTCACTAACATTCGGAGATTATCAGATTAGTTTATTTAGAACCAAAAAATCTCAATAATCATTGTGCATAACAATAGAATAATTTCTGAAAAATGTTGGTGATTTTTCACAATCGGTAGTGAACATTTCAGCGAAAACGTTCAATTTATATTACGAGTAACTTATTTACTGACTTACCGACCTACCGACTCATCTCTGATTGACACAGGTTCATAAACGAACCTTTTGGCATATGCGTTGACGTGATTTTTAAGTGAAGCTTCGGTCTTCCTTTTCGTTTCGACTGTTAGAGCTTATATTTAGATATTTTTGCTATCGCCACATCTTGGTACAGATGCATCCTCTTTGCATAAAGAAATAAATATGCTTTTTCCTATCAGAAGAGTTTAGGAACGGCTCTATTTTTAAGTTTACCATACAAGCGTCAGACTCAGTGTAAGGGTGCTTATATGAAGCGAAAGCTCCGCTGTATTTTGCGACGAGAAAATGCTGCTTAAGCTTAAGTTTGTTATATAAGACAGTCGTTCATCGATGTACATGCGAGAAATATAAAAGAAAATGACAACGACTGAAATGAAAACGTGATGAATTTCAGATGGTGTAAGAAAACGTTTTTAGTTTTACGGCCATCACGCCACTTCTTTAATTTACTCTCGAATCGATCGATGTTTTCGCTTCTTCTCTTTTTGCCCTATCTATCTATATTGGAAACGATCTTTGTTCATATCTACAACTTGCTGTTTAATGTTACTAATGTTGGATTTTTAGACCTCAGTGTCCTGGGGTTTTAGTGTTTGGTCCTTATAAGATATCGACTTCATTGATCTTGGAGATCGCATGGGTCATTTTCTTCTTATTCAGAATTTCTCTCTGCTCTAATTGTAAGTTTGCAGCGGCTGGTAATTCACGGTAATTTCGACTGTTGCTGTTGTGATACTTGATGCATTTACTATTGACGTCTGTGGAATGTAAATGTACAAGTGCAGTGAAGACTCGAACTAAACCTTACTGCAATGAGATAGTGCCCTGAGACGACAGTTATAAGTTTTGAATGTTTGAATATTCATGACGGTGCACAAGTGTCCTACATGAAGGTACAAACCAACATCGGCTAATGGATGTTATGCGGATCTATAAGCGTAGAAACGCACATCCACTTACTCTTATTATCGTATTGCAACCTGTCGCAAAATCCATGTCGAAAGTAGTTGTGTGTTCTTGATTTGTGGTTTCCAAGCTTTCAAACTAATCACCTCAATATATTTTCTTTGTATACTTTGACGTAGGGATCCTCGAATACAGATTTGCCAATGACATTTGTGACATTGTGAAGAGACGTATACATTAGATGTTACGGATCACAGAGAGTTGATCATTTATCGGCTTTAAGTCCATAACAGACTTTATCTGATTTCCTTCAACGAATCACGCATCGCAATAAGTGGAGCGCATTATGGCAGCTATAACCAAAGTAGCTTCTAAGGATATAAGTTCCTGTCCAGCTTGTTTTCTGGATTGCAGGAATGCAGTTCTTTTCAGATGTTTGTCTTCCATAAAAGATGGTCGTGAGTTCACAGACTCTAATCCCATTTCAAAGGTAGCATTATTTTGCATCACATTGTTTCTGCATTTTTTTTTTTTTTCCACCGACCAATTTGTTTAACCCGGATGGTTTGTAACCAGTTAAATTACAAAAAATATAGACTATCTGATGGCACTGATATTAAGACTGAACCCTTGGAAGACAGGAAAAGTCGCTTTTATTCCAAAAATTGGAAAAGATGACTACACGCTCGTCAAGAACTCATATTCGTAGTTTGATATGTCCATCCCTGGGTGTCATGTCTCCACCTATGAAAATCATATAGTTCCTTGAGGAACGATTGGATCCAGTGTCTACTTGCAGTGCGGTTTGAATTATGAGTATGTGAGTGCACTGCATAGCAGGATGATGGGATTGGAATTCGATGCTCTACTGCAACACGTCAGTGAAATGGGGCCTGGTGAGTTGAATTACAGATCAACTCAGACTTTTAGGATGCTGTCTCTGGCTTTGGGCATCTATAAATATCTTTGCAATAATATACGCGAACGTGTTGTGGCATCTTTATGCGTTCTCGTCTGCTTTTCGGGCTAGCGCGCTACGAAAGTTACCTTAAGCCTTTTCGAAACAATTTTGACGCGCAGTTCTCATGTTGGGCCCCCGTTTATTTTTGGCCAGGACGTCGATATTGTTGGACATTTGCTATTGATCAGTTCGAACCCAACTAATAATATTCTGGCAGCCGTTGTAGTTGGATAGTGTGCTACGATTCGAGTTGTACTTCAAAAGTCAACAAACCGTTGTCTACTTATATAGTCCTAATAACATAGGAGTAGTATGTTCGGACGATGTGTTGTGATTGCCCACACTGGTGTTGAAATTCTCAACCCCTTTAACTGTGTCACTTTTACATGCTGACTTGTAATCGGAAAATATTATTATAGAAGATATTTTTTTTGATTCACAATAATTCGCACGTAAAAATGGGTTAAGTCAGTTTCTCTGCTTATTTTTGCGCGATCTTAACTGTTTGACCAGTTTGGTGCTGCCTTAGATATGCTTAAGTAAATTTGAAATGAAAAGGCAACTTTGAAAAAAGGAGTTAACTGAAAATATCTCTATTTTCACGTGCACTTTTCCACGAAAATGACTTAGCTTTTAACTTAAACTTCAATATTTCAGTTTCAATAGTCTTTCTCGTGCCCGAGTGCAATTCAACCTATTGCCGAGACGGATCTTCATGTCCGGTAGATTTTATTTCCCTGCTGCGGATTGCGAGACCACAGTTTAAACAATTCTTATTCTGTTTTGTTGCGCTGAAAATTCGAAATAAACTCGAAAGTTGTACCACGGGAAAACGATAAAGTTGAACTTACTAGTGGAACTAAAGGCTTTCATCTGTTGAGGTACTTTCCTATTTTTTAGCGGCCATTAACAGAGTTCAGCCGTCGATAAGTGTTCTCACAGTATATATATTTTTTTATATTTGTATTTATTTATTTATTCATTATCAAATTAAAACTGGCTAACACAATAGATAATTAAATTAAAAAATGATGAATAAATTAAAGATAATTCTAAAACCTAAGTTTGTGTTGAAAGATCCATGGAAATATAGGAATAATGTGTACACAAGAATAACTGACGTGGAGTACTATCAGGTGTTCTTTAGTTACAACTTTAAGAATTCAAAAGATAGGGTATTAAGGCGAAAAAAAACCTATTTCAATGAGAAAAAATAAATAAATAAAAACGAGAAAAGAATCTTTTTTTTTTTCATGGGAAGGTGAGAAATCTTCATAGACACTATAGGCCCGGAGCCTATAGTAGTGTGAGATTCTTACTCACTAAAAAACACCTCCCTTATGCAAACCACGACTGAGTTCACACTCAACAAGCAGTTCTTCTATCGCATTTTATTTTGTTTTTATAAGATATCCTGCAGGCGATTTTCCATTGAAAATTCCTGTGTACTTTAGAAAAATTACGCGCTGCTAATCACCGCGCTGGATCGAGAGTCTTAGTCCTTTTCAGGCGGCGCAATAAATTTGTCTCGTCGAGGATCTGTTGAACAGAAATATTCGTATGACCTTGTAATCGATTATTATGTTTTCGCGCAAACAATTTAATTACGTTCTGAACGTTTTCGACTAATAAGTGTCTGTGGATATCATCGTTTCTAATGTACCACGGCGCATTAACAATACCTCGAAGAACTTTGTTTTGGAATGTCTGTACTACATGAATGTTACTATTTTTAGTACAACCCCAAAGTTGTACACCATATGTCCAGATCGGTTTTAGCACTTGCTTGTATAACAGCAGTTTGTTCTCTAAGCTAAGCTTGGAATACTTTCCAATAGGCCAGTAAATATCTCTATATTTGATTTCAAGCTCTTCACGTTTTTTCTTGACGTGTGCTCTCCATTTTAGTTTAGCGTCGAGTGTCATACCGAGATATTTGGCCTCGTTCGCGTAAGGAATTCGTACTTCGTTGATAAACACCGGTGGATTCTCAATTTTCTTGAGAGTGAAGTTCACGTGGACAGACTTGTTTTCATTAAGCGCGATTCGCCAAGTCTTTGTCCAATTGTTAATCCGTGTAAGGGCACGTTGCAACTTGGCAGTTGCTTCTTCGACTGTTTTAGCCGTTGCCAAAATGGCAGTGTCATCAGCAAATGTGGCTAGGACAGTGTCGTCCGTTTGCGGTATATCACGGGTAAAAAGCAAATATAGCAGAGGGCCAAGTACACATCCTTGCGGCACCCCCGCCTTTATTGTCTTAAAAGTGGAATATTCGTTTCCGTGTCTGACACGGAAGACTCGGTCTTCCAGATATGAACCTAAAATACAAGAAAATTGCTGGGGTAGGGCTTGTCGGAGTTTATATTTTAGGCCTTCATGCCATACCTTATCAAAGGCTTGCGAAACCTCAAGGAATGCGCTTGAACAGATTAACTTACACTCGATTGCTCATTCAATTACATCGGTTATTCGATGCACTTGGTCAACTGTAGAGTGTTGGCTTCTAAAGCCAAATTGATGATCAGGCAAGAGGGAATTTGTGTCGGTTATTGGTTTAAGACGATTAAGAAAGATTCGCTCAAAGACCTTCGATGTAATCGGGAGAAGCGATATTGGTTTATATGACTTGACCTCAGTCAGCGGTTTACCGGGTTTCGGAACCATAATAACTTCGGCTACTTTCCACTGGTGCTATACGTGCTCTAATCTAATGCTGGCATTTATAAGATAGAGTAGCTTTAGCAAACCTTTTTTCGACAACGCTTTAAGTATCTATCCCGTTATTAAGTCATATCCCGGGGCTTTATTGGGCTTAAGAGTGTCTATAACTTGTCTAAGTTCCCTAAGTGTAGCCTTTTCTACTGGAAAGTTTGTCGTCACGTCTGGCGTATTGACATTCTCTGGAAGCACTTCCCCGTCGAATGGTTTAAACGTTTCTGCAAGATGGTCGGCGAAAACATTAGCTTTTTCCTTATCTTCTTTCGCCCAGTCATCTTGGTTTCTTCTTATTGGCGCCACGTGTATTTGGGGCTTTCGAACACTTTTAACGGCTCTCCATATGGAGTAGTTGGTATCCTTTGTCGCTGTGAGTCTTTCAAGGTAGTTATTAATACCTTGATTATTGAAGTCCTTGATCGATTTTTTCAACAAGCTGCAGAGCCTATTGAAGGACGTTTTATCTTGTGGTGCCCGGGTTTCATGCCACTTTTTCCGCGCTCTTCGTTTCTTCCTTATCATTTCTCTAATTTCCGGTGGATATCTTATGCCGACTTTGGGAACTTTGTTCGATTCGCGGGGAGTGTTCTTCCAGGCTGCTTGCTGTATGACTTCAACGAAGCGTTCAACTTCTTTTTCAAGTTGATACGGCGTGCTAAGTGCTACTTTCAACTCAGTATTGTCTACAACGTCTATTCGGAAATCTTCCCAGTGAGTTTTGATGTTAGTTAATCTGGGTGGTCTTTGTTTCTTAACCAAGGATTCGCACAGTGAGAGGATAACTGGAGAATGATCGGAGGAAAAATCGAAGCCCTCTTCAACTTTGACGTAACTAGTGTTTACTCCTTTTCTATTAGATCGGGTGTTTTGGCGACATCCGATGGCCAATATGTCGGCTCGCCTGTTGAGTAAAAATAGCAACCACATTCCATACCAGCCGTGTAAAGAGTCTTGCCTTTTTGAGAGATACATCTTGAGCCCCAAAAGGTGTGCTTCGCCACCAATAATGTGCGTTAAAGTTGCCACCAATAATGAAGATTGGTCCAAGAGAGTTGAATAGGTCAATAAATTCTTGTTTTTCTATTTTGCAGCGCGATTGGCAATAGATTGAGGATATATTAAAAGAGTAATTTTTATTTTTAGCGCCCACTTTCCGTATAGTGATTTTTTTTCCACACATTCTAATTATATGCTTTTGCGCAACGACGAGAGCATTAAGGGTACTATAGGTACTATAGTACTATAGGTACCTTTCCAACTAACAATCGCATATTGAAGCTTCGACTGGACTAACCCGTAATAAATGTACTCTTTGCGAGCAGTATGGCTTCAGAAGATACATTTTCCGTGTTAATGAAGTCATATTGTATATGAATTTAACTGTAGGTCTTGTGCCTTCCAATTTAGTTTGTTATCAATTAGAACTCCGAGATATTTGAAAGACTCAACTGCTTCAATATTAAAGCAGCATGTGGAATAATTACCAAAAAGCTGAAATTTTGCTTCCCACACGTGTGTAGTGGTAAACAGAATTTTTGGCAATCGCTTGAATAAAAAACAAACACAAAGCTTTTTAAATTATTTTGGCATAGCTTAAAGTTCATTATTGTTGTTTTGTTTTGTAAATGAAGGTCGTTGTTCACTTTCGCAACGCATTCATGAAACGAAGCGTCAGTGTACGTGAAGGCGATGTCATATGCAGATGAGCTTTGATTTCCGTAAAATCTTTGGATGGAAAGTGAGTTTATGTATACAAGGAACAGTACTGGGGCTAGTACAGAACCTTGCGGAATGGCATTTCAAAGCTTAAGTGAAGTACTGTAAAAGCCATTGACCAATACTCTTTGCTCTCTTTCCAATAAATAAGATCTAAACCAATTTTATGTCATTCCTCTGAAACCAGCCTTGTATTAATTAATAGGTCCACCATATCGAATGCTTTGGTCATATCAATGAAAAGAACCATTGTAGAATGGTTTTGTTAACTCCACTGAACAAATCGCAGCAGAAATTTAGTATTGCATCCTGCGTGGATCTCCCAGGTCTAAAACCATACTGTGCTTCTAAAAATAAGTTACTTCTTTTTGAAAACCTCAAAATTCTTGATTTCATTAATTTTTCGAAAAGTTTGATATCGTGGGAAGCAGAGAAATCGGTCTACAATTGGTTATATTTTTACAACTCCCTTTTTTAAACAAGGGCAGAACCTCTGTCCTTTTTACAGCCGCTGGAAAAAAGACGCTGTTGACACTGAGGCTTAAAAGATAACATCAACAATTTCCCAAGAGATTTTTTTCAGAGTTATGACAGAAAAACCATCATTTGTGCAGGTTTTCTTGTTTTGCAAAGCCATAATTGTTTTGAAAATTTCACAGGAAGTAAAGTGGTGAAAAAAAAAAAAAAAAAAAAAACTATTACTCTGCGATCTATCTTCAGTTTAGTTCGATGAAACATTGCAGTTTCAACTGAAAGGTGGTAGTATCAGAAACATTAACAAAGAAGCTATTGAATATATTTGCTATAGCACGTGGATCGGTCAAGGTTGAGTTATCAACCTCTATGTTAGGAATACCATTAGACTTATTTTTCCTACCTAAGATGCTATTTACTAATTCCCATTCCTTCTTTATGTTTCCCCTGGCTTGAGTTAAGCGATTGGTGTAATAGCTTACAAATTATTGTAATAGCTTTTCAGACTACGATTTTGCGGGTGTTTTCTAATTTTTTTTTTTTTTGCAAATTCTTTTTTACGCTTTATTCGATTAAGTAGGCGTAATGTCATCCAAGGCTTTAAAAACGATTCGCACTACCTGATGTTTAGGACAGTGGTTGTGCTATGGGCATGATTGGTTAAGATCGCAATAAAAGCATCGCAGGCCACAGAAGAGAAAACTGTTTCCCAAAAATTCATACCTGAGTTTTTCCTTCAATGTTTAATGGTCTATTTGGGCTTTTTGCCTGCTAAAATTTTTCCTAGGTGAAGACTCCATTTGGAAACTAATTTCACATAAATGGTGATCGGTTATTTAATAGTCGTGCTCTTCACAATTAAAGACCGTACTAATATTTTCATTTAGTTTTAGAAATATATGATCAATGCAGCTACTGGTTGAGCATTTTATGTGCTTAGGTACATTCACCATACTTTTAAGACCAAACGAAGCCATCAGTAGGGTATAATCTTCACACTCGGAATCAGAATCGTCAAGAAGATCTATATTAATGTCGACTATGGCTATTATATTCTTCGGTTTCATACTACTTAACACGGAATTTAACTCTTCGTTAAAAGCACTCTTGTGACAGCAATGTAGCCGGTAAATGCAAAGCAACGTGAAGCTTAAATTTGTAAGTGAAAAATTAACTTTTATAATATCCGCACTTTTTAAACTGATTTTGAAGCAATCGTGCACAATCCCACTTTTTATGTAAACGACTATACCGCCGGCAAAGTGCAAATCGTTGCAGTTTCCAAAAGGAATATAACTATCTATGTTATACGAGTCAAACTCGTTTTTATACGATTACACCCAAATCTCACTAAGCACAATAAATAAAGGTAACCTTACAAGGGACATGGACTAAGAAATTATTAAATTTTTTTCTTAAAAGATTCATCACAATTAGTTACAATACATACGAAACAATATCACAAGATTTGTTTTTGTTTACACGATTACGAAGGGCGTTATTGTTTACATACAAGTTATCTGTTTTCATATTATTTTTTCAAGATCAGAAGCACAGTAAATTCTAATTGAATTATCACCCTCTTTTTTCCTCATGTAAATAATCCCATTTCTCGTATACAAAAAACTATACAGCCTCGACTGCTTAATTGCTGCTGCTTCTTTGAATAGTTGTCTAGTATTGTAGGTTAGGCTCTCGTTGATATATAAGGTGATTCATCGTGAGGTTTGATTTATAATGTAAAATAGACCACATAAATTTGAAAGTGAAATTAAAGTTTTTTTTGTCGGTTAAAAGAAAAATTCATGGCATTTACTTTATGAAAATGATATCATGTAAATGTTGGCCACCAGTACGTCTAAGGTGGTCCATTCGGAAGGTGCAATTTTGGGCGACATGTTCGAACATAGCGACTGATTTCTCGCGAATTACACGAGTAATTTTGGCTTCCAAAGCGTTAATCGTAGCTGGCTTATTCCTGAAGATCTAAGACTTTACATATCCCCAGAGAAAACAGCCCAAAGGTGTGATATCGCACAATCTAGGCGGCCAATTTACCGTAGCAAAACGTGAAATTAAGTGCTCACCAAAATGATTTCTCAACAAGTCCATTGTTTCAAGCGCAGTATGGCTCGTAGCGCCGTCTTGTTGAAACCAGAGCTCACCGAGATCATGTGCTTGAATTTTAGGAAGCACATAGTCCGTTAATATGGCGCAACAACGGTTACCATAGACGGTAATATTCTGATTTGTCTCATTTTTGAAGAAATATGGACCAATGATTCCACAAGCCAATAATCCACACCATACCGTTGTTTTTAATGGATGTAATGGTAGCTCTTGGTACTCTTCGGGTTGCTCATCAGCCCAAATACTGCAATTTTGTTCATTAACATATCCATTGAGCCAGAAATGGGCTTCATCACTAAACTAAATTTCAGGATAAAACACCGGATTTTCATTGAGTTTTTCCAGAGCCCATTTACTAAAAATATGACGCAAATTCAAGTCGTCTGGCTTCAATTCTTGCACAAGTTGAATTTTGTATGCTTTTAGGTTGAGGTCCTCACGTAAAATACGCCAAGTTATCGAATACGCCAAGCCAAGCTGTGAGAAAGACGACGAATCAATTCGTCATGGTCTTCGCGTACACTCTCAGCTATAGCTGATATAGTCTCTTCACTACGTGCTGGATGTGGTCTAACCGGTCGAGTATCATCCACTAATCTAAACTGGGACTCAAATTTGCGAATGGTATTGGTAATGGTGGTTTCAGTAGGTCGATTATGCGCACTTTAAATTCCTCGAATCGTACGAAAAACATTTCTCACAGAACGCTGATTTTCGTAATACAACTGAACAATTTGGAGACGCTGTTGTGGTTTGAGCTTTTCCATGATGACTAGCCAAACGATATTGAACAGAAATGACAAAGCAGAAAAAGCCTATTGAAAATCAAACCTCACCCCTTACATGTTCTCTCTCACTCCTTGGGTGTTGATTTGAGTTGTCTTCAACTTTGCTTTTGCCTCCTTCTTAACTCTCATTATCGTGTCCTTTATGTTCCGTGTCTTCATTTTTGGTTTACCGCTGCCGCCGCTGATTTATTAGACGACGAAGAAACAGCTGGAGGTGAGTGAACTTTGATTTGCTTTGTGTAGCAAAAATCGATGTCACTCTCATTAACATTTACGTTGAGACCGTTGAGACAGATGTCGATACTGTTTTTAAGCAATTGCTGCTCCAAGTTTCTGACCTTCTTCTACAGTAAACTGATTTTTTTCCTCAAATAGCTTGTTGGTAATTGCAATTTGCTTGTTAGTAGCTGCAAGCAAATCGAATTGATTTTGTTGGATGGCCCTGAGAGAAACAACTTTTTTATAGACCATTTGCAGAGTTATTGTACGATTTTAAGATTCTTTCGGTGTTTGTGGTTCTTTTTTTTAAGCTGTCACGTCCTTTGCACCTGACCTTGAAAAGGTCGATCCCTTTACTTGTATGCTAGTGGGATACAAAGTATTTCTAAGAGGGGCCTGATACTACGTATTTACTTTTGCCTATATATGAAAGCAATTTCAGTAGATCGGAATCAATTTCTATTTTTTGTTGACAAATTTGTAACAGATACTCTTTGTGGCCAACCCTCAAATGGGAACTGGAGAGCACGGTTGTGACAGACATGCAATAGTTACATGAAATAACGTTGATAATGTCTAGATTCAGCTATTTCATCTTATATACTATTTAAATCCATGGTATTAAGCAAGCAGTTTTTTAGTTAAAATGAAAAGCTGACGCAAGGATAACTAAACATTTTCAGTTTACTCAGAAGCAGCAAACTATTGAGCGCATGTCTCTCGAAGTGATGACTCCGATTCAAGACAAGAATTATATTACTGTACGAGTAGAATGCTCTTTGTGTTTGTCAAGATTGCTGAAGAACTACCATTCAAGATATTCAAGAAGAGTGAGCAATACCGTTAACCCCAAGTTCATCAAAAATATCACATTCTACTTCTCAAAATTTAATCAATTCAACACTTTGTAACATATCTTGTCTTTTTGTTTGTTTTACTTATTTAGTGGATTTATAAGTACGCTGACCTCCGTCCATGGGATCCGCGTAACGATGTCAAACAGTACGAATCTGACTATCAGGTATTAACGAAGACCCGTCATAAAGCACCAACGGTTCGTACATCAAGCATCGTAAGCTCAGATCCTCTACATGTTATTCGTGCTGACTCTAGACAATCATTATCTGCTTTAAAGGCTCCCCAGCATAATATTCTCTCAAGCAAGCCGATCAGTCAGCTAACACACGATCGGATGCATATTCACTCGGATTCTAGTCAATCGAATGAGGAACACGTCAAGAAGGCATTATCTGGCAAATCAGTTAAAAAGTAAGTTAATCGAATATTCTCATTTATTTTCTGTTATTAACTCTTCCTCTCTCTCTCTCTCTCTTTGTCTCTCTCTATCTATCTCTCTCTCTCTCTTTTTACATTGCAGCTTAGTGACTCTGGTGGAACAACTGAATAAAAAACTTGAAGATCACTCTAAGCAACTGAATAAAATCCAATCAACCTTGGAACGAATACAATATGCACCAATGGCTGGTCCATCTAGATCGTTTGTGCCGGCTACTATACCACAATCAACTGTAATCAAGAGTCTAGTGATGGCTTTTATAGGAATCGCATTTACTCTTTTGTTGAAATATTCCCTAAAATAGAACATCAACTAGGAGACCTGGTGCAATTTATGATAAAAACAAATTCTGCTATCCCCTAGTCTTTCAATGCATTTTCAAATCAAATCAAATCAAATTGCTTCTTACAAAATTGTTGGGCAAATGCTAAGAAAACCTATTTTCTCGGTTTCTCGGATTCTATTTCAATTCTATATCTACACATCCACTTATTAAATTGTACAACAATATACATAAATTTACCTATAAATATATATATATATATATATATACAAACACAACCAGATTATAGCCCTTAGAGTAGCTAAGAGATCTTCCTTAAAACATTCGCTTGATAAGACTTGATACAAGTAAAGACACCTTTCCGTATACATGTATATCACGAGGCAGGTGAAAGTTTTTTCCTTATTGTTTGGGTTTAGAGGTACGCAGAAAACAAATCTATATAAATATATACAGATTAAGATACATATATCTAAATACATATGTACAAACTGTACGAGTACGAAGTATATATTGTATTTTAACGTATTTAATCTTTAGAGTGTATTTTAAAGAATTTTTACTTATGTAATCGTTTCAATCAATCAATTTCGCAATTTTTAAGTCAGTTTAGACGAAGGAATCTTTTTTAGGTAGGGACAACTAAGAAAAAATCATAAAATTACAACCGTTAACAAGTAGAACAAACAGAAACAATAACAAGAAATGAAATGAACTATGGTACATGAACACATTTGTAAATGATGATGACAATGATGCTAATGATAATGAGGCAAATAAACAGACATTCGTTTTAAGTAGATCGTGTTTTTTTTCTTGGAATTCTTACTTGATCTTTAACCCATTTCAGAAGCATCGTGATGTAGATCTCTTCAGATAAGGAGAGCTTAATGCAAGGAAGACGAAACAACTGAAAGCTATTATACACACGAGTACAACAGCTTACAAAACAACCTCTGCGAGTGGTCTAAAACTAGCGCTGGTCCTAGATCAAAATGCGGATTACAGCTATAACATCTACTATGATGAATACAGACAAAAAATGTAGCCTACGCAACATCGATAAGAAAGAAAGTCCAATACCATGTATAATTATACAGTCCGAGATGAACCGGAGGGATAAGTCTTCCTCATTTTTCCACTTTTGGTGCTTCTGTTTCAATACTGGCAAACGCACCTGCAATAGTTTGCTATGTTCTGCAATGACGTCAATATCATTAGCTTACACGTCTGTTGGCACAATTTTCTCAAGAAAAAGACTCACTCCAGTGCCGCGCCTGTACCCTTTTTCGAGTTTAAAGATCCCAGTGACTTTATTTCTAACCTTTCCGATTTAGATGCGTCAATTTGACGCTGCCCAGTGTTATATTCATTTCTACACATCAGTTCTGCTTATTTTACTTCCAAGTGATAACCATCGGGTATAGGTCGATGTCCACCCGGTCTCGACTTGCCAAACTTATAAGCGCGAGTGCTGGCCAACAGACAAAAATACCAACACTATAAACGGAACAGCAGATAAATTCCCCAGATGGCATCAACAGCGAAGTAAGATCGCGGAACAAAACAAATAAGTCAGGGCGGTAAGGATTTCCGAGACTATATCAGAGTCGTGGAACATAGATGGTGGTGGATGAGCCCTTAATGGACTAACTGCAGCGCTTACATCTCCTAGCGGGTTACTGAGTTCGGTTTAACCAACCTCTCATCCTTGGGGTATTTATATTGAAACTGGATCTCCAAGTTAGTGGTGATGGTGGGACCGGTGTGTCTCCGAATTGACTGCCCGGCCATGAAAAAAAAAAAAGGTATGATGAACCAAATACCACTGTCAGTCAGAATGAATCTTTCAACCTGGATGATGTAGATCAACGATTCAGTCCACCTTGCCTGGATAAAGTGAAGATAGCCATATCTAAACTTTAGTCCAAAAAAGCTGCTGGAGCGGACGACCTGACTGTCAAGCTCTTTTAAGCGACAGGCGATGATCTGGTAAGGAGCGTACACCAACTAATTTGTAAAATATGGTCAGTCGAAAGTATCATAAGGGTTGTATGCCCGATCCTCAAGAAGGGAGACCCTTTGAAGTGCGCCAAATACAAAGGCATCCGACTTCTTAACATCGCCTACAAGGTCCTCTCTGCGGTATTGGGTGAACACCTGAAGCCGATCGGCAACAACCTGATTGGTCCATATCAGTATGGCTTTAGGCCAGAAAGTCTACCATCGACCACATTACATTTATCTTGGAAAAAAACTTTAAAGCTCCAAATCGATACACACCACCTATTCATTGATTTTAAGGTCGTGTGTGACAGTATCTATAGATGAGCTATACAGGGCAATTTCTAGTTTTCAGGTCAGCTTAGTACTCACCGAGAACTGTGATGTTTAGGCAAGTTAATGCGCTGTTATGCAATTTCTGTAACATCATTCTTGAAAGAATAGTGCAAAACTCACGCATCAACGGAAGAAGCACAATCTTTCAAAAGTTCGTCCAATTACTCACATACTCCGATGATATTGACATAATCGGAAGAAAGCAGAAAGCAATGTAATGTCAGTGACGCTTTCGCGAATATTAAGAAGAAAGCGGCAAATATGACTTTAACGGTCAACGGGGCTACATAAAAAATAACATACATATGCTGTTAACAAAAAAGGACACCCAACACTGATGTGTCGGACAAAACGTTATATTCGATAGATATAACTTTGAGACAGTTAAGGACTTTGACTACCTAGGCTCCGCTATCAATTCAAACAACGACTGAGATCAAACGAAGAGTAACTCTTGCCAATCGTTGCTTCTTTGGGCCAAGAACGCAATTGACTATATTTTCGGTTCCATCTGCATAGACGGTGAATGGAAGAGGAGAGAGAGAAGAGGCTATATAGCGACATCGATTTAGCCTGAAGAGTGAAAGTCCAACGATTGAGGTGGCTGAGTCATGTAGAGTGGATGAACACAAATTCTCCGGTCTGAAAACTTTTTGAATCCGATCCTGAGGAATAGCGCTGTAATGAAATACCGCGACTCAGGTGACGTCATCTTGTAAAAGACTACGAAAGGCATCCTGCTGACTTCGGATGAGAAACAGCTAATCAGATAGAGTGATCACTTTGCTGCTGTACCAAATAATTTAGCAAGTAACGAACCGATTCCTGACCCTGATTAGCGTTTCGTTAAAACAAATTTTGGAACGGACATGCCTACTCCCAGTAACACTGATATCATATCGGCTAGCCAACACAGTTGGCATAGATGGCATCCCAGCGAAACTGTTCCATCCCTACAACCACTAATTAGGAAAGCGTGGGAAGTGGAAGGTTTCACCGAAGATGTAATTGATTGTCAAACTGACTAAGAACGGAAACCTGACAGGATGTGGGAATATGATCGCTTCCAGCAGTAGCCCAAATTATTGATGGATAAAACCAGTTGAAGCGCATCTCGATTTAACACTCTATCACGAAAAGGCAGACTTTCAGACCTTTTGTTTCACCACATCAACCCTTGTATTTATTATTCATCGATTTTGAGAAAACCTTCGACTGTTGTGCGCGCTTATATGGAGATATCGCTAGCACTTGAATAAAGGTGGAGAGAAGTTAAGTCCATTGCAGAACTCAGAACACAATGGCACGCGTGTGTTGTCTACGGACTATGCTCCACGACGGATTCCAGGAAATAAACAAACTGAACGAATCATAATTCGTTGGTAACAACGCTACCAATTCAAACGGACCCCGTAACAGATAAAAAAACTTATTTTGCCTGACCACGAAGCAGGAGCTATTGGTGAAATCTGTTAGATATAAAGCTTCTGTTTTGCAATAAAAACCATTGAAGTTGAGCTCTGAAATAAAGAAAGTCACCCAATTGCAGAGATTAATGGCGACATGCTTGTATGACGAAGCATCTGCATGGTTTTAATTTTTAAGTCACATCGAAGACACCACCCTTGGTTGAAGCGTTGCTCATCTGAAGTTTGGATCAAATTACATCTTTGCCACAAAGCAAGAATAGGATTACAAGTGTAATGCTACGTAATGCTCGTATTGTTAGTTTTATAAATAGCAACGCAAACATTTTCCGGAGACTTTTAAAAAACCTTGTATACTCTTTAATAGTTTCTTTTGACTATTGTCAACTTATTGCAAATTTTCTCATGGACTCTTCTCTGGTTGTTAGAAATTGGGAAATTTTTCGACAACCTTATACAGGGTTGAGTGTACTGTAAAAACTGTAATACATAGATAAATTTGCGACTACCATTGTTTGTACGTGTTTCCTCCATTTATTAAAACTTTTTCTAGTTAGTACTTATCGTTTTCGCATTCCATCACAGACTCTGGACGCTGTCAATGGAAAATGCATCTCTATATTCCAAATGTCACTGTCACGTCATCTGTTATAATATATTTTGCCTCAGCAGGCCAAGAAAAATTTTAAACACGGCCAAATCGTCACAATTAATTAGTGTCTTCCGCCGATTATCCTCAGTTGATATTCGTGTTTCTGCAATCAATAAAATGGATGAAGAAAAACTACGCGAACGTCTAAACGGTGAGTATTTTTCCCTCTAATACTCCGAATTGGCATTCTGTTTTCGCTGCGAAGTCCGATTTGTTCTTTTCTCGTGGAAATGCTGCAGCAAAGACAAGAACCAACTCACAGTAGAGGTCAGAAATAAGAGTAAACCTTATTTTGAATTTAATTGAATTTATTAGCGGAGGATCCAACAATGGAGACTATACGTAAATTTTTCGCCGATAAGTTGGGATTTTCCGATAATTCTGAACCGAAGGTGAGTTCATTTACAGACACAAGATATTTTTTTGATTTGAACGCTTGCTTACAGAAAAAGGTGATTGAGGACCTCACATTTGATGGTCTTATGAAGCACTGGAAGGAGAAGGGCTTTAGGAAAATAGTGACAATGGTCGGGGCTGGTATATCCACTTGTAAGTTAGAAGACTACTTTCCATTTTCCTCAAGACTTAATAGAGGTTTCTTGTTGCAGCTGCTGGAATTCCTGACTTTCGATCGCCTGGATCGGGTCTCTATGACAACTTACAGAAATATAATCTTCCACATCCGACTTCAATATTTGAGATGGAGTACTTCCAACATAATCCAACGCCTTTCTTTGCTCTTGCGAGGGAACTCTATCCAGGAACTTTCAATCCCACCCCTGCACACTATTTTGTGCGGCTACTTTACGAGAAGGGCCTTCTAGTGCGGCACTACACTCAAAATATTGACATGTTAGAGAGAATTGCTGGTATCCCAGAAGAAAAGATAGTAGAAGCGCACGGAACATTCTATACCAGTCACTGTTTGGAATGTCGCGAACCTTATACAATGGAATGGATGAAGGAACAAATATTCTCCAAGAAGCTGCCAACTTGTACCATTTGCGATGCTGTGGTTAAGCCGGACATTGTCTTCTTTGGAGAGAAATTACCAGAAAAGTTCTTCACATTGCCGTCCAAAGATTTCAAGAATTGTGACCTATTAATCATCATGGGGACGTCTCTGGAAGTCCAACCGTTCGCTTTATTGGTTGACAATGTTGGCCCGAATTGCGTTAGGCTCTTGATCAATAGAGATGCCGTTGGAACGAGGGGAGACTCGTGGTTTTCTTATAGCCCAGGTCTTTTGTATGACCGAGAAGACAACTCAAGGGATGTGGCTTATATCGGAGACTGTGATGCAGGAGTTTATGCTGTCGCTGAAGCAATGGGATGGGGTGATGAATTGAAGAAATTGATTGAGACCGATCATGCGCGGTTGGAATCCTTGTACTCGCTGGGTAAGATGCAAAAGAAATTGGAAGAGGGAAGCAATGAAGTTGAAGATGATAATGCAGCTAACGTAGCGTCAAGTTCTGAAGTACAGAAAAAGGAAAAGAAAATCAAATTTGATGAGGAGGATAAACCCAAAGGCGAGACAAAGGGCAAAGACGACAGTAAAGCTGAAAACAAAAGCAAGGACAAAACTCAAAGAAGACCCGATGTTAAAGTTAGCAAGTAGTGGGCAGCTTAAGAGGACTAGCACATTAGGTTTGTTTGGGCATAAGTTTGAAGAAGTTTCTTTTTAACTAGTGCAATTTAACATTCAATATAATTTAGTAACTTATTAGAAATAGACAATTAGAATAGACAATTTCCCCTCTGTCAGCCTTAATTTACGACGAATAAAATCGCTGAGGCTACCTAGTTTTTTTTTAGTAGTAAGAACTGGAAAATTTCACTTTCCTCCCATGATAATTATTGGCTACAATCGTTAAAGCGCTTTCAGTTCGATTGTGGCTGGTGTAGTTGTTTCTGTACGTCAAACATCGAAAAGCCAAAACAATTTAATGCACAGAAAAGGTGGCGGTATAAGACTCTATCCATTGAACCCCTTCAAAAAAAGAGCATTCACAGGGGTCGATACAGACAGTCCATGATCCACACGATTCGACTGAGGTATTTCCTATGTTGAACTAACGGCGACGTTAGTTTTTGAAGCTATTCTGGAGGAGACGATTCGGTGATGTGCTATAGGACTTGTGCAGCGATATTGATGCAGTCAATAAATTTCGCATAGGGCATCTAAGTTGATTTGTGCATGGGTTCAGCCTATGGTCCGTCTTCGATTTTGACTGCGAAACAGTACAGAAAGACATCATCCTAGATGACGAGCCAAGAATGAAGGTATTTCAAGTAACTTGGAGTGCGTAACTAGAAATATTAGCTAAAGATTGAGTTTATGAGAAAGGTTTTTTGACTGTATCTAAGGTACATCTTGGATTTGTTTTCTATTGAAACAGAAACTGTATTTTATTAGAATCTCGTAGTCTTTCGCAAAAGATGGGTAAGCGCTCCAGTAGTTAAGTGTTCGTAGTACAAGCAGCAAACTTGCAGAATGGTGAGAGCCCAGGCCGGACACTCATAGAAAAAGTACTCTGCGGTGTCGTCACCGCTAACCCAGCAATCGTCGCAGGACATTTTGTCACATATGACCAGCAAAATTTGATTCTTAGCTAAAGTCCAGTCTTTCTTATTGCTGTACAGTAGGAAAGTCTTAAAGTCATTTGATCTGCCGCTATACCGGGGAGTCAAGGCATTTGCAAGTATGCTCATATAAAACCAACTGTCAATAAAAGCTCCAACCGAGGATGTAGACAGTTCTAACCGTTCCAGAGACCTGCAAACTTTTCGCAGCAACAGGAGCTCAGGTGTCATTGCATCGGATCGCATGTCCATAAGACCGCAGTTAAGCGACAATCGGGGTGCAAGATCATCAAAATTTCAGTTCATGTTGCACCAAAGATCTAAATACTCAGCGGATG
Organism: Volucella inanis; assembly: GCA_907269105.1. Classification (NCBI taxonomy): domain Eukaryota; kingdom Metazoa; phylum Arthropoda; class Insecta; order Diptera; family Syrphidae; genus Volucella; species Volucella inanis. The sequence goes on along the minus strand of OU026153.1, from coordinate 199,974,600 downwards.
GTGATGGTTTTAAGTACTAAATAAGACAGACAAGTCAGGTTACTTTTTCTCGTAAAGAGGATTGACCGAAAGCCCATTTCTACTGCGCAAACGTCGGCCACGTCTAGGGCTGCCTGCGCTTTAGAACAAACTGTTGCTAATCAAGATCCAGAACCTACGCCAGTACAGGTATGTTCATCATCTGCATATGTCTGAGCGTAGTCGTTCGAATTTTGCGAGCGGTTAGCAGTGAGTCGACCAACATGCATCATAACAGTGGAGACAGGACGTAGACTTGCATTGTATGGGCCACAGTCAGCATCTGCAATCAGGCTTATGTTCACTAGCATTGCTCTTATCTATAAAATTATTAATTCAGCTCTTCGAGGTAAAGGAGGTCTAATGATACGTCTGAAGCTTCCAACGGGCATGTCGTCATCTTTTCCGATTTCCAATATATATACATAGGTGCTGTTTCCAATGAAGATTCTCCTTAGAGCTGTAACATAACTGAATATGTGTATGTCATCGCTGCAAGGTGCCTTTTTGGCCATTAAAAGAACAACGAATTTGATGACCTCATCTGTCACCTTATCAAATATATTGGTTTCACCAAGGGCTTAAACCTTTTCTCAAAAGTCTTTATAAGATGAGCTCTTCCAAATCGGAATAAGCTTCTCATATCCTTTTTGCTTCGATCTACAGAAATTCCAATATTCCTTTTAATTAGCCTTAAGTGACCTGTTTCTGCGTAGGAGTTTATACTGGTTGGACACATCAATTTAAAACAATTTGTGAGGGAACGGTTTACGTTCTGAATAGCTGCTTCTACTATCTGTTTTCTTCTAAGTTTACGCAGAGGGTTGGCGGACTCGACGAGCTTCGCCCCAAAACCTGTTCAGTTAGTGATTCTGGATTCGGTGTACCTATGGTCCGATATATATATATTTTTTTTAAAATTTGCGCGCGCTCTAGGGAGTTGAGTACCCTTAATATGCATGCACACATTGCGGGCGAATGAATTCAGGGAGAATGGAAAAAGAGGTGCCGATGAACGTTGGTTTTAAATGTTTGAGTGTTATGGAAATCTTCGATAGTGCTTTCTACCCGGTAATCTCCTTGGTGCGATGATTGCTACTGATAACAAGATTAGAACTTGTATATTAGTGAAACGCAGAATTAATACATTTTTACTTCCTAATCTCTGCGACCCCGATATATTCGTTGCTAGGCTGGAGACTGTTGATGGTTGGCATCGTCATATCTTGGCCACAACAATGAGGGCCCTCTCCCTGGTTACAACTTAGAAAGGGTGGTCTTGGAAGCTAGAAAGCAGAAAACTGGCTTCATGATCAAAACCTCATTATTTCCAATATTGGATCATACTGGATGGTATCATCTGAACACTCTTTTTCAAATTATCGATACATCCAATTCATTTTGAAAGAGCATCTTTCTAGAACTAGAGTTCCGGAATTATTCGGTAAACCGATTGGAAAGAACACAGAGAAACACTATGAAAACTACTTTTCTCTCAAGTCTCCCATGTAACACCAATGAGCTCAACATGAAAGCCAAGTATTTTACCCGTGCTCCCAATCAGGCAATGACTGCTTGCTTTCCTCTTATTCAACTTAGAGGCAAGAAAAACCCGCACTGGGACAGCTTAGAACCTTTTGCAGGAAACTTTTCAACAAAGCAAAAGGTATAAGAAAAGTGACAGACTGCAATTCATATAAGGAATCCCTCAAAATAAATAAAAAAAAAAAAAAATAAGTGAGGAAAGAAAAGCGGTAATCGTGGAAGTCATTATGTAGCAAAATAACTGAAACCTCTGAGGCATCTCCACAAGTGTTACGATGTCTAGCTGTTTGAAAAAAAACCGATGGCTTTTGGATACCCACTTTCCGAATAGCACTCTATTCGCGGCCAGTAGTGACCATTACAGGACTAAAAACAATTAGCAAAGAGAAACAAGAAACCTAGTCCGTTAAAGAAAAACATTTTCAAGTTTTCAATTCGAACAGCTTCAACTGACTGGCAACACATATTGTGAAAACTAAAAACGGACTTAGGAGTAATGGAGCCCCATATTTCAGTTGATTTTGTGAAGATTAAAATGTATCCTAGCTCATTTCAACCAACTTTTAAAGGCCGCTGTACTTGATCACATCGTCTTTTAGAGCTACTTTGACGTTTTCAGAGCCATGGATGTGTTGGGACCCGGGAGTAAAAATGGCGGCAAAAAATCCTGAATTGGCCTACGATGTTTCTCATAACCTCAGCGAGGCTACTGGAACTGGACTATTTAGTTAGACCCTTTGTTCAATGGTTTTATTAAGGATCTGAGAAATATAAGCCTGATTTACGATCGTTTCCCTACAAAGGATAAGTGTGACAGTATCAAAAACGAATTTGATAAACTCCTAGACTGAACATATGATCAGTGACAGAGCTATGACATCAAAATAGTTCTAGGAGATCCTTAATGCAATGTATGACGATACAATCGCTTAGCACCCAAAGATAGGAAAGGAGGACATCATTGGTAGGACAGTTGGTAAACATAGCCTACATGAAAAAACGTCTAGCAACGGACTAAGGCTTATTGCATTTGCGGCGAAGGAGATACCACTACATCAAGCACACGGTTTCCTCATCCCGACGCGATCTCCGGATCACGAAACTCTAAATCAAATTGATCACATTGCCATCGATGAAAGTTATGCCTTCCGGACGTTTTAATGTCCCGGGCAGCCAACATTGACTCTGATCAGCACCTTCTTGTAGCCAAGGTTCGAATTTGGATTTAATAAGCGTCGCAACAAAGAACAGCTATTGTGAGATAACATATCGTAGAAAAGCTGCAATCGCTAGAGACCGTCAGGATCTTAGCTGAACGCGTATCCCGAAATTTTTCAACAACTCCTGTGCCGTCAGAATCAAGTAGCGCAAAAAGCGGCGCAATGAAGGAAGAGACCCTGTCGGCTTTTTCAAAAGAAGAAAAAAGAGAATAAGAAGCGCACGATCGAAGATTTTGAGACTGTACTCGTACTACAGGATTTACCACTAGGTAAAAAGAACTTGTCAAGGCAAGACAACCCGTTCAGAACCCTGTAGAGATAAAGAAGGAAACCTTGTAGTAGAGTCACATTTGCTACTGAGGAAAATCTTTTTTTGCAGACAGCCAAAACTCTTGTCCACCTAACCAAAACGAAGTAAGGATAGAAATATTTAATCTGAAATCCAAGCAGCTGGACCTGACGAAAATGACTTTGTGGAGAGCGTACCCCATATCGTTTCTCAGATTTGGTCAGAAGATTGCAGATTTTATCTTTCATATTGTCTGACCGTTTGAAACCATTCGCCAACAACCTGTTTTATCTCTATCAGTGCGGTTTCAGACCATGAAAGTTCACAATTGACCAAATTTTCACTCTGCGGTAGATCCTGGAAAAACTCAAGAAGTCCAAATCGATACTCACTCATGACAGCATTTATAGAAATGAGGTACAAAAAGCCACGTCTAGTTTTGGTATTCCTGCCGAACTCGTCCGGTTGGGCAAAATGACGAATAAAAACGCTCGTTACTCTGTCAAGTTTGGTAAGTACTTAATCGAGGCCTTTGATGCCAAAAGCGGTTTTAGACAAGGTGAAGCGCTGTCATGTGATTTCTTTAACATCATACCTAAAAGAATTGTGAGGGACTTACAAGCTAACACTTAAGGCAACTACTAACGTATGTCGATGATATCGACATAATTGGCAGAACACAAAACGGAGACTGCCAATTAGAGAAGACCTCAACCGACTTAGGGTGCGCAACTAGAGGCAGTTAGCTAAAGACCTGGCTAACGGGAGAGGCTTGACAGTTGAGGCACAGATTCACCCCAAATTGTAGTGCCAATTTAGTAAGTAGGTAAGTAGGTAAGTAAGATCCTTATCACAATCCTAGTAAGTAGGCCGCCTTTGATCGGGTCATTGGAGAATAGTTTCTACACTACGACCAAGAATTGATTCAGGTTTTTAAATTTGTAACTGGACGTAAGCTTTAAGAAGTCAGCACACAATTCCAGCATTTCAACATCTACACAGTAATTTGGCTATCCTGTGATCAATCAACCGTCAATTAATGTCAGCATTCTGGATGTCCGAACTTTCCGAGGAGCCTACGTCCTCTGCAAGTTAAACATGGACTATAGAAAAACTATTTCTACAGACAGAACAACGGCGATGATGGTCGAAATTACGCTTTCAGGTAGAATGAATCATTCATCTTGGATAAAGACGACAGAGAATTCTGTCCCCCTGACTTGGACGAAGATAAGGTAGCAATATCGAAGATAAAGTTTATAAGAGCGGACTACTTAATGGGCTACATAAAACAAGTGGAGGTGACCTTGTTGGGGCATGCACTAGTTTATCTGTAAGATATTGGTATGGCCAGAAGAAAGCATGCCCGAAACATGGAATCTCAGCATCTTTTGTTCAATCTATACGCTTTCGACTGAACCAACAATAGAGGAAAAAAATTTTCTGAACATCGTCATTAAGATCTTTTCTGCCGTATTATGTGAGCATCTAAAACCATTCGCTAGCAGTGTGGTTAGTCAATATTCCGGGTTCAAGCTAGGAAAGTCAGAAGCGGCCAATATGGTAAACAAGGTCTAATCAAAGTATATGCTGTCCTAAGAAAAGGACGCAAACCACTGACGTCTTGGGCAGAACCCCACCATTGGCAGTTATAACTGCGAGGTAGATTTGACTTTGTCTACTTTGGCTCCGAAAATACAAGCAGCAATGCCATCAGCGCAGAAATCAAGCGCAGAATTACTCTTCCGAATCGCTGTTTCTTTGAGCTTAAGAGGCAATTTAGTAATATACGAGTAGGCCTCTCTCAAATTGGCTTTACGAGTGTACATGACACTTATCATCCCGATCCTCCTCTATGGCTTCGCCATTTCAAGGGAAAGATATGGTATTGCGGATGATTTTCGGTTACATTTGCATCGATGAAAAAAGTAGGGGTACGGGCTGTGAGCAGTTACATTGATCTAGTCAGACGTCTATGGATCCAACGTTTGAGATATCTGGGCCATGCTGAGAGAATAGATTACACAACTGCGACCCAAATAGTCTATGAATCTAATCCCAAGGAAGATGACCTCATCTAAAGTGGGGTATACAAGTTCCATAGAAGAGCACTTCAACCAACTTGAAGTGCGTCACCATCTTGGTTGAGGCCCACGTGCAGCTTGGACTGTAGCTCGTTATTGGTCAAATTTGATAATACATACACTCGACATGAAGCAAAGTCAAGAAGTCATCGAAGTTATTTGCGTACAGGAGAAACTGTATATCCAACTGGCGCATAAATTAAAGCAATGAGGCCATGACTTGCGACAAGAGTTCGCGGACTCTTGAAGTTGACCTTTATATTCATTGAAAAATAGTTTTTACTTTCGACGTTCAAAATGTGGGGGGCTCATAAGAGTCAATCAATCGCACAAAGTTATATTGATTGAGGTGCTCTTTAAGCAGTCCTTTTTCTTTTTATTTAAATAAGATGGGACTACAGTCAATGGCTAACGTTATCGATTAATGGGCGAACTTAATCCAGATGATATGTGGTTCTATCAGGATAGTACTTCTTGTCAATGGAATCTAATATTCTTTCGGTTATTGGTGAGATAAAGTCACAAATACTCGAAGAATGACCCAAAATCAGACTGATATATTGCGCTTCGTCATGAACAGCCGTAAATATAGGATTTAAAAAAAAAAATCTTAGAAAAAATGTTTATGAAACACTCTTTAGAACGACAAACTATACATGCTGTACACCGACACTGACCCAGTCAGAGAGTGAACGAGTGGCATATAGAGTGGATTAACATTAGCACTTCGGGTTTGAGAATCTTCGAATCCTCTATCAAGGGATGGCACAGCAAAGGAACATTTCAGCCTACTCGCATAGTATGTGGCGAAAACGGAATATTATCAACTTGGCGTGTGTAAGTGATAGCAGCTAGGATACTTTCAACGGGAAGGCTTGTTAATTGTGACGCAGGTTCACCGGGAGTGAAGAGTCTGTTTCTTATGTACGGGAAATTAATAAAAAATGTGCCACAATCTTGATATCCGTTTCAAGATCGTAACATCCGCTCCAGTTTGAAACGTAGAGAAAAAATGTAATACATGGGCTGAAAAGTCCATTCTAGAGGACTAAGAGGGGGCACCACTTGAATTAAATTCATACCATTTTCAGTTAGTACCAACCTTTAAAAGATACGTGTAAGCAACTTTTGTTATTGTGAAAAAAAAAAAAAAAAATGAATTCAAAGCAATTTCGTGTGTTGATTTACCATTGCTTCTTGATGAGAAAAAATGCAGCCGATGCAAAGAAATGGCTTGATAAGTGTTAACCGGACTCTGCACCAGCCAAACGAACCATTCGCAAGTGGATTGAAAAATTTAAAAGTGGTCATACAAGCACCGAAAATGATGCACGCAGTGGACGTCCAAAAGAGGCTGTTTCAGATGAAAACATCAAAAAAGTCCACAAAATGATTATGAATGACCGTAAAGTTAAGTTGATCGAGATAGCTGAGGCTCTGAAGATATCAAAAGAGCGTGTTGAATATATCACACACAAATATTTGGACATGCGAAAGCTCTCTTCAAAGTGGGTGCCGCGTTTGCTCACAGTCGACCAAAAACAACAACGTGTTGATGATTCAGAGGAGTGTTTAAAGCTGTTCAACCGCAATGAAGCCGAATTTTTGCGTCGGTATGTGACAATGGATGAAACTTGGCTCCATTACTTCACACCAGAGTCAAGTCGGCAGTCAGCTGAGTGGCGAGCAGGCGACTAACCTCGTCCAAAACGACCAAAAACTCAACAGTCGGCTGGCAAATTTATGGCATCCGCATTTTGGGATACATCTCCAAAAGGGGCAGACTATCAACAGCGACTTTTACATTGCGTTGTTGGAGCGTTTGAAGGACGAAATCGCAGAAAAACGGCCGCATTTGAAGAAAAAGAAAGTGCTGTTTCATCAAGACAATGCACCTTGTCACAAGTCGATGAAAACGATGGCAAAATTGAATGAATTCGGCTACGAATTGCTTCCCCACCCACCGTATTCTCCAGATTTGGCCCCCAGCGACTATTTTCTGTTTGCAGACCTCAAAAGAATGCTCGCCGGAAAGAGATTTAAGACCAATGAAGATGTAATCACCGAAACAGAGGCCTATTTCGAGGCTAAAAAGAAATCGTACTACAAAACTGTACATAACAGTGCATAAAAAGTTGAATTTTGCAAAAATTTTGTGTTTTACTATAAAGCGGCACTGACTTATTAAGCGTTCGCGGATGCCAGAAAACTCAGTTGTGCATTCAATATCAAGAAGACTAGACCGTACCCTAGGAAAAATTTTTAATGGATCTGTTTCTATGAACAAATAGGAGACTGTGCTTTGAAATTTGAATGCCAAGTTAGTAGAGTTGGAAGACAAAACCGTGTGAGGAAATTCACAAAATGATATGGCAGCTCCTAATAAACAAACGTGATCGCTGATCTACATAAAAGAGGTCAGAATACGGTATTTATTTTTGGTCCTATGGAATCCACCTATAGAGTATGCAGGGACGATATCCATTATTTCGTTCGTCGAAGGAAGAACATCTGCCAAAACAAAATAATTTCTAAAATATTTGTTTATTTCTATTTAATAATATTTCCAAAGAAAAACTCCTTTAATTTGAAGGCCTAGTTTCGGAAAGGATATGTATATATGTATTGTATGTTGTTCTATGATTTGACGCACGTATTTCAAACAATCACCTCTCATTTATTTGATGAACAAGATTACTGAATTGTAACCGGATCTGCGTAAATAATTAATTTGTCGGAACGCATCTATGTATTTGCAGAAAAAACATGATCGCCATTGTCATGGCGCCTAATTGCGCCAGAATTCCAGTCATTATGTTGCAAAATTGAAACAAATTAAAACCAGTAAAACATTTTCACAATAAATAGAACCCTAATTAGTTGGTAGGATAGGCAGTAACTACTAGGCGATGAATGGCAACAAATTGTAAGTGACTTTTCAGGATTATTCGTTGAAAATTAATAAAATAAAAATTGAAAAACATTCCGAATGTCAATCGAATACGAATGCAATTTAATTCAGAGTCAAAACTCAATCCAACACCCCCATAACATCGAGAATATAGGGCGCCGGGTTCAGAGACCAGAGTCCAGAGTGTAGGGGCAGAGAAATCCACATACCAACGATTGCCAAACGAAAACAACTCTTAATTAAGTGCGGATCCAAATAGAACAGAAAATTGATAAAGTCGCGCACTGGACGAAAAAAAAGTCGACAAAAATTCCAACTCCGAAATGAGAGTATAGAAATGTTGCATGATATTGAGACAGGTTGGTGTGGTACCCTATCATTTGGGCTCAAAGTAGGATTGATATTTATCCGGTTAGCGGAATCTTCGCTTCTTGCGATGCTGGCCGCTTAATCTTCTTTGAGTAATTTATGTATCATCGTCGTTATGACACCATTTTCAGCCTCCCAGATTTTGCTCGTCGTAAGCATAGACTTAAAACGTGTCTCTGTGCCATTAATTTCCCCATCCAGAATAGTTTTAGCTTTTTTTTTTTTGAAGCATTCATCCTCCAACAAAAATAGAGTGAGGTAAAAATATACTCTCTCTGTTTTCTGTTTATCTATTCTTTGATGCTTAGTAGCATCTGTGTTCTCTCTGCATTTTCATCTTCAAATGTGGATGACAATTTTTTAATCTTGATGCTGATTGCATCCCCCGATACTATTCGGTATGCGTAGCATAATCTAAAAGATCCTCCTCTATGCACAGAGTTTATCCTTTCCATGCACGTGGCGATGGCTTGATGGTGGGCTCAATGGCTGTCACGCCAACCTACTTGAGTTCGAGCTCATGTAGGAGCAAAACAACAAATTTTCAAAACGTCATCACCCTTTCGGCGGGCAATGGCAAACCTTCAGAGTCAAATTCTGCCTATGAAAAAGCTTCTCAGGAGATCCGTTTGGAACCGACAATAAACAGTAGTAGGCTTTACTTAGAAATGTTATTCGCAAAGTGAGAAATACAAATGAGTGCGAGAAGCTAGGCCTTGGCCCACGCGGGCTGTCGCGCCAAAGTATTTATTTATTTTATACACGTTCCTACTCTTATCAGGATGGATTTGTTAAGAGTCGAGAGCAGCTTTCTTATAGGCTGCCTGGGTACCATGGCACGTGAATTTTAAAATTTAGCCTATGGTATGTTCGTAACCCTAATGTGGGACTTGGATTCGATGTTGTGTTCTCCAACATGTTTGATTAGAGGCTCAACTTTCTTTCACCTACTCATAAGAACAGTTTTCGTTTTGTATTCTGTCTGTTCCAGTTATGTGAAGCCTTATTTTTTTATATTTGATAGTGTCGTTGCAGAGTTGTGTTCCTTCCTTTTTGCTTTCGTCAATGACTACTACTACGATGTCATCTGCATATCCAATGATATCCACTCTCCTTGGTACTTCATCGTTTATTGCACAAGGCTAGGTCTAGAACTGACCCTTGTGGAACTCCTTCTGTTATTTTGTGTTTTCTTGGTCCTTTGTTCGTGTCGTAGAAGTCGATTCTTTCAAATAAATTCCTGTTGTTCGCAATATGACGTTTGGTACTTTCATATTTCGTACCGAAAACCGAGACCGTGTAGGATGGATTTTCTCTGCCCTTCTATCTAGTTTCATTGCATGGGTGGTGCCTTGGTTTTTTCTGGTTGAGTCTTTTCCGGATGATTTTTTTAAGCACTTTCCTCAGTGTACTAAGATCTGCGCGGCGATTGATCGGGAAACCGCTGACTGTCCTATAAGTTGAATTGGGCCATCAGTGCAGCACAACCTTACAAAAGACAGCTTATACATGTTCCTTGAAAAAACTAACGAGCAATGCCCTAAATACTATATGAAAGCCGTTCTTGGAATTTTTAATATTAAGCTAGTAAAGGAGAACACCTTTAGAAATAAGGTTGGAAAGAACTGCCTCCACGCCATCATCTCCACTATAACCAGAACACGGTTTCCACACTTTGATGTCCATAAAAGGACCTGGCTGAATAACATCGACTCGAATTATACGAGTTATAAGACCGATACAATGCAGTCCCCTGCATCAAACTAAAGAGTGTCCAAAAAAAGTATGTCTGTGCATAAGCGGAACCCTACGTACTACTTCCTCCGCGTTACAGGATATTCTATTACACTTAACACCCCTCGATATTTTCAGCAGCCAAATAGTTGCAAATGCAGCTATTCGCCTTAAAGTGACTACGCATTGGACAAATATTGGGTCATATAAAAAGTCTCCTCGGTTTTTTGTCACTAGATGGTGTTGGTGTCCATGTACCTGGAAACACTTACCTGATTGTATCGAACGAACACGTTTTTGAAAGGTGACATGCCAGACTACACTTTTTGTGAAGACAGCTGTGAAATTCGTTGTTCGAGTCAAAAGTTGTACTGATTTGAATATTAGTGAAATATGTGAAGAAGATGAAGATGAAGATGCTTTTTTACTATAAAAAAGGGAGAAACGCTGCAAAAACATGCCAAAGAATTTGTGCAGTTTACGGTGAGAATGCTGTGAGTCAACGCCGGACCCAGGAGTGGTTTGTTTGATTCCGTTCTGGAAATTTCGATGAAAAAGATGCACCTCGCATTGGTCGGCCTGTCACTGAAAAAGTCGATGAAATTTTGCAACTGATGGAGCAAGACCGGCACAGAAGCTGTTTGGAGATAGCGGAGGTACTAAAAATTAACCGTATGACAGTTTGGAATCATGTTAAATGAGCAGGCTATTCAAAAAAGCTTGATGTTTGGGTACCACATGAATTAATGCAAAGAAATTTAATTGACCGAATAACCATCAGTGAAACGCTGCTGAAACGTAACGAAATGGAACCATTTTTGAAGCGATTCAATACGGTCAATGAAAAATGAATCAAATACGAGAGTATCCAACGCAAGCTATATTGGTCAAAGGCCAGTGACCGATCACAAACGACTTCAAAGCCTGGATTGATGGCAAACAAATGTACCAAAAAACCGAGGAGACTTTTTATATGACCCGATCGTCATATGGTAATCTTATAAATTATTTGGCCATGCTTATATTCTTAATACACTAGGAATCCTTCCAGAGAATACCGATTACACTATACCCCAATATTGGTTTGAGAAAGACTTTTATGTACGAGTAAGTATCTCCTCTAGATCCGTCTGGGAGGAAGATGCTTTCATGGATGACAAGTAAATCCACTTAATCTAAGTCTCCTTCAGTTTTCAAAATCATTGTAGCGTGTTGCAGATGGAAATTTCGTCGATGAAAGAAGTCCTGTCCTAGTTGAAGAAGAACGTGATATCTGCAAGAGATATCCCCATCTTTTTGTGTATTCAGGCCGCTATAAAGTCCCTGGACTCAGTCTCACAAAATTCTAAAACCACCTTGACTGCCGATTATCTCTAATTAAGATGACAAAGCAGTTCAACCTTCACCTAAGATGGGTGATGGGGCTCAGAGACATTCCAGGCAATTGTAGGGCTGACGAACTCGCCAAAAATTGGAACCACTCTACCTATTCTACTGGATATAGCATCGGTATACCAATCGCTACGTGCAAATTAATGTTTAAGCTGGATGCTAATAAATGAACAAACCTTATGTGAACTCTTGGATTAACATGTCTATTGACCAAACTGGATCTAAATCTTCTAGAATTAGATCTTTCTAAACAGCAAGCATCTCAGTGCCATCATAGGTATCATTACTGCCCTATAGGCAAGCATGAAAGAAGATTTGGCATCTTTACAAATGATTTCTGCAGAAGTTGCGTGAACGAGAAGTAGGAAGAGATACCTACTCTGTACATACCCAACTCTCTCCCAAGGAAGTTTCCATTGAGGAGCTTTCTTCTACAATGACTTAAATGACGTTAACAGGCACCTGAGCTTTATCATAAGCTCAAATTGGTTCTAAAAGCAGAGAAATCACATATCCATGTGGAATCACAATGGGCCAAAAGGGCTAAGTTGGTTGGTCTCTCCAACAGCTACTCTTACCTAACCTAACCTAACATCGACTCGGACTTTCCGTAATAGGCTAAAGCCTAAAGTTCGACGTCGAACGGCTGTAATCGAAACTTAACTTCCATTTCGATACGTACCTCGGCTCCGCTATCAACTTCGACAACGACACCAACGTGGAAATCATGAGAAATTGATGCTGCTCCTTTCGACTTAGAAGGCAATTGAGTAGTAAAGCCATTCCTTGAGCAGCGAAACATTGTAACGGGTGACCAGATAGCAATGATAGTCTTTCCAATTGTTATATTGCATCAGCTGGTAAAGTTACCAATGTCATTCAGCTGTCGCAACGTGAATTTCGTCGTGATATCGGTCGTCATTATAGCTTGAGTGTGCATGCAATTCTTTGCACCGTGGAAAATTTTGAACGTGAGCACACTCTTTTGGATCTTAAGCCACCAACTAGACAGAGATTGTTGCGAAATGAAGAAGCATTTGTGTCCATACTTCAGGCTTCAAGCGTTCACACAATACTGTAGATATGATCTTGTAGGCGATGTTAAGCAGACTGATGCGTTTGTATTTGGAGCAGTTCAGAGGGTCTTCTTTGTTGAAGATTGGACAAACGATGCTGAGGCTCCGTTCATCGGGCGTACTGTCGTCTGACCATATTTTATAGGTGAGTTGGTGTATGCTCCTAACTAAGTCATCGTCTTCATCCAGGTCGGGTTTACGAATTTATTGATCTACGAGTACACCGTCCAGGTTGAAAGGTTCATTCTGCCTGACAGCGGTGTTTGGTTCGTCATTGCCGTTATACAGTCTACAGAAATGCTCTTTACAAATTCTCAACATCGACTGCGACTGTACTACGATGATCCCTTGCTCCTCTCTACAGGCTTGGTTTGGGATTTGTATCCGGGGCATGTTATTTTTACCTTTTGCTAAAATTTCTGAATCTCATTCCTGGATTCTACACTGCGCGCTCGTGAGCAGCTCTCGCCCTTTTATGCAGCGCCGCTTTGTTAACATCTTGCATAGCTGCATGTGCTTGCCGGTACTCGTCGCCAAACCACTGCTCTTCGAAACTTGATTTTTGCAGCATAGGACCTCTTAGGGGATTAAGGGAGACTTCATCGTAAAACGATTTGGCGATATTTTGCGATTGAAGCCGTTCCACATCAAATTTCCTCACAGAATTAGCTTTCCTTTGCGATGTTCGGGGTATCCGCAACCGTACCTTGGTTACAACAAGGTAGTGGTCTGAGTCGATATTGGCCCGTTTGAACGTTCGGAGATTCATAATACTGGAGGACTACTTGCGTCGATTGCAATGTGGTCAGTCTGGTTGACGGTTGATTGATCAGAATTTCTACAAGTCCCCTTGTGAAAATTGAGATGTGAGGACCGCGTGCTAGATACGAAAATGTTTCGTACCGCATAAAAGTCAATAAGCCAGAATCTGTTACGGGGGGTGGTGTCGTGCAGGCTATATCTTCCGACAGTACTACCAAAGATACTCTGTCTTCCTTATGTCGTGTCTAAGAGCTCGTAGAAACCTCTTTGGTGTCGTCTTAATTTTCCTCTGTGTGGGCGTGAGCGCATATAAGGTTAATATTGACAAATTTAGCCTTAATATGGATTGTTACGGTGCGCTCGTTCACATGCCGTAAACTCATGACTTCTTGCTTAAGCCTGTCTTTAACAACAAATCTACATCCAAATAGATGCTACTTGTGCCGTCGATAACAATCGCCGTAGTAGATGTCATAGTTTTTCATCCTCTTTTTGTCCGGTCCATCCCATCGCATTTCTTGGAGGGCGATAATATCTACTTTGCAGCAGACCTAAGCCTCCGCTAGTGGTTCGGCTGCATGTGGCCTATTAAGGGACCTAACATTCCCTTTAATAATGTTAGCGCTGAAGTTGTTTCGTTAAGGGCTTATCCGTCACCATCTCGTTTTTACTTTGTCTCGGATATCTTCACCGACCTAAGTTCCAAATATGTTTTAGTAGCGCGGATAAAGTTGTTTCGAGATTTTATTTCACCGTTGATTCCATCTTGGGAAGTCATCCGCTGTTCCGTTTACTATAAAGTGCTGCTATTTTTGTCTGCTGTTGAGTTGAGTCCGGATGGCCATCGACTAGCACCTGATGCTTATCATATGGAGGTAAAATAAGCACAATTGATGTGAAGAGACGGTTGTAACACTGGGTATCCCCAGGTTGACACCACTCACCTATTTTCACAGCACCCAACCACTAAGGTAGGCACTAATGACAGAGACTCAGACGGAAGACGCTCGCAGAATATTTATATAAGCTTCGTCAACGAACAAAGATTTTTTATAACTCGTCAGTGTGTTGAAAAAGAAACCAGATAAATCAATGACACTTTTCATATTAGCAAATCGGTTTACTGTTCCTGAAAGACTTCCCTGGTATGTTAAAACCACTTTTTTGCGAAGAACATACTTACTGCTGACGACGTTGAGTAAACATTCCGAACGACCAAAACACAATCGGACTACTACTTGGTTGAAGCCAAGCTACATCTACGAATATATGAGCAATGAACAAATTCTATTAGAAGATTTAACATTGAACGGCTACAGTCGATCGTGTATCCTGTATTGAGGGTTGAAGGTCAGTATCAGAAGGAATTAACCTACTATTAACCTCTAATAGAGTAGAAAAATGGCCGTCTTTACATGACAGCTGATTTTTGACTGACGTTTTTGACAGTTTTCTATTTGATCTTAATTTATTCAAGCATGCCAAACAAGAAACCTTGAAATTTAAAATAATTGAAGTGAAAAGTGAAAGGTTATATTGTATCCAAGCAAGCGCTGCAAGCTTTAGTCTCCGTGGAGCTTTTAGAAAACACTCCGCATCGTCGTCGTCGGAAGTTGTACCAGAAGAGGAACGACCCATTTTTTTTACCCGACGTGGAATTTAAATGGCGATACCGGTTAAATAAACAAACGGAAAACTTCATCATTGATCTCGTAAGGCAGGATTTGCAACTCGATTCAAGAGGTTGAGGTACATCACCAGAGTTGCAAGTCTTAACCGCTATAAGATGTTGGGTTCGTCGTTAACGATGCTTTGGTGTTTGGAACCAGCGGTTTCAAAGTCTGTTTTACGACATAACAGTTCACATGTACAATGTCAAGCCTAAAATTATAACTTTTGCAGTGTTGCACAGTATTGCAATAGAATAAGAAGACTAAATTCCAGGTAACTTACCTCTATCAAATAATTTAAACCTATAATTGTTTACATTTTCGGATCTAGATACTTTAGATGAACATTTTTCTGATGCTGAACTTTCGCCTCAAGTTAATGAAGCAGGAGGAAGAGGCTCAAACAATGCTTTCTTAAGAGTATTTATTGATAGACATTTCGGTATACCAAGTGTACCGTTATGAAACAAGCGTTTTATTGGGTATTTATTCAAAATATTGGCCACATTTTCCCATCTTTCAGGCAATTTATGGATTCCACGCCAATAAAACTGTTCGTCTTTTGAAGCAAACCAAAAAGTCACCCAATTTTCGACTTCCTCGTATGATTCGAAGTGCTGCTGAGCTAATGCGTATCCCATGGATGAAAACAAATAGTAGTCGGAAGAAGCCAAGTCTGGCGAATACGGCGGGTGGGGTAGCAGCTCCTAGCGAAGTGCTTTGGTTGTACCCTGAATCAGTTTTGCTTTGTTTGTGTGCAGGTGCATTGTCATTGAGCAAAATTACCTTGCCGTGTCTTCTGGCCCATTCTGGTCGTTTTTCGATCAAATTATGGTTCAAATTTATCACTTGTTGTGGGTAGCGATTAACGGTTTTAACGGTTTCACCAGGTTTTAGGAGCTCGTGGTACACAACACACATCATTGTCTTCTTGACAAATCGATCTGGTTTTGCAGTCCAAGTTGATGGTTGTCCCGGATTAACTCATGATTCTGAAAATAAATCCATTTTTCATCGGCAGTAACAATTCGATGCAAAATTGATTTTTTATTGTGTCTTTGAGGCAAAATTTCACAAGAGGTTTTTCGGTTTTCCATCTGTCTTTCATTCAATTCACGTGGCACCCATTTTCCAGACTTTTGGATCTTTTCCATAGTTTTTAAATGGCCAGAAATTGTTTGTTGTGCATCCAATATTGTTTGCAATTTAACGTCTTCAAACTTTTGAACGTGGAAGACCACCAACTTCATTTCTCACATCAAAATCGTTATCTCTACCATCTTTTGCATGTTGCTTCTGATAAAGCATGATCTCTATATGCCACGACAAGCATTCGATGCGACTCTCCAGCACTTTTCTTTAAACGAAAAATTCGACATTTTTAACACGATGAAAAAATATGATCTAGTTTGCTCAATGACTTGATGTCTATTAAATATGTTTGACAGGTGTCATAGCAACCAAAAAAAAAAAAAAAAAACAAAATGAAGGCCCGTTCACAATAAACGTTCCCGATCGAGACATTTGTATCTTGGCGATACTTCATATCGGTACACCTGGTAATAGGTAAAACATATTCACAGAAATTCAATTTTGAGATAATTTATTTCTTTTGTCTATTTTTTTTTTTTTAAACAAAATTTGCTCTTAATCTAGGGTTATGGATTTCTTATTTTATTTTCCATTTGGATTTGGTGCAACCCTTTCCTTCACTCTGTTTCCGTCTGGGCTATATCTGCTGCATAATTTGGCTCAAATAGGATAAGTTGTATGCAAGTGTACACAAATATGTGTACCTGCTTCGCAAATCTCCCCACGCTGCCAGCTTTTTGGAGTTGGTATTAGTATCGGTGTTTTTATTTTCGAGGACTGAAAAAATCTTTCTACTAACACATGGGCTGAAAAGCCGTTTTATAGTAAAACACAAAATTTTTGCAAAATTCAACTTTATTTATCAATATAGTTGCCTTTGAGGACGATACACTGATTGAAACGGTTTTTCAATCTTTCGATACCAGTTTTGTAGTACGATTTCGGTTTAGCTTCAAAATAGGCCTCTGTTTCGGCGATTATTTCTTCATCGGTCTTAAATCTCTTTCCGGCGAGCATTATTTTGAGGTCTGCGAACAGGAAATAGTCGCTGGGGGCCAAGTCTTGTGAATACGGTGGGTGGGGAAGCAATTCGTGGCCGAATTCATTCAATGTTGCCATCGTTTTCATTGACTTGTATTGTCTTGATGAAACAGCACTTTCTTTTTCTTCAAATGCGGTCGTTTGTCTGCGTTTTCGTCCTTCAAACGCTCCAACAACGCAATGTAATAGTCGCTGTTGATAGTCTGCTCTTTTTGGAGATAGTCGATGAAAATTATTCCATGTGTATCCCAAAATTCGGATGCCATAACCTTGCCAGCCGACTGTTGAGTTTTTGGTCGTTTTGGACGAGGTTCGTCGCCTGCTCGCCTGACTCTTGTGTGAAGTGATGGATCCAAGTTTCATCCATTGTCACATACCGACGCAAAAATTCGGCTTTATTGCTGTTGAACAGCTTTAAACACTCCTCTGAATCATCAACACCTTGTTGTTTTTGGTCGACTGTGAGCAAACGCGGCACCCACTTTGAAGAGAGCTTTCGCATGTCCAAATATTTGTGTGTGATATATCCAACACGCTCTTTTGATATCTTCAGAGCCCCAGCTATCTCGATCAACTTCACTTTACGGTCATTCGTAATCATTTTGTGGACTTTTTTTGATGTTTTCATCTGAAACAGTCTCTTTTGGACATCCACTGCGTGCATCATCTTCGTTGCTTGTATGACCACTTTTAAATTTTTGAATCCACTTGCGAATGATTCGTTCGGTTGGTGCAGAGTCCAGGTAACACTTATCAATAACACTTATTTCTTTGCATCGGCTGCATTTTTTCCCATCAAAAAGCAATGATAAATCAACACACGAAATTGCTTTGAATCCATTTTTTTTTTTCACAATAACAAAAGTTGCTTCATTCACGACGCTATATCTCGAGAACTAATCGTCCGATAGCTGTCAAATTTTGAAGATTGTGGTGCCCTCTCTTAGAAACGGCACGGACTTTCAGTATTAAGTCCTTCAATAGATTCTTTGGGAACAAAAATAAGCACATGATATTTGATTATAACCACAAAAGAAATACTTGACCAACTTTTATGTACCATGTAGGAATATAAGGTACTGCTTTACTTACCTTTACTTACTGCTCTAGTTACTTCTCACTTCTTTGTCTCTTTTTATTTGTAAGTGCATTGCCTTTGTCTCCATTATTTAATTTTTCGAATTTGCTAACTATAATTTTTAAATTTCAAACCGCTTTCGTGACAGGAAATGCAAAAAATAGTTGTCAAACTTTTTATTTATTTTTTCATTTTTTTAGAGAGTAGTTCACAATGGAATCAGAATGACAACATAATGACGCTAATGTGCCTCATAGGGTGAACTTAGCTTTGACAGGTTTATTGAACGTTTATGAATAAAGAATTTTATAATAGGCTTATTAGTGCTTAAGAGCATTTTAATTTAAGTATGTTATAATCCTATTATAAGGGATTTATAAGAATAAGACAGTAAGTATATGGTGTCCATATGAAAGGACGTACAATTTCGACGAATCGGACAAAATGTCACAATAGGCAGCTACAATTTTTTATTTTTTTACCTCGGTTTCGCTTTTTCCTTGGCATAAGAAAGCATTAAGTAACAAGGAATCTAAGGAGACTAAGTTTCAAATCATTTCAATTGTGCTAATTGATACAGAAGCGTGGACGTTAGCAAAGAGGATGAAAATATCCTTGATCATTTTGAACGCAAAAATTTCCGAGTGATTTGTGGCCACACCCAAACGTAACATTTTTTTGAACAGTGACATCGATATGCTAAAGAAAATGGCTAAAATATACAAGCCAAGAGTGCAAGCATTTAAAGAGTACTTAAATCTTTTGAGCGCACGCAATTTATAAAAAAAAAGAAAAAGAAAATTCACACCATTGGAGAAAATTCTTCATCATTTTGGAACCCGCAACTGGAGATAGTTGGCTAAAGACCGCAGATAAGTTTATTGTTTGAGGCCCAGGTCTGCGCTGGAGTGTAGCGCTATCTAAACAAATATGCTAAATGTCTGGAGAGTTTTAGAAAAGTACTCTAAAACTATGAATGACACTAGAAATAGGAATGTGGGAAGGAAATTTAGTTACACATTTTGCATTGAAGTTATCCCAGCGATTGGTGTCGAGTTTCATAAAGCTTATGCTAGTTCTCTCAGTTATCAGGCTGTGGTTAAACTTTGCAGCTGGGATTTTAGTCTGCATACTAAGCATGCATCGAATTCACAGTTGTTCATATTGCTAGCGACATTTGGGGCAGATAACTCCTTTGTTGTACAACGATCGATAGACTCAAGCTCAAGGCTTCATGACTTAATTAAAAAAAAAAAAGCGGAATATCCACCGTGTTTTTCTAATAACGACTTGACAACTTTTTTTTTTTTAAATAAAAGGCAAATCATTTGAGATATTTCAAAAACTTTATTATTGGCTTGAAGTACAATCAAAACATTTATGAATGGAAACTGACTTCGTTCATATGGCCTCCGCGGGCACGTTTGCAGCAGTCGATTCGTTAAACCCAATTTTCAACGACTCGGCCACACATTTCGGCCGAAACGGCCGCTATTTCGCGTTCAATGTTGGCTCTGAACTCTTCCAACGTCGTCGGCGTATTGGCATAAACTAATGACTTAACGTAGCCCCACAGAAAATAGTCAAGCGGCGTAAAATCGCACGAACGAGGCAGCCAATCGACTAACCCATTTCTTGAGATAATATGCTCACCATACTTACTCTTTAATTAATCGAATTTAGCATGTGCTGTGTGGCTTATGGCACCATTCTGTTGAAACTACATGTCGTCCAAGTCCATATCTTCCAATTCGGGCCAAAAATAATCGGTGATTATGGCGCTATAACGCTGACAATTCACAGTAACGTGACGATCGTTATCGTCGACGAAAAAATATGGCCCAGTAAAGCCGCCGGCATGCAAACCGCACCAAAAAGTTATTTTTTGTTGATGAAGTGGTTTTCACGCGATCAATAACGCATATTTTGCTTATTGACGAACCCATTGAGCCAAAAATGATCTTCATCACTGAAAATGATTTTGCGACTCCGAATATCTGTAGAAAATTTTTATAATTTTCAGACGTTGCTCGTTAGTGTACTCTACCAAGATGAAAATGTTGAGTTTAATGAATAAATTGACAGTGACAATTTGATAATTAGTAAAAGAGTGCGTTCACAAATTAAATTCAAAGTTGTCAACCCTATATTAAGTTAAGTTTTGTTAAGTTGGTACATCTGTTGTTGACATTCCCTCTAAATCTTACCATCATAGCTTGACATTTGTAAAAGTTACGTAGCCAAGAGTATATCTTGTGCGTGTTGGCGATTTTTTACAATTTTAGAAATAGATTTAAGTTTGCAACAATGAACCTGTATTCAATTTTGTGTAAAAAACGGATTTAGTGGTGCGCGAATGTTGGAAATGTTGGAAAAGTGTTTCGGCAACGATTCTCTAAAGAAAACGGTCGTTTACCGGTGGCACAAGCAGTTCAAAAGTGGTCGCGAGTCAATCGAAGATGATGAAAGCAGTGGCAAAACATCGACATCGAAAACCAACGAAAATAGTGATGAAGTAAAAGTAACCGCAAATTAACCATCAGAGAGATAGCGGAGGACTTGAACATTGCTTATGTATCCATTCAAGACATTTTGGTTAATGATTTGGGTTTCCGTCGTGTAAAAGCAAAGTTGGTGCCAAAAGACCTCAATTTCATGCAAAAAAGAGACCGTGTTGACGTCGCAAACGAGATGATTTGCGAGGCTGAATCCGATCCCACATTCATCAAAAGGATCATTACTGGAGACGAGACGTGGGTTTATGAGTACGCCACGCAATCCAGACATCAGGCAAATGAATGGCCTTCACCAAATGAGCCAAGATCAAAAAAACCACGTCGTTTTCAGTTTTCAGAAGGCAATTCTCACGGTTTTCTTTGATTACAACGGTGTAGTGCATCATGAATTTCCAGAAGGCCAGACAGTAAGCAGAGAGTATTATTTGGGCGTTATGAGACGTTTGCGTGAAGTAATTCGCCGAAAGAGATCAGAACTGTGGGCAGAAAATTCGTGGATTTTGCACCATGATAACGTAATTTTTTGACGAAAAATGCAACAAATACCAACCAACAGCCACCAAATACATCTCCCTGTGGCTTCTTTCTGTTCAATCGAGTTAAAAAACCACTACGGGGAACGCGTTTCAGCAGCCGAGAGGAAGTAATGGAAAAATCGCGGGAAGCACTAATGGACATACCGAAAACCGAATATAAAAAATGCTTCGAGGATTGGATCAAGCGCTGGCATAAGTGTGTTGCAGTCGATGGGGATTACTTTGAAGGGGACAATATAGATTTAGATGAATAAACTTGTATTTTTAATTTTTGATCAAGGTGGTATGTCGACGAGGATGTCCTTAATTTTTGTAATTCAAACTGTTTTTTTTGGATCACCCTTTGCTCTTTGTTCATCGTACTAGCGGGCTTCTTCAATCTGAAGCAGCATCTACTCTTTTTTTCACTTCTCATTGTTACAAGCGAACCAACTAATTCACTTTACCTTATTGTTAGTGTATGCAATGAAGAAGAAAAAACCGAATACAGTCTATTTTGGTGGACAATATTGTCAAATCCGGATTCTAATTGAAAGCCGTTTCCATCTACCTAAAAACATATCTAAAATGAAAATAGAAAATTACTATTCCAATGGCGCTGTGTTATGGAGAAGAGGAATAGAGGAATACCAGGAAAGAACGTAAATACGAATGATTTTTTTGTTTTAAAAGCCCCAAAATTGGAGAATTGTAAAACCAAGCGGAACTAATTAATCACCTGGCTTTTTGCTTTTATAAAAAAAAATATTGAATAAAATTTTTTCTGACAATGTATCCGTTGTTCGTTTTTTTTTTGCCTTTTATCCGCCGGGTGTTATTGAACCTAGTGAAGCTAACATATGTTAATCCTCAAAAAAAAGAGGTGAAGATTTTTTTTTAAGTTGATAAACATTGTTCGGAGTTTGACAAAAGCTGTACTGAAAACTGTTGGAAAATTTTTTCCTCGGTTATACTTTGAGGGCTTTACACTAGACTTTACGAAAAGAGCATATATGGTAAATGGTTTGGCTTTACAAATGGACCTTAAACCAGGGTATTGAAATTTTCTTTTTGGTAAGTATGCACTTACTACTGCGGTGTTTCGTGGAGCACCAACAATGTTTTGTTCTCTCTGATCCCAGTGTCTTCGATTCCTTCTCAACTGTTCTGTTGCTTTTCACGCAAGCCATTTCTAATAGAAAGTTCTGAATTATTTGATGTGAAACTGGGTTGATATCGGCATGTCTAAGGCGATAATGCGCAGCCTTGCCCGTATCGTACAGGAACATTCTATTCACGCTGCTTAAAAGTTTTTTTTTGGAATCATTGAGAAGAAGGTAGAGGGGAGTGAGATATATTCTTTGTGTTCGCTGTATTGCCCACTTGCTTGACATCGAGAACTAAATGGAGATGTTCATTAATACTCGTAGATACTAGTAGTTAAGCCGCAGCGGAAGATTTTTATTTGATTATAAGCAGAATGTGTGATTTTAGCCTCAGATTGGAGATGAGGATGAGCTGGAGACTATTTCGAGAGATTTGCGGAAAATACCACAGAGTAGCGTTGTTATGGAGCTCCGTCCCCGTAACCGAAACAATCGGATATCCGAAATAAAAACGACAGCTTTTCGTTTTTTCCGGGCTTGTTTTTATTTTTTCTCACGAACACAAGTATGCGCGTTTCTAAAAACTCATCTTTGCGCGCACTTCGTATTAGTAAATGGGGTGAAAAGTAACCTCCTTGGGAACGAAAAAAAAAAAATTTTTAAATGTTTTTTTATTTTATTCAATATAGTCCCCTTTTAGTTTGATACACTTATTCCAAATTCTTGATTCCCTCCGAAAAGTAATTTTCCGGAAGGTCTGCAAAATACTCCTCCGTGGCGTCGATGATTTCCTCGCGTGAGCTGAATTTTTTTATTGATGAGCCACCTTTTGGGTTTTGGAAAGAGATAATAGTCCGAGGGAGCCAAATCGGGCGAATACGGTGGATGAGACAGCAATTGGAGCCGTAAGTCATTGATTTTAGCCGTGGTTGCGATGCTCTTGTGCGCCGGTGCATTGTCTTGCAAAATCAAAATTTTTTTTCGCTTTATATGAGGCCGTGTTGCAGCGATTTAGGCCTTCAATCGCTCCAATAATGCACAGTAATACTCACTGTTGATGATCTTTCCTTTTTCGAGGTAGTCAACCAAGAGTATGCAATGAGAATCCCAAAAAACCGACGCCATAACCTTCCCGACCCATCGAGCTTCCCGCGGCCACTACGGAGCACTCATGCCGGCTTCGGTCCATTGCCGGGCACTCATTCTATTGTCTGGTGTCCAACAGTTACCAATTGACAGCAAAAGTCCGCCCGATTCCGCATCAGCAAGTCCAAACACTCTCTCAAAGTACTCTCGTCAGGAGTGAGTATGCGCGGCACCCAGCGGCAGGATAACCTTTCCATATGCAGAATATTGTCCAAAATATGGCGTGTGCGCTCAGTACTAATCCTTGTGGTATCTGCTAGCTCGCGCACCTTTACTTTCTGGTCAGCCAACACCATGTCATGTTTTTTTTTGACATTGTCCTTTGTAACCTCACCGGAGGGCCTGCCGCTGCGGACTTAATCGTGGAGGTGCGGCCACCACGAAACTCTCGAAACCAATATTTGACGGTGTAATCTGACGGAGCATTAGCTCCATAATATTTGTCCAACTTTTCTTTTGTTTTCTTCGCCGTTTTGCCTCTCAAGAAATAATGTTTTATGAGAGAACGAAAATCGTTTTTGTCCATTCTCAACATAATGCCAAACATGTCAACAACAGCTGTCAAAAAAAAACTTAAGACAGTATCGCACTGAAATTTGACATGTCTGCCTAAATATAAACAGACTTCAAGACATCATAACATTTTTTGCAGTAGCAGCGCATTCTGGCGGTCAAGGAGGTTACTCTTTACTCCACTAGTATGTTTGTTAAAAAAAACGCATATGCGAGTGTGAAAATTGCTTGTTTCGGGAGCAGTTTATGAGCAGTGAGCAGCTGTCTAATGTGCGCAATGGGTGTCCTTACCTTGGTCATAACTAGTCATTGTGGGATTACAAGTTTACGAGTACCTTAATAAAAAAAAAAAAAAAAATAAATAAATGAATAAATGGCGCAACAGCACGATGTGGGCCAAGGCCTAGCCTTTCGCACTCATTTGTGTTTCTCACTTGTGAATTTTTTACACTCCTAAGCAGGGCCCAGGAAAAAAATTTTCACGGAAAGGAGGTGTCACGACTTCGCTGAAATTTCATCTTAAATCAAAACACAATGATAAGTACGAAGCAGGAAGAACTGTTGTTCTTGTTCTGAAAAGAATAATCAACAAAAACCACAAAAACTCCAAAAGCCGGCACAATCGACAGTTGTCAATAATGGATTCTTTTAAAAATAGAGATGTCTGGGATGATAATAGTACTGAACAAAAAGAATTTGATTAATTATTGGCCGAAATGATTTCGTTACAAGACTTGCCATTTAACTTTGTGGAAGGTTTAAGGTTACAAAGGTTAATGCAGGCAGCATTACCACGTTATCATCTGAGAGATCGGCATCATTTTACCAATTTACTTTGTATCAATATCTACCATAAAATTTTATATTAAAGGTTTTGGGATTACTACAGCAATTTAAAAAGATATTTACTACGGATGATTGGTCCGAGCCCAGTGCAAATGTTTCATTACTGAGCCTTACTGCTCATGGTATCACAAATAAATTTGAGAGAGTGACTATAATACTCAAGTGCAAACAATTAGAAGGTCGGTGTAATTTCACACAGGTGAAATTATAGCGAATAATTTAAACAATATTTTGAAAGATTGGGGCTTTAGCACGGAATCAGCTCACTGCATTTTACGGTACAGAGGATCCAATATGATAAAAGCTATGAATATGGCTAATTTTACTGATGAAAACTGTTTTATGTTATTCATCAACTTTAATTGTGTATCCGGTCAGCTATGGAAAGCGAAGAATTTCTATTGCCAATCATTGCAAAATGAAAAAAAAAACATCAATCACACATTAGAAACAGAGAAAAGTAAAGAAGACACTTCAGAGAACCTTAAACTAATGATTACAAAAATGATCCAGGACATCAATGTTAAATTTCAGGATATTCAAAATAATAGAATATTTA
Source organism: Volucella inanis (assembly GCA_907269105.1). Taxonomy (NCBI): domain Eukaryota; kingdom Metazoa; phylum Arthropoda; class Insecta; order Diptera; family Syrphidae; genus Volucella; species Volucella inanis. Next base: position 199,949,118 of record OU026153.1, on the reverse strand, counting down.
CAATAGCTACTTATCTAGATCCACGGTACAAGTTTAAGCTTTTTAGTGAAGTTATGAAGGAACAGGTATAGTCGGATATTCTAGAGATACTTGGCTGTTTAAAAACTTCTCATGATGAAGACCCTTCTTCAGCTAAGAGATTACGGAATGAGCTGACAATGTCAAACAACAAGCTCCAGCAACCATTTATACATTCAATCTAGTCTAGCTGACATATTAGGCGTAAGTAACGAGGACGAGCAAAATATAGATTGTGGTGATGAAGTATACAATTAATTCATTGTTAACAAAACATTACTAAATGAATACAAAAAAAAAAAGGTTGACACTCATTGAAGATCCATTTTTATGGTGGAAAATGCATACCAAGTACCATAGCTTTGGTGTACCTGAAGGTGTACCGAGTGAGCTGCTTTTCAGTGCTGCTGGAATAATTTACGACCCCTTAAGAAATCGACTCTCTGGCGACGAAGCTGCAAAATTGCTTTTTGTTAAGTATAATTTATCCTTGCTCAGTTTTGACTATTAAAATTAATATATAAATAAGTTAGAGTTAGATAAATATTTTGTAATACCATAGTTTCATAACTTACAAATTTTATTAAGAAGACAGCCGATTTTGGTATGTTATATTTAGAATACAGTAAATAATCGTAAGTGCAATGTGAATTCGAATTTTTAATCACAATTTTAGTTCTTAATCTTAAAGAAGAAGATTGTTTGATATGTTGTAATAATTCCTATAAAGATATTGAATAATATAATAGGAAAAACGAGTAATGTTGTTTTTGTTTATTATTGGGTATATAATTATTTTCGTGTGTTTTTTTTTTTTAAATTTGAACGTTTATTTAAGAAAAACATGTACAATAGTATTATTTTAAGTATTGCCCATCTGAAGCTATAACTTTTTCCCATCTTTCTGGCAATTTGTGGATCCCATCCCAAAAGAACTGCGCCGGCCTGGCAGCCAAGAATGAATCAAGCCAATTTTTGATATTTTGCTCTGATGTGAACCGTATTTCAGTGAGGGAGTTCTGCATCGACCGGAACAAATGGTAGTCAGAAGGGGCAAGGTCTGGGCTATAAAGCGGGTGGGGTAAGACTTCCCATCCACTGTTTTCCAAATAGTTCTTAACCGGAATAGCAATAGTCATGATGGAAAATTATTGCCACGTGTCTGGTCGCATATTCCGGCCGTTTTTCGGCTACTGCTCTCTTCAAACGGATTAATTTTGTTCGGTTGCGTTGTCCGTTGATGGTTTCACCCAGTTTTAGCAGCTCATAATACAGCACACCCATTTGATTCCACCAAATACAGAGCATTACCTTCGCGCCATAGATATTCGGCTTTGCCGTTGATTTGGCTGGTTGACCGGGTTTCACATATGATTTTTTGCACTTGGGGTTGTCGTAATGGAACCATTTTTCATCACCAGTAACAGTCCGATGCAAAAATGACTCTTTTGTGGCGTTCCAGCAGCATTTCGGATATGCAAAACCGCCTAACGACGTCTCCCGGCTTGAGTTCATGTGGAACCCAATTTCCTTGCTTTTGAATATACCCAACTGCTTTTAAACGTTTTGAAATGGGTGCTTAAGTGACACACAAAGATTCTGCGAGCTCTTCTTGTGTTTGGCAACAATCTTCATAGAGTAATGCTTCCAATTTTTCATATTTAAACTTTTTTGGCTGCCCAGGACGTTCATCGTCTTCCAAGCCAAAATCACCACTTTTAAATCGTGCAAAACACTTTTGGCACGTTCACTCAGTTTGCTCATGCTCACCATAAACTTCCACCAAAATACGAAGACTTTCGGCAGCAGTTTTCTTCATATTAAAGTAATGAAGAAGAACTCCCCGCAAAAACACTTTTTCAGGCACAAAGTTCGACATATTTGAGTGAAAAAAAAATTATTGTTGTTTACGCTTCAAATGAATGACATATACTGAAATGACGTACAATGACAGTAGCTTTCCAACGCATGTTCCAATGGAATAATACAAGTTACACCATCTCTTAGCAAACCGCACGAATTAACTTATAGACCCAATATAATTTTGTTTTTGCATTTTTAAAATGGAAGCTATAATAATTACTTTTGTGACTGAATATGACCAAATGATAACCTAGAAGTAAAGTCAAATCATTTACCTATTTGTATTTCACTTTTACTATTCTTTACAGATCTAATATCCGTTTTCGAAACTATACGAAACTAACGGATAGTCCGAAATAATTTCATATCCGTAACCGTATCTGAAACCGATATAATATTATTCCTATATCCGTATCTGTATCCAGATCCGAAATTTCATATCCATAACTTTCCTGCCACAGAGATACATTTGGAGGATATACTTTCTAGTTATAGTGAAAAGGAGTTTCGTTGCCACTATCAGAATTAACGAAGTCTGTTCTCAATTCTAAAAGAGCGTTTTTTCAGTGTTTTGTAACCTGTATCCTTTCAGTATCGTCTGTTTATTTTAGTAACCAATTTCTTATGTGATCTAAGTCCAAAGATAATAAAATGGGCATTCGAAGAAGAAAAGGAAGAAACCAGTCCCTTATTCCAAACCAGGGCAGGTTTGTTAAAGGCTTTAAGTAAGGTCATGATTTTTTGAATTACTTAATCATTTCACAATTTATTTAATATTATTGTATATACATACTAGGTGGAGTGAAAAGTAACCTCCTTGGGAATGAAAACAATTTTGTTTTTTAAATGTTTTTTTTTTATTTTATTCAATATCGACCCCTTTAGTTTGATACACCTATTCTAGCGATTTTCCAACTTCTTGCACCCGTCCGAAAAGTAATTTTTCGGAAGGTCTTTTGAGGTTTGGGAAGAGGTAATAGTCCGAGTGAGCCAAATCGGACAAATACGGTGGATGCGACAGCAATTGGGGCCGTAAGTCATTGATTTTAGCCGTGGTTGCGATGCTCTTGTGCGCCGGTGCATTGTCTTGCAAAATCAAAATTTTTTTTCGCTTTATATGAGGCCGTTTTGCAGCGATTTAGGCCTTCAATCGCTCCAATAATGTACAGGTTGTATCGGCGGTACCCATGTACACCCTATAATTTTTTATTTTTTGATAAATTTGATTGTGCCAAAGCAAAAAATGTTGGAAATTACATCAACAACCTGCGGTTTGAGGTGGTCCAAACTTTGGTATTTTTTAGTGCCAACCTTCGCCTTCAAAATACCCCAGGCAGAGAAATCCAACGGATTTGCATCCGGAGAATTTGCAATCCCTTGTGTTGAAGAAATGAAGTGCGGAACATTGTTTTTTAACCAAACTTGGTTCACGCGCGCTTTGTGAGATGGTGCCGAGTTTTGTTGAAATGTCCACGGTCTCCGAGCGAAGTGATTGTTTGCCCAATTCTTCAGTACTGAATCTTAAACAGTTTCACGGTATACGATCGCATTAATTTTGACGACACGGTCCAAAACTACGAGCGGAGAGCGACCATCGGCGGTTATGGCAGCCCAAACCATCACCATCGGTGCTGCCTGCTTTCTGGTGGCCGTCCGAAGGTGTACATTTTCGAAGGACCTCTCTGGCAAGTAAACTCGGTCATTTTGTTTGTTAACATATAGCTCGATAACAAATGGCGAATCATCGGAAAAACCCAAATTCGGCAAGTCACCACTTTCGGGCAAGCGTAGCAATTCTTTCGCTCTTTCGACTCTAACTTTTTTCTGTTGCGGTGTAAGATCGTGTGCTTTTTGGAACTTCAATGGCTTGAGCCCAAGCTTATTTTTCAGTATGTGTTGCATCCGTTCCAACGATATGTTGAGCTCACGAGGAATATTTCTTTCACTTCGACGCAGATTTCACTCAATTCGAGCCTTTACTTTCCGAACCATTTCTGCTGATATTGCTGTTTTTTTTATGACCACCTCCATGGCGTTTGGTTCGAGACACAAATGACTTATTCACGTTGAGGTGCTGGAGGGCTCTAACGATAGCTACTTGTGGTTTTCTAGCCAAATATAAAGCAATTACACTATCACGTTTGAATTCCATCGCGGATAAATTTTTTTCAACACAACTGAGACGCAAATCGTTTAAAAGGCTTGTAAATAATTATCTGTCATATGTCAAAATTTGAGCTCACAGTAATGAACGGTTTGGAAATTATAGCAGTCTGTAGTTGGTTGCAGTTCGAGTTAGTCAGGGTGTAATTAAAACCTCAATATCTACCCAGGCTCCGGTTTATTTTACGAATAAAAGCGTCATTCCTCTGAATAAGGACCTAATGGAGGTTTTAACATTCAACCATCTAGAGGCATCCGCATTGCTCAATCGGATACATGAACATAACTGGAAGACAATCAAGTAGCACTAGTATTGGAGAAATGGGTTTTGTTCATTGTTTGCAGTCGCAGTGATCATCATTTGTGTATTGGCTGTGATACTTAAATGCTCATCAATCTAGGATTGACCACTCTGCTAACATTGAATTAAAAGATCATAAAGACATACCGGATCACCGTTTTGAGATCGGCAAACAATGTTGGAAATAAAAAAATATAATTCCGGGAATATAAGCAATATATACATAAGTTGCACATCTTCATATTTTTATCCTGTTGACAATTTGAGTGTGATCATCGAACCGAGCCTTTATATTTACCTAATCTGAGGCTGCATTTGGCGATTATTATGAAATCTAAAAATGTCTTAAAGATTTGGAAGCACAATTTTTCTCTTTCATTTTAAATTTCTTGTTTTTACTACCATGGACACATGAACATTTTATCATTATAACTATGAGTAGCTCACACCTAAAATCCTAGCTCAGTTGGTATCCTTAATAGGTCAAGCATCATCTGTTCCATCTATTCGGTAGATGTTTACATATCCAAAAGGAGAATGTGCATCAGACCGTACTCGTATCTATTTTCCCGATTAGTTAACCGATTTCAGTTCTGTACAAGGACACACCAAACAAAGAAACTAAAGAAAAATAGGAGAATCAAAGTAAAAACATAAAAAAAAAAAAAAAAAATCCAATGACATTTGCTAGTGAAATTCACAAAAAGAGCCATCTGCGGGGTTCATTCAGCGCCATATGCATCCACCCATACCAAGTGCATGCGGCGTATGGCATATGTTATCTATCTACTAGAAGTCGGTTCTCATACACAAAAGTACAACTGAGTTTAGGCCACAAAAAAAAAAAAAAAAAAAAAAAAAAAAAAAAAAGTTGAAAGGATAACCGCACTACTAACTCTACCTTTGTTGGCCTCTAACTATTGTACAATCTTTCACTAGTCATAGTCAATCTAGCAAGCATTCCACTTTCTCTTGCAGCAAAATTGCAACTGCATGCACGTGGAGCTTGTATTAATGGCCTTCCTGCAATTTAGCCTCGCATCCTGTTGTTCAAGGATCACTATTCCTGTCGCAAACAACTACGCACATTGCTAAAACAATTGAAATGGCCACAGAAAAAAACCATGATTCCCCAAACAAAAGGACGAAATAAAAGTTCGAGCCGGTAAACACTCCGCCCTCCTCATATTCCGTTTTTCTGTTATCGAAAACGCAGAGATGTTGGTTCTCTAACAAAAATACCGGGCTGGCCAGGGGTTTGGATTTCTCTAGAGCTGGGGAAAGTTTTTCGAGAAGAACATCATCACCAGCCACATGGGAGTCTGGTTGGGTGGTGCATCATCGTTGGATTGGATTCGGATAGAGGACAAGGATGTGCGGCATTCAGACCGCAATAACTGATTGATTTGCTCCTCCGAAGGATGCCTGTTGGTTGGAATTGTATGGCTCCGGATGACTGGTTAACTGGTTGGATGCTTGGTTAGATAGTTGCGGTTAAGGGCATAGGGAAAACTATTGAAAGCTGCGACTACACAACCGGATATCCTTCCATAGCGGGACTAATTAAAACCAAGCGAAACAAAGTATGACCATGGAGAATAAATTTACAAATGCAATATGCACGGGACCCGTTGGAACTGGTTAAGACTGATACATAGTTCTTTCCATGAAACCATGCTACAGAGTGTGTTCTCTGGTAAAAGGGATGATTCAAATGGAAGAGACAGATGACACAAGCGATGTACAAGCAGAATGAACCATTTCGGGTATTTCCATGTCGTGTAATCAGATTGCGAAAGTAATTAAACTAATGCAACATTTATTAGATCGTGACATATGATTTAGAAAGAACCACATCGTTTTTGGAGATCTACATGTTCTCTCTGAGGTAGAGGCTTATGTCAAGTCTATTGTAATCGTTTGTATTACAAAGATACAATTCTCTTTAAGTAAAGATATTAATCAAACGATTATGGGCGACAGTTGAGTTTAGTCAAAGTCGTTCAGTCATTGAGTGGATGAGGAATCTGCAAAATATATTAAGTCTTTGAGGTGAATGAGATGATGTTCCTACTGATACAGAGTACTTTATTTACAAAATATCTATAGTGATAGATAAAAGAGTTAAAAGTTCCTCTGATTTATTGACTAGTATATTGCATTTGTTCGTCTATCAATTGTTCATTATCAGAACTAAGACAACTATGCTCCTGCTTTTAGCATGGCGACCACGGATAAATCGATAAATTCTGATAAAGGCCGCTGGAGCTATAAGTTACTCGAAGAGTCTTGTGTTCAAAAAAAAAAAAAAAGGATGTTCTCATCCACCTTCGCTAACGTCTTTAATTCTGCATAATACAGCGGGTCTGGAATGATAAAGGTTTTGTGTAGGGGCTCCTTAGTAAAGGGTTTTTCAATAGGGACTTGACAACATTGAATTTAATTTGTGAACGCACTCTTTCACTAATCATCAAACTGTCACTGTCAATTTATTCAGTAAACTCAACATTTTCATCATAGTAAGGTACACTAACGAACAATGTTTGCAAATTATAAAAATTTTCTACAGATATTCAGAGTCGTTAACTGCAACTTTAAGAGTGTTAACTCCAATTTTCGGTCGTAACTCTCGCCCTAGTAGACAGGCAATAACAAGTTTAGTGCAAAAATTTGAGTCTGCATATTCGTTGTGTGATGTTGCCGTGTCAGTGAGACAACGGGTTGGTCGAAGTGTCGAAAATATCGCTGTCTTTCAGACGTCCGTATCAAACGATCCAAATCAGTCAATTTCAAGGCGTTCTCAAGAATTGGGCATCGCTTAGACCACATATATTTTGATGGAACTCCAGTCAGTCACTTTTCTTGTGAGAGTCAAAATAAACAACAAAAAGAAAAATGCATCCAACATCTTTTGTGTTCAAATCTCAACTCTCCAAAAGAAACAAGCTGTTATGAAGAAGATGCGAGACAACAAATCTAAAATCTCTTCAGGAATATTAAATTCTCAACGCAACAACAACATCAACGGCGATAACTCTAGCTCCAACAGTAGCAGCAATGGGACAAACTTACTAAATTAATGATTGCCTAACTAATTTTTCAAGGTCTCTTTTAAAAAAGACAAATGAACTTAAAAAGAGAAATATTTGTAAATATGTTTGGGTAAGAGATTCAAAAATACTCGTTAGGAAGAAAGAGGGCGATAGAGCCTTGCGGATAAATTCATTTGAGGATCTTACCATTATTCAAAATTATTAATATTAAGTTCACTAATTTCAAATATTAATAACTCGAATATGCATCCCCAAATAGATTTCATTTGCAATAATACTTCGTCTACATTATCCTCTAGTTTAAATTGTTTCTGTATTGAACAATTGCACAATCTTCGAGATTTTCTATTATACATCAGAATATCCGTAGCCTAAGAACTAATTTTAATACTTTTCTATTAGATGGGGTGAAAAGTAACCACCTTGGGAATGAAAACAAATTTTTTTTATAAATGTTTTTTTATCTTATTCAATATAGTCCCATTTTAGTTTGATACACTTATTCTAGCGATTTTCCAACTTCTTGATCCCGTCCGAAAAGTAATTTTCCGAAAGGTCTGCAAAATACTCCTCCGTGGCGTGGATGATTTTCTCGCGTGAGCTGAATTTTTTTATTAATGAGGCATCTTTTGGAGTTTGGGAATATATAATAGTCCGAGGGAGCCAAATAGGGCGAATACGGTGGATGCGACAGCAATTGGAGCCGTAAGTCATTGATTTTAGCCATGGTTGCGATGCTCTTGTGCGCCGGTGCATTGTCTTGCAAAAACAAAATTTTTTTCGCTTCATGTGAGGCCGGTTTGCAGCGATTTCGACCTTCAATCGCTCCAATAATGCACAGTAATACTCGCATTGATGGTTTTTCCTTTACCGTACACTCATTCTGTTCTCTGGTGCTCAACAGTTATCAATCGACGCCAAAAGTCCACCCGATTCTGCATCAGCAAGTCCAAACACTCTTTCGAAGTGTTCTCGCGTTCGTGTTTTTGGTCAGGAGTGAGTATGCGCGGCACCCAGCGGCAGGATATCTTTTTCATATGCAGAATGTTGACCAAAATATGGCGTGTGCGTTCAGTACTAATCTTTGTGGTATTTGCTAGCTCGCGCACCTTCATTTTCTGGCCAGCCAACACCATTTCATGTTTTTTTTTGACATTGTCCTTTGTAACCTCACCGGAGGGCTTGACGCTGCGGACTTAATCGGTAGTGGAGGTGCGGCCACCACGAAACTCTCGAAACCAATATTTGACGGTGTAATCTGACGGAGCATTAGCTCCATAATATTTATCCAACTCTTGTTTTGTTTCCTTCGCCGTTTTGTCTCTCAAAAAATAATGTTTTATGAGAGAGCGAAAATCGTTTTTGTCCATACCCAACATGATGTCAAACACGTCAACAACAATCAGCTGTCAAAACAAAACTAAAGATAGTATCGCACTGAAATTTGGCATGTCTGTCTAAATATGAACGGACTTCAAGGCAGCATAACCAAAGAGGTTACTTTTCACTCCACCTAGTACTCCATCTTGCACCTTTAGATCATTTACCGGATATTATATTTCTTTCAGAAGTCTGAATCTGGGTATATAAGTATGAAATGTCTGATTATGATGTTATTACGAATTTTAAATTTGAAGCTGCTTGCAACGATACATACGCAGCTGGTGGTCGCTTTTTTTTTTTTATAGAAATAGCATTTCAAACTGCACAATAAGTAAAGTTAATTTAGAACGTGCGGATATAATTTGTCTTATATGCGAAGTATCAGGAGTTGATTATTGTTTTATATATTTGTACAGACTACATAAGTGTTCCGTAAACAATTTTTTAATTGAATTTTCTAAGTTTCTGGATGAAGAAAAATCAAAAAATATAATATTATTGGGCGATTTTAATATTGATCTTCTGTATGATTCTTCTTAAACGGATTTATTTCTATCTGTACAGTCATCGTTTGGTTTTAAATCTGATCATTTTCAACCTACTCGCTATAGTTCTTGCTTGTGTTCGTAAGGATAAGTGAAAATATAGAAGTAAATTATAATACAAATGTAAACGAAAACAACACTCTTATAAAAAAATGTTACAAAATGTCGACTTTTTAAAATTGAAATCTTATTTGAATTTCGAATTTTGGGATACCGTTTTTTTCTGAATCCGATCCATAACTTGCTTTTGACTGGTTCATTAAGAAATTACAGTTTTATATTTCAAAGAGTGTTATTAATGAAAATCACCAGAATAAGAAACTTAAATTTCTTAAACCTTTGATGAACACTTCATTATTAAACAAAATCAGAACAAAAAATAAACTCTGTGGTATCATTAGAACACATCAAAGTAATTCAAATTTGATCAATTGCTATGTGTAACTCAGTCGTGAAATCAATAATGAATAAAATAACTACTTCTGTAATACAATAGATTTATGTCAAATGTGGGTAACATTAAAAAGGAATGACAGGTTGTATTGTATATGAAATTTTGAATAAAAATAAACGTTTAAGTAATATTACGATAAGCATTGGCAATTCTGCTATCTCTGAACCTGTTCTAGTTGCAAATCTATTTAATGATTTCTTTTGTAATGTAAGCTTATCTAATAGCTACTCAGATATTCCTTATTCTTTAAATGTACCACATCAGCCACTTTGAAGAGTTTTCACCGATTGAAATACTTTCCCTAACTCGTTGAAAGTATGTTAGCTGTAGTGTTGCCACTCCATAAAAAAGGTCATGTAATATTTCTGGATAATTATCGCCCTATCTTGATTCTGTCAGTTTTTTTTTAAGTTTTTAAAAGAGGAATAAAATCCAGAATTCTTTCCTTCTTAGATAAAAGTAATTTTTTCGATAAGTCTCAATTCGGATTTAGAAGTGGTAGTTCGACTGAAATTGCCTTACTAAAATTAACTGGAGAGTAATAAAGTAGTTAAAATATTACTTCGGTTTTATTTATAAATATAACTAAATCTTTCGATACAGTGAATCATAGCTTATTGCTGAGAAAACTGTATAGTGCAGCTTTCAGAGGATTCATTTATGACTGGTTTGCTTCTTATTTGAGAAATCGTTATCAAGTGGTGAAGATAGAAAATGTCATTAGTTCTAAAAGGCCTATTAATAATGGTGTCCCTCAGGGTTCTATACTTTGGTCAATACTATTTTTGATTTACGTTAACTCGCTTTTTCTACAACCATTTATGGGCAAAGTCACTGCTTTTGCTGATGATACAGCACTTACTTATTCATCAATGAGCTATTTGTTGTTGGTTAGTGATGTAAACTTCGACTTAGATTTATTTCGAAAATGGTTTTATCATCATAAACTTACTATTAGCAACAAAACAAAATTTATGTTATTTAGTATTAAGGGCGAAAAGTTTGTTGACTTGCCTTTACACTATTATGCTCCTAAATTCTTGCGTTTTAGTTTATCTCAATCCCCCTCAATTACCCTATAATACATCAATTGTTGTGATAATTACTTTAAAATTGAGTTTGTAGACAATTTCAAATACTTAGGTGTAGTATCGGATTATAAACTTGACTGAAACAAACATATTTTCTGTATTAAGAATTATATAAATAAAATTGTTAGATAACTGTACCACCTAAGCCTTTATTGCAACTTAAGTGTTTTAAAAGTATTTCCTGCTGCGCTGGTATCTATTTCAACACCATAAAACCTCTTTTAATTAAACAAAAACATGCCGTAAGAATCATATCGAAGACTAATTGTAGAATTCGATTTGCTTAAGCAGCTAGGATTTCTTCCCTTAAGGCATTTTGTTATATCTGTATATTGTTACAAAGTGCTAAAAATATTTTTCGAAAATTCGGGTTTTTACGATATAAGAAGGGATAATAATTACAATCTGCCCGTTATTATCAGAAACTTTGTGTCTGTACCAATTATTAATAAAACCCTGTATTCTCGTTGTTATTTTGTCACCGCACCGCGTCTTTTTTAACTGTTTACCATACCATCTAAGGTGCGAGAGAGTGGAATCAGTATTTTTATTTGTCCTATAGAATTAGTTCATTTGCACTTATCTTTTATCTTTATCTTTTAACTTTTATAAATAAAATTTAATGAAGTTGTTTTCCCCATCATTAATCATTATTTACTGATATATATTTTTGAAATACTTTCACCGTTTGTCATAGCTTGGCAAAAGATTGTATTACTACTATTTCTTTCGATTAATATTATCACTATTTAATTATTTATTTAAAATTGTAATATATTATTGATTGAAATAAAGAATCTTAAATTGAATTGCTTTCTGCAAGGTTGAAAAGTTTTCTGCAGGGGTTTCTAAGCGGTCCTAGTGCTGAAGTAGACCAGTACGGCTTTTTCATGCCACTTCCATGGTTGAATAAGAGGACATGAAGCAGCCATAGCCTGATTCAGAGCCAGGCTGAATTCCTTGACTTTTATGTCAAGCATGTTGGTGTCACACAGGTTACTTGAGAGTTCAGTGGATATGTTTCTGACAGTATTCCTTTGTATTTTGGTCAATCAGTTTTCCCATAGTTTCAGAATGCTGATTGGACGCTCAGGCTGAATTGAATGTACTTGTGGTCTGAAAATGAGTGTTCAGAGTGACGTTGTCGGAGACAAAGTGATATCTAGCACTTTCTGTTGGTTTCCTATTTTAAAAGTGGGCTCAATGTTGCAATGAGGTTAGTACTTATGTACATATAATATAATAAAAAAGTGACTCACCTCTATTGTTGATGTCGATATTGTCCCATACCGTATGATGAGCGTTAGCGTCGCACCCGATGATGACGCTAGTTCTTAGCCTTCCAGCTTCCAGTACCACCATTTCTGGGTTGTCACTAGGAAGAGGGCTCACATGATCATGGTCAAGATATGCCGATGGCAGCCAGTAGGAGCCTTTCGCAGTCTCTAGCGTGGTAACGGTTAAGTCAGGGAAGCTGAGGTTAGAAAGTAAAAATGCATTAATATACACTTGTACAGAGTTTAGCATATACAGGCTTCACAAGTCCTTTTTTGGAGTGGTGGAGATTAATCTGGAGATACCGTATCATTGCTACAATTTATCGGAGTAGCCTCCACCACGGTGTTGTTCGAGTCCACCGATTCTGAACATGTGCGCAAGAGCTCATCTTCTTCCTCTGATCGTATAGAATCTCCTTTTAGTTCGCCATCGGTTTCCATTTCCGACACAGTGTCAGAAGAAGAGACCGACGTCCAAATTGGAGTCGTCGCTTTCCATTTCTGAAAAGGATATCGACGCTCCAAGATCTAAAGCTATATTTGGAGTTTCATTTTGAGCAGCAGAAGGTTTTCTTATCAGCATCTAGCTCATCCTTTTATTGACTTGAAACCGAACCGAATCATGCCTTTAGTCTGCGCTAGAGGGTTAAGGAATTCCTTATTGATCACAATCAACGCGCATCTATAAGGACCCCTTAGTTCTTCCAGTTTCGCGAATTTCCAGTCATGAGTCTAAAGGGTCGGGTTGCTGAGCCTGATGATCTCCAGAATGCTTTCTACGAACGAGAGTTCGGCTAGAATCTAGGTGCGGGTTCTAAGTCTGCTAGGAATATCCTCTCTCATCATTGTTTAATGATTTTAGGATTAATACAGTACGCTATACAAGATATTACCTTTAATATATATTTCATTTTCAATAGGTTTTTTTTTGACATATCATGTGTGACTCCTGCTCAAACTGCTTTGTCTTTTTGTTCAGTATCGTTTGGCAAATTGTCATAGAAAGACTTGTACCACAACAGCGTCTCCAAATTGACTACATATAGTATGAAAATCAGCGTTCTGTGAGAAATGTTTTTCGTGCGATTCGAGGAACTTCCGTTCATAATCGACCTACTGAAACTACTACTACCAATACCATTCGCAAATTTGAGTCCCAGTTTACATTAGTGAATGATACTCGACCGGTTAGACCATATCTAGTAGGTAGTGAAGAGACTTTAGCAGCTGTAGCTGAGATTCGTCGTCATTCTCACAGCTTGGCTTGGCGTATTTTACGTGAGAACCTCAGCCTAAAAGGGTACAAAATTCAACTTGTGCAAGAATTGAAGCCAGGCGACTTGAATTCGCGTCATATTTTCAGCGAATGGGCTCTGGAAAAACTCAATGAAAATCCGGTGTTTTATCCTGAAATTTTGTTCAGTGATGAAGCCAATTTCTGGCTCAATGGATACGTTAATGAACAAAATTACAGTATTTGGGCTGATAAGTAGCCCGAAGAGTACCAAGAGCTACCATTATATCCATTAAAAACAACGGTATGGTGTAGTTTATGAGCTGGTGGAATCATTGGTCCATATTTCTTCAAAAATGAGTCAAATCAGAATGTTACCGTCAATGGTACCTGTTATCGTGCCATGTTAAAGGACTATGTGCTTCCTGAAATTCAAGCACATGGTCTCGGTGAGCTCTGGTTTCAACAAGACGCCGCTACGAGCCATACAGCGCGTGAAACAATGGACTTGTTGAGAAATCATTTTGCTGAGCACTTAATTTCACGTTTTGCTACGGTAAATTGTCCGTTTAGATCGTGCGATATCACACCTTTGAACTATTTTCCCTGGGGATATGTAAAGTCTCAGGTCTTCAGAAATAAGTCAACTACGATTGATGCTTTGGAAGCCAACATTACTCATGTTATCTGTGAGATACCAGTCGCTATGCTCGAACGATTCGTCCAAAATAGACCACCTCATACGTAGTTATGGCTAACATGGTTGGTGATGGTTTCGACGTTAAATCTTCTCGTAACAACTCTTTGTTGCTGCGTCTGTTTGTTACTTCACCATATAGTGATCTGAGTCTGCACTATCTGCTGGTAATGTTCGGACAACAATAATACTTAAATTTATCACAACGTAATCAGTTTGATTAATTGTTTTATGATCAGATGAACATCATGTTTGGCGTGCTACACGGCGATTGATAGGGAAACTGCCGACTGCCTTATAAATCGGATTGGGTCAGCAGCGCAGCAATCAAGTTCGTAGCGTGTGCTTGCTTTACCTCCAAGTGGTAGTCGCTGGTAATTAATACACCTTACTCATCTATGCTATTCTGCTTTGGTTCTTTTGTGATGATCCTTGGTGTCCTTTGAGGATATTATTTTTTTTTTACAATGAGCTGTCCTTCACTATATTTTCTATCTAAAGCATTTTCTTTTTGATGCCTTTCTGGTCCTTGTCTTAATGGCAACTGCTTTTTTAGGGTCGTGCCTTTCACCTTCCTTGCTAACGTCTCAGAGGGGGCTGTAATATGGGTCGTGCTATCTTGTCATCTTCCTCACCCACGCGAGAGAATCTTAATTTTTCAGATACGACAATAGAATCTGAAGAATCAGAGTATGAGTATTTGTGATGTGCATTACTTTGGAAAAAAACCGCTTTTTCAGAATTTCTGGGAACACATTCTTCTTCTCCTTTTGGATTTTAAATAAAATATAGATTTTTATCATAAAGATTTTTCTCTCAGAGGTGTTAGTTAATTGTGCTGGGCAGAACCCATATTCGTTTTATTTTGTTATTTTATTGCAACGAGTAAGCTCATGATCGGGCAAGATGTACGCTTAGCTTGAAACTAATAAAAGAATTCGAAGCTAGAAAAAGCGGATACCAGAAATGGAATCGTACCTGCTTTATCACGCAGAACGAATGACAAGTCAGTCCCTTAAAGAAATAATTTCTTCTAGAGAAAATGTAAAAGATCCAACATTTTTGCTATATTTAAAATAAGAACCAACAGCTTTTTAAAGGTAACCAAAAAACAGAGGTGAAGTGACTTACTTTCACCATAACGAATGATTTCTATCAAAAGCATGGTATACCGCTAGCACTGTTGTTGCTTCTGTTCACTATATAGAGACGTTGGGAAGCTTTAGTTTAACTTTACTAAACAGCTATGGGATTTGTAAACAATTTTTTAATTAAGCTCTAATTGTATTAATTTCATGGATATATCTTTTTGCTTGAATTAAAAACAAATTAAATACACCTATCGATCGATTTTGCAGCAGACCATGCGGCAAGGTAATTAGTTTGTAATTAATCTGCAACATAACATCCTAGATCAAAGACTCACGCTCATGCAAGAGATGCACCCATGATAGTTTCCTGATGGTAAGCTCCGTTAACTGACAACATTCCATTCCCAGAAGAGCTGTTTACCACACAAAACTAAACTGAACCTGAACTCACCACCCTCACAATTATCCGAACCTTTAGCTCGTATAAGTTAGAGAGTATTTAACCCTATTTAGTTGGGCCGGCAAAATTGTTTATGTCCCCATTCTGTGGCATTTACCGTTGGAATTACCTTTTGCATAGTTCACACTATGGGGAACTGTCTGTATTACCGGTCGTAGAAGTGGCAGTTGTCTGCTTTCTAGGATGAGTTTGGTTAGTACCTGAAAGAGGAGTCCTTCCTGTTTGTACTTTAGCTCGTGCTTCAGTTCTAACCACTATTTCTATTACCACAACCATTGCTACTGCTACTCCTCCTGATGATGCTGATGATGATGATGATGATAAGGATGACTATTCATACATCCTGCTTTCGGCTGTCATTTCCGCTTTCCAAGGATTTCATATTTCCGGCTGTGTTTGGAATTTTTAAGTGAGTACCAAAAATTTTCAGCTCGGTTGCATTAGTTTCAGTTACATCCAACGATAGGCTTCCCTTTTCCTCTTTACCTGAACTTAGGAGAGCTAAGCCAAAAATTGTTGTTGGTAATGTTGTGGTGGTGACATCCTTGAAACTTCATTTTAGTGTGGGTAAACAGGACATAATGTGCATTGCGGTTTCTGAGGTGGGATTTTGAAAAATTTTAAATGAAAGAACTAAGTATAAACGCTTGAGGGCGTCCTCGAAGAATTGAGTCAAAAGGACTCAGACTGAGAGGATTGGAAGGAATATAAACGAAGGGTTAGTACACAATGCAACAGATATGTAAATTCGTGCCGACTATGCAGTGAATTATGAATGACCCTGAGATGTCGTTGTCGGAGTGTTGAATATTTAAAAAATATATGCAAAGGATGATAGGGACAGATTACTTGTCTTAAAAGCAATGCTAATTAATAAATTCTAATCCTAATTGGAAGGACATTTTTGAACAACACATTTGAACAAAATCGATTCACTTATTTACTGGTATAACAATACGGACCAGAGTGTACCTTGGGTCTTAATGGCAAACTTTTCTAATTGGCGCGGGTTTTGTCAAATTTTCTTCAGTTGTACACTCTACCCAATTTTCGGTCCACCTAATGTGAGATCTATCTATACTGCGTAAATCCCAAGGAAGGAATCAAACACCTTTGGAGCCGGACCGACGTGATGATATTTGTTCGGTTTACATATTTTAACTACATCAGAGATTGATGATGATGATGATGGTATGAGTGCTCTGAGTGGTTTTGACAAGGGCTTATTACTTTATTGGAAATGAAACAGAATTTGATAAGCGTTGTTGTTAAGTTGGTTCAGATGAAATTGGAACATAACGAAGGCCAATCCTCATCTGTGGTATAGGCATTGCTCTGTTACAGTCTCCCAATGATGACAATGGACTTATCCAACTCTGGACTTATCTCCAATGCTAATGAGATTACTGGCTGGAAAGTATAGGGCTTTCTAATACGACTTGACAACTTTTTTTTTAAATAAAGGGCAAACCATTTGAGATATTTCAAAAATTTCATTATTGGCTTAAAGTACAATCAAAACATTTATGAATGCAACTCGACTACGTTCATATGGCTTTGCAGCGCTCGATTCCTTGGACCCAATTTTCAACGACTCGGCCAAACATTTCGTCCGAAACGGCCGCTATTTCGCGTTCAATATTAGTTCTGAGCTCTTCCAAAGTCGTCGGCGTGTTGGCATAAACCAATGACTTAACGTAGTCCCACAGAAAATAGTTAAGCGGTGTTAAATCTCACGAACGAGGCGACCAATCGACTGGCCCATGTCTTGAGATAACAGGCTCACCATACTTACTCTTCAATAAATCGATTGTAGCGTGTGCTGTGTGGCTTGTGGCACCATCCTGTTGAAACCACATGTCGTTAAAGTCCATATCTTCCAATTCGGGACAAAAATAATCGGTGATCATGGCGCGATAACGCTAACCATTCACAGTAACGTGACGATCGTTATCGTCGACGAAAAAATATGGCCCAATAACGCCGCCGGCATGCAAACCGCACCAAACAGTTATTTTTTGTAGATGAAATGGTGATTCATGAAGCACATGTGGGTTTTCACCCGACCAATAACGCATATTTTGCTTATTGACGAGCCAAAAATGAATTTCGTCACTGAAGATGATTTTGCGATGAAATTCATCATCTTGGCGCATCTTCTCCAGAACCCAATCGGAGAACATTTGCAGACATTGCTCGTTAGTGACAGTTTCATGATAAGTGGAAGAGTTCGTTCACAAATTAAATTCAAAGTTGTCAAGTCCCTATTGGAAAACCCTATACTATCAGAGCTCTCCATGTCAGACCATAGATATGTTGAATTCAGAATCGGATGTAATGTCGCGACCATATTGAAGAGGAGGAATCTGCAGAAAATAAACTGACAAGTACAATAGTGTTCCTTTTAAGATCAGGACAAACAAAAGGTTGAGGAAGCTGTTCAGAACATGAGCGGCATCCTCACCAAATGTCTCGAAAGGGCATGTCCAGCTAGTAAGCAATCCTGAAGATCGCCTGTTCCCTGGTGGAGCGCAGACCTGCATTACAGACTTCGTAAAGAGTCCAGAAAACTTCTAAGCAGGTCATTTAAGACTAATTTGGGGGAAGATTTGAATTTTTACAGATCAAAGCAAAAAGATTTTATAGAGCTTATTCGGACTTCGAAGAACGCCTTTTACAATGCTCCTTGCGAAAAAATCGAAACTATCTGTGAAACCAGTAGGCTGGTCTAAAAATCTAACGCTACCTATACCAGGTCGAAAGCAGAGACCTGCTCGAGTCGCACTTCCCAGATAACCTAATCGAAACCAGCTCACAACCAGCAGCTATCAACGAAGCTGGTAGTGCGCTGAATAACACAGCAGCCGTAGCTGGTATACCATATTTCATCGGTTATGGTGATGGATGAGGCCATCAAACATGCTGTTGATTCTTTTGATGGCTTCAAGTCGCCTGGCATCGATGGTATCTACCCAGTTATTCTACAAAAAGTTATAAACTATGTTAGCTTCTGGAAACTCTAAAGTGAATCTTCACTGCTAGCCTGGCACTGGCGTACATACCGAATTCCTGGCGAACAGAACAGAAAATCGGAAAGGAGGACTACTCGTTCGCCTAGAGTTTCAGGACCATAAGTCTGACTTCCTTCATGCGGCAAAGCATCAAAAGAATTTTCAAAACAGCCTTGAAAATTCATCCTCTGTCGGCGATGCAATATTCTTACCGACACAAAAGATCCAGCGAGACGCACTGGACTAAAAGAAATACGCCTTGGGTATTTTTATCGACGTTGAGGGTGTTTTCGGTAACGCAACTTTTGACGGCATGTGTTACTCAGCCAGACAACACGGCGTGAACGTGTCACTGATTTTGTGGATAAAAGCAATGGTGGTGATGCTGGATGCTGGCCTCGGCCAATATGTAGTGGCGGGTGCATACAGGAGCTGCCCGCAAGGCGGCGTTTTGTCTCTACTGCTATGGTGCATTTTGGTTGACTCATTGCTCAACGCGCTCAATAATTCTAACGTCTATCCACAAGTATGCGCGGATGATGTAGCTGTACTGTCTGTTGCATCGTGTCCAGTGATTGTCTGCTACAAAGCGAAGGCAGCCCTAGACGTGATCGACTCGTGCACTAGTAATGGGCTTTCAGTCAATGGTGGGTGCAAGTGCTTACTCATCTTTCTTCGTAAGACTGAAAGATTTCATTTAAAGGAACTTTACAAAGAGTACAATGGACTAGCTCTTTTGCCTGAGTTCTCTGCTTCAACATAAAAAAAAAAAAAATAGTCAGAAATGAAAGCAACTTTTTTTACCGTGTGAAATTCTTAAATGAGCTAAAATTGAGGTAAAGGTAGTAGAAATTCTTGGTAGTTCTTTAAAAATTTAGGAAGTTCTGTCTCATCTTACAGCCCAACACTCTTCTTGTCATATCTTACAGAAAATTGGATCCAAAGTTTATTTCATTACAAAGAATGCAATAGCCGCACTTGATACTACAATGGCATTTCTCAGCGCTTGGAACCAGGCTCAATTGTCGAAAAAGATGTATTTTGGATCGACGAATCTCTTCTTCAATGGATCAGAACTTATCTTTGTGAAGATTCAATTTAAATTGTCTTTTGGGATTTCAAGTATGTTACCCACAAAATAAATGCCGGTGTGCCCCAAGGTTTCGTTCTTTGTTCGACACTCTTTGTAATTTTTATTAATGTTCTGTTGCCTCTCAATTATTAATCAGTATACTCTCTGCTTTCCGTATGCTAAGCTCATTAAATTCCGATATACAATAAACAGCATCACTAATTGGGGAACCATCATACGAGTAGAATTTAATGCTTCTAAAGTATTATGCTGTCTGGTGTCGTTAAAGCGGAATGTAAACGCTCAACCATTATCCTTGAATGGCACTTGGATCGTCGAAACCTAAAAAAATATCCCATTAGCGTTATGTGTATCAATGACAACCTAGATTATACTTATTCGATGTCGCCGAAAATGTTATCAAATGACAGGTTTCCTCAAGCGATGTAATAAATATCCTCCAGATCTTACTGGTCTCAATACAACATACCTTTAAGGTATTTAACCTTTCGAAATTGAAGTATCACGCCCACATTTGGTCAGGTGCCCTTAAGACCTCCTTACATTTGGGTTCAAAAGCGTGCTATAAAACTCATAGGTGACGCCAATATTGGACATTTAATGGAAACCCTTGTACACCGACGTAAAGTCTCTTATTTTACCGTGTGCTGTCGCTATTTCCACTATCAGTGCTACCTCGAAATTACTAGTAGCATTACGCGACGTTTAATCTGCAACCAGACATAGTGTGTCTCATTGTCGGATGTTTTTTTTTTTATGTTTACCCCGCGCTCAAGAGATTTGTGTACCATTTAGATGTTTGAACACAGCGCGGGCGAGCAAGATTTTGGGAGGAAGAAAAGAGAGGTACCTACTTATATTGTTCTTAGATGTTTGTAAGTTATAACGACCGGATGTACTCTGGAAAATATTGATTCTTTTCTTAGCCGTACAACTCGCTTAGGGAATGTCCTTTTATTTCCCAGCCATCATAACTTGCAAATATTCAAGATCTACGTTATCGGTATCTCACTTTCTTTTCTTCCCAATTTTCTTTCGATTATTGTATTGCGACTATGAAATACAATACGCGTCATCTTTTTTCCGGAATCTGGACTTTCCCAATGATGTAGTTAGCAGTAGTCCTACCCCACAGTCCCGTGGACTTGCGGATGGTTTTTCACAGTAAGGCAGTACAGTGTTAAGCGTTTGTAATGCTCGTCTGCTTCTACCAATCTTGATTCACCCAACTGTACGTAATTCGCCCAATCGAGCTTACTACCCAGCACGATTGCCAAGTATGCCAAGAAGACACCTTATGATGCCTTGTGATTATAGTCGATTTCGTCCTTCTTTCTAATTAAAGCATTCATTACTGAATTTAGATCGAAATTAACTTTCACATTCTCCTTGTTAATCATACATTTTGCCAATGGATTACTTCGCTAAATGTTTATGTAGGGAAGGAAAGCAAAGACTATCAACGCGTCATCTTTAAACTCTAATTCATTATAAGTCGGGAAATGCCCTCAAATGGCACAACAAAACTTTTTGTTATTGTTTGCCAAATAAAACGCCACAACTATATGAGAAAATCCCATAATCCGGCGAAATGGAAACCTGAAACCACATTTCGATGACATGGCGTTTTGAAAACTAAATCGTTTGCCTCCAAATTGCCTCATCCATATGAGATGTTCAAACTCTCATTTCACGCCGCCAAAAGCACCATCAGCAGCCTTGATAGACTCCATTTAAAAACGAAAAAAAAAAAAAAAAAAAAATTTATTCATCGCTTTGATATTCGTATGATGCGCCATTGGCCGCCTTGAATATGAAAAATATAACATGGAGCCACAATCAAAGAGCCAAGACATGTGTGCGTCAAATTATTTGAACGCTTGGCTAAATTCATAAGTGCTATCCCCTTGCTGAGACCAAAGACTGACAACTCCCTCCCCATATTCTCAATTTAACTCCGATACTTTATCAATTTGTGGTGACATCTGGTGATCCTTCAGGACGGTGGGGGCAAAACAAGCTAAGCCCAACCATCCTCCCCCAAAGGACCAACGATTACGCTAAGCGATATCAACAAATAGCCCTCATATGCACGCATTATGGCCAAATAATGGGGAATCATTTTACAAACAAATTGAGAGATGCTGGGAGCGGAGAAAGGACACGTAGCACCCTAGGGTTTCGAGGAGGCGATTCTAACGCTCACATCAACAAACCACCACCAGATATCGAATCGAATCTCTTGGCGTGTAATATTTTTATAGGGTTCGCTTCGCCTTTTGCGGTTATGGTGGATGGTTGGGATATGGTATTTATCCGCTCCACTTGATTCAGTTCTGTCAGTGCCAGCGGGGGTTTCGTTTTGGAGCTTGGAACACCCGCCGAGCTATACTGGCAACTGGCAACCACCAAGGAGCACACACACCCAGTAGAGAAGGACTTTATGAATATTTTATGTACACGAAGGACACAAATGATGCGACATTATGCGGATTACTGAGCAACATATTGACGATCGTATATTCAATTTTGAACAAATTGGAGCATGGTTTCATAATCGTAACCAATGAGACAGGATTTATCCAATGGATTGGTGAATAGTGAATGGTAAATGGTGACTAACAAAGCCAGGGGGGTAAGGAGCTTCTACTCGTATTTTACTTTTTTTTTTTTTTTTTTTAGAAAGAAAATAAGTCCTGATAATTTTATGGGCTATCAATATGTTAAGGTCGAATGGAAGCTTATGTGTGTGGCAGAGAAATGGATTCATAAAGGGTCTTGGTTCTGCTGTAATTGAGGATTGGGAATTGTGATATTAGGTCACGCTAGAAGCGTTATAGAGCTTAAGTGCTTTGAATGTCGTAGTGGTAGCTTATAAGAGAAGCTCATACAATAAAAAAATTAAATGTGCTGAAGTAATGGGATTTCTATGGCATGTGGTGTTTGATGAGACCATTTTCTAGGTGAAGTGCCTTGTTAAGTGTTTAAGAGTATATTCGTAGTAATTGGAACATAGAGAATGGAAACTTGCTAGATATCTATGTTACTTGTTCGGCTGAAGCAAATTCTGTGTTTGATTGAGGACATACACAGATTAATTATGTGATCAGGTAGACTTTCGTGAGATCTGAAAGTCTTTTCCATAGTATCGAAGCTCACTAAAATTTATCCTTCTCCATAATCTGTAGGAAGAGAGCAGCAAAAGCCATTAATGAAGGCAAATTCTTGACTAGGATTTGACGGTACCTTTTTTCTATAATAGGAAGGGTAAGAAGGAAAACAGATTGGCAGAAAGGACACTTAACGAAACTGACACCTTCTCTTTGTTTAAAACAGGACCAAGGATCATATAAGGATGCTGCTATCACCTCTCTTATGCTTCGAATTCAAAATATCATGGCATTTAGTCGAAAGCAGAGATTCTCCCTCATGTTCGGGACTTATGTTCCAGGTAACCTACAGCTCACAATCAGCTTCTACAATACTAACGAAGCTGTGACTGAATTAGGTAACATAATACGCCCTAGCTAGCATTTGTCAGCGGTTGTGGTGACGAATAAGGCCATCAAACATGCTGTTGCTTCTTTTGATGACTTCCAGTCACTTTGCATCGATGGCATGCATCCAATTAAGTATTCAAAAGGTAAAGACCAGCTGCTGGTAACTATGAAGAGAACTCCCACTGCTGGCTTTGCACTGGCATATGCATTGTATAAACGAAACCGCGGCGAACAGTGACATCAACCTTGAAACCAAACATCGGAAAAAATGACTGCATGATGACAGGATTGAAGGCACACTCGTTAAAAAGGAATACGTCCTGGGCATTTTCATTAACATTTAGGGTGCTTATAACAACACAACTTTTGACGGCGTGAGTAAATCGGCCAAACAACACTGCGTAGACGAATCACAAGTTTTGTGAATAAAAGCGAGGTTGGTGAATAGGATGCTGACTGTGTGGCCAATATGTGATGGTGGGGATAATCAGGAGTTACCTGCAAGACGTCGTTCTGCCGTCTATGCACAAGCATACGCGGTACTGTCTATTGGATCGTGTCTATCGACTGTCTACTCTAAAGCCCAAGCTTTACTTTAAGGAGGAAGCTGACTGATCTTACTATCTAGTACTTAGAGGCATTATTATTCATCTCTCCAATGAATCTGAGTACTTGTGTGTCACCTTGAACAACAAAAGTCTTTGGACCACACATGTCATTTCGAAGACCTACAAGTCTCTATCGATCTTCTGGAAGTGTAAAGAAACTTTCGGGAATATATAGGGCTTGCAAAGAAGGAGCGTCTGCGGGATGTACCCAGCCATAATAAAGCCAATTATATCAAACAGGCCACTGCTGTTTTTAGCAGGCTCTAAAAAACGGCCAAGACAAGATTCAAAGGAGAGTTTTTCAGCACTCAAACTTGACTGAGGACTGCCTGCGTCGTACTAGGTGATTTTAACGCCAACATAAGAAATGAGGATATCTTCATTAGGACAGTTGGTAAGCATAGCCTACACGATACCACGTTTGAGAACGGACTTGGGCTTATTGACTTTTCGGCGGGGCGGAATATCACTACAGCAAGCACAATGTTTCCTTATCTCAATGTACACAGGGGGACATAGTGTCTCCGCATCATGAGACTCTAAATCAAATTGATAGACGTTAGGCATGCCTCGAAGTATGCTGGACGTATTAACTTTGACTTTAATCACCACCTTTTTACATTCAAGCTATGAATGCGGATTTCATAAGAAGAACTCCTGTGAAAAGATAAATAATTGGGCCATATCACTACGGTAAAGACCACACTACCAGTAAAGACCACAATCAGCCAAATCTTCACACTCTGCCAGATCCAGGAAAAAGCACTTCTTTTCATCGATTTAAAGACTGCATATGACAACATCTATAGAAATGAGCTTTGTCTAGTTTTTCTAACTCTGCCAAACTCGTCCGCCTGTACAGATAAACGATTGAGAACGCTCGCTGCTCCGTCAAATTCTGTAACGACTTAACCGAGACCTTAGATGCCAAAAAGCTTTTAGGCAAGGTGGCCTGCTGGCATGTGACTTCTTTAACATTTTACCTGAAAGAATTGTGCGGAACTAACAAGCGAATACTGAAGGCACAACCTTTCAAAAGTTTGTGCAACTACTAGTATACGCCGATGATATCGACATAATTGGCAGAACTCAGTGGCGTTCACTAGTATTGAAACGGAAGCTGCCAAAATTGGTTTAGTGATAAAAAAGGGAAAACAGGTATATGCTGTTAACTAGAAGAATAAACTAAGAATCACTCTTGTCAATCGCTGTTTCTTTGCGCTAAAACGGCAATTGAGTAGTAAGGCCATACCCCGAAAAACTAAGGAGACTTTTTATACGAGCATGATCATATCAGTCTTATTTTATGGCGCTGCAGCATGGACTTTATCGAAAGCGGATAAAGATATCTCCGGTAGTTTCAAGTGAAAAAATTCTTCCATTGAACTGTAGTGGATTGAAATTATTTGAAATTTTTTTGCGTTGAGTGGCTTTGAAGATGTAGATTTAACAGCAAACGAGCTATATGCTACCGCCACATCAATCTATTCAAAAAGTGTAGAGGACATGCAAAGCGAATGGACACCGATCCACGTTGAAGTGCACTTAGATGAGTTGAAAGTCGATTGTGATAAATTTGTCAAAATCGGTGGTGTTTATAGAGCCGAGATCATTTAGATCCCAGAAGTTATAAACTGAATACTTATTACATTCTGATGCGTGCCAAAGAATTGTGCTCGTATTGTGCGTTTACCCCCCAGCCCTGGTGACCTTTTTATCCAAGTTCCTGAAGTTTCTTGAAAATACAAGCTCATGGTGATCACAAAGCAGATGCGAATCTTGATGCGAACTTTACCATCCTTGGAGGAAGGCAGGTTCACTGCAAAGTTGTCTGCGCTGTATGTACAGAAGTAGAGAACAGAAAATTTTATCTGGTAAAAGTGCAAGATCTGAGTGCACATTCCTTTCTTGCAAAGTACAAGACGAAATGTCCTTATGCCAAAGGTAAGTTCTTCGGGGTTCTACACATACCATGGACCCTAGATAAAAACGGATTGTAAGGCTAATCTATGTCACCTTAAGCAAATGACTGGGTGACTGAGTATGACTCGTCCTTCGAATTAGCTTCAATTGGTATTCTGTTTGGGAAGATGGTGTTGACTTGATAGGGTCCTAAAGGATAACCTGTGAGAAAGAAACTTTGGAACACTATTACATGCGCTACCATATGTACGAATGTACATGTATATTCGAAGAATAAATCAATATGTTGCCTCAGAAATGTGTATGCAGAAATGTATTAGGTGCGCAACTAAGTTATCGCTGTTTTTTCCTTTGATGAAAAATGGTTACAAATGAATCATTCAAAGTATTGTCCATCGCTAGCTACAACTTTTTTTCCACCTTTCTGGAAGAGCTGGAATACCGATGCGGTAAAAATGTTTATCTTTTGAGGATATCCACGAATCAAACCTATTTTTGTTGTCATCATATGAGCCAGACCATGTGACATCGAACGGAACAAGTAATAATCGAGGAATATGGCGGGTGGGGTAGGACTTCCCATTTGATCGTTATCAGGTAGGTTTTAATCGGTTTGGCAACGTGAGGCCGAGCGTTGTCATGCTGTAAAATCACTTTTTCGTGCTTCTACTCGTATTATGGCCGTTTTTCGCTCAGCGCTTGGCTCAAACGCATCAATTGAAGTCGATAGCGCTATCCAGTGATAGCTTTGTTGGGTTTTAATAGTTCATAATAAATAATACAAACCTGGTCCCATCAAATACACAGTATGATGTTCGTAGCGTAAATATTCGGCTGAGCCGACGACGTAGAAGCGTAACCGCGTAATCTCCATAACTTTCTTCTTTTTGAGTTGCTGTAATGAATTTATTTTTTATCACCCGTCACTTGGCTTCAAATCATAAGACATCCAAGTTCCTTGTTTTTGCATCATTTCCAACGCATGCAATCGCTTGGTGAGTAACTCCTAATGCTGAAGCAAGCTCATCTTGCATTTAGCGCGAATCCTTATCGAGAAATGCATCCAATTTAGCGTCTTCGAAGAATTTTGGCCTTCCTTCACGCGGACGGTCGTCAACATCGAAATTACCGTCTTTGAAGCGACGGCACCAATAACGGCACATTTTGGAGCTCTCGATGTGCTTCAGCTGCCGTTTTCTTCGAATGAAAGAAGAAAATCAACACTTCCCGGTGATTATTTGGCACAAAATCAGATATTTTCACACAACCAAAAGTATATGTCGCCAAAACAAAATCACTAATGAGTATGTATCTATGCCATTGCATTCTAATTAACTTGGATCCACGACCGTGGAAACATTTAATCTCAGCACTACGGCTCATCACTTCATAGGGACAGAATATGTTTTTTTTTTTTTTTTTATTTTTATTTATTACAATTTATTTATTTACAATTACACAAGTATCTGCGAAGTCGTAGCTTGCCTGCAGAAAATTATGTTTCTATGCAAATTACATAATAAAGTGAGCAAAGTTATAACTGTGATTAGTATTAAAATTTAGTTCAAAGTTAATTTTGAAGTTACACCTAGTTGCTTGCGTTCAAGCTTAATAAAAAAGTTTTAACAAGTTTTTTTCTTTTTCTTAAGTTTACAATATTTAAAATTTGGTGAGGTAATTCGTTGATTATTGTGGAAACAGTATACTGAAGTTTGCGTCTACCGTAGTTATTAAAGTTTCTGGGAGTTTGTAGCATTCCTTGGGCACGTCTTCTGGTGTTGACTTGATGCTGTATCGGTTGTGTAAATCGGTTGTCATCAAAGTATTCAATAGCGGTGGTCATCTTAAATATATCCTATACCTGAAGAATTTTGAATTTTTCTCCATTTCCTCGTTGTGTTATATAATTTATGTGTTTAACAGCCGCGTTTTGTAGTTTTTGTATTTTGAAAATGTATGTTTTAGCTGCACTACCCCAAGCTATTACTCCATATCGTATCTTCGACTCTATAAGAGTATAATACACCTGCTTTAAGACCTCTTTGGAAGCATGGTACTTCAAATTCGAAATGGCAAATAAAGCTCTCTTGAGATCTATTCTTAGTTTGTCAATGTGCCTATCCCAGAGAAAATGACAGTCTATTACAACACCCAAATATTTATATAGGGTTTTCTAATAACGACTTGACAACTTTTTTTTTTTAAATAAAAAAAGCTATTTCGCGTTCAATGCTGACTCTGAGCTCTTCCAGTGTCGTTGGCGTGTTGGCATAAGCTAATGACTTAACGTAGCCCCACAGAAAAAAGTCAAGCGGCGTTAAATCGCACGAACGATTCGGCCAATCGACTGGCCCATGTCTTGAGATAACAGGCTCACCATAATTGCTCTTCAATAAATCGATTGTAGCGTGTGCTGTGTGGCTTGTGGCACCATCCTGTTGAAACCACATGTCGTCCAAGTCCATATCCTCCAATTCTGGCCAAAAATAATCGGTGATCATGGCGCGATAACGCTGACCATTCACAGTAACGTGACGATCCTTCCTGTTTATACTTTAGCTCGTGCTCCAGTTCTAACCACTATTTCTATTACCACAACCATTGCTACTGATACTCCTTCTGATGATGCTGATGATGATGATGATGATAAGGATGACTATTCATACATCCTGCTTTCGGCTCTCATTTCCGCTTTCCAAGGATTTCATATTTCCGGCTGTGTTTGGAATTTTTAAGTGAGTACGAAAAATTTTCAGCTCGGTTGCACTAGTTTCAGTTACATCTAACGATAGGCTTCCCTTTTCCTCTTTACCTGAACTTAGGAGAGCTAAGTCAAAAATTGTTGTTGGTAATGTTGTGGTGGTGACATCCTTGAAACTTCATTTTAGTGTGGGTAAACAGGACATAATGTGCATTACGGTTTCTGAGGTGGGACTTTGAAAAATTTTAAATAAAAGAACTAAGTATAAACGCTTGAGGGCGTCCTCGAAGAATTGAGTCAAAAGGACTCAGACTGAGAGGATTGGAAGGAATATAAACGAAGGGTTAGTACACAATGCAACAGATATGTAAATTCGTGCCGACTATGCAGTGAATTATGAATGACCCTGAGATGTCGTTGTCGGAGTGTTGAATATTTAAAAAATATGTGCAAAGGATGATAGGGACAGATTACTTGTCTTAAAAGCAATGCTAATTAATAAATTCTAATACTAATCATGTCGTCCAAGTCCATATCTTCCAATTCGGGGCAAAAATAATAGGTGATCATGGCGCGATAACGTTGACCATTCACAGTAACGTGACGATCGTTATCGTCGATGAAAAAATATGGCCCAGTAACGCAACCGGCATGCAAACCGCACCAAACAGTTATTTTTTGTGGATGAAGCACATGTGGGTTTTTACCCACATTACAATTTACAATAACACATATTTTGTTTATTGACGAACCCATTAAGCCAAAAATGAGCTTTGTTACTGAAGATGATTTTGCGATGAAATTCATCATCTTGACGCATCTTCTCCAGAACCCAATCGGAGAACGTACGTCGCTTCAAATGGCCCATCCGCTTCAATTCTTGAGTCAGCTTGATCTTGTATGGGTGTAAACCAAGATCCTTACGCAAAATACTCCATTATGTGGTCTGAACGATACCCAAATCTTAAGAACGCCGTGCAATTGACAGATTTGGATCGTTTGCTACGGACGTCTGAACGGTATGAAGCGATATTTTCGACACTTCGTTGTCTCACTGACACGGCAACATCACACAACGAATATGTAGACTCAAATTTTTGCACTAAACTTGTTATTGCCTGTCTACTAGGGCGAGAGTTACGACCGAAAATTGGAGTTAACGCTCTTAAAGTTGCAGTCAACGACTCCGAATATCTGTAGAATTTTATAATTTGCAGACATTGCTCGTTAGTGTACCTTACCGTGATGCAAATGTTGAGTTTACTGAATAAATTGACAGTGACAGTTTGATGATTAGTGAAAGAGTGAGTTCACAAATTAAATTCAAAGTTGTCAAGTCCCTATTGGAAAACCCTATATTTGTCAACTAACTCAGTGCATTCCTTCGAACTGTCGGGGCAATCGTAATTGTCCAGATAAATCCTCTGTTCTGTTGACTTGAAGTGAGGACTTCTAATGTGCATCATGTTTGTTTTAGAAGCGTTAATAATTAACCCGTTATCATGACACCATCTCACAGCCAAGTTAAATTCTTCTTGCATCACCCTAATTGCTGTATCCAGAGATCTATGACGTACTATAATGGCAGTATCATCGGCAAGGGCGAATGGTATACTTTGGTTAAAAATTCGTAGTAATTCATTTGTATATAGTACGAGGAGAATCGGCCCTAACTTTGACCCCTGTGGAACTCCAAATTTCATTGTCTTTTTCTCGCTGAAAGCATCTTTGATCTTAACACCAAAAGTTCTGTTCTGAAGGTAGTCACTCATCCAATCACCAATTTTACCACGTATCCCAATCCTTTTTAGTGCTTGTATAAGAATAGAGTGATTCAACGTTTCAAATGCCTTACTGAAATCCATGTAAAGCACTAACACATGGTGACCTTTATCAAAACTCATTTACTCATTTACAAAATTTGCGAATTCACGCAGTAACTTTCCGGTATTCTTATTTTTCTGAAAACCAAATTGGCTCTTGTGTATGAGAGAATGTTTTTTGATAAAACTTTGCAACCGGTTAGCTAATACACCTTCTAAGCACTTTTCAACTACTCGGAGAAAATGCAACTAAGCCGTTGCATTTTAATCAAACCGGCGGCACTTCCGGCGCAGATTTCAAGAATATCTTAGTCCATGACACAATTTGATACAGCACAGCTTAATTTCCACAAACTATTGCCACTGCCATTTCTAGCCACAAGATTGCCTTTCATATTACATTTAATCCACATTTTCACACCTCACTCAGAGAAAAATCAATTTCCCGCTTAAAGAAGCGCTCTCCATTCAATGCAATGTCGCAACAATTTTGTATACTATATACATACCTCTGTCATTACGAACACCTTGATGTTTCTCACGTCTAGCAAAACTACAAAACCATAATCGCCATTATCGTCGCATCACCTTTCTCGAAAATGTTCCACACATCCCATTAGCAGGTGACTCCTCGCGTCCTTTTCAGTTTCCAGTTCTATACGGATACGGATCAATCAGTCAGTCGGGGTGTCCTTAAATGCTTTTCTCGATACTCGTACTCGTACTCGTACTTGTACTTGTACGAGTCCTTCCTGATGCCTTAGCAATAACGGAAACCGGAAAATCGTGTCGTCGTTTCGAACCTCATAATGTCACCGTTTTAACGAAAATCTGATATACGAGTATAATACATTTTTCCTCTATTGCGAGCGGGTGTTCAAGGATATTTAACGGTATACGGCACATTTCAAGTATCGAATGCATTCGTTCATTGGCGCTCCATCATTCTAACCGACAGAAACGCGCTTCAGTTCGAATCAAATCGAGTGAGGGTTTGAGGGGTGGGTTCCCGTTTAACAAGTTAAAAAGTTTCCATCGTGTGAAAAGTTTGCGTCGTTTTTTCGGTTTCATCCGGGCTTGAGTTTTTATTTTTCGAAGCATTCGGCTTTCGAAACGACTGTATCGAGACGTTTCAACTTATTTATTGCGAAAAGTTGCATTGAATTCTGAGTATGTTTTTTTTTTTTGCTTTTTTTTTTTGTTTTTTTTTTGTTACCTTCTTCAGGAGAGCACAGGAATTCGGAGGACGTCTCTTAGATGCAGGTTGCAGGATTGCACAATGTACCACTTTCGGTACTTTAGAGAGTGTGATATTGCACACCAAGCACCAGAGTTTTTCAAAAACAAAGTGCGAAGAATAGTGAGTTTCCTTGGAGAGTGTGAGTGTTTGAAGAGACGTGAAATTGCGAAAACAAAATCGGAACAAATGAAGGTTCCCAGAGAATTATAATATTTTTTTTTTTTGTCTTGGGACATTCTGCTGTGGTTTGGTTTTTTGTATCGGAAACGGCAACGGCAAAACGGTACAAAGGTTGAAGTTTTTACAGAAAAAGTTTGACTATGACGGTTAAACCGTGACAATTTGAGCGAAAACACTTGTACAAATGGGATTGATGGTGTTCAGGAGAGCAGGAGGACGTGGAGCAAAACAGGTTGGAATGTAGGTTGAGCTACAGAAGTTAGTTTCGCAATTTATTTTTTTTTTTTTGAATTTTCCAGGTGTTGGAATAATTGTGTCGCATTGTTCCGTAGTATTTTTCGTAACATACGAAACGATGGATTGCACTGATGAATTTGTGTTTTTTTTTTTTTTTTTTGTTGTAGATGGAAACAGATTCAGGTATTTAGTTTGAAAGTATAAAAATTGGAAAAAATCCTGACAATTAAGGACTGGATAACTACAAACAATGGTCACCAATATGCACGGACGAAGGATGGAATTATGCCGGAGGAAAGCACCTAACTTAATTTAGCTAAGGGAAGTAAAAATTTTACAAAAATATAGAAATACTCATTGAAACCAGCAGGATGGTAGAAATCTGATGGAATCTAGTGACTGTTTGTCTCCTGCTTGAGACTCACATCCCAGGTAAGCTAATCAGTCTTTATATCAAAAATCGAAAAAGATGAAAACACGCACGTCAAGAGCTTAAGACCTATCAGTGGGACTTCCTTCAGTTTCAAGAGCATGATCGAGCTTCAAGGGCTTCAATGACTTCGAATGCAGAAGATGCTACGAGAACGCACTTCAAAATTTGGTTGACAAAAAGGAGCACGAACTGCAAATTATCATTAACATTAGGGATGATTTTAAAAACGCAAAGCAGCGTAAACGAATGACTAGTTTTATGGATAAAAGCAATTCTGGTGAATAGGAGCCCGATTGCGGATCCAGACTGCAGCCAAATAAGCAAGACGGCATCATATCTGCACTGCTATGGAACATGTTGTATGGGTAACTGCTTAACACTGTTAATGGATCTACCGTCTATGCTCAGGCATATGCAGGTGATGAAGCTGCACTCTCTGACCGAACATGCCTAGCGAGTGTATGCTCTTAAACGAGGCAGCCTTAGACATAATTGACGACTGGTCAACTAGAAACGGGCTTTCAGATTATTCTCTTCATGAAAAGGCGAATACTGGCTGGTCGAACTCATCCAGTGCTTAAAGGCATCACCATCTGTTTTTCTTACGAGCCTAAGTATTTGAGAGTTATTTTGGACTAAACAAAAAGTAGAGTCCCCCTGATCTACATGGCAATGATACACTGAATTATGTATAAAAAATAGGTCACTGCTGCTTTTTCCAGGCTTGAGAAAATGATTTGCATGGGGACTTTTATTGGCACACCTGTTTTTCGGCCAGAGTCTTGAATAAAGTTAGGTCTTTAGGGATGCATTTCACTATTCGTTAGAAAAACTTGCACCTGTCTTATAAGTGGAGATATACGCATTCCTAATGGCAATTACCTTGCATATGTAGCAACAGTAAATCTAAACTTAAAGCCACGCTCAACCCTTTCATGAGTAAGTTCGAGATTGCAAGACTTCATTGAACGCATTCGGAAGGATGAGTGGACTGAATATTGTTTGGTTGTTTGGGCCATCAATTACAATGGGATCACAAGAATTGAAATCTCCAATGGGCTTGCTAGGCAATGCTCTTTGAGAATTGTTTCAGGATCTTAAATTACGTTAGAGGTTAGCAGGCCAAAGGAATGCTTCCCGACGTTTAAAAGAGGTCGTTGACTTTTCTGCTGTTTCCTAGCAGAAAGTATTGTAGGTGATTTACTGGCACATGACGGGGTAATAGGTTTTATTTTAGCAACAAAGTGTGGTTGAACATATGTGATACAATATCCTGCGATGCTTGCTTCGAAAGTAATGACGTACTACCTCTGTGAGTGTCCGGAACACGTTCGGATCTAACTGTAGGTATTCGGCGCTGTTGTGGTGGATATTATTTCTATAGGAACTTTATCCATGAAATATGGATTCTTAATAGCTCTAGTGAAGTAAAAGGTATAAGTTGGTTCATAGGAATTTAAAATCAAGGCTTTTGTCAAGTCTAACTGGTAGATTGGTTGCATTTCTACTTAACACGTAATCGCTTGAGTTAGTCAGATTTTAAATTGTCTACACTTTACCTGTAAGTTAGAGAGTTAAGCCGGTTATGCTCATGAGGGACACGATTGCCAATGGATGCTTTAACCAGGGAAGAAAGCAGTCTGAACGTGAGTTAAGGTCCTGAAGAGTCCTCCTATCATCTTTGTTTGACATGTTCATTAGCAACTTGATTTTCTGTGATCCCATAGAAAGGTGGCCCAAATACAAGCGTCAATTAACTCAGCGCTCAACTGCGAACAAGTGTTACTTGGTTGTCGTTATAGATGCAGATATATCGTCCTTACAACATGTCCTGTTTACTTAAGAAGTAATGAAGTTATTGAGAGCATTTAACAAAGAATTTGTCGACATGAATCATCGAAACAGGGATATGACGCTGCCTTGTAGGCTAGGTTCTGTTCACCTAGCAAAATTAGTGATCTAACCATGCCATGTTGTCTGGCCGATTCGTATATACTGATGTATATATGGCAAGAGGACAATCAATTCTACTCACTAGATTTTGTTGCGAAGTCCCATAGCTTCTGGCCTAGAAGGATGTATGTATGTATGCTTTCTAAACATACTTCTTAGTAGGAAGGAGGTCAGACTGATAAGCCTCAAGCTCTTAGCAAGTGTGTCGTCAAATTTTATGATTTTAGATACATGGTATACGCTTAAATAACTGTTCTTAAGGAGTTCCATTTCAGGAGAATGGACATCTTTAAAGGACTCGTATTTAAAATTCTCATCCGTCACCACAACCGATACCAGGTATCAGCTTTGATAGTTCGTGTTGTAGGTATGATTTAGTCTCCTCCCAGGTATAGTTAACCTGGGAAAGATAGTACTACTTTTATTTCTGAGGTGCTTGATTCAGGAGGCTAAAGCTACTGATTGGCAGTGGGGCTTGCTCTCGAATCCTTTTGACAGAATAATGCATTTGTGCGAACTTAGAGTTATGAACAACATCTATGCCTGAACCTAGAATGATGGGATTAACATAAATATTCAAATTAAGGGCTTCAAAAACGCCTCTTCAGCCAGTTCGATTCATAGTAAGCGGGCTCGAATAATGTACACTGAGTTCCTTGAGCTTCCCTTTCAGTTGCGAAGGCCAGGTTATGTGGGGGCTTCTTTTATTACTTTATTCGTTCAAGGGCTCAATTAGTTATCTTGATCGTAATAGGCGAAGCCTTCTGATCAGATCTAGGTCGCAGCAAAGCCGATATAGTTCCTCTTTGTATATGTAACTTGAACACGGCAACAATCACACGGAAAATT
This sequence comes from Volucella inanis, assembly GCA_907269105.1. Lineage (NCBI taxonomy): Eukaryota > Metazoa > Arthropoda > Insecta > Diptera > Syrphidae > Volucella > Volucella inanis. The sequence goes on along the minus strand of OU026153.1, from coordinate 199,913,937 downwards.
TTTTGCTCAACGTAGCTGTCGGAGTTTTGTTCCGCTCTGTGCAGTATGAAAAAACAGGGATGATGAGGTCTTTTGAAGGATCTTCTTTGTTGCCCGGGATCTGATCTATCTGCTCAATTACCTATTGCTCATTGAGTTCTATATATCCTTCAATCAGACAATCTTCAGTTTTGATTGTCCTTTTTGATGACGGCCATATAGATATTTCGTTTTGCTGAACTTATCAGATATAAAACCAACTAATATTTTAGATGCTTACACAATATGGCAGCAATGATTTTGCATGCAACGTTTAATAGGTTAATGCTTCTGTAGTTGGTGTAGATCATGCTTTTTTTAAGGACCGGCTAGACGACGCTGCACTTCCTTTCAATAGATAAGCCGGTGTTTGACCAAGCCAGATAAGCTAATGCAGACTTCTCAGCAAATCATTTTTCCCAGCTTCGAATAATTCGGCGTCTAATTGTCGGCTCTTAAGGGTTTATTACATTTGAGTTGAGGAATTTGGACAGAAAGCAGAAGTTTTCACATTTTGCATTCTGCTTGTTGTGTTCTACCCGTTCTATCATTGTTTAACAATCTACAAAAATAGTTTTATCTTATCTTCAGCACCGTCTGAGTCTCATTCCAATGATGTTCCTTTCTTCGATTTTCGTTTGGGTTTATTGCAGTTGTTTTGCCACATTCTTTTTACCTTTCGGTGAAATGTCCAAATTTTCGATCTCCTTGAACTCGAGCTTTTGAATTTCCTCTTTTTTTTCGGAGAAGTCTTACTCACGTTTTACTGATGCCCTCGTGGCTGCATCGTCACTGGTCCTTCGCTTGATGCTGATGTTGTTTCTTGCAATTATAGCCGTCCGAAATGAAATATTCTTACAGTATTTGTCCGAATTCGTACCTTGGCTACTACGAAGTTGTGTTCCGAGACAATATTGGCTCCTCGGAATGTGGGACTGTTTAAAATACTGGATGCATCTATTGCAATATGATCAATATTGCCATGGCGAAGTTCTGTACACTTGAAAATGTCTATCAGCCTACGTTTTTCACAGAGGATTTGGCCATATTAAAGCAGATTTCAAGGCGGTACGAGTTTTCACAAGGTGCTTGCTTATAAAATGACTTTATCCTTAAGTCTGTTTTCAACTATAAATCCGCATACAAATATGCACTGCGACCTACTGTCATTGTTATAATAGGTTTTAATACCACCCTTGAGGCCTCCTCCACAAAGTGTGCACAAACACGAGTTCGCGGATTCTGATCTCTTAATCACATAACAGGTTCATATTCGAATATCACTGTCCTTGCCACGTTTACATTGGTCGTCATATTCTATTCTTCACATATGGTATTCAGATATGAATACGAAAATTATAGGGCATGGGTGCAGTGGTATTGTCATTGTTCAAGGGTACAAAGACAAAGGTTCATACAAATGTACAGCGCATGTGAATCACAACGAAAAATTCTTTCGTAATACCGAAAACAAATTTTATAACCTTCTACTGATTTGAAATCATTTTAAATCTTTCCTACCAGTTACGATCCTTGTCTCGACACTCACATCACATTCAGATTTCAATTATCCGAGCAGACGTTTCGCCTTGAAGCATATCCATCCAGCAGACATTTCATTTGTGAGAATATTGCCTCAACCTTACTCAACAATCAACTTCAATAAATCCAATGTTACTATGGTCTGAACTGTTGTCACAAATAGTCCACGTTGCAAATACAATTCCAACCTCGTTTGAGTACATGTCGCCACCACTTCTTCCCTTCGCTCTAGAGAGCATCAATTTGACATGAACTTCATGCGTTTTATTGCTCTCAGTGTCAAGTTGACATATTTTGTCGTCGTCATCAACAGTACGCAATTATTGCATCATTGAAAAAGCTTGTCCCGCAAATCCCTAAAGCACACTTCCAAAGGGACCAACATGGACTCGGTTACTGCAATTTATGACTGAAGCCTGACCTAAACAAAAACCCGTATCTCCTTCTCCTTTGTTTGCTGGCTGCCGGTTAATATTTGTGAGTGTGCCTCGTTCGACCCTTCCACCTTCCTATCAAAGTACATACATACGAGTAAGGGTGAACACTGAATACCCTTAGAACGCATCCAATGTGAAATTATTGAACATTTGGGGATACAATTTGTTTTAACCATAGTCAAGGCTCTCCCCTTTTGTTTGGGTTGCTGCTGAAAATTCGGCGTGTATAACTCTTCATTCAAACCAGAGTGGAAAGGGCAGGATTTAAACCAACTGCAGCACGAGCAGAAGAAAAACCGACTCCCACTGACCCATTCCCCCAGAGATCGTCATAATTTGTTAGTTTGCATGGCACGTTTGTGGCTTAAGTTACATTCGAATAATTTCCATTGTAATTTGATGGCAACATCTGCCAGAGAATGCGCATTCATAAATGCACTTCAAATACGCTTCGTGTCCATGATGGTGAACCTCTGGGCATGCTTCTACAAAAGTCATTCGATTCAATATGAGAGCGGGTGGATGGGTGACTGGCAGGATGTTTTCGGAATTGGAAATTGCAAAGATTTACGTTTCTCGATTATCGCTTATACCCGTGAATGGGGGATTTATAATCTCTACTGGAAAAATAGAGCTGGAACTAGGTAAATTTATTCTCCGGAATTTTAATACCTCATTCATGGCAGCTTCCTTTATTGATGTCGTGGGAGTATTTTGATTTGCTCCGTGCCATTAGAAGAGAAGATTTGAAGAAGGATTTGCGATAAAAAAAAAAACATTCTTGTAGACCTGCACTATCTTTTAGAAATGACAGGGCGAATCGTAGTTTTCGATCTGTCATACGTAACCAAGTCATGAATGGAAATTTGATTGAAGTGGAATTCGGTGTAACCATATCGTTTGAATACTGATGATGAGGTGAATGATTCTGCTCAATATACGAGTAGTTATCAACTTACATAAAGGACTTCTATCTTATCTTCTTCTACTCACATGTACAGGATGCTACGGATGATATGTCGAAGGCTTTAAGGGTAGAATCCTTGACATATTTTGAGAAAAAAATCGTAAGGGTGGGGGATCGGAAATGCATGCCTGCTGCGAAACAGAGGTTTTAATCAAAGCCTTATGTCTGCTTTGATCCTATCGAAAGTAACATCTATTATATGTATGCTTGTATGGTAAAAAATAGGGTGTTGCTGAACTCCCAATTTTGAGCGCTTTAATTTAATTTGAAGTAAAGGTGTCCTAAAATTAGTGCGTTAAAAGTCATTGAAGGTCAAACATTTTTTTTTTATTATTTGTAAAGATAGTTTATAGTTTTTAAAGAATATATTGGCTTATGATTCATAATATCCTCGATGATGGATATACCGATACCTTGATAAGACTGCCCCAAATGTCGGAACATTTATAACGACATTTTCCAGGTTGAGGGAGACAGGAAGGACGCAAAAGTCGTCTAGAGACTTACATTATGCTTTAACAGAAGGCGTTAGCAGCTACAAAGATGTTTTACATTACGTCAGAAGCCAACCAAATACCAGTCATATAGCAGGACTAAACAGGACATTTGGAAAATTCTACATTTAGAAGGCTCGCATGCTTTCCATTAAAAACCAAAACAGGAGTTACAACATTTGGAATTCTGCAATTATATTCTAGAAAGACACTTTGAGGCAGATAAGTCTCATACCTAGTACATACCATGAAACACGGAGCTTTTCAGAATAAGTTCAACGTCAATATGCCTGCCCACAGCGTATTGGGTAACAAGCTGATTGGACCATGTCGAGCCTGAAATTTTTACGAAACAAATTACCAGAACTATTAGTTAATATACCAGCAAGACTAGGAACAGCCGTTGTGTACCAGCAGGATGGTGCCTCTGCACACTATGCAGTTAGAGAGTGGTTAGATCGTGAGTATGAAAGTTCGTGGATACGGTGGGATGGACGAATTCTGTGGTCTCAACGGTCTCCATGTTTGACCGCAGTTAACTTTTATTTAGGGACACGGATGAAGGACATTGTTTACTATTCAACGCATTAGATGCGTTTTCTAAAAGACCTCTTGAAAATAGTGGCGGAAGAGCCTCGAGGAAAAACATTATAGACTTGTTGCCAGGATTGACACGTTATTCGTCCTCAAGGATCACAGCAGAAGAAATTTCCAGCTTCGATTTATTTTTTCCACCTCCTTGGGTACGTACTATATTGACTTACATAAACATTGAGGGTAAACGGATACTTGATGAAGAATGGACTTTTGGAGTAAGTCGTATTACTCTGTGTGTACAATCCACATTAAACGTAATTTATGAATTATTGTATCTATCACAATTTATGTACTTAGAGAGAATTAACTTTTAGTCTTAAAAGTTAAACAGAAGCTGTTCATACATTTGATGGCTCATAGGAACATCCACATTGGTGAACCTGAAAAAAAAACGGAATATCCTACAAATAACGGATGATTCATCGTAAGGGTTGATTTTCAATAGGCCTTTTTAGACAGATCACGCGTGACTCCTATCAAACTGCTTTTTCATTTTTATTCAGTATTATTTGGCAAATTATCATGGAAAGACTTACAGCATAATAGCGTCTCCAAATTGTTCAGCTCTATTACGAAAATCCGCGTACAGTGAGAAATGTTTTTCGTGCGATTCGAGGAACTTACGGTGTGCATAATCGACCTTCCGAAACCACTTTTGCCAATACCATTCACTACCAAATTTGAGTCCCACTTTACATAAGTGGATGATGCTAGACCGGTTAGACCACATCCAGCACGTAGTTAAGAGACTATAGCAGTTGTAGCTGAGAGTGTACGCGAAGACCATGACGAATCGATTCGTCGTCGTTTTTAGCAACTTGACTGTTACGACAACTTGTCATATTTTACGTGACGATCTCAGCATTGAAGCCAGGTGTCTTGAATTTTTCAGGGAATGGGCTCTGGAAAAACTCAATGAAAATCCGGTGTTTTATCCTGAAATTTTGTTCAGTAATGAAGCCCATTTCTGGCTCAATAGATACGTTAATAAACAAAATTGCCATATTTGGGCTGATAAGCAACCCGAAGAGTACCAAGAGCTACCATTTTATCCATTACAAACAACGGTATGGTGTGGCTTATGACCTGTTGGAATCATTGGTCCATATTTCTTCAAAAATGAAGCAAATCAGAATGTTACCGTCAATGTTAACCGTTATTGCGCCATGTTAATGGGCTATGTGCTTCTTAAAATTCAAGTACATGGTCTCTGTGAGATCTGATTTCAACAAGACGGCGCGTGAAACAATGGACTTGTTGAGAAATCATTTTGGTGAGCACTTAATTTTCAATTTCCTACGGTAAATTGGCCGCGTAGATCGTGCGATATCACACCTTTGGACTATTTTCTCTGGGGATATGTAAAGTCTCAGGTCTTCAGGAATAAGCCAGCTACGATTGACGCTTTGGAAATCAACATTACTCGTGTTATCCGTGAGATACCAGTCGCTATGCTCGAACGAGTCGCCTAAAACTAGACCTTCCAAATGGACCACCTCAAACGAATTCGTGACTCATGATTTACATGATATCATTTTTAAAAAGTAAATGCCATAAATTTTTCTTTTAATTAATAATAAAAAATTTAAGTTTACTTTCAAATTTATGTATTTTGTTTTAAATTCTTAATCAAACCTTACGATGAACCACTCTATATACCAGGTGTACCGATATGAAGTGAGCGTTTTTTTTTTGTGAAAATAAAACACTAGTTCTTAATGAAAAAGTAAAAAATATTTTATTCAAAGTATTGGCATTTTTCCCATCTTTCAGGCAATTTATGGATACCACGCCAATATAACTGTTCGTCATTTGAAGCAAACCAAAAAGTCGCCCAATTTTCTATTTCCTCGTAGGATTCGAAGTGCTGCTCAGCTAATGCGTATCCCATAGATAAAAACAAATGGTAGTCGGAAGAAGCCAAGTCTGGTGAATACGGCGGGTGGGGTAGCAGCTCCCAGCTAAGTGTTTTGGTTGTATCATGAACCAGTCTTGCTTTGTGTGCAGGTGCATTGTCATGGAGCAAAATTACCTTGACGTGTCTTCGATCAATGCATGGTTCAAATTGATCATTTGTTGTCGGTAGCAATCTGTATTAACGATTTCACCAGGTTTTATGAGCTCGTTGTACACCACATACATCATTGTCTTCTTGGCAAATCAATCTGGTTTTGCAGTCGAAGTTGATGGTTGTCCCGGATTAACCCATGATTTTTTCCGTTTAGGATTCTGAAAATAAATCCATTTTTCATCGACAGTAACAATTCGATGCAAAAATGAGTTTTTATCGTGTCTTTGAAGCAAAATTTCACAAGTGGTGTTTCGGTTTTCCATCTGTCTTTCATTCAATTCATGCGGCACCCATTTTCTAGACTTTTGGATGAAGTGTCATCTTCATCCAATATAGTTTGCAATTACAATTTTTGGTGGTCTTCCACGTTCTTTATTTCTCACATCAAAATCGTTATCTCTAAACTGTTGAAACCATCTTTTGCATGTTGCTTCTGATAGACCATGTGCCTCGACAAGTATTCGATGCGACTCTGCAGCACGTTTCTTCGAATGAAAACAAAACATTAATGCTTTCCGCAAGTCATCATATTCTGGTAAAAAATTCGACATTTTTAACACGATGAAAAAGTATGATGTTGTTTGCTCAATGACTTGATGTCTATTAAATGTGTTTGACAGGTGTCATAGCCTACCAAAAAAAAGGCCCGTTCACAATAAAAGTTCCCTATCGAGACATTTGTATCTTGACGCTCACATATCGGTACACCTGGTATATACGTTAACCGCACGTTTTTAATTTTTTTCAAACCAAATGTCGGATGACGAATAGTTCCCATAAATGGAAATCAACGTAAGGAAAATTGATTTTCCTGAGCAGCAGACGACTGATAAAACAACTGAGATCACTAAAATTTCAACAAAAATCTCGCCATTGTGGAAAGTTCGCCCTGACCTTTGGTTCTCTTAGGTTGGATCACAGTTTTTTACATCTGGTATTAAAAACGATATAACCAAATACCACACCATCGTGGACGCATTCGAAAGCAGCATACTGGCGCAGGACAGACTTATTTCTCAATATGTCGATTCTGAGCAAAAGCGACTTCGCAAACTTCTGCAAGAAATCGAACTCGGAGATAAAAAACCTTCCACCTTTCTATGAGAGTTGAAAAATGTTCCTGGAACGAATATTAACGACGAACTACTAAAGACTCTGTGGTTAGAGCACTTACCGCAGCACATGAGAAGTATCATTTTGTAAGCAATGAAAACCTTTCCGGACTGGCCGCAGTAGCGGACAAAACCTCAGAAGTCAACGAAAATTCATATGCAGCTAAAGTAAGTACCCAGGCAACTAATTCATTCAACTAATTCACGCGCCAAGTCGACATCAGGCAGACAACGCGTGCTTAAACGAACAACAACAATCCAAATTATTGCTGGTACCATTCCACGCAAAACTGCCGTTCTTCGGGCTTGTCACATGATGCGGCGAGTGACATCAGCCAACACAATTTCCACCTATTACTTTTTGGCATAACTACACAGCTCAAATTCCTAATTGACACGGGCGCTGACGTCTCTGTTTTGCCACCTTCAATTCAACTAATCAGAGTACGAACAACACAAAAATACAGACTTTTGTGGAAAAAACAATGAATTTAAGCTTGGGACTAAGAAGAGTTTTAAGTGGACATTCATCGTTGCCGAAGTTAGCCGTCCTATTATCGGTGCAGATTTTCTGCAATACTACAACGGCCTGGTGGATTTGAAGAACAAGAGACTGATTGATAATAAAACATCAACTCAACTCCTGTGGTATCTTAATTAGAGAAAGTTATTTTAAAAAATCTGTTCCGATAACCCTTTTAACGAACTTATTCTTTAGTTCAAGGCAATAACACTATTTCCCCCTGTACTTTCTTCCACCATTACCGATCCGAACATAACACACCATATCATCACAAAAGCCGAATATCACCGAAAATGCTACAAATAGCAAAAGTCGAATTTGATTCGATGATGGAACGAGGTAACATATCTGTCGGCCATCGAAGAGTTCTTAGGCAAGTAATGGAGAATGGCGTCCATGTGGTGATTACCGGCACACACAGGGGCCAAATGCATGAATTCTTGGCAAAAATTAAAAAAAAAATTCGGGGAAATCTTGAAAGAAAATAACTGGATTGTAATTGTACAATCATAAACATTACAAACATGTGATAATTTCGATGAAGCCGTTTGCATTTTGACCACGTCTGTCGTTTCAATTTGTGCATTCTGTGCAGTGAATTTTCAGCTGTGTTTAATATCAAAAAACGGAGCAAGTGTTCAAGTCAATTTCTTAGCAGCGTTTTAATTTATATAGGGTTTTCTAATAACGACTTGACAACTTTTTTTTTTTTTTAAATAAAAGGCAAACCATTTGAGATATTTCAAAAACTTTATTATTGGCTTGAAGTACAATCAAAACATTTATGAATGGAACTCGACTTCGTTCATATGTCCACCGCGGGCATGTTTGCAGCGGTCGATTCGTTGGACCCAATTTTCAACGACTCGGCCACACATTTCGGCCGAAACGGCCGCTATTTCGCTTTCAATGTTGGCTCTGAGCTCTTCCAACGTCGTCGGCGTGTTGGCATAAACCAATGACTTAACGTAGCCCCAAAGAAAATAGTCAAAGGGCGTTAAATGGCACGAACGAGGCGGACAATCGACTGGCCCATGTCTCGAGATAACACACTCACCATACTTACTCTTCAATATATCGATTGTAGCGTGTGCTGTGTGGCTTGTGGCACCATCCTGTTGAAACCACATGTCGTCCAAGTCCATATCTTCCAATTCGGGCCAAAAATAAGCGGTGATCATGGCGCGATAACGCTGACCATTCACAGTAACGTGACGATCGGTATCGTCGATGAAAAAATATTTCCCAATAACGCCGCCGGCATGCAAACCGCACTAAACAGTTATTTTTTGTGGATGAAGTGGTAATTCATGAAGCACATGTGGGTTTTCACCCGACCAATAACACATTAATTGCTTATTGACTAACCCATTGAGCCAAAAATGAGCTTCGTCACTGAAGATGATTTTGCGACTCCGAATATCTGTAGAAAACTTTTATAATTTGCAGACGTTGCTCGTTAGTGTACTTTAGTGTTGAGTTTACTGAATAAATTGACAGTGACAGTTTGATGATTGGTGAAAGAGTGCGTTCACAAATTAAATTCAAAGTTGTCAAGTTCCTATTGGAAAACCCTATAAATATATATTTTTGAGATGGATTCAGTCCCCACGGGACAGGTCAACAGTATACATGTAAAATTATAGTCTTGTGTGACGAAATAAAATGTTGGTGATTTTTTGAAAGTTGGTGTTAATTTTTGAAGAAAATTGTGTTTTTCTCTGTTTCTACTTATGAACATGTCAAAACATGTCTTCGAATTATGACTTGTTTGATTGTGTGTTATATTTCCTTTTTGGGACTTCAATAAAAATTTGCGCCTTTTTGCGCTTTTTGAAAATATCGTTTGTCCAAAGTGTTCAAGTCCCGACTCAAAAAAACATTTTTTTCGTTGTTGTTGTAGGATCAGGTTCAGGCTATATTTTCATTACAAGGCGCACGTTGTTTGAACATATGAAGCAATCAGGTGATTTAATTTCGACAACCCAATCTTCAAGATTGAAGGAATACGGTGACACTCGAACGGAATGCCCAGATCATGCTAAATTTTTGTTGCGAAAGCGGATTTCATTTTTCATATCAGATTTCACACAAAGATAGCAAAAATGCTATAGAAAAGAGGATAGGTTACTTACTTCTAATAAGTTTTGGCTAGATTCTGCAATCAGTTTCAAAAATTATGCTTTTTCTCAAAAAAAATGTGGTCGCCCTATAAAAAGTTTTGATGAAGCTTCGCAAAGAACCAAACGCCTAAAAACTAAGGACTTAAGACAGAAACACTCATCTGTGGAATTAGTTTTTGCTGCTCAAATGAATTTACGGTCTTTCATTGCAAGTAAAAGCATTTAAACTTGTGAGAGATGTGACGGCAAGTTCGCCTAAACGAGCTGCAAAATATAGGTTGGCATTCAAGAAATTTAAAGGCGCTAAGAAAAAACAACTTTCTGGGAGAGAAGCTTTGTCGTTGTTTGTTGAAGCCAAACTTACTAGACACCAATACAACATAATAAAATTGAACGCTAAGTCCCGGTTATCGTCTTATAAAAAAATACAACTTGCCAAAAAAGAGTGTTACCCTGCGAAAGAACATATTTCTGTTACGGACACTGTTGCTAATATTAAATTACAGGCTTTACTTAATCATACAGTTAATCTTTCATTAGATGCTCAAAAGGAAGTTTTGGAAGTCCAACAAACGGATTCCTTGAAAAATTTGAAGCTGATTTGTAAGTGGGGCTTGTAGGGTTCAGCGCAGTCAGAATACAAACAGGATTTTTCTGATGCAAATGCTAAAAACACCAGTATATTCATTGTATCCCTATGAAAGACCCTCATCCACACGATACTGCAGACCAATTAAGTTTATTTTTCAACATGAAACAACAGAAATAGCAAAAAAGGTTGAAGTAATGCGCAAGCAAATTGAAGAGTTACAGCAAGTGACATATAAAATGAATAACATCGAAATGCATGTTACGATTGCTATACTATTTACTATGGTGGATGGAGAAATTTGTTATGGCATAACAGACACGAAATCAACACAAAGATGCTTTGTATGCGGACTAACGTCCAAAGATTTCAGTAACATAGAAAAAGTATTAAACACTCATGTAGTAGACACCTCTCGATTAGAATTCGGACTATCTGTGCTCTATGCCTGGATTTGTTTCTTCGAATGTTTGTTGCACCTTATTTATAAACTACCTCTGATGAAGTGGCAGGCTCGTGGAGAGATAGAACAGAAAATCTTTGCTGAGAGAAAAAAATAAATCCAAAGCAAATTTAAAACTGAGATGGGATAAGTAGTCGATAAGCCAAAACCAGACCTTGGGAGCAGTAACGATGGAAATACGTCTAGGAGATTTTTCAGTGAGCCAGAAGTAGCCGCAAAGATAATTGGGTTGAATATTAATGTTATTCATAGGTTTAAAATTGTATTGCAAACTATAGCTAGTACCTACGAAATTAATGTGGAAAAATTTCAAATATATGTTTTTGAAACTTGCAGACTGTTTGTGGAAAAATATAAATGGTACTCAATGCCACCTTCAATCCACACAGTTTTAATTCATGGCCCAGCCATAATAGAGCATGCCTTATTGCCAATAGGTCAACTAAACGAAGAAGCGCAGGAGGCACGTAATAAGGACTTTAAAAAAATACAGAGCAAATTTCTCTCGTAAAATATTGCGTCTTTTTTTTTTTTACGCATACCATATGAATTTTTCAATCAGTCAATATGTCAGTGGAATTAAGCAGTTCTAAAAGGGTTTTATTTTTAATAGATGACGTAAAGCATCAAATAAAGCATTGAAAACTTCCGTCTAATGGACAAGTTCTAGCAGTTTTATTTTACAATATCCGTGAAATGAATTTAACTGTCATAGAAAGCGCGAATCAAACTATTCGGGAGTGTATCTTTATCTATTGGGAAAAGGCGCGTATTCCTACTAAATCTTTGCCTAATTGTGTGAAGAAACTTGTAAACTTATATTAAGTTTGGAGGGACTTGAAAAAAACGGCACAAAAGACACAAGACATATTTAGGCAGCGCCGTCAAGACTTTGTCAACAATTAAGATAATTTGTTTGATATTGCACACGCCGATGCTCTTCAATTAACAAAAGTAAATGAGGATAGAATCTTTTTGCAGCGTCAAGAGAGCTAGGCCGACCTGGTCACTTAGCAGGTGTGGATAAAATTGACTGATACAGTGCACGAAATATGTATATAGGACAGACAAAATTGTTAAAATATGCGAATACAAAATTAAAATTTTAAAATATTAAGATTATTATTAAATATAAGGCATAAGAAGAAAAGTAAAACGTCACTCATTTATATCATATTTCAATCTAGGATAACTAAATAATTAAAAAAAAAATAAAAATAGAACGATAATATTATAGCGTACAAAACTTAAAAGTGCTTAACACTTCAAAATTGTGTAATTAAAACTAATTTTAGTATTTTATCGGGTCTATAACTTCGTGCGGTTTGCTAAGAGATGGCGTAACTTGTATTATTCCATTGTTATTATTCCATTGGAACATGCGTTGGAAAGCTACTGTCATTGTGCGTCATTTCAGTATATGTCATTCATTTGAAGCGTAAACAACAATAATTTTTTTTCACTCAAATATGTCGAACTTTGTGCCTGAAAAAGTGGTTTTGCGGGGAGTTCTTCTTCATTCCTGAAAACTGCTTCCGAAAGTCATGGTATTTTGGTGGAAGTTTATGGTGAACATGCGCTAGCTGAGCGAACGTGTCAAAAGTGGTTTGTACGATTTAAAAGTGGTGATTTTGGCTTGGAAGACGATGAACGTCCGGGGCAGCCAAAACAGTTTGAAGATGAAGAACTGGAAGCATTATTCTATGAAGATTGTTGCCAAACACAAGAAGAGCTCGCAGAATCTTTGGGTGTCACTCAAGCAGCCATTTCAAAAGCAAAGAAATTGGGTTCCACATGAACCCAAGCCGAGCGACATCGAAAGGCGGTTTTGCTTGTCCGAAATGCTACTGGAACTCAACAAAAGGAAGTCATTTTTGCATCGGATTTTTACTGGTGATGAAAAAAAAAAGTGTAAAAAATCATATGTGAAACCCGGCCAACCAGACGAATATCCATGGCGTGAAGGTAATGCTCTGCATTTGGTGGGATCAGATGGGTGTGCTGTATTATGAGCTGCTTAAACCGGGTGAAACCGTCAATGGACAACGCTACCGAACACAATTAATCCGTTTGAAGAGAGCAGTAGCCGAAAAACGCCCGGAATATGCGACCAGACACGAGGGAATAATTTTCCATCATGACAACGCTCGGCCCCACGTTGCTATTCCGGTTAAGAACTATTTGGGAAACAGTGGATGTGAAGTCTTACCCCACCCGCTTTATAGCCCAGACCTTGCCCCTTCTAACTACCATTTGTTCCGGTCGATGCAGAGATACGAGATTCACGAAAAACCAATGCATTCCAAAAAAGACACTGTGTGGTGCGGATTATGGGCTAGCGACAGACTGAGGAGACAGTTACAGTGAATGGACAATGTTACCGAAACATGTTGAACTGATATTTTTTCCAAAATTGAATGAATTGAGTATGAACGATGTTTGTTTTCAACAGGATGGTGCTACCGCCCACACAAGTCATCAATCAATCATATTATTGCGTACGAAATTTGAAGATCACATTTTTTCGGTTAAAGGAGAAGTTGATAGGCCTCTAAGCTCATGCAATTTAACACCTTTAGACTTCTTCCTGTGGGGTTATTTGAAGAGTAAGATCCATGCCAAAAACCCAGCGTTAATTCAGGTTTTCAAACATAATAGTCAAACTGAAATTGCAGCTATTGATCCGCTTATTCTTCATAAAGTCACAAAAACAGCTTTATTTATAATTGCCATAGCTCAAAATTTACTAATCAATAAAATTCTATATTCATTTTATAATAAATGTGTGTTCTGTTTAATAAAAACTTCCACACTATATGTTGGCTCAGACTTTATTATGTAAAGTATTTTTTCGCAGTCAATTTTTCTAGGACCGGCCCAAGATTTCATGAATTTTATCTATTCAAGTAACCTATTGTTTCTACGAGGATTAACTTCATCTCATTGAAATGTTTTCATTGCAAAATATTAGGTTGTACACATTTTATTTTTTCTAATTTGCTAAACAAAACAACAGAAAATAATACTTGCAACAAAAAGCCATCTCTTGCTGCCATTATTTCAGGATACTTTTGTAGTAAATTGTGTTTCGAAAACTTTCCAAGGCTTGGGGGCACCTTACTACTTATCTATTACTAACGCTTCGTATGTTTACTTAACCATTAGCATTAAAATTAAAACCCAAAATGCTCACAATATTTTGTATTCTAACTAATAAGGGTGAATTAACATTTTCCACTTAATAACAAGAAGGCAATAAAAAAAACAATAACAAACTCAGTAGAAAGCACAGAATTAAAAGCATTCCGAGAAGCAAGTGCATTACAGGAAAGTTATTTCAAAAGTTACTCCTTGCGTTAGTGGTTAAAACTACCGTACGGTACTCCAACCGAAGCTGCTGGAAGATGCGCTTATCAGCGTATCAGAGGTCTGCAAACTTTAGCTGTGAAAATGTGGAAAATACCCCAAAAATCAATTTTAGCTCTCAACAAAATATAACATCAATATACTTGCGTATCTGTATCCGTGCGGTTAATGTGTTTATAATCCTCGTAATATAAACATGTGATTTTTTTTTTGTACAACCCTCGAGTCATAGGGTTGGAATGAGGGATGCTGAGCTACAGGTAATTGCCAGGCATTACAGAGAACTGCTTGTTAATTACATTTCACTTAAAATGTAAATGAAATTTCGCAATAATTATAATTACACGCAATCATGACGAAAGGATGGTATTGTGGATGGATGAGCCCTTGATTCCGTACTTTGTCGGAGGAGAGCACTTCGAATCTGGAAATGGAATTGGCCACATTTTAATTTCAAACTGACAACAGGTTGATCAACAGGTTGAATTGAGTTAATCGATTCTGACAGTGATGAGAGTCTGCTGTAAGTGTTGACATAGAGAGTATTCTACGATGAAATGAACGTCACTTAACCGCTCTCTATATATTTCCAAAAATGTTGCAGAAGCACGCAGAGATTGGAGCATTATGCTTTTGCTTAAGTTAGTCAGCTATTTTGGCGACATGGAATAACAGCAGAACTCATAGTTTGTTAGTAAAATCCATCAGTGACTTTACATCATCACAGAGTCTAAAAGTGCGAAGTAAATAACCAGCATTTTAGAACTCTGGAGTAATGTGTGCTGACGTCTTTCAGTGAGGGCTCCTTAACTTTTTTTTTTTTTTTAAATATCCCAATTTCATTAGATCAGTTATTTTAAACTCCTGATCTGAAAATGTGTCTAATGCCCCTTCAATTACGGCTTCTTTTCCCTCAACATTTTCGTCCACTAGCCCTATTTATAATCCTCTTCTATGACCCCCTTCTATCACCCACAGTTAAAATAACTCAACAAACTTTTAACACAACAGAGTGTCGTTATGCACTTTCTAGGTTCGGAGAAAGAAAGACATACGAGAACATACGTCTCCTTCTAGCGTACCTGCATGACAAATCCGACTCAGTTTTCCATAAATGAAAGACTTAAACAAGCGTCATGGTCTCCATACAGCAGGACGGTCTCCCTACTAACCTTGCAAGCCTGAGGAACTTATACCTATATCAAGTTATACGAGATTTTCAATAAGTCTCCCCACATAGTCACAGACGACCTTGTTGCTTTCTGTAACTACGTGCACTCAAAAAAGATCTCACACCTTCAACAGAGTAGTGCTGATAACGACAAATTTTTTCGTCCATAACGTGCTACCATTGTCAGTGTTTCAACTATCCACTTCTACGCCCTCTCGAAATTACCTTCCACTTACCTTCTACCATCAAAACATAAGAGGACTGCGATTTTAAGTTGTCTTGCGCCAATTTCACGCTCTCCCATTTAAGGTCCACGCTCTGACTGAAACTAATCTAATTCCCGATATAAAGAATCAGGAATTATTCTCCCCTAGGTTCTACAATATGTCTTTCGAGACGACAGTCTTACCTATCCAAAAGATGATTCTCTTGGTCAAGGTGTCCACAATGTTCTAAACTTTTCTTCAATCGCTGCTTCTACTTCATCTTAGCTAGACTACGTTTCAATAAAGATAACATTCCCCTGCAGGTTCCTGTACGTTGTGTTTCTAAGGGGTGGTTCATCGTAAAGTTTGATTTGTAATGTAAGATAAAATACATAAATTTGGAAGTGAACTTAAAATTTTTATTACAGTTTAAAAAAACAATTCATGGCATTTACTTTTTAAAAATGAAATTATGTAAATGTTGGTCATGACTACGTTGTTCATTTTGAAGGTCTAATTTTGGGTGACTCGTTCGAGCATAGCGACTGGTATCTCGCGTATAACACGAGTAATTTTGGCTTTCAAAGCGTCAATCGTAGCTCGCTTATTACTGAAGACCTGCGAGTTTACATATCCCCAGAAAAAAACAGTCCAAAGGTGTGATATCGCACGATCTAGGCGGCCAATTTAATGTAGCAAAACGTGAAATTAAGTGAACAAGTCCATTGTTTCACGCGCTGTATATCTCGAAGCGCCGTCTTGCTGAAACCAGAGCTCACCGAGACCATGTGCTTGAATTTCAGGAAGCACATAACATGGCGCGATAACGGTTACCATTGACGGTAACATTCTGATTTGCCTCATTTTTGAAGAAATATGGACCAATGATTCCACTACTGAACACAGAATAAAATTTCACGATAAAACACCAGATTTTCATTGAGTGTTCACAGAGCCCATTCACTGAAAATATGACTCAAATTCAAGTCGCCTGGCTTCAATTCTTCAAGTTTCTTCAAGTTTTTGTTTTGTCTTGAGTTTAGGGGAGCACTATTGTACTTGTCGAGCTCTTCCTTAAATCGTGTCCAGTTGTTTTTATGCGGATTCCTCCTCTTCAGGAAGGTCGTTACCTCGCATCCGATTTTGAATTTGATGTATCCATAGTCTGACATGGAGAACCCCGATAGATAGCCAGTCTTACTTGCTGTCTTACTCTCGTAACAAAACCTGTGTTAAAGCCAATATTGTTGACAGCCAGGACAGACGATAGTATGAAATCCAGGAAAAGATAACCTCTCACGTTGTATTTACTTCTGCCCTAGAAAGTGTTTTGAGCAATAGCATCGCAGTATATGATAAGTCCCATCTTTCTGAAATCACAATATTCAATGAATTCTACTATTGCTTCCAGTTGTGGTGGCAGTACAGAATCATTGGGAAAATAAGCAGACGTAACGACAAATTTGTGCCATTCTCCGTTCGTTTCGTAGCTTATATCTGCAGGAACTAAATCTTGATTACAAAGTTGCACAGGTTTAGTTGGTGGGAGTTAGATCGCCGCTTTAAACATACGTGAAACTTTTTAAACATACGAAAACACGCGAAGAGACCCTTCAACAGGAGTGTCGAAAACTTTCTTCTTCTTGGCCCTATTCGGAACCACGTCGCTTACGTGGACGACTGTTGTGAAAACTTAATTCCAGGTGATGCCCATACATCCATGGGAGCAAAGATACGCCTTGCCATCACTATCAGTCAATTTTTGATACAAGAGTAGAACTTGTGTTGGAGGTACAAGTTCCAACCTAGGAATGGTTCGAAGTCGACTTAAAACCTCTTACTGTTCTTAGGGCCACAACACCCAGTATTTCTTGCAACTCTATATTGGGTCTAAGACTCTTCCCGGGATTTTGTATTTAAGCAACAGCCACCGTGACGCTCCCACAAGGGGGCCTAATTCTTCAAGTCAGGCCTGCACTGTGATACCGGGAGCTCCTGACTCCCATGGTACCGTGATTTAAGTCTTGGTAACTGGTAAGAACTACCGGTGGTCCTGTCCGGCACCCATGATCGGCCGCTTGCAACTGGTCAAATCGAAGCAACCTTCAGTGGCATTAAATTCAGAAAACCATTACGATAAGACCAGTACATTGTTCTGTCCCCGAATGGAGTTTAACCGTAACGGGCAAAACCTCTCTGGTACTCTCTCCATCGTTCCAGCTCAATCTACCGAATGTGTCGCAGAAAGAGTCGCAGGAGTCGTCGAAATCAAGTGTTCGACTTGATTCTCCGAAATCGACGGAGAGGTTATATAGGATGTCGGGTGGGGTCTCCAGAATCCTGGTAAGGACAACCGGTGGTCCTGCCGACAAGAGGATCTATGATCGTCCGCTTGTAACTGGTCAAATCGTAGCAACCTTCAGTGGCATTAAATTCAGAAAACCCTTACGATAAGACCAGTACATTGCTCTGTCCCCGGATGGAGTTTAATCGTAACAGGAAAAGGCTCTCCGGTACTCTCTCCATCGTTCCAGCTCAATCTACCGAATGTGTCACAGAAAGAGTCGCAGTAGTCATCAAAATCAAGTGTTCCAGCAGCTCCTCAGCCAGCGCTGAGTGGGGTGTCGGGTATGTCGTGTGGGGCCTCCAGAATCCGTGCGCCGGCCGCAGTCGAAAAGACAACGGGTACAGCGAGTACCATCTCCATGCTGTTAACTGTTTAACGTCTAGTTTGGACGTCTTTAGCGATAAGAATGTAAGTCATAGTTAAATTTAATGAAGATTTGTCTACGTCCACAACGAGATATCTTCTTTTGTTTTTTACTGAGATTGAGCTAGAGGTTTCGCTAGATTGAGAAGAATCTGACAAAGAATTTTCTGTTGATACCACAATTAATTCCGCTCCAGCTATGTTAAGTAGCCTTAAGGAGTACAAGAGAATAGCCGTCCTTGTTTTCCCGATTGACATAAGAATAGATTTTCCAGTTTTCAGTGTCGAATTCAGGGTTCTGGGTATGAAAATATATCTACACGCCCTCCGTCCTTTTTTAGTTGCCCCAAAACTCATAAGATGGTCAGTTTTGGTGGCCTAGAAACCACAAAAAACTTAGTTTCCAGGTTTCCACCAGTCAGAGAGGTGATGTGGACATTTCTATTCTCGTTTTTCAACGACATCCAAATTTCTTGCACCCGAACTGCAACTTTGCCGATTGCAACACTGGTTTCAATTGAAACTTGGGCGTGGAAAGAGTCTGTTGCTCAGGCTGGATTTGAGAGCGGGAACCGATATCAATCGAACAAAACTATGACCTTTAATGGTTGCAAAGGCAGATGGTGCATTCGAAAATAATTTTATTCTTGGCCATGGGTGTAGCCGCTTCGTCCGATTTAGTGGACGAAACTGCAGCTTTTTTTGGTGGAAGAACTGGTTTCATCGTACTCGGCAAAACACATCGGAACAGGAAGTGCTAGAAACTTTTTTTATAATGCATTAGGACAGCACTTTTTTAGTTTTACTTTATAAAATATGCTATTTCCTCAGCAAGTAAATTATATATCTGTAACTAGAGTTCATATTGATTAAATAAAGTTAGTCTCTCCTTTATCACTGATCGAACCGGATGTTTTAACTAATAACTAACATACATGGCACTTCTTGGTCGTCTTGGGGATGGAGGACTAGAATACAATTTCAGTTCCGAGAACTTGGTTGATTTCGCCGATCTATTTCTCTTCTTTATCGCCCCTGGATAAGGAAAATTAAAGCATTTACTCCTTCAATAGTACTCGCCATCTATTTATGGTGCGCCTATGCGTCACGTCTGCTTCCTCTCTTCAACTACTTCTCAGACGATAGTCTTTCAGGGCATGCCTCTTCCACCTTTTATGTTTCTCAGGAGAAGCCATCAGAAACAGTTTTATGAACAACCACCTGTCTATTCTGATAAAGTTAAACCATAACAGGCTGAACCTCTTAGATACTATTTCCATAGTTTCAGTCCAATCTACCGAATTCTCGTATGTTGTAGAAAGAGCCGCATGATTAATCGGAATCGAGGGATGTACCAACTTCTAGGTTGGGGCCTAAATCGTCAGTGTTACTTGTGTTGCTCACAACTGCTGTCGAAAAGACTACAGGTGGGTTGTCGCTATTGTGAGCACCAACTGAAAAATAATTCTATGCGCTTCACTACATACTGTTAAACTACGCCACAACAAGCCAGCAAATAATTGAAATCTATTGATTAATGAAATTTAATAGAAGAGCCCTGTTCCTGATACTCGTATACAATTTAGGATTTTTTCCATCGCTGTTCGGAGAGATGAATTGAGGACTATTGTTACGATTCAAGAAGATCTATTCGCAATGTTTTCTTATTGACAAGCCATTTGACGACTTTTATCAAAAATAAATTTTATGGGAATGTGAATTGATTCATACTCTCGCAAATGGTCAGTTGTCACCCTGATTCTTAGGTACCTACTCCCACTAATGTACGTACAAATGTTAAGCAAAACAAAACTTTTGACCTACTTAATTTTTTTCTTCGAAAAACAATGAATTTTAGGTCCCCAAAGCAAAATTGATTTTCGTATTTTAAGGCATTTGGAGCTACCCTCGGGGTCCGAGCACTCAATCTTCGAAATCTGTAAATTTTGAATTGAAATGAACAACTCAAATTTAAATGAAATTGAATTCAGGATCTTCGATCGAAAAAGGATAGAAGGGTGCCGTTGATGTTTACTACTGGTTCTCTAATACTCTTCCATCCATTGGGATAGATTCTCAATCCCGTTCGTCTTTTAATACTCTGTGTTTATGGAAATTCCTTCTTTTTTGTTTGTCGTCTTTGTCCTGTACATCGAAACGGATACACATATCCTTTTAGTGGTATGTTTATAACTATATCCAACTTCTAGTCATATCTCTGATCCTACTTTTTGTAGTCATACAAAGTGTCTTTATAAATTTCACACATTTGTTGAGGGAAACATTTCAAAGGACATTGTGTGAACAACTTCAGTTGGACTGTGACAAGGGGGAGGCTATTCGTACTTGTATCCAAGGGTAAATCAAAAGTCGAATGGCAGAGTGGTGCTTTTTCAAGGCAACTTTTCCATATTAGTTATATGCAAATCACTGAAATAGGTTAACAATTCGTACAGGACCTGCCAGGACAACCAGAAGAACTAGTGGTACTACATAAAGCTGGGTTGGTGGTAGTCCTATTCGTAGTTATAGTCATACGAATAGTTGTGATCCGAGCGCCACTCAACAACCATTCGATTCTGTTAAGCCACATGCTGTGAACTACCTCCGAATGGGGACATCACAGATGGGGTGATGTTAAATCTTGCATAATATTCGTATCTACGGCAAGTACACATCCTGTAGATACATTTTTGAATTTAGCTAAAAATTACCAAAAGAACGTCAACCCAAACTGCATGGATGAATGGGGGTGGGTTATACAAGGGGAGTTGTGCTTCTGTCACAGATATGGCAATTTTCAGTGGGTTGTGAGGGAGGTGGTGGTTAAATTATCATTTTATTTTGGGTTGGCTTCCCTTGGTTATGTTTGGCATAATGTCGAATCCTTTTTCCGGAGCAACAACAAAGTTGTAATTCTAGCAGGAGAAACATTTAAAATGCTTGCTGCAACTGTCACTAGCTATGATAAACTCGTCTACTTGTAAACAGGGGTAGGTACTCGTAGTTTGGAGATGGCTTGGGGAGTCAATGAAAACTTGGGGTAGGAACTTGGATAGGGACATTGGGTGGTTGGATAGATGGTTAGTGGCTTGGTGGTTTTGCAATTTTAATTAGCATAACTTTTCGCATTTTCGACGGCCGTCGGCTCTGTTAGTCACTGTCACATCACAGTCATAGTTACAGTCACAGTTAGTGAGAGAAAACGGAAGAATGGATGCGCATCAAAATTTTCAGCTCATGGATAGGATATGTCCTTAAAGGGCATGCTTGTGTGAATGGTATGAAGTAGCGAAACGCAGTGGCAGGGCTGGTACTATGATTTATGCTAATTGTCACAGGAGGCTGTTTATTGTTATTTTGCAAGGATTTGTGGCTGAATCCTTGTTGAATCGTTGTATATGCAAAATAGGAAAACGATGAGCTGTTAGATGTACGTATACAGTAGGGGTTTGTATGCAGATTTTGTGCTTCATGGTGCATAGTGAGTAGTCCTTGTCTTTTGATGGTAATGAAACATTTATTTTGCCTTGTACTGATGATTTTTCCTATTTTTTTTTTGTTTTTATATTTATTTTTTAATTTAGAAAAAAATACTCAAATAAACACTCTAAGCACTCTGTTAAGTCTTGTGATAAGGATGCGACGAAGGCAATTTTTTTAATTAGACAGACATTTCCTATTTTTGTGTGGCCTCGTCTGAGAGAGGTTTTTAATAATTTTTGAAGCAATTTAGAATTTGGTAAGCCTGGTAATGGAGGTACATACTCAACAAATTTGTCTCACAAACTAGAAATATTTTAAAGCTTCATTTACCATGTTAACTGTAGCCATAAATAGAGATTGATATTAGCTTTTTATATTTGTTTTAGGTTAATAAGAATCAAGCACATGATTAATACAAGCAATGATAAGAATTATAAACTAGGGAGATCCCAAAAAGGTGTCCGGAGGCTCTGCCTTCTAAGCAGGACTAAACTGCAATAATGATACAGATTTCTCCGAAAGGTGTGGAAACAGCCTGTGCGTCCTATGATGGTCTTATAAAATGTCGCATCAAGCCATGCATTAAATACAGCAAAAAAAGAAAGAAGACCGCCAGAATCTTCGCCAAACGTTTATTCCTAAATCTATCAACAATTCCTATGTCGCCAGCATCAAGTACCGAAGACCAGTGGCAACGCTGCCAGTGTGTGATTGGAGACGACGCAACTTTTGTTTGTTTTTATTATTTGCATTAAAGGGCTTTATAGGGTTTTCCAATAGGGACTTGACAACTTTGAATTTGATTTGTGAACGCACTCTTTCACTAATCAT
Source organism: Volucella inanis (assembly GCA_907269105.1). Lineage (NCBI taxonomy): Eukaryota > Metazoa > Arthropoda > Insecta > Diptera > Syrphidae > Volucella > Volucella inanis. The sequence goes on along the minus strand of OU026153.1, from coordinate 199,891,231 downwards.
CAAACTGTCACTGTCAATTTATTCAGTAAACTCAACAAAGTGAGACAGGAGACATTACGTCGATGTTCGAGGGTGTTAATTGAATGAATCACCAATGAGTTTTATCGCACGGTTTTGAATTCTATCTAGCAGGTGCAGAAATGTTTTAGTAGCACCTGACCAGATGTGGGCATTGTACTCCAATTTTAGGCGGATGAATGCCTTATGAAAGTAACCAAATTGGGAATGAAAAAAATTAAAGTTTGATGCACTTATTCTAGCGATTTTCAAAGTTCTTGATTCCGTCCGAAAAGTAATTTTCCGGAAGGTTTCCAAAATACTGCTAAGTGGCTTCGATGATTTTCTCGCGTGAGCTGAATTTTTTATTGAGGAGCCATCTTTTGAGGTTTGGGAAGAGATAATAGTCCGAGAGAGCCAAGTGCTACAGCAATTGGAGCCGTAAGTCATTCATTTTAGCCATGGTTGGGATGCTCTTGTGCGTCGGTGCATTGTCTTGCAAAAACAAAATTTTGGCCTTCAATCGCTCCAATAATGCACAGTAATACTCGCTGTTAATTGCTTTTCCTTTTTCGAGGTAGTCCACGAAGAGTATGCCATGACAATCCCAGAAAACCGACGCCATAACCTTTCCGACCCATCGAGCCTCACTCGGCCGCTTAGGAGCACTCATGCCGGCTTCAGTCCATTTCCGGGCACTCATTCTGTTGTCTGGTATTCAACAGTTACCAATCGACGCCAAAAATCCACCCGATTCCGCATCAGCAAGTTAAAATACTCTTTCGAAGTGCTCTCGCGTTTGTGTTTTTGGTCAGGAGTGAGTATGCGCGGCACCCAGCGGCAGGATAACTTTTTCATATGCAGAATATTGCCCAAAATATAGCGCGTGCGCTCAGCACTAATCTTTGTGGTATCTGCTAGGTCGCGCACCTTCACTTTCCGGTCAGCCAACACCATTTCATGTATATTTTTGACATTGTCCTCTGTAACCGCATCGGAGGGCATGCCGCTGAGGACTTGATCGGTAGTGGAGTTGCGGCTACCATGAAACTCTCGAAACCAATATTTGACGATGTAATCTAACAGAGCATTAGCCCCATAATATTTATCCAACTTTCCTTTTGTTTCCTTAGCCGTTTCGCCTCTCAAAAAATAATGTTTTATGAGAGAACGAAAATCGTTTTTGTCCATACTCAACATGGTGCCAAACACGTCAACAACAATCAGCTGTCAAAACAAAACTAAATTCAGTATCGCACTGAAATTTAGCATGTATACCTAAATATGAACGGACTTCAAGGCACCATAACCTTTTTTGCAGTAGCAGCGCATAGTACATATATTCTGGCCAGATCAGAGGGCGTAAAATATTTCTTACATCCCTTGAGGAAACCTAGAAACTTCGCAGCATTTTTGGCGACATCGAATATGTGGTCTAAAACTTACACACATACCGAGAATGGAAAGTTTATCGGTTTCGACGATGCAAGTGCCATTCATGGATAAAGCTGGGTATTTGAATTTCGCTTTAATGACAGCAGACAGCATTGAGCTTTGGAAGCATTAAGTTCCACTCGGTTGATAGTTCCCCAATTGGTTATGCTGTTAATATCGTAATTTAATGAGCTTAACATACGCTGCCGTTCCCGTTCTACGACCGAAAAGGAGGGGCGTGAATCCGGGAACGAATATGAAAAGTAGATAGAACTGTCATCAGCAAAGGAATATATTGGATTAGAAGTAGCAGACAAGAGATCATTAATGAAAATTAAAAAGAGTGCGGAGACAGGACGGAGCCCTGTGGCACACCAGCATTTATTTAGTGAATATCAGACTTGAAACCGTCCTAGACAACTTGAATTGAACGTTCGGAAAGGTAATTTCTAATCCATTGAAGAAGAGAGTCATCGATCCCAAAAGACATTTCTGTCAAATGGCTTAGAAATATCAAGTGCAACTATCTTGATGTATGCTTTGGTTCCACTTTTCGATGAGACATGAGATCAAATCACCAGTGGACCTGTTGCTGAGAAAACCATATTGCCGGTCATTGAGAAGTTTTCACGTTTCGAGATATTTCATGAGCTGACGGTTTATCAGCGATTCCATGACCTTGGAAAGAAGTGACGTAAGTGCAATGGGTCAGTAGGAGGAGAGAGAAGGAGATTCGCCTGGACGGGCTGGACAAATTCTGTTTTCCATCTACTCGGAAAGTTTCCTAAAGAGAAGGATTGATGAAAAAACTTACGCAGTGGTTTTGCCAGCGTGGAAGAACACCTCTTCAGAAGAAGTGGCTATATACCATCTGGACCCTCGGACTTATGCATGTTAAGATCTTTGAGTACTCTTGCTACTACACGAGTGCGAATGTGGATTTGTCCCATTGTTGATTCGACGCACTCAAGTGTAGGCGGGGACAAAGCACAATCTGGGAGTGTTGAGTTAGTCGCAAAGTGTGCAACAAGCAGATTGACCTTCTCCAAAGACCTGACAGCTTGAATGTCATTGTAAATGAGCGTTGGGATGGAGGATGAGGCAGAATTTCTAATGTTTTTGACGAATGACCAAACATTTTTATTGCCTTTGGGACATTGCAGTATTTTTTGCCTCAGTTTTTGGTCGTATTGGAATTTCACACGCTTGAGAAAGACGTTGCAGTCATTTCTGGCTCGTTTAAACTTTTTTCCGAGAAAATAATTCTCTAACCCTGACAGCCTCTTTACAGCTCGAGTCATACCATGCCTTTTCTTTTGGTTTGATACTCTTCAACCGATGAGGGATAAAGCATCTCATTCCAAAGGGAATGGTTTCTGTGATTATATCAGCAGCGACATCCACGTCGTTATCGAGGAAACATAACGACGAGTTAAAATTCCTAAAGAAGTTAAGTCCGCTCCAATTGGCTTTCTCGTATTGCCATACGGTTCTTTTAGGAATCTTTTCTCTAACTTTGTGGTGGGTGTACGAGAATTTAGTAGATATGACACAATGGTCCGTCGAGCCTAGAGGGGAGAGCACATTAATGCAGTACTTGTCAGGGTGAGAAGTTAAAAACAAGTCCAGCGTGTTGGCGGTTTGACTACATATCAACGTTTGGTATTCGTGTGGGCTCATTCACAAGCCCGTAATCACGATTTCAGTATGAGGATATAGGGATACAATTATTTGAATGGAGTCAGACAGCGCATCAAACTGCTGAAAGGTCGAGTTGCTGTACAGTTTGGGGCTGCAAAAACAAACTCCGACGATACTAACAAGGCTGCGAAGTAAAAATTCTGGAGATGGTTTACCGATTGCTGTAGGTGTTATGCCCTTGCAACGATATGAATCAGTGCACCAACAGAATTTTTACACACAACCCGCTATCCATCGGTTGTTACATACACTCAGTCATTGCCCGTACCGTATGATAAATACAGTAACGGCAGTGACCGAGTGAATGCAACGGTACTAAGACCAGGAGCGGGAGAGGTGGTATGCCCGCACTGTGTCATATTTTTGTTTTATTTTTTTAAATTACACTGCACTGTTTAATTCTTTTTTTTGCACACACGCGCGGTGGGTTTGTTTTTTTTTTTTTTGGTGTGCAGCACAAGAGAAATTACGAGTACATTGACGTGTGCACTAGTCGGTGGTTGACACGCTTCTGTGGTAGATGCAGTACTTGAGGTAGATGCGGTTGAAAAATCTACTGGAGTTTATATAGATCCTAGTGACCATGTTGAAGGAGTGTGTACTGTGAAGGCACAGTAGCGGATATTGAATCTTCGTTAGCTTCAACATCATTGCACTCTTTTTTAATAATGAGGTTTTCGAGATCATTATAAAAGAAGCAAATAGATATCCTTATGCTGAGCATTTGTAAGGCCAATTCTTGAATATGCCAGCCAAATCTGGCCTCCCTATCACGATACACATTCGTATCGAATTGTTGGTTTACAACGGAGATTTATCTTTTTCGTTCTACGCGGACTCCCTTGGTCTGATGGATACAACCTACCTCCTTACGAGCACCGTTTGAACTTGCTGAATATGCAATCTACTGAAAAACGAAGAAAAGTTGCTGATGTTCAGCTGATGTACAACAGCTTTTAGCAGGTAATATTGATTGTCCTGTGCTTCTACAAAAAATCTCACTTAGAACAAATCCGCGTACTCTGAGATCAGTGCCCATCTTCCACCTGAAATTTTATCGCACGAATTATGGGCGTAATGAGTCTATGTCTCGAATGCTACGCGTAGCTAATGACAGTTATCAACTTTTCAATTTTGATTGTAGCAAAAACACTCCTCGAAACTCCCTTTTTTCCTCTTCCCCTCTTAATTTTTAAGTAAATATTGTTAAATCTAATTAAGTTTTCTTGGAACTGCTTGTATTAAGTGAATAAAAAAAGGACTCACTGATGTATTTCATGGCTTGTTTGATTAAAATAACCGATAATAAATACCATAGAGGGTATTCCTTTTGGTAATGTGTATTTGGTATCAGATTCTCCAATTTTTTAAAATTATATTTCCTATAACAGTTATAGTTATAATACCAGTAAACAGCGTTGTTAAATACTTCTAAACACTTGCCGTAGATCCAGACGTACCATAAGTACTTCCAGTATTTCAATTACCTTCCATACTCATCCTTTGTCCAAAAACATTAACAAGTTTCAAGTTTTAGGCATTGAACCCACCCATTGTCACCCTATAGCGATTTCCTTTTTAAATGTTACTCACTATGAGATGACGCCAACAACTCCCAGAAGTACCAAAACACTTATCTTCAACGAGCAATAAAGTGGCTTACAACAATTCGCATCTGCCCGATTCCATTCAATAAATTTTAATTAATTCCACCATTTCAGAGAGTCAAGAAGAAGGGCAATTTGTCGTAAAATTGCTATTTTCAAAATTAATCCAATTATCTTGATTATTACATGACAGACGGCTGTCGGAAGTTTTAAATGTTTTCACTTTGTTTTGGCGCCCAATGCGGGGTTTCAGTTCAGCTTTCATTCATTTCAAAAATCCTTTATCGTGGAAAGTTTTCAAGTTGAGTTGAGTAACAATTTGCATTACAACGTTGACGATTATGATAGTGGAAAACAGTTTTAAGGACGGCCATGTGCCATAGATGAGTTGCGTTTTGCAAAAAAAAAAAAAAAAAAAAATATCGTTAGATTTGATGGCAGAAGAGAAACGATGGCCATGGAAATCAGATTTTTAAAGTTAAATAAGAAGAAGGATGTTAAAAACAAAAATGGATCTATGGAATGATTCGTGATTACTCGTAGTTAGTCATTTCAATTAATAGCTCTAGAGAATGTATCAGCTACAGGATGTTAAAAAGAATCGACAAGCATGCTTCCTGGACGTATAATAGTAAAATACAATTTATTCCGTGAAGAAGAGGCCCATTTTGAAGAATTTTTCTTAGAAGCTTTAAGTAATACAAATTTATTTAATTGGTTGTAACATTATAGTACAACATATGAAGAATATTTCCTTAATTTTTGAAAGTGTTCGGAAATACAATTGCAATATACATTTTATTTATAAATAATTTGTATCTTTATTGAAACTTAGTTAAACTTTATGTTACAACTTAACCTAAATGTACAAAAATGAACGTAACGTAAGGATATGATTATTAAACGAATGTATTGCATGCCACTTTCAAGCTAAAAATCTATGTAATTTCCGAATGAATTAATTCTCTTTGCTGTTACACCAAGCCGAAAAGACCGTATTTTTCTACCCGATTTTTACCTTACACGTACCCTAACACAAAGTTTAAACCCTTCAAACTCTATCAGAAAGCAAAATATTTATAATTAAGCCGATGGCAACAAATCTTCGGAGGCGCCTTACTGAAATCAAAATATCAAAATGCTATCATTAGATGATCGCTTTCCCAAGGTATCTCTAGGAGGATTTTTTTTTTCGATTTTTTCATTTTTGGTGACACTTAGAAATGAAAACACTGATTTTCGCTTAAAAAGTGGGCCAATTTGTTATTATAAAATTAATAGCTTCACCCTGAGATTTTCTTACAAATGTTGAAACATCTGGATAATAGAATTAACTTCTATGTTGCTAACTGGTCCAACGTAATGAGTTTTGTATTGTCCGTTTTTCACATGCCCTTTATGCCACTCTTCAAAATCTGTAGAATCTTATCTGCTCTCCCAAATTTTGTTATCGTTGCAGTATGAAATTTACACAAAAATATCGACGACTTTACCAGTATAATACACAATCAAGGAAGAAATAACCTAGAGAGAAGAAAATCCTCGTTTTTTCCACGTTCCATCACCTGATACAGTCAATTCTTATGTTTCGTTTACATTACTCTTTGCACGTAGCTTTTTTTTTTTTCTTTTACTACAGAAGCAGTGTCACACATTTTTTTAGTTTGGTTTTGATAAGAAATTGCTTATCAAATCCATCAATCCACAAAAATTGTTGCATCTAGCTAATCTTGAGCCTAACGCTCGCATTACAAAGGTAAATCTACGAGGGCTGTTTGATAAATACCCGGACTACTCAACTTTCGCCTCGTACTTCTTTCCGACGAAAGATCTTTTAAAGTTTGAGAAGTCGCAAGGAGCCAAATCCAGAGAATATGGAGGATAGGGGAGCAATTCGTAGTGCAATTCGACCAAATTGGCTGTGGCGACTTCGGAGGTGTGAGCCGGTGCGCTATCGTGGTGGAACAGCACTTTTTTCTTCGCCAAATGTGGTCGTTTTTTGTTGAAATCGTTGTTGAATTGGACCAGTAAATCGACGTAATATGCTCCCGTGATTGTTTTTCCCTTCTTCGAATAGTCAACGTTGGTCAAACCTCGCGCGTCCCAGAAAACGGTGGCCATCATCTTTCCGACCAAAAGCATGGTGTTCAAATTGTTTCGATTGCTCTTTGGTCTCCAGTGTGTACCAATGAATCTATGTCCCATTGACGATAACGAAATGACGCAGAAGCTTCTCTGGATTTCGATTAAACAGGACCAAGCACATCTTTAAGGCGGTCTCACGATTGCGCTTGTTCTCCGGTGTGAGCAAACGCGGCACCCATAGCGAGGACAGCTTCTCCATGTTGAGATGCCTGCTATTTCGGCCAACTCGCAAATTTTTACTCGGCGGTCCGCCAATACGAGATCATGGATTTTGTCCACGGTTTCCTCTGTGGTAACCTTTTTTGGGCCACCTGGGCGCAGTTCATCGAAAACCGATCTGCGGCTACGGCGAAACTCTGCGAACCAATGGTAAACGATTGTATAGGAAGGTGAATGGGTCCCATACACACCATCGAGAATGGGCTTGATTTGCTCGCAGGTTTTGCCACTCAAAAATAGGAATCAGATCACAGAGCGATACTGTTTTTTTTTCCATGGGCGCAAAAATCACTAACACGATGTTTTGAAATGGTGTCAAAACTATCAAAACTAAGCTTCGGACTGTCACCAAATTTTGACAGGCGAGCTAAAAGAGGTTATACTATATGGTGGTAATTTTTCTCAGTAGCGCCACCTATCTTCCAATTATCGTACTTATATGTACTATAATGTACTTCTTTCACTAGATGGAATGTATTAAGGCTGCGTACATTTTTTTTCCACACGTTGCTTTGATATTGAATCCGAGTCCTTCTTTTTTGCACAACTTAAGTGCTAGTTCTCCATTACAGTTTACATAATTAGCTAGTGTAGCAATTGTTGAAAAAATTAAAATTAAATCGATGATCCTGTAATGTTTTTGTCAAGTTCTACTCTACTTCCAAACTAGTCTTTAATTTGATATTTTTAGATGACGCACTACTACGCTGCACATTGTCTTTCTTACGTTTCTGTGGAGGTATCATTTCTTTTCGGTCCACTTAAATAAACACCAGTTTTTTGCCGTTCTTCTCTGCTTAGTTTTCTCGGCGTTTTTTCTGATAAAAAGCACAAAATCACTGAAAAAATTAAACGAAACAGAGTAAACTATGAATAAACACGCACAGCGAAATTTCAGCATCATCTACAACTGCTCAACGCAACGTGTTGATTGATTTACATACACTACAAACCGGAAGTATAGAACATTAGTATACACAAGTATTCCTACAAAGACTCGTCGACGAACAAAAGTATGTATTGTGTTTAGGGATCCGAAGAGCATAAAACTGTCTGATAAGCCTGATAAGATGCTCCGCATCGGAGCAACGAACGCTTACGGTTCTACCATATATCTTAGTTAGTTTTGCTCCGATTTGTTCAAATTTTGACACAACAATCTTAAGATGTTGTATAACCATATGAAATAATAAAATAAAAAATTTAATAGCGTTACAACCAACGCGCTGTTGAAAAAGAGAAGGAGCAGACATTACAGAAATTTGACAGTTTCCGGAGATGACACGTGGAAAAAATGTGGCCATACTTCACGTTTTGGTGTAGAACTCTGACAGGAAAATATTGTAAAAAATCGTTGATTCGTGTGTAAAGTCTATTTACTGTTAGAGTTGTGCCTTTTAGGAAAATAAAAAAGACGGCGATTGCGACATAAATCATAAAGGATTTGCTTCAAAAATGGAAGTCGACAGTGTAAAAGACATGTTTGGTCTCTCGCTTAGTAATGATTAGTAATATGAGGTGAAATATTCGCGGTATATTGGTGATGGTGATTGTGCCACATATAAAGGATTATTAGATTTAAATTCATATAATATACCTGTAGAAAAACTAGAGTGCTAGCTACATGTTAAAAAAAGAATGGGATCACGATGTCGCAGTTTTTGGCATTTACTTTTCTATGTACTTTATTGGGGCTAACCAATTTTTGCATGATTGTTTTTTACTACTCGTAATTATGGAAAATTCCAGAATCAGTGTCAGCGGTTAATTTGTAAATTATCTCCAGAATCTGTGTCTGCTATTTATTTATCAAGTATCTTTTAGAGTGTCCAGTTGTGTTTTGTGCAGGAAAATAAAATATAGTTAAAATATTACTTCGCTTTGGAAAAAGTTAATTACTATACATAGCGGTTGAAGTAAGTTTGCTTTTTACTTGTTTTTGTACTATTTGTTAGAAATTACTATAAATGTATTCATATTATACACCCTGACTGACTCGAACTGCAACCAAACCGTTCATTACTGTGAGCTCAAATTTTGACACATCACAGATTTTTTATCCGCGATGAAATTCAAACGTGATAGTGTGATTGCTTAATATTTGGCTGGAAAACCACAAGTAGCTATCGTTAGAGTCCTCCAGCACATCAATGTGAATAAATGATTTGTGTCTCGAACCATAGCTCGTTCCCGTAATACTCGCAGCGTTGCAAAACGCCATCGAAAGTGAAGGCTCGAATTGAGCGAAATCCGTGTCAAAGTGGAAGAAAAATGGCTCTTGAGCTCAACATATCATTGGAACGCATATCGCCATTTGTTATAGAGCAATATGTCAACAAACAAAATGACCGAGTTTCCTTGCCAGAGAGGTCCTTCGAAAATTTACACCTTCGGACGGACACCAGAAAGCAGGTAGCACCGATGGTGATGGTTTGGACGGCCATAACCGCCGATGGTCGCTCTCCGCTCGAATTTTTGGACCGTGGAGTCAAAATTAATACGATCGTATACCGTGAAACTGTCTTAGAGACAGAACTGAAGCCTTGGGCATGCAATCATTTCGGTCGGAGACCGTGGACATTTCAACAAGACTCGGCACCGTCTCACAAAGCGCGCGTCAACCAAGATTGGTTAAAAAACAATGTTCCACACTTCATTTCTTCGACACAATGGATTGCAAATTCTCCGGATGCAAATTCGTTAGATTTCTTTGTCTATTGTATTTTTAAGGCGAAGGTTGGCACTAAAAAATACCAAATTTTGGACCACCTCAAACAAGCACTTCGCCGGGAGTGAGCCAAAATACCGCAGAGCCGCTTGCGTGCAGTGTGCGATGCTTTCTTCGGCCGTCTCAAGGCCATTATTCGCGTCAAAAGTGGACAAATTAAAAACTACTGATACAATTTGAAAATTTATGTATTTTCCAACATTTTTTGCTTTGGCACAATAAAATTTATCAAAAAATAAAAAAAATTGAGCATTTTAAAAAGTTGCAGTTCGAGTCAGTCACCCTGTAGACAATAGAGAGTGAAAATATTGAATTCGAAAGTTAAGCGCGTACATTTGATGAGGCAGATGCGCAAAATGTTTTCAATCCATTTGCAAATGATGATGACGATAAAGAAGCAGATCCGACATACCAACAAATTTCTATTGAAGATTCAAATTGCCAAAACGAAATAAGCATTGATTATGAAGACGAAGAATAAGACGATGAATTGGAAAATGAGGCTGATGATGCTGTACTTGATAGTAATGACTCCTACACAACAAAAGATGGCACCATTTGGATGCAAACTTAACCACTAAGCTCACGAATTCGTTCTAATAATGTAGTGAATTATAACCAAAGAAAACCGGGTCCATTGATAACAGCAAATGATCCGCTACAAATATTCAAGTCCATTATCACGGAGCCAATTGCATTGCTTATTTTACGAAAAACAAACCGAAAAGGAGAAGCAACGACCAAGGAATGGAATGATGCTCACCCTTTGAAGCAAAAACAGTGGCAACCTTTCAATATGATGGAGATGGATGCATTTTTGGCAATAATTTTCATGCTTGACTGTGCCAATCAAATAATGAGCCAGTCAAAGAGTTATGGGGTGCTTCCCATGCGCCTATTTATAAAGCTGCTATGCCCTTAGACCGGTTTTTGTTTATGAAGAAATGTATCCGCTTTGAACGTCAATACTCGCACAGAATGCCAAAAAAGCATCAAGAAAGCGACAATTGATGAGGTATGGACAATGATGCAAGCGAACCTAGAAGCGGTTTACATACAACGTGATTTTTTGACAGTCGATGAACAACTGTTTTCGTACAGAGGTCGTACGAGGTTTACACAATATATACCTTCAAAACCGGCTAAAAATGGCATAAAAGTATGGTGGTTGTGTGGCCCCAAATCACTCTTTTCATTGAAAGGAAAGCAGCAGGATCAGCAACGTGGGGGGAAAGTTGTGCTGGAACTAACGAAGAAATAACACATGGGCTGAAAAGTCCGTAAAAAGTTTTATAGTAAAACACAAAATTTTTGCAAAATTCAACTTTATGTATCAATATAGTTGCCTTCGAGGGCAATACACTAATTTAAACGATTTTTCAATCTTTTGATACCAGGCCTCAAAATATGCCTCTGTTTCGGCGATTACTTCTTCATCGGTCTTAAATCTTTTGAGGTCTGCGAACAAAAAATAGTCGCTCGGGGCCAAATCGGGAGAATACAGTGGGTGGGGAAGCAATTCGTAGCCGAATTCATTCAATTTTGCCACCGTTTTTATCGACTTGTGACACGGTGCATTGTCTTGATGAAACAGCACTTTCGTTTTCTTCAAATGCGGCCGTTTTTCTGCGATTTCGTCCTTCAAACGGTACAAAAGCGCAATGTAATAGTCGCTGTTGATAGTCTGCCCCTTTTGGAGATAGTCGATGAAAATTATTCCATGTCTATCCCAAAATACGGATGCCATAACCTTGCCAGCCGACTGTTGAGTTTTTGGTGGTTTTGGACGAGGATCGTCGCCTGCTCGCCACTCAGCTGACTGCCAACTTGACTCTGGTGTGAAGTGATGGAGCCAAGTTTCATCCATTGTCATATACCGATGCAAAAATTCGGCTTTATTGTGGTTGAACAGCTTTAAACTCTCCTCTGAATCATCAACACGTTCTTGTTTTTGGTCGACTGTGAGCAAACGCGGCAACCACTTTGAACAGAGCTTTAGCATGTCGAAATTTCCGTGTATGATACATCTAATACGCTCTTCATAGCCTCAGCTATCTCGATCAACTTCACTTTACGGTCTTTCTTAATCATTTTGTGGACTTTTTTGATGCTTTCATCTGAAACAGCCTCTTTTTGACGTGCACTGCGTGCATCATCTTCGGTGCTTGTATGACCACTTTTAAATTTTTCAATCCACTTGCGAATGGTTCGTTCGGCTGGTGCAGAGTCCGGGTAACACTTATCAAGCCATTTCTTTGCATCGGCTGCATTTTTTCCCATCAAAAAGCAAGAAATTGCTTTGAATCCATTTTTTTCACAATAACAAAAGTTGCTTCACTCACAACGCTATATCCAGAGAACTATTCGTCTGACAGCTGTCAAATTTATACACGTATTTTTTGAAGGTTGGTACTTACTGAAAATGGATTTAATTCAAGTAGTGCCTTCAGTTACAGACGGCACGGACTTTTCAGCCCATGTATTATACAGGGTGTTTTTTAACTTGAGACATCCAAATTACTCGAAAAATGTTTCAGACAAAAGTCACAAGGTTCTGAAGGGGACATTAGATGGTGACCACGAGTTTGACCTTGAGATCCATTTTCAAGGTCAAACGAAGTTCACTTTTGATTTTTCAAATGATAATTCCTGATTTTCATTGCTCAGTCGTATTGCTCGTAGGCTTGTCTTGTAGCAGTATTTTGTTTCCTTCGGGGTGATTTATAAGAGTGGGTCCCCTTGCCTTCCACTGTTGAATCAATGAATTCTTCCCATTTCGACGTTTATTTCCCGAGACTATTTCAACAAATACTCGAAAATGTGACCATTCACTTCAATACACTTGTCTATCCGCGCTCTAAATGAACCAACAAAACTGAGAAGTATTTCTGGCGTAATCTTCCGGCAACCTTCAGTTATTCGTCTTTTTCGGCCCTCACGTGTTGTTGGTTTTTTTCTGTAGACCTCACTTTTTAAGTAGCCCCACAAGAAGAAATCAAGTGACGTAAGCTCAGGTGATCTAGCAAGCCATTGCCGCGGACCCCCTCGTCCCGACTAATTCCCGCCCAAACATTAACATTCCAACGGTGCTGGCGTTCAACTTGTCGCAACCAAAAAGGGTTTTCCGTAGCCCAGTAATGCAAATTATATCGACTGACCGTACCGTGATTGGTAAAAGTCGACTCATCAGAGAATAACACCTTGGCGAAGAAAAGCGGGTCTCTTTCAATTTATCATTGAAACATGATAAGGATGGTATTTATGCCGATGTAACATCTTACAGACAGTCGTTTGAGAAATTCCTGATTATCTGGCGAGCGCTAATGTGAGGATCGTGTGCAACGGCAGCTTACACTGCTATTTCATTGTCCTCAACAGCCACCCTATCTGACCGATTCCTTTCCTTTGGTTGCACACTTCCTTTACCAGTGAATTGTTGGATGACCCGATAAAAGGAAGCGCGCAATCGTATCTGGTCTGGGAAAATTTGGGTGTAAAGAGCAACAGCACCATCGATGTTCCTTCCACTTTCTCCAAATTAATCAATATCATTTCAATTTTCTCTTGAATTGAAATAGCCTGCATTATTAATCTGGAAAACGTTACTAATAATAATCAGTTCCCCAAAACAAATATCGAACTTCTAAATGAAGTACAGTTCCGTTCAAGTAAAAAAAAAGGGCAGAGTGCACATCATACTAGGTGGAGTGAAAAGTAACCTCTTTGACCTCCAGAATTCGCTGCTACTGCAAAAAGGGTTATGGTGCCTTGAAGTCCGTTCATATTTAGGCAGACTTGCCGAATTTCAGTGCGATGCTGTCTTTAGTTTTGTTTTGACAGCTGATTGTTTTTGACGTGTTTGGCATTATGTTGAGTATGAAGAAAAACGATTTTCGTTCTCTCATAAAACATTATTTCTTGAGAGGCAAAACGGTGAAGAAAACAAAAGTTGGATTAATATTATGGGGCTAATGCTCGGTCAGATTACACCGTCTAATATTGATTTTAAGAGTTTCGTGTTGGCCGTAGCAACAGGCCCTCCGATGCGGTTACAGAGGACAATGTCAAAAAAATAATAAGTACTGAACGCAAACGCCATATTTTGGGCAATATTCTGCATATGAAAAAGTTATCCTGCCGTTGGGTGCCACGCATACTCACTCCTGACCAAAAACACGAGCGCGAGAGCACTTCGAAAAAGTGTTTAGACTTGCTGAAGCGGTTTCGGGCGTCGATTGGTAGCTGTTGATGAAACTTGGATCCACTATTACACACCAGAGAACAGAATGAGTGCCCGGCAATGGACTGAAACCAGCACGAGTGCTCCGAAGCGGCCGAAGGAGGCTCGATGGGTCGTAAATGCTATGGCGTCGGTTTTCTGGGATTGTCATGGCATATTCTTCGTGGAATACCTCGAAAAAGAAAAAACCATCAACCATATTGTTCTGCATTATTGGAGCTATTGAATGCTGAAATCGCTGCAGAACGGCCTCTCATGAAGCAAAAAAAAAAAAATTTTGTTTTTGCAAGGTAATGCACCGACGCACTTGCTGTCGCATCCACCTTATTCACCCGATTTGGCTCCCTCGAACTATTATCTCTTCCCAAACCTCGAAAGATGGCTCATCAATAAAAAATTCAGCTCACGCGAGGAAATCATCGACGCCACGGAGCAGTGTTTTGCAGACCTTCCGGAAAATTACTTTTCGGACGGGATCAAGAAGTTAAAAAATCGCTAGAATAAGTGTATCAAACTATTGTAAAAAGGGACTTTAATGAATAGAATAAAAAAACATTAAAAAAATTTTTTTTTCCATTCCCAGGGATGTTACTTTTCACCCCATCTAGTACACTCTCAGATAAGTTTAGGACAATTTGTCTCTATCTGAAATTTCTTTGAGTTTTAACTTCACTCGAGGCAATAATGAATTCCTCAAAACAATTCTCGACCTTCTAACACCCTAACAACGTTGGAAAACTATTAATGATTTAGGCGTGCCGGTGCAGTGGTATCTATCTGAATGAATAAGACCTTTGAGACAAAGTCGTGAGCCCCATTAAGGAATACGACTGAGCAATGAAAATCAGGAATTATATTTTGAAAAATCAAAAGTGACCTTCGTTTGATCTTGAAAATGGGTCTCAAGGTCAAACTAGTGGTCACCATCTTATGTCCCCTTCAGAACCTTGTGACTTTTGTCTGAAACATTTTTCGCGATATCGCTTATTTTTTGAGTAATTTGGATGTCTCATGGATGCATACCGGATGCATACGGGCCGCACAATTTATGCATCTGCATATTTTTTTCATTTTTTTTTTGTTTTTTTACTACGATGGATTTGGCGAAGACACTTTTAACGCAGAGAACCGCATATGAAGGCACAGTACGTCCGAATAAAAGATTTATTCCAAAGGAATTTTGTAAAAATAGGAGCCGTCCGGTACTTAGCACGTTATTTGGATTCCACGAAGGTGCCGAAGAAAAATAAAGTGGTTATTTTAACTATGCACTATACGTGTGCTATAGATAATAGCAATGCAAAGCTGAAACAGTTGGCCATTTTGGATTATAATGACAATAAGTCGGATGCAGATACCATGGGCAAGACGCTGGGCACATATACGTGTAAGAGGCATACATGGCGATGGCCACTAGCTATGTTTTTTAACATGAGAGACGTAGCTGCATTGGCTGCATTTATAATTTATGATGGCTCCAATCAAACAAACTGACAAACGGCGTTCGTTCCTGCACGTACTAATTAAACAATTAGCCACGCTCAACATGAAAATTCGTGCTAATAACTTTCACGTGTATAAATACCCTAAAATTCGGAATGCGATGGAAGCTTTTGCTGTAATTATGACTCAAATGCCAGTACGCGGAGATGTACAAACGAAAGACTAGGGCTCTATGTCATAACTGCAGAAAACCCGTATGCCTGGAACATTTGCAGCAAATATATAGATGTAATGAATGTAGTGCTAATAATACTTAACACATGCAAAATTTAAAATATTTTGAAAAATAAATAACAAAGATTAAAAGTTAGTTGTAAAATAGATTCTTAGTAATATTATATAATGGCCTAATAATAAAATTTTTGCAGGTATTCTAGTCGAAAACGGTTGTAGGTCCCCAGAAAACTATTCACCACATAAAGCGAGGTCATGAGACATCAAGATAATGTGGATGAAATGTGTAAAGCAATCTAGAGAGGGTTAATGCACTTATCGCCACGTGGAAGCTGAAAGAATGAAATTTGATAACAGGATTTAGACAAGATTATCTCCCACTTGATCCAAATGTTCAAAAAGCTCTTAGCCAATTTACGAGGACTTGTCTCGCCGTGAATTGCTTGATAGATGTAAGGGTACATAAGGGAAAGCTACAATGGTTTACTTTGGTACGTTGCTCCGAAACACGTACACAGTGGTCTCAAAACTATTGAACTATCAAATCACTTTGCTACTTCAATGTTCAATGACAGGAGTGACATTTGGACCTGCAGCAAGAGATTATGTCACAAACAAACATGAAACAAGACTACGAGTAGCAGAGCATCGCCAACAGGCTGCTCGAAAGAGGGCCTATCATCTCGAAGAAAAGCTCAAACAGCTCAAACAGCGTTTTTTGGCCCTGGAATAGCAGATTAGCTCCAAGTATGATTTTTTATCAATTTATGACAATGAAACTAATCATTTTATCCTAAAAGGCGTTTTTCTCGAAACTAAATTTTCAAATTTCACAAATCATCCGATCGCTTTGATTACTTATTGCTTATTTTGTATACCATATGTTTCTCTATATAATGATTATATGAAAAATGTAATTTTGGTGGGCCAAAAATTATCAAAAAAATATTTCGGGCAAAATTCGACATTTTTTTTTCACAGTCGTGGGCCATTGTATAGGCAATCCTTTCTAGTTTAATAATCTTTTTAGTTTTTTGATTTTAGCCACGGTGAAGTGCAGCCTGTTGATGGCCTTTTTTTGTGAATTGGGACAAAATGACAGCGTTTTTTTTTTTTTATTTATAATTCCGCGCGCGCATCAAAGGGATATGAATACCCTTTTACTGGCTTTTCACCAGGGCGCGAGCGGGTGGTGTAATAAATTAAAACTCAGGTGTATTAGGTTTCGATATTTTTCGCAGAGGTGGTTGTCAAACTTCAGCCAGCAACCATTCCAACATCAGTGTTATGCCTTCATGTCAGAGTTGACGCCGACGGGATTTTCATATAAATACATACAAATTCTATGAAAAGACTTTTACAGAGAATTGCCTCGCATGGGATTCGAACTCGCGATCCTATGCTTGAGGAGTCTATGCATATACCACTACACCACGGCCACCCCGTGAATAACTCGCTGAAAAAAATTTTTTTTTCTTTTGAAAATTCATATTCATTGTTTATGTATAAATACCATATATACTCCAAATTTTAAAACATTGATGTAGTAGTTTTATTTAAAAAAAATTCCCAAAAATCACCTTTTCTTTGGCGATTACACTAGGTGTGCCACTTAAGGGGAGATATATTTACAACTAGTATGGTCGGTGTATTTCCTTGAAATGAAATGTGAAAATGCCAAGTCAATATTTCGATAAATAAGCCAGTTACAGTCGAGAGAGTGAAACGAGTTTTGCGGCGTCGAACTGAGAGACAGGCAGTCGCAAGCCTGTTTTTGGGTGTGCTCGGCTCCAGGTATAACGGAAATATCATGCAATTGTTATTACTTATCAGAAATAAACACGTTTTATTAGTAGCTTGCCGTTCGTGCAACTGTGCGTTACAGTGAATAGATATCAGAAATAAAGATTCTCGAGAAGCTCATCGATCCGCATTTTTTCACAAAAATCGGAGCATGAAGAAAATACCACCGAAAAATCGACATACTGCCGAAAAACTGTACGACGAGAATATTAGTTCCAGTGCCAAAAAATTTAATTTTCTGACTATGTTCTCTGCTCTATCGAAATGTTTAAAATGTAAAAAGTGTGAAAGTGATGTTCGATTCTCTTCGAATTCTTTTAAAATTGTAGGTTCGTGTTCATCGTGCAAAGCAACATTCATTATTTTATGAAATTTTGTGGACTCATGGACTTACCGCCTCCGCTTCATCAGGACGTATGATATGATAATTAATAAAATTCATTCTTGTACTTCAAGTATTGTTCAATTGACGTTAAAACAATTTATAAGAGAATAACAATAGGAAATAACAAAACAAAATTCGAGCGGTGACATAACAAAACTGACCGTTTCGGAAGATGGTACGTGGCGAAAACGTGGTTTTACCTCATTCTATTGAGTTGCAGTTTGATTTTCTTCTGCTATTTCTTATTGTGCTGAATGTAACTATTGAAATAAACACAAAAATACCGTGCAATGTGAGGAATGGAAATCTAGCCATGATGAAAATTGTCAGATCAATAATGGCGGATCGGGAGGCTAAATGGAAGTAGATGCCATGGGAGAATTATTATAAATATTTATCGAAAAGCATGGAATTATGTATACTAATTACGCCGGGGATGGCGACTCTAAGACGTACACAGGATTAGTGAATACAAAACCGTATGGTAATGAGATTGAAATTATAAAAAAACGAATTCGAACCCATCTTCGCGAATGTAAGAAAAGAAATCCTGTAAACTGAGCATTTACTACGGCTTAGCTATTCGCAGAAACTGTTACTCCAAGGATGACATGAAAAAAGCGGTATTGGGAACATTCTTCCATTACAAGTGGCACCAAGCGAAAGTTAAAAGCGAACTGAAAAATTTCTATCACGATTATTCAGCTTTGCCTTAAATGGTCATCAAACCAATATTTGAAGACCTCAGGAATGACAAATTGTTGGAGCGCTATGTTGGCAGATAAACCCAGACAAGCAATGAGAACCTTAACCAAAAACGATTTGCAGCGGGGCCAGAATCGTTAACAAATTTCCGTCGACCGTAGAAAACTTACACTATGGCCCTGGTATCGATGATTCCATGTAAGTTGACAAATTTCACGATTTATTCATTCCCAAATTTTCAAAGCGTTTTTCTCAAAACCACGTTTTTCAAATCGGTACCCAAAGTTTTTCGAAAACCAATAAGCCGATTGACTTGAATTTGTGATTATTCTTTACACCATTATCTAGTACTTTTTTGCTAGTACTTTTTTTCGTTACTTAGTTTTTGTTTTATAGTCAAAATAAGAACTAATTTTTGGTCCAAAAAGCATTACTTATGTTCAAACTCCCGCCATTTTATCATGAATCAATATTTTTAAGATCGTCTTTGACATGTACTAGATTATAAGGTGTGATTCATCGAGAGGTTTGATTTCCAATAGACTTTTTTTAACAGATCACGCATGACTCTTATCAAACTGATATATCATTTTTATTTAGTATCGTTTGGCAAGTTATCATGAAAAGATTCACACTACAACAGCGTCTTCAAATTGTTCAGCTCTATTACGAAAATTAGCGTTTTGTGAGAAATGTTTTTCGTGCGATTCGACAAACTTACGGTCTGGATAATCGGCCTACTGAAACCACTATTTCCAATACCATTCGCAAATTTGAGTCCCAGTTTACATAAGTGGATGATACTCGACCTGTCAGACCACATCCATTATCATTGCTTTTAATGGGAAAAAATGCAGCCGATGCAGAGAAATGGCTTGATAAGTGTTATCAGGACTCTGCACCAGCCGAACGAACCATTCGGATTGAAAAATTTAAAAGTGGTCATACAAGCACCGAAGATGATGCACGCAAAAGAGGCTGTTTCAGATGAAATCATCAAAAATGTCCACAAAATGTTTACGAATGACCGTAAAGTGAAGTTGATCGAGATAGCTTGGATATATCATGCACGAATATTTGGACATGCGGAAGCTCTGTTCAAAGTGGGTCCCGTGTTTGCTCACAGTTGACCAAAAACAACAGCGTGTTGATGATTCAGAGAAGTGTTTAAAGCTATTCAACCGCAATAAAGCCGAATCTTTGCGTCGGTATGTGACAATGGATGAAACTTGGCTCCATCACTTCACACCAGAGTCAAGTTGGCAGTCAACTGAGTGGCGATCAGGCGACGAACCTCGTCCAAAACGACCAAAAACTCAACAGTCGGCTGGCAAGGTTATGGCATCCGTATTTTGGGATAGACATGGAATAACGGCCGCATTTGAAGGAAAAGAAAGTGCTGTTTCATAAACGATGGCAAATTTGAATGAATTCGGCTACGAATTGCTCTCCACCCACCTTATTTTCTAGGTTTGGCCACCAGTGACTATTTCCTGTTCGCAGACCTCAAAAGAATGCTCGCCGGAAAGAGATTTAAGACCGATGAAGAATTAATCGCCAAAACAGAGGCCTATTTTGAGGCTAAACCGAAATCGTACTACAAAACTGGTATCGAAAGATTGAAAAATCGTTTCAATCAGTGTATCGCCCTCGAAGGCAACTATATTGATAAATAAAGTTGAATTTTGCAAAAAACCGTGTTTTACTATAAAACGGCACTGACTTTTCAGCCCATGTTTTAGTAGTTGTAGTTGAGAGTGTACGCGAAGACCGTGACGAATCGATTTATCGTCGTTCTTAGCAGCTTGGCTTGGCGTATTCGACAACTTGGCATATTTTGCGTAAAGATCTCGACCTAAAAGCGTACAAAATTCAACTTGTGCAAGAATTGAAGCCCGGGGACTTAAATTTGAGTCATATATTCTGTGAATGGGCTCTGGAAAAACTCAATGAAAATCTGATATTATATCGTGAAATTTTGTTCAGTGATGAAGCCCATTTCTGGCCCAATAGATACGTTAATAAACAAAATTGCCGTATTTGGGCTGATCTGCAACCCGAAGAGTACCAAGAGCTACCATTACATCCATTAAAAACAACGGTATGGTGTGGTTTATGAGCTGGTGGAATCATTGGTTCATATTTTCTCAAAAATGAGACAAATCAGAATGTTACCGTCAATGGTAACCATTATCGCGGCATGTTAACGGACTATGTGCTTCTTGAAATTCAAGAACATGGTCTCGGTGAGCTCTGGTTTCAACAAGATGGCGCTTCGAGCCCTACAGAGCGTGAAACAATGGACTTGTTGAGAAATCAACTTAATTTCACGTTTTGCTACGGTAAATTGGCCGCCTAGATCGTGCGATATCACGCCTTTGGACTATTTTCTCTGGGGATATGTAAAGTTTCAAGTCTTCAGGAATAAGCCAGCTACGATTGATGCTTTGTAAGCCAACATTACTTGTGTTATCCGCGAGATACCAGTCGCTATGCTCGAACGAGTCGCCCAAAATTGGACCTTCCAAATGGACCACCTCAGACGTAGTTGTGGCCAACATTTACATAATATCATTTTCAAAAAGTAAATTTTAAGTTCACTTTCAAATTTGTGTGTATTATTTTATTTTAAAAATCAAACCTCACGATGAAATCTCATGTATAGCATACTTAGTTTGTTTTTGACAGATAGAAAAGTTAGACGTGTTTTATAATAGTGTTCTCGGCGATTTTTTATTATTATAAAAAATGGAGTAAAGAATTTGCATTGAGTTTTTTGTAAAAAAAAGGAATTAAGTGCTCTAAAGACAACACTTAAAATATTGACAGTAGCTCTAAGTAAAAAAAAAAAAAAATGTTTACAAGTGGTACAAAAGCAGCACATCAAGAAATGAGCGTGTGTCAGCGAAATTTGTTCCGAAACTTCTTAGTTTTGATCAGAAAAACCGTCACATGAGCATCGCTCAGGAGCTCTCGAACGAGCCAATGATGATCCTGACTTCCTCAAAAGGGTCATAATTGTTGACGAACAACTGGTCCTGTTCCCAAATCTGAAGAGACCTATGGAAGGACGGAGACTTGCAACGTTTGAGGAAATAAAAACAGCATCGATGGAAGAGCTCAAGCCTATACCAAAAAGTGCTTATGAGAATTGCTTCGAGGATTGGAAAAAGCGTTGTCACTTGCGTATTATATCTGAGGGGGATAACTTTGCATGGGACAATGTTAATATTGATGAATAAATAACATTTTTTTTTTTTTATAAAAATATAAAGTCACCTTGTATGTGATGTTAAAGATGGATATTCATACTTCTTCTATTTATGGCGTTACATCTTTGGACAGGATTTGGGCTTCTGCACGACGTGCCTGCCCTCTGCTCTGTCCTGTACTAAACTTCTCCAGTTTCGAACGTTTTGTAACACCATATATCCATTTTTTTCTTCGCCTGCCTTTGGTTTTCATGTTTTCAGGGTTGCCGTTGAATGTTATTTTCTGGAGTCATCCATTCTTACTACATGCCAAAGCTATCTGAACCGTTGGGCTTTGAAAATCCACAATATGTCCTCGTCTTCTAGTAATCCTTTGATTTCGTCAATCGTGCGCGAAATATATATTCCATTAGTCTATTCCACTAGTCTTGCACGGTGAATTTTTCTGATTATTTGCCTTTCAAAGATTCTCAGATTATTTTCATATGTAACTATTGGGCGTATTACTGCTTTATATAGTGAGGTATTCAGTTTTTTTTGTTAGAAGTTTGGATTAAAGTAGTTTTTTATGCGCAAAAAAACAGGCGTTGCCTGCTTGTATACTGTCTTGAACGCAGTGATGCATACTGTAATCGTTCCTTAGGCGTTGTCTTAGGTATCTAGAGTTTTCAACCCTTTCAAAGTTAAAGTCAGCAATGGTTACATTTTGGGGCGTTCTTTTTCTGGAGCTTCTAGACATTGTCTTATACTTTGTTTTATTTCTGTTTATTTTGCGACCAACCTGTCTTGCTTTTGTTTATAATGTTACAAATACCTCCACCATACTGCGGTATGTGCTGGCCACTATCCCTAAATTATCTTCATATCGAATTATTTGGTATGACTTGTTGAATTTGCTACAACCCTTTTTCAGGTCTTATTAAAGAGTAGTGCAGCAAACGCGTCGGCCAGTCTAACTCCGTTGTTTATTCCGAACTCGCCTGACTTGAATCAGAATACTTGCTCTAATAGTTTTCAGAGATCACCTTGCATAATCAACGCTCTTCTTAATTTTGAGTGCTTGCGTCGATGGGTAATATACAACATGGAGATCTTTGTTGTACTCGTAGTTTTTCTCCATGCGTTGTTTTTGTGTAAAAATTATCTGTTGTTGTTACAGAATGTTTTATCTCCTTTTTTATGTATTAGACAGATTAGTCCTAGACTTCATGTAGTTGGCATTCTCCTATCTTCCCACATTTTACACATATAAGGTTTTCCAATAGGGACTTGACAGCTTTGAATTTAATTTGTGAACGCACTCTTGCACTTATCATCAAACTGTCATTGTCAATTTATTCAGTAAGCTCAACATTTTCATCATGGTAAAGTACACTAACGAGTAACGTCTGCAAATTATAAAAATTTTCTACAGATTTTCGGAGTCGGTGACTGCAACTTAAAGAGCGTTAACTCCAATTTTCGGTCGAACTTCTCGCCCTAGTAGACTGACAATAACAAGTTTAGTACAAAAATTTGAATCTACATATTCATTGTGTGATGTTGCCATGTCAGTGAGACAACGGGTTGGTCGAAGTGTCGAAAATATCGTTGCCGTTCAGACGTCCGTAGCAAACGATCCAAATCAGTCAATCCACGGTGTTCTCAAGAATTGGGCGTCGCTCAGACCACATTATGGTGTGTTTTGCGTAAAGATCTTGGTTTACACCCATACAAGATCAAGCTGACTCAAGAATTGAAGCCCATGAACCATTTGAAGCGACGTACGTTCTCCGATGCGCCAAGATGATGAATTTCATCGCAAAATCATCTTCAGTGACGAAGCTCATTTTTGGCTCAATGGGTTCGTCAATCAGCAAAATATGCGTTACTGGTGCGGTGAAAACCCACATGTGCTTCATGAATCACCACTTTATCCACAAAAAATAACTGTTTGGTGCGGTTTGCATGCCGGCGGCGTTATTGGGCCATATTTTTTCGTCGACGATAACGATCGTCACGTTACTGTGAATGATCACCGATTATTTTTGGCCCGAATTGGAAGATATGGACTTGGACGACATGTGGTTTCAACAGGATGGTGCCACAAGCCACACATCACACGCTACAATCGATAAATTGAAGAGTAAGTATGCTGAGCGTGTTATCTCACGACATGGGCCAGTCGCTTGGCCGCCTCGTTCGTGCTATTTAACTGCGCTTGACTATTTTCTGTGGGGATTCGTTAAATCATTGGTTTATGCCAACACGCCGACGACGTTGGAAGAGCTCATAGCCAACATTGAACGCAAAATAGCGGACGTTTCGGCCGAAATGTGTGGCCGAGTCGTTGAAAATTGGGTCCAACGAATTGACCGCTGCAAACGTGCCCGCGGTGGCCGTATGAACGAAGTCGAGTTTCATTTATAAATGTTTTGATTGTACTTCAAGCCAATAATAAAGTTTTTGAAGTATCTTAAATGGTTTGCCTTTTATTTAAAACAAAAGTTGTCAAGTCGTTATTAGAAAACCCTACAATACTGTGTAGAAGCGTCGTTCCCTGGGGCTTATCCATTTTTTATTTTATTTGTTCATTCACATTTGTAAAATCTTGGAACTTGGGCCACCTAACAGATACTGAACGACGTCTTTAATTTCCGATTTGATTTCATGTGCAATAATGTACCATGGACTCAAGTAGGCATCCATGTAAAAATATACATGTCACCTTGTCTTGAACGAGGCTGAGAGGATGAATACTGAACTGAATCAAATAGATGCAGCAATCAGCTAAGGTTCTTTTACACAACTTCATGAGGAGCGAACTATGGCAAAATCATTCTTAGCACCTAACCTTTGACAATTCTGCAACAAAGTTCTGGTTGAAGCTTACGTTATCTACCGGAGTAGCATAGAATGGCAAGGATATTCGTCGTTACGTGACCATCGAAAGCAGCAGCCGAATTGGAAAATATTACGATTTTAGGAAGATGGCACTAATCATGTGCTGTAATTACAATTCTTGCTGAAACTGCCAGGCTATTCAAACTCGTGTCTGCAATTTAAACAAAAATATGCGCAATCTTTATGAGCAATGAACTACCATATATTGTGAGGAATCGGTAGAGGGGCCGAAATGTCTGCGACCGAGGGAACTACCAAGCTGCTAGCGAATGCTAATATAGTTTGAACACGGTCGGAAGGCCGGATATACTAGGTGGAGTGAAAAGTAACCTCCTTGACCGCCAGAATGCGTTGCTACTGCAAAAAAGTTTATAGTGCCTTGAAGTCCATTCATATTTAGGTAGACATGCCAAATTTCAGTGCGACACTGTCTTTAGTTTTGTTTTGACAGCTAATTATTGTTGACGTGTTTGGCATCATGTTGAGTATAGACAAAAACAATTTTCGTTCTCTCATAAAACAATATTTTTTGAGAGGCAAAACGGCGAAGGAAACAAAAGAAAAGTTGGATAAATATTATGGGGCTAATGCTCCGTCAGATTACACCGTCAAGTATTGGCTTCTAGAGTTTCGTGGTGGCCGAAACTCCACTACCGATCAAGTCCGCAGCGGTAAGCCCTCTGATGCGGTTACAGAGGACAATGTTAAAAAAATACATGAAATGGTGTTGGCTGACCGGAAAGTGAAGGTGCACGAGCTAGCAGATACCACGAAGATTAGTACTGTACATATTTTGGGAAATGTTCTGCATATGCCGCTGGGTGCCGCGCATACTCACTCCTGACCAAAAACACGAACGCGAGAGCACTTCGAAAGAGTGTTTGGACTTGCTGATGCGGAATCGGGCGGGCTTTTGGCATCGATTGGTAAGTGTTGAACACCAGAGAAGGCCGAGGGAGGCTCGATGGGGCGGAAAGGTTATGGAGTCGGTTTTCTGGGATTGTCATGGCATACTCTTCGTGGACTACCTCGAAAAAGGAAAAACCATCAACAGCGAGTATTACTGTGCATTATTGGAGCGATTGAAGGCCGAAATCTCTGAAAAAGACCTCACATGTTTTTGCAAGAAAATGCACCGGCGCACAAGAGCATCGCAACCACGGCTAAAATCAATGACTTACGGCTCCAATTGCTGTCGCATCCACATTGGGCTCGTGGGATATATTGCTTATGAATTAACTAGACTAGACTCCGACGAGTATTTCACAAGAACTGAGACTGCGTTAGCACTGCTTTTGTTCATTATGTCAACATAAGTGCATATGAAATGAATCTTCCAGATGCTGGAAAGTGAAACGAATGCTTCTCCCAGTAGGAAAAACTGTATACAGCTTTTTGGATACCAGGCTTTGTTATGCAAAAACTTCATAAACTCTTTGCTACTTTTCGACTACTCTTTATCAAATCGAGAGATCCATTGCAATGAAACCCAACGAATCAGATATCCCTTATGACTTGTTGACAATATCGTTGGTTGGTTTTTGCGCCTTGTTGTTAACAGCACAGGATTTCTCGAGATATTTTAAGAAGCTCTGTCAGAAAAAGTTAAAGTAATCTTTTACGGTTCAAGATTTGAAAAAAATTTGTTAAGCCTAAGACTATTTTAAGAGCTGGTGTCGGGTATTCTATGCTCTGCTTTCCTAGCTTTATATGACAACTAACGTCATGCGTAAGCGATACTCGTATGTTTGTTCTTGGATCTCGTAGAAGCAGTCCTTGGACGTAAGCAAAGCTTGTGTTGGCGAATTTAGCTTTAGCTTTATCAGATTTTCCAGATCAGCTAGTATCTGGTAGTACACATGTTAACCAGACGTTAATCAGACAAGGTGATGTCAAATACAATGGGTGATGCGGTAAAGTTCAGCAGTGATTACGCATAGGTACTTCGTGATTTTGTGAGTATATCTGGACAGTGTTGCATCTATACTTTTGATGGCCTTTGCATCCAGATTGGGGCAGTGAACTGAAGGCTTAAAAGTATGTCTTCCAGTTTTTGCTCACTAATTCAGAAGTAAAAAGTAGCTGCGGAGCTTCTTTATCACTTATTTTATATAAGATCCTCGTAAAAGAAATCTGTTGCTCGCTCATTATTTATTGACCTTTGCCAATGACTTCTCGTAAAATTGCCGTTTCTCGTTGGATCGCTTGTTTAGTTTGAAAAAAAAACGCACACAATCCCACAACGACTATCTTTCAATCTCAGCCAATAAAGATCATCTGGTTAAGCAATTAACCGCATTCATTATTATAGCCCCAGCACAATCATGACCAAAGTCGGATGTCGGCCACCAAATTGCCTAATTGCAAAAGTTTTAATTGTTAATTTCTTTCCCCCGAACTTCCATCCATCCTCTTCCAATTCCTCTCCGAATGGATAAGGATACAAACCAGCATGAGGGTGGAAGAACAAAAAAAAAAAAAAAAAGAACTTTCATCACATCTACAAAGGATGCGGGCTCTTTGCCGGCTTTTAGTTGGCAGTTGGCTTTTTTGGTTTATCCTCGCGCTTCCTCCAACCAGAAATCGAGTTATTAATTCTTAATTCATCCTGTTTAACCTTAATCGCTTTTCCGCCGCAGCAGCGTTGCCGCAGTATGAAAGCCAAAACACCGAAAGATAGAATTTCGAGGTCTTCTGACTCGTCCCTGACAAAAAAAAGAACCCAATCCATCTGAACCAAGCCGCCCGAACGAACCCACACCAAATAATCCCCGGGAATATTCCGACCAAAGCAGGTTCCGAACAAGTGGAAAAATATTTGTTGCTCTTCATTCCCATTCCTTATTAAAAATAAACTCGTTAAGATAAGGAACAATCTTGCGAAGAGTAGTAAGTTTGCTTGGGCCACTCGAAATTGGGGTAAAGGACGAGCGAACAAACAAAATTCCCTCACTATACCACCTCTGAATGGGATTAAGGAAACTGTTTTCGGTGAAATTTCATTTTATGTCCTAATTTCAGAGCGACTTCTTTATTGTCGTTTGCTTAAGAATTTTTTTTTTGGAATTTCCCGACCTGCAAATTGTATCTGACTTATCAAATTTTGACAATCAGATTATTGTGTCAAGTCTAGCTAATGGTTTAATTAGCTTTTGACTTAGGGAGTCATTCGTTGCGAAACTTAGGACAGGAAATGCGAAATGCAAAAGGAAATTCGCTTGCACTAATCGGGTAGTCGAGGATTTGGAGAATGGCGATGTTATGTTCAAAGTTGAACGGAAGATATTTCCGCAATTTAGTCTTTGCATTTTTATTTTTGTTGCACAATAGTATGTTAAGTGGGTCTTTGGAACAGTTTTGGAAATGAGATTATTTGATACGGGTGGAGCAAAACGAGTAATTAATTTATCAAGTGCAGATACATTGGAGTATGATTTTTCTGTGAAGATCCTACTAAAACTAAGAACTAGACAAGAGGTGGGCGAAAAGTTCCAAGTTTTTGTAGAAGAATAAATGAACAAAAATTTCTGAAACATCAAAAAGATGACAGTTTACATGTAAATGCGTCACTCTGATAGCTTTACATTATGTAATACTGTTGAAATTTAACTTATGTTACATGCCTATTAGATGTGAATTGGACATTTTCACCGATATTGAAAGTGCGCTAGACACTGTCACCTTTTCACCTTTGTCATCCGTGTAGATCTAAAGGTCACCCCTTCATCTTTCATTACATAATATTTTTGACATCCTCCCCCGCAAAAGAATTCATGGTCTTCTTAGAATAGCTCCTAACGACAAACGTATTTCGCACGCATGAACTTTACCATCTCTACCTAGAAAGATTTTTTGTACCACTGCTATGCGCCAAAGTGCTCTGGGCTGTGACAAATCCTCTAATAGAACAACGTCTCCTTCTTTCCTATTGCTGCTATTTGACGGTTTTTTAGCATGATGAAGTGAACGAAGCTGGCAAAGATACTCCTTAAACCACTTTTTTTAAATGAAGTCAAAAAACGTAAACGTTGCTTCCATTGTTCGCGCAGTTTACTTCCAGTTGACGTAGTATAATAAGCATTGACGAAATGCGCTGGAGTTAATGGTGAGAGGTCCAATGGATCATCACCCGTAGAGATTAAGGGCCTTGAGTTCACAACGGATACGACTTCTATCAGCAATGTGTTTAATTGATCATAGTTCAAAGTACTCTTCTTATCAGCAGTTCTGAGAGCCGATTTAACGACTCCAACCAGACGTTCCCAAAAGCCGCCCCACCATGGGGCTCGCTCCACAATAAATTTCCACTTAATCTTCGAGTTGCTTAAAAATCCCATGAATTGCTCGCTTGATCTTAAATTACTAAGTTGCAAAAGTTCTGTTGAAGCCTTTTTGAATATCTTAGCATTGTGCAAGTAAATGGTACGAGAACTTCCTCTCCGTACTATAAACCTTCTTAATGCTAGAAGAAAGCTTTCCGTGGTTAAGTTGGTAGTACTTTCTAAGTGCACTGCACGAACAGCAGCACACGTAAACAGCAAAATGTAAAACTTTTTGGAATGACCTTTTTCATTTGATATGTAAAGTCCACAAATTTCAAATGATCTCGATGACAAGATGCGATCTTTAGACAATGGTGCGAAAACTTGTGCCGCGGGCTTACCCCGTAAAGTCTTACACACAAGACAGCTTTTTATAACGTTTTTAATAAGTTGACGACCTTTGATAATCCAGAATTTATAACGTATTGTGGTAAGAACTAACGATGTATCACCATGGAAAGTTTTCTCATGGATATCCCTTACAATAAGATTCGTTATGCAACATTTCGGCAGAATTTATGGATGCGACAAATTCAGATCATCGAAAACTTCTTGAAGACGTCCTCCTAACCTTAGTAATCCGTCAGTCCTGTCAATGAAAGGAGAAAGAGATATTAGCGAAAAATTAAAATGTAAACCTTTATTTATTCGAAAACTTCCAAGTTCTTTGGAGAAATGATCCCTTTGTATTACGCAGATCCAATATTTTTCAGCGAGATCGATTTCTTCTGCTAGCAAAGAACCTTCATATCGCTATATATTCTTAAATGCTTTAACTGCTCGCAAGACATAAGATGTGAATCGCATCTTTATCTTTCTAAATTACACTATTACATATTGATGCGCATAGAATTTCAGGTTCACCTCCATCAACCCTCTTAAATGCGAATATGTTAGAAAACGACACTATACTCATACCGTTCGATATTGGCCAGTATTCTTCCCCCTTTGAAAGCCAAGGAGGTCCTGTCCACCAAAGAGAGGAGTCTACAAGAACGTTGGTACTTACCCCTCTTGTATCAAGATCAGCTGGATTATTGGAGCCAGCGCAATGCCTTCAACACTTTTTAGGCGATAATGACCTTATCTCCTTGACCCGTTTTTTGACGTATTGTTTCCAACGTTTTGCTGTTCCTTGAATCCAGAAAAGAGCAATAAGAGAGTCAGACCATAAAAATGTTTCAGAAATTAAAGTTACGCTGTAAGAATGATAATAAAAGCGAAGCAATAAGAGCCGCAGTCAGTTCTAATTTGGCTAGAGTAAGTTCCGATCGTTCGTCAGTTCAGGAGCAAGTAAGTTCAGGAGCAACCCTGTTCTTGGCACAAATAAGCTGCACAGTAATTTTCCCATTTTCATGCACTATTCTGGCATAAGCTACTACTCCATAGGCTAACTGACTTGCATCTGCAAAAATATGCAACTGTGTCGAATTTTTTACCGCATCTATATGTCGAGGAGTCGCTATTTCGAGGAGATCTTTGGCTTCATTGCAAAACTGTTCCCAAGTTCCCTGCAAATGTGTTGGCAAAGACGCATCCCAGTTTAAACCTTGCTTCCATATTTCTTGGAAAAGAATTTTCAACCGCACAGTCAATGGACCTATAATTCCAAATGGTTCAAACATCTTAAAACTTTTCGCTTGTTTCCAACTAAAATTTCAGACCTAAATGTCATCATTGATGAACTTAAATCCAATGCAAGCTCATCAGTCTCTATTATCCATTGCAATCCCAACAACTTTCTTATTCCTGTATCCCTTCCATTCCTTGAAAAATGCTGGCGAATATTTGTATTATTTGTGCCCCATTTACGCAACAGCATTGAAGCACCACCCAAAATAATCTGAGCTTCCCGATAAATATTGATCGCATCGTCTTCGTTATCTACACTCACAATCAAATCATCCATGTAGAAACCCTTTCGTATCACTTCACACGTCTTTGGATATTGATCACTGGCCTCTTTAATAACGATTTGTATCGCTGCACATAGTAAAAAGGGCCTGCATGTCACCCCAAACGTAACACGAGTCATACGAAATGTTTGTACAGCTGGTAAAATGTTTTCGTTTTCTATTTTCAATGAGAACCAAAAAAACCTATGACTATCCCTATCGTCGTCGTGAAGTACGATCTGAAGAAAGGACTTTTCCACGTCTACTATGAGTATAACTTTAGCAACGCGAAAATTTAGTAGTATATCCAGCAAATCAGGTAGTAAATTATCCCCCACTTCCAGATTTTCGTTAAGTGAAGTAAAGTTTGGTGCATGCGCTGACGCATCAAACACTATGCGCAGTCTGGTGGTGTCTTTATCTTCACGGTAAACAGGTCTGTGTGGAAGGTAGTAGGTATGATGTACGTTACCAAAACAATTCGGGGCAATTTCGGCAATACCAGTAGAAAACATTTCGTTCATCGCATTATCATATTTCAGCTGATCATCGTCCAGCTGAAATTAACTTTCGCACTAGTAATTGCATTCGTGTTAGTGCTCCTATTCTATTATCATTCAGCAAAATAGAGTTTATTTTCCACGGAAGGGATGCCTCGAACCTACTCCCTTTTCTATGTATGTATGAAGATAAATTAGAGCTTACCTTGACTCCAAAATTTTTAAACATCTTCGCAGGAGCAAATACTCTAAGTTGTAGTAAAGCTTTCGGTCTCCTTGAACTGTGCTCCTGAAGGACGATGAATCGTCGATCCCAAAATGGTATTGATAGCTAATAGTTTGTTCGTAATGTGTCGCTGTTCGCCTGTGACGATTTGTGGAAATTTTTGTATCTGCCAGCATCATTCCTTGGGATACAAGTTCGGCACCATTTGAAAGGATATCTGCACAGATATTAGGGACTACTGTTGCATCCAGAGTCACAGTGCGATCATCAAATTGATTACGTAGTAATAATCTTACCTTTTTGCACAACTTACTGGGTTTAGCCTTATCTGTACCAAAGGGAATAACACTGAGGTTGTGCACACCCACTACAGGAAAATCAAGCATATCCGCAACAGTGCTTCTCACAAAAGAAAGCTGGCTTCCACCATCTAAAACTAGTCGAACGTAAAATGACCTTGAAAAAGTTTCGCTGCTGACGAACGCATATGCTGTCTGCAAGTAAACTATTTTTTGTGGACTTTTCTCTGATTGGTTGAACGATTGGTGGTGACTTTCACGTTTTAAAAATTTCAGTAAATTATCAACTGCTTTGTCGCTGACTTTTGACAAAAGCTTCTGAGAATTACTTGCTACTGCACTGTCTTCGTTATTGGTGTTTAACTCCGAAAAATCCTCAGAGTATCTATAAAAATCCACTCGTAATTCGTTAGATAATTTGACGAAGATATTCCCAGAGTTGAAAGAGAGCGAGTAAAAGATAGGACCAACGTGTACAGCCTTCTCAAATTTACAACATCAGACTTTGAGTTCACTGGCTGAATAGAAAGTAGCTGCTGCATGGTGTGATCTATTATTTTATCGGTATTGCCATACTCTTCTTTCAGCAATGTTATTGCTGTATGATAGTTTGCTTCTGTTGGAGTGAGACCTGACAATGTTTGTAAAGCCTTGCCATGTTGCACCGTTTCCAAATAATTAAATTTGTCGATTGTACTGATAGAGTTGTTCTCGTGTATCAAAGTACGGAACTGTTTCCAAAAAGGAATCCATTCTCGAAAATCACCTGAGAACTTTTTGGGTTGCAATCTTGTAAGCTTAATTGCACTTTCAACAGAACTGTTGGATGGCCTTGTTGGAGTTGTATACTCACGTGTATTTACTGCAGTGGTGTTGCGTGCAAGATGTTCCTCAACTTTACAGAGCCGATATTTAAGACGAGTTAGTGTAATTATTGCCTTATCTTCATATTCTATGACCATCTCGGACTCCTTGGTCATGTCTTCTTCATGTTTGCTTTTCGCAAATAGTCGTTGATCACGTTCAAACTATCTATAAAAATTGTTAATTCTTCCGCGATAGTATCTAGGTTGTCCATGTTTTCGTTAAATTTGGAGCCATCAGACTTTAAATAATCGGTCGCGCTTTTAATGAGCTTAGTCAATTGACCACGATACGAAGATCTACTTCACAATTCCCTTATCCTACACACAATCTACACTATTTTTCTTCTCGAAAAATATATAAATTCTTGTTTATTCTTCGAATGTCCCGGGTTTCGGCACCAAATTTTAAGAATATGAACCCGTATCAATAAGAAATAAAACAAGCCGTTGTGATTTTAGAAAAATATATAAAAAATTTTATGTTTATTTAAAGTTTTGCTGGGAAATCGATCAGTTAGTACCAACCTTCAAAAGATACATGTATAAATTTGACAGCTGTCGGACGATTAGTTCTCGAGATGTAGCGTTGTGAGTGAAGCAACTTTTGTTATTGTGAAAAAAAAAAATGGATTCAAAGCAATTTCGTGTGTTGATTTATCATTGCTTTTCGATGGGAAAAAATGTAGCCGATGCCAAGTAATGGCTTGATAAGTGTTACCCGGACTCTACACCAACCAAACGAACCATTCGCAAGTATATTGAAAAATTTAAAATTGGTCATACAAGCACCGAAGATGATGCACGCAGTGGACGTCCAAAAGAGGCTGTTTCAGATGAAAACATCAAAAAAGTCCACAAAATGATTACGAATGACCGTAAAGTGAAGTTGATCGTGTGCTTAAAGCTATTCAACCGCAATAAAGCCGAATCTTTGCGTCGGTATGTGACAATGGATGAAACTTGGCTCCATCACTTCACACCAGAGTCAAGTTGGCAGTCAGCTGAGTGGCGAGCAGGCGACGAACCTCGTCCAAAACGACCAAAAACTCAACAGTCGGCTGGCAAGGTTATGGCATCCGTATTTTGGGATACACATGGAATAATATTCATCGACTATCTCCAAAAGGGGCAAACTATCAACAGCGACTATTACATTGCGTTGTTGGAGCGTTTGAAGGACGAAATCGCAGAAAAACATTTGAAGAAAAAGAAAGTGCTGTTTCATCAAGACAGTGCACCGTGTCACAAGTCGTTGAAAATTGAACAAGTGATGGCAAAATTGAATGAATTCTCCAGATTTGGCCCCCAGTAACTATTTCCTGTTCGCAGACCTCAAAAGAATGCTCGCCGGAAAGAGATTTGAGACCGATGAAGAAGTAATCGCCGAAACAGAGGCCTATTTTGAGGCTAAGCTGAAATCGTTCTACAAAACTGGTATCGAAAGATTGAAAAATCGTTCCAATCAGTGCATCACCCTCGAAGGCAACTATGTTGATACATAAAGTTGAATTTTGCAAAAATGTTGTGTCTTACTATAAAACAGCACTGAATTTTCAGCCCATGTGTTACTAAACAGCCTTTTTTAATCCAAAGAGAAACTTGCAGTTATTCCGCAAGTAACAACCAACAAAATATAAACCAGTATTGTTTACAGCATTACCAGATACAAATTAAATTAAATATGTTCTTCAAATTTCATTCGTCTTTCATTACATAATATTTTTGACAATTGTCAACGTAACATACCTAGTGCAAAGACGTTTGTTATTCACTAATAGACGACTTGGTGAACTTCGTACCACCTAAAATGGATTTGATGGTAACTCTTCCTAAACTCCAATTCATTGTGATCGGCAATATTGATCGCGCCGTGGACGGTTTGAGTTTTGTGGTAATCTATGGTTTTCGTTTTACTTTCCGGCGCATAAACAAACAAAGATGATGGCCTGCCGACACGCGAAGCGGTCAATTGGCACAAATCAGTGGGCATTGTGAAGAATCCGGCGAGATGTCAACTGTGATTTTCTCATAAGCAATTTCCAACAATGGCTTTGAAAACATATCTGCTGTTCGTTCTTCGTTCAATAAGACTTGAATGTTAATCGTCAGTCAATCGAAAGGTCTTCACATGCCCCCACAAATTGTCTGATCTCAAGCATGCGTTTACTCGTAATTCGTCAGCTGCAGTTGAACGTAGAATAATAAGAAGAGTCTGACAAAAGTCACATTATCTCTATTGTCACGAAAATCCTTCAACGTTCTGTCCATCGCCTGCAGTGACCTTTTGAGGGTCATCGTGCATTCGTCCTAAACGATCAATGTACATCTCCTTAGAATCTTCACCATTGCGCTGTTTTTGACGATGTTGTGAGGTGGATTCTCGTTAATTTGCATGTTCAGCATAAAGTCGTTACTATTCCAGATGAAGCCAATGCCAGGACAATTTTATTCTGCGATCGAATCGACGCCAATGAATTAAAGAACATTTTTCTAGTCCCTCCAGGAGCATCCAGGAAGTAAGTGCCACCAGTTTTATTGATCACAGCTTCCATCAAAAAGTCGTACGCAGTCTATTGTAGAATATTTGTAGAAACTGCTTTGGCTAATGCTCCGGTGTCATTTTCTCATTGTCTTTTTGTAATTTGTTGTTGAATGCATCGTGCGTTGGACGGTGATATCATGCCCAAATGCGCCATCAATAATCACATAATCGGCAGAATTTCTGCTACCATTTGCGATGTCAGATTTGAGGTTTGGCGACGCAAATGACGGGAAACATTCTCAGACATGTCTTTCTTATATTTGACCCACAAATCCTTCGGATCAGAATGGGAACATTTGGATATGATAATCACAAACAATATGCGAATTTTATGCGGTAATGAAGATATGACGGAATCTTTGAGTGTATTGCGATGCCCGTGATGCCCATTAACGATTCTCTGTTGTTGAAACGACGTCGGACTATAAACATTAACCAAAAACCATCGAAGATAGTTCATTCGTCGTTATTTGGATGCACAGTGTAGATGCGACCGAAGCATCTGAAGCACAAACATTTGTATGTTCTTTTACTGGTATTCCTTGTTTTTGACGCTGAAATGAGCTCGATGATGTTTTTTATGTGTAGAAGTGTGGCAATTCAGGATACAGAAAACCGAGAAGAAGCTTGTCAATGTTGTCGACGGTTGCCATGCGTTCTCTTGAAAATACACTCGTTGCCAGTTTTTCAGATGCACAGCTAAATGTACTAAATGGATCGCAAAGGAAAAGATGCGTCAAATCGCCTCGTTGCTGCTCATATAGCGACCTATTTGATACTGAGATATTTTGTCGTTTGCATTCGTCATACCGAAAACAGCCATATCGCTGTTTGTCCACGGGGTGGCCGTTGTGTAGTGGTATATGCATAGACTCCTCAAGCAGAGGGTCGTGGGTTCGAATCCCGTGCGAGGCAATTCTGTGAAAAAGTCTTTTCATAGAATTTGTATGTAGTTATATGAAAATCCCGTCGGCGTCAACTTTGACATGAAGGCATAACACTGATGTTGGAGTGGTTGCTATTGGTTAAATGTAGCGAACCAACAACTAGCACGTAGTTAAGACCCACTGGTTGAGGATGTACTAGCTCGTCCCGTCCAGTTTGACAACCACCTCCTGGAAAAATATCGAAACTTAATACACCTGAGTTTCAAACTACTACACCACCCGCCCGCGCCCTGGAGAAAAAGCCAGTAAAAGGGTATTTATATCCCCTTGGTGCGCGCGGTATTATAAAAAAAATTTTTTTTTTGCATATGTTCTTGATTGACTCCAAGGAAGTATTTACAGCCCAAAGCACGCTTATCGAAACTTAGTAGAAGAAATCGATAGGTTATAAACTTTTGATGAGAATAATTTTTGGACGTGACTTTAACGCTCGCTATTATATTAATGCTGAGAATATCGCGTTGAAAATAGAAATAAAAAAAAAAATAAAAATAAAAAATTCGCTCGTCCAACATTCCTTTGCTATTTTTCCGTATTATACTTTCCTTTGCTCTTATCTTATCTGAATAATACACCTAACAATAAACCCTGCCTAACTTTCATGACAATTGGTTTGGCCATTCAGATGACTAGAGGCAAACCTCACGTCAATGATCAGTTTGATTTATTGTTTTATGATCCGGAGACAGCAATACCCCTTATGTGTATTAAGATGAGTTAATCGCGAGCTTCCTATAGTTATATTTCGTCATGCTGCACAGTCAATAAGCCTAAGTTTGTTGCCAGACATTCTGTCTTCTAGCCAATTTTAATACCCCATGTCCTATCTTGACGTCAAAATCGCTCGTACGTCTTGTCGAGAAACTCGTAGAAGCATATTTTGATGGCGTCGTCCATATATTCTGTGCGCGCATGAGCGAAGATGAAGATTACGTTAAGGAATTTGACTTTGTCAGAAGATGCTCGCTTCTGAATCGGAAAATCAAGACTGTATGACCAATCTGCATATGGATAATCACTATTTCTGTTCCCTATAGCAATTATTACACTAAATGTCACTGTTTTTTATCCACCTTTTCTTGGTCCATCCTATCGCACTTCCTGGATGGCGGTTAAATCTGGATGATGTCAGTTAAGGGCCAAGGTTGTCAATAGCTCTTCTGTAGGTCTTAGGCCTTCCGTATAGGTATGTAAGCCTTATGACGGTTATTATGCTATTGGTCGAACTTCTTCTTCTCATTGTAGATCGCATGAGTAAGGATTTACTTATGCTGTTACCGGGAATCAACACTGAAAAGTAAGGCGACCACTACACTACGAACTTGATTTTTGGGTTGCGCTCCCTCGTTAACCAGACTTATCATGTCGTGATCGAAAACATCTTTGATATCTCAGATGCTGCTACTCGTACACTGAAAAAATGTACGTCCAATGCATGAAATCACAAGAGGCTACTTGAATTTTTTTTTAATTAAGTCTCTCTGAACTTTTCGAGAACTTCTATGTTTCCAGCTCCAAGGGCAAGAAACCATCGGTAGCAGTGTTAGCAAGACATAAAATATGACGCATCTAAGGGCATGCAAAATGAGATCTTGGCCAAAAACAGCACAATTCGCCATTTCATTATGTGCAGAGCTACTACTGCGACAGCACAAAACTAACAACACTGTGGGCCTAGAACGATGAATTGTGACGTCCCTACTTTAATTCGAGGAAGAAGTTTCCTCTTCGCAGGCTCGCAACATACCATATTCTTTGAATTTCAAGTGTCACTCAAATAAAAGGCACTGATGGAATAATTCAAGACTTAAGAGCCTTACTTGAAATAAGTTCGGCAAGTTTAACTTTCGATACAGCAGCTTAGCTTACAAGACTTAGAATTGGCATTTGGGTCACGAGATTCGGCGAATGAAGGTGTTTTCATGCACGCAATTCGTTGAGTCGGCTTGTTCAGGCCCAACCTTAAGGCAGATCTTGGAAAAAGCGAATTTTAGAGATTAGTTTTACGAAGCCATGTCAAATTTTGCCATCTGCTGTTGATTTCGACAAACAAGGCAACTAAAAAATGAGTCCTCCTAACAAATAACAAAGAAAGCATTGTAAGATTCTTATCGTCCACAGAGGTATTAACTGATTTGTTGATTCGCTTTGATTCTTTTCAGTTTCCCTATATAACCCAAAAAAGTTATTAACCTTTTCAGAAGAGTCCGAATTCATCGTCTTAACCTGCAAGTCTGGAACCTGTTGAGCGAATAAACATGATCTCTTTGGATCGTGGTGTCTTCGAATTCATAAAGAAAGGATCCGGTAGGAGAAGCACTCGCTTTAGGTAGTGTAATTGAGTAGAGAGACATTTTACTTTGAAGGAACTGCAGGTGATCAGCGCAAAACGGCGCTAGGTGGGTAGAACTGATGTGACTATCCCAAGGGAGATTGGAACTAAAAGTCACATCAAGGTTTTTAGCGGAGACAGCTCACTCTATGGGTACTTGATTGATTAGAACAATCTCAAGGGCTGAGAGATCAGAAGCTCTACGGTGTATTAAAATTACTTTAGACTTGTCAGCATTAAGTCTAAAGCCGTGTTTAGTTGGCCACTCATAAATTCTGGCAAGATCTTCGTTAAGGAGGTCTATAGCAGAGTTTGTTTCATTAGTAGGGCAGCTTATCATATAGTACATCGTCAGCGTACATATAAATTTTGCAGTGTTTAATAATGTTTAGTTGATCGTTCGTGTATAAGGAGAAAAGAGTAGGTTCAAGGATTGATCCTTGTGGCACTCCACTCTGTACACTTAAGAAACTCGAACTATTCTCACCAATGCAAACACACTGTTTTCTTCCACTTAAATAAGACTTGATGAGAGTTACGGACAAAGAAGAAAAAGCGAAACCGTCTTTAAGCTTACTACAAATGACCGCATGGTTGACTATGTCAAATACCTTTGAAAAGTCGTGCAATGATAACAGCGTCGGTTGATTCCTAGATATTGCGTTACGAATCTCTTCCACTATTAATATCAAGGCAGTGTTGCAGCTTCTTTTGGGATGAAAACCAGACTGATGTATAGTTAGGAGATCTTCGTTATTTAAGTAGCAACGAATTTGTTTTAACGCTAACTTTTCAAAGGCCTTCGACAAGTAAGTCAGAATAGCGATTGACCTGTATTTAACCGTATTCTTCATTCCTTTCTTGGGAACCGGGACTATTTTTACACTTTTCCATTCAGAGGGAAAGGTAGAAGTAGTGCATATACTATTAAAGATGTGAGTAATGTGAAGAAGTAAATAAGGCAGAAACAGTTTTATAAATTTTGGTGCTTCAACAATATCTACTTCGGTGACTCTATTGAAGCAAAAAGCACCTTCAGTGTCATTTGCATTGTTACACTCTGAGGAAGTAGGGCTGCAATAAGGATTGCCGTATAAGGAAATGACATTCAAGTTCAACTGGTCACAGCTAACATCACTGATGACTACGATATTTTTCGTACCAATGCCTAGTTCGTGAGGATTATTCCACATGTTCGTAGAGTTCCCCGGGGTAACATAGACAGGTTAGACTTGTGATTATAAAAAGCTTTTTTGGCAGATCTGATTTTCAAGACAACGTTGTTGCGCAATGAACGATAATCATTTCGGAATTCATCGCGATGAAAACTCCTCTACTTTTGATGGGCAGTGTCACGTTAGACTACGAGTTTTTTGATGTAAAAGCTAAATCATTGAGGGATCTTGTTTTCATATAGCTGTAACACATGTTGCTACACTATAGAGGGCATGTAGTGGATGCTGTCACAACATATTCGGTGAACGTCGGAAAGCAGTTTAGTATAATCTATATCTCTTAAGTCACGGTAAAATCGTTCCAGTGTGCTACTAGATAGCTCTATGTTAAGTGATAAGTATGCCTAGAAAACCGAGGGGACAGATATGGTCGTAAAAAAGCAGGTTTGAAATATCATCGACAAAGAAAACGTCAAGAAGGGAACATGAGTCTTTCAAGTAGTGGGTGGGAATGTTTGAGCTAAATGAACCGAATTCATATTTCCGATAAACGAGGCCAGTTCAGACTTATTCAGTAGATTGCAATTCAGGTCACCACAGATAACTATGTTAGAGGAAATACATGAAATAGCTTTTAAATCGAAACTTGGAGTACTTAGCTTGAAACAACAAATGTTGGCATAAGGTCACATATAAGCGAATACAAAAATACATTCTTTTTCTTATGCACAGATTTTTTATACAACAACAATACGAGTACATAACAGCGAAATTAATCGCAAAGCTGTTTCTTTATTTGCCCAATGTGACTCGAACGTCGTCGTTCAAGCCCTCAGTTACCTGCAAACATTTAATGTTATTAAATTCTATTTGGATTAATAAAAACTC
Source organism: Volucella inanis (assembly GCA_907269105.1). NCBI lineage: Eukaryota > Metazoa > Arthropoda > Insecta > Diptera > Syrphidae > Volucella > Volucella inanis. The sequence goes on along the minus strand of OU026153.1, from coordinate 199,850,503 downwards.
CTGGCCCCTCTCGACCGTAACATTCCCTTGGCCGTCCAGTAATCTTTCCAAAGTCTGCATTAAATCTCATAATTGAATACCTTGCCGTTGGCGAATTAAAAATATTTTCAATCAAGGTAGAGGGAAAAGTATTTTTGACATTCAAGAAACAGGTAATTCCTAAATAAATTGCCAGAATCCAGGATTATTACATACCGTACCTCCATGTCCCTTAAATAAACGAATGTATCCGTAAGACTCTTATGAAAAAAGTCAACAATAACAATTGGCAAATACTTAACCTTTCTTGAACGTTACATTTCCGTAATTCAATTTTAAAAAAGAGAGAAATCCAAGACAAATTTTTAAAAATTTTTAAGTCATTTTCCTGTCATTTGTTCGAGATAGTATTTGTAACGTGAATTTGTGTTACATACGATTATGTGTAATGGATAAATTACCGCCGCAATCATCTAACAATGCCCCAAAGAAAGGAATCATCAAGAAAACTAAGCTTGATTCTGCACCTCAAAGTAGTCGTATACAGAATGCCCCACGGACCACTATTAAATCTGCCCGTTTTGACGAGGAAAATATTAAGGAAACCTATCGTCCCGTCGGTAAGAATTACGGTTTTGATACAATAGCTGAACCAAAGACACCATACGAGAGAGATAAAGATCCGGTAGATGCAAATGTGTTAAGAGACCGACTGACGGATATCGCCCCAAGAACTGATGATGGTGAAAGTGAACTTGAGAAACAAAAAACCAGAGCAAGTTTGGAGTCGAGTGCTGGAACTAGACGAGGAAGTGTGTTAAGAGAAGCAAGTGTTGCTAGTGGTGCAAGTAGTGCTAGTGGCGCAAGTAAGAAGACTGTTATAAGAGCTTCTATAAGCAACACATCGAATAGCACGTTGTCCTTTGAGGAGAAGCGAAAGAAACATATAAAAGCAGAGTTTAGGATTGCAAAGGATGCTTCTGTTAATGAAGTTGAATATCAGGCACCGTGCACCAATCGGAAGTGATATTTTTATAATGTTATCTTGGATTAATAAATGAAGTGCACTGGAGGGGCATACTTGTATATTCTGAAACTTCCTTTTAACTTGTTTTTCTATTATAATGGTAGCACTTGTAATATTCAATATTATCGTTCTGGAAGGAGACGTCTCATCTAATACGTAGCGGAACTATGAGCTTCAATTTGCATTTCAATTGATATGGTCGGTATCGTCTACTCAGTGTATGCAAGGATGATGATTATGGTGCAGTATCCTACTTAGTTTAGTTTAGCGAAAGATGAGATTAAGATAGTATTCATAAAGGACAGTTGTTCCTTCCTCAAGTTTCACTTATTCTATGAAAAACATTTTATAGCTGTCACTTTGAAAGAATTTTGTGAGCTTCCTCATTTCTAGCTGCAGATGCTGCTCATAGTCATCATAGGATTGCATTTTGAAAGCCTGCTTATAGATCACTTTTGTCGCCCGTGCCTTCATTTATAGAATATGGGGAGAGCAGTAGAATGTTAAATGACTAGCGAAAGCATTGAACGTCTAACACCTGAAAATACCCAGTGCCGTAGCCATTATTGCACATCATATGTAATTTTTTTATCTTCTCGTAGTTGACATGCCATAATACGAGTTTTGAGCAGAAGAATATAGAAACATACTGTCCTGGGAGAAATGATTAAACCTCGGACGGATGGCGTACAGTGTCACCCACTGTATGTACATCAACGGCGGTGTCAACAGTTAGCATTGCAGATTCCCAACATGAATTACTTCAACGTATTAGGAGCGAGGTCAATAAGGGTTTTCCAGGACTAGTTAGGGTGATGAATAAACAATGGTGTGTCAACGGCAGTTTTTATATACCCGAAGCGAGTTAGGAATTCAAAAATTCTCAGAAATTATCTACTTGCCTAGGTTGGGTTTTGCGTGAGTTCCGGATTAGGATAAATCAATTTTGACGATGCGTTCCCGCTTCCCAACAGAAGGAATAAAGGATGCTATCAGCTCGTCGAGGAAACATCAGAGTCGTTTTGACGCCGGGGAGAAAATGCGATGTTGGATGGTTGCAATCGCACTGAACCTCCGGAGCCTATGTTGATCACATATCCATCAACCTCTAAGCTATCTAAGCTAAGTGCTGAAAATTAAATGCTTCGATGCCAAAAGTTGTCAAAAATAAATTATTGATGTACCTGGTTACACCTGACTAGGTCCATAAATGCCATCTTGGCATAGAACGATGTGAGCGGCTTTTGCTGTCTTCAAAGAAGACTTTGTCGAAGAAAAATTAATGAACTTGAAGAACGATAAAATTTGTTACAGCAGGAATAACGTTCGGAACGTTAAGAGGCAAAGTGGATGTGTTAAGGCAAAAGGAACAGAAAATAGAGGTAAGTAACAAAATTACAGTCGATGTTGGGAATATGGAAAAGCCACTTCCGCAAACGGTGCCTAGGTTCCGAGTTCCGCTAGCAGGCTGAATGACTTGGACGGTAAAAGCCCAAAATTACGTCTTTTCGAAGTAAAAATTTCAATATCTAAACCTAAGTACAACAAGACTTGCATACCGTATGGCCTGTGGGGGGAAAGTTTGGCTGGTGAATGCGGTATTAACATCTTTGCTTGAAAAACAAGAAAGTGATTCTTTAACTTTGTCAACTATAGTGTCACCAGTTTTTTTTAAATATTTAGCTGTCTTGATTAACAAGTGCCCCCAGACGTCTACCAAGGGGTCCTTAGAGGGAAGAATTGCAGCAGAAGAATTCACATGGATGGGAACGGTGTCAACGGTGACATCCACAGCCAAAATAAGGAACTTTCAAGACTGAGGCAGGGTCTTGGAAAAGAGATGTTGGCAGAGGAGATTTTGATCAGCCACTCCCCGAAGTGGGTTACTGGCATCTGACCGTCCGGACCTTGTCCCAGGGGTTGTTCATCAGTTTATTTTCCCTACTACGGAAGATTAAAAAAAAAGTTCGGAAGCAACAAGAAGCTTATGGTCTAACCGGTGCGGCCCAGTACACGGAAGAATAGAATGTCGACCTTCAGATCTGCACGTGGAATATTGGGACCCTTAACAGGCCACGTGTAGCAGAATAATAAGCAGAGACCCTTGACTGCTTTCACGCAGAAACGAGTATATCCTCCATTTAGGATGTCCGATAGGGTGGAAGGGGCAAAATGAGGATGAAAAACTGTGACATTTACTGTAGTGATTGCTTAAGAAAACAGAAATAGCGTTTATTTGGGTGCGGGTTTGTCAGAAGTGCCACACTTAGGCTGAGAAACTTGAGCTTATGACCCGTACCACTTAGCGAACGTTTATGAGAACTTGCATCGATGAGAAATTTGCTAACATACTCGTAAGTCTAATATGTGGTCATATGAGCAATGTCTTAAGTATCTAATCGTACTAAGCGACTTTAACGCCAGGATACGAAAGGAAGACAATTCTTGGTAGGACAGTTGGTAAGCATAGCCTAAACGACAGCACGTCGGGAAACGTACATAAAATTGTTGACTTTGACAAAGATAGTCAAAACTTCCGTTCACCTGACCAAAACGAATTAAGGATAGCAATATCTAAGCTTAAATCCAGCAAAGCTACTTGAGGTGATAGCATATCGGCCAAGGTATTCGTGGCTACTGGAAGTCACTTCGTGGAGAGCATACACCAACTCATTTCTCAGATTTGGTTAGAGAAGTGTATACCTGATGAATGGAATTCCAGCATTGTTTGTTCATTTCAATAAAAAGAAGACACCCTCAACTGCAGCAACCTTAGAGGTAAAAGTCTCGCCACTCCCCCGTCAGGATCGGTAACGACTTTCATCCTTGAAAGAATTGTGCGGGACTCAAAAGCGAACACCACATTTCAAAAGTCTGTGTATCACCGTATACCGGTGATATTGATATAATTGGCGGAACTCTGCGGACTGACATCGGTGCGTAAATGTAAATGTAGGTAAAGCCAAGTATTTACTTGCGATAATAAGGGAGGCATACAAAGCATATCAACTAGTCGGACAGAACGTCACAATAGATATCGACTTGTATAGCTTTCAGGTTTCACATCAGAGTTACACTTGGCAATTGCACTTTATATGGACTAAGTAGGTAATTGAAGTCTTACCAAGATATTTTGAGGAGGCTCTATCAAAAAAACCCTGGGATAAACATGCTTTATGCCACCGAAGCATGCACGTTAGCGAATGGAAATATCCTTATTCAATTTGAACCTCACTAGTCATGGAGCCACATTGCTCTAGTTGGAATTATTTCTTTTAAAGTTTAAGGTGGCTTTGAGAGGGAAGTTCGTCGAGACGGGGGAAGTGTTTTAGAGTACGGCAAAATGCGTAAAAGCATGCTGCAGCAGACAACCGATGCATGAGAAATAAGCCCATGGAAAATGGATTTATAATAGCTGAAATTCAGATTCAAAAAATCCCATTTAGTTGCCAATGCTTATTTATATTTCCAGAAAGCCAACAACTGCTTGTAGTTTTTCATACTACGAGCTAGGTCAGAAGAAGTTTGTTATTTAGGATAGCATTCCAACATTTACTTCCTCTGCTTTTTTTCCTCCTTTATTACCGATAGGAGTAACGCATCCACGATCCTCCACGCGCCCTCGAAACTTAAGATCGCAGGGACGATATTTTTGGGCAAATTACTTTCGTGCTCCCAAACCGTCCGAGACTGGCAACCGCAGAGATCGAATGTAACTCGGCAAGCTGTACTGGAGGTAGGATGCTTCCGGGGACCACGTCTCGAAAACGTATCTACTGACAACTTAAACGTACAGCAGCATAGACTTGGCAACCAACGCAAGTAAATTTCTCTTACCAGGGCAAATTATTTGCATCTGTAGCACAGTCAAGCTGCGCTTAGAGCCTAGTTGAACCCTCTTACGATTTCCAAGCTAGTTCAAGAATGTAAGAGATCACTGAACGAAGTCCCAGGTCACAATAGGATCACGGGAAATTCATTCGCCGATAAGAATCCAAACTTACGTTGGGTCTGCTTGTATCCATTGACATTTGAATCTTATATGACAGAACAATAAATGATGTACTCCTCCAGGCTGCAGACAGATCAAATAAATGCTTCCCGACATCTCTAGGAAGTCAGCGGCCTTTCTGCTGTCCATCAGCAGGAAAGGCTGTAGGTTGCTTACTGGCGTCGTAACAGGATATTAAACTTTTGCTAAGCACTTAAATGTACTGGGCATTAGTGACACAACATCCTGCGATGCTTGCTGTGAAAGTGATGATGACACCGCGAAGAACTATCTCTGTGAATATCGGCCCTGATATTCTGATTTCTGTTTCGACAGAAAATAAATACATACTAACATTTAGCGGACCCTCAACAGTGGGCATCAGCCTAGTGCAGATGTTTAAGATGCCACCTGTGGTTTGACCCATTCTCCTTACCAAATATACGGGATTGAGAAGCCAGCTTAAGACACTATCGTAACAGCCCACCGTATTCTGCGCTCCACTCTTAATTTAACTAAATTCTTGGAATTTCGTTGCGCTAGTTTCTTAAATAATAAGCTTCTCTATGAAATGCAATCTATACAATCAGTTTTCCACACCAAGTTTATTTAGATCAGGCCATTTACGATTGATTGTAAATGTTTGAATAGTAAGAACGACAGGCACGGAATTTTTGTAATATGTAGGAAGTCGTCTTGTCTCTGCGGACATGTTTATAAGAATTTTCTTGTCTGTAATCGTATTGCTTGGCCAAATCGGTAAATCGTGCAAATCACACGCGCCTTCAAAGCCAAGTTATTTGAAGTATCTTCTATTTCCAGTAATCTTCCGATCCTTTTGTTTTTTTCTTTTCAATTCTGTCATTGTTATGAATAATAAGAAAATGGCTTGTTCTCAACTTCATTCTGTGTCACTTAATTTTTTCAATAAGCCTGCTAAACAAAATGCAGTCACGTAACCGAGGAATGGATGGTAGTGATGGAATATTGCGTGCGATGATAAATATTTTTCGCTCCCAGAGAATTGGCTTAACTATATCTCATACAAATGCACAAAGTTTGTTACCAAAAATTGGTAATACTATAAAATACTAATACTATCAAAATTTCTTTATTGATAGTGGCCCGGTTCAATCAAGGTATCAGTATAAGGACTTTAGAAATGTAAACTGTCCGGTTTTAGAGCAAAAATTGTGCCAAATACCGTGGAACTCTATTTATTGTATGCCTACACCAGACGAGCAAGTAGTTTTTCTTAACACTAACATAAACACCCTCTTTAACTCCCACGTTCCAATCAAAAGAAGAACGGTAATTAAAGTATCACAACCCTGGTTCTCAGCAGATTTTCAACACTCATACACATTGCCTGAATCGAACTGCAACTGACTCAGACTGCTATAATTCACAAACCGTTCATGACAGTGACAAATGACAGATAGCACCGATGGTGATGGTTTGGGCCGCCATAACCGCCGATGGTCGCTCTCCGATTGTATTTTTGGACCGTGGCGTCAAAATTAATGCGATCGTATATCATGAAACTGTCTTAGAGGCAGTAAAGAATCCTTGGGCAAACAATCACTTCGGTCGGAGACCGTGGACATTTCAACAATGTCTCACCGTCTCACAAAGCGCGCATCAACCAAGATTGGTTAAAAAACAATGTTCCACACTTCATTTCTTCGACACAATGGATAGCAAATTCTCCAGAGGCAAATCAGTTGGATTTCTCTGTCTGAGGTATTTTGAAGGCGAAGGTTGGCACGAAAAAATACCAAAGTTTGGACCACCTCAAATAAACACTTCGCCGGGAATGGGCCAAAATACCGCAGATCCACTTGCGTGCAACGTGCGATGCTTTCTTCGGCCGTCTCAGGGCCATTAATCGTGCCAAAGGTAGACATATTGAAATCTACTGATACAATTTGAAAATTGATGTATTTTCGAACATTTTTTGCTTTGGCACAATAAAATTTATCAAAAAAAAAAAAAAAAAATTATAGCATTGTAAAAAGTTGCAGTTTGAGTCAGGCAGGGTGTAGATCAACGTGACCGGTCCTATCAGAATTGAAAACGCTTTCGGATTGAGATACTCCATATTTTCTACAAATCTCTTAAGAACAAGGTTGTTTTCAAAATAAGGCAGGCCGAAATTCGTTTCTTTTCCAGACGTTTAGAGCCAAAAGTAGATGGACGTAAGCTCTGGAAGAATATCCACAGATACGCCTTTTGAGTTCATCGGGGTTAATAACTTGGATGTTCTTCAAAATTTTTTCTCCTTTAAATCGAATGCAGTTGGTGCTGATAAAGTCCATCCAATTTTTGTTAAAGCCATTCTTCATTTTTTATTTCCTTATATCACGCCGTTCAGGCCTATATCAATTTTGCCTTTTCTCTCAAAAGTTTGTGAACGTCTTATGCAAAGACAACTAAGTGTATATCTGTTCCGATATAACTTGTTAGATCAATTTTAATCTGGCTTTCGTCCCAAGATAATGTCACCTTCTTGATGCTATTGGACTTTTCCAAAGCCTTCTTACTCTGCAAAAAAAACTACGCGCTTTTCTCTCGTTGACCCGAAGGATTCCCCAAGGGTCAATTTTAGGTCCATTTCTTTTCACGCTGTACATTAACGAGGCTTCAAATAAAATACTACACTCACCGATACACATTTATGCTAATGACATTCAAATCCACTAGAGTTTCAATCTCGGTGTGATTGAAAATTGTGCCTGAAATATTAATCAGGACCTTGAGCGTATTTTGACTCTGATTCAACTCTAAGTCCACATAAATGCAAATGCTTGGTGATTTCTAAAAAAGTTTTGGACCTCTCGTACTTCCCGTCTATCTATTTAAGCAACGCACTTTTGAAGATGATATTTTATTCTCCGAACTCTATGGAAAGCTTAACAATTTACACCGTTAAAAACAAGAATAATAATTGCAAAATCTTTAGCCATTCCTCTGTTAGTAAGAGAAAGCTCCAAGTCGTTTTTAATATTATCATTCGATACTAGTTCACCTTGCGTAAGTATGACCACGTTTCACATCTGTCTAAAAATCTTCCTGGGATGACTTTTGAAAATTTCATTAAGTTCCGTACATAAGATAGATAGATCTTTATTTCGCACGAATTTTCTGAACAATTTCTTTTAATAAGCTTACGATTTGCAGATATATGTTATTGAAATATCTTTTTTCTATAAAATTTTTTTACAAATAACGTTGAAATATTGGGTATTCAAAATTTGAACGTTTATTTAAGAAAAACATGTACAATAGTATTATTCAAAGTATTTCCCATCTGAAGCTATGACTTTTTCCCATCTTCCTGGAAATTTGTCGATCCCATCCCAAAAGAACTGCGCCGGCTTGGCAGCCAAGAATGAATCAAGCCAATTTTTGATATTCTGCTCTGATGTGAACCGTATTTCAGTGAGGGCGTTCTGCATCGACCGGAACAAATGGTAGTCAGAAGGGGCAAGGTCTGGGCTATAAGGCGGGTGGGGTAAGACTTCACATCCACTGTTTTCCAAATAGTTCTTAACCGGAATAGCAACGTGGGGCCAAGCGTTGTCATGATGGAAAATTATTGTCTCGTGTCTGGTCGCATATTCCGGACGTTTTTCGGCTTCTGCTCTCTTCAAATGGATTAATTGTGTTCGGTAGCGTTGTCCATTGATGGTTTTACCAGGTTTTAGTAGCTCATAATACAGCACACCCACACCAAATACAGAACATTACCTTCATGCCATGGATATTCGGTCTTGAAGTTGATTTGGCTGGTTTCCCGGGTTTCACATATGATTTTTTGCAGTTGGGGTTGTCGTAATGGATCCATTTTTCATCACCAGTAACAGTCCGATGCAAAAATGACTTCCTTTTGCGGCGTTCCAGCAGCATTTCGGACATGCAAAACCGCCTTTCGACGTCTCTCGGCTTGAGTTCATGTGGAACCCAATTTTCTTGCTTTTGAATACATCCAGTTGCTTTTAAACGTTTTGAAATGGCTGCTTGAGTGACACCCAAAGATTCTGTTAACTTTTCTTATTTTTGGCAATAATCTGCATAGAGTAATGCTTCCATTTCTTCATCTTCAAATTTTTTGGCTGCCCAGGACGTTTATCGTCTTCCAAGCCAAAATTACCAAAATTTTAAATGTGCAAACCACTTTTGGCACGTTCGCTCAGCTAGCGCATGTTCACCATAAACTTCCAACAAAATACGATGACTTTCGGTAGCAGAAATTATTGTTGTTTACGCTTCAAATGAATGACATATACTGAAATGACGTACAATGACAGTAGCTTTCCAACGCATGTTCCAATGAAATAATAACAATGGAATAATACAAGTTTCGCCATCTTTTAGCAAACCGCACAACAACAATAACAATTAAGTTATAGACCCAATATAATAAATATGGATTTAACAATGGATTTACTAAAGGAAAAGCGAAATAAAAACCTTTTATTTAAAGAACAAAAAAAAAAAAAAAGTAAACAAACAAAGAGAAAAATGGTAAGTCAAAAATATAAAAATGCAAAAGGATATTGATATAATTCAATGGCAAGCAATACCCGTTTTAAATGTTTAATTAGAGAAAACTCTGAAAATTGGGTAAATAAATAAACGCAAATTATATAAAGATTTTAATAAATGATCATTTAGATAAATAAAAAAAATAGATAAACAAATAAATAAATATAAATAAGTAAATAAATAAATTAACAAAAAGGGAAATTAAATAAATGAATAACTTTTAGAGAATAAAACAAACACAATCCTTTAAAAAAAAAATAATTTACGCTCTTTATTTGGTTTCTTAATAGGCGTCTGTATTCTGCAGTGTTTGACTTGCGACTAATCTCCTACCTACCGGCAGACTCTTTTCCTAGTGTGGCCACTTTACAATCACTAGTTAGTGTTGCTACTTTATATTTCTTACAATCTTATCAGTTTCTCTTATATGGCTTGCTACAAAGTTAACAAATAAGTAATCAGAAAAATTAACAAGAATACATGAAGTATATGAATAAGCAAAAAACGTGCAAATTTAATTATTAGTAACGTTCATTTATCCATTAGAATATTGCGTGAATAAATTTTTAATATAAGGATTTTCAACACTGGAACATTTTGCTTTAAAATCTTTTCTTTTAAGTTGCTCTTTGATGAAGTTCAAGGGTTGGGTAATGCCACGGCAGGTTAAGCTTCACTTTCAGTACCTTGTTTTGTGCCACCTGCAATCTTTTACAATGATATGGCATCGAGCAGCTTGACCCCATACTTGGCAGCCATAGCATATTATTACCTGAAAGATTACTTTGTATATTATCAGTTTATTGTCTTGTGAAGGACAGGATTTGTGGTTGATGAAAGGATAAAGCATTTTCATTGCAATATTTATTTTCTTTAATGTTGCGGTAATATGATTTCTTAAGATCAACTTTTGGTCAAGTTTGATGCCAAGATACTTAACTGGAATTTCCCAGGATATAGTTTTTCCGGTCACAGTGAGATTGCCACATGAAAGATAGAAAGCTTTCCTTTTTCGTGTGAAAAAGATAGCCTTTACCTGGTCAATTTTAAGTTTGATTTTCCATTTATTGTAATACACATGAACTACTTCCATCGCTCCATCTAAATTTCTCTTTATATTGAGAGGAAACTGATGAGATGAAAGAATTGTAGTGTCATCAGCGAATAGTGCAGTCTCGCAACTTAAAAACACTGGAAAGTCGGCCGTAAAAAAATATATACAATATAGGTCCAAGTACTGAGCCTTGGAGCACACCACATTTGACATCAAAGGAACAGGAGACACAGTTGTTGACGTTTTTCGGTATCTAAAAGTATCATGCCTGTTGATTTCCCTTGTTCACGATTTGTTTTTACAATTTTGGTTATTCTTGCAACTTGTAGAATAGTGTTATGATTTTACTCATCAGGCAAAATATTGTTTTCAAAAATTAAAGTCATTAACTCGTCTTTTATAATTTTTTCAAACGTCTTGCTTAGTGAACTAAGTAAACTTATTGGTCTAGTTGTCTGGAGGCTAACCAGATTTAAGGATTGGTATAACCTTAGCTTTATTCCAAGTATCTGGAAAATATTGCATCTTTAAACAATAGTTGAAAATGAAAGTTATATATTTTATTCCTATCTTAGGAAGGTGTTTCAGAAAGGTGTTTTTAATTTGATCGAGGCCTTGAGCTTTTCTTGCCTTGAGATGTTTTATCAGGAGAGCAACCTTGTTTTCGGAAACCTACGTATTTGTAGGAGTTAGACAGCTTAAGGTATTGTGTTCTTCAATCCTTGAATCTACTACATTCGTATATTACAATAAAATTTGTACATTATATCTTAAGAACACGTCAACCATCGTACCTTTATGAAAAATTCCAATTTCCGACATTAACTAAATCAGCTTGTTTAATACTTCCGCGTTTTTCTAGTTAAACGTTAGAAAGACAGTTTTTCATCGCTGCTATTCGACTATGGAATTCACTACCGCTTTTTTTAAGAGAAATCAGTGACATTGAAAAATTTAAAAAGGAATTGCAACTTTTACTATCTCGATAGTTCTGTTTTTCATAGAAACGCCATGTTTGGGTCTTTTGTTTTTCTTTTCCTTCGCCTTCCTTTTTACTTCTTTTCCGCATTCTACATAGTATATAAGTGTTTCTACATATACCAAATTTTTATTTTATTATATTTTTTGTTACTTTATTTAATATTGTCACAAACTTGTATAAGCTTTACAACTCATAAGATCACTTTGTATTGGGTATATAACTTAATTCGTGCGGTTGGCCGGGTTTCACATATGATTTTTTGCGCTTAGGGTTGTCGTAATGGATCCATTTTGCTTCCATTTCGGACAAGCAAACCTTTCGACGTCTCTCGGCTTGAGTTCATGTGGAACCCAATTTCCTTGCTTTTGAATATATCCAGCTGCTCTTAAACGTTTTGAAATGGCTGTTTGAGTGACACCCAAAGATTCTGCGAACTCTTCTTCTGTTTGGCAACAATCTTCATAGAGTAATGCTTCCAGTTCTTCACTTTCAAACTTTTTTGGCTGCCCACGGTGTTCATCGTCTTCCAAGCCAAAATCACCACTTTTAAATTGTGCAAACCACATTTGGCACGTTCGCTCAGCTAGCGCATGTTCACCATAAACTTTCACCAAAATACGATGACTTTCGGTAGCAGAAATTATTGTTGTTTACGCTTCAAATGAATGACATATAATGAAAAGACGTACAATGACAATAGCTTTCCAACGCATGTTCCAATGGAATATTAGCAATGGAATAATACAAGTTACGCCATCTCTTTCCTAAACATGAAATAGACTAAACTAAACAAAACTAAACTTTCTATAAACATGGCTTTTATTTGATATTATTTGTATTAGAAGACGTTAAAGGCTCCAACAGTGAGTCCTCTAATCTCTAGTAATATCCGCCATTGATTTACATATAATGGCTCTTTATTTTCTTTCTTGTTAAAGCCACTTTGCAAGCTGGCCACAAATTTCTAGTTTTAAAATAGTTCTGAAAAGTCCTGCCACTCTCCCCAGATATAAACTTTTCACTTCTGCTTGTGATGTTTGGGCAACTATGCTTTAAAACCATTCAAGAACCCTAGTAGTCTGCTACCTTGAATTAGAGACTTTCGCAGTACCAACTGACCACATCTGTCATTGTTTAGGTTTTTCTCTGGCTTGGAAGAACCACCAATGTTGTTAGAAAGTTGTAGCAGCTATTCGCTCACTTCAGTTGCTTTAAGGGCATCGATTTGCTTTCTTTCCACCAAATTATCCATTGACGCCATCATCTTGTTATCCTTTAGAAACGACTTGCTGTAATGAAAGCAATAGCTGCCCATTAAGACTAGAGTGTGGGTGTTTTCAGCAGCCAGTCCTTATATATGCTGAGTGATGTACAGGGTGCACCTTTAGAAATGAGTCGAGAACTAATAGGACAGACATTTGCTTAAATTTTCTTTCCCAAGCAATGGTATGACAGACCAATGAACATAACCCACACCGAATAATCTGAATTTCGCTGTAAGAAACTCAAGAGTATAACTTCAAGTGAAAGTCCTTCCGCATTATTATGCTTAGGAGCAGACTCAGGAGAGTAGTGTACTTTATATCGTCACTCAATAGTCCTTTCAATTATTTGAAAAATGCAAAACTTCGAAGCATGCAAATTCGAAAAATCTCACAATGCCCCAAGTTCTCTTGAAGGCTAATTTCCATACTTCACCTTACCTTTTCGGAAAGAGTAACTTTTTTTCCCAAGAATTCAAATTGCTATCAGGGATAATCAATGGCCAGTGATTTATGGTAGCGTTTGCAAAATTTATGCCCTGAAAAATTCGAAAAGCTTACCCTGCGATACTATACGAGTATCCGTAGGACTATTTCGTTTGTTCGTCTTTGCTGGCTTTCACTGGCTGGCGGCAGCAATGACTACCACGAGTGCATAGCTGCAAGTCTGTAATATATCTCTTCTGTGTTCCATTTGTCTTCGAAGGAAGCTTCCTATTTCAGGACGACAAACCTTTGGTGAAATAAAAATCCCAATCCCGATGACAGAAAGGAATGCACAAACAAAAATTATTCGTATATTCAAGTATCCGTATATGGAATTCCTGCCGGCTGACGTTTCATGTGCGTTTTTCATTCCGACTTGCACTTACAGTGTAATTTTTAGATTACACCAAGAGAGACGATGAAAGAATGACAGATCGCGATTCAGCTAGGCTGGCCTTAGATACATAGAGGGACTATGGATGGTCGAGGACTATGTAATAGTGTTAAGGACTCGTTTTAGGAATTTATAAATGTTGACGTTTTGACACTGCAGTAAATCATGGTAGAGACTGGTATTTACTTTAAGACCTTGAGATGAGTATACCGTACATGATATGTTGGTGGAAAACTGATTCGTATTCAAATCTTCCACACACGTTCACCGTAGCAGATGCAACTCATAAGCAGTAGATCCCTGATAAATGTATCTTTTAAATAAATTCCAAGGTTACTCGTATTTCCGTATTATCCAGCAATTCAACCTCGAGACATGCTGCTCCTTGGAATCCACTAAGCAGCAGTATATGGTCGGTTTGAAGCCAAATATTTTCATTCATTCGACCGGAATAAATTTACCGCTCATTCTTCATGGTGGTTATGGTTACGGATACCACGTTTCTGAACCTTTTCCTCGGATATTTGTATTGGGTTTCCATTCTAACCAGGTATTCATTCTCATTTCTTTCGCTCCTTTCTCGTCAACCTCACATGTAGAATTGCTTTAATTTTCTCTTCGTTGCAACCACGACTATCTCACCACCCCCTGTTATTCGTACCTGAGTTCAATATTCTTACCCTGCTCATATTGATTTGCATGCAATTGCAGTTGGATCTCTTGTATTGGTGGGGAATTCAGGGGAACACAATACGTATCTACTGTTGCTGCAGAAGGAGATACAAATTGGAATTGAATGAGATGTCATAACTGCAGGACGACACGGGATCGTCCAATTTTTAAATCGGTCTTATGCATGCCACAGCGCTGTCCGTATTCTTCATATCATACACTCGGATTGCATTCGAGGACAAAAGATTTTACGGGCTTTAAATATTGGAAAAACCAATTATCCTTTGGATATGATCCAATATGTTCGAATGTGGCGGTGTTCACTCGACCTGTGTACGAGCATGTCCATTGCCTGCTGTCTGTATGTTTTACTGTTGAACCTTTCATTTCAGCAGAGTTGATGATGGTCAGTCGGATTGTGGGTCAAGTAGTTTTTTTTTTTTTTTTTCTCGCTCGCTGGGGGAAAAGCAAATACAAAAGTATCTTTTTATCCGACTCAAAGTATTGAGTGATTTGTATTCGATTCGGATAATATTCGCTGAGAATGAGGTGACAACAATTTTTTTAGTGCATCTACTCGTATATGGTATGTGAAAATATTCTCTTTAAAATGTCGCGTTAGGGAGATCATTTGTTATAAGTTGTGGTCCTATTTGGTAAGTGTGCCTTTCAGAAAGAGGAAACCTGGTAGCAAACAACATAGATCCACTGTTGGTACGAGTATGAAAAAGACTCTTCCTGAGCCGACGGAGAAGGAGATGAGTACTAAAACCTCTGCAAAACCATTTCCTTAACAAACAACGAGTCCTTCTTCTTATTTTAGCAAATCCTTGTGTTCATCTACTACTTCATCTACTCGTGTGGTGAAAACGTTGCGGATGTTTTATCAGAATAAAATGCATGATATAGCTAAATTATGAGAGTAATTGCTCTTTTCGTTGTATTTTAGGCAACCACTGATCCACCGTAATTTTAGATGAAAAATAGAATGTCTTTCGGCCGCGTCTAACATTGAACCTCGAACAATCCGATTTGGAAACCAATACACTATCACTTGAACCACGGCCGCCTACCTGCCTACCCATCTATAACAAAATTTGATTCTAGAATTTAACCAAAGTTTATGCCTCTCTTCAGTGCGTGTATCTGATACATTAATTACAACGCAATAATAAGAAACTAAGTTTTATAGTTTAAAAATTGCAAATGAAACAATGTAAGTGTGCAACAACAACAGCAACAACAATGATCAAATTTTTCGAGAGGTGTCAGCATTTCTGCTGCAGATCGGCTGTAAGAACGGATCGAAAAAAAGCTGTAGAAGTGGGTAGAAGCCTTTAGATATGAGCTGCCATTGAAGAAGAACTTAGTGTAAAGGTTTGTGAAATCAAAACGCCTAATGCAGAAGCTTGTCGAAAATTTTCATCGGCTTGAACTAGATGTTAGAACGTGGAAAACTGTATTCTGATGCAATATTGTTTGGAATTCCGGAGACGACCAACGAAAATTTAAAGGGCTTCTTTGGCAAACTATGCACAACCGTGAACATGACATCACTTCCTTCTTCCAAAATCTTTCGCTTCCGGTACTCTCCGCGCAGCGACAACATTCCAGCTAATGCCTGCTAGTGAAATTAGCTGAGAAAGTACAAAAGAAAAATCTCTTTAAAGCTTTTTCCAAATATAGGAAAATGCCCAATTCAGCACTTAAGCTTGGTGACATTGACTTAAACTCCTCAAAAAGTTTCTATGTCAATGAAAGCTTATCGTAACTACCAAATCTAGAGAGAAGTTCTCAAGCTCAAAAAACAATCTCTCATTTTACCAACCTACATAAACAACAGCCGTATTTACATTAGAACACCAATACAATCGCATGTCCTTATTTCTTATTTATCTTCGATCTTTCTATCTATCTATCTATATCTATCAAAATGTAGAGCATTCGAAAGAATTATTATAAAAAATCAAACAAAGAATTCGCATAAAATTTTGTGTAAAAAATGGAATGAAGTGCTCTAAAACACCTAAAATCTTGACAGTCACATACAGTGAGTCTGATCTAAGTAAAAAAAAAATTGTTAACAAGTGGTGCAAGCTCTGCCAAGATGCCAAAGATGAACCTCGCTCTGGACGCCCTCGCATATCAACAAAAGATGATAATGTCGAAGCTGTGAAGAAAATTGTTTTGGAAAATCGTCGAACTACCATAAAAGAAGTAGCTAAGGATGTTGGCATGTCAGGCGGCATGTGTCATGAAATTTTTTTGGGAGTTTTTTGGGCATGAGACGTTGATAACGTTGAAGCTGTGATGAAAAATGTTTTGAAAAATCGTCGAATTACCATAAGAGAAGTTGTAAAGGATGTTGGCATATCAGTCGGCTCGTGTCATGCAATTTTTTCGGATTTTCTTGGGCATAAGACGTTGATAACGCTGAAACTGTGATGAAAAATGTTTTGAAAAATCGTCGAGGTCGGCCTAGTGTCATGCAATTTTTTCGTATGTTTTGGGCATGAGACGTGTATCAGCGAAGTTTGTTCCGAAACCTCTTAATTTTGATCAATAGATCAGTCGTATGAGCATCGCTCAGGAGCTCTTGAATAACTTCAATGATGATCTTGACTTGATTAAAAGGGTTATAAATGTTCCCTTTTTCTGTACTTGTTCCCAAAACTGAAGAGACCTTAGATATTTGCAACAATTGAGGAAATAATAACGGAATTGCTGGAAGAGCTCAATGCTATACGAAAAAGTGCTTATACGAGAAGTGCTTCGAGGACTGAAAAAAGCGTTGGCACAAGTGTATTACATCTGAGGGGGATTACTTTGAAGGGAACAACCTTAATATTGATGAATAAATAAATAATTGTTTATAAAAATATAAAGTAACCATACTTTTTGAACACACCTAGTAAACAACTTTTATTTGAATGAAGGATTACTTACTATAGGGTTTTCCAATACGAACTTGACAACTTTGAATTTAATTTGTGAACGCACTCTTTCACTAATCATCAAACTGTCACTGTCAATTTATTCAGTAAATTCAACATTTTCATCATGGGCTGAAAAGTCAGTGCCGTTTTATGGTAAGACACAAAATTTTTGCAAAATTCAACTTTATGTATCAATATAGTTGCCTTCGAGGGCGATACACTGATTGAAACGATTTTTCAATCTTTCGATACCAGTTTTGTAGTACGATTTCGGTTTAGCCTCAAAATAGGCCTCTGTTTTGGCGATTACTTCTTCATCGGTCTTAAATCTCTTTGCGGCGAGCATTCTTTTAAGGTCTCCGAACAAAAAATAGTCGCTTGAAGCCAAATCGGGAGAATACGGTGGGTGGGGAAGCAATTCGTAGCCGAATTCATTCAATTTTGCCATCGTTTTCATCGACTTGTGACACGGTGCATTGTCTTGATGAAACAGCACTTTCTTTTTCTTCAAATGCGGCCGTTTTTCTGCGATTTCGTGCTTCAAACGGTACAACAGCGCAATGTAATAGTCGCTGTTGATAGTCTGCCGCTTTTGGATATGTATCCCAAAATACGGATGCCATAACCTTGCCAGCCGACTGTTGAGTTTTTGGTCGTTTTAGACGAGGTTCGTCGCCTGCTCGCCACTCAGCTGACTGCCAACTTGACTCTGGTGTAAGTGATGGAGCCAAGTTTCATCCATTGTCATATACCGACGCAAAAATTCGGCTTTATTGTGGTTGAACAGCTTTAAACACTCCTCTGAATTATCAACACGCTGTTGTTTTTGGTCGACTGTGAGCAAACGCAGCACCCACATTGAACAGAGCTTCCGCATGTCCAAATATTCGTGCATGATATATCCAACACGCTCATTTGATATCTTCAGAGCCTCAGCTATCTCGATCAACTTCACTTTACCGTCATTCGTAAACATTTTGTGGACTTTTTTGATGTTTTCATCTGAAACAGCCTCTTTTGGACGTCCACTGCGTGCATCATCTTCGGTGCTTGTATGACCACTTTTAAATTTTTCAATCCACTTACGAATGGTTCGTTTGGCTGGTGTAGAGTCCGGGTAACACTTATCAAGCCATTTCTTGGCATCGGCTACATTTTTTCCCATCGAAAAGCAATGATAAATCAACACACGAAATTGCTTTGAACTCTTTTTTTTTTTCACAATAACAAAAGTTGCTTCACTCACAACGCTATATCTCGAGAACTAATCGTTCGACAGCTGTCAAATTTATACACGTATCTTTTGAAGGTTAGTTGTAACTGAAAATGGTATGGATTTAATTCAAGTGGTGTCCTCTCTTAGAATCTTAGAAAACATGGACTTTTCAGCCCATGTAATACAAGCCTTGGGTGTTTACCGCCAAAAGTCTTAATAAGTCGGGTTCTAAGAACAAAACTTCCCGTTAGTATAGCATATCTTTCGAAAAGCAGATGAAGAAAAAGTTTTCTAAAGCACATAATAGGGGAAAGAAAAGACTAGAGATTAGTTTTGATAAAGGTGACAATGTAGTGCAAAATGATGAAAAAACTTGGGAGCCTGAAGTATTTGTGAGCTAACACTCCTCTCCGCGATCATACTTAAGAAGAAATGAAAATGGTACGCTTATTCGCAGAAACACTTAGCATCTAAAACGGTCACATCATAGAGAAGTCACATATGATCGAACGTATCCCTATCAAAATACCACAATACTCTCAGAGGCGGTTTCAAATGAATTAAAATCAAAACCAAATAATGCAGCTGAAATAAAGGAATCGATTCAGTCTTCGGTGTCTTTACCAATAAACCAATTTAGATACATATCGCGCTGCGGTAGAGAAGTGAAAAAGCCAAACTTTTTCTGTTTAAGCCAAGGAATTTGTTTATAAGAGAGATGTTGTGTAAATAACTATAAATATTTATGTAATACCCTTCTGGCAATACTCCTTAGTAAGCAATTATGTATATATAATGGCTTTCTAGCAACCATTGTCAATACCAATGTAAATATCTGAATAAACAATAAAGTGTCAGATTTTGACAGAACTTCAAAGAGTACACACGAGTATATAAAACAATAGCGTGTACATATTCGTGTTAATCGTTATTAAATCTAGTGAAGCCACATCAGTATGTGATGAATAGTGTTTTACAGTAGGCCTTGAGACGTTCACACAATACGTTAGATGGGATCTTGTATGCATAGGAATCAGACGATTCTTCAGCTTTGAAAAGCTAACCTATTTTATATTGGGAGTGGAGACGGCTTCTTCAATGGCTAAAAGAGAGTTCTTTTCTCGCCCTACAACTCTTTTTACTTCGTGCTAATTAGTAGTTTCAATTACTTTGTTTCCCTTCACAATTTCGAGAAGCCTGTATTTATAGCTTCAAGTCAGGTGCCTTTTCATAATTTTTCCAGAAAAGCCTCTGAATATTATTCCTATCATGGAATTCTTCGAAATCCTTGAGCTGAGAAGTGAGAAGCCCCTTCTTTTTATATGCAGAATCTATTTCTCCTCCAATATTCTTACTCGATACCTTCCACGGCTACTCTTCTTTCTGTCACCTTTTTGAAATGCTATCATGTTAAGCCCTTTTTCGGGATGTTCGTGGGTTTTTGACCTACTGTGACTTCGACTACCTCTTTGATGGTGCCGTAATAGCTTCAAAAATTGTCAGCGTAGCTGAGAGTGTTTCGCTCAGGCGGTCCCTGTTGACTCTGTCTAGTCTAATTGAGGTAAGGCTTTCACACTTGAACTATTTTTTCTGGACGGTTTTGCAGCTTATTTTTGTTGAATAGTCAACTTCTGAATTTGGCTGCAATAAGTAAATAGTCACAGTCGACTTTTGTCCCTTTGAATGTTTGGGCATTTAGAAAGCTGGATGCGTGTCTCGCATTCGCTAGATTTTGTAGGCAATCCGATCATCTGGGGTTACTGTGAAAAGTAACCTCCTTGGGAATGAAAAACACATTTTTTTTTTTGTTTTATTCAATATAGTCCCCTTTTAGTTTGATACACTTATTCTAGCGATTTTCTAACTTCTTGGTCCTGTCCAAAAAGTAATTTTCCGGAAGGTCTGCAAAATACTCCTCCGTGGCTTCGATGATTTCCTCACGTGAGCTGAATTTTTTATTAATGAGCTATCTTTTGAGGTTTGGGAAGAGATAATAGTCCGAGGGAGCTAAATCGGGCGAATACAGTGGATGCGACAGCAATTGGAGCCGTAAGTCATTGATGTTCTTGTGCGCCGGTGCATTGTCTTCCAAAAACAAAATTTTTTTTCACTTCATGTGAGGCCGTTTTGCAGCCATTTCGGCCTTCAATCGCTCCAATAATGCACAGTATTACTCACTGTTGATGGTTTTTTCTTTTTCGAGGTAGTCCACGAAGAGTATGCCATGACAATCCCAGAAAAACTACGCCATAACCTTTCCGACCCATCGAGCCTCCTTCGGCTGCTTCGGAGCACTCGTGTCGGCTTCAGTCCATTGCCGGGCACTCATTCTGTTCTCTGGTGTATAATAGTGGATCCAAATTTCATCAACAGTTACCAATCGACGCCAAAACTCCGCCCGATTCCGCATCAACAAGTCCAAACACTCTTTCGAAGTGCTCTCGCGTTCGTGTTTTTGGTCAGGGGTGAGTATGCGCGACATCCAGCGGCTGGATAACTTTTTCATATGCAGAATATTGCATATATGGCGTGTCCGCTCAGTACTAATCTTTGTGGTATCTGCTAGCTCGCTCACCTTCACTTTCCGGTCAGCCAACACTATTTCATGTATTTTTTTGACATTGTCTTCTGTAACCGCATCGAAGGGCCTGCCGCTGCGGACTTGATCGATAGTGGAGTTCCGGCCACTACGAAACTCTCAAAACCAACATTTGACGGAGTAATCTGACGGAGCATTAGCCCCATAATGTTTATCCAACTTTTCTTTTACCTTTTTTGCATTAGCAGCGCATTCTGGCAGTCAAGGAGGTTACTTTTCACCACACCTATTAGTTCTGCTTATAATCGTATTACGAGTTGCTTTCAAATCTATTAGCCAAGATCTGTTATCTATTGTCGCATCGCGGAGGCGACCACTCTAACTAATGTTTTTCTTACCTACTTGGTCATTGAATTCCCCGAGTAAACTCCGTAGGCTCCATCGAGGAGGTCACAAAACTCCTCATTGAAAAAGTCTTCAGCTTCGTTGTAGGCATGAGTTTTAGAGTATCACCGGGGGTGTACAGTGTAACTTCTACCTAAAGACCTATTTCAATTGTAGAAACTTTCGTTCACTGACATGGCTTCAGTGCTACTATTTCAACACTTCCGCTAATAAGTTCAGAAGGTCGAGTCCGAATGGAGACCAGGCAGTACCTGAAGGCTACCACTTGGAGGTAAGTTTAACACAATAGGTGTTTAGTTACAGCTCCAACACTGGGCATCGCTAAGTTAACGATAATCATTGTTTGTTCTACTGCTACCGCCTCAATCAGTCACTCGTAATGTATCTTCTTAAAAATAAAAAAACAATCAAATTATATCTCACTCCGATCAATACACAAATAGCTTCTTATCTTTCAGAGTTTTCTCCTTCATTTCCTGATAGAGCTCATTTATCCACATCCTTATCGATTTTTTCCGAAAATTTAATTTCCTACAGCTGAAACTCAAACTTCAACCCTTTCAAGTCTTCTCAGAACGAGGATTTTTTTTTTTTTTTTTGAAAAATTAAAATTGCAATCTGTCTGCCTCTGCAGTGCTTAGATATTCATACCTTCGCAAACCATATGACTCAATTAAGCCCGCCAACGAGCATACGTAACATACCACGACAAAAATTCCTAAAACTTTACCTTCTTTCTGTGACAACAAGAAGACGAGGACGAGGAAGAGGACACATAGGAGGTCCTTTGGATTAGAGTTTTGTTGAAAAACCCTTCAAGACCCATTAAGCTGTCTGCTCTGAAAGAGAAACAAGCAGTTTATCTCGTTGCTGTGATAATTGAATCTGTCGAATAAAAAATTCAAAATATTTTTTACCAAATGAATTCTAAATATAAACGCTGCGCCAGTGGTGCGGATAGATACTCGTACTCGTACTCGTACTCGTACTCGTACTCGTACTCGTACTCGTACTCGTACTCGTACTCGTACTCGTACTCGAACTCGAACTCGATTTTAAATTCGTATTCTTGCAACTCCCCTCGTGGTAGCGAAACTCAGTTACTCACAGCCGTATCCACGTTCTAAATTATGCGAAATGCAATTTAACGAAACTTAACATATTCAGATAATTTGCTAGGCAGCAGTTTCTGAAGATCAAGAGGATGACGAAGACAAGAGATGTAGAGAAAACATCGACGACAAGGACGATGAGAACACCGCCTCTGTTGATTGTCTCTGGGTTCCATGTATTCGTATACGAATACAATCGAGTGGAGTGAAAAAACTTTGGAACTTTTTGTTTAAGATATCCCTTATTAGCGGAACAATGCTCTTTGAATATGATTTTTTTATGACACTCGACTTTAGCGGTAGCTGTGGCTGTGTATTCTATAGATAACCGTTCGTAGTACTGTAGTGGCAACCATCCCTATATTTCATCGATCCAATTAAAATTTCACTGTTTTGATGGAGATACATAAAATCCACTGCAATGGTCACATTAGCACATCCACGAGACCGCATTCGACAAGCGAAAGCAAGTTTTTTTTTTTTTTTATCCTATCGATCCCAGGGTTTTGTCAGGGGAACATTTTTTTATCCGTACGTCCATGGTATCCGGCGGGCTTAAGTGACACCAATTACAATGCGCCAGAAAGTTATTGTCAAATCGATCGAAATGGAAGTCCTCCCTCAGTTGGAAAACGGTTCGCAGGACCACAAATCGAAGTTTGCCGGTTACGGCTACCAGGTTACAGGTAAATGACCACCAGGAGGTCTACTCTCTAATTCAATGACCATTCAACAGTACATTTGGGTTTGAATTGTTAACTCTGAACCAGATGTTGGAGACATGGTGGTTGTGTGTATGTGTGAGCTTGCGTTGACTATGTCATAGGGTTGGACACATTTTACGGACCAAACCGCAGCCGTCGAAATGCGATTGCATACCGTGGCATGGGGTTAATTAAAACTCGTAATTAAAATATATACGAGCGTGTGATGTGAGACTACTTGCATTTCGTATACCTGTATGCGTGTGGGGGTAGGAGTACGAGCGCTTTTGTTGTACATATGTATATCTACAGATCCATTACTGGTTAACCCAAAAGTTGGGAATTGAAGTCTGGCATCACATGCAGGTTTGGCTACCCATGTAATTAGAACACATTCAAAGTACTTGGTATCGATCGATGGATGGCCATCTCCAATGGGGCAGGCTGGGAAGCAGCAGCAAAATCAATTCGAATTGGAGGATTTGGTTTATTTTTTTTTAATCATCATTCGTTGATGCTGGTAGTTTCAATTATGGGTTTTCCTGGTTAATAACATTGTCAATTACTCGCTTTTTTTTTTTTTTTTCTTTTATTGTATTAACCATGCATACGAATGGTGCCGGAAATGAAAGCAAATGTATTGCTTTTCAATGAGCCGTTCTGGGATTGTGTTGATGATGATGATTGCATTGCTGGGAGATTAGAATTTTATTTGGCTTTAAAATTTAAACAAAATTAGACTGCTACTTGTGATGTTACTGTAGAAGACATTAACGAAAGTACTTTAATAGTGTGTCCTTGGATAATATTGGCTTTGCTGCAGTTTGTAGGTTGAGAGGGTCGTTTCCTGTCACCAGCATATATCTTCCCTGTCTTGATTTCGGACAGCCGTAAGTTAGCTGTCAATAATTTTTGATGCTCCATCAAGTCATAATTAGCCCAAAATGATACCATCAATGAAGAGGCTGCCTGTAATATAGAAACTGGCAAACTAATCGTCTTTAAGATTCCATCGCTCGGGGACTGGACTTGTTTGCTTATACTCGAGGCTCTCAATGACTTTAATGAGCATCCAGTCAGTGCTTGATTGCTGTAGGAGTTACCATGTTTGTCTTTAGTCGCGAATTCAGTTGGTGCCTAACACTGTGTTATTCTGACACTGGACACTAGATCTGGCAAAAATGATGCTTCCGAACTGATGGTGACAAGGCATTAGACACCATTAGTTCGCCATTATGAACCCCATTTTGTATTCATTATTTCTCTGAAAGAATCTGAAAGAAACATGGAGATCATTCAAAAAGAGGTATACAAAAGCTACACGTTGCCGCCGCAAAATAATATCTTATCCGGGGAACAGAGTAAGTTTTGTTCACAGAAAGGCAGAACGGGCTTCTATCTACTCAATTCGTCATCATCAGCAGCTATGCGATTGGCTGTAATATAGGTCTCTAAAGAGAAATCCAACTGTGTCACCTGCTTGCCTGATCGGTTGAAATGATCTGTTGGTATCACTGTCATGTTCTTACGACGATCGCCTTCCTTGCCTTTATGTGGAGGGTTAAGTAAAGCCAAACTCTTAATTTTTGCCACCGAAAACTAAGAGACAATCGTCTCAATTTCTTCAAATATTCTTTTCCTGTCTACCCTCTTGACTTGAGCTAAATCTAGGTGCCATCCAGGCCGTGCCATAGATCACCGTAGGGTTTTGAAAATACTATAACTTGGTGTTGTACGGCTGGTTCAACTATCTATCTGGTACCTGGTAGGGACGCGTTTGCACTTCTAGCAAGCGTTAAGCAGACCGGGCAAGTCTGTTCTCCGAACTTAGGTGTGGCCCTGATTTGTCGCTGTGGTTTAAAACCTAGAACTCAGGAAGTGTTTTCTAGTTGGTTTCGCCCCGATGCTGTGTTGCAACAAGTACTGGGTGTTGGGACCATAAGAACGGCAAGACGTTAATGGGTGGGCTTCTACTCATACCAGGGGTAGACCTGTGCCCACAACAGAGTCTCACTTTGGTATCATATGAAGGAGGCAGAGCGTTTCCTTACTCTCATGGATGTATTGATATTCAGTGAACTTAAATCTAAATGGGCAGGTGTTCACTTAGAACACATGGCATATGTCGATTTTGTGATCCCGAAAGTTACGTCGGGTCCCTTCAGATCGCCTGCGCTTACTCCATAGTCTCCGCGGGGGAACCATGCTAGTTGTGTTGCAGGCTCGAAATCGCAGGGAGAAATTTCTGTGCCCGAAGTCGGGCAAGATAGCTACAGGAAGGGTAAAACATTGGCGTACTGAAAGCTAAAGTGGGATGATGAGATTGTGGGTATGTGGGCAGACCGGCTCATACTCGTAGTATGCAAATGGCTGAAGCAAAGTCATTGTGGTCCAACCCATATGTCCAATATATGGCTCTATCTTTGCGCGAGGTGCCATCAACAGAACAACTATTGGGTACCACCTGGCACTCAAATTCGAAAACATCGTCTCCACGATGTTAAACTGCAGGGACGCATGGAAGACCGTGGATGCATACGGCAATGTACTGAGCACAAGCAAAAGTGGCGCTCAGATAATATATAATAGAACAGTAGAATAGAACAGGCCATGTCAGCGGTGCAGATTCTTTTAAATTCTGTTTCGTTTGCTATTAAAAATTTTTGCTAAGAAAAAATTTTTTGACAAAAACTTAGCATATGGACTTAATTTTTTATAAAAACTTAATATCTAACTTAAAATAAACCTTTCTACCTTATCTACGTACACAATACACACACATAGATATTATACACAATTATATACTTATATTAGTATATACAAAGGTATATACTAATATATGTATATATTTCTTAAATGCTAACCTAAACCTATGCAAGCTGGCCATCGCTATTCACAAACCAAATAGATTGGTCAGCTCTGCCTCATTAGTGAGGCTGGTACGTAGTTGACGGAAACGACGACGAAACATCTTCTCCATCATTCAACCACCAGAAATGCTGGTGCTGCCGAACGACATCCCTCTTATCGCGATTCCCCACCGCCGTACTGAACCTGAGACGATCCACACTGCCGTGTGCGACGTCTCTGGTGTAGTTGAGTCGCCTGTCCCCAGCTTTCCGAGCGACATGGAAGATTAACGGGACCGCTGATCTATCCTGGATCAACCCTATCTGATCTAGGTAAAGGAATGCTTCCGGTGGAACGAAGCCGTCAGAGCGCACACTCTCGTGGTAACGGTAATTGGGATAGTAAGCCCCAGATATCAGGTTATTCGTCGAGGCCATTGCTCTTGCAATGTGCCTTCGAGTCAGTTTAATTACGAAGTTGTCCACTCGTATTAGGTTCGCTCTGTTGTAAAGGACCTCATTACGATAAAATTTTTTGTACTCCGACTCTGGTGTTCTGTACAAGCGAAGGCAAGCCCTAAGGCAAGCCCTCTCAAACACCCGAATCTTTTCCATTAAGCTTGCTCGCACATTGGACCACACGGGACACCCAAATACCAACATGGGCCTGATAAGGGCCATGTAGCAGATTACCTTTACCCTCGCATCGAGTTGGCTACTATAAAACAGTCTCTTTGTAATGCAAAAGCGCCTTTAGCTCTGACCAGAGCAGCATCTACGTTTTTGTCAAAATACAGAAACTGATCTAGCCAGATCCCAAGGTATCTGACTACCTTTCGACAGGCAAGAGGCTGTCCGCGTTGTCCAATGATCGAGAAAGTTCGCCAGTTTTTTCTGGTATCTCTAGGGGCTCTAGACAACGGCGTCCTAAAAAGAATGGTTTCCGACTTCTGAAAGTTGATTTTAAACTTCCAGTCATCGCAAAATCGTCACGAAGTCACGCTGCAAGAGAGTATTGATGACCTCGATTTTTGGACCTGTTCTGTACGCTATCAAATCGTCTGCGTACGCAATAGTATGGGGAAGTGAACCTATCAAGTCGCTTGTATAAATGTTGAACATGATCGGCGAATTGACCGCGCCTTGCTGAAGACCATTTTTAATTTGAAATATTCCAACAGAAGTCACATCACCATTCTTCACGATGAACTGTCCGTTTGTTTAGCATATTATAAAGAATGTACAAGAGTAGTTTACTGATCCCCATCCTAGTCAGCTTATAGAAAAAACCCTCTAGCCATACGGTGTCGAAAGCCTTCTCCAAGTCAACAAGGCAGGCACCAGTACATTGGTTTTTGCCTTTATTCCATTGTATTATTATTATTACTTTTTCAAAAACCTTACTGATATTCGGAAGGAGACTTATCGACCGGAGATTCGCCGGATTGGATATATCCTTTCCCTTTTTGGGGATAGGTTGAACCACCGCCGTTTTCCAATGCGCTGGAAAATGTGCATTATTCATTGCATTATTAAACAGGGTGGTGTAAATGTCCACCGCTTCTAGTGGGAGATGTCGAAGCACAATGTTCGGTATTCCATCGGTTCCCACTGATTTCTTACTTCTAAGTGATTCGAAGTTCGTTTGGAGCTCTTCCTTCGAAATGAACGGTGGTAATACCCTTTCGTTGGTGATGACATTATTTGCCATGTTTTCGCCATTGAACTGGGTGAAACCCGAGCTCTCGAATCGCAAACTCACAATTTCATTTCGAAGGCAGAAATTGTGCACAAGGACTCGACTCTCCAGGTCGTGGTTAGGGCCAATGATGTCATTCGCCTTGTACACTTCCTGGAAAGTGGCTCCTATAGCCTCTATCTTCTCCTGCGGATCCTCGATCACAAAGAAGTTGACATCATCAACTGCCTCATTTGGATCGATACCCGCTGCTACAAGTATTTGTTCGTTGTTCGTCGTTCGGGCGATTTTGAGACATGGAAGGTCGTTTTGATTATTTCTCCGGAATATTTTATTTATTTGCGGGAACATATTCGGGTTGCTGGTGTTTGAAGCCTGAATTTTATTGCTCCAATACAAACTTACAGAATTTCTGTAATTTTCCTTTATTAATATCTGGAGGTTTTTAATCGAAGACTTCAATGTCATGTCTGTCAGTAAACTGTCTGTACAAGGTTTTTAGTCTTGACAGTAGTCTACTTTTATGTCGGTGCAGTGCGTCAATAGTTGCGTTGCGGAATATGTCTTCGTTGTCTGTGTGTTGATACCGAGGTATCGTTTTGTCCATAGTTCGTTTAATTGTCTCGTCCATTAGTTTTAGATATTAGTTAATCTCCTCATTTGACAGATTTCTGTTGGAAGGCGGGTAGAGCGAATTCGAGGAGAGTGCCCTTGTCAGTATTCTGGCGAAGTATGTCCAACGCACCCTACTATAATTGTAGGAATGCCTTTGAACAAACTCTTCCAATTCCGCAGTTTCGTTGGGAATAGTTATTTCGGTGCTGACACCGCAATGGTCACTGTCATACACGAAAGTGCGTAGAGAGTTTGTAGTTTGTTTGGTTAGTGCACGTCAGTTGTATTCGTGAGTCGAACAGCAGAAGATCCAAATATGACCCATGTCTGGGAAATGACGGACTATCTGTGCTGACCCCACCAATTGAATAGTAGGTTCCCTCTAGTATTTGGTGTATTATTTCCCCAATCTCTATGTTTGGCGTTGAAATCTCCGCCGATAATAAAATAGTTGTCTTCCAATTCCAGCCTCAGGAATCGAAAAAGTGTCTCGAGCTCTTATATGAATAAGGAGGATTGAGTAGACTTAGGTGCATAGACAGACACCATGTACAGCCGCTTTCCACTACGGAGAGGGATGTACATGACGCATGCTTCCAGCACCTGAAACCCACATACTACACGACTGTATACTCTTTTGGAATGCAGTTCTTTTCTTACAAAGATTGCAACACCTCCTCCTTGAATGGAGTTGGGTCGGTTTCTTCGTAATATTTTATATCTTCTGTGCCTCATTTTGTGTCTTTTAGTAAGCTTAGTTTCGCTTACCAAAAGCACATCAGGGGCTTGGTCTTTAAGCAACTTTAATAGTGTGGCTCTTCGTTCTAACCTAATCAGTGAATTAACATTCACTGCAAGGAATGATCTACCCGCGTAGCCTGTTCTTGTATTTGACGCTGAAGCTGAGTCATCTGCCCCTGAATGGAGAGCAAGATAGCCAGCATCTCAGGTACAGGTTCTGGTGCTCTAGCCGCTGGGGCCTGAGAAGCTACCTTTGCTTGTTGTACCGTAGTTCCCCTACCTGCCGCCATTTGGGCGTAGGTAACTTGGGGAGTGACGGCTGATCTAAGCAGTGGCTTATCATTCACAATGTCCATTCCACGACCCTCTAAACTTCCTAAACTTCGCTTAATAATACCAACAATTTCTTGGTGAACTAATGACTTGAATTCAACTTTAAAACGGGCTTAAGAACCACATGATGTGGTCTGTAAAATCCATACTCTTCGAGAAATTGGGAATAAGAACGGTGAAGTGCTTCATCTCTTTGGAACTTCGTTTCCATGATCGGAAATGGATGAATTGCACCATTAATGAGTTGAGGTGGTTCCTTGAAAGGAACATCTACGATCAAGCTGCCTTTGTTGTCTCTTTGATGAGTTTTGAGAAAATGTGCTTCGATGTATATTTTCGTGTATGTTTTTTGGGCAAGTTGTCTGCAAGATTCAGCTTTTTAAGAGGATTCAAATCTTTTAATACATCAAACGAGACCGATGGCAAGCATGATGTAACATTTCTAATACATAAGCATCAACCAAGATTCTTACTGATTCGAAACGTGAGCCGATGCACACGAAACAACAGCCCTAGATTTGCCTGCACGAATACTTCCATTCGACTAATAAGTATTTTTCTATTTCTGCGTCCAGCCTATGAATGCTTGATTCAGAAATATATGATACCTGAAATCCTGAATCTAGAAGTAACCGTGAGTCTTGATTACTACCTCTACTATCAACTGCCCACCCAGTAGCGATGGGCAATTAGGTTTGCGCAGAGAGTGTATTTCAGTAAGCGAATGATTGTTTACTAAGCGGTCCGATGATTGTTCGAGAATATGGGAACTTGTGCTTAAACCAGGATCAACTTCATTACCAGTTTACGCAGAACTAAAGTATGCTGGCGAGTATTACATTTTATGGTATCGGGATTTACTTTGGTAACGAGACGATGTATTGCCTCTGCGTAGAGACTTAAAGCATAGCTTATCTTCTTGATGAAATCCTGAAATTTCGGGCTTGAAAGCCCATGAATAAAGAGTCTGTCCACAGGGACAAAAGATATAATGACGACATATGGTATGCATATTACACATATGCAAGGCTTCACACCTGTTCTCCAAAAATTTAAGAAATTTGTCAATGGTTATGATTGTTGCACATCGTTATCCAGATTGAATGGTATTTTACACCCTGACTGACTCGAACTGCAACCAATCTCAGACTGCTATAATTTCCAAACCGTTCATTAATGTGAGCTCAAATTTCGACACATGACAGGAAATTTTAATATTTACAAGCCTATTAAACGATTTGCGTCTCAGTTGTGTTGAAAAGTTTTTATCCGCGATGGAATTCGAACATGACAGTGTGATTGCCTTATATTTGGCTGAAAAAACACAACTAGCTATCGTTAGAACCCTCCAGCACCTCAACGTGAATAAATCATTTGTGATTCGAACAATAGCTCGTTACCGTGATAATGGCAGCGTTGCAAAACGCCATGGAAGTGGTCATAAAAAAACAGCAACATCGTCAGAAATGGTTCAACATGATGCCAGACACGTCAACAACAATCAGCTGTCAAAACAAAACTAAAGACAGTATTGCACTGTCTGCCTAAATATGAACGGACTTCAAGGCACCTTTTTTGCAGTAGCAGCGCATTCTGGCGGTCAAGGAGGTTACTTTTCACTCCACCTAGTAAAATGACTCAAAAAAAAAAAAAAACAGGGCGTTGGACCACAAAACGCGAATGAAGTCGTGAATCATGATGAATCAGAAGGTGAAATAGTTAATCGATTGGGAACCAGAAAAAAATTAACGGCGAGAAACGAGCAGAAAACAAACATAAGCCAAAGCTCAGCAACCCATGGTTTCAAAACCAAACAAGGATGTGCAGTAAGGAGCTGCCTGGGAGAAAGTTTAAAAAACCAAACTCCACCTGAGGCGTTGATCAAAGGGCAGCAGCTCTCTACATTTAAGGCTGCCACAGAGGAAACAAGAAAACAGTGGATGACTTGCTCTTTCAAAGACGTACGGACGGGCGTAGAATTAGAATTATTGGCTTAAATGGATTTTATTATGCAATGAAATCAGCCTTCTACAGGGCAATATATGTTATGTAGCGAATACAGAGTAGGTTAAGGTGATCTTTATTAATGTGTCGCCGTGGATAGGTGTTTCATTGTAGCCCGCGGGAAGTCTGAGAACCATAGCTCGTTACCGTGATACTGGCAGCCTTGCAAAACGCAAAACGGAGGTGGTCATAAAAAAAACAGCAACATCTGCAGAAATGGTTCGGAAAGTGAAGGCTCGAAATGAGCGAAATCCGCGTCGAAGTGGAAGAAAAATGGCTCCGGAGCTCAACATATCATTGGAACGCATGCAACACATATTGACAAATGATCTTGAGCTCAAGCTTTTAAAGTTCCAATAAGCACACGATCTTACACCTCAACAGAAAAAAGTTTGAGTCGAAAGAGTTGCTACGCTCTTCCGAAACTGGTGAGTTTCCGAATTTGGTTTTGCCGATGATTCGCTATTTGTTATCGACCAATGTGTCAACAAACAAAATGACCGAGTTTACTTGCCAGAGAGGTCCTTTGAAAATTTACACCTTCGGACGGCCACCAGAAAGCAGGCAGCACCGATGGTGATGGTTTGGGCCGCTATAACCGCCGATGGTCGCTCTCCGCTCGTGGCGTCAAAATTAATGCGATCGTATACCGTGAAA
Source organism: Volucella inanis (assembly GCA_907269105.1). Lineage (NCBI taxonomy): Eukaryota > Metazoa > Arthropoda > Insecta > Diptera > Syrphidae > Volucella > Volucella inanis. Next base: position 199,818,298 of record OU026153.1, on the reverse strand, counting down.
CTGTCTTAGAGACAGTATTGAAGCCTTGGGCAAATAATCATTTCGGTCGGAGACCGTGGACATTTCAACAAGACTCGGCACCGTCTTACAAAGTGCGCGTCAACCAAGATTGGTTAAAAAACAATGTTCCACACTTCAATTTTTCGACACAATGGATTGCAAATTCTCCAGATGCAAATCCGTTGGATTTCTCTGTGTGGGGTATTTTGAATGCAAAGGTTGGCACTAAAAATACCAAAGTTTGCACCACCTCAAACAAGCACTTTGCCGGGAATGGGCCAAAATACCGCAGAGCCACTTGAGTGCAGCGTGCGATGCTTTCTTCGGCTGTCTCAAGGCCATTATTCGCGCCAAAGGTAGACATACTGAAAACTACTGATACAATTTGAAAATTGATGTATTTTTCAACATTTTTTGCTTTGGCACAATAAAATTTATCAAAATATAAAAAAATTATAGCATTTTAAAAAGTTGCAGTTCGAGTCAGTCACCCTGTAACTGACAGTTGAACTCTGATGGTCCGCTTTGTGCATAAGTCTGTGGAAATGGTTCTTCCATACCCTCAGCTCTGGCTACGGGTCTACTACAAGGCTCCTCTGTTTGTCCTTGCAGGCTGCTCTCCGTACTCTTCTCGATTTTACCATTTCTAAATTTCCTCGATTTCTTGCTACTCGTGCCCTTTTCCGAAGCCGGTGTCCCTAGTTCAAAGGACCAGCTCTATTCACTCTTTGCAGCGCCCCTCTATATGCTCTTCAGTTTCATTGAATCTACCTTACCTATTATCCAACAAATTCTAGCTCCTAAGTCCATAAGCCCTACTTACATAATGCTATAGGGTGATTCTTCGTAAGGTTTGATCTATAATGTAAAATAAAATATATAAATTTGAAAGTGAACTTAAAATTTTTATTATCGGTTAAAGGAACAGTTCATGGCATTTACTTTTTAAGAATAATATCATAGAAATTTTGGCCATGATTACGTCTGGTGTGGTCCAATTTTGGGCGACTCGTTTGAGCATAGTGACTGGTATCTCGCGGATAACACGAGTAATGTTGGCTTACAAAGCATCAATCGTAGCTAGCTTACTCCTGAAGACCTAAGACTTCACATATCATCAGAGAAAATAGTCCAAAGGTGTGATACCGCACGATCTAGGCGGCCAATTTACCGTAGCAAAACGTGAAATTATGTGCTCACCGAAATGATTTTTCAACAAGTCCATTGTTTCACGTGCTGTATGGCTCGTAGCGCCGTCTTGTCGAAACCAGAGCTCACTGAGACCATATGCTTGAATTTTAGGAAGCACATAGTCCGTTAACATGGCGCGTTTACTCTTACCATTGAGAGTAACATTCTTTTTTGCCTCATTTTTGAAGAAATATGCCCATACACCACACCATGTCGTTGTTTTTAATGGATGTAATGATAGTTATAGGTATTCTTCGGGTTGTTCATCAGCCCAAATACGGCAATTTTGTTTATTAACGTATCCATTGAGGCATTGAGTTTTTCCAGAGCCCATTCACAGAAAATATAACTCAAATTCAAGACACCTGGCTTCAATTCTTGCACAAGTTGAATTTTGTACGCTTTTAGGCCGAGATCCTCACGCAAAATATGCCAAGTTGTCTTCGCGTACACTCTCAGCTACAGCGGCAATAGTCTCTTCACTACATGCTGGATGTGGTCGAGTATCATCCACTAATGTAAACCGGGACTCAAACTTGCCAATGGTATTGATAATAGCGGTTTCAGTAGGTCGCTCATGCGCACTGTAAGTTCCTCGAATTGCAAAAAAAACATTTCTCACAGAACGCTGATTTGCGTAATACAGCTGAACAATTTGGAGACCTTGTTATGGTGCAAGTCTTGCCAAACGATAGTGAACAAAAATGACAAAGCAGTTTGATAGGAGTCATACCTGATCTATCAAAAAGCCTATTCAAAATCAAACCTCCTGATGAATCACCTTATATAAGCAATAAAACCTTTCTTAGACTCACGTTTTTATGAACCCTACTTCAGTCTTTCAGCTGGTGGCCAGGAGATAATTTGCCGTCGCTATTGTTTTGATGACAAAATAAATTTCACAAGTATTGAGAGCTTATGCTTCTTATCTCACCTAAAATTAGAAGTTAGATAACGAACCTTTTATTTGGACCCTCCTTATCTCAACAACCACAAGTTCAAACAGTCGACGCGAACTTCTAACTTCAATTCTAGAACGACATGGTCTATCTATTTGGCTCTTAATTGTGTTGAGGCTAAAGTCACTGTGACACACAGGGAATAATGTCAAAGAAAGAAAATAAGGGATGTTCCTTCTTCGTGATTCTCATATATTCGAATAGGTTGTACAATAAGTTTGATTAAGAGGGCAACGAGCAATTATTTACAGTTATTGCTTAATAAGTTTTTCTTAATTCGCTGGATAGAAATCTCAACCATAAAAGCAATAAATGCGAATGTATATCCAATGGCAAGTGCCATTAGCGGTCCAGAAATGTCTGCTATCGGTAGGGTGCTGTGTGGTAACTTTTTGCCTGATGCCATACTCTGGAATGTTTGCTGAGCTTTCATATCTATAAAATTTGCAACGTGCTAAAAGATAAGAACGTTCCACAATTTCCAGTATACAAAAAAAAATCTAAATCAACCTTCCGCTCCCACTTTTTGTAAAGTCCATGTTCTATGCACCAAAGGATGTGCATATTGAACGCGTCCATTAAAGGCCACCCTCGTACAGAGAACGCCCGAGTCCAATCGAAAAATAAGTCATCCTTGGAGAGCTATTGAATCATAAAAAGTTCTACTTTAAAAGACTCCATTCCTTCGGTCTTATTTAACATCAACTTACAATCATTTGACTTAGAGCACCGTCCTTAATATAGTCACCAAAATTGTAAGTACCTCCGTGTAATCGTTCTACAGCAAGACCATAGTCTGCGCTATATGTGGCATTTCTTAGCTCGTTGTAACTACGAATTTCAAACTTATTGGTCATTGTCTGTTCGTAGAGTATGTCAGACTTGGCTATAGTAAGAACCCAGGCTGGAGCCGGAGCTCCCCATTTCCATTCAGTTTTAGCGAACTTTTGAATAGTGTCCACAGGATCTGTATATAAAGGAACTGTGAGTAATGACTTCAGTTGGCCGCTGTAGGTATTCTCTAGGATGATACCAGCCATCAGAAGTGACGTAATAAAGAATCGAGCTGCAAAGTGCTGTAATCTGTTCGAAATGACACCAAACCACTGCTTTATGAGTAACAGACGAAAGAAATGTGTGACTTACTTGGCATGTGAGAAGGATTGTTGGAAATATATGGCAGTCATTTCGAGAAGAGTTAACATGTAGGAGGAGTAGCCCTTAAATTGTGGTCTTGAACGACGATTATGATACTTCATTCGGAATGTAAAATAATTGATGCCATGCATGACGAGAGAACTCACAATAATCGATATGTTAATCAAGGTCCAAATGAGTCCGCTGAATGGTAGAATGTTGGTCATATAGGCTGGATAAAGGCTAAAAAGCGAACATTTTAATAATTTTTATTTAAAAAAAACTAGAACTTACGACGGAGCAGGTGCAATAATTGTAACCGCTGATTTAGCAATGGCATAGGATGTTTCAAATATGTCATTGTACCAGTTGTAGTAACAACCGATGCCGAATTCAGCCTCCTTCCGATAGACGGCACCGATCATTCCATTTGATGTCCCATTTTCATAAATCGCACCCCAGTTATCCTTACCATCTGTTTGATAGGAATAGAAAAGCTGTAGATTATGTTAGAGAACTTATGACTCTGAAACTTACACGGCATAACTTTGACAGTACATTCTCTGAGCTTACAGAAAGTTAGAAGAATGTCGGCTTCAGATCCAATGTAGACGATACTTTTCTTTGGTTGAAGAGGGTCATAACTGTCCACATCACCATAGTTTTCGGGCTTCAAAGAGGCATACAAGAATTGATGAAACTGTGGTCGACGCCTACTTAAGATATATAGGTGTTCGAAGGATAACGGAATCGATCAATCAAGAAAAGATCGTCACAAAGTAGGTGTTTCGTGAAAGTTCATATTTAAAGTTCTAGCTAACATTTTTATGAAAGGTTTTCAATGAGATTTCAAGCAGTTTAAAAAGTGTAATGCGATGGGCTGATAGGAAAGGAGCTAGAAGCTATAACCAAAAAAAAAAAAAAAAAAATTACTCACCATGGACGCGTGGAACAAAAGTAACGTTCTATTGATCCAAGTTAGTCTTCCAAGGCATACTATAGCTTTCAAAACCTAAACTGTGTCAAATGATAATCCACATCCATAATTTCCATATGTGTTCAAGCCCCTATTGATGAAAAGAACATCACTCCATTTACAAACGCCGGTGGTCACTGCCAAGCAAGTGTTGGAATCAATATAAGTTCCTTCGTGGACTCTATGCCGCAACTGCATGCTTGTTGGTAGTGAACATATAGTCTCTTCACGGTGGCCACTGGTAATATTATTTTGGATATGCTCATGTCTCTGATCATGACTAATATATCCGATCGAAGAGGACAAACTCGTTAAAACTCTCAATCCAAAGTGGAGGAGCATATGCGAACTGATGCTTGGCTAAATAGGTATTTAGTCACTAAAATGCGAATTTGAGATGCACAGGAGCGGCCACTTTTCAATAAATGTTATATTTCACTACCAGGGCCTTTTGCAGCGGACCGACATTCAACTTCTCTCGAAGGAATACTAGGTGGGGTGAAATATTCATCCGTGGCGTCGATGATTTCCTCGCGTGAGCTGAATTTTTTATTGATGAGCCATCTCTTGAGGTTTGGGAAGAGAAAATAAAGGCCGAGGAAGCTAAATCGGGCGAATACGGTGAATGCGACAGCAATTGGAGCCGTAGGTTATTGGTTTTAACCATGGTTGCGATGCTCTTGTGCGCCTCTGCATTGTCTTGCAAAAACAAAATTTTTTTTCGCTTTATGTGAGGCCGTTTTACATTTCGGCCTTCAATCGCTCCAATAATACACAGTAGTACTCGCTGTTGATGGTTTTTCCTTTTTCGAGGTAGTCCACGAAGAGTATGCCATGACCATCCCAGAAAACCGACGCCATAACCTTTCCGACCCATCGAGCCTCTCTCGGCCGCTTCGGAGCACTCGTGTCGGCTTTAGTCCATTGCCGGGCACTCATTCTGTTCTCTGGTGTTCAACAGTTACCAATCGATGCCAAAAGTCCGCCCGATTCTGCATCGGCAAGTTCAAACACTCTTTGGAAGTGCTCTCGCGTTCGTATTTTTGGGCAAAAGTGAGTATGCGCGCCGCCCAGCGCCAGGATAACTTTTTCGTATGCAGAATATTGCCCAAAATATGCCGTGTACGCTCAGTACTAATCTTTGTGGTATCTGCTAGCTCGCGCAAATTCACTTTCCGGTCAGCCATCACATTTTCATGTATTTTTTTGACATTGTCCTCTGTAACCGCATTGGAGGGCCTGCGGCTGAGGACTTGATCGGTAGTGGACAATATCTGACGGTGTTATCTGAAGGAGCATTAGCCCCATAATATTTATCCAACTTTTCTTTTGTTTCCTACGCGTTTTGCGTGTTTTATGAGAGAACGAAAATCGTTTTTGTCCATACTCAACATGATGCCAAACACGTCAACAACAATCAGCTGTCAAAACAAAACTAAAGACAGTATCGCACAGTATGATTTGGCATGTCTACCTAAATATGAACGGACTTCAAGACTTTTTTGCAGTAGCAGCGCATTCTGGCGGCCAAGGAGGTTACTTTTCACTCCACATAGTAAAATGCCTCAAACAGAAACAGGGCGCTTGACCTCAAAAAGCGGATGAAGTAGTGAATCATGATGAACCAGACGGTGAAAAAGTTAGTCGATTGGGAACCAGAAAAAATTTAACGGCGGGAAACGAGCACAGAACAAACATACGCCAGAGCTCAGCAACCCATGGTTTCTAAATCAAACAAGGATGTGCAGTTAGGAGCTGCCTGGAAGAAAGTTTAAAAAACCAAACTCCACCTGAGGCGTTGAACAAAGGGCAGCAGCCCTCTACATCTAAGGCTGCCACAGAGGAAACAAGAAAACAGTGGATGACTTGCTCTTTCAAAGACGTACGGACGGGCGTAGAATTAGAATTGTTGGCAATGGATCATCCTGTCTCATATTCTATCCGAAGCTTAAATGGATTTTATTCAAAACGTCCTGCTGGACGAAATAAAAGCTCACAAAAACTATGCAATGAAATCAGCCTTCTACAAGGCAATATATGTTATGTAGCGAATACAGAGTAGGTTAAGGTGATCTTTATTAATGTGTCCCCGTGGATAGGTGTTTCATTGTAGCCCGCGGGAAGTCTGAGATCCTTCATTCATTGGATGAGGTGGGGTTCCTAACCCCACAAGCGTTGATTCATACTGAGAACCTACACTTAGCAAAGGGGCAGAAGAAAGGCCTCGGTTTGAGATATTTGCACCCTCTTTAATAGGTACAAAAGGCTCCAATGCAATATTGGACCAAGCCCAGGACAGCAACGGCGGAGCTTAACATAAATTTGGTGCTGTCACCAACATAGGGATACTACAAGAACCCTGTTTATTCAGAGCCATTTATACAGCCTAAATTGTAAAAACACACAGATAATCTATGATAAGACCGCATTGTCTCATTCTTTTATCCACGTAACTCTAAGGACGAAACGCCTGAAACTGTCAGGAGATTAGTGGAATATTGCAAAAACCAAAGGATGGCTCTTATTACTTTGCTGCTATGCCAGTGCTCACAACATGATATTAGGCAGCACAAACACAGATATGAAAGGTGAGTTACTCCTTAAATTGTGATTGTGAATAAGGGGAAGAAACCGCATATACACCCTGACTTACTCGAACTACAACCAACTTCAGACTGCTATAATTTCCAAACTGTTTATGACAGTAAGTTTAAATTTTGACACATGACAGATAATTTTATTATTTACAAGCCTTTTAAATATGAATAAATCATTTCTGTCTCGAGCCATAGCTCGTTACCGTGATACTGGCAGCCTTGCAAAACGCAAAACGGAGGTGGTCATAAAAAAACAGCAACATCTGCAGAAATGGTTCGGAAAGTGAAGGCTCGAATTGAGCGAAATCCGCGTCCAAGTGGAAGAAAAATGGCTCCTGAGCTCAACATATCATTGGAACGCATGCAACACTTACTGAAAAATGATTTTGAGCTCAAGCTATTAAAGTTCCAATAAGCACACGATCTTACACCTCAACAGAAAAAAGTTTGAGTCGAAAGAGCGAAGGAATTGTTACGCTTGCACGAAAGTGGTGAGTTGCCGAATTTGTTTTTTTCCGATGATTCGCCATTTCTTATCGAGGAGCACGTCAAAAAACAAAATAACCGAGTGTACTTGCCAAAAAGGTCCTTCGAAAATTTACACTTTCGGACGGTCACCAGAAAGCAGGCAGCACCGATGGTGGTGGTTTGGGCCGCCATAACCGCCGATGGTCGCTCTCCGCTCGTATTCTTGGACCTTGGCGTCAAAATTAATGCAATCGTATACCGTGAAACTGTCTTAGAGGCATTATTGAAACCTTGGGCAAACAATCATTTCGGTCGGAGACCGTGGACATTTCAACACACTTTATTTCTTCGACACAATGGATTGCAAATTCTCCGGATGCAAATTCGTTGGATCTCTCTGTGTAGGGTATTTTGAAGGCGAAGGTTGGCACTAAAAGTTTGGACCACCTCAAACAAGCACTTCGCCGAGAATGGGCCAAAATACCGCAGAGCCACTTGCGTGCAGAGTGCGATACTTTCTTCGGTCGTCTCAAGGCCATTATTCGCGCCAAAGGTGGACATATCAAAAACTACTGATACAATTTGAAAATTCATGTATTTTCCAAACCAAAAAAAGTTGCAGTTCGAGTCAGTCAGGGTGTAGTTTAAGTAGTTTAAGTTTTAAATTTTTAAATAACAATAAAAAAAACCTTCATTAACTAAGTTTTCTTAATACTTAATATTTTCTTAGTTTAACTAGGTTGGCATCAAAGACATTCTGGGCTGGAGCGTTGGTGTTCATGAGTTCAAAGTGACCTCGCCATCTGAGCCAGGTTAACTCCGCTTTTCTGAAGAAGATGGCATCACCCATTCAGTTCATTATGGAAACTCCTCTTCCATTGTCCTTTGTTGTAAACAGGACCGAAAATTATAATTTTACTTCCGAAGCGCTGAGACCATTTTTTTTTTACATTTCTTACATAGAAATTCCATGAAAAGACTTTTTCAGAGAATTGCCTCGCACGAGATTCGAACCCGCGACCCTCTGCTTGAGAAGTCTATGAATGTAACACTACACCAGGCCACCCGTGGTGCTTTCGTCAATACTTAAATGTTTGAACCGTAAATCAGGATTGTGCATAAGGGATTAACTGCTTAATTGTCTTCTGAGCCCAAAGAAGCAGCAATTAGCAAGAGTGATTCTTCGCATGAAATCCGCGTGGCTATTGTTGTTGTCTGAGTTGAAAGCGGAGCCGAGGTCCTATACTATTTCAAAGTTGTACCTATTTATCAAGACCTTATGGGTCATAATAGACCTGACAGCTCCAGCTGTGTTCTCCCCATTGTGTCTATCATACATCTCTCTCTGGATTTTTCATTTCATTCATTTCAACATAATCTCCTTTTAGCTCTATACACTTTGTAGAAGGTTTTTTTTGATGGCCTCCAAATAATACGATTTCTCTACGCCCTCAAAATGGGCGTTTGTTTCACCGATGAGCTCTTCATTTAACCCTTTTCCTCATGTTTGAAAACAGGAAACAATCGCAAGGGGCTAAATCTGGAGAGTACTCGTGTGCTAGTGAAAAGAGCAATTCTTTATCTAGTTCATCTAATTTTGCCATTGCGAGTGCGGACTTGTGCACCGGTGCCTTGTGCTGATGAAAGAAAACTTTCTTTTCGCCAAATGTGGTCATTATTGCTTCAAGTCGGAGTCGAATTAATCCAACAGCTCTGCGTAATAGGCGACGGTGATCGCTTTCAAGGTAATCCATGTAAATGGCAGCGCGCATCCCAAAAAATTGTCGCCATGAACTTGTTGGTCGACAGACGGGCCTTGGCCTACTTCGGCTTCAATTCACCAGAAGTACTTCACTGTCTCGACTGTTCCTTGGTCTCTGGTGTGTTGTGATGAATCCATGTTTCGTCCACGGTCATGAAACGGTGCAAAAACTCGATCCAATTGTGATTGAACATTGCCAAATACTCCTTTGAAGTTGTCAACTGATAGCTACAACTGGGATCAAACGCGGCACCTATCTGGCGGATAGTCTTTTCATATTCAAATATCTTTGTGAAATTAAAATCGCTGATTTATGTGATAGGCCTGTAGCCTCTTTAAGGTCGTGCACCTTTACTTGCCGATTTGAGCCATTAAGCACAATGTCAGGAAAATATTTTATGAAAACCCCACCAACTTCTCGCTGATAACGATACATTTCGTTTTAGAAGGGCTAAAAAGATCGATATTTATAGTGCTTCAGCAGTCTTAGATAAATCCTATTAGGAAATTTTGATAGAATTGGACATCGTCGGCAAACGTGTAAATGGAAAATAGGGCCTATGAAACACGCAATAGAGGTGTTTCATAGGGAGTCAGACACATAAAGCAGCTTGTTTGCTATACTTAAGATATGATCTGTCACAGCTGAATTTGGAAATCCAAGCTGAGTTGATAATTTTTTGCAGAGGGCCGTGTGATCAAAAGTATCGAAGGCCTTTGAAAAATTAAAGAGCACTAGGAAAGTCATGTGTTGATTTGTTTTTGAAGTGCCCATAGAAAAAAAAAATATTAGGATGGACCGGGAGTCATAGACAAAGCTGTTGTATTTTTCCCATGGTCAAAATAAAGTTGAAGTGGTACACTAAAACATTGGCTAACAAAAAGGACCTGAGAGTGACCGAAGGAGCTATCAATTGCATATGTTCATGATATAAAACGTTCAAATAGTTTATGACTACGTTCTCATCAGAATGCGTCTCCTTGTTTATGTTCTTTTGTGACATTAAAGGTTAAGTCATCGGGTCCAGCAGGTTTGTTACTTATATATTAAGCTTCGAAATTGCAGTCTTGGCTTCATCTTGGTCAGGTAGACGGAAACATTGTCTGCCTTTACCCAGGTTAAATAATTTGTTATGCCTGACTGTCGCATGTTTTTCGCCATCACCGTTGAACAGAAGTTAGCTTTCCATATTCTCTACACTTATGCTATGAAGTTTCCTTTTAGTTTTTATAGATTTCTGTACGGCATTTAGAGCTTTCGCATACCTATTAGTTCAATTCTTTTGTAAAACTTCTGAACCTTATTTCTTCTGAGGAACCTATGTTCCTCAGTTCTTCATTCGAACCAGGAGTTTCTTTGTTGTGGCAGGTTGATACCCAATACATCAGAGGCGGCTTCTCTGAAAAGGAAAGTCGATCGGAAAAGGCCTTGGCTATCTATATCGATTGTTGCCGTTTGATGTTGAACTTCCTCACAATGTTTCGCTGGCTTTGAGTTGTGATGGATATCCGTAACTTGGCGACAGCAAGACATCAGCTCCTGGGAACGTCAATTGCAATATGATAAATTCGGTTGATAGTTTGTTGATCAAGAATCAGCTAGATCTACTTATGGATATCAAAATATGTAAGTTGTGTGCAGGCTATATTTTCGTTAATACGCTTAGTTCTTCCACTTCCTTTGTAGAATTTTGGTGTCATTCCCACATATCTAGTTGCGCTAGTTTGTTTTATTCAAAAAAATCTGTTTCGGTTGGTTTTTCTTTCTGTCTTTCATACAGCAAAAGTAAGTGTTAATCGTTTGAGAATCCTTCATCGTGACAAACTTCAATCACAACACATTCCCCTGCTTGAAAATATGTTAGGATGAAGTAATCGATTGACGGTGTCTTATCGTCATTTGCCTGTTTTTGAAGAAGGGGGACAAAAAAAAAAAAAAAAAAAAAACTGGATGAGCTATACACTGTTTTGGCTTCATTACAACACCACTTATACTGTTAGCGTATTTACCACTTGGAGAAGCCGGTGCTAGAACCTCTGAAATGCGAAAACCTGATTTGGTTCAGAGTCAAAATGACAAAGTTTGCATCTAAGCTTGAATAACTCATAGTATTTAACTATGAACTCCTTTGATTTTGAAATTCGTCCATGATCCTTTTCATTTGCACAGAAACGCATCGGTAAGCCTTTAAATTCACTTCACATATCTACGTGTATATGTATACCCCGATTAGAAGTCTAAAAAAGTCATCACCCAAACTCAAACCACATTCACACAGAACCACACATATACAGAGATAAATACTACGACTTACCACAAAGTAACTAATCAAATACGGGATGTAAGTAATAGAAGCCACTGCCAAAGTTCGTCCCATCATCCGGGCAAGTTTATTTGGATAGAGTTCAGCATTTTTGGCAAAACTTCCATTCCCAAAGTACGTATCCAAATATACTGCATTCAAGTTATCCTCGACGCCAGCAAACTTCTGTGTCCATAGTTCCAAATCAGGGCACTTCCTTGCTGATACCAATAAGTGATGGGGATAAACTGTCCACAAAAGGAGAACGCAGAAAAAACAGAGCGAAAAAAAAAAATACTCACTCTGATTAGTTAGTGAATGTGGTTTCAATGCGGCGCGATTTTTGTTTCTTTTTGTCGCCTGAGTGTGTGCTTTATTTATTTTTTTTTGTTGTTGTTGTTGTTTGCCAGGATACTAAGTGAAGTGTGGTCATGAGATTCATTGCTTTACATGCAACTAATGCCCACCAATCAGTTAGTCAATCTATCTAACGTTCAAAGCAAACACGAGCACACTTCACTTTACCCTGGGGCAATTAGTTTCAAAGGATACACTAGGATGACTTCAAAGGACTTTTTCAGTTGGAGGAAAAGAGAAAAACCAACCAAAAACCGAAAAGAAAACGAAAAATAAAATATCTAAAACCAAGAGAAAATTGGAAAATTGAAGGAGAGTAACAAATTTACACTTCAAAATTTCCTGAGCAAGGACATCTTTTGGACTTTCATTCTCCGACATAAAGAGATAGTATTTGTCCTTCAATCGTAGCACCGAGTGCTCTGTGGCATACCAACGAGCTAGCAAAAATCCAGCCAGATTCGACACGATAGTGATGTAGCCCTGTTCGTTTCGTATGCAAAGGATACAAAAAATTTGTGTGAAAGTAATTAAGACACGTCCTGTGTGAGCTTATGAAACTGTGAGATGGTGGGCTGGTGAGTTAGTCGCCACCAATAGTTTTCATCTCACGTCGTATATTTATAAATTTCAACCAACCTGTATGCCTGTGTTGACATGCTGCAGCAGAAATTCATTGAAGGCAGACTGATTCCTCCAGTTGTCGTCACCAATATTAATCCAATGCAACGCAACGGGTTGTCCTTGCCGACTAAGATTCTGAAAGCACTCCTCCGTTGCCTTTAGAAAAATTCCATTCATCTCACTTGACAAAGACGAGGACGATGATGATGAGTTGTGAATGATGAGAACACTTGGCAAACTGGCGAAGTACTTTGAAACTGCAAAGGAAGGATTCAAAGGCTTTCGCAATGTTCAAATTGCCATCCCGTAAAGGATGGATCCACTCACTTAAAAACCACACTAAATCGACGGTAGCACCACACATGTTTGCCCAAAACTATGTATCCTTATGAATAACAAGCTCCAATGCCATTTGTCTTATATCAGTGACTTGTGTCAACACAAAACCGTTATATACCATACGATTTGACATATAATTGAAATGTCAATATTTAATTTAACGTTAACTATAATTGAATTCCATTGTCATCTCCACTTTACCACTGTGCGCGAGGATAATTGAAAATGAAAATTTATTTACCTTTTGTTTTGGGGTACGATTACGTAAAGGCTTTTGCAGGGTGGAAGGACAGGTAGGGATATGTCTTCTGCCTAAGGCTAACGAGGGGTACTTTGAAGTTCAGTCATGCATAAGTTATGGCAGGCAAAAGCTTTGGAAAAATAATTACAATCGAAAGGGAAAATATTGAACTGTTGACAGGTATACTTATCTTCGTCATCATCTTTGTTGCCCTTATCAAATATGAAAGCAGGCGATTAGCTTCGGGAAAGGGTCTTGCGACAGTATGTACGCCAAAAAGGGATTCATTTGGCTAATGAACGTTGTAGTCTGTTTACGTTAAGAGCAGTTAAAGATTTTAATTCTGGGACAAGTAACCTTCTATTTCTATCAGAAATCAGAAACTAATATTTGGTCTGATCCTTGTACCATTTTTTGAAATCTGGTTTACTTTGTAATATATCTCGCAAATATTTGTCCTTACAGAAAGTAATAGGTCAGTTGAAATATCTGACAAGCTGATTGTGTGTTATAGAGGAAAGTGCCCCAATTTTCAATCAAAAAACATAGAAGGGATACTTGACTTAACAATCACAAATATGTATGCTCAAACAAATTTCAATAAGTGGAAAGTTTCTACTAAGGGTGATCTAAGATCACCTTAGAATTCTCTTCACTGTTGACAGTGCCTCGATCATGCCCCCGACGAGCGAACTAGAAAGACACAGAAAAGATTTCAAAATACTTCATAGAAAAGCAAAACACACTAGAATTGAGGAGGACTGACCAAAATATAAGTCCCAACTCAACTCCTAGAAACACTAGAAACCTAAGCATGACCAAGAAACAATCTTGGGATCATTCTTGTGAAGCGATAAAAAGTACCAACGAATAAGCTATGTTAAAGAAGGTCCTATCTAAAGGTCGAGTAGCCCACGGATATCCGGAATCACTATTGCTTATTATGGAAACTGACTTCGCGGGTTGTGAGGATGTTTGTAAACAGGTATTAGTTGGCACCGCAATATCAATTCTCACAGAGAATAGAATAACATGGGCATCCAAATCGTTCAACACTTACAAATAGACGCGGTACTCCCAGCCATATTACAGGACCCTCTTCCATACGTCATAATGTGGTTTAAAATTATCTGTATCGGTAATACCATATATCTGAGTTATCTCCCAAGCAACTGAAAGGAAGTTTAAATGGTTTTCAATTCCGAAAGCAGGAAGACCTAACCACCCTTCTGCTAAGGAATAGAGACCCATAAGTCCCTTATTCTTTCTATGTGGCTCTTAGCATGCTTACCTTAAAGGGAAATCAGTAGAGACGGCATTGCACGAGGTTGTAGCTACCATATAAAAGAATATGCACTACAAAGAGCACATCATGGCCATCTTCCGAGATATCAGAGAAGGACTTAATAATATAAACACCGGATCTATAATGACGGTCTAAGCTCCGTATAGAAGTTCATAATAAATTGTAGTCCTTGGGAGACATTATCAGGAGAACGTTTGCAAGAGAAACTCCATAAGGAGGAAGGATCTCTCCCCTTTTATGACTTCTTGTTGTAAACGACATCCTTACAAATTTCGAACAGAAGGGTGTTAAGACAGTATCCTACGCCGACGTCAAAGTCCTAAAATACCCTTGATTTCAAAAGCATGTGTTGCTACAACAGGAGCGTTAAGGTCTACTCCTCAAGCTGCATTAGAGATAATGCTCAAGCTCCTTCCCTTAAAGGGATTCCTTAAATTGAGGGTTTCAAAACGCTTGATGAGACTAAAAGAATAAGGCCTATGGACCCACCACAATCTATAATACAAGAGTACGAACCATCAAAACTGACAAGGTATAGTGACTACATTATGCCAAGCGTGGACTTTGATAGGAGCTTCTCCACATCTTCTAACATTGCCACCAACAATGGAAAACTTTACCTGAAATGCTACAGTTCTAGAACTCTTTCAAGATTACGGAAGAATGCAGTAAGTTTCAGGTAAAAATGCTTGGTATTCGTAAAGCTGCACAGTCTGTATACTACTCATGGAACTTGGTCCGACAAAGATCTCCATCTTTGTGGACAGTCAAGCAGCCATAAAAGCATTTAGTGAAACCATCAAATAGATAGAGGTACAAAAGTGTCGTTAAACTCCAAGTGGATATCCACAGAAAGGAAATGAGAAGCGGATGAGCCAGCAAGAGAGAGTGCCTCTATGCACAGGAGAAGCACACATAATAAGAGAAATATATAAGATGAAATCCTGAAACACAGAATGGAACTTAGCCGTAGAAGTTTCCAACAAAGGATGCATCACCAAGATTGTTTCATTACCAATTCGCAAGATGGCCTACAGAATAGGACACTGTTCCCAAGATTATTGCAGAAGCTGTAGAAACGTACCTACTGTACGACTGCTCTAACATCAAAATGCACCATGCCAAACACCTGTGATGGGGCACACATTTTTGGAGGTATTTAGGATGTGGGCAAAGCAAAACTGATAGATCTTATTCTGGTTTTTAGCTAACATAAGCTAGGTAGGACCCACAATACTTTTAATATTAATAATTTATAATAATGCAAAATGGGGTATGTACTGAGAGGTGTCAACTTGGCGATACCCAGTGTTGTAACTGTTTTAATACATCAATTGTGCTTATTAAAGCACTATAAACTATTGTAATATTGTGAATTATGCTTCAACAATTAAGTTCCCCTGTATTATTGTGAATGGTCTATGAAATGTCATTAATTAAATTTTGACTTATCACTTGTTGTTGAGTTGTCAATTTATCAACATGGTAGCAAAGCGTTGTTTCTAAGGTTGGTCATTTGTGCATCAATCGTTAAAAAAATGGCGGAACAACCGCATGGCAAACAAAATAAATTGCATTTATTGATTATCTGAAATAATTAACCTCAATAAAAATGAACTTACATAAAAACAAAAAGTAAGGTTGTGATTAGGTATACGAGTATCTGCAATAATCACAAATGTTAAGTGATTACAAAAATAAAAATGGATTAAAAATTACAAATTCATGACTGAACCTGATAGTGAAGGTGTACAGCTAAATTTCAAAACAAAACTAAAAGTGCTCATTAAGTCAACCTCCTTAGGAATGAAAAACAATTTTTTCTTAAATGTTTTTTTTTATTTTATTCTATGTAGTCCCGTTTTAGTTTGATACACTTATTCTAGTGATTTTCCAACTTCTTGATCCCGCCTGAAAAGCAATTTTCGGGAAGGTCTGCAAAACACTCCTCCGTGGCGTCGATGATTTCCTCGCGTGTGCTGATTTTTTTTTATTGATGAGCCATCTTTTGAGGTTTGGAAAGAGATTATAGTCCGAGGGAGCCAAATGGGGCGAATACGGTGGATGCGACAGCAATTGGAGCCGTAAGTCATTGATTTCAGCGGTGATTGCTATGCTCTTGTGCGCCTGTGCATTTTTTTCTCTTTCTCTCTTTCGCTCTAATAATGTACAGTAATACTCACTGTTGATGGTTTTTCCTTTTTTGAGGTAGTCCACGAAGAGTATGCCATGACAATCCCAGAAAACCGACGCCATAACCTTTCCGACCCATTTAGCCTCCCTCGGCAGGAGCACCCGTGCTGGCTTCAGTCTATTGCCGGGCACTCATTCTGTTCTCTCTTGTACAATGGCGAATCCAAGTTTCATCAACAGTTAACAATCGACGCTAAAAGTCTGCCCGATTAACCATCAGCAAGTCCAAACACTCTTTCGAAGTGCTCTCGCGTTCGTATTTTTGGTCAAGATTGAGTATGCGCTGCACCCAGCGGCAGGAAAGCTTTTTCATATGCAGAATATTGCCCAAATATGGCGTGTGCGCTCAGTACTAATCTTTGTGGTATCTGCTGGCTCACGCACCTTCACTTTCCGGTTAGCCAACACCATTTCATGTATTTTTTTGACATTGTCCTCCGTAACCGCATCAGAGGTCTTGCTGCTGCGGACTTGATCGGTAGTGGAGTTGCGGCCACCACGAAACTCTTAAAACCAATATTAGACGGTGTAATCTGACGGAGCATTAGCCCCATAATATTAATCCAACTTTTCTTTTGTTTTCTTCACCGTTTTGCCTCTCGAAAAATAATGTTTTATGAGAGAACGGAAATCGTTTTTGTCCATACTCAACATGATGCCAAACACGTCAACAACAATCAGATATCAAAAAAAACTAAAGACAGTATCGAACTAAAATGTGGCATGTCTGCTTAAATATGAACGGACTTCAAGGCAACAAGACATTTTATAAAGTAGCAGCGCGTTCTGGCGGCCAAGGAGGTTACTTTTCACTCCACCTAGTAAAAATTAAAAACTTATTTCAATTAAGTAAAGAACAGTAAAGTTAAAAGTGAAAAAAAAAAAATTTTGAAATGGCGTCTTAAGCAAGAGTTGAAGATGTATCTTTGTCCGTATTTGACGGTGCAAATTACTCTTCTTTAAATGAAAAAAAATTAAAGAGCAAGCAACACGCTCAAGGACAAGCGAAGACCGAGCAGAAATTTGGAATGAACTCGACACAAAAGCTCAATGCTACATGCTCGGATCAATGTTGGATCGACAGTTGGACTATGTCGGAGATTTATAAAATCATAAAAAAGGTCGACAGCATGTATTTAAAGCAATCCTTAGCGCTTCAAATAGTTTGCAGAACCAAGCTCGAAAACATCAAACTCAGAAATTACGATATTGCAACATCAAGCAGTGAACGAGTTGAAAGCGGCTGATGGCGCGATCAAGGAAGATGAAAAACTAAGATATTTATTAAAGGCGCTTTCATCGGAATACAGTTATATTGCTGATTTGATTGATGTACTACCGACTGATCAGGAAACATGTGAATACATAAAATCTAAAGTTTCAATAGCAGCCATGGAAAAGCAAAACAAAAGTGATAAACAAAGTTCAAATGCATTTGCGTTAAATGTAGTGGAACTGGCCACAAATTCAAAGAGTGTAAAAAGGGACAAATTCATTCCCGTCAAGGCAGAGGGAACCAACGTAGTGGTGGAGGCGGTTTTCAGCGCGGCAACAGAGGGCTACAGCGAGGGAACCACAGAGGTTATCAACACGCTGGCTACAACAGGGGCAACTACAGCAATGGCGGAGCATTGGGTTCACGTCCAAATCATCAAATAGAGCGTGGAGGTAACCAAACGTCATTTTTATCTTGTAATATTGAGAATCGGATAAACTTGAATTGTAATAATAGTAATAGTAATGTAAATTGGGTATATATTTTAATTCGGGCGGTTTTTTTTTCAAAATTTCAACGTTTATTTAAGAAAAATATGTACAATAGTATTATTCAAAGTATTGCCCATCTGAAGCTATGACTTTTTCCCATCTTTTTGGCAATTTGTGGATCCCGTCTCAAAAGAACTGCGTCGGCTTGGCAGCCAAGAATGAATCAAGCCAATTTTTGATATTCTTCTCTAATGTGAACCGTATTTCAGTGAGTGCGTTCTGCATCGACCGGAACAAATGGTAGTCAGAAGGGACAAGGTCTGGGCTGTAAGGTGGGTGGGGTGAGACTTCCCATCCACTGTTTTCCAAATAGTCCTTAACCGGAATAGCAACGTGGGTCCGAGCGTTGTCATGATGAAAAATTATTGCCTCGTGTCCAGTCGCATATTCCGGGCGTTTTTCGGCTACTGTTCTCTTCAGCGGATTAATTGTGTTCGGTAGCGTTGTCTATTGATGGTTTCACCCGATTTTAGGAGCTCATAATACAGCACACCCATCTGATAACACCAAATACAGAGCATTACCTTCGCGCCATGGATATTCGGCTTTGCCGTTGATTTGGCTGGTTGGCCGGGTTTCACATATGATTTGTTGCGCTTGGGGTTGTCGTAATGGATCCATTTTTCATCACCAGTAATAATGCGATGTAAAAATGACTTCCTTTTGTGGCGTTCCAGCAGCATTTCGGACATGCAAAACGGCTTTTCGACGTCTCTCGGCTTGAGTTCATGTAGAACCCAATTTCCTTGCTTTTGAATATATCCAGCTGCTTTTAAATGTTTTGAAATGGCTGCTTGAGATTCTGCGAGCTCTTTTTGTGTTTGGCAACAATCCTTATAGAGTAATGCTTTCAGTTCTTCATCTTCAAACTTTTTTGGCTGCCCAG
This sequence comes from Volucella inanis, assembly GCA_907269105.1. NCBI lineage: Eukaryota > Metazoa > Arthropoda > Insecta > Diptera > Syrphidae > Volucella > Volucella inanis. The sequence goes on along the minus strand of OU026153.1, from coordinate 199,799,192 downwards.
GAGGTTCATCGTCTTCCAAGCCAAAATCACCACTTTTAAATCGTGCAAGCCACTTTTAACACGTTCGCTCAGCTAGCGCATATTCACTATAAACTTCCACCAAAACACGATGAATTTCTGCTGCAGTTTTTTTCATATTAAAGTAGTGAAGAAGAACTCAAACATATTGCAGTGCCACATTTTTTACATATTGTACCGACTGAATCCTTTACAATCAGGGTATTTGCATGGAATTTTTGTTTTCGTGTGCTGAGGCCAGTGGCCGATTTCATCCCTGCGAATGTCTTTTGGTGGTACATGTTGCGTTGGTCCTTTTTTCTTCTTGGTTTGTATGGCAGGTTCAATGGTACCCGATCTACCACGTTTCGGTCCTTTGTTTACCTTACTTAAATATTTCGCTACCTCTAGACGAAAAATCATTTGATTTAAAATTTCGGAATCCCTTTTATCATTTTGTTGTAGCACTCTTTTATATGCCAACCATGCATTGATCATTGTCAAGTCAAACAAGTGGTAAAAAAGGCGCATATACTACTTTTTGCTTTTTTTCCAATTTTATAACGTCGCATTAGGCTATCTGAAAGGTCTACGCTGCCCATATGACGGTTGTAATGCTGTTTTATGAAAGGACTTTTCACCTCTCTAGTTTTCTGTTGCTTGCGATCATATCTTTTGACAAATGCCTCAGGCTGAGTTCCAGCATAGGAGGAGATAAGGTTAACATATTTATTGTCTTTCCAGACAACTAATGTCTATTGTAGTCATATATTCATGACTTTGCCCACGCGGCTCATTTTTCAAAAAAATATATTTGAAAAATTGAATTGGAGTTTTCAAGGTCAGCAGATCACCTTCAATTTTTGAAAGCCCACGAAATTCTAGTTGATCCTCATTTAGTTGCAAATTTTTTTTCTTCCATACAATATTTTTTTGAAGTTGGCTTCCCTAACGTGGTTTACTGTTGGAGCAGGAGGCTACCTCTTCACACTCAATTTGAGAATCTGTCGGAGGTGAGAATGGCACCACATCATCTGCTTCATTTTCATAATTTTTTTTTTTTTTTTTTAACAAATCCAATTAAAATCTGGATCTTTCACGCTGTCATTAGAAAAATCTTCCTCGCTTTCTCCACTGTTGTATTCCAACAAGTATTGCGTCAGTTCTTCAACAGATTTAAAAGGTTCCGTCATAGTGAAATCGCAAATTATGTTGATAAAATAAACCTGAAATGGTATATTGAACTGTTGCTAAAAATAATCAAATGTCCACTCGCACAATGTAGCCAATTGGCAACAAACCTTTTTAAAGCAATTTCGCCGTTTCAAAAAGATTTACAACAAATACTCACTCTTTTCGAAGTAAACAACAAATAAATATACACCAAACTTTTAATTAATTAATTTAAGCAATTGAAGAATTGTTAAAAAAAAATGCAATAACAGTGTTCTACAATATAATCCCAATCTACGACTAAATTACTAAAATACAGGGTGACTGACTCGAACTGCAACTTTTTAAAATGCTATAATTTTTTTATTTTTTGATAAATTTTATTGTGCCAAAGCGAAAAATGTTAGAAAATACATCAATTTTCAAATTGTATCAGTAGTTTTTAATATGTCCACCTTTGGCGTGAATAATGGCCTTAAGACGGCCGAAGAAAGTATCGCACTCTGCACGCAAGTGGCTCTGCGGTAATTTGGCCCACGGCGAAGTGCTTGTTTGAGGTGGTCCAAACTTTGGTATTTTTTAGTGCCAACCTTCGCCTTCAAAATACCCTACACAGAGAGATCCAACGAATTTACATCCGGAGAATTTGCAATCCATTGTGTCGAAGAAATGAAGTGTGAAACATTGTTTTTTAACCAATCTTGGTTGACGCGCGCTTTGTGCCGAGTCTTGTTGAAATGTCCACGGCCTCCGACCGAAATGATTGTTTGCCCGACGTTTCAATACTGCCTCTAAGACAGTTTCACGGTATACGATTAGATTAATTTTGACGCCAATATCCAAAAATACGAGCGGAGAGCGACCATCGGCGGTTATAGCGGCCCAAACCATCACCATCGGTGCTGGCTGCTTTCTGGTGGCCGTCCGAAGGTGAAAATTTTCGAAGGATCTCTCTGGCAAGTAAACTCGGTCATTTTGTTTGTTGACTCATTGGTCGATAACAAATGGCGACTCATCGGAAAAAACCAAATTCGGCAACTCACTACTTTCGTGCAAGCGTAACAACTCCTTCGCTCTTTCGACTCAAACTTTTTTCTGTTGCGGTGCAAGATCGTGTGCTTTTGGGAACTTCAATGGCTTGAGCCCAAGCTCATTTTTCAGTATGTTTTGTATCCGTTCCAACGATATGTTGACCTTACGAGCCATTTTTCTTCCACTTCGACGCGGATTTCGCTCAATTCGAGCCTTCACTTTCCGAACCATTTCTGACGATGTTGCTGTTTTTTTATGACCACCTCCGTTTTGCGTTTTGCAAGGCTGCCGGTATCACGGTAACGAGCTATGGTTCGAGATACAAATGATTTATTCACGTTTAAAAGGCTTGTAAATAATAAAATTATCTGTCATGTGTCAAAATTTGAGCTCACTGTCATGGACGGTTTGTAAATTCTAGCAGTCTGAAGTTGGTTGTAGTTCGAGTCAGTCAGGGTGTATATAGGAAGAATGTGAATAAGGTTGAATATGAATTCAACCCTAAAACTTTCGCATTTGTATTATAAAAGTGTTGTAAAGGCATTGTTGTCAATTGGCAACAAGATGCATTTAAGGGTAAACTGTCAGTGTTGATGGGGCACATGCGATGAGAAAATGAAGTCTAATTAAATAACAATTTTAAAATATGTAAATTTGAAACTGAACTGAAAATTAAGTGCTTTTCTTGTGAGGAATTCCTCCACACCAAGTGTGCCAAATTGGAAAAAAAAAAAATGAAATTGATTTCTATGGAAAAAGTGGAAAAGCTTACAGATGTGATAGCTGTGTTAGTTTGCGACGGAGATTTATATTGCGTGATGGTGCTCTTTTAAACCCGCCCATACTCGTTACTGCACCAAGGAATTCACCGATCACTCCTTCTTCAGCTGTTTGCGGTGTTGTGAGCAAAAAAAAACCATCAGTTCAATCTTTCTACAACTGGGGGTCATCTAAGGAAAATATAACTCTGGAAATGCTGTTCATCGAAATAATTAATTTGCAACAACTTAATTCCGACGCACTCGCAAAGAGAGAAGCAGTGTGTTGCGGATGTTGTTGGTATTCCCAATGTCAGTGATGAAAATGCACACAAGAATGTGATGAAGCTCTTCACTGATGGCGGTGGTGTGCAGATCGCGCCGGAGGAGATTGACTCTGTCTACGTTAAGCATGCAAAGAAATTGAAAAAAAAAAAAAAAAAAAAAAAAAAAAAAAAAAAACACTCAACGGGGAACATATTGTGCATAGGCTTCTCATCTCTTAATTCGAAGGAGAAGGTTATGAAAATGATGCGTCCGGAAAAAATTAAGCTTTCGGCGAGCATCCTTAGTCATGAGTGTAGTGTAGGCAAGATTTTCATCAATGACTCTCTCACTATGCACACAAAATCTTCTCTTGATAAGGCGAAACAGTTCAGACAAGACAAAAAATGCCAGTATGCTTGGATAAGGAATTCATCCGGGCTAAAAGTTTTGAGGAGTTTAATAAACTTGAAAATTAATTTTATATTTTTGGTAATTTCAAGGACTTTAAATAATATGTCAAATAGTCCTCATAATAATGCAAGTGAATTAAGTTTTTTTTTCTTTAAATTCTGATAGTTTTAATTGTTTTTGCTTAGATCATACAAAGAAAGTATCTTATTCTGGTCTTTCGGTAATTCACCAAAACATCTGTACACTTAAAAAAAAAAATTGATACGCTTTTAACTCATCTTGCTTCCTTAGAACACTTACCGGATCTCATCTTTCTTTCTGAAATATGGATCTTTGATGAAGAAGTTGCAAATTATTACAATATATACCTAATTATGCATTTAAGGCAGCATGGAATAACTCTTATTCTGCTGGCGGTGTCGGAGTATTTTAGAATTGTTTTTGAGCGTTTTAATTTAAATAGTGTTGATTTGATTTCTTTAAAATGTGAGATTTCTAGTGCCAGATACTGCTTTGTCTGTGCTTATAGATTTATTTATTGTCTAATAAATGCATTTTTGAATAATTTTTCTGGCTTTTTTGATAGAATTATGTGAAAAATCTAATAATACTGGGTGATTTTAACATCGATCTTCTGTCTACCTTAACTGATGTTGACAACTTTTTAACGGTTATGTCCTCTTTTGGTCTCGACAGTTTGCTGTCCCAACCTACCCGTGTAGTTGCAGGCTCATGTTTAGGTTGCATAGAAACAATTATTCTACTTTTAAGACGGCGTCTTTTGACCTTAAAATAAGTAATCACAGCCGAACCACTATTCAACTTGATCTAAGGATTTCTAGAACTAAACGGTTTGAAAATCACACACTTACAAAACTAAATTTTACAGCTTTAACTTTTGAGTTTTGAGATGAAGTTTACAGAGAACTGGATCCATCTACTGCTTTTGATTTGTTTCTGAATAAATTACAATTGCACTAAACGCAATAATTAGAAACCCCTGATAAATAAAATCAAACTCAAAAAACATCTTTGTAAGAGTGTGAAAAAACCTCCTTGCAACTCTAGGTTTTCAAGAGCTGAAAACTGAAATATCTCTTCAAAGAGATACTTTGTTAAAGAAATAAGCTAGTTCGCTATACTGGTAATACCAAAAAAGAATGGCAAGTTTTCAATGAAATTTTGAACAAAGATAATCCTAAGGAGAATTTCGTAGTCACTTCAAATAATGTGACAATATCTGATCCTACAGAAGCCGCCACAGCTTTTAATGAATATTTTTCATATTTAACAAGTACTATTCGAGTTTACGAAATAAGTAATAGTGCTAATTGTCCTTGTGATAGCATCAATAATAACTCTTTACAAAGACAAAGTTTTTCACCATATTCAACTTCTTGTGATCAAATTTCAAGTAGTATTTTGAAAAGAATATCTTTTTTTGTTTCTGATGTCTTATGTTATATTTTCAACTTAAGTATTCAAAAGGGTTTTTTTCCTGAATCACTAAAAACCGATATATCTCTTTTATCAGTCTTTTCAAAAGTTTTCGAGAAGGGAGTCAAATTAAATAGATAAAACGAAATTCTTCAGTGAATCGCAGTTTGGCTTTCGTAGAGGCAAGTCCACTGAAGAGGCATTGTTAAAGTTGTGCGGAGAGATGTATAGCAGTCTTATTATTTCTGATACCCTGCTACTTAATTTATTGACATCACTAAAGCCTTTGATATAGTGAATCATAATATGTATTTTGCCTCAAAAACTTTATAGCGCTGGTTTTAGAGGCTTTATCCATGACTGGTTTACTTTTTATTTAAATAATCGGAGTCAGAGGGAAAGGATTCGAAATTGTTTGAGTTTAAAGATTCTCATTGGTATTGAAGTTCCACAAGGCTCTGTTTTGGGTCCTATTTTCTTTTTGATTTTTGTAAATTCTCTTTTCAGTCAACCTTTCATGGGTAAAGTCACAGCTTTTGCTGATGACACTGCTTTATCGTATTATGGTAAGAGTTACTACAACATCTTTGTGGATGTAAACTTTGATCTAGAAATAATGCACAAATAATACACAAATTGGTCATAAGTAACAAAACAAAGTTCATGATTTTTAATATTTTGGGTAAAATTTGTGATGATGTGCCTCTGTGATACCATTCATTCTAAACTGCAGTATGGTATATATTGTTGGGGTGGAACGCATTTTAATAAAATTGAGCCTTTGCTAATTAAAGAGAAACATACTGTTCGCATCTTATGCAAGGTTAACCGCCAAACTCCCAGTTTTGAATTGTTCAGGAGACTTGGATTTTTAAAAGGGTTAATAATCTATATTGTATAGAAAGCTTTACTGAAAATGCACAAGAAATTGTCTCAAATGTATGTAGAAAAAAATGAAAAGATAACAGAAAAGGAGAAATGACACAGATACATGCACAGGGCATGGAAGTTTTCAATATTTAAATAAAACAAGTAAAGATGGTTTAGTAAAAGGAATACCAAAGGAACTAGGCAATGAGTTTGAAAAATGCGCCACTTGTATAGAAAGCATTGTAAAATGTCGAACCAACGATTCAAAAATAAAAGACCTAAAGCAGATTTAAATGGACCTCACTCAATGACAGGAACTTATGGGGAAAAGCATTTTCCAACTTTTATAGATAATTTCAGGAAATGTGCATAAGTGTACTGTATAAATTTAAAACTGATACTTATAAATTAAGTGGAAAACATGACAGGCAAAAGAATTAAATAATTGAATTGTGACAACGGTAAGAATATATGTATAAACAGAGATATAAAAAATTTTACTAAGTCTAAGGGTATACAAATCAATTCATGTCCACCGTACGCCTACGAGTTAAATGGCGTGGCAGAACGGTATAATAGGTCCATTATGGACACTGCCAGATGTCTTTTAAAAGAGACTAGGATAGACAAAAAGTATTGGCCTGAGGTAGTTAAAATGATGGCGTGAAAAATAACCTCACTGACCGCCAGAACGTGCTGCTACTGCAAAAAATAATGCCTTGAAGTCCGTTTGTATTTAGACAGACATGCCAAATCAGTGCGATACTATCTTTAGTTTTGTTTTGACACCTGATTGTTGTTGACGTGTTTGGCATCATGTTGAGTATGGACAAAAACGATTTCCGTTCTCTCATAAAACATTATTTTTTGAGAGGCAAAACGGCGAAGAAAACAAAAGAAAATTTGGATAAATATTATGGGGCTAATGCTCCGTTAGATTACATCGTCAAATATTGGTTTCGAGAGTTTCGTGGGGGCCGCAACTCCACTACCGATCAAGTTCGAAGCGGCAGGTCCTCCGATGCGGTTACAGAGGACAATATCAAAAAAAAAATTCCACAAAGATTAGTACTGAGTGCGCACGCCATATTTTAGGTAATATTCTGCATATGAAAAAGTTATCAAGCCATTGGGTGTCGCGCATACTCACTCCTGACCAAAAACACAAACGCAAGAGCACTTCGAAAGAGTGTTTGGACTTTCTGATGCGGAATCGGATAGACTTTTGGCGTCGATTGGTAACAGTTGAACACCAGAGAACAGAATGAGTGGCCGCCAATGGACTGAACCCGGCACGAGTGCTCCGAAGATGCACAGGGAGGCTCGATGTGTCGGAAAGGTTATGGCGTCGGTTTTCTGGGATTGTCACGGTATACTCTTCGTGGACCACTTTGAAAAAGGAAAAACTATCAACAGAAAGTATTACTGTGCATTATTGGAGCGGTTGAAGGCCGAAATCGCTGCAAAACGGCCACACATGAAGCGAAAAAAAAAAATGTTTGTTTGTTCTTGTTTTTACAAGAACATCGCAACCACGGCTAAAATCAATGACTTATGGCTCCCATTGCTGTCGCATCCACCGTATTCGCCCGATTTGGCTCCCCCGGACTATTATGTCTTTCCAAACCTCAAAAGATGGCTCATCAATAAAAAATTCAGCTCACGCGAGAAAATCATCGACGCAACGGAGCAGTATTTTGCAGACCTTCCAGAATATTACTTTTCGCACGGGATTATAGGGTGGCCGTGGTGTAGTGGTATATGCATACACTCCTCAAGCAGAGGGTAGCGGGTTCGAATCCCGTGCGAGGCAATTCTCTGAAAAAGTCTTTTCGTAGAATTTGTATTTGCATAACACTGATGTTGAAGTGGTTGTTGGCTGGGCTAAATGTAGCGAACTAACAACTAACAACCACCTCTGGGAAAAATATCGAAACCTAATACACCTGAGTTTCAAACTACTACACCACCCGTCCGCGCCTACTAGAAAACCAGTAAAAGGGTATTCATATCCCCTTGGTGTGCGAGCGGGATTATAAAAAAAAAAAAAAAAATCAAGAAATTTGAAAATCGCTACAATAAGTGAATTAAACTAAAAGAGGACTATTGAATAAAATAAGAAAACATTTAATTTTTTTTTTTTCATTCTCACGGAGGTTACTTTCACCCCACCTTGTACATTAGAATATAAAACTCCTTTAGAAACAATGTTTAATAAAAAACCGAACGTGGAAAATTTAAATTTAAATCTATGGAAGTAGAGTTTTTGTTAGAACACGTGATCAATTGAGAACAAATAAATGGGTAGACAAATCAAAATTAGGAGTTTTGGCAGGATATAGTAATACAGGGTATAGGATTTTAATTAATGGTAATTCTGATGTAGTAGAAGAAGGTGTAAGCCTTATTTGTTTAGATGAAAAAGATTTTTTTTTTTTCATGGGAAGGTGAGAGATCTTCATAGACACTATAGGCCCGGAGCCTATAGTAGTGTGAGATTCTTACTCACTAAAAAACACCTCCCTTATGCAAACCACGACTGAGTTCACACTCAACAAGCAGTTCTTCTATCGCATTTTTTTTGTTTTTATAAGATATCCTGCAGGCGATTTTCCATTGAAAATTTCTGTGTACTTTAGAAAAATTACGCGCTGCTAATCACCGCCCTAGATCGAGAGGCTTAGTCCTTTTCAGACGGCGCAATAAATTTGTCTCGTGGAGAATCTGTTGAACAGTAATATTCGTATGACCTTGTAATCGATTATTATGTTTTCGCGCAAACATTTTAGTTACGTTCTGAACGTTTTCGACTCCTAAGTCTGTGGATATCATCGTTTCTTATGTACCACGGCGCATTAACAATACCTCGAAGAACTTTGTTTTGGAATGTCTGTACTACATGAATGTTACTATTTTTAGTACAACCCCAAAGTTGTACACCATATGTCCAGATCGGTCTTAGCACTTGCTTGTATAACAGCAGTTTGTTCTCTAAGCTAAGCTTGGAATACTTTCCAATAGGCCAGTAAATATCTCTATATTTGATTTCAAGCTCTTCACGTTTTTTCTTGACGTGTGCTCTCCATTTTAGTTTAGCGTCGAGTGTCATACCGAGATATTTAGCCTCGTTCGCGTAAGGAATTCGTACTGCGTTGATAAACACCGGTGGATTCTCAATTTTCTTGAGAGTGAAGTTCACGTGGACAGACTTGTTTTCATTAAGCGCGATTCACCAAGTCTTTGTCCAATTGTTAATCCGTGTAAGGGCACTTTGCAACTTGGCAGTTGCTTCTTCGACTGTTTTAGCCGTTGCCAAAATAGCAGTGTCATCAGCAAATGTGGCTAGGACAGTGTCGTCTGTCCTCTGCAAATATAGCAGAGGGCCAAGTACACTTCCTTGCGACACCCCGCCTTTATTGTCTTAAAAGTGTAATATTCGTCTCCGTGTCTCACACGGAAGAGTCGGTCTTCCAGGTATGAACCTAAAATACAAGACAATTGCTGGGGTGGGGCTTGTCGGAGTTTATATTTTAGGTCTTCATGCCATACCTTACCAAAATCTTGCGAAACCTCAAGGAATGCGCTTGAACAGATTAACTTACACTCGATTGCTCGTTCAATTACATGGGTTATTCGATGCACTTGGTCAACTGTAGAGTGTTGGCTTCTAAAGCCAAATTGATGATCAGGCAAGAGGGAATTTGTGTCGGTAATTGGTTTAAGACGATTAAGAAAGATTCGCTCAAAGACCTTCGATGTAATCGGGAGAAGCGATATTGGTCTATATGACTTGACTTCAGTCAGCGGTTTACCGGGTTTCGGAACCATAATAACTTCGGCTACTTTCCACTGGTGCGGTACGTGCTCTAATCTAATGCTGGCATTTATAAGATAGAGTAGCTTTAGCAAACCTTTTTTCGACAACGCTTTAAGTATCTATCCCGTTATTAAGTCATATCACGGGGCTTTATTGGGCTTAAGAGTGTCTATAACTTGTCTAAGTTCCCTAAGTGTAGCCTTTTCTACTGGAAAGTTTGATGTCACGTCTAGCGTATTGACATTCTCTGGAAGCACTTCCCCGTCGAATGGCTTAAACGTTTCTGCAAGAAGGTCGGCGAAAACGTTAGCTTTTTCCTTATCTTCTTTCGCCCAGTCATCTTGGTTTCTTCTTATTGGCGCCACGTGTATTTGGGGCTTTCGAACACTTTAAACGGCTCTCCATATGGAGTAGTTGGTATCCTTTGTCGCTGTGAGTCTTTCAAGGTAGTTATTAATACCTTGATTATTGAAGTCCTTGATCGATTTTTTCAACAAGTTGCAGAGCCTATTGAAGGACGTTTTATCTTGTGGTGCCCGGGTTTCATGCCACTTTTTCCGCGCTCTTCGTTTTTTCCTTATCATTTCTCTAATTTCCGGTGGATATCTTATGCCGACTTTGGGAACTTTGTTCAATTCGCGGGAAGTGTTCTTCTAGGCCGCTTGCTGTATGACTTCAACAAAACGTTCAACTTCTTTTTCAAGTTGATACGGCGTTCTAAGTGCTACTTTCAACTCAGTATTGTCTACAACGTCTATTCGGAAATCTTCCCAGTGAGTTTTGCTGTTACTTAATCTGGGTGGTCTTTGTTTCTTAACCAAGGATTCGCACAGTGAGAGGATAACTGGAGAATGATCGGAGGAAAGATCGAAGCCCTCTTCAACTTTGACGTAACTAGCGTTTACTCCTTTTCCGATAAAGAAGTCTATTAGATCGGGTGTTTTGGTGACATCCGAGGGCCAATATGTCGGCTTGCCTGTTGAGTAAAAATAGGAACCACATTCCATACCAGCCCTGTAAAGAGTTTTACCTTTTTGAGAGATACATCTTGAGCCCCAAAAGGTGTGCTTCTCGTTTAAGTCGCCACCAATAATGAAGATTGGTCCAAGAGAGTTGAATAGGTCAATAAATTTTTGTTTTTCTATTTTGCAGCGCGATTGACAATAGATTGAGAATATATTAAAAGAGTAATTTTTATTTTTAGCGCGCAGCACGGTGATTTGAAATTTGTTAAGTTCAATTATTGCTTCCAAAGTATGTTCAATGCAGTCTCTTATGAATAGGGATGACCCGCGTTTCTCGATGGATGATGAGCGTGGTAGTAGCGGTAACCTTTTAGTTCCACGCGCGATTCTGTTGCCAGGTCAATTTCTTTTTCCTGCATGAAAATATTTAGTACATCAAGCCTTTTCTCTAGCCCGTTGGCATTCCACGCAAGTATATTGAGCTTCTTTGCCATAATTAGTTACAGAAATTGGCTTCGAAGTTAAGAAGCCGTTCGACTATTATCTTATTTATTTTAGTCTGTTCTTCTAGTCTCTCGAGAATTACTGATAACACATTTGAGGCAGGATCCGGTGATGTACAGTTAGTCATATTAAATCTCGCCGCTATTTGCGCGTAAGTTTTTCCACTTTCCACTTGCTCATTGTTATTTTTGTCGTTGTTGTTATTGGTGATTTTAGCGTTTGTCACCATTACCTTCTTTAAAGTATTTGGAGTAGGACCGCTGTTGTTTTTTCTCATTCTAGCTGTCCCTGCGTTTTTCAAAGGCTTCGTTTTTGATTGATCTCGTAGATGAAGAAGATGATAATAAAGACAGAGTTGGTCAGGAATTGAATGAAGATAATAATAGCGATGAAGGAAAAGAAAATAGAAAGGAAATTAATATAAAATAGGAAAATTCAAAATTAATTGAAACTGAAAGAGATGAAAACGATCTAGATGAAAATATACATATTAAATAAAAAAGAAGAAAAATTAGACATTAGGTGCTCAGAAAGAAAGAAAATTCCAATACAGCGATATGACTATGATTATCACGCGACAATTTTCATTTATGTACATTTTATAGATTCAAAAGTGCCTAATGTCTTTGAAAAGGCGATGAATTGTGTAGAATCAAAGAATTGGAAAAGAGCAATAATAAAAGCTAATAAAAGGCTTAAATAAAAATGATACATGGAAATAAGTAGAAAAAACCTATAAATAAAGATATTATTGGCGTTGAATGGGTTTATAAGTAGTTAGATGGAAATAATTACAAGGCTAGGTTAGTTGTTAGGGGATTTCAACAGAAAGAGCATTTAAACAACGTTTATCACCGTTGTCACCGGTAGTTAAAATGCAGTCATTGAAATTAGTATAAGCGATTTGTTGTCAGAATAATTAATTGCTTTGATGAATTTATAACGCGATTAGGTTTTAAAAGAAGTAAATATGACAACTGCTTATATAGGGTTTTCTAATAACGACTTGAGAACTTTTTTTTTAAATTAAAGGCAAACCATTTGAGATATTTCAAAAACTTTATTATTGGCTTGAAGTACAATCAAAACATTTATGAATGGAACTCGACTTCGTTCATATGGCCATAGCGGGTACGTTTGCAGCGGTCGATTCGTTGTACCCAATTTTCAACGACTCGGCCACACATTTCGGCCGCTATTTCGCGTTCATTGTTGGCTCTGAGCTCTTCCAACGTCGTCGGCGTATTGGCATAAAACAATGACTTAATGTAGCCCCACAGAAAATAGTCAAGCGGCGTTAAATCGCACGAACGAGGAGGCCAATCGACTGGCCCATGTCTTGAGATAACACGCTCACCATACTTACTCTTCAATAAATCGATTGTAGCGTGTGCTGTGTGGCTTGTGGCACCATTCTGTTGAAACCACATGTCGTCCAAGTCCATATCTTCCAATTCGGGCCAGAAATAATCGGTTATAATGGCGCGATAGCGCTGAGCATTCACAGTAACGGACGATCGTTATTGTCGATGAAAAAATATGGCCCAATAACGCCTCCGGCATGCAAACCGCACCAAACAGTTATTTTTGGTGGATGAAGTAGTGACTCATGAAGCACGTGAGGGTTTTCACCCGATCAATAACGCATATTTTTCTTATTGACGAACCCATTGAGTCAAAAATGAACTTCGTCACTGAAGATGATTTTGCGATGAAATTCATCATCTTGGCGCATGTTCTCCAGAACCCAATAGGAAAACAAAGCTCGTTAGTGTACTTTACCATGATAAAAATGTTGAGTTTACTGAATAAATTGAGAGTGACAGTTTGATGATGAGTGAAAGAGTGCGTTCACAAATTAAATTCAAAGTTGTCAAGTCCCTATTGGAAAACCCTATATGTAAAAATTGAAAATGATTAACTAATTTATCTTTTATTATTTGTTGATGATTTATTGATATGTTGTAAAGCAGAAATTTAGTAAATATGACATACAAAGAAATTAAAGATTTAGGCGAATTGAAAAATTATATTGGGATTTGGATAGATCATGATGTAAAAGCGGGTAAAATGAATTTACGTTAAACAAAGTAAATAATATTGTACATGGGCTGAAAAGTCGTTTCTAAGAGAAGCCACCATTTGAATTAAATCCATACCATTTTCAGTTAGTACCAAGTACCTTCAAAAGATACGTGTATATCAAAAGATATAGTGTTGTGAGTGAAACAACTTTTGTTATTGTGAAAAAAAATGGAAAAAATGCAGCCGATGCAAAGAAATGACTTGATAAGTATTACCCGGACTCTGCACCAGCCGAACGAACCATTCGCAAGTGGATTGAAAAATTTAAAAGTGGTCATACAAGCACCGAAGATGATGCACGCAGTTGATCGAAATAGCTGAGGCTCTGAAGATATCAAAAGAGCGTTTGGAATATATCTTACACGAATATTTGGACATGCGAAAGCTCTGTTCAAAGTGGGTGCCACGTTTGCTCACAGTCGACCAAAAACAGCAACATGTTGATGATTCAGATGAGTGCTTAAAGCTGTTCAACCGCAATAAAGTCGAATTTTTGCGTCGGTATGTGACAATGGATGAAACTTGGCTCCATCACTTCACACCAGAGTCAATTCAGCAGTCAGCTGAGTGGCAAGCAGGCGACGAACCTCGTCCAAAACGACCAAAAACTCAACAGTCGGCTGGCAAGGTTATGACATCCGTATTTTGGGATACACATGAAATAATTTTCATCGGCTATCTTCAAAAGGGACAGACTATCAACAGCGACTATTACATTGTGTTGTTGGAGCGTTTGAAGGACGAAATCGCAGAAAAACGGCCGCATTTGAAGAAAAAGAAAGTGCTGTTTTATCAAGACAATGCACCGTGTCACAATTCGACGAAAACGATGTCAAAATTGAATGAATTCGGTTACGAATTGCTTCCCCACCCGCCGTATTCTCCAGATGCCAAATCCAGCGACTATTTCCTGTTCGCAGTCCTCAAAATAATGCTCGCCGGAAAGAGATTTAAGACCGATGAAGAAGTAATCGCCGAAACAGAGTCAGTGAATATTAAAGATATATACTTACCTGAGAATGGGTAATCTGGCCAACCTGGAGAGCTCAATTGTTTTTGTTGAGAAATTGACGACTCAACAACAAGTGATAAGTCAAAATTTTATTAATGACATTTCATAGGCAATTCACAATAATATATGTACACAGCCAACTTAATTGTTGAAGCATAATTCACAATATTACAACACGCTTCCTTCAATTATGCTAGTTTATAATGTTTTTTTTTTTTTTTTTTTTTTTTTTTTTTTTTTTTTTTGTTACAGCAAATTAAAATATTCAAATCAAATCAAATTCAACAAAATTCTTGTTTTCAAAAAGGTATTTTTGTTTGTACTTTTCGTAAATATATCAGCAAGCTTGTTTTCAGAGTCGATTTTAATTAAGTCTATAGTCCCTCTTTCATAATTTTCGTTTACATAAGGATACTGAACTTCTATATGTTTAGAGTTTTTTTTTTTTTTTAAATTTCCATAGCGATTGTCACAGCCCCTGACTTATCCTCGTATATCTTTGCCGGTCCTTTAATGTTTAATTCAAAAATTTCATTTAACATGTTTTTTTAAAAAAAAATTATATCAGTCACAGCCTCTGACAAAAGTTAGTTCCAAACTCCATAGGCGCATTCAATAATTTAGCCCCCTTCAAATTATATTTATCGGCTAAAGATTCTAACACATGGGCTAAAAAGTCCGTTCAATAGTAAAACACAAAATTTTTGCAAAATTCAACTTTATGTATCAACATAGTTGCCTTCGAGGGCGATACACTGATTGAAACGATTTTTCAATCTTTCGATACCAGTTTTGTAGTACGATATCGGCTTAGACTTAAAATAGGCCTCTGTTTCGGCGATTACTTCTTCATCGGTCTTAAATCTCTTTCCGGCGAGCATTATTTTGAAGACTGCGAACAGGAAATAGTCGCTGGATTTGGCATCTGGAGAATACGGCTGGTGGGGAAGCAATTCGTAACCGAATTCATTCAAGGTAATAAGGTAATACTTATAAAACCATTTCTTGGCATCGGCTGCATTTTTTCCCATCAAAAAGCAATAATAAATCAACACACGAAATTGCTTTGAATCCATTTTTTTTCACAATAACAAAAGTTGTTTCACTCACAACACTATATCTTTTGATATACACGTATCTTTTGAAAGTTGGTACTAACTGCAAATGGTATGGATTTAATTCAAGTGGTGTCCTCTCTTAAAAACGGCACGGACTTTTCTGTTACAGATATAAAAAAAAAAACTAGTATTCATATTGGCTATAGTGGCACGTACGGTTTCCATGAAGATCGTGGACGCTACTCTGGTTAATGCTGTTTTTGCAGGCCATGTTCTCCAATTCTGACTACAAAGCATAATCCATTGGATTTAAATTTGAACCTCCCGACAGCCAATCTTGTGCTGCTATAAAGCCAGGAGTATTGACTCTGAGCCACTCCTGCGTGGTTTTGGCTTTGTGCGCTGGAGCACAGTCCTGTTGGAAGATCCATTTGTATCAATTGAAATGTTTATTGGTCAAACCCTTAACAACACCCTCTAGCACATCTACTTGGTAAAATTTTGCACCAGTTTTTACGCCTTTTTCACAAAAATGGAAGGATTAGATACCATGGTGATAGACCCCCCACCAAACCATTACGGAAGCATGATGATGACCTCGTTGAACCCTTGGAACAACTTTTTTCGCTTGCTTAGATGAAGTGGCATGAATTTTGTCATTTTTTTTTTGTTTAAAACTTCAACTACAGTATAAATTTTTTTATCTGTAAACAGAATGTTTTCATGGCTTTTGTCCGCGTGTAATTGCATCTTAGAAGATGACCTGTGGACCGACGATATATCCAATTCTTTGGACATTATCGTCTGCTTCTTAAAGGGATTTCTCTGAATTCGTTAAGTGCCTTCACTACCAAATTCGTTCGAGCGACGCGCGGGCAACCACTTCTTGGCCTGTTTTGTTCTCCAGACAATTCGCCGAAGTGAGCTATAGCTCTACAAACAAATTCTCGATATTCATAGTGGTTTTAGCAAACTCAAAAATTTGGCCAGCACTCTTTCCACACTTATGCAATGCTATCACCGCGATTCAATTCTTCTTAACGCCCCACTCTTTGTTAATACATAGTTTGCAAACTGAAACCAACTTCACTGATGAGTGCATGTGTTTTAAAAAAAAAATGTAATGGTTCTATGCCCGCAAGAAGTTTTGAACGATAAGGATTTAAATTTGAACAATTCAACAATACAATACAACTAAAAATTGTTTCTATAGTCCTAGGCTACGAACGGTTGATCTCCGAGGATCCGAGGACCTTACAATTTATACTGTTGTCTGACATTTAAGTCCCAGGTATACATTGTTACAATAGCATGCCAGCTAGTAACTGACTTACTCCTAACCTAACGAATTTAGAAATATGGTAATCTAAATATTCGGTGAACCCAGCAGACTGCTCAAACTACTTGAAAAGGGCAAATAAACTAGACCGGAACAACTCAGAAAATCTGATGATCTGGTTCCTTTATGGTTTAAAGTGGCATGTACCGGCACTGATGGCATATATCTAGTAAAGCTGTAGAAAGATAAAACCTGCTAACTCTTCAGAGAGCCTTCGTTACTAGATTAGCTGGTCACTGGCTTATACGGGGTGTGTTCACTATCTCTTTTTAAAATTTCGTGGGCAACGTAAATTCGATTTTCGATTTTCGATTTTCTTTTGCTGTTTTGGTACGTACTTTAATAAATGTCCCGAACATATGCTTAAAGTTTCAAGTATATAGCATACTTAGTTTGTTTTTGACAGAAAGATTAGACGTGCCTTGGTGTGCTCAGCGATTTTTAGTTATTATAAAAAATGGAGGAAAGAGTTTGCATCAAATTTTGTGTAAAAAATGAAATAAAGTTCTCTAAAAAAATGTTTACAAGTGGTACAAGCTGTTCCAAGCTAGCCGAGAAGATGCCAATGACAAACCTCACTCTGGACGCCCCAGCACATCAACAAAAGATGATAGCGCCGAAGCTATCCGGTTGTTGTTTTCGCCTTCGGCTGCTTCATGGGTAGACCACTTTCGTGTTGTGAATTTTCGTACATCAATCGATTCAGACTGCAGCCGTAGTTGCTTACAGTACCAGAGTCTTCCACACGTATGCGGTAAAAATTCACCGCTCTTTAACTTCTTCTTCGGTGATTTTAGCACAAATGGCTCAGAATTGTTTCATAAGCTGTACTCATGGTTTAGTTCTTCTAATCTTTTAGTATGAATGCAGGTTAGATCTTTCTTTTGCTTCATTTTAAAATTAATTCGATATATCTTCAAAAAAAAGTGTACCCTTACTTTGGTTGCAGAACATACTGTACTCCACTGTAATCATCACCACTTAAACCTCTGTCATTTGGGCTTAACCAATTTGTTTGATCTAAATCTTGAATTTTCCACAACCACCACCCTGACAATGGAGATGGGGGTAAATGGTTAATGGAAGGATATCATCCACTGAATGCTGGTGTGCCACCGAAACTCAGGAAAATAGAGTCTTTCTATTGCGACTACTTCGAATCCCTGTAATATGGCATCGGAATTAAGTGCTTTCTATTTGAAAACAGTCAACGCTATGAGATTAATTAAAACATTTATCTCCGATTGGCAGAACGAATGGAGTTAACTTGTACTTTGTTTCCTTCAGGTACCGGGTACCGGTTTCTTTCTACCTGCTCCTTCATCAGAGCCCCTTAATCACTAACGAAAGTCATCGGCAAAAACTTTTCTCGACCAAATTCTGTAGGTTATCTTTGTTGGAACATTGGGAGCATTGTCCTGGCCCAATGAAAGGAACAATACAAAAGAACCAGTGTGGATAGGTAACGATTTCGAGTAGCTAACATAGTTGTCCTTAATTAAATCCCTAAATCACTCCAAATTATGTGTAGGGAGCATGATATATTAAATCAGGACAGGCAGAGCAATGTTTTTGAGGGTGTTTTTCTGCCGGTTTCTTAGTCAACCCTTACTTTGTACAGATCTGGGAAATTGATGGGAAATAATTGGCTTACAGATGCTCTCTTGTTGATGAGGGGTTGATTAACTTTAAATGATAGGGGATCCAAGGGGTTATTAGGGATATTAGAGATGTTTCGTATCAACTGAGTGACTGAAATCTAAAGACGTTTTCATTGTTATTAACTTATGAAATTATCTGACTATTTGATAGGTGAAAGAGCCTAAGGACGGGTGCAGATTATTCAAACATACTCGTAGTCATGTCCAATTATACATGGCATACACTGAATACACTGAGTCCGGCACCCCAAATCCTATTTTAAGTGACTCAATCCAAGAACAGGCGGTCAGAAATCTGCCACAGAAAAAGTCTTAGATTAGGGAAGTGTAAGAACAAATAGCCTCGAAATGCTACTTCTATGTGACGACGAAACCTATTCCTACGCCAGCTCATCTCAATGCTCCACATCGTTAACTGCATTCATACGAAAAAGAAGAAGAAATCTAAGAAGGAGAAAAGTGCTGGAGAATTTGAGCAAACGAGTAAATGCTCACGACTTTCTACTTACCTTAACCAAATCCAATTCGGAAATATCGGATGATACTGAGACAGGGATACAATTTCAAGTGCCCTCATTGGATCCGCTCTTAACAGCCTACGCCGAAGATTCTGTTATTTTGTGTTATTCGACATAAAATTTTAGGGAGGACGATTCTATTGCTCGTATCCCTATGGAGAAGATTCTAACAACAGAAGCACGAGAGAAGGAGAAGCTAGCCACAGTACCGGGACTTTAAGCTGTCCCATATTGAACTCAAGTGCGAATAAGCATACTGCTCATAACTCTACGAAGACGAACAAGACAGCAAAGAGTATCCAAAACACTTAACATATGGAAATGTAAAAATCAGATTCTTTCATAGCGCCAGTATCAAAAGTTAACGATCCTATTACCCGTTTCTCTTCAAAGGTACGAGACACTCAAAAGTCTCATCAAATCTCGTTTGCTTGCTTGTAACCTAAAACAGGACGGCTCAATGACTCAACCTCCACCAAGGTACGTATGGATGCCAAAGGGTAAAAACGAAATAAAGCCAGAACGAAAGCTTTCTAGCGACCGATAGCAGCTGCTAAAACTAAGGTTCTTAGACGTTGTCAATAATGCTACTCTGAAAGGACTTAACAACACCACCTTAGGATCGCCTAGAGATTTGGTAAGAATTTCTTTTTTCTACAAGAGCTAAGGGATGGCTGTACATTTCATGTCCTTGGGAACCTAAGACACCAGGATTCCAAGTTTAACAGGAATAAGAGGTTGCTGAAACGGCTAGCAACACCTAAAGTGGCATAGAAATTGTAGCAAAACTTAGCCACAACTCAATGCCGCTACCAAACACAAGGTTGGTTATTCCTTTCTGATTTATTTTTTTTCATGACATCCAGAGTCTGTGGGTCTCTCCAATCAACCTCAGTGAGAGGGTCGCAATACTGTCATCGATGCCCTTGAGGTATGAGCTGTTGCTCCGTCCTGTTGAAAGTGCAGATACAAATTTCCGCGCTGAACGCCGCAAAACTACAACTATAACTGCTTCGATGTTCTCAGGATATGCATATCCAGTACTTCTTTTCTGCACAGAACCAGTTTTCTTGAATGTTGTTGTCCACAAAAGATTCGATTTCTGGTCCGGGACAGGGCCCAATAGTGCTATATTGAAGCCTTTTCGGAAGGCGCGCCTGGTTGAAATCGCCAAACGAACGTTGGCAAACGTACGCTGCTCGTTCCTCAAACAAATGATGAGACTGAAACACAATTTAGCAAAACAATAGGATCTCCTCTCTCGAACGAGACTACGCAAGGTCGCCTGGGGCTCCCAACAACTTCAGAGCGCTCATTTAAATAAGGCAGTTAACTTGACGCACATTGCATAAGTTCCGAATCAGGATAATCCGATGTAAAATTAAACTTTTTACAGTCGCTTTGTGAAGGAAGCCGAGGGAGACAACAGGGTGCTGTCTCACAATAAGAAATAATGAACACCGACAGACTATAACGGAGTCTTCTAGGCTAAGATATTGGCTGTAGTAGAAGCAGCCAGCCTTGCGACGAGGATATTGCAATATTTACTGACAGCCTAGCTGTTAGTAAGGGACTTGACAACTTTGAATTTAATTTGTGAAAGCACTCTTTCACAAATCATCAAACTGTCACTGTCAATTTATTCAGTAAACTCAACATTTTCATCATGGTAAAGAACACTAACGAGCAACGTCTGCAAATTATAAAAATTTTCTACAGATATTCGGAGTCGGTGACTGCAACTTTAAGAGCGTTAACTCCAATTTTCGGTCGTAATTCTCCCACTAGTAAACAGGCAATAACAAGTTTAGTGCAAAAATTTGAGTCTACATATTGGCTGTGTGATGTTGCCGTGTCAGTGAGACAACGGGTTGGCCAAAGTGTCGAAAATATCGCTGCCGTTCAGACGTCCGTAGCAAACGATCCAAATCAGTCAATTTCACGGCGTTCTTTAGAATTGGGCATCGCTCAGACCACATTATGGCGTATTTTGCGTAAGGATCTTGCTTTACACCCATACAAGATCAAGCTGACTCAAGAATTGAAGCCGATGGACCATTTGAAGCGACGTACGTTCTCCGATTGGGTTCTGGAGAAGATGCGCCAAGATGATGAATTTCATCGCAAATTTTTGGCTCAATGGGTTCGTCAAAAAGCAAAATATGCGTTATTGGTCATGAATCACCAAAAAATAACTGTTTGGTGCGGTTTGCACGCTGGCGGCGTTATTGGGCCATTTTTTTTCGTCGACGATAACGATCGTCACGTTACTGTGAATGGTCAGTGTTATCGCGCCATGATCACCGATTATTTTTGGCACAAATTGGACGATATAGACTTGGACGATATGTGGTTTCAACAGGATGGTGCTACAAGCCACACAGCACACGCTACAATCGATTTATCGAAGAGTAAGTATGGTGAGCGTCTTATCTCAAGACATGGGCTTTTTATTTAAAAAAAAGTTGTCAAGTCGTTATTAGAAAACCTTATATATGTTCGGGCCTAAAGGATATCCCAAACTTGGTGGAAATTTCCCCAGACTTGTGAAATAGAAAGAAACACGAATGTGTGAGAGAGTGTAAGCAAAGAAGGTGCAAGCCATGGTGGCATATAAAGACCAGAATTGGCCCGTTTTAGCCGTCCGAACGGATGTATGAATGAATGAATGAGTGCATGTGTGAGACCAGCTAATAAAGAAAAGTCTATAAAAGAAAAATAAAGGAAACGGATGGACTAAAATATACAAAAAATGAGGAGGATTATAGTAGTTCTACGGGACAGGAAGCTCGCTTAGATACATTACAAGATAAGTACCCCGATTTAAAAAAGGAATCCTTTTTATAAAAAAAAAGAAATAAAGAAGGATATTTTGTAATCCTTCACACTTTCGGTATCGGGTCCCCAACCTATCTAGTGGTAGCGATCACTTACTGCCACTGCAAATATCACCCAGAGCGTTTTTTTCCCTCGAATTCAAAGTGACATATGTCGTCACACGGATCTTAACCACCAACTGTGCGGATGGGTTTTGAAAACATTTAATTTGATCTTACTCGGGGAAATTGTGTAACAACATTTGTTTGACCTCTTCTTGAATACGCTAGACAAATTTGGTACCTATACTACACCGCCAATATTTTCCCGATTGAAACCGTACAGCAACAATAGTCGAAAAGGTGACGATGTTTCTCTATTTGGTTTCAAATTGGAGGTTGCTGCCCTGAATTCCATTGATGTTTTCTCCTTTGATAGTTGCTTTAGGGAGTGAACACACTTTTACTACTTTCTTTGGATAAAAATCTAACGACTCTTACTATTCCATATTCCCCTGAATGAATATTTGTTATTTTGCACGTTACTACAACTACATCTCCTGCTTATAAGGCCCTTTTTGAAATCTTGCTATGTACTCGGCTTGCCATAATGTACCATTTCTTGAGTTGAATTCCACGTTGCTATGTAATGCGTTTCGATATCTAATTTACTAGGTTCAATGGTGTGACTAAGGCTTGGTCCACTAAAAAACGAGGCTGTGTTAAATTTTCTAAATCGTCGGAAGCACTAGTTATATAATAGTAGCTGCCACCTGAATAAAATGAGATCGCACACCTTCATAACTAAAATTCAATGCTTTAAATGATATTCCAGCTAGCGCTTGCTTCATTTTAGTATGTAAAATTCTGTTAGTTTCGTTGATGCTGCACATGTCCAATGGTAGATAGCTTCTTGATGCAAATCATTTTAATGTTGCCAAAAATGCTTTCTTCTTCATAACGGATACTGCTTCTATATGCAAAGCAAATAAATATCGCGCTGTACCCCTTGAAGGACTTGTACATGACTTGTAGGACTTGACCCAAATACTCGGCTTCTTTGGAGAAGTCAAACCAGTAAGTTTCCAAATTCTTGTAAAGAGAACAACCTCAGTTTTGAGAGGATTGACTGAAAGAGCATTTTTACTGCACCAATCGTCGTTCACGTCCAGGCCTGTCTGTCTAGTCTAGTCTAGCCTGTCTAGTCGCTAGATACGATTTATTTGAAATTACATCTACATTATCCACGTATGCTGTGGATAGACGTTAGAACTATTAAGGGCGTTGAGCAGTGAGTGAGTGAGTGAACCAACATGAACCAAGTAGAGGCAGAACGTCGTCTTGCGTGCAACCACTGCTTACCCTCGCCATTACATCTTGGCCAGAGTCAACATCTGCAATCAATGTCCCAATCACCAGCATTGTCTAGCCGAATTAAAATGCCGTCAAAAGTTGCGTTGTTGAAAGAACCCTCAATGTCGATAAAAATGTATCGATAGAATGTATTCCCTCTTGTCGAGTGCGACATCAATTCTGCCCACCAGATTTTAAGCACTCTCGCAAGATCTTCCGCATACATAGGATACGCACGTGGATCTCAACCATTCTTTTCACGCTATTCAACATGAAGGAAGTCAGACTTATAGATCTGATGCTCTTGGCGAGCGGGCAGACCTTCTTTTCTATTTTCGGTTTAGAGGCTACTCTTACTCTTCGCCAGCGTTCCGTTGTATATGCCAGTACCTGTAAAGCAGTGAAGATTCTATTCAGAGTAACATAACTGGGTATATGCCACCTTCAAGGCTACTTGAAGCCATCAAAAGAAGAAAGAGCATATTTAATGGTCCCATCCGCCACCACAGTCGATGATATATATAGGGTGATTCATCTTGAGGTTTGATTTTCAAACATTTCAAACATTCGTGAATAGACTATAGTAGCTGTAGCTGAGAGTGTACGCGAAGACCGTGACGAATCGATTCGTCGTCATTCTCAGCTGCTTAGCTTGGCATATTCGACAGCTTGGCGTATTTTACGTGAGGATTTCGGCCTTAAAGCGTACAAAATTCAACTTATGCAAGAATTGAAGACAGGCGACTTGAATTAGCGTCATATTTTCAATGAATGGGCTCTGGAAAAACTCAATGAAAATCCGGTGTTTTATCGTGAAATTTTGTTCAGTGATGAATCCCATTTCTGTCTCAATGGATACGTTAATAAACAAAATTGTCGTATTTGGGCTGATGAGCAACCCGAAGTGTACCAAGAGCTACCATTAAATTCATTAAAAATAACGGTATGGTGTGGTTTATGGACTGGTGGAATCATTGGTCCATATTTCTTCAAAAATGAGTCAAATCAGAATGTTACCGTCAATGGTAGCCGCCATGTTAACGGACTATGTGCTTTCTGAAATTCAAACACATGGTCTCGGTGAGCTCTAGTTGTAACAAGACGGCGCTACGAGCCATACAGCGCGTGAAACAATGGACTTGTTGAGAAATCATCTTGGTGAGCACTTAATTTCATGTTTTGCTACGGTAAATTGGCCGCATAGATCGCGCGATATCACACCTTAGGACTATTTTCTCTGGAGATATGTAAAACCTCAGGTCTTCAGGCATACGCCAGCTACGATTGACGCTTCGGAAACCAACATTACTCGTGTTATCCGCGAGATACCAGTCGCTATGCTCGAACGAGTCGCCCAAAATTGGACCTTCCGTATGGACCACCTTAGATGTAGTCGTAGCCAATATTTACATAATATCATTTCTAAAACTTATATGCCATGAATAGTTCTTATAACGAATAATAAAAATTTTAAGTTCACTTTCAAATTTATGTGTTTAATTTTACATTATAAATCAAACCTTACGATGAATCACCTTATACTAGCTACGGTGTGGTGTTTTATTCAGCTTACTTTCAGCTTTGTTCAAAGGAGTTGACTGTGATCTGGTTCTGATTATTTTACTTGGGAAGTGAGCCTCAAGCATAAGACGGAGAGTCTTTACTTTTGACTCGATGTAGAGTGCCATTAGATTTTCTGAGTGATTCCAGCCTGGTTGACTTTTCCTTTTGACTAGCCTACTGATCTCACCAACAGTTTCGATCTTTTCGCAAAAGTTTTTATAAGATGCACTCGTCGAAATCCGAATTTTGCTTTGATCTGTAACACTAAAGTCCTCCTCCAAATTAGTCTTAAGCGACCTGGTTAGAAGTTTTCTGCTTTGCCTTCATCGAACACTGAAGCCAGTAGTCGTACAGGCGTACAGTGGCTTGAATTTCGTTAAAAGAGTTAGAATTCATCGTCTGTATCGTCAAAAACTAGTCTGGGACGTGTAAATTGGATGAACACCAACACTTCAGCTCAGAAAGACTTCAATCAGAAGGAAGGCCCCATCACAGGTGTAGACTTGAACCGAATAATACGAAAACTAAAAACACTATGTACGAACCTTATCGTTATTTCAAAATGTGGTCTTATGTTAATAGGTTTCCATACACCAGTAGCTGTTCCTTTCATCAGTTAATCGATGTTAACCTCTTATCTGACACCAGTTCATACAACCAATATGCGTTAAGCAAAAAACAATTTTTTTTCCAGGACTTTATTTAACAAATCCTTAGTCTAGTATCTCCGCTAATTTAGTCAACATTCCATGAGGACGTATTCGCCCCGAAAATGTGTCACCTTCGCGCCACATTTACCTGCCAAAAAAAAAAGACAATTTCATCCCCTACGGAGGCAGTACAATTATTTCGATATCAACTCGGTTCCATCAGAGCTTAGTTCATTTCCATTCCATCGATGTACGACTACTCCTACAAGCAATTTTATTTTCATCGCCCATCCGATTTTTTAGGGCTGCCCTGTCGTTATACCCGTGGTAGTAACTAGCAAGCAGCAACCAGCAGCACCATATTCATTTGACAATTGTGTTTGCTTAATTGAATTGTGCTCCACACAAAACGAGCTGCGAATCCTCACATGGCATTGAAAGCCAGATTAAAGGGAACGACTCCGCACAAATTCAAACCTCTTTCTAAGAAAAAAAAAAAAAAAAGGACCAGAGCCAGAACTGGTACGAATACCAGTACGACCATCAGAACCAGGAAAATATAGATGAGGATGGGAGAACGCAGTGAACGGTTGTGCTCCCACTCTGAAACATGGAATGTTTATGGGCACCTTTATATGACCATTTTACAGCTCTGTTCATACCGTTAGCAATTAGCTTTTAAATGCTTTCATCTTGGCTTCGTCCCAATAGGCAATTGGCTTAAATGTCCATAACCCTGTCACGTTGGTTGTTGGGTTATTGTGCGGGCAGCCTTTGGATGTGCCTCTGTGACTGCTGGCGACATCCGTTTGACCGTGTTGCCATTTGACCATTTTGCCATGTGGCTGTTTGTCTGTTTGGGCAGTCCAGTGTCTGAGGGACACAAGAAAGTGTTGGGTCGGGAGTAATGGTTGCAACTCTGGTCAACAATCGGATTGAGTGGACTGTACGGTTCATTATTTTTTCTTTTTTCTTTTGTCTTCTCGGTCGATAACAGTTATGAACCCGAAAATTCCACACAACAGTAAAGGACTCTGGTGAAGCACCTAGCGAAGTACTTTGCGCTGTCTGCTGGGGAATTTGAGAGTTTGCTGTAAAAGGGCGACGAGAATACGTTTGTGAATTTGTGTATATTGACCACAAAAGGACAATGTAGGTCCGTGGTGCCGGACTTTTATGAGTCCTTTTCTCTGTTGAATTGCTTGTGAGTGAATACATGCCTTTTAATTTTTGGTGGGCGAATTATTGTTCTTGTTTTCGAGTTGTTTACCAAATTAATTGAAGAACATAATTGCGTTTAAAAGGGCATTATAGTAAACAAATGCAGATTAAGTATAGAAAAGAGAAGGATACGCGTACTGCAGAGGATTCGCAGCTTAAGTCGATGTATATGGTCTTATCTTATCTTACATCAGATGTAAAGGGTCACTAACAATCGAAAGATACAGTTGTCCAGAAGTGAGCCTCAACTGCAACTGGATGGAGTTAGATAAGTTAATAAGTAGTAAGTTAGTCTCTCTGTGTCAGCAGCTTTATTGGACTTCAGCTTCGATATTGCTACCTTAACTTCGTCTAGGTCGGGGGTCGGTATTCTATGTCGTTTTCATCTATTTTGACCATCATTGATATTGTAGAGTCTGCAGAAGAAGTTTTTCCAATTTTCGTCACTGCCTATGTCTCTACTACAAGGTTTCTTTCTTCATCTGTACACGTTTCTATACGGGTATTGTTGCCTTGACACGTTCTTTTTGACTGTTGGTAAAATATCAATGCGTTGACACTGGAGTACAAGATTTCAATATTTTCGATGGTGCGCTTCTCGTGTTCTTTTTTCTTCTTCTGGAGAAGCTCTCTTCTTCTGCTCATGAGCGGCTCTCGTTTTTGTTGCAGCGACGCTTTGTACGCTTCTTGTTTGGCTGCATGTTTTGTTTGTCTTGCGCTGTATATAAATATTTTAAGAGTACAAAAGTCCCTTGTGCACGTACTAGATATAAAAAAAGCTCTTCATCAAACTAGGGATTTCCTGGTAGTGATCGGGTGAAACCCAGTACATCAGTTGCGGTGTCCCTGATGGCACGTTAGCAGCGTTGTTGTTACAAAAGAGCTGTTTATATATAGGGTTTTCTTATAACGACTTGACAACTTTTTTTTAAATAAAAGGCAAACCATTTGAGATATTTTAAAAACTTTAATATTGGCTTGAAGTACTATCAAAACATTTATGAATGGAACTCGACTTCGTTCATATGGCCATAGCGGGTACGTTTGCAGCGGTCGATTCGTTGTACCCAATTTTCAACGACTCGGCCACACATTTCGGTCGAAACGGCCGCTATTTGGCTTGTGGCACCATCCTGTTGAAACCACATGTCGTCCAAGTCCATATCTTCCAATTCGGGCCAAAAATAATCGGTGATCATGGCGCGATAACGCTGACCATTCACAGTAACGTGACGATCGTTATCGTCGACGAAAAAATATGGCCCAATAACGCCGCCGGCATGCAAACCGCACCAAACAGTTATTTTTTGTGGATGAAGGGGTGATTCATGAAGCACATGTGGGTTTTCACCTGAAAAATAATGCATATTTTGCTTATTGACGAATCCATTAAGCCAAAAATGAGCTTCGTCACTAAAGATGATTTTGCGATGAAATTCATCATCTTGGCGCATCTTCTCCAGAACCCAATCGGAGAACGTACGTCGCTTCAAACGGTCCATCGGCTTCAATTCTTGAGTATTCTTGTATGGGTGTAAAACAAGAGCCCTACGCAAAATACGCCATAATATGGTCTGAGCGATGCCCAATTCTTGAGAACGCCGTAGAATTGACTCATTTGGATCGTTTGCTACGGACATCTGAACGGCAGCGATATTTTCAAAACTTCGACCCACCCGTTATCTCACTGACACGGCAACATTAAACAACGAATATGTAGACTCAAATTTCTGCACTAAACTTGTTATTGCATGTCTACTAAGGCGAGAATTACGACCGAAAATTTGAGTTAACGCTCTTAAAAATGCAGTCAATGACTCTGAATATCTGTAGAAATTTTTTATAATTAGCAGACGTTGCTCGTTAGTGTACTTTACCACGATCAAAATGTTGAGTTTACTGAATAAATTGACAGTGACAGTTTAATGATTAGTGAAAGAGTGCGTTCACAAATTAAATTCAAAGTTGTCAAGTCCCTATTGGAAAACTCTATATTTTGGAATATGCTTTCAAAGTAAGGCTTTAACGGTCTCTTGTGATTGCAGCTTTTCTATCTTATTTCTTCTCACAGTAGTTCTTCTTTGTTATGGCGATTGTTAAATCCGCATTCGTACCGAGACTAAGATTTGGATGTCCAGAATACTTACGTCGCACAGAGGAGTATCACTATGGAGAAACCTAGCCAAAAGTGAAAAACATGAAATTTGTTAAAAACAAAAACAATTGGTATAGTATTGTAGCTTAATACCCAATACGTTACACATATACCGGATATTTAAATAATGTCTCTATCTTTACTTTACTGCACAATCAATCGAAGTTCGAGAGTTGTGCTAATTACATGTCTTAGTTGGAAGCCATCGAATTTAAAGCGAAACATTTCAATCGCGATTTTTATATTATACTGTGTGAAAATTTGTTGTGATCAATTTATATCTGTAAGTATGAGATGTGTACATTGGAAGAAAATAAAAAAAATTGTATTGACAGTTGATACAACTCTTTTTCTCCCACCCCTACTTTGCATTATAAAAGATACGTGATTTGTTAAAAATGTGTTTATATTGTAGGTGTTATCTACACCCTGACTGACTCGAATTGCAACCAACTTCAGACTGCTATAATTTCTTAACCGCTCATTACTGTGAGCCAATGACAGATAATTTTATTATTTACAACGATTTGCGTCTCAGTTGTGTTGAAAATTTTTTATCCGCAATGGAATTCAAACGTGATAGTGCGATTGCTTTATTTTTGCCTGGAAAACCACAAGTATCTATCGTTAAGGCCCTTGCGAAAACCGCGTCAAGGTGGAAGAAAAATGGCTCGTGAGCTCAACATATCGTTGGAACGGATGCAACATAAATTGAAAAATGAGCTTGGGCTCAAGCCATTGAAGTTCCAAAAAGCACATGATCTTACACAGCAACAGAAAAAAGAGTCGAAAGAGCGAAGGAGTTGCTACGCTTGCACGAAAGTGGTGAGTTGCCGAATTTGATTTTGTCGACATTTGTTATCGAGCAATATGTCAATAAACAAAATCACCGAGTTTACTTGCCAGAGAGGTCCTTCGAAAATTTACACTTTCGGACGGCCACCAGAAAGCAGCAGCACCGATGGTGATGGTTTGGGCCGCCATAACCGCCGATGGAAGCTCTCCGCTCGTATTTTTGGACCGTGGCGTCAAAATTAATGCGATCGTATACCGTGAAATAGTCTTAGAGACAGTATTGAAGCTTTGGGCAAACAATCATTTCGGTCGGAGACCGTGGATATTTCAACAAGGCTCGGCACCGTCTCACAAAGCGCGCGTCAACCAAGATTGGTTAAAAAACAATGTTGCACACTTCATTTCTTCGATACAATGGATTGCAAAGTCTCCGAATGCAAGTCCGTTGGATTTCTCTGTGTGGGGTATTTTGAAGGCGAAGGCTGGCACGAAAAAATATCAAAGTTTGCACCACCTCAAACAAGCACTTTGCAGGGAATTCGTGCTAAAGGTGAACATTTTGAAATCTACTGATACAATTTGAAAATTGATGTATTTTCTAACATTTTTTGCTTTGGCACAATAAAATTTATTAAAAAATAAAAAAATCATAGCGCACCGGTGCACCGGCGCACAAGAGCATCGCAACCACGGCTAAAATCAATGACTTACGGCTCCAATTGCTGTAGCATCCACCCTTTTCGCCCGATTTGGCTCCCTCAAAAGATGGTTTATCAATAAAAAATTCAGATCACGCGGAGTATTTTGCAGACCTTGGATTTTCAAGAAGTTGGAAAATCTCTGGAATTAGTGTATTAAACTAAAAGGGTGCTATATTGAATAAAATAAAAAAAACATTTAATTTTTTTTTTTTTTTTTCATTCCCAAGGAAGTTAGTTTTCACCCCACCTAGTATTAGGTCAAATCCAATTCATATTTTTCGATAAATTCGTACATTTGTACGTAGTCGCACGTATCTTTTAATGAATATTTAAATTCCAGCTGGACATTCATCGGGTTCGTTATAAGAGGAATCCAAATCATATCCACTGATCCAGTTTAAAAATGTCACATGACACACAGTCGTGAAAACAATTCGATTGAATTGCGTTTTGAGTGCATCCATTTGCAAACAGTTCTTTGGATAATTTTCATTTATAGATTCCACGAATCCATTTAATTTTAAACAACACAGATACAATGGGGACATTCAATTTCAAACTTATAATTGAGATCAAGTGGAGTGCACGCAGTCACCCTTACAAAATGCAAAAATAAGGCGCACGTTAGTTCATAATGCGGCTACAAACACAAAAAAAAAAAGTGAGATGTACCATAAGCCAGCATTTACTTGCCGTAAGTGTTGCCATTGTAGCTCAAGATTCACAATGAATTCGTTAAAATAAAAATTTATGCTAAAAAGAGAGCCCTAGGTTGTACCTCATACCTATCATACTATATATCATAAGGATGTTCTTTTTAAAGGTATGGAACATTAAAATTTAAAAAAAAGGCTTAAAAATCGTAGTAACGGCCACGATATTCCTTTGTTGGAAGGAATTCGAGAATATGGGCGCTGGGGCTGCCTCTAATAATTGCATGGAGAACATAGTCAAGAAGTGTTAAACCACACGATTTTGGAGGGCAGTTCTCAAGTTCAATATGCAAAATAGTATGCTTCTCTAGTGTTTTCTTTAAAATATTGATTAGTTCTTCAGTTCTTCAGATCTTCAGTTCAGTTCTTCAGTAATCTTGAATCTACAACAATTTCTATTGATCGTAGCATTCTGGTCGGCATCGTTTTCGAAGAAATATGACCCAACCATTCCATCCGACCATAAAGCGTACCAAGCAGTGTTTCGTCTTGATGGTACGGGGTCGTAATAATGGATTGTGGGTAACATTCACTCCAAATGTGGTGATTTTGTTTGAGCTGTTGAGGCAAAACTGAAAAATATCATCAAGAGCAAGGACGCTTGCGCCCATTCACTGAACGTTTGACGAACACTATGATCAAGAGGCTTCGATTCGATGGATTGGGAGTACGATCCCTAGTTATTTGAATTACTCAATTGTTATTACTCAGGTGGACCTAACGTATGGTTGCTTAAAAAGTTTTAGAAATTGTGATATCCGTAAATATGGTATTATGCCTACCTCAGATATTGTAATCACTCCTTGGTTGAAAGTATACTGATATTCTTTCAAAGTTGTGAGTTTGTCTGAAACTCAAGGCGAGTAGTCAGTACTCATAGTGCACAGGATCTTGAATATAACTTAGGTCTTACATATGCCAGATTCTTTAAGTCTAAGGTCAATGGTTAAGAGATATAAAAGGTGGAGCAAAATTAATCATCCAATTTTGTTTCTGAATTACTCTTTTACTATTTAAAAAAATGATTTTGAGTGATGGAAATCTTTATTTGGACCCTTACAATTGTTTCTGTTATGTGGAAAGATGATATCCGCCAAGTACCTGCCGCCAGTGTTGATAAACATTTTGTGCCCGTTTTATCACGTTTTGCATGACTTTTCGCAAAATTTCCGGTGATAACTGTTCGCATTCCTGTCGAATATTCTACTTAAAGGCTGCGATTATCTGAGGCTTATTGGCATAAACCTGCGACTTTAAGTAGCCCTAAAGAAAGAAGTCTGGGTTGGTTAAATAGGGCGTTCTTGCTGGCCATGCCAAATCGCCAAAATGGGAGATTACGTGACCAGGAAACGCTTCTTTCACAATATCCATTGTGGCTCGTGCTGTGTGTGCGGTTGCACCGTCTTGAAACCACATATTCTTCAAGCCCCACTCATCATAAGAAGTCGTTTATCATACCCTTCCCGCGTGAACGCCGCACCAAACAGTAGCTTTGAGTGGGTGTAATGAGTCTTAGTGTATCACACGCTGATTTTCAGTGCCCTAGAAATGAAGATTTTTCTTAGGCGTTTAAATGGAAATGCGCCTCGTCGCTCATGATGATTTTCGACACAAAATCGTCCTCTTCGCTGTTGAGATTGAGGATGGCCTTACAGTAATTCACACGCGACTAACAGTCAGGAGGCATTAACTAATGCCCTGTTTGCACTTTGTACGAGTACATGTGAAAGTCTTTCACTAAATTCGCTGCAGGGTCCGCCTGGTGATTCCCAATTGCATGGCCTGTCGTCTGTTTGATGTTTCTTCATTCTCAGCGATATTGGCAGCCACAGCCGCGATATTCTCGGCCGAACGACCAGTCCGATTGCGGCCACGTCCTGAATGTTCTTCTGTGGTTTCACGCTATTAGAGTCGAGTAGCTAAGCTTCGGAATGTTTGCCCAGTTGATGCGACACGATTAGGAAATAGACGTCGAAATTCACGCTGTCAAAAACATCGACACAATTATTCCACGTTCTTGTGGAGTTTAGCGCTCCGTTGCTTGTCTGTTTGTATACTGCTGCTGTCTAGTTTACAAATGTCAAATATGATTGATGTACGACGACCATGGTAATGAGCCTAGTTTAAAGTACCAGGCCCCACTACATCAGCGCTGAGTATCTGCAGTCTGATGCGAGATGCTCCGTTCCATCCACCAGTTTTACACAGTATAGCTCACCGGCTTCAGAATTCTTTATATCCCCACTTGGAAGATAGACACAAGTTTTCCTTCTTAAAATGCAGCTGCAGATTGAAGTCATTAAAGCTCCAGTACGGGTTGAACCAAAAATAAAATTTTAAATGGAAATATGGTTTTGAAAATACCGCCAACGATATAAAAGTCTAGGCTAGAGCTATTTATTACCTTGTTTATAGCATAGCAAGCCGAACTAACCGGTTAAGACCCTACGAAGTCGAGGTAGACCGTTACTTGGAGACTCCAAAATATAATTGGTTTCATCATAACCATGTAGATATAGAGGGATATTCTGAGTGTCAAGCCCCGTGTCTTGTCGAAAGATCCTTTATACTGGCACATTTAGTCTACAGAAGTTTGTTATCCGAATAGTTAGCTGAGTTTAAACAGTCAGCCTCCTCCATCATGTGAAGAAAACAGCCTCAGTTTTGTGTGAATCATCTGCATATGCCTGAGGATAAACATACTATTGAGAGCGATTGAACAACATACACCCCAACATTGATAACAGACCGCTGCTGTTTACCCGTACTGTCACATATTGGCCACAGACAGACAATATTGCTCTTATCCACAAAACTAGCGATACTTCTACGAGTATGTCGAGTTACACATGCTATCAAAAGATGAGTTGCCGGAAGGTCCATCACTGTCGATTCAAAGCACGTCCTCATTTTTTTCTGTCTGCGACTTCGATTCTACATAACTTTCCGTTCCATTCATTCTCTTTAAAGTTATCAACAGCTGGGGTAGACCATGTTGCAGTATAACCCCATGTACCTCGTTAGTGGCAAGTGACTCGAAACCATCAAAGAAATAAACGGCATGTTTAATGAACCCATCCAGCACCAGCATCAATGAGAGATACTATGTAGATGCGGCGTCTTGTTTTACGCATGTTCGGTGGTAGCTGGTTCTGATTATATTAGCTGGGAGGTAAGTCCCAGGCATAAAACTGATAGTCTCTGGTTTCGACTTAGTGTAGGCGCCGTCAGGTTGTCTGAGTGATTTAATTCAGGCTGACTTCCTCTTCCAACTATTCACCTCCCCAACTAAGATACATCGAATGTTTCCCACTTACATATGTGCTGTGGGAATTAGGGAACTGTTGAAGCTATTTAGAAAGAAGTCAATGTCTCTACTATACGTTGAAATTTTCGTTGTCACTACTGCAACCACGTTGAAACCTTTCCATACTTTTAAGAAGATGCAGGCTAGCTGGCAGATCACCATCCTCTCGGTTGGAGGACACTAGGCTTCATTCATAGAGAGAAGAATCTCCACGTACTTTCTGACAATGGACGAAATAACCGTACAAAAGTTACTAGGCAGCATACGAGTAGGTGTCCGACAAATTGTCCCACACGTAGTTAAACTATGTAATTACTTCAGAGTTGTTGTTTTGTGTAACAATGTGTTGATCCACTAACGCTATTGTCAATGGTGCAGGTAATAATAATGTAGGTACTGTTGTAAATATATTGTGTAGGGCTCATTTGTTGTCTAAAATTGCTGTTGACATTTCAACAGTCTTAACGCCAGTAAACTAGATTATGTAAGGACTCTATCTGCTATCTGCATTGACACTTACATGGTTTATCGTATCATGGGTTACGAATTATATCGCAATGATCATATAACAGACACCTCAGGTTGAGGTATTGCAATCTACTGTAGCTCAAATCTATATTTTCTAGAAATTACAGACGGAAATAGTAAACGTTTTCTCGCATTTGCTTAAAAGGTCAAACACTCTTTCTGTCCATTATTGTTTTTTACAGCTTTAGCTGATTTTAGTGTTCATATAATTTTACACTTAGATTTCAACGTTAATAAAAATTAGAATGTCGAGGAAAATTTTTGATCTTAAAACTGAAAATGGCCTTGCTTTTGTTAACTCCTCACCGCACCCCATTTGTGCCTGTTGCGGAAAATGTCCTTTTTTGTGATGAAATCTTTCTCGACGGCATATCTGACCACGAATTAATTTTTTTAAGTTATAAAGTTGACTTTTCGCTTGAAGAAAACGTTCACTCTCACTTCACAGAAATCTAATGCAGTATGTTGGAGTGCATGTTTGTTGCTGGAGCTCATGAAAGAGTATCCTTCTTTCAAAACTATATTCTGGAGCTATTCCACAAAAATGAAGAGAGTTAAAATTAAAAATTCGAAACATCTCTGATATTCATCTGAGATTGTCGACTTCTTCAATTAGGGAAGGAAGCTGTATGAAAGGAAAGACTAACTTCGACCAACTGGGAACGTTTCCGTCAGGCCAGGAACTACTTCAACAATGTGACGCCAAATGCCATTACTACTCTCTAAATTAAACATACCATTAGATTCCAAAACCCTTTGGAGAAACTTGCTACCAAAACCAATACTACATTGGTGTTGGCAAACAAAATGACTTTGATTGCTTCTTGGAGAAATGATGCAAAGGGTTTGGATCATTGAGTTTGGTTTACATCAAAGGTGTTGAGGCAGGCAAAACGCATTGCAGAATTTTTAAAAAAGAATAAAAAGACTCTGATGCAATTCCAATTAGAGGAAATTAGTAAATGCAATAGTACGATTAGTAAGGATACCAAAAACCCATGTGCCCAAGACTCTGACTGTTTGAATAGAGTTCTCTTTACTGAATGCAATCCGAAAATTTGTCCCGCAGGAGATCGTTGTCAGAACAGGGGCGCGATGAGAATTTCTACCTCCTAACTTTGGAAACGGACTACATAATTGATGCTGGACCAAAGGATAATTATGAAACATTCTTGTGATTCAAATTTTAATTTTGATTAAAGACATTCGCAAGAAAAGCCAGCTAACATTCAACTATTATTGGAATGAATTGTTCGGTAATGTAAAAAATTACTGCTACTGCGGATCTACAAAATGCGCAGGCGTTATCGCTGGGAAATATAAAGAACCCATAAAAATGGGGCCAGTAAGTGTAAAGAAGACCAGCTCTACTTTCCCAGCTAAAACTGTCAAAAACAATTCGAATACTAAAACTTAAAGAAGCTATCATTAAAGGTGTAAAACGAAAACTAAAGGAACTCTCTGGTTATAGACTAACTAAGGTATTCGAGAAATTAAAAGTGAATCATAGATCATCTTCGCCTAAATTCCCTAATTTCCCTATATCAGTCGGAACTTAGATCTTCATGATATCAGACAAGAATTTGATCGGAGATATTTGACAGTCTTCTCAAAAGCGTTTGATACAGTGAATTACGAAATAAAGGGTGATTCATCGTAAGGTTTTGTTTTCAAAAGGCTTTTTTTTACAGATTGCGGATGATTTCTATCAAACTGCTTTATCTTTTTTATTTAGTATTATTTGGCAAATTATAATAAAAAGACTCACATTACAATAGCGTCTCCAAATTGTTCAACTGTATTACAAAAATCAGCGTTCTGTGAGGAATGTTTTTCCTGCGATTCGAGGAACTTACGGTGCGCATAATCGACATACTGAAACCACTATTGCCAATACCATTCACAAATTTGATACCGAGTTTACATTAGTGGATGATACTCGACCGGTTAGACCACATTCAGCACGTAGTGAAGAGATTATAGCAGCTGTAGCTGCGAGTGTACGCGAAGACCATGACGAATCGATTCGTCGTCGTTCTCAGCAGCTTGGCTTGGCGTATTCCACAACTTGGCATATTTTACGTGAGGATTTCAGCTTAAAATCGTACAAAATTCAATTGGTGCAAGAACTGATATGTTAATAAACAAAATTGCCGTATTTGGGGTTAT
Organism: Volucella inanis; assembly: GCA_907269105.1. Taxonomy (NCBI): domain Eukaryota; kingdom Metazoa; phylum Arthropoda; class Insecta; order Diptera; family Syrphidae; genus Volucella; species Volucella inanis. Next base: position 199,762,317 of record OU026153.1, on the reverse strand, counting down.
AAGCAACCCGAAGAGTACCAAGAGCTACTATTACTTCCATTAAAAACAACGGTATGCTGTGGTTTATGGTTTGGTGGAATTATTGGTCCATATTTCTTCAAAAAAGAGGCAAATCAGAATGTTACCGTCAATATTAACCGTTATCGCGCCATGGTAACGGGCTATGTGCTCCCTAAAATTCAAGCACATGGTCTCGGCGAGCTCTGGTTTTAACAACACGGCGCTACGAGCCATACAGCGCGTGAATCAATGGACTTGTTGAGAAATCATTTTGGTGAACACTTAATTTTACGTTTTGCTACGGTAAATTGGCCGCCTAGATCGTGCGATAACACACATTTGGACTATTTTCTCTAGGGATATGTAATGTCTCAGATCTTTAGGAATAAGCCAGCTACGAACGCTTTGGAAGCCAACATTACTCGTGTTATCCGCGAGATACAAGTCGCTGTTCTCGAACGAGTCGCCCAAAATTAAATCTTCCGAATAGACCACCTCAGACTTAGTTCTGGCTAATATTGGCATAACATTATTTTTAAAAACTAAATGCCATAAATTGTTATTTTAAACAACAGTAAAAATTTTAAGTTCGCTTTCAAATTTATGTACTTTATTTTACATTATAAATCAAACTTAACAATGAACCACCCTATACTTTGCAAAAAACTGCGTTTTTATTTTGGGCATAGTCAAAATGCGGTGAAACTCTTGTCGAGCTATTTGTTTGAAGGTGTTCCGCAGGATTCTAAATTAGGCCCGATTCTCTTCTGCATATAAAACACATGGGCCGTTTTATAGTAAAACACAAAATTTTTGCAAAATTCAACTTTATTTATCAATATAGCTGCCCTCAAGGGCGATACACTGATTAAAATGATTTTTCAATCTTTCGATACCAGCTTTGTAGTATGATTTCGGTTTAGCCTCAAAATAGGCCTCTGTTTCAGCGATTACTTCTTCATCGGTCTTAAATCTCTTTCCGGCGAGCATTCTTTTGAGGTCTGCTAACAGGAAATAGTCACTGGGGGCCAAATCTGGCGAATACGGTGGGTGGGGAAACAATTCGTAGCCGAATTCATTCAATTTTGCCATGTTGATAGTCTGTCCCTTTTGGAGATAGCCGCTGAAAATTATTCCATGTGTATCCCAAAATACGGATGCCATAACCTTGCCACCCGACTGTTGAGTTTTTGATCGTTTTGGATGAGGTTCGTCGCTTGCTCCCCACTCAGCTGATTGCCGACTTCACTCTGGTGTGAAGTGATGGAGCCATGTTTCATCCATTCTTACATACCGAAGCAAAAATTCGGTTTTATTGGGGTTGTGTTTAACTCGTGTGAATCATCAACACGTTGTTGTTTTTGGTCGACTGTGAGCAAACGCGGCACCCACTTTGAACAGAGCTTTCGCATGTCCAAATATTCGTGTATGATACATCCAGCACGCTCTTTTGATATCTTCAGAACCTCAGCTATCTCGATCAACTTCACTTTACGGTCATTCGTAATCATTTTGTGGACTTTTTTGATGTTTTCATCTGAAACAGCCTCTTTTGGACGTCCACTGCGTGCATCATCTTCGGTGCTTGTATGACCACTTTTAAATTTTTCAATCCACTTGCAAATGGTTCGTTCGGCTGGTGCAGAGTCCGGGTAACACTTATCAAGCCATTTCTTTGCATCGGCTGCATTTTTTCCCATCAAAAAGCAATGATAAATCAACACACGAAATTGCTTTGAATCCATTTTTTTTTCACAATAACAAAAGTTGCTTCACTCACAACGCTATATCTCGAGAACTAATCGTCCTACAGCTGTCAAATTTATACTCGTATCTTTTGAACTGAAAATGGTATGGATTTAATTCAAGTGGTGCCCTCTCTTAGAAACGGCATGTGTTAAATAATGATATTGGTGGTTATTGTCTATCTTTATGCAGATAGATCCCTAAGCCCAATGGAGGACCTGCATGTAGTCTACTTTGGACTGTTTGGACTGCACTTGTCTCAAACCCGTCTATGTACCAGGCAATATTGATTTCTAAAAAATCAATATGATACTTCCCTTTCGTATCAAACGTTAAGTGTCTACGTTTCGAAATAAATTGTTGCCTGTCTTGTTCGCAACAAATTAACTCTACAACCAGTCGCATTTACATTTTTCTTCGGAAGTGCTGAATATGTACTCTTCTCATTCTAATTAAGTCACAAATTCATTTGATGAAAACACTTCTGATACTCGTAGCTGTTATCTCTTACGCCGAAGCAATATGCTGTCAGCTTGATTCAGTATCCAGAAATGAATTCCAAGTTGCTTTCAACAATGTGGTGCGCTATGTTTAGTGCTTGCACAGATATGATCATGTTTCACCATTTGCAAATAAAATCATGGCTGCTCCTCGCAACAACTGTAAGCCTAAGTTTAACTTCATAATTTCTAATTGTTTAAACTTTATTCCATTCCTATATTGTTAGTATTCTAAGAAGGCTTTGCTTTATTTGTACTTCATATTTTTAATAAACATTCGAATTTGAATTTCAGTGACAAATGTCTGATTCGTCCTTTCTTGTTGTCTACATTTACCTGGTATTGCACTCATTAAGATCTTGAACCAGTTTCTGCCACTTCTGCTTCAATCCTTACAAATCCACAGAAAACAGCTCGCTGGGTTCTACAATTGCAACCATTGGCATTAGAATATGCAAAGCATTTTGAAAAGTTGGGTCTCGGGAGTGATTTGCGAGTCTCGACCAAGATTCTCAAGGATGGCGATAAAAAAGTCACATGGCAGCGTTTCCCCGTGTCTTAACTTTTATCCGACCTTTATGGAGCAGCTAGCCTTCTCCACCCGTCATTCTGCACAATCTGACGAGCTTGAAAGTGATGCCAAAATAGCGTGTCTGCTTATAGCTTATCTCTATAGATATTGCCATATGTGTGTTGCAATAGATAAAGAGGTGGCAAGTGTTGTTCGGAACTGGATATAACCGGTCTACGACCGCACTAAAAAGGCATATTCAAGCATATTCACACAATATGGCAGAGAAAAATTGTTAACCTATGCTTGAGGGACTAATGCCTATACAGTTGACACAGTTTAGAGGGTCTTCTTTCTGATGGATCGTAATATAGAAATGATTTGGTGTAGGCTCTCTACTGTTCTGCTGACATCGAAATTAAGATCTTCCCCCGGGTTAAAGAGTCTGCTGAAATAATCTTTCTATTTTCCTAACACCGACAGCGATTCAGCAATTTTTTTTCCATTATTTTTCAGTGTAGGTTTCAAAAGGTACCGACATACGTTGGTTTGCAAGTTATAACGACTAGGAAATATAGTACAGAGCTTGGTGAGGAATTTCATTGGTGAGTTTTACGGCTTAGGAACGAATCATGATATCCTAGAGTACGTCCGAAAGATTGAGGAATTCAACATTGGATAAGAAGTAGCAGACAAGAGATCGTTGATGAAAATTAAAATTAGTGTCAGAGGCAGAACGGAGCCCTGGGGCTTACCAGCATTAATTATGTGAATATCAGACTTGAAACCATCCAAGACAACTTGAATTTACGGTTCTGGAAGGCAATTTCTAATCTATTGAAGAATAGAGTCGTTGATCCCAAATGGACGCATTTTCGTAAGAACAGCCTGATACCAAACTCTATCAAATGCCTTAAAAACATCAAAGGCAACTATTCTGTTTTCGTCAAATTGATGTACGCTTCCAATTTTCGGTGAGACATGCAATCAGATCACCAGTGGACCCGTACTACGAAAACCATTCTGCGGTCTTTGAGAAGTTTTCGTGTTTCGAGATATTTCATAAGCCGATGGTTTATCAGCGCTTTGCTGATCTTGGAAAGAAGGGACGTGGCACAGTGGGTCTGTTGGAGGAGAGAGAATACTTATCTTTTTTGGGGATGGGCTGTTTTCCAACTACTCGGAAAGAGTACTAAAAAGTAGGAAATCGTGAAAGAACAACTCCTCAAAAGAATGTCTTTTTCTCGACCGCGCTTCTTTTGCTTATTCTTTCTCCTTTTGAAAACTGGTGTTCTCTCAATCTTGCAAGCAGTTCCTGTTCAGGCCAGCGCTACTACGTTGCTACGTAGTAGCTGGTCAAATCGGAGGTCTTAAACGTACTCTGGATATTAGATGCAACATCTCTGTTGTCTTTTGAGGAGCGCTCTAGATGATGTTTATGATGGCGCCATAGCACTTCTTGAAATGAGTTAAATTTTTTTTGCGGAAATCTTCACTTTAAGATGTTGATAGTTAAAAAACTTTAGATTCAGATACTTAAGCACCTGTCGAGGATGACCGAAAAATAATTGGATCACTCAAATGCAAAAACAAAGTTTAAATTTCACTAAAGAGGTGATCCAAAATATATAGATCGGACTGTAGAATGATACTTGCTTGCGAATTAAGCCAACTCTACAAGCGGCAGAATAGCACTGCGGATACGTGAGAGAAATATTAGGAATTTAATGTTTAGTAATCGATGCTCATGATATCTGCAGCTCTACCCTGGCTACATAAAGCTATCAGTCCGGGTGATTTTGTGTCCTCATTACGTTCGGGTAGCCATTATACTGGAGAAGTTCCTCGCGTCTACCGCAATATGTATGAAGAACGCGTATCCGCTACGGTAATGTTTCGTTTTGTATTAAAATCTATTAGCATGAATCCAGAAGTTCGTAGAAGTTGTCTTGGTGTTGTTTTATTTTTTTTCCTTTGATTCAAATTATCATGAAGCACATATCGGAAACTTAAGACTTTCCATCTAAAGGAGCACTGCATTCTTGTTGGTAGTAATCGTTAAACATTGTGAATATGGAAGTTTGAGTGTGGTTTAATGTCAAACTGTCGCACGTATAAGAACCCACTTCTGGGATATAAGAGCTGCTTTTGACTTTTAAGACTTCATCTGCTTTTAACTCTATATGAGCACTAAGACGTTGCGATGTGTCATTCTTTACTACCTCTAACTGTTCTTCATGGACGGCACTTCTTCAGAAACCAGTTCTTAAACCTATAACTTCCTGTTTCATCACAGCAGTCCCATAAGCATTTTATAGTTGAACTGGCTAATTGATAGACGATGTTAAGATTTCGGAACTACACCCTTCTTTGGAATCCCCATTGATTAGACCGGTTTTAAATATTGATTATATATTTTAATTCGTCCGTTTTTTTTTTCAAAATTTGAACGTTTATTTAGGAAAAACATGTACAATAGTATTATTCTAAGTATTGCCCATATAAAGCTATGACCTTTTCCTATTATTCTGGTAATTTTTGGATCCCATCCTAAAAGAACTGCGCCGGCTTGGCAGCCAAGAATGAATCAAGCCAATTTTTGATATTCTGATCTGATGTGAACCGTATTTCAGTGAGGGCGTTCTGCATCGACCATAACAAATGGTAGTCAGAAGGGGCAAGGTCTGGGCTATAAGGCGGGTGGGGTGAGACATCCCATCCACTGTTTTCCAAATAGTTCTTAACCGGAATAGCAACGTGGGGCCGAGCATATGGTCTGGTCGCATATTCCGGGCGTTTTTCGGCTACTGCTCTCTTCAAACGGATTAATTATGTTCGGTAGCTTTGTCCATTGATGGTTTCACCCAGTTTTAGCAGCTCATAATACAGCACACCCATCTGATCCCACCAAATACAGAGCATTACCTTCGCGCCATGGATATTCTGCTTTGCCGTTGATTTGGCTGGTTGGCCGGGTTCCACATATGATTTTTTGCGCTTGGGGTTGGCGTAATGGATCCATTTTTTCCTTTTGTGGCGTTCCAGCAGCATTTCGGACATGCAAAACCGCCTTTCGACGTCTCTCGGCTTGAGTTCATGTGGAACCCAATTTCCTTGGTTTTGAATTAATCCAGCTGCTTTTAAACATTTTGAAATGGTTGCTTGAGTGACACCCAAAGATTCTGCGAGTTCTTCTTGTGTTTGGCAACAATCTTCATAGAGTAATGCTTCCAGCTCTTCATCTTCAAACTTTTTTGGTTGCCGTTCATCGTCTGACAACTTTCGTCAGCAGTTTTCTTCATATTAAAGTAATGAAGAAGCACTCCCCGCAGAAACACTTTTTCAGGCACAAAGTTCGACATATTTGAGTGAAACAAAATTATTGTTGTTTACGCTTCAAATGAATGACATATACTGAAATGACGTATAATGATAGTGGCTTCCAACGCATGTTCCAATGGAATAATAACAATGGAATAATACAAGTTACGCCATCTCTTAGCAAACCGCAAGAAGTTATAGACCCAATACATACCGGGTGAGTTTTTTAACTTGAGACATCCAAATTACCCAAAAAATACGCGATATCGCGAAAAATGTTTCAGACAAAAGTCACAAGGTTCTGATGGTGACCACGAGTTTGACCTTGAGCCCTATTTTCAAGGTCAAACGAAGGTAACTTTTGATTTTTCAAATGATAATTCCTGATTTCCATTGCTCAGTCGTATTCCTCAATGGCGCACACGACTTTGTCTCAAAGGTCTTATTCATTCAGTGCTAGATACCACTGTACTGGCACGCCTAAATCATTAATCGGTTTCCCACGTTGTGAGGGTGTTAGAGACATTATTGCCTCGAGTGAAGTATCTGAGAGTGTATGATGTGCACTCTGCCTATTTTTTCTACTTGAACGGAACTGTACTTCATAAAGAAGTTCGATATTTGTTTTGAGGAACTGATTTTTATTAGTAACGTTTTCCAGATTAATAATGCAGGCTATTTCAATTCAAGAGAAAATTGAAATGATATTGATTTATGGAGAAAGTGGAAGGAACACCGATAGTGCTGTTGCTCTTTACGCCCAACGTCTCCCAGACCAGATACGATCACGCGCTTCCTTTTATCGGGTCATTCAACAATTCACTGGTGAAGGAAGTGTGCAACCAAAGAAAAGGAATCGGTTAGATAGGGTGGCTGTTGAGGACAATGAAATAGCAGTGTAAGCTGCCGTTGCACACGATCCTCACATTAGCGCTCGCCAGATGATCAAGAATTTCTCAAACGACTGTCTGTAAGATATTACATCGGCATAAATACCATCCTTATCATGTTTCAATGCATCAAGAACTTTCTAGTGAGGATTTTCGCAACCAGGTTTCCTTTTGTCAATGGGCACTTCAGCAAATTGAACGAGACCCCCTTTTCTTCGCCAAGGTGTTATTCTCTGATGAGTCGACTTTTACCAATCACGGTACGGTCAGTCGACATAATATGCATTACTGGGCTACCAAAAACCCTTTTTGGTTGCGACAAGTTGAACGCCAGCACCGTTGGAATGTTAATGTTTGGGCGGGAATTAAGGGAATTAGTCGTGACGGGGGGTCCGATGCAATGGCTTGCTAGATCACCTGACCGTACGTCACTTGATTTCTTCTTGTGGGGCTACTTAAAAAGTGAGGTTTACAGAAAAAAGCCAACAACACGTGAGGACATGAAAAGACGAATAACTGAAGCTTGCCGGAAGATTACGCCAGAAATACTTCTCAGTTCTGTTGGTTCATTAAGAGCGCGGATAGACAAGTGTATTGAAGTGAATGGTCACATTTTCGAGCATTTGTTGAAATATCTTAGTCTCGGGAAATAAACGTCGAAATGGGAAAAATTCAACGATTCAACAGTGGGAAGCAAGGGGACCCACACTAATTAATCACCCCGAAGGAAACAAAATACTGCTACGTCCGCGTCGTTGTTTCTGGGTTATGCTAAACGCAGTATGTAAAAACAAATGATAAGCCTACGAGCAGTACGACTGAGCAATGAAAATCAGGAATTATCATTTGAAAAATCAAAAGTGACATTGGTTTGACCTTGGTTTGACCTTGGTTTGACCTTGAAAATGGAGCTCAGGGTTAAACTCGTGGTCACCATCCTTGTGACTTTTGTCTGAAACACATTTTTCGCGATATCGCGTATTTTTCGAGTAATTTGGATGTCTCAAGTTAAAAAACTCACCCTGTATAATCAAATTCAATCCTGACGAGCTTGGGTAGAGTGGCAACACTGCGATATGTTGAAAAAGCAATACCAACACACACACCCCATCTTACCTGCAACTTCTTTGATACGGTCACGGGGTGTATTCTTCCCACCAGCACAAGGGATATATATGCCCCAACAAAGACGTATTGCACACAAATTGAAACATTTTTGTTTTGTTGTGTGGCCTACATCGTCACTCGTCCTTCTTTAATTAAAAGTGAAAATGAAATGCGATAAAAGGACTCTACAGTCCTACAAAAGCAGCACGACAATTGGAGTGAGTACAGACGTCGAAAGGATGCCAAGAGAAAAGAGAACAAGAAAAGAAAAAAAATGTCAAAAGAATTGACAATCGGTCTGGTGGGCGGTTGGATGGAAGAATACACGTACACACTGAAATAAAGAATTCAAAAAAGACGAGCCTTATTGTACCTATACTCGTACGCCCAAAAACAACGAGTGGCGCCAGGAGACGCACGAAGGCTTGCTTGCAAGCCATCAATGCGTAAATTATTTACACACGACCTCGTAAAGTGAAAAGATAAAGTGAAAGAACTCGAAACGGAATTTAAATGAAAAGTAAGTTCTACTGCTTGAAGATGCGCTTCCATCATCAGCATCGTCTTCGAGCTCCTTGACATACAACGCACGAGAGCGTCCATCAAATAAAGTTGGTGGTAATATGCCATCATTGCGACGGTGGTTGTTGAACTCATCTCTGCTAATCAGAAAATACGATTTGTGTAGAATACCCGCGCCTGCCTTACAAATTGATTATGATGATGGGAACGGTGTGTTCTATTGAAGCTTCCATGGTCCATGGGCTTTCATTTTTTTTTTTTTTTTTTTTTTTATTATTTGATAATTTACATAAATGCAAGTATGTATCGGTAAGTGTTGTGCTCAAGGATAATGTTCTTTGGTATTGCTTTTATGTGCAAATGCGAGCAGAGGTACGAATATGAATGTCTGAATGTTTGAACATATTTGAATGTCTGAATTTTTGAATGACGAAACGTACATAATTGAATGTATGCAAAGTGTATTCTTGGTTAAAGGAGTACTGTTCTAGTGGATTCCTTATTCTCTTTATTTATAGATCCCTGCTCCTGTGAGTTCAAGAGGAGACAGACGTCATTATCGTCATTATTCCAGGCGGCAACGAAGTCGTTGTTTTCTTTTTCTCCGCATTTAGCTTTTCATCTGCTAATAGTACTCAATTCCCGAGCACTGTAAAATTTTACTTTTATTTTCTTTTATTCTGAGTAGATTCGAGATTAGATGACGGTGAATTCTTGGTGATGGAGTATACTTTTATTTTTGTGGTATAAAGAACCTGCCAATTTGCATTCAGGTGAGTGGGACCATATAGCAAAGGAGGGTCCTAGCTGGTGACAAATTTGTCAGATTCTCTGACTTTCGGAATGGATAAGGGGTTGCCGGAATATGGATTAATCTTCTTATTCAAATGGTATCACTTTCTTTGAAAGCGGTATTAGACGATTTTGTGGATCATATACATAGAGTGGTGTATTTCATTTGAAGATACCTAAAATTTCAATGCAAATAATAGTTTTGCCTAGGCCTCAGATTTAGCTTTCACACGTTTTTTGCAATACTGCCACAAAATCGGTCAGAAAATAGGACAAGGGCATTGACTGCGCCTGCAAAAGAGAAGACGACATAGAATCTAAAGCTTTTTCTAAAAATGTCATGTGTACTTCGATGTCAAGAATCATGTACTACACTCTCAATGATACCCTGAAGGTGGCAATGAAATGACCATGGAAACAGAAGAACAAAAATATATCAACAGTCGATAAAATTGCTTGTTTTTCGAACTAGTTGTGATCTCGGCCTAATATTGGGTTGTCAGAAAAGTCATGAAGACCAAATTGTGCATCTTTGCCGTATTATTAATATTTGTTAAGCTCATCATCTATAAAATGTTGTACAATATTAATGTCTTACGCGAAGCCCTTTGGGTTATTTGCAGAAGATTAGTTATATATGTTATATATGCTTACAGTGGATGAACAAGTATGATATTCTATAATTCAATTTTAATAATACAATTCTAACACTCACACTTATAATTTAAATAAATATTCAGCTAGGTATCGGTTTTTTTTTATTTCGGAGAAGTTCAAAATTTTTTTTGGTTTAGTAAATATAACCGCTAACAGCTGCTTTCTTGTATAAAGTGCACACGGACGTCAATGTACTTAGTTCTAGCGTGATACTTCTAATTTTTTATTGGCTTTAAGGCACTCTGGTTGTCTGGTTTCTGGTATTCGTTGCCAAGCAGGTCGTGTATTAGCGCTTCAAGCGACATCAAGTCCTTGACTGCTTCCGATGCAGCTACATACTCTGCTTCCATTGTGCTCAATGCTGTGCAACATTGTCTTTTAGACGACCAGGATACTAGGCTTCCTTTAAGAAGACAAATGTGTCCACTTGTTGAAATAGAAAAAGAAAAATCAATGTTCGGTTTAAAAATTATTCAAAAATTTTTAGTACTCGTATATCATATTTCAGATATTTAAATATACACTTAACAGCTTTAATGTGATGTAAAGTTAGTTTATCCAAAAGACGGCTTACTACTCCCACAGTAGACGAAATGTCCGCCCTTGTTGCAATATCTAGATACGTAAGGCTACCCACAGCTTCGCAAAAAGGGAAGTTCGTTGCTGGCTTCAAATTTTCTTCTAAAACTGATGGCTTGTTTCCAAGGTCTCTGGTTGTAGAAACTATATCTGACTCCAGAATGTTGAACTTCTGAAGAATACGTTCGACATATGGTATGTAATTTAATTCGTGCGGTTTTTTATTTCAAAATTTGAACGTTTATTTAAGAAAAACATGTACAAAAGTATTATTAAAAGTATTGCACATCTGAAGCTATGACTTTTTTCCATTTGTTGATCCCATCCGAAAAGAACTGCGCCGGCTTGGCAGCCAAGAATGAATCAAGCCAATTTTTAGTATTCTACTCTGATGTGAACCGTATTTCAGTGAGGGCGTTCTGCATTGACCGGAATAATGGCTATAAGGCGGCTGGGGTAAGACTTCCCATCCACTGTTTTTCAAATAGTTCTTAACCGGAATAGAAACGTAGGGCCGAGCGTTGTCATGATGGAAAATTCAAACGGATTAATTGTGTTCGGTAGCGTTGTCCATTGATGGTTTCACCTGGTTTTAGTAGCTCATAATACAGCACACCCATCTGATCCCACCAAATACAGAGCATTACCTTCGCGCCATGGATATTCGGCTTTGCCGTTGATTTGGCTGGTTGACCGGGTTTCACATATGATTTTTTTGCACTTGGGGTTGTCGTAATGAATCCATTTTTCATCACCAGTAACAATCCGATGCAAAAATGACTTCCTTTTGTGGCGTTCCAGCAGCATTTCGACGTCTCTCGGCTTGAGTTCATGTGGAACCCAATTTCCTTGCTTTTGAATATATCCAGCTGCTTTTAAACGTTTTGAAATGGCTGCTTGATTGACACCCAAAGATTCTGCGGGCTCTTCTTGTGTTTGGCAACAATCTTCATAGAGTAATGCTTCCAGTTCTTCATCTTCAAACTTTTTTGGCTGGTCAGGACGTTCATCGTCTTCCAAACCAAAATCACTACTTTTAAATCGTGCAAACCACTCTCAACTAGCGCATGTTCACCATAAACTTTCACCAAAATACGATGACTTTCGATAGCAGTTTTCTTCATGAAGAAGCACTCACCGCAAAAACAATTTTTCAGGCACAAAGTTCGACATATTTGAGTGAAACAAAATTATTGTTGAATGAATAAACTGAAATGACGTACAATGACAGTAGCTTTCCAACGCATGTTCCAATAGATTAATACAAGTTACGTCGTAAACCGCACGTTATAGACCACAGTATTTCAATATTTTCGAACAACTACCGCCATGTCTTGACCAGGCCAGGTACTTCTGGGACCGTCCTCGTATTATTAAAATTGAATTTTAGAATATTATACTTGAAACACCCACTGTGAACATATTTAACCTTTTTGGTCGCACTATTTGTTGCGGTTTCAAGCTTATTATGACAATGCGCTCATAGCAAGAAAAAGTCAACAAAAGCCTGGTAAAAATCGTTGTAAGAACAAGAAAAAACGCCCAGGTAAGTGTTTTGCATGTAATCAGCTGGGGCATTGGAAACCCAACTGTCCAACTAGAAATAAATTATTACCGCAGTTAAACTACGCAAATGATAAACTTAAAGGGGATGCACTTTTCTGTAGGACAGTTAATTTTTATGAGGTTAGTAGTGCTGATGATTGGGTGTTTAAATTAGGTTCGAGCGGGCATATGTCGTATCGTCGCGAATGGTTTTATAATTTCATTTCATTTGATCACCTGGTACCAATAACAGTCGGTAATGGAAGTTAAATTAATGCATTCGGTAAAGGTGATATAAAATTTTAGCATTCAATAATCAAAAATGGGTTAAAAAGAGATTAGTGAATGTTAATTTTGTTGCCGCAATCAAAAGTCAAAAAGTGCAAAATAACCAGGCCTGATAGGTCTGTAGTAGCCGTTGTTGTCCGTCATGGTCGTCTGTATAAGATGTTGTTTAAAGTTATCGAACAACAAGATCCACTATTTGCATGCTATTCGTCGAAGGTTGAATCGCTTTAAATATGGCATAAACGCCTTGGACACATGTGTGCTAGTCAAATTAGGAGAATTTTTGAAGCAAAAAACATTCAATTTGTTGACAGTACAAACGAATTAGTACATACTGATCTTTGTGGCTTAATGCAGACTGCTTCAATCGGTGGTTCAAAGTATTTCATACTTTTTAAGGACGATTTCTCTAGTTATAGAGTCGTTTACTTTATAAAAGAAAAATCTGAAGCATGTCTTATGATAGAAAAGTATATTAGTTTGATTAATTTGAAACCGTGAGAACTATGTTGCATGCTAGAAGTTTACAGCTCAGCCTTTGGGCAGAAGCAGTAAATATGGCCGTGTTCATTACAAATCGTTTTGGACCTAGTCCATCCAAAGGAAAAACTCTTTTCGAATTGTTCAACAATAAATCGATTGACTTTATTAACATTAAAATATTTGTGAGAAAAGTTTTTGTTTATATTCCCAAGGAAAAGAGACACAAATTGGATAAAAAGTCGAAACCTGCTATTTTGTGGTATATCCTGAAGGTATTAAAGATTTCCGTGTCTAGATACTGGGTTCAAATAAAATAGAAATTTCAAGAGACGTTTTATGTTTACTGAGACATTTGATTCGGCAGATGAAAGCGTCATGTGAGATGAAAAAGACAGCTCAAGCCCAAATCAAGGTTCGAAGCGAGTGGGAGCAGACGACAACTTACAGAAACAAATTGGATTCACGGCATCGATTAACTATAGAAGCAAACTTCGAAGTCAGTCCCAAAGTTCCGGTATGTATGCTAATGCCCTTGAAGGTTATGCTTTCGTTTGTAGTGGTTTGAGCCAGCAACATACAAAAAATCATAGAGTCAGATGAAGCTGATAACTGGGAAAAGGCTATGAACGAGGAAAAGGAAGTTCATCAGAAAAATGGGACATAGAATCTCGTTGACCCACCGCTGGATTGTAAGACCTTCAACAACAGATGAGTTTATGAAGTTAAACTATCACCAGATAACACTATCAAACGATAGAAAGCACGCCTTGTTGCGAAAGGCTTCAATCAACAACATAATATTGATTATGACGAGACCTTCAGTCCAGTTGCAAAATTCACGTCGATTCACACAATTTTTGCTATAGCAGCAGACACGAATTTGGTTCTTTACCAATTTGATGTAAGGACTGCGTTTCTCAATGGCGTTTTACAAGAAGAAATCTTTATGAAACAGCCTCAAAAGTACAATGATGGATCTGTTAGAGTTTGTAAGTTGTAAAAGTTTGTGTGGCTTGAAACAAGCCTCTCGTTGTTGGAATTCTGTCTTCACGAAGTTGCTTACAATTTCTAAGTTTCAATTTCGCAAGAGAATCTATCTTTACATTGATGATAGTATGATGTTTGTGATGTAGAAGATATTATAAATCGATTAAATCAACATTTTAAAGTGAAAGTCGGTGCAGCGTCTATAACTAACTATTCGTGCGGTTTGCCAAGAGATGGCGTTACTTGTATTATTCCATTGGAACATGCGTTGGAAAGCTACTGTCATTGTACGTCATTTCAGTATATTCATTTGAAGCGTAAACAACAATAATTTTTTTTCACTCAAATATGTCGAACATTGTGCCTGAAAAAGTGTTTTTGCTGGGAGTTCTTCTTCATGAAGAAAACTGCTGCCGAAAGTCATCGTATTTTGGTGAAAGTTTATGGTAAACATGCGCTAATTGAGAGTGGTTTGCACGATTTAAAAGTAGTGATTTTGGTTTGGAAGACGATGAACGTCCTGACCAGCCAAAAAAGTTTGAAGATGAAGAACTGGAAGCATTACTCTATGAAGATTGTTGCCAAACACAAGAAGAACTCGCAGAATCTTTGGGTGTCACTCGAGTAGCCATTTCAAAACGTTTGAAAGCAGCTGGATATATTCAAAAGCAAGGAAATTGGGTTCCACATGAACTCAAGCCGATAGACGTCGAAAGGCGGTTTTGCATGTCCGAAATGCTGCTGGAACGCCACAAAAGGAAGTCATTTTTGCATCGGATTGTTACTGGTGATGAAAATTAGATCCATTACGACAACCCCAAGCGCAAAAATCGTATGTTTATCCCGGCCATCCAGCCAAATCAACGGCAAAGCCGAGTGCTGTATTATCAATGGACAACACTACCGAACACAATTAATCCGTTTAAAGAGAGCAGTAGCCGAAAAACGCCCGAAATATGCGACCAGACACGAGGCAATAATTTTCCATCAAGACAACGCTCAGCCCCATGTTGTTATTCCGGTTAAGAACTATTTGGAAAACAGTGGATAGGAAGTCTTACCCCACCCGCCTTATAGCCCAGACCTTGCCCCTTGTGACTACCATTTGTTCCGGTCGATGCAGAACGCCCTCACTGAAATACGGCTCACATCAGAGCAGAATATTAAAAATTGGCTTGATTCATTCTTGGCTGCCTAGCCTGCGCAGTTCTTTTGGGATGGAATCCACAAATTGCCAGCAAGATGGGAAAAAGTCATAGCTTCAGATGGGCAATACTTTGAATATTACTATTGTACATGTTTTTCTTAAATAAACGTTCAAGTTTTGAAAAAAAACCGCACGAATTAATATATATGCCCAATACGCAGTCTATAAAACATATGTTTCAAGTTTGAAAGCGCCACGTTGTTTAGTATATGTTTGGCAGCCATCGATAGTGAACGTTGTCAGTGAATTTGTGAAAATTTAGAAAATTGGTCATCGTTATGTGATACAAAACTTTTATTTGAAAGGCCTCAGCCTAACCAGTATAGAAGCTTAACGGGATTCTACTCTGGGTGAGTCTGCTCCTTCGTTTACAACAGTAAAATTTTGGGTAAAAAGTGCGGTACATCGCATATTACCATATTTGAAAATTTGAACATGAGAAAGCTGTTTGCTGAAAGATGAGTGCCGCGTTTGCTCACTCTCGAGCTAAAACAGTGTCGTAAAGATGTTTCAATTGAGTGTTTAGCGAAGTTTCAGAACAACAAAGCAGCATTTTTGCGCCGTTTCATAATAATGGATGAAACGTGGGTCCATCACTTTACACCACAGACAAAAGAACCATCAAAACAATGGATTCAAAAGGGAGAACCGGCTCCAAAGAAGGCGAAGACTGTTTCATCTGCAGGCAAGGTCATGGCGTCGATTTTTTGGGATGCTCGTGGAATAATTTTCATTGAAATTATTTTCACAAATCCTTTATTGCAATGGCCAAAATTAATGAATTAAAGTTTGAATTGCTACCTTATGCACACAATTCGCCAGATTTAGCCCCCTCAGATTACTTTTTGTCCCCAAACTTGGAAAAATGGCCCAGTGGTCAAAGATTTTTCAACGATGAAGAAGTGATGTCGGCAGTTAATGGCTATTTTGAGGAGCAAGACAGTTGTTATTATAAAAATTGTATCGAACTTTTTGAACATCGCTGGGAAAAGTATATAAAGTTGAAAAATTTTTCCAAAATTTTTGTGTTTTCTTGTGGTGGGTCGGGTACTTCTGGGACCGCCATCGTACAATTTTAACAGTTCTCAAGGTTAGATTGTTTGACATAAGCTTATATTCTACAGACACAATGTCAGTTGTTTTATTGTCATTATAAATTTCTTATTTTTAATTTCTTTAATTGGAGTATTGGATTGATTGAACCGGAATAAGCGAAATAAGAACGCCGTCCCCGCTTGAACTGAACCTATGATTTTAGTGCTCCTTACATGTAATCAAACAATCAATTCTGGTGGTGTTTACTGTCAGGAGTCTGTCATCCAGAACTTATTTATTGTAAAGGAGTTGTGCTTTATCACAACAATGCGAGGTACACCAAAAGGTATTGGAGTTTGGATAGAATGTGTTTTCACACCCAGCATACTCACCTGACCTTCCGCCATTAGATTTCCACTTGTTTCGTTTTCTTCAAAACTTTTTTTGTGGAAGAATATTTAATTCAGATGAGTCTCTAAATCAGCACCTTCTTCAGCTTTTCGCCGATGAAGACAGGTCATCAAACAATATTTATAAACTGCACTAAGACCTTCCAAACTGCTGACCGGCCGCTGCTCCTCACAAACTTTCTCCATTGTTGGTTTACATCCTACCTACCTAAGCAACCACAAATTCATCTGATCCAGCATTTTATACCACGTCCACGCTTGGGCGACCCACGTGAATGCGATCCCAGCTCCAGCGACGTATAGTGTCAGCTTCCTCCAGTTCATTTCTTGGAATCATTGCTGGGTTTTGTTGCTTCTTCGCCTTTTATGCACATTAGCAAGGAGAGCAACATTTAATTGCCACTGAATACTGCGAAGTGACGGTGGTGACCGAACCATTTATACGTTATTTAGCAATCAGTCAGCAGTCTGAAAAATGTTTCATAGAATTACAAAACAAATAAAAGTTATTTGCTTACTCGTAATACTATTTATCTTTACTCCCACATGTATGGTATGTTTGTGGTTGTTGTAAAAAAAACGGGAGCACAGCATATGAGGATGTTGACAGGGGTAGACTTCATGAAGAAGTCTTGATTTTCCGGTAAGTCCCTGTAGTCCGGTAAGACTGCAATTTATATCGAGGTTCAATTAAATATCATTAGCTTGGTACGCTCGCAAACTCTTGTACAAGACAAGATACCCCGTTTTAGAATGGACTTAAGCTGAGAGATGAAGTGTTACAATAGCTAGCTTGTATTTCTACAATAACAACTGAATATCCACAAAAGGGAATAACGATTCATCTATGAATATGTGACGCTTATCACACAATCTGCAGTAGTTTAGATCCTGGAACTTTCCGACCTAAGGATACGGATATCATAGGAAGCAACATAAACAACTAAATGTGTACAAAGAGAAAATTCGACGTCTGATAGCTACAATCGAATAAAATGGCCTATGGTGTATTATTTAATTACTTGAGAAGATTTGGAAAGCGTTGAGATAATGAGACGTTCACAATGGAATTCTGAATTTGACCAGCTGACCAAGATGGATGTTTAGAAGAGAGCCAAAGCAGTGAGTGTTTTCAGCGAAGAAATAAAGTAAGAATAATAACCGACTGAGGAAACAGGGGCCGGTGATTGTTTTATCCCTTTGAAAGTAAACGATGTAAGCGACACCGCGCGCATACAAAAAAACTGTCGCCTATAACCATTTTGGCCGATAGACATGCTTTGGCCTTCTTTGGC
Organism: Volucella inanis; assembly: GCA_907269105.1. NCBI lineage: Eukaryota > Metazoa > Arthropoda > Insecta > Diptera > Syrphidae > Volucella > Volucella inanis. Next base: position 199,744,442 of record OU026153.1, on the reverse strand, counting down.
TTCGACTTACTAGGAGAAGACCACTTTCTCTTGTTTTCCTTGATCTCCTGTATGTGTGATGAATCCATGTTTCGTTCACGGTTACTATACAAAAACTAGTTTGGATTGTTATTGAACATCGTCAAATACTCCTTTGAAGTGCGATACCCATCTGGTGGATAGCTTTTTCATATGTAAACTGAAATCACTGTGATCCATGTGATAAGCCTGTAGGCCCTTCAAGTTGTTTTTATTTTTTTTATTATTATTTTTTTTAAATTAGCGCTCGATTACCCTCAAAATATTTGCTCGTTGGTTGGTTAAGGCCCAGGTCTACCCTAGACTGTAACGCCACTTTAAGTAAGTACGTAAACTGATCATGTGTGAACAATATCTAACCGAAAAGTGGAACCAAAGCGTAAATCAATCTGGCGAAAACAAGAGAGTTGCACTCGATATTTCTAAAGATTTTGACAAAATTTGGCACCAGGCTCTTTTGTTCTTGCATTTGATATCGTAGAATCTCTTATTCAATGTATTAGAAACTATCTTTTGGGACGTGCAATTCAAGTTGTTTTAGATGGTTTCAAGTCCGATATCCACAAAAAAAAAACAAAAAAAAAAAAAAAAAAAAAAAAAATACTGGCGTGCCGCAAGGCTCTCTTCTTTTTAAATCCTTTTAATTTTCATCAACGATCTCTAGTCTGCTACCTCTAATCCAATATTTTCCCTTGCTGAGGACAATACTCCCTGCTTTTTATATTCGTTCTAGGAGTAACGTCCCTGTTGTTCGACTGTAGAACTCATTAAATTCCGATATATACAACATCACCAATCGGGGAATAATAGAGTGGATTTGTATGCTTCTAAAACACAATGTTGTCTGCTGTCGTTCAAGTCAAATCCAAACACGCAGTCATTATCCATGAATGGCACTTCCATCATTAAATCGGAAAAATTTTCCATGCTCAGTACGTGTGTTAATGACAATCTACGTTGGAACGGCCAAAATATATATGATGTCGATAAAAATTCTGCCAAATGTCTAGGTTTCCACAAACGATGTAAAAAGTACTTGTGCCCCTCACCATCCACCAATAGTTGGAATTCAACGCCCACTTCCAGTAACGTGCTCCTAAAAGCTCTTTGCGCCTACTAAACAGGATTAAAGACCGTGCGATAAGACCAATTGTTGATTCTAATATCACCCAGTCAATTGACTACCTCGAACACCGACGAAGTGTATTCTGTTGCACCTTGCTCTGTCTGTATTTTCACCACCAGTACTGCATTGAAATTGCCAGTAGCATTCTGCCCCTTCAAACTGAAGATAACTCCCTTCTTACTATGAATGCTCATCAGTTTACCCTCAAGCCTACTTTCGACCGTGTATTGAAATTCTTTTCTATGCCGTACAACTCGCTTATGAAATGCCCTGCCAGCTCCTTATTTCGTAGTCGTTCAAACTTGCAAACATTTAAGACCAATGTAAATCGGTGCCTATCTTTTCTTCCTCCTTTTTTTTATTTTTATTTTTTATAATACCGCGCACGCACCAAGGGGATATGAATACCCTGTTACTGGCTTTTTCTCTAGAGCGCAGGCGGGTGATGTAGTAGTTTGAAACTCAGGTGTATTAGGTTTTGATATTTTTCCCAGAGGTTGTTGTCAAACTGGACGGGACGAGCTAGTACATCCTACTCAACCAGTGGGTCTTAAGTACGTGCTTGTTGTTAGTTCGTTATATTTAGCCCAGCCAGCAACCACTCCGACATCAGTATTACGCCTTCATGTCAGAGTTGACGCCGACGGGATTTTCATATAACTACATACAAATTCTATGAAAAGACTTTTTCACAGAATTGCCTGGCACGGGAATCGAACCCGCTACCCTCTGCTTGAGAAGTCTATGCATATACCACTACACCACGGCCACCCCAGCATGATTACCATGTGCCTCGACAAGTATTCGATGCGAGTCTGCTGCGCTTTTCTTAAAGTGAAAACAAAAAATTAATTCTTTCCGCAAGTCATCATTTTCTGGTACAAAATTCGACATTTTTAACATGATGAAAAAATATGATGTTGTTTGCTCAAAGACTTGATGGACTATAAACTAAATATGTTTGACAGGTGTCATAGCAACCAGACAAAAAAAAAAAATTAAAGCCTGTTCACAATAAATGTTCCCTATCGAGACATTTGTATCTTGACCCTCATTTCATACCGGTACACCTGGTATCCTAGTCTCGGTCTCGTTTAGTACGTTTATCTCCTTTTCTAGCTGAAGTACATACGATCCAAAGAAATAAGGGCGGATTAAATTTAATAGGAGACATGTCGCGATGACATGTAGTACGTCCTCTAGCTGCTTCAGGTTATAAAGGCTACACAAAATTGGTAGCGACCGGCGGTGTGGTACATACTCGTATGAAGGTAATTCAAATTCGTTACTTCTTCTCTTATTTTAGAGATGTTTGTTACATAGCCATTGGGTTCCTAGCGAGAAAATACTTCTTGTCCTCCAAATTATGGTTCATTTATCTGTAACATTATCGGTATTGTGATGACTGGGCTTCATGTACAAACTTTTCGTACATACTTTGACCAGTTTCAACAAAAATACACAAACTGCATCAGTCCAGATTAAATAATAATAAAAAAAAAAAAACCAAAATAAATAAAAATAATCACCATGCCGGGTCGAATTGAGTTTAATGGGGTTTCACCGCTGAACACCCTCAACATGTTTATAATCCACTTTACGGTCGCCATAGAGATCCCAAAGCAATTTAATTTCAAGCTCTGTAGCATGGTGCCAACGTGCCCTAATGCTGGGAATAAAATAGTAATACCTTTTAATTTTCATACAGGGCTTATGTACTCGTAACATAGCTGTACCATAACCCTTTGCCATTGCCATCGTAACTGGTCAAATTGAATTGCGTAACACCTTTGGGGAATGTTGCCTTAATTCCAATGCCCAATTTCAGTTGGACTGCGTTGTCCTGTTTAATTCAGTTACGAATAGGTGTGGTAATTTTTGTTGCAGGATGTGGATAATTGTTTTTTCTATCTTTAACCATCGCTTTGAGGTTGGAATTTTCAACTAAAATATATGCACCCGCTAGAGGCAGATGATGTGGCTTCTTCTTCCTCAGTTACCATAAGCTTAAAAAAATTTAACTATACCTCTATTTGTACCACTCACATTTACTTTTTGGAGGAAGAAGGTATTCGCATTTAATTACTCGTATCTTCCGGATGCATTGCTCTTCTGTGCTTCTCTGTTTCTGTGTTCGCTGTCTGTAAGTGCTGTCTTGTTACTCGTGGCAGAAAGTCCTGATATGCAAATGAAAAATTACTTTTAATTTGAAAGCAATTAAAATGCAATTAAGCGCTAGTCGCTCGATGAAATGTGTTATGCGCATTCCAATTGTATGGCTCAGGCTTCCCACAGGGTTCCGAAATATACTAGACTTTTGTATCATTTTCTCAACTGAAAATGTTTAGAAGGTGAGACGTTGGCACCTTTAAGCGAATTCCAAAAATCGTTATATACGAGTATACCTTCATTTCAACATTTGGTGGTCGACCTAGTTGAGAACATGCAAATCGAAAAAGATGCACATAACCAGTACTACTGGTGGCTGGTAGGATGTTGAATGTATAAGGTGAGAAGTGGGTGGAAGATGATGCTTCCTGATGACGACTAAAATCTAATCTTCTTCACCATTTGAATTCCATCAGCATTGGGTTATTGGAAAACGTGCCGGGTGTTTGAGATGATTGCATATCGGTTGAATATGGTTTGCCAGTCTGCTTAGTTTAGGCTGGTCCAAACGACTTCAAATAATTTGGTATTAGTGAATTCGTGTCTGATAATAAATGGAGTTTCTTGTTAGAAGATGCTGACATTGGCCCTTTGAGCCAACGGTTCTGGAATTAGGACGGTTAGCGTAGGGATGGAAAATAAGTACGACCATTACTAGTTCGCTAAAAAAAAACAATATGATGCAGACGAATACCTACAGCGTTAGTAGGAAGTGCTACATCTAGAGCGGGAATATATGCGATACTAGTTGTCGCCGACGATGAGAACACGACATCTAACTAAAACAAAAACTGGCGAAATTTTACTGGTCTACTCTGGTAAATTAATGAACACTAGTATCAACACAGAGAGAGGGCTTTAACTAGAGATAGCCTTTCTCTGATTCATCTTATGATGACATGACACTAACGGCGAGGTTCAAAGGTAAGGCAGGAATATCATCCTGTGCTATGCTCTGCCAAGCTAGGCGACACTTTAGAAATTTCTTCCAGGACATCCGAATAAAACGTGGTACTGACATCGGATTAGAGAGGGATCAAGAGAAAAATAGGGATCCCCAAGTAGACTAAAACATAAAGGACTATATTGCCACAGATATAAAATTAATCGGCAGCTTCCGTCCTGAGAGTATCGTTAGCCATTTGAATACAGAGAAAAACCATGAGCAGATATTAGTGTCGGTAGAGATGAAAATTGCTACGGACGGATCCATGAATGTATCAAACTCAAAGCACGGATTGTAGCGGCCATGAAAGTAGGGCGCCTCGATTAAACTGTCTAGCACTGCACGAGGGCAAAAACAGCGAGTTGTAGATTAGTAAAATTAGAGATGTGGAACTGTGTTAACGTACTATGCAGGAAAGCTTAAGGAGCAAAAATAGTTGGGACAGAAGGACCGTCTTTTGTATAACACGTTGGTGGTTAAAGTTCCAAACCACATCTAGTAAAAGGACTTTATGGAAATCTGCTGGCTTTGGATGAATTCCAGCTTGAGAGAATGCGGGAACGTTTCGCAGCAGTGCTTTACCTATTATGCAACAGTGACTTGAACCCAAGCTCAGGCCAGAATCCCGCTGCAACCAATACCCATATTCGGCATGAAGAAAAAGAAGGCGGTTGACATAGACCGTTTCTTAAATGGGAATGATTATTAGGATGCCTAAAAAGGAAAGAGTGAATGAACTTGGAAAGGTATATGCGTTCCTCCGCTAATAGCTTGAAAAATTCAGATTCAGTACTCAGCGTCGAATAGATAGGCTTTCTACATCGATTAATGCTCCTACATCGACCATGGCCTTCCACTTGAATAGAGATGTCTTAAGGTGCGCAGTAGAAGTAAACCTGAAAAAGTAGTTGATGTTATAAAGACTGATGACGGTAAATGCCATGTCTTACACAGAGTAAGGTGTTGGTGGAAATGGAGCTCGCAGCGGAGTATTACCAGGTTGCAGTTTTTCAATACTGCTCTTAGTTTTACTCATAGTATTCAGAAATGTGATCAGGGCATCCAGTCCCAATATGGGACTGAGATGGACTTAAAAAAAAAAAACTCAATACTCAAGAGGGTTTGATTACTCTTAAAATGGAGGAGCAGATATTACGTTTTCTTTTTTTTTTTTTAGAAAATTGGACAGAGCAGAAAGATGTTTGAACCCTCTGGTTTTTTTGTTCAAATGGTGGCCTCTAACATTTATTGGGGAGACTAAATTATTAGTGTAATGGGACTTTATATGAGTCTGTTTTTGCGCAGAGAAAACAAGAAAAACCTCATCACCACCAAACGTGGCAGTTCCATAGAAAGCTCTCCTCTGGCAGAAAGGAAGAAAAAACATAGACCACACGCAGAGTCACTTTAAGACACATGTGCCGATATGCCTAAAGGAGGCAATAGGCACCAAAAGTCTTTCCATAAATCCCACTCAGAAACGTGTTAAAGATCATGTGGTAGCAAAATAAGAGGAAGCCTGCTTATAAGGTTCAGCGGGATGTAGACCGCAGAGGAGGGATATACTAGCACGTCAGGGCTGTTCTACAGGGATAGAGTAAACCCTTACGGACCAGGAGATCAAGCTAGTGACAAAGAGCGTACTTTAAGAGATGGACAAATCCGACAAGAACTACCCCAGAACGCCCTAGGGCGTGCAGACACCTCAGCTAGAGACGGATAATTGTCGATCATCTACAATGACACAGTAATCAAAAACCTGCCTCTCGTCTGCGGTAGGGAGAATGAAAATATAAAAAAAACAAAACGAATTTGCGTTTAACTCAGGGACACGACGCTCCCAAGTCATTCACCTGCGTTGTCTTCATTCCAGAAGCACACAACCTTACCAAGAATTCCAACGAAATCCCTGCATATCCACAAAAATCTGTCGGAGGCGAAAACATCACATTAACAGTGGATGTAGTTTCCAAAGGAATACATCCTAGCCCAAGGATGTAAATTTTTCCTCAACTTTTAGCGGATTCTAATAAGAATAACAGGATCTTCGAAACCAGTGTAGGGTATAGAATCGGATGACAAAACTGGGGACAAAGTGCCAGCTCTTCCAAAGTTTAGCCCTCAAAGGGGAGTACACCAGAACCTCTAGATAGTTGACTGCATCACATCTAGAACTAACAGCTCAGCGAAAATGGGTGAGGGACAGCCTCAAGGGTAGAAGCCTTCAAAAGATTTGTCTCCAAAGTCTAAGACAATAGCCAGCCAGTCCACCGGAGAAGTTAAAACTCATGGCAATTCTACCACCATATCTCTAGAATGGATACCGGTTCTATTAAGTCATAGACTTAATAAGGATCATTTAGCTGTATTTTTTATTAAAGAGCCGTACACATACAAGGATCGGATAAGGAGCCATTTACAATTTCGTAAATGAATTAGAACTAGACCTAGAGCATGTACGAGGGCTGTTTGATGAATACTCGGTTTAGAAATGACAACACAACTTTTTTAGGTTTTGACAATTTATTTTTGAATAAACCCTTTGAACTCAATACATTTTTCCCAGCGGTGTTGCAACTTTTTTAACCCCTCTGTAGAGTACGGTAGCCTGCAAAATATTCCCCAGCAGCGGCGATGACTTCCCCGTTCGACCCGTACTTCTTTCCGGGGAGCGATCTTTTAAGGTTTGGAAACAAAAAGAAGTCGCGGGGAGCCAAATCCGGAGAATACGGATGATTGCGGAGCAATCCTTAGTGCAATTCGATTAATTTGCCTGTGGCGATTGAGGAAGTGTAAACCGGTGCGTTATCGTCATGGAAGAGCCAAACGTGGTCGTTTTTTCTTCAAATCGACGTAGTTTGCTCCTGTCAAGGTGGATCACACCTTGCGCGTCGCAAATAACGGTGGCCAATACCTTTGGTCTTCGTCTTCTTTGGAGCAGGTTCACCGGGTAAAACCCATTGTTTCGATTATTCTTTGATCTATGGTGTATCCATGTGTCTATGTCTCATCGACGATCACGAAACGGTGCAAAACCTCCTCCAGATTTCGATTAAATAGGGCCAAACACGTCTTTGAAGTGGTCTCACGATTGCGCTTGTTCTTCGGTGTGAGCAAATGTGGTACCCACCGCCAAAATCTCGTGCAGGATATGGCTAACGCCATTGGAAGGACTACTACTGTAGCAGAACGAGACTCGGAATTGGATGTAATGCGAAAGCCCACCATACAAACTGGGCCAGTTCAAAGAGGTGGGTTTATTTACAAAAACAATTCTGATATACAAAACTACGGAATTAGTCCTACCTTTATAAACAGAATACGGGAAGAAGTCCTTGACCTTACCCTATGCACATCAATAATAAAAGAAATGTATTAGGAACTAGCATGTTTCAACTAAAATATGTTTCGTCATCCTATTAGGCTCAAACATTTCCGAATCTTATAGACAACCTAGATCCATCCATATATATAGCCTAGAAGTTGAACTCGTGGAATCTACAACCAATTGTTATAAAAGGGTATAAGAAAGATTAACAGCCTAGAATATGGCGCCGAAGATCTCAACGCTCCAATTAAATCCGCCTATTACTAGAATGGAAACTGAAGGTAACAAGCAAGAAGACACATTTATGTCTTCTAGGCAAGCCATATCTTGAGGCAGAATATACACTGTCAGGTCGCTCAAAGGTATAGCCGAGTTTATTAAAACTGCAGCATCATGCTTGAGCTCTAACTTGAGGCAAATCACAATAGGCCTAACTTGGCCGCAGTGATAAGTGTACATAGTCTTACCTCCCTGTCCTTCAGTCCAAACTGAAGCGGAATGAATCATGTCAGGGGCCACAGAAGATTAACGGCGATCGTATGTATAGAAGTGTTTTGGATTTGGAGAATCAGTGCAATCAACAAACTCATATTTTTAGTGTTACAATATTATGATAGAATCAACAAAGTGTATGTCGTGGGCTATATAGCTATAACTCAACTTCAATGGTCGAGTTCACAAAAAATGTGCCTTTGAAGCTGCTAATGGTATTAAGGAATCTGAAGACAAATAAGGTCACGCTTTTCATCGGGATTACTTTCATTATTTTAACTTTCATGGTATTCGTATAGATGTGAAGTTTCTATATACGCCTATCGAGGTGTTGGAGAGAATAAGGAAATCTGCTTATTGTCTTGTAAATCATTCACAGTACACATCACTAAGTAAATGGCCCGGCGATTGTTAGAACTTCAATTTCGATGGCTATTGCGACTCTTTCTACGACAAGGTACTTATGCATGAGGTATGATAGAGAGAGAAAGAGAGAGAGTGTGCAAGCTCAGCAAATTACTCCATCAAAATAGAGTGAAAGTTGGTTAAAATTCTGTTTTTGACGTATTGTCCGGAGTAAACGAAATGTCTGAAATAAATGGTATTTTTTATCTTTGCGAGAAAGCGCCAGTTCCTGCTGAGAACTAACGCAATTAAATCACAACATACTTAGCCAAGAAACTAATGTACTTTATATAATATACTGTTATTTCCTCTTCCTGTAATTCACAGCGTCTCGTGGAAAAATAAGTAAACTCTTCAGGTGTAAAGTGCCTACAGTACCAGCACCTACAAACGCCGAATACCTGCAGCTTGATGCGAGTGTAGGTTAGACACTCATAGAGATGTTAGACAGTGTCGTCATCACTCTGAGGGAAAATGTTGCAGAACTAATTGGTTATCAAAAGAGCATTGCCCTCTCACGAAATACACTTCCTACTAAGTGCCAGCAGGAAAGTGGAAGATGCTACCGAAATCTTTGAGGATTTGGCCGATAAAATAGATCTAAACGATGAGGATGATGATATAAATATTGAAGCTGAAAAATATTTTGGGAAGGATGGAACTAAATGGAACTCTGAACCGTTCAGTCAAGGAAGATCGGCCAGTCATAACATTATCAGAGGTCAATTAGATAAAGTTGTTTTATCGCCTGGAAAGCATATTGACGAAGTAAGTGATGCATTCGACTCGACTTTTTTTTTGATAGTACAATTATTGGCCTTATTGTCAAATTTACAAATTGCCATGGTGTAGAAAAGGAAGGGCAGAAATGGAAGTTCACTAACGGCATTGAAAAAAGAGGTTTCATAGGACTGCTTATTTACGCGGGCACTAAAAAAGAAGGCATTTTTGATTTTACGAACTTCTGGGATGAAGTTCATGGCCATCCAATATTCAGGGCAACAATGTCAAAGAATAGGTTCGCCAAAATTTCGTAATATTTACGATTCGATGACACACCAACGAGATCAGATAGACGACAGAGAGACAAGTTTGCTTTAATAAGTGAACTTTGGAACTCCGTTATGATGATGAACCCGTCCCCTTCCGAGGTAGAGTGCAATTCAAACAATACACACCTTCAAAGCCGGATAAATATGTCATGAAGATCTGGTGGATATGTGATAGCTCTATATCCTATCCCTTGTTTGGTATTCCTTATCTTGGAAAGGAAGGGAATAAAAGAGATTGTGATCAAGCGAAGAATGTGGTGTTGATGCTTTCTGAGGCTTACTCTGGATCGAACCGAAATCTCACGTTTGATAATTTCTTTACATCATATCATCTGGCAAATCAATTATTGAGCAGACTCCTGCGTTGGAACTCTAAGAAAAAATAAAGGTTGTATCCCAAAAGAATTTCTTCCCAATAAATGCAGAGATCTGGAGTCAAGTTTATTTGGGTTCAGAAAAAAAATATCATTAGTGAGTTACGTCCCAAAAAAAAAAAAAAAAACAAATCAGTTTTGTTTTTATGAACGATGCATCATTACAAAACAATGGACATCAACAACAAAAACAAACCAGAAGTTAATTTGTATTACAACTCAACTAAAGGGCGGTTGATACTTTGTATCAGATGTGCCATGCATTTTCAGTCAAACGAAAGTCAAACAGGTGACTTTTCACAGCCTCATTGATGCTACGGGTATAGCTGCATATGCGATTTGGATGAAAACATATCCAAATTGGAATGCACCTAAAAAACGTAAAGCAAGACCACTATTTCTCAGAGATCTTGCAATGGAATTAGTTACACCTCACTTTGGTGAAATAGTACCATCTGCTGCAAAGAATTCTGAAGACAACAAAGCTCATGATAAAGACCGCGCTTCAAAACAAATTAGTTGTAAATGCAGGAAGAGCGTCTGCAACCTTAAAAATAAATTAACCAAATAATAAAATAACAAATCAAACAAATTAACAATGGAATTAGTTATTCTAACCAATGGGACGATTGGTTGGTGGTCCTTTTAACCGACAAATTGGACTCCCTCACTCGCAAAAATTGGGAAATGTCATTAGAATCCCCAAACTCCCTCCCTCCCGACTTACGAAGAGCTGAACAAATTCCTTGAAAATCGCCTTCAAGGCCTCTTAGTTATGGCATCAACTGGTAAAAAGACAAAACCCAAGGAACCTGGTCAGACAACATTGAACAACCACACCATGCGGAGTCATCAAGCAACCGTTCCTCGAACTTGTCCCAGTTGCACTGGCAAACACCTTTTAATGTTCTGCGTGGATTTCAAGCAGAAAACTCCGGCTTAGCGTATGGAGATGGTGAAGAAGGCGAAGTTATGTTGGAATTGTTTGCGAGCTGATCATCGATCTAACCAGTGTACAATACATCAGCATATACATGCTCCAAATGCCAACAAAAGCATCACACGATGCTGCATGATGACGTGCAATCTACATTGGACAAGGTAAAGTCTTATCACACTCATACTAATACATCTATTCCATCATATCTATCAAATGAGGATATACCACGGAGCCAGCTGGCACCTGTATTACTGGCCACTGCTCTGGTAGGTGTTCGATCTGCTACTGGACACTTTCTACAGCTTTCTGTTTGATAGCGGGTCACAAGCATCGTTCATTAGCGAGTTTGCCGTGCAGCAACTGCATCTTCGACGAACTAAGATCTCGGTCCCTGTGACTGGCATTGGAGGTGTTATGGTAGGCCGGGCGACGAGTCTGGTCTAAATTGTTATAAGTTCTCTTAAGCAGCCAGAGTTCCACATCGATAGCACAGCACTGGTGCTTCCGCGACTGGGTCATTTACTGCAATCTAGTCAGCTGGATTTGGCACAATTTCGCCCGTTCTTGGGTCTGGAACTGGCGGACCCCAACTTCACTAAGCCTGGGGCAATCGATCTCGTTTTATCGCTGATGTGTACGGTTCAATACTGCAAGAGGGGATCAAACAAGTAAACGCATGTGCTCCTGTAGCACAAAAAACACAACTAGGGTGGGTGGTTTATGGGCGCTTGCCACCAACAACGTCTCTAGAGTTAACCACCACCACATGTGGGTTTAGTGCACCTGATATTGATGAATTGTTGCCTGTGGCAGTTCCATGCGCAAAGATATTCGGATCTCACCCCAGATGCCCCAAGATGAAGTACACTGTGAGAAATTTTATGAACAAACATTTCGTAGAACTACATCTGGACGATACGTCATACGCTATCCATTCAAGGCTACATTCAAGCCAGAACATTTAGGCGAAACGAGCTCGGATGCATTCAAGCTCTTTCGCTCTCTCGAAAGGCGACTGGAGAAAGACGTAAACCTAAAAGGATTATATGAGGACTTCATGGCTGAATATCAGAATCTTGGCAATATGGAACTCGTGGAAGAAGACATCGAGCCGAACCGTGTCTGTTATATTCCTCATCATGGGGTCTATAAGGATGCCAGCACTACGACCAAGCTAAGAACGGTTTTCAATGCATCGAAAAAACTAAATCAGGTATGTGGGACCTAAACTGCAGAACGATCTGTCCAGTATACTGCTAAGGTGGCGAACTCATCGAATTGGTTTCATTGCCGATATAGAAAAATGCTATCATCAGATTCTTCTCGATCAGATTGATACGGACATACAGCGGATATTTTGGAAGGATAGAGATGGGGTCCCTGCTGTCTACCGCTTGCTAACTTTGACGTACGGATTGAACTGTTCTCCGTATCCCGCAATAAAAACACTTCATACATTGGCCAAGGACGAAGAAGCAGAGTTTCCAAAAGCAGCGCAGATACTGAAGCAGTCGTTCTACATGGATGATTGTCTTCATTAGACGGATGAAGTGGACGAGGCTCTTATTCTTCGAGAGCAGCTTTAGAGAGGTGGTTTCCCACTATGAAAGTGGAACTCTAATTCGTCAACTTTTCCCCAAAGCCTCTCAGACAACTTGGTTGCGCCGAACGCTCTCTGACCTGGATGCAGATCGGACCACTAAGGCTCTAGGAATCTATTGGTGCTGTCAGACCGATCATATTGGGTACCATGTCAACATCACCCCAGCCACAGGACCAATTACAAAACGTCAACAGCTGTCCGATATAGCCAAAATCTACGACCCCTCATGCCTGTTGGCACCAATTATAGTTACTAGGAAAATCGTCTGTCAACATCTCTGGCTTGAAGGTTGCGGATTGGATGAAGCCATACTTGAACCACTTCAACAGGACTGGCTTAAGTTTTGAGTAGAGCTTCCGCTGATTGAAAATATTAAAACTCGAAGGTGGGTTTTCACATCCCCAGATGATTAAAACGTACAGTTACATGCGGTCGGCTGACGCATCGTCGGTCGCCTATACTGCTGTGGCCTACCTAAGGGTGAAATCTCGAGAAGCTGGGACCAGAGTATCGATTCTAATGGCCTACTCAAAAGTTGCCCCGCTAAAGAAAATAACGATTCTCTGCTTGGAGCTCAACGGTGCTCTGCTTGCAACTAAAGTGTGTGCAAAGGTGACAGAGGCGCTAAATATTAAGTCACTTCAAACTTTCTACTGGTCGGACTCTAGGACTAATCTGAGTTGGATTAAATCTCATCCTGGGAAACATACGTCGCTAATCGCATTGCTAAAATACAAGGGCTAACTGCAGTTGACTGCTGGAGGTATGTACCATCGGTGAGCAACCCAGCTGATGTTGCCACCTGCGGCTTGTGTCCCTCACAACTTGAACCGTGTGACTTGTGGTGGCTTGGACCAAGTTGGCTGGTGGAAAGTGACGATAAGAGGCCTATTCAGAAAACATTTAGCGAAGAAATGCCCGCGGTCACTGTCCTCCTTGCGACTTCGAAACCTGAAGGACTGGTACAACAAAAAGAGCACGAAATGTAGAGGAGATATTCCCGTTTGGACCAGCTCATTGCTGTTAGTGCTTGGTATTGGCGGTTTGCAGATGCCACTAGGGGAAATTCCCATGAAACCTCAAGCTGGTGCACAGCCAAAGAACGAAGAGACGCCTTACAATTCTGGATAAGGTACGTTCAACATATATATTTTATTAAAGAAATTTATTGTCTTTCTCGAGGCGAACCCGTTCCTGTGAGCCATAAGATTCGTAAATTGAATCCATCTTTAAACGCTGAAGGCATCCGAACTCTGGACCGGAGACTGAAGACTGCACATAATCCGACGACGGTATTGGATAGTTGATGCCCGGTGCTCTATTGGTAAATATATTCGTCGATCCGTCCGGTGCTTTCGGGCAGAAGCAAACCGTTCCTACTCAACTAATGAGCAGCCTGCCATCTCCCTGCTGTTCGCCATCACCAGCATTTTTACATTGTGGTCTAGACTATAGCCGTCCCTATCAAATTCGTGCTTCCAAGGGTCGCGGCCATCGCACATACAAAGGTTACATAGCTTTGTTTGTGTGCTTCAGTACAAGAGCTATGCACCTGGAGTTGGTCAGGGACATGAGCACGGAGTGCTTTCTTGCAGCTCTTCGACGATTTTTTGCGCAACGCGGATATAGCTCGGATATTTATAGCGATTACGCTATAAAATTTTTTGGTGCTAACAGAATCTTGAGACAAGAATTATCCGAGTATCGCAAGCAGGTTGAGATTGCAGCTCAAGAATTTGCCAGCCGAGGAGTTCAATGGCACTTTATTCCTCCAGGTGCCCCGAACTTCGGAGGCATATGAGAGCCCGTCATAAAGAGTGTCAAACATCATCTAAAACGGACAATCGGCAACACGATAATGACCTTTGAAGAATACTACTCGTCATAAATGAAAAATCAATAACAAACTTTAAATAATATTTTTCAATATTATTCCAAAAACTAATTAGCACTTTTCTAATAAGGTGACTTTCGGTTACCACCTGGGTGGATTAGGGAGAAAATTGACCTGGGCTGATTAGGGTTAAATGCAAATGCATATGGATGTTCCAGCATCAGCATTACATTTCAACAACGACCGCAAGAGTAAGCGAAGGAATGAAGAGTCAGTTCACGCCTCTCATGAAGATCAACCAAATTTCGAGAACAATTTGTTTGGAGCACTTATGGACTTGGAACATATGGAAACAGGCCAACATACCCATGAAGAACAAAAAAAAAAATAAAAAATAAAAATACCAGAGAACATGCTGATAAGCCCAACTGTGAAACATGTGACAAACGTAATTTGTTAAATAAAAAAGTCACACACGAAGAGTTACTAATCCCAAAATGCATAAACTGCAATGAAGTCGGCCATCCAGCCAGTTCCCAGAGTCGCCGTGCTTTTCTAAAATATAGAGAACGAAGATTGGCCTCATCTTAAAGAGATACAATTGCAGCTCTTACAAACTCAAGAGTTGCGAAAGAGACTGTGAGACAATTGGTCAATCTGAATATTTCTTTTGCTGATGTTACCAAAACTTCTGCGAAAAGACCTGCAAAGTTGGTTGAGGAAGCATCCCAATCTAGAAACCTTAATGACTTCCTAAACAAATCTCGAAAACTTTTTAATATACAGTTTAAGGACCTCTTAATTAAAATCAGGCTCTTTTGGCCAAAATACCAACAAATTCAGTTTGAAGAAGAAAAAATGTTTGCATAATTAGAATTCGTCGCCTCCATTGTTATATAAAATGGCTTCAACTGATCTTAAAATCATTTCTATGAATTTCAATTCTATAATATCTCATGAGCGGAGACTTGCTCTTTTGAACATTTTATAAAGTGAAAAGCCAGATATTTGTTTTCTTTCAGAAACTAGACTCTGTCGGAGACATAAACCTTCCTTCGAAGGTTATAACATGTATCAGGACGAGGAATTATAGCTTTTTTTAAAATTTGCCAATCTAGTCAAATATCTGGTTGATAAAGGTAGTCTATTGAATGATTGAAAGCCCGTATGCAATGGACTGACCTGTGCTTTTAATGTTCTCAATTATATATTCTCGATTATTCTGTTAGGTAAGCTGGTTCGTATATATTTCGAGAATATTCCATATTTGATTCAATATATCGGGTTTTCCAATAACGACTTGACAACTTTTTTTTTTTAAATAAAAGGCAAACCATTTGAAATACTTCAAAAACTTTATTATTGGCTTGAAGTAATATCAAAACATTTATGAATGGAACTCGACTTCGTTCATATGGCTACCGCGGGCACGTTTGCAGCGGTCGATTCTTTGGACCCAATTTTCAACAACTCGGCCACATATTTCGGTCGAAACGGCCGCTATTTCGCGTTCAATGTTGGCTCTGAGCTTAATGACTTAACGTAACCCCACAGAAAATAGTCAAGCGGCGTTAAATCGCACGAACGAGGCGGCCAATCGACTGGCCCATGTCTTTTGATAACACGCTCACCATTCTTACTCTTCAATAAATCGATTGTAACGTGTGCTGTGTGGCTTGTGGCACCATCCTGTTGAAACCAAATGTCGTCCAAGTCCATATCCTCCAATTCGGGCCAAAAATAATCGGTGATCTTGTCGCGATTACGTTGACCATTCACAGAAACGTGACGATCGTTATAGTCGACGAAAAAATATGGACCAATAACGCCGCCGGCATGCAAACCGCACCAAACAGTTATTTTTTGTGAATGAAGTGGTGATTCATGAAGCACATGTGAGTTCTTACCCGACCAATAACGTATATTTTGCTTATTGACGAACCCATTGAGCTAAAAATGAGCTTCGTCACTGAAGATAATTTTGCGATTAAATTTATCAACTTGGCGCATCTTCTCCAGAACCCAATCGGAGAACGTACGTAGCTTCAAATGGTCCATCGGCTTCAATTCTTGCGTCAGCTTGATCTTGTATGGGTGTAAGCCAAGATCCTTACGCAAAATACGCCATAATGTGGTCTGAGCTATGCCCAATTCTTAAGAACGCCGTGGAATTGACTGATTTGAATCGTTTGCTATGGACATCTGAACGGCAGCGATATTTTCGACACTTCCACCAACCCGTTGGTTGATGGGTGCTCTGAAATGTTCTGATGAACCAAATTGTTGAACCTCACGTCAGAATTCATATGTAAAGTTACGATCAAAATTAGGCACTTTTTCCTTATAGAGGGTTAAAAAGAAATCTTGAAAGGCATTACTCTTAGACTTGGTGTCAACTAAATCAAGACCGTTATTCGTAAGGGTATCTTTTGAAACATCGCTACCAAGGAATTTTCTTCCAGTTATTTTGTTTATTTCTTTGAATGCTTAGGAAGAAGGTCGTATGTCGTTAAGTCTTTTTCTAAAAGCGTTGTTCAGATCAATGTTAACTCTTTGATTGACTAATTTGCTTAGGCATTGGATTCTTGATGAGAGTTGACGATACTCCAAATTAATTTTGTTTACATGCCTATGGAAAATTCGTTTTAATTGTCTTATCCGAGGCATCTTGTTTTAATCAGTTTGAAAGTTAAGTCAAAAATTTCTTTATATTAATGAGATCTAGGTTCATAAATAACTAAGTTAGATTCTACAACTTCTGTAATTTTTGGTATTAAGTTCAACAATAAAATCATCTATTTCAATATTTGTAATGTTTCTGTCGAAGGGAATATTTTTATAGGGAGATGTTGTTATGAAGACTTAACATAGTCTAAACACTTCCTAGTTAGTATTTTTTAAACTTATAAATGCTGTTGGTGGTGTTAATAAGGAATGAGAACAATTATTTAGATTTAAGGTCATGGAAATACCATAGTGATCTGATGGTGTTGCAAAAGTGGTACACTTATCTGGGCTGACGTGATCTTTTAGATTTGAAAATTGGCCCATCAGATGGAATAGAATCTATGTTAAAGAACGCATTATTAAAAAACCACCGATAACTAAAGCATCGAAGGAATTTGTTAAGGAAAAGAGTCTATCGAGATTCCTTTGTAGCCGTTGACCAGAATTGCAAGGAACATATAGCATATACTGCCCAATAATACGCGGAACTCAGAGTTCCTAGCATTATGTAAAGTTAACACTCCTAAACATACTGAAAAAATTTCGCTGTACCTCTTGACTTGACAACTTTGAATTTAATTTGTGAACGCACTCTTTCACTAATCATCAAACTGTCACTCTCAATTTATTCAGTAAACTCAACATTTTCATCGTGGTAAAGTACACTAACGAGCAACGTCTGAAAATTATAAAAATTTTCTATAGATATTCGGAGTCGGTGACTGCAACCTTAAGAGCGTTAACTAGAATTTTCGGTCGTAATTCACGCCCTAGTAGACAGGCAATAACAAATTTAGGGCAAAAATTTGAGTCTACATATTCGTTGTGTCAGTGAGACAACGGGTTGGTCGAAGTGTCGAAAATATCGCTGCCGTTCAGACGTCCGTAGCAAACGATTCAAATCAGTCAATTCCACGGCGTTCTCAAGAATTGTGCATCGCTCAGACCACATTATGGCGTATTTTGAGTAAGGATCTTGGTTTACATCCATACAAGATCAAGCTGACTAAAGAATTGAAGCCGATGGACAATTTGAAGCGACGTACGTTCTCCGATTGGGTTCTGGAAAAGATGCGCCAAGATGATGAATTTCATCGCAAAATCATCTTTAGTGACGAAGCTCATTTTTGGCTCAATGCAATATTGCAATAAGCAAATATGCGTTATTGGTCGGGTGAAAACCCACATGTGCTTCATGAATCACCACTTCATCCACAAAAAATAACTGTTTGGTGCGGTTTGCATGCCGGCGGCGTTATTGGGCCATATTTTTTCGTCGACGATAACGATCGTTACGTTACTGTGAATGGTCAGCGTTATCGCGCCATGATCACCGATTACTTTTGGCCCGAATTGGAAGATATGGACTTGCACGACATGTGGTTTCAACAGGAGGGTATCACAAGCCACATAGCACACGCTACAATCGATTTGTTGAAGAGTTAATATGGTGAGCGTGTTATCTCAAGATATGGGCCAGTCGATTGGCCGCCTTGTTCGTGCGATTTAACGCCGCTTGACTATTTTCTGTGGGGCTAAGTTAAGTCATTGGTTTGTGCCAACACGCCGACGACTTTGGAAGAGCTCAGAGCCAACATTGAACGCGAAATAGTGGCCGAGTCGTTGAAAATTGGATCCAACGAATCGACCGGTGCAAGCGTGCCCGCGGTGGCTATATGAAT
Organism: Volucella inanis; assembly: GCA_907269105.1. Lineage (NCBI taxonomy): Eukaryota > Metazoa > Arthropoda > Insecta > Diptera > Syrphidae > Volucella > Volucella inanis. Next base: position 199,725,746 of record OU026153.1, on the reverse strand, counting down.
GAAGTCGAGTTCCATTCATAAATGTTTTGATTGTACTTCAAGCCAATAATAAAGTTTTTGAAATATCTCAAATGGTTTGCCTTTTATTTAAGAATAAAAAAAAAAAAAAAAAATAAATAAATTTGCCAAGTCGTTATTAGAAAACCCTATAGTAGAAGACTTGGAACGTTGCTTGAATGCAAAAATTCTTCGATTTAGCCAGCTCTCACAGTTGATTAATACTTGCTTCGTTCAGACTGTTATCATTGCCAGCTTTTTTAATTTGAAGGTTCAGAAACGTGATATGTACACCGGTGTCATCTCCGTTACCGTTTCTACAAGTCGTCATCCAAAAACACATTGGGAGATATTGTCGACCATGACGTGATGGTGTGAATGTCATGATGCGAATGTCATGGTGAGTAATGAAGAAATTTTAGATCACCACTAGTTCTTAGATTAGTGAGACATGATACGCATGATAAACACCTATCTAGAGTACAACAGGCAATATGCAATCCAGTTCAATCGAGGCACATTTTTATCCTATGCCCACCAAATTGAACGGTCTTCTGTTCCTGTAAAATCATCTCCTTTAAGTTTTAAATATAAAAGGCTACTACCAACCTGTATATTCCTTTTAATACCGTCCACACTTGACCAACATCCTCCAGATACGATTGTTGAATAACAATTAAATATGAATGCGGAGAAAACCATTGTCCCACCCCAACCATCCCCATTACAAATCAGATCCACAAAGCTATCCAGATTTCCTAATACACTAACTCCCAATATCAACCAACAAGACTTTACGAAAAACGAAGGAGAAAAAAGGAAAAAGAACTGAAAAGAATAAAGAAATCTTCTAACAGACTTTAAGATAAAGTCCAGTCGAGCTGCGTCGGTCGTCCTTGCCTTGTCATCTAACCGGCTTTCACTTTATTTGATTTTCATTAGGTATAACTCAATTAGACTCAAATGCACGCCAACACACCCCAGAAAACACCGGAATAACAAAATCTCCACAGAGATTTGCTTGAACTTTTTAGGATATCGTATCCTGTGTACACAATCCATGTCCTTGCGGTTGATGTCAAAAAAAAAAAAAAAACACCCGAAACCATCACTACCCAAAAATTCCTCTGCCATGAATGGAGCTACTTCTCAAGTTTCAAATCTTAGGAGGATCCCTCCCATAAATAGGCAGCAACCCGGAGTATGTGTTTTTAGAACGTCTATCCGGAAGATCTGACGGTAGGTCATGGCACTGGTTGTAGTATTAGTACTCGTACACCATTCGAAAGGAGAACGAGAAATTGTATCGGATAGAATCGAATAAATCTGTTAATTCGAAATTCGAATCGAATTACGCTGCAAGGATTTGAGCGCTTGGCGGCTGGCGTCCTGCTATCCCAGTGCTGCCTCTTCTCTTGGCAGTAACTTTCCTATCCAATTCGACGACCCCTCCTGGATTTTTGTTTGAGATTCGCCCCCTTTTCCCTGTTTTTCTTCATTCCGCTTGTTCGGTAGAAAATTTCGTTTATTAATTTTCAAATATTTACTCATCCATGAAGAAGAGAGACATAGTTGAACAAGAAAAAGAGAAGATGAGGATGCAGCCAAAGATGAAGGGATGGACGTGAACGGAGAACAATATCAAGACCAAGATGAAGTAGAAGCAGAAGTTTGTAAAGAAAAAGTTTATTGCGGACTGGTAGTTGCGGTGTGGAAAAGTTCCGACCCCAATCCCGATCCCGGTTCGGTATCAGTTGGGACTTTTGTACTGCCCCAAGTATTGCTGTATATTAGTATTGGCACCACTCCACTCCTGTAGAGAAAGTTCATTGCCAAATATTTATATTGAAGTAGTGATTCCTTGAAGCACTCCCTACGGCATTGGCAGTACGCGGAAGTTCTTTTGGGGGATGGTGCTGGTTATTGTGGTGGTTCTGGTGGTGGGTTTTTGGTCACGCACAGTATTACAACATGCCTTTGACAATTGTTGACATATTTTCCCCAATTCACGGCAGATTAGGCAGAGTGTGTAAATGAAATTGATGATATTATGGTTATTAGGCGGGATCTGTGGGAATTGGATTGACACATTAACTGTCATTTGAATGAGTGGAATATGAACGCCATGAGAATGTATTCATAGCTTTGTGGGGGGGTGCTTCCTTGATTTATACAATAGATTGTTATGTGTAGGTTTGTGGTGCACAACAATAAAAGCAGCAACCATAGGGACAAGGATCATTTATTATCAAGTAGGTTTTATTGTTGAATTTAACACATGCTGGGCTTAGTACACATTCACAACATGGAATCTTATCGATAAGTAATCATAACGCGTTGACTTTAGTTCAGAAAACTGAGTACGCACTACAATGGAACAAATATGTTGACAATAGCTTGCGGGGGACAATACATTTTTGTAGGCCGACGAAATAATACCAATTAATAATTTAAGTGGACATTACGTTAACTTGGCTTTTTTATTGAAAGAATTCTCGCTTTGACGCTTCCGGGAATATTAAGTGGAGCGGGTCAGTGGCTATTACGAGTATGATACAATTTTGATAACAGAGATGCTGCTGGCCACTGGAATGTGCATTTACTTATCCGTTTCAGATAATGTTCTTTTGACAATCACTGCGAAGCCTAGTAAATTTATGGGCTCCTATAGGGCATGAACTATTCAGTTATCAGGTAAGGAGTTTGAGTTATGATCAAGTTATCTTCTTGAAAGGACAGCTATCGTACTTTAAAGCAAGGTTTCTGTATTAAGTGCTCTTCTGTAACTAAAGCTTTCATTAATACTTATGCAAAGCTGTCACAATTAAGTCTTAAGAACACTGACAATCAATTAACATAACCAAGTACTTCGCCAAATATGCAAGTGATGTCTAATGGAATACCGGTTAATATGGTAGGTTGGCTCGCTTATTTTTAAAACAAAAAATCTTGGAGTGGCCTGGTCCAACCTTGAAGTTGAGGCATATAATAGAAAGTAGCTCTTCTCCACCACTATATGGGTCCGGAAGCGTTAACTATATTCAGTGCATTTAATCTCGACCTTGATCAAGTGAAGTACGACGATCTTGTGCAAAAATTCGTTGACCACTTTATGCCAAAGAAAAATATTGCAGTAGAGAGGAATAAGTATTTTCTTAACAAGGAACACCCTAGGGAGTCCATTGAGGAATATGTAACTGTACTACGGAATATGAGTTTTGTTTGCGAATTTGGAAATCTCCGTGAAAGCCTTGTACGTGACATATTTATCTGTGGATTATCTGAAGGAAACGTGGCCATAAAAGAGAAAACTTCTCAATGAAGGAGACATTCCCCTTATAAAGCAGTCTAGATAGTCAAAAATCCGGAGCTAGCTAGGAAGAAAGTGAGGCAGCTGCAGGCTGGGGTGCATACAAAATTTATGGGAGAAGTACATGGAAGCCGTCAGCCATGGAAGCCAAAAGAACAACCTTTAACCTGAATCACCAACACACATATGTAGAAGATGTGGGCAATCACAATATACGAAGTGTGTTCAGAAAGTAGTGTGACTTGTTTATTCATCAATAGGGGAGAGTACGATAGCTTTGGCGCCAAGAATTGATAACGGTATTTTGTAGAGGGGTTAAAAACTAGCATTTTTACTATGGGAGGGGGGTTCTATCTCGTCCCGTTTAGGAGTGAGTGGCCGCTATTTCGCGTTCAATGTTGACACTGAGCTCTTCCAACGTCGTCGGCGTGTTGGCATAAACCAATGACTTAACGTAGCCCCACAGAAAATAGTCAAGCGACGTTAAATCACACGAACGAGGCGGCCAATCGACTGGCCCAAGTCTTGAGATAACACGCTCACCATACTTACTCTTCAATAAATCGATTGTGGCGTGTGCTGTGTGGCTTGTGGCACCCTCCTGTTGAAACCACATGTCGTGCAAGTCTATATCTCCAATTTGAGCCAAAAATAATCGATGATCATGGCGCAATAACGCTGACCATTCACAGTCACGTGACGATCGTTATCGTCGACGAAAAAATATGGCCCAATAATGCCGCCGGCATGCAAACCGCACCAAACAGTTATTTTTTGTGGATGAAGTGGTGATTCATGAAGCACATGTGGGTTTTCACCCGACCAGTAACGCATATTTTGCTTATTGACGAACCCATTGAGCCAAAAATGAGCTTCGTCACTGAAGATGATTTTGCGAGAAAATTCATCATCTTGGCGTATCTTCTCCAGAACCCAATCGGAGAACGTTTGCAGACGTTGCTCGTTAGTGTACTTTATTGACAGTGACAGTTTGATGATTAGTGAAAGAGTGCGTTCACAAATTAAATTCAAAATTACTAAAACTATTTCTTTTTTTTTTTTTTTTTGGTATTTATGGTGATCTCACTTTAAGGATTAATATTGATGATAGGGTCATCTTTGTAAGTAAAGTATAGCAAATCATTTAGCGTTACCCAGAATGCACCACGAGGATGTAGACTTGCATTGCATTCCGCGTCCCAGCCAGTCAGTTTGTGAGTAAGTTAGGTGTTAGTTAAGAGTAATCAATTAAATGTTCAGTTCAATGTACGAGTACATATTAAAAAGGTATGTAAGTATCGTCAATGAAGTCATCGTCCGTACTGGTGTCAATGTCGAGTTCGTTGAGTTCGTCGATGATGGTAAAATACCTTCTAAGTGATCTTGTGAATGGTTGGAGGTTCAAAGTCCTTCAGTTGCAAACCCACACTTTCTTTACCTTTGACAAAACCTGGGTACACTTTTTTTACGTCAATTGAAAATTCCGTGATTTGGGAGCCCATGTCGTCCTTATAAATTTTTTCAAGGCAGTATTTCCGGTAAAAGGAAAGTGCCATATATTGCTGAAGGTGCTGCGTTGTATTGCGGCATAAAATTAATTTTTTTAAAAGCTTGTTCTGATTCTCAAGATCATTTATAGTATTGGTTTCATCGGTCTTGTCAAAATATCCGCCTTTGCTCTGCTTTGTAATTTCATGAGCCGTAGAAGTAGGGAACATTTTCTCAATACCTATGTATTGGCGTGCGCTGTCGGTACAAATACGACTGCTGTTGGGGTTAACGTATTTGTGTTTATAAAGCCACAAGTCTTCTTTACTTTTGTAGTTCACTTTAAAGAAGCGTCCGACCTTATCTTCTTAACAAAATAACCCCAACACTTCGATTTTCGTTTGTTCGGTTACACGGCCTCTGTGGTATTTCCTTTTTGTAAGAAAGGTCTCGTCGATTTGTACAGTTTTTCCTTCGCCGCCAATATTAACATCGACGTGAGATTCTATTATTTCGGCTATTTCCCGACAATAGTTATAGTAATCTATTATAGTAGATTTACTAAGCTCACTTTTATTGTCGTGATGGCGCCAAGCGATTATATGCTAATTTTAAAATAATAACATAATACATGGGCAGTTTCTAAGAGAAGGGCACCACTTGAATTAAATCCATACCATTTTCAGTTACAACTAACCTTCAAAAGATACGTGTATAAATTTGACAGCTGTCGGACGATTAGTTCTCGAGATATAGTGTTGTGAGTGAAGCAACTTTTATTATTGTCAAAAAAAATGTATTCAAAGCAATTTCGTGTGTTGATTTGTCATTGCTTTTTGACGGGAAAAAATGCAGGCGATGCAAAGAAATGGCTTGATAAGTGCTACCCGGACTCTGCACCAGCCGAACGAACCATTCGCAAGTGGATTGAAAAATTTAAAAGTGGTCATACAAGCACCGAAGATGATGCACGCAGTGGACGTCCAAAGGAGGCTGTTTCAGATGAAAACATCAAAAAAGTCCACAAAATGTTTACGAATGACGGTAAAGTGAAGTTGATCGAGATAGTTGAGGCTCTGAAGATATCAAAAGAGCGTGTTGGATATATCATGCACGAATATTTGGACATGCGGAAGCTCTGTTCAATGTGGGTGCCGCGATTGCTCACAGTCGACCAAAAACAACAACGTGTTGATGATTCAGAGGAGTGTTTAAAGCTGTTCAACCACAATAAAGCCGAATTTTTGTGTCGGTATATGACAATGGATGAAACTTGGCTCCATCACTTCACACCAGAGTCAAGTTGGCAGTCAGCTGAGTGGCGAGCAGGCGACGAACCTCGTCCAAAACGACCAAAAACTCAACAGTCGGCTGGCAAGGTTATGGCATCTGTATTTTGGGATAGACATGGAATAATTTTCATCGACTATCTCCAAAAGGGGCAGACTATCAACAGCGACTATTACATTGCGCTGTTGTACCGTTTGAAGGACGAAATCGCAGAAAAACGGCCGCATTTGAAGAAAACGAAATTGCTGTTTCATCAAGATAATGCACCGTGTCACAAGTCGATGAAAACGATGGCAAAATTGAATGAATTCGGCTACGAATTGCTTCTCCACCCACCGTATTCTCCAGATTTGGCCCCAAGCGACTATTTCCTGTTCGCAGACCTCAAAATAATGCTCGCCGGAAAGAGATTTAAGACCGATGAAGAAGTAATCGCCGAAACAGAGGCCTAGTTTGAGGCTAAACCGATATCGTACAACAAAACTGGTGTCGAAAGATTGAAAAATCGTTTCAATCAGTGTATCGCCCTCGAAGGCAACAATATTGATAAATAAAGTTGAATTTTGCAAAAATTTTGTGTTTTACTATAAAATGGCACTGGCTTTTCAGCCCATGTGTTACATGTAATAATATTCTTAAAAAATCCTTAGGTTGTAGCTTAAGGTTTAATTAATTTACCTGAAAAACCGTGTTCACAGGCACTTTGATAACAAAAGCAATAATTATTGCAAGCACCTCGCGAATCTCTAGCCGACATTGAGGTCCATGGAAAATTGAACCGATAGATGGGTTGATTGTATTTCTACAATTTTTGTCAACTTTTTTTTAGAGCTTTTCTTTGAGCATCGCCACATCCAACCGAACTTTACATTTCTACACTTTTCTACCTTCATAGGTAAGTTGCAACACAGTGGGGGAATGGATGTTTTAGTGGGAATTAAACCAGATTCTTCTAAAAATTCAATGCTTCTTTCGTTGGTCGACACCAAATCTCCGAACGAAAAAAACACTGAGAAGTTATTTATTGGGCCTACAACTTCGTGCGGTTTGCTAAAAGATGGCGTAACTTGTATTATTCCATTCGAACATGCGTTGGAAAGCTACTGTCATTGTACGTCATTTCAGAATATGTCATTCATTTGAAGCGTAAACAACAATAATTTCTTTTTACTCAAATATGTCGAACTTTGTGCCTGAAAAAGTGTTTTTGCGGGGAGTTCTTCTTCATTACTTTAATATGAAAAAAACTGCTGCCGAAAGTCATCGCATTTTGGTTTAAGTTTATGGTGAACATGCGCTAGCTGAGCGAACGTGACAAAAGTGGTTTGCACGATTTAAAAGTGGTGATTTTGGCTTGGAAGCCAAAAAAGTTTGAAGATGAAGAACTTTAAGCATTACTCTATGAAGTTTGTTGCCAAACACAAGAAGAGCTCGCAGAGTCTTTGGGTGTTACTCAAGCAGCCATTTCAAAACGTTTAAAAGCAGCTGGGTATATTCAAAAGCAAGGGAGTTGTGTTCGACATGAGCTCAAGCCGAGAGACGCCGAAAGGCGGTTTTGCATGTCCAAAATGCTGCTGGAACGCCACAAAAGGAAGTCATTTTTGCATCGGATTGTAACTGGTGATGAAAAATGGATCCATTACGACAACGCCAAGAGCAAAAAATCGTATGTGAAACCCGGCCAACCAGCCAAATCAACGGCAAAGCCGAATATCCATGGCGCGAAGGTAATGCTCTGTATTTGGTGGGATCAGATGGGTGTGCCGTATTATGAGCTGCTAAAACTGGATGAAACCATCAATGGACAACGTCACCAAATACAATTAATCCGTTTGAAGAGAGCAGTAGCTGAAAAACGCCCGGAATATGCGACCAGACACGAGGCAATAGTTTTCCATCATGACAACGCTCGGAACCACGGTGCTGTTCCGGTTAAGAACTATTTGGAAAACAGTGGATGGGAAGTCTTACCCCACCCGCCTTATAGCCCAGACTACCATTTGTTCCGGTCGATGCAGAACGCCCTCACTGAAATACGGTTAACATTAGAGCAGAATATCAAAAGTTGGCTTGAGTCATTCTTGGCTGCCAATTCGGCGCAGTTCTTTTGGGATGGGATCCACAAACTGCCAGAAAGATGAGAAAAAGTCATAGCTTCAGATGGGCAATACTTTGAATAATACTATTGTACATGTGTTTCTAAAATAAACGTTCAAATTTTGAAAAAAAAACCGCACGAATTAAAATATACACCCAATAGTTTACGATGGATTAGAGGATGCTTCGCCGTCATTGCTTATTCACAAAAAATATCACTTGATTCGCACTACGGTTGAACACAGAGTGATCTTTGTGAATATCAGTAACTACACGCCTTATCACAAAAGGAAATAACGGTATAATAGCCAAACGTTTGTTTGGTTATACTTTTGCATCATTATCAAGCGCAAGAGTACAAACATAAATATTTCGCAAAGTAAGTAATGTTTAAGTACATTGGAATATGTGAATTTTCTAAAATGCGAATTAGTGAAACTTTGCTATTAATGGGAACTCTGTAATTTTGTGATGAGTACTGTGGATGAAGAGTATTGATGACATAGGCGTCTGCCTGACGAAAAGCACATACGCCGAGCGGAGCAACGAAGTTGCGTGAGCGGCACCTGCCGCCTGTGGAAAGAGAGTTGAGAGGTCACCCATGTACTCTTAATTAAGAAAACTATTGATATAGCCGTCTGCGAGATGTTTAAATAATAGTCATTAACTTATTCAAAGGAAGACTACGTACATAAATGCCAAAAAACAAAACTAAAGTAGTAATTTCAATTTCAATTTGCTCAAAAACTAGAGGACATAAAGCCATGCGGTTTATTGAATTAATACGCGCATTGAATACAAAAAACCAATTTGGCACATTATTTCATAATTTTGAGTAATATTGTCAAATTTTTTATTTTTTTCTAATTTTTTACCAAGAACTTGAGTTTGAATGTGAATTATTCAAAAACTATTTACGCGAATAATTTGATGTTAATTTTATATTAAAAAACAAATTTTAGGCTTTCAAATCCTATATAGTATAGCACTTTATTGTAAGTGTTGCCGTTGTTTTTTTTAATAATTTCTTTCCCATTTTAAGTTATTTTTTCTAAAATTGCCTCTAACTCGTAAACGCGGCGAGATGAACCCCCCCCTCCAATAGCAAAATATGCTAGCTTTTAACTCCTCTACAGAATACCGTTATCAATTCTTGGCGTCAAAGTTATCGTATTAGTGCCCATCAATATTATTGTTGTCCTCTTCAAAGTAATCCCGCTCAGATATTATACAATTGTGCCGACGCTTTTTGATATCCTCGAAGAACTTTTCATAAGCATTTTTTGGTATAGCATTGAGCACTATTAGCGACGCTGTTTTTATTTCTTCAATAGGAGGTCGAATCCAGTGACTGTCGTCTTGTTTTTGGCCGAATAACCTTTCACAACCAACGATGAATGAGCATTATCGTGATGCAAAAACCACGAATTGTTTTTCCACAATTCCGGATGTTTTTTTCGTATTGATTCTTGCAAGCTGCGCATAACTTCAAGGTAATACTACTTTACTACTTTGTAACCGTACGACCTTGAGGTAAAAACTCCTGATGCACTACGCCACGGTAATCGAAAAACTTATAGATCAAAATTTTGACATTTAATCGAATTTAGCTTTTTAAGGTCTTGGTTCTCCTGGACTTTTGAGCAAGTCAGGATCATCATTGACGTCATTCAAGAGCTCCTGAGTGAGCTCATGCAAAGGTTTTTCTGATCATAATTAAGAAGTTTCGGAACAAATTTCGCTGACACACGTCTCGGGCCCACATATTTTTACATAGAGCAGACTCACCGTCGGCCCCAGTCAGTATTTCAAGCGTTTTACTAGGTGGAGTGAAAAGTAACCTCTTTGACCGCCAGAATGCGCTGCTACTGCAAAAAAGGTTATGAAGTCCATTCATATTTAGACAGACATGCCAAATTTCAGTGCGATACTTTCTTTAGTTTTGTTTTGACAGCTTATTGTTGTTGACGTGCTTGGCATCATGTTGAGTATGGACAAAAACGGTTTTCGTTCTCTCATAAAACATTATTTTTGAGAGGCAAAACGGCGAAGGAAACAAAAAAAAATTTGGATAAATATAATGGGGCTAATGCTCCGTCAGAATACACGAGAGTTTCGTGTTGGCTGCAACTCCACTACCGATCAAGTCCGCAGCGACAAGGCCTCCGGTGCGGTTACAGAGGACAATGTCAAAAAAATACATGAAAATGTTATGGCTGACCGGAAAGTGAATTTGCGTGAGCTAGCAGATACCACGAAGATTAGTACTAAGCGCACACGCCATATTTTGGGCAATATTCTGCATATGAAAAAGTTATCCTGCAGCTGGGCGCCGCGCATACTCACTCTTGACCAAAAATACGAACGCGAGGGCACTTCGAAAGAGTGTTTGGACTTGCTGATGCGGAATCGGGCGGACTTTTGGCGATTGGTAACTGTTGAACACCAGAGAACAGAATGAGTGAAGCCCTCACGAGTGCTCTGAAATCTAGCTCTAGCCTTTGCCGCTAGCATTTTTGAAACAGATGCATTCCGACTTTTCTTCGTATATTTTAATGCCCCATTTTTTTACAGTATTCTGTAAACAGATAAAGATGTTTTTTAAATGCATGAGAACATCCAAATAGCAGTCTGCGCTAGCGTTAACTAGGGTATCATATGCATATAGACTACCTTGTGAATGTGAAGTATTTAAGGCTGAGTTCCAAAACGTAAAAAAAAATCCGCATCGTGAACGCATCACTGCCTTTATGATGCGTTGTTACGGTGTTTTCATTTTATGATGCATCACGATGGATTACAATTTTTGCCATTTCGGAACGGCTTGTGCAAACAATAAAAATGTCTAAGTAAAATGCCGGTGATATTTTCAAACGTTTAAATGGATAATTTGGGCTCATATATTGGCAGTATATTTAAGAATGTTTTCGACATAAAAAAGAAACAATTAAACTGTAAAATGTCGCTGATTCCTTCATTCGTAAATAAAAGAAGAAATATTCCAAAGTGTAAACGTTTTTTCAAAGTTATAAAGTCCTATCCCGATGAGGTTTTTTTCTCGCATGAAAAGCAGAACATATCTTGTAAGTTCGCTATGCCTTAGAAAGATTAAATATTTAACTTACTCTTTTAAGGCCCTTGAGACTAGATAGTCCACTGCAAAAATAATATGAAATCATGATATAAGAATACCACCAGAATGCCATCTGCTTGGAGACTCAGCTTATCGCCTCGAAATTTACCTAATGGTTCCATACAGAGATTATGGCCTTTAAACACCAGAACGAAAGCGATTGAACTATTGTCATAGTTTCTCTCGCGTTTTCATTGAGCAGTCGTTTGGGGTTTTTAAAAAAGTAAGTCCGAATTCTAAACCTTGTGCCTATGCAAAATGTTTCTTTTGCGAAGCAAATCGTTAGAACATTAATTTTTTGTTTTCATTTGAAGAAAAGTACTACAGAATCCCATCGAATGCTTGTAGAGGCATACCACATTGATCAAAAAGTTTATTCTAAAAATTAAAAATGCAAGTCTATTCATCGAAATCTATATTATCCTCTTTAAAGTAATCCCCATCGACAGCAACACACTTATGCTAGCGCTTGATTCATTCCCCGAAACATTTTTTTTTATTCGGTTTTCGGTATGTCCATCAGTGCTTCCTGCGATTTTTCTATTACTTCCTCTGGGCTGCTGCTCGGTTTTTTAACTCGATTGAACAGAAAGAAGTCACAGGGAGCCAAATCAGGTGAATTCAGTTGCTGTTGGATGGTATTTGTTGCATTTTTTGTCAAAAAATTACGAATAATGATGGCACTATGCGACGGTGCGTTATCATGATGCAAAATCCACGAGTTTTCTGCCCACAATTCTGGTCTCTTTCGGCGAATTGCTTCCAGCAAGCGTCTCATAACGGCCAAATAATACTCTTTGTTTACTGTCTAGCCTTCTGGCAAAAATTCATGATGCACTACACCATTGTTATCCATGACAACCGTGAGCATTGCCTTCTTTTTTGACTGAATACGGCGTGGTTTTTGCGTGGTTCTGGCAAAAATTCATGATGCACTACACCGTTGTTATCCATGAAAACCGTGAGCATTGCCTTCTTTTTTGACTGAATACGGCGTGGTTTTTGCGTGTCGTAATCATAAACCCACGTCAGGTGTCGAATAATGATCAGATTCGGCCTTGCAAATCATCTCTTTTGCAAAACACGGTCCCTTTTTTGCATTAAATCAAGGTCTTTTGGCACCACCTTTGTTGCTACATGACGGAAACCCAAATCATTAACCAAAATGTCTTGGACGGTTCCATAGGCAATGTTCAAGTCCTCCGCTATCTCTCTGATGGTTAATTTGCGGTTATTGACCAACATTTCTTTTACTTCATCAACGTTTTCGTCGGTTTTCGATGTCGATGGTCGTCTTCGATTGACTCACGACCACTTTTGAACCGCTTGTGCCACTGGTAAGCAACCGTTTTCTTTAGATAATCGTTGACGAAACACTTTTCCAACATTTGCAACGTTCGCGTACCATTAAATCCGTTTTTTACGCAAAATTTAATACAAGTTCGTTGTTGCAAATCTAAATCCATTTCTAAAATTGTAAAAAATCGCCAACACACACAAAGGTAGATGTACTCTTGGCTACGTAACTTTTGTAAATGTCAAGCTATGATGCTAAGATTTCGAGGGAATGTAAAAAAAAAAGAAACACAACTCAAATCGGAACAATGGGAGCACCATACATGACGCCACCGGAAACTTTTTGATCAAGGTTGTATGGTGATGATGCTCTACCAGAAGCACATGCAAAAGATGATTTCAACGGTTCAGAGAAAACGATTTTGATGTGAGAAATGAAGAACATGGAAGATCACCAAAAAATTTGGTGACGCCGAATTGCAAACAATATTGGATGCAGATGACACTTTGAGTCAAAAGCAAATGGCAGAAATGTTAAATGTTGCACGACAAACAATTTCTGACCGCTTAAAAGCTATGGGAAAGATCCAAAAGTCTGGGAAATGGGTGCCACATGAATTGAATGAAAGACGGATGGAAAACCGAAAACCACTTGTGAAATGAACACAAGACAAAAAGATACGATAAAAAATCAGTTTTGAATTGAATTGTTACTGGCGATGAAAAATAGATTTATTTTCAGAATCTTAAACGGAAAAAATCATGGGTTAATCCGGGACAACCATCAACTTCGACTGCAAAACCAAATTAATTCGGGAAGAAGACAATGCTGTGTGTCTGGTGGGACTAGATAGGTGTGGTGTGCCACGTTAATACAGATCTCTACCAAGAACAAATGATCAATTTGAACCATGCATTGATCGAAGATACGGCAAGGTAGTTTTGCTCCATGACAATGCAATACCACCAAAGCACTTGGCTGGGAGCTGTTACCCCACCCGCCGTATTCATCAGACTTGGATCCATCCGACTACCATTTGTTTTCCTCGATGGGGCACACATTAGCTGAGCAGCACTTCGAATCCTACGAACAAGTCGAAAATTTGGTGAGTTTTTGGTTTGCTTCAAAAGACGAACAGTTTTATTGGCGCGGAATCCATTAATTGTCTGTAATATGGAGAAAATGTGTAGCTGGCAATGGCCAATACTTTTTAAAAAATAGTAAAATGTTTTTTACTTTCCCAATAAAAATTAGTGTTTTATTTTCACCGGTACACCTGATATGTAAGTTAAATTCAGATAAGTGACAGCCACACATAAGTGACAGATCACATTTCCAACAGAGATTTAAGATAAGCCTTTATGGCTCGCATCTCTTTCACTCTCTCCTTGCATATTTTTAGTATCTCATGCTCAATTTCAATGAGCTGGCTTAAATCCAAAACTGCATTTGTTTTTAGCTTCTTTAGTATTGGAGGTGGTCCCATAGTCTGTTTATCCTTTCTCTCCACAGATTCTTCAGCATTATCAATAGATGAATTTACATTCATTGGTGGCACTGAGATAGAATGCTTCTCACCATATTTTTCATCTAGCATGTCGAAAAATTCTCAATAGGTTGCTGCTTCACCTGACGTTTTTATAGGTCACCATAATGTTCGAATATTTCTTAATGATTTCATCGACTGAAAAGGGCAATTCTGGGACAATCCGGAAAATCGATTGGTGCACTTGCCACCAAATAACCGTTTTCTTCCTCTTTTTTGATGTGAACTTCTAATCAGAATCAAGTCTCGTTCTTATTAACATTCTTATGTACTCACGTGTCCTTTTTCCAACGAAAATATTTTATTAATTAATGACCAAGCTTAAAATAATAAATTTCTTAAGAATTCCTAGATGCTTACATTTTTTGCCGAAATAAACAATTGCTTTCAAACTACATTGCATCACAATAACTCATGATGTTTGTTTGGCTTTTGTTTGCGTAGCGGTTTCTTTCATAATGCGTTCTAGAACGCGATACATCGCATCACTGCTAAACATTGGAGATTTCGAACGTTTGACTTTGCAGCAAGGCGGGGTTACTGCGGTTTGGAACTCAGCCATGTGGAAAGTCATGAAAAAACAATTTGTGTAATCGATTGAGCTTTGAGTCACACATTTTGCAATAACTGTCTCAGATTTAGCTGAACGAATTTGAACGAAGAACGACCTGCCGGAAAGGAAGCTGATCATTACATGGGCTATACTCAGTGGGTAGTCGAGTTCAAGTAACTTGTACGTCACTGTGTACTTTAAGAAGAACATGATTTGTCAAGTGTCCCTTCTTGAAGCCAAACTGAAGGTCTGGAATAAATTCGATGTTGTGCCCGACGTTTCCTTCAAATTTTTTCAAAATTAAACTTTCAAAAATTTTTCCTATTTTGGAAACGAGCGAAATCGGTCTAAAATTATTAATGTCGAAACTATTGGGCTTTTTAATTAGAGGGATCAGCCTAGCGCAATCCTGCACAAAAAATTCTGTTTTATACACTAGGTCTGGGGTCATAACCCAGATTCCAACATTCTAAAATACATTGTCCAATTATTGGTAATTAATTTTGTTGCTTTTAATATAGACGTACAAATAATGTTGCATTCTGTTCCTGTGTCAACTTGAAATATGACGTTTTGGTTTCCGATAATTAACTCATCGAACGATGAGTTCGACGAGAACTACGACGGTGTTAGTTTGGTTGAAAAGTGTGACGACGAAATTTCTTTCAATAAATGTGACGAAGACGTGGGTATTAGGTCTTCTGATAAGTGTGGTGATTTTCTTGACGACGATGGTGTTGAAACAATTCGTAGCGAACCCAGTCACAACGATGGTGACGGTGATGGTGCATTTGAGTGTGTTTCATACTCAATACCTTTTACCCGTTTTGTACTTCTACCCATCCTTGCGTAATACGAGTAGTTTATTCGATGTTTGCACACAATTGCTGGGCAGCGGTGTACGACGTGTGTTCAAAAGGTAAGGCTACTTGTGAAATTTCGCGAACAACGTGCATTTAATTATCGATTGCTTCATTGTTTTCAACAGGAATGTTCTAATTTTGTGAATAGGCTTGGTTTGGTTGGGAATCTACGAAGTTGTAGTCTACGTAATCTGGTGTTTCGTGCGTAATTATACAGTTATACAGAATAACACATGTTCTAACGATTTGCTTCGCAAAAGAAACATTTTGCATAGGCACAAGGTTTAGAATTCGGACTTACTTTTTTAAAAACCCCAAACGACTGCTCAATGAAAACGCGAGAGAAACTATGACAATAGTTCAATCGCTTTCGTTCTGGTGTTTAAAGGCCATAATCTCTGTATGGAACCATTAGGTAAATTTCAAGGCGATAAGCTGAGTCTCCAAGCAGATGGCATTCTGGTGGTATTCTTATATCATGATTTCATATTGCCTTTGCAGTGGACTCTCTAGTTTTGAGGGCCTTAAAACAGTAAGTTAAATATTTAATCTTTCTAAGGCATAGCGAACTTACAAGAAATGTTCTGCTTTTCATGAGAGAAAAAAACCTCATCGGGATAGGACTTTATAACTTTGAAAAAACGTTTACACTTTGGAATATTTCTTCTTTTATTTACGAATGAAGGAATCAGCGACATTTTACAGTTTAATTGTTTCTTTTTTATGCCGAAAACATTCTTAAATATACTGCCAATAAATGAGCCCAAATTATTCATTTAAGCCTTTGAAAATATCACCGGCATTTTACTTAGACATTTTTATTGTTTGCACAAGCCGTTCCGAAATGGCAAAAATTGTAATACATCGTGATGCATCATAAAATGAAAACATCGTAACAACGCATCATAAAGGCAGTGATGCGTTCACGATGCGCATTTTTTTTTTTTACGTTTTGGAACTCAGCCTTAAATACTTCACATTCACAAGGTAGTCTATATGCATATGATACTCTAGCTAACGCTAGTGCAGACTGCCCTTTGGATGCTCTCATGCATTTAAAAAACATCTTTATCTGTTTAAAGAATACTTTACCTTAAAAGAAATATACGAACAAAAGTCGGAATGCATCTGTTTCAGAAATGCTAGCGGCAAAGGCAAAGAGGGTGTAATCACAGAAAGCAAGAATTTAACTCTATCTTTAGGCAATCATCTTATACCTTTCAAAAATAATATAAAGTATCTCGGAATCAATTTCAACACACTTTTCAAATTTACCAAATATGCTCATTTGACCTTTTGCTATTGCTACCTTTTTAGTAAGGTCAAATGAGCATATTTGGTAAATTTGAAAAGTGCGCGAAAAATATCTTTTCTCAACAAAAAAGTTTAACTTTTACCACATTCTACAAAACTATGATAAGACTAATCTTAACATTTGCGTTCCCAGTTTGGTTAACGCTATCTCTGCGTCTTCATCGTCGTCATCGTTGTTTATTTCTACAATTGCTTCAGTTGATCGACATCTGCAGCGTCTATTTGAAAGTTCAGTTGCCTATCTAACTGCATAAAATCGTTATTGATATCTTCTAGAGACCCATCATCAGCCGGTTCCTCTATTATAAGCTGTGGAGAAAGCTCTCGCCATGATCTGCACATGGTTGATGTCTTAGCCTCTGCCCAAGATCCTCCGACAATATATGTTGAAATTGTTCAAGCCTCGTTATCAGTTATGGCGATAGCGCATGTCATTAATCTGTGAGTGTTATAGCCTTTAAAAGTTGCAATGAAAATTTGATCCATCGGTTGTAGTCACGAAATCGTATTTGAGGGAAGAAAAATCAATTTAAGCTCAGGAAAAATGTTACCTAGACCAAGATCAAGATGCATTTTATTGCCAAACTGTTTTGGCTTAGGTACTCCTTCACCGCTGGGATAAAGTGGTTCGTAAGCCAGTCTTGAAAATTAGCACCGGTAACCCAGGCTTTCTTATAAGGGTGCCATATTACGGGTAGTAGAGCTTGTACACAATTAGAGGCTTTACTTAAAAGTCTCCAGATGCGTTCTCACCCAGTAATAAAGTGAACCGATTTTTGGATGCGTTATGACCAGAGATAGATTTCTCCTCCATAGATATAAAAGTTTGGACGCTCATCTTTTCCCAAAATAAACCAGTCTAATCGAAGTTAAATATTTGCTGTGAAATATAACCACCTTCTTCAATCAATTAAGCAAATTTATAAGGAAATCTAGAACAGGATCCTGTATCTGCATATGTATCTGTATCTGTTTTAAACTATGCAAGTTGCCTCTTTCTTTAAAACGACTGAACCATCCATTACTCGCTGTAAAAGACGGTTGTTCTGCTTCTGGGTTCTCAACTCCTTTCAAATCTTCCAAACTGAGCTTAGCTTTAAACGAAATAATTGTCTGACTGAGCAGAAAATTTTTTTAAACTTGATTATCCACCCAAATAACAAGTCAATTTATATATCTTCAATAATTCTTCCGCGGTCGTGGTCGATTGTATAAACCCAGCGCTTTTCACATAGTCCATAATCTATTTTTTGCTATTGTTAAGACAGTACTATGTGGAGTGAAAAGTAACCGCCTTGACCGCCAGAATTCGCTGCTACTGCAAAAAAGGTTATGAAGTACGTTCATATTTAGGCAGACATGCCAAATTTCAGTGCGATACTGTCTTTAGTTTTCTTTTGACAAGTGAATGTTGTTGACGTGTTTGGCATCATGTTGAGTATGGACAAAAACGATTTTCGCTCTCATAAAACATTATTTTTTGAGAGGCAAAACGGCGAAGGAAACAAAAGAAAATTTGGATAAATATAATGGGGCTAATGCTTCCTCAAATATTGCACCATCAAATATTGGTTTCTAGAGTTTCGAGGTGGCCGCAACTCCACTACCGATCAAGTCCGCAGCGGCAGGCCCTCCGATGCGGTTACAGAGGACTGTCAAAAAAATACATGAAGTGGTGTTGGCTGACCGGAAAGTGAAGGTGCGCAAGCTAGCAGATACCACAGAGGTTAGTACTCAGCACACACACCATATTTTGGGCAATATTCTGCATACGAAATAGTTATCCTGCCGCTGAGTGCCGCGCATACTCACTCCTGACCAAAAACAAAAACGTGAAAGCACTTCGAAAGAGTGTTTGGACTTGCTAATGCGGAATCGAGCGGACTTTTAGCGTCGATTGGTAACTGTTGAACACCAGAGAACAGAATGAGTGCCCGACAATGGACAAGGGAGGCTCGATGGGTCGGAAAGGTTATGGCGTCGGTTTTCTGGGAATGTCATGGCATACTCTTTGTGTACTACCTCGAAAAAAAAAAAAAAACCATCAACAGCGTGTATTACTGTGCATTTATGGAGCGATTGAAGGCCGAAATTGCTGCAAAACGGCCTCACATGAAGCGAAAAAATGTTGTTTTTGCAAGACAATGCACCGGCGCACAAGAGCATCGCAACCATAGCTAAAATCAATAACTTACGGCTCCAATTGCTGTCGCATCCACCGTATTCGCCCGATTTGGCTCTATCGGACTATTATCTCTTCCCAAACCTCAAAAGATGGCTCATCAATAAAAAATTCAGCTCACGCGAGCAAATCATCGACGCCACGGAGGAGTATTTTGCAGACCTTCCGGAAAATTACTTTTCGGACGGGATCAAGAAGTTGGAAAATCGCTAGAATAAGTGTATCAAACTAAAAGGACTATATTGAATAAAATAAAATAAAAAAAACATTTAAAAAAAATTTTTTTTCATTCCCACGGAGGTTACTT
Organism: Volucella inanis; assembly: GCA_907269105.1. NCBI lineage: Eukaryota > Metazoa > Arthropoda > Insecta > Diptera > Syrphidae > Volucella > Volucella inanis. Next base: position 199,706,369 of record OU026153.1, on the reverse strand, counting down.
TTCACGCAACCTAGTAGATCCTGATAAATTCAGTGTTCGCGCAATTTTTTTTCCCCGGTGTATGCGCTGTAGAATTATTATTTTCACATCAAATATGACTGTTTTGTGAACTTGTTTTTAGCTTGACATTTTTTTCAGATAAAACAAAGCTCACTGACAGAATAAAATGTTTACAACTCACTAATTAGCAGTCACTGTTTATCCTCAATTTGTGTTGTGCACTACTGAACTGAAAACAAAATTGTAAAATCGTATGCAAAGAGGATAATGTGCACACGACTAACCAAAGGCAAACAAAATAACGGTTGTAAATTACAAAAAAAGATAGGCTGGTGTGTCCGATGCAACGGTGACGCCAGAGATAGTATAAATAATATTGCAGATACATAGAGAAGGTTTTAACTCAGGGGTAGTATCACGGGAAATATGGTATATATGGGTTGATTCATCGTGAGGTTTGATTTACAATGCAAAATAAAATACATAAATTTGAAAATGAACTTAAAACTTTTATTACCATTTAAAAGAACAATTCATGGCATTTACCTCTTAAGAATGATATTTTGTAAATATTGGCCACGACTACGTCTGGTATGGTCCATTTCCAAGGTCCAATTTTGACGACTCGTTCGAGCATAGCGACTGGTATTTCGCGGATTACACGAGTAATGTTGGTTTCCAAAGCGTAAATCGTAGCTGGCTTATTCCTGAAGACCTGACACTTTACATATCCCCAGAGAAAATAGTCCAAAGGTATGATATCGCAAGATCTAGGCGGCCAATTTACCGTAGCAAAATGATATTTCAACAAGTCTATTGTTACACGCGCTGTATGACTCGTAGCGCCGTCTTGTTGAAATCACAGCTCACCGAGACCATGTGCTTGAATTTCAGGAAGCACATAGTCCGTTAACATGGCGCGATAATGGTTACCATTGACGGTAACATTCTGATTTGCCTCATTTTTGAAGAAATATGGACCAATAATTCCACCAGCCCGTAAGCCACACCATACCGTTGGTTTTAATGGATGTGATGGTAGCTCTTGGTACTTTGCGGGTTGCTCATCAGCCCAAATACGGCAATTTTGTTTATAAACGTATCCATTGAGCCAGAAATGGGCTTCATCACTGAAAAAAATTTCAGGATAAGACACCGGATTTTCATTGAGTCTTTCTAGAGCCCATTTACTGAAAATATGACGAAAAACCAAGTCGCCTGGCTTCAATTCTTGCACACGTTAAAATTTGTATGCTAATATTCCTAGATCCTCACGTAAAATACGCCAAGTTGTCGAATACGACAAGCCAAGCTGTTGAGGGCGACGACGAATCGTTTCGTCACGGTCTTCACGTACATTCTCAGCTATAGCTGCTATAGTCTCTCCACTACATGCTGGATGTGGTCTTACCGGTCGAGTATCATCCATTAATGTAAACTGGGACTCAAATATGCGATTGGTATTGGCAATAGTGGTTTCAGTAGGTCGATTATGCGCATCGTAAGTTCCTCGAATCGCACGAAAAACATTTCTCACAGAACGCTGATTTTCGTATTATAGGTGAACAATTTGGAGACGCTATTGTGGTGTGAGTCTTGCGTTATGCGTATTTTGTCAAAAAAGCCTATTGAAAATCAAACCACACAATGAATCACCCTATAGTTGCATAAAAATGTTGGTCGGATGTGCGGATTGTTTTATCTTGGGGTGGTCTTAACGTGAGGGGTGGCCGTGGTGTAGTGGTATATGCATAGACTCCTCAAGCAGAGGGTCGTGGGTTCGAATGTGAAGGAAGGGGACACGAGGTCAAACGAAGGTCACTTTTGATTTTTCAAATGATAATTCCTGATTTTCATTGCTCAGTCGTATTCCTCAATGGGGGACACGACTTTGTCTCAAAGGTTTTATTCATTCAGTACTAGATACCACTGCACTGGCACTCCTAAATCATTAATCGGTTTCCAACGTTGTTAGGATGTTAGAAGGTCGAGATTTGTTTTGAGGAATTCATTATTGCCTCGAGTGAAGTTAAAACTCAAAGAAATTTCAGATAGAGACAAATTGTCCTAAACTTATCTGAGAGTGTATGATGTGCACTCTGCCCCTTTTTTTCTACTCGCCAAATAATCAGGAATTTCTCAAACGACTGTCTGTAAGATATTACATCGGCATAAATACCATCCTTATCATGTTGCAATGCATCAAAAACAGGATTTTCGCAATCGGGTTTCCTTCTGTCAATGGGCATTTCAGCAAATTGAACGAGACCCCCTTTTCTTCGCTAAGGTGTTATTTTCTGATGAGTCGACTTTCACCAATCACGGTACGGTCAATCGACATAATATGCATTACTGGGCTACCGAAAACCCTTTTTGGTTGCGACAAGTTGAACGCCAGCACCCTTGGAAAGTTAATGTTTGGGCGGGTATTATTGGGGATAAATTAATAGGTCCATATTTTATTGAAGGCAACTGCACCATCTTCCAGTATTACTAAAACAACTGCCATTGGAGTTGCGACAAACAATGTGGTTTCAACATGATGGTTGTCCAGCCTATTATTCCCAAGAACCCCGGGGCGTATTAAACAATGTTTACCATCAACGTTGGATTGGACGAGGGGGTCCGAGGCAATGGCCTGCTATTGCAGATCACCTGATCTAACGTCACTTGATTTCTTCTTGTGGGGCTACTTAAAAAGTGAGGTTTACAGAAAAAAAGCCAACAACACGTGAGGACATGAAAAGACGAATAACTGAAGCTTGCCGGAAGATTACGCCAGAAATACTTCTCAGTTTTGTTGGTTCATTTAGAGCGCGGATAGACAAGTGTATTGAAGTGAATGGTCACATTTTCGAGCATTTGTTGAAATAGTCTCGGGAAATAAGCGACGAAATGGGAAGAATACAGTGGGAGGCAAGTGGACCCACTCTATTTAATCACCCCGAAGGAAACAAAATACTGCTACGTCCACGTCATTATTTCTGGGTTATGCTAAGCGCAATATGTAAAAACAAATGACAAGCCTACGAGCAATACGACTGTGCAAATAAAATCAGGAATTATCATTTGAAAAATCAAAAGTGACCTTCGTTTGATCTTGAAAATGGGGCTCAAGGTCACACTCGTGGTCACCATCTTATGTCCCCTTCAGAACCTTGTGACTTTTGTCTGAAATATTTTTCGCGATATCGCGTATTTTTCGAGTAATTTGGATGTCTTAAATTAAAAAACTCACCCTGTATACCATATGTATTATGTATACACAATTTATGCATCTTCGGCTGAGAACAAATATGGAAAGAATCTAATTCTTGTTGTATTTTCTTTTCGGCTTAGAAGAATAAGTGGAGAGGAATAAACAAGAACATTTAGGTTTTTCTTTGACCCTCTGTTAGTTCTAAATTTAGTAGCATGTACGATTAAGTATGTAAATAGTTTAAGCGACCCCAACAGGAGACTGTTAACGTCTGTATGCTTTAGACCGTTTAAGTCGTTTTAGGAGCTCCTAGGTGGAGTTTTTTTTTTCTAAGAGAGCGAGCTGGCCATGTACAGAGAAGGTGGAGGATTGTCTCCTTTTCCTCCTCGTCCATGTAGCTTCTACAGAAATCGTTTGTAAAAGCGCCAAGCGCTGTTATGTTTCCTGTTAAGAAGAATCAGACTCTTAGAACGATTCAGATCCAGCTTTGGCCAGATCTGCTTAGTCGGTAGACATGTTGGCCCACCGGTCCATCTAAGGTATTTTCTTTTATGAGAATCCAGCTATGCTACCTATGCTACTCTTTTCCGGTAGAGTAGGTAGACTGGTTCCAATTTTGGTGAGTTCGTTGTCGGCCCTACAATTTCCTCTAATGTCCCTGTGGCCCGGCATCCAACAAATGTCAAGGTTGATCTGCTCTGCCATCTCCGTAAGAGATGATCGGCATTCAAGGGTGGTTTTTAAATTTAGTGAGACCGAGTCCGGGAACTTGATAGCGGCCTGACTATCCGAAAAGATGCGGATATCCTTTGCAGATATCACGTTTTTCTTCAGTCAGGACAGAGCTTTCTTAATCGCCAAAGTTTCCGTCCGGAGCACGCTACAGTGATTTGGAAGACGGAAGGAGAGATAAAAAAAAAACACCGCCACCAATCCCGTTATCGGTTTTAGATCCATCTGTATAGAAGTGGATATACTTGTCCTCAATGAAAGCATCCTCCTAGAAGAAGAGGGGAAGCTCGCATGAAAGTCTTTTTCAAACCGAAGTTTAGGTATGCTGTAATCGATGTGATATATGTGGAGGGGGAGGTTGACCTTACGGAGCATGCGAGAGATTGGTTCGTTAGAGCCATAACAGGTGCGGTGGGTTGGGATATGGAAGAGACGAGGACAGCGTAAACTAAGAGGGTTAGTGTTGAAGGAAATAGAATTTTAAAGGGAAGCGCAGTCCGCAGAATCCGGAAGCAGCAATATTAGCGAGGCCAAATAAATTATTTTTTTTACTGTGTAGTCGCTTTAAGGCGAATAGGTTCAGTCGCAGCTTCTCTCATGCTGAAGAGATCAATGGCTGTCAAGTGTCAACAGAATGTCTAAGGTAACGGAGGGAGTGGAGCGTAGAGCTCCGTTTATTCATAGACATAATGTTCTTTGGACTCTGCTTGGTTTTCTACAGTTGGCTGCAGTGTTTTAGGCCGTCCACCAGACAACCACACGGTAGGTGCGTATCGGTATTATGACCGAGATGTATAGCCAGTGGGTTATTCGAGGTTGAAGGCCCCATTTGTTTCCAATGGCTTTCTTGAAAGAAGATAAAGCTACTGTAGCGTTCTTGACTCTTTCTTGAATGTTAGGTTTCCACTTTAATTTCATGAGACACAGTTGTATTGGAAAACACTAAACTGGTACCTTTAATAAAAATTAAGGAGTATTGTAGGAATAGATGTCCAAACCAAAAAAAAAAAAAAGATATGAACCAAAATTTTGCCCCATATGCTCCATAAAGTTTGCATCACTATGAGCGGAGGAAACGGGAAGAACATCGGTTTTTCCAAAAGAAGAAAAAAGAGCTCGAGAAGCACGCGAACAACAATATTGGGAGTTTGTACTTCATAAGGAACGTACGTAAATTCTACCATCAGGTAAAGAGAACGTGTCAAAAGAACAGGACATTCACTGAAATCTGTAGTAGAGTCACAGTTGATGTTGAAAATTTGGAAACATTTTTTCTGTAGACTGTGTAACGGCGAAGAAGCCTAACAGAGAGAATAAATGGCTCAACTTAGGCGATGATAGCAAAAACTTTTGTCTACCTGACTAAGACAAAGTAAGGATATTAAAATTTATGCTGAAAGCCAAGAAATCAGCTGTACCTAATGGCTTACCGGCCGTCAACATTACGTACCAGATTTTTTCTACTACATATATTGGGTGAACGTCAGTAATCTGATTGCCCTCTGTTAGGGTGGTGTCAGACCGGGAATATCCACTATTGACCAAATTTCACAAAGTTGATCCATCCATTAATGAAGTTCATCTTCCATCGATCTTAAGGTCGCATATGACATGCCAAACACGTACGTCAAAGTCGATAACGACTTAACCGAGAAGTGACGCGCTGTCATGTAAGTTCTTAAACATCATACTTGAAAGAATGGTGCGGAACTCACAAGCGAACACTGGAGGCATAAACTTTCAAAGTCAGTGCAACTACTTGCGTACGCCAATGACATCGTAATTGGTAGAACTCATCGGGATGTCATATTTCGCTGGTATTGAAACCCAAGCTTCAAAATAGGTTTAATAGTAAATGAGGGCAAAACCATGTACATAAATGCTTTCAACAATAAGGTGTACATAACATCGACGAATTGGATAGTCGATACAGCTTCAGTTTGAAGGTAGTAAGGAACTTTGACCACATTCGGTCTACTAGCTATTCTGATAATTAAACCTAAGTAGAAATAAAACAAAGAATCACTCTTGCCAATTACAGTTTTTTTTTTTTTTTTTTGGGCTGAGAAGGCTAAGTAGTAAAGTTCTAACCCAGAGAACTAAGCAGACTCTATATAAAAACTTGATCATTCCAGCCCTACTTTATGACACTGAAGCACGGATTTCATCGGAAGCAGATGATGATATCCTCAGTCGCTTCGAGAGAAAAAATATTCAACGACGACCTATACGGGCTGTACAGCGAGATCAACCTAATCAAACTGAACATCAGGCAGCTAAAATGGCTACGATATATAGAGCGAATAGGCAGAAATGGTCCGGTTTGCTTCTTTTTTCCTGAAGGGACAACGGAGAAGAGAAGCACGTCACCTTCGTGGCGCACATAAGTAGAAGTAAACCTTATCCGACATGCAGTGCGCAACTTAAGGCAACTAGCTAAGGACCAAGCTAACTAGAGAGGCTTGTTAGTTGGGACCCAGGTTCACCCCAAACTGTAGCACCACCTAAGTAACTAAGTAAGTAAGTAAAAATAACTCTAAATCCATCTGTTGATTACGAGCAATATATAGTAGAGTAGCGAGGGTTAACATTGGTTGCTATGAAAGACTCAGAATAGAATTTCTTAAGAAATGGATTTGCAATGAGACTATCTGCATTCTCTGTTAAGGCTTCCATGAGTAGTTGAGTCTTTAAAGAGCCCAACAGTAAATGGCATGATTCTCCAGACTACATGCAGACCAACCAAATCCTTCTGGAATCTGGAGGTCTCTATAAAGCCAACGGTGAGCATGGCATCGTTATCGGGCTCTACGCTTTTGTTTAGCACATACAATTGCTATGCTTCAAAATCACAACATCCTGCGATTTGTGCTTTGAGGCAATAACATGATATTGCCTAGAAATAGGAATCCACTGTCATGCTAATCATTCAACTGATCTAAGCAACCATTGACTTTTAATTTCAAATGGTTGTCATAGTTTATTTGGCTTCTGAATACACAAGCATCATAAACTGTTTTCTGTTTCAGAAGAAAGATTTATAAGTGCGAAACTCCATATAGAAAAATACAAATGATGTCAAGGCTCCATAGACAACTCTTTCAGCGAACAACTGGAGTAAAGATCCTCCAAAATGCAACAGCCTTCATCCATTTCTACAATAAAATCGGCAAACGTGAAGTCGTTGGCTATGGACGGAATGGTAACGCTATTTACTATGACAACACTGCATTTCCTATGCCTCCGATTAGATATAAAGAGCCCAGCAATGAATATCTCTGTCTTCAAGCCAAAGAGCAGTTGAACTGGAACAAACTAAACCTCCAAGAAAAGAAAGCCTTGTATCGTTATTCGTTTTGTCAGACCTTTTCCGAAATGGCAGCTGGCACAGGGGAATGGAAGCTAATTGTTGCTTGTGGATTATTTGCGGTATCTTTGGGTCTCTGGATCACCATGATAAATCACAAATTCCGTAAGTTCACAAATTGGGACTGTAGAAATTTCTTAGAGACCTTAATTTTCTTATTTAGTGTACGACGAACTGCCAGAGTCATTTGACGAAGAACATCAGAAGGCCCAGCTCAAGCGAATGCTAGGCCTGGAAGTTGGTATAATCAGTGGAATTTCTTCGAAGTGGGACTACGAAAATAACAAATGGAAGTAGTTTTTCTTTGCCAAAAAGGGACAATAGCTTAATAGTTTAACATATACTGTTTCTTGTCAATAAATATACCAACTGTATTCAAAATTAGAAAAGACTTATGTGTTCAGTTGGTAAGATGTAGGTTGACACAGAAGAGGACTCTATTCGTGAATTCGTCCCAAATTACCCAAACATTTTGACCATATCCTCTTATGTTGACCAAGCATCTACGGTGAAATCAGATTCACCAGATAAAAGAAGAAACTATTGCGCATGTCTATCAGACAGTTTCAAAGTGACGGGCTTCAGATCTGGTAAGCAGGCTTTGTTTAATTGTATATAACGTTGGAAATTGCCTATATTTTTGAACAACTAACCACAACCTAAGCGTTACTAATGGGTTATCTGTGACAAGGGTGTTCCTATATCCTATAAATACTATTGGGAATAACATCTGCTGAATGTCATATTATTCCGTCTAACGTCTTTGAAGATGTTTTATATCCTTTACGATACATATAGTAAATGGTGGTAGTAAGGTAGCTTCGACCTGGCAGAAGAACGGTAGCCCAATATCTATGCACTTGAGAAAATCACCCAGAAATTAATCAGAACATCACATTTTCTCCCGGAGGAGAGCATTCAGAAAAGGTAGGAGTCAATGTATACTCCTTTTAAAGAAGATTCCTATGGAGACATAGAATACCTTAGTAGTTTTTGAAAAGTAAGAAGACTTTCGTTTGGTCTGCATCCTAAACAATTTCCACCCACAATTGTGCTCTAATTTATCATTGTAACTTGCGAGATAGAGAAGATGAAATAATTTTAGCCCCTATTTTTGGAAAAGTGTTGTATTCGCGAATTAGTTAACCATACATGCTCTCTGAAATTTCGTATTTGTCCGCTTCGACGAGAAACACATTACTTAATGAAACAGCAAATACAAATTCAGATTCTCGAGTATCTGCATGATGTTCCACCCTGCCAACTACTGTAGCTTTTCGGAATTATCCGAAAATTGATACCAAAATACAGAGGAACACTGTTAAAACTATTCGGACTATTAAGTTGCAAATGTAACATCAATGAGCTTGAAATAAACGTTAAGGATTTTGTTCTGGCTCTCAGTCAGGCAATGTCTGATTCCTGCCTTCTAATTCAACCCAGAGACAAGAAAAAGCAGCACTGGTACACAGCAGCACTAGAATTTCCAAGAAACGCTTACTTTTCCTAACTAAGGAAAAAGCACACAAAAAGTAACAGCTCACATGAGGAATCCATAAAATCAAAATACATAAAAAGGACCATTTCATTGTGGCAGACCATTCTGGGGCAAAATAACAGAAACATCCGAGGTGTCGCGGTTAAGAAAAATCCTCCCTACAAACTCTACGATGTCTAGCTGCTTGAAGAAAAATAATAAATTCTTGGACCACCTCAAGTGATGAACCACTCATAGCTTGCTTATTCCTGAAGACAGGAGACTTTACATATCCAAAGAGAAAATAGTCGCAAGGTGTGATATCGCACGACCTAGACCCAGCAAAACATGAAATTAAGTGCTCATAAAAATGATTTCTCAACAAGTCCATTGCTTCACGCGCTGTATGACTCCTAGCGACGTCTTGTTGAAATCACAGCTCACCGAGACCATGTGCTTAAATTTCAGGAAGTACATAGTCCGTTAACATAGCGCGATAACGATTACCATTGACGGTAACATTCTGATTTGCCTCATTTTTCAAGAAATATGAACCAATGAAGCCGCCAGGCCATAAACCACACCATACCGTTGTTTTTAATGGATGTAATAGTAGCTGTTGGTACTCTTCGGGCTGCTTATCAGCCCAAATATGGCAATTTTATTTATTAACGTATACATTGAGCCAGAAATGGGCTTAATTACTGAACAAAATTTCACGATAAAACACCGGATTTTCATTAAATCTTTCCAGAGCACATTCACTGAAAATATGATTCAAATTCAAGTCGTCTGTCTTCAATTCTTGCACAAGTTCAATTTTATACGCTTTTAGGCCGAGTCCGTCACGTAAAATACGCCAAGTTGTCGAATACGGCAAGCCAAGATGCTGAGAATGACGACGAATCGATTCGTCATGGTCTTCGCGTATACTCTCAGCTACATCTGCTATAGTCTCTTCACTACGTGCTACGTGCTACGTGATATGGTCTAACCGGTCGAGTCTTATGCACTAATGTAATCTGGGACCCAAATTTGCGAATGGTATTGACAATAGTGATTTGAGTAGGACGTAGTAAGTTCCTCGAACCACACGGAAAACATTTCTCACAGAACACTGATTTTCGTAATACAGCTGAACAATTTGAAGACGCTGTATGTGGTGTGGGTCTTTCTATGATGGCTTGCCAAACGATACTGAACAAAAATGACAAAGCTGTTTAATAGGAGTCACGCGTGATCTGTCAATCTGTCAGAAGAAGCCTATTGAAAATCAAACATCATGAGGAACTGTGTAGAAATGGTCCACATTTCCCTGTTATGGAGGGAAATTAATGTGGTTTTCATTTCCAAAGCCGAAAAATTATCTCATGTTGTCCCAAAGGACATCAGACCTATATGTCTATTATCCTTCTTTGTGAAAACTCTAGAACGCTAGAACGACTTCTTGCTGTCCATATTCGATCTAGAAATGATCCATGATATTTTTCGTAGAAAGGGCTCTATATTTACTGGCCTGCCACATCAAAGAATCCCTACATTATAGAGAGTATACAATGGTCGCCTTCCTGGACACAGCAGGTACATTTAACAATTTCAACATATCCGCAATCACAACTGCGCTTTAAACTCTGAAGGCAGGTGACTCACTTGGATAGATGATCTGTTTTATGCTAACTGGCAGAATAATCAGCCCCAAACTGGGTGTGAAAGGTGTGGCAGCAGTTCTCTTCTTTGGAACTTGCTGTTGACATATCTGGAATCGGGTGGTATCAAATTGTTTGCCTGTGCGGATCACGTTGCTATAGGCATCTCAAAAAAGTATCTCAATACTAGAATTGAATATTATGTTTCACTTGACACTCCTCGCCATTTTAAGCAGACCAGAGACTACTAACAAAGTCGCTCGCCTTGAAACGGCTACTTAGTGGTCAAATAAATTATAGTATTTGTCCGCGCTAATACTTTTAATACATTTTGAATATTTCCAAAAAACATCGACTGTATTATGCATCAACATTGATTTGACAAAGACGTAAGTTAATCAATTTCTACCAAGTTAGATCAAAGACTGATAGCCGAATTAGTGGCGGTGTTTCCTCAGATAAGCTAAGCTTAAGCCTCTCCTTACGTCTTCCATATCTTTGTAGCGTGTTCCGGGCGAAAATCGATTAAAGAAGTCCTATTCTGACTGAAGAAAAACGTGATATACTAGGTGGAGTGAAAAGTAACCGCCTTGACCGCCAGAATTCGCTGCTACTGCAAAGAAAATTATGGTGCCTTGAAGTCCGTTCATATTTAGGCAGACATGCCAAATTTCAGTGCGATACTGTCTTTAGTTTTCTCTTGACAGCTGAATGTTGTTGACGTGTTTGGCATCATGTTGAGTATGGACAACAACGATTTTCGTTCTCTCATAAAACATTATTTTTTGAGAGGCAAAACGGCGAGGGAAATAAAAGAAAAGTTGGATAAATATTATGCTGCTAATGCTCCGTCAGATTACACCGTCAAATATTGGTTTCGAGAGTTTCATGGTGGCCGCAACTCTACTACCGACCAAGTCCGCAGCGGCAGGCCCTTCGTTGCGGTTACAGAGGACAATGTCAAAAAAAATACATGAAATAGTGTTAGCTGACCGAAGAGTGAAGGTGCGCAAGCTAGCAGATACCACAAAGATTAGTACTGAGCGGGCACGCCATATTTTGGGCAATATTCTGCATATGAAAAAATTATCCTGCCGCTGTGTGTCGCTCATACGCACTCCTGACCAAAAACAAAAACGTGAAAGCACGAAAGAGTGTTTAGACTTGCTGATGCGGAATCTGTTGAACACCAAAGAACAGAATACGTGCCCGGCACAAGTGCTACGAAGCGGCCGAGGGAGGCGTTCGTTCGTTCGTTCCCAAGGAGGTTACATTTCACTCCACCTAGTATACGAAGGATATCCACATCTTTTCGGATGTCAGGCCGCTTTCAAATCCCTGGACTCAGTCTCATAAAATACTAATCTCTCAAGGTGATGGCAGAGCAATTCAACATCTACCTATGCTGGGTGCCGGACCACAGAGATATTCCCAGGAACTGTAGGGTTGAATTGCAACCAATTTACCTATCCTACCTGGAGAAGGTAGCATCGATATACTAATAACTACATGCAAACTTAAACTAAAACAGGGGCGAGAACGGGTAGTAGACAAAGAAGATTCCTTCTTTGTCTAAGTAAGTTGGTTTTTTACAGCAGCTACTGTAACCTAACCTAACCTAACCTATGCTCAGAACACTGAAGTACTTAGCAAAAGAATAATGTCGCGTCAAGACACCAGTAGACTTCATGTAGTCTTTCCTACTGAGGGATAACAGGAAAGGCGCTAAGCTTTAGAGATATCGGAAAGTATAGGTTTGATCTGACGGCAACCTGGGCAGTCATACTATCTGCTTATGAAACCCAACTGCCAACGAAAGCCGTAGTTGCAGAAATTGGTAATACACATGAGGGTTCAGATCCTGGAAAACTCTTCTAGGAGACTCCAGTAACAGGTTCGTTGGCGTTACAAGTGAAACATTGTGACCTGGAACTTAAGCACCAGCTCCTCATCCTATATCGGTTTTCTAGCCATCCCTGAAGACTTGACTGCATCCCTTTGCTGGCCGAAGGCATTCCTAAGCAAAGGGAAAGTCAATTTCTTATTTTTTCCGCAATAGAAGTTCTCGTGTCAGTACATTAGATGACGTCAATATGACCAAACTCAAAAGACAGTCAGCGATTAAAACTTCACAGCGTTTCTTGTACAGAAGATTACTTTTTGTAATAGAAGATGGCTTTAAGGCTACCGTCCATGGTACGAAAATTAGAAGAAGGAGATTCATAAGTGCGTGTCTGGAAAAGAGCCAAACATACTTGAGAAAGCATCCATGCAGCCGAGACTGAACGTTCTTTTGAGTTTGAAAAAACCAGAACTAGCATATTTTCTCGAGATTTTATTCCACCAAACAATCAATAATAGGGTATTATTGGTCTTATCCCAGCCGGATAGATCCAAAGGAAGAAGGCCGAAATCTTCTTTACATTGCCGACAGTGCAGTGTAGACAGTGCGGATGCTTTCAACGGTACATGTGTAGTTTAAACAAATTTGGTATCCATGATGACATTCAAATACTTAGTTTCATTGCAGAATCGGATTGCGATTTCTTTAAGCACTAGATGAGTCAGAACAGTCAGGTTCTTCTTTCAGAGATGGATAAATCAAAGCTCCTTTCTAGTGAACCAATAGTCGATCACTTGTCTGACCGCATTTTGGAGCAGACAGTCACTAGACATGACACAACAGAAAGTTCTCCTACATCACCTTCATATGCTTGAGTATAGATGTCAGAACTATAAGAAGCGTTAAGCAGTAAATGGACCAATATGCACTACAGTAATGAAGAAAGAACGCCGCCTTACCCACACCATAACATATTGGCCACAGTCTGTATCCGCATTGGTTTTTTCCATAAAACTGCTTTGCGTAAGCCGTGCCGTGTTGTCAGGTAGGATTACACATCTCGATAAAAGTCGCGCTGTCTTTGTCCTTGAGATCGATGTCGATGAAGCTGAAGCATAACTGGGTATACTATACTCCGTCGGTTCTAGCGGATTTGAAACCATGAAAAAAAAAGCAAGCAAGAACTCCCCCGCCGCCACAACTGATGAGACATACCAGCTCCGGCATATTGTGTTATTCAGCTCACTAGAGGCATCGTTAATAGTAGTTGGTTGTGAGCTAATTTTGATTAGGTTACCTCTGAAGCGAGCCTCAATCATGAGACGAACAGTATCTGCTTTCGACTATGTGTAGGAGCCATCAGATTTTCTTGAGTGATGCCAGCCTACAGGTTTTACCGACAGTTTTGATCTTTTTACTCTACGAAATCCGAACTAGTTTCTTATAGTGTATCTCAAAATAAATGTTAAGTAACTTGCTTGGAAGTTTTCTGGTTGCTTATTGAAGTAAAGAGGAACGGGCGATCTGCAGGATTGGTTCCTAGTTGGACATACCTTTTCAAAAGATTTGGTTAGGGTATCATTCAGATTCTGAACAGCTTCTTTTAGCTTTTGTTTTGTTATTAGCTGAAGATTAGCATCAGATTCTGATTTCGATGTACTTACGGTCTGACATGGAGATCTCAGATAGTATGTTCTTTCCACCTGGTAAAATGCTTATCTTAAGTTAATTCGATTACTTGCTATCTTACTCTCGTAACAAAAGTTGACAGAGAGGTAACATTGTTGACAACCAGGTCGGAAGATAGTTTCCAATAAATCCAGAAGGTGATTGCCTCTCACGTTGCATTTGCTATTGCCCTAAAAAGTGTCCTGATTATTGGCATTGCAGCATATGATAAGTCCTGTCTTCCTGGGATGAGTGAGTGAATGAGCTCAACTACCGCTTTATTTTGGTTGTGGAAAAATGGAAATGGTAGGAAAAATGAGCTGACGAAACGTCGAACCTGTGCCACTTTTTGTTTGTATCGTAGCTATGTAGCAACTAAATTTTGCCAACAAAATTGTCCAAGTTTAGATGATGAGAGCGAGTTCGGCACTTAAAGATAAGTTTTCGATACATCATACGAGCATATGTATAAGTGGTGTGAAATTCCCTAACCACTCGAAATCACAGATGTGCTTATTCCACACCCATTTTTCTAGAGCTGATATTATGTCAGGTCTTGCATTCAAGACGGTAAGCCTCATACATTGGGATCTAATGGGAGACTTGCACTCAGCGTCATTAAGATTGTTGTCATTACCAGCCTTCCCAGAGCAACGCCGCTTTTACGTTTCTTGTTTAGCTGCAAATGCCTCCCGGTATTGTTCATAAATCCAGGGATTTTTTGGTGGTGATCTGGTGAAGTTTAGCACTTCAGTATCTGATGGCACGTTGGCAGCGCTGCCCCTAGTCTTTTGTACTTGATGCTGGCGGCATTAATCTTCGCGTTCGACGAAGATTCTGGTGGTGTCTTGCGATTGTAACTTTTCTACGTTATATCTCCTCCTTTCTTCTTGTTGTTGCGCTTGAGAAATCCGCATTCGTACCTTGGCTAGTATAGTGATCTGAGTAATCTTTTGATGTCTGGATGGTCCAGTATAATGGAGGCATGCGACTCCTTCCTTTGGGGAAGAAGTACGTCCAAACAGGTTTAAGCACTTGCTTATAGATGAGCAGTTTGCTATGTATGCTTAACCTTGAATGTTTTCCTAGTAGATAGTACATTTGCCTGAATTTATTTTCAGGCTCATCACATGCGGCTTCCTTTTCAGTTTTCCATCTGAAAATGAGTAGATTTGGTCTCATTGAGAACAGTTCGAAATATCTTTGTCCATTCGTCGATTTTATCCAAAGCCGTTTGTAGCTTTCTAGTAGGTAACTCGACCTGAAGTATCTGTAGCTAGTATCGCCGTGTCGTCCGCGAACGTGGCTACTATGATACCTGATTCTTCCGGTATTTTTCGAGTATAGAGTAAAAACAATACCGGTCCAAGTACACTTCCTTGCGGAACTCCAGCAGCTATCTCTTTAAATTCCGAGTATTCGGTGCCATGTTTAACATGAAAAATTCTGTTTTCCAGATACGATTTCAGAATCGTATGCAGCTCTCTCGGAAGAACCTAGCTTAGCTTAAAATTTAAGCCTTCGTGACATACTTTATTGAAGGCTTGAGACACGTCAAGAAACACACTAGAACATATCTTTTTCCCCTCTAAGGCTTTCTCAATTTCATTCGTAATTCTAAAAAACTGGTCAATTGTGAAGTGCTTAGTTCTAAGACCGAATTGATGTTCAGGAATTAGACGTCTCTCTTCAATGAGCGGTTGCAATCGCTTCAATAGGAGTCTTTCAAATATTTTAGATATTATCGGCAGAAGTGATATGGGTCTGTGGGACTTTTTTTCATTTAGAGATTTGACTGGTTTCGGGACCATTATAACTTCGGCAACTTTCCATTGGTTTGGAACGTTTAATAGTCTTAGCGCGGCATTTATAAGTTGGAGCAATTTGATCAGGCCTTTCTTTGGCAGCTCCTTGAGAATTTGAGCAGTTATTAAATCCTAACCAGAGGCTTTGTTATTTTTCAATTTTTTAATTGATTGGTTAAGTTCTCGTAGCGACACTGTTTTTATTCTAAAATTGTCCGGTGCCGTAATCATAAAATTAAAACCTCCTGTTAAAGACTGTCCAACAAAACAAACGTTTCTTCTAGGTGCTCTGCAAATAGATTCGCTTTCTCTTTATCTCCTTTTGCCCATTCGCCATTATTTTTTCTTATGGGAGGAAATTGCATTTGACGCTTTTTGATTCCCTTCATGGCTTTCCAGAGGGAGTAATTTGAACTTCTTTCGGCAGTCAGACCTTCGAGATATGTAGAGATATTCCGATTTTTGTAATCTCGTATTGCTTCTTTCAATTTGTTGCATAAGCGGTTTAAGTATGTTTTATGCTGGGTAGCACGGAATTGTTGCCATCTTTTTCGCAGCGTTCTGCAGGACTTTGATAAATCTGTCGACTTCGTCTTCTATTTCGTTTTGTGTTTTTAGCAACACGTTTAGAACAATATGTTCATTGCAGTAGTTTCTAAAACCGTCCCAGTTAGTCTTGTTATTAGTTAATCTAGGCGCCACTTCTTTCTTAATTGGGAGTATGCTTAGTGTTAAAATGACTGGTGAGTGATCTGAGGAGAGATCATAACTTTTCTCGATATTTGTATAAATTTTGGCTACTCCCTTTGTAACAAAGAAGTCTACAAGATCGGGGGTCTTTGTTATATCCGAAGGCCAATATGTTGGTCCGAGTGAATCAAAGATACCTTTAAAGTCATTCTTTTCTAGTTTACATCGCGGAGGACAATAAATGGATGCAATGTTGTAGTGCAGGTGGTTATATTTTACGCGAACCGAACTTAACTGCATTGCATCGCATTCAATCTTCATATTTATAGAGTGCTCAATACAATCTTTAATGAACAATGAGGATCCGCCTCTGGCACTGTTTGATGGTTGGTTTGCATGATAAGCACAGTATCCCTTTAGTTCCACACGAGGTCCTTTCCTCAAGTGAGTTTCAGAAATCAAACAAATGTCAATATTGGCCTTTTGTAAGAACACTTCCAGTTCGTCGAATTTTAAGGCCGTTTGTGTTCCACGTCAATATTTTAAGCACTTGTTTCATATTCATGCTTGAAATCGAGTTTTACGTATTTTTATCTTGGGATTGCTCAATTTTTCAACTAAAAAATTTATTTGTTCTGCTTTGCTCCGTAAGAGTCGTGAGAATTAGGGAGAAAACATGAGCCACTGGATCTGGCGTAACACCGCTTTTTTTATTTCCTTGCGACGCAGCTTGTGCATACGTTAGCGCGTCAATCGGTGGCGGCTTTTCCTTTGCGTTCTTTTCTTGTATATCCTTCGACTTTACCACGACGGTTTTTCTTTCTTTCACTGCCTGTTCTTTAGCAATATTAGGTTTATTTGTAGTTGGGTTTGGGTTTGGACGAAAGGTTTTTTTAAGCGTATTGCGCCTGTTTTGGAGTTCTTTCGCCACTTCACATCCGTGATAGTTTGCTGGATGCTTTCCTTGGCAATTTATGCAAGACGGTGGAAGTTCTTTATTTAAGTTGCACTCTTCTGAGAGATGTTTACCGGCACATTTTACGCAACGCGGTTCTTTTTGGCAGTAAGTCTGCGTATGATTGAAGCCTTGGCAACGCTTATATTGCGGGATCGATCTTGTGTTCTTTCGCACAGGTTCGATTTTGACTACGATATTTAGAATAGTTTTGATACTAAAGATATCTTCTTTATTTTCGGACTTATCGAAACTAAGCATAAACAGTGGAAGTCCCGTCTTAACCAAGATTTCCTCGTCTTCCTCTGTTTTTCTCTTTTCTTTTTTAATAATATTTACGATGTCTAGCACTTTAAAGCCTACACGAAGGGTGAAGTCCTCTCGCTACTACTCGTAATGTTCTTTCTGACTTGTTTTCGAAAGTGGATCTTCTCGGTGTTTAATTTTTCGGACAATGCTCGGTGGTCATCGGAGTTGTCGACGTTAACTTTCCACACATTGTTGCGCAGTGATGTAACCTTATACTTACATTTAAGCGTATCTTTGGGAAAGCAATGCAACTTGCTATAGTCTGAAATCCCAACAACGTTGATTGGGGGTGGAAGACGTAATTCTATTGGGAATTGCTTTTTGTGACTCCTGGCTCTTATCTGGAACGACTTCAGGTGAAGAACCAGCTTCACGTTTCTTAGACGGTCTTTTCTTTACGGTCCAATTTGTTTCGCACATAAGCTTTTCTTCGTCCGTATGGTATTCGCGACTAGTTGAGCGGAGAGGACTGCTTTCTTGGGCTTCGTTTATATGCTTTGTTTTCCTCTAGGAGTATGTCTACTTCTTTTTTAAGCTCTTGAAAAAGTAGCTCCATTTGCTTAAGCTTCGTACGAAGTGTGTTGTTTTCGTCCTCCAAGCTTTTATTTGTCACTGAGTCCGTTTTTTCGTGCGTAGGCGCTTCGGGCGATTTTCGTGATGCCCTTGAACTTTTAGAGAAGGGATCAAACGACTGCGGTAAATTCGTTGAATTTACTGCGTTATTTGCGTTGTTTGTATTATTTGTTTTATTTGTTCTGTTTTTGTTTAGGTTCATATATATATCCCACGAGTGTGGGGGAAGGGAGGTCCACCGCATCAGAGGCCCCTGTAATGCGGTAAGGCTACGTTACCACTGGAGGACGCCAGGTATTCAGAGGGCTCCGTTCGCGGTGCTCTATTGATTTTACATCCCGGGAGCCATTCAGGCCTTGGCACGGGTCGCATAACACCTTGCCTTGAGGATGGGATACTTATTTGAGTGGTGGCGCCCCCTCACGGATCTGGGAATCCGGCCTAGATGGATTTTAGTCGCCTTTTAAGACAGGCATTCCTACCGCGGGTATATTCTAACCCCTACACGCAGGGGGTAGGACTTCCTGAATGATGATGAAATCTGCGCTGAGCCATGATCTTTACCATTGAATCCATTTTTGTCCGAGACCATTAGTTGGTTCGTCATATCTTTTTAATCTCATAGGGTTGTGAGTCTATGACAGCGTAGCCCAGTTATATGCTACTGGCCGAGCATGTCCTGGCCAGTTTAGCCAGGTTTATTCATGCAGTTACCGGCGACCATCACTGAGAAGCAATGCGCTGCGAACTTGATTTCTTTGCCTCGCCGCGCAGGCTCACTTGCATCTTATTTAGTAAGAGCTTCTTGTAAACTGGTTCTGATTAGATTACCTGGGAAGCGTGTTTCAAGCATGATTCAAAGAGTTTCTGTATTCGACGATGTGTAAGTACCTTCAGATTTTTAGAGTAATTCCGGCCTGCCTGGTTTTAAGAACTTTGAGTAGCCAGCTGTTTCTCTAATCTTTCTAAAGTTTACAGTCTTCTTCTGAATCGTACCTAAGTAGTTTCTTTTGAAGTTTTCTGGTGTTCTAATGAACTTGTTGCAAATATGCATTCTTCCGTTGAACGAGCGATCTGCACGATTATGTCCTAACTTGAAATGTCAGTTCAGAATACTTGAAGGTTTTGGGCAGCTTTCTCAATTTATTGTCTTGTTCGTAGTTTAGTGGACAGATTTTCCGATGTCCTTTTTAAAGAGTATTCATTTGGTTTTCTAAGTATTTATCCATCCGATCATCCGAAATCATAATAGATGCGTTTGTTTCACATCCTTATTGGTCCTTGCCCTTCTTGGGCAACGTGATGAAGAAAAATCTCGCTTTAAGCTGAAAGAGACCTCAGCCAACTGAATGTAATTTGCGGAAGACCGCGCTAAATAGAGAGAACGTTGATTATTCGGACCCCTTACTTTCAGGGCCGGCTCTATGTTCCGTGTCACTATCAAGATATTATTACGTAATAATAGGGCAATAAAAGAAGTTCATTTAAAATTTCTTACGGCAGAAATTTGTGAGCTGTCTCACAAAAGGAAGGAGCCAAGAACAATTAAATCATCATCGCTTAGACCGACACTCAATTTGCCCTAATCGGATTTTGAATAATTCCAAAACCAGAAGTTCCGAGCCAGAATATGGACATGAAAAACCAAAACCTTATTCGATGGCACACTAACCAGCCAATTGCCATTGGGGCTCATGCCATCTAATCGAAATTTTATGCTAATTCCAGTCGTAAAAAAAATAAAACAGAATTATCCGACACGGAGGAGGAAACGCCACCAAAATGCCAATTTGGGCGCCATATAAAAGCCATTCGAATATGAAAACTGAAAAATTCGAAACTCAAAAAACAATAATAAATTTTGTCTAGACACCGACCGAGAGTGATATTATTACAACATTTTGCGGGTGAGGGTGTCAAAACGAAACTTTGAAATATGCAGTCACTTTTGGTTTTGGTCGATCTGGGTGGAGGATGTAAGAGGACCATAGAGTTGAAGGGGCTTAAGGCCTGAAAAGGAACAGAGTCTTTGGACAAAGTGTAACCCACACTGTGTATTCGTAACATCAGCCTTAATGGGATGGAGTTTAAAGGAAACGACCGCATCAATATGCCTGCCAACTTGAATGGATTGTCTTGTGAATGCTGTTGTTGTTTTCCTTCTCCTTTTCGTCCTTTTTTTTTTAGGTTTTTCGCATTTTCTTCGCCCGCATTTGTTTTTTTTTTTTTTTATGGGAAAAGTTAAATAGGAAATCTTGGGGGATTACAAAGTCTTTAGGTTAATTGGGATAAATTTGATATCTAAGGTGTAACCGCAAGTTAACTGTTTTTTGTTTCCCTTTTGAGGGTTGTTTTCCTGATTGCGTCCTTTTTGCCAAGGGGACAGTGTATAATCTTCATGGAATTGGAAATGCTTGCTGTGGTTTTTGCTGTTCGTTAACTTTTATTGCATTATTTGTTGCTGTTATATGGGAATCACTTCACATTTGTATCTTTTTGGATGAAATGGGAACTTCGGATTGTTAAGAATTTTTTTTTAGAGTGGTTGTTAAAGCTTTTGTGCTCCAGAGGCTTGAGATAAAGGCTCAAAATTGTTGACGCATCGTTAAATTTTACGGAAAATACATAAAAACACATTTTAGTGTTGGTGTGAAAAGCATAGAAATTTACATAATATTCCCAGATCAGTGGCATATCATTGGATCAGCTTTTTAGCACTAAGGATACTTGAACGAATCTTAATAATCAAACACTTTTCAACTCTCATTGTAGACAGTCGAATTGTAATATATCTATTAAAGGGCAATCAAACTGAAATAGTTTGATTGCAGCATTGAGTACACACCTGTAGGAAACATGGAGTTTTTATAAGGGGTGATTCATCGTGAGGTTTGATTTTCAATAGGCCTTTTTTGACAGATCACGCGTGACTGCTATCAAACTGCTTTGTCATTTTTGTTCAGTATCGTTTGGCAAGTCATCATGGAAAGACTTACAGCACAACAACGTCTCCAAATTGTTCAGCTGTATTACGAAAATCAGCGTACTGGGAGAAATAGTTTTCGTGCGGTTCGAGGAACTTACGGTGCGCATAATTGACCTACTGAAACCACTATTGCCAATAATATTCGCAAAATTGAATCAAAATTTTCAATTTCCCAATGAAAATCCGGTGTTTTATCGTGAAATTTTGTTCAGTGATGAAACCAGATTCTGGCTCAATTTATGAGCAACCCGAAAAGTACCAAGAGCTATCATTGCATCTATTAAAAACAACGGTATGGTGTGGTTTATGGGCTGGTGGCTTCATTGGTCCATTTTTCTTCAAAAATGAGGCAAATCAGAATGTTACTGTCAATGTTTACCATTATCGCGCCATATTAACGGACTATGTGCTTCCTGAAATTCAAGCACATGATCTCGGGGAGCTCTGGTTTCAACAAGACGGCGCTACGAGTTATACAGCGCGTGAAACAATGGACTTGTTGAGAAATCACTTCGGAGATGATCGTGCGATATCACACCTGTGGACTATTTTCTCTTGGGATATGTAATGTCTCAGATCTTCAGGAATAAGCCAGCTAAGTACGCTTTGGAAGCCAACATTTCTCGTGTTATCCGAGAGATACCAGTCGCTAGGCTCCAACGAGTCGCCCAAAATTGGGGTGGTCCTTCTGAATGGACCACCTCAGACGTAGTTGTAGCCAATATTTACATAACATCATTTTTGAAAAATAAATGCCATGAATTTTGTTTTTAAATAGTAATACAAATTTTGAGTTCACTTTCAAATTTATGTATTTTATCTAATATTAAAAATTAAACCTTACGATGACCCACCCTTTATAGGGATGCGCTACACAACGCCATAGTTTTGACATCTTTATCAAACTCGCCATGCTGTGAAGAATGCCTATGAAGAATTCTCGCTGATTCGATGTAATTTTTTCAAAATCGCTTTTAAAATAATCGTATACAACTCACTAACCAATAAAAGAGGCAACATCTTCGTAAGTCTGCATAACTACATAGTTTCGTCCGTGGATGACATTGGTGTGATTGGATGAATACAGCTTTAGTGAGAATTTTTGGCGGAATCGGCTAAAGATAGACTAAACGAGGGCAGAACAAAGTACATGCTAAAAAAACCACGCGTACCACCGACTGCTCGAATAGAGTTTCGTTTACCTTGTTACCTTGGCTCTGTAGTTATACAAGTAACAACGACATTAGCGCAGAAATGAAACGCAAAATTACTGTTGCCAATCGATGTTTCTGTCGACTCAGGAAGTACCATATTTGAGTAACAGAATCTTCTATAAGAACAAAGTGGCTTTAAACAAGACTTTATCACATCGGTCCAATACTACGGCACAAATGCTTGGACCTTGTCGAAAGCGTGTGAAGCAGCACTTGGCCATTTCAAGAGAACGATTGTGCGAGTGATCTTCAGTTCTGTTTCTATTTACGAGTAATTAACTAGGAGATCCAACCACGAACTACATGGGCTGGACAGCAATATCAATTTAGTCAGGCGTATATGGATCCAACTTCTGAGATGACTGGGACATATTAAGTGAGTAGACGCCATAGTATAAGCCCAAAGAGTATTCGAGTCTAACGCCGAAGGCCGGCGGCGGAGATAGTGGAAGAGGACCTTAACAAGTTTGGAGTGCGGCAATGAAGGCAGCTGTCGAGAGGTCGTGATTGTTATTCCAGATGGCGGAAAAGCCTAGATCATAACTAATTCCAACGTATGTACATGTTTGCAATACAAGGTGTCAGAGATCCCCGGGGGATGTAAGGCTCTCTTAAAAATACCGAAGTTAGGACTAATTCACATTTTATACACATAAAAGTCGTGAGCGGCTGAAAAGCTTTCATAACTGTTTCCAGGTCTGGAAGATTGTCATCGCTAGAACATTATATCTGTATGTACTTTTTCTAGCCTTGCATGGAAAGCCCCTACTTCTAATTTTTTTGGCCATAGCTGATTATTTTTGAGTCTAGGGTTATATCTTAGACGAATAGATAATTGCAGTCCGTCCCTCTTCAATTAAGGTTTCTGACAATGCTGGAACGATTTTATTCCCAGCTGTGGAACCTCTGTTTCTTTAGATCCATTTTGTGTTGCTTATTTTTTTGATCAAGGTCTCTTTCAGGTGACATTCGTGTCTGTAAATGATTGAATAGATATTATATAGACCACTTATCCCGACCAGAAATGAAGAGCTTTTCAAAAAGACCTGGAATTAATATGCCACAACAGAAGTGATTTAGTCCTTTCAGGCTCACTTTGAACGTTTTAACTACTTGTACGAGTAGGTAAAGGGTGATTCATCGTGAGGTTTGATTCATAATGTAAAATAAAACACATAAATTTGAAAGCGAACTTAAAATTTATATTATCGGTTAAAGGAACAATTCATGGCATTTAGTTCTTCAAAATGATATTATATAAATGTTGGCCCCGACTAAGTCTGACGTGGTCTATTTGGAAGGTCCAATTTTGGGCGAATCGTTCGAGCATAGCGACTGGTGTCTCGCGAATAACACGAGTAATGTTTGCGTCCAAAGCGTCAATCGTAGCTGACTTATCCCTGAAGACCTGAGACTTTACATATCCCCAGAGAAAATAGTCCAAAGGTGTGATATCGCACGATTTAGGCGGCCAATTTACCGTAGCAAAATTTGAAATTAAGTGCTCACCAAAATGATTTCTCAACAAGTCCATTGTATCACGCGCTGTATGACTCGTAGCGATGTCTTGTTGAAACCAGAACTCTGGGTTGCTCATCAGCCCAAATATGGTAATTTTTTTTATATACGTATCCATTGAGCCAGAAATGGGCTTCACGATAAAACATCGGATTTTCATTGAGTTTTTCCAGAGCCCTTATCTTTGCGAATCTTGAGAATTGCCTTAAACTACTTTACGAACTTGAACAAGTTGCATTAAAACTCTGTGAAATGATTCGATAAAATATTGCCTTTCAAGCCAATTTTGGTTGCCATAAATTTACTTGGAACATTTTCCTTATACAAATATTCCACTTCTAGAACCCAAGTCATAAAGTTGGCAAGATAATTCTTGGATGTTGTCAGGTGAGGCAATTTGGAGGAATTTAGCTATTTAATTTAAGTGACATCAGGTCCAACGATTATTTTTGACATTATTTGGAAGATATTTAACATTTTTAACTGCTGTCAAATTTCCCTGAAATACCAGTAGGCAGACTCGTAATATTACCAAAAACCATAAGTATCCTTAAAGGACCTCTGATGTCATTTTCAGCTCCTTAGAGTTCGATTTAATT
Organism: Volucella inanis; assembly: GCA_907269105.1. NCBI lineage: Eukaryota > Metazoa > Arthropoda > Insecta > Diptera > Syrphidae > Volucella > Volucella inanis. Next base: position 199,681,788 of record OU026153.1, on the reverse strand, counting down.
CACTCAACTCGAACCTTTTTGAAGGCATTTTACAAATTACACCCCAATCATACTCGTGTCACAGATGTTTCATGTTACAATTTCGTTTTCATACTTCCATTCTCGCACAACCCTTTAAATTGTCTACAAAGACCACCTAAAAGACATCCGGTATATGGTATAGCCCCTCTTGTAAGGTGAACCTAAGAATATCTGGTCTCAGAAAACTCGAATACCTTCAGTTTTACCATCCCACTTATGAATTCCTATTATGTTCTTCATATCATTAGCACTCAAGGCAGCACCCTCACTCTGTCGGTCCTTCTTTGGGTTAAATCACAACCATTTGCCTACAAATAGGGATGCTAATGACGTGTCGGAGAATCCAAAGGACCCCAAAAGCCTTGTTGAGAAGAAAAATTCCAACACCATACAGGCGGTAGCCCCGTAAAATTGGCAAAGAAAAATTTCATCACATCACTCTTCTTAAGAAAGGACTCGAAAAAAGGTGACATAGGGCGACACGGGAGTCAGGATGACACAAAAAAGAAAATCGAAGAACTTTCATTCTAATGAAGGAATATGACGGTGGCACGTGACTCCCCTTTATTATGCCGCCTATTAAACCCTAATGGTGTTATAATGGTCCGAAAATGGCTTTCGCTTGACTTATTGGAAAATCGTGATTGGCATTTGGAGACATCGTCATTGTGTTGTATAGCTCTTCTCGTAATTTTACAAAATGTCCATGGGAAGCCATGTATCCTATTGGAACATGAATACCACCAGGACAGGGTACCGAAAGGGATGAATAACCAAACTGAGTAATTGCTGTTATTTTGTGGTAACAGATTGCTCATTTACCAAGTGGATTTAACAGCTTCGCATGGAAGTGGCAATTTATTAGCAAATTAAGAAGAACTGCATCAGAGGGATGGCAGACGTTAGGATTCGAAGTGCTGCGATGAAATTGATGAGGAATTAAGCGAAGAGCTCAACCAAAATCAAATGGATTTTTAGGTGTTTATCTTTTGTTTACTTTAGTGGATATCAATCGAAGACGAGGTGAAAGATATTCAAGTGTTTAGGAGGCTACGAAAATATAAAACGAGCAGTGAATTAGGAACAATGAGGTATCGGAGTGCATTTACAGATCTATTGATTCCATTACTAGATTCCCTCGGAAATTGGGTATTCAAACTGAGCATTTTTGATCCAAAATAAGGTCATTTCCGATGAATTTTAAGGCCGCTTAACTTAAAGTTGCAGCTTTACATTAAGTATATAACAACATGGAGAGATTAATCCAAATTCAATGATAATATCAGAATTATACTCCCTAAACTCAAGGTATTATATCTTTAGTCTTCCTAAACTGTCAGTATTTTCCCTACTTTTGCATGATGAGGCTGTGACTCTTCTGGTGGCTCTCCGATGTGTGGCTCGAAACTAGGGCTATAAGAATTCAAAGAAATTGTAAGACAGATTCAGTCTCAAAGGACCAAATTAGTTAAAGATGATGAAAGCATTCCCAGAACACTCCTCCCTGAATCCATTTTTTTCACAATAACAAAAGTTACTTCAATCACAACGCTATATCTCGAGAACTAATCGTCCGACAGCTGTCAAATTTATGCACGTATTGAATCTTTTAAGGGTTGGTACTAACTGAAAATGGTATGAATTTAATTCAAGTGGTGCCCTCTCTTAGAAACGGCACGGACTTGTATTATATAGCTTACTTAGTTTGATTTTTATAAATAGAAAGATTAGACGCTCGACGATTTTCAGTTATTATAAAAAATGGAGGAAAGAATTTGCATAAAATTTTGTGTAAAAATTGAATCCAGTGCTCTAAAAAATTTGAAATGTTTACAGTGGAATACGATGAGTTTGTTCTAAGCAAAAAAATTGTTTACAATTGATACAAGCTCTTCCAAAATGGCCGAAAAGATGTCAATGACGAACCTCGCTCTGGACGACCCAACACATTATCAAAAGATAATAACGTTGAAGCTGCGAAGATAATTGTTTTGGAAAATCGTCGAATTACCATAAGACAAGTTGCTGAGGATGTTGGCACATCGACCAGCTTGTGTCAATTTGTGGCAATTTTTCAAGTTGTTTTAGGCTTGAGACGTGTATCAGCGAAGTTTGACACACACTTCTTAATTTTGATCAGGTCGAAACTAAATCTCAATCGTCTCAATGGAAGGATTACAAACTTGAAGTTATGCCCCGTTTGCGAGTAGCAATACAAAGAAAAAATATACGAAATTGTGGGAAAACAATTAATGGCTTTTGCATAACGATAATATGCCTGCTTATTCATCGCTGCTTGTGATAGATTTTTCAGCAAAAAACAACACCACAATTATGCGTCAGCTACCATATTCACTGCCAGACGTTCATAGACCTACGCGGAGTAAAGGGTGTTTTCGGCTTTTAAATGAGCAGTGATCGGCTTTACTTACAAATTTGGTTAAATCTGGAAAGGCTCCAATTGGCATAGCGGTAGTGCGTGCGATTAAGAAACTTAAAGTCGTGGGTTCGACTCCGAGTCGAAGAAACGTTTTTTTTTTCTTTTTCATTTTTACTAAAAAAAAAGAAAAAAAATACTACTAACTGTCGGTAACCACATCACGCGATGGACTGTGGAAAGCGGTCCGCTAGGCCAATAGCGGAATCTGCTGAAAAATCAGGCGAGGTGTCGAGTAGTTCAAGCCAAACAGCAGTAGTGGCAGAACCAAAGACGAAGAGAAGGAAGAAGATAAAGCCATTTGGCGTCATCCGAATCGGAAGGTGAAGACGAAGAATCGGAGTATATAGACAGTAGCATCAAAATGCTGCAACAAAGAGTGCTAGCCATAAAAAAAATCAAATGGTAAGAAAGAAGAGGCCCAACAACAAAACCAAAAAAAAACCATTAACACAAGTTCTACAACAACACCAACAAAAACTTAAGAGCCACCAGCAACAGAAACAACAGCAGCAGCAGAAACAGCAACAACTGCAAAAACAACAGCAGCCGACACCACAGAAACAGCAGGAACAACAATAACAACAGCAGCAGAAGAAGAAGACGGAGAAGGTGCCTCCTAATAACACCTATAATTTAGAGGTAAACGCCACCAAGGACCTATGTAAGTTGGTCATTGGTAATAATTTTAACATTAAGAGATTGGGTAACGATCGCCATGCCATCCACTGTAATACAGTGGAGGGATACGCGAAAGTAAAAGAGCTCCTTAAGGAAACGACGACGAAGCACTACTCATTCACACCGAAGTGTGAAAAGCGGCAATCGATGCTGCTGAAGGGGTTGGAACCGTCTTCTGATCCTGAGGAGATCCTGGCTCTGCTCAAAGAGAAGGAGTGCGAAGGGCTTAAGTTTGTGGGGATAAAACCATTTACCACAGCGAGAGCAAGGCGGGATAATCGGAGTCTGCCGTTCTTCCTGGTGCAGCTCAGTCCCGAAAGCCGCCTGAATAGTCTAAGGAGTATCGATGCCCTAGACTACAAGGTAGTTCGCTGGGGAAAATTAAAGAGGAGCGAAAGTGTTATACAATCCGTTCGCTGCCAGAGGTTCGGGCACGCCGCGTCGAACTGCCAAATGCAACCTTGATGTGTGAAGTGCGCAAAGAACCACAGTTCCGAGGAGTGTGCTCTGGGAAGGGACGGAGCATCCGATAGGACACAGCTCTCTTGCGTGTTATGTGGGAACGTGGGACACACCGAAAACTATCGGGGTTGTCTTAAGTTCACTGACAACAAAAAAGCGAAATTGGCTCAGCAGCAGAAGGTGGAGGTCACTTGTTAAGTTTCAAACACCAGCCGTCACGTCCCAAATTTCCTACGCCCAAATGACGTCAGGTAAGGGGGACTACGGTACAGCAAGCGACTGTTGCTTCTCCGGCGCCAGTACCGAGAACAACGGAAGCTGCACCTAACATGCTGGCCATCTTGCTCGCAATCCAAGGGCAGATGGCTCAGCTGCAACAGCAGGTACAAGAACACGCCAAACGGGTGGACCAGATCTACGCGCTGCTGCCGGGTCTAACGCAACACATATCGTAATGAGTACGCACATGGTGGAGCAAATTTTGAAAATCCTTGCGGTGAATGTTAATTCATTGATTAGGATCGAACGACGAGCCTCGATGTTTAAATTGCTACAAGACCAAAATCGCTAGCGAAACTAAGCTAACCGATAAGCACAAACTAGAGTACAATAATTATATTGTTAGAAGAAGAAACCGGCCCAGATCCAAACGTGGAGGTGGTGTCGCGATCTTCATTAAAGAAGGCATAAAATTTCACAGAGTGTACAAGGGCGTGTTGCGCAGGTTCCGGGTGTTGGAAGCTGTGGTCATTTACATCCCGCTCCGCAGTGGAAAGCGGCTGTACTTGGCCTCTGTTTATGCACCTGAGGCTTCACAATCCACCTTAATCATTACAGAGCTCGACACGCTTTTTCGACTTCTGAGGTTGGAATCGGCGGAGAATTATTTTATAATCGGCGGAGATTTCAAAGCTAAACACAGAGATTGGGGAAATCATTTATCAAATACTAGAGGGAACCTACTACTCGATTGGTAGGGTCAGCATGATGTCATGTACAGAATCGGTTTTAAGGCGACAACTACAGTAAGGCTCGATGGACACGCTTCTCCGCAACCTTGACAAGAGCGCTCTCCTCGAACACGCTCCACCCACCGTCCAATACGAATACGTCAAACGAGGAGATCGACAATTACCTAAAACAAATGGACGAGATAATTAAACAAACTATGGACACTACAATACCGCGGTATCGACGTACGACCAACGAAGACCTGTTCCGCAATCCTACTATCGACGCACTGCACCGACAGAAAAGTAGACTTCTGTCAAGACTCAAAAACTTGTACAGACAGTTTACTGACAGACAACATCCGGAGATCAGGACACTGAAGTCGTCGATAAAAATCTGCAAACTTTAATAAAAGAGAATTACAGAATTTCTGTAAGTTTGTATCGGAACAACAAGGTTCGGGCTGTAAACACTAGTAACCCGAATATATTCCCGCAAATAAATTAACTATTTCGAAGAAAAAATCAAAACGTCCTTCAGTGTCTTAAAATAGCCCAGACATCAGACAACGAACGGCTACTGACAATAGCAGGTAATGATCCAAATGAGGTCGCTGATGATGACGACTTCTTTGTGATCGAGGACCCACAGGAGAAGGTTGAGGCCATAGGGGCAACTTTCAAGGAAGTATACAAGGCCAGTGATACCATTGGCCTTAATTATGACCTGGACGATCGAATCTTGGTGCACGACTTCTACATTCAAAATGAAGTAGAGAGCTGTCTATTCGAGGGCTCTGGTTTCACCCGGTCCAGAGACGAAAACATGGCAAATAATGTCAATACCAGAGAGGAACTCCATGAGATCTTCGACACAATCAGGGCTAAAAAATCAGTGGGGACCGATGGTATTCCGAACATCGTGCTTCGACATCTTGCTCTAGAAGCGGTGGACATTTATACCATCCTGTTTAATAATGCAATGAATAATGCACATTATCCAGCGCATTGGAAAACGGCGGTGGTTCAATCTATCCCCAAAAAGGGAAAGGATATATCCAATCCGGCTATGACTAGGTGAGTTGTTGACAAACATATAGTTCAGGATAATCAATTCGGTTTTAAGGCGAGACATGATATCTCACATACCGCGTCTAAGCTGGTGTCCGATATACAATGGAATAAAGGCAAAAACCAATCAATGTACTGGTGCCTGCCTTGTTGACTTGGAGAAGGCCTGCGACACCGTATGGTTAGAGGGTCTTTTCTATAAGCTGACCAGGCTGCGTACCAGTAAACCACTCTTGTACATTCTTTACAATATGCTAACCAACAGACAGTTCAGCGTGAAAAATGGTGATGTGACTTCTGTTGGAATAATTCAAATTAAAAATGGTCTTCAGCGAGGCGCGGTTCACTTCCCCATACTATTGCATACGCAGACGATTTGATAGCGTCCAACAGTCGGCGTCATTAATACTCTCTTGCAACGTGACTTCGGTAAGTTAAGATGATTTTGTGATGACTGAAAGTTGAAAATCAACTTTGAAAAGTTGGAAACCATTCTCTTTAGAACGCCGTTGTCTGGAGCCTCTAGGAATACCAGAAAAAATTGGCGAAAGCTCTCGATCATTGTACAACACGGACATCCTCTTGCCTGTCGAAAGGTAGTCAAATACCTTAGGATCTGGCTAGATCAGTTTCTATATTTTGACAAAAATGTAGATGCTGCTCTGGCCAGAGCTAAAGGCGCTTTTACTTTTACAAAGAGACTGTTTTATAGCAGCCAACTCGATGCGAGGGTAAAGGTAATCTGCTACTTGGCCCTTATCAGGCCCATGCTGATATTTGTTTGTCCCGTGTGTTTCAATGTACGAGCAAGCTTAACGGAAAAGATTCGGGTGTTTGAGAGGGCTTGCCTTAGGGCCTGTCTTCGCTTGTACAGAACACCAGAGTCGGAGTCTTAATGAGGTCCTTTACAACATGGCGAACCTAATACGAGTGGAAAACTTCGTAATTAAACTTCGTTCCGCCAGAAGCATTCCTCTACCTAGATTAGATAGGATTGATCCAGGATAGAGCAGTGGTCCCGTTAATCTTCCATGTCGCTAGGACAGCTTATGACAGGCGACTCAACTGCAATAGAGACGTCGCATATAACAGTGTGGATCGTCTCAGGTTCAGTAGGGCGGTGGAAAACCGCAATATGAGGGATGTAGTTCGACAGCACCAGCATCTCTGGTTTTTAAATGATGGAGAGATGGTTCGTCGTAGTTTCCCTCAATTACGAACCAGCCTCACTAATGGGGCAGAGCTGACCAATCTATTTGCACTGTAAATAACGATGGCCAGCTTACATAGCCTTAGGTTAGACTTTAAGAATTATGTACATATATTGGTATATACAAAGCCATATACTAATATATGTATAATATTGTGTATACTGTTTAGGTGTGTCTATGTGTGTATTGTGTATGTAGGTTAGGTAGACTAAGGTTTATTTTAAGTTAGATATTAAGTTTCTATAAAAAATAATGTCCATATGCTAAAAGAAAATAAATATTATAAAATAAAATAAAATGTGAATAAAGTCGAAATAAGAATTTAGAGTAGCTTAGAGGGCCTGTGTGGGACCAGTAAGTTAGTATAAGATTATTTAGTAATTTTAAGCTAGCATTTAAGCATTTTTTGTAAGTTAAAGATTACGAAAATAAAATGTAAATAAAACTGTAAAAAAAAAACCATATTCACCGGATTGGACCCCATGTGACTTTTTCCTGTTTTCAAAACTGATGAGACTTATAAATGGAAAGAGATTTGCAACGATTGAGGATTAAAAACGGCATTGCTGGAAGAGCTCAAGATTATACCAAAAAGGGCTTATGAGAAGTGCTTCTAGGATTGGAAAAAGCGTTGACACTAGTGTATTATATCTGAGGGGGATTACTTTGAAAGGGACAACATTAAAATTTATGAATAAATAGATATTTTTTTTTATAAAAATATAAAGTCGCTTTACTTTTTGCATTTATATGGAAAAATATAGAAAGGTTTGGAAGTTGTTTTTTTTGGTTTTTGTACTTGAAATTATCTGCCATCGCCAGGCTATGGGGTTTATTGTTCTCACAGAAACACAGATAATTAAGAAGGCTTATCTTTACGTAAAACTATTATTTATTTTTTTAATATTTTTTTAATTTCTAAATTGTACAAGATTAGTTTCCGGGCATGCTAAGGAACAAACAGAAGTAAGTAACGAACGTCAGCAATTTTAAATGTTATGTCCCACTGTATCGCAAGGACACTAGCAAAAATGAAAATGTTTTTAATGTGCGCGGTAACGAGACTATTCAAAGGCACAGATAAAAAAATCGATACATAAATTGAAAACACTTTGGCAATAAAAGACTCGAACTTTTTTTCAGATTTTATTGCGTTCACTTGTGGTCACAAAAACTTATTGAATTTTTGCTGCTGCTGCTTCGATGAAATCTTCTTGCTTCCAGCTGATTGCGGTTGATTTGATTCGACTAGTCACTGGCTCTTTGATTGCGGATCTCCCAATTAAAACAACAGCTGGTCTATACCGCTCTATTATTTCCGCCTATTCAAATTTGTGTGCTGTTAAGATGAGTTTCTTATTTTTCCCGATCGCCCATTTTGCCTTCTTGAACTGGACTATGTAAGCGAATGACATTTTGCTGTCGACAAATTGAAGACGAAAAAATGCAATCCAGCGATTTGGATCTTCTGGCTCCATGTTGCGTTGCAACATCCTGCCGGGTCACAGAAACCGAAGTCGGCATCCACGCGTCACCGAGTGTTATTTGCATTCTTCATATTTAGGGCGATAAACTCCTTCATGTGTTCGCAGGTGTGTAGGTACATGTAAAATAAGAAGGAGAATGAAGGAAATATTGTGTGGCAATATTACTTTTTGTAATTTTATTTTGGAATGAGTTATTATATGAGTGTGTTTGTGGGATCACCTTTACTAATTTGCAATTGGAAGAAAGAACATTTTGACGATGAGACGCTTCAGTGTTGTGATTGCTGCTTTGAGCGTGATGACGCGAATTTTCTCATACGACCCAGGAAGTGTTGTCAGAATTCTGCCAAGACGCCAAAGCGTAGGAGAAGTTTGTTCATCAGTCAGAAGTATAGGGTTTTCCAATAGCTACTTGACAACTTTGAATTTAATTTGTGAACGCACTCCTTCACTAATCATCAAACTGCTACTGTCAATTTATTCAGTAAACTCAACATTTTCATCATGCTAAAGTACACTAACGAGCAACGTCTACAAATTTTAAAAAAAATTTTTCTACAGATATTCGGAGTCAGTGACTGCAACTTTAAGAGCGTTAACTCCAATTTTCGGTCGTAATTCTCGCTCTAGTAGACAGGCAATAACAAGTTTAGTGCAAAAATTTGAAACTACATATTCGTTGTGTGATGTTGCCGTGTCAGTGAGACAACGGGTTGGTCGAAGTGTCGAAAATATCGCTGCAGTTCAGACGTCCGTAGCAAACGATCCAAATCAGTCAATTAAACGGCGTTCTCAAGAATTGGGCATCGTTCAGACCACATTATGGGGTATTTTGCATAAGGATCTTGGTTTACACCCATACAAGATCAAGCTGACTCAAGAATTGAAGCCGATGAACCATTTGAAGCGACGCACGTTCTCCGATTGGGTTCTGGAGAAGATGCGCCAAGATGATGAATTTCATCGCAAAATCATCTTCAGTGACGAAGCTAATTTTTTGCTTAATGGGTTCGTCAATAAGCAAAATATGCGTTATTGGACGGGTGAAAACCCACATGTGCTTCATGTATCACCACTTCATCCACAAAAAATAACTGTTTGGTGCGGTTTGCATGACGGCGGCGTTATTGGGCCATATTTTTTCGTCGACGATAACGATCGTCAGGTTACTGTGAATGGTCAGCGTTATCGCGCCATTATTACCGATTATTTTTAACCCGAATTGGAAGATATGGACTTGGACGAAATGTGGTTTCAACAGGATGGAGCCACAAGCTACACAGCATACGCTACAATCGATTAATTGAAGAGTAAGTATGGTGAGAGTATTATCTCAAGACATGGGCCAGTCGATTAGCCGCCTCGTTCATGCGATTTAACGCCGCTTGACTATTTTCTGAGGGACTACGTTAAGTCATTGGTTTATGCCAACACGCCGACGACGTAAGAAGAGCTCAGAGCCAACATTTAATGCGAAATAGCGGCCGTGTCGGTCGAAATGTGTGGCCGAGTCGTTGAAAATTGGGTCCAAAGAATCGACCGCTGCAAACGTGCCCGCGGTGGCCATATGAACGAAGTCGAGTTCCATTCATAATTGTTTGTACTTCAAGCCAATAATAAAGTTTTTGAAATTTCTCAAATGGTTTGCCTTTTATTTAAAAAAAAAAGTTGTCAAGTCGTTATTAGAAAACCATATACTAGTTGTTCACTTTTAAGATTTGGAATTGAAATGAGCCATTTTCAGGGCTGTTGCAGTCGGACCAGATACTCTGATTTCTATTTCTTCCAGACGTTTTGTTGTATATATTTTCAGCAGAAATTTCAATCTGTTTAAATGATTTACGTTGATGTTAAAATTTCTTTCAGGTGCAGTGTTAAGTGAAGTCCCGATTAGGAAATGTCCTAGTGTTAATATTGACAAATCCACTGGGTCTTCACTAACTGGACAAAGTACTGTCTCGTACTATTCAAATGTGGTGTCCGTCGATTCGCTTCAAATGCAGATCTGCATTTTTTAATCGCCCTCCGACTCGAATCATCCGTTTTTCGTCAATCGTGAGAGATAATCTCACCAATTTACTACCTTTGGACACATCTTCTTCCTTTAGTAGGCTTAAAATTTCTTCAGCGAGAAATTCTTGCTGCACGATGGTGATTAATCGCGTTCGGGCTGTTGCAAGTTTTTTTTACGACAGATAAACCCGTCGATCTCTTTAGTGCGTTGTTAATAAAACGCCGTTGCTCTTACCAAGCGTTGGAAAGAAGAGGAAAAATAGTTCCAGCAATAAGGATCCGTTAGTTCTTGAATTTTGGCAACTCGGTTGGACACAAATGTGGTTCGAATGTGCAGGGCTGTTATGAAAGTCATTGATTACACCAACATATATCGCTGCTGCATAGGCTTTTTCGGAGGCATCGCAAAACCATGGATTTCAAGTTGTGACGACGAAACAATAGCGGGGTTGAGTCCGCTGTTATTCTTTTCAAATGTTCTGCATTATGGTGTTCTGCAACTGAATTCCCAGAGTTTTAGTTGTACTCGCTTCATCGAAATAGAAAGGAAGTTGCACTTCTCAATCCTTGGCAGGTATGGCTTTCAATAAACTTTCACTATTGCTTGCCCATTTTCTTAGCGGGAAACCACCGCATTTAAATATTGTACTGTGTTGTCTTTGCATTTCAAAAGCTTCGTCTTCTGAATTTGCGCCGTGTATCACGTCATAAACGTAAGAGTTTTCCTTCGCTATTTTTACTGCAATTGGGTAGTCGATAGTGCTAATAAGAGCATGGTGCTGCGAAGGTGCGGAATGTAACAGCGTTAAGGCGATATGTCTTTAGATCTTCGTTTTCGACATCTCCCCACAAGATGAGTTGGTACATTGAATCTTCGATGGGAACCCAGATCTAACAGAGCTAGAAAAGATTTTACCAGTTCAGACAGTTTCTATTTGATATTCGCCGGAGAAAAAAACGTCACTTTCTTTCCGGATATTTTTTTGTATTCGATCAGCTGCTGAATTTCCAGGATTTATTGAGATTGTGTCGTCGCCTTTCATGATAAAAACGGGCTTAAGTCATTCCACGGAAACATTTGATGATTTGTCGCTGATTTTTATAGTGAAAACACGATTAAGAAAATGAGAGCAGTCAGATATGTTTTTTGAAAAAAGAATTACAGCGTGATGATGGGCTCTAGTTGAACGAAGCATGTGCATGAGTTCCCGAAATTTCTCAGTAAATAAGTGAGGATCTGTAATGGCATCCTGATCAGCTCATCAAAACTCATCCGGCAGTGGGATGTTTGTGCCATACGCCAATTCAGCTGTAACGATTTGTCCCTGTTAAATTGGCCAGTGCTTTGAACCGTGACGACTCACATTGTGAACCCTGTTCGTTCGTGATGATCTTCGGGCAATCAAAGCGGGAAATCCATTGCGAAAATGCTGTAGCGATTGCATCCATCAATATCCCCGTTAAAGGTTTTGCCTCGGGCCAAGGTGAAAATCGTAAGACAGTAGTGATAACCTCTAACCAGCGGCATGACAACAATGTCTAGGTAGACGTGGTTGAAATGATTGTCTGGAACGTCGATCTTCAGCAAATTCAATTGGTTGTGTCGATGTATATTGGATCGTTGGCAAAGAAGACAAGAACGTGCTCACTGGGGATAATCCTTTTTGATTCCAGAGCATTCGTATTTTTTTCTCACCTGCTGAAATGTTACACGACCACTGGGATGTAATGGGCCGTAAACCAATGCGAAAACTTTGTTTCCAAGTTTTTGTGGGGCATAGGGGTGGAGATATTCTATGGAAATAATACAAAAAATTTCAACTTCAGGTTCCAAAAAGACTTTTGGAAGTTTTATTGAATTCTTTTCACTAAGTTGGTTGGGAGATATCGGCATGGTTATAGCACTAATCCTCAAAAACGCATAAGCAACAGTGTTATCAGATCCACTTAAGTGGATTATTTCGGTCGTGAACTGTGAGATATAATAAAATCGAGGTGTTGCAATTGTCTAGACGAAGCCTTTTCTGGTTTTTGTGAGAATGCATAAACCAATGGTTTGTGGTCTGTCCGGATGACGAAGTGTTTTGCTTCAAGGAGATGTTTGAAAATATTTATGATTTCTAAAACCAGGCGAACATATGTACTGTAGTTGCGCTCAGCCTGTGATAGCTTCCGGGGAAAACTAAGTGATTCAAAGCTGTTTCCAACTTTCTGCTTCAAGGCCGCTGCAATGCCAATATCTAAAGCATCGGTGACAAGAGCTAACTGGGATCTTTTGTCAGGTTACGCCAGAAGTGCTGTGTCACCGATATTTTTTTTTTTAGAGAACTCGAAGGTTGCTTTCGTCTCTGGTGTACACGGCATATTTCTTTTGTCATTTTTCTTCGACTCACACAGCTGCATATGAAATGCAACGTAATTCTTCAATAAATCGACAAAATTTGCACTTTATTTCTTCCAAAAACACATTTATCTAAATTGATGGCTAGGCCATTTTTTTGAGTCTTTAAAACACTGTCTGAACGTGTCATAGATGTTGTCCCATGTTGTCAGACATAATGACGATGTCACTAACATAATTAAAGAGAAAATCGAGGTCGCTGAACATAGAACCCATGAAGTGTTGGAATGTCTGCGTCGCATTCCGTAGGCCGAAAGGTATTCTATGAGTCAAAACGGTGTTCTAATGGTTGTCTTTTTTATATCTTCATCTGCCATCGGAATCTGATGAAAAACTTCTGTGAGATCAATGGTGGAGGATTTAGTTTTTCTATCCCACATCACCCCATCTTTTTTGAGACCATATATGTCAAAAGGATATAATCAGTTGCTTTTTGATGACGACAAATACCAACTTGGAGAAGATAGTTGAACTAAGCTTTCGTAGTTAATCTTAGAGTTCGCTCTGTCACAGGCTGACCAGTGGTTTCAGTGTGGTGAATGAGATATATATGAATATTGTACTCACTTCAATTGCCATGTGACAAGGTTATATTCATGAATTCCGATAGAAGTTTGCAAAACGCAGTGAAGTTTAGCCGATTTTGGTAAGCGTTAATGGTACTTCTCTGCAACAGCTGGGGAAACTTTCGTTGACTGCAGCTGTGGATAGTGTGTTGCTGACAACAGTACCGTTAGTTTTTTTTCTTCTGTCTTGGCTCGTTTGATTCCCGAACAACCAGATTGAGATGACGATAGTCGTTGAATCGTAAGATAGAATAGCAACAGAAGTTGGTGGCAAGCTGTTAGGTGCTACCGATGATATTTTCAAGCTCTTGTTTGGCCCAATCATTCAATCCGTTTGCTTTGCCAGTTTTTTGAGGTCTTTTCATTCCACAGAGACAGATGTGTGTTAATTGTGTCAGGTATTTATCCAAGAAAAAGATATTTGATGATTTAATCACTGCAAGGATCTGGTGCTAAACTCTTGATAAAGTCAAGTATTTCGGATCGTCCGGTGGACAAGTGATGATATCTTTGATGGCTAACAGGACGTATTCTAACAGTCATGTCGCAAATTTGATCGAAATTGTCAGAGTCATGAGTGATGTCAGCAATCCGGAAAGATCGTTCAACCTGGGCAAACCAAAGGCTTGGATTTGTTTTTTTACATTAAGGAATGTGGATTTTGTTGAACTTAGTAACTAAAGAGGTTACCGCTTCCACTTGTTTCTTTTAACAGGGCTAAGGTTTCATTTTTCAAGCATGCTTTCATCAGACCAAATTTTAGAAATGAGTTACTTATATTGCCCGGCATTTAGACCTTTCGGTCCAGAAGCCTTGTATACTTAAGCTTGGGCTATCCTCACTTTTTTTTCGGGTGGACAGATCTTTTGACTTTCCTCGTCCTGATTGAAATTTCGCCTTGGTTCGTGTGCTTGCTTGTATTATTGATCAAATCATATGTTTAGTGGAAGTAGTTGGAAAAAACCGACTAATGGATTTTCTGCTGAATTATGAGCATTGAAACCACTGGTTTTCAGCATTTGATGTGCTGAAACCGTTCAACGTTCAATTTTTCACAGTTTTTATTCGTTGTTGTATTGTATTGTATATCCGTAAGCGTACCTTGTAAAAAAGATAGTGGTCCGAGTCTATGTTCGTCGTTCGAAAAGTTTGGAGATGTATAATACTAGAGAGGTGTCTTGTGCTGATCGTAACGCGATGCTCTGGCCCGCATCAAACTTATTTAGCCTGATTCCGTTTATAGACGTAGTGTCGTGTAGGCTAGCTTGCCACTTTTCAACCAAAAGTGTCATCTTGACGTTCAAGTTCAGTGAGAAGATTTGAACATAATACTTCGGACATTGCTCGTAATTTTTGTCGAGAAGCTTCTAGAAACATCCTTCGGTAGTGCCTTTTTCCTCTACGGGACCATCATCACGTTGATGTTGATGAATAGAGCCTTGATGCAAATTGTTATAAGGCTTTTGCTTACGTGTTAAAAACTCACGTTTACTACAAATACGTATTCAAATAAACGCTGTTTTTTCTCTGAAGCAATTCACCACTGTGAAGGTTTATTATTCTTTGCTAGGCACATCTCCCTGCGCTACCTAAATGGATGTGATATCTGGCATCTGCTTTATAGCTCGATAGATTCCACTCGTTGTTTGGTAACACGCGGTCTGTTCAGAGTTCCAACATCCCATGTGCAGATTCAAACATTTTTGTCCATTTTTCGATTTGCAAGGTTGTTAACAGCGGATCCGTCCTTATTCGAGGTCGTCGTTGGTTGCTTCGTAACAGAAAGCTTTTTTCGTGGCCGGATTATTAACTCTACGCACAATCCCCAACTTGGAGGGCCACTGCAGAATCAGTAGCCCACTTTGGGTGTATGAAACCTGCTGTTCACCCATCTAGGATTTATTTGCAACCATCTTCGTTTCAGCATTCACGCCAGTATTGAAAAACCTAACTGACCTCAGCTCCGAATATGTTAAATTAGCCCTTATAAGGTATCTGCCGTACTGACCGTTGATTAAATAATGTAAATTTATTCACTGAGGTTTAGTCGTTCATGACAAAGATTTATAGAGTTTTCAATTTTGAGGTCCGATTGCATAAGACCAGTACCTAGTGGCTACAGCGAAGAGGTAAAGTGAGCACAATTAGTTTGTATTCATAGCTGCAAAACTGCGCAGTGCCCACTCTTCTATTTAGTTTATCCCTTCACTGCAGTTAGCCCAAAGCCATAAAGTCGGTAATGAAACCTATTTTAGACCTGCTATTGATCAAATCCCATTAATCCCCTCTATCAACCCAACCACGTACGAGATCCTTCACAAAAGAACATTCGACTTAAGTCAGAAAGTAAACAAAAAAGTCACCTCTACCAGATAAGTCATGGATAGATACCTAAATCCACCTATATTTCCAAATAGAAATAGAAATCAACATCAGTTCCACCTTCGGTAACCTGTATGACATTCCACATATTCGTACACTCCAACACTTTTACAATGCATATGGGGGACAAAAGTTCATTTATAGCTGGGAATACAAGTACGTACATATACGTACTCGTATGTACTCCCGCTTGGTTAACCATTTATTGCAAATGCTGCGGGATGCACATCACACCGTGACACCATCAGAGAGTGTGAGATGAAACATTATTTCCACTGTAGCACGTTCCATAAAGCTAAACTGTTTGGGGACACGCTGCAGCAGCTACCAGCCACTAGCCTCCCTATCTTTAGTTCAAATAAAAAAAAAATAAAAAAATAAAAAGACAAAAATCTGAAAGTTTCTACTGAACAAAGTCAAGGAAGAACTTCCAACGACTTTTGACAAGGGATTTGTACACCGTTGAACTTTTTAAGTCGCCCCATGTCATTTAGTGGCAAAGGGTTACACCTGCTTACATGTGAATGTATGTACTTAGCAAAAAAACTCCAATCACACCTATGTTCTATACGAGTAAGGTGCTCGTATATCCACCCTACACCACTCCCATACCACTGCATGAAATCCTTGTGAAAAGTTACCCCGAAAACTTTAAGTTGTTCTTTTGTGTGTTCAACGAACAGAGATTTGATGTTCCGGTATTTTGTCATGGAGAGGCAAATTAAATTTGCTGTTACCTAGACATCACCCAGTCTCAACCCTACCCTCCGAAAAAAAAAGGATCAAAATTCTATGAATCCCGGAATGAGGGTGTTGAATTGAAAACAAATTTTAGGAATTCCTACCGCGATCCTTTTTTTTTTTTTTTTTTTTTTTTCTCCCTTTACGGTTAATCGGGGAGCGGGGGAAGAATAATTTATCGGTGAAGGATTAGGATCTGATACACACTTTTGCTTTAATCATTTGATTAAATTATGAGCACGGGTGAAAGTTAATTAATATCCTGTGGCACGCACTACGGCACATGGTGAGTATCTGTATCTCTACTGCTTGGCAATTGAAAAACTTTCAGTAAATCCTCTCCGGAATGATATCATAATCATAAATTTGATCACGTACGTAGAAATATTGTTGCTTCTGACATTGATAGCAGGAAAAGTTAGAAGGAACACAATTCCATTTGGGTGGAAACTGGAAAGCACTTTAATTAGTTGTCCGACTTGACTTTGTTTTTAAATTTAATCGATTGTGGAAGGACAGATGATGGTTTGTGTATAGTAGTTGGTCAGGACATTGTTGTCATCAAAAGAGGTATTCCCAAAATTTTGATTTGAAACTCACAAGACCGTGGTATAGATGATTTAGAAAAGAAGATATTTTATTTTAGGCAACCTCTTGTACCATATGAAGTCCTAATCAGGGACCACGTCGAACTATCGGCATTGAAAGCCGATACACGCTGATTTGAACCGAAGGATTCTGAACTTCTGTGGTCTTGTGAAAGTTGGTAGTCAGTGTAATGCTGTTAAAAGCCGAACAGTCCTCCAACCGGCGTTTCCTGAAAAGAAATGAAATGGGCAAGAAGCGTATAGCAAAGACTAGGGAAAAGAACCAATATCGTCAATACCTGTACTTTGGGACTACGGAGATAAAAAGTAGATCGAAAGCAGCCACTTTAAACCAAAAGTACCAGTCACTCTGCAAACTCTAGACCTACTACCTCTAGACCATCTACACCTACCACCTAGACAATATTTGGTAGGAACCCCAAAAGAATCATCAATATGTAACGAAAAACTTTGGCTTAACAACAAATTTTGGCTTGGCTTTTGTTTGTTAACGCCAAGAAGATAGGCAGCATAGAACGGCCCAGCAAGATGATTGCTCCAGCGACATCGGCTGATCTAAATAATTGGGAATGTTGGCATTAGCCATTATCTACAATCGGTATTATGCTAATTAAGTTTAAGATAACAAGTCAGCCGTATGAAAGTACTCGGACTGGAAGATAAATCGCGCTACTGAGCCAAAATAAGTGTACCATCATTTAGTACAACTTCTTTTAGCCGCGTTTGCTCACACCGGAGAACAAGCGCAGTCGTGACACCACTGCAAAGACGTATTTGTCCCTGTTTAATCAAAATCTGCGTCGTTTCGTGACCGTCGGTGAGACATAGATACATTAGTACACACCAGAGACCAAAAAACAATCGAAATAATGGATAAAGGTAAACAAAGAAGGCGAAGACCGTCCCTTCGGCAGGAACGGTGGTAGTCGCCGTTTTTTTGGGACGCGTATGGTGTGATCCACGTTGACTATTTGGAGAAGGAAAGAAGAGCCATAGGAGCATACTACATCGATTTATTGGGTCGATTTGAAGAAAAAACGACCTCATTTGGCGACCACAATAACGCACTAGCTCACATCTTCGCAGTGGCCATAGCCAAATTGGTTGAATTGCACTATAAATTGCTCCCCCATCCTCCGTATTCTCCGGATTTGGTTAGAGCTGGACAAAATACTCGTACACAACTGTAGGCATATGTTATATAGGCACAAGTGTAGGCATATCGAGTCATGGCTGGCTTCGTATGGAAAGCCCTAGAACATGTCATCAGTCGAGCAGCATTTGTTATTCATTATATTAGGTGTGCAACTAAATTCTCAATTTTGACATATCCAAAACGTCATGAACCAAGCTCCGACATATGGTAAACAAACCGTTTTGACACATTAGTGACTTTGTTTTGGCGTCATATACTTTTGGTTGTGTGAAAATGTCTGATTTTGTTCAAAATTATCGTCATTTGCAGGAAGTGTTGATTTTCTTCTTTCATTCGAAGAAAACGGCAGCTGAAACGCATTGAGAGCTCGAAAAATTTACAGAGATGCTGCTTTAACTGAAACAACGTGCCGTGACTGATTCCTTCGCTACAAAGATGGTGATTTCGATGTTGACGGCCGTCCGCGTGAAGGAATGTCAAAATCCTACAAAGACGCTGAATTATAGGCATTGCTCAATGAGGATCTATGCTAAATGCAAGAAAAGCTTGCTTCAGCATTAGGAGTTACCCGCCAAGCCATTTTCAAGCAATTGCATGCTTTTGTAATGATTCAGAAACAAGGAACTTGGGTTCATTATGATTTGAAACCAAGGGACGTTGAGTGTCGTTTTTCTAACTATGAAGAACTGCTACAGCGGCAAAAAAGGGAGGGTTTTTTCGTCGCATCGTGACGGGTGTTGAAAAATGGATTCACTACAGCAACTCAAAGAGAAGAAAGTCGTGGGGGCTGCCCGATAATGCTTCTTTGTCGTCGGTTTGGTGGAATATTCACGCTGCGAAGGTTATGCTGTGTATTTGATGGGACCAGGTCGGTGTAATTTATTATGAACTATCGAAACATTACGAAACCATCACTTGGGAACGGTATCGAACTCAGTTGATGGGATTGAGCAGGGCACTGCTCAAAAGATGGCCACAATACGAGCAGAGGTACGGCAAAGTGATTCTACAGCATAACAATGCTCTGCACGTTGCTAAGCCCGTTTAAACCTAACTGGAAACATCCTGCCTCAAAAGATAAATACTTCTACCGTAACGGTATTCAAGTTCTGCCAGAAATATGGGAAAAAGTTATAGCTAGCGATGTGCAATACTTTGAATGATTCATTTGTAACCATTTTTTCACAATAAAGTTGCATTTTCATCAAAAAGAACAGCGATAGCTTACATATATTAGTTGCGCACCTGATACATTGTGTATGAGATTGTGTACAGAGATTATAAAAAAAAATTCTTCAATAATGAAAAATGGCTTTAATCTAGACTCTAGAGTGAGCACCCTAATTATAAATATTTATAGACCTTCAAGAGCTTTCACTTCTGTCGCCTAGCTGCCTATTTTAAGGATCTGATCCAATAATTGTGGCGACCGTATGCCACAATATTAGTATTAAGAACCTAAGAAAGGTTCAACTTTTTTGATGAAATTTTGACAATTTCCACAGGGATTAAAATTTCTTTGCCGAAGTGTCATCTCCTTAAAGCACTTAGAGCCATACATTCATATAAAATGTGTTCCCCAGTTAGGACATCTTGGATGCAAATACGGCTCTAAATTTACTGAATAAGACCTATTTTGTGTAGGTGATATTGAAGGTGGTAGTGCCCGTTAAAAAATCCGTCCAGTTTTCTGTTATTGAGTTGTAAAGATTCTCTTGATTTTTTGCGAAAGTATTTGATAGCTCTTTTAGCCTGGCGAAGCAATGGAATGTTTTCCCAATGGAATATACGAGGTGGGTTCAAAAAGTAAAGTGATTTTTGAAATTTCGCGGGCAACGTACATTTGATTATCGATTTCAATCTGCTCTAAGTAAAAAAAAAAAATTGTTATCAAGTAGTACAAGCTCTTCCAAGATGGCTGAGAAGATGTCAATGCCCCAGCACACCAACAAATGATGATATCGTCGAAATTGTGAAGAAAATTGTTTTGGAAAATCATCGGATTACCATAAGAGAAGTTGCTGAGGGTGTTAGCATATCGGTCGGCTCGTGTCCTGCAAGTTTTTGGTATGCTTTAGCATAAGACGTGCTTCAGCGAAGTTTGTTCCGAAACTTCTTATCTTTGATCAGCAGAATCGTCGCATGAGCATCGCTCAGGAGCTCTAAATTACTTCAGTAATGATCCTGATTTGCTCAAGTGCTTCGAGAGTTGGAAAAAGCGTTGACACAAGTGTTTTATATCTGAGGGGATTACTTTGAAGGGGACAAAATGACAATATTTTTTATAAAAACATAAGGTCACCTTACTTTATGAACATGACTCGTAGACAATTTGTTCTCCCAACTTTTTATTGGTGAGTTAATTGTTGAATTCGGGATATTACAGATGAACCGTTTATAGGCAGTTTGTCGACTATTTTATTTCTGTCAATACTTATGTCACCAGACACCCATCAGTTTCTTACTTTGTAGTGTATTGAAGCTGTTAATGGCTGGTTTGGAATCAATGATGCTTTTATAGCTGCCTAAATATCTGTTATGTACGGATGGGGACACCTTTAATTCCGCTATATGGTATAAGATAAGAATAACATGAATGCCATGATATTTCCACTTGAAATACGCTCGGACTTTTTCCCATCGGTTGCACCCACCCCGGTGTCCATCTTTGATCCAACCGCATACCCCATGATACCTTTATGGTTTGAGGTGAGATGTTTGTAGTTTCATGCTTGTCAGCTTGGGATCACTATATTGAAATCTCTGATAAAGAACAGAGTCTTTGGTTGATGGTCATTTACCGTGCAGATCGCGTCAAGCTCGGGGATTTCGGAGAGAATATTCATTGGATCCATTTAATCTGAGTGATTAACCTCGCCTGACTTTAGTCTTCTGACCATGCTGCGAATTGCGAATGAAAGCTACTGTAGATGCTGTGGAGCATGAATACATTCTGCCAATGACGCCGAACCACGCAAGTCTTTGCAGCCGCTACAGCTTTTGTAAAGCAGATTTTTTTTTTGTTTTGTTTCACCATACTACTGACGAGTGGGTGATAGTGGGCCGTATCATTGTTGTGTACACCCTGACTGACTCGAACTGCAACCAACTTCAGACTGCTATAATTTTCAAACCGTTCATTAGTGTGAGCTCAAATTTTGACACATGACAGATATTTTTATTATTTACAAGCCTTTTAAACGATTTGCGTCTCATTTGCGTTGAAAATTTTTTATCCGCTATGGAATACAAACGTGATAGAGTGATTGCTTTATTTTTGGCTGGAAAACCACAAGTAGCTATCGTTAGAGTCCTCCAGCACCTCAACGTGAATAAATCATTTGTGTCTCGAGCCATAGCTTGTTATCGTGATACTGGTAGCGTTGCAAAACGCCATAGAGGTGGTCATAAAAAAACAGCAGCATCGGAAGAAATGGTTCGGAAAGTGAAGGCTCGAGTTGAGCAAAATCCGCATCGAAGTGGAAGAAAAATAGCTCGTGAGCTCAACATATCATTGCAACGGGTGCAACATAAATTGAAAAATGAGCAATGACCATTGCGGTTCCAAAAAACACACGACCGTACACCCCAACAAAAAAGAGTTAGAGTCGAAAGAGCGAAGGAGTTGCTACGCTTGCACGAAAGTGGTGAGTTGCCGAATTTGGTTTTTTCCGATGAGTTACCATATGTCAACAAACAAAATGACCGAGTTTACTTGCCAGACAGGTCCTTCGAAAATGTACACCTTCGGACGGCCACCAGAAAGCGGGCAGCATCGATGGTGATGGTTTGGGCCACCATAACCACCGATGGTCGCTTACCGCTCGTATTTTTGGACCGTGGCGTCAAAATTAATGCGTTTATATACCGTGAAGCTGTCTTAGAGACAGTATTGAAGTCTTGGGCAAACAAACTCGGCATCGTCTCACAAAGCGCGCGTCAACCAAAATTGGTTAAAAAACAATGTTCTACACTTCATTTCTTCGACACAATGGATTGCAAATTCTCCGGATGCAAATCCGTTGGATTTCTCTGTCTGGGGTATTTTGAAGTTGAAGGTCGGCACTAAAAAACACCAAAGTTTGGACCACCTCAAACACGCACTTCGCCAGGAATGGGCCAAAATACCGCAGAGCAACTTGCGTGCAGCGTGGGATGCTTTCTTCGGCCGTCTCAAGGCCATTATTCGCGCCAAAGGTGGACATATTGAAAACTACTAATACAATTTGAAAATTGATGTATTTTCAAACATTGTTTGCTTTGTCACAATAAAATTTATCAGAAAATGCAAAAATTATAGCATTCTAAAAAGTTGCAGTACGAATCAGTCACCCTGTATATCCAATAGGTGAACTTCGGGGCAAATTCACAGGTTTTATGATATATACGACGGAAAGCCTAAATAGATTTAGTTGATTTTGCAATATTATTATTAATATGTGAATTCCTTGATCCAATCCCCGAAACATTTTTTATATTCGGTTTTCGGTATGTCCATCAGTGCTTCCTGCGATTTTTCCATTACTTCCTCTCGGCTGCTGCTCGGTCTTTAACTCGATTGAACAGAAACAAGTCACAGGGAGCCAAATCAGGTTAATTCGGTGGCTGTTGGATGGTATTTGTTGCATTTTTCCTCAAAAAATTACGAATAATGATGGCACTGTGCGATGGTGTGTTATCATGGTGCAAAGTCCACGAGTTTTCTGCCCACAATTCTGATCTCTTTGGGCGAATTGCTTCACACAAACGTCTCATAACGCCCAAATAATACTCTTTGTTTACTGTCTGGCCTTCTGGCAAAAAATCATGATGCACTACACCGTTGTTATCCTTGAAAACGATGAGCATTGCCTTCTTTTTTGACTGAATACGGCGTGGTTTTTGCGTGTCGTAATCATAAACCCACGTCACGTCTCGAGTAATGATCAGATTCAGCCTTGCAAATCATCTCTTTTGCGAAACACGATCCCTTTTTTGCATGAAATCGAGATCTTTTGGCACCAACTTTGCTGCTACATGACGGAAACCCAAATCATTAACCAAAATGTCTTGGACGGTTCCATAGGCAATGTTCAAGTCCTTCGCTATCTCTCTGATGGTTAATTTGCGGTTATTGACCAACATTTCTTTTCCTTCGTGAATGTTTTCGTCGGTTTTCGATGTCGATGGTCTGCCACTGCGTTCATCATCTTCGATTGACTCACGATCACTTTTGAACCGTTCGTGCCACTGGTAAGCCACCGTTTTCTTTAGAGAATCGTTGCCGAAACACGTTGCCGATTTACGACCATCGCTCTAACCCAACGGTTAGTGGTATGGTAAATAACCTTTTTTGACATGTCTTCCGAAATGGATTCACATCCGGTATTATCGAAGGTACCTTCAATACCTAGAAAGGTACATATTGCAATCTAATTTTGTCAATAGGCCTCTTTATTCTGTGTTACCAGATTTAGAAAAGCGCCTTCCGTTGATATTTCTTTGCTGTCTCTTATATGTAAACCGATAAGTCTTTCCATAATTTTCAGAAAAAAATGATGTACTCGCAAGTGGTATGGGTTGATAAGGTTAAGGTAGTTCACTTCGTTAAGCTGGTCTGGGGATAAAAACTACGTTTGCCTCCCTGCAAATTTATGGGATGTATCCCCAGTTGAAGCTATAACTAAATAAGGCGGTTAAAGTGGGAGGAATTTGAAGCAAACATTTTTTAATCGCTGCTAGAAAGATGCCATCTGATTCAGTTGCCTTGTATGGTATAAATCAGCTTATGATTCATTCAAATTTGTCGATGGTGAACATTTTTCTAGTTAGTCTATTCAACCTACTGTTGTGGGAAAATTGACATACTCTTTGTTGTTTAAAAGGTTCGAGTCGGGAAATGAACCTTAAGTATCATTTTTAGAGTTTCCTCTCGACCACCAGTGAAAGTACCATCTACTTTTTGTAGCAGACCTACACTACATGTTTGAAGATAGACCTGAGTTATTACCTCTGAAAACTGTTTGAACTTTCTCAATTCTTTATTGCAGTTGGTTTAAGCGAACGTATATAGGTCCCAATTTCTGGTGTGTTTGGATTTCTTAAAAGTATTTTTCTTCATTTTAAGATATTGTTCAAGTTGAGGGTTCCACAATAGTATAAATTTCTTAACCATATTACGTTTCAATTTGCAACTGCATTTAAATTTTGAGAATAATAGCTTCATTTAGTCCATACGGTCCCCAATGGATTGTAGAGATGAAGGCTGGAAGTAAGTTTTGATAGCAAGATTTTCTTGAAAAATACTCCAGTTCGTGAGTTTCTTCATTTATATATCTAATTTGACCTTGTCCGATAGTGCATCGTATATTAAACCTTATATGCATATAGTCCGATAGGGATGCTTCATCTAATAGATAACACTCTTGTGTTTAGCAAAACTTATAACTTTAAACTTATATTTCTCAAGTCATCGATACCAGGACCAAAAATTTCATCGAATGCCTCAATATGCTCTTCACGAGCCTTTTTTGGCAATACGAGATTCTCTGATCGCTTGTGATACGTCAAACGTATCAATTTGTCGTCCTCTTGTTTCTCCTTAAATTTTAATAAGGTTTGAGAGCCTTCATTAAAAACTCGAGCAGCGTACCAGGATGCAACTTCAACAATATTTTTCAATTAAACTTTCCAAAATGGGTTTGTACTTCTTTTACTTTCTGCAAAAGTACTGGTTTGTGTGCGTAAGGTTTTTTTTCCGATGCCGTTTTCGAACGCATTTCAAAAATTTTCATGAGGATCATTTTCAAAAAAAAAAAATTTAAACAGCCCCTTAAGAGAAGAGTGACAAAAAGAAATAAATTTGGCAGATGTGTAAAACTGTTTCTACATCTATTTAATGAAGCGCAGACGCATTTAGTAGCAAGGTAACCCAATTTTCCGTTTTTTTTTTTTTTTTTAACTTAACAAGAAACTTAACTATCAACATCATCAACCCAATAAAAATAACTCTCAAGTGACTTGAATTCAAATCTAAAAGATCATTTCCTAAATATTGTTTTCACGGCTTACAGATAGCCATCATTTGCCCTGTATCAATCTAAACGTATCCTTCAACCATCCCAATGTTTATTTAAGAATCTCTATCATAAATCAATGCTAATAATACCGTCTGGTATCATTTCAATCATCATTCTTTACTAAATGCCTTCTAAATTCATACCTACGCATCTCGACACCATTTATTAAATTTGGATTGACTTTTAGTTGCCCCATGACCGCTCTACAACCAAGTTCATCTCCTGAAACCGAACCTCCCCTATGCCATGCCTGAACATATATATAAAAAAAAAGATTAATTTCTTCTCTATGAATGTGGCTCTCTGACAAGAAAAAAAAAATTACTTATGGAATGTGAGGGTATCATTATCCTGTGCACATAATAACTACAATAGAGTCCTCTCAAAGTCATTTCCATTTTATTTTTTTATTTCTTTTTTTTTTGTACAGACTTTTGACCTTTACCCCAGCATGGTTTGTAGGATGGTAGATTAGCAGAAGGTATCCTTCAGAATACAGTGGCTCGAATGGCAGGCAAATAACCAAGGCTAGAGGACGAATCACATTCCAAGTCCAAGAATTATGAAACTCTTCTGGTTGAATATTTATGAATGTTACAAGAGTCATTCATCCGAAGATAAAGACGCAGGTAAATCTCCGAAATGGATACATAAATATGTAAATTAATCTGTTTGCCTTCATCCATTTGCGAAATGAAAGTTTTTTGAAGGTGAATTACCATATCGTATGGTTTTCGGGGATATAAAGATAGAACGAGGTTTGGGGATTGTAAATTCTATCATTTCTGATTGTAATAGGTTATGTCTGCGCGCACCTTGAATTTTTCGAGGGGTTGAAGGAAACTCGAGTTACGGGTCAAAAACTTTTCAATGACTTACGAGAGAGACAATGTACAAATCGATATCACAGTTACCAGAGGTAAAAGGAAGGATGCGGATTGTAAGGCAACAAGAAAATAAATAAAATTAACCATAAATGCAAACGTTTACTAGTTTTTTTTTGTTTTTGTAATACCGCGCGCGCACCAAGGGGATATAAATACCCTTTTACTGGGTTTTCTACAGGGCACGGGCAGGTGGTGTAGTAGTTTGAAACTCAGGTGTATTATGTTTCGATATTTTTCCCAGAGATGATTGTCAAACTGGAAGGGACGAGCTAGTACATCCACCTCAACCAGTGGGTCTTAAGTACGTGCTAGTTGTTAGTTCGTTACATTTAGCCCAGCCATCAAACACTCCAACATCAGTGTTATGCCTTCATGTCAGAGTTGACGCCGACGGGACTTCCATATAACTACATACAAATTCTATGAAAAGACTTTTACAGAGAATTGCCTCGCACGGGATTCGAACCCGCGATCCTCTGCTTGAGGAGTCAATGCATATACCACTACACCACGGCCACCCGTAGTTTAGTTTAAAATTAACATAACCATTCCGCCAAAACTAAACATTTTTTGGCAAAAAAATGAAAATGAATAAATATATTTCAAAAGTGTTTTTTTTTTCTATTTATTGGGTCACTCAATTTCGGTCTAGCTACTCATCGATTGCAGTACGTACCTAATGCTTTGGAAAATTTTCCACTGCTCGGACAAGGGCGCGCTTCGAAGACTTAATACTTGCATGTCGAGTAGTGATAGCCATAGTCTCTAGAACGGACCATAGTAGTCCGTCTAACGAACTGAGGTCTTGGCTAGCAGATGACTTATTGTACACAAAAATAAAGTTCGGAACATGGTTTTTGAGAAATGTTTGGGTCATTTTAGCCTTGTGAGCAGGAGCAGTTTTGTTGAGCGGCTCCAAAAAGTTCTCTAAAAAATCCGTTTGAAACACTTTCGCCGAGGTTTTGATACCTTTCTCGTAGAAATGGAGATCAGTGACCCCATCCGACCAAACTTTCAAAAGCAGGTGATGGCTACATTTAACTCTCGGAAGGAGTTAACATGGATGTCGTGATGACAAAACATACACTTTATCGTTCTGTTTGTTGAACGACTCTACAACGGTGTACTGGCGAAGCAAGGCTTTCAATTTTGTCTTTCTGTTAGTGAGTGAACGGTGTATCTCTTATATGCGCTGAGTCCCAAGTCACGTTTTAAAATGCAAGACATGTTGTCCTTGCTGATATCCATCTCCTGAGACATGATTTTCAGTTTTCACAACAGATTTCGACCCATTCAATTCTCCACGGCTTTGATGACTTGTGGCGTTCGCACAGTGCTCGTACTATCGGATTTTACACGGTCGACTATTCCACTAGTAATATCCAGAAGATTTAACTTTTTTCATAGTCGCATTTTTGCAGGCCAATGACGATAATACGATCAACATCAACAAATTTTAACGCGGGAACTTTGCCTGTTTCAGCTGTCAAATCGCCTTCAAGTTATAGTGGATGTGTTCATTGGTTCTTAAAAAGAAATCTGTTCGTTTCGTGTACCAAAACATTTGCTAGTACTAGACAGATGACTTTAATACAGACCCTGTGGGGCCTTTAGTTTGGTGATGCTTTTAACCAGAACTTGATTGAGCTGGCCTTTACCCATTTTATTCTCAATAATGCTGCTTCAATTTATTCAGACCATGTGCACCAGCATTGGCAAGGACTTATTCTTAAACACAGTTAATGTTCGGGCTTTCTTATTATCTCAAATCTAGAAGGATCTCTCTTATCACCATTGGCCATGAATGGACAGTGTGTATCCTGTCAAAGATGAACTCTTTGAGAGAAGCCACAAAGTTAAGAAGAGGAAAGTAGTATTCGAAATGCATCTTGATTAAGAAACGTAGGGCACTCCGAAATCGAGGAAAGTGATTCAACGGAATCCGGATGGCCAACATCGACTTGACTTATGTCTCATTTTGCCTTTCCGCGATGCTTTGATGAGTACAAGAGTACTAATTAGTGAAAATAAGTATTAACGGATGAAAAACAAGAGACGATGTTTCCTTCAAATCATTAAGGATTTGTAGAAATCGCACGAACGATGCTGAAAGTAGTAGCAACCGTGTTGGTGATTTTCTATAACCAATACTGAGGGACTTTAAAGGTATTTTTCTGAACGAAATCGTAGCCGAAAGGCACGAGTTGAGACCCCCTTGGTTGAAAAGCCTCTCAAGGCACGTGTACCCTTTAAATGTTTGTTCACAGCGCGACCGGCAGAGCAGTTCATAAGAAGTTGTACGGCTTAAGAAAGAATCACGATATTTCAGAGTACGTCCGAAAGTGGACTTAAAGGAATACTGAATTCCATTCATAGCGAGACGCATGTTATGGTTAAATGTTTGAGTGGGTGTAGTACTGGTGGTGAAAATAGGAGTAGAAAAAAGTCAGGAAAGATATGTTATGTCCGTGTTGAAGGGTGTCAATTTACTGTGCAACATTGATGTAAGTTATGTCCACGCTTTTGTATCTTATCTAGCGAGTGCAAAGACGTCCTAGGAGTTTTTAGTTTTAGTTTTTAGTTTTTAATGCTTAAATGCTAGCTTACAATTACTTAACAATCTTATACTAACTTACTGGCCCCACACAGGCACTCTAAGCTACTCTAAATTCTTATATCATTGTCTTTCGACTTCATTTACATTTTATTTAAAAATTTTTATTTTTTATACTTAGCCCTAAGAAATTGTTAAAAATAAAATTGTTAACAAAAACCGTAGCCTAAGGATATAATTTTTTATTTTTTATAAAAACCTAATATATAACTTAAAATAAACTTTAGTCTACCTAATCATACATACACAATACACACATACACACACATAGACTTTACACAATTATATACATATATTGGTATATACCTTTATATATACCAATAAATGCATATATTTCTTACGTGCTAACCTAAACCTATGCAAGCTGGCCATCGCTATTAAGAGAGCAAATAGATTGGTCAGCTCTGCCTTATTAGTGAGGCTGGTCCGTTCTAGACCATCATTCAGCCACCAGAAATGCTATTGCTGCCGAACGACATCCCTCTTATCGCGATTCCCCACCGCCCTACTGAACCTGAGACGATCCACACTTCTATGTGCGACGTCTCTGTTGTAGTTGAGTCGCCTGTCTCCAGCTGTCCGAGCGACATGGAAGATTAACGGAACCGCTGATCTATCCTGGATCAACCCTATCTGATCTAGGTAGAGAAATGCTTCCGGTGGAGCGAAGCCGTCAGAGCGCACACTCTCGTGCTAAAGGTAATTGGGGTAGTAAGCCCCAGATATCAGGTTATTCATCGAGGTCATTGCTCTTGCAATGTGTCTTCGAGTCAGCTTAATTACGAAGTTGTTCACTCGTATTAGGTTCGCCCTGTTGTAAAGTACCTCATTAGGATAATTTCTTGTACTCCGACTCTGGTGTTCTGTACAAGCGAAGACAAGTCCTAAGGCAAGCCCTCTCAAACACCCGAATCTTTTCCATTAAGCTTGCTCGTACATTGAACACACGGGCCATGTAGTAGATAACCTTAACCCTCGCATCGAGTTGGCTGCTATAAACAGTCTCTTTGTAAAAGTAAAAGCGCCTTTAGCTCTGGCCAGAGCAGCATCTACATTTTTGTCAAAATACAGAAACTGATCTAGCTAAGTTTCTGATCCCAAGGTATCTGAATACATTTCGACAGGCAAGAGGCTGTCCGTGTTGTCCAATGATCGAGAACTTTCGCCAATTTCTTCTGGTATTCCTAGAGGCTCCAGACAACGGCGTCCTAAAGAGAATGGTTTCCGACTTCTGAAACTTGATTTTTAACTTCCAGTCATCGCAAAATCGTCTTATCTTATCGAAGTCGATTTTTGGACCTGTTCTGTACGCTATCAAATCGTCTGCGTACGCAATAGTATGGGGAAGTGAACCGATCAAGTCGCTTGCATAAATGTTGAATAGGATCGGCGAATTTACCGCGCCTTGCTGCAGACCATTTTTAATTTGAAATATTCCAGCAGAAGTCACATCACCATTTTCCACGATGAACTGTCTGTTGGTTAGCATATTATAAAGAATGTAGAAGAGTGGTTCACTGCTCCCCAGCCTAGTCAGCTTATAGAAAAGACTCTCTAACCATATGGCGTCGAAGGCCTTCTCCAAGTCAACAAGTCAGGCACCAGTACATTGTATATCGTTAAAACCGAATTGATTATCCGGAACTATATGTTTGTCCTCAACCCGTCTAGACAGAGCTCTATTGATTATTTTTTCAAAAACCTTACTGATATTCGGAAGGAGACTTATCGACCGGAGATTCGCCGGATTGGATATATCCTTTCCCTTTTTGGGGATAGGTTGAACCACCGCCGTTTTCCAATGCGCTGGATAATGTGCATTATTCATTGCATTATTAAACAGGGTGGTATAAATGTCCACAGCTTCTAGAGGAAGATGTCGAAGCACGATGACCGGAATACCATCGGTCCTCACTGATTTTTTAGCCCTGATTGTGTCGAAGATCTCATGGAGTTCTTCCTTAGAAACGAACGGGGGTAGATCATCCTCTCTGGTAATGACATTATTTACCATGTTTTCGTCGCTGAAGCGGGTGCAGCAAGACGCGATCGTCCAGGTCATAATTAAGGCCAATGGTATCATTGGCCTTGTGTATACAAGGCCCTATGGCCTCAACCTTCTCCTGTGGGTCCTCGATCACAAAGAAGTCGTCATCATCAGCGACCTTATTTGGATCAATACCTGCTATTGTCAGTAACCGTTCGTTGTCTGGTGTCCGGGCTATTTTAAACGACATGAAGGTCGTTTTGATTTTTTCTTCGAAATAGTTTATTTATTTGCGGGAACATATTCGGGTTACTGGTTTTTACAGCCCGAACCTTGTTGTTCCAATACAAACTTACAGAAATTTTGTAATTCTCTTTTATTAACGTTTGAATATTTTATTTTTAATTTTTCACCGCAAGGACCTTCAAAGTTTTCTCCACCATGTGCGTACCCATTACGACATGTTTCGCACTAGTCCTGGAAGCAGCGCGTAGATCTGGTCCACCCGCTTGGCCTGTTCTTGTACCTGCTGTTGCAGCTGAGCTATCTGTCCTTGGATTGCGAGCAAGATGGCCAACATGTTAGGTGCATCTTCCGTTGTTCTCGGCATTGGCACCGGAGAAGCAATAGTCGCTTGCTGTACCGTAGCCCCCTTACCTGACGCCATTTGGGCGTAAGAAATTTGGGACGTGACGGCTGGTGTTTGAAACCTAACATGTGAAGGTTTCACCTCCACCTTCTGCTGCCGAGCCAGTTTTGCTTTTTTAACTTAGGACAACCCCGATAGTTTACGGTGTGTCCCACGTTCCCACATAACACGCACGAGAGCTGCGTCTTGTCGGATACTCCGTCCCTACCCAGAGCACACTCCCCGGATTTATGTTTCTTTGCGCACTTCACGCATTGAGGCTGCATTTGGCAGTTCGACGCTGCGTGCCCGAACCTCTGGCAGCGAACGCATTGTTTAACGCCTTCGCTCCTTTTTAATTTTTCCCAGTGAACCACCTGGTAGTCCAGGACATTGATACTCCTTAGACTATCCAGACGGATTTCGGGACTGAGCTGCACCAGGAAGAACGGCAGACTCCGCCTCTCTGTCCTGGCTCTAGCTGTGGTAAATGGCTTAACCCCCACAAACTTGAGTCTTCGCACTCCTTCTCTTTGAGCAGTGCCAGGATCTCCTCAGGATCAGAACACGGTTCCAAAACCTTCAGCAGCATCGATTGCCGCTTTTCACACTTTCTTTTAGGAGCTCTTTCACTTTCGCGTAGCCCTTCACTGTATTACAGTGGATGGCATGACGATCGATACCCAATCTCTTAATGTTAAAATTGTTACCAATGACCAACTTACAAAGGTCCTTGGTTGCAATTACCTCTAATTTATAGGTATTGATGGGAGGCACCTTCTGCTGCTTCTGCTGTTGTGGTGGTTGTTGTTGTTGTTGATGTTGTTGTTGCTGCTGCTGCGATTTTTTCAGCTGCTGTGGTTTCAGCTGTAGTTGTTTTTGAAGCTGTTGCTTTTCTTGCTCCTGCTGTTGGTTCTGATGCTGCTGTTTAATTTGCTGCAGTTTTTGTTTCTGCTGTTGCTGGTTTTGTTGTTGCTGTAGTTGTTGTTTCTGCTCTTGTTTTTTTTTTTTTGGTTAGGAGCTCTCTGCTCTCCCTCTCTGCTCCCTCTGCCTGCGTGCAGTTTGATTTTGCTTAGTAGCAAGCACTTTTTCCTTTAGATTTTGGATGTTGCTGTTAATCTCTTTTATGAGTTCATCCTCGTCATCCGACTCAGATTCCGCTAGAGAGGCAAAATTGTTGTTGCCCCCCTTATAATGGACCTCAGAGATGTACATCAACGCATCATCTGATGGCTTTTTGTTTTGTTGTGTTGTTTTCGCTGTTTCAGCTGTTAAAGCAGCACTTATTTTTATTTTTGTTAAATACGTCCTAGGAATACATGACCAGATGTCGGCGTTGCACTCCAACTTTGGGCGGATATATACCTTATGTATGGTTACCTATTGAAAACTATAAATCTTCTTTGAACGCACTCCAGGAACAGCGGAAATATCATACGACTGCTATTATTTGCCAGAAATAGACACGTTTTATCAGTAGCTTGCCGTTCTTGCAACTGAGCGTTACAGTGAATTTTTTTTTGTAAATATATATTCTATTGAAAATGAATATCAAACTTTGCGACGAGAATATTAGTTCTACTGCCAAAAAATTTAAGACTAATCGTGAGACATCCGCAGCAGAAGATCCAAACATTGGGTATAGAAATTTGAATTTTCTGACTGTATTTTCTGCCTTATCGAAATGTGTAAAATGTTAAAAGTGTGATAGGGATATTTGGTTCTTAAAAGAAAACACTCGACGGCTCGGTTTTAAAATTGTAGTTTCGTGTTCATCGTACAAACCGACTTTCATTCCTTCGTGCCCGTACATCAACACAGCTTAGGAAATAATAAACAATTCTTTGTGTTTCAAGTATCGAATACTTTTCGAGGCATATGGTGATCATGATCTATCAGAAGCAAGAAGCAAAAGATGGTTTCAACGGTTCAGAGGTAACGATTTTGATAAGAGAAATGAAGTACGTGGAAGACCACCAAAAAAGTTTGCAGACGCCGAATTGCAAACAATATTGGATGAAGATGACACTTTGAGTCAGAAACAAATGGCAGAAATCATAAATGTTGCACAACAAACAATTCTGACCGTTTAAAAGCTATGGGAAAGATCCAAAATTCTGGCAAATGGGTGCCACTTGAATTGAATGAAAGACAGATGGAAAACCGAAAAACCACTTGTGAAATGAACACAAGACAAAAAGATACGATAGAAAATCAGTTTTGCATTGAATTGTTACTGACGATAAAAAATAGATTTATTTTCAGAATCCCAAACGGAAAAAAACAAAACTTCGACTGCAAAACCAAATCGATTCGGCAAGAAGACAATGCTGTGTGTCTGGTGGGACCATAAAGGTGTGGTGTACCAGGAGCTCCTAAAACCTAGTGAAACCCTTAATACAGATAGCTACCGATAACAAATGATCAATTTGAACCATGCATTAATCGAAAAACGACCAGAATGGGCCAGAAGACACATCAAGGTCCATGCTCCATGACAATGCACCTGCACACAAAGCAAAAGTGGTTCAGGATACAATCAAAGCCCTTGCTTAAAGATGCTACCCCACCCACCGTATTCACCAGACTCTGCTCCTTTCGACAACCATTTGTTTTCATCGATGGGACACGCATTAGCTGAGTAGCACTTCGAATCCTACGAGGAAGTCGAAAATTGGGTGACTTTTTGGTTTGCTTCAAAAGACGAACAGTTTTATTGGCGTGGACTCCATAAATTGCCCGAAAGATGGCAAAAATGTGTAGCTAGCAATGGCCAATACTTTGAATAAAATGATTTTTATTTTTCCATTATTTAATTTTCACAAAATAAAATTTTCACTTCATACCGGTACACTTGGTATAATAATTACGTCGGGGATGACGACTCTGAGACGTACACGAGATTAGTGAATGCGAAACCGTATGGTTCCCGTCTTCGGGAATACAAGAAAAGAAATCCTAGAATCGGCAGAAAAATTTATAGATAAACTGAGCATTTACTATGACTAAGCTATCGCAGAAACTGTTACTCCAAGAATGACATGAAAAAAGCGGTATGTGCAACATTCTTCCATTACAACTCAACAGACAGCAACCCTCAATATCAAGTGGCAACAAGCAAAATCTAAAAGAGAACTGAAAAATTTCCGTCACGAGTATTCAGCATTGACAAAAATGGTGTTAGATGTCATCAAAGTAATATTCGAAGACCTCAGGAATGATAAATTGTTGGAGCGCTGTATTGACGGATACTCGCATACCCAAAACAGCAATGAGAGCTTCAAACAACTTATTTGGAAGATAGCTCTAAAAACGATGAACAACGGGGCCACATTCACGTTAAACAATGGTGTCACCTCAATGTTGATTGCTATGAACGTATTAGGAATATCAGCGCAAGAAGACGAAACTCGCATAGCGAAAACCGAGATGGAAAAAGAAAGACGAAAGAAAGAAAGTCGAATACGACGCCAACAAAAAAATGAACATTCCGTCGACCGTAGAAG
The DNA here is from genome assembly GCA_907269105.1 of Volucella inanis. Taxonomy (NCBI): domain Eukaryota; kingdom Metazoa; phylum Arthropoda; class Insecta; order Diptera; family Syrphidae; genus Volucella; species Volucella inanis. Next base: position 199,646,921 of record OU026153.1, on the reverse strand, counting down.
ACTTACACTATGAGCATTGTATCGAGTTCCATGTAAGTTGACAAATTTCATAATTTATTCATTCCCAAATTTTAAATGCGTTTTCCTCCAAGTAACGTTTTTGTAATCGGTATCCAAAATTTCTCGAAAACAAATGAACTGATTGTCTTGAATTTTTTTGTGCTTATTCTATACACCATTATCTTGTACTTGTTATAGTTTTTGTTTTATAGGCAAAATAATATCTAATTGTTTGTCTTAAAAGCACTATTTATGTTGAAACTCCTGCCATTTAGCCATAAATCAATATTTTCAATATGACAAGTACTAGATTACACACCCTGCCTGACGCGAACTGCAACCAACTTCAGACTGCTATAATTTCCAACCCTTCACGACAGTCAGCTCAAATTTTGACACATGACAGATATTTTTATTATTTACAAACGATTTGCATCTCAGTTGTGTTGAACAATTTTTATCCGCGATGGAATTCAAAAGTGATAGTGCGTTTGCTTTATATTTGACTGGCAAACCACAAGTAGCTATCGTTAGAGTCCTCCAGCACCTCAACGTGAATAAATCATTTGTATCTCGAACTATAGCTCGTTACCGTGACACTGCCAGCGTTGCAAAACGCCATGGAGGTGGTCACAAAACATCTGCAACATCGGCAGAAATGGTAGAATTGAGTGAAATTCGCGTCGGAGTGGAAGAAAAATTGCTCATGAGCTCAACATATCGTTGGAACGGATGCAACATATACTGAAAAATGAAAAGTTAGAGTCGAAAGAGCAAAGGAGTTGCTACGCTTGCACGAAAGTGGTGAGTTTCCGAATTTTGTTTTTTCCGTTGAGTCGCCATTTGTTATCGAGCAATATGTCAACAAACAAAATGACCGAGTTTACCTGAAAGAGAGGTCCTTCGAAAATTTACACTTCGGACGATGGTCGTTCTCCGCTCGTATTTTTGGGCAGTGGCGTCAAAATTCATGCGATCATGTACCGTGAAACTGTCGTAGAGACAGTATTGAAGCCTTGGGCAAACAATTATTTCGGTTGGAGACCGTGGACATTTCAACAAGATTCGGCACCGTCTCACAAAGCGCATCAACCAAGATTGGTTAAAGAACAATGTTCCACATTTTATTTCTTCGACACAATGGATTGCAAATTCTCCGGATGCAAATCCGTTGGATTTCTCTGTCTGGGTTATTTTGAAGGCCGAGGTTGGCACTAAAAAATACCAAAGTTTGGACCTCCTGAAACAAGCACTTCGCCGGGAATGGCCCAAAATACCGCAGAGACACTTGCGTGCAATGCTTTCTTTGGCCGTCTCAAACCTATTATTCGCTCCAAAAGTGGACATATTGAAAACTACTGATACAATTTGAAAATTGGTGTATTTTCCAACATTGTTTGCTTTGGCACAATAAAATTTATCAAAAAATAAAAAAAATTATAGCATTTTAAGAAATTGCAGTTCGAGTCAGGCAGGGTGTAGTATCTAATTTAATAATCTTTTTGGTTTATTTTTAGATGATTTTCGAAGAAACGCCAGTGGGTACCGTTGACGCAGATTTTTCTTACAACGCTCCAGGAATCATACAATACAATATCTTTGTATATTTTTGATATTTTTAACCATCATCGTTACCTCATTTAGAGCAACGTATGAGTTCCTTGTGTGTAAAATTTACACACTCCTTGAATATATATATTTTTTTTATGCATAAAAACCAAACAGGAGTACTTTTTGTTTATTTCAACATTATTTCGTTTATTGGCTTATTATAAAATGCATTTTCAAACTAAAAAAAATAAAAAAAAAATAATTCTACATTAAAATGTTAGATATGTTTGAAGAAGTTGAATCAAAGAGCACATTTTCCACAAACTTTAAAATAGTACTTTGGACATACATATTTAACACATCGTGTGGCATGATTGTTAGAATTTTTTAAGGATGGGCACATATGACATCGAGCCCTTTTTTGGGTTACAATTTGATGACTCAGTGGTAGTAATCCAATAAGCGGTGGATCTGTTGCTCTTTGCGCTTGTTCAATCTAGTCCGAGCTTCTATCCATCTTCTTCTAATGTTTTTTTTTTTTAGTAATTTCCCACTCTGGATTTAATTTCAAGTATATAATTAACGCGTTGCAAGCTGATATATCTGTCATGTTGCAAAAAAGAGCAACAGGCCATCTATTGACCTTTCTCTTGCTTCGATATGTCCTAACCAACTTGTCCAAAACATCGACTCCACCTTTTGTTCGGTTGTAAAACTTAATTATTTCCGGTTTTTTTTCAGGGTCATTACCATCGATGTCGACAGAAGAATGATAAGTTGATAGAAGCGTGACAAATCGGCATTTTTTGGGAACATAAGATAACATTCAAGCACGAAGATTATGGTCAAAAACATACTCTGTGTGATGCAAAGGTTTTTTCTTCATATCAACTAGTAGAGATGGTATCTCCTTTCAGTTTTTTCGAATGGTACCCACTAAAGTCATTTGACGTTTTTTCAATTTAGCAGCAAGTTGGTGAGTTGTGAAAAAGTCACATTGTCACATGTCACATTCCTTCCGTTCAAACCTAAAAGTACAAATATGAGACATTGTAAATGAAATGCAAACATAAAAAACAAATCAAAATTAATTACCTTCAGTCATTTCTAATACGACTCGTTCTCCTTGGTTTACTTCTGGTGCATCACGGTCGCGACCGGTATATACCTGAACATTATATGCATAGAATGTCTTAGCATCTGTAGCGATCCACAATTTGAGACCATATTTGGCTGGTTTGGATGGTATATACTGCGTGAAAAGTGATCGACCTCGAAACGGCAACAGCTGCTCATCAACAGTTACAAAATCACCAACGCAATATGGGAGTTTCAAACGTTGCACCCATTTATCAAAAATAGCTCGTATTGGAGCAAGTTTGTCTCCATCGCTCAGCCGAGTCTCTTTGTCGTCAAACCGTAGGCAACTGTTGATTATTTTGAATCGTTTTAGAGACATCGTTGACGAAAAAATCGGTCTGTCATGCTTGTCATCGCATAGCTCTGTGACACACTCTCCCTTTGATCGGTAGACTTCTGCCAAAATAAGACCATAGAAAGCATGCATCTCATGTTGATCAATAGCTTTCCAGTTTGACTTATATTGACGAACGCCATATAAATTCGTGATTTGAAGAACAGTTTCCTACTCATCCATACATTGAGTAGCAGAAAAAACAGTAGGTCCTAGTAAACAAAGAGATATCAATTTCAAAAAATTTCAAAGTCGTTAACCAAAAACAAGCCCTACTTTGTCTGCTAGAAAATGATATGCTGGAAGATCTATTTGAACGAGAAAGCGGCATTGCATCCTTAGAATACTGAATGTGTTTATCTTTAGAAAGTAGCAATATATTTTGCTCTTCAACGGCGGCTTCTCTTTCTATCACTATCACTTTCATAATTATCTTCACTGTTTACTCTCACTTGGAATATAGTCAATGTCATTATCTGATGCACATATTGGGTCTATAACTTAATTCGTGCGGTTTGCTAAGAGATTGCGTAACTTGTTTTATTCCATTGGAACATGCGTTGGAAAGCTACTGTCATTGTACGTCATTTCAGTATATGTCATTCATTTGAAGCGTAAACAACAATAATTTTTTTTCCACTCAAATATGTCGAACTTTGTGCTTGAAAAAGTGTTTTTGCGGGGAGTTCTTCTTCACGAAGAAAACTGCTGCCGAAAGTCATCGTATTTTGATGGAAGTTTATGGTCAACATGCGCTAGCCGAGCGAACGTGCCAAAAGTGGTTTGCACAATTTAAAAGTGGTGATTTTGGCTTGGAAGACGATGAACGTCCTGGGCAGCCAAAAAAATTTGAAGATGAAGAACTGGAAGCATTACTCTATGAAGATTGTTGCCAAACACAAGAAGAGCTCGCAGAATCTTTGGGTGTCACTCAGGCAGCCATTTCAAAACGTTTAAAAGTATCTGGATATATTCAAAAGTAAGGAATGGGTTCATGGGTTCATGGGTTCCACATGAACTCAAGCCGAGAGACGTCGAAAGGCGGTTTTGCATGTCCGAAATGCCACAAAAGGAAGTCTGTTACTGGTGATGAAAAATGGATCCATTTCGACAACCCCAAGCGCAAAAAATTATATGTGAAACCCTGCCAACCAGCCAAATCAACGGCAAAGCCGAATATCCATGGCGCGAAGGTAATGCTCTGTATTTAGTGGGATCAGATGGGTGTGCTGTATTATGAGCTACTAAAACTGGGTGAAACCATCAATGGACAACGCTACTGAACACAATTAATCCGTTTGAGGAGAGCAGTAGCCGAAAAACGCCCGGAATATGCGACCAGACACGAGGCAATAATTTTCCATCATGACAACGCTCGGCCCCACGTTGCTATTCCGGTTAAGAACTATTTGGAAAACAGTGGATGGGAAGTCTTACCCCACCCGCTTTATAGCCCAGACCTTGCCCCTTCTGACTACCATTTGTACCGGTCGATGCAGAACGCCCTCACTGAAATACGGTTCACATCAGAGCAGAATATCAAAAATTGGATGATTCATTCTTGGCTGCCAAGCTGGAGAAGTTCTTTACGGATGGGATCCAAAAATTGCCAGAAAGATAGGAAAAATATAATCTGACTTTTGATTTGAATCACTCCGCGTTTTTTTCTTAAATTCTCTTTACTTCAAAGACTTGTAATGGGACGCCATTGAAAGGCTAATTACCAAAGCTTCCTGTTTTTTTTTCGCAAAAAAGGGTTTTTATAATTCAATCAGGAATTTCCTAGTTTTAGCGTTCGTTTTATTATACATATCCCTTTTATTAGGTTTTATGATTTGTACCGATAATTTTTACTGCTTTACTTACCGGGAATTTCCAAATGTACTTAGAGGTGAAAACTCTAGACATCCAACCAATTAACAATAATGACGTCCAACGACAATTATAAAAAAACGCTATTGTTCCAACTCCTAGGTGTATATCTCATCTTAATCATCAGTTTAACTGAAAGCTCCACTGAAACTGAAACTGAAACTGAAATGATCATCTTAATAGGGCTTAATAATAATATAATAAGCTGCACTCTAAAAGCCGTCATACATTTAGAAAGAAGTATTGGAGCACCAGAGATTTGATGACCTTGCGCCTAGGCAGTCATTTGGCTCTGGTCTTATGTACATGCCGTCTGATGCAATGACATAACAACTCATTTTGCTGAAGAGATACGAAATCGACTCTCCCTTTGCTTTTGGCCACAATCTGAACCAGAAAAGGAAAGTATTCAGGTTTCGTGGATAGCTCAAAGCCTGATTAATGTGACGCTTTTGTCTTTTTAGAGTATGCCCAAATCCGAGTTCATTGTCTGTCTTCCAGGCAAAAGACAGATTAGATCTTTGCCCGAGTGCTCTGTACCACTCGAGAAAAAACCTCCCCAGTACCCAATGTACGTAAAATCAACTCGGTTAAACCAACTGGAATTTGAGTACTGTTATCCAAAGTGCAGCTTTATTCTATTAAAATCATTTTAAATGCTTTAAATTACAGAGATTTATTGTTAGGAGTATTTCTATATAATCAGAGCTACCCAAAAATTCCATGAGCCGAGAGCAAATGCATAAATTGAAATTGCAGTTTACTTAGTTAAAAACCTCTACACATTCGCATGTATCTGCTCTCGTATGAAAGTTCAACTAGCGCACTACTTATCGCAAGCTCTAAATTCCGAAAATTAAATTGTATGCAAATTTTCAATATTAAATTCATCTCATGAGGCTTTGGTCAATTTAGTTATTCGAATTGCCCTTACAGATTTAATAAGCCTTCGCTATATCGAATATATTTTACAGTCGACGCCTCAAAATAGCCTCTTGCATATCACCATTCACATAAATCATGTCGGCTGCCTCATGGTAAATGCCAAACAGCAACATTAACGATACGAATACATGAAATGTGTATCTCATGTGTGCACAGAATTGGTTCACTAGCATTTATTCCATCTGTGGGTTAAGCAATGGTGACCATTGAACAGTGTGCAATATGCGGGCTAACCCTACTGTTGACCCTTCTTTGAAAGGAATGAAAGGCTGGTGCGGAAATCCTACTCTATTTTGGAGGACCATGAATGACATGATAAACTCGATGAGTGGCTCTTCGTGCAGCAATTCGAGTCGAAATGAATTCCAAACGAATTGGTCAATTAGTAGCGCAAATAAAGCCTAATTAAGCGTACTTCATTTCGGATGCTAATATTTGCCCCCGCAGCGAAACGGACACTGCTGTATCGTTGTAAATAGGCAATTCGATTAGCGATTCCTGACCAATAAACTGCATTATTCGTTTTGCGGATTGAACGATTAAGCATCGCGTACTATCTGTCGCAGATTTAAGCGGCAATAGACCGTAATTCCAAACAAGAACTCTCATTTTGAATTTTTAATCCAGTGTCATATTTGTGATGATGTTTAATATTGAAATCTGGTCGGACAAATATGGTTCGTAGTATGCTTAAAATTTTTAAAAAACAACCCTTTGTCATGGAAAAGGATATTCTGAAATATGACTAATGGACACTCGATAGATAAAATTAGGAATGAATAGTGGGTGAGGTGTGCCAGAAATAATAAGCAAAAAATACATCATTCGATTGCAGTTAAACAGATCCTAAACGATTAACGCGTGATTACTAATACTTCCGATCATTTGATCATTGATCGATCTACATTCGGCTCGACTTCTACCATCCGCAGATAAGTCTATGGTGGATTATCTTCAGCTGAGATGGTGCTGAAGATCTCCAAAGTCCATATGACAGCTATCATACTACAGAAATGACTTACATACAAAGCAGGAAAACGACGTTATAGTAATTTGGAATTGGATTTGCTACAATGAGAATAAGGCAAAAACTCTAACGCTTTCAGCATGTAAGCGAACACTTCAAAATCGGCATAATATTCTGGTGGCCAGCAGGCGATTTCCACAGCTCAATATTCATAAAAGGACTTGCATATCCGCTGAACCTTGGCGAATTTTCGAGTCAGTATCCTATTGCAGCGATGGTAGAAGTACAACATAGTCCAGTAAATCTCAATCTCAATCTCAATCAGTAAAACTAAAATCTTTGTAACTCAAAAAATTCAATCCGTAAAACACCAATCTAAATGTTATCCGCGATGATCCTAAATGAGAGTAGCTGGTTTCAAAGCGCCACCACAAAGAAACCACTGGTTTCTCTGTACTCAGTTACAGATTGTAACACAATTATTGTATCCATACAATAAGTATATAAAGCTGGGCTGCAATGAAGGAATAGAGCTGCTTGTGAGTTCTATGAGCAAAAAAACACTAAAAAGCTTTTTTTGGAAAGAAAAAGAAAGAACACGGGAAGCCCGCGATCGAATAAATGGAGGGAAATTACTAGAAAAATGGTATTTGAAAGTTTTATCAGAGAATAAAATGAACGCGTCAGAGCTACAATGACAGAACGTCAGCCTGCAAATGAACAGGGATAACAAGTAGTAGAGTCGCAGTCGGTGGAAAAACTACTTCTGTAGACTGTATGACAGCGATGAGTACAATCAAGTTCATAGCTAAGTATTTGCCTTAATTTCCAGTGGTGTACCTCGGTAAATGCAAGAGTAAACTCCTACTCGTGCAGGCTAAAATGGTAAAGGCTTGCTCGGCCGGTAGCATAATACTACCCTATGCCGTCACAGGGCTCACAACCCTCGCAACCATCACTTAAAAATGGATTCGCTGTTAAAAATCCTTGCAAACATTTAAAGGACAACGAACTTCGGGTGTGTACGTGGAATGTTCGGTCCCTTAACAGGCCATGTGCAGCTGAGCTATTAGCAGAGGACCTTGATTGCTTTCATGAAGATATCACTGCCATCCAGGTAGTGTAATAGAATGGCCCGGACATTATGTGGAGAAAAGAAACAGCGCTTATTTGGATGCCGATTTGTCATATACATACGGCAGACTTAGGTAAATAGTCTTGAGCTGAATGAATATCTTATGATAATCCTCATGCGCTCATGTACATACGGAAACCAAGGACGACTCCACTAAAGAATGTTTCTATGAGCTCCTCGACAAGACATATGACAACGTCCGAAGTATGACAGTGAAATCGTACCAGGGGATTTTAATGCCGGAATAAGAAAGGTGAACATCTTTTGTGTGACAGCTGGTAAGCAAAGCCTACACAACACCACGTCTGGCGATGGATTTAGGCTTATGAGCCTTGCAGCGGGTCGAAATATTTCTATAACAAGCACACGGTTTCTTCATCTCAATGTACACAAGGGGACATGGCGGTCTCTGGGTCATCAAACGCTAAATCAAATTGATCGCTTTGCAACAGACGTAAGGCATGCCTCCAGTATTCTGAACGCCCGAACGTGAGCCAAGGTGTGAATGCGTATTTCCCAAGTGGCACAACAAAGAAGTGCTACTGTGAGAAGATTTAACATGCCGACAAGCACATGCAGCTTAATAAGAAGCGTTCAAAGCGGCACTGCAATGAAGCACGAGAGTCTGTCGTAAGCTCTGCAAGCAGAAGAGACAGGGAGACATTTTTTTCTGAATAACTTCAACAAAGTTATGCCAAGTGGTAAAAAGAACGTGTCAACGCGTCTTGCATACAGAAACTTGTAGAGATGAAGAGAGAAATCTTGTGGTAGAGTCACAGTCGGTGCTGAGAATATGGAACATCTTCCTCAACTGTGTATAGTTTCGACGAAGCCCAACATCCCACTGTCGAACAAAAGGATAGCAATATCTAAGCTTAAATCCAAAAAATCTGCTGGACTTGAAGGCTTACCTGCCGAAGTATTTGAAGCAACTGGAAGTGACTTTTTCATCCACAAAAAAGGAGACCCCAGCATCAACTACAGCGGTATAAGTCTCCTCAACATTGCAGACAAGAGTGAAGATTTGAAATCCTTGGTCAGCAGCCTGATTAGGCCCTATTAGTGGGATTTCAGATAGTCTACAAGCGATCAAACCTTCTTAGCAGAAATAAAACGAAGAATCACTCTTGCCTAAACCTAGCAATCAGGCCGTATCCTCAAAACTAAGGAAACTCTATAAAAGACCATGATCATCCCAATCTTTATGGCTCTGAAGCACGGACTATATCTAAATCGGATGAATATATACTCAGTTGTTTCGAGAGTGACAGTATATTAACATCGACTTGATGAGAAAACTGCGCATCAGTCGCCTGAGATGACTACGACATATTGAGTAAATGGCAACCATTACTCCGGCTTGCAGAGTCTTCGAATCTAGTACGGAAGGACAACGCAGCATGGGGAGATCTCAACTTAAGTAGCGCGCACAAGTTGGCGGAGACCTCAACTGACTTAGAGTGTGCAACTTTAAGCAGCTAGCTAAAGACCGGTCTAACCGGAGAGGTTTCTTAGTTAAGACCCAAGTTCACCCCAAACTGTAGCGCCACCTAAGTAAGTTAATAAGTAGGTGAGTTATATATTAGCCAAAATCCCGGCTCGGAATGAAAAGACTTTCTCGTCAATCAGCGAGTTAACAATATTGAAATTGAAGTTGATCGGCCTTTTTCAAAGCACTGTTGTTAGGTGAATAAATGGTTAATTGCGGACCTTTTACACTCCAAACCAAACTGATAAGGACATATCGGAATGCCGTTATCGGGATTTAAGGTTTCACATGGTCTAATCGGCTATGTTAAGGGGAATGATCCCTCTATAGTTTGCTCAGTTAAGTGAGTATCTCATGTTGATTATTAGGCAGCCGGTAGTGAAAATCTTTTTATCGGACATTCTATCGGTTGTATCGGTTATATCCTACATTTTAAAGATGAGTTGATGTATGCTCTTAATATACTCGTATGTTCTTTAGAAAGTTAATTTGCGCTGTTTTTAATAGTTTGGCAAACTGCTCCTGATCTATATGGTTTTTGGTCTTAAATTAAGTTATACTTATCCAGAACTCTTCTTGGCCGGGTGGATGAAATTCTTGTCAATCATCATAATTCAACTATTCTGGTTACAATGGAATGTCGGTTGTCTTCCAACCACCGTCGACTGCAGCTCTACTATTACATTTCTATCCTTAGTATTTGTGCCGTTGGCAAGCTGTTTTAACATGTCAGTAGGACACCCGAACATCGTTTCTGCAGAACCCTCTTTCTATGGTCTCGATAGTACGCTTCGGTGTGTCGTCCATCTGCTGACAATACCGCCACTGGTGTTATCTTCTGGATTCATAGGATTCCCTGAAATGTTTTGGAAACTCAAGCCGAAACATCTCTGTCAGTATCTCCTTGGTGTTCTGGTATCAGGTTAGCTACAGAAAGAAAGTGATCTAATTATTGCTCCTCGAAACACTGGAACATTCGGAACACTGCAGCTGTGCTGCAGCAAAACGAACCCTCAATAACTTTTCTGCATGCTGTTGTGTAGGAAACCTTCATAGCTTGGCGTTTAAATCAGCAAGGACGTAGCACCTATGTCCTTTTGCATCTGATCAAAAACATTGTAAGAGCAAGATCGACTCTTGCAAAGACGTAATTTTCCTTTTTGGAGACGTGGGAGCATATCTGGCGTATGTTGATAAATTTAGCTCTGATGCGGATTATAATCAATTCTTCGCTTTTGCTCTCTGTAGTAACCACCATATGGCAGATGTCAGTCTTTTCCAACCATCTTTAGCTCGGTCCATACTATCACACTACTTTGGTGGTAGTGATATTAGCACAAAGGTCTTTTTTTGTTCTTTCTTTGTTGCGCTGATCAACCGCAGGTCCATCCCTATCCGAGGCTTTTTGTTGCTTCACAACATAAAGTATTTTACGTGGTCGGGCAGTTAGTTGGAGCCAAAAGCTTTGTAAAGTTTAAGCAAATAAAAATAGAATTCTTTATTTCTCACTTACTGAATTAACATTTTTTTGTTGTTTACAAAAATACCGTTAGTGATCAGCAGGCAAATAGACTAAGACACATATTGTAAAATGAGTTACATAAGCATAAGCAAAGGGAAAGTACTTTTGGAAAAGTAACGTTGGATACAAAATAAGGTTATGTTGTCATGTTTGTTGATTAGTGCGCAGATTAGAGAACAAGTCTACTATGGATGCTTAAGCGCTGCTGCTTATTCTTTAGAAAATTCTCTATCGAAATCTCTCTTTCGACAATCTGGCTGGACGTCAAAAAATTCTCATATGACCTGAGCTTCGAATTTATCAAAGTAGCTGAAATAAGAAGAATACTGGATCTGCCTATGATAAACTTGACAGCGACTCTCCTCCTGCTTTTTCTAATTGAGCTTGAATTTGGATAAGGTAGATTGTTCACTTTATTTATTAGATAGTAGGTTGTATCGCCAATTATCACGCAAGAATGTCAGGACAACACCAAAAGACAGACAAATAATTTATTTTGTGGCAGGAAAATGCGAACCTCCTGCAGTAAAATTTTCTTACAACTCAAGAAAACAAATATATGCAGACTTCAGCTATCAGAAAAACAAAACACCAAGTCAATCTGTCAAATCAGTTAGCCACAGTGACATTGCAAATTTGAATGCTTTTCGTGGATCACGTGTGCAATTTGCAAAGCTTGAAAAACAACGTAAAACATTTACGAGTGGTATTTTTCTTTTTTTGGAAAGCTAATTGGAAAGGTTTTTAAATGGAATCGTTTTCTGAAGGTTTGTGCTGAACAAAAAATACTGTACGATGTGTTTTATTGTGTTTTGACTAACAAACGTTATCGTACCTCTCCAGTAGCTGTTTTTCTCCTTAACCCTAAAATAAAAAGGAAGATTTGTTTATGTTCCCGAGCAGTCAAATATCTATTTTTTTTTTTAGTTTGTACCTTAAGATGTCTTCTGATCGGGACAAAAAAAAATTAGATGCACCTTTTTACACCTTTCGGAGTTATTCGTAATCTTGTTAGTCCAAGTTATTTTGTCGATTTATTAAGTAAATAAGGGTTGATCCATCGTGAGGTTTGATTTTTAATAGACTTTCCTTGAAAGATCGCGTCTGACTCTTATCAAATTGCCTTACTACTTCTATTCAGTATCATTTGGCAAGTCATCATAGAAAGACTCACTCTACAACAGCGTCTTCAAATTGTTCAGCTGTATTACGAAAATTAGCGTTCTGTGAGAAATGTTTTTCGTGCGATTCGAGGAACTTACGGTGTGCATAATCGACCTAGTGAAACCATTATTGCCAATACCATTAGTAAATTTGAGTCCCAGAGTCCCAGAGTCCCACTACATATCCAGCATGTAGTGAAGAAACTATAGCAGCTGTAGTTGAGAGCGTACGCGAAGACTGTGACGAATCGATTCGTCGTTTCTCAGCAGCTTGGCTAGGCGTATTTTACAAGAGGATCTCAGCCTAAAAGCGTACAAAATTTAATTTGTGCATGAAGTTATTTTTGTGTCATATTTTCAGTGAACGGACTCTGAAAAAACTCAATGAAAATCCGGTGTTTTATCGTGAAAGTTTGTTCAGTGAAGAAGCCTATTTCTGGCTCAATGGATACGTTAATAAACAAAATTGCGGTATTTGGGCTGATGAGCAAAATGAAGAGTACCAAGAGCTACCATTACATCCATTAAAAATAACAGAATTGTGTTGTTTATATGCTGTTGGAATCATTGGTCCATATTTCTTTAAAAATGAGGCAAATCAGAATGTTACCGTCAATGGTAACCGTTTTCGCGCCATGTTAAGGGACTAGATGCTTCCTGAAATTCAAGTACATGGTCTCGTTGAGCTGTGGTTTCAACAACACGGCGCTACGAGCCATACAGCGTGTGAAACAGTGGACTTGTTGAGAAATCATTTTGGTGAGCACTAAATTTCACGTTTTGCTACTGTAAATTGGCCGCCTAGATCGTGCGATATCACACCTTTGGACTATTTTCTCCGGGGATATGTTAAGTATCAGGTCTTTTGGAATAAGCCAGCTACACTAGATGATTTGAAAGCTAACATTACTCGTGTTATCTGCACGAATGCCTTCCGAATGGGCCACTTCAGACATAGTCGTGACCAATATTTACATGATATCATTTTCAAAAAGTAAATGCCATGAATAGTTCTTTTAACCGATAATAAAAATTTTAAGTTCTCTTTCAAACTCACCACATTGATCAAAAAGTTTATTCAGAAAATTAAAAATGCAAATCTATTCATCTAAATCTATATTGTCTCCCTCAAAGTAATCGCGATCGCTTGCAACACACTTATATCAGCACTTGATCCGATCCTCAAAACCTTTTTTATATTCGGTTTTCGGTATGTCCATCAGTGCTTCCTGTGATTTTTCCATTATTTCCTCTCGGCTGCTGAAACGCGTTCCCCGTAGTGGTTTTTCAACTCGATTGAACAGAAAGAAGTCACAGGGTGCTAAATCAGGTGACTTTAGTTGCTGTTGGATAGTATTTGTTGCATTTTTCGTCAAATAATTACCAATAATGATGGCACTGTGCGATGGTGCGTTATCATGGTGCAAAATCCACGAGTTTTCTGCCCACGTCGACGTAAACGTTTCATAACGCCCAAATATTACTCTGGCCTTCTGGCAGAAATTCATGATGCACTACACCGTTGTAATCCATGAAAACCGTGAGCATTGCCTTTTTTTTTTAAACTGAAAACGACGTGTTTTTTTTTTGGTCTCGGCTCATTTGGTGAACGCTATTCACTTGCCTGATGTCTCGATTGCTTGTCATACTCATTAACCCACGTCTCGTCTCCGGTAATGATCCTTTTGATGAATGTGGGATCGGATTCAGCCTCGCAAATCACCTCTTTTGTGACGTCAACACGGTCTCTTTTTTGCATGAAATTGAGGTCTTTTGGCACCAACTTTGGTGCTACACGACGAAAACCCAAATCATTGGACGGATCCACAGGCATTGTTCAAGTCCTCCGCTATCTATCTGATGGTTAATTTGAGGTTATTGACCAACATTTCTTTTACTTCATCAATGTTTTCGTCGGTTTTCGATGTCGATGATCTACCACTGAGTTCATCATCTTCGACTGACTTACGACCACTTTTGTACCGCTCGGGCCACTGTTAAACGACCGTTTTCTTTAGAGAACCGTTGTTGAAAAACGCGCATCGTTAAATCCGTTTTTTACGCAAAATTTAATACAAGTTCATTGTTGCAAATTTAAATTCATTTCTAAAATTGAAAGAAATTGGCCAATACACACAGAGATAGATGTACTCTTGGGTACGTAACTTTTGCAAATGTCAAGCTATGACGCTAAGATTTAGAGTGAATATCAACAACGGATGTACCAAGTTAACGAAAGAAACAAAACTCAAATCGGAACAATGGGAGAGCCTTACGGTGGTTATTCCGGTGGTTGTTCCGGTGGTATGTGTTTTATTTTACATTATAAAACAAACCTCACGATGAATCACCTTTTATAAAGATTTTATCTTTTTTTTAAAAATGCCATGAATAGTTCTTTTAAACAATTATAAAAGTTTTAAGTTCGCTTTCGAATTAATGTATTTTATTTTACATTATAAATCAAACCTTTGGTGAATCACCCTTTATAATGTGGTATTGTGCAAATCTAATCATTGGCATTGTTTTTCTGTTTTTGTTTAAATGTGAGTGTTTCAAGTTCGTTATTATGTCAATTTGTGTGATTATTTTACCAAAACAGTTTGGCAATATTTAATATTGTTTTTAGGAACTTGCAATAAGTTGGCCGTTACTCGAATGTACCTGTTCGAAATTATGAAGAGCGCTGATTCAATTGAACATGATGTACAATGCCATCGTTTCCACTATTTAACAAATAGTGGAAGGAAGAACTGAGAGTGGCTTGACGGTATAAAATATTTTTGCCAATTTTCATTTACTAATAAGAGCGGAAGAAACCAGCCGATCTGGATTTTAGAATCCATTACCAGTCTTAACTTGGTGAGGTAAAATTGCAGTCGCTTTTGATTCACACTGTGAGCCGCTTACTAGAAGTTCAAAAGGAAGTTGCCTTTCAGTTAACATCAAATAAGCTTCTGAGTTTAAAACTCATTTCTAAGTGGCGTTTCGACGGCAGTGCTGGACAAAGTCGTTATAAACAGACATTTGCAGAAAACTGCATGGGAAATGGTGTGAATCTTCTTTTGACATTCTTTGTACCTTTGCGGTTCGAAAGTGCACAAAAGTTGATTATTTGGAAAAATCCACACCCTTCTTCAATTAGATACTCTAGAACAATCCGGTTTAGTTATGTACACGAAACCAAAAAAGTATCTGTGAGGGAGAAGAATTATATCCAAGACCTAGTTGATAATTTGGAGAAATTGGAAGTGAGCATTGGCGAAAGGGTTACAGCTCACATTAGTCACGTTTTTCTTTTTACCATGATTAATGGCAAAGTCTGCAATGCTGTTACTGAAACAAGTTCTACACAAAAGTGTTTCATATGTAGTGCCACTATACAAAATTTTATTAATCTTAAAAAAATAATAAAAAATTAGAGTGACTCTGCGAAACTTAACTTTGGCTTTTCAATTTTGCATTACTGGATAAGGATTTGTGAGTGCCTACTTCACGAATTACTACACATCGAAAACGAATAAAAGAAAAATTAAATTTGTTACCCACCCCCCTACGCCCACCGCCCAACTGCCCAAAATACCCACAGCATCTCACCTGCATATAGTTGCAGGAAAAACATTTTAGAACCCATAAGTATGTGCCCAGTTCAAACTGGAGGTTAATGCCATGTTTTGCGGTCAAATACCCGACTGTGAGTCGTATCTCTTCAGCTTTCATAAGAGCTAGTAAAACATGAGATTTGAATTCTATCTGACTTATACTATGTATGCTCATTTGCGATGTTGTAAATTGTTCACGAATTCACCAAAACGCTATCTATCAAATTGATGAATAGTGGCCACCACAACTTTTTCTCTCTAATTCGAATTCTGTAGTTAACTATTCCGTTATCGTAAAGATTTACTCTACTTACACTTTTGTTGTAATCTGCTATTACCAGGGGTTGTTGCACGTTGATAAATTTTTTCAAGTTTCTGTCATAACGCGTCGCTGACACCAATGGGTCTATTTTAGCGTTATTAGTGGCCATAGTAACAACATTCCATCGTACTAAGAGGATTTCATGTTTTTCATCGAAACAATAGTCAAGAGATACTCGTTCCTTTTTCTTAACACTTTTTATTGCTTCCATTGTGTCGTTCTTTTAACGATTTTTGCAAAGAGTACCAATTACATGGAAACCTTTCTTTTGTAAAAGGCAAAATAATTTATGTAAGAAAAAAAAAAATTATCAGAAAAATATGCGATGCTTAGAAGCATTTTGAACCATACATACATCTTTTTTCAAGTTGTATCAGTAGTTTTCAATATGTCCACCTTTGGCGCGAATAATGGCCTTGAGACGGCCGAAGAAAGCATCGCACGCTGCACGCAAGTGGCACGGTGAAGTGCTTGTTTCAGGTGGTCCAAACTTTGGTATTTTTTAGTGTCAACCTTCGCCTTCAAAATACTCCAGACAGAGAAATCCAACGGGTTTGCATCTGGAGAATTTGCAATCCATTGTGTCAAAGAAATGAAGTGTGGAACATTGTTCTTTAACCAATCTTGGTTGATGCGCTTTGTGAGACGGTGCCGAATCTTGTTGAAATGTCCACGGTCTCCAACCGAAATGATTGTTTGCCCAAGGCTTCAATACTGCCTCTACGACAGTTTCACGGTATACGATCGCATCAATTTTGACACCATGGCCCAAAAATACGAGGGGAGAACGACCATCGTCCGAAGTGTAAATTTTCGAAGGACCTCTCTTTCAAGTAAACTCGGTCATTTTGTTTGTTGACATATTGATCGATAACAAATGGCGACTCAATGGAAAAAACAAAATTCGGAAACTCACCACTTTCGTGCAAGCGTAGCAACTCCTTCGCTTTTTCGACTCTAACTCTTTTCTGTTGCGGTGTAATATCGTGTGCTTTTTGGAACTTCAATGGCTTGAGCCCAAGCTCATTTTTCAGTATATGTTGCATCCGTTCCAACGATATGTTGAGCTCACGAGCCATTTTTCTTCCACTTCGACGCGGATTTCGCTCAATTCCAGCCTTCACTTTCCGAACCATTTCTGCCGATGTTGCTGTTTTTTTATGACCATCTCCATGGCGTTTTGCAACGCAGCCAGTATCACGGTAACGAGCAATGGTTCGAGACACAAATGATTTATTCACGTTGAGGTGCTGGTTGTGGTGCTGTGGTTGTCCAACCAAATATAAAGCAAACACACTATCACGTTTGAATTCTATCGCGGATTAAAATTTTTCAACACAACTGAGACGCAAATCGTTTGAAAGGCTTGTAAATAAAGAAAGAAAACATAAAACTTGTGGAAAAAAAATTATTTATTTTTCAACATAATCACCTTTTAGCTCTATACACTTTTCCCAGCGATGTTCAAAAAGTGTCTTGCTCCTCAAAATAGCCATTAACTGCCGACATCACTTCTTCATCGTTCGAAAATCTTTGACCAATGAGCCATTTTTTCAAGTTTGGGAACAGAAAATAATCCGAGGTGGCTAAATCTGGCGAAAAGGGTGCAAACGCGGCACCCATCTTGCACACAGCTTTCTCATATCCAAATTTTCAAATAATATGCAATGTACCGCAATTTTTGAAATGCCTACAATTCCTGCTAGCTCGCGCACTTTCAGATGACGGTCATCCAGTACCGCTTTGTGGATTTTCTTCACCATTTCTGGAGTCGTCACCTCATTTAGTCGACCACTGCGATGCTCGTCTTGGCAGCTCATACGGCCCCGTTTAAACTCAGCAACCCAAAATTTTACTTTTGTAAACGAAGGAGTAGACTCATTCAGAGTAGAATCCAGTTCAGATTTTATATTGGTTGGGCTAAGGCGTTGCAAATAAAAGTATTCAATCACATAACGAAGACCAATTTTCACCATTTTCACAAATTCACTGACAACGTTCACTATTGATGGCTGCCAAATATGCTTTATAGACTGCGTTCTTTCCAACTACTACCATGTCTTGGTCAGGCCGGCTACTTCTGGGATCGCAATCGTGTTATTGTACAAGCTGTTCATTCTTCTCATTTATGATATCAAAAATCGGACGTAGCTTAGCAAACTTATCATTTTTATCTAAGTTGCTATTGTCACAAAAATGACTGTTTTCTTTTATAGAATCAAATTTGTTTCGACTCATACATTTTCTTCCAATTAGTACGTTTTTATCTTCATCTTTTGACCAGTACATTTTCATAGCTGGCAGAGTATGATAGCCGGACAGTAATAGTATACCAAAGAAACCAATGTCGATGGAAACCAATTTCTTCCGATAAATTTTCATACTCTACAGATAAATTAGGGTGAATTTCGTACGTTCCAGCAATATCAGTAGGGATGTTATTGCGTCTATACGTCTGTCAGATTGTCCACTATCGGGGAAATGTATACTGCATCGATGTTATTCGCATGACGTCCTTGAACGTCTTCTAATATTCCCAAAATTCCTTGAGTATTAAGTGACCCCTGTCAAGCCATAAAGTGTTTTTAAGATATGTAATCGCTGTATAATAGAGTTAGCACACTCAAAATAACGAATTGTATAATGTTTACAGTATCAAATTCAATGAAAAGATTGTTGAACATACTTCAGGTTGTATTGGGTTATACCACATAAAATGTCGGTTTTTTGCTCAGTCAGAAATAACAAGCTCTCGAGTGAACATCTGTGCCAGAACGTTAAATTTTCTTTTTTTTATAAAATAAAGTGGCGCGTGTGCTTGAAGTGTAAGAATTGTAGGGTTCGTCACAATTACTGTTATTTTTTTCGACGAATTATTTGCCATGATGTCGGCAGTTCAAATTCGAATCCTCTTCCTTTACGAATTTAGAATGGGACATAGTTCGTCAAACAAACAAACGAACTATACGACTTTGTTTTGAAAAGTTCCGTTCGGAAGATGTCAGCCTCGAAAATGAACCATGTGGGAAGCCGACGGTGAATGCAGACCCAACAAAATCGGTGCGGGAGATAACACAAAGCATGGAAGTATCCCCCAATGGCAATAAGTCGACGCCTTTTTTTTCATAGGAAAGGTAAAGAAACTCGATAAGTGGGTACCTTATGAACTGAACAATTCCCAAAATATACGGCGCATGGAAATCTGCGCATCGCTAACATTAAGAAAACAGGTAGTCAACTGTGATGAAAAGTGGATACTGTATAATAATCATAAAAGATCTATGCAGTGGTTGGATGCAGATGAAAATCTAAAACACACCCCCAAGCCCGATCTTCATCCAAAAAAGTTTATGGTGACAATTTGGTGAATGTCGAAATTACCAATCCACTTTTCATTTCTTTAACCAGGAAAACGATAAACGCTATCAAATATTTTGAGAAATTCGACATGTTGCATGCCGAATTGGCTGAAAAGCAACCTGCGTTGGTTAATAAGCACGCTCCGATCCTTTTGCATGACAATGCTAGATCCCATACCTCAGAAGTAACGGTGCAGAAACTATTGCAGTTGGGATTTAAAATTCTTCCGCATACACCGTACTCTCCTGATATTTCCACACGGAGAAATCTTTTCCACAACTTGGATTCATTTTGATGGCAGAAGGTCTTCCGGAAGATTTCATTGTCAGAACTTCTACGAAAAAGGTATATTTGACCTTGTATCACGAAATAACGGATCCTATTTTGATTGAATAAAAAATAAATTTTTACTATAAAATCGGACACGTGGTACAACCCAATAATTTCTGATTCATACTATTTTTATTCTCAAAATTTCATTGCCTTAATACTTTTTTGAATATTTATGGTTATTTACAGATAACCCTCGGTGCATTTTTATTTATTAAGGCACTGGCTTATCTTGTTGATAACTATTGGCATACATGTATTGTACATGTACATGTAATATGTTTCTAGATAACCACAAGTTGTTCACAATTTACGATTTAATAAACATACAAGGCGCAATTAATTACAATAACAAAACATATTCCTACCCAATTATTCCCAAAGTTGTGCACACGCAACATTTTACGTTTCACCAAAATAAACAAATCACGTAAATACGTTTTTTTTGAACAATCACTCTTTTATTACAAATAATATGTTACTAAATGTTGTCACAAACCGAACATTAGAGCTTAGTTAATTTTTTCATTTATTTTGAAATATTAAAGTAAGTCATTTTTGATAAGATGTTTTTACCATATTTGAAAACTGTTAGTAAACTAGTAAAAGGGCACCACTTGAATTAAATTCATACCATTTTCAGTTAGTACCAACCTTCAAAAGATCCAATAAGTGCATAAATTTGACAGCTGTTGGACGATTAGTTCTCGAGATATAGCGTTGTGATTGAAGCAACTTTTGTTATTGTGAAAAAAACGGATTCAAACCAATTTCGTATGTTGATTTATCATTGCTTTTTGATGGGAAAAATGCAGCCGATGCAAAGTGTTACGATGCTTGGTAAGTGTTACCCGGACTCTGCACCAGCAGAACGAACCATTCGCAAGTGGATTGAAAAATTTAAAAGTGGTCATACAAGCACCGAAGATGATGCACGTAGTGGACGTCCAAAATAAGCTGTTTTAGATGAAAACATCAAAAAAGTCCACAAAATGATTACGAATGACCGCAAAGTGAAGTTGATCGAGATAGCTGAGGCTCTGAAGATATCAAAAGAGCATGTTGGATATATCATACACGAATATTTGGACATGCGAAAGCTCTGTTCAAAGTGGGTGCCGCGTTTGCTCACAGTCGACCAAAAACAACAAGATGTTGATGATTCAGAGGAGTGTTTAATCTCTCACAAGCAGCGATGAATAAGCAGGTATATTATCGTGATGCAAAAGCCATTAATTATTTTCCCACAATTTCGGATGTTTTTTCTTTGTATTGCTACTCGCAAACGGGGCATAGCTTCAAGGTTATAATCCTTCCATTGAGACGATTGAGATTTAGTTTCGACGTCATAACCATTTATCCATGATTCGTCACCAGTTTGGTACTCGTTTGGCCCTTTTGAGCAAGTCAGTATCATCATTGACGTTATTCAAAAGCTCCTGAGCGATGCTCATGCGGCGGTTCTGCTGATCAAAATTAAGAAGTGTGTGTCAAACTTCGCTGATACACGTCTCAAACCTAAAACAAGTTGAAAAATTGCCACAAATTGACACAAGCCGATCGATGTGCCAACATCCTCAGCAACTTGTCTTATGGTAATTCGACGATTTTTCAAAACAATTATCTTCGCAGCTTCAACATTATTATCTTTTGATGATGTGTTGAGGCGTCCAGAGCGAGGTTCGTCATTGACATCTTTTCGGCCATTTTGGAAGAGCTTGTATTACTTGTAAACAATTTTTTTACTTAGAACAGACTCATCGTAAACAGACTCACTGTAAACATTTAAAAAATTTTAGAGCACTGGATTCAATTTTTACACAAAATTTTATGCAAATTCTTTGCTCCATTTTTTATAATAACTGAAAATCGTCGAGCACACCAAACACGTCTAATCTTTCTATTTATCAAAATCAAACAAAGTAAGCTATATAACACAAGTCCGTGCCGTTTCTAAGAGAGGCCACCATTTGAATTAAATTCATACCATTTTCAGTTAGTACCGACCTTCAAAAGATCCAATAAGTGCATAAATTTGACAGCTGTTGGAAGATTAGTTCTCGAGATATAGCGTTGTGATTGAAGCAACTTTTGTTATTGTGAAAAAAACGGATTCAAACCAATTTCGTATGTTGATTTATCATTGCTTTTTAATGGGAGAAAATGCAGCCGATGCAAAGTGTTACGATGCTTGATAAGCGTTACCTGGACTCTGCACCAGCCGAACGAACCATTCGCAAGTGGATTGAAAAATTTAAAAGTGGTCATACAAGCACCGAAGATGATGCACGCAGTGGACGTCCAAAAGAGGCTGTTTCAGATGAAAACATCAAAAAAGTCCACAAAATGATTACGAATGACCGTAAAGTGAAGTTGATCGAGAAAGCTGACTCTCTGAAGATATCAAAAGAGTGGCGAGCAGGCGACAAGGTTATGGCATCCGTATTTTGGGATACACATGGAATAATTTTCATTGACTATCTCCAAAAGGGGCATACTATCAAGAGCGACTATTACATTGCGTTGTTGGAGCGTTTGAAGGACGAAATCGCAAAAAAACGTGCTGTTTCATCAAGACAATGCACCATGTCACAAGTCGATGAAAACGATGGAAAAATTGAATGAATTCGGCTACGAATAGCTTCTCCACCCACCGTATTCTTCAGATTTGGCCCCCAGCGACTATTACCTGTCCGTAGATCTCAAAATAATGCTTGCCAGAAAGAGATTTAAGACCGATGAAGAAGTAAGGTGAAGGTAGCTATGTAATTCGTTGCTCCTGTTAAAAGTTATACTGATTTGAATATGAGTAAAATATCTGAAGAAATACGCTATGTGATGCTTTTTAAGAATGCTGTGAGTGAACGCCGGACCCAGGAGTGGTTTGTTTGATTCCGTTCAAGAAATTTCGATGTAAAAGATTCACCTCGTACTGGTCGGCCTTTCACTGAAAAAGTCGATGAAATATTTGCAATTGCCTGGAGATAGCAAAGGCACTAAATATCAACCGTATGTCAGTTTGAAATCATCTAAACGAGCAGGATACTCAAAGAAGCTCGATCTTTGGGTATTACATGAATTAACGCAAATAAATTTGATTGACCGAATGAAATGGAACCATTTTTGAAGCGATTCATTACGTACGATGAAAAATGGATTAAATACGAGAATATCCAACTCAGGCGATCATGGTCAAAAGCCGGATTGACGAAAAACAAGATTATGTTGAGTGTTTGGTGGAATTGGAAGGGAATTGTTTATTATGAGCTGCTAGAACGTTGCAAAACGGTCAATTCGATCCTATACTGTGCACAACTCGACCGTTTGAATGAAGCTATCAAGGGAGAGCTACCAGAATTGGCCAACAGAAAGGGCCATCCATCATGACGATGCTAATCCACACATATCTTTGATGACCCGGAACAAATTGACGGAGCTTGGTATAGCCGTATAGCCCGGACATTGCACCCTCTGATTAGTATTTGTTTCGGTCTTTGCAAAACTCTCTTGATGGTATAAAATTTACCGACCGAAGAGCCGCTTAAAATCACTCGGCCAGATTTTTCGCTGATAAACCGCAGAAGCTCTACATATACTGATGGAATTATGGAGCTACCTGGAAAATGGCAAAAGGTCAAGATAGTAATGGCCAATATATACTTGATTGAAATTGATTTTGAATAAATAAATTTTTTTTCCAAAAATGTGCAGAAAAAACCGCGGAGACTTTTTATATGACCAAATATAATGCTTTTTTATGTACATAAAAAAAATTAATTCCAAATGTTGCGTATGCGCAACAATGGGTATTAATGGGTTAACGTCAGAATTATTTTGCTCCGGCGCATTGTGTACAATTTTGACAATCTAGGCGAGCAAAATTGATTTACAGGCAAAAAGTGTTAATCAGTCGCTGAATTTCAAGTGACAAGTGCATTTGATTTGTGACCTCTAACGTTTTAAATTTTATTTTCTTATTTTGTTTAGCATTGTATAACGGGTCTTACTTTTTCTTAATAATATATTGTAAGTGAGCATTACTCTGTTGAATATGTGAGTAAATTATAGTGAATGACATTACTTTATTATGTAGCCGAATGTTATAATCAGTCTCTATACACAGTATAGCTGGACAACTAAGCTATTTAAAAAGCAAAAAACATTCTGCGAAAATTTGCGAAACAACTAACAGTGATAATAGTTGTAAATGGCTTCTGGAATTTCGCATCAATTAATTTTCGATGTATGGTGTACAAACTCGAGCAATAAAAGATTTAATGGTATTTTTGATAATGTTTTACGAGCTTTGTGCAACATACTACTGCCTAATGAAGCTTTAGAGAGCATTACAATTACAATAAGAAGAGTGTTTCAACAAATTGCAGTAAAATGGGCGAAAGTTGGCAAGATACAGAGGTCGTTTTTTTGGAATGAAATTCTTTTTGGCTTCAGAAAAATATTCAATTTTCAGAGACTGTGAGTTATTGTAGGCCTAGTACATCTCAGAATATGGCACTTTAAGAAATAAACGTGGATGTCCACAAAGGCAGTTTGGTACTTGTAGCTATTGATTTAAAAACCGAAAGGTCAAAGACCTTCTCCAAAATAGAAGTCAAGAAGAACCGGCTTTGGCCACCGAAATAAAACAACGTAACTCAGGGAAAAAATATTCGGTTGCAATTGTTAAGGAACTGTCTGTTTCTGCTCCTAGAAAAGATACCATCTTAGAAAGAGCCCCCGAGTCTTTTTGGTGGAAGCCAGCAGAATTATTTGCAGACCAAGCGCCTTAATAGTTGATGCTAATCTTTCAATGCATCAGGACTAAACAGTGACCTTACAAGAAAAAGCTGAGAGTTTAAGTTTCCATGCAGCGTACTATAAGGTCCAAGCAGCTAAACATCTATGCTATGCGCCTGGTATAATCGTTATGGAAATATCAACTGAAATTAAACTCCAAGAACTTATTAACCAAGATCAAGAAGAAGTACTTCGGTCTTTAAATTTACCGCAAAATAGTCTTGTGGATATAATAATAAAATAGGGATATGATGGAGCTGAACAATCTAGGTACCGACAAAAGTTTTCTGAGGAGCAACACACTGACGAAAGCCTTTTTAGTATATCCCTGGGTTCAATACTTATGTATGCTGGCTATGCCGAAGTTAAAAAAATTGTGTAGCAGAACACAATTCCATTTTCGACCAAATATTGTCGTCCTATTAAGTTTACTTTTGCAAAGGAATCAGCAGATTTTATAGCTGCAGAAGTTAATAGAATCGAAAACGATGTTGCGGTACTCTCTCCAACAAGTTTCTGTCAAATCTACAATGATATTTTGTGTGATAGACCGTAAATTGAGTAATGTTGTCCCATCATGTGCCTCAACACAAATTTGCTACTTATGTGGGTCAAAACTCGTGAAATAAACAATCAAAGATGGATTTCAGAAATGACTGTTAGGGTAAACTTCCTTTCTTTTGGAATGTCCCCTCTTCATACATGGATACGTTTTTTCGAATGTTTGTTACAAATTTTTCACAGATTGAAAAAAAAAAAAAAACATGTCAAGGACGTGACGAAAAAAATAAACAGAAAATTGGCAGAAAAAAAGAATCAGGTTCAACAAAAGTTTAGAAATAAATTAGGCCTACTGATAGATATACCAAAACATAATGCTGTCACAACTAACGATGGAAATACAGCACGCAAATTTTTTAGGAACGCGGAGAAATATGCTGACATAACAGGTGTTCGTTTGGAGCTCATTAAACGCTTTCATACCATTTTAGAATGCTTACACTTATTTCAGATCAATGTGGATAAATTTCAGAAATACACCAAACAAACATGTGCGTTATTGAGGGTTTTTCAATAGGTACTTGATAATTTTGAATTTAATTTGTGAACGCACTCTTTCACTAATCATCAAACTGTCACTGTCAATTTATTCGACAGATATTCGGAGTGGGTTACTGCAACCTTAAGAGCGTTAACTCCAATTTTCGGTCGTAATTCTCGCCCTAGTAGACAGGCAATAGCAAGTCATTTGAAGCTACGAACGTCCTCCGATTGGGTTCTGGAGAAGATGCGCCAAGATGATGAATTTCGTCGCAAAATCATCTTCAGTGAAGAAGCTCATTTTTGGCTAAATGGGTTCGTCAATAAGCAAAATATGCGTTATTGGTCGGGTGAAAACTCACATGTGCTTCATGAATCACCACTTTATCCACAAAAAAATATGTTTGGTGCGGTTTGCATGCCGGCGGCGTTATTGGGCCATATTTTTTCGTCGACGATAACGATCGTCACGTTACTGTGAATGGAATATATGGACTTAGACGACATGTGGTTTCAACAGGATGGTGCCACAAGCCACACAGCACACGCTACAATCGATTTATTGAAGAGTAAGTATGGTGAGCGTGTTATCTCAAGACATGGGCCAGTCGATTGGCCGCCTCGTTTGTGCGATTTAACGCCGCTTGACTATTTTCTGTGGGGCTACGTTAAGTCATTGGTTTATGCCAACACGCCGATGACGTTAGAAGAGCTCAGAGCCAACATTGAAAGCGAAATGGCGGCTGTTTCGGCCGAAATGTGTGGCCGAGTCGTTGAAAATTTGGTCCAACGAATCGACCGCTGCAAACGTACCCGCCCTGGTCATATGAACGAAGTCGAGTTTTATTCATAAATGTTTTGATTGTGCTTCAAGTCAATATTAAAGTTTTTGAAATATCTCAAATAGTTTGCCTTTTATTTAAAAAAAAATTTGTCAAGTTGTTATTAGAAAACCCGATATTTGAGAGAATATTCAAGGGATTCAATGCCTGTAAGTATGCATAAAGTATTATTACATGGAAAGGATATAATATCGTCTTGTATTGTCCTTATTGGTCAATTATCTGAAGAAGCTCAAGAGGCACGAAATACGTAAACATAATAGAAAATACAGGGAACTTTTTACAAGAAAAACATCTAAATAGAATTGACACCAATACCGATTTATTTCATAGACTGCTTTTTGTATCAGATCCAGATTTTTTATCAGTTTACGTGATCCGCTTAAGATAAAAAAAAAGGGAAAATTACATCAAAAACAGCAGTTTCCCGGTGACCACGTTCAATGCAACTTGATGCGAAACTTTCGGGTTGAGTTAAGTATTTGACTTTGATTATCCCAAGATAATCAATGTTAACAAACAATGGCGAAAACCTCAAAAGTTGTACATCAGAAATGTTAGAGTTATTAGAGTTATTAGTGTTTAACACATCAGATCCATTCACATCCATGAGGATTGTATCAGCTACAGAACATTCCGATTCCAGCGAAAGTGAATAAGCGTCAATTATTTTTAAGGAAAAGATAAAATCCTTATAAAGGGTGATTCATCGTGAGGGTTAGTTTATAATGTAAAACAAAACACATATCACCGGAATAACCACCGTGTGGCGCTCGAATTCTTCCCATTTGAGCTCTGTTTCTTTTGTTAACTTGGTACATCTGTTGTTGATATTCACTCTAAATCTTAGCGTAATAGCTTGACATTTGCAAAAGTTACGTACCCAAGAGTACATCTATCTCTGTGTGTGTTGGCCAATTTCTTTCAATTTTAGAAATGGATTTAGATTTGCAAGAACGAACTTGTATTAAATTTTGCGTAAAAAACGGATTTAATGGTGCGTGAACGTTGCAAATGTTGGAAGTGTTTCGTCAACGATTATCTAAAGAAAACGGTTGTTTACCAGTGGCACGAGCGGTTCAAAAGTGAAAATATGAAAATATTGATGAAGTAAAAGAAATGTTGCTCAATAACCTCAAATTAACCATCAGATAGATAGCGGAGGACTTGAACAATGCCTGTGGATCCGTCCAATGATTTGGGTTTTCGTCGTGTAGCACAAAAGTTGGTGCCAAAAGACCTCAATTTCATGCAAAAAAGAGACCGTGTTGACGTCGCAAAAGAGGTGATTTGCGAGGCTGAATCCGATCCCACATTCATCAAAAGGATCATAACCGGAGACGAGACGTGGGTTAATAAGTATGACACGCAATCGAGACATCAGGCAAGTGAATAGCGTTCACCAAATGAGCCGAGACCAAAAAAAAACACGTCGTTTTCAGTTTAAAAAAAAAAGCAATGGTCACGGTTTTCATGGATTACAACGGTGTAGTGCATCATGAATTTCTGCCAGAAGGCCAGAGTATTATTTGGGCGTTATGAAACGTTTGCGTTGACGTGGGCAGAAAACTCGTGGATTTTGCACCATGATAACGCACCATCGCACAGTGCCATCATTATTGGTAATTATTTGACGAAAAATGCAACAAATACTATCCAACAGCAACTAAAGTCACCTGATTTTGCACCCTGTGACTTCTTTCTGTTCAATCGAGTTGAAAAACCACTACGGGGAAAGCGTTTCAGCAGCCGAGAGGAAGTAATGGAAAAATCACAGGAAGCACTGATGGACATACCGAAAACCGAATATAAAAAAGGTTTCGAGGATCGGATCAAGTGCTGATATAAGTGTGTTGCAAGCGATCGCTATTACTTTGAGGGGGACAATATAGATTAAGATGAATAGACTTGCACTTTTAATTTTCTGAATAAACTTTTTGATCAATGTGGTAAGTTTGAATGACTTTGAGTAACTTAAGATTTTTACTATCTGTTTAAAGAACTATTCTTGGCATTTACGTTTTGAAAATGATATCATGTAAATATTGGCCACGACTACGTCTGATGTGGTCCATTCGGAAGGTCCAATTTTGGGCGACTCGTTCCAGCAGAGCGAGAGTAATGTTGGCTTGCAAATCGTCTAGTGTAGCTGGCTTATTCCAAAAGACCTGATACTTAACATATCCCCAGAGAAAAAAGTCCAAAAGTGTGATATAGCATGATTTAGGCGGCCAATTTACCGTAGCAAAACGTGGAATTAAGTGCTCACCAAAATGATTTTTCAACAAGCACATTGTTTCACGTGCTGTATGGTTCGTAGCTCCGTCTTGTCGAAAATAGAGCTCACCGAGACCATGTTCTTAAATTTCAGGAAGTACATGGTCCGTTAACATTCTGATTTGCCTCATTTTTGAAGAAATATGGACCAATGAATCCAACAGCCCATAAACCACACCATACCGTTGTTTTTATTGGATTTAATAGTAGCTCTTGGTACTCTTCGGGTTGCTCATCAGCCCAAATACGGCAATTCTGTTTATTAACGTATTTATTGAGCCAGAAATGTTCTTCATCACTGAACAAAATTTCACGCTATAATATCAGATTTTCATTGAATTTTCCAGAGCCCATTCACTGAAAATACGAGTATGACGCAAATTCAAGTCACGTGGCTTTGATTCTTGCACAAGTCGAATTTTGTACGCTTTTAGGCCAAGATCCTCACGTAAATAATGCCAAGTTGTCGAATACGCCAAGCCAAGCGGCTCAGAACGATAACGAATCGATTCGTCACGGTTTTCGTGTACACGTTCTGGATGTGGTCTAACTGGTCGAGTATCATCGACTAAACTGGGACTCAAATTTTGCGAATGGTATTGGCAATAGCGGTTTCAGTAGGTCGATTATGCGCACCGCAAGTTCCTTGAGTCGCACAAAAAACATTTCTCACAGAACGCCGATTTTCGTAATACAGCTGAATAATTTGGAGACGCTGTTGTTTTGTGAGTCTCTCCATACTGAACAAAAATGCCAAAGCAGTTTCATAGGAGTCATGCGTGATCTGTCAAAAAATGCTTATTGAAAATCAAACCTCACTATGAATCAACTCTTACCTACATATATTTACATATTTTATACCTACCTTGAGCATTGTACCTATTTATCATTCTTTAAAAATAAAATTATATTCTTACTTATGTATCTTAGTTATCTCTAAATCTGTTATTCTGTCCTTCTTCTATGTATGTACATTTTATTAACGTGTTTTTACTTGTTTAAACTTATTTCATTAACAAAAAAATTGTTTATATTATATTGGTGCAAGGTAAATAATATAAGCAAAAGTTTTAATATAGGGTTTTCCAATAGAGACTTGACGACTTTGTTTTTTAATAAAAGACAAAATATTTGAGATATTTCAAAAACTTTAATATTGACTTGAAGCACAATCAAAACATTTATGAACAAAACTCGACTTCGTTCATATGGCCAGGGCGGGTACGTTTGAAGCGGTCGATTCGTTGGACCAAATTTTCAACGACTCGGTCACACATTTCGGCCGAAACAGCCGCTATTTCGCTTTCAATGTTGGCTCTGAGCTCTTCTAACGTCATCGGCGTGTTGGCATAAACCAATGACTTAACGTAGCCCCACAGAAAATAGTCAAGCGGCGTTAAATCGCACAAACGAGGCGGCCAGTCGACTGGACCATGTCTTGAGATAACACGCTCACCAAACTTACTCTTCAATAACTCGATTGTAGCGTGGCACCATTCTGTTGAAACCAAATGTCGACCAAGTTCATATCTTTCAATTTGGGCCAAGAATAATCGGTGATCATGGCGCGATAACGCTGACCATTCACAGTAACGTGACGATCGTTATCGTCGACGAAAAAATATGGCCCAATAACACCGTCGGCATGCAAACCGCATCAAACAGTTATTTTTTTGTGAATGAAATGGTGATTCATGAAGCACATGTGGGTTTTTACCCGACCAATAACGCATATTTTGCTTATTGACGAACCCATTGAGCCAAAAATGAGCTTCGTCACTGAAGATGATTCATCATCTTGGCGCATCTTCTCCAGAACCAAATCAGAAAACGTACGTCGCTTCAAATGGTCCATCGGCTTCAATTCTTAAGTCAGCTTGATCTTGTATGGGTGTATACCAAGATCCTTACGCAAAATACGCCATAATGTGGTCTGAGCGATGCCCAGTTCTTGAGAACGCCGTGGAATTGACTGATTTGGATCGTTTGCTACCGACGTCTGGACGGCAGCTATATGTAGACTCAAATTTTTGCACTAAACTTGTTATTGTATGTCTACTAGGGCGAGAATTACGACCGAAAATTGGAGTTAACGCTCTTAAAGTTCCAGTCACCGATTCCGAATATCTATAGAAAATTTTTATAATTTTCAGACGTTGCTCGTTAGTGTACTTTAATACGATAAAAATGTTGAGTTTACTGAATAAATTGACAGTGACAGTTTGATGATTAGTGAAAGAGTGCGTTCACAAATTAAATTCAAAGTTGTCAAGTCTGTATTGGAAAACCCTATATTACACACGAATTAATTTTGTTTGCCTAGATTGCCAAAATTTTACACTGTGCGGTGATATGATCAGGCTGCATTTATCCTGTTCGAGTGGTGGATATATTCAATATATTTGGGTGATATTTAGTCACTTTACCTTGGTAAGGGGTAGTGTTGAAAAATCAATGCTTTATTGCTTCAAACTTAATGGTATTTATACAAATTTATTGCTTACTTAGCATAACTTAAATTAGAAGTAAAAATTATCATACAATTTGCTTATTCGACAACAATTCAAATATTGTACAATTTTGTTTATTGAGCAGAAATTGAGTGCACCAAAAAAAATATTATTTAATTATTCACAATCATATGGCTCGAAATTCGTCCATGCATCCTTGCAGTGAGTCCACCTGGTATTTGTTTTGCGTCTGTGAGCTCAAAGTGAATTGTTTCGGCGACATCGTTTTGCTAGAATGAATTTCGTGACGTGTTCTTTATATTCTGAACGGTGACAAAAGATATTATTTATACGTAACCCTACTTCTACCTCCGAGGCAGAAGATCATATATCAGTAGATGCATAGAAATTGTTAGCTACTGGTATGCAAACTTACAAGGCGTATTCTGGTTGTAATGGTAGTCGGTGCATTGTTTTTCGTCAGATGATAATCTGGGACAGTTTCAATGCACAACAGGGTGAATCATGCCCATGAAATTGATTTGACATGCCTCCTAAATTTTGTCTATTAACAAGGAAAGCGGGATGATCATTATGTACTTTTCTACCACTCTATTAGCGAATTTCCTAATTTTCCCTCCCTTCAAGTCACTAATTCAAATCCCCAAACTATCAAACTAATAGACTACCAAATTTTCAAAACAAATTAGGGAAGCCCAGGCAAAAAGAGAGTAACAACGTCATTAGATTAAAATCAGTCATGCTAAAGAAAACATACCTCAAACTCCTGCGGCCTGGCTAAGGCATCTGCTCCCTTTTATATTCCATTCTGACACGTACGGTTAAGTTCCCCCAAAAAAATGCCTACATTTCTGAGTGGTGATGAGTAAAAACATGAATACTTCCGGAAACTAACGTTACAGAGCTAAATTTTACAGAAATCGCTGTAAGGCTCTTATGAATTAAAACTGCCAGCACTCTCACAATTCAAAACTCATACCTCAGCACTCAGTAATTCCAGCACTCAGGACGACGAAAACGAGAACGAGAACGAGAACGAAAACGAATACGGGACGCTGGCTTTGCATTAAATTTCATTTAAGCAGGAACAAAGAATTGTGCGGAATTGTTTCTCGAAAATCCTTGGCACCTCTGATTAGTCTGGTCTGGCATAGTCTGGAGCTGCCATAAATTGTTTCGGCTGAAACGAACAGTAGTAACTACAATTCCACAAAACAGTACCACGAATGGTAGTTGATAAGTAAACAAGCCCCAATGGATAGTAACATTCGTATTCGTATTATTATGTTGTATCTAACCATCACTCGCAACATAAATGGATAGGCCGTCTTCAGTTTTCAGTAGCACATTCGCTTCGTTTTACGTTTGCCTTTGTTAGTAGAGAATGCTTCAGTCCATGTTGTCAGAGTGGGGGGGAATGGAGACTGAAACCTCCGGGAAGTAGGTGAAAATGCATGGAATTAAGAACTCAGCTTATCTGGATTAAAACACCTCATAATTTCTATCTGGTCTGCGGAAAAGTTAAGTGCTTGTCGGAAGTGAATCTAAAAGTTGGAAAATTTCTTTACAGCTCCTCAACATACCGCCTGCATACTCGTTACACATAAACAGACAGCATGCACATGACACTTACATAACAAGGGAAGTTGCTTTCTTATGATTGAAGGGGCACACTATCCGGTGACACATTTCTGGTTTAAGGAATACTTGAGAGTAGAAGCATTGTATACCGGTGGCGGTGTTGAGTGGTATCTACTTCAACATCAGGAAGAATTCTGTATCCGACAGGGATTTAGATTTAGATTTGGAATTTTCTGCAGCTCTCTTGTGTTTGAGTTTAGAGGAGAACTGCCGTGGTTGGTTTGTGGTTGATTCAAACAAGGAAGACAGTCACCACATTGGCTTGTGTAATTAAGATTGATTGAGACTAATTTATGACAGTAAATAGTGGTATTTTGACCATAAATGTTGTTTAAAGTTTTTGTAAAAAGAAACAGATACTGTTTCTGCAACGAAATGTTATTTGGGTCGACTTAGATTTGATTGTTAGGGTGATCTACTACAGACAACCCCTTGACAATAACATTGAATTCGTTGTTTGCTTCATATTACAACATTTGAGCATAGTTGCTGATTAAACTTATTAAACATTTATTCTCTGAGGAAGGATTCCGATTTTATGCTTTACAAATCCGGTCAAGCCGTCCTTGTCGTAGCGAAAAGGCTTTAAATACAAAAGTCCCAAAATTCTAAGGAAATAACCTACGGGAGTCATCGATGGCTTGGTAAACAACTAAAAAGTGAGGAAGTGATTCCAGGAAATTCTACTTGTGATGCTTTAGAAAAAGACCGTTTCACAGGAAAACAAACGCTTTGACATTTATTTATTTCTTTTATACTCAATTTACAGTATAACATTCATTAAGCAGTGCGCTAATGTACCAGATTTTTGGGGTACTTCTATCAAGTATCCTCCAACTGTACAACCCCCTCAATAAGTTAGCTACAAACATAATATATTATTCATTTTAGTAAGGATAAAAATTAAGAATTAAAATTATGCACTTCATACAGAAACAAAGCAATTAATATGAATAATGAATGTACTTCAACATAATGTATACTTATTTCATAAATATTTTTACGTTTTATAACTAACTTGCTTCTAGGGCCGTACTCGCCAGGGAAAAGGAACACCTGTTTCTTTCCCTTGAAGATTCATCCACTGACACGGCCGCTCCTCTTCTGACACTATCGTCTTAGTTTGATCGATTTATCATTTAAGTGATTTCGTATTTGATTAAGATTATACAACGACTAGTACGAGTAATAACGCAAAAATAATTATGTGGACCGAGATTTTCTGGTACTACTGCTGGTGTCGAGCTTGGCTTTTTGTCAAATCCCGAATATATACTTTTTGACCTCCTTTATATTCTATTTCGCGCCGACCCTTAACATTTTTTTACGTTTCTCGCTTGATTTTATTCAATTAGGTTTTGCTTGTGAAAATCTTGTTTTTATTTCGCGATCAATAAATAATCTTGCGGGTGACTCGTTATTAGAACTATGCCTAATCGATCGATAGTCAGTCAGGAATCGGCCTATTATAAGATCAAAAGCCACTGGATTTTATCCTGTAGATTCACGAATTTTGATTTTTTAAAGTCTTTATAAAGTGTTCAGCTAAGCGATTCGATGCAGTATGTCCTGGCGCTGTTAAAACATGATCGATACCGTTAACCCTTACGAATACTTGAAAATCCTTTGAAGTAAATTGGGAGCCGTTGTCACCGAATTTACTTACGTCGAATACGGATATTGCGATCTTTGTTTTATTATTGGGTATGTAATTTAATTCGTGCGGTTTTTTTTCGAAATTTGAACGTTTATTTAAGAAGAACATGTATAATAACATTATTCAAAGTGTTGCCCATCTGAAGCTATGACTTTTTTCCATCTTTCTGGCAATTTATAGATTCCATCCCAAAAGAACTGCGCCGGCTTGGCAGCCAAGAATGAATCAAGCCAATTTTTGATACTCTGCTCTGATGTGAACCGTATTTCAGTGAGGGCGTTCTGCATCGACCGGAACAAATGGTAGTCAGAAGGGGCAAGGTCTGGGCCATAAAGCGGATGGGGTAAGACTTCCCATCCACTGTTTTCCAAAAAGTCCTTAACCGGAATGCAACATGGGGCCGAGCGTTGTTATGATGGAAAATTATTGCCTGGTGTCTGGTCGCATATTCCGGGCGTTTTTCGGCTATTGCTCTCTTCAAACGGATTAATTGTGTTCGGTAGCGTTGTCCATTGATGGTTTCATCCGGTTTTAGCAGCTTATAATACAGCACACCCATCTGATCCCACCAAATACAGAGCATTACCTTCGCGCAATGGATATTCGGCTTAGCCGTTGATTTGGCTGGTTGGCCGGGTTTCACATATGATATGCAAAACCGCCTTTCGACGTCTCTCGGCTTGAGTTCATATGGAACTCAATTTCCTTCCTTTTAAACGTTTTAAAATGGCTGCTTTAGTAACACCCAAAGATTCTGCGAGCTCTTCTTGTGTTTGGCAACAATCTTTATAGAGTAATGCTTCCAGTTCTTCATCTTCAAACTTTTTTTGCTGCCTAGGACGTTCATCGTCTTCCAAGCCAAAATCACCACATTAAAATCGTGCAAACCACTTTTGGTACATTCGCTCAGCTAGCGCATGTTTACCATAAACTTCCACCAAAATATGATGACTTTCTTTATACTAAAGTAATGAAGAAGAACTCCCCGGAAAAACACTTTTTCAGGCACAAGGTTCGACATATTTGAGTGAAAAAAAAATTATTGTTGTTTATGCTTCAAATGAATGACATATACTGAAGTGACGTACAATGACAGTAGCTTTCCAACGCAAGTTCGAATGGAATAATACAAGTTACGCCATCTCTTAGCAAACCGCACGAATCAAGTTATAGACCTAATATTATTATTATTATCAAGGGAACGATACAAATTAATTTGTAGGGGCCGGGATTTTTAACGCCGGGGTACTATGCCCATGTGGCGCGTTTTGTCAACAGCACGCGGAGTACTAAATTTCCATGTGGTCACCCACCTACGTACTTACCGCGCCCAACACGGCTTGATTTCGGTGATCTAGTGGGAACCGATGCTTTCAGTGCGGCGAGGCCGTTCACTTCTTAGTTTTAAATACTTCCACCCATTTAGAAAGCCAGTCAATAATAATGAATAATTGATATCCCTTTACTGGACCTGAAAATTAATATGTATGCGTTTCCAAGGCCCGTCCGTTACCTTCCATGGTACTAAAGTGTTTTTCTCAGAGCTAGGTTGTACCAATTGACATGAATGACAATTTTTTACTAACTTTTCTATGTCATCATTTAGCTTGAGCCACAAAAAGTATGATCTAGCCAGTAATTTTGTTTTGACTATTCCTAAATGAAATTCATAAATTCTACGTAATTTCTCCGGAACTACTGTTAATTAACCCGATAAACAAAACAACCGGATTCTACCAACAGTTCGGTACTTTTAGTTTTGAACGGCTCAAATACTAAGTCCACGAGCTGTTTGTTGAACCTCTTTGAATATCCTCCTTAAGTTTCTATAAAACTGCGTTCTTTAATCCTTTCCTTAGATCCTACCCCAAATTCGTACCTTTTAAATGTTTAATTTGATACTGAAAGCAAAAATGCCCATCTCTGCATGCGTGCTGCTGCAATTAATGGCAACCATTTTCTTTCACCGAAGATGGCCAGAAGAGGTTTATGGTCGGTATGTAATTTGAAAGATGTACCTAAAAGGTATTGACGCAATTTTGAAACGATAAAAATAATAGCTAAGGCTTCCTTTTCTATGGTACTAAAATTTTATTTACTTTTGTTTAGAACACGAGATACGAATGCTATGGGCATAAGAACGTTCTTATCGAAAACGTGGAATAACACACCCCCAAAAACTTGGTCTGAAGTAATTATATTTGAAGTCTTTTTCCTTTTGAAGCAAATGATACAACGGTATCATTTTCAGTGCGTATTCGGGAGTTAACTTGGAATAGTGATTGAACATTCCAATAAAAGCCCTTAGTTCCGATACATTTTTTGGCACCGGCGCCTTCAAAACCGATTCAACGCGCTCTTTATTTTTGCTCAGACTATTCTTATCAATACGAATCGGTTGAAATAGGAAATTTTGTTTTGGAAGATCGCGCACTTATTTAAATTAAGTGAAGCAGCTTGAAGCTTTTCTAAGACCAATCTCAGATTTCGCACATGTTCTTCATCTGTTTTTTCCGGTGACGACTTTGCCGTCAATATAACAAGTCACATTCAGTATATATTTCAACAACGACCTAACAGTTTTTTAGAAAATAGCGGCAGGCGGCCTTACACCAAAAGGAAGTCTTTTCATTTTAAGAATGCCGATATGAGTGCTCCATGCATTCTTCATTCAAAACTAATTAATTGTAAGCTTTTGAAAGATCTAACTTTAAAAACGATAGACCTCCTTGTAAAAATCTCCTCAATCCTCGAAAGAGGATATTTAAAATCCATCAATCATTTAGTAAATGGTTTAATAGTCCCCACAAATTCATAGGTTACCGGAAGGTTTCACAAAAGGAACTAACGTCGTACATCACTCCGCGTTATCTATGGGTTTTAGCATCTCATTTTCCTCTAAATTCTTAAAATGCTTCTCGATAACGGACTCCCACGCTAAATTTATGTAAAATTTTGACTTAATAAGGGTAGGTCATTAGAATTTGTAACCACAAACACTACTTCATGCCCTTGTCCCTTGTAATTACTCTTGACATTAAATTCAGCCAAAACATTGATTTTATTTCCAGCGTACCCTCGTAAATATATTCCGCATGGTCTCAAACGATTCTGCCGGTAAAACTTGTCTTACAATCCTACTGGAAGTAATGAAACGGAAGCATCTGTGTCACATATCACTTCCAAGGGAAAACCATCCATTGAAACGTTTTCCACATATGGTTAGTCCGGGGATTTAACTGAGCGCTGCTGACAACTGTATGAACAGGTGTTCATTCTCTCGTGCTAACTAAAAAGACATTGAAATCAAAATTAGAAGTACAATTTTCTGATCTACAATATTTACACTATGATTTGTATCTACGGAATTATAAACCAAATTGGATCTTATCTTTTTTTTGTTTCGGCACACGAAGGCCAAATGCGCCACCTTGCCACAAGTGTGACATGTAAAATTTTTGAACCTGCACGATTTTGGCTGATGGTTTTTCCAACCACTGTGCAAACTGTGGCTACATCTTGATCAGACGATTGGACTGTACAAAATGCACCCCAGACTCAGCATCCTCTTGCTTGGCAATCATCTTTGTCTCCATAAATGAGGAATTTCTGTAAGCCTCCTTTAAGGTGACCTTCTCGTCTTCCTCGAACAGACGCTCAAAGATTCTTCCATCGGTACCACATACAAATCTGCTTAGCACCAATGCATAGAGGTTAGAGCCAAATTTACAATGGAGTAAATTGGCATAGCAATTCGCTACTGATCCGCCCTCTTTCTTTTGAGCGTTGGAAAAAATTTTCCGTTCTAAAAAGACTATTACTGTCGGCATAAATTGCTTCTCTAACAAAGTAACTAACTCATAGTATTGGTTTAACTGGGTCACAAAGACTTCGTATGACCGCATATGCCTCTGGTCCGATGGACTTAAGCTGAATTTAACGATGCTATGCAGAACCTTGATCATCGATGATGTGTCTAACATGGTGTTATTCGAAATTTGATCCGTCGGCATAGTGTGTTCGGTAAAGAAATTTTGTTTGTTAATTAACATAATATAATTACGATGGTCGCTTATTATAATGTCGCTATTTATAATGTAAAAAATAAACACATAAATTAGAAAATAAACTCTAAATTTCTATTATCAGTTAAAAGAATAATTCATGACATTTACTGCTTAAAAATGATATTATGTAAATGTTGGCCATGACTACATCTGAGGTGCTCCATTCCGAAGGTACAATTTTTGGGCGACTCGTTCGAGCATAGTGACTGATATCTCGCAGACAACACGAATAATGTTGGCTTCCAAAGCGTCAATCGTAGCTGGCTTATTCCTTTAGACCTGATACTTTACATATCCCCAGAGAAAATAGTCCAAAGGTGTGATATCGCACGATCTAGGCGGCCAATTTACCGTAGCAAAACTTGAAATTAAGTGCTCACCAAAATAGTTTTTCAACAAGTTAATTGTTTCACGAGCTGTATGGCTCGTAGCGCCGTCTTGTTGAAACCAGAGTTCAACGGTAACATGGCGCGATAACGGTTACCATTGACGGTAACATTCTGATTTGCCTCATTTTTGAAGAAATATGGACCAATAATTCCACCAACCCATAAAACCCACCATATCGTTGTTTTTAATAGATGTAATGGTAGCTCTTGGTACTCGTCGGGTTGCTCATCAGCCCAAATACGGTGATTTTGTTTATAAACGTTTCCATTGGGCCAGAAATGTGCTTCATCACTGAACAAAATTTCACGATAAAACACCGGATTTTCATTGAGTTTTTCCAGAGCCCATTCACTGAAATTATGAAGCAAATTCTTGTACAAGTTGAATTTTGTACGCTTTTAGGCCGAGATCTTCACGTAAAATAAGTTGTCGACTACGCCAAGCCAAACTGCTGAGAACAATGACGAATCGATTCGTCACAGTCTTCGCGTACACTTTCAGCTACAGCTGCTATTATCTCTTCACTACGTGCTGGATGTGGTCTAACCGGTCGAGTATTATCCACCAACGTACACTGGGACTCAAATTAGCGAATGATATTGGCAATAGTGGTTTCAGTAGCACGAAAAACATTTCTCACAGAACGCATATTTTCGTGTGAGTCTTTCCATGATGACTTGCCAAGCGATTCTGAATAGAAGTGATGAAGCAGTTTGATAGGAGTCACGCGTGATCAGTCAAAAAGCCTATTGAAAATCAAACCTCACGATGAATCACCTTATAGGTAGTTTCAGTTTTACTTGTGCTTATTTGAAGTCCTACCCCCTCAGCACTTTTTTCTAATTTGTCCAAAAATGGTAGGATTTGTTAAAAATATTTTCGTTGTTCTCAAGTTTACATATTGCGTAATGTTAACACCAAGTTACAGAGTTTTCTAGGGGTTCCTATAATTACAAGCGCGTTGTCTATTTTGATTCTTTTGATCCTGTATTTGACATTGATTGATATGATTGATGTTGATTAAAATCAATAAATAACATAATATGAAATATAACATTTTTGTTGTTTGTTTTATTATAAATAGCTGATCTGTTGTTGACCGTCCGGTTCTGAAGCTTCTATTTTATTTTCTGCTATATTGTTAAGTATTTTGAACAACACATTTTTCAGCATTATTTTGTATCCTGTGTCAAGTAGTTGTCATGTAGTTTTCCGTTTTGTTGGCATTTCTTGTGCCTCACATATATTACATATAAGTCTATGTAATACTTGGACTCACTACCATTTTTGTAAAAGTCAGCTGCGATCGTGTTTTCTCCTAGTGACTCTTTTTTTTTTTAAGTTTAGCTTTGGCTTTTCTTATATTTTCTTTTGTTGGCCGGTCGACTACTTGTGTTTCTTCGTGAAGGGGCACACCTTGTGTGACCGCCAAAAAAGGAGATTTTTGGGATTTTTTTTTTTTTTTTAAAGAAAATTGCTACATCAAATGTTTTAAAATTTGGAGACTATATTTATACATAAAAAATAAATGTACACTGAAATTTTCAAAGAAAAAGAAATAATTTTTAGCGAGTTATCCTCTATCTCTCAAGTCACAGAGAATCCTCCACTGCTGCAATGATTGTGGCCTTCACCGTGACTGAAATAAAAAAAAAAAAGAATTATTATTAAATTCAACGGTATTGCCTATACAATGAAATTAAAATTTAACAAAATGGCAGAGCTTTGAAAAAAAAAAAAGTAGAATTTTGCCCGAAAACTTGATGATTTCTGACCCGCCAAAATTACATTTGTATAGAAAAACATATAACAAATAAGCCGATCACATGATTTGTCTTCGAGTTACAACTGCAGCAAATTTAAAAAATGTAGTTTGGAGAAGGACGCTTTTAAAGGTAAAATGAATGATTTCATTGTTATAAATGGATAAAAATCTTACTTAGAGCTAACCTGCTATTCCAGGCCCATATAATTCATTTTCCTCTTCTTCAAAAAGCGCCTGCTGGGATGTTGAAGTTCTTCCAGATGATCGGCCCTCTTTCGAGGAAACCTGTTGGCGATGCTTTGCTACTCGTAGTATTGTTCCATCTTTGCTAACGACATAATCTCTTGCTGCTGGTCCACCTATCACTCAAATCACATTAAATATTTTTAAGTTAGTTGTACTTGTATAACCGTCATTACGTTGAATATAATCGCATTTACATATAGGGTTTTCTAATAACGACTTGACAACTTTTTTTTTAAAATAAAAGGCAAACCATTTGAGATATTTTAAAAACTTTATTATTGGCTTAAAGTACAATCAAAACATATATGAATGGAACTCGACCTCGTTCATATGGTCACCGCGGGCACGTTTGCAACGGTCGATTCGTTGGACCAAATTTTCAACGACTCGGCCACACATTTCGGCCGAAACAGCCGCTATTTCGCTTTCAATGTTGGCTCTGAGCTCTTCCATCGTCGACGGCGTGTTAATATAAACCAATGACTTAACGTAGCCCCACAGAAAATAGTCAAGCGGCGTTAAATCGCACGAACGAGGCGGCCAATCGACTGGCCCATGTCTTGAGATAACACGCTCACCATTCTTACTCTTCAATAAATCGATTGTAGCGTGTGCTGTGTGGCTTGTGACACCATCCTGTTGAAACCAAATGTCGTCCAAGTCCATATCCTCCAATTTGGGCCAAAAATAATCGGTGATCATGGCGCGATAACGCTGACCATTCACAGTAACGTGACGATCGTTATAGTCGACGAAAAAATATGGCCCAATAACGCCGCCGGCATGCAAACCGCACCAAACAGTTATTTTTTGTGGATGAAGTGATGATTCATGAAGCACATGTGGGCTTTCACCAGACCAATAACGCTTTTTTTGCTTATTGACGAACCCATTGACCCAAAAATGAGCTTCGTCACTGAAGATGATTTTGCGATGAAATTCATCATCTTGGCGCATCTTCTCCAGAACCCAATCAGAGAACGTACGTCGCTTCAAATGGTCCATCGGCTTTAATTCTTGAGTCAGCTTGATCTCGTATGGGTGTAAGCCAAGATCCTTCCGCAAAATACTCCATAATGTGGTCTAAGCGATGCCCAATTCTTGAGAACGCCGTGGAATTGACTGATTTGGATCGTTTGCTACGGACGTCTGAACGGCAGCGATATGTAGACTCAAATTTTTGCACTAAACTTGTTATTGCCTGTCTACTAGGGCAATAATTACGACCGAAAATTTGAGTTAACGCTTTTAAAATTGCAGTCACCGACTCCAAATATCTGTAGAAAATTTTTATAATTTGCAGACGTTGTTCGTTAGTGTACTTTACCATGGTGTTGAGTTTACTGAATAAATTGACAGTAACAGTTTAAATTCAAAGTTGTCAAGTCCCTATTGGAAAACCCCTTATAATATTGAAGTAGCAAATTAATTTGATTATTCAATAGTTTTGAGACCACTGTGCTCTATGGAGGTATTTCGGAGCAACGTGCCAAAGTAAACCATTATAGCTTTCATTATTATTCTGCGTATTATTATCCTTACATCTATCAAGCAATTCATGCCGAACAAGTCTTCGTATTTTGGATTCAGAGCTTTTTGAACATTTGGATCAAGAGGGAGAAAATCCTGCGTGAACTCAGTCAAGTTCATTCCTTATGTTTCCGCTCACCAACTCTCTGCGCCTTCTGGACAGTTTCCACGGTTTTGATTCTTATTAGTTGTAAACACAAAATCTATAAAGGGTAGGCCTATTCATGTATTTCTGTATACCTGAAGGTCAACAACCATCGTATTGTGGTGTACGATGACGATCTGCGCCGCTCTTTGCTCTTTAGAAGGCTGTAACTCAAAAACTATTTGAGATATTCATTTGAAATTTTAGTATTTTATTTTTAAAGGTATAATGTTCTTCTCTCTGTGGGATTTCTATGTTCATAATCTGTTCGAAATAGGTTTTCCATCTTT
This sequence comes from Volucella inanis, assembly GCA_907269105.1. Taxonomy (NCBI): domain Eukaryota; kingdom Metazoa; phylum Arthropoda; class Insecta; order Diptera; family Syrphidae; genus Volucella; species Volucella inanis. Next base: position 199,604,030 of record OU026153.1, on the reverse strand, counting down.
CAACAACTTTGTTTTCCTCAACGATTATACATATTTCCGCTTTAGTTTAAATTGTTCAAATATTTTTACCTAGTTATAGAATATTCTTATACCATATGTACATATCTTGTATATCTTTCGTTTTCAATTTCCTATGCTTTTTTTTCCATTATTTGTTTGTTTTTAGTTCTGCATATTTTGTTCGTTAGTACTCTCTTTATTTTGTACATGTCTCTGTTCCTTCTTGTATCTCTCTATATCATTTTGTGTCTTGCGATATTCTTTTCTTACATTGCAGCTCTACATTCTTCATCAAACTATTCTATATTTTGCGTTCCTTGCTTCTCACCTACAAGTGTATTTACTGTAGTTAACATCGTTATTTCTAGGTTGTTCCATTGATGTTCTATAACAATGTTGTATAGGAGTAAATTGTTAAATTATTGCATTTCTCGTTTAATCATATTCTGGTATTTTTCTATTATTTCAGCGTTACGGAATTTGTCTGTATCCAATTTTTTTTCTTTTTGATACCCTTAACCTTCGCTACATTTGATATTCTTTGGTATGCTGTTGCTTTGAGCAGGTAATGGTCAGAGTAGCAGTTCGCTTCTTTGCGTGTTTTTATTTTCGTAATTAATGCAGCATGTTTTGCATTTATGATAACATAGTCTGTTTGATTAGAACCTATTGTTCCTGGTGCTTTCAATGTACCTTTGTGTATTGTTTTCCTTTAAAATGGCGTACTCTTGATCCTCATATAGTTTTCTTCTGGAAATTGGTATAATCTCATTCCGTTATAACTTGTGTTATTATGTAGAGAGTGCTGTCCAGCTACACTTTTCACGAATTCTTGAAATCTTCTGGTATAATTATTGAATCGTATTTATTAATTTTATCGCATATTATCTCAAGACTGTCGTAGAATTCGTCTTTTTCCTGTTTGTCATTGTTTTCAGTAGGTGTATATGCAGATATGAGTGTGATGTTCTTTTTGGTTCGAATTCTATAATGTTTTTCTTTGTCTTTTATGAAGCCTGTCCCGTGTTGTCCGCTTGTGTCTTTATTTCCGCTGCAAAATAGGGTAAAATCTTTTTTATCGATTTGTGCGTTGTCGTTCCTTCTTATTTCTTGTAAAGCGGCGATGTTAATTTAATATCTGAGGATATAGTACTGTGAGCAAACAAATTTCTTGCTTATTTAACGTATAATCAGCTTTGGAATATTGTTTTTGCAGATATCTGCAACTATCATTCCACGGTTATAACCTGTATGGGCTAAGCAAGGCAGTGTTCCCAAATTTTGGCGAAAAGTGAATGTTATTTTATCCCTACATCAGGAGTTGCACAACTTCAAAAGACTACGGACTTTTAAGCTTATCATCTGTTCTACTAATGTAATTGGAACGAGATATGATTAGGGACAAAATTATTATTTTCTATATTTTTCTAAATAGTGAAAAGTGTGGAGTTGATACCTGCTTGCATCTCGTTGGTGTTAATTACGATCGAACTTGTTAGAGTCTGGCTTACCCAGGCGTTTGAAGTCTGCGTTGTTGTGCATGCAGTGTTACTCTGCATAGCGGTTACAGCATGATGACGTAGCGGTAGCGGGGGAAAATTGGTCATAGAAGCAAACGAAACTTGTTTGTCAGCGGTGGGAGCAGGAATTGAATTTAAAGAAGCTGTGCGAGAATCAGGATTCCTCTTTCGTCTTTCGTTCGCTTTCATCTACAAGTACTTGGAACGGCTGATGCATGCAATATCGGTAGCTTTGTGGCTCTCATTGCAGTTGGAACATTTATATGGAGAGAAATTATAATAACTTTAAGTCATATGGGAACCAACGCAGATCGCACAATATGCTTTTACGCGGCAATTACGCTCACCATGGCTGAACATTTGACAGTTGCTATATTGAGTTACTTTGCCTTTAAGTTTTCCAACTTACTTGCGTATGAAAGATGGAACGATAGTTCCGCAGATCTCTTAGAGCAATTGAACCAGTTTCAAGAGATATCAAATAGATGTAGTCCGTGTACATAGCTTTGTTTAGTTCGTATTTTTTTGTTACTTTTTTTATGCCGATGCACTTTAAACCGATTTCAATTCAGTACCGTGCCGACCACCAGCGCACACGTCATCGTGCACTCGTATTTCTCAGTGCCGTACAAAAAAAAAAACACACACAAGGCGCAATGTTAAAAAAAACCCCAAACCACCGCGCGCGTGTGAAAAAAAAAAAACAGTGCACAGTGCCATTAGAAATTATCACACAGTGTAGGAATCCTGCACCTCTCCCGCTCTTGGCCATAGTACTGTTGCTTGCAAACGGTCACTGCCGTTACTGTATTTATCATACGGTACGGGCAGTGACTGAGCGTATGTAACAACTGATGGATAGCGGGTTGTGTGTGAAAATTTTGTTGATGCACTGTTTCATATTGTTGTAAGGGCATAACACCTACAGCAATTTGAATCGGTAAACCATCGTCAGAATTTTCACTTCGCAGCCTTGCTTAGTATCGTCGGTGTTTGTGTTTACTGTGTTTGTTTTTTTTTTTTTTTTTTTTTAGTTATGACTAGGGAATTCAGGGTGGACGTAGCCAATATACCTGGGCTAAAAAGTAATAACTTTTCTGCGTACGTCCACGTCTGTAAGTACCGACCAGCTGTTTTGGCACTTAGTGAAACACAGGTAGATCTCCGCCCACACCTTTCAGATCACTCTGATCTGAAGCTACCTGGCTACGAACTAGTGCAGCCTGCTTTATTTACAGAAGCCCCAAACTGGACAGCAACTCGACCTTCCACGAGTTTGATGCGCTGTCTGACTCCATTCAAAGAATTGTATCCCTGTATCCTCATACTGAAATCGTGATTACGGGCGATTTCAATATACACAATTCACGTTGGCTTCGACATTCTTCGAGCCCACATGCATACCAGACGTTGATAGTCATACCGCCAACACCCTGGACTTGTTTTTAACTTCTCACCCTGGCAAATACTGCGTTGATGTGCTCTACCCTCTAGGCTCGTCGGACCATTGTGTCATATCAGCTAAATTCTCGTACACCCACCACACAGTTAGAGAAAAGATTCCTACAATAACCGTATGGCAATACGAGAAAGCCAATTGGAGCGGACTTAACAGCTTCTTTAAGAATTATAACTGGTCGTTATGTTTCCTCGATAACGACGTGGATGCCGCTGCTGACATAATCACAGAAACTATTCTCTTTGGAATGAGATGCTTTATCCCTCATTGGTTGAAGAGTATCAAACTAAAAGAAAAGGCATGGTACGGCTCGAGCCGCAAAGAGGCTGTCAGGGTTAGAGAATTGTTTTTTCGGTCCTACAAGACCAACTCGACAGAGGAAAACCGAAAAAAGTTTAAACGAGCCAGAAATGACAGCAACGTCTTTCTCAAGCGTGTGAAATTCCAATACGACCAAAACCTGAGGCAAAAAATACTGCAATGACCCAAAGGCAGTAACAATTTTTAGTCATTCGTCAAAAACATTAGAAATTCTGCCTCATCCTCCATCCCAACGCTCATTTACAATGACATTCCAGCTGTCAGCTCTTTGGACAAGGCCAATCTGCTTGCTGCACACTTTGCGGCTAGCTCAACACTCCCAGATTGTGCTTTGTCCCCGCCTACTCTTGAGTGCGTCGAATCTACAATGGGACGAATCCACTTTCGCACTCGTGTAGTAGCAAGAGTACTCAAAGATCTTAACATGCATAAGTCCGCTAGTCCAGATGGTATATAGCCCCTTTTTCTGAAGAGGTGTTCTTCAACGCTGGCAAAACCACTGCGTAAGTTTTTTCATCAATCCTTCCATTTAGGAATCTTTCCGAGTAGATAAAAAACAGCATTTGTCCAGCCCGTCCCTAAAAAAGGAGAATCTCCTTCTCTCTTCTCCTACAGATCCATTGCACTTACGTCCCATATTTCCAAGGTCATGGAAAAGCTGATAAACCGTCAGCTCATGAAATATCTCGAAACAAGAAAATTTCTCAATGACCGGCATTATGGTTTTCATAGCAACAGGTCCACTGGTGATTTGATGGCATGTCTCAACGAAAAATAGAACTAAAGCGTACATCAATCCGGCGAAAGTAAGATAGTTGCACTTGATATTTCTAAGGCATTTGACAGAGTTTGGCATCAGGCCCTTTTGTCGAAAATGCGTGCTTTTGGGATCGATGGCTCTTTTCTTCAATGGATTAGAAATTACCTTTCCGAAAGCTCAATTCATGTTGACTTGGACGGTTTCAAATCTGATATTCACAAAATAAATGCTGGTGTGTTCCAGGGCTCCGTTTTGTCTCCGACATTCTTTTTAATTTTCATTAATGATCTCTTGTCTGCTACTTCTAATCCAATTTATTCCTTTGCTTATGACAGAACTCTCTGCTTCTCATATTCGTTCCCAGACTCACGCCCCAGCTCTTCGGCTGTAGAACGGGAACGGCAGCGTATGCTAAGCTCATTAAATTCCGATATTAACAGCATAACCAAATGGGAAATCATCAACCGAGTGAAATTTAATGCTTCCAAAGCTCAATGCTGTCTGCTGTCATTAAAACGAAATTCAAATACCCAGCCTTTATTCATGAATGGCACTTGCATCGTCGAAACCGATAAACTTTCAGTGACAACTTACGTTGGAATGACCACATATTCGATGTCGCCATGCGAAATTTCTAGGTTTCCTCAAGCGATGTAGGAAATATTTTACCCCCTCTGATCTGGCCACAATATATAAGGCATTCATCCGCCCAAAGCGAAATTTATTAAAGCGAATGAATCTGGCCACAATATATAAGGCATTTATCCGCCTAAAACTGGATTACAATGCGCATATCTGGTCAGGTGCTCCTAAAACATCTCTGCACCTGCTAGATAGGATTCAAAACCGTGCGATAAAACTAATTTGTGATATTAATATCAGTCAATCAATTGACACCCTCGAACACCGACGTAATGTCTCCTGTCTCACTTTGTTTTATCGCTATTTCCACCACCAGTGCTCCATTGAAATCGCTACTAGCCCATTCAAACTTTCTACCGTAACACCCGTCTAGCTATAAATGCTGATCAGTATACCCTCAAGCTCATTTTTGGACGTACTCTAAAATATCGTGATTCTTTCCTAAGTCTTACAACTTGCTTATGGAATGCCTTGCCGACTTCTGTGTTTCCTGGTCGTTATAACTTGCAAACATTTAAAAACAGTGTACATCGGTACCTATCTTTTCTTCCTCCCTGAATTTCCTACGTCCGCGCTGTGTACGAACATTTTAAGGGAACAAAAACCCCTTGAGCGCGCGCCGATTACAAAAAAAAAAAAATGTTCACTTTTAAGTACAGCAACATCAACGTCATTCATGCCGTACAGGACAACTTTAAGCGCTTTTGCACTTTGAAGGTCATGTGAAAAAAATTAGCAATCCTTGTCTTTTAGCTTACCGAGCACACTCGTGTACGATTTAATTGATTCACAGACTATTTTAATTCTGATTGAGATTTTTTTAATAAAATAATTTTATTTTAAGTGATTGCATTAATTGGTGCACATATTCACTCGACTTTTGAATCATTTTTATGGGTGGAACATACACCTTCTTTGCACTGGCGAAACAATTTCGTTCATATTCTCACTTTCTTTATCATCGTCCGGTTGACATTGAAGGGGACTCCAGTAGTTAAATCTAGAGTCCTTCCTATGAATGTGTTTACCGGACATACTAACGCGTATCTTTTTGCCCGAGGACAGCCGATTCTTCTCGGAATTAGGCGATCGATCGCTTTTGGTAATGTTTATGACTAATTCGCTTACGAATGCGGGGTAGAGACGTTATACACAGATGAAAGCTCCGGGTTAACTGATATTGATATATGACTTATTAAAGGCGATTCGTGCCTTCATAAGCTAAAAGTTTAGTTGAATATGGAAAATAGTTAACAAAAAAAAAAGTGGAAGGTGGGTTTTGACGGAGCTAGTTATGAATAGTCGCATTGTAAAGGAAAACATAATTAGTTTAAAAATATCGTACATATCTTCAATTTGAATATCCATTGTGCAATTATATCACAAACAATAAATTTCTCGTAAAAACCACACTTTAAAAACAACACCAAATAAACTAATGAGCACTACTCAGATGTTACCACTTCCGGTGCACAAAATTAACTGTGCCGCGTTTGTAATTGCAATGTTTTTTTATACCTGTGAATAGAAGGGTTTTATATGTTTCCTATACCGGTAAAATATTATCATATTTGCAACATTGGTATTTCGGCCCTATGTCATACGGCTGACCTGCGTTGGTAGGAACATGTTACAACTTTTCTATTTGCTTTATCTCTGCTTTATGTGCATCTGCGCTTCGTTTCATTTCAAGTTGAGATTTCAGTGAATAAATACGAACTCTTCACTATTTTCTTCGGAAGAAATATAATTTGAGAAGCTTTCGAAAACAAAAACTTTGATTTATGAGGAGTTGCTGGCCATATTGGAAGACGACACTGCGAATATCACGTCTGATAATGAAGTTATTTATATCCCACCCCAAGTAGATCAACTAACCGATGAAGAAAATATTGACGATAATGTTATTGGAGAGGACCCTGTTCACAAAGAGATTGCTGGAACGTTTGAAGTCAATTTCAACAAAGAAGTAAGGAGATTTTAATTCATTTGAGTACGTCATAAACCGAACAACAACCAAACAAAAAAAAAAAAAAAACAACCAAAGCATGAAACCGAAATGGACAAAAAATTCAACTTGTTTTTCAAACATTCCAAATTCAAAACATTCGGAACATTAGATCCGAGAAGAACATGTATCTTCATGTATCTGAAGGACTTATTCTCCTCCTCCTGAGACTTTTAAAACTATACGATTTGCTCTATTGGGCTAAGTTAGAAGTGATGACCTACCCAACTTCCATCGGCACAAAGGCACCTATTCTTTTCAAGTCTATTCAGTAGCTTGGTTGGATATATTCGATGATATTTTATGTATGTCATTACACCGATAATTAAGTTCTTCAAATTACCATTCTTAAACTAAAACAGGCCAATTCAAAATCAGAATCCCAAGGCTAGATATCTGCTTGTTAAATGACGTTTTGAAGTCTCCTTTACGTAGACTTCTCTATTCTTAAATCAATGGACTCGACCTTAGATATTTGATTATCAGCAAATAAGCCACAAACATCAATTTATGAAATATCCTATATCTTCTCAAAAAAAAAAAAAAAAAAAATTATAATAATAATAATAACAGAAGTCATAACGGTTGAATTGTCTATCTAACGCGATAAAATAAGTTTAAAGAATAGTCCTACTTCTAGTCCCACTACCGTTTTCACTTCATCACGGAGCACTATAGTATAAAACCGCGCACAGATATGAGAAGACAAAGTTAACTTGGCTCCCATTTGGCAAAACGATCAATTCAGAAAAACCATTCACCAGGAAAATAATTTTTTTTTTTTTTAAAAAAGGACGAGAACAAATCTGAACGTTTGGCTTACTGCCTAAATATGAAATGAAAAATTCAAATCTGGTCCCTCCTGCTGGGCCCTGTGATGAGGACTTCTCTTCGATCTTTTTTCTGTTTGAACCAGACAATGCAAACGAAACTTCAAAGTCCTAGTCAGTGCCAAGTCAAAGATTCATATCCTGGCTAAAGCAAATGCTCTTCACACCAGGCTCATGAAGTCAACGACAAGTGCACAATGAGAACCGCACAAGTGGAATAAAAACTGAAGCAATTCCAGTTCTACCACATAACAGGCTCTACTGCATAACGACTCTGAAAAGTAGAAAAAAAAAAAAAACAAGGAAAAATATTTTCACACTTATTTTAACAACCGACCACAAAGAATGGCAAAGTGTTGCCATATTTGGTAGCAAGGCGAGGCAACTGGTGGTGGTGGCGCTGGTGAACGGTCTCGGATACTGGGTGCTTCTCCAACGATGAAAAGGACGAACCACTAGTACAAGCACCACTGTCTCACCATGGATGCTGGCCAAAACAAAAAAAAAAAAAAAAAAAGGACACGACAAGGCAAGGCTTTATGCTATGACAAATTATGTTAATGAGCGAACGTCAACGTCCTTATGTTGGTCTACTCGTATCTAGGTTGCTAGTTGGGTTGGTGGGTTGGATTCCTACTGGCATTGGTGTTGGAAGAAAATTTTGCATTTATGTCCATGTCAAGGCATCTGTTTTCTGATTTTCCGACTTCTTCCAAATTCAGTTCCCTTTGAGGATTACTGTGTAATACTTTTTTTTTCTTTTTTTTTTTCGTTTCTACCTCGCATTACTGCATTGGGATAGCGACACGATTTTACGACTTTCAAAATGAAGTGCAACAACACCGATGGTTGATGTTTGGTTTGATGTTAGCCTTTTGAATGGATGCCAGAATCCTGATTTATACGAGGCGAACATTTCTTTTTTTTTTTTTATGAAAGAGTAAAACAGGATTTATGAATCGCATTTGAATGCATTTGGAGGAAATAAATCATATTCATTACTCCCGGTTGTACTTTCAAATAGTTTGGATTGTTTGGATTAAGCGGACGAGGGCGAGCTCTAATTGATGGACGGGATCCGGGATTTTGATTTTGAGCCAAATGCCTTGAAGCCTTAAAATCTGGTCGACAGTGTTTTAGATTGAATCGTGATTTGGTTTAAACATTTCTGCCCGAAGAAAACACCTGTCTTGATACATTAACGTTCGTTTAATACATATACTGCTTCGTGCCTAAGGTAGAAGCTTTTTTACTATTTCTCCGCTCTAGCTCTCAAATAATATGTCGTTCAAAAGTATACCAGTTCGAAAGTAAAAGAAGATTAAATTATTCCTAAGGCATCTGCTGGCAGTTTAGATCTATCGATCATATATGTACCGAGCTTAAGTATGCATTTTTAATCTCTGTTTTTCCCCGAAATATCATACGATTTTAACAAACGTTTTTGCAATCCGAATGCATTGGAACGGATACTATGTAGTAGTAAATAGCAGGGTGCTATGCACGTTCCGGCTGCAAAAAGCAACGTAAAACTCAACAACCAGCGAATATTCTAGAATTCTATCGAACAAATATTACCACCATCGCGGTAAAATTTACCACACAGCAATCCTTTGAATATATCACCCCATGCCAGAGTTTTGAGGTTTTCAGGCCATTGAAGCTGACGCACGCCATTTTGTAAACTCCGTAGCAAATCAGGGAATTGGCGGACGTTTTGAATCGCGGGTGTCAATTCACTGTGTAATATTGGTGTCAACTAATAGTTTCTATCCCATCCGAAAAGTGCATAACGGTCTTAGGGGCATCTGACCAGATTGTACTACAAGTTTGGGAGGATACATACCTTAAACATTGAGGCCAAGTTAGACAGGGAAAAGCATTTCTAACAGCCTTGCTGAAAACCTAGACATTTCGCAGTAATTTTGGCAACATTCGAATATGTGGTCATTTCAACACAGGTTATCATTGACACACTAAACGAGAATGGAAAGTTTTTCGGTTTCTGTTTTGGAAGCATTAAATTCCATTCCTTTGATAGTCCCCAATTGGTTATGCTGTTAATATCGAAACTTAATGAGCTTAGCATACGCTGCCGTCCTCATTTTACAGCCGAAGAGCAGGGACGTGAGTTCGGAAACGAATATGAGAAGTAGAGAGCACTCCCATCAGCAAAGCAATATTTTGGATTAGAATCTTCGTCCAAGATAATTTGAATTGTACGTTCTGAAAGGTAATTTCTAATTCATTGTAGAAGAGGGCTCCGACATAAGACTCTGAAAACAAATAATTTTGTCAAATGCCTTAGAAACATAAAGTGCAACTATCTTGTTTTCGTCAGATTGATGCACGCTTTGGCTCAACTTTTCGGTGAGACACGCCATCAAATTACCAGTTGACCTGTTGCTACAAAAACTGCACTGCTGATCATTGAGATCATTTCATCCTTCGAGATATTTCATGATTTGATGGTTTATTGGCGTTTCTATCACCTTGAAAAGAAGGAACGTAAGTGCAATGGGTCTGTAGGAGAAGAGAGAAGAAGATTCGCCTTTTTTTATGGACAGGTTGGACAAATGCTCGGAAAGATAAGTACGATTGATGAAGAAGCTTACGAAATAAATTTGCCAGCGTGAAGAAAATCTCTTCAGAAGAAGGGGATATCTTCACATCTTTAAGTACACTTGCTACTAAACGAATGAGAAAGTAGATTCGTCCCATTGAAGATTCTACGCACTCAGATGTAGACGGTGAAAAAAATTAATCTAAAAGTGTTGAGCTGGCCGATAAATGCGCAGCAAGCAGATTGACCTTGTCCAAAGAACTGACAGCTGGAACCTAATATCTTTGAGACATTGTAGTACAATAAATTTGCCTCAGTGTTAGACGGTATTGAAATTTTATACGCTTAAGAAAGGCGTTGAAGTTGTTCCCGGTTCGTTGGATTTTTTTTGGTTTTTTCTCTGTAGGTACGGTCTTGTAGGATCGAGAAAACATGTGTGTAACTCTGACAGCCTCTTTACAGCTCATGTCTCACCACGATTTTTCTTTTGGTTTGATCTCTTCATTCGATGAGAGATAAAGGATCTCACTCCAAAGAGAATAGTATCTGTGATCATATCAGCAGCGGCTTCCAAGTCGTTATCTAGAAAAAATAACGACTAGTTCAAGTTGTTAAGCAAGTTGTTTAGTCCGCTCCAATTGTCTTTGTCGTATTGCCTTACGGTTATTTAGGAGTCTTTTCTCTAACTTTGTCGTCCATGTACGAGAAGTTAGCTGGTATGGTTGGACGAATCTAGAGGGGTAGGCACATCATTGGTGTACATATCAGGCTAAAAAGTTAAAAATAACTCCAGAACTCATTTACAAGCTGGGTCAAATTGTTTTCCGCAGCGAAGATCTCAACACACCATCCTTCGGATGCTGTCTGTCCAGGATGTCGGAGCCACCCAGAATTGTGTATATTGAAATCGCCAGTAATGACGATTTAGTATGAGGATACAGGCATACAATTCTTTGAATGGAGTCAGATAGCGCATCAAATTAGTTAAAGGTTGAATTGCAGTACAGTTTAGGGCTTCTCTAATTAAAGCAGTAGTACGTAATTTGGTTACTGAGATGGAATTTTAACCAAATGAAATTGATTCCGGATTGGAACTTGGATCACATTGTGGTGAAGTTATGTAAGATATATCACTACGCACGTAAATGGCAAGACCACGAAAGGAGCATAATAATGGCACAAGTTCGAAGCTTGATAGCTTCAAATCTGAGTGATCTGAGATGAGCGGGCAGGGATCTACCTATGTTTCTCGTCTGTATTTGCGACGTTGGTGTACGCAGAGAAGTTATTACTTTTTAGCACGCAAATGTTTGCTATGTCCACCCTAAATTCCCGAGCCATTATAAAAAAAAAAAAAAACAAATACTAACACAGGATTCCCAGTTAACTTTGATAGCTCATTACAAATCCCATTGAGTGCTGCAAGTTCAGCTAATTGGTTAAGATTAAGATTGGTTCTATTCGGAATTAGTCGGAAAAATGACTCCCTCTTAGGGGCACCTGAAAGATTTTTTGGTAGAACCTCTGAAAGCCATGTTGGAAATTAGTGAACTGAATTATTGTATATTGAATTGCCAGTTCGTGAAGCTTCGCGAAAATTTATCATAGAATTGGATCTTTTGATCGGTCCTTAGAAGCTTGCTCTGCTTCCATGCCAATCTGCAAATACTGCAGATGCTATACTGCTATACTTTCAACTTTGAAGGCACTGAAAGGCAGAGTGTTTGTTTTTCGAGCCAGCTATCAACTTGGTTTCGAGCCTTGCAATATTATCTCATTTGTTTTGGGGCAAGCGGATGGCTGAGAATTAACTGTTGCTGTTTCATAGCGGCAGCCTTGGCCCTCTTTTGTTGAGTAGGAGATAATACTCTAGATTTTTTAGTCACATTATTGTTATCCGTTCACATAAATGGCTAGGTAACAAAATTTATCAAGGAGAGAGGAAACTGAGAAGCTTGAATAATACCTGAACTATGTACTGAATTTTATTTGACATACATGGATCTAGTTGCAGTTTGCGTACTGCAGAAACTTGTATAGACCGATCGCTTCCTATGAGCACCAAATGTCAAAATTTCATTTCGTGCTGTCGCTATCAAATTCACTGTCAGTTTACTTATGAGTTAGCAATGAAAGTAATTAAATGTAGATCTTTTGCCCGCAGGAATACCTGAAAATTTTTAATTCCGCTCCTGTTTATGACTTCTGGGAATTTGTCACTGGATTCCATTCTTCAGAGGCCTATGACAAACTTATTTGTAGCCACATATATGTTCTTCCTTTGGTTTAAATCTATACGAACCTACCTGTTTCTGTATTTGCCCCATTCAACTTCTATAGATATAATAAAGCAGTAGGCATTAACTAAAGTATTTTCTTAAATTGTGATACAATTTCCAACTGGCACGTGTTCTAGTACGTTTGTCCGCCCCTACCTATTAACTGATGTCACAACTTTTCCCACTAAAATATAATCCCCTCTATCGTCCTTCTTCCTACCCAATCCACACCTCAGCACTACCTGTTAACAACTTTTGAGAGGAAATTTAATTTTGAATCCTTTAAAAGTTGCTGCCATGTTTGCTGGCAACTTTCTTTGAAGATAGTGCCAAGGACGACCTTATTTTAGCGCTATCGTAATTGTTTCGTTTGTTCTGACATCGTAGCTACCATCCAATTTTAGGCTCTTCGAGTATTCGCCTTCCTTCGGTATTCGCTGTACGTCTATCCAGGTCCTTTAATATTATACTTTCCACGTTTTCTTTTTTTATTTTTTATTTTTTTTTTCTGCTCACAAAATAATCAAATTACCACAAATTTAATCGGAATCAGGATTGTATTCGTAGAACTGCTAGAACTTAAGGGACCACTTTCCAGGACTGCCAGGTAAAGTAGTTAATTTCGTTAGTCGGCAACCGGCCCAGCATAGCCCGATTCGGCCTACTTTGTTATTTGTGTTGCTGGGAAAGAAGTTTTGTGGAATTTTTGCGTACTTACAGAAACCTGTGCCAGTGGCAACCGGATGTGAAAAAGGGAAAAAACACCGACGTGCAAAGGATGAGTTACAATGGTTGCTGCACACAAAGGCAAAAGCAACGAGCTACCGACTACCGAATACCGACAACCGGCCGCTGCCACCCACTAATGAATTGCGACCAAAGGACAAAAGCTAATTAAGTTTATGTCACAGAAAATTTGTTTCAAAAAGACTTCTGCTCTCCAGGACAATTAATATAACGGACACACACTTACCTACACGAGTGACAGTTGGGGATAGCCTCCCTAAATTCGGTCCTTATAACCATCAAAGTGCGGGACAAATGAATGTATGGATAGAATGGGCAACGTGAAAGGGACTGCAAAGACAATAGCGATGGAGTCTTGGAAAAGAGAGGATCTTGTACGAGTAACTCTGGAACACAGTATATCCTGACACGAGGCAATTGATTGCTCTTAGATCCTTTTTTGTCTTGCTTTTGTCCTTTCCGATGTAATTTTGTTCATTTTTTTCTTATTTTTTTTATTTCTTTTGCTTTATCGTTACCGTCTCTGAGCATCACCTTAGCGCAGATAGTCACTCACAAAGGACACTTTAGGATGTTTTCGGCCAAGCAGCTGGAGACACAAAGTTTCAGCGAGCGTTGGTAGGAGTACGAATGCGAGTAGTGTAGTTGGTAAGGCAGTGCAGTGAAGAAGTGGATTTGATACACTGGCTGAAGTCACTGTTTCGGAGTAATTACGCTTTTGTAACTCAATTTGTTTTTATGGTGGGAAATTACGAGTTGGAACTTTCGCAGAGATTTTCTTATTTTTTGTTCTTTTGGTTCCTTTTTTCCTTTTTTTGTTCTTTCTTCTTTGGTTGTTTTATTCGAAAGGGTGATGCTGGGTCCGTGGTAACAATGCGACACTGGTAGTGTGACTTGTGTGTGGTCTCATTGTTGGTCTTGTTCTTGGATGGATGCGAGGGATAGAATTAGTTGAGATTAGGTAGTGAAGGCATTTTTTAACTGCTTCCAGGATTTATGGAGACAAGCACTACTACAGATTTCCTTAAGAGGAAGCACAGACAGTTTCGCAGTTTCCTAAGTAAGAGGGAGAGTACGAGTAATGCGCTGCAAATTTTTAAAGTCATAAAATAGAATTGAATTTAAATTTAAATTTATCGTGAACTAAAGAGGATTTAAAGGTTCAAGATGCCCTGTTACTAAGGTATTTAGAGGCACAAGCTTGAGCATAACGTATCGCGACAGCATCCGATACGTGGCTCTCTTTTGCGAGCCATGGTCAACGTTGAAAGATAAAATTTCTTTCCATGATATCTCACTACCGCGATGTGTAGTCAGCGTATTACCCTCAAATTACAGTATCACAGCTTTGCGATGGATGTCGTTTTGACACTAATGCAAGTATGGTATACTTATATGGTATTGCTTTCGACCAAATGCTCAACACGTTACGGTGCTAAGTGAACGCAAAATATCAAGAGTACTAAAGGGTGATTCATTGTAAAGTTTGATTTATAATGTAAAATAAAACACATGAATTTGAAAGCAAACTTAAAATTGTTATTATCAGTTAAAAGAATAATTCATGGCATTTACTCCTTAAGCAATAATATTATGTAAATGTTTGCCACGGCTACGTCTGAGGTGCTCCATTTGGAAGGTACAATTTTTGGGCGACTCGTTCGAGCATAGTAACTGATATCTCGCGGATTACACGAATAATGTTAGCTTCCAAAGCGTCAATCGTAGCTGGCTTATTCCTGAAGACCTAAGACTTTACATATACCCAGAGAAAATAGTCCAAAGGTGTGTTATCGCACGATCTATGCGGCCAGTTTACTGTAGCAAAACGTGAAATTAAGTGCTCACCAAGATGATTTCTCAACAAGTCCATTGTTTCACGCGCTGTATGGCTCATAGCGTCATCTTGTTGAAACCAAAGCCCACCGAGCCCATGTTCTTGAATTTCAGGAAGCACATAGACGGTTAACATGGCGCGATAACGGTTGCCATTGACGGTAACCTTCTGACTTGCCTTATTTTTCAAGAAATATGGACCAATGATTCAGCCAGCTCATAAACCCAACCATACCGTTGTTTTTAATGGATGTAATGGTAGCTCTTGGTACTCTTTGGGTTGCTCACCAACCCAAATACGGCAATTTTGTTTATTAACGTATCCATTGATCCAGAATTGGCTTCATCACTGAACAAAATTTCACGATAAAACACCGGATTTTGATTAAGTTTTTCCAGATCCCATTCACTGAAAAGATGGCGCAAATTCAAGTCGCCTGGCTTCAATTCTTGCAGAAGTTGAATTTTGTACGCCTGTAGGCCGAGATCCTCTCGTAAAATACGGCAAGTTGACGAATGTGCCAAGCCAAACTGCTGAGAACGACAACGAATCGATTCGTCACGGTCTTCGCGAACACTCAGCTACAGCTGCTATAGTTTTTTCACAACGTGCTGGATGTGGTCCAACCGGTCGAGTATCATCCACTAATGTAATCTGGGACTCAAATTTACTAATGGTATTGGCAATAGTAATTTGAGTAGGACGTAGTAAGTTCCTCGAATCGCATAAAAAAATTTCTCACAGAACACTGATTTTCGTAATACAGCTGAACAATTTGGAGATGCTGTTATGGTGTGAATCTTTCTATGATGACTTGCCAAACGATACTGAACAAAAAAGACAAAGCATTTTGATAGGAGTTACGCGTGATCTGTCAAAAAAAGCCTATTGCAAATCTAACTTGCAGAAGTCGCGAAATTAATCTTTAGCTCTGATGCATCCTAAGGATGACAACATTAATGAAAGCAGAGGGAAGATATATGTGAGCCCTTAACATTACATTGAAGAATTTATTTCCCATATTTACATGGTAATATGGGACCTGTCTATGTATTTGTATTGTTTCTTTGCAGATCTTGAAAGGATGAGTTATATGCATGCGGTTACATATTTTTATTTGAGTTTGAGTATATAGATTTCATTGGATTGTATGGCTTGCAATGGAGATATATTAGCGGTGTAGTATATGACCGATCCACAGGCTCGTTTCCTATTCCCCTGCATATAAACCTATGATAAGATATAGACCTACGAATATAATCAAGTGTGTGGTCTTTCTTTCCTATGTCCCTGCAAGACAGGGTGCCTCAACTATGAGTACTGCACTTTATATTTCTTTAATATTGGTCAACTACGACGTACCTACTGACCTACTACTACGTAGGTCAAGATCTACGATTTTCACAAAATGTTACTCTTTACCTATCTGTTAGCTTCTTTGAAATATTGTACAAAGCTCATCTGCGCCCAGCCACGACAGTGGCGACTATCAATAAAAATATTAGTGAATATTTTGCCATTGGCATTTAAGACTAAGTACCATGCATTCCATATAATTTAGAAAAGATATTTTTCTACTCTCGCATTCAAATAGTTCAGCACGATCACATCATTGATGACATCATTGAGTTTTAATTAGTAGGTTCCACACAACCTACAGTGGAAAAATTTGTTAACTTCTTCATTCATGAGTAGCATTGCATGATAGCAGGGAGAAGCATTTTAATCGAGGACGCAGACATTTCTCACGCAAGTTCAGGACCTAAAAATCTCTACTCTTGGCAATTTGATTTCCTGTGATCCCATTTTGACCTGAAACCCAAGTAATACTCTGTGAATTCAGACTTTCATGATAAAGTAAAGGTAATTCGACTGGTTTCTAAGAAGTCCTGCATTTTTGAACGTCTTTACTTACTTACTAACATGCATCCTAACTGCATCCAACTACGCATTCCACATAAGCCACATGAGCTGAGGTCTCCCTCTACTGCGTTGTACCATTTGTGTCCAATTACTCAACATGTCCTAGCCATTTCAGGCTATTGATGCGTAATTTTCTGACTAGTTCAATCTCACTGTACAGCTCGTATAGTTCGTTTTTGAAACTTTTCTTCCAAAGTCTTCCTCTGAAAAATACTGAGGATATCTTCATCCGCTTGCGATAGAATGCATGTCTCGGCGTCATAAAGTAGGGCTGGAATAATCAAGGTCTTATATAGAGTGTCCCTAGTTTTTCCTAAAGAATGCGTGGTTGGCAAGAATGATTCTTTGTTTTATTTCTGTTGTTGTTTGTAGAATTTATACCAGAGTCAAATCAAACAAAGCCCTTCACTGCCTCGAAATGATGGCTGTCGATTGTGCTGTTTTGTCCTGCTAAATCCATTTTGGTAGCTTCCGTTTTTTGACAGGCGCTAGTAGTTGCACAGAATTTTGAAAGATTGTTGCTAAAGTGTTCGCTTGTAAGTTTCGTATAATAATAAAGAAACAACGTGACAGCGCGTCACCTTGCCTAAAACCTTTTTCAACATTAACGATCCCATTTAGGTCGTTACTGGCTTTGACGGAGCAGCGAGTGTTCTCAATCGTCATTCTGCATGAACTTGACAGGAGTGCCAAAATTAGACATGGTTCCATATAACTTGTCTCTATAAATGCTTGTGATACGCTAAGTTAAAATAAATGAAAAGATGGTGGGTATCGATTTGGACTTTTTGACTTTTTTTTTACGATTTGCCGGAGTTTGAAGATGAAACCGTACTGATCGGGGCCAATCAAATTGTGGACAGATATATGGCAGATAATATGGCGGATAATGTGGCAGATAAGAACTTGTATGCGATATTGTGGAGACTTATGCCTCTATAGTTGGCTTAGTTAATTGGATCTGAGAAATAAGTCAAGTCATTTTCTTTGGCCGATTAGCCGATTGCTATACTACTTCGTTTTGGTCAGGTAGACGGTTATCGTCGTCTAAAAAGAATGGTATATTTTGCCAGACGGCATAATGTTGAGCTTCTTCGCATCAGAAAAAGTATTTTGATATTCTCAGCACTAGCTGTGACTCTACTACAATATTTCCTTCTTCACCTTTTCTGTCCGTCCGTTCAACCTATTGGTAAAACTTCCATTCGTTATTCATGGAGTACAGATTCTCAATATCTTCGTGCTCTATTCCCTTCTTTTGGAGAAGCTGATGTTTATTTCTCTTACTCGTAAAGGTCACTAAAGGCTCTCGTCCTTCGTTGCAGTGCTGCTTTGTAGGCTTCTGGTTTAATTGCATTTGCTTGCCGGCATTCTTCATCAAATCAGAGATTTTAAGTGATTGTCGGGTGAAACCCAGCACATCAGTTGTAGCGTCTCTGATGGCACGTTGGCACTGTTGCCACTGGTCTTCGGTACTTGATGCTAGTTGCATAGGAATTGTTGAGAGATTTCGGATACCCGTTCGGCAAAGATTCTAGCGGTCTCTTACAATTGCCGCTTATCTACGTTATATCTTCTCACAGTAGTTCTTCTTTGTTGTGGCGCTTGAGAGTTCCGTATTCCTTAGTGGGAATAACGTGCTAAACCAAATCAATGATGACTGCCATGAACGTTCGGACGTCCAGAATACTTTAAGTACCACCTCCTTGAAAAAAAACGATCCAGGAAAAACTAAAAATACAGGTTTATTATTCTAAATCTATATTGTCCCCTTGAAAGTAATCCCCATTGACTGCAACACACTTATGCCAGCGCTTCATCCAATCCTCGAAACATTTTTTATATTCGGTTTTCGGTATGTCCCTAGTGCTTCCTGCGATTTTTCTATTATTTCCTCTCGGCTGCTGCTCGGTTTTTAATCCGATTGAACAGAAAGAAGTCACAGGGAGCCAAATCAGGTGAATTCAGTTGCTGTTGGATGGTATTTGTTGCATCTTTCGTCAAAAAATTTCAAATAATGATGGCACTGTGAGACGGTGTGTTATCATGGTGCAAAATCTACGAGTTTTCTGTCCACGTCGACGCAAACGTCTCATAACGCCCAAATAATACTCTTTGATTACTGTTTGGCCTTCTGGCAAAAATTCATGATGCACTACACCGCTGTATTCCATGAAAACCATGAGCATTGCGCTCTTTTTTAACTGAAAACGATGTGTTTTTTTTTGGTCTGGGCTCATTTGGTGTCTGTCTGATGTCTGGATTGCGTGTCGTACTCATAAACCCACGTCTCGTCTCCAGTAATGATCCTTTTGATGAATGTGGGATCGGATTCAGCCTCGCAAATCATCTCTTATGGGACGTCAATTGAAATTGAGGTCTTTTGGCACCAACTTAACCAAAATTAAAATTAACCAAAATGTCTTGCACGGATTCATAAGCAATGTTCAAGTCCTCCGCTATCTCTCTGATGGTTAATTTGCGGTTATTGACCAACATTTCTTTTACTTCGTGAATGTTTTCGTCGGTTTTCGAAGTCGATGGTCTGCGGATGAGTTCATCATCTTCGATTGACTCACGACCACTTTTGAACCGCTCGTGCCACTGATAAATGACCGTTTTCCTTAGATAATCATTGCCGAAGCACTTTTTCAACGTTCGCGCACCATTAAATCCGTTTTTTACGCTAAACTTAATACAAGTCCGTTGTTGCAAATCTAAATCCATTTCTAAAATTGTAAAAAATCGCCAACAAACACAGAGATAGATGTACTCTTGGCTACGTAACTTTTGCAAATGCCAAGCAATGACGTTAAGATTTAGAGTAAATGTCAACAACAGATGTACGAACTTAACAAAAGAAATAGAACTTAAGCCGGAATAATGGGAAGGCCACACGGTGGTTATTACGATTTTGATTTTTTTTTTTTTTGATCAAGGTTGTATGCATGACGTAATGTGATCATTTCGATTAGGCATTTCATAATCCGGAGACGGCAATGTCTTCTTGTGCGTATTGAGATGAGGAAACTGTGTGCTTAGTATAGTAACATTTCTTCCGCCGTAAAGCCTGTAAACCTAGTTCTTGAACGCCCTCGTCTACTAAAAATATACCAGTCCAGCAGCAACCATACTTGACAACAGTGAAAGACGACTTCGTATTTCCGCAGGAATGGAAGTACTGGTAGGATTGGATCATAATGTTAATATTAAGGCAAGTGGGATTCACCTGGGAGTTTAGAGCATAGCCGGGCGTCCTAAAGAAAGCACTCAGGCTTTCCTATACTCCTGTTAAGTTTCTTACCTGGGATAAAACTTCAATAATGTCTGCATTCGGCTATGGAACGGAGAGTTAACAACTGATGACAGAACCCCCTTTGGAGGACCTGTTTCTGGGTCGGTTTTGATTAGATAATCTGAGACGTGAGGCGGAGGCATGAGACAAAAATTTTGCCTTTCATTACAGATGATATAAGAACTCCTGTGTGTTTCCAGTCTGATAGTTGTGCCCGTTTTCAGGGCTTGGACATACTGGTTTTACATTCAGTGAATAAACATTGCGATATGTTTTACGAAAAGACCAACCCACTTAGGCCTATTGGCCCATTGCGCTGCCATGTGGATCTATGATCCTTTACTCTTGGAACCAATTTAAGTTTATGATGAAGCGCAGGAGACTGTTAACGTCTATACTCTTTAGATCGTTTAAGTCAGAAAAAAGCTGCTAAGTGGAGTTTTTTTCTCTGCTGGACATCTACAGAGAAAGTGGATGATTGTCTCCTCTTTCTTCTCGTCCATGCAGCTTCTACATAAATTTTTTGTAAAGGCACCAAGACTTCTTGCATGCTTGCCTATAAGGCAGTGTCCAGTGATGACACCTATTATGGCGATGAGATGTTTCCTGTTTAGAAGGACCAGACTCTTAGAGCAATGCAGATCCAGCTTTGGCCTGATCTGTTTAGTCGCTAGACATGTATGCTCACCGGTCCACCTAAGGTATGTTCTTTTATTAGCATCCAGCTTTAAAAATGATTTGCACGTAGCGATTGGTATATCGATGGTACCCTTTTCCGGTAGAATAGGTATCACACTTTTCTTCAATCAGAACAGAGCTTCTTTAATCGCCAAAATTTCTACCTGGACAACGCAACAGTAAGTTGGAAGAAGGTAAGAGAGGCTTAGATTTAGCGTATCTGAGAAAACATTGCCAACAAGACCGCTATCGGTTTTAAATCCATCTGTATAGATGTGGATAGACTTGTCCTCCATGAAAGCATCTTCCTTCCAGAAGGATCTTGAGGGGAAGCTCGCATGAAACTCTTTGTCAAACCAAAGTTTGGGTATGGTGTAATATATGATGTTCTTTGTGGGGATTCCTAATATGTTTATTTAGAATATTAGCGTGGCCAAATAAATTATTTATTATTTGTTCACTGTAGTCGCAGCTAGTTGCTTGTTGAAGAGATCGATGGGTGTCAAGTGAAACAGAATGACTAAAGCAGCGGAAGGAGTGGAGCGTAGAACTCCGTTTATGCATAGACATGCTGTTCTTTGGACTCTGCTTAGTTTTTTGCAGTTGACTCCAATGTCTAAGGCCATTCACCACACAGCAACACCATAGGTGAGTATCGATCTTACGACCGAGATGTATAGACAGTGGGTTATTCGAGGTTGAAGACCCCATTTATTTCCATTGACTTTCTTGCAAGAAAATACTGTAGCTTTCTTGACTCTTTCTTGAATGTTAGGTTTCCAGTTTAGTTTTCTCTCCTCTCTGTAAACTGGTACTGGTCCTCTGTAAACTGGTACAGTTTATTGGAGGAGGGTCGGAATTTTTTATTTCCTGGAAGAGAGGGCAAGATAAGTTTTTTGGGCTTAACTCCCAATCCACAGCGATCCGCCCAACGAGTTAATCTGTTAAGATTTAGCTGAAGGAGTTCTTTAATGGTATTAAGATGCTTACTTGACACGGCTGTAGCAACATCATCCGCATAGGCAATCAACCTGCTCGCTCCCGCTTCCAAGTATATCAGCAGTTCATTTACTAATAAGAAGAGGAGAAAGGACACCACCTTGCGGCGTGCCTTCGCTAACGCCTCCATTAGCAGAAGTCCCACCCATTTTGGAGCTGATTATCCTGCTATTTAGCGTTAGACTGATTAACTCCCCAAGTAAGTTGTCTACGTGGAGATGTGACAGTGCAGTTGTGATTGCGGATGTGTTGACGTTTTTAAAGGCGGCTTCTATGGATCGCTTGATGTGACTACTCAGCGCATGCAGAGCTATTTTCACCGACTTTCCTTTACAGTAGGCATGTTGAGCCGTTGACAAAAGGATTAATTTTAGGTCGAATATGCATATCAATCAGAGTTTTCAGAAGAAAAGATAATAGACTTATAGGTCTGAGGTACTTTAGAACAACATAAGAGTATTTTCCGGCCAGGCGAATGAAAACTACATTGACTTCTCTCCATGATAGTTTAATGTGGATCAGTTCTACATAGCTTCTCATGATATTCTCTAGCATCGGCAGGATCCTGACCTTTGTAGCTCGGTCAGTAGCCTAATTCTTTGCATTTTTTGTACTTCTACTCTAAAAAGTATTTTGAGCATTTTCGCAGTATCACGGTATTCATATTTTAGTCGATTGTCCTTCAAAACGTGCCTCTTCGTGAGCTCGTTAACATTTTAAGATTTTCATTGTCAAGATGTCAGAAGCAGCATATTGGTCTCCCATCTATCTATTTTGATGTTACTTTTTCTAACATGCAACCCAATCTACCCAACGTGTCGTTGAAAAAACGGTAGAATTCATCGGATTCGTAGAATCTAGTTATTCCTTAGTCTGCGCCTAAAGGGTAGAGACCTCCAAAATTCGTGTGACGGCTGCGGTCGAATAGACCGAGGCAATATTTTTTTATTCAGAAATTCTATGGATTTCTTCCTTTCAATTGGCATCCCGCCAAGAAAAGAAGGAGTCCTTGTAGCCATTTTCCTTACCTCAAAAATCAGTTCAACGAAAAAAATAAAAAAAAAAACTACTCAATCTTGACGCAAAAAGGGAATCCTTGAAAATATAATTAAGTACCCTCTTCGGCTAATTTGTTTAAATCTCTTCTGGTCGCTAGAACTGTATCTGTGTTCTTCGAGACAATAACCTCAACGGAATCCACCCACACCCACTACTTCGAAACCAGTTTTGATACAGATGCCGACGTTCGTTGGAACATTTACATCTGCCATTGCAAAGGGTTACGTATCCAACGAATCTTTTCTTAGAAACGATGATCCTTCCCAACTTGGTTGTCTTCCTTTTTATAAAGTGTGTTCGAAGGAAGAGTAATTTTTTTTTTTTTTCTTCCATTCTTCTGCAAGTTTTTGTATCCTTTTTTTGTGTTTTTTTTTTTCTAGATGAACAAAGAAAGTGAGAGAAGGAGTCATCTGGGCATTGGTGGGTGTGTTATGGAGTTTTGAAATCTCCCCCCGCAACTTTGTTGTAAGTGTGAAATTGTTCTCGGCACGCGGTTGTGGTTGGTGTTTTTATTTTATCCGCTTTTCTTGGTTTACTTCTTATTCTTATTCAAAAGTTAATTACCTTAGAGATAATTAACTTAAGCATAAGTTTCTTGGGGGCGCATTTATGCTAATAGCTTTGCAGTTTCCAGAAAATTTCAATGGATACCATCGTCTTGGTCGTCCTTTTATAAGTTGTTTTTCCCCTTTTTTGCAATTTTTTTTTCTCAATTGCTATGTGTGTATATTTGTTGTGTTGCTGCTGCTTTTTGTTTGGGAGCGTAGGTTTGTTAAGGTGAATTGCACCTTGGGGCCATGGCAACGTTATCTTGGTTAATTGCAATTAAAGCAGTTGATCACTAGGTGGAAAGTTTGCAAGTGGTTGACCAGAAAAGGGTGTTTTTTTCTCATCTTGTTTTTGCTTAGGTCTACGACTTGGGATGTTTTATTTTAAGCGTCAAACCCATCCTGTAAATGAATAGAATAGGAATAGGGAAGAAGAAAGGGGCTTTATGGGGAATATAATAATTTTCTTAGTTGGGTTATTAATTAAGTTTGAGGCTTGATCTCCACGAATAGGCTTAGGAGGATGTCCTGAAAAGTAGCCAGTCATATTCAGCTTCTTACTGTCCGTCGATTGAGGCTTCTTGCAGTTTGACTATTGCCGCACTTGGTAAATCATTCAATTGCTTGCTGGTAAATTGTAAGCAGTATTCGATATTCGATTTTATTTCCATTTTCCACATACATACGAGGGCTGTTTAATGAATATCCGAATTAGAAATACTCCTCCACAGTCATCTCCGGATGACTGCCTCGTTCGACCCTTACTTCTTTCCAGTGTAAGGTTTGAGAACAAAAGTAAGTCGCATGGAGCCAAAACCGGAGAATACGGAGGATGGGGTAGCAGTTCGTAGTGCAGGTGTCTATCGTGGTGGAAGAGCACTTTTTTCTTCTCCAAATATGGTCGTTTTTACTTCAAATCGGCATTGAATCGGCCCAAAAAATGGACGTAGTATGGTCCAGTGATTCCGGCCGAAGGCCTTTCTTTGGTCTCTAGTGTGTACCAATGATTTTTTGTCTAATCGACGGTCACGAAACTACGCAGAAACTCCTCCGTGTTTACATTAGTCATTAAATTGTTCTTCGGTGTGAGCGAACGCGGACAGCTTTCTCATGCTATAAATCTCGTGCGGGATATGGCCAACGCGTTCAGTTGAGGCGCCTGTTATCTCAGTCAACTCGCGAATTTTCACTCTGCGATCCGCCAACTGTGGTAACCGTTTTTGTTCCTCCTGAGCACAGTTCATCAAAACCTGACGTACAACCACGGCGAAATACTGCGAACCAATGGTAATTGGTTGTACGGGAAGGCAAATGGGTCCCATATACATCATCGAGAATGAGTTTGATTTCTTCGCCACTCGGTTTTGCCACTCAAAAACAACAACTGGACCACGGAGCGATTCTGATTTTTCCATGGTCGCAAAAAACACTAACATGATGTTTTTAAATGGGTGCCAAAACAAAACTAAGCGTCGGATTGTCACCAAATGACAGGAGGGCTAAAAGAGGTTATACTAAATGATGGTGAACTCATTTTGGATCAGTAGCGCTGCCTATTTTCCAATCCGGGTACTCACCAAACAGCCCTTGTATATACTCCGATCTCGGTGGTTCAACCCTTCTTCAGTCCCCCGGTATCATATTTGGTACCTACGGTGTTTTTTTTTCTGCTTACTGTAATAATCCAACGAAAGACGTCCCATGCTATCGCATATATTATAAATTTTTGAGTTCTAATAATAATATTTACCAACACTGGGACGCCAAAGTTACTCGTTTGTGGACCACAACCATGTCGCAAAATCGTGCAGATAAAATTTAGTTTGTTTTTGTTGAAAACGTTGAAATTGTGATAGTATTGTTGTTGCATAATTACTAAGTTTTTTTAATTTTAACTTCACTAAAAATTAGGTTTATATATATTTATTTAAGAAAAACATGTACAATAGTATTATTCAAAGTATTGCCCATCTGAAGCTATGATTTTTTTCCATCCTTCTAGAAATTTGTGGATCCCATCCAAGCCAAGAATGAATCAAGCCAATTTTTGATATTCTGCTCTGATGTAAACCGTATTTCACAGAGAGCATTCTGCATCAACCGGAACAAATGGTAGTCAGAAGGGGAAAGGTCTGGGATATAAGGCGGTTGGGGTAAGACTTCCCATCCACTGTTTTCAAAATAGTTCTTAATCGAAATAGCAACGTGGGGCGGAGCGTTGTCATGATGGAAAATTATTGCCTCGTGTCTGGTCGCATATTCCGGGCGTTTTTTGGCTAAGCCTCTCTTCAAACGGATTAATTGTGTTCCGTAGCGTTGTCCATTGATAGTTTCATCCGGTCTTAGCAGCTCATAATACAGCACACCCATCTGATCCCACCAAATACAGAGCATTACCTTCGCGCCATGGATATTCGGCCTTGCCGTTGATTTTTTGCGCTTGGGGTTGTCGTAATGGATCTATTTTTCATCACCAGTAACAATCCGATGCAAAAATGACTGCCTTTTGTGGCGTTCCAGCAGCATTTCGGACATGCAAAACCGTCTTTCGACGTCTCTCACCTTTTGAATATATCCAGCTGCTTTAAAACGTTTTGAAATGGCTGCTTGAGTAACACTCAAAGATTCTACGAGCTTTTCTTGTGTTTGGCAACAATCTTCATAGAGTAATGCTTCCAGTTCTTCATCTTAAAACTTTTTTGGCTGCCAGGACGTTCATCGTCTTCCAAGCCAAAATCACCACTTTTGAATCGTGCAAAAAACTTTTGGCACGTTCGCTCAGCTAGCGCATGTTCACCAGCAGTTTTCTTCATATTAAGGTAATGAAGAAAAACTCCCGGCAAAAACACTTTTTCATGCACAAAGTTCGACATATTTGAGTGAAAAAAAAATTATTGTTGTTAACGCTCCAAATGAATGACATATACTGAAATGACGTACAATGGCAGTAGCTTTCCAACGCATGTTCCAATGTAATAATAACAATGGAATGATACAAGTTACGCCATCTATTAGCAAACTGCACGAAGTTATTGACTCAATATTTTGTGACTAATAAATGATCGCCTTTAGGTCAGATATTCTATATGATACCTCAATCAATTTTCATTTTAAATGCATTTTTATTAAGTTAATTCATTAATTCTTACATGCTAGACAAAAAATGCTTAAAAATTAACTAAATATTATCTTATTTTAACCTATTGGCCCCATGCGGGCACTCTAAGTTAAACCTAATTCTTAAATTATGTCTTTCGACGTGTTTTCATATTTATTTACACTAAAACTAAGAAAATAATTTCGATAATCTGAAAAAAAACTTAGTATATGGACTTTTTTTTATAAAAATTTAAAATTAAAACTTATAAACTGTCTCCATATAAAATAAAAGTTATCCTTCTTAAGCTACTTATGCTACCTTATTGTATTGTTAATATTATACAATTTCTTTTTTTATTTTTTTGTTTGAAAAATTGTCCCTTCTTTTAGAGAAGCTGTTACCCACCTCTTTGTCCTTTTATAATTTTTTTTTTTTTTTTTTTTTGTATTTTTTGTAAATATTTTTTTATTATTTTTTTTCTTAAATCTACCCTAAACCTACCTAAAACTACGTAAGCCGGCAACGGCTAATTAAATACACTGAGCAACGCAGAAGATTAGCGGCACGGCCAATCTGTCCTGGATCAGACCTTTATTACCTAGGTAAAGGAACGCTTCTGGAGGAGTAAAGCCATCATGATACATATAATTAGGGTAGAAAGCCCCGGAGATCAGGTTGTTCGATGAGGTCATTACTATTGCAATGTGCCTTCGAGTCAACTTAATAACGAAATTTTCCACTCTTATTAGGTTTGCCCTATTGTACAAGACCTCATTAGGATAGAGTTTTATGTACTCAGATTTTGGTGTTCTGTATAAGCGAAGACAAGCCCTCTCAAACACCCGAATATTTTCCAATAAACTTGCTCTCATGTTGAACCACGCGAGACATCCAAATACAAGGATGGGCCTGACAGGGGCCACGTAGCAAATCACCTTTACCCTCGCATCGAGTTGGCTGCTA
The DNA here is from genome assembly GCA_907269105.1 of Volucella inanis. Lineage (NCBI taxonomy): Eukaryota > Metazoa > Arthropoda > Insecta > Diptera > Syrphidae > Volucella > Volucella inanis. The sequence continues at coordinate 199,576,499 of OU026153.1, read as the reverse complement.
TAAAACAGTCTCTTTGTAAGGCCAAAAGCCCTTTTAGCTCTTGCCAGAGCAGCATTTATATGTTTATTAAAATCCAGATATTGATCTAACCAGATCCCAAAGTATCTGACTACATTTCGACAAGGAAGTGGCTGTCCATGTTGTCCGACGATAGAGAACTTCCGCAAATTCTTTCTGGTATCCCTAGTGACCCCAGACAAAGGCGTCCTAAACAGAATGGTTTCCGACTTCTAAAAGTTGATTTTTAGCTTCCAGTCGTCGCAATATTGCTTAATTTTGTCGAAGTCACGTTGCAAAAGTAAAGTAATGACCTCAATTTTTGGACCTGATCTGTACGCGATTAAGTCGTCTGCGTACGCTATGGCATGGTGAAGTGAACCAATCAGATCACTTATGTAAATGTTGAATAGGATCGGCGAATTTACCGCACCTTTTTGCAAACCGTTTTTAATGTGAAATTTACCAGCAGAAAGCACAATGCCATTTTTCACGATGAACTGTCTATCTGTCCAACTTGAAGAAAAGTCCCTCTAACCATACGATATCAAAGGCTTTTTCCAAGTCAATTAGGCGAGCACCAGTGAACTGGTTCTTGCTTTTGTTCCATTAAATATCAGAAACCAGTTTAGACGCGGAATGAATGATATCATGCCCCACCTTGGAACCGAATTTATTATCCGGAACTATATAATCTAAGTGATTCAAAGATCGTTTGGTGTTCTTCCTTCGAGATGAACGGGTGTAATACCCCATCGTCGGCGATGACATTTTTTGCCATATACTCGTCACTGAACGGGGTAAAACTCGAGCTCTCGAAACGCCAGTTCACTATTTCATTTCGAAAGTAGAAATTGTGCACAAGGGCTCGATTTTCTAGGTCGTGGTTCGAGCCAATGGTTTCATTCGCCTTGTACACTTCCTGAAAAGTCGCTCCTATGGTCTTTACCTTATCCTACTGATCCTCGATCACAAAGAAGTTGTCATCATCAACGGCCTCATTTGGATCGATGCCTAAAGTATGTGTTCGTTAACCGTCGTTCGGGCGATTCTAAGACATGAAAGGTCGTTTTGATCTTTCCTCCGGTTGCTGATGTTTACAGCTCGAATTTTGTTGTTCCAATACAAACTTACAGCATTTCTGTAATTTTCTTTTATTTATGTTTGGAGGTTTTTGATCGACGACTGTAATGTCATGATCTCCGGGTTATTTCTGTCAGTCAACTGTCTGTACAGGTCTTGACAGCAATCTACTTTTATGTTGGTGCTGTGCGTCAATAGTTAAGGTGCGAAATAAGTTTTCGTCATCAGTGTGTTGATACTGAGGTATCGTTTTGTCCATTGATACCTGTCAATGTCCTCGTTTGACAGATTTCTGTTGGACGGTGGGTAGAACGAATTCAAGAGGAGAGTGTTCTCGTTAGTGGTCTTGAGAAGTGTGTCCAAAGCACTCTACTATAATTGTAGGAATGCCTTTGAACAAACTCTTCCAATTCCGCGGTTTCGTTGACTTGTATTTTTGAAACAACGGACTATTTATATTTAATTGAATTTTTACCTATTCTAAAAGATTGACATTCATATTGTATTATATGCAAAGCCAGGGGGCATGTCTGCAGAAGATTGGTCTTTAAAATTAATTACAATACATTACATTATGTTGAGTTCAAAATACAAATTCACAAAAAAAAAAAAAAAACAGTTTATCATTTATACATTTGAATTCAAGAACATTTTCTTAACATTTTTTAAAAAAATTGGTGTCGGAAAGTTGTTTAAATTTGTTGTAAGCTCGTTAAATATTGCCGGAACAGCAACTGCATACTTTCTACGTCCATATTCGTTCCATCTTGAGATCAAAAACTTATTTTGTTGTCGTCTAAGTGTGCTAACTGCTTATTGGGTTGGTAGCTTATAGGTGTTATCATTTTTGAAAGTTGATAGTATGTCCATCTTATACAATTGTTCTTTTGTGAGGAATTGCCTTATGTTATTACCATGATGTTGTTCTGACTTCTTAACTATTTTTTGTATGCTGGCATGCAATGAGTTTAGCCTCTGGAGCTGCTGCGTGTTGCCCTACGATAGGATGCCGTTCCTCAGGTTAGACTCCACTAGGCTATAATAGCATTGCTGAAGAACATCTGCTGGACATCGATAGCTAAGATGGAAAAGAGCTGCAGCGGATCCCCTGAGTTTTATTAGTGCCTCAACATGATAGCTCCACTTAAAATTGTAGTCGACGGTGACCCCTAAATACTTGTATATAGATACATTATCCAGGATCGTCGAGCATTAACGGTCCTACTTTGGATCCTTGTGGAACTCCATACTTTAAAGATTTTTCTTTGCCTAGGCTTTGTTTACTTTTGACTTTATATTTGCGGTTTTTTAGGTAATCCTCAAACCATGACAAAAGTGGTCCTCTTATGCCCGTTTTTTCCATTTGTTTATTCGTACTATTTTGTATCTTCTGTGCTTCATTTTGTGTCTTTTGGTAAGATTAGTTTCGCTTACCAAAAGCACATCAGGGGCTTGGTCTTTAAGCAACTTAAATAGTGTGGCTCTTCGTTCTAACCTAATCAGTGAATTAACATTCACTGCAAGGACCTTCAGGGTTTGCTCCGCCATGTACGTACCCATTACGACTGAAGGTGCATTAGGCCCGGCAACAGCGTATATATATGATACCTTTAGACTCAACTATGTCCTTTTGTTAAAAAATAAAATTTAATAACATTTAACTTGTTTTGGATTCCAGCGTTATTGTCCACAGAAATTGAACAACGTTTATCATGCGGGGCATCAGGATTCCTCAATTGCCAAATGAGGAGCAGATATTCCTCTGTCCCAATTGCGTGAACAATATCCAAAATGACACGATAAAGATGATTTTGATTCACCTGTAATACAAGAAATCTATGAAGATCCTCAAAATGTATTACTGAACGTTCGTAAACCATTTGAATATTTTAATGAATATTTTGATGTAACATGTACTTACGAGTAAATGTCCCGCTATTTAAAATATCTGAAGACAACTACAAATGAAGTACTAGGTGGGGTGAAAAGTAACCTCTTTGGTAATGAAAATTTGATACACTTATTCTACCAATTTTCCAACTTCTTGATCCCGTCCGGAAAGTAATTTTTTTCCGAAAGGTCTGCAAAATACTCCTCCGTGGCGTCGATGATTTCCTCGCGTGAGCTGAATTTTTTATTGATGAGCCATCTTTTGAGGTTTGGGAAGAGATAATAGTCCGAGGGAGCCAAATCGGGCGAATACGGGGGATGCGACAGCAATTGGAGCCGTAAGTCATTGATTTTAGCCATGGTTGCGATGCTCTTGTGTGCCGGTGCATTGTCTTGCAAAAATAAAATTTTTTTCGCTTCATGTGATTCCGTTTTGCAGAAAACCAAAGCCATAATCTTTCCGACCCATCGAGCCTTCGGCCGCTTCGGAGCACTCGTGCTGGCTTTAATCCATTGCCGGGCACTTATTCTGTTCTCTGGTGTTCAACAGTTACCAATCGACACCAAAAGTCCGCCCGATTTCGCATCAGCAAATCCAAACACTCTTTCGAAGTGCTCTCGCGTTCGTGTTTTTGGTCAAGAGTGAGTATGCGCGGCACCCAGTGGCAGGATAATATGGCGTGTGCGCTCAGTACTAATTTTTGTGGTATCTGCTAGCTCGCTAGCAAACCATTCCATGTATTTTTTTGACATTGTCCTGTGTAACCGCATCGGAGGGCCTGCCGCTGCGGACTTGATCGGTAGTGGAGTTGCGGGAACCACGAAACTCGCGAAACCAATATTTGACGGTGTAATCTGACAGAGCATTAGGCCCATAATATTTATCCAACTTTTCTTTGTTTCCTTCGCCGTTTTGCCTCTCAAAAAATAATGTTTTATGAGAGAACGAAAATCGTTTTTGTCCATACTCAATATGATGCCAAACACGTCAAAAACAATCAGCTGTCAAAACAAAACTAAAGACAGCATCGCACTGAAATTTTTCATGTCTGCCTAAATGTTAACGAAATTCAAGGCACCATAACTTTTTTGCAGTAGCAGCGCATTTTGGTGGTCAAGGAGTTTACTTTTCACTCCACCAGTAAATAACTTTTTCGGAGACCGTATTATTCTTTCTTTGTTAGGTTTTCCACGACTAAGGATGACTTAGAAGTCCCGTACAAGATATCCACTTATAGCTGATAACATTGAAAGAGAGGTTTTAAAATCTCCGAAGCAATCTTAGGATATTGCACGAAAATACGGTTACGACAATGGTAAAAGAAAATGATAGTTTCTAGAAAGTAAGGCCAATGTGTGATAAAATTCTCAGTAAATGTCCGCAGTATGTACGACCTGGCAATGTGAGCGTAGATGAAAAAATTATTCCCTTTGAAGGACATGTTACAGTTATGTGGATCGCAACAACTTTGTTTGATACATTGTTGACACACCATAGCATCATAGCTTCTGGTACCATTATGGTTAGCCGCATTCCTAAAATTGTAATGCTGAAAAAAGATGCCGAGCTCAGAACAGACCAAGCTCTTATGACCAGGTGTTACGCAATGAAGGAACGATATCTTTTATTAAGAGGACTTACAATAAACCCATTTATTTCTTATTCACTGCTCATGGTGTTCAGCCTTTTGAAAACTGTCGTCGTTGGTCGAAAAAGACAAAAGATATATTGAAATACCATGACCCCATGCCATAAAAAAGTATAATGAATGTATGTGTGGGGTAGACCTTTTAGACCGGATAATTTCTTAGTATGCCATGAAAGGTAGAACTAAGAAATGAACAATTAGAATTATGCATCATTTCTTTGACTTTGTTATAGCTTCCTGTTGGATCGAGTACAGGCAACAAGCCCAACAAAACAAATGGATTAAAAAGCAAATACTATCCTATTATTTCCTTGGATTAGAAATAGCAGAGAATCTGCAGAACAGCGTGTAAAGGATCAGTGATGAACCACAAGTAGAACATTTTCTGTACCACCAAAAATTGCAAGAAAGACGAAACACTTACCTAAAATGTGTCAAAACGAACAGGCAAGTGGGTCTTAGTGTCGTGGTGAATGATGTAATAGACTAACTTTTGTTCGGTGTAACAGCTGCAAGGTGTTCTTGCATTGCATTAATTATGAAATAAAAGTTATAAAATGAAAAGTGAAGAAATTAAATTTTTATTTGTTTTGACATGCTTGAGTCCTAACGTATTAGTTGTGATACTTACCTTAAATTCCAAATTAATGTAGGAAATAATTGTAAACACAAGTGATATACAAAAATGATAGATTTATTACATATGTTTTGCAGAAAGTTTATGAACGAAACAAAACATTTATTTGATCGCGAGCCGCTGAGCCGCACCCGACTGTGCGCTGTTGCACCTCGATGAAGAATTCTTCTTTGCTTTGTCGTCTGCCCCTTATATTCATTCCCAAATACCCATGGAACTCAACACGCTGTGCCAAGTCCACAGTTAACTCTAGGCTTAGCACCATCCAACCACCGCATATCCCAATCACGATTACTATTACCTTTAGTGGAGTCATTATGTCACGAAGATAATATTGCCCACATCGCCATCCGCTTTTATGTTTTTATTTATAGGTCACAACTCATCCATGGCGAATATAAACAATATTACCTCCGTGACTCAACGAGAGTAAACGACTGGGTCAAATGTAAGCAACCTTGTGGACGATGACTCATACTACCAACAAGAGTAAACAAACCCCGAACAACGATGTAAACAGATGCGCGACACTCATGCTGCTGAAATTGAAATATCAGGCGCCCCTTAGCGATCGATGGTCTGAAACTACCTTTAAACCTACCTAAAATACTTAATTGAATAACTAAGCAATTCCACACTCGGCCATTCTGGTATACGACTGCCCTCAATCGGATTCTTTATTGTACCCTTATTCGTCTTCGGTGGTTTCGCTGTCATCACCTGTTGTCGATGGCTTCATATAATCAGCTGCTGTCGATGTGGTATTTGGACCCTCGTGTTGCCCTTATTTTCAAACATCATACCGGTCATTTCTTTTTACTCTGGTCACCTCATATGGTCCGAAGTATTTAGCTTGCAACTTCAGACCTATACCGAACTGCATCCTTATGATTGCTACCAGATCGCCTACTTGATATTATTTTGCTGTTTTTCATTTCCGGTCGTAGGTTCTACAATTTTTTGCCTGTACCCTTGCGATTTGTTGCTTTGCAGATTGTCTGACCTCGTTTCGTTCGTACTCGAAGTTTTCCCTCATTACTTCTTCCGACAACTCTCACTGGAACGGGCTTCGTGACATCGTCGAGTTCATTACGCTTTGCCCCCAACTTGTGTGCTTGTACAAACTTTTTAGGATCATCTAGTGATAACTTTGTAAGCATCTCGACGACAATTCGGTTTACCCTGTCCATTCCCTCTAGGTACTCCAGTCGTGGTCAGATTGTGCTGGATATGGCTTAGCTTACAGAATTCTTCGAATACGTTTGCCGTAAACGCAGCTCCTCGATCTGATACGATACGGGTCGGTTGACCAAAAACTTCACTCTGGAGCTCCAATTTTTTCAAAACCTCGTCACACTTCGTGGTCTTTATTGGGTAGCTCCAGATAAATTTCGTGAAAGGGTCTACTACTGCAAAGAGATAATTGTAAAGTTTATAAGTGGATGGCAGTGGTCCCAAATGGTTAATGTGATACGCATGTAGTGGGACGTCGCTTTGATTCAGGAAACCTTCTGCCTTTCCATTATTCCTTGCATACAATATACATGCCCCGCAGTTAGAAAAGACACCTTCGACACAGCTTCTACCTTCCTTGCGGAGATGTGGCCCTATTCGTGGATTCCTCTTATATTCTCATTCCCTTTGTTACGACAAGTAGATGAGTCCCCTCTTCAAACTTGTAAAGTATATGGTTTCTTGACTTGTAATCCCCGTAGCTGCCTTTTGCTGCTAGTATCTCCATAACCAACTTGCAATGTTCATCCTTAGACTGCGCTATCTTTGTTCTATACAGGACTCCCTCTTCGATAATCATGACCGTTGGATATCTGCTCAACGAGTCAATATGTCTCATTGCTGTTGCTTTTCTGTGTATCACCATCATATCGTATTACTGGAACATAATGGCCCATCTAGCCACTCGCAGTCACAGATCTTTCTTCGTCATAGTCACCTGGATCGTCTTGCAATCAGTCACTACCGTGAATAGGAGTGCTAACATATATACAAGCAACTTATTTAGACATTTCATTATAGCTAATACCTCCATTTCATAACTCGTATAGTTCTTTTCCGATGCTGCCGTCTTAAAACTGAGGTAAAATACAGGATGAAACTCATATCCTATTAGACTCGCATCCGTGTGAAGCTCAGTCGGCAACGCAGAATTAAACAGCTTCAAAAGCGGTTCTTTATACAGATACCACTTCAACGTGACATTTGCATCACACTGTTCTTTACCCATGTTAAATTTGACCGACTTGCAGAAATGGTCCGTAAGCGGTTTTGCAATTTGTGAGTAGATTGGAATAAATTTTCCGAAGAATCCCGTCAATCCCAGGAAACTTTGAATCTTATCTTCTCTGTTGATGGTTTAATGCTTCCTTTCTCCACTATGTGTCCCAAAAATTCAATAGACCTGCACAATAACTTACATTTTACCCACTTGATCTTCAGCCCAAACTCTTCTGCGACTTTCAGCACTGCTATCAGCTTCTCCAATGATTTTTTTTTCGTTTTTGGTGAAAATAATAATAGCATCTACATACATCAATAGATATCGCTTTAGTACTAGGTGTCGGAATACCTGGTTGATGAATCTCTGGAATGTGGCCGGAGAGTTACACAGGCCTAAAGCCACCTTCCGGAACTCGAACTGACCATCCAGCGTTAAAAATGCTGTATATTTCCTATTGTTCTCCGCTACATCCACATGGAAGAAACTATTCCTAAAGTCCAATGTTATGAATACTTTCGCTTCACGTAGTTTCTCCAATACATTCTCCACTACAGTCATGGGATATCGGTCTTTGACCATCTTCTCATTTAATTCTCGATAATCTACACACAGTCTGTAATTGCCATCCTGCTTCTTAACTAGCATGATGGGACTGGCGTATTCTGATCGACATTCCCGAACTGTGCCCTTCTCTAACCACTCCTATATTTGTTTGTCTACCACTTTTCTTTCCTCTGGCGTCAATCTCCTTGCTTTGCGGTACACCGGTATCTCATCCATCATTATGATATTCATCTCGGTGCATGATTTGGACGGTATCTTTGGGGTATACGCGCTTACTATGTTTTCTACGCGTCCCCTAAATTGCTCATTACCTACGTGTAGCTCCTCTTTGTCCTCCTTGCTGTCCATTGACTCGATCTTGAACTCGTGCGTACAATTATCCTCCAACTCACACACCTTTTCAGCTTCATCTATTTCCACTTTTCTGCATTTCACTTCTTCAAATTTTCCCTTCCCAACAAAATTTTATCGGGAATCCACTGGTCCGGTATAACATGAAAACGTACCCACTGTTTATCTGTTCGAGTCTGCACATCCAAAAGACATGGTCCTAGTGTTTTCCGCGGTTGATTTCCAAACTCTTTCAGCATCATCCCCGGTTGATCGAGTTTTGCTCCTTGAATGTTCCTCCGAAACTATTGATGTATTAGTGAAACATCGCTTCCATTGTAAACAAAAGCGTAATGCGGCTTGCCCTCTATGTATGTTCTCCATGATATGCCTGCCGTCAGATTCAATTCGTTTTACTTGACTTATTCCACTTGACGATGATGTTGATTCCTTTTTATCCGGGCGGTTTGGTGATATATGACCAAACTGGTTACATTTAAAGCACCGCATACCCTTTCATTTATCCGGACAGCCCTGTGCCAAATGCGACATCGAACCACAGATATGACACCGCTTTGTTGGCGTTGGTCCCCTCTACGTGATGTTTGTGCGTCCATTATTTCTATTTGTTTTCCTCTTGGTTTCAATTCTTCGAGCGTTGAGGCATCGTAAAGTATTCTTTTATTACCTACCGTGTATGGGATTAAAGTTATTATGTACTCTACTAGGGAGCATTCGTCGACATTTCCTTGATTACGGATCTGTGCCATCGCATACAAGTATTCTAATAGGCTTTCTGACGTGTTTTACTTCCGGAACTCCAACTATTTGTGAACTTCTATGCTCGTCAACCTTTTTCCGAATTCTTTAATTAAATGCGCCCTCAGAATGTTGCAATCTGTGATTTCCCCGTTGGCCTGCACTGCTAAGTTTGCAGCACCTCTAAGTAACCTACGTGCATATAGGTACTTCTGAATGTCATTCCATTCACGAAATATAGCGATCGACTCAACTTTTTATCTCTTTTCCCGAAAAAAGTTATTTCTGTTTGCCATCTCTGTCCCCTCCTCTTCTTCTTCTGTTTCACTATCGTCAATCGTGTCATTTAATATATCATCCACTGTAATTCCTTCCCCAAAATTACTTTTGGTCCACGTAGGCAAATCAGTCTTGACGCTATACCGATAAGGTAGACTCTTCCTCCTGAGAAAACACTGTAGCTGTCGAACTGCTAGTTTCTCCAGTTCATCCATGCATACTCGTACAGCACAGCCTTGCACCCTCTTTTACCTTTCACCTTCGCGACTTTACTTATTATTTAGCCGTCGCAATTTATGTAACTTTTTCTTACTTAGCCGTTATCTTATCATTCATATTCACTGTGTTTCCGGTAGATTGAATCCCGGTTGAGCCCCCATGTACGAAATAATTGCAAACACAAGTGATATACAAAAATTATAGATTTATTACATATGTTTTGCAGAAAGTTTATGAACGAAACAAAACATTTATTTGATCGCGAGCCGCACCCGACTGTGCGCTGTTGCACCTCGATGAAGAATTCTTCTTTGCTTTGTCGTCTGCCCCTTATATCCAGTCCCAAATGCCCATGGAACTCAACACGATGTGCCAAGTCAGTTTTAACTCCAGGCTTAGCACCATCCAACCACCGCATATCCCAATCACGATTACTATTACCTTTAGTGGAGTCATTATGTCACGAAGATAATATTGCCCACAACGCAATCCGCTTTTATGCTTTTATTTATAGGTCACAACTCATTCATGGCGAATATAAACAATATTGCCACCGTGACTCAACGAGAGTAAACAGTACCCACACGACTGGGTCAAATGTAAACAACCTAGTGGACGACGACTCATACTCCCAACAAGAGTAAACCAACCCCGAAGAACTGGGTCGATGTAAACAGATGCGCTACACTCATGCTGCTGAAATTGGAGACCAATAATATCAGGCGCACTCAGCGATCGATGATCTGAAACTACCTTATGACTTAATGGATTATTTAATAAAGAGCACTTTCACATTAATAAAAAATTTTTTCTGTTTTATTATCTTTATTGGATTTAATTTGTGAACGCACTCTTTCACTAACCATCAAACTGTCACTGTCAATTTATTCAGTAAACTCAACATTTTCATCGTGGTAAAGTACACTAACGAGCAACGTCTGCAAATTATAAAAATTTTATACAGATATTCGGAGTCGCAAAATCATCTTCAGTGACGAAGCTCATTTTTGGCTCAATGGATTCGTCAATAAGCAAAATATGCGTTATTGGTCGGGTTAAAACCCACATGTGCTTCATGAATCACCACTTCATCCACAAAAAATAACTGTTTGGTGCGGTTTTCATGCCGGCGGCGTTATTGGCCATATTTTATCGTCGACGATAACGATCGTCGCGTTACTGTGAATGGTCAGCGTTATCGCGCCATGATCACCGATTATTTTTGGCCCGAATTGGAAGATATGAACTTGGACGACATGTGGTTTCAACAGGATGGTGCCACAAGCCACACAGCATACGCAACAACCGATTTATTGAAGAGTAAGTATGATGAGCGTGTTATCTCAAAACATGGGCCAATCGATTGGCCGCCTCGTTCGTGCGATTTAACGCCGCTTGACTATTTTCTGTGGAGCTACGTTAAGTCATTAAGCTCAGAGCCAACATTGAACGCGAAATAGCGGCCGTTTCGGCCGAAATGTGTGGCCGAGTTTTTGAAAATTGGCCATATGAACGAAGTCGAGTTCTATTTATAAACGTTTTGATTGTACTTCAAGCCGATAATAAAGTTTTTGAAATATCTCAAATGGTTTGCCTTTTATTTATAGAAAACCCTATACTTCTTAGGTTCTTGTAGCCAGAGTTGATGGTGTAGTCTTACTTAAAACCATGGTTGTGTGTGCAATCGTCGTAAATGAAGCTTTGATACACATTACATCTCAAAATACATTTATTTTGGTGTAATTCTTTGAAGGATTTAATTTGTTAAATTTTTAAAGGACCTATCATCATGTGACCTTGTGGCAGAAAGTTTATAAAAAATTTATTAAAAATCCGTTGTTTGTGTTTTTACCTAACTTGAATTTATTATTTCCGTTATTTTTTTCAGACGGGACTTAACGGTTCGTAAATTCTACGCCAGTTTTTGATGCTGTATGCTCAATTTATGAGTTTTACGTTTGCTGAATTCCTACAGATACTTTGTTAAAAAAGATTCCCACTGAGAATGTGTACTCTTAAAAAAAGGAAAAAAAAAAAAAAAAAAAAAAACGAAACAGGCTAGCAATGCACAAAAGGAATGCCAGAGATGAAGAGGGAAATAAATATACATGCTTCACAAACTGTTACCAACGATAGATGTTTGCTTGGGAATTTTTTTATTAAGTAAAAAAAAAATCAAAACAAAATCAGCTGCCGGAAATAAGGTATCTTCTTTCCGTGTCCTACTATATTCACTTTGGCGTGCTCGCGATTTCGTATGAGTACGTAACTACCCATTTCCTCTCACTCGAGTGAAAAAGTAAATAAATAAAATGTAAAATGCAATATGCTGGAAAAAGCTGAATAGAAAGATGCAGAGAATTAAACCAAAAATGATGAAAAAAAAGGAAGTCCTGCAAAGCAGGTAGAAGGTGCAACTGACGAGAAAAATTTGCGAACATTTTTGAAGATACATTGAAGAAATCAATCATCGTAGGAGAAGTGGTTCTTTTTGTTTGCATTATACGAAAACGAGTATCTTTTAGAAGGATTTTGTATTTTTAACATTTTTTTTTGTTTTAACTTAGTCCTTGCAGAATATTTCATATTTCTTTGCTGCCATTCAACCGTGTTGTGTATGCATTTCCTTGATTTTCAGCACTTCTCTGCGACTACCGATGATGAAAGTTAGCTCAGGATGTCCTCACAACTAAGCATTCGGAGATAGAAAGCAGTTTTCATTTTGCCAAGTTTTTGTCGATACCTGTCAATAGAAGGAGTTTTAAGCTTTCAAACTTGATTGCCGTTTCTACAGTTAGGGAGAATATTAGCTTTATCGTTAGAAGTAAACATTGCACAAGTAAGCGAAGCAAGGCAGAAGGATGTTTTCTTAGAAATCACTGAAACCGACGGCGGGCGGGAGATTTTGAATTGATGAATGAGAAACGGTTAATCAAATTAGTTTTGCTCAAAGTTGAGTTACGTAGATATTTGATTTTCTTAAACTATCTCAAACTAGACAGTGGAAAAGGTTTAGTTTTCTTTATTTATTTAGATTTCCGGATCGTTAATATTAGGGCAATTAGTTTTATAATCTCTATGTCTCTATGTCTCAATTTTATAAAAAAAAAAATATTTATTTATATATCAATATTAATGTTGTACCCTTCAAATTAATCCAACTCAGATACAATACACTCGTGCCAACGCTTTTTGCAATCCTCGTAGCACTTCTCATAAGCACTTTTTGGTATAGCCTTGAGGTCTTGTTGTGCGATGCCGTTTTTATTTCCTTAATCTCTGTCCATTTATAGGTCTCTTAAGTTTTTAGAAGAGGAAAAAGTCGCATGTGGCCAAATCCGGTGTATATGGCGGCTGAGACATGATTGTTGTGTTGTTTTCGAACAAAAAATCTCTCACAGCAACGATGAGCAGGTGCATTATCGTGATGCGAAAGCAATGAATTATTTCTCGAAAACGGAGTATAACCTCAAGATAATACTCCTTATTGACCGTACGACCTCGAGTTGAAAACTTCTAATGCACTACGCCAAGATAATCGAAAAAACTGTAATCGAAACTTTGACAATATATCGAACTTGGCGTGCTTTTTTTCGACTTGCGGCGATTGGGTTTTGGTTAAGACGTCATAACCATATATCCAGGATTCATCACCAGGTATGATTCTTTTGAGCAAGTCAGGATCAGCATAGACGTCATTCAAAAGATCCAGAGTGATGCTCATGCGACAATTCTTTTGATCAAATTAAAGAAGTTTCAGAACAAACTTCACTGACACACGTCTCATGTCAAAAACATTGAATAAAATTGCATGACACAAGCCGACCGATATGGCAACATTCTCAGCAACTTCTTTTATGGTAATTAGACGACTTTTCAAAACAATTTTCTTCACAGCTTCGACGTTATCATCTTTTGTTGATCTTCTGGTGCGTTCAGAGCGAGGTTCGTCATTAGCATCTTCTCGGCCATTTTGAATGAGCTTGTATCAGCATACGGTGAATGTAACTGCCAATATTTCAAGTGTTTTAGAGCACTTGATTCCATTTTTTACACAGAACTTGATAAAAATTCAAACTAAGTGTGCTATATACCTTGAAACTGTGAACATATGTTAGGGACATGTGTACCAACACGGCAGAAAAAATCAAATGTGCGTTACCCCGAAATTTCAAAAATCACATTACTTCTTGAACATATCTCGTATAGTAGATTTCTTTTTTTCGCAGCCCTCTTATGTTTTGGAAATAAACGAAAAGTCATTCTTTTTATATCTGCGAGGTAAGTTTAACTTTTTTCTTTCCCAAATATTGAAGAGTAGTAGTCAATCAAAAAACTAAGCCAAGCAGTACACTTCTCAGACCGTTTATATTTTGCCCTGTGATTTTTTCGTGAAGTATAGCAGAAAAATGAGAAAATCTTCTAAAATACGATTACAAAAGTCGAGACCAAAGGAGCGAACAAATGTTTTAAATCCAGAAACGGACGAAAGTAAGATAAAAAAGGTAAAATCTGTGACTGAACGGTTATGTTTGAACATGGGTCTGAATTTGGGCTTAAAATGGTTTTGTTGTGCGATAAGTGTGAAGTTTTTTTGGTGGAAAAGGCAAAAAAATCGATAAGTTGAATGTTTACTATTGCTTAACAATTGGAAGAAATTGTAATTCCATCGAAAATATGCGTAATGCTATCTGGGCCACATATTATCATTTCTGCTCAACAGACGAAAATCATGTCATGGTGCTGTTGGCGAATGAGTTATTTACTTTCAGCCATTACCATTTATAAAAAAGATGTGTGAGAGGTTTTACCCATAACAACAACGAGAGATACAATCATCGCATATGGAAAATCTCTCGAAAAATAATTCCGGCTTTGGAATTAGCTGCATACACAGCTGTCGGAATATTCAATAAAGGTACAGCATCCCTTTTGAATTATATTGAGACAATGGGGATTTAACTTCGCCTAATGCGCATTCATATGCACAGCGCGTGACGATCTCAGACCACAGAGCGCACCACACGAGAGGGAAAAATGGTCCTCAGACAATACCATCACAAGATATCAGAAGCTGCCGAAGGGGCGGAGGGTTTATTATATGGCCCTGAAATAGACGGCCTTTGAAACTTTAAACGAATTTTTCTTAAAAATTATTGTTTTTGAAATCGATAAGCAATTTTTTTCTCAAACTTTAACACAAGCTCGCTTTATAAACAATTTAAGGACAACATTTTTGTCAAAAATCGATTTTTTTTTTTGTTTTGAGAAGCCTCTTTATTGTCAAAAACTAAATATTATTTTACTTATTACTTCAATCAGTTATGAGATAATATTGTTTTTTTCATTTAAGATTTTCATTTTCAGAGGAATCGTTCTCACCGCAAGATGCCTTTTTTTAGAGAAGCTCCCTGAGAGCTTTACAAATAAAATAAAGTTAAATATTATCATAATAAGGGGTGATTCATCGTAAGGTTTGACTTTCAATAGGCTTTTTTTGACGTGAATGCTATCAAACTGCTTTATTACTTTTGTTCAGTATCGTTTGGCAAATCATCGTAGAGAGACTCACATTAAAACAGCGTCTCAAAATTATTCAGCTGTATTACGAAAATCAGCGTTCTGTGAGAAATGTTTTTCGTGCCTAAATCTATATTATCTCCTTTAAAGTAATCCTCATCGACTGCAACACACTTATGCCAGCGCTTGATCCAATCTTGAAACATTTTTTATATTCAGTTTCCAGTATGTCCATCAGTGCGTCCTGCGATTTTTCAATTACGTCCTCTCGGCTGCTGAAATGAGATCCCCGTAGTGGTTTTTTAACTCGACTAAACAGAAAGAAGTCCCAGGGAGCCAAATCTGGTGAATTCAGTTGCTGTTGGATGGTATTTGTTGCATTTTTCGTCAAAAGATTTCGAATAATGATGGCACTGTGCGACGGTGCGTTACCATGGTGCAAAATCCACGAGTTTTCTGTCCACGTCGACGCACACGTCTCATAACGCCCAAATAATACTCTTTGCTTACTGACTAGTCTTCTGGCAAAACTGAAAACGACGTGGTTTTTTGGTCTCGACTCATTTGTCTGATGTCTGGATTGCGTGTCGTACTCACAAACCCACGTATCGTCTCCAGTAATGATCCTTTTGATGAATGTGGGATCGGATTCAGCCTCGCAAATCATCTCTTTTAGGACGTCAATACGGTCTCTTTTTTGCATGAAATTGAGGGGTTTTGGCACCAACTTTGCTGCTACAGGACGGAAACCCAAATCATTAACCAAAATGATCCATAGGCAATATTCAAGTCCACCGCTAACTCTCTGATGGTTAATTTGCGATTATTGACCAACATTTCTAGTACTTCATCAATGTTTTCGTCGGTTTTTGATGTCGATGGTCTGCCACTGCGTTCATCATCTTCGATTGACTCACGACCACTTTTGAAGAGCTCGTGCCACTGGTAAACGACCGTTTTCTTAAGAGAATCGTTACCGAAACACTTTTCCAACATTTTCAACGTTCGCGCACCATTAAATCCGTTTTTCGCGCCAAACTTCATACAAGTTCGTTGTTGCAATTTAAATCCATTTCTAAAATTTTAAAAAAATCGCCAACACACATAGAGATAGATGTACTCTTGACGTTAAGATTTAGAGGGAATGTGAACGGATGTACCAACATAACAAAATAAACAGAACTCAAATCGGAACAATGGGAGCGCCACACGGTGACGCCACCGCGAGCATCTTGATCAAGGTGGTAAAGCAGCTGTAGCTGAGAGTGTACGCGAAGAACGTGACGAATCGATTCGTCGTCGTTCTCAGCAGCTTGGTTAGACGTATTCGACAACTTGGCGTATTTACCGTGAGGATCTCGGCCTAAAAGCGTACAAAATTCAACTTGTGCAAGAATTAAAAGTGAATGGGCTCTGGAAAAACTCAATCCGGTGTTTTATCGTAAAATTTTGTTCAGTAATGAAGCCCATTTCTGACTCAATGGATACGTTAATTAACAAAATTTCCGTATTTGGGCTGATGATCAATCCGAAGAGTACCAAGAGCTACCATTACATACATTAAAAACAACGTTATGGTGTGGTTTGTAGCCTGGTGGAATCATTGGTCCATATTTCTTCAAAATAGAGGCAAATCAGAATGTTAACGTCAATGGTAATCGTTACTGTGTCATATTAACGGACTATGCGCTTTCAGAAATTCAAGCACATGGTCCCGGTGAGCTCTGGTTTCAACAAGACGGCGCTATAAGCTATACGGCGCATGGAACAATGGACTTGGTGAGAAATCATTTTGGTGAGCACTAAATTTCACGTTTTGCTACCGTAAATTGGCCGCCCAGATCGTACGATACCGCACCTTTGGACTATTTCTCTGGTGTGTAAAGGTATGTAAAGTCTCAGATCTTCAGGAATAAGCCAGCTACGATTGACGCTTTGGAAGCCAACATTACTCGTGTTATTCACGAGATACCAGTCGCTATGCTCGAACGAGTAGCCTAAAATTCGACCTTCCGAATGGACTCGCCAACGTTCATATGACATCATTTTTAAAAACCAGATGCCATGAATTGTTCTTTTAATCGATAATAAAAATTATAAGTTTGCTTTCAAATTTATGTGTTTCATTTTACATCATAAATCAAAGCTCAAGATGAATCACTCTTCATATGTATGTATTTATACACTCTGTTATATAGTATAGTGTAGACTATAAGCTGATGATGAATTAACGAAGAGAAAAAAAAATCGAAGAAGAAGTGACGACTTTATTTCTCCACAGTCGTATCTCGAATGAATTATTTTAAATTCTATTTCAGAAAAGAAATATCGAACAAAGTTTGTAGCGGAGTAATGTTAATACATGTTAATGTTACGTTAAACAAATCAAGAAAGAGTTTACCAAAGAAGAATGCAAAATTACATTATTTGTACATATCAGTTCTACTTTAAACTCTAGTTCTCCAAAATTCCGATCCCCCTGAAGCAGTGGTTCAGCATGTAAGTAGAAGGACTATTTTGGTGATTGGTCGAGTGAAGGTTCCATTTGAAGTTCGCAGCGTCACTACTCGTGGATACTGGATGAACTTGGATGACTCCTAACTGTCATCTAGATGGTGGCTAGTTATCAGTCTTGATGACCACAATGTCATTGACATTTTAGTTGCGTTATGGGTGGTTCCACTTCAGCCGGTGTTGGAGGGAAGTAAAGTATTCCTGATGCCATCTTTTCCAAAATGGAAAATGGTTCCTTGGAACATATTTTGCGTGTTTCTCCAGAATGCGGTCATTGGCGAGAATCAATTAGTCAATCATTATTTGCTCTCGTGATATAATCAGTTGATGCATTGAAATTACTTCCACTGTCACTATAAGCATTCGAACACTTGCCGCGCCTTGAGATGAATCGACGGAAGGCCGCTAGAAATTCCTCTGTTGAGAGATCTGATGCCAACTCTAAATTTGTTGCTTTTGTCGCAAAACAAACGAATAAACAGATGTATCCTTTTATTTTTCGAGAATTGCCTTCCGGGTACAATTTCAAGATGATTGGTCCAGCGTAATCACATCCCGTATTTTCAAATGGGTAAGCCTGAGCTACCCTTGTTGACGGAAGATTTGCCAAGACTTGTTGACTTGTCGGCGTTGACGAAAGCATCTCAAACAGTCATGTGTTTTCCAACTAAATTTCTACATCCCAATATCCAATAATTTTGCCGAAATATTAAAAAAAACTGCGTCGACTCCAGGATGTAAGTTTCGAATGTGTTTGTCTAAGATGATAAGTTTCGTGATTGGGCTATATTTTGGGAGAATTACTGTATGCTGAGCACAAAAGTCTATGTGAGAATGTTTGATTCGTCCACATACGCAGAGCAGTCCTCTCTTATCGAGAAACGGTGAAAGCGATTTAAGTGTTGGATTACAGCTCAGCTCATATGTCAACATAACATTTTTGTTTCGGATAAATAACAATTGTGCGAACCGTAGGCCGATATGGCGACCTTCATCCAGTTCCAGAACCAGAAGGTTACAAATCGTTTAACGTATGCCACAATTCGAACAAGCTTCCTAAGCAACCGATGCACAAAATGTTCTTCGTAGTCGTTGTGATGTGGTTCCACTGAAAATGAATTGATTTTGGTCTCTAATAAGACTTCTGGACTCTGCAAAGTGTTAGTCAAATCCACCTCCCGAATCTCAAAATCTCGGCCTAACCAAGTGGTCTGCGCTATAAAAGATTGAAAGTAAGTATGTCTGAGGCAATCAGGCCGCGCGAAGCATAATCTGTGGGATTTTCCTTGGGCGGTACATGTCTCCAAATGTGTCTTGGCAAAATGTCAATAATTTCAGAAGTCCTATTTCCAACAAAGGTTTTTAAATGTGATGGTAGTGATGACAGCCATGCTAGCACGATACTCGAATCACACCATGCATACAATCTTATATCGGGAATTTGCAGGGCCAAGTAATCGATGTCACCAAACGTGGAAGTGAAATTTGTTTGAGCGGGGCCGCCCGCTTATTGGCTGCGATCAACGTGACATAATAGCTTCCCTCTCCTTCACGATGCCGACAATAGATTACGGCGGCATATGCTTTTAAGGATGCATCAGAGAATCCATGAAGCTCAAGAGCAGCAGTCGAATTGGAGATGTAACGAAGCGCCAGCAATCCCAATGGGTCGAAAATTCTCGCTATATCTGAGAGAAACTGCCTTTTAGTAGCTTGGTTAATATCGCCTAAAGTTACCCTGAACTTTAGTCATCGCAAGGGTTCCAGCGTATACCTAAGACCTTGGCAATTGAAGTATTACTACCGTCGAATAGCGATGTCGATCAGAGGCCATCAAGTTTACCAGCGACAGGGAAATCGAAATCCACTTACTTAGCTCCAGCAATTCTAGGCTCCTAATCAGCTTGATTAACTTATTTTTCTTGTTAATAAGATCAGCAACCGCATCCGCTCCCGTGAGCACATCGTCCACATAAATATCGTTGAGCATAATATTGGAAGTAAGTGGATACTCATGGGCATAATCATTAGCTAACTGCACCAGAACTCTAACTTATAGAAATGGGGCACATGATTTCCATATGTAACCGTGCAGAGCTCAAAATGTTTAACTGCATTCTTCGGGTTCTCCCTCCAAAGAATCCGTTGGTACCGACGATGAGACTCTGTTATCCATATTTGTCTAACCATTTTGACGATGTCTGCAGAAAAAAAAAAAAACGATGCAGTTGAAATCGAAGACAGACAGCTGCAAGATTTCTCCGAATGCTAGGACCTATATGCAAGAGGTCGTTAAGCGATTTTCCCGACGAATCTTAGTAGGACCCATTAAACACTACCCTAAGCTTTCTGTCTTCGACTGGATGCTATGGAAGGTAAAAGAAGCTACGCGAAGAGCAATCAAGGTTTGTGCTGGAGACCTCCTGCATGTGCCCCAACCGTAGGTATGAATTAGATGTACTGCTCTCTTAAGAATGGATCCTTTGCAAACCGACGTTCGATTGACAATGGACACAAATGTTTGTGTTACCAAAAACGGGATCATGATCTTTACATGGTAGGTAAACATAGTACTTGATATCACTGCATCTGCTGACCGTCAATTGAAAGTGAGCTTCTACGTCATTCTCCTCATCAGAGTACTTCTTTGTTGTTATTGCGGCCTCTTCCAATTCCCAAAATAATCTTAAGGTATTGTCGATGTCAATAACGCTATTAAATGAGGAAATTGGACCAAGGCAAGTAGAATTAGCACCGACAACTCAAAGATTGAAGACTGTGCTACGGGATGACCATCATCTCCTAATAGTCTCTTGTTGTTGAATACGTTTAAAAACTGATCAGCACCTAGTAGGATATCGATAGCTGAAGTGGTTTCGAATGAAGGATCTGCTAAAGTCAAAGACTTCACCTTGTTCAATGTTTGAGTGTCGAGTGAAATTGCCGGAATACCAGAGGTTGGTATAGAGAGAATATATGCAGTGACCTGAATACTGTTTGATGAAACCCGAGATCGAATTTGTAGACTGAAGCGACCACGCGTGATTTCACCATCTGACGACGATATTCCAAAAATCAAAAGGGTTGGGGATTTTCTACATAGTCCAATGCAAGCAACCTTCGGAAATGAATGATATCTGGAATTCGGAATCTAGGATTGCGCGACAGGGTTGAGTGCATCCGTGGACGTCCAAAACATCTACCACTGCAGTAGGAATAAACACGTTAGATGCGTAACAACCTTAAAAGATAATGTAAAAGGACTGTATCGATGGCTGTTGAAACGTAGAGGAAGGTGACTAAGAGTGAGGCAATGACGAATGAGGTGACGATGAGTTAAGTGACGAAGAGTGAGGTGGTCGTCGCTACATGTCCGAGCCGATTATTGCGATTTCTTTTGATTCGAACGATGGTTATTAACACTCAATTCCAATACTTCATAGCGGGTATTCATGAAGGATAGCAATTCCTTGATGGTGGGGTTATTGTTTGCAACGCTAGATTCTGCCCACGAGTGCCGGGCATCTGGGTTAACCTTGTTCAACGAAAGAAATATCAACTCGCTTCGCTTCATGGCGTCTTGTCTCCTAACCACTTCATCAACTCCATCAGAGATTTTGCGTAAAGTACCTAAATCCGCGGGAAGATTCAGAGGGAAGAAAGAGGGAAGATTCATTAAATTCTTGATGAATGAGTTTACTATTTGCATTGGCTGATCATAACGAGTTTGTAAGCGTTCCCAAGCTTGGCTGTAATTTTGATCACACATAGTGATATGAGCAACAAAGTTTGCATGACGAATCATGAAGAAAAGATTTCAAATAATGAGACTTTGGGGTATCCGTTAAATGCGTTTTGCCAGCGATTAAACTTTCGAATAAATCCTTAAACGAAGGCCAATCTTTATAGGAACCAGCAAATGATGAAGTAACAATTTTCGGCAATTCACAATGTGGTTAAGGATTAAGTTGAATTTGAACGAGCAGTAGGGGTACTAGTTAATTGTTGTAGAAACGAGGTTTGCTGTTCAGCTAAATGTTCAGCTGTAACCGTTAGCGTTTGAGAAACTGTAGTTCGAATGCGAATAGCAACCAACATCAACCCACGTGCCTTAAAATATTTGTTCTCATATTCTACAAAATCTATGTCTGGATCCACATAATCGGTTTCTAATTGAAACCCACACATCTAATTTTGAATTTTAATGAATTCGTCTTAAGTTTCAGACAGTTTTTCCGCTTTTATTTCAATAAATTCGAGAATATCATTTTCCGATATCTCTTACGCATGGGTTAGCAATCGCGTTATACTACCTTTCAAACGACTTATAATAGCTTAAACTGCCTTCATAGTTACTGTTGCCATAACGGATAACGGATAATAATACACCAAGCGAAATGTCACAACGCAAACCACATGATATTAAACTACACCATATATGTATGTATATTTGTAATTCAACGAAGATTTCCCCAATAAGGTAATATGTAATAATAAATTAATAGAAGTACCTCCACGTTGGTGTCAGTTACCAAATGATTCTGCAAGCTTCCGGCGATGAATTTCCTTCACCACTCTACTTAAATACCAAATTTTTCGAGAATTTTGAATTTATAACGCAATTCAGTTTGATTAAATAATTCCATTGATTTTATTTGTTAATATATCCGGCTCGAAGGACCATTTGACGAAAATAAAAAAAAAATATTGGGAATATTTTATACCCGCTTTGAGGTATTCGTGCGGTTTTCTTTTTCAAAATTTGAACGTTTATTTAAGAAAAACATATACAATAGTATTGTTCAAAGTATTGCCCATTTGAAGATATGACTTTTCCCATCTTTCTGGCAATTTGTGAATCCCATCTCAAAAGAACTGCGCCGGCTTGGCAACCAAGAATGAATCAAGCCAATTTTTGATATTCTGCTCTGATGTGAACAGTATTTCAGTGAGGGCGTTCTGCATCGACTGGAACAATTTGTAGTCAGAAGGGGCAAGGCCTGGGCTATAAGGCGGGTGGGGTAAGACTTCTTAACCACTGTTTTCCAAAGCGTTGTCATGATGGAAAATTATTGCATCGTGTCTGGTCGCATATTCCGGGCGTTTTTCGGCTACTGCTCTCTTCAAACGGATTAATTGTGTTCGGTAGCGTTGTCCATTGATCGTTTCACCCGGTTTTAGCAGCTCATAATACAGCACACCCATTTGATCACACCAAATACAGAGTATTACCTTCGCGCCATGGATATTCGGCTTTGCCGTAGACTTGGCTTGTTGGCCGGGTTTCACATATGATTTTTTGCACTTGGGGTTGTCGTAATGGATCCATTTTTCACCACCAGTAACAATCCGATGCAAAATTACTTCCTTTTGTGGCGTTCCAGCAGCATTTCGAACATGCAAAACCACCTTTCGACTTCTCTCATGTGGAACCCAATTTCCTTGCTTTTGAATATATCCAGCTGCTTTTAAACGATTTGAAATGGCTGCTTGCGTGACACCCAAAGATTCTGCGAGCTCTTCTTATGTTTGGCAAAAATCTTCATAGAGTAATGCTTCCAATTCTTCATCTTCAAATTTTTTTGGCTGCCCAGAATGTTCATCGTCTTCCAAGCCAAAATCACCACTTTTAAATCGTCCAAACTACTTTTGGAACGTTCACTGAGCTAGCGCATGTTTACCATAAACTTCCACCAAAATACGATGACTTTCGTCAGCAGTTTTCTTCATATTAAAGGAATGAAGAAGAACTCCCCGCAAAAACACTTTTTCTGGCACAAAGTTCGACATATTTGAGTGAAAAAAAATTATTCTTGTTTACGCTTCAAATGAATGACATATACTGAAATGACGAACAGTGACAGTAGCTTTGAAACGCATGTTCCAGTGGAATAATAACAACGGAATAATACAAGTTACGCCATCTCTTAGCAACCGCAATCAAGTTACAAACCCAATAAAATTTAAGAACAAGGGACGACTTTATTTCTCCACAGTTGTATCACGAATAAATTATTTTAAATTCCATTTCAGAAAAGAAATATCGAACAAAGTTTGTAGCGGAGTAATGTTAATACATGTTAATGTTACGTTAAACAAATCAAGAAACAGTTTACCAAAGAAAAATGTAAAATTACATTATTTGCACATATCAGTTCTACTTTAAATTCTAGTTCCCCAATATAAGCAAAAAACCTTTCGATATTCTTTCAAAATCATAGAAACCATTTTATAACTTAATCAATCAATGTAGTCCGTGATTAGGGGATAGAATATACCTCAGGTAGGCATACCTGTCATAAGAGGCGAGTAAAAATCCACTAGACCAGATTAAAGTGTTGAACGAAAAAAAATAGCTCAATCTCTACTTGGCAAACTCCGGATCAGCCGGCCTTATCTGTCTAATCCGGATATCTGGACAGACGGACTATCCTTTCTCCGCTACTAGTGGGAATAAAATGAGTTCTACAAACATTATATATACAACGCAATACAAATCAAAAATACAATATAAAAAAAGCTCAAGGATTACTAGATCTCCAACACGCGGATCGCTGGAAGACTCGTGCTGAAGCAAAGACCAAGCAAAGTCGGTAGCTTTGAACGATAGTATAACACTGAATAAGTTTCAAAATCACGAACGTGAAAATTCTGATCTGCGCGCCAGACTCTAAATTATGGGATTGTTCTGCGCCGAACTTAAAAAGTAATTAGATGTCATTAAGATACAATCTAAAATCGAGTCTGATCAGCGAATTGACCGCCCGGAAAATTCCAGTTTTTACACGGACGAAGAAGCGCTAGTCCGAGAAACAGACTGGATACTCAAAAAAAGACCAGGTGAGAAACGCAAAGCTGATACTTCGCATTAAAATGTACAAAAAGAGATGCCAGCCAGCTCTAATACTGTTGAGGTCAATAAAGGATGCAGCAATATGCATCAACTGCAGGGGAAAACATCCAGCCAACTATCGAGGCTGCTAGGTCGCGAAGGAGTTGCAAAAACGACGGGATCAATCCAAAATGATGCCTTTTAAAAATTCACGGCCAGCGAGTACGAGAAATCATAACAGCGGTTCAACCGCAAAGCCTTTAAGGAAGGCAAAGATAGCAAATGCCAATAATAACAACGTCAAAAATAACAACGCGCAAATGAAAAGTGGAAAAAGTTATGCGCAAATAGCGTCAATCATCTGATCCTGCCTCAAATGTTTTCTCAGTTATCCTCGAGAGACTAGAATAACTATTGGGTCTATAACTTTCGGTGCGGTTTGCTAAGAGATGGCGTAACTTGTATTATTCCATTCGAACATGCGCTGGAAAGCTATTGTCGTTGTACGTCATTTCAGTATATGTCATTTATTTGAAGCGTAAACAGCAATAATTTTTTTTTTTTTCACTCAAATATGTCGAACTTTGTGCCAGAAAAAGTGTTTTTGCGGGGAGTTCTTCTTCATTACTTTAATATGAAGAAAACTGCTACCGAAAGTCATCGTATGTTGGTGGAAGTTTATGGTGAACATGCGCTAGCTGAGTGAACGTTCCAAAAGTGGTTTGGACGATTTAGTGGTTTTGGCTTGGAAGACGATGAACGTCCTGGGCAACAAAAAAAGTGTGAAAATGAAGAACTGGAAGCATTACTCTATGAAGATTGTTGCCAAATACAAGAAGAGCTCGCATAATCTTTGGGTATCACTCAAGCAGCCATTTTAAAACGTTTAAAGGCAGGTGGATATATTCAAAAGCAAGGAAATTCCACATGAACTCAAGCCGAAAGGCGGTTTTGCATGTCCAAAATGCTGCTGGAACGCCACAAAAAGAAGTCATTTTTGCATCGGATTGTTACTGGTGATGAAAAATGGATCCATTACTACAACCCCAAGCAAAAAATCATATGTGAAACCCGGAAAACCGGCCAAATCAACGGCAAAGCCGAATATCTATGGGGCGAATGTAATGCTCTGTATTTGGAGGGATCAGATGGGTGTGCTGTATTATGAGCTGCTAAAACCGGGTGAAACCATCAATGGACAACGCTACCGAACACAATTAATCCGTTTGAAGAGAGCAGTAACCGAAAAACGCCCGGAATATGCGACCAGACACGAGGCAATAATTTTCCATCATGACAACGATCGGCCCCACGTTGCTATTCCGGTTAAGAACTATTTGGAAAACAGTGGATGGGAAGTCTTACCCCATCCGCCTTATCGCCTAGACCTTGCCCCTTCTGACTTCCATTTGTTCCGGTCGATGCAGAACGCCCTCACTGAAATACGGTTCACATCAGAGCAGAATATCAAAAATTGGCTTGATTCATTCTTGGCTGCCAAGCCGGCGCAGTTCTTTTGAGATGAGATCAACAAATTGCCAGAAAGATGGAAAAAAGTCATAGCTTCAGATGGGCAATACTTTGAATAATACTATTGTACATGTTTTTCTTAAATAAACGTTAAAATTTTGAAAAAAAAAACCGCACGAATTAAAATATATACCCAATAATTAAAACAAATAAGATAATAGTCAAACGGCTTCTGAACTTTAAGCAGAAATGTGTAAATAATCATGACAAAGAGTTTAATGTTCTCGCGTGGAACGTCAATGGCCTACAGAAAAGGCTTGATGAACTAAATATTTTTATTCAGCAAAAAGCAGTTGATATATGCTTAATTTCTGAAACTCATCTGACGACACAATCACGCGTGAAACTAAAAGGTTACCGCGACTACTACGCTCATAATCCATTGGGAAACGCAAAAAGCGGGTCATCTCTATTTATAAAGGACTGCATTGAACACTCTCTGGAAGCACAAATTGAACTTGACAGATTTAAAATGACCACCGTGCGCGCTTAAAATAAAAATTACGATTTTAGTATATTCTCGATCTCTCTTGGACCAATCTTTATTATTGGTGGCGACCTTAATGCGAAGCACATCTTTTGGGGCTCAGGATGTATCTCACAAAAAGGCAAAACTCTGTACAGGGGTGGTTATAAAATGTTGTTGGCAGACCGACGTACTGGTCCGGATGTCGCCAAAACACCCGATCTGATAGACTTCTTTATCGGAAAAGGAGTATACGCTAGTTACATCAAAGTTGAAGAAAGTTTCGATATCTGCTCCGATCATTCTCCAATTATCCTTTCATTGTGCGAATCCTTGGTTGAGAAACAAAGACCACCCAGATTATACAACAAAGAAACTCACTGGGAGGATTTCCGAATAGAGATTGTTGAAAATACTGAGTTAAAGGTACCGCTTAGAACGCCGTAATAACTTAAAAAAGAAGTTGAAAGGTTTGCTGAAGTCATACAGCAAGTTGTCTGGAATAACACTTCACGCTAATCGAACAAAGTTGCCAGTATCGGCATAAGATACCCGCCGAAAATCATGGAAATAATAAGGAAGAAACGAAGACCGCGGAAAAAATGTAATGCAACTCAAGCTCAACAAGATAAAACGTTCTTTAATAGGCTCTGCAACTTGTTGAAAAAATGGGTCAATGACTTTAATAACCAAGATATTAATAATAACCTAGAAAGCCTCACAGCGGCAAAAGATACCGATTACTCCATATGGAGAGCCGTTAAAGGTCTTCGAAAGGCCCAAAAACACGTGGCGCCAATAAGAAGAAACGAGGATGACTGGGCAAAAGGAGATAAAGAAAAACTAGCGTTTACGCCGACAATCTTGCGGAAACGTTCACACAATTCGACGGGGAAGTGCTTCCATAGAATGTCAATAGAAAAGGCTACTCTAAGGGAACTTAGAGAAGTTACAGACACTCTTAAGCACAATAAAAATCCCGGATACCGGGAAAAGGTTTGCTAAAGCTGCTCTATTTTATAAATGCCACCATAGGACTAGAGCATGTACCGCATCAGTGGAAAGTTGCCAAAGTTATTATGGTTCCGAAACCCGGTAAACCTCTGACTGGAGTCAAGTCATATAGACCAATATCGATCCTCACGATTATATCGAAGGTCATCGAGCGAATCTTACTTAAACGTCTTAAACCAATTATTGACACATATCGCCTCTTGCCTGGTCATCAATTTGGCTTTAGAAGCCAACACAATACTGTTGACCAAGTGCATCGAATAACCGATATAATTGAACGAACAAACGAGTGTAAGCTAGTCTGTTCAAGCGCATTCCTTGACGTATTGCAAGCTTTTGATAAGGTATGGCACGAGGGCCTGAAATATAAACTTCGACAAGTTCTATTACCGAGCGATTGACTCATATTTTAAGTTCATATCTAGATGACCGGTTTTTCCGTGTCAGACACGCAAACAAATATTCCAGTTTTAAGACGATAAAGGTGGGGTGCCGCAAGGATGTGTACATAGCCCTCTGCTATATTTGCTTTTTATCCGCGACATACCACAAACGGACGATACTGTGCTTGCCACATTTGCTGATGACACTGCAATTTTGGCAACAGCTAAAACCGTCAAAGAAGCAACTGCTAAGATACAACGCGCCATTATACGGATTAACAATTGGGCAAAGTCTTGGCGAATCGCTCTTAATGAAAACAAGTCTGTTCATGTGAACTTCACTCTTAAGAAAACTGACAATCTACCTGTGTTTATCAACGCATTACACATTCCTTTCGCGAACGAGGCCAAATATCTTGGCATGGCACTCGACGCTAAACTTAAATGGAGAGCACACGTTAAGAAAAAAACATGAAGAGCTTGAGATCAAGTATAGAGACATGTACTGGCTTCTTGGAAACTATTCCAAGCTCAGTTTAGAAAACAAATTGCTGCTTTATAAGCAAGTGCTAAAACCGGTCTGTACCAAAACTAGTAAGGTCTTACCGACATTCCAAAATAAAGTTCTCCGAGGGTTTGTTATTGATATCCACAGAGACCTAGGAGTCAAAAACGTTCAGAACAAAGTTAAAATGTTTGCGCGAAGAAAAATATGTTGCTCGTAGGCTACATCAGGCGGATGGTGTAGTTACTATTGGATAGCGTTCTCGATACCGGTGATATTTACAGCTGTTTTTATTCGTTTCAGGATGTCTTGTAAGCGTTTCCTTCGTGATGAGGATATTGCTTTTGCACTGCTTGACAGAACAGGTAGTGAGGATGACTTAGATTTCGATGAGGATAGCCTCATAGATAGCCTCATACCAGATTTTGAAAATTTAGAGGATCATGCTTCAGAGTTGGATATTGATTTGAATTTCATAATAAGAACACTTGAAGATGACCATGAAAGCCCATCCTTTAGTACAGAAAAGCACCGCCACAAAAATTAGTGACGAAGCTCCCCCAAGCAAGATTAGTTCATCAAGAGAAGCCAGGTAAATTGAATTTGCTATGAAAAAAAAAGAATCTTCAGTTGTGTGAACAGAAGCTCATATTAACAGGAAACAAAACCCTAGACCCTGATCTTCTTGAGCTAGACACTGGCGTGGTGTATGTAATCTCTCTTGTGCAATTACCTAGAGTAACGAACCACTGGAGTTCGGAACACCCCTAATGCAGAAAACCATAGCTTTGAACTTGACCCGGCGTGACCAAGACATGGCGGTAGTTGTTTGAAAATATCACTGTATTGGAAAATACGCAATGTTTCAAGTTTGAAAGCGCCACGTTGTTTAGTTATTGTTTGGCAGCCATCAATAGTGAACGTTGTCAGTGAACTTGTGAAAATGGAGAAAATTGGTCAGCCTTATGTGATACAAAATTTTTATTTGAAAGGCCTCAGCCCAACCAATATAAAAGCTGAAGTGGATTCTACTCTGGGTGAGTCTGCTTCTTCGTTTGCAACACTAAAATTTTGGGTTCCTGAGTTTAAACGAAGCCGTACGAGCTGCCAAGGCGAGCACCGCAGTGGTCGACCAAATGAGTTGACGACTCCAGAAATGGTGAACAAAATCCACAAAGCGGAACTGGATTCGACTGAAGGTGTGCGACATTGTAGGCATTTCAAAAAATGCGGTACATCGCATATTATTTGAAAATTTGGACATGAGAAAGCTTTGTGCAAAATGGGTGCCGCGTTTGCTCAAACGCGTCGTGAAAATGTTTCAACTGAGTCTTTAGCGAAGTCTCACAGCAACAAAGCAGAATTTTTGAGCGGTTTTATAACAATAGGTGAAACATGGGTCCATCAGTTTACACCTGAGACAAAAGTACAATCAAAACAATGGATTCAAAGGGAGAACCGGCTCCAAAGAAGGAGGAGAAGGTTGGCGTCGAATTTTTGGGATACGCATGGGACAATTTTTATCTTGAAAAAGGAAAAACTATCAACGGGCAGTAAGCAAGCAAAAACGGCTGCATTTGGCTAAGAAGAAAGTGTTGTTTCATCAAGACAATACATCAGCTCACAAATCCGTTATTGCATTGGCCAAAATTAATGAATTAAAGTTTGAATTGCTACCTCATGTACCCTATTCGCCAGATTTAGACCCCTCGGATTATTTTCTGTTCCAAAACTTGAAAAAATGGCTCAGTAGTCAAAGATTTTCCGACGATGAAGAAGTAATGTCGGCAGTTAATGGCTATCGAACTTTTTGAACATCGCTGGGAAGTGTTTAGAGCTAAAAGACGATTATGTTGAAAATAAATAAATTTTTTTTTCAAAAATTTTTGTGTTTTCTTTGTTGAATCAGGTACTTCTGGGGCCGCCCTCGTACGTCAACTTCAACTCTTTATATGAGTCTTATAGCACCGTCCCAATGGAAGAACACCTTTTTGTGGGCGAGCAAATTTGCTTTACTAAAGCACGGAATATGTTTAAGAGGTACAACCCCAAAAAACACCACAACATGTTGAGTGGCAAAACTGGTTTTGTCTATAAGACAGAGATTGAAACGGCAAGAAAAATGTCGTCTTAGATGGAGAGCTGGTTTTAGTTGCTTTATCTAACGTTGTCATGGCACCAAGGCACCAGAACTTAAGGCTTCACTTTGATAACTATTTTACTTCTCTTCGATTGTTGGAATATCTAGCACAAGAAGGCATTCTCAGTCTGGGCACTGTCAGAAGAAACAGATTGCAAGCTGTCAACTGAAAGAGTAATGAAGAAAAAGGAAAGAGGTTACTCGGAAGAATACGTAGCCGACGTCAACGGGATCGATGTCTCAACTGTGGTATGGAATTATAAAAAAAAATGTGAATTTGGCTTCCACCTTTCCTGGGCAGACGCCTGATACCGATGTTCATAGTTCGGACAAGCGGAACTCGAGGTACGTAAATATAAAGCGACCCAATGGTTAGCGGTGGACTCTTATCAAGTGCAGACTTTCGCCTAGAAGTTGCAGTGACCTTTCGCAAAATGGGTATAAAACCTAATTTATCTAGTCGACGGTTCAAGTAAAAAAGCACAAAGGGCCTGCTCAGCATGTGCCACCAAATGGGCTCTGGAAAAACTCATTGAAAATCCCGTGTTTTATCCTGAAATTTTGTTCAGGGATGAAGTCCATTTCTGACTCAATGGATACGTTAATAAACAAAATCGCTATATTTGGGCTGATGAGCAACCCAAAGAGTACCATTACAACGCTACAATTTATGGTGTGGTTTATGGGCTGGTGGAATCATTGGTCCATATTTCTTCAAAAATAAGGCAAATCAGAATGTTACCGTCAATGGTAACCGTTATCGCGCCATGTTAACGGACCATATGCTTCCTGAAATTCAAGCACATTGTATTGGTGAGCTCTGATTTCAATAAGATGCCGCTACGAGCCATACAGCACTTGAAATAATGGACTTGTTGAGAAATAATTTTGGTGAGCATTTAATTTCACGTTTTGCTACAGTAAATTGTCTGCGTAGATCGTGCGATATCACACCTTTGGACTATTTTCTCTGGGGATGTGTAAAGTCTCAAGCCTTCAGGAGTAAGCCAGCTACGATTAACGCTTTGGAAGCCAACATTACCAGTCGCTATGCTCGAACGAGTCGCCCAAATTCGACAATACAGGGTTCGTAATTATTCAAACTGGCTAAGTGCCTCAAAAGTAGAGACTTACTTCTCTCATTTCAGTAGGCAAGTAGTTCCACAGGCAGACAGCATGAACAAAGAACTGGCGTTCCGAGGTTAAAAATGAGTATGTTGTTGGAATCAAAGCGAAAGTTCTTTGTGAACGCGGAAAATAGCATATAATCTACTCAGTACTCAGGTTGATGTGTCGGTATTATATCATGCAAGCAAGCTAGGCAGAGAAAAATTAAGAGGTTTTCGAATGAGCAGCCGACGAGACCTTTTGAATAAGTTGATACGTGATCAAGTCTTCGAAGTCCATACATTTAGCGAGTGATATTGTTGTAGATAATATTAAGCCTTCTTTTACTTCCACAATCAACCTTACCATATACCTCACATCCATAAAGTAAGGTTGACAGCAAGAGCGTTTTTGCCAGAATTTTCCTTATTGTAGGTGGTGTAAACAATTTCATTGACCAGAGCAATCGAAGACCTCTCCAAACCTTTCCGATAACAACATTAGTAAAGTCATCCCAGGTAAGGGTATCATTAAAGATAAGTCCAAGGTTTTTAGCAGTTCTAACATATGGGACCATTTCTTGACCAAGTTTGATTGGCGGCAAGGTGAAAGTCTAGTTCCTTCCTATTTATGGCTAATACTTTCGATTTTATAGGATTTAAACTCAAGAAGTTACGTTGGGCCTAGAGCAAGACATTAATTTGTGCCACGACCTTATCAACAGGACCACTCCAAATCAATTGGATATCATCGGCATACATATGGATCAGGAAACGTCGAAAAATAAGAGATAAATCGTTGATGTACATAGAAAACAACATAGGCCCAAGAATTGAAGCTTGTGGAAAGCCGCACGAAATTTTAAGGAAGCTGAAAGACTTTGCGTTAACCAGAATACATTGCAATCTCTATACTAAGTAAGAGTACATTTGCTGTCCTGACTCTTTTCGACGTAGCAGAGCGTAATTAACCGTATCGAAAGCTTTCGAGAAGTCTAAAAGTATCAAAAACGCTACAAAATGTTTATCCAGTGACTTCCTTATGTCAACAACTACGGACAACAAGGCAGTTTTGCAGCTGTGTTTGGGACGAAATACCGACTGACAAGTGCTATGAAGTTTTGTCAATGTCAAATACGTTTGAATTTGTTTTAGAATTACTTTTTCGAAAACCTTACTCAAAAAAACCAAAACTGCAATGGGTCTGTATTCACTGCTTCCTTTTTCAGGGATTGGAATGCGGATATTCAGAGGTGGTAATGATGTGATTAAAATTATGAGTCACAGACGGTAGAATATATGGAAGCAGAAGTTTTATGAACCTGAGATCAATTCCCTCGATACCTGTTGCATTAGACTTTATTGACAACACTGTCTCAACAACGTCTGCGTCACTTACGCATATGAAGTCAAAAGATTCATTATGGGCATCAATTTCTGAAGGCTTAAAGGTATTTTGCCCGAGTTTGGTTGCGACAGATGTAGGTATTGTGACAAATTTTTGATTAAGAAAGTCGCAATCAATTTTATCAGGCACTTTAGGGTTCTTTTTCCAATTTTTATCTCTTTTAAGTTATTCTATGTATTTTTCGTCGACCTATTTTGACTCAATCTACTTTCGTAGTAGATCGTTTTCGCAGCTCTTATCTCTGACACTACTTTGAAATGCAGATGGCAATAAACACGATGCAATATTTCAAGTTTGTTTCGCTTCCGAAGATTAAAAGACCTATTGCTCTTGTGTCAGTTTTATGATACCACTGCTTAATCAAAGTGGCAATGATCTACGAAAAATCTTAGATTTCACAGCAACGTTTTTATCAAAAAGAAATCTAATCTGCTCTTAAGAGACTCTAAGAATCGAACATAATTTCAGTCAATACGATCTCTGAACTGGTACCTAAACTCCGTCGGTTTATTTTGAAAGTCTAAGGTTAAAAAAAACCATATCTTGTCTGGAGAAGGTAGAGGCTGAGATTTGACTCTAAAGTATAACTTTATTTGTGTCGCTGACAAAAAAATGATCAATAAGTGTATTTGCGTCAGAAATGAGCAGGAATACTTGTATAGGGTTTTCCAATAGGGATTTGACAACTTTAAATTTAATTTGTGAACGCACCCTTTCACTAAT
Source organism: Volucella inanis (assembly GCA_907269105.1). Lineage (NCBI taxonomy): Eukaryota > Metazoa > Arthropoda > Insecta > Diptera > Syrphidae > Volucella > Volucella inanis. The sequence continues at coordinate 199,542,715 of OU026153.1, read as the reverse complement.
CATCAAGCTGTCACTGTCAATTTATTCAGTAAACTCAACATCTTTCATAATAAAGTACACTAACGAGCAACGTCTGCAAACATTCTCCGATTGGGTTCTGGAGAAGATGCGCCAAGATGATGAATTTCATCGCAAGATCATCTTCAGTGACGAAGCTCATTTTTGGCTCAATGGGTTCAATATGCGTTATTGGTTGGGTGAAAACCCACATGTGTTGATGAATCATCACTGATTACCATGATCACCGATTATTTTTGGCCCGAATTGGAAGATATGGACTTGGACGACATGTGGTTTCAACAGGATGGTGCCACAAGTCACACAGCACACGCTACAATCGATTTATTGAAGAGTAAGTATGGTGAGCGTGTTATCTCAAGACATGGGCCAGTCGATTGGCCGCCTCGGTCGTGCGATTTAACGCCGCTTGACTATTTTCTGTGGGGCTACGTTAAGTCATTGGCTTATGCCAACACGCCGACGACGTTGGAAGAGCTCAGAGTCAACATTGAATGTGGGATAGCGGCCGTTTCGGCCGAAATGTGTGGCCTAATCGTTGAGTCGTTGGGTCCAACCGCTGCAAACGTGCCCGCGGTGGCCATATGAACGAAGTCGAGTTCCATTCATTAATGTTTTGATTGTGCTTCAAGTCAATATTAAAGTTTTTGAAACAAGCTAAGCGCTTTAAAACTATTCACAAATCTCGACCAAAAGCTAGTGTCAATAAAGTTACAATTAAAATCACCACAGAGAACAACATGCAAGGCGCTGCAAGAGTATTGTTCCAGTACTTTTACTATTGGAAATTAGTCCACATGTTGATCTGCTTTGTACGCGGTACCCAATAATATTTTTTCAGACTCGCACACGATGTAAACGAAGCAATAGTCAAGCCCGGAGTCCTGAGCCGATTTACAAGCCGGTGTTAATTGTAAAACAAGTAGAAACTAAAAGCTAGAAGCAAAGAAAAAAAAATTACATACAATAACTGCAGTCATCTTAAAAGACGTCTCAAGAGCGGCAGCATCAGCAGGAACACGCAGGTATTCGGAGCTTTCGATAACATAGCTTTTTGTGTTCTCCGGTTCCTTGACGTAAAGAAACCCATGTTTTGTGTGTTCAGAGAACAGCTGATTTGTTCGCTTGGTTACCAGAGTACTGGGTAACAGAGTGCGTGTTTGCCTTTTCAAGCTTTCGTTCAGGTATCACCTAGCTTCGGTATTGATAACAAGATCGTGGAGAAGCAAATGTGATGCACTTTGTTTGCGGTAGTTTGCAACGGAGGCAAGCACAGTGTTTCTCTCTTGTGGGCTGCTGAATTTTAATATATTTGACGGCGTAGTTGCGCTTTTGTTTTTTTGTTTTGAATTAGTGTTACAAGGAAAGCATTTACTGAAGAGGGCGGCTTGCACTCGATTGTGAAACACATGTGGTTGAATATTTTCTTCAAATTCTCATGCGAAAGTGTTGGTATTCCAAAGAGGACAGTATCACAGGCAGTCTTATTAATCGATGATAAATCGATGTTTTTCGGTCTCCTGACTGCATATAACCCCTTAAGTCCTGTCGTCATTGGTCTTCCCTATTGTTGGGCTGAAAACGATTTACTCTCGATCACAGGCACTTATCAACTAGACGACGTTATTTCTTGTCTTACAATAACTCTCTCTCTCTCTCTAATTTCACCCAATCCTTCAGTTCAACAAATCAATCTTCGCCACACTTCAAAACCCTTAATCCAATCAGAGCACAATTCTGTTGCCAAGCTCTATGTAATCTCTACCAAAATTATTTCGGAACTGATACCAATTAATGACAAAGCCTAAATGATAGCGCGGCTCCTGCTCGCGTGTACTACTTCTTATTACCACTTTCACCCTTAACTCTCTAATGCCTGCCTCTCTTATCTTATTAATTTGTCATTCATGCTTTTTGACTTTTAATCTGGTAGTCCTGTTGTTTTTTGTGTTGCTATTGTTGCAAAATTGTCGGCATCAGACTTCCTTCATAGGTCTTCCTATCCACAAAAAAAAAAAAAAAAAAAAAAAAATCTAAATCCTAATCACTTGGGCGGCTGAATCATGTCTTACAAATCCATAAACGAGAACTTTATCTTCCCATCCTTATCAGTCCCTATTTAGCAATGGCATGGTACTGCGCGCATACAATAAGCCCTAACAGGGATACTCGTACTGGTACTCGGAGCACGCTAAAATCCTTAGGTCGATTTGCCTTAATTATACACTTAACCAGCGTGCCTGGCAAATTAAGACAAAAAGTAATTGCCTGAGATTGAAGTCTCATCAAAGTCACGAACGGCTGGTCGAAGAGAAAGAGGACAACGGCAACGAAGACGAAAGCAGGGACTATGACTATGATGGTGCCTCTCTAGCTGCAGCTTCAACAGCAGTACCAACTTCCAGCAACGACAGAAATATCAGCCGAAAAAGAAAAAGAAGTTAAATGAGGCAATTGTGTGCCCCCCCAAGCGTGGATAATTTACTTAAAATATTTGTAGGCGCTCGCGTTTTTGAATTTTTTGTTGTTGTTGTTGTTTCTGTTGTCGGTGGTAGCGTTTGCAACCCTCCTTAGTGTACTTTTGAGGTTAAGCTGGGGAAGTCTCAAATCTTCCTTGGAACGTGGTAAGTTCATGAGGCGCGTAATTTGCATTTTGTTCCAGACGATGATGTAAGTGATTTTGACATTGCCTCTTTGGCAGCGGGACGAATTAGACGAATCCTGCTCTACAAAGCTAGAGAGAGTTTCGGCCCATAAGTCGTGCAATGTAAACAAATGTTGGACATGTATCACTTGTGGCAGGTTTCATTGAAAAAAAGGAGGAAAAATAAAAAGCAGACAAAGAAAAAAAAAAAGAAGAGGAACGATTTAATCATTGCAGAAAACAAATGTCGGAACTCAATGGAGCGGCAAACAAAAAGGACTCCATTCGAGTTGATTAGAATTTAAAACGTCCGTCGGTCGGTCTCTCGGACAAATTCGTTATCGGAATTGGGGGAGATCCAAAAGAGAATTTAATTAGTTTTCTTTGAGTTTTTTTTCCGTTTTTTTTTTTTTTTTTTTCTTTTTTTTTACCCTAATGTAACAGTTCAGCAGTGGTTCGGGAGCAGGGAAGAAAGAAAATGTAACTGGGAACTGTTTCCGATGTGTGCCCGTGCAAGTATAATTAAAGATAAATACATCCGGTCCTGGGTACGTTGTTAACACTGTTACATGGAAGCTACGAGCACTATAAATCGGTTTAACTTTGAAAGGGCGGTGTCCATTATTCGCTCGTCCTTGGTGCAATTAGTGACTTTTAGTGGAAATTAAGTTAGAATTCTGGAGATAATGATGAAATTTGAAGAGAAATGACAGAGATATTTTCCCTCTGCAAGTCAGTAAGGCTATCAACAAAACAATTACCTTTAAATAGAGGATTTTTCTGGTTCATTTGTACATAGCAAGAACAGAGCAGTACGAGTAGATCAAAAAGCCGTCTCGACTTCCACTGTTGTCTTAGTTGTGGCATTGTGCTTAAACTGGAGATAGAGTCATCCCATAAGGTCTATGATAGCGATAGACAGTGCTTACAGACTTCTAAGTAATTATATCTATCTCCCAATTTTTTGTCTTCTTTTTTTCTTAGGGGCAATTAACAGGTGCCTTCTTATGAAGGCACATAACAGGCCTTGAAAATTGATCATGCAGTCATTTTCTGTTACTAAGACTAGATACTGTCAGCATCAAAGCCAGAATGTTTCCATAACTAAAATGTAATTGCTCCAAACTAGACTGCAATACGAACGGAATTCGGAATATGTTAGGCAAAGTTGGGTTACGTTGGGAAAATCAACCCACTTGAAACCAAGTTAAGCTTCTGACGAAGTTAAGTGTACTTGATTGTTAAGATCGCTTAAGAAGAAGAAAGCTCTTAGGACGAGTTTTCCTTTTGGGCTTGTACATGAAGGTGGAGGATTAAATTCTCCTCCTCCTGCTGCTGCTCCTTTGCAACCATGCACCTGAGTTGTTTCCTATTTAGAAAGGTTGAAGCGATTTAGATCCAGTTTTGATCAGATTTGTTTAATCGCTAGAGGTGTTAATCAAACAGCGCACTTAATGTCTTAATATTTAATAACGTCCAGCCTAGTTGTCACGTAGCGATTGGTATACCGATATTACCTTCTTCAGATAGTATGGGTTGTGTGGTTCCAATTTTGGCAAGTTCGTCGACCCTACATTTCCCTGGAATATTTCTGTGGTCCAGCACTGCTCTGCAATCTCCCTGAAAGATGATCTGCAGTCAGGTAGCTTTAAAATTTTATGAGACTGAATCCAGAAGCTTAATAGCGGCTCAACTATCCGAAAGGATACGGATATCCTTTTTCAGATATCACGTGTTTCTTTAGTTAGGAAAGGACTTCTTTAAACGCAAACATTTTCGACTGAAACAAGTTAAGGTTATTTGAAAAGCAGAAGGCTTGTGTGTGAAAATACCGCCACCAACACCTCTATTAGCCTCGGATCGATTTGTAGAGAAATGGATTGATTGGTCGTCCATGAAGTGCATAATGTAATCGATGTTCTCTGGAAGTATTCCTCATGTACTAAGAATATAAGCGTAGCCAAATATTGTGTAGTCGCTCTAGGGCTGTAAGGCTAAGGCGTTAAGCACCACTTGCCTGCCAAAAAAATCGAGTGGTGTCAAGTGAAAGAGAACATCTACTGTCGCGGGGAGAGTAGTGCGTAAGGCTCTACTTAAGAACAAACATTCTGTACTTTGACTTTGCTTAATTTGCTGAAGTTGACTACATTGTCTTAGGCCGTCTAGGAGACCACCACCCCATAGGTGAGTATCAGTGTTATAACCGGGATATATAACCAGTGGGTAATGCATAGTTGAAGTCCTCATTTGTTCCCAATGACTGTTTTGCAAGAGAATAAAGCTACCTCAGCTTTCTTGAATATTCAGTTCCCAGTTTAGTTTTCTGTCAAAAATTAAGACAAAGATATTTCCTGCATTGGAAAAGATTAAGCTGGTACCGTTTGGAATTTAATATTTCCTGGAAAAGAGGACTAATCCTTTGTGGCAATTTACTCCCAAAACCCAGTAACCCGCCCATCTGTAAGGGTTCTTCAACCCAGTCGTTGAAGTTGTTATAAAGTTCTTCAATAGCCGGGGTACCAAAGGATACCTTGGTATATTCAGTCAACAAAACGAATTGAAGGCTGTGGATTTTTTATTTTCAAATTCTATTTTCTCGGGAGTGACAGTGGGAACGCCACTGCCTCAAAGCCAGTTATTCCATAGAATTGTAAAGGGAAGGGAGGAAAGGCAAAAGCAAAGTCTATTCTGCCGCTTTCTATGGTATACACGTCATTCATTATTGCTAGTTTCAAACAAGTCTTGAATTGCTTTTATTTTGTGAACGCTGTGTGTCATTGGTGTTTGAAATTATCTTATAGTGAAAAAATAGTTGTAAATAACGGAAAATTAATCAGCAATTGAATTTTCAAGGTATGTCCAAATTTACGTATAAATGTTGGGAGTTGTGTAATGCTCAGGTAGTGACGTTGAAGATTACATACCCAGAAGAGAATGTTCAGAGATATCGGACTGTGAGGCATCTGGTAAATACTGATTTTTTCCCATTATTACCATTTTTATATTCAAAAACAATTGAAAACATAATATTTTTATAGTTTGTTAGACGAGAAAAGCGTTGCGACTAAAAATGAATAATCGCAGTCGATGCCAACGTTTATAGCCAAAGATAAAACTCTTTGCTCTAGAACACCACCAATTCAATATCAAACTCCTACTCGAAATAATCAAAGATATGTGACAAAGAAATGGACCACAGAGAAGTACAGAGAATTTATCGATCAGCGAAATATTCCAGAGTTTTGACTCCTGAAATAGTCGAACTTATTGTTCGTCATACCAACAAAAAGGTTGATACTGTCTATATGAGGGCTGTTTGATGAATATCCCGATTAGAAATGACAACGCAACATTTTTAGATTTTGACAATTTATTTTTCAATATAATCCCATTTCAACTCAAAACACCCAGTGGTGCTGAAACTTTTTTAACCCCTCCGTATAGTACGTCTTTTGTTGGCTTGCAAAATACTCCACCGCGGCGGTGACGACTTCCTTGTTTGGTCCGTACTTCTCTTCGGCGAGCGATCTTTTAAGGTTTGGAAACAAAGAGAAGTCGCAGGTAGCCAAATCCAGAGAATACGGACAATGAGTGAGGAATTCATAGTGCATTTCGACCAACTTGGCTGTGGCGACTGCGGAGATGTGAGCCGGTTCGTTATAGTTTTGGAAGAGCACTTTTTTCTTCACCAAATGTGGTCGATTTTTCTTCAAACCTTCATTGAATCGGCCTAATAAATTGACGTAGTGTGCTCCTTCGATTGTTTTTTCCCAAGTAGTAGTAGTCAACGTGGATCAAACCTCGCGTGTCCCAAAAAATGGTGGCCATTACCTTTCCAGCCCTGGAACGGTCTTCGGGTTCTTTGTTTCGATTGTTATTTGGTCTCTGGTGTGTACCAATGAATCCATGTCTTATCGAAAGTCATGAAATCCTCCGGTTTTCGATTAAACATGGCAAACACGTCTCACGATTGTGCTTGTTCTCCCGTGTGAGCAAGTGCGTTACTTATCGCGCGAACAGCTTTCTCATGCACAAAATATCGAGCAGGATATGCCTGCTATATGATCCGCCAATACGAGATCATGGATTTTGTCCACGGTTTCCTCTGTAGTAACCGTTTTTGGACCACCTGGGTGCAGTTCATTAAAAACCGACGTGCGACCACGGCGAAACTCTGCAAACCAATGGTCAACGGTTGTACGGGAAGGCGAATTGTCTCCATACACACCATCGAGAATGCGCTTGATTTTCTCGCAGGTTTTGCCACTCAAAAACAAGAATCGGATCATGGAGCCACACTGTTCATTTTCCATGGTCGCAAAAAAAACCATCACGATGTCTTGAAATGGGTGGCAAAATGGCAAGCTAAAAGTTTCCCTAAATGATGGTACATTCATTTTGGCTCAGTAGCGGCACCTATCTTCCAATCCGGGTACGCATCAAACGGCCTTCGTAAATCGTACAATGGGGAAAATCCTATAAAAAAAGTGCAAATACTAGGTGAAAAGTAACCTCCTTGGGAATGAATGAAAAAATTTTTTTTTAGTTTGAAACACTTATTCCAGCGATTTTCCAACTTTTTGATCCCGTCCGAAAAGTAATTTTCCGGAATGCCTGCAAAATACTCCTCCGTGGCGCCGATGATATCCTCGCGTGAGCTGAATTTTTTATTGATGAGCCATCTTTTGAGGTTTGGGAAGAGATAATAGTCCGAGGGAGCCAAATCGAGCGAATACGAAGTCGTGGTTGCGATAATCTTGTGCGTCGGTGCATTGTCTTGCAAAAACAAAGTTTTTTTTTGGCTTCATGTGAGGCCGTTTTGCAGGGGTCAATAATGCACAGTAATACTCGCTCTTGATGGTTTTTCCTTTTTCGAGGTAGTCCACGAAGAGTATGCCATGACAATCCCAGAAAACCGACGCCATAACGTTTCCGACCCATCGAGCGGAGGCCGCTTCGGAGTACTCGTGTCGGCTTCAGTCCATTACGGGCACTCATTCTGTTCTTTGGTGTGTAATAGTGGATCCAAATTTCATCAACAGTTACCAATTGAAGCCAAAAGTCCGCCCGATTCCGCATCAGCAAGTCCAAACACTCTTTCGAAGTGCTCTCGCGTTCGTGTTTCAGGTTTCGTGGCGTTAAGGAACAACTTCGCAACAGAGTTGTCCACACAAATCCTCCACATGCACGACGAACATTTCCAGCTGTACCTAGGAAAACTAGACGGAAAACCAGCTACACCTTTAGAAGAAGACCTACCTGCGGTTTGAGCCTTGCATTTCAACAATGTGAATTTTCGGTCGAGAATTAACCAAAAAAAACCACCATCTGTTTCACCAGCTCCACGCCCTGTTGAAGAAGTGAACAATGTCCTCGGGTTTCTGTATAACCGCGGAAATTTGATAGAACCGTGGCGCACCTACCATCTCCATTTTAAAACTGTGGCGGTGGACAACCGGTGGACAGAAAACTTAAAAGCACTCTACTTAGCTCCGTATCTGCGAGGAACAGCTCTAATCTTTTTTGACACGCTTTCTTCGCACGTTCGTGATGATTACGTTAGTTTGGATGCTGCATGTCGCCAAGGGTTTGGCAACGAGTTCGAGCAAGTAACTTCGCACACTAAACTTCGCAGACGACTTCAAAAGTTGAAGAAGACTTTTAGTGAATTGGCTACTGACCTTTAACGTCTCGTCGACTTTGCTTTTCCGTATTGTCCACAACATAAAAAAAATCGAATTGCTAAGGAATAATTTATCGACATACAATAGCGTGTGGGAGACTCTGCACCTGATTCAATAGAAATAGAATTATTCCTAGCAGTTCGTGTAGAAGCGAATCTCGTCGCCACGTGGCAAAATCGTAAACAGATGCGTATCGTGGAGCTGCAGCTGAACTACCCCAACGATACCAACAAGGTTGACGCTTCGGGAAACGAGACACGGCAGATTAAGGGAGTGCAAACTGCCACCTAGAATTCACAATGCTTCCACCGATTCAAGAAAAATAAATTTTATTCATCGGACTGGTTATGTCTTTGTACAACGAACGACAATGATAAAGCGGTGTACATACCACGTAGCGAACTAAAACGTGCTTCTAACCTACGACAACAAGGCTTGCCTGTAATTTTCTATATTGAAGGCGCACGTCTTGGACCCCGTGCTATACACATTCCGCCGTATCTGTCACAGACAGCTAAAACCATCCAGCTTGTGTCAGCGGAAAACCAGCAACCTCTAACTCTTCAGAGGCAGTTTTAGGGGAGAAAGTGCCACTCGCACAATCTACTATCCTCGTTTCCTTCGTAAGATGATCACCAACCCGGCGATGATTCAATCGCAAGCCGTTATCCAGACCGCTACCGGGATGACAACAGCAGTGACTGGAGCACTATACGCTACGGTTCCATTTGGAAATCGTAATTGTACACAGTTTGTGTACATTTCATTGCATTTCTGATGACTGTATCGTGGGCTTAGATGTTCTGCAGCGATTCTCGTCAAGCATTGATCTACAAATTAAGAAGCTACATTTGGAAGGAGAAGTTATTTTACTGAAAAGAATATTCGACCACCGTAATATCAGCATTCCTTCTCTATGCGATTACTGGCTAAGCCTTATCGCATCTGTTCCAGACAAAGAAACAGTGCATGTCAGAGTTCTTGCTTCACATTTACAACTTTCAATAACCGATTGCGTTTACCAAGTATCCGACGGAAATGTTTTTGTGCGGATAACTAATACGTCAGAATGTGAAAAGTTATTGATGGAGGAAGATTTAATAATTCACATTGAGATTCAACCAGAATTCTTTTCCACTCGGATTTTAGAAGACATGAAGGCCCAAAATATCGTGTCACCTTTTCGAAGTCCACGATGTTCACCAGTAGTTTTGGTGCGGAAGAAAGATGGGTCGCTTCGTTTCTGTATCGACTACAGACGTCTGAAATCTATTACAACAACAGGTTCGTTTTGGATAGCCACCAGACAAGTAGTGATGGACGACAAGGGTAAGGAGAAAAAGGCGTTTTCCATTGGCAATGGACTATACGTGTTTAATGTAATGCCTTTGGGCTTGACCCAAAGCCTGATTGATTTAGTATTAAGCGTACTCGCGCACACAGTCGGCCTGGTTTATTTAGATGACGGTATCGTCCATGGCAAAACATCTGCCGAGCTCTTCCGTAATTTGGAAGTTGTTTTCCAGCGCTTACAAGACGCAGATCTTCGTTTATCTCCAAAAAAATGCTACCTGGGCAAATTAAAGATGAAGTTTGCTTTTTGGGACACATCGTTTCGGCTGAGGGAATCGCTGTCGGTTTAGGGAAGACAGCTGCAGTACAAGAGTGGCCAACCCCGCGTAATTAAACATAAAATCAGTATTTTTTAGGACTCTGTGCATACTACAGGCGCTTTATTCGAAATTTCTACGCCTTGGCATAGTAATATTCGGGAAAAATACATACTTTCAGTGGACTGACGCCTGTCAAGATGCAATTACTCAACTAAAGCAGAAATTAGCCAATACTCCGATTCTGGTACAACAAACGGAAGGAGACAGGTTTTTTGTCGACACGGATGCGAGCCAATTTGCTTGTGGAGCTATTTTATCCCAGTGCCAGGATGATCATGGAAAAGTTATTGAGTATTATAGCGAAACTTTCATAAAAACCGAAAGAAATTATTGTGTCATCCGGAAAGAACTGTTTGCCTTTGTTAAAGCTGTCACTCACTTTCAGCCGTATTTGCTTAGACGACATTTTTTTATTGATGACAGATCACAGTTCCCTACTATAGCTTATGAATTTTAAGAAGCCAGAAGGTCAGGTGGCTCGTTGGCTTGAACGCTTACAATAGTTTGATTTCACTGTTGAGCAACGACCAAGACACAGCTATTACGGGGGATAGCTTGGATAGTGAACTTTCCCTAGTCAAACAGTAAGTAAAGGAGAAACTACGGCCAGCAGTTGAGACAATTTGTGGCTTGAGCCCAAAATTAAAAGCGAATTGGGGCATGTTCAATATGGCGGATTGTCGCGATGCGCTGCTATTACGGCGGATAAATTCTTCAAATGGTGAGTCGTATCAAAATTTAATTTCTCTCTCATTGCAGGCATAGATAAAGCAATGCACGCTATTTTGGTGTTCACAAAACCCTTTCCAAAATACAAAAAACACTGCTGTTGAGTAGGTTGTTCACAGGATGTGGAGCAATACTGGAAGACCTGCATTACGTGTCAAAAGAGGAGGGGTGCCATCCAAAAAGTTCGAGCCCGTTTAAAACCAGTTCCAGTAGCAGTCCCCTTCGAGCTTGTGGCTATCAACTTACTTGGCCCTTTGCTGGTAACAAACGGTGGAAACAAATACATCTTGGTTTTCTGCGACTACTTCACAAAGTGATCTGAGTCCATTCCATTGCCAGATTAAACAGCCGAAAAAGTATTAGAAGCATTAATCGTTCACGTCTTTTCCCGATTCGGAGTCCAACTTCAGCTTCATTCTGATCAACGGAGGAATTTTGAATCTGCAGTGTTTGCCAATGTTTTAAAGAGATTCGGAATCGACAAAACACGCACAACAGCACTACACCCCCAATCCGATGGAACGGTAGAACGCTTCTGAATTACCTCGCGAAGTATGTGGACGAAAACCAACGAAACTGGGACAAGAGTCTACTGTTCCTTTTAACGGCATATCGCACTACGGTGCACGAAGCTGCGAAGCAGACCCCCGAATTTTTGACATTTGGAAGAGAACTTCGTTTACCTTCGTAGTTGTGGGCTAGACCTCCTCCGGATCAACCATCTGGAATAACGAATAACATTGATAATCTAGTGAAGAGATTGGAAACGGCGCGGCGTAGTCCTTTAATCGAGAACAGTTGGGGCAGTATAACCGCCGAATGAGAGACCACTACGACCTTAGAGCTAAAGCAACACCATTTAAGGAAGGGGATCAAGTATGGCTGTATGCTTCAAAGAGGCGTAAAGGGCTTTGCCCCAAACTACAGAATAACTGGCAAGGCCATACCAAATCGTTGCAAGAATGGGTGAAGTGCTTTACCGCATAATAAAAGGCAGGGGCAAACGATCATTAGTCGTACATAGGGACGGGTTGGCGCTCTATCTAGCTTCCCGATGACTGGGACAGCCATTCTCCAAAGAGGTAGGTGGTGCTACAGCCCATGTAAAGTTATGATTATCATTCAGCCTGTTTATTGAAATAAGTTTGTCGCCCTGACAACTTTGATAGAGGAGATGTGTTTTTCTTGTTGTTGCGGTATGTCACTTAATTTATTTGTTTGCTTTGCAGCAACAATATTTTGGAAGTTATATAATTTATTATCAAAATAATAAAATGTTAAAAAAAGCGGCGATTATTTGTACGACAATTAAGTATTGAATTGGGTATGCCAACGATTGAAGAACGATCGGAAAATATTCAAATCATGAGAAATTTTCCCACTAAGATTGTGATCGAAAGCAGTTTTAGGAAATCAATGGATCCCACATGCAGGGCAACAACATTTAAGTCTGCTCAACAGACAGATTCCACCGGACGAATAATTGTTGTAGGATTATGCTACCTATGTTACCAGGGTGTCTAACAAAAAAGGAAGGACGACGCGAAAATCGCGTAAGGATTGCTCTAAGCGTTTAAACAGTTTGTTTAAATTTTTGCAACGTCTGTGTAGAATTACAATTATATATACTGCAAGTTAACGCGCCACAACCTGAATCAGATAATCACACCAACACCTCGTGATCAAGTTCTCACGGGAAATTGCAAATACTCGTAGCCCAACACCTTGCACATGGAGCCACATTCTGCAGAACTCACCTGAATCAACGAATATGATTTTACTGGTTGTTAGTTTAGTTTTAAAAACTAAGAGAACTCAAAATAATTTAATTGGCGCCCAACGTGGGGCCCAATGCAGCGAACGTCAATACATAAAATACGCGAATAATAAGTGACTTCAAGTAGCTCGAGAAATTGTTCGTGTACGTGCGGAGGCAAAAGACCTCAAGTAGCTCGCGATTCACTGAGAAAAAGAAAAGTGTTTGTTCGAACTGTGCTATTCGGACCTCCACCCACAAGGCACCGACTACGAGAGTGTGACCGAGGTACCCAAGAAGACAACGAAAAGGACAATACCGACTCCACCAGCGTGGGATGTCCGCCGTGGTAACTTAGTAAGAAGTAAGAACTTAGCGTAAGAATAGTTTAAGGTAGGAGTAAAATTAAAAAAAAAGCAAAGAAGTAATGTAATCATTACAATTAATTATTTAGCTAAGTAGTAAATTTAAAAGAAAAATTTCCAAGAAAATAAAGTGATCTTACTAATTAATTACAATTTAAAAGTAGATATTAAGTAAAGTGACCTCACCAATTGATTAAATTTTTAAAGTACAATAGATATTAAGAAAAGTGAACAAATCAATTGATTCTCTAATATTCTCTAAACCTAGTTAATAATTATTATTTTTCTTTTTTTAAAGAAATCTTTAGTAGAATTAAGAACTCATGACTCAATTTATAAACTTAGAATACGACTTACTAAGAAACTTTGCCTAAATAGTGTAAATTCGTTTTCAAAGAGTGTATATATTGTATAACCGTGCAGAGCTCAAAATGCTTAACTGCATTCTTCGGGATATCCCTCCAAAAAATCTGTTGGTACCGACGGTGAGACTCTGTTATCCATATTTGTCTAAACATTTTGACGATGTCTGCAGAAAAAAAAACCGATGCAGTCGAAATCGAAGGCAGACAGTTACAAGATTTCTCTGAATGCTAGGACCTATATGCAAGAGGTCGTTAAGTGACTTTCCCGACGAATGTTAGTAGGACCCATTGAATACTACCCTAAGCCTTCCACTGCGTGGTGTGGAAGGTAAAAGAAACTACGCGAAGAGCAATCAAGGTTTGTGCTGGAGACCTCCTGCATGTGCCCCAACCGTAGGTATGAATTAATAATGGATCCTTTGTAAACCGACGTTGAACTGACAATAAACGAGTAAGTGCTCCGTTGTATGTGTTACCGAAAACAGGATAATGATGGATTAGATGGTAGGTAAACTCAGTATTTGCTATCTACTACTTCTACGTCATTCTCTTCATCAGAGTACTTCTTTGCAGTCTCTTCCAATTCCCAAAATAACCTTAAGATGTTGTCAATGTCAATAACGCTATTAAATGAGGAAAGTGGACCAAGGCAAGTAGAATTAGCACCGACGACTATACAACCAAAGATTGAAGACTCTGCTACGGGATGACCATCATCTCCTAATAGTCTCTTGCTGTTGAATACGTTCCAAAACTGATCAGCACCTAGTAGGATATCGATAGCTGAAGTGGTGTCGAATGAAGGATCTGCTAAAGTCAAAGACTTCAACTTGTTCAATGTTTGAGTGTTGAGTGAAATTGCCGGAAGACAAGAGGTTAGTATAGAGAGAATATATGCAGTGACCGGAATACTGTTTGACGAAACCCGAGATCGAATTTGTAGACTGAAGCGACCACGCGTGATTTCACAATCTGACGACGATATTTCAGATATCAAAAGGGTTGCGGATTTTCTACGTAGTCTAATGCAAGTAACCTTCGGAAATGAATGATATCTGGAATTCAGAACCTAGGATTGGGCGATAGGGTTGAGTGCATCTCTTGACGTCTAAAACATCTAACACTGCAGTAGGAATAAACACGAGAGATGCGTAGCAACGTTAACAGATAATCTATTAGGAGACTGTATCGATGTTTGTTGAAACGAAGAGGAAGGTGACGAAGAGTGAGGCAACGACGAATGAGCTGAAAAAGAATGAGATGACGATGAGTTAAGAAATAATATTGTAGATTTAAGCTCTTCTATCTGTATTTCGAACCTTATCAAGAGTCAAGAAGCCAACTGTACGATGATCAATAATCAGCACATACGTACCATAGAAGAGATATCATCAGAAAAACTCCTTCTAAACCAATATAAGGGCCCCGTTGTCATTAATAACGAAACATTGGAATTAAAAGGCACATACGTTATCCACCACATCAATGCAACCATTCAGATCGAGGGAAAGGAAATAAGGAATTGTCTACCAACCGATGCCTGTTGTTTTTCAACCCACTGCCTTTATAACTAAGACAGAAGAATTTCTTTCATTAGAAATGCTAAAACAACTTTACGCTAAGGGCACATCAAAAATAGAATTGCTAGAAACCAGAAACAAAATTAGCCTTACAACCAATTTCGGACTTCTTATAATCTTACTCATTTTGGCAACCACTTTCGCTAATAAAATACGAAGAACGAGGACGTCCGATCTTAAGGGCGGAGGAGTTAACACGCCACACGCTGAATCAGATGATCATGATCAAGTTCCCACGGGAAATTGAAAATACTCGTAGCCCAACACCTTGCACATGCAGCCACATTCTGGACATCTCACCTGAATCAACGAATATGATTTGACTGATTAAGCGTCTGAGTACAGAGACGCCAAGTTACATTTAAGTTTATAGGAATTGTTAGTTTAGTTCTAAAGTGACTGGAAACGGTAAAGTTGTAAAAATAAAAAGTTTTTTTTTTAAAAATTAAAAGAACTCAAAATAATTTAATTTGCACAATACAGTAAGCAAACGGTTCTAACAAATAGTTCTGCAGCTCGAATGTCTGTTTCAATTACTTTTGTTAGTAAGCTCCATTTGCTTGTAATTATGCCAAATGCGCATTCTATTGTCTTTCTAGATTTTGAAAGCATTGTATTGAATAGTTCCGTTTCGCTGTCAAATTTTGCTTTTGAATATGGGCGCAATTTATATTTCCTGAGTAGGTACTCTTCGTTCCCTTGTATTACAAATGCTGCAGGTATTGATATGCCTAATAGATTTCGCTCTTTTGGAATATCATATTCCCCCATTTCGATTTGCTTATGCAAATTTAAAAATTCAAAAATATACTTATCACTCTGTTTATTATAGACTCCAACTTCAATGGCAATAAACTTATATTCAGGAGGAGTAACGCCTTATAACACAATTGAATAGAAGTGCTTGTAGTTGAAAAACATGCTGCCAGAATGTGGTAGACATTTACAACGAAAACATATGTTTGCCGTCTATGCTTCCAATACAGTTTTGATATGCCCATCTAGAGTAGCAGTCACTTGAAATTTGTAACAAATTATTTTTTGTTTTGCGACAAAAATGTTTGGACACAAGATTTTTCCATATATCGGCACATACTTCTTTTTTTTTACAATATTAGCCAATGTAGCAACTCCAATGAGATGGGAAAAAGCGAGAGATCGAAATGAACTTCCAGCTCCTAGGAACCTGTAACATTAAATTATATATGTAAAATAATTTTTTTTATTTTAACTATTATACAATATATTGGGTATGTAATTTAATTCGTGCGGTTTTTTTTTTCAAAATTTGAACGTTTATTTAAGAAGAACATGTACAATAGTATTATTCAAGGTATTGCCCATTTGAAGCTATGACTTTTTACCATCTTTCTGGCAATTTGTGGATCCCATCCCAAAAGAACTGCGCCGGCTTGGCAGCCAAGAATGAATCAAGCCAATTTTTGATATTCTGCTCTGATGTGAACCGTATTTCAGTGAGGGCGTTCTGCATCGACCGGAACAAATGGTAGTCAGAAGGGGCAAGGTCTGGGCTATAAAGCGGGTGGGGTAAGACTTCTCATCCACTGTTTTCCAAATAGTTCATAACCGGAATAGCAACGTGGGGCCAAGCATTGTCATGATGGAAAATTATTGCCTCGTGTCTGGTCGCATATCCCCCGAAGTGTTTCGGCTACTGCTCTTTTCAAACGGGTTAATTGTGTTCGGTAGCGTTGTCCATTGATGGTTTTATCCGGTTTTGGCAGCTCATAATACAGGGCACCCATCTGAACCCACCAAATACAGAGCATTACCTTCGCTCCATGGATATTCGGCTTTGCCGTTGATTTGGCTGGTTGGAAGGGTTTCACATATGATTTTTTGCGGTTGGGGTTGTCGTAATGGAACCATTTTTCATCACCAGTAACAATTCGATGCAAAAATGACTTCCTTTTGTGGCGTTCCAGCAGCATTTCGAACATGCAAAACCACCTTTCGACTTCTCTCGGCTTGAGTTCTTGTGGAACCCAATTTTCTTGCTTTTTAATATATCCAGCTGCTTTTAAACGTTTTGAAATGGCTGCTTGAGTGACACCCAAAGACTCTGCGAGCTCTTCTTGTGTTTGGCTACAATCTTTATAGAGTAATGCTTCCAGTTCTTCATCTTCAAACTTTTTTGGCTGCCCAGGACGTTCATCGTCTTCCAAGCCAAAATTACCACTTGTAAATCGTGCAAACCACTTTTGGTACGTTCACCATAAACTTCCACTAAAATACGATGACTTTCGGCAACAGTTTTCTTCATATTAAAGTTATGAAGAAGAACTCCCCGCAAAAACACTTTTTCAGGCACAAAGTTCGACATATTTCAGTGAAAAAAAAATTATTGTTGTTTACGCTTCAAATGAATGACATATACTGAAATGACCTACAATGACAGTAGCTTTCCAACGCATGTTCCAATGGAATCATAACAATGGAATAATACAAATTACGCTATCTCTTAGCAAACCGCGCAAATTAAGTTATAGACCTAATAATATTATATCATAATTAAATTTAAAACTTAAGAGATACTTTCGGTAGGGAACTACGCAAGGAAACGCAAGTCCTGTCAGGCAGCGCTGCAGCGCATTCATCCAGGTGAGTTCACTTAAATGAATTGATTTTTTTCTCAATGATATTATGGAACTGCCTGTAACGTTGGACAGTAGCTCCCATGAACAGGTGAAAAGTTACGATATTGATGAAGTTGAATCCCCAGACTTTCTTAAAGCAGTACACCTCCAAATCAGTGCTTGAAAAGGAAACAAACTACCGACTCCGAATTTTTAGAGTTGGAAAAGAGAAAACTTTAGAAAATTTTAGAGAAGGACGCTCATAACGATGAAGACGACTATCACTATCTAATGAGCTTCAGAAAATTCATGAAGAAAATGGATCAAGGAAAAAAAAAAAATAATTGGAATACAAGAGGTTCTATATGAGGTGATGTACAGGAAAAATCCACATAGAGCCTAGAGCAGCGTTATGGTCACTAATTGTATGATCTTACTTTTACTCCTGAGCAGCAATATGAAGTTGTGATATAAGTATGGTACGTACATTAGTATATTATTAATATTCTATTACTCGTCTAAGATATGTACGTGAATAGTAAACTATTACCTATGGCAATACCTTTTACTCAAATATGTAAGATTAAATCAAACCAGTTGTTGCCTATCGACCTCTAAGGAAACACCTAATTCTGATTGCTCTACACAATATATTTCAATAAGTAGAATATAGTTATTTCCTAATAAAGTAAATACATGGGTTAAATAAATTGTGATTTAATTGGTACACGAACTTTACAATTGGCGACGAGGATTGCTCGAAGAAAATTCCACAGTGTAATAATTGTGTAAAAGTACACGTGCTGTTAAAAATGGAAAAAAAAAAATCCAATAAAATGACCAGGTTTGGAGAATTTCCAAAGTTTCATCGTGAAATGAACGATTTCTCGATATTTAAAGATAAATTGGAACAGTTTTTTATTGGCAAAAACATTGTAGCAACAAGTGTAGAGCAAAGGCGAGCTCTTCTTTTTATTTCTTTACACGACGGCACCCTTAAACTGTTGTGTGACTTCGTGGCTCCGGAGGCAGTCCCCTCAATAGAATATATTTTAATGCAGAAATTGGATGGTTTTTTCAAGCCAGCTTTTTCTGCTTTTGCGGATAGGCTGAAATTTTACGAAGCAAAGAAGTTACCGCATGAGACTCTTCGTCAGTGGGCAGCAAGTGTTCGTTTGTGGCACATCTAAACACCACTTTGCGGGACAAATTTGTCATGGGATCGGATAAAGGTCCAGAGAAAGACAAATTGTTTCTTGAGGATGTGGAAAAATTAACATTTGAAAGGGCTATGGAAATTTCCTTAGCAGTCGAATTTATCTGGCGCCAATACGAAGCACCTAATGGGGAAGTTAAAACCGAACCAGAAGTTTTCTCTCTCAAGTCACTGAACAAAAAAGCATCATCATCTATAGTTAGACAACACAACTAAGGAACAGCGCCAGCAGCAACAACGCAGCATAAACCTTGTATTAGATGCGGATTAAAATATCACGTAGGGGATAATTGTCGATTTAAGAACTACGTTTGCCTGAAATGTGGTGAAAGGGGGCACCTGAAGAAGATGTGTAGAAGTCATCGAAACAACAATACACAAAATAAAGTTAAGCAAACAAACAACAATAATAAGAGCTATAAATGTAATTACTTAGAAAATCAAAGTAACGATTTGTCAATATTTTATTTCAGAGAAGATTGTTCGGTAAAGCCAATCACTACAGCAGTTACTATGAATGGAGTTAGCATAAATATGGAAATTGATAGCGGCGCATCAATCTATGCTATTTCGGAAAACGTTTATTGAAAACATTTCAGTGGTGTAAAAGTTGCCGAATCAAACATATGTTTAAGGACTTATGATGGTTCCGTTATTAAACCTGTTGGAGTGTGTAAGGTCAATGTTCAATTCAGAAACTTAACAAAATTAGTAGAAGTATTTATAATAAAAAACGGGGGTCCACCAATAATGGGAAGGAATTGGATGAAAACATTTAACATAGGCCTTAAAAATGTCAATTTTTTTTAAATAAAACGCAGTAACTAGATAGTGATTAAGTTTAAGTTTTCTATAAAAATCTTTTCCATAGTAGACTGGGAACATTCAAAAATGGCAACGTTTCATTAAAATTGAAAGATGGTGCTACACCGAAGTTTTTTCGCCCAAGAAAATTGCCCTTCGCAATAAAAGACAAGGTTGAGCCTGAAATTGATAGACTGGTTAGTCTTCGGGTTCTCAAACATCTAAATTTTAATGAGTGGAGCATTTCGATCGTTCCCATTATGAAGAAGGACGGCACAGTGAGAATATGTGGTGACTATAAGGTTACACTAAACCCACACTTAGAGCCCTATCAGTATCCTTTTCCGAGGATTGAAGAGCTTTTTGCTAAACTTCATGGAGGGCAGGAATTTCCAAAAATTGATTTAGCAATGGCTTATCGACAATTGTCATTAGATGAATTTTCAAGAAATTTAACCACAATATCTACCACGAAAGGATTATTTGAATATACGAGAATGGTGTTCGGAGTCGCACCGGCGCCAGCAATTTTCCAAGAAAAAATAGAATCTTTATTGAGTGGAATAGATGGGGTTACAATTTCCATGGATAAGTTATTAGTTACAGTTATTTTACAGGAGAAGTAAAAGGGACCATCTTAAAACGTTGTCGTTGGTATTGTCAAAACTTCAAGAAGCAGGTTTAAAAGTGTCTCAACAGAAATGCGAATTTTTCAAAAATTTGGTTTGTTATCTCGGTCACGTAAAGATCCAACTAAGATAAAAGCTGTTATGGCACTGTCGGAACCGAAGAACATAAACAAGTTACAATCCTTTCTCGGTATTATTAATTTTTCCCGTCAGTTTATACCGGATTTAGCGACAGAGGCAGCGCCTCTTTATAATAATCTGTCAGGTGATTTTGTTTGGGGTAAACTTTAAAAAGACTCTTTTGAGTTAGTTAAGAAAAGCATGGCATCCGATATATGTCTTGCACATTTCGATCATTCTGAATAGGTGAAATTAATAGTGGATGCAGGTCCAGTAGGGTTAGGGGCTGTGCATCAGTATACAGATGGTAAAGGGCTTCCAATTTCATTTGCGTCTAAAAGACTGTCAAAAACGGAAATGAAATACTCCCAAATAGAGAGGGAAGCTCTAGCCATTGTTTTTGGTGTAAATAAGTTCCATGATCATCCATCCATCCATCATTTGGCAAAAGATTTGTTTTAGTGTGAGACAATAAACCTTTAATATCCATATTCGGAGATAAAAAAGGAATTCCGGTCATGGTGGCAAATAGGCTGCAAAGGTATGCTCTACTTTTACTGGATACAATTACTAGATGGGGTGAAAAGTAACCTCCTTGGGAATGGAAAAAAAAAAAAAAACAAATTTTAAATGTTTTTTTTATTTTATTCAATATAGTCTTCTTTTAGTTTGATTCACTTATTCTTATATTTCCAACTTCTTGATCCCGCCGAAAAGTAATCTTCCAGAAGGTCTGCAAAATACTCCTCCGTGGCGTCGATATTTCCACGCGTGAGCTGATTTTTTTATTTATAAGCCATCTTTTGAGGTTTGGGAACAGATATTAATCCGAGAAATTGGAGCCATAAGTCATTGACTTTTGCCGTGGTTACGATGCTCTTGTGCGCCGGTACATTGTCTTGCAAAATTTTTTTCCAATTCATGTGAGGCCGTTTTGCAGCGATTTCGGCCTTTAATCGCTCCAATAATGGACAGTAATAATCGCTGTTGATGTTTTTTTCCTTTTTCGAGGTACTCCACTAAGAGTATGCCATGACAATCCCAGAAAACCGACGTCATAACCTTTCCACTCGGCACTCGTGCCGGTTTCAGTCCATTGCCGGGCACTCGTTCTATTCTCTGGTGTTCAACAGCTACCAATCGCGCTAAATGTCCGCCTGGAGCGGCACCCAGCGGCAGGATAACTTTTTCATATACAGAATATTGCCCAAAATACTAATCTTTGTGGTATCTGCTAGCTCGCGCAGTTGCGCTCGTGGAGTTGCGGCCATCACGAAACTCGCGAAACCAATATTTGACGGTGTAATCTGACGGAGCATTAGGCCCATAATATTTATCCAACTTTTCTTTTGTTTCCTTCGCCGTTTCGCCTCTCAAAAAATAATGTTTTATGAGAGAACGAAAATCGTTTTTGTCGATACTCAACATGATGCCAAACACGTCAACAACAATCAGCTGTCAAAAGAAAACTAAAGATAGTATCGCACAGAAATTTGGCATGTTTGCCTAAATATGAGCGGATTTCAAGGCACCATTACCTTTGTTGCAGTAGCAGCGCATTCTGGCGGTTAAGTTACTTTTCACTCCACCTAATATACCATTCAATATGTTAAATCGGAAAATAATATAGCAGATTTTTTCTCTCGGTCAGTTGAAGACGTTGAAGAGACGGAACTAAGCAACCCGGGAATGATTTCAAACGACGTTTTTATCAATTATTTTTCGAGTAAGGAAAATCCTGTATCTGTCACTGTCTCTGAAGTTCAAAACGAAACAGCTTAAGATGAAATTATACTTAAGGTTCTTGACTTGGTTAAAAAAGGTTAGCCAAACAAGTCAGTTGTTTCAAAACTAAGTGTTTTCTTTCTAAGAAAAAATGAAATTTCGATTTCAAAAGATGTTTTGTTTTGGGGATACAGATTAATAATACTTGCTAGTATGCAAAACAGGGTTTTTCAGGAGATGCATAGGTCGTATTTAGGAATTGTTAAAATGAAAAGTTTGACTAGAGCATATTTTTGGTGGCATTAGAAAACTTATTTAAGATCTGCGAGCAATGTTTAACCCATACTGCACATCCACCAAAAAATTAACTCATTTCTTGGAATTGGCCAACCAGGCCATGGAAAAGGCTTCATTTAGATCTTATGGTTCCAGTGTTCTACAGATACTCATAGCGAATGGATCTAATGCATCGACATGAACAAATCGATAAGCAGTAAAAATACAATCGAGCAATTAGGATGCATTTTTTCGCGTTTTGGACTTTCAATGACAATTGTTTCCGATAACTTACAAGTTTTTTTAAATAATAATGGAATTGAACATTTTACTTCACCAGTGGCTCATCCAGCTACGAATGGGCAGGCGGAAAACGCTGTCAGAATTGTTAAATTAGCTTTGAAGAAAGCTTTGCATATTTTTAATACAATGAGTGATATAAACCAATATTTACAATGTTTTTTACTAGACTACCGTAGCTTCATTCATAGAACAACTGGTGTAAGTCCGGCAGAATTAATGTTTAATAGAAATATCAAAACAATGAAATGCAAAAGCAATGTTAACTTAGAATTAATTAAAAGCTTTTTTAATAAAAATCAATCAAGACAAAGGCACTTTTATAAATGACATGGAATAAAAATTTTGAACATAAATGATTTTGTTATGACTAAAGATTTTAAGAAATCAGGCAAAGTAACTTGGGTAAAAGGTATTAAGTCTATAACTTATTCGTGCGGTTTGCTAAGAGATGGCGTAACTTGTATTATTCCATTAGAACATGGGTTGGAAAGCTACCGTCATTGTACGTCATTTCAGTATATGTTATTCATTTGAAGCGTAAACAACAATTTTTTTTTTCACTCAAATATGTCGAAATTTGTGCCTGAAAAAGTGTTTTTGCGGGGAGTTCTTCTTCATTACTTTAATATGAAGAAAAATGCTGCTGAAAGTCTTCGTATTTTGGTGGAAGTTTATGGTGAACATGCGCTAGCTGAGCGAACGTGCCAAAAGTGGTTTGCACGATTTAAAATTGGTAATCTTGGCTTGGAAGACGATGAAAGTTCTGTGCAGCAAAAAAAGTTTGAAGATGAAGAACTGGAAGCATTAATCTGTGAAGATTGTTGCCAAACACAAGAAGAGCTCGCATAATCTTTGGGTCTCACTGAAGCAGCCATATCAAAACGTTTAAAAGCAGCTGGATATATTCAAAGGCAAGGAAGTCGGATTCCACATGAACTCAACCCGAGAGACGTCGAAAGGCGGTTTTGCATGTCCGAAATGCTGTTGAAACGCCATAAAAGGATAAAAGGAAGTCATTTTTGCATCGGGTTCTTACTTTTGATGAAATATGGATCCATTACGACAACCCCAAACGTAAAAAATCATATGTGAAACCCGGCCAACCAGCCAAATCAACGGCAAAGCCCAATATCCATGGCGCGAAGGTTATGCTCTGTATTTGGTGGGATCAGATGGGTGTGCTGTATTATGAGCTGCTTAAATCAGGTGAAACCATCAATGGACAACTCTACTGAACACAATTAATCCGTTTGAAGAGAGCAGTTACCGAAGTTACCGAAGACACGAGGCAATAAGTTTCCATCATGACAACGCTCGGCCCTACGTTCCTATTCCAGTTAAGAACTATTTGGAAAACAGTGGATGGGAAGTCTTACCCCATCCGCCTTATAGCCCAGACCTTGCCCCTTCTGAGTACCATTTGTTCCGGTCGATGCAGAACGCCCTTACTGAAATACGGTTCACATCAGAGCACAATATCAAAAATTGGCTTGAATCATTCTTGGCTGCCAAGCCGGCGCAGTTCTTTTGGGATGGGATCCACAAATTGCCAGAAAGATGGGCAAAAGTCATAGCTTCAGATGGGCAACACTTTAAATAACACTATTGTACATGCTTTACTTAAATAAACGTTCAAATTTATTGTCTCAAGGGCAATAAACTGATTGAAACGATTTTTCAATCTTTAGATTCCAGTTTTGTAGTACGATTTCGGTTTAGCCTCAAAATATACCTCTGTTTCGGAGATTACTTCTTGAACCTCTTTCCGGCGAGCATTCTTTTGAGGTCTGAACAGGAAATAGTCGCTGGGGGCCAAATCTGGTGAATACGGTGGGTGGGGAAGCAATTCGTAGCCGAATTCATTCAATTTTGCCATCGTTTTCATCGACTTGTGACACGTTGCATTGTCTTGATGAAACAGCACTTTCTTTTTCTTCAAATGCGGCCGTTTTTCTGCGATTTCGCCCTTCATACGCTCCAACAAAGCAATGTAATAGTCGCTGTTGATAGTCTGCCGCTTTTGGAGATAGTCGATGAAAGTTATTCCATGTGTATTCCAAAATACGGATGCCGTAACCTTGCCAGCCGACTGTTGAGTTTTTGGTCGTTTTAGACGAAGTTCGTCGCCTGCTCGCCACTCAGCTGACTGCCGACTTGACTCTGGTGTGAAGTGATGGAGCCATGTTTCATCCATTGTCACATACCGACGCTTTATTGCAGTTGAACTGCTTTAAACACTCCTCTGAATCATCAACACGTTGTTGTTTTTGGTCTACTGTGAGCAAACGCGGCACCCACTTTGAACTGAGCTTTCGCATGTCCAAATATTCGTGTATGATATATCCAACATGCTCTTTTGATATCTTCAGAGCCTCAGCTTTCTCGATCAACTTCACCTTACGGTCATTCGTAATCATTTTGTGGACTTTTTTGATGTTTTTATTTGAAACAGCCTCTTTTGGACGTCCACTGCGTGCATCATCTTCGGTGCTTGTATGACCACTTTTAAATTTTTCAATCCACTTGCGAATGGTTCGTTCTGCTGCTGCAGAGTCCGGGTAACACTTATCAAGCCATTTCTTTGCATCGGCTGCATTTCTTCCCATCAAAAAGTAATCAACACACGAAATTGCTTTGAATCCATTTTTTTTTTTCAGAATAACAAAAGTTGCTTCACTTCAAGAACTAATCGTCCGACAGCTTTCAAATTTATACACGTATCTTTTGAAGGTTGGTACTAACTGAAAATGGAATGGATTTAATTCAAGTGATGCCCTCTTTTATAAACGGCGCGGACTTTTCAGCCCGTGTTATATTGTTATTTTGTTCGCTACTTTTAGTTCACTCAAATTATTTGCTCCGTATAAGATTGTTTTGTTTACTTCACTGTCACTAATACGGTTTATGACACACTGCACAATGCCAATGAAAGTACTGCTGCATAGTCTCGTTTCGATGTTTCGCCTACCTCGTAGTTCGTCATAGACGTCTGCTTTTGTTACCACTTTGAGGAATTAGTTTCTCTACGCAGATTTGAGTTCTGTCGAACTCTTACACTTAACGGTCCTCACAAACAAAACTGCTGTACCTCTGAGGAAGCGTTTGGCGAAGAAGAAATTGGTTCTGTCGTCTAGGCCAGCTATATCTGCACATTCGTCAAACCTGTCATCACCACTAAATGTTGGAATCGAAGTTGAAGTTATAGCGGGCTGATGACTTTGTACGAGGTTGTCTTATAACGACTTGACAACTTTTTTTTTTTTAATAAAAGGCAAACCATTTGAGATATTTCAAAAACTTTATTATTGGCTTGAAGTACAATCAAAACATATATGAATGGAACTCGACCTCGTTCATATGGTCACCGCGGGCACGTTTGCTGCGGTGGATTCATTGGACCCAATTTTCAACGACTCGGCCACATATTTCGGCCGAAACGACCGCTATTTTGCATTCAATGTTGGCTCTGAGCTCTTCCAACGTCGTCGGCGTGTTGGCATAAGCCAATGACTTAAGGTAGCCCCACAGAAAATAGTCAAGCGGCGTTAAATCGCACGAACGAGGCGGCCAATCGACTGGCCCATGTCTTGATATAACACGCTCACCATACTTACTCTTCAAATAATCTATAGTAGCGTGTGCTGTGTGGCCTGTGGCACCATCCTGTTGAAACCACATGTCGTTCAAGTCCATATCTTTCAATTCGGGCCAAAAATAATCGGTGATCATGGCGCGATAACGCTGACCATTCACAGTAACGTGACGATCGTTATCGTCGACGAAGAAATATGGCCCAATAACGCAGCCGGCATGCAAACCGCACCAAACAGTTATTTTTTGTGGATGAAGTGGTGATTCATGAAGCACATGTGGGTTTTCACCCGGCCAATAACGCATATGTTGCTTATTGACGAACCCATTGAGCCAAAAATTGGCTTCGTCACTGAAGATAATTTTGCGATGAATATAGCTCCGAATATCTGTAAAAAATTTTTATAATTTGCAGACGTTGCTCGTTAGTGTACTTTACCATAATGAAAATGTTGAGTTTACTGAATAAATTGAGAGCGGCAGTTTGATGATTAGTGAAAGAGTGCGTTCACAAATTAAATTCAAAGTTGTCAAGTCCCTATTGGAAAATCATATACAACGGTACAATAACCAAGCTAAATACCAACTTTTTTTTTTTTTTTTTGTTAATTAGGTACATCTGTTGTTGACATTCCCTCTACATCTTAGCGTCATAGCTTGACATTTACAACAGTAAATAAAGTGGGGAAATATTGGAAAAGTGTAACGATTCTTTAAATAAAACATTCGTTTACCAGTGGCACTGGTAAAGTGGTCGTGAGTCAATCAAAGATGATGAACGCAGTGGCAGATCGTCAACATCAAAAACCGACGAAAACATTGATGAAGTAAAAGGAATGTTGGTCAATAGTCGCAAATTAACCATCAGAGAGATAGCGGTGGACTTGAACATTTGCTATGGATCCGTGCAAGACATTTTGGTTAATGATATTTTCGTTGTGTAGCAGCAAAATTGGTGCCAAAAGACCTCAGTTTCATGCAAAAAAGAGACCGTGCTGACGTCGCAAAAGAGATGATTTGCGAGGCTGAATCTGATTATTAGTCGAGACGTGACTTGGATTTATGAGTACGATACGAAATCCGGACATCAGGCAAGTGAGTGGCGTTCACCAAATGATCTGAGACCAAAGAAAACACGTCGTTTTCAGTAAAAAAAGAAGGCAATGCTCACGGTTTTTATGGATAACAACGGTGTAGTGCATCATGAATTTTCACCAGAAGGCCAGACAGTAAGCAAAGAGTATTATTTGGGCGTTATGAGACGTTTGCGTGAAGCAATTCGCCGAAAGAGACCAGAATTTTGGGCAGAAAACTCATAGATTTTGCACCATGATAACGCACCGTTGCACAGTGCCATGATTATTCGTAATTTTTTGACGAAAAATGCAACAAATACCATCCAACAGCCACCGAATTCACCTGATTTGGCTCCCTGTGACTTGTTTTTGTTCAGTCACATTTTTCATTTTTCATACATTTTTCCACCCGCCAGGACGAAACGTCACTGCTGACGACAGTAACTTTAAAGTGATTCAAAAGATTTCCTTATTATAATATAATACATAGAATTGCGCATCCTTTAATGTAATCATAACACTAAGACGTCCTATTATAAATGATTTTCATGAATCTGACAGGCAAAAGCTACGCTTGTACGAGTATTCCTCAAAGCTAAAAACACATTTCACCTTTTCTGAATCTGAGTCCTTTTTACATATATGGTACATTCTCGTACAACTAAAAACAAAATAACTGTCATTGTGATGCTTGTCATGATATTAAATCTACCTTTTCCGTCAAAAATAAGACAGTTGAACATTGTCTTGATTATAAGGTCAAACAGCGTCAAGAGCTCACTACATTTCACTCGACTCATGATCCAACAAATGTGAAACGAGAAAGGAGGAACAACACAACAAATTTGCCAAGTACATATCCGAAAACTGACATCCGAAATTATTCATTCCTTTACCAGCTTCAACTATCCAACTACCCGCTCCGAACCAACATAGAAGTGAAAACAAAACAAAAAAAAAAACTATTTTTAGAAAGTAATGCTTCTGTGCACCAACATTCCGAGATGATATTTGGCATGACCCCGCTGCAGAGTAAGAGATGATGCTCCTTGAACTCCTTGTCGTATTTTTTTTTTTTTTGTGTTTTTTTGTTTAACACTATCCACGCCCTGCATCATTATCATCTGCGTCATCATTGTTGTCCTTGCGAATATTAATTTCCATCACACAAATCAATACGATTTATGCCAGAACCCGAAAAATAACAAGAAACCCCACTCAATATTTCATTCGCTTTTACATCCAGCTTCAGCTTTATAGTAAAGATTCCTACTGTAAGAATCCAACGATTCCGACAACTCCGCCAACTCTTTACATACGATTCCCTGTCCCATAAAAAAAATTGAAAAGAAAAAGGGACTACGAATGAAGCTGGCCTGGGTTGGGTAAAAGAAGAAAAACTGCTAGTCTCTGGCAAATTTTACAAATCAAAATCCATTATAAGAGATAAAGGAGCATTTTTCAAATCGTTCTAGCGCGAAAGGTAGGAACGAACGTTGTTTTTTAGATTCCTTTTTTTTTTTTTTTTTTTTTTTTTTTGTGTTAAGCTAGAACTGAAATGCATTTCAATTTGCTCCTTTCTTCTGGCATTGTTGGCCGTACCTTGAGCTCTGGGTAGTGCCAGGTTGGGTCCTTGGAATTTGCATCTTTTCTTATGGCCAAACTCTGGGATTCTTTAGGGAAAAACTAACCCCATGATGGATGGCGAGGGAGGGGAACTGAGGCGATAGTAGATGGAATCCTTTGAAAAATGCATATAAATTGATTGCATGCCCATATCGACATTCCAAAATGGATCCTTATTGATTTTATTTTAAAGGATTTAAGGGCCCAGGATGTGCTGGATGTACACTAGCTTTACTAGATGTGTTGAATGTGTACGAGTGTGGAAAAAGTGCTGTGCAAAATGTTTGAATGTTCGTTGGTAGTCCTTATGGAGGAAATTCCGCACTTGCCTTCAAGTGAGAAATATTTTCGTTCGGTAAGAAGAAGAATAAGGAGTAGCGGAGTAGCACAGAAATAAAAAAAATAGAAATTGAAGGCGAATAGGACATTTTCCATCATTTCCAATGCCAACACCGACCAACAATAGTCCTGGAACTCTTAGTTTTTTCCTGTTTTAAGTCCTTATCCATCCTCAGCTTTCTACCCAACCTTATCCGTTGGGCTGTAGTCGCCACTGTTCTTTCCATAAAAACGAAGTCGTCCGTCTTCACTTTCTCAATTCGGTGCCTCCTTTTGTTCGATTCAAGAATTCGGTTTTCTTCCTTTTTTTCTATTGATTTTCTTCTTTCTTCGAGCTTTACCGCTGCTTAGTTGTATTGTGCTCCGAAGGAGCATTTTATTCAATTCTTAAGTCGTTCGTTTGGTCTTATTCTTGATACTGCGATGGCCAAAGACACGAGAAGAGGCGAGTTCCACTCGAAGGATATTGGCAACAAAAACCGCATTTTTGCACAT
This sequence comes from Volucella inanis, assembly GCA_907269105.1. Classification (NCBI taxonomy): domain Eukaryota; kingdom Metazoa; phylum Arthropoda; class Insecta; order Diptera; family Syrphidae; genus Volucella; species Volucella inanis. The sequence goes on along the minus strand of OU026153.1, from coordinate 199,513,104 downwards.
CGCATTTCGTTTTCGCCTCCTTGGCAAGCGTTCTGGGATATTCTGTTTTCTGTTTTTTTTTTTTTCTTCGAATTATTTATTTTTTTCTTTTTTTTTTCTTTTCTATCCAGCATTCGGTTTCCGGGCTCCGATACGAACAAGAAAATACCTTCTTTGCTTCGGGAACTCATTTGGAACAAGTTGGTGTGTGATTGAGGGTTGGTTGGGGAAAATGCCGAAAACCTTTGCAGGTGTTACACAGGTCATAAAACGTCATGAATTCTGTAATGTACCACTATGGTTGGATATTATGCCCATTTATGATCGATTTAACTTCTACTTTAGACGGCATTTGAATTATTTGGGAAACAGTTTTTTGTTTCTTTTTTTTCCCTGTTTTTTTTTTTTTTTTAAGGACGAGCTTTAACTTTGGGTATGGAAGGTATGGGGACTAGAATGTAATTTTGAGGGTTTGGTAATGTCACAGTGGGGGATTTTGCATTTTATCCTTGCAAATGGTAAGCTGAGGATCTTTCACTTAACTTTTGTTGAGAGATTGGCTTTTCATATTTAAGTGAATCAAATGCATGGTCTTTTAGACATTTTTGTGTGAGTTAAACCAAATTAAATTTTATACCAAACTATATACGGAACCAGACAATATGGAGCGTCCAAGTCAAGTGCAATAAAGTTTCTTGTACAATAGTATTCACTCACCTAAAGACTGAAATCTTGTTACCAAAAATTCTTCTTTCTGTTCAATTACTGGTGAAGGTCTATGTATAACGTTCGCGAGTTCCGGGATCCAGAAAATTGGCTAAGACTTTACATAGGGACTAAAACAACAACAGCTGAAATAGTGAAACAGCCGAATGAAAAAAATAGTAACCTTTCAACAATATAAAGGATGTCCAGCATCACCAAATAACTATAGATAAGGAAAGATGTTAGTTATTCTCGACTTTCCTTACCCAAAGAATCAAATAAGAAGGCTGATCTAAATGATAAAAGTTGGACAAAGGCTATTCCGAGATGGAATCACCCACACCGGATGGTCTCACTACTAGAAAAGTTAATTAGGAAGTGTCCTCTTACAGTATAAGGCCGACGTAACTGACGATTGCTAAGTTACGCTGTATATAGCCAGGCATGTTTTAAATAGAAATGTGTATATGCACCACTTAGAACTGTTCGCATTCAAGCTAACATAAATAAAATGTTTCGTAGACCGGCCCAGATCGATCGACATGGGTGATGAACCATCACCTTGCTGTTATTGACTTTTTCAAGACAAATTCGACCCAATTTTTCTTTATAATTGGGGAGCACACAAGAGATTTTATGTACCCTTAAGATGTTTGCACATATACCGCACGATACGATGGAGTTGAAGAATTTATTAAGTACGAGAGTTGTAAGAAAGAAATGACTATGCATCTTTTTCGGTTTTGACAATTAATTTTTCAATCCCCTATCAACTCAATACACTTTTCACAGTGGTGCTGCAACTTTTTTTAACCCCTCCGTATAGTACCACTTTTTTCGGCCTGCAAAATACTCCTCTGCGGCGGCGATGACTTTCTCGTTCGACCGCTGCTTCTTTCCGGGGAATGATCTTTCAGGATTTGAGAACAAAAATTAAGTCACAGGGGGCAAAATCTGGAAAATTCGGAAAATAGGGGAGCAATATATAGTGCAATTCGACCAATTCAGCTGTGGCAACCGCGGAGATGTGAGCCGGTTCGTTATCGTGGTAGAAGACTACTTTTTTATGGCCAAATTTGGTCATTTTTTCTTCAAATCGGCCCAATAAATCAACGTAGTATACTCCTTTGATTGTTTTTCCCTTCTCCAAATAGTTAACGTTGATCACACCTCGTGCGTAATAAAAAACGGAAGCCATCACCTTTCCAGCTAAAGTCACAGTCTTCGCCTTCTTGGGAGCACGTTCTCCGAGTAAAACCCATTGTTTTGACTGTTCTTTGGTCTCTGGTGTATACCTATAAATTTATGTTTCATCGACGGTCACGAAACAATGCAAAAACTCCTCCAGATTTCGGTTAAACAGGGCCAAACACGTCTTTAAAGTGGTTTCATGATTACGCTTATTCTCCGGTGTGAGCAAATGCGGCACCCATCGTGAGAACAGATTTCTCATGCCGAAAATCTCGTCCAGGATATGGTTGAATGCATTCAGTTGAGGTGCTTGCTATTTTAGTTAACTCGCGAATTTTCATTCGGCGGTCCATTAATACGAAATTATGGATTTTGTCCACGGGTTCCGCTGTGGTTTTTGGACCACCTAGGCGCTTTTCATCAAAAACCGACGTGCGGCCAGGGCGAAACTCTGCGAACGGTAAACTGTCTGGTAAACGGTTGTACGAGAAGGTGAATGGGTCACATACACACCATCGGGTTGTCACTAAAAGAGGTCATACTAAAAGATGGTTCACCCATCAGTAGCGCCACCTATCTTTCAATCCGGTCACTCATCAAACAGCTCTCTTATATGTAACTAGTAGTCAGCAATAATGGTTGGGTATTGTGGAACTTGTAAAATGTAGCATCATTCAAATATAATTCAGAGAAAAGCTAGAATGGTTAGATACTCTTGTCCCAATTTCTATAACTTTTTTTATAACTCAGCCGATATTATAATAATTTCACGTAGACCGTTCGCCTCGACGTAGTCTTAAGTTACTGGCGCTGTATGGCAACAAAATAATTACTGTAAGAACAATTTCGGGGGTTCGGTTGATCAAATGCGCCAACTTTTTATAAACAACCAAAGTGTCCCTCATTTCTTTCGTCATAGATTTCCATCTGTGATAGAGTCCTATCAGCGAAAGTTCGACGTGCACAATGGTGGTTTAGTTTTAGCTTTTTAATCAACACGATCTTTAGAAGCATAATGCGCCACAAAAACGTTTGAGACTTACCCAGCTCGTACAGCGAAATATTTTTTCCAGTTCTGGCGCTTCGTTTAGTCACTGGTACAGCACCATTATAGAGTAAATAGATAAGGTTATATTAAAACAGAGCCGTGGAGGATATGCCATTACACAAATACTATGCACTAAAAAACGGGCCCATCGCGCTCCCTATGGAACTAGATGAATTTATATTTCTCGCAAAATTTTCTCCGACTACGTGATATTGTCTCGCATTCACTCAGTATGCGTGTTATGTCCTCAAGAGCTTGAAGATCATCGCAGAAATCCGTATTTGACAATTTGAGTCTCTTTTCGCGTTTCTGCAGAAGACAGTATCCTGTCAGGATTCCTATTATTCTTCTTAGCTTATCCCTGTTAAATTTTATTACAATAACTCCCTAGATTCTTCGCCAGCCAGCCTTTAATATCCTGTGACCTTAAATTTGACCATCTTAGATTGGCAGTCTTTATAATTTTTTTCTCGCAACCTCACTATTATTGAGTAGCCCTTCTTTTCTTGCAAGCTCATAGACTTGTTCATTTCCTTTTATACCGAAGTGTCCTGCCACGCAGCACAGTCTCACCCGTTTCTGACTGCATAATATCTTGAACACTGTGCGGCAGCCCCTGAATATATCGGAATTGATGGTCGATTTCTTTGCCTTTAGTGCGGCCTGGCTATCGATGTATATAGCGATATCTCTTTCGGATACCGATCTCATCTGCATTAGCATATCCGCCCTGAGGACAGTCAGAACCTCTAATTGGAAGACACTGCTTTCTCCCGGTAGTCTTATAGACACTTTTAGTTCTAGGTCTTCTGAGAAGATACCAGAACCTGTTCCTTCCTCTGTTTTGAAACCGTCTATGGAAATTGTAATTTACTCCCGACACTCACATCTGGTCCTCTCTTTCTGGATATATAATATCATACGGAATGTCCAAGTCGATCAAGAAAGGAATTTCATCTGTTAGAATTGAATTGTCTGACAACTGCTCCTCTAGGACCCTGCTGTGTCCAAAACTACTGCTCTTGAAGTCGTATCGCACTGTTTCCAACAAGTTTTTGGTATTTGGTGCAGAAAGGTGTCTAATGCTACCTTATGGTCTTGTGGAGCGCACCTGTAATGGAAATGGAAGCCGTTATTTAAATCACTGCTAATTTTCCGTAAACCGTTTTCTTCTTTGTTGCTTTCCACCATACTAGTGCGCTATATGTAAGTATGGGTTTTACCATCACCGTATATAGCCAATGTACCATAGCAAGTTTCAAGCTCCAAATTTTTCTTTCTGCTACGCTAAGATTCCAGTTCAGTTTTTTGTCCAGAATTACACCCCGATACTTCGCTCTGTCCGTGAGGGACAATTCCATTCCGTTGAGTATTGGGAGTTCTTGAGGTATCTTGTGCTTTTTGGTAAAAGGAACCAGTTCCGTTTTGGAAGGGTTGGCATTGAGACCACAGCTTTTTGCTTACGTGCTGATCGTCCTTAAAACATTTAAGTATTTTCCTTGCACTATTTTCAACACGCCATCTGCGTATGCCGTGGCTTTTATATACATTGTAATAAGATTTTTAAGGATTTTATTGTTAAAAAGCACTCACAGGAGTGGCGATATGGCTCCCACTCGACGAGTTGCCCTGGTTGCATACATTCAAACCGAGGTTTGTCCAACAGTTTATTTATCTGTTTACAAGCATGTCGTCTACTAGGATGACAGAGTAATTTTAGTCTAAGATCTTTTGCTGTTATATGCCCCTGTTTGCCACCTTAACTTCCCTCCAAGCAATTGGACATGACGGAGTTCTACTAAGCGAGATCCGAGAACTACGCGAACACATTCCTGTCGTAATTCCCGATGAATTCAACGCAGCAATCGAGAGGGTAGAAGATTGAAGAGCTCCTAGTCCGGACGGCATACCAAATAGGGTTTTTAAAAATAGCAACAAAGACTCGCCTAGACGTTTTCGTTAGCATGTATAATGCATGCTTATGCTAGGAAATATTTCCGGAACCATGGAAATACCAACGGTTGGTATTATTACCGAAAGGAAATAAAACACCGGACGAGCCCTGGACAAAATATCAGAGCGAATAGTATGCAACAGCCTACAGACTATCATTGAAGCCAATGATGGAAACTGGTCGCGTGTTTTACAATACCTTGAAAGATTAAATGTGCCGAAATACATATTAAGATTGATCAGGAGCTACTTTACCGATAGGTTGCTCATTTACGACTCTGACGACGGGACAAAATTGTATAAAATTACAGGGAGCGTGGCCCAAGGATCAGTGTTAGGTCACTTACTGTAGAATGTGATATATGACGAAATTTTACGACAACCAGTCCCCAGGGAAGCCTCCATTATAGGTTTCGCAGACGATATTGCTTCTGTAGTCTTGGCGAAACGATTTGAAGGAATCGAGTTATATTGCAACGAAGCAATAGCACTGACAAGAACTGGCTACGAGATATGAGTTTAGACCTCGCGGAACATAAAACGAAATCCGTTCTCATTACGAGTAGAAGGGAGCTAGAGACGATAACAATAAAAGTAAAAGAGCACACAATTATTTCCAGCTCATTTATAAAATACCTATAAGTGATGATTGAAGTTCGGCTTAATTTCAAGCATCACCTCGCATATGCTTATAAGAAATCGCCGAAAGCGATGGGCGCTTTTTCGAGACTCATGTCGAATATCGGCAGCCTGAAGCAAGGCAAACGATTAATTCTTCCGAGAGTTGTAGCCTCCATACAGCTATACGAGGCACAAATATTGTCTGACGTCGCAAATAAAAAGACACACATGAAGTGAATCAAATCTGTGTACAGATTATGTGCACTGCCAGTTAGCAATGGTATCCCAAGACGCGATATTGGTATTATCCTCAATGGTTCCAATCGATATTCTAGCTTTAGGAGCTGGGCAACTTTATGAAAATGGCGAAATTTGGGCCATCCATAAATCAAGCGAAGAAATTCGAAACAAGCCATAGTATAGAAGCGTGGCAACTACAATGGAACGTTGTCTCAAAACGGGAGATGGACGTACCGACTTATCCCAAGGATTGAAAGTTGGGTAAAACGAAATAACGGCGAACTGAATTACTATCTTACACAGTTTTTAACGGGTCACGGTTGTTTCCGAGAATATTTATTCAAGTGAAACCGTGATGTCCTGTCCTAGAGAACGTGAAGCACGTTTTCTTCGAATGTGCTCGGTATGCAAATGAAAGAGCTATATTGTGTGAAGAATTTGGTAACCAGCCAACACCAGAAAACATACTTCAATATATGTATGTTGAAATCCAAAGACCTTTGGGCTGCTGTGAACCATGCAGCAGTACGAATAAATTGCGATCTAAGGTATATAAGAATCTGACACTTCCAATGGACGCCCGGCGATTGGTGCCTATGGAAGGTCTTCACCTTCCCATGCTAAACAAAAAGAACATCTAAGAACTTCCATAATCTTTTGGGTTGGTATACCATTAGAACCAGGAATTTGTATGGTTTAAAGGACTGAATTACCCACCGTAATTTTTTAGTGGATTAGAACACATATTTGCTCTTCGGAGAGAGAGAGAGAGAGAGATTAATGCTCTCAGTGTGCCGTAGTATGCCAAAGTCATCTGATAAAGTGAATCTTGGAATATGGGTTTCCACCAATGTTACCAAACCCAATTGGCTACTTCTAGCCCAGGTTATGTTATTTTTCCTGAGATAGATATAAACGCTCGCTTTTTTTAAAAGCATTTTGCGTAACCTCGAAGACTTGTCTGTTACCGCGATAAATTTGTAGAATTTCTGCCATGCAGCGCTTTTTGACTTTTAAACTATTTAGGTACTTGAATTGTTTTTATGCATTCGTAGTAGGTACCCATTCCATGTACGTCGCTAATTGAGCGTCGCTCTAATATAGACTTTCTTAACATCCTTCCTTTTTAAACCTATTTCCCTATTCTACGATTTTGGTTGAAAACTCTTAGGTGTTCTGTTAGCCGGACAAGCTCTCATGAACACCATTGTTAGTGCTTTACTAATATTTTCCACCGACCTATCTTAGTTAACAATATTTTTCCAGGTGATTGATTAGGTATTGAATAGGTATATCTACCACTTCTGTATACTTGATCCAGTCAGTCTTTCTGGGATTTCTTTGAAAACTACATAAACTGTTCTGAAAGTTCACCTTAAAGCATATCCATAGGTGATGCGAAGATATCAATGCTTCGTCTACTATTCTTCAGTCCCCTATTTCTAACCCTTCTGTATTTGAAGCAAGGGTGCTATCTAGCACCTCTTGCCTATTTTTCACCACAAAAGTGGATGCATTCCCTCTACTGCAAATATTGAGGTTGGAAGATATGATGAAATCATACAAACACTCACCCCTTGTGTTAATATCACCGCTTCCCCATTGCGTATGATGGCCGTTTATGTCACAGCCCAGCATCAGCATCCAATCTTTCTGCCTTGCAATGTCCTTTAGTTTCTCCGAAATAACTATTGTACCTCTGAGTCGTAGGGGAAGTACGCCGTATTTTTCATACTTATGGCTCATAGTGGAGCTGTGTCAAAGACGCTGAATAAGGTTGGGGTTGGGTAAAAGTGTTATCAAATGCCTATGAAGGATTTAAAGTGTGCCATTGAAGTGGCTCGTAGACTTAGGGTGGATGTCATTTGTAAATGGTAACAACCATATTAATGGTATGCCTGGATACTTCTTAGTTCCACATAACAGAGTTATTGAAACTACTGGTGGGGGAATAGAAATTTACCATAAAGCAGGTTTGACTTGTAAAATGTTGGAAAAGTCATTGGGAAATGACACTAAATACATTGTTGTCGAAATTTCAAATGGAAATGTGAAGTGTATTATTGGTTTAGTCTATAGCCCCAACCATAATTGCTCTTTCTAACCATTGTTTTCTACTTTACAACTATTTTCCGCATCATACGAGCATACTATACTATGCGGGGATTTTATTGGGGCCTCGGCACTCGGCACTCCTAGATTCTATTGCAATGTGTTATCTTGTTTCCGTTAATTCTCATGCAACTCGTTTTGGTGGTCTTCTTGACTTGGTGGTTGTCTCAGACCATACAACCGTGCTTCTCCAAGATCAATAGTCATTATAAGGAATTTCAGACCATGATATTTTGTTTTGTACATATGACATTGATTTCTCATCGAATTCCCTGCAGAACACAATTAAATTTCGTGATTTCGCAGGAATAAATCAAATCATTCTTCACCATCATGCGAGCCTCCTACCATTGCATTCGTGCTGCATTCTATTGGAATTAATGATAAAGTAGAAATCGTTCAGACTCTAAATAAAGATCCTTTTAGTATACATGTTCCTAGCTGTTGATGCTGCTTCTTTAATGCTGCTGATCCCAACGCCGTTGTTATTTTTTTAGGTGAGTTTAATCTACCTACTGGGCTTAGACTAACCAGTCCTACTATACTGCAACAAACTCGACCTGGTCTTCGCCACTGATACAAATAACTGCGTCGTTTTAGAAAGTAATCTTCTGCTTTCTAAGTTGGATAGTTACCATCCTTCCTTTTCTCTTACGCTTTCATATAACATTGGTTTTAGCTCTGTTTCTTATGAATATCCTTACAGTTTTAGTTTTCATAGGGCTAACTACATCAAACTGAACAATCTCCTCAGTATGGTCAATTTTAACTTTCTCTATGATAACCCTTACCTTACGGTTAAAGATGCTCTTGCATCCTTTCATACCGAAATTTTTAAATGTCTCTCCCAATCTGTACCCTTTTTACCCAAAAGGAATCCCTCATCGTTACCACCCTGGTACAATAAAGAGCTGCGATACCTTCGTAACAAGAGAAATAAGCTCTGGTATACTTAGTTAAAGTCGCGTTCCCACTCCCATTTCATATACTACCAGTCTGCCCAATCAAATTTCTCTGTACTTTGTCAAACTCTCTATCACAACTATTTAATCCGAATAGACCACATACTCATTCTTTCAGTTTATCAAAACCAAAACTAAATTGGTAACTATCCATCATCTTTAAATTTTCTTGATAGGTCCTCGGGCGATCCCCAAACTATTGTAAATCTCTTTGCAATTTTTTTTTTGGCCAAGCGTTCGCCATCTATTCCCAAGAGCCAGATTACTCTTACTTTGCCTACTTAAACAGCTTGCAACTTTAGAGTAAGTTAGAGATAAAATAATAAACCTCAAAGATGTTTATTCTGCTGGCTCTGATGATCTTCTTCCCCCTTTATTTTAAAACAAATGTGAAATGCACCTAGTCCAACCTCTTACAGCTCTTTTTCAACCTTCTATCACCCAGGGATCATCCCCCTCAACCTGAAAAAGGTAGTTTATTATTCCCCAACATCTATGACATGGAATTTTCAAAGGCAAATTTACGACCACCAACCTAACGGAATTCGTATCAAGCACTTTATGTGCACTGGAATCGGGAAATTAAGTTGATGTGATTGCCACCGATTTCAGCAAATCCCCTGATAGAATTTCTTATGATATAGTCCTTCTAAACTTAAAGGCTCTCGGTTTCCAAATAATCTTTATAACTTGGGTTCAATCCTTTTTAAACGAACGACTTTACTATGTTCTATTTAGGTGCATAGTTTCTGATCCAATAAAAGCCTACTCTGGTGTCCCTCAAGGCAGCCACCTTGGGCCCTTATTGTTTATTCTGACCATTAATGATGTTAGCTTGTATCATTAAAAATTCATACATATCTGTCAGATATCTATCAGATTTTGTATTTGGTGTCAGAAGAATTTTCTTGAGCTTAACGTCAATAAGTGTCAGGCTATCTAATCTTTAATATGATTGTTTAGGTGTTATCTGCGATAAGGAACTCAATTTCCGTTCTCACATTGATAGTTTGTATAGTAAAACAAAGCCAACTCTTCCCTTTGCTTCATCAAGGGCTGGTCTAAGAGTTTTTTTAGGCCTCTTCTTGAATATGTTAGCCAAGTTTGGTCACCCTACTACAGAAATCACATCCTCCCTATAGAAGCTGTTCAACGCAGGTTTTCACGGTTTTCCTTACGTGGTCTTCCCTGGGATGATAACCAAAACTTACCACCTTACACTGACCGGCTGAAACTTATAAATTTACAACCCCTTTCTATACGCCGAAATGTTGCCGACATTCTTTTTATTCATCAAATTTTAGTTGGTAATATCGATTGTCCCTCCTTACTTCAACACCAATCCACGCAATCTTAGATCTATGCCACTTTTCCGGCTCAATCTTCACAGAAGGTTTTGTAAAGTTAACGATATTCTGCCTCTCTTCGAATTTCATCTAGAGTTTCTCTCAAGAATATTCTTATTTCCACCTATGCCTCACGTAACCTTCTTTAACCGCTCCCACTAGGACTTGTAGTCAGGGGTGTATCTGGGACTCAACAAACAAGAGTCTCCAGTCAGCTCGGTACTTTCTAACTGCCTCCAATTTCGTACGCTAAATTGGCTTAGGCCCTTTTCTACTTGCGCACACCACCCGAGTCGCGGTCTTGCTCTACCGCGCTGTTCGTCAGGGGTGGATTCGAGGCTTTTGCAGATCGAAGTATTAAGGTTCATCCACTCTAATGACCCAGGCATGGGTTCATGTCGCTTAACAGCCCGTGCAGTTCGTCGTTCTATCTCCTTCTTCACAGATGGTGGTCTGTGCAGACAAGACCGAAAATCACACGTAGCAGCCAAGTGTACCCACATCCAACGGCCTTTGGTACAACACGCACTAGAGCTTTGATGACCTTGCGCTCCGGTTGTGGTACAAATCCGGTCTTATGGACATGCCATCCGATGCAATGACACCGGAACTTCTGGTGCGGAAAAAATACGAAATCGACTTTCCATGTGCTCAAGACTGCCTTCGACCAAAATCTGAGCCAGGAAAGGAATGCAGTCGGATCTTCACGGACAGCTTCGAAAACAATAAAGGATGTGGCGCTGATGTCTTTCTGGAAGACAACAACGTAAGATTTCACTTCAAGGTAAGAAAAGCTTGCATTTGTCTTTAAAGCAGAAATTTACGCAATCCTGATGCCAGGGTTCTATATTGTGGAGAACCGGTGGACGGGGCGAATCATGTATCTGCAGCGACAGCCAAGCTGCGCTTAGAGCTTTTCTGAACCCTGTTATGATTTTCGAGCTAGTTCGAGAATGCAAGAGATCACTGAACGCAGTCGGAAGGCTAAACTCAGTGACCCCGGTCTGGGTCCAAGGCTACAATAGGATCACGAGAAATTAAATCGCCGATGAACTTGCCGGACATAGTTCAGGGGACACAGAAAATCAGAGGCGTTTCTGCTGTCCCTCAGCACGAAAGACTGCATTACACTTTACAAAACATTTAAATGTGTTAGGCATAAGTGACACAACATCAGGCTGTAGGTACTGCTTATCACTGAAACGCTTACTCATCTTTCTTCGTGAGACTGGGAGATAAAGAGTACAATAAACTAGCTCTTCGTCTGAGTGCTCTTTTCCTCGATTGACAAGAGATTAATCTCAGCGCCGGTGTCGTTGTTTGAATTGACAGCGAACCAAGCTTATGAATTTTTCACATTTCTTTCAGTGATGATATTAAAGAAACCTCATGTCAGCGCACCGTCTTTTTTGATATCATAATCGACCTACTGAAACCACTATTGCCAATACCATTCGCAAATTTGAGTCCCAGTTGACATTAGTGAATGATACTCGACCGGTAAGACCACATCCAGCATGTAGCGGAGAGACTATAGCAGCTGTAGCTCAGAGTGTACGCAAAGACCGTGACAAATCGATTCGTCGTCGTTCCCAGCAGCTTGGCTTGGCGTATTTTACGTGAGGATCTTGGCATAAAAGCATATAAAATTTAACTTGTGCAAGAATTGATGCCAGGCGACTTAAATTTTGTTCAGTGAAGCCTATTTCTGGCTCAATGGATACGTTAATAAACAAAATTGCTGTATTTTTAGAGCTGTATTATTAAGAGCTACCATTACATCAACGGTATGGTGTGTTTTATGGGCTTAGTCCATATTTCTTCAAAAATGAGGCAAATCATAATGTTACCGTCAATGGTAATCGTTATCGCTCCATGTTAGCGGACTACTTGCTTCCTGAAATTCAAGCACAGTGTCTCAGTGAGCTCTGGTTTCAACAAGACGGCACTATGAGTCATACAGAGCGTGAAACAATGGACTTGTTGAGAAATCATTTTGGTGAGCACTTAATTTCACGTTTTGCTACGGTAAATTGGCCGCCTAAATCGTGCGATATCACACCTTTGGACTATTTTCTCTGGGGATATGTAAAGTCTTAGGTCTTCAAGAATAAGCCAGCTACGATTGATGCTTTGGAAGCCAACGTTACTCGTATTATCCGCGAGATACCAGTCGCTATGCTCGAACGAGTCGCCCAAAATTTAATCTTCCAAATGTACCCCCTTAGATGTAGTCGTGGCCAACATTTACATGATATTATTTTTGAAAACTAGATGCCATAAATTGTTCCTTTAACTGATAGTAAAATTTTTAAGTTCGCTTTTAAATTTATGTACTTTACTTTACATTATAAATCAAACCTTACGATGAATCATCTTTTACCTTAGGCTTTCGAGCCAAATTTCTGCCAATAACTTCATTCATTCGTTCTAATCTAATCGGTCATGTAAATTCAATGCTTACCAATAATTCCTACCAGAAAACCAACGGTGGATAATTCTTCCTCAAAAACACGAAATATTTTCAGTCCTTCCTATCTTTCAGTCACATAAACCCAATACCAAATCCGCACGGGAATAGAAGCACACCCCGATCCTGTTCCATTGCCTTGTCTGTCTCTGTTTCTCTCTGAATTTGTTAATTTTAAAACAATTAATCATGTCTGTGTTTATTATTCTATTAACGGTAAAAACGTTCAGTGGACCGGAATAATTTATATCGCTCTCTACATCCTTCCAACAAATTCGGCATTGGGTGAAACAATGGACTGTCTGCTAGGAACTTACTCCACCGTACCGCATACTAAAAGAAAGAACTTCTCCCTCAAAAAATAACCAAGTAACGGAAGATGAATAAGGGACTACTTGTAGCGGAAATTCCAATTCGCCTTTTTAGAAAAGCCAAAAAAATGAAAAATAAAAATTAAAAAAAAAAAAAAAACATCCAATTCGGGGATTCCTCTCTACTAAGTGTCTATTCCATCTTATCGCCGGTTTATTCATTCCGTATAAGTGTGCCACGGGTTTGGATTTGCTTTTCGAAGCACAAGAGGAGAATAAACTTGGAAAGAAATCTTGGGTGAACGGAGAAAAGCCTGAATATGCATAAGCGAAGGACCGACCGCTGGTCCTTAGGATATCCACTTCGATTTAAAATGTAGCATCTGCTAGGTGGTGGTCACAAACCTTAGAGGAAGGAGAAAGTGAAAGCAGACAGGTAGAAGCTTATTAAGTTTTTGTCACAGAAAATGTGTTTCGCATGGCCTCTTGGCATTAAAGGCAATTAATATCCTGAAAACCAAGGAAGAAATGTCAAGCTGACAGTTGCTTTTGCTTTGGAAGTTTATTTCTAGAAGAATATTGATTTTTTTTTTTATTGGAAAAAAAAGAAAGTACTTGGTGTCTTCATCTCTGGACATTCCTTTTGATACTTTTGCGAATTGAAATTTCTTTCTTTGTAAATCTCCGTGGGATAAAAAAAAAAAAAAAAACAAGAACTGATGAGTAAGGAAGCAACGCGTCCTTTAAATGATTTCAAGGTTACTGGAGCTTAATATGAAGTAAAAGTCGTTACATCATTCTAGTTCTTAGGATAATCTTGCTCATTTTAAGACATTTTAATGTGTTTTCGGGAAAAATCCTTGCTAAGAAGAAACCACGAGGCCTGGTACTTACACTGGACATTAACATTCCTTCTATCTTAACAGAATATTTTCTGCGAAAACAATTTTTAACAGCGCCACTATCGCGTGTGAAAAGGACATATTCCTATTGGTTAAGCATTTAGTTTGCTCAAAAACTTCATCAGCCTCTAATTTCAACAAATGAAATGACCACACAAAAATTAAGCCAGGAAAGAGGAAACATTTCTAGGTTTCCTTGGCTGCTTGGATAGCATAAGTTTGAATGATTGATCACAACCGCCGGCCAGGTTTTAACCTAATAAAGTCTGATGAGAATGAACGAATCGAACATTGTTCCTTGGAGATCCATAAATAATCAGGAGAGAATCGATGGTTCCGTCAATGTTCCGCCGTAACTCACAACGAAACAGGAGGCCATGGAAAAAAAAACTTACAGTTACGATGCAACAACAAGCTTCGGACACACATGGATATACTTTTGCCAACACCTGCAAACGAAATAACGCTCACGAACTTCGGATCAGTATGTGGAATGTAAAGTCCCTAAATACATCACGTGCAGCCGAAGAACTAGCAGAGGCCGTGGACTGCCCATGAAATGCGATGAGATGGGCCGGACATCCTTATTTGGATGCGGAGGCAGTCTTTGGCAAGAAGTCTTAAGTAACAAGGGGAAAGACAAAGACACCAAAAATGGCTCCTATGAGCTGTTGGACAGGACATACGAGCCGTGCCCTTGTTATGACATTAAATTGTCTTTGACAATTCTGATGCAAAGCTAGGAAGAGAGGGCGTCTTTAGTAGTACTTTAGAATGGTATAGCCTGCACGACACCACCTCCGATTACAGATTCTGAATGATCGACTTTGCCGCAGAGTGAATCGTTGTCATAGCTAGCGCGCGGTTTCCTTATCTCGATATTTACAATAGGACTTGGAGAACTCTTGATCAATCCACAGTCAACCAAATTGATCACATTGTGATCGACGCAAGGCACTCCTACAGAATTATGGATGTTTGAACGTTTCGCGGGGCCAACACCGACACGGACTATTACCATGTTGTAGCCAAGGTACGATTGCGGATATCCCGAACATGACAAAGGCACGCTTATACTATGTGGAAGTTTGACATCAGACAGCTTCATTCGCAAGAGATCGTCAAAATGTTTTGAAATCGAGTCTTCCTTAATTTCTTAAAATGTCATATGTCGCTAGCATCAAGTATCGTACAAACAACATTATCAAGAAGTCCTTAGAGATGCCGCCTCTGATGTGCTGCGGTTAATTCGGTCACCACGATGAAACTTCTGGTATGATGACGAGTGCCGGCTAGCATATGCAGCTAAACAAGATGCATACAAAGCGACTCTGCATAAATGAATTAGAGCTGCTCACGAGTGGAAAAGGAAAGAAAAACACCGGCTTCTAAGGGAATTGAGAGATGCTACTCCAGGAATGAGATACAGTAGTTTTACTAAAACGTATAAAAAACATGACACGGACACTATGTAGACTGTATAACGGCGATGATGAACCTTTCAGCTTGGACGATGTAGACCAAAAATTCCGCCCATCTACCCGGGTGAATTGAAGGAAGGAGCGAATGGCTTTATTGCCGAGCTTTTCAAAGCGACAGGCGATGACTTGGTAAGGAGCATATTCCAACTCATCTGTAAAATATGGTCGGACGAAAGTGTGTGCCATGGATGGAACCTTAGCATTGTTTGTCCGATTCTCTAGAAATGAGAATTTCTGAACTGCACTATCTACAGAGGCATCAGGTTTCTTAATACCGTCTACAAGTTCTTATCTACCATATTGTGTGAACAATTAAAGCCGCTGTAAAGCGACGTCAACTTAGCCGGAAGAGTGAAGGTCCAATATCTGAGGTAGCTGCGAAAGGACACAAGTGTTCCGGTCCGAAAAATATTCGAATTCGCCCCCGAGGGACAGCTCATTAGAGGAAGACAGCGACTCAGTCAACTTAGCATGCGAAAGAGGAGGCAGTTAACTAAAGATCGAGCTGACTGGAGAGGCTTCTTGGGTAAGGCCCAGATCCACCCTGGATTGTAGCACCATCTTAAGTAAATACGTAAGTAAGTAAGGCAGTTTTCGGTAATACATGCAACTTTTCACACTGATATTCATACCATGAAGTTCATTCTTTTAAAAAATGAGTGGTCTTGGTACAATACGTATGCTGAAAAACGAAATCGACTATTCCTCTAGGCAGGATTGGTTTCGGCCAGAATTGGAGACAGGAAAGGAATGTTATCGTGACTTCGCAGGTGCCTCCAAAAGCTCTCTAGAGTCTATTTGACTGACGACAAAGTTACATTAACTCCCAGTTAAGAAAACTTGTGTCTGCCTTCTTAGCAATCCTAATGGCAATGAACTATGTACGCATATATTGTACAATATTATGGGAGAGGTATCTGCGCCTAGTATGCCAGCTTAGCTATTTACGATTTATCGAACACTTTCACCATTCCCAAGTTTGTGCAAGAATGCAAGGCTTCTCTGAATACAGTTTAGAACCCAGATCACAATGGGACCATAAGAAATAAGATCGCTGATAAAGTTGAATCAAGATATCTACCTGCTTTAGGACTACTAGCGTTCTCTGTTAGGACTTTCATTGACCATTGGATTTCATTTGTGCGTAACTGCAAAAAGTATGACTCCCTAAAACGCCGGCAGATCAAACGAAGGCTTCGCGACGTCTGAAAAGTATTCAGCGGCTTTTCTGATATTTCTCTGTAGGAAAGATGCTGTACTGTTTACTGGAATCGTTAACTGAGTTGACGCCTATCTGGTGAGTGATTGTACAGTACATTTACTCATCTTTCTACGAATTACCGAGAAATTTCAGCAAGAGGAACAAACAATAAAATTAAAACGCCGACAACAGAAGATTGTCATTGGCCGAAATGTACTCGCCTATCCATTCAAGGTTACTTGACATAGGCACAATGTTATCATACAGATTGTGCAACTAATGGGCTGTAGATGTTACGATGAAATTTCTTCTCATCATGGTTTTCGCCTCCTAGTTTCTGTAGCTGTGACGCATGATAGATACTGCTATACGAGATTGACACTTTTGGATGTTTCACTTTATTTTCTTAATGACTATGGGTTGACAATACTTATTGGATTGTATGGCGGAGGACTCGTAGAGTTGTTTACTACGAGGCTCAAAAGTAAAGAGAGCGAGTCTGTCTATATTCTGACAGATGCTAAGATTACCAACATCAACATCCTCGGCAGCATCAATAATAAGATTTTTCCGATCACTTCTTAAAAAATGTTTGGTTATCAGATATTCGAATAGCAAGATCCGATCGAAGTCGTTCAATATTTGATCACTATTTGACTATTGATTACTTGTAAATGCCTTAGAAATATTTTTATAACGGTCAATTCCTACTTGACAACTTGAGAGAGACTATTAAAAATGTTTCCATTTGGCACCTAGTCTAAATGTCTTTACTTCATTCAACAGAATTTTGTGTAGATTTTTGTGTTCATATGGTTTGCAGCGGTCGATTCATTGGACCCAATTTTGAACGACTCGGCCACACATTTTGGCCGAATCGGCTGCTATTTCGCGTTCAATGTTGGCTCTGAGCTCTTTCAACATCGTCGGCGTTCTGGCATAAGCCAATGACTTAACGTAGCCCCACAGAAAATAGACAAGCGGCGCTAAATCGCACGAACGAGGCGGCCAATCGACTGGCCCATGTCTTGAGATAACACGCTTACCATACTTACTCTTCAATAAATCGATTGTAGCGTGTGCTGTGTGGATTGTGGCACAATCCTATTGAAACTACATGTCGTCCAAGTCCATATCTTCCAATTCGGGCCAAAAATAATCAGTGATCATGGCGCGATAACGCTGACCATTCACAGTAACAGATCGTTATCGTTGACGAAAAAGTATGGCCCAATAACGCCGCCGGCATGCAAGCCACACCAAACAGTTATTTTTTGTGGATAAAGTGGTAATTCATGAAGCACATGTGGGTTTTTACCCGACCAATAACGCATATTTTGCTTATTGATGAGCCCATTGAGCCAAAAATGAGCTTCGTCACTGAAGATGATTTTGCGACTCCGAATATCTGTAGAAAATTTTTATAATTTGTAGACGTTGCTCGTTAGTGTACTTTACCATGATGAAAATGTTGAGCTTACTGAATAAATTGACAGTGACAGTTTGATGATTAGTGAAAGAGTGCGCTCACAAAGTTGTCAAGTCCCTATTGACCCCTCGATCACCCCATTGTCGCAGGTGTTAATGGTGAACAATTTGGCTGGTGCATGAAAAAAGTCTCTTTACCTATTACGAGCAGATGTTATCTATCATTAAGGCACTCCAAAGCAAAACACTCTTGTCAATCCGTTTCTACCACTTTTTAAAGAAGTTTTATGTGGTGGAAGGATTGCATATCAGGTTGTTGAGTACACAGTGGGCAAATGGACTCTTGAGACTTCTGCAACTGTCGTTGTGCAACCTTACCATGTTCATGGTGCGGTCTCTTTGTTATCACCTTTAAATTGACCTATATTAACAGCCGCTGTACCATCCAACAGTAGGAACGAGTATGGCAAATGCCAAAACATTTAACCGCAGTCCAGCTGCAGATTCCGTCTGCGTATTCGTATTTCGTATTTCGTATCCAAAAAGTCAAAATTCAATTTTCTGATTATTCCGTGTACTCAAATCTCTGTTCAAATCTATCTAATAACTTTCAAAAAACCATTTTCTTCTAAACGAATTGGAAGTTAATTTAATTAAACAGCAAAAATCAATTTTGAAATTTCCAATTTGCGTAGATCACTGAAAGGTTTCCGATTGTATGGTGTGGTATGTTAGCGCAAGCAAATATCTACTTCAAAACTATCATGCTCAATTTTATCTGATACCTGTGTGTGATATAGTACTCGTAAAAGTGGTAGAAGATACAAAACACAAAAACTTAATCTTTGAGAATTGCATGCCTCGATACTGCAGCACGATACATGTATCCGTATAAAGGGTTGTGAAGTACTTGCATAAATACAACGTTACACACATGCTCAACTCGCTTTCGGTTACGAGTATGCACGTCTGACTTGCAAGGACCAGCAACAACCGACGTTAAGGATGATGACGATGATGATGATGATGATGATGATGATGATGAAGAGGCTCCAATAGTCAAGTAACTTTTAGATAAGAGTACTCGTTCTCGTATTCCTATTCGTATCTACCGAAAACGAAAGGATTTGGGTGTAATCTTTGGTAATGGCTTTCAAATATCCTGGATAATAGAAAATTGTACCTATGTGACTTCGCTGACTATATTGCTCGACTTCTTTCATGGTGGAATGTGAGGTTGGCCCACGAAGACGGTTACAATTGAATTTCAGTTGAGTCTGGAATGTATAGTATCTGTAAGAGCAGAGTGGCGAATATTCTCCGCAGATTTGAACTTGCGGTTTGAGAGGTAGATTCGCATGCATTTTTGAAATATTTTCTGTAACGACTGACGTGTGAGAATTCAATTACTCTGCCCTATACGGATTGATGTACGAATACTCGTAATGGTATAAATTCTTAAAATTCTTGTGAAAGTATCTCAAGGTAAGAAGACTGATTACTAGATATAGGTCAAGGAAAAGAAGGAAAGAAATATATTTTTTTATTTTTTCCTCTATTCTAGGATTTTATTATTTGGATGCTGTTGGAGTGTTTAGTTTACGATGTGTTTGAGATATCTAAGTTAGCGTAAAATCCTTTAACTTTCTCGTCATCACGTTCATTAAGAAGAATCAGGAAATGATTTTTAACCTCTTAAGACCATGGGTACACAACAGTGTACTTCAGTTTTTTTTTTTTTCTCTCATATATTGCTTGTGGCGTGATCTTGTGACGAATAGCAATACAAAGATAAATTAGTAAATGCAACAAAGCTACAAATAAAATACTGTTGGTGGAGGTAACGCAAACAGTTGACTTTGAAAAAATATTCAGAATTTACAGTTGCAATTATTTTTTCAAAGCCTTTACATCTGCACTTAGAAGATTCGTAAATTTTGCAATTGTATACTTTCATTACAGAATTTTACTGTTTTTTTATTGTTAGTTACGAATTCTAACAGAGATTTGTGTCTATGACTATGACTATCTATGACTAGGGACAATTTTTTTGAGCTACGGAATCATCTGCAATTTGTAAATGACGTCGACCATCAAAATAACAATGAAAATCTTTGGAAAAAAAGGCCAATAATAGATCGGATCTTGAAAAAGTGCCACAGCCTGCCTCACTCTAAGCATATATCAATAGACGAGAAAATGATCCCGTTCTCAGGTCGATGTGAATACCGCCAGTATGTAACATCAAAACCTTTGTTTTAGCTGCCTGAGATGGGCTAGTGTTTGATTTTGAGATATACATAGGGAAAAACACAATTCTTCAACAAGTCATGACAAATCTAAGATTTGCAGCCGGTATTGTACAAGTTCTTTGTCGTACAATTGACAGCAGTTGTGTATTGTACACTCATAGGCCGTTCATTTAATTAAAAATGAAAAAGTGATATTTCTAACTAGGACCGTAATGATAAATAAGACAGGAGCAGTATCTAATAAGTTAAAAACAGAGAAACAATTGCTAAGGGGCAGTGGGATGAAAAAGTAAAGAGCGATGAGAAAGTATGTACACCCTGCCTGAGTCGAACTACAACCAACTTCAGACTGCTATTATTTCATGACAGTGAGCTCAATTTTTGACACTTGACAGATAATTTTATTATTTACAAGCCTTTTAAACAATTTACGTCGCAGTTGTGCTGAAAAAATTTTATCCGCGATGGAATTCAAACGTGATAGTGTGATTGCTTTATATTTGGCTGGAAAACCACAAGTATCTATCGTTAGAGTCCTCCAGCACATCAACGTGAATAAATTTTTTGTGTCTCGAACCATAGCTCGTTACCGTGATATTGGCGGCGTTGCAAAACGCCATAGAGGTGGTCATAAAAAAACAGCAACATCGGCAGAAATGCTTCAGAAAGTGAAGTCTCAAATTGAGCGAAATCCGCATCTAAGTGGAAGAAAAATGGCTCGTGAGCTCAACATATCGTTGAAACGGATGCAACACATACTGAAAAATGAGATTGAGCTCAAGCCATTGAAGTTCCAAAAAGCACACAATCTTACATCGTTACAGAAAAAAGTTAGAGTCGACGGAGCGAAGAAGTTGCTACGCTTGCACGAAAGTGGTGAGTTGCCACCAGAGAGCAGACAGCACCGATGATGATGGTTTGGGACGCCATAACCGCCGATGGTCGCTCTCCGGTCGTATTTTTGGACCGTGGCGTCAAAATTAATGCGATCGTATACCGTGAAACTATCTTAGAGGCAGTATTAAAGCCTTGGGCAAACAATCATTTCGATCGGAAACCGTGGACATTTCAACAAAATACGGCATCGTCTCACAAACCAATATTCCACACTTCATTTCTTCGACACAATGGATTGCAAATTCTCCAGATGCAAATGCGTTGGATTTCTCTGTCTGGGGTATTTTGAAGGCGAAGGTTGGCACTAAAAAATACCAAGGTTTGGACCACCTCAAACAAGCAGTTCACAGGGAATGGGCCAAAATACCGCAGAGCCACTTACGTGTAGCGTGCGATTCTTTCTTCGGCCGTCTCAAGGCCATTACTCGCGCCAAGGGTGGAAATATTGAAAATTACTGATGCAGTTTGAAAATTGCTGTATTTTCCAACATTTTTTGCTTCGGCACAATATAATTTGTCAAAAAATAAAAAAAAAAAATTTATGGCATTTTAAAAAGTTGCAGTTCGAGTCAGGTATTGTAAGGCGAAAGGATACGAAGGCTGTCACAATGCTTTCGACATGTGCAGGAGGAGCTCCTGCTGAAACCTGTCAGCGATGGTGTTTTGGTAACTTTAGTGTTCAAAATAGTTACTTCCCTCAGTACTTATACTACTGTTTAAAAAAGGTAATAAAAGTAATATTTCGAACTACAGACCTATTTCTCTACTTCCAACGATTTCTATGATTTTCGAAAAACTTATGAAATCTCGCATATTGTCTTTTTTAAACGGAACAGAATTTTTTAATAGTTATCAATTTGGTTTGAGAAGAGGAATTTTAACCGAGGGTATTGTCCTCAGAGTGTGTAGCCAATTGTATGAAGGTATTAACTGCAACAAATCCACTGTGGCTCTTTTTGTCGATATGACAAAAAACATTTGACATGGTTGACCATGACCTGCTTCTAAAAGAGTTATACGATGCTGGCATTAGTGACTCTCGTATCTTTAAAAATGGTGTACCACAGGGTTCAGTTCTTGATCCTGTGCTCTAAATGGAGTATTGCATACCAAATTGATACAAGATACGAAAATATTGCAAAGATCTCGGAACATCTAGAAATATTGAGACTTCGGTTTACGGAACATCAACTGATTATTAGCAAGAAGACAAAACTTATGTCTTTAAAAATATCAAATAATGTTTTAAATGATTTTAATTTATGGTTTCATTCTTATGATTGTAATAAATTCGTTCGCATATGTTCCTTATAACGCGCAAAATGTATCTCATCAAACAATATTGTTCCAAATTGTGTGGCTCACTCTAAATTGCAGTATGTTATATCAAGTTGGGAATGTTCTTACAATAACTCCTTGAGTCCATTGTTAATAGCTCAGAAACATTTAATTAGGATTATCTGTAACAAAAATCGACTTATTCATAGCTGGCAAGTATTTAAAGACCTGTATATCCTACCAATGAGACACCTTTACGTTTTCAAAGTTCTAAAATAAATTTTCTTTTCCTAGTAGAACTACACATTTTGATAGTCTTTATATAAATACCATGCATCTCGTTATCTTGTAAACTTCCAATCGCGTACAAAACCCTTTTTTCTCACTTCTACTCCGTTACCATTTTCTGTTTTTAACAGCTTTACGACTTAATTCATACTTTAAAAAGGTCAAAGACTGGTTATTCACTATGAATTATGAAGTCCTGGAATCGTTACTTAAAGAACCAGGAATTGTTCCCCCCTACTTTAAATGTTTTTCGCGACGACGATCCTACCCGCCCACATGATGATTCCCCCTGTCGAGGCGTCTTACTGGCGATCCACAACAGCCTTAACTCTTCTCCCGTTAGCATCTCTTCATCCTCTAAAGTCGACTTTGTCGCTATAAAAATATCACTCCCCTTCAAGTCCCTTTACGTTTTATGTTGCTACATCCTGCCAGCTCAACCTGCCGCATCTTACCAACTTGTTGTCGATACGATCGACTATTTAATTGACCTGTCTGACTCTACTGACGATATCTTTGTTTTTGGCGACTTTAATTTTACTCAACTACAGTGGATTCCATCAGACAATCAATCATTCTCCATTGCTTCAAATGCCAACTCAGCTAAGGAATGTCTCTTCTTAGATCGCTTAACAGACTCAAGTCTATGCCAAATCAGTGGTGTATCCAACTATATAGGCAGGCAATTGGACATTATTTTCACAACAGATTCAATTAACTCCTCAGTCTCACTTTGTCCCCTATCTCTCTCTACAATCGACAACTACCACCCCCCCCCCCACTTCTACTTTAATTTTTTCATAACTCTTCTTTCCAGTCCACTCCTCCCACAACTCTCTCATCCAACGACTTTCATAAAGCAAACTTTCACAAAATCAGTGACTATCTTAGCAGATCCCCCCTTAACTTTCACAACCTAAGCGTAAATGATGCCTTATCCATTTTTTATAAAGAAATATTTAATTCTTTCAGCCTTTACGTTCCGTTTTCCCGCCTTAAAACATCATCTACTAGTCCTCCCTGGTATAATCGCAAGCTTCGTTCCTTACGAAACAAGAGAAACAAGTTATGGGCAGTTTTCCTGCGTACCAGATCCTTGTCTGACTATTCCAACTATATTGGTGCTTATCTTCATTTCATCGAACTTTACGATTCCCTTTACCAGCGTTACCTTAACAATGCGCAAGTCAACCTTATAAATGACCCTAAGTCCTTTTACCAATTTGTTAACTACAAAAGAAAGTCCGAGGGTTACCCTCCTTCCCTCTCTTTCAACAACAAGTCGTCAACCGATCCACTCACCACTGCCTACCTATTTGCCAGCTTCTTTAAACAATCCTTCACCAACGACTCCTTTGTACCAGATCCCTCCTATTTTCGTTACCTACCGAACTTCTCCAACGGCCCACTTTTCTCTCACATCTTGGACCCCTCCTATATCGAATATAAATTATACCAACTCAATGACGAATTTACACCCGGTTCAGATGGCCTCCCTGCCATATTTCTTAAAAAATGTTCTTCGTCTCTTTCCCTTGCCCTTTCTGGTCTCTTTCGTCTAACCCTTTCACAAGGAGAATTTCCTCAGGTTTGGAAAACCTCCTTTATAACCCCGATCCACAAAAAGGGATCAAAGAACGAAATAACAAACTATCGTCCAATCGCTAAACTCTCCCATATACCCAAACTCGTCGAAAGTATTTTGTATGAAGCTCTAAGTTTTCAATGCAAATCACTTATTTCCCCTAGACAACATGGCTTCCTAAAGGGTAGGTCAACCACCACAAATCTCGTTGAATTCGTATCCTTTGCCATCTCTGCCCTACAGAACAGCAACGAAGTCGATGTAGTTGCAACCGATTTTAGCAAAGCCTTCGATAAAATCTCTCATCGATTAATACTCTTCAAATTGTCTGCCCTCGGCTTTGAACCCATACTGTTACCACGAAAACCGTTTTTACAGTGTTCGTTTTAGGTCAGCCCACTCCGCTCCATTTTTGTCCACCTCTGGAGTTCCTCAAGGTAGCCATCTCGGCCCCCTTCTCTTTATATTAACCATAAATGATCTCGATAGGATCATCAAATACTCGTCCTTCTCCCTTTACGCCGACGATATCTAATTTTTCAAAACCATTTCCTCTCCCCATGACTCCGTCCTTCTTCAACAAGACCTTGATAGTTTTTCGATCTGGTGCCTCAAAAATTGTTTGGAACTTAATATCACCAAATGCCAATCCATCACCTTTTCACATAAGTGGCTCAAATCTCCTCCCCGATTTTACCTTCTCCACAACCAACCTATCTCCTCCGTTGAATCTCTTCGCGACCTCGGTATTTTGTGTAATAGGGAGCTCAACTTCCGTTTGCATATGGAAGGGATAATCCTGAAAGCCAACTCTGCACTAGGTTTTTTGTTTTGTAAAACGATCCAGCGCCGTTTTCTTCGATTCGCTCTTCAAGGTTTGCCCTGGGATGATTCTTTTACTCTGCCCCCTATCAAAACCGTCTCAACCTTATTAACCTAAACACCATTGAGAAACGCAGAGATGCAGCCGACTTTCTCTTCATTCATCGACTTCTTTCAGGTCAGATTGAATGCACGTCCCTTCACAATTCTATTTTCCTCAACAGTAACCCTTTTAATCTACGTACCCCTCGTCTCTTCTATCTCCCAACCCACCACATCACCTATGGCGCGAACGAACCAATCTCCCGCATGCTACGAAAAATTAATTCAAACCCTAGCGTCTTTGACTTCCACCGCACCACTTCCTACCTCAAATCGGTTCTCCTTCACCACAATAACCAACCTTAGTTTTAAGTTTTAGTTTAAGTTTAATTTTAAGGTATAGTTTGTATTAAGCCGAATAAATGGGGGCTTTCTCCCCCACCAAAATTAAATTTAAATTAAAAGTGATCTGCTATCCTAATCTTCAGCACAAGTCATTGTTTAAGTTAAATGTCAATTTTTTGTAATCCTTTCCCAACTGTTAAAATAATTTCCAAATAGTAATTTTTCCGTTTTTTCCTTGGATTTTTATTTATATTTTTTTTTTTTTTTTTTTATGAAGTCTAAGAACATTAATTTTGTAAAACCGATGTCTCCTCCACATCAAACTTATACTTTTTGTTAATTAAATCGCAGTGTCACTCTATACTTTTACGTTAGGGTGATCACTCTCACTATTTCCACTAGGTGGGGTGAAAAGTAACCTCCTTGGGAATGAAAAAAAATTTTTTTTTAAATGTTTTTTCTATTTTATTCAATATAGACCCCTTTTAGTTTGATACACTTATTCCAGCGATTTTCCAAATTCTTGATGCCGTCCGAAAAGTAATTTTCCGGAAGGTCTGCAAAATACTCCTCCATGGCATCGATGATATCCTCGCGTGAGCTGAATTTTTTATTGATGAGCCATCTTTTGAGGTATAGTCTGAGGGAGCCAAATCGGGCGAAAACGGTGGATGCTACAGCGATTGGAGCCGTAAGTCATTGATTTTAGCCATGGTTGCGATGTTCTTGTGCGCCGGTGCATTGTCTGGTAAAAACAAAGATTTTTTTCGCTTCATGTGTGAATCCCAGAAAGCCGACGCCATAATCTTTCCGACCCATCTAGCCTTCCTCGGCCACTTCTAAGCACTCATTTTGTTCTCTGGTGTTCAACAACAATCGACGCCAAGAATCCTCCCGATTCCAAACACTCTTTCGAAGTGTTTTAGCGTTCGTGTTTTTGGTCAGGAGTGATATATTTTTTTTGAAATTGTCCTCTGATCGGAAGTGGAGTTATGGCCACCATTAAACTCTCGAAACCAATATTTGACGGTGTAATCTGAAGGAATATAAGCCCCATAATATTTATCCAACTTTTCTTTCGTTTCCTTCGCCGTTTTGCCTCTCAAAAAAAAAAAATGTTTTATGAGAGAACGAAATTCGTTTTTGTCCATACTCAACATGATGCCAAACACGTCAACAACAAGCAGCTATCAAGGCAAAACTGAACACAGTATCGCACTGAAATTTGGCATGCTTGCCAAATGTTTGTTTGGACTTCAATGCACCATAACCTTTTTTGCAATAGCAGCGCACTCTGGCAGTCAAGGAAGTTACTTTTCACTCCACCTAGTATTCTGTAAAAAATTGTACAGCAGTTTCAAGTTAGAATGAAAATAAAATAAAATAAAAAAAAAGCTCAAAAAAGAAAAATTTACGTGGCCCAGGCAGCAATCGTCAAAAATTAAAATACTTGCATGGCCGGGATAGATTTGTGTGACAGATTAATTGCCTATTATCGAAATGCCACGAGAACGGTAAAATGGACTGTGAGAAGTTTTTGCCACTTTGTTGACCTAGCCGTGGTTAATTGTTGGATTATGTACACTCGCTGTTGTACAGAACAAAACATTGAACGAAAAAGTAGGTTCTCTCTACTGTAATTTAGACTAAATCCAGCGAAAGCTATGATGAAGTATGACGGTGGGCAAATTGACCTGTACTTTTTTCGACCTGGCTCCAGTTCAAGATCCAATACTATATCCAGTCCTAGCTTAACAACAAGTCAGCGAGAAAGCGAAAACGAACCTCCGTCGAAAAAACATAGCAGACAGGTAGCTCATCCAACAGCTAAAATCAGATTTGGTAATGGAGGTCATTTGGTACGTTTTTTTGACTGAAAGAACGTATCTAAATGTCGGCATCCAACATATTTCTCACGCTGCTGAACTATACAGTTTATTTCAATTTGGGTTTTCGTCCTGATAGCTGAAGATTCCTGATGTTATGGCGAACATAAAATCGTATTACAGGGGGGTCTACTTTCACCTACCTCCAAGTTATAGGCTGTTAAAGTGAGGAACCTCTAATTTCGAGGTAAAACTTTTTAAACGGATTTAGCTTAAGAAACCGTTGTGCACATTTTAGAAAGACAAAAGTTTTGATAAAAAAAGTTAACCGAAAAGTTGAAAATTTCAAGATAAACGCATTTTTCTGATAAAATTGGTCCAACGATTTTAAAAAATGGCTTTAAAAGGCCATAATTTTGACTGGCGTTCATCGAACTCGACGAAATTTTAATATTTTATGCACACTGAAATTCTCTTTCAATAACTTTAAGAATCTTCAGCTATTAGGACGAAAACTTAAACTGAAACACCCTGTTTGTGTTAAATGCAATTTACATCTTTGTGTTGTATCCAATGATTGTTTTGAAAATGACCATGCCTATAAGAAGTTTGGTCCTTATTGAAAGCCAAAGTACAAACACAGGCACCTACTTTTTTTATAAAGTTAAACAAATAATAAAATTTGGAAAAACGCATGGTTCTTATTTTGACCCAACTATCAACTATCTTGTTTGATTCTTGTTTAGGTCTTAAGAGGTTAAATGTACTCGTATCCACATTTCCCTGTGATTTAGCAGTCACAAAGTATACCGAAACTGCCATAAGTGTCTTTTGTTACAACGCTGTTTCAGAAACATTGGGACAAATACGGAGACATTTTGTGGGTTCCTTATCGGACATGTAAGTTTCTAGTTTGAGGAGGATAACTTTGTGCTTAATTTTATAGAAATGTTTGCTGAAATCGGACGTGATTAGTCAACTTCTTTGCGCACAGAGTACTTGATACGAATTCTGTTAGGTTTGTGATCGTTGATCTACTCTATAAGAATCCTTGTTGGTTATTTGAAATTGTGAACTTGCAATGGTAAAACATTGAGTCATATACTATACAGGGTGAGTTTTTTTAACTTGAGTCATCCAAATTACTCGAAAAATATGCGATATCGCGAAAAATGTTTCAGACAAAAGTCACAAGGTTCTGAAGGGGACATAAGATGGTGACCACGAATTTGACCTTGAGACCAATTTTCAAGGTCAAACGAAGGTCACTTTTGATTTTTCAAACGATAATTCCTGATTTTCATTGCTCAGTCGTATTGCTCGTAGGTTTGTCATTTGTTTTAACATACTGCGTTTAGCATAACCCAAAAACAACGACGTGGACGTAGCAGTATTTTGTTTCCTTTGGGGTGATTAGAGTGGATCCCCTTGCCTCCGATTGTTAAATCATTGAATTGTTCCAATTTCGACGTTTACTTCCCGAGACTATTTCAACAAATGCTCGAAAATGTGACCATTCACTTCAATACACTTGTTTATACGCGCTTTAAATGAACCAACAGAACTGAGAAGTATTTCTGGCGAAATCTTCCGGCAAGCTTCAGTTATTCGTCTTTTCATGTCCTCACGTGTTGTTAGCTTTTTTCTGTAAGCTCACTTTTTAAGTAGCCCCACAAGAAGAAATCAAGTGACATAAGATCAGGTGATGTAGCAGGCCATTGCCTCGGACCCATTTGTCCGATCCATCGTTGATGGTAAACATTGTTTAATACGCCCCGGCGTTTTTGGGAATAATGGGCTGGACAACCATCATGCAGTTCTTCTAGTAATACTGGAAGATGGTCCCGAAAGAAGTTTGCATACATTTCGCCATTCAAGTTGCCTTCAATAAAATATGGACCTGTTAATTTATCCCCAATAATTCCCGCCCAAACATTAACATTCCAAGGGTGCTGGCGTTCAACTTGTCGCAACCAAAAAGGGTTTTCGGTAGCCCAGTAATGCATATTATGTCGATTGACCGTACTGTGATTGGTGAAAGTCGACTCATCAGAGAATAACACCTTGGCGAAGAAAAGGGGGTCTCCTTCAATTTGCTGAAGTGCCCATTGATGTAATATCTTACAGATAGTCATTTGAGAAATAGCAGCTAACACTGCTATTTCATTGTCTTCAACAGCCACATCTGACCGATTCCTTTTCTTTGGTTGCACACTTCCTTCACTAGTGAATTGTTGGATGACCCGATAAAAGGAAGCGCGCAATCGTATCTAGTCTGGGAAAATTTGGGTGTAAAGAGCAACAGCACTATCGATGTTCCTTCCACTTTCTCCATAAATCAATATCATTTCAATTTTCTTTTGAATTGGAATAGCCTGCATTATTAATCTGGAAAACGTTACTAATAATAATCAATTCCTCAAAACAAATATCGAACTTCTAAATGAAGTACAGTTCCGTTCAAGTAGAAAAAAAGGGCAGAGTGCACATCATACACTCTCAGATAAGTTTAGGACAATTTGTCTCTATCTGAAATTTCTTTGAGTTTTAACTTTACTCGAGGCAATCATGACTTCCTCAAAACAAATCTCGACCTTCTAACACCTTAACAACGTTGGAAACCGATTAATGATTTAGGTGTGCCAGTGCAGTGATATCTAGCACTGAATGAATCAGACCTTTGAGACAAAGTCGTGAAAATTAGGAATTATCATTTGAAAAATCAAAAGTGACCTTAGTTTGACCTTGAAAATGGGTCTCAAGGTCAAACTCGTAGTCAGCATCTTATGTCCCCTTCACCATGTGACATTGCGTATTTTTCGAGTAATTTGGATGTCTCAAGTTAAAAAACTCACCCGGTATAATGCTCTCGAAGACCTTTGATATGGAGAACAGATTTGCGATGGGTCTGCGAGCCAAATTCAATGAGCTATCCAACAAAATAAAAATTCAAATTAAATAGCAAGCTTCAGAGATCAGCAGTACTATAAGATTGCGACACACACACAATGAAGACAAATGGAAAATAGCATACCTCGTAGGTCAGCCGCAGACGTGCAGCACCAGCTGTAAGTGTGCTTTAGTCTGTCAAGTAAAACATATAAATACAAAAAGCTACACAACAATTACCACCAGTCGTCAGTGTTGATCAATTACCTTACCAGAAATAAAGTTTTAAATCAATCATTTATGAATCTTTTATAAGTCATTACATGCGACTCTGGGGCAATTGTACCAAATATCCAGGAAAACCCCATTTAATCACAGCCATCACGCTTGCAGGAGCTCCAACAGCAACTTTTCCAGCAGGTGCAGACAGTACAAGGATCCGAAATCGAAGCAAACCACGCGCAAGTCCGACCACCACAATTTGTGCGTTTGTGATTTCACGACGCGCACTTTGCTCTTATTAATTTGCGATTCGATTCGCCACAGCAACCGAAGTTCAAGACATCATCATCAATCCACCACAAGGTAATGCTTTCGTTCGCTTAAAAGAAGAATGAATTTCTCGCCTAGCCCCGTCTAGAGATCAACAAATTAGGCAAATGCTTGATCAAGAGCAGTTGAAAGATAGGAAATCTTCTCAATTTCTACGGCGCTTCAGAAAGTTTGTTGGTGGTACTATGACTGACGACGCTTTGAAATCAATCTGGCTGGATAGTCTTCCAGTAATCTCTCAGTCAATATATGCAGCACACCCGCAAACTTCAAGCGCAATGCCGACGCTCCTCGACGAATTAGGAGCCATGGCAGATCGTATCAATGACGTCATCCTACAAAGACAAGTTCCTAGTACGTCGACAAATTCCGAAGCTCTGATGTTCAGCGTGTTGCAATAGTTGTGCAACAGTTGTCAAGGAAGGTCGAAGCATTGTCAATGAGTCGGAAAAATATTGGCAATTACAGGTGGAACCGTTCACGATCGTAGTCACGAGGCAGACTCCAGCAACAACAACATCAGTCTCATCGAAATGAACAAAAAAATGTTACACCTGGCCCTAGGCGGAACGGACTGTGCTATTTTCATCACAGGTGGGGAGAAGAAGCAGAACGATTACGTTTACTATGCGTCTATAATCAACAGGGAAACGAGAACGGGTGTCATTAACGGTGGTAAATGACAGTCGAAAATCCAGCCGCTTCTTTGTTACGGATAAAACATCAAAAGTTCAGTTTCTGGTGGATACATGTTAAGACGTATCTGTACTTCCATACAACGGTCCATACCGCAAAGCCGAGCCGTCTAGTTATACACTTTTTGCGGCCAATGGAACCCCTATTTCAACATATGGTTTTCGTTCTGTAACTATGGACTTGAGACTTCGAAGAGAGTTTACCTGGCGTTTTGTGGTGGCTAACGTCAGCAAGCTTATAATAGGAGCTGACTTTCTTTTTACAAACTTTTTGTCGATTTTGCTAACAGTAGATTATTGCATGGACTAACTTGACTTTCCACTTAAGGTTCTCGTGTACGTAAGAGCACTTCACATGTTAATATCCTCCTCGGAATATTCAGGACTCAGCTCAGCAAACCTGAGCCGGTAGGAAGGTGTTTTCCAAGATAGATCTGGAAAGAGCCTTTAACCAAATACCGGTAGCTTCAGACGACATCAATAAAGCGGCAAAAATCAAGCAGTTTGGACTTTTCGAATTCCTTTTCATGACGTTTGGCCTGCAGAACGCTGCCCAAACCTTTTAACGATTTATCGACGAAGTCACAATCGGTCTTGACTTTTGTTTTCCCTACATGGACGACATTCTGGTGGCATCAGAAGATGAAGATCAGCACTACGAACATCTTCAAATCCTTTTCGAATGCCTCAGCAACTACGGTGTGATTGTCAACGTCGCCAAATGCGAGTTCGACAAGCCGGTGGTAACATTTTTAGGCTACTCAATATCAGCAGCCGGTATGAAGCCGCCTGAGGGTCGAGTAAAGGCAATTAGTGACTACAAGCAATTAGTGACTATTACCAAGCTACGTAAAGCAGCTGAGAAGATTCCTCGGCTCAGTTAATTTTTTTAGGCGCTTCATAAAGAACGCAGCTGAATTTCAAGCATCTTTAAACGAATGCCTTAAAGAACCAAACAACAAGGGTAACGGAAGCATTACAAGGACGCCAGCTCTTTAACAAGCTGTAAAGCATGTAAAGAAGGTCTCAAGCGAGCTACACTCCTAGCGCATCATGACCCTTCACTAGAATGGTGTCTGTTTACGGACGCTTCAGACAGTGCTATGTGAACTGTTCTTCAGCAAAAATCACCACATGGCTGGCAGCCACTCTCGTCTTTTACCAAAAATTTCACCACAGCCCAACGAAAGTACAGTACAAACGATAGTCTTTTACCACTGAGATTTTGATGACCTTGCTTGGCGACTGCCTTTTGAGAAGATATACTTGGCAATAGCCAAGTTGCGCTTAATTCCTTCTTGAACCCTGTCAACACCTCTATCTAAGATCGAAGGTACAATCTTTTTCTGAACGCAGACATCATCGGATAGCCAGAAATGAAATCGTCGATAAACTTGTTAGGCTAAGCTTACATTAAGGTATTGACATTCAGGCTTTGTGTGGACATAATTGCAGATGGCATGACTCTTCAGGTTGTCGGTAGACCGAACGAATGTTTCCTGACGACGTTTAACTACTTTCCTCCTGTCCTTCAATACCAAATACTTCATCCTGTTTACTGGAGTGGTAACGAAGCACTACGTTTTTGCTAAGCACCCATGTGTTTTTGAAGTAAGTGCTATGTGCTTGAGATTAATGACGACACATAGAAGCAATTCCTCTGAAAATGTTCGGCGTAAGTTCGGATCACCCAGCAGGTACTTGGCACTGGTGTAATGGCAGTACCAAGTGCGATAAACGGAGCCTATGAGGTCAAGAATATGAAAAAACCCTCCGTTTAAGACAAAATTCGTATGTCCTACAAGAAAGCCCATTTTCCACAAAAAACGGAACAAAGAGATGGTAAAAGGATAGGAAGAGAACAAAATTTGACTAAAAGCACCTTTACTATATATCCCAAAAGAAAAGAAGTAGGCTCTGATAACTGGGAGAAAGACTACAAGGCTGAGGGCTGCAATAATTTCCCAGCGGGAGTATTCAACCATGTAAACTTATCAATAGTTCTTCAAAGATCTACCGCCTCACATTCTGTATTGTATGATGAGGACATACATCGATCTATTTCTTATGGAGTTCCAATCTTTTTCTCTAGGTAAACACTTTCTTACCACAGAGACTCATGTCGGCATTCCCACGTAGCTTACGTTATACCTTAAAATCAAATTTGCACAACACACATCCAGAGGCAATAATTCAAAATAAAAGATTTCTTTTTTAATTCAATATCCTTTCTCTTTTTCGGATTTTATGATTTGATATAAAAATAGGTGCCCTCCAACCACCAACTCCTTACCAACAATTCAACCATCAAGTCATTGTTTTATATTGCTTCAATCACCCTCTCAAAACTGGTTGCCATCAAAATTCCCTACCATCATTCCCAGGCATCCTTCCACCACATGTCGGTCGGTCGGCCGCTAGATGTACTCGCACTCGCATCCGTTGTATGCGCATACATCTCCGATATTCATATTTCCCACTGTGTCTGGATCTCTGGATGGAATATGCTTATAAATTGGTCAGACGTGAATAAAATTCCAAGTATGTCGCCTTTTCAGTGGTTGCGAGGGGTTGGCGAAACCAAAAAAAGAAAAAATTAAAAGGAAAAAAGTTGAGGGAGCCAAAAACGAATAACGAAAAACAGAAAAGAGAAAAGAAAAAAACACATCCTCGCCCTGCTGAATGCATAATAAAGAGATATGAGGGATGCTCTGACCGTGCAATGGTCATGAATGTATAAAATGCCTGAAATGAGGCCAAGTGTCCTTAAGGGCATGCCTCCTAAGAACCCGCTGCCTCTGCCCAACGTCGCATCGACAGGAATATTTAACGTCGAGAGGACTGACTGATTTTGAAAATTTGTATGCTCAGTGCTGTGCTCCGTATGTGTTGGTGGACAAATATATCTGAATGCATATACATATGTGTGTGCAGTACACTTATGGCAAGTGACTTCGGCAAGATTGATGTCCTTATAGTTTTACCTCTGTACAGGTTTGGAAAGTTAAGTGGTAGAACTCATGGAACTCACCTAAATCTTTTCAGTTACCAATGTGGGCCAAGTGGATCGATCATAGTTGCAAGTTAGTCCCTAGGGCTGTAGTATCTGTATGTATTTGTGTGTTTTCTTATGTGCTGGGGAACACAGCTTTATTTGACCTTTTGGTGCAGAATCTACCAAAAGGATTGCAAGAGAAAGTTTTCAGGAACAAGCTGCATGCAAAATGATTTAGAAATTAAAGAATCCCAGAGGGGAAGTAGAATGTTAACCTTGCCGAGGACAGGTACTAGCTGGCTGATGCATGCTGGGTTGAGGTGGGTCCTTTATATTTTAACACCATCAGCTAAGTTTCTTCTTTTTTTTTTCGATTTTGAGTTGTTTTTGGAGTTTTTCTGACACAAAAACTTTTTGGCAAAGATGATTTTTGGTTATAATCACTTTTTGAACTGTGAGACGCTGCTTGGTAGTGACAACTTGTGTGGTTTGCTAAATAAATTGCTGCTACCTGATGGTGATGGTCGATGATGGCGATCTTTTTGTATTCATGCGATGAAACACCCTCAAAGTTGTGGGTGGCTGACGTATGTAAGAGCAACAAGGCTTACAGCTTTTTTTATTATGTTAAAATGTGATTTTCACTTTAAGGATAACTTATCAAAAAAAAGTTCAAAGTAACGACAATGTTGTCATGAAATAAATGTCAATGTCGTCAATGATCAGAAGAGGTTTTGCACGTGTTTGACTCGTTCTCACGTATAAGGTGACAGATTATCTTATGTAAAAACTCTCACAAAATTAGCAAAGCAAGTCGGGGTAAGTGTAGTATTTTCATTGAGTGTAGACTTCTCTCTAGAAACTCCTTTACTGTAATCTGTATTTTCGGATTCAGTTTTTGATAATCAGAAATGCATTTGTTCCCGCTTTGAAGCAGGATATATTAGGTTTTATCTCTTCCAAGGATGTCAGATATAAGTCCGAAGTAATTTTCAAGCGGACTGCCCTTCATTCATGTCTCAATCCTTGCTCAAAACCGGTCAAAGTAAGGGAAGTCGACTTCATATATATTCAAGTCGTAACGGTATGTATGTATGGTTCAAGGCATGATACATCCTATGCCCTAAAAATCATGGTTTCAGTCGTGGATCTCTACTTATTTACTAACTTAATTACTTAACATGCTTCGACCCATAAGTGTCGCTGCAAGAGACACAGCAATCGTTCACTCTCTTCGATCCCTAGAACGCTGTTCCAGTTTTTCAGACCAAGCGCTTGGCCATCCGCGATAGTTCGATATTTAAAACAAACATTCGGTCTTCCTCGTCGTCTCGGAGGGTTTTTAAGCGTTCTGTACAACATTTACACCTTGATATATCCAATGGAGTTGACGGTTGTATCTTCTCCATTCGCCCACTTTTTCTTCAATATCTGCTCTGCTTTCCTTATTATTCAGCACTTGGTTCTAAATACTAGAACTATCAGTTTTAATGTTTAGTAGAGCATGGATTTCGTCTTCCGAATTATGAGTCTACAGCTAATTTGATTCTCCCAACCGAAGTAGCAATGATTTTCTATAGTAAGTCTTTCCCGAATCACCACTAGGGTGTCATTTTCGTAGTTAATGTTTGCTCTGAGTTAGGTGCACTTCTTAAATACAATACTTCGAAGTTACTTTTGTCCATAGGGACGTTTTGTCCTAATCGGTGGGTTAATGGTTGTTTCTTTGTTATTAGCGTATACTTGTTTTCAGTAACATTAAGGCAAGCTATTTTCGCTTTTTTACTATTGCTGTAAAAACCACTAAAACGACATACTGAAAATGAAAAGATTCATGATGTTGATGTGCCGGCAGATGGACTGAAGTGTTGAACATCGTGCCTTCCATAATGTGCCTTCCATAGTGCCTGCATAATATCTTCTCCGTACCGAAATCGCGTATACGATTGAAATTGTTGGGATAATACGTATTGTACTTACAAGACCAATGATCGCCTTTGTTGAAGATTGGTTATATAGAGCTGCAAGTCCTGACATTGAACATTATCTAAATGTTTAAAAACTCCGCCACCATAACATCGAACCCGTCAACCTCTTCTATAATGAGAGAGGAGAAGGAAGTGAGTTCTCTTATTTAGCTCTAACTTTCTCAAATTGATGTCCACTAAGTAACTGCTCAAAGCTTTCCTCACTGTTTCAACAAACTTATGCTCTGGACTTGAAGCAGGTTGACAGTTACTTAGCTTTCTTGAAAAATATCGCAATATTATTCCTATTACCAAACTCGTTGATATCCTAAAGCAATGAGGTTGCATAAGCCCTTTATCACGAAGCATCTGTTTTTTCTCCCTTCTCTCGTTTGCATTTTTTATCAACTTTATTCGTCGATGGTGACTGATCGTCTGCGAGGTTCGCGGTACGAGTTTTACACATTGTTGGCATTTTTGGATGGTTAATGCACTGCAGAGCATAGTGCCACTTCGGTCATGCTAAGGCTTCCTACGTCGACTTTAAATTTTCTGAGCAGTTTTCATTTTCAGCTTTCATCGAGCTCTCAGGTTGGCTGCAAAAAGAAGTTTTAACATAACTTGAAAAGGATGCGGTGTTCTCCCTGAACTTTTCGAACTTTCGAATCCTTGAAGATTTGTAGCGCCTGGGGAAATTTGAACGGGATTTAGAAGTTTTAGTAGTGCCTGTGATTTTCATTCATTCACATTAGCTTTCTTCTTAACATACCTTACAGCCTTTTAAGACTCTCGATCGCCTGATTACCTCAATGGTCTATTATTTGAAGGACAATCTTTTTCTGTAACATACCATATACGCTTGAAGTCCTTAATTGCTTTACCATAGATGGTTTTGAATACATTTGTTTTTGATTAACAGCTGGACTGTTCGTTGTTATCCGAGTCTCGTGTTTCTGTAATAACCAGTTTTTTTACGCCAGAGGATAATTACTCCGACGATACAACTTCCAACCAGTTCCATTGTTGACTCTATCTAGGAAATTCGAGAGCTCAGCATTTTGAGTGCAATTGGACACCAACTAGTACCCCATGGCTACACAACTTAGAGGTAGTCCATACCTTAGTCTGGATTCACGGAATCTGAACATTGTGAAACTTTTGTAATTCGCTCCGAAATGTCTTCTATTGTTCTTTCAACAGTTTTCAACCCATCATCTCAACCTATCTGATCCCAAAACGTACCCATGCACCAAAGCTTTTGCATCATTATGCACAGTGATAACCAACCAAAGAGACAATATAACATTGCATGCTTTGAATCTCCTGTAGGCTCCCATCTGGTCTCCAGAGTTCTTATATGGACTTCAGCAAAAGGAAGTTCGAAATAAACTTCCCAGTCGTGTTCGGGAATACCATGTAGTAATTTGCCTCGGTTGGAGGTCGACTTTCATACTTGGAATCTGGCAGTTGAATTGAAGCTCCAATTTCAGTTCAACAAGTCCCCTTATAATGTTCATAATTAAAAATATGGCTTATTCTTTCGGCATTTAACCGATGATATTTCGACCCCTCGTCCTAAGGGCATCTATAATGGAACTGGTCCTCCATCTATATAAAAAAATTCAGTTACGAAGCTACCAAAAGTCTCGGATACGGACGGATCTATTGGTAACAACTACTGCAAACAAAACAAGGACAACGAGCTTGGGATCTCCACGTGGAATGTTAGGTCCCTAAATGGGCCAATTGTAGCCGAACAACTAGCGGAGGCCCTGCAAATATTACTGCCATCGAAGAAATGCGATAAGATAGAAGAAAGATTAACAATTGCAAGGTCTACTACGGCGATTGTTATCGAGAGTAGAGTCATGAGAAGCATGAAGTCGAGGAAATTGAGTGATTCTACTCCAGAAATGAGATTCGGAAGTTTTACAAAAAGGTACAATAAACCTGTCACGGATACAAACCCCAAACTGAAGAATAACTCTTACCAATCGCTGCCTCTTTAGGCTATGAAGGCTATCGACTAGCAAAGCCATTTTTCGAACAACAAAAATCCCAGTCCTGAACTTTACTAAAAATGGGTGAGGCAGCTCGAGGCTACTTTGAGAGAAAAATGCTTCGAGTGATTTTGGGTTCCATCTGCATAGACAGTGGGTGGATCAATAGATACAACGACGAATCCTATCGGCTGTACAATGGCATTAACTTAGCCAGAAGAGTGAAACTCTAACGACTGAAGTGATGGGGTCAGGTAGAGCGAATGAATGAACACCAATGCTCTGGTCCTAAAAAATCTTCAGTACAGTGCAGTAGAGGAAGCAAGTAAAAGGGGAGCTTAACCAATTAAGTGTTCGAAATTGGAGGCAGCGGGTTAAAGATCGAGCTGGCTGAAGACGCTTGTTGGTTTAGGCTGATCAACTTTGCTGTTGAAATATGAACATAGTAAGCACGCGTTTTCAACATGCAAAACCAGCTGACTACGAAACAATGCATGCCAACGTTATTTTGGATGTCCGAATCATTCGAGTAGCCAACTTCTACTCAGATCACCGTCCATTTATACCCAATGTACCAACGAAATAACAAACGCAACAAACGAATAGCAAGACGAGATGAATGTCAGAAAAATGTCTTCTAACCTGTGCCAGCTTTAGAGGCATTAGTCTCTTAGATATCGTTTTAAATATTGTATCTGCTATACTGAATGCATGAAGGATTTCATAAACCAACCAATCGGTCTCTAATAGTGATACTTTAAGTTGTAGGTTCAACGGATTAGGAAAAACCAAAAAGTTTCCAAGCTATGCCTTAATCGATTTTGAGACCACTTATAACAGTGTATCGCAGATAATCTCATCCTTTTCTGCTAAATGACAAAGATGCATGATTTTTCTTTTTGTTATGTTTCAGCAGCTGTCAAAGTTACATCCAGCTGTCAAAATATTGATCATTCATCGTTTTACGCTTGCCGAACGTACGGAAAATATTAAAACAAATTCCAGCTCAGTTATAAGTACGGCAACGTGAAATTCGTCGTGAGGTCGGTAACCGTCGTAGCTTCAGTGTGCAGGCAATACGTAGCACTGTGGAAAAGTTTGAGCGTGAGTACATTCTTTAGATCTCAAGCCACCAACCAGACAGAGATTGGTGCGAATTGAAGAAAACATAGCCGCCGTATCGGCCAGTACCGAAGAAGACCAAGAAATGTCGATTCAGTGCCAATCAGGTGAATCTTATTTTGCGGTTGCACTTAGATCTACATCCGTATAAGATTGTGTTGACGTAAGAATTGGAGCCTAAAAACCATAAACCGGTTAAATGTTAGCTGGAGACCTGGATTTTGGCCAAAGAATTATCTTCTCGGACAAGGCCCATTTTTGGCTCAGGATCTATGTCAACTAGTAAAATTAAAGTGTTATTGGAGCGGACAAAATACACAAGTGGTCGGCTTAGCATCAATGCATCCACAAAGATTGTCTCTTTGATAGTTTTTATGATATGGCGGGATCATCGAACTTTATTTCTTTCGTAATGAAAAGGGAGACCCCGTTATTGTTAAAGGTCTCAGGTATAGAATGATGTTAACCGAATTTTTATGGTCCGAGTTCGACACATTCGAAATGTCCGAGCTATCGTTCCAAAAAGATGGCGCTACATGCCATACAAGCAACGCAACGCTCGAAGTTGTGAAGAAAAAATTTGACTATTGGAATTTAGCGAGCGTTCATCAATTGGCCGCCGCGATTATGCGATTTGACACCACTCTACATATTATTTTTTCTGAAGCTTCATCAAGTCCTAAGTTTGCTCTAACAAGCCAACCACTTTCGACCAACTCGCGATCGCTTGAAGAGCTACCAGCGATACCGAGGCGGCCATTTGAATGTGCTTTTCCACACAAAATAGTATGAATGAAGTTTCAGAAAAAAAAACAGAATCAGTTTTATAGCTCACACCGTTGTTATTTAATTTAATTTTTGTCCTATCGTTCTAATCTTTCACCCTTTTGAACACAAATTTTCTTGCTTACTCAAGGTCAGTCAGGATCAGTTTCTGCCATTAAAGCTGATGATAACTAGCCCTAATGATCAGGCCTATATCGCAGTTCGTTCCATTTATGCAGATGGGACTGAGGATCACTCGAATAACTTATTTTCTCTAACCAGCCAAGCGCATTTTCGTCCACTTTTGAAGAAGCTCGTGCTTCCGTATCATACAGTAGGACTGGAACGATTGGAGTTCTACACTGTGGTTTTTTCGTTGTTCGTGAAAGGGACTTATTTCTCAGTTGTTTTCAAAGCTATAGTTTGCCGTTTGTGGAGTAGTATGGGTACTGCTTTGAAGTTGCCGTTTTTTTTTTTTTATAAAAGTCTGTGGACTTACCAGGCTCAAAACCACACTGATAAAGACCAATTAGAGTACTGAAACAGGGTATCAAGCGTTTACATTGCACATATTAAGGAGATTGATTTTTCTCTTACTAGTGAAGCTAAGAAAGTCTCTCTTTTTGATGCTGAAAAAAGGGGCAAACGATGATATCAGCATCTATTCACCGAGGATACTTGAACTTTTATCCCATCAATGTCCGTTCCTCTAAAAAATTTGACAGATATTCTGTCTGTTAGATTTTGTTGTGTTGAATAGTTTATTCTGTCTGACAGCGGAATCGACTCTATTTTTGTATTGCGTTGCTGTATGCCTCTGCTCTGTACCTGTAGCTTTGGCACGCTTTCTTCGTATTTTGGAAGAAGTCGCAAAACACATTTCTATGTAACATATGTAATAATCCTTTCTACCGCTTCTCTAATTTTTTATATGTCTTTGCTCATAGAGTTCGTGAGCAGCCCTTGTTCTCTTTTACAGCGCGCAAGAATACGATTGTCACTCTCTTCGTTAAATCAATGGTTTTGCTTTGATGGTCGGATGAAACCTAGTATACGAGTATCAGATGCGGCGTTTCTAATAGCTTGCTGAGAATGTCGCCACTGATCATCTGGGGTTGATGCTGACGGTATAGCATACTTGAAAGGTGTTGAAAGAATCGATCGGGAAGATATCTAGCAGTCCACTCCATCGTCCGCATGGCTCTGCGACTAAAATGATCTTTGACTCGTTCGATCGTTCGATAATTGGAATACTAGAGCTCTGTATTGCGTCGATCTCAATGTGACTTATCTGGCTGAGAGGTTTTTCATCAGGCGATTACCAGCTCTCGCACAAGTTATAAAGGCGTAGAAATCGTCTGCTAGCTAAGATGACATTTCAACCATCCTGGAAGCCGATTTGCCTGATTTTTTTTTCAGAGGTGAAGTCGTGCGCTATGTTTTTCAACTGTACTGACAAGGAATTTTAACAGCGTTAAAATCACTACGATCTTAACATCATGCTTAGGATCTTGCGTACCGGCTGCTGAAAAGCTCGTGGGTGCACTCTTTGGCAAAGTCTTCATTTTCCTTGTGGGGTGTGAGCGTACATCAAGCTTATGTTGACGAATTATAGTCAGACATTCGCTCAAATCCCTGAAATCCTTAAATCCTCATCCAAATATAAGTTTGTTCTGCTCTCTACAGAAATCACTATAGCAGATGGCGCAGTTTCCTGTTCTTTTTGTTAACTGGGTTATCCGACAATGATATCCATTTTGTAAATTTAGGACATCTGCTAATTGTTCGTTTGCATGTAAACTGTTAACCGTCTCTCTGTGACAGTCGCCTTTATTGCTTTATTGGGCATGCCGTCAGTACCAAGGACTTTGCCGCATTTCTCTTAGCAATTCGCCCATAGTGATCAATGGCATTTCTTCTGAATTGAATTCTTCAGTTCTCTCAGTGTCCTATAGCTTTTCAGTTTCGTAATCACCATTTTATATAGTTTTATGTTGGCTTCTTGACAGAGTCTATTGAAGCATGTGGTTTTGTTTCCTTCGATGGCTTTAGTTAAGTTGCGTCTCTTCAGTCTAAGAGTGCCCAGCCGGTATTGGTTTCGTTCTTACAGGCTGCGCTTTGCGCCGAGTTTGTACGCATATTGCCTGGCGTGTCTTTATTTCGTCGTTCTATTAATAACACGGTGATACCTTCCTGTTATTTGCTCTTCTATGCAAGTTGATTTAGTGGGAGCTGTGCGATGAGACTCACACGGAGTTCTGCTGCTCCACTTAACATCTTTTCAAAAGAATTGCTATTAAAAGATCTATCACTCCCTTACGGGCCCCATAAGATTTGGAAGGATGATCTGGTTTCATTTATTTAATCTTTATTAATATCATCTGATGGTCGCTATGAACATATTCCTGACTGACCCTCCACTTGATGGTACGTAGAATATAGTTGCTTACAAAGATGATATTCGCAATGTTAGGGGAGAGTAAATGTTCTAATTAGACCCTATTCCTATGATGTTAGCGGTCTGCTGCCCCACTCTGTTTCTCATGCACTGAAGTCACCTCCTATTATCACTGGCGATCTGTGGAGCGCATCCGCAGTTTTACAAAGCTCCTAAGTGGAGTTTTCTTCTCTGGAAGAGAGCTGGACATATACAGAGAAGGTGGAGGATTATCTCCTCTTCCTCCTCCTCCATGCAGCCTCTACAGAAATCATTTATAAAAACACCAAGCCTTCTTGCATGATTGCCTTTAAGACAGTGTTTAGTGATGACACCTATGATGGCGCTGAGATGTTTCCTGTTTAGAAGAATCAGAATCATGTTCGCCTACCAGTCCATCTAAGGTCTGTTCTTTTATAAGCATCCAGCTTAAATAATAATGTATAGCCAATAGGTTATTCGAAGTTGAAGGTCCCATTTGTTTCCAATGGCTTTCCTGAAAGAGAATAAAGCTACTGTAGCTTTCTTGATTTTTTCTTGAATGTTAGGTTTCCAGTTTAGTTTCCTGTCAAAATTAAGACCCAAGTATTTTGTTGTGTCGGAATACACTTAACTGGTACTAAATACTAAACCGGGAGAGTAGTTAACACGACGGCACAAGTCCCAACTTGGAGGGCCTGGTCCTTCAGAGGATAGTGCCGGTAGAGGCTTAAATAGGAACTTCTGTGCCATCATATATATTTCGATAACCTGACTGGATATCTTCACAAGAACAAGTCGAAATAGCTCATATGAGGTTATAGCTGGATCTGCCTCTTTCTCATTTAAATCATAGACTACAGGCAGAAGATAATTGGGACATTGCGGTGAGCACATTGACTTCTTTCAAAAATACTACTTTAAAAATACAAGTTTAATCCCCATCGACAATCCTTGAAACATTTTTTATATTCGGTTTCCAGCATGTCTATCGAAATCCTGCGATTTTTCCATACTTCCTCTCTGCTGCTGAAATGAGTTCCCCGTAGTGGTTTTTTTAACTCGATTGAACAGAAAGAAGTCACAGCGAGTAAAATCAGGTGAATTCGGTGGCTCTTGGATGGTATTTGTTGTATTTTTCGTCAAAAACTTACGAATGATGATAGCACTGTACGACGGTGCGTTATCATGGTGCAAAATCCACGAGTTTTCTGCCCAGAATTCTGGTCTC
This sequence comes from Volucella inanis, assembly GCA_907269105.1. Lineage (NCBI taxonomy): Eukaryota > Metazoa > Arthropoda > Insecta > Diptera > Syrphidae > Volucella > Volucella inanis. Next base: position 199,469,187 of record OU026153.1, on the reverse strand, counting down.
TTGGCGAATTGCTTCTTTGTTTACTGTCTGGCCTTCTGGCAAAAATTCATGATGCACTACACCGTTGTAATCCATGAAAACCATGCGCATTCACTTGCCTGATGTCTGGATTGCGTGTCGTACTCATAAGCCCACGTCACGCCTCCAGTAATGATCAAACTCAGTTTTGCAAATTATCTCTTTTGCGACGTCAACACGGTCTCTTTTTTGCATGAAATTGAGGTCTTTTAGCACCAACTTTGCTGCTAAACGACGGAAACCCAAATCATTAAGCAAAATGCCTTGAACGGATCCATAGGCAATGTTCAAGTCCTCCGCTATCTCTCTGATGGTTAATTTGCGGTTATTGACTAACATTTCTTGTACTTCATCAATGTTTTCGTCGGTTTTCGATTTCGATAGTCTGCCATTGCGTTCATTATCTTCGATTGACTCACGACCACTTTTGAACCGCTCGTGCCACTGGTAAACGACGATTTTCTTCAGAGAATCGTTGCCAAAACACTTTTCCAACATTTCCAACGTTCGCGCACCATTAAATGCAAAATTTAATATAAGTTCGTTGTTGCAAATTTAAATCCATTTCTAAAATTGTAAAAAATCGCCAACACACACAGAGGTAGATGTACTCTTGGCTACGTAACTTTTTCAGATGTCAAGCTATGACGCTAAGATTTAGAGCAAATGCCAACAACAGATGAACCAACTTAACAAAAAAAAAAAAACAGAACTCAAATCGGAACAATGCGAGCGCCACACGGTGGTTATTTTTGATCAAGGTAGTATCGCCCCAGGTCATTATCCTCCTTGTTCTGCCTGAGGGTGCAGTACCCTTGGATCCTACGAAAAAAGAGCATAATTTATGGATAGATTTGTATTGATGAAGAATGGAGAAGAAAACTCAGCGTGAGAAATTGGAAACTGCTGGCCATTATCAATTTTGCTTGATACCATGGCCCATCCGGTACTATTGTACCGAGAAACATAAGCTTAATAAGCAGTCACATTATTGTAAGGTCATTCAAATTGGAAAACTGCTTCTGTTCGTTCTGCATGTACCTCCAGTATTATAAATGTTTCTTACTGCTTCGGCCTGTGGAGATAAGCTCGGGCTTAGTCCCAGAAGTTATTGTAACTCCTACGTTAAGTAGGAAAACAAAAACGGAAAGCTTCGGGATTTTCTTTTTTTGCTTCTCGATAATAGCCGCACTTTCATAGTAATCAGCTCAGCCTCCACTGGACTTGCACGTTCCGTTTTATCCCCAACAAAAAAGAAACTTTCTACATCTGAGTGTTGGGTCTCATCTTTAAATTGCACACACGTGTGTCGAAGAAAAGTAAATATATTCATATGCGAGTACATTATATTTATTGTACTTAAAAGGAAACAAATTAGGTTTTTAAAAAGCCATCTGGCTCCCATAAGATTCCCATAAGGAAAGGAGAATCCTTCCTTTGATTATAACACAATTAACGTTCTCCTTTTATTTTTTGCTCCACTCTAAATAAGAAAGCTCTTTGATACGACATTGCTTTAGGTAAGTATCCGTACATACTCATATTTACAAAAATCACATTTGTAAGATCAAAATAATACATCTTAGCCAAAAAGTTGACTAAGGACTAAGGCTTCATTCGAAAGGGAAACCCCTAATCAGAAAATTACAGAGCGCGTATCATCATGAAATAAAAAAGTAAACTCCAAGGCCTGCCACCACCGCCACCACCACCCGATATGCAAAATGTAATTATCTCAATCCATTCAGGCGCGAAATCAAAATCGTCTTAATTCCCTTTTTCCTTCCTTTTGGTCGGGTATACTCGTATTCAAATACTTCATTGCCAACTCCCATTTTTGTCGCTGTTTTTTATCTCCTTTGTATTTTGTGTTATTTTTTTTTTTTTTTTTTTGTAGTCCCGTTTTTTGCTTCAATGAACTTAACATTTGAATAATGAAACGATACCAAAACACCCTTCTACCCTCTCCTAAACATTGTCAACCGATTTAATAGGACATCGATGTAGCAGCTTGGCAGGGTGAGGTATTCCTCCATCCAATCTTCCCTGAGATACAAGTAAAACGTAAAAATCAAAAGCACTTGCCATTGCCACCCGATGTCTAATAAATAATCCTGCCTATCCATTTGCGCGGCAAAGCAACAAATTTGTTCGACACGCGAACAGGAACAAGCTTTGAGAAGATATAAGAACCATTTACCATCCCATCAATATCTGTATCTGTACCAAGAACGCAATGTGCGAGCAGATTCATTTTTCTGCATCAAAAATTCAAACAGACAGATTATTGTTTCTTTTTGAGTGGTACGTTGTGTACAATGACATACTGTAAGCGCACCCTTACATAATGTATCTATTCCATTCCATTTTATTCCATGCCTCCTCACGGACTAACAGTAACTCAATTTAAATCCAAAGCATCGACGACAATACCGGCAGAGGGAACCCTCTGCTTCATTTGTGATTCCTTTGCTCCTACATCATCTGTATATAG